>CM064344.1:17491464-22491464 GCA_032595735.1 Pelochelys cantorii
TCTCTGCTTTGTGCCTTCTGGTACTTAACCTTGGCTAACGCATGGGGACACAGTCTGTGTGGAAGCCCTGACACACACTTAAGCTCTGCCCTTCTCCATACAGAGAGAACAGCTCTTTGTTTTGCAGGAAGGGTGATGTGACCACCGACACCGCCTGGCTATGTCTACATTCGCAGCTTCTTGCGCGAGAAATATGCAAATGAGGCTAAGCGTGGACTATCACCGAGCCTCATTTGCATACCTGATGAGCCACCATTTTTGCAGAAGAGGCTCTTGCGCCAAAAGGAGCTGTCTACACTGCCACTTCTTGCACAAGAAAAACCCTCTTGCGCAATGCCGTTATTCCTGAAAATAATCGGCGTAACGGCATTGCGCAAGAGAGTTTTTCTTGCACAAGAAGGGGCAGTGTAGACAGCTCCTTCTGGTGCAAGAGCCTCTTCTGCAAAAACGGCAGCTCATTAAGTATGCAAATGAGGCTCGGCAATATTCCACGCTTAGCCTCATTTGCATATTTCTCACACAAGAAGCCGTGACTGTAGACATAGCCCCTGTGTTTTCACATCTCCAGCCATATGTTTGCCAAGTTTGCATCCTGGGTAGTGGAGTTAGAAGTAGGCATCCACTTTGTAGCAGGGCCTGACTTTTGTGGTTTCTTAGTTCCGGCCAATGTTTCAGGCTCTGTCCTAGTGCTATTGCCTTCCCTATCCCTTGATTTGAAGTGGCTGTAACAATAACCCACAGACTGTGATCCTTCTGGTATGCTTTACCTTCGTGCTTTGTTGGCTTCTGTCAGAGCTGTTCCCCACTCTGGTGCTCCGAGTGCAGAAGGTGAGGGCCCAAGAGAGAGCTTCAAAACCTTGCCTCTACAGGCAATGGTTACAAAAAACTTCCCCCAGAATCATAATCCACAGAATTTTGGGAATCACTGCCACCATGAAGTGCTTTTTTGTCCTTAAAAAACAGGGGTGAACACTTGAAATCACCTCCAGGGATACCCCAATCTCTTTTGCCCCAAAAGAGCTTGAAAAAGAAAAAGAGAAAAACAAGCTGCAGTCTCTGGTAGCTGACCCCTCAGTTAGAGGCCTGAAGGTACACACAGACAGACCTTCCAGGACGCAAGAATCAAATCATTACCTTAAAAAAGGGTTTTTTATTACAAAACAAAAGAGAAACTTAATAAAGCATACTTGGCTGCTAGATGTTACAGAGGAACTGAGGAAAACAAAATAAAAACGAAAAGTCTCTGGACACAATGTGAGTAAATGGGGAGGGGAGTCATAGATTCACACAGAGCAGTTCAGACCAAACCACAAAATAAAGAAAAATTACCGTGAATGCAACTGGATTCACTTTTCCCTTTTATTTATTTCTAATTTTCTCTTGTTTAGTCTGCTCCCATGCTCTTAATTGTTGGAGACATGGTAGTCCTGCCTGGGTTTTAAATCATTCTGTGTCTCTCAAGTCCTGGTTTCTCTCTCCCACACAAAGAAAGCTGGCAAGGAACCAATAACCAATTCAAATTTCAACCCTCTATCTCTATTGGTTCCCCTGGCCTGCTGTCCAACACCTTTGCTAGCTTGCTGAGCTTAACCCCTTAGTCAACGAGTGCTGGTCAGCACTTCTCCTGTCCACTACAGCTTCCTTCAACTAAAATGGATTATTCAGACAAACTCTCTCTCTCCTCTTTGTGCTTTGAAAACATAACCCAATGCCCTGTGCAGACACAGAGCACACACTAGTGCAGCGCAGAGCCTGGATGTGTGCAAGGAACTGTTTGGCTACGTCTACACTGCGCATTGTTGCGCAAGAAGATATGCAAATGGTCCACCATTTTTGCGGAAGGGGCTTTTGCACAAAAAGGAGCTGTCTACACTGCTCCTTCTTGCGCAAAAATACCCTCATGCGCACGAACCGCTCTTCCTGAAAATAAGCGGCAGAACAGCTCCTGCGCAATAACGGTTTGTTGTGCAAGAAGGAGCAGTGTAGATAGCTCCTTGTGCAAAAGCCCTGTCCACAAAAATGATGGCTCATTGGGTATGCAAATGAGGCACGGCGATATTCATTGCCATGCCTCATTTGCATATCTTCTTGCACAACAATACGCAGTGTAGACATAGCCTTCCTGTAACTCCATTCATCTGAAGAAGTGGGTTGTGCCCTCAAAACCTCATGATACCATCTACCTGCTTTGATAGTCTCTAAGGTTCTGCAAGACTATTCGTTTTTTTTTAAGTTGTTCCTGAAACAGTGTCTGTCCCTGTCACACTCTCTCCCTGTTTCTCTCGATGTTGCTATGGCATTGCATGCACCTTCCATTTTATTAACTTAACCCCCTCATCCCAACTCTGAAGAGACGTGTGTGTTGTGATGTGTTTCTGCTACAGCCGCTTTCACCAGTTCAGGGTCCCCTCTCACCTGTAAAGCAGAAGTTCTCTAGCACTATGCAAAGGCTGTGTTATTAGAAAGTAGGTCTTTTAATGAGGAAGGGTCAGGCATCCTTACATAGCCGTCACTCTGCTTTGGGTCTTGTGGCGCTTAACGCTGACTAACGCATGGGGACACAGTGTGTGTGGAACCCCGATGCACATAAACTCTGCCATTCTCCATAGAGAGAACAGCTCTTTGTTTGCAGGCTGGGAGACATGACCCCCAACACTGCAAAATGTTCAAAAGCTTCACAGGGGTAGCCAAATTAGTCTGTAACTGAAAAAACTTAAAAACAACGAATAGTCTTGCAGCACCTTAAAGACTAACAAAACATGTAGATGGTTTCACGAGCTTTCATGGGCACAAACCACTTCTTCAGATGAATGGAGTTATTAAAGGTCCAGTTTCAAAATAAATAGGGAATTTGAGGGGGGAGAGAAGGAAAAAAAGGGAAAGAAATAGTCAGTTAGGGAACGAGGTGTACCGGTAGTTAGAATTAGAGAACCTAATTCAAACTACCTACTCCGTGCTGCGTGTAGCCGCGGGCACGGAGTTCGGACTAGGGGACTTTTAAAAATGGGGGCGCCCGGGAAGATACAAATGAAGCCCGGGATATTTAAATCCCGGGCTTCATTGCAACTTCGAATGCCTACATTAGCCACCCTAGTTCGAACTAGGGTGGTAGTGTAGACATACCCTAAGAGTCTCCATGCTACATGAAGCTGACAGAGAAGTTGCAAATTGTTCTTAAGTACTCAGGGTATGTCTACACTAGCCCCCTAGTTCGAACTAGGGAGGCTAATGTAGGCATTCGAACTTGCAAATGAAGCCCAGGATTTAAATATCCCAGGCTTTATATGCATGTTCCCGTCCGGGCGCCATTTTTAAATCCCCCTAGTCCGAACTAACTGTCCACAGCTACACACGGCAGTTAAAAGTTAATTCAAACTAAGTCCTTAGTTCGAATTAACTGTTACACCTCATGGAGATAGTTGTGGGTGAGAACAAAGTCGCAGAGCTCAGTAAACCAGGTGTACTGTGGCGTCATCAGGGGTGGTGTTCCTGATAGCCTGTAATCTGTCTTCATGTGCAATGTTGGTGTAAAGAGCTTCTACATCCATGGTGGCCATGATGGTGTTTTCAGGAAGATGACTGATGTTCTCTAGTTTCCTCAGGAAGTCGGTGGTGTCTCGAAGATAGCTAGGTGTGCTGGCAGCATAGGGTCTGAGGAGAGAATCAATATAGCCAGATAGTCCTGTTGTAAGTGCCGATACTTGAGATGGTGGGTCCTCTGGGAGTTCCAGGTTTGTGTATCTTGGGTAGCAGACTCCGGGTTGGGGATTAGGGAGGGCGTTTGCGTAGATTTGATCCTGAGTAGTATGTTTTAAAGCTTTCCTCCTCAGCTGTAAGGCCCAGAAGTATAGAGAACTTTTTTTAAATGAAAGCTGAGATTCCTACATAATCAATTGACTCCAAGCCTTTAGAAAAACACCAAAGCTGTGTCTACATTGGCACGATCTTGCGCAAAAGTGGCTGCTTTTGCACAAAAACTTGCTGCCTGTCTACACTGGCCGTGAGTTCTTGCGCAAGAACACTGACGTTCTAATGTATGAAATCAGTGCTTCTTGCTCAAGAACTCTGACGCTCCCGCTCAGGAATATGCCCTCTTGTGCAAGTGTTCTTGCGCAAGCGGCCAGTGTAGACAGGCAGCCAAGACATTTTGCGCAAAAGCAGTCTAAATGGAAAAAAGCCCTAGTGGCCGTTTGGACGCTCCGTACCTGCAGGCAGCTCCTGGACTTCCTGGTAACCCAAGCCCCCTTAAAGGCAGACGCAGCCTGCAGAGGCCACGAGGCAGAAGCCTTTCTGCCACCTCTGCCATCGAGCTCTGCCATGCAGCTCTGCTCCCATCCCCAACAGCCACCAGACCACCTGCCCAGGATGGTTGCTCCAGGGGGGGAACAGCCACCTGCACCCCCAGCGCAGGATGCCCCAAGGGGCAGGAAGCGGAGAGCCCCATCCTGGTCCCCAGGGGAGCTCGAGGCTCTCCTGGACCTGTGGTGGATGAGGAGGCCCTGCATGACACCCGGGGCACCCGTCGCCGCAACGTGGACATTTTCTGCTGCATGGCCCAGGCACTCTCAGACCAGGGCCATCCAGCCCGGACCCTCGAGCAGGTGCAGGCAAAGGTCAAAGAGCTGCGCCTGGGCTATGTCTGGGCCAGCGAGGGCCAGGGGGCAGGAACCGACACCTGCCCCCACTACCAGCGGCTCCATCGCATCCTAGGCCAGGTAGCACCCCAAGGACCGTCCGTGCCTGTGGACACGAGCAGGCACCCCTCCGTCACCAGGCCCAGCGAGGCGGGGGAGGAAGACGAGCCAGCCAGCGGGTCGGATGAGGAGGAGGACCAGGGCAGCAGCATGACCCTCCAGCTGGAGGTCCTCTCCGGCAGCCCCGACATCTCCCATGCGTCCTTGGAGGACGGGGAAGGATCCACTGGTGAGTGTTGCACTTTGCACTCACAAGGGCAGGGGGGAGCCAGGCATCTGGGGGGAGGAGGAGGAAGAGGGAGCGTCACTTAGGCAGCGTGAGCTGCATGCTGTGTAGCATTAGCAGTATGCAGCATGTGCAGCCACGTGCAGCCTGGTGACCGAGCGGCACGTGGCCGTGGCAGGCAGCTCCAGGGCACAGCTGGGACCATGCTGCTCACTCACATCTGGACTGGGGGGAAGGGTGGATGCCGGCTGGAACCAGCCAGGGCCCCAGGGGCTCAGGCCAGAGCCCACAGCTCTGCAAGGGTGCAGCACACAGAACGGCACACTGTTCCATGCCTGGCTGTGAGGCACAGCCAGCTGCTGCTGGGAAAACCACAGCATCACAGCCCTGCAAGCGTGACCCCCACTGAGCCCCTCGCCTGCTCCCGGTGTCTTGGCTGGCCCCCCGAGGGAAGTCCCCAGTGCGGCCACACACGTCCCTGGGCTACCGTATGTGAGGGCTAGCGGGAGGGGGAGCGGGGAAGCACTTGGGCCGGCCCTAGGGCCACCTGAGTTTCACTCCAAGGATGGTACGCACCCCTGGTTCCGTCCAGGAGACAGCCACGTGATGGGATCTGAGAGCCTGACCACGTCTGCCATATGTGCTCCCAGGCACTGTGTGGGGATTCATCTTGCTCCCTGTCAAACACCACTGATTAGCCCAAAGCCTCACAGCCTCCCCCAGCAGGGAGTTCCACAGGTTAACACAACACCCGCGCGCCCTCCCACCCCCCAAGGGGCCAGGACACAGATCGGTGGTTACAATACATGGAGGAACACCCTTCTCGGGGGGCAGTGCTGTATGCAAACATACAACACGGGGGGGGGGGGAGAGTGGGCCCAAGCCATAGTACCATGGTGTCACCTCGCCTCAGGGGTGGAGTGCATGGGTGCGGGGACGGTGGCCGGGCTGCCTGACTGACCCATCCTTTTCTCTGTTCCCTGCAGCAGGACCAAGCAGGAGCGGGGGACCCTCCAGCCCTGTGGCAGCAGCAGCACCCCGAATCACCCAAGCCCCAAGCCGGCGGGTCCGGCACTGGGACCAACTGCTTCGGCGGCACGTCCAGGCCGTCGAAGGCATCGAGGCGGCCATCACACGCCGGGTGGAGGCGGACCTGGAGTGGCGCCAGCAGGCGGGGGGCCACTTCCAGGCCCAATGTGAGCGAGTGGCAGATGCCATCACTGCCCTCACCGCTCACTTTGGCCATGCCGTCCACTATGGCATGGCAGTGCCCCATGCACCCGGCATCCCTCCCATAGCAATGCCCGTGCCCCATCCTCCTCCTGCCCCTCCTGCCCACCTCCCCGTGCTGCCTGCCCCGACGTGGCCTGACCCCCATGTCCAGGTCTGCCCCCGCAGAGGCAGTGGCAGGAGCCACCCCTCCCAGCAGTAGTTCCCCCCTCCCAGTTCCGAGCCTCCTCCCCCCTCCCAGTTCCAAGCCTCCTCCCCTCTCCCAGTTCAGAGCCCCCTCCCCATTGTAAATAAACAGTTCAAACTTTGTTTTCCAAAAAAACTGTGTTGGTTGTTTATTGGGAGGTAAGGGGAGGGGAGGAGGGAAGGGTTGGGGATGGGAGGGAGATGTCAAGGGAGACAGAGGCGACCCTACTGTGGGGCCTGGGAGAACATCTCCGTCAGGGCCTCCCGGATGTGCACCCCATCATGGTGCGCCTGGCGGATGGCAGCTGTGCGGGGCTGTTCGAAGGCCTGGCCCTCTACTGCCATCCATGCCGGGAGGAAGGCCTCCCCCTTCCGCTCCACGAGACTGTGGAGCACGCAGCACGCGGCCACTACCTCGGGGACATTCCGCTCACCCATCTCCAGATGGGTGAGCAAACAGCGGAACTGGGCTTTCAGCCGCCCGAAGGCACACTCCACTTGGTTGTGGGCCTGGTCGTTGATTTAACTATCCCGGGCTTCATTTGCATGTTCCCGGGTGGGCGCCATTTTAAAATCCCCTTAGTTCGAACTGACTGCGTGCGGCTACACGTGGCAGTCAGAAGTTAATCCGAATTAAGTCCTTAGTTCGGATTAACTGTTACTCCTCCTGCAATGAGGTGTAACAGTTAATCTGAACTAAGGACTTAGTTCAGATTAACTTCTGACTGCCGCGTGTAGCCGCGGGCAGTCAGTTTGAACTAAGGGGATTTAAAAATGGCGCCCGCCCGGGAACATGCAAATGAAGCCCGGGATATTTAACTCCCGGGCTTCATTTGCAAGTTCGAATGCCTATATTAGCCACCCTAGTTCGAACTAGGGGGCTAGTGTAGACGTACCCTAAAAGAGTATCATAAGGAGGAGGAAGAAAAATTGTTCTGCTTGGCCTCTGAGGTTAGGATGAGAAGCAATGGGCTTAAATTGCAGCAAGGGAGGTTTAGGTTGGACATTAGGAAAAACTTCCTGCCTGTCAGGGTGGTTAAACACTGGAATAAATTGCCTAGTGAGATTGTGGAATCTCCATCACTGGAGATATTTAAGACCAGGTTAGGCAGACACCTGTCAGGGATGAGCTAGGGCATCTCAACTTTGGAAGCCCCAGGGGCCACACTGATACTTACAGAACATGCTGAGGGCCTCAACTTAAGTGTGGTTGCATATGCAAGCAAATATATACAAATAGCTTCTCTCACACTGACAGGTATGAATACAAAGATTAAGGCAAGACTACCCAACACACAGACCCCATTTAAGTCAGTTCTGCTGATATTAATAAAATGCAATATTTACCCGATCTCTACCCATGTGACAGCACTTTTCATGAGCAAAGACAGTCCAAGAATTTAACTACTAAAACACATATCAACAGAAGATCATTACAATGACTACTTTTTTGTTTTGGCTCCCACTCGCTGGCCACGTGTTGATCCGCACATAAACCCAAACTGCACCACGGGGCGCAAACAAACTGGCTGTGGGCAGCATACCAAATTATTAGTAAATATTTTATAAACCTTTACCTTTTCTCTCTGCTGCCATGTCTCCTCTCCTTGCTCCATCATCTCCCCTGGTGCCTGCTGCCCCCCCAACTCCTCACCCTCCTCTGCTGTCCTGACTCCTGCCCTTCTCACTGCCCTCAGCCCTCAGCCCCCCTGCGACCTGCCCCCCTCCACCAGCCCTTCTCTCCCCCCTGTGCCCACTCCTCCAGTAGCCCCACTCTGATCATGTGAGCTACCCCTCTTCTAACACCTCCCTCTACACACCTGCCCTTCCTCTCTCCTCTGGTTCTGGTCCCTCCCCTGCAGGTGCCTGCCCTTCTGCTTCACCCCAGAATCCCCTGGCACCTGCACCTTCCCTTAGCCCTGCACCCTCCTGGTGCCTCCCCTTCCCTTACTGCCCCTGCCCCCTTTGCCCTCTTTTTCTCTGATGCCCACCCCCTCACCACTCTCTGCCCCGTTCCCCTCCTGCCCCCTGTCCCCCATCCCACTGACACCTCCCCTCCTGCCCTTTCCCTCATTGTCTGCACTTGGCCCCCTGCCATTTGTCTCTCCTCCACCCTGTCTCTCGGTGCCTTCCCCTTTCTTCCTCCTCCCCCTCTGCACAAGCCCCCCGCACAAGCCCTTTCCCCTCCCTCTCCACACAAGCCCCTTCCCTACCTTCTGCCTTCCACTTTGCGGGGCCAGAGTCTGCACTCAGGCCCCGGAGTCTGAACCCGGAGCCAGGCCACACCCCACAACCTGGCTCCCAGGAGTTTTAAAATCCCGGGCCGTGACATCACGTCACGCTCGGGCATCCTCCCCTCCCACCTGCAATGCTGTGCATGGCAGCAGCAGCAGCTGGGGAGGGGGAACCGCGCTGAGAGCCGCACACGGCAGAGATGGTCCAGGGCCGAGGGGGACGCTCTGGGAGCGGGGTGGAAGGACACGCGGGGGGGTTGGCGGGGGGGGCGGGGCCTGCTCCAGGCAGAGCCGGGGGAGAGACCCAGCTCCACATATTGCTGGAGCAGGGCCCCGGCTCTGAATAGTAACTCGCCGGCACACTTCCGGGTTCAGGGGCGTGGGGCCCCCTTCGGTGCGGGGCCCGATTCGGCCAAATCAGTCGAATCAGACTAAGGCCAGCCCTGCCGGTGGGACACTCCTCTCTCGGCAAGGAGCTCTGGGACCACTAAGCCTCTCCACGGCTGGCCCAGCATCTAGCAGCAGTGTGGAGGCTACTGGACGGGCTGCTGAGGCGGCGTCAGTTCGGAGGTAGCTCTGAGATGGTAAAGAGCTTTTGCTTTACAGGTGAGAGGAGACACTGAACTGGTGAAAGTGGCTGTAACAGAAACACATCACAACACATGGTTCCCTTCTGGTGGGACAGTGGTGGGGAGAGTGTGATGCCCCTGGGTATGTCCAGGGGAGAGAGAACAGACACAGCCCAGTTGCTGAGGGCGAAGCAGCAAACGCTCCAGAGTCTGGAGAGCACGAGGCTTTGTTCTCGGCAGTGATTCTAGTCTCATGTGAAAACAAAGAAGTGGGGGCTGAGTTCGTCCTATGACTGAATAAGGGAAGCTTCTCTGCCCACTAGCTGAAGGCCTTGGCACTAGCTGGTTCCTAGAATAATTTTCACTTCTATGGTGTGATATGGTCTTTGCGAATCATAGAATCATAGAATACAGGAATTGGAAGGGACTTTGAGAGGTCATGAAGTCCCATCCCCTGCCCTCACAGCGGGACCAAGATATATGTCTATCCAGCCTTTTCTTAAATATCTCCAGTAATGGAGATTCCACAATCTCCTTGAGCAATTTATTCCAGTACTTAACCACCCTGATGGTTAGGAAGTTTCTCCAAATGTCCAACCTAAACCTCCCTTACTGCAATTTAAGCTCATTACTCCTTGTCCTGTCCTCAGAGTATTGACAATAATTTACCTGCCTCCTTCATGTAATGGCTTTATAAATATTTGCAAACTGTTTTCATGTCCCCTCTCAGTCCTCTCTTCCCCAGATAAAACCCAATTTTTTTAGTCTTCCCTCATATGCCATGTTTCCAAGGCCTTTAATCCTTTTTGTTGCTCTTCTCTGGACTTTCTCTGATTTGCCCACATCCTTCCTGAAATATGGTGCATAGAACGGGACACAATACTCCAGCTGCTGACATTTAAATTCCCTTATCTTCTAATGAACCTCAGATCTCCCCCTTTCAGCCAGACATCCTTGCTGAAAAGATCTAGGTAGGTAAAAACATTTTCCAAATCTCCTCCATTTTATTAACTTAACCCACCCCCTACCCCAAGAAGAGAACTATGTGTTGTGATGTGTTTCTGTTACAGCCACTTTCACCAGTTCAGTGTCTCCTCTCACCTGTAAAGCAAAAGTTCTCTAGCACTAGGTAAAGACGGTGTTATTAGAAAATAGAACTTGTAATGAGGAAGTGTCAGGCATCCATAGGTAACTGTCACTCTCTGCTTTGTGCCTTCTGGTACTTAACCTTGGCTAACGCATGGGGACACAGTCTGTGTGGAAGCCCTGACACACACTTAAGCTCTGCCCTTCTCCATACAGAGAGAACAGCTCTTTGTTTTGCAGGAAGGGTGATGTGACCACCGACACCGCCTGGCTATGTCTACATTCGCAGCTTCTTGCGCGAGAAATATGCAAATGAGGCTAAGCGTGGACTATCACCGAGCCTCATTTGCATACCTGATGAGCCACCATTTTTGCAGAAGAGGCTCTTGCGCCAAAAGGAGCTGTCTACACTGCCACTTCTTGCACAAGAAAAACCCTCTTGCGCAATGCCGTTATTCCTGAAAATAATCGGCGTAACGGCATTGCGCAAGAGAGTTTTTCTTGCACAAGAAGGGGCAGTGTAGACAGCTCCTTCTGGTGCAAGAGCCTCTTCTGCAAAAACGGCAGCTCATTAAGTATGCAAATGAGGCTCGGCAATATTCCACGCTTAGCCTCATTTGCATATTTCTCACACAAGAAGCCGTGACTGTAGACATAGCCCCTGTGTTTTCACATCTCCAGCCATATGTTTGCCAAGTTTGCATCCTGGGTAGTGGAGTTAGAAGTAGGCATCCACTTTGTAGCAGGGCCTGACTTTTGTGGTTTCTTAGTTCCGGCCAATGTTTCAGGCTCTGTCCTAGTGCTATTGCCTTCCCTATCCCTTGATTTGAAGTGGCTGTAACAATAACCCACAGACTGTGATCCTTCTGGTATGCTTTACCTTCGTGCTTTGTTGGCTTCTGTCAGAGCTGTTCCCCACTCTGGTGCTCCGAGTGCAGAAGGTGAGGGCCCAAGAGAGAGCTTCAAAACCTTGCCTCTACAGGCAATGGTTACAAAAAACTTCCCCCAGAATCATAATCCACAGAATTTTGGGAATCACTGCCACCATGAAGTGCTTTTTTGTCCTTAAAAAACAGGGGTGAACACTTGAAATCACCTCCAGGGATACCCCAATCTCTTTTGCCCCAAAAGAGCTTGAAAAAGAAAAAGAGAAAAACAAGCTGCAGTCTCTGGTAGCTGACCCCTCAGTTAGAGGCCTGAAGGTACACACAGACAGACCTTCCAGGACGCAAGAATCAAATCATTACCTTAAAAAAGGGTTTTTTATTACAAAACAAAAGAGAAACTTAATAAAGCATACTTGGCTGCTAGATGTTACAGAGGAACTGAGGAAAACAAAATAAAAACGAAAAGTCTCTGGACACAATGTGAGTAAATGGGGAGGGGAGTCATAGATTCACACAGAGCAGTTCAGACCAAACCACAAAATAAAGAAAAATTACCGTGAATGCAACTGGATTCACTTTTCCCTTTTATTTATTTCTAATTTTCTCTTGTTTAGTCTGCTCCCATGCTCTTAATTGTTGGAGACATGGTAGTCCTGCCTGGGTTTTAAATCATTCTGTGTCTCTCAAGTCCTGGTTTCTCTCTCCCACACAAAGAAAGCTGGCAAGGAACCAATAACCAATTCAAATTTCAACCCTCTATCTCTATTGGTTCCCCTGGCCTGCTGTCCAACACCTTTGCTAGCTTGCTGAGCTTAACCCCTTAGTCAACGAGTGCTGGTCAGCACTTCTCCTGTCCACTACAGCTTCCTTCAACTAAAATGGATTATTCAGACAAACTCTCTCTCTCCTCTTTGTGCTTTGAAAACATAACCCAATGCCCTGTGCAGACACAGAGCACACACTAGTGCAGCGCAGAGCCTGGATGTGTGCAAGGAACTGTTTGGCTACGTCTACACTGCGCATTGTTGCGCAAGAAGATATGCAAATGGTCCACCATTTTTGCGGAAGGGGCTTTTGCACAAAAAGGAGCTGTCTACACTGCTCCTTCTTGCGCAAAAATACCCTCATGCGCACGAACCGCTCTTCCTGAAAATAAGCGGCAGAACAGCTCCTGCGCAATAACGGTTTGTTGTGCAAGAAGGAGCAGTGTAGATAGCTCCTTGTGCAAAAGCCCTGTCCACAAAAATGATGGCTCATTGGGTATGCAAATGAGGCACGGCGATATTCATTGCCATGCCTCATTTGCATATCTTCTTGCACAACAATACGCAGTGTAGACATAGCCTTCCTGTAACTCCATTCATCTGAAGAAGTGGGTTGTGCCCTCAAAACCTCATGATACCATCTACCTGCTTTGATAGTCTCTAAGGTTCTGCAAGACTATTCGTTTTTTTTTAAGTTGTTCCTGAAACAGTGTCTGTCCCTGTCACACTCTCTCCCTGTTTCTCTCGATGTTGCTATGGCATTGCATGCACCTTCCATTTTATTAACTTACCCCCCACCCCCTCATCCCAACTCTGAAGAGAGGTATGTGTTGTGATGTGTTTCTGCTACAGCCACTTTCACCAGTTCAGGATCTACTCTCACCTGTAAAGCAGACGTTCTCTAGCACTATATAAAGGCTGTGTTATTAGAAAGTTGGTCTTATAATGAGGAAGAGTCAGGAGTGCTTACGTAGCCGTCACTCTGCTTTGGGTCTTGTGGTGCTTAACGCTGACTAACGCATGGGGACATAGTCTGTGTGGAACCCCTGACGCAAATAAACTCTGCCCTTCTCCACAGAGAGAACAGCTCTTTGTTTGCAGGCTAGGCAATGTGACCACCAACACTGCAGAATGTTCAAAAGCTTCGCAGGGGTAAACGAATTAGTCTGTAACTGGAAAAACTTAAAAACAACGAATAGTCTTGTAGCAGCTTAAAGACTAACAAAACATGTAGATGGTTTCATGAGCTTTCATGGGCACAAACCACTTCTTCATATGAATGGAGTTATTAAAGGTCCAGTTTCAAAATAAATAGGGAATTTGAGGGGGGAGAAGGAAAAAAAGGGAAAGAAATAGTCAGTTAGGGAACGAGGTGTACCGGTAGTTAGAATTAGAGAACCTAATTCAAACTACCTACTCCGTGCTGCGTGTAGCCGCGGGCACGGAGTTCGGACTAGGGGACTTTTAAAAATGGGGGCGCCCGGGAAGATACAAATGAAGCCCGGGATATTTAAATCCCGGGCTTCATTGCAACTTCGAATGCCTACATTAGCCACCCTAGTTCGAACTAGGGTGGTAGTGTAGACATACCCTAAGAGTCTCCATGCTACATGAAGCTGACAGAGAAGTTGCAAATTGTTCTTAAGTACTCAGGGTATGTCTACACTAGCCCCCTAGTTCGAACTAGGGAGGCTAATGTAGGCATTCGAACTTGCAAATGAAGCCCAGGATTTAAATATCCCAGGCTTTATATGCATGTTCCCGTCCGGGCGCCATTTTTAAATCCCCCTAGTCCGAACTAACTGTCCACAGCTACACACGGCAGTTAAAAGTTAATTCAAACTAAGTCCTTAGTTCGAATTAACTGTTACACCTCATGGAGATAGTTGTGGGTGAGAACAAAGTCGCAGAGCTCAGTAAACCAGGTGTACTGTGGCGTCATCAGGGGTGGTGTTCCTGATAGCCTGTAATCTGTCTTCATGTGCAATGTTGGTGTAAAGAGCTTCTACATCCATGGTGGCCATGATGGTGTTTTCAGGAAGATGACTGATGTTCTCTAGTTTCCTCAGGAAGTCGGTGGTGTCTCGAAGATAGCTAGGTGTGCTGGCAGCATAGGGTCTGAGGAGAGAATCAATATAGCCAGATAGTCCTGTTGTAAGTGCCGATACTTGAGATGGTGGGTCCTCTGGGAGTTCCAGGTTTGTGTATCTTGGGTAGCAGACTCCTGGTTGGGGATTAGGGAGGGCGTTTGCGTAGATTTGATCCTGAGTAGTATCAGTGAGCTTCGTGAGCAATTGTTTTAGGGGGTATTTGGTACTTTTTTAGTGAGATCAGAGGAGAAAAGCCTGTAGAATCTGGTGTTGGTGAGTTGGCTGGTTGCCTCCTGTTCATAATCTGTTCTGTTCATGATGACTACAGCGCCCCCTTTGTCAGCCTCTTGGATTATGAAGTTAGAATTGTTTTTGAGGCTGTGTATAGCATTGCGCTCTTCATGACTGAGGTTATATGTTATATGTTGTTTCCTGAGAGTGCCAGCCCAGGCACTGCATAATGTGTCAAGTGTTAGGGGTTGGGCAGTTTTGACTGGTGGTTTTACATACTTACAGCCACTCCTCCCTGGCAGGGTGTCTAGAGGCAGCGTGTGACGTTCGGATTGGGCTAAGATGTGCCAGAATCATCACTCTACCCCTTCTCCATGATCTCGGGGGATTGCAATGAAATGAAAACCTGATCTGACCTCCCTCCCGCACACTCGGTTGGGCCTTGTTTTGCCAAACAGAAATTCAACAGAGCTTCAACCATTTTGCTTTTCTCTAGTGTAAAGTTCCCTCCTGCGCTGTTACGAGTGACACCTACAATTCACGTGGTTTCTTTGCCCACAGCAGACCCAGTTCTCTCTCCAACCACCTTCCCAAGGCTGAGTCATTGAGATACTCTCTCCCTGCTGAGTTTGGAAGGCTGGGTTTACAGACGCTTGTCTGTGTTGCCCTGTGGTTTGGGCTCAGTGTGTGGCTGGGAAGAGGACTGGAGGGGAGAAGGAAGTGGACATGGGGAATTGTGTTAGACAGGCTGCAGGAAACGGAGCTTCAATAGAAATGTCCCACTGAAGTAGTTTGTTGCTGGCCCCTCTCCTTTTCTTATCCCTTCCAGCTGGGTGCTAATAACACTGACCCTGTCCCCAGTCGGGCTCTCAGTCACCCTGAGCCAGAGAACCCCCTGCACCAATTCCTCTCTTTTGGCTTTCCCAGATCCCTGTAATGGGATATGGAGACCCCACATTGGGGGGAATGAGTTCTTATGGGCCGGCCCAACCCATCTCTGAGAGGACAACCCAGCAACAACTGGGCAGACTGGAGAGGAGAGCAGGCTTCTGCCCCCCTCCCCCCATCTTGGAAAAGGGCTGGCTGAAGGGAAGATGTTCTTGCATGCCCCTCACCCAGTGGCACCCCCTGGAGAAAGGGGCTTGTGCTGAATTGGATGCTAGTCTGTGAGCCCAGTGTGGGGACTCAGGAAGCAGTGGCCCCACCATGGCACTGGAACAGTTGCTTTGGGTTCACTGACCACCTCTCCAGAGCTGCCGGTCTGAGGTGTGTCCAGGAGGTTCTTACAGCCACAGCGGCACGGCAGAACGCTTGGATGTGGCAGGCCAAAGTTCCTATCCTGGTTTCTAGGGGCATCCTGGGAGAGGACCATGGTAACGGTGCCCCTGGGCTTCCTGCTTCCAGGTCACTGGCCAGGTTCCCTCCCTCCGTTGGGTCCATGCACACGCTTGTTCCCCTCTGGGGACGACGGGACATTCTCTCCTGCCCTGGGGCCCTGCTGGGCTGAGAGAGCCATGTGGGGGGCCATGCTGGAGCTGCGCAGGGGAGAGGCAGCGCACCCAGGCAGAATTCTGCCCTGCTGTGTGGGTGGCAGCGTGGGAATGGCCAAGAGGTACGGGATGAGTCTGTAGCAAACGCAAAAGACAAAAGGAGACACGTTCTCTTTGACAGATTTTATTGTCTGTTTCTTAATGGCCCAAAGGGCTGGTCCTTGCTCAATGCCCCAGAGGAAGGCGAAAAACCTCCAGAGTCTCTGGCCAATCTGCTCTGGAGGAAAATTCCTTCCTGACCCCAAATATGGCGATCGGTTTCACCCTGTGCATGCCAGCAAGGACCCACTGGTCACTATAGATACATACCCTGTCTTGTCTGGCCCTGGTCTGTGTCCCAGTATTAGCCAATCTCCAGGGCTTTCCTCTTCTTGCATCTCAGCTGATGGAACCTGCTGTTCTCTTAGCCCAATAATGCATCATGCAAATTTTGAACATTGTTTCTTGAATGCTGTCCACACAGGCTGTTTCCTTCCTCTGAAAGTACAACCACAGCCACTGAATTACACTCAGAAGTGATAAGCAGGTTCCTCACCTCCTGACAAACATACATCCTCTGGTGTCAGCCATCACACTTGACTCCTCTCTGACCCTGAGATGTGTGATCACCTGTAATAAACTCTTTGGTACAACATAAGTTAGCAATTTTGTGTAGCTGATGGTGTGCACATTTGTTAGGCTTGCCACATGCTTCTCTTACCTCTCCTCAGAGCTAATTCTGTGGCTCTGTTGAGTGGAGTGTCTGGGGTTTCATATCTTCAGAGAACCAACTGTCCTTCCAGGTGATAGGAATGGCTTTGAGCCATTGGTGCTGGAAAATCTGAGCATCTGTAACCCTAATCTCCTGAAAAGGTAAATCTGCTTTGCAAGTTAGTTCTCGAAAAGCCCAGCCATGGCTGTAGGGGTCAAAGTTGGACAAGGAATGTGGTTGCTCATTAGCTTAACAGTCCCAGAAATGTTGCCAAAGAGAACAGATTGTCAAGCACCTTGTACAACAGAACCACAAACACTCACCTCCTTGTCAGTCTGCCACATTGTATATTTGAAACTTGATGGTGATGAGTCACAGAAGGCAAATTTTCCTTCCTCTCTGCAGATTTGGCCACATCTTCCTTTATTCTTAATAATGCGACTGCTTATAGCTTTCAATCCCTGTGAGACCCAATCAGCTGAATTTCTGTCACCTGAAAAGGAAACCCCGGATACCTGAATTCCTTCTCCAGAATTCTCAGGTGAGTTCCTTACCTCTTGGCCGCAGTGGTGGATCTTTTAGGAACTTCCTGATGTTTTCTCTCTCTCAGAGTTCAGATTAGCTGCATTTCCCACATCTGAAAGAATGAGAGGATCCATTTATTTCCACTCAAACATTAAAAAAAGAGAGTTTTTTTGGTTTTTCTTACCAACTGATATGCCTTGCTCAGTTCTTCCAATTGCATTAATCCCTTCTAGAGCACAATAGTCCTCTGGTCTCCTTCCATCTGGAGATATGTGATCTGCAGTAACAATCAATGAGGGCCAAATTGATTGATTGATTCGGTGTGTAAATGTGGCTTTGGCACCAGATTCATCTGACAACCAGGGAAACTGAAATGCTTACCTCAGTCTGTGATGTGCTCCAGAATTGCTTCCAATTCAGATTTTCATCTAGCAGACCTGTTTGAAGTAACTGACCTTTACTTCCTTGATTTCAATCCCCAGATGCTGTTATTTCCTCCATGGATTGAGCACCGGGAAAGTCCATGAGGCTTTAAGGTTTTGCCTTTGTTTTTCACATTCTCAGGTAAGGTCAACAGCCAGTTCTCCTACCTGAAAGTGAAATCGACACTGCTTGATATGCACATGGCTATGTGGAGTCTGGTATTTCTTACCTCTTGTGGAGGACAGCCACTTCACCTCCCTTCTTCTTGGCAGAAGTGGCCACCCATTCACGTTTCAACTCAGAAAAACCTGCAATCAGCAATATTTGGCAGAATTATAGTTGTTATTATAACTCGTTACCAGCTATGAAGAGCTTTTGATGGAGATGGTTCCTTAGCGGTCAAATCATTAGACTTTTCAATGCTCACCTGCTTGTCATGATGTTCAACCTCATGGCTTTGATTCTTGGATGTTTATGATCAGCTAGATGGGTTAAAACCTGAAGCTCAAAACTGGCTAATTTTTAAGGTCTTTTTTCCGAACTGGAAGAAAAACATGCTTTTTTCCCTCTGGGAAGGTATAGCACCTGTCTGACTTTACCCTTACTTCAGCAGCCTCCTATCTTCCTCCCTTCAATGTTAAGACCTTCATTTCACCTAAAAATAAAAATGGAAACTGATATTCCTGGCCCTGCACTCTGAGGAGATGGATTCCTTACCTCTTGATAGAAATGATCAGTTCCACTGATTTCTTCTTCCCTTTCATCCATAGGCAACAATGATCAATCCTGCATTCAGTGGATTAACCATCTCTGGAAATGGAAGAGATGGTTAAAGCTCCTTTTTATGCTGCAATTAGTTTTATTTTTGTTTGAAATAACATAACTGCTACCTCTTTGTAGGAATAATGCACAGCACTATCTGGAAAGGAAAAAGGAGGTGCTATCGCAATCACTGGTTAGAATTGCCAGCTGCTTTCCTTACGTTTGAAGAAGGAGCTCCCAGTTTTTGTTCCAGTATTCTGTACAGCAGCTTCTTGTGTCCTTGTGTGTCTCAACTTCCCTTCTTTAGAGACATGTAGATTTCCTCAGTTACCTTTTCTTCCACCTGTGAATATGACCAGAACCATTGACTGTTGTGGGCAATGGAATGTGTCATGTATTTCTTACCTTCCAAAAGGGATGGATCGGTTAGGTCAGGTAATTCCTTCCTGGAAACTGCATCCTTCCATCTCAAAATGTGCCTCTCCTCCTGTCTCTTCCCTGTCTCTTCCCTCTTTGCCTGCCCCTTTCTCTCATCTCCCTCTTGTCTCTCCTCTCTGTCCCTTCCGTACTTCTCTGGTGTTTCTTTCTTACCTAGTCTGATTTCCCCCCCTCTGCCCTTATCGATACCTTTCTCTACCCACCAGCCTTGGCCCTGCTTTTCCTTCCTCCTTTGTCCTGCTGTGTCTCCTTCCCTTCTTTAGCAGAGGACTCAACTGGGCCCCAGAAGATTCTACTCCTTTGCCATCATCCCCATCTTCAGACCCACTGGCAGTAGCCATGTGCTCTGTGCAGCATCCTGGTGTGAAATGCTGCAGCCCCCAGTGACTGACCTAATAAAATCGCTGCATCACAACCGAGTCGTGGGTCATTGTCCCCCCTCCCTCCTTATTTGGGCAAAGTGAGCAAAGTGACCAGCCCCAAATACCTGCCGGAGGAGCTCTAGGGGGAGGGCTCAGTCTGGCTCTAAAAACTCTAGAATGAGTCAAATTACACAACAGATCTAGAGTTACTAACTGGGCTCCGCTTGTCCCAGGCTCATGGCCAGCTCCTTACCTGTGATTTGGATGGGGTGGGACTTATGCAGCCCTCACCTGTGAAAGCTTATGCCTGGGTCTCTTCCCAGTCTCTGTTGGTTTAGGTCACTGCCCTTATAGCAGAATGTTCCGCTTCCGTCACAATGGCCCTGTTCTGAGCAGAGCTGAGTTCTTGCATCTCCCTTGGGAACCAGGAGGAGCTGTGGGTGCCCGGCCCCCTCTTAGGACAATCCACACTGGCTGTGTCTCATGGCGTTGTGCCAGCAGTGCCATGTGGTAACCTCCCTCCTCTCTTATAGGCTGATCACCTCAGAATGTGCCACCCGCCAGGGGTGGCAGGGTTAGCTGTTGATGGGTGGATACCAGAATCATCACACCCTCGCTCCATGGTGCTTTGGGCTCTGAAAGAATGACACCTGTTGTGGGTTGCTTGTGTGTATTGTGTTGTCACAACTGTCACCAGGTAGCTAGGCCAGCAGATCAAACTGCCCGAAAGATGACCGAGTTGGTTAGGTGGGCAAAGGCTCTTGACCAGGTTTCTTGCTTACAAAGCACAGCTCGGTCAGCAGCAGGGCTCTGTGGCTACGTCTCGACTGCATCCCTCCGTCGGCATAGGGGTGCAGCTTAGGTACATCGAAATTGCTCATAAAGCAGGGTTTTAAATATCCTGTGCTTCATTAGCATAAACATGGCCACGGCTTTTTTTCGAAACATAGCTTTTTCAAAAAAAAGAAACGGCAGTCTAGACGCGGATCTGTCAAACATAAACCCTTTTTTGACAGATCACTTATCCCTCATAAAATGAGGTTTATGGGATCTTTCCAAAAGGGTTTATTTTTCGAAAGATCTGCGACTAGACTGCCATTTTTTTTTTTTTTTTTTCGAAAAAGCTCCGTTTCGAAAAAAAGCAGCAGCCATGTTTAGGCAAATGAAGCATCGGATATTTAAATCCTGGCTTCATTTGTATTTTTGATGTGCCTGATCTACATCTCCCTGCCGACAGATGTGTAGTCTATGTTTTAAAGCTTTCCTCCTCAGCTGTAAGGCCCAGAAGTATAGAGAACTTTTTTTAAATGAAAGCTGAGATTCCTACATAATCAATTGACTCCAAGCCTTTAGAAAAACACCAAAGCTGTGTCTACATTGGCACGATCTTGCGCAAAAGTGGCTGCTTTTGCACAAAAACTTGCTGCCTGTCTACACTGGCCGTGAGTTCTTGCGCAAGAACACTGACGTTCTAATGTATGAAATCAGTGCTTCTTGCTCAAGAACTCTGACGCTCCCGCTCAGGAATATGCCCTCTTGTGCAAGTGTTCTTGCGCAAGCGGCCAGTGTAGACAGGCAGCCAAGACATTTTGCGCAAAAGCAGTCTAAATGGAAAAAAGCCCTAGTGGCCGTTTGGACGCTCCGTACCTGCAGGCAGCTCCTGGACTTCCTGGTAACCCAAGCCCCCTTAAAGGCAGACGCAGCCTGCAGAGGCCACGAGGCAGAAGCCTTTCTGCCACCTCTGCCATCGAGCTCTGCCATGCAGCTCTGCTCCCATCCCCAACAGCCACCAGACCACCTGCCCAGGATGGTTGCTCCAGGGGGGGAACAGCCACCTGCACCCCCAGCGCAGGATGCCCCAAGGGGCAGGAAGCGGAGAGCCCCATCCTGGTCCCCAGGGGAGCTCGAGGCTCTCCTGGACCTGTGGTGGATGAGGAGGCCCTGCATGACACCCGGGGCACCCGTCGCCGCAACGTGGACATTTTCTGCTGCATGGCCCAGGCACTCTCAGACCAGGGCCATCCAGCCCGGACCCTCGAGCAGGTGCAGGCAAAGGTCAAAGAGCTGCGCCTGGGCTATGTCTGGGCCAGCGAGGGCCAGGGGGCAGGAACCGACACCTGCCCCCACTACCAGCGGCTCCATCGCATCCTAGGCCAGGTAGCACCCCAAGGACCGTCCGTGCCTGTGGACACGAGCAGGCACCCCTCCGTCACCAGGCCCAGCGAGGCGGGGGAGGAAGACGAGCCAGCCAGCGGGTCGGATGAGGAGGAGGACCAGGGCAGCAGCATGACCCTCCAGCTGGAGGTCCTCTCCGGCAGCCCCGACATCTCCCATGCGTCCTTGGAGGACGGGGAAGGATCCACTGGTGAGTGTTGCACTTTGCACTCACAAGGGCAGGGGGGAGCCAGGCATCTGGGGGGAGGAGGAGGAAGAGGGAGCGTCACTTAGGCAGCGTGAGCTGCATGCTGTGTAGCATTAGCAGTATGCAGCATGTGCAGCCACGTGCAGCCTGGTGACCGAGCGGCACGTGGCCGTGGCAGGCAGCTCCAGGGCACAGCTGGGACCATGCTGCTCACTCACATCTGGACTGGGGGGAAGGGTGGATGCCGGCTGGAACCAGCCAGGGCCCCAGGGGCTCAGGCCAGAGCCCACAGCTCTGCAAGGGTGCAGCACACAGAACGGCACACTGTTCCATGCCTGGCTGTGAGGCACAGCCAGCTGCTGCTGGGAAAACCACAGCATCACAGCCCTGCAAGCGTGACCCCCACTGAGCCCCTCGCCTGCTCCCGGTGTCTTGGCTGGCCCCCCGAGGGAAGTCCCCAGTGCGGCCACACACGTCCCTGGGCTACCGTATGTGAGGGCTAGCGGGAGGGGGAGCGGGGAAGCACTTGGGCCGGCCCTAGGGCCACCTGAGTTTCACTCCAAGGATGGTACGCACCCCTGGTTCCGTCCAGGAGACAGCCACGTGATGGGATCTGAGAGCCTGACCACGTCTGCCATATGTGCTCCCAGGCACTGTGTGGGGATTCATCTTGCTCCCTGTCAAACACCACTGATTAGCCCAAAGCCTCACAGCCTCCCCCAGCAGGGAGTTCCACAGGTTAACACAACACCCGCGCGCCCTCCCACCCCCCAAGGGGCCAGGACACAGATCGGTGGTTACAATACATGGAGGAACACCCTTCTCGGGGGGCAGTGCTGTATGCAAACATACAACACGGGGGGGGGGGGAGAGTGGGCCCAAGCCATAGTACCATGGTGTCACCTCGCCTCAGGGGTGGAGTGCATGGGTGCGGGGACGGTGGCCGGGCTGCCTGACTGACCCATCCTTTTCTCTGTTCCCTGCAGCAGGACCAAGCAGGAGCGGGGGACCCTCCAGCCCTGTGGCAGCAGCAGCACCCCGAATCACCCAAGCCCCAAGCCGGCGGGTCCGGCACTGGGACCAACTGCTTCGGCGGCACGTCCAGGCCGTCGAAGGCATCGAGGCGGCCATCACACGCCGGGTGGAGGCGGACCTGGAGTGGCGCCAGCAGGCGGGGGGCCACTTCCAGGCCCAATGTGAGCGAGTGGCAGATGCCATCACTGCCCTCACCGCTCACTTTGGCCATGCCGTCCACTATGGCATGGCAGTGCCCCATGCACCCGGCATCCCTCCCATAGCAATGCCCGTGCCCCATCCTCCTCCTGCCCCTCCTGCCCACCTCCCCGTGCTGCCTGCCCCGACGTGGCCTGACCCCCATGTCCAGGTCTGCCCCCGCAGAGGCAGTGGCAGGAGCCACCCCTCCCAGCAGTAGTTCCCCCCTCCCAGTTCCGAGCCTCCTCCCCCCTCCCAGTTCCAAGCCTCCTCCCCTCTCCCAGTTCAGAGCCCCCTCCCCATTGTAAATAAACAGTTCAAACTTTGTTTTCCAAAAAAACTGTGTTGGTTGTTTATTGGGAGGTAAGGGGAGGGGAGGAGGGAAGGGTTGGGGATGGGAGGGAGATGTCAAGGGAGACAGAGGCGACCCTACTGTGGGGCCTGGGAGAACATCTCCGTCAGGGCCTCCCGGATGTGCACCCCATCATGGTGCGCCTGGCGGATGGCAGCTGTGCGGGGCTGTTCGAAGGCCTGGCCCTCTACTGCCATCCATGCCGGGAGGAAGGCCTCCCCCTTCCGCTCCACGAGACTGTGGAGCACGCAGCACGCGGCCACTACCTCGGGGACATTCCGCTCACCCATCTCCAGATGGGTGAGCAAACAGCGGAACTGGGCTTTCAGCCGCCCGAAGGCACACTCCACTTGGTTGTGGGCCTGGTCGTTGATTTAACTATCCCGGGCTTCATTTGCATGTTCCCGGGTGGGCGCCATTTTAAAATCCCCTTAGTTCGAACTGACTGCGTGCGGCTACACGTGGCAGTCAGAAGTTAATCCGAATTAAGTCCTTAGTTCGGATTAACTGTTACTCCTCCTGCAATGAGGTGTAACAGTTAATCTGAACTAAGGACTTAGTTCAGATTAACTTCTGACTGCCGCGTGTAGCCGCGGGCAGTCAGTTTGAACTAAGGGGATTTAAAAATGGCGCCCGCCCGGGAACATGCAAATGAAGCCCGGGATATTTAACTCCCGGGCTTCATTTGCAAGTTCGAATGCCTATATTAGCCACCCTAGTTCGAACTAGGGGGCTAGTGTAGACGTACCCTAAAAGAGTATCATAAGGAGGAGGAA
Organism: Pelochelys cantorii; assembly: GCA_032595735.1. Taxonomy (NCBI): domain Eukaryota; kingdom Metazoa; phylum Chordata; order Testudines; family Trionychidae; genus Pelochelys; species Pelochelys cantorii. The sequence continues at coordinate 17,515,115 of CM064344.1, forward strand.
GAAAAATTGTTCTGCTTGGCCTCTGAGGTTAGGATGAGAAGCAATGGGCTTAAATTGCAGCAAGGGAGGTTTAGGTTGGACATTAGGAAAAACTTCCTGCCTGTCAGGGTGGTTAAACACTGGAATAAATTGCCTAGTGAGATTGTGGAATCTCCATCACTGGAGATATTTAAGACCAGGTTAGGCAGACACCTGTCAGGGATGAGCTAGGGCATCTCAACTTTGGAAGCCCCAGGGGCCACACTGATACTTACAGAACATGCTGAGGGCCTCAACTTAAGTGTGGTTGCATATGCAAGCAAATATATACAAATAGCTTCTCTCACACTGACAGGTATGAATACAAAGATTAAGGCAAGACTACCCAACACACAGACCCCATTTAAGTCAGTTCTGCTGATATTAATAAAATGCAATATTTACCCGATCTCTACCCATGTGACAGCACTTTTCATGAGCAAAGACAGTCCAAGAATTTAACTACTAAAACACATATCAACAGAAGATCATTACAATGACTACTTTTTTGTTTTGGCTCCCACTCGCTGGCCACGTGTTGATCCGCACATAAACCCAAACTGCACCACGGGGCGCAAACAAACTGGCTGTGGGCAGCATACCAAATTATTAGTAAATATTTTATAAACCTTTACCTTTTCTCTCTGCTGCCATGTCTCCTCTCCTTGCTCCATCATCTCCCCTGGTGCCTGCTGCCCCCCCAACTCCTCACCCTCCTCTGCTGTCCTGACTCCTGCCCTTCTCACTGCCCTCAGCCCTCAGCCCCCCTGCGACCTGCCCCCCTCCACCAGCCCTTCTCTCCCCCCTGTGCCCACTCCTCCAGTAGCCCCACTCTGATCATGTGAGCTACCCCTCTTCTAACACCTCCCTCTACACACCTGCCGTAACTGGCACTCTCTGCTTTGTGTCTTGTGGTGCTTAACCTTGGTGGGGACGCAGTCTGTGTGAAAGCCCTGATACACACTTAAGCTCTGCCCTTCTCCATAGAGACAGAACAGCTCTTTGTTTTGCAGGAAGGGTGATGTGACCACCGACACTGCCTGTGTTTTCACATCTCCAGCCGTATTTTTGCCAAGCTTGCATCCTGGGTAGTGGAGTTACAAGCAGGCATCCGCTTTGTAGCAGGGCCTGACTCTTGTGGTTTCTTGGTTCCAGCCGATGTTTCAGGCTCTGTCCTAGTGCTATTGCCTTCCCTATGCCTTGGTTTGAAGTGGCTGTAACAATCACTCACAGACTGTGATCCCTCTGGGATGCTTTACCTTCCTGCTTTGTTGGCTACTGTCAGAGCTGTTCCCCACTCTGGTGCTCCTAGTGCAGAAGGTGAGGGCCCATGAGAGAGCTTCAAAACCTTGCCTCTACAGGCACTGGTTACAAAAAACTTCCCCCCAGAACCATAATCCATAGATTTTGGAGAATTGTTGCCACCATCAAGTGCTTTTTTTGTCCTTAAAAAACAGGGATGAACACTTGAAATCACCTCCTGGGGTACCCCAATCTCTTTTGCCCCAAAAGAGCTTGAAAAAGGAAAAGAGAAAAACAAGCTGCAGTCTCTGGTAGTTGACTCCTCAGGCAGAGGCCTGCAGATACACACAAACAAACCTTCCAGGACACAAGAATCAAATCATCACCTTAAAAAAAGTGTTTTTTATTACAAAACAAAAGAGAAACTTAATAAAGCATACTTGCTTGCTAGATGTTACAGAGCAACTGAGGAAAACAAATTAAGACCCCAGAGAAAAGTCTCTGGACACAATGTAAGGCAGTTAATGGGGAAGGGAGTCATAGATTCACACAGAGCAGTTCAAACCAAACCACAAAATAAAGAAAAATTACCCAGAATGCAACTGGCTTCTCTTTTCCCTTTTGCTTACTTCTAATTTTCTCTTGTTTAGTGGATGCTCTGAATCGTTGGAGACATGGTAGTCCTGTCTGGGTTGAAATCATTCTGTGTCTCTCAACTCCTGGTTTATTTCTCCCACACAAAGAAAGCCGGCAAGGAACCAATAACCAATTCAGATTTCAACCCTCTATCTCGATTGGTTCCCCTGGCCCGCTGGCCAACACCTTTGCTAGCTAGCTGAGCTTAACCCCTTAGTCACCGGGTGTTGGTCAGCACTTCTCCTGTCCACTACAGCTTCCTTCAACTAAAATGGATCATTAAGACAAACTCTCTCTCTCCTCTTTGTGTTTTGAAAACATACCCAATGCCCTATGCAGACACAGAGCACACACTGGTGCAGCGCAGAGCCTGGGTGCGTGCAAGGAACTGTTCGGCTACATCTACACTGCGCATTGTTGTTCAAGAAGATATGCAAATGAGCCGCCATGTTTCCAGAAGGGGCTTTTGCGCAAGAAGGAGCTGTCTACACTGCTCCTTCTTCTGCAAAAAAACCCTCTTGTGCACGAGCTGGTCTTCCTGAAAATAAGTGGCAGAACGGCTCCTGCGCGAGAAGGGTTTGTTGCGCAAGAAGGAGCTGTGTAGAAAGCTCCTTCTTGCGCAAAAGCCCCTTCCACAAAAATGGTGGCTCATTAGGTATGCAAATGAGGCGCAGCGATATTCGTTGCCACGCATCATTTGCATGTCTTCTTGCGCAACAATGCGCAGTGCAGACATAGCCTTGAAAACATAACCCAGTGCCCTATGCAGACACAGAGCCTGGGTGTATGCAAGCAACTGTTCCTGTAACTCCATTCATCTGAAGAAGGGGGTTGTGCCCACGGAAGTTCATGATACTATCTATCTCTAAGGTGCTGCTAGACTATTCATTGTTTTTTAAGTTGTTCCTGTAACAGTGTCTGTCCCTGTCACACTCTCTCCCTGTTTCTCTTGATGTTGCTGTGGCATTGCATGCACCTTCCATTTTATTAATTTAAACTCTCCCTTCCCCTTTCCCCCCTCCCCAAAAGAACCGTGTGTTGTGATGTGTTTCTGCTACAGCCACTTTCACCAGTTCAGGATCTACTCTCACCTGTAAAGCAGAAGTTCTCTAGCACTATGCAAACGCTGTGTTATTAGAAAGTTCGTCTTATAATGAACAAGGGTCAGGCATCCTTACGTAGCCGTCACTCTGCTTTGTGTCTTGTGGTGCTTAATGCTAACTAACACATGGGGGGACAGTCTGTGTGGAACCCCTGACGCACATAAGCTCTACCCTTCTCCATAGAGAGAACAGCTCTTTGTTTGCAGGCTGGGTGATGTGACCACCAACACTGCAGAATGTTCAAAAACTTCACAGGGGTAGCCAAATTAGTCCGTAACTGGAAAAAACTTGTGCCCACTTCTGGGCCCCCCACTACAGAAAGGATGTGGATGCACTGGAGAGGGTCTAGCAGAGGGCAACCAAAATGATTAGGGGACTGGAGTGCATGACCTATGAGGAGAGACTGAAAGATTTGGGTTTGTTTAGTCTGCAGAAGAGAAGAGTGAGGTGGGATTTGATAGCAGCCTTCAACTTCCTGGAGGGAGGTTCCAAAGCGGATGGAGAGAGGCTGTTCACAGTAGTGAGGGATGGCAGAACAAGGAGCAATGGTCTCAAGTTACAGTGGGGGAGGTCTAGGTTGGATATTAGGAAAAACTCTTTCACTGGGAGGGTGGTGAAGCACTGGGATGGGTTACCTAGGGAGGTGGTGGAATCTCCATCCCTAGAGGCTTTTAAGTCTCGGCTTGACAAAGCCCTGGCTGGGTTGATTTAGTTGGGATTGGTCCTGCTTTGGGCAGGGGGCTGGACTTGAGGACCTCCTGAGGTCTCTTCCAGATCTCTGATTCTATGAACTTAAAAACAATGAATAGTCTTACAGCACGTTAAAGACTAACAAAACATGTAGATGGTTTCATGAGCTTTCATGGGCACAAACCACTTCTTCATATGAATGGAGTTATTAAAGGTCCAGTTTCAAAATAAATAGGGGATGGGAGGGGGAGAGAAGGGAAAAAAGGGAAAGAAATAGTCAATTAGAGTCTTCATGCTACATGAAGCTGACAGAGAAGTTTCAATTTGTTCTTAAGTACTCATTGTTTGGCTTTTTTATGTCATTAGGAGGTAGAATGTAGTGGGCCATCCAGCCAATGTCTTTATTCACACCTTTGAGATAGGAATCAAACCTGTAAAGGAAGTTAAATTCCAAGTCTTCTGTGTGTATTTGGCTTATGGAATTGGCCTGAAACAGTATAGAGACTTTGCGATCCATTAATGGGTGCCCAGGCAAGTTAAAATGTCCCCCAACTGGTTTCTGTGTGTTACCTTTTCGGATATCTGATTTGTGTCCATTGATTCTTTCCTGTAGAGATGGTTGAGTCTGGCCAATATACCGTATTTTAGCGAATATAACCCCTGGGTTATATTCGTTTTTACAACCCTCTCCCCCCGACAGGGTATACTCGGGTGCGGAGTATACAAAACTTTTTTTACTCACTTGGGGGTGAGTGCGGCTGCGCGGGAACCAGGAGGCGAGTGTTTCCCCCGCTGGGAGACTTGGCCTCCGAAAGTTACCGGGGGGTGAGTGCTCCCCCGCCCAGATCAGGCTCACAGGCAGGCGTCACGGAGCACAGTGCCAGGCAGGCCATGCAGCACATGCCTTGGAGAATGCCCCTCCCGGCTCTGAGAGCCCCTCCCGGCTGAGCCTTTGCCCGGCTGGGGTGGAGAGCTGCAAACACCTTTGCCCTGCAGAGAGCCGGGGCCAGATTGAACAGCCCGCAGCTGAACAACGCGGGGAAACTTACGGGGGGGGGGGCGCAGCCCAGTAACTTTTTCCCGGTGTGGCTCTCCCAGAACCGGGAGTGGGGGGCAAAGTCTGCCCGGGAGCCCGGCTCACTCTCCAGGAAAGCTCCAGAGCCAGGGCAAAGGCATCCCCAGCAGAGGCGCAAGGCGGGAGGTTCCCAGCCCGGGCTGACAGAGGGAAGGAGCCCGGAGCCCTGTCCTGGGCGGCGGGTGGCCTGCACCACAGATCGCTGCAAATCTCCCATGCCCCCTGGCAACCCGCTTGCAATCTCCCCTGCCCCCCCTTGCAAATCCTCTTGTAGCCCCCATGCCACACCTCGGGGCAGTTGCGGGCACGGAGCAGCAGAAGGAGGCTGCAGGCAGCCATGGTGCACAGGAGCGGGGGCAGGCAGGAATATATTCGCACCTGAATAAACCCCGCCCCCTGCCCCCGCGGGCTATACTCATGCACGGGGTGTACAGGGATTTCTAAATTCAAACAGCAAAAACCGCGGGGTATATTCGGGTGCGAGGTATTTTCGCTAAAAGACGGTACATGGCAGAGGGACATGGCAGAGGGGCATTGCAGGCATTTGTTGGCATAGATCACATGAGTGGATATGCTGTTAAATGAGTCTCTGATGTGGTGGCTGACATGGTTGGGTTCTGTGATGATATCACTTGTACAGGTGTGTGGACAGAGTTGGCATTGGGGCTGATCACAGGTCTAGGTTCCTGGATGATTATGATGATGGAGGTGTGCTCTATGGTTACTGGAAAGAATTTGTTTGAGGTTAGGGGGTTGCCTGTAGGTGAGAACTGGCCTGTTCCCCAAGGCCTGTGACAGTGAAGGGTCATTTTCCAGGTTAAGTTGTAGATTGTTGATAATGCGTTGGAGGGGTATAAGTTGTGGGCTGTAAGTAATGACAAGTGGTGTTCTGTTGTTTCCTCTTCTTGGCCTGTCTTGGAGTAGTTCATGTCTGGGTACTCTTCTGGCTCCATCGATCTGTTTTTTCACTTCTCTGGGTGGGTTTTTAAGATTTAAGAATGCCTGATATAGATCGTGTAGTGATTGTCTCTTTCTGTAGGATTGGAGCACATCTGGTTATATTTTAAGGCTTAGCTGTAAACAATAGATTGAGAAATGTGTCTCTTTCCCATGGGTCCATATGATGAAGATGTTGTCAAGGTAGCAGAAGTAGAGTCAGAGTGCTAGGGGGCGAGAGCTGAGGAAACGTTATTCGAGGTCAGCCATGAAGAGATTGGCATATTGTGGGGCCATGCGGGTACCATAGCTATGCCACTGACTTAAAGAAATAAATTGTCTCCAAATTGGAAACAGTTGTGGATGAGAACAAAGTTGCAGAGCTCAGTAACCAGGTGTGCTGTGGAGTCATCAGGGATGGCGTTCCTCACAACTTGTAATCCATCTTCACGTGGAATGTTGGTGTAAAGAGCTTCTACATCCATAGTGGCCAGGATGGTGTTTTCAGGAAGATGACTGATGTTCTCTAGTTTCCTCAGGAAGTCGGTGGTGTCTTGAAGATAGCTAGGTGTGCTGGCAGCATAGGGTCTGTAGAAAGAATCAGTATAGCCAGATAATCCTGTTGTAAGTGCCGATGCTTCAGATGATGGGTCCTCTGGGATTTCCAGGTTTGTGTATCTTGGGTAGCAGACTCCTGGTTGGGGATTAGGGAGGGCGTTTGCATAGATTTGGTCCTGATTAGTATCAGTGAGCTTCGTGGGCAATTGCTTTAGGGGGTATTTGGTATTTTTTTAGTGAGATCAGAGGAGAGAAGCCTGTGGAATCTAGTGTTGGTGAGCTGGCTGGCCGCCTTCTTTTCATAATCTGTTCTGTTCATGATGACTACAGCGCCCCCTTTGTCAGCCTCTTGGATTATGATTTTAGAATTCTTTTTGAGGCTGGGTACAGCACTGCGCTCTGCATGACTGAGGTTATATGTTATATGTTGTTTCCTGACAGTGCCAGCCCATGCACTGCACAATGTGTCAAGTGTTAGGCGTTGGGCAGTTTTGACTGGTGGTTTTACATACTTACAGCAATTCCTCCCTGGAAGGGCATCTACAAGCAGTGTGTGACGTTAGGGTTGGTCTGAGATGTGCCAGAATCATCACTCCACCCCCTCTCCATGATCTCTGGGGATTGCAATGAAAGAAAACCCTGATCTGACCTCCCTCCCCCACCGTGTGTTGGGTTTGTTTTGCCAAACGGAAGTTCAACAGAGGAGATTTTGCAAAACCAAGACCACGCCCTTCCCCATTTTGCTCTTCTCTAGTGTTAGGTCCCCTCCTTTACTGTTGTGAGTGACACCTACAATTCACGTGGTACCTTTGCCCACAGCAGACCCAGTTCTCTCTCCAACCACTTTCCCAAGGCTGAGTCATTGAGATACTCTCTCCCTGCTGGCTTTGGAAGGCTCCGTTTACAGACGCTTGTCTAAGTTGCCCTGTGGTTTGGGCTCAGTGTGTGGCTGGGAAGAGGACTGGAGGGAAGAAGGAAGTGGACATGGGGGATTGTGATAGAGAGGCTACAGGAACCGGAGGGTCAATAGAAATGTCCCACTGAAGTAATATGTTCCTGGCGCCCCTTCTTTTCTCATCCCTTCCAGCTGGGTGCTACTAACACTGACCCTGTCCTGGATCAGGCTCTCAGTCACCCTGAGCCAGAGAACCCCCTGCAGCAATTCTTCTCTTTTGGCTTTTCCAGATCCCTGCAACAGGATATGGAGACCCCACACTGGGAAATGCAGGGGGAATGAATTCTTTTGGGCCGGCCTAGCCCATCCCTGAGAGGACAACCCAGCAACAACTGGGCAGACTGGAGAGGAGAGCAGGCTTCTGGCCCCAGCTCTTTTAAAAGGGCTGGCTGAAGGGAAGACCATCTTGCATGCCCCCTGCCCAGTGACTCCCCTTGGAGAAGGGGGCTGCCAGTGCTGAATTCCATGTCATTCTGTGAGCCCAGTGTGGGGGCTCAGGAAGCAGTGGCCCCACCACGACACTGGAACAGTTGCTTTAGGTTCACTGACCACCTCTCCAGAGCCACCAGTCCGAGTTGTGTCCAGGGGTTCTTACAACCACAGCGACACGCTTGGATGTGGCAGGCCTAAGGCCCTACACTGGTGTCTAGGGGCATCCCAGGAGAGGGCCATGGTAACGGTGCCCCTGGGCTTCCTGCTTACAGGTCACCTGGCAGGTTCCTCTCCATCCCTTGGGGCTATCCACACACTTGTTCCCCTCTGGGGACAACAGGACATTCTCTCCTGCCCTGGGACCCTGCTGGGCTGGGAGAGACATGTGGGGGTTCATGCTGGAGATGTACAGGGGTGGGGCAGTGCTCCCAAGCAGAACTCTGCCCTGCTGTGTAGTTGGGAGTGTGGGCACAGCCGAGGGGCACAGGATGAGTCCGTAGCAAATGCAAAAGATAAAAGGAGACATGTTGTCTTTGACAGATTTTATTGTCTGTTTCTAAATGGCCCAAAGGGCTGGTCCTTGCTCAATGCCCCAGAGGAAGGCGAAAAACCTCCAGAGTCTCTGGCCAATCTGCTCTGGAGGAAAATTCCTTCCTGACCCCAAATATGGCGATCAGTTTCACCTGTGCATGAGAGCAAGGACCCACTGGTCACTATGGCTACATACCCTGTCTTGGCCAGCCCTGGTCTGTGTCCCAGTATTAGCCAATCTCCAGGGCTTTCCTCTTCTTCCATGCAGCCCCCTTCTCCTTGCATCCCAGCAGATGGAACCCGCTGTTCTCTTATCCAATAGATGCCGCATGCAAGTTTTGAACATTGTTTCTTGAATGCTGTCCACACAGGCTGTTTCCTTCCTCTGAAAATACAACCACAGCCACAGAATTACACTCAGAAGTGATAAGCAGGTTCCTCACCTCCTGACAAAGATGCATTGCATCCTCTGGTGTTTGCCATCACACTCAACTCCTTTCAGACCCTGAGATGTGTGATCACCTGTAACAAACTCATTGGGAGAACATAAGTGAGCAATTTTGTGGAGCTGATGGTTTGTACATTTGTTAGGCTTGCCACATGCTTTTCTTACCTCTCCTCAGAGCCAGTTCTGTGGCTTTGTTGAATGGAGTGTGTGGATTTTCCTATCATGAGAGAACCAATTGTCCTTCCAGGTGATAAGAATGGCTTTGAACAGGGCCATTCATTGGCACTGGAAAATCTGAGCATCTGTAACCCTGATCTCCTGAAAAGGTAAATCTGCTTTACAAGTTAGTTCTCGAAAAGCCCAGCCATGGCTGTAGGGGTCAAAGATGGACAAGGAATGTGGTTGCTCATTGGTTTTACGGTCCCATAAATGTTGCCAAAGGGAACAGATTGTCAAGCACCTTATACAACAGAACCACAAACACTCACCTCCTTGTCGGTCTGCCACATTGTGGGTTTGAAACTTGATGGTGATGAGTCTTCCCATTCTAATCACAGAAGGCAACTTTTCTTTCCTCTCTGCAGATTTGGCCACATCTTCCTTTATTCTTAATAATGCGACTGCTTATAGCTTTCAGTCCTTGTGAGGCCCGATCAGCTGCATTTCTGTCACCAGAAAAGGAAACCCAGATCCGTTAATTCCTTCTCCAGCATTCTGAGGTGAGTTCCTTACCTGTTGGCCGCAGTGAGGGATCTTTTAGGAACTTCCTGATGTTTTCTCACCCTCAGAGTTCAGATCAGCTGCATTTCCCACATCTGAAAGAATGAGAGCATCCATTCATTTCCATTCAAATGTTAAAAAATGAGAGTTTTTTGGTTTTTCTTACCAACTGATATGCCTGGCTCAGCTCATTCCAATTGCATTAATCCCTTCTAGAGCACAATAGTCCTCTGGTCTCCTTCCATCTGGAGATATGTGATCTGCAGCAACAATCAATGAGTGCCAGTTTGATTGATTGATTTCGTGTGTAATTGTGGCTTTAGCACCAGATTCATCTGACAACTAGGAAAACTGAAATGCTCACCTCTGTCCATGATGTGCTGCTGAATTGGTTCCAATGCGGATTTACATCTAGCAGACCTGTTTGACGTAACAGACCTTTAATTCCTTGTTACCTATCCCAAGATGCTGTCATTTCCTCCATGGATTGAGGAGCAGGAAAGTCCATGAGGCTTTAAGGATTTGCCTTTTGCTTCTCATATTCTCAGGTAAGGTCAACAGCCAGTTCTTCTACCTGAAAGTGAAATGGACACTGCTTGATATGTACATGGCTATGTGGAGTCTGGTATTTCTTACCTCTTGTGGAGGACAGCCACTTCCCCTCCCTTCTTCCTGGTAGGAGTGGCCACCCTTTCACATTTCAAATCAGGAAAACCTGCAATGAGCAATGTTTTAAAGATTTTTATTTTGTATTATGACTCATTACCAGCTATGAAGAGCTTTCGATGGAGACTATTCCTTAGCAGCCAGATCATTAGACTTTTCAGTGCTCACCTGCTTGTCATGAAGGTCTACCACATGGCTTTGATTCTTGGATGCTTATGGACAGCTACATGGGTTAAAACTTGAAGCCAAAAATTGGCACATTTTTGTTTTTTTCTGAACTAGAAGGATAACATACTTTTCTTCCCTATGGGCACGTATAGCACCTGTCTTACTTTACCCTTAAGTTCAGCGGCCTCCTATTTTCCCCCTTGAATGGTAAGACCTTTGTTTCTCCTAAAAATAGAAATGGAAACTGTTATTCCTGGCCCTGCACTCTGAGGAGATGGATTCCTTACCTCTTGAGATAAATGATCAGTTCCACTGATTTCCTCTTCCCTTTGATCCATAGGCTCAATGATCAGTCCTGCAATCAGTGGATTAATTCATCTCTGGAAATGGAAGAGAAGGTAAAAGCTCCTTTTCAAGCTGCAATCAGTTTTATTTTTGTTTGAAATAACATTACTGCTACCTCCTTGTAGGAACAACCCACAGCACTATCTGGAAAGGGTAAAAGAGGCACTATCATGACCATGGTTAAGAATTGCCAGCTACTTTCATTACGTCTGAAGAAGGAGCTCCCAGTTTGTTTCAGTATTCTGTACAGCAGCTTCTTCTGTCTTTGTGTGTCTCAACTTCCCTTCTTTAGAGACATGCAGATTTCATCGGTTACTGTTTCTTCCACCTGTGAATATGACCAGAACCATTAACTGTTGTGGGCAATGGAATGTGTCATGTATTTCTTACCTTCCAAAAGGGATAGATCGGTTAGGTCAGGTAATTCCTTCCTGGAAACTGCATCCTTCCATCTCAAAATAGTGCCTGCTGCAAAGAGCTGTTTGACAAACAGTAGTTTAGTCAGGAAACACGTATAAATGATCTGTCCTTGGTTTAATTTGGTCAGAGTGAGTAAAATGCATACCTTCTGTGGGATGAACTGCTGTGTCGGTTTGTATTTTTTTCTCTGTACCATCAGCTGTATGGTTTAAAATCTAGTGGGTATAATTTACTGTTTCCTTATCCTTGAATAGAGCAAGTAGATAATTCTCCGACCTTTCAGCAGCTTTGGTTCTGTACATTGTTTTATACTTACAAAACTTGCTAGTAGCCTTTGACAACAAAAGATGGATTCACGCCCTTCACCTGAAAGTAGAGTCAGGTTGGTTAGTTTCCTCTCCATCGCTATGAGAATCCCTCACTTTCTGATAAGAAGACTCATTTTCTCTTTTTACGTCTGCAATAATCACATCAGCCGAAACAGGTCATTGCAATGTCATCTCTGGAAAGGTGATGGCACCTCTCAGCAATGGCCACTTGTACCCTTTCCTGTTTGCATTGTACAAATGCAATGTGTTTTGCTGATATTTTGGCAAAGGCAATCAGGGTTCCACATGATCCTAAAGGAATCATCCAAAGTTCCCCCCTTCCCCCCATCCACTCCTTCTGTGCCTCTCCTCCTGTCTCTTCCCTTGTAGCCTGCCCCTTTCTCTCCTCTCTGTCCCTTCTGCAGTTCTCTGGTGTTTCTTTCCTACGTAGTCTAATTTCCCCCCCCCCCCTTTATCGATACCTTCTTCTACCCACCAGGCTTGTCCCTGCTTTTCCTTCCTCCTTTGTCCTGCTGTGTCTCCTTCCCTTCTTTAGCAGAGGAGTCAACTGGACCCCCAGAAGACCCTACTCTTTTGCCATGGTCCCCATCTTCAGACCCACTGGCAGTGGCCTTCTGCTCTGCATGGTGTCCTGGTGTGAAATGCTGTAGACCCGGTGAGTGACCTAATACAATTGCTGCATCACAACTGAGTCATGAGTCATTGTCCCCCCTCCCTCCTTATTTGGGCAGTAAGCAAAGTGACCAACCCCAAATCCCTACCAGGGGAGCTGCAGGGGGAGGGCTCAGTCTGGCTCTAAAAACTCTCATATGAATCAAATTACACTTCAGATCTAGAGTCATCAGCTGGGCTCTGTTTGTTCCAGGCTCATGGCCAGGTTCTTACCTGTGATTTGGATGGGGTTGGACTTATGCAGCCCTCGCCTATGAAAGCTTATGCCTGGGTTCTCTTCCCGATCTGTCTCCATCTCTGTTTGTTTAGGTCACATAGCAGTGTGTGTATATAGTTCGAATTGACTGTTAAACCTCATTCCACAAGGAGTAACAGTTAATTCGAACTAAGGGGTTTATCTCAGAATCCCACTTCTCTGCTGCGTATAGACGCAGGCAGTTACTTCGGGCTAGTCAGTTTCCAAAATGGCGACCGGACGGGATTATGCTAATCAAGCGCGGAATATTTAAATCCCACGCTTCATTAGCAACTTCGGTCGCCCTCGTTAGCCTCCCTAGTTCGAACTAGGGGGCTAGTGTAGACGTACCCTCACTTCTTTGCAAGCAGCTGGGGTGTGCTGCCTGGCAAATTAAAAATAAATGATACCAACGTTCAATAGGATGGTGGTGTGTTTTAATGAAGAATGGCATTCAGGCTAATTGGTCACAAGAGGGCAGCACTATGCCTTGCAGACTTCACTAACTTATCACTCTGAGACAAAGAGACCTGAGATGCATGTCTGGTACTAGATGCCCCTCTGTTGGAAGGAGAGGGGTTCTTCTTCTTAGCATAGACAACTCCTATCTCCTGATACAGAAGGGCACAACATAAGGAGGAGGGCATGTGACTGCCCCAGGTGCCTCCTCTGTGAGGAACTTCCAGTCCCACCTCCTTGGGCCAGGACAGCCAATCCCACCAGTTCATGGGGGTGCTGGGGCCACACGAATGTGGATCATGTGCCTCTGGGCCTGGCTGGGCTGGGCTGGGCTGGGCTGAGCCTTCTCTTGGTACCTTCTCCAGTGACCCCCTTGTCCTGCACCTACCCTGGGGAGTGCAATGCTCCACCAGATACCAGCACGTGCGGGGCTCTGTCCTTCTCCCACTGCACATTCTCCCAGCACATTTGGCCTCTGTCCATGGCAGCCTAGCTCAGAGGGGGAGCAGAATCTGCCATCTCCCCAGCCAGGGTCTCACAGGTACCTGTTGCACTGCACAGAGCAGATATCAGGCACTGAGAAGCTAGGGTCAAGTCTCCATGTATGTCTCAGGAGATGATCCTCTTCCACTTACCCTTTAGTCCTGTTGCTCTGGGCTTGAGAAGAAGCCCCATTTGGGTTGGCCTTCCTGGCTGAAGCCCAGATCTGCATTGTTCTAGCACATGTAGGCATTGTCCATACATGACACAACACATTTTGGGTGTCTTTTAAAAGTCCCACCCCCTCCTTGTAACACTGAAATAAATGTGCAAATTAAGCCCCACCCCTGAGCCTCAAATGCCCTAAGTAATTTATGGACAGTCCCTTATAACTAAAAGCCGTCCTTGTCCATTTAGACAGCTCCATCAGCACATGAGGCAATTCCAACCCATCCCTGGTGGGATTTCCTTTCAATCAAAATATTTCAATTCAGACTTCAGTTGAAAACTTCCATTCAGGTCAAACTTTTCTGGACTTACAAAGGGAAAAAATCCACAGATGCTGGAAATGAAATAGTCTGCAATAAATTCTCTTGGGGAGGGTCCATTTTCAGCAATTTTCCAACTTTTTTTTTTGTCATTGAGGAGGAAACTTTCCTCATGGAGACAAGTCTTTTTGTACTTATTTATTTATTTATTTTAAACCTCCCCCTTCAAAATAAGTGATTCTGTTGGACTCACACTTGCTACAAGGTTCAGGGGTAGCCGAGTTAGTCTGTACAGGATAAACTTTAAAAATAACAAATGGTCTGGTAGCACTTTAAAGACTAACAAAACATGTAGATGGTATCATGAGCTTTCCTGGGCGCAAAGAGAGCTGGGGTCTGTCCTTGGTGCTGGACTGGCTCTGCATTTGCCTGCCAGCCTGGTTGTATGGGAGCTGTCTCTGGTGCTGAACTGCTCGGGGAGGTCATCTCTTCTCGCATTTAACACATCTTCTTCCTGACCCTTCAGGATCCACCAGCAAACAGTCCCCCAAGAAGGTCAGATGCTATGGGGAGGAGGCATTTTAATGCTCTGACCACCCCAGGGCAGTCTCACGTCCTTTCCTCTCTTACAGCCGTCATTCCACTGGTGGGGGGTGGAAGCGTTGGGTGAGGGGATGAAACCATCATTTGTCCCTTTTGTAATGCTTGTTCCTCAATGTGCTGCAGGCTCTGTATTCCCTGCCCTCCCTCTTGCAAACCAAACTCACTAAAGGTGGCCATGACACAGGCAAGAAGACATGTTGAGAGAGGCTTCTCATCAGCTGTAGAGTTTGCTCAGCTGCAGAATCTAACAGCCAGAGCCTTACAAGGGAGCTATTGAGTAAAGAAAGGTGCTTTGTTGTTAAATGTGTGACGGGGAGAGGGGAGGCTGATGCATTGTTTCTTATTTTAGTGTCTTGTGATGACTTAAGAGCTGATTTTTTTATTAGTATTGAACACTCATCAAGCAGGCCTGCCAATAGGGGCAGTTGCCCTGGGGCCCAGCAAGTAAACCTGGTGGCAGCCAGGAACCCCAGGCCCCTTTGAATAGCCACCAGAGCACTGTGCTGTGTGCTCCATGTGGTTCTGAGGGCTTGGGGGAGCATGCCATGCTCCAGGTGGCATGGAGGGCTGGCAGCCCCTGGCCCTGCTCCTTCTAGGAGCATGGAGCTGGGGGTCCCCCCTTCTTTGCCCAGGGGCCCACAGTGGTGGTTGGCTCCCCTGTCATCTCTTGCTACTGGTTAAAACCATTGAAACAATAAACAATCCAGGCTCCAGTGCTTTTGAGCTCCAAGAGAGATCTTTAAAGACTGCAGGGTTTGACATGGAGTTTCTAACAAGTGGTGCTGGACAGGCACTGCAAACAATTAGCAGTGACTATTCATTTCAGCACAAGAACCAGACTCTTGAACAATGAGCAGTAACTTTGTCATGTGGCTATGCCTGGAGTGGCGCTGGAAGGTGTAGATTCCAGCATGAGAAGTCGTACTCACACTAGTGTTGATCAAGCTATCATGCGGAAAATAGAGTGTAGCCACTGTGGTGTGGTTGGTGAGGCAGGCTAGCAGCCATAGTACAATCCCATCCAAGACCCTAGGCATGTGCTTAGGTGCTTGGCCCCACCATTGTTTGTGGCTACACTTCTATCTTTAGTGTGCTAGCTTGATTCGTACTAGCGTGGGGCTGTCTCCTTGCACTGGAAATTACGCCTCCAGCTCTTGTACAGGTCTACCCAAAGTCACGGATCCATTCTTCCAGGCTTCAGCATTGCCCTCCCCTCAGTGAGCATGGGCAGAAATGCTTTTCTCTGGTTCTTTCTGTCTACATTTTTCTAAGTGATGGTGAAGTGCAGCTAGAATTTGTATTCCTCTTTAATGCTGAATGTCCCTGGAATGAGGGAATGTCTGTCCTTGGGCCAGGCTAACTGGGCAAGAGGTTCCCAAGGTCATAAACAGGGATGCAGCCTCTGCTGTAATCGTATATTACAGACCGTTGACTGGAGGTCCTGTGCCAGAGACTAGTGAAGTCAACGTGACTCCCTTCCACTGATATCACAGGGCTTTGGCTCAATCCAAGAGTGAAAGTGCTTTGGCTTGAGGCATGTTGGAAGTCTGTACCTTGCCTCCACTTGTCATCACTACCACCTGACTCTCCAAACATCTAGGGCCCTGTCCAGAGACAATTGACGTTAATGGATTTCCTCTGACTTCAATGGGCTTTGGATTAGGCCCATATTTAAAGGAAGTGTGGTAAGCATCTGTGCATTGTTCAAGTTCTCATGCCAGAATGAGCTGGATGCTCTCTACATCTGACAATTAATATCACAATAACAATTAACATAATTGCATAACTCACAATACACGGCCTGGATTTGTCCTCATGTTTAATATAAGCTCAGAAGCTCTGCGCTGGGGCAGAGAGCAAATACCCAGGGACTTACTAGCAGGTCCACAACCATATGGGGTGAATTGTTGTTAAAATGCGCGTGTATTTCTGTGCATTAATTAACATGGTTAATTACTCTCCAGGGGCCCGTAAAGCTGCAAGTGCTTCCCTTTTCTTGTGGAGATTTCAAAAAAGCATTTTAAATGGTCC
Source organism: Pelochelys cantorii (assembly GCA_032595735.1). Lineage (NCBI taxonomy): Eukaryota > Metazoa > Chordata > Testudines > Trionychidae > Pelochelys > Pelochelys cantorii. The sequence continues at coordinate 17,531,355 of CM064344.1, forward strand.
AGGTTAAAGCTTATTATGGCTGCCTGCTTAATTATGCAAATATTATTTCCCGTTGAAAGGAAATGGGTTTTAGTCAGTAGACACTCAAAAATGCTTCTGGCAAGTAATTGCATCAAATCCCAGTTTAGGCCTTGATCCTACAAATGCATACAGGGGCTTAACTTTACCAATATGAGGAGCTCTGTTAAAGTCTATGGAACTACTTCCAAGCTACAAGTTGTCTGCAGGATCGGGGCCTTCCTGCTTCACTTAAGAACTAGGGACCGTTTGCAAATGAGCGACCAGGACAAATAGCCCTGAGTCCCTCACAAGCCAGACCTGGACCCTGTCACACCCCAAGTGATATTGAAATCAGCTGGAATCAAGTGCTTAGCACACTGTGCATGAAGCTCACCACTTTACTATAGTTTCCCAACCATGAGCTTCATCAGCCCCTCCGTCAACTCCCCTCTGCAGAGACTGCCAGTCATGTAGCACTGCTTAGTCGTCTTGGCAATACGACAAGTGTATGTGGAGATGACCAAAGTCACCATCACTTGGAGCCTGTATAGGATATGGGCTCCGGTTTCCAGAGGTAAAAGGACTGTGCTTTAACATTCTGTTAAACAAGTGGTATGTCTCTATTAAAAGAGTGAGAGCAGAGTCTGCCTACCCCAGCAAGCAGATGATACCATTAAACTGGTGATGTAAACACATAAGGCAAGATAGACCAAGCTCTTTGGAGAGGCCTGTGGATCCAGTTTCCTGCTATTTGATCATTTTGCTACTGAAGAATTCTGACTTAGGACAGAATTTTCATTCATAACAAGAATCTATGAGCAGAATGTTCACACTGTCCAAAGGAAAACCTCTTTATTTCCCCCCAGGAGCCTGAAACAGAAGCACATTCTATTATTGGATCAGCCAACACCTGCTCATACACAGAGGGGCTGCACTGCTGGCCAATGGGACTGACAGTTATCTGGTCATTTTACAACAATAGTGATAAAGAATAGTGAAAGAGCAGAAACACTACTTGAATCCACCCCCTTAGCTGCAAAATGCCAGATATGTGGTCCATCTCACTCAGTATCCTGTCTCTGACAGAGGTCAACACAAAGGTTTCAAGAAACTAAATTGGAGACAATTACTGAATAAGCTGGGTAATGAAAGAACGTTTTTTTCCTCTGCCCCCAACACTTAAGACCAAATTTATAAAGGTTTTTAAGTGCTTAAAGATGTAGGTGAATTTGGGATTTTCAAAAACACCGAGTAACCCAACTCCTTGTGATTTTATGACAGGTGCTTTTGAAAGTCCTGATTCCTATCTGCAGCCTTAGGCACTGCCTTTTCCAAATCTGACCCTTAGGGTTTATATTCCTTCAGCTGTATTTACCTCATCTAATGCAATTGTCACAATCTCATTATTTTCCATTTAAATGCCTAGCCCCTTTTTTAGTCTTCCTATGCTCTTGGCTTCAGTGATCTCTTCATGGCTCTGAATTAACTATGGGTGTTTGACAAAACAGTTGGGGATTTTTTGCCTATGATGTTGCTTTTCATCTTCAGTTAAATTGTCCATGTAGACAGAAGTTTCAGTTTACCTTCTCTATGACAAACATCTGTTTTCTGATTTCTCTCATCACACCTCACTGCTAATAACCAGAATAAACCAAAATGATTTGCCAGATGCCACAGCATCATTATTTTATTTGTAACACAAATAAGGCACCTAAAACAGTACAGGTTTTAATTTGTGTTATATTGTTTGTTAATCAAACTCTCTAGCCAGCAAAGGGTTAAGGGTTAGGAATTGTGTTGAGAGGAGAACTTAAATACACAGGGGAGGGTACTTAATACACAGGATAAACCCTTGCCCTATTATCTGCCTAAATATGCCAGAATATGCCCTATAGAGTAGATAGTATTGGTACTAGACTTCCTAAATCCTCCCATTTTCTATGGAGAGTGATCAAAACAAGAACAGTGAAGAAAACATCTGTCTTAAATGCAGATTTTCCTTTTGTACCTGCGCTGCTCTGAGTAACCTGATAAGTAATTCAACTGATTGCTTTACATTTTGTCAGGCCAATAAAACAAACCTTAATGTAGAGCAAAATGGCAAATAAATGAACCAGACCCTTTCTTTCTGCTTTGAGAGGAGACAGGCCAAAGATGTATCCTGTCTTCATTGATTTCAGATAACACTTAATTAGGAACATGAGCTGTTCAGTGGGATACATGGATTTTTCTGCGAGATGAATGCTGTGTCGGGAGGGGGGGAGTATAATTGGAGGAGTATGCTTTGTAGTCCTTGTCAAGCAGGCTTTAGGTTGCCTAGCTCTGGCAAAATCAGCTTTGTGATGCAATATATATCTCGTGGGCCAGATCCTCTCCTATTGTCCATTTGTTTAGCTTAATGGAGCTACGCCAGTTTACCCTAGCTGAAGAACTGAGACTGTATTTGTTTCTCATGACCAGGGCAGGCCTGTACACAGGAATTTCTGTGGAGGGAGGGGTGGTCTTTTTGTAAATATGGACCGCAATTTTTTTTAAACATAAAGGAGTTCAAAATAGTCATGCAATAAGTGCGCATAAGAGAGTTGATGAAAAATTTAAGTGGAAACAGTGATTGGTAAAATGATTTTGTTATAACATACTAACAATTTATACAGTGATAAAGATTTTATAGAAATTACCTTCTGGCAGAATCAGCCTATCTGGCCAGGCCGTGGCAACCCAGCCCAAGCCGTGGGAGGGGCTGGTGCTGCCCCGCTCCTGCCATCGTGGCCCTGCCCTGCCCCCAGCCTTGCTCCCAGGGAGGAGGGTGGGAAATCAGCCCTGGCCTTCCCCCAGCGAAGCACTGGGGAGGGATGCTCAGGGCAATGAGCCGCTAGTGCCTTCCCCTGGCCAGCTGGAGCACGCATACTTGAGGGACCATGGGGGATTGGTGCATATGGGCCTGCAGTATCTGTATTTGGCTAGCAAGACACATCTTGAAACTGAACCACTGTGGACGATATCATAGGAGCTGTCTTGCTCCAGGGTGTTAGGAAACATACTCCAGCTGGATTTGGCTCCATGTAATTCTGAGGGTAACACCAGTCTTAGACCCACAAAGCTTCAAACTGGACAAAAGTCCAGGAACAAGCTGTTCCTTTCGCCTTAAGATTTTCTTTAAAGAGGGAAAACTCTCATTTTTGCAAGAGGGCACGGGGCCGGGGGTGGGGGAGGCTTTTACACCAAATTAAGCCTTTCTGCTGTGATTGAGAGAGGAAGACACAAGCCCAGGAGATGCCCTCCAGGTGAGTTATCTTACGTTTTGGTTACCCCCTGAGAATTAATGACATAGACATAGGTGCAGGAACTAGAAGTACAGGGAGTGCTGGAGCACCCCCAAGCTCCTGGCCTAGCTCCCAGGGTTCCAGCTGCTGGCTCCATGCACCTGGGGTCCCAGCTGCCAGCCCCGTGCTCTGGGGCCTGTACTGTTACCCCACATGCCAGGGGCTCTGCTGCCACCCCTTGCACTGGGCTCGCAGTTGCCGCCCCACATGCCAGGGACTCTGCTGCTAGCCCTGTGTGTCGAGGTCCCAGTTTGAACCCTGTACCCTGTAGGCCTCTGTTGCCAGCCTCATGCCTGGGGTCCTGACTGCCAGTTCCGTGTGCTGGGGCTTTGCTCCTGGTCTCAGCCGGGGGTGGACAAGTGTAAGGGACCTCAGCACCCCCTCTTTTAAAAATGTTCCTGTGCCACAGAACATAGAGGAACTTACCCTTCAATATAGCAAGGAATTGAAGCTAGTTCCCAGGGTGAGATTCATGCTTGTACTAATACACAGCCTATGCACCACCAAGTGTGCAGAACACAGTGTAAGTGCTGCCTTGTACTTTAAGGACAGAATATGGACACCTGCACATGACCCCTTTTGGCTTCCTTGGAAATACAGATACAGCTCTGTGGACAAAATTTACCCACAAGTAAATACTATCTTCTTCTTATAAATATTTCTGAAAGTTTATTTGTTTGTTTGTTTGTTTGTTTGTTTGTTTGTTTGTCCCAGAAGATCTCTGAAACCGTAAGAGCTAGAAACACCAAATTTGGCACGGATACTACTGATTTCCTAACTTAAATAACTGGATTGGTTATATCTTGAAATTGGTTCCCCTGGTACCCTCACAGCCCGAATTGGGCCCACTGATAATTCCAAAAGATCTCCGAAACGGTAAGAGCTAGAAACACCAAATTTTGCACAGATACTACTGATTTCCTAACTTCAATAACTGGATTGGTTAGATCTCAAAATCAGTTCCCCCAGAGTCCCAATTGGGCCACTAATTAGCTTTTAGTAGCGCCTGATCATAGGCATTTGCTAGACTCTTCTGTTAAGCATGTCACATAAACTGCAACTACAAGATCCTTTCCCTATGATGACAGAAAAAGTATTAGCTATGTTAATTTCTTACAGTAATAGATAAGAGAAAAGTATTTCCAATAAAATATGCTATGTTAATGTCATTGATGTAGTTCATTCATCCAGGGCCAGCCCACAACATTTTGGTACCTGAGGCGTGGAGCTCAAATGACGCCCCCATGCCCCCTCGCTTGGGCCAAAACTTTGAAAGGTCTCAATTCTGCCTTCTTCCTGTTCTACTCCTCTCATGGCACTCCATCATCTCTGTGCATCTAGAGCAGAGGGAATACATATGCACCAGCAGCAGACACAATTTTCTACATTCTGGGTCCTAGTGGCGCCCCTCCCCCCCCCCCCCCCACACACACACACAGTCTGGCACCTGAGGCTCATGGTAAGGCCAGCCTCATGGTAAGGTTCACCTCATGGTAAGGCCAGCCCTGCATTCATCACACCTTTTACTATATTTTCCCTGGGTGACGCCGGGTATTTCTGCTAGTTTTAAATAAAAGGTGAAAATTGTGCCCTCTTACATTGGTGTAAATCCTGAGCAGTGCTATTGCCTACAGTGGCTGTGCTCTACATTCATACTGACGGAACACACAGCAGATTTTGGCCCACATGTTTTGTTAAACCTTGCAGGCTTCTATAAATAACTGCAAATATCCCAGTGCGGTAAGAATGCTGATGGCAAAATGTGTTGAAGCTTGAACATGTGCCTCAGGGGTCAGTGAAAAAGATTCCCATTGACTTTAATGGGGCTTGGATCAGATCCTTAAAACATCCCAGGGGAAAGGAAAAAGATCTGTGTGTGGGGAATGATCCTGCTCCTGCTAAAATCAATTGCATTCCTGTCATGGGGTTAGTCCCTTGCTCAAAACTGTATCCTACTGATTTATTGTCTTTCAGATAGCTCGGCATGATGCCAACGACGATGTCAATTTGGTAACTTTTAAAAGATCAGGTCCTGGCACCATTCTTAAGGCATCACAGCCTGGCGGTGCTTTTTAGTAGGTCTCAGATTTTCAGATCAATGTTGTGTGTCTATTCAATGCATCCTAAGTGATCCAAGTAATGTTTTTATGTCAGACTTCAGTGTTGCTTGTTGGTTGTGGAAAACAAGCAGGCTCTCCCTGTTTTTTTTCCCTGTTGCCAGATGACCAGCTTCAGTAGCCTGGCAGAAACATTTATGCCGTCAGAGGCATTACTAGAGAGACGTAATTAGCCCTGTCAGGAACAGGCTGTGAAACAGCAGATTATCTGGATGCAGATGGTTTTTGGAATCAGTTTCTGTTTTTCTTGCTTGGGGTCCTTCTGTTGACCTGGAAAGACAGAGATTTGTACACTGAAGCCCAATTAAGCCATGACTTGATTTTAAACAAACCTCCCATTCCAGATGTGTTTGTTTCAAATAAACTTACAACACCAGCTCTCTCCAAAGGGTTTCTAAATGAAATAAAAATAAACAAGATATTGACTAATTAAAATAAAAACTTAAAAACAAATTAACCTTCTGTCCAAATGAGTCCAGGTTTTTTTATTTTTCACTTCAAATGTTCTTCTAATCATGGTATTTAAATATAGTGACAGAGGAGTAACCATGTTAGTCTGTTTCAGCAAAACCAATGAGAAGTCCTGTGGCACATTAGAGAGTAACAAATGTATTTGGGCATAAGCTTTCATTGCCCACAAGAGCTTATACCCAAATAAATTTCTTAGTCTTTAAGATGCCACAGGACTTCTCTTTTTTTTTTTAATATTGTGGATTTAAAATGAAATATGACCCAGTAGATCAGGCCTGGGAAAAATACATCCCACGGGCCAAATCCAGCCTACCAAACCACCAGATCCAGCCCACGGATGCTGTGGAGAGCCATAGGCAGGTTTCCCTGCTTGTTCTGCAATCCTATACACTGCTCAGAAATGTGGCTGTGGGGCCACTTCTCTTTAAAAACTGTGAGGGGGGAAGGCTTTGGGCATAACTCCTGCCTCCAGCACAATCCCATTGGCTGACTTCTGGCCAGAAACTGGGCAATGGTAGCTGCCTGTTTGAATAATGGGCAGCCATGAAGCACTAGCGGCTCAGTTATTCACATAAGCACATGGCCAGGCAGCCTATGCAGGTGCAGGGCAGGCAGGGAGGCTGGCTGGCCAAAAAACTTTTTAAATTCTTCAATCCTGAGCTCTGCAGGGAGGCAGAATGGTTGGGCTGCTGGCTGGTAAGTCTCCTGGCTGGATCCTGCATTGGCACCCCAGCCCCTCCCTTCCCCAACCCTCTACTCCCCCACTTAACATAACCAAACCCTCTGCCCCCCTCCTGCACCCATACCCCCTATCAGACCAAATCCCCTGCTCAGATCACAATCCCCTTTTACCCTAGATTACAAACCAAACTTCTGCACCCTTGTCCTCTCCTCTAGATCCCATTCCAAAACCCTGCACCCCAGTCCCCTACCCCAAGCTCCTTTCTGCATCCACCCTCCATTCCAGACCACACACCGCCTCCATTAATATCTTGGAAGAGTGCAGCCCTCTATCACTTTCCAAAATCTTGGAGTGCCCCCCCTCAACACAATTTTTCACCCACCCCTGCAGTAGATTAACTGTCCAACTAGACTTGTAAGATACATTAGCCAAATGTCTGGCTTCCACCCAGTTGCTCTGTGCCAACCTTGCACTGAAGAGTAGATGGAGAGCTGGCTTGACTGGATACCATAAGGGAAACCTCCAAGTGGCAAATGTCCATTCCCAAAGGGAAGGGATGTGGCCAGGGTGCTGTGCTCTCTGCCACTCCTAAGCAGCCAATGTGATCCATGTGGTTAGCAGCTAGATGAGAGTTAAAGCAACTTCAGGATCTGGGGATCGTCAAGGTGGATTAAAGCCACCTTCACACATGTTCTAACCTCTGCTCAGTCCTGTGCTAAGCACAATTCAACCAGGCCAATGGATCTGGTTTCATGTGTCCAACTCCATATGGCATTGTGTGCAATTAAAGGATGTGCATCCTCTCTGTTTATAAGGCTGCTGGGCCCAGCCTTACAGTGCACTATTGGGCATCTTTATCCATGTCAAAATATAAACCTCAAATGGTCCCTGTTAGAGACTAGGGCTACATCTAGACTGCATTGCTTTTCTGCGATACCAGAGGTATCCCGGAAAAGTAATCCGCAACCAAGGAATGCATCCGCTTTTTTGAAAATTTTTACAGATGCAGATACAAATTTTGTATCCATGCAGAGCTCTAGCTATTTCCATCCCTCTTTGAACAGAAAAAAGTATCATCCGCCAGTGGTGGCTGGCAGAGTCTCACTTGGGCAAAGCACATGGTCCTTCCGGGAGGGAGGGGATTTGGGGCAAGGAAAAGGAGCCATTTTCGATTGTCATGGAACTACTGCATTCCAGGATTGCTCAGCCCAAGGGGCCCACAGGCCTAACGGATGTGTTGAAAGAGCACTTTTTTCCGAAATTTGGGAAAGCCTCCTTCAAAAGTAAATCGGAAAAAGATACACAATTTGCATACCCCAAATTGCGTATCTTTTTCTGATTTAACCTTGCAGTCTAGACATAGCCCCAAAGATAACTGAGGCATCTTGTCCGTGATGAAGAGGGGCTATTTTGAAATAGCAGCAGTGGAGCGTCTACACATGCCTTATTTTGAAATAGCTATTTTGGAATTGGTGTTATTCCTCATACAATGAGGTTTAAAGATTTCAGAATAAGCTGTCCATTATTTCAAAAATTATTTTGAAATAACAGAATGACTGTGTAGATGCTTGAATAGTTATTTTGAAATAACAATAGTTATCTCAAAATAATGGTGCAGACTAATTTTGAGGCTTCCCCGTAGTGTGGACACACTATTTCAAAATAGTTATTTTGGGAGTTATTATTTCAAAATAAGTTATTTTGAAATAATTTCCTAGCGTAGACATGTCCTGAGAAAATAGGTGAGCAGAGAAATAGCTGGCAAATAAATAGGTGAAGGAGGAAAAGCTTTAGAGAATATATTTAAAATGACAAAAAGGAACAGAAAATGCTTTTCAAAAGAATAAAGGGTGTGTGGAAAGGAGAGAACCCCAATGAAGTCAAGGAAGAGACAAACTTGCAAAGTAAAAATAAAAAAGGAAGACATCTTGCAGTATCAGCAAGATACATTGAGGCCCTGGATAGAGACAAACTGACCAGAGCTGTTGAGAGAATACCACCAAATATGTGAGCAAAGAATTAGTATGAAGACTGCCTAACTTCAGGGACTAGCTCAGATCCTGCCCAAGAATTCTGAAGCAGGTGGCAAAGATAAAAAGCTCTTTTTAAAAGTAGGGCCTTTCTTTTTCAAAAGGGGATCAGCAGAGAAGCCAAACAGACCTTTTTAAATGTGGAACTGGGCACGTTCCAGTAAAAACTGCTGTGTGAGATGCTCATAAGGCCATTAATGTGAGTGCTGGTAAATAGTCCTAATAGTAATGTAGCAGTGATGTTCCGGACACTGCTTTGGTTTACACAGCTGCAGCATTATCCCAGTTGTGAAGAATGTTGGAGATCTTTTATGAACAATATGCATGACTCATTTTACTCACATGTATTGTTAACCATTGGCTATGAAGTGGTTAATTTGCTCCTGCTCCTTGGGACAGGGTAATAAGGGAGAGGGATGTCATATGTCTGTATGGTTTCACCCAAATGCACCATCATGAGCTGGACACACTGGAACGTCCTGCTGAGACAAATGGAATTCCTGAATTTGGAACAATAGCATTTAACAGCTGGCAGCCAAGAAGATGTGTGAAACAGCAGGGCTGTTAGGGGGACAAAGGCAGGAGGTGTCAAGTGGCTGGGGTAAAAACTGGGCTCCAGACCCACAGAATCAGAGAGAGATTAGGATGGACTCCAGCAAACCATGGACAAATGGGGCAGTTGCATCTCAGTCCTAGGCTTAGCTTTTCCATGTCAATTTAAGGGCTGTCAAGGGCTATTTTGCAGATGACTGACAAATGCTGGCTTGTCTAGAAATGACTGACTTGTGTCTCTGCAGAGACTTAGTGGGTGTGGTGTTCCTTGAAGGGGTAAAACTCTAACAGGAACTTGAACTCCTGTGAACAGAGTGTTGGAGATGGGGTGAGATGCAGGGAGTGTTGGAACTTGAAGGCCCAGTCTCAGAGAAGGGAAGCTGCAGAACTGGGCCTTGTGAAGAACCAAGCTGAGGGCTTGGCCAGTAAGAGGGGTACTCCAAAGAGCCTGCACAAAGTCTGTCCCAGCCACACAGCTCTGTGACACACCATGCTACAAGGACAGAACTATGTAGCACTTTAAAGACTAACAAGATGGTTTATTAGGTGATGAGCTTTCGTGGGCCAGACCCACTTCCTCAGACTTGAGGAAGTGGGTCTGGCCCACGAAAGCTCATCACCTAATAAACCATCTTGTTAGTCTTTAAAGTGCTGCATAGTTCTGTCTTTTGTTTCAGCTAGACCAGACTAACACGGCTGCATCCCTATCACCATGCTACAAGGAATATCTTAGTCCTGTTGTTCAATGGTTTTGACCTATTTAAATGACAGTGATTACAACACCCCTCTCCTAGAGTCTGGCTGTCATAATTTTCAGCATTCATAAAAATAAGAGAGAGGATTAATTTCTCTAGTCAAAAGACTCTCCATATTCAGTCACTCCTGGTGACTAATTCTGGGTCAGCTCTTAGGGGTCCTGACAGATCTGTCCTTCCTGCAGGAAGAGGTGAGAGTTAAAACTCACACGTGGCTCTGGGACTTTCAGCTCAAGTTGATCCTGTGGCATGGCAGTGCGCCCTCCTGAAAAGGGCCTGTCTGATGATAGCCTGTGAGGCCAGAGAGAGGAATGATGGGGTGCATGATTTTTCCCGAGGGATTGGTCCTTCTTGCAGTTTAACTGGGTCAGAGCACTCTTTGGGGCCCTGCAATGGGGTGGCTGCTGAGTCTGTGCAGGTCTCTCAAATTCTTCATGCCCAGCCTCAGCCTGGCCCTTCCCTGAGCTTGAAAAGATTTTAAATTTGAGCTCAAACCCCTTCTGCTCCACCCCACCACTTAGAGGAGGGGCACAGACATAAACTGGCCTGTGGGCCCCTTGGGCTGAGCAATCCTGGAATGCAATAGTTCCATGACAATCGGAAATGGCTCCTTTTCCTTGACCCAAATTCCCTTCCTCACCCCCCCCCACCCCCAGCCCACGAAGGACCATGTGCTTTGCCCAAGCAAGACTCCGCCAGCCACCACTGGCGGATGATACTTTTTTCTGTTCAAAGAGGGATGGAAATAGCTAGAGCCCTGCCTGGATACAAAATTTGTATCTGCATCCCTAAAACTGAGCAGTGGGTCAGCTGCGGACACCCGCCGAGATAAAGTGGGCATCTGCGGATCTGCAGGGCTCTGGAAACAGCTGCTCTGGCAGGGGCCCCGCAGAAAGGAATGAGGAAGGCCCGGGCTTCCAGTGGCGTTTCCTGAGCCTTCCCTTAGGGCTGCGTCCTTACTTGCGTCTAACACAGAGCTGAGGCTAGGAGCTGCTGGGAGTTGGGACAGACCGCGGGCGTGGGATCGGGGCAGGGTTGAAACACGAGCGCTTCCAAGTTTGGGTAATTGCAGCAGCTGCTTCGCTTTCCAGCTGCAGGGCTCGAGCGCCGTCCCGGATCAGTGGGGTTGGAAGTTGTCCCTGGGGCTAGTACCGCGGGGGGGCTGCAGGAGCTGTCCCTGGTGCTAGTCCCGTGGGGGGGGGGGGTGCAGGAGCTGTCCCCGGTGCTGGTCGGGGGGGGGGGCTGCAGGAGCTGTCCCTGGTGCTAGTCCCGTGGGGGGGGGGGTGCAGGAGCTGTCCCCGGTGCTGGTCGGGGGGGGGGGGGCTGCAGGAGCTGTCCCTGGTGCTAGTCCCGTGGGGGGGGGGGTGCAGGAGCTGTCCCCGGTGCTGGTCGGGGGGGGGGGCTGCAGGAGCTGTCCCTGGTGTTAATCTCACGGGGGGGGGAGGGGCTGCAGGAACTGTCCCTGGATCTGTCCCTGCTGCTAGTCCCGCTGCGCGGGAGTGGGGAGCTGCAGGAGGTGACCCTGGTGCTGAAAACCTGTCCGACCTCTGCGGCTCTAGGGCTGGGTAGAGGCCGCCGGACCCTGCCTGCTCAGCACTTTGCAGCCCCACGGAGCTGCTGCTGGGGCCGAAGCGGACGCTCTTGTCCCGCCCCGCGCCTCCCGGGATGCGCTGGCAGGGGCTGCGTCTGGCTTGCGCAGCGGACGCCCGGGGCACGCTGCGGGCCAGGTAGCGGGCTCCCGCGGGGAAGCTCCCTGGCCCCGCCTGCTGCATTGGAGCCAGCCGGGAGCAGCGCAGGGTAATTGCAGGGGATGCAGCCAGGCTGGGACAGCCAGAGCGGGGCTGGCGGCGCCCTGGCAGCGTCGGGGATGGACGCCCAGGGAGCGGGCAGCGCTACCTACGACGAGGATCTACTGCACAAGGTGGGGGACCCGCGCGGGCGGCTCTTTGTGGGGGGCAGGCGGGAGGCAGGGGAATAAACCCGGGTTAGAAACAGAGACAGCGGCGGAAATTAGCGCTCCCGCAAAGGGGCCACACGTCCCCGAGCCAAGGGCTGCCAGGGGAAGGCTGGGGAGTCGGGGGACCGGGCTGCGAACACGCAGAGTCCCGGCACCCGCGGCGGGGAGGGGCAGTTGCGGGGTTTATTCTCCGCTGCGTGTGATTGCTGTTTGTTTCCTGAAGCGCCTGTAACAGCCCTGCGGCGCAGTCCCCTCGGAGTGCATCCCCGCTGCGTGTCTCGCTTCCCACTAACACTCCGGTCCCACTTCTCCCCGCCTCGCCAGCGGCAGCTGATTATAGGGTGCGAACTGCGGCTCTGCGAGACGCTTCGAGCTTGCCCGTAAAGGGGCGCTAATGATCTCTCCGCCCTCCCCTCCCCACCGAGCAGACGAAATATCAACAAAGCAGGGCTCGGCAGGAGCAGCTGCTAGCCCGGGTCGGTTTCCAGGCGCTAATGTGTGTCATTAGGGAAGAGACAGACACGCACGGGGATGCAACAGACGCGGGGCGTGTCTGCAAAGCACCAGCCCCTCGGAAGAATCCTGCCAGCCCCAGCCAGGTTGCCTGGAGCCGCTAACTCAGCGGCGCAAACTGTTCTCTGACTTAGAGCACCGACGCGGTTCTCCAGAGTAGAGCCAAGTTTTTAACTCTTCTTTCCGTGCTGGGTGCAAAGGGCCGGCAGAGAATCACAAGTGCGAAGAGGAAAACCTGGCTTCTCTGACTTCCCAGCCAGTTTTGCTACTAACTGAACTGACCGCGTGTTTGGCCTTGAGAAAAGAAGACTGAGGAGGGAGGGGCCTGATAAAAGTCTTCACATATGTTAAGGGCTGGTATAAATAAAGAGCCCTGGGATCAGTTCTTCTCCATGTCCCCCGCAGATGTAATGGACTTAATCTGCAGCAAGGGGGATTTAACTTAGATGTTGGGGAAAACTTTCTAATGATGAGAGTAGTTAAGTAGTGGGCTGAGGTCCCGAGGTAGGCTGTAAAAGCTCCATCATTGGAGAATTTGTAAAATCAGGTGAGACAAACATGATAGGGATGGTCTGGGTCAGAGGTAAGGATAGTTGGACCGGAGCTAAATCTGGACAGCCAGATGTTTTTGGATAAAGGACCTCAAAAGCTTTTTGTGTGATGTTTGTTTGTTTGTTTGTTTGTTTGTTTGTTTGTTTGTTTGATCTGGAGGCTGGATCTTAACAAAAAAAAATGTAGATATTGACAAAAAATGACTACCTCTGGTCAGTGTATTTGGTCCTGCTTGGAGGGATGGGAAATGGGAGATGGACAACCCTAACATCTCCTGGTCTCTTCCAGCCCTAGATTTCTATGATTCAGTGGGGTCAGGATTTGACCCCCAGATCCTGCTCTCACATGCTTCCAGGATGCATTTTCCAAAAGAATCTGTGTTCCACTTCAAAGTGAATTGAAAGGAGGAGAGCAGGCTTTTCTGACCTGTCTGCAGTGAAAGTGGCTCTCTCACAAAATGCATTTATCCCTCCCTGCCTCGCTTCTTTCAATTCCTGTCTCTGATGGGCCCTTGGAGCATACTTTACAAATGCTCCTGAGCATCATCTCTCCCAGAAGCTCAGCATTCTAAAAAGTGCTGTTCATGATCTCATTGCTGTTTGGGAGCCTTAGCAAGTGGGCTAAGAATAGACTAGCTCGGGAGAATGCATTTCCCTCTCAGCCCTTGCTAGGGTCTCTCCAGGTTCAGCCACAGCAGCAAATGGGGAGGGAGCTTGCTGCTGCTGCTAGCTGTACTCATCTAGCTTGGCCAAGAGAAGAATCCATTAACAATTGAAAGGAAAAATACATGGATGCCACACTCTGGTAGTCCTCCCAGTTCATGTCACGCCCTTTTGTGCTACCCTGGGACAGCATTCCTTGAAAGTTCTCTGAGTTCTCTGTGCAGGGCCTTAGGAAGTGCTGTGGGTTGACAGCAGGCAGGTCTAGGAGCAAATGTGTGTCAGGCAGCTTGGTAGCCTCTCTGTAGGCAGACAGGTGCCATTCCCATTGTGGATCTTGCTGGTTTAGGTTCCTCTCCTCAAGGGACCAGTCCTGTTAATTGCCATGAGGTTACTCACAGCAGTGAGGGCTGTATGACTGGGCCCAGGCTTTGCATGAGAATGTTAATTGCTAGCAACTATTGTGGTTTTTTCCCCTCTGGCACAAAGAAAACCCTCCGGGAAAGGACTAAAAATCCTTTGGGTCCTCGCTGTATCTGTGGGCTTCTTTCTGCTGTAATATTTTCCACTGACAAACTGCATTAGCAGAAACACCTTCTATGCTCCGATGATGTGATTTCACAGCAGAATAAATACCCAGACAAATGGGGAGGGGTGGGAGCCCTTGGAATAGACAATTGTCTCAGTTATCTTACTTGACAGTCTGATGCTCTTCATCTCTTATTTATTTTTCCATCAGCAGCTCACTTCCTCCTGCCCTAATTACACAAGTGCAGTACTGGGCTCTGGACAGAGCTGCTTGTTTGTATTGCAGCAGGGCCTGGAAGCCAAACAGGGAGTAGGGCCCCATTGTTCTAATCCACGTACAAACAGGCAGGTGAGATAGTCCCTACTGCAAAGAATTTACTGTACCTCAGCGCTAATTAGAGTGTAAGTGAATGAAACAGGCATAAGAGGAAGGACAAGGTAAAAAGTGTTGCTATTGCATAGACTATCTCTGTGTACAGTTGCTACTTGCTGCAGGTCTCCATGTATACAATATAGCTGTGCCAGTAAAAGCCCCAGGCGTAGACACAGTTAGCACCAATATAAAAGTGCTCATACTTGTACAGCTTCTTTAGCTTCTCTGACCCAGAATAAGCTCTCCTGGCATGAGCACCTCTGCTGGTATAACTACATGTGTGCTAAAGGGGGGTTGCTGCTTTAGCGGTGCCATGTGTCACAGGGCAGCTGAGCTGTGTGAGTAGAGCTGGGCCCTGTGTCAGAGTAGGTGAGTCCCATCCAGCCAGCTAAAGGGCTCGAACAACACCTGAGCCTATACATGCAGGAAAGGAGCCAGGCAGTGCCTGGGAAAAGGAAGCCACAGTTTGGTCTGTGGAACAAGCTGCTCAGGGAAGCAGCCCTGGGACTGCTGCTCTAGGAAAGGAGAAGAGCTGACTGCAGCCAGGAAGGTGGTAGGAGTGGGAACACCAGAGGGGTGGCCCAGAAGCCTGAGATGAAGTGAGTCAAAGGACTGTTTTCTGTTGGCTTACTTGCCTGTTTTAAGATAATATGTTCTCTGAAAGGAGCCTGGGTGTGGCACTGTGCTTGGAAGCCAGGAGAAGCCCCATTCTGTGGCACCTTGTTTAATGCTTTGACTATCCCAGCACAGTTAAAGTGTCAAAACCTTTGATCAGTTGCTAGTGTTCTGTATGCAGCTGGGGAGAGTGTGGGGGGTAGGGGGCGGAAATCTGAAGGAGAAAGGTTCAGTAATGATGCTTGTCTGAAGCTTAGTACAACTTCACAGTATTGAGACTTCTTTAAAATATTATGTGCTTTTGCCAATAAGCTGGTATGCTCATTAGCTTTTATCTGCATATAAACACTGCCATCCAGTGATCTGCAGATGTGACCCCATTTACATTTGGTGATATGCCCTTAAGGGCCGGACCCTAACTCATTCAGTGGGTAATTTTAGCATGAGTAGTCTCCTAGAAGGTGATGGGGCAAGCTGAACGCTTAGCGTTGTGCTTAAGTGCTTTGCTCAGGCTGGGGTTTACAGGCTTTCTGAGAGCGCTGATAATAGCACCTGGTGAATGTCTAAGATGGTTACATGGGAGGGAGTGCTTCCTTGTTTGATGCATTTGAAAGAACTCGGCCAACAATGTCTGACTGCATACACGCTGCCCTGAATTAACCCTGTGAAGCACCTCTAAATAAGAGAGGAAGCTGCCCAGATTGGTACATAAAATATTTAAAAATACCAACTAAAGCAAATCTTTTAAAGACCGTCCGACAGCTTGAAAGAAGAAAAAGTTCTTTCCCTGGCAAAGAACATGGGGAAGCAACTGAGTAAGATTTGCAGGAGGGGTGGGTACCAGACCGCAGTGATCTTGCTGGCTGGGTAATGCCCTCAGCACTAATGCTGGTTTTAAATGAGCTCTGCGTGTGCCTGAGCAATCAGGGTTTGTTCTGTTTGCAGAATGCGAGCACAGTTGGGCCCTGGCCTAGGGATGAGACTCCCAAGCGCTACCACAACTCTAGTAATAACTCTCAGCACCGTGCCTGATGGAAACACTCATCCGTTGTCCTGGCAACTCCTCTTCCTTGCATTAATCGTGTGTATCTTATGCACCATTATGGGTAGTGAGATACAAATAGTGGCTCCTTTAATCCTTAGTTTGCTATTGGATGAGTTCAGTGATACACAATAAAGATGGGGCTTGTTCTCC
The DNA here is from genome assembly GCA_032595735.1 of Pelochelys cantorii. Classification (NCBI taxonomy): domain Eukaryota; kingdom Metazoa; phylum Chordata; order Testudines; family Trionychidae; genus Pelochelys; species Pelochelys cantorii. The sequence goes on from CM064344.1 coordinate 17,547,677, forward strand.
TTGTGGGGACATGCATCACCGTAGCTTTGTCCATTGTTTAACACTACCCTAAAAAACCTGCAGCGAGCTCTCCTGCCTCTCTGTGTCAGGCAGCAATATCTGAGACCAGCACAAAGGCTATGATGGGGCACTTCCATAATAATAGACTGCTAAGAGGGTATATAAATGGGTATATGTAAAATAATGAATGGTAGACCAGGAGCTTCTATTTTTCTTGCCTTGTGACATAAGAGCAAGGAACAATGTAAGGAAATAAGGTGGTGGAAAATTTAAAACTAATAAAATGAAGTTTTCCACATCCTGTATAATGAGACTGTGGTACTTAATGTCCCTGGAAAAGTTAGAGGACAAAAACTTAGCATGATCCAAAAAGGTGCTTGATGTTTGTATGGTTTTCATAATTATAATGAAAACTTTAGAACCTTATGCTTCAGTATTTAGGCTGATCTTTAACTTTTGGAAATCAGTGTGAGACCTAGACTGGGAAGCAAACTATCTCCTAGCTCTTCCTGCTGTGGGGTTCTCCAACTTTGTTCTGAAATTGCTGGTGCAGGCCAGTGTCCCACCCCAGATGAACTTTGGTTTTGGTCTAGTAAGGTAATACCTACATTCCTATATTGGCACAGAGAGCAAAACTGAAACGCTGCCTTCTTCATTTGTTGCCCCTTTGTGCTGTTCCAGCTCTCACAGCTTTTGGCTGCCTTTTAAATGTCAAATTGCTTTTACATGCTTCTAGACAGCCTTGCAAAACTTTTGTTCTCTGGCCACATTAGCCCACTAGGTGTCTTGATGGGTTTTGCGTATTCAGATTTGTCTGCCACATGCCAGCCCAGTTACAGGCAATCTGATGGATTGGGATGCCAATTATTGTTTGCTCTCATTCCTTACGTATTCTTAGGTTTTGCAGAAATTTTGCTATAAATTACTTTGTTTTATACTCATATTCCCTACTGAAAACTACTGCTTTGTGGCACAGAGCCAGATATCCCAAAACTTTGCAAGCCAGCAGGGGCGTGAACAGGGTGCTGTTACCTCCTTGTTCTTTGGAACGTTGTTGTTCAAAGTAATGAAGCAATTGACAAGTTGTTCATATTTTCATAAATGCCCCATACTTTATTGAAATGTGATCAAGATTGCCTGCCTTTTATAAAAGTGCCTCTAAATTCTGCGCCTGCAAGGTCTTCATGTTCACTCAGACTAGTTTTTCTTTCCCCATAGTTCATATGGAAGATTACATGAATTATTCTCCAGGAGAATGGTATTAAAAGCTGGGAGCAGAAATACAGCCTGTGGACATTATTATTTATGGGGCTCAGGTATGAATGTACAGGTTGAACCTCTCTAATCTGGCACTTTCTTGTCTGGCAACATCCATGGTCCGGCATGATTTTAGTTAGCTGGATGTCCACTTATGAGTGTGGCCAAGTTTCCCATGATCCCATAAAGCTTGTTTACAGTCACCAGCCCTGGTTCTCAGTGTTCTGTGCTGTTATTTAGCTCTAATTTACCTCTAAATGTTTTCTAAGAGCCCAGTAAGCAGTGGCAGTGTTGGAAATGCTGCTTGACAATATTGACCTTCATAGTCTTGTAAATTCTGTTTTGGGACCATGAGGTCCCAAGGGTGCCAGACTAGAGAGGTTCAACCTGTACTTTCCTTTTGTCAAAGGGGCTCATTTACTAAGTGACATGTCTCTGGTGACTAAGTGCATTCATCCAAGAAACTATAGCCGGTCCCCGAGTTACAAACGTATCGACTTATGACCGTTCGTATTTATGACCAACCTGCTATACAGCCAGAACCCGAGTTATGAATGAAATCCGCACTTACAAACAGCGCAGCTGTACATAAGTGAATGTAATCCAACCTACGACCAGATCGAGTTATGACCTAGTGTTTGGTACGTAATTCATTCGTAAGTTGAGGACCAGCTGTATCGGCTTTTACTGAGCATGTCCACTCTGAGCCGGATTCTGATCTCCATGTGCATGTGTTTCATTGTGCACTGGGCCTGGTGTGTCACGAGAAATGGAGACTTGAGGGGGAGCCTCTTCAGTTATGGCAAAGTCTTTGTCAAGAACACGAGCCCAGGTCCTTGGGTGGTGCAAATCTGCATAGCACCTCTGGAGTTAGTGGAGCTGTAGCAATTCACAGGAGCTGAGCAACTGCCTCCATTGGGACCGGCACTAGCCAGAGTGTTACAATATCGGAGTCAGCCTCCAATCCCTGGTCGGTCCTTCCCACTCCCAAAGGGGGTATTTGAAGTGACCTTGAAAGAACAATTAAATTTATTTAGAAATTGTAGAAAGTTGCTCTGGACCATTGCGGGTGCAGGGAAATGATCTGTTGTGGTAGGATATTCACATGGGGGAAATCTTATCCTGGTGCACAGGGGAAACAGTAGGATGATGCACCGCTTCAGCCCTCAATGGGAGAAGGACTTGGTCTGCAAAGTGTCGAGCACTATGGCCAGTAGAGCTCTTCTCCTCCTTGAAAGCATGTCTGGCCTGATGGTGCCCCACTGAATCAATGGGGTAACTGCAAGGAACACTGGATCAATTTATTTAGAAACTGTAGAAAGTTGCTCCGGACCATTGCGGATACAGGGTGATCTGTTGTGGCAGGCTATCAAATTAAAAAACTCAATAATAGTGGGGGATTTCAATTATCCCCATATTGACTGGGTACATGTCACCTCAGGATGAGATGCAGAGATAAAATTTCTCGATGCCTTAAATGACTGCTTCTTGGAGCAGCAGGTACAGGAACCCACAAGGGGAGAGGCAATTCTCGATTTAGGCCTGAGTGGAGTGCAGGATCTGGTCCAGGAGGTAACTATAATGGGACCGCTTGGTCATAGTGAGCATAATATAATAACATTTAACATTCCTGTGGTGGGAAGAACACCTCAGCAGTCCAACACTCTGGCATTTAATTTCAAAAAGGGGAATTACGGAAAAATGAGGAGGTTAGTTAAACAGAAATTAAAAGGTACAGTGACTAGAGTAAAATCCCTGCAAGCTGCATGGAAACTTTTTAAAAACACCATAATAGAGGCCCAACTTATGTATACCCCAAATTAAAAAACATAGTAAGAGACCTATAAAAGAGCCACCATGGCTTAACAACCATGTAAAAGAAGCAGTGAGAGATAAAAAGGCATCTTTTAAAAAGTAGAAGTCCAATCCTAGTGAGGTAAATAGAAAGGAACATAAACACTGCCAAATTAAGTGTAAAAATGTAATAAGAAAACCCAAAAAGGATTTTGAGGAACAGCTAGCCAAAAACTCAAAAAATAATAGCAAAATGTTTTTTAAGTACATTAGAAGCAGGAAGCCTGTTAAAAAACTAGTGGGCCCCTGGATGATTGAGATACAAAAGGAACAATCAAGGACAATAAAGCCATTGCGGAGAGATTAAATTATTTCTTTGCTTCAGTCTTCACGGCTGAGGATGTTAGGGAGATTCCTAAACCTGCACCGTCCTTTGTGGGTGATGAATCTGAGGAACTGTCCCAGATTGAAGTGTCATTAGAGGAGGTTTTGGAACAAATAAAAAAACTTAATAGTAACAAATCACTGGGACTGGATGGCATTCACCCAAGGGTTCTGAAAGAACTCAAATGTGAAATTGCGGAACTATTAACTGTGGTTTGTAACCTATCCTTTAAATCAGCTTCTGTACCCAAGGACTGGAAGACAGCTGACATAACGTCAATATTTAAAAAGGGCTCTAGAGGCGACCCTGGCAATTACAGACCAGTAAGTCTAACGTCAGTACCGGGCAAGTTAGATGAAACAATAGTAAAGAATAAAATTGTCAGACACGTAGAAGAACATAGTTTGTTGGACAAAAGTCAACATGGTTTCTGTAAAGGGAAATCATGTCTTACTAATCTATTAGAGTTCTTTGAAGGGGTTAACAAACATGTGGACAAGGGGGATCCAGTAGATATAGTATACTTAGATTTCCAGAAAGCCTTTGACAAGGTCTCTCACCAAAGGCTCTTGTGTAAATTAGGTTGTCATAGGATAAGAGGGAAAATCCTTTCATGGATTGAGAACTGGTTAAAAGACAGGAAACAAAGGATAGGAATATATGGTAAATTTTCAGAATGGAGAGGTGTAACTAGTGATGTTCCCTAAGGGTCAGTCCTAGGACCAATCCTATTCAACTTATTCATAAACGATCTAGAAAAGGGGGTAAGCAGGCAGGTGGCAAAGTTTGAGGACGATACTAAACTGTTCAAGATAGTCAAGACCAAAGCAGACTGTGAAGAACTTCAAAAAGATCTCACCAAACTGAGTGATTGGGCAACAAAATGGCAAATGAAATTTAATGTGGATAAGTGTAAAATAATGCACATTGGAAAAAATAACCCCAACTATACATACAATATGATGGGGGCTAAATTAGCTACAACTAATCAGGAAAGAGATCTTGGAGTTATCGTGGATAGTTCTCTGAAAACATCCACACGGTGTGCAGTGGCCATCAAAAAAGCAAATAGGATACTAGGAATTATTTAAAAAGGATGGAAAATAAGATGAAGAATATCTTACTGCCCCTATATAAAATTATAGTATGCCCACATCTTGAATACTGCGTACAGATGTGGTCTCCTCACCTCAAAAAAGATATTTTGGCATTAGAAAAGGTTCAGAAAAGAGCAACTAAAATGATTAGGGGTTTGGAACAGGTCCCATATGAGGAGAGGCTAAAGAGACTGGAACTTTTCAGTTTAGAAAAGAGGAGGCTGAGGGGGGATATGATAGAGGTATATAAAATCATGAGTGGTGTGGAGAGGGTGAATAAAGAAAAGTTATTTATTTGTTCCCATAATATAAGAACTAGGGGCCACCAAATGAACTTAATCGGTAGCAGGTTTAAAACTAATAAAAGAAAGTTCTTCTTCACGCAGCGCACAGTCAGCTCCTTGCCAGAGGAGGCTGTGAGGCTAGGACTATAACAGAGTTTAAAAAAGAGCTAAATAAATTCATGGAGGTTAGGTCCGTAAAAGGCCATTAGCCAGGGCATAAGGAACGGTGCCCCTGGCCTCTGTTTGTCAAAGGTGGAGAGGGATGGCAGGAGACAAATCGCTTGATCATTGTCTTCGGTCCACCCTCTCTGGGGCACCTGGCACTGGCCATTGTTGGCAGACAGAATACTGGGCTAGATGGACCTTTGGTCTGACCTAGTACGGCCATTTTTATGTTCTTATTAAGCCCTGGAATAGCCTGACTTGACTGGGCCTTGAACGCGTCCTGAAGTGGTGCATGCACCTCATGCTCGCCTCTGCAGTGAGGGGAATTTCACCAGAGGGGATACATCTTATAGACAACTTCAGTGGGAGATTTGCCTGAGTCGGGACCATGTCCAGCAGCCCCTGAAGTACAGAGAAATGTTTACATTGATACAACAGAGCTGGCTTGAGTCTGCATCAGTTGTCAAAGCAACACATGGCCTCCGGTACCTACAGAATGGGAGAGAGATTCCCTCCGTGTCCGTAGAAACCAGGAACAGAAACTTCCTAATGTGTAGGGAAATTGCCTTGACAGGAATAACTTTTGTGGGGCACATGGTTCTTGTTGAAATGACTGTGCCTAGGTTTGCAGGATCTCACTTTGCTACAGGCCCAGGGCAAAGTAGAAACGAATGACTTAAAAATGCATGTCATGAGGAGTAAGACATGAGACCGTGGCATTGTGGGGGGAGCTAGTGAAGCTGCTGTAATACTGATTCAAGGGTTCTGCTTTGTAATTAGCCTTTAGTGACTATCGGTAGAAAAGTATCGAGTATTTCAGCACTTAACTCAGAAAAATAAGTCTGGTAAAGTGGATTTGAGGTAGTGAGGCCTAATGGAAAGGGCACTAGGTTGGGAGTCAGGAGACTTAAGGTCTGTTACTGGTTCTGCCACTGATTTGGTGTGTGAAGTGGGGGAAACTGAGGCCCACAGAAACCCGGTCACCTTTGTATCCCACTGGCTGTCTTTTAAGAAGAAAATGATGAGACAAGGACTGGTCCAAACACAAAGCTGCACCAATTTAATCTAAACCAAAGTAATTTTTAAAACGGATTTAAACCCCCATGCAAACTCCTCTGTGAACATTTGTTCAATCTGCTTGGAACTGGTTGGTTGTTTAGCTTCTCTAACAGAAGCCAAACTAGTACAGGCTTGTCTTGAACTAGAGCTGGCTGAATCTTGGAAATGCTCTTCACAGGGAAATTAACATCTTGAAATGTTCTTGTGTCCTGATTGGGCCACCAAGTGGAAATTTCCATTGGAATGAAGCTTCTGAAAAACTTCATTTTGGAAATATTAAAATAATCTTACTGAAGTGATTTGTGACAGTGTAAATCAAATGCTTTGACCAGGTCTGAAATGAAGCACTTTGATATATTTCTATGAGATTTTTTTTGGTCATACTGGGGTTTTTTTCCTGGTGGGACATCTGTTACATTAGATTGCATCATACCCTGCCTCTTCACACTCCTGGAAGGCTGTTCCTGAGCCATGATCGAAATCACTTGGGGAGGGTCTGTGATCTGGATTCTACTGTTTCGGGAGTGGGGAGGGGGGCTTGAGAAATGAGGGAAGAGAGGGGGTCTGGTGTTTTCTGTGCTTTGGAGGCAAAGGCCTGGAGCCTGAGCACCTCTGTCAAGAGAGGGGTGTTGTCTGTGAGACAGGAATCCTGAATTCTAAGCCCAGCTCTGACACAGACTCCCTCTATGCCTTTGGCAAGTCACTTAGCCCCTCTGCCTGAGAGGAGAACCCAGCTGACTTGCTTGCCTCACAAGGGTGCTGTGAGGGTTTCTTAATGTTTGCCAGGGGTTAGGAAGAGGGGAAACAATGGACTGTATGAATACTGTGCGACGGGTACTTGCGCAAATTTAGAACTTTCCACAGGATGAAAAAGCTGTGAATACACTGAATTAATGTATTGTGAAGATGGCATATTGTACTGGGAAGATTTGTTGAATTAATAATTTATAACAGCTTTATGCCTAAGGCATTGTGTGCATGCATCAGCCTTCTCTGTGCTGGGAGAGAGATGCAGTATTATTATGTCATTTAGGGCCTTCTCTAAAGCCTATTGATTTCTATGGGAAGATTCCAGTGGATTTTGGATTCAGCCTTTTGAGTCTAATCATGTAGTTCTGACCCAAGAAAAACTCCCATTGAGTGCATGGGGAATCCTGTGTGAGGATGGACTGCAGCCATAGGGCATTAGAATGTAACTGACCTCAGGGGAGATGTGTCTGTGATTAATCTTTTCCAATTACAGTTGTCTGTCTCTAATAGAGAAAATAAAATCACTCCTCCTTTTCCCAAGTAATTTCCCCCCTTAAAGACCTAGAGTTCTGGCTGGGAGATTTCTCCAATTCCTTTTCTCCAAGAGCTCACAAAACTATATGACTGGACAACAAAATGTCAGATGAAGGTTAATGTTGATAAATGTGAAGTAATGCATGTTGGAAAACATAATCCCAGCTATATGTATAAAATGATGGGGATTAAATTAGATATTAAGAGAGATCTTGGAGTCTTTGTGGATAGTATTCTGAAAACATCCACTCAACATGCAGCAGCAGTCAAAAAAGAAAACAGGAGTCATTAAAAAGGGATAGCAAATATCTTATTGCCTCTCTCTCTCTCTCTGTATATATATATATCCATGGTCTGTCCACATTTTAAATACTGCATGCAGATGTGGTCACCTCATCTTAAAAAAGATTTCTTTGGCATTGGAACAAGTTCAGAAAAGGGCAATAAAAATTATTAGTGGTTTGGAACGGCTGCCATATGAGGGTGCATCTGCACTAAAACTCTATTTTGGGATACCAGAATATCCCAAAATAGCTATCCTGTGTTTTAACAGCAAGCCCATTATTTCGGACTTGCTATTCCAATGTCCCTGTAAACCTCATTCTGCGAGGAGTAAGGGACATTTCAGACTAGCACTTTATTGCAAAACGAAATAAGCTATTTCGAAATAGCATTGAAATAAGATACGCAATTTGCATAGCTCAAATTGTGTATCTTATTTTGAGCTATGGTGCAGTGTGCACCCCAAAAAGATTAATAAAACTGGGACTTTTCAACTTAGAAAAGAGGAGACTAACAGGGGATATGATAGAGGTCTATAAAATCATGACCGGTGTGGAGAAAGTGAATAAGGAAAAATTATTTACTTGTTCCCTTAACACAAGAACTAAGGGGTCACCAAATGAAATTAATAGGTAGCAGATTTAAAACAAACAGAAGGAACTATTTCTTCACACTATACACAATCAACCTGTGGAATTCCTTGTGAGAAGATGTTGTTAAAACCAAGACTTTAACAGGGTTCAAAAAAGAACTAGATAAATTCATGGACGCTATTAGCCAGGATGGGCAGGAATGGTGTCCCTAGCTTCTGTTAGTCAGAGGCGGGGAATGGGTGATGGGAAGAATCATTTGATGATTGCCTGTTCTGTTCATTCCCTCTGGGGCACTGGACATTGGCCACTGTTGGAAGACAGGATATTGGGCTAAATGGACCGTTGGTCTGACCCATCATGGCCATTCTTAAGTTCTTATGGAGTAGAATTAATTACTTGAAACTGTTTTATTCTTGCTCAGAAGTAACTTGTGTGTGTTCCCTGGCTGCTTTAACCCATCAGGGCAGTCATAAATGTGAACTTTGATGTGAGAATTTGACTTTCCCTGTAAAAATTGGATCTTGGGACGAAGTCACCTTTTTGCAGGTCTGAGTCTGTACTTCCCCCTGATGTTTGGTACCAAGTTGACCCCGTCTCTGGGGAGACCCCTTGCAACAAAAGCTTGAGTGGCGTGCTAAAATAGCCTCACAGAGGCGTTCGGTGCTTCTCATGTAAGCTTGTGCTGAGTCATCTATCCATCCTACTGCAGCGCTGAACACTCTCTTCGTTCTTGTACAGACAGTTACACCTGGAGGTGACGGCAGGTTATTGGGACTCACTTGTGCCTGACTCTGCCACTCAGTGTACAGATCCCTGAATGAGGCTTTGCCTTAACCTACTCATCCGTATAACGGGAACGGCAGCCTTCTCCGAGCAAGGCGACAAGCCGCATTCGTGTCTGAAGCACCTAGGCCTCTTGGATCTTGTTCTCCACCCCTGCCCCAACTCAACATTGGGCTCTGGGACACGTCAGTCCTTCAAACCCCTGCAGCTGGGTTTTTCCTGTGGCTACAAGTTCATATCCCTCTTTTTAGACCAGGAGACAGAAGGAAGGCCCTGAGTCAGTTTAAAGGTGGGTTAATTATCCAACAGCCCTTCCTTTGTCTGTGGGTCTCTGAAGAATCCAGTCTGAATCGGAATGCCAATCCCCAAATCTAGTGTGTATAAACGGAACTGAGGAACTGGTTTCCCTGCCTCGCCAAAGCTTTTCTCTCTTTTCAGGGAGTGTTTTCTATCCTGCTGGATTTGTCTGCCTTCTCTCCTCTGGTGTTAGACTTCGTGAAGTAGCTGTGGTGAATTTCCCTGCCCTCCACCCTCAATGGTCATGCAGATACAGAGACCATTCCTACAATCGGTACAATATGGTTCCCCAAAGCTTCCTACAACATGTCTGTCCCGTGCATATCTACCTTTGAGGTTGGCACAAGGAAGTGGTTGGTGTCCCTCTGCAGGGCATTGCTCCCGTTTCTTTAAGCACAATTCCCCACCTCTGCTTACGCAGGTGCACACGCTGTTCATTAACTTTGTCTCCACCGGTCCATCCCTAAGCTACAGGACCTTGGCTCTGAACTGTTCCAGCACCATGATCCCTGGGTCTGCCTCCCAAACCCAACCTCTCTCTCCACATATAGGAACTGGACCAGAACCACCTGACTTGGACACATTTTTTTCCTCTCTGGCTTTAACTTCTGAGAACGTCTAGATAAGTGGGTGTAAATAAGACTGCGGACCTGGTTCTCCTGCCTTGCCAAAGCATTTCCCACTTCACCACATTGTGTTCAGCTGCATCAGGCCATTCTCGTTAGACCATCTCTTAGTCTACTATTTATTTGAGAGAATTTGGTCTGTCTGTCCGTCGGTCTGTTCAAGAACCCCTCCTAAACAGTGAGGGTATGCCTAGACTACAGGGGGAGGTTTCGAAAAAAGTAGCCTTTTTTTGAAAAAACTTCACCTGCGTCTAGACTGCTGCTGCATTCTTTCAAAAGTAAATCGAAAGAATGCAGCAGTTTTTTTGACCATGGAAAACCTCATTTTACGAGGAAGAACGTCTTTTTTCGAAAGTGCTCTTTCAAAAAAAGGTGCTATGTAATGCAAACTGTGCTTTTTCGAAAGAGAGCATCCAGACTGCCTGGGTGCTCTCTTTCGAAAAAGTGGCTTGCTTTTTCGAAAGTACTGGTTGTAGTCTAGATGCTCTTTTTCGAAAGAGGCTTTTTTGAAAGAGGCTTGCCGTCTAAACATAGCCTAATGAATCAATTCGAAAGTGCAAATGAAGCCGGGATTTAAATATCCTGTGCTTCATTTGCATAATCACATAATGGCACTCTTTTGAAAGCGCTGTTTCGAAATTGAAATCGCAGTCTAGACGGGTTTCTTTCGAAAACAGGGCACTTTTTCGAAAGATCCTGTAAACCTCAAAAAATGGTGGCCTTTGGGGGAGGGGTTGCAGCTCCCCTTCCCATTTGTACAGGAACATTGTTGGCTGTTCCCCTTCATCCAGGAGCTAGGGGAAAGTGCACAATTTGCTGCATTTCTCACTGTGGCTGCAGAGCACAGGGGGCATACAAACCTGAACCTACCCCAGCCGGGAGACATGAACCCCTCCCTCAGCTGTGCTTGCTGGAGCTACAGCAGCCATGGACAGGCGCTTCTCACCTGGCTCCAAGCTGCTGCAGTGAAGGAGGACTGGGGCAGTCCTCTGTCCTGGGGGCAGCCTGCACACTGAACCGCTCATGCCCACCCCACCACAGAGCAATGATTTAAAGGAAGAAAAACATATTGAGTTCAGGGCCTGAGCAACACCAGGCAAATCTTCTAGTTCACTATAAAGTCCCAGTCATATTATCTGGCCCATTAGCCACCCGAACACTCTATTAACCCAGCCTTCCTGATATCTCCATACAAATCTTCAATCTAGTATCCCGGGACAAGCACACTGCCCTGGAGGTTCTGCAGTTGCACATGCTACACTCTACTCCTGTGCAAAGGAGGCAGAAGACCGATAATCAAGATGACCTCTGGGATTTATTCAAAAGAGCAGCGTCCCTGGTGTGTCAGTGGGCTGGATCTGTGCTGTCCCTATCACCCACACCTTCCACAACTACAATGATCACTGGTGTTGCTAATGATGATCCTGAAGTGCCTTCTGACTCCTCAAAGATTAAAGCATGTTCAGTATAGTTTTAGCGTTGTGTATTTTTAGCGGTCTGGGTGTACGCCCTGTGCTGCCCACAGTGACACAGCATCATAAGACAACCTGCTCTCGAGAAAACCAAAGGGCTTCAAGAAGTTGAACCACTACTGGGTTGGTGGGTCCTGGTCTGCTATTTTTTTTTTTCACTCATTTTATTGTGTTCTCATTCAAATTACATTGGGAAGTATGTCTGTTAACCAGCACCGCTGATTAACCAGCACTCCCACCCCAGGATGGATAACAAAGCATTGACGGTGGTTCCATCTGGCACCTGCTGAGACTCCCCCAGCATCTCGGGTGGTTGCAAGGGGTGGAGTCTTACCCCCTGCAGTCGTGTGGAAGTGCTAAGGTGCCAACTATGTCTTGGAGGAGGGACCTGTTCCAGAGGGAGCCTACTGCTTTCTCAGCTTGCGGTAGTCTGTTTGGTCCAGACTGCTCAGGGGGTTTTGGTCTGATGGCCTGTCCATATTGATGTCGTCCGCCTGCTCATCCAGGATGGGATACTTCATTGTGGCATGAGAAATATTTGTCCCTCCTGGTGCCTACAATTTTAAAACAGCCCTGATCAGGGAGAAGGAAGGAGACCGTAACTAGAACAGATGCTCTGTGCTTTTCCTAACGCTCCCGCAGCCAGCGGCGGATATAGGGCAGGGCGAGCGGGGCGGCTGCCCTGGGCCCTGCGCTTTAATAGGCCCCGCATACGTGCTACTACCTGTCGGCTGTGGCCATGGCACATGCGCGAAATTGTGCTGCCCCGGGCCCCACGCTTCAATAGGCCCTGGGCCCCGCAAAACTCTCATCTGCCCCTGCCTGCAGCTCCTTCTGTGTGCTGATTCATCAGCACTTTGAAGAGCTCCGGTCTAAAAACCGGCACCGCCCGGCAGCCCGTGGCGCTCCAGGCCAGTAGAGGAGCCATGTGACGTCACTCCTGCGCCCGTCGCATGAGATGGGAGCAAATAGCTGCAGTAAACAGTATATGTGTGCACTGTTTGCTCCCCATCTGTACTCCGACGGGGCCTGCTGTTCCCCAGCTGGCACATGCAGTTACCCACAGGGAGGCAAACGCTGGGCGCTCAAAGCGGAACAAAGCAACATTGGCCTTCTCTGTCCTAAGATTTCAGCTGGAGAGTGAGGTCCAAACTTCTCCAGACCTGGTGGAGACTGAGCTTTTCAGAAGCCTCTAGAAATGTCCTACAACCTTTCCACAACACTTCTCGCTGCTAATTTTCAGAGGAGTAGCCGTATTCGTCTATAGCTGCAAAAATAGAGGTGGGGAACCTTTTTTGGGTTGGGGGCTGCTAAGCCACCGAAAAATCCTTTTGGGGGGGGGGGGGGTGGCTGCACACAACTGAGAAGCAAAAAAACAAAAAACAAACAAGCCCTCATTGATGTGGCCCCTGAATGAGAAGCAGAAAGACACTTCCCACACCACAGCCTAAGGGGGCCAGGCCAGTAGATTTTGTGTGCTCCAGCACTGATGGGGGTGGCTGAAGCGCTAGTGTGTGTGTGGGGGGGGGAGCCTAAGCCTTGGGGGCCAGATCCAGGCAAGCCAGGGGCCACATCTGCCCCCCAGGCCTTAGGTTCCCCACTCCGGTGCAAAAACAAGGAGTCGTATGGCAGCTTGAAGACTGATTTATTTGGGCAAAAGCTTCACTGATGAAGTAGATCTTGGCCCATGAAAACTTATGCCCAAATAAATCTGCTAGTCATCAAGGCACCACAGGACTCTTCACTGCTAATGAAAGCAACAGGATTCATTTGCAAAGGGACCTCTCGTGCAATGTCCTAGAACAGGCATGAAATTGCATGTAGAATCACAGAACACTAGAACTGGAAGGGACCTTGAGAGGTCATCGAGTCCAGTCCCCAGCGCTCATGGCAGGACTCAGTGCCATCTAGACCATCCCTGATAGATGTCTATCTAGTCTGCTCTTAAATATCTGCAGAGATGGAGATTCCACAACCTCCCTAGGCAACTTATTCCAGTGTTTGACCACCCTGACAGTTAGGAACTTTTTCCTAATGTCCAACCTAAACTTCCCTTGCTGCAATTTAAGCCCATTGCTTCTTGTCCTATCCTCAGAGGCCAAGGAGAACAATTTTTCTCCCTCCTCCTTGTGACACCCTTTTAGATACCTGAAAACTGCTATCATGTCCCCTCTCAGTCTTCTCCTTTCCAAACTAAACAAGCCCAATTCTTTCAGTCTTCCTTCATAGGTCATGTTCTCTAAACCTTTAATCATTCTTGTTGCTCTTCTCTGGACTTTCTCCAATTTCTCCACATCTTTCTTGAAATGTGGTGCCCAGAACTGGACACAATACTCCAACTGAGGCCTAATCAGTGCAGAGTAGAGCGGAAGAATGACTTGTCGTGTCTTGCTCACAACAACATCACACTGTTGACTCATATTTAGCTTGTGGTCCACTCTGACCCCGAGATCCCTTTCTGCAGTACTCCTTCCTAGACAATCACTTCCCATTCTTCATGTATGAGACTGATTGTTCCTTCCTAAGTGGAGTACTTTGCATTTGTCCTTATTAAACTTAATTCTATTTACCTCAGACCATTTCTCCAGTTTGTCCAGATCATTTTGAATTATGACCCTATCATCCAAAGCAGCTGCAACCCCTCCCAGCTTCGTATCATCTGTAAACTTAATAAGCATATTATGCCAATATCTAAATCATTGATGAAGATATTGAACAGAACCAGTCCCAAAACAGACCCCTGTGGAGCCCCACTTGTCATGCCCTTCCAGCAGGATTGTGAACCATTAATAAATACTCTCTGAGAGCGGTTATCCAGCCAGTTACGTAAATGCTCTTTTGTATGACTCAGCATGCCCTGTACAACCCAAAGGCAAGAATAAAAGGGATCAGAAGACTCTATTCAAACATCTCTGCATTTTAGAGCTCAATGCCAGGCTCCTTACTACAGCCGAATACTCCACCATTTCCGGACTGTGCTCAGCCTGAGCAGAGTGGGATGATGGGGCTGTGCTGGTGGATTTTCTAGGCTTTAGTTTCACACTTGCATAGGAAACATCAACTTCTGCGCTTGTGCTGGCCACAGCCTGGAAAAAATAAAACATACTGTGAGCTAGGATCTCTGAGCTGGAGCTCTCTGCCCCTGCAGTAACCAGTATCAGGCACCTTCCAGGCTACTATCATTTCTGGGAGGATCCAAGGTCACTGCCTACCTCGGTTACCTGCCCTGTGGGTTTTTCCTCCCTTCTAATGTCCCACACACCTACAGCCACTCTCACTGCTTTCTCCAGGCTCGAGCTGGGCTGTTAAAGCCACCCTAGTGGGGTAATTTTTCCAGCCACTCTGCCAAGCACAGCACCCCTTCCCCTCTCTTACCTCATTCACTGCTGGAGTCCTCCCGCCGGCCCCAGCAGCTGAAAGGTAACAGACCCTCATTACACTGACGTAACGCTGCTAAAAGAGACACGATCTACAGAGAAGGGGTGACGAGGAAGAGGGCCCCCTCCAGATACTGAAGTGTTCAGCTATGGGCCATCAGCATTGATATGTTGGTCTCTTTCTCCAGGGCTCTGACTGCTGAGCTATTCGTGCTTAGACTAGGCAGCTGCAGACAGGCCGTGGTGCTGACGTTTGGTGGTGACTTGGGATAGCTGGGATGAGGCACAGGGCATGTATGTAGAATGGGTAAGGAACACCCATGTGCAGTGACACCCCTCCTCCCTCGGTCTTTCAAGGGGAGACAGATGGGTCTTCTCCGGTTCCACCACCCCTGTAACTCTGAGATGCATCCTACAGGCCAGAGCCATCTGTGTCCCTGGAGCTCCCAAGGTTGCCAACCCACAGAAATTTCATTTATGGACAAAATGGGAAAAATTTACGGACAGACAAATTTTTTTATGGACATAATTTTTATACTCTATTAAGACGACATAAATGGCCAAAAGCGAAGCGTAATCATTGTCATCCATACATCACAACAACAATATGCTATTTAACTCACTTTCATTTAGTTAGTCATGGTCCTGGAAGTTTTCCATTTTGTGATTGTACATCCGAACACTGACGCACAATCCATTCTTCTCATAGATTTTTGACATTGTAAACAACTAAAACATCCAATTTCCACTGCTCCGCAGTAAAATGACTGAAGCAGCACAGAAGAAATGTAATTGCTATAGAATAATTGCTGTTTTTTGAAATTTTATTGCACTTTTATGAAATTTACAGACACCTACTTTTTTTACGGACATGTCCAATTTCGGCTAATGTTTTACAGACTGTCCATAAATTTACTGATGGTTGGCAACCCTGGGAGCTCCTGACCCTGTTTCACTCCCGCAGCCTTCACGTGTGTAATAAGCACCAGTCCTACACCCAGCTCCCGCACCCACAAGCAGAGAGCAACTGTGCTCCTGCCATGATTCTCTGGAGGGCCAGTGGGCAAAGCAGCTGGAGGCAGCAAAGAGGAAGCAAGTCTGAGGCAAGCCACGACCCACCAACACAGATGAACTGTAGGCAAAGCCACTGGGCCAAGGCTCCTCTGGCGTACAAGTGCCACCCTGGAGCAGTGGGACTCCTCTGGGTGAAGGAGGTGGCCTGTTGCTGTTTGCTGGCTTTAAATCTCTGTACCAGGAAGGCAAGGTCAGTCGGCTGTACAAGTGCTCCCCTTGGGAGTGGGGGCTTGTCCCCACAGCCCTAATGGAAACTATTAGCCTGGTCTCTTTCCGAAGGGCATGCTGTCATCTGTCCAGTAGCGTTCGTACAAGCCCACCAGCAACCCAGCTTCCTCCTTCTCCATCGAATTGCATTACATGTGGCTGAGCTGGTGCCTTGGGTAACGCAGCTGCTGCTGTTCTGACAACTGCAACACACCCAGCTCTGGCTAATCCCTGGCGCAGGGGCAATGCAGTTCTGAGCAGGAGCAACGTGCGTGCGTGTAAAATAACAGAGGGCTTGCTCCTGCAGGGCCCGAGCACTCTTGCACGGTCAAGCAAGGCACTTCTGCTTGCCGCCTGTAAGCAAGTGTGGTGAGGGGGCTCTTGGGCTGGGTTGGAACTGCACACGCAGTGGAAGGTGGGGCCGGCTATTCAGCCTTTTGTAGGTCTGGCCCTGTGGAGGGTGGCAGAGAATGGGATGAGAGGGGGGGTTGTGCAGGGAATTCTGCACCGGTCGGAAAAGAGGAAGGGGGCTGCTGTCTAGGATTGTCTACGATGCTTATCCCTGTGATAAGCAAGTGCCTCCCCTATGCTCATGGACTAAGCCTGGGGGAGAATTATCCCCTGCTGCACACAAGGGCCGAGCCCAGATCTCGCCAGCCTCTTACCCGCGCCCTCTTCCTTCATGCTCACCTCAGCCACGGGGAGAGAACCCGAACTCCAGTAAGAGACACCGCTCAGCCTCCCGGCCCCTGTCCTGTGCCGGGGGGCTGTCGTCTCACACCGAAAGCCCTGCGCTATAGGAGCCGTGTCTTGCTATGGGTCTCTCGGGGCTTAGCACCGTTTGCTGCAATTATTCACACCACAGCCAATGGTAAGCCACTTCCCTGGCGCTGAACGCGGAAACGGGAGCACAGGGCCCTGTTTGGGAAACACAGCTGGTTCCTAAGGCAAAATTCCAGATTTTCCATGGGATTTTGGGCTGACTAAGTGCTTAGGATCCTGGCCTTGGCAAAGCTTCCTTGACCCAGGCTGTTAGGGCTGATGGGCTGGGGAAGGGAAAAACAAAAGGAAGGGCAAAAAGAGACTGACAAGACCCGGGCAGACCCCTCCCCCCACTTCATCCTCTCACCCTCTTTCCTCTTCAGCATCACGCTTCCTGCCAGCAGTAGGGCTACGATCGGTAATACAACTAGAGTCAGCAGGAGAAGTAGCAACAGAAGCACAGACCTGGGGGGAGAGGAACTGGAAGAAAAAGGAACAAGAGGATCTGTGAGATGCTCCCCACCTGCCCATGAATGGGGGGGCGGGGGTGGAAATTCAGTCGGGGCACAAAGCCAGCCCTGCTCACGCTGTTTACCCAAGCACCCCTCTGTGTGCCAGGACAGCAGCCATTTCCCTCCCCACAGCTCCCCCCACCCAGTGCCCTCTCTGCTGCAGGAATGGCTCACCCCCTCCCCAAGAACTTGCATTTGCTCCCTGACCTAGCCAATGCCCCTTCCCCTGCCGCCCAGCTCCAGAGAACCACCCAGAGCCCCCTTGGCACCTTGTCAGACTCGGAAAAAGTGTCAGTGTCCTATCTCCACTCTCGTCTCCTAAAGGCACAAGCCCTTCCCCTTGCTTCTTGGGCGAGGTTGCTCTCAAAGCCTAGCTCCAGCAGTGCTGGAACAACCCGAGTCCCCCTTAGCCAGCCAGAGGGAGCCAACAGGCAGAAGTTCCACCAGTTTAAAGCAATGCACAAATGGACGCTGTTCAACCTCTGCCTGCCCCGGGCTGGAGGCTCCTCTGTCAGTTATTTTCAGCCTGGTTCTGTTGGGTTTAGCGTGGCGCTGACGGACTGCGCGGCTCTAATCCAGCTTTAGCTCCACATGGACGTCCACACACACAGTTGCAACCGATTCATTGAACTGGTATAAAAATGACGGTTAGGCCTTGCCTGCACTGCCGCAGCACAGCACCGGTGCTGCAGCCAGCAGACTAACTGGGGAGGTTGCCCCAGGTCCTGCACTTTTGGGGACCCCTTGGCACTCACCCCAATCATCCCGTGGATGAGAGGGACCCGGGGGATGACAGGGCTTGGTTCAGGGCTGCAGCAGGGGTCGCCTCCCCATACTCACCACGAGGATGGTGGGAGCTGGAGCAGCTGGCAGCCTGCTCTGCTCCATTGGGCCGGGCCACCCTCCTGGCTCAGCAGTGGCAGGAAGCAGAGCACTCTGGCCCCAGGGCCCTCCACTGCCCACCACCACAGAGAAGCGGGGTGCAGTGGGTGGGAGAGCAGCACGGTGCAGCAGGGCAGAATGGAGCAGGCTCCTGGTGCCTACATTGTAAGCGGGGGGCATGCCAGGCCCCCGGTAATCCCTGAGCTGCATTACTCGGGGGAGGAAGGTGAGGGCAGGGCTTCGGGAAGGGATAGAGCAGGGACAAGGGGGGATTGCAGCAGCGGGAATTGCCCTGTGCCAGCCCCTGCCCATCCCTCGGGACAGCCCTGGCACCAGCTACACTGCCGTGTCCCTGTTGTGTAGACACTTGGGAGAGGGATGGAAGAGGTGTTTCCGCGGTTGTAGTCAATCCTCCCCAAGAAGCTGTAGCTACGTAGACAGAAGAATTCGTCCACTGCCCTAGTGACTGGGGCTTTGGGTGGTTTAACGGTTCTCAGCAGCATGACTTTTTTTCACGCCCCAGAGTAATGTTGGGAAGCTGCCCTAACTTTTAGGTCTATGGCTCAACCTTCCATTTCTACAGCAGGGGAGGAAGCGTGAGACACAGCACAGCTAATGGGAGCTCTTTTACCAGCCACTGTTATGAGGCAACAGAGTGGCAGGGCAGAGAAGAGGAATGCTGAGGGTTCTGCACGGACACTGGCAGCTGGGAAGCCAAGCCAAGTCCACTTCTTAGCACGTCTGCCGAGGGAGATGGGAAATACTCAGTCAGCGAGTTGGCAAAATCGCCATGTCAAGGGGAAGATGTGATGTACCAGCTGTTGGCAGGCTGGACAGGCAGAGCAGAGAGGGCTGGCAGTGTGGATCAGAGGAAAGAGAGAGGATTTGGTTGCTGCCGCCATGTCTGTTTGGTGTGGTAAAGGACAAGGGTGATCTTTGGGGGAAGGTTGTGATCTCTCTCGGGAAGGGTGAGAAATGTGTGTACCCATGAGATGATGGTTTCTCACACACTGACCTGAAAAGCATCGTGAGGGAAACCAATGGAGGCAGTGCAGCGAGTAGAGCAAACGTCTTAAGGACGCTTGGCCTATTGGGCTGATCACAGAGAAAGTCTAGGATCTCCCAAGCGTTGTCACTCGGGTACAGAGTGAGTGACCCTGGGGCAGGCTTTCTGTCTGTAGCAGCCCTTGTGCAAGTCTCCCTCTGACGTCTGCAGTGTGTCCGCACTCTCTCTGCACCAGTATGAATGATGCTACCCAGTGCAGGGCAACAGTGCCCCAGCCTGGCAGAACATGGTTATGAGCACCTGCAAGCAGATGGGAACCTCCCTGGTTTTGTATGTGCAAAATCGACCTCTGCAGGCACAAATCTGGCAGTTAGGTTCCTGGCCCTGGCCCCTTCGGCTGCCTGCATAAACCAGAGTATGCTTGTCTCTGCTAAGGATGCAAAATGCCATTCAATCAGTTAACCGGTTAAATGAGTTAACTGGTTATCCACTAAAGCAGGAGGGGGGGGGCTGCGGTGTGGCACAGTGGGCCCAGCTGGGCTAGAGTGCTCCCCACCCATTGCACGGCGGGCTGCTCTGGCCAGGCTGGGTCTGCTGTGAGTGGGGGGCTGCTCCAGCCAGACTGGGCCCACTGCATCACACCAGATGGGTGAGGAGCTGCTCCAACCCAGCTGGGCCGCCAGTGAACTGTAACCAGGAAGCATCACCCAACTAACCACCCACATCCCTCGTCTCTGCAGCTGCAGACAATAACACTCGTGCAAAGCTGAGACTGGAAATTCAGCCCTGGACACCCCCGATTACCCAGGCCTTCACACCTCCTTAACTGGCCTTACCTTTTGGGGTGCTCAGTCATGTTTGCTGTGGAGAGAGATCCAGTCGTTACCATCACTGCCGTGGAGAGAGCTGAAAGTATAAGCCAGAAAACACAGAGCTCTGAGATAGTCCAACTGTCCCCGGGCTGCTGTGTTCTTATTCGCTGCCTTTTAGGTGAAAGCTGCCAGCCTGCCCGTGATGGAGACTGGAACCCTCTCTGCACAGACACTCCCGGCCTGGGCACAGCAAGCTTCCCCCTGCCCTGCTGGGAGTGAACGGGGGAGGCTGGGGGGGTGGATCCGTTTCCTTGGCCTCTCAGCTGAGCCTGCCACGGAGGGGGACAGAGCCCTGCGCAGACACAAGGTTGGTCTCCACAGCGGCATGGGCAAACATGAGCTGTTGGCAGCCGCACGTTAGGGCAGGGCAAGCAGGGTGGTTGCCTTAGTCCCGTGCTGCTCGGTGCTCGCTGCCCTGGCTGGGAACCTCCTGGCCGCACGGCACAGCCTACCGCAGCATGCCGGCTGAGGCCCTGCACACGCTTTGGCCGGGCCTGCATCTGCATCCATAACCGCAAAAGCGAGCGCGGACTGGCAAGGCTCTGACAATTAGTCAGGGTGGCGTGTGAGCAGACATGCAGCGCAGTGGCTACTAGGATAGACTGTCACTAGCAAATGCACCGCACACCAGCAACCACACAACCGGCCTACAGCAGCTGCTGTCCACCAGTGAACAACAGGGCTCTCTAATGGATCCCAACAGCAGGGGCGGGCCCTTGGGAGGAAGGGGTGGGGCTTGGGCAGCCAACCTTCAGTGCCACCCGAACTGTCGCACCCCCCCACTTCCATCCTCAGTGCCTGGGGCTCCAGCTACTCCTGCTGCCACGGTAGCAACAGCAGCAGCTGGGAGCCCCAGGCCCTTTTGTATTGCCGGGCCATGGGGCATTTGCCCCCTTCTTCCCCCCTCCCCCCATGGTGAGCCTGATCATAGGCACTTAGGGCCTGATCCAATGCGCACTGAAGTTAGGGGGACGGAGCCCTAGACTCCCAGGGGCTTTGGCTCAGAGCAGCGGGAATAGCCCTTCACTCCATATTCCAAGCACTGACTGCGGGCTGCAGATTTAACCCACTTGCCCCGCGGGGGCCATTCAGTGTGTTAGAATAGTTACTGGTCAGATGTTCACTCAACGTTTAGCAAGGTTAAATGTCGACAAGCAGAATTGTTCCCTTGATTTGATCTTCACAAGGAAACGGCGATGGAAGGGGCAGGCTCTGCTGACTGCTTCGGTTCCCAGCGCTGCCAGCCTGGCTGTGAGCCAGCCCAGCGTGGGGAGCCCTCGGGGACTAGCCCCTATTGCCAGGGGCCAGCCTGCTCCAAGGGGCCTGCTGCATGGAGTGTGGCATGCAGGGCAAGGTATCCAGGTAGAACACACAGCCCTCCTTGCTACTTCCTGCTCCATCCCCTACCCCCAGCCTGCTGCTTGTCCCCATCCAAGTCCTGCATTCAATATAGGAGTCTCCCCTATAGATGGCTGCATCCCCAGGAGACCCTGCTCCTGCCTCCCTCTGCCCCAGCCTCAGAGCAGCAGCAACAGGATTATCTCTACATGTGACAGGGAGTGGCTTGCAGTGGTCACCTCATCTCAAAAAAAAGATATATTGGCATTTACAAAAGGTTAAGAAAAGGGCAGCAAAAGTTATTAGGGTCCCATATGAAGAGAGATTAAAAAGACTTGGACTTTTCAGCTTAGAAAAGAGGAGACTAAGGGGAGGATATGATAGAGGTCTATAAAATCACGCCTGGTGTGGAAAAAGCGAATAAGGAAAAGTTATTTACTTATTCCCACAATATAAGAACTAGGGGTCACCAAATGAAATTAATAGGCAGCAGGTTTAAAACAAACAGAAGGAAGTTTTTCTTCCCTCAGTGCACAGTCAATCTGTGGAACTCCTTGCCAGAGGATGTGGTAAGGCTAGGACTTTAACAGGGTTCAAAAAAGAGCTAGATAGATTCATGGAGGTTAGATCCATCAATGGCTATTAGCCAGGATGGGTAGGAATGGTGTCCCTTGCCTCTGTCTGGAAATGGATGACAGGAGAGGGGGTCACGTGATGATTACCTGTTGTGTTCCCTCCCTCTGGGGCATCTGGTTTTGGCCACTGTCAGCAGACAGGATATTGGGCTAGATGGACCTTTGATCTGACCCAGTATGGCCGTTCTTATCTTCTTATGTTCACTGCAGCTGCTCTCCAGCTATGGTACTGGGAGACACCCAGCAGCTCCCTGCCGGCCCTTCAAGCACTAGGAGCTGCTGCAGGAGGGAGCTTGGGGC
Source organism: Pelochelys cantorii (assembly GCA_032595735.1). Classification (NCBI taxonomy): domain Eukaryota; kingdom Metazoa; phylum Chordata; order Testudines; family Trionychidae; genus Pelochelys; species Pelochelys cantorii. Next base: position 17,570,020 of record CM064344.1, read on the forward strand.
TGTCTGGGAGTAGGTGGTGTCAGCTGCTCACACATACACACACAGAGCCCCGAGCACCTCCTCAGCCCCACACACCCAAACACGGGGCAGTGAGTGCTGGCAGGATGCTACCCTGGAGATAAGCGGGGGGCTATAAATATCAGTCTGAGTCTCTCACCAGCCCATCCCAATTGAGCACACATGGGTTCCAGGTTGGCATCAGTCGGTCCGAGCAGAGACTCACCGGGGAGAACTGTCACATTAACAAGGGAATTACGATCACGTCCACTTCTATTTATTCCGCACCAGTAGGTCCCAGCGTCTCCCAGGGTCAGGTTCTCCATGGTCACAGTGAACGTGTTCAGGGTGCGATTGTCTCGGATGGAGACGCGGACCCGCTTCACCTCGGCCTCTGTCCCTGCAGTCTCAACAACCTTGGAGCAGGTGCTCCACTCTGCTCCTCTGCACCAGTATTTCGGATAGCCCTGATATACTTTCTGGTACTGACATGGCACAGACACCGACCCGCCTGGCGTTCCCCTCACCTCCCCCGGGGTGGTCAGCACAGGGACAAGTGGTGCCGGGAAACAGCCTGAAAAACAAAACAAAGCAAAATTCCGACCGCCCCGCTCCACACCGCAAGGAGGGGGCACATGGGACCTCAACCCCTAATCAGCAGAAGGGGCCCAAGGGACTTGTTCCCTGCACACAGCTTAGTCTGTGTTCACCATGTCAATGCACTGGATGTCCTGACACCACCCAAGCACTCCCCAAACTCCGCTAATAAGCTCTTCTCAGGTCTCATTTGGCTTGTGTGGAATAACCCCCAAGATAGCTAGCAAGGAACACAGCGTAAATCCCCAGCTGGAGACTTGGCTATGCCCCTTCAGCTCTCTCCTCTCCGAAGCTGAGAGCAGGCATGGGAGAGGAACTCCCACTTTCAGGCAAAGTGCTTCTGGTGGGAATGGGAAGAACCAAACCCTCTCACCTGGGAGGAGGAGGAGACTTACTCAGGTGCAGGGTGCCTGCATCAGCCCCATAACTGCCCCTTTTGCCCTTAATCTGTTTCCCAAAGAGCAAACTCTGCTTCCCCCTCGGACTGCAAGGCTTCCTGCTGAAGTCTGCAAACCCTCAGTGTGGTGGCACCCAAACACTTCTGCTTTCTTTTTCTTATTGGCCACCTCCTTTCCTTTTGCTCTGTTCTTGCCAGCTTCCTCCCTCCTTCCCTGTTCCCCCTCTCCCCCGCTGGTTTGCAGGCAAGAAGGCAGAGCGAAAAGGTGGGGTAGCAACTGGATTTGTGTAGGACACTGGCTTTGATCCCTGCAGTGTTACAGCAGTTTAACACACACCACACGCATGTTTTCTGCCCAGATAATAGAACTTCCCTTACAGCTGTGGCCCTAGAGATCTGAACACAGGAATGGGAATCAGGAACTCCTGACTTCTACTCCCAATGCTGATCTTGACTCTGCAAGCTGGGATAAGTCACTCCTGTTGTAGAATGTGGGTACCGTGGACTTACCTGTCTCCTCGGGCATGTCTACACAGCAGGGATAAAGCTGAAATAAACTACACAACTTGAGCTACGTCAATTGCCTAGGTTAAGTCAAAATAGCTTCTTTTGGCTTTTGGTGCTGTCTACACGGCAGGAAGTCTGAGGTAGAGCACTCTTCCTCCAGCTTCCCTTACTCCTCGTACAATGAGCGTTACAGGAGTTGGAGTAAGAAGTCCTCCAGCTCGATATTATTTCGACATTATACACTTGAGATTGTAGCTTTGCAGTTAACAGTTCATATTTATTACATATAAGGGGCTTTCTCTCTTGAAAGGTAACCAGTGATATGAAGTAGCTTCTATACAGTTTTCCTTGAAATCAGGTGTGGGCTCAAACAAAACACAAGATCCCCTCCCTGTCCCAAACATGGGAGTTGGTGTAGGAGAGAATTCTGAATGTGGATCTGAATTTTGTAGTTGGCGCCTCTGCCTGTAAAGGCCTGAACCAAAACACAACCTTGACACACACATCACAAACCTTGTGGGATGCAAAATCTAAATCCACATTTCATGGTTTGGGGCCATCTCTTCTCTAACTAGATGCTGTAAAAAGAGACTTAAATGGCCCAAGTGAAACTGTCTCTTTGCCCTCTAGTGAATTTCACCTGTGTGAAAAGTTGGTATTTGCCATTGTAGCAGGGGTAAGCTGTGATAGACAAACTTTTGTTGGAACTCAGTGGGCCAGATTGACAAATACTTACACAGGCAAATGTAAAATTTGCTTTAGGAAAATGCTTTCCCAGAGAAGCTCAGTCATATGAATGCCCATGGAAAGTAAGCCGATATGGAGCATGACCAGGGCTGGTGTGAGTTCATTAAAAAGGGTGAATGAATATTTATGGCACATTGTTAGAATTGTTATTGCTGGTGTTGATGAGCTGATAGGAAACAGCCCAGTTTGGCACTTGGTTCCCAGGTTTGCAGAGGGCCTTCAGCTAGAAAGCGGACACCTTAGTACTTGGAAAGGGAGCGTGTTTGACCTGGAATCTCTGGGAGACCATCAAGGTGCCATTTTTTTTCAGAGCAGAGCCGCATCCTAAAGAAACATCCATGGGGCTCAGGAGCTGCAGGCAACATTCCCTGCGCTCTGGTACTGCTCTCCTCCTATGCCGCTTAGAGCCTCTTTGATTCTTCCCTAGACCCTCCCTGCTTGCAGGGTTCCCTGTAAATGGTGTGCTTGGGCAGCCACTCAGGAGAGATTCAAATGCCTCCCAGCTGATCAGCAGCTCCAGCAACATGTGGCTCTACAGGTGGTGCACATTTGCACATGCCTTGGTGCACAGAAAAAAAATATTCTGCACATGGATGGAAAAGGTTAGAAGGAGCATTGCCTTCTGGTTCCCTTAGCCACCCTGGGCCTGCAGTTGTGCCCACGATTAATTCGAGTTGATCCACGGGAGGGAGCTTCTGTGGCTACCTGGGAGGTGTAATCCTCACACAGACAATAAACTCAAGCACGTCCATAGGTGCAGGCCCTTCCAGCCCCCGCATGCCGTGTCCGTGGCCCACCAGAGGTGAGTCAGAGCAGGAAATTACCTCTGGGGCCAGGTAGGGATATGAACATCCTGCCCTCAAGTATCTCTCTTAATTCCCCATCCCCCCTTTAGCCTCACCCGCACTGCTGTAGCCATGCAGAGATCTGAGCAGGTACCCACCTGGGAATACAGTCACGTTCATGGGAAACACCCTCCCCACCCCAGTCATATCCAAATGTGCTTATCCCACACCAGTAGGTCCCAGCCTCAGGCTCTCCATGGTCACTGTGAATGTGCACCGCCTGCGGGTGTCTCTGATGGAGACTCAGTCCCCTTGGCCTCGGCCCCCGCCTCCGTGCTCACAGCAGCAGTGCGGCAGGAATGCCAGACTGCTGCTCTGCACCAGCGTTTCTGATTTCCTTAATCACTTTCATGGTCCTGACACTACACAGACACCAACGTGCCCAGGGGCCGGCTCCCCTCCCTAGAGCCAATCAATCATGGGGCAGCCAGGGAAGAGGCGTAGCCTGAAGGACAAATTGAAAAGCAAAACCCCTAATTTCCTCTTCACTGCGTGGTTGGGGGGGCAGAGGAGCAACTTGAGCCCCATCTCCCCACTGGTCTCTATCAGACCATGCCGTGTGCAGGCTCCACAACTGTACTTGTGTGATTCCCGTTAGTGTTAGTATGAAGGCACCCAGCCCAAATCCCCAGGAGAGAGATTTCAACCCCCCGCCCTTAACTCCTCTCCTTCCCAAGGGAGACTGGCTCTCAGGGTGCTTGGGGGGGATGGGGGATTAGCCTTTCAGGATGTCCAGGTGTGACTGGAACAATAGAAACTTCTCACCTGCAAGGAGAATCAGGCCAGCAAAAGGCAGCTGCATTGTCCCTCCAATTGCCCCCTTCTCACTCAAGCTCTGTCCCGACTTTTCTTTTAAATGCTCCAGAAAGTGAGCACTGGCTCCTTCCACCTGAGATACTTCCCTCTCCGAGGTTACTTCTGCTTTGTGGGTTCAGCCTGGGCTGTCGTTTCCTGGTGCTCTGCTTCATATCACAACCTGGCCGGGTTACAACCACTGGGGCAGAAACAATAGACGAAACACAGAAGAAAGTACCAGGAGGTGGTGGGAGAGGAAGAGGGGCAGCAATCAGCTGCACTCCAGCTTCTGATAGAAGCTTTTGCAGGGCAATCCTTTGAAGGCCTGTTCTTCATCTCTGGGTGCATCTAAAACCCCAGCCATGACAAACACTGGTTGCCCATTCAATGCTGGTTGTTCTCCTCTCTCTAATGGGGTATTAACGTATCATTGGCTTTAGCAACATCACCTGCCCTTGGACTGTGTTTTATCTGGCAACATTCAGCAGTGAGGCAGTGTGGTCTAGTAGCTATAGTGCAGGGCTGGGACCTGAGTTCTGACTGCCATTGACTTGCTGAGTGAAGTCACTTTGGCTTTTCTGTGGCAAGTGGCATGGGAGAGAACTGAGCCTGCTGACTCCTTTGGGGACGTTAGTCAAATCACTTCCTCTTAATGTTTCAATGTCTCAATGAGCAAAATGGGGGCTGACAATAGCTACTGTTCTACCCCCAGGGGGAATTGTGGGGCTAAGTCAGCAGCTGATTGTGCAGGGCTAGGAATATGGAATGCCGTGGATAATTACCACATATTAGCACACACTGAGTTGTTCTTCCTGTTTCTCTAGTCATGCTGAGATGGCAACTTTGCTGTTCACTATTTTTATTACATGGAAGGATTATTTTTTAAATACTGGCTTGTTCTCTATACCATAAGCTAAATTCCCAGCCCAGCTTCCGTTTTCATTAGTGACAGATTGGAAGCAAAACCTCAGTCCCAGCTCCCATTCTGAAATTTTTGGAAGGGAATCTAACTCCAAATTGGACAGCTCGCCCCTCTCGCTGAAATGTTTGTGAAAATGCAAAATCTAGATTTGGACTCAGAGCTGGATTTTATGGCTTGGGGTGCAACTTCACTTTAAACAGAGGCCAAAACGGGAAAAATAAAGGTAATGCTAGCATTTCAATCCTGAGGTTTTCTTCAGTCTTTTCCCACCCTTACACTTACCATTAGAGCTGAGAAAATAACAGATAATGAATGTAACCTGCTTTTTTGCCCCTAAATATTCCACAAAGAGGCTATACTCTCCTCTCATTTATCCGTTACCCAGTGTGAGGCTAATTTTTGACCCCAGCAGTGCTCTGTGAATATTGGTTATTTGTTATTTGAGAGGTATTGTGATTGATCAGATAAGTCCTGTCATATTGTCTCCGGTCCCTGGCTGGAAGAGCATGCAAGCACTTCCACTTTGTATACATATTACTCCTGGGGGAATTCTGCACCACTGTGTATGCACAGAATGGATGTCCACCACAGATTTCTTTGCTTCCCTGCAGACAAAAGACTTTCTGATGGGCAAGCAAAGGGAAGCCATAAGAGCAGTCATGAGACTCTCTCCAACACCCAGACCCAACTGAACCCCAACTGGACCCTCCTGCAGAGTCTATTACCATTGCACCCAGAACCTCCCAACAAGCCCCTGTGAATCCAGGCCCCTCTCCAGATCCCCCACTGAGATGCCCACACCCAGAATGCCTCTCACAGAACCCTCTCAACCCACAAGTGGATCTCCCACATTAAGCCTCTCCCCAGTTGGATCCTGCTTTGCTGAGCCTGCCTGCCCACACCTAATGCACCGAGCACAGAGGGGACAAGGCTTCGGGGCTGTCTCTGGGGCAGGCCCATTCCCCGCACTGTGTAAGGGTTGGATGCAGACTCACTGTGTCCCGGGGAAGGGTGGGGGACTGCTTTGTGTAGCCAGCAGCCTGTGTTCCTCACCGCCCTGCTGGAGCCTCCACATTTATTTGACAAATACAGTTGCAGAATTTTAAAATATTGTGTGCAGAGTGTTTATACTTTACTGCAGAATTTGTATTTGTTTGGTGCAGAAGTCTCTCAGGAATAACCTATGTAAAAGTCAGTCCCTGCTAACGCTCCCATGTGAGATCTTATCAAATGTATTTATAATACAACTGGCTGGAGGGGAGAAGGGTACTCACCTGGGATGGGGAAGACACTAACTTCAGGTCCTTGCACATCCTGTTTTAGTGTTGCCCAATGGATAGAGCACTGGTCTGGGACTCAGGGGAGCTGGATTTTATTCTTGGCTGCTGGATGACCTTTAGCAAGTCACTTCGTGTTCCCATGTCTCAGTTTCCCCATCAGTAAAACAGGTAAAAAGACACTGATCTCCTTTGCAAGGTGCTTAGATTTATGGGCAAAAAGGCCAGATCAGAGGCTACATCTAGACTGCATCCCTCTGTCGACAGAGGGATGCAAATCAAGCACATCAAAATTGCTAATGAAGCCAGGATTTAAATATCCCGTGCCTCATTAGCATAAACATGGCCACTGCTTTTTTTCAAAATGGAATTTTTTCGAAAAAGAAATGGCAGTCTAGATGCAGATCTGTCAAAAATAAAGCCTTTTTTGACAGATCCTGTATTCCTTAAAAAATGAGGTTTACAGGATCTGTCGAAAAAGGCTTCATTTTCCACAGATCCGCGTCTAGACTGCCATTTTTTTTCGAAAAAACTCTGCTTCAAAAAAAAGTGGTGGCCATGTTTATGCTAATGAGGCATGGGATATTTAAATCCCAGCTTCGTTAGCAATTTCAACGTGCTTAATCTATAGCTCTCTGTCGACAGAGAGGTGTAGTCTAGACACATCCAGAGACAGGTGAAGTCATTAAAAAGAGAAGATGTAAAGCTGACGCCTCCTTGCTTCCAGTGTCAGAGTTGTAGGTGCTCCCCTTCGTGACAAAAACAACGTTTGACTATTTTTTTTACTCCTGTTGGCCCTGCAGAGTCAGCACAGTTCAAGGGCAGGAGTGCTGGGGGTCTGGATTAAGGATGTGAATGAGTAGTTGACTAGATGATTATCCAGTAGGCCTAGGCCAGGGACCAGCCAGGGACCAGGCCAAGGGCCCCCCACAGACAGGGGCTGCTGCCACCCTGTTCTGCTGCCAGGAGCAGCAGCGCAGGGCGACAGGTGGGAGCTGGTTTGCACGGGAAGCTGGTTTTAAATCAAGTCCTCTTGTGGACCAGCTCCCACCTGGCACCCCATACTACTGCCTCTGATAGAGAAGCAGCAGTGTGGGGTGGCAGGAGGCTCCCTGGGAGTCGGGCCAGAGCACACTGGCTGCCAGCCACTCCTCTGGGGACTACAGAATAGCACCTTATTGACTATAGAATTCGACTAAGAATGTATGCGGTTAGTCAACTATTTTATTAACCACTATCTAACATCCCTAGTCTAGATTCTATTTGTCCTTCTCTGTCAGCACCAGAAACAAATGCTAAATTCCCATTATAGAACCAATCAGTTACACCTATGCAAACCCATTTGCATATGAGGTTCTTGGGTGTTGAGGTTTTTTTGCCTTTCTGCAACAAGCCCAGAATAAAGGAACCACACAGGCACAGCGAGGACAAAATAATTGTGTTTGCTGAATGTACGCAAGGTGGGAGGCCTAGCTCTAGAAACACACCCTGTTGCTCCAGTTGGGCTCTGGTGGCTTCTCAACCAGAACACAGTGAGCCCCATTAAAAGGCTCACAAACTACTTAAAGGGACAAGAGTTACTGAGGGTATAATCTGAATACAATGGCATTGCATGGGAGTATATTAACTCTTCTGGGACCTGGGGCTAGTAGATTTTGTGGGGCCCACCCTAGGCTCGAGGAAGGAGCCAAAATGAGGGGTTCAGTGTGCAGGAGAGGGCTGCTTGGGAGTGGGTTGGAGGTGGGGGTGCAGGAGCAGGCTAGGGGTAGAGATTAAGGATGTTAAGTACAGGTAATTGACTAATTGAATAGCCGATGCATTTTGCATCAACTATTCGATTAGTCGATAGGGTGCCTCCACCTTTGAAGTGTAGCAACAGCTGTTGCTACACTTCAAAGGTGAAAGTGCCGCATGGAGACTGGGGTCAGTGGGGGAGTCTCCAGTTGATCCCACGCTCCACGTGGTGCCGCCACCTTGAAACTCCACCTGGGGACACCCCAGCTGGCCCCAGGTTGCACGCAACTTTTCGAAGCGGCGATGCTGCATGGAGCCTCGGGTCTGGCCCCAGGCTTCAAGTGGCACTGCCACTTTGAAGTACTCCCTTTTCTTCCCCTCTCCCTTGCTACCTCTATCTGATAGATGCAGCAAGTGGGGGGAAGCGACTAGTTGACTCTCCGATAAGCATTTGCGTACCAGGTAATCGACCAGTCCTTCACATCCGTAGTGGAGATGTGGGGTCTGGGAGGGAGGGAGCAGGGGATTGGAGTGCTTACCTGGTGCAGCTCCTATTTGGCAGGGGGAACAGCTGGTTCTGTGCCACCCTGCACTTGCAGGCACTGTCCTCCACCACTCTCATTGGCTGCAATCCTTGGGCAATGGGAGCGGCAGCGGGGAAGGCTGCAGGGTGCAGGGAGAGAGAGCTTCCCGGTGCTTGCAGCTCTGTGGCTCCAACTTGGGGGGGGGGGAATAGCAGCACACAGAGCCCCCCCACCTCCACCCCCAGCCAGGCGGAGCCCGCCAGGTATGCAGCCTGCAGGGGCTTTGGTGGCTACATCCCAGAGCCCCGGGCCTTGGTCTACAGTCCCCAAAACCCTTTTCATAATCCAGCCCTGTACACAAAGGGAGCATTTGTATTACTGGTGAGGACATGCTAGAAGGAGAGAATCTATCCTGACTTGAGTTTGCAGGAACTGCAGCCGGGGGAAAAAATACTGGAATACACCTGGATGCCAACATGGCACCCCACATTTGTATGGGGTCACTTCCCAGAGTGGGAGCCTGCTTTCATTGGCCAGAGTCCGAGAAAAGGCAGGGAGAGCGGATCAGTTTAAAATGAGGCCCTCTGTTCTTAACACTCCCCAGGCCGTGAGGTAGAGGGTTTACTGTGGGATGGTGGCATCCCGCTGACCTGAAAGGAAGCCAAGGAAGCCATAACAGTTCTCCATCTCGAGGGCTGGTTTCTGGGTGGCTCTGCTCTGTGGGGTTAATATACGGTACTGGAGGGCTTTTGTGGCCTAACTTGGTTCTTCCTCAGATCTTCGAGGATGCCCCAGGTGAGCCATGCGTAATTGGCTCCCCCGCAGAGGCTGAGAAAGAGGAAGCCACGCTGAGCAGCCCCTCTGAAGGGCTTCTTCACTCACCAGAGCCGTTATTTGCACACAAAGGCTGTCGCCCAGATGCTGTGACCACACAGCGAGATGAGGTTGGGGGTTTTGACATAGAGCCCAGGGAAAGAGGAACAGGAAGTTTGGGCATCAGAGGGCAGCTCTCTCTTGACGTCAGGGGCTGCTGCTTCGTGAGCCCTGTTTGAGAGTGCAGGGAAGCTCGATACAGCTGTGGGGTGGCAGCAGACCAAAGGAGCTAAGGGCACTTTGTAAGGGAGGGAGGAGGGGTGCCTGGAGAACATTAGGACGTGAAGAGCTAACGTGATCCCGAGAGACTCGTACGCCCACATACGCTCACCAGGTCTAGGCACACCCACGTATTTTCTCGCATTGATACAATCGAGCTCCCCCCTCAAACTCCCATTGACTCTGCCACCCAGGGGATCTGGTCCGGGACCCAATGAGATCAATATGGTCTCTATTTTCTTCCATCTGTGTGCAGAATAAATTGTGTTACGTGCACCGAGGCCTGGTAGATGTGCACCATCAGCAGAACCACATGCAGCCGGCTTGGGGGGGGGGGGGGGGGCTCTGCTAATCAGCTGGGTGGCATATGAATCTCTCCCAGGTAGCTGCCCAAGCGCATAGCTTACAGGGAACACTGGCTGGGACTCCTTCTCTGCTCCTCACTGTCACTAGCTCAGGCCCCTGCACATGCCTAACTCACTCCCAGGATTGGTACGGAGAGGTGCCAGGCACCTTCTGCAATTCACTGTCAACGCTCCAAGGGGAGCTGAGGGTGCTTAGCTCTGGTCTCTATGGGTGCTGAGGCGTTACACTGCTCAGCCCTACAAGCCCTAGGTGGTTTGGAGGGCTGAGTCTCAAGAGTGACTTACAGATTCGGGATCCCACATCCATGAATCTCCCTTGCCCAGTGATCCCAGCTGGTCTCTGGCCCCAAAGTGCTGGCTAGGACTTCAATCAGAGCTTGCATTTCCCTGGTGCTTTAGGGGTAACAACAATCAGCTGGGTCAGATCCCCCCCACCCTCATCACTTCGGGGTTTGCTGCTTCTTGGACCCCACAAAGAAGCCATGAAGCCAATTCTCACTTCACTTGCACTGATGTAATTCAGGAGTAATTCTAACAAGAGTCACTGGAGTTAAGCCAGTGTAAAACTGGCCTGAGGGCAGAATCAGAGCCTATGAGCTCTCTCCTTAGCTTGTGGAAATTGGCATTGTTCAAGGGCGGTAGGTCTGCCTTCCCAAACCACCAGGATGGCCCCACCCATAATCCATCCCCAGAATGCCTACAGTAGGCTGTATAGTAATAGAGTGATAGCCGTGTTAGTCTGATCTTGGTAAAACAAAAGGAAAAAATATGTAGCACTTTAAAGACTAACAAGATAGTTTATTAGGTGATGAGTGTTCGTGGGCCAGACTCACTTCTTCAGATCATATTCTGAAAGAGAATTGGCATGACCATATATAACAAAGGAATACATTGAAGAAAGTGAATACATTATAAACTAACAAATCAGATTGAGAACAGAAGGTGGGGCTAGGGAGAGGGAAGAAGGAAATAGTTTATTGTAAGTCAATGAGTGGCTAATCTGGAGTTACTAGGACTATCAATAGGTGGGGAGGCTGTCTTTGTAATGTGTAAGGTAATTAGCATCTTTATTAAGGCCCATTTATAACGTGTCGAATTTAAGCATGAATGAAAGTTTATCTCTCTAATCTGTTGTTAAAGTCTCTTTGAAGTAATACGCACGTTGTCAGGTCTTCAAGGGAATGCTCAGGTAGATTAAAATGTAGACTAACAGGTTTTTATTTGAAAGGAAAGACAGGACTATGCAGCACTTTAAAGAGTAAGGTTTTTCTTTGTCAAGCTGTCGGCTGTCTGATTTGTGGGCATTGATTCTTTGGCGAAGTGACTGAGCAGTCTGTCCAATATACATTGCAGAGGGACATTGCTGGTAAATGAGAGACGGCTGGCTAAGCCAAAGCTCTGCCACTACAGCCTGGCTGAAAAGGCCAATTATAGCCAGCTGAGCAAGCCCAGGCCTGAAGGGCTAATGGAAGCAGGTATGGGCCTCATGAGCCACAGGGCTATATAAGGCAGCCAGAGGGGAAGTGAAAGGGCAGGAGCCAGGGTGTGGCTGAGTGGGCACCCAAGTTAGATGGAGAGGCTGGCTACTAGAAACCCAAAGCTATGTAACTAGAAGATGGTGGAAAATTGGCACTGACATAAAAGGGACAGGTGACTGCACCAGAAAGGGTCTCTGGCTGATTTGTGAACAAAGAAGGTTTCCCAGGGGGAGGGGCCTGAGCAAGGACCTTGCCACAAGGTGTACTGGGACCAGGGAGGTTGGGGCTTCCCACCCTCCCCATGATGCTAGGGGTGCACCTTGGTTCCTGTGGAGACTGGGCTTGGGCATTAGGGGTAAGGGTGGGGTTATGTTGGGACTTGAGCTGCCTAAAGAGGATGGGACTTAAACCTACAGTCCTGCATTCCCCAGGCAAACACCCTAGCCCCTAAGCTACTGCCTTTACCACCCTCCAGGGCATCATTCCATTGACTTCAACACTGTTCAGTGGGGTCCAGGCATGCAACAAAAGCACCCAGCTGTAGGTATGTGGGGAGAAGAGGCTTCCTGAGTCCCTGGCTGGGGGATGCTAACAAACAATTCTCTCTGATTCCTACAGACTATCCTGGTTGGAGACAGTGGCGTGGGGAAGACGTCACTGCTGGTTCAGTTTGACCAGGGCAAGTTCATTCCAGGCTCTTTCTCTGCCACCGTAGGCATCGGGTTCACGGTAAGGGCTGAAACTTTGGCTACTGCTTTTCTGCAGCACAGGGTTCATCCAGAGAAGGGGTATGGACTATTCTAAAAAACAGAAAATTGGACTTAACGCGGCAGCACATAAGTCTGAGGATAGTCACCGATCAGTAGTGGCACTGGAAAATGCAGCACATGAAGGTAACTCTGGTGTCACAGGGTATTGAAATCACATGTCAACATCAGGGGCATTAAATTAAGTACAGCCTGGGGTTTGTTTCCCTTTGTCTCATCGAATAGCAGCATGGTGCTCCCATGCGAGCAAACTGATCTAGATTCACCAGTATGGTCCAGTAGCTCTGCACTGCTCTGGTAAAATAGTGCCATAAACCCAGCTTTGGCATTTCCCAGGCCCAGACCTGCAAACGCAGCACATGCGCTCTTGCCTAGCTCGGGGGCAGCCTTTTCTCTGTTCATATTTACAACCTCGATGTGCCATTGCCCTCTGACTGCCAGGCCTGGCTCAGCCTTCCTTGCACCTGCAAGGATGCAGGGTCTGGCATTCTGGGACCTTGCTGGACCACCAAGTGATCCCTGGAAATACCCAAGAGCTGAGCATGACTCTGAAAGATGCTTTTCTGGGCTGGCTCCTCTGGAGCCCCCAGCAGTGGCTCTCAGTGTGTACCTGAGTGCTGCCGGCAGGCGGATACAGCCCTTTGCATCTCAGCCCCTCTGCAGACAGAAAACACCCTTGTGCCTGTTCTCTCTGTGGGCCCAGGGCTGAGAGGCAGCCCCTCTGCATTAGAAACACAACGTGTTGATAGAAAACTCCCTCCTATTGTGACCTACTTCTGTTCCCAGAGCGACTCTCTTGGGGTCTGTCACTTGCCTCTTTGCAGCACCTAAAAGTGGGAGTCTATGGCTTTGCAGCCTGCTTAATCCTTTGCATCAGTGAGCTGTGGGCACTTCTGCTCAAGGCCCTAGAAGGCTGAATTGCGCCCATTACCTTGAAAGACTGATTAGGACTGGTGTCTCCCCAATGGCTCTGCTCATCTGGAGAACCATGCTTGGTCCATCCCCTTATTCCCTTCCGTGAGGAGAGGATGAAGCTGTCTCGGAGTCAGGCAGCAATTAATAACAGGGATTTCCTTTCCAAATTGGGTGAAGAACCAAGGGAATAATCGTAATTGGCTACTAACAGCCTCCTGTCAGCTGGGTGTCTGAGATGAGGAATGATGTAGAGGTGCAGGAAATGCCTAGCAGCTGAGTGGAGTAAGGCTGCCCTCTGGTGGTAGTACGTGGTGGTGTAGCTATGTCTTTCCCAGGATATTAGACTTTGACTACACTTGCAATTGATCCACACGACTTTTGTCATTCACAGGGAGAGTAACCCTCCCTTCCCCCAATGGCAAAACTTTTGCCATGGCAAGTGCGAGTGCTGCGTTGTCGACAGGAGCACTTTCTGGCCAACAACGCAGAAGCTGCTTGTGAGGTCTAGAAGTCTGTCAGCAAGTATTCTGTGGACACAGCCTTGCCGCTAAAAGCTGCATAGAAGTGGGCTCTAGCCCAGGGATGGGTAAAGGGGCCTTCACAGGCCAGATGCAGCCTGCTAAAGCAGGTGGATTCAGCCCACAGATGCTCTGACACTCCCCTGCCCTCAGGCTAATCAGGGCCTGGGGGAGGGAGGGTGTGCAAAGTCTCTCACTCTCTGCAAGTGCCCTGCACCCCTTGCAAGGCAGGGGCAGGGAGTGAGAGGCTTTGCATGCTCCTCCTGCCCCCAGGCCCTGATTGGCTTGTGGGTGAGAAGCGTGTGAAGTCTCCTCCTGTCCTGCAAGGGGCACACAGAGCTTTGAGTGAAAGCACCACACACTCCTTGCAGGGTAGAGGCAGGGAGCGCATGAGGTCTTTTAGGTGCCTAGAAGGAACTGCCAGCTGGTAGTTCTCTCTAAGTGGGGGGCAAAGACTTCACATGCTCCTCCACTCCCCCCCCCCCCCCAGGCCAATCAGGGTCTGTGAGGGAGAGCACAAAAGTGTCCTGGGCCCACCCCTTTGGCTGGAGGCCCTGCACCTTCCAGGGTGGCTAAGGGCCACTTCAAAAATTAGTGAAGTGCCCCCCCTAAAATTATTGCTCACCCCTGTTCTAGCCCATGAAAGCTTCTTCTCAAATAAATGTGTTAGTCTTTATGGTGCCACAGGCAATGTTCTCTCTCATCTTTTCCATCCATGTGCAGAATAAATTTAATGTGCACTGGGGCACATGTGCACCACTAATAGAAACAAAAACCTAGTGGTGGGTGCTCTGCTAATCAGCTGGGCAGCATTTGAATCTCTCCTGTGTGGCTGTACAAGCACCCAGCTTCCAGGGAACACCGGCCACAGGACTCCTTGTTCTTTGCTGAAACAAACTAACACAGCTACCCCCCGAAACTTGTCTGCAATGTCTAGACTACAGGGTTTGTTTGTTTGTTTGTTTGTTTTTTTTAAAGTCACCTTTTTTCTAAAAAACTTCACCTGCGTCTAGACTGCAGTCGCATTCTTTCGAAAGTAAATCGAAAGAATGTGGCAGTTTTTTCGATCACGGTAAATCTAATTTTTACAAGGAATAACACCTTTTTTCAAAAGTACTCTTTCAAAAAAAGGCGCTATGTAATGCAAACTGTGCTTTTTCGAAAGAGCGTCTAGACTCTCTTTTGAAAAAGCAGCTCACTTTTTAGAAAAATCTGCTTGTAGTCTACATGCTCTTTCAAAAGAGGGTTTTTCAAAAAATTAAGCCTCTTTCGAAAGAGGCTTATAGTCGAGATGTAGCCTAGTGTTGGTGAGAACTAAGGAGAAGTCAATTTGAAGGGGCCTTGCAGAGCAGGTAACTTGCTGACCATTTTGTTTCCTGGGAAGAATATGGAGAAAGTTCAGTGGCCTGTCACACATTTCCAAAATGCAAATCAGAAGAGCAGATAGGTTTGGCCGATAACATGTTCCTGTTTGGCCCAGCCAGGGAGCACAATAGCTATGAAAATTCTCCACCCTGTGCTCCTTTGTTGCAATGGAACAAAGACAAACATCTCTCCTTCCTGCCAAAGACACTCCGTGTTCCTTTCTTCACCTGCTATTGTGTCACCACAAAGCAGTAGAGGTAGCATTTACATGGCATAAAACTAGAGATCCAAATCCCATCTGCATCTGCATGCCCTCTAAATCAGTGGTTCCCAACTTTTTTGTACTGCAGACTGGCAAACCCATTCACAAACTTTTGCGGGCTGGTAACCTTTCATTTGCATATTAGCTGCCTCAGATCTGCAGCCCCCTGAGACAGAAGCACGAGCTGTGCCACACCTGGATCCATAATCACTGACCCACTGCAACCTGCCCCCTCTTGCCCTTTGACCTCTAACTCCTGCCCTCCCTCAGCCCCAGTCCTTCTCCCTTAACCCCCAACCCAACCCCTTGCTCCCCTAATACCAGTGCCTAATACCCTTTGACAGTGCTTTTTTTTGTTTTTGTTTATTTAAAAAAAAAAAAAAAAAGCTGCCGGTACTCCAGGGGAAAATTTGTTAATAAAGGCAGTGGGGCCAGCATTGCCCTTTTAAGAGACACGGCCCAGTCGACTGTCGGCCATTTTCATTAGAGGTGCCGGTACGCTCTTCTTTCCAGGTAAGCTCTGACTGGAGGTGCCGGTACTGCATACCAGGCAGTACCATCACAAAAAAAGCACTGCTCTTTGACCCCCAACCTTGAGCCTTTCACTTTGACCCTTTATCCTCTGGCCCCTACAGCCCATGCAACCCCCTCTTGCCCTGTGACCCCCACCATGCCCTCACCCAACACCCCTTTGCCTTTGACCCCAACTCACCCCCACATTCCCCAGAGTGAGGCTCTCTAGGGAGCATGGCTGCTAGTGCCATGCAGGCAGCCATTGGCGGTGTGCATGCTCCCTCTTCCTTTGCAACCCCTGCCTCCCCAAGTGCATCTTGTGCCCCCATAGGTAGAGGTGGGGGAGGGGAAAGTGTGGAATCCCAGCTGGGCTGCCATCTTACCTGGATGGGGGGGAGGGATAGAGGGTGGCACCTCCTGCTCTGGGTCCCCCTGCTGCCACTTCAGCCCCAGAGCCTCAGCTGGGCAAAATCAGCTGCCAGGGCTGACACAGCTGAAGCTGGCTGCTGTGCAGCAGCTCAGAGCTGCCACAAACAGCTGGCTTCAGCTACGGCAGCCGCTGCAGCCCGGCAGCCCACGATTCACACTCCAGCACCAGTCTGCGGACCCGCAGTTAGAAACCGCTGCTCCAAATCTAAGCCAGTCAGAGGATTAGAATATATTCATTATAGATCTGGGCAAGTCATTCAGATGTGGTTGTAGATCCAAACTGCTCTGGAGTTTTGAGGGACATCTCTCCACCAATCTCAACTAAATCATCCCAGCCAGGGCTTTGTCAAACTGGGACTTAAAAACCTCTAGGGAGGGAGATTCCACCATCTCCCTAGGTAACCCATTCCAGTACTTCACCACCCTCCTAGGGAAATAGTTTATTATCCAACCTAGACCTCCCCTAATATAACTTGAGACCATTGCTCCTTGTTCTGCCATCCATCACTACTGAGAACAGCCTCTCTCCATCCTCTGGAACCCCCCTGCAGGGAGTTGAAGGCTGCTATCAAATCCCCCCTCACTCTTCTCTTCTCTTCTGCAGGTTAAAGAAGCCCAAATCCCTCAGCCTTGCCTTATAAGTCATGTTACAGCTCCTTAATAACTTTTGTTGCCCTCCACCAGACTTTCTCCAATGCACTCACATCCTTTCTGTGAGGAGGGGCCCACAGAATAACTCCTCGAACTGATGTGCAGAATGCACTGTTCTTCTCTCATCTCCCTCCACCTCCCAGCTGCAGCATGGAGCCCACCCACCACTGAAATACAGCCCTCCTGGGATGGCATGTGGCAAGTCTTTAACAGCAGCTATCAGTTCAGGACATAAAGTTAGGAACAGCCGATTCACTTGACACTGAAGGAGGATTTCAGGCCTGTAGAACATAATTATCATCCGGAATTGTGAACAGAATAATTGTTCTTGGCATGATTAAATCCTACTTATTACAGCACCTAGTAGGAGCTTTTAGTCTCTTCAGCGCATTTTAAATACATCCACCCAAAGGATCTCAGTTGTGTTCAGTTTCCTGGCCTATGAGTTCATAATCCATCTGCATATTCTTCTGTACAGTTACCGAGACTGGAAATACAGGTTCTGAAACTATTCTCTCCCGAGGGGCAGAGAAAAGTCTTGGCTAAAACAAAACTCAGGCTATGTCTACCCTGGAAAGGTTTGGTGACAAAAGTGCTGTCGACATGCAAAAGTCACCAAAACTTGTGAAACCTATTTTTCTGTCAACCCACTGTGGTCATTTCATGGTCCCATTGTTAGCTCCCCTGTCAACAGAGCAAAGCAATGTGGGTTAATGTCTCACAGTGCCTGGCCTTCCCTTCAGACACTAAGCACGGTGGGAACGCACAACGTAGCGCTAAGCATTTTGGAAATGTGAAAAATGTCCTATCAGCCACCTCTTCCCCACCCTCCCTAGGTGCCCAACTTACTTTCGCGCCCACGTCCTGTTCAATGTGCTTAGGACAGCATGCATTGCAGCAGAGCTACTTCTGCGCTTACCAGCAGAGGACGGAGACCGTTAATGAGAGTCCTCACAAACCTTGGGATTTGAGAACAATTAAACAAACTTAAGAACGGCTATACTGGGTCAGACCAAAGGTCCATTTGCCCAGTATCCTGTCTGCCGACAGTGGCCAAAGCCAAAAGCCCCAGAGGGCGGGAACACAACAGGGAATCATCACATGATCCTTCCCCTATCAACCATTTCCAGACAAACAGAGGCTAGGGACACTGTTCCTACCCATTCTCGCTAAAAGCCATTGATGGATCTAACTTCCATGAATCTTTCTAGCTCTTTTTTGAACACTGTTAAAGTCCTAGTCTTCACCACACCCTCTGGCAAGGAGTTCCACAGGATGACTGTGCGCTGAGTGAAGAAAAATTTCCTTTTGTTTGTTTTAAACCTGTTGCCTATTTCATTTGGTGACCCCTAGTTCTTATATTGTGGGGAATAAGTAAATAACTTTTCCTTATTCACTTTTTCCACACCACTCATGATTTTATAAACGTCTACCATATCCTCCCTTAGTCTCCTCTCTTCTAAGCTGAAAAGTCCAAGTCTTTTTAATCTCTCTTCATATGGGACCCGTTCCAAACCCCCAATCACTTTTGTTGCTCTTTTCTGAACCTTTTCCAATTCCTCACTGCCTGGTGCACTGGTTGTCACCAGATTGAGTCCCTCCTCCTTGTCCACTTACATCTCATCATCAGTAACTTCTGTTTCCAGGATAACTCCTGTTTTTGACTCTGTGCTATGGGAAGTATCCCCACTGGGTGTGGATGTGGGTCTCCACCCGGGATTGCATCCAGTTCTTTATAAAAATGGCATGTTGTGGGTACAGCTCAGACCCGTTGTTTGCCGCCTTCGCCTTCTGTTAAGTCTGCCGGAGCAGGAGAGTGTTTTGAGCAATAGCCACCCCTGTGTCCCTGAGAAAACGGC
Source organism: Pelochelys cantorii (assembly GCA_032595735.1). Lineage (NCBI taxonomy): Eukaryota > Metazoa > Chordata > Testudines > Trionychidae > Pelochelys > Pelochelys cantorii. Next base: position 17,588,576 of record CM064344.1, read on the forward strand.
ACGAGGACACCAGGAAATGGATTTTAAAGTTCCTAGGGTTTGCAGGTGGGAGGTGTGCATCTGTTTGCCTGTTTACATGGCTGCAGAGAAGTGGAGTTCAAAGCACAGGCCAGAGTGACTAACTGGGCATTGTGGGAAACATGCTGGAGGTCAATAAACTTGACAGACTGTAGTACACACTGCATGACTGTCAATAGTAAAGGGAGGGGGGAGACAAAAGCCCCTTGTGGGAGGTTTTTGTTGCCAAAACTGGGCATTTGTCGCAACTTTTGTTGCAACAATGTGAATGCTCTCCAGCTTTTGTCACCAAAAAACAAAACAAAAAACCTTGTCAGTGTAGACTAGGCCTCAGAGACCAGGGAGAGCACAGTAGCAGAAACACCTGCATGGAGCGTATCTCTGCCATCTTCCCTCCCTCCCCCGTGTTTGCATGCATCATTTAGTTTATAGACCTGTAAAAGCATAATCGCCGTATGTTGGAAACAAGTCCTGATTTTGGTCTCAGTCCTACTAGTTTTACATGTGGAAATCCATTGACTTCAGAGGAATTACTCCAGATGTGCACTGGGGCAGAATCAGGCCCACTGTTTTCGGTGACTTACCCCAGCACTGGCAAGGGCAGAATGTGTCCCCAGAGTTATCCTCACATTGTATAGATTGACTTCAGTGGAACTACACCAATTTATGTCAACTGAGGATCTGCTTCTGCATGCCTGTGGCATTGTTATAGCAAGGGCCAGTGCTTAATAATTACTGTGTAGGTGATTCTGTACAAAGGGCACTGCCTGAAATGCATTGGCATGGTTTGTCTGAGTAACATAACACTCTGTCATACAAAGAGGAAAACATTCCTGGCTCCTCCACCCCACCACACCCTCATTAGATGAGATCTGAATTAGACCTGAGAAGTGTTATAGGATCATATTTACCCTTTTCCCTTTGAGCTTGAATGTCTTGCCAGATATTGCAATCTGTTCTTAGTCTGTGGTGGCCAGGGTGTATGCTGGAGATAAGTCCTGACTGTTGGGGGTTGAGGGTAGAGTCACTGAACTTGGTAACACCGGGCATTTAGTTTAACAGAGGTAGAATGGTCAGAACACAAACGGGAGACCTGGGGTGTGTTCTAGGCTCTGTCAAAGGCCGTGGCTTTGTCTTTCAGTTTAAAGCGCTGCTGCGGCTGTTCAAGTGTGGCCACAGCACTAGCAGTGGGAGAGAGCTCTTTCCCAGCGCTCTTTGTAAACCACCTCTGCAAGGGGAATAGCCAACAGTTCAGGGAGCGCGGCACACAGTGTGGTAGCCTGGTTCACATTGGTGTTTTACAGCTACCTTGCTGTGCTCTGGGGGAGGGGTATCTTTTCACACCTCTGCACTAGAAAGTTACAGTGCTGTAAAGTGCCAGTGTAGACTTGTGTGTAGCCTCGGACAAGTCACTAACTTCTTTGTGACTGTTTCCCCAGATGTAAAATTATGAATCGCTGTTAATTAATATTTGTATTGTAAATACACTGGATGGTGCTAGATGCTGTACAAACAGAAGACATACAGGGTGCGTCTACGCTACAGCGCTTAACTCAAAATAAGCTACGCAAATTGAGCTACGTCAATCATATTTTGAAATAGCTTATTTTGAAATAGGGTGTGTCTACACAGCACTTATTTCAAAATAGAGCACTCTTCCTCCGACTTCCCTTATTCCTCGTACAATGAGGGTTACAGGAGTCAGAGTAAGAAGTCCTCCAGCTTGGCAGTATTTTGACACTGTTTTGAAATAACTGCCGGCTGTGTAGACATGGACTAAGTTATTTTGGAATAGAGCTGCTTATTTTGAAATAGTGTTGCAGTGTAGACTTACCCACATAGTCCCTGCCCCAAAGAGCCTGCAGTATAATCAGACAAGTTTAGACCAAGGATGAGAGGAAGGGATGTGAGCCAGATACTGTATGATTGGAATGAATGTTACATGACATTTGCTCACAGTCTAAGTCACATTTGGCAGCTTTACCCTCAATCCTAGCAATTTTTTCCTTTTTTTTTTTTTCGCCCCTGAGGCTTGAAAAGTGCCAGATTTCAGGCTGCTCCCAAACCAGATTTCCACTCAGTAAGAAAAGACTTGCCTGGATTCTATCTAGTGCAGGTGGGGAATGACCAGCCCTGTGTCAAATTCTCTGATGGGCACACTCACCTCAGGTCCCAGAGACAGGAGCTCAGGGCTGGCCTTACCATGAGGTTAACTGAGGTGGCTGCCTCAGGTCCCAGACTGTGGGGGGGGGGGGCACCACTAGGACCTAGAGAATTGAGACCTTTCAAAGTTTTGGTCCAAGCGAGGGGGCATGGGGGCATCATTTGAGCTCCACGCCTCAGGTGCCAAAATATTGTGGGCCGGCCCTACAGGAGGTAGCTGGAACCCTTGGGTTACATGATATGAGAAATTGGTCCTTTGTTAGTGGTTTGTTCTTCTTCCCCTAATGATGTGCCCCATGGGATGTGTTACCACCCCATTCTCCAGCTAAGTGCTCCATTGCTGATTTATGAAGGGAACGAAAGCACTTTTCACTGCTATGATTATACAACCGGAGCGACCAGCAAGATGCAAGGTTAATGCATCAACTGATGTTTATATGACCCTCTCCACTCCTCCCCTTGCCTTCAGTGCCCTGCTGGGAAGTTTCCCTCCCATTCACCCTTTTCTATAAGATGAAGTGGAACTTCACCATCTTTCTTAAATATCCTTGTAAATGAGTTTGAGGTTGCCTGAAACCATAGGGTTAAAAGACTGGGGTAAGGGTGAAAACCAGGTTGTTCCATTTCCCCCGTTATTCCAGACAGTGCTCAGGCTGGTGGGGAGCATGGGTTGGAGAAGAGCTGGCCTAAATCAATGGCTGTTTGGATTTCATTGTGCTCCACCAGCCTGGAGAAGGTCTGCTATCATGGTGGTGTGACATGCTTCTTTGTTTGTGGTGGGGGTACCAGGGAGGGAAGGCAGCAAATCACCTATGAATGGTCATAAAGCTGCCATCAAGCAGTCGCTAACTCTTTGGGTTCAGTTATTGAGTCCTGGGGAAATTCTGCTATTTTACTACGCAACAATCACGGAATTCCCCCCCCCTCCCACCAACTTCACTGTATGATGCTAGGGTGAGGTTGGCCTCATTTTGCTCCTCCACAAGTCAATCTAATGATAGCTGAAAAAGGTGTGTGGGTTAATATGTCTAGTGCTACCGCCATGCATGGCACTTTAGAAACTTAGCATTCAGGCAGGTCTCAGCCCCGAACAGATTACTATTTAAACTGGAGAGAGGCAAACAATGGATGGGCCCTCAGGATGGGAGCAAACAGTCGTAATTGATCAATGAAATACTCTCTCTTCTAGGTGCCCGTCACCATAGTATCTGAGCACCTCTGCAGAATACCACCTGACAGTAGTGGTGGGTTTTAATGAAAGACTTGAAGGAAGTGGTGTGGTGGATGGGCAGAAAGACACTATTTAATCCAAGGGGGCACTGAGAAATAAAACAGGAAGTTAAGAGTGGGGGGTGGTGGTAAAGAAACAGTGTTTAGGAGTGAGGCAGAGCCCAAAAGGCTGGACAGTTTCGTAACTCAAGAGAATCTGCAGGCTCATGTCTCTCTTGGCAGCTCTGCAGAATGAGCCGAGGGGGAGCTCTCCAAACTTGGGAAAATTCAGCAATGGACACAGGCACTCCCAGCCCACACCTCTGGGTGTTTCAGAGCCAGTGGGTGGTTTCAGCCCATTCTGGGCAGATGGGATTGGATCTGAATTAGAATCCAGCTCTTTTTGGTTTTAGTTCATGCCCCCTCTGGAGTCAGTGCTTAATTTGGGCCTGGGCTGACCAGAGCTGAGCCCCTGCAACTCTGGGCTTGCTGCAGCAGTTATGAATGCTTGAGCCGTGCCCTGCTTTCATCACAAATTAAGCCCAGTCTCTAGTGTATATGGGTTGATGCCATAGCTCTGAGGACAAACCAAAGTGTGTATTAGTCCTCCTGAAGGCAGTTGCCTGTGTGATCTGAAGGCTTCCCCTATATCCTCCTCCACCTCTTCCACCCAGGTAGCTGGATATGCCCAGGCCAATGCATGTCCATACAGACATGCCCAGGCCAGTACATTGCCGGGCCCTGCTCTATGTCCCTCCACTCCAGGTGAGCCAGCACCTGTCCCCCTTTTCAGCCTGCTGCCACTCACACAATGGCTGTCACTGTCCAGGGCCACCCACCTCCCAGTGCCTTTGGCCCTCTGCAGGCCCATCCTCTAAGCACCTGTATCCCTGGGCCCTGGCTTGCTGGCTGCATGCAGTCTAAGGATTTGATCCAGCTGGAGCCAATGTGCCAAGTGCCCTCTTCACCTGGCTCTGCTCAGTCCCTCCATGGGGGTCAAACCAACCCCCTTCAGCTGGCTCCAGGGAGGCTAGGGGAAGATAGGGGAGGAGGGGGCGGAGATGGGGGAAGGGCCACGGGAACGGGGGAGTGACCGTCACCGACCTGGACCAGCCAGACCGGCGCTTGGTTCCTGCCCATCACAGGGCCCAAGGGAAGGGAGGGCTGGGTCCTGCTGGACGGCTTGGGACGGAGCTGGGAGCAGGTAGTGGAGTCCAGTCTAGCCCGGCACAGGGGCTACGTTCCCCGCTGGCTGGAGTGGCCCGGGTCCGGCACAGGCTGGGAGAGGGAAGCGGCTCAGTGCGGGGCAGGGGGCTCTGGCGTCGGTTCGGTTCGGCCCTTGGAACGCGCAGCCGGGTCCGGTTCCGCGCAACCGGCAGAGCAACGGCCGCTGTCGGCTGCGGGGGGAGGACGCGTGTGGCTGCTGCTGACTCCGGTTCCGGGTTCGGTCCGGCCGTGGCGCGGAAAGCAGCGGGGCTGGGGGCCGGGGGCCGGGGAGGGGGCGGGCCGCGCGGAGCGGAGGAGGAGGAGGAGCAGCGGGGCTGGCTGGCGCTGCCCAGCCTCCCCTAGTTCCTGCTCGCTGCTCCCTGCCCGGTACCGGGCTCCTGGACCATGAGCGGCCGGGCAAGGGCCGCGGCTCCCGCCCAGAACGGCTGCCCCGCGGCGAGGCGGGGGCGGTCCCCGTCGCTCAGCCAGGACTACGAGCTCGCCGGCAAGGTGGGAACCTGCCCGGCCCGGGCGGGGGCGAGGCAGCGCCGCCCGCGCCCGCGCTCAGGTGGAGGGCGCAGCTAGCGGGGAGCCACCCAGCGGTGCATGCGCCCGGGGACAGGGGCCGAGCGGATCTCCCCCTGGGCCAGCGCAGGCGGGGACTGGCGCCCCCGGAGCCCGGCCTGGCGGGGGAGCCTCTTCCCGCCCCGTGGGGCCGCTTTTCTGCCCCTCCGCGCTCGCGGCGCCCGCTGGCTGCAGCCCTTGGCCGGCTCAGGGATCCGAGCTGCGCAGGGAGGGAGGAAGCGAGCGGTTTTGCGGGCAGCCTGTTGACAGCTTTTCTGGAGGGGCAGTTAGCGCAGGGCGGGAGCGAGGGGGATGGTGAAGTGGGGTCCGCCTTGAAGCGCCTGCCAAACGCGCCCTGGCCCCCCAGGGATCCCCTGGAGGGGGGGGGTAACTCTTGTGCAGAGCCCCGAGGGCTGGGGCCCCTCTTCTTCCAGCCCTCCCCCAGTCTGGGGCTGGGCACCGAGATCCCCTCCCGCTGTGTCCTTGCCCGTGATACAGCGCGGGATGTTCCCATGCGCATGAGGAGGGGAGTTAAGCTACAGCACCCGGTATTGACAGCACGTCTCCCATCCAAGTACTAACCAGGCCTGACCCTGCTTAGCTTTCTAGATCAGAGGAGAAGCTGAGTGTTTAGGGTGGTGTGGAGGGGGAAGTCAAGGCAAAGCCCCTCCGGGTGGGGGTCACAGAAGGAGCCCTTGTTGTGACCTGGGAGCCTGACAAGAGCAGGGAGCCCAAGTCATGTCACGTGACACAGAAGCAGGGGTGCCATGAACTACACCCACCCCAGAGTGCAGAGTGTGGGCACCGATCAGTCCTGCCCCTTTGCCAACATCCCCATTCCCCCGGCCCCCAGTCAGCTGCCAGTTGCCATCAGGTGCCTTTACTTGATGCGCACTGGACCAAGTCAGCCCCACAGAAATGGCTCCCAACAGGGGTATCTGCTACCAGCCAGAAAAGTGGGACCCCCCCCCGCCCCCCAAACTGGATGTGATCATCAATAGGGCGTTCTGCTGAAATCTCTAACAGGGTCTCTGCACCCTGCACAGAGGAGAGGCCAGGCCCTGGTGAGCGGGACATGAGCCAGACCCAGCCTAGGAACAGCAGAAGAGATGCTTGCAGCCTGCACCTGAGAAAGATGAGAACAGTGAGGGGTCTGCAGGCCTTCCCTTCCCTTTCTAGGCCTCGTTATGCTCTCAGGGCTCTGCATTTGCACCTGGAGCTGTGAACACAGGGAGAGAAATTTCCCCACAGAGCTTGCTTTGCTCACTCCCAGCTGCAGCACCTATCTCCTGCTCCCTGAGCCCCCCGATCTTGTATGTATTTAGCTCACAACACTTCCATGCTGCAGGGAGGGCTATTGCACCCCTATTGTATGGCTGGGGAAACAGAGGCACAGAGGGGCAACATGAATTGCCCAAGGCAGGGACAGCAAGATCCGGTTCATGGGCCAGATCCGGCCCACCACACCTTTGGATCTGACCTGATGTGTGTGTTCACAGGACCCTTAGGTAGGCTCCCTGCCTGCTGCAGTCCCTGGCTGCTCCCTCCATGTGCCTTTCTGTGCCATGCATGGGGAGGGAGAGGCTTTGTGTGCTGCCCCCACCTCCAGTACAGTCATGGCAGCTGGTTTCCGGCCAGCAGGAGCTGTGGGATTGGGCCGGGGGCAGAGGCAGCACTCAAAGCCTCCCCTACCCTCGGGGCATGGCATACATGGGCACAGGGAGGGAGTAGTTAGGAAGCCTCCCTGAGGATCCCACTGGGCTGCTGGCCAGGAGCCACCTAGGTAAGTGCCTCCCAACCAGAGTCTGCCCCTGGCATCCCACCCCTTCCCACACCCCAACCCTCTGTCTCCCTGCCCAGGGTCACCACCCAAACCCTCTGACTCCCCTCCCTCCCCCCAGGTCACAACTCCCTCCCAGATTCTGCACCCTCTCCTACACTCCTCCTCCAGGCCAGATTCCTTTCCTGTATCCATATCCTCTCCTGGAGCCTACACCCCAATCCCCTGACCCAGATCACAACCTCCTTCTTCACCCAGATCACAGTCTCCTTCTCAGACCCCACACCCTCTCCTGCACCCCTGTCCCATACCCCGAGCTCCCTTCTGCACCCAACCTCTGTCCCAGACCCTGCATCCCCTCCAGAGAAAAGTGCAGCCTTTGGCCACTTACCAAATTCATGGCGTAACCCCCCATCAAAAATTATTGCTCACCACTGGCCCTGGGTCACATAGGAAGTCTGTGCTAGAGCAGGGAATTGAACTGGGGAAGGAACAGGGACACAGCTGAGTCACACCTAGAGCCCTGGACCTTTCTTTCACCCTGCCTCCTGACTTGCTTTGTCCCTGCCTGCTATTGCTGAGAGAGCTCATTCTGCTTTGCTCTGGTTACTCCAAGAAATTGCATTTAGTTCCTTTTTTTCTTGGTCACTTCATTCTTTAGTAATGCTCATGCCTCCATCCTCCTCCTTCCTCTCTGATTCTTTGAGTGGGCTTGAGAGTTTTTCCCGAAAGCAACCTGGAAACTGAATCATAGAGCTGGAAGAGACCTCAGGAGGTCATCAAGTCCAGCCCCCTGCCCAAGGCAGGACCAATCCCAACTAAATCAACCCAGCCAGGATTTTGTCAAGCCGAGACATAAAAACCTCTAGGGATGGAGATTCCACCACCTCCCTAGGTAACCCATTCCAGTGCTTCACCACTCTCCTAGTGAAATAGTTTTTCCTAATATCCAACCTAGACCTCCCCCACTGTAACTTGAGACCATTGCTCCTTGTTCTGCCATCCCTCACTACTGTGAACAGCCTCTCTCCATCCTCTTTGGAACCTCCCTTCAGGAAGTTGAAGGCTGCTATCAAATCCCCCCTCACTCTTCTCTTCTGCAGACTAAACAAACCCAAATCCCTCAGTCTCTCCTCATAGGTCATGAAGCTAGAGCCAGAACAGCGTGGGGTTCCCAAAGCTTCCTTCTGATCAGCTGGGCCTGCACAGGGTGTGGCCAGGCCACACGGTTTAAGGAGAATTTGCAAGCTGAAGGGTCATTTTGAGGCTCAGGATCTTTTGCAGCACAAATGATTTGCTGGCCCAACAAGACTGAGAGCTTTTCCCTCCTGGATGGGTACGGAGAGAGGCCTCTTCTGCATGTCTGGGCAGGGACAGTTTGCATGTTAGGGCCTGACTTCCAGAAGAGCAAAGCGTCTGCAGCTCCCAGCTCAGGGGACAGGTCGCTGCTCCTTACACTGTTCAGTCCGTAATAGGTCTCTTGCTGTATCCCACTCAGAGTTCTGCCGTTAACAGGGGGTGGGGCTGCCTGATGAATCATCACCTAGTGAGGATCATCAGAGAACAGGAAGGAGGGGAATCACGCTTTCTGGGCCACGTGTTTCTCCCGGTGGCTGGCAACCACCACCCTGGTGTAAAAATGGGCACGGAGGTGCCAATGAAACTGGGGACTACACGCTGAGTTCTGTTTGCCTAGGAGGAGTGGATGCTGAGCTGTGTTTGTTTTGGTGTCTGGGGCGGTTGGAGCAATAGGAGAGTCCTGGGGCTGACCGAGTTTGCTCAAGGAAACAAGGCAGGTGAGGCAAGATCTTTTATTGGACCAGCTTCTGTTGGTGAGAGAGGCAGTTTTGAGTTATCTCCATGGTCTCAAACTCACAGCCCTCAGGCCATCTAGGGCCAGAGCATTGTCACAATCTGGCCCAGGCGTCCCTGCAGGGCCAGGGGGGCAAGGGCATGTCTGTATCCATTCCCCAAGCCTCCCCTTCCTGCCCCAACCTCTTACCCCCATTGCACCCCTTCCCTCAAGGGATGCGGCCTTGGGGATTACAGGGGGTGGGTGGGGGGGAGGGCCTGGGATGGGGTGGCAGCAGGGGTTGGGCCCACCACAGTCACTGCAGCAGCCCAACCCTGCTGCTGCTCCATGCCAAGCCCCTCAGTAATCCCCTTGAAAAAAGGGGTTTGGGAAAAGAGGTGCAATGAGGGGCCAGGGCGGGGTCGAGGGACATGGACTCCCCGGCTAGACTGTGAACATGCTCTGGCTGTAGATGGTCCACAGGCCATGAGTTTTAGACCGCTGGTTTACACAGAGCTCTTCTTCAGGTCTGGGAAAGGTACTCGGAGCAGCACAGCTAAATACAGGGTGGACACATATTTCCAGGCATCATTCAAACTGAAGAGGTCTGTTAACACCCCTCCCATTATGGGGGGAAGGAAGAGGGAGACGGCAGTTGGGGAGGGGCTGTGAGTGGGTTACAGATTGGTGTAACAGGCCAGACATCCATACATCCTGTTCAGCCCATGATTTTTAGTGCCTAGCAAAGCTATACACTTAAGCGCCAAGGCCTGTCTTTTGAAGATGTGCAAGTTTATTTCCTTTGAGGGTGAGGACTGATAGGTCAGCTATCCAGTGATCGCTTGGTTGGAAGTTTTCACCCCCATTGTAGCATTTTTTTTTTTTTGCATCTGTTATTCTGGCAGGGTCTGGTGTTGCTTCGTGTTGGTGTGTTGCGGTCTGTAGGGAGTTGGCTTCTGATGATGAGACTAGGGGGGTTGTTCGAAGGCCAGAGGTGAGGGTTCAGGGAAGATCTTTCAGGATGGGGACCCTGAGGTCTTTAGGTTGTTTTTGTTGGATGCGCTCCAGTGTGGTAATAACTAGGGATGTGTGGTTGGAGTGGGTTTGTTTTTTTTCTTTACTGAAGCAGGTTCTTTCAGGGTATTTGGGGGGTCCATTCCATGATGTGATCCACCTTGCTGGTGAAGTGTCTGTGTTTGGGGAAGGCAGTTTGAGAGTGTTAAGGTGTCTGTCCTGGACTTTCTCCTTGGACCTAGACAAAGGGCACAGAAAGAATCAGCCATTTGCTGAGATAGGCCTGAGATCTACGTCCATCAGCCTGTGATTGCAAGGAGAAGCCTGGTGCTGGTATCTGGAGAACTGAGCCATGCTGTGTCCCAGGCTCCAGGAAGAGATCTTGGGGTATGGGTAGTTGGAACATGTCTAGTTATAAAGAGCCCCTGCAGCAGTGTCCCTGGCCTAACACCAGTATTGGCAGAAACAACAATATGTTACGTGGTATGTCCATTTAGAGGGGAAACGCATTTAGCCATTCCCTGCTAGATAATGGGGTCATGATCAGACTCTCAAGTAGTGACATGGTGAGAGACCCTCTCCTTTAATGACTTCCACCCCAGCTTCTTTCTTTCTTTCTTTCTCTCCCAGCGAAGGTGGCTTCTCTTTTCCTTACTCCCAGCAAAGCCACATGCTGCCCTGCAGAGGGAAGAGGGAGCAAGTTATCCCTTGAAAGGGTATGTCTACATTTGCTCCCTAGTTCGGACTAGGGATACAAATGTAGTGTACCAAAATAGCTAATGAAGCGGGGATTTAAATATCCTGCGCTTCATTAGCAAGATCTTGCCCGGTGCGATAGTCCGAATCACAGCTAATTCAAATCAGGAAGTGCACGCTGGGACGCATTAGTTCGAACCAAAGCCCTTGGTTTGAACTAACGTTACTTCTCATTTTTGGGGGTCAGAAAAATCAGCCAGGGGCCACATAAAAGTGGAAGCAAAAAAACCAACCCCACAAAACCCCACACTCCCCTCACACACCAGAGCCCTGAGGGGCCCAGGCTAGTAGATTTTGTGGAATCTTGGGGTGGGGCCAAGAATGTGTTCAGTGTGTGGGAAGGGGCTGCCAGGAAGTGGGCTTGGGGTGTGAGATCTGGGCAGGAGGGAGGGTGCAGGAGTGCGATGGGGGTTGGTAGGTCTGGGAAGGTGGTAGGGTGCAGGAGTGGAGTGGGTGTGTGGGTTCTGGGTGGGAGGGGGGCTGCAGGGCTGGAGCACCAGCTCCCCAGTGCTAGCGGCAGGGGGGAGCCCCGAGCTCAGGGACCAGATCCAGAGAAGCTAGGGACTGGATCTGGCCCCCTCGGCTGTAGGTTCCCCACCCGTGCTGTAAGAGAAGCTGTAGCTGAGACACACACTATAGAGCAGTGTCCTTTTGCGTGGGACCTGTATTTGAAAGAGGAAGGGAGCTGGGAGAAGAAAGGAAGCTGATGGCACTGACAAGCTCCGGGAATAAAAAGAAACACCCCAGCCTGTCCCCACAACCTCAGTCCGTGCTCCTCCTCCACAGGGCTGCAACACCCTCAGGTACATAACCACTGTGAACCAGCTGTGCTTACCCTCAGACCTGGCTCCATTAATGGGGTTTTGCACCCATGTTGTAGGTGATGCTGCTCGGAGATTCAGGCGTGGGGAAAACCTGCTTCCTGGTCCAGTTCAAAGACGGGGCCTTCCTCTCTGGGACCTTCATAGCCACTGTCGGCATAGACTTCCGGGTGAGACCGCTGCAGCTTTCTGCACCTGGGCAGAGCCTCTTGTTACAACTCCGGACGAGCGTGAAACACCCCCTCCCCTTGGCCCCCCTGCTGATAATCGCTGCATAGAAGAAGGTTCAGTTAAACTGCCCCCTTGTCTTCAGTTGCAGGAGCTGTTACCTGAAGAAGGGGCAAGTAGCCTTGAGGGACCTTCTCCCTTCACACAGAGGGCACCAATCCCTGGCAGTACATTAGCATAAGGGAGGAGTAAGATTCAGAACTAAAGCAGGCTCCGGTTTTTGCTGCCCTGAGCTCCGTCATTTTGACATGGGCTCTATTCTCATTGCCTGCTATTTCCAGCCTTCTGTTCTCACTGGGGCCTGATTCTGCTCTCACTCACACTGGGGCGAACTGGGAGTTAGTCCACTCAGCACTGCAAAGAGATCCGAGTCTGGCCCTTCAACTGGAAACCAGGGGCTCCCAAAGGCTAGGTCTACACGATAGGTTTTTATCGGAAAAAGCTACACAAATTGCGCTCCATAGCTTTTTCCGATTGCTTTTCCAGAAGAGGCTTTTTTGCCATTTGGCCCTATGTAGACACGGCCAAATGGTGGAAAAGCCACCTCTTTCAAAGGAGCCCTTATTCCTCGTAGAACGAGGTATACAGGGCTCCCGAAGGAGCGTGTCTGCTCTTCCATGAAAAGAAGCAGAAAAGCAAATGTGTTCCCAGGACACAGCGGGATTTTTCCAGAATACCGGAGCAGTGTAGGCCTAGCCAAAGGCTGTGTTATACCTGAGGTCAGTGAGGGGTGAACTTCAGAGGTTAGAGGCAGATAAGCACCCAAACATCTGGGCTCTGATTCCTGAACCTTTTAAGCTGCACCCTGACAATGAGAGAATTCCTGGGGAGGAGGTTTATTGCTTTTTGATATGACCATAATACGTCCCAGGTCCAGGCATGGCCCAGGACCTCGCTGTGCTAGGCACTTTACAAACAGAACAAAAAGATGCTCCGTGCCCCAGAGGCCTTACTGATCATCCTCATTGGCAACTGGGCCAGAATCCACCTGTTCTCATGGAGCCAGCAGCCCTTGCTGCGACTGGGCAAGGCGAAGGGTGCAGGAAATGAAGCGAGGGTTTCAGACACCTCTGCCCTTCCAGCCCTCAAAGGACCTGCCCCGGCGGGGTGACAAAAGGTTCCCTTTGGCTTTTATTTTACCCAGACTAGTTCATCAAGCCCTCGTGGTAACCCAGGTGTGGGTAACTGATTCTTAATACAGGGTTGTGCCTGCTGCCTTGTGGGCCTGTGGGTGCTGGGCTATGAGTCCCGGGATGGGGACACGTGCCCTTGTGGTGCTGCGGAAGGTGGTTTGTGGTGGAGGGAGTGCAGGTGGTAGCTCTGTGTTGAATGGCTGATTCAGTGCTATAGGATACATGGTGCTTTACTACACACACAAAAATGAGAGGCAGACGCTGTCTAGATAGTGGGGTCATGATCAGATCCTGTCTTAGCCCTTAGGTGCCTCTTAATTTTGACCCCCCCAGAGGTGTCCAGAAACTAAAGCCACATTTTACTCCATTTTAGGGATGTACAATCTTGTTGAATTAGTTAACCGGTTAAGTGCAAGACAGGAGACGGCAGCTGGATACAGACAGAGGGGACTGTACCAATGAAACTGGACTGGGTAGCACGATGGGCAGTATCTCTGCTCACCAACAGCCTGACTGATGCTTTCGGTGGTGCTTCTCCTGGGCGTTGAGCACAGTCTCAGCTGCCCTCTCTGCTCTGAAGCTGAAATCAGAGCTAAGACAGGAGAAACGGGAGGAGACCCTATTCCTGTCTTGCTGTGTGGCTGGGACGGACGAGAGCATGCATGCGATGTTGCATATTCTTGCACTGTTGTAGCAGTGCTGTACCCTGAGACATCACTGAATGGAGAATTTTACTTGGGCCTCTCTATTTAGTGTCCTATCATTACTCCTGTGATGAGTGTTCAAGGTTAGCATGCTCATATTAATTACAGATGACCTTCGGCATTTAGCTTGCTAATTGGATGCCTTTTAAGGCCCCACTACTGAATTCTGCCAGCTCTCTCATCTGCAGCCAGGGGAGGGGTTGGCAGCATCATCCCATGTTGGCACACCCTCCACTCACCTGTTCAGAGTCAGGCCCCGTTATGGAAATATCTGCTGTCGAGAGGTACCCAAGCAAAGCAACCAGTGTGTCCAGGGGCATTCATTAGGAAGGCAGCCAGCCAATCAGAGAGTGTCCTAGCAAGTGACACCCACCTTGCCAGTCATAACAACCCTAGTAAAAAGAGTAGCTGTTGATAAGAAACAGCCACCCCGCCAATCAAAACAAGGGGAGTATCAAGGGCCTGGAGGAAGCGAGCCTCCAAGAATCCAGAGTACAAAAACATCCCCAGCACACATAGGGAGGGAGTCTGAGCAGGTGGAGCAAGGCTCCGGATTTAATGGCACTTGCTGCATCGCTAATATGTAACTAGTTGAGATTTACAGATCTTTATTCCTCTCCCCTGTTGCCCTCAGATGAGCCCCTTGGCTGGACAGGGCCATGCTAAATTCTCCCCCAGCAAGAAGCTGCACTGAATTTTCTCTGCTTGGGTTTCCCTTTGTTCATTAATCTGGGGCAGCCGTGGAAATAACCCAGACCAGCACGGCGTCACTCACATTTGAGGTCCAATCCTGTAAAGTGCAGAGCACCTTCAGCTCCCTCCCATGTCAGCAGGAACGGTGGGGCAGTCAGCACCGCACAGGTTTGAGCCCATCTGTTAGCACCTCTGGCTGTCTACTGAGCTCCGAGGTCCTGAGATAAAAGCAAGCCAGTCAATTCGTGGCATTGGGCATTTCAGTTCTGTGACAGGCTGGATTTCAGTGCAGGGCAGGAGAGAGAACGGTGCAGCTTGGTGCAAAGTGCCCTGCAGGGCTGGAGCTCTGGAACTACTGGGAGCAAACACCTGCTGTGGGGTGCTTGGTCTGAGGTCTGAGGGGGTGCTCAGGAGACATGTTGTGTGAGAAGCCTTCATTCTCTACGTTATTTCCAGATATCTCCGTTTTCCTGCTTCTGATGAAGTCTGTCTAACCTAGGGATGTTCAATTTAGATTAACTCATCAACTATTCAATTAGTCTATAAGAGCACCTCCACCTTTGAACTGTAGCAAGAGCCTTGCCAGGCTCTTGCTACAGTTCAAAAGCAGAGGCTCTTGTACATTTCAAAAGGAAGTCCCATCAGGGAGCTTGGGACTCCCCACTGGCCCAATGCTCCCTGTGGAGCCTCAGCCTTTGAAATGTACAAGAGCCCTGCTGAGGCTCTTGTACATTTCAGAAGCAGAATGGAAGCAGAAGGGGCGTGAGCAGAGACTGCTTCAGTCCCCACTCACGCTGTTTCCCGCTGTGCCTCTACCTCCCCTGCCCCCCACGGAGACAGTGCTGGGGGGGACCAACTTTTAAGCTAGCTCCCTCCTGCACTGGCTCCAGCTTCCCGTCACTTGCTGCCTTTCTCTGATAGAGGCTGCAGGGGGGGGGAAGGGGGGAGCGAGCAACTAGTCACATCACTAGTCTACTATCCAATAAGCTTCTGCTTATCGGATAGTCGACTAGTTGACTAGTCTCTTACATCCCAGGTCTAACCTATGGTATTGCTAGGGTGCCCATGGCCACGATACGTGAGCCCTAGCTCCTAGTCTCTCCAGCTGGATGTTCAAATTGTAGGAAAATGCATCCTTGATGGAGACCCAAGCTGGAAGCCTTCTCCACAGCTGCCAGTGTCACTGGTTTCAGTGGACTCATCCCATGACTATGAGCCTTAACATTGATCTCTCTTAATATCCTGCCTTGTTATTTAGCTGAGAGGTAGAAGCAATTAAAGGAGACAGACCTACAAGAGGGTTACCCATTACCTCCTTATCTCTGTCTCTAGCTTTGCTCTGTCTCAGTGGAGCAGTTCTACCCAGAATCAGGCAGTAGGATTCAAGAGGTCCTGTGAAATGCAGTATGAGGAAGGGGCAGCCCTCTGGCTTTCCCACCATATTAAACCAGCGTGGGTTTGTTTTCTCTTACAGAATAAAGTCGTGGTGGTGGACGGTGTGAAAGTAAAATTGCAGGTGAGTCTGGGGTGGATGCTGATGCAGCATGTGTCCTTAATACTTTGTCTGAGGGTGTCTGTACAAATAGGCAGCGGCTCTGTGGCTTTTATCTATTCTTTGCCATGTTTACACACGTCATAATAAGGTCTGGGGGGAGGGGAAGGGAAGTTGCTCTGTTCTCTCCCACTTTAACTCTTACAGTGACAGTGCACAGATGGCCAGCATTTGACAGCTATTAACACAGACATTTCTCAGGGAGATGGTGAGCTTGGGGGGCAAAGATTGTGCTAGGCATGAGGTGGTACGTGATATGCTATATGTGCACAACATACACCACCTTTAAAACCACCCCTTCCTAAAGGCCTGGGACAAAGGCTTAGTTTTTGCCAGCCTTTCGTGCATTTGCCCCCCATAACCTTGGCAACTCCCAGCCTGAAGTCTGTCTCGGGACCTCAGATATCATTTCTATCCGGGGCTCTGAATCTTCAGACGGGTTTTTACAAATCCCCTTTCCCAGGGAGCAGCATACATAAGTAGTGGGTTCCTCGGTGCTTCCAACCCTTGCACTGACTCTGAGGTCTTAGTTCATTGCCTTCTACTACACCCTGAAGCCAATGCTCCCCAGGGATTGGAGAGCTGGGAATGAAATGGGTGACAGGGAGGGGTTTTCCTTGGTTTTCATTGGGGCCGTTTCTTTGCAGATCTGGGACACGGCAGGGCAGGAGCGATTTCGCAGCGTGACTCACGCCTACTACAGAGATGCCCAGGGTAGGTTCTTGTGCAAGTTTGAGTCTTGCCCAATTCAGGTCAGAGGAGAGCTGGAGTCTGCAGATGTAGTAAAGTTGCTCTTGCCACTAATACCTAGGAACAGAATCCTCATTAAATGCCCACTTTGTGTCTCTTCTTTTCTTCCAGCTTTGCTCCTCTTTTATGACATCACCAGCAAAATATCCTTTGACAATATTCGGGTCAGTATCTATCCCCTTGGACCTCACCGAAACCATCATTAACTCCTAAGCCCCCAGAGAGGGGCAGCAGAGTTGCCTTGCCCCCTTATTCCTGGAGGGCTGGACCTACTGCACACTAGGCAGCTTTTTAAGTGCTTGATACACAAACCCCCACACCTGGTGTGGGAGGCTGTGTTTGGCTTTCAACACATTACACCTCAACTTGCAAGCAGCACCTCAACTTCCAGAGCCATCTAACACAGCCACTCCATGTGCAGTGCAGTGTTCCTCTAGCACCATGGGAACATCCCAGTGTCTCGCTACCCATTCCTCCTTCCAGCTAGCTTTCCTATGGGATAACGAGTCCCAGGAGAAAGAGCTGCAGCAGGTTTCTACCCCCTGACTCTGGCAGACTGGTACAATGGGAGCATTTGTCCCAAGGCATCTGGCAAGGCAGAATGGCACTCCTCTTCCTGTCCGGCTTGCACTGTGTTACCATGTGATGGGTGACCTTTGCCGTAGTCACAGAGGGCATGGGGGAATAGCTGTACATTGGGCCCACATCCTGGGATACTGAACCCAATGCTGCAGAAAGCTGAGCACGCTTGACTCCCCTTGGAATCAGCAGGGCCCTCTTATCACGGGCCACTAGCAAGAAATGAACTTGGGGCCTTCAGCACTGCAAGCAGACCCTCTGCTACTTGAGCTAAAAAAGAAACTCTGCTAGCTGCCCCCTATAGTAGAATGTTATCCTCTCCAACCTCTTCCATTGCTGATGCAGTTACATTTGATGGTGGTAACATGAGTTGTTAGATCAGATGAGTTTGGAAGAATTGACTGGTGCTAGGATGCACTGAAAGCCATGCAGTGGAGGTAGCTGGTACCATGCTGAACCAGGGACACAAAGGGAGGCTGCCTCTACATCCTGCCACTTGGCAGATGATGTCCTGAGGCCCAGAACTGGGCGCGGGATGGTACAGATTGGTAGACTTTACAGGACACTGGGGTGCAGGGACAAACCATTGACTAAGGGTACCCAGAGAGGAGAGCTGGCTGGGGAAAGTTATGGTGAAACATTTTTTTCCATCAGAAAACGGGGCTTGGTCAAAACCAAAACTTTTCATGGTGAGGGATCTGTTTGACAACACGTTTGTTGAGAAGGCTTCTCGGGGCCTGGGTGGAACTGCTGGTGGAGAGGGAGAGAAAGACAAAGCACCACCCCAAAGTAGCAAATAGCTCCCTGATTTGGAGACTCCCCTGAGATGTGGACACTCCAGATTTTAGTCTCTGCTCCAAATCAGGTGGAACAGGGATCTCTTTCTTTCTCTACTTTTCCCATGAAAAATGTTCAAAGGTCTTGGTTTCATTCTATATCAGAACAAAGGCAGATTTTGAATCCTTGAATTTTTTCTCCACCACTGATTGATGTGTCCCAGAGACCTTTGGGCATAAATGTTACAAAAACTGTATGGACATAGCAGACCATGTTCCATCCCTTTATTCTGGCTATTGTTATGCAGGGCCCTTTCCTCAGATCAACCCCTCCTGATGCTCCCTCCCTATCCACCATCCCCACAAACTTACAGTTGCATATAAATTTGCTTGTCTCCGCTCTTCATCTTTAACCCCACGTGATCCTCTTCCTTTCTTGCAGGCCTGGCTCACAGAGATACACGAATATGCTCAAAAGGATGTGGTCATTATGTTGTTAGGCAATAAGGTGCGTTATGTACAGTTACTCTCCTTTGTTTTGTGCTGTCTCCCCGCACCTTAGACCATGGGAACCCCAAAGCAATATGAATGTCGCTCTGAGGTTTCCTCTCTTCATCCAGTGGCACCATCTTATGGGGGCTTTGCCTGCCCTGTTTTGGAAGAACATGGTCTCCAACTGTTGTTGATCCATATCAGCTCTGACCATACAGGGCAGTTTGCAAGCTGTTCCACTTTCCAGCTTCACCAACCTGTGTGGCCTTGTCTGGTTTTCTTCACACCCTATCTACTAAGGTACCAGGAAACTCTGTCACACCTTGAGTGGTCCAGTAGGCACAGGTGTAAGCTCAAGAAGATATGATGTTCTATAGACAACATTAGCAGGGCCTGAACCCTGGGTTTCACTGTTTCAGGCACCTACAATGGGTGTGTCTCACTCTCCCAAACCCAGAACCAGGCTCCATTTTAAATTCTGTAATTCCTTGAATTGGTTCGGTTAGCCTGTGTCAGCTTAATTACCCTCCAGAGCCGGTGTCAGTGGGAGAACAGAGTTCACAAGTGCTAAGCTCCCGTTGCTGTGCAGTGTGAAGGGCTTATGCACATTTACCTGGGTTTGGAACTTGAGAACTGTGAAACATTTAAATGCTGCAAATGACTCTTGGGTGCATCCATGCATGCTGTGGCCAGCAGAGGGAAACCTAAGACTGAGTTTTTAGCAGGTGAAGTCGAGGAATCCCTGGCTCCATGATGGCTTGCTAGTGCAGGCCAATTTGTGAGTGTTTCCCGTAACTCTTTCCCTCTGGATACAGGCTGATGTGAGCAACGAGAGAGTCATCAGAACAGAGGATGGAGAGTCACTTGCCAGGGTGAGCCACACATTGCGGGGTGTCCATCATTGCTGAGAGTATCTGGCCACTCCCTTCATCAGCCTCAGTCCTACATGGGCTGTGATTTCCTTTGCTGTGCTAGACAGGCCTTCACTAGGCTACTCCCTGGGGTCACAGAGCTGTGTCCCTGTGTCAAACTCAATTCTCCACCTATCACTTCAGTTCATCCAGCTCTTAAACCACTTACAGAAATTAGACATACTCTGCACCTCTGGGCTGGCAGTTCAGAGCCCCCGGCACCTCTGGGGCCTGGCAGTTCAGAGCCCCCGGCACCTCTGGGGCCTGGCAGTTCAGAGCCCCCGGCACCTCTGGGGCCGGCAGTTCAGAGCCCCCGGCACCTCTGGGGCCGGCAGTTCAGAGCCCCAGCACCTCTGGACTTTCTGCATTAGTTATGAATTTAAAAAAATTGTTGGAGCACTGGCCCCACTTTCATTACAAATTAAGCCCTGACTATGGGACTGTGACTGGACTGGAGGGCTGGAAGTGAGGCGGTCAGATGTAAAGGAGGAGCTCGATGGAGTGGGAAGGCAGGGAGGGGTTAGGCTTTGGGATGGGGGAGGTTGAGGGCTGAAGACAGCAAGTGGGGTGGGAGAGCAATAGAACTGGAGTGTGAGGGAGGACGTGGGGAGGGCTGCATCGTGGGAGTGGTGATATGGTTGGGAGCAGTATGGGGTAGGAGGAGCAGTATGGGGTCCTCACTCCTCAGCCTGCCAAAGTATGGGGCAGCCCAGTAATCTGTTTGCTCAGTGGGGTGGACTAAGGTTACATGAGGCTCTGCACTAACCGCCTCCTCTCCAGATCCGCAGACAGACCTCTGTTCCCTTCACCCACTGATCTGCTCTCCACCTTCTGGAATGATCCTTGTTCTTCCTTCCAAACCTGACCAACCAGGCGTAACCAGCCGTGCAAGTGCCTAGCGCTGCCCTCAGTTGCTCTGCCTCGGGTCACAGCTTTCTCTGGGGACTCCTCTGGCCCTGGGCCCAGACCCAAAGAACCAGCTTCAATCCCCTGCTTTGCTGGCCGGTTGGCAGAGCGTGTTTCAGAGCAGGACTGGGGCTAGAGGAAGGGGTAGGAATGGGCAGTGCGGTGGCTGACGGTGCTTGTTCGCTCTGCAGGAATACGGAGTGCCTTTCATGGAGACCAGCGCCAAGACAGGCATGAACGTGGAGCTGGCATTTCTGGCCATTGCCAAGTGAGTGACTGAGGGGCTAAAAGGGCAGCTTCCCATGCCAGGGCTGCCTTCCCATATGGAGGGGACATTGATTTAACATGTGTGCACAGAGTTGGGAACGTGTGCCCTGGGGGAGGGGGATATCTCTGCCTCTGAAAGGGAAGTGTCCTCTAGTGGTTAGAGCAGGGCTGTTGGGTTCTGCATACTGACTGTGTGGGCAAAATGCTTAACCTCCTATGGCCATCAAATTGCTCTTTCTTATTATGAAACTTATCGAAGTTTGTGAAGCATGTGTATTTGGACTGGTCAAGAAGGCGGTCTGATGCTTTCCTTTGAAGCCGTTGGCATTCAGCCAAGGCAGGGACAAGTTGCAGGTCTGCATGGGCTGCTGGTCCGTTCCAGTCCAGCACTTCCCATGGGCAAACTCTGTAACACTCAGACACTTTCCTCCAGCTCGTGGCTGAGAGTTCTTGGAGCAGAGCCTGGGGTGGTGCAAAGGAACAGACTTCCTTTGACTTCTGGCCTCTTGTCTCCTTTGTTCTGGGAAGCCAAGTTCTAGCCCAGAGTTAATTTTTGACAGTCAGGTCACAAGTCCGCGAATTGCCATGTACTGCCCCTGGAACGTGGATTATATTCCCAGCAGCACTTAAAAAATCCCCCCTGCTTTGCACCACGACGTGGCAGCTGCAGACGGGGCCAGCGCAAAGGGGAAGGAAGGGGGCTAAGCTGCTGCTAGTGCCTGGCTCACAGAGGTACAGTCGAGCTCCACCACCAAATAGAAAGATCAAAGGTTCCTTTAATGTCATCCTGGTGCTGCATGATCGAGGTGCATTGCCAGCAAATGGGCTTAACCCTTTGCTAACATGTCTGTCCCATCCACAGCCCCTAGCCCACCTAGACAATACACTAGGAAGAATTGTATTTCCCCTTCCCCTGAATTGATGCTGCTTCCCTGGATGGAATTCAGTGCCTCCCCATCCAAGTGGCTCTTGGCTTCCCGCACCCTAGCAAAGACATGGCCAGATGTATCAGCTGGCAAAGTGGGCTGAGATTGTAGCGTCTATTTGCTGCTGGAGGAAGTAGCACAGGCCCCGATCAGCTCCAAGAGCCAAGCTATGTATTCCACCCTCTCCTCAGGAAAGGGAGATGGAGCACGTCATCTTTGCCTTTCTTGAGAGAGGCACAGCTGCCTCTGTTGTGCGCAGGGTGGCTGCTGCGATGTTTCACCGCTGTGCTTCTTTCAGAGAACTCAAGCAGCGAGCGGTGCAGCAGCCGGACGAGCCCAGGTTCCAGATTCAGGACTACATAGAGTCACAGAAGAAAAAGTCCAGCTGCTGCTCCTTCATGTGAGAGAGGAGGATGTCAGGCCAGGAAGGAGGACTAAGGGCACAGGGAGTCTGGTATAGAGCAAGAGCAAGGCGGGGCTGGAGAGGAAACTGGCCAGATTCCTGTCCTCAGAAGGCGGTCTAAAAATATATATATATTTCTGGCCATAAATTACCAATAGGAAGCAAGGAAAGCTACCATGAGAGCTGGGGGGGGGGGGGAGAGGGAGGGAAGGGAGTGTATGTGTGTGAGCATGGGGTGTATGTGTGTGAGCATGGGTGGCTGTGGGGAAGTTACAACAGAAGCCAAATAAAGGCCAGATCCGGGTTTCACCTGACTAGTAAATCTTACAGTGAGTGTTCAGCCTTGGGGTCACTCCTGGCAGCCCAGCCAACACCTTGCATTGCGAGAGTGGTTTGCGTTAACCTTGACTGTATAGCCCAGCCCAGTGGTCAGGACTCAGCTCTGAAGAAGCCAGGGCTGAGTGTGGATCCAAACTGGGCCGAATCTACATTGGCTGCATGGCCAGTGCCCCATGGCTTTCAGGACGGGACAGAGTCATCCTCAGCAGCATACCCTGTATCTATCTGGATTAGGCCAGATTAGCACGACTGCACAGCTGGGGTCCTGCAGCTCTCCAGTCCAGAGTTGCCAGCTTTCTGTCCGGTCTCCATGGGACGGCTCTGCTCTGGCATCTGGCAAGGTTGAGGGGGCCATGGCAGCGGACAGGGCAGGAAGACGTGTTTCTCATGCATTAGCAGGTGATGTTTTCCTGCTGCGGATGAAATCAGCAGGAGTGTTTGCTAATGGAAGGGGAAGATTTCACCTTTTCCCTGTGACATCTGGTCCCTCCCCACTCTCCTCACCTGCCCCAGGCCCCAGCCGCTGGGTGTGTCCTTTGCTCAACCTCCTCCTGCCGCAGAGCATGTGCCAAGCAAAGGGCTTGGGGAGCCAAGTGGTCTTACAGTGCCTGTTATGTTGGAAGAAAGCTGCTGATCATAGCACTAGCTGAGAGAGAGGAGAGCACTCTCCATTTTTCTGACTTTAAAAGGACTGTTTCCAATCTGCTGTTTACTTAGATTTATCTCAGGCTAAGCTGCAATTTAACCCTTTCCGAGACCCATTCCAGCATGCCTCAGATACGCTCTGGGCCCCACTCCTGTTCTAAAGTATGGGCAGGCCCCTGGGGGCAAGCATGGAACCAGCATCACCAGCCTGTTTGGAAAAAGGCTCTGGCCACTTGCTGTGGGATTGGCCTGGGAGGTCTTACCGCTCAGACCATTGCACCTCAGTGGTCGCTCGCTGTCAGATGGAGTCAGGCTCCGCGCCTTGTCTTGCTGCTCTTGCTGTTGAAATCAAACTGCTGAAAATTGGAGGCCTGGGGGGCCAAAGCCCACTGATGCCTTTGAGAGTCTCCCCATTGATTTCCCTGGGTTCTGGATCAGGCCCTAATT
Source organism: Pelochelys cantorii (assembly GCA_032595735.1). Classification (NCBI taxonomy): domain Eukaryota; kingdom Metazoa; phylum Chordata; order Testudines; family Trionychidae; genus Pelochelys; species Pelochelys cantorii. The sequence continues at coordinate 17,611,650 of CM064344.1, forward strand.
GCTGAACTACCAGATGTGTCCTGCTTTCAAATGCAACCCCCCTGCTGCTCCCTCCAGGGGTGTTCAAACAGCATTGCAGGTGTGAGCCACACCATAGGAGGCTTGACCCTCCCTGTTGCATCCCCATAGGCCTGGCTATTGTAACACATGTGGTGCCTTGCAGCATTCTGCAGGCCCTGGAGTTCACCAGGGCCACACAGGGCAACTGAATGATATGGGTCCTGCCTTAGGGTTGGATTTCCTCAGGAGCCTGGAGGGCTCAGGGAATTGATAACAAGGCCAAGAGCCTTTGACCTCTAGGCCACCAGCTCAGATACAGCCTGACCTCCTGCTGAAGCCCAGGGAAAGATTCCTGCTGGCTTGCGTGAGAGTCAGATCCAGTCCAAAGTCACCATCCACAGGCTCTGGCGAGTGGCTTGTGTAAAATGGGCCTCTGGTCGGTTCCTAAGAGACAGATGTGCACTGTCCACAAATGATCTTTGCCCTTGGCACCGAGTGGCTCCTTTGTTGCCAATGGCAGCAGAGCAGGCAAGCTCCAAATGGGCATGGAGAGCAAGCTCGCTCTTTACTCCCAGGCAACTCGATGGGAGATAGCGGGAGGAGCTTGTCACCTCTGCCCAGCCTGGACCTCATTTGCTGACAGCCAGAGATCCCCCCCAGTCTGCCATCCTCTGGAGCCAGCATGTCATAGCTCCTCTTTTGTAGAGTTTAGCTTTCCCAACTGTGGCCCCCTTGTGTCGCCTTCACTGTGATTTTACCTTGTGTCTGGTTTTCATTTTCCTTTCTCTAGTGTGTCCCCTGCCCCAAAGCATGTGTTTTACTGGAGTCCCATTGACTTTGCTGAACTGGGGCCTGAGAGTCACTGTGCATTTATCTCTTTTTAGGTACCGGTCTCATGCGTGTTGTCTGAGGGTCTGGAATAAGTACCTATTAGAGTTACTGGGCTGGTATTTTTTTTGTTTTTTTTTTTAGGTATATGCTTAAAAAAACCAAAAAAGCCCAGGCCCTGTGGGAACTGAGGCACAGAAGGAAAGTCAATTTTGTTGACCTCCTGGGTGCAAAAGCTATGTCTACACTGCAGACACCGAGCACAGCAATATTGGCAAGAGGTTGATCTCTGATTGGCATAGCTATGCTGCTCAAGGTCTGTAATGTAGACACAATGACACTGGCAAAACTGTGCCGATACTGGTGTAGCTTGTTTCACGTGGGCGGTATGGTACTGATACAAAGCACAGCTTTGCTGGTTGAGCTGTGTCTGTGTCCACACTAGGAATGCATTGCTCGTCTAGCACGTCAGTTTTCCTACACCAGTAAAGTGCTCCCACTGTAGACAAGGTGTAACTCACACTGAGGCCAGTAGGATGGCTGGAGTGACAGAGTCTAGCAGGACCTGGCTCAAGCCGGTCACACTGGCTATTATGCTCTGCCAGATGAGAAGAGACTTTTGTAGGAATAAATATTTCAGGAGCACGAGCCTTGTCACAGGTCTCTGTAATTTATTAGTATCATCTAGGGCAGTGCCCTGACGATGCTTAATTAGACCATAGATGGGAGGGTTGACTTAACACTGAAATGCTTTAACTAATAATTAATGCTCCAAGGAGGAAGTACAAATGTTGTTTGCCAAATCAATGCTGGAGTTAGATTGTAGAACAGCATGAGGGTGTCTTTCACAACTGTGTCACTTTCTGATCTGTCCATTACTTGCAAGTTGTATTTTTTATTATGATGTTTGAATTTGCTATGTCCTATGCACAGTTCTCAGAGCTTCACATGAGCCTGAGTAGTTCTCTGGAGACAGAGGGTCCTGTTCTTTGTTTCCCCTTGACCCTTCTTATTTTGAAATCTCAGGAATGCTTTCTTCACAGGGTGCAAGTCTGTTACCTCCCCTTGTGCTCTGCCAGAGATTGGCATCACCAATTTCATCCTCAGCTCTGCGTCTGTGCCCCACACGTGGCACAAGAAAGCAGGATTGTGTGGGGCGTTGAAATGGCATCACATCATTATATTAGTCTATGTAACATGCTGCAGGGCTGTCTCAAGAGGTAGCGCTGCATTTGTAAGGCTAAGGCCTGGTCCAGATTTAGGTTTTGAATCAGAGCAGAGGTGATCACACAGGAGATTCATAAACTCCCAGCTTTGAATTTTGTTTGCATTTCCTTTTTGTCTATGTATATAATGCAAATCTGTCTCCCTGCCCTTGTCAGGTATCAGATTAAACCCACTCGGCAAAGAAATGATGCTTCATTCAGCCACCTCAATCAGCAAACACTTTGTATTATGCTTGCCTCTGAATATTTGGGCTTCATCCTGACTCCACCATAATCAATGGGAGTTTTGCCACTGAGATTAATGGGAGCAGGATCAGACCCCGTATGTTCTAAAATCAACATTGCTGCGTGTTGCTTCATTTTACCCTTTCTTTAGACCTGCTTCTCCTGCCATCCATATCAAAACTCCCATTACATTTGATGGGAGTAGGATCAAATCCTTTGTCAGTAAAATCAAAGTCACCCTAGCATCACGTGTTATCACATTAGCAGGAAGCAATGACAGGAAAAAAACCCAAAATATTTTTCTTGACAATCTTCTTTACACAATTCATGAGGATCTGGCAAGTCTAGTTCCACCACAAGTGCTATGGAATGACACTGCACTACCATTCCATATGGGAATTTCTTAGAAGTGGCAGGATCATACACAGCAAGTCCATTCCCTGGCAGTCGTAGCTTCTCTCTCTGTTATCATGGGACTCCTTTGCCTCCTCTATTGTTCATGGCTTATTGTTTGCAAGTTACAGAATTAAATCTCAGTATTTTGGAGAGCAAATGTGTCTGCCTAGTTCTTGGCCCAAGCAATTTCCAATTCTTTAGAGAAGAGAGAGGGTGTTGCTGGCTGGGATCTGCAATGCAATATTTGCTGGGCATTAAATAAGTACAGCACAAGCCCTGGAATTTCTGGTGTGCGTCTGCCTAGCCCCTGTGACTTCACTGCACATTTCAGAAGTCCAAAGGTGATGGGGAAGAGTAAATATGGGCTGTTAAATTAAAACCAACCTCCTCCCCCTGCTGTTCTCATGGTACAGAGTCTAACATTCCCCAAATACCTTTGTCTTCCCACCAATGGAATTGCTTCTGTAGCTAAGCTGATGCTTGCAAAAAAGAGAGAGAGTTGGTTGGCTTTTTTTTTTTAATTCTTTTCAGTTTTGCATCCTAAATTTTGATCTTTCTTAACCTACTAAGCAGCTGCTGAAAAAAAAACCCACCCTGACTGGGAGAAACCAGGAAGATGAAGATACTTATGCAGCCAAATAAACATTAGGAGAGCTGTCACATTCTGCTTTATCATCAGTGCTCACAGTTCCTGAACTGTGGGGTATGTGGTATGTTTCTTTCCCTCCCTCTGGTGAATTTCACCTCCCTCCCTCTGTGCCTTCCTAAACCCTCCCCTGCCAGAACTGACTTGTATTTCATGGCTTATAAAAAGATTCCTGAAAAGCACCATTTTGCTTGAAGAATTCCGTCAAATTGCACTACTTTTCAAGAAGATGATGTCTATCATGTTTGCAAAGCATGTGTTGTGGCTGGGTCTCATCTTTGGTAGCCTACTGGGGCTGCCACTTAGCTGAGTTACTCACCTAGCTATAGAGAAACTTAAAATTTTTTCTAGTTCCAGACTAACTCTGCTACCCTTCTCTAGCTATAGAGGTCCATTCTACAGGATCAACATCTTAGGTTTTAAACCCATGCTGATAACCTTTAAAAAGGAGATAATTACCCATTGTGATTCCCAAGACTCCTTATAAGGCCTTTATTTCCACTCTAAAAAATACTCTTCCTTGATAAAGGGCTCTCCTTAGAACTAAATTGGCTCTTTAGTCCTGTACCTGCCTTGTTGCAGTGAAATGCAAGGAAGATGGTCCACTTCCCTAAGGACATTGACTTCATCCTGGAATTGAAACTAGCAGTGATAGGGCACAGGCAACTCTGCAGAAGTCTACTTTGCTGGAGTTCCCAGTTGACATTGTCACTTCAGCTCTGTGTCTCTGTAATTCTGTTAAGCATCGTAATTGTATAAACCAGGGGTGGGGAACCTTTTTGGGACAGGAGCCACTGACCCACAGAAAAATCAATCAGGGGCTGCACACAAGTAAGAAGCAAAACAGAAAAAAACAAAACCCAACCCCCCAGAACAACTCCCCCGCCCCATTGACATGGCCCCTGACTGAGAAGACACCCACACTCCTCTCGCACACCAGCACTGGGGGTGGGGACAAGCTTAGTAGATTTTGTGTGTTCCAGCCCTGTAGTGGGGCTGGAGTGTCAGCACTGGCTCCCCAATACAGGGGCTGGATCCAGGCAAGCCAGGGGCTGCATCTAGCCATTCCCCACCCCCGGTATAAACCAACTGTAGGGGGCTTCATAAAAGCTTCCATCTATTCCACAGGAGGTTCTGTCCTTGCATTTTAAATTATGCTGAAGTTGTGGTAGTTTAGCAGATGATAGTGTTCATATATGATGGAAAAGGGGGACCCAAAACTGACAAAAAACTAGTTTTAATTTGCGTTTTAATTCCTTTAAGAAAACTGTTGAGTTTTTTCTGCCTCTCTGTTTTAGCTCAGAGGGATTTTTGACCAGGCCTCAGAGCAAAAGTAAAACCACCAGAGGTGCTCAGACTGTTCACTTTCACTTTTCACTCTGCTGCTATACAGGGCAGGGCCTGGGGGTGGGATGAGGCATGCACCATCACCAGAACAGGAAACCCGAGGATGCACAACTGGTGTCAAATGCACAAAGTAAATGTAGGGGGGGAGGGGGAATGTCTAATTTGACTCTTGTTGCAAGTGCTCACAAGCAATGTTCCCTGTAATCTTTTCCATCCCCATGCAGATTTTTTTCCAGCCATGTGTGGAATAAATTTGTATGTGCACCAAGGTGTGCACAAATGTGCACCATCAGGAGAAACACAAACCTAGCAGTGAGCACTCTACTAATCAGCTTAATGGCATTTGAATCTCTCCTGCGTGGCCACACAAGTGCCCAGCTTACTGGGAACACTGGTTACAAGTTACAATAGTAAGTGCAGCATTTTCAGATCTGAATGGCATTTTTTAATTTGACTGTGTCCCTTCAGATGTTCTCTTTTAACATGTTAGACTCAAATAAATAGGGAGGATGCTGAGAAATGCCATGGTTCATCACTTCAAGATTTCTGCATTCTGTTACCTTCACAGTTAAGGAAAGAGTAAATGAAGTCTTATGGGGAATCATGTGCAAGGGACACTCCATTGTAGATTCTTAAATGTATGCCCTGAATAATATAGTCTCAACAAAAAGCTGCTGCTCCCTTTTACCCTGCAAAATAAAACTGCTTTTATATTGAGCTCTCAGACTCAGTGTTATACTTAGTGTTTATCATAAAGATGATGCTGAGTTCCGCAAATGGCTCTCTTGTGATGCTATTTGGAGTGGGTTTTACTTACACAGGCAGCACTAACCTCACACAGCTCTGCGGTTTCCACAAAGCCAAATTATGGATGAATAGACGAAGTCCAACTAGCAGAGTTGCAAAGGGAAATTCTGGGGAAACTGATCTGGAATTTGGAGAAAGAGAGGAAAGTTCCCAGGACCTGCCCTGGCACCCATACAACCTTTACCAAAGGGGGGAAAGTCCCATAATCTTTACAGCCCCATGATCTGTAAAGCTGTCAAACCACATGCAGAAACAGACTAGTGCCCTCTGCTATGACAGCACCAACTCAGAGGCTATTCACAGTCCATCTTCTCTCCCCAATTTTACTAAGGAATCTAGCATCTGATATTGTCTCAACCCACATGATTCCTGTTGCTTTAGTAAATACACAATTCGATTGCTTCTGGAGGCCTAGATTCAGATCTGTTTTTTGTTACCCATTGTTCTCCTGTTCAAAAAATGCAGCCATCCAATCAGAGAGCAACCATGTGACCGAAGTGAAACCCCCATCCTACACCCCAGAGTGTAATTAGTCAAAGACAGAATTAAAGCAGATCGTTCAGGAACAGCCCATCAGCCTGAAAGCGGTTCAGAGAAAGGGTGCTGTGAACTGGAGTAATGAACTGAATGGGTGAATAGGACCCAGCAGCTGTACCAGAGCGTTCTAAACCCGAAAGGATGGCTCTAATTGCAATTAATATTATTAGCAATAAGAAATCCCACCAGTTCCTAATGCATGTGAAGCCCCAAACTACCAAGCTACTAGGTCACCGCCTTCAGACCGATCAAGGGCCACTTGAACACAGAGCTGCTGGCAGAAGATCCTGGGAGAAAGGACTTGTCAGTTGCCAGTAAGCAGCTTGGGGTGTGTCATTGAGAAACAAGGATGAGTCAACCCACCCTCCCTTCTTAACAGCACGTCTTCCGGGACCGACATTCTGCCCCCCCCCCCCGAGGAAGTCGCGGCAGCGCTCAGCTGGAGGCAGGCTGCAGGGTGGATGACTCAAGGCGCCCCACGCCTGCTTCTCTTAGACTCCCTGTCTCTGGGGGAACGAAGTGCCCCAGCCCTTCTGCAGAATCTTCACTCTTGCTACTTCGGGCCACTTCTGCTTCCGGAGAACTCAGCTTGCACGCGGGAGGCTGAGCAGCTTGACAAAAAACGTGGGGAAAGCGGGAGGGGGGGGGGGGGAGGAGAGAAGCGAGCCTCTTTCCTCTTATTTGCATAATCCCGCCTTCTCGAGGTTTGGATCCACTCTCGGACTTCACGAGCAGGGTCAGCGCCACTCAGCTCCTCCCTCGCCTAACTCCGATTGGTCTGGCGTCACCTCCCAGCCCCCTCTTGCCCGCCCCCTGCTATAAAGGGCGGTGACAGGCGCTGGAACTCTCAGACAGAGTGTGGGGCGGGGATTACTGCACAGTGTCCGGGCGCTGGTTGTCTCCCTCCTGGTGCGCGGTCTCTCCTCGGGCCAGACCCCGCCCCAGGGACACCTGCTGCCCGGAACCTCCCTGGTACAGTCCCTAGCGGGGCTGCAGCGGGCTCGAGCTGCCGGTCGGCGCCTCTGATCCCTTTCCACGCTCCCCCGGGAATATGAGTGACGGGGCAGGGAGCGAGCCGCAGTTGCTGCCCCGGCTCTGTTGCCTGCAGAAGGGGCCGAACGGCTACGGCTTCCACTTGCACGGGGAGAAGGGCAAGGTGGGCCAGTTCATCCGGCTGGTGGAGCCGGACTCCCCGGCCCAGGCGGCGGGGCTGCGGGCCGGGGACCGGCTGGTGGAGGTGAACGGCGAGAACGTGGAGAAGGAAAGTCACCAGCAGGTAGTGACCCGCATCCGATCCGCAGTCGGCGCCGTGCGCCTGCTGGTGGTGGACCCGGAGACCGACCAGGAGCTGCAGAAGCTGGGTATCCAGTGCCGCGAGGAGCTGGTCCGGGGGCTGCCCGCCGCGGGGCAGGAGAAGCCGGAGGAGAAAAGTAACGAGGAGCCGCTGGAGACACCGAAGGAGCAGGAGGAGCAGCCAGATGCGGAGGAGACGAGCCACCCTGCGGAGAGGGTAAATTTAGGTCCTTTCTGGGGTGGAGGGTGAGCCTTGGGGACTAAGGGCGAACTGGAGCGGGAGAACTAAGGGAGGCGGGAGACCGCCTGGGCGCTCTGTATGTATGTGTGTGTGTGCGGGAATTAGGCAGAAGGGGGAAGAGTTCGTGCAGGTTGGGGCTAGGACGGACAGGTTCTCAAGTAGCTCAAACTTTAACTGGAGTGCCCCTCTTAAAGAAGGACCAACTTTGAAATCTAGCCTGTTAAATAATAAGAATCTCAAGCATTACATTGGCCCATAAAGCAATCTTCCTGTTGCTTTTTTACAAGCACGCTTTCCAGTCTTTTCTTAAATGCACCTCCTTAAAGTTTTGGGAAAGCAGTGGTAGACATGAAAATAAAGGGCAAATGAGAAAAAACAATAATGGAAGCGGAAGAATCCAGGCTACCTACCATCCTCTAGGTTTAAACGTCTCTCTCCTGCTGCCACATGATAGAGGCAAACAGGGGAAACTAAAAATCACTATTCAAAGTTCGTGGGAGTATTCAGGGGTCCTGGTCCTTGACTGGGTCCCCTCTTGTGCAAGGTGCTGTACAAAGTAAACAAATGGGGGGGCAGGGTGTTAAACTTTCCGTACCCACAATTAATACTCTTTCAAATGTTTTGCTTGCTGTGGTTACTTTTCATAGAAGGGTGAGGCTTTTGTTTGCCCCTTTTAAGCATCTTCTCCTGCCAGTAACCACTAGGCCTGCATGGTGCCATGTTACTGTAGTTGGGATATTTGAAATAAGATTACTTCTCAACAGAATCCACTTTCCTCACAAGCATTGCAGTGAAAGTGGTGTAATTACTCTTACAGATATGGATGTGAATCATGGTTGAACAACACCAGGACTATTGCTTTCTTGGTGCTCATAGGACTAAAATTCCACATTTGCATGCATGTATGGATGTGAAATTGAATGCTTCTCCTGCGTGTTTGAATTGTGTAGCTCTTAGTTGGTAGGGAGGCAAGAGAGATCAGGGTCTCTGCTATGATGAGATGGGTCTCAGAGTAAGTGTCTAGGGCCCTTTAACTAGATCCTCAGGCATCCCAAAGTTAATTCAAATTTCTGTGGGCTTAGAATCCTAGATTAGGGTTGAAAGCCCTCCAGAAGATCATCTAGTCCAACCCCAACTAAATGAGTGTAGTAGGCTGGTATGGATCAGAAAGAACCAGTAGCTGGTGGCTACTTAGGAGGTGGTGAGCTGGGGAACTAGTAGAGCTACATTATCCTCCTTTAAATTTATCTTGTTCTTTTCTGCTGTGATGTGGTTGGATTTTTTTTTTTCCTTTAAAAAGATGCACCCCCCCTCCCAAAAACCCTTGACGGTGGTCAGGCTGCTGGTGTGCTCTGACCAGTTTTTCATACTGACCAATATCTTGTTTTGTTTGCTCCTCTATCCAACTAAAGATTGTAGTAAGCTCTTCAGGGCAGGGATTCTGTCGCTTTGCAGTGCCCTGAACAATGGGAGCCAGACCTCTCGGTGCTACTGACAGAAAATGATTAAAAACTAAATAAAAGGCGTGGGGAATCTTGATCCATGCCGACTAAGTCTTGGGTAAATGTGGAGGGGGAGAAGGGACTCTGGAACTGAGACTGCTCATCCTTTACTTACTTGCGGTAGTTACTAATAGAGGCTCTGCCTTCACGACCTAATGAATATTTATTTATATAACGAAAAATATGTACCTCGTTGCAAAGACTTCGGCTGCGTCTAGACTGGCATGAATTTGCGCAAATGCTTTTAACGGAAAAGTTTTCCATTAAAAGTATTTGCGCAAGAGAGCGTCTAGATTGGCACGGACGCTTTTGCGCAAAAGTGTCCGTGGCCAATCTATACGCGCTTTTGCGCAACAAAGCCCCGACTGCCACTTTAGCCATCGGGGCTTTTTTGCGCAAAACAAAACTGAGCTGTCTACACTGGCCCTTTTGCGCAAAAGGACTTTTGCCTGAATGGGAGCGTCAAAGTATTTGCGCAAGAAGCACTGATTTCTTACATTAGAACATCAGTGCTCTTGCGCAAATTAAAGCGGCCAGTGTAGACAGCTAGCAAGTTTTTGCGCAAAAGCAGCCTCGTTTGCGGAAAAACTGGCCAGTCTAGACACAGCCTTCATGTTTTCACCCATCAGTGGTCCTCAAAGCTGAGTTATCTTTCTTGGGAAGGAAGAGATGAAAAATCTAAACTCTTGGAAGAAGCGGAGTCCCTCTTTATGATCAGCATAAATTTACCATGTATACAATTCTGTAGCTGCCATAGTGGGTGCATTATTCATCAGAGCTTAAGGGTGAGAGGTGAGCCTGAAGAAGAGAACTGAGGGCTTAATTATCAAACAAAGATGTAAATAGGCCAAAATGGCTCATCAAAGTGAAGGTTTGAACTCTCACTATAACCATGTTGATCAGATGTCTCAAAGAAGCTCCACTCCCCAACTCCGGTAAACTGAAGTCTCAGGTGCAAACACTAATGTTTGAGAATTCCAGCTCTGAACCTCTAATGTTCTAAAGCCTGGTTTATTGGAGGTCACCTATCAGAGGTTTTGTTAATACAAGAAAACAACCTGTAGCAGGGGGAGGGTCTAGAGAGGTGCTGTGAACTTTAGACTTGGACTCTGTAAAGAGCTGTCCTAATTACAGGCTATACCAGGGTGTTAGCTGGTGTGAGGAGGAGGAGGAGCAGGAGCAGGGTGCCCTTAAGGAAATAACTGGGGACAATGGATGGACTTTGGTGCCTGCGCTGAGCTAACATTCTTACTGCTTTCTGCTAAGGAGTGTTAATTCTGCTAACTTCTCCCCCTATTGGACTTTAGTCTGCTGCCAAACACATGTTCCCCTTTGGCCACTCTGCTGCTGGGAGGTAGCATGCCAACTCTACAGACTGATGGGGAAATACCAGGCCATTGGAGGAGATGTGCTGATAGCAGGATTCTGTACTCCTCAGTTTCCCACAAATGAGCCTGACTGGGCTCAAGTGGCTTTGGCCAGTCCCTCCGATGGGAGTGAGAGCCCCTTTGACTGGGGATGGGGGCAACACAAGTTTTGGTTCATCTTTCATCTCACCCCATTAAAATGAGAGGCGTCTTCTCTTGATGTCCCGTGGGAGAAGAGGAAAGAAGTACACTGACACAATTTGCCCTTTCTGTAGGGGAAAGAAATCTGGCGTTCGCTCCCACTGATCTTTACTATGTCGCAGCCATATCAGTCAAGTGGCCTCACAACAAGATGTTTACATCATGGCAATGTGCCCAGAGCCTTAGGGAGCTCTGAGTCCTGTTTGCTTCGGGACAAACATATTGTACCCTCCCTAATGCAGGCACAGCTCCAGCTTTACATCCAGGACAGTTAAAGCCACATGTCTGAATTCTAATGATAGGAAGGAAAAACCAGCTGTGCTGCCAGATTCCATCAATAGGGGTCTGTCAAACTGTTTTGCCACCTTGCCATGTGCCTTTAAAGATTCTCTGACCTGTATTCTGGCCTGCATAGGGGTGGCTTATTTTATGGACTATTGCAACAAATTATGCCAACCAGAGTTAGTTTGAGATAGGAACGTCTTATTGGGGAGGAATGGAGATTTTGTTTGATATGGGGGTGTGTTGTCCTGGTTTTCCACCACATCCTTGAACACGTTGGGTGGAGGAGCAGGCACATCTCGTGTGCAGGGAGAGATGGGATCAACTGTTGCTGTGCTTCAAATAAGGGTCCTCCTAGGGAGTAGTTGCCTCCCTAGCAGGATTTAAATCCTCTGATGCTTAAGGGCCATTCTCTGATTGCCTCTGGTTTTGTGCAGTCCTTGGCAGAGGCTCTTTCTTTCCTGTCTTCTTCAAAGTACTGGAGTGAAGAAAATTAGGGGGCATCCTTTGAGTGAATCCTGTTTAACTTGTGTGTGATTACTGTGTGTCGGTCCATTCCAAAGGCAGCCAGCTCTGCGTGTAGCATTGTACCCTAATCCGTACTGTTTGCAGGGCCTGATCTTCCTGCAGAGTTACCAAAGCTGATAGGTCCCTCTGGATGTTTGTTTCCGGGTGTGTGTGGGGGGAGGTTGTCCGCTTAGCTCCTCATACTAGTGGGGGAAAGGGACAAATAATTGTGCTGTACGTGATCTCTCTGCCCGTAGCTCAGCATACCCGGAAGGCCCTGGTATGGCTGAATTATCTGTAGTGCTTTGAGGCTCTTGGATGAAAATCCTGTGTGAGCATCAAAACTATGCTGAGCCCGGAGGTCATGACTGTAGCACCCAGCTATAGCTCAGAGCTCAGCTCTCAATGGATACAGCAGCATGACAAGATGAGGGGCGTTCATGAGTTACTTGATCTATATGGCAGAAGGCAGATGAACATTAACAGGGCACAGGAAATGTATGCTGGAGAGGTGGAATCCCTGGTGGGTGACCATAGTCACAGCCAGCTTTGAGTTATAAGGCTCCTTTTATTAGGAACTAGTGCTCCTTGTTCAGGCCATGAAGCTCCTGGTATCTTTTCCTCCTCTGCCCAGTCTCAGACCTAGCTGTGTCTTGTGGACCTGTCACCAGGGTGGCCGACAATGCAATGGCATCTCTGAAGTTGGAGCCTTCTGAGGCTCTGGCATTGTGGTGTTAGCCTGGTGCAGGGAGTTAACACTAGGGTAGCTTCTCTTCCTTCCCAGAAATAGGAAGTACATGTTTCTGCCCCATGTGCAAGCCACAACCCATCAGTGCAGCGGAAGGTCAGTTTCACAGCAGGAACTCCTAATCCTCCATGGGCTGGGACTGATAACTGGCTGGCCTCTGGGACCCTAGAGGTGTGACAGCAAAGTGAAACTTTGTTTGAAGGGGAAAATCCACAGGGTGCCTGCCTAAGGAGCTCTTTCTCTGAGAGCTGCATGGGAGGAAGTGAAGGATCAACACTGAACTAGCAGTGGCAGTAACATTTTCTTTAGGGCTGGTGGGAGGAAGATCCCCTGTGGTGAGGTTTAGAGACTCTCAGCAAAAATCTGACCTGTAAGGTATTAGTCTCACAACATTTGCTGATTAGTGACAGGTGGTGTCTGGGGAATCCCCAACAGTGATTGCCTCCATTCCAAGGCCAGGAACCTCATGTATCCCTCTCTGCTGCAGCAGGGAAGATTAAACCCTATCTGGGGCCAGACTCTGAAGAGAGGCCAGTGCCCTCCACTGAAAACTCAGAGGGCTGCTGAGTACTGCAGAAATTCTCAGCACTTCTGTCAAGTGCCTAAATGGAAGCTGAGGTGCCAGGAAAAATCTCCTCTTGCATCCTAATGATGTGATAGAAGTGGCTTTGGGTGGGACACAGAAAGGAGTTCATCCTGTAATTGCAGAGAGCACCTCCACCCCCTGCTGTGACGGGAGAATTGCTCATCTCCTTTTGGCAGGGGGAGACAGGGTAGCAAGTTGAGACTCAGCCATTGACTCAAGAAGAATCCACTAACTTCTCAGCTGACAAGAGACTAATCTGCTAGTGCAGTGTTTCCCAGCCAGTGGTACAAGTACCCTTAGGGGTACTCGAAGTCTGGGGAGTAGTCAACACAACTGAAATTTGGAGAGAACTGAATTTTTGTTAAGTTTTACAGCGCTTTATTACCTTTGTACTTTTTACACCCAAAAACTTCATTGCCCGCCCGGCTACGATTAAATTGTTTAAACAAATGTGTTGCAATGGTAGAAAAAAATTGTCTGAGAGCTGTAGGTACTGGGGGTAATTATTTTTTAAAGGGGTACTTTATAAAAAATGGTTGAGAGACACTGAGCTAGTGCTCTGGGGCAGGAGGGGGTGGGGAGTTCTCCAGGTCCTGTCTGGGTTAATAATGAGTCTCCAGGTAGCATTCACTAGATTTGCACGTGTCAGAGTCCTATTTGCTTTATTGGGCTGGACTGCACATTATTTGCTTAATAAGCTCAAGACTCCCTTTGGCAGAAGGGCAAGCTGTCATGTAGCGACAGGTCGATACTCGGCTTTGTTCTAAGGAATGGGGGGGGGAAACCTGCTGTGTTTGGCGGGCAGAGTCCAGAGTGGGGCTCTGCTGCCGAGCCCTCTTCCCCCGTGCACCACAAACACCCATACTTGTGCTTCATTTTTGGCTCCCCCTCTCCTGCCATGACTCCTTGGAAGGAGAAACATTTACTCCCCTGTGTTCACAGCCCATCTGTTTCAGCCCTGAGTGCACACAACAAGGTCTGAGGAGCCCAAAGACAGCAGGAGTAGAGCAGGGGGCGAGCTCTGTTACCTTGGCTCTTGCAGCACAGTTCTGATGGCTGTTCCTCCCCTCCAGCTGGATCTGAGAGCACTTTGGAAAACCTTTGTGTATTTATGACTAAGCTTTGCATATTTGACTAGGCATGTCTATGGTGTTCCTCGCTGTATTTATTTGTATTTCCAAGGTGCAGGTGTGGGCCAGGACCTCATTATCCTAGGCACGCTACAAACACAACATAAAGATGGTCCCTGCTTTAAGGAGCTTTTACTTGTATTGTAAGACAGGAGACAGCAGATGGTCTGTATCATGTGAGTAAAAGCCTCTCTAGGCAGTAGGGTATAAGCATCCAGGAGGGAGTGGTATGAAGGGAGCCTATTCAGGAGTAATGGCATTGCATTTAGAAAAGGAACATTTAGGATGAATATAGAGGAAACTGTTAATGAGTTAGTGGATTGTTCTAAAGAGCAGGGGTGGGGAACCTCTGGCCCGGGACCTGGATGCGGCCCCTGGCTTGCCTGGATCCTGCCCCTGACATACTCAGCTGCCCCGCCCCCATCATTCCCCCCCCCGCCACACACACAGCATCAGGGAGCCCACACTGGTACTCCAGCCCCCTGCCTCCCTACTGCAGGACTGGAGCACACAGTCTACTAGCCTGGACCCTGCTAGGCTCTGGTGTGTGAGGTAACTGGGGGGTTGTCTTTCTCCTTCTCAGTCATGACTCATGTCAGCGAGGGTTGGTTTTTTTTTTTTTTTTTTTTTTTTTTTTTTTTGCTGCTCACTTGTGTGCAGGCCCCTGACTGACTTTTCTGTGGGTCAGTGACTTGTGACCCCCCCCCCCCCATTGCTTGGGACATACCGATGTGACTGGACAAAGACCTAGAAAATAAGCCTGGGGAAGGGCCTGGTGACTTGGTAGACAGAGCTGGGTACCTCTTGTTCAGGAAATAGAAATGGACTCTTGACTTGTTTGGACTCTTCCAAATTTGAACCAAACTTGGCACTGCCAGTGAACTGAAAAAAAATCTCTTCCCCCAGCCCTGTTTATGGGCCTCTTGGCAGGCTCCTGAAAGGCACCCACTGTCTGCCTGAAACTGTAGGGCAGGAAGTGAAGAATGCAGGATCATAATTACTGGGGAAGAGAGATCCACACTGGAGTTGACCCTAAGAGCCTGGATGTACATCTTTAGTCTGGAGAGAATTGCTATGTGACTGCCAAGGGCAAGTGATCAGGACCTTGCTCATAGATCTGATCTTATGAACTGATTAATATTTAACCTGAAACAGAATTCAGACCTCACAGCCTTTGAGTCCAGGCTGGTTTAGAGAACAGTAGCCTTTTCGAACATAAGAATAACCATAGTGGGTTAGACCAACGGTCCATCTAGTCCAGTATCCTGTCTTCTGACAGTGGCCAATTCCAGATGCCCCAGAGGGAGTGAACATAACAGGTAATCAAGAGATCCCTCTCCTGTCATCCGTTTCCAGCCTCTGACAGAGTCTAGGGACACCCTTCCTACCCATCCTGACTAATAGCCATTGATGGCCCTAACCTCCATGAGTTTATCTAGTTCTCAAAAGGGCACCCCAATCTAAGGATGTTAAATATTGACTAACTAGCTAATCGAATAGTCAATGCATTTTGCATCAACTATTCAATTAATCGATAGGGCGCCTCTGCCTTTGAAGTGTAGCAACAGCCTAGGGCTGTTGCTACACTTCAAAGGCGAAAGCCCCGCATGGAGCCCAGGGTCAGCTGGAAACTCTCCCACTGGCTCCAGGCTCCATGTGGTGCTGCCACTTTGAATCGCCACATGCAGCCTGGGGACACCCCAGCTAGCGCCGGGCTGCATGCGGCTTTCCAAAGCAGCAGCGCTGCGTAGATCCTGGGGTCTGGCCCCAGGCTCCAAGCAGTGCTGCCGCTTTGAAGTACCCCCTCCTCTTACTGCCTTTCTGATAGATAGTGACTTGGGGGGGGAAGCGACTGATAAGCATTTGCTTATTGGATAGTCTACTAGTCCTTCTCATCCCTACCCCAATCATTTGTAGGCAAGTCCTATTTATAGAAGTGATTTAGGAGCCCAAGTCTCACTGAAAGTCAATGGAACTTAGACTCTCAAGTCATTTTAGGTGCTTTTGAACAGTATCTCTGCTCTGAATTATCCAGGCTTGGAGACTCTAAGGTGATATGCAAGACTCCCTGAAGAGCTGAACACTTTATTGCTTGCGTGCGCCTGCGCGCCCCCCCTCCCCCCCCGGCCTTATGTTGGGGCAATTAGGGGAGAAACTCTGGCTCTCACACTGATGTGATTATGCCCCTAAAGCAGTGGTTTTCAAAACTTTTTTTCCCACCACCCAATTGAAAAAAAACTGATGCCTGCAACCCAACATAATTTGATTATTATGTGGGCTCCGGGGAGGGGCTGAGGATGAAAGCTTTGGGCTGTAGTTGGGGGGGGCTTCAGCTTCAGGGGTGGGTCAGAACTGGGGCAGGAGGGGCTTACCTCAAGCAGCACCCACTCAGTGGTGCAGTGGGAGTGCTAAGGCAGCTTCCTGCCTGTCCTGGCACTGTAGACCATGCTGTGCCCCAGAAGCAGCCAACATCAGGTTCTAGTCAATGGGAGTGCAGAGCTAGTGCTCGGGACAGGGGCAGTACATAGTACTGTGCACTCTTCTGCCCTCACCTATGAACCGGGCCTGCTGCCAGCCACTTCTGGGGCACAGCAAGTCTGCAGTGCCAGGACAGGCAGGAAGCTGCCTTAGCACCCCTGTGATCACCCTGCGGCAACAAGACCTAGTGCCTGATGTGTCGTGACTCAGTAGTTTGAAAGCCACTGAGCTAGAGAGTTAGCTTATCCCAGTGTGTCACTTTTGCACATGGGTGCAATGCTGCATGTAAAGGTACATTCACATGCTGCTTTGGTGCAACATGGCTACAAATGTCACCAATTGCCGTTTGGGATCTTGGCAAAACTATGAACTGGCTCCTTTAAATAAGCACAAATGGCCTTGAACTTGACCCTTTAGTTCCTGCAGTTATAACTTGCTAAGTCTCCCCATCAAGTTTCTCTTGTGATTCATAATATGATACGCCTACTAAAAATACCAGTGTGAATGATAAACTGTAGCACTAAACTCTTGTCCTGTTCCCGGTGCTTGGTGCTTTACCTCGCCTTGCATTCCTCTCTCACCCCCCCCCCCCCCCCAATTCTCGGAAGCTGCTGGCCATCAGCACCTCTGAAACTAGCACTAGAAGACAGGCCGTGGAAGCTTTAACAGTCCAGTGTTCCTGGTCTTCGAGCTGAGGCTGCAGCCAATTGCTAAGCAGAACCAGCATTTCCGCTTTTGCCACCTTGTTTCTCAAGGGAACAGGAAATTATTCGCATAATGATAACGTTGTTCAACAGGCATTCTGCTGGCTCAGCAAAGTGAACAAGAAAACTGGCAGGGTGAGAAGGGGAGGGGATTCTCATTGCAGAATGACTAAACTGAGCCCAAATTGGGTCTTGCTATTTATGCACAGGGTCAGGGAGAATGTACCCTCCCCAGTCCTGCCTCTGCTGCAGCCTTCGGAGCAGCTACTTGAGGCATAACTGAGACGCGACTTTCTGTTCACTAGTCTTGCATTTCCTGTAACGCACTGTGGCAATATGTGGGTGTCTGAAAACCACATGCCCTTTCTGAGCAAACGGCAGCTGCTAATGCTGCATCCGGACCTGTCACCGGCTGTAGCCACCCCATTGTGGCAGTGGTCCGAGTGCAGACTAATGGTAACACCGCCAGCTTGGCCAGCCAGTTTCCTGGGATCTTTATCTCTCAAGCTAGTGCTAAACTGCAGTCGGCTTTGTATCGTGTGCGGTCCCCTAGGTAATGGCATAAAGAGTGTCTCATGAGTGCAATATGGGGTGGGGGGCAATACCTAGCATGAGGGTGACTCGCTGCTGACTTTCCAGCTGAGGTTTGACACCAGAAGCAGGAGAAAATGGCGAAGCTAAAATCTCCACCTGGAACACGGAGAAACTTTCTCCTGAGTCCCACAGCGGACTGGGAGGAGCATAAAATGCATCTGAAGTCAGACTGTTTCTAGCACTAGAACTGCATGTTACGCAAAGACCATTTGCATCTCCAGTGGGGTGGGTCAAGCCCCCATCTGCCCTCCACTGTTCATAAGGCCCTAACCAAGGTGGCGACAGAACCTCCTGAAGAACGTTTGGGTTAAACTGCTGTCAAGCGAAGACCCAAGAACTGTGATGGGCCAGCTTTTGGCAGCACTCCAGCTAGCCCTGTCTCAGTGCAGGAAAGGCCCCCTCAAAATAATAGCAGAAAGCATGCTGGGGCCTACCCCGGCCAGTCTGCAGCTTGAATGTGGAACTTGGGCTTGGTACTTACCACGTGGCTGCCAATTCTCTGGTCGTAAGTGTTAGGCAATGGGTTAAATGTGGGCACAGGCATACAGTGTAGTTAGAGGGGGGGTTTCTTGCTGGAAATAAGTAGCCTCCTTCTAGGTGCCCCCTCCCAGTGGCCTCAGGGCAGTGCTGTAAGAGGCCCCATGCCTCAGTTTCCTTTTCTGGTTCCTCAAATTCCAAGGGGCTTTTACAATGCCAGTAATAGCTACCCTAATTGCTAACCAGGATCTGGTTTATTAACTTAGTCTTTCCTCTGCCTTTGAGACAGTGCCCAACTGAAAGTCCCCTGGTGGCCCAGGGCTTTCCTGCTTCAGCAAACAACTCCCAGCCCTGGTTGCTGGGATAACTCTCCTGATCTTTAGGTCTCTTTTCCCCCCCCCCCCAATCCTGCTTTACAGCAGCCTCCTGCCCCTCTTGATAAGGAAATCACCTGACGCATATGCAGGTGCGGCTTCTTAATTATCATGGTTGGCTGGGCCCCAGGCCTCACCCCGGAAGGCTGGAGCCAGCCTGTTACTTCTCACTTCAGGCCCCCATTGTGAGTCTCCTCCTCCTGAGACAGCACCTGGATTCTGTGATGCTGGGCTCACAGGGATGCCTGTTCTGCAGCAAGAAAGGAGGTGGGGCATTTAGCTTGGCCTTGCATGCAGGTGTCTCGTGGATGGTTTGACATGCTCTGGAAGGAAGAGTCTGTGCTGGTTTCTTAAGTGTGGGGGAGGGTTCAGCAGCCCTGATGTCAGCAGGAAGGTCAGGCTTAGCAGTAGGCAAGTCTCTTTCTGGGGGTTGAGTCTCTTCTTGCCTGAGGTCTGGAACTCCTGAGGGCGTGAGCACCAGCCCAGGGGATGAATGCTGGAGTCGTGCCCAGGTTCTTGCTGCTGCCCCTTCTCTTTGGTGGGATTTATTGCTTAACCACAATGAAGCCCTGAGCCTCAGACAAGGAGAAGGAATCTGAGACAGGAGGGAAGAGCCTGACTATTTTTGGCGGGGGGGGGGAAGAACAAGGCTTATTGTTGAAGGAACTTGTTCTGCTTGTTTGTTCTTTGTCATAATATGTGCCACTCAGCACATGGCATTGTAGTGAGATTTGTGTTCAGGGCAAGAAGCCAGAGCATCTTGCTCTTGAAGGGGTCTTGACAGCACTGTAGGCATAGTCTGTGTCCAAAGCATTTTTCAGTGTTGTGGGTCTCAGGACATTGGAGACGGGGTGGGTGAAAGTAGCATCTTTTACTGGACCGGTTTCTGCGGGTGAGGATAGCAAGCTTTTGAGCTACACAGACAGAAGTGAGAATTTCCCTCATTCCTGGCAAGTCTCAACTGCTATTCTGCCTCATTCCTGCCCTCTTCTGCCCCACCTCTTCCTGTCCCTGCTTCTCTCCCCTCCCCCACCCCACCTCCTGCATGCCAGTGAACAGCTGATTTCAGCAGGTAGGGAGGAGAGGAGTAGAGGATCTGGTCTACAGGGCTGCCAGTGAGCACCCACTGTTTCCATTCCCACAGGAGCTCCAGCCCCAGAGCACCCATGGAGTCAGTGTCTGTGTACACAGAGATCTCTCGCCAGCAGAAGTTGGTTCAGTAAAGACATTGCCTCACCAACCTTCTGTTTCCTTACACCTGGGCTACTCAACTTTGGAAGCCCTGGGGGCCACAATGATACTCACAGCACATGCTGAGGGCTGCAACTTAAATGTGGCTGCATATACATGCAAATTCCATCTCCCAAACAGGATTGAAAACCCTGTGTTCATCTAACAAGCATCTCTTTGTTGCTTCTTCTTAAAAAGAGAATTGTATACCGGTGTTTAGTTTGAAGCTTCAGGTTGTGCATTTCTTGGAAACTTTTTCTGAGTAAAATCACTCCAAGCCAGAGCGCTCCAGCCTGCGGTAGGCAGGGAGCTGGGTGAATCAGGCCGGACGTGAGAGGCAAAAAATGACAGTTGCCTGGGAGCCCCATCCTGGATTCCCAGCAGGGCTGACGTCCCCACGCGGGAGTCTGTCACTGCATGCAGGATGGAGGCAGGGCTGCCTAGCCACAGCACTGGACCCAAACATGGCCAGTGTGAGCCAGTCAGGACCTTTCAGGCTCTGCCCACAACACTAAGCTGCTAGCACTTCCCACAATGTCCCAGCTAGAAAGGCCAACACCCTGTACCTGTCTGTCCCAGCCAGCCCATCCGCTTGCCTCTTTCAGTGCTCACCCCTCCTGGGAGATGCCTCGCCATTGGGAACGTGTTCCACAGTGGAGGCATGTTCAAAGGATCCCACCCTTTGGCCACATGTTGAGCCCCGCATAAACCCAACCTGCACTGCGGATTGCAAACAAACGGGCCGTGGGATGCATGCGTCCCACGGGCTGCATGTTGAGTAGCCCTGCCTTACACAGTATGTGGGTGCAGACATAGATGTGGTCAATCCAGGAGGCTTTGGCTCCAGGCACACAACTGAGCTTGAATGCAACCCAAAGGTTGGGAAAATCAGCCTTGTTGGACTCTCGGATGTGTTTACACAGCACCCTTACCTTGAAATAAGCTACGCAATTTGCGCTACACCAGTTGCGTAGCTTATTTCCCTCTTATTTTGAAATAAGGCGCTATTCCAAAAGGTCCCTTATCCCTCATGCAAGGAGGCTTACAGGGATGTTGGATTAGGAAGCCCATTATATTTCAATATAGCGGGCTTGCTCTTAAGATGCAGAATAGCTATTTTGGGATACCAGAGGTATCCGAAATAGCTCCACAGTGGAGACATAGCCTCAGCTATTGTGGGGCAGAGACTAGCATGATCAGTGCCTAGCAGGATGGTGGAAGTAGGGAGCATCTCAGAGGCCTCTAGGATGCACTGCCATGTTGATGGTAGATGTGGTGCTCTAGAGAAGAAAATTCCACATATTAGGATGGTCACCCTGAACACTGCCCATATTACCCTGCTGTTTGTCAAATGCAATGCAGTACAAATGTGCATGCTTCAGATGGGGCTGTTGCTACACTTAAAGGCAGAGGCGCTCTATTGATTAGTCTGCAAAATGCATCAACTATTCGATTAGTCAATTACTTGCAATTTAACATCCCTAGTTTCAGACTGACAAAGGTCACTTTGCACCTCCTCGATATTGAGATTTTTGTATTGCGGGAAGAGCTGCAATACGCTCCTTAGCATGCAAGACAGAACTGGAAAAGCGTGGATGGCATCCAGTCTAGCTGGCTGACTGGTATGACGAAAGGGGACTTGTATGCAACAGCTTGCTTTGCATTGATAGTTAATGGAATTCAGGGTTTGGGGGAGCTGGGACTGTTAATATCTCACAATCAGAGTTGTCAAAGGTGGACGGAAGACCCTGTTTGGAGGGTGACCTTTAGTGGATAGTTCCTTAGGCAAAAGAGCCAACAGCTTCCTTATTCAGCATTTTAATGGCAAGTCAATATGTACTAGGACTTAAGAGAAAAGGAAACTTAGTCTTTGTAGCAGCTTAAAAATAACCTCAACTGTCCTCAAAGGAGACGGGCACCTAGGCAGTGCCAGACTGGATCAGACTGATCCGGTATCCCATCTTTGACAGCAGCCTGTGCGAGGTACTTCAGAAATGTCTAGTCTTAAGTACTTGCATGGCCTGCATTGAGGTACATGTCTGAGCACCACCTGTGCCCTGTGATGTTGGGAAGTATCTTCAGTTTACAGAGCTGAAGGGGCTGATTTTTTTTTTTTTTTTTTTTTTTTTTTTTTTTTTTTTTAAAGGTGCTTAGGTGTCTAACTCATCAGTGTGGGACTCAGTCCCTAAATTCTTGTTAGTCTGGTCTTAGGGGAGTTATCCAAGGTTACAACAGGGAGTCTGGGGAGACCTGATCTGTTTCCTGTTCCACCCAAGTCTCCAGCAAGTGTCCTAAGTGGCCCATCCTTCCTCCAAGGAAGGAATTAAAAATTCACAATGAGTGGTGGTAGAATGAGCTGCTCATGGGGTTGGGGAGGAGCCGTCCCCTATTACTGAGTGGCTTGTGCCCTGCAGAATGTGAGTTTATAGTAGGGTAAAAGTGAGCAAAATATGGCCTGCCAAACATTCAGATCCAGCCTGCCACGATCCTCTAGGCTGCCATTGTCTCATGGCCTCGCAGGACACTCAGGTAGTCTCCCTGCCAGCCATGCCCCAAATGCCACTCAGTGGCCAGCTGCTGGGGCCAGTATGTGCATCTCTGTGCAGTGCATGCAATGGGGGGAGGGGGAGACACTCTGCACACTGCCCCCACTGCCAGCACATTCCTCGCAGCTCCCATTGGCCAGAAACATCAGCTTCTGGAGTCCTTTTCCCCGCATTGCACACGCTTTGATCAGCATGAGGGTACCTGGCAGGCAGAGAGACTGCTTGAGAGTCTCACTGGGCTGCTGGTTGGGAGCTGCCGAGGGTAAGCACCTCCTGGCCAGAGCCTGCCTCTGGCACCCCACTTCCTCATGTAACCCACAGACCTGGTGTGGTTCACTGTTCCATGCAGTGCCACTTAGACCACAGCAACAGATAAGCACAAGAGACCTCTACAGCCAAGGCTGCGAGCCAGCTGGCTTTTAGGCTCAAGTGGTAGAGGCTCCTACAGTAAGCTGCAGAGGGCTCAGGTTCGAATCTGCCTGGTGGCAGTTACACTCACACACTCCAACTCCCTGCTGCAGGTCACAAGCCCCTTCTATCCAGGTCAACCCAAACCCTCTGCATCTCCTCCTAACCCAATCCCCCTACTCAGTGGTTCTTCATTAATATCAGAAAAGTGTGGCCCTTGGCCACTTTCCAAATTCTTGGAGTGGAAGAAAATCTTGTCAACTGAATATTGCCATTATCCGTATAATGAAGCCAACCGCCTCACTTCCATAGGATACTAGTCAGATTGAAAGTTCCACAGACTAACGAGTTGTGTGGATGGTGTCTCTCCAAAAGGTGCTTCTCCAAGAAGGTGCTTAGGCTATGGTGATACCAGTGAGAACATGGCTACCGTGGAGATGGTGATTCATAGGAGCCAGGCTCTTGCACTGGGAATGTTGAAGCATGGGACTAGAGGCAGAGAGGATACCCCATCATTTGTAGCTTTAAACATTAGTGTGTCTCTTGGACCACTCATTCCAGGCTTCTGTCCTACATTCTGGAAAACCAGGAACCTTCCCCCGGATTAAAAGCTTATTTGTGACTGCTGGCACTGGCAAGGTAAAACTTTACACTCTACCATCGTGTAGGACACCTTAATATCAAGGTGTTTGTTACTTCTATTACAATAGCCAATGAGGCACGTTCAGGGAATAGGGTTGCCAGGTGTCCAGTTTTCACCCAGACAGTCCAGTATTTGCAGGCTCTGTCTAGTTTAAAAAAAAAAAAAAGGAAATACCGGATATTTCACATGTCCGGTATTTCCGTTTCCCTGGGATGGAAGCCTGGCGGGGACAATTTCCCCTGCCACATCTGGTGGGGGCGGGGGAGTGAGGAGCGTGGCAGAGTTTAGCGAAGGGGGGGCAGGAAGGGGCAGTTGCTGGATGCCATGCTAGGGGGTGCCGGGCTGGGCTGGGAGCGGAGCACACGCTGCTCTGGCCCACGTGACCAGCAGAGACTGGGAGCTGGCCACGTGATGCCTCCCTCTCTCTACAATGCGAGTTGAGGCAGCCGGACCTGGCGGCAGGAACAGCCACTTAAAGTCAGATTGTTCCTTCGTGCCTGGCTCTGCGGTTGGGAGGGGGGAGATTTGACTGGAGCCGGTGCTCCCGATGCTGGGGATGCCTGCCTCGGGGGGAGTGCTCTGGGAGGGGTGGATGCAAGGGAGGGCCTGGGTCTGAGGCAGGAGTGAGTGCATTGGGATGGGAGGCATTAGGAGGGCTGGGCCTGAGGCAGGGGTGAGTGCATTGGGATGAGGAGACTGGGGGGGAGGGGGGCCTGGCTCAGGGGGAGGGGTTGGTGCATTGATGGTTAGTGTGTGGTCCCAAACTGGAGGGAGTGGTGCAACTTTTGCTTAACAACTTTGGCTCCCTTAACAGAATTTTTTCCTGGTGCTTTTTTTTGGGCCGGGGGGGGGCGGTGTTCGGTATTTTTTTGTGAAACCATCTGGCAACCCTATCAGGAATCAGGACCCCACTGAGAACTAAACAGACCTAAAAGTTCAGAAACACCTGTTACAGATGACTGGCACCTCCTTCGAAGAGGCCTCTCCTACTTTGTAGTATGGGTGTTGAACAGTCTCCTCCCATCTGTACTGAAGTAGCTTTGGCACTTAAGTCCAATTGACTTTCAGTGGGACCTTGGCACTTATGAAAATGGTATTCTGATTCTAGAAAACTCATGTTGATCTCTGATCCACAGTGGTGGAAACCAACCCTCTCCCCTGCACTTAAATCCAGAGAGATGGACAGTGTAAAACCTCTGGCTAAAAGCGTGCAGACTGGCTTTGGAGTGTGAGTGAAGGCCTGGAGAGGGGTGATGTACAACCTACCTCTGACTTGGCTCTAGATGCAGCCTGCCCACAAAGATGGATCGGGGCTAAATTAGGCCAGATCCAACTCCAGTAAACACCCATCCCTTTCTAAAAGTGGCCCTCCAGGCTCCCTGCTCTGCCCATGCTACTTCCTGTTCCCCCATCACCGCAGCAGAGCTTAGCACTGTCCAATGGTAGCTCCAACCCAGGGTGCCTTGGATTTGTGGGCCCCTCCCCATCCTAGAGCTCTGGATCTTGCATTAACGCATCCCGACATGCCCACTTCTAGGGATCCTGGCTGAGTGTGCCCACAGGAAGTAGAGTCCTGTGGAAATGGTGATGGAATTTATATTTGTCTTCAGAAGCTGCAGTGGAAATGCCGTGCTCTCCTGGGAGTAGACTTGCACAGAGCATGGTTGATACAAAAGAGCTTAAAAAAAGGGGTCAAAATGGTTCTTGGCCACAACTGCATAGGGCCAGTGGGGGGATGGGCTCAGCATTCAGAGGAGCTGGTTTGGTTTAGTGTCCCGGGGAAGGGTGGGGGGGAAGGTTCTGTTGCCTTCCTGTCTTTGAAAAGGCTCCAAGCCCTTCACCTCTGAAGCTGAATGAAACCAATGGGGAGGCCTGTTGGAAGTGCAGCTCCTGCTGGGGAGGGGGCAGTGCAGGGAAATGACTGGTGTGAACCTGGCACTAGGGAATACATTCTCTGGCTCAGGGAGGGAGATGTCGTGAATTTTTCAATGGATCATAAAGATCTTTTCACCCTCCCCCTTGACAAACTCTTGTCTTTAAATTCATCACCTTCAAAGGCCCTGGTTAGCCCCAGCCCCCTGCTGGGCAGGCTTGTGAGGCCTGCGTTAATGAGGGATCCTGCCATTCACAGGCTGCAATGTAATGAATATATTAATGACTTATTTATAAACTGCCCACGGCACTCGGCTGCACCAGCCATTCCTGTGCAAAGTCCTCTCCTCTCCCCGCACTTCCCAGCTCTTGTCTGAGTCCTGGCGCTGGGCGCTGCCTGTGGAGGGAATAACCCAGCCTCCCAGCTTTGTTCAGAGTTAGCTGTGTGAAGTAACTTGCTGCCTCTGCCAGCAGGATGGAGGGGGGAGCGGAGCGCACGCGCACACAGAATGGGAGCCGGCTCTCATGCTAGCAACAAGCTGGGGCAGAGATCTGGCACATGCAGCATCTTGCTCAAACTTGGCTTCTTACGGAGGATGAGTCAGAGCAAACTGAGCACAACTCATGGCATTTTCCCACCTCCTGCAGGACCGGGTTCCCTGCTCTATGCCACTGTCCTGAAGAAACCACAGTGCACTGCCCTGCCTCCTGTCCCAATGAGCTCTCTGCTAGCTGGTGCAGGAGAAGGCAGCGAGAGAGGTGCTGCTCTAGCAATCTTGCATGAATCCCAGGCTGGATGCATTAGCAGCAAGAGGTCCCTTTGCTTAGACTCCTTCCGAGGTGTATTTGGTTTTGGAGCTTTAGGATCCTGGAGAACTGGCCTCCAGATCCTGCTCAGATGAGCAGGAGGCTGCACTTGGAAAGCAGGGCCACTGCCCATCAAGGCGGCATGCTAGTGGCCAACTGCGAAAGCTCATGAGTCAATAAGAACAGCTGATCTGGTGGAGAGGGCAGAGTCCATGTGGCAGCCCTGCAGCTTGCAATAACAAACTTCAATGCAAATCATAATTGCCGGTGTTAGTGGCTGGGTGCTGCAGGGAGGGAAGTGTGACAGGTGGGTGGGTCAGGGATTTACTGGCCCTCCCTGGTACAGAGTGTGGCTGCTGCACGGCTGCCAGCCCCCAGTGTTGGCTCCTATTGGCCCTTATGGTTGGAACAAACGGGGGCTAAGTGCTTTTGCAGACACTCAGCCTCCTTGCTTCAAAGCGAGAGCCTGGGGCGTTGTGCATGGTTTGCTTTACACGGTCCAAATCTCTAGCCAAGGGACAGTTAAATGTCGTGTTTAACCAGTTAACCAATGAAATGGGGTGAGTGGGGGGGCACCTCAGGAGGGCTGGAGCAGTCCTCCTCCTCCTACCACAGACGGGGACTGCTCTGGCTGGGCTGGAGTGCCTCTGCCTGTGGTAGGTGGGGGCTGCTCCAGCCCCCACAGCTTAACTGTAACCAGTAAGGCAAATCTCCCCCTTCAGGGCAAGGCTGTTAACATTCACACCCCTAGTTATAAGGCTGCACCTCTGAGCACACTCTGGTCTTTGAGGGCATCCCCACACATGTCTGGTCCTGAGCTTCTAGTGGGGTGGGACCACACGATTCTCCCACTCTTGAGCTACATCCACACTATGAGCTGGGTGGGGGAGTCAAATGAATCTTCTCTTTGAGAAACAATGACAAGTAGAATCACAGGTTTCCATTATTCTGTGTAACCATTCGAGTGTAGGACTGGAAGGGACCTTGAGAGAGCATCTAGTCCTGTCTCCTTACTCAGGCAGGACTAAGTACTGTCTAGACCAGGGGTAGGCAATAATTTTTTATGTGGTTCAGGAAATCCATGTAAAACTCTCTGCCCATTGTGCCCTCTGCCAGTCAACACAAGAGGCTCCTGGATCACAGTGGATCTTTCTGAGAAACTTGTATCTAGTTCTGCCTCCCCATACGATGCTCCTTGGGTGCGTTTTGTGGCAATGCTGCTGTTTGAATGCACTTCCAATATATGCACACAGTAGGTGGTAACCAGGGCAATGCATTGTGTTCAGATTTTATTACAAGCAGCATTAAATCAGTCAGTTGCTGTGCAGCATTTCGGGACAAGTGTCCACAGACATGGCTAGAATCTGTTCCTCACTAAATTCTGCTTCAGGAATGGTTTGATCTCTGAGGGCAGTGGAGGAAGGCTGTGGGGTGGAGAACACTTGGGAGCTAGATAAATGCTTTTTAACACCTGGTATTGACTGCACCATAGCTTGGTTGCTTCTAAAATTTGGCAGCCACTGAAAATGTTGCCTAGTAGTTAGAGCAGAGACTTGGGTGTTCAACCAAAGATTACCACTTAGTTGCTCTAGGAAACTCCCAAGCTGTCTGCCTTGTTTTGCCACCTGTAATGTGGTACCTAGGTGTTAGGTGTAACTAATCTGATCTGAGACCCTCTAGGGAAAGCTGGCTGTTCTGACCTTGCTGAACTGCTGGTGGGTAGTTTCAAGGCTGCCTGGTTTGAGGGATAAAGAATGAGGCTTAATGTTCACTCCATTTCCCTTCATCTTCTCCCCACCCATGTCCCTCTCTGAGCTTTACTGTAAATAGAACACTGGGTTCAGTAAACACAGCCGTGGCTATGACCCACTTTCCCATCAGGCTGGGCCACTACATTCTGTTGTAGCCGGTGGCATGCAGTAGAAAGGAATTGAGGGTGGGGGAGAGACTGAGTTTGGGGTGACTCTGGAGGCTGATATCTGTCTAGCAGGTCTGATTCCACAAGAGGAATCTAGTTCTAGGGGTGGGCTTGCTTCAGCTCTTCATCAAAGATGTCTGGCAGATGTTTTGAGGCCATTCAGACCTTTGCATAGGCAAAGGTACAAGAGGGGTGCAAGCCAAGAGCTGGCTGGAAGTGTCAGAGGTACTGAGTACCTCCCAAGTATTGAAAAGAGGAATCATTTTAACCTCTTGCTTCCCACCAGGTGAAACACAAGATTCTCTGCTGCCCAGTCAAGCTAATGTGTGGGGGAAAAACTTGCTGAGGGGAATCCAAGTCAGGGGAATGGGTTTTGCAGTTCATTCTGAAGGGGATGGTGAGCCCTGGGATTCTCCCAGGAGGGGCAGAGCTGTGGCCTAGGTCCAGATCCTGGGGCAGTTCTGTCTCCTGCACTTACAAGCTCTCCCGTGGCCAGTCAATAGTCCCACGGTTCTGGTGGAAGGTAGCTACAGCAGGCGATGGTGGCCGTGGAGGGGATGACACATTGTGTGTCTTAGGGAGCAAGGGCTGATTGCATGGAGGGCTTTGGAGATGAGACTAAAGACCTGGGAGTGGACTGTGGTGATGGTGACCTGTGTGCTGAGCAGATGGGTTGGTTCTGTCACAGGAGTCTTTTGGGGTGTGGGCCTACATGTGAGTTAGCAATAACTAAATCCAGCTGTGACCCCGATGGCGCTCTACCCAGGTCTGCTTGATGGGATACAAATGCCTGGCTGGATGGGATGAAGAGGGTGTCTTGCTGGCATGGCTATTTGGGCATCAAGTAGCCTTGAATCCATAGGACCCCAAGCCAGTGGACTGAATTATCCAGAGCATCTGCCTGTAAACTGGCTGTTGTCAGAGACAAGCTGAGAGTGGCTCCTCAGCTAGTAATAGAGCCAAAGAATCAGTCTGCCTAGACAGGCCTTGAGCCAGAAGCTTGTTATTTTAGATGGTAAAACTCCATTCTCCTGGGAAACTAAACATGTTTCCTGGTGAAGTAGCACCTGGCTGAGCTGGAGGCCCCACAAGGAGGGAAATGGGCACAAGCGCTCATGAAGGAGTCCGACAAGCTTGTGAGGCCAGCTGCTCTGCACTCACTGCCAGGGCAGAAGCAGAAGCTGCTCTGTGCCTCTGGGGGACGGAAGGTTTCCAAGTTAGCCCTCTCGGCATGTCACAGGGCAGCCTGCATGGCTTCAGCCCTTCGGAGACACCCTGCTGCGAGAAGCAGGATGGAAGGCAGCTCTGCTTCTCGGATTCAGCATCTGGCACTAGCTGGGGGGACAAGAACTGATCCAAGAGGATCTGAGAAAGGGTTCTTGCCTCCAAAAAAGATATTTTAGATATTTTGGCCTTAGAAAGGGTTCAGAAAAGGGCAACTAAAATGATTAGGGATTTGGAACAGCTCCCATATGAAGAGAGGTTAAAGCGACTGGGACTTTTCAGTTTAGAAAAGAGGAGACTAAGGGGGGATATGATAGAGGTATATAAATCATGAGTGGTGTGGAGAGGGTGAATAAAGAAAAGTTATTTTAGTTCCCATAATAAAAGAACTAGAGGACACCAAATGAAGTTAATGGGTAGAAGGTTTAAAACTAATAAAAGAAAGTTCTTCTTCACACCGTGCGTAGTCAACCTGTGGAACTCCTTGCCAGAGGAGGCTGTGAAGGTTAGGACTATAACAGAGTTTAAAGAGAAGCTAGATAATTTCATGGAGGTTAGGTCCATAAAAGGCTATTTAGCCAGGGGATAGAAATGGTGTCCCTGGCCTCTGTTTGTCAGAGGCTGGAGAGGGATGGCAGGAGACAGATCGCTTGATCATTGTCTTCGGTCCACCCTCTCTGGGGCACCTGGTGCTGGCCACTGTCGGCAGACAGGCTACTGGGCTAGATGGACCTTTGGTCTGACCCAGTACGGCCATTCTTATGTTCTTATGAGGTGATAAAGTGGCAGTGACAGCAGAGCTGCCTTGTCTGGTGGAGGGTAGAAGAAAGGTTCAGGGCAATGGGGCATTTAAGGGGTGTGTGTGGGGGGGGGGGGGGGTCATTAGAAATGGCACCCATCTCCAGAGAGGCGCAACTTGTATTTGTGTGTAGTCTGACACATTCCCTTTTAAGGCTAATTCTGATACTCTGCAAGTGTCTGAAGGGCTTGTGGTGTTAGGAATGGGAGGGTGCATGTGTGAACAGGTAGGATCTGCCCTCCAAGCACAGGCTCCTGGATACAGAACGCTTTGTACTCTGGCCTGACCTTGCCGTATACTCCCTGTCTGGCCACTCGAACAGCAGTGCCGAGTACATGCTTGGGTGGCCCTGTCCTCGCCTGCTGGGTGTGCTTGAGTCCTTCTCTCAGGAATCCCCAGGTTCTGTCCTCTGTTTGGCTTCAGTCCTGCAGCAGCCTCTGTTTCAAGGCCAGGAGGGCGTGTCACTTCCTCCACCCTCATGTGGCAACTGTTTCTAAAGCAACATGGAATCCTGCGACTGGAGATAAACCGCCGGGTAATGAAACATGCATGCTGCCAGCCCTCTGTGTGGCAAGCCGAGGAAGGGATAGCGCCTTACAACACACCCTGTGCTTAGTGTCATCAAAGCACTTGATGAGCCCTTAATAGAAAGTATTACTCCACTCCCTGATGCAGCTAACTCCTCCTGGGTCTAGGGGTATGTTTACATGCCTAGGTTAAATTAAATAAAACTCCAATCACAGGCCCTGGCTTTAACCTAGGACTTGAGTGTCTGCACTCATTTGTAACTCCAAGTTAGGCGTTGGTGAACTCTGGGTCCTAGCCTGGAACTCCAGCATCTGCACTGTATTCTATGGGCCCAAGTCCAACCCCCAATATCCCAGATTTCCTACTACCCTCCTAAAATGGCCCTGCTTTAGCTCTTGGAGGTGCAGTGTGGGAAAACCGGACTGTCCAGAGGACAGTCAGCCCATGGGATTGCAGAAGGCTTTCAGTGAGCTGCCAGAGTACAAGTCAGTGGAGCTGTGTCTGCATTGCAAAGCAATGGGGCTTGAATCCTGGATCCTGGTTTCACTCCGACTTCAGCCTCCCAACCCCATAGGCTCCTGGGACTTTGGGCCCAAGCCCTGGGTCAGTGCATTTTGTGTGTAGATAGAAGGGGGATTGGGCTGGAGTCTGAGTTTGAACTCTGCGTCCACATTGCCCTGTGGATGTTCCATGAGAGATGGCAACACGTGGGCCAGTTTCTAGTACTAGGTAGCTAACTGCTAGCAAGCAGACAAAGGCTGGAGCTCTTGAGTGTGCTGTTTTCTGAAGGGTGCTGAACCTAATTCTCAGGCCTGGGCTGAGTCTCTGAGCATGGGCTGGTGGCCTGTGAAGAGACACAGGAGAGGGGGTAAAGGCTACTAACAACCCCTGTCGTGTGTCCTTTCACTCCAGAAAGAGCTGCGGCCTCGTCTCTGTCAGATGAAGAAGGGACCCAACGGCTACGGATTCAACCTCCACAGCGATAAAACCAAGCCAGGACAGTACATCCGGGCCGTGGACCCTGACTCTCCAGCTGAATCATCGGGGCTGCGTCCCCAAGACCGCATCATTGAGGTATGTGCAGGGGCAGCGCAGCGAGGGGAGAAGGAGTGAGGGGTGCGGCATGGAAGCATTGGGTGAAGTCACAAGGGGGCAGGAGCCTCTGAAGGCTACAATGGGGATGGAGATGCTGCTTTCCTGCATCTGGCAATCACCAGCATAGTTGTCTGAACTGGGGCCGGTCTCTTCCTCTGGAGTTAGTAACATGGGTAGCTTGTCCTCTGTCCATACAAACTAAGGAAAATTTGCAGTCCTTTCGCTTGCTGCCTATTAGTCATCAAGAAATGATTAGCTAGAAACTGCCTCTGCGGTGTGGTTTGTCTGACTTGAGTCCTGACACTGGCTCATTTGTCCTATTGCCACAACCAGAGTCTGAGACAGACGGACGGGTCCTCCCCACCTTGCCCTCAGTGGTGTTGTGGTTCAAGGCCAGGAAAGGAACAGGAGTCCCTGCAGTCCTGTCTGTAGGAGGCTGACTCTTCAGGGGATCCGGTCTGTGACTGACAGCCTGCTTTCTAGGGCATGCTACACTGAGCATGTTCAGGTCCTGACAAGTATGCCAGGAGGGGGCTGGGGCGCTTTCCTGGCTTCTTTGCTTGGGGTGTGGGAGCCCTTGTGGCAGCTGGATCCCAGCTTGCATACACAATGCCTTATGCTCTTGCCACAGACAGGTCTGTGGCCCAGCCTTATGTGCATACCCTGCCCTGTACTCCTGGCAGCTTTTGCTATGTAGTCCTGTGCTAATCCCTTAGAGAAAATCTGACTTTAATGAGGTTTTGCTGGCTGCCTGTCTAATCCCCCCCAAGGCTTGCTCTGGGGACCTGCTGGGGCTCGAGGGTGGCAGAGCTCTGGCTGCCAGCCAAGCCAGCAAATAAGCCTTCTCTAGGTCTTGTTCCTGGTTCCAGATGGGCCATTTGGAATTGCTGCCCCCTCCACAGCTCCCCCTCCCCCTCCCCCCCCCCCGAAGCTCTCCAAAGGCTTCCTGCCCTGATCTCAAAGCCACTTCACCCTCCTCAGGCCATTCCCCGGTGAAAGTCTGTACAGCACTCCTCTGACTAGCCTGTTGGAATCCCACCAGTGCATTGATGGCAGTCACTGCCAGATTCCTCCAGCCTTTCCGTCTTCCCCATCAGCGCTTGGCCTGCAAGCTGCTTGCTCTGAGCACAGGTTAAATGTTCCTAGCTAGACATGCTGCCACTGAGTCAGCCAGGAGGCAGCGTTAGTTCACTCTATTTAAAAAGCTGCTGTCTCCAGCTGTTCAAATCCTTTTGTCCTATCCTAGCACAAAGCATTTGGGTTGCTAGGGAGGGGCTTTGAGATGGTGAATGATGGGTTCACCTGTTCCCCACCATTGTATGCATTCCGCTGTAGACTAGTGGGGAAGGGTGTAGGAGAAATGTGCGGTTTGGGGTCAACACCGGGGTTTGGGAAGCAGTGTGTGGGCTCAGCTGCTAGCCTCTGCTTCCTGAATATAAAGCAAGGCCAGTAGGAATGGACTAGATGTGCTGGTTTGGGGTGTATTGGGGACCACTTCCTCTTGGTTCAGAACTCCCCTTTCCTTCTTTGGGCCTCCCGTCTAAGCATTGCCGTGTCTTGTGACTAAGGCCTGATCTGCACTAGAAACTTCTTCTGGAATAACAGGGTTGGTTAGAGGTGTGGGGGTTTTTTGTTTGGTTTTGTTTTGGTGGTTTTTTTTGGGGGGGGGTGACAATTCCGTATTTGGGGGGGGGGGGAGGGGAAGCTCTGGTGTACATGCAGCTTGTGCTGGGAGAAGTTATTTTGTTCATCAAACTGGTAAAAGCTATAGTGGCAAATGCTCTGTCTTGTGTCAGCTGTGCCCACACAAGGGTTTGATGGGATCACTGTTGGCAAACCTTGTCTAGTGCAGACCTAGCCTCAGTTGCTTTTCCACTGCAGGCATTCTTCAGTGTCCTGAAGTTAAAATGCAGAGGAATGGGACTTATGAAAAGCCTCTGTACTCAGAGCCTGGATGCTTGCTCCTGCCATCAGCTGCAGCCACAACACAGCTGTGGAGGAAGGAGCCAGGGTCAGCTGAGTTAAGTATTCAATGTCCCATTCAGAAATGAGGAGGCAGCTCAGAGCTGGTAATGCCGAGCAGAAGTCCAATCGCTGGTTAGGTTGGGCTAAGACAGGGAATGTTTATAGGAGAGAGTCTGAAATGTGACTAACTTGCAAGACTACAGAGTCCTGATCTTTGTGTCCAAACCTAAGATTTGGCCTTGGGCTTGGCCAGCTCTTCTTCCAGACCCTCTTCTTCCTGGGCAGGCTTTGCCAGAGGATGTCTCATTTACTGCATTTGTAAATCAGGCTGAATGCTTAGGGCTTCCCCCACCTCCCATAGGGCCAGAAGATTTTTGTGATGACCTGTCTACCAAGTCTGGGATCCAAGCTGCTCTCAATCAGATCGGAAAATTGGTCACAATCTTGTAGCCATGTTCCCACAATTCAGAACAGAGATTTGAGTAGAACAGGCCACTGGGAGCAGAAAGAGGAATGTTGCCAAGTAGATGAAACACCTTGTGACAAGAGGAGTGAATAACTGACCTGTTCAGGTGAGGGGTCTGGCTGTTCTAGGCTTCTGGATGTCAGAAATCCGACAGGTAGGAATGAATGTTTGTTGCTTGGAGGTGGGATGGGGGAAGTGTCAGTGTACAGCCCTGCCTGTTCCCATACCAGCTGGATAGCGACTAAATGGGCTAATAGGCAGAGTGTGACTGGTATCAGCTTTTTTTGTGTAACCCACAGCCAGCCTTGTAATTCAGTACAAATCTCTGCCTTTCATGGTCTCTGACTCTGCCTGTTTCTCTTCTGGCAGGTGAATGGACAGTGCATGGAAGGGAAGCAGCACTCAGACGTGGTGACAGCGATCAAAGCTGGGGGAGATGAGACCAAGCTGCTGGTGGTGGATAACTTAACAGATGAGTTCTTCAAGAAGTGCAAAGTCATTCCCTCTGAGGAGCACTTGACAGGTGACCCAGTAGTGATGCTGGGGCTTGCGTTGTTAGCTGGAGAGGGGTGTTTTTTTACCTAGGGTTTCCTCCCATAAATTCTAGACCAGGCAGCGAGGTTTTGTGGACAGATGGCTTGTGGGACTGTTTCTTTAATGGGGGAGCTTCCAAAATGAGACAGAGTAGAGATCTGTCCTGGTGAGAAGTGACCCCTGTAGCATCTCTGCACAGCTGTTTGTGCTGACTGCTTTTGCCCCCTGACCCCTTTTCCTCCGTCACCGCATGTAACTAGTTTCTAGGACGTGCTCTGGTTCACTAGCTCCTCTCCCTTGTGGTTTCATGGGAAGCTGAGAAGAAAAGTTGCCAAGACTTAATCCTGAAGGGAGGCAATGTAGCTTGCACTGGTGTCATGCAGCCAAATGGCGCCTTTCTGCATGCAAAATTTCCAAGGCCCAATCATCCCTGTAAGAAACCACCTCTTCTAGAATGAGGGTCTTGGCTAGAACCCCTTGGCAGCTGCAGACTAGGAGGCTTGCAAAGAGGACCACAGCATTTGGCAAGACTAATGTGAGCCACCAAACAGACTAGCAGCTGAGTGTTAATGGGCTCAGGTGCCAGGGATCTTTCTATCTGGCCTAAAGAATTCTTGTGCCAATAGCCGGACTTGAGCTCGGAACCGTAAGATACCAAACTAGAATGGAAGCAGAGGCAGGCAGGGTTGACACCATAGCAGTTCCGATGGCCTGAGTAGGCCCAGGTTTGGCAATTCTGTGACCTCTCAATCTTCCAGCAACTGTTTTCTTTTGCAGGGGAGAGCTAGGTTTTGCTGGGCTCTAGCTGTTTAGAGTAGGGAATGCTTGCTGAGAATCTGAGCTTGCTTTCCAGAGAACTAGGTTCTTTTGATGATAAAGGCCATACTGGGTCAGACCAAAGGTCCATTTCTCCCAGTATTCTGTCTGCTGACAGTGGCCAATGCCAGGTGCCTCAGAGGGAATAAACTGAACAGGTAATCATCAAGTGATCCCTTCCCGTCACCCATTTCCAGCTTCTGACGAACAGAGGCTAGGGACAGCATTCCTACCCATCCTGGCTAATAGGTATTGATGGACCTATCCTCCATGAATTTATCTAGCCCTTGTTTGAATCCTGGTCCTCAAAACATCCTCTGGCAAGGAGTCCCACAGTGCGACTGTATGTTGTGTGAAGAAATACTTCCATTTGTGCTTTTAAAAATCTGGAACTTCTTAATTTCATTTGGTGACCATGGCCCTTGGTTCTTGTGTCATGGGAACAAGTATATAACTTTTTCCTTCTTTACTTTCTCCACACCAGTCATGATTTTGTAGACCTCTGTTGTATTCCCCTTTAGTCTCCTCTTTCTAAGCTCTAAAGTCCCAGTCTTATTAATCTCTCCTTATACGGCAGCCATTCCAAACCCCTAACGATTTTTGTTGCCCTCTTCTGAACTTTTCCACCCAGGATTTGGTTCTGAGCCTGTGCATATGGCAGTTGGGGGGGAGGGGTGGAGTCTGCAGCAGAAAACCCAGTACTTCACCACCAGACTCTGTAGATCTGGGTCCAGTGTGGCTCAACTCCCCCACCTCCTCCTGCTCCCCCCCCCCCCAAACTATTCTGTTTAGCTTAAAATATTCCCCTGGTATATTTACTCTCCAAATCCAAAAGCTGCTTCTGAGGAAGAATAAGTCTTGCTTAGCAGCAGAGAACTGCATGGCTAGCTGGGCCAGCAGAGCTGGGGGGGGGGGGCGGGGGGGCGGCAAGTTCTACAACAGGCAATCCAGTGTTTGGCTCAGAGGGAGAACAATTTGCAGAGCAGACGTTGACAAGAGTTTAATGATCCAGCCAGAAACCTCCAGCTTAGAGGTATCTGCCATGTATGCCTCAGCTTTCACCAGCTCCTATGGGCTGAGCCTTTGTGGGGTTTCGCTTCCTCCCCTCCAGCAGAAGTGAGGCCTTGAAATGAATGTCATCTTCTGCTCTGACTGCCTGTGACCCTTTTTCAGAGGTTGCTTGAAAACTTAAACAACGAACAGTTCTGCAGCACCCTAGAGACCATCTACATTTTTTGTTGGTATCATGAGCTTTTGTGGGCACAACCCACTTCAGATGAATGGAGTAAGGGGTTCAAGGTACAAATAAATAGGAGAGAAAGAGAGGGTATGGGGAGGGGAAAAGAAGGAAAAAAATTGTCAATTAGTGTCTGTGCTAAATGAGGCTAATAGAGTGGGCCAGAAGTACCCAGTGCTTAGCTTTTCTGTCATTAGGGTGTGGAATGTAGCGGCCCATCCACGTCAGGTCTTTGTTCAAACCCTGATTACAGGTGTCAAACTTGTAAATGAAAGCAAGTTCTGCAGCTTCTCTCAAGCTGGTTTTTAGTCACTTTTAGATCCATGAATGAGTGCCCGGGCAAGTTAAAATGTTCTCTGACAGATTTCTGTGTATTTTGAATATCTGATTTGTGTCTAGTAAGCCTTTGTCATAGAGACTGTTCAGTTTGGCCAATATACATGGCAGGGGGGAATTGCTGGCACTTGATGGTGCATAGATCACATTAATATATGTGGATTTGGAATTGTATGACCTCTGATGTGGCGGCTTGTGTGGTTGGGTCCTGTGGTGATGTCGCTTGTATAGATGTGTGGACAGAGTTGGCACTCACATTTTATTGCAGGGGTGGATTCCTGGTTGAGTGTGATGGAGGTGTGCTGCATGGTTGCTGGAAAGAATTTTTCAGGTTGGGGGTTGTCTGTAGGCAAGGACTGGCCTGTCTCTCAAGGCCTGTGAGTGAGGGGTCGTCTTCTAGGATAGGTTGGAGGTTGTTGATGATGTGCTAGAGGGGTTTAAATTGGGGGGGCTCTCGGTAATGACCAGTGGTGGTCTTTGTTGGGCCTCTCTTGAAGCCGATGCCTGGGTACTCGTCTGGCTCTGTCAATCTGTTTTTTCACTTCTCTGGGTGGGTGTTTAAGTTCTAAGGATCTCTGACAGCGATCCTGTAGGTGTTTCTCTGTGGGATTGGAGCAAATCCAGTTGTACCTTTATAGCCAGGCCCTGATTGGGAAATGTCTTGGATGGAAGCTAGAGGCACGTAGGGAAGTGTAACGGTTGGTAGGTTTCCAGTATAAGGTGGTGGAAATGTGGCTGTCATTTAAATGTACTTTAATGTTCAGGAAGTGGATCTCTTGGGTGGACTGGTCCAGGCTAAACTTGATGGTGGGGTCAAAGTTGTTGAAATCCGTGTGGAAAGATGCCTTTCCCAATCAATTGTTTATAGCCAGGCCATATCAGAGGCTCATGCAACTGAACATCCACCAATGTGATCTATGCGCCACCACGTGCCAGCAATGCCCCTCTGCCATGTATATTGGCCAAAGTGGACAGTGTCTAGGACACAGGCTTAATGGACACAAATCAGATATTCAGAATGGCAACACACAGAAATGTCGGAACATTTCAACTTGCCCAGGCATTCACTCATGGATCTAAAAGTGCTTTGTAATTAGTATAGTCAATGTCAAAAACCAGCTTGAGAGAGAGAAGCTGCAGAACTTGGTTTCATTTACAAGTTTGACACCTGTAATCAAGGTTTGAACAAAGACCTGACCTGGATGGGCCGCTACATTCCACACCCTAATGATATAAAGCTAAGCACCAGGTACTTATAGCCCATTCTATTAGCCTCATTTAGCACAAACACTGACATTTTTTTTTTTTTTCTTCCCCATCCTCTTTCTCTATCTGTACCCTGGACCCCTTACTCCAGTCATCTGAAGAAGTGGGTTGTGCCTACGAAAGCTCATGATACCATTTCCATTTTTTGTTGGTCTCTAGGGTGCTGCAGAACTATTTGTTGTTTTTAAGTGCGACCCTTTTATGTGCCTCCTGGGAGGTGGAGGGAAGGGAAGCAGGAAGCTCTCTGGAATCTCTTAATTAATCCTGTTAACTTCCTTCTCCTACCACAATAGCCTGGCCCTGTGCATGCCTTCATAAGGAGATGTTGTAAGTGGCACCTCAGAATTGGGCTCAGCTGTCATTTAGTGTTTGAGGGAAGGTTGGTTTTAACCCTCTCCAGGCACACCTGATCTAGGCAGAGACAAGCCCTTATTTTCATGGCACAAAAGGGTTTGGGTGGGGAGGGCAGAAGGGGTCACAACAGGAAAACTCACGTAGTGCCTATCCTGCTACAAAATCCTAGTGGAGGCAAGATACTGGCATCTGCCACATAGTCGCTAGGTAAGGCCAAAACTCTACCCCCATCACCTCACTGCATTGCAGTAGGAACTAGGACTCTCCCCTTCATGAGGGGTTTCCAAGGGTTAGTTGTCCCGTGGCAAGTGCTCCTTTTTGGTGGGGAAGATGCCACAGATCTGGGGCACAGTGGCAGAGGGGCTGGATCTCAATAGCAAATGGCACTTTGTCCATGGCTGGGGTGGGGGAGGGGAACAGCAGTCCTATAGATGTATGTTGGCTCCTTGGTTGCCTAGCAATCTGGCTTTGAGGGCTCTCTCCAGGAAGCTGAAGGTCTCATAAGAAGTGGGGTGGGGGAGGAGGTGCTATGGGAGGCGTGAGCCAGGCTATTTACTCCAGGCAGAAATCTGAGTTCCCAGGGCACAGGGGTAGGAATGAAAGGTCTGGCCTGTAATAATAATGGGCTTTATTGTGAGCAGGGGCCGGTGCTCTAGGCTTCTGGGGTGCCTTCAGATCTGCTTTTTGTCTTGCTGCTGCTTGGTCTGTGGCCGTTCTGTAGAACTTCCAGATTCACAACAGGATCTGGACTTTCATGTCGGCAGTAAGGAACAGAATGGCCATTGGCTCTTTCAGGGTAACTGGGAGTGGCATGCTGGACAGCTGGCACGTGGCAGTGGCATTTCTCTGCCTTTTTTGGGAGCTTCCCTCCCCACTCTTCACCCCCCCCCCCCCGGGGATAATTTATGGGGAGTGATGTGGGGCTGATTTGACTCTGCCAGTACAAAGGCAGTCTCAATGATAGCATTGTCCATGGGATGGCACGGCACATCCTGCCTTACCCCAAGCTCTGGGCCATTAGTGCAGTGCATGGGAAAAGCTGGGAGGCCACTGAATCAGCAACCCCGTTTCTCCAGAAAAGCAGTATCCTGGTGCCCGGCTATAAGAACGAATCAAGGCAGCGGGTGCTGGGTAAGAGGATTTTGCAGGCTTTTTGTAACTGCATGTCTGTCTTCTTCCCCAGGTCCCTTGCCAGAGCCAGTTGCCAATGGCGAAGTAGAGAAGGTAAAGATTGTGCCAAGTCTAAACTTTTTTAATAGATGGCATCTAAATGTTGTATTTGCTGTCTGCTGTGCCGTCCCTGCAGTACCAGCACCCCCTCTTCCCTGGTGTTCTGCCCCGCCCCGAAGCTGTCACATTCCCAGCTTGTGTGCCAGGGCTGAGCTGACCTTTGCAAAGGAAGGGAGAGCTAGCTCCTTCAGCACCACTCACTGAGCGCGTTAAGACATGCCCCTCGCTGTCTGGCTCCACCCCTTCTCTGAAGAATGGGCCATTCTCTTCCCCAGGGGAGTCCAGCCCCTTCCTAATCAGGCCATTCATCCAAAGGCCTCGTTACTTCCAGTCTGGTTTGGAAAAACAAAACCTCATTAACCGTGGGTGCAGCAGAAAGGAAGGCGTCTGCCGGAAAATCTTAATATACATCAAGAAAAGGAGGGAGGAGAGACCCCAGTGCTGTTTCAGACAAGGGAAAAATGCTATGGGTGAGGAATATGCAAATCTTAGCACTGGAATAGTTCCATCAGGCTTCCTGACTGGTGTCAGCAGGTGGGAACAGCCTGTATGTTGGAGAGGAGCTAGGGATCAAGGACGGATTCCTCCACCTGGATCCTTACCCAAGTCTAGCTGAGCTGTCTCATGTAGGTGCAGCTGTGTAGAAGCTGGGGCCAAACACATGAGCACCACCGCTGTTGAAGGGAACAGCAGCATTTGCTTATCAGATAGATAGTTGACTAGTCATTCAATCCCTACAGCTCAACTGCTGTGTTTAATCCTTCCCAGCCCTGAACAGGCTGTGCTGCAGCCTGTCCAGAAAATGCTTATTAAGCTGCAGCCGGTCAGCAGCTTATGTGCTTGGAAGAAGGATTTCCTAGACACCGCCCCCCCCCCCCCCTTACAGATCCCACTGAGGGAGGAGCTAATTAATCCACCTCATACCGCTCCCCAGGGAGTCGCAGGGACCTTCTGGACACCCAAGCTATTTGCGTCTCCCTCCCCAGGGCAGCACTTAGTTCCCTGCAATCTGTGGTGGGCTTCTGAGCCTGGAGAGGCGCTGGCTTGGAGTGAGATTCCCACACAGGCTTGGGGAGAGGGGAGGAGAAGGGGGGTGAGGGGAAGGGTGGTATTCATGGGAGCTCTGGCATTTTGGCTAATCCTGCCTTCCCTTCTGGCTCCCACTAAATGGAGCTGAGCAGCTGCCAGCCCCTCTGATCCCCCTAAGGAGCACAAAGCTGAAGGGTGGGGGAGGAGTGCAGGGAAATGGCTCCTCCGCTGTGGGACTCTCTAGGGCTGACCTGTCATGCAGGGCAAATAGCTGAAGTTGTCAGAGGCAGGAGATCTGCAGATGGTATTTACCTACTCATCTGCCTTTGCACTGCCTGTCGCACCCACCCTTGGGTGCCCCCTCCCTCTCAGATTCTCCCCTCTCCAGTGGACCTGCCTGTGTAAGGCACCTGAGCTCAGCAGACCTCTGGATCTACTGCCGCTGACTTTCAGCAGTTATTCTCTTCCTGGATCAGGTAGCTCTCGAGACAATCTTCATTCTCCGGCTGTTTCAAGAGTAGCATTTCTGGGTTTGGGCCTCGCCCTGCCGTCTCCTGGCAGACCTACTGCAACCTTCCTCTCCATGTGACTTCAGAGTGAGGCTTAGCTCTCCTATGGGATCCACTGCACAGAGAAGAGCGGTGGCAGGAATGGCTGGGAAAAGATGGGAGTGTGCGGACTGTATAGCCTGCCCCCCTGGCTGGGGGAGGCAGCAGCTCAGTCTCATCTGGTTTCATTCCTTTCAGGAGGACAGCAGAGAGCAGCGGCCAGAGTCTGTGTCTGAAAGTCCATCGAGTCCAGAGCCGGTGTCTGTGTCCCTCCCTTTGAAAGAGATCCACAATGAGGTCCAAAAGGGCACCCGCGGGGCACAGTTTGGGGTTGCATCTGGGGGAACAGCTGCTGACTTGAAGCAGAAGCAGGGAGAGGTCTAGGATTTGCCACCTTGTCTAGTGTGGGCGGGGGGAAGAAATTAGGGAGCCAGCACCCCCTGGTGTCTGGGGAGAGACCTTTGCCTTGGAGACTCACCACTTCTCTTTGATAGGACAGCAGGAACCTTTATGTGTAGCTGTGGGCTCATACCTTTCTTGGGCCAGGTCTGGAAAAGCATCACCTAGGCCAGCAACGACTGAACCTTTTCTGCAAGGGTCAGTCTCTCTTAAACAAAAATGGCCTGATGCCTAAAGGAGCTGAGTGCCACCCACTCAGCATCTCTCTAGCAGGGCCGTCCATAGGATTTAGGGGGCCCTACACAGTTCTATTAAACTGGTGCCCTTATGCCTGATGGCAGCTGGGGGGTGAGGGGGGGGTGACAGTTTTAGAGAGGTGACTTTTTTTTTAAAATCTTCAACACAAACGAAATACTTTTCAAGTACATTTTAAACTAAAGTCCAGTAGATTAACATAGCAAATTCAGAAACTGACCATATATATCTGGGGTTGACACATGGCTTCATTCCCACTTGCATGGCTCTTTCACTTTTAACTAGAGCCTCTTGGGAAGAAAGCAAAGCCACAGACCAGAGATAGGAAGGGGTGGGTGGGTGGACATTAAGACCCAATGGTGCTCCAAATTTCTGGATGCCCTATGCAGCTGCATATTCAATGGCTCTGATCTCTAGATCAGGCCACTCTTGCCTAGA
Organism: Pelochelys cantorii; assembly: GCA_032595735.1. NCBI lineage: Eukaryota > Metazoa > Chordata > Testudines > Trionychidae > Pelochelys > Pelochelys cantorii. The sequence continues at coordinate 17,654,089 of CM064344.1, forward strand.
AACCTGGGGCTTGTTCAGAAGATAATTGTAGGCAATCTGGTCTACAAATGGTGGCCTAAGGAAATAATAAACTGGGCTTCAGGCAAGGGAAGAAGACTTAGGACAGTAGGGGATAAAGGCAGACCATATGCTCAAGCTGGGGAGATGGGGTGGATTGCTTTAACACTCACTTTGCCTGCTGGTCACCTTTGCAGCCTGACTCTCAAGAGGAGGAAAAGCGAAACTCCACACCAGATCCGCTCCTTGACCTCAACGTCCCCCTGGCAGTGGCCAAGGAGCGCGCACACCAGAAACGTACCAGCAAGAGGGCACCGCAGATGGACTGGAGCAAGAAAAATGAACTGTTCAGCAATCTCTGAAAGCCCCCCCCCCCCCCAGGGAGGAAAGGAGAGGTATCCAGCTCTCCAGCCTCTGACCCAAATCTTCACCAGCATCTCACTTCTTTCCCATCTCCAGTTTCGCTAGGGAGCGGAGTCCTTTTCCCTGCACTTGGATTGCACAATTTGGTTTTTCTCTTCTGTAAACTAAAGGAAAAAAAGCACAATGGCTCCTTTTTGCATTTCCAGAGCAGTGTTACTATTCAGAGAACGACAAGGTGTTTTTGTCTCAATAGCGTAGGGCTCGTGTGTGGTAAGGGGTTGGACCGTACCATGGGCCTGAAACAAACCCTGTGCGTTTACAGTGGGCACCACAGGGCCCTTTCACTCTCACACTGGCTGTTCACTGAAAGATTAATCCATGTAAATGCGAAGAAGACATTCAGGGGTGACATGGGATTTTGAGTGCCTGACTTGAGATCTCTGAAAAGGGTCTGACTGGCTCTGAGGGGCTTGGATGTATTTTCCGCATGTCTCCAGGTAAGCACCCAAAATCCCTAGACCGGTCTGAATCTCTTAGCCTTGGGCTTCTGTGCATTTTAAGCTCCTGTTTGGCCAAGAAGCAACAACCTTCCTTCCAAGAGTCACTATGTGTTTGGGGTTTTTTAACCTCTGACCTGGGGTTTCCGTCCACAGCGATCCACCCTGTCAAATCTGCTGGTCTGAACATACCCTGAGGGCATTGCAGTTGAATCAGTCCAGCTGAGCACTTGTGTGAATGCCATGAAACAGGCACCCTGAGTATCACTGAACCTTTTGTCCCAGGCTAATGGGAAGTGAGCTTCCAAAGGATCTTGCTCCCTAGGGCTACCAAGACCAGCAGGGCTTCCCTTGCCATATTGTACACATAGGGTTTGTTCCCACAGGGGTGGGGATGTTTGGACCAAGCACAGTGGCCAATAACTGCAGGTGAGAATCTTTTGATGTCAGGTTACTACTGGAGACAGAACCGATCAGGGTTCTGAATACTGGAATGTGGAATGTAAACTTTTTAAATACTGGTTTTTTTTTTTTTTTTTTTTTTTCTGAAATGAGGTTTCCAATCACACTGATTTTAGAAGAAAAAAATTTGTGTGGCATTGTTTGTTTTTTCCCTGTGGATGTTTTATTTCTGTGTGCGCGATCGGGGTAGTATTGTATTGTTAAGCTCAAAAGAAATTCTTTGCTAGGAAAAAATCCTTTCTGACTTTGTGTTCATTGGATGGTTAAATCCTTCTAAAGCAGGCAGCCTGGGGCCTCTGAGCAATCCCCGGATTTAGCACCCTGGCTGTACTATGGAGAGAGCCATGTTATTGTAACCGCCAATGGCAAACGTGTTTCAGCACTCCCCCCCCCCCCCCCCCCAGAAGCATTTTGTCCTGGAACAACCCTTTAGCCGCTGCCCTAACATGCTGCCCCGCTGTGCTAGTGCAGTGGGGGGAAAACCTGGGCACCGCCCCTGGGCTGGCTCAGCTAATGGTGCAATGCAATTTGGGCAATCCTCCTGCCGGGAGGGGGGACTGGCTTACTGGGTTTGGCAGGCACAGGTAGGCAGGCTGCCCCTGTAACAGAAGGAGCAGTGTTAAAAGTGCTGCAGTCCTGCACCAGACATGTTCCCACCCATGTGAAGTGGGAGTGGCTGTCAACAATAGTGTAGAGGGGGTCCTGGGGGCAGGGGGACTTTCACTTCAGGAAATGTCTGCTAGTGGGGGTTTGTGTGGCTAAAGTGCCTGTGTGTGCAATGGTCCTGCTGGGGCTAGAGATGAAGGCCAGTAGCTCTGCCCTGCCCCCATCTTCAGACTCAAAATAATTGCCCCAAGTGTAGCTGTTTAAGCCCCTCCCTCCACCAGAGCATGGGCAATTCCATGCCTGCTGCAGCTGGTGGCTTCTAGTGAATTTGGATAGTGCCTCACTGCAGGGTAGTGAGGCATTCTGGGCCAACTGGCCTGCTTCTGGGGTGGGGAGGGAGCGGCTGGACCCTTTTCAGGCTGATGTCTGGGGATCTAATCCCTGCTGTTCAGGGGGGTGAGAGGAGGTGTGTGCGAGACTGCCGTGTGTCCCAGCTATAATCTGCTACGGCTGTTGCTGGAAAGGATTCCTAGGGAAGGGTCACAGCAAGTGTGCAGGACTCTTAGCTCTATGTTTACTGACCTCATTTGAGGGCAGCAGCCCCAAACTGAGGAAAATAAACCAGCTGCCCTGCAGCTCATCAGGCCTGGGCGAAGAGTTGGTGGGGCCCAAGGTGGCATGCTGTGGCTGCCTGTGTTGAGTGGCTCCCAGCCAGGGTAGCAAGCAAGTGGCTGGGCAGCCAGGTGCCAGGCAGTGCAAGGGCCAGAAGGTGCGGGGCCCAAGGCAATCGCCTTGCCCTAATGCCAGGCCTGCAGCCCATCACCATGTCACAAAACCAGGCAAATCCCAAACAAGCTCCAACCCAAAGTGTCCCAGGCTGGTAAACATGGGGGCTGCTTCATCAGGGCCTCAGTCAAACGGCAGAGGGAAAGTGGTGAACAGCTGAGAACGGCACTGCTCCTGGGCTAGTGTGGTGTGGAGCAGGCTGCCCTGCTTCCCTTGCCTCTGATGGGGTATGATGGATGATGTCCATGACTTGACCTAGCCAATTGTTGAGGGCTGTGTGCCCTTAACATACAGCAGACCTACACTGGAGCATGCAGGTATGTAAGGAGCTGCTGCCCACAGGGAAGAGGATCCTGAAATGGGACTGGGAGCAAGGGGCGAGGAAGCATGGAAGAAATCTCTGGTCTGTCGTGACCTAGACTTGCAGCAATGTAATAGCATTTGGTGTGCAGGGGTAGCAGACACAAGTCTGGGAAGAAGGGGAGGGGCAAAAAAATGCATGTGTGTTCTGAAGCAGTTATTGGATGGGCTCACGATGTAGGCAGGTTTGTTATTACCCTACCTGCCTAAAGCTTTGTCTACACTGCCAGTCGAACAACTCTTGTCATTCATTGGCACTTTAAAAAGCTCCCACCTCCGCCCCAAAAGACACACATCTGCTGTGGCAGTGTGAACAGATATTCTCTCCTACCCACAATGTAAATCCCAACCCTGCTCAGAGGAGTTGGGAGTATTTTGTCCACACCTGTGCCAACAGTGTTTACGCTGCCAGACTGCTTTAGCGATCGGGCCTTGTCACTAAAAGTGTGTGGTATAGACTACGCCTAAGGGTATGTGGATTTCAAAGGGTGTGGGTGACTTGTTTCCATTCCTAGGTGTGTATGAGATGAGTAATGGCAGTTAGACTCCAGAGGAGGAAACTACAGTCACCCAGAGGAAGGCAATAGCTTCGGAACAGAGATGCCTAATAGCGAGGGTAACAGTGGCTAAACTTGAAGGACTGAGGCACTGACCGCCCCTTCTTGTGTGGCTCATTCTCTTAGCCTCCTACTGCAGCCTGCAAATGGAGTTGCTCCTAGCGAGAGGCATATTGTCTGCTGGAGGTCCTAGGTTCTATACCTGGTGGAGGTGATATTCTGGAAAAAGTTTGGAATGGAGGTCAAGGCTCTGGATTGAGAGAAGATTAAAATAAAGGTGAGAGCAGAGCAGTAAAGCTATGATTAGAGTGCTTCACCTAGGCCCCCAATTAAGATGATGGTTCGGAGTGTATTGGGATATGACACTCTCAATGCCATCACTAAGAAACCAGAGAGCTGCCTCTATATGGATCTATTTTTGTTAGTCCCTAAGGTGCTACAGGGCTACTTATTGTGTTTAAAGTTACAGACTAACACAGACTCTGAGCCAGGGCTGGCTCGAGCCATTCTTGTGCCGTGGGCACGTGATGCATGCGCGGCTCCGCCCCTGGGTGCATGGCACATGTGCAGCCCCGGCGTGCGGTGCCCCTTAGAGCTGCCATCAGGTGCCCCCCATAGGTTGGCACCCCGGGCAGCTGCCTGGCTAGCCCCTCCCCTTAATCCGGCCCTGCTCTGAGCCTATAGAGCTGTGACCAAAACTTTGCTCAGACTCCACTGCCTGCCCCAGTGATGTAAGGTCTTTACTAAGAAAGCTGAACTAACGCCCTGTTACACACCAGCTCCCTGGTGAATGGTGAGGCTCCACTCAGAGGCTTGTAGTGAAGGAAATAAATCTTGGAAGGGAAGGTGCCTAGCCAAGTAGCAGTTGCAGAGCCTGGCTGTGGAGCTTGTTCCATAGCTGCCAGCGCCACATTGTGGCTTGGGCTTAGCAGTGAAATCAGAGTTTGCAGCCCTTAATGTGTGTGTATATGCACAGTGCTCAGTAGCTGAAAGGGGTTAAACTCATAAGCCGTTTAGCCTGTGGACTGTACAGGGTAAGTACACTGCAAACCAAACCCAGACAGCTATTTGGTCATTACTGCAACACCTTGAAGGGCAGGGCTATTTTTCCTAAGAACTAGAAACTTTCCAGGGTTCAATTAGTGTAACCTCAGCATTAAACACCAGAGTCCAGAACCTACCACTCAAGTACACATCTCATTTTGAACTGGGAGTGCTCAAGCAGGCAGCAGCAGAAAGGCACACCAAGCACATCCAGTGCTGTTAAACTACTAAAAATAAAGGGAAAGCGTGGGGGGAGGGGAGGAGATTTGACAAGGCAAGGAAATGGTTTCTGTGCTTGTTTCATTCAAATTAAGATGGTAACTTAAAAGCAGCATTTTTTCCCTTGTGTGGTAATGTTTTGAAGCTATACTCAGTCAACGGTGGGCAGTAAGCTTTGGAAAACACCCAAAATGTTTTGTTCGGGGTTACGAAGAGCCTCTATTCCTGAGGTGCTTGTATTGTTGAGGTTCTACTGCACAATGGTGACTGCCCTGTCCCCAGCCCTTGTAATCGAGGCTGGTGGTGGCACCGTACAAACAGGGTTTCCTCCCAGCCCTTTCCTGAGTTCTAATGGGTCTGCCAATTGTAAAGGGATTTCTCTTTCCCCCTAGCTGTTCTGAGAATGGCAACCTCAGGAATTTGGGGGTGTTCTCTAACTGGGCTGCTGCTCTGCCCAGATTGAGCGCTTGACCTTTTCACTTCCATTCAAAAACAAAATGATGGAATTTCATATGATGTGGCTGTGGTGAAAAAATTTCAGATGCCAGAAACTCTGCTGTTTAAGACTCCCATTGCTCCCCACCAACTAATAAACGAAGCCTCCGCTCGTGCCACAGCTGAGAACTCCAGGGAGAATTTCCTGACTTATTGGTGTGTTGTTTTTCACCCCAATTTTCATTCTGCCTACTTTTGCCTTTCTGACCCATTTGTGAAATTGTGTAGAGAACCTCCTCTCTCTTTCCCCTCCTTCGCACACCAGCTGTATGGCCCACTAGTGGCTAAATTCCATGTGAGTAAGTATTTAGCTGCTGTCCACTGGGCAACATCATATGAAATAACATATTGTGGGAGGGAGGTTTTGGAAACACAAGGTTAAAGATAACTATGGAAAAATGACTTGACTCTCACCTGCACTCTGTCGTGTTGCATGGTTGGTAAATTTGCAACATCAGGGGCTAGGAATGATGAAGTGCAAAAAACTTGATAAGTGGGCAGGATAGAACCCTTGTTCCTTCTGGTATGTACAATACCTGGAGCGAGCTGGCTGGCCTTTCAGAGGACTCAGAGGGTGCGTCTAGACAGCAGTACTATTTCGGAATACTTCGGTATCCTGAAATAGCGTTTTCCACGTCTTGACAGTGGGCCTGTTATTTCAAAATAGCTTTCAAAATAATGGGTGCGCTATTCTGACATGCCTGTAAACCTCATTCCTCGAGGATTCAAGGATATTTTGGAATAGTGCTCTATTTCAAAATTAACTTGAAATAAGCTACGCAATTTGCGTAGCTCAAATTGTGTAGCTTATTTTGAGCTAAGGATGCAGTGTAGATGCACCTAGAGATAGTTGGGTGAGTATTTCTGATTAATGCTTTTGGCCCAGAATGCCAGGGTTCACTAGTCTTACAAAAAATATCAGTGAAAGTTTTTTAAATATGCTGGTTAAACTTAAGAACAAAGCTTATGAAGGTGAAGGAAACTTACTACATTAATGTTTGTTAGTCTCTAAGGGGCTACAGGGCCATTTGTTTTTTTTAAGTTACAGACTAACACGGCTACCCTCTGAGTCTGAGAAGAAATTACAGCAGGGAGTAATTTCTAGCCAGAGCTTTACAAATACTTAACTGACAGTGATGGTGTCCCAAAAGGGGAAGGGAAAACAGACCCAAACTAAGGTGCAGTCAGCTATGGGCAGCTATGGGCAAAGAGGCTCTCCTGCCTTAAAATGACTGGCCCTCTTTTGAGGCGCTTCCTTTGGGAGTTACAGAACATGACTGAGTGGGAAAAGGATAAAGAGAGGGCTATAAATTATGATGTGTGGAGCAAATGAGTAAGGGAGTGTTTACCCCTTCAAGTAAGACATGAAGCCGGGGTGACTCAGTAAAATCAATGGGCAACAAAAAGGAAATATTTCTTCACCCAGCACTCTGTCAGGCTGTGGAATGTGCAGATAAGGGGAAGGAACAGAGAGACATTGGAATGTCAAAGTTTGCAAACATTTAATGGAAAACCAGGGCAAAAATTCCACAGAAATGCCATCCCCTTCACCCTGCTCTGATCTGAGGTTTCTCCTACAGCTGTGGCCTAGCTGAGTTCCAGGGAAATTAAATAATTATACTCTTGGGCTACGTCTAGACTACATCCCTTTTTCGTAAAAGGGATGTAAATTAGACGTATCGCAATTGCTAATGAAGCGGGGATTTAAATCTCCCCCGCTTCATTAGCATAAAAATGGCACTTTTTTTCCGCACGGAGCTTTGCCGGAAAAAAGCGCCAGTCTAGACGCTGATCTTGCGGAAAATAAAGCCTTTTCGGAAAGATCCCTTATCCCTCTATGAAATAAGGGATCTTTCGGAAAAGGCTTTATTTTCCGCAAGATCAGCATCTAGACTGGCGCTTTTTTCCGGCAAAGCTCCGTGCGGAAAAAAAGCGGCAGCCATTTTTATGCTAATGAAGCGGGGGAGATTTAAATCCCCACTTCATTAGCAATGGCGATACGTCTAATTTACATCCCTTTTACGAAAAAGGGATGTAGTCTAGACATAGCCCCGGTGTATTAATGCCCCCAGGAGGTTATTTCACTCTCTAGGGCAGGGGTGGGCAATAATTTTTGATGTGGAGGAGGCACTCCAAGATTTTGGTAAGTGGTTAAGGGGCCACACTTTTCTATGGAGGGGGTATGGGATCTGGGATGGAGGTAGGGTGAAGAAGGGAGCTCAGGGTAGGGGACTGGGGTGCAGGAGAGGGTGTAGGGTCTGAGAGGGAGTTTGGGTGAAGGAGGCAGTTGTGATCTGGGCCAAGGGCGTAGAGTGCAGGGTTTTAGAGTAGGCATGGGTGCAGGAGATGATTGGGCCCTGGGGGAGGGGGAGTGCATGATCTGGGAGGGAGTTGTGACATGGAGGAAGGGGAGTGCAGAGGGTTTGGGTGGTGACCCTTGGCAGGAGGGGATGGTGGCCTGAGGCAGGGAGTGCGAAGTGCAGGCTCTCACAGGCGAACAAGAGCTGACAGTTTTTGCTGGTCGGTGGGGACAGCATGCAAAGCCTCCGCCTCCCCCTGGTGCCCAGAGCAGAGAGTCACAGGGATCAGTCACACTGCTTAAAGCGGTGTGGGGCTGCTCAGTGCTTTAGTGTCCCAGGAGGACAGGCCATGGGCCAGATCCGGCCCACGAGCCATATCTTGCCCACCCGTGCTCTAGGGAGTGGTTGGAGAGATGAGCAAGCATGTGTTGCAAGCTAATGGGCAGAATAATCTGCCAGTCAGAATATGCGCATCCCTCTGAGCCACTCAGGGAATCCAGACAAATACTGGAAACACTTTGAGAAGTCAGGAGCAGCCTGCAAATGTGTCATTGATCAGAATTGGGGCTGGCTTGTAATATTAGCAGTGCCCAACAGGTCTTCATTCTGTCAGTAAATTTGTATGGACTGAACTGAGAAGCAGGCTGAGACAACCACACCTTTCTGAGCTAGGCCCTGTAGTCCACGGCTCGCTGCCCTTTCCTCCCTACCTTCACGCCCACAGTTCCGGGTCTGTCATTTTTAGGCAGGGTTCCCCTGGTATTTAAACCCAGGACTTCAGGCAGCGCAGGCAAGACCCGTGCTACAAGGCCATGCGGCCCAGTTCGACAGACGCTGACTTCCCTCTGAGTATCTGTGTCTTGCAGGATGCCACTGCAAGCAGCCTGCGGGGTCCTCAGGGATGAGGACTGCTGTAGCCATGACAGTCTGGAACAAGGGCCTGCTGGTTTAAACCAGTACCACTCTCGGTAAGGAGCCACCAGGCTGGAAATAGAGGCCCTGGATGGCGCAGGTATCCACAAATAAGCAGCAGCATGGGAGAAAAGCCTGTTGTGTTTGTTGAAGCTTAGCAGGGGGGTCAGGTGATGGTTGCATAGGGCAATACCCTCCCCCATGGGAAATGACACTCCCGGACTTTGCTGAGCTAGTGACCCGCAGAAGCCAACTCCACCAAGGGGAGGTAGCTGTTGCTCAAGACCTTGGATTTCACAGATCATATTTTTATACACAGAGCAAATCTCTCCATTCCAACCCGCTCTCCAAACCTCCCAGCTTCAGCATTCTTCTGCTCACTGAGCATTTGGGGAATTTACTCACTACAGAGGGAAGACTTCTCTAGGAATGATTGCTGGTGAGGTAGCAGGAAGGAGCTTGTGGACAAAGCACAAGTGAGTTTCTCAGGGGCCCCTGCTCTGTGCCTGGAGTGGGGAGGGGTGGGAATAGAATGAAATGAGCCCACAGTTGTGTTCATAGAACTCTTGGATTGAATTGCTGCTGAGCTCCAGGGTGGAAACAAAGGGCACAATAACACCACCACCTTGAAGAATCGCAAACTGTTCCTAGGGCCGGCTGCAAGTGCCAGAGACGCCAGGTCTTCTTCCTTGACCCATGTCAGTCAGGAGACACCAACAGGGTTTTTAAAACTTTTTTTGAACCGCCTTTCCAATATGTGTGGGAACAACCCTAGGGAGTGCTGGACGCTCTCTGGACCTGGATGGAGAGAGCTAGTGGGGGAGTGTGGATGACAGGAGCAGGGAAGGGGAGGAGCAGCAGCTACATAGAGGAGAGAATCTTGAGGAGGTAGACAAGAGTCCTGGGTTTCTCAGAAGGGGGAAAGCATAGGAGGAGACCCAGGGCATGTCTACACAGCAGGACTAAAGCTGAAATACACTATGCAACTTGAGCGACGTCAGTTGCGTTGCTTAAGTCAAAATAGCTTATTTCAGCTTTTGGCGCTGTCTATGCAGCAGGAAGTCCGAGTTAGAGCACTCTTCCTCCAACTGCCCTTACTCCTCATGAAATGAGGGCTACAGGAGTCAGAGTAAGAAGTCCTCCAGCTTGCCATTATTTTGACATTATGTCGAAATAACTGCTTGCTGTGTAAATGCAGACTGTGTTATTTCGGAGTAATGTCAGTTATTCCAAAATATTGCTGCTGTGTAGACATAGCCCCAGGGTTTCAGGCAGGTGCCTTAGGATCTGCAGAGAGGATACGGTGAGCTGGGTTGGGGACTTGCAACAGAGCCTCCCTTGTTCATAGGCGTGCCTGGGGAAATCTCCAGGGAACTGATGAGTTTTGCAAATAGTGAGTCAGCAAACAAGCATGCTAGCACATAATCTGTGCTGACACACTCCCTGCCTTTGTTTTGACAACTTTCTGTTCCATTTGTTCCTTTCTGCTCCTAGTGCTCTAGCAGATGTACAGCAAGGTGTCCGTAACAGGAGGCAGGTGCCACTGCCTGTCTCTGCTGTTAACAAAAAATCTCTGCCCGGGTAGAGTGGGATGAGACTGCTGAGGGGAGTGAGGTGACGCTTTTTGGATCAGAGAAGTGAGATTTATAAAGTGCCAATGGCTAGGTGGCAAGTGTTTGCTGACAGACATTTCATGCTGCTCATAATCATCTCCATGTGACTTTGCATGCTGTCCGTTTGCTGCATCTTGCCTTATTGAATGACATTCGCTACGAAAGGGACTTTTTGTGAGCATACATTACCCAGCACCAGGGGCCTTGATCCCTGCTTGAGATTGCTCAGCACTCCCACAGTACAAGGTGCCACCCCAGTCTGTAATGAACTAGCTGGATACTGCTCCGTTACAAATTCATACATATGTTCTTATCACCCCCAGTTTCCTCCCCTTTGTTATTTTTAACACTTCATTTGCCAAGGCTCAGAGAAATGGGCATTCCCCTTTTTTTGCTTCATCTCTAGAGTCTGAAAAATGAAAGTCAGCTAGTCGATATCACTTCTGTTTTCTAAGCCAGTTTCACTCCTGAGCTCAAGGCTGCAGTATAAACGCAGCAGAAGGGTGTGGATTGGTCTACCTGGGGCTGTCACTTTAATGCCAGCTTTGTAAGATGGGCCTGTTTGCAAGGGGAGAACCAACAGCTTTGCTTTAACAACTGGCTTTTCAGGGCTGGTCATGGAAGCTGGAGCTCTTTGCAGGGCAAACCAGGTGTGTCAGTCTGCCCTTAGGGCTGCCTGCAGTTCCACATCTCTCCTCTTTGGGGCGCTGTTTTTGTGCAGCCTTGGCACAGGGTCTAGACTTGAAGGGGCCACACCAGTAAACCCAGCAGTGATGGGGCTGAAGGCAACACCTCCAAAGCCATGGGGCCCTGGAAGATGCAGGGCAGATTTAGGGACCAGCAAAGACAGGGTTTTAGCTTATAACAAGGAAGGGGCAGGAACCCAGGTCTCAGAAGGAGCAGGAATAGAGGGGCTTGGAAGTGGGACGAGGATGCCCACAACAGCCAGAGCCAGGTGCCACAAGGAGATCCCAGCGCTGGAAGAAGCCACTCCATGCCTAGCCAGCTGCGTCTGCACTTCCATGGCAGTGAACTGCTCTCGACGGGGGCTGGCAGAGATTCCTATGGCACAGCCCTGCTCCTGGAGAGTGACAGTCCTGTGAGTACTTTGCTGCAGTGGGGTTCCTGCCTGGAAGGGGTGCTGCTTTCAGAGGGGCTGTGAATCCAGCCTTCCCTCCTGGGAGGAGAGGAGCCGTCCGCAGGGAGAGGGCTGCAACCTGTTTACAGGTGCTCTGCAGTGCTCGCCCCATAGGCGGGGGAGTGCCTGTTCTGGGAAAAGGCTGCCTTGATGGAACATTAATGAAATCCCAGAGCCCTGCCCAGCTGATCCAGGGAGTCTGCCAAGGAATGTGCACTCCTCCGCTGCATCCCTTTGGCCTCTGAACTCGGAGAAAGGGCCTGCGGGGTCTCAGGGAGATCAACAGCAGCGCTCCAGCCACCTCTCCTGAAGTTCCTCCCTCAGCAGATGCTGCATTCTCAGACCCCTCTCGGAGGAGGCCTGGGAATTACTGCATTGCACAAAGAATCCCACGTGCGTGCACCAGGATCTCAGTCCTTGATCCAGGGATGCCCTCCCAGCCACTGGGGCCTAGTGGTGAGAGCACAGGACTCAGGGAGGCCCTCTCAGCAACTGGGGCCTAGTGGTTAGAGCACAGGACTCAGGAAACCTGGTTTGGAGTCCCATCCCTTTTGCTGACCTAGCAGAGTTATGATTTGCTCAAAGCCACAGCTGCCGTAGCTGTTAAACAGGAATAATAATGCTGCACCTACCTTGACAAAATACATGGAGACTGTTGGGAAGAAAATGCTACACCGTGTTAATCTTCCGTGATGATTCTTTAATGACAGCTGTGCCCACCTGGGCTGCAAGAGTAAGATAAAGTGACAGCAGCGTCCCAGGGACGTTGCACCCACATCCATGATACCAGGTTAAGTGAGCCGCAAGATTGGCATCCACAGCTTCAGGCTGGAGACTGTGTTGGAATCCTGTCTGGAGGGCAGGGAGCGATTTGCTCACATTTCTCATTGCCCAGTCACTGGAGGACAAGGGCCATTGTAGCAAGCTAGTTGGGCACACAGGTTTTGTCAGCACCAGTGCCAGTGAAATTGCCTTCCAGATCAATTTAGGGTTTCAGCAGACAGGCTCAAATCAGTGTCTGGATGGCTCAGTCAGTTCCCCCTCCTGAGAGATCCTGCCCTCATTCATGTCTATTAGGTGGCCAATGAACATCAAAGGCAGGGTAATTTTGGTAGAAGGATGCTCCTTAAGTTACAGCAGGGAGCGTGGCCTAGTCTGAGCACCAAACTGCAATAGAGATGAAAGCTGGATTCTATCTTTGACTCAGCCACTGCCTCCTGTCAGGAAAGTTGCTTAACTGCTCTGTGCCTCAGTTTCCATGAACATCATATTCTTCCCCGGAGGGGTTATGAGACTTCACTGACATGTCCTACTATACAGATGCTACAGAAGGATGGAACAAATCTTTATTCCTTAGTCTTCCCAGGGTCCAGTACTTCCTTCTGCCAGTGGCTGAAGGGAAGGGAGGGGCTGGTTTAACAGGGGGCTGCCATGGAGAAGGCGTGGGGCTCTGTCGGGGGAGATGGTGCTGTGATACACCTCCCTAAGGACCTCCAGCCAATGGCCCTCCAGACTCACTGGCTCCTCAGGCTCTGTCAGCGTGGCAGGATGAAACCCATAAAACAATATTTATCTCCTCATTCCCATCAGTTGCCATGGAAACGAGGCCTGCTCACACACAGTTTGCAGGCCCAAAGCTGTAACCTGGGACAACAGAACTGGTTGTTCCTGTCCCGGCTGGCTGCAATAGACTTGGGGCCTGGGCAGCCCTGGTTACCATCACCCTGCAGGTGGCAGCTGGGCAGGCCAGCAATACTCTTGCATAAAGAAGAACTTTCCAGAGAGTTCTTCTCCACTTACTTGAGTTGGGCCCACCTCACTGAATGACCTTATAGTGTAAGTTTCTCCTCCCTCCTTCCCCCCCCCCCCCGCTTCCCATTAAATGTCTTTCCCATTAAATTTGCCTCCAGTGAAGCTTATAACAAGAGAGGGCAATCTAAAACACTAGATCCAAAATACCCCCAAAGTCCTGGGTGAAGGTGGATTGTGCAAATGGCTCCTTTTTATAATGGGCAAATCAACAGCTTGGATCTGTCTCCCTGGACTATGGCCTGCTGGAAACCCAGGTCTGAACTTTGCCAGTTTGCATCCTCCCAGCATGGCCCAGTACCAGCCCAGGAACTTGCTGGCATAGTCCCCCACCTCCTCCCAGTGGAACCAGGTTGGGTCCACATCAGGGACCCTGAAGAGAGCATTAATGGAGAGCCCTGTTGTAGGGCCAGTAAGTCGCTGCGGCTACAGCTACACTGACATTTTTTTCCAGAAGAAGATATGCAAATTGTGCTCGCATTTGTATATCTTCTTTGGATTCTTTTTGTGGAAAAGGTTTTTTCGATATTTGGCCCTGTGTAGATGGGGCCAAATGTCGGAAAAAAACCCTCTTTCCAAGACCCCCTTATTCCTCGTAAAGTGAGGTTTACAGGGTCTTGCGAAAGAGGAGGTTTGATGACTAGAACTGTGAGGAGCTTTAATTAGTTAAATTTCTTCCTAATGTAACCATGGCTTCCCTCCCCTGAGACCTTCTTGTGGATTCTGAGGGGAGAGTCTCCAGCAGTAGGGGGTGGATGTTTGCTGCAAAGGAATGTGGACTTTATTTAAAACATCCAGCAAAGCTGTGATAGAGCAACCCCCACGCCTTTGTTGCCCCTGCCCACCACATCAATAAGGAGCCTTGGCAAAGCCTGAGATCACAGGGCAGAAGCACTCAGACAGCAGCCTCCGGGGAAACACGTAAGACGACTAGTTAAGCACATTCCCCAGGCTTCCCTCCTGGGCTGATTTCTGGATCTGACTAAAATACAGGCCCCAAGCCCTGGAGAACCCAGGGCAGGTGTACCAGCCCCCTCGTCTCTGTGAGGCAGTTGGAGAACCCAGGGCAGGTTCCTCAACCCTCAGTCAGAAAATGGAGGCACAGTCAACTGAATGACCCACTCCACGCCTCATGAGAAGTCCATGGCAGAGCAGAGACCCGAATGTCCCCGTTCCCCATCCAGTGTCCTGCCCCTTAAGTGAGGGCCGTGTGATTCAGGGTTTCCCTGTGAGCATTTCATGCTGCCTGTTGCTAGGTAGCGGTGCTAGGGCCTGCACTGGGTGCAAATAACACTTTGCTTTCAATACAGGGACCTGTCCCACAACCACCTGAGCAAAGTCCGAGCGGAGGAGCTTGCCGCATACCCCAGCCTCCAAGTTCTGTAAGTCACTCCCTAGCCCAGGACTGGGCAAGATACGGCCCGGAGGCTGGATCTGGCCCACCTAACACTTTGATCCAGCCCATGGACTGTATCTGGCCTCTTTCTGTTTATATCCTGCTGCCGGTGCCACTGAATTTCCAGGCAGTGGCTCAGGCAGCAGGATCCTACTGAAATGGCTCATGGCTCCTGGTAGTGGCGCTACCCTGGCAGGGGCCGGAGCCATGAGCCTTTTAATAGCCGTAGCAACCCTGGGTGGCTCCCAGGCAAGGCGGTAGCGACAGGGCTAGGAGCCAAAAGCCCTTTGCTGTGTTTTTACTTCAAAGCCTCCATCCCCAGGCAACTCTGGGGGGAGGCTAGTCCCAGCCCCGCCCCTTCTGCACCAAGCCAGGCCCCTTTCGGGGGTGGAGCTAGCCCATGACTACCTACCAAAATTCATTAAGTGGCCTCCTGCATTGAACTCTGGTGGCCTAGGTGGGGCCCAAACCTCCAGGCATGGTCCTGCCCACACTGCCCCCAGAATGCCTATTGCAGTAGCGCTGCCCCCAGCACCTGCCGTCCCTATACTCTGGGGGCTGGAGAGGCTCAGGCTGCATGGCCTCCTCCCTCCCAGGTGCTCCGGAGGCTAGGGAGGCTGTAGCCCACAGCAGCCTCCCTCCTTGGTGCTCCGGAAGCCAGGGAGGCTGGGACATGGATGCCCACTCGACCCCTCCCGTCTCTTCCCCTCCCTGTGGTGAGAGAGGGGCCTCAATAGAGGGGGTGGGGCTGGGACACTGCCTCCCCCCGCCCCAGCTGCACCAACCGCCTAAGTCTCCTGTGAAAATTATTGCTGACCCTTGCCTTAGCCAAAGCCCCAACCCCTTCCCTATCAGCTTGTCACTCACTTCACAGTACAATTTGGGTGGCAAGAAAGGGCCCAGCAGGTTTGACTCCTTATTGGCAATGTTTTCAGCCCAGATGCTCAACAGCCCACAAGACTGATGCTACCGGCCTCAGTGGTGGGGCACAGTGGCACCCCTAATCAAGCTTGCTGGCTACGGTGGGGGCTGCAGTATCCAGGAGCCATGCTTCTCCTGAGCTCCGCACAGTCCCTGGCATGCTGCGTGCTAGCCTGAGCTTTCCAGCAGAACTCCCAGCTGTTCCCTCCTGGAGGGGAATCAGGGCCCAGAGCTGTCTCCCCTCCCTCACCAGGGTCTCCTCTCTGGTCTCTCCTTGGCAGGGATTTGAGCTACAACTGTATCCACACCATAGAGGAAGGAGCCTTCCGCCACCTGGGCAGGCTGCAATCTCTGTAGGTTATGGGCCTCTTCTCAGACCTCTCTTCACCTGCTCCTATTCCTTCTGTCTCCCTGCCTTGGTGTATTTGTCCCTATCCCTCCTCTCCCCATCCTTGTATCCCCCATATCCCCTCCCTCACACTTCCCCCCACATTTTGGTGAGTGTTTCTTCCATTTGGGGGGTGGGGCTCTCTACACTGACTGAGGGAGGGGTCTAGAGGTGCTGAACTTCCCTCCTCACTGTCTTCCCCTTCCTCTGCTCGCATCCCACAGCAAGCTCGTCTCTAACAGCCTTGTGTGTGGCTGCTCCTTGCACTGGCTCGTGGCCTGGGTGCGAGAAAAGGGCCTGCTCATGAGTGATGCAGAGATGCTCCATTGCTTCCAGCCAACAGCCTCCAGCAGCATCGGGCTACTGGGGGCAGATTTCTCAGCTCTGACCTGTGGTGAGTGACCCCCCCCCCAGCCATGGCACCCCCAGCCCTGCTGGAGAGGCTGGCCTTGAGGGGAGGGAAGATCCCAGATTCGTGATGGAATTCCAAGCATCGGACTCCTCTGCGACTGTCCCCCCCCCAGCCCATGTGAGCCTGGCAAAGCATCCCAGGCATGTGTTATGAATGTAGGGGGTGGAAGAATTCCTCATAAACACAGTGGTTTGAATGTTCCCGTTGGTGCTCTGTGGTAGTGAGGGAGCTGCCTTTGTCCAGCCCCTCCTTTGTATTTCTGGACTCTCTGACTTCACCTGGGAAAATCAAGAGCCGGGTACCTCACAGGCTGCCAAAGCGTGAAGCCTCTCTAGCTCTCCTCCATCCAATTCTACGGATGCTTTGTCTCTGTTTTGTTTTTGGAAAGACTCCAGGAGTTTTCCCCTTGTGAGGTTAGGATGCCCCTTCCCATAGCAACCACTCATCTACCAGAGCCAAGTACAGATGTCCAGACTCTGGTGCAAAGCAAAATCACAGAGCTGTAGGGCCTGGCTCAGCATGTTGTCCCTGAGGACTGATGCAGATGCAGGATTCTGAATCAGACCCATCGGGGAGCTGGAGGAGAGTAACTGGGATGGCTGAATGGGAAAGAATCTGTAGGGAAAGCTGAGTCGGACCAGGAGGACCCAGATAGGATAGAGAAACTAGGTGAGAGCAAGGAGAGGTCAGATCAGAAAATTGCTTCAGGGTTAAAGAAAGAACAGGTGACCCAGGAGGTCACCTCAGGTTCCCTAGAGCAGAAACTTCACCAAGACCTCAGTGAACTGGGGGAGCTCCAGATAGCCTAGGTCCATGTACAAAGCATTGTGTGATGAAGGGTGGCTTATTATAGGTGTACGGTGAAGTCATGGTTCCACTTACATCAACAGGAGTTTTGCTGTGGAGTTCAGCAGAGCTAGGGTTTCGCTTTTTGTGGGGGTTTACAAATGTAAAAAAGAAAGTCCTCAGAGAAACAGGGAATTAAGAGAGTAACAAAGCCAAAGACCTGTGTAGTTGTAGGGTATTCCTGAGAGGCGAGGAGAGCAGCGAGTCCATGGCTAGTCTGACTCCCGGCCTTATAACTGTAGGGCTTGGGGTGTTCCTAGCCACTGTGACCTAGTGTGATGTAACCTAAAGAACAGCTTACCAGATTTTGCTGAAACTTTAATTTAAAAGAAAAATCCCCCTTGGAGTGAAAGGGAGCATGAGAAATTTCCACCCACTTTTGGAGGAAATTTCAAAGGAGGAGAACGGGTGATTTGGAACAGGGATGGCCCTGAATTGCAGGATGCGACCCCACACCAGGAGATCTAACTTCCTGGGTTAATCAGGATTTGGGTTGGCCAGGTTTTGGAATGGGCCTGTCTAGAGTTTCAAAGAGAAAAGGAGCAGGTCTGATTCACCAGTGCTGGCACTTCATGGAGTTGTTTACGTCTGTGTCAAGACATTCCAGAGGAAGGGGGAGATACTAGATGTAAAATACCACTAAAGCCAAATTCACCAAGTAGGAATAATTCATCCCCACTCTGGGCAGGTGCAAATGGGGACACACAGTTCCAGGCAGTACAAAACCAGGTATCCGTTTCCAGAGAAGCCTTTGCAGTTAGCTCCCCTTGGCAGTTTTGGTTAGTGCCTCGGTACAGAATTTGCATTTGGGCTCAACTTTCTTCACTTGAACTACAGGGCTCCTTGCCACGTTGAGCCCCCTACTCGTTTGTTGATGACAGACCAGCCAAGGGTTCATCTAGCTCCCTTTTCCTTTCAGCGGATGATTTTATCTCCTGTGTGAAGGACCCAGAGACCATGAGAGACACAGTCCTGCACTACTCCGACCTCCACCCTGGCACACAGAGTCAGGCCTCCTGCCATGCGCTCTGCTATCAAAAGGCACACACCCATTATGGCCTGGACTTGGAGGACCGCTGCCTGTGTGGATCACTAGGCAGCAAAGTGGCCGTGGAGTGTGGGAAAGTGTGCTCCAATGAAATCCAGAGCCAGGTGTGCAATAAAACAGTAGTCCATGCCGTGTACCCTGTCCAGGTAACCGCATCACAAATTAGGACAGTGTCTCGTCCGAGGGTATACTTAGCCAAAGCTGTGCATGGCCTGCTCTGCCTGAGCTAGCTCGACTCCAGCCGGCACAGGTAACAAGAGCAGTGGATATAGTGCAGCCCAGGCTTGTGAGCTGATGATGTACCAAGGTCTGTGCCAGGCTTGTCCTACCCACACTGGACCCAAACTGTGCTGGCCTCCCTGCCTTTGGTACCCGCACTAGCTTAAGCAAGCCCGCCTGTGTACAGCTTTTGTTGCGTAGACAGACCCTGAATGTGACGTATTTCTCTTCTGCAGCCAGTCAGGACAGGCTGCTTCTCTGCGATAGCTGGCTCTGGGAGAGGTTTTCAGCTGCAGCCTGTGCTAGTTGGATGTAGGCTTATGGCACCCTCTGGGAGGCTAAAAGGAAAAGTGGCTAGAGGGTGCTCTGGACAGGGATTTAGATGATTGGATGGAGCCCCCACCTGACAGAGGGGTTGGAGACAGGGCCCATCTGTGGTGGTGGGGGGAGGAGGAGCAGAGAGGTTGTGAGAGTGAGAGATGGAAAAGGGCCCTGCCGTGGCATATTGGGGCATTGGCGACCTGAGATCAGATCACTACCTCTGTATTTCTGTGTCTCATTCCCTCTCTCCCCTCTGCCAGGTGAGCCTCTCGCTCTCTGCTCCTCCCCATTACAGTGTCCATGAGGTGATTGAATTCACCACAGAGACCCCGCTGCCTGGGACCTTATATGCCTGGGACTTTGGAGACGGAGGGCAGCAGTTCTCCAGCAGCGGCTCGAGAGCTCGACATATGTACGCCCTCCCTGGCAACTACGTGGTGGTGGTCAGAGCGCAGGTCGGAGGCCGGTCCCTGCTACACAGATCTGCTGTCAGTGTGGTCCTGCCTGTGGGGCTGGTGGGCATAGAGTGCCCCAGGGCAGTGGGAAGAGGAGAAAGCGTCCACATCTGGATCCATAGCCAGCAGGGCACTGACCTCTCTGTCCTCTGGAGGAGGAAGACACCAGGTGGACAGGAGATGCGGGGTGAGATATTGCAAGGCGTTTATCAGTCGTGTTGCCCCCTCCCCGCGAGTTGGGGAAGTGACTGGGGAATTTCCGTGGTACGTTGCAGTGCTGGGTGTTGGAGAAAGAATGGCAGGTTGTGACCCTGTCCTTCCTGCTCCTTTCCCTTCTTCTGCCTCTGGACCACACCCTGGAAAAAGGAGTAGATAGCAGCAGCACAAGCAGATGGCAGGGAAGCCTGGGGAGGGCATAAAAGCAGGGCCACAACAGCAGAGTCTGGAGGGGATGCAGAAGCAGGAAGCATGGCAGAGCAGCAAGAGTGGCAGGATGGTGTAGAGGGCTTGTGGCAACAGGGCATGGGTGGGAAATCTGGAGGGGGGTGACAGCAGTGCACAAGGCAGGACGGTGTGGCAGTAGAGTGTGGTGGAGAAATCTGGAGGGGGCGTGGTAGCCAGGAGCATGGCAGGTTAATCTGTAAGGGGCATGGCAACAGTGGGCATGGCAGGTTAATCTGAAAGGGGCGTGGCAGGGCATCTGGAGAGGGTGTGGCTAGACAAGGTGGTTTGGAGAGGGAGAGTCAGTGTCAGTTCAGGAGATGGGGAAATGCCAGGTGCAGCCTGGAGAGGTGCTATGCTCTGAGCAGCAGGGGAAGGAGGCAGCCAGAGACTGCTGGAGAGGGGTGCTGTGAACCCGAGGAGATGAGAGAAATGGCTGAGGGAGTTCCCTGGTCTCAGTCAGTCCCAGAGCCTGGCAGGGGTTGCTGTGCAGGGAGAAGGGGGGTAGGGAAGAGGATCAGTTAAAACCAGCTGCCTGTCTATGCGAGGAAAGCTCTCTCCACACAGACCTTTAGAGAAGGGAGGGCTGCAGCCGCGTATCCAAGGAGACTTGGGGCAGCCACAAAGAAAGGGTTTAAAAAAAGAGTTGCCAAGTAAAGCCCTGTAAACGATATCAACGTAGCACAGAAGACAGCAAAGTCCTTGAGGCGAGAGAGCTTGCAGCCCCTGGGGGAGCTCCAAAGACATGAGACAGAGTGAGAAGAGGCTCAGAGGGACATCGAAGGGGTAACCCTCCCCACACACACAGAATGCAGCTCAGCGTCACCTTAGCCCAGATGCCACGGTAATGGACGTGGTATTAGACCCTAGGCAGGCAGATCATTTCTGTGGCCTTGTGTGGATCCTTCTCTCAGAGACTGTGGTACCCTGCGGAGCTGCGTGGCAGGGGTGATGCTGAACCAAGACTTACAGCTGGGCTGGCTGCTGCTTCTCCTTCTGGGCAGAGGAACTGCTGGTACGTGGGGCCTTGTCTATGGAGAGTGAGAAGGGCAGGGGGTTCCCGGTGATGGGTTGGCCAGAGGACGGCCCTAGTCATTCCCTACTGGTGCAGAATCTCTGTTGTGCAGCTTCTGTGGCTACTTGCCTTGGTTTGCAGTTGAGCGCAGTGGTGACTCTGTGCTTGATACCTCCAAAGGGGCTTCTGGAGCGCAGCACCTGGCACGTTTAAGCTTTAATGTTGGTTTATGTTGAAACAAATGGAAGGGGGAAGGTGAGAGCTCAGATTGACTTTGCCAGGTGGTCTCCTGTAGTCAAAGGCTGCCTCGCAGCCTCTCTGATCTCAGCCCCGTGTCATCTTCCATAAAACCAGAGCGACTGAGGCCCTCTTGCATGTGTAGCCTGCAGGAGACAGTCTGTGTGAAGAGGCAGCATGAGGAGCCAGGATGAGACAATAGGGTCTTGGTGGAATTGCAGAAGGTGATGCCCATATGCAGTGTTCCCTGTAAGCTGAGCGCTTGGGCGGCCACCTAGGAGAGATTCAAATGCTGCCCAGCTGGTTAGCAGAGCGCCCACAGCTGGCAGCATGTGCTCCCACAGGTGGTGCACATCCTCACATGTCTTGGTGCATACAACAAAATTTATTTTACACACACAAATGGAAAAATGTAGAGGGAACATTGCCTGCATGTCCCTTTTCAGCTCATTTGGAGCTGGCCAATAGTCCATCTACTCCAGTATCCTCTCTTCAAGAGTGGCCATTACTATGTGCTTCAAAGGAAGAGAGAAACCCTTCACAATGCACCTCATTGGGCTGTAATTTGCACTGGGGGAAACTTCTTCCTGACCTCACCTGGGGATCAGACCATGCCCTAAAGGGTGAGGTCTGATAGCCTATAGGATCTGAATCTCAGCTAGTACAAAGGCAGGTGACTTTGTAATCATCCACCTCTTCTCTTTTACAAATGTTCTAAGCTGTTTGTTCCCTGCAGCTGAGTAGTGGCAAATGTCTGGCTCTAAGTGCCTCTTTCTTGCCTGATCCTTCCTTAAGGCTTAAGCACTGAGCCCTCTTCTTTCTGGTTTATCCGGTTTGTGGTGACTTTTCCCTCTGGCAGAGCAGCTCCATGCAGTCAGCTGTAGATACTGCACTGGCCTCTTGCTGTGGTGATGCGTTCCTGGCCATGCCATTGGCACTGGGCTGTTGGGCGTTCTCTGGGTTCTTGGTCATGCCCAGCAGCATAGGTCAGGACTATGGTGCAAGCCCGTTGCATGGATGATTGGTACCTCTTGCCAGTGGGCTTCTCATTTACTTTTGGAGCATGCACACTGCAATGTGCTTGTCTGGAGCGGGACATGCTGAAAGCTCCGGTAACCTGGGCTCTCTGGCTCTGGGTGCTTTGCAAGACAAGTGACACCATGTATGTTTGCTTTTGTATTTCTTGTGACTGTGGCTCCATGGTGGATGAAGATGCCAGGCCCCTAGGGCAGCAGGGCAGGAGGTTAGTGAGAGTTGAGAAAAAGGAGCATCTAGTCACCTGTCCCAGAATGGACAGAGAGGACAGGAGTGTGGAGAGGAGCCCTGGTGGCTAGAGTTAGTTGCACAGTTGCAGCAGCTCTGGCTATGTCCTGTCAGGACCATTGGGATATCTTTCACCGGAGGCAGAGTAGGGCCAAATACAGCCCTGACGTAAGCAGACATGGCTCCTCTTATCTCAGTGGGAAGCTGCACCTGTTTACATCAGTGCTGCATGTGCTCCTACATCTCAGCAATGGAAGCTCAGACCTCCTGGCCTTATAACTGTAGGGTGTTGGGTGCTCATGGCCACTGTGACCTACTTGCTGCATAACACGGCTCTGGCTGGATTCCCTCTCCCTGGCCTTTGTCACCCCAGAGAGGCCTGGAGAGGTCCCGTGTGTGTCGTGTGCTCAGAGCGGAGACAATGGTGCACCATTTCTCTCGAAAGCAAGGGCTGCTGATTCTCCATGCCCTGGATATAGGGATGGAGTGAGTAGGAGATGCTGCCCTCTCCCTGTAGCCATAGGCATGCGCAGCACATTTCATTAGGGTGTGCACCCAGGGAATTTTATTTTTTATTTTTTTTAAAGGCGAACATTTATTGAATACTCGATCATAAAGGACATTATTTTTATTCATCAAACAAACTAAAGAAACTAAAACTTAACTAAACTTAATTTTTTTAAAATTAACAACTAAACTTTACTTAAAAATACAAACTTAAGTATGGGACATTGTACTTCTTAGTTTGTTTTTTACATGTGCAATTCAGCGCTTATTGCATAATACAGCACTCCATACTTTAAAACTAAAAGAGCGTATCCTGCGATTAAATTAAAACGCAAAGCCACTTTTTTTTGAGACATTACAGAGTTACCAGGTAGTCTTAAAAAAAATACCAGACACACTTCATCGGGGGGGGCACTGGCCGGGAGGAAGGGGGGGGCCGGGAAGCAGAGCTGGTCGGTGGGGGGAGGGAGTCAGACAGAGCGGGGCTGGCCAGGGGAGATCGGGGGAAGGGGAGAAGGCCAGAGGAAGCGGGGCTGGCTGGGGGAGCTCAGGAGGAGAGGGGAGAACTGGCCACCCGAAGCAGCGCTGGCGGGGGGTGCAGCAGGGCTGGCCAGGGAAGATTGGGAGGAGGAACCGGCCGGCGGGAGGTAGAGCTGGCGGTGGGGGCGGGGGTTGTGTACAGTAGAGCTGTCCGGGGTAGATCGGGAGAGGAGGGGAGAACTGGCAGCCGGAAGCAGGGCTGGCAGCGGGTCCAGCGGGGCTGGCCGGGGAAGATCGGGAGGAGAAGTGGGGGAGAACCAACCTGCTGGCTAGGAGGGGGCGGGGGGAAGGAGCGTATCAGCCAGTGGGGAGCGGGATTGACCTGGGCAGTGCAGATCCCAGGGTGCTCCCGCACCCTGCACGGTCCAGGCGAAGCGTGAGTCAGTCCAGCTGCGGCTCCACCACGCGCTTGACCAGCGCACAGGAGCATGGACCGGGCTGCCCCTCCTCCTTACATGCAACCAGGGCTCCCTGCGCCGATCGCACCCTGCCTCCCAGCCACTCCCCCCGCCAGGCTTCCGGGCGCCCAGTCGGAAAACCAGAAAATACCGGACATTGCACATGCCCGGTATTTTCTGGATTTTTTTTACTGGACAGAGCTCCAAAAAACCTGACTGTCTGGTAGAAAACCAGACACCTGGCAACCCTAAGACATTAGGGTGTGCCTGGGCACACCCAGCACACACCGTACGCATGCCAGTGTGTGGGACAAGAGAGCTGCATGGTGTCTGCTGTGAGGTTACTCTGTTTTGTCTGGGATGGGGGGGGGGGCAGTGCCATGTTTCCAAGCCAAGTGAAAGGACTTGGAAGGAAGGACAAAGGATGAAATCCTGGCCCTGGTGACCTCAATGCCATCGATTTCAATGGGGCTGGGATTTCACTTCCCATCTCTGCCTTGAAGAGGCAACAGCTGACTACAGAGGAGGTTTTCCTGAGGGGTCAGGCTTTGGAGAAAGAGGGCACTTGACCCAGAGAAAAGGATAGCCTTGTGGTGAAAGCAGTGGACTGAGCGGTAAGAGAATTCCCGGCTCTGCCACTATTCCCCTGTGTGACCTTGGGCCTGTCACTTTCTCTCTCTCTCCCCACAACATCTCTGTGAGAGCCCGGAGTGCAGAGAGAGAGAGAAATTCATAAATGTAGATAAGATGTTTGTGTACTATGGTGATGGGACCTTTCAGCTTCCTGGACAGAGGCGAGGGACTTTTTCAAGGGCTATGGGCAACATGAGTGAAGGTGCAGAGGTGGGTGTGGGAGGAACAAATGTATCTTGCCGGTGGAAGTGTGATTTTGTATTTGCCTGAAAATGAGGAGGGAGCTGTGCCTGGGAAGACTGTCAATGGGGGGCATTTTTTGATCCCAGTATTATAGGTGCAGGCAGCACCATCGGAGTCACCCTCCATCCCAGACCCCTCTTGTCAGGGAGCTGAAACCACTGGGATGGGGGTGCAATCCAAAGCCAAGCCCTCCCTTGCCTCCCAAACTGTAGCAGACTTTTCAAGAGGGGTTGGTCTATCAGAAAGATCCAGTCAAAGCTCTGCCGTGGATGCAGCTCCTCTGGTCCAGGCGAGCCAGGAAAGGTTTCTCCTTGCTAGAGGGGTTGATGAGAGCCTGGAACAGATCAAACTTTGTTTAGGGTTGCCATGGCGATACGATTTTTTTGGCTTCCTTAGGAAAGATCAGTTTGGTTGTTGCCAGGAGACCCAGGAATGCCAGACAGGGCACTCACTGGCCCTCCGGCAACCGCACTGGATACTGTGACAGTCTCCTGGATTGGATTGGATTTTTCTCATTATCTTGTAATTGTTCTCATCAGAGGGATGTTAGGGCTCAGAAAGCCAGCACTCCCAGCTTAGGCCTGCCAGCCGTTGCTGAGGTTCCAGACACTGGGGTAATAACAGACTCATCGTCTCCTATCCTTTATGCTGCAGCAGTTTAAATACGGACTTCCATTTCACCCCAGTCCTGCATGTCCTGGCTATCCCTGGGTTAGACCTGTCCTCTGGATGGGAGAACAAAAGGGCTTTGGCCACAGAAAATGCAGAGCCTGGATTTTGGGTGGGGGAATCAGCAAATGTGAGATGAGTTCCAGGGTGCTTACCAGCAGAAAGAGTTAAAAAGCAGAGGAAGTGGGAGAATTTCACAGATGAGCAAGAAAGGGGAGGAAAAGGCAGTGCGAGAGCAGCTGACTCCTTCCAAACCCTGAACACAGGATTTCTCCTTTGCATTACCCCCTGCTTCCATTACCCCCACCTCCGAGAATTGTACTGAACCTTAATACTGACAGTATGGAGCCATTTAAAGCCCCAGGCTACGTCTAGACTGCAAGCCTCTTTCGAAAAAGAGCGTCTAGATAACAACAAGTACTTTCAAAAAAGCACAGTTTGCATTACATAGCGCCTTTTTTCGAAAGAGTACTTTCGAAAAAAGGTGTTATTCCTCGTAAAACGAGGTTTTCCGTGGTCGAAAAAACTGCCACAGTCTTTCGATTTACTTTCAAAAGAACATGGCAGCAGTCTAGATGCAGGGGTAGTTTTTTAAAAAAAAGGCCACTTTTTTCGAAAAACCCCGGTAGTCTAGACACACCCCTAGTGTCTTAGCCAGAGGTAGCTGCATTTCAGGGAAGTGAAGTGATTCCTGTTTCTGACATCTGTAAAGTGCTTTAGGATCCTTCAAGGTGAAAGATGCTAACTCCATGCAACACTCCCTGCCGTTTAATTTTCCTTCCTCCTCAATCCAGGATTTGATGTGCCATAAAAGTTCCGTCTCCCGTGCCAGGGAGGGTCACTTCTTACCGAACAAGGTCCTCTTACTCCTTGGTCCTTCTCTTTTCTCCTAAGGGTCAGCTGGGTGGCAGCACCTCCAGGCGAGGCTCTGGGTTTCAGTTCTTGCCTCACACTGAGCAGTTCCCCTGGAGCTGCCGTTTGCAGTTCCTTTGCTCCCTCCAGGAGGCAAGGCAGGTACGTTTGTCACCTGAAGAGCTTTATCCCAGGTCTCCATCTACTTATGGAGTTTGAGGGTATGTCTACACTACAAAGTTTTGTCAGAAAAACGGCTGGTTTTTTTGACGAAACCTGAGTTATGTCCACACTGCTATCGCGTTCTTCTGAAAGTAAATCGAAAGAACAGAGGGGTTTTCCCGGCATTGGTAATCCTCTTCCTGAAAGAGCTCTGTTGGAAAAAGATGTGTGTGGACGGGGAAGAGAGGGTTCTTTCGAAAGAAGAGGAAAGAGGAGAAAGCAGATGTGCCCTGGTGGCCACTCAGTCCATAGTAATCGCAGCTGAAATGTGAGATAGCGTCCATTCAGTGTGTATGCTATCTTTTGAAAAAGCAGATTGCTTTTTCGATGCACTTTTGTGTGTGGATACTCTCTTTTGGAAGTTTTTTCAGATCTCTTCCCAAAAAAGGTTCTTCTGAAAGAAGCCTGCAGTCTAGACATAGCCTGAGAGAGAAGGAGAGCCAGGACATTAGCAATGCTGGCCCTTCTTGGTCCTTCTCTCTCAGCACTGGGACAACTAGAGCTAACAGGGTGTTGAAGGGACGGGAGCTCCTACTACGTTCCTTCAGGGCTTGGCGCTATCTGTGCAGTTGGGGCATGGCTGGCAATGGAGGAGACTCATGCCACAGTGCAGGTCTTTCCTTGCCATATGTTAAATCAGACGGCAATGCGGTGTTAGGTCGTAGTGCTGGGGGGGAAAACCTAAGAGGTGGGATGTTGATGGGTTAGTTACTACCTCCTGACATACTCCACCAGCCACGTTGGAATAAGGACCTGCAAGAACTCACCACCAAAGCCACTAGTAACCTTCTTCAACCCTGGCACAGTGAAATAGACTGGTCTCCTCTGCGTACGTCTGGAGTCTGGAGGAGCTGGCAGTGCTGGGCTCTGGAATGTGACTCGCTTTCTTCTGTGCATGCTTTGTCAGCCTGTGCCCAGACGCTCTGGCAGCGCGGGGACCCTTCTCAGCTGTTGTCCTTCATCTTCAGATGAGTCGTCTTGCCCGCAAGGTGGACGGATCCACTTGCAGAATCTGAACTGCTACTGGCTCAACCCCGCCAAGGAGACCTGGCAGGCTGCGAGGAGGCTCTGCCTGGAGATCCCGGGTGCAGATCTGGCAGTTGTACAAACTCAGGAGGTGCAGAGCTTCCTGCAAGAGACTTTCCCTGGGTGCGTATCGTGCTCCAGCCCCAGTGTCTGTGCTCTGATGATAGTCATGACCACAAAGCGGGTTGCTATTCAGGCACCATGGCTATAAACCAGACACGCTTCTTGTCTCCCCCTGTTCCGTTGCCCAGAGGCAGTGCTGCTCTCTGTAATGGACCTCAGGCCTAGCAGCAGCGTGTGCCACAATAATGGTCTTTCCCCAGGTAGTGCAGGTGTGGTTGTGTGAGCACACGGAGGGATGTTGTTTGTGCCCTTAAAAAGCACTGGTGGATCCTGGCATAGGGTGGACCCAATGGCATAGGATGGACTCAAAACAGGCAACAGAACATTTGCAATAGCCACAGAAGTGGCTGGCTTCGCTTGAAATCCCTGGGAGGAAGCTACAGGTGCCTCAGAACCCCAGGAATCAAACCTTATGCATGCGCTGCAGGGAACTGCTAGGCAGCTGGGCTGGCAATTGTGGGATAGGTGTAAGGACCCAGGAGCCTGGCAGTGGCTTTGGAGCCCTGCAAGTGGATGCGATGGCCCCAAAACAAGATGGCTCGACTCAGGCCTTTACAGCACACGCTAGCTTGTTCACACCCGTGCTGAGGAGCCTCCAGGAAACAGGGCCCTATATTTTTGAGATCTCCCTGATGGAGATCCAAGTGTGGCCACTCAGCCTGACCTGTAAGACCTTTTCCTCCATGTTGGTTTGGGGGGAGAGGTACTTTTCCTCTTCTGTTTGGGATCAAAGGCTCTCACCCCCCCACCCCAGTTCCAAGTCCCCCCTCCCTTTCCCAGCCACTCCCTATGTTCTGTGTTGACTTACTGATGCGGTTTCTCTTTGAGCAGGGGGGTCATTCTGTCTTTCTCCCTGGCAGCGCCGGCGCGGTGTGGATTGGGCTCAGCTCCATGGGTTCCTTGCGCTGGGTTGATAGCAGCCTGCTGGGCTCGTTCCAGAACTGGGCCCCCGTCGGTCGGCCCGAGGGCAAGGAGAGCTGTGTCCAGATGCACCTTCTCGACCCAGAAGGGCTTTGGAGCAGTCATCCGTGCTCTGCAAAGTCCTCGTTCCTTTGCGAGAGGAGAACTGGAGGTACCGTGCTCCCTGCTGGCCCCTGGGAGTGGGATTGTATTTACTGACCGGACTGGCTGCTGCTGCTGCTACTGATCTCCAAGTCCTACCCATTGCCACCAGGGATAAAGAGGCATCTCCTTGTAGCCTATAGAGGTGCTGACTGCTAAGGGGGGCTGCTCATATAATAACCATTGCTTTATGCTGCTTTTTCACCCTGGAGGACCCCAGTGCTCTTACTGAACCCTGATAAGATGCTGTAGGATGCTGAGTGCCCTCCCAGCGAGGAGGCCTGTCCTTAGCATGTATTTATCCTACGGTCATGCCTAAGGGCCCCATTATGCCCATGCTGTGCAGATACTTAGGAAGGGACATCCCCTGCCCCAGAGAGCTTACAGGACAGACAAAGGGGGGGTGAGGGAGGAAATGTTGTTATCCCTCTTCTGCAGAGGGGGAACTGAGGCAGAGAGGGATTGAATGATGTGCCCAAGGTGACCACTCAGGGAGTCTCTGGAGGAGCTGGAAAATGGACCCCAAGCCCCTGACTGCCAGGTTACTACTCATTGTAGTGCTCTACCCAGATCCTAGCAGATTCCAGTTTACTCTGAGGAGGGGTGTGTGCCAGGACCAGTGGTGTTTCTGAATACAGACATGGCTAGGTATGTGTTGGCTCAGCTCACACTATTGCTCCCCCTCCCACACCCCCATGCTCTTTGCTTTCAGTCCCTCATTTCACCAGCCTTGTCTGGAGTGGCAGGTCTAGGCCCCAGTCCAGCTAGAGCGCACGCTTACAGGTTTGCTGAGTCCAGGCCCTGACTCTGCCCAGTGGATCTCCCAGTAGCGTACCGTGATGCCAACCTGCAGCAGGGCCTGACTGAGCTTTCAGCCAGGAGGTGACCGTCTATGTGCTTTGTGTTTGCAGCCACTCTGCCCAGCCCAGATGTGTTCCTGACGGGCGTGCCGGTGTTCAGCGGAGTCTACGATGTGAGGAACCTCAGCACGGAGCAGCTGCCACCGCTCCTGAAGCCCGACAGCGTTGAGGTAGAGCCAGCTGGCTGGCATGTGTGAATGCCAGCCGGGTCTATATGAAACCTCTTGTCCCTCTAATCTATGTACTATGCTGCATAGCCTTGGGAAGAGAACACAAATCAACCCAGAAGCACCCCCATGTCAGAAGAGGCTGTTCCCTCCATGTTTATGACCCAGGGGACATGCGAATCATTAGAGAGAAGCTGGTTCCACATTCCCAAACCACATAACTGGGGCCATACTTCGGGTAAAGCGCTGATCTTTAGGAAGCTGATCGGAACTACGCAGGAACATGACAATAGCACATGTGCCTCGGTTACCACCTCTCCTGCCTCCTTCTCTGCCATTTCCTACCAGGATGCCACCCTGGACCTCCCTCCTTCATGCGTTTATTTCCTGGTTTTGTGTCTTGTAGCTGATGCTCTTTCCAGGCCTCTGGTTCAGCCACGCAGGTGCTCTAGTCTCCATAGACTTCGGGGTACAAGGGACAAAGAAGCCTGTTCAGGTCCGGTTCCAGATCCTCCGCCCACATTGCGACCCCAACCAGCATTTGGTTCCCCCTGGTAAGAATTCAGCGTCCAGACCTCGGTCTCTTGTGACAGACCCATCTGCCTAGACCAAGGGGCTGTGTTGGTGGGCATTCTGAAAGGTCAAGGAGGGGTTATAGCTGCTTGATAGTCTCTATGCTAAGAGCTTCTGGATCTGTTGGACTCTTGGCGGGATGCTGAGAGAGACTGTCCGCTCATCCCCACCTCTCCCTCCAGAGCTCATCCTTGTACAGCCCCTCTGGGCTGTGTGGAAAAGACAGAACAACCCAGAAAAGCAAATCTCATGCAACTATGTGATGTGTAGAGATGGTCCAGAATTCTCCAATGAACCGGTTTTTTTTCCACTGAAAAATGCAGATTCATCAAAACAAAAACCGTGTGGGAAACCGGATCAGGTTAAAAAAAATCTTCCAATTCAAAATATTGTGTGGGGAGGGGGCAGAGCATTTTGAAATTGTCTAACCTTCCTTTTTCAGAACGGAAGAGTTGGTGTTTTGAGCAGATACAAAGTTACGTTTTGAAATGTGAAGGAAATTCAGACTAGAAAAGGGTTAAAAGGAAAAAAGATCAAACTCAAAATGAAGCATTTTGGAAGCTTTTCAAAATGTTTCAGATTGTTTTAATGACGTTTTGGTTCATGGGAGTTTTCGAAACTTCTCGTTTGGAACCTTATCTTGAAAATTTGTGTGTGACAGGAAGATGATTCCCTGCCCCAGTACCCTGTACTCACTGTGAGGACCATATGTGTTGATTCATTCGTCTGTTCTCCTCTCTGCTCCTTTTCCATTCTCTGTATTGCAACCTCTTTCTTTTCACACCCATTTTTCCCCTCTGTCTTTCTCTTTCCTGGTCCTTCTCACTGTATCCCCAAGTGCATTATGAGCTCAGTAAGGCCAGGCCTATGCTAGAAAAGGTCTGTTAGCATTGCTCTGCCAATGTGCTTTTGATGGAACAGCTTATCTGGGGCACACAAATCACCCTCTAACCAACCTGCAATCATTTCTGAGATTGGCCTGGCCTACCATTCCAATTGGTGTCAGCCTTTGGAGCCCACAATGTTTGAAATGAAACAAAACCAGTGTTCCCAGTTCTCTGATCAGTGACAGGGTGTGTGACACCCACCAAAGGGTCAGTGATCTCCAAGAGGTTGCTGGGAATGGATTAATAGTGTCCTGCCATTAGGCTGTGCTCCCTCAAGTGAGGATGGTAAGATGATGAGCTTTTATCTGGTGTCCCGTTGGCTGGGCTAGGAATGTTGTCATTTGTCCCGCAGGGAGCTGGGCGGGTGGAGCTGAGTCTGAACTGGTTGTTTCTGGTTTATAGTAAAAATAAACACCCATAAACACCTTCTCTGAATCCACAGACAAAGTGCTGTTCAGCAGTGGGCTTATGGTGTTATTCCTTTGATACTGATGGGGGGAATACAAGGCAGAGAAAGGTTGTGACTTGCCAGAGGCCACATGGTTAGACAATGCACAGTCAGGAATAGAACGAACTCCCAGTGAAGTGTGGTGTCCACCAGACTATGCTGCTTCCCAATTTAGGAAACTCTTATTCTGTCCAGCTCAAACGTTGGGGTGTTTGAAATCCAGATCTGGCTCCAGAATGCAGCCTTGTCCCTTCCTCTCCTTCATTGCTTGAATCTACTAATTTAGTGGCCTGGTTTACAAATGCCCCGACAGTATAAGTGATTTGTTGGAACACGTGTCCCGGGGAGCACATGCCGGTTACAACAAGCCATACCCCAGCTGGTACTTGCCCTGGACTTACTTGGCAAGCTCAGAGAATCTTGCAGCACGTGTGCTTCTTCCCAGGCTGCGAACTTCTCCACACGCCATTCGCCTGCTGCCACCCACAGCCGCTCTGCAACACCACGGGTTGGTGCCCCCGCAGGCAGCAGTGGTGCCCACTGAGAGAAGGCTGCTTGAACATCTCCAGCCCTTGCAGCTCTTATGCCTTTGAGAATGTGACCTCCAACATCCTGCCCATCCCAAACCCGCCACGTTACAGCGGGACCCCACCTGTCTACTCACCAGTGGCTGACTTCCCCCTGCTACTCGCTCCTAGCAGCACAAGCAGGCACGTCCATGTAAGTGCTTCCAGGGCGTTGTCCTGCTGCATCTTTTCTTTCCCTTGCGCTGCCCGGTCATCTTCAGGGCCCCGTCTTCCCACTGTGTGTCCGTGTGTGTGTGTCTGAAAATCCCCTTGTGACTCCATTATGAGTCTTTGCAACAGCGCTTTGTGGTGATGTGCAGTTCGGGCCACCTCCTCATGCTGAGGTACACCATCCTTCTGCTTCGACACGACATGGGGACGGGAAGACACAACATTTGGGCATTATGATGCCTGAAATGAACTCGGGACAGGCCCAGGGAAATTAAGGAAAGTCCCAGGAATATTGAGGGGGAGGCAGCCCTGTGATTCATCCCCTGGCCCTTGCTTCTCCTTTGCTGCCTTCCCCGTTCCCTCCTCCTTTCTTTGTGCTCCCTTCTCCACCTGTAAGATGTGGGGAGGCAGGATGTTCCACGGGGACTAGGTGCAGAGGCGGATGGTTACAGTGGATGCTGGGGTTGCAATGGGAGGTGGCTCTTTTTGTGTGTTTCAGGTTCTCCTGCCTAGAGAGGAGATCCTTGTGTACCCAGATGACGTTATCGGGATCCAGCATAACGCAGCAGTGAACTCCCTCCTCCGGTGCCTGCAAAGCTCCCATTCCCCCTGGCGCCAGAGCTATATCAGCCTCATGAAGGACGGCTGGTGGGAGGGGAGCATCAGCAGTTTCTCCCACCCCACCTGGGTGGACCACATCGTCTGTGACCTCCGAGTGACCTTCGTGGATGTGGCCCAGAGCTTTGCTGCCATGCCGCTGCTGGCCAGGCATTTGGAACCCGGGGCCTACAGCTACACGGCAACCCTGAGAAACGCCGTCAGCAGCAGGCAGGTGGACTGCAGCGTGCAGGTGCAGACCAAAGTCAGTGGGCTGCAGATCATCCACCCAGCACTCGCCAGCGGGAAGCTCCATGTGGCCACCAAGAGAGAGACTCTGATTATCATCAAGATCCTCTCCGGCTGCAATGCTGCAGCTCACTGGACGGCACCGGTGAATAGGGCTGGGGTGTTGTTTGAGGCCACCTGCCCAGGTAGCCTCACAGCACATGTACCCGCCTGCCACAGAGACATGGCGGACACCTGGTTCTCTTCGGCCCTGCTTCGCATGGAGGAGCCGAGAATGGAGACCCTGAACGTGCTGGTGGCCAACGAGATCAGTTCCCAGAAGCTGTCAGTGAAGATCCAGTCATACGATGCCATCGAGGGGCTGCGGGTGGTGCCACATGGCCCCCGCAGGATGCTTGTGGATGTGTCTCAGGTAGGTTGTCTCACTGCCCTTATTGTGCCTGGGTTATTGCCAAGGGCAACCTCTCACTATCGCCATGGTCCTGATGCCATGCTGTGGCCCCCTGCAGGATGTCTATGGATATCTCAGGTAGGTTGCCTTGCTGCATCCCTCCAACATCTCTGGTCCCAGTGCCACTTCCTGGCCCTAGTGGAAGCTGGCATAGGGGCTGCCTGATTGGAGTTACGATAGAACAAATGTATGGACACTCAGTGGCAAGATGAACCTACCCTCATCTAGCAGAAACTTCTGAGAAGGGTAGCCCTGAGCCTGTCCCATCCTCCCTCAGGATGCTCTGGGACCCAAAAATTCAGATTAGCATGGCCATTGTGTCTCTCACCTCCCGGCTCCAGTATCTGGGGTGTGTTACATCCATTGTATAGCTGCAGGTGATCAGGAGACTGCTGATGTTCCACGTGAACACATCCATTGCTTTGCTTTAGGCCTATTGGAAAGTTTCACCCCTTAGCCCTAGAATCAACCAGGAGGAAGCCATCTGAGCCTAGCCCATAGATCTGCTGTAAACAGCTGGTTGGTTTGCTTGGCAGGTGTTCTCTGCAGAGCTCGCCCAGGGCTCCTCTGTGTCCTACAGCTGGGTCATCGACAACATGGACATGTTTGCCTACAAGGGACAGACCTACAGTGTCAAGTTCAAGAGACCTGCCACGTACCAGCTGAAGGTGGGCAAGCGTGAGCGCCACCCCTGGGTTCCTTCAACTGAGGCACCTGTCATAAAGCGAGGGAAGGGTGTCTAGGAGTCGGGGCTCTGGGTGGCTTTTCTAGCTCTGCTGCTGACGTGCTGTGTGACATGAAATGAATCACCTACACTCTGTGCTTTAGGTTCTCCACCTGTAAAAGGGAGGTGGGAATTCATATCCACCACACAGGCCGGTTTGAAGGGGTTTAAATGTTTATAAAATGCTAGGAGATCCCTCAGTGAAGAGCATCATGTTCCCCACCACCACCACCATCAATATTCCTTCTTATCTTTTCCATCCATGTCTGGATTTTTTTCCCATCAATGTGTAGAATAATGTTTGTACGTGCACCAAGGCATGTGTGAATGTGCACCACCTGTGGAAACAAAAACCTAGCTGTGGGCACTCTGCTAATCAGCCGGGTGGCATCTTCACCTCTCCTGAGTGGCTGCACAAGCGCACAGCTTACAGGAAACACTTCTTGCCCCCACATGGCTGTTTTGCGGATAGACAGACAAATATACAATTTATTTATTTAAATCATAAGGTGTAGAAACCTGGTTGTGCAGCCAAAGGCCTGGCAGGACTCAGTGTGCATCAGGCAGAACCACAGAGCGGCCACAGTGACACAGGACTACGACACCCAATTGCCCCACTTGCTTTTCCTCCATGGAGGCTTGACTCCTGATGGGCGTCATTGCACGCTCCACACTGCTGCTGCTATGTTGCCAGAGCGTGTGGGCTGGGCAGTGATTAGCCGCCATTGCACATCTCCATGGGTTGCATTTTCCTGACTGTCAGGCCACTTTCCTCCACAGAATGTCTGTCCCTGGCTCCAGTCCCCATGCCCTGATGAGACCATAAAAGTAGCGCTGCCGTTTGCTGACCTCTGCCACCAACCTGCATGGCAGGAGGCACTGTGCTGGGAATCAGTGGTGTGTGAGACATGGGTGGGGCAAGTTGTATGGGGTTGTGTTGCAGCAAGGGGCAGTGAGACAAACGGGGGAGGAGGGTGAACAGTGGTCGTGGTACTGTGGGCTGGGGAGGTGTTGCGGCAAGTTGGGGTTCCTCTGATCCTGCAGCCCCATAGAAGCAAGAACAGACTCCACCAGCCAGTAGAATAGAGAGGGTTGATTGCTTTTCCAGGATACAGCACAGCATAGACATGATGTGTCTACAGGAGTCTGGGCCAGGATGCCTCAGCCCCCTTGAGATGGGGTCCCTGGGCCCCTGGATTCCAGCCCCCTCCTTTGTCCGTTTCCTTCATGGTTCCAGCCCAAGACTGCTCCTTCCCCGGCACACTCGCTTTCTTAGTTCCCTCACTGCCCTCAACCGGTCTGACGGGTTGGGTCTTTGTCCACGTGACCTAGGCAGCCCACCTGCTGGGCAGTGCTCACAGACAGAGGCCAGTGGGGGTCATCCACAGCGTAGCAACCAGCAAGGAACTGACACTACATCACAACATGTGGGTGAATCAGTGGGAATCACACATCACAGCACAGGGGGGCACCAGGTCACAGAGCAGACAGCACCTCCACTACATCACAGGAGGTCATCGGCAGCCATGGCACAGTAGATTGGGCATCGTTGGCAGTCCTGGTGGAGTGGGTCCTAGGTCTGGAGCAGATGCAGAGTCAGGAGGCGAATGCCTCTTGTTCATGTATCTGTGCGTTTGATGCCATTCTGTTCCTCCTGCCCAGCTCAGAGCCGAGAACCCTGTGAGTTCGCAGGCCGTGGAAGTGGCGCTGACAGCTGAGGCGATGAATCCACTCACCAACCCTGAGATAGTGGGGCTCCCTGAGGTGGTGGCAGTTGACACCCCCCAAACGCTGGTGTTCAGGCTGGAAGTGGACACTGCTATGGAAGTCACTGTGAGGTGAGAGTCCATGGAGCCCAGAAAGTGGAACTCCTCCCCCAGAACGGGAATATCCACCACAGAGGCCAGGCTAATGAAATCTATTGAACGGTCAAGGGACTTCCTAAAGAGATCAGCTTTCGTAGGCAGATCTTTGAACCATCTGGTGACATCTTGTACCAGTCCATTGCCTTTTTGTGTGTGATCTCTGACAGGAGCCCCTTCTCCCATATCATGTCTGGAAAGGGGTTTCCTAGGAGAGCTTGTATCTCTCCTCAGGAAGGAAGAACCAAGGTGGGACATATGATTATCCAAGGGGTGAAAAATAGATTGTAAAATGTGGCGGGTTTGAGAGTCACCCCTGATGGGCATAAGTCACCAGAGACCCCAGCGAGAAATGTTTGCAAGTGATGTGGCGTTGGAGGGCCTTGGCCAGCTACATCTCGAAATACCAACATGTTGCATAGAGAGCACTCTGTGTGCTGCAGAGTCCGTGCATCAAACCAGACTGAGCTGAAAAATGCACTCATGGGATGTAGGAATTGCCATGTTGGGTCGGATACAAGGACCCTCTTTCTCAGTCTCCTGCCTTCAGAGAAAGTTGCGGGGGAAATCCATACTGTAGCACATCAGATAATCTGCTTCCTTCCCTGGTGTTTCTCTTTGGGATCCTTTCTAGCTAGAGATTAGCTTGTCCCTTCCACAATGTACATTTGCATCTGCTGTTCTAATGCTGGGTATTTGTGTTATTCATGTATTGGCCCAATCTTTGAACCAGCTGCAACTTGGTGCTCACCCCTCAGCAGTCGCCTGGCTTTCTTTACCCCTGTCTATGAAGTGGAACTATTTCTCTTTGCAGCTGGGGCTTTGGGGATGGCAGCCCCAAGGTGGAGAGCCTGCTGTCTCCCCCCTACGACTCACAGCTGTCCCGTCCAGACCCACAGGGAGAGAGGGTCCAGGTGCTGGCCAGAGTGACCCACACATACACTCAACCAGGTAAGAAAGGGACTGGAGCTGGGGGGTCACTGGGAGCTCAGAAGAGCCCTTAACCCACGTGTTGGAGAGGAGAGGGAATGGGATAGGAAGGCAGGAAGGTGATGGGAGAGGGGCACAACTGTTACTCAGATGAGTACAGAGGAACTTCCTGAGCACAGTGGGAATGACACAGTCTCTAACCACAAGAATCCTAGAAACCCTGGTTTCTTCCCACAATGCCTTTCTTCTCTGCTTCCACAGGCAACTACGCAGTGACTGCTGAGGCCGTCAATAAATACGATCGAGTGGAGCAGGTGGCCAGAGTCCATGCCGTCTGCCCCATAGTGTCCGTGACCATTCGGGTGACTCCAGCCTCCCCCCTGGTGAATGAGGTTACCCAGTTCGAAGCGTTACCCCGCCCTTCCCCCTATGGCATTGTTTACTCCTGGAACTTCAATGACGGCTCTCCCGCACAGGTGGGAGTGAATTCGTGGGTGCGCCACACCTTTGAGAAAAGTGGGGTTTACAACGTGCTGCTGCGGGCCAACAACAGCCTCAGTGAGGTGTTGTCTGATGTGGCTGTGACAGTCAGCGAAGGTGTCACGGGTCTCCACATAGTGTCCAGTGGACCCACTGAGCTGGGTGCAGCCACCGTTGTCAATGCCGTGTTGGACTCTGGCACAGATGTCCTGTGGACTTTTAACATGGGGGACGGGTCCGTTCACAGCAACCTGAATCTAAGCGTCGTCTCTCACACCTTCGCCAAGGAAGGCAACTACACAGTGACGGTGACGGCTCACAACGTCGCCACCTCGACCCATGTCTCCACTATTGCAGAGGTTTACCGGCTTCAAATAATTGACATCCTAGCACCCAGCTGCCTCTCCAGTGGGGAACTGACTCACTTCCAAGCAGCGCTAACAGGGCCGAGCAAAGGGGTTCAGTTCTGCTGGGATTTCCAAGATGGCAACCCCCCTTCTGTCAGGCATGGGGACCCCACGGTCTTTCACAGTTACCCAGTGGCCGGGCACTACCAGCTGAACCTGACTGTACATGGCACAGTAAGCATTGCCTCTCGCCAGCTGGCCATCTGCGTAGAGGACCGGATCCGTTCGGTTAAGCTGACGGTACCGACTCTGGCTGTAGCTTTAGGGGAACCCATGAGCTTCCAGGCTGAGGTGGTTCCAGTGCCGGATCCCCAGCACCAGTATTGGTACCACTGGGACTTTGGTACTGGTGAGGACCCGGTGACCTCGGGGTCTCCAGAAATCACATTCACCTACCTGGAGGGAGGGTCGTACTGGGTGACGGTCTCTGTGTGGAACATGGTCAGCCGGCAAAATGCCTCAGCAGATATCCTGGCTCAAAGGGTGGTTGGCACCATCTCTATTCTCCACAGTGGTGAAACAGGGAGCTTTCTGGCATTGGGCACCTCCTACCTCTTCATGGCTGAGGTCCCCTGGGACAGTGCAGCCACCTTTCTGTGGAACTTTGGAGACCATTCTCCCCCTCAGGCAGGTCAGAGCGCATCCCACACCTACCATGCGGCTGGCGATGTCACCATCACCGTGACCGGAGAAAACCAGGTTAGCCAGAGAAGTGCCTCACTTGATGTTACAGTCCTGGCCCCAGTGCGGCGGCTGGCTCTGAGCACTGAGCAGCCAGTCTGTGAAGTCAGGCAGGAGGTCACCTTCCATGCCTCTCTGGTGGCAGGAGACCAGGTTCACTACCGCTGGGCTATTGGAGAGCCCCATGGCTTTCAGAAAGGGGCCGCCATATTCTTCCACGCTTTCCCTGCCACTGGCGTCTTCGTTGTTTTCGTCATGGCCGAGAACGCAGTGAGCACAGAGAAGGCAAACATCACTGTTGAGGTCCAGGAGCGAGCCCAGGGGCTTCAGATCCACAGCGGGAATGTGGTGCAAGGCAGGTACCTGGCATCTGCTGAGCTCTTTATGCTGACTGCCGAAGTGACCCAGGGCTCCAATCTCACCTTCTTCTGGGTGATTTCTCAAGGGCCACGCCGAGTGTTCACCACTATGGGACAGTCGCTCACATTCTGTTACAATGCAAGTGGGGAGCTGCTGGTGGAGGTGAGAGCCAGGAACCTGCTGGGAGAGGTGTCCGCTGGCCTTGCCCTGCAGGTGGTGGAGAGAGCCTCTGGTGTGCAAGTCCAGGCAGCCAGTGACAGGGTGGCTGTGGGAAAGCCGGTGAACCTCTCCATCTCTGTGACCTCTGGGATGGATTTGCTCTATTCCTGGCACCTCGAGGAGCATGCTCAGTCCTTGCTCACCAACTCCTCCTCTCTGTCCTACACCTACTCCACTCTGGGCTCCAAGCTGGTGTTCGTCACAGTTTCTAACGTTCTTGGTTCCACCAATGGCTCCACAGAGCTAAGAGTCCAGGAGCCCATTTCCAGAGTGAGCTTCACGGTGGAAGGAAACACTCCCCCCTTCTTCTTGATGTCTAACACCTCTAGGCAGCTCTGGGGCTCGGTGGCTACAGGCTCTGATGTCATGTGGGAATGGAAGCTGCAGGGGAAGGAGAAGCAGCCACTCTTCCGTGGACAGAACATCTCCTGCGAATTCAGTGAGGCTGGAGTCTACCAGGTAGACCTCCGCGCCTGGAATGACATCAGTGAGGACACAGTCTGGCACGCCCTGGCTGTCCAAGACCCCGTGGCTGGGCTGGCAGTGGAAGTGGACAGGCGGGACGTGTGCACCGATGACAGGGTAGTCTTCATGCTGCACCTCCAGAGGGGCACGAATGTGAGCTTTGCTCTCACCGTCCCCTCTTTGGGGCTCAGCCAGGAAATCCGCGGAGGAATGCATCACTTCTCTTTCCCGGAGGCAGGCTCTCACTGGGTGCTGGTGTCAGCCTCCAACAACATCAGCGTGGAGGTGGCCTCCATGGTAGTCCAGGTGCTGGAGAAGGTGCGAGGGCTGCACATCCCCAATTGCTGCCCGGCCATCCTGGAGTCCAACAAGGAGCTGGTGCTCAGGGCTCAGGTGCGAGCTGGGGAGAACATCACCTTTTTCTGGGTCTTTGACCTCCCTGGGTATCCTGCCCATGAAGCAGCAGGCCAGCAGGTGGGGTACATGCCCCCTGGAGCAGGTAACCTGACTATTCACGTGGAGGCCCGTAACCCGTTCTGTGCTGCCTCTCTGACAGTGTCCGTGGCTCTGCAGGTGCCCGTCAAGGCAGCCACCTTGTCCAGCAATGGGACTGGGGCTTTCACCAATCAGACGGTGGCCTTTGACGTGGCAGTCGCAGGCGGCAGCGATCTCCGCTCCACGTGGCAGTTCGGGGACTCAGAAGAGACCTTTGCCGGCAGCGGGGCCGAGAGGGTGTTTCACTGTTACAGCCGCGCTGGGGATTTTGCAGTGGAGGTGAAGCTCTACAATGAGGTCAGCTTTGTCCTGGTGCAGACGATGGTTACCGTGCGGGAGCTGGCATGTGGCCGCCCCCTGGTGAGACTGGTGGAGCCACCTTCCTCTGTCCCCAAATCTCGCACCAGCTACTTCGAGGCCAGCGTAGACCTGAAGGGGTGCACAGCTTACAGGGCCCTGTATCTCTGGGAGGTGTTTGGCAGCCCCAGCTGTGAGCACCTGGCAGAGGCCGACCGGGTGCCCCTGCCGCACGTGGACATGTTCACCCCATCACTCACGCTTCCCAAGCTCTCACTGGCCATTGGCACCCACTGCCTGCGCTTCACTGTCTCTCTCCAGCACACCCCTCTAGCGAGGACGCTTTCCCAGCTCATCACTGTCCTCCCCAGCAAGCTGGTGCCCATCATCCAAGGCGGGTTGTGGAGGAGCTGGTCTGCCCACCGGGACCTGGTTCTGGATGGCAGCGGGTCATACGACCCTGACGTGGGGACGGACGCGGACCCCTCCCTGGAGTACCACTGGGGCTGGGAGGTAACACCAGGAAACCAGCAGGAGTGGCCGTCAGCACTCACCCGGCATGCCTAGGCAGTCACTGTGGGAGGGGCTGGGGCTCAGGGTGCCTTGGGGGCAGCAAGGACTGGCTCCGAGTCCAGAGGAGGGGAGGTGCCTTCTTTGGAGGGTGCAGAGCTCCCCCCCCCCCGTCCATTTTGCAGCTCCTCCCTACTTCCTCCCATGCCCGCCCTCACTGCTCACTCCATTAACTCACTCAAGCTAATTATATTGTATCTACCCGGATCTCTGGTCTTACAGGATGGCTTTTGCCTGTGCTCTGAGACTCCCTGCTACAGGGGTTTTTGTAGTGAAGACACACCCTTACCTGTAATTTGGGCCCTACCAAATTCACAGCACTGTACAAATCTAGTCTCCCTCGGTGAAATGGTTTTTGTGTGCTTGTACCGTATACCAGTGTTTCTCAACCTTTTTTTATAAAGTACCCCTTTAAAAAAAAAAGTACCCCCTGTACCTACAGTTTTCAGGCACAAACCATTTTTTTTCTACCATTGCAACCCATTTGTTTAAACAACTTAATCATAGCTGGGTGGGTGATGACATTTTTGGGTGTAAAAAGTACAAAAATAATAAAGCGCTGTAAAACTTAAAACAAAATTTTGGTTTTCTCCAAATTTCAGTGGTGTTGACTACCCCCCCCCCCCGACTTCTCTCGAGTACCCCTCAGGGGGCTCGTACCACTGGTTGAGGAACACTGCCGTATACTATAGAGATCTCACAGGGGATCCCAGCATTCCTCACATTCAGGGTCCTGACCCAGAAGGGAGCTGCAGGGGGATCACAAAGTTATTGTAGGGAAGTTACCGCTCTTATTTTTGTGCTGCCTTCAGAGCTGGGCAGCAGGAGAGCGGCATCTGCTGGCCAGGCCCTTAGCTCTGAAGGCAGCATCCCCCCAGCAGCAGCACAGGAGTAAGGATGGTGAGACTATCCCATGACATCCTCCCTTCTGCTCCCAGCCGGTAGCCACCACTGTCCCGCTGCCCAGCTCTGGAGACAGCACCGCCCCAGCAGCAGCACAGAAAACAGGGGAGGAATAACCACGAACCCCCTTACGATAATCTTGTGACCTCCCCACATCTACTTCTTGGGCCAGGATCACGTATAGTGACACCACAGCACGTCAGGTTTAAATACCTGAAAGCGTGAGATTTTAGTTAGTTGGATGCCCGCAGATCATGGGTGTGGCCAAGTCCGTCCCCCCTCTCCAGAGTGGGGCAGGGACAGATATAGTCCCGGAGCAAGTTAACCAGATCTCTCTGTCTCCTGCTCAGAATGTGTCCACGCCCCGGTGTGCACCCCCACCCCTGCAGGGCGGTGCCAGCATCACCATTCCCCGTGCAGGGCTCTGCACAGGGGCTAGCTACCGCTTCATTCTCACCGTGAAGAAGCCAGGGAAGGAGCCAGCCTCTGTGGCCCAGACGGTGAGTGGGAAAGGGGCAGCCTGGGGAAGGAGGCTGAGGGATAGACCCCCAGTCTCACTGGGCATGGAGCCAGCACACAAGGAGGCAGCTTCTGCCTTCTCAGCAGGAACATGTGGGGCACCCATGACCCCTCGCTAAGCCTTGGGGCAGCACAAGGCTGGGGGGAAGAGCTTGGAAACAGAGTGCGTCTGCTGCTGGTCCATGTGGCTTCAGTGCTGGGCAGATACCAGCCAGGCTCTGTGTGCTTGTGCTGCCAGGCCTGCCCCCAACCCTAGAGCATGGGCCTCGTGTCTCCCTCTTTGGGTACCAGGCACCTTCCCCTATTGCCCAGGGCTCACTCCCCCCTGTGTCAGGCTTGTCCCCTCTCTTGCATCGAGGCTGCTCTAGTTCCACAGGGGTGTTTTCTAGTGCAGTTTGAATCTGATTCTGCCCTCTGCCTGCAGGTTTGGATCCAGCCTGGCCAGATCCTGCCCGTGGCCATCGAGTGCCGTTCCTGCAGTGCCCTGTCAAGCTATGAGATCAGCAGGAGCATCCACGTCAAACTGGCCGGGCAGTGCCAGAGCTGTGGCAACAGGACCGTGGTGAGACCGGCTTTGCTGAGGCAGGAAGTGCCCAGCCTGAGCCACTTGTATTTAGCTCCCACGCCCAACTCCTGCCGCTTGGGAGGAGGCTTGACTTGAACACACACCCAGTGGAGCGACTCCACACGCTCCTCTCCCCTGCCCCTGCTCATCCCACACGTTGCCCACAGGGTCCGGGGCTCGTGGTGCTGCTCGGAGCTTACACCTGCGAGTGCCCCTGCGCAGACTGGAATAGCCGGCTGGGGTTGGACCTCAGCTGGGCCATGGCACTTGAGGGGACGTGGACTCTGCCCGCCTGTAGTCTGCGTGCCCCAGCACCTGAGGAACGGGGGTGTTACTGGAGAAGGGGGGGGGCAGTGGCTCAGCGGGTGAAGGGTGTTGAGTGGTTAGTGCTGGAGACCAGGAGGCTGGACTCCTAGGTTCCAGTCCTGACTCTCTGGGCGATCTTGGTTGAGTCAGTAAACCACTCTGTGCCTCAGTTTCCCCTCTGTAATGGTAGGGATAATGTTGCTTTATTGTGCCAGCAGGGTGCTGCCTGGCTCTGTGCGTTGGGATTTGTCAGGTCTAGGAAGGACTTGGATGGCAGGCCCTACAGAAGGGACAGCCTGGTTCTCTGCTCCCTTCTCCCACACCAGCCCAGCTGGTATGTCTGCACCCTGCTGTTGGGCTGCTCTCTCACCATGTCTCCCTCTTGGACCCTGGCAGTACAAGTGGACGGCTCAGAGTTCG
This sequence comes from Pelochelys cantorii, assembly GCA_032595735.1. Classification (NCBI taxonomy): domain Eukaryota; kingdom Metazoa; phylum Chordata; order Testudines; family Trionychidae; genus Pelochelys; species Pelochelys cantorii. Next base: position 17,697,656 of record CM064344.1, read on the forward strand.
GACGGACAACCTGTAACCCTGGACCATGTGACCACCTCCACCGGGGACTCAAACCGGGACCTGGTGATCCGACAAGGGGCCCTGAAGGATGGGGTGAATTACACTTTCACGCTCTCGGCCTCCCAGCCTGGAGGGGAGCTGCAGGGGGCATCCAGCATCTCTCTGACCCCCAACAACCCACCCAGGGGAGGGGTCTGCACCCTGACACCCGAACACAACCTCTACCTCCTGGAGACCCCGGTCTCCTACCAGTGCACAGGTAACTCTGCCAGGACGTCCTCTGGGCAGCTGCCCCACAGCCCCAGGGCAGAAGTTGATCCTGTGGACACCAGAGAGTCCACAGTACCAGGAACAAAGGAGAAACTCCCTGCCCAATGCTAGGTATATGGGAGGGTGAGAGGGACATTCAATCCCTGTCTTCCCACCCTCTGCCCTGACCCCAAGCCCCATGGGGTGGAAGGAGCTGGATGTGCTCATAGACTCATAGACTTTAAGGTCAGAAGGGACCATTATGATCATCTAGTCTGACCCCCTGCACAATGCAGGCCACAGAATCTCACCCACCCACTGCTAGAATAATCCTCTCACCTATATCTCAGATATTGAAGTCCTTGAAACAATGGTTCAAAGACCCCAAGATGCAGAGAATCCTCCAGCTGTGATCTGTACCCTATGGTACAGCACCAGGAGGTGCTGACGAGGCGCCTGGCCTGGCCGGCGCTGTGACGGTGGCCACAGGGCCGGCCCACAACATTTTGGCACCTGAGGTGGGGAGCTCAAATGACGCCCCCTCACTTGGGCCAAAGCTTTGAAAGGTCTCAATTCTGCTTTCTTCCTGTTCTACTCTGCCACCATCTCTGCATCTAGAGCAGAGAGAATACATCTGCACCAGCAGCAGACACAGTTTTCTACACTCTGTGTCCGAGTGGCGCCCCCCCCCACAGTCTGGCACCCACAGTTTTCTACACTCTGTGTCCGAGTGGCGCCCCCCCCACAGTCTGGCACCTGAGGTGGCTACCTCAGTTGGCCTCATGGTGAGGCCAGCCCTGGGTGGCCAGGCGTGGATCTGGGCTGTCTGCATACCAGGATTGGGGATGTGGTTTACAAGTGCTCCTAGGGCTTAGGGAGGTGACAGGATCTCTGGGGCCGGCTGCCCTCGCCCATTTCAAGCCAGGTGATTGTGACGTGCTTTGTGTTGCAGTAGTTGCTAACGTATGTTGCAGAGACTGATTCAGCCCTGGGAATACAGGAAGGCCTGAGGGCCCTGCCAAGCAGGGGGAGGAATCGGTTGGGCTGCAGGCCGAGTGATTTGGCAGGTCGCACGTGCAGCTGTCGCCTGAAGGAGCCCAAGAGGCAGTGACAGGGTGGGTGCTCCTGTTCTGAACTCAGCTGAGTTACACTCGTGCTCCATCTGTGTCTCCCTTCCCTGCTCTCTCAGGCTGGAGGGATGACGATAGCAGCCCGGTGCAGCTGATTTACACGCTGACTGCTGGAAGATGCTCTCCCGATGGCAGGCACTGCCAGCCCTTCACCCTCTACAGAGGGATCCAGTCCTCCTTCAGCACCTTCCTCCCTGCGGCCACCAGCGGCAGCCGCTCCACTGTCCACGTCATAGTGGAGCTGGAGGACTCGCAGGGGGCGAAGACGCTGGCCCTGAACCGGTGAGCATGGGCACATCCAGGATGGGCAATCCCGAGGGAATGCGGCTGGGCCTGTGTTGGCACACACGGGCATCCTAGAAACAGAAAGATCAGAGGCAGCCAAGAGTGCCTCTGGACTCTGCTTGGGACTCCAAAGTAGTCTGGTTCCACTGCTCAGTCCGAAGTGCCCGCTGATCCCCAGCTGCTGGGAGGAACAGAGCCTTGGAATTCACTGGGATAACTCTCCTTCCTAGGACCCTGACTCTGGCCATGCCGGTACTTCCAGGGGACTTTCTGTCCGTCACTAGCTGGCTGAAGAACAAGAGCCAATCAGAACTGTGGGGTGTGGTCCAGCAGGGCAACCCCCAGGAGGTGATCCCCTACTCCCTGGCCCTCATCACAGTGCTGAATCAGGTGAGGGTTCAGCTGTGGTGGCCGTTTTCTCCCTGGCACGTGCGCACACACACGCTCATGATCTTGCACACTCGTGTGTCTACGTGCATGCCCGCGCGTGCCCCCTCTCCTGGCAGACGTGCCTCGCTCACAAATGCCCCTGTGTGTGTGCTCCAGCACTCAGGCAGCCGGGACGAGGAGGAGCTGAGGGACCAAATTGCCATCCGCAACAATGTCACCGCAGCACTGGCCTCCCTCCGTATCTCCAGCGTGAAGGAGGTTGCCCAGCTGAGCGCGGCGCTGCAGCAGTGTGTGGTAGGACCTTGCTCTCCCCCGCTTTTTCCCCTGGCCCAGGTGCACGGTCTGGTCACTCCCCTGGTGGCAGACGAACTCCTTGCTCCTCCACCGGGGGCCCTCGCTAGCTGCCTCCATTTTCCCACACACCAGACTGGTGGGTGTGACTAAGCTCCAGGGTCTGCCAGGCCCTGTGCTCGCAAAGAGCCTGGGCGCCCCTAGCTGCTGGCCATGGGGCTCTGTTGGAAGGGCTTAGCCTCCACTGGGACAGTTGCCTAAGGAACGGGCAAGTAGGGAATTGGTGAGCCCCATGCTGCCCACACTCCTCCCACTGGGGCGAGAGAAGAGGGACAGGAGCATCCTACAGCGATGGCTCCTGCTGCCCAGGTCAGTGCAGAGCCGGGGAGAGGCCTGGAGGCAGGGAAGTGAGCATGTGCAGGGAGGAGTGGAGTGGAGCCAGGAGTCTGGCAGATCTCGGCTGGCTGCGATGGCAAGGGAGTCAGGGGAGAGTGAGGTCTGCAGGTTACGGCCATGATGGGGGAAGAGTGAGGAGGAGAAGGCTGAGGCAGGGAGGGCAGATCTGCTGGAATCCCTCCCCTTTCCCATCTTAGGTGTTCCCAGGAGAGTTCAGCCCCGAAAACCAGGCCAGGATCCTGGCAGCAACCCAGCAAATGATCCAAATCATCAGCACGGAGACGGAGGAAGGTCACGAGACGCCCACCTCCGCCGGCAGCAGCATCCTGGGGATTCTGGGTAAGCCACAAGCCATGTCAGCATTATAGGAAGGGTCTGGAGGGATGGGAGGCAGCAGGACCATACTCCTGGGAGCTGCAATCCAGGACTCTACCCTCCTGCCACCAACTCCCCCGGTGGCTGGGGCAGCTCTCTGGTTCCGCAGCTAGTGGCAGCTCAGCTGCAAGGCCACGCTCTGGCACAGCGATTCTGGGTGCTGCACATGGGGCCTTGGAGACACAGCTCCCTGGGCCTGTCGTTCCCAGCAGCCTTGCCAGCCCGAGGTGAAGTCTGACATGAAGGGGCTCTGTGCTCTGGATGGGGCCATGCCCTAAAGAGGGGAGATCTGGGTGGGGTTTGGGGGGAGGTGGGGAAGCAGCAGGACTCTAACTGAAACCTGTGAAATCTTTCCCAGGGAGCATGTTATCAGCGCTGGACATGGCCCCTCACCTGCCTGTGTCTGGGGCCCCGGGTCTTAGCACAGCCTTGAGTGCCTTCAACCTCACCCGGGCCCTGATGAAGTCCCTGATGAGGTCCCGGGTCCTGAATGAGGAGACCTTGTCGCTGTCTGTCTCGGAGATCCGCACGCAGGGCAAGAGGGCCGACTCCCCCAACCTGCTGTGCCTGGTGCCCTCTGAGCAGTGCCTCTTCTCTGTGCCCAGCGCGGTGGCCGGGCAGCTGGCAGGGAGCCAGGAGGTGGTGCAGGTGCTCATGGACATCTCCATCAACCCCTTCCCGTTCAACTACTACGCCAACTCCTCCATCTCCACCCACCTGGCACTGCTGGAGTTCACCACTCCCGGAGGGGCGCCCATCCCAGTCTCCAGCCTGTCCGGGGAGCGGGCTATCTGGCTGAGGCTGCCGACCGGGCAGCGGGAGCAGCGGCGCTCCCCTCCAACGCTCATCCTCATCCCTCCTGGGGAGTCGGTCACTTTCACAGTGAGGGCCTCGGCGGGGAGCCGGGCCGAGGGGGTGCACATCCACATTGGCATCACTGTGCAGGAGGGTGAGTTGTTAGCAGGAGACAGAGCTGCTCTGGGTCTGAGATGGGCAGAGGTTAGCCCAGCAGGGTGGGGCCAGTTTGATGCTGATTAACACTGGGGTTCCCTCTCCCACTTGCATAGAGACACCATGACCCTCAGCTATGGCACGAGGGCTCTAGGGATCCGAGGGATATAGCCCTCTGCTGCCCAGGTCAGAAGAGACTCTCCAGGAGCTGCCCTAGGACATGCAGGTCCCTTTTGTAGGCCAGCCAGTAGGGGGCGATGTAGCCACAACCTCTGGAGCAAGCCTGATTCCATCGGTGGAGGGCAGGAACGTACACACCGTCAGGAATGGAGGGCTTGGCAACACTTAGCCCAAGCTCAGTTAGCTGCTCTCTCTGCATTGCAAAGCCAGAATTCTCATCCTCCCAAAGGATGTCACGTAGCCCCTGCCGATCGGTCCCTGTTCTGCTGCTGCTGTGCCCCTGCGAAGCCCAGATTCCCCAGTTCCAGGTGGTGAACTGCCAGCCCTGGCCAAATGTTGCAAACTCCCGGGGAGTGACTGTCCATCTCCTTGCAGGTTTTGACCCCAGCCAGGAGACTGAGCCCTCCATCCATTTCTACGGGCACTACGCCCCCGCTCCCAGTGAGTTTCACTATGCCTGGAAGGAAGAAATGATCTTTGACAGCCTGCAAGCAGGCAGCAACAGGGAGGTCACCCTCTTGCTTTCATCTCCGTAGGTATCCGTTCACCCAGCGCTCTGGGGCTTGCAGGTTCCTTCCTACAGTGTTGCTCCCTGGGGTCTGAGGGCTCCACTTGCCTTAAGGGGGTGGAGGGAGAATAATCGGTGTCAATGAGAAACGCACCCCCTGTGCTCATCACCCCGGCAGCATCTTTCCCCCACACAGCATCAGAGCCTGCCCGGGTGATGAACATAGGGGGTACGGTGACAGCCAAGGGCAGCAAAGAGAATCCATTCCCTGCGCCAAAGACGCTGCTTTGTTTGGGATCTTCCCTCTCCAGGAATGACTAGAAGGGTATTTGGGAACTGGGGAACATCCATAGCTCTTGGCCACAGTAGGGCAACACCCTAGGTGCACACAGCTGTTATGTCACTTTGCTTGAGTTGCATGGTGCAACCCTCTTTTCACCGGCTCTGTAGAGCTTCAGGACAGGGTCTAAGGGACCTTGTGCAAAGTTGGGTGTGTGGGCGGGGCAACCGGAAGGCGGCAGATGCCCACAAACAGTGTGGTACATTTGGTGCAGAGCGGGGACCAGTCAGGGCCTGACATCACCGCAGGGAGACATCAGCAAGGCTTGGAGGAGATCCGAGGGCTGCCAGTGGGCGCTTGGGCATGACTGGGGGAGATTGGCAGCTGGCTCAGGGTTTGGTTTGGGGGCTTTCCACGTGGTGTATGTGGGGGTGGGGAAGTGCAGGATGGGAGTCTGAAGGCTGGCTCCCCATGTTAATGTTGCTAGCCAGGCCCACAGGCTACGGAGCTCAGCTGCATGTAGGCAGGGAAAGTGCGGTCCCGGCATGAGGCCCATGTGGAACCCCGGGCAACCCCACACATGGAGAATGGCTGGGACCAGCCCTGCTTGTGGGACTTGCCTGGTTGCAGCTCAGTGTCCCAGCCAAACCCCACCTGGGAAATCAGGGTTGTGCCTCACCACGTTCCTCCTGCCGCTTGTGTTAGATATGCTGCCCTTCGCTCCCTGTCCTCAGCTGTGCACCTGTTGGGCTCCGCAGCAGCTGCCTCCCACCCCACTAGGGGCTGCACTGCTCGGGTGTGCGAAGTGTGTCGCTTGTAAGAGATGCTGGCTTCCCTTGGATCTGGGGCTACTAAACCGTAAGCCCACCCCTGTGCGGGCTCCTCTCCCTTCCAGCCACAGCTTCAACAGTACACTCCGAGACTATCACGTCAACATCACCAACCACTTCTCCCAGGCATCCACCAGTGCCGCAGTCACGGTCTTTGCCAGCCTCTGCCAGTACTTCCACTTCCCCAGCATGCAGTGGAGCACCGAGGGGTTGAGCCCGACGGCCGCCACCAGCCAGAAGGAGATTGTGTGTCTGACCGAACATCTCACCGTCTTTGGAGCCAGTCTCTTTGTGCCACCTCACAGCATCCTCTTCCTGCCCCCGGTAAGCCGGCCGTCCGGGGCGGGCAAGGAGGAGATGGTTGGCTAATACCCCTGTCAGTGTAATTGCCACAGCTGGCATCTTGGCCAATACCCAGGGGCCCCCAGAGCTAAAGCTGCGGCAGCTCGAGTGAATGAGCCAGGCTGGAGCCATCACAGCTCTTATCCTCTGCGGGGCACATGGAACACGCACTGGCTGGAGATGGCAGCAGTTGGAGACTCTGCGTGTGGAACACCCATGGAAGGCAGTGGGGGCTCCCTGTGCAAAGAGCAGCAGGAGCTGGGCTGTGCAAGCAGGAAGCCTGGTCTCTGCGCTGCACGCTTGATGATTAATTGAGCCTTATTGCATGCACCACCCGGCAGCTCTCTGCTGAGTCCCAGTGAGGAAGGACCTGGCTTACTGGGGTCTGTGCAGGTGAAATTCTCCCCAATGCAGAGGGGTGTTGACCAAGGTCTAGTCACCCCCTGATCACACTTATGCCCAGATGTGAAGGTTTCAGGGGGATTTAAATGGTGTATAAGAGGCTGTAGCCTGTGACACCCCCACCCCTGGGTGAATTTCCTCACCAAAGGGGGGGGGGGAGATGAGGGGGAAAGCAGGACCCCTTTGCGAAGGGATCAGCAGCTGGATCATGTCTAGGTCTGCCATGTTTTCACCCCAGGACTGAAAATAAAGACCGATTCTGTTGCCACCAGGCTCAGGCTCAAAGTCGATCTAGCCTGGTCATTCTCCAACATTTCTTATTTGGCCCTGTCACCTGCTGAGACATGTGTTCCCAGCTCTGTCTGGACAGCCACTCCAGCTGGAGTAGGGGAGGCATTTTAGGACCAGAGTTCCCCACTGCCCTATTCCTGAGAGCTGCTGTTTCCAGCAGGGAAATGAGCTGCTCTCTTGTGGTTAAAGGCAGGAACTTGGAGGAAATATTCCCTCCTGGCCCTTCACAGTTGTTTTCCTTTTAGTGCTCCCAGCACCCCAGATCTCCCTCATGTGGTGGTGGCCATCAGTCCACAGGATCCACAGCCGTGCCATTCATTGATTTATCTGAAGGTGTTCAAGTGCCCCAAGGCCAGGGTGATGGGCTGTCAGGGCTGTTCCCCACTCTGGCACTCTGAGTGCAGAAGGTGGGGGCCGACAAGAGTCCTTAAAAATATCTTGCCTCTCTAGGCTTCTGCTTAAAAGCTCCCCAAGGCCACAGATTCCCTGGCCTTGGGAGGTAGTTGCCACTCCTAAGTGAAATAAGAGACCCCTTTTTTCTTGAACCCAGGAAGGTAACACTAGGACTTCTTCCAGAGGGGTATCCCCAAGCTCTTTTACCACAAGAGAGCTTGGAAAAAAGAGAAAACAAACTGCAGTCTCTGGTAGCTGACGTCTCAGTCTTAGGCATGCATACACAGACACAGAGAAAAAACAGATAGCTCTGGGCACGGCTTAACTAGTGAAGGAGGGGCGGCGGGAGCCTATGGATTTTACACTGAGAAGTTTTACCAAACAGCAAAATAAATAAAAAATACCTTGATCACAACTAAATACACATTTTCCCTCTACTCACAATCTGTGCTGATCCGTACCTCAAGGCCCAGTTCACTCCCATGTCCAATATTTTTTAGAGGCATGGTAATTCTGATTACTGCATCTGCTCCCTCCAGCCCTTAACTTAGACTTGCCACACACAAAGAGCAGGCAAGGTATCTATATGCAATTCGGATTTCAGCACTGTGTCCCATTGGTTCTTCTGGCCCCCTGCCAACACCCTTGCTAGCTACCTAAGTTTAATGCTGTAGTCACCGGGTGCTGGCCAGCACTCCTCCTGTCCATCACAAGGGCACATTGGAATTGCCATAGAGACAGAAAAAGTAGCACTGACACGTCCCGCCTCTGGCATCTCCACTGGGGGGGATGGGCGGACAGCGCCCGAGGGAGCCCTGCCTTCTGCTTACTTCTACCCTGGCCTCTGTTGGGGTTTCAGAGCCAGCATGGCAGGCAGACTCCACTGGTGGTGATTACCTGCTGCGTGCTCATCGCCATCTACCTGGGGCTGGTGCTGATCGCCCACAAGCTGGATGACATTGACATCACCCAGGTGGGCATCATCCCTCGCTGTGGCCAGCCCGGGCGGTACAAGTACTGGGTAATGGTGAAGACTGGCTGGAAAAGAGGATCAGGTATGGCAGCAGGCACAAGCTGGCAGCCTGCTCTCCTTGAGGGCCTGGTTGCAGGGGGTTGGGAGGAGCTATGTCCCCAACAGAGGGAGGCCCTGAACTTAGAAAGCTTCCCGAGATCAGGGAACGCTCTGCATGCTCTCCAGCCTAGTGGCACAGGCTGTGTGTGTGAGAAGCCCAGAATGGAACCATCATGCAGCATGAATTCCTCCTGCCCCGGGAGCCGGGGGCTGTCTCTGGAGCCAGGGTGGGTTTCCTTGGTGGAACTGTGTGTGGTGTATGTAGGGTGATGGGAAGAAAAGGGGGAGCCCGGGGTGCAATAAAGTTGGAAACACATTTCCGCACTGCCTGCTAGTGTCTGCTCCTCGTCTGGGTAGCTAGACCAACGCCCCTCTCCCACCCCAATTCAGTGTCACTTCTGGCAGCATCAAAATGTGGGCACTTAAAGGCAGAAACGTCTGTTTGCTTCAGCTAGCGGCAGCTGAGTTGGGCTGTGGGAGGACAAGCCTGGTGATTTCTGGGGAGGACAACAGAGGTGACATAAGCTATTGTGTTGCATGTCTCTTCTAGGTACCACCGCACACGTAGGGATCAGCTTATATGGGCTGAACAAAAGTGGCTCTCGCCACCTGGACAAGGGCTGGGCCTTCCAGAGAAACAACCAGGATACTTTCCAGGTGGAGACTGATGCAAACCTGGGAGAGATCTGGAAGATCCGCATCTGGCATGATAACACTGGTATGGCCCAGCGCGGGGTTACATTTCTACAGGGAAACGCTGGGCATGCCGGGCTGCTTCCTGCCTTTCTGCTGCATCATTGCTCCAGCCCCGGGAGTGACAGGCTGCATTGGTGAGGCTGGCTGGCTGCAGGGCGCCCTGAGTGCTGGTGTAGGATTTCAGGGCAGCGTATACGCCGGCGTGTGTTTCTCCACATAAGCTCTTTTGATCAAGACCTCAAGCAGCAGGTTGCAGGGGGTTGGGAGGAGCTCTGTGAACGCCCATGTTCTGGGGTCACTGGGACAAGTAGATTCTTCCATGCCATTAAGATTTAATTAGTAGTGTTAATTTTCAGACTAGCCTTTATGTCCCAGGGTGAGATTTTGCAAAGTGACTACTAGAGATTTGGGGGGACCTTAAAAGAGCCTGATGTTTGGAAGGGTGGAACCCCCACCTTGTGAAATGGGGGTCCCTTGAGGGGGTCTCAAATTGGGTGCCCAAAGTCACAAGTCACTTCAAAAAATCTTGGCCACCTCTACTGTAAGGGGCCAGATCCGCAGCTGGTATAAATCAGAGTAGTTCTATGGACTTGGTGCTGTGCTGATTTCCACCAGCTAAGAGTGTGACTCCAGTAAAGTTTTTTGTTTACACTGAAGCCAGCACATTGAGAGTTAAAGCTGAAATCCCATCAACAGGCCCAGCTCCATAGGTGCTCCAGGGCTGGAACACCCACAGGGAAAACCTGGGGGTGCTGAGTACCCACCAGCAGCCCCCCCGTCAGCTCCCCTCACTCCCCTGTGCCACCTGCCAGTGGGCCCTGCAGATCAGCACCACCCCCACCCTCCAGGCACTTCCCGTTGTGGTGGAAGATTTTTGTCGCCGAAACTGGGCGTTTTTCCTGACCAAAGTGGCACTGCAGTGTGCGTGCTCTCGCTGTTGTCACTAAAAGGCAGGGTTTAGTGGCAAAACTTGGTAGTGTAGGCAAGGCCTAAGTTTCCAAGCACTTCTGGCTGAGAGGAACACAACAGCTCACACTGAGTAGCTTAGCCTCTGTACATCCATCCTGAGAACTACCACCCATCTCCTTAGCTCCTGGAGCTCTGCAAAGTGCAGGAAGGACACAGACTCCTGCCTCTGGTGAGAAAGGGATGGAGGCTAGAGTTCTCCTCTGTATCTGCTGCCATTGGAGGACAACTGAGCAAAGCAGTGAGCAGCAAGGACGTACATTCATGAGGAGCCTCAGGAAGGCAGTGATCTGAAGTGCAGGTGCATCATTCTCTCCTCCTGTGTCCCCAGGGCTGGACCCTTCCTGGTACCTGCAGCACGTCATTGTCTGGGACAGACAGACAGACCATATGTATTTCTTCCTGGTGGACGACTGGCTGTCAGTGGAAAATGAGAAGAATGAAGGATTGGTGGAAAAGGAAGTCCTGGCTGCCTGTGAGTGCTGCCCCATGGGCTACGTTCCAGAGGGAGTCCAAAGCTTCCTTTAGCGTTATTACCACAATAGCACTGAGGTCAGGAGCTGTTGTGCTAGGTACTGCACAAACCCAGAGTACACCACCATCCCTGACGATCTGACTGTGCAACTAGATGAGGCAGACCCAGGAAGGGGGGGAACAGAGGCACACAGAGGGGAAGTGACTTGTCCAAAGTAGCACAACAGGTCAGTGGAACCCAGGTCTCCTGCCCCCAGTCCAATGGCCTGGCCACTTGGCCACATGCCGAACATAAGGTTGTTGGACAGTAGAATCAGGTGGTGATGACACTAGAAAGGGCGGCAGTGGGCAGAGAGAGACGGTATCTTCAACAGCGCTCAGACTACTGGTGCCCAGACTACCTGGGCGGTGTTCTCTAAGTGTTGGTGGTGGGGGGACAAGGGGGGAAAGGACTCCCAGTGATGCTCAAGCAAGAAGGGAAGTGTTGGTGATGGAAGAGGTGACAGCCAGAGGGAGGAGGGGATAGACCCTCCCCCCAAGGAGGAAGAAAAGGGAATGCTGATCTTTTGCCTTATGCTGCTTCCAGGCCCACAGGAGCTGAAATGCTTCTCTCGGGTTTTCCCTGCCCAGCTGCGACTTGGTTTCTCTGACTGGCACATGTGGCTCTCAGTCTGGGGCCGCTCTCCCCACAGCCGCTTCACCCGGGTGCAGAGGATTACCTGCTGCATGCTGGCTGTGTACCTCTTCCTGGCCATGTGTGTGCTCTGGTATGGAGCCATCAGCACTGAGGGCAACAGGTGGGTCCCACTGCACCTCTTGTCTCTCATGGGTGGCTTTCATGCAAGGAAACCGAGAGAGGGGCAGAGGGAGGGATGGAAAGTAGTGAGTGAGGGAAGAGAGCGCTTGTGGATAAAGCCACTGGGGCTGGGATTTTCAAGTGAGTTCAGAGGAGTTGGGCACTCAACAACCATTGGATCGCAATGAGATTTAGATGTCGAATTCCCTTACGCGCCTTTGAAAATCCCAGCTTTGAATGGTTATACAAGTGCTGAGAGAGTATCTGATGCTTTGGATTCAGGACTGGAGAGAGGTCATCTAGTCCAGATCCCTGCGCTGAGGTAGGGCCAAGCAAACCTAGACCATCCCAGACAGTTGTTTGCCCGACCTGCTCTTAAAGACCTCCAGTGATGGGGAGTCCGCAACCTCCTTTGAAAGCCTGTTCCAGATCTGAATTACTCTTAACATTAGAAAGGTTTTTTGACCAAAATCTGTCTTGCTGTAGATTAAGCCCATTACTTCTTGTCCTGCATTCAATGAAAAAAAGAGAACAGTTCATCACCATCCTCTTTATAACAACCCTTCACATATTTGAAGACAATCATCAGCTCCTCCCTCAGTCGTCTTTTCTCATGACTAAGCATGCCCAGGGTTTTTCACCTTTCCCCATAGCTGCTCAGTCTGTGTGTGCTGGCTCTGGTCCCAGAGGGACCTATGCAAAATGCCCCCCCCCCCCCAGATATGAACATCCCAGTGTCCTGGAACCACTCTCTCTTAACACAGGACTCGAGTCACCACATTGTCCTCTGGCTTTGTTCTTTCCTGTAGCGTTCCCCTGGGGAGTGAGGCTTCAGTGACAGCAGAAAGCATTGCCGTGGGGATGGTTGTGGCTTTAATGGTCTTCCCAATACAACTTCTCTTCACCTTCATCTTCAGGAGAACTCGCAGTAAGGTACTGGTCACCCTCCACGTGCAACGTCCAGTGGGCCTCCTCTCCCCAGCTACCTCATCCACCAAACCTGCTGCTACAATCCCACCAAGGTCTATCCGTCCCCTCCCTAAGGGACAGGAGTTTGGCATGACCAGAGTGAAGGACCTTGCATTGTCATTGTCTCTACAGTGCCTGTTGTGTGCATACATATTAACAAGACATGCCAGCATCCAGGGCTGTCAGATCCCTTTTCACTGGCACTAAAGCCATTTAATCTTTTCAAGGACACTCTCTGAATGTCACCATCTATTTTACAGATGCCGTGGAAAAATGAGGCTTAAATATACAGCCAAAGAAGGTTGAAAATTAGTTTAAAAAAAAAGGCTGTGATTTTTTTTTGCAAAAAATTGTTTTTATATAAGTTCGCATTTTTAAAAAATCTAAATCAAAATTAAGAATTCCTAAAATTTTGACCAGACTTAGATATATGTACTTACAGCTGTTTTAAGAACAGGGTTATTAGTAGTATTAGTAGTACTGTACCTAGGAATCTGTCTTGGTCCTGGACCGATTGTGTTAGGTATACAAAAAGAGAATAAAAAAGCAGCCCCTGCCTTAAAAAACTTACAATCTGAGTATAATAATAGGAGAATTGGAAATTATGCAGAAGAAATTCTGCCATGAGTGCACAAAGCTACCAAGCACTTCCACATGATCTGACTTCCAGATGCTCAGGGTGTGTCTACACAGCACAGTTATTCCGGAATAATGGCTGTTGTTCTGAAATAACTATGCGAGCATCTACACAGCAATTCCGTTATTTCAAAATAATTTTGAAATAACAAACAGCTTATTCTGACTTCTGTAAACCTCATTCTACGAAGAATAATGCCTATTCTGAAATAGCTATTTCAAAATAAGGCATGTATAGATGCTCCACTTCTGCTATTTCGAAATAGCCTCTCACCAGGGCCAGTCTAAGTTATTCCTCCTGGGGCTCTAAATCGAGATAGCATGTCTACATTAGGGAAGCCTGCCCCGGACTAATTTTGAGGCTTCCTTGCAGTGTAGATGTGCTGTGGAAACTATTTCATATTTAGCTAGAAGCCATTTTGTATAACAGAAGCCATTTAAGTTTCTCGCGTCTGCACATATGCCAGAGAATGAACTCTCCTTCACCCCATGTGGAAAAGGCCAGAAGGATGAGCTATTGGAATGTGTTAATTGAGCTGTTCGAGAGGGAGCTCTCACTCCCTCTTACCTGCCTCTTCTTCTTGCTGATGATAACTTTCTCTTCTGAGTTTAATTGATGATTTCTGTAATTGGATGCCCTGACGTCAGACTTGTTTGGTTAAGGGTATAAAGTACTAGGATTGATTTGTATTAGGCAGCCTTACTGGGCCCGGCTTTGCTGGGTTCATGTTTGGCTCACTTTGTGCCTTATTGATCAATAAAGCTTTTGTTAGCCACCTAATCACATGGAAGTCTTTTGCTTCGACAGCGCTATTTCGAAATAAGCTATTTCAGAATAACTATTCCAGAATTGCTCATGCCGAAATAACTGTGCAGTGTAGATGTAGCCTTAGGGAGTAACAACAGTGCATAGCTCTTACACAACACTTTTCATCACTACCTCTTAAAGCACTTCCACAATCTCTTTTGGAAGCCACGGATCATGCTCCATGTTTTACAGATGGGGAAACTGAGGCACAAGGAGGGGAAGGGACTTGCCCAAGGTCACCCAGCAGGCACATGGCAAAGTCAGAAATAGAATCCACAGCTCCTGTGTTCCAGTTCACTGTCTGTCACTTAGAGGCATTCTCTTGGATGCCAAACTGAAATTACACTATTTACTGTTAAGGTCCAGCTGTCAGAGTCCTGCCTCTGTGCACATGGTGCTTTGTATGTGCTCACTGGGCCCTGGGCACACACTAGCATCTGCATAAGCCTGGGAGAGATTCTAACCTATGAAAACATCTTCCAGGAAGGGGAGTGCACCAGCATAAAGGGACTGGGTGGGAACCTGGTTGTAGACCAGGTGTGGACAATTTTTGACTGGGGGCCACTTCAGAAATTTTTGAAGTGGCCGTGGGCCACCCTGGAAGGGATGGGGCCTCAGGAGGAAGGGGCGGGGCCAAAATACTTCCATGCTTCCCTGCCCACAGATCCTGATTGGTCTGCGGGTGGGGGAGAGTGTGAAGTCTTTGCCCCCCTCCTCTCAGAGAGAACCACTAGCTGTTCTGAACAGCTGTTGGTTCCCTCTAGGTGCTCCTGATGGTGGGAGGAGACTTCACATGCTCCCCTCTACCCCCTTGGCCAATCAGGGCTTGGGGGCTGGAGGGAGCACTGGAAGTTTTCTCCCGCCCTGCCCCTGTCCTTGTCCTGCAAGGAGCACATGGTGCTTAGAAGTGCTGTGCCCCTGGCAGGGCAGGAAGGAGACATCTGGGCAGGGAGCATTCCTTGCTCCTCTTTCCAACAGGTGGTGGTAGAGGACCCCGACCCACTTGTGCAGGACGTTCAGACTGTGGAGATGGACGTGTACCTTGAACACTCGAACCTGGGCAGCTCCTCCTTCCTGTCTATCCCAGGGGGGCTGGAGTCCATCATGGACCAGAGCTCTGTTAGCTGTGTAAGTGAAAGGCGGTTCCATGGGCATCTTTGGGGGATCTTCGGAGAAAAGGATCCCATGTCCCTGGGGGGTGAGGGGCTCTGTATGGGTGTTTGTGACTGCGTGTGTGCTGGGCTCTGGAAAAGATGCCTTCTCTGAAAACTGAGCTCCCTGCCGATGGGTAATGAGCCAGGACTCCCTGGTTTGCAGTGGGATGGGTTTGCTCATGGTAGGACAGCACCATTTTCAGCCCAGGCCATCTTCCTTAACCCCCCTCGCAGAGCCTTCATCCCTGCTTTGTTTTGAGCCACGACAGCCCAGATAGAAACCATCTCCCCTACCAGAGGCAGGTCCCCGGCAGAGGGGAAAGCCCCTCCCGTTTCATCCTAAAGGCTTTATTTAACCCTTTTATTGCTGGATGAGAGTAAAATGGGGCTGCGGTCTCAGCAGCAGAGCCTCACCTCTTATTGGGAGCGTCCCTTTGGTTTGCTGCAAGGAGGGACACGTTTCTCTCAAGGGCAATGGTCATTTAGCTAAAGGGCTTCATGGAAGTCAGAGGGACACAGCTATAATTCTGTATGGCAGGGGGGGTGCCAGGGGAACAATCTCCAGGACCCCCTCATAGTTCATCTGCATCCCCCTCATCCCTTTCTTTTCAGGAGTCCGCTGGGAGCAGGAGGCCAGCGTCCACCCAGGAGACTCTCACTAACATGGGCAATGAAAGGTACTTCTGCCACAAAGGGGGCTGGGCAAAGGGATGTGATTTCCTTAACTGAAGAAGATTCATGTCCACCCTGAATCGGCCCTTTATGGGGAAACTGGCTGCAGAGAGGCCAGTGCAGGCAGGGTAGAGAGCTGCTGGGGTGACCCCTCCACTCTTCCACTCCAAGAGGGGGATGAGAGAAGAGCCCTAATAATACACCCTTGCTGGCAAGAGAGAGTCAGGTCTCAGGGCTGGAGAAAATTACCCCATTCTGTGCTGAACTGATGTGTCATCGGAAAACCTGCCTACAGGCAGCTGTGACTTAACCCCCCAGCCAGCTCTGCTTCCTGCTCACGGAGGGACTCCCCAGGTGAGCGTTGCAAAGACGAGCTCGGCATCTGGGCTCCAATGAGTCTGTAGTTGGCCTAGCCTCTGGCAGATACTGTATCCAGGGCTGTGCAGGACCAGAGGCTCAGAGGGGCACTGGAATGGCTGGCCCAGCGCAGTAGTTGGGCTCTTTGCGAATGTGTGGGATATGGAGGTTGGAGGCTGTTCCGGTGCCTCGTGCCCCATGCTGGGGGAGCTGAGACCGTGCCCAAGCAGAGCAGGGCAGCCTTGGCGGGGGAAGGGTCCTGTCCTGATTAGCAGTAATCCAGCCAGTCAGATCAACAGGAGGGTAAAGGGCTTGGCAAAAGGATGGGGCTGCAATGCAGAGCGTCAAGGAGGGTCAGGTAGGGAGATGTCAAGGCAGATAAGGAGATTCCCTGGAGCTTTGACAAGTCCTTGGAGATCTCTCTGCGGACAGAGGCGGGTCTATAAACCCTCTGCTGCTGGAGGGAGCAATTTGCACAGGCCCATTAGAAACAGGCCCCTTGCTGTGTGGGGCTTGATTTCTCACCTGTTTCTAACAGGCCTGTGCAAATCCCTCCGTATCTGCCTTGCCCTCTCCCCACCCTTGGCCTATGTTTCCAGGCTAGTCTGATGATTAGGCTGCAGATGGCAAATTCATTACTGATGACCAACCCGGCGGGAGGGTGGTTTCTGTCCACACAGAATTGTCACACTCCAAATGTCTGAGCCGGGAAGGGACCCTCGCCCTGGGAACAGAGCTCAGGCATGTGTCGCCCCTTTGGCTCCACAGGGCCGTGAACCACTGGCCCTCCTGCGACAGCATCTTTGACGTCCCGGAGCTTCTGAGCGCGGACCCCCTGGTGCGCCAGAGTCGGATTCTCAAGAGGAAGAAGGCCCTGCTGAAGCTGGGAATTGAGTCGGCATCCAGCTCTGATGATGACCCCCTGTCCCTCTCCTTAGGGGACTCGGAGGATAGCAGGAGAGCCAGCTGTGGCCATCACCTCACCCGCTCCGGTACCCCAGACAAGTCTCCTTCCTTCTTTCTCTCCTCTCCTCCCCTCCCTCCTCCCAGCCCCTTCTTCCTTCGTCATTCTCCAGCCCAGGATTGGCAGGGTGGGGGTACGGCGTCAGTGCCATAAATCTATCTGCTACGCCCAGGAGAGAAGGGCCCTGCCTCCTCCTGAAGTCACGGGACGTTTTGCCAGTGAGCTCAGTGAGATGCGAACTGAGCCCAATGCGCTCCTGCCTTTCCTCCCCCACGCCAGCTGCGGGGCTGTCTCACTGAGCGCCATCCTTTCCCTCTCCGCTCAACAGAGGAAGATTTGCTCAACTCCATCATAGCCGAGACACAGCCGAGCAGCTCCTTGGGCTGCGTCACGTCCGACAGCGGCAGGTTCTCGCCCCGAGCCCAGGCAGATCTCGTTTTCGATGTGTAGGTACTCCAGAGCACACCCAAAAACCTGAGGGGGAACCAGGTAGGGGCATTAAATTTAGATTAATGGGCTAATTGAGTAGTCGATGCAATTTACATTGACTGTCCAATTAATCGATAAGGGTGCCTCCGCCTTTGAAGTGTAGCAAGAGCCCTGGGGTACACTTCAAAGGTGAAAGCGTTGCAAGGAGCATGGAGCCAGTGGGGGCTCAAGCCGTCCCCTGCTGGCCCCGTGCTCCCCGTGGTGTTTTAAAGTGGCAGCACCGCATGGAGCCCAGGGTCAGCACCACATGGAGCCCAAGGTCTGGCCCCGGGCTCCACCCAGCGCTGCCGCTTTGAATCACCCCCTTCTTCCCCCCCCCCCACACCTCTTTCTGACAGAGGCAGCAAGCAGGGGAGAAGCGACTAGTCAACCCGACTATCTGATAAGCATTTGCTTATCAGATAGTCGACTAGCTGTTCACATCCCTCGAGCCAGGCCAGAGAGATTCATAGATGCTGAGGCCACCAGGACCATTGTGATCATCTCATCTGACCTTCTCTGAGACTCTCCCACAGCTGCACTGCTGGGAACGGGGCACCAGTAGACCCTCACCCCGAGGGGTGATGCTTTTTGTGACCAATTAGAATTCAGAGCCCAAAATTCTTGCTCTGTTTTCATTTAGTTTGGGGTCTCCAACGTCCCGCCCATCTCCAAGGGCTCTCACACAGCCCAGCGCCTCTTCCCAGTTCCAGTGGTTGACAATCGTTAACCACCACCTCTCTCCCCCACTGCAGTATAGAAAGTCCCTGCAGCGGCTGGTCTGATGGCAGCCCAGAGCAGGGGAGGAGCGGCTGGGGCTTCCTGCGCAAATCCTTCTCCTACATCTCCGCCATGACGAGCACTGGCAGTGTGCTGCCCCCAGATCGAGAGCCTCCGCCTGCCTCCGCATCCTCCTTCTCCACCCGGATCGGTGGGTGAGGCACCTGGGAAGGGGGAGCCATCCTGAAGTGAACTGGAGCACTGGGCCGAGGGGGAAGAGACGTGTCGCCTGTGCGAATGTAGCATCAGAGTAGCCTTAAAGCTGGGTCACTCTATGGGCTGCTCGCAGCTGAGGGAGCACCTCTTCCTCCAGTTCTTATCTGACTGCTCCAGGCAGGGATTGCACCCTGCTCCCCCACAGCGCCAGCTGGGGAGTGAACCCGGCATCCCTGTTTCCTGCCCTATAGCGCCAGCTGGGGAGAGAAGCCCAATCTCTCTGCTGCGGCCCACCTGCCTCCCGCTGAGCCGCCACATGCTGGGGGAGATTGCTCCAAACACAGATCAAAAGGGCTGCATCTCCAGCCAGAGGCAGCAGCTGGGAGAAAAGGGGCCCTTGGACCACAGCGCAGAGGAAGGGAAGTCAAGTGAAAGCACCTGGACTGGTGTCTGTGGCCCTAGAAGGGCCAGCCCCTGTGGAAGTGGAGGCAGTAGGGCTGCCCCGGGGCTGTGGGCCAGGGAGGGGAATGTTGAGTCTGTTGGAGCTAAGTGATGTTGTGGGTTTAAACAGAACAACTCCAACGGCCGGTTGCTCTTCCTGCAGGGGTGTCCCGCAGACACTTGGAGTGGCTCTTCCCTGGCTGGGTGTTGCCCATGACCTATGCCTTCATCTTCCTGCTCCTAGCAGGCTGCTTCACCATCACCATCCTCTACGGCACCTCCCTGCACGACCACACTGCCCTAATGTGGCTCATCTCCTCCCTCTTCTCCTTCATCACCTCCTTTGTGCTGCTGGAGCCACTGAAGGTAACGGCCCATACTGGTGGCATTCTCCTCTCGGCACTGCAGGTAACCCGAGGGTGCTGCCCATCAATAGCCCCTTCCAGCTGAGAGCCACGATGCCCTTCCGTTAATTCACAGCACCCTTAGCGTGGGCTGATGCTACCTCATTTTCAGGCAGGGAAACTGAGGCACAGAACAGGTGAATGACCTGCTCATGGTCACACAAATGAGTGAATGGCCACTGGGGATGGAATCCTGGAGTCCACTGTAAAGAGCCTCCTCACACTTGTCCATTGGCTTTGCTTGAATCCCTGCTGGCAACTGACTCACATGTGTTATGTGGGGCAAGCCACTGGCCCTCTTAGTGCCTCAGTTTCCCAATCTGTCAGGTGGGAGCAGTGTTGTCCTGGTTTTCCCAGGCAGCTGGATGTGAGCTACTGCATACCTGCTGGAATCAAGCTGGGGGTATTCAGTGGGGTTTGGAGCCTTTGTCTTCCCCCACTGAGGGTATATTCAGCGCCCCTCCCCCTTTGCTCTGGGCATTCCCATTGGGCTTTGCTCTGCAGGCTGGGGTGACCTGCTCCTCCTTACGGCTCTGGAAGGGTTACAGCCCCTTTCCCGGCAGAGCTGGGACTCACAGACTCTCCCCTGTCCTGTCACGGCAGGTGCTGCTGGCGGCCCTGTGTGCTGCTCTCCTCACCAAGCCAGTGGACAGTGAAGAAGAGGGGCTGGTGGAGGAGCCGCTGGTAAAGCCAGTGCCTGAGCGCATTGGGAAGGTGCGAGTGCCCTATGGGTACGGGCTTCTCCAAGCCAAGGAGGAGGCGAGGAAAGTGCGGGCGCTGCGAGCGCTGATGAGGGTAACGAGTTTCCCTGGGACTTGCCCACCTCGCTCAGCTACTGCTAAGAAGCCCTTGGGGGAAGTCCAGTGCCCAGCTCCTAGAGTGGCTGGGACGTTGAGGGAGGATACAGGACATTCGTAGAGTGCCACCCTGGGCTCTGAGGAACTGCCCCCGGGGCATTTAACCTAGGCCCTCCTTTTCTGCCGTCCTCCTCCTCCACCTCCGCTTCCAGCTGCAGCCCTCGGGTCCCTGCTGGGCAATGCACCCAGCCGCTGATAACTGCTCCCTGTCACCGTGCCGATCACACGTGCCAGGCCAGGGCTTAGAGACAGGAGAGCAGTAACTTGCTGGGAAGAGAGGGAGGCCAGCTTGGCTTTGTGTACACTGCCCAGGTCTGGTACCAAGCAGCCTGGGCTGTGTTTTGTACCAGGCACCGAAGGGGTGGGGGGTGTGTGAGCTGTAGAATCACAACTGTGAGGGCTCACGCTGGCCGCTAGATGTCAGTGTGAGTTTGAATTTGCCTGGTTTAGCTGCATCTGAAGAGAGCTGGGTCCCGTTCAAAGTCCTGGCGGTTTCTCCACAGCTCGGGATGCTGCAGGGCTCTGGGCCTGGTGGCCGGGCAGTGAAAGGCTGTTCCAAGCTTGTCCATAATGGGGCTTGTAGCATCTTCCCCTGGTGCATCAGGCTGTGGCCCCTCTTGGAGACAAGAGATGAGCTCGACTGACCCTGGACTTGCCCTCATATGGCAGCTCCGGTCTTGCCATGCCTTTCTCAGCCCACAGTCCAGCTTTCCTGGCTGCACATCATTTGTTCCATTTTCTCCCTCTCCCCAGAAGTGTCTCACCCACATGCTCTTCCTCCTGGTGGTTCTGATGGTCAACTACCAGAGCTGCTTCCACAACCCCAATATCCATCTCCTGCATACTGCTGTCCAACAGGCCATTGCCGCCCCCAATGACAGGGGACTCCACTTCTCCTCTGTGCACAGGTATGTACCCTAGGCAGGGTGGTGGTTGTATCCTGTGAGCTGTTCATTTATGCCAGGAAGCGTGAGTGTGTGGGGTTGTATCGTACTGAAGACCCCCCTCCCCACTCATGCTCCAGGGCAGAAATCAACAGCTGATTCATAGAGATCAAGAAGAAAGTTTCCTCATGTGCAGGTTATGACGTAACCACCTGCTGCCACTGGTCATTGGAGAAGGCTCATGGACTAGCTAGACCACAGTTCTGATCTAAGCAGTGACTGTCCCTGGAGTGCAACTGTCGGATACCCAGGACTTTTTCAGATCCCAGGCTGGGAATTTGGTGGTAGCTTCATTGACATTTAAATATGGAACTTGTTTTGACGTGAGTTACTGAGAAACTCACGTTGACCTCCTGACGCGGCCTCCCCTGTGTGTTTGCACTGATATTAAATGCAATTCTGTTTATGCCACCAGCACATGGTTGATTTTCTGTGCTGCCGGTTTTGAATGGCTGGTGCAGAACTTGCCCTCTTTGGGGCAAGGCCTGCTGTACAAATATACCACAAACAGCACCCACCACAACAGGGCCTCCAGGCCCTATGTCATATGAAAATCATTGCACTACTGAAGTAGCAAGGGGGAAGCCTAAGGTTCCAACAGCGGGGAATGGGACAGGTGGGGCTGGATAGGCATCGGCTGGTGAGGGGCTGGAGGCAGTTTGGGATTATGGAGCAATCTCATTCAAGATGGATGTTGTTGTTCTGAGTTTGCACCGTGCCTGGTTCAGTACGACTAGTGCTGTCCCGATACAAAGACTGAATAACAACCATGATCAGTGGTGACATGGTTAACAGGGTTGATATCTAAATTGCCCCCTTAGGTTTCAGAGTTAACCCACCGAAACGAATGGGGTGGTTCACCCCTTTCAGAGCAAGCGCGTCAGGCTCTCTGCAGACTCAGGGAAGATGGCGCGAAGGTGGCTTGTGCTCGGTTCTTCTTTTCACAGTTATTGTCACAACCGTTCGGGCTACAAGCAGACTGACGCCAACAAGGGAAGCTGAGATATCACAAGAGGCCCTGCTCTGTAGGGCACGTTCTGCAGGAGTGGGATGGCCGGGGACGTGGGGCGCCAGCCAGTCCCTCTGCGCTGGATGATGTACACCTGCTCTTCTGGCCCCTTTGTTTTGCAGTTACACCGACACATGGGAGTGGATAGACTCTGTGCTACTGAGCTACCTCTACAGCAATCCACACCTGACCCTGGCTGGGGTACCTCGGCTCCGGCAGGAGCGCTCTGCTGGGAACATACCCCTGGATCTGGGTGCGTGCTGGTAAAATCATGCCCCTCCCTTGACCCCTGCTGGCTGGGAGAAGGGTAATTGGGGGAGGAGGTCTGTGGGCACAAAATGGCACCAGACAGAAAGAGTCTACGGCTCCGTTTTAGCTAGACTGGAGTATAGACCTAAAAGGAAACATCATCCCCTATTCGACAAGTAGGGAAACTGAGGCAGGGGAGAACTGTGACTTGCTCACAGTCATGCAGCGTTGCCAATAGAATCTGAGAGGTCAGATGCCTGGTTCCTTGCTCTAGCCACTACAGACCATCTCCCGGCTACTGATGTTTGTAACTGGCTTCTCTCCGCAGCGCCAGGGACTGAAGATAAACTGGTGTAAGGTGGGGTCGGGGGGAGAGTCGCAGCCACTTTCCCCGAGGCTGAGCATTGGTAGAGCAGGGGAAAGGCTGTGATCAAGGAGTCGGGGCTAACACCAGGCACCTGACGGGTGGCACATGGAGGAATGGAAAGGCAGAGGCAAGGGGAAAGCAGGCACTGAGGAGGCAAAGTTACCAGGTGGTAACACATCCAGGCAGTGAGAAACAGTGCAGGGCCGAAGCTTCCTGAGCCAAGGGAGGCTGAGCATGCTGCGAAGGAAGCATACACAGCCCCTGCAGAAGCGGGTGGGGCATGGTGGGGAAGCCCTGCTCTGGACCCTCCCATGGACCTTCCTGGGAGTTTGGTCTGAGGAAGGAATACAGGCTCTGGCCCCCCTTGGGATGCTTTGGTGCAAGCCCTGTAGGCCAGCAAGGGAGGGCAAAGATGGGGCTGATGGGGAACCCTAAACAGATGAGGAACAGGGACTGGGAGGAGGAGGGGTTAGAGCCAAGAACTGGAAAGGAAACAACAGAAGAGAGGGAGAGCACAGCCCAGGTGCAGAGGGGAAATTGGGGTAACCTGGATCTGGAGAGCACAATAAAGAGTGTAGTTTCTGAATTGACATCTAGTTAATGTGCTACTCAAAATTTCACCCTGCCCCTGGCTTTTCTGCCCCTTCACTGCTCTCCCACCCTGGGCTTTGGTCTCTCTTGACCCGTCACATCACTAACAGAACCCATCCCCCCTGCCGTGTTTCAGTGCCCAGAGCCGAGATTCCCAGGAGTGGCCAAGTGGACAGAGACGCATGCTCAGATGCCAGCCCCCAGAATGCATCCCATGACTCTCTTGGGTAAGAAGCAGTGTTCCCTCTCAAAGTTTCCATCCACGTGCAGAATAAATGTTGTTCTGTGCCCCAAGGCATGTGCACCACCAGAAGAAACACATGCTACCAGCTATTGGTGCCCTGCTAATAAGCTGGGCGGCATTTGAATCTCTCCTGGGTGGCCTCCCAAGTGCTCAGTTTACAGGGAACGCTGATAAGAATGCTGGCCCAGGGGGCACTAACTGGCAGCCGAGAGCAGGAATTGGGCAGTTAGGCAGCCAAGATTCTTGGTGATGGATTTCCACCTCTGCATGAGATTCCACACCCCATGGGGGAGCTCCGAAGGCCCCAGGCTTGCAGCCCCAAGTTGCTTCACACGGAACCAGCAGCACTTTTGCTTCCACGAGAGGCTCTTCCAGAGGAGAGTCGCAGCCTTGCAGTGACTCCATGGGAATGTAACTTACCCCAGTTCTTGCCCCTTTCTCAACCGTGACCTATAGCGTCTCCAGTTTCTCTGAGTGTTAGCTGAGAATCAGCAGTAATGTTCCCTTTGTTTCGATGGCTGAATCCTAGATGGGCAGGACTGAAAGGGACCTCGATAGTCATCTAATCCAGTCCACTGCACTGAGGCAGGACTAAATATTTGGAAGGATCCCAAAGCATTTCACAAACTATGGACCTGATCCTGCAAGCTGCTGGGCACCTGTAGCTCCCATCAACTTCAGTGGGTAGTGAGGATGCTCAATAACACCCAGGAGACTCTCAGCAGCTTGCAGAATCAGACCCAAGAACGGATAGACATCAACACATAGGAGACGCTAGAACACGGCTACTGTCACAGCCCACAGCAACTGCTACCCAACAGCACAGCTGGAGAAGTAAGGAGAAGACCACAGCCAGCTGGAAATACAGCTCAAATCCAGGGGGCACAATAGGGACTGGAATTTGGCCAGGACACGAGGACTAAAGATCTCCTCTCTCACTGACCATGCCATGCTATCTGTAATGACAAGTGGCCATGAATTTCAATTTTAAAGGACAGCCCTAAAGCTGCCTAGCTAGGCCCATGCAGAAGCCCTGGGTCATGACAGACTCAGATAACAGAGCCACATCCTGAATCCCTAACTCTGTCTGCAGCATCCTGGGTTTTCCCAGGACGTATCCCATCTAACTAAGGGCTGACCCATCCCATAGTTCTAGTGTAGGATCTGACCAGGTCCCACCCCCGCTAGGGCTCTAAATCCAGCCACTCCCCCCGCTGCGTCTCACAGCTACATTTTCTGGTCTCCCCATCTGCATTTCTTTGGGCAGGTTTTGGGTCTGGGGGCATGTGGGAGTTTACCCCAGTAACACTGGCTGCTGGAGGGAGCTTGGCAACAGCTCTGCCCAAGCCCGAAGGACACTGGCTGACCTGCGAGCCAGCAACTGGATTGACAAAAGGCAAGTCAGTTGCAACCTCCCCTTTTCCCTTGAGACCTGGTCTGGGAAGTGGAAACTGCCGTGGATGCAGGGGTGGCTGTCAGTGTTCCCCTGCGGGAGGGAGGGTTATTTCAGGGATGGTTCTCCCCTGCAGGAGCTCTGCCCTTCGGGGACCTCCCATCCTCAGACTGCACGATGATGTCAGTCGTTCCCTCCTGTCGTGCTGTGGCCTTTGTCCCACTTCCCCCAGTCCCTTGCTCTGATGAGGAGCAGAGCAACTCTGGATGACTCCAAGAGAGAGCGACCCCCCAGCCACAGCCCTGCACAGTGCTGGGCCAAAACTGTGGAGCCACCGCCCGGCTGCTCAGGCCGGGGAGCAGCAGGGCTGGCAATGGAACTCAAGCCAAACGAGGGGTGGGGGTATGTTGGCAGCAGTGGCCACTTGGAGCAAACTTGAGGAAGGGGGGCCTCCCGATAGGGAAATTAGGGTTCATGCGGACAAAATGCACTGTTATTTCCACTGCCTCTGGGACTCCTTGGGACCCATTAACTGCAGCTGCCTCCCATGCTATACAGCCGGTCCCCGACTTACGAACGAGTTATGTACCAAACACTAGGTCGTAACTCGATCTGTTCGTAAGTCGGATTACATTCACTTACATACGGTCGCATTGTTCGTAAGTGCGGATTTCATTCGTAACTCGGGTTCCGGCTGTATAGGAGGTTGGTCGTAAATATGAACAGTCGTAAGTCGATGTATTCGTAACTCGGGGACCGGCTGGCTGTATATGCACCATTGGCTGCTTTCCCAGCATCATTCTGGGGGTCTCTTACTCTGAGTCTGGCTGTCCCGGGAGCTCCAAGGCAGCACAGCTGAGACCCTGATTTGGGGCAGGAATTCAGGCCTCTCTGCATCATATCCCTGAGCTCACCCACAGAAATGGTGCAGCTCACGCTAGTACAGCCGAATGGCATGAGAGAGGCTGAATAAATGCAGATAATGGAGGCGCTGGGAGTTTCAAGGGTAACCGCCCCGAGACAGGAGTGACAGCTCTGGCAGCAGCAAGGCCACGCTGAAGAGAAACAGGGAGATCTGAAAGAAGCCAGAGCAGGGGACAACCACAACCAGGGCAGGTGTCTTGCCCCGGTTGTGAATAGCAGCTGCCTCACTGCATGTACGTAGCCCAGCACTGTGGCTGTCATCAGTGGAAGTTGACGGCTAGTGACTTGCTAGGGGCATCCCAGCGTCATCCCTGGAAGTGAAAGTCAAAACAGCGTTTCCCAGCAAGCCAACTGAAATGTCTCTGTTCGGAGGGCTGAGAATCAGGCCCAATTACCCAGCATTCCAGAGCCCTGGACAGCAATTCATCTCAGCCCCCTGCTCCCCGCTCTCTCCCTGCATGACAGGAGCAGAGCCGTGTTTCTGGAGTTTACCCAATACAATGCTGATGTCAACCTGTACGTGGCTGTAGTGCTGCTGCTCGAGTTCCCGGCAGCCAGACCGGCTGTTCCGTCTAGCCTCATCCTCCCCTTCCGAATGCTGCGCTTTGGCACCGGGCTGGACCTTCCCCTTGCCTTAGTGGTACGTACCCCGTGTTGTGAGATGCATCCAAGCCTCAGGGCTGGTTCCTCGCCGAATGGAGCTGAGGTTTAACCCACCCTGGGGGGCAAGCTCTCTCCAGCAATGGGGCCACTCATGCATTCTTAGCAGGAGCCGTTTGCTGGATGATCTCACAGATATCTGTAAGGAAACCTTAGCTCCACAGTAGCAGCTAATTACAGTGCAAATAAATGCTTACCTATCTGCATGTTGATCTGCAGCAGTTCCAGTCTAGTCTGATGGATCCCAGGAGTGCATTCCTGGTGAATATTCCAGGGGATCTAGCCACAGCTCTGCCCCCTAGTGACAGGCTCTCTGGTCCTTGTGACCTGGCACAGGATAGAGTCATTCCTGGGTGGAGTAGCTGTTCCATATCAATTGGGATGATGCTAGTTCTCTGCTCTCTTTATCGAGGCTTCAGAAGTAGCACCATCGCCACCACATCCCTGCTGCATCCATCCGTGTCCTCGCTGCCTAACGCAATGGGAAGGCAGATTCTCTTCTCCCCTGCTCTGGCTTCTTTCAGATCTCCCTGCTTTTCTTCAGTGTGGCCTTTCTGCTGCCAGAGCTGTCGCTCCTGTCTCAGGAAGGGGCCTCCTATTTGGGTCAGAGCCGCTGTTGGCTCCAGCTGCTCCTGGCACTGCTCTCCGTCGCAGTCGGCGCCTTGCACCTTGCGCACCTCTGGCTGGCAGAGGTGCGGCTGGAGCATTACTGGGGACACCGCCACGCTTTCACCAGCTTCTATGAAGTGGCACTGCTGGCTCGGGCACAACGCTGCATCTCAGCACTGCTGCTGGCCGTCACCACGCTGAAGGTGAGTGAGCGCATGGGGAGTTACGGGATTTCCCAAGCTCCCGGGCCATGTCAGTTGCAGAGCCAAAAATGGAACCCAGGAGTCCTGACTTCCACTCCCCAGCTTCCACACGTCCCCACCGTCCCTCACAGGCCTGGAAACCCATTCCCAGGGTTCTGTAGCTGCCGATTAACAACCTGACCTATTGACATCTCAAGGGGAGCCTTTCTGTTCAGTCCGAGCCCTTGTTAGCATGTTGTAGGAAACCTTTTATCTACTCAACAGCCATCACTACAAAGCCACCTGGGTGTTGTGCACAGGAATAAGTCAGGGCCGATCCTGATCTTCATTATATCTGTGTAACTCCTCAATTTTATCATCTGCCAGGGCTGTGTGGCCTAAACACCTTCCCGATTCTCATCTGCCATCACCAGCATGGGAGGGCCCCTGGAAATGGGGAAGGTAGATGGTTGTGAATTTGTAAAGAGATGAAAAAATAAGAATGGCCGTACTGAGTCAGATGAATGGTGCAGCTAGCCTAGTTGCCTTTCTTTGACCGTGGCAGTGCCAGATACTTCAGAGGGAATGAACAGAACAGGGCAGTTTAAAATGATCCCTCCCCTGTTGTCCAGTCCCAACTTCTGTCAGCTGGAGGTTTAAGGACATCCCCAGTTGAGGGTTGGCTACCTCTCCTCCATGAACTTAACTAATTCTTCTTCGAATTTTTGGCTTTCACAACATCCCAAGGCAAGGAGTTCCATAGTTTGACTGTGCATTTTGTGTGAAGAAATATTTCCTTTTGTTTGTTTAAAACTTGCTGCTGATTAATTTCATCGGGTGACCCCTGCTTCTTATGTGATCTGAGGCATGGTGCCTTCAGCATTCACAGCCCTTCAGCCACCTGTTCCTAGCTCTTTTGGGCAACAGTCTCTGCCTCTCACCCAGTGGAGAGTTATGTGGGAACAGATCAGAGGGCAAAACTGAAGCCCAAATGGTTTCTCTGTCATAAATACATCAAGCAACTCTGCTCTCCAGCCCCTGGCTGGACACTAATGGCTGAACCCCCAACCGCCTCCGCAATACTTTGCTTTCTCTCTTACTCTGAGAGTCCCAGCTGCTCTGGCCCCATCTGGTCTCTCTGTAATCATGTCTTCACCACCACGTGGAAGTGAGACATCCTTCTTCATCCAGCAGCCATTGTGCATGGTGGCAAGCCGTATGCGACAGTCAGGCCTGAGCTGCTAACAGCCTGCATGATATATGCGTTCTCGTTAGCATGTGTATATTAAATTATGCCACAATGCCCTTATAATTGTCATTGGGGCTGCTCTGGAGACAAAATAGCATCTTCGTTCCTTTCTCCTGCTTCCTAATGAATTGGCCGAATGGCCCAGCTGCTCTCTTCCAGGCTTGCTGTATTTATGGTTCTCTGTCAGACCTTATTTGCTTAACCAAAAGCCAATAAAAGAGCAAGCAAACATACAGATAAAGGCTGTGGGGAGCCAAAGCTGGAGCGAAAGGGACCCCGAGCAGCCTCCTGCAGAGCTGAGAGGATGGGGATCTCTGGCGGGAGATCATGCCCAGAGAGCTGGCCACTCCCAAGACGCTGCTTTGGTGGAGTGTGCGTGCCAGATCAATCTGTTAAGGGAGCGCTGCACAAGCGCGAGACCCGCCCCCCCAGCTGCGGCACTGCTGCCCTCTGACCTGGTTGCAACATGGTTAAAATGTAGTGTAGATGGGACCTAACCTCATAACCAGGTTAAAACTCTCAGCAGCCACCTTTGGTTGGTTACAGGGGCAAGGCTCAGTTCTGCTCAGCTGCAGCTTTGAACAGCCACCTTGCAACTGGGCCCTGGACTCAGTGATGGCCAAAATGAATGCTGGGCCCAGGAGAAAGATGGTGCCCTTGCTTCACCAGGCCTCCCTCGCTGAACGCCTGATGCAGCTACACGGCCACACAGACGCCTCTTGTGAGCCAGAGCAAAGCAAATGTACTCCGGGTTTGAAACATCACTTTCCTGATCACATCTAACCAAGCTTCCTGCTCCCCCTAGGTTGTCCGGCAGCTGCGCTTTGTCCGACGATGGTCTGTGTTTGGGAAGGCGTTCCAGCATGCACTAGGAGACCTAGCGTCTGCCACGCTCCTCTTCCTCCTGCTGCTCTTTGTCTACGCCCAGTGTGGCGCTCTGGTAGGTTCTGCAGCCACTGGCTCTCAGCTGGGCGGGAGCTCATGGAGAGTAGGACGGGGTTCTGCACGGTCCGGCCCTTACCTGTATTTATCCGTAGGCCTGACACAAGGCGATGAAATGCCTTTGTCCTCCCGCTGCTCTGCAGCTGGGCACCGTCTCTGTCCGAGGAGGACCACCCTTCCCCAAAGCGCCTCAATCCATCTCCACTGCTCTCCACGTGAGGCCCATTAGGGGCAGAGACTAGATGAGATTCCATTGCTCATCTGCGTTCATGCCACCCTTCCTTGCACCGCTCCCTCAGCGAGAGGGAAAGCTGACTGGGCGCGACCCACCTTCCCCCACCCCTCATGGGGATACAGGGGCCTTGTGCAATTGCTACAGGTGCTGCAGACAGGACAGGGGAAAGACACCTTTCCTAGCAATAACCACTACGTCATCTCTCATTCCCAGGCCTTCTCTGCCACTGTAGAGGAGTTCCGAACGTTCCAAAGTGCCTTCTACGCACTGCTTTCGGCCCTCCACGGGAAAGTGGCTTTCCAGCGCGTGATCTGGGAATTCCCCACCCTCGGAGTAGCATACGTCCTCAGCTTCACGGTCAGCTTGCTCTGCGTTGGCAGCTTTTTCCTTTGTGCTATCGTCCTGCACAGTTTCCGCACGGTCCAAGCAGAGATGTACCGCCCCGCCATTGAACCGCAGGACTATGAGATGATCGAATTCTTTGTCAAGAGGTTCAAGCTGTGGATGGGACTCAGCAAAACTAAAGAGGTAAGAAAGGGGACAACCTGGGCGTAAAGCAGCCAGCAATCCAGAGTCCTGGGCAGCAGAGTCCTGGGGGCACAACAGGGTGAATTGAATCCAGTGCTTCATTTGTGTCAGGGTTGATTCCCAGCACCTCCTGGGGCCTGGCAGTTCAGAGCCCCCGGCACCTCTGACCTTGCTGCATCAGTTGTGAATGTAAAAAAAAAAAATTTTTTGCTTGAGCCCCAGCACGTCTTTCATTAAAAACTGCAACCCACATACCTCCTGGGTGCGGTACACTGAGACCACTTAGAGAGCAATGAGCCTGCAGTAGAGGCTCACACATTTAGCTCCAGAGGTCCCAGGTTTCATCCTGCCCACCAATGACTGGCTCTGTTGGCATTACAGAATTAAGCACTGGTTGAATCCAAAGGCCAGGTTTGCACATAGGGTGGTGATCCTTAGTTCTTAGGCCGGGGAAGAGTCTGATTGTACAGTAGGGTACATTTGGGTTAACTCCTTCCGTGGGGTCCCTTGCTTTTACACCTGTGACTGAGATCATACCCCTCTCCCTTCCCTAACCTGTATCCTGCCCTGGAGTGACCAGCCTTTTAGGAACAGAAAGAAATTTGGCTTCCATGTAAGAGGGCTTGCTCCCCCCCTTCTGGGTGTCAAGGTTTAGCTTTTCCCCAGCTGCTATACCCAGAGCAGCTTACTGGCTGCAGTGAGACTGCCGAGCTGTGATTTGACCCTAGCACAGTGGTCTCCAACCTTTTTAACCACAAGATCACTTTTTCAATGTATGTGCAATGTAAGATCTACCTCAAACCCAAATACCCTTGCCCAGCTTCCTTCCCCCTCACCTCCCTGCTTCTCTGAGGCCCTGCCCCTGCTCCACCCCTTCTCTGAGGCCTCACCCTGCTCACTCCATCCCCCTTCCTCCCTGAATCTCATTCACTTTCACCAGGATGGGGTAGGGGGTTGGGGTACAGGCTCTGGTCTTGGGCCAAGGGACTTGGAGTGTGGGAGGGGACACCCTGAAGGTAGGGAGGTGGGGGTAGGTTCTGGAGTGGCCTAGGGGACAGGGCATTTGCTTGGGGAGTAGAGGGTTGTGGGCTCGAAGTCCCCTTCACCCACCCTGGGAGCAGCTGGATAGCCAACACAGGCTGCCCCAGGGATGGAGCTGGTTCACACATTAAGAAAGCAGGATAAGGGATGCCCAGAAGGAAGGAAGGAAGGAAGGAGGGAGGTTGAGGTGGGTTCTGGAGTAGCTTAGGGGATAGGGTATTCACCTGGGGAACACAGGCTGGTGGGTTTGAGTCCTGCCCACCCTGGGAGCAACCAGATAGCTAACATAGGATAAGGAACCTGCTGAAGGTAGGGAGGTGAGTGGGTTCTGAAGTGGGATAAGGCAGTCATCTGAGGAGCACATGGTGGTGGGTTCAAGCCCCATCCCTCCTCCACCCATCCTGGGAGCCACCAGACAGCTGCCCCAGGGATGAAGCAAAGGCAGGCACACTCCTGCTCTGGCCCTGCACCACTCCTGAAAGGAGCTGGCATGTACAGCAATGGCACCATGTGCTGCCCCCCATCTACAGGCACCAACTACAACCTCTACTGGCCACAGTTCTCCATCAATGGGAGCTGCAGGAATGGTGTCTGCAGGCAAGGACAACATGTGGAGCCCCCCTGCTTTCTCAGGGGCTGCAGAAACATGCCAGCCACTTCCAGGGGCACAATTGCCATAGGGATAATTACTCCAGCCACAACAGGTTCAGCAGTTTAGATCTCACTAGTCAAAGAATTAAATTTAAGCATAAGAGAGAAATGAAATGCACAGCTCAGTCAAAAACTAAAAATAACCCACTTTGCAAGCAGTAAAAGTAGTAACAACCCCCCATGTACATATTGGGTCGGGAGATGAGAGGGAAGGACAGTGTGTGTTTGTGAGAATGACAGACACACACACAGTGTGTGAGAGTGACAGAGATTTGCATTGCCAAACTTCCTCCATCTCCTTCTCTCTGTGGAGACAGGGTACAGGAGTGGGGGGAGGAAGGACACCTTAACATCAGCACCCCGCTCTTCTCCTACCCACACCCTACATAGCAAGCAGGAGGGCAGCTCTAAGGCAGAGGGCAGGAGCAGCATGACAGTAGGTAGAGGAGGCAACTGAAGTGCCAGGGCTTGATAGCTTCCCGGTCAAACCCATCAGGATCCCCTGTCAGAGGCTCCAAGATCTACTGGTAGATCCTGGTTGGTGACCACTGCCTTAGCAGGTCAAGACTTGGAAGCAAGGCTGGTCCTAACCAATTGGTGGCCCCGGGCAGCCGCCAGGGGAAAAACGCCAGGCAAAAATTGGTGGAGCAAAAAAGAAAAAGAAAAGGGCCAAAATGCTCTCGCAGCCTCTTTCATTGCCATGTGTCCCAAGCGGACTTCCGTCGGGCACTGTTGGCGGCCCCTTGAAAATGGTGGCCCCGGGCGACCACCGTCCAGCTCGCCCGCCCCTAAGACCGGTTCTGCTTGGAAGCAGCAGAGATTGAAGCACATAATACAAAGCAATCTTTGATTGTTCCTCTTTGTGGAGGGGGAAGGCTGGTTTTGTGGCTTAGCAATATCAGGGGTCAACTTCCCTGCACTGGCTTCTTAGTGTGACCTTCAGGAAGTCAGTTGTCTTAAGGTATTTCTGGACTCCAAGCCTCTTTCAAAAGAGATCATCTAGACAGCCCCAAGTGTTTTGAAAAAGCAAGCCGCTTTTTCGAAAGAGAGCAACCAGGCAATCTGGATGCTCTCTTTTGAAAAAGCCCTGTTTGCGGTCAAGAATGCCTTTTTTCGAAAGAGCTCTTTCAAAAAAAGGCATTCTTCCTGGTAGAAGTAGGTTTACCAATTTCGAAAAAACCCGCCACGTTCTTTTAATTTAATTTCGAAAGAATGCGACGGCCATCTAGGCCACTTTTTTCAAAAAAACTCAGTAGTCTAGATACACCCTTAGTGTCCCCATGCTTAGAAGAGGATAATGCATCTCACCGCTGTTGTAAGAATACATTTGGTCAGGGCTGCGAAGGGTTGGGAGATGTAGGAATGAATGCGGCAGGAAAGTCCTTTGCACTTTATAAAACGACTCCACTGATAAATGGTGAGTGGAAGTTATAAGCATGTTAGAGAAACAAGGAATATGGTTGC
Organism: Pelochelys cantorii; assembly: GCA_032595735.1. Lineage (NCBI taxonomy): Eukaryota > Metazoa > Chordata > Testudines > Trionychidae > Pelochelys > Pelochelys cantorii. The sequence goes on from CM064344.1 coordinate 17,730,901, forward strand.
AGTACAGTAGGATATTAGACACAAGGAGGAGGAGGTGGCATGTTAGATTGGTGAAAGAGACAAGGGGATCTGAAGAAGAGCTCTGTGCAGCACAGAAGCTTGTCTCTCTCACCAGCAGAAGTTGGTCCAATGATAGATTTGACCTCACCCCCCTTGTCTCTCTAGGAAGTAGTGTGCAGAATAATGGCTGTAAGCAACCTGTTCCACTGGGTAATGATTTAAACCATCTCTTAGCCCTCCCTCAGCCATTTATAACTGGACCCTTAATATAAAGCGTGATGGAAATGAGCACACAACCTGTGGCTTACCCCATCGAGGGCAGCAGTGCTGGGCTCTGGGATTCTCAGGGGATTTCCTCTTTTTACCTTCTGTCACTCAGTTCCGCCACAAAGTGAAGTTTGAAGGGATGGACTCCCTGACTTCGCGCTCTTCCAGGAACTCCAAACGCTCCTGCCTCCTCTCTGCTGGCACCGTCTTCCGCTGCACCAGCTCCACCATCTCCTCGAGCTCCGTCAGCTCCGAGGAGCCAGCCCTTCCTGAGAGCCCTGCGCCGGAGCCGTACAATGTAGCGTTGTACTTGGAGCGGCTACCCTCTGTGGTCAGTAACCTTCTGGACCAGTTTGACCGGGTCAGTAGAGTGCTGGAGGATGTGTACCAGCTGGAGAGGGGTCTGGAACAGGCTCAGAAAAGAATTAGCGATAACAAGAAGGGACAGAAGAGCCGGAAGGGGGAGAAGCTGGCACCAGGTAAGCAGCTAGAGCTACCAAGGACTTACAGCACCTTCTCGGAGTCTGCCCTGATCGGACTGAGGGCCTGTAGGCCAAAGGTCTCCAACTGCGATGCCTCTAATAGGCCCACACTGGCCCAGCAGCCTCCAGAAGATTCTATACCTCACCCGGTGGCCGGGGACACGTCCTGGCTGGGTGGCCCTCCAGTATCAACTGATCTCGGCCAAAGGCTTACCCAGGCACCCGGTATTTCGTGCAAGTGGAGACCAAAGAGTGAGGCGGGGCAGGGCTGGTTCTGCTGTGATGTGCCCCAGAGGCAGATCCTGTTAAAGAGAAGAGCATGGCAAACAGAAGGTGCGGAGAATGTGTAATGAGACTAAAGTACAAATCAGAGGACAGGCCAAACTCCTGTCCCAGCTGTGGAACCTGAGGCCTCTCCAATTCCACACAGTGCTTCCCTCGCAGCATTTACCCTGGACAATTCTTTGGATTAGCTCCGTCCGCCACCCCTCTCCAGCACAAGGGGCCAGAATGCCGTTTTTCCCCACTCCCTTGGGACTTCAGCAGTGATCAGGTGATGCCAGTTGCTGGGGCAGAGCCAATTCCTGGCAAAATCACATGGCGATGCTCTCATCAGAAGAGACAGATCACGTGGGCAGCTTCCTAAGAGCTGTGAGAAACGATGGCCGATAATAAAGTCACAGGCCGGTCCCTTTCACGCTCTTAGTGCTGTCAGCCTCCCCGCTTCACAGAAATGGACTAATCAAAAGACAGCTGGAGCAGCCACCCCAGAAGAAATGCTCCCCATTATTGCTGCTGAGATTCCCCCAGACTGAGACTTGTCTGTTCCTTCCTAGGCCCATTGGAACACTCTCCCTGAAGGGGCTGAAGCAAAGGCAGGTGCAGTAGCTACCCCTAAAGGATTCCATCCTGAGGCTGAACTGTAGGATGATTTTTTAAATCATTTTCCCACATTCTGTATTTAATTTAATCACCAACACCGGTTAGTGGAAATATATGTAGCTAACTCAGAGATGTGTATTTAGCTAACTCAATTAAAGGATTTACAATCAAAGGAACAAATGCTTGAAGGCATTGGTCTGTCCATACTGCTGGGTGTTTTGCATGTCAGCTGTGCGCATCTAGCCAGACACTTCCTGTATTTATTGCCAAGTGCCCATTCAAGACACAAGAAGTCATTCTTCCGCTCTACTCTGCGCTGAGTAGGCCTCAGTTGGAGTATTGTGTCCAGTTCTGGGCACCACATTTCAAGAAAGATGTGGAGAAATTGGAGAAGGTCCAGAGAAGAGCCACAAGAATGATTAAAGGTCTAGAGAACAAGAGCTATGAAGGAAGACTGAAAGAATTGGGTTTGTTTAGTTTGTAAAGGAGAAGACTGAGAGGGGACACAGAGCGGTTTTCAGGTATCAAAAAGGGTGTGTCAAAGAGGAGGGAGAAAAATTGTTCTTCTTGGCCTCTAAGGATAGGACAAGAAGCAATGGGCTTAAATGGCAGCAAGGGAGTGTAACGTGTCCCGTCAGGGAGCTCCGGTGACCCTACCTTTATCCCACCACCAGCTATTACTATGGTCCTAGTTCGTGTCCTTGTGGAATTTAAGTCCATAGTCTTCGGTGTTGAAGCAATATCACCTTCTCTGAGGCTTCTGTCAATGGGCGAGGGAGAGGGGGGTCCGGGCCCGCCCTCACTCACGGACCCTAGCCCAGGGCCCTAAGGACACAGGCCTTTCATCGTCTGGTCCGGCTGGAGGGGCGTCCCGCCGAAACTCGCCAGCCCGTGGGCTCCCAATTGCCCTGCCCTGGGCTGCTTCCTCTCCCGGTTCCTTTCTTTCCCTGTTCCTCGGCTCTGTACCTTACTCCCCTACCTTCCGAAACTCTCGCCTGGTCTCCAACTCCACGCCCCCCCACACATGCCATGCCTACACCTTTTATCCCCAGCTCTCCCAGCTGATTGTCAGCTCCCGAGGTTTCGGTGCATGCGCGCTGTTCTTATCTGCCTTCCCCCACTCCCCTGCTGTTGGCCTTCGTCCGCAGCTGAGCGGCGGACACTGAACACAATGCGGCTCTGCTCACGGCACCGTGTACAGGGCTGGCATGGCAAGTGCAGGGCAAGGGCACCCCATCACAGGGAGGTTTAGGTTGGACATTAGGAAAAACTCTGTAACTGTCAGGATGGTCAAACACTGGAATAAGTTGCCTAGGGAGGTTGTGGAATCTCCATCACCGGAGATATTTAAGAGCAGGTTAGACAGACATCTATCAGGGATGGTAGACGGTACTGGGTCCTGCCGTAAGGGCAAAGGACTGGACTTGATGACCTCTCAAGGTCCCTTCCAGTTCTAGTATTCTATGATTCATTCTCTTTGGGGACTATCTCTTGCACTTTCCCAGTCTCTTTCTGCTGTAGACACTTAAGCACGGCTACTGGAGTGTTGTGCCCCATAGCGCCTGTTCCTATGTTTTCCAGGGTCCTTTTCTAAAGCTTTCCCCATCTTTGCTCAACTCCTTTATCCAGGACTCTGGATTTCCTGCCCCAAGTGACCCACCGCCCCGACCCAGCTAACTTGCTTGGCACGACACATCACAGCACTGTTAATACAAAGAATCCTAATTCTTTTTTGATGTATATGTCTTGCACTTTGGGTCCTCTCAGCTCAAGGCAGTGTGTTTAGGGATGGCTGTTGTGTACCTCTTAGATGAAGCCCAGCAAGACACTGAAATGGAAGATCTCCAATCATCTGAGTTCCCTGTTGACTGTAAATTGCATCCAGCCTTCAATCCCAGCTATATTTCTGAAGCCCTGTTTCCAAGGGGCTGCTGGCATGTTCTTGGGCAGGAAAGGATGGTATCAGAGTTTCTTATCTCTTTGCTCATAACTCTGAATTTGACATGATTTTGTGAAAGGTGGCAGAGCTCCAGGAGACAGAGGAAAATTCAGGATTTACATCACACCCTTCAGTCAGAGAAGGGCTGAGCTTCACTAGTGCTCCTAAAACAGGGTTAGGTGCTGCTAAGGGAACTCAGTTACTAGCAGCAACACAGGTGCATTAGTCTCCTCTCAGTGGGGAGCTTGGCCCCTCAATCCTGCAAGAAGTGAGGACTGAACTCCTCAATTGCAGGTCAGCAGGCTTCTTCAGGATCTTGTGAGCAGGAGGGAAGAGTTTCCAGTGAGAGACATCCCAAACCGCAGGCCCTTCTCTCCCCCCCTCTTTCCCCTCATCTAGCACCGTATCAGGCCCAGCACAAGGACCAGCTGTAAGGTAGCCTGATCCCTGCTTTGGTCCACTATGGAGCCTGTCTAATTTTAATAATGTCCCGGCCCAGATAACAGGGTGGGGAGCAGATGAAATGGCTCCACTGTTTACAGAGTTAAGGGTTACGTATTTCCATTAGAATGTAACTAGTTTCAACTAGTTTCCAGCCCTTGAGTATAGGCCTTAACCCACTTCAGCACCACAGTAGCAGAACAAAATTAGTACCACCCACTTTTCTGACAAGCCCTGTAATACATGGAGGACTTTTAGCCCACTGTGTTTCTACAACACTGTCCAGCAGCCCCAGGCCTCTTTTCAGGAAATTGGGAGACTTCTACATAGAAGTTTGAAAACAAATTCTTTTCCTGACCCACTTCAGTTCATTTGGCTCCAGTGTTGCTGATAGCAATACTATGCCATGGACTTCTCATGGCAGCAGGAATAGGCAAAACGTTCACACATGCATTTCCAGCCTGCAACTGAGTGCAGACATGTTCATTACTTTGCTGGAGCAGCATCAACCTCCTTTCAATAGCATCATGCTGCGAGCAGTAGCACTTGGTTTAGTGGAAGCAGAGAAAAGCCCATAATGCACCTGGCCAATTGTGCAATATTGTACCATGGAGACAAAATTCAGGCCTGACCCTGGCTGGTGATCAAACAACATGATGATTACTAGCCCTTATAACTTTAATCCCAGCTATACATAAAGCTCCTTCCTTTTCACTTCATTACTGCACATGGCTTTTGCTATAACAAAATCCACAGTAAATACCTACTCCCTGATTAAAATGCCACAATATATTTCTATTGCACCTGATTTTAATATACATCATAGGAATGTGGGCATTTACATGAACTAAAATCAGCATGGAATGCCTTAGGACTAACACAAACAACAGCGGTAAAAATTCCACAAAATGATAATTAATGATTAAAAATATCCCAGTTGAAACCTGCTACCCTACCCCACAGCAAAACCAAGCCTGTGAGAGCAAACAGCCTTTTCTAAAGAGGGAAAGTTAGGGGCACTGTCTGGCTATACCTACCTGCCCTTGATGAACTTAGCTCCCAGTAGCTTCCTAACAGCTATTGCTGCTGGGGGGAGAGTTGATTGTCCTTCAGAATGGCTTGCTGTATAAACAATTCTATTAGAGGAATCAATCAAGTTTCCCTTACTGAGTTCTAAATCTTGCAGTCAAATAATGTGACTATTAAATGCTCACCCTCAAGGACACCACCTCAAAGTAGGAGGCACTTTTTCCCCAGCCATCTTACCCGGAGTGCAGTAATTGAGCTGAGCTACCTTTGAGAACTGGACTGTTTGTCCAGTACTGCTTGTCCCACTTAGAAAAGCAGTTTTATAAGAGTGAAACCCATCATCTTTTCTGATGGGACAAGTAGGGGTGACCAGAAACCATAATTCCCATTGCATAAAAGGCTGAGGCTTCAACATGTGTTGTTCTTCTAATGCAGAAGAAAACTGAGACCTTTCAAAAAAAAGTGTAACGTCCCCCAAGTGAATAGAGCATTTACCTGGGCTGCTGGAGACCCAAGTTAGAGTCCCTGATCTCATTGGTTCATTCAGGGAGGGGGTCTGTCCTGGATCTGACAAATACAGTTTTATCAAAACTGAAGTTTCCACAAAAATTCTGGTTTATACAAACTGGCATTTTTTAATAAAAAAAATTTCATTGAAAGATTCCCAACCAACTCTAGTGGTGACTAGTATAGTATCAGGATGCATGTTCTCATTCACCTGACCACAAATCCCAGTTTGGAAAGTTAAAGAAATGTCAGCACCCATCTTGCAGCAGTCAGTTCCACAGGTTTTATTTATCACTCCCTAAAGGCTGGGTTCCAGGGTAGCCATTCTCTGGTTGCCTTGTAATGTCGATGGTTATACATAAGGGCTACGTCTACACTGGCGTGATCTTGTGCAAAAACTCTTTAGTGCAAGAGTTCTTGAGTTAAAGTAGTTGTGCAAGAGAGCGTCTACACTGGCATGTGCTTTTGCGCAAGAGCATCCATGCCAGTGTAGACGCTTTCTTGCGCAAGAAAGCTCTGATGGCCATTTTAACCATAGGACTTTCTTGCGCAAGAAATTCATGTTGCCTGTCTACACTGGCCTCTTGTGCAAGAACAGTTGCGCAAAAGGGCTTATTCCTGAGCGGAAGCGTCAGAGTTCTGGCGCAAGAAGCCCTGATTTCATACATTAGAACGTCAGTTTACTTGCGCAAGAACACGCGGCCAGTGTAGACGGGCAGCAAGTTTTTGCGCAAGAGCGGCCGCTTTTGCGCAAGATTGCGCCAGTGTAGACACAGCCAAGCAGAGTAGCAGCTCAGCTGCTTTATTCTTTACCTCCTCAGTGCAATTTAATTTCCTCACTACCTTTTTATAGAGATTCCATCACAGCAATGGCCCTTTTGAGTACCTGTACCAAGCAGACCTGAAACAGGCATTTCTATCCATCAAAAATCATCCTCTGGTGAAGTCTGATGCACAGAGATAACTTAGCACCTCAGATTTTATCCTCTTCGTTGCTGTCTTTACATGCTGGCAGGTAAGCATGTTAGTTACTAACCTTTTTAGAAGTGTTATAGTTTACCACTGCAAACTACAACATGCTCACAACTCAAATTCACTTCAATGGGAGAGAAGGACACTCAACCCCTCTCAGATCTTAACCCCTCTCTCCCATTAAGCTGTGCTCACACTTGGAGCTGCAAGGGGCTACACAACAGGTTCATGTATGCGCAACCGAATGAGGGGCAGGCAGCAGTGGTGGAATGCCAGGACTAAGTGGAAAGGCCACGAGGGGAAAAGCTGGTGCCTGCAATGATAACTTGTGTAGCAGACTCACTGATAGTCCCCACTGGTTATTTTTCTTTAAATCTTGTAGCCACAGCTTTACCAGCCAAGGATGGCAACTGAGCTACTTTTCCTACCAGATCATGTTAAGATGACATCATTCATGTCAATTTCTGTGTGACAAAGCAAGCCAGAGTCTCCTGGGGCGTCTCGATCTGTGACACTAGGAACTCTGCTGCTAAGGATGGCAGTGGTTTAGCAAGGAACCCAGTCTCCTCTGCTCATCCAGAGACTGCTGGCCAATTAGATGATGTTTATAAGCCCTGGAGATTTAGGAAGGGATTTTCTACAACAGAGCAGAGGGAGTTGTGTGTCCAAAAGGGCCATTCCCAGCCAAGTTGTACTTCTATGCTTATCCTGTTGGCATCTGTTCATCCTACCCAGCTTCCAGCACTGTTTCAAAGGAATGCCCCTGTAGATGCTGCATTGTGACTGCAGTGGAGGCTCAGCATTTCACAGGTGGCAGACCAGGTGTGGTGCAGTAGCAAAGCGGTTTAAGTTTGTTGTTTGATCTACTCTTGCTGCCCAGGTGTTTTTCCAGACTTGCACTCAGGAATGTTGTATCATTCCTCCCTGGAGACTTAGCAGGAGTGTGGCCTGCCTGTCTCTAGAAAAGCTGTCAGGTCTCAGAGGCATGAGTCTGTAGGTTCAATGCGCTATAATTTTTCTCCTCCACGTGATTAGTTTGCTCCAGGAGCCACTGTCTCTGCTGCTCATTCACATCCAGTCTTAATGTCACCTCCTGGAAGACCCTGTTCATGGCAACCTATGTACAAGGTAAAAGAACAACCCATCAATCTCAGGTTCTAGCTAAATGTTCTTTCAAAAGGAGGGAATTCCATCTCTCCTGAACAGGCTGGTACCTTACCTCCTTAAAATGAAGCTTTTTGAACATGCAGATACTAGTTTCATTTTCTTGTCTAACCTTTGCCTCAAATTTGGTAATTCCAAGTTTCGTTACTCCTACAGAAGAAGCCAAAATGAGAAATAAGAACCCATGTCTGTACGCACATATCTCCAGAACTCTGCATTCTGTCATAGCTATGGACGGGCAAGATTCCCATGCTCCTTAAATATGTGGGCTGGTATATATCCCCCACCCTCTCCAGATACACAGAGCAGCTACTGGGAGCATGTGCGCTTGTGTCACCCATCACATCACTTCCGTCCTTCCCCATTCAACCATTCTTACCGTAAAACATCATGATCAGAGTTGTTTCCTTGCCAAGCCCTCGTCCACGGCAGCTGGGTTCTAAAAGGGACAACAGACGTTGGAGTCCATCTATATGTAAGTGGCACACTTTCCTCAGAAGAGGTTAGGGCTGCATTTGCAGAAAAGAAGTTGCAGATGGGTACTTGATTGCACTGGTAGAGCTCTGAGTCAAGTGGCCACTTTCTGATAAGACTAATCAAAAACCTCCTGAAGACATTGGTATGAAGATGCTTTTGTATCCAAGAGCTCCTGCAGGACTGAGGGGAGTGTTAGGATGAAAATGGCATTAGCAGCATGAGGCTGTGCGTAAGGTACCTGCAATCATGACTTCAATCTCTCCCAGTGTTGGATCTTCCATATCTGTGAGGAACAGGTTCACATCCCCCACCATACAGTCCTCCTCTGTGCCTGCCTGCCCAGACCACCTCTCAGCATCCAGAACGATAAATGTGCATTCTGGGGAAAAAGAGACAGCGGCAGAATTCACAGCGCATGTTTCAGAATCATTCACAAATTATTGAAGTATGACATCAAAAAAGGACAATTAGCACGTGCAACATCCTGCACATTAGTTGCCTATATGAACTAGTCATCCGGGCACCTGGGACAGACAGGCATGCTTACTACCCCCCCACCCCAGAAAAGCTATTCTGCTTTCAGTTCACCTGGGCCCAGTGCTCATACAGATACTTTAGTCTGATGCAATATATAAAATTACTGTGGATTAGCTTCCCCCACTTCATCACCTTTTACAGTAAACTCAGACGAAGAACCTTGAACACAAAAGACTGAAGCAACCTGTTGAGTTACCTACTCTATTCCTTGTCTTCCCATACCATCACCAATGACCAAGACAAGTGTTAGCTTCTGATATGTCCCACCCTCCATGTTTTGTGACTATAAATTTGTAACTGATGTTATGGGCAGTAACTCACCCAACCTTTCATAGAGCCAGGCCAACAATTCAGCCACTGAATCCAAACCTGATCATATAAATTGTCAGATTCCCCGGGGAAAAATTTCAACTTCTCCCTCACTTGTTCACAAAGACTGGGCTCTCTGCTCTCTATCAGAATTGATGGGATTGCTACTGCTCAGGTAATATTAACAACTTAACATTAATTAACAGCTGTATAAAGCAAAACTTCAGCAGCCCATGCTCCCTCAATCCCTCCAATGGGTGTGTATGTATACACGATCTAAATGTATTCACTGCCCAGAAATGTCAGTAAAGCTGAGATAAGTTTGATTGGCACTACCTCATACCTCCCAGAATACACAATTGACCGGGCCTCTGATTTAGCTCAGCATTTACTGGTTTTGAGAGGCTCAGGTGACAACAGTGAGACCCATAAATAATTCATGTTCTGTGATTTTAAGAATTCTATTCTGGAAACCTATTCCTCAAATGACCCCACACTTGAACTGCTAACCCTCTTCCACACATCCCTGAGACAGCAATTCGCAAGACAATCTGAGTAAGCATGTGGTTTTAGCATGGGCAACACTTGGGGAGCATGAGCTCTCTCAAATGCCAGGTGCAGGAGGAGCAAAGGGACAGCCAGCAGCATGGGGAACCAGTGGGGGAGGGGAGTGGCAGCAGCAACCACAGCAGAAGTCCACCCCCACCCACACTCACTGGCAGCAGTGGGGAAAGCGAAGCAACACAGCCCCAGCTTGCTCTGTTTCTCCAGCTGCATTGCTCGGGGGAGGGTGGGGATTGCCCAGCACTCACCAGTGAAAAGCATAGTTAGAGGAGTGGAGCAAGCTGGGGCTCCATTGCCCTGCTTTCCCCTCCGCTATCAGGGAGCACGGTGGCCTGACCACTGCTGCCAGTGCTGCACTGCCCCTCCCCTCTGCCCCACATCGCTCAGGAAAGAGGAGGGATGGGGGGTGGGGGGAGCAGAACAAAGACAGGGAGTGGGTGGAGTAGGGGAGGGAAGAAGCAGGGTCTGAAGTGGAAGGGGGTTGTCCAGGCCATTCCCTGGTCTGGGAGGGACTTGTGTCCAGTGGTCTCCCATTTGGCTCCTCACCAGTCACCCCTGGGTTTTAGATCACGTAAAACAAACCTAGAAGTTAAACAGTCAGCTAGTCCCTTAATACTAGAGGGGCTACTGCACTGTTACAATGGCTCTTACTCCTTACAGCACAGGGCTGCAGAATTGCACATGCCAGAAACTCAGAGTTAGCTGTGATTCCTAACAAGGCTTAGGCAGAAGTGCTCGCCACACCTTCCCGCGCAAGGGAAACAGTCAAACGCCTCACTATCTGCATCCTCCTGCCAGCTGCGCTGCATCTCATACTCCTGCTCCAGGCTCAGGGGCTCGGACGCAGTCAGTCGCTGTAGCTCCTCCGATTTCATCCACTCATGGTACCTGATGGAGAGTGGCACAAACAGCATGTAGATCTATTTAGAGAGCCACCTGTTGCGTTCCACTGAAACCTTTAAAGGTCAAACTGCCCTTTCCCACCTCAAACTTGTAAGTAACCTGGAGTTTCCTGAATAAGTGCCCCAATGGCCAGTTGCTGCAAGGTTCACTTAACTTCCTGACACATCATAGGAATCAGTACACAATCTTCCTCCCACAGGCACACAAAATAAGAGACTAGTACAGGTGCATGTGATACCCTACCTGGGGTCTGCTTTGCACTGTGAGTGCATTCATCGACGTCTGCAGGTACAAACTCACTGCTTAACATTTACATTTTTGAGAAACCAGCTCTGTTGATCAGCTGAGGTTTCCCTGTTCACAAGCGATGGGGAAAAGCTAATAGCAAGTACAGAAACAGCAGCATATCCTATGGCTGTTTGGTGGCCATGAATTGAGTTAGTGGGTCCAGCCCACTTCTAACTGGATAAGTGTCCACATTAGATAAACAAAGTTCGCCACTGGCATTTGCTGTCCATTTTTGCAGTAAGGATGTTAAATTGCAGTTAATTGACTAGTCAAGTAGTCAATGGAATTTCCATCAACTACTGAATAGGTACTTCTGCATTCCTCCTTTGAAATGTACAAGAGCCCTGGCTGGGGCTCTTGTACATTTCAAAGGAGGAATGCAGAACTCTGCCTGCAGCCAAGCCAGGTGGAAGTCCCAGCTGACTCTGGGCTGCTCCCAGGCATGCCTGCTTTGAAATGTACAAGAGTCCCCAGTGGGGGTTCTTGTACATTTCAAAGCCATGGAGCCTGGAGTCAACAGGGGACTCTGAGTCCCCTGCTGACCTTGGGCTCCATGCTGTGCTGCATGCCACGCAGAGCCTGGGGTCAGTTGGGGATCCCTGGCTCAGCTGTGCGGCACTGCCCCCTTTAAAACGCCACCTCTGTGTTTAAAAGGGGCAGTACAGTGGAGCCTGGGGTCAGCTGGGGACTCCCCAGCTGATCCCGGACTCCATGCAGCATTTCAGAGGAAACCAGGATCAGCTGGGGAGTTCCCAGCTGACCCTGGGTTCTGGGCAAATGCCACGTGAACCTGCGGTTAACTGGGGAGTTTCCAGCTGACCCCAGGCTCCACGGCACTTCAGCATTTTAAAGGGGCAGCACTGCACAGCTGATCCCTGGCTCAGCTGTGCAATAGCTGCCACTTTGAAGTACCCCTTCTTCCCCCCCTTTTGCTGCCTCTGATAGAGGCAGCAATGGGGGGGAAATCGACTAGTCGACTGACTATCCAATAAGCAGTTGCTTATCGGATAGATGACTAGTCCTTAACATCCTTACTTTGCAGACAGCCTCAGCAGAGGGATCACAGACACTCAGCGGCCATTTCACACCTAGAGGCAGCTGCTGTGGAACAGAACCAAGGAACATGGGCAGGCCAACACAGGCAAAGCTACACTGCTGCTGTTACTGTTGTGTCATTCACGCAGACAGCAATTTCATTCCCCAGGCCTGCTAAGCCAGAGCCTTCCATGATTAGTACATTCCCTTAAAAATAAAGCTGATTAAAAAAAATGGAAACAGATGGGACCATGGGTGTCACTGCATACCGAGATACATGAGCCGAGGTGTACGGTACCAGGGTCACCTTCTTCCCCTGTAAGACGGTGTTCTGGTTAATCTTCATAGTCTCCAGCCTGAAAGAGAGACAGAAAGTAACTTACCCAAGCCTAGGACAGGGTACATCAGCACGGAGCTATGAAGTGCTTCGCTTCCCCACATGTTGAAGAGTAATAGTGAGGTAGCCGTGTTAGTCTGATCTTGGTAAAACAAAAGGAAAAAATATGTAGCACTTTAAAGACTAACAAGATAGTTTATTAGGTGATGAGCTTTCATGGGGCAGACCCACTTCTTCAGATCATATTCTGAAAGTGAATTGGCATGACCATATATATATATATATGCCAACTCACTTTCAGAACATGATCTGAGGAAGTGGGCCTGCACCACGAAAGCTCATCACCTAATAAACCATCTTGTTAGTCTTTAAAGTGCTACATATTTTTTTCCTTTTGCTTCCCCCTTTAAATAAAGGGCCCCCAACCGTTCCTTATCCTTGTACCTCCCCCCCCCCACCCCGTGCTGCTTCCCCCCAAGGGGCTTATCCCTGGCTCCCCACGAGGCGGGGGAGGAGCAAAACCAGGAGAAAACGCAGAGACACGCCCCGCACCAAAGCCGTTCCTGGTGCCCCCGGGGAGCCTTGGCCCCCACCCTGCCGTGTCTCCTCAGCGGAGCGACCGGCCCTGCTCCGCCCCAGAGCTGCAGCCCGCGACTGCCAGGGCTACACGGCAGCTCTCCTGTGGGAATGTCAGCGCCTGCTTCCCCACCCAGCGCGCATGCACCGAAACCTCCGCCAGTCCCTCCCTAGGGGCGCCCCCAAGAGCCGTGCGGCCCCTCGCTCCCCCACGTGATCCAGCGCGTCCAATCGGCGGAGCAGGGGCGAGGTTGCCCTGGTCACGCATGCGGAAGGCTTTGCCGCTGCGTTGTGGGTCTGCGCATGCTCTGTACATAGCCCGGTATGAGGCGGGATAGTGTCGGGCGCCCGGGCCAGCCGGCTGCGTGTTTGGGAGCGCGGGTACGGGAGGAGCTGCGTGTGGTGAGGGACTGAGCGCTGCGTGGTGGCTTTGGGGTGAGCAGTGGAGGGGCTCTGGTTGGGGGGGTTATAAGGTGGGGGCTCTGGGGTGGGAGGGTTGGCAGTTGGGGGGAGGTGGAGGGTTGGGCAGTGGAGGGATTGGAAGTGGGGGGGGGCGGTTGTAGGGGAGGTGGGAGGGATTGGAAGTGGGGGGGGGCGGTTGTAAGGGGAGGGTTGGCAGTTGAGGGGAGGTGGAGGGATTGGAAGTGGGGGGGGCGGTTGTAAGGGGAGGGTTGGCAGTTGAGGGGAGGTGGAGGGATTGGAAGTGGGGGGGGGCGGTTGTAAGGGGAGGGTTGGCAGTTGAGGGGAGGTGGAGGGATTGGAAGTGGGGGGGGCGGTTGTAAGGGGAGGGTTGGCAGTTGAGGGGAGGTGGAGGGATTGGAAGTGGGGGGGGGCGGTTGTAAGGGGAGGGTTGGCAGTTGAGGGGAGGTGGAGGGATTGGAAGTGGGGGGGGGCGGTTGTAAGGGGAGGGTTGGCAGTTGAGGGGAGGTGGAGGGATTGGAAGTGGGGGGGGCGGTTGTAAGGGGAGGGTTGGCAGTTGAGGGGAGGTGGAGGGATTGGAAGTGGGGGGGCGGTTGTAGGGGAGGGTTGGCAGTTGAGGGGAGTGGAGAGATTGGAAGTGGGGGGGGGCGGGTTGTAAGGGGAGGGTTGGCAGTTGACGGGGAGGTGGCAGTGGATTGGAAGTGGGGGGGGGCGGTTGTAAGGGGAGGGTTGGCAGTTGAGGGGAGGTGGAGGGATTGGAAGTGGGGGGGGCGGTTGTAAGGGGAGGGTTGGCAGTTGAGGGGAGGTGGAGGGATTGGAAGTGGGGGGGGGCGGTTGTAAGGGGAGGGTTGGCAGTTGAGGGGAGGTGGAGGGATTGGAAGTGGGGGGGGCGGTTGTAAGGGGAGGGTTGGCAGTTGAGGGGAGGTGGAGGGATTGGAAGTGGGGTGTGACGTGGGGGGCTCTGGGGTGGGACGTGGAGAATGGGGGAGGGTCTGCTGGGCGGGTGTTTCTCACTTGTTTCTCTCTCCCTCCCCTCCCCCCCCCCCCCCCAGTTTGTACTTTGGGTAAAGGAGCAGAAGTTGTCTCCAAATCAGTCTGTGTCCTGTGACCCTGGGTTTGCTCTTTGCTTACTCTCTTGTTTCCACCTCTAGTTTATTGTCACCAATTCTGCATTTGGGAAGAGTCTGTCTTAGATTTGCACTTTTCTCTGTGGTGAGATGTCTACTAGTGAGATCATTCTGGCCCTGGCTCTACAGCCATCTCACTTGGTTTGTATCTGTTTTAGTGTTTTTAGCATCACTATCATGGTGGAGGGTGTTTGCTCCACTGAATGGGAGATTAATATTGTAGCTTATATTTGTCAGCTGATTTTAGCTTTTCGTTCTCTTCTACTCTGCTATCCATGGAATGCTTACTGCTTTGATTGAGTATTCTCTTGTGTGTCAATTAGGAGTAGGTTTCTACTGATAATTTTTGCCAGCTAGTGTAGTTGAGTGGTAAAACGGGGCCCAAACCTTTGCTCTTATATAGTAGGATGTGTTGGATTAAGTTCTTAAGTAACTGGAGTAGTAAATATATCGAAAAATTGTAATTATTTAGCAGCTTATAAATTCTTCAGAGTGCTTTTTTTTCACTTTTATAGCTGGTGTAAAGTTCCCCAAAAGCTTTTATTTTGGAGGGCTAGGTTTGTATAATTAAATGTATTCTGCGTCTACATTCAGAATGTTGGCTGGCTGTTTTTTGGAAAGTATATGAGTGCGGAATTGAGATTGTTGGATGTCTTTTAGCAGCTTGCAGAATAACTTGAATGTTGCAGTATATTTCTAAAAGGTATTGATTCTTACATAGGAGATAATATGGTTTATCATCCTTTTTTAGGTTGATTGTTTTCCTTCCGAGTGGGTTAGTGGAAATCCTGGGTTAGGTGGCTGTTTCAGTAGGGTTGGCACATACCATAACAGCTGCCATAATAGGTCAAACAGATGGTCCATCTTGCCTAGTAGCCTGTCTCCAACAGTTGTCCATATTAGAGCTTCGGTGGGAGTGTACGGAACAGGGAAATTATGGAATGATACTTTCCTGTCTTGCACTGCTGGCGTTATGCAATTGGTAACTGGTAGAGATCTGATGTGCAGGGAAAAATGAGTAGGGCAATTGTTTAATATTTGTGCACTTTGCAAAAGCAGTAAAGAATTTAGTTGGGGTGTCAGGACAATATTGTTGGAGGAGTGGGCATGTGAGGTATGCTCATATGGCAGGACAGAACAGAGCATCTATAGCAATTCTGCAGCTCTGTTTACAGTTGGACAATGGGTTATCCATTTTTGTCCATCTGTCTTTCAGTGGCATCCTGAGCTGCTCCTGTGATAAAGATAACCAGGCTCGGACACGTTGTCTCTTTAGGCCAGACGTAGCAGAGACAGAAGACATTCACTTCTCCATTCCAGGGTCCCTCTATCCTTAGACATGGCAGGTGGCATTACTGACACAGGGGAGCTGTATTCTCCTTACGTGAGTATTACCACTCGGTTGCACCACTGCTGCTTATTCAGTGCTTTTGTTCCCAACCTGGGTTATTCTCGGGGCATGTTGTTACATCACTTCCTGATTCCTAGGAAACAAGGTAATTAATGTTAAAGTTGTAAGGAATGCTAGAAGATATTAAGGTAAGGGCTAGGTATGTTAAGGACTAGTCAATTCCCCCCCTTTGCTGCCTCTATCAGAGGCAGAAAAGGGGGCTAAGAAGGAGTACTTCAAAGTGGCAGTGCCGCACAGCAGTGCAGCGCTGCCGCTTTGAAACCCCAAGGCAGCATTTCAAAGGGGCAGCTGCCAAGGAGACCAGGGTCAGCTGGGGACTCCCCAGCTGACCCTGGGTTCCAAGAGACATTTCTCTAGAACCCTGGGATCAGCTGGGGACTTCCCAGCTGACCCTGGGTTCTGCTGCTGCACAGAGCCCAAGATCAGCTGGGGAGTCCCCAGCTGACCCCGGGCTCCAGGTGCTGCTCTTTTGAAACACCAGAGGTGGTGTTTTAAAGGGGCAGCCACTGCACAGCTGATCTGTGGGACACTGTCAACCTGATATTTAATTGGTTGAAAAAATGAGTTTAAAGTAGTTTGATACTATACCTGCCCTGAAGCTCCCTTTACCCATTTTTATGGCTTTACTTCCACATTAAAAAAAAAAAATTGCCTTCTCTCTCTTGATCCTGTGTGAAAGACTTCCGCACATAGGTGCAACTGGGTGGCACACTGAAATTCACTGTTTACAAAGCATTGTCAAATATAAAAAGAAAACAAAATGAAAGCTTAAGGGGAAAATCTTTTTCCTCTGATCTGTAGGCTAGTCATTTTTATATATTTATTGTAACAATGATAAATAGAATTCAGACAGAAGTGAGGTTTTTTTCAATGTGATGTCTGTCCCATACAATCAGTCCTCATATCCTCTATGAGGTAAGTAAGTATGATATCCATTTTACAGATGGGGAAATTGAGGTATTCAAGTAAAATGACAGTAACTTTACCAGTGCTAAGATTTGAACCTCAAGTATTTCTGCCTCACAGCTTTGTGCTCAGAACTCTAGACCTGATTTCTCTTGATCCTGGGCCTTGCAAAGACAAGACAGCTATGCGAGAGGAAGCTAGTCTATTCTTCCTCAAAATTAGCAGTTAAATTTGGATTTCTTCGTTTATTATGGTGATATAAATAGCAAAACATAGATTAGGAGTTTAAAATATTAGTCTGAAGTGTGGGATTTGCTATATTAACACCTGCATATTAAAAATGCCTGAATTGTCTGGGAAACTACTGACCATTTTAATATCATATATTTCATGAACCCACAATGCTCGCAATTAGTTTTGTATATCTCTGGAAATGCTTGGTTTTATGTCTAATGGGGGTTCACAAAATATTAGATCATAAAATTGTCACTATGCTGTACTTTCCCATAACTTCATTTTTAAAGCAATCGTAGTGGTCATCTCAAGAGCCGTTCAGTAGAGAACCAACATTTTTCACCACCTGAGCGCCAGGAATCTCTTTTTTTGAAATGCTAAAAATATTAATCTTAAGTTTAGGAACCCTCAATAGCCAAGGGTAGAATTGGGCAATAAGTATTCATAAGAGTATTGGCAGCTAAAGGAAGGCCAGAACTGAAAACCAAAGGGGGCTGGCCAGGAAAACAGTAAAGCATTTCCTACCTGATAACAGTTTGTGGATCATTTTTGCATTGTCTTGTAGTCTTAAGCATTTCCATGTTAAGTTACGTCACATTGGCTTAGTTAAGTGGAAAAAATGTCAGAGAAGATCAAGATATCACTTTTAAAACTTGAATTACAAATGATACTCATAGTGTGAGCATCTCAGATCCTGCTACAATCAGGAATTGAGGTATCTTTTGAGGGGGTTTTCTTGAAACTATTGACACTTTTTCATAGTCAATATTAGTGATTATTTTAACACTGGTGGTTGTCACACTCACTTTCTAGGTCTAGTAGTTTGTGATTTATCAAGAGCAGAAACACTTTGGTGAATGAGTATCAAAGCTTCAGGACTAATAAACTTTTAAAGACAGTGCTTCTGAATCTGTTGAGAAGGAAATCTGTTCTCTTGGTGGGTTTTGATTTCCTCATCTAAAGTTAATTTTCAGTACTGGCATTCAAAATCATCTTTTGTTAGTAAGCCAAGCCAATTTCATCTTTGCCATTGGGGGGAATATGGAATCCTGGTATGTTGTTTGTAGTTGCTTTTTATGACTACACACATAGTTCAACTGTTAGTGTTGCAGAAATCTCCTGGAGTCTGAACTCTAAGGAACTGTAGCAATCTCATTTCCTCTGAGGATGCAAGGCTATCTCTACCCCAGAGTCCAAGTACAGTAACATGATGCCAATCTTGGCATCTGTTCAGCCAAAGCCAGGAAAAATGACTTTGGTTTCTGTCCATAAGTCCTTCATAGCAGTGAGAGCCAGGCCTCTGGGCACTCAGGAAAGGAGGGGATGTATGCAAGAAATGACAGCCTGCCAATGGAGTGAAAAGAGCCTTTCTGCAAACCGGGAAGGCTGTATTTTAGTCTTTTGGGAGACTGGCTGATGTTCATGCTTGAACAGCAAAAAGGTGTAGTGTCTCCTGCTGAGCTTAACAAAAAAGACTTTGTGATGTGTTTTGTATAATGTCTCCAAGCCTGGTTCCCGTCATCTCTGGCCACCCCAAGCACTACTTGTGGGTTTCTCCCTCATTTACACACAGCTTCCCATATTGTGTTCTAAGGAAGCAGGGAGGACTCTCAGGATGCGTCCTGTGCCATGCTTGCATTAAGAATGGAATGGTAGAATCTCTTCCCTCAGTCTTTAACTTCCTCCTTCTGCACAGCAGGAGGTAGGGCTGCCAGGTGTCTGGTATTCACCCGGACAGTCCAATATTTTCACCTCCTGTCCAGTAAAAAAAATTCAGAGAATACCAGACACCTGAGATGACCAGTATTTTCTGAATTTTTCCCCGGCCAGGAGGCGAAAATGCTGGACACCTGGCAACCCTACAAACACTCAGCGCTTGGCTTCCCCCCGCCCTCCAACACCTTCAGCCCCCAGCCCCATGCTTACCTGGTTCCCCAAGGCTGCCGGCACAAAATGGCTGCAGGCCAAAAGACCTAAGGGAAGCAATGACTTCCCTGGGTCTTAGTGCTCAACTGCTCCCCTGTTCCTATCCCTGCACTCACTCTTAAAGGGGACATGCTGTTTTAATGCTTTTTTTTTTTTCCCTCAACAACTTTGGTCCTCCCCACCTCCCCCTTTTTTTCCCCCTTCAACAGAATTTTTTCCCTGATGGGTTTTTTTGCGGGGGGAGGGTGTTCGGTATTTTTGTTTCAACTATCTGGCAACCCTAGCAGGAGGTGGGGTCTTCATTTCCGCCATGTGCATTGTGGAGACTCTAATCACTATGCATGACTGAGGTGGGAACTATTCAGAACAGAAATAGTGAAACAGGAAGTGAGAGTAAATTGTGGAGGAACCCGCCCACTGTTTCTACAATCCCCGCTCAGTGCTTGAGGAAAAAGAACGCCTCAGTCATGTATCATGGAGGAAAATTGTTTCCTAGCCTCCAATCCAGCAATCACTTTTGCCAGTTTACAACTCTCAGGGCTTGTCTATATTAAACCAGTGCAAATCCCTGTGTGAACATCCTTAGGTTGATTAAAAACCCTTAGGTTGTTTTTTATTGCAAACCGCCCCTCTTCCTCCCCTCCCCCACCTCCTCCCCCCCACCGTTCTAGGCTTCCTATTGCAAAGATGTTGAGTGAGAGATTTATGTGTACTAAGCTGAGGGCTTCCAACCACAAGTATTGTTCAACAGCATAAGTCACATGATGCTTGGAGACCAGTCTCCTTTGGTCAGCATATCTGTTTTTGCTGGCTCAGCCATACTTTACTAAGAATAGTAATAGGACAGTGTAATTTGAAAGTGTCTAATGCTTCAGGCTATTTCAGCTCCAGACTTTTGGTTGCAGTTTTAAACATTAACCTCACTATTGCAGCCTGTGTATGTGGATGGTGCCTCTTGTATTCATGCTAGTCAACAAAGATGTAATCCCTGGAGTCTACAAGACTTGCACATAACCCCACAGTCTCATTGCCTAACTGTCCAGGGTGGTTGGAAAGTGCCTTCTCTCGCTCGCTGTTGATTGACTATCTAGCCAGTAAATCCCTATTATTTCCCTTAATTAGAAAAATATAATTAAATAACTTTAATGCTTCATGAAAAGCAGATTGGATGATTCTGGCCTCAACCAGGCACAGTGCAGGGAGGCAGGAGTGCAGGTTTCTACCATAACGTCCACGTATCCCATTCCTTACCTGCAGAAACCCTTGCTCATATAGACCTGGGAGTGATTGTGATACAGTCAAATGTATATTAAGAATTATATTGATTTTTTTTCTTAAACATTCCATGAATTGCAAATTGAATAAATGTGGGGGAACATCAATCCCCACTAGTGCCGTGTTGTGCTAGTGGACTAATTCACTGCACAATATTTCTGGTTCTCAGAGTGTTCCCCTCCACCCATATTTACTTTTAGCTAGTGCTTATCCTTACTAGACATACACATGGATTACATTCACTGCACACAACCAGCCACATCAGTGAGTTATCTTAATTGATCCCCAGGGCTGCTGCAGACTCTTAACGCTGATTATTTGGATGATTGCAGGTCGGTCTGGTGTACATGTTCAACCTTATTGTTGGGACGGGAGCCCTAACCATGCCGAAGGCCTTTGCCACTGCTGGCTGGCTCGTCAGCCTCGTTCTCATCATGTTCCTGGGCTTCATGAGGTACGATTTTTGTGTCTGTTCTTTGCCTGTCTTCAGCATGCTGGGAGTGTGGCTTGGTTTTTTCACAAGAGCTACATGTAAGAAATTGGGGGCAGCATGCTGGTGAGAAGCCCAGCGCCTCTGCTACCCAACTACTGTCAACTTCTAGCTAATGGCTATCTACAATGTGGAGCTACATCCCGTCTGGGCTGTGGAAGGGAGTGGACTTGTCTCCACTGCCCATTCTAGAGACTTCTGGCTGCTGCATGTCAGAGTTTAAGGCCAGAAGGGATCACCAGATCCTTTATTCTGACTTCTGTATATCAGGCCATTGATACCTCCCAGCAACTTAAATCAGACCAACATATTACAGCCCACAGGAGACTAGTCTATTATGTGCCATAGGGATGTCGATTATATGATTAACCAATAAGCCTAGGCTATTTCTCCCACCCTTGCTGCCTCTGTATCAGAGGCATGTTCCCCACTCTTACTGTCTCCACCCTGTAGCATTGCTGCCTCTATCAGAGATAGCAGCACGGAGGGCGGGGTGGGGTGGAAGGCGAGGCTGCCGCGAAGCAGTCTCTGTCCGCAGCAGCTGAGCTCCCTTCAGACAGAGGCTGCTCCGCCTCCCATCAAGCAGCCTCTGTCAGTGGTGGACCCCGATTTGCCATGGACAGAGGCTGCTCAAACACCCTGCAGACAGGGGCTGCTGCCAGAGCAGCCTCTGTCTGTGGCCAGCCTGGGCTGCCACAGGCAGAGGCTGCTTCGTGACTGCTTTCTCCACCCCTGCAGCAGCCTCTGTCCATGGGGAGCTTCAATCCCCCGCAGACAGGGGTTGTTGTCAGCGCACACTACTTCCTCTGTTTCAGAGGCAGCAGTGTGGGGCAGCAGGCAGCCAGTCTGTGCGGGAAGCTGGTTTTTAAACTGGCTCTTCTCGCAGACTGACTTCCACCTGGCCGATAGAGAGGCAGCAGTGCAGGATGTTGGGGGCTCTCCAGGAGTGGAGCCAGAGTGCACTGGCTCCTGGCCCTGCCCCTGGGGATTATAGAATAGCCGAGTAACTGACAAGAATTCCTGCAGTTACTCGACTGTTCAATTACCCGATCTCTAACATCCCTAATGTGCCATAAGCAGAGACTAGGATGAGTTGAAGATCACTAGTTCCCAAGGCTGCCCCCAAAGGCAGAGAGTAACAATAACCCTGGCAAGTGACTTGCATCAACACAGTGCCAAATAAGGTGAACCCCCCCCCCCAACCCTCTACTCATTGCCAGTCTGAAATGGGGAAAAATTACTTCCATTCCCCCCCCACGTGGTTAGATATGAGCATGTGAGCAGGAATCAGCCAGTCAAACACTTGAGAGAGAGAGAGAGAGAGAGAGAGCAAATGCTTTGTGCCAACTCAGAGCCTTGGCCTGCTGTACCCAATGCCCCATCTCCAGCCAGGGCCATACGTCAGGTTTCCAGAATATATTGGGCAGGGAGATCCCTGCCAGATCCCTGCTGGTAGCCAGTAGAAGCCCTGTAACGTGAGCTTCACTTCTCTAGCCTTGCCCCAGCTTCTGTCTTCCTTCTCTCCCAGGGATAATGCCAGTGCTTATTTCTTTGCTAGTGAGATCTTTCTCAGTCACCAGAAGCATCACAAAATTGATGTGATTCCTGACAAGTTCACTTCTGCTGACTGTATTTTGAATGGCGGCTGTGAAACTGACCTGTCATGTCAGTTCACTCTGGTTCCTGGTAGGGTTCTGAGCAAGGGGCACTGGAGCTCCCTCTGCCTGCAGACTCTCTGAGGCTGCACTGCACTGACTTACATTTGGAAAAAAAAAAGGGGGGACCCTCAGATTAAGAAGGAAGAGCGATTAAAAAAAATTTAACTGTCAGTTGTAGTCCTGGTGCTAATGAGGCTATTGAGTGGGCTGGAAGTGTCCCATACTTCACTTTTGATGTCGATAGGATGTTAAATGTATGGAAAGCTGGTGTTATAATATATTAACCAATTCAAGTGTTTGTTCAGGCCAAGGAAGACGGTGTAAAATTTGCATGTGAAGTTTAAGTTTGCATTCTCTCTCTCTATTTGGCTTGTGAAATTCCTTTGTAGAAGAATGGCTACTTTTAAGTCCATTTATGGGTGCCCAGGCAGGTTAAATTGTTCCCTTACACGTTTCTGTGTGTTACCATTCCTGATATATGACTTATGTCCATTTATCTTTCGTTATCTTCACAGTCTTTGGCACCCATGCTCAACAGGGAAGGCAACTTACCCCCCAGGGACCAATAGAATTTTCAGATTTTTCTCCAAGTCTGCAGAATCAGCATACTCTAGCTCTAGAACTCAACTAAATCTTGATTGGATTGACTCAGGTTATAAATTCTATATTTGTCAATAGCTTCTGTTTGTGGACCATAATCTTTTAGGAGTTTTGCACTGAGAAGATATTAAAATAATCAAAAGATCAGCTGTGTCCTTGAAATACATTTGCCCTGTGGCTGGTGACAGAAGCAATGTAAGCAGATACCTGGATAGAGTTGCAGGGGAGCACAGTTCTATACTGATTCAGCAGCTTGCAGATTGTTTAATCTCCCATCTACTCCCAGAAATACAAGAGGAACTAACTTTCTATAAAACTATGCCTCCCTCATTCCTCCCCTTCACCAGTCTGATATCTTGAAAACCCTGAGGCTAACTTGAAGCTGACCAGTGGTTTTCTCTGCACTGATCCAGCAGTTGCAGCACAGAAGGTGAAGCTAAAGGTGGTTGGTTATACTTGTGTGATCTATACATTTAACCAAGAGACTCCAGTATTGATGGTGATATTTTTATGATGAGTTGCAAAGCCCTGTCTGGATCACTGGTGCTCAATAAAAAATCTCTCTCTTTTGTAAGAGTATTTGGGGTATTAATCCTGATGTCCTAGTCATATTCTGTTATGGGTAACTCCATTTGCTAATCTAAATTCCTCTGTAGTTTTGATTGGATGCAACTTTGTCCTTAACTTCCTTAATTTCCTATGTGGTTTGGCTTCCATGTTTCACTCAAGGCAAAATGGTATTTCAGTGGTGAATGAAATTCTTTGTAAACCCCAGGCTGTTTGTGTTGAGGCTTTATTTGTAAACTGCAACAAAGCTGAGGAAGAAAGGTGCTGTTGTTTACAGTTGACAGACATAAATCCTGAAAGTACAGCAAACTGATGGATTCAGATGCAATTTGTTTTTAAAAACCTCATTTCCAAAGTATGAAGCCCACGTACAGAGCTCCCTACTATCTGCTCTGATTCTTTCTCAGTTTATATCTTGGTGCCATTCGAGGCTGCAAATTTTGATGCCTCATCTGTGATTCTCTTGTGCCAACCTGGAAATGTTGCACACTGGTGCTAAGTGCTTTGTGAGCCTCTTTGCCCTGTTGCTTTCTTTCCTGCATTGGTACTTTTGGCTCCCTAATAACCTCTCTACAGAACCTTCTGTGTAATGAAAGTCTACATGAGCAGCTATTATGTGGGCTCCGGGAAGGGGCTGCTATACATTCATTATAGCAAAACTACTTTCTCATTTGAATTTGATAAATGAATTCAGTTAGTAAAGCAGTAAGGGACTGGTTTTGAGCTTTAAATAAGATTGATTTTAGTTTTACTTTAAAAAAAAAAAAAGGTGGTGGAGAGGAAAGAAGCTTTAAAATGGTCATGTAGCTGGGACAATCCATTCCTGAAAGTGGCAAAGCAGATTGTAATAGTGAATTGAGACCTAGGATGGCTAGTGATTCTAATCATCTACTTGGCATTGGTTTAAAAATGTGTGTTCTCATTATTGAACTCCTTAGACATCATCTTCTACAGTCACTGTTGAAATTGGATTTGTGTGTCTTAATTATTTGCTTGCTGCTCTGAACTGTACAACAATAATAAACCATTGCTGTTCAGTAGCACCTTCCATCTGTGGGTGTCTCAGTGTTTTTATAGCCATTAAAAGATTAAGCCTCACAACAGTACTGTGAGGAAAGAGAGTATGTGTTATTTCCACTTTATGGATGGGGAAACTGACTCAGGATTACAAACAGTATTATATGGTGCTCCATCTTCATCTAAGAAGCCAGCCCCCACTGTAGTGGGGTAGCATGTAATCTGTGGGCTATATCTGTACTGGAGATATAGGCGGACACCTGTTCCATTTACGCAAATTAGTTGCGGACTTCAGGCACTCCAGCCCTGGCTACCTCCCACTCAACTGATTTTTCTGTGGGTCAGCAGCCCCCTACCCAGAAAAGGTTCCCCACCCCTGATCTAAGGAATCCAGAAATTCCAGACTTTGATGCTTAAAGCTCTGTGCCGTTGTTTCAATTACTGTGTGGGAACTTCAAGGTTGAGATTTGAGTTGTTAAACTCTCTCTCATTCTAGCAAAACAGCATCCCAATTGAAACCCCATTAGAATCCCAGGACTGAATGGGCCATGGACTCTTGCCTCTAAATATGTTTCCATGTACTAGGAGGATAATGCAAAATCTTGCTTTGCCACTGTCTGCATTGTACTGTTCCGAGAGCTGCCAATCCAGCATCTCACTAATCCTAACTTTGCATAAGAAATGTAAGAATCCCCAAATCCTAGAAAATCTGCTGTGCACTTCTTCATTCTGTACTCATCAACAGCTTGGAGGCTGCAGCACTTACCAGAGCTATGTAGAGCCTGTCTCCCTCAAAGCCCAGTCAGAGTAATTTGCAGTGATCTATTCTGCTGTCCTTGCTAGCCATTAGTAATTGCTAAATTTAATTTCTCTTCTAGCTACATGACTACAACATTTGTGATGGAGGCCATGGCTGCTGCTAACGCCCAGCTGCGTTGGAAGAGAATGGAAAAGCACAAGGTTTGTGTTGTGGCTTTTTATTTTCCAATCTCTATCACTCTTCAGTCCCTAAAGGCTCTTCTTAGATTACTGCGCTGGCTCTGTCTCGCCTCATTAGTAAGTCTAATAAAGGAATAAATTTCCACTGTATTTAACATCTACATATAAAATATGGTGGTTCTTTGTGGTATTGCTCATAAAACCCAGGATTTTCTTTTCCTGCCTTAAAAATCCCTGCTCATGCCCATGTATTTCCCAATTACATGCTACTGGTCTTGGCCTGGGATGCACCTTAGAGGAGTTGGGGAGAACAATCCACCATTCAAGGTGGGTGAAGTTCCCTACATTGTGTGAGATGCAGCTACTGCAGGGCACCATTGCTCCCGCTGCAGTGATCTTGTCATTGGGATTGTATTCCAGGGACTTCTGCTGGGCATTTTCTCTGGCCTCTGTCCTGACCACAGAATTTGCTTCTTCTCTTAGTTTGTCATCTCCTCAGGTTAATGGTCTTCCTGAAGTAGTAAAAGGCATATTTTTGGTCAGACTTTAATCATGATTAGTAGGAAGGTGGGGGGAGAGGGGAGTTGGCAGAGCAGGAAAGCCCACTCCACTATTAAAAAAATGAGGAAAAAAACATGGCTACCCCTCTGTGACTGTTCTGCCTCATTAGGGAAATGCAAATGTTTGGGCTTTTAAAAAAAAAAAAAAAAAGTTAGCTAGTGCCCACACTGAGAATCTGAACACCAAATCTACAAACTCATAGCATCAGGTTTGCTAGTGCCTTTATGAATGCGCTGAATGGACATTCTGCCCTTATGTATATGATCTGCTTGGAAAGAGAATAGCTCACTTTGTCTTTCACCTCATAGTATCTTGCCAGTGTCGTCCTCCTTCCCCAGAGTGCCTGCTCCACAATCCAAGGCCAGGAAATATGGTTCCCTAACATCTTATCATGTGTTCACTTGTCTCCCAGTCCCCCTCTCTTTATCTAGGAGCATGTGGACTGAGGCTGTTGCATTGTGTTGTTTCTACCTGCTTGTACTGTTGCCACAAGCTGTGCCTCAGGTAATAGAAATCACTGACAGTTCTTTGGCAGTTGCACTCAGTTTCCTACCTTCTAGGAAGACGACGATGAAGATTCTTCCTCTGGGGTCTCTGATAGTGATGTTCTTCTCCAAGATGGCTATGAACGATCAGAGACACGGCCTATCCTGTCAGTTCGTAAGTATCTAGCTTTTGTTACCACTTGCTCACTAATAGGGAATGAAAGACCTGTTCCCGCTTCTGTGGGAGCCAGACTCTTTGCAATTACCCTCTTCTAAGGAGAGTAAGACTCCTCTTCTGCCTTTTACCCTGAGGGCTTGTCTACATTTGAAAGTTAATTTGGAACAAGACATGGTGTGAATATAAACTGCTATAGCCTTTCCTGAATAGCTCCATGAAAATGGAGTAAGCTAAAAAGGAGCAATAAATTCATATTCTAGAATAAGAGTATCCACTCATTGAGTTATTCAAGAATAGTTATTTTGGAAGAGATAAGCCATTAGTGACAAATGAATTCCACAGGCTCTCTTTTAGTTCATGCCATTATGGCTTTTAAGATGAACTAATGGATGAAGCTAGTTTTACTCTGTTGCTTCCAAACAGAAGCTTTTTCTTTCCCCTTTTACCTAGAACAATTCCATCTGGTCACCGAGGCATAAATGTCTTGCTTTGGAAATCTATAAACTGTTACTTCCAGGAGTCACATGCATGGCAGCTGGCAGCACAGAAGTGGGGTGTGTTTATCCTGGATGGTGTTACCAAAATGGATGGGATGTCCCCAGCTGGTGCCTGTCCCTCTTTTGGGTTCATCAAGAAGAGTGAGTGGAATTTCTTGTTTCCAACTTGCAGAGAGACGTGGCTCACCCAGCATCTTTGAAATCACTGAGAGGGTGGAGATGGGCCAGATGGCCTCTATGTTCTTCAATAAAGGTAACTACTGCCCTTTTTCACGGGTTCCCAAAGATCTTCCTGCATGGAGTAGTAGGTGGTGTTGGTCCTTAAACCAGGGCACTTGTAATCTGATGGTGGAAACAGCCACTCCTGTGAATTCTGGGGTCCCTCTTCACCTTCTGATTCTGAGGACTTCACAGTTCAAGCCAAACACGCCCCTCATTCCCAAACACCTTTTTGTAGGAATTTTTTTTTCCTGACTGTCCTCCACTGTAGTTCTAGAAAATGTGGTTATGAACTCATTTCCAACCCAGACCAGGTAACTATATCAGAGTCTATATAAGGGAGTGCAGAGAAGTTGAAACAGGTTTAGCATAATGTCAGATTTGCCTTATGACAGGAGAGTGTAAAGATTGTAGAAATAACAGTTGTTTCTGCCCAGTTGTGACCTAACTCTCCACATATTGAGTGCTCACCTCCTCTCTCTGTATCTTCTGCAAAGGCTGTTCACAGCAGCAAAGCCAGCACTTAGCTCCGCACTGTGGACGTAGCCTATTTCGGAATACCTCCGGTATCCTGAAATAGCTATCCCGTGTCTTAACAGCGCATCCATTATTTCGAAATATAACAGGCTCGCTATTCCGACATCCCTGTAAACCAAAGTATAGACAGCGCCAAATTCCGAAATAAGCTATTTCAAAATTGACTCAAAATAAACTACGCAATTTGTGTTGCTCGAATTGCATAGCTTATTTCGAACTATGGGTGCAGTATAGATGTAACCTTGGTTTGCTGCTCTCGTCCTGCTGACATGGTTGAGATGCAGCAAATCAACCACTTCCCCACCCACTTAGCTTCAGTCTGAAGAAAGGTCAGAGAGGAGAATTACCGAGAGCGCTTGACTTGCCTGGGTAAGTGACCTCTAGGGGAAGGGCTTCTATGATTCTGAGCTTCAGTTCAAATGGGCCCCTGTGCACACTTGATGGATGCAGACAGTTTGTCTTTGTATTACATGTTTTTTATTGTAGAATGGAAAACAAACCTATTAATAGAAGGAGATAAGAAAACCATGCAAAGATAGCTGCAATACAAAGCTATATTCATCGCACACTGTAGAGATACAAGCCATAGAAAATGAGATGGCCCTGAGAGTGTAGTGTAGTAGTGAAGAAATACCATGCGGAGCCAGAAAACCATTACATGGATGCTATGGTGTAGTTGTCATCTCTTTCAGCCAAATGTCTTGTGAATGGCATGTTCCTTTGTTCACCAGTAGTTTTGTTAGCACACAAGGGGCTGCCTTTCCACCTGCATTACACCAGTTTTATTCTAATATAATTCCATTGACTCAACGAAGAATCTGGATCAGGGCGAGAAGGGTATTTTCAAAAGTACTGGAGTCATTTGCGAGCACAGGTCCCACTCCCAGTGACTCCAGTTCATCTGATGAAGTGGGTTTTACCCACAAAAGCTTATGATTCTATATATTTTGGTTAGTCTCTGAGGTGCCACAGGACTTCTCATTTTTAAAGTTACAGACTAACATGGCTACCCCTCTGAGATTTTTCCAAGTGCATAGGAATCCTTTTAATGGGTCTTGTGCTACTAGCTTACTTAGATATTTTTAAATTGCTATCTTAGCTTGGTATGTGGCCCCATTCTAACGGTGGAGGAGGAGCAGTGTGCTCTGGGCCTGGAACATCTAATCCCAGCTCTGACACTGATTTGCTACACTTTTGGGCAAGTCTCTTCACTTGCACCTGTTTCCCCATCTTATACTTACCCCCTCCACAGTGGTGGTCTGGGGTTTAATATTTGTAAAGCACTTTGAAGATGGAGAGCTCAGTGTATGTGCTACTTAGTGGTATTGTTTTGGATCCTTGTCTATGTCGGCAGGTGTAGCTCGGTAGACTAAAGGGATACTGCAGAAAGGGGGCAACCGATCAGCTAATGCATACGCAAATTTTAGATCTCTAGCTAAACCTGTTCAAATGCATTGGAGAGAATTATGGTGTCTACAATATTTAGTATTGGAGAATAGTGGTTATAAGGGAGGCTACATTCTAGGAGGCTGCAGCTGGTCTCTAATAATTGATGTAAGAGACAATGTTTCCCAGTAGAGGGTGCTGGGAGTACATATATTTCTAACCCAAGTAAGAAAAGCTACATGTAAATTTCCCAGCAGTGCCATATCTCTTGCTTAATACTTTACATTTAATCCCCCTTTTTAGTTTTATTTTTAGTTTGAGTTATCAGTGTTAGATGCTAGATATCTATGATTATATTTTAGGGATCCCCCTTCAAAAATATTTAGGGTCCCGATGATGATGGGATGAGAGCTCTTTCAGGACGTCAGGTGGTGCTGCCATAGACCACAGCATGAAAACACTGAGACTTCCACATAAGGTCAACCTAGTTAACTGTTTGGAGGGGAGAGGTGTGACTCATATGCTGCTTTTCCTCCCTGGTCAGAAATAATAGCCTGGTCCTGTGTTATTGCTCAGCCCTGTTCAAAGATGCCCCATGCTTATGTTAGAAAAA
Organism: Pelochelys cantorii; assembly: GCA_032595735.1. Lineage (NCBI taxonomy): Eukaryota > Metazoa > Chordata > Testudines > Trionychidae > Pelochelys > Pelochelys cantorii. Next base: position 17,760,656 of record CM064344.1, read on the forward strand.
CTCAAACCTAAATGATCAGAGAAGAGCCAAGTTAAACATACCTCTCTGCAGACTGTCATAGCACACTAGTCATTTGAAAGGCTCCATAGAGATCAAAGGGCTCTGAATGAGGGGGTTGTGCAGTGATCAGTTGGATATTGGTTAGGGAATGTGAAATCTAGGCTGTCAGAAGCTGGAGTTTGAAAATACTAGCTCAAAGCATTGGCCTCTGCATTTGTATCATTAGCAGCTGTCATGTTTAGATGCAGGCACTGTGTAGCACAGGCAGAGATGAGGTGTCAGGGGGGCTCTGTGGCCATTGTGGGGCGGAGAGGGGCTTTGTCACAAATTCCTACCAATAAGATTCAATGGCTCATTAAAAGTGTGTGGGGGGGAACCCTACGGTTAGGGTTGTTACTAATGAGTTCTCTGTTCATTTCTCTTGACTGGCTTAACAATCTTGACAGCATGTGAATCTGCAAACCTCAGAGTTAAGCTGGGGATAAATCTTCCACCTCTGATTCTCCATCTGTTTTCTGAAGGGTGCTGACTTTTACATTTGGACTGCAAGGAAAAATAAACAGCCCCACCAATTTGCTTTTAAAGAAACCTGCCCTGAAACATGTCTCTCTCTGGTCACAATGCTGGGCTCTCTCTACCAGGAATCTGGGAGTCATTTATCATCATAATGGATTCTGTGCACATTCATCATTCTCCGTCCTCACAGGAAGTCATTGATCTTACCGTTTTGTGTCCAGTAATGAAAGTATCGATCAGCGAGGGTCGGCGGCAGTTTATAAACGGAACTGACACTGAAGTCCGCCTGTAGTCAGAGAAGATGAGGGAACCTCTTGCAGTTGCATCCCAGAGATCAGCAAGTCAGACTTGTAAAGATCTGGGGTTTTAGATTTACCAAATTATTAACTCTTTATAAGTTTCTTCAACTAAGTTCAAAGACCGCATAAAAGCTACTGTGTGAGCGGTCAACAGAAGAAGCAGGAGTTGAAGCTTCTTCCACTAGTACAGTTACACTGGATAGAAACTGAATGGGGAAGAGGATGACTAGGAAAATCAAGATTTTCAGCCCTCACCTTCTCTTTACATTTTAAAGACTAGTTTTAACACGCAGGTCTGGAAATTGATGTTTAAAAACAGACATCTTTGAATGGCAGCTCTGATTAAAAAGGTTAACATTTTAAACTGGCCTGTACCCCAGTCCCGGAGTCTGATCATTTTCAAAGTTGCACAGTGAATATCCCTATGTGACTATCTTAAAAATAGCCCAAGGCACTAGTTCTCATTGAAGATAAGTTTAAAAAAAAAAAAGGGAGTTCCACGTCCCGACAAATTGAGACTTTTTTCAGAGGGGTGGAACACCTGCAGTTCTCCTTTATTAAATATGAGATTTTAAAAAAAGAAAAATGTTTTGGACAGAAGGAACTCATTTTTCAAACTTTGCTTTTAAAAAACAACCCTAACCTCCTGTGGCTACAGAACATGTATGAGAAACAGCTTTTTAAGGAAGTTGGAAGAGGAGGAGGTTAGGATCGCGTTTACAGTGAAAATCTGGTTGCAGTCTTAACTGTGGTGGTTGCATCTGTGGCTTTGTAATAATGACATCTCATCCCCAATGTGCTTCAAGCATCAAGATACACATTCCCCCCGCTTTCTTTCAGTCCCCTCCCTCCTGTTCCCCCATATAGCTTGAGAGAGTCTGACATTCTCCTATGACTGTAACCTCAGCTCTGAGAAAGGAGTATCCAGTGATATGAGGGGGGAATTTTTAAATTTAAGTAGGGGATACTAGTACTATAATGATGATATAGAGATCATATATTGATTTCTTTTGGTAAAGAAGGTGTTTTGCTACCTTCTAAATGGGAGGTCATTAATCAAGTGAGCCGCAAGATCTAGAATATTTGGTTGAGAGGGAGAAAGATAAACAATGCACAGATTGTAGTAGCCAAATACCAAAATGATGAGCATAGTAGAATTACCTAATTATATGATAGAGCTTCTAAAGTACAAAGCCTCCTTCCTGCAAGGTAGTCAGTGGTGCTAGACTCGTTTTACAGCTAGTGTATATGAGACAGCAAAGTAAAGTGACTTGCCCAAGCCATGGGGAGTTAGCAACCTCTGGGACTTGAATTCGAGTTCATTATTCCCAATCCTGCACGCAGACCTGTCAAAACATTGCATTCTCATGCTCTTCTTTTTTCCTGCTAAAGTGAAACGCTCATATGCTTTTTCATGGCTCGCTTTCCTTTGAACTAAAATCTATTTAGGTTTACTTTGCATTGTTTAGACTGAGGCATTTGCTTCCATTTCTTCAAAGTTGGTATAATTTGGCACCTCTTTATTGTCATTGATTTCAGCTCATAAGAGCAGAGTTTCTTGTTTATGCCCCGTTCAGGTCTTTTGTGCATAACACTAGCTTTATGGCAGCGGTTTTCTATTTCGTCTTCCTCCTTCCAGCTGAATGCAGGACAGGTAAAACCTGGTTTTGATCAACAGCTTTGTGGGCAGGGGAGAATGAGTGAAACTTCTGGAAAACTCAGATTTAATACAAGTTGGACCTCTCTTGTCCAGCACCCTTGGGACCTGATCGGTCCCAGATGAAGGAATTTGCCAGACAATGGGAGGTCCCCTGACACCAGCCTCTCAGCCTGCTGCCCCCCCCTTCTGCTGGCTCCTTCAGCCTGGCTGGACTGTTTGCGGGCCAGGCCCAGGTCTGCTGCCAGCCAGCCGGGCAGCTCCAGCCCCAATGCCAAATGGCACATTGCCCAATCAGGCTGCCGCAGCCCCAATCCTGCTGCCAGGCAGTACATGGCCACGCTGATTCTGCCAGGCTGCCACAGCTGGCTTCACCTCTTTGGCTGCTGTGGCCATAACCCCAGCCCTGCTGCCGAGTGGTAGGCAGCCCCAATCATGCTCCCACCACCACCTGGGCTGCTTCAGCCCCACTGCCTTCCAGGCTGACACGGCCTAGCCAGGCTTCCCCTCTTGGGCTTCTGTGGTCCCAGCTCACTTCCAGGCAGCAGACAGTCCTGATTGCACTCCGCCCAGACTGCTGCAGCCCCGCTGCTAGCAGGCTTGTGGGGCTGTACCTGGCTCCCAGCTGCTGGCCCTTCTGCCCTAGGACTTTCTCATCCAGAGCACAGATATTGCCGGATGAGAGAATCCTAGATCTGGGAGGTGCAAGCTATATCATCAAAAGAGCAGCAGAATTGAAATTTTGAAGCTCCACAAGGTGAAACTAAGCCCAAAATGTATACATTCTGCAGAGTCTTCCAAAGAAGCTTAGCTTCAGGCTTGCAGAACTTGGGAGGTCTGTGTGACTAAAACCTCCTGGCTAAGCTCTTGAGGTGTTCAGGAGCTTTGTAGGTAAAGAACTTCAAGACAGTGCAATGAGCAGGTGTTCAGAATATTCAGTGTCTTCTGTTTTCTTTGAGCTATCCCTGATGCGGGGTTGCATCTCAGAGGTTTGACTCTTAATGCATTGCAATTGCACCAGTCCCTAAGCGTGTCTTGTTTCAAGCCAGACAATTTCTACACAGGAATTGTGCCACTGGTTGCTAGTGAATGTTTATTTAGAGAGTGGGTGTGAATGAAGAGAGAACCGGATGGGATTTGAATAGGACACTTTTTACCTTCAGCTTGCTGGCTTACGTCTCTGCCGTGTCAGAGGGTCTTCCCCACCTGATGTGTGGCTTATGAAGGAGGATTTCATAGAACATTAGAACTGGAAGGGACCTTGAGAGATCATCGAGTCTAGTCCCCTACCCTCATGGCAGGACCAAACACTGTCTAGATCAGTGGTCCCCAACCTTTTGGGGCTGCCGGGCACCCGGGGGCGGGGCTGCGCACACGCCGCATGCCTGGTGCTGGCGCCACCCATGCGCAGCACTCCTGGGGCTGCTCCTGTGCCGCACGTCCAGGCATGGGGCTGCCCATATGCCAAACGCCCAGGGCTGGCGCCGCTCCTGTGCCTCATGCCCGGGATGGGGACGCTGATACGCCGCACGCCCAGGGCCGGAACAGCTCATGCGCTGCATGCCCGGGGCCAGCGCCGCTCCTGTGCCGTGTGACCAGGGGCAGGGATGCCCATACGCCGCACACCCTGGGGCCGGCGCCGCTCCTGTGCCGCGCGCCCAGGGCTGGCACAGCCCCAATCACTCGGCGGGCGCACAGAAATGGCCCAGCGGGCACCATGGCGCCCGCGGGCACCGCGTTGGGGACCACTGGTCTAGATCATCCCTGACAAGTGTCTGTCTAACCTGTTCTTAAATATCTCCAGTGATGGAGATTCCACAACTCCCCCTAGGCAATTTATTCCATTGTTTAACCACCCTGACAGGCTGGAAGTTTATCCTGATGTCCAGCCTAAACCCCCCTTGTTGCAATTTAAGCCCATTGCTGCTTGTTCTATCCTCAGAGGCCAAGGAGAACAATTTTTCTCCCACCTCCTTATGACACCCTTTTAAATACTTGAAAATCACTATCATGTCCCCCCTCAATCTTCTCTTTTCTAACTAAACAAGCTCAGTTCTTTCAGCCTTCCCTCATAGGTCATGTTTTCTAGACCTTTAATCATTTTTGTTGCTCTTCTTTGAACCGTCTCCAATTTCTCCACATCTTTCTTGAAATGTGGTGCCTAGAACTGGACACACGACTCCAATCGAGGCCTAATCAGCTCAGAGTGGAGCGGAAGAATGACTTCTCGTGTCTTGCTCACAACACTCCTATTAATTCATTCCAGAATCATATTTGCTTTTTTTGCAACAGTGTCACACTGTTGACTCATGTTTAACTTGTGGTCCACGATGACCCCTAGATCCCTTTCAGCAGTACTCCTTCCAAGATGCTTTGGTTGCACTCAGCCCACTTTCCAGCAGATGGGTGTCCACAGCATCAAAGCTATCATCACAATTATCAATAGTCTTCCTTCTGGGCCATCTTATTAGAGAGGCCAGGGATTTATTGGGCTAGAGGTAAGCTTTGATTTTTGACAGGGTTTTGGGAGGCAGCTTGCATTGCTTCCACCTCTGTTGTACATCTCCTGTGGACAAAAGAGCCTCTGATGCAGCTAGCTTGGTACCTCTAACCCACATGAAATTTATCACTAAACTACACAAACCAATGGTGAAAATAAACCCCCTGGCAAGGAGGTGACATGAACAAGTGGCTCCTTTAGGAGCAGCGTTCAAGGACCCCAGCCCTCTTATTAATGCATTTCCTTTTCTTACAGTGGGGGTCAACTTGTTTTATTTCTGTATAATCATCTACCTCTATGGAGACCTGGCGATCTACGCCGCTGCAGTGCCAGTCTCGCTCATGCAGGTGACCTGGTGAGTGTACTCATTTTCTTTGTAAGCCCAGGGATCTAATCCAATAACAACATAGGAGGGAACAGATCCATTTCCATTTGGGTTCCTCTGCGACGCAGGGCTAGTGACTGTTCAGTGGACCTGGGTTTGCCCTTGGTTGGGAGATGATCCAAGAACATGTCATGAATGTTCAGGATAGTGAAGTTGGAGGCAGTGTTTCCTCTAAGCTGAGCGCTTGGGCAGTCACTCAGGAGAGATTCAGGTGCCGCCCAGCTGATTAACAGAGTGCCCACAGCCAGTAATGTATGTTTTTATTGGTGGTGCACATCTGCATCTATCTTGGTGCACATAACATAATTTGTTCAGCACATGGATTAAAAAAATTAGAGGAACACAGTTTGGGATCCTCCCTCTTTACTGGGGACAGATAAGATGGTATTAACTGGCTGAAGAGTTGCCTGACCTGTCTTACATTCAACTTTGGTGTTAGACTTACGTCCTGTTTACCCAGTTGGTTAATGCAACTCAGGCTGCAGCAGTGTGAAGTAGGGATATCAATGTGTATTGATTACATGATTAACTGACAAACCTGGCTTATCGGTTAATCTTGTTGACTACATTCACTCCCCCCCCCCTTGCTGCCTCTGTATCCGAGGCAGCAAGTGGGGGAGGCAGTAGCTGGCTCCGCAGAGCCATCTGTCTCCCACAGAGGCAGCGGGGGAGGGCAGGCAGGAGCTCGTACACGCAGGAAGTGGCTTTCAAGTTGGCTCACCACACATATTGGCCACCACGGAGCTGCTTCCCCCTCCCCGGTTCCCGCCCTGCTGCATCTTTATCAGAGGCAGTGGCAGGGGGGCGGGGGTGGGGGGTGGGGCAGGAGCCAGTTAAGCCAGCTCCCCACGAGCACTGGCTCCCCCCCACATGTAAACATAACATTTCTTGTGGTTACTCGTTTACCCAAATACCTGATAGTTAAAATCCCTAGTATGAATGGTGCTGACCACACCCATGTATTTCCTTGCTATTTGAAAGACCATTCCCAGGTGTGAAGCTTTTAATAAGTTCTTGAGCTGTCAGCTGTCAGCCTGATTCACCACCTCAACTGTGTTTCCTTTGGTGATATGGATAGGTGTCTATTAGGAATTAGACTGAGTCCAAATCCTTCCTTCTAACCAACAACTATCAGAGAAGCATGATGTTTTTTCAAGTTTACTCTTGGCTCAATTTGAAATAGTATCCTAGAGGTGCAAGTCTCTGTGTCCCATTATTAGTAACATCAACCATCTAGTCCCATGACGTGCATTTTTAAATAATCACAAGGAGCCCAAAAATTTATCTATAGTTACATAATTCGGAGTCATTTCTATTTCTTGGGGTTATGATAAAGCAGCAAGATCGGGGACAGTCTGTGCATGTGTGTCTCTCACTATGCCCCATTCTTTTTGACTGAAGAGGAAGACGCATTAGTATATTCACAGGGATGTTAATTACTGTTTTGCTTATGTTTCCCCCTCTTCCCTCCTCCCTCACCCCATTCTCAGCAGCATAACTGGCAATCACTCCTGCGGTGTTGGAGACGGCGCTAAGTATAATGATACCGATAAGTGCTGGGGGCCAATCAGGCGGATTGATGCTTACAGACTCTATCTGGTGAGTGCTTAGAATGGGATGACTAGTGCTGTCTCTCTCGCCCCTCATCAGATTTGGTGTGAAATGGTATACGTAAGTTTCTGTGGCATAATGCATTCAGCTGAACAGCCAAGGTCAGGAATTCTGACTTTATCCTAGTCTGATTTGCTGAATGCCTCCTCTGCCAGCTTGATAGCCTGACTACATTACAATTTAGCTAACTACATTGTGCTAATTTGTACATTGTGCTACATTGTAAAATTTCCCGGGCATTCTCTTTAGTGTACAATATTCTGCACTTTCTGTTCTGCATGTCGTTTCTGTATTCTATTTCAACAGCTCTTGTGTTGCAACCCAGAAGTGCCTGCACTTTAGTGCTTGGTGACTTTATACAGAGGTCTTAAAGTTTACTGTGTGTGTTAAGATTCTTTTGGATGCAAAGCAGTATGTGCATATTAGATCTGTTCCTGTATTGCACAAACTTTGGTGCATCTTTAAATTCTTCTTTGTGTACAATATTGTAGTTTTATACAAATGTCTGCTTTTTTGAGGGGGAACATAGAAATAGAACAATGTCTGGTGACATTATGTACCATTTCAGTAGCATGGCTGGCTAGCTTAGGGTTTTCTAGCCCATCACCAAGGTATCAAAACATTGTGACTCTGTTGCATGGCAGAACCAAACTCCCTTTGACTTCAGTAAGAGTTACACACCAGGACAGAAACCATTGTTTGGAGTGACAAGTGAGGGGTGGGGAAGTGAAGAGCTTTGATAGCCTGGAAAGTAAAAACAGGCTGACTCTCAGCCTGTTGGAACTTTAGCTGGGGGTTTAAATAGAAACTGGAGTGAAAGAGAGGAAGATTGCCTTAGACCATCAGTGCAAACAGGTAAACCCAGGGGCAGGAGCAAATGTAAGCAGTACTTTCAGTTACCCTACTAAGGGGAGTATGGTGGTTGGATAACATGCCTGAGCATGCTTTGCTGTTGCAGTAATAACTCTGGGACAGGAGGTAGGCCTCAGGAATATTAGCAAATGTCACAGCTTGGTTAATTATTTAAAAGAAATATTATTGCTTTATTAAATTGCATCTTGGCCTATTTCTTTGAAACCTACATGATTGAGGATTTCCTCTCTGAATTTCAATAACTCTTTGGCCGAACAGAAGGAACTCATCAGGAAAGGCAGAAATGCATTAATTACTAACTGCGTCTTCCAGATATTACACCTATAACTCATAAAGATAATTGTCATTAGCGCTTGAAATTTTTTTTAAAAAAAGCTAAACAAACAAAAAGCCTTACTTGCTGCTGTGTCTTTGTGAGCACCTCTCATGAACTTTATTCCTTCTGCTTGTTTTTGTTCAGGCTTGAAGGTCAGTTTATCCTCTAACGTCTGTGATGGGTTAACCCTTTCTCTATTGAGTAATCAAGAAAAAGGTTTCAGGGCTTTTATCCACCTGCTTCCAGCAGGAACAAGGCTGCGTGATGCTATGAGACGTGGTTAGGTAATCAGTGGAATTGCTCCAGCGATGGGCTGAACATACAGAAAAGCTCCAAACTGTCAGTGCAACCTCAGAGCTCAGTTACATCTTTGCTAACATGTCTAATGTTTCCCACTAGATACGCATATAGGTAACGTTGTTTTAGGACAAATCAGGATTCCTCTTCGCAACTCTGGAGTCCACTTGTTGCTTGACCCTAAGCAAGTCACCTAACTTCAGTCTTAATTTACTGCTCTGTAAAATGAGAATAATGTGAAGTGAGCACCAAGAATGTTGAGCTTTAGTTGTCTGTGAAGCACATTGAGATCCACTGTGTAAAATGGTGGTGTCATCATGGTCAGGAGAACTATTCTTGATATGGCACACCTCTGAAGGGAGCTTAAAAATTAAGCTGACTTTGGTGCTGGGGAATCTTTTTCACTGGTTTGTTATAACTTGTAGACAACAGGTGACAGATGAGTAGGTCTGTATTGTATTTGTCCATAGAAAAACAATGTCTCCCCATGTTACAAAGTGACAAATTTTATGGAGTATTATTCAATTATAGCAATGTGCATTTTAACAGCCCAGTGTCAATCAGATATTATGTTGTAAAGAGCTACCAATGTTTAAGTACAGTTTTCTTCTCCCTTTTTAGCTTTGTTGGAATCTCACTTTGAAAAATCCCAAGGATGAAAGAATAACATATTCAAAACCATATCAGCCTTCAAAAAAGTTTGAAGTTTGTGCTATAGGAAAGTAGGCTTTGTGGCCAAACAATAATGCAGATTTTGAGTGACCTGTTCTCAGATGCAAATGCTTCCACCAGACAAAGGGCTGCTGTTCTTGTCTCTTGTTGCATTGTTTCAGAGTCTTTCCTAGCCATTTATTTTTCTATGGAACAGGTTGCAGTGCAATCAGGCTTTCTTCTTAACACATGGAGGTGCTTTGTGATGACTATTGCATAATTTTCTTTAAAACTTAATTGGAATGTTGCATGTTGTACAAAACTTGACATCAGCAGTCATGTGAAATGTTTTGTACTGCAGAGATCAAAATTTGGCGCAGAGATTTCCTTATTCAGAATCCATATGTCTGTGTCTACCATAATACAGGTTGAACCTCTCTAGTACAGCACCCTTGGGACCTGACCAGTGCTGAACCAGAGAATTTGCTGAATCATGGGAGGTCAATATTGTCTACAGCATTACCAACACTTTTACTGCTCACTGGGCTTTAGAGGACATTTAGGGGTAAATTAGAGCTAAAATAACAGCACAGAACACTAAGAGCCAGGACTGGTGACTGTAAACAAAATTTATGGGACCACAGGGAACTTAGACACACCCATGCTGGACTAGAGAGGTTCAGCCTGTACTACCTCCAACATGGAATAACTGTCAGCTTAAATTGTCAAGTTTCTGTCCAGAAGCAGATCCTCTAGAGCAGTGTTTCCCAATTTTATTTGGCCCCAGAACCCCTAGGCTTGCCTTTAAAAAAAAAAAAAAAAAAAGGCCCCCACCACGTTTCGTTGAGCAAAAAAAAACCCTGCTGCCACAATTCCCACCGCGGTTCTGTCTCTTTAAGAGGGGGCGGGGGAGTGCCGGCTCTTCGCAGAACCCTTGCTCTAGAGCCAGCAGGATAACCAGATCCTGGTCACATATAGGGGGAAGCAAACCATTAGAAGTGGAGAAGGGAAATAAACTTCAGAAGAACATAAGCAAATGGGACCACCTTCTCCCAGCATGTGAAATGTTCCTAGGGTCAGGGGCCCTTTTGATCTGGAGTCTTAACCTCTTGTGAATGGGTTCGAATCAGGCAGCTGAAGTAGGGAGCTGCAGGCTCAACTCTTAAGGCACCTAAAAGCTGGGCAGTCCAATCCAGTCAAGGTCCCTACTTAGCCAGCACTCTGCTCCCTACCCTCAGTGGGAATGAATCCCCTTCATCTCCCACCTCTTTTTGTGTGTACATAGACAGCAAATTACTGGCAACATCTTCCTTGTTTTTCAGCCCAAATGGTCAATTTAATGTTTTCTGAGGAATCTGTGGCAACTGCAAGAATCATACGAATTGGGCTTTTTTTCACCTCTGATGCCACCTGTCAGCAGAAGGTCAGTCCTGCCTCCTTGCCAAGGACTCTGTTTTTCCTATCCTTTTTTTTTTTTTCCAATTGCAGTAATAACTGTTTCAAGCATCTAATCTTTAGGCTGGGGAAAGGGAGGAAGGAATGATTGACATAAAATCATATTTCATGATTTAATGTCCAAAATGTCCTCCGGAAATGGGCTCCATTTCTGCTTTTTGAGAGTGGTTGTTGAGCATGATGTACATAATGAGACTGTTTAGACTGATTAAGTCCCTCTCTGGAGATTTGCCTTCCTGTGCAGCATTTTTATTATTGCTACAGAATGTAGCATACTTATCTGTGGCTGCAGGGACTGCACAGTCTGCTGGGCCCACATTAACCTTCATCCCACACAAACTGAGTTTTATTGCATTAGTTGTAAATTGCGTTCCAAAATACGGAGGCTTGTGATATAAACAGGTTGTGGGAAATGTTGGTTTTGTTCAGTTGTATGCCCTCCTTCCTGTCCTGTTTGATGCTTGCATTTTTCTCCTTGAGTTGGACATTTGGAAGGTTGAAAATGGGTTTGGAGGCAGAGGTTACGAAAGGAACAGTGTGAGTGTGCTTGGTGCAATGCGCTGGGTGAATCGGCTGGTAAACGAGGCACAGGCTGCAAGGCCTGTAGATGGCAAATGCTGATGGCAGTTGAAGCAAATTGGTAACTTTTGCTCTACCCTTCAAATCAGTTAATCACAACACAATGATGTCCTCTGCAGTCAGTGACTTCTGGGTCATTTTGGCTGTTTTATACCCATTTTTAAGGGCAGCCTGGAATGAGCTATAGCTGTGAAGAGTGGTAATCAAAGTCTCCATGTGTGTTTCTTAGTGCAGTTAGCCTATAGATTTAGAGTCATCAATCCCCGCTGCAATTCCTTTTATCACACTTCCCGTAAGGCCAGCCAGATGTCGTCTTTGTAGACTGAAGAAAGGGACAAGCCCTCTCTGCATTGAATTTCTACCTATTGTTACAATCGTGCTGTTACCCTTCCTTGGTGATATGGTGAAATAGTGATTTTGTTGCCAGAGAAAAGTTGACTGAGTAATGCTCATGAAAGAAATAAGGGGATAAATTGTGGAAATCACCAGCCATCTGGAGAGTCTCATATAACATGCAAATATGATGGCGGCAAATGTTGCCTCCGTTCTCCACTGAGGCAGACAGAAATGCTTTAGCTTCCTCTCTTAATCAGACCTGCCTTTCTGGGAACTTAGGGACCCAAAGTCTTCCCATAAAAGACAGAAACCCCCATGGAGGAGTGGGGAGCAATGCCATTCTGGAGGAAGGCACTGCAAAAGATAAAGGTACTCTTCCTCACTCTGGCATTGTGGTTTTTAAGGATATTGGGTGCATTGGTTCCATGGAAAGATGTTCTGGTTTTTAGCTGATTGGGAAAGGTGCATAGCATCCACTTTTACAGGTTCACAGATGCTGCAGGATCGCAGGCAGCCCAGCAGGTGTGGGCTGAGTGAAGATGGGAGCACAGATGGTTTAATGGAGATTATCCCAGTTGGAAACATGCTTGTGTGGTGAATAAAATGAGCGGGCTTGCAGGCACTCACCATCTCCCTTCAGGAAGGGACAATGTCACCCCAGCCTGACGTTCTGATTAGAATAATGAGCTGGGTTTGTCTGCAACTGAGAGGGTCTGCAGCAGAAGGGTGGGGAGGTAACCCAGGGGCACAAAGATGTTTCTCGTTAGAGGCAGAATTTAACCTGAAAGGGCTAAGGCTGAATTAATATATTTTATGTAGATGCATTTTCCTTTCTTCTCCTGTCTCAGCACGGTACTTCCTGGTTGGGCTCTCTGATTGCATCTGTAGGGCTATTTTTTCTCTTGTCTCTTCATTTCCCTGTTTCTCCCTTCTCTGGCTCTAGAGCTGCCCCCAGCTCTTCCTCTTCCCCCCCCCCCCCCAGAGGGTCTGGCACGGCTCTCTCTCTCCCCTCCTCCCGTCCTGGCTCTTTCTTGTCCCTCCATACCCACCTGGCCTCTGGGGAGGGCCCAGGGCCAAATCTGCCCCAGCCCCAGCTCCCCCTCCCTCCCCTGCCACTGGGATGTGGCACAACCTAGGGGATGTGTGATGGGGCTGGAGTGCAGGGAGGGCCTCTCAGCTCTCTCTTCCTCCGGGGGGGCACACCACATGGCTCCCGGCTTCCCCCCTCCCCAGAGCACTGGGGATGGGGTAGGGGAGAGGCAGTGCAGCTCGTGAGGCTGCACGGTGGCTCGTGGCTTCCAGCTCCCCTGAAGCACCGGGGAGGGGAGAGGCTGTGTGGCAGCTTGCAGCTTCCGTCTCCCCCAGCCAGAGCACAGGGAAGGGAACCTGGGGCAACGTGCAGCTCCTGCCTTCCCCCGGCCAGTCAAAGCATGAGGGAGGAGAGCTGGGGCAACCTTGCTGCCCCAGCCTCACACTTACTTGGAGGGCCATTGGGAGGTGCAGTCACACCCTTCGCACTCCCCCTGCATATAGGCTTGGAGGGGCCACATCCAATAGGGCTGTGGGCAAAGAAGCCGGTCAGCAGGGAAGCCTGCCGGTGGACCTGGTAGCATGGCGAGAGGTTGGGAGGCGTGTTCTGGGCTTGGAGTTGGGGCTGTGGCGACAGAGTGACATGATGACATCGCTCTGTCGTTCCACAGGGGGAAAAAAATTATATATCTAGAGAGAGAAATATGTAGCCTTCCTGGTTTTAGAGTTTTGGTGAATGGCATCTCCCATTAAGCCAAAGCTGTCCCACATGCAAGCACCTGAGTCCTCAGCCTGGCTTCCTCACATGTTAATGCTAGTTGGGGTGGCCTCTGCCACCATTTAACCCAAATGATCCCTATGCTGAATGTAACCTGGGTGGATGAAGCCTTTCCGGAGAGGTTTTCAGAGCTGCAGCCCCAGCTGGCTCTCAAGAAATGTACACTTAACACAAACCCTTTTGAGCTGAAAGGATCTCAGATTGCCTTATACAAGCTCTATATAAAGGATCACTTCACCACGCGGTGGAGCTGAAGTGCAGCCAGTTGTGTGACAAAGTGTCAGCTGTTCGGTAGCACACACAATTCAACACAAATTCAGGACAGGTAAAAAAAAGTGAAGTTTTCTAGAGGGAGAAAGGAGCATGGGAGTCCACTCTTGTTGGTGTCCCATGTACAGCTCTTACTCGCCTTATATAAGTGGTTATTGGCAATGCTGTCCCAGCATGAGCAGCTGAGCTAACTCTTTTCCATAAGCCTGTTGGTGCTGGGAACAGTCCTTGAGTTGAGACATGGGTCTTTGAACTAAATGCATCTTTGAGGAGACATCTGTCCTTGCTCTGAGTGTTCCCTTCTGCAGCTGAGGACCCTTTCCCTATGTTCTGCCACCTTCCACAGCCACAGCTGTGCCCCGCAAAAGCCACGTCCAGCAACCAGTAGATCACAGCTGCTGTCTCTTAGGTATCTACTCTTGATGGTCTCCCTGCTAAGCATGGCCTAAGAGATTTTCAGAACCAGCAAGTGGGAAACAGGTGTCCAGGGGAGGATGACTTTGAAAGTTATCAACTGGAAAGCAGCACTGCTGTGAGGGCATTATGGCTGTGACCATTATTCCGAAATAACTATGCAAGCATCTACACAGCAAATCCGTTATTTTGAAATAATTTCAAAATAACAGACTGCTTATTCTGGCTTCTGTAAACCTCATTCTGTGAAGAATAACGCCTATTCCAAAATAGCTATTTCGAAATAAGGTGTGTGTAGATGCTCCACTTCTGCTGTTTCAAAATAGCCCCTCATCAGGGCCATTCTAAGTTATTCCTCCTGGGGCTCTAAATTGAGATAGCACATCTACATTAGGGAAGCCTGCCTTGGACTAATTTTGAGGATTCCCTGCAGTGTAGACGTGCTATTTCAAAATAGCACATTTCAGAATAACTATTCCGGAATAGCTTATTTCGAAATAGCCGTGCAGTGTAGACGTAGCCTCTGAGTCTGCTGCTAAGTGTGCTAACCTTAAGCCTGCAGAGAGGGATCATGAGAAAAACTGGAGGCAAGGGGGAGTTTATTTTGCTGATGTGAAACCAACATGCTTACAAAAATCACCTGGAAAACAATGAGGAGTCCTGTGTCACCTTCGAGACTAACAGATTTATTAGGGCATAAGCTTTTGTGGGTAAAACCTACTTGGGTTTTATCTACACACGCTTATGCCCTAATAAATCTGTTAGTCCTGTGGCACCTTAGAGAATCTTTGTTGTTTTCGCAGATACAGACTAACACGGTGACCCCTCTGAGACTAGAAAACTAATACAGCCATGCTATGTAGTAACATTCCAAACCACTGCAGCTTGCACTATAGCGGTAGAGAGCCATTGCTGTAGCCTCCTGTTACTTTTTCCGAAGGGCCGTGTCCTAACAAGATTCTTTTGCCAAGGCTAGCGCGTGTTGACCCTAACTACAAATGCGCCAGTGCTTTTTATTGCAAAATGAACGTGGAAATAAAAACAAATGACTCAATGTAAAATAATGGCAGCTATTACTCCTATGGGCAATTACCACACTGTAAACCAGGAAGAACTTACGTTAGTGATCTAGAAAGCTGCAACCTTTTTTCTTCTGGAACACTGCAGTGTATGTTAGAAGCAGAAGAATTGAAGTCCACCTTGTGTAACTGATCAGCCTAACCCTAACGTTAGCGACAGATGCTTCGATTATACAGCACAGTTTGACTAAAACCTGTCCGAGGGGCTGATTTCTGGGTCTCTTTCCTGTCTCCATTTCATCACATATTTAAAGAGCGAAGTCAGTTTACCCTGAAGGTGCTTCAAAAACTGGGAGGTAGGGAGGCAAATTCCACTAAAATAAATGGTGTCTGGATGTAGGAGATGAAAGTAGTTCTTCACTATATTTTTTCTGGAGCTAATAATGTGGGAATCAACTCACATTTCTTGGCCATTCTTCTCTCCATCTTGTCATTAAGTTCAGTCTTTGTTGTAGTCTGTTGCTTGCTTGTCGTGTGTCCTTGACAGATAACCTGGCAGTTTCAAAGACTTTTTTTCCCCTCAACATTTCCCAGACCCAAAAAAAGGTAACTTTAGTTAATGACTAGCCTCTGTGAACGAGGTTTTATAATTGATTTGGCTCATGCAGTGGCAGAGTTCTGCACAGTGTTTCACATGCAGTGTGTAGACTTGTCATGTTAGTATCTTTTGCACTAAAGTTCAGTTTTTGGTATTTGATTTGTTAGCTTCCTTTGCAGCCTCCCTTCCCTTAGGACAAGAGGAATATCAGATGGAAGGCAAATGTACCCTAATGTCAGTGCTCGGAGAAAGAGACTGATCCTTTGGTACACAGTGGAAGAACTCCAAGAAACTGTAAGGACGTGGATTGAAGCGACTGGCTTTAAAGGATTAGCTTGTCTCTTTTTACAGTGAAATCGATAGTGCCAGGGACCGGAATGTGTTTTTTGCACAGAGCTGTCTGTTCGCTTCACAATGAGAAGTGTTTTTTTCTTTTTAAATGAAGCCTGGATTACACTGTCACTCATCCTGGCACTGAGGTTTTCTGGAGCGCGCCTAACAAAGGGCCTTAATAATGAGTCCCCTTCCTCCCCTGGCCACCTCCTACCAACCAGCAAGGGCAGTGTGGGGGAGGAAGGTGCAATGCTGTCTCCTACACGTGGTTGCCTGTTCCCTTCCTGGGCACATACACTCCAGTTACTGACCAAAGACTGCCTAATCCAAATAGGAAATGGTTTGGCTGATATGACTAGTGGGGGATGTCATCAGGTTTTAGGCAAACTTGAACCACAGCGTTGCTGCTCTTCTCTTGCTTTGGCAGCTCTAACTGTCCTACTTGAGGATAGTTTGGAGTCTCTGTTGGGAATCTAGGATTTGCCAGATGCCACTGCTCCATGTCTAGTGGCCTGTGCAAGGAGAGGTAGATCTTTCAGATGAAGGTGAATACTTTTGATCCCCATAAAACAAAAAATGGGTGGGGAGGGGTCACCTTTCTTCCTCTCCAAACACTTCTTTTAACTCTTTAAACTCTGTGGTTCTCCCCTGTGTCCTTCTACACTGCTACTGACAATGCAATCTTCATATTGGCATTTGTATAGTGTCTAGCACAATAGGGCCCAAGTGCATGTCTAGGTCTTAGGAGCTGTGGTAATATAAATAATTAAAGCTAGTACAGGTATACCTATCCAAGCTGCAGTCACACTTCTGTGTTCAGTATAGATGAGCACAGTAAGCGCTGTCCATGCAACAAGCCAAAAGGAAAACAGGTCTTTCTCTAAATAAAGCCCTATGTTGGCATAGGGCTCATTCAGATAGTGAGACCCCCAAATGGGATACCCTTCCCTCTTGGTGTTTGAGGCCTGTCTTTTTTTGAACAGGGCAGGTGTCAGAACTGATTTCTAGTTGCAATCACAAATTTACTACATAAATCAGAAATGTTTCAAAAGGGCCTTTAAGGCTTTTCTCAGGCCATCCATTTTCAAGAGACCCCACTGATCTGTTGCTCATTGAAATGTTTTATGGAATGTAAGTTGTAAATGTTCTTGCTGCATTAAGGGTTTAGTTTCATATTGTTATAGTGACAGCATCATAGAAACTGAAGCTAGAAGAGACTTGGTAGGTTGGCTAAGCTGTCTGCTAGGTGGGTTGGCACAAGCCTTCCTAAACAGCATATTTTCTAATATTTTCCCACTGATTTTAAAAATAGAAATAACAAAGCAAAATTGTAATCTGAATGGAAATGCTTGTATGTAGCTAGCCAGACCATTATGTAATACAGTGACCTGGAAATTTTCTTCCTTCCCTAGAAAATTGCTGGAAAGGGTAATCGGCCCTAGGGCAAACTTACCATAAAATTGCAAGGAAGTGCTGCTCTGTGAGCCTTGCCGTGATAGCAGACCAGGGCTGTAGCTTTGAGAAGGGTAACACGTGTCTATTCAGCCCCTTGGCAACCCTGTTGAGGGAGATGCTCTGAAAAAAGTTGACTTCTGAGCAACCTCCCTGCCTCAATACTGGGACTGGGCTAGATGGTCTCTTCCAGCCCTAAAGTTCTATGATCCTGTGAACTGCTGCTTTTGTTTGCTTGAAATATTTGATATTTTGACCAAAGCTGTGACTAGACTAGCAGCTACTGATGACAAAACTACCATAAATACAGAAGACCCAAGACTGTCCAGATTTGGCCTGTAGTGAATTGTGATTTGTCCCCCTCTCTTGGCAGAAATTATCTCTGAAGTGATCGTCCATTTAGTATGCACTAGACAAGGTAGGGGAGGAGGAGGGCTCAGAATGAGCAAATTCCACAGGTGACTCCTAGCACTGCTGCTTTACTTAACTGCCACACAAAAGCAGTAGTTGTAATTATGATGCATGGAGCACCCTTAGAGGGCCTCCAGGCAACTGCCCTATGACCTACCAAACAGTGAGTTGGGATGAGACTCCCTTATTGCCTGAAGGGCTTCATTTCAGGGGCCAGAAGGAAAGTAGGAAGCAAGGAGTACAGCTCAGTGATGAAGCACAGAAGGGGGTGGGGTGGGGAGTTATTGATGGCATGTCCCCAAAGCTGTCACATCCCAGAGACATCCTAACCCTGGAAGCTCATTAAGAGGCATGCTTACGGATCTGCCATGCCTATATGCCACACAGCCAGTCTTTCTCCCCACCTTAACGTTATCTAATCTGAGGGGGTTTTGTATTTAATGTAAATATAGTGTTAGCTGCCAACACTGCTATATGCATAGATGTTAGACTGTGTCTGTTGGTGGGATAGTAATGAATATTCTCTTGCACTTTATTAGATGAAGCTCATTAATCTGTTTATTCTACAGCTCACTAATGTTGCAAAAATCTTCAAGGTTACTCAGTGTAAGTAAGGCTCCTGTTCTATTTCGTATCCATTTTTTAGTTCAGTCTGTGGAGCATGCAGCCGGGCCCAGCTCTGCAACTTCATTGTGGGGGGCTGCCATGTATCACGATTCTGACATCCGCTTTTTTACTCTCACCTCTCACTCTATTCCGATGCAATTAGAAGATGCAGAGTAGGGAAGGTCTGGGGTCAAGGAGGCACAAAAATAGCAAGACACTGCAGATGCTTGTACCATAAATACCCCATCGATGAGGAATTAGATGGCGGTCACCTCAGGAGATTGCGGGTCTCCATCTTTCTCTAGCTCATGAAAAATGACTATGGAAGCATATTTACCCCCAGAGAATGCAAGCTTGCTGCTGGCTCCAATCCTGGGTGTGTGCGCCAGGGACTGCAATCTTTGCTTAGGATGACTTTTTGAAAACACTTTGCCATGTTCAGATTAATTTAGGAAGGGAGGGAGCAGAGTGGTTGGTTTGGGTTTTTTTTCCTGGAGTGGGAGGGGAGTTTACATGACCTTAGCATTCATGAACTGTGCTATCCACATCAGAGGTACAGCCAGGATAGCACCATGAAAACTTCACCACACTGCCCATGCAGTGAAATGTAGCCTTGAAGGTGACGGGGAGGGGAGGCAAAGCTAGGAACCACAGGGAAGTTCATTCTCTCTGGGCCATTCACTCCTTAGTCTCTCTGACCCAAAACAAGTTCAAGATTCGTGGTTTTTGTGGGCTGGGCACTTGGCCACTTGGAAATGGATTTAAACAAGCAGATGCATTTAATGGTGGCCTCCAAACAACTGTCAAGCAGTACTGCCACCACTCAATGTATTCCTCAAGGGGTTGCTGCCTCAGCTGGCATTACGGACATAGTTCCCCTTGCTTCCATGCAGCTATTCCAGCTTTCACCTGGTGACGTTCTGGCTCTAGAAAAATATCCAACTTCTAACTGTTAAGAGTCTAACCCAGGCAGGGCAAAATACGGCCCATGGGCCTGATCCAGCCCCGCAAACCCTCCTGCTGGGACCCTCAGGCACACAACTACTGTGGTTTAAAACACAGTCCCTACCACTCTCTGCTTCTGTGCAATCCCCCCACCTCCAGCCCAATCCTCAGCTCTTATTGGCTAGAAACAACTGGCCAATAAGAACTGACCTCAGCCAATCTCTCAGCTCCTATTGGCTGGAAACAGCCAGCCAATTGAAGCTGAGAGATTGGCCTGCCAGACAGCCCTGCAAGCCATATTTTCAAGTGCTCTGGGGCTGTAACAGGTGGGGAGCCTAGTCTGCCTTGGAAGTGCTGCAGCTTGCTGGCCAGGAGACACTTAGGTAAACTCTTCCTAGCCAGTGCCTGCCTCTGGCACCCCAACTCCCTCCTGCACCCCAACTCCCTCCCCCAGATCACCATCCAAACCCTCTACACCCCCTGCCCCAGATGACAACTCCCTCCCTGACCCTGTACCCCCTCTTACACTCCTCCCCCAGGCCAGAACCCTCTCCTGCACCCCCACTCCCTCCCTGACCCTACACCCCAGTCCTCTGACCCAGATCACAACCCCCTCTTCCACCCAAACACCCTTTCAGACCCCACACCGTCTCCTTCACCCCAGTCCCTTACCCTGTGCACCCTTCTGCACCCAACCTCCAACGTAGACCCCGCACCCCCTCTACAGAAAAGTGCAGCCCTTGACCACTTACCAAAATCTTGCCCACCCCTGGTCTACCCCAACCATATCTAAGGAGAGTGCCAGCTGCAAAGATTGCTCTTTGTACAGGCAATATGTTCCCTATGAATTATGACTGTAAACCCCCCCCCCCCCCCCCCCGCCATGATGTATCCTGAGAGCTGCCTGTTAATTACCAGCAATGCTTTGGTGGCAGATGTCTGTGACAAAGTAGCTCTTTTTTTACTCTGGGGAGGAGAAATTAGGCCAGTTCACGTTATCCATAAGTATTACTCAGTGTCTAATGGAAGCAGCTTTATTCCATGGAACTTTGTTACTACTGGAGGATGCGGGGGAAGCAGAGGCTAAAACTCCTGTCAGCTTCTTTGAGCAATCCCATTTCTGTGGCTGGGTTATCGTTTTAACAAATTTAAATAACAATCAATAATTGCCTGCTTGCTGATAACTTCTGGCCTATCAGCACAGCAGTAGCCATGATTCGCATGTCAGTTGCTGGGAGCTTTGTATCTTCATCTGTCATATATAAGCTTTTATAAAGGGTCTGGAGGGAACCTTGTATGAACAATCTGTCTCCTTCTTCATAGATTTTGTATCTTACCATAGAGGGTGAAGGATGAAGCTTGGAATGCAGCCCTAAGTAACATGCCATCTGGCTCTTTAGCTGGAGAGCTGCAATCAAGCAGGAGAGATGAATGTGTCCACTGTCATGGAGGGGGGGAGAGAGCAGAGGAGGCGTGGAAGGCGATCTGAGAGGGGGACACTGCAAGGAGGCCCCACAAAGCCTCTGTACTTGAAATCTGTGACAAATTGGTCCTGAAAAGTGTAGCAGCCCGTGGTGTGACTGGCTGAAGCTGCTGATGTGTGGGGGGATAGGGTAGTGGATGCCACAGTTGAAGTACTGGAGCTGTGGTGGTTACATAGGCAGCAAATGGGTTTGTCACTAATGGGAACATTTTAAGTGGCTAAACCCTCTTTCAACTTTTTTACTCTCAATTTAACAATGAACATAAACAACACGTTGTGGGGAGCCTAAAACCTGGTAAGTTCTTTCAGGTGGCAGCATGGTTTAAACCATTTTGACTGGCTCCAGGAGTGTCCTTACGCTCACGGAAGGCCTGATTTGAAAGCATCCTGAAAGCAGTGAAAAGACTCCTCCTGTAGACTTAGTCTTTGGATCAGGCCCCGAACCAAGAGATGAGATTTAACATTGACACAGGCAGAAATTTGTGATTATTTTTTTTTTTTTTTTTTTTTTTTGCCTGTGTCATCAGTGTTAAATCTCAAGTTCCTTTTCCCCCATTGTTCTCTAAATGTCATCTGTTGGGGAGACCCTGATGCAGGCATGGGTCCTGTCTCCCTGGCTTCGGAGCAGGCCAGATGCCACAGAGCTGATCAGATATTTCTGTAGGCCAGTTGTCTGTCATTAGCCATGGTGCATTTGTCTCCATCGCTTTCAGCATTCACCTAGGATGTAGCTTGATGAGCTCAGGGACATCTTGCACAGGCAAAGCTGGCATTAGAATTACTGACACCTGCTATGAAGTGACTGCTTTTTTTGCTCTGTTCAAGGAGAATCTTGGCTTCTGCTTCTAAATGACTAATCTTAACATGGACTACTTTTCTCTCGGACGTGTCAGCTCAGGTAGACTTGTGTCTTTAACATCTGCTCTGGGAATGTTCCACCCCCATAGCCTTGCAGCGTCTGTAAAACATCCAGTTTATTCTATCAACTGAAGGAATGCAGTTTATCAAAAAGTGATCCAGTTGATCTAAATCTCAAGTCCTTATGCTTGTAAATACCAGATTTCTCCATGTTTAGAGTAAGTATGTACCCCCTCACTCCTTTCAGTGTAAAGAAAATGGCTCCTCAGGACTTGTGTGCAGTCACCAGTGTCTGAAATGCTGGGTGGAGATTACCATGCATGTGAGATGTCTGAACTCCTGCCATCAGTCAGAACCAGGAGCCTCAGAGGAAAGATTTGATTTGGAATTGGCTGTTGCTTGGGATCTAGTTTTAGCTGAGATTGCAGGGTTAGTTCTCATAGTAAGTAAGCATTCCTCAGAATTTGGGGATATTAGAGACTCTGGAGTATCCCTCAAAAAGATACCATAGTTACTCTGGCCAAGTCTACACTGGCACTTTACAGCACTGTAACTTGCTGGCTCAGAGGTGTGAAAAAACACCCCTCCCTTTCTCCCCCCCCCCCCCGTAACACAGCAAGTTACAGCTCTGTAAAGCACTAATGGGAGGCAGGCCACAGTGCTGGGAGACGTGCTCCTGGTGCTGTTAGCTACTCCCATTGTAGAGATGAGGTGGTTTGCAAAGAGTGCTGGGAGTGCTTTCCCAGCGCTCATGTCATGGCTATGCTTTCAATTTAAAGCACTGCAACAAAACTGTTAAGTGTAGACAGAGCCTCACTTTAGCTTCATTCTCAGTAAATACTAAACATTGTGAATGCTTTTTCTGCAGATTAGGTTTTGAAAGCAACTAAGCAAGTTCTAATGGTAGTCATGAATGAAACTTGTTTTCAGCCGTGTCCCTAGGCACACATGTGCATTCACACTCTCAGCACATACACATTTACTTGTGGAGTCTGTGTGCTAGTTCTAGTTCCTGAGACCTCTTGCTTTATAAAAAGCTGTGAGAGAACAGCCAAACATATTCAATAAAATGTGGTCTGCTTATTCTGAATACTGAGGACTTAAGCAATGATGACGTACGCACCCTCCAGACCCAATAAAGAGTCTGTTTGGCCAACATTACCCATTGATACTGACACTGATTCAATTATAGATCAATATGTCTAAGACGTGAAAATATTCTCTTGGTGCATCTCAGCTGGTCATTACAAATGGGTACTGAATGAGCCACTATTGCCACCCAGTTTACATAACCACATTAATGTTTACAAAGAAAGGTCACAAGAAGGTGCAGATCTGCATAACCTTATATTAAGTAGCTTGTCTCCTCCTCACCTGGCATGCAAATTTCAATACACAGGCTATTTCTTTGTAAATATGGGTGTGTGTTTCTAGCGATAATGGCAAATCCCATCTTGGTCCTTGCAGCAAGAAGACTCCAAGTCAACAGGCCTGTCTTTCAT
This sequence comes from Pelochelys cantorii, assembly GCA_032595735.1. Classification (NCBI taxonomy): domain Eukaryota; kingdom Metazoa; phylum Chordata; order Testudines; family Trionychidae; genus Pelochelys; species Pelochelys cantorii. Next base: position 17,783,829 of record CM064344.1, read on the forward strand.
TTTGAAGTATTAAGAGCTGGCAGAGGCAGGAATCCCACTGACAGATGGCTTCCGGATTGTTTGTTTTGTGTCACCCCAAAATTTTGGCAGTGTAATAGGCAGGGGAAAAAAATGGAGGAGGTGGGGGTTTCCTAGCACTTCACGAACTGCCCAGCTATTGAGTTTTGCTGGCCTTCAGCACACAGCTCACACCAGCCTGCAGGGTAGAGCATAATTCAGAGAGACATGCTGTTGTCTTCTCTTCTGTGCTAGCAAGGTTCTAATTTTCTTTGACTGGAAACATAATCTTCAGTAAAACCCACAAATATATTATCATCTAGTTATGTACTAGATCATGCTGGCTTCAAAACAAACAGAAGTGTGCAAGGAAAAGAGACTTTCTTTTCTGTGTGCATGACTTCCTGTAACAGGCCTTGTGATGGATAAGAGGGGTACTACCGTTTTCTAGACATCCCAGCCATTCAGTTAAGTAAATTGCCTGTAAGAGATTAAACCCAAAGACAGTGAGTCCCTGAGAATCTCCAGGAAGTGTGGGCAGGAAGCCAGGAGAGCCAATGGGAAGATAGTTTGTGATTTGAATTGAAACAGGTTCTGCCTGCTTCAGTCTTTTGTGTGAGTAGAGCAAGAGCTGGGAGAGATGAGTTAACCAGGATCAAGGCATAGATTTTTCCAGTGAGATACATACCTAAGAAAAGGACTGGACCGTGAAACAACAGATATGTAAGTGAACGGAATATTTAGTTAGATACAGTCAGATTATTTTCTTTAATTTTGGGATTGGTTTAGCTCCTCTGTGCTGATTTATGTACTTCTCCCATACACTGTAACTTTTAAACTGAATCCCAGGGAAGCAATTCTCTGTGCTTTTAACCTGTCTCTTTTCAGTTGCACTGTAACACCTAGCAATCAAGGGTGCTTTACCAAATATATCTCTGTTTTGTTAATGAATTCACCTTTTTAAGACTATGATCTGAATTCTGTGTCTTAAAAGGCAGCAGGTTCTGTGTGCATGTGCCTGAAACTTAAGGACAGAAATTAAGAAATTACAGTTTTTCAAGCTCTTACCTAAGGAAGGGTTAAAGAGCTCGGGGCACCCTACAGGAAGAAATTCCCAAATGCATCTTCCTGGTTTCCAAAAGGGGCTTTTGCATTTGGGCGGTGGCAGCATACCACCCAAGGTCAGGGAATCTGTGGCCTTGGGGAGTTTTAAGCAAAAGCCTTTAGAGACAAAGTATTTTTTAAAGTATCTTGCAGGCTCCCACCTTCTGCTCTCTATGTGCCAAAATGGGGGACAGCCTTGACAGGCCTACACATATTTGGCCTACAATGAGGAGTCTAATCTAATGCAAGTGGCCCATTCACAGCAGTTGATGTAGAAATGTGGATATCAAGAGAAAGGAAATTGCCTAGAAATAGCTGCGTAGGAAAGATAGAAAATATGGCAAAAGACCGCCTGGGATCAACCAGGAGATCTTGCATGATATAAAAATAAAAAAGGAGTCTCATAAAAAATGGAAACTAGGACAAATGACAAAGGATGAATATAGGCAAACCATACAGGAATGCAGGGGCAAGATTAGAAAGGCAAAGGCACAAAACGAGCTACAGGCATAAAGGGAAACAAGAAGACATTCTGTAAATATATTAGAAGCAAGGGGAAGACCAAAGACAGGGTAGGCCCATTGCTCAGTGACGACGGGGAAACAGTAACAGGAAACTTGGAAATGGCAGAGATAAATGCTTAATGACGTCTTTGTTTCGGTCTTCACCAAGAAGTCTGATGAAGGAATGCCTGACATAGTGAATGCTGGTGGGAAGGGGGTAGGTTTAGAAGATAAAATAAAAAAAGAACAAGTTAAAAGTAACTTAGAAAAGTTAGATGTCTGTAAGTCACCAGGGCCTGATGAAATGCATCCTAGAATACTCAAGGAGCTGATAGAGGGGGTATCTGAGCCTTTAGCTATCATCTTTGGAAAATCATGGAAGACAAGAGAGATTCTAGAAGATTGGAAAAGGGCAAATATAGTGCCTAGCTATAAAAAGGGAAATAAAAACAACAACCCAGGAAACGACAGACCAGTCAGTTTAACTTCTGTGCCAGGAAAGATAATGGAGCAAGTAATTAAGGAAATCATTTCCAAACACTTGGAAGATAATAAGGTGATAGGGAACAGCCACCATGGATTTGTAAAGAACAAATCACGTCAAACCAATCTGATAGCTTTCTTTGATAGGATAACAAGTCTTGTGGATAAGGGAGAAGCGGTGGACGTGGTATACCTAGACTTTAGTAAGGCATTTGATACGGTCTCGCATGATATTCTTATCAATAAACTAGGCAAATACAACTTAGATGGGCTGCTATAAGGTGGGTGCATAACTGGCTGGATAACCGTTCCCAGAGAGTAGTTAACGGTTCACAATCCTGCTGGAAAAGAGTAACAAGTGGGGTTCTGCAGGGGTCTGTTTTGGGACCGGGTCTGTTCAATTTCTTCATCAATGATTTAGATATCAGCATAGAGAGTACGCTTATTAAGTTTGCAGATAATACCAAGCTTGGAGGGGTTGCAACTGCTTTGGAGGATGGTCATAATTCAAAATGATCTGAACAAAATGGAGAAATGGTCTGAGGTAAACAGGATGAAGTTTAATAAGGACAAATGCAAAGTGCTCCACTTCGGAAGGAACAATCAGTTTCGCACATACAGAATGGGAAGCGACTGTCTAGGAAGGAGTAGCAGAAAGGGATCTAGGGGTTATAGTGGACCACAAGCTAAATGAGTCAACAGTGTGACGCTGTTGTAAAAAAAGCCAACATGATTCTAGGATGCATTAACAGGAGTGTTGTGAGCAAGACACGAGAAGTCATTCTTCCGCTCTACTCTGCGCTGATTAGGCCTCAGTTGGAGTATTGTGTCCGGTTCTGGGCACAACATTTCAAGAAAGATGTGGAGAAATTGGAGAAGGTTCAGAGAAGAGCAACAAGAATGATTAAAGGTCTAGAGAACATGACCTATGAAGGAAGACTGAAGGAATTGGGCTTGTTTAGTTTGGAAAAGAGAAGATTGAGAGGGGACATGATAGCAGTTTTCAGGTATCTAAAAGGGTGTCACAAGGAGGAGGGAGAAAACTTGTTCTTGTTTTATCCTCAGAGGCCAGAAAGAAGCAATGGGCTTAAACTGCAGCAGGGGAGGTTTAGGTTGGACATTAGGAAAAAGTTCCTAACTGTCAGGGTGGTTAAACACTGGAATAAATTGCCTAGGATGGTTGTAGAATCTCCATCTCTGGAGATATTTAAGAGTAGGTTAGATAAAACTCTATCAGGGATGGTCTAGACAGTACTGGGTCCTGCCATGAGGGCAGGGGACTGGACTCAATGACCTCTCAAGGTCCCTTCCAGTCCTAGTATTCTATGCCTTTGTAGTGTGTTAACCAGTTAAGTCGTCTTCAATCCAAAGTTGATAGTACTGAATTCGCAAATGAACTCCAAGTCAGCTGTCTCCCTTTGCAATTGGGTTTTGAAATTCTTTTGTAGAAGAATGGCTACATCAACTGCTATGAATGAGCCATTCCCACCCTGACTTGATTAGCTTCATTTACACAAGTACCCTCTTTCTTTTGTTGTCCTTATGTATACCCATGCCTCTGTAAACTCCACTCCAGTTCATCTAATGGAAGTGGGTTTTATCCCTGAAAGGATATGCTCTAATAAATCTGTTAGGGTATGTCTACAGTACAGCACTAATTCCAACTAACTTAGTTCGAATTAGTTAATTCGAACTAAGCTAATTTGAATTAGCGCCTCTGGACCTAAAAACTAGTTCGAATTAGCGTTTTGCTAATTCGAACTAGCATGTCCACATTGAGTGGATCCTGAACCGAAGTTAAGGCTGGCCGGAACCAGTGCCGGCAGGGCATCAGCTTAGGACTTAGAGCGTGGAGCTGCTGCCTCAGGCTAGCCGAGGGCTGTGCTTAAAGGGACCCGACCCCCATCCTGGACAGACAGGTCTCAGGGTTCCCCACTTGCTTGTCTACCTCGATGAGGGATAGCAAAGCAGTCCTGTCTTGGAGTGCAAGTGCCCACACTCGGCACATCACAGCACTCGGCCATCAGCCCGGCTGCACTTGCCGCAGGCTGCCATCCGGGGGGGGGGGGGGGGGGTTATTCGGGGGGCTGTCAGGATCCAGGAGGCCCTGCAGGAGAGCTTCCACCCCGAGGAGCCCGCAGAGCCACCCCAGTCTTCCCCATCAGGGGCTCGTGCCCCATTCCTCCCTCACCTCCTTCCACTTATCCTTCCTTAGCCCCCCTTCCTGGTGTAAAAAATAAAGGACACGTATGTTCAAAAATAGAAACTCTCTTTATTTAACAAAACTGAGGGTAGGGGGGGATTAACCTCTGGGGAGACTGGGAAAAGGAGGTGGGAGAGGGGAAGAGAGAGGGTGGGAGAGGGGAGGTGGAAACCTGGGAGGAGGGAGCTGGAAGGGGGAAGCCAGGGGAAGAAGGAGGAGGGGAAGTATAAAACTATGGTACACCATATCTTCAGTATTGTGTAGAGATGGGGGTCTCCTCACCTCAAAAAAGATATTTTGGCCTTGGAAAGGGTTCAGAAAAGGGCAACTAAAATGATTAGGGGTTTGGAACTGGTCCCATATGAAGAGAGGCTAAAGAGACTGGGACTTTTCAGCTTAGAAAAAAGGAGACTGGGGGGGGATATGATAGAGGTCTATAAAATCACGAGTGGTGTGGAGAGGGTGCATAAAGAAAAGTTCTTCATTAGTTCCCATAATAGAAGGACTAGAGGACACCAAATGAAATGAATGGGTAGCAGGCTTCAAACTAATAAAAGAAAGTTCTTCTTCACAAAGCAAATAGTCAACCTGTGGAACTCCTTGCCACAGGAGGCTGTGAAGGTGAGAACTAGAACAGAGTTTAAAGAGAAGTTAGATAAAGTCATGGAGGTTGGGTCTATGGAGTGCTATTAACCAGGGGGTAGGAATGGTGTCCCTGGCTTCTGTGGAAGGCTGGAGATGGATGGCACGAGACAAATCGCTTGGTCATTGTCTTCGGTCCATTCCCTCCGGGGTACCTGGTGTTGGTCGCTGTTGGCAGACAGGCTACTGGGCTCGATGGACCTTTGGTCTGACTCAGTATGGCCATTCTTATGTTCTAAGCTCAGGGTCGGGGGTCTCACTGGACCAACTTGATTTTCATGCAAACCTGCTCCTGGGTTTGCATGTGGCCTTTGGTGGCCAGGCTGGCAGCTATCCTGCCCTAGACGGCCGCTTTCCTGTGCCTAGTGCGGAGACTGTGGACGTTGGAGGTCTCCCCCCAAACCTCGATGAGGTCCACGATCTCCGCACTAGACCAGGCAGGCGTCCACCTCTTGCAGCCCCGGGCAGGCTCCTGGGAGCTGCCAGCCTGGTCCTGGGAAGAGGGGGAGGGCTGGGTGGCAGCGGGTGGCTGGCTCATCCCGTGCCAGGTGCAGGGTCTGCTGGCTGGGTGCTGGCAGGCTTGCACCTGGCACGGGCACCGTTGCCAGACCGTGCCCCTTTAAGGGCTCCGGGGCCGGCAGGGGGGCAGACGAGTTTCCCTGGCTTGTCCCAGAGTGGCCACCAGGGCAACCTGGGAAGGGCTAGCCTCCCACTAGTTCGAATTAAGTGGCTATACAGCCCTTAATTCGAACTACTTAATTCGAACTAGGCGTTAGTCCTCGTAGAATGAGGTTTACCTAGTTCGAATTAAGCGCTCCGCTAGTTCGAATTAACTTTGTAGTGTAGACATATCCTTAGTCTCTAATGTGCCACAGGACTCTTTGTTGTTTTTACAGATACAGACTAACACTGTTACCTTTCTGAGACTTTTCACCTGTGTACAGTAATCCACTTCAGTTAGATTTGTTTGTTCCTTCTGCCTCTGGTTATTTTGCCAAAACTTAGTATCAAAGATGATAAAGGCCTTAGCTATTTTTAAGATAGAAAGTAGGGGAATTGAACTGGAAAATGCAGAAACTCTTCCTTGGTGTGTAACAACTTCCAGTGCCATTTGAATTCCATGAGAAGCAGTTTTTCAGTACAGACTTAGACTTTGTTGCCTGTCACTTGTAATGCATCAGGGTTTGTATAACAGCTCCCTTTAGAGGAAGAGCTGACCATAGAAAACGTTAGTGGCAGATGGAGATGGTTTGTGTCCTGGATGGCAGTATGGGCTCACCTTTTCTTTAGGAAGAGGGTAATGGGATAATGGCAATAATGGGGATAGTTAACTTCTTGGGGAGGAAAAACTGGATCAGTGTGAACTTGGCAGCTTGTGATGAAGACAGTCATTTGGAGAATCCATGGACTGAAAATATGGCTTACCAATAAAACATGGCTGATTTTTTCCCATCTCTGAGAAATACCACTGCCTACTTATTTAGGTACTTGCATCTTTATGTGGGGGAGGGGAAGACAGAGTGTTTATTTATAAACACCCATTTTTTAAAATCTTGGCCTGCATGTTCATATTTGTCATCTCTCACACACTCACTCTCACCCCTTTCTAATAGGCTGCAAGTCCACACACACACACACACACACACACACACACACACACACACACACACACACACACACACACACACACACACACACACACACACACACACACACACACACACACACACACACACACACACACACACACCCCTCTTTCCTCTTTCTAATAGGCTGCAAGTCCTTATATTTGAAACGGCTGGTCTGTGTCTTCAGCTCTCCAGTTCAGAGCTAGTCAGGGTGGGCTCCGTCACTGGACTAAAATTGGTCTTTTGGTCCTCCTCTGCTGGTTAAATGGAAGAGCTTCTGGTTTGGAACTGATGGCCATTACCTGTCCGGTTCCAAATCTCACTAAGCTTGGCACAGTTTTATTTTGGGGGGTTGTTTTTTTCTATCCAAGGCCATCCACTGCTCCCTACTTCTCATTTAAAGGCAGTTCAGTATGTAGCACTGATTGCTCTATAAACAGGGTCTGCTCTCAAAGTGTGCAACCTAATTCATCTCAGTCAAAGCCATTTTATTGTTCTTATTGATCCTTGGAAGTCCAGGGTGGTTCACTGATGGGAGTTGGATGGGGAAGAGAAGGTAATATTTATACTGCTCTTGAACTCGTCTTGCATCTCATGCCTTCAAACCAGGATTTTTTTAATGAATAACATAGTTTGTTATAAAAGAGGTGAGGGGAAATCCATATCTTCAGGCACAATGACTTGTGTTCATCTCACTCCTAATAAGCTGAGGAGTAGAGCCCTTCAGGGAAAGGCAGAGTTTGAAGCTGTTCTCTGAAGTTTACTGGTGAGTTTAATAGATAGAGATTGTTTGGAAACTGGCAAATTTATAATCATGCAGAAGTCAGAGGGGAAACCCCAAAGGACTTTTTATATTCTTATCTACAACTATTACAAAATTTAGTTCCCTGCCTCTTCTCCAGGTTCATCTTACAAGTGTGTCTAGACATGGACACCTCAGTTAGACCCTGCATCCTCTACTTAAGCTCCAAAGCTCCAGTTATGCTCAGAGACAGATACAGCCTTCCACCCCTGCCTCTTTGCTACATAGGGCCCCTTTGTCTGTCCTTGCATTGGGCTGAGGTGCTGTTTCACCAGTTCGTTCTGGTGTTCTCTAATTTGCAGAGGACACCTGTTCCTTAATTATCACCATCCCTCGTCTGTCTCTTTGTTTCAGCTCTTAGTGATGCATGAGCTAATCATCTCTTTTGAAGGGGGATTATGTTAACAGTTTGAGCATGTTTCTCAGAGAGGCTAGTTGGACATGAATCTGTAATTTCAGGAATGGTAGATTTGGCTTCTGCTTCGTTGGTGCTAGTCCATGTCTTACACCTGCATTCTCCACACGTTCATTGGGCTGCATCTGTATCTTTAATTATCTTATTAACCCCATCTTTCTCATCCTGAGAGTTTACATTCTGCATTGGGATTGAATGGCAATCAGTAGAAAGGAGACTGCTGGCAGAGTGGGGATGGGGGAATTTAGAAAGCATAAAACAAGAGACCAAAGGAGAAAGGCAGAGGGGGAAAAAATTTTTTATAACACTTTTAATTCAATTGAAAAGTTCTTTCTATTTGTTTTTGTTGTCTATCGTTTGTGCTTCCTGGGTGTAGCTGTGAAAAGAGCATACACAGAATGTCAAATGGCTTGAAAGAGTTCTGAGCATGAACTAATGTGGTATCATTTCAGAGAGGTAGCTTCTATTGAGAGTGCTAGGGGAGGAGGAAGGGAGTGATACTGGAAAGGAGCTTTGCCGATCCTTTGTTTTTTGTGGCATAGGGCTATGTGATAACCAATCAAGGATTGACTCAGACTCAGTGGTAAAAAGTTCAAGCAATATGATACAGGTCAAAGGCCCAGAAGATACCACACCAGCTATGTCTATTTGCATGGCATATTTTTTTAAATAGACAGCAATAAATATGTAGCATTTATATAGCTCTGTTCATCCATGCATCTCCTAGCACTTCACAAAGGAAGGTAGCACCCCACCTTACAGAAGGGGGGAACTGAATCCTAAAGAGGCTATATGAATTGCCTGCGGTCCCACAATGAGCCCATGGCAGAGCTGGAATAAAACCCAAGTGTAGACGACGAATAATTTCACAACACAGATATTCACACAATTCACAGTCAACCTGTGGGATTCCTTGCCAGAGGATGTTGTGAAGGCCAGGATTCTTCTTCGAGCAGTGTCCCGTGGGTGCTCCACTGTAGGTGTTGGGCTTGTCCCGGCGCCGCAGATCGGAGATCTTTTCTAGCCGTAGTCTGTCGGACCACGCATGCGCGAAGTGCGGCTCGTGGCTTTTCGCGCCGTTTGAGCGTGGGCGGTCCGGCTCCCGCCAGTTCCTCCTGACCGTCCTCGGCTGCGGACAGACTAACTGCTCTCTCGTGAACTCCTGTTTCACAAAGGCAGAGAGAGCTTATCATTAGTCTTTATATATAGTTAAAAGTTATAGTTATAGTTCTTTCTTACTTATAGTTAATAGTTCTAGTCGTTTTAAAAAAAAATTTTTTTTCTTCAATAGTTATACTGTTAATTCTCAATGCCAGGGTTTAAGAAGTGTGGCAAGTGCTGCGAGGCAATGCCTGCCTCCGACGGCCATTCCCTGTGTATCAGGTGCCTCGGGGAAGGCCACATACCCCAAAAATGTCCCCATTGCTCTAAACTCACAGCCAGAGCAAGAAGAGACAGGGACATGCGATTGAAGATCCTCTTATTTGACAAAGCCCTGCAGCCCCAAACCCAACAACCAAAGGGGCATACAGAACAAACTAAGAAGACAAAGAGGAGACCGTCTCCAGCGCGATTCCTCCCGCCTTCACGGATGAGTGTCGGTGATAAGCCAGGGACATCAGCGGCAACTGCCGCACACGCTGCTGTAGAGCCGAAAGACAGCCGGAGTAAGTCACCTCCGAGCCCCTCTATATCAGGCTCCACGGTTTCAGCCATTCCCTCAGTCTCCAAACTGCCTCCAGTGACCTCCACGGCTTCGAGAACCTCTCCTGGTGCGGGACGTTCCCCGGCATGGAGCCATTCCCCGGCACAGAACCGCTCCTTGAAGCGGCCTGCAGCACCGAGCCACTCCTCGGCACAGGGGCGCTCTTCGGCACCGACTCATTCTCTGGCACGATCGCCAGCTCAGAGTCGCTCTTCGCCCCGGGCACATGCGGCGCCTCCAAGACAAACAGCACCGGGACCCTCGGCACAGAGACGCTCTGTGACACCTGAGCACCCTTCCTCTCCTACAAGGTCGCCGGCACCGAGTCAGTCATCGGCGCCGAGGAGTCCTTCGCCCCCTTCACACTTGCGGGCACCGAGACACCGATCACCGGTGAGGCGTTCACCAGCACTGGAGCGTCCCTCCCCACCGGCACGTTTGCCGGCACCAGGTCGCCCTTCGGCACCGGACCGATCGTCGGTACAGAGGCTTCCTTCTTTAGGAAGGCACCCACCGGCACCGGGACGGCCTTCCCCTTTGAGACGCTCTCCGGAACCGAGGCAATCCCCTCCTTCCAGACATCACTCCGGCCCATCACGATCGTCGGTGCCGACACGATCTACATCGGCACACGCCTCGGTGACACAGAGAACTTCGGCACCATCTTCTTCAATACCAGTGGAGATAATCCCTCACTCTGTACTCTCCACCCCAACTTCCTCTCCACCGGAACAGCTGCTGGCATTACCTACCCACAGATCCAGGAAACTATTTTCTCTGTCACCAAGTCCGGAGTTCTCGCCTGAAGTACGGCCACCATCCCCAGCATACTCTGGGTACTCCCGTACCGGCCATCTTTCTCCACGATCAGGACATTTCTACCACCATGATCGTCGCTCATCCAGCTACAACACCTATTATAGAGAGAGATCACGGTCTCCAAGATCACCCGTGTTTTCGACCCATTCTGATTATTCCAAGAGGTCCCGTCATTCCACGTCGCCCTACTATCACCATAGGTCGTCATCTCATCATCACCGGTCCCCTCAGACACACTCCCGCTCCTCTCTCACCCGAGAGCATTCTGCTCCTCCTGCATCTTCAAGACCACCAGCTCCCTCCGGGTCTCCTTCTCACACTCAACAACCTCTTCCCACTCTAGATCCCGAACCTGATCGATCACCTACGGATCAATCTTCATCGTCCCCAGACGATGCAGTTTTTCAAGGAGACACCTCACCCTCGGATGACCTACATCAGTTTCAAGAGCTTTTTAAGAGAGTGGCAGAGAGTCAAAACGTGCAGATGGGGGACGTGCAACAGAAACAACACCACCTCCTCCGTAATATTAAGTAGTCTCACCAGCCCAAGATCTCGTTGCCATTAGACGCACCTATTCTTGAAATAGCCAACGATATTTGGCAGCTGCCTGCATCCGCCCCACCCACGAACAAAAAGGCGGATAAAAAGTATTTCTTCCCCGCTAAGGGGATGGAATTCCTTTTTACTCATCCACAGCCCAATTCGTTGGTTGTGGATGCAGTACAACAAAAAGCAAAGATGCCTCAATATAAGCCTACTGCCGCAGACAGGGATAGTAAGCGCCTTGACTTATTTGGTCGCAGAGTATATTCTTCCGCAACACTCACTCTGCATATGGCCAACTATTGAGCACTGTTGGCGAATCACAGTTTCGACAATTACACCAAACTTATACTGCTGCTTCAACACCTTCCAGAGGCCAAACGGGACATCTTGAAGGCGGTAATACAAGAGGGCTACGCAGCCTCTAGAACGGCTCTACATATTGCCCTGGATACAGCCGACACCGCAGTGCGCACGACTGCTACATCGGTCGTTATGCGCAGAGCATCTTGGCTGCAGCAGTCATCCGCCCTCAAGGACCTTTTATCAAAAGTCGAGGATTTACCCTTCGACAGACAGAATCTCTTCTCCGATAAGACGGACCAACTCCTCCACTCAGGGAAAGATTCCAGGACCACTTTAAAAACGTTGGGCATGTACACGCCTCCGTACCGTAGGAAACGATACACCCCCTACCAAAGGCAAAGACCCCCTCTGCGGCAACCTCCTCCATATAGGCCACACGAACAACAAAGGGGTAGACAACGTCAACAGCGAAGACATCCACCACCCAAAGCATCTTCCCAACAGGGTAATAGACAGCAGGTTTGACGCGCCACTCGAGGGATTGAGAACCATTCCAACTATTACCAGTCTGAGTGCTACAAAGGCTATCTTCCACCACCGCTTGAGGCCGTACCTCCATCGATGGGCCTACATCACCACCGACAAATGGGTCCTTCAAACAATTCGCCTTGATTACACCATCCCATTCACGTCGCTGCCTCCCCCCTCTCCCCCTGCCCTGTCCCTTTTCAGGGACCCATCTCACGAGCTCTTGCTCAGGCAAGAGGTTACTCATCTACTCGCTGTTGGAGCAATAGAGCCTGTTCCAAACGAGTTCAAGGGCAGAGGTTTTTATTCCCGATATTTCGTAACGGAAAAGAAATCAGGGGGATGGAGATCAATACTAGATCTTCGCGGTCTCAACCGTTACTTATGGAAACAACTATTCCGAATGGTTACCTTGGCTACAATCATCCCAGCACTTCAGAACGGGGACTGGTTCACATCCCTCGATCTCCAAGACGCATATTTTCACATTGTGATTCATCCGGCACACAGGAGATTCCTATGCTTCCAAATCAGTACAGACCATTTCCAGTACAAGGTCCTGCCGTTCGGTCTCTCGTCGGCTCCACGGGTTTTCTTCAAGACCCTTGCCATAGTGACTGCGTATCTTCGTCGTCTACACGTAATGATTTTTCCATACCTCGACGATTGCTTAATCAGAGCCCAATCATTGCAGGAAGCACGCCATGCTACAGAGACCACATGCATAGTCTTCGAGGCGCTGGGTCTCATTCTCAATATCCTGAAGTCCTCCTTAGAACCTCACCAATCAATACAATTCATAGGCGCTCGTCTCGACTCTACACGCGAGTGTGCATCATTACCTATAGAAAGGTTCCAGACAATTCAGGATTTGATCCAGATCTTGCTCATCAGCCCAATGGTTCCCATACTACGGTGTCTACAACTTATGGGACACATGGCTTCCACAACGTATGTAGTCAAACACACAAGGTTACGTTTTCGCTGCCTTCAACATTGGATGGCAGGGATTTGCCCCCCCCCCCCAACGTATGCAACGTCCATATGACAGTAACGATTCCCACCCATGTCAAAGCGTCACTAGCTTGGTGGACAGTTCCAGGCAATCTAATGTCGGGCGTGCCCTTTCATCGCCCTCAGCCATCAGCGCAGCTTACAACAGATGCGTCACTCATCGGATGGGGTGCGCACCTCGGGCACGAACAAGTACAAGGTCTATGGACTCCCGACGAATTGTTGATGCACATCAACTTTCTGGAACTCAGGGCAGTGTACAAAGCCTGCCAACATTTCCTTCCCATCGTTTGAGGACAAGTCATACGAATCCTTACAGACAATATGACAGCCGTTTATTATATAAACAAGCAGGGTGGAGCCAGATCCCACTCCTTGTGCACAGAAGCGGTACGTCTATGGAACATGTGCAACCGTCACAACGTTTCTTTAATCACAGAGTATCTCCCAGGTCAGCACAATGTTACTGCCGACGCCCTCAGCAGACATTTTTCTCTCAATCACGAGTGGGAGTTACATCCCACAGTGCTTTCTGCGATATTTCAACATTGGGGATTTCCGTCAGTAGACCTATTTGCCACTCATCGCAACGCGAAATGTCCTCAGTATTGCTCGAGAGCGGGAATTGGGCGAGATTCAAAAGGGGACTCTTTCCTATACAACTGGAGGCGTCACCTACTATACGCGTTTCCACCCACACCTTTGATACCCAGGGTCGTGGAGAAAATTATTCGGGAAGGAGCCATGGTGATCCTAATAGCCCCCTCCTGGCCACAACAAACGTGGTATCCCTACCTCCATCGTATGTCGATACGTCCTCCATATCCTCTACCAATACGACACGATCTGCTTTCACAGAATCATCGCTCCCTGCTCCATCCGCAGGTGGACCATCTCGCACTCACAGCGTGGTACCTAGTTGGTTCCAACAATCAGAGGTAGCATGTTCGCAATCTGTCAAACACATATTACTAAACAGTAGAAAATTATCTACGCGAACTACTTACCTCTCAAAATGGTCCCGCTTCTCATCATGGTGTTTCCAAAAGGGCCTGGATCCGATCTCTGCACCCATACAGTGCATCCTAGACTACCTCGTGCACCTCAAAAATTCCGGCCTTACCTGCGCTTCCATTAAAGTACATGTCGCTGCAATAATGGCTTTTCACCAACCTGTCAAGGGATGTTTGGTATTCTCCCATCCGATAATGAAAAGGTTCCTGAAAGGAATGGCCAACTTGTACCCACATTATACCCAACCTGCGGACCGTTGGGATCTCGAAATGGTCCTGAATACTTTGACGGGCAAACCCTTCGAACCACTAGCAACATGCAATCTTCGTAACCTGTCCATGAAGGTTGTTTTCTTGCTAGCAGTTACTTGCGCGAGGAGAGTCGGTGAACTAGCTGCTCTATCAGCCTCTCCTCCCTATACGATATTTACACACCAAGGGGTGATATTGCAACCGCAACCACGTTTTCTCCCTAAAGTGATCTCTCGTTTTCGAGAGATCCTATAGTTCTGCCTATCTTCCACCCCAAACCACATCCTTCACCTGAACACGTGCGCCTACGCACTTTGGATGTCAGACGTGCGCTCGCCTTCCATATCGAGAGAACCAGACCTTTTTGAACGGCGGACTCACTACTAATATCAATAGCGGACCGTACTAAAGGTCGCCCGTTATCCGCGCAACGCATCTCCTCCATTATTGTACAGTGTATAAGGAGTTGTTATAACCTGCGGAGCAAACCACTGCCGTCGACATTGAGGGCCCATTCGACTCGGGCTATCGCAATGTCCACTGAGTTCCTTTGAGAGAGATTTGTAGAGCTGCTACGTGGTCTTCCAACTTAACCTTCACTACACATTACGCCATCCCCAATCTCTTAATACCGGATTCAGCGGTGGCGTCAGCGGTGTTATCCTCGGCTATGGCATACTAGCTCCGAACCCGCCTCCATTCGCGAGCTACTCCTGTACATTCACCTATAGTGGAGCACCCACGGGACACTGCTCGAAGAAGAAGTTGTTACTCACCTTGTGCAATAATGATGGTTCTTCGAGATGCGTGTCCCGTGGGTGCTCCACGACCCGCCCTCCTCCCCTCTTCGGAGTTTCTCTATTTTATATCTTTCAGATCAAGAGGCAGGAGGAACTGGCGGGAGCCGGACCGCCCACGCTCAAACGGCGCGAAAAGCCACGAGCTGCACTTCGCGCATGCACGTTCCAGCAGACTACGGCTAGAAAAGATCTCCGATCTGTGGTGCCGGGACAAGCCCGACACCTACAGTGGAGCACCCACAGGACCCGCATCTCGAAGAACCATCATTACTGCACAAGGTGAGTAACTTCTTCCTTTAACAGGGTTCCAAAAAGAGCTAGACAAATTCATGGAGGAGAGGCCCATCAACAGCTATCCCTAGCCTCTGTTTGTCAGAAGCTGGGAATGGGCAACAGGGATCAGATCACTTGATTATTACCTGTTCTATTCATTCACTCTGCAGGCACCTGACATTGGCCACTGTTGGCAGACAGGATACTGGGCTAGATGGATCTTTGGTCTGACCCAGTATGGCCGTTCTTATGTCAGGTGGCCAAAATAAACTCAAGGAGGGGACTGGGTGGTAGGACTTTGGGGTTTTATTCCCAGCTTCGTCAATGATTTGCTGCAACACCTGGGCAAACCATTTACCCTCTTTGTGCCTTGGTTTCCCTGTTTGCAAAACAAGAATGTGGGTGAGGATTAAGTTTTAAGAAATGCCTCAAGCTCCTGTTTTTAATGCTCTGTTATGAAAGTGTGAAAATGTAGCACATCAGGGACTAGTTTAGCTGAAGCTGGTTCATTATAGTCAGTTGGCAGGTTCCACTGTATTTCAACATAGCACACCTCAAGGCAGGCCCATCAATGTTAATTCAGCCAGACTGGTCACAGCTACAGCTATCAAAGTCCAAACAAAGAGATTTAATATTAAATGTTCTATAAAGTTACACTGAGAGCTTGTACTAAAATTTGTCAGTAACAGAGTGCTTACAGGTGATAGCAAACGTCTGAAAGCCAAGAGGATCTTGAGCTCTCTTCTGCTTGAGGCATATAATCTGACATCAGGCAATTTAGTTTGTCCCCTCCTGGTGTCTCAGCCAATCCTGCTTTAAAACTAATTAGTGATGAAATCTTGGTGTTGAACTAGGGATGTCAGCATGTAGTGGTCTACATCAGGGTGGCCAACCCATTCTGGGCAAAGAGCCAAGATATCAGTGGAGCCAGCACGAAGAGCCGGGGCAAAGTGCTCCCGCTGGCTGACGCCATCTTTAATTCTCCATCTTAAATGGCCACGCAGGACGGCTCCCCTGCCCAGGTCAGTACAGGTAGGATTGCCAGGTGTCCGGTTTTGAACCGGACTGTCTAGTATTTGAGCTTTCTGTTCGGGAAACAAATTGGGACAATGTAAATGAGAAAATATAAATGTCCGGTATTTTCTAAATAAGATGTAGTTAGGGTTGCCAGATGGTTTAACCAAAAATACCGAACGCTCCCTCCCCCGCCCCAAAAAAAAACCCACCGGGGAAAAAATTCTGTTGGGGGGGGGGGGAGGGGAATTCTGTTGAGGGGAGACCACAGTTGTTGAGCAAAAGAAAAAAGGACCCAGAGAGTTGTTAAGCAAAAAAACAAAACAAAACAAAAAAAATTTAAAACCCCCCAGCACGGCCCCTTTAAGAAATGCTTTTGAGGCATTTCTAACAGGCTGCCAGTGGCCATCTGCCATCTTTTGTTTTCCTGCTCCAGGCCAGACAGCTCCCGTGCAGAACCAGGTAAGCACCCAGGATTTTCACCTCCTGGCTGGGAAAAAAATCAGAAAATAGTGAACATTTTAGGTGTCTGGTATTTTCTGAATTTTTTTGCCGGACAGGAGGCGAAAATACCGGACTGTCCGGATCAATACCGGACACCTGGCAACCCTAGATGTAATGTAGATTGTGATGTAATGTCAAGTGTGTCCGGTATTTTTGTTGAAACCATCTGGCAACCCTAAGCACAGGGAGCTGGGAGGAGAGGGCTGTTTTTGGAGGTGCGAGGGCGGCTTTACGAGCCACGGGGGGCGGGACTTTGCGAGCTGCACCCTGGTGGGGGGAAGAATCACATGCGGCTCATGAGCCGTGGGTTGGCCACGGCTGGTCCACATGATTAACTGATAAGCCTGGGCTTATCAGTTAATTTTGTTGACTATACACACTCTTCCCCTCCTCTCCCCCCGCTGCCTCTGTAACAGAGGCAGTAACAGTGGGGGGTGAAGGGGGAGTGGGAGCCAATGCCCATGAGGAGCTGGCTTTAAGTAGGCTCCCCATGAGCACCAGATCCACCTGCACTCCACTCTGCTGCCTTTGAGAGAGAGGCAGCAGCACAGAGGATGATGTGGGACAGGGCAGGCTGGAACCGAGATGCGGGGGGAGTCAGCTTTCAAACTAGTTCCCTGCTCCTATCCGTTCCCGTGGACCTGCCTGCCCCTCCTTTTGCTGCATCCTACAAAAGCAGCGAGGGGGGACAGGCAGGAGCCGGTGATGGGAGGAGCTGCCTTAAAAACTGGTTCCCCCCCAGCACCTGCTCTGTATTGCCACCTCCTCCTCTGCTACACACACTGCTGCCTCTATCAGCAAAGCAGCAGCCCCTGTCCACAGAGGGCCTGAGCAGCCCTCTGTCCATGGGGAACTTGGACTCCCCACAGACAGGGGCTGCTACCACCCCGCACTGCTGTCTCTCTATCAGAGGCGTGGGGTGGCAGACAGCCTATCTTTGCAGGGAGCTGGTTTTTAAACTGGCTTCTCTCATGGACCAGCTCCTGCCTGCCATCCTGCACTGCTGCCTCTGATATAGAGGCAGCAGTGCGGGGGGGCTAGGAGCTCCCCAGGAGAAAGTCAGGAGTGCACTAGCTGCTGGCCTCGCCCCCAGGGACTATCGAATAGTTGTGTAACCAATAAGATTTCATGTGGTTACACAACTGTTCAGTTACATGATATCTAATATCCCTACGTTGAATAGAAGTTGTCTTAGCTGAACTTTCCGGAGGATCAAATCTCCATGCATCTGATGAAGTGTGTTTTACCCACAAAAGCTGATGCCCAAATAAATCTGTTAGTCCAGTGTTTCTCAAACTGTGCTCCGCGGAGCCCCAGGGCTACGTGAGACCTCTCCAGGGGCTCCGCGAAGTTGGCAAACTGGAAAGCCTTCAAAAGCATAATTGAGAATCACCTCGAACTGACGCAATTAACACACACCGCTGGGGCTCTGCATAAATTTTTACGCATGTAAAGGGCTCCGGAGCCCAAAAAGTTTGAGAACCACTGTGTTAGTCATTAAGGAGCTACCGGACGACTCATTGTTTTTACAGAGGAAGTTCATTTCACTGGTTTTTTGTTTGTTTGTTTGTTTTTTGCCTTGTTAGCAAAATTCTGATTTTTTTTAGCCTGATTCCTGTTTGTTTGGTTTTCTTTTTTTTTTTTTTTTACCTTTCCAGGCAGCATTTACTCTACTACTGGGTCCTTTCACCTTTTTTAATGTCCAGAAGACAAAGTATCTGCAGATCATGACATCCCTGATGAGATGGATAGGTGAGTCTGTGAACTTCTTCAGTTTTAGCAAGCTTCCATCCCTGTCATTACTGATGGAAACTGACTCTCAGGTATTGTAGATTGCTGTTGGAGTAACTCTCATGACCTACATAGTCTGCCCTCTCAAAGACCTGAGTTAACCATAGAATGTCTAGGAAGGAGTACTGCAGAAAGGAATCTAGGGGTCATAGTGGACCACAAGATAAAGATGAGTCAGTAGTGTGGCGCTGCTGTAAAAAAAGCAAACATGATTCCAAGGTGCATTAATAGGAGTGTTGAGAGAGACACACGAAGTCATTCTTCCGCTCCACTCTGTACTGATTAGGCCTCAGTTGGAGTATTGTGTCCAGTTCTGGGCACCACATTTCAAGAAAAATGTGGAGAAATTAGAGAAGGTCCAGAGAAGAGGAGAAAAATGATTAACGGTCTAGAAAACATGACCTATGAAGGAAGGCTGAAAGAATTGGGTTTGTTTAGTTTGGAAAAGAGAAGACTGAGAGGGGACATGATAGTGGTTTTCAAATATCTAAAAGGTTGTCACAGGGAGGAGGGGGGAAAATCATTCTGCTTGGCCTCTGATAATAGGACAAGAAGCAATGGGCTTAAACTGCAGCAAGGGAGGTTTAGGTTGGACATTAGGAAAAAGTTCCTAACTGTCAAGGTGGTTAAACAGTGGAATAAATTGCCTAGGGGAGTTGTGGAATCTCCATCACTGGAGATATTTAAGAGCAGGTTAGACAGACATCTATCAGGGATGATCTAGACCAGGGGTGGGCAATAATTTTTGAAGGGGGGGGCTATTTCACAAATTTTGGAAGTGGCCGCAGGCCAACTCTGAAGGGGTGGGGCCTCTGGCGGAAGGGGCGGGGCATGTGCTGTAAAAAGACACCACTATGTTTTTTTACACAACAGAGTAATTAAATGTTAATAATAATAAACTGCATACAACAATATTCAAAGATTATCATAGAACAGGGTGGGCAAAAGCCCCTCAGTGGGCCACAAGGCAGTTCCAGGCCCTGCCCCCTAGTGCGTTGCCTCAGAGCGGGAGAGGGGCACTAACCCTTCTAATTGCTTCTATTTAAAGAGCTCATGTCTTCCCCACGTCTTGCTTAGCAGCTGCAAGGAAAGCGCAAGCCCTTTAAATAGAAACAGTTGAAAAAGTTCGTATCTCTGGCTCCCTAGCAATGCTAGAGGCCCGGGGAGCTGTGAGCTCTTTTAAGCACTTCTGTTTAAAGGGCTGGTGCCTTCCCTGCGCCTGTTAGGTAAGGTTGCCTCGCAGCCACGGGGAACATGAGAGCTCTTTAAAAAGAAACAGCTAAAAGGGCTTGCAGCTCTGGGTGTCTTTAGTGCCACCAGGGAGTGGGGCCTGGAACTGCGTTGCAGGCCAAATCCGGCCTGCTGAGAGGCTTTTGCCCATCCCTGATCTAGACGCTGTGTTTGGTCCTGCGTGGGGGCAGGAGACTGGACTTGATCTCTCAAGTTCCCTTCCAGTACTAGGATTCTACGATTATTTTTTAATTTTTTTTTTTTTAAGCCAGGATCACCTTCCTTTTAGATGTGAGGTTTTAAATGTATATTTGCTAAAATGGTGACTAGTTCCAAGTGTATTGCTGATGGTGCATGGTATGCTGCCTCAGAAACCATACCATGCACCAACAGCAATACACTTATAACCAGTCACCATTTTAGCAAATACACGTTTAAAACCTCACATCTAAAAGGAAGGTGACCCTGGCAAAAAAAAACAAAAAAAATTAAATTAAAAAATAAGAAACTTCTTCACTAGCACAAACTGTTTTCAAGAGGCACTCTGCCTTTTTCCCTAAGCCCCAGTGTGTCTCTTATGGTATTTCACTTAAAGTGAAGCATAAAAGGGATTTTTTTGAAGGAGCATGTGGAAATTCTGCTTCTTGTGTTCGGAGTACTATCCATGTTGGTCCACCTCTCCATCTCACAACTGGAATACCAAGTCTTGGATTTTCCAGTGTCAAGGCAGGGGAGGATGGGCATTATGGAGGTATTTCTCATTGATTAGGCTTTTGGATTTTGTGTCTTGGTGTAGTTGTTTTCCCAGTGGACCCTCCTGATCAAAGGGTCAGTTTCTTCAGGATCCAGGACTTGGAAATAAATGGGACGAATCTATTCCATCAGGATAGAGTACATTGTGGCAGGAGGTGATCATTTTAGTTTGCTCTTTGGAGCACTGATGCTTTTAATAGAGAACCCACCCTGAATCTTGTCAGTCATCCAAAGACTTAATTGCAGTTAATCTTGGCCATGCACATACATTTCAGGAAGAGGCTGCATACATCACATTCTGTTTTGTCCAGGTTTCTGAGTGTTTATCTCAATCTACTGCAGCCCCAGATGAGGTAACTGATACCTATCATTAGTCTGTGTCAGGAGGGAAAACTGACTTTGCCTAATTCAGCCTGTCAGGCTTTTCCACCTGTTCACTGTAAGCAATAAAGGCTAGTTTCTGTTAACCAAGTTCAAAGGCCTGTGATCCTTATCTGAACCACCCCCCTCCCGCACATTATTCTAGGGGAGCTGGATGGCAATATTTGAGTGAGGTTTGTCAGGGGTCGGTCTTAGGGAAATGAATCTCTCTCACTAGATAACGGAGATTAAGATGCTGAACCTGAAATGTTGAGCAGTTTGAAATAATGAACACTGACCCAGCATGGAAATGTCAGTCTTTCGCCTTTGTTGTCTGAGCACATGAAAACCTTGAAAGTCCCATGCTCCCCAAAAGGAGAAGTTATCTCATTAAGGATTATTAAAGGTAGCAAAAAATATAATCCTTTCCCAGCTCACTGGCCACTTTCCAATCACCTGGTTTCCTTCACCCCTGCCGGATGCATCAGTCAAATCTCCCGCCTGCATGACAACCTGGCACCTGGCTGACCTGCCATTGGGCTGTCTCTAGCCATCTGCCTCCAGAGTAGGGAGAGTGATCTTTAAACCTTGGCCCAAAGGTGTTCTTTCCTTAACAGGCATAGTGTTTGGAAAGGTATAGGAGAAATTCATGCTTTAGCCTGATGGATTCCCTTGTCAGGCCATTAGGGGCTGTCTGCCCCCAATAATGATGCTTAATGGCCCTGGTGGTACCTTAGTGGCTACTTATTGCAATGGATCCCATGAGTAATAGATTTATTAGAAAAGATTCTTAAAACGAAGGTGGGATTAAACAGTAAATAACAACGGTCCAGCTGCGGGGCTTTGGTTTGGTCTGCTACAGAGTTTGGGGAGAGAATGAATCCATACACTTGGCTTGGGGTCAGGCTCCTATTGCAGAGCTTGCAGGAAGGCGGGAACTGGACCATATGCTTGGCAATCCTAAACAGTGTTCTCTCTAAGGGTATGTCTAGACTACATGCCTCTGCCGACAGAGGCATGTAAGTTAGACTACCCGACATAGATAGTGAAGTGGGGATTTAAATATCCCCCGCTTCATTAAAATAAAAATGGCCGCCACACTGTGCCGGCTCAGCTGATCGTTGGCACAGCGCGGCAGTCAAGACGCAGATCAGTCGACAGGGAACACCTTTGTCAACCGCTCCTGTAAACCACATTTCACGAGGCATAAGGGAGCAGTCGACAAAGGTGTTCCCTGTCGACCGATCCATATCTTGACTGCTGTGCTGTGCTGACGATCAGCTGAGCTGGCACAGCGCGGCAGCCATTTTTATTTTAATGAAGCGGGGAATATTTAAATCCCCGCTTCATTGACTATGTCGGGTAGTCTAATTTACATGCCTCTGTCGGCAGAGGCATGTAGTCTAGACATACCCTAAGATTTTCCATCCGTGAGTGGAGTAAGTTTTGTCTTGTGCACCAATATTGAGGTCATGTGCGCTTGTTCAGATGTGCGCCACCGTTGCACCCAAGTTATAAACCTCTCGCTTTTCCCCTCTGCTGCCATGTCTCCCACCTTCCCCTCACCCCATCTGTTCCCCTGGTGCCTGCTGCTGCTTCCCACCCCTCACCTTCTTCTGCTGTCCTGGCTCCTGCCCTTTTCACTCCCCTCAGCCCTCCTGGGACCTGCCCCCATCTCCATCCTCTCTGACCCCTGCACCTGCCTTTCCTTTCCCTCCTCTAGCCCCCCTCCCCATCCCCTCTCCTAATACCTCCCTCTACTCACCTGCCCTGCCTCTCTCCTCTGCCCTCTAGTGCCCATCTCTCCCCTCCCCATGTCTGCCTTCTGCTTCCCCAATCCCCCTGGCACCTGCACCTTGCCTTACCCACTGCACCCTCCTGGTGCCCCCCCCTTCCCTCACTGCCACTGCCTTCCCGACACCTGCCACCCTTGTCCTCTTCCTCCCTGGTACCACCCCCTCACCACTGTCAGTCCCAGTTTCCATGCCCCTGTGTGTGCCCTCCCACATGAATTGCTCCATCCCCTGCTTTCCTCATGCCCATCCCTCCTTTCAACCCCTCTTCTCCCAACACCCACTTCTCCCCTCTCCTCTTCCTTCCTCTCGCCCCCGTTGCCCCTCCCCCTTCTCTCCTAGCATCATCCTGTCCTCTCCCATCTCCACTGACACCTTCCCATCCGTCTACTCCTCCTATCCTTTCTCCTCATTGTCTCCTCTTGGCCCCCTGGCATTTCTCTCCTCCACCCTTCCCCTTGGTCCCTTCCCCCTTTCTTTTCCTGCCTTGGCCTCTCCTCTCCCCTCAGCACAAGCCCCTTCTTCTCCTCACCCCCACCTTCCTTTTAGTTATCCCCCTGCCCCTTCCCTCACCTTCTGCCTTCCTGACACCTGTTTTCTACTGGAGCCAGGACCACGGTGCTTTTTTTTAGTACCGCAGCCCCGCCCAGGAGCAGCTGCACCACAGCCCAGTTCCAGTCCAGGTATACGGGGCAGCTGCCCACCATGCAGCCCGACTCCAGGAGCAGCTGGAGCCAGGACCATGATACTAAAAATAGCACTGCGGCCCCAGCTCCAGTGCTGGCACACAGGGCAGTACGCCCCATGTGCCGGTACTCGAGCTGGGGCTACGATGCTACTTTTAGTACTGTGGTCCTGGCCCCAGCTGCTCCTGGAGGCTGGGCTGCATGGTGGGCAACAGCCCTGTGTGCTGGGACTGGAGACAGGGCTCCAGCTCCAGCAGCTGCCACATGGCCCTGTCCCAGGGAGTAGCTGGGGCCACAGCTGCCAGCTGTGCTGAGGGGGTGGGCAGTACTGAAATTCTTGGTGCATGCCCAGGAACCCTGGGAACCCTGATCCTGAACCAGAGCTTGAGGAAGAATTGAGTCCTTAGGCTTGGTTTGGCATTCCTGGTGTATTGATTGTGTCCTTTTGCCATATGAAGGCCAGGCCCCTCTCACTGTCTCTCCAGGATCTGTGACTGCCTTTCCTGGCCTGTTCTAGCAGAGTGGTGTTGAAGTTGTTTCTAGAACCCATCCTGAGCACCAGAGCCAAACTCTGCAGCTCTACCAGGCCGGCTCTTATGCTGTTAAGGAGACATATCTGTTTTTCCTCTTCAGAAAGTGCCATCTGCACTTCACCTCCCCTTTCAGATACTAACCTAGCCAGCCCCTGTAGACAAGTGTATGGACTTGCACTGTCCTCTGCTTTGTGGGCAGCCAGTCCTCTACATAGCTAACCTGTCTCTATGCTCTGTCCTTAGAGGTTAATATTGACTTCTAATGTGTCTGCTGCAGGAGGTACATTGCACCCATTTCCCCCCAGTCACTGAAAGCTTGTGGCTTTCCAGCCGCAGTGGCTGGCATCAGTCTGCACTGCCCCAGGTGTACTGAAGATTAAGATGACAGTAGTGGAAAGGATAACTCTTGGCAGCGGGGGGGGAGAGCTGCATGTGAAGGTCATCTCTACATGTGTTTGTAACGGTGTCATCCTTGCCTTTGAAAGTTGTTTCCTCTTTCTCCGTCTGATCTGAGTGATAATCAAATGTCACTCGCCTCTTTACAAGGCCCTATGCTCTTCAGAAGCAATACTTCAATTAACATAGCAGTCATTTTTCTCCAGGAGATGTAAAGACTTCATCTCTTTATGAAAAATAAGATATCTTGAGAACACTAGCACCTGCATCACAAAGAAAAATTGGTCCAGGTCAGAGAATTTAGAGGAACAACCATGCCTGGGGCTCAGCATCTCTGGCAGGGCTGCTGCATCCAGCTGTGTGGCATTTTTTTTTTTTTAAATGATGATGTGGAAGCTCTTTGTGGGCAGCTGAAGCACCCAGAAGACCAAGGGGTGTGGAGAAGCCTGGACATAATCTGAGGCTTGAAAGTATAAAGTGCAACAACACTTAGTGATACCAGACAGATGGGAATCTGTTACTTGGGCCTGTTGGGAAAATGAAGACTAGCATGGAGAAGCATTTTACTGTGTTAAGTTGATAAGAGCACGGAGGGCACAAGTACATTTCATCGGGTAGAGTAGAACATGCAGTGGATAAAGGCTTTGGTTGTGTGAAACCTGAAGCCATGTTAGCCCCTCTCAAGAGCCATGTCCTAAACACAGCCTGTTACAAAGTTGTAAGTGTTGGTTCAGATCACTGTATTGGGCTTTTGAATATGAATAAAATAGTTAACCCTTGTTTACCCTCCTCAGGGTAATTTCAGAAATTCTCCTAGAATTGGTCTAATACCAGTGTTAGCCATGGTAGGAGCAATAGCGCAAACCAAGCTCAGATGTTTTTTCCAGCTGTCTAATCCTGCTTTGAACAGGTTAAATAATGCAGTGGTTAAAAATGCCTTAGCCCAGTTTATATAAGTGTTCTCCTTATTGTTAAACCAATGAGTTGCACTGATTCTAGACCAGCTCTCAGAGAACTTCAGAATTTGCTCTGCATAGATTCAGTCTCTAATAGACTGAGTAGGAAGCTAGTAAGCTGTAAGATAATTACGTAAAAGAATTCCTAACGAGGCTCAGTTGTGCTATTGATATAGAGATGGAATAACATGGCTCCTTTTTGCCAGAATATACTGAAAAATGCATTTCTGTTCCCTGTCCAGACCATTGGGAAGCTGGAGGAGCATCCAGAAGGAGCCAGCTGAGAGAATCCTTCCATGGAACCCTGCTCTGAGGGACAGGGACTTAATTAGCCTTGGCAACAGAGAGGACGTGCAAAAAGTGGCCCAAGATTTGAAGGCCAAGGCTATAACAGGATCCAAAAAAGAACTAGATAAATTCATACAGGATAGGTCCATTAGTGGCTATTAGCCAGCATGGGCAGGGATGATGTCTCTAGCTTCTGTTTGCCAGAAGCTGGGAATGAGCAACGGGATGGATCACTTGATTCCCTGTTCTGTTCATTCCCTCTGGGGCACCTGGCAATGGCCACTGTCAGAAGACAAGACATTGGGCTAGAGGGACCTTTGATCTGACCCAGTATGGTTATTCATATGTTCTTAAGATAGGGATCAATGTTCCCTCTAATCTTTTCCATCCATGTGCAGAATAAATTTTATGTGCACCAAGGCATGTGTGAATGTGCATCACTAGTAGCAACAAAAAACCTGGCTGTGGGCACTCTGCTTAGTCATTTGATTGGCATTTGAATCTTTCCTGAGTGGTCGCACAAGCGCATAGTTTATGGGGAATAGTGATAGGGCTAGTGGAGCCTTAATTTATGCCAAAGTGACAGCTGAGAGTGCAGGAAGGATCAAGTCCTTTTTTATAGTGTATTAGCCGAGGTCTTGAATTGAGCTAAGCTTAAAACTTTATTTCATCTTGCCAGCATGCATTATTCTACAGCCAGCTTAGAAAATAGTGTTCTAATATTTGAGCTATAGCTCTCTTCTGATATTGTTACTTGTATAGAGTACAACTGCAGGTCAAAACTTTGCTAGCTAGAACATTGAACAGTGTTTGTTGTAATAGGGTGCTAGTACCAATTCTTGCATCAATTTGGCCTATGGTTCTTTACAGGGAATTGTGCTGTAGCATCATTTCCCCTTCCCAAAATAATGTAAAACTGTTTTAAAATTGTCTGAACAGTACGAGAAGACTGTTCCCTAGCCTGGTTAAAGCACTGTTGGTGTCATTCCTTTATTGCAGTTTGGCTAGCCCATTCTCGGAATAATATCACTTTTACACCCTAGTCAAAGAAACAGCCATGAGAGATTTGATTTATATCTGAAATGCCTAAAATACCCCAAAGAAAGACTCTGCTCTTCATTCAGTCCATTTTCCTCTGCCTCTCTGATAGAGGACAAAAGCAGGAACCAATCATTTAAGTTGATTTCGGTGTCCTGACTCTCTCCCCCAAAATTATGTCAAAGTAGAATTTCTCTTGCTCTGTTTCTAGAGCTGACCTGTTCCACATGGCATTCTCTTAGGGGTAGGTGATAGAGTAGTCTCACCTGCACTTGTACTTATCAATGATCTAATTAGTGCTCCATACAATCATTTACTCTGGAGCCCGTGAGGAGGCCATGTTCACAGAGCCACACTTGTGCCTTATCTCCGCCTTCTTCAGCGTTATCCCATGTCTCCCCCTGGGTACTGGTAATTGTCTGCGCATCGCAGTGTACAGCTCAGAATCTGGCAAAAGCAGAAGGAAAAATCTTAGGGTCCAAAGCCCCACAGGTGAATGCAAGGTGGGAGTCGTGGGGCATTCCAGTGCTTTGCATTTCTGGATGAAGAGTATGTCCACCAGCATCATTAGGAAAGATAACAAAAGAACAGTGTTTGATGGGCAGGTGCTTAGTGTCTTACTACTACTGTGTATTAAGCACCTAAGCTAATTTGATTGCAACTGCGATAGCCTGAACTTCCAGCGTTATGAGTGGAGATCTCTGGCTTTAAAGATGTGGTGGCACGAGTATTGCCACAGTTATTGAATTATCGCTGGCAAACGTTCTCAGGCAGCTTTCACTCAGGGCGCTCGCTGCATGCTCTGCGCCAGATGCTCCATTTGTAGTTATTAGGAAGTATTGCGTGTTCATTGAGATCCATTTGGGGAAGGAATAAACTTCCTTCCGTTTTGGCTGTTGCTGGCTTGCTCTTCTTTCTGCCCCTCCCCCCCCCACCTTCCCATTATGCTCAGCAGTATATTCAGATCAGACAATTAGCACATCTGTCCTGCTCACTACACTTCTCAAAGTGGGTCAGTCATAATCCTAGCCCAATTCTGGGGATAACCTGGGACCATTAATTAAATCTCTCCCCTTTTCTGTCTGCTGCCGCCTCCTTCACCTATTCCATCTCACACAGACACTTCATATCCAGCAGTGCTAAGTTTCCACTTCCAGGCTGAGTGATAGAGATCCTTTGCTGATTTTTTTTTTCTGTTCTTAGGCATGTGATTGGTGCCTTTAAAATACCTTAGCTAAAGGATCTCAAACCACTTTAGGAACTCTAAGTAATGACTCCTCCCAACACCACTGTGAGATAGGTACGATATAAAAACTGAGGGTTAAATGAGGTCTAAAATCCCACAGTGCATCAGTGGCAGAACCAAGAATGAACCCAAAATTCTAATCCCTAGATGCTATTTTGCCATTGTTCCCATCCCAAATGCCAGGGCATTATTGTAGGGAACAATCTTCCATTGAGTCGAGGGCATACGTGAAGATCTTGTAGGTTCTTTTAATCTTTCATGTCCATCATTTATATTATTTTCTCATTGGCAGACTTGCCTTCTGCTAAATTTGGCCTGCCAATAGAAAGGTGCAGTCTTGATGATACCCGGACTCCTTCCACTTCATTGCAATGAAGTAACTTTTCATACTGCTTTACATAGCTGTAAGTAATTAAACAATAACACAAGGAGTCATTTGACCAGGATGTAATTTCTCACTGCCACCATCCTCTCCCCTCTCAGAGACCCAGGCTTCTCTGAAGGAATGTCTCCTACTGTCATTAGCTCCATAATAGAGTTAAAACCATGCTGGCAGGGCTGTAGTACTATTTCACTGGCCAGTTTGGTTAGGGAGGTGGTTGTTTCTGAGAAGTCTGCTAGTCAAACAATACTGGAAACTAGCACAACTGTTAGAAGAGGGAAGCCACAGTGTATTATAGGTAGAATCTACTGATCTTAAATAGCTTAAGCTTTCTGTTTCAGAACCAGTACCTGTCGCTTTGGCCTTCAGTGTCTGTTAAGGAACTGTCCACATTGACCTCTTGGCCATCTAAAAATTCTCTTTCCAGTCTTTGGGAGCCATGGAATTTAATAGCTTGTTTGGGGGTTGTTGTTGGGGATTGGGCTTTTTTTTTCTTTTTTAATTTATCTAGGCAGCAAAGAATAAGCTCTCCAGTGTTTCTCATGCTTTGAGGGCCAAAAGGGTAGGTCATTTTCCATACCAATTCAATCCTGTGGCATCTCCACTTTGTCCAAGGGTGAAACAGTTGTGGTGGAGGCTTTTGTGGTGGACATTTGACTGCTGAGAATTAGTCCAAGATCATGTTCCACAGACCATTGAACAGAAGTTGTGGTGACTTTTGGTCACTGCTATCCTGATTCAGATTTAAACTGGCTAAGCTGGAGGTCATCCACCCTAAAATCCTTGGGCCAGTTGGCTATTTCTAACACTACTTACAGCAGATGGGGAAGAAGGGAGACTGCAAGATTTAGAGCCAGAGCTAGTGTAGGAATAGTGACAATATCTTGCGTTTTGTTTTTTCCATCTCCTGCAAGGAGATTAGTTTGCCACTGGACAGTCCCATAGGCATCTGCTCTTCTGGTGATTAAAAACAGAGCTTGCTGTGACAGCTGAAGGGAAGAACCAGTTAGACTTCTGCCCTCTTAGTCTCTTCTTTACACCCTCCATTAGGAGGGGGAAGTTGGGACTTGAACTATAAATCAGGACATTATATTGCATTTTTGATTGCCTTAAGGACACTGACTGATGTCATTCTTTTGCCAAGTCCTCCTGCTTTTTTTGGTCCCTTTTGAAAGGAGAAAGCTGTCTTAGGAGCCCTCTGGGATAAATAATTCACTAACAGGAGAATATATTTATGAAGAGTTAGTTAAAAGACCATGCTTGTCTGCTGCGCCTGCTTTTAGACACATCTGAGGAGCTTGTTTCAGTGGTGTCTGTAGGGCGGGGTGGGATGAAATGGTGCCGGCTTTGAGTGAAAGCTTCCTTATAGCTTCAGATGCAAATTAAGTGTGACACACAGTGCTGGCTGGGACTGCTAAGATCCTGCCAGAGGGGTTAATGTTCCTGAAAAGAACGTCATCTCCAGTCAGGAAGAGATGTACCCCGGCTGCTTGTGCTGGGGTGCAGAGCCTGTTGGGAAAGGCCTGGGGAGGGGTAAGCACACTGGAGTGAACAGATCACGACCACTTCCACATTCTGTGACGACATCCAGAATGAGGATGCCAGTGCAGATTTTGGGATGGAGGGAGTGTACAGTAGCAGTGAGGATAATGGTGCATTCCCCCAAATCTATAAGTATGCTTAATATAGGACAGTATTCAGCAAGAGATGCCAAATCACTGGCAAGTGGAGTGACAGTTCATTGGATGGGAGCTCAAATAAACCAAAGCAGGTGTTGGCCATTGAGCTTCAAGACAGATTCACTGGCCACAGACATGCTGCACCTCCTTAGCACCTCTGAGCACTGTGCAAATGTTAAACCTCAAAATGACCCCATGAATGGTAAACTGAGGCACAAAGCAATGAAGATGATGGTCCAACGACACATTGCAAGTCAATAGCAGAGCAGAGACTAGCTACCAGGTGTTGTGACTTGAGGATACTCTGCCATAGGATCCAAGGAGAGTTGGCAGAAAATGACTTTGCATGTGGTCTCCAGCAGATGGGAACAAATGTCCCGAACCAGGTTTCCTGTCCCATATGTACAGATGAAGGAGCAATGATAACACATGGGTACAAAACAGGTAATCTCCCCCCCCCCGCCCCGCCCCGAGGTGCCGAGGATTCAGCATGTGTACAGTGTGTCAGTTCATAGGGATCAGAGAGGGAATGGTTCAACAGTTAATG
Organism: Pelochelys cantorii; assembly: GCA_032595735.1. Lineage (NCBI taxonomy): Eukaryota > Metazoa > Chordata > Testudines > Trionychidae > Pelochelys > Pelochelys cantorii. The sequence continues at coordinate 17,814,058 of CM064344.1, forward strand.
GCAGGAGTTACAATTAGAGGAGGATACCATAAGTCTGCTTGGTTAGCTTGCAGCAAACACTGCTATGAGCAGGGAAGGGAGAAGCAGAAAGGTGGTGTTTTCCAGCAGTAAAATGCTATCCTCATGCTCATGTCAGCTAAAAGACTTGGTTCATTTTTTTTTTAATTGTTTTTGTTAGTGAAACCCTCTGATCTGGCCTAGGGCCAGCGCAAAAGTAATCTCTGGCAGGGTAGCAGAGGGCATTAGTGAAGGCTGACAGCATGAGTAGAATGTCAGGCTGATCGGTGTTGCCAGTGAGGTACACTAAATGCATGGTTTCTATTCGCCTGACCACCTTGTTGAGCCTTTCTCCACAAGTCATGCTCCACGTTGTTTGATCTTGGGAAGTTCAGCATGTGTCATTGCACTTTTACTGCCTGTGTGAGCTATGGTTCCATGCCATATAGACTCAGCCTGAGACTTCAGACCAGTGAAATAACTGCCCACTAGCCAAAGCCCTGCTTTACCTTGTAAGAACTGTCCATGCTGAGGCCCTGAGCCCTTCTTACTGCTCTGTAACTTTCCTAGAGGACAAAAACACTTCCTTCCTCCCCACCCCCTCCTGTCTGAGATCAGTAAAACAGTCACCCAGAGATGCTACCTTCCCCCAATGGCTCTGACTTGTTTTCCTCACAGGGTATATATAGGTGCTCCTCTGTATCCCTTATAAGTCCCTACTTCTCTGTCACACAGCCCTCTAGCTCCCACTTCCACAGGCAGATCCACCCATTGCCTCTGCCACTGCGCCTAGGCTACTATGGTTCCACCTTGCATTGCTTTTGTCATCCTCTCTTACCTGGAATCATTCACTAGTGAAGAGCAGCTTGTCCATTTCAGCTCCAAGAGGCCTGGGGCTCGTGAGCTCTGACTGGTGCGATAATATAATTTCTGGGGAGGCCATGCGGGTTAATTCAGAGTCACTTAATATCGGAGTCAGATCAGGCCTTATTCCAGAAGCCTCTAATTTCAGAGATTTGTTTTACCAGCATGACTGGTAATAGTGAGCTGTCTGAACAGCTTACATGTACAGTGCAACTCCAGCACCTTCTGATCCCAAAGGAACTCAGTGGAGTTAATCACATAGAGCACTGCTTAAAGGCAGCCGCCATTGCCTTAGGTCAAAGGAATAGCAAAGGTGACTAGTGCCCGCTGTAGTAATGGGTAAGCGACAATATTGGGTAAGGACCAGTGTTCCCTCTAATTTTTTTCCATCAGTGTGCTCAGTAAATTTTGTTATGTACACTGAGGCATGTGTGAATGTGCACCACCAGCAGAAACATATGCTGCCAGCTGTGGGGCACTCTGCTAATCATAGAACCATAGAGCTGGAAGAGACCTCAGGAGGTCATCAAGTCCAGCCCCCTGCCCAAGGCAGGAACAATCCCAACTAAATCAACCCAGCCAGGGCTTTGTCAAGCCGAGACTTAAACACCACTAGGGATGGAGATTCCACCACCTCCCTAAGTAACCCATTCCAGTGCTTCACCACTCTCCTAGTGAAATAGTTTTTCCTAATATCCAACCTAGACCTCTCCCTTTGTAACTTGAGATGATTGCTCCTTGTTCTGCCACCCATCACTACTAAGAACAGCCTCTCTCTATCTTCTTTGGAACCTCCCTTCAGGAAGTTGAAGGCTGCTATCAAATCCCCCCCTCACTCTTCTCTTCTGCTGACTAAACAAACTCAGATCCCTCCGTCTCTCCTCATAGGTCATGCACTCCAGCCCCCTCATCATTTTGGTTGCCCTCTGCTGGACCCTCTCCAATGCGTCCACATCCTTTTTATAGTGGGGGGCCCAGAACTGGACACAATACTCCTGATGTGGCCTCACTAGCTGGACGGCACCTGAATCTCTCCTGGGCTCAAGTGCTCAGCTTGCAGGGACACTGTTAAGGATCCCCCCAAGGCAAATCTTTGCCCTTCCAAAAAGTGCCTTTGGGATGTTTAATGTCCTGTGAGCAGGCCAGGCCTCCAGTTTTTAAGATCTCCTCCAAAAGTTCCACACCGTAAGCTGCGTGTAACTCAACCACTGTGCTTGGGATGAAGTGACTTGAGCCCTGTCTTGCCAGTGTGTCTAGGTATTTCAGAACTGAGGCTTAGCCAGCTTAGCCATCCTCTGCTTTTGTTCAGTTTACTTACCTTCCATTTCTGAGTTGGAATGGGATAGAACTCCTCCAAATTCCAGTGCTTGTCTGCTACCACCATGTCCCTTCAGACAACTTGGCTGTCCTGAGACTTTCCAGCTAGTGTTCTCTCATACTGCATAGAATGATGTGTTTTGTCTGGCAAGGGTCCAGGAGATTGCTGCGGTAGATGAGTTACAAAAAGGAGGTAGTTTCTTCTTCCAGAATCCTGTCCAAAGGGAGCTGGCCCGGGGAGGCTATGCATGCTCCCCTCCTCTTGCTCTTTTGGCGCCATCTCCCTCTCAGAATCCATCATGCTGCCTCGCGTATGAGATGGGCAGCAAGTGGTGTGCATTGTGAGGGAGTGATTCATTATCATTATCCCCTGGCATATTGATTCTCTGCTTCGAGAGGAAAGCTCTGTCACGCCGTCCGCCAGCACTGATGGATGGCTCTGCTGCAAATGTGTCAAAGCTGTAACAGGGCGCCCGCTTAAACAAACCGTTCTAAATGGGCGGATGGGGGCAATGAGGCATAGGGCGCCTCCATTTATAGCAAGACGACATGGAAGCATTTCGCATCCAGCGCTGCTCTGGTTCATTAGAAGGGATGACATGTAGAGCAAGATGTCTGCGTAATTTGGTGATGCTCGTTTAGTGTTCATCATGGTTTCCAGGATGAGGGAATGGATGTGGTTGAAGAGGGCACAACTCATGAGCTGCAGCAAATGTGTGCAGTTATCCACAACTCTTACTGTTTGCAGTCTCTCTTCCACAAAGGGGATAATGTCAGCTGAAAATAATTTCCAGAGCAATCTTGGTTTTTATCTGCTGCTCTGGAGCCAGCTGCCCTATGAGAGCAGTTCCCCAAGATCATTAAGACGTTCCTGCTTGAAAGTGCCTGTGGAAGGCACAGTGTTCAGAGTCAGAGTTCAGCACAAAGCCTGGCCACCTCACTCACTCTTGGCTGCTGTCCGTGCATTACGGGAGGACCTGTCTAAGCTGAGAGTCTCTAGCACGGCACCTTTCAGATTGTCACTGGAGAGACTGGTTGACTGTGAGAGCAAACTCCTCTCTACTCAGGAAACGTTCCCTGTCACATAGCACCAATGTGGCTTAACTTTACAACATGGAGTAAGATAAGCTCTATCTGAACAGCTACTGACAGTATATCTCCCTCCATTTCTTCCTCTCTCCCAGTCACATCTTGACTTGGGACCTTCCTGTTTCCTTCTGTGTAAGGCTGACCTGGAGCCAGGGTTGCAACTTCTCTACCTTCCAGGCATAACTTTCTCTTAAAAACTCTTCTAAAAATAGTGCATCTGCTGCATCGGTCCTGCCAAGCGGAGCTGCACCAGTGAGCTAAAAGGAAAGGTGAAGTCAGAAAATCATGGTGAAGCACAGTATCAGGGCAGCAGCTCTAGGGAAGCAGATTTACTGGTAAAGGGCAGATATTGGGGAGGGGAGGGCTATCAAGGTGGCTTTTCAGACTTGACAGAGTTTCTGTTGCCTTATGAAAGCACCAGTGAAATTGGATTCTTGGGAGGATTCTCAGCAGGTCCAACCTGTGATTTGTATTTATTATTATGGATGCTGAAAGCCTTCCAGGATAACTAATTAAAATTAAAAGACTCCAATCATCAAATATTCATAATGAGTTTCATGGCAAAATGGAGACATTGTTTTTTCTGACTTCCCTAAATTCTGTCTCCTAACATCTGTAAATATAAATATGCAGGATTTGGAGAGGCCTAGATCCTTTCCCTGGTGAAAGCTGCTAGCTGCTGCACATCAGCGATGTGGCAGGGACAGAGGAAAAGAAAATGGTGAATGTTTGTTTCCACACCTGCTCCTTTTGGAGGGTGAAAAGCAAACCTGTGGTGATGGAGAGGGATGGCCCAAGACTGCCATGTTGGCTACTTCACTTCATGGAGAGGGATGGAGTATGAATGTGGCGGGGAGGGGCTGTGTTCAGGACCACTGTTCAGCTACCAAGATCCAGGTCCCAGACTTGCTCCTAGTGTGGAGAGGAATGGAAAACTGCATTTCTGTCCTTGCTGTCTGCACTGAGAGGATGGTGTCTGACCGTGCCACACTCTCACCCCTCTGCCTTGAAGGAGAATGAGAAGGAACTTCTCCAACACCTGGAGAGTGCTTTCCTTCAGCACTTGGGTCTAGCAGACGGATGGTGACAAACTTCTTGGTGCTTCCAGCTCTCCATCCGTGGTAGGCCTGAGGGTTCCTGATTCCCTGCCCTCCAGCCAGTGCTAGGGAAGAATGATTGAGATCAACCCGGCCCACCACCCCTTCCCCTGTGGAGAAATGCAGGTCAAGCAAGAGGCTGCAGGAGGGATCCCAGTCAGACTCTAAGGAAGTGATAAGCTCTGAAAAACTGATTTAACTTTCTCACATCTGTATACGACTTTGCAATATCTATCCACTAGAGCCAGCACCGATGGAATGCTAAATATCCCTATACTCCCAGATTTTGCCTCTGTGCTGATTTTCAGAGAGAGGCTCCTATGGTATTCATCCCTCATCTGGACATAAGAACCAACATCAACCAAAATCAACATCTCTCTGGTCAAGAGAAACAAGAAGCCTTAGCCTGCCTTTCAGAAGAGTCCTTTGTCCTCCCGGGTGGAAAGCTGGTGTCCTTCCCTCATGAACAACAGAAAATCTCAGTAAGGTGTGGCAATTAAAAATCCATGCTCTGGGTCTCCCCTTTTCTATTCTTCACCAATAAGGATGTGCTTTCAAGAAGGTGGGATGTGGAAATGTCCCTCCCAGAACCACTTATCTCTGTGGCTATGTCTACACTGCAGCAGTTTTTCAGAAGAGGAAATGCAAATGGAGCGCTCATTTGCAAATCTTGCACTCTCATTTGCATAGTCTCTTCTGATCCTTTTTGCGGAAGAGATTTTTGCGATAAAAAGCCCTGTGTAGACTGGGCCATTTGTTGGAAAGACCCCGTTTTGCTCAAGATCCCTTATTCCTCAAAAAATGAGGTTTACAGGATCTTGCACAAAACACGGTTTTTCTGACAAATGGTCCCATCTACACAGGGCTTTTTATCGCAAAAACCTCTTCCACAAAAAGGATCGGAAGAGAATAGGCAAATGAGAGCGCAAGAGTTGCAAATGAGCGCTCCATTTGCATTTCCTCTTCCAAAAAACTGCCTCAGTGTAGATGTAGCCAGATCTGTGTGGAAAATGAACTGTCTGGAGTCTGCGTGACTTAATCTCTTATACTGTTTTGTATAGGGGTTCATTTTATTTATTTCTAAACACTCCAATGAGTTTAAAGTGCAAAAGGTAATTGTAACCTGCCAGTAACCTGTCGAAACCATGTAATCTGCCTCTCTGCTGACCGGCATAACTGTCTCCATCAGCCATAAATTCTAGTTTACCCAGCACTCTTTTCCAAGGAAGCTGCAGTTCACCTGGGTGTCAGGAGAGGGGGTGAGAGGAAGCAGAGGCAGGGCACAGCGTCATATTAGCACCACTTTACAGTTGCATTTCATTTTTATAGTGTCTTGTGATCTTTCAACTTTCCCTCCTTGCTTCTTCCCCTTCCCCTTCCCCTCTTGTAGGTGATATACACGGTTCTCGTCACACAGTGTAGAGGGGACATTCTTCATCACCTTTCATTCTCTTATCTATTTACTAAGGGTGCGTCTACATAGCACCGTAAACGCGAAATAAGACATGCAATTTGTATAGTGCAAATTGCATATCTTATTTAAAATCTATTTCAAAATAGCTTCTTTTGAAATTTGGTGCGTCTACACAGCGCCAAATTTCAAAATAACACGCTATTTCGAGCCATCCCTTATCCCTTGTGCAACAAGGTTTACCAGGATCCCGAAATAGTTGTGCAGTGTAGACCTGCCCTTTAGGATGTTTTCATAGACACACCCTACTCCCTACCTCACCACCACTTTTTATTCCCACTGCTTAGGTCTCAAAATGTTTCATGATGGAGATCACCAGGAGTGCTCCATGAAACACAACTGGAGAAGTAATGATGTACAGGCATCTTATATATGTCTTTGATATTTGTGAGGCCTGTCTCCAACTGAAAGTATCCGATGCTCTTGCTTTTCTCTCCTACCTTCCCTGGAGAAATGGTTGTCGTCTTGACGTTGTCTTTGCAACAATTGAAAATCATGCTGTGGCAATCAGCTTTCTAAACAAGGTTCTAACATAGTTTCCTGGACCAGGATAAAAAAAGTTCTGCTTGGCCTAGAACCAAGCTGTGCTCTACATTGGGGTAGGTGTGGTTGCTATAAGCCAGGGGTAGGCAATAATTTTTGACTGCGGGCCACTGCAGACATTTTTAAGTGGCCCCAGGGGGTCAGTATACTTCTGTGCTTCCCCACGCATAGACCCTGATTGGTCTGGGGGTGGGAGAGCGTGCAAAGTCTTTGCCCCTCTTGGTCCTCCCAGAGAACCGTCAGATGTTCTGAACATCTGGCGATTCCCTCTAGGTACCCGTGCCCCTGGCTGTGAGAGGAGACTTTGCATGCTCCCCCACTCTGCCCCCAGGTCAATCAGGGCCAGGGGAAGGGGAGCCCGTGAAGTCTCTCTCTCCCTGCCCCCACCCTGCAAGGGAGCATTGCAGTTAGTCAGCCTCAGCTGGCACTTGACTAAGTGCCAAGCCCCTTGCAGGGGAGGAAGAGACTTCACGTGCTTCCCCAGCCCGCAAGCCCTGATGGACCTGGGGGCAAAGGGAGCATGCGAAGTTTCCTCCCACCCTGCACCCATCCTGCAAGGAGTGTCTGGTGCTTAGAAGCGCTTCACCCCTCGCAGGGCAGGAGGAGACTTCACACGCTCCCTCACCCCATTTCCAGGCCAATCAAGGCTTGGGGGTGTGGAGAGCGCGTGAAGTCTCCTCCCGCCCTGCCAGGAGCCTGTGGCGCTTCTAAGTGCTGTGCACTCCTTGCAGGGCAGAAGGAGACTGGATCAACTCTCTTAGGAGGGCTGGATGTGGCCCATGGAGCTCCTTTTGCCCATTCCTGCTATAAGCTATAACATGGCTTGATAAGAGCAGTTTTCAGAAAAATAAACCCAGTCCATGCTGATTGGAGAAAGTGTACTAGATTTCTATTAGCAACCATTTTTTTCTTTGATTACTGCTAACTATATAACCATATTTCTCTGGCTCTTGTCTTTCTGAAGTGGTGTTTGAAGGTCTCTTCCATCCCTGCTTCATATTTCAGTCTCTCCTGCCCAAACCTATTCCTTACACATGAGCAATCTTCACACATTTTCTCTCTGCTAACCACCTGGTGCAGGAGCACTATGGAAATGTTAGTGCTGGAGCTGTAGGCTACTTTAATGGAATAGTTTGGTTTTGCTTTCAGCCCTTTTCTTATCAACTCGAGGTGAGGCTGCTTGTCAGTCAGAGGCTGTCATCCTCTTTTCAGCTTGATTTATCATTGAGCATAACTACTTTCAGAGTGTTTCATTTGGGTCTTGCTTCCTTCCAGGGACAGGTCGATAAATCTAGGAAATGAAATTCCAGCAGGTAGGACCAGAGAGATACTGTTCCACCCAAAGACAGAGAGAATACAGCTGCTGGGGAGGCATTTCTAGAGAGATCTCTCCGTGGTCAGGACTTCAGTAGAGGAGTCTTCCAATTCACCCAGCAATCCCAATCCCCTCAAAGGACGTGAGATGAGCACTCCGCGCTACTGGAAAGGATAGCAAAGGATAGCACTCCTGAATGTCACTGATACCAAGAGAGGGGAACAATCCATTGGAGAGCTTCTTGCAGAGCATTAGCATTGCTGGTTTGACATGCTGTTGCTAGAATTTGAACCTGTCTTGTTAGACTTGCTTCACTGGGAAGCTCGTGTCAGGAAGAAAATTCATTCTGGCAATACAGATTTTTTATAGACCATAATAACTTGCTCTTCTCTGCAGTCTTCTACCCGAGAGCCTCAGAACACTTTAGAAATGTTGCACCAGTAGTTCTAGCATATTCTGCAGCCTCTACTGCGGGAGGCCTTGTGCTGGGAAATCCCATCATTCTCCATAAGGGGCCTGATCCCAAAGCCCATTGAAGTCAGTGGAGGGCTCTTTCATTGGCTGTGTTTTAGATCAGGCCCTAGTCTTCCCCTCATAGCAAAGCATGGCTTCCTAATAAAGGAATTCACCAGTTTCTCCTGGTCAATGCCAAGAACTGTGGGTTGAACAGTAGAATGGAGTAGGCTGACATGCAGAACATGAGTGGGGCCTGTACGCTAGACCCTAGAAAAGTGGGGAATCAACTCGCGTTCTGTCTCAAGCAGTTTTTATTTTAATCCAAAAAATCTTAATGCTCTAGAACCAAGATGGAAAGTTGGTTTTTTTTCTCTGAATTGGAAGCAGCCTTCCAGCCTCCTTCCACAGCTCAGTCACCTGTGTAGAAGGCTGTGCCAGGACTCATGTGGTCCCATCTGCATAACAGGCATGCAGTGTGACAGGGTGGACATTGACTCTGACAGGTTGTGAAATGGAAATATGATCCTGCACTGTTCTCCTGTGTAAGGGCGTGAACTGGAAACAGAAGGTAGCCTGCAAGGCTCTTCTAGAGTTCTGTGTGAATAAAGCCTCTGGTGCTCCCGTCCTCGCAGAGCAGCTGACTAGGGCTACCATTGTGCCGTACAAAGACTCTGAAAAGGGGTGCACACTGGGAGGCTCACTAGGGAGTTGAGCTAATCCCACTGTGCAGTGTTGAATGAGAGCTGATAGGTCAGCCCTTGACTGAGCAGAGATGGAAGAGATTCTCTCTCTTCAGCAGGGAGAGAGGGGCAGGGCCCTTACAGTTAAAAATAGTTAAGATCTGACAAAGATACAAGACTGGGCTTCATGAGTCTAACACGTCTCCCCAAAGAGAGGAATAAATGTCCTCTACTTGCATTTCCCGAGCAGTGTGACCGATCTTGCTCATTTGTTCTTTAGCATTGTCTCTTCCTCTCCTGTGTTGCTTTTCTTTTCCTGTTCCTGTCAGCCTGTCCACGCTCGCAGCCCTGATGAGTACATGCAGTGTCTGACACAGGCTCTGGATGACACGAAGGGCTTTCTGCTTTTGCTAGAAAGCAGGTCTTTCTGGCAGTGCTGATTTGGGGAGCGGGAATGTGTTGCTAGAGACCTAGAAAGTCACTTCCTGTGATGATTGCCTTTGGGTTTGAAATGCATCTTTTTCCTTGGCTCAGATTAGAATGGAAGAAAGTGAGCAAATACCCAGAGGAGAGGAGCTGTCTGAATCCTCCCAGCTGTCTCCACTGTGTCCAGTGTCAGCGATGGATATTGTGCCTGATATTATTCCAGTGTGGTCTTGCTCTAGTAATACCTCTGTAGAATAGGTCTGGTGTAATGGTCAGTTTATATTCTAAATGGCTTGCAAAATGATCAGCCCACTGTTGTGCTCCTTCACTAGGGAATGGGAAACCTGAAGGAGGTAGCTCATGTGACCAATAAAATGCTCACTGCAGAGGGGTCAATTGAAATGTCATGGAGTCTGCTGGAGGGGCAGTTCAAAGGGAACACCGAGCATGAAAGGGTGTGTGCTGTAAGCTCATAGGTGGAGTTGGTGGGCAAAAGGTTAGGGGGATGAGTGTGGGCAGCTGCTTACGCTGTAGGCTGTAATGGATAATGTGCACCCAATGAGGTTAGGAGTCGTCGTTGTCTATTGCGTGAGGCTCTCTGCAGTAGGGTATGTGTCAGAGTGAAATGGGTAAAAGGATGTTTTGGGGTGTTAGGCCCAGTTACTGGCACACTTACTGCCAAGGCAGTGTTGCATGCTGGGAAGTACAATTGCCCCTGGCTTAAGAGGAAAGACCTTACAGATCTGTATCAGTGGAAGCTTTGGATGAAATTTGTCTGGTCTCTTCTAGGCACTGGATGAAGCAGAGTGCTTGTAACTTAATTCCGTAAACATCACCTTTTTCCTTAGGTGCACTCCCATCAAAGGGTCACTCCCACTCTCCAGGGACTGGCAGGTATAGGAGGGTTACAGTTGCTGAACAAATGAGCATCTCTGTTCCCCTACAGCAGGCACCCAACATTTTTAGCACCCAGATGGCCTATCTGCTATGGGATGCTCCGCATGGAGACTTGCTGCTGAGGTTTGTCTGCTGGATTATATAAGACATTCAAAACTGTCTAATAGGAATGTCAGCATTTTATTTTAGATTTTTATTACCTGGGAACTCATTCCTGTGCTTGGGCCTCTCAACCAACACAGGAGACAGCTGTACAAGAGCCAGGGCAATCCAGTCTTCACAGTCATTCCCCATTTCAGATTGTAAATACTGTCGTTCGCTGTCAAGCAGGCAGAGTTTTTCACCCTTCCATAAGTCAGCCAGTGACCAGCTTTCCCAGGCCTGCCGTGACTGCCATAATGTGGATGTGGTTCTTACTGTGCCTATTGCTAGGCTGCTGTTCCTTGTGGGTGGCTAACTGCTTCTGGCCTGGGTTCTCCTACTAAAATGTGATTTTGGCTTCATTTCCTGCCTTGATTTTAACCCATCCATTCATATTTCTTCTTTTCCAGAGCAAGTACTTTGTTTTGACAAGCTAGTAAAATATCATTAGTTGGGTTTTTCCCATTACCAGGGTAAAGGGCAGGCAGGTGGATTTAATGCCTCAAACCGATGAATTTAAATAGCATTTTTTAAGTGCTGCTTTAGTTTCTCTCTCTCTCTTCCCCCCCCCCCTGGGATTAGCAGGAGACAGCCTGTTCTTCCTGCCCAAGAAATAGCCAGTGCTGGTTGTTGTTCCACCCACCTCCCTATGTGATAGCAACTGTGTGTGTTACCCTATCCCCAACATACCCCGTAAGCTAGGGGTGGGGAACATAAGACCCTGGGGCCAGATATGGCCCCCGGCTTGCCTGGAGCTGGCCCCCAAGGTTCAGGGGTCCCCACCTCAGAATTGGGGAGCCCGTGCTTGTGGTCAAGCCCCCTGTCACCCTACCACGGGGTTGGAGCACACAAAATCTACTAGCCTGGGCCCCACTAGGCTCTGGTGTGCAATGGGAATGTGGGGAGTGTCTTTCTCCTTCTCATTTGGGGGCCATGTTATTGAGCTTTCTTTTTTTCTCTCTCCCTCACTCCCCCGCCCCCCGGACTGGTTTTTCTGTGAGTCTGCAGTCCCTGCCCCAAAAAAGGTTCCCCACCCTTGCCATAGGCTAATGCTTCAGGGTCCTCAACTAGCAAGTCACACGTGTGGCATCCTGTCTGTGGCTAGGGTTAGGATCTTGCCTCCTGCACAAAGTAATCTCTCTCCAATACCCTTTAACAAAAAACAGGACTAACAAGATGGTTTATTAGGTGATGAGCTTTCGTGAGCCAGACCCACTTCCTCAGATCAAATAGTGGAAGAAAATTGGCACAACCATATATACCAAAGGATACAATAAAAAAAAAATGAACACATATGAAAAGGACAAATCAAATTTCAGAACAGAAGGGGGATGGGGGGGGAGGTAAATGTCTGTGAGCTGATATTAGAGGTGATAATTGGGGAAGCTATCTTTGTAATGGGTAAGATAATTAATGTCTTTGTTTAGACCGAGGCGTAAAGTGTCAAATTTAAGCATGAATGACAGTTCAGAGGATTCTCTTTCAAGTCTGGTGTTAAAAGGTCTTTGAAGCAGGATGCAGGTAATCAAGTCATTGAGACAATGCCCTTTCTGGTTGAAATGGCAAGAAACTGTTTTTTCTTTGTAATCCTGTCTAATATCTGTTTTGTGGGCATTGATTCTTTGGCGAAGTGTCTGAGACGTTTGTCCAATGTACATAGCAGATGGACACTTTCAGCACATGATAGCATAAATTATATTTCTGGATGAGCAGGAATATGTGTTCTTGATCTTATAACTCAATTGGTTAGGTCCAATAATTGTATCAGCAGAGTGAATATGTGGACAAAGCTGGCAATGGGGTTTGTTGCAAGGGAAGGTTCCAGGGTTGGTATTAGTGTGGTGTGTCCTGTGGTTGTTAGTAAGAATCATCTTGAGGTTAGGTGGTTGTCTATAGGAGACTATGGGTCTGTCTCCCAGAGCCTCTTGTAGTGTAGTATCCTGTTCCAGTATAGGTTGTAGTTTATTGATAATGTGTTGGACAGGTTTAAGTTGAGGGCTGTAGGTGATGACAAGTGGTGTTCTATTGTTGGTTTTCTTGGGTCTGTCTTGAAGTAGATGGTTTCTAGGTATTCGTCTGGCTCTTTCAATTTGTTTTTTTTATTTCTCTGGGTGGGTAGTTGAGGTTTATAAATGCTTGGTAGAGATCCTGAAGTTTCTGGTCTCTGTCAGTGGGATTAGAGCAGATGCAGTTGTATCGAAGGGCTTGGCTATAGATGATGGATCGTATGGTGTGTTCTGGATGGGAGCTGGAGGCATGTAGGTAACTGTATGAGTTGGTGGGTTTTCTGTAGAGAGTGGTGTCTAATTTTCCATTGGTGATTTGTACTGTGGTGTCCAGGAAATGGATCTCTCATGTAGAATGGTCCAGGCTGAGATTGATGGTGGGGTGCAGGTTGTTAAAATCTCTGTGGAATGTCTCCAGTGTTTCTTGGCCATGTGTCCAGATCATAAAGATGTCATCGATGTAGCATAAGTAGAGAAGGGGTAAAAGGGGACGGGAGCTGAGGAAACGTTGTTCTAAGTCAGCCATAAAGATGTTAGCATACTGTGGGGCCATGCGTGTACCCGTGGCTGTGCCACTGATCTGGAGATATATGTTGTTCTCAAACTGGAAATAATTGTGGGTGAGAACAAAGTTACATAGGTCTGCTGTCAGATTGGCAGTGGTGTCCTCGGGGATAGTGTTTCTAATTGCTTGTAATCCGTCTTCATGTGGGATGTTGGTGTATAGAGCTTCTACGTCCATGGTGGCAAGGATGGTGTTATCGGGGAGGTTATCGATGTTTTGTAGTTTCCTTAGGAAGTCAGTAGTATCTCGGAGATAGCTGGGGGCATTGGTTGCGTAGGATTTGAGAAGAGAGTCTACATATCTGGATAAACCAGTAGTGAGCGTGCCGATACCTGAGATGATGGGACATCCGGGGTGTCTAGGTTTATGGATTTTAGGAAGCAGATAGAACAATCCTGGTCGGGGTTCAGAAGGTGTTTCTGTGTGGATTTGTTCCCAAGTAGCTGTAGGGAGGCTTTTAAGGAGACGGTGTAGTTTCTTTTGGTATTCCGAGGTGGGATCAGAGGAGAGAGGTTTGTAAAATGTGGTGTTGGAGAGTTGTCTGGTTGCCTCCTGGTTATACTTCGCCAAAGAATCAATGCCCACAAAACAGATATTAGACTGGATCACAAAGAAAAAACAGTTTCTTGCCATTTCAACCAGAAAGGGCATTGTCTCAATGACTTGATTACCTGCATCCTGCTTCAAAGACCTTTTAACACCAGACTTGAAAGAGAATCCTCTGAACTGTCATTCGTGCTTAAATTCGACACTTGACGCCTCGGTCTAAACAAAGACATTAATTATCTTACCCATTACAAAGATAGCTTCCCCAATTATCACCTCTAATATCATTAGCTCACAGACATTTACCTCCCCCCCTCATCCCCCTTCTGTTCTGAAATTTGATTTGTCCTTTTCATGTGTTCATTTTTTTTTTATTGTATCCTTTGGTATATATGGTTGTGCCAATTTTCTTCCACTATTTGATCTGAGGAAGTGGGTCTGGCCCACGAAAGCTCATCACCTAATAAACCATCTTGTTAGTCTTTAAAGTGCTACATAGTCCTGTTTTTTTGTTTCAGCTACACCAGACTAACATGGCTGCATCTCTATCAATACCCTTTAGGCTAACTCCGTAGGTGGGGGTGTTTGCAAGGTGTCACATACCTTGGCAAGGCGGATAAGAAGAGACCCTGAGGTGAATGACAGCAGTGTTAGACTTTGCAGAGTGCAGAGTTCCCATTTCCTGAGAGGGAGCCCTGGGAGAGGGTGATGGTTAGATACACTTGCTAAAGACCAAGTCACAAGGCTGTTCCCATCTGAATTCTCTCTGATGTACAGCCTCATGCTGAAAGCCAATAAAGTGATAACTCCCTTGTACATTCCTCCTTGATATGCAGTGTGTCATTCTCCATAGGGAAGTGGTTTTCCTTATCTCTTGAGCTGTAGACATGTGGTGAGATCTAATGCAGAGATTGTGCTGCTAGGAGAGAGGAGAGCCGAGTTTGGGAGCCTGTATGCTAGTATGATTTGTCTTATTCTCTGGCTCTCTCTCACTTGTTTTACAGCTTTTGTCATCATGATTATTTTGGCCCTTATCCGCATTGGCAAGGGCGAAGGGGAAGGTCACCCACCTCTGGCACAGCTGTCGGGGATCCGCAACCTCTTTGGGGTGTGTGTCTACTCCTTCATGTGCCAACACTCGCTACCCTCCCTCATTACTCCAATCTCCAAGAAGCAGCATGTGAACAAGCTGGTGTTGCTGGATTACATCTTAATATTGGGTTTCTACAGCCTCCTGTCCTTCACAGCCATCTACTGCTTCCGCAACGAGACCCTCATGGACATGTACACGCTCAATTTCACCAACTGTGATATCATTAACGTCGCCTTCATTCGCTACTTCCTGGGCCTGTTTCCTGTCTTTACGATCAGCACCAACTTCCCGATCATCGCTGTCACCCTGCGAAACAACTGGAAGACCCTCTTCCACCGGGAAGGTGGGACATACCCATGGGTGGTGGATAGGATTGTCTTTCCAGCAATCACTTTGATTCCCCCTGTGCTGGTGGCTGTATGCACCCACGATTTGGAGTCCCTGGTGGGCATCACAGGGGCCTATGCTGGCAATGGGATCCAATACATCATCCCAGCTTTCTTGGCCTACTGTAGTCGGAAGGACACTCAGCTGGTCTTCGGCAGTGGCAGTGTCAATAAACACCTATCCCCTTTCCGGCACACCTTCTGGATCTGGTTTGTACTGTTCTGGGGTCTTTCCTGCTTTGTGTTTGTGACTGCAAATATCATCCTGAGTGAAACAAAACTCTGATAATGTGGCAGCAGCACTCTTCATGCAGGTCTCTGGGAGAGATTCCAGGGTTACAACTCCTGTTTCAGACTGTTAGCAAAAACAAAAAACCCAACAACCTGCTCTTCACAAGCAGTCAACTTGTTGATGCAGGCTTGATCTGGATGTGAGGACTTTTTATCCCCTCCTCACCTTGGGTGCTGATGTAACTTGCTCAACTTCCTTTTGACTCTGGTTCTCAGACTTCTCATGCAAAGCCAGGGTTGTGAGCTCTCAGAAGGTCTCCCTGGTTATTCAGTGTCTGATCATTTCTGCCTTGAGGTGGGGGAGCTCTGTAACAGAGTGTCTTCCTCTCTGTCAGGAGCAGCCTCTTAACAGTGCTGCGGGGTTCAGCACGTGGAAGGCTGTTCTGGCCTGCATCCGTGCCCCATGAGAGCTGGACAAACATCTCTGCCAGAGACAGGGAACTGTTATAGCTGCTAACACAATCGAACAGCAGTTTTCTGGAGTGATCCCTTACCCTTCACCAAGGACTCTTTTTTTTTTCTTTTGGTTATGTTTAAAAAAATTTCAGGTGCATGGTGAGGAAGCTGGTTAACTAGATATGACAACTGGTGGCATGTCTGGAGGATGGGTCAAGGGACTGTAGAAAGTAATGGATGTGTTTGTGGTTACTAGGATTGGTCCTGTTACAAAGCTTTCTCACAGTTTCTCCATTTCTGTTACTACCCTTTTAGAAAACATTGGTCTTTATTTTATTTGTAGTGTGGCCTCTGGGGTAGAACATATGGACTCAGTGGGTCTGAATTAGCTCATTTGCCTGTGTGATGAGTACACCAGCCCTTGGTCCTGGAGTTCTGCTTCTGTCCCATTTTTCTAATTGCCTCAGCTCTCCTCCCAAGACAAATCCATTCTGTATGGCTCTGGATCCCTGTTGCTGCCTCACTTTGTTAGCCGTTTGGCGCTACTAAGCGGCCTCAACTGTCAGAGCAGATCTCCGTTTCACACAAGTCCTGGTGCACCAGGGCAGACTGTGACCTCAGCGGTCAGGATTCTTGTGTCCTTGTTGGGAGGTGCTAATTACCTGTCACTGACATGCCTTAGACCCTCAGGAGTGCTTGCTGGGCATACTGATATGCTTCCAGTCTCTTGCTCTGGGTAATTAGGCTTGAAACACGCTGGGTGTTAACTTAGGGGAATGTAGTGCCAGCGAACTCAGCACTACCCCACTCACTGTGCTTGTCTCACTTCAGAAATGGAGCTCAGAAGTCCAAGCAGAGAGTAAAAACACAGGGAAAACTCTGGAAATGGTCCATAAACCCTATTATCCTGCTTCTGACTTCTCCTTCTGCCTAGGGTTAAGAGTTTTTCTTGCCTCTCCTGTTCATGACAGAGTTTCAGAATCATCCTCCAAAAATTCCCCTTAGCACAGCTTTACCCCAGCTGACAGGCTGGCAAACATTTCCCTTCTCTCATGAGAACTGTCCATTTTACTGGACACTGATGGTCTTTGATTAAAATCTGTGCTGCAGAGGCTGCTAACTCTGTTACTGCAAAGTGACACATTTATTACTCAAACAACCTGAGGACCCAGGGTCAAAGGTCATAAAATAAGGCTTAATACCTGGAGGCAGAACTTCACTGCTTAAATTTTTAACTTAAATATTTTAAAACATTTTCTCTCCTGTGATTAAGCCAGGTTCAAAGACAGCGGCCAATCTCTGGCATTATATACCCTGCTCCCTGTGCTAAGGCTATATTAAATGTCACTTTTCACTAATGGTCAGTTTGAGCAGGCAGTCTCTTTTAAATCAAGCTTTCTTTTTAATACAAGTTTCAGGTTTCTACGCGATGACGCACTTCCTGCCCTGGAAACATTCAGGTGGCTGGGGCTGTGCAAAAGCAGCTTTCTTTACAAAGCGGGGGGAAGAACCTCACCACCTTAAGCAATGTGAAGATGTCCTTGAACAGTGAGTAAACCAAGCTGTGCAGTTGGATGGAGAGGAGTAGGTTCCAGCTCAATACACCTGACCTCCCCACTCCTCCCAATTGTAAACAGTATTTGGCAGCCTTTATTGTTGCCTCTCTCAGCTACCTACACAGCCCCAAGTGCTACCTTGGGTGCCATCTTACTGAGTGGGCTGTGAGTGAATTGCTAAGCCCAATGCTCTGCTGTGGGTTAGGGAGAACGAAAACTCAGATGCCGTTTGGGAGGGCAAATCCATAGGACAGCTGAGCTGGAAGCCCCCTGCTGAGACTAGCACTGGAGTTTTCTCCTGTTGCTCATTGTGACTCTTACGTCTGACAGCCAGGATTGAGACAGATTGGAGATGCCAGGACAAAGCACCCTGGGTTCTTGGACAGCACAGGGGCAGGCAATGCTGGGGGATAGGCTTGCATATTTGCAGCAAAGAACTGATCCAGTGAAAGACCTTAGAATGAATGAAAATGCTACATGACACCAGGCTCCTTTTGGTAACAGAGACTTCATGGGTCTTTCTCTCCCTCCCATTCCTTCAGAACACTGAGCTTATTGACTTGCCTTGTATCCCACGGGCAGCACCAGACCAGACCACATCCCTAAGCGGCCAGGAGCTAACAGGCAACTTTAATCAGCCCTTTATTCCTTCTCTGCTTCTAAGACTGCCAAATGCTCAGAGCCTGTGCCTTCCCTTGCCCTTCCTTGGCCAGGCCAGGGAGCAGAGCTGCTAGAAGACCTTGGCTCTTGAGTGTAAGCCTCTCTCTAGAAAGGGCTCTGCTTGGTAAACAAATATCAAGCTCCATATAATGTGCAGAAGCTGCTGGCCCAGCACCTGGGAACTGGGCCTGAGACAGCATTGCTAGGTTCATGATCTCATGGCAAGCACAATCTGTGACTGCAGCAACCCTCCCGTCACCAGGAAATTTCACCTTCCAGCCCCAAAAGATCGGATTTTGGTGTCTGCCAAAGCACAGTTGCAGGGGATCCTCTTTGTACTACCAGCCACAGTACTGCCTCCCTTTCGCCTGCTAACCCCTCCTCGTATGGGCACCTGAGATTCCCCAGATGCCTGCCTTCCAACAGGCAGAATCGTTTTTAACGGACTTCCGTTACAGTGTGCCTTTTCTTCTCTGGCTTAGGTTAACTCCCCTCCGGATGAACTTCCTTTTAAATGTTGCGCTAGGGTGCTTTCCGTGAGCCCCCTCTGTAAACAGGTACAAACCAGCCTTGATTTGAGATGTAGCTCAATGGGGAGGGATGTCTGGCTCATTACAGAATGGGCACGTTGCCTGGCACCCCACCCAGGAATGCTCTCCTTCCTACTCTTAAAGAGCAATCTCAAAGACTGTCCAGAAACCCTGCCCTTCTTGCTTGGTGAACAAATCAACTTGTCATGGGAGAAACGACGAGTGGGGAGGGGGAGGGAGAACTTCTTTCATGTAAAACGTGAAACAAGAAATGCCTCCAAGTTGAAGGAAAACGGGGGGTGGAATGGATCAAGCGAGAGCAAATAGCTAGGTCCCTGCCCAACTCATTGGAAGCAAAGCCAGCGAGGGGTGGAGTGGGTTGTTGCTTTGCTGGCTTGGTGTGGCATGATAACTTGTCGTCTCCTGTCTGTTTTAAGAATAAGATTATATTTTGAAATGGCTATTATGACGGGGTTATCTGGAGCCTCACCGCGCCATGCGCAGCTCATCCCAGAGTGTAATTATTTCTCAAAAAGGCATACAAATAAATAAACGTACATTCTACATCTCTCTTGGTTTCGGCCTTTTCCTATGTGCGTAAGGAATGGTTTCTCCTGGTGGAGGCTCCACTATCTAATCAGTCTGCGTGGTAACAGCAGAATGTGAGTAGGTGGGTGGCAGACAGAGGGCAAGGGTGGTTGTGACAGCCCAGGGAATAACAGAGGCTCTAGTCTGTCCCTCTGTATAAGCCTCCTGCATTTCTAGATGTTCTTTGAAAACTCAATTAAAGCATCTGTACTTTACCCTTCTCAATTACATTCCCTTACGCTTAAAACTAAACAAATTGAATCATTCCACCGCCTCTGGCAGCAAATGAAGTTTCTGCTGGCAAATTTATTAGCATCATAAAACCCAGCTTGATTTATGTGAAAATATTAGAGCACATCTTTACGAAGGAAATAAACACTTCCCTCCTGTGATTCTCTCTGAGGACGTCACAGACAGTGGCTGATTTTTTTGGCTGGACTGTAAATCTGAAATCAAAGTGGTCCTGGGGATGGGTTCAGTCTTCTGTCATGCTTCAAAAAGCAACAAGAGCCAGGGGACGGGGAGACAAGCCAGGCTGAAGTATCAGGAAACAGGCTTGGGGAAATATTACCTTTTTAAGCAAATGTAATGCTGGTGAACAGTTGAGTGGCATGTGGACAGCCCTGGAGTGGGAAGACCTCTTTCCATCATAGAGGTATGGCCTGGGATTCAGCAGCAGTGCAAGCGTCATTCCTGTGAGGCGTGGAATCACTCTCCGTGGCCTTTTCACCTCTGGCTCGTATGTTGAAAATGCCAGTTGAGGCAGCGTTAGGGATGCGTCTGCTTCTCCCAGCATGAGACCAACCCATTTCGCATACGTAGGCTGCTGAACAGATGCTCCATACCACTGACTCTCAGCTGCTACTAACCAGGATTAGATTAGACCCAGCATCCTAGAGGTAATAAGCTTCATTTCCCATGACTCCACACACACACACACACTCACACACTCACTCTCTCTCTCTCTCTCTCTCTCTCTCTCTCATTTTAGCAGGTCTGATCGTATCTCCTTCCTTTGGCTGTAAACCCCTATGGTATAACCCTACTCGCAGACGCGTGCGTTCAGTAGAGTTGGTGATGAACTATGAGCATCTCTTTTTTTGGCGCAGTATTTCACACCAGTCACAAATACATGGTTGCTTGCACCCTCACCTCTGTTCCCGCTTGTGGCTCAGGTACTGCTGCTCCTCTTTTAGCCCAACTGCTCACAAGCCAGTTGTCGCTCAAGGAGCCTTTGTCGTTTTTCACGCAGAGCCCCAGACTGTGTTTCTTTTGATGCATTTTGTTACAAATGCAGAATTTGTTTTAATTTCCAAGGTACAGGGAGTGTTCCCAATGGTCAGTGAATGGTCCAAAGAGATGGATTGTTGGCTGGAAGCCAGCCAAGTTGGACTCTACATTTATTCCCTGTGGTATTGGCTGTTGTCCTGGCCAAGGTAAGACCTGAGCAGTTGGGTAAACCCAGAGGATATAAAGGGTGAGAAGAGAATGTGACAGCTATTCTGCAATGCCTGAAAAATGCCAGAGCGCTACTTCCTAGCAGAATTGTATCTTTTGAAGTGCCTTGTCTCAGAAACCAGTTTCCTTTGGTTGGCACCAGCTTAGCAGGCTGTTAGGAACCTTCTCCAGTAAAGCTCTTGTTCCCTGTGAATAACAAAAATGTGCCAGTGTCTCCCCCCCCCAGTGCCAGGAGGAGGGATAAAAGTTAATCAGCTGGGGTAGGCGAAGATGGAAGGTGACTGACCGCTTATGCCAGGTGGTTAAAGATAGCACCATGCCAGGACTCTCCCCTTTCAAAATTCCACTTCCAAAGAGCAGTAATTGTAAGATTAGATGAAAAGCAGAGGGCCAGGGAGGGTGGAGATTTCAGGACTCTGCACTTGTCCTTGTTGAACCTCATCAGATTTCTTTTGGCCCAATCCTTCAATTTGTCTAGGTCACTCTGGACCCTATCCTTGCCCTCCAATGTATCTACAAACTTGCTGAGGGTGCAATCCATCCCCTCAACCAGGTCATTAATAAAGATGTTGTGCAAAACCAGCCCTAGAACCGATCCTTGGGGCACTCCGCTAGAAACCGACTGCCAACCTGACATCGAGCCATTGATCACAACCCGTTGAGCCCAACAATCTAGCCAGCTTTCCAGCCACCTTACAGTCCATTAATCCAATCCATACTTCCTTAACTTGCTGGCAAGAATATTGTGGGAGACCGTATCAAAAGCTTTGCTAAAGTCAAGATATATCACATCCACCGACTTCTCCGTGTCCACAGAGCCAGTTACCTCATCGTAGAAGCTAATCAGGTTGGTATCCCTTTCAGCCGTTTTTTTTTCTAGGTCCCACCTATTGAGCCTCAGCAGGCTTCTATTTCTTATCGCCTACCCACTGCTTTGGTACTGCAGTGTCACCCCTGTCCTCCATGCCATTGGTTTGGGAAACCCTGGCTGTAAGAAACAAAGCAATCTATGGTCGGGACCTAAATATGGGTCGCCATTACATTTCAAAAAGGTCGCCAGGTGTCTCCCCAGATGGCTCTTATGGAGCCATTCACACTTTTTTTTTAATTGCCCTGAGTCACCAAGTCTTCCTGAATTGTCAAAATGGGTCCCCATCTGGAAAAGGTTGGGAACTGCTGCACAGCTGAGTCTGAAGCAAGGAGATGAGGCCTCCAGCCCCACCCTGGCGTTGTTATCCCTTGGCTGGAGAGAGGACATGTTGTTAAAGCTATGCATGATGGCAACACTTGACCTGCCCCCTCCCCCATTGTACTAGGCATGGTCCAAACAACAAAAAGCTGGCCCTGCCCTAAAGTGTTTACAACAGCAATGGGCAACCTAGGCCAATGAATGAGCCACATGAGTGGCCCTCCTTTGCCTCAGGGGGCCACAAGAAGATTGTCATAACCAAGATAGCCTCCCAGGAGAGAGTAGTGTTGCCAGCTGCACTTGAGTGCCTAGAATTTGCAGCTGTGTCAACTGAAACATAGCAGGGCTTTGATTGGATGCAGAGGGAGCACATGGCTCTCTCAGTCCCTGTCACGTGCACTCAACATGCACCTCACGTTGGTAATACGGGTAGGGAAAAAAGACACAGAAGGAAACCTGTAGCATCTGGCCACTCTGTGTGTGAGCAAGGGTAAATGCATCTCCAGGCCATATGTAGAGCCACAATGGGCTGCTGTTGCCCACCACTGGTTTACAGCCTAGAAAACAGCCCAGGTTCCAGCATCTGAGGTTAGCCAAGGCTTCTCAGCAAAGCAATGGCAGACCTGTGACAACTATAGAATAGAGTTGTACAGTGATACACAAATAATGCCCATTTCCTCCTTCACCCCAAGAGGCTTTAGGCTTCTACTGTGGTTTAGCTCTTCTCTGTGACGCCTCCCTCAATATCTGCCCCTGGAACATATATACATTTCAGTGTAACGTGCAGATCCCTTAGTCCCAGGGTTCGTAGGAGAAGGACGTTGTCACTCCTTTTTTTGGAAACAATGCTGACTCTATGGAGCTCTCCCAGGGTCTCTGTGATAATGGATGGTCTAACATGAGCTCATTCCAAGAGCTGCTCAGAGGCCTACGGTCCCCAGTGCTTGTGAAAGTACAGCAGTGTCAACCTGCCTTTGGCTCAAATGGCATCTGTATGCAGGGATAGGGAGCCTGACTTTTCCCAGCAGCGCTTTAATTAGATTTTTTTTTGCATGCAAATAATCCCTTAGATCACTCAAGCAGCATACTTGATAGAAATTTCAGTATTTGTCCAAGGTCAGCTGGGCCCTTTGGAATTGTCCAGTGAGTTCGAATTGAAACACACACACACACACACACCCTTTCATTTTCTCTCATTAAATGTCGCATTAGTTAGTGTAAAGGGTTTCTGTCCAAGATGCTATAGCTGTGGACCATGGTCGGTCTGGATTTTTGACTCTAGACAAATAGGATATAGAAAATGTTAATAAACGGGTATTGCCTTTACTGCTTAACATATCAAAACTAGGAGGGAAGTGTTCTCCCGTGATTACAAGACAGGTCTAGGATGCTAGGGACTCCTGGATTCTGTTCCTGGCTCTGCCACTGGCTAGCTGTCACCGTTCACTGCTTTCTGCCTCAGCTGAAACTGGCATCTGATTGTGTCTACATGGGGGAAGAGGGGGAGAAATGGGTTCTTATCTCAGGTTAAAACAACCAAGAAGATGGAGGTGACTCTGGTTAGCAGCTCTATTTCAACTGCAGCCTCAAGCTACTAACTCCAGTTAAAAGCTGGATTGCTGTGTCTTTGCTTTTTTTTAAACCTGAATTAGATAACTTGCATTAAGAACACATTTTTCCCCCCAGCGTAGATATGTCCAGCCGATTAACAGAGCACCCACAGCTGGCTGCATGTGTTTCTAATGGTACGGCACATCTACATGTGCCTTGGGGCACATAACATTTATTCTGCATGTGGATGGAAAAAATTAGAGGGAATACTTGGATATACCTTGCGTGACCAAAAGCATCATGGTTCCCTGCTGCAGCTGGGTCTGCTAGCTCTTGGTCTGGTGTTGGCATGTGTGTTTCTTGAACGAAAAGGTTCCAAGGCATCTAACTCAGCAAACCTCGCCAAGGCTGTAAATGTCTACCTCCAGGGAGCAAAAGGTTTCAGAACCTAGACAGCCTCCTGCATTTTTGGTGCTTTTATTTATTTTGGGGGGAGGTTGAATTATTTTTCAACTTTTGTTGTTGCTAAAGAACTTTTGCAGCAAACGGAGAGAGGTTACTCTGGAACCAGCATTGCACACAAATGGAACATGTTTTATGAACTTCCTTCCGGGTCGATGATAACTGCATGGCGACAACTGAGGATCTGGAGGCCTGGGAACCAATATTTTAAAAGGCCTGGTTGTGGTGGCAGCTTACACAGACGCCTTTCCCCATGTGACCCTTTACTGAGCTGCGCCGATCGATCTGCTGCGAGAGCTGCAAAAGTGCTGCAATGTTTTCAGTGTAGGGCTGAGTCTGACAACTCTCTTAGCTGGCCAGTGGAGCAGAATCTCAGCCATGGGGATATTGAAATCCAGTCCAGATTCTTTCCTTTCCAGGGTTTTTTTCTAAATGGTCTGATTTCTTCCAGCTGAGATGGATTTCTGTGGTTAGATCCTAGGTAAGCAGCTTGGGAAATGGACCGTTTGCTGGAGTGCGGTGCCCAGTGGAATGGGATGTGAAGACAGAACTGATGCACAAAGAAACCAGGCTGGATGTCTCCACGCATCTAGAACTGAACTGGTGTGCAGGCAGTGCTACCTAGTGGTTAGAGCAGGGCTGGGTTGTGTGTTTTTTTTGGGGGGGGGGGAGGGGCACATGTTGTCTTTCCAGCTCTGTCCCTGACTTTGTGACAAAGTCACAACACTCTTGGTGCCATCTGCATGCTTTAATTCATGTGTGAAATGCTGAGAGGTCCTCTAGAGTGCAAGGACTGACTGTTGGTGAAGAGCTGTGGGGCCGGGGCCGGGGGGGGGGGGGGGGGAGGGGGAATGTCCCACAGCTGCAGCAGGAGGCACGAGGTGACATCACCCTGCCGGCTGTCGTTCTGAGAAACCCACAACAGCTATCAGAAATCCAAGCTGCTTCCAGCGTCAAGCTAAAGCTAATGGCAGGATGTCCAGGGCAGAGGCTCTTTGGTTCTGATACTAGTGACTGTCCATTGGCACTGGCAGGTTTCAGCGCTGGCGCTGCCACCAGCCGAGGTCCGAACAGCAGAATCCAGCCGTAGCACATGGGGGCAGCACCACCCTGAAACAGCTCCCCCTTGCAAAAGGAAAACAGACCCCAGCAGAGGTCTGACCTGGCTCCATGTGCCACAGGGTCCACCAGGACTGGGCATCTCCGTGGGCCTGATGGAGAAGCGGGGAGCCCTGCTGCATGGAGGACAATTGCAGGTGCATGTGCAGCCCCCGGGGTACTGGAAATGCTGCACTCGTCACTGCCTCTTGCCTTGGAGCTGGCAGCAGTAGAGACAGACAACGTTCATGTGTCAGGGTAACCCCCACCCCTTCTGTCCCATGTAGTGGCACAGACCACTTACAGAGAGCGAGAGAAGAATTTCCTCTACAGCCGTCGCTGAGCCAGCTGGCTTCACAGCTCAAGCTGTAGAGGCTCTTGCACTCAGCTCTAGTGCAGGTGTCGGCAACCTTTTCAAACCACATCAAAACTCAAAACAAGTGGTCAACCAAGAGCCCATTTGCACGACTGAAAATATACAACGAAATGTTATTGATAATTGACATGATGGCATAAATGAACCATTGTACTCACACCCTTTATTTAATGGGACTTCGGCTGCTGCTGTTTGCAGGTGCACTTTGTGGATGTGGCGGTGCAGGAATCAGGTTTGGGGTGTATGAGGGGCTCGGCAGTGGATTGGGGTGTATGGGAGGTGCAAGAGACAGGGTAGAGTGCTATGGGGTGGGAAATAGAGTATGTGGGGGGGCTCTGGGGCCAGATTACCTTACTTGCCCAGAGCTGGGCTTCTGCACCCTGGCAGCAGTGGCTGGATGAGGGGCTGGGCCAGGAGCGCCACAGCTGGATCATAGCCTCCCCTCCCACCCATGCTGCAGCAGGAGGGGGGCCACCACCTGCTGGGGGGGACATGAGGCTGGAGCACCAGTGCTGGCTTCCCTCGTGTGGGAGGAAGCCCCAAGCCTCCCCACTGGATTTGGCGCATGGGGAAGAAGTGGAGCCAGAAGTGGCGCCGCATGCTGCTGCTCCCCCTCCCCCAGGTGTGCTGCCTGGAAACTTTCCCCGCTGCTCCTTTGGCCGGAGTTGCAGCCCATAGGAGCATCAAGAGGCTGTGCCTGAGACACAGTGCCTGGGAGTGACATGGTGGTGCCCCACTTCCCACTCATGCCTGGACCCTGCACCCCCATTCTGCTCCTGCATTGCCCCCTCTGACATCCCGCACCTACAGCCCACTTCTATACCCTCTCCCCGGGCCAGACATCCTATCCCCAGCCTGCTCCTGCACCCTCTCTCCTGGCCAGACACCCTACTCGCAGCCTGATCCCTCACTCGACCTCCCACCCAGACCTCGCACCCTCACCCCCTCCTGCATGTCGCCTCCCACCCAGATCCTGCACTGCATTGTTATACCACTCACTTGCAGCTCTGTCCTGCACACTGAACCCCTCATTTTTGTCCCCACTCCACAGCCTGGGAGACCCACAAAATCCACTAACCCTGGCACCCCAGAAGCGTAAATCTGGCCCATGGGAAGCCGTGAATCTCAGTCCTTCCTGTCCCTTCCCCCATGCACCGGAGGAGTGAGGTATATCAGTTGGGGTCCATATCAGTGAAGATTGGGGGTTTTTGGGGGGTTTTTTTGCTTCTCATGTGTGTGGTCCCCAATTGATTTTTCTGTGGGTCAGTGGCCCTCGACCCAAAAAAGGTTCCCCACCCCGCCATAAATAAAGAAAACATTGAAACCTTTTGTGTTGGACATAAATTAATATTTGACTTTATTTTATATGAAGTTTGATGAACTAGCATGAGAAAGTTAAAGTGCTTGATCTGTTTAATAATGTAGTCGTTCCTTTCTTATTGGTTAAATTAAATCGTTCTCCCTAGCTGCAGCACTAGCAAAATGTCTCGGGCATAATAATGTAATTAATGGCGAGTTTCCATTAGCAACTGGTGGTCCACGGAAAGGTTTGCATTGACCCGGGGAGCCACAGGCCAAAAAGTTTGAGAACCACTGCTGTAGATGGCTGAATATAGAGCCCTGCTGATCACAGTCATCACTTGGACACAAACCCCCAAAAGAACAACGTGAGGCAGCATCACCATGTTTAGCAACCACTTCCCTGGAGCCAACAGGACAAAAGGTTCCATGCAAAAAGGCTCCGTGGAGTCCTCACAAAGCTGCCCAGGGACTCTGTGTAGCTCCTCTTACCTCGTGGTGCTCTGTAGGTCTGGATTTCCTTGTCTAATATTTCCTGCGCCACCATTCATTGCTACTGGGCATGAACGTGTTAAACTAGAGCTGGGATTTGAATAATGAGGATCAGTGATGATGGATGTAGAGCAACATTCTTCTCCCCGGGGAATGAGCTTCTCAGGAGTCAGAGGGCACCCGCAGCCCATTTAACTTAAAAAAAAAAAAAAACCAAAAAAACCAACGCACTACAGTGTAGGCCAATCAGTCAGCATCCAGCACCACAAGCACAAGCCGGCCGCTGCCTTGCTGGGCCCAAATGTGGCACCATTCTGTTCCATGGGAGCATGCACCCAAGCCAGCAAAGTCTGCACCAGCCAACCGGGACCTCTGATTTTACTGTCTCTCTGGATCGCCCTGAAAGAGAGTGGCTGAGAGCCATTGTTTGGCCAGGGGAGGCTGGCTGGGTGATCTTACCATCGGACAGGAAGCGGCAATTGTGGTTTTACTCGTTGGCTAAGGAAGAAAGAAAAAGCTCACGCAGGGGGAAGGGTCTGCACTTGGCTGCTGCCATTCGCTGGGGAATTCCCCCGCTGGGGACAGGTGCCCTTCGCTCTCCTGGGAGAGTCTCCATGATGCAATGAACTGTCACAGCTCTCCTAGGCTTTGTCTACACTGGTGGCTTCTTGCGCAAGAACATCTTGCGCAAGGGTTCTTGTGCAAGAAGTCTTGCACAAGAAAACGTCCACACTGCCATGTGCACGCTGTGCTTTTGCGCAAGAGTGCCCATGGCAGTGTGGATGCTCTCTTGCGCAAGAAAGCTCCGATGGCCATTTTAGCCATAGGGATTTCTTGCGCAAGAAATCCCTGCCGAGCGTCCACACTGCCTGCTTGCGCAAGAGCTCCTGCGCAAGAGGGCTTACACCTGTTAAAAAAGAGTGTAGCTCTTGCGCAAGAAGCCCTCTCTTACCACGCTGTACTGTAAATTTCCTTGCGCAAGAGCGGGCAGGCAGTGTGTACGCTCTGCTGATTCTTGCGCAACAACGGCCATACTTGCGCAAGAAGCTGCGAGTGTAGACATAGCCCTAGAGACCTGGCTCACTCCTGCCTGTAGCCACATGGCTCCCACAGCTCTGTGCTGGCCCTCACTGGCTTTTAAAAGCCTGATGGGAAGGGGGGGTAAGGGCCTGAGTCCCATTTTTCTCCTCTCATCTAGTCAAGCAGCTGGCTGTGTAGCTGGGGGACCCCTGGTCCATTGGGCTTTGACTGATTTGAGGAATGAGGACAGTTAACTTAGTTTCTATATTAGCCCCTTTCTGAGGGAGCCAGGAGCCATTTTGCCTGCTAGCCATGGGACTGGCCTGCTTACGGCGCAGAGGGCCCCATGGAGTCAGCGCGACAGGGAAAGTGTGTGGCCCGTGATAGCAGCTTGCTTGCACCAGATGGTCACTGGACTCCCCTCAGGAGGGTTGAGGAGGCTGGAGGTGTTGGATTAGGGCAGGGTTTCCCAACCTATGGGTCAGGACCCAAATATGGGTCGCCAAGTGTCTCCCCAGGTGGCTCTGCCCTCTCTCCTCCCCCCATTTTTTAATTGCCTGGGGTCACCAAGTCTTCCTGAATTGTTAAAATGGGTCCCCATCTGGAAAAGGTTGGGAACCGCTGGATTAGGGCTTAAAGTCAGAGTGTGGAACAGCCTGCAACTGTTGGCTGGCTGTCCTTGTGCAGAAGGGTCTGGTCTGGTAAAGCAGGCACATGTGTTTGCTGCAGCAGATCAGACCATTAGCCTATGGAGTCACCTATGTTCCTATAGCGCAGGGGTGGGCAAAAGGGCCTCCATGGGCTGGATCTGGCCTGCGGAGGGAGGCCCTGCCGCTCCCCCACCCCCAGGCCAATCGGGGCCTAGGGCCCAGGGAGCATGTGGCGCTTAGTCAACCCTGGTGGTTGACTCTAAGCACCACGTGCCTGAGGGCAGGGAGCAAGAGACTTTGCATGCTCCCCCCACCCCCAATCAGGGCTCGGGGGTGGAGGGACCACGTGAAGTCTCCTCCTGCCCTGCAAGGGGTGAGGTGCTTCTAAGCACCGTGCACTTGGGAGCAGAGTGGGAGGAGACTTCACATGCTTTTCCCCCACCCCCAAGCCCTGATTGATTGGCCAAGGGGTGGAGGGGAGAGAGTGAAGTCTCCTCCCACTGCCAGGGGCACAGGCACCTAGAGGGAACTGTCCCTTTTGCCTGAGGCCCCACCCCTTCTGGGGCAGCCCAAGGCCACTTCAAAAATTTCTGAAGTGGCCCCTGGTCAGAAATCATTGCTCACCCCTGCTCTAGCGCCAGTCCTCAGCTTGTGTCAGCCTGTTGGTGGTTCTGGCTGTAGGAGCACCAGCCAAAGAGCCTACGTGAGAAACACGTGAAGTCAGTTCTCACTGTACCTCATGTGAGTGACAGAAATGCAGATTTTTGGGAGGGGTGGAGGGAGAGCCAAGCTAATCGTTTCCCTGTTGCTGGATTATACACTGGCGGGTAAGTTGTAACACCTGATCGGTCTGGGCTGTAGGAGCGTCTCAGGACAGCCATTGTTATAAACTGGCCTGTCACAGAGTGGGGGGGGAAAGAATATTTGACGAATGAAACGGGGGCAATGCATTTATTCATCACAGTCAAATTAAAGGACTGAGGCACTGAAAACAGCCATGCTCCTGCCACCAAAGAGGCACCGATTTAACACTCTGAATCAGTGTTTCTGTTTAAGGTGGCGGGTAGGAGCAGCTCAGAGCAGCAAAATCTTCCAGGGCACAAGACAGCAGAGCAGACACGTCCCTCTGTCACTTACACCCAACTGCGCCCTAGGTTGAGATTTCTGTCCCTGCAGGGGAGGCTTAATCCCATGTGCCAGGCTGCCCATCAGTGTTCCCTTTACGCTGGTGACTTGTGCGGCCGCTCAGGAGAGAGTCCAGTGCCGCCCAGCTGATCAGCAGAGCAAGGTTTGTATTTCTACTGGTGGTGCACATTCACACATGCCTCGGTGCACCTAAAATTATTCCACACGTGGATGGAAACAAATCCACACATAGATAGAAAAGATTAGAGGGAACATTGCAGCCCATGAACATTACCCTCCAGCAGTTGGCCAACCTAACCCTTCACACCCCACAGTCTGCTGAGATTTGATGTGTGCTGCAATAATTAGCCCACTCAGAAGTCCTCCACAGCTCCTTTGAGGAGCTTGCTTTCCTTCCAAAGCTCCCTCCCTCCCCCCTTGCAAGGGGGCTGTCTCCCACCACTCCCCACTGCCCCAAGCTTGGAGAAACACCTGTCAGGGCTGCTCTAGGATTTGTTGGTCCTGCCTCAGAGTGTGAGCTGGACAGGGTGCCTTCTCTAGATCCCCTCCAGTGCTACTTTTCTCTGATTTCTCTCCTGAGAAGGAGCTGGTGTGCTCCTGTAGCCTTTTCCTTCTGGGCACTGCCTTGCACCCATGTTCACTCATTATTATTATTGATGTTTATGCCTGCTGAGCCTTTGGCCTGTCCCGGGATCATGAGAATGTCCTGGGATCCATCAGCTCTTCTGTGAATATTTGTGCCTGAGCCCAGCGCCCTCGAACCAGATAACCTTCGGTGGCCGGTGCTCACGCCTCTCTTCTTCTGAGTCCTGAGGAATAAACCAGGACTGAGCATCTCCTGTGGGTTCCCCCCAATGCCTACATTAGGCCTGGACAGCTAGAGACGGTCTGTGTGTTTATAGTCTAAGGCAAAAGTTCCCAAGTGATGTCGTTGCGTTTGCCGAAAATGGTCCATTGTAAACATGGTGGTCTTGGTCCTTTCAGTGTTAGTGGAGCTTGGGCCAACCAATTCACGTTCCTTGGCAATGGGCCCTTTCAGGGCGGGGAGCAGCAGGCTAGTTGGGCATTGGGGACCAGGTGTTAATCAGGTTGCTCCCTCAGTAACTGAGACAACTCCGCTGTTAAGTGGCTCAAGAGACGAGGATGACGGGGAAGCAGCAAGCAAAGAAAGCGGCTCCCTGGTACAGAAAGGGAGGGGAAGAAATGGTGGGCGGGGGGTGGCCCAGCCCCCCACAGGAAAGGCTGAAATTCTTTAACCAAGAGGAAGGATCAGCCCAGGGAATCCTGCTGGGGAAAATTCTCTGGAGGACCCAGGGGCTGCAGAGGGTCTAGCAGGCTCCCTGGCTTGGAGGGGACTGAGGACCTGAAGACTTGGACCAAGGGTGATTTGGTGCCGAAGCTGCCCAGTGCCCAGTTAAACCCCCTGTTCACACCCAAGCTGCTCTTGTGTGTCTGCCCTTCCCCTCTGAGTTCTCCCTGCCCTTTTATGTTCACTGTGCCTTAGTCCCCCAGCACAGCTCCTGCTCTCAGTCCAGGCTCATTATACCCAGTGGTTTCCCCATTTCACAGATATTTTCTGAAAAAAAAGAGGAACCCCGTACCCCAAACAATGTTCCCTCTAATCTTTTCCATCCATGCACGGAATAAATGTTTATGTTTATTGGGTCATGTGCATGTGCACCACCAATAGAAACAAGAAGCCTAGCTCTGGCCACTTGGCTAATCAGCAGGGCCATGTTGGAATCTCTCCTGAGTGGCCGCACAAGAGCCCAGCTTACAGGGGACACTGTGCCCCAATAAGCAGTACAGCCAAACCCTCCTCTGAGCCAGGAAGACCAGGGACTTGAACCAGAGTCTCTCTCAAAGGGGCAGGCCCTACTCACCAGGCTATTCTGGCTGGGCCTGATTGGAAATCCCAGGCTAGGCCTAATGGCCCCTCCTTGAGACGAGGGGGGTTCGTTTGTGCCTCTCAGTGCTGATGGCTCAGGCTCACTCTGCCAGTCACAGGCTGTCACATTTTCAGGCTTTTCTTTCCCACCATGATGGGCGGACACTTATTATTGCATGGCAGCTGTGAGCCTCATCCCCTCATGGGACTGCAGCATCTGGACCCTTTGTGCCTTACACCAGCCTGACAGTAGATGTGACCCATACACACAGCATGGCTGAGTCAGTATCTTACCATCCCTGCTTCGCAGATGGGGAACTGGGAGCCAGAAAGATGAAGTGACTTGCCCAGGGCCACACAGGGAGTCTGTAGGTCAGAGAAGGGACCTGAACTGAGGGCTCTGAAGTCCCATTCCAGCACCTTGCCCAGCTGCCTTCAAGCTGAATGAATGAGTCAGGGGTTTCTTGGGGCCGAGGTAGCTCACGCTCCCCATTGAATTCTCACGTGCAGTAGGCACTGCGGGCAGCCGTCTCCTTGTCCAGCGCATGTAGCAGCTCCTTGGTAGCCTGGTGAGCCATTAATTGAAGTAAAACGCATTAAGGGATGAAGGGGGATTAAGAAAACTGCCTGTCGCTGGTCTCCCAGGAAGCAAGCGGGGAACAGAGCAGCTCACGCTCATCCATTCCCGTCCTCGCCCAGATGAAGTTAATTATCACACACTCACAAGGAGCGGAGCACCTGGAAACAAGATGCTCTTCCAGGACCAATTAGCATATAAATAAGATATGCAAATGACACCAGCATTGCTCCAGTCCAAGTCTTTTGTTACTGTTCTGTCACCACCCCAGCAAGCCAGCTGCCTGGCCACCCAGTGACGGGGAAGCTGCAGCCAAGTCGGCCATGCTGGCAGCCAGCGGCCATGAGGGCCATGTGTAGGCTCCGCCCACGGCAGTCTGGGCACTGGGGCTTGGGGCCAATGCTCCTTTCCGCTGATCTCCAAGGTGGTTCTTGCCCTGGAAAGAAAAAGTCTCCCCTGGCGGACTCCCAAGAGCCAGATGAGCTCACCCTCTCCCCGGCAAACCCGGCATTAGCTGATGGAGTGGCACAGCGGGGCTCTGGACTCACCCTGTGTCACAGCCAGCAGGGTTTGGCCGTGGCTGCTGTGGGCTGAGCCCCAGAGCAAAGCCTACTGAATAAAATATGCTGCAAATTCATTTGGCTGAGGTGTGAACTGTAAGAAAAGTGCAAATAATTAATTAAAAGGTTTTGCTTTGAAGATCATAGCATCATAGAGCTGGAGGAGACTTTAGAAGGCCGTCAAGTCCAGCCCCCTGCCCAAGGCAGGACCAATCCCAACTAAATCAACCCAGCCAGGGCTTTGTCAAGCCAGGACTCTCGGGATGGAGACTCCACTACTTCCCGAGGTAACCCTTTCCAGTGCTTCACCACCCTCCTAGTGAAATAGTTTTTCCTAATATCCAATCTGGACCTCTCCCACTGTAACTTGAGACCATTGTTCCTTATTCTGCCATCCATCACTACTTTGAACAGCCTATCTCCAGCCTCTTTGGAACCTCCCTTCAGGAAGCTGAAGGCTGCTATCAAATCCCCCCTCACCCTTCTCTTCTGTAGACTAAATAGACCCAACTCCCTCAGCCTCTCCTCGTAGGTCATATGCTCCAGCCCCCTAATCATTTTGGTTGCCCTCCGCTGGAGCATCTCCAATGCATCCACATCCTTCCTGTAATTGGGGGCCCACAACTGGACACAATACTCCAGATGTGGCCTCACCAGAGCCGAGTAAAGAGGAATAATCACATCTCTGGATCGACTGCAATGCTCCTCTTAATGCAACCTAGTATGCCATTAGCCTTCTTGGCTACACGGGCACACTGTTGATTCATGTCCAGCTTCTTATCCACTGTAACCCCCAGGTCCTTTTCTACAGAACTACTACTTAGCCAGTTGGTCCCCAGCCTGTAACAATGCTTGGGACTCTTCTGTCCCAAGTTCAGGACTCTGCACTTGTCCTTCTTGAACCTCATCAGATTTCTTGTGGCCTAATCCTCCAATTTGTTTAAGTCATTCTGGACTCTATCCTTCCCTCCAGTGTGTCTACCTCTCCCCCTAGCTTAGTGTCATCTGCAAACTTGCTGAGGGTGAAATCCATCCCCATATCCAGGTCATTAATAAAGTTGTTGAACAAAACCGGTCCCAGAACCGAACCTTGGGGTACTCCGCTAGAAACCGACCGACATCCTGACATCGAGCCGTTGATCATGACCCGCTGGACCCGACCTTCCAGCCAGCTTTCTAGCCATCCTACCATGCATTTATCCAATCCACATTCCCTTAACTTGCTGGCAAGAATGTTGTGAGAGACTATATCAAAAGTCTTGCTAAAGTCAAGGTATATCACATCCACTGACTTTCCCATATCCACAGAGCCAGTTACCTCATCATAGAAGCTAATCAGATTGGTCAGGCACGACTTGCCCTTCATGAATCCATGCTGACTATTCCTGATCACCTGCCCCTCTTCCAAGTGCTTCAGAAATGGATTTCTTGAGGATCCCCTCCATGATTTTTCCAGGGACTGACCGGCCTATAGTTCCCTGGATCGTCTTTCTTCCCTTTCTTAAAGATGGGCACTACATTTGCCTTTTTCCAATCATCCGGGATCTCTCCCGATCTCCACAACTTTTCAAAGATAATGGCGAAAGGCTCCTCAATGACATTTGCCAACTCCCTCAGATGTATTAAGTCCAGACCCATGGATTTATGTACGTTTAGCTTTTCTAAATAGTTTCTAACCTGGTCTTTCCCCACCAAGGGCTGTCCACCTTCGTCCCATAGTGTGTCACTTAGCACATTAGTCTGGGAACTAAGATGTGGGGGTGAGAAGGATCAGGGAGGAAACTTCTGCAGCTGCAGCATTAAACTCCTGTCTAGGGCCTGGCTCCAAACCCCACAGAAGTCTAGCAAGAGATTCTGTTGCAGGCTTTGAATCTGGCAGAAAGACCCTTACTGAGGAGGAGTGCTGCATCCGCTGACAAATCAGCTACTGGCTACCACTAGGACCACATTAGTGAGTGACAGGAAATCTATTTAGTAGCACCTTGAGACCCCGCCACGTGCCCCTGGGAGGAGAGGCCCTAGACCAGTGTTTCCCAGTTGGTGCTCTGCGGAACCCTGGGGTTCCATGAAGCGAAAGTAAGGGTTCCTCCTCCGCCCCCTCTTAAAGAGACAGAGTCTATTTTGTGGCCTTTTTTTTTTTTCCTCGACCCTGGCAATCCTAGGGGGTTCCTTGAAATTCTTTTAAGCTGAAAAGGGTTCCATAGCCAAATAAAATTGGGATACACTGCCCTAGACTGTGGCTCAGCAAGGAACCGAATGGTGGGCATGTCTTTAAGCAGGTGCGTAGTTCTGCAGGGATTTAAGCAAGCCTTGAAAGGGGGATTAGTCTCCCGCGTCCAGTTTAAAAGGTGCTTAAGTGCTTGGCTGAATTGATGCCTTTGATAGTTAGCTGATGCTAGATGTGTTCCTAACGGCGTGAGCTGGATGGGCCAATGGCCTGACCCAGCCCAACAACCCATGTGCCTCTCTGTGTTTTAAAATAATAATGCTGCTTTGTGTGTCTTCCCTGCCTGGCATTAGCGTGCTCCGGCCTCCCTCACGGACTTGCTTGGGGTGGTGACATAGAAGAAGTAGGAGCTTTACAGAGCAGTAGTAGAGAAGTAACAGGCCGCATTAACTACCAGGAGCTGGCACAAACCGGCCCAGTGAGGCTGTGGGGGCCAGTCAGGATTCTGGGGCGATGGTAAGGGTGGGTGCTACTTGGTTTTAGCCCTGAGGCTTGCAGCAATTGGAGAGAGGGGAGCTGCTTAGCCACCCATTTCCTCCTGTGACTGTAAACTTGGATTTCCTATTCTGACCCATCTCTGACACAGGGCAGCCTGAAATAGCGAGTCCCTGCTGCCCCCTATACATTTGGAAGACCTTTGGTTCTACAGTCAAAGACCAGGCTGTGGGCCCACATCTAGTTGTTAGCACTAGGATTGCCAGATAGTTTCACAAAAAATACTGAACATGATGGGGGAAAAGAAATTGGTTGAGCAAAAAACAAAAAAACAACCACATACAAAAAAAGAGTCACAGCATCTCCCACACTCCCTCCGCCCCTCACGAGAGGCGGCAGGAGAAGAATGTCCCAAGCGGCCTTCTGTCTGAGAAAAACAGAAAATAAAATGTCCAGTATTTTCTGTTGTTTTTTTTACCGGACAGAAGCCACAAATACTGGACTGTCCAGGCCAATACCAGACACCTGGCAACCCTTAGCACCCTGTCATTTGCCTTAGCCTCTTGGCTCCTCTCCCACCCCTCTGGTCCACTCCTGTTTGGGAAAGCTGGCGTGGTTATTTCTCCCTTTGTTTGCGGTGAAATCTGCCCTTCTTTGGACTGGGTCTCAGCAAGGATGCCAGAAGGCATCTGTGCCTCTTCCCTCACACACCACGAGCCAGCCTGCTGCAGCACGCCCCTCGTGCCTTTATGGAGCCACCTGGCCCTCAGCGGTTGCCCAGGCTGGAACAGCTTGCAGGGTGAGTGCCCACATTAGTTAACCCTTTGTGCCAAGCCACGGGCGAGGGGAACCCGTCGGGGGGGGCGGGTGCCCTGGGGAAAGGGGTGCAGGGTTTTGTTGTGAGGTTCTCTCGGGCAGAATGACGGATGGTAAAAAATGAAAAATAAAGTTGCTATTTAGCCTCCCAAGGCCTCTTCCCACCAGATTTATTTCATTTCCAGCTTTGAGGCACAATGCCACTCAATAGCGTCTGTTTAGATCACAATAAAAAGTGACATGAGGGGAGGGGAGCTGAACAGAGCTGACTAGAGCTGAAGAACGGCAAAATTGTTTGCGTGTTTTGTTTTGACACTTAGAAATAGCAGGACCGCTAAGTTCCAGCTTCCCTGTTTTGCTGGAGGTTTCCTTGGAGGACTGAGGGTGAAAAAAATGTGTTTTCTTAGATGGAACCAGTCGCGTCAGCTCAGCTGAGGGATTTACTAAAGCTGCCGGGGGGGGGGGGGTGAGAGGGAGAGTAGATCGCTCAGGTCACACATGTGCTCAAAGTGAACATGCCACCTTAGGCTCGGATCCCGTCTGTTCCCATGAGCATTGAGCTGGGGGAGTACGGGCAGGACGATCCAGCTGCTGGAGCCAACAGTGCTGCCGATTCACCGCCTTCTTTTTCCTCAGTCTGCCAGAGCCAAGTGTCCAGACTAGTCTCCTGCTGGAGGAGATGAGCCTCAGGCTGGAGGGCCCGACCATATGTGGTCACCACCGCGCCGATGACAGTTTGTAAGAGGAGTGTTGACTCCAGTGACCTGAACTCCAATACAGCGTATTCCATCCTGCCTTCAGCTCCGCTCTCTGTAGCCTCCTGCTGGGCGTAGTATGTGTCACAGCCTGTCAGAGAGTGGAGCACGGCGCTCTGTATTTCAGTGGTGGCTTGTGTGTTCCTGTATCGATGTACAAGGCCGCTTGCTCCGTTTCAGGCTGGAAACGTAAGATCAGTACCGAGCTGTTCGTTCTCGGAGTCGGTCTTTAAAATTAGAGCAGGTGGCAGTTTGGCGTGCACAGCCCCTGGTGCATTTCCTCGCCAGTGTAAAGTGGAAACCGCTGAGTCTCTCAGAAAGCTTCCCCTCCCCTTCCCAAAGAGCTCAGAAATGTCCTCGCCCGAGCCCACACATATCATCTGCCCCATCATTTCCCCCAGGGCGGCAGCTGCTTCATTCCTCTTCTCAGTTTATGACTTCTGGTGCCACCTGGGAGCCAGCTCAGTCCCAGAGAGAAGACACTTACTTACTCTCTTGGATTTACAGCCCGGCAGGCTGGCTGGGGCTGAGTGTTCATCATAGGCTGTCTGGGGCTGAGTGTTCATCATCATTTCAAAAAGACACCTGTGTGCCCCCCAGCTGGAGTCCCCCCCTGAGCTCCTGCCGTCTCTAAAACTCAGGGGAAGGTTCATAGTGTTCTGCTCAGGCCCCTCCCCCCCCCCCCGCCAACCGTTACAGCTCAGCAGCCGCTTTTGTGGCCTTCACCACCTGGATAATATTATTGCAGCATAATTATAGACAGAAAATGTATTGCCCCAGCCTTGGCTGCTGCTGCATCCACGGGGCGCGCACACAGATCAGTCTGCTGGCAGCAAACTGATGTGCTGTGCACACCACCCAGCCTGAGGTGAAACCTCCTGGATGCAGCTGCAGAGATGGACTCAGCAGGCGTTGATCTGGAGTTAGACGGCCCGGTTCTCTCTGGCAAGGGCTGTAGTCACCCTGCTGTTCGCTCTACTGCACAAGCACCTTCCCTAGTTCTCAGAGCAAGTTGGGCTCAAATTTCCAGTCCAGGGCTGGGATTTCCATAGGATGCCTCAAACTAGCCTCAGGGCCGGTCTGAAATAGAAACCGCAGCCTGAAGTAGGGATGTAATAGTGTAGTCGGTTAACTGGTAAGCAAAAGCGCATAGGTTAATGCTATAGACTACACGCATTTCCCTTCTTCCCCCCACCACCACCAGTAAATTTTTTAGCAGGCTGGCCAGCAGCCTGGCTCACGCCTGGCTTGCGACAGGTCTGGGATCCACCCCACTGTGGCTCTGCATTTAAAGTATATTAGGAGCCGCACAGGCAGGCAACCCAGCTCAGCTCTGGCTCGCGCTAGGTCTGGGAGCTCAGACATTCCCTAGATGGGGGCTGCTGCCACCCTGTGCCGCTGCGTCTTTATTAGAGGCAGCAGCACTGGGCGACAGGCAGCCAGTCCACAAGGGGAGCTGGTTTTTAAACTGGCTCTCCTCGTGGACCAGCTTCCAGCTGGCACCCCACGCTGCTGCCTCTGATACAGAGGCAGCAGCATGGAGTGCAGAGGGCTCCTCGGGAGCGGGGCTGGAACATACTAGCTGCTGGCCCTGCTTCAGGGACTATAGAGTAACCAATAAGAATTCATGGGGGTTACTCGCCTATTCAATTAACCGATATTTAACATCCCTAGCCTGAAGGTGAGGCCCTGAGATACCCCCCAAGGGGAATACACCCATTTCTCTAACCAGATGCAGCTGAGCCCTCTTGGAATAGGAATCGGGGTGTGGACTCTGCTCCTGGCATTCCCGCAGGGACAGTGCGCCGGGGAGAGGCTGGGCTAGCTGTTGAAAGGCAGGAGAGCGCAATGGGGGAACAGCCACAAGGACATCTGTGGGACTCAGGAAATACACTGGGATTCTCGGCAAAATGATTGTGCTGTTCCTCGCATCCGTCTGCTTCTCCCTTTGACCCGCCCCCCCCCCCCCCCCGGTCATAGCGTCCCCTGTGCTTCCCTGGCACTGACACGTCTCTGAGGCTGTTCCTGGCTCCTCTAACTGAGGGACTAGCTGGATCGTGTCAGTGGAGGAGGAAGGCGCTATGCTCCCATGGAGAGAGGAATAACCCAATATATCAGCTCTGACGGATCAGCCCAGAAGCCCTGGCAGGCAGGACCCTTCTGCTTCCTGGTCGTTATGAAGCTGCTCCACCGTAGCGCTGACAGAGCCAATGGTCCGTGCACTGTGAGGTGGCTGCCCGGGGCTTCGTGATGGCACAGGAAGTGGCGCGAGCCATGGCTGAGCCTTGCCTAGGAGGAGGCCTGCGGAAAGGGGCTGGCAGGCATAGCACTCAGGGGCAGGCGAGGGGGCGCAAGTGCAAAGGAAGGAGCACACACGCGTCGGGGGCATGCGAGAGCACCCGGCCATGTGAAGTGGTAGGAATAAGGTGGGGCGGCGAAGGGAACCCTAGTGCACAGGTGGCACAGAATGGAGGGTGGCGGGTGGAGGCTAAGCCTCCCCTAACCAGGCCAGGCCGGGAGTGGGCAGGCAGTGGTAAATTTCTAGCCCCTGGGAAAGTCCCCCTTGCTGTGGTTTGAAGGCTGCAGGAGCTGGGAGGGCAGAGCTTTTCCAGTCTCAGGGCCGCAGACAGGGCAGAGGGCAGAGGAAGGAGTGAACTGGGAGCAAGGCCTTGTGGAAAGAGGCAGACTGGGGATGGAATAGGGCGGTGCTATGGGCAAAATGGGCTGGGGGGAAGGGGTTTCAGCCAGCTCTGAGCGCTATGCTGAGGCTGATAGCTTGACCCTGCATGCAGCTTGGCTCCCAGGCCCCCTCACCCGGCCCTGGCCAGGGCCATGGGATGGGGGCCTGAGAGAAATGAGCAGGGGATAGTGGCTCTGCTGGAAAAGATGGGGTAGGGGGCTTAGCCACCCCAAGGGGCTGCCTCACCTGCCACCCGTGAGCAGCGCTGGCTCGAGCCATTCCTGCGCCCCGGGCAGCAGGCGTGCGACGTATGCGTGGCTCCGCCTCCGGGTGCACGGCGCCCCTTACAGCTGCCATCAGGCGCCCCCCCCCCCATAGGTTGGCGCCCCAAGCAGCTGTCCGGCTAGCCCCCTCCTTAATCCGGCCCTGCCCATGAGCCTGAAGCATCACAGCCCTGACCATTAACAAAAACCAATCTAAAGTAGCCCCTGGGAGAACCGTTCCCAACAGGGCTGGGCACTGGGCTCATGGAATATACTGTGGGCTGTGGCGCGGGGAGTCCCGCCATCTACCTAAGGGGAGACTCCATTAAACACCCTGGCCCAGGGCAGCGATGCGATGCACACCTGAAAACCCATTGCCGGTGAAGGGGGGGCGAAGCCTAGAAAGTGAGTCTTTGGGGAGAAAGGCTCATGTCAGTGTCCGGGAGCTGCCGGGGGAGTGGCAGAGAGGAGAGGAGACCCAAGTCACCCAGGCACGCTCCAGAACATTCCCAGCCCTGAGGAAGAGCTTGGGGTAAGCTCGAAAGTTCGTCTCTGGCACCAACTGACGGTCCAGTGAAAGCTGTTGCCTCACCCACCTTGTCTCCCAGCCTAGGACCGATAGGGCTGCAACACGGCACCTTTGCCAGCTATGGGAGCCAGGCAGAGCGAGCCCCTGGGGGCGGTACAAGAAGTGTATGAATGATAAATAAGCTTCAGAGCATTATCAACTCCCCAAGGGATTTAGGTATTTGAATTCAAGGGGTGGGGGGGAGGCGGAGCTGGTTCTTTAAATACCTTGAGGCTCTGGGCCTTAGTGCGTAGAAGAAAATGAGCACTATGCTAGCATGGAGAGCGCATGACCCCTCCCT
The DNA here is from genome assembly GCA_032595735.1 of Pelochelys cantorii. NCBI lineage: Eukaryota > Metazoa > Chordata > Testudines > Trionychidae > Pelochelys > Pelochelys cantorii. The sequence continues at coordinate 17,854,779 of CM064344.1, forward strand.
TTGGGGAGGCAAGCCCCCCCCCACCCCCGAGCCCCTCTCCCTGCCCCCAGAGACCTGACCTCTTCCCTGCTCCAAGGCCTGGAAGCTTCTGCCTGCTCGCCCCAGCCACAAGCCTGATCCCAGCTTGGCCAACGTGCGCACTGGACTAGTCAGAGCAGCCGCTGGCCGGCCTGACCCCCCCTGGGGCTGCTGACCTGACCCCCAGGTGTCCCAGCCTACCAACTGGCCTGAACACAGGCCCACCCTCCCCTCACGCTGTGGGGTTGAAGGGGCTGCCTGCAGAGGGGGTGGCAGTGTCTGGATGTGACCGGTTTAACGAGGTGAGTGGAGAGGCTGTTTGTTGGTACAGGGACCAGCACGGCACTTTGGATCCCAGCCAGTGGCCTGAGGAACGGAGCCCAGCTTGGACAGCAAGAGGACGATGGTCTGCGGAGAGGGTCCCAGTGGCCTGGAGGACAAAGGAGGGAGGAGAGGCAGAGAAGAGAGGGGCCCAGGTGACCCTGCACAGAAGACAAAGGACAGAGGCAGAGCTGCTGGGGAGGGATATGGAGGCTCAGCTGGAAGGAGGGGGCTCCTGGAGTGGGCAGAGGGAGCAGGCGGAGTCCAGCTGGAGGCAGGGGAGACTCAGACGTGTTGTGCTGAGGGGGACCAGCCATACAGGCCCTGAGAGTTCCTGTGCTGTGCTCAGATGCTCTATAAACCCTGCTGCTTTATGACGGCCAAGAGTTGCTCTGGGCTAGAGAACAGGGTTCAATTATTCCCTCTGGGTATGGAGGCCCTGGGGTTCCAGAGCAAGTGGAGGGCCTGAGAGAGGCCCATGGTGAGAGGCAGACGTGTTGGAGGCTCAGAGAGGTGCAGTCCCAGGAGACAGAGGGGATTAACCCCCAGAGAAAGTGGATCCCCTGAGAAGGGCTGTTGCACAGTCCCTTGGGGGCGACCTGCGAGCCCATGACATCAGGTTGCTCTCCTACTCTTCGGGCCTGGGGGGCCTGAGTGAACAATATTGCCAGCTGGCTGCAGGCTTGGCCTCACGCGTGGGCCACCGTGTGTGTTTCTGTGTCCAGCCCACCGTGGCCATGCTGCACATGCCTTCTCCAGCGCCATGCTTCCTGAAAGGACATCGCAGGGTGCGAGGGACGTTCAGCCTCTTGGGCTCCAGCCTGCTACCTTGACTCACGTGAGTAGTCAGGTGCCTTCAAGAGCCCCACTCAGTTTGGTAAGGCCGGGCAGCACCAGGGCCTTTCCCTGCAGAGCTGCCCTGCATCAGCCCCGCACAAAGCGATTATTGTAATCGGCCCAGGCTGGCCCCTTATTTGGCTGCTGACGAGGCTGCCGCAGCCACCTTTGTGACCATGATTTGATTATGGTAATTCCCGCTGGGCCAGTCCTCCAGCAGCACATGGTGCTTAGAAGCAGCTTCTTCAGGCGGCAGGTCCACAGGCCTGTGGCTGCCCTCGCCAGCTGCTTCGCACTGGCTGCCGTGAGTGCTCCCAAGTGGCTGTAAGGTGTGGTGCCGGTGTGGGACTGCGGGGAGGGTATAGACAGTCTTGAGCCTCCGCTGTCACTCCCATTCCCACGTGTCCACAGCTCCAAGGGCTAGACTGTGCCATGGCTCCGGGGGGGTGGTTTATGAGAGGGGCTAAAGCATAAATGAAAATCAGGGCCACCGACGGGGGAAGGGGGCAAAGGGGCAATTGCCCCAGGACCTGGCACTTCAAAGGGGCCAGGGCTCCCGGCCACTGCCACTACTATTGCAGCAGTGGTGGCGGCTAGAGTCCTGGTCCTTTAAATCACCGCTGGAGCACTGCTGCACATGCTCCACACAGCTCTAAGGACGGGGGTGAGGGAGAGGGGGAAAGGACCAGTGCCATGGTCCAGGCAGCACTGAGGACTGGCTGGCCCCAGCCCTGCCCCTTCCACCTGAGGCCTCGCGCCTTCCAGGGGCATGGAGCCACCCTCCCCACGCTTGCCCAAGGGCCAAGAAAGCTGTCTCTCCCCCCTCTCCCCCTCAGGAGCATAGCTAGGTGGATGTTCCCTCAGGGCAGGTGAGCAGCCCATGGGCAGTGCAGAGGGGACTTCTGCAGAAGGGAAATGGAACCGCAGGGAGTGAGGCAGTGCAATTCTGTTCCTCTGAGGCAGGAACAGGAGAAAAGCATCTTTGAGAGACCTTGGCTTGCCCTGGGCCCTGTGACCAGGCCCTCACAAGCTGCTCTTGCTTACTCAGCTTCTCAGGACCCCAGGTAGATGACAGCAGCAGCTATATTCTTAGGGCTGGCAGGTGTCCTGTTTTTGCCCAGACAGTCCGGTAATTGCATCTTCTGTCCAGTAAAAAGAACCCAGAAAATACGGGACACATAAAATGTCTGGTATTTTCTGTTTCTCTCGGATGGAAGGCCAGCAGGGATATTTTTCCCCTGATGCATCTGGTGGGGGCGGAGGGAGCGGGGAGCCTGGGAATTTAAAGGTGCAACAACTTTTTTTTCTCAACCAATTTTTTTCCTTGCTATATTCGGGATTTTTTTGTGACGGTATCTGGCAACCCTATATATTCTGGCCATGCTCCTGCTCAGCTTCCTTCACCAGAGGCTGGCAGAGGCATCTGGCCCTGCCCAAGGGGATTCTCCAGCAGTCAGATACCTCTTCTAGGGCCCAGGGCAGCAGCGTGGCTCAGAACTGGCCCGCAGACAGCAGGGCTCTAACTTCTCTCCGGCACCCCCAAACACAAAATCTGAAGCCCGAGAGAAATGTGGAGTTAGTGGGGTTGGCTCAGGCACTTCATTAGGGCCAGAATTTCCCCCAGGTGCTGCTATCCTTTCTCCGTCCGCCTTGCCAAAGCAGCTCCGCACCCCGGCGTCCTTGCCCAGGCAAAGAACCTTGACTGGCAACCACTGCAGCTGGCTGCAACCCCCAGCACAATTGATTTGTAACTGAAGAAATGAAGCGTCGGCAGTTTTAGGTCAGAAGACTCCAGCAGTTGCTCCTGGGAGGATGGTGGGGAGATCTGGCAGGGGGACAACAGCCTTGCTTGGGAACCTAGCAAACAATACCAACCAGAACATCTCCCTCTTGGCTTCTGAGTGCACAGACCTTCCCACGGCTCAGCAGCTGTTGCCAAGGACAGTTAATTAAGTGCTATTTGTTCCTGTTTCAGCAGGGAGGACAGGCCATGCAGGATGGCCTGGAGAAGGAAATGTGGCCCAGAGAAGTCAGAGAGCTCAGACCCTATGTCCTCCTGCCCAGTGTTCCCTGTCAGCTGGGCACTCAGGCGGCCACTCAAGAGAGCTTCAAATGCCACCTAGCTGATTGGGGGGTACCCACAGCAAGCAGCCTGCATTTCTACTGGTGGTGTACATCCACGCATGCCTCAGTGCACATAATTTATTCCACACATGGATGGAAAAAATTAGAGAGAACATTACTTCTGCCCCCAGCCAAAGTTAGATTTCCAGCGACAAGGTGGGGCCTTGTGCCTGAGGGGACTGGGAAGATGCTGCATTGAATTTCACGTCCCATAAGTCCTAGAAGCTCCTATTAATCCTGTATTTTTCCTTCACAGCATTTGAGTGTGTCTTTGTTTGCACATTAGCTCCCTGAGCTAATTTCATTTTGTTGTATTTAAGCAGATAGTAGCTGCAGCTAGAAAAACAAATACAGGCACAAATGGTCTCAGCCACTACCCTGCTATTTTGACACTTGTATTTACTGGGAAAAGGGGCAGGGGCTTTCCTGACTGGGGCTCTAAAGCCATTGCTGAGATGGCCCATGCTTGCACTTACACAGGACATAACATAACATAACCCACTTCCACCGCCACAGACATCAAGGCATACCCTGCTAAGGGAAAGATTTCTTACAGTTAGGGTTGCCAGATGGTATATAAAAAAAAAAAAGCCCCAGGGAGTAACCAGGGAGACCTGGGTGGGGGGGAGGGCGGATTTGGGAGGTCGAGCCAAAATGCAATCGTGGCCCCTTTCATTGCCGTGTGTCCCGAGCAGGCTTCCATCAGACGCCAAGCCGGGCAAGGCAGAAGCAGAAAAACGTCCTTAATTAGAAAATACCGGACATTTGTTTGTTTACCAGACAAAGTCCAAATACCAGACTGTCCGGTTCAATACTGGACACCTGGCAACCCTACTTACAGTGAGTTCCCTTTAGCTGACAGGCAGATCAGCAAGTGAAGAATAAACTGGGGTGATTCTGAATGTGCCCCAAGTTTTTTTAAAAACAGCTGCAGCTCAGCACAGGGGTGAGAGCTCGGACTCCTGGGTTTGATTCCCACGATACCTCCCCTCTCTGTCTAGGAAAGGGCCCCACAGACCTACTGCGGAAGAGGACGGAATACAAGCTGCATTTATTATGTACAAAGAGTTTGTTTCCTAGCATAGCAAGTGCCCAAGGAGCCTATGGGCCCTCTACTCTTTTCTATCTGTGCGGATTTTTTTCCATGCATGAGCAGAATACATTTTTTTATGTGCACCGAGGCATGAGCGAATGTGCACCACCAGTTGAAACAGAAAACCTAGCTGGGGGCACTCTGCTTATCAGCTGGGTGGCATTTGAATCTCTCCTGTGCAGCTGCCCAAGTGCACAGCTTACAGGGCACACAGCGAGGAACCCTGCCTGTTAGTCCCATGACATTAGTGCGAGAACCACACAGGCAGGGACCAGACGACGCCTGAAGCATCCTCTCCAGCTGCAGCCTTGGGGAAGGGCAGCAGCTGTGATCTCTTTCCACACAAACACCTCTCTGGTCTTTTGCCAGGGCCAGAGCGGGGGTTTCTGTGCTCCTGCCGCCCCCAGGAATGGGAGAGATGGCAGCCCAGCAAGAGGAGGCAAATGAGGAAAGACATTAGTCACGCCAACCCCTGGCTATCTTCTGACAGTAAATGAAAAATTAGCAGGTAGGTGATGTCTCCTCCGGAGGCCTTTGACCCTGCTGTGACTATAATGAGAGCAAGTGACTGAACACAAAGGGAGTTAATAGAAATAAGATACAGAACCCGCCAAGGGCTTTCTCTAAACACTCTGGAGTTACCTTAAATACACTTCTCCTGATTTCTATTCAACCGCTCAACTCACCTCCCATCAAACCTTGTTTGGGTGTGAAAAAAGGCAGGGCAGCAGCTGGATTGAATTACCTTGTTAACCAAACATGGGTAAATCCTGTGAGGATTTACACTAAAGGGGGGGGGGCAGAGACTTTTTGGGGTTGGGGCCACTGACCCACAGAAAAGTCAGTCGGGGGCCACAAACAAGAAAGAAGCAAAACACGAAACAAAACCACAGAACCTCACTGACGTGGCCCCCAACTTAGAAGGAGAAAGACAACTCTCACACACCAGAGCCTAGGGGGGCCCAGGCTCCTAGGTTTTGTGCACTCCAGCCCCACAGGTGGACAGCGGGGGAAGGGATGGGCACTGGAGCACCAGCGTAGGCTTCCCAATGGTTGGGGGGCCCTGAGGCAAGTTGGGGGGTCACATTTGGCTCCTGGGCCTGAGGTTCCCCACGCCTGCACTGAGGCTTTGTCTCCATTGCCAAGTGAATGACAATTTTTTTATCATTCAGAGGTGCTTAGAACACACACACACACACACACACACACACACACACACACGCGCGCGCGCGCGCGCGCACCCCAAACGATGCAAGTTTTGCCCCAGCAAGTGGCAGTGTAAGTAGCTTGCTGTTGGCGGGAGCACTCTCCTGCCCACAGCATGAAGGCGAAGTCTGCACTTGCACTGGATCCTCACAACTTTTGTTGTTCACGGGTGCTAATCTCCCCTCCCCCGCCCCCCAATGACGGACAAAGGTTTTGCCACGGCAAGTGCGAACGCCGGCGCTTTGTTCACTGTCCCTTCCCCCGGCACAATCTCACAGTCCTCATTGGTGGTTTCCATGGAGAGCCCCCCCAAGGGGCGTGTAGCACTCAGACACACACATGGTCCCTGCAGCCAGTTGCTTTGAGCAGCGTGCGGGGGTGTGGCAGGCAGGTCCTGCTGGACTGCAGGCCTGGAGTTGCCTAAGGTAAGCACCACCCAGACAGACCTACACCCCACCCCCTTCCATACCTCAGCTCCCTGCCCCACGTCACAAACCAGACCTTCTCAACTCCTCTTGCACCCCTGCCAACCCCCTCCTCCAAGTCAGAATCCTCTCCTGCATCCATACCCCCATCCAAGACCCTGGAACCCCTCCCAGACCCCAACCCCTTGCCCCAGGTCACAGTCCCCTCCCCCTCTCTCAACCAAACTCACTCCCAGACCCTTGCACTCCCATCCCATATCCTGACCTCCCCAACTTCCATCCCAGACCTTGTAACTCCTCCATTAACATCAAAGAAGAGTAAAGCCCTTGACCACTTACCAAATTCTTGGTGTGCCCCTCCCCCCCATCAAAAATAATTGCCCACACCTGGTATGGAGTTAAAAACCCATCACTGAAGCCACCTCCTCACTAAGCAGAAGATCGATGCTGTCATGATCAATCTTCCAGAGTTCAATTTAGCATGGCTAGTCAAGACCCACTAAATCAAACTCAGATGGTGCGCCCCTGTTGCCGGCTGGTACTCCTGCTCCTGCGATGAGTAGGAGACCCACCGTGGAGACCGCATGGAAACTTGAATTAAGGTATATGAACTCCAGCGATGTAATTAATGTAGCTGAAATTGCGTATCTTAATTCAGTCTTCTCCTTTAGTGAACACCTGGCCCCAGCATAGGGGACCTCCTCTGGAGAGACTAATTGCAGATTTACCAAGCGAGTCCAGATCTGGCAAGTAGCACCTGTCAACACTATTGCACAGCTTCCTGTTGGACAGCTACCACATCATTGCCCAGTTACCATTTCCCACCCCCGCGTCCCCTAAACCTTAGACTTTGTCCCTGCTCTTGAAGCCCAGGCAGGAGTGTGGAGGCCCAAGGGCCTTGGTGGAGAGACAAATGCAGGATTCTAGTCCAATTCTAAGCCAGGGTGCATGAGTGTAGCTCCACAGATTTGCACCAGCTGAGAATCTGACTTGCTTACTTAACCCTTTGTAGATTTTCTGGATGGAAGGCCGCTCTCTGCGTGTTAGAGTGCATAAGAAACCTTGGCAACCCTGGAGTCTGGTGCAGAATGATGGCAGAATTAGAAAAGCAAGATTTAAAATGTCTCTTTAATGACCTGGGCATGGCATTGTGAGTCTTGCTTTAAGAAACCAAAATGGGAAGGAAACTACTGAAAATATCTTAGGGACCCCGGGTCTTCCTGTGCCTGAGGCAGCCCCATTCATTAGCAGACCATTTAAAGTGGTGTATCTGTAGAAGCAGGATAGTTACAGTTTGGGGGAGAGCAGGGCTGGAAGATGCCCCCCATCCTTTCACAGAAAGCAGAGCTCTGGGCATGGACCCCCAAGTTAACTGGAACCAGAAATGAAAGACTGACATTGTACTGGATACTTTATAGCTGACCACATATGACTGTGAGCATTTCAATTGGACAAGACACAGCCAAGCACACCACACTGCCTGTGCTAGGTCCCAGTGCCCAGCAATGGAAGACTTCAGAATTCATACATGGAAGTGCCTTCTACAGCTAGGTTTGTGCCCCGTATCAAATAGCTGCTGCTTTCTTTTTTTTTTTTGGTCCGTCAATAGCAGAGGAAATGGGACAAGATCTTCCTGCTGGTGCCCATGGACTGAGATTTTAGAGCCTCCCCTATGGGATCAGTCCCCAAGAGTCACCCCAAAATCACCAAAGGGCGGGTGAGAGCAGTAACACGGATAGACGCCAAGTAGTGATGGCCCTAACCCTGCCCCCCTCTCTACCCTCACACCTCGGACTCCAAGCTAGAGATTCGCCTCCAGGACCGGGCAGCGTAAGGACTGCTCATTCTCTGGGCTGCCAGCAGGTCCCCCCTCTCGGCACTGACCATCTGGAGGAAGGACGGCTCTGCTCGGCTTCGCTCTGTACAGTCTCTGTACACGCTGTCGAAGTACATGGTCCTCCGGCTGTCCTCGTGGACCAAGTAGTCCCTGCTCCTGGGTGCCCAGGGAGCCCGAGCGATACAGTGCTGGCTGGCCCTGGAGTGTTCACAGAGTGGGGCAGGCCCCTGGTACAGCTGCCCCAGATACATGGGCAGGTTCGTATAGGAGTTCATGTAGGCGTACTGTTTGTGCACCACAGTGGAAGAGGCCCGGTGCATGCTGCTGGAGTTCTGCAGGCATGCCTCCCCGTAGGAGGGCAGCCTCGCCACCGGAGAGTGCAGGAGCCGCTGTCCTTTCCAAGAAAGCCTGGAGTTTGTCTCCAGGCGTTTTCTGTTGCACATCGCACTGGGCCGGAGGGCTTCAGAGGGATAGTGCATTGGTGCTGGTCTCAGCGCCACGCCGGCTTTGGGGAAGAGATCCGGTAGGTCCCCTTGGGCGGAAGACTTGCCGTCGTATTGCCGGATGCCTAGGGAACGGTGCTTCCCATTCTGCTCCCAGGAGGACCTCAGCAGGTTGGCTCTCCTGTTCAGCTTCTCCTTTCCCAGAAGGGGCAGCTCTATGGGTTCTGGTTCCTTGAACACAGTCACTAAGGGCCTGCAAGGCCTGTTGGTGGTCAGGAAGGAGCTGTGTGCACAGTCGGGAGGCAAGAAAGGGCTCTTCTTGGAAGTGGAGAACAGTCTTGCCAGCGGGGCTGGGCCCCTGGGTCCTCCTTCCCCATACACCAGGCGGACATTTGGGGAGAGCTTCTCCTTTCCCTCTCCCCTGGACACAGGGTGCTTATGCTCTCTGTAGATGTCCGGGAGGGGAAGCTCCCTTTGAGTTTCCAGTGGTGAGAGGGAAGCGCTCAGGTGGTTTCCCAAGGGCACGTGGCTCCTAAAATGGGCTGGGGGCATGGTCCTCACCAAGAGGTGGGGAAAGTCCCCCACAGTGGAACCAGGAAGAGCTTTATCCCTGGAATAGCTTCCTCGAAACTTTAGGGGGTGAAGTACTGGTGGCTGCTCGTTTACTGCCCTCCAGTTTTCATTAGCTGGCAGCCTGGAATCCACAAAGGGCTGCTGGGGCTCAGAGATGGGCGGTGGAACAACCCGCTGGGCACAGACCCGCCCGACTTTCTCTGCGGCGGCCATGTTGGAGGAGCAGGCTGGCCTGTTGGACACGCTGGTGTTCTGGACCACCAGCTGAGGCGTTCGAAGGGAGAACGTGGGCTGTAGGGTTTCGCTCCGGTTGGTCCAGTTCTCAATGGTGCGCGTGGCATTCTCCAGGGAGCTCCCCACGCTGGCTGTGGACACCATGTCCTTAGCGGCCTGCAGCATCTTCAGCACGTTGGCTTGGGCGGAGTTAGCGGTGACGTCAGGGGTGCGCACATGCACAGGGCTCTCCAGATTCTGGACTCCGCTGAAACAGCTGTAAATGCCCTGGAAAGCAGAGAGAGAAAAAGTGACCAGAGCAATTCTGTGTGCAGGGGGCACAGGGAGGGAGGTGAAGAATGATAAATCAGTGTGTGTCTTAGGGCTGAGTCCGGGCAATCCCTCGCATACAAGCTTCAGGTTCATGCAGGATAAAGCTGATCAATACTACAGATCAACGATAAAAACCAACAGTTATGATGGAGAGCAGCCTAGGACTGGCCTGAGGTCTCCTTGTGCTGGGCCAAGAATATCATCTACAGCGCAAAGGAAGGAGGTAAAAGGTTACCTGGCTACCCAGCAAACGTTAGGCTTACTGGAACGCTCACTGGAAACCGGTTGGGTGGCCCATCATGCCACGCTGGAGCAGCCCTGGCAAACACCAGTTGGCCCTGTGGCGGCACCAGGCAGGGCTGAGCTTGTGTCAGGCCCTGTCTTTGCTGAGCTAGCATGGCCCAGGTGGTCACGAAGAATCCCAGCCATGCCAGAGTGACCCAAGCAGGCCGGCGGGACCCCAGCCGCACTGGAGTGGGCAGGCTGGGCTGTCGGGCAGGATCTTCCTGTTAATGGTTAACCATTAACTGGTATAAAATTATCCGTTGAACCAGTTAACTATTTTAATGGTTATTTACATCCCTAGTGCAAAGATCTGAAAACATCCACTCAGCATGCAGCAGCAGTCCAAAAAGCAAATAGAATGTTAGAAATCATTTAAAAAGGGCTAGAGACCAAGACAGAAAATATCTTAATGCCTCCATATAAAACCATGGTACGCCCACATCTTGAATACTGCGTACAGATGTGGTCACCTCATCTCAAAAAAGATATATTGGCACTGGAAAAGGCTCAGAAAAGGGCAACAAAAATGATTAGGGGTTTGGAACGGGCCCCATATGCAGAAAGATGAAAAAGACTTAGACTTTTCAGCTTAGAAAAGAGAAGACTAAGGGGGGATATGATAGCGGTCTATAAAATCATGACTGGTGTGGAAAAAGTGAATAAGGAAAAGTTATTTACATATTCCCACAACATAAGAACTAGGGGTCACCAAATGAAATTAATAGGCTGTAGGTTTTAAACAAACAGTCAATCTGTGGAACTGCTTGCTAGAGGATGTGGTGAGGGCTAGGACTTTGACAGGATTCAAAGGGGAGCTAGATAGATTCATGGAGGTTAGGTCCATCAACGGCTATTAGCCAGGATGGGTAGGAATGGTGTCCCTGTTTCTCCGGAGGTGGGTGATTGGGGGGGGGGGGAAATCACGTGACGATTACTTGTTGCGTCCCCTCCCTCTGGGGCATCTGGTATTGGCCACTGTTGGCAGACAGGATATTGGGCTGCATGGACCATTGGTCTGACCCAGTATGGCTGTTCTTACGTTCTTATGATCTCTGCATTACTTCCAAACACCCCAATGTTAACATCTTCCCTTTCCCCCCGAATAGTTTCCTCCCACAAGGGATGCAGCAGACTCATACGAGAATGAGCCCTTTGATTGGGAGTGGAACGTGAGGACAGAACATCTTCCATCACCTCTCCAGCCAGCTAGCAGGTCTCCACAATGGCACCCCAAGGTTGCTCTTGCCTGGAGAAAGCCAGAGCTCCCCTCAGCCCCCCCCCATTCACCTGCCCTGCTTTGAGCAGCGGGCCCATTAAGAATGATTTCACCAGGTGAGGTGCAGGCTTGCGGGAGCACAAGGCATTTCAAGTGCCTTGTCTTGGGACTGTGAGCGTGACAAGGCCAGGGACCGGCACAACTATTCATTACTTGGTTCCTTGGTGAGCTGTGAATTGGTGCGCCATTGTTTCGTGGGAATTTAGGGCTGGGAAAAGGCTCCCGCCAGAGAACAGCCCTTCAGACAAGAAGCTTGTTTTAGTACACGGACACGGGCTGGGCAGCACAAGCTTCCTCCCTCCTGTCCCACCAGTGTGCCCAAGGCTTGACCGGGAAAGTCCTCGCTAAGGGGGAGAGGAGAGGTCCAGATAGACCTTGGGCCCGGTGTGAAAGTGGCGCTTTTATTCAGAACGTTACCCCCCAGGGAGTGGAGCCCAGCCCGCACACCCCACTCCTGCCATAGCCGCCCAGAGAGCCAGCCCGCTTGTGGTGACTCCTCAGACCACATTCTGCTCAGCAGCCTAGAGCAGGGGTGGGCAAAAGGGCCTCTGTGGGCCAGATCCGGCCTGCCAAGTGAATTGATCCAGCCCACAGAGGTCCTGCCGCTCCCCCCGCCAATCAGGGCCTGGGGGTGAGAATGTGGTGAAGTCTCCTCCCTCCCTGCCCCTACTCTGCAAGGCGCTTAGAAGCACTGCGCATTCCTGGCAGGGCAGGAGGAGACTTCATGTGCTCCCCTCCCACAGAGTGGAGGGGAGTGTGTGAAGTCTCCTCCTGCCCAGCAAGGGGCTCAGCTGGTGGTTGACTCTAAGTGCGATGCTCCCTTGCAGGGCTGTGGCAGGGAGTGAGAGACTTCACATGCTCCCGCTCCCACTCCCCCCCAGGCCCTGATTGATTGATTGACCTGGGGGCAGCAAGAGGAGCACGCAAAGTCTCCTCCCACCACCAAGGGCACAGGTACCTAGAGTGAACCACCAGCTGTTCAGAACAGCTGGCGGTTCTCTGCAGGAGGGGGAGACCTTTTTTTTTTTTTTTAAATATACATATATATATATATATATGGAGATATACCTATCTCATAGAGCTGGAAGGGACCTTGAGAGTTCAGTCCCCTACCCTCAAGGCAGGACCAAGTACCATCCCTGACAGATTTGCCCCAGATCCCTAAATGGCCCCCCTCAAGGACTGAACTCACAACCCCGGGTTTAGGCAGCCAATGCTCATACCACTTGCCTATCCCTCCCCAATCAGGGTCTGTGGGTGAGGAAGCACAGAATTGTCCTGGTTCCACCCCTTCCGCCTGAGGCTCCACCCCTTCCGAGGTGGCCCAAGGCCACTCCAAAAATTTCAGAAGTGGCCCCTGGTCAAAAATTATTGCCCACCCCGGCCTAGAGGCAACACCCTCAGCATCCCATCCCCAGACACATACCCCCAGCCCTTGCTCCTGGTGACCAGCTAGGGGGCCCCTGGAACATCAGCTCAGGAACGAGCCACTTGCTGGGAGCGTGGCCATGCAGCACAAGCATGTTGGGAAGGCACTTACCCGGCTTATGGCCAGCAGGAAGTCAAGTTTGTGTGATTTGGGGACGGAGTGGCGCAGTTTCCAGTACACCAGGTGCTCCCAGGCAAAGACCAGTAGGCTCAACCCCATGGCCACCAGCAGCATGTAGAAGACCCCGGCCATGTTGTCAATGTCTAGCTTGCTGCTCATCACCTCATTCTTCTCATTCTGGCAGATCCCTGACAGCCACACAGTCTCCAGCTTCTGGGTTTCCCCTAGAAACAGTTCCACACACAGGGGCAGACTGAGATTTAGCCAGGCACTGACCTCAGAGTCTGACGTCCATGTTGACTTGGGAGACAAAAAACAATCCACCGCATCCCAGGAGTTATTAATAGAGAGGATTTTCTCCTCTATTCACCCTTAGGGTTTCTCCCCAGTTGGTGCTTTCCCCAAGCTCTCCTAGATTTGGGCATGCAATGGCCTTTTCCTGACTGCTTAATTTCTTCCCCTCCCCACCCATCTCTTTTCTCCCCATATTTCTCCTCCTTTGTCCTGATCTGCCTCTTTCCCTCTCTCCTCCCCCCTTAACTCTGTTATGTCTTACTCCTCTTCCTCCCCCTTCCCCCCCCCCCACGTCTTTATACTTTGAGACCATAAGTGATCTGTCGGGCAAGCTGCTGGGAGCGTTTCATTGTCTATTAGCAGGAAGAGAAACTGCAGACAGAATAATGTCCAGACCCCTGGCAGGAGAGGCTGGGCCCAATTTAATGTTAAGCGCACACAACCTGACAGAGGAACAGTTTTCTGAATCCTTCTTGATACTTCCCCTAATGCACAGCTCAGATGGCAGACTGCCTGCTTGACTACACAGAGTCCAGCTGAGGAGCATCAGGAGACCAAGAGACTCAAAGCTACATGCCATTGATGACTTCCATGTAGCAGGCAGAGGAGAAAAATTCCCAGCTGGGATACATATACATCAGCTGCAGGTCTGACCCCTAGATTATAGGGATGGAGCCCTAGATATCTGGGTTAATTCACAAAGTAAGTGCCTTGTTTTGATGGACTGTCAGATCCTCTTCCAGTTTTAACAGACAAATACGTATTTAAATAAAAGAGCCGCGTGTTTGTACCAGGGAGAGAAAGGGGAGGAAAAGAGATGATCAACCACGTAAGGGAAGGTGACAGACAGAACAGCCACCGTTGTCTCTGAGGGTATGTCTACACTACAGAGTTTGGATGTTTTTCCGACAAAACTTGAGGAACATCTACACTGCAATTGCGTTCTTCTGCAAGAAAATAGAAAGAACAGAGGGGTTTTTCTAGCATTGGTAATCCTCATTCTACGAGGAAGAAGCCCTTTTGCAAAAAAGCTCTTTCCCAAAAAGGCATGTGTGGATGGGGAAGAGGGAGTTCTTTTGGAATAAGAGGAAAGAGGAAAAATCACAGGTGCCCTGGTGGCCATTCCGTCCAGAGCAATCGCAGCTTACATGCGAGATAGCATCCATTCAGTCTGGACGCTCTCTTTCAAAAAAGCAGATTGCTTTTTCGATGCACTTTTGCAGTGTAGACGCTCTCTTCTGGAAGAAGTTTTTTCAGAAGATCTCTTCCAAAAGAAGCCTGCAGTCTAGACGTAGCCTGATTCTTGGGTAACGCTCTTTCCCCAGCTTTGCAAGGAAAGAAGTGCAAGAAGGGAAGGGCTAGGATAAACATTTCACCCAGAAAGGGGAGGGACACTGCCCCCAGGCTCTGAGCGGGGAAAGAAATACCCACCGTCTCCCAGGAACTGCAGCAGGGCCAAGTCAATTGCTCTCTTCCACTTGGAATCTTTCTGGAGAGCAATGCCATACCCAGTGGTAGCGAAGACCTTCCCACTGCCGATAGTCACCAGCTTGCAGCCCTCGTCCTTGCCAGCCATGTAATTCAGCACAGCAGCATCGTAGATAAAGGCATCCAGCTTCCTGGAACCAAGCAGAGACTTCAGGGCAAGGATGGCAGCAGAGGAGACAGGAAGGGAGCAGCTGGGGCAGGGAAAAGGTAGGGTATACGGGGGGGGAGGGGAGGGGGGAGAACAAAGTATCCACAGGGTTTTGGATTCAGCAGCTGGGGAGGAAACTCAGGCATTTCCCTTTCTAAAGGAAGAGGAGCTGTTGAAGGTCTTGAGGCTCATCAGCTATAGAGTCAACAATCCCAGACACAAGTCTGGGCTCCAAACACGCCAAATGGGAGAAGGCTACCACCAGCCAATTCATTTGAAAGGCAGTGATCTAGCTCTACACCACTGAAAGGCAGCCACCGCTGGGGTAAAAGATGGCAGCTGTTTAACACGACATAGCAACATTGCAACAAGAATTTAGGACACAAAGCGAAGGAAAAGAAAGCCTCCATTGAAACGGAAGAGGGGATCCAGGGAAGCTCTACGCTGCAATCAGAGATATGACAGTAGCAAGTGTCGACAGACCCGTGCTAGCTTTGATCGAGCTAGTTTGAAGAACAATCAGAATGCAACAGGCAGCAGGGGCTAGTGGCTAGAGTTACATACCCCAGTCCCCGGTATGTACAGCTCTTCTGCCATGACTTCACTGCTATTATTCAAAGCTAGCTCAGGTGTGTCTGCATATGCCACAGTCACACCTCTGACTGCAGTGTAGACATGTCCACCGGCCAACAGGGGCCTGGTCTACACTAGAAAACAAGTTGTGTCCCTCGGGATGTAAAAAGCCACACCCATGAGCAGCACAGTTCATCTGACCAAAGTCCCTGTGTGGACAGTGCTAGACCAGCGGAAGAATTCTTCTATTGACCTAGCTGCTGCCTCTCAGGGAGGTGGATTACCTATGCAGACAGGAGAACCCCACCCCTGGCCATAGGTGGGGTCTACACCAGCAACGGGCAACCTGGGCTAGTGAGTAGGCCACATGCGTGGCCCTCCACCTCAATGGGCTGCAAGACTGTCGTAACCAAGACGATTTCGGAGGATAGGGTCTGTGGGCTGTGCCGATTGCACCGCAACAGCGCTTTGACTGGATGCAGAGGGAGCGCACGGGTCTCACAGTCACTGCGGGGTGCACTCAGCATGCACCTCACATCACGTGCCCTCACTTTACACATGTCTCCCTTTAGTAATTACCAGAAGAAAAAAAAACCCCTGTGGGTAGAAGCCAATCCACATCTGGCAACCCTGTACACAGCAAAGTGTCCTGTGAGCCACACACAGAACCCCGAGGGGCCGCAGGTTGCCCACCACTGGTCTACACTGAAGCGCTAACCCGGTCCAATAGGGTTCCCAGGTGTCCGGCATTGAACCGGACAGTCCGGTATTTTCGTCTCCTGTCCGGTAAAAAAAATCAGAAAATACTGGACACCTAAAATGTCCGGTACTTTCTGATTTTTTCCCGGCCAGGAGGTGAAAATCCCGGGCTGTCCGGCTCAATACGGAGGCAGCCTGGCAACCCTAGTGCTTACTGGGTTCCGCAGGGGAGCTGTCCAGCCCCGCGCAGGGAGGCAAGGTGGCGGGTGGCCGCCGGCAGCCTGTTAGGGCCAAAAAGCCTCACCACATGTTTCTTAAAGGGGCCATGCTGTTTTGTTTTGTTTTGTTTTGTTGTTTTTTGCTTAACTCTCAGGGTCCTTTTTTTTCGGTATTTTTTCTGAAACCATCTGGCAACCCTATGGTCCAGCTGTAGTGTCTCAAGTGTTGACAAGCCTGAGTTAAAATTTGGCAGCAGCAGGATACAGATGTTAATGCCCCTGTGCTCAGGAGAAGTGCATACACTCAGGAAGGACCACAAGCTGTCAGGGCCTCAGTCTGCCCTCTCATCTGGAGGGAATTATTTACACGGGAGATACCCCAAAAACAGGTGGATTTCTTACCCGATGCTCTGTGTTTCTCACTCCCTAGCTTCCTATCCTCTCGTCTCTTTGAAAGCTAAAGGCTATTGAGAGAGGGGATGGGGAATTCTTCAATTCCTTGATTCGCTATAGAAAACGCACAGACAGAGGAAATCTTGGGACAGCTCCTTTTTCACTTCTGCGCGCTACATCCCCCTGACAGCCTGAGAGGATGTGGCCTTGTAAGCTTGCGTTAAGTGGTGGGAGCAGCCCACTCAAGTCAGGCGCCATTCCCCTATATTTCTAACAATGCAAATACAGGATGACAGTCCCTTCCTGCCCCACCCCAGGCCTTTTGAGGAGGTGCACTCTTGTTTCAGAAGCATTGCCCTCAACGGGAGACATACCCCATTTTGAGGCTGGTCAGGGCGTCTTCTACCGAGCGCTGGTTGTATTTCACCATGTGCGTGTGCATGTCTGGATAGTTGCTCCGAATGTTCCTCTCTGTGCTGCCGTTGGGGACGGTGCCGAAGCGGAACGGGGGATACTGCTCCTGGGGCCTCTGGAACTAGAACGGCAACCACCACGAACATCAATCAATTGCCTGGTCCAGCGCTGAGCCCCAGGCCTCCTCCTGGGTGTTCCACTTATCCCCTGAGAGAACTGGGCTCTGTTTTCACTCTTCCCTGGAGCCTAGCTTCCCCCCCCATTTCTACCCCTTCTCTCTATTCCTGTCCTGTCACTGCTTTTCCAGCCAGCACTTCCAATGCTGGCTGGAAAATAGCATGACCCTGCCACACAAAGTTTCCCACTTTGTCAAAATTGGTTGGATTTGGGCCAACATTGCACAAGTCCGTGGCAGAGCTGGGAATCAAACCCAGGCCTCCTGAAACCCTGACCACCGAGCACAGGAACCCGCTTTCCTGGTACCTTTTCCCCAAAGCTTTTACATTTATTACAGGGTGTTCCTTGCCAGAGACCGCCTGTGCTCCGTTGGCAAGAGTCTGGCCTAGTGGGGAGCAGGAAGGGGAACACAAAAGAGATACTGGGTCACATGAGCAACTCCTATCTGTGGGCAATACTCAGATGCTGTGGGGGGAGAATAGAGCCCGCAGTCAGCGTATGCATTAGAACGCAGCTCCCTCTCTCCCCTCCATGGTTCCAGTCTCCCTTGGCTGCTCTCCATCTTGGTTTCTCTCAGCCTCTTTTCTGTTCTTCCCCCTCCCGCCCCACATGCCAACCATTCAGCCTTCAAGTCTGGTCAATCTTAGGCCAAAGGAGTTCTTGCCTCCTTCCAGACTGTGACTCCATTAATCTCCTCATCTTCAGCCTTAACACCCTTGGGTTAGCACCCTAACCTCATCCACTCACCTCACTCTCTCAACGCACACTTACCCCGCCACATTTGTTCTGCCCAGGCTGTAGGCCCTGGGCTCACAGCCCCTCTCTGCCCCCAGAGGGGCACCACGGCCGTCACACTGAGGCACACACATTCAGAGGGAGCACGCTTAATGGATTCGACACATTGCTCTGTATTGCTGGCATCATACAAGCCTCCATGCTAAGGCAAAGCAGGTCTGTGCTCTTCAGTCCTTACTTGGTTAACATGCCCCCAACCCACTTTGTGGTCCATACCCAGCCCTGGTTATTCCCCACGCTACCCCTCCTAGACTGGTTATTTTCTGCAAGCCTCCTCACCTTCTTGTCACTCAGCCCAGAGACGGTGTCGATATATTGCTCCTGGATCATAAAGGCAGCCAGGTTGGCAGTATAACTGGCCAGGAAAATCACAGCAAAGAAGGCCCAGATCAGCACCATGATCTTACTGGTGGTGCCTTTTGGATTCTCAATGGGCACCGAGTTATTAAAGACCAGGGCCCAGAGCAGCCAGACGGATTTGCCAATGGTGAAGGAGGGGCCCCCGGACTCTGGGAGGAGAAAAGAAGAGAGGCTTTGGGTAGCTCAGAATGAATCATTTGGATAAACACAACATCTCTGCAACCCTGGGCATGCTGCTAGTGCCTCAGCTTGTGTCTCCTGGAAAATGACTAGGGATGATTCCTCCTGGCTTTTAGATTGGTGGGATTTCCAGTTATGCTGCAGCTTTTTTTCATCTGTAACTTGCCAGCAAACAGAGGCCTGGGTTTGCTGTTGGAGAAAGTTATTTTTGTTTCTTCCTTAAGTCCTGCATTGACACGTGGGTGCAGTTTATATAGACAGACACCTTTCTGGGCCCACATCCTACCCCAACATGGAGCAAGGAGTCTGGCTGTGTTCCAGGAACTGACAAATGACGGTCAGAGATTTCCTATTAATTCAAAGATCAACTTGCTTTATTGAGTGGAGCCAATCAAAAACACACTGTTCACCTAGAACTAAAACAGCTCAGGGCCACGTCCCAACAAGCACTGGATCTGTCTCACCAGGGGACAGTCTGAACACTGAGCATCTCCCAACATAGACTGGGCATCTCAGCACAAGCCTGTGCCAAGATCTAATCTGTTGTAGATATTTATATAGCACCAGTCCTTGTAGCATCCAGGCACTGAGTCTGATAGAAACCTGAGCGACTCTTTGGGGCTTGTTTTGTTCCAAAGTCCTGGGGAGAAAGAACAAGAGTAATCTTGCCAGACTTTGCACATGGCCCTGCCTCAATGGCTGGGCAGGTTCTGTGAGGTGAAGGAAATCTGCCAGGCCCATGTCTGGTGAGGATCCAAGACTGGACTTCAGCACAGAGACCTACGAAGCAGCAGCTTTTCTGACCTCACCTCCGGAAATAACTGGATGGTTGCCTCTCTCTGCTGGAGGAGAGTGGAATGGAAATGCATCTTGCTGCCACGCCACCTCCCGACACCACGCCAAAAAATTACAACGAGGGGGAAAGGAGGAGACAAAATGAAAAATGAGTCTCCAGAACCAACCAGCACTCTCTGGTGAGAGGAATGGAGCAGCAGGGCTCCGGCTGGCTGAGTTCTGTTGGAGCCTTTGTTCATTCGGAATATGAAAGCTAAAAATAGATTGTGTATTTTTACTGTGGGCTCTAGGCTATTCTCTCCTGGTAGATACCAGCTTCCTTCTGACTCTCCTTTTCTCCCCGCGTACGAACCCTGTCTGAACAGCGAACCCTCCAAGGTCGATGTTGAGAAATTGTCCAGGATCTCTGAAACTAGAGCGGGGAGAGGTACAGGCCAGGAGTGCTGGTGCACAGGGGAGTCATTGATGCTGCTTGAAAAAGCATTTTCATTATGCACCCGTCAGGATGGATATCCTTTAATGAACATTCATCAAGGGCAAAGATGGCATCCTGGCCTGGGGCTGACAGCTCCTCCAAACAAATGTGAGAAAAATCTTCTCCCCAGCTAGCTCAGACGTGGGAGCTCTTAGCTAGAGCAGACAGCAGAGTAGGTGGCTGATTTGGGCCTGCTGGTGACAGACACAAAAGGGCCAGAAGGAACTGGCTTCACTACGTGATCGCAATGGACCCTTCTGGCCTTAGAATTCATGAATTTATGTCCACCATGGGCACTGGCAAAATCCCATATGTCAGCTTGACGTGGCCCGAGGAATCTCTCGCCTGCATCCCGTCTGGCCAAGCAATGGCAGGAGGGCGCAGAAGCCTGCACACAGTTGCAGGGGAGGAGTAACTTTATGGCTTTTCAGTTTCCTGGGTTGACACTGAAATGGAAGATTCTGGAGACACCACTTCGGGATCTGATGCTTGGCAAAGAGACTCTCAGAGCCCCTGCTGAGGGAAGGGTGGCTCCCTCCCTCCCCTGAGAACAGTGGCCAGGGGCATGGATGAGACGCTGTTGATGGAGGCCGGGGTCTGCTTTATGAGGGCACGTCTAGAGTTGCTTTCACTTTCGAAAGAAGATATGCAAATTCGGCGTGAATTTGCATATCTTCTTCCGATGGCTTTTTCAAAAGAGGGTCTTTCAAAAAAGAAAGTAATCTAGATGCAGTTCTTTCGAGGAAAAAAACCCCTTTTTCGAAAGAACTGCGTAAACCTCATTTTTTTTAGGAAGAACGGTTCTTTCGAAAAAGGTTTATATTTTCTCAAAAGAATCGCATCTAGACTACTTTCTTTTTCGAAAGAATCTCTTTCAAAAAAGCGATCGGAAGAAGATATGCAAATTCGTGCCAAATTTGCATATCTTCTTTTGAAAGTGAAAGCAACTCTAGACTGTGCCCTGCTTGAAGCTCTGCTGAAAGAGGCTGGGAATCAGCTGTCTCCCACTCCCTGTAACACATGGATACAGCTGGAAACATGACCCTGGGATGAGCCAATGCTTCCCCAGGACATGAGGGGCTGTAAGAAGACAGACTCGTTCCCACGCAATTATTCCGGTGCCTCCCCGCATATGGCAGGGCACATAGACTACAGCTATCTGCATTAAGTGTGTGTGGGGCCAGGTGCGTGTGGCCAAGGGCACCATCCCATGGCACAATATTTGCTCGTGGTCCCTTTAAGCAACTTACTTTTGCCGCTGGTTAGATTCTGGTTGTAGCCGACGGGGCTGAAATACTCGAACATGAAAACTGTGATGGCGACCACCGTGAGACACATCACGAACATCATCACCCACACCGCCGGGCTGTAGGGCTCTGCAAGGCGAGAGGGAGGCAGTCAACTCCAACTGCGCTGCACCCGTTCAAGGTGGACGTGTCACTGTAGGCGACTGGACTCCACCCGCCAAGTAACACAGTACGCCCCAAATCGAGAGGCTCAGGGAAAAGCCCCCTCAGTCATGTGACCCTAGAGAGACCAATCTACCCCTCCCAGCATAATACATTTGTGGTGATCCTATTAGTGTCCTTGGATTGAAAAGGCATCAGGATTACACTGAAAGCTGCCCACCAGGTGTCCTCATCTACAGACCGAGCACACGCTAAATACTCCTGTCTTGCTATTTATTAAGTACATCAGAGTGGGAGAGAGAGGGAAGCGTCTTGTGACTCGCTCACAAAAAGAGCCAAATTCAGACCCAATACAAGCAGGTTGAGAGACTGGGCGAGAGAGAAACTAGCCATGTAAAACAGCCATCAAAATTTTACCAGCCCAGGCACAAAATCTACTCACCTGCCCTGGTCACAA
Organism: Pelochelys cantorii; assembly: GCA_032595735.1. NCBI lineage: Eukaryota > Metazoa > Chordata > Testudines > Trionychidae > Pelochelys > Pelochelys cantorii. The sequence continues at coordinate 17,876,187 of CM064344.1, forward strand.
CATAGGGGTGGTAGAAAAACTACTGGGACATTCCTTATCCGTCAAAAAGTTTTAAAATTCACCAGGTGAATAGGCGGATGCTTATCAGTAGGAGTATCGTTAAGGTCCTGCTTCATTTGTGAAATTTCACTTCCCGCAATATTAGGTTTCCATTGCAATTTGACAGTGGGAGCCCAGGTGAGCTGATGGCAAAAAGTCGTGGCCAAGTATTTATGATAAAAAAGATCCATTATTCCTTTTCTGCAATTTCCATGACTTGTCTGCAACTCAGCCACAATTTTTGACAATCATCCTGCAAGTGGGGCCTTAAGTGCTGTTTACTATTTCTATTACTATAGGACCCATGAGCCCTACTCAAGGACCCTGAGCGCTAGGTGCTGTACATAGATAGAACAAAAGGAGTTCACAATCTGAAATGAATCTGAGCAGAACAGACTCTTCCAAGGCTGAAGTTAGAACTGGGTGAACACTGCAAACCTCTGTCTGAATATCTGTCTGAAAGCATCATTTATGCAAGAGACAGCATTCACACCCTGCTTGCGTGCAGTGCCCCACCAGCGCATGAGCTTCCAGGCAAGAACATTTGTGGAAACAACACATCTTAAGTGATGATCACAGAACATGAGTGAAAAGTGCATTTCAAAGTTTTAATCACGAGTGTCCACTCCAGAAATCCGACCCTAAGAGTTGCTTTAATCCAGCCATTCTCAGCTGTGGCTTGGGACCCCAAAGTGGATTGTGAGTTCATTTTAATGGGCTCACCAGGGCCAGCATTAGACTTGCTGGGGCCCAGGCAGAAAGCTGATGCCAGAGCCCTGAAGGCTTCCTCCCTACAGGGCTCAGGCTTCAACCCCACATTTGGGGACTCGAGCCTGGGCTTTCGGTCCTGTGCCCCCAGCAACTTTAATGCCAGCCCCCAAGCCCTGCCATATGAGCAGGGGAGCAGACAGACTTGCCTGGCCCCTGGACAAGGCAGGACTGGGGAAGGCACTGCACACCCAGAAGGGGCAGGGCCTTAGGCAGAAGGGTTGGGGCTTTAGGCAGAAGGGGCAGGGCTGGGGGCAGCCAACCCTCAGTGCCACCCAGAGCTCCAGTGGCAATTTCAGGGGTCTGGGGGAGGGGGTGGCAACTGGAGCCCAGGTTGCCTTTGAATCGCTGGGCTGTGGGGCAACTGCTCCCTTTGCTCCCCTCCCCAACCCATCAGAGGGGTTGCACATGGGTCTGAAGCCCAAATCCAAGCAGTTTAGCTTCCTGGCTCCCCCATGGCATGGGGTCGTGCAGTCATTTCTGTTGTCAGAAGGGGGTCACAGTGCAATGAAGCTTGAGAACCGGAGCTTTAATCCAGCTGGGGAACAGGAGCATATCATGTAACCTGCATGTCCAGTCACAAAAGCTCAGGTAGCCAGTAATTGCAAGGCATTGCTCATGCCCCAAGTGCAGACTGAGAATGGATTACTCCAGACAAGGAGTAAATTCCAGAAAAACACTCAGCCATCTCCTTGCGGAAAAATTCATCAACAGAAAAAAGGGCCAAACACACATCAGCTACATTATTCCCTTAAGGCTATGTCTACACTACGAGTTTTCTTGGCAAAAAATATGCTAATAAGTGACTCATTTGCATGAGTTGTGATCTCATTTGCATATTTTCTGCCGATCGGTATTTGCGCAAAGCCCCCTTTTTCTGCAAGATCCTTATGCCCCAAAAAAGGAGGTATACCAATCTTGCGGAAAAAGGGGGTTTTGCGCAAAAAGGAAACGTCCACACTGCTTGTTTTTGCACAAAAATCGATCGGCAGAAAATATGTAAATGGGATCATGACTCATGCAAATGAGTCCCTCATTGGCATATTTTTTGCAGACACAACTCATAGTATAGACGTAGTGAGCCCAGGCAGGGGGACACAGAGAGAGGGCGAGGCGAAAAGGAACAGAGAGGGAGGGGATGGGAGGTGGAGAAAGAACAAGGCAGGCACAAAACAAGAGGAGCAGCCCAGGGAGGACAGAGACATCAAGGCAGCGGGAAGAGGTGCGAATAGAAAGAGGCACTCAAGGCAGAAAGAGACCAAGCGGAAGAGACGGTGGCAGTTGCTGGGTGACAGCAGCAGACACCCAGAGTGATAGAGCTCTGTCGTTAAAGGGCAGGCTGAAGAATGGGATTAATTCAGGCCCTCAAAATACAGCAGCAAAGGCCCATTTGTCAGTGTGTCCTTCCCTGTCAGGGAGGAGAGAAACTTTATCTGATGGCATCGGATGCATTTCATTAGCATATGGAGGGAGCCGGGCTAGCAGGAGAGGAAGGCGCCTTTGACCCCGGCTTCCCCGGGGCTTCGGCGTTTTCTGGTGAGACGAGTGGGCAGTAGGAAGAGCCGGCCCAAATCTAGAGTCTGCAGAGAGTTAAACGGATTCCTCAGGTAACGGAAGTGGGAGCGGGTTACTTGGCTGGAGTTGGGAGAACTAGGGGAGGACAACACTTTTCTGAAGGGGGCAAGAAAAAGAGCCAGGATGGCTTGTTGCTCCGGTGACACACCTAGGTCAGAGCCTCTGTCCTCCAGTGACAGTGGGGACATTGGCTCCCTCTGGAGCAGATGCACTCTGCTGTGCAGTGCCGGGGAGCCCGTATGTGTCTCCTGCAATCCCACAGCACAGGAGACAGGAAGCTCTGGGGAAGAGGAGACACTCGTCACCTCTAGCAGCGGCGTGTCTGACTTGACAGTGCACATTTTAAAGAGGGATTCAAAGCAGATCCATATTCATGCCAACATGTGTGCAAACATACAGCACAAGGACAAACTCAGGCCTATGCACCAACATCTAAGCAGGCATCCTCATACATTGTAGGACAAATGTGCTTTCCTAGACTTGCCCCTAGGACACACACACACATGCATCCACACATGCATGCTGACACACACACACACACACACACACACACGTACATTTATATGGATCAATTTACACATGCAGCCATTCATCCATCTGCTCACACGCACACACTTTTCTAACAGCAGGTACTCAAGTACAACAGGTGCATGCACACACACAGAGCAAACATACATGCAGCCACACGAAGACATGCACACTGATACACCACCACAGAAGTACCATACATGTAGCAACACAGTCACCCACACTCATTCACAAACATTTTTATACACACACAGAGCCAAACTCACACACGTGTGCAACATACTCACCTGCCTGTCACATACACATACTGCACACACACACACATAGAATCACACAGGGCTGGAAGGGACCCCCAGAGGTTATCTAGTCAAACTGTGCTGAGGCAGCATTAAGTAAACCCAGCCCATCCTGGCAGGGACTTGTCTAAACGATTGTTAAAAACCTCCAATGATGGGGACTCCACAATAGCCTTAGGTAACTTGTACCTGTATTGTTAGCAAAATCTTCCTAATATCCAACTTAAATCTCCCTTGTTGCAAGCTAAGCTGATTACGTCTTAACCTATCCTCAGAGGAGCTGGAGGAAAACTGATCACTGTCCTCTGTCACATCACTTAACATATTTGAAAACTATTGTCAGGTCCCCCTTCAGCCATCTCTTCTCTAGACTAAGAATTGGGCATGTCTGCAACCTTTACTAATAGGGCGTGTTTTTTGCAAGTTTTATCATTCTTGTTGCCCTTCTCTAACAAACGTGAACAAATTGGATTCTAAAGTATGGTGCCCAAAGCTGGACACAGTACTCCAGTGAAGGCCTTACCAATGCCGAACAGAACAGAACTATTACCTCACACATCTTTGTACAACACTCCTTGCAATATACCTCAGAACGACATTTGTCTTTTTTTAGCTGCATCACACGGTTGACTCTCATTCCCTTTGGGAGCCACTATAACCCCGAGATCGCTTTTCTGCAGTACTGCTGCCTAGCCAGATATTCACATGTGAAACAGATGCACACACGTAAAGGGACAGACTCACACAGCATGCACTGCAAACACATTCATCCTCCCATAATCACAAACTTGCAACATGCACTGCTAACCAAATTCACACACACACACTTACAGCATTAAACACGCATGTTTATTTAAACCTACAGGTTATTTTTCTGGAAAGCACTTCAAAATCATCTTGGGTTTTTTGGGGTTTTTTAACTGTAATTACAAAATTCAAGTGCTCAAGGGGCAAAAACTGGATTTGTGGAATGAACCTCCCCAAGAACATGCTCAGCCTGGCCTCCATCTAACAAGCTCCTGATTCAGTTTAATACAATAATTATTGCATACAACCTCAGCTGCTTGCTTGGCACAAGAGAGGAATTCAGTCTCAGGGCCTGTTCAGACTTTGGCCTGTAATTATACCACTAGTTGGGAGGCTGATCAGTGCCAATTTGTGGATGAGGGGGCTTTGACTGCCACTGATCTGGGCCAGAGTCAAACTAGTGGTAAAAGTCTCTATAGCAGTTTAGCCCTTAAACTAATCAGCTCCATTTTAAAATCCCTGGTTCATTGGACTTCAAAGTTTCCTGTTCTTGTGCTTAGTGTCCCATGTAGGGTTGCCAGGTGTCCGGTTTTCTACCGGACAGTCCGGTATTTGCATCATCTGTCCGGTAGAAAAATTCAGAAAATATTGGACTTTGCACATGTGTGGTATTTTCTGAATTCCCGGCTGGGCGCCGGACGGAAGCCTGGCGGGGGATGGGGGAGTGACTGGGAGGCAGGGCCACGATTGGTGCTAGGAGCCTGTGGTCATGTGCAAAAGCCGGGGGTGGGGCGGGGGCCGGGACTCCCAGCCACTCCCCCCCCCCCCAGCTTCTACGAGCAACTCGAGGGAGTGCCTGCTGGGGGTGCGGCCCCTTGGACTCCGGCTGCGGCCAGTGGCTGCACCCCTCCCCCCCCCCCGCCAGCTCTGCTTCCCGCCCCCCTTCCTCCAGGCCCCCCCCTCCTCCTGTTCAGCCCTGCGGCCCCCGACCCTCCCCAGCTCTGCTTCCCGGCCCCCCTTCCACCCAGCCCCTCCCCCCCGTTCCTCCCGGCCAGCCCCGCCCCCCTCCCAGCCAGTTCCTCCTCCCCCCCTGCCCATGATCAAGTGTGTCCGTTTTATTGGTGGGGTCTACCTGGTAACTCTATCTACAAGTCCCTGTAGCACAGGGTATAACAATTTTAAACTCCATACATTCTCCCCTAGGCTCCAGTAGGAATGTTAACAAACATTTATGTTTGTAAATGATTGTGAATTTTTCAACAGTTACACATTTACAAATGGGGGGGGGGAGGGCAGGCAGCAGCTGATGTTCACAAGGAGTTGGCAACATGGTGGGCAGGCAGCTCTGCGGAACCAGTACACGCAGGAAGCCAGCTTGAAAGCCAGTTTCCCATGTGTACTGGCTCCTGCCTGCTTCCCCACCCCCATGCTGCTGTATCTGATACAGAGACAGCGGGGGGGGAGGAGCGGGTTGTGCATGTAACTGTTAGGATTAACTGATGAGCCCAGGCTTAACGGTTAGTCATGTAAACGGGCACATGCTAACATCCCTAGACTCCAGGGGGAGCCGAGAGGGACACAGGGCAGAAGGCCCCATGGAGTACAGGAAATGAGCACAAGCCAGCAGAAGATGGAGATGCAGAATCTAAGTCTGCATGAGGACACTGTCTGAAAGTGATGCTGTAAACAAATGTGTGGCCAAGCAGCCACTTTGCATGCAGAGGACACTCTTGGCTTTGCTAAGACAAAACGAAATGCAGCTGGTAAGTTAACTCCTTCATTGTTGACCCTGCATAGAAAATGCAGCAAAATCGCCCATCAAAATCATGGGATGTTAAATTCAGCTGCCAGCTGTCAAGGAGCTCAGCCACCAAAAAAATGCCTGGGAAGCTATATCTGTGCACGAGTAGTAATGCGAGTTCTTTGCACTTGCATAGCACTTTTCATCAGAGGAACTCCAAGTGTTCCTCCTGTAGAGCCCTGCGCGGATATGAACTTTGTATCTGCAGTCACAAAAATGAGCCACAAGTATCCGAATTTGACATCCGAGAATGTGGACAGAAAGCAGAGATCTGCAGATTTGCAGGACGCTATTCATCAGCCTCCCCAGTCTTGGGTGGATTCTATTATAATCATTTTACAAATGGGGAAACTGAGGTAGCAAGTTTGAGTAACTAATTATCCAGGATCACATAGCAAGTCTGTAGCATAGCCAGGAATAGAATCCACAAGTCCAGAATGCCCCCAATCCCCTTATGTAGCAAGAGACAGGCTAGATTGGAGATACCCGGGCCTGACGGCTATCAGCAGTAAGTTTCATCCCAGAGAAATCAAGCACCTCTCTAGCTCAGCCTTGATTCTGAGTACTGAATCCACATGACAGGCACATGTCTTGGTAGCAAACAGCCTATGACCACCACATTTACACAGAGCCTAGTCCAGGCTCCCCATGGCCTCATGAAGCCCAGACACACTGAGAATTCACCCCAGACTAGAAGCCTCTAGAGCAGGGCCTGCCTTAACCCTCCATTTCTGCTCTGTGCTCCTACCCTCTTCAAACCCACCATGCTCACCCGCAGCTCCACACGCCAGGCCTGGCACCAGGCGGGCTCTGCTCACCTAGGAAGGCCGAGGGCGAGACGGTCCCGTTGCTCCTGGCCACCATGACGCTGATGCCAGTCTCTACGAAGGGCACAGAGAAGTCCACAATCTCAGAGCGCTCTTCGTTGATGGTGAGGGACCCGATGGCCATGTCTGCTCGCTGGTAGTACACCTGAAGGACGACAGAGGAGCAGCCAGGTGACTCTGGAACCCACCTGCCAGTGACTCTCAGGGGACCCAGCCCCAGCATGGCTAACCTCCATTCTCAGCCTAATCCCACCTCCCCTTGCTGGCTAAGGGATAGAGACACTGGCCCCTACATGGCCTGCTCCCCCTTTGCCCATCCCACCTTCAGAGACAGGCTGCCCAGAAAAGACACTTCCCTTCCCAATTGATTTGCCCCTATGAAACTCAGGGCCTGATGTTCAGTGACCCCATGGCCCTTTGACTCCATTTTGGCAGCACAGAGCAGGTGGGTATGGCCTCCCTAGAGCCCCCCTGGCTGTTGTAAAACTGGGATAAAAGCCCCTCAACCATCCGTGTTGCCATTCCCAGACAGAGGGGGCAGACTGGGGGCATGGCAAGAGCGCGATGCACAACAGCTGTCCTCTGCTGCCCGGGGCCCCAAGGGGATGCGCGGCGTAAGAGTTAGAGCAGCCAGTGGAACCGCAAGCCAGCAAGGCTCCTGCACAAGCTGCCTTTGCCCCTCCCCACCAGGTCTGCCGATGGGAGGCAGGGGAAAAAGAGGGTAACTGCCCCAGTGATACAAAAGGGCCCAGGGATCCCAGCTGGTGCTGCAACAGCGGTCAGAACCCCAGGCCCTTCAAATCATGGCTGGAGTGGCGTGTAGAAAAATTTCCTTTTGAAAAACTGAATTTTTGCTTTGAAACTAAAATTAAGAACGTAAGAATGGCCTTGCTGGGTCAGACCAGTGGTCCATCTAGCCCAGTATCCTGTCTTCTGACAGTGGCATTGCCAGATGTTTCAGAGGGAATAAACAGAACTGGGCAATTATCAGATGATCCATCCCCTGTCGTCAAGTCCCAGCTTCTGGAAGCTAGAAGTTTAGGGATACCCAGAGCATGGGGTTCCCATCTGGGCTAATAGCCATTGATGGATCAATTCTCCCTTAAATTATCTAATTCTTTTTTTCAATCTAGTTATATTTTTGCTATTTACATCATCCCCTGGCGATGAGTTCCACAGGTTGTCCGTGTGTTGTTTGCAGATGTGCTTCCTTTTGCTTCAGACCTATAGCCTGTAAGATTCATTGGGTGACCCCTCGTTCCTGTGTTATGTGAAGGGGTGACAACACTTCCTTATTCACTTTCTCCACACCAGTCATGATGTTACAGCCCTCTATCATATTCCACCTTAGCTGTCTCTTTTCTAAGATGAACAGTCCCCGTCTTTTTAATCTCTCCCCAGATGGAAGCTGTTCCATACCCTTAATAATTTTTGTTACCCTTCTCTTTCCTTTTTCCATTTCTAATATATTTTTATTGAGGTGCTGCAACAAAAACGGCACACAGTATTCAAGGTGTGGGTGTACCCTGGATTTATATACTGGCATTATGATATTTCTATCTTATTTTCAATCCCTTTCCCAATGGTTCCTAATGTTCTGTGAGCTTTTCTTTCCCCACATTGAACAGATGTTTTCATAGAACTATCTACAATCATTTCAGATCTTTGAGTGGTGACGGTTAATTTAGACCCCATCGTTACATTTACAACATTTATTTTGTTTGTGCTTTTCCCTTACTTTTATTATTTTGACCTTATGTCAAGACAGGCCAGGTGTCGTAGTGCATAATATAACATGTCCTGACATAGGGGCAAAATAATTTTAAAAATGGAAAACCAAGCAAACAAAACACATTTTGAAATGCAATTTTTAGCTTTGACATAACGTTTAGAAATGTTTCCTAAACAAAATTTTGTCAAAGTTGGCATGATTTTGCAAAAGAATTTCTGTTCTGCAGAAACAGCATTTTCCAACAAAACTATTTAGACAATCGTCTTCCCAAACGGCTCGGAAAGGAAGCTTATTTCCTACTAATACAAAAGTGTCCAATAAAACCGACAAAAATACACGAAAACAATACTGATCTGGAAATTAAGGAGAACACATCAGTGACTCATGCCTACAAAGCTATGCAATTAGTCAGCTTCAGTATACTGATCACCACCTCAGAGCTCTTCCTGCTTTCTCACTGCACCAGAAAGAAGATAGACCATGTGTACCAGCAATTGAAATGGGCTGGAGACCTAGACTCTGTACCGGTCTCTCTGATGCTGAGCAAGCTGCAGACACCAAAATGTTCAAGGTTGGTTACCACAGTATGTTCATGATTTTCCCTGCCTCATTGCTTCAGAGACACATCAGTTATAATCTATGTTAGCCAGGTTTACAACTACTTGGCTTTGCTGGATCAATGCAAAACAGCTAGAACATACCAGGAAATCTGGCCCAATGAATGTAAATAGAACACACACAGACACTAACGAAAGTTAAGGTTGAAAAATCAAGCACTTAAAAGTTAGGAAATGCCAATGTTGCCTGTGAAACCTTAATTCAACCCCCTTGTGCATATGCATCATGATACTGTGCTTGGTGACAATTTTCTACAGAACCCTTGCCTCAGTCAGTGAAAAGATAGTTACTCAATATTTCTTTTTAACCTCATTCAATGTGCAGCCCCAGGCCCTGTTCACTTCACACTACCTCAACTCCACACTGAATACAAAATTATTAAATGTCTTCCTGAGCATTACTAGGATGCTCTCACCATAGTATCTGAGTGTTGCACAAACATTAATAAACTAGCCAATTAGCCCGTCATAAGACGGGATTTTCGGGTCTCTCCTCCACGTCCTATTCCTTTTCTATCTCTGTCTTCTCTCCTGAGCCTCCTGCCTCTTGCTCTGTCTCTGTCTCTCTCTCCTCCTCCTCCTGCCTCCCCGCCTCTCTCTCTCTCAGCTCTCCTCCGCCTCCTGCCTCTCTCTCCATCTCTCTCTTTCTCTTCTCCTCCTCCTGCCTCTCACTCTCTCTTTCTCTTCTCCTCCTCCTGCCTCTCACTCTCTCTCCGTGTCTCCTCCGCTCTCCTCTTTGTCTCCGTCGGGGATGCATGCTTGTCCAGGCCTGCCCCCTGGCCGTGTACATCACCGCCCCACCCCCCTTCGCCTCCCACCATGGCACTCGGCTGACTTCTGCGCTGCTCAGCCAGGCCGCCGCGCGGGAGCAAGGGGCACAAACAGCCGTTTGGACTCCGCGGTCCCCATGCAGCACTCCCGTCTGGCTGAGCGGCGCAGAAGTCAGCCGAGCGCCACGGAGGGAGGCAAAGGACGTTACAGAGGCAACAGTGCCGCCCAGAGGCAACAGACAACGTTACAGCGTTACAGAGTCATAGACATTGGGCTGCTATATATATGACTAGCCCATTAGCCCGTCATAAGATGGGATATTCAGGTCTCTCCTCCACGTCAGTCTTCTCTCCTGAGCCTCCGGTCTCTCGCACTGTTTCTCTCTCTCTCTTTCCTCCTCCTACTGCCTCCCCCCGCCCAGCTCTTCTCCCCCTCCTGCCTCTCACTCGGGGGATGGCGGAGCCCAAATGGCCATTTGGGCTCCACGCTCCCTGTGCTGCATGGGGAGCATGGAGCCCAAACAGTCGCTTGCGCCACTTGCTCCCGCGCGGCGGCCCGGCTGAGCGGCGCAGAAATCAGCCAAGTGCCACTTCAGGAGGCGAAGAGGGACGGGGTGGTGATGTTCATGGCCAGGGGGCGGGGCCTGGTGCTGCTGTCACGCCGCACGTCAGCGTCCCGCCCCCCTTTGCCTCCCGCTGTGGCGCTCAGCTGAGTTCTGCACCGCTCGGCCGGGCTGCTGCAGGGGAGCAAGTGGAGCAAGCGGCCATTTGGGCTCCCCCATGGCGGCCTGGCTGAGTGGCGCAGAAGTGAGCCAAGCACCATGGTGGGAGGCAAAGGGGAGCAGGGCGGTGACGTACATGGCCAGGCCCCGCCCCCTGGCCGTGTACGTCACTGCCCCGCCCCCCCTTCTGCTCCTGCTGTCGTGCTCGGCTGAGTTCTGCGCTGCTCAGCTGGGCCGCTGCGGGGGAGCCCAAACAGCCGCATACTCTCCCGCAGTGGCCCGGCTGAGTGGTGGAGAACTCAGCTGAGCGCCACGGCGGGAGGTGAAGGGGAGTGCGAAGGGGGGCGGGGCGGTGATGTACACGGCCTGGCCCTGCCCCCTGGCCGTATGTGTCACCGCCCTGCCCCCCTTCCCCTCCCGGCGTGGCGCTCAGCTGACTTCTGCGCCGCTCAGCTGGGCCGCCGCGGCTGAGTGGCGCAGAAGTCAGCTGAGCGCCACGGCAGGAGGCGAAGGATGTTACAGAGGCAACAGCGCTGCCCAGAGGCAACACCAAGCGTTACACCGTTACAGAATCACAGACATTGGGCTACTATATATATGATGTATCTTCACCATATCCAGGCAATTAAGTGATGGAATCCCCATTTTTCAAACAGGGAACTGAGGCACAGTGATATTAAGATCAAAATTGTCACCAGCACCCACTGATTTTGGGTGCCCAACTTGAGACATCTAGGGCCTGATTTTTCAGAGTACTCAATTTGTATATTCACCATGCTATTTCCGCTGCAGTTGCGATTGCTTGGCCCTTCTGCAAATCTGATTCCAGATGACCTGCTGGGCATCCAGAAAATTGTGAACATGTTGGCGTCAGTGGCTTGGAGGCAGGGCCAGAGTCTAGGTCTCCAGCCCATATTCAACAGCTTTAACCGCAAGACCTGCCTCTCTTCCTTCAGTTCCCTGCCTCATTCACTACACATCTTCCAACATCTGCCACAAAAACAGCAGGGGTTCTACAGACAACCGCCTCATTCTCTACACAGCCCGTCTTCCTCTCCTCCTATCTTGTCTCATGCACCCCCAACATTACCTGCTCTCATATCCATCCCCTCACATTGACTCCTGCCCCCCACTCGCATATCACCCTGACTCTTATCCCTTCTCTGATCCTACTCCTCCATTGTCCCCACTCCGTTTGCATTCCCTTCAGGCTACCTCCTCGCCAATATTGCCTGTGCACCACCAACCATCCAAATGCCAACTTTCGAATCCCATCAAACTGAACAACCTTGCCCCACCCCCTGCCCTGCCGCTTCTCCAAGGCCACACTCCCTGAAGTGGCCAGCATCTCCCTCCAGCTCCAGGCTCAGGGGCAGCCAGGTGACTGTTGCCATCTTTCACACTGTAAATAAGCACCCCCCCCCCTTCCACAATAAGCCAAAAATCAAGCTAATCCCATTTCAAAACAAGGCCTAAACAAGCCAATCTCTAACAGAACCGCAACACTCTGTGTGCCGAGATGCCCCTGATGTGCAGTCTGGGAGTGTGGTGGGCCCACTGTGCTCTCTTAACTTGCTCCTGTTCATCCCCTCTTGCACCTGCTTGCCAGGAGCCAATTAAAAAAAAAGGATGCAAGAAGCTGCAATAAGTAAAAGCCAAACAAGCCTGAAAAAAAGCCAAATTTCTATTGTTTTTAGGCTGTTTTGGTAACCGCTGCCCCTGCCTGCAGCTCCCATTGGCTGGAAAGGACAGCCAATGGGAGCTGCAGAGTCAGCGCTTGTGGTGGAGGCAGCATACAGACACCACTTTCCAGGAGCTGCGTGGAGCCAGGTCAGGTAGGGAGCGTGCCCCACCAACTGGACTTTTAGTGGCCTATTAAAATCTCTCAGATTGCTTTCAATAGCCAATGGGAGACAGATGCTGATTTGGGTAGACTCCCAGCCAGTCCAGGAGGGCTGGCAACCATAGAGCACTGAAAGCACAGCAGAGCGTCTCCTTAATCTCACTTCCCGTGCTTGGCACAGCCGCGACCTCTGGCCAGATGGGAGGAGCAATTGCGGGGGATGGAGCTCCAGGTTGAAGCATGCTCAGTGCAGATAGAAACTTTGGAGATTGCAGCTACCAAATAAACTGGTCTCCACTGAGCATGTGCTAACTAAGATTTGGGTATATTTTTACAGGAACAGCACAAGGCCCATGTTTGATGCTAGGACAAATATCTTGCTCCAAATCATGCAGGCACTAGTGCTTCCATGATTGGAAACATTTTCCAACTGGAACACAACAATGTGTTTTTCCCTAATCTCTGGAACATTGAAAATTTCCCCAAAATTCAGCATAAGGCGGACACCAGAATTTCTGCCAAGCTTTAACCATGTGGGCTACGTTATAAACACCTGAAAACAGGGTCGTACAATGCAAAATGTTCGGCAGCCTTTAGTGCAGGCAGTACTCCCAGCTTTCCTTACAATTACAGCTCCAGCATCACATTGTGCCCATGCAAAGCATGGCCAAGGATCAGAAACTGACTGCAAACACTGAAATTCAGACTCAGCTCAAATGGGAGAACCCTAGGTCTGGTCCAGGCTTTCACACATTTTGGTTAGCAGACAGCAGGCACAGAATCATAGAACACAAGAACTGGAAGGGACCTTGAGAGATGGAGATTCCACAACCCCCCTAGGAAACTTATTCCAGTGTTTAACCATCTCTGACAGTTAGGAGCTTTTTCCTAATGTCCAGCCTAAACCTTCCTTGCTGCAATTTATGCCCATTGCTTCTTGTTCTGTCCTCAGAGGCCAAGGAGAACAATTTTTCTCCCTCCTCCTTGTGACACCCTTTTAGATACCTGAAAACTCCTATCATGTCCCCTCTCAGTCTTCTCCTTTCCAAACTAAACAAGCCCAATTCTTACAGTCTTCCTTCATAGGTCATGTTCTCTAGACCTTTAATCATCCTTGTTGCTCTTCTCTGGACCTTCTCCAATTTCTCCACATCTTTCTTGAAATGTGGTGCCCAGAACTGGACACAATACTCCAACGGAGGCCTAATCAGCGCAGAGCAGAGCAGAAGAATGACTTCTCGTGTCTTGCTCACAACACTCCTGTTAACGCATCCCAGAATCATGTTTGCTTTTTTTGCAACAGCGTCACACTGTTGACTCATATTTAACTTGTGGTCCACCATGACCCCTGGATCCCTTTCTGCAGTACTCCTTCCTAGACAATTGCTTCCTATTCTGTATGTGTGAAACTGATTGTTCCTTCCTAAGTGGAGTACTTTGCATTTGTCCTTATTAAACTTCATCCTATTTACCTCAGACCATTTCTCCAGTTTGCCCAGGTCATTTTCAATTATGACCCTATCCTCCAAACCAGTTGCAACCCCTCCCAGCTTTGTATCATCTGCAAACTTATTAAGCTTACTCTCTATGCCAATATCTAAATTGTTGATGAAAATATTGAACAGAACCAGTCCCAAAAGAGACCCTTGCAGAACCCACTTGTTATGCCCTTCCAGCAGGATTGTGAACCGTTAATAACTACTCTCTGAGAACGGTTATCCAGCCAGTTATGCACCCACCTTATAGTAGCCCCATCTAAGTTGTATTTGCCTAGTTTATTGATAAGAAGATCATGTGAGACCGTATCAAATACATGATCTTTGCTTTCCCTAAGGAAAGGTGCTTTCTGGGAATGGGTCACACCTGTCTCCCTACCTCTCCAATCATGCCATTCCAGATGCCGCGCACGATCTTCCCATGTTTTCCATTGGTTACAAGGTAGAGGTCGTAGGAGAACTTCACTGCCTTGGCCAATTTCTTCAGGATATCGATGCAGAACCCTTTGCAGCAGAGTTTGGTGTAGGGGTCCACCGCTCCTTCCCCACTGAAACCAAGAGATTAAAACACAACACACACACAGGTCACTTCCTTCAGAGGAGCTCCAAAGTCATTCCACCACCTATGCCACTTGGTGCTGCAGTGCTGATACACCGCTCTGTGCGAAGGCAGGACCCGACTAGCCTACAGAGTGCTCAGAAAGCTGCAGTAGAGACACTGAGCCTGGTTCTCCCAGGCCTGCATGTTGGATAGTCATTCACAGCCCTGCAAAGCACGTGTAAAATCCAACTGTGCCAGAATTCTCCCCTCCCCTGCCACCAGCCATGGTGTGAGGGATGCACTTTTCACAAGAGCAAAATGCCAACATAAGCAGCTTGATTCTCTGCTGCTCTGCCCCTCATGTAGACGTTATCACTGATGCAAAGGAAATGCAATATGCTGCTGCTCTGACCTGAGTTGGTAGCATTTTACACTCTAGACTCAACTTTACACTGGTGTACGTGACTGCCCAAGAGGCAGGGCACTGCAAAGTTGGGACCAAAGTAGTCAGGCAGTGAGGAATGAGGATCCCAGAGCAAGTCCACATTATAAGGAAAGAGATGGTCTTGCCAACCAGCTGGAAAAATAAACATCTACAAAGCACAGTTATTTTGAAATTATTTATTTATTTCAAAATAATTTCAAAATAATGGGCGGCTTATTTCAAAATCTGTAAACCTCATTCCATGAGGAATAACGCCCACTCCAAAACAGTTATGTCGGAATAGCGTTAGTGTGGACGCTCCACTGCTGCTATTTCAAAATAGCTCCTCCCCAGGGCCATTCAAAGTAATTACTCCCCAGTGCCTCCTGGGGCTCTAAATCGAGGTAGCACGTCCACATTAGGGGAGCCTGCCTCAGACTAATTTTGAGACTTCCCTTCGTGTAGACGCGCTATTTCGAAATAAGCTATTTCAGAGTATTTCTTTCGGAATAGCTTATTTTGAAATAAGTGTGCAGTGTAGACACACCCTAACAACCCAGGAGGATTAAGGAGATAGCTGCAGAATACCTGGGAATGGAGCACCCGTCTCTCCGCATGGGAGCACCACAGCTGTTGGGTAACATCTGCAATTCCCTCTGTTCAGAAGCATAGCTGCAGAATAGCCCTCCTGATTCCCAGTGGGAGGAGGGCATGGCCTTCCACACTTTGGGAGGGAAAGGTGGCAGGAGGGAACTGTGGAAAGGCAGGGCAAGAGAAGGGGCTGCTCCAGCCAGGGAAATGAGAGAGATGATCCAGCAGGCTCGCTGACATAACCTTGATCAGAGTTGCAGAGGTCAGCCATAGGCAAGCGATTAATAAACGTGCCCAGGCCAGCCCTGCAGGGCCGCTTTCCAAGCCAATCTCCATGGCCATGTTTTCAGTCTCGGGGGAGTCTCGGCCGCAGCTCTGGGATCTACAGGCTGGCTCTTCACACAGACAGCCCTGGAACTAGCTGAAGGGCCAGGGTAGCTGCCAGCCTGTGGGAAAACACTGCATTTATAGACACTGAACTGCAGCCCGAGAGTCTGCTCCAGGGACGTCTCACTGTGTCGGAACGAAAGTCTCGCCTGAGCCAGCGGCTCCCAGCTCTGACAATCAGGACTGGGCTGCAGCCCAGTTCTACGCAGCATCTCCCAGCTGCAAGCATCCAGCCTGAAGTCAGAGCTCTTACAGCCAGGGTGAGAAATCCTGCCTAAAATTCCTGTACCGGAGCCTGGCACCACAGTAAACCCTCACCAGCCTCACTCCTACTCGCAAACACTCAGAAAGCACCGCTTTATACTAGGCATGTTAAATTTAGTTTGATCAACTAATTGACTAGTCAATGGATTTTCCATCAACTAGTCAATTCGTTGAGAAGCGGAGAGCCCTTAAATGTAAAAAGGCTGGCGCGCAGCGAGGGGACCTGATGTGAGCTGGGAATCAGCTGTCCTGGCTTGCGCCGGGTCCCCCCACTGCGCTTCTGATTTTTAAATACATTTAAAAAGCAGAGGCACAGCGTCTGGGACTGGATGTGAGTTGGGAATCAGCTGATTCCTGGTTTGTGCCCGACCCACGCTACCCCCCTGCCTCCCCTGCTCCCCGCAGCAATGGTGCTGGAGGGAACTGGCTTTTAAGTCGGCTCTCCCCAGCACCAGCTTCTGCTCCTCCCTGCCTTCCTGCCTCTGATAGAGGCAGCAAGGAAGGGGATGCGTCTTGTCAAGGATCTAGTCGACAATCCCATAAACTTTTGCTTATCGGATAGTCAACTAGTCACTTACATCCCTATTTTATACGGAGGCCACAGTTTGCCCCATTCTGCTTCATGCTTTGGGTAGGATTTGGACACTCCCTTCTCCCGGCTTCACGAGAAGCAGAGCACATGCCTGTCTAACCCCACTCCAGCACACCCGAAGGAGCGGAAGAGATGTGCGGTGCAGACATCCAGCTGCCTGCCCGCTTACCTGTCAGTGGTGTTGGTTTGCTTCCGGCAGGGGACGGTGTTACGCACACAGACGCCAGTGGCCGGGTCAGTGTTCTCCACGATCACAAAGGGCCTCTCTTCAAGGGTGGCCACGGTGAGATGGCGATTGTCTGACACGGGCTGCAGGAAGGAGCCGTAGCGGGGCCATACTGGGTACTTCATGTGGATGATCCCTTTCTCCCATTTCCCCACCTGTCCGAGATCAGAGAACAGTGTCACTGCCTACACAAAAGGGGAAATGCCCATGGCGGCCTGGCAATGGGGCAGGTGAGGTTATTCCCGGGGAGGGAGCTCAGTGCAAGCCCTTTGGTTCCCACAATCACCATCTTTGTGGCATTGCTGTTCCACTAGAAGAGGAGACAGCAGGTCAGGACAGTAACTGTTAGGTCTGGATATCAGGGCTGCCTGCCCCTGCCTGGATGGTAGAGCTCTGATGGGCGAACAGCACCTAACAAACATCCCCCCTTTTGCCTCTCCCTCTGCCTGCAAGCAGATCCAGACTTCTCAGACGGATCCACTATGCAGAGCAACTTGCCAGCTCATTCCCCCGACCCATTACTGGTTCCTCACCAGCCATTAGCGCCAGTTGAGAGTCAAGCTGCTCGGACTGGGCCTGCCGGTCACATGGTACGTCTCTCTCCACCCCGACTGGATGAGAATTGTTTTTAGAATCTCACTGCTGCTACACACACTCAAGTCCCGATTCCAACCGTCCTTTCCACAAGAGTTCTGCAATATTTACTTAAAACTCACCGTGCTGGTGGACTGCCAGGCTGGCGACCCCTCAGGTCACTTGGCCATGCACAGCGACCGAATGCAACGTGGGCAAAAGGGAAGTTACCTAAAAACGTGATCAAATGGTGGCAGGCCTATTTCTGCTTTTGTTTAGCTGCAGCATTGGCTCAGCTCTACCAAAGAGGTGGATGTCAAAGCTTCTGAGTAACTCACAGGTCATTGTTCCTCAACAGCTAGCCTGGCATTCAAGTTGGTCTGCTAGCCTAGACAACAGCTAACTGCACGCTCCAAGTTAACGCTGTGCCCAGGAGCCTCAAGGATTAGCCCTGGATTCCTGGTTGGAATTTGCTGGCCTTGCTAAAAGGGGGCACACTGAAGTCTTTCCTGTGCTCTCACTAGGACCAGCACTGCACCTATCAAACTTTCCATCCAAAGGTGCTTTACCAACCAGTCAGTTGCATCAGTCACCACCTCTGGGGTGGGACGCAACCATAGCAACACTACCTAGCAAGATGGGTGGGACACCACCACATCCCATTATCCTGCAGGCTGGATGCAATTAGCAACATTCACTCAGCAGCTCAAAGTTAATTCCCCAGCTCTTGCAATAAAAATCTCTGGGCTCTTGAGTGATCACTAATGGTCCTTTGTTATGCAGCTGATGCCTAAGGGTGCATGTTCCTCCAACAGCAGGCTGGGGCAGTGACCCAGAGGGAAAACATCTCCTCCTCCATCACTAACGCCTTACTGCAGCGTCTCAGTCTTCCTAAGACGTTCGACTTTCAGCTCTAATCCTAGGTCATTCCCCGGGAGCTCACCATGCCACCTTGGTGCCTGCTTTGCCCGAGGGCTGCTTCCTACCTTGGTGCTTTTCACACTCACAGAAGAAAGCAGCCTGTCTAAAAGAATATCAGAGCCAGGTGCAAACAAACTCCAGCGCACCCAACCCCTGAATGCTGGGAACACAACTCTCAATACTAATCACATCAAGTGGGAGCCTGATTTTAAACACTGCAGTTCAGAGTGAGAATCCCCCCCGTACCCTGGCGGGTGTAAAATACGACTACAAAGAGCAGCACAGGGACTGGGGGTGGGTCTGGGAGACCTATGGGGAAAGCCATCAGAGGACGCAACCAGAGAATGGGCATCTCAGGCTGCAGGAACGTAACTGGGAGTTCCTGTGATGGAGTCTGTAAAGAGGCGGACCTGGGGTGCAACGGAGAGACCATCGGGGGTATCTAACAGCAGTATGGGACCTCCAAAGGGGGTCACGAGGGTGTAGGAGCCCACTGAGAGTCTGTGAGAGAAGTAAAAGCACATGGAAGCCTTCAAGCGGAAGAGCAGGGGAGTAAGGGGGCTTGGCGGCTAGTTTGTGGCAGTCGCCAGAGCATATGGGGGCGGGTCCTAAGCAGTGCTCCCCGTAAGCTGAGTGTTTGGGTGGCTGCTCAGGAGAGATTTAGATGCCACCCAGATGATTAGCAGAGCGCTCGCAGTTGGCAGCATGCAGTTCTACTGGCAGTGCACATCTGCACATGCCTCGGTGCACATAGCAAAATTTATTCCACACATAGATGGAAAAAAAATAGAGGGAACATTGGGCCTAAGAAGGGCATATGGGTATTCATGGGGATGGGGGCAGAAAGGGCATATAGGTGTCTAAAGAAGGGGTTTGGACAGGTTGCAAATGGAGGGGAGCTCATCACAGGTGTTAGGGGCAGAAACGCAAACAGATCTGGAACCTCAAGGGAGAGCCCATCAGGTACAGAGTCTGGACCTACTGAGATCCTGGAGATGGGCAGGTGTGAGCCCCCCCATTGCTAAAAGCCCCGCCCCATAAGGGGAGGAGCCAAAGGACCCAGGCATGAACTAGATCCAGAGGATCAAAGAAAAACCAAGGCTAGGAATGAAGGTTGAAGGGAGAAAAGAGGGATCCAGAGACAGGAGCAGAGAACTCTGGACAACTCCCAGTGCTCCCCAAAGACATCCAGGGAGGCAGAGGAGTCTGGCTCAGAGCAAGACAAGAGAGGGCTTGGCAGTCCTAGAGAGCGGGGGCAGGGGAGGGGCGCAGCAACAGAGTGTGCCTCTTTAGTAGGGTGTTATCCTTGGGCAGCCTCTTCTCTCCCCTGCCCCGTCTGGTGTTGGTGGCTGCTGGGCTTCGCAGGGGAGGTGCCCTGAGTGGGGAGGGGACACGGTGGGTGCGGGAGGGGAAAGCAGCCCTTACCATCTCCCAGAGCCGATGCCGGTTCAGCGAGATCACCACCATGGTGGGCCTCACCAAGTAGCCGCCTTCATTGAAGGAGAAGTCCCTGTGCTCCCACGTCACATTCAGCAGGTGCCTGTGGGGAAAACAAGGAGCACCATGGCCAGGGAAAGTGGCAGCTGCCCAAGCAGGGCGAGCAACCTCTCTCCCTCCCACAGTTGACCCCG
This sequence comes from Pelochelys cantorii, assembly GCA_032595735.1. Classification (NCBI taxonomy): domain Eukaryota; kingdom Metazoa; phylum Chordata; order Testudines; family Trionychidae; genus Pelochelys; species Pelochelys cantorii. The sequence goes on from CM064344.1 coordinate 17,896,098, forward strand.
CCAGCACGGGCTAAGCAGAGCACCCGCACTCCAGCCTGGCCTCTCCCCAGCACAGCCCCGTGACCATCTGGCTGCACGGTCTAGCAGACAAGGCCCTGGGCTGAGGAAATCTGGGCTCTACGCCCGGCTCTGCCATTGACTACCCGAGTCACTTTACCGCTGTCTGCCTCAGTTTCCCCACCTGTCAAAGAGGGTTATGAGACCCTTTCTGGGAGGCATGCACTGAGATTTAGGGATGGAAAGCAGCATGCCAGGGAGGTGCTTGTTATGCTTTCCTCTCTAGGGGCCACAAGTCCCAGGGCTGGGGTGCAGAATGGCTCCCAGAGAAAAGCAACCTGGAGGGAAACTGAGGAAAGGAGTCTGCATGGATTGGTGAAGGAGTGGGGGAGGGATGAAGGAGAATGCCACCTGACTCAGGCTTTTACACCAAGCCTGTCACCATAGTCCCAGCAGGATATTGGCAGTGACTGATCAACAAATCCCCCCCCACCCAAGCTTTCCCCCTCTCCCTTCCACACCAGGAACCAGTGAGAGCATGGTGGCAAAGCCAGACAGGCCCTGGTGACCTAGAGACACACAAAATGTACCTGACACCCCAGGATCTTACTTCTCATTATTTTCCGGGAAGGGGGGGTGCTGTGAACAGGCTAACGAGCTAACAGGCAGAACATTCCAAATCACTGAACAGGGCATGTGTGGGGAGGGGAGCTTTGGGCAGGGACCAGCAGCAAGGTCACTGGGCTGGCGCCAGGCCCACACGTGCGAGCCAGGTGCTGGCATGTTCAGCGCACGAGGGCAGCAGGGTGGCTGGCCTCACTCACCCTCGGTCTCATTCCTTCCGACCGGCTCCCTCCGCTCTCTCATCTGCCCCTCGGGCTCCCACCCCCATCCCCCCGCCACGTGAGGCAGTGACTCAGAGGGACTGTATCACTCAAGCAACACAAGATTTACCAAACCCAGAGCCCAAGCCCCCTGCTCAATTAGCCAAGGGTCACACTTCAGGAGAGTTAATTAAAAACCGTTGCACTTAGATGGGTCCTTCAGGCTCTGTAGCCTGGCGCTCCCTGTCCTTCCCTGCCTCCTGCGCTTTCCCTCTCTCTGTCGTCCTCCTGCTTTGCTCCACCCTCCGCCTCAGCAGTGGCCATGCTGCTGCATTCGCCCTGAGCGAGCCCTTGGAGGAAGGGAGAAAGTTTTCACTCTACACCAGGGGTGGGCAAGAATTTCAGACGGGGGCGGGCCCTTCAGAGATTTTTGAAGTGGTCCTGGGCTGCCCCAGAAGAGGCGGGGCCTCGGACAGAAGGGCCGGGGCCGGGCCATTTCCATGCTTCCTCACCCACAAACCCGCCCCGCCAGAGAGAACCGCCAACTGTTCTATCATGGCCTGGGGGAAAGGGGAGTGTGCCAAGTCTCTCGCTCCCTGCCCCTGCACTGCAAGGGGTGCGCGGTGCTTAGAGTCAACCCTGGCAGTTGACTTTAAGTGTCACGTGCCTGTGGCGGGGGAGGAGACTTCACACGGTTCCCCATCCCCAGGCCCTGACTGGCCTGGGGTTGGGGGAGCCGCAGGGTGTCACAGGCTGGATAAACCTGCTTGGCAGGCCAGATCCACCCTGCAGAGGCCCTTTTGCCCACCCCTGCTCTATACCCACCCTGTTAAGGTCTGTCTGGCAGTGGGGCACATGGGCTAAGTCACTGGCCATGGAGTCTAGACACCTAGACTCTCTTCCTGGCCCCGACCTTGTAGGTGACCCTAGACCAGTGGTTCTCAAACTTATAGGCCTGCAGCCCACCCCGCTCAATGCAGACCCTTCTGCAGACCACCAGCCAACCACCCATGAGGACAAACTGGGAGGGCGTGGGGGTGCAGGGTCTGGCCAGGAAGTAGGGTGCAGGAGTGGGCTGAGGCAGGGAGTCTCAGAGGGAGTGTGCAGTAGCAGGGTGGGGGTGCGAGGTTTGGGCATAAGGGGGATGGGGATCACTTTCCTGGTTCCGCACCCCCTGCCGCTCCCAGGCACCACCCTCCGCTTCTCCTGTTGGCCGTGATTCCGTGCGGAGCTGCTACCTTCCCCCACAAGCCCGATCCAGCTCACAAGGTCCCCCCGAACCCCCGCAGCGGGAAGCTGGCGCTCCAACCTTGCAGGGGGCGGGTGGTCTGCAGGGCTGGAGCACGGGCGCAAGCTCCCTGCTGCGGGGGGCTCAGCAAACCCCAAGCCCACAGCCCACCTGCAAGACAGTCACGGCCCACCAGCGGTCCATGGACCACACTTTAAGAACCACTGCCCTAGACAGTTCCTTGCAGTAGGTCATTGGGGGGCATGGAGAAAAGCAGGTTTGAAAGATGGAGGGGGCAGAGTTCTCCCACCCCAGGAGAGGGCAGTCCCAACAGCTCAGAGCTTAATGGGAGGTGCCCCACTACCTCCCGAGAGGAGCTCAGCATTATTAAGCTGATCAGTTTATGGGTCCTCACTCTCTCATGGTGTCCCCCCTCCCACTTTCAGGAGATCAAGGGGCAACTTCATCAATGGGGGAATCCAGTCTCTCCGAGTGGATACTGCCAACCCACCCCTGTCCAAAGGAGGGCTCCTCCGGGCCTCTCTTTGAGAGCTTTATCCCCTCCTGACCTGATCCCCACCATGCAAACGACCAAGTCCTGCTGGCGGCTACTCAGCAGCAGCGTTTGGATGCTGACCTGTAGAACGTGTTGTTGGTGGCGGTGCTAGGAGGCGTCTTACAGTCCTTGCCCACCTCTGGGAGGTTCCCATAGGTCCTGAAGTAGCTCTCAGCCCCCATGGCGATGATGGCCACACCATCCCGAACCTTCTGCCTCAGGCTCATCTTCCAGCTCTCCGTCACCACGCTGATGAGGCCGATGGGGAAGGAGACAGGAGGGATCTCCATGTTCCCCACCGTCAGGCTAGGCACAATCCAAATGTAGCCGGGCCCAACCAAGCCTGCCTGCTCTGCCACCTGGAAGAGGTACACAGCCTCCTCCCGCGAGCAGTACACAATCATCACCTGGGCATCGATCTGCCGTAACAGCCGCTGGGTTTTGGAGTTGCTCCCATCCTGGGTCATCTCAAAGGTCAGGACATCCTGGAGCTCCCAGCCGAAGTAGCTGGCGTCCGTGAAGGACTGGATAACATCCACGAAGATGTTGTAGCCTGGGTACAAGCTGGTGATGACCGCGAAGGAGCCCCAGTCATATTCCTCCAGGATTTTGAAGATCACCTGGATCTGCTGCTCGAGGGAGACACCCAGCTGCAGAAAGGCAGAGCCAGTCTCCTGGAAGACAGAACGACCCGCCACAGAGAAGACAATGGATTAGGAACTGGCCAAGTGCAAAGAGCCCCACGGTGCCCATCTACTCCCCTTTCCTCTCTTAGGCTATGTCTAGACTACATCCCTCTTTCGAAAGAGGGATGTAAATTAGACAGATTGAAATTGCAAATGAAGCCGGGATTTGAATTTTCCACACTTCATTTGCATAATGGCAGCCACGCATTCTTTCGAAAACAGGTATTTTGAAAGTGAAACCGCCGTTTAGACACGGTTCTTTAAAAAAAAAAAACTCTTTTTCAAAAGATTCTGTAATCCTCATTTTTTGAGGCGTACAGGATTTTTCGAAAAAGGGTTTCTTCCCGAAATAATCGCATCTAGATGGCACATTCTGAGCCCTTCTACTTCCGGCCCTCTGTCTCCCGGCTTACCCCTTCCAAAACCCTACTTTTTACTTATGTTTGCATAAGTATTACACTTTGCCAGTCTGAAGAGATCATCTCGGCAGTGCCAAGATGTGTGGAAACCCCATTGCTTGGGATATATAAAATAAGCCAATTTAGGATTCCTCCCTATAATATGGTCACTGATGCTTTATTCCATCTGAGAGGGATGGGCGAAATGACCTTTTTGGTTCCTAATTTCTGTGACGAACTCTTCCTTTGATCAAAATTCATCCTCAATGTAATTTTTCTGCAACTTCAAAAAGAGAGCGAGCGACGTTTTCCTTTGCAATTATGAAAAAAATGAAGCTTTTGAGTAAAAAAAATCTGCCTGATGAGTTAAGGGTGTTAAACTTCACTTACAGCTGCCTGATACCCACCTCACCATCTCAAGGAGCTTATTGGCCAGCTCTCTCCCTGCCACACCACCCCAACCAGCTGCCCCTCTCACTGGCAAGTTTTAATTGATCTGATTCCATCTGAAATGGTTTCAAAATGGAATTTACAAAAGGTCACAGAGAAGGCTGTGGGATTTTTTGTGCAAACTGCCATAATTTCCCCTGTATGGTTTTACCAGGGCAACACTGATCAGTCCCCCAGTAGATCAATCCACAGATGAACTCAGAGTTGTCAGGAAGATACATTGTTTTGTGGGAGATTATTCTGGATTTGAGACGTCTCCTGTGGAGGAGTTTAAGAGACACAGCTCTAAGGAGGAAATGGAGGACAGCCCTGCAAACGAGCAAGAACTGTGGCAGGTATTAAACCCTATGTAAAATATCAAGGGAATCTGCTGGGAGGAGAGGGGAAGCAGCAGAGAATGTACTGATCTCCCAGTGTCCAGAGCACAGCAAATTCAAGGCCTACCTGTAAACACTGGGAGCTTGATTCTGATACCCTAAGTTGCAAGTAGTACCTTACTGTAACAGTCCTATCGATAGAGCCCTGTGCAGATACAAAATCTGTAGCTGCAAAAATGAGCTGTGGATATCTGCGTTGACATCTGCAGATACCCACAGATATAAAGCAGATATCCTCAAATTTGCAGGGATCAGGGTACAAAATTGTATCCACATCCATGTCTATAAAAAGGAGCTGTGGATATCCACGGCCATGGATGTGGATGCGGATACCTGTGGATGTTCGTGGATTTGCAGGGCTCTGCCTATCGAATTCAAAACTGCTGATATTGTAGGCACAAGTTTGCACTACAGTTAACTGCAGGTGCAAGTTACATATCACAAAGCCACACGTCCAAACAATCACTTGGCCCCAGGTCCAAAATTTCAGGCAGTATAATTTGCAGGTGCAAATCTGCACCCACAGAAATGCAAAATGGGCAAAGGCCCTTTGGAACATCAAGCCCAAAAAGCTCTTGGAGATTCCAAACTGCTAAACAAAATACATGAAGGTTTAGAACAGCTCGAGACCCGGCTGCAGTGATCTGTTTCCCACTTACCACAATGCATTTCTAGGGGCAAATCCTGCCTACTCTCCATGCCCAGAACTCCGACTGAAGTCAAAGGGAAGTCCTCCTGCGGAGAGCTAGCAGGATCAGGGCCCAGGTTTGCACAGAGAAGAATTTCACACCAACTGCATCCCAGCATGCTTTCCAGAGCTCTAGGGGTCTGATAAACATGAGCAGAGGTGGGCTAAGAGGTGCAGCCGGCAGAGAAAGGATTTGTGAAATCAGTCGGCGATCAGACAACGTAGAGCGATGCAAGGAGACTGCTTGACATAGAAGGACCATTGAAGGAGACTATTGCACCAAGAGCAGCCGGATTGCATGCGGCGGAGCAGAGAGGCGGGTGCTAAGAGGAGCGGGGGGACAGAGGTCATTAGAGAGAAGGTACAGGCGGCAGTTTAGAGCAGGGCCAGGGAAGGTTTGGAAATCAAATCCCAATGGAGAGGATTCGACGGGACTCCATTCATATCGTCAGCGCAGCGCCTTAAAACCCGGTATCCGTAGGGTCCTGTGAGGGGACCTACACATCCCTGTTGGAACAGCTGCCCCCCTCCCTCTGCAGCACCCCAGGCCCTGACCGAGGGAGTCACAGAGCCAGTGCTGAGAGCTGGGCTGGGGTGACTTTTGCCCCAAATAACACCACAGCTAACTCGCTGGGATCTCCCCATAAAAATTGTACAGGGGGGGCATTCTTCCTACATACCCTAGCCAGCCCCCAAATCTATTCCCTGCTTCTAAGGTCCTGCATTATAGCGTCAATTCCTCTGGGCAGGGATCATGGCAGCTCATTGCTGTCTCTCCCGAGCTGGCTTGCGCATCCTCCCAGACGGAGCAGGGCATGTTAACACCAAGCATCAAGCTGACTGGAGCTGGGGCAGAGGCTCCAGATTTTGCTTTCAGGCAGGGCGGCTGGGCAGGCCAGGCTAGTGCCCATAATGGACTGTGCTGCCCATGAAGCATCACGTGGGCACAGTCTCTCCTTGAGCTCTTCCTCCTCTCCCAGCCCTTCAAGAAGACATGGCCGGGGGCGGGGTTATTGAATCGTAACGATTTGCCGATTACATAATCCACCCGTGAGAACCTGGCATCAAACGTCCGCAAAGAAGGCACAAGGCTCAGGGAAATCGTCACCTGTTTCCCTGTGAGCAGGTGACAGTAACCGCGTCTGACACCCAGTGACGGGCAACCAAGCTAAAAATAATTACCCAGCATGCCGTCCACCTGTAAGAAACCAGAGTGCCCTGCAGCAGCCCGGGCAACGCACATCCAGGCGGCCTGGCTGGTGAGTTAAGACACAACCGCCACTGGCTGGGATAAACATGGAGCTGGATTCCATCCTCCCCAGCCCGAGCTGAATCCCAGTGGGCCTGGTGGGGACACCGTCCGTCTTGGGAGCCTTGGTGTTGATGGGGGTGACTTAGGACCCCATCTGGCAATGTGCTGGGCACCTTTCACTCCCCCTGGAGCCAGCAGGGCGAGCTCAGCACCTGGCAGGACCAGGATCTCGGCAAGAGAGTTTCAGGGACCAGGGCCTGGGCCTGTCCTGCCCTCCCCGGCTCCCAGGGTGCAGAGATCCAGCAGGGGCAAGGGATGGCCTCGTTTTCATGCAGCTCTACTCAGCACCTTCCATTTCCTGCCTCTACGAGCTGGTTTGTCACTTAGAGCCTCAGGTCCCTCTCCCCAGCTCTCCTCCTCCCCCTCCAGCGAACCCGGCCTTCTCAGCGCACTCCCCCCATGGCATGTCACACGCGTATCCCTCTCCACACCACGTGAGTATACATCAGGGGCAGGCAACATACGGTCTGTGGGTCGAATCCATCCAGCCAAGTAACTGCATCAGGCCCACGAGCTGCCCCGCCGGGATCCTTGGGCACAGAACAGCCCCATGGTGCGTTAAGCAGCTGGCTGCTCCCTGTGGCTTTCGTCTCCGGGCACTGGGGGAAGTAGGGGAGGCTTTACACTCTGCCCCCACCCCCAGAAAAATCCAGGGCCGTCCCTACCATGAGGCAAACTGAGGCGGCCACCTCAGATGCCAGACTGCGGGGGGGGCGCCACTGGGACCCAGAGTGTAGAAAATTGTGTCTGCTGCTGGTGCATATGTATTCTCTCTGCTCTAGATGCACAGAGATGGTGGAGTGCTGTGCTGGAGGAAGGAGGGCACAAGAGACCTTTCAAAGTTTTGGCCCAAGCAAGGAGGCATGGGGGTGTCATTTGAGCTCCATGCCTCAGGTGCCAAAATGTTGTGGGCTGGCCCTGGAACAATTCCTCAGCTCCTATTGGCTTGAAACTGGTCAATAGGAGCTGAGGGATTGTGCTGGGAGAGGGGGCAGCAGCGCAAAGCCTCCCCCGCACCCAGCCCCTGGAGCAGAGAGCCACATGGAACAGCCAGCCATTCTGAGCAGCCTGGGACTGTGGCACACAAGGAGCCTGCCTCGCAGGGCTGCTGGCCGGGAGGCACCTAGATAAGCCCCTCCCAGTCAGAACCTGCCTCTGGCATTCCAGCCCCTCCACACGCCAAGTCGCTGCCACAGGTCACCACCCAAACCCTCTGCAACCTCCTCCCTCCTAGACCCTGCCCCCCCATACCTCTCTGCAGGCCAGAATCCTCTCCTGTGCCCATCTCTCCTCCTGGAACCCTGCTCCCAAACTCCCTCTCATACCCCACACCTTCTCCTGCACCCCAGTCTCTACCCCAAGCTTCCTTCTGCACCCAACCTCCATCCCAGACCCTCACCCCCTCCCCAGAAAAGTGCAGCCCTGGGCCACTTACCAAAATCTTGGGGTGATCCCCATCAAAAATTATTGCCCATCCCTGGTCTACACCTCTGCTGGGCCTGCGGTGCCCAGGCAGGTGGAGGTCCACTCACTTGCACTGATGTTAAAAGTAGCAGTGCAGCCGCCCCTGACTAGGTGGTGACTCAGGGGCATGCCTAGGGGGGCAGGATTGTGCTCAGGCAGAGCTACCACATTTACCCCTACCTGAGCAGAGAATTACACTGCCCAGAGGCAGTGAGGATACAACATACCCACAGAGGATACCAGCCTATTACTGCTGCCAGCTAACTGAGTTACTCCTTCAGTTCAATCGAGTGAGCTTCATGCTTTGGTGCTGACATTCCCAGATTTAACCCACGCCAAGAGGGTGTCATGAGCTACACAGAACCCAACGGAAGGTGCCCCTGAGTGAATGAACAGAACAGGTGATCATCAAGTGATCCAACCCCTGTCACCCATTCCCAGCATCAGATAACTGAGTCTAGGGACACCAATGTCCCAAAAGAAAGCTGCGCTAGTTCAGTGGAGTCCCTTGCTTAGCATGGGGAGGGGTGGCCCCGACTTCTCCATGTTGAGCAGAGGAGTCTGATCTCCAAGCTGAGATCACCAGGCTCCAAGCTGTCCTTGCTGTCCTTACACTGCGTGCGTTCAATTCCGAGAGTATAGCCCTGTACTGAAGGAGCGTGTGTGTGTGTCTATATATTTTAAAGGAGTTCTCAGAACTGGGTTTAACAGACCCCCACAACATCCTCACAGTCTCCACTGCAGTGAAGCTGGTGTCCCCGGGCAATTGTCACTTCCCAGCAGGAGTTCTGGTTTGAAGATGAAGAGCTGGACTCAGGGAACGGAGCTCCCGTGCAAACCCAAGAGAAAGCAGAGACGTTTACAGTTGTCAGGGGGTAAGTGGTACTCAAAGGAGGGGTTGGACAGTGAGAGTTAACTGAACAATGGCATTTGACATAGATGCTTATTCCCTAGACTGGGAGCTAACTGGAGCTAGAACCATTTTTTCTGACTGTCTAGAGAGCAGCTAGCTCACAGAGCACACTGTCTGCAATGGAGAATTACTAATAGGAATAGATCTTCTCTTACAATCACCATGACACTCTCTTGCTTGCCCAGGCATTCAAACACTGGTCTGCATTCCCTGTCTTAAAATACATAAGAACGGCCAGACTGAGTCAGACCAAAGGTCCATCAAGCCCAGTGTTCTGTCTTCCCACATTGGCCAATGCCAGGTGCCCCAGAGGGAATGAGCAGAACAGGTGATCATCAAGTGATCCATCCCGTCACCCATTCCCAGCATCAGATAACTGAGTCTAGGGACACCATCCATGCCCATCCTGGTTAACAGCCTGTCCTCCATAAACTGATCTAGTTCTTTTTGAACCCTGTTATAGTCTTGGCCTTCACAACATCCCTGGCAAAGAGCCCCACCCCCCCGTCACCAGATTGTTAAGAACACAGCATCTTGCCTATTGAGCATGGCAGGCACGTTAGACAACATCGTAGCGAATGCGAATGAAGGGATTGGAAATGTATATGTGCACATTACATGCCGGTTTCCCAGCTGATGCAGCTTGGTTGTCTTGCATGGAGCTGTGCCGATTTACACCAGCTGGGGGTTCAGGCCCATATAGTTAGAGGATTTCATGAGTCCCCTAGTCTCCCCGCTCACCATCTCCAGACACAACTAACAAAGAGATTTCACCTTAGGAGTCAGGACCACAGCAGAGCCCCCGCTGATACTGATGATGGGGACCTGCGTCTGAGAGGATATAAAGTCCAGGATCTGGGCCACGGCCTCTGTGCCGATGTTGTCCTCAAAGACAATGCCGTGGAGCTTGGTGCTGGTGAGGATGTTGCAGATCTGGGTCAGGAGGGTGCTGGGGTTGGTGTCGTTCACAATCACTGTGACCGGGTGGATCTCCAGAGGCAGGTCCAGGAAGCTCTGATGAGTGAGCCGGCTGCGGATGTGCAGAGGGTACGAGGAGCCCCCGAAGACCACGGCCACGTTTACCACTGGCTCCTCCGGGCTCGGCAGCAGGAGATCCATTAGGACAGCTGAACAGCCCAGCACCATGGACAGTACCAGAGTGTGCGTCAAAGCTCTGCCCATGTCCACCGCCGAGTCCCTGCAAACCCAAAAGCAAACAGAAATCAGGGTAGGAACAGACAGACCTGAGTGCAGAGGGGGTGGGAGGCCCAGAGGAAATGGGGCTGGAGGCCAATTGGATTCCGAAAGGGGGGCGGGGATTAGCCAAGGGGCTGGGGGCAGTAGAGAGAAGAACTTATCAGAAGGGCTTATAGGCAGGCAGAAGGCTTAGCAAACCAGGCCAGGTACACGGCTAGCCCCTGTGCCCCTCCAAGCCCCACAGGCCAGCTCTCCTCCCCACAGCTCCATAGACTCCAGGACATCACACCATGCTATCAGCTGCTGCTTCTCGGGAACAAACGGGGAATGAAACAAGCTGGGCACACAGTGATCCCCATTTGCCTCACCTGCTCATCCGTCTGACAGCTCCTACCCTATGCTCAGCCCCCTGGGCTCCACCTGCCTGCCAGGTGACCTTCGGCTTTTGATCCCTGGCCCCTCATCTCCCCCCCACACACACACACACACATACACACACTGCTCGCTGCATAGACCAGTTAGCCGGCTGACTGAGCTCTCACCAGCCCCAAGGAGCAGCTCCCATGTGGCGGGAGCCCAAGCCCAGGAGAATTTGGATCCTTCAGAAATGTCCAAGCCAGGGCCCAGGACTTGGCTTGAAGCGTTCCCGGCAGAGGCCCCTCTTTGGGCTGGCCCAACCCGCCAGCCACAGGCCTGGAGGCAGCTCCTGAGGGCGCCTGGCAGCTCAGCCCCGGGGGTGGGCAGGGAGGGAATGGGGCTGGGCAAGGTGTCACTCGAGGCCACTAGCAGATGCCCTCTCAACAACCCTGTGTCAGTGCCCCCCACCCCCACAGTTCAAGTCCCCCCCATCCCACCACTTCCCCAGCCAAACCCCACACCCAACCCAGTGCCCCTGCCTTCCTACCACTTCCCCTGGCCTAATCACCTACCCACCCCGGTGCCCCTGCAATCGCCCACCTGCCACGTACTCTCTCCAGCCTTTCCCCCTCTAGCTCGAATGTTTGCTGGGTCCTTTCACTCTGGGTGCAGGCAGCCTAGCTACTTTCTAAGCTACTATTGCCAAGAAATCCCTTTTTTATTTCCTTTGACTTCCCCAGTTTTTAATAGCTCTGGTTTATCACACACAACGAGGGAGTGGACAACAAGGCAGACAATGCACAGAGCTGGAAGCCACCTTGCCTGGCTCTTCACACTCCTCACAATGCCTTTCAGGATTTAAAGTCAACATTCTCCCATCTGACCCACCTAGCGGCAATTTCATCTGCACTGCGGGTCTCTGTGGCATGTTCCGCACTCGCTGCCACTGCTGGCAAGGGAACAACGCCTTTAGCGGCACAAGGTGCTGGGGCTTCCCCCCACCCCCATACTAGACAGAGGGGAAGATCAGATTAGAAACCCACTAAGAGGTAGAGCAATTTCCTGCACATCCTCGGGAGACCTTCTTGGTTTAAGATTCAACTCTCTTTGGTGCGCATTGCATTAACCGCAAAGCTTGTGCATTATTGTGAGCCTGATTTGCATGTGACCTCTCTGGGGGAGGTGCGAGGTGAGACCTGGGAGTTCAAAAGATTATACTGAGAATGTGCCAGACAGGACTTTGGGGACAATAAGCGTGAGGTGGATTTTCTGGGGAATGCCTAGGGAGATGTTAATGCAAATTCCCCCACCTCCATTTAGGTCTTTGAAAGCCGTGTCCTGAGGAGTGGATCACTGCCTGCAGATTACCTGATCCCAGAGACAGGATCAAAGGCCTCTGTTGTAGAAGTAACGGCAGAACTGCCCAGCCTGGGTTCTGGTTCTGTGTCAGAGAGTCAAACTTCCACAGGGAAAACCAAGTTGTGGGGTTTGAAGAAAAGACACCTACCTTAGGCTGGAATTGGGGTGGCCTCTGCTAAGCTTTTTACCATTCGTGTAATTTCTTCTCTTGGTCTGACTATGTGAATGCTTTCACCTTAGGAATAAATGTACTTGCTTACCAAGAGCTGTGTGGTAACAGATCACTGCAGGCACTGCATTAGGCATAGCCTCTGGAGAGAAAGCAAAGTGCAGATGCTGGCCAGCTTAGGCAATCTGGCTTGTTGGGAGTATCACTGTGCCGCCTGGAAAAACCCCTGGTCAGGAGGGAGAGATGCGGGTCTCCGCTCAAGAGCTGTGGAGCCAAGGACTTCAGGTGCACTTGACCTGAATTGTGACACCCCCACAGAGAGTATAAAAGCTCTAGTACTATTACTCTGAGATAGGTGACAAGACCTGTTACAGGGTGGCTGGGTCTTTAAGAGGAAGTTGGGCCCAGCCCTGCCTTTGATGGATCAACTACCTCCCAGCTGGGGACCAGATAATTATAAAAGCCAGCAAGGAGGCCCTCTGGGAGAGATTTGCAGCAGATATGGGGAGAAGGGTGGATGGTTTGCCCATGTGAGAAGTCCTGGAGCAGGAGGGCTGTTGCTTGGAGGAGCAGTGGGGCTGTGGCAATGAAACCGCTGGATCTGGGGAAAGGCAGCTGTTGGGTTTCCCTGGAGCTGTTGGACTTGGGGCTCTCTGGAGACTGTTGGGCAAAAGGGCCCGAACAGATTCTAGGGCTGGTGTGACTCCTTGCTGGGCAGGGGAGGCTGGCCTGTGGCCTGCAGCCGTTAGCTGACATGGCCCAGGTCTGAGTGTTGGGAGCTCAACACTCCCAGGTTTTAGTCCTGATGCCAGGTGTGTGGTTCGCACACTTGTTACGGTATGGAGCAGGAGAGCTGACAGCCACCCCAGGCTCCTGGGCAAGGTGGGAGGGCCCAGCCCTGAAATCCCAGAAGAGGTGAGGTCTTGAGCAAGAGAGGCCAGGCCAGGGGCAGCCATCCCTCAGTACTACCTAGAGTGCACCGCACCAGCCCTCCCCCCACCCTTAGAGCCACCCCGGGCTCCAGCAGCAATTTAAAGAGCTCGAGGCTCTGGGTGCTGCTGCTGCTGCAATAGCAGCGACAGCAGCTGGGAGCCCCAGGACCTTTAGAATCACCAGGCCCTAGAGCAACTGTCCCCTTGGCTCCCTCCCTCGTCAGTGGGCCTGGTATGAACCAGGCAGCCTGGAAACGCGCTGCAATCTCTCAGACCCCCTACACAGGCTCCGTGCAACCCCATCTCCAGCCCCGGCGCCTCAGCACTCGCATGCAGCAACACTTAGCTTCTCACGGGCAGCTCTTAAAGCTCCTTACAAAGCTGAGCAAGAACCATCATCTTCTTGTGGCAGATCAGGAAACTGAGGCACAAAGAGGGGAGGGATGTGGCCAAAGTCAAGGACTCTCCATTCAGCGCCCTATCCCCTAGGCGATGCCACGTCCTTGCTAGATCAATACATCAGAGCCCCCGCAGGTAGAGCGAGTTGCATATTTCCTCCAGACATTAGCCCTCCCCCCACACACAGGCAAAGGGTTAAATACAAGCACAGCTCCCCCTGTGTCCTTCCCTTCCTCCTAGTGCCCTTTGTTCCTCAGGCTCTGGGTGCCCTTGAACATTATTTTAAATGATCTTCAGCTGCAATATTGCCTCCACTTCCCCACTGCCTCCCCCAGCTCCCGCCAGCCCTGGGCTGTCAGTTAGTGGCACGCTGCTTGCCTTCCCGTTTAAATTTTAAAAAAGAGAAACACATTTCACAGGCCGATAGGCACCTTCAGTTCCATCAACTCAAAGATTAAGCACCCGGGATAATAAAAAAATATTTAAACATCGAGGGGGAAAAGGAGCAGTAAGTATTTTGGAGAAGGCAGAGGTTTAGGCAGCTAATCCCGTGCAACGACGATGACATGTGACAAAGCCCCATCTGGATTCCTGTGAACTTCATACCCAGGGGACTTAGCCAGCTAGCGGCCAGCCCAGTGCACGCTCCCTGCCTGAGAGTAGCCAGGTACTTTTGAGGAAGAAATTCCAAAGTGGTGAGGCTGTCCTGGAGGGAGAGTTTCTTCTTAGCCTTGCCACTTAAAGGCCAGTGCATGCACAAGAGGGATTCTCAGCCCACATGTGGCCCAATTTGCACAAAGCCCACATGCAACCTAACTCAGTTGTGTGCTAAAGGCTGTAGGCTGCTGCTGGCCCCATTGGATGGGCTCAGGGCTCCCAACTGCTCCGATATGCAACAGGCTCCAGGCTGCCAGCCTCCTGCAACTGCTGCCCAATATTCCACAACAGGGCCCAGGATCTGGGCAGCCCCAGGCCTGGCTACCCTGGCCCTGAGAAGCAGGGTCCAGGGTTCTAGTGGTGTCCTGGTCCAGCTACCCCCAGGCCTCAAGCAGTAGGGTCCAGGCAGCCAGCTACCACCTGGCCCCACACAGCAGGGTGAGGATCTTGGCTGCTCCCTGGCTCCAAGCAGCACGGTCAGAGTCCGGGCAGCCAGTGACCATCAGGCCCACACAGTGGGGTTCTGGCCAAGAACCTCTGGATTAAAGGCTCTTCCTCTCTATACAGGGCTAGAACCCTCGGCCCAGGGGGCAGCGTCTGATCCATTAGGTGAGAAATGAGGGTGAGGCAAAAGAAATCAGAATCTGAGCCTGCCTTCCTTGGGGCTAGTCAGCTCTAGGGTTTTTGTTCAAACTCTTCCCCAAAGCCCAGCTCCCTGCCCCCAGGCATCACGCAGACAAACCAGCAAAGATTCTGTGGCAGTTTCAGCGTGGGGAGATCTCTGGGTGATGGCACCTCCTGCCCGCCTCCCCTGCTCCAAGCAGTTCCAGGGTGGAGCTGCTCTGGGCCATATATTTGACATAGAACAATGCTGGGCAGCAGGTGAACTTCAGAAAAGCCACCTGGTTTGCAATGAGAACAGAGTTGGGTCCTAAATCCCCGAGGGCCTCCAGGTTCCATGCCTGGATCCACCTCTCAAACAGCAAGGAGCTTCAAATACACCTGCTGCAGCATTCCCCGCTCACCCACCCCTTTGCCCAGACCCTAGGCCAGTCCTCTCTCACAGTGTTCAGTGTGGAAATTCCCCAGCTGGAGGCTGCATTACATCTCCAGGGACCCGCCATCTCTGGTAGACTTGGGACTTAATGGGGGTCCCAAAGGCAGCAGCTGGCAGCACGGTGCAATGCAGCTGCACTGCAGGGGAGCAACTGAGGGGCTCTGGATCTCCATTGCCATCTCCCCTAACCCATTTCCTCCCCCACATCTCCATGTGGCTCCCAAGCAAGGCCCATCCTGGGAAAAGGAGGCAGAGGCTCCCAGCCTGCACCCCCAAAACGACAACTGGAGAGATCTCTGCTGTGGTTTATGCCCCCATAGCAGGCATCTGGCCTGGAGCATGGTGACACAGGCATTCCCCAGTGCAGCCTGCTGAGCCGTGGCCCCATGGAGGGACTGAACTCTTGGGGCCAGCACAGTCTTTCCCGTATGTCCCAATACCATGCCCATCCCAACCCGGCCTGTGAACTGCAGTCCCCCACCCCTCCCCGAGAGAAACAACAAACACCAGCTAGTGACTCAGGCAGCCAGGGAGGGAGCTCACTGTCATTACACTAAAGATAGGCCCAGCTGCCAACACTGCACCCACCCTGGGATTCTCTGCACCCAGAGCTGGAAGGACATTGCTTGGGCCCACGTGCAAAGTTAGGATTGGGATCTAGATGCCAGACATCCTCACCTCCCCCAACACAATAGGGTGTTTGGATCCCAATCCATCACTGGGCTATTTATGTTGTGATAGCGCCCAAGAACCCCCAGGTCTGGCCCAGGACCCCGCTGCGCTAGGCGCTGTACAAAACACCTGGCTCAAAGACCTTCCAGTCTCTTTGCCTTCCTATCGCACTTGCCACTGGAAAATCTCAGAGTGCTTTGCAAACCTGAGCTAAGGCCAGTGATTCTCCACTTGTGGCCTGCATACGGCCCATTCAGCGCACAGCTTCGGCCCAGCTCAACTGTGTGCTGAAGGTCATGCGTGCTTTGCCACACAGTGAGATCTGGGGGCTGGGTTGCTAGCTGCCCTTCAGCCCCGCACAGCAGACTTCTGGGTCCCAGCAGGGGTGGGTTCTGGGCTGCCAGCTACTCCTTGGCCCCATGTGGCAGGCTCCAGGATCCGGGCTGCTGTCTGGCCCCATGCCACAAGGTCAGGGGTCACTGCAAGCGGGACCCAGGGTCCCTGCTGCTTGCTCCATGCCCTGCTCTGCTGCCTCTTGCCCCATCTCTGGACAGACGGCACTGAGCATAGTTGTTTGTGGTGGGGAACTGTGGTTCTCAACTCGCAGCCTAGACCAGTGTTTCTCAACCAGTGGTACACATACCCGTAGGGATACTCAAGAAGTCTGGGGAGGGGGGGTACGTCAACAAACTGAAATTTGGAGAAAACTGAATTTTTGTCTTAAGTTTTACAGCGCTTTATTATTTTTGTACTTTTTACACCCAAAAATGTCATTGCCCGCCTGGATACAATTAAGTTGTTTAAACAAATGTGTTGCAATGGTAGAAAAAAAATTGTGTGTCTGAAAACTGTAGGTACTGGGGAGTACTTATAATTTTTTTTTAAAGGGGGTACTTTATAAAAAAAGGTTGAGAAACACTGACCTAGAAAACACTTTGTGGGGCCCATATGTAGCCCACAATGATAAACAGGTTAAGAACTCCTGGCTAAGACTCTCACACTCCACCGCAAAATCAGTCAGGAATATCCCCCTCCTCACATAAAAGGGGGAAACCGAGGCACGGGGCAGTGACCTGACCCGCCCCAAGCCACCCAACAGGTCTGGAACACACCCGACTCCGAGTCCTTTGCTTCAAGTGCAAGGCGGCCCCGCTGAACGTCTCTCCCCCACATGCAGGCTGACAGACCGACCCAGAGAGCCCTGTTAATGGTAGAGCAATGAAAGGAGATGTTTGACTGTTCTCTGACATCACGAGCAGGAATGGAGCAAGAGGGAGGTTCTGTTACATGGTGACACCGGCCTGCCACCGGCACCAACGCAGCAAGATGCTGGCTGCCAGCAGGAGGGTTGGAAATGCCAGTTGTAATTAAATGCCGCAATTCCAAATGCATCTTTGCAACAAGGAGCAACTCCCACCAGGGGACCTGCAGCGTGCTGCGCTGCACATGCTGTTCCACATCCCAAGCCCTTCCCTCTCCTCCCACTTTTACTCCCCTCCTTTCGCACTCGATCCCTGCTTCATTTTGTTGCTGAGAAAAACAGCAAGTGCAGGCTGCAGCACAGGCCTAGTCCTACTCTTAGACAAGTTCTACTCTTAATTCTGACACTGACTCTCCCTGCAGCCTTGGGCAAGTCACTTAACTTCTGCACCTCCTCTGTAGAATAAGACTATGTTAAACTCCACTTCCTCCTACCTAAGGGGGAGGTGTCAAGTTGCAGAGGCTGGCTGGGAGGATTTCAATTTGTAGAAGAGTGCCAGATAATTGCTATAGCTATTATTATTAACAATAATTCATTAGAAGCCAGTTGGAGGGTTTCTAGCAGGAGGCGGAGCCATCTTTAATGGGGACTGTAATGGGGTCAGCACTCACCTCCCACGAGCACCCCTATTTGGTCAAGTGTGAGTTTCTGCACTGCCTCTGTCTTTTAAAAGCCTTGTGGCTACTCAGCCCTCCAGCTGAGTCTCACAGCCTCACGTGCGGTCACAACCCCTTCCAGGTTATACCTTTAACAGGGGCCCATCCCAGTGCCCTCTGCAGAATGTCTCTCTGAGTCAGGTCACTCAGTCTGTTTCCCCATGCAGTAAGAGAGTGGTGCCTCCAGGTCTCTTCCTGTAGACAGTGTCTGAAATAACTTCCCACTCTGAGCTGGCCTTGGTTCTGCCAACCAGTCAACCCCCTTGACCTTCTCCCTTCCAGGTCTGGGCTGTAACTGAACTGCCCCTATGCCTACAGCTGCTGATTTCTCCACGCCACTCTAGCCTCCTGGAGGACTTCTCTATGGCCCTGTTGGCCTTAGGGCCTAGCCCCATTACACAGACACTCAGGCTGCGTCTAGACTGGCATGATTTTCCGCAAATGCTTTTAACGGAAAAGTTTTCCGTTAAAAGCATTTGCGGAAAAGAGCGTCTAGATTGGCACCGACGCTTTTCCGCAAAAGCACTTTTTGTGGAAAAGCGTCCCTGGCCAATCTAGACGCGCTTTTGTGCAAGAAAGCTCCAATCGCCATATTAGCCATCAGGGCTTTTTTGTGCAAAACAATTCTGGGTTGTCTACACTGGCCCTCTTGCGCAAAAGCATTTGCGCAAGAGGGCTTTTGCCTGAACGGGAGCGTCATAGTATTTGCACAAGAACACTGACGATGATACATTAGATCGTCAGTGTTCTTGCACAAATTCAAGCAGCCAGTGTAGACAGCTGGCAAGTTTTTCTGGAAAAGTGGCTGATTTTCCGGAAAAACTGGCCACAGCCTCATTGCTCAGTTGGGAATTGCACCCCTGCTACACAGGCTGTTGGTCAAGATTGTCAGCTCTCTGGGGCAGGTGGCATCTTTATTTCGTGTTTGTCCAGCACCTAACACAACAGAGATCTGACAGTAACAACGACCACAGCAATGAGATTTCATCTTCCTTCTCTCTTTGCAGGCTAAAGCAGGGCTCGTCTCCAGCTCTTACAGAATAATTTGACTTGCTTCATAATGCAAAAGTTCTAGTCCAGCACTTTAAGCACTAGCCAGACAGTGACCCCTGCAGCTGTCTCCACAGTCACAGCCCTGTCCTCCTGACCTAGCAGGGGGACCTCGAGTTCTGTTGCTATAAGTGTAAGATCCTGTGTAAAGAACCAAGCTAGCTCATGGCCTGACAGAGAACAGATGGGAAGCCAGACATTCTATCCTGTTCAGGTTCTTAGACTACAGTGACAGGCAGAATGTGAGCTCTGCTGATTATTGATTAACCCCCCTCCAGTGACCAGGAAGGCCCTGAGGTTTTCTTCCTGTTAGAGAGCTTATAGAGAATAGCAGTCTCCCTCAAATCCACTTTGTGTCATCGGAGGAAGAGAGGCTTTGGTCAAAGCCAACAGGAGAACCAACTCGCCCACTCAGCTTTCTCCAGCATCTGCTCATACTCAGGCTGGGGCTGGACTGACTCCTCAGACCCCCTCCAGATAACCAGCACAGCTCAGTAACAGCTGGGGGTTAAGTGGAGGGAAAGGCGGGAACACAATGTTGCCCATAATACTGAGCTATGGAAGCTTAGGGCTCTCCCACAGATCCAGGGCAAACCATTCCATTCCAGGCCACCGGAAAAGAGATAGTTGACCCCAGCCTAGCACACCACACACACACCCGCCGGGGCTGGAGGAAGGAAGAATCTCTTACATGCCTGCTCTGAATTGCCAAGTATTTTTAGTCCTGCGATAAATAATTCATAGGGAATATGGCATCAACTACCTGAGACTAGGAAAAAACCTCTCTTAAAACAGTGATTTGCCGGCTTAATTTCTCCTCAAGGACATTTAAATATACTTTAGGCAGCACTTTGTCCTCACAGCTGCTGATCAGATTTGTTTGCACCAGCCCTGACACATCACTAACACATGATCAACTTCTCATCATGGCTCAGCCATTAGCAGCTCCACAGCTGGTCCAAGGAAGACTCCATCCAGTGTGCTGGCTTATTGGAAGGAGACCTCTCTCTCTCCAGATAGCCTGGCTGAGTTGGTAACAGACCCCTCTTTGGTTGCTCCAGCATCCTCCCCAAAGCCAACATCCTAACTGGCAAGCTAGCCAATGGCTCAATGCCTCAAGGTGCCAAACCCTCTAATCCCAGTTTAGCAAAGCACATAAGCAGGTGCGCTGAGTATTGACTTCCAAGGGAGCGTTCACCTGCTGAATGTTAACCATGTGCTAAAGTGCTTTGCTGGATTGGATCCAAAGTGTGCAGCATCCCGCAGGATGGAGCCCTAATGTGGCAGTTGTTCCCATGCCCCTACAGCGAGCACCCTGACTAGGATCATCAAAGCAGACAGAGGGACACAAACATGGGAATTAATTCACCCACTGCTGAAATTCATCCAGGGCTAGGTTGGAATGCAGCAGCAGCTTAAAAGCCAAGGACAGACTCTGCCTGAGAATACCCTCGCCCGCTCGGACTGCGGGGGGAATTTGAGGTCAGCAGAATACAATTATTCCAACTGGAACATGGCCAGACCCTTACTCTTCCAAGGCAAGTGCTATGGAATCGCTAGTTGTAGGCACTCCACCTTACATCCCCTGCAAAGAGAGGATCTCAGGCACTGCGCTGGGATTCTGCTCCGACACAGGGGAATTGTACATGCCACCTCACTCTGGCAAATTGATCCGTTGACTGGAACACCTTGAGTTTGCAACTCCACGTTGCTGCCATCCCAGTTTTAGGACCACTGGCTGCACTGTCCAGCCTCAATGCCAAGGAGAAGGTTCTTCCTTTAGGCCCAGCTGAACCAGTGCAGCCTGCACTGGCATCTCCCCAGCATGAGCAGACTGCTCCAACGCCTGCAGCTACCCTGCTTCTGCCACTCCCCTCCGAAAGCCATGCCTTGTGCTTGGAAGTCCCCCCAAAGCCCTGTCTTCCCAGTGACGGTTCTGGAGCATTCAGAGACTGGGACTTCAAGAGTCTCTGAATGCTTGGGGACCATGGGCAGCTGGTGAAGGCATGGCTGGAGGAGGCAAGCCTCCAGCCCCACCCCTGCTTCTGAGTCCCTGCCTCTTCCCTGCCCCCACTGGGAGGTGGGGCAGCATACCGTGCGCACGCTCCCCCTCCCCACCACAGGGAGAGGAGGGGAGCAGGCGGGCACACGCTCGCCATAGCCTCTCCAGTCCCAGGGAGGTCAGAGAGTGCACAGCATGGCCCCAGCCACCCCAGCCCTGGAGGGTGTGTGGCTTGGCCCCAGCCACCCCAGCCCCAGAGGAGGACATGCCGCATGGCCCAGCCCAGCCCTGCCTCTCCAGCCCCAGAGCGGGCAGGCACTGTAGGCAGCAACACTCCACCCCAGAATGCCTATGGCAGGCGTTCTGGGGGCGGAGTGTGGGCGGGGCTATGCCTGGTGGTTTGGGAAGGCAGAGCCTTCCCCCACCTTACATTCCGGACACCCGTGAGGGGGACAATCGTGGGCGATGCAGTGCCTGGAGGAAGTGCTGAAATGGATTGATCAGGAACACGTCCCAGGCAGACCTAAGCCATCAGGTGGGGGAGCCACTGCAGAAGCCATTTCACCCCCATCTAGCACAGCTGCACAAGGGAGAGGAGCATCCCCCAGTGAATCACCAGGGGAGGGTCCCCTCCACATCCTGACCTGGGCCAACCCTGCTTAGCTTGCCAGTTGCCAGAACTCCCTAGGACCTTATTTCCAAGGGTCTGATATTGAAAATGAAAACACTATAGCAACATTCCCATGTCACCTCCCCCCAATGCCTACACACCCTTTTATCCTGGGAGCATCTTTAGCTTATGGTGCGGTTTCTCAGCCAGTGGCTCCTGCAGTTCCCTGGAGTCTGTGATGACACACAGGCCTTCAAAGGGAGGAAACAGCCATGCAGCTATTCTGGAGAAGTGGCCAGGTACCAGGCTGCAGACGTGCTGTTGGCTGTGTCTGCCAAGTGGGAGGGAGCTCACCCAATGAACCCATTTCCCCAGCCAGGGGTGGCATTGTGCATGAAACCTGCACAGGGCTGCAGCTGAGACCCTCCCTAGGCCCGGAGGCAGCAGCTCTCCCACATAAGCCAAAAAGCAGCTTCCCCTCCAGCCAGACCAACAGGAGCCACCGACTGTAGCTTGTCTCATGGGGGTGCTTCTCCTTGCCAATCTCACAGGCATCGCCAGCAAAATTAACCTCACTTTGTTCAAACCTCACCTGAAAACGTAGTCATTACAAAAAGCCAAAGCATGTGCCACCTGCCAATGGCTCTGGGGGGGGTGAGGGGGCCTACGGAGGCACAAATTGAGTCCCCCGGGGCAGGGGACTGGCTGATGTTGCTTAACAGACACTCTTTTGGCTGATACAGTAGCTGCATTGATAAGCTACATTCACTTCAGTGCTAAGGGGCCAGCAGGGCCAGCCTAATAGGGCACTAGGGCAGGGGAAGGCGTTGGGAAGCAGGGGATACTTACATTTAGGACTAGGATACCAAACACGCTTTCCTGCCTCTCCCCACTCCCCTTCCCACCCCCAGCCCAAGACGACTTTATATAAACTTAGCAGATACCATATCCGTATCCCAGGGAAAATGCTTTTTAAGCAAAAGGAGTAAATTAGATCAGTCTCTAAAATATCCTTCTGACCTTGGTGGGCAGGAAGGGAAGGAATTAAGATTCAAGCTCTATGCCCGTTTCTGCCATTGACTCTCTGTGTGATCTTAGCCAGTTCACTTACTGGTGTTGCTGTCTCAGTTTCCTGATCTGTAAAATGGACATAATTATACTTCAATCTGTTGTTATTCACTATTGCCTAAAGGCCTGAATTAGGGATCCTTTGTGCAAAGCACTATCCCCGCACAACATATGTGACAGACCCTGTCCTGAGAAGCTAGATATCTTCATCCCATCAATACAGCATGTACCTATCTACTTCACAGGGATATGGTGAGACTTAATGATCGTAAAGTGCTTTGAGAGTCTCCTTATGAGGAGTGAAATAAATGCAAATTATATTTTAAATAGGAAAGGGTGAAAACCCACTTCATTTGATTTAATTTTGGTGGTATTTATCCCAGTAGGGGGGGAGGGAAATATTCTTGGCAGCTGAGGAAAAATAAAAGACATCAGAAATGGCAAACAGAAAATCTGATGCTAAAAAGGAGGGGGAAAATCAGGCAAAACAAAACTAAACTAGCAAAAAAAAATCTGTCTCAAAGCAACATCTAGGAATTCAACAAAGCAAAGAAAAGCCCAGGAAATTAAAAGCTACTGTTCAGGTTCTGTTCTTTGGCAAGTCCCAGTGCTTGGGTATTTACATCCCAGATAGATCTGATTGCATCCCTATGCGTAGAATAGTAACTCAAAGGATAGCATTTCCCATCTTGGGTCAGCTTGTGTCGCATCCGTATGGCTATTTACACTGGAGGGAGAGGGGGAGAAGCAAAGGACCATCTTTGCTCAGTTGACTAGTTTTTTGTTTGGTACAAGCTACAGATTTTCTGTTAGTACCAATCACCCCCCTATACACACTACAGTCCCTTTAATCCGTATTTCTAAAAGCCCCCAAATAAGCATCCCATAAATACTTATTTAGGGAAATTATTTAAAAGGCAGATTACCAGCCTGAGTGAGGCTGGCTGCTGCTGTGGGATGGATGGCAGGTCAAAGCATTTTCAAATAGGTGGCCTATTTGTGCACAAGTTAGAGAAGGGGATGCCAAGGAATACATGCCCCCATCTGTAAAACTGGGGTAGTATCCCCTCCTGTGAGGGGTGGGGACTAGAGTCCATTCTGATGGGTGCCAACAACAGGTTTGCCACTGGCTGCACTAGGAGAAAGACTGAGTTTAAAGCAAAGCCCCTTGAAGAGGAAGACTGCTATATAAATACCAAGGACCCATGAACATGCAAGCTTAAGGTACTGGTGGTGCCTTTCGAGATCCAAAAGCTTGCTCAGGGTATTCTGCTTTATGTGTTGATCCAATAAAAGGTGTCGCATTGGCTCCCTTGTCAGCTCTGCCTTAAGAAACAATATGGCTCCAAACATTTTTCCAACCCACTCATGCAAACAGTTGTTTTATGATCACATTATTGAGCTGAAAGTCCACAATGGTTATTTCCTTAGGGTCTGCCATGAAAACTCGTATTTGCCGTCCTGTCAGAAAAGAGGGTGATTTGCAACAGTATAAATGGAAACAGATGAATGGAGAAGGGGGTAGCAAATAAAATATTTCAATGCTTTGATCTTTGCTTTAAAACTAACAGAAAACAAAAATACCTTCCTTTCCTGTTTGAGACTAAATGCCTGACCAATGTCATTTAAAAAGCAACAACCTATTGAGCTTTTTCTTACCCTTCCACATCTGAGAGCCAGATTGGTTGGGTTGTTTTAATTGATGTGATGGGTGAATATTACTTGTATTTTAAGCCTCTCTGCTGTCCCCTCCCACCCCGAAAGCTGAATCTTAGGCTCTGCCATGGAGAAAAGATCTTGCAGGTATTTTGACTTTAGGGATTAAATGAAAAAAGGGGTCCGGTTGCTTAAAAAAAATCTGAACTAAAGAAACCTCCAAACCTGAGGAGGCAAGTGAAAAATGTGTAGTGCTGGGGGCAGGAAAGAGAGAGTTGTTGATATATTTAAAGTCATTAAATCAATGCAAATCTTAGGTGAGAAATATTCAACAGCAGCATGACTGGGGGAGGAGAGGGGAAAGCCAGGAAGAAGGGGAGGTATTACTAGATACTGGTCAGTGCAGGGATGGGAAGGAGGGATCTAGCAAGCAGAGGAATCTAAACAGAGCCAGAAAGAGGAAGAGGCTGCAATGGAGTGTTAAGTGCTCCCAAAAAGGAGATATTCCAGCGTCCCTCCTGCTTCCCCATCACTCCCCCCGGACTTTCTTTGCTGTTTTTCTCCTCTCCCCCGCCTTTGTTTTTTCCTTCTCTTGGGACTCCAGATGTTGCAATCCCTAAGACTCCTCTCAGTCAAGCTGCCCCCTTTCAACCTTGATCCCGGTACATTTTCCCTCTTCTCGCCTCGCTCCTCCTGCAGCAACAGTTGGCGAGGGGGAAGCTAGCGGTCCCGGTTAGCACCTCGAACTAGCCTTCCCAGGCCCATGGCAAGAGGGCAGCAGTCCCCTGATAACACCGCTCCCCGAGGCGCGGGGACTCAGCCCTGCCTCCTCGCGTGGCTCGGGCGCACACAGAAATATGCAGCTTAAAAAGGTCAGCTCTGGATTAACCGAAAATAAATGCGGAGCGCCCTGCCTCCCGCTCGGTTACGCAAGGCGCGGGCTGGGGCTGCGGGCACCGGGCTGACAGGGCGCAGGATACAAACCGATGCGCTTCCCCCTCCTCGCCCCTGGCAGACACGTCCAGCGCGGGGCCGGGGCGGCGAGGGAGCCGGGTCCTCCAGGCAGGGGAACGGGCGGGGGAGCCGGGGCAGCCAGCGGAGCGGCCGCTTACAGAAGTTACGTCCCAAGCGTGGTCCCTTTGGCCGGGCAGGAGCCTCCCCGCCCGCCCGCGCCCTCGGGAAGGCACCGCGGCTACTCACTAGAGGGTCCCCGCTGGCCGCCTGCAGCCCCGGCTCCTCACGGCAGGTGCGGGCGCTCCAGGGTCCCGGCTCGGGCTGGGCGCTCCCCGCTCGGCTCCTCCCGGGCTGGGGGACAGGGACCCCGGCGGGGAGCGGGGCTCGCTGTCCCTCCTTGCCGGCAGGGGCTCGGGCTGGCGGCGGGGCGCGCTGGGGCTGCCGGCTCCTCGCGGCTGAGCAGTGGGCGCATCCTTCGGGAGGGCGGCGGCTCCTGCTGGGGAGCCCCCCCGGCTCCAGCGCCCGCAGCCGCGCTCCGGGAGGGGGCTGCAGCAGGTGAGCCTGCCCCGCCCGGCGGTGCGCCGCGCTGCCCGGGGAGCCGAGCCGAGCCGAGCCGCGCCGCGCCGGGCTGGCTCACGTCCTCCCTCCAGCCCTGCCCCAGCCCTCTGCCGCTCGGCGCTGCGCGGGACCCGCTCCCCGCGTGACCGGCCCGCGCCCGCCCAGCCCCGTGGCGTCCCGGCGTGTCGCGGATGGGAGCAGTCCAGCCCGAGGGGGAATGTGAGGGTGATCCACCCCCCCCCCCACGCCTCCTCCTCCCCCTGTTCCAGCTCCGCCCCCCTTTCCATCACTCCCACCGCTTCCCTCTCCTCCACCTGTCCCCTCCCGCCCCTCTCCAGCTTTGGCCCAAACTCCAGCCCTGTGGAGTGCGAGAGGGCAGGAGCCTGGCCCTTTAAGGGAGCCCCCTTCCCCTTTCGCTGGGGGGTGTAATTAGTGGGAGGGGCTTGGACGACCCCCCCCCCCCACACACACACACACACACACACACGCACACGACAGGCAGCAAAGCTCTGGCAGTCAGCAGCCACCAGCTGTCGCTTGGGCCCAGTATTAATGGTCAGCTGACCAGGAGTGCTTAGCAGAGAATATTTTTTTTTAAAACCCCAAACCATAGAAGAGGCCTGGGGGGGGGGGGGGAATCTTGCAAAGGAAGGGAAAAGCCCTGGGGAAGGGTCTTAAGGGATCCCTTCCCGGCCCCAGGATTTGCATCACTCTCTCCATCTTTCTGCTGTAAAAGAGCTGCCCTAGGTTATAAGCTAGACCCTGCTCCTGTGGATGGGGAGGGGAAGGGGCAGGGCCAGCCTTAGGAAAGGCAGTTGTTGCAAAGCTTCCAGGGCACTCCCCTCCTCCAGGGTTATTTCCCACCCTGGAAGCTGGAAGAGTGAGACAGAGAGCTGCTGCAGGCCAGATCCTGCCAGCCCTGCCACCCTTAGTGTCAGCATCTTGCTGGTCCTAGGTGACCAGTTCCCAGAAGGCCTGACACTTAGTGGTGCTGATCCCCACAGGATCAGAGGGTCTCAGGATCAGCTTGCAGTGAATCCCAGCCACAGTAGGATGTAGACTTTAGGAGCCTCCCGCTCCCAGCCAGGAACTCAGCCTGCAAAGGGATCTCAGGTGTGCACTTGAGGTCTTGGCCTAGAACTAAGGCGCTCCAGGGTCATTGGCTACTTTTGCAGAGTTACTGCTGTGTGACTGCGGACAAGCCATCTGAGGGCCATCCCCTGTGTCTGTCTTGTCAAGTTAGATTTGGACGTGCTTTGGGGCTGGGACTATGTATTTGTACAACACCTAGCACAACAAGGGCTCCTCGCCTGCAAATGTTCCATTAACAGACCTTCACGTCTTTCTGGGAGAGAAGGCTAAAACAACAGGTTAACGCCTTGAAGCACTGAAATAACATTTTAATATAGCAACAGATGTACCAGGATTTCCAATATACTTTTATTTGGTTTTTTTTTAATCCACCCACCCCTCTCTCTCATGTCTGTGAAGTCTGTGACAATAAAAATGTACAAATACAATGGAATATGATCAGGTTCATAAGCTCAGTTGATATTGTGCACAAGCCTTGCTCTGCTTACATTTCTCAGCCACGCACCACTTCATAAACATGGTATTCTCTTCTGGTTGAAACTGATAAGAAAAGCATGGAGAGAAGATGACTGAACATCACTGACTTCTGAAGAGTGACACCTGGCATTTCAAGAGAGAGATGGCCACTTATTTAATGACCCTCACTCTGTTAGTTAACTGTTCGCTGTCTAAACTATACTCTGACACTCTAATAATGGGAGACAACCTATTTCTGGGCAGTTGCTTTTACAAAACTGTTTTAAACAGCTGGAGGAACTATGATTGGCCCCAATGACCCGTGAATAATTTTAGGACTTCACACTAGTTGACTCAAGTTAAACACAGTGACTGTGGCATTAAAAGCTCTAAGCTAAAACCATTGAAGTCAAAAGAAATAGCACTGACGCCATCCTAAATCCACAGTGCTGGAACTAGGTACTGTAGTAAAACATGTTACTAGGCATCGTTAAGTGCCTAAATTCCTTTGGCACCCTGGCTCATTGGGCTTGATCCAACTGAAAGCAAAGTGAAGTCAGTGGGTGCCTGGTTGCATTTGCAGGATTGGGCCCTGACTTAGGCCAAACTCACTGATGATTTGTGTTACTGTGCCACCCCCCCATGCCCTAGTTATGGAGCAGGACAAATTTAAATTCTTTCACTTTAGCAAGTGGCAGGAATATAGAAGCCTGTTATGCATATTATAACTGGCTATTGCATAGGTCTGGATTCCTCTAACAAACCATGAAATGCTCAGATGAATTGATATGGCTACACTGTATTTTCTTTCTTACTTGTTCTAGGGAACAAGCTTAAAAAGGTCAGCAATGGTACCTAACATTTTTGCACAAGTAAAGGGTTTTACAAATGAAATCGTTTCATGATTTATTTTATTTTCAATGAAAACATAGTGTTGTGGTTGGATTTGCACTTCCCTGTGGGATTTGCAATCCAGACATTATCCCACAGGGGAAGGGAGTCATTTTAACCTTCCCAAATAACGTATCCCAGCACCTGTATGCTGTTAGTGCTTGCCAGATATTTACCTTTTCCACCCCAGAGACCCCTTTTCTATACCAGAAAGCCTGGCTCACCATTTAGCAGCATGGGGTGTGACGCTTTGACACCCATTTGCCAGCCCCTGTTTGAGAATGCAAGGCACAGACCATCAAAAACAATAGTACATGAAGGGCTGCATTTCAAAAAGCACAACAGGTACAGGAAACGCTGCTTGTGCTGCCCCATGGCAGAGTTAATATCATGGGCAATTTTGGACTCCCCAGCCCTTTATTGATTTCCCAGCTTTTATGTTGCATTCATGGCAAGTACTTCCATCTAACTGCATATGCTTTAGAGAGGCAGATTCGGTGCAGCTCAGAACGCAAGAGCTCAGGTGATCTGGAAGAGTCAAATTTTCTGCTTGTGCAACTTGGCACAGAGGCAGCAATTTACACTAGCTGAGAATATGACCCAAAGTATAGCTCTGTGAGGAGAGCCCACGGTCCAACCCATTCCCCTTAGGCAAAGGGTGAGAAAACAAGCCACGTCATGGCTATTAGTCACATTGCTAACAGAGGGATGGAAGGCACTCACATGCTACAGTGATGATCACAGTATAAGAACCTCTGTAGAACAGAGCTGTAGGAGGTAGCTGGCACAGCCAGGAGGAGACCACGGCTGCAACAAAATTCATTGGCACCGCTTCTCTCTTGCAAAAGTCTCCCCCCTAACACAGGGATGTCAGGCAAGTTCTGAGATGGGGCCAGTGTCCATCAGGAATCCTGGGGTAGAAGTAAGAAGTTCACTGGCAAGAGACCCAGTGCAGCCTTGCATGTCTGTGAGTACCACAGTAAAACACTGCAATTAAAAAAACAATTAAAGGGCTTAGTTACTAGAGATGGTTAGGAATTTTTCAGCCAAAACATTTTTTTTAATCAGAAAATGCTAATGAACCAAAACCATCCATGGAAAAGGGCTGGTTTCAACAAATCTGGCTTCTAAAAACATTCAAAGTTGCCAAAACAGAATGGTTGGACATTTTCAAAACAAAAAAGGGCCCGGTTTTCAGCTACAACAAGGAGGTCAAAATTGCCACCTGATATTTTGATGGTCTGATCTGAAATTCGGGTGGGGGAGGGAGACTTCAGCAGATGAAAACTGAAGGTGGATTTCTCTGGATTCAGGATAGAAATGAAAACGCTAAAATCTCAAATTCTCACAGGATGGGAGAGCCGTGTCCTGGCTAGGTCCAGTCATTACCAAACAAATGCATGTGAGACCTCTTCTTCCCCCCTCCCCCACACTCCACATCCTTCCGTGCATCCTACATGCCCCATGATCTCCCTTCCTTTGGCAATTTGTGCCTACACCATTGCCTCAGTTTGGGCATCCTCTCCCCCTTCTCAACATTGTTTTCCCCTCCACCCTTTGGTGGGGTCTCCCCTGTGGATGATTTCCCTCCTGGGAGGGGAAGGAAATCAACCTTCCCTCACACAAGGGGGCTGGGGAAAAAAACCTCCCCTCATCTGGAGCCTTTTGCTGTAGGGTTCACAGCAGCAGGGACAACAGGTGAGGCAGGAGCCTCCTCTGAGCCTCAGGACACTGTGCACTGTGGCTTTGCAGTCTGGACAGGGAGACGCTCAGGCTTCTATGCCCATCCTCCAGCTCCCTCCTCAGCTTCACCCTCTCTGGCTTCTGCTCCTTCCAGGCTGTGCTGCAAGAGACTGGCACTGGCAGCTGCTGGCTGGTTGGGTCCCTCTGTTCTTTCCAAAGAGAGCTGCAGAGTGGAGGGAAGGGCTCCAGGGTGTCTCAGATCCAGTCTGTGGGCTTTGTTTGGCATGTTGCGCTCGCAGCTGCTGCTGGTGTCTGTGCCCCCCTCACTGCCCAGTGGCTGCTGGTGCCTGTGCCCCCCCTACACTGCCCAGCCGCTGCTGGTGTCTGTGCCTCCCTACACTGCCCAGCTACTACTGGTGTCTGTGCTCCCCTTACACTGCCCAGTGGCTGCTGGTGTCTGTGCCCCCCTCACTGCCCAGTGGCTGCTGGTGTCTGTGCCCCCCCCTTACACTACCCAGCTGCTGCATCTGCCTCCCTACACTGCCCAGCTGCTGCTGGTGTCTGTGCCCCCCCCCACACACACACTGTCCAGCCGCTGCTGATGTCTGTGCCCCCCCCACACTCACACACACTGCCCAGCCACTGCTGGTGTCTGTGCTCTCCCCTTACACTGCCCAGCTGCTGCTGGTGTCTGTGCCCCCCTTACACTGCCCAGCTGCTGCTGGTGTCTCTGCCTCCCCACACTGCCCAGCTGCTGTTGGTGTCTCTGCCTCCCCACACTGCCCAGCTGCTGTTGGTGTCTCTGCCTCCCCACACTGCCCAGCTGCTGCTGGTGTCTCTGCCTCCCCACACTGCCCAGCTGCTGCTGGTGTCTGTGCCCCCCTTACACTGCCCAGCCGCTGCTGGTGTCTGTGCTCTCCCCTTACACTGCCCAGCTGCTGCTGGTGTCTGTGCCTCCCTTACACTGCCCAGCTGCTGCTGGTGTCTCTGCCTCCCCACACTGCCCAGCTGCTGCTGGTGTCTGTGCTCTCCCCTTACACTGCCCAGCTGCTGCTGGTGTCTCTGCCTCCCCACACTGCCCAGCTGCTGCTGGTGTCTGTGCCTCCCTTACACTGCCCAGCCGCTGCTGGTGTCTGTGACCCCCTTACACTGCCCAGCTGCTGCTGGTGTCTCTGCCTCCCCACACTGCCCAGCTGCTGTTGGTGTCTCTGCCTCCCCACACTGCCCAGCTGCTGCTGGTGTCTCTGCCTCCCCACACTGCCCAGCTGCTGTTGGTGTCTCTGCCTCCCCACACTGCCCAGCTGTGGCTGGTGTCTGTGCCCCCGCACACTGCCCAGCTGCTGCTGGTGTCTGTGCCCCCCCACACTGCCCAGCTGCTGCTGGTGTCTCTTCCCCCCTACATTGCCCAGCTGCTGACCTTGCTAGAATTGAAAACAGACTCTTCTGCTGTGTTGCCAACTCCAGCTGTTCCAACATCCATCACCACCCTCCATACAATCCTGAGAATGACTTAACCTCAAGAGATTGGTTTTTAAAAAAAATCTCATTTGGGGTTCCTTTTCTTTGCCCCATGAATACTTTACAGTGCTCCAGGCTCACAGGTACCAACTCTTCTCCCCATCACGAAAGCGGGAAACTTATTTTTAAAAATAAGAGGCAAGCTGAGGTGCTCACATAGTCACAAGACTCCTGGAGCTGCAGCTTCAAGACGAGACGAACCTCCCATATCACAAGACTTTGGATAA
The DNA here is from genome assembly GCA_032595735.1 of Pelochelys cantorii. Lineage (NCBI taxonomy): Eukaryota > Metazoa > Chordata > Testudines > Trionychidae > Pelochelys > Pelochelys cantorii. The sequence goes on from CM064344.1 coordinate 17,927,472, forward strand.
AAATGGTGAGAGTTGTCCACGTGGCCCTTGTACAGTCCCCCTGGAAGGGCTGAAACAGCGGCTGCCCCAGGCAATGTACTCAAGGGAGCAAGTGGGAGGTGTAGGGAAAGCATCCCACATTCAAGGTGCAGCAGCAAAGCGTCAGGGAGGATATTCAGCAGCCAGTGTGCTGAAAGGGACATTGTTTTCCAGCACCCAGCAAGCAAGCCGGCGGAGCAGGGAGGGACAGAGGTCGGGGAGAAGGGAGGAACAGGGTCAGTTTAAGGGGTGCGGTTACAGAGCGAGTGGGAAGGAGATTCACAGACGAGACCAAAGGGCGGGAAAGAAAATAAAGGAGTAAGGGCCAATGAGGTAAAGAAGATGAGGAAGGGAGGGATTAATGCAACTGGACAGACAAGGGAAAACGACAAGATGGGCCGGAGAGAGAAAAGGGGTGTTGCGAGATCAGGAGAAATGAGACAAAGGTCTGGCCTACGCTGCGTGGTTAGGTTAACGCAAGCTGCCTTTCACTGACCTAGCTGTGAAGGGCCTTTCTATGCCAATTTACCACCCGCGCCCCAAGCAGCATAGAGTCACGGTCAATAGCGTGACGTCGATGCAGTATCAGTGTAGAGCCTGCATTGCTTGCACCGACTAGTTACTAGCTCTCAGGGGCCGTCCCTCAATGCCGCACGCTGACAGCCAGGTTGATACAAGTTCTCCTTGAGGACGTGCACCAGCAACACCAGTAATTTAATAACTGCAGAGGCTGTACACTGGCATGTGTTAGGTCGACACTATTTTGTAGGGCAGACATGGCCTAAGAACAGATAGGGAAAGGTGGAAGAAAAATAAAATCAGGCGTAGACTGCAGACTGGAAATAGACCCAGACCCAGGGCAATCAGGAATCAGACCCTGCATAATTCCCAGTATCCCCAATCAGCATTAGTCACTTACCAAGAAGAAAATATGCCCCTTGCTTGCAAAGCCTTGTTCCCCATCAACCCCCAGAAGGTGTGATTTTTAGAAGGGGCTTCTCACAGCCTCTCTCCTGCTGTTCTCACAGCACTCCCTTCACGCTGTTAGAGTATATCTACACATCAAAACTATTCTGGGATGCCAGAGGTATCCCAAAATAGCTACCCCATGTCTTCACAAATATTTTTTGAAATAATGGGTGCGCTATTTCGGCATCCCAGTAACCCTCATTCCACAAGGGTTAAGGGATGTCTCGAAATGGCACTTTATTTTGAAATTTGGTGCTGTGTATACAGCACCGAATTGCAAATTTCAAAATAACCTCGAAATAAGTATGCAATTTGCACAGTGCAAATTGCGTATCTTCTTTTGAGTTTAGAGTGCAGTGTAGACATAGCCTTAGTGTGCACACAGGGACAGAGTCCCTTAAACAGTCCACCAAAGAATTCAGAGGACTTGAATTTTAATTACTGCTGCTCTGTGTGAGCTGGGGAAGGATGAGGATGGTGGAGGTGCAAGAACACCACACTTGGTTTGGGAATGTAATAAAAAAAACCCCATCAAGCTGCTTTCAGTCACAATCTATCACTTCCAGAGTTCAGCAGGGTGGAAGTCTTCACACAAGTACTCCTGGGTTCTCCCTCACTGACAGTGTTTAAACCAAGGCCAGGACAGGGTGTTTTGCTAAAAGCTCTGCTCTCTGAATGATTCTGGGGAAGCTCTGTGGCCTGCATTATCCAGGACGGGCAACTAGATGATCACAATGGTCCCGTGGAATCAATGAATCTCCTGTGATGACTGGGAGATGCCCCACCACCACCACCAGAGCACTTTTATGCATCACACTGATGGCCAGCCAAGCAGGATAAAAGGCAGATATGGGTGCAGGCCTCCATCGCCCAGTACGGCTCCCGCCCTCTCTGCCTAGGAACTAATGACTCAACAGCTCTCCCGTGCTCTCCCGGAGGAGGTGGGACCACCTTGCAGTGGGAAGGGCTAACCAAGACCAAACGCAGCATTCCCAGGCATTGCAGCTGCGCACGAGGCGGCAGGCTGTGTAAGAGTTTCTATGGAGCACGGCCCTGGCGTGCAATGGCTTCCTCCTCCAAGAAAAAACCATAAATGACGAATTGTGCCGCAGCACTTAGAGACTAACAAACCATGCAGATGGTGTCGTGAGCTTTCGTGGGCACAACCCACTTCTTCAGATGAAAAGGCTGTGGCCACGGAAGCTCATGACACCGTCTACATTTTTTGTTAGTCTCTAGGGTGCCACTGGACTATGTGTTGGTTTTTAAGTTTTTTCTATTACAGACTAACATGGCAACCCCGCTGAAACTTTGCTTCCTCCAAGGTAGTGCTGTGTTTGCTGTCCCCGTTGGCTTTACTGACGTGCTCCCGGGGCTGGGCTTTCAGATTGCTCCCTGACATGAACCACATGGTGGTATCCACTCTCTGCAGGTACATAGAACTCAAAGCGCTTCACCAGCATGGGTATCGTTGTCTCCATTTCACAGATGGAGAAATAGAGGCAATGCGTCTTGCCCCAGGCATATGGCACAAGGAAGGAGACAACCTGGGACTTCCAGTTCTTTGACTCATGCACCTACCCCTGCACAAAGCCACCTCTTCCCCAGAAGGCCCAGCACCCCTTCAAATCCAGCCCACTGCCTGCCACCAGGCTCCCTTCCCTGTGTGCATGAGACAGGGAGAGAGATTCATTTCCTGCCCTTCAAAACACTTGTGTTTTATTCAGCTTGAACCCCCCTCCCCCTCCTCCACCCCAAATCACTTCCCTGAGAGCCAGCTGGAAACCTGTATCCAGCAGCCCTGAAGTGAAGCTGACCAGCCACAGGACAGGCAGCTTTTGGCAGACCTTGATTTGGCCCATTAGGATCCAGAGGCCTTCCCCACCCCCCGCCCACCAATTCACTGTGGAGTATTTCCAGGAGGTAGAGAGAGAAGGAAGAAGGCAGCATTTAGTTCTCATCTCCCGGCTCAGCTACTACCTCAGCTACTTCCTCTGCTGCACTGGGAAACGTCACTCCCCTGAACCATGAAAGGCTGCACGTTTCCCATCCCCTACCGTGCCCTGAGCTCTCTGGACCCTGCACATGCCAGGTTCTCCCAGGTCAGACTCCCCAGGAGTGAAAGCCTTGGAGGAGTTGGGGTGAATTATACCCCCCGCCCACAGACGGTGCTGGGGCTAGCCCTTGCAGCCTATGAAGTGGGTAGGACCAGGGCGACTGGAAGGCATGACTCTTCACCGCAGCTCCCCGGCACTCTCCATGCATGGGGTTCCCATTGGAATTCCAAGCTCCCCCTTTCTGCAGTATCCCTGGGGTAGGATGAGGGAGGGTGCTGGTGCCTGCCTTCCTGGTGAAACCCCCCTAGCACAGCTGCCCCTGCAGCTACAGGGGGGTGCATTTTTGCTGCCACCTGCAGTGAATCTAGTCTTCCGTCAGTAGTCAGTACTTCCAAGTGCTTTATCAGTCTTACATATGCAGCGCTGAAGAGGGGTCAAGTCCGAGGAACACTGGAGATGCAGGGGGAGCGGGGGTCAGGGTTACCTCTGACTGCCTAAGAAGCGACTATCTAGGAAGGAGTACAGCAGAAAGGGATCTAGGGGTTATAGTGGACCACAAGCTAAATATGAGTCAACAGCGTGATGCTGCTGCAAAAAAAGCAAACATGATTCTAGCATGCATTAACAGGTGTGTTGTGAACAAGACATGAGAAGTTATTCTTCCGCTCTACTCTGCACTGATTAAGCCTCAGTTGGAGTATTGTGTCCAGTTCTGGGCACCACATTTCAAGAAAGATGTGGAGAAATTGCAGAAGGTCCAGAGAAGAGCAACAAGAATGATTAAAGGTCTAGAGAACATGACCTATGAAGGAAGGCTGAAAGAATTGGGTTTGTTTAGTTTGGAAAAGAGAAGATTGAGAGGGGACATGATAGCGGTTTTCAGGTATCTAAAAGGGTGTCACAAGGAGGAGGGAAAAACTTGTTCTTCCTGGCCTCTGAGGATAGAACAAGAAGCAATGGGCATAAATTGCAGCAAGGGAGGTTTAGGTTGGACATTAGGAAAAACTTCCTAACTGTCAGGGTGGTCAAACACTGGAATAAGTTGCTTAGGGAGGTTGTGGAATCTCCATTCCTGGAGATATTTAAGAGTAGTTTAGATAAATGTCTGTCAGGGATAGTCTAGACAGTACTGGGTCCTGCCATGAGGGCAAGGGACTGGACTCGATGACCTCTCGAGGTCCCTTCCAGTCCTAGTATTCTACTTGAGCCAATCTTTGTGGGCAAGTGAGACAAATTTGTCCAGTAAGATAGAGAAGGCTGGAAGGAAGAGGTCCTAGCTTAGGCACTTACAGGTATTTAGATACTGTGGTAAAACATTCATGCCTGGGCTCCTTGCCCTTCTTGCTCAGTTAAAAAAAAGGGGGGGGCATTTTTCTAAAGGTTCCACCAAAAAGACAGCTCCTCCTTTCACGTCTTTGACATTCCCTTTCATCCATAAGACGCCAACAGCATCTGAGGAGCGTAACAGAGTGCACTGATGCATGGCCACATCGGGAATGGAAAGCAGTGGCCGATACAGAGGACGGGAGAGTTTAGGACCATAAAGACACTTCGCTCACCTGAAGATACACAGGCAAGCTGAGGTAGGGTAGGGAGGATGTAATTGCCCACGCTAGAAATGGGGCCGAGAGACCCAGCTTAACCTTCATACAATGTCTGAGAAGTGCCCGGGGATGCTCCAATTAGAGCAAGCAGTCAAGCTGCTGTATCATATCAGAAACGCTCCAGCTCTGGCAGCAGAGTGTTCCCTAATGCAGTGGTGGCGTGTGATCCACTACTGACTCCAAGGGTAGAGCACAACCTGACAAGTCTTCCTAAAGGCCTGCCAGCCAAGTACCATCCCAGCCCCGCCGCGCTAATGAAAGCCAGCTCACAGCCGAACGCAGAAGGGCTGCATTTCCACACAGCATCCCTCCCTGGGGAAGCAGTTCCATCTCCGGTTTAGCTGCCTCAGCCAGATGAAACCAGGGACCAGCTTGATAAAGTAATATTTTACAGCTGCAGTAGGGATGTTAAATTCAGATTAATCGGCTAATTGAATAGTCGATGCAAATTGCATCGACTATTCAATTAGTCAATAAGGGCACCTCTGCCTTTGAAGTGTAGCACCAGCCCCCTAGGCTGGTGCTACACTTCAAAGGCGAAAGCGCTATGGGGAGCACAGGGCCAGCGGGGGACTTAAGCCGTCACCCACTGGCCCCGTGCTCCCCATAGCGTTTCAAAGTGGCAGTGCTGCATGGAGCCCGGGGTCAACGAGGGACTCCCCAGCTGACCCCGGGCTCCATGCGGCGCTGCTGCTTTGCAACACCGCATGCAGCCCAGGGCCATCTGGAGACTCCCCCACTGGCCCCGGGCTACATGTGATGTTCCAAAGCAGCAACACTGTGTGGAGCTCAGGGTCTGGCCCCAGACTCCACATGGTGCTGCCGCTTTGAAGTACCCCTTCTTCTCCCCTCCCCCCCCAGGGCCGGCTCAAGCCATTCCTGCGCCCCAAGCAGCGGGTGCGCAACGCATGCACGGCCCCACCTCCCGGCACACAGCACGTGCACAGCCCCGCCCCCTGGCACGCTGCGCACCTTACAGCTGCAATCGGGTGCACGGTGCCTGATTGCAGCTCTAAGGGGTGCCACGTGGCCCCCGGCATATGGCACCCCTTACAGCTGCCATCAGGCGCCCCCCATAGGTTGGCACCCCGGGCAGCTGCCCGGCTAGCCCCCCCCTTAATCTGGCCCTGCCCTCCCCCCCCCCCTTGCTGCAGGTCCAACAAGGTCTGGATTTACACTGCTGGGACTGAGATGAGAATCTGGCTCCAGACTTAAACCAAAACAAAATGCCATTGCCCTTGCCTGTGTTTCTAACACTGGAGAATTAAACTAGATACAAAGTGTAGTCTAGTTTAATATTTCATCATGGGTATGGTTTGTTTGCCTTTGGCATTTCATTCAGTATGGACAATGAAACTAAGCCATATAGTCAGTGTCGCTTTAGTGTTCAGTTCAATGTTCCCTCTACTCTTTTGTATCCATGTGCAAAATAAGGTTTTCTTATGTGCACCGAGGCATAGGCAGATGTGCACCATCAGCAGAAACAAAAGCCTAGTTTGGGTGCTCTGCTAATCAGCTGGGCAGCATTCGAATGTCTCCTGAGCAGCCGCACAAGCACCCAGCGTTCTGTTCCGACAAGCATTCATTTAAAAAAAATCCTTTTGATTAAAACAAACCCCTGAAGATGTTTGTTAATAGAAGGTTCTGTAGGCAAAAATGCTTGCAAGACAAAGCCCCCACATTTTGGGCTAACCCACTTGGGCAGTGTCCCCTTAAAATATCCTACCTTCCTGGCTGTGAACTGCTGCTTACAACAGCATAACCTCATACTTGCCAATCCTTAATCATGCCTCCAAGTGCCATTGTGAGTCCTAATGGAAACGGCAGGGAGCTTGTCAAATCCTTTTCCTTTGATTCCGACAATGATTTCCCCTCCCCCTGACCCTGTCACCCTGAGATAGACTGTGAGGATGATGCTTGTAGAGTCATCAGTGCCAACCCAAACTTTTGGCACAATGTCACACACAGCCTGCTGGGTGAAACCCTGGCCCTGTTGAAATCCATACAAGTTTTGCTGTTGATTTCAACGGGGACAAGGATTTCACCCCACAGCCAGTCATTGCTCCTAAAGAGGCAAGTGTGACCTGTACCCTAGTCTCCCACCAAATCCACACAAATATGCTAGGGCTGCTCATGTGTGATTAAGTGAGGGAGGATGATCCACATACAGAAGGGCCAACGCTTACATAAGCATCCCTCATTTATGGCTCCTGCAAGCCCCAAAACTCAGTAAATTGTCCATAACCCCAGCAAACAGCTTGGCTGTGACAAACCTCCACTCTGCATAGCATGAAGGAAGCACCAGCTGGCGTTAGCAGGTGAGCAGGCAGGCAGAGTACGGCCGGTGAGTACGTAATGGAACTGTAGTCCAGCAACCCAGGAGAGAGACCACGTGTGGCAAAATGAAGTATAAAAAGAAACGTGCAGCTGAGTAAGTCTGAAGGGTAAGTGTGTCCATTAAAGCTGTACTCGCAGCATAAAGCTGATGCCCCCATGCCGCACTCTTAGCTCTGGAATGGTGCTTTCCTTGTGGCACATGCTGGAAATGCAGAGGCCAGTTGCATTAATTAAAAAAAAAAAAAACCCACCAAATGAATAGCGACCATCTGATCAATGGACACAGTGCCCTGCATTCATTTATAGTCACCTACAGCAGTGTTTCTCAACCTTTTTTTTTTTTTTTTTATAAAGTACACCTTTTAAAAAAAATTATAAGTACCCCCACTACCTACAGTTTTCAGAGAGAATTTTTTTCCTACCGTGGCAACACATTTGTTTAAACAACTTAATCGTAGCTGGGCGGGCGATGAAATGTTTGGGTGTAAAAAGTACACAAATAAAGCGCTGTAAACCTTAAAACAAAAATTCAGTTTTCACCAAATTTCAGTTGTCCCCCAGACTTCTCTCAAGTAGCCCTAAGGGTACTTATACCACTGGTTGAGAAACACTGGCCTACAAGATCACCGGGCAAGAGGCAGCTAGAAACCTTGTGGAAAAAAAAAAAAAAATCACGCTAAGGAAACTTGCCCATGGAGGGAGGAAATAGCTGGTTACTCAAAACAAAAACAAACTATTCCAACCTGGACGACTTTATTTGTTGCTTTTCATCATGTCCCTAAATAGCTCCTCAAAGCAGCTGCTACAGGTTCACATCTCATTCTATTCTATTCCCCTTCCAGCCCCAGGAAACCTGTTCAGGAGGCTCTGTTATGCCAAAGTCATTAGCACATGCAAAGGGAAAAAAAAACACCCTACAACCAAATTATGAAAACTGGAGCTGCAGAGCACGCCTGCCTGCACCCGAGAGGCAAGAGTGCCCCCTTCCTCTTCGGATTTCTCCAGGAGAGAGATTTCGAGCACAGGGGATGGAGGGCTTTGGGCGTCAGCGTGCCTAAAACCAAACACACAGAGATCTGACTAAGAGGCTTTCAGCGGAGCTACAGAAGAGACGTTTTCATAATGGAAAGTTAACATTTTTCATTAGCAATACAGGTGCGTTACACATGGGGCGATTAAGCCTCCCTCTAGAATGATCCTCAACCGCCTAACCGGAGGCTAAAGATGCTAACTTACAGCTACACTAGAGAAGACATTGAAGGTAGGTTGGGGTTAGCGACCCTTGACCACTTTAGGCACTGCTAGAGGTAACACCTTGGCCTCACTGAAGTCAACAGGGGTTTTTACCATTGAATGTGATGGGGCCAGGATTTCACCTGTGGTGTACAGTATAAATTCATACGATGGACCTTATGCCTCTGAGGAGGTTACAAAGACGACACTGACACGGATTGAAACACTTCTGTGCAACAGTCACAGGATAACAACAAAAGACAGGACTATGCAGCACTTTAAAGACTAACAAGATGGTTTATTAGGTGATGAGCTTTCGTGGGCCATACCCACTTCCTCAGATCGAATTGTGGAAGAAATTTGGCATGACCATATATACCAAAGGGATACAATCCAAAAAAAGTGAACACATATAAAATTGACAAATCAGATTTTAGAACAGAGGGTATGTGTGGGGGGGAGGTTAGTGTCTATGAGATAATGATATTAGGGGTGATAATTGGGGAAGCTATCTTTGTAATGGGTAAGGTAGTTAGCATCTTTGTTAAGGCCCATTTGTAAAGTGTCAGACCAGACTAACATGGCTACATCTCTATTACTAGGATAACAACAGGCATCTGCTACAGGGCTAATTGGTGATTTGAATGAGGAGGGTGCTAAGGAAAGTGGAATCTTCCCTTCTTCCTCTCCCCCCACCACTAATTCAAAAATGACTTTGTCCCTTGCACCAAAATTTTGCCTCTGTTAGTCCTGAAGCAGGCCATGGCCACACATTGCAAGTGCGGGCAGGGTGTCTGGAAACCTATTTTAGGGCCACTGTGGCCATGGAGCCAGCCCATGCCCCACATCCTGAGGGGGATATGCATCATGCACCGCAAATTATTTTTGCTGACCCCCAATGTTCCAAGACAACAAGGAAGGCTTTGTGGCTACGCCCAACATTTTCAGAAAGTTTCGCTGCTGGTGTCAGCATTTTCTGGTGCCATCTGTTCCCAGACCAAACAGCCATTAAAGACAGTCACGCAGACGCGGAGAAGGAATGCCGCCTTGGGTGATTCATATGCGTTAACGTCAGGGAACTTTCAGAGCGGGCTATTGCCTTGGCCGACAGAGTAATTGGGGAAATTAATCTAAATTCATTTTTATGATTTCATTAAACAAATAGCTTTTTAAACAATGCCTTTCCGCTACCTCGCTCTTCAATCATGCCTTCCTCTTCCCAGCTGGATTGCAAATGTAATGCAGGACCTTTCCCTTTGCTGGTAATGGATATTAAATAACCAGGTTTCAAGACAGCATTGCCCTCAGGTGGTTCAGTCACTTTAAATACACATTTCCATAAACAGCGTGTGAGTTAAGCAGGCAGGAGGCTGCCCAGTTGACACTCATGAGAAGGACAATGTGTTTATAAACACAGTGCTAAGAAAGCAATAGGCTTAAGTGCCAGCTGACTGTTCCATGCCCTGCCACAGACCAGCACCACCCTGGAATGGCAGGAGTGCTACCAGAGCCAACAGGGGCAGGAGGTTCTGGGAAGCTACTTGGATTTTTTCCTATGCTGCATCTTTATCATCTTGCCCAGCAGCCTATGGCAAAGGAAAGAACAGCCTCCGTGGGACGTGGAGTTACTTCCTGGGCACCGCGCGCGGTGACAGTGTCTCTTCATGGAATGACATCAGAACCACAGTCCTCCCTAGGCTGAAAGCAAGGGCTGCTAGAGAACACAGCCCCCTTCTACATGCCACCAAACGGCAAGGGAAATAGAGCAGCTTCCTCACTTTGCAGATGAAGAAACAGAGGCACAGTGAGGTTCTGACTGCCAGGAGCACCGAGAAAGAGCAGCCAGCAATCCCGACCTGCTCTAGCTTGTCTCCCAGACTAGAGAAGTGGCATTATCCGGTCTACATCCCAAAACACAGCTGAGTCAGGGGACCAGACTGCACCACCATGACAATGTACAGCATCATGCACGGAAGGGACTTTTCACTGATGTAACTGGCCCGTGTAACTTGGCTAAATGCTCAGACAGGGCCCCAACCGTTAGCCAGCTTCCAGAGCATGGCCAAGGCTCTGCTTACATTACAGTGGATGTGGTGTAACTGGGCAAGGGCACCTGGTAGACAGACTCTTAAAATAAAGAATATTCCTCACCACATTCTAGACTGTTATTGGCCTCGGTTGCTTTCAGTGTTCCCTGTAAGCTGAATGCTTGAGCAGCCACGAAAGAGATTCAGGTGCCGCCCAGCTGATTAGCAAAGTGCCCACCACTGCTAGTATGTTTCTAGTGGTGGTGCACATCTGCACATGCCTGGGTGCATATAACATTTATTCTGCACATGGATAGAAAAATTAGAGGGTGCACTGGTTGCTTTATACTAAAGCTAAGCTGTGACACAAATCAGCAGCACAGGGCACTAACAGAGGCTAGTAAAGTGCTGTCTTTAAGCTCTTCTGTTCTTTCCCATCAAAAGCGTGAGAGGAAAGGCAGCTGCATCAGCTTTGCATTGCCTGATTTCTTATCCATTACACAGAACCATGACAAAGGAAACTAAACTTCGCATACCAGTAACTCCTCTTACCATCCTCCATGCCACTTTTTAACTGAGGAGGAAAGATAGGGCAACTCTCTAGTGCCATGGTCACCAACCTGTTGATTGCCTGGTCGATCGCGAGGCCTTCCAGGCCCTCCATTTCACCCCCACCCCAAGAAGCCCCACTACCCATCTCCAGCAACAACGGAGATAGTGGCAGCTTCCCACGGGGTGGATGGAAGTCCTGCAGCTGTGCATCACTTCTGGGGGTTCCAAAAATGCACTGGCTGCTTCCTTGCCCCAGGTCTGTGGCATGCCGGGAACTTACCAGGGGAGGCCCCAGAGGCACGTGCTGGGACTTCCCTTCTCTGCAAAGGGGGGAGGGGGCAGTCGGGCCCAGAGGGAGCACGTAATGGGGGATCCCCTGCTCCGCAGGAGGCTCATGCCAGCCCCAGAGGAGCCACGCAATGGGACTTCTTCCTCCGGGCCGCCCCCAGAGTGGGTCCATGCATGGACTTCCCTGCTCTGCAGGAGGGGGGAGTCAGGCCCGGAGGGGGCATGCAACAGGGGCTTCCCTGCTCCGTGTGGGGGGGGGGGGGGGGGCGGGCACCATGCACCAGCCCCGCAGGAGGCATGCGACAGGGCTTCCCTCTTCTGGGGGGGGGAAGGTCCTGGGAGGAGGTGGGTGCAGGGGACTCTCTGCCCCCACTGGCACCCTGTCTCCTGCCACAGAAACCTGTCCCCACTGGCATCCTTTCCCCTGCTGCAGAACCCTGGCCCCTGCCCTCCCGACACCATGTTCCCTCTCCCCTACCCCCAGCTGCAGAACTCTGTCCCCACTGGCACCCTGCCCCCTGCCTCAGCACCCTTCCCCAGTACCATGTCCCCTGCTCCCATCAGCACAGTTGGGGCCACATTAGTGAGGCTTGGGGGCGGGGAGTTGGAGGAGGGTTTTTTTTTTTTGCATCTCACTTGTGTGGCCCCAACTGACTTTTCTGTGGGTCAGTGACCCCTGACTCAAAACAGGTTCCCTGCCCTTCTTATAAATAAAGACAATGCAGAAACTTTTTGTATTTGACACAGTATTTTATTTAAAAATGAAGCCTGGCCAACAAACGCCCTGTTGGGGCCAAGCCCCCATCTGGCTGCAGCATCATAACACTCCTGCACTACCCCCATCGCCCCTAGATCTGAGTCTACCATACACTGGAACCCCCTGCCCTGAGCCCCTCACATACCCCAACCCAAATTTCTGCACCCTCACAGCCACAAGCCTGTGGCTTGCTTAGTTCCCTAACCCTCCATCTGACCCCAACACTGCCCAGCCTCGAGCCCCCTCCCCGAGCCAGCGTCCCCTTCTCGACCTCCTCCTGCATCCAGATTTCCTCCCAGAGCTTGCACACCTCAACCCTTCCACACCCAAATCCCTCATTCCCACCCCAGAGCCTACACATCCTGTCTCAACCCAGTGAGGGTACGGCTAGACTGCAGGAGTTTCAGGATTCCAGAGATATCCCAGAAAGTCTTCTGCATCCAGGGATGCATTTGTTCTTCTGTTTTTTTTTAGTGGAAAAGCAAACATGCTCTTCAGTATAAGGATTGGGGATAGCAACTGATGAGAAGGAGAATAGAGAGGGCAGGGCAGGGCTTCAAGGAAGGGGTAGGGCCTTGGGGGGGAGGATGGGGCAGTAGATCTTGGCTTGTTCCATCATTTAAAAAGTGATCTTGGGTTTAAAAAGTTTGGAGACCACTGCTCTAGTGATGTTCACTATTGGCACCTGCTGGGCAAACATTTCAAACATAGCAGCAGGATTTCTTAGTGCTCATATCATGCATAGTTGGGAATAGCATTGCAGTGAGATAGGGAGGCAGCTGAAACATGAACAGAATGGGAGGGCTGGAAGGGACCTGGAGAGGTCATCAAGTCCAGCCCCTACACTACCACAGAACCAAGTGAACCTAGACCATTCCTGACAGCAACATTCCCTCTAATCTTTTCCATCCATGTAAGAAATAAATTACGCACACGAAGGCATGTGCAAACGTGCACCACCTGGAGAGACACAAACTTAGCCGTGGGCACTCAATGAATCAGCTGAATGGCTTTAGAATCTCTCCCAAGTGGCCCCACAAGCTCACAATAAACACTACCTGACAAGTGGTGGTCCCAGCTGTTCTTCAACTTCAGAAATAGGAATTCCACAACCCTTTGAAGTGCAGCACTCATCTCAGTGCAGCTCAGGGCTTGAAAAACGTGCGGGCTGAAAGCAGCGGACTGGACATCATTTCAGACGGAAGGATGCTGCCACCTCGCACACAGGAAAAATCTGTGAATCATCTCTCAGACTGGCCACTTCATTCAGCAGGAGAACGGAACCTCACAGCAGAAATCAAGTAGAAACAAAAGGTGGCTAAATAAGGCGCTTGCTCTTGCAGGCCAGGCAGCACCACTCCATCAAATGCAGGCTGTCACTCAGCCCCAGAAAGTGACACTGCTGTACTTCTCAGGTGTTAGTGTTGGCTCCACAGCACCACCTAATGGACAGAGTGCAAGTGGGAAATAAAGTTTACCAGGCATATTTCATTGCCCTAGTCATCTGAGGAAGTGGGTCTTGCCCACGAAAGCTCTACATGTTTTGTTGGCCTTTAAGATGCTACTAGACTATTCGTTGTTGTTTTAAGTTGTTCCTAACACTAACTCGGCCACCCCTCTGAAGCTTGTGGTCACCAGAGACAGAAATGAAAGAGTAGCGTGAGGACAAGGGGAAAGTCAGCTCTCCGCCTTGCAATGAATTAGCTTGGTCAGGGACAGATGATGTGCAGCCAACTTAGGAACAGGCAGTTCAAAGGCACTGCGAACATGAGAGGAATTGACAATCTTCAATGAAAGTCCTTCATCTGCCTGAAATATTAAAATCTAGATCTTGACCTCTTGTGTGCCCTTAATAGTCCTATGGCACTTCCCATAGGGCCATCTAAGTAATAGCATTCCGCCTGCCTAAAATCTCCCTCCAATATTTGTCCCTTCCTAAAACCTGGCCTGGAGACCTGTTGGTACAGAACTGACTATTGCAACCCATCCAACATGTAAGTGTGTGTTCCTTATGCCATGTACACAGCCAGCAAAGCGCTTTAGGATTAACATTCAAGGTGAATTCTGTTGATGGGGGAAGGAAAAAAGCATTTACCACCACCCACTACAAGCAAGCAAGGTCCGGCCCATCACATCACAATGTGGGCAAATACATCACTCACAATGCATTTTAATAGTTTCTTCTACTCTTAGGTTTCTGCGTGCCCAGGCCCAAAGCAGGGCAGAGCAATTCCATTCCCTTGTAGTCGACAAGCATTACCAAAAAAAAAAAAAAGCTTAATCACCTTTCCAAATCCAGAGTCCACGTAATCTCCAGCTCAGAATTTAACATTACAAATGCATCATCCTTACGACATAACACGAGTCACGTCGCACAAACAGCTGTTCAGCAAGCTTTATTGCTCATTTGCATGGATGTTTCCAGCAGTCATCGCATTTCCTGAGTTTCTTAATGAGTTTGCAAATGAGATTTAAAAAGAGATGAGGCCCAGATCTGTCTCGTCTACAACTGGACTAAATGCTGAGCATGGAAATACAATCTGGAACCTCCCAGCAGATAGGTGTCCACGATGCAACAAAACAGCACCCAAACTGACAATGTCAGCAAAGGGACCAAGGGTTGCATAAGGACAGAGATTTAACTCCCCTAACACCAGAGACCTGGTGGATGGTAGACATTTACCTGGTCGGGGAGGAGGAACTCTGCAGATGTGGTCATTAAAACATGTGTTCACATAAAAAAGGGATCTGAACAGTTTACATGCGACACAGATGCAGTCGCAGCCAGACAGGTAGCCCCTACAGATCACAGAGGAAGTCTGCACTGATGCTGTCCAAGCTCTACTTCTTCTGTCACTAAAACAGAGGACATTAGTCTCCAAGGGCTCACAGTTTATCAGCAAAACCTGGAATAATTTAAAACATGATAGATGTGGTCAAAGAGTGTTTAACAATCTTCAAAATACACAGACTACCAAATAAAGTAGACAGCTAAGAGGTTGCCGCTAGTCCCAATCAGGGCTGGCTGTAGCTTCTAAGTACCAGTACACAGATGATTCAGGGACAAGTCAAATATATATTTACCAATTCCCCCTGCTCCACAGGCTAAAATAAAACAGAATCAGTCCAGTCCGGTCTAGGGTCCCTTCATGAAGTGCTGATCAGGACTCTCCAAGGTTTATTGACCCAGGCTGCCTAGTAAAGTTGGCAACACAGACAGTAACACTCGCTCAGTGGGTGAGAACTACTGCCCTGCATTTATCAGCTCCACGGCTAGCTGCAACCCTAGGCCAAGCCCGCCAGCTCCTAGATGAATGCAGACACATATTAAAAGGTTGGACTTTTAAACTGTAGCTCCCACTTCATCTTCCTCTTCCTGAACGGCTTTATTTAAAAGGGATTTAAAAGAGAGAAGATAACTTGCTCAGACTGTGACACAGGTTACAAAGGAATAAAGCCATTTGGCTTCAGGCTGTTGGTGTAAATGGAAAGGTGACAGTTGCCCATTTTCCCTCACTGGCTTTACAGGTGCAGTAAAACTTCTCTAATGGTCAAAGGAGATCAGTGAGCCAGGGCCTCTCCCCCTACACGGCATCTGGTCCAGCCAAGCGTTCATGCCCAAGTGACCCAGTCTATGGCAAGTTTCCAGGTACTGCAGCGACCACCTATAGGGCTGGCTCAGAAAGGGAAGGTGGCTGGAGTCAGTAATACATGGCCTTGTGTAAACTCGTATCTGCTTTGAGATTCCAGAGTCCATTCCAGCTCAGTATCTGAAAGGCCCCTAGGCCTTCTCCCATGCATCCAAGCACAGCAATCAGTTCTGACTGTGCCCTTTCTCTATGGAAGGCACTGCCAGCAGCAAGTGGGACTTGCTGAGGAAAAGCAGGGGATACACCGTGGATCTGTCACTTTCCTCATACCCAGGGAGCTGTGCACAGGCCTCGTCAGTGACCGATCAACTGCAGCATCTCCTGAAGATCCACTATCTTCTCCCGAGGTTTGCCAGTCAACTTGCCTCTTGCCATTTCAGCAACATCTATCTTCTCCCAGTCGGAGAAGGTGACCGGATGGACCCCTGGTGTGACAGCAAGAGAAAGTGCAGGCCCATCTTTCGCAAATGAACAAGAATGAAACATGTAAGCACATAGAAAACCCAAAACCCTGCAAACTCAGGCGCCTTCAGAACTCTGCAGGAAGGCAGATTCCGGATAGACGGTCAACTTTGCCTGGTCAGACACATTTTGAGCCGTAACATTCAGTGCAGCACTTGCTTCAGGGAAACAGCTTTGGTTCAGTTAAAAGTTTTGAATTGTTGGAGGGAAGCTCAGTTTAACTGAAAGCCTTTAAATACAGCAGCTACAAATGACCCTCCTGGGTGTTTTAATGTGTCCCCAAATGTGCCTGGAAGGATTTTCTATGAAAGCCATTCAAAAGCAACAGCGACACCATTTATGCAACTGACATGACACTGCAGTTTTTAGATGGCCCTTGCCTAGCCCCTGCCGTGCTGTCCTGAAGACACCTTAATTGCATTTCAATTGGGAGAATTGCAGTCCCCCACCAGAAAGGTGTTTTTTTACCCATAACAAGAAGTGCGGTTGGATGCGTATCTTGCTACACTATACACTCTGTTCCCTACAGCCTGTGCAAATCACTGGCAAGAGAGACCAAGAGTATGGTTTGCAGTTAGATTAAGGCAAGATACAAAAATTAAAGGCTAGAAGCCCTCATGCTTCAGGGCATAAGTTAACACTCTGATTTAGTGGTTAGGAAGAAAATTTTCCATCCACAGAGGCTGTTCCATAACTGTCCACTGGGGAATTACTTGCACCACTTGGTGTTTGCTGGATTAAGCTGACTGTGCTAATTCCTGAGAGCCTATAAGTGCAGAGTTCAAGGAGAGATTTGTCACAGGGAAGGCTCTGAGAACAGGCCATCTCCAGGGGTGAACCGGGTAGAAAAGTCTCTCTAAAATCAGGGACTTAAATATGGATCAGATTAGTAGAAAGCAAGAGCTATTGGGTATCATCTGTTAAATGAGCTTGATCTCGGACGACAGGGCCCTTGCGTTCACACTACAGAATCTACCAGCATGACTGGCACCCTCGTGGCCACCTCAGCAGCAGTACCAAGGGTTTAGCCGCCCATGGAAATATTGCCTCTTACATTCTTGGAGGTGGTTCTTCCAGGTTAGGACTGAGGCATTATGGGAGTGCAGGTCTGGTGGGCAGGCCCACCAACAAGGGGAGCAAAGGGGGAAATTGCATAGAGGCCCGGTGGAGTTAAGCAGCAGCCCTGACTTGGTCCTTTTAAATAGTGCTGCTGTAGCAGCATGGCAGCAGCTATGGTGAACCCTGGAGCTCAGTTTTGCAGAGCAGCAGGTGGGCCCAGAGCTCCCTGCCCCTTTAAGCCTTGCACTAAAATCAGCAGAGCAGGCAGCGCGGGGAGGAAAGCAGGAGATCTCTGCCACTTTAAACCCCCACCCAGGCCCACAAAGCAGCAGGGCAGTGAGAATGGAGGCAGAGTGAATGGGTAGGGAAGAGCCGGCTGAGACGAAGGAAGCCGAGCTCTAGGGGTAGAGCCAGGCCTGGGACTCTACCCCCTTTTTGCTCAACAGGTTTTGCTGCTATTTTGGGCGGGGGGTGGTGGCGGCGCGTGAGGGTTTTTCAAAAATGAAAAAGGGGGGCGTGATGCCAAAAAGTTTGGGAACCACTGCACTAGAGGGTCTCCTGGTTTCTCTGTGTAGGGACGGGGTGGCTTGTGACTCCTTCTGAAAGAGGGAGGGCTCAGAATTCCTGCTGGTGGGGAGCTCATGCTGTCCTTGAACAGAGCAGCGGGTAACCATCTCAGACCCCGGACAGCCGCCTGTCACTAATACGTTCACAGTAACCACTCAAAAGCTTTGTATACAAGGTTCCACATGATAACATTAAGAGACTAGGCAGAGCAGAGGTGACCAAAATAGCATTTGGTCTCTCTTTATTCAGCACCCCACCTTATTGCTGCTTTGGTGAGTTTGTGGCAAACTAATCCAAAGTAGGGATGTGAATGGTTAACTGGTAAGCCTCACCCTTAACAGGTGAGACTTACTGGTTCTGGTTAATCAGTGGTGGCTGGAGCAGCCAGCCAGAGCAGCCCCTGTCCATGGCAGGGGAGCTGCTCTAGCCCAGCTGCCCCCCCTTTAATCGGTTAGCCAGTTAAACGTTACATTTAACCAGTAACTAAATAGGATTTTACATCCCTAAACCAAAAGGCACTGTATAATTTTCACCCTTTTTTTTTTTAAATTTAAAAAAAAGAGTGTTCCTGGCAAAAAGTGAAAGACACGCAAGAACTGCTTCCCGTGTCTAATCAGCACACAAAGTGTAACCTAGGCTTTCCAAAATCAAATGTTAGAGAGATGGGTGGAATTTAGCCTGGGTAGCATCTACACAAGTGAAGGCACCAGGCACAGCAGAGCATGCACTGTGCAAGTTTTGCCCACTCAGCCCTACCTGTGCAATTAAATCCTCTCTCAGCACTGTGAGCCTGTGCAGAGACTGACAGATCAGTGTGTGACACATTCGTTTTCTCCTCCTCTCCTACCATCCACCAGGAAATGAGGGCAAGAGGAATGTCTACTAAAGACAGACAAAAAATCAAACCCTTTTCCTTGTCAAATTAGAACCCAGGCTCCAGATTTCAGGAGACCGCTTGTTAACCCAATGTCTCAGCCTAGAGCTTCTGCATGAGTTTGCTAGAAGAAGGTTGGTTGACGCCAAACCTCTGTTCATTGCTACAGGTGCTCTCACACAAGGACTCACGGATGCACATTCACCAACCTCGACTATGGAGAACGCTCCTCAAGGACTTGAAGCCTTCCTTGGTGTCTGAAAGGTTGAGCACCCCTGACTGGAGATCTTCTAGCACGGATTGGGCTGTATCAAAGCTATCGCTCATGGTGGTGATAATCACGCCGGTGGGGCCTCTCTTCACCCAGCCGCTGCAGTACAGACCTAGGACAGCATGTTAGACAAACACTGACATGCTCTTATGCAATCCCCAGTGCACGTGTACGGACAGGGTCCAGCAAATGCCCCCACAGGGACTCAATCATTAAATACAGATCTACATGTCCTTACCCACTGACGTTTAATGCCCAAGCTGTCTCAGATGTAGTTAGCCACATTTAACAAGAGTTTTCACTAGGATACATCACATGGATCACTACCAGGCCCACTGGAGCATCTAATCAGTGGTGCATAATAGGGTAGTATCTACTCTCCCCACAGCAGAGACTGCATGGTCTTAACTGCACTGTCCTCTCCAGTGCAGAGCTCCTACAGGAGTTTACAGTGCCTCACGAATGCAGGCTTCTATTTCTCCTTAATAAACTAATAATTACCTGCTAGCTTTTGTCTCATTTGTGTGCCTGAGCTGTTAATGTTCCATGATGTGGGACAAATCTTTAAAACTAACTTTTTTAATAACAAGGACACAAAATGGTCCAGCTGCTATGCTACCCGATACCGCGATAGCAACTTCTGCCAAAGGATGTTAAAACATTCTCCAGACATTGGTGAATTATGTCTCACTGCGCCTTTAAAACAGGCAGTATTACACCACTTTTATGGATGGGGAAACCGAGGCACAGATAAATGGCTTGCCCAAGAGGGGTCACGAAGAACGCCTAGGAACTGGATAGGGATGGAACACCGGTTTCCTGATCCTGATCTTTACACAAGCCCAGACTCTCCCATTCACTCCTTTCCACACAAACCTCCAGGCCACTCCCTCTTCAACCTTCCTACAGGCCTGTCCCCCCCCCCCCCCACACACACAAGTGGTGTTACCCAAACATGGCATCCTGAGCGTTCACACATACCTGGTACCCCCTGAACCCTGCCCAGGCTGTTGGGGATGATCCCCAGTTTGGGGTCAAATGGTACGGAAGGGTCAAGCGGGAGGCTCCGGTAGCCAATGCTGCTGAGGACCAATCCACATTCAAGTTCCTCCATTTCTCCGGTGGGGACAGCTCTGGCAGACTCGCCCGAACCCTACATGACACAGGGAGTGATGGGAAGAAAGCAAATAGTTAAAGAGCCTGCAATGCAAATGCAGTCAAGTCTTGTCACCCCAGGAGAAGCAGCAACATCTCCATTCTACGGCCTGGATTCACTGGCAATCCCGTTATTGGATATTTAGGAGGCTGGCTCGTTGGAGCATTCGCCAGTTGCAGAGATCAATGCCAAGGGAGAGAAAGCGCTGCCTTTGTATCAGAAACAGCTCCTGGGGGAGACCTGGTGCTGGCTTCCCAAGAATCTGCCAGTCCAGCTGCTCAGACAGCAGGCAGTTCTGCTGCTTCTAATTAGACCAGGAGTATCAAGCTGTCTTTAGATTAACGCAGAAGGGCTCCCCAGAGATCTCCAGATCCAAGTGGATGCAACAGACTTTTACTCATCTCTCAGCAACACAGAGAGCCTAGCATGGGGAAGGCAAATCCACTACAAAGAGAACTCTGAGTCCATACTTCCAGTCTGGTGATGGCCAGTCGTACGCCTCTTGCTCGCTTCCCGTCAGCAGCAGGCAAGATCTCCAGCGGGCTACGTCGGAACTTCAAGCCCCACTCTTTGGTTGCTGATGCCCAACGACCAGCCTCTCTCTCACCAGGTGTCTCCAGGGCCGACTTGACCATCAGCTCGGTCAGACGCTTCCTGGGTCTGGGAACATCTAGAATTAAAAGAGCACTGCAAGAGCACAGGGAGCCCTGAACAAAGGTCTGGCAGTCTCCAGAGGGGGACCACGCAAGGAGAGTAAGGACCAGCATCCAGTTAATGCTAAGGAGTTACAGGAAGTCAAGCCTTGCAAGCCTCTAAGCATGCATATGGCAGATAGCTAGTGCCAGGCACAGCTGGGATTTTCTTCTCTGAACTCAATGTGAGAAGAAAGTACAAGGGCACCTTAGAACCAAACTCTTTCCAGTTGAGCTGGGAACATCGGCTTTCAGACCTGGACTCGCCTTCACTGAAGTCACTCATCCTGCCCTGCATGAGCTCTCCCCCCAATCCCAACCCCCACCCATCCACGTAATGCTGTTACAAGCCAGAGCAGGCAAGCTAGGCTGGGACATGCTGCCAGTAAGGGCTGGATGTCCATTTCCTCTAGGCACCAGAGGGGCTGCAGTTCTCCTGCTGCTAGCCATCCTTAAAGGCTTGCCACCAGGGCTACCTGCTCTGTCAGCCTGTTGACCACCTGGCCACAGTGGCTTAGCCAGGTGGAACTCATGTGCTAGTCAATCAGTGAATTGCAAGGGCTTCTTCTGGAGCCTTATGGCCGAGCAAGCAAATGAAGGCCAAGAGGAAGAAGGAACGAGCTCTCTCATTACGACCCTGAGCAAGGCAGGAATTAGAGACTAGTTTCCAAGAGACAAGGGCAACGAGGGCAGAGTCAAGTTGCCCACTGGCTTTGTTTTAGTTTAGCCACCAAACTGAAAAGCAAGGTAAGGCCCCATTGCCTCGTCCTTCACCGCTCAGAGCTCCCTCAGACAGGACCCTTGCGAATTCGCCCCACCACAGGAATCTCAATTTCCAACTGAGCACTTCCCTCACCTTTAATAGCATCGCCCAGGCCTGTGAAGTCGGCAGAGTCCAGGAGAGGTCTGGTTCCGGGCAGGTTTATCATCTCCCGCAACTCCTGGGAATGTCAGACAGGAAGAGGTGATACCTCGCTGTCCCGCATACGGAGGAGACAGAGAAGCTATAAGAACAATGCCGAGCCAAAAGAGAAGCCACCCTCACCACACAGGCTAGCAATGCCTACAGGCAGGAGGAGACATTCAGCAGGTGGGCACAGTAGCCAGGACACCTGCATTTCCATGCCTTCTGGCAGACCCTTAGAGCCACAATTAATGGCTTCAACAGCTCACGTTGCGCTAACTAGACCCTCAGCAAGGGTTACAGTCACAGAAAAATTTGTTACGATACAACATCCTTAAGCTCAAGCCAACCAATTTTACCTTTATGGTGAAAGCTACCTGGAGGGGCCCCCTTCTCCCGACAAGCCACACACGCTTGACCCTGCTGCAGGCGATGGCTGCCAAGGAGCCTTCAGTAATGTCAGTCTTCTGCAAGACAAAGATGCAACAATGAACCAAGATGGAGGGAGACAGAGGAAGGTGAAGATGGTGGGGCACCTGCTTGCGCGCGCACGCACGCACGCACGCACGCACGCACACACACCACCCCTTCCTTTTGGGCAAAGTGGTATTCACAGCTAATGCCTTAAAGCACTGAGTGAAAATAGCGCCTACAAGCCTGAGCAGTCACATCTTAGGGAGCAGTCTTAAAGGGAAGTCTCCCTTCTTTAAAGGCCTTTGAAAATGGTGCTTTAAAAAAAACAAAAAAAAAAAAAAAAAAAAAGCCACACCAGCCACACACATCCCCAAACCAGTCATTTAAATCCTGGGGCCAGTACAGCAAGGAACCTCACCTTTCTAACCATCTCTGCTGTAGGGGTGCACACAGGGGCATTTGACATCTTGTCCCTTTACTGTTCCCCAGGCCTGCCAGTGGGAGCAAACGGGGGTGCAAAGGACACAACTGCTCCAGGGCCAAGTGATTCAAAAGGTCCCACAGCCCTGAGACCTTTAAATTAGAGCACTATGCTCAAGGAGGCGCTGAGGGCTGGGAGCATGCTGTGGACTTTTTGGGAGCGTAGAGCAAGCCTTCTGCCCCACACACACACCTAGGGTTGCCAGATGGTTGAAACAAATACACTGAACACCTCCCCCCCCAAAAAAAACACACAGAGAAAAAATTCTGTTGAAGGGAAAAAAAGGGAGGGGGGGGGGAAAAAAGAGAGAGACCAAAGTTGTTGAGGAAACAAGGGTGACCGGGGAAGATCCGGAGCAGGAACCGGCCAGCTGGATGCAGAGCTGGCAGAGGGGAGTGAATCAGCCAGCGGGGAGCAGGACTGACCCGGGCTGTGTAGATCTCAGGGCGCTCCTGCCCCGTGCGAGTCAGTCCGGCTGTGGCTCCACCACGTGCTTGACAAGCACACAGGAGCATGGACCGGGCTGCCACTCCTCCTCAAACACAACCAGGGCTCCCAGCACCAATTGCGCCCCGCCTCCCAGTCACTCCCCCCACCCCCGCCAGGCTTCCATCCAGCGCCCAGCCAGAAAACCAGGAAATACCGGACATTCCACATGTCCGGTATTTTCTGGATTTTTTTTACCGGACAGAGGGCCTGAAAACCGGACACCTGGCAACCCTACACACATCCCTTTCTCAGGGACCCAGTAAGGCTGTAGGCTCCCCTGCTATTCCCTAAAATGGAGGAAACTTCGCTAGTGAGGAAACTTCAGCGGGTAGTGATCAACGGCTCGATATCAGGATGGCGGTCGGTTTCTAGCGGAGTGCCCCAAGGTTCGGTTCTAGGACCGGTTTTGTTCAATATCTTTATTAACGACCTGGATGAGGGGATGGATTGCACCCTCAGCAAGTTTGCGGATAACACTAAGCTAGGGGGAGAGGTAGATACGCTTGAGGGCAGAGATAGGGTCCAGAGTGACTTAGACAAATTGGAGGATTGGGCCACAAGAAATCTGATGAAGTTCAACAAGGACAAGTGCAGAGTCCTGCACTTGGGACGGAAGAATCCCAAGCATTGTTACAGGCTGGGGACCAACCAGTTAAGTAATAGTTCTGCAGAAAAGGACCTGGGGGTTACAGTGGATGAGAAGCTGGATATGAGTCAACAGTGTGCCCTTGTAGCCAAGAAGGCTAATGGCATATTAGGTTGCATTAAGAGGAGCATTGCCAGCAGATCCAGAGATGTCATTAGTCCCCTTTATTCGGCTCTGGTGAAGCCACATCTGGAGTATTGTGTCCAGTTCTGGGCCCCCCACTACAAAAAGGATGTGGATGCATTGGAGAGGGTCCAGCGGAGGGCAACCAAAATGATTAGGGGGCTGGAGCATATGACTTACGAGGAGAGGCTGAGGGAGTTGGGTCTGTTTAGTCTGCAGAAGCGAAGAGTGAGGGGGGATTTGATAGCAGCCTTCAACTTCCTGAAGGGAGGTTCCAAAGAGGATGGAGAGAGGCTGTTCTCAGTAGTGACAGATGGCAGAACAAGGAGCAATGGTCTCAAGTTGTGGTGGGAGAGGTCCAGGTTGGATATTAGGAAAAACTATTTCACTAGCAGGGTAGTGAAGCACTGGAATGGGTTACCTAGGGAAGTAGTGGAGTCTCCATCCCTAGAGGTGTTTAAGTCTCGGCTTGACCAAGCCCTGGCTGGGTTGATTTAGTTGGGATTGGTCCTGCCTAGAGCAGGGGGCTGGACTTGATGACCTTCTGAGGTCTCTTCCAGCTCTATGGTTCTATGATTCCCTTCTGGCTGGGATGGGATCTATGCTGGCACCACTGAAAATGTGACGTGGGGAGTAGAACAAAACATAAGGAGACTTCAGTACACACCAGAAAGGAAATGAGAAGGGCAGTTTTACTCAGGGGATGAGATTAATTAAGAGATTCCAGCCATACAGTACCTCAGAGGGATCCAAATCTGATTTGCTCAGTTCAGAAGCCAAAAGGTGATTTTCCTAACTGCCAGCATCGCAAGCTAGACAATGTGAAAAGCCCAGCAGGGCCCCGTCCTGCCTCTTCCTACCCCCTTCAGATAAAGATTCTGCAATCAGAACTGGCTGACAGCTTTATTAACAATGCCCAAGGTGCAAACATTTCCAGACTCACTCGCTTGTAGCTGGATTAGCTTCAGAGAGAGAAATGCAGGGAAGAACCTACATTCAGCACAACAAAGGTGCAAATCTAAGGCACAGAGTTGGCTGTGGGAACATTGCATTTCAGATACGTGCCTTTTGTGCTAGGGCTGAGTAAGGCCTGTGGTCCCCAAGACCACATGGCTAGAAGCACAGCTCTCAATTCCCAATCAGTTTTACTATTTAAGGCCTCTAAAAATTGGCAAAGTCCCAAGCTCTTTTAAATTTAGCCATTAATGTTGGAGGTAGTAGTTAAGTTTCAATCAGCCTTTCTTCAGTTCCCGAGCAACAGTAAGCTCTGGGAGGCCCTTGGTGCTAACATCTGGGGCAGCAGCTGTAGACAGCAGCTGCTGCTAACAAGGCCCCAGCTATCAAACCAGCATAGCAGAGAAGAGATTTAACAGGCTGGGGAGCAGGTACATAAGGTGTTGCTACTGCTAAGAGCCTTGGAAGCAGAGCTGCTTGGGAAAGAGGTGCACCCTTTCCAAAAGAGAAACTCATGCTAAACTTCTGTCCTGCCAGCAGCTCCAGCAAGCAGTGGCTCCTGCTTTGGCCCTTGCAAGGAGAAAGGGCCCAGCTTTATTCAATGCCTTTAAAGAACTCAGGGAGTTTGATGTGGTGTGGGACAAAATGAAGTGACGGTCTCCATGCCAGGATGGGCGCTGAGTGTTACAGGGGAGACCCCCTGGCTCTGGGAGAATCCCAGCCCCATTTCTGTATTCCCTAGAACATTTCACACTGGAGAAAGCTCTAACACACGGCAGAACAGACTGGAGGATGGTTCTTCCCTTGACTTTTCTTAAAGCACCAAAAATGCTTTTTCCACCCATCAGCAGGAGAGTAATGCTGAATCCTCGACTCCTCCAAGCACGCCCCGGCAATGCCTGGGCATTGCCAACTGAACTATGGGAAGAGCAGGAGGGGAAGCAGGCTGTGAGGGAGAAAGGTGCTGTCTGAAAACAAAACCCAAAAGACGAATCTCCAGAGAGCTGGCAGTAGGCTCAGGGGGCTGTTTCATTTAGCTCTTTTGTCTGAGTTTCCCTTTCCAGCAAACCCTAATGAATTTGAAGTCAATTTCCAGCCCTTCACACACAAACTGCACTTTGGTTCTATATTTTACAGCACCGGCCTCAACTCACCCTGAGTGTATCAAGTGGAGACAGCAGAATTCGGGCAACGTCCAGAGCCACGTTCCCCTGCCCCAGGACCACAGCTGTCTCGCTGCTTAGGTCGGGCTTTAGCTGTACGAAGAGAGACACCCCACTGAATAGCACATTCAACAGCTGGTGGACCCTGTTATCTTCACCCCACTTAAGACTAGTTCTCTCTGTGGATGTAAGAGTTCAACCAGCTAAATAACAGAAACTAAGCAGCATCAGGTTAATGGTTAAAGTCTGCTAGGGTCCCCAGAGAGGGGTTGGCAGCTGGGACCTCGGGCGTGCCCAGATGCTACCAGCAGCAGAGTCTGCAGCCAGGATGCTACCGATGGCAGAGCCCATGGTGAGGGACTGGCAGTTGGGACCCCAAGCACAGGGGCACCCCTCTAACACTCTTCCCTCCCTACAGCCTCAGGTAAAACATTTAACCATGTAACCAATCAATTTTTGATCAGTTACCTGATTACTATTATTGTACATTTTTTACATACAAAGGCAGAAGTTTCTTCAGCCTCCTGTATCTCTCTAGTGGCCATTCCAACCCAGAGAATGGGACCCAGGTAGGCCGAACAGTCACTCCTCCTCATGCAGTTGCCTAGTGTAGCTTTGTCAGAAAGACTAGTTAGCGATACATTCAGTTATTTTCCTAACGGGCAAATCTTTCAGCATCTCCTGGGCCCCCACTCCTCTAGGTCTCCTGGATTCCCATCTCTCCTGTAGGGAAGCTCTATGAACATCTACTATTTGGACAAACCAGTGTAATCTTCCCAGCCCTAAAAGTGTCCCTTTCGGGCTTCCTTACGTCCTCTCCAAGAAGCACTGCCAACCTACAGAGCTCGCTAATCCTCTCTTATTGATGTGAAAATTGTTCACATTTTTAACATCTAAGAAGGATTTAATTTTGCATCTGCTAATCTTTTTCAATTGCAAGCCTCTCAGGCAGGCACTAATCCGGAGTTGGCTAACTGCATGCAGATGCATGAAGAGTACAAAGTCTTAAGAGAGGAAAAAACAAACCCTTACATCTCTGTTCTCAGGCAGTCCATTGTACCAGCCCACAAACGCTCTGGCTGAATAAACCCCTGAGAGGTTCTCCCCTGGAATGCCCAGGATCCGGTTGTCCTCAGCACCATAGCTCTGCAGAGATAGAAGCAACACTCCTATAGTCATATAAACATTGCTACATGGGGGTATAAATATCACACCCAAGGCAAGTCTTCAACTACACACTCATCACAGAGGCGCCAATGCTCTGCAGTGGCATTTCTTGGACACTGTACTGCTGCCAGTCACCATACTATCTGAGCACTGGCCGGGGTAGTAGATCAGCACAGCAAAGATCCTAAAGTAGCAGTGGGCATCCTGTGGCCCACAAGCTACATGCTGTCCATCAGGGGGTCTCTGTGTGACCTGCAAGACATTGTTTAACACTGTCCATGCACAGGGTAACCAGATTCTGCTGGTTTCTGTCCGCATCATTTTTTCCCCCCAACCAAGACTACCAAAGTGGCAAACCCGTAAAGCAAGGGCACGTGAAGGGAGCTACCTGCTGATTGCACACAAATCTGTGAGAGCTGTGCACTCCCTCTGCAGTCAAAGTGCTGCTACAGTTCAATCCGCACAGCTTGCAGATTCCAGTGCTTTTAACAAAACTGCCCTATCCCAGGAGACCATCTTGGTTATGACACTCTCACGGCCCACTGGGATGAAGGGGGGCACACTCATGTGTCCCACTCACTAGCCAGGTCACTCATCGCTGCCCTAGTGAGTTTTGTGGAGTTACTGGCTCTTCTCCTTTCTTGGCCAGCAGGAATCCCTGCTCACCACACTAGTCTGGGCCCTGCTGGGCTACGTCAGACACAAGGACATGAGGAGGGAGAGCTGGGCTTCAAGCTGCGTTTTTAGGGCAGGGGCAACATGAAACTGGAGAAATGGTAACTGTATCTCCTCTCAGTCCCCAAACAGCCATAAAGCCCATCCCTTTTTAAACCAACAGCTATTTCCTCAAGCCGCTCCACAGGGAAACTTTGCCACAGACACATGTGCTCCTCAGGGCTGAGTGTCAAAGGCTGTAGCCTTCTGCCAACCCACAACCTGACAACTGAGTCAGGCACCAGACTTGGAATGATGACTCCAGTCAGAAGGGGTCTCAGTCCATTCTGTAATGGAAAACAAGGAACAGCCATTCCTCTGCAACCAGCACTGAGGTGAACGGTCCCCAGATCAGCAACATGCTATGGGATGCGCAAGTCAGCCTGAATGGCAATAGCAAATATTCACCAGGCCAGAGCACAAATTACTCAGAGATCCAAACACCATCTTCTCTAGCTGCAAAATTCATCTCCCACCACTCATACCCAACAGGGCTCACTTCATCCTCAGTAGACAGGGCAGGTTCAATGATTAGAACACCAATCTGTGACTAGGAAGATGTGGATTCAATTCCCTGGTCTGCCACAAACCTTTCAAGGGACCTTGGGCAAGTCACTTAGCCTCTCCGTGCCTTGGTTTCCCATCAGCCCTGCCCTGCCCTGCCATATAGGGGTGCTGTAGAGATAAATAGTTTAAAATGATTGGTGAGGTGCTCAGACACTACAGTGATGGGAGTACCTAAGAGAGAGACAGATTCCCTCCCCATTAAAGACCAAACTTCACAGAACGGGCTAAACAGATCCAGCAGATATCCCCCAAACCATGTTGGATCTGGTCATGACACTTTCCCAGTCCTTTCCCCACAGACACAGGAACCAGTAACTCACCAGAACCACTGCATGATAAGCCCGCTCCAGCTCCTCCGCCATCACGTCCTTCCCAATAGTGACGTTCCCATAAAAGGAGCAGCGATCGGAACGCGCTGTCTGAGTAAACGTGTTGATTACATTCTGTTGGGTCAAAAGAAATTTGAAAGGGTTTAAATATAACAGCCAAAGCACAGCCAGAGATGGGACAGAGGCATGGTCGCTGGATGAATACGCCCTCAATGCCCCCATGCAGTCTTGAAGCTATATATAGGTCAGCGTCTCCTTCCCTAATTCATGCTGGCTGCTCCGAAATGTGTTGCTCTTATTTGAGAAAAGCTTGAATATTTCATTTTAAAATAAACACAGCTATCCATGGCTTGGCACCACACCAGTCAGTTCTGTCGAAAGGAAGCATAGATCCATTTTTAGTGGGTATTGCAAAGGGCAAGAAGCAGAAACAAGATCCATTTACGGCTGGTGTGAGTTTGCCCCACTGAAGAGAACACCTGGCTGGAAGTTTTGCTAGGTTGAATTTTTGTCCCTGGAACAGTCATAACAAGCAGGAAGAGGAGCAACTCAAAGTTCCAGTCGGCACAGCACAGAAGGCCAGAGTCTGGCTGGATTTTGGGGGCCTCATTTAGAAGCACTAATTTTTCAGTAAGAACCTCACTGGTTTTAATAAATTGACCCTTCATGACAGGTCCTGTCACTCCCTGGTTTATCACAGACCATGCTGCTGCAGTGTACTAGCAAGAACACCCTTCCTTAAAGGAGAAATCCTGAGACACCAATACTATTGAATAATTTCAGTGCTGACTTTCTGCTGCAAGTGTCCATGCCTTCCCCTCCCAGGTTTTAAAATAAAAGCTCATTCTTGAAACCAGACTGTGCAGCAATTTTTAAATGAGCCTCCCTCATTTCCAAGCTTTTCTCCCTCACGTCAATCTCCAATGCCTCTGCCTTCCAGTAGCTTTTTCTGTTCGTCAAACACCACTTCTGTGCCTCAAATGCCTGACCAGACCTGGTCTGGCCACAGAGAACAGGCCCCATTATACAGAGCATCCCCTACAAACAAGAACTTCACCCAAGAATTCTTATACCAAGAGGAGAGACCTGAGAGGACATACAACTTGTTGTCCACTTATGTGACTGAGCTGAGACAACACCCACTTCACCCCTCTGACAAAGCCCCTGATATGGACTCTCCATTTCCACCATCCCTCCCACAAGGAGATCGAAAAGCCAATACTCACTTTGACTTCCGGGTGATCTGGTGCCACTCCAAAACGAACAAGGCCGAAGGGAACCGGCAGCTTCTCATAAATATCCACCTGGGCTAGCCGGTGGTGCTAGAGGAGAAAAGCAAGTTCACAGTTATAATAGAATAAACCAAGACAGAACAGAAACACACAAGCTAAATGGCTAACAGGGGCCAGCATCGACCTTCTGCTGCAGAAACAGGCTGCGCATCAAGAGACACTGAGCTTCTTGAATCTGCAGGCACAGCAAAAACTGAGAGTAGGTGTGCAGGGAGTCTGTAGTTCAGAGGGACCCATATAAACTTCCTGAACACTGGGGTCATCATGCAGGAATGGAAGCAAGATATGGCCTATCCTCTGTGTCCCTACAGTCTTTATCAAAGGTCTGCTTTTACCTCTGAATGCACAGATCACAGAACATCTCATAAGTCCAGCTGGTGCAAGAGTATTTACATCAGCACAGCTGTCTGAATTTAATTTTGGTTGTAAGGTGTTGCATTCAGATAGTAAGGAGGCACATACAATGGTGACAACAATTGTCTGATCTTATAAAGACTAGCTGCCCTAACAGCACTCACATTTTCTGGTCAGTCACCAAAATAAAAGTAAACTGATGTATGCAGAATGCTGGCTTGGAATAAAAGAAAAGAGGCTGGCCAGAGTACTCCCATCCTCAATTAAAGTTTTAAAAAATGAGTATATGGGGACCAGATGCACTAGAAATGTGCAATATTGTGCATTTCAGGCTTGTATGCACCTCCATAACAAAACTCTCCTGTGTTCAGCTAAACCACATTATCAGGTTGGAATAAGAATGTTAAGAGGCAGGTAACTGGCTAATCGTGTAGTCGACACAATTTATATCAACTGATCTTCCCATAAGGGAAGGCGCTCTGTCCCAGCTCGCAATGAGTCCAGGAGCTACCCCCCGCTGCAGCTCTGCAGTTTAAATGTAGTAAGAGCTGGGCACACAGGCAGCGTGATTCCTACTACAGTACATTTAAACTGCAGAGCTGCAGCAGGGGTAGGTCCCCGACCAGTCCCAGCTCATGCCGGGTCCGGGAACAACGTCTGCTGCAGCCCCTGTTGGCAGAGGCCCCTGTCTGCAGCAGTCAGGGCTGGCTGTGAAGAGGCTGCTCCCGCAGCAGCCCCTGTCAACAGGGGGTCCCAGCTGGGACCCCCTGCAGACAGGGGCTGCTCCCCAGGATGTGGAGCAGCCTGTGCTCGCCATGAACCTGGGCCTGGTACAGGCTGAGGCTGCTTCATGGCAGCCTCCCCTGCTCTCCCCCCACGCACACCCCTGCTGCCTCTGATACAGAGGCAGTGGGGGGGAAGGGGAAATGCAAGTAGTCGACTACTCAATTCGCTTACATCCCTAGGGTGTAATGCAGTGGATTTTGCCAGCCTGCCCCAATAGTAAGAGGAAAGGAACTATTTAAAGAAACTTTGCACAAGGATCTCTCTTCTGACCTGAGGATTCATTAACTTGTACCAATAGGAGCACCATATTGAGCTACAGACTATGGCCTGTTTGATTTTTGTGCAGTAACTGTTTTATGTTAGAACATGCCCATTAGGTCAGTGAAAGGAATACGAGATACATGGATTTCTGCTGGCAGTGTTTTGCAGTACGACCAGCCCATCATGGAGAGTATGGCACAGGACATTTAAGCAACTGGTGCAGACATATATAGGGCGAAAGATCAGTTAACGATGCCAGCCAAGATTCTGAAATCTTGCTGCTGATTAAAGACATTTTAGATTTGCAACTTGTATGTATTTTAGAGACAGACTTTTTGCTTTAAGTACTTTGCCAGCAGTTATTATTGAGACAGTGTCTCTGTTGTGCTACCTGTGGAGATTAAGTAGCCCTGAAATTTGTCCTTGTAGTTCACTAATGGCTAAAATGCAGAGTATTATACCAAAACATGCTCAAGAGTACTTCAGAGACAGCAAAAAGCAGGTAACCTCACTTGATAAATCACCTATGGGTGAGATTATTCACTAGCAGCATCCTCAGCAGGTTCTGTAATCTAGTCTCATTGCCAGACTAAAAAACAGATAGACAAGGTTCTGACATTTACTGTTAAAAGAACAAATTCCATGTGTTTGGCTTGGTCAAAATGGCGAAGGATCTAAAGCATTCTCCCTGGTTTCCTTTATGTATAGATGAATGTTACCAGCATTTTGTGGAATATTTTAAATGGTCCGGAGACAGATACTTATGGTGTGGTGTTATACAGAAACATAATTTTGCCCTAATTTATAGTGATGATTTGTCCATAAGAAGCTCAGTTAGAGGCTGTGCTGCACCTAACAGATGGGCAGCCCACTAGAATAGATGCGAATGTTAAACCACCTTTGCACCCTTCTGATCCCAGACTGCTATGGGAACCAAGTTGGCTCCGTGCAGAACTTCAGCAGACCAGAGGCTGCTCTAAATTACTGCAGCCTTCCCAGTGGTGCCTGCGCTTCACCGTGCAAGCCAGCACAGCCACAGCAATAGGCAATACAACTCCATCGCTGCACACGCTTTTCATCCTGGCTTGACGGGGACAGCACAGAACCACTATGGCAGCCCAGCACAATACAGGCACCAGAAGAATCCCCCCCCCAGAATTGTTGCAGGATGGCTACAGCTCATATGTCAGCAAGCAAGAGGCTGAAAATTTCCCCTTGTGTTGAAGGGAAACCAATTACCTTCAGGAGGTGCTGGGCAGTGTAGAACCCTGCAGGTCCACTCCCCACGATACATATCTGAGGAGCAAGAGCAGCCGTAGAAAGCAGTTTGCTGAAGCCTGAGCAAAGAGCACAAAAGCAGTCAGTGAGCAGAGAAAATACTACTCTTGACACAAATACCTTTTCTCCTGCTAGGATTTCCCATGCACACTGGCTGGCCCTCAAAATTGGGAGGGATGCTAATACCTTCTAAGAGCAAGTTCTTCTGCATTTGACAAGCACAGGACTTTGAACCACTTGAAACAGAGGGATGGATGTTACCCCTCAGGAACATGTGTACATACCATGGAAAGGAAAGGATAGCCAAGCCACCAACAGGAAAATATCAGGGATATGCCCAGGGATTCTGCCAGGTAACAGACTTCCCCTTTGGAAGGCAATCTTTGCTGAAACGCGGCATAAGACAACCCCCCTCGTTGATTACTTTTTAAGTCCCTTTCTGTGCTCCTCTCCTGCCCCCCTCCCCCCCCACACACACACTTGAAATTTTTCTCCTGAGACACAAGCCCAACCAAAGACCTTGCTGCAATGGTAATCTAGTGTTTCATGTTCCCCACAGTGCAGGCTATTCAGAGAACAGGCCATCAATAAACTTTGCTGTTTAATCGGATCACATTAATCGGAAGGGCCAGAGACAACAGAGCAATTTCAGCCATAGCCCAGCACGACCTTGCCAGTCAGCTGAGAAGTTTTATTCCTCTAAGTACAAAGGCATTCAAAGCAAAAAATGCATGGGGGTAAAATGCCAGGAACAATCCCTCCCTGCCAAACCCTGATATTTTTCTTAACTGTCCTTGATATGTCTATTTTAGGAAGCAGCTACCCAGCTCCACTCCCACGGTCTCTGTAGAGTCAATCGGACTCTTAGAAATGGAGCGTGTCTGGGGAAGGCACTGAGGAGTAGGAGTCATGATTCCATTCCAGACTCCAAAGGTAGCTGGCCTTGGGACTTCACCTCTTGATGCTACCATTACACCTGTAAATCAGGTACAGAAATTCCTACCTACCTCACAAGGAAATTGGGGCTTCATTAAGGAATATGTTAATTAAAGCACTTTGACTCCAAAGGAAAGGCATGATAGAAGTACAAGTCAACAACAGATTTTCCTCCCTCCTCTGAAATGGAGACGATATGTGCGCATGGGGTGGGGGATAATTTTTAGTGACTCTGCACTTGGTGAACAGTGGCAGCTGGACATCCTTGGAGACTGAAATCCTCTCTTTCAAGAACAGCTATGGCACAGGCAATATCAATGCAAGGGTCCTCCCCGTCCCACTCCAAAAAGTTGACTTAACTATTTTCTGTCCTCCGAGGTCAGGGTGAGTTTCCATGGTTCAGTCAGACTTTAGGCCTCTACTGAGGCTGCCAACCAAGCCCCCAAAATAGCATTAACCATGAGGGCAATTTTTTAGACATGGAAATTTGTTCATCACATACTGGACTAAACCAGCTCATTCTTCTGAGGCCTGTCAGCAGGCAACAATAAAGTTGCTACTGATTTGTGCTTAAACCAGCAACCCAACAGGTCTCTGAAGACACTAAAACACTCCCAGGCACACAATCCTACATCCAAATGTACATGTATTGAACAAGGAGAGGGGCTCCAACTCTTGAAATGCTAACTGATACGGTGGAGTCTTCCAAACAGGCATTGCTGTAGGGTACTTTTACTTCTAGTCACCCTAGATGTTACTATCATCAGGAAACCAGTGGTTTATTTTCAACACTGTATTGTATTGGACAGTGTTACTTTAAGAAAATGAACCTAGGCACTCAAGTTACAGGACAAGAATAAAAGGAAAAGTTGATCAGTTTGAAAATGAGTCGTATCCACTCAAACGCCTCTATTTTAAGGCTAACTCGATAGGCTGCACCATTTGATAAAAATTTCATCTTTTTAATATTTCTACTCCCTTCAAGAGACCACTAAGCATCTCAGACTGATACTAAATACAGGACAGATATTTTCATGGAGTTCTTCCCCCTTACTTCCAACTCTTTTTCTGGAAAAAAAATCTTGCAAGTTCAGAGCCTAACAGCAGATGAAAAGTTTAAGGTAGTTTTACCAACTTGCATTGCTATATATGTAGCCAGATGAACTTGCTCTGCTTTTCATTGGTCGTTTCCCTTGTTGCATCCAAATCTCTCACACCTGCAGTGGCTTTGGTTGCTTTGTTTTTAAATCATCCAAACCAATTTAATGTCATCAGCTGTCTCACTAATCACTTCTACATCACCTAGCACCACACTTCCATGAGGGATTGTCTCAACTCAACTGGAGACACATGGGGCTTCACAATAAAGCATCCACACAGGTGTTCATCTTCCAAAAACATCAGGCCCAAGGTTCCTAGGGGTCTCTTGTTTTATTCACTGTTTCAGAGAGCAGCTTCCAGAAGAAGCCCTTGCAATGCAGATTCCAGGGCACAACTTCATCTGCGGGACAGGAACTGTGTTTTGGCCATTTCAAGGTAGGCCTATTCCAAGGTAGCATAGTCCTTCCTTTGGGCTATCACTTCGCTGAGTGAAGACTTGGGATCCTTGCAATCAGCCAAGCTCTTTTTGTGAGCACAGGCTTCATGGCCAGTTAATGTTCTTAAGCATGTGGATGTTGAAGAATCAACTGGCTCCTTCACCCCATTACCATCTCATTATCACATTGCTCCCTGCATTTCCTCAGTGACAGTTCCCATTCCCCTACACTCCAACCACTGCCTCTATAGCACACCTCCTACCACTTCATTTTTCATTCCCTAAGGCAGCATTTCCTCAAACTGTGGGTCGCGACCGGTCACAAACAACTTAGAGGGGGGTCGCAGTTGGATTCAGTTTTTCACTTGCGACCCCTTTCTCCTGGGCCGCGAAGAGCAGCAGGGCAGCGGAAGGCAGCCACCAGCAAGCCGCGCAGCATGGCCGGGGCCGCAACTCCAGGAGCACGGCTCAGCTGCAGCAGGAGGCAAGGCGGCAGGAGAGTGAGGCCGGCACAGGAGCAGATGTGCGAGGGGCCGGCTGGGGCATGGTTGCCAGGTGACCGAATGCTTCCCCACCTGGGAGAGGGCAGGGTCCCTCAGGCAGTGGGCTGGGGTATTGGGTTGGGGCAGAGGACCCGGAGGTAAATAAGGGCACATTGGGGTCAGAGGAGGAGACACGAGAAAGGAGTGGAGAATGGAGGAGAGGAGAGAGAGAAGGAACCAAAGGGACATGGAGTGGAAAAGAGGCACAGAGGAGAAAGAGACCGGGCGGGGGGGGGGGGGGGGGGGAGAAAGGAGCCTGCAGGGGGAAGGGCATTGAGGACCACAAACGCCTTGAAGGAAGCCCAGGAGGGCAAGGAGTCTGGTGAGAAGATGGGGAGGAAGTGACCCAGGGCAGTCAGAGTGGGGCGGGGTCACACACATTAGCATTTTAGGGGGTTGTGGTATCACAAAGTTTGAGAACCCCGGCCCTAAGGCTCTCCAGCACCACTGAGGCCAAGTTCCCATTTCCCTGGCCTCTCCCGACCCTCTATTGCAGTGGTTCTCAACTGGGGTACACCAACTCATCTATAGATTTGCCTAGTTTCATAGCAGGCTACATAAAAAGCACCAGATCAGTGCTGTATGAAGTGTTAGTTTGTACTGACTTAACTGTTTATATTGCACTATAGATAACACACTGAAATGTAAATACAGTTATATTCCAATTGATTTATTTTATAGCTGTAATGGTAGCCATGAGCAAGGGAGGCATTTATCAGTAGGAGTGTGCTGTGACACTTCGTTTGAGTGTACAAGCTAGCAGTTTTTAAGTAGGGTGTAATTAGGAGTACCCAAGGCATAGAAGACATGAAAGGAGCACAGCAGGGGACAGACTGAGGGACACTGCTCTATAGCCTGGCTCCCGTGCCCCGCCCCATCCACCTGTAGCCCACCTCTCCAACCCTCTGGTACCCCCCAGTCAAGCTCCCTCTAGCCAACTCCACTCACCCCATGAACCAGCTCTCCAACCCCACCGCCCATCCCCCAGAGCCCGGGTCCCCCAGAGCCCGGGTCCCCGCCCCCCCATCGGTCAGGTCCCCCAGAGCCCGGGTCCCCGCCCCCCCATCGGTCAGGTCCCCCAGAGCCCGGCTCCCGCCCCCCTCATGTCGGTCCCCCCCACACAGCCCGGTCTCCCGCCCCCCTCATCTGGTCCGGTCCCCCCCCCACAGCCCCCCCCCATTGGTCCGGCTCCCCCCCCCCGCCCGCCCATTGGTCCGTCCCCCCCCCCCCACAGCCCGGCTCCCGGCCCCCTCATTGGTCCGGTCCCCCCCCCACAGCCCGGCTCCCGGCCCCCCTCATTGGTCCGGTCCCCCCCCACAGCCCGGCTCCCCCCATTGGTCCGGTCCCCCCCCCCACAGCCCGGCTCCCCCCATTGGTCCGGTCGCCCCCCCCCCACAGCCCGGCTCCCCCCATTGGTCCGGTCCCCCCACAGCCCGGCTCCCCCCATTGGTCCCGTCCCCCACAGCCCGGCTCCCCCCATTGGTCCGGTGTCCCCCCCCCCACAGCCCGGCTCCCCATTGGTCCGGTGTCCCCCCCCACAGCCCGGCTCCCCATTGGTCCGGTGTCCCCCCACAGCCCGGCTCCCCATTGGTCCCGTCCCCCAGAGCCCGGCTCCCCGCGCCGGCGTAGCGGGCGGCCTTCTTACCCGAGAGGCCGCCGCCAGGCCGCCAGCGACGGAGAGGGGACTCCCCCTTCCAGCGGACACGGCCGCAGCGCAGCCCCATGCTGGGAGCGCTCGCAGGGAACACCCCCGCGCGCCAGACACGCTCTGCCTCCTCCACACTCCCACCCCTCCAGGCTGAGACTCCGCCCCGCTTCAGTCGTCACCAATCACATGGCAAAACGTCACCTTTTATTAGCATAGCCCGGCCCCCTGCGCACAGCTCCCGGCCCCCCCCCGCGTACTCAAGCACCAATTCTAAGGCGATCGTGTAATTAGCTTAACCACGCCCAGTCAGAACACCGCCCGCAGCACAGAGAGGACGCGCCCTTTCCCGGCCTGTGCATTCAGTCTCTATGGTTTATCTTCCCGCGCGCACAGCTCGGCTCGCCCTAGCCTGGAGCGCAACGGGGCCAGTGTCTGCAAACCAATCCCTGCTAGGAAGAACCATAGAGACGTCGTGGTGGAGAGGAAGCCAGGGGGCACTGGTCCCAAAAAGGCTGTTGCCTCCTTCCTCCCCCTGTGGGAAGGGTCATCTGGATGGTCCCAGCACACAGTCCCTGAATCCCTTGCATGGGCTGGGAGTTAGGAGACTGAGGTTCTGTCTCTGCCACTGACTTCCTGTCTGACCTTGGGCAAGCCTGCTAACTATCTAATGCAGCGCCTCAGGGGTCTGGTTTGTGTTCCACACAGGGATTTCCCTACACCCCCCCTCTGGGGGTGTATACCCCCCCTGAATTTCCTGAACACCCCTCCAGTTTTGTGAACTATGGTGCCATACAGCCCACCATCACCCTCACAGTCTCACCCATCATTGGCCCTGACACCCTACCCCTTGTAAATTCGAACCCCGCCCCTAATTTCAATTCCTGGGGAGGCTACTGGTTCCATAATTGACAATGTCTATTAACTTCTGTGTTCCTCTATTTTCTAATGCATACAGTGGGGATAACAATGTACCTCAGGCCGCCAGGGATTAATTCATTATTATTGTAAAAGGCTTTGAGATCCTTAGACTGACAGTGCTGTAGAAATGCAGAGTCCTATGATTATTACTACAATGCTGACATGCTGAAGGCACTCAGCCAGCCAAATAGTCACATGTGGCTAATGGCTAGCATGTTGGACACCACAGGTGTAGAACATTAGACTTTTTCTTCAGTAAGAAATATGACTTGGTTGTGATCTCTTTCCCAGGGACTTTAAGGGTAGAATTTTCCATCTTCAAAGCAATATACCATGATTAATAAGTCCATATAATTATTTAAGGCCCTTACTTGAGTCCTGTTCCTATTGTAGTAAATGGCAAAACTCCACTGGCCTTTAGGATATTTATTATTATTATTATTATTTTATTATTATTATTTATTATTTACAAAACCAATCTCTAGGCACACCTGCCAGATTTATGAGGGGAGGGGTACACATAATATTTGCAGCTCCTCAAACCTCTCTCCTTCACATCTGACTTCTCTCAATGGCTCACTGCCACAGCAGCCCATATAAACACATGTGCCTTGCACCAGGCTTTGAAGGTAATCTACAGACCTGGGCTATTTTGGACCAGCTCTCTAAGGCCTGGTCTACACTAGGAAATACCTTAGTCTGCAATACGCCCCCAAGCTCAAATTACCTAGCCCGTTATTCTGGAATAAGGGGCTGTGGAATTCGAACTGTACTCCTGTCTTTCATGAGGAATAACACTAATTCTGAACTTGTAAGTCTGAAATAACATTAGTGTGGACATTCCGGTGCCACTACTTCAAACTAATTGGCCTCCAGGAGGCCTCCTGCAGCTCCCCAGAGTGCTTCCTTGGGCATTAAGTCTGAGGTAGCGCAACCACATTAACGGAGCCTGCCCTGGACTACATTCGATTCTTCCCCATCATGAGGATACACAAGTTCGAATTTGTAAAATCATGAGTCCAGAAGTTAAATTTAGTAAATTCAGAATAATCTTCTAGAGGACCCTGGCCCAAGAGAACCGTATACAGCAAGCACCTTTTCTGCTAACCCAGTGTTGCTCAAGGTGGTCCGCGAAACCACTCTGAGAAACCCACTAACTGGCTGCTCCGGTGGGTTTATTTACCAGCTCCACAGCCCCGGAGCCTCACCGCTCCCATTGGTTCTTTGCCGTTTGCAGCCAAGGTGAGCTGCAAGTGGCGGCCCCGGTCCACACCACTTCCCGTGGCTCCCCTTGGCTGCAAACGGCAAACCAGAGCCAATGGGAGCCACCAGGCTCCATGGCTGTGGAGCTAATAAA
Organism: Pelochelys cantorii; assembly: GCA_032595735.1. NCBI lineage: Eukaryota > Metazoa > Chordata > Testudines > Trionychidae > Pelochelys > Pelochelys cantorii. The sequence continues at coordinate 17,966,905 of CM064344.1, forward strand.
TAAACACACCAGAGTGGCCAGTTAGCAGATTTCTCTAAGTGGCTTTGTGGACCATTTTGAGAAATGCTGTTTTAACCTGAGGGAGAGCCAATTCAAGAATCCCCACTGATTGCATCTGTGGCAGCTCAGCACAGGGAGAGAGCCAGTCTCTGAAGTAGCAAGGTCCAAACCCTTTTAGAGTTTTAGCTATCGAATCCATCTTAATTCAGTATGGAAACCACCTTCATGCCATGGAGCACTAGTGGCATGTGTTGCCACCAAGCAGCAAAGCTTAAAGGGCAGCAGCCTTCTGCACTACCTTAAATTTTCAGATTGGTCTAAAACAACCTTTTTAAGCACAAGATCACTTTTTGAATTTAAGTGCAATCCAAGTTCTACCTCAAACTAGGGATGTTAACGGTTAATCGGTAAGCCTCACTCTTAAGGGGTGAGGCTTACCAGTTATGGTTAACTGGTGGGGGCTGGAGAAGCCCCTGGCCTGCTGCAGGCAGGCAGCTGCTCCAACTCTGCAGGGCCCACTGCAGCCAGGGCTGGGGGGGGTGGGGAGGGTGCTCCAGCCCAGCTAGAACAGTCCCCATCCATTGCAGGCCCGGGGTGTGCTGCGGACAGGGGGCTCGAGCCCAGCAGAACAGCCCCCATCCACAGCGCTGCTCCTGCCCGACCATAGTGGGTGGGGGGCCACTCACTCCAGTTTAATTGGATAACTGGTTAAACTTAACATTTAACTGGGTAACTAATTTAATGGGTTTTTACATCCCTACTTCAAACCCAAATACCCTTGCCCTGCTTTGTTTGTGCACCTTATGCTTGCTCCATCCTCCCTCCCTCCCTTTCACCAGGCAGGGCAGAGGGTTGGGGTGCAGGCGCTGGTCTTGGATTAAGGGATTTGGAGTGCAAGAGGGGCTCTGAGATGAGCTTGGGGTAGGTAAGTGCAGGAGGGGGTTCTAGGTGCAGGATCTGGGAGGGTGTTTGGATGCAGGGGCTCTCGGGGTTAGGGCAGAGGCTTCGGGTGCAGGACTGGGTTCATGTCGGGGTTAGGACTTCGGTATGTGGGCTCCAGCAGGGCACTGCTTACCTCGCATGGCTCCTGGGTGGCAGTTCAGTGGGGCAAAGGCAGGCTCACCCCTGCCTTGGCCCTGCACCACTCCCAAAAGCAGCCAATAAAATCCATCCCAAGTCCTGTTCTGCCCTCTCTCTATTCTGTGGAGATAGGATACAGAGCGGGAGGGGAGCACCTTGACATCAGTACCTTCCTCTCCCGGGAGGGCCGGAGAAAGCCGCGGTACCGGCGGAGGTTCCTGGTCCCTGCAGCCGGACCGGGAATGGGCGGCGACGGCCGGGCCTCCCCCTGCGCCTGCGCAAGGGGCTGGCCCTGCCCCCTGCGTGCGTCCGTCAGGGGCAGACGCCCTGATTGATGGGGGGGGGGAAGACGGGCGAGCCCACCGGGGCAAGGGAGGGGCAGAGCTCCGCAGGCACGTCACGACCGGCCGGCCATCTCAAAAGGGCCTGCTGGCACCGAGGAAGGGGGCAGCCTCTGAGGTCGGCTCCGGGGACGCCCTGGGTCGTGGTTGGGTCAGCGCCACCCCCAAGGGTGGTCGGTGGGCAGGCACCACCCCCTGGAGGCCCAAGACCCCCGCGCATACCTTCTGCCCCCGTACCCGAGACCGGACACCAAGCGGAGACGTCGCCCGAGCCGGATGCCAGAACCACAGTAGGCCCCGGGAATTTTTCGGACGGGATCTCACAACCCACGGAGGGGAGGAAGCAGCCCGGGGCGGGGCCCCTTTGGCGACCGTGGGCAGACGTGTTGAGGGAACGCATCCCACGTTTGCCGTGCAGGGGGCTAGTAGACCCCTGCACTTAGGGCCCCGGGCTGGGACCCGGAGGAGAGGGTGGGCCCGGGTCCCCCTCCCCTCTCACCACCACAGGCGCCGACAACACCCCGGCCCGCGAGAACAGATCTACTGAATGTCATGGGACAGGAAGGCCCCTATCGAGGGGGGACAGTTACAGGGTTCGCAGATCCCCCAGACTCGCCGGAGTGGGGTGATCGCACCCAACGACACCGACCCGGGGCCGGACCCGGCGATCGGTGTCGCAGAGTTGGGCGTCGGGGTCCACCGAACCCCCCTGCCGACCGGCAGGGGGCGATCGCACCCCCCCAAACTCGCCCACACCTGTTCTATTCATTCCCTCTGACATTGGCCTCTGTCGGAAGACAGGATACTGGGTTAGATGGACCTTTGGTCTGTCCCTGTATGGCCGTTCCTATGTACTTATCTATCAGCCACTGGAGTTCTATTGCCACCCCCAGATTCCAAACAGAACTAATGAATGGTGGGAACACATCCTCAGTAAAAGGGGGAGAAATCAGTCTTGCCATGTGTCATGACCATGAGGGATAGCCAGCAGCCCGGGGACTAAGAGGTTAACTATGTCCCTGTACCTAGACAGGTATCTGCTCAGCCAATAGAAATGCAGATAGGGATTTCAAACTGAGACAAAGAAATTTTTAACTTTTCCCTCCTTTGTTTCTGAGCCAGTTGACACTCCAGGTACCCCACCCAACAACCCTGCCTCTATCACCATTCAACCCCCCCCCAGGAGGCTCCCCATGTACCAAGTAGGGGATAATGTAGCAGACTTCTTCCTCAACTTTGACAGGGCCTGTCAGGAGTACAACATTCCTCCTGGTCAGTACATGATGGAGTTAAGATCACAAATTACTGGTCCTTTACTGGGAGTGGAAGCAGCCAGGGAGATAAAACAGCCCTCTGGTGACCAAGTGACTGTATTTGACCAGCTTGCTGGAGAGTGTGTGTTACTGGACAGGAATGTTTCCAGTTTAATTCTGTGAAGCAGTGGTCTCCAACCTTTTTACACTTAAGATCACTTTTTAAATAACAGAACAAGCCAAGATCTACCGCCCTCCCCCATCCTCGAAGCCCCACCCTCTCTGTTCTCCTCCTCTCCATCACTTGCTATCCCCAACCCTTATACTGGTTCTTTTTTTCCCAATTCTTCTGTAGGAAGAGGTTTTTCCAACATTTGGCCTGTCTAGACTGGACCAAATGTCAGAAAAACCCCTTCTTTTGGAAGCCCCCTTACTCCTCGTGGAAAGAGGAATATAGGGGTTACGGAAAGAGCACGTTTGCTCTTCCACTAAAAGAAGCGGAAGAACAAATGCATCCCTGGATGCAGCAGACTTTTTCTGGGATATCTCTGGAATCCTGAAAAACTCCTGCAGTCTAGCCATACCCTCGCTGGGTTGAGACAGGATCCGTAGGCTCTGGGGTGGGAATGAGGGATTTGGGTGTTGGAAGGGGTGAGAGGTGCAACCTCTGGGAGGAAATCTGGATGCAGGAGGAGGTCGAGAAGGGGATGCTGGCTCAGGGAGGGGGCTCCAGGCTGGGCAGTGTTGGGGTCAGATGTAGGGTTAGGGTACTAAAGAAGCCACAGACTTCTGGATGTGAGGCTTCAGGAATTTGGGTTGGGGTATGTGAGGGGCTCAGGGCAGGGGGTTCCAGTGTATGATAGGCTCAGATGTAGGGTCTGGGGGAAAGGGGAGTGCAGGAGTGTTCTGATGCTGTGGCCAGATGGGGACTTGGCCCCAATTGGGGGTTTGTTGGCCAGGCTTCATTTTTAAATAAAATACTGTGTCAAACACAAAGAGTTTCTGCATTGTCTTTATTTCTGAGAAGGGCAGGGAACCTGTTTTGAGTCAGGGGTCGCTGACCCAGAGAAAAGTCAGTTGGGGCCACACAAGTGAGATGCAAAAAAAACCTCCTCCAACTCCCCGCCCCCAAGCTTCACTAATGTGGCCCCAACTGTGTGGGTGGGAGCAGGGGACATAGTACTGGGGAAGGGTGCTAGTGGGTGCTGGGGCAGAGGACAGAGTTCTGCGGCTGGGGGCATGGGAGAGGGAACAGGGTGCTGGGAGGGGAGAGGGAACAGGCTTCTGTAACAGGGGACAGAGTGCCAGTGGGGACAGGTTTCTGCAGCTGGGGACAGGGTGCCACTGGGGACAGAGTTCTGCAGCTGGGGACAGGGTGCGAGTGGGGGCAGAGTTCTGTGGGTGGGGACAGAGGAGTGGGGACAGAGTTCTGTGGCTGGGGACGGAGTTCTATGGGTGGGGAGTGGGAAGAGGGGGCAGGGGGCAGGCAACAGGGGGCAGGGAGGGAAGAGGGAACAGGGGGCACAGGGAGGGCAGGGGGTGGAGAGGGCCAGGGTGCCAGTGGAGGCAGGGTGCCAGTGGGGGCAGAGAGTCTCCTGCACCCGCCTCCTCCCAGGATCCCGCCCCTAGGGAAGCCGGCGCGCACCTCCTCCAGGCCCGACTCCCCACTCCCGCGGCACGGGGAAACCCCTGTGCGCGCCTGCCCCGGGGCCGATTCACCCCTCCTGCAGGGCAGGGAAGCTGCCGCACTCCTTCCTCCGGGGCCAACACCCCCTCCCGCAGCACGCCCAGCATGCCACAGCTGCAGGACTTCCATCTACCCTGCGGGAAGCCGGCACTACCTCCATTGTCACTGGAGGTAGGTAGTGCGGCTTCTCGGGGGTGGGGGGAAAATGGTGGGGGCTGAACACCTCGTGATTGACTGGTTGGTGACCACGGCTGTGAAGGGACAAGGTGTGTCTCAGGTTCAGGGGAACAGCTGTGGTATAGTGAATCTCTATGGAATGCAGGAGATGGCAGGTAAACTCCCATCTCTGGACACTATGGACAGTTGTAATCTATCATGAGCTTAACACATAAGTCCAGGAGGAAGCAGAGGTTGGTGGTGAAAGGACCAGAGATCCGTAAGTCTATCAGGCCAGTACACCTAGGCCCTATCTCTGTAAGGCAGTAGCCCACTTGGAACACTAGATGGAAAACTAGATTGAAAGCAGGGTGCCAGATTAGTGTCTGTGCAGCTTGCTACCTGATTAGCTGAGTGGAGCAAGGAAATTCCATGGCCATTGTGACCAGGGAAAACACATCCAGCCAGCCCTTTGTCTTTGTTAAGATGGAGACTTCAGGATTTAAACCCACAGGGCAAGGGGGAAGGGCAAGACTTGTGTTTGCCAAGGAAGGCTGCAGTTTTTTAAATCTAAAAGGCCAGAATTGTCAATGTACACTTGGGATGGATTTGTTCCGACTGCTTATGTTAATCTTTATAACCACTGTACTGCTGTTACTAAAAAGTGTAACCATGTCCAACGTGCATGATTTTGTGCAAGGACCCTGGAAACTGTTAAGAAATGTACCCAAGAACACTGTATGTTAAAAAGCCTTGTGATGCTGGTATTTCACAGTTACTACCTGTAATTAGTTTTGGAGCTTCTCACCTGTGAAGGGGCATTCCAAAATTGGTGTGCTATGTGTAAGGGGAAACTGAGGCACAACTACATTTTATTTTCGTGGCTAAAAGCCAAGATGCCTACATTATGGGGAATAAGAATACATACGTTATCTCATTGTTAATTGAATTTCAGACCATTGCCAAAGCTGGCATGGATAAATTTAATTTCTTTAGCTCTGAGCAAGGGCATTGCTGTTGCTAATGGGTGTTGGGCCCATATTTTGTGCAAAAGGGGCCACCATGTAAGGTGTCAAATGAAAGCTTGTCATCTGCTGATTCTATGTATGATACTTGTGCACTGCTGTGATTTTTGTATATGAAGTTATGGAATTGATTCTGTTCTTGTATTTTAAAATTTTTCTGTCTGGAAGGAAGAAATGGGCCTGGACTGCCTCCTGAAAGGACTGGTTATTCAGTGAATGGCTGTGCTAAGTAGCACCGCCTCATGAACAATGACTCTCAGAGTGGCCCATACACACCTAAGGAATGCATCTGGGAGCTTGCAGATCAACCAATGCATGGGACGGCTTGCATGAGACCAGCTCCAACTGGAAGACGCAAGGAACATCAAGGGGCCCTCTGAGGCTGACACTAAAGACTGTTAAGCTAGCAGTTTGTACTCAGTGATTGATGTATGACATGTGTTCTTGTTAATAATCTCACTCTCAACATTTTCTTTCTTTTATTAATATACCTTTAGATTTTATATTCTAAAGGATTGGCCTGGAACTGTGGCTGAGTTCTTTGGACCAGGAGGATCTGTTTGGAGTTGGTGAGTATGAGGTTTTATAACCTCTCACCTGTGTGTGAGGCCTAGGTCTGATTGTGGCACAGGGAAGCTGGGGTGCCTGAGGGGTTTTGCTGGTGAGGCTTCCTGCTGGCCTGAGTGGCAACTGAAGTGCTCTGTGTGACTGGTGGAGTGCCTTGGGAAAAGTCCCCAGTTGAGGGCAGTAAATAGCCCTGGTTTTGAGCAATTCGCCCTGAGCTGACATTCTCACTAGTGCCAAGACCCGGCCTGGTGTATGACAGTGGTGTATTCTGCAGGATGCACAGAACCTGGTCAATTGAGCTTTGGATCAGGACCCCACACTATTCTAAATTTGATTTTGGAATTGAGAGTTTGGTTGGTTAAAGGAGCAGTTATAATGAGTCAACAACAGTATGAAGGCCTTGGCAAAGAGGCCTGGCAAAAGTAATACTCTAAAAGAAATTTACTTAGAACTCTGTATGTCAGTCATGGTACTGAAAGAGTTTTGTTTAATGTTTATGTATTTGCAGGAATATAAAATATGCATATACTTATTTACTGTTTTATCCCAGATCTCCAAGAAGAAATCACAGCCAATCCAGCCAGAAGCTGTCCAGCACCGTCTGCGATTTGGGGGGCATGTCATGACCATGAGGGATGGCCAGCAACTTGGGGACTAAGAGGTTAACTATGTCCCTGTACCTAGCCAGGTATCTGCTCAGCCAATAGAAATGCAGATAGGGATTTCAAACTGAGACAAAGGAATTTTTAACTTTTCCCTCCTTTGTCTCTGAGCCAGTTGACTCTCCAGGTACTGAGGGGGGACAGAGGATATGTCTCTCTCCAAGAAAAGATTCTTCAGCATATGTATGAAGGGCAAAGTCTAGATAAATCTGTCAGGTTTTATTATTTTCTGGTTTGGGAATTTGGATCTAAAATCTGTTCTGCTAGAAATGTTTTTTTTTTCTCCCTTCTGTAACTAAGTCCTGAGCCCATGGGAATCTCCCATGAGTTTATTAATTTGTGACTCTTACCATACAGTCACCTTAATCATGTTTGTAACTGTAATCTTGTTTTGGTAATAAAAGTTTATTTTCTTTTTCTAAGTAACCGGTATTGGTTCATTTTTGTGTCCTGGAAGGTCTGTGTGTATATATCTACCTGCCTGACAGAGGGGCAGCCACACAGACTGTAGTTTGTTTTTCTCTTTTCTCTTTTTCAAGCTCTTTTGGGAAGAGAGCTTGGGGTAACCCAGGGGTTGGTTTCAAGTATCCATCCCTGTTTGTGGGTTCAAAAGCACATGATGGTGGCAACAGATTTTTATCCCCAAAATCTAGGTTTTTAGGATTTTGGGGGGAAGTTTTATACCAAAGCCTGGAGAGATAAGGTTTTGGGGTACTTTAGTGGGCCTCCACTTCTGCATTTATAGTGCCAGAGTGGGGAACAGCCTTGACACCATGTCACTTAGCCTACCAGCATTCCCTCAGTCTTATCTGGATTAAGCGTCAGCCAGCTAGCTCTCATACTTGCCCCAATGTCCTACCCATGACAGCTGCTGCTATTTGAGTTTTCTTTATCTACAGAAACACAAGTTAGTCCTTTGTGAGGCTACTTTTAACAGAAAAATAGCCTTGAGGCCCAGAATATATTCCCAAAATACGTTCCCTAAAGAAGGTCTGACAGATAAGAATGTCCTCCGACCCAGAGATAAACAACCCAAGGCTAGACAATTTATGTGTCTGGGGCATAGGAATATGGAGCTTCGTGTCCTTTATTACCCTGTGGGATGTATTTGCATTGAACAGTAGGTATATTTACATTGTCTGCCTCACCACAAACCAGAGAACTCCTATTGTCGCTTAAGCACAACTACCATAGAATCATAGAATCATAGAACCATAGAGCTGAAAGAGACCTCAGAAGGTCATCAAGTCCAGCCCCCTGCTCTAGGCAGGACGAATCCCAATTAGATCAACCCAGTCAGGGCTTTGTCAAGCCGAGACTTAAACACCTCTAGGGATGGAGACTCCACTACTTCCCTAGGTAACCCATTTCAGTGTTTCACCACTCTCCTAGTGAAATAGTTTTTCCTAATATCCAACCTGGACCTCTCCCACCACAACTTGAGACCATTGCTCCTTGTTCTGCCATCTGTCACGACTGGGAACAGCCTCTCTCCATCCTCTTTGGAACCTCCCTTCAGGAAGTTGAAGGCTGCTATCAAATCCCCCCTCACTCTTCGCTTCTGCAGACTAAACAGACCCAACTCCCTCAGCCTCTCCTCGTAAGTCATATGCTCCAGCCCCCTAATCATTTTGGTTGCCCTCCGCTGGACCCTCTCCAATGCATCCACATCCTTTTTGTAGTGGGGAGCCCAGAACTGGACACAATACTCCAGATGTCGCCTCACCAGAGCCGAATAAAGGGGACTAATGACATCTCTGGATCTGCTGGCAATGCTCCTCTTAATGCAACCTAATATGCCATTAGCCTTCTTGGCTACAAGGGCACACTGTTGACTCATATCCAGCTTTTCATCCACTGTAACCCCCAGGTCCTTTTCTGCAGAACTATTACTTAGCTGGTTGGTCCCTAGCCTGTAACAATGCTTGGGATTCTTCCGTCCCAAGTGCAGGACTCTGCACTTGTCCTTGTTGAACCTCATCAGATTTCTAGTGGCCCAATCCTCCAATTTGTCTAAGTCACTCTGGACTCTATCCCTGCCCTCCAGCGTATCTACCTCTCCCCCTGGCTTAGTGTCATCTGCAAACTTGCTGAGGGTGCAATCCATCCCCTCATCCAGGTCATTAATAAAGATATTGAACAAAACCGGTCCTAGAACCTAACCTTGGGGCACTCCGCTAGAAACCGACCGCCATCCTGACATCGAGCCATTGATCACTACCCGCTGGGCCCAGCCTTCTAGCCAGCTTTCTATCCATCTTACCGTCCATTTATCCAATCCACATTCCCTTAACTTGCTGGCAAGAATATTGTGGGAGACTGTATCAAAAGCCTTGCTAAAGTCAAGGTATATCACATCCACTGACTTTCCCATGTCCACAGAGCCAGTTACCTCATCATAGAAGCTAATCAGATTGGTCAGGCACAACTTGCCCTTTGTGAATCCATGCTGACTATTCCTAATCACTTTCCTCCCCTCCAAGTGCCTCAAAATGGATTCCTTAAGGATCCCTTCCATGATTTTTCCAGGAACTGAGGTAAGACTGACCAGCCTATAGTTCCCTGGATCGTCCTTCTTGCCTTTTTTGAAGATGGGCACTACATTTGCCTTTTTCCAATCATCCGGGATCTCTCCCGATCTCCACGACTTTTCAAAGATAATGGCCAAAGGCTCCTCAATGACATTTGCCAACTCCCTCACTACCCTCGGATACATTAAGTTCGGACCCATGGATTTGTGTTCGTTTAGCTTTTCTAAATAGTTCCTAACCTGTTCTTTACCCACTAAGGGCTGTCAATCTTCATCCCATGTTGCGTCACTTAGCGCATTCGTCCGGGAGCCCACCTTGTCCGTGAATACAGAGGCAAAGAAAGCATTGCGTACTTCAGCTTTCCCCACATCATCTGTCACTAGGTTACCTCCTTCATCCAGTAGGGGCCGCACACCCTCTCTGATCACCTTCTTCTTGTTAACATGCCTGTAGAAACCTTTCTTGTTATCCTTCACATCCTTAGCCAGTCCCAATTCCATTTGCGCTTTCGCCTTCCTGATAACCCCCCGGCATTCTCGAGCTATACATTTAAACCCCTCCCTGGTCATTTGTCCAAGTTTCCACTTTTTGTAAGCTTCCTTTTTGTGCTTAAGTTCACCAAGGATTTCCCCTGTAAGCCAATCCGGTCTCCTACCACGTTTGCCTCTCTTGCTACGCATCGGGATGGTTTCTTTCTGTGCCTTCAATAAGGCTTCTTTAAAATACTGCCAGCTGTCCTGGACTCCATTCCCCTTCATGTTAGCATCCCAGGGGATTCTGCCCATCAGGTCTCTGAGGGAGTCAAAATCTGCTTTTCTGAAGTCAAAGGTGTGTATTTTACTACTCTCTTTTCTTCCTTTGGTCAGGATCCTGCAATCTACCATCTCATGATCACTGCTTCCCAGGTTGTCACCCACCTCTACTTCCCCTATTAGTTCCTCCCTGTTTGTGAGCAGAAGGTCAAGCTGCGCACGGCCCCTGGTCGGATCCTTCAGCACTTGTACCAAGAAGTTATCCCCAACATTCTCCAAAAACTTCCTGGATTGCCTGTGTACTGCTGTATTGGTTTCCCAACAGATGTCAGGGTGATTAAAGTCCCCTACGAGAACCAGGGCCTGTGATCTGGAAGCTTCTCTCAGTTGTCCGAAGAAAGCCTCATCTACCTCGTCCACCTGATTTGGTGGCCTGTAGTAGACACCAACCACAACATCACTGCTGTTGTTTGCACCTCTAAACCTAACCCATAGACTCTCAACAGGTTTTTCTTCCTCTATATACTGGAGTTCAGAGCAATCATAGTGTTCTCTTACGTATAGTGCAACTCCTCCTCCTTTTCTCCCCTGCCTATTCTTCCTGAACAGTCTATACCCTTCCATGACAGCGCTCCAGTCATGCAAGTCATCCTACCAAGTCTCTTATCCCAATTAAATCATATTTCTTGGACTGGGCCAGGGCCTCCAGTTCTTCCTGTTTGTTGCCCAGGCTTCTCGCATTAGTGTACAAACACCTCAGATAACTAGTTGATCGCCCCTATCTTCTCCATTCGAATCAGGGGTCCTCCTTTCTTGCTCGTTCCTCTTTGCATTCCTTCCCAGTATCCGACTTTCCCACTCCCCTCAGGGTATTGGTCACTGTCCCCCAACGAACCTAGTTTAAAGCCCTCCTCACTAGGTTTGCAAGCCTGCCCGCGAAGATGCTCCTTCCTCTCTTCGTTAGGTGGATCCCATCTCTTCCTAACAATCCGTGTGCCCGGAACAGAGTCCCCTGGTCAAAGAAACCAAAGACCTCTCTGTGACACCACCTGCACAACCACGCATTTACTTCCTCAATTCGACGATCCCTGCCCAGTCCTTTCCCTTCAATAGGGAGGATGGACGAGAACACCACTTGCACTCCGAATTCTTGGGTCCTTCTTCCCAGCGCTACATAATCTGCAGTAACCCACTCAAGGTCATTCTTGGCCGTATCGTTAGTTCCCACATGGAGAAGCAGGAAGGGGTAGCGATCCGAAGGTTTGATCAGCTTGGTAAGCCTCCCAGTCACATCCTGAATTCGAGCTCCCGGTAAGCAGCACACCTCTCGAGATTCCAGGTCCGGATGGCAGATGGATGGCTCAGTCCCTCTTAGGAGGGAGTCTCCGACCACCACCACCCGTCATCTTCTTTTGGGGGGGGGGTGGTCGTGGAACCCCCATCCCTAGGACTACGCATCCCATGCCTTCCAGTAGATGGTGTTCCCTTGTGGTTTCTTCCTTGTGAGGTCCCTTCCAAAGCATTCACCACCGCAGAGCCTGGGGAGAAAGCCTGAAAGCGACTACTTACCTCTATGGCGTTGGGGGATTCCTGTGCTGGCCTTTTTCCCCTTCTAGAAGTTACATGCTGCCAGTTCTCTTCCTGGTCCCGTACTGCCCTCTCTGGCTCTTCCGCCTGCCGTGCTTGTAGGATTAAACGCTGCCTTCTATCGAGGAAGTCTTCATCCTCTCTGATGGAGTGTAGGGTCGACACCTGGGCCTCCAGTCCTCTAATTTTTTCTTCCAAAATGGTGACCAGCTTGCACCTCGTGCAGATGAAATCCATTCTTTCTTCCGGGAGGAAGACAAACATGGCACACGCTGTGCAGGTAACAACAGCAGACCTATCACCATCCATCCCTGCTGTCCTGGAAAAAGGATTTAAAAAAAAGGCGAGAGAACCTCGCACCCTTCCCTCTCCCGTTCTAAACTCCCTGTTCGCAAGCTCCTTGGTCGCTTGCCCACTGCCTTATAAAGCCCTGGACTGCCTGAAAGTCCCTCCCCCTACCAAGGCTCAGCCAATCAGCAGAGGCTTCTAGAATTCAAACTTTAATTAGAAGCCAACAGTTTCCACCTGCCACTCACAGCACACACTCCATGAAGGACAGGGGGAGGGGAAAGGGGAAGTGAAAAAAAAAAAAAAAAGCCTCACTCCCAAACAGGGGAAAAAACAAGCAACAATCAAACAAAAAACACACCAACCCTCACTCACAACACAAGCTCATCACACAGCAAGAAAGCCCCAAACACAACACTCACTTCCCTCAAGAGTCCTGTATCTCCTTCTCCTCTACCTGGAGAACTCCCTCTCTAAAGCCTCACTCACAAACACAGAAAAAAACAACAACCCAACACAACACCAAACAAACCATCACACACCAACCCTCACTCACAAACACAAGCTCAGCACACAGTAAGAAAGCCCCAATAACAACACACACTTCCGTCGAGTCCTGTATCTGCTTCTCCTTTACCTGGAGAACTCCCTCTCTAAACTCCCTGTTAGCACTCACCTGTTTGCAAGCCAAAATGTTTTTAAAGAGTGTGATTTTGAGCATCACCACTGCTACTCAGAAACCTCCATATTCAAGCCCTCACTGCTGTTTGTGACAATGATGGTCCCAATCAAAGCTGTCTCTGACACAGTACTGACCATGGGTACTCCCTGGCTATGCTTGCAAATTGTGCTGTGTTCAGCATCTGCTGCTCACACTTGTTATCAGTAACAGGTAATTCTTCTTCGAGCGATGTCCCCGTGGGTGCTCCACTGTAGGTATCAGGCTCGTCCCGGCGCTGTAGATCAGAGACTTTTAACAAACATAGTCAGCCGAACCAGCATGTGCAGCCAGCGTCTCGTGACATTCACGCCCTTTTTCTCATGCGTGCGGTCCAGCTCCCACCAGTTCCTCTCAACCACCCTCGGTTGCAGATGGAGCTTTCTCTTGCTCTCCAACTTTGTCTAGTCAGAGAAGCATAGATAGTTTTTAGTTAATTGTTGTTGTTAATATTAGCCAATTTATAGTTAATAGTTAGAATTTATAGTTCATAGTTCAAAAAAGAAAAACCTTCTTCGTTCCATCAGCCTTTAGGACCCTGACCCAAAAAAACCCACCCCTCAAACAGACGATGCCGGTTTCTGTGGGTTTTAAAAAATGTGACGTTTGTCATGAGTCCACATCGGCCTCAGACGGCCATTCATCATGCATCCGCTGTTTGGGCGAGGCTCATGTGCCTCAGAAATGCACCCATTGCTCAAGGATAACAGCGAGAGCCCAGTGAGATAGTGAAATGAGCCTTCAGATGATCCTGTTTGATAAGGCGCTCTAACCATTGGACTTGGTGTCCGTGGCTACAACAGACCCTGCTACTATACAGAAACGGAGAGCGTGCTCTCCAGGGGCAGCTCCAGCAAAAAAGATGCAGGCTTCACCAGCACATTCTCTGCTGCCGATCCCGCTGAGCAGGGTGAGCACAGGAGATAAGCCTGGAACATCCAGTACCGCCTCTTTGCATACAAAGATGGTTCTGGGCACAAGAGCTAAAAAGACAGCACCCTCGGTGCCAACTGCACGGGCACCGATGGCACCAAGATCAACATTGGCACTGATAGCCTCATCGTGTAAGACACCTGCACCAGTATTGATGCCGACTCCAGCAGCAGCACCGGCACCTGCTGCTGCAGAATCCGTGCCGCAATCCAATCCAGCACCGGAAAGGGCCGACGCTTTCTCGGCACCAAGAAAGGCGTCTGCAAAGACCGACATGCACTGGAGCCCAAGCCCTATTTCTGTCTCCCCAACGTTCTCTCCGGCACCAGCACCTTCTTTACCGGCACTGAGGTCGCCGGTGCCACGCATTCCCCATACGGAACGGGAGGAGTTTTCATACTCAGGAAGGTCTCCATCCCCGTACCCTGCGGCACCGCAGAAAGACTCTTGCTACCACGTGAGGCCCCTTTCTCTCTCCAGCCCCCTCGTCGAGAGGATTTGGAATCCTTTCTCACTCACCAACACTGTCACCACATGCTGCCTACTGGGGGAAGCACAGGAGTGCATTTTCTTCTAGACGTTCCTCACCTGGACGATCACATCATTACCACAGCTACCATCACGACCACATACCTTACTACTCATCCTATTATCATCACCATCAGTCACATTCAAGGAGAGGGTCCCAGTGTTGCCATAGGTTGCCCAGATACCCACTTGCCCCTGTACCACCACGGAAATGCCACCTCCCTGCTGCCACCGCTGCAAAGCCCACCATCTTAAGTGCATCATTTGGAACCCGAGGAGGGGCAATTATCAGAGGTTGAAGAGCAACAACCTGACATTTCACCTATGGATCAGTCTTCGTCCTCTCCTGACGAGGCTGTAATCTCAGGTGATATATTGCCCCCAACAATCTTAAGCAATTCCAAGACTTGTTAAGAGAGTTGCATCAAGCCAGGAAGTCCAATTGGTGAAGGTACAGGATAAGCAGTACCGCCTCCTTAAAAATCTCCAGCCCCCTCACCGGGCCAAAATAGCACTCCCAATAGACAAGGCAATCATGGAGGAGATTTGGCAGACCCCCGCCTCTGCCCCACCGACAAACAAAAGGGTGGATAAGAAATACTTTGTGCCATCGAAGGGGATGGAATTCTTATTCACCCATCCCCAGCCCAATTCTCTCATTGTAGACACTGCACAGCACAGGTCCAAGGCCCCTCAGTATAAGAACGCTGCAATGGAGAACGACAGCAAAAGAATGGACCTATTTGGCAGGAAGGTGTACTCTTCGGCAACATTATTACTTCGCATTGCCAACTATGCTGCGCTCTTGTCTAATCATGATTTCGACAATTATACAAAACTTACAGTGTTGATGGAGCATCTCCCTGATTCCAAGAGACCTATTCTAAAATCCTTTTTCCAGGAAGGCTATGCCTCTGCAAGTAAAGGTCTCCAGATCATTCTGGACGTCGTGGACACAGCTGCCCGTTTGACAGCTACCGCAATTGTGATGAGGAAATCTTAATGGTTGCAAACCGCAGGAGTCCCGAGAGAGTTACAGAACAAAGTCGAGGACCTCCCCTTTGACAAACAAAAACTCTTTGCAGAGAAAACAGTCGAGGTCCTCTATTCCAGCAAAGATTCACGTACCACCCTCCAGGCTCTTGGTATGTACACACCTCTATACTAGAGCAAACGTTATGTACCTTACCAGAGATGCCATGACAACCCATATAATAGGCAACAGGAACATGGTTTCAACCAGCCATGATCAAGGCAGTGACCCCAAAGAAGGTGCAATCAGACCAACCACATCCCCAGTCAACCAGCTAACAAGCAGCCGATTTGACTACTCGGTCAGGGACTTCCAAACACTTCCCATTGTCAACCCGAAATATCACGCCTCACCTTTATTTCACCAACTATGCTGCATCTGAGGCCATTTTATCACCAATGGGCCACCATTACGTCCGACCGTTGGGTTTTGGAGATCGTGTCATCCAGCTACACCATCCCCTTCCTTTCTCTGCTTCCAACCACCCCACCCACTCCATCCCTCTTCAGGGACTCTTCTCACGAGAACTTGCTGAAACAAGAGGTCCATTGTCTCCTGTCGATTGGCGCTGTAGAGAAGGTACCAAACGAGTTCAGGGGGAAAGGGTTCTATTCTCACTATTTCCTTACACAAAAGAAAACAGGAGGCTGGAGACCCATACTCGATCTTCAAAAACTCAATCGTCATCTCCGGAAACAATGATTCAAAATGGTAACCCGTGCGTCCATAATTCTGGCCTTAGACAATGGGGATTGGTTTGCAGCCCTCAACCTTCAGGTTGCCTACTTCCACATCACCATCCATCCAGCACACAGATGATTTCTTCATTTTACAGTAGGCGGGGAACATATCCAGTACCGGGTGCTTCCCTTCGGCCTTTCCTCCACTCCCAGGGTATTCCCAAAAACCCTTGCAGTAGTGGCAGCTCATCTGCATTGAGGGGGCATTATAATTTTCCCCTACCTCGATGACTACCTTATAAAAGGCCGCTCCTCAGCGGAGACACGGCATATGATAGCAATAGCCAGACAGACTTTCGATTCTCTTGGCCTATTTATCAACAAACAGAAGTCCACGATTGAACCCTCTCAAACTTTGGAGTTCATAGGTGCTCGGCTCGGCTCCCTCACAGCACGTGCCTACTTACCCATCCAAAGGTTCCAGGCCATTCAGTATTTGCTTTCTGTGCTAATCACCAGCCCTACTGTCTCAATACTCACTTGCCTACAACTAATGGGCCTTACGTAGTCCATCATGCAAGCCTACACTTCCACTGCCTTCAGCACTGGATGGTGTCTGTGTATGCCCCTACAAGACACCACGTCCATAGAACAGTGGCTCCTCCGCTCAATATTCACATGTCCCTCAAATGGTGAATCAACCCGCACGACCTCCTGTCAGGCATTCCATTTCGCCGGCCTCAGCCTTCAGCCCAGATTACCATGGACACCTCCCTCATTGGGTGGCATGCCCATATGAACGGCATGTCTGTGCAAGGCTGGTGGTCATCACAAGAGATAGCTCTTCATATAAACTTTCTCGAGCTTAGGGCAGTCTTCAATGGCTGCAGACACTTCCAGAACTACATCCGCGATTCAAGTATCAGAATACTCACCAACAATATCGCCACAATATACTATATAAATCGCCAAGGTGGTGCACGGTCTCGGTCCCTTTGTGCAGAGGCAGTCTGCCTCTGGAATTGGTGTATTCACAACAAGATCATTTTAATAGCGTTGTACTTACCTGGCGCCAACAATGCTGTTGCGGACTCCCTGAGCAGACATTTCACACCCGACCACGAGTGGGAACTCTGCACCGACATACTTCAGCTTATCTTCCATCGCTGGGGTTTCCCCCAATAGACCTTTTCGCCACTTATGAAAATGTGAAATGCCGATATTATTGCTCCAGAGCAGGCATTGGTCGGGGATCCCTAGAGGATATCTTTCTCCTCAACTGGAGGAGTTCTCTCCTATATGCATTTCCCCCTATCGTGCTTATACCCAGGGTCCTGGAGAATCAACACAGATGGAACTAAGCTGATTTTCATAGCTCCCGCTAGGGCACGCCAGCCATGGTTCCCTTTCCTCCACCGAATGTCTCTGTTTCCGCCATACATCCTTCCCAATCTACCAGATTTGTTGACCCAGGACTGCAGCTCCCTCTTGCACCCGGAGCCCCAGACCCTGCACCTAGCCGCCTGGTTCCTAGCTGGTTCTACGCATCTGAGGATCTCTGCTCGGAGCAGGTCAAAGACATTTTGATGCACGGCAGGAGGGACACCACTTGAGCTATGTACCTCTCTAAATGGCGGAGATTCGCTTCCTGGTGTTCTACTAACTGGATTGACCCATATGCATCACCTCTGCACCAGATCCTCAAGTACATCCTTTACCTGAAGCAAATAGATCTAGCCATTGCTTCCGTGAAAGTAAATCTTGCGGCAATTACTGCCTTCCGGCACTCAATAGACAGCACTTCAGTGTTTGCCCAGTGAACTATGAAGAGGTTCCTAAAAGGGTTAACAAATCTGAATCAGCCTCACAGACCCCCACCTCTGCCCTGGAACCTGGACCTAGTGCTGGACACTCTTACTCAACCACCCTTCGAACCCTTGGCCACTAAGTCGCTCCAAATGTTGACACTGAAGGTGGTCTTCTTGCTCGCTATAACATCTGCCCACAGAGTCAGTGAGCTTGTGGCCCTGATGTCAGTACCACTGTACATGACTTTCAACAAGGATGGTGTGGTATTACAACCTCACCCAGACTTTATCCCCAAGGTCTTCTCTGAATTCCATATTAACAAGCCGATCGTACTCCCTTCCTTTTACCTTAAGTCACACACTTCACCCCAGGAGGCAATCCTCCACACTCTCGACGTGTGCAGGGCGCTCACCTTCTACATTGATAGGACCTAAGATTTTCGTAAAACGGACAGTTTGATAGTTTCTCTCACTGATTGATCCAAGGGCGAGACACTGTCATCCCAGCATATCGCTAAATTCATAGTTTCGTGCATCACCACTTGCTACTCCATCCGCAAGAGACTGCTTCCATCCCAACCAAAGGCTCACTCTACAAGAGCTGTGGCCACATCCATGGCCTTTCTACGGGGAGTTCCCCTTTGCAACATTTGTCGGGGAGCCACACAGTCATCCAATGCCACGTTCATAAAGCACTACGCAATCGTGCAACATTTGGCTGCAGACTCCATGTTGACCTCAGCAGTACTTTCAACATCAAACAAACCTTGATTCCGGAGCCCACCATCCAGACATTTCTGAGTACTGCTACACAGTTACCTACAGTGGAGCACCCACGGGGACATCACTTGAAGAAGAAGAGGAAGTTACTCATCTTGCTGCAGTAACAACGGTTCTTCGAGATGTGTGTCCCCGTGGATGCTCCACTACCTGCCCTCCTCCCTCCTCCAGAATCTCTGTTAGTAAATTTCTCGTTTCAGATACTCAAGCAGATGAGAGGAACTGGTGGGAGCCGGACTGCGCACATGAGGAAAAGGGTGTGAATGTAGCAAGACGCTGACCATGCATGTGCGGTCCAGCTGACTACAGCCATTAAAAGTCTCCAATCTGCGGTGCCAAGACAAGCACAACACCTACAGCGGAGCACCCATAGGGACACACATCTCGAAGAACCATTGTTACTGCACCAAGGTGAGTATCTTCCTCTTTTTGTACATTCAGGAACGGTAGTTGTATGCAGCGTAGTGCAGCTTCTGCAACACAGAGCTCTTTTTCGGGTCTTGGAAAGGTGCACCCCACATCACAACAAAATGCAAAATGGAACAATAAGAATATGTGAACATAATGCAAGGGACCATTCAAGGCAGAGTAGCTCATTAACACCTCTGCAGTCATAGGACAAAAATAGGGATCAGCAGGTTACAGATTGTTGTAACAAGCCATAAATCAGTGTCTCTGTTCAGCCATGATTTTTAGTGTAAAGCAGAGTTATGAATTTAAGCTCCCAGGACAAAACACCGGAGAGCATGCTGTGGGGAACAATCAATTTTACAATAGCACCAGAGCAAGGGGGTAACATTTTCAATAAGGGACAGGTGTTTAAAGGTATTTAGGCCCCAATGAAGCAGGTAAGTGCCTTGTGGAATTTCAAAAAGCACTGATGTATCTAACGTCCTTCAATTTCAAAGACTTTCCAGTTAGGCTCCTGAGCCTTTCAGTCATTTTTAAAAATGGGACTTAGGAACCTAAGTCATTTCAGATCTTGGGAAAAATTTCCCTCAGTTCTTTTCTCTAAATCCTTTGGTGTTTAATTGCCAAGTAAGGAGCCAGCTAAGCCTGACCCGCATTTGGGAGCTGGGAGGAGGGACACTACTACAAAAGCAGTGCTGCAAAGAAGTACTACATCCATAACAGGACCAGGGACACAGAGCAGAGCATGCCCACTAGCTGCCCATGCCCTCCCTCCAGTACCATCATTCATAGGCCTGTGGGTGCAGAAAGAGAACAGGCCTCTGCCCACTCTCCTTTTGCCCTGTTCCCCTCTGGGCTGCTAAGTGCTGCCAGCACTAGCACCCTTCTCCCATTCTCAACAGGGGCAGGTAGGGAAATTATGGTTGCCTTGTGAGCAGAAGCACCAGTGAGGATGAGACTCCCTGTACCTTCTCCTTTGCCTCCATGATGCCCCTAATTTGTCCTTTAATATTTTATTCTCAGGCTAGTAATTTTTCTGCTTGGAGTTTCATTGTGCTTCTTATACATCCATTAGCCTGAACTCAGCCTTCTTGCTTACCAGGACATTTACAGACACGTTGTGCAGTAACTTTTGATTTTTAACATCAACCCCAGATTTGGTACAGGCAGAACTTGATTTAACCAGCTTTCAGATGTGTCCCAAACCACTTCAGTGGGTCCCTACTTCTGCATTGCTGACCAGCATGAAGCATTGGCCCTTCCCCTTCTCAGAAGCTGCACTCTTTGGAACTACAAATCATCAAGCAAGAGATGGATTTGTATCTCCCAGCCGGTTGTTACGCTGGAGTTGGTAACCCCCATAGAGTGAAGACTGTAACTAGCTTACGGTACAACAGCTGGTTATTCTGAGAGTTCTGAAATCCACAGGACTTCCCACATTGTCTTGAAAATCACTTGGCAGCTTTCTGAGAATTTGCATTTCTCTGGCCCAGCAGAGTTAGTTGCCCTGATTTCAATGGGAGCTAGGCACCTAAACTACGGATGTAAGCGACTAGTCAAAGCTTATCGTATAGTTGACTAGTGATGTGACTAGTCGCTTCCCCCCCCCTTGCTGCCTCTATCAGACAGAGACAGCAAGGGAGGGCAGGAGCTGGTGCTGGGGGGAGGCAGCTTAAAAGCCAGGGCACAGGGGAGGTAGAGGCACAGCAGGAAATGGCACAAGCAGGGACTGAAGCAGTTTCCGCTTGCACCGCTTCTGCTGCGATTCTGCTTTTGAAATGTACAAGAGCCACATTTCAAAGGCTGATGTTCTGCAGGGTGCGTGGGGCCAGCGTGGGAGTCACTGCTGGTCCCATGCCCCATGCGGGGCTTCCACTTTTGAACTGTTGCAAGAGCCCGGCAGGCTGTTGCTACAGTTCAAAGGTGGAGGCGCCCTTATAGACTAATCAAATAGTCAATAGAAATCCCATAGACTATTCCATTAGTTAATTAATCTAAATGTAACATCCCTAACCTAAACCCTTCTAAAGATCTGGACCTCTCTGCTTCTGCTCTGTAGCAGCTCCTTTTGGAAGTTTGGCCTGAGATCACAGCATATGTCACTAGACTGGCTGCTTGTCAAGTGCCCCCTCATGGCCAGAGATCACTCTGCCTGGGGCCTGCCTCAGTTTCCATCTTCAAGGAGCTTCCTAAATAAGCCTCCGCACCCCCCGGCCCAGAGGCTTTCATGAATTCAATAAAAACAGCCATTCTTAGGGTATGTCTAGACTACATGCCTCTGTCACCAGAGGCATGTAAATTAGACTACCCGACATTGTCAATGAAGCTGGGATTTAAATATCCCCGGCTTCATTAAAATAAAAATGGCCGCCGCACTGTGCCAGCTGAGCTGATTGTCAGCACAGCGCGGCAGTCAAGATGAGGATCGGTCGACAGGGAACACCTTTGTCGACCGCTCCTGTAAACCTCGTTTCATGAGGCATAAGGGAACGGTCGAGAAAGGTGTTCCCTGTCGACCGATCCGCGTCTTGACTGCCGTGCTGTGCCGATGATCAGCTGAGCCGGCACAGCGCGGTGGCCATTTTTATTTTAATGAAGCCGGGGATATTTAAATCCCCGCTTCATTGACTATGTCGGGTAGTCTAATTTACATGCTTCTGGCAACAGAGGCATGTAGTCTAGACATACCCTTAGTGTCTAGCTTATTAAAGTTAAAAATAAATACAAAAATCTCCTCCTCCCCCAGAAGTCCCAGGGTCCTTCCAACCTTACCTGGCTATTCTCAGCTCTTCCTTGCTGGAGGAACATGCTAGTCTCAAGACTCTTGAAGAAGCCTTGTACACTCTGCACAACTTCCTGAGCATTCCCCAACCTGGAGTCAACTTCCCCATACCCAGCTGGGCTGATTGGACAGGGGCTGGCCAGCTCCAAGCCTCCAACCCACTGGGCACAGGCCACCCCACCAGAGTCTGGCTCAAGAGCTGACATTTCAAATTGCTCTAACATCCACATGCATATTCAGATTATTTTGAAAATTGCTATAGCTTGCCAGCGCCAGGAACAGAGTGAGTAGTGGCAGGCAGTGGTGAGTTAGCCCAGTAGGTTTTTAAGCACAGCTTCCTCAATAAGGAGCTGATTTGAATATTCAAATTACTCTAAATCCCATGTGTGTAGGGAGATTATCTTGAAAACTGGTATGTCACAATTTAGAGGCTGAAGTAAGTCTTTGATTTCAGGATCAGCGTTGGGGTCATTTGGTGAAGGGCCTCCCATGACAGCCCCTCTATACTGAGCTGATCATACCACTTTCAGAGCCTTATCGTTTTTCTTGGTAAGGGAAAATTCACAGCTCAACCTTAACCTCAGCACTAAGATTTTTGGGCAGTGATGAATAACTGGTTGAATTCCTACCCTGCAGAGTCTTTCCTAGACCTAAGTAATAGCCACTTTCAGTCTCTAGGCAGCTATACGTAAGGATGCCAGCAGTAATGAAGAACTACTTAAAACAGGCTTTGTTGCTTAGCTTATTCATAAGCTGATGAGATACCAGTTTATGTATGTTAGTGGATTTTAAAATGGCACTTTCCGGCCTCCGGATTTCATTTCCCACCAGGTTTTTTGTCAAATCCACTTCTTTCCAAAGAGTGCTGCAATAACTGTAGGGGTATGGGGCAGTGGGATTAGCATCTCTATGCTGCCTAAGAGTGTAGCTAATGCACAGTTAAAATCTCTCTCCCGCTATTGCTGCAAGTGGGAGCCCCATTCACTCTGCCGATATTAGCATACATTGGCCATCATGATTAATGAAGCATTTAATTATGGAATCATAAAAGTTATAGATGGAAAAGGTCTGTAAAAGCTTAACTCTGCGTGACTCAACGGCACATCCACAGAGCCTGATTCTCCCCTCCTGGTGATGTTACTCAGGAGTCAATGCACTGAAGCCAATGGAGTGAGATGCCTGTAGAACTGCAGTCAGGGTGATATTCACTCCTGTGTCCTGGGCCAAGGGGGGCAGGCTGTGGATATGCCTGGGGCTGGCCATGTGCTCAGAGGTGAAAACCACACTCAGCGAGAAAAAGGAAGGGCCTCTATCTGCCAAAATGTGAGCTATGATAAATCATGGTCAGGTAAATGCCACAGATATTCAAGTACGACCCTTTTTAGATGCACATTCCAGCACTAGATCCATTCCCACTTCCCAACCCCACCCTTATCACCACCACTGTATCCCCAGGGCCAGATCTTTCAATCCTTCTTTCTTGACTCCAGGGGTAATTTTGCTAGAATAAGGACTGACTGCAGGATTTGGCCCAGAGAGGGTGACCAGAGAATCTGCCTTTGCAACAGCGCTCAAGACCTGAGGACAAAGATAAATAAGAGAACTTTATTGCCCATTGAGAAGAGTTTGTAATAGGCAGCTTGGCTGATGTACAGGGTTTTAGGATTTGCTTCTTGCTGAATGAGCATTTCTTTCTTTGCATAGCCACACAGTACACAAAGTGTTAGGAACAGTGCAGGCAGTGATCCCTTATCAGCAGTTACCCTGCCTTTTCTTAACATGAAATATTAATCCATTCAAGTGGATAAATATTAATAGCTTTTTGGCAGAGAATCCAAAAGGGCCAGAAGAGGAGTTTGCCTCATGCTGTTTTTCAGACAGCTCTGAGAGGAGATCTTAGCATTATACAGTCACACACACCCCCCTTCCCACAATATTCTCCAACAATACTACTGGTGCAGGGGTGGGATTTTACAGTAGAAGGGAGGGAGGCTTCCCAGGTCTCTCCCTGAGAACAGTAGGCCTGTGCTCGTACTGCATTTTAGTCCTTCAACCCATAATTTGGTGCTGGCAAAAGGTGCCAAATTCCAGAGCCAACCTAAGGTCTCTGTGGCACCCAGGGCTATCTTCCCCCTCATCCAAAGTGTGCAGGAACTGTGCCATTTAGAGTATAGGAGAGGATCTCTTCTCTCAAGTTTCTCAATCTTTTCCTCGCAAAGTGCTCTGACAATGTAATTGATGGAACCTGGTAACTATGGATGAAAGCTCACCACAGACTTTTCACGTAAACATCACAGGTTACATTTCAGCTCCTCTACAGACAACCAGAGCTGGTCCACTGGCTCCATGAATACCAGAGCTATAGATCACTCAGTTTTAGAGAGAATCTCCTAGTAGCTCATGGTTGTTGGGGGCTCACTCTGGCATCCCAGCAGCACCTGAGAACATGAGGGGGTTACAATCCCTGTCCAAAATAGTGTAATAATATCTGGTTACACAAAGGAGCAGCTAAGCAGCATGAGGTAATGAACTAAGTACAGGAAGAAGAGCCTGGCTCCGACACTAACTCCCCCTGTGGCCTTATCCAGATCATTTAAACTCTCTGCCTTAGCTCCCTCATTTGTTGAATTGGGATAACATCTGATAGGATGTGTCATGATGATTAAGTACCTTGGGCAGCATTTTGGGACTCTGATCCTACACCATGTAGGCATTTTTTAACTTGTGTACTGTTATAATCCTGAAGTGAAATCCTGCTCCTACTGAAGTCACTGAGGCCATGTCTACACTAGGAAACTAGTTTGAAATAACTAAATTCAACTAAATAACTCCTGATTTTACAAAATCGAAATAGTGTGTCCCCACTACGAGGAAGTCTGAGGCAGGCTCCGTTAATGTGGATGCTCTATCTCGACTTAGAGCCCCAGGAAGCACTGGGAAGTAATTAGTTTGAATTACTCTGTGGAGTAGTAATTTCAAAATAGCGGCACTGGAGCGTCCACACTAACGCTATTTCGAAATAACTACAGGTTGGTCGGTCCTCCCCTGGCCAGTCCCCGCCACCACAGCTCTGCTGCTCCGGGGCCATTAGGCTGCACTCACCCTAGGGCTGATGCGGTTCCAAAGCCCAGAGACCACCAGAGATCCACTGTCCCAGGGCCACTGGCTCTTGGGCACTGACACTGCCACAGCTCTGGGGTGCCAGGGCTGCTTTGACTCTGGGGCTGTCCGAGCTCCCCTCCCCAGGGCTTCTGGGCTCCGTTATCCCAGGGCTGCCGCAGCTTCCAGCTCCAGGGACCCCAGGGACTGGAGCATCGGGGCTGCTGTGGCAGCCATGGCTCTACTCTCCAGGGCCGCCAGGCTCCGCTCCTCAGGGCTGCCAGGGCTGTCGTGAATCTGCTGCCCCAAAGCCACCGGGGCTGCCGCAACTCTGCTACCCTGGGGCCACCGTGGCTCTGCTACTCTGGGGCTACTGAAGCTTCTGTGGATCTGCTGCTCCAGAGCCACTGGGGCTCCGCTCCTTGGGACCACCAGGGCTGCAGCAGCTCTGCTACCCCAGGCTGCTGGAGTTGCCATGGCTCAGCTGCCCTGAGGCCACTGGAGCTGCCACAGCTCCACTATTCCAGGGTTCCTGCAGCCAACCACATGGCCTCCCAGCCCTCTGGTCCAGAGGCTCTCTGGTTTAGCAATATCCACGGTCCTGCCGGACATGGATGTTGACGAACCAGAGAGTCCCAGACAAGAGAGGTTCAACCTGCATTTTAAAATTAGCATTACTCCCTGAGAAAAGCAGGAGTACAGATTTCAAAATAAGCAGCCCCTTATTTTGAAATAACGGTGGATGCTCCACTTATAAATTTGACCAAAGGGTGGTTATTTCGAAATAAAGCCCTAGTGTAGACCAGGGCTGCCTGTTTTGCCATGGAATTCAACAAGCCAGGATTTCACCTGAGGGACATAGCAACATTCCTGAATGAGCACTGAGCCCTCCAGTAGCTGGAAACCAGGAGGCTCCCAGAGTCCTGCCTCCTTTGGATAATTGTCTCTTGAAAACTTTCTGCCCTGTTCGCTACTAGGTAAATGGCCAGGACAAACAGCTGGGTTCCATGTCTGCAGCAGGAGGCTGGGGTAACCTTATGATTTCCACCTTCAACACCCACAAGACAAATTCTCCATATGTCAGAAGTCAGGTGAGTTGGAGTGCACCCCAAAGAAACCTCTCTCTAACTTTTCTGCAAATCCTCCATCCTGCCTTGTGCTCTCTGGTGAAACCCAGGTTGCACTGGGAAGGGGAGGCACTAAAAACTTTCACCAACTCAGTCGCAAAATGCTCTGGCTAATTTTGTCCAATCCACACTCCTAGAAGGAATTATTCAGCCACAAAGCAGGTAGAGGACAGCTGGCGGTAGTGTAGTTTCCTTTACACCACACCTCCAATGTGCCTCCATTAATCTGGAGAGACTACCTTTAAAGCACTACATTCTTTATGGCCCATTCCAGCCTCCGCCTCTCAAGCTTACTAAGGATTGGTAATACAGGCTTCTTTCTCTGAGAAACCAGAGTAAAAAACTGCATGTGACTTGGGACACCAAAAAGCCCTCAGATAGGAGCCAGTTTTTAGTTGTTCCAAAAATCCAAGCTCTGCCTGGATTTGAACCTCTGACCTAGAGTTAAATAAAGGCCAGTTCCCCAAGTCATCCTGTGTGTGTGGCACCCTGGAGTTGGATAGAATATTAATTCCCTTCCTTGTTGTGCTCCCAATCCTCTCCCAGAGACATAGCAGTACAGAAAACAGGAATTAATAGCGACCTCTAACTAAGAGTTAAAAGAGAATGGAAGAAAAATAAATACCAGTTACTAATATCTCAGGTAAATTCCATTTGACCCTACTGTACTGGAGCTACAGAATTCCCTTTTGTCCCATCACCATTGTCACAATTTATCATTCTAGTGTTTCTAAGCCTCTATGTATTTCTTTTTGTCCAGAAGCAAGACACTCGAGGCAAACATGTTTCCTCTTCGATTACTTTATAAGAGCAATGTCTTTGGCTCTAACCTTCCCAATCTTGTCAGATGTTATAATGACCCACAGGAAATGGCCCCGTATCTTGCCGTAGTGCTCCAGGGACAGTCATCATTGAATCCCCACAAGTTCAGTTATTGGGGGTGCATTGACCATCAGTTCCTTGTAATTTTGTAAGAACAGCTGTAGTCGGGACATATAGGAGTCCTCATTGTATGGCAGCTTCTTCTTTTTCAGATACTGGGAGACTATGGGTTTGATCTAAAAGGGAAAAAATATTACAATGATACAGTAAGTTCTAATGATGATGATGCCTTCCATTTTTACAGGACCTTCCATCCAGAGCAATCACTGAAAACTATGCATGTAGGCATCATATTGCCTACTGCCAAAATGCAGCCAACTCCGGGGTAGAACAAGAAAACTATTTAACAGTACCTAATATTATATAATGGCTTACATCAGGGAATGAAGATGAATATAATATCAAGCTCGAGCAGCAACAGGAATTTAGACTGACAATATATTTATATGAGTTGGAATAAGGGCAGGATTGAAAAGCTGACATCCTTTTGTCATAATAAGGGCCGGACAACCGCAAGTGCTCACTACTTTGCTCTTGCATCTAGGATCTCCTTCATCCGTCCCTCATATAACACTGGGGCACTGGTTCAGAAGGTAGAGTGCCTACTGAATTAACATCATCTTTTGCAGCCCCTGAAGGTTTGTTTTCTGAGGCCTGTGAAATATGACAAAGACACTGCTTTGAGTTAATATCATAGCAGCATCATGTCTTTATTGTTACTAGAATCATAAGTATTCATGGGACTGTAAAATAAGTAAAGGGTCTCAAACAAATACAGGCCTGAACTGAAAAGTACAGATCCACATCTCAACTAACCCAAAAATTCAGGGTGTTGGATGTAGGGGTTTGATTGGAGTCTACACCTAATACACTGCTAGTGGATGAATGAAGGCAGTACAGCCAACCACAGCAGGTGTATGATGATTCTAGTAGGAATTCTTCACAGTTTAGGTGTGGACTGAAAAGCTTTCCCAGGAGGAGAGCAGGGACTTTGCTAAATACTCTCTGGAAGGCTGTTGTAATAATAAAGCACAAAGTCAAGCATGGAGGAAGGAGACCATGGAAGAAGGTTGAAGAGAAGGTAGGGTAGAGTGTGTGAAGAAGGAAGTGGAGTGTGAGAAAATGAGGACAGAGATGCAGTTAGAGTTGGCATTATGGAGTGTTCTGAAAATATGAAGTGGTTTAAAATTAATGAAGAGGGGAAGCCTGAGCAAGAATGGAACACAGAAGTGTGCTCAGACCTGCAGGGTAGGGAGAGAGGCTTCACACCTCCATTTTGAGTTAAGTGGAAGGGGAATCACACAAACTTATCTCCTCATTATTTCCTCCCATGGGCATCAATTTTCTCCTCTATGTTAAACGGCACTTTCCCTCCTGCTCCCCTTCCTCAGCACACCCTCTGGCCAGGCCCTCTTTTTCTCTCTCACCTTCAGGCACATGTTGTCAGAGAGGTTTGGGAAGAGATGATGCTCCACGTGGCAGCTGATGATTGAGTGCCCAAAGGACCAATCCAGTAGGGCATTGCGGGGCAGATTCAGAACTGCAAGGCTCATCAGGTGAATCCGCTTGGGCTTCTTATCAGAAGAGAACATCGGGAGGCCAATGTGCTACAAGACAAAAATAAAAAACGTAGCATCGCTTTCTTCAGCAGGCAGATAGGGTGCATGGCTTCCTGAGGACAAGGGTGGAATCCAGCTATGTCAGGCCAGGGTGGAATGATGGCTGTTTCTCCAACTCCTCATCTTTTTCTGTACATGATCTTGTGAGTCTCCTTCTTTATGGGGTTGAGAAGTCCTCATAACGGGTAACAGGCTAGTGCCATCAACTGGAATGCTCTAATTTCCCACTCACACCTTATGGGTCAAATCTGTTGTGGGAGCACTAGCACTCACACACTGCTCCCCACATATTATCTCAGGGCCACCTATTCGTGGCAAATCTAAAAGAAGCCTCTGTCCCAGAGTCAAATGACACGACAGGAGCTTGGAAACCCTGTGACTTCAGAGGAGTTCCTGTGTAAATGTGGTCGGAATCTGGCCATTTCAACTTAGGCCTGTTGAAAATGATCAATGAATCCCCAATGGGCAAGGACCAACTATTCTTGTTCCATCCTTCCCAAAGGCACCTGGCTTTTAAAGTAACATCTCTTAGTGTGAGAAGGAGCAAATTCTGATCTCATTTACACCTATACGAAGCCTTCTGTGTTCATTCTGTCTTAACTATCCACACTGTTATGCCAAGTGACATTGGTCTCCTCAACATTTTGGACCTGAGTCTAATCCAATGTGACATCAGTACAACTGAGATCAGAGTCAGGTCATTTGTCTTAAGTTTATAGATGCTTCAGTTGCCAAAGTCAAAGTGAGAACTAGTTAATTAATACAGATAGTTAATTAATACAGGGAGCTTTGCTTGTTTTGCTTCCAAGGACTTTGGTACAAGCTGGGGTATGTGGCCTCTACCTGGAAGATGTTAACATGGATGTAGGGGTGAGCAAGGAACGATCGTGTGATCAACATGCAGATGAGGGCAGACCACACCGATTGGAACCCTGAGACATTGACCAAGAGCCAGTAATGGGAGTAGAGACCAAGACACATGCAGCAGAGGGTCCGGAGAGCTGTTTTCAACTCGACATCCTTCAGCAAACCTATGAAAGAACAGATAACATACAGAGCAGCACTCAACATCTCCCTACATCTTCCAGTTTACCCAGATGGGGTATAATGCTGCAGTGCTTATATTCCAAATCCCGGAACAGGCACTGGTCTGTCACTATGTATAAATTCCAGGGGCACTTGATCCCAGACCCACTTCAACACCTACGGTTCCACTGGCTGGACGGTTTCAGTCCTGTGTCAAATTACTGACATTTTTAGCAAGCTTCAGCTTACTCAGGTCAAATTCTGCACTGAAGTCAACAGACATTTGCCTGAGCAAGGACCAAACAAAAATTAAAGGCAGCTCGCTCACACTGAGTAGCACTCACCCAAATGAGTAGCCCCACTGAGTGAATGCTACAGCTAGTCTGCAACACAGGTTGGGATGGCAGAATCAGGGCTTACATAATGACCTCAGAATTTGGCCCATCTGATTTTTCAGCAAGCAATTGGCGGCTGTTCACTGCTTGTGGTTGTGTGCTGACAGAAGAGCTTCCATACACAATGGACATTGCATTTCCTCAGTTATCATGCAGTCTCTTCTTCCACTGTCTGCACCCCCGATCTCATTCTTCCCACTAAGACCATCTTCTTACACACCCTACCACCGACCCCAGTGCTCTTCTCCTGCTCCTTCCTACTACGTGTTACGTGTGCTTGTCATGTCTCATCCTAACTTTGGGCACAGCTACACTGCAGTGTTATTTTGAAATAACTAATGCAGGGGTGGCCAACTTGCGGCTCTCGAGCCGCATGCAGCTCTTTGTTCCAAGAAATGTGGCTCTTGCTAGTTCTGAGCCGTGCGTCCAGACTGCTCATGTCCGGCTGCTCTGTGCACATGCCCCAGTGCCTGGAGGGAGAAGCACATGACGGCAGCGGCGGCAGCAGTTCCATTGAGACCCAAGCATTAGGTGAGAGTGGGGGCGGGGAGGGCTGGGATGCCTGGCTCTGGGGGCAGGGTGAGGCATTGGATTAGGTTGGGAGGCTGGGGATGCCTGGCTCTGGGGGAGAGGAAGGGGGTTTTGGGTTAGAGCGGGGGGCTGACAGTGCCTGGCTCTGGGGGAGGGGTGGGGCATTGGGTTAGAGCGGGGGGTGGGGGGGCTGAAACACCTTAAACTCAAAGTCTTCATGGATGCAGAATAAGGCAGCCAACACAGATGTCATATTTAAATTCCAGGGCAAAAAAAAATCAGCATGTACCTGGTTTACACTGTATTTCTTTAAAGAAAATTCAAAGGCTATTGTTTGCCAGGCTGAAGCAATTATTCTGAGATATGAGTCTCTCCCTTGTTGTTTTTGAACCTCTCATATTTGCAGTCTGGGACAGACCTGAATTTTTAGAACTATAAAAAAGCCATAATCTTCATAAGTAAAAAAAATGAGGAAATCATATCAGAGATCAACAAGCTGGAGTGAAACAGGCACTTCAAACTGTGCTAATTTACTTCTCAGTTAATTTAAAAAAACCCTCACAGGACATAATAGGGCAGTAGTGTTAAATTTAAAATACATGGTGGGGATGCTTTTTTTTAGTCTGAGAATATTACTGTATTTTTAAAGTTTTTTTTTTAATTTGATGTTTGTTCCTTGTCAAGTTCTCTGAAGATCTATGGACTGGCCGTGAATTTTTTAAGTGACTAGAGACTTTTTTATTGGTTTATTGAGACTTCTTTATTGGTTTTTGTCTGAAATGTCCTGTAATGTTATTTTTATCACTACATTTTGTGTACTATGTCTATATCTATCTATCTATCTATAGATAGATATATAAAAATAAATATATAATATGTGTCTCTTCGTACTCTATCCACAGCTATTTTGGCTCTTCATCTCTAACTGGTTGGCCACCCCTGAACTAACGTTATTTTGAAATAACAAGGTGAGCGTCAAAATAATTTCAAAATAACAGGCTTCTTATTGTGGAATAATAAACCCTCATTTCACAAGGAATAACACCTATTTTGAAATAGTTATTTCTAAATAAGTGCGTAGTGTAAACCTACCCTTAGACTGTATGCTGTTCAGGCAAGGAATGACATATGTACACTCCCTAGTACAACCAGGCCTTTAACGTGACTAGGATTTCCATCACGCCAATAACTGTATCTATCTTTTGGAGCCCTTACAAATGAATTTAATTTTTAGTTTTAAAAACCTGCAAGTTTTAAACAATACTCATAGAAGAAAGAGATCTCAGATGAAAGCAACATACCAAGCGCCACTAGAGGGGTTAAAATAGGTACAGCTATGGGTGCAATGAACATGTAGACATATCGGTTCAAGAAAGGAATCTTCCAAGTACTGGAATCGCCTAGGCTGATAACGTTAGTGTAACCGTGGTGCATTTTCACATGGTTGTAGTATGCCTGCTCTGCTGTGAAAGCTGAGCAAATCTGGAAGAGAAAGAAAAGGGATGTAAATGCAGAACAGCGTGCATACAGGTCCACAACATTGTCTCTCTGGAATGACACCACCACAGAGGTTCACACTCAAGGCCTTGTTATGGTCATACAATAGGATAAAAGGACTAATATGATATAACTGTACTGGAGAAATGCATCTGTGCTATGCTGTTG
Organism: Pelochelys cantorii; assembly: GCA_032595735.1. Taxonomy (NCBI): domain Eukaryota; kingdom Metazoa; phylum Chordata; order Testudines; family Trionychidae; genus Pelochelys; species Pelochelys cantorii. The sequence continues at coordinate 17,998,851 of CM064344.1, forward strand.
AAGCTGCATGACACGTGGATAGTAGATAATTTCTGGAGTTACACAATAATGTGTGCTTTACAGCTGAGGACAGTACTAATCTCTAAGGTCACTTGCCATGATAAGAACATTCCAGTTACACAAAGAGTTATTCAAGTTACTGATTATCAGAGACATGCTTTCATCAAAACCCTGAATCAAAAAACTTCCAGCTTGGGGTAGTGAGATGCAGAATTGATTTTCAGGCCCAGCTCCACTAAGTGGGACCTCTAATAATTGTGTCTACATCTGGCTGCTCTGAATGTATGAACTCTTAGACAATTAGGAGCTGATGTGTGTGCCCTAACTGATTGGAAAGCTAATTTCTCTTTATTTTGGAAATTCCAATTTTCCAGTATGGTGTCAGAGTTGATATATGGCCTTAATATGACAATAAGATATTATAACAAACTGTGTTCACTTTATACTTCCTGGTTGTCATTACATTGCACACTAGGGCCACTTGCAGTTTTGTAGCACCAGAAGAGCTAAAACTCACTTTCTCCTGCTCCAAAAAGCACCAGGTTGCAACAACTGGGCCAAAGGAGAATCCCTGGAAATCATCAACAATATAGAGGCTACAACACATTCCTGAACAGTTGTGATTCCATCCAGTAGAGGGCAGTGAGGTACAGGCACACTAGCCAGCTGATTGCAGTGTTCTATCTATACAGTGGACAGTCAAAATTATGTTTTCCTAGTTCTGCTAGGTTATTCATTTAGAAAAATAAAGTTAGTCAGCAGAACTAATTAGTCTTTTTAAGTAATTTTTCTCTCTTAATATACCTGTCTTTTGATTGGACAGTGCTACTATTTCCACATCAGGGATCAAATCTTCATTCCAAAAGCTACTTCCTAGTGGATCAGTAAGGCTGGTGGTTATCAGAAGACAGAAGAGGATTTCCTGCATTTCCTTTGGTATTTTCAAAATCAGAAGAAAAGTTTCTCCTCTTTGGAGAGGAACTTGGTAGTGAATACACTGCAACTTGTTGAGCCGCTGGTTCGAACTAATGTAAAAAATTCTGAACTCGGTTACACTAGCATGAATTGAGAGTAACTAAGTTAGGAACCTGGTGATGAGTCTCTCTCCTTGGCATTAAAATATCTAACAGAACTGCGATATCATCTACCCCATCACCCGTGTATGTACCCAGAGCCACATACACGAGCCATGCAGTGGTGCAGCTCACCATCTCCACATCGATGCAACACTGCAACTGTATCTGTAAGCTTTGCAGTGTTCTGCTGAGCTACCTAGGTTTTTATAGCCTCCTAGCACCATGAAAAATCTGAGTACCTTTGATATAAACTTACAAACAGGAGCATTCTTACACATAGCATGGCTATTGGTGATATACCTCAACGAAGAATATGGCCCAAACTTTCCCCCAAGTCTTGGACTCTGTCAAAGCATTGTGGCTGGCCAAGTGGCTTCCTTTCACTGTTGCTGTGTGGTGCACCATGCCCAAGAGAAAGATGCCCAGAAGGAAGGGAAGGACATTGTCTGAACGCAGACACAGGAACCCTAGAGACAGAAAGAAAAACCTTGGAAGTATTAAGCCTTCTCTAGATAATCAAGATCAGAGCAGTATAATGACCAAGGCAGCACTACGTTCCCCATAAGAACTATAGTTCTCCTGTGCAAATGATATCTCTTTCAGAGGTAGTCTCCATTTTCCTTCTTCTCACTGCAGTAAAGTACAAGCTGGGGACCAACCAGTTAAGTAGTAGTTCTGCAGAAAAGGACCTGGGGGTTACAGTGGATGAGAAGCTGGATATGAGTCAACAGTGTGCCCTTGTAGCCAAGAAGGCTAATGGCATATTAGGTTGCATTAAGAGGAGCATTGCCAGCAGATCCAGAGATGTCATTAGTCCCCTTTATTCGGCTCTGGTGAGGCCACATCTGGAGTATTGTGTCCAGTTCTGGGCCCCCCACTACAAAAAGGATGTGGACGCATTGGAGAGGGTCCAGCAGAGGGCAACCAAAATGATTAGGGGGCTGGAGCATATAACTTACGAGGAGAGGCTGAGGGAGTTGGGTCTGTTTAGTCTGCAGAAGCGAAGAGTGAGGGGGGATTTGATAGCAGCCTTCAACTTCCTGAAGGGAGGTTCCAGAGGATGGAGAGAGGCTGTTCTCAGTAGTGACAGATGGCAGAACAAGGAGCAATGGTCTCAAGTTGTGGTGGGAGAGGTCCAGGTTGGATATTAGGAAAAACTATTTCATTAGGAGGGTAGTGAAGCACTGGAATGGGTTACCTAGGGAAGTAGTGGAGTCTCCATCCCTAGTGGTGTTTAAGTCTCGGCTTGACCAAGCCCTGGCTGGGTTGATTTAGTTGGGATTGGTCCTGCCTAGAGCAGGGGGCTGGACTTGATGACCTTCTGAGGTCTCTTCCAGCTCTATGGTTCTATGATTCTAAGTGGAAATCCAGGTATCCACTTCATATACTACTAGGATGAGGGCCAAAAAAGTACCTCGCTAGATGGATAGATTAAAGTCTATGGGGCAGGGAAGTGTCTGTGTGTACCTTGTGAATGTCTAGCCATCAGTTCAAGGTAAACATGACTAACCCACAACTCCTAACTCCCCACTGCCAAGCCCTCCCCTCTCTCTTTTCTGAACCACTGTGGACACCACCATCATCTAGGCCTATAACCAGGGCATCACCTTCAACCTGAATCTCTCTCTAGAATAGATCCTCACACCCAGGCTATATCTAAAACTTGCTGATTCCTTCTGCTTAACATCTCTAATGGCAGGTCTACACTACAAACTTGCCTTGGCCCAGCTGCACCAATGCAGCTGTGTTGCTGTAGCACTTCTGGTGAAAACACTCTAAGCCAGTGGTGGGCAACCTGCGACCCACAGGCCACACATGGCTCATCAGGGGAAGCCGCCGGCAGGCCACCAGACAGGTTGTTTACCTTGCGTCTGCAAGTCCACGCATCCTGCACTGCTTCCTGCAGCTCCCGTTGGCCAGGAACAGTGAATTGCAGAACAATGGGAGCTGCAGGTGGTCATATTTGTGGATACAAGGTAAACAACCTGTCTGGTGGCCTGCCAGCAGCTTATCCTGATGGGCCACGTGCACCCTGTTGGTTGCCAACCACTGCTCTAAGCTGATGGGTGAGAATTCTCCTGTTGCTTTAATAAGTCCAGCTCCATGAACTATCAGAGGGGTAGCCGTGTTAGTTTGAATCTGCAAAAGCGGCGAGGAGTCCTGTGGCACCTTATAGACTAACCGAAGAGTTGGAGCATAAGCTTTCATGGGCAAAGACCCATTTCGTCAGATGCATGTAGTGGAAATAACAACTATATACCACACCATAATAACTCGAACTCAGGAACCAATCCATGCAACAAACCTCGGTGCCAACTCTGCCCACATATATAACACAAGCAATACCATCACAGGACCTAACCAGATCAGCCATACCGTCACTGGTTCATTCTCCTGCACATCTACTAACGTAATATATGCCATCATGTGCCAACAATGCCCCTCTGCTATATACGTCGGCCAAACTGGACAGTCCCTACGTAAAAGAATAAATGGACACAAATCAGATATTAGGAATGGCACTATACAAAAACCTGTAGGGGAACACTTCAATCTCCCTGGACACACAATTGCAGATCTAAAGGTAGCCATCCTGCAGCAAAAAAACTTCAGGACCAGAGTTCAAAGAGAAACTGCTGAGCTACAGTTCATCTTCAAGTTTGACACAATCAACTCAGGATTAAACAAAGACTGTGAATGGCTCGCTAACTACAAAAGCAGCTTCTCCTCTCTTGGAATTCACACCTCCAGATCAGCTACTAGAAGTGGGCCTCATCCTCCCTGATTGGATCCACCTCATCATCTCTAGCCTGATTCTGGCCTGCATATTTATACCTGCCTCTGGAAATTTCCACTACATGCATCTGACGAAGTGGGTCTTTGCCCACAAAAGCTTATGCTTCAGTATAACTATGTCACTCAGGGAAGTGGATTTTTCACACCCCTGAGCAATGCAGTTATATCGAAGTAAGTGTGCAGTGTAGATCTGGCCTAAGATATTAGAGAAACAGGTTAAGTAAGGTAATATCTTTTATTGGATCAACTTTTATTGGAGAGAGAGAGACAAGCTTTTGAGCTAACCAGAGCTCTTCTTCAGGTCTGGGAAACATACTCTGTGTCCAATTATATACAAGGTGGAACAGATTGATTAGCAGAAGTATTTAACATACATTGCTTCCCCTCTAACCACGCACCTCCATTCCCTCCTTCCCTTCCACCATTCTTATTTTCCTTTCTTTCTCCATCTTTTTACTGTATTGTCACCACTTTTTACTGTATTGGGGAGGAGCGGGAGAGCTAAGCTGAGGAGTATTGTTAATGTGCTACCATCCACCAGTTCTTTGGTCTACAGACAATTATACATGGTCGAAACAGATGGCTCTAATAACCAGATGCCAGGGCCTCCATGAGTCCCACATTTCTTCCTTCCATCCTTCCAGTTTTTGCATTTCCACCAAAATAAATAGGGTTCTATCTAGTGTCCTGAGAGCATTTCCTAACATTTTGGAAGTGATTGGATTTGTAAGTTATTGTATTGAATCCAAACGTGCACATGGAGAAATGCCATCACAGTGAGTGGAAGGCCTCACACGGTTGGTCAAATAAACAGTGATGACAAAACATTCCAGACTTCTAGTCCATCTTAGCTAAGCAACCATAAATCCAGAAAATAATCCCAGGGATCTAAGTCCCCCCGCCCTTCTCCTTGTGGGTGACTCTTCACCTTCCACATTAAAGCCAAGGTTTTTAAGGCACTTCATAAACCTGTCCCTGCCTCCATCTCAGTTTTCATCTCCAGCTCCACTCAACCCCATCCCAGGAAGGTTCACTCCTGAGAGCTCCCTTAATCTCTTTTTCCCCACTCCCAACCCAATGCCCTCTGTCACACTGCTCAGTATACCTTGGCCAACACCACACTCCCATTCATTCCTTCTTCAAAAACACTTCTGAGAAGTTACCCCACTCTCTCACTTTCTAGCTCCTATCACACCGTATGTCTCCTTGTTTGTACCTTATTAGAGTGAGACTCTAAGCTCTTTAGGGCAGGGACCTGTTAGTTGCTTGGCACAACAGCTCCCCTCATACACAAGGATCTGGAAGTTCCCAGTGTCTTTATTAATTCACTCAGGCAAATTCCAACTGAAATCAATGAGAGTTTACCTAAATAAGAACTGAACAAGCCCTCTATACTAGGGCTGTTAAAATGTGGGTAATTGGCTAACTGTGTAACAACTGAAAATTTCAGCAGTTACATGGTTACATACACCCACAGGGCATGGCGACAGCCTGCTCCCCGGGAGCCGGTGCACACCAGGAGCTGGCTTAAAAGTCAGCTCCCGGCATGCCCTGGCTCCCACCTTCTGCCCCGAGCTGCTGCCTCTGATACCCCCGGGACCAGAGAGAGACACATATAACTGTTTGGGTAACCAATAAGCTCATGCTTATCAGTTACCCATTTAAATGGCTACACTCTTGCATCCATACTCCACACAGGGAGAAATACCTACCCAGTTGTTTTTACCAGGTTCTCAGGCAGGATACCCACTGAGATAACTCCTGAAAGGTGCTGAGTTCTTAATTAAAACTCCCAGTGTCATCAAGGGATGCTGCAGGTACTCAGCCCCTCCCAGAATATGGCCAAAGGGGAAATTTTCCTGCCTAAGGAGTTCAAGATTTGATACAATGAAACAAATACAATGAGAGCAGCTTTAGCACCCTCCCAGTTCCTTATTCTGAGCTGAAGTGAGGGAAGCTGCTGGGGGTTAGAGGTGTCGCATTATTGACTTCACTGGGATACATTTGGTTTAGATATAAAGTTATGCATAAGCTGCTGTCTTCACAATTCCATCCCTGTGCAGCACTTCCAGGAGATGAAACACCACTAGCTCCAAAGCTGCCTTATGGATCTACAAAAGGGGTGTGAGCACTGTCTGTAGGGTGCAGCTCTCCAGTGTAACTGGGACAGACCTGGAAATACCTGTCCCAGGATGAATGGAGAACTATCAGTGATATCTATCTATGCTGGTAGCTTCTCATGCTCTTTATTCATAGCAAGAATTAATGTTCACTGGCTGCCAGAGGACAAAGTAGGGCCTGTACTGGCAATTCTTGCACCTCCTGAGAGAAGCTGCAAGACCAGCTCTGCCTACAGTTATAAAAACGTCTCTCTTACATCACGCCCACCACCAGAACTACACGGAGTCACTCATAAATATATAATAACAAAACTTCCCCAGCAGGGCTGAGCTCCCCTTTGAAGATCTCACTGGGGCAGACAGAGCGAGTATTGAAAGGCAGCCCTGCAGCGCTGAATAGGGAAGGCTTCCCCAAATGCACGTCTGCAAAGGGTTAAATCAGAGAAGGCAGAAGCACTGAAAAGGCTGCTGCCTTGGCATCTCACTTATCTGAAACTCGCCCGCATACTCAGTCTGGATCCACAGGAACAATTACCAGCTATATCAAGTTTTTAAGCCTGAGCAGGTTTCAAGCATGGGCACTGAAATGATGCTGAACACAGTTCAGCTCTGCTGCATTCCAGCTCTTACGCTGCACCCATTGCCATAAGCTCTTTTGCTCGGAGTGACATTTGCAGTGAAACGGCATTGGGCACTGGTTCCGCTGAGCCCACTGCTGACCCCAGGTAACGGTGTTCATATGATACAGATCTCAGGCACCGAGCCACGTGGCAGTATGAGAAATAGGGCTTTGGAACACAGGGGCAGTGCTCGGAGGTGCCCTTCACCCCCTTAGCAGCAACATCTAGGTGGTTAATAACCAGGTGAGCTATCATGCCTACTAACACAAAGGGAATACAATTCCCATTAACATGTAATGAGAAAGCAATAAGGAGATTCAGGGGCCCTTCCGTTCCCTTCCCTCCCTTAGTTGACACAAGCCTTCCCACTGTTACCTGCAGGAAGGATGAAGAAGTGTAGGGCAATGATACAGTCATCTATGCCATGTCTCTCCCACCAGCTGCTTCTCTTCACCACCTGCTGCACCAGCTCAGAGAGCTCCCCCATCAGAGATTCCTCACTTCTTCCCTCCTCGGGAGGCTCCATTTCTTCTTTGGCACCTCTCTGGACGACCCTCGGCATTTCTTCTCCTCTGGATGTGTTTCCATCTCCTTCTGGGACTGGATGATTTAAAGAGGACCCTGGATCCTGTCCTTTTGGAGTCACCTCCTGCTCTGGGGGGCCTGATCTGCTGAGGCCAGTCTGAAGCTGTGGTGTTGGAGCTGCAGTCTCTTGACTTGGTGTGTCCCCTTGCCCCAGTTTCTCACCTTTCTCCGGGGCATTTCTCCCTTCTCCTGGGGCAGCTGGCTGTTCCACTCTGTGGTTTAGGGGAGAATCTTTTTGCAGAGGATCTGTCCTGTCTGTGCCTTCCTCACTTGGCTGCTTCCCCTTCTGTCTCTCTTGGTACAGGTCCTGATTCTCCATTGGCGTCTCCTGCCATGACTCCATCCCCCTGCAGAGCACAGGACACTGCAGAGTGATCCAAGTGCCAGTACCTCTGCAGGATCAGATAACAAATGAGCCTGTCCTGGGAAGGGCAGAGACCGCAGAGAAATGCAGCTGGCTTTGGCAGAAGGTCCACAGTGTGCAATCGGAAATGCTTGCAGACTGTAAGCTCAAATTGCTTAGCACTAGTAATGTGAAGCTGGCTTTACTCCCATCCCTAGACTCTGCCCCTTTCTCACCCTCTCATTCTCTCCCTCATCTGCTCCTTCCACGCCCTTTCTGACTCTCTCCCACTTCTGGTGCTGCCGTGTCTGTTGCCCTTGGCTCTCCCTGTCATGAAGAATAGCTTGTGCAGGCAAGCAGAGTTCTGCTGCTCTCGCCAAAGCCAAAGGACGTGGGAAGGGCAGCAATATAAAAAAATGTTACCGCTCCTATAGAGGAGTGCAGAGCTATTCTGGAGGCAAAAAAAGGGAGAACAGAGAGCAGAGAGAAAGAAAGAACAACGAGGGGACCCTTGTATGCATGCCAAGCATCCCTCACTAGGCGGGAGAGTTCCTAGAGTGAGATACTACTCATATTCCCACTCTGTCTTGCCTTAAAGCTCCCCTAGCTCTGTGGATTTTGGAGTTAGGTGTACTCCTATTTTTCTCTCCAAATGTTCCTATATATGGGTACCAAACATGAGTGAGTCTAGGAGTGAAAACGAGGGGCAGGAAGGGGAAAGAGTTAGCTGCAGCACTAACCCATTTCTAAAAGCAGGCATCAGCATAGTTTCTGGGAACTTTTAGCACATGGAATGTCCATGGGAGGCAGGGTGGGAGGGAGGGAGGGAGAGAAGGGATAGGAAAAAGAGAATGTAATAAGAGATGGAGATAGACAGTCACACGGGCAGTGGAAATGGCAAAGGGGGAGAAATCCACTGGTGGGAACTACTGAAACACCAGCAGTGTATCTAGGCCAGAGGATATGGTTTCATTTACTGTACTCCCAAGAAAAGGGGAGCAAGAGCAGAGAGGATGCTGGGTGGCTCAGTTGTCTTGGGCGCAACAGCCTTTAATGAGCAGGTTAAGAGAAGTCAGAGGTTAAGGATAGAATCGAGCTTACAAGAGACACAGCAAGAAGGGTGCAAAGGGGAGTTACAGGATCAGAGATGAGGTGCCAAGCGACACGTGCATGTTGTCTTGCCCTCTCTTTCTACTTTGCTCTTTCCTTTCCTGCAAGTTGAGAGATGGAGGCTGCGGGGTTTTGCATGTCTGCAAACTATAGCAGGGGTCTCCTGTAAAAGACTTGTTCTCTGGGGATACTGTTCTCCCTTCCTGATGGAGCTTCACCAAGTCCATTTGGGACCCATAAGGAAAATCTCCTCTGGGAACCATAACATCAGCTGTACTATTAAGTAAGCTAGAGCCCCAGACCAAGTGGAGAGAGATCAGAGGTATTCCCTAGAAGGGCAAAGAGATCTTGGATTTCACAGTGGGTTTTGGCTGGGTGAAGAATGTCCCCAGTAAACATGCGCCTAAAGTTCTATCTAACATCCCTTCGCCAAAACTGATACACTGGCTGTGTGACTGTGGATTTAGTGTCACCCACTAAGGATTAATCAGCTCTCAGACCTTACTACTTAAGAGTCTCCTGCTCCCAGGTCACAGCTTAGCCAACAAGCCTTGCTTGGGTGTAATAACATGTTCATAATTAACATCATTCTGGGGGCAGATTTCTAGGAAAACCAGTCTCAGCCAGGTCTCTCATCCACTTTGAGAATGTTCTAGGTTCCTCGTCTGCTCCTGCCATTGAACTGAGTTTCTAAATAAATCATCTATTCAGCTCTCTAATGTCTTGTCCATGTGGGGGATTTGTCCCAGTGGCAGTCATCAGCGGCTGGCTACTGATGTAGCTCTCCCCAGCATATACCTTTGGTACGTTATGATCCATGATTTCTACCTGGGCAGTTTACTCCATATCAAGCCTGGGTAAATTGCACTGATGCAAATTGTGGCTTACATTGGCTTTCCCTGCTTACACTAGAGGTTTGCACTAGTGCAGTTGATGATTAAACCACTTGTTCAGACAAAGCCTGATTTACCACCAGACTTTTAGTATTATTTCAGCCACAACTGTCTGGCATAGCAGTATCCTTAGCTATGGCTCTGCTTGCTGCATACTATACTTTTAGCATTATTATTTGTATCACCATAGTGCCTAAGGGCCTCAGTCATAAACCCTTGTGCTGGGCATTGAACAAACACATAAAAGAACCCTGCCTGGCTACCTGCTAGCTAAGAGGCAGGGTGTAGAAGGAGAAAGATCAAGAAACATTCCACAGTCTGTCTCCTAGAGACTTTATATTTGTTCCTTCTTAGTCTGTCATTTCCTTCAATCTAAAATAAAAGTCACTTAGACTGAAAATTGAGTAGTTGACTTCAACAGCTGGTTGACTAGTAAAAGGAAACCTGGTTCACAAGTACCTGTGTGTGTAAAAATGTAGAGTTTAGTTCATTATGATTCACAAGGTCACAACAGTAGTTAATCACTATTAAATTTACCCCTGTGCAGAGGGCTAGCATGGGTCCCCGGCACCATCTGCATTCCACTAAAGCATTCAAAACAGAGTTTATCTGCGCTAATAGTAAATTAGAGGCCTCACTGGGGTGAACCTCATCTATCATTTGGGCAACTACTGGGTACTCATGGCATGTGAATCTTGACAGCGTCCATTATTTTAACACAAATGACTATTCATTCAAAACTGTATTCTGAATGCTCACATTTGTCTCTCAGTCTACACCCACTTTTAAAGTTTTATTCAAACAAGGGAGGAGAAACAATACCATGGGACTTCCTGTATGTGACCAATCACACCACACAACCAGAAAATAGTGAACAACAGAAGTGAACAGTTGCAAGGCTACATCTACACTACAGCCTTTTGTCGGCAGAGACAATGCAAATGAAGAGCTCATTAGCATTTGTCATGCTGTCATTTGCATATTCTTTGCTGATGCTTTTCGCGCAAGAGGTTTTTGCGCAAAACTGAGCAGTGTAGATGGGGCTGTTTTGCGCAAAAAACCCCTTTTGCTCAAGATCTCTTTTGCCTCAAAAAAGGAGGGATACAGGATCTTGCGCAAAAGAGGGTCTTGGTGTTCAATCAATGGACTGCAAATGGTTTGTGAAAAAAAATGTTTCCATCTAGTAAATACATTCACAGGATTCAGTTGCTAACAAGCAGCAAATGCTTCTAATGCTGTTTGCACAGTACCTCCACAACTCAATCATGACTGAAGCCTTTCAGTACTTTAGAAGTGCTTTATTAATAATCATCATAACCAAAAAGGGAGCTAAATTCATAACAAATGGTTCAGCCAACTCTCCCTAAGCTCTATGATTTCATTGTCTGTATATGGAAGGAAAAGCAGCAAAAAAGGAATGGGGTGATAGTATTTTAAAGAGAGGAAGAAAGAGAAGAAAAAAGAAACAGCCCTGTTTCAGTAGTGTCTGACGTGTTCTAATGAATTTATACCAGCTGAAGCCCCCCATAGGGCACGTCTACAATAGGAAATTATTTTAAAATAATTAAATTCGAAATAATAACTCCCAACGAGTATGTCTACACAGCAAAGTTGTTTTGAAATAACAGCCGTTATTTCGAAATAACTTTACTAGTGTCTACACAGCCAAACCACTATTTAGAAATTAAATCGAAATAGCGGAGCACTTATTTCGAATTTGGTAAACCTCATTCCACGAGGAATAATGCCAAATTCGAAATAGCTAAATCAAAATAAGCGTTGTGTAGATGCTTATTTCGAAAAAGGGGGCCTCCAGCCCTTCCCAGGGTGCCCTGGTGGCCACTCTGGGCCAAACCAGGAAAACTCTTCTGCTCCCTCCCAGCCCCGGAGTCCTTAAAGGGGTAGACTCTGGCCATAGTGCCTGTGCCAGCTGCAAGCCTGCCAGCACAGAGCCAGCAGTTGCTGCCCCTGGCCCAGCATGAGCCAGCGACCCACTGGCACCCAGACCTCCACCGCTCCCCAGGAGCAGGCTGGCAGCTCCCAGGAGCCTGCCAGGGGCCGCAAAAGGTGGGCACCTTCCTGGTCTAGTGCAGAGATTAGAGACCTGATTGAGGTTTGGGGGGAGGCCTCCAATGCACATGATCTCTGCACTAGGTGCAGGAATGCGGCCATCTACAGGTGGATGGCTGACAGCCTGGCCACCAAAGGCCACATGTGCACCCAGGAGCAGGTGCGCATAAAAATCAAAGAGCTGCAGCAGGCCTATGCCAGGGCCACAGGGGGCAGCTCCCAACCAGGGGCTGACCCAGACCCCTGCCCCTATTATTATGCCCTGGACCGCATCCTGGGGGGTCAGACGATCCGTGCCCCCCAGGTGGTCATCGACCCTGGGGCAGAGGGCCCTGAGCAGGGCACGGAGGAGGAGGAGGAGGACGATGGCCAAGAGTCACAGGAGCCCGGAGGAAGTGTGGCACTCACCCAGCACCCCCGAGGCGTCACAGCGGCCATGTCCCCGGTGTCATCCAAGGCCGGGGAGGCCTCAACATGTGAGTGCCATCACTGTCCCCAGTGGGGGCGGGGGGAGGGAGAGAGAGACCAGGGACCGCGCATGTGGGCCTTGCTGACCACGGAGCATGCAGCAACCTGTGCATGTGCCGTGTCACCCTGGGCATGTGGTCCCGGCTGGTTGCCACACAGGGGCCCTGGCTCGTTACTCACACGTGTATGTATGAAGGCACATGACACTCTCCTGACCCCAGGGAGGGACACTGCATGATGCCCTCCCTCCACAGCCCCCTCTACGCAGAGGCAGGGCACATCTCCCCTCCCCCCCGCCCACACTATATACAGCACAGGGGCATGAGTGCAGTCCCGGGCCAGCTCATACTCCCAGGGATAGCAGGACATGCTCAACATGGCCTGTGTGCAAGCACATCGGCTCTGATGGTGCGGAGACCTGCCGTCCTCGCCTTGCAGAAGGGGGCTGGGCTTCACCCACTGTGTCCCCAGGGATAACTGACCACTTCTCTTGTTTATCCACAGCTGCAGCAGCTGCGAGTGCAGGGCGCACCACCCCACCCAGGACAGCCTCCCACACCCAAGCACTCAGCAGGCTGACCCGGAACCAAGAGGAGTACCAGCGGTAGCACCTGGGGCTCCTGAGAAGGCAGGTCCACATCCTGGAGCACTGGGTGCATGAAGACCTGCAGCTGCAGTGGGAGAGCTGGCGGGAGCTGCTTGCCCAGGGCCGTGCCATCTGCGACCACCTGCAGACCCTGGTGCAGAGATTGGTGCCTCCTGCCGCTCCAGCCCCTGCTGCTGCCCCATCTATCACTCCTCCTCCAACTCCTGCTCCCCCTCCCGCCTCTTCCTCCGCCCTCTCCCCATGTGCCCCAGCCCCGGCCCACCCTCCGTACCCGCTTCCCCTCGGGGATGCCGAGGCCCCTGCACCCGCCGTGCTGGGAGACTGGTGGACCAGCAAGATCTCCAACCCTGAGCTTCTCCTCCCCCTTCTTCCCCTTGCCTCCCCCTTCCAGCTCCCTCCTCCCAGGTTTACCCTTCCCCTCTCCCACCGTCTTGCCTCCCCTCTCCTGCGCTCATTCCCCCACCCCCCCTCCACCCCAGTTATGTTCAATAAACAGAGTTTGTTTTTGGCAACATACGTGTGTTTATTTTACATCAGGAAGGGGGGTTAGGGAGGGGAAAGTGGAAGGACGTGAGGGTGGAATAAGGCACAAGGCCCCAGTGGGACACGCCAGGGAGACTTCACTCCTCCTCCGTCTGGAAGCTCTCCCACAGGGCCTCCTGAATACCAACAGCCCCCTACTAGGCCTCCCGGCTGGCAGCCATGCAGGGCTGCACGTACAGGCCAGCCAAGTGGTCGGCCTCTGCCATCCAGGCTGGCAGGAAAGCCTCCCTCTTCCTTTCGCACAAATTGTGCAGCACACAGCATGCCGCCACCACGTGTGGAATATTCCTCTTGGAGAAGTCCAGGCGGGTGAGGAGGCATCTAAATCGGGTCTTCAGCCGGCCGAAGGTACCCTCCACCACGATGCGGGCCCTGCTGAGCCTGGCATTAAAGGCCTGCCAGGAGGGGTTGAGGTGTCCCGTGTAGGGCTTCATGAGCCAGAGCTGTAGTGGGTAGACCGCATCCCGCACCAGGCACACAAGCATGTCCACGTCCCCGACCCTGATGTGGCGGTCGGGGAAGAAAGTCCTGGCATGCAGTCTCTGGCACACAGAGGAGTTGCGGTACACCCGTGCATCGTGTGCTTTGCCGGACCAACCCACATTAATGTCCAGGAAGCGGCCCCGGTGGTCAGACACAGCCTGCAGGATGACGGAGAAGTATCCCTTCCGGTTTATGTACAGAGAGGCCTGGTGGTCTGGGGCACGGATGAGGATGTGCATCTCGTTGATTGCCCCCCCCACAGTTGGGGAAACCTAGGGCGCCAAAGCCCTCAATGACCGTGTCCACATCAGTGAGGCGGATGACTCTGCAGAGCAGAACTCTATTGATGGCCTTGACCACCTGCAGAGGGACACACAAAACCGAAAGTCACTGGGGTGCCAGGGTGGCTGACAGTGCTCCTTACCCGCCACTGCCCCCACCCCCTCCCCAGGAGCAACCCCCCCTGCAATCCTGGCCACCATGGGCAGTCCGTAGTGCGGCTGGGACAGAACAAACCCTCCCGGGGAGGGGACTTGCACCACCTCCCCCCCTTTTCCCTGGGGCAGCCCATTCCCTCCTTGCCCCCCCCCCCCCAGCACAGTGGCCAGAGACTGCCATACCTGCATGAGCACTGCTCTGACAGTGGATCTCCCCACACCGAACTGGTTTGCCACGGATCGGTAGCTATCCGGCATGGAAAGCTTCCAGAAGGTGATGGCCACATGCTTCTGGAGGGGAATGGCGGGCCTCATGTGTGTGTCCCATCACTGCAGAGCAGGGGCGAGCCACTCACAGAGCTCGAGGAAGGTGTCCTTCTTCATCCTGAAGTTCTGGGTCCATTGTTGGTCTCCCCAGCGCTCCAGGATGATGTGATCCCACCAGTTGCTGCTGGTGTCCAGATGCCAGATGCGGCAGGTCACGCTGGTATCCAGGCGCTGCTGCTGCTCCTCCTCGTCTCCCAGGAGAGTCCGGAAGAGGGCCTGGGGGTCAGGCTGCAGCAGATGTTGCGAGGCAGACTCCAGCAATTGCTGCCAGGCTTGCAGCAAGACATCCAAAATGAGCACCAGAGTGCCCGGGGCAGCTCTGGCTCCATGGCACCGAGTGCTGTGGTGTCCCAAGTCAGGGCAACCAAAGCAGGCAGAGACAAAAATGCTTTGCTGTCCCTCAGCGAGGTAGGCAAGCAAGCAAGGAAAGCTTAGAACCAGCTGTCCAGGGGGTCCCTTTAAGCACAAGCCTCAGATAGCCTCAGCCAGCAACCAAACAAAGTAACTACTGACCTGATGCCCTGCTGGATCTGGTTTCAGCTGGCCTTAAATGCAATTCAGCATCCAATCAGTGTGGACGCGCTATTTCGAAATAGCAAAATGCTATTTCGAAATGCATTTTGTGTGTAGATGCGTTATTTCGAAATATCTTATTTCGAATTACCTATTTCGAAATAAGATATTTTGAAATAACACTGTAGTGTAGACATACCCAAAGTAACAAAATCAAAATAGTGTGTCCCCACTATGGGGAAGCCTTGAAATTAGTCTGAGGCAGGCTCTGCTTTTGTCAATGTGCGACCTCAACTAGGAGCCGCAGGAAGCACTGGGGAGTAATTACTTCGAATGACTCTGGGGAGTAGTTATTTTGAAATAGCAGCAGCGCAGTGTCCACTCTACCGCTATTTCAGAATAACTATTGCAAAATAAGCATTGTTCGCCAAGGAAAGCAGGCGTACAGATTTCAAAATAATCAGCCCGTTATTTTGCAATAATGGGCTCGGTAGTGTGGATGCTCCACTTATTATAAAAGGGTAAATAACTCCTTAGTGTAGACCAGGGCATAGAAAGCATCTGGATTTGCTAAGCAAATGATTTAGAACCAGGGTGGGGGAGGGGTTCAAATCAGAAGTTGGCTCAAAGACATTTCCTCTCCTAAAGGACCTCATGACAACTCAATATTAGGTGACACTGAATGTAACAAACTCACTATTTTATTAGATTTTTATTCCCATAACAAACATGCCTTGGCCGAAAGACCATTTCCAAAATGCCACAGACTACACCAGAACAGCTTACAGCAATTTTAAAATACTCTGGAGATACAGTTGAACAGCTGAGAGATCATTTTGAACATGGACTCATTAGCAACATCCTGTGAAGCAAATTACTAACTGCGGCAGGTGGAGGAGACATATCTTATACAAGGACACTGGGTCAATTTCAGCCAAGTACAGAAAAGCTACACACGACCTTCTTAACTCCTTATGTTCTCATTAAGAACTTAAGTGGTGTGTGGGTCTTGTCTAGGTTCTCTAGACTGAGTTAAATTCCACCATTATTATTATTTCTGAATGTAGTACATTCAGCAAGGAAAGGAACCACAAGGCACAGCGGTGCCCACTGGCTTACATTTGCAGATTCCATCTACAAAGACATCTTCACTGGGTCAGGTGATACAGTGTAGGACTGATGTATAAAACATGCTTCCAAGTTCAAATCAAGATGGGTATGTTTAAAAAGGGACTGAGACTAAACTATAGCTTTAAACTGAGGAATCTGTTACAAAACTTTGGGAAAAAATAGCCTTGTAGCACTTTAAAGACTAACAAGATGGTTTTTAGGTGATGAGCTTTCGTGGGGCAGACCCACTTCTTCAGATCATATTCTGAAAGTGAATAGGCATGACCATTATGTAACAGAGGAATACAATGAAAAAGTAAACAAAATATACAGTAATGAATCACATACATAGCATAGAAGGTGGAGGCGAGGGGGGAGGAAGTGACAAGGAAGGTGGAAATTGCTTATTGTAAGCGTCAATTAAGTGGCTTATCTGGAGTTACTACAAATATCAAAAGGTGGGGAGGCTGCCTTTGTAATGTGTAAGGTAATTATCATCTAAATTAAGGCCCATTCACAACATGTCAAATTTTAGCATAAAAAAGAGTTCTGAAGTCTCTCTCTGTAATCTGGTGTTAAGGGAAAGGCCAGTTTGATAAAAATGTAGGCTAACAGGTTTTTCTATGTGGAGATATCTGATGTCTGATTTGTGAGCATTAATTCTTTGGCAAAGTGACCGACCAGTTTGTCCAATATACATCGCAGAGGGACATTGTTGGCACATGATGGCATATATCACATTGCTGGACATACAGGAATATGAGCCCTTGATCGTATAACTGACATGGTTAGGTCCAGTGATGGTGTCTCCAGAGTAAATATGTGAACAAAGCTGGCAACAGGGTTGGTTGCAAGGGAAAGTTTCAGAGTTAGTTTTAATGTGAAATGCCCTATGGTTGTTGGTAAGAATCTTCCTGAGGTTAGGTGGCTGTCTATAGGACAGTATAGGTTTGTCACCCAGAGTCTCTCAGAGTGTAGCATCCTGTTCAAGTATAGGTTGTAGGTTATTGATAATGCTTTGGAGGGGTTTGAGTTGGGGGCTACAGGTGATGACAAGTGGTGTCCTATTGTTGATTTTCCTGGGCCTATCTAGAAGTAGCTGGTTTCTGGGTATTCCTCTGGCCCTTAAAAAACCTGTTAGCCTACATTTTAATCAAACTGGCCATTCCCTTAAAGACCTAACAACATGTGTCTTACTACAAAGAATAGTAATAGAGATGTAGCCGTGTTAGTCTGGTCTAGCTGAAACAAAAGACAGGACTATGCAGCAATTTAAAGACTAACAAGATGGTTTATTAGGTGATGAGCTTTCATGGGCCAGACCCACTTCAACACCAGATTACAGAGAGAGACTTCAGAACTCTTTTTTATGCTAAAATTCAATATGTTGCGAATGGGCCTTAATTTAGATGATAATTACCTTACACATTACAAAGGCAGCCTCCCCACCTTTTGATACTCGTAGTAACTCCAGATAAGCCACTTAATTGACACTTACAATAAGCAATTTCCGCCTTCCTTGTCCCCCCCCCCTCGCCTCCACCTTCTATGCTATGTATGTGATTCGTTACTGTATATTTTGTTTACTTTTTCATTGTATCCCTCTGTTACATAATGGTCATGCCTATTCACTTTCAGAATATGATCTGAAGAAGTGGGTCTGCCCCACGAAAGCTCATCACCTAATAAACCATCTTGTTAGTCTTTAAAGTGCTACAAGACTGGTTTTTTTTGTTTTGTTTTACCAGATCAGACTAACACAGCTATTTCTTTAAAACTTTGGAAAGTTAGACCACTGCTGACACACAGAGGGATGAGCAACTCAAAGATCTCAAAAATGAATTGTTGATCCCTGCTCATCCGAATGAGTGGATCACACCTAGAAATGAGGTAATACCTTTTAATGGACCAAATTCTGTTGCTTTCAAGCTTGAAAAACAGCTCAGTGCAAGCTTGAAAGCTTGTCTCTCTCACCAACACAAATTTGTCCAATAAAAGATGTTACCTAACCCATCCTCTCTTTTTAAGCCCTGGTCTACACTATTTCGAAATAACAAGCAGAGCGTCCACACTACCAAGCCTGTTATTTCAAAATAATAACTCCTGTTTTCCACGAGGAATAATGCTTATTTCAAAATTGTTATTATATTGAAATAGCATTAGTGTGGACATGCCACTGCTGCTATTTCGAAATAACTACTCCCCAGAGTCATTCAAAGTAATTACTCCGCAGTGCTTCCTAGGGCTCTAAGTCGAGGTAGTGCATCCATATTAAGGGAGCTTACCTTGGACTAATTTTGAGGCTTGCCTGTGGTGTGGAAACACTATTTCAAAATAGTTATTTAGGGAGTTATTATTTTGAAATAAGTTATTTCAAAATAATTTCCTAGTGTGGACATGCCCTAATATCATGGGACCAACATGGCTACAACACTGCTGGTAGCAGGAGGAAATTTCCCAACATTTAGACTAGACTCACATTTACCAGCAACTGGCACTGGATAGTACAATTAAGCTGGTACTTTGACATTAACATAGTAAAAGGGCTATTCCAGTATAACAAGTTATCCTATAGTATATCTAGGTACACCACTATTTTTCCAGCACTTCATAAACCGTGTATTGCAAAGGTCATGTATAATCTGGATAATGTCCTAGTTACTTGCTAATAGACCATTTATAATTTATATTACAGTAGCATTGAGAGGCCCCAACCAAAATATGAGTCCTGTAGTGCTAGATGTTACGGATGTTAGGTGCTCAAGTACCTTTGAGGATTGAGGCCTAAGTAGTTTGCTCAGTCACAAAAGAAATCTGTGACAGAAACTGGCAAATTATCTCAAATTTCCTGAGTCACAGTCCAGGGCCCTTAACCATAAGACAAACCTTTCCCTTTACTATGAACTCTTTCCTTGGCTCTGATTTGGGCTTCTGGCCACTCCTCCAATAGAAATGCATTAATAAATCCATAGATTCCAAGATTAGAAGGGACTATTGTGATCATCTAGTCTGACCTCCTGTGTAACACAGGCAATAGAATCTCCCTCTAGGAATTATAAAGGATAATTCTTAGAGCAGATCTTTTAGACAAAAACATGCCATCTTCATTTAAAAATTGCCAGTGATAGAGAGTCCATCATGACCATTGGTAATTTATCACAATGGCTAATTACGCTCTATGTTAAAAATGTACACCTTATTTCCAATCTGGCTTCAACTTCCAGCCATTGGCCCTCACTCTGCTGGACTGAAGAGCCCATTATTAAATATCTGTCCCACATGTAGGTACTTGCAGACTGTGATCAAATCACCCCTTAATCATCTATTTGTTAAACTAAATAGATTGAGCTTCTCGAGTCTATCACTATAAGGCATCCTTTCTAATCCTTCAATCATTCTTGTGTTTTTTCTGAAACCTCTTCCATTTTTCAACATTCTTCTAGAATTGTGGACTCCACAATAGGACAGAGGGAAGAGGGATTCCAGCAGAGGTTGCACCAGAGCCAAATACAGAGGTAAAATAATCTCTCTACTCTTTCATAAGATGCCCTTGCTTACACATCCAAACATTGCATTAGCCCTTCTGGTCCCGGTTATGCCCTGGGAGCTTATGTTCAGCTGATTATCCACCACAACCCCCAAATCTTTGCCAGAGTCACTATTTCTCATGCTAGAGTCCTCCCTTGTGTATGTATGGCCTACATTCTTTGTTCTGAGGTATATATATTTGCTATATTAAAATGCATATTTCTTATGTGCACCTAGCACACCAACTGATCCAGACTGCTCTGAATCAGTGACCTGTCCTCTTCATTATTTATTACTACCCCAATTTTTGTGTCATAGGCAAACTTTATCACTGATGATTTTATATTTCCTTCCCAGTCATTAATAAAAATATCAAACACAGGTTAAACCTCCCTAGGCCGTCACTCTATGGTTCTGGCAACATCGGTGGTCCAGCATGATTTTAGTTAGATGTCCACTTACATTGGTTTGTCCAAGTTTCCCAGGGTCCCATACAGTTTGTTTACAGCCACCATTCCTGGCTCTCAGTGTTCTGTGCTGTTATTTAGTGCCAATTTACCCCCAAATGTCTTCTAAGAGCCCAGTAAAAAGAGGAAGTGTGGGTAATGCTGCTAGACAATGTTGACCTCCCATGGTCCAGCAGTTCTCTGGTTTGACACTGATCAGGTCCCAAGGGTGCCAGATTAGAGAGGTTCAACCTGTAGCATCGAGCTAAGAACTGATCCCTGCAGACCCCACTAGAAACACATCCTTCAGATGATGGTTCTCAATTTACAATTATATTTTGCTTGTATCTCACTCTCCTTGCCAGTGCCTGTGTGAGTGAAGTGCAATGGGGTCTGGACTGGCAAGCATTGGGAATGTTCCAGTTCTCCTGTCTGCCTATATCCATGAATTCGGCTCCATCAGAATCCAGCAGTTGTCTTGCTAATTCACTCGCCCAGACTTTTATTGTCGTTCTAAGACCAACAGTAATTTGGGATGGGATGTTGTGTCACCACACTGATTTACTCTTGAAGCTATTTTATGGTTTTTAATGGCCCCCTATGTTCCCAATGAAGTCCGTGTGATTTTAAACACGTGTACTATATATGAAGACCTTGAATGTTATTTCAATGTGAATGATTAAGATGTACAAGAAAACAAAGAGCAAAGACAGTTTTGTGGCTAAGGCACTTGACTGGGACTCAGGCACTCTGTCACAAACTTCCTGTGTGACAGGTGCAAGTCATGTGATTTCCCTGTGCCTCAGTTCCCCATCTGTGACAGTGACATAATGATACTTCCTTTGTCTGTCTTAGGCAGTGTTGTAGTGGTGCTGGTCCCAGGATATGAGAAAGACAAGGTAGGTGAGTAATATCTTCGACTGAACCAACTTCTGTTGGGGTAAAGTACAAGCTTTCACACTACAAAGAGCTCTTTTTTGGTACTAGGGAAGGAAATCAAGTATCTGAACCAACTTGGATTTAGCTCTGACACTGATTTCCTGCCCCAGGCTTAAGGAAGAGCTTGTGTAGTTTGAAAGCTTGTACTTTCCACTAACAGAAAGAAGAAGGTCCAATAAAAGATATTACCTCACCACCTTGTCTCTCTGTTTTGTCTTTTTAAATTAATAGCTCTCCAGGACAGGGACTGCCTTATTATTGTGTGTATACAGGGTCTGCCCCAAAGAGGCCCCAGTCTCAGTTGTAAACTCTGGACACTACTGTAACATACATGACATCGTGAGCCTATCCAACTCGAAGACTCCATACATTTCCTTACAAAGTCACTAATTACACCTCTTATCATTAAAACTAAAAGAAGTATTCTTAAATCTAATTTACTTTTCACTATGTATGCAGTTTGTTTACTTTGGATAAAACTCAGTTCTATGCTGAAGGTCAGCACAAAGTCTATACATCACATAAGTCCCACTTAAGGTTAGGGTTTATATTCACCTTTTACAAAGGGATACATTTGACTCCTCTTGTATTACATTCAGTTTGGACAGTAAAACAAGCTCCGTCATTTTTGGTTATAATCAATTTCACTGTGAAGCACAATGTGGCAAGATTTTTGTATCTATAGTGAAAATGTTTAAACCCAAGAGCTCCAGCCAGACTCACCTATGTTACTTATTGCCTTATACAGTCAGCACAAAAGAAGCAGCTAAACGGTATGGGCCAACTTCTGACACACACATCCCATTACTTCTGTGAAACCCCAGTGACTTCAATGAAATTGTGCTGGTATAACTAAAAGCAGAATTTGTAGCCATATGTTCAAACAACAAACTACAATTTTGAGAGGAAAAACACAGTAAAGGCTCACAAATCCTTAAAATACAGGGCAGTTTACAGGGGTCAAATATAATCTCCTGATGCCAGCAGTCTTTCCAAAAGCAGGTTCCTTCCACAAATCCTGCAGCCTGGCTTTTCCATCCATCCATAATAAACAGCTTCCTCTACTGCTGTTCAGAGAAAGTTGTCCTAAATGCAGCACCACCTCACTCCCTGCTGATTAAACGATCCTTCCACGCTTCCAAGTAACTTGATCAATAGTTCAAGGCTAGGGGGAATGGCGAGTGAATTCCAGAGTCAGTAGTCACTGCAGGACAAACACTGTCCTCTTTGAAACCCCCACAGCTCTGCCACACCACCTCCTCTAACCGGGAGAGAAGAGAGTGCACGGTAGATAAAGCAACTACCAGGAGAATGTACAGCAAAGCAGGCTTCATGGGCCAAATCTATCCTTGATGTAACTCCATTGACAGCCAAGGAGTTAAAACCAACAGTGAATTTGTCCCACAGATCTCAATGGAGTTGCACCCATCACATCAGGGATAAATTTGACTGGAGAAAGAGCCCTGATTGTATTACACTCATCAGTTAGGCCATGTCTACACTAGGAAACTATTTCGAAATTACTAAAATTGACTAAATAACTCCTGATGTAACAAAATCGAAATAGTGTGTCCCCACTACTGGGAAGTAACAAAATTAGTTAGAATTAGTCTGAAATAGCATGTCCACACTGAATGGAGCCTGTCTCTGGGGAAGGCACCAGGAGGGTGGATACTTCCTGCGGCTGCTTGGTCAGGCAAGCTGCAACGCATGCTTTCAAGGAGTGCCTCTCTTCGGCCGTGTCTCACAAGCCTCTCCTTAATTGCCTCCCCCTCGTGGGACACAAAAGGGATGCATTGGACACATGCCTTCTCATGCTCTGGTTGCCCTTGCAGATGCCACAGCACTCACAGCATGGAACCAGAGCTGCTGGAAAGCAGTGCCATGCTCAACAGCCAGACTGCCTACATGTTGCTCCACCAGAATGAGGACCAGCAGGACGAACCTCACCATGGACTGCAGGCCCTACTCACCTAGGTCCTGGGGCTCCTGCTGCTTCACATGCCCCTTCATCCCCTGGACACCATGGACCAGCTCCCACCTGGCACCCCACGCTGCTGCCTCTGATACAGTGGCTGCTGGCCCCTATAGACTAGTCGACTAACCAATAAAATTTCATGAGGTTACTTGACTATTCAATTAACCAATATTTAACATCCCTTCCTCAGACCTCGATGGGGTCCAGGATCTCTGCACCAAGCGAGGCTGGCACTCTCCTGCATCCCTGGGCAGTGGCTTCCGTAGGAGCAGCAGAAGTGCCAGTAGCCTTCGGAGGGTCCAAGGGAGCATTGAGGTCGTTCATGCCTTCCTTGGGTGGTGGTCTCTCACACAGGGTATTCAAAGCTGGCCACATGCGAGAAGCCCTTCTCCTGCTCCCACGACTTTTAAGCTCTGCAGGAGGAAGGGCACAGTGGAGATGCCAGGTGTGACCAGAATGGTCAGAGCTGCAGCTGCAAGAGGCCTCTGGAGCCCAATTATTTTGAAATAGCAGCACTGGCACATCCACACTACCGCTATTTTGAAATAAGTATTTCAAAAATAGCATTATTCATCAAGAAAAGCAGGAGTACAGAGTTTGAAATAAGTGGCTCCGCTTATAAATTCGATCTTAGGGGGGATATTTCAAAATATCGTCCTGCTGTAGACCAGGATCATTTCTTTCCTGGCGCTCATTCCCTGTTCCCCTACTGGGGAGATGGGAGAGGCTGGAGGGCCTGGGACAGCCCCTCCAATGCTCCCCCATCCATATGTCTCCCATATATTGTCCCTTCCCAGCCACCATCCTGGCCCCACCCTACCAGCAATGCCACCTCCTCTTAGGGCCCCATGTTGCCATGGCACCAACAGAGGGCACACAGACAGGCCAGCACTAAGAGGCCATGTGGCCTGAGGGCAGGCATCCCAGCGACCCCAGTGGCCAGATAAAGGAACTGCACTTCCTGCACATGCCAGGCTACCAGACCCCAGTGAGCTGCAGGCAGAACCAAACCTGGGAAGTTTGGAGCTTAGTGCATGTGCCTCTATGACTTGAGCTAAAAGCCAGTTGGCTGGTAGCTAAGGCTGTAGAGCAGGCTCATTATTCTCTCTGTACATGGTCTCAGTGCCACTAGACGTACAACACACCCAGAAGGGGTGCGGGTTACTTATACACACCCATTGGACTAAAGCCATAGGTCTGGGTCACATAAGAGCTCATACCATCTTTGATTCACACCCAGCCTGGCAATAGCGACCGTGATAAGTCTTTATTCCTAGGGCTTGTCTATCTACCAAGGTTGCCCTGCTTTAAGCATACTGGTATAGTTATACCCATACTACTGTGGACATGGTTATACCAGGAGAGCTAAGGGAATGTTTATACTAAAAGCACAACAGCATCTGCAAGACTACAGCAACACCACTGTAGTATGGATACATGAATGACCCCTTTCTATATGGTAAGGGTCTCCTTACCATATAGAAAGGGGTCATTCATGTATCCATCCCTTCAAGAGGCAGCAGCTAGTTGGATGGAAGAAATTTTTCTCAGCCCTGAGCTGTTGACCTATGTTTTAGGTATAGACCGCCACGCCTTAATCCCATACAGGTAAAGGAATATGCTATATCTGCATAAGACGGAATTTTCTTACTTATGTACCAACATAACTGTGTCCACACAAAATATTGTATTTATACAGCTAATGTAGTTTTAAAAATCACTCCCCTAAACAAAATAGTTATACCAGTACTTTGTCCTGACAGTGCCTTGGAAACTTGCACAGGTCTGACTGTAAAATGGATACATAGTTGCCTAGAACACAAGGTTAGCTCTGATTTGAGTTATACCCAGGCTAACGCCAATGAAATTACTCCAGATTGGCCCTGGTGTAACTGAGATAAGAACCTGGTCAAAAGGAATCACTTTTGTAAAAGCTACTTAAGGCAGAAGTGGGCTGAGTCCTCAAGGGACTGTGAAGTTGACAACTCTGGAAGCAGGTGACTGACTATGCAACTTAACCCTAAGCCTAACCTAATGTGGGAGCAATACAGTGGCTACCCATTATCTCAAGACGTTTTCCAGTCTGTTCTTTGGACACAATGCTACCTAGAATGCGCTTGTGCAAGGCAGGGGAACTTACTCTGCGAATGGGGTGTAGGGACAGATCTGGCTGAAAATAAAGCTCTTGGGTGGATTATGTTGATTGAGCTTCGGATTTTTCTAAAGCCTCATGTTAGGCAATCCTGCCATTTACTAATTGGGAAGTGGCCATGCAAACTCTGTTGCATCACCATGCTGGCTCCAGTCCTAGAGTCAGTTTCCCAGCAGCAAGTGCAGTCGCTCCACCCTCCCGGATCAGAGATGATCATCCTGCATCACAGCTTTGCCCAGAATTACTGCTGTGGTCAAAATGAACTTTACAAACAACTGGGCATTTTTAAAATTTGTGATCCAACACGTGTTTGAGTAAATTTAATGTCTGGTTAATTGCCACCACCTCAGGAAGGGAGAGATTAAATCCTATTTGCCCATTTGTGGAATGAGGTAATAGCTGCCTGCTGTCCCTAGTGACCTGATGAGAGAGGACTGCATAGCACTAGCGCTGATGAGTAGCTGTAAGAGCAGCACCACGAGTCTGTACAAACCATGTGCCAGTCTGGAAGCTGGATGAGGCTCTGACTGTTTACCTCTAGCCCATCGTTTGGTATCTGCTGCGAAGAGAATGGTAAGTCTCGTCAGCTGCCATGCTTGCTTTCTTGGTAGCATTGTGAGAGAATATAGCCTTATGCATTTCCTTGTAGCTGTCAGTCACTCTGCTAGCAAAGGTAATGACGTGATCCAAACACGTCCATGCCATTAAGCACGGTAGGAATACACCTATAGGCAGGGGTTGTTTAATCAAAGATTTGTGTATCACTTACCCTCTGTGCTTCCTGATCCTTGCCTTTAGATCTGCTTTAGTATAAAGCAATAATGCTCTCTACTTCATCAGCAACTTCCCACAAAGAATCTCAAATTGCTTTACAACTCCCGTTGGAAGGATACATGGGGATTATTTTGGCCACTGCTGAAAGGCAGCCCACTCTGGGGAGGTAGATGGCAGCTGTTTAACATCTCAGCAGTGATGTCATAAAGCAGTTTAGGACATAGGCATGGGATGTGAGAGTGTGGTAGGTGCTGCAGCACCTCCAGGTTTTGCACCCAGAATCCTGGCCCCAGGTCATGGCCACTGGCCCCACACCTCTGCTGCTTGAGGGCTCCACTGCTGGGCCTATGACCCCAGCCACCCGGCCCCACATGCAGTGTCCTGGCCACCAACCCAGTGCTGCCCGGAGGCTCCGCTACGACCGTGAGTCCCACATGGCCACCAGCCCAGGGGCTCCACTGTCAGCCCCAAGGTCTCACCTGGCCTCTGGTCCCAGGGTTCCAGCTGCTGGCCCCAGATCTAGGGGATGGTGAGGGGCACAGACAGCGGTAATGGGGAGGCTGGCAGCTCAGCACCTCCCACTCCAAAAACTGTTCCAGTACCACAGGTTTAGGACAGTAAGTGGAGAGAAATATTCATCTTATATCCAAAGAAACTGTGAGGGAAGTTGCTTAACAGCCAAGTTCTTATCAAAAGTGCCATGGGATTGCTAATGAGCCCAAGCGGACAAGAGGACTGGTTTTGTGCCTCATCTGGCACACAGCACAGGCCTGCCTAGAATAAGGGCCTTGTAACAATGCAAAGAGAAGAGTGCCACCTACTGGTAATCATCAGCACTGCTTCCTGACACACCTACCTACAAGTGCTCCTTTCAAGTAGTGTCTGGACCCAGCCCGGCTTCCTGATATCTGATTGGAATCACAGCTCAGGTAGCAACAGCTGTACAGCTAACAGCACAGAAGACATTTGGCAATTCCTTTTTGTAAGATCTTCTCTAAGTAGACCAACAGGTTCAGGGAGCTCTTGGGAAAAGTGTTTATAATCCCTGCTGAATGGAATGGCTGAGTTCCCCTAACTTGTGATGCCATAATAATATCAGGTCTAGTGTCTCTAGTCCCCATAAGCAATTTTAACTGGATTCTTAAAAATGTCAGAACAGCAGGTTGGCCTCAAACATATGAGCTGATTTTCAGTTGCTCTAGGATGCACAAATCCTGTTGAGGGCAATGGAAACGGCACCTTTGAAAACCAGACCAATGAGCACACAGAACAGCTGCAGACATACGACCTATTAAAGCACAGAGTCACTGTCCTGCCTTGAGGCAGACCCATTCCACCCCTTGTTCTTCTGGTTCACAAGGACTATCATAGCATCCAAACCACGGACTGGTGTTGTTGGGAGGAGGCACCCTGAGTACTGATCAGGCATAACTTGGCTCACAGTCACTCTCGGTAGCCTCCTGTCCTGGTGCCCTTTTTCAGCATGGGTGGCTAGTGACATTTCACAGTCCTGGAAACGTTCCATTTGGAAGTAACAATTATTGGGAGTCAGGTGTTTTCTCTGATGTGGTCTTGTTTATGTACAAGGCACGTACAAATCCTGCTTTTCCAAATGCAAGAGGAACCCAAAACAAAAGGGTCAGTTTCTTAGCTTCCTGCCCAAAATCTTTTTAACCAACAGATACAAAAGTTTTTCCCCAGAGTCACTCTATGCTCACAGGCTACTGCTTGGCTTTCTTGCTTTTTGTCTCTGCCTCTATCTCTGTTCTTGTTTGTTGTCTCATAAACACACACATGTACACCTGGTCCCAATACCCGATGGAAACCTCTCTGCACCTGGTGCTAGTTTCTGGACAGGTTCTACTAGGCCTTGTTTTAGGTAGGGCTCCCAAAGCACGTCTTACAACTATCACAGGTGAACAGCATGCTCACACAGTGGTTTGAATGAGGTTTTTAACTCTGCCCCTAACAACTTTTCATCCAGCTGAGAACAGTTTGTAAAAATACCACATAGACAAACCAGTGACAGAGGTTATAACATCTGCCACTGGTTTGGACACAAGTATTAATGAAAGCCTGCAACCTGAAAAGGCTGATTAACAAGTTTAACTTGAGATGCAGTAAGTGCTTTGGTTAATGAAAATCAGGAGATGGATACTGTCAATGGCAATATTGAAACTATCTGGTCTTGGTGCCATCTCGGTCTCCCTAACTGAGTGCCAATGTAAGGGACTTCCCCACACTGGCTAACAATGGGGATTGAATTCAAGGCCTTAAGAGTTAAAGCATGAGCCTCTCTGCTTTGAGCTGCGGCAGCAGTTCTCAAACTGTGGGTGGAACCCTCAAACTATGGGTTGGAATCCTGTTTTAATGGGGTCATCACAACTGGCTTAGATTTGCTAGGGCCTGCCAGGGCTTAAGTTTGAGCTCCACCAGCTTGGGCCAAAGCCAAACCCAAACCCTAAGGACTTCAGTCCTGGGCGGCAGAGCTCAGGTTACAGGCCCTTTGCTTGAGTCTGAAGCCACTGAGCATCAGCTTTGCCCCATCCTCTTCTCCTTCCCTCCCCTCCCTCCACCCTGGGCAGTGAGCTCGGGCTTTGTCTTTAGCTGTCCCCCCCAGACAGCAGAGTTTGGGCAGCTCAGACTTTAGTCCCCTCTTGGGGTCCTGCAGTAATTTTTTTATGTCAAAAATGGGTCACAGTACAATGAAGTTTGAGAACCCCAGAGCTAAAGGATTAAGTTCTCTACATGGCAGCTGCAGTGGCCTTACAAACCGCTAATATGGACCAACCACAAGAGGGAGACAAAGAGCCACACTCCCTTAGTCCAACTTTGCCTGAGTTACCCTACTTCTAATGTCTGTGCTTCTAAAAAGCCTGAAGTCCACTTCTGCCACTTTGCTTTCCAGCCATAACTCATCTCTTTCCTCCGGCCTCCTCCTTTTCACTCCAGCATCTCCTTTCTACTTCATTCCTCCATTGACCCAGCTGTCCTTCCTTCCTCCTCTCCTCATTCCTTCACTCTCATAAACCTTCATATCATCTCCACTTCATTCCTCACCACCTTTGCAACCATGGGGAGACCTCTCTTAGCCCTGGTCCACCCTGCAGTCCCATCATCTCCTCCCCCCACACCACCTTTCCTGCCCATCGCAGTCTGATCCCGCCAACTTTGTATTAACCCTGTTGCAGCCATTCTCCCTCCTGATTCCCTGAAAGCCTCCCACTACTCCATGACCTCTTTGTCTCCTGCTATCCTCCTTCCCCTCATGCAACCCTAGGTCTCTCCATCTGACTCAGCAACTGTCACTGCATTTTCCTTGGGTGCCTCTTCCTCTTAAACTGCCCTGGCCAATGCCACTGGGTTCTTCCTCTCATCCCCCTGCCACTCCCAACCCATCTCTTTTTCTTCCTTCCTTCCTCCCTCACTGGCCATCCCACCATGCGACTCTCCCCTGTCCTCTCCCTCGCACCGGCATTATCCGCCTCTCCACTTAACTCTTCTTCCTCTGTTTTTCTGCCATCTTTGCTGCCTGACTGATCCACTTTCTTCTTCTCACCTCAGTCCCCCTCCTCATCTGTGGAACTTCATTTTCTACCTTGATGACTTTCCTGGTCCCACTGCTTCTCCATTCCATGTGCTAGTGTCCTCATCATCTCTCTCTACAGCCTTGATCTGACTCCTCCACTTCTGGTCTCAAGTCCTCCCATGACTCCCTCCTGCTCTCTGAACTCCCCTGTTCAGATCCGGGGTTTGAATTCAGCCCATCTTTGCCAGCCGTAACCTTGAGATCCAGATCTGAACTGCCTCAGAGTTTATTCATCTCCTGGAATTTATGGCTCATGCCTAACTAGAATTGAAATATCTCTTCTGAAAATAAAGCTACATAACAACAGGAGTCCTTTGCTTGTGCTAGTTCAGTTACATCATGCAGTTGAAAGAAGTAGAAGGATAAGTTCCCTTACTCAAAGCATTCCCCATTGACCTCCAAATATTCTTGAGAAGAAAGCAAGGCAACTCATCATACATATGAGCTGATACACGCTGTCTGGGTGATACTTCAGAATGAGAGGTGGCTATTTGCCCGGAACTGTGATAGCCTCAATGTAACAGTTCATGATGCATAGAGTGATGGCGCACACGTAAAGAAATAGTTCACACATGGTGAAATAAATCTTATCCTTCATTATCAGTAGAATTTCGGTCTACAAGATGGATGGCCCATGCCCTACAACTTGCCCATCCTTCTTGCTTGGACTATGAGCAGTGAGCTGCATATCACTGACAGCATTTTTTCCACTCAAGCGCTGAGAAAATTTTTCCGTCGGGCTATTACGAGGCAATGATTCTCCAGGGTTGGCATTTAGTGTTTTATCTGCAGGGTACTAAAAAATATTGATCAACGTGTAAGTTGAAGTTTGACATCTTCAAAGAGTTGGGTCTACTTTGGCATCGTGCAGTGATTCTCAAAACTCATTCATCATGTGGAACAGGTTTACCAGACAGATCTTTCCACAGACTGCTTCCCATCTCATTTACAGTCCCACAGACCACCTTCCCTGCCATCTGAGACCCCCTAACATCCATGTGGCAACTACGGTTATTAAAAGTATCAGTAGTAATGCAATTAATGAGCTTTCTTCTAATGCAATGCAGCAGCCAGAATCCACAGTAGGCCAGTACCGTGTCTAGACTAGCATTTGGAACCACTGCCCTAGCTGCACACCGATCCACAGCTTGCTAATGGAAAAGTTGAATATTGTATGCACATGCGCATGCGTGCACACACACAACCATCATCAGTAGGAATCAAATCTGGGATCAAGATCACCAAAGTCACATGCCTGGAACTAAAAAACGCCTTTGGCTGTGAGACAGCTGTAGACATTGATGGTGAATAAAACCAGCCACTAGGAGGAGACACAATCACATGCACGAGGGTGGTTTAGTATACTATATTAGTGTTAATTCTAACCTCAGTGGGAGATTGGAAGGAATTGGGAGGTTTAAAGCAAAACTCTCAGGGGTTCTAGTTCTAGGGCAAACAATAAAGTGATATGGGGCATACTTGACACATGCCATATGTTAACAGGAAAGGATAACCAGATACAACTATTCCCTCACATCATTCTGTTCAGGAAGTACAGCAGAGGATAAATCTGTCCCCAAAAGTCAAGCTCTCAGGCTGGAAATGCTCATTTAACAGAGCCAGACATGCTCTCACGGGCTACACTGACAGTTTCACACACCTGGGAAGGGTCCCCATAATAGAATGCTAGTGATTTCTGTGGACTTGGAACATTAAGGTGCAGGGAATATTTGCTCTGACTCCCCAGCAGCTGCAGGAGGAAAGTACCACCGGGCATGCCTGCAGCATCAAAGAACCCTCCAAAAGCAGAGGCTCAAAAATAAATAGGTGGCAGATGGGACAGCATGCAGTAGACAGATTAGGTGACTGCCCCATTGATGTGCAGAGAGATATTCAGAGACCATTCAGGCTATGTCTAGACTGCAGGCTTCTTTTGGAAGAAGCTTTTCTGGAAGAGATCATCTGAAAAAACTTCTTCCGAAAGAGAGCGTCCACAGTGCAAAAGCGCATCGAAAAAGCAGATTGCTTTTATCGAAAGATAGCATCCACATTGAATGGACGCTATCTCGCATTTAAGCTGTGATTACTATGGATGGAGTGGCCATCAGGGCACCTGTGCTTTTTCCTCTTTCCTCTTCTTTCGAAAGAACTCCCTCGTCCCCATCCACACACCTCTTTTTCCGAAAGAGCTTTAGAAAAAAGGCTTCTTCCTCATAGAAAGAGGTTTATCAATGTCAGAAAAACCCCTCTGTTCTTACAATTTTTTTTCAAAAGAACGCAATTGCAGTGTGGACATAACTGGAGTTTTTTCGGAAAAACAGCCGTTTTCCCAAAAATACTCTGCAGTGTAGACATACCCTCAGATACTTCAGCCAGGGCAGAAGACACCTTCCCATCATGCAACATTTTGTATAGGAAGCATGTTATATCTGGTCACCAGACACTGAATTGGCTTCCAGTTCACATCTAGGTGCTGGTTCTGATTTATAAATTCTAGATGGATTTGTTCATATAGACAGACTCTCTACTCCACTTTAACCCGTGCATTTGCAATGAAACAGAACTCAGAAATCTGAGGGAAGAATTTGCCCTTCCAAAATGCATTTTCACATTCTTCCACTCCCAGGCAAAGAGTAAACCCTCTCTCTTTCCTCTCCCGCCCAGAAAACCTAGAATGTTTGACTGGAGACAGAACGGTGGCAGTGAAAGGCTCTTGACTCTAGTACTTACTTTCCTGGGAACACTGCCTGATGATAGGACTGTGCAAGTCCTGTCTATTGTTTGGAGGTGGAACGCTGGTCTTCCATAGGGATGGGTTGAGATGGGGATGAGTAGGTTGAAGGGGGAAGGCTGATGGGTTTGAAAAGACAATAAATGTGCCCTTTGGATCAAGTGACACCTATGTGGGCATGGACAGGGACAGTTTAAAAGGGTAAATACATGCCTGTCAGGGTCTATAGAAATTCTCCTTGTTTGCATTCATGAGACCAGTGTAGGCTATTAAGGAGCTGTTAGACGAACCAAAGGTCCTTCTAGCTTGTCTTCTGACAGTGGCCAATGCCAGGTGCCCCAATGGGAATGAACAGAACAGGTAATCACAAAGTGGTCCATCCCCTGTTGCCCATTCCCAGCTTCTGGCAAACAGAGGCTAGGGTCACCAACCCTACCTACCCTGGCTAATGGCCATTGATGGAACTATCCTCCAAGAACTTTATTAGTTCTTTTTTGAAAACTTATCCTGTTATAGTCATGGCCTTCACTATGTCTTCTGACAAGGAGTTCCAGACTGCATTGTGTGAAAAAATACCTCCTTTTGATTTAAATCTGGGGCCTGTTGAAGATGGTGGCAAACTTCCCATCCATGCTGGGTGTCACAGCACAAAGTCAGCTGCTTCTGGCTAACAATCATCAAAATCTATTTTTTCTAAGGAGGTGTGGCAGAGACTTGTGGGTGTCAAAAGTCAAAATGACCGTGCCCCATATCTTGTGTCCTCACTTGGATGTTACACAGCCCATGCTCTTCCAAGGCCTACTGACCTCAGCAAGTTAATTAAGTGTATGGCTACCCTGCCATTTTGTTGCAGAAGAGGATATGCAAATCGCGCTCTCATTTCAATATCTTCTTCCAATTCTTTTTGCGGAAGAGGTTTTGCCAATAAAAAGCTCCGTGTAGATGGGGCCATTTGTCGGAAACAAAACCTTTTTCACAAGATCCCTTATTCCTCAAAAATCGAGGTTTACAAGATCTTGCAAAAAAGGGTTTTTTTTCCAACAAATGGCCCCATCTACATGGGGCTTTTTATTGGCAAAACCTCCTCCGCAAAAAGAACTGGAAGAAGATATGCTAATGCAAGTGTGATTTGCATATCCTCTTCTGGGCAGCGTAGCCATAGCCTTAGGGAGCCGGTTAGTCAATAGAATTTGTGTCCATATACCTGGCATAGTGGAATGAAAATGGGTTGGACCTGACTTAAGCCCATGATGTGCACAATGTTCTCTAACTCCCACCTTCAGCCCTGGAGGGGAAGAATGTTCAGGGGCCCAAAATCTCCCACACTAATATCAGTCAAACTCTGTTGAAATCAGTGGGGATGCATCAGAGGAAGATTTGTGCCAATGGATGGAATTTGTATTTAGTCCTATTGGTGACTCCCGCTGTCAACAGCAGAGCACAATGCTGGCTGCATCCTGCTACGGTTGTAAGCTCTCCAAGGCAGGGACCACCCACCAAAATGGGGGTTGTGCCTCTGGCCACTATTGTGATGCAAAAAATACATTCTTAGTTTGCATGCCAGGGCCTGACCTCTGTGCCATGTTTGCCAGCTATTCCAACGCTGGCCCCATTACCCACAAAGCTGGACCTGTCCACCCCAGTTCAGTTGATTACATCAAACGAAGAAGGAAGAGGATGATGGAAGAGATTGTGATCAAGGCCGAGCAGAGGTTTGGACAAGCTTAGGTAGGCCAGGACAAGCCACCCTATTCACTGACTAGTCCTGTCACTGAATACAATGGTCTCATTTTGGCAAGCTCTATTTTCCATGCAGATGAGCCAGGATGGATTTGATTTAAATCAAATTGAATTAAATCATGATTTAAATCACTAGTCAGGAAGACTCGACTTAATCATAGTCTCCTACATAAAAGTGCCTTCTAGTGAGAGAAGGGTATGGTAGATTTCAAATCAGTGAAGGCTACACTCAGAAATAACTCCAAGACTTCTGGAATATGCTGCTCAAACAGTTTCACTTTTATTTCTACTGCCTGTCCCTCCCTTCTCACATTTATCTCCAGATTTCTTCTCCTTGTCCAGATCTATTCCACCCCCCACCAACCTTCTATTCATTCAACTTTTTGAAACTTTGCACTTTTAGAGAGGTAAGGGATTGATTCTGTGTACACAAGTTTGCAAAGGGACAATAGGGCTGAGGTCTGCTATTTCTCACCTCTATATATTTATTTATTTTTATAAAAAATCCGATTTAAATTAAAAAATCCATTTTTAATTTTTTTAAAAAAAAGTATTGATTTTTATATACCCTGAGATGAGCTAATTCTGAGTTTGGTTTGCCAAAACTTGGTCCCAGTCATTGATCCTAGGCAATAGCTGAGCTCGCTTCACCCCAATAGTGCAGGCAGGAATCCTATATACCTTGCTGTGCCACTGGGGGGGCCTGTGTCCCGGAGGGCATTCACCCCAGCCTAGAGCAGGTGGCACTTGTGCTGCAGTAGGTTCCACCAGGCAAGGGCAGTTTGGAAATGGAGGTCACTGCACCCATCCATCTTTGGGAAGTCTACAGATTAAGAGAGCTAAGAATCAAGTATTATCATTACATCATGTGGGTTGCTACCTAAGCTTCATAGGAGCCCAGCAAGTGGAGACTGCTGAGAAGATGCACTGAATCAGATTATCCCTCATCTGCCATAAACACTCCCGCACCCCAATCAAGGCCTGTGCTAGCTCCTAGCAGGGTTCGTTCTACAGAACACTAGCAGACTTGCCCAGCATTGCCTGGGTGCTTCAGGGAAGAGGCCTGCCCATGTGAGGGGGTGTAGGGGTCAGGACAGGGCTTTAGGGATGTAGGGGAGAGGGAGTGCAAGATGCTGGGGGAAGATGCAAGAGTCAGGGTTAGGGGTGAGGAGGGGCTCGGGTTTGGGGGGGGGCAGTTCCATCAGGCATGAGCCTTTTCTCTCCAGCCTCTCCCCAGCTGCCAGGGGTGTCTTCTCTCACCTAGCTCAGCTCTGGCCACCAGGAGCATTTTCTCTCTCCCTATTCTCCTCCCTCCCCGCCAGCACCCTGTGGCAACCAGGGGTCTTTTTTTCCCCACCCCTCTGGCACTGCAGCCAAGGGCCAGGAGGGGGGAAAGGTTTGGGGCAGGGGGGCTACTTACCCAATGTGCTGGGAGGCAAGATGGCAGACCCCTAGCCCTACTGACCACTCCCTTGGTGGTGCGGCTGCCCCCAGTGGACACTCTGAAGAATAGCTTTCCCTGCAAGCTGGCTGCCTCCAGTGGCCACTCTCATATCACGTCCCTCCGAACAGCAGGTCCTCCCTTTGCACGTTATGGAAAACCATGTGCACTAACTAAACATGTGTTGCGGACCCATAACTGGACCCATAACGTGTTGTGGACGCATATGTCTATTTCAGTCCAAGCCTAACAGTCCAATCCCCTGGAGCCTGGCCCCATGACTTAGGACCCTCCTGGCTCGAAATGCCACTGCAGGTTGCAGACACTGCAGAGAGGAGGTTGGCAGGACACACACCTTCCTCATGCTCCTGTTGAGAGGGGTTTTTGTCTGTACCCTCTCTGAAGAGCTGATGTGCACAAAAGCAAATAAAGCAGGAAATGCTCACCCAAGTGTGGACTTTGCATCTAACACCTGATCTCAATTTTTTTAGAATCAGGCTCTAAGAGACTCTAATGTGGCAACCTGCTGCCAAGTGGCCAAGAGATGCTTTCGGAGCTCTAGGCAGGACCCTGGCCTTTCAGCAATACAGGTTCAAATGGCACCAGGGAAGTGCTGATCTGTAATGATCACTAGGCTCTCTGGGACAGCTTCTGGTCTCACTCAGATTAATGTGAACTCACTCGCTTGCCCAACACCAGTCCTGATTTACAGGCGTTACTCAGACCAAAACATGCTCCAAGTGTCCATTCTGTGCTGTCTCTTTTAAGCTCTTCAGGGCAGCGGCTTTGTTCTTCCCTTGGCACTGCTTTCTCTGTTCTTAAGCACTAGGCACGCCTCTAGCACTATAGATACTGGGCCAAATCCTAAGGCCTTATTCTGTTTTGACTTGGGCAAGTCCCACTGCACTGAAATCAATGGGAGTTGCAAGGGCTTGCAGAAGGGCTGGCAGTGGCCTCAGGAATGCTGAGGATGCTGTGATGTAAGCTTTAGTTCACATCCTTCTCTTAGTGGCTTTTCCTGCTAGACTCCACCCCCTCCCCATAGTAGAAGTGACACTCACGGAATGACAATGTGCTGAAAATTACCCTACTCTGCAGCTTACACCCACCGTGGAATTTATATCACCGTTTACCTCATCTCTGCCCGGGGACACTGGGGCAGATTCTAATCTAGTTTCACAGCTGCAAATCTGGAATAACCCCACTGACTTCAGTGAAATGGACACTGGTGTGAGTAGAGCAGGCTGAACTGTTCACAGCAAACAGCTTATTAAAAAGACAGCGTCTTTGTTCTGGCTGTGTGGGGATGTCATCTTGGGATCCTCAAACAATTTGATCAAGACTTTTTGCATGCTCTCTGCTCTGATACTGACTATGTCTTATAGCAGTGGTTCTCAACCAGAGGTCCGGGGGCTCAAAGTGAGGCTGGAGATGACAGTATCATGAAACAATCCTGAAAAGCTCATATTCATATGGGACCCATCCTAGGAGTGACATCACATATAGCATCCCCCTTAGCTGGCAATAGCCAGAAGGCCGCCATCTTTTCTTTATGGTCCAGCACTCTCAGTTGTAAACTGCCTTCGCTCCTGTTTTCCTTCTTTTCTTAAGTGTTAGTGTGTTTTTAATTCTTTCCTCTTTTGATCTGTGCATATGTATAATTGTGTGTTTTAGTGCACACACCACTTTCTGCTTCATGAGCATTCAGGCTTTACATGATTGAGTTTGCAGGTGATCATCTATTGGACGTGAATCAAATGGATTTTGTTGGCTTCTGACCATCAGTTTTGGGAACTGTCACTGTATTTTTGTAGTGTGGCAAAAGAAAAAATCATCACAATTCTTTGATTTGAAGCGAAAATTAAATCAGAATAAACGTTTGTAAATAAATGTCATTGATAGCCTAAATAAACTTTGTATTTTCTTAACAAAAATTAAGCAACTTTTTTCATTTATTCATATGAAAAGAAGGCTGCTTTTTCTTATTCATGGTGTAATATATATAATCTTCACTTGTTTTCCTGTGAGAACATAAAGTTTTGGTGTTTATGTAGTCCACAGCCTTTCTGTGAAAATAATACATTCATTTTTATAGTATGTGGCCTCTTATATTTGACATAGCTTAAGGCCTCGGAATGTCATAATCCAGCCCTGCTACATGCTGTTTTTAGCGCACTAATTTGATGAGAGCTAGTATGAGTAAGTCTGTAGCTGGAAATCACAAACCTCGCACTTGAAGTATAGACATACCCTTAGTCCCACTCATCAGCCATGGTCATTGAACCTTTCCAAGTAGGCATAATAATGCATTAGCATATTCTCCATCAAGACCTGCTTGGGTCAGCCTAGGAAACATCCTGACACATCAGCTACTGCATGTTCTTATATCGACTTGTTTCAATTAATAAACCTGGTGTCATCTACCCCTTGTCCCATCCCAGGTTAATTTCAAAAGTCTCTTTTGAGGTGTCGACTAATAATGGACTTCCTCTCTCTCTACTCAGATAAGTTCCAAGTAAAGATAAGTACTAATTTGTGGGCACCAGTTCTTGGAAGAAGCTAATGGCCTCTCCCCTTGCTTCCTTCCCAGGCATCCCTGACTGTCTCAGCTGAAATCCTTTGGATGTAAATTAGGCTTCCATTGCCTTGGTGGAGATGTTACCTGGCATCCAGGGTTCAAAGATAAGAAGGGAGAATGCTAGGACAATGCAACATTCTGATTTTATTCCTTCCTCCACAAACACTGCACACACCGAGCAAGTATTTCAGAAAGTAGAGGTCGCTATGTTCCTAGATAGTTCCCTGTACATCCACATAATACTGCAGTGGACACTGTTGTACCGTCCCTTTCATCACATTTAAGATAAAAAACGAAATATGAATATCCCAGCCTGCTGCAGCATTGAATGTTCTATGACATAGCCTTAAAATCTCTCTCTTTGCGTATAATGGGAAGCCTTCCTTTTGCCTACTCACAAATATTCAGCCAATTGTTTCAGGGGAGAAGATAGAGATGCCTGGATAGATGGTATCTAGTCCGCCACAGAAGACAATCCTCAAACATACTTCAGCTTTTAGCAGTGTCTTTGTTTAGACAAATGATTTCCTAATGCTTTGTGCAAGCAGGTTTCAGCCCATGGTGCCAGGCTCAAAGGGTGCTGCAGTGGGGATAGAGCACTAGGTGC
The DNA here is from genome assembly GCA_032595735.1 of Pelochelys cantorii. Lineage (NCBI taxonomy): Eukaryota > Metazoa > Chordata > Testudines > Trionychidae > Pelochelys > Pelochelys cantorii. The sequence goes on from CM064344.1 coordinate 18,037,455, forward strand.
TGGGGACTTGGGCTTCCCGGGTGAAATTGACCAAGTCATGCTTTCTGTTCCTCAGCTCCTCAACCTGTAAAATGGGGCTAATAGCCCAGCCCAGCCTGTCACAGGGTGTTGTAAGGACAAATAGTGTTCTGCTGGGAGAGGCTAGTAACTGCTAGGATCACAAAAACCTCTTTGAGCCTGGGTGTGAATGCACCTTGAAATTAACATAATGGTCAGGAGTTAATCTGACATTCCACCACCACCAGTGGAGACAAATGGGAGTTGTGTGAAGCTGCTCAGAAGAAGCAACAGAGAGCCCGCATGGGGCTGTTGGCCAAAGAGGTTTGGAGTGTTCCTCCTTTTTTTCTTGGTTCTTCCTGCACTCAGAGAAGCAGGACTTTATACATTGATTCCTTGTCAATAAACAAGACCATCGACACTGTCTCTGTGGATGCTCTGGGGCCAGAGCACTAAAGTTAAAAAAAACAGAACTGCAGCATTCCCTCTAATTTTTTTCCATATGTGTGCAGAATAAATTTTGTCACATGCACAGAGGCATGTGTGGATGTGCACCACCAATAGAGATACGTGCTGCTGGTTGTGGGTACTCTGTCAATCAGCTGGGTGGTACCTGAATCACTATTGGGTGGCTGCCCAGACCTCAGGTTACAGGGAACAATGGTGCTCAGCACCCATTGGCAACCCTGCGAATCAGCTCCTCTCCTCCCATCCACTCCCAGCATTTCCCATGTGCCAGTGGGCCCTGCTGATCAACTCCTCCCCCTCCTTCTCAGCACCTCCTGTGATCAGCTGTTTTGTGGTGTGCTGGAGGTGCTGGTAAGCAGAGGAGGAGCATGAGCAGGACAAGGCAGGGTGGGGATAGGGCAGAAGTGGGGGTTTGGGGTGGGGGCCCTGCACCCCTGAGGAAATCACAAAGTCCATGCCTCTCAACAAGACTGCACCAAAGAAAATACCAGACTCCACCCATTTCAACTTCCAGCTAGAATATCTCCAGGGCCAGGGCCATCCTTAGGATTTATGGGGCCCTGTGCAGTACTACTAAACTGGTATCCTTATGCCCGATGGCAGCCCAGGGTGGGGGAATGACAGTTTTTTTAGAGATGTGATTTTATAATATTCACTATTGAAATATTTGTTAAACAAATGTTAAACTAAGGTCCTGTCACTAACACAGTAAATTCAGAAACTGACAACATAGACCTGGGGTTGGCAAATGCCTGTTAAATAGCTTCATTGCCACTCAAATGGCTCTTTCACAGGTTCTGCTATTTGGTCTGTCTGGCTTTTTCACTTTTAAATTAATTAGATCCTCTCCAAGGAAACAACCACAGAACAGGGATAGGAAGAGGCAGATGGGTGGACATTAAGACCCAGTGGAGTTCCAAATTTCCAAGTGCCCTACGCAGCTGCATATTCTGCATATGGTAAGGATGGCTCCTACCAGGGCCCTGAATTTTGACTGGCTGCTCAGGCCAAAAATGGGTAACAGTATGTTAAAGACTGCGAGATGCTCTGTTATCACCGTAGTGGGCAGTGTAGAAGTGCCATGGATCCAATCTGGACCATCACCTCAGACAAAACTCTCGCTTTCTGCAAACATTCTCGCAAACACAGACTTGCATGTCTGAAAGTTCACAGAGAGCGAACAAGAGGGGTGGTAAGGACTTAAAGCTTGCAAGTCAATGTTTGTGCATACCTTTCGCCACTGTTTGCCCAGCTCTAGGTGGCACAGATAAGCCCACCAGGAGCTGCTATTTTTGTGGCTTCTCTTTATGGCTGAGTCATCACTGTAAGGTTAAAAACAAATGAAAGAGAGACAAGGGGGATGAGGTCATACCTTTTATTGGACCAACTTCTCTTGGCACCAGAGACATGTTTTCCACTTAATACAAAGCTCTTTTGCAGTTCTCTCTCACCAATAGAAGTTGGGCCAACAAAAGATGTTACCTCCCCCACTTTGGGTATGTCTACACTAGACACCCTAGTTCGAACTAGGGTGGCTAATGTAGTCATTCGAACTTGCAAATGAAGCCCGGGATTAAAATATCCCGGGCTTTATTTGCATGTTCCCGGGCGCCGCCATTTTTAAATGCCCGGTAGTTCGAACTCCCTGCCCGCGGCTACACGCGGCACGGGCTAGGTAGTTCGAACTAAAGCCCCTAATTCGGACTACCGTTACTCCTCCTGCAATGAGGAGTAACGGTAGTCCAAATTAGGGGCTTTAGTTCGAACTACCTAGCCCGTGCCGCGTGTAGCCGCGGGCAGGGAGTTCGAACTACCGGGCATTTAAAAATGGCGGCGCCCGGGAACATGCAAATAAAGCCCGGGATATTTTAATCCCGGTCTTCATTTGCAACTCTGAATGACTACATTAGCCACCCTAGTTCAAACTAGGGTGGCAGTGTAGACATACCCTCTGTGCCTAAAACCCTGGGGGTAACGGGGCTACAGCATCACCGTGGACACAAGGAAAAGTCACAGTCTGCAAATTGGATCCCTTATACTATACTCCCCAGCCTGCCTCCTTTGTCAAGAACAGAGAGGCCATTGTTCAGAGGAAAAGCTCACAGGGCTCCCACAAAGAAGTAGGCGGAAGCCAGCGCTCCCCGCTTTTGTCTCTGTGCTGTGTTCTCATTTTCCCAACACTGGCCTCATTCTTCCATTCGCTCCCTGCACAGCCGGGACAGAGCAGCCTTCCAGCTCCCTGGACAACAGGCAGCCTGGCCCAAGCTCACAACAGAGAAAGCAGCTCCTCACTGCCATGCCAGCTGCACAGCAGGACCCCTGTGATCTGAATCCTGCATCTCCCCTATCCCAGGGCCATGGACCTGGAAGAGTTTAGACAAGTGTGGCTGAGAGAGACAGCCTGCTGGCTCAGCTCCTTAGCACTGGGATGAAGCTGTACCCCGAGGCCGGAGCCAGGAGCATGGTGGCAGCCCCCTAGCCAGGAGTAAACAGGAGAACGGGTGGAAAACCAGTGCACTGAGCCATTCCTCTGGTTGTTGCTAAGAAGCCACGCTCCACATCCAGAATCCTGGCCTCTATCCCAATACTTGTCTATGTCATGTGACCAGCATCTACAGGTGGGACCTCACTAGTCTGGCACCCTGGGGACCTAATTGGTCCCAAACGAGGGGATTTGCCAGACCAGGGAAGGTCCCTCCTCTCCTGAACGTGCTGCTACCAGGCTAGGGCTCCAGCCTGCCCCTGCTGTTGCCTCAGCCCCCAGCCCCGCTACTGCCAGTACCACGGCTAGAGCTGCGCAGCGGCCTAGCTCCATGGCTGGGGCCAGAGTTCTGAGGCCAGGGTGGAGGGACGGGGACGGAGCTCCACAGCCTGGGCCAGAGCTCCCTGACTGCCGCTGGGGCTGGAGTTCCCCAGCCACTGAAGCCAGAATGAAACCGGAACTCGGCGGCCGGGGATGGGGCCAGAGCTCCCTGGCTGCCGCTGGGGTCGGAGCTCCCTGGCCGGGGCTGGAGGTCCACGACTGTGGCCAAGTTAAAGCTTCCAGGTTGCTGGGACTAGGGAGTTCTGCTGGGGCCAGAACTCCCTGCCATGCCATCCGTCCTCTCCCCCAACACACATGTGAGGCTCCCAGCTGAGTTGCCAGTGCCCCTTACAGCGCTCCTGCCGTGCCGCCAGACCTCCCTCTTCCTGGGCTCTCCGGTCCAGGAACATCCATGGATGTTGCTGGACCAGGGAGGTAGAGCCTGTACCTTGCTGCCATTCCCTGCAGATCAGAAAATGGCCGCCTCCCTTTTCTCATCTTCCAGGGCTCCCTCCTCCCAAGCTTACCAGCTTCTCTGCCTCCCTTCGCCAAGCTCTTCCTTCTCTAGGCTTCCCAAGAACTCCGGTGCTCACGGTGTCTCTCCAGTGACACTGGAGCCCAGCTGGGATCCACTGATGCTCTTTTGTCAATGGCTCCATCCCACCGCACACACTGCACAGCGGCACGTTTTGGAAGCTGGAAAGGAAATGGGATAACAAGCTGCCATTTTGGCAACCATCTCTCGTCTCTCATCATGCACTAAGACTATAAGCTCCATGGGGTAGGGACCGTTTTTTTTTATGTGTGTACAGCACCTAGCCCAATGGAGCCCTGAGCTGTGACTGGGGTAATTCTAGAACAGGGCTACTAAACACACGGCCCGTTGGCCGCATGCAGCCCACAACCCATTTGTTTGTGGCCCACGGGTGGGAGCCAAAACAAAAAAGTTGTCAATATAATGGTCTTCTGTTGATATGTGTTTTAGTAGTTAAATTCCTGGACTGTCATTGCTCATTAAAAGTGCTGTCATATGGGTGGAAATGGGGTAAATATTGCATTTTATTAATATCAGCAGAACTGACTTAAATAAGGCCTGCGTGCTGTGTAGTCTTGCCTTAACCTTTGTATTCATGCCCGTCAGTGTGAAAGAAGCTATTTGTATATATATTTGTATGTATATGCAACCACACTTAAGTTGCAGCCCTCGGCATGTGCTGTGAGTATCATTGTGGCCCCTGAGGCTTCCAAAGTTGAGTAGCCCTGTTCTAGGTAGCCCTGCAATTCCTACTTCCAAATTTTTTTTAAAAATTGCACTTTTTACATGAAATCTTAGATGAGCACTGGCAACAAAATGGTTACCTGACAAGTCATCAAGCAGCTGTTTTGCCAGCACAGCCAGGCTCACGGAACCAGTTAGTCTGCAAGATCAGAACCCCTCACACAATCTGTTCAGGGCTGTTCCGTTCAGAACTCCCCTCTGCCCGGGAAAGACTAAGCGCAGAAGGGCTGCAAAAGGCCAAAGACCAAGCTGCAATGCTTAATTTGGGCCAGGGCTTGCCCCAGCACCTCAGGGTTTGGTAGGTCAGAGCCTTGGTACATCTGGGCTTGGTGCATCAGTTGTGAAAGTATAAAAAACTGCTCGAGCTCCAGTGCCTCTTTCGTTACAAATAACACTGCCAAGCAGGCTTTCCCCACTGCTGCCTCCCTCCAGCCCTGGCATTTTCAGAGAGCCTGCTGGTCCCACTGCTCCACCTAGTTACCCTAGTCCTGCTGCCAGCACACATGCTGAAGACCACCAGGAAGACCTCCATAGGGTCCCTGATAGGCCATGGACCACACTGGGACAGCCACCAGTTTTGTGATATGTTAACCTTTGACAAAGCTGACATACAAAAGCACCTGAGTTTGCTTCAAACTCCCCCCACCCCTGTCAAAGGCCTTATCAAGACTGGGCATCAGCCCCAATATCAGGACCTGACAGCCTGTGTGGGCCTCAGCCAACGCTCACAGAAATCAGGCAGACGTTTCACTGATTTGGAATAATGGCTCAGAACCCAGCTGCTGAGATGAGGGTGATCAAGTCTGCTTACCTGAATTTGCATGGGGTAGGTGGGCAAAGTTGGACTAAGACAGTGGTCACCAACCAGTAGATCGGGATCTATCAGTGGATGTTGGAGCCTCTGACAGGTGATCCTGACTAGTTTGGCCAGGAAGCTATCAAGTGCTGGCACTTCAGTTGCCTCTCCACCTTCCGTCATGCTGCTCCTGCCCTCTGCCTTGGAGCTGCCCCTTGGGAGCCTCCTGCTTGCTGTGCAGAGTATTGGAGGGAGAAGAGGGGGGTACTGATGTCAGGGTGTCCCTCCTCCCCCAACTCCTGTACCCCAACTCCACACAGAGAGAATGGCGGGAGCTTGGCAATGTAAATCTCTGTCACTCTCACACACTGTGTGTGTGTCTGTCATTCTCACAAACACACACTGTCCTTCCCTCTCATCTCCTGACCCAACACGTACATGGGAGGGTTGTTACCACTTTTACTGCTTGCAAAGTGGGTTATTTTTAGTTTTTGACTGGTCTGTGCATTTCATAAATTTCTCTCTTATGCTTAAATTTAATTCTTTGAGTAGTGAGTTCTAAAATGTCTAACCTGTCATGTCTGAAGTAATTATCCCTGTGGCAATTGTGTTCCTGGAAGTGAGTTCTAAAATGTCTAACCTGTCATGTCATGAGTAATTATCCCTATGGCAATTGTGTTCCTGGAAGTGGATGGCATGTCCCTGCAACCCCTGAGAAAGTCAGAGGAGGGCCTCTTCACATGCTGTCCTTGCCTGCATGCAGACACCACTCCTGCAGCTCCCATTGATCAGTAAGGGAGAACTGTGGTGTCCAGGCCTAGAGATGAGGGGCAGTAGGGGCAGCACATAATATATGGAGATATACCATCTCATAGAGCTGGAAGGGACCTTAAGAGGTCATTGAGTCTAGTCCCCTGCCCTCACAGCAGGCCCAAGTACCATCCCTGACAGATTTGCCCCAGATCCCTAAGTACCCCCAAGGATTGAACTCACAACCCCAGGTTTAGCAGGCTAATGCTCAAACCACTGAGCTATCCCTCCCCCCACATTCTAGAGTGGGGGGGGGGGGTGGAGGCTCCATGGTCTTCCCCCTCCTCCAGCCCCCCCACCCCTGGAGCCAGCAGGCTGTCTGGGGCAGGCTAGACTCTCCTCTAGCTGCCTCCCTCCAGCAGCCCCCTGCAGACTGCCTGGGAGGCGGGGGGGGGGTGAGGCTCTGGGGGCTGCCCCTGGCTTCTAATGGCCTCCTGCAGTCTATATGGGGAGGGGCCAGGCTCTGGGAGCTTCTCCCTCCTCCACAGGTCACCCCACCACGTCCTGCTGGCTCTTCTGTAGAGGGGAGGCTCCTCACCAGATCTGGTGGCAGGCAAGATGGCGGAGCCCCAGCCTTGCTGGCCACTCTCTTTGTGCTGCAGCTGCCCCCCGTGGCCATTCTCAGTATCACGTCCGTCCTTTCTGTGCCCCTCCCTTTCGCATCACACCACTCCCTCCCTTTCCATGTTATAGAAAACAGTCCCATTTCCAGTACTACCTATTTTCCAGGCACAACCAAACCATAGAATCATAGAACACTAGAACTGGAGAGTACCTTGAGAGGTCATCGAGTCCAGTCCCCTGGCAGAACCAAGCACTGTCTAGATCATTCTTGAGAGATGTCTATCTAACCTGCTCTTAAATATCCCCAGAGATGGAGACTCCACAACCCCCCTGGGCAATTTATTCCAGTGTTTAACCACCCTGACAGGTAGGAAGTTTTTCCTAATGTTCAGCCTAAACCTCCCTTGCTGCAGTTTAAGCCCATTGATTCTTGTCCATGGCCTTAGTTTAAGTTAGGGTAAGAGAAAGCTGCATACCAAATTTGGTGGTCCTAGCTCTTACAGTTTAGGAGGAGTTCTTGAACAAATGGGCAAACAGACTCACAGACAGACAGATGCACTCTAAAATATATAGAGAGATTAATTATTAAGTATTATTATTATTATTATTATTATTTTCTCTGGAATCTGGAGCTTGACCAAGAATTTTGGACCTTGACAAAAAATAATTGACTACCCCTTTGACTAGAGCTTATAGCAGGTGAACAAGCCATTGGGAGAACTGCTGTGATGGGAGCATTAGGCATGCACATGATAAGGCAGATGCCTGACCTCAGGGAACTCATTTAACCTCTGTCTAAGCCTCAGTTTCCCATCCATAAAACAGGGATCTAATACTCACCTGCTCCCCGTGGAGAGGCTTAATTAATGTTTACCCAGCCCTGTGAGATGGTTATGGAGAAGTTCTATGGCCCTGCAGAGGGCTATTATTTTAATAATATACCACACAGGGCCAGTCTCTGATCTCCTCAGAGAATGGACAAGAAGCACCTATGGGAGGTGCCAATCTGCCAGCCAAGCCACCAGAACACAACACATATCACAGGAGCAAAAGGGAGCCTTGTGCTAGCTCACGTGTTGCATGGGCCTAGCATGGGCTGTGTGGTAACACGGCCATATGCCCAGCTGGCTTTACAGGCCCAAAGAAATGCAGCTACCTAGCACCACAGTTCAGCAGAGTCCCAAGGGAGTTTCTTCAGAGCCTGCTCTTGAGTCCTTATTGATTTTATGATGGGCCAGTTTCTCTCTCACTCACGATGAAGAATGCACACAACAACAACTGAGCACAGCGGTGCTGCTGCCTGCAATACGGGTGTATGTAGCCTGGGGCTGCAGAGATGGAGTACCCACTCAGTCCCATTTCCCTGGTCAGACCAGTTTCCTATGAGTTATGCTTGGATGGGTCCTGATATCTCAGGAAATGATTTTTGGAACCAGCAATAACCTCGGACTCTTTAGAGGAGAAGGGACTGAAGCAGCCTCAGGATTTCAGGGGATTGCTCGCTCACACTATTCTATCTGCACTATTCACTCTGTGCATGTTTCTGCATTTCACTGCATGTCTATATATCCCAATACCTTCCCCAAAATGCCTGGCATAGGCTTTGGCAGGAAGGTGGCATGTTATCCCATAAGGCCCATTACCAAAGATCTACGAACAGTGTGCCAAGCGTTTATTGAAATAACTCTGAGACCCAGTTCTGAAAACATGCTGCCACTCCGTACAAAGTGGTGGCTGGAGCCCTGGGCCCTTCTGTGTGGCTCTGAGGGCTGCAAGGACTGACCGCCTTTGGTGGCGCTAAGGACTGACCGCCTTTGGTCCTGCCCCTTCTGCCCCCCTCCCACCTTGCCCCACTGCCCTTTCCAGTCCCGTTAGAAACAGGGAGTGAAATCCTGACCCCACTGACATCAAGGACGAGACTTCCCGGGGCTTCAGTGGGCTCCAAATGTCATCAAGGGTCTCAGAGCTATGAGAAAAGTGTGACCTACACAAATCCCTTCAAATAATTCCTTAGGAACTCAAGGGCTCCTCCTTGGCCCCTGGGATTCATGTGGCCCCCTGAAGTCTGGACAGGGGATGCGGGAAGCTATAAAGGGGCAAAAACCCCATGCATAAAATAAGGATGCTTGCTTCCTTCACTGCTCCAGAGGCATAGAAAACAAATCCCATTAGAATGGCAACCAATTTTCTCTTCCCTTGCTACCCAGGTCGTAAAGGCCTGATTGCTAGAGGCCCCATAATTCCAGAGCAAGTCAGTGGGATTAGCAGGCACTCAGCTGTGCAGAAAATCCAGCCCAGCATGCTCAAAAAGCACATTTTAAATTGCAATCAACATGGGCAGCAGGTAATGTAGGCAAGGGAAGGCATTGCCTTCCCAAAACTGACTACCCTCCCTGGCTGCTGGGGAAGGCTGGGGCCGCAGGACGGCAGCCCTGGCCCTCCAGGTGGCCAGGAAGGATCGAGCTTGAGGGCTGGGGTTGGGCAGGGTTTGGCTGGGGGGAAGGTTGTTGAAGGGGTGTTGTCTTGGGGGAAGGGGTGTGGCTTCAGGCAGAAGGGGTGGAGCTTGGGCTTGCTGGGTCTTCACCCACCGCCCATGGCCATCAACTCTCTGGACAGCTGTGGGGCCTCCCAAATCCATTTTCTTCTTGCTAGGGTGACATTAGGAGGGAAATTCTGACCTAGAGTGAGAGAAGAGAGTAAAACAGACCAGGCACCCTCCTGCCGCGCAGTGTTCTCATCACCCACATGCCCCGAGTAAGTCATGTTTGGATGGCTGAGTCAATCCCTGGCTGTTTTTTCATTATATCACCTGGGTAAATGTGGGTGAGTCTATATTGCTCCTCACCTGATTTAATTCTGCATGACTGCTTCAACCTAACAGCTCCCCGGCCCATGCTGCTATGTCATTGGCACTGAGCTCCGGTTGAACTGCTTGCCTTGCGACACACCTGAGGAGCACACCAACACACAAGGGGCCCATGCCCTCTGGCGGGGTTTATTGCTCACACAGGTGATGCACAGCACCGGAGGATATCACTCCGTTTGTTACCCAAGGAGTCATCCTGCTGTGGTATCAGAGCCCTGGCCACAAACACTAGGGCCAGGCTGCTAATCACCCAGGATGGCTCGACATTGCTCTAGCCAGGTTATATAACCCTCTTACATAAGCCCGCTGTTGTGCTGCTGCAGTGGGAGGAGAACCTACAGCTCTCTCATTCAGGTTTGGTTTCACACCCTGGGCAGTCCGTGGAAATATACCACACTGGTCTGTCCAGTGTGCATGGCAAAGGCAGCTCCTCCCACTAGCCTCAGCAGCGGAAGGAATTCAAGAGCGGAAAGTCCTTCACTTCCCCTGGGGCATGGATAAGCAGCCCTCTGCTCAGACACAAGCTCTTCGGGTCAGTGGTTGATACTTTGGCAACCCCTGGTCCTTTTGGGCCTGGAGGGAGAGCAGAGGGGATGGGTCCAGGCAAAACAATCTTCCCTAGGCCAGGCCTTGCCCAGCAAAGGGGCATAAAGGAACAAGACGGAGCAGGCTCCTTCCCCGGCAGCGGTTTGCAGGATGCTGCAGCAGGATCCTACAGGACTGGATGGAGTTTTCGAGTTTGACCCTCTCCTCCTAACCTGTCTATCTCTCCCTTTCTTCCCCTCCTGATGCACGCCCTAGCTGCGCACTTCCCACGCAAGCTGCCATCCTAATCACTGTGCTGAGGTGGGCAGAGCAGGGCGCCCATCCATGCATCTCTCCCACTGCGGCTCTCTGCAGGCTGGTCGTGTAGCCTCTTGCCCCACCGTGGAATGCGTCATTATTTTTAACCCTTTGAGCACCGAGGGGGAGGTTGCCCTGACATTTGTGGTCCATTACGGGCTGCTCAGCTGCTACTCTGTCCCCCATCACCCCCTCCCAGCCATTTGTCCTGTGGCCACCAACAAGAATGAAATAAAAAGCTTTTCTTTTAAACTGAGCAGTAGGGACACACTGGAACCATGTTGAAATCTCCCAGCAGCCGGAGCAGTTCTGAATTCGCAGCTTATGTCTCTGTTGGGGACAAGCCCCTGAGGTGGCCCAGCTCTCTATCTGTTTTCACTGAAGGGGCAAAAAGGCTTCAAAGCAGGGTCAAAATACACCACACTCCCAGTCACCTCTTCCACCTTTCCAGGGGCCAAAACCTCCATCATCCTTCCCTGAGCCATTTCGGAGACCGTCATGGGCCTCCACCATGGAACTAGGCGGCACGTTGAAAAGGGAAAGGTGGCAAACAGCCTGAACTAGCTTGTCTGCCAAACTCAATAGTCCAAGAGGCACCGTGCAGAGGGTATCAGTCACTCCCATGTTTCATAGAATCATAGAGCTGGAAGAGACCTCAGGAGGTCATCAAGTCCAGCCCCCTGCCCAAGGCAGGACCAATCCCAACTAAATCAACCCAGCCAGGGCTTTGTCAAGCCAAGACTTAAAAACCTCTAAGGATGGAGATTCCACCACCTCCTTAGGTAACACATTCCAGTGCTTCACCACCCTCCTAGTGAAATAGTTTTTCCTAACATCCAACCTAGACCTCTCCCACTGTAACTTGAGATGATTGCTCCTTGTTCTGCCATCCGTCACTACTGTGAACAGCCTTTCTCCATCATCTTTGGAACCTCCCTTCAGGAAGTTGAAGGCTGCTATCAAATCCCCCCTCACTCTTCTCTTCTGCAGACTAAACAAACCCAAATCCCTCAGCCTCTCCTCGTAGGTCATGCATTCCAGCCCCCTTATCATTTTGGTCACCCTCCGCTGGACCCTCTCCAATGCATCCACATCCTTTCGATAGTGGGGGGCCCAGAACTGGACACAATACTCCCGATGTGGCCTCACCAGAGGTCACTTCTCTGGATCTGCTGGCAATGCTCCTCCTAATGCACCTTAATATGCCATTAGCCCTCTTGGCTACAAGGGCACACTGTTGACTCATAACCAGCTTCTCATCCACTGTAAGCCTTCCCCAGGTCCTTTTCTGCTGAACTGCTACTTAGCCATTTGGTCCCCAGCCTGTAACAATGCTTGGGATTCTTCCGTCCCAAGTGCAGGACTCTACACTTGTCCTTGTTGAACCTCATCAGATTTCTTGTGGCCCAATCCTCTAATCTGTCCAGGTCACTCTGGTAGATCCCTGCCCTCCAGCATATCTACCTCTCCCCCTAGCTTAGTGTCATCTGCAAACTTGCTGAGGGTGCAATCCATCCCCTCATCCAGGTCTTTAATAAAGATGTTGAACTCAGTATGGGTATGTCTACACTACCACCCTAGTTCGAACTAGGGTGGCTAATGTAGGCATTCGAAGTTGCAAATGAAGCCCGGGATTTAAATATCCCGGGCTTCATTTGCATCTTGCCGGGCGGGCGCCATTTTTAAATCCCCTTAGGTAGAACTCCGTGCCCGCGGCTACACGCGGCACGGAGTAGGTAGTTCGAATTAGGATCTCTAATTCGAACTACCGGTACACCTCGTTAGAGATCCTAATTCGAACTACCTACTCCGTGCCGCGTGTAGCCGCGGGCACAGAGTTCAACCTAAGGGGATTTAAAAATGGCGCCCGCCCGGCAAGATGCAAATGAAGCCCGGGATATTTAAATCCCGGGCTTCATTTGCAACTTTGAATGCCTACATTAGCCACCCTAGTTCGAACTAGGGTGGTAGTGTAGACATACCCTATGTTACCTCAGACAACGGTTTAATGCGTAAAAATCCAGCTGCCGTGGAATTCCCCACCTGCAGCAAAAGCCGGGGGGCCTGGCTGAGGCATTTTGGCCCATTGTAGATTCCAATTGGGTGCCATCCTACCAGAAATAGAGGCAGGAGCCCCCCAACGGGAGGACAGCTGCATCATGGGCAGAGCTTCAGGACCATTTAAGCAAAACACTAAGGCCACTTCATGCATGGAGAGGAGTCCATGTCCCCCTCATTTCCCATTGCTTTCCTCACCATTTGGCTTTTAAACTGAGCAGTAGGGACACACTGGAACCATTTGGCTTGCTCACTACCTGATTAAGGGCACACCACTCTTGTGCATTGCAAATCAAACACCATGGTAGCAAGTGAGACATCTCTGAGACTTAGCCAACCCCAGGCTCTGGGCACAACCGTGAGAATCTACGTCCTATGATGCTGCCAATTGTTGCCACATGACGTAAGGCCCGAGCAGTATCAGGAAGAGGAGGTAGGTGCAGCAAGACAAAATTACATTAGAGCCTGGATTCCGTCTGAGCAAGTCATTGTCTGTCTCTTTATCCTTCTTCCCGTGCTTATCTCCAAGTCTCTTCTGGGGTAGATGGGGGGAAAGTCCCTAGAGGAACAATATCCCTTGGTCTTGCCTAATTTTTTCTTCCTCTTTCCTCCATTCCTTTGCTATTCCTCACCAGCTCCCCTCCCTCATCCTGCACTTCTAGCAAATCCTTCCCCGCTCCCAGTTTTCCTCTCCCATTCCTCCCTCCCCCACAGTCCCAGTTCTCACACTCCCTATGCCTTTACGGTCGGGTAACAAATGTAGGTGCTCCCCATTCCCCTGGGAGGCCAGGAGTTCCTTCTTCCCCTGGCTTTGCTGCTCCATTCGGCTGCCTGAAGTGCAACAAAGCAGGAGGGGATGGAAGTTCGGGAGGCAGGGGAGAACCCAGCTGAGAGAGGCTTTAGATTTTCCAGATCTCAGCACACAAAGTGCAGCACTGGGGCACAGGGCTGGCAGGTCTTTGGGCTCTAGCTTCTTGGCAGGCAAAGGCAGCATGAGGTAAGGATTCACTGAAACACACAGGGAAAGAGGAAGCTCAGTGCCAACAGCAGCATGACTGGAGAGCACTTTCTCCCTTTATGATTATGGCACATACATGCAAAACACGTTAGCAGAGGGGACGCCTTTTTGCTCAGCAGCCTACAGGCAAAACAAGTCAGTTTTGTCAATGCGTTCCTAGTTGGTGGCCAACTGCCAGATGACGCAAACCACACAGAAACCTATGATTTCGTGAACGAGAGCCTGAGATTCACAAAGGCTCACTGAATCCCTGCAATCCAGGCTCCCAAGTCTGTTATACTGAGCACGTGGGTGCCTTAACACATGTGTGCCCAGTGAACAAACATGAACGAATACCGGGCCAAATTCTATTCTCAGCAACCCCGAGCTGTAGTGTTTTTATAGCACTTCTGCAAAATCCCAAGAGCCAAATTCTGCCGTCAGTTACACCATGCAGATCCACTGGGGCTAATGGAGCATACACAAGAGCAGAAGCAAGCTCCCCGCTCTTTGCAAAATACTGTAAAAAAATAGCAAATTGTGCAATACCCCAGAAGGTAAAAACTATTCTCCATTTTGCAGATGGGGAAATCAAGGTACTGGGAAGTTAGGGTACTTGCCCAAGGTCACAGAGTGAGTCAGTGGCAGAGCGATGGATTAGTGCTCCTGGAACAGGCATTATTCATACACTAGGGGGTGGAGCCAGGCATCAGAGGGAGGCAGGGATCTTAGTAAAGAGCAAGGGTGATAAACCTGCATCTGTCAAAGCTAACTCTCTTCTGGGTCCCTTTGCTCTACCTGCCTGATGCTTCACCACAACTCCTCAAGCAGGTTTCTGGAGCTTCTGGTCGGCTGGGCATGAAGGCTGACACCCATTCCTCCTCCTTATTCCCCGGCTGTATCTGAACCACTGGCCATCGCAAGTTCTTCACAGTCATAGCCACTGCGCCACAGCACACCTGGAAAGCCAGTGATGGAGCAAGGTCAGTGAACAGGAGGTTTCTCCTACTTACTCTCTTTATTGTTGTTGTTGTCCTTTCTTAACGCAGTCGGGGAGGTTGCAGACTCACTGACAGGTGCAGTCACTAGCTGTGTCATGCAACAAGACATGCTAAAATGATCTGCTATGCTTCTTGTTTACACCAGTGCTGGGGTAATTGCACAGCCTGCAGTGGAGTTCCTCCTGACTTACACCAGAATGAGGTGAGAATCAGGGTCTCCGGCACTGGTTTGCCATTGCCCTACACCATCTGTAGCTGTTTACAGGTGCACTGTGAGTTTAAAACTCTGCCAGGGATATGAGCCAGAGGATTCTGACTTGCGAGTGTTTCGCAACCATGTTGCTCAGGTGTAAACAACTCCACAAGGTGCATGGCAAAGGGGACGCAGGGCCCCACTGTCATTCTATTATTGATCTTTCCAGGAGTTCGCAAAGTTTGTCGGTTTCATCCAGAGACTCCCCACACGGGGGCGCTCTGCTCAAGAACATGGCCACCTGGCCTGCCATTATCTATCTGACATGCTGTATGGAGAAAGGAGCAGTGACCGGGAAAGGTCAAAATAAAAAAGTTAACTTGCCATATTTGATTGGGATAAACAAAAACTCATTGAGCCAAAATCTGATCTCAGTCATGCAAGAGGAAATCCAGAGAAACTCATTCCAGGGCGGGGGCATTGTTCCCTTTTCCACTGGCTCAAATTCCTGCTCCTCCCATGAAGGGTTGAGTCCCCTGGATTTACCCTAGTGGCTGCAATCACCCTCTGGCTCAGTGCCAGGCCTTGGGTTTGTATGGCTCAGTGTTAGGGGGCCTCCAGGCTGTTTGGATCAGGGTTTTATCTAGGAGCTTTCCCCTCAGCACCGAGAGCACCTGGCAGTTCCTCTAGGTCAGAGGTTCTCAAACTGTGGGTCAGGAGCTCCCCAAAGTGGATCACGACTCCATTTTAATGGGGTCACCAGGGCTGGCCTCAGACTTGCTGGGGCCTGGGGACAAAGCCTGAACCCCACCTCCTGAGGCAAAGCCCCACCGCCAGGGGTTGTTCAACTTCGCCCCACCCCGCCCGGAGTGGTGGGACTCAGGCTTTCCCCGCACACCCGCTGGTGGCAGCAGCATGTAGGCAGGCTCAGGCTTTGATCCAACTTCCTGGGGTCGTGCTGTGATTTTGGTTGTCAGAAGGGGGGGGAAGGGTCGCAATGCAGTGAAGTTTAAGAACCCTGCTCTAGGTTCTTCCACCATCTCCCGAAGCACCTGTGTCTTCGCTCCCGTCTCTAGCATAAGCAGTGACTGAAGGGAGACCCAGCCACCGGCCAGAACTTAACGAGTGTGAACAGCAGAGGCAGAGGGGAGTCACTGAGGGTGGCAGCATATGTAAGAGTGGAAGGGAATTAACAGAGAAGTTGAGGCTGACTGTCAGGAAGCGAGGTGGATCAAGCTGGGAAATGGTATCCAAGGAGAAGGGGGGGAAGCTCCAGGCATTAAAAACGTGGACTGGGCAGGGCACTTGACAAGTCCTGTATTGAAAGGCAGAGGTTTTGTCACACACAGATCACAGTTTCACTCCATGCCACTCGTTAAAGTCAGGCTCCGCTACACAAAAACAATAAGGTCAATGGACTAGAACCAAAGCAATGTGGTACATGCCTGGATTAGCAGTGGGCGGCCCTCTGAAGGCCTGGAGGCTGCGTGCTCCGGTTGGGTGAGCGCTCTTGTTATTCAAATGCCAGCACCCGTGGGCACTCTGGCAGAGGCCAGGGACAGATCTCGATCTGCGGTCACTGTCAGCGATCTGCTGCAGTCTGTGGAGCTGTGACAGTTCACACGGGCTGCGGGTCGACCCCAAGGATCCTTCAGTCTGAGGCATTATCCTGCAGCATGCTCCCTGCGCCCATGTGGAGCCTCCATATTTGAATGGGGGTCTGCCTGGGTTTGGGGTGCAGCCGCCTGGAACTCTTTGCAGGATTGGGCCTAAGGAACAAAACCAGGGATGACAGGATACAGGGGAAGGCCAGGATCCTTATCTCAGTTAGCAGATGCTTTTGAGCACCCTGCAAAGCCCTCCTCTGACATCCTCAGGCCTTCTATCCTCCCTCCCTCCCTTTATCTGGCTGAACGTTTGCTTGGTATCAGGCTGCTAGACCTGCTCCTCCACACAAGAGCCAAGGATCTTTAGTGGGCAAATCCCCAGATCTCTCCAGGAACTGGCTGGCTCCCTTATCTCCCTGCAAAGGTAATAAGCTGCCACTCGCAGTCAGACATGCAGAGAGAGCGTTGCCTGGCTCCTCACAATGCAGGAGTTCAGGTTCCAGGCCTGGAATGGAAAACATCATTATTGGGACGTGTAGGGCAAAGGATGGGCCCCAGCCTCAGCTGAGATACAAGGGAAGGAAGGTCTCAAATGAACTGGAGGGGTTGGGGGTTCTTTCCTAACTTCCAGTCTGTCTGTTTGGTCAAAGAGGCTCCCACGTTGCAGCCAACGTGAAGCAAATCCTTCTGGATGCTGTGGCAGGTGATTAACCCGTGGCACTCACTGCTGCAGGGCGGTTAGCCAGGGTTTTGTAGGAAGGCGGAGGCAGGGAAATGAATAAGAGTAGCATGTGCAATGGCATTACAAGAGATGGGCTATTAATCCCGCCTGCTGCAGGGCAGGAGCCCCTGGTTCCCAGCCATTTTCTCTTGATGCCCCTGCAGGATGTTTGACATCCGTCCCCTCAGCAATTTTCTCTGCTTGGCTATTTGCTTTTCGCTCCTTCCTTCTCTGTGCTGTATCCTTCACATCAGGGGCACTGTCTTCACATAGGTCACTGTTCCAAGCACAAACAATAACAGCTTGAAGACAATGTAGGGCAGGGTGATTAGGTCAGGAATCATGGCTCACCCTGCCTAGGGCTGGCCCATTCTCACCACGCCCTGCCTCTGTTTGTGATAAACTAAGGCTGGAGTGAGACTCAAGTACTCCCTGTGCAGGGTCAGGTTAGCTTTAGGGCCTCAGACTCCTCTTCTCTGCTGGCCGCCTGTGTGAGCAGCTCCCTGTGCAACCTGAGCATTCATCCACAAGGAGCTTAGTCCACACACACTTCCCGAGCTATCCAGGTATTATACTTGTGTGAGCCCGCCCCTGCAGTATCCAAACACATCACGTGCATCAGAGAATGGTTACGAGAAGGGAAACTGAGGCACGGAGCGATTAAATGACTCATGCAAGGTCACACTAGGAGACAAGAAACAAGAACTGACTCCAGCTGTCCCGAGTCTCAGCCCTATGCCTTCACTACATGACTGTCAAACAGCTGTTAGACTGTAACAACTACCATTCCGCAGGGAGACAGAGAAGCAGACAGTATTTGTGCACGTAGATTCGGATGCCTCGATATTATCAGCCACTAGGGCCCTGTTATTACCTCTGTGATGGGTGTTGCTAATTGGCCTGATTTAGATCACTTGTCAGTGAAAGACAGGATGTGTCTCTTACAGACCTGCTGTAGCAAGACGTGCTCCCTGCACCACAAATTATCCTCAATTCTTTGTGCCTCTCTGCGGATATATTAACCACCGTAAAACACAGCCAGCATTGGCTTAATCCCCCACACCATCTGCTCTCGCAGCTCCCCTCCATGCAGTGCTGCTCCTGCCTTTGCCCACCCTGTTTTGGGGTCCTCACTCAAAGGCCAGCCTTGCCCAGCGGGTAATTGTAAGCTATATAGATCAATGACTCAGTGCCCAAGCAGTTACATTGCTAGGAAGCTCTGCACGCACCTGCTGAAGTTGCACCACACAGGAAGATCCACGCGCTGGAATCTTTTAAAATTCCATTTCCAGGTGATATAGTGCCTGATGCACTTGGTGACGAACGTAGCCAGGGGATTAGTAGCCACAGCACGTTGGGCTGCCGGCGCCACTCAGCAGGCCTTGAACCCTTGGCATTAGTACTCAGCCAGGGCACTATGAGACACACGCTGCACCCAACTGTGCAGATGCATAAGCCTCACTAAGCAGCATCGGTAGGGTTCTGCTGTGGCAATGCCGGGGGATGGAAGGACAGATTGGAGAATGGGAGTGCAAGAGACTCCCAGCCCCCATGCAGCATGCGGAGCGGTACTGGGGACAGAGATGCAGAAGAGATACAGCCAAGTAGGGCAGCATCTATGCAGATTCAGTGACCAAATTCTCAAATGGGGATGGGGCTCAGCAGGTGGCAGGGTGGAGGTGGGGGGGTGGGGGGATGACACTGAAGCTCCACCCTTAGCTTCGGTGGTGGAAATCAGGGCCCTGCTCCAGCAAAGCACTTAAGCACGTACTTAACTTGAAGTCCACATGCCCCATTGAAGTCAATGGGACTATTCATCTGCCTACGTGCCTGGCAGGACTGGAACACAGGTGTAAGGGACCAGGATTTGGCTCAAATGTCATTAAGCCAAATATGTGAACCAGTGTCAACAGTTTAAAAACTTCCTCCTCCACCCACCCACCCCCAATTTATTAGAACAATCACTGGGAACCTGCTGAACATTTGAAAAGCACAGTCCTATTTTCAATGAACTAGTTGAGCAAACTGCACCATATAATCAACCCAGACTTCCCTGACTACCCACTGGCTGCAGCAGGGTTCCATAGATTGTAATGTAAACACAGTTATCACTGTCATGTCTAAGGGGTTTCCTATTCCTGTTTGCCAGCTAGTCTGCATTGGAATCAGAGAGATAACCTAGAGCAAGGTGGGAGGAGTTGTACTTCTCTGTTGTAGGGTACAGCCTGCTTTGTCTCTCTCTGGTTTCTTTTTATTCTTGTGTGTTATCACTCTGAATTCTAAGCTATAGAGTCATGTTCTGCTTCAATTACCCATACAAGCATTTTATGCTTTCATCAGACTTCTCTCTCAGCATGCCAAGAAAATACCACATAGGCCTGCGATCCCACAGCACGGTGCATGCTATGCTGTTACAGCCCCAAAAGAGCCTGTAATAAGGACTGTTGCAGGGAGATCTGAGCTATTAGAAGTGTAACAGTCATTGTGCATCCTCCTAGCCCTGCCCCTGGAGGTGAAGGGAGTAACATCTGTGGTCTATGGGACCAAGCAATGTCCCTGTCACGACACAAGCTCCCCCCCCCCCTTTCATTATGGCACAAAGCATACAGGGCAGGAGCTCCACTCTCCTCTCCCTCCACCCTTTCTCCCACCCCACCCCACCCCACCCCTGACCCCACCCCAGAAAAGACTCTGACAGCCTGTGGGCTGTGTTTGCCCTTGGGTGCCTGCAAGCAGCTACAGGATAGAACTAGAGACGGTTTTCTGACCAAAACGAAAGTCTTACCGGAACAGTTGGCTTTGAGATCAACCTTGGCCACTAACAGGGCAAGTTTGTTGGAGGCATCAGCCCAGCAGCACAGGGTTAGTAAAACACATGACTAGACTCTCTGTCTGGGGATGCCAGCAGTGCTCTTATAGAGTCATCTCTGTAGGAGAGACCAGACCCCGTCCAGCAGTCATGGC
This sequence comes from Pelochelys cantorii, assembly GCA_032595735.1. Taxonomy (NCBI): domain Eukaryota; kingdom Metazoa; phylum Chordata; order Testudines; family Trionychidae; genus Pelochelys; species Pelochelys cantorii. The sequence goes on from CM064344.1 coordinate 18,057,422, forward strand.
ACAGAGCAGAGCCCTTTGTCTGCCAAGGTCACTGTGGGAACACACACAGGAGAGTGCTGCTAAGTAATTCATTGACTGCAAACTGCGGTAACCATGGAGCACTAAAACGGGCCCCTAGCACTGCACTAAAGCAGAATCTCTGTTGTTGGCAGTCTGTGCCCTATGACACAGCACTGGTGGGATGATCTCCAGCAGAGGGAAGTGACAGGAGTTCTAAGCTATAACTATAGTTAACTTGGATCTGGACTTCTAACACTCCTATCATTTGAAGAAGTGGGTTGCGCCCACGAAAGCTCATGATACCATCTACATGTTTTGTTAGTGTTTAAGGTGCTATCAGTCTATTGTTGTTTTTTAAGTTTTTTCTCAGTGAACTTATCAGAGATTTGCAGGCATGATCTAAAACAAATTTACAAACCCTGGAGACCTCTACTAGGTGAGGTGCCCATTGTGCCAGGCACTGTACAGACACAGAATGAAGGACAGCCCCTGCCCATCAGGAGCTCAAAAAGGCTCTGATGCCTACTCCCACAGTAACAGTTTTAAAGCAGGCAGCGAGTCAGTGCAGAGACTATTATACACAAGTTCTCCCAGCAGAAGCCAACATTGCTTTGTCAATTACAGGGGAACAACCTAAAAAGAAAATAAAACATCTCCTGCCCTGGACTGGCCTAGACTAGCACACAACTGATCCTCAGGAGCCATCTCATGTCACTTACAAATCAATCAGTGGCTTCTGACTACAGGCAGCCAGGCAAGCACTGCCATTCTAGCCCCTCTGAACTCTGAAGGTGGTTGTGGAGCCCGTCTCTTTGTGGCCAATTGGCCACAGCTGCTGCTGGGCAGCTTTCTGGCTGGGAGCAGGAGTTGGGGACACCTGGAAGCAAGCAGACCAAACTCTTACAAAGGTATATTGGAAACTGCTTGGGGCTAATTGTGGTCTTGACTCATACCAGGGTAACATCATAGAATCATAGAACTGGAAGGGACCTTGATACGTCATCAAGTCCAGTCCCCTGCCCTGATGGCAGGACCAAGCACCATCTAGACCATCCCTGATAGATGTCTGTCTAACCTGCTCTTAAATATCTCCAGTGATGGAGATTCCACAATGCCCCTAGGCAATTTATTCCAGTGTTTAATCACCCTGGCAGTTAGGAAGTTTTTCCTAATGTCCAACCTAACCTTCCCTTACTTCAATTTAAGCCCATTGCTTCTTGTCCTATCCTCAGAGGCCAAGGAAAACAATGTTTCTCCTTCCTCCTTGTGACACCCTTTTAGATACCGGAAAACAGCTATCATGTCCCCTTCTCAGTTTTTTCTTTTCTAAACTAGACAAGCCCAATTATTTCAGTCTTCCCTCATAGCTCATGTTTTTTAGACCTTTAATCATCATCACAGGCACTGGTCCAGATCTACATCAATGTGAGATCAGAATCAAGTTTTGACCATGCAAAGTCCACTGCTAACTTAACTGGGTTAAACTCAGCCTGGAGTGAGTGGGTGAAACTCCAGCCACTGCAGGTTTTAAGCCAGAGCTGGATTTGGCCCAAGGAATTCAGTCACCCACGCACCTCTGTGGAATTCCTCTTATGGCAATACAGAAGATAAAGTTGGCTGGTGAAACATGCCCAGCACCTCTATGCCACCTGTCCTAAAGCAGGACTTGGCACATTCCAATCATTGTCCACCAGGTCTGCCAACGTGGCGGGGAAGGGGGTAGCTACCCTGGGGCCCAGTGATTGAAAAGGTCTCGGAGCTCCTGGCTGCTGCTGCTGGAGCCCCAGGTGATGCTGCAGGGGTAGCTGGAGGAGGCTAGTACCCAGCCCCACTGCTTATAAGGGCCCAGAGCTGCCCCCCACACACACATTTCCCAGGGCCTGGTGAAGTCTGTCTGCTGCCTTGTTGTTCACCCCCATTCATGATCTTCCAGAAAGATGTCTGCACTCTGAGTGAGCAGAGGAACCAATAGATTTGTGGGAAGTCTTTAAAATTCCTCAGGATGCTGTGTGTTCTTACAGGGCACTTCCTCCCAAAGCATTTCAACTCCAGGCTCTTCCCCCACTGCTGAAATGCAGCCATCTCTGGGGGTGGACTGCACCTGCCCTTGGCAATACACCCGCATTGAGCAACACACAACAGGTTAGAACAGGAAGCAAACCCCCAGCTGAACCTGCAGGGAGGGGGACAGTTAAGTAGGCAGCCCGGATTTACCTAACCTAGGATTTGGCCAGGACACAAAAAGTGCCCTGACGTCTCCAATGAGCACAAGTTGTTAGGACCCCAGTTTTACATCTCATTTCAAAGGTGGCACTTCCAGCAACAGTGCAGATGCTGTCTCAGAGCTGCAGGAGGTCCAGAATTTCTCTACAGATCTCCGGGGTGGGCAAATCATCCCCCTACTGAGACAGAAGCACACCACCTTCCAGGAACCCAACAGGCTTGCTGCAGTAAGTTTTGCCCTTTCCGAAACAGGGGATACTCTGATCAGGCTCCCATTTTCCCTGGGAAAGTCTCCCAAGTACTGGCCAGCCCCCGTCCCACTTAGCTTGGGCAGCTCAAGGCTGCACAAATGCACAATTTTGAAACTGGTGCAGTGGCAGGTATCCTAACAGAGCCTGCCCAGGGGGGTGCCCACATGATACTGTGGCTGCGTGGTTTGGCAAAGATGAATATAATCCTCTGGGAAAACCAAGGAGCCAACTTTCCCACAGGCCGCCAGACCTCATGTCAGGCCCACCTCAGCATCTCTCCCTTTAACAATCCCATTTCACCGCCTAGGAGCTGGTGCAGCAAAACCAGAAACTCCACTCGGCCCTCTGACAGGCCTCCACAGTGGCAGACATCTTGGTGGATGACAGGGCTGTTGGTGCCCCCAGTCCATCGCATGCTGGGATGGCTCTGCACCAGTGGGAAGTCAGTAGCTGAGCGGTAGGAAGTAAAAGAAGCTTCAGATAAGGCCCAGGTGATTTGACATAAACCTGTGTTAAAATAATGGGTGGGGACTGGCAAGAAGGAGGGGGGGTTGTGTGGAGCAAGAAGCAGCAGATCAGGAAGCACAGCTCTGTGGGCAAAGTTTGGTTCGTTTTTTAACCCCGATGTTTCTATATCACTTTAACATTTCCCATGGCACATGGCAGCGGCCCTCCGGGTTGTGCCCAGTATTCGCAGCATTTACCTCAGTCCTGAGGCTCTGGCCCCTGGCAAAGCCCTCACCAGAGGCTTGAGTCCAATGTGGCCATACCACTGAGGGACCCGCACAGGCTGCAGCCGCACTAGGCATTGCTGGGAAAGTTAAACAGGATTATCCTTCATTTACACTGGCTTGTACCACAGAATTATGCAAGATCAGTGTAGGAGCTCAGCTGCTCAGGCCCAGGGAAAGCATTTGAGCCTTGCATTGATCTTTGAGTCCCACAGCAGGGCACCAATGGAAGAAGGTGCAGGTGGTTTTTATTATTTTTATTATTATTGGGTTCAAGGACACAGCTGGAATTGGTTTCTGTCTGGAAGGGCAGTTTATTTACAGGTGTTCCCAGAGGCGTGTCCACAACTGGCCTACACACTGCTTTCACAAGCAGCCTCTCCAACAGGATTTCATTGTTCCTGGTAGGCAGCATCTGACATGCAATTAGCTCACATGAACACTCCAGCTGACTTACAAGCCACACATGCAAATCAAAGGAGGCAGCATTGCCTAATGGATAGAGTGCAGCTGAGGGACCTGGGGTCTGTCCCCATCTTTGCTATTGGATTGCTGCATGACTTCACTGCTCTCTGCCTCGCTTTCCCTGCCTGAAGATAAATTTGCTTCCCTCCTTTGGAAAGTGTTTTGAGCATCCCAGATCAAGAGTGCTAGGTAAGAGCTAGGAATTATTAGGAGTCCTTGGAGTCAGGGCGTCTGTCTAGCAAGTGTGTAATTAGCTAGCAATTAGGAACCCCCTCACCTCCCCCCCCCCCCGCCACACACACATCCCCCGATCTTCTCCTGTGAGCTAACCCAGGGAATGGCTTTAAATTGCATTGGCAACAGAATCTTTTTACTGGGGGTGATGGGCAATGCCGGCAAAGCAACAATTCCTAGAGGAACTTAAAAAACAACACTGGTCCTATAGCACCTTAGAGACTATTATATGTATATATATAGCTAGTATCATGAGCTTTTGTGGGCACAACCCACTTCTTCAGATAACAAATACGGAGCCAAAGATATGTCATCTGAAGAAGTGGGTTGTGCCCACGAAAGCTCACAATACTATATATATTTTTTGGTTAGTCTCTAAGGTGCTACAGGACCATTGTTGTTTAAGTTGTTTTAGTTACAGACTAACACGGCTACCCCTCAGAGTTCCTAGAGGGATAGAGATAATCAGCTGTTCAGTTCATGGAAACTTCAGGACCAAATCCCACTGGCTTCACTGGGTATGTCTACACTACACACTAAGCCCAGGTGCTAATTCAGAGTTGAGTCCAGATCACCCTGCCCCCTCACTTCTGTCCACACACATATCAGTCCAAGTTGGTCCACAAGCACTCAGGGCCAGATCCTAGGACCCTGCTGAGGACATGGGTCAGAGCCTGAGTCCCACTGTGACTTGGGTCTGTCATTTTGCAGTGTGGATGCAGCTCAGGCTGCAGACCCGAGCCAGAAGGGCTGCACAGTGCAGTATATGGATGTTAGCATAGTTGTAATACCCACATCCAGCAATTGTAAGCCTGTTGTACAATGTAGTGGGGACGCTCAAGTGCAGACTTGGAAACACCTAGTCCATGAGCCCAGGTCCCACAGACCCAGGACTACCATGCAGCATAGACATAACTCTGCTCTCTCCCTCCTGGCCTTCAAGAGAAGTAGAGAAGGGGAGCAGGGTTTGTCCCTAGCCACTCTAGTGTGTGCATAAGGCTCAGAGGGTTGAGCATCATAAAAGTCCAGGTTCCAGAATAAATCCGAAGTGGCTGGTGCTTGCTGAAGGCTGGAATGACACGGACCCCACGTAGGGTCCTGCATTGCACGAAGCTGCTCAAAGCTGTTGGCTGGCACAGCTTGAATCTCCGGTCCCCCGCCACACTAGCCCCGTAGTTACCCCCTGGCGCCTGTGCTCCAAACTGTTGGTTACCCTAGCGCTGAGACTCCATGGAAGAGTCCAACATTATGTGGTTTGGGACTTAGGTCAGGCCCATAACAGTGCTCGGGAACACATGGGTCTCACACACATTGCACAGACTCTTGCTTGGCTCCCTTGTTTCCTCCTGTGGTACGTAAACAAAGGACACCAGGGGTTTGCTGGGTTCCTGGACACTCACCCCATTATAGGCTACTGTCTTCTCCACATCTCATGATTGCTCTGCTTATTGCAGCCTGTCTGGGGAGCCCTGAAATGCTTCCCCACCAGCAGGTCCCCCCAGTGGGTGGAAACACTGAGACCATTTAGCTCCTACACTTGCTCAAAGACACTAAGTCCCGACTCCCATGCTGTTGTGGGTTGGGTCTGATGAGGGGCTCAGCCTGAAGGTTCCCCTCACCTGTCGGTTTTCACACTCCGGGCCTTTCTGCTGCAGCTGGGAAAGCAATTGCTGAACCATGTTTTGGAAAGCGGGGGAGTGTCTGTCTCGCCCTCAAGCACTGTTTTTTTTCAGCTGGAGGTCCATGGGCTATGGCTAAGATTTCCAAAGGGGTCTGCACCTCTACACAAAAGGGGTCTGCAAATTCGAAGAGGCTGGGCAGCTCTTGAACAGGTTCAGACTGTTAGTGGAACGGCAAAGCTGAGGCAAAGTGCCCAGAGGCCTGAGAGAAGTCTGATCACTGCTATGGACCAGCTCTCTGAAGAGCAGAATAGTCTGGAAATCTCCAGCTGGCATGGGAAGGAAGTTTCTTGGCCGGAGCGAAGCGTATTTGTCCTGGTGGAGGCTGCCCCTCTTGTTTCCTTTGCTCCTTTCCCAGGAATCTGGTGCATTGTTTCTTGAAAGATCCCAGTGTTCATTGGCACCGTTGTGTTCCTGGCAGGCCACTGGCCTTTCTGGCAGCTCCTAGCCCCCGAGTCCTGTGCCATCCTTCCCAGGACCCTGCCTCTGCCCTGCTTTCTGGGACCGAGATATCCCATTAGCTCTGCGGCGCCTCCCAACTGACAACCTCTACTCCTTTGTCCTCTAAGCTGTTTTACTTTTGCAACCACAACAAAAAGCTTTTCTCTCATAAAATCCACAGGGAACTTAGCAACAAGGCTCAGCTTATGTGATCAGCAGCTAAGTACAATTTAAAGCCACAGCATCTGGGTAAGTCCCAAGGGTGGTATTTGCATTTTTTACGCTGCCTAGGTCACTGGTGGTAGGCTATCTTAAATAGCGCCAAGTACTGCTGTCCTTAGGGTATTATTTGTGGTATATTTTTTAGGTGATTAAGGGCACCTAGAGTGTATTTATAGTGGCTGTAGGTACTATTTGTGCAAGTCTAAATGAACAGAGACAGGCCCAAAGCAAACTCCAGGTCTGAACACCCCTGAATTTAGGAGAATCCCAAATCCTCCCTTCAATTCCAGACAGGACGAGAGCTAAACCCAACACCCTCCAGATCTAGCCTGGCATTTGACATCCTGAGCCATGTGCCATGCCAGCTCTCTGGTGTGACTCAGTGGGAGTGATCACACTGTGCGAAGCACTCACAGACCAGAGGACAAACAGGCGTCGGCTAGAGGCGAGGGTTGGAATCCAACGGCAGAGTTGTCGAGGTGAGGCTCAGCCACATCCTGGCAAAAAAAGAGCTCAAGAGGCCTTAGCTTTGGGGAGGCTGGAGGTCAGTCTTGCAGAGGGACCCACACATCTCAAGGACTTTACATGGCAAGAGCATTTCATGTGCCCGGGCCGTGTGGAAGAAGCCACGGGGACATAGGGCAGTCAGCTCCACAGCGGAGGGGCATGAGTACAGCATCGTCCAGGTCCCATTGTCTCAAGATTACAACTGGGATTTACTACATAATCAGCCATTTTCTGTCTCAATGGGCTGGAAAGGGCATGGTGACCAAAGGAGCAAACACATTGTTTTAAAGGGTTGCTCCTATCCTTTGCCATCCAGTGACTCATCATGGACAAGCAGGCTGGGTTATCCAACCTGGGAGGGGAATCTCATTGAGGCATAGGTGTGTGTTCACAGCTTGCATTCACACTGACCCCCCCCCCCCCGCCCCCGAAGCTTCCATTCTGCAGAGGTTTGTCTGGTTTTAAATGCCAGTGTAGCTGTCAGTATCTGCCAGCAGGGGGAGCGGTTGCATTACTTGTAAATCTAGAGCTTCAGGGGGTAGCCCAGTTAGTCTGTACAGGATAAACTTAAAAAACAACAAATGGTCTGATAGCACTTTAAAGACTAACAAAACATGTGGATGTATCATGAGCTTCTTCAGATGACCAGAGTGTTGGATGTCCAGAACTAAACTAAATAGGGGAGAAGGGCAGGGGGAGGGGGAGAGGAAGAAGAGGCAGTGTGTATAAAAATATCAAGGGGAAAGCTGAGCTGGAATGGAACAGGAAAAACAAATAGTCTATAAGCACCTAAAGACTGGTAGTCTTGTAAATCTAGCCTGCTGTTTGAGGGAGAAAGACGCTGACACAATCTTGTAGCTGCTTGAAAAGACCAGTTCTTAGAACTCAGTACAAGCCCAAATGCAGGAATTTCTGTGTGTGTGGGGGGGAGGGGGGTATGCTTTTTTTGTAAATGTGGACGGCAAGGGTGTAAATGCACACACACCCCCATAGCTCCCCAAGTAAGTGGGGAAATCATCCCCAGCCTTTCCCCGGCTGGTCAGAGCATGCTTACTTGGGAGACCAAGGGGAGGTGCTTTTGGACTCTTTGCACCCCCCCTGCATACGGGCCTGCAGTAGTCATTGTCTGTCAGCTGGGAACTTACTCAGTGCATCTTATTTCTGTGCCTATGTCCTGGACTGTCCAGGAGTTCTACAAGGGGGCAGGGATCATTGCTTTCAGACAGCGTAAATAATAATAATAGATACATAAAAGAATACATACTTAAAGCACCTTTCACCTAGCTGAGCACATTACAAATATTCAGTGATTAAAGCTTTTCAGCACCCTGGAGCTATTATCCCCATTTTCTGGATGGACAAGGAAGACTCAGAGTACGTTTACCCCGCCAGAACAAGAAGTTAAAGTAGCAGACATACCCTAAAAGAGATTCCATGGCTTGCCCAAGGTCACAAAGCAAATCACTGGCACAACCATGACCAATCCCCTGCAGTCCTGACTTCATTGCCTCTATCTAAGCACCCAATCACATGCATTGGCTCCTAATTTGGAGCCCTTTGGGTTGTGTAGATTTGAACCTGGGACCCCTGGAGCTTAATGTAAGAGCCTGTACCGCTTGAATGAGAAGCCTACTAGATTTTGTGTGTTCCAGTGCCACAGTGGGGGGGCTGGAGCACCAGCACAGGCTCCGCAGTGTTGTGGGGAGCCCTGATCCTCAGGGGCATCCAGCCCCCAGACCTGAGGTTCCCCGCCCTTATGCTAAAGGTTGATCCTCACTAACTCCCTTCAGCTTCAGTGGGGAGCACAGGGCCAAACCCCTTATCAAATCTTTCCCCACGCACATGGAGGAATTGACCCCCCTCCAAAAAAACACCCTCCATGTTTTATTAACCACACAACTTTGCAAGCAGCAGGGCTAGGGTTCTACCCTCTTCCTTGTCCCAGAGCGACACATGCCGCACTCGGAGGAGGCAGTGACAGCAGGTGCAACTGAGAAGTTAGAGGAGCTGGAATGACCCAATCCCAGCTGCTCCAAACAGCTCCCTCCATGCAGTCACCTTCCTCCAGACCCAGGCAGACACAGCTAATGTCACATGTCAGACAGGTAATCCAGGTTGCTCCAGGAAAACCATGAATCAGATGCAACACCATACAGCAGGGAGTGTTATTTGTAATGTGAACTATACAGGGATTACACGTGCTTTCCAGCCAGAGTCAGAGGGCCACAGGCTTTCAAGCAACTAAACAGGCTCTGAAAAAACAACTTTTAAAAAAACAAGTAGTCCTGTGCCAGCTCAGAGACTAACTCTAAGGTGCCACAGGACTACTCATTTTTTTAAAAGTTGCTTTTTAAGTTACAGACTAACAGGGCTACTCCTCTGAGACTTTTAAACAGGATCTGGTTAACTGAGTGGGGCAGGAAGCGAGTTTACTGCCCCAGCAACATTTCTGAGATACTGAAACATTTTCCTGACCTAAATTGGGACAAAAAGTCAACATATTTAAAATTTTCATGAACCAAAGAAAAGTTGGTTGGGGTCGATCAAGTGATTTCATTTCAATTTTCACTTTTTAAAAAAATGTTTTACTTTGATGAGTTGGTTTCTAAATGATATTTCATTTCCAACAATCAAACAAAAAAAAACCCCAGAATTGTTCATTTTGAAAACACCAACTTTTTTTTAATTGAAACTTTTGTTTCCAAAATTAACCCTTTCCCACCAGCAGCTTCACGTTTTAATGAATCATCATTTTCGGATGAAACCGTTTCCTTGAAAAAATCCTGACTAGCTCCATTCACTAACACTGGAATGAAGGGTATAATTCAAACACAGGCTGTATGGATCAGAACCAAAACACCACAGCAGAGTACCCCTGAACTTGAAAGAAAGGTGGATCTTAACTTCAAAATGGAGGCCCATAACAAAATGGATATTAAAATATTTTGGCTACTAAGCCCAACCCTCAGGGTGTCATCTCATCGTTACTATCTCCAACTTTTCTTCAGTCAATCATGGTGCCCCCACATTCAGCCATTCTTGAGTTTATTTACTTCCCATCATCCTTCCTCTTCTGTGAGAAAGGGCTGCACAAACCCAATACACACCTGGGCTTTGTCTACACTGGCGGCTTCTTGCGCAAGAACATCTTGCGCAAGTGTTCTTGTGCAAGAAGTCTTGCGCAAGAAAACGTCCACACTGCCATGTGCACGCTGTGCTTTTGCGCAAGAGCGCCCATGGCAGTGTGGACGCTCTCTTGCGCAAGAAAGCTCTGATGGCCATTTTAGCCATAGGGCTTTCTTGCACAAGAAATCCCTGCCACGCGTCCACACTGCCTGCTTGCGCAAGAGCTCCTGCGCAAGAGGGCTTACACCTGTTAAAAAAGAGCGTAGCTCTTGCGCAAGGAGCCCTCTCTTACCACACCGTACTGTAAATTTCCTTGCACAAGAGCGGATGGGCAGTGTGGACGCTCTGCAGATTCTTGTGCAAGAATGGCCGTACTTGCGTAAGAAGCCGCGAGTGTAGACATAGCCCTGGGTTATGGGAAACTAGAAAGCAGAAGAGAAGAGTGAGGGGGGATTTGATAGCAACCTTCAACTTCCTGAAAGGAGGTTCCAAAGAGGATGGAGAGAGGCTGTTCTCAGTAGTGACAGATGGCAGAACAAGGAGCAATGGTCTCAAGTTACAGTGGGGAAGGTCTAGGTTGAATATTAGGAAAAACTATTTCACTAGGAGGGTGGTGAAGCACTGGAATGGGTTACCTAGGGAGGTGGTAGAATCTCCATCCCTAGAGGTTTTTACGTCCCGGCTTGACAAAGTCCTGGCTGGGATGATTGTTGGTCCTGCTTTGGGCAGGGGGCTGGACTCGATGACCTCCTGAGGTCTCTTCCAGCCTTAGGATTTTATGATTCTATGAAAGCAAACCCTCTCTTGATGGTCTTTATCCATGTAGGGTGATGTTCTTTCAGCTTACTACAAAACATCCAGCATTAGACGCTCCAAGAAGAGCCAATTGGAGCTTCATCCCTCTCTCCAACCACCAGAGTTGTTCTTGGTGGTTATGTCCGAGTCACAAAATTCAAAAGACACCAGAGCTCATGGCTGGGACTCAGAACTGCCTGAGGGAAGTTGATGCAGAATCTGAGTTTGGTTTGCAGGTGATGGGCTCACCATGCAGCTAGTCGCTAAAGCCCTGTTTAATTTATAGAAGAAGATGAGAGAGCTCAAGGTACAAATGTGACTAATAAATTGCCACTGGGAGATCCCTTTTCCCAGGCAATCCCACCTTGCTTATAGCTCCTTCTCTAGAAGTTCCCAAGAAGGGAGTTCCATCTGTCCATTAAGAATATCAGAGCCACAAACCCAAGAGAACAGGCAGATCACATCGGGTTCGCAGCACAGGCTTGGGAAAAGAATTGGGAGGGGGTTTTCCTTGGAATATGGGAGGTATTTTGGCCACTCATTTTCAGTCCTGCTGTCATCAGTTCCTGGAAATGCCACATGCACAGAGATGGTACTTTCAGGCACATCCACAGACAGCAATGGGTAAGTTGGAAGAAGGGTAGTGTCCCTTTTAAACAGTCTGTGAGCCATCACTGGGTTCTGGATTTTAGAAGCCATGGGAAATTAACCAGAACTGTATGTCTCTAGGCCAGTGTTTCTTAAACTTTTTAAGACTGAGGAACACCAAACAATAATTTTTTTTATGAGGAACACCAAGAATTTTTGGTTGAGCGCAAAAAAAAAAAAAAAAGTCGGGGGAGGGGAAGTTATTGAGCAAAAAAAAAAGTCACCTGCCCCTCTAAGGGCAGCCATTTTGAATTCTGTTGTTCTCCATGGCACACCTCCAACTGCCTCGTGGCATGCCGGTGTGCCACGGAACATTGTTTAAGAAACACTGCTCTAGACTGCATTTTTGTTGGCCAGCAGGGAAGTTTGCCATAGCACAAGGCACTTACTTAAATGTCTGGATAAATTTCTTTGATATCAATTGACACTCTGTGGTGCTCACAAATTACTTAAAAGGATACTAACCTATTCCTATACACTCCAAGTCAGGTATGATCATCCTCATCTTCCATCCTAAGCGTGAACTATCCCCATGTATCGCTTAGGAGCAGTGTTTGGAGGCACCATCTTTGGGGGCAAGTTCACTTGTTCAAAAGAAACTGAACTCAGGCTGTACCAGTTGTAGCTTGTAGTTCAGGAGTGTTCAGGTGAAGGCATTTGGTTAGGCCCATTCCGAAAACTGTGATGGGATTTCAGACATAGGCTGGGACTTTGAGCACCCAAGTTTCAGTGGTACCTCGAGGCAGGTTTTTGGTTTGGATCCATCTCTATTAAAAATAATAATTGTGTTTTGCACTTGTGGAGTGTTTTCCACACAAGGATCTCAGTGCCCCTTACAGATATTAACTGGAAAGGTAGAACAAGATTATTATCTCGAGGGAGCATTCTCTCCATTTTACAGAATGGGAAACTGAGGCACAGAGCCATAAAGACCAATATGTTTAGAAGTGGCCATTGATTTGGGGTGCCATTGTTTCTGGATGCCCCGTCTGAGACATCTACGGCCTGATTTTCAGAGGTATTGAACCCCCCTAAACCTACATGAAATCAGAGCTGTGGGGTTATAAGACTCACACCTCAGGAGGTCTCAAGCTGGGAACCCAAACCCTGAGGCATCAAAACCCAGCAATGAGTTTTGAAAGGGTGGCTGCAAATGACTTCTCCAAAGCCACACCCTGAGTGAGCAAGAGAACCACAGATGCCGGGTGCCCTGATTCCCTTCCAGCAAACCACACCGCCTTCAAAAGAAGGTTATGGATATAATTATTTATTTGTTGGTACAGCTCAAGGTATCGCACTGTTCTCTTTGTCCATGGCTTCCTGTGCTTTATCAAACTGTGATCACCTGGCGTTTCACCTATCAGCTTCATCGTGTAGCAAAATCTTGTCACCCCCTCCAGCAGGCAGGCTAGGGAGTTCTAGTCAGCAAAGATGGAGGCCATATCTCAAAGAACCCTCTCAGCAGCAGGTTCCTGTCAGGCAGAGTCCCCCAGGCTGGAAACTGAATGGGGAAGGAGGCAGTCAGTCAGAAGGGACTGGCCTACACTGTGGCTTTCAGTTGTCCTAATGGAGGAGTCACTGAGTTGGGTTTTCTGGCAACTTAGAACTGGCTTTGTTTCTTGTTCATAAAAATTGCTATCTGTAGAGAAAAAGAGAAAACCTGTTAGCAAGCTCGCGCTGGGGCCAAACACTGAGCCAATGGCCCAGACCAGTGGTGAAAGAGGGAATGCGTCAGAGAATGCATGTGGTCCCACAATGAAGGACGATTCACAATGGATACCCAGGTTAGTGACACAGATTTTCAAAGCACTCTAGGGGATTGAGACTCATGCCCTCCATTAATCTTAATCTTAATGGAGGATGTGTTTAAATGCCCCCAACAACTCTGAAAATCTGAACCAGCATTAGCCAAACCGCTGAAGCTGGCAGGGTTAACTGGAGCATGGACATATTGTATAGCAGACATGGAACAGATGTCAAAGATTAAAAAATGTCCCCAGTTCTGGACTTGTCATTATTGAGGGCACAGAGGTTACCATGTAGACACCTACTGATTGCACACACACACACACCCCCAAGCTGGATCATTAGGTTGGAGTCTTTCCACTGGGAATTTAATGCAGGCACAAAACTGCACCCACAGTTACAAAGGCCAAACTCATATCATTTTTAGAAATCTAGGTCCCAGCCTGTGAACTTAGCTTCCATTTAGGCACCTTCCAGTATGGATGTGCAAATAGATTGAACATAAATATTCCCCCAGAACTGGAACCAAACCTGTCTTAATCTATCAAGGCAAATCCAGAGACTTACATACAAAGTGGGGTGCTTCTAATCCTCCCTCCTAGGGAACGGGGTACTCACTAGGCCTCTGACCTCAGAATGGGCTGAGTTTCTTCCTATTATGGAGCAGACAGAACTTATCTCCCACCTGCTCAACATTAGAAATGCCAAGAAATTAACTAACCTGAGCAACTCTGTGACCACCCAAGACCTTCACGTCCCTATCTGAAATACTGATCTTAGCTGGACTCCTGCTCCTCAGATGGGCAATACATTGAGCACATATTCAAGCTCTTCAATTCCCCGTCTCCCCATACTGAGGGATACATGGCTCTCAGGCTAGAGAGTGAGGGACACCTCCTACTTACAGCTCAGTGTCTGAAATAACATCAGGCCTCTCCAGAGTCTGCTTCCTCCTCTGAATGGCATCCAATATCTTTTTCCTAGGCCCCAGTGGGATGTTGATGCTCTTCAGGTCATTATCTGAGCACAGCATGAGGGCCTCAAGGTCAATCTTCTCCTTCTTCAGGATAGAGATGAACTCGAACATGTGCAGGGAAGCCAAGAAGACCTCCAGGGGAGTAGTATCGGGTTCGTTGTCATCATCCAGTCCCACCTCCACATCCTCCCAGGGCAGCTCCTCCGTGTTCCGCTCCTGCAGGCTGTTGGCACTGCCGATGCTGTCGTTGAGACTTGGCGAGCGCTGCAGGCGGCTCCGCAGTTTGACACCTACCCCATCCAGGCTGCCCTCACCCAGCGTGCTGGCATCCTCCTGGCCGATCCCAAAGAGCCCACTGCTGATGTAGCTCCTTCGGAACACCATGGTACCAAGCCCAGGCCGGTTAAACAACGAGTCGTGGCCAGAATCCGTGCTGACCTCGGAGTGGGCCGAGTCTATGTGCAAACCTGGGTCGCTTATGGCACGGGAGACGGTATCTTCGTCGGTTAAAAACATGTCCCTGATGTTGCGCCGGGTCCACTCCTTCGGGCTGGCGTAGGTGCCTTGCTTCACAAACATGACGTCATTCCCCAGCTGTAGGCCCGACAGAGACCTCACGCTTTTCCTCCCATCCTCGTAGATCTTAAATGTCCCCTCCACCTGCTTCTTCTTCTCCAGCTTCTTCTGCATTTTGGTCTTGCCCTTGGCTGTGCCGTGGAGAGTGGCTTGGGAATATGGCAGGGAAGTCACCATGGACATGTGCTGGAACTTCCTGCTCAGAGTGCTGCTGGAGTAGCTAGAGAAGCTCATAGTGTCGGAGTTGTCGGACATCTCCTTCTTGTACCTCTTCTCCATCCGCTCGTGGTGCTTTTTCTGCATCTTCACGCAGTCCTTGATCCTCCTCTCTGCGTCTCTGAAAGCCTTGTCCTTCAGCTTGCTCACCAGTTTGGGGTTGAGGCTGCTCTGCTTGGCGGCAATGGAGTCTAGGTACCGCACACACTCCATGTGCCCCTTCATGGCAGACATGTCCAGTGGCGTATGGTAGTCATTGTCCAGACACCAGATGTTGGCCCCAAATGACACCAGGAAGGAGAGGCAGTTCAGATGGCCATTGGCTGCCGCTAGGTGAAGAGGTGTGTTCCCCCAGATGTCACATTTGTCTGGATCACCCCTAAAACAACGTTTGGAACAACTCATTAATGCACAGTTCTGTTGGGCTGACCTTACCATGCAGCTATGAAATGGGGTTTAGAGAGAGCCTTACTAGACAATAAGCTCATGCAATGGATGAGCCTACCATACAAGCTGTTTCTTCCCCAATATAACCCCTACCATACAAACTGTTTCTTCCCCAATATAAGCAACATGTTCCTTAGCAGAGGCACAACACCCCAGCCCACAAGTTCTCTGAAGAAGTTTTCAGGCAATCACACAATGGCAGGTCCATGACATTTTCTGTTACCCACATTTAGCCCCAAAGGTGACATTCATATACCTGTGCCCAATTCACCATCCGCTCTCCATGCTGGAGAGGTACCTGAGCTGCAAAACAGGGATCCAGATCCTGGACATCCTAGAGTTGGTGGGAAACGAGGGACTGGAT
Source organism: Pelochelys cantorii (assembly GCA_032595735.1). Classification (NCBI taxonomy): domain Eukaryota; kingdom Metazoa; phylum Chordata; order Testudines; family Trionychidae; genus Pelochelys; species Pelochelys cantorii. Next base: position 18,073,069 of record CM064344.1, read on the forward strand.
CTGGGATATTTGGATGCCCTGTTATAAAGGTAGAGACTATTTGCAAAATTCAGACGCAGGCTCAGAGCACCATCGTCTCCAAAATCAGACAGTGTTCGGACTCAAGCTCTTCACTAGATTATAGAAGGTGGAGCAAGCTCCCAAAATAAGCCCTCTACTGTATGTGCACTTCTACAGATCCTCCCTGGGGTGCCCCCCTGCTGGAAATGCCAGGATAAACAGCCATTCCAAGCCCTTGGCCTAAATCGCATCAGCTGTTTCACCTTTTCACCTTCAGGTGCACATCATATGAACTGCATCCTGGACTCACAGCTGTGCCTTGGGCACCATTCAACTGATAAGACTGGTGGGTTTTTTTTCTTTCCTTAGTAAGTTTGGTTTTCAATTGCACAGCTCAGTGCAAGTTGGTATTAGCACATCCTGAGAATCTGGTTTCAAAGGAAGTAGAGATTAGGTTTCCACCCTTCTTAAGAGCCACAGACTCGCCTAATGTGATTAGCAGACTCTCTAGTGATGTCAGTCCCTGATCACCAGGGAGTGGCCCAGTTTTGCAGCCTCTCATGATAAAACAACGTATGCAAAGCAGGACTTGGCCATAGAGAAAGTGCACTTGAGAATACTTGGGTGGACATCTGAGCTCCTAACATCCCTCTCTGTTTGTAATCTGCTGAAATGAGACATGGCTGCTCTGCTTCCAACATCAACCGTGCACTTGTGCATAGGAGTCAGTGCACAATCAGAATCGCAGAACTACCAGACTACACTGCTATACCGTTCCGTACAGCAACTCTCCCTGGGAAAGCGTGGGAGTACGACAGCTCGGCGTTTCACCGTCACAGCATTCCTTCACCTTCATCCCTATAGTCGTGCCTGGTGACCATGGCTGCCATTAGAGGAACTAGGTGCTTCCTCATGGCCACTGATCCACCCTTTCCAAAACTGGCTCTTGCTGGGAGTGACTGAAGCAGGAGCTGAGCCACCACACAGGCAGTTCTCTCCCAGCACCTGCAAAGGGACAGAATGTCCTCCAGGCCTGTTAGGAAAGAATAGGTTGGTGGGAAGGAAGAGGTAGACTGGCATTGGAGAGGCTGAGAGCTCTCTCCTGTCCTGCACTGGTGGCCTGTCCTTGACACAGGCTGGGATGGAGGCACCAGATCTCCCTCACTGGCCACGGGGTAAGGGCTTGGCTCCAGCCAGTGGTGCTGAAAGCGGCTAATATGACACCTGCTACAGGAGGCTAATTTGGCAACTGGTGTGAGCCCCCCAGCTGGCCGTGCCATTTTACCACAGGGACTGGGACTGGCAGGAGATGAGCTCTCCCCCAGCCAGCCTGGCCTGCACCATTCCCAACTTTGTCTCCGTTAGCCCTATTCTTACTGATTTCCCTCTCCACCTCCCACCCTCCCCTTCAAACATTGGGAGCTTGGACCAACACAGCCTTGACCAGAGCCACTCCTGCTTTCAAGTTGGTAAAACTAAATCCCAAGCAACGAGCCACCTGGACCCATCTACTCCCTACTGGAACAGAGGCACAGGGCCCAGTCCTGCATCCAGCCCTGTCATTGGCTTCAGAGGGAGTACTGTGCTCAAAAAGTTACAAGGATCATGCCCAGACAGATCGCAAAGAGAAAAGAAAGGCAAAGGAGCAATGAACATCAAGGACCCATTCACCCATCAGCAGGACAGGGGAGGATTATCTTGGCTGCTGGCATCCTACCTACTCTGGCGATGCTGAGCTCTGGTGACAGATATACTTCCTAGTTTCTGTGTTAGCTCCGCCCTGCTCCCTCCACCCTAGTAATGACATGTCAAGGCTGGGAAATTCATGGGGAGAATAAATATTTGATGAATTGCAAGGGAGGAGTAAATTATTTATCCAGCTGGATTAAAGAGCCAGCAACACTGTGACAGCAGGTGCCGCAGTGGGCTTATAGGGCGGTGAACTGTTGTTTGTTTATGTTTGCTCTGAGCAGCCCCACGTGTGTCGGAGTTGGCATGATCCTCTGTGCATGGGTTGGCGTGTGCAGGGGGGAGAGGGGCATGATGGACCAGCATGTTCACATATTAGGCATGACTTAGGGGTGGACCTGGAGCAAAGTCTGGTTCCAAACCTAACCAGTGGACTTTGTGCCAAATATGCCATTTTTCCTTGGGTATTCCTTGTGCATCTGCATGACATAGGAGATAATGAAACTGGCCTCTTCTGTAAACTGCTCTTCGATCTACTGTTGAAAGTGCTATACAAAGAGCTAGGGATTATGAGGAAGATGCTTTCCATATGCTATTTGTTGCTTCAGGGAGACACTGGCTAGGAAGAAATAACATGAGCTCCAGCTGTCTCAGTCTATATCCCTCATCATGGACCCACAACATAACAAGTCTAGATCTCTGCTTATTGTGTAAATGACTCCTTGAGGCACTAAAGGTGTCCATGAAAAACAAGCAAGCGCAACTCCTTGTAAGGTGGGCATGTCTGAGCCAGAATCAGGCACAGATAATAAACATGAGGTTACCCCGGCTTGCTGGTTTTAGAATCCCTTCTCAAAGTAGACCCACACTTCAAGGGCATTGCCCATTGTTAATTGCAAGATCTAAGAAGTGGGAACATATTTTAACAACAGTTAATGCACCGTATATACAGTGGAATGCTTTTCAGAGTCAAAGCATTTTCAAGCGCTGAATCAACACTCATAGCAATTAATATTACTTTTAAAATATTTTAACTGCCCCCCCCAGGTATATACAAGCCTACACTGAATCACCATGCTATCTTATCACTGTACCGCTCACCCTTCCTCATTCCAGCACATTCCTCATGTTTGTTTTGCTCCACTTGAGCCACTGCAGCTAAAATTCGGCTTCAATCCTGCAAACATTTACTCATGTCCTGTTAAAAGCATGGGTTCCCAAACTGAGGGACATGCCCCCCTGGGGGGGCATGAAGAAATTCCAGGGGGGGTGCGAGGCAACCCAGCTACACACCCCCCCATCAATCTCACCCCAAGTTTTGCTGCTATTTTTTGGGAGGGGGGGCGTGAGGGTTTCTCAAAAATCAAAAGGGGGGCATGATGCCAAAAAGTTTGGGAACCACTGTGTTAAAGCGTGTGCGTATTCCCTTCAAAATCCATGGGACTGCTTGTGTAATGCTGTCAGACCCCAGTTGTCTGCAGGCGGAACTGAACCTAAGACTTCTGGAGCTTAGTGCATGAGCTCCTAGTGCATGAGCTAAAAGCCAACTGGCCATTAGCTAAGGCTGTAGAGTAGACTCATTAGTCTCTCTGTAAGTGCTCTCAGTGCACTAGATGGGACAGTGCGCCACACCCAGAAGGTGTGAGGTTTACAGTTGCACACTTAATGTCAATTGCAGGTACAGGTTGTACCTGCCTTAACCAGGACTCCCTGGTGCAGCAACATCCGTGGTCTGGCACGAACCACGGATATACCTGGACCACAGAGACGAGGAACAGGGAGCTCTGGTGGGGGGGCAGGAGCACTGTAGGGGGCACTGGTGACTCAGCAGGGAGCCTCATTTGGGGGGGCAACAGGCAGCATGGTGGGGAGTTCTAGCCCCCGTGGATAGGGTTGCCAGGTGTCCAGTTTTGAACTGGACAGTCTGGTATTTGAAGTTTCTGTCTGGGAAATAAATTGAGAAAATACCGGACATAGAAATGTCCAGTATTTTCTAATTAGGTTAGTTTTATTATTATGAGTGTTAGTACGTAGTTGCGTACTGCCTGGCTGGTAGATGCGCTCACACTGCGTGAGTGTGTCCACCAGCCAGGCAGTACGCAACTACGCAGTAGAGAAGCGGGGGAGGGGGCGAGGCAGGATGGAATCCCTGGGGCTGGACTCGATCATGGTCCTCTGGCACCGTGCACAAGATGGGCAGCACCCCGGGATCTGCATGTGCCCGGGCCAGGCCCAGGCCAGTCCCACTCGCCCTGACGCTGTCCCGGCCAGCCCTGCTTCCCGCCAGCCAGTTCTCCCCCCATCTCCCCCAGCCAGCCCCGCATCCCACCAGCCGGTTCTCCCCCAGCCAGCCCCGCTCCCCCCCGACCTCCTCCCAGCCAGCCCCACTCCCCCCGACCCCCTCCCGGCTAGCCCTGCTTCCCGCCAGCCAGTTCTCCCCCCATCTCCCGCAGCCAGCCCCGCATCACACCGGCCGGTTCTCTCCCAGCCAGCCCTGCTTCCCGCCGGCCGTTCCCCCCTCCCCCCGATCTCCCCTGGCCAGCCCTGCTCCCCCCAATCTCCTCCAGGCCAGCCCCGCTCCCCCTGACCCTCTCCCACCAGCCCTGCTTCCTGCCAGCCAGTTCTCCCCCCTGTATCTCCCCCGGCCAGTCCTGCTTCCCCTGACCTCCTCACAGCCAGCCCCGCTCCCAACACCCTTCCAGCCAGCCCTGCTTCCTGCCGGCCAGTTCTCCTCTCTCCCCCCATCTCCTCCATCCAGCCCCGCTCCCCCCGACCTCCTCCAGCTCCCCCCAACCTCCTCCAGGCCAGCCCCGCTCCCCTCCCAGCTGGTCCTCCCCCCCCATCTGAGATCAAGTGTGTCTGGTATTTTTTTTTAAGCCATCTGGTAACCCTACCAGTGGAGCTCCCTGGCCCTTGCGGCTGCAGAACTCTAGCCAGACAGCGGCTATGGACCTGTGAACTCAGTGGCAGCCAGGGAACGCTGGCCATGGAGCTCCAGCCCCGTTCTGGCTCCAGCAGCTGGGGAGCTCCAGCCTCAGCCCCAGCAGCAGCCAGGGAGCTCTGGCTCAGGCTATGAAGTTCCAACCCCATCCCTCTGCCCCAGCCACAGAGCTCCGGCCCCAGCTGCAGAGCCAGCTGACTGCGGACCTGTGTCCCGGGTTGCACAGCTCTGACCGTGGCGCTCCAGCCCCGGCAGTAGCATGGCCAGTGGCATTTAGAGAGCCCTGCGGGGAGGGGGGTTCAGGCAGCAACGGGGGCAGGCTGGAGCTCTTCCCTGGTCCAGCAAATCCCCTCATTTGGTACCAGTGAGGTCCCGAGGGTGCTGGATGTGCGAGGTCCAGCCAGTAGATGTGTTTGCAGGGTTGGGTCCTGGGACTGTAAACTCTTTGGGCCAGCGAGTGTCTCTTTCTATCTGTTCTGTCATTGCAATAATTCTTCTTTTTTGCCTAAAAAAGCAAAACCGTTTCTAAGAGAGGGTAGATTCGTCTTATTAGCAACCTCTGGGTTGCCAGCAAAAGGTTGCCATTATTCAGCCATAGCCAATAAGCAGCAGGCAAGTTCATGAGGCTGCAGCCAGGGAAGGTAGTGTGCTGGGACAGGCAGATTTGTGAGGCTACAGACAGGGAAAGCACGTCCCCGCACGTCCTTTCATGCTGGTAACCTCTCAAACCTGCCTTTAGCTGGGGCCTTTCTTCCAAAAAAACATTCTTTGGCTATATCCAAATCCCATTAACCTTCTAGTCAACAGGACGGGGATGGTTCCCAGCAAAATATGGCAATTAACCGGAAGTTGTTAATATTTGGCTTGTTATTAAGCTGAAGCTACTGCCAGTGGAATTGCCCTCAGGGGATTTCACTCCCTCAGAAAAGGTCAGATAAAATTGGGATCCACAGCAGGCATGTGAAAACTGGACCCTGGGTTTGGTCCTGTCCATGACAAATGTAGGTTTGGATCTGGATCAGGCTGTGGCTGTTGATCACCTGGGCGTTCTGGGGCATTTGAAATCGAGAACGGGATTCAGTAGCTCGAGCCCATGTCAAGGCTTTGCCAAGGGAACAGATTTTTCTTGTACTGGTCAGTACTGTATTTTATTAGACTACTGGCATGTTATTATTTATGATTATGTATGATTTCTAATGTGGTAATGGCTAAGAGCCTTAGTCATGGACCAGAAGCCCAATGAAATAGCTTCTGTAAAGACACAGAACAAAAAGGCAGCCTGTGCGCTTGTCTATTACTAGTCAGCAACTGTGCGGTCTAGTTGACTGAGGAGTTGGGAGCTAGGAATTCCTGAGATCAAATTCTGATTCTGTCACTAGTGGGAACTGCTGGTGCTGTCTGTAAACTAAGCTGGACATAAATTCCACAAATTAAAACTTTACTGGGAGCAAATATCTCAAGGGATCATACCACTCCTTCACCTCGATGTTACCAGTTCAATTCTGCCCCAGATGGCAGTGACAAAAGGTTATTCCAAGAGCTGGCTGGGAATTTTTTTCTCATCAAAAAGGTTGATGAAAACATTAAAAAAAATCATTGGAAATGTTCAGGGTTTCTTTCTTTTTTTTTAACTCATAATTTTTTGAAAATTCCACTGCATAGTCTCTTTTCTATCCAAAATGTTTGACCAGGCTAAAATTTTCAAAAGCACCTAAGTGACTTAGGGACCTTAGAAGTGACTTAGGCACTTTGGAGCCCACATTTAATTGAAAGTCAATAGCACTTAGTCTCCTGAATGCCTAAAAGTACATCTACACTGGCAATAAATAAACCAACACAACACAGCACCAACGCTCAGAGCCAGGGTCCATTGATTTGGGCTGGGAGACTTCGGGCTGTGGGGCTAAACACTGCAGTGTAGACATTCTGGTTCAGACCAAATCCCAGGCTCTGAGATCTTCCCACCCGACAGGGTCTGAGAACCTGGGCTCCAGCCCAAGTTTGAATGTCTACATTGCAATTCCTGCTATGTGTGTGATATGTGAGCACCTGTCTCCTGCCCTTTCCATCCAGCACCTTCCATGAGAACCAAATTCATACTCTCCCTGCCTGTACATCTGAGGTGAATCCCTGTGACGAGTCAGTACAGGGCCCCCTCTGCAAAGGGCCAAAGGCTATCAATGCGGGTTTCTCATTTATACGAATATTTTGTCCTTACTTCATACCTGATTCTGCAGCCTCCTTCAGGCAGGGCAGCTCTTGCTCACATGAGCAGTCCCACCAAGGTTAGCAGTAGGGCTGTAAAGGGGTAACCAGTTACCCAGAAAGCATTGCCTTACTGGCATCCTACCAGGGTAATCATTAACCGGCACCAGACCCGGCTGGAGCAGCCCCCTGCCCACACTGCAGTATGGTGGGCTGCTCGAGCCCAGCTGGGCCTACCACTCCATGCCACGGGTGGAGGGGGCTGCTCCAGCAACCCCTCCATGGTGCAAGGCAGGGGCTGGTTAACTGGTTAAACATATCGTTTAAGTGGTTAACACTTTAAACGAGATTTTACATCCCTTGTCAGCAGCACCTGTCCCCAGCCAGCCCCAGTATCCTCTGGGGTCAAATTCATCTTAGATGTAAGAGGGTGTGACTCTCTTGATCTGCCTGCACCAGAGCTGAAGGCATCCTTTGCCTGTACAATTTGCAGTGCTTTCCACAAGTGTCTTATCATCCCCGTTTTACAGCTAGGAGAAACTGAGGCACTGACCACTGACATGACAGCCACACAACGTAACAGAGCTGGGGACAGAACCCAGCCCCTCCCCTCCCTTCCCAGGGCCTTGTGCTCAGTCCACAAGATCACAGCTGACTGGCGTTCCTCAGGTATAAAATCGATTCCCATCAGTGTACAACAGGATGAGGGACAAGTGGGAAGGACAGAAAACAGAACAAAAAGTCCTGCCGTCCAGGCCATTCTCCTCTCCATAGGGCACAAGGACAAATCTTCCCCCAGCCCACCCTGTGGCTGACAAATCCTGAAACCCGTCATTGCCTCGCCCGTCTCCTCCCGGCCAATCAGGAGCTGGCCTGACTTCCCTCCCAGTCATCCCTTTCGTAAGGATGCCATGCCCCCATGGAAGGGTTATTGTTGCCGCCAGTCAAAGCTGTGACACTAAACGCCACTTCATCTCCTCTTTCTCAGCCGGCCCCTTAATTGGGTTCCTTTCCCTCCCCAAGTCCAGCCAGGGACATGAAAGAGGCTTTTTGTGTAACTAACGAGCAGGAGCAGAGCCGCAGCCGGGTTTGTTACGAAACCTCCTCTTCTACCCACCCCCACCCTGGCCATCAGCCTGCTTCCTTAGCCCCTCCCCAGGGCCTGAGACCGGGAATGTAACTCAGGACAGCCAGCAGGACTGATTGCTAGCACAGCCATGTAAAGTGATTGACTGCTCTCGGCTCCACAGTCACATCCCCGACTTATCACCTGTCCTACTCCATATGTGTTTCTCCCCCCCTCCTCCGCCCATTCCCTTCTCTGTGGTGTCTAAGCTAGGGATGTGAACAGTTAACCAGTTAACCAGTTAACTGATTAATGCGTGAGGCTTACCGATTCCGGTTAACTGGCTGGCTGGAACAACCCCATCCATGGCAGGCCCATTCTGTCCCCCCTCCCCCGTTGCAGGCAGGGGCTGCTCCGACTGGCCGGCCAGAGCAGCCCTTATGCCTGGTGAGGAGGCCACTCCTGACTGGGGCTAGAGTGGCTCCCCCCTGCTTAATTGGTTAAGTGGTAAAACATAATGTTTAACCAGTTAACTAATTAAACAGGATTTTACATTCCTAGTCCAAGCCCCTCATGGGCATTAATGAAGGTAGCATAACAGCCCTGCCAGGTGGGTAAGTATTATTCCCAGGCTTCAGAAAAGGAAACTGAGGCACAGAGGCTAATGTAACCAGCTGAGGTCTAACAGCCAGGTCTGTGGCACAGCCAGGAATATAATCCTGATCTCCCGAGTCACTAAGCAAGGCCTGCACCCTGCAGAGCTTTTATGGGATATCACAGTCCCTGTGGGAGACACTGGCCTCTACGACATGCAGAGATCCAGTAACTGGAGATGGATACGGTGGGGACATGAACATGGCCAGGCCTTGCCTACACCATCAAAGTTACTGTGTTGTGGCAGCAGGCCATATAACCTTGTTAAGAGACCCACACCACAACTCCGGCCTCTAGCACAGCTCCCAGAAGGTGCTTATAACATGGCCTGTTCCCATCCACCCTCGCAAAAAGCAAACCCCATTGCAAGACTGTCAGGACACAGACAAACTGACTGTCCTGAAACTGTGTGACTGTAGTACAAATGAAGGCTGCATTGTGAGGGCACTCCAAATTCCGAGGGGACTGGCGGATTCATTCCAGGGCATTGGCACAGCTTAGCTAGCACTGAGACTGATCTGCTAGGAGGCCGTGGACTTGTTTTAAAAGAAGCAACTGCGCTGCATTTCTAATAAATTATCTCCCTTAACTGCCTCCCCCACCCCCATACAAACACTTTCTGTTCCCTCAGGTGAACTGTCGGCTTCCTTCCTTATCTATGCTCATTGAATAGAACATTGCATAACAGCCTGTCCCCAGCGTCCACTTCACTGGGCACAGACAGAGAGAGGACAATTTACTGGGCTTGTCTGTCTGCCAGTACCCTAGCTCCAAGTTGCTTATCTGGCACTGACAAACAGCCAGGATTCCTTTGTGATGCATTTCCAGCTGCTCCTGAGACCACAGCCTCTGGCCAGTCCCCTAGTCATACCATCTCTTATCACCCCACAAAGCACCACAGGCAAGTGTCCTATGGGCCGGAAGTTTTGATTTCTACTTGTTCAAGCAGGGTCGGCGAGGCCCCAGAAAGAGACTGTAAAGACACTGAAACATTTGAACATTGCTCCATATTTATTGTTATTTCTAAAAATTGTGCCTGAGGTAAACTTTTCAAAAGTGTACTAGTGACTTAGGAGTTCGTGACTTAAACAGGTTTGAAAAATTCACTCTGGAGTGGATTGGAAAATGAAATACATTAAAAAAAAATTGACACTTCAAACTGTTTTCTATTCCATGGATTCCAAATGGACCCCTTTTTCATTCTTTTCAAATTTTCCAGCAAACCTTTTATTGATTTTTCCCCCAAAGCCACAACTGAAACTTTTCAATCTCTGAAAACTGGATGACAACAACATTTTTATTTAAAAAATTCTATACAAAATATCACCAAAACATTTGCAGAAAAGTTTTAAAACAATCAATAATTTTTCATTTTCCATAAAATGCCATGTTTTACCAGAAAAACCACTTCAAAAAAAAAAACCTTCAAAAAATTCTGATCCGCTCCAGCTGTGATATTTCCACACACCCTGGAGAGGAATTTCAGTGACCAAGAACTGAAGCTCCCATCCATATAGGCACCAGAACAATTCTTGCAGCTAACTGCATTCCAGGATACTGTCCTTGAACAGACTAGGGATGTAAAATCCTGCTTAATGGGTTAACCAGTTAAATGAGAAAAGGGAGGCAGGCGGGCTGCAGTGATGCCATCTCCCCACCTCCCTCCGCCACAGGCAGGGGCTGCTCCATACATCCGGAGCAGTCCCTGCCTGCAATGTGCCTGGGCCTGCCATGGACTAGAATTAGAACCAAGCCAGGGGCCGACTGCAATACAGCTCTTGTTTGAAGACTCATAATTGTACCCAAGGTGTTAGTATGGTTCAGGGTCATACAAAAAAGCTGGAGATGGGATGGGAAGTGACCACCTATGGAGCCCCCTGCACCACACACACATCAGCCCCTCTAAGAAACCTAAGCTATATGTGACACATTGCCAACAACATCAGAGATGGGACTGTGTCCTGAACTAAAGAATAAATTCATGGGTGAAACCCACTTGGACTGGCCACAATTTATGAGCCCTTAGTCTGTATCCCAGGGTCCATTCTCTTTGCAGGGACAGGGGGCAAGGGAGAGAATTAATGTGAGTTAAAGAGACCAAGCCCAGCTGAACTACTACCAACACAGAGTGATGTGGATTGAGGAGATCTTACAACAAAAGAAGTTAGAGAAGCCATCTGTAAACTAGCTCCTGGAGAGGGCAACGTTATTGGAGAGATGCTAAAAGTAAGTGACGAAACAGTCCTCCAGACTGCCCTGGAGTTATGGACAAAATATGGAGTGAAGACAAGAACCTAATGCAGTAGAAGAGAGGCCTTTGTATTTGCATTGTCAGAGAAAGGTGACCAATTGCAACAACTGGAGCGGAATCACATCATCTCGGTGCCTAAGGAAATAATGTGCAACATCATCCTCGAACGCATCAAGCAACAAATAGATCTCCAACGTAGAGAGGAACAAGCACGTGTTAGACCACTAAGACCATGCAGACAGACCACATTGTTATTCTAAACATGATAGAACAAATGTGGCATGGCAAGCATCTCCCGTGACACACTGTATGGCTTTTCCAGGAAGTCTTTTGACAGCATACATAGAAAGTCTTTGGAAAATTACGGTGTATCACAGAATACCAGCAAAAAGAATTACAGTCCTTAAGGCTCTGTATCAGAACTCTGCATGTGCAGTGAAAGATGGGAACACCATCAGCCAATGGTTTGCAGTGATGACTGCAGTAAGGCAAAGGAGAGGCATTACATCCCCACTTTGCACTGGTCACTATGTCAGGAGGAAAGTAACTACAGAAGGCAACTGAGGAATTTTATGGACAAATGATAAGGCACAATCGGATGAGCTCGCCTTTGCTGATGACATTATCTCACTTAGTTCAAAGCTCAAGAAAGAAAAGAACCAGCTTCTGGCAGATGCAGCAGAACAGGCTGCATCAACCAGGAGAAAAACAAAATATATGGCTAGCAGTATCTCAGAAGCAATCATCAGAATAGACAAACACTAACAGAAGTTAGTAAGGTTGCCAGCTTTCCCAACCAGATGCCATGCGCGGAATAGCGTCTGGTCTGTCCAGACAGGAAAGTTGGCAACCCTTGAAGGAAGTCATTTTTCCTATCTAGTGAATGAGCTCTGCAGTGTTAACAGCACCATGCTACATGCTAACCAATCATTATCAAAAGCCGCAAACAACTGTCAAACTTGGGGCGGGGGGAACCCTGCAAAAGTAGCAGGATTGGCACTGACACAAAAATACAAATTTTTAAACACTGGCATCATGTCATCCCTCTTCACCAGCAGAGTTGTGGAAATCTGCAACAGAAATTGATCGATTTATTCCAAAGTAAATGCCTGCAAAAGATCTTCCGAGTTCATTGGAAGGAGTTTCTTACAATATCAGAAATTCTGCGTAGGGCACACCAGTCTAAGGCATCAAACACAGGAAGGAGATAACGATGGATATATTTAGGGCATGTTTTAAGGATGCCACCAATCCGTTTTCCACATCAGGTGATAATATGGACCCCACCTGGGAAAAGAAAAAAGGAAGCAACCTAGAGACAATAGAGAAAGAAGCCAAATCCATCAACCTGACACCCAAAGGCCTGAACAGACCAGCACGAGACCGAAATAATGGTGGCCACTGGTGGACACCCTAGGCACCTGAGGGTGTGGGAGGAGACAGAAGGAAAGATGCTTCAGTAGAATATTCCCCCAATAGGGCATGGCCCAGATCATGCTGCCAGTTCCACAGTAGGAATCCCACTGGAGACAGTGCCCTTCTACTGACATAACTGATAGCCACATTGGGCCCTGTGTTTAGAACACTCCTCTCTTTCCAACAGCCCAGTTGCTAATGGGTGCGTCCCTCCCTCTGGGTGTGTCTGCACTGCAATTACAAACCTGCAGCCAGCCCTTGCCCCTTGCGGGATCTCAGCACCTGGGCGTCCACCTTGAGCTCAAACATCTACACCACCATTTTACAGCCCCACAGTCCAACCCCAAATGCCCAAGTCAGCTGACATGGGCCATGCAATGGGCCTTTTGTTGCATTGTCGACATACCCTCAGCCTCTCCCTAGCTCTGAGCCTGATTGGTTGCTCTGTGAGTCTCCCACTCTCTAACACCCAGAGCAGCAGCAGGTCACAGACCTCCAAGAAAGCACCATTCGGGAGCAGGAAGGGAAGAAAGGGCTTTGCTAATCTCAGCCCTCAGGTGGCTTACAGGGCATAATGAGGCCACCTCTGTAACGTCTCTGAACTCTGCACTGGTTTAGTTAAGCATCTAAGCATATTTCATCCCTCTCTGACAAAGTGTGACTGATACACAGATGAAAACGCATTCGAAGCACCACTGACAAAGGTTCCGCCTGTACCATTAATCACCAAAAGGGCACTGGCCCTTCCTCCTGCTATTTTCCCTGTCAACAGCCAATGTATTTTATGCTGTTAATTAAGCACCAGCCTAGCTACATAGCAGGGTTTCAGCTGGGATCTTCCATTCCAATTAGGCTTTATAAGAGAGCCTGTCTTCAGAAACCTGCCTTCAGACTCATGAGCAGGCTGCAGGCCAGGCTGGGCTGCCTTGGCAGAACTCTGTGGGATCTGAAGGTGACATGGCAGAGGGAGCTGTAAGTGAGCTTTTGAGGGAGCTGTGTGGCACTGACAGACCCGGGGAGGGGGGCAGAACTGAAACTGCAGGGCATGCTGCAGATCAGGGCTGAAAGTTGTTGGCAGGAGGAGGTAGCAGGGGAGGAACGAGGTGTAGCACTGTAACTAGGTATTTTTGCACCCGGGGCAAAATAATTATGCACCCTCTGATTATGATAATATGATGCGCCTGGGGCGAGTGCCCCGCTTGCTCCGCCCTTGTTAGGGCCCTGATGAGGTGCATTGGCACAGCTGGAATCTCAGTGCACCTCACAGAGGTCGGTTTGCACCACTGCAAGAGTCTTCTGCTCCTAAACCCAGGCAGCTGCCTAGAAGTCACTAGGGGGTCGTACTGTGGGTAAAAGGGAGATGAGAGCATACGTCCCCTACATCTAACTCCCCCACCCTTGCAGGCCTTCCCCTCCCTCTCCCCAACTCATCAAACGCTTTGGCACAGATGAGCAAAATGAGCAGCCTCTATGTGAGAAGCAGCCAGGCCTGGAAAGAGTCAAGGAGCAGCAGAGTGAATGTCAGGACTGTGGTGTGTTAGTGGAGCTCGGGTGTGGGGATGCGTGGCTGGAATATCAGGGGGCGTCTCAGATAGGAATTGAGGGGCTCCAAGAGAGCAGTGTGAGGACTCCAAGGTGGAGCAGAGGGGTGCTTGTGGCCAGGACAGATACATTAGCACCGCTAAGGGGGCAGCGGAGGAGAATACATCCATCTCTAGCCTGTGCTGAGAATTGGCCCAAGCAGCAAGCTCATCACACACTCGCAAATGACAGACATCAATGACACTTGCAAAAAGGCTTCTTCCCTCCCTGACCAGAGGTTCTCGGGGCAATACGGGGGGCTCCCCCATCTGTACTGAACTCCACCTCACATCACGGTCACAAAATTGCTCCTTGACAGCTCCAGCGAAGACGCTCCCTTCTCGAAGGTGCTTGCGTTCCTTTGGCAGAGTTCCGCCAGAGAGACACTTTGAGCAAAGTGGAGGCTTTGTTAGCGAGAAAGAAATGATTCTGCTGCTGCTTCCTCTGCACTCATCTCTCACCCCCTGACTCCAGCGCTCCACCTCCCCTTCACCCGCAACCTTTTCCTTTACCCGCTTTAAAGCTAGCCTGCGCATCCAGGACACCTGCTGCCCAGCCCTTCCCAGTTCCCACTCTCCCAAGTGCATCTGGCTGGCAACTCCAATGCCCCTTTCAAACTGAGATGAGGAGGCAGAGGCAATCACTAACAAACCCCCACCTCTGGAGAATACAGTGACAAAAGCAATCTGCTATCCAGAAAGGTTGGAGGCTTGGAACTGCCCTGATTTCAGAATCCAGGAGCAGCTGCATGCAAGATAGATCATGTATTTAGGGATGGGATGGGACAGACAGGCATGACTCACTCAAAAGCTGGCACTGCCCCATGTCCAAGCATTTCTCTTTGACCTGAGAGAGAGAGATTATTTTTTCATTTGAAGTATCAGAGAGAGAGAGCAAGGGAGAAAGAGAATCAAGGCCTGGGCAGTGGCACTCAACACTGTCAGACTCCAGTACACCTTTCCGGAGCCTGATTTGTCTTGCGTACCTCTCCCGCGGCCCCCCACATTTCGCCTCACTGAAAAACGACTTGCTTACAAAATCAGAGATAAAAGGACAAATGTGTCCCAGCATGCTGTTACTGACCAATGGCTCACTTTCCCATTTTGATCATATCATTATAAAATGATTCAGCTGGAATATAACTTTTGTACTTACATTTCAGTACATAGTATATAGAGCAACATAAACAACTCATGGTTCTGTGTAAAATTTTAATTTGTACTGACTTTGCTAGTGCTTTTTATGTAGCCTGTGATAAAACTACACTAGATGAGCTGATCTATTCCCAGTAACTAGATGAGCTGATGTACCCCCGGAAGACCTCTGCGTACCCCCATGTGTACACATGTTCCTGCTGAGAACCACTGATCTGATGCACTAGCCTTTTGTCTCTGCAGCTCTGCATTCAAATCCTGCTCTTTAGGAGAGGGCCAGGAGTGCAGAGTACTTGAGGAGTTGAGGGTCCCTGCTGGAAAGCAGGGGACGATGCCTGTCAGGACTGGGAGACACTGGCAGTGCTGTGGGGGGGGGGGGGACAGGCCTAGCCTAGCAAGTGTGTTTACAAAGCAAGTCCAAGGTGCATTGGGACAGATGGGAGAGGAGCGGAACAGCACTGGGGTTGCAGCTTTGGAGATGTAACGGCAGAGTGATATGGTGGCAAGTCAGGAATGAATGGCGCCAACAGAGCTGAGTGAGTGTGAAGTTTGCCTGACCCCTGCTCACACTACTGTTGAGATTAGCCAGGGTTATCCATCTCTCACTTCCCAGGGGCCTAGACACAATGGGGATGGGCGTATTAGAAGCATCGTGGCTTGGCTTAGACAGACTGCACATTCTATCTGGAAATAAAATAGTTCAGGGGAGGCAGAAATGGCAGCCTCTGCACGGGGCAAAGGATGGTGGCCAGGGGCTTCCCAGCCCCGACAGCTCTCCTGAGCAGTGAGCAGGAGGAAGATGGGTTTCACTGAGCCACTCCATCCAGGCTTTTAGAAAGGGATCAGGGCAGACAGCAGCACTTACCCTCTGCTAACGATCAGCCTCAGCGCTTCCAAGTTGCCATGGTAAGCGGCCCAGAGGGTCGGGGTCATGCCATCCTCATCGGGTGAGTTTAGGTCCTTCTTGGTGGCTTCCTTTAGCAGGTCCAGGTAGCCATCCCGGGCTGCTCGGTGGTACTGGTCGTTCATGATGCTAAGCAGTTCCCTGGCCAGTTCATCAGGGAGGGAGGCGGGCAGGGGTATCTTAAAGGATGGGCATTGGCTCGGGGAGTTCCACGCCAGCAGCTGCCTGAGAGCGGAGGAGGGAGCTGACAGCAGTGGTTACCAGGACACCTGAGAAGTCCTGAGCAGTGAAGGGAGGAACTCCTTGAAATGGAAGAGGCTTCTCCTGCATTCAACACTCCCCCTGGGTCCTAAGAATCCTCCTCTCCCACCACTGCAGGCCTCCTGGCAAGGAGAAAGCACCATTCAGCCCAGTACATCCCCAGTTTGAAGGTACTTTAAAAAGCACCTTTTATCTTTCCGGCCTCTCTCCTGGGGCCAGCTTCATCTGCTTGAGAGCCTTCCTGAAGGGAATTCATGCTGTAGGCACAGAATAGGTCGCGGCAGGTCAGCACAGTAGCTCCCTTCAGGCTCTTTCAGCCCCAGGGACCTTTCTAAAGGAGGAAGCCAAACGAAATACCAGTTAGCATCATTGGCTGTTTCCTGCCAGACACAACCAGTCTCCCAATGCACCAGCACTCTTGGCGACAGCAGCCTGGGTCCATGCCAGGGTCCCAGGATGGTATCCAAGTGACATGTCAGCCATTAGACCTGCTACTGCCTAAGACATAGGGTGACCGAATGTCCCAAATTTACAGGGACAGTCCCGATATTTGGGGATTTGTTTCATATAGAAGCCTATCATCCCCATGCTGACTTTTCACATTTGCTATCTGGTCACCCTCCGAAGCCCATTCCAGCTTGTCTAAAAGCATAGGAACCACTCCCCACTTGCCCGGCTGTAATCGAGAGCAGCATTGGAGGGATGACCCAGAATTTGGAAGGGCGAGGGAGCGTTTTTATTGATTTCTAAGGGTTACTTTTTCAGGAACATGTGGCTCAGTTTTTCACAGTTAGAGGCACATTGCCAGTTGGGCCTGGGTGCGGGCAGGCTACTATCCAGCAGGAGTGGCATCGGCTCCAGCCCAGCCCTCCACCCTCCTGCGCCCAGCTGCCCACGGATGCATAGATGGCACGCAGAGAACTGAAACCTCAGCCAGCTCACGGTGTGGGGTCCCCAAAAGGGCCCACTCCCCCCGCCCAACAGCAGAGAAGCCCCTGGTCCATTGGAGGCCCTCCCTCAGGAGGGGGCAGGATTTGGCCTAATGGCAGCACCTCCCCTAATTCTGTTTCCTGACTGGAACCTGCTGGGGCTGACCCCACTCCAGCCTCTGCAGGGTGCTGAAGTTCAGTCCCTGCCAGGCTGCTCCAGGCTCTCTCTGCCAGAGCTCACAGGCTGCACGGTCCTCTGGCGCCCCCTGCTGCACAGCGAGGCCAAACACAAGCCTGTCTGCCAAGCCAGCCACATGGTTACCTGAGCGTGTGGCTGGGTCTTTGATTTTCCTTCCTGGAGTGCACTAGGCTGCCTGGCAGGGTACTATGCGGGGATTTTCCTGTTGCTTCTTTGATATCAATGGGAGCCATGCCACAAAAGATCCCTGGGTACCTGGCCTACAGCACATCCTTGTGGCATGGCAAAGGCTGAACCGGCCTATATATAATATAATATGGAGATATACCATCTCATAGAGCTGGAAGGGATCTTAGTCCCCTACCCTCCCAGCAAGACCAAATACCCTCCCTGACAGATTTGCCCCAGAGCCCTAAATGCCCCCCCCCCCTCAAGGACTGAGCTCATAACCCTGGGTTTAGCAGACCAACACTCAAACCACTGAGCTATCCTAGGGGAGGCAGTAGTAGAGTTGCCCAGCAGTTCAGGCTGACCCCAGAAGAGAGGACTAAAACAAAGAGGACTGGGACAGAAGGAGGGAAACAGAGAGAACAGAAAGGGGGCTGAGAATGGAGACAAAGTGTCACTGACAGGAAGGGGAGGGCTATAGAGAGAGAGAAAGGGGCTAAAAGGAGAAAGATAACAGAAAGAGGGAAGAGAAGAACAGTGACTAACATGGCTTAGAACTGCATTTGGGACTGGGTTTAAGATAATAAAATGGCACTTAGCCCATCTCTCCAGCATTTTGCAAACCCTAACTGATCAGCTCTCTCAACCCCCTAGGGATACAGGTAAGTATCCTAGAGCCAGAGCCAAATTCAGCTGTGTGGGTCCTGGGATAGTGCGTTTGCAGCCATTCATATTACATCATGTCTGAGCTCGGCCCGGAGAGGTTAAGAGACGGATAGATGCTATTTTTAAGGCCCTTCTGGAAGAAGGGCACTATGGTAAACACACTATTCATTATATTAATTACTCTCATATGGTTATTAATATGTCTGTTCTTGTAACTCCTGGGATTCTCAGAGAAGGGCTTCGTGAAGAAAACACTCTCACCTCAGCTCTGTCTAGTAAGGGGGAAAAGAGGATCGCGTTGGGGGAGGTGAACAAATAAGCAGAAAAAGACACAGCAATCACCATCCCAGCCAACAGAGGGCAGGGCAGGGAAATGAGATGAAGCTGGTCAGGGCCAATGTTGCAAAAAGAAGGGACATTGTAGGTAATGGGAGAAATGAGGTCCATGCTATCCCAACCCCAGGAGAGGGAATGATTGGAAAGAAAACAGACAGAGAGCCTATTTCTGCCATAGACAGAGCAGCCCTCTAAAGGGGAAACACAAGGAAGAGGTGAAGTTAGAGTGAAGCCATAAAAGGCCCGGTTCTTAGGCAGCTTCCTGTCTTAACTGACCATTGCCAAAACCATACAACTTGACCCTGCCCTACGAAGATCATCTCTGTAAGCATCCGGCTTTGGAGATGAGAACAGTGTATCTCCTACTTGTGTAGGTTCCAGCAATGGCAAATCAGCTTGTCATCTGAAGAAAGAATATAGGGAAATTTATCAGTGGCAACGGGGAAGGGCAGCCACAGCAGAGCAAGTCTGGGCTTCTACACGAGGCTCCTGGGCTCATGTTTGGGTGAAGGAGTGCATGGAATCCAAGAATGAGAACAGCAAGTCCTACTCAGTGCCTGCAATATATCTCTCCAAGCAGAGAACACCTGAGCCGCACTGAGGACTGAATGGATGTAGAAGTGGATTCCTTTCTTTCCCCCAAGATAGGGTAGAGTTGAAGTAAGTCGGTAGAGCAATATGGGATAGTCCAGTGCCCATGCCTGGGGTATTACCCATCTTTTGTAGTAGGACAGAGTAGCCCATCAGCTAAGGTCAAATGCAATGTCAGTGTAGCATATAACACATCATTTGTCAGGACACTCTAGCTTGGCCTTGCAGGGGTAGGGACTCGATCTAATGGATCTTTGATCACAGATCTTGTTCTGTGACTAGAGGTGTGGTTCATGCCATGCTCAGTAATGTTCTTGCCTTGTGCCCTTCGAAGGCAAATAACTCACCTCCCTGTCCCGCTCTTCCCTAAATCCAGCCCACTGCACACAATGGATCATGTGAGCTTCACTGGGACGTTTATGAAGTGGCACTGTCAGCCCCACAGAAGGTGTAAATCAAGAAGATGTCCAAATAGGTATAAATTCCTCGGCTGTCCAGATTTGTGGGAAGAGGAACCTCGTGTAGAAGCCCAGGTTGGATCGGGAAAGCAGTCACAGACGCAAAAGCAGGTTGGTGGAACAGCTTTCGGCTTTAATAATAGTTTTGCTTCATAGATACTTCACCCCAGGTTGATCCAGTGATAAATTCAAAGTTTTATAAAATATTAATAAAGCACTGAGTTTAACCTATTTGTACCAGGATTTTGAGGAACTGGAAAGCTAGAGAAGATCACTAAGGAACCTATTTTAATTACTAAGCTTGCTGGAAACTACACTGTGTCCTTATAATAGACTCCTGTTCTCTCAGGTGTAGCACTGTAATAGGTCTGTTTCTTTGCAGGAAGCATGACATTTTATCTGCACGTTTTGTGGCTGGCATTTAAATCCAGCCATGTTTGCCATTTGCCCTGAGACCTTTGATCTTGCCTGCATTCTGGTGCTTTCCAAAAGTTCATATCGATATATACTGAAATGTTATATTATATATTAGCTGTGTGTGATGCTGGGCAGTGAATATTGATGTTAAACTGACATTTAATTTGCTCTAGCAAGCATCGATTGGAGATTGCAAAACTGACAAAACAGTGCGTGCAGCCCTTAGAGTCTCAGGGACCAAATGCTACTGATGAAGGGTCTTGCTATCCTTTTAAGCAGGCTGCCTCAGCTCTCACAATTCCCCTTAGCAGAGACAGATATTGGATGTCATTACACTAACAGCAGAAGCCAGGCATGCATGTGTTGCACAAAAGGTGCAGCCCCGTGAGAAAATAAGTTGGGGCTGAGAGTGCACTCACTCTGCACTGTGCGAAAATGTCCCTTCTAGTGTCTCCTCCCGGTAGTTGCATTCGTCTGCGCTACTGAACATTTTCTAGGTAACCATAGTGGCTCCTCACCAGATATTATCCCCAGAGTGAACTGGCTGGCAAAGTTACTTCAGAGAAATGCAGCTGCAGCAGGTGTTTGTCTGAATGTGTGGGAATTTGGCGGGAGAAATGTCAGAAGTCAACTCAGCCTAGTTTTGGTGGGTGCTGGCTTCTGCCTCTTCTCTCATCATTCCACCTCCTTTGAATCCCCGCACCCTCCCCTTGAGTTCAGCCCTTAATCTCATTCCAACAATAGCAGGAGTAACAATAGCATGAGATAATAAAAGCAAGTAGATGTCTAATATAGTGAATGCTGTTGAAAATGGGGTAGGATCAGAGGCTAAAATAGAAAAAGAACAAGTTAAAAATTACTTGGATAGTTAGATGTCTTCAGGTCACAGGAGCCTAATGAAATACATACTAAAATACTCAAGAAGCTGACTAAGGAGATAGCTGAGTCATTAGCAATTATCTTCGAAAAGCCAGAGAAAGTGGGAGAGATTCCAGAAGACTGGGAAAAGAGCAAATATAGTGGCCATCTATAAAAAGGGAATAAGGACAACCTAGGAAATACAGACCAGTCAGCTTAACTTCTGTACCCAGAAAGATAATGGAGTAAATAATTAAGCAGTTTATTATCTTCCAGGTTTTTGCAAAGTGCTAAGTTACAGTCCACCTGGATTTGTCGAGAACAATGTCAAACCAACCTAATAGTGTTTTTTGACAGGGGAAAAGCAGTAGATGTGATATATTGTGACCTTAGTAAGGCTTTTGATACCATCTCACATAACTTTCTCATAAACAAATCACTGGATGGAAAGCTGTTCCCAAAGAGTAGTTGTCAGTGGTTCATAGTCAAACTGGAATGGCATATCAAGTGGGGTCCTGCAAGTATCAGTGCTGGGTCCGATTCCATTCAATATCTTCATCAATGATTTAGATAATAGCATAGAGAGCACATTTACAGAGTTTGTGGATGGTATCAAGCTGGGAGGGATTGCAAGTGTTTTGGAGGATAGGATTAAAATTCAAAATGATCTGGACAAACTGGAGAAATGGTCTGTAGTAAATAAGATGAAATTCAATAAGGACAAATGCAAAGTACTCCACTTAGGAAGGAGCAGTCAGGTGCACACATACAAAATGGGAAATGCCTGCCTAGGAAGCAGAAAGGAATCAGGGGTTGTAGCAGATCATAAGCTAAATACAAGTCAACAACAACAACAAAAAACTAAAAAAAAGCAAATAGAATTCTGGGCTGTGTTATCAGGAGTGTTGTAAGCTAGACACAAGAAGCAATTCTGCTCTACTCAATGCTGATTGGGCCTCAACGGGAGTACTGTGTCCATTTCTGGGTGTGTGCACCACATCTCAAGGAAAATGAGAAGAACAACAAAAATGATTAAAGGCCAAGAGAACATGACCTACAAAGAAAGATTGAAAAAAAATGGATTTGTTTAGTCTGGAGAAAAGAAGACCAAGGGGGGACATGACAACAGTTTTCAAGTGCCTAAATGGCCATTACAAGGAGAAGGGAGGTCAATTTGTTCTCATTAAATTCTGAGGCCAGAACAAGAAGCAATGGGCTTAAATTGCAGGAAAGATTTAGGTTGGACATTTGGAAAAACTCCCTAACTGTCAGGATGGTTAAGCACAGGAATAATTGCCTAGTGAGGTTGTGAACTCTCTGTCATTGGAGGTTTTAAAAGCAAGCTAGACAAACACTTGTCAGGGATGGTCTAGAAGATAATACGTAGTCTTGCAGTGAGTGCAGGAGACTGGACAAGATGACCTCTCGAGGTCCCTTCCAGTCCTACCATTCTATGATTCAGCTGGAATGATCCATTTATTTCTGGGGTTCTGTTCCTCCCAGCAGGGACACGTGGCTTTGGCATTAGTTGAATCATGACAGAGGAGTCTGCGCAGCCAGACAGCGAGATTAGTCGTGAAGACTCCATCATGGGCTCCGGTCAGAGGGAAGATAGGGCCAGCGTGGCCTCCAGCCCAACAGGCACCTTGGGCCACCGCCCGCACTCACCCCCCTTGACACACAGCCCCAAGGAGGTCTGGAAGAAAGGAGGCCGCATGTTCTCAGTTCTACTGGCCATCAATTTGGTGCTACTGGCCTGCACCCTGGTGAGCAGTGCAGCCTTCAACCAGGTAGCTGTGCACGACTACGATGTGTTTTTCTTGTTGACAATCATGATGCTGGTCTGCATTGCCTGGATCCTCTTCTACCTCATCGTTACTGCCAAACGCCAAGATGCCATCCTCTGCAAGGATACCCACGCGGGCCCTGTCTGGCTGAGAGGTAGGAAGCTACCACGGGTGATGCCCTGGGGCGGTGAGGTAATGGGAAGGGAGAGATGCACAATGAGTAAGCACTCTGTGGGCAAAGCATTATCCAGATGGCCTCAGAGGGGTCCTATGGCCTCTTTTCTTTTCCAAACATTACTTCCAGAAAACTTCAAAAGATTCCTCTCCTTAGTGATCCAGGTCTGACAGTTGGAGTCTCCAATAATCAATGTCATTAACTGCGTCCCACTAGCTCTGGTCCTTATGTGGGAATGTCCTCTGAAGCACTCGGTTATTTTTCAGCCTCCTCATTCTCCATTCCAAGGGCTGTTGGTGCAAAGAATTTTGTAGGTGTTGGGATGAGAAGAAAACTGGGGGCCACTATAAAGGGGAAGCCCAAAATGCCCTCTGCATAGTGATGCCATTTCTCTCCCTCCTCCATCCATCCAGCCGAGCGTGGGCTCCCCTCCCTCTACCTGTCCACCCCCAATATGCACACACCCTCTCTAACTGCCTTTGCTTCCTCAACAGGAGGCCTGGTTTTGTTTGCCATTTTCAGCCTTGTGATGGACGTGTTTAAAACGGGGTATTTTTCCAGCTTCTACAACTGCCTGTCCACCATCAAAATCATCTACCCTATCGTGCAGTTTGTGTTTGTGATCGTCCAGGTGAGCTTTGCCTCTTTCAGTGATGGGGGGGTGGAAGTGCTCAGGGACGAAGTTTGACCTTCATGGGGTGTGATTGCTCTCTGACTGCTCTCTGCCCTGCAAGCTTAGTTCACTCCTTGATCCATTGTTATCTAGAAGAGCCAACTCAGGTGCACTCTGACCGACCTCCTCTCCCCCAGGTGCACACTTCTCTATCGGCCAGGAGTTTGAGCCACGCTGATTTGCTCGAGGTCAAAGTTCACCACGCTTTTCCATGCTATGAGTGGCTGTGGCATAGCAGGACTGCTCATCTGAACCCCAGCTAGGTTCCAAAGGGGACGTCTCTCTCATTTAGCAGCCAGGACCCCTGATATCTGTTTATGATTGGTCATGGGGTGTCAGCCCCCAGGCCGGGAACCCAATGGATATCAGCACTGTGGAGCAGAGAGGGCTGGAGGGGAGCAAGGGAGAAGCAGGAGCAGCGGTGATGTGCAGCTGCATGGGGCAGATGCAGCGAGGGGGCCGCAAAGGGAAGCAGCAGAAAGAGCTGCAGAGGCAGAGTGGAGAGGATGCAAGGGCTACAGCACCAGGCAAAGCAAATGGGGTAAGAGTGGGTGGCAGAGGCAGTGCTGTGGGAACATTTTTAAGAGTCAGGGTGCTGAAAATTCACACCCCTTACCTCTGTCTGCCCCCCCCCCGCCCACTCCCTGGTATGCAGGGCTGGCTGCAAAACCCCCCAGCGTATAGAGGCAGCAACCAGAACCCCGGGTGCTAAGCCAAGAGCCAGGGGTGCTGCAGCATACACACACCCCGGCGCCTACGGGCATAGGTGAGATAGGTGCAGCAGAGAATGGGGCAGGAGCTTTCATTCTGCAGAGCCTTGAAGTGGCCGGGGCACTTTCTAGTCTGACACTGTGGCTTTAAGGGCCAGTCTTCATAAATACTTTTACTTCTTCCAGACGTACTTTCTGTGGATTTCTGCCAAAGACTGCATTCACGTGCACCTGGATGTCACGAGGCGAGTATTCCTCCCCACCGGGCATGTTCCCATCTGTGCCAGTTCTCATTCCTCTGCCAGATTGCCTAGGCGGCCTTGCACGTTAGTTGCAGTGAGGAGGGGAACATTCCTGCATTCCTTCCTTGCAATGAGTCTGTGGCAGGATTCCTGCCAGGCACACACAAGACGTGGCCCTGCAGTGGAAAGCTGAGAGCTGCTGTGTGGAGCCCAGCTGCCCTGAAGTGCTAAGCGGGGAGGGATCCAGCCTCAGTTTGAGTTCAGAAACGTGTAGACATGGGGGCCAGCTGCAATATGGAAAGGCAGCCCCAGGGTTTTGGGGTGAGCCCCTGTCCAGTGTAATCCCAGTCCACTCGTGTGACACCCTGTCCCCCTCAATTGGGAGCCGAGCCATAGACAGGTTACTGCACCTGCTCCGGTGCTAGCACTCACACATTAAGCTCCAAAAGTGGGAAGACTCATCCCTTCCCAGGAGCACAGCCTTACGCTAGCCAATAATATTTCAGTTTTTAAAAAACTCCTGGCCACTTCCCTGGCCCTGGGAAGGAAGGCGGAGCACTGCAAAGGAGTGCCAGGAAGATCAAAAGACTGATGGAATGAGAAACCAGCCCTCAGATCATCATATTCACTTTCGCAAGGCTGGCTTTTCTGCCTTCCGGGACAGGCCGACCCTGACCAATTACTCTCCCTACTTCCAGCCACACCCTATGAGAGGCTGAGCCAGAAAGCATGAGGGATGAGATGTAGCTGGTGCTTTGTGGGCAGGATGGATGCTATGAAGAGTGAAGGGAGTGAGAGACGGGAGGAGTTAGGGCAGCAGACAGGGAATCAGGACACCTGGGTTCTCTTCCTGACACTGCCACAGGCTCCCTGTGTGACCAGGAGCAAGTCACTTCCCTGCCCCATGCCTCAGTTTCTCCATGTATAAAATGGGGATACTGATACTTGCCTGCCTCATAGAGGGGAGGCTTAATTCACTAATGTTCGAAGTGTAAATGGAGGCCTAAGAAGGAAAGGTGCCAGAGAAGCAGACTTTGCCTTGATCCTATGCGTCTTCTCTTTTGTACAGGTGTGGCTTGATGCTGACTTTGACCACTAACCTCGCCGTGTGGATGTCAGCCGTCACGGACGAGTCTGTGCACAAATCACACTCAAAATTCCAGAACACAACCGACGAAACTCACAAATTGTTCATGAAAGGTAATTTGCCCATTAGGAAAGCCACCTACTCCTGGAGCTGAGCTTATGGAGGAGAAGCCCTTCTCCAGATCAGATTCCAGTGCCTGCAGTTTCATGGATGAAGGAACGCAAGGGGACTGCTCAGCGTAAAATGCTAGCTAGTGTCGGTGGCATTCCAGTCTGGATCTTAGCACTCGTGGTTTGCTTTGTATCCAGCAGGAGGCACAGGGATGGAGGGAGAACATGACCAGAGGAGGCGGCAGAGGCGAAGGAAAACAAAGGAAAAGAAAAGGAAGGAGAGAGAACAGAAAGAAAGAACCAGGGCGGGAGAGGAGAAGAGAGGGAGGAAGAAGGGATTCTAGACAGGCACCAAGGAGAGACGAATGTTCACTAAAGTAATTGCTTGACAAAGTGGAAAGCAATTCAGAAAGGCAGGACACGAAGGGAGGCTGAGGTTTCAATGGCTGGACTCTCAGTGTCAAAGCAACACTGCCTCCTGGCCTCAAGAGAGCCACTTGTATCTTTGGTCATGGATTTTAGTGACAGTGATTCTCCAAATGGAGGCTCTTCAGGACGGTTAACAAGCATGTGCTCCCTGCAATACCGCTGTAACCTGTGTGTGTTTTTCCTGTTCCAGCTGCACCAGCGGGTGGCACAACAGAAGGCTGCAGCTGCACCAGCCAAATTTGCCAGATCTTCCAGAATGGCTTTTTTTGGTTATATCCCTTCAACATCGAGTACAGTCTCTTTGCCTCTGCCATGGTGTACGTGATGTGGAAGAACGTCGGACGCCTCATAGACCACCATGCCCAGCACATCCACCACTTGAAATTCAGACTCTTCAGAAAGTCCTTCTTTGTGGGCATCATTTTGGGGCTGTTCATACTAGTAAGCGGCCTGGCGGTCCTTATCGTTTATGAGGTGCAGGTGAATAACACCAGCCAGTCGGACAAGAAGGACCAAGCACTCATTATGTATTACACCTTCAACATAGCTTGCCTGAGCCTGATGTCTCTTGTCTGCGTTGGAGGCTCCATTGTCTACAGGTTTGACAAGAGAGACATGGACCACCACAAGAATCCAACCAGGACTTTGGATGTGGCCTTATTGATGGGGTCTGCATTGGGGCAATATGCTATCTCCTATTATTCCATTGTGGCTGTAGTGGCCAGCACGCCGCGGGATGCCATAAGTGCCCTCAACTTGACTTACTCACTGATGATGATTGCCCAGCACACTTTCCAGAACATCTTCATCATCGAAGGCCTTCATCGGCAACCCCTGGAAGAAGAGCACAAAATTCATCCTCGCCAGAAGGGCATATATGGACTCACCTTTGTCAACGTCAATGCTGTTTCCCTCCGTGTCCCCGATAGCGGCACCGCCCTGCCATCCCCAGCACCCCACAGTCCGGGAGCAGTAGCAATCCAGACCTCAGAGGTACCGCAGTCCATAAGGGTCCCCAAACAGGTGAAGTGGAGGAGGAAGTTCCTAAAGGAGATCTCCTTGTTCCTGCTCCTGTGCAACGTAATTGTAAGTGAGACTCACAAAGGGATTTGTTTTCCTGGGTGGGTGGGTGAAGGGCAGGAGGTCCTGCACAAGAGGATGTGGTCTAAGGAAAATGCGCCTTTTTCTTACTCTAATACTGTGCAGCACCCCTGTGGGCGAGTTTCTGAGATCCCCTTCTGAAACAAAAAATACAACGGGCCTGATTTCCCGCCCACTTAAACCAGAAGTAGCTGCATTGAAGTCAGTGAAGTTACTTTGATGTCAGTGGCGTTTTGCTCATTGATGCCAGCAGACAACTGAGTCCATAATGCTGTTAAATTGGAGTGAAATAGAGGAGAATCAGGCCCAATAGCTCTCATTAAGCTTAACACATTGGTACTACCTTTATAATGTAGGAAAAGGGCATCTACAGCCTGATCTAAGCTCTTTTTCTTATATGTTAGACATCAAAAGTCATGAGGTGAAGTGATCGATAGTTATGTAGCATGGGTGAAATCCTGGCTCCATTAAAAGCCCCATGGCCAGGGCTGAGGACAGACTTTGCCAGGCCCAGAAGGGGCTCTGGGCTTCTGGGGCCTAGGGCGAAAGGGGCAGGGCTGGGGTCTAGCCCTCTGCAGCCAACCCTTCAACGCCACCATAGGGGACCCATTTGCTTCTGCTGCCAAGGTAGCAGCAGCTGGGAGCCTGGGCCCTTTTAAATTACCAGACCTGGGCCTGTGACCCCCTTTGCACCCTCTCCCCATTTCCCCCATCAGCATCCCTGCCATTAACCTCTGTGGAGCCGGGATTTCACCCTATGGATCGAATGGTACTTTCAGTATGTCTATTGCCAGGTGTATCAGAGCAAAATCTGGCCCCGAATAGCTTTGCCTGCATCAGCAATTACCCCCGATTAGCAGACGCACTTTTCATTGCAAGCCATAAGGGAAGCCAGTTAAATGTAGCATGAGCCCCTCATGTTTTGAAGCCACTTTTGATTGACAGGGAAGCTGTGGCGGAAAGTCACCCATTTCATAGGCGCTGTGGTTTGTTTCTGAACAACCGAGGCACAGATGGTTCAGCTAAAGCACCTCCAATCCCATTGATCCTTTTCTGTCACCAAAATGATCCCGAAGTTAAACCATTTCCCTTCTCTCTGACTCGTCTGCCCTATGGCTGCAGTTGCTCACCACATCCCAAAAGTTTCAGAGGGGGAGCCGTGTTAGTCTGTAATTGACAAAACTTAAAAAACAGCAAATGGTCCTGCAGCACCTAGCGACTGACAAAACATGTAGATGGTCTCATGAGCTTTCATGGGCACAGCCCACTTCCTCAGATGAATGGAGTCCAGTTTCCAAATAAATAACAGAGAAAGAGTGGGGGTGGGGAAGGAAAGGGAAGGAGAAAAAATGGGAAAAGAATAGTCAACGTGAGTGTCCATGCTAAATGAAGCCGATAGAGTGGGTTTTAAGTACTCTTCAGGGCTACATCCCATCCCTGTCACGGAGCCTGTCTCATTTCTTTCCCTCCTCCAAACAGCTCTGGATCATGCCAGCATTTGGCGCCCGGCCGCAGTTTGACAACAAGAAGGAACTCAACTTCTACGGCTACTCGATGTGGGCCGCCATTGTGGACATATGCTTGCCCTTTGGGATCTTCTACCGGATGCACGCGGTGGCCAGCCTGCTGGAGGTCTACATCATGTCCTAAAGGGAAGAACGCTTGCTCTATCAACCCACCTTTCCCACTCCAGGACTGAAAGTCTGTGTGACTGTACTGAAGGGCTCGGGGGTTGCATGATCTCCTGCCCTAGCAATGACAGGGCGTTACTGCATCGCAGTGGAAGTAATCCACTCATTGTCACAGTGTGTTTGATTTCAGTTACTGCTTTGTAGTCTAAGTGGAATGTTTACAAAGTGGGACAATGAAAGCCACAGGTAGCTCACTTCAGTTGACACTCCTTACTAGTAAGGGCCTGATCCTACCAAGGGGTCCCAACGCCACTGACTTCCTTCTCTCAGCACTTTGTAGGGCCAAAGCCCATCTATGGGCAGGCTGAATCCCGTTCACCAGAAGAGATCCAGTGACTCCAGTGAGAAAACTGAGATGTATTAGGCAAATGGGACACAATGCTACATCCCACCTCTGGGAACTCGGTGGCAAGGGAGAAGAATCCAGTGCACAGATGTGCAAAGTGAACTGGTGAATCATGAAGGCTTTTGCAATCGCGTTAGACTGCTCTTCCGCCCGCTGCCTGACCGTGGTCCTGACGGCTTCACAATATGGCCCTCGGTCACATCCCCTTCTTTCTCCTCAAGACGGGATAGCTGCTGATCAGCCAAGGCCCAGAATGACTGAAAGCATCCTTATTCAGAGCAGCACCCATGCATGTGCTGAATTCCCACTGACGTCCAGGGGCCCTTAGCACATGTTTAAGCGCTGTCCTGAATAGGAACAGGCTTAAGTACGTGCTTACATTCTTTCCTGAATCAAGGCCAATGGTTAATTCTATTATGAGAATTATAAGGATTTTTTTAAATAGTTTAATGATTTTTTAAAGTATGAATTTATTTTGTATAAAAATTATTTATTGATTTTCAGCATAACAATGAACAGCTAAAGGTTAACAGTGCCACCCAATGCAGGCATTGGAGATCCAATTCATTCTACAGGCCAGATATACTGACTTTACATGTACACACTGGGCTACCATGGATTTCCTTAGGAGACCAATGTATCAGCGAATGCATGGATCCATATGGCGTATGCATAACTAGAAGTAAGCCGCAAGACCTCTAGGCCATGCTCCATTTGGCTGGTGCAAATATGTACAGTAAAAGCTTTGTTAACTGGCATGTTGGGGGAATGTGAGGTGTCAGTAAATCAACAATTCCAGATAATGAAGAGGGAGGGATTTTGGGTGCAGAGGGGGCTCAGGGCTGGGCCATGGGAGGAGGTGTGGAGGACAAAATCTGGGAGGGAGTTTGAGTACAGTGGGGTTGGAGTGCGGGAGAGGCTTGGGGTGCCAGATCCAGGCAGCCCATACCTTGGGTAGCTCCCTGTAAGCAGCAACATATCCCTGCCGTTCATAGGCAGAGGCACAGCCAAACAGCTCTGTGCACTGCTTCCACCCACAGGTGCCACCCCTACAGCTCCCATTGGCCACAATACCTGGCCAATGGGTGCTGCAGAGCCAACGCTCACAGTGGAGCAGGGCGAGGGCAGCTCAGGAGTCCTCATGGCCATTCCTGCACCTAAGAGCAGCAGGGACATGTTGCCACATCTGGGGAGCCAGGTAGGGAGCCTGCTGGCTCCACACCAAGCCACCTATAAACCAAACTTTCAGTGAAGATCAGAAATGCCAGTTTATGGAGCTTTCCAGCTGGTGAAGTGCCGGCTAACACCGCTTTTACTGTATCAGCAAATGAGTCAACATGGCACAGCTTAGTGTCTCCCTCTTGCAAAGTTATGTTTACATGAGAAAGAAATTTCATTGTACCGAAGAGGAAAATGACAGAGGTGATAAACATTTACAATCATTTCCCAAGACTATTTGTATATTTCTCAAATAAAAGAATAAATGAAAATCATGCTCCTGTATTGAGCAGAGTTTGTTTTTTTTTTGTTTTGTTTTGTTTTTTGTACCAACCAGCTGCAGTCACAGGTAGGTTTGATCCATGGAATACCAGAATGAGAAGGAAGATCAAAGATTTTGAGGTGGTGGAAATATTTTGAATCCTTCCCTCCCCCCAAAAAGTTCACATTTCAAACATTCATAGATTTTAAGACCAGAAGGGACAATTGGAGGATCTAAACTGACCTCCTGTATATCACAGGCTATAGACCTTCCCCATTCATCTCTGTGAAGAAAAGTGTGCAGTCTTCATCTGAAGACATCTAGAGAGAGAATTCACGACTCTCCTTCAGTTCCAATGGTTAATTCCCCCTCTCTGGTTAAATGTGTGTCTCATTTCAAATTTGAATGTGTTTGACTTTAACTTGCAGCCATTGGTTGCTTTTCATCCAGCCTGACTCAATTAACTTCATTAACACTGGTCCTGCACTTGACAGGTAACTGCTTTTGCTGTTATATATACCCTGGTTTCTGTAATTTCCACTCCAACTCATCTGATGAAGTGGGTTTTACCCACAAAAGCTCATGATATATTTGTTAGTCTCTAAGGTGCCACAGGACTTCTTGTTTTTAAAGTTACAGACTAACACAGCTACCTATGCCTCTGAGACCTTTTGTTATTAAGACAAAATTACACTCAAATGTTAGCCTATAGGTTGAACCTCTCTAATCTGGCACTCTCTGGTTGGGCAACATCCGTAGTCCGGCATGAGTTTAGTTAGTCAGTTATCCGCTTATTGCAGGTGTGGCCAAGTTTCCCGCAGTTCTGTAAAGTTTGTTTACAGCCTCCAGTCCTGGCTCTCAGTGTTCTGTGTTCTATTTAGCTCCTAAATTTCTTCTAAGAGCCCAGCAAGCAGTGGAAGTATTGGTAATGCCGCTAAGCGTAAGCATGTTTTTTATGCTTTTATCTAGTTATTTCCTTGTGCCAATACAATAAAATTGTGTAACAACGCTCACACTTTGTTATAAAGAGAGCTGATAAGCTAGGGCTAAATATAGACTTTTATAGGGTGTATCAATACATTCATACACTATTAAGCAGTATTGCAAGATTTTTCTGTTTATTCACCTCAGCGAAAAATAAAATAAAAAGAGACCCACTCACTGCAATATTGACCTCTCATGATTCAGCAAATTCTCTGGTTTGGCACTCATCAGGTTCCAAGGGTGCCAGACCAGAGAGGTTCAATCTGTGCTACTTCCATTGTACATTACTTATTTGGGATCAGGCTAATATTCAAAGAACCTGGCTAAACATTCCGGTTTGCTGGCTGGGGAGCTCCCTTCCACTGGAGTTTTTTAGGAATGGCGACCAAATTTCTGACTGTTCTTCCTCTTTTGGGCACCTCTCTTGTGTACGTCCAGACTCTATACAATGCGATATCACAGTTCCCTGGGGTAGGGGTGCCATATTTTCCCAACGACTTGCAACATGGAACCTACCTGCTCACAGTGAAAAGAAATTCATTGGTCGCTCTGTTTTCAATGCAGATCCTTTTCTAGATCATTAAGCTAGTAGGCTAGCGCAGGATCTCCCCATCACTGATTCTCGTAATACCTGTCTCTACTAGACTCTAAATCCATTAGTAGTTTTTTTAAGAGCAGCTCATCAGAAATTAAACATGCAAGAGGAACAAGTGAATGAATTGTGAACTAGCTGGACTAAAAAATCAAGACAGAATCTTAAGTTCTCTCTGAAGAATTTACTCCTGCTGGCAAATTTTACTTTCCTGATTGTATGTACTTTCCTTATCATGTTACCCTTTATTATGGCTACAGAGCTACCTACAACTCTGACCTGTCTTAGTCCATCCCTACAGGTTGGCCCAGGCCTTCCCCTCTCTTTGGGTTACAGACTCCTGTACATCAACCGCACATATCCAACAGGTCCAACTGAGTCCAGGCACTTGCATTTCTTCCCTTCAGAAAGTCGCCCTCAATGGGGTATAGCCTTAAAACAAATGTATTGTTGATTTTTAACCACAGGTACAAAGTCGAATGTAAGAGAAAAGGGGTTTTAAAACAACAGAAGATCTACACACGTCTATCTTATTTACAGTCCTAGGCACTTGGCAGCCTATCTTACCCCAGAACCTCTGGGCGCCTGGGTCACAACAGCCTTCACAACTGCCCTATGCCTTGATCAAGTGTCTTGTCTTTTTAAACCTTCACGGCTACGTTTCTGAAGTTTCCCAGTCTTGGACTGCTGCACAGAACCTAGTTACACTGCAGAAGTTCAAGCCAGAGCATCAGAACTCAAACCAGTGAATGAACTTTCTAGTAGAGCCGGGCAAAATTTTTCCCACATATCTTGATTTTCCACCAAAAATGCAGGTTTGGGTTGCCCGAAACATTTCCACAAATTTGTGTCGAATTTGTCAGATTCTTTCAGCAGGGAAAAAAATCTGAAAAAGTCAAAAGATTTCATTCTGACAGTTTTGAAATGAAACAATGTGGCTTTCTGATTTGTTTCTTTCTTCTCAGACCATAGCTGTGAGGTAAAGCAATGCTACTAACATTATTTTACAGAGGGGAAACCGAGGCACAAAGGGGCTAAGAGACCAGTTAAGTTCACAAAGGAAGTCTGTGGCAGGGCAGAGAATTAAACCTAGGTCTCCTGACCAGCATCATAACCTCTGGACCAGTGTTCCCTGTAAGCTGAGCACTTGGCTGGCCACCCAGGAGAGATTCAAATGCCACCCAGCTGATTTAGCAGAGAACCCACAACCGGCAGCACGTGTGTTCACAACAGGTGCACATCCACACATGCCTGAGTGTAAATTACAAAATTTATTCTGCACATGAAAACAATAGAGAGAACATTGCTGTGGACCAGCCTCTCATTCATGGTATCCCAAATTACAGTCATTTGGAAAGGAACAGAAATCAGATCAGCATGAGGGGCTACTGCTCCTGGAGG
The DNA here is from genome assembly GCA_032595735.1 of Pelochelys cantorii. Classification (NCBI taxonomy): domain Eukaryota; kingdom Metazoa; phylum Chordata; order Testudines; family Trionychidae; genus Pelochelys; species Pelochelys cantorii. The sequence continues at coordinate 18,106,621 of CM064344.1, forward strand.
CACAGAGGGGCGATAACCGAACATCTGCAAGGGACGCAAACCAAACAATTAGAAGCCCATCAAACCAAGCCACTTGAGAGCTGCCTGAGAACAGGAACAATGTTGGAACCTCATTCCTATAGCTTGGTTCCTAACTGCAGAGTTAGGAACCTACATAAAAGGAGCCTGGTTTTCAGTGGTGCTGAGCATTGGTGTCAGGAGGATTTGGGGGAGCTCAGCACCGCTGAGAAGGAGGCCACAATTTAGCCTGAATCTGGATTGAGAAGCACGTGAGGTTTGGCGATATTTGGATCTGGATTTCACAGCTGGGTCCTTGCCCATCCCCAAGCCAAACCAAGCTCCAATTCCAGACACCCGTGAACACCGGGGAAGACCCTGTCCAGACATTGAGTTGGGTTTTCGCTTCTGCCTAACTCTACCCCAATCTGAAAGGGCCACCTGGGCCTAATCCAAATCCAGGTGTCAGGAGAGGACTGAGTTTCTTGGGCCTGAGTAGGGTTGCCAGGTGTCCGGTTTTGAACCAGATAGTCCAGTATTTGAGCTTTCTGTTCAGGAAACAAATTGAGAAAATATAAATGAGAAAATATAATTGTCCGGTATTTTCTAAATAAGATGTAATGTAGATTGTGATGTAATGTAAAGTGTGTCTGGTATTTTTGTTGAAACCATCTGACAACCCTAGGCCTGAGTCATCCAACGCCCGAAAGCCAGGACTTTTCACCATTTAAGAACACAGCAAGGGAACTAATCGAACAAACAGCCGGAGCTAAGAAATCTCTTTATGGAAGGTGAACAACAGGGAGAGGAAAAGCTGCAATTAGGGCCTATCCTGAGTCATGGTGCTGTGGATACAGAGAAACTGCCCCTCTCCCCTGACCCATCCCCTGGATTTGATTTGGTCAAAGCTGTGGCAGAGAAGGGGCGACAATCACCGGGCAACACAGCAGCCAGGTGGGAGATGTGCCCGGGGAAGTCAGCAGTGGCTGTGGGAGAGGGCTGAGGTCAGCCGCTCATTGTGTGCAGGGAGAGGGGGGCTGTCAGGCTGGAAGGCAGGGAGAGGGGGGTCACGGCAGGGTGTTTGTTGAGGGCTGAGGGTGGAGGGATTGGATGTTTGCTGAGGGGCGTTCACCAAGTGGCTGGGAAAGGATGGGTTCAGCTGCAGGTGCTGGGAGAGAGATCAGGTTGGGTCTTTGCTGAGGGGTGGGGAAAGCAGGTTGGCTGCTTGCTTGTGGGCAGATGGGGCAGGAGGTGTTGGGTGAAGCTTGGTTCTTGTTGAGGGCCAGCTGGGAGGGAAGAAGGGCAACTCCATCACCTTATCACACCACCACTGCAACTGCCAGCTAGTTCCACACTGCGATGTCACCCTGGGATGTTATCTGTGGTGCGGAAGGGTGCGGGCCTGTACTCTGGAGTGTGGCATGCCGCAGAACCCTCCTGGACAAACACAAGAGCTTGGCCTCCTACCCCAGTGCCCCTGATTTACGGTTGGCCTGTGCAGATACTCACGCTGAGTGCACCAATAAAGCTGTGAATCAGGATGCTGCAGATAAAAAAACTGCACATTTAAACAAACAGGGACGTAAAAACGGAACGAGTTAATCTGGCATAACCCCCAGGATAGACTTACATTCGTTTAACCCTGGTTTGTATCTATTGAGCTTGAATCGATATGTTAGAAATCTAGAGGTGATATAGTTGAAGGGATGTGCTTTTCTAAAATGTTTATAGTATGGGGGAATTCTGCAGTTTTGTTGCATTTGGAGCAATAGTAAAATTACAGAATTCCCCCAGGCCTGCATATACCATGCCAGAATGTCAGGGTTAAGCAAAGATAAACCAGCAGGGTTTGTAAACTCCTTGCACTTGAGTTTCTTGAAACTCTTTTGAATAATGTAGAATTTTTTTTAACTTCAAATGATTATTCCTCAGAGGAATAATAATAATAATAATTAATATTTATTTTCCTTCCCTGAAGCAGGCTCAGATCTGGGGAGCTGATCTGGTCTATTTGAACTGCTGGCTCTGCCCCTCTCCCCCCAGTTCAGATTCCTATCCAGATTTCCCCAAAGCTACAGGAAGGCTGGGATTTGGATCTCTGGTTCTAATGGTAGAATCTAGGATTGCAGTAAACCCAGTTCCCTTCTCCCTGCTCAAGAGACCAGACTCAGGTACAGAAATCCTAAGCCTGTGGTTTTAAATTCCACAGGAGGGCAGGTCTCCCAGTTTTGCACCAAATGCTCTGGGAAGAAGGGTCCAGATTGGTTATTTTCCTAAATAGACAGGCTACCAAATAGTATCTTGGGGTAGTCCAGTGGCCTGCTCTGCTCTAAAATGGCCATTAGGAAAGAAGTTTGATTTCCTGTCTAAAAGTATGACTGCCCACACATAAGACATGCCAGACCAAGCCAGCCAGTGGTCCATGTAGCCCTATATCCTGCCCTGGCCGTGGCCAGTACCAGATGCTTCAGTGGTAGATATAGGAAACTGTGTAGTGGATAGATATGAAATAATCTGTTGATAGTGGAAATTTCCCTCCCACCTCCCCACTAGTTACTGGCTGGCTTATGCTGTGAACCATGATGGTTTAGAACATGCAATATCTTCTTAAATGCCTCTCCTAGGACCAAACTTCGGGACACTTTCCACTCGACTTTTTGACAAATAAATAATGCCTGCTACCTGCATTCTGGGCCTGAGCCAGTGTCTGATCCAGGGCAATCCTCTGCATCTCACACACCCCCTCCCCCCAGCCCTTCCTTCCTTTTCTTATCAGGTTTTTGCCAGGGACACTGACTCAAGCAGATGGTAAAAGCGACAACCCGAGAGATGCAGGGCTTGACATTTCGATTCTTGATGATGTCTCTCCATGTGTCTTGCCCCTGCCTCTGCACCCCATGCCTCACCCTGGGCGTTTCAGGGAACACAAACTCAGCTAAGACGCGCAGCCCGTTGGCCCTGGCTTCCAACCCCCCCTCTCCCCCAAAATGGGAGTGGGGTGCAAAGAGATCCAGTCTTTGTTCTGAGCTTCCAAACCAGGCCAGCTGAGTTCCTTCTGAGAGCAGGGTGAAAGTTCAGGTTGTTTTAGCCAATCTGGCTTGCCCACCATCCCCCACCTGGGGCTGCCTCAAGTGAGCCAGAGAGGGGGGAAGTGGCTTTCAGACACCGCAGCCCTTCAAAAGGCATTAGTCACTATGACTTGCCTGCGGTTTCCACCAGTCAGCACATCCTGGGCAGAGAACCGACAGGCTGTTAACATGGGCTGGCCAGGCAGGTGTGCAAGAGGGTTGCTTTCCATTGGCTGCCATCTGCTGAGCTAATGAACCTCTCAGCGAGGTCATTAATATAATGACAATAATATTCCAAAAGTAAACAGGCAAAAATCAATGCGCCGTGAGAGCCCAGGTTACACTTTCCTGTTGGCAGCTCTTGTCTGCCTGCCACGGCTCTTCAGAGACGCTTGGAGAGGGCCAGGCCCGAACAACTGTCATTCGGGGGGTGATTTTAGCGTTGCGCACCTGGACAACGTAAAACAGGCCCCACTAGTTGCTGCTCCCACCCCACGGATCTGAGGGGCCCAAGAGGAGGTAAGAAGGGTTCAGGGAGCTCTGGCTGGTACAGACACCTCTTCTCGGCTTCTCTTGGCTTTGGGTCACTCCTGGGGATGGGGGAAAGGCATGGCCCTATGCTTCCTGCAGGGTCCCTTTCCAGCTGGCTTTGGGATTCCCTCCAACAGGGTGAATGGATTTTGTTACTGTTATGCTGGAAGTAGCTCCAGTTAGGAAGCCACTCTGCCCTGACTCTGTCTAACACCGTCCCCCGCCCCCCAACCCAGACCCCTTGCTCTCCAATCATCCCCCAAGGGAATCAAGATGGGATTAGCACCAGCTGCTGAAACTGGGCTCTTCTAGAGGAGGCCTGGGTCTGGCGCCACGTCCGCCCCAAAGCCGGGGGATTTATCGACACGCTGAAAAAGTGGGGACTGGGAGGTTCTGGGATTTCCACCCCCTGAAAAAGTGAGGGGTTAGGTGTTTCCTTCTAAAGCTGTGGATCCCTTTCAACCAGAATGAGATTTGCCTAGTGAGCAACCTCCTGCCCTTTCCCCTGGTGTCGTCAAACCTCCCGGAGCAGCGGAATGAATCAGCTTTGGCCCATTGATTGGAAGAGATTTTTCACGTGTATTGTCCCACTCACAGGGCAAGCCAAGCTAGGTCTGGCAGCATCGCTCAAGGTCTTTTCCCCTGCTTTGAACAGCACATTTTCTTAGCCCTTGAGAGCTAAGATCCCTGTTAAACCCAAATCCTATTTACTGACTGCATTGTCCCTGTCTCTGGGGCTGTTCCCCTCCCAGGCTTCTTTCTGCAAACTACAGCTAGGTCCAAACTGAAAAGCACCCCAAAGTCTGGGTGCACTCACACCTGCAGGGGCTAATCTGGCCCCGTCTCTTTAAAATCTACCATCTCCAAGGGACAAGCTCCAGGTATTTGCTCCACCATTTCCCACTGCCCTTTGTAGGGAGAGTAAATAGAGCTTTCCAGCTCTACCCCCTTTTTGACATATCACCTGGCAGTGGGACTGGGGAGAGGACGGTCAGGACCCTTTGCTGACAAACTGGAGCAGGCTGGGGCCAGTCTCACATGTCTTTGAAAGTCCCAGTTCCAAGAACAGGATGGTGCAATTGTTAGTAGAGATGGGCTTCCGCTGAAATCTCACAACCAAACAACCCTGAACATTAGAGAGGGAGCTCGGATTCAGATCCAGATCCGGACGTTGTCGCTGATCTAGATGATTATCGTGCGACATGCTGGAAACCTGGATGCAGGGCTGGATGAAGAAGAAGGGAGGAGAGCAGCATGGGGACGTCAGCCGGCCTTACAAGTCTTCCACGCACACCGGATGGCCACGTGAGAGCACCCAGCCATGACACAAGGCCTGGATCACATACACAGAATGTAACTGATAATGTGAGACACACGCCAGGCATCTGTCTTCAGGCATCTGTCTTCAGCTTTCCTTCCAGCATTCTGGGGGGATCTTTGCTGGTAAGGATGAGGCCACTTTTAGCATCTGACCCTACTACAGCTGAGGGGGGGTCTGGCAATGAGCCATTTCCTCCTCCTCTGATCCAGCTGCCGGAGAGGAAAGATGAAATCCGCCTGCGAGCTACACAGCATGTACAACAGGTGAAGGCCCCAAAGGACACTTGCTTTTCTGGTGCTCAAGGCTTGTCCTGGGAGGGTTTATGGAGACCAATTGTGCCGGGGACTAAGCTGAGACCCCCAAACTCATCTCACATGTAGCTTTAGCTCCATGTGAAGCCAAGTGGCTCAGTATGTAAATCCTCACACTCTTTCCATCGGTGATCTTATTAATCCCCATTTGTTCAGTGTCGCAGGGGGTTCCAGCGTGAATTCTCTTCCCACCAGACAGCAGGAAAGGCTGGCTGCTGAGACATGGCTGGCAAGGAAGCCGCCCGGCAGAGGCACCTTAACCAGGACACAGAGGGTGAAGAGGCAGCGTCTGCAGCGCCCGAATCCTGGAAGATCCACTACGAGAAGTCCTGGCTGCATCGGCGCTGCTCCTCGCTCCTGCACAATGACAGGCAGGCTCGGAAGGGCGGACAGCTGTTCTCGGGGCTGCTGGCCATGAACGTGGTGTTTCTGGGCTGCGCCTTCATAAGCAGCATGATTTTTAACAAGGTGGCAATTACCTTGCGCGACGTCTGTATCCTCCTCTCCATCCTCAAGATCCTGTCTCTCTGCTGGATGGTCTACTACTTGCTGTGTACCAGCAGGAAGCCCCATGCGATGCTGTACAGGGACTCCCACGCTGGGCCCGTCTGGGTGCAGGGTGAGTGCTGCATGCGTCTGCTTTCCCTTTGCTCAGTGCCTTGCACACAAACCACTTTGCACATGAGTTTTCAAACTGTCTGGGCTGTGGGATGTTGGGCCCTGGGTCTCATTGCTGTGGGAGGATCAAGTGACCAGTGGGGGTGCTAAGGCAGCTCCCTGCCTGTCCTGTACCACAGACTGCGCTGGGCCCCAGAAGCAGCCAGCAATAGGCCTGCTTCCTGGGAGGGGAGGAAGCGCACAGAGCTCCGTGCACTGCCCCTGCCCCGAGCACTAGCTCCACACTCCCATTGGGAACCTGCTTCTGGGGTGCAGCATGGTCTGTGGTGCCAGGAGAGGCAGGAAGCTGCGTTAGCTCCCCCACTGCACCACTGACCGGGAGCCACTCAAGGTAAGCTCCTCCTGCCCCAGCCCTGACACCCCCAAAGCCAGAGCCCCCTCCTACATGCTAAAGCTCTCACCCCTGGAGCCCACACTCCACTCAAATGTTGTTGGGTTGCGGGCATCATCAATTTTCTGTTTTGCCCAAATATCTTTAATTAGAGACGGAGCCAGCATTGACACACCCAAATGGTCTAAAACTGTGACTCAAGGTTCCCCTCCCCACTCCCCAAACAATCATGAGATTCCCAGATTTTCCCAAATTTCAGGGCACCAGGTTCCAGGATTTGAATTCAGCTCCCCCAACCCAAACCACCGAGCACAGAAGCAGGAGATGTGTGATGTTTACTAAACTTGCACCAGTTTCGGCTCACTCCATGCATGCTTCTCTAGAGCCGGACCCTGGCTCGCTGGGTTCACTGATGGTTCTGCTCTTTGGACAGGGTCGCTACTGCTCTTTGGTGCCTGCAGCGTCCTCCTCAGTGTGTTCTGGATCGGATACGACGGCAGCCGCAGACACTGCAAATCGCAGCTGGAAATCCTGTTCCCATGTATAGATATCATCTTCATTTGCATTCAGGTATGGAATGTCACCGTCTCTGGAACCCAGGCCCTTTGGCCACCACATGCAGGGAGGGAGGGGAAAGAGGAAGAGCAGAGGCAGGGGGTGCTCATTAAAGATATTTTTAGTCGCAGTTACCGGTTTAAATACCAAACCAAAACGCACCACAAACAGGACGCAAAGACATAAATGTAAAAAGGACATTGCTACTGTGATAAAAGACAATAAATCTGTCAGGAATGATGCAGAAGTTCCCCTGCTTCCTTCTGCAAAGTCAGTAAAGCTACAGAGACAAGTGAAAAGCTGCTTTACCCCAACCCCCCACCCCTTCAGTAGCTCCGTCTCTGAACGGATGTCCTGCAGGAAGCTTTTCCTGTTGAAATGGGATTTCTCTCCATTTGCAATTGTCCAACCCCCCTGGCAAAACCAGATGCGTGGTTAAATGATTTAAAACGCTTTGCAACCAGAAGTTCTGTAAAGATGGACTCAATGACCTCCTGAGGTCTCTTCCAGCCCTAGGATTCAATGAGTCAATGAAAGTAGGACATCCCTCTGACCCTGGGACAGTCCTCAAATCCTCCTAGTGGGCCAGTGGGCACCCCCCTCTGGAAGGGCCCGGCTGGGGGAGCAGGGATTTCTGTGTATTCCTCCCTCCCACATGTCTCCTGACCCCCCCTGCTGGAATGCATGCTCCCCCCTCCCACACATCCCACAGCCCTGCTTGCCATCCTGGGGGTCATCACTATCAAGAGTGTGGCAAAGCTAGAGCGGCTTCCAACTGCAGTGCAGTGTGGAGAAAGGCTCTGGTGGTGGGGAAAGGCTCTGACCAGTTGCTTCCCCTTGCCAGAGCTCTCCAGCGCCACAGTGCAGACTCTGAGAGCAGGGAGCTGCTGAAACTTTTTTTCCCACTTTTCCCCCCCATTCTCCTGCCAGAGTGTTCCACGAACATGTGTAGCTACACACTAGTGTGGACGCAGCCCGGCTTTCACCGGCGTATAGTGTAGAGCAGGGGTGGGGAACCTTTTTTGGGTCAGGAGCCATTGACTCTCAGAAAAATAGGTGAGGGGCCATGCAAAAGTGAGAAGCAAAAATCCCCCAAACCAAAAAAACTTCACTAACGTGGCCCCCAGCTAAAACGCAGACTCTCCCCACATTCCCCTTGCACAGCAGAGCCTGGGGGGCCCAGGGTAGTAGATTTTGTGGGGCTTCCTGGGCTCTGGAATCAGGCCAAAAACAAGGGGTTCAGTGTGGGGGAGAGGGCTGCCAGGAAGCGGGCTTGGGGTGTGGGGACTGGTGGATCTGGGAAGATGGGAGGGTGCAGGAGCAGGCTGAGGGTGGGAGGGGCCACGGGGTTCGAGTGCCAGCACCCAGATTCCCAATGCTGGGGGGGAGCCCTGAGCCTCAGGGGCTAGATCCAGGCAAGCCAGGGGTCGGATCCAGATCCCGGGCCATAGGCTCCCCAACACTGTTGTAGAGGGAGCCATACATGTTCCCCCCTACACATTACACAGGTATTATGCACATGGCATTAATATGGCACATCATATTAAATGCTAATGTTGGGTAGTTCTGCTCCCTGACTTGTATTCTCATCACTTCTGTCATGGTATCTCTCCGTCCCACAATACTCTGCAAATCTACGCAGCCCTTTTGGCTCTCGCAGATAGGAAACCTGTGAAAGACAAGCTGTACGAACGGCACGTCCTAGTACAGGCGGTGTTGTGAGTTCATGGCGCCTCCCAGCATTTGGAAAGTGGGATCCTAAACAAAAGATAAGTCAGGAACAAATTAAAACAGAACAACAAGCTGATTGGCGGATTTGGGTGACGTATTTAAAGTGCTTTGAGCTTGTAAACCACCGTACCGTGAGCACAGCCGATTTCAATGCCTACTTCAGAGCACCCCTTCTGTGTAAGGGGAGCTGCAGGCTGCTAGGGTATGTCTACACTACCACCCTAGTTCGAACTAGGGTGGCTAATGTAGGCATTCGAAGTTGCAAACGAAGCCCGGGATTTAAATATCCCGGGCTTCATTTGCATCTTCCCGGGCGGGCGCCATTTTTAAATCCCCTTAGGTCGAACTCCGTGCCCGTGGCTACACGCGGCACGGAGTAGGTAGTTCGAATTAGGATCTCTAATTCGAACTACCGATACACCTCGTTCCATGAGGAGTAACGGTACACCTCGAATTAGAGATCCTAATTCGAACTACCTACTCTGTGCCACGTGTAGCCGCGGGCACGGAGTTCGACCTAAGGGGATTTAAAAATGGCGCCCGCCCGGGAAGATGCAAATGAATCCCGGGATATTTAAATCCCAGGATTCGTTTGCAACTTCGAATGCCTACATTAGCCACCCTAGTTCGAACTAGGGTGGTAGTGTAGACATACCCCTAGAGAGGTGCCTTCTGGAGAGAGCAGGCAGAAGGTGCGCCTCCTTCTCAGACTGCTTCTCTGTCCAGGCATGTTCCATGGCTACGCTTGGCTATCCAAGAGACCAGAGATTATTTTCCATATCAAACCACAAATGTCAAGCAGCTGGCTGCACTTTAGACAATACAGGTTTGCCCACATGTAGGTGCTGCAGAACAGATGCACATGCACCCCTAAGCTCAAGCACGCCTGCACCCATTCCCAGCGTCACACGCGCTGCCCCTCGACGACTGCATTTGCACAGGCTCTGCACGCGCGTGCACACACACCACATACACACACACACACCCATGACTGGGTTTGCAATAGATTCCTGAGATTGTTCTGTTGTACACAGACACACACACTCATGACCTGTTTGCAATAGGTTGACGTGATTGTTTCTGTTGCACACACAGACACACACACACACGTGACCAGTTTGCAATAGGTTGACGTGATTGTTTCTGTTGCACACACAGACACACACACACGTGACCTGTTTGCAATAGGTTCACGTGATTGTTTCTTTTGCTTTCAGACGTATCTTATATGGCACCACTGTAAGGACTGTACCCAAGTCCAGCACAACCTGACCAGGTAGGACGAGAGAAGGAAGGGCCTTGTTTAAGAACCTTTTATGTTGCTTTGAACACTCCCATACCAGACCTTCCCGACTCCACTTTCTCTTCCGACGGGCTCCTTATAACCCACATTTCAGCTTTAAAGATCTTTGTTGGTTGAAATGGAAGGGTTTTATGTTTAACGCAGGGCAGATCAGTTGGTCACCCTTTCAAACAGCCTTCAGATGGGATTTGCCTTCTCTGAGCCATCTTCCTGTTTGGGCTGTGTGGCATCAACCGTTTCATTTCCTAATCCCATCTCCAGGCCTCTTGATTGTCCACAGTGGAGGATAGTGACCTAGTCAGCGTGAAGGTTTCAGATTATGATAGAGCAGGGGTGGGCAAAAGGGCCTCTGCGGGCTGGATCTGGCTCCCCAAGTGGGTTGATCCAGCCCACGGTGGCCCTGCCACTCCCCCTGCCCTGGCCAATCCGGGGCTAGGGGAAGCACATGAAGTTTGCTCTGCTCTGCTCCTGCCCTGAAAGGAGTGTGCGGTGCTTAGAAGCACCATGTGCTCCTTGCAGGGTGGGAGGAGACTTCACGTGCTCCCCCGCCCCCAAGCTCTGATTGACCTAGGTGCAGAATGGGGAGCACATGAAATCTCCTCCCACCTCCAGGGACATGGGCGCCGAGGGGGAACCTCTGGGCAGGGGCAAAGATTTCACTGGCTCCCCCACCGCAAGATCAATCTGTGGGTGGGGAAGCAGGGAAGTGTCCTGGCCCCGCCCCTTCCGGGGCGGCCCGGGGCCACTTCAAAAATTTCTGAAGTGGCCCCCAGTAAAAAATTATTGCCCACCCCTGCGATATCCATGCCATCGCTGGGGGTCGGTGGGGTTATTGTCAATTCCCCTGAGCAGGAAAATTCATCTTTAAAGGATGAGAGATTTTACAAACCAATTCCCAGCCTTGAGAATCTTCCTACTGCATGAAGTTGCGAAAGCACTAGTTTTGACTTGTCCATTCTCTTTACATCAACATGATTTAGCTAGCTTTCTCCTGGCCATGACACGCTCCTAGGACACCTCCAAGCCTGAATGGGCCTGTTGCCCAGTTGTGCACTAGTTTCTGAGGGTATGTCTACACTACCACCCTAGTTCGAACTAGGGTGGTTAATGTAGGCATTCGAAGTTGCAAATGAAGCCCGGGATTTAAATATCCCGGGCTTCATTTGCATCTTCCCGGGCGGGCGCCATTTTTAAATCCCCTTAGGTCGAACTCCGTGCCCGCGGCTACACGCAGTACGGAGTAGGTAGTTCGAATTAGGATCTCTAATTCGAACTACCGTTACTCCTTGTGGAACAAGGTGTACCGGTAGTTCGAATTAGAGAACCTAATTCGAACTACCTACTCCATGCCGCGTGTAGCCGCGGGCACGGAGTTCAGACTAGGGGACTTTTAAAAATGGTGGCGCCCGGGAAGATGCAAATGAAGCCCGGGATATTTAAATCCCGGGCTTCATTTGCAACTTCGAATGCCTACATTAGCCATCCTAGTTCGAACTAGGGTGGTAGTGTAGACATACCCTGAGTTCTGCTGCAAGTCTAGTATGCGTGAGACCCTGTGCAAATTACTGCAAGTGGGAACAGATATCACTGTGCGGGAATGGGTGTGCTTATGTGTGCAAATACATGAGTGTGCATGCACAAGGGTATGCATAAACACAGGTGTCCATGCACACCCCCACATGAGTCCAGGTGGCATCGTACAAGTTGAAGAATGTGTGGGCTCCAGATAGCCAAGAACAGCTGAGGGCTCTCTTGAGTGACATGTTGTAAAACTGTTCTCCTTTTACAGATGTGGGCTGATGCTGACCATGGCCACGGATCTCCTCCTTTGGCTGTTAGCCGTGACCAATGACTCTGTTCACAGGGAAATTGAATCTGCACTCAAAGGTCTCGTGCAGAATTTTCCAGGTACGGATCATTCTTCAACTGCTTCTTAATAGCAACAAGTAGACAGAACCCATGAGGTCAGCACTGGCCCGTGGCCACAGGCATGCAGTTTTCTGAATCATCCCCACTGGGATGTGTGGCTTCACTAAAGCACAAGAGGCAGATACCTGTTTTTTCTGGGGAAAGAGGAAGTTTTGCTGAACTGCAGGTTGGTCACCTGTAGAAATCTAGGGGTTTTTTTGGATGATCCATACAGCAGTTTGTGAATTGTTTGGAATGAGCTGATTTACCTGGAAAGGTATATAGCCACTAAACTTTGGAGTTAAAGAGCTCTCCTGGGAAGCTAAGGAAGGAAAAAGAACATGTATTACACACAAGTCAAAGTCTACACGTAGTCATGGTCAGGGACCAGGTCCGGTCTCTTCTTCCAGAAAGACAGAGAGAATCCCCATCATGACTATAGGCTTGTCTCCACTATGCCAGGGATTGATGCTGCTGCAATCGATCCACTGGCCATCGATTTATCATGCCTGCTTAGACACAATAAATCGATCTCCGACTGCTCTCCCGTTGACATCAGTATTCCACTAGGATGAGAAGAGTAGCCGACATTGACAGGAGAGCAGCCCCTGCCAACCTTACTGGACACAAAACACGACAGAAAGCACGTCAACTTCAGCTATGCTATTTGCGGAGCTGAAGTGACGTAGGTTAGATCAATGGCAGCAGTTAGTGTGGACGAGGCCTAAATTCAACATGACATCAGAAACTTCAACCCCTCTGGCAGATGTTTTAGACCTTTACCAGTGGTCTTAGTCTCCCCGATGCATGTAAAGAGAGTTTAGTGGATTGAGCAGAAAAGTCTTAGCACTGACCCTGGCTTTGCCATTGGCAGGCTGGGTGGCCTTGACATCACCTGTCTGTGTAATGTAGAAATGGAAAGATTAATAATAGGTGGCAGGTTTAAAACAAACAAAAGGAAGTTTTTCTTCACCCAGCACACAGTCAACCTGTGGAACACCTTGCCAGAGGATGTTGTGAAGACTAGGATTTTAACAGGGGTCAAAAAAGAGCTACATAAATTCAGGGAGGTTAGGTCCATCAATGGCTATTAGCTAGGATGGGTAGGAATGGTGTCCTTAGCCTCTGTTTGTCTGGAAATGGATGACAGGAGAGGGATCACATCAGAATGACCTGTTGTGTTCACTCGGTCTGGGGCACCTGGCGCTGGCAGGATACTGGGCTAGATGGACCTTTGGTCTGACCCCGTATGGCCGTTCTTATGTTCTTATAACTTACCCCTTCTAGGGTGGACTGAGAGTGATGCTTAATTAGCATTTGTAGAGCACTTAGTACATGGGAAGGGCTATGTATTATTATTATGACACCACCCCCTCCTTGCCCAGTCTTCAGGCTCACTTGGCTTTATGCCTATCATTGGCCTTTCAGGGGCAGGCAGGTACATAGGACTTCAGAGCAGGTAGCCAGGAAATAGTTAAAAAACCCTCCCCGGCTGCTCGTGGCTCCCAAGTGACTCCCTCTCCTCTCCTCCCACTACAGGCAATGAGACCAGCCCATGCAGGTGCCCAAACACAACAGCCTGCCTCATCTTCCAGAAGGGCTACATCTTGCTGTACCCCTTCAACACGGAATACTGCCTCATCAGCAGCTCCATGCTGTACGTCATATGGAAGAATGTGGGCAGGCGCATCCCTCCGCACCACACCATTCATGCCAGGCCCAAGTTCAAGCTCCGGGGAGTCATCATTGGGCTGGTGCTGGGCATAGCTGCCGTGTTCATTGGGATCTGTGTCTTCATGGCCTACCAGATCCAGGTCACCAGCTCAGCGCCGAGGCACGTCTTTGTGCTGTATTACTCCTACTACATCGCGCTGCTGCCGTTGATGAGCGTGGGGGCCTTGGCTGGGACGGTCATTCATGGCTTGGAAGAGCGTGAACTAGACACTCTGAAAAACCCAACCCGAAGCCTGGACGTGGTCCTGCTGATGGGAGCAGCCCTGGGCCAGATTGGCATTTCTTACTTCTCCATTGTCGCCATTGTGGCCACCAACCGCAGAGACCTGGTGGACAGACTCATCCTGACTTATGCGGTCATCCTCATCATTCAGCACATCACCCAGAACATCTTCATTATCGAGGGACTTCACAGGCAGCCTTTGGTGGAGGAGCCTGAGGCCAGCCCTGCTGGGGCTCCCCCACAGGACTCAGACCCACCCAGTGAAGAGGCAACCATGTCACACACCAGCCAGGAGCCCACACTGCCCCCTGGTGACAAAGAGACTGAGGCAAAAGAAGGTGAGAAGTGTGAAAACGGTGACCCCAGAAGAGTTTACCCTCTAGAGATAGGACAGGAGATCAGGAGAGTTTCGCAAACCTACATCAATACCTACAGCCACCTGAACTGGAAGAGGAAAGCCCTGAAGGAGATCTCCATCTTCTTGGTCTTGTGCAACATCATAGTGAGTATCTCTCTTGAGCTTCCTTCCCTACATCCCAAGCCCAGTGAGAATGGGTATAAACAGAGAACACTTGGCTCTACCTTGGCGCTCTCTCACCCCTGTCCACCCCTACTTTCTTTTTCCTTTGAGCTATCCATCCTTCCAAAGACCATTAAAATCAACATTTCCTTGGCCTGATAGTCAACTCTTACTAGTAAGCCAGCACTGAGGCCTGTGCTACAATGCAGACAAGGTGTCCGGTTAACATCTCGCTCCTTGACCCTAAAATATATTTTTAAAGCTCATCATGACTAAATAATGAGCGGCTGCATTTTCTGTACTGGGGGAGAGGGGAGTCATGGAACATAGGCAGCTGAATAACCCTCAAATGCCCTGACTTTAGGTAGATTAGAAGTTATTAGACACGTTAGGTGTTTAACAACAAGTGCGTAGCTAGGCAACTGGGAAGCACAGAGGATAGGAGTGGATCCTTGTCATCAAGAGTCTCCAGTATTAGGACCTGTCTGCAATGAAATCTGTGCCCACGGTGCCGGTTACAGCACATCTCCGTTTCATAAGCAGACAAGCCCTTAATCACATCCTTGAACCGTGATAAAAGCTTTGGACAACGTTGGCTTGAGGATGCAATTTGAACCTGGGTAGCTCCCCTCTGACATGGCGATGGGGCTAACTGTGCTGATATCCCTTCGCAGAGTGTCCGAGTACACACCCCGGGGTGTCAGGACCTGGGATACAACCCTGGGATCAAGTGAGACTGATGCTGAGGGCCAACTAGGGCTGACCCGTGCAAGGGTGTCTCCTTGGGAGCCTCAGTAGTATTCATTTGCAGTGAGACAGAAGCAGCTTCTTCATAATAAAGCACAGTTTATTGTGCCCCAGAGGTGCACAGCGCTAACAGAAGTAGATGTCAAGACCTACCTGTATATTCCCTACCACGTTCCCTCTCTCCATGCAAAGCTCAAGCAGGTCTGGATCATCCCCCAGCTTGGAGTTGGGAGAAACAGCCTTCATTGCTTCCAGCCTGGCTCCTCTGCCGTTGAGTGAGTCCTGCCAGGTGTTTCAATGACACATGCTGGCCAGCCTCTCTCAGCTCACCCTCTTGCAAAAATCCCTCCTTATCAGCAATGGACACATTTCGAAGAGGCCTTTGGATCCCAGGTTTAGCTTTGGGAAGAGTAAAACATCCTAGCCTGGATGAACCCAGCTAGGTAACGTCTGCTCCCGGCTGCTGGTCCAGCTTTTGTTATCTTAACTCTGTTGATGGTGGGGACTTGAGAGGCTGTCAGGGTTTTACCTGGCCTACTCCATTCTCAGGCCCAGCCAAAGAGTTTGTAGGGCCCAAGGCAGCACGCTGTGGCAGGCTGAGCTGCACAGCCGTGCGGCTCCCAGTCAGGGCAGCGAGTGAGCAACCAGGTGGGCGGGGCGAGGAGCTGGGCAGCATGGGGCCCTGAATGCATGGGGTCCAAGGCAACCACCTCACTCACCCTGCCCAAAGGCCAGCCCTGTCCGTTCTGTATCTCCCCCTTCACAGCCACCTGTCAGGCAGCTCTACACACTGTCAGGCCACCGCACAACAGGTAAACGGAGACATGCAAAATAGCCATTAAAAATGCTACGTTTTCCAAGTTCCTCCCATCAGCCACATGACAAAAGCTGAACCTGGCTGTGGGGGCAACTCTGTTGTTACAGGGTCTCCAGATGGGGTTCTATTAGAGACAGGGTTTTATTGGCAGAGACTGCAGGAATGTAGGGGGAGGAAACATCCCTCTAAGATGTCTTCTGCTAGGGACTTGCTCCCGTTCATCAGAGGTACCCCAGTGATTACCTCAGCCAGCCCTGCTTCCATTCAGCACCACAGGCTTTTGAGGATACCTAGTGCCATGGAATACGCTGAATATATAGGGAGCGAGACAGTGGTTCTCAACTAGGGATTCATGTACCAGTGGGAGTATTCGGAACTTCTAGAGGGCAAGCCCAGATTAACTCCTTTGGGGATGAGGTATTTTGGGTAAAGGGGCTCCAGGCTGCAGACAAGGGATTTGGAGTGTGGGAGGGGGGCTCAGTGCAAGAGATTGGGGTAGGGATCTGTCCAGGAACTTGGGTGCCAGAGTGGGCTCAGGGTTAGGGTGTGGGGTCTGGAAGGGACTTAGGGTGCAGAAGGGGTCTGGGGCAAGGAGTTAAGGTACAAGGTTCCTCCTTGGGGCAGCTCCTGTTTGGGTGGGGTGGACAAGTGGCTCCACGCAGCCCGCACTCACTTGCAAGCACCGCCCCACAAAGCTCCCATTCGTCACCAAACACCACCAGTGGGAGCTGCGGGAGGGAGAGGCGGAGCCTGCACGTGTGGTCAGTGCTGGGACATGGGTCCGGGGAGGGGGTGGAACATACACATCTGCTGCCAAGCAGAGCTGTCCCAGAATGCAGCACACAGAGGCGTTAGTGTCCCTCCCACCCTAGCGCCTGGGCTGCAGCACCCTAAAGCCCCTTTCTTCACCCGGCCCTGCTTGGGGTTACCTCAGCTCATCTAGAGATTTGCCTAGTTTTACAACAGGCCACATACAAATCACTGGCAAAGTCAGCATAAACTAAAATTTCATAAAATGACTTGTTTATCCTCCTCTATATGCTATACACTAATAAGTACAATACAGTCGGTCCCCAAGTTACGAATGGTCCATTTACGACTGTTCACATTTAAGACCAAATCTCCCATTAAGCAGTCGTAAAGGCGGTCCCTGAGTTATGAATGCGACCCGTGCTTATGAACAGTGCGGTCGCAATGTAACTCAATGGGGTCCTACTTACGAACATTTCGAGTTACGGCCAAGTATTTGGTCTGTAACCCGTCCGTAACTTGGGGACCGGCTGTAGTTCTAGTCCAGTTAATTTATTTTATAATTCTATGGTAGCAAGGACAAAGTCAGTCATTTGTGCACTGACTCTTCTGTATTGTTAGGTCTGGTTTTGTAAGCAGAGTCTTTAAGTGGGGTGACACTTGGGCCAGGGGAAGGGGGGATGTTCACAAGACAAATCAGATTGCTGATAAGGGAACAGCAGTCCGGAGAGGTTGAGAGCCTCCCGCTATAGTACTCCCTAACCTCCTCTGACTTGTGCTCTTTACTCCCACCCTTCTAGCTGTGGCTCATGCCCACGTTTGGGATGCACCCCACCTTTGAGAACGGGCTGGAGAAGTCGTTTTACGGTTACTCCACCTGGTTTGCCATCATGAACTTCAGCATGCCCCTTGGTGTGTTCTACAGGATGCACTCTGTCGGAGGGCTCCTGGAGGTTTACATGTCATCCTGATCTGGGTCCAACCCTCCCTTACCCGGTGGCAGAAGCAAAATAGGAAATGGAGCTGCACACAGCAGTAGCCAGATGGAGGAGGCGTGGGAACCAAGACTCTTATACTTCCAGCTCATGTTCATTTGGATTTTCACTTTGGCTCCTCTGAGCCGTTTCTCTAGGATTTTTGGATGAAAGGGGATTTTAACATGCTGGTAAAAATCAAAACAATCTAGACCAGCCTGTAAAATATCTTACTGTTCAATGAAACAAACTAGGGCGAGAATAATAGGTATAATATGGTTATTGCCTTCAGGACATTGTATGGTAAATAATGGGACTTCAAACAGCACCACCTTCAATCCTCTGAACATAAGAGGAGCAACAAGATGCACAGATTCAAATATTTCTGAAATCATCACCCTCCATGTGTCAGCCATCTACAAGGGTAAGAAACCCTAACAGCAATCTAAGAACGATGTCACAGAAATACCTGAAGTAGGTGCCCCATGGTTGAACAAAACTGCCCATAAGGTCATATAAAGTTCATAAGAGCATCTGTGAGGTGCAGTGTAGTGGTAAGAGCAAATCTAGGAGCATTTGACTCCTGATTCTGACACTCACTCACTATGTTCCTTGGGCCAGACGCTCGAAGACATTTAGTTCTTTAAAGGGCTTGTCTACGCCTGAAATGCTACACCGCTGCATCTGTGCTGCTGAATAGACAGTACCTATGCTGGCAGGAAGGGTTTCCTATCGGCATAAGTAATCCACTTCCCTGAGAGGCAGCAGCAAAGTTGCTAGAATTCTTCTGCCAGTCTACCACTGTCT
This sequence comes from Pelochelys cantorii, assembly GCA_032595735.1. Classification (NCBI taxonomy): domain Eukaryota; kingdom Metazoa; phylum Chordata; order Testudines; family Trionychidae; genus Pelochelys; species Pelochelys cantorii. The sequence goes on from CM064344.1 coordinate 18,124,927, forward strand.
ATACCAGGGATTACACTGATTTAACTGTATCACTCCGGGGGGTGGATTTTTCACACCCTTGAGTGTTTGTAGCTGGGTTGAACTAACTTGTTAGTGTAGACCTGTCCTTACTATCATTGAATTCAATGAGAATTAAGGCTGGTCAACACAGAAAACATACAGCAGCACGGATTTTTCACACCCCTGGGAGACGTTATGCCGTCCTCACCCTGGGGTGGGCCACATTGGGCTGAGGGAAGAATTCTTCTGTTGACCCAGCTATCTCCTCTCTGGCAGGCAGATTAATTACAGCGGCTGGTGAACCTCTCCCGCCATTGAACCACGTGTCAGCTGGGCTACTGTAGTGTTTTAAGTGTGGACACAGCCTAAGGTACCTAAATACCCTGGAGGATCGGGGTCTTTGGGATTAATTTTCAAAAGTGCTGGGCACCCACAACTTCAACTGATGTCAAGGGGGGCTATGGGCACTCAGTGTCTCTAGATGGCAGGTCATAAACAGCTCATGCCTCTGTAGCTGGGCTCAGTGAATAGTCTGACAGGCATTTGGAGCACCACTGGGTGAAGAACACTTAGGGGGCACCTACACAGCAGGGCTTAACTCGAAATAAGCTACGCAAATTGAGCTCCAATTGTGTAGCTTATTGGGAGTGTCTACACAGCCCTTATTTCGAAACAGAGCACTCTTCCTCCGACTTCCCTGACTCCTCGTACAATGAGGGTTACAGGAGTCGGAGTAAGAAGTCCTCCAGCTTGACAGTATTTCAACATTACTTTGAAATAACTGCCTGCTAGGTAGAGGCAGACAGTTATTTTGAAATAATGTTGCTGTGTAGACATACCCCCAGAGAAGCACTGTAATTACCACTTAGCTTAAAATTTGACATTCCTCAGCCCTGCTTTTTATCAAGTGCACTGCTTGCTCTCTGACGAAATGGAATTAGCTCGTCTGTTTGTACCCGCAACAGGCACACCACTGCATGCTGTTTAGATAGCCTAGGGAGGGAAGTTCTCTGGTCTGTGAGATACAGGGGGTCAAACTAGATGGTCACAGTGGTCCCTTCTGGCCTTGGAATTTGCGGAAGCTCTAAAATAAGCTACTAATAAATCAACTGGGAAACCCCCCCCCCCCCCAATCACCAGCATCCTTCCCTTGTGCTTGCCACAGTCTGTCTGCACTAAAGGGCATTAACCTGTGTGCAAATGAGGGAGTAAAAATGCACCACACAGTGTTTGATGAGAAACACATCGGGTGTTTGATTAAAGAGGCACTTGGGGGAAACTGGAATACACAAAGGCCAGTGCTGGGCCTCAAGCACTGAGCTCAGTGGATTGAAATAAAGACAGTTTGAATGGCCACATTTCGCTGGTGCAGTCTTTGTTTCGCTCTTTGCTCAGAGCCTGATCGAAAGCCCACTAGAGTCAATAGAAAGACTCCGATTCATTGCAACAGGATTTGGATCCAGCCCTTCCCAAGTACAAAGATTATATGAAAATTTTAGGGCAGGTCCCAATTTTACAACCAATCCATCTTTTCTTGCTATCAAAATCCTCTGTGTCATTTAACCAAGGCTGTAGGATGAAAGGGCAAATACCTTTATTGCTCCCATCCAGCATAAATCAGTCTAGAGAAGGGCTTGGCTCCGTTCACAGCTTGGAGTCTCAGAGCTGTGGTATAACAACAAATTGTCTACAAGTCATAATCAGGGGGAATTATGGAACTCAGAAACACCTCTCTAAAGAATCCCTAACCCCGGCATCCCACTGGGTCCAGATCACAATTACTGCAACTGGCCTGAAAGTTACAAGTGAGACAGGTCAAAGTGAGTATGGACTTTGCTTCTCCAATACTTTTACTAAGCCTAATGTCAACAAGTAGTGTCAGGAGAATTTACAGCTGAATAAATCAGGCACCAATAAAGTTAATTATTATTTCCATTTCAGATTGTACCAGGTTTCTCACCAAAGGACCACGCCAAGATCTTTTCCTTTCAAATGAAAACAAGCTCTCAAGCCTTCCCCCTTGTTTGCAACCATAGTGGACCAGTGAATGATGTACACGCATGGAAGAGGAACATTACTTGGGTTTGAGCTGTTGTAGCCAATTGAGTTGATAGAGCCCAACTGATCAGAGAGTTCTGGAGGCCAGAACCAAACCAAGATACAAATACTAGCATTCGGCAGGCATATCTACCCAGGAAGAACATCTGTGGCAGTGAGTTTCAGAGCGCAGGTCCACAGACTCAGACTTGTGGAGCTCACACTACGTCGCATAGATGTTCCTGTCTCAGGTTGGAGCTCCTGAGACATATCCCCCTTACTGGATTCCCAAACCCACGTGGGAACTTCTAAGTGGCAAATTTTAGTGTCATAGCAAAAGCCCCATAAGCCGAGTCTGTAGTCCCAGGTTCTGAGAGCCACTGTCGTGAGGGATTTCACAGCTTCTATGTACAATGTGCACACAATATGAGAGGGAAACTGGGATATGGTCTCTTGTGGCAACATCATGAGCTTACCTATGAAATCTCATTGACCAGTGATAAACAGGACAATTGCTTCTTAGTTCTGGAACGAGGGACCTGCCATATCAAACTGCATATGGCTCAGCTCCACCAGTATCTGGCATGTGATAGTGGGCAGCCTTAACTGCTTCAGAAGGTGTAAGAAATCCCCCAAAGGACAATGCTGGAATCCCCTGTCCTGAAGACAGGTTTTTCTCTACCCATAAGTTTCAGAGGGGTAGCCAGGTTAGTCTGTTTCAGCAAAAACAATGAGGAGCCTTGTGGCACCTTAAGAACTAAAAAAATTATTTGGGCATAAGCTTTTATGGGCTGGAGCCCATCAGACCAAGAAAGCTTATGCCCAAATAAATGTGTTAGTCTTTAAGGTGCGTCAGGACCAATGTTCCCTCTATTTTTTTTCTATCCATGTACAGAATAAATTTTATGTGCACCAAAGCATGTGTGGGTGTGCACAATCAGTAGAAATACATGCTGTCTGCTGTGGGCACTCTGCTAATCAGCTGGGCGACGTTTGAATCTCTCTGGGGTGGCCACCCAAGGACACAGCTTACAGGGAACACTGCATAGGACTTCTCATTTTTTCTCTAACCATAGGTACATTGTCACACCCTGAGGCACAGAATTTATATCCCCCAACTTAGGTAGGACAACAAAAATCAAAAGTCTAGCTGGAGCGGATCCAGGGTATTATAGTGGATCACTAAGTGAATATGAGTCGACAAAGATGTGATTGTGAAAAAGGCTAGTATCTTTTGGGAAGTATTAAAAGGAGCATTGTGGGTAAGACACAGGAGGTAACTGTCTCAGTCTAATGGTACTGCGTGAGGCCTGTGTTGGAGTACAGTGTCCAGGTCTGGGTGCCACTTTTTAAGAAAAGACAGGTTTTAAAAACCTGACCTCTAAAGAATGGTTTAAAAAACTGGGCATTTTTAGTCCTGAGAAAAGAAACACAGAGGGGACTGGATAAGTCTTCAAATATGTAAAGGATTACTTCAAAGAATACAGTGATCAATTGTTCTCCATGTCCACTGAATGTGGATCAAAAAGAATTAATCTGCATCAAAGGAACTTTAGGTTAACCCTTAAAAATTTTCTAACTATAAGGATCATTAAGCTCTGGAACAGGCTTCTAAGGAAGTTGAGGTTTTTAAGAACATGTTGGATAAACACCTGTCAAGGTTGGTCCAGGTTTACTTGGTCCTGGCTCAGTATGGGGGGCGGACTTGAGGACATCTCAAGGTCTCTTCTAACTCTACATTTCTATGAAGCTATATACTTATCTACTGTATATTTTAGAGAATTTGTCTGCCTGTCAGTCTGTCTGTGAGCCCATTTGTTCAAGAACGCCTCCTAAATGGTAAGAGCTAGAACCACCAAATTTGGTATGCAGCTTCCTCTTTTCGTAACTTAAAGCAAAACAAGGGATTGACTGTGCCAGAACAATGGGATATGCCTAGAATGTGATTGTTTCTCATAAAATGGAAAGGGAGGGGATCTGATAGGAAGGATAGTTATACTGTATGACCAATGGGGGCAGCAAAGGGTCAAAGATGGGGACTGGAACAGCTGTAACCCTATTGGGCCAGCAGGGGGCAAGAGTGGAGAAAGCAACAGCTATCTACTATATATTTCAGAAAGTTTGTCTGTTTGAGTGCCTGTGTCCATCTGTCCCCAGCTGGGAGACATGCACCCCTCCCCGCATTGTACCTACTGCAGCTGCAGTGGCCATGGAGAGGTGCTTCTCACCTGGCCCCAAGCTACTGTGGTGAGAGAAGGCTGGGGTAGTCCTCTCTCCCAGGGGCAGCCTGCATACCGAACCCCTCATCACCAGCCCCATCCCAGAACAATGATTTAAATGAAGAAAAACAAAACTTATTTGAGTTAAGGATTTGAGAAATGCTGGGTAAATCTTCAAGCTTTTCATATAAGTATCTAATCCTATGTTCGAATCCTACGAAGCTCGTGACCTGTCATTTTAACAGACCTTATCTACAGCATATCAAAGACTGGGAATGCACAAGTCAGGTAAGTTTGCCAGAGATAAACAGGTGGGAAGCCACCTGTTACTAAGAAAACCAAGACACCATATTCTTCAGTCACATAAATCGTGCAGTAGGCCCACAAAAGTAACACAAACAAGATCATAATCCCCCTATAGGACAGACAGAGTCAAACAGGTGCCATGTTTAAGATAATCTTTATCTCTCTGTAGGTGAACAAATAGTTTACAGTGCAATTTGATTTTCATGGGACACAGACTGGACTTGAAACACCAAGGAACATAAAAATGCAGAGGAACTCACAAAGGAACATAAGATACACAAAGCAAAATGAAAGGATGGAAGATACCACAAAACCAGTGTGCATGGCGGGGAGGGGAGAAGCAAGCATCTGGGACACTAGAAGCCCCTTCTCCAGCTGCGAGGTGCAAGTGCAGTACAATCAAAGGTCGGCCCATCCCTAGGGCTTCACCAATCACATTCTTCAGACGAGAGATAGTCCAAGCAAAATACAGACTTCAATCTGCAACTATCTTTATACAGATGGCAGAGAGGGGGTGGTGACAAGATGCATTGGGGGTGGAGAAAAAAAAAGGCTCCCTTCATCTATTCCTTGTCCTTCAAGGATATCCCAGGCTATTCATCATACCAAATTGGGCTGGGGGCTTTAGTCCAGTTCCAGCTCCACAGAAGGTGAGACTGCTTAGATCAGTGAGCTACCCATACTAAACCAGAAAGAGGTCTCCTACATGGTGGCTGCCCATACCACAGCATGGACCTCCTCGTAAGGGGAAGAATTACAAAGTGGCTGTCCCATTACACATCTTTCCCCTGCATCCAGGTAGGGAGACTAGTTTACATGGAGCTATCTAGAGCAGTGGTGCTAAGCTAAGGCTCATGAGTGGCTGTCCTGGGCCATCAGCAGAAAGAAAACACTAACGACTAAGCAGCAGGAGAATTAGGACTTGGTCCATGAGACCATCCCCCTCATTGTGTGGTCCAAGACAGCTGGCCTACAACAGGAGTACCTCCCAGTGGAACAGAAACACCTGTGGCTCCCACCCTCATCTCCAGAACTGCAACCCTCCACTGCGGCATCAGGCTCAGCATCACAATCTCTTATGACTGAGGCAGGTGATCTCGCACTCTCCCTACAAACTACAGGTTCCTATCTGTGCCATGCTTGGGATCAAATACTGTCTTGCTTTTTCAACTCAGAAGCCATCAAGGTCTCCTTGAAGGATCCAACTTCACCATAGCAGCCACTTCAACCACCGGTCCCTAGCTGCTTTTCTCCTGCTACCTTCAACATGCTTCATAAGACTTCCCTGAGACCTTCCTTTAACCCCTTGTCCTGAAAAAGCAGCACACAATCAATTCCTTTCACCATTCCCCATGCACCACAGGACATGACAATGTGCTCCATAAGAAGGGGGGATATAGCTTCTTCCCAGGCCAGACAATGCTGCCCTTTAGTCAGCTGGAGAAGGCTGACTGAGAGCAACACAAACTGTTCCTTTCTCCTTGCAAGGAAGAGCTTGATGATACCTCAAGCTCTTTCCTCCCAGCCTTTGCACTGATCCCCTTCAACTGAGTAGTCCATTCAAAGTGGACAAATACCCTGGTCATTTAAAGACCCCATTTCTAAGGGCACAACATTATTCTTGGTCTGCAAACCTCTACAGCAAGGAGTGACAAAGTGGTGAAGAAGAGGTAAGGGCAGAGCTTTGGACACTGCATGGAAGCCCTGGCTACTGCAACCATAGAAGGGGAAGGGAAGAGAGACTCAAAACAGAGACATGAAGTGGATTAACAAACAGGATTCCCTTTAGCATGCTCTTTTCAGATAGCTGCTCAATAAAGATCCTCCTGCTCTGCCATGTACAGTGAGGAGAGGCAGCAGCAAGATGACCTGCAACCTTATGGAGCCTTGGAATAAATTCTTTGGAAAAGAACCACAAAAAATTATGTATTTTTAAAATAATTAACAAAACCTACATCCTGCAGCAGCAGCAGTTTCCCTCACAGACCCAGTTCAACTCTTTACCATCAGAGTCTCTTAAATGGTGAATCTGACAGGGGGTGAGGGAGCGGAGATCAGAGCCCCCAGCTGGTCAGATTCAGATTTGTGTCCAGACGGAATCCAGGAGTGAGAGAATGACAGAAGAGCTAGGAACAGTCTGGCTTCTAGTGCAACAACCACAATGGGCACTCCTTTGGCATCTCTCACTCCGGATTCCGGGGGAGGGGTAGGAAGGGAGGTGGGCTGGCGGGTTGATATGTTTGAGCTGAACCTGATTAAAGCTTAAAATGACAGGTAGGTAAATGGAAGTGACTGTCCATTTGGTCTCTCAGCTGGCTATGAAATGCAGGAATAGCTGTGATGAAGCAGCACACAGCGAGGTCCTTCTTTCCAGTGTTTCTCTCGAAGCAGAAGTGCCTTCTCTCATCTCAGACTCGCTGAATTTCAAACAGCTTCACATCTGTGTCATACCAGATGGGGGGATCCACGTTCCTGAAAGAGAAAGAGACGGGGTCGCATCACTTTCCATGAAATAAATGAATGTTGATGGCATTCAAATCTTGCTAGTGGGGATAACAAGAATTAGGACATTTACCACTTGGCAAAGAGAAGAACACCGTAGCTGTGAGCATAGCTTGCACTAAGGTGCGTGCCTGCTTGGCCACGCACAAAAAATTCTTCCCCCACCCACTTCCTCTGGAGAGCTGTACAGCATGTGGCTGCTCCAGCAGGAGCGGGGCCGGCTGAGACAGTATGATGAGGGAGTGAGGACCTGCCGCTGCCATGTGGTGGGAGGGGGAGGCCTGCTCCAGTGGTCAGGGCTGCCACGTGGTGGGGGGCTGGGGCCTGTTCTGGTGGATGGAGCCGGGACAGGACCTGCCGCATGGCGGGGGGTTCTGCTCTGGCAGCTGGGAATGGGGCATGCCGCATGGCCAGAGGGGGCAGGGTCTGCTCTGTTGGCTGGGAACATGTGTGTGTTAATAAACTAGAATGAGGTTTAGATAACTATCTAAACTATGTGCTATTCCTTTTTCCAGTCCTGTTCCCAGCCTTAAAAATTTGGGGAACTTTTATACCTGGCCATCAGCCCTGAGGGTGCTATTGCTGAATGCCAGGTCAGTATCCCAGAAGACAGCTGTCATCCACGATTTAATTCTGAATGTAAGGGCAGACCTGGCTTGTATCACTGAGACCTGGCTGAGAGTGGAGGGAGGCGTCGACCTTTCCCAGTTGTGCCCGGCTGGGTTCTCAGTACAGCATCAGCCGCGGCTTAATGGTCGGGGAGGTGGGGTGGCAATTGTCTATCGAGATACTATCTCACTGGCTAGGGTTTTGGTCCAACAAAGTGTCAGATTCGAGTGTCTGTACTTGATGTTGGGTGGCCGGGATAGGTTGGATATGCTGCTTGTGTACCTCCCACCTCGCTATACGGCAGATGCTCTGCTCGAGCTGGCCAACGTGGTCTCAGATGTGGCATTGAGGACGCCGAGGCTTTCGGTCTTGGGGGACTTTAATATCCACGCCGAGGCTGTTCTGTCTGGTCCGGCCCGAGATTTTATGGATACCATGACCACCCTAGGACTATCCCAAGAAATAACTGACCCAACACATGTTGCAGGTCATACACTTGATTTGGTTTTTTGGACTAAGGGTGACAGACTTCTTGGGATAAGGGATGTTGGTTACACTCCCTTTGTCATGGACTGATCGCTACCTGGTCAAGTTTAGACTATCTGCTGACCTCCCCCCCCCCCCACAGAGGCGGAGAACCAATTAAGATGATCTGCCCTCGGAAGCTGATGGATCCGGAGGGTTTCCAGAAGTCCCTGAGGCATTGTTCAGCCATTATGGCAAATGGTCCTGTAGATGCCCTAGTCGATACATGGAACATCGAGGTAGCCCAGGCAGTTGATATGATTGCTTCTAAGCACCCTCTTCAGACCAGTCAAGCCAAGTTTGCTCCCTGGTTTTCTGGGGAGCTGATGGCAGCAAAACAGTCTGTGCGACGGTTAGAACGCTGCTGGAGGAGAACTAGAGCTGAGTCCGATCGACTGCGGGTTAGAGCTGAACTGCGAGCTTACTCTGTGGCGGTGCTGACAGCGAAGAAAAGCTATTTCTCCACCCGTATCATGTCCGCACAATGCCATCCAGTGGAATTGTTTCAAGTAGTGCGGGACCTGTTGCAGTCTGGCACTTATGACGAAACAGAGGAGCCTTTGGCCCCCCGCTGTGATGTTTGCAAAGCATTTTGCAAATAAGATCGCCCGTATCTGGTTGGATTTGGACTCTGGTTGCTATGCAAGTGGGGCACAGAATGTGTTGAGTACACCACCCGGTCTTTTTTCTCTGGATCAATTTCAGCTACTGCAGACTGAGGATGTGGACAAGGTGCTTGGAGGAGTGCGACCGACCACGTGCTCACTTGACCCCTGCCCTTCATGGCTTATTAAATCTAGCCAGGAAGGCATGACTGGCTGAGTCCAGGGGATTATTAATGCGTCTTTTAGATCTGGTATGGTTCCTGCTGCCTTGAAAGAGGCAGTGATAAAACCATTACTCAAGAAGACTTCCCTGGACCCACATGACTTAAATAACTATCGCCTAATTGCTAATATTCCCTTCTTGGGCAAGGTACTCGAGTGGGCGGTGGCATTGCAACTCCAAGCTTTCTTGGAAGAAACAGATTACTTAGATCCATTTCAGTCTGGCTGTAGGCCTGGTTTTGGAACTGAAACAGCCTTGGTCACCCTGGTAGACGATTTACGCTGGGAGATAGACAGGGGGAGTGCATCCCTGTTGATTCTCTTAGACCTCTCAGCAGCTTTTGATACCATTGACCAGGATATCCTTCTGGGATGCCTGGTGGAGCTGGGTATTGGAGGCACTGTTTTGCAGTAGTTCCGGCCCTACCTGACAGGACGCTTTCAGAAGGTGGAGCTAGGGGGCTGCTATTCGACCCCGTGGCGATTGTGCTATGGGGTCCCACAAGGTTCCATCTTGTCTCCTATGCTGTTTAATATCTACATGAAGCCGCTCGGAGAGGTCATAAGGAGTTTTGGAGGACGGTGCCATCAATATGCAGATGACACCCAACTCTATTTTCCTGTGACATTAGAACCAGGTGTGGCGGTGACTGATCTAAATCGGTGTCTGGAGGCAGTAATGGTTTGGATGAAGTCAAATAAGCTGAAGTTGAACCCAGATAAGACTGCGGTCCTGTGGATCAGGAGGACATCTGTCCGGGAATGTGGCATGGCACCTATTCTAGATGGGGTTACTCTCCCCCGAAAGAACAGGTACGCAGCTTGGGAGTCCTCCTGGACCCTTTTTTAACATTTGAAAATCAGATTTCTTCAGTGGCCAGGCGTGCCTTTGGGCAACTTCGTTTGATCCGCCAGCTGCAACCCTTACTGAACAAGCATGACTTGGCCACAGTGATCCATGCTCTTGTTACATCCCGACTGGATTACTGTAATGCGCTTTATGTGGGGCTGCCTCTAAAGAGCCTTCAGAAACTTCAATTGGTCCAGAATGCGGCTGCTTGAGTTTTAACTAACACTAGTTATACGGAGCACATTATGCCAGTGCTTTAGCAGCTGCACTGGCTTCCGGTATGTTTCCGGGCACAATTTAAAGTTTTAGTTATGACTTATAAAGCCTTAAATGAGTTGGGTCCCAGGTATCTGAAGGACGGTCTTCTCCCATATGAACCTGCCTGGGGATTGAGGTCAGCTGGGGAGGCTTTGCTTCATGTTCCCCCACTTGTGGAGATAAGATTAACATCTACGTGGAACAGGGCATTCTCAGCTTTTGCTCCCGGGCTGTGGAATTCTCTTCCTCAGGATATTCGCATGGCGCCAATGCTAGCGTTGTTTCGGCATCAGGCTAAAGCCACCCTTTTTATTCATGCTTTTATTAATGTTTGAGTTTGTATGTGTGTGTTCCTCCTCTCTATATGTTTTTAGCTGGTTATGTCCCTCTGGGGTCTCATATTTTAAATTTTATATATATTTGTATTGTAAGTGGCCTTGAATATTTTAAATAGAAAGGAGTGGTAAAAATATTTAAATAAATAAATCAAATTGGGTGCCACGGCAGCACACATCCAAACCAGCGCACATGACCTCAGTATTGGTGCACAAGCCAAAACTCCCTCTGCTCATAGTTGGAAAAACTTAGAGGAAACACTGGCTGTGAGCTCCGCCCCAGTGCCCTGTGGTGTCTCCTGTGAGTAAAGGCAGGGACAGGAGGATTTGCAAGACCCCACGCAGGCAGTGCTCCTCCATTATTTCCCTGCAAGACCTCCTGCTTGGAGATGTAGGCACAGGAGCAATTGTGCTCTCCCACTGCCAGCTTTTCTACACCGTTCCTTATAGCACCCACTGCTGGAAAAGAAATGACCTAGAGTAGCTATACGTTCTCCCAGCGTTCTACACTAGTAAGGGAGGGAGAGTCTAGAAATAGCCAAGCTGTGAGCAGTTTGATTTACAGGATATGAATTTGCACAGAAACTTTTCTATTACCAGGAAAAGATGGGCTTAGATGGACATCTAGCTGGTTTACCTTAAATAAATAACTCCCCACATGTAGGTTCGGAACCACATGGCAGTGCCCGAGTTAGCCTGGTACTTGCGGATCAGGATGGGGTGAGGGACAGGTAACAATCCCACTAGAGTGCCATGCTGCAAGAACTTGAGGATTTCAGATTCATCCGTGAGGCCCCTGCAGGCAGAGAGAGAGAGAGAGAGAGCGCACAAGTGAGCATTTATGACATCTTTGGTTGTGATTTGTGGGATCAGCTGCCGCAGAAAGGACTGATCCAAACAAACACATACAAACTGCACATGGACAGATACACACACACAAAGAGCCCCTGGACTAGACTCCTGAGCTGCTCCTGCTGAGAAGAGGAGATTATATAAGGGATGAAATAAACAGCAAGTCTGGGGAGAGCTCTAGCACCTGGTAGCCGCTGAGGTTGTAAATACAGCTGAAAGTACAAGAGTAAAAAAACAACCAAAAAAAGAGATGAATTTTAATTAGTACCCTGATTTCTTGGGCTTTAAGCATGCACTCAAGTACATCCCTAATAAAATCCTGGATAGTCTCCCAGATCACTTCCTATCCTTTAGCTGCTCACAAGCAGCCTCCAATCAACCCCCTGAGCCTCCCACCTCTTAGGTAACACACCACACTTACTTATCAATGCAGATCTTCTCCACCTGGGGGACCAGCACCTGTAAGAGCCGCATGATTGTCTGCAGAGGCAGCTTTGATTTCCAAGACAGCACCTGTGGGTGAAAAGCCCCCCAATGAGATTGGTGCCCCAAGAAGATGGTATGACTAGCTCACAGGTTGTGTTCGTGTTTAGCAACTCAAGTATCTCTACTCACAATATGCTGAATATTAAGATTTGGAAATCCCTGAAGAGATTCAGATTTGGAAATCCCTGTGTATCTAGTGGGACAAATAGCCTGACAGTGGGAAGCCCTGAAGAGGGATATATCCAGACTAAGGTCTCTTTGTAAGGCCTATCACATTAGTAGAGAAGCCTGGAATCGGACCCAAGGCCTGACCCAAAACTCGCTGAGTCTATGGGAGTCAATCCCTTAGCTTTGGATCAGGCCCCAAGTCAGTGGCAATCTCTGCAGAGAGACCTGTCTGCAGCAATATCTCCGCGCAGCTGGGAAATTGCAGCTTTGCAAACAGGAGTTCTACCCAGTTCCCTTCCTTGGACGCTTCTCCATCCCCATTCCTCTCACCCAGTCAGGAGTCGGCGTCCACTGCCCACTCAAGGATGCACTGGACAGACGCCTTCGGTCCCGTTTGGGCTGCGATACCTCCTATTAAAATACACTCTGAGTCAGTACAAGCACAGATAAGCAGCTGTATTTTTTCTGCTGAACCCTCTCTCTTCCTCCTGGCCACCCTGGGAATCACTACTCAAAGCAGTTGGGCCAGGTCTCCAGAGAAAAGGTATCAACACTAGCATTTCATCGCTCACTGTTGGATCTAATGCACTAGCCTTTAACTGCGAAATGGCCTGGATTTAGTAGGGATCAAACTGTGTGAGGAAGTGGCAACTAGTTAAGGGAACCTACATGAGGGGAAAAAGTGAGTATAGGCTTGGTTTCTGCTTCTTTCTGATATGGAAAGAAGGTTTGAGTCACACACGGATTAAAACAAAAAAGAAGCCAAACGACTAGAGAATGGGGGATGACGCCATTTTTTATGCCCAAATTGCAACACCTTAACAGGACCCATTTTTCTGAGACTCGGTGTCCTAGGAGAGAAACCAAAACACAGACTCTAAAAATCACTGGTCTCTTTGGAGAGCCTTGGCCAAGTCACAGTCAACCTCTGGAACTCTTTGCCAGAGGCTATGGTGAAGGCTAGGGCTTTAACAGAGTTCAAAAAAGAGCTAGATAGATTCATGGAAGTTAGGCCCATCAATGGCTATTAGCCAGGAAGGGTAAGAATGGTGTCCTTAGCCTCTGTTTCTCTGCAAGTGGGTGACAGGGGAGGGATCACATGAAGTTTACCTGTTGTGTTCCCTCCCTTTGGGGCATCTGGTATTGGCCACTGTCAGCAGACAGGATACTGGGCTGGATGGACCATTGGTCTGACCCAGTATGGCCATTCTTATGTTCTTAAATAGTCTGATTACAAACCTCTTCCCCTCTCAACTACTCTGGTTTTACTCCCTTGAGACTAATGCTGTCATAATCCTCCCAGTTCTGTAGTCACTCAGCATCTGCCATGTTTTCCTAGAAGACTAGATTTGAATATCTATTGCAAAATGCTGGACAAATACCCTTTTTATAAAATTGTTTCAGGCCTTCTTTGGACAGGGTAAAAAGGAGCCTGATTTTCCTTTGCAAATCATCTTTATACTGTCATTTCTAGGGTTTAGCATAAACACCCCCTCAACGAGTTTAATGGGACCAGTTCTCACTTTCTGAGGTCACTGTCTCCCTCTCTGCTCACAGAGGCATCAGCCATCCCTGCATGAGTTCACGGGCAGATCAGCTGGGCAGAGGAATGTCACTGATCCTCCGGTTAAGTCTGACTATGTGCACAGCTAATTCCTCAGAACCCTAGAGCAGTGGTCACCAACCAGTAGATTGGGATCTACTGGTAGATCTTAGAGTCTCTGACAGGGGATCGTGACAGGTTTGGCTGGGAGGCTATCTAGTGCTAGCACTTCAGTTGCCCCCGGGAGCCTCCTGCTTGTTGTGCAGAGTGGGAGAGGTGTGTGTGTGGGGGGGGCATTGATGCTACTCTGTCCCCCTCCCCTGTACCCCATCTTCACAGAGTGAGGAGGGTGGAGCAGGGTGTGGGAGAAGGGGCAGGGCAGGGGTATCTGGGTTTGCGGTAGATCCTGGACTGACTTAAATTCAGAAAGTGATCTTGTGCTTAAAAAGGTTGGAGACCACTGCCCTAGAGGATGAAGGCCTTGATTTTGCAAGCTACTTAAGCTATCTTTGATGGAACTAGTCCTGTGCTTAAAGACAGGTACTTAACTAACCTGGTGACCCAGGGCCAAAGCCAGCATTATGAGAGCATGGGGAGGATCAGGAAAACAAGGTGGGGGATCTCAGTTCTCAGAAATGTATTTATTCTGGTCTATTCAACATCTGAATGACAAGGTAGTTTCGCAATGTTTGCAGTTAGAACATCTTTATGGCTCAGTGTCAGCACCCTCTTTCAATCAAGCTTCTAAAAATACATTCCTAAAAATACCTGCTTTAGCAGACCTGCCCTGGCTCCCTTCCTCCTTCTCTCTCTCTCATAGCCCTTCCCCTTCCCCGCCACCACTTTGCATCAGGCTCACTGCTGACATATTTAGGGGACATTGGATGGAATTATGCTGCAATATGTTAAACAAAGATGCTTTCGAGATGGTTCCCACTGATAAGGAATCACTGCAATTGGCTCCACAGAGCATTTTAACTCAGTCAGTGTGGGGAGGAGACTGAACATCATGCTACTGGGCTAAGGGACATACAGGCGGGAAGAGTGTGGAAACAGCCAGTTTAGAAAAAGGACATGATGCACTCAAGCGTTCCCTGCTGACTTTGTTTAGATGGGTTGAACCAACTGGAACAGCGTGGATTCATGGAGAGGGGCACATGCCTAAACTGAGTCATCATGTAACTGCACTATTATAATTCTGACCCTTTCTCACCCCACCATTCCCTAGGTTTGGCTGCTCATCCCATCAAATCTACTATTTGCCCCAGTTCTGCAAACACTTAAGGATTCAAGTAGCTCTGTTGGACTCATGCACATAGCTGCTTGCCTGTGTATGTGGCTTCAAGATTGGGCTTCATGCCCCAATCCTGCCTTTTAAGCCATGTGCTCAGACCCTAAGCATGTATATAGCTAATGCCACAGACAGGGTCATTAGAGGAGATGGGGGGTCCCTTGCTCAGCACATTAGCCCACCACAATGTCTTTGAACTGCTAAATCTATAGTGCTATAGGAGTTATTCAGCTGCAGGCAGCCAGCAAGCAATAGAAAAGGATTTTGCAGCAGTCCACTTGGCACATAAGCAGCAGCCTAGCCACAGCACCCCATGATGGTCACATATTGGACTCGATCCTGTGCAACTATCAAGGAGCCCATGTTGGAAGGTTTCACACGTCTCAAAATCCTGTCCTAGGCAGCCATGGGGATGAGGGGACATAGGCCATGAATAACCAGTGATCATGAAGGGAAATCAGGAACAAACTTTCAGACCGAAAAAGCAGTTTACATTTCCCAGACATCTTCCCAAGGGAAAAGGGAAAAAACTGGATTTGTTTTAAAGGAGAGCTGAGATCAGCCTGGGTCTCCCCAGAAAAGTTCTTCGGGGACCAGCTCTGGGAACCTCTGCCAGTTTTCAAGGAGGAGGCTGAAACCTGGATGCAAATTCTGCAATTCTGGTTCATCTCAAATGTTACTGAAAACAGCGAAAGATTCTTATAGTGAAGTCAGTTTTCCCAGGACAGCTGTAAGCAGAGGTTGCCTGTGTGTGAAATAACCTGCATATCACAATGCCCCAAGACAATCCAGGGCTACTGGTTTGTGACTAGGGCTCCTAGGTATTATGATAATCTAATTTCACTGTGGATGGAGTTTTACTTTACCCAGGTTCACTCTAGTAGGCAGGTTCTAACATATGCCAAACCAAACCACTGCCCCCTGCCCATTTCTGTTCTACATAGGGTGAGCTTATACAGATGGGCTTGACTAAACAAGGCTGAGGGAACCCAGCTGCTGGGAAAAGGTCACACATTGTGCAAAGATAGTTTTGCCCTCTAGTGGCTGGAGGTGCAATGTTCATAGGGAAGCAAAACACGGTGGTGAATTAAGGATATAAGCACCATGCTTTTCTCAAATGCAAACCACCAAAAATAAAATGAAAAATTATTGAAATGGCATAAAACAAAGGCTCCACAACAGTGGTCCCTGTCGCTCCTGTCCATGGGGCTGGGCTGGGCCCAGCTCCCTGCTCTGGGCACTGCAATGTGGCATTGCCAGGTCTCACCGAGAGTGGAGAGCCAGAGCCAGCCCCAGCCCCGTCGGAGAGGAATTGACACTACAACCTGGGTGCGGGATGGTTTGCTCAGCAACCCGTCCCCCCACAGCATCTCACGCCCAGGGGGCAGGGCCCTGGGATAAAATGAAATAGCAAGAAATTCCCAAAAAATAAAATGAAAGATTGTACCAAAAATTAGGAGACTTTCCTGGGGCACTAGGAATGAGTGCTTGAGTAGAGCCAAGTCTATAAACATGCCTTTCCTTCCCTATCAGGGACAAGCCCCGTATGACCGCATATGAGGTGTGCCCTGAGAAAGCGCCTCAGGGTTTGCAGTGCTGCACGGAAAGGGCTAACTAAAGATTTAATGGCATACAATAAAAGAGCAGACTGGCTCTGCTGGAACTGGAATAGTACTGCTTGGTGGTTCTAGATGGGAAAGGAGCTGACTGACACTGTCACAAAGGCCTGGGAGTCTGGCACTAGGGTGATTCACAGAGCATGAAGCATCTCCTTAGCCCAAACAGTGGAACTAGTCCCAGTCAAGCCCTGTGGGGGGAGAAGGCAAGGCTGGCAGCTTTTAAATTCTACTGCCTTTCAATCCACCTTCAGACCATACACTTTACCCCAGGATGAAGGCCATCCTTGTATGGACTTTATCAGGGTCTATCCTTTGGGGTTCATAGACTTTCACTCATTTGGTTCCATTTTACAGACCTTTCCATGCAGGAGAGGAGCATAGGGCCTTACCCCGCTCCAGGACTCTGTGTCACTAACGACAGCAGCCGGGCTACCCTCTGAAGGAGACTGGGAAGACTCTGGCTCTAGGGAGCGCATGGTCCCATCTTCCGACACCTGCGATTTCTCTGTGAGCTTGTCAATGCCTGAATTCAGAGGGAGTTAGAAAGTCTAAGCAAGAGCTTTAAAGTGGCCTGACCTACAGAAACAAATTCCCTGCACCTGTGTTTCCATCTGAAATTCTCTCCCTTTGCCATAACCCCCACCCCCACCCCACTCCCCATAGAGCAAGGAATGATCGTGTCTATAGGAACAACAGTCACTGGCATAACAGCAGGCTTGAATCCAAACTGATAAACTGGGGCAAAAAGCTATGTGGGAGGCTCTTCACTCAGCCTAAGAGTGGCTCATTTCAGTTGAGCTAAACCAGTTCCTGCGATTTAGACTAAATTGCATCAAGACACTCTGATCCTGAGAAAAGAGTGCCCATCGCTTTCTGCGCCAGTTTAACATTAATCATTTTTAAACCAATATTGTTACACAAGTGCATCTCACTCCCATAGACTAGCCCATAGACTTTTCCAAAAGCCAGGCGAAGGCTGAGTCCTGGACACATCTTGTAGAGAAGACTCCCTCCTCACCCAATCCCATTCTCAAGGTGAACTAAGGCTGACCTGGAGTTGCCACCAAACTGGTCTTCAGTGTCCCTGGCTCAGCAGGAGCAGCAGGGCGGGACCCTTCCATGGAGAGCCCGTCCTGGGAGTTGGTGCGAGAAATGGGCTCTGGAGTCTTCTTCTTGCGCTGCAGAGCTTTCTGGATAGTCTGAGCATCCGTGGGCAAGTTGGCCAGCTGATGGAACACGTTCCGCTTACGGATAATGGCATAGACCAGGTTGGAATTCCCTAGGAATCACAGCAACAAAATGAGTGGAGAGGGAAGGTTCTCAGATCTCTAACATGATCTACCACCAGGAAGCTGGGCATCCCAGTGGGAACACATTAACCCAACATGTATTAACAGGGAACCTGGCAGTTCAGAAAGCCTCACCTCCACCAATAAAGGGGACAAAGTGGAAACTGGACTCATGCTCTTCATGACAGACTAGCACATTTACATGGTGTTGCTCGGATCCTCAACTCAATTAAAAGTTGGGGTATATTTGGAAAATAAAAGGAAATGTTTATTTAAATGATTGTATTTTTCAAAAATACGGTGTTACTTTTATGAAGTTAATTTTTATTTCAGTTAATATTTATTTCTTTTAAAAAGGATTGTTAAAGTTTGTCCATTTTATTTTAGTATATGTTTTAAATGGGAATTCTATCAGGTATATATTTTTTACTTCATCCCTATAAACTCTTATCATTTGCTATGTTTTACCAAAAAAGGGCTATAGTCAATGTGCTTTGCAATAACATTTTCTTCTAGTTTTCAAATCTTAAGCATTGATTTAGCTGTGCCAAAACAGCAATACTGCAAATATCTCCATTGATCTCTTTTCTGTAAGGTTCATTGAGAAAAACATAGGAGGAACTTGGTTCAGTTGCTTTCAACATTTGTTCAGTTACGTCAATTTTGAGGACTGTACTTGATTTGATGATTCTGTCTCTTTTCTGGTTTTATGAGAAGCAATCCCAGGCACATCCTGTTTTCCTGGCACAGCCAAACCCTTAACATTGCTCTAAGTTATAGTAAGAGGAAGACATATATCAAATTTGAAGGCTCTAGCTCTTATAATTTAGGAGTTCTTGATCAAACAGACAAACTCTGTAAAATAAATAGTGGATAAAAAGGGCCTGAGATATGATTAAGAATATGATTAGATCACGAAGTTCATAGATACCATGACTTCCAGAAATCTCCATGGCATTTTCCACTTCAGCCCTGGAGTGGTGAAGTCAGAGCTGTCGGCTGCTAGAGGGCATCTGGAGCTTCCAGCCACTACAGGCTGGGGAGCATCTGGAGTTCCAAGCCATCGGTCCCAGAGTTCTGAGCCACGGCAGGCACCAGGGACCCCAGAGCCATCAACTGCTGGGGCTGCTTTGAGGACCCCGGAGCTATCAGCTGCTGGTACTGCAGCAAAGACCTTAGAGCCATCAGCAGCTATAGCAGTGGGTGCTGGACCCACACCACCATAGCGCGGCTCAGGTTCTCTTCCCCTCTGGGACTCAGGCTTCAGTTTTCTCCCCCAGACTCCCTTCCATTATTTTTAGTACAGGTCACAGACAGGTTTCTGTGAATTTTTATTTTTTGCCCGCGACCTGTCCATGACTTTTACTAAAAATAACCCTGATATAATCTTTACCTTCACTATGGCGATTGGAGAACTAGTGAAATGATGACATCAGGAAAGCCAAGGAAGGACATTTCAGTAACTGAGGGTGCATCTACACTGCACCGTTATTTCGAGATAACTAGCGTTATTTTGAAATAACACTGTGAAATTATTTCAAAATAACAGACAGCTTATTCCGAAATCTGTAAACCTCATTCTACAAGGAATAATGCCTACTCCAAAATAGCTATTTTGAAATAAGGCGTATGTAGATGCTCCACTGCTGCTATTTCAAAATAGCCCCTCACCAGGGCCATTCTAAGTTATTCCTCCCCAGTGCCTCGTAAGGTTCTAAATCAAGATAGCACATCTACATTAGGGAAGCCTGCCTCAAACTAATTTTGAGGCTTCCCTGCAATGTAGATATGATATTTCAAAATAAGCTATTTTGGAATAATTATTCCAGAATAGTTTATTTCAAAATAAGCATGCAGTGTTTACATACCCTGAGAGAAGAAGGAATTTTTAGTCAGACTGTTGAAAACTATTTTGTGTTAACACCCATTTAATTCAAGTGCCTAGTTAACATTCTGGAGAATGGTTGTCTATGTTCATGACTCCTCACCCCTCCCTCTTCGATTAAGCACTCACAACATGTAACCTCTAAAAAAAATCCACAACACCAGGGAAGACCAGAATCAAGATGCCTGATATTTCTAAGGGTAAAATAAAATATGACTTAAAAAAAAACCATACACATACAACCCCACACCCATTTTGGACTGTTTTTACCCATCACAAAGCAGTTCAAAAGGGCACAACTCCATCAGTTAAAATAGTCACTTGTAGGCCACCTTTAAGAAAAATGGAGCTCTCTTTTCCAGATTTTTTAAAAATCTTTTAAATCAATGCACTGGCTCTGAATAGGAAAGTCCAGGAGTCCCTAGGATGCTATTAGATTCTACTCCATTTCAGCATGAATCCATCATACTCTGCGGACAAGATATCTAGAGAAATGTGGAAGGGACTGGAACTCATTCAGTAAATAGTCAACCTCCTCCAAGCAATCAGGAGTTTCTCCTCTACCTGAGGAACATTACAGACACCTGGGCCTGCAGAGGTAGGAGGCACATTTAAAAAAAAAAAAAAACAACAAAAAAATACGAGGCTGTTTTCTTCCCTTGTCTACAAAGCTGAACAATTCAAGCAGTTTGATTCCAACACTAGCATATTTCTGGGTATTCCCACCCAGCCCCACTCACTGTACCCATCTTACACTTCAAGGGAAGGACTCACCCTATCATCCATCTCTGGCCCTGTCTACACCTGTGTTTTCTTTGTACTGGTAAACAGCACAAGCCCCATTTTGAACCAGCCTGGTGCATCTACATTAGGGTTTGGCACCAGAGTAGCTCTATCAGTGCAAACTTCTCTAATCTAGATAAGCATACCGCTACTTGGCTTCTGCACCATCTTTCTTGGGCAAAGGAGAGTCAACTTTGTATTGCTGAGTAACATTTTCTCTGAAATTCCTTCTCATGCACCCCTGGGCTGACACAGCACAACAAAGTCAGGACTAGTCACTTTTAGCCACTTACCATCAAACTGGTACTGGATGATGTTATTGAAAACCTCCAGCAGGAAGAACACGAGATGATGGTTCTGGACTGTGGAGAAGAGGAACCAGGTGGTGGAAAAGGCCTCCAGGAGGTGCAGCAGCTTGTTGGCAGCAACCATGGAAAGAGACTTCAAGTAGGGAGACACTGTGGGAAGGGCAGGAGGAGGAATGGGCAGAGTGGAGAAAGGCAGGATCAGTGTCAGTAGGTTAATCGGTGAGAAAGTCCGACTATAAGCCCTCACTGGCCTGCCCACACACCCCTTATGGACAAGACTCTTGGGATGTAAGAGGGATGAATCCAACAGGGTCCTATATAGAAATCTCTCTAAAACCCCACAGACTTGAACAGAGAGATTCTCTCTATAGGTTTTCTTAAAAAAAAAAAAAAATCATCCTATCGAAGAGACAAGGTTGGCTACAATTAGACCCAGCTACCTTCCGTGGAAAGCCACTGGCGCCCCCTGCTGAAGCAGAGTTAGTGTTACACCCCTTCAGTCCTGTCGCAAACGCTTCATTTTGCTCTTTTTGCCCTTGTTCAGGTTACTGCTCTGCAGTGCTGGGACACCTTGTTCCCGGGCATGCTGGAACTAAGGGTGTGGGGATGCAGCAGCACCCACTGGTTTGATATGGTTTCCATCACATACAGGGCATACAGTTTAGTTCAAGAGCGCTCAGTACCCCGCACTATACACATTGTTCCAGAGCCACTGCTTGTTCCCAGCTCCTGGGGAGAGGCCTAATTCAAGAGCAACCCAACTCCGGCCAGCACTCACCCCACACAGCCCCATTTCCACAGCAGGCCCGTCGACGGGGGGCAGCCCTGGAGCCCAGTGATACAGTAATAGAGGCGGCAGCTGGCGCCCTGGGGCCTTTACATTGCTGACAGAGTGCAGTACTAAGGGCTGGGGGGCATGTCCCTTCTGCCCTCAGCCCAGCATCAACCCTTCTGGGAGTGTGGAGCCACCCCCCTTGCCCGGGGTGGCTGTCTGCTCCACTGTCCACAGGTGCCTCCCCAGTGTAGCAGGGAACTAAGGTGGCCACTTCCAGTTCTGCTTCACCCCAAAAGCTGTGCAGGCTAATCCCCCTGCAGCACCTTCCCACCCCGACCACCACTACCACCTTCTATGCTGCCTACACGTTTAACTGGACCAGCCCAGGCTACCAAACCTAGACAACAGTTGGGTTCCTCGTATACTCAAATTACCAGGAAAACCCAACTCCTCCTGCTGAAAGCTGCTTTACTAGGTGCTGCTTACCATTCACGATGATGGTGAGCAGGCAGTCGAAGAGGGGCTGCAGCCGCTGGTGCCCACTGGTTATGATCTTGTGAAAGACCTACAGCAAGGAAAGACTTAAGCAATGGAAAAACCCAGCACAGCTGCATTACTGAAACAACTATCCACATGAATACCAGTCCCACCCTTACACTAATAGCTTTCTGACAACATTCATTCCTAGGCTGGGCCCCTGTACTCTGCAATTACACAGGCATGGAATGCAGCCTTGCCGTGGACTAGTACGCCAGGAGTATAAGACTTCATTTATACAGAATCCTTTCCAGTCCTTATGGGTAAGGCCACATTAAAAACCAATATTGGGCATGAGCTGATGCAGTGCCATCTTCCTGATGTCTGCAGACAACCTGAAATAAGAGGGGTGTGACCTGCCCTATTCAGTTCAATAAGGTGTTAACTCTGAAACCTAGTGATGGGCATTTAACTAATAACATGGGGTAACAATTTCAGTGCCAATTTTAGCAGAAACCTCCAGCTAAGGCACTTATTCCACAATCTCAAACTGACGCCGATGATACCCCAGATGCCAAAAGCCCCAACTACCCCCTAATCAGCTGAAACTTCATTTTGCCCTCTTCTCCCTCCATTACAGTAATGCATTGTCAACATAAGAGTCTGCAGCCCACTGACAATTTAGGTGCAATATAAACTATATTAAATTTAATATAAAATAAATTGCAGAGGGGACACTTTACTGACTGGACTATTCATTTACAATCAGTACATGGTTCCATTTTCTAATTCTACCCGAAGCTGCTGCCCAAGCTCCACCCTGCTGTACTACAACACAACAGAAACCATGGAGCTTGCAGCAGTTTCAGCCCCAGCTGCCAGAGGACATTGGGCTTTGGTTATGGGCATTTCTCCAGTGCTCAGCACCACAGTACTCCAGTTGCATGTATATTTCAATGAGTGAGTTTAACCTCATAACAGCCCTCTAAGGTGGGGGAGGGGAGGTAAGTATTATTGTTCCCATTTTCATAGCTGGAGAAACTGAGGCACAGAGCAGTGAAATTACTTTCCCAGATCATTTTTAAACACAAAACCATCCTTCTGTCTTCTAAGGATCAGTTCTGCCCCAGTGGAAGTAACCCCACAACTCCCTGTCCCTTCTTTGGGATACCTGTCCATCTCCTCACCAGTACCCTGTTCTTTGGAATAACCATCCTCTAGCAAAACCATTCCTCTCATGTTTCTTGCAAGATCATCTCCCTTAGTAAGATGCAAGGACCCCATTAATGCTCAGACACTCCAAAAATCAGCACCAAGGTCTTTTTGGCTCCTCAATGGCTGACAGCCTAGGGCAGCAGTCCCAAACATTTTACCTCATGTCCCTTCTTACTCCCCCCCGAGCTGGGGGAGGGGGGGAAATACAGACAGGGTAAGGAGGCTGAGGCTGGCGCCATAACTAAGGTGGGAATGGAAGTGGAGCCTTAGTCTAGTGCCAAGGCCAGGAGCAGAGTTCCGTGCATGGAGCCAGCAGCCAGGGCCAGGTGTAGAGTTTGGTGATGCTCCCTCCCTGCTCCTCATGGGGGCTGGCCCGAGCCCCAGTCATGTCCCAATGGTCCTCCCCACAGTTTGGGGACCTCTGGCCTACGGTGTGCCAGCATTTGAGGGTAAAGGCAGAAAAGGAAGCAGTGAAGTGTAGCTGGATGAAGCAGGGGCTGGCAGGGGAGGGTAGCGCCAGCCAGAGCCATACTCACTATGATGAGAAGGTCCGCGTGCGTCCCTGTGAAGACAGGGATGTCCATGGGCACTCGCACAGAGTACGGCTTGTTCAGGCGGACGCCAAAGTTCCGCTCCCCACTGAGCAGCAGTAGGATGAAGACGCCGATGTGCATCAGTCCCACTCGAGCTGCCGAATGAAGCACAATGCTGAAGCCGGTTGGCCAATGAAGGAGGAAGGGCAAGGAGGAGAGAAAAGCTACAGAGCGGGACCAAAGGAGAAGCCAGAACATAACAAAACTGCCCACACATGGGCTCTGGATGGGAGAACCCTATCTCCATCTCCAGCAGCAGGACAGGAGGGCAAGGAGACACGCTACTGTCAGAAACTCCTGCTGCATCCAGGAAGGAGCTGGAAGAGGAAGGTAACGCATCTCTCCTGCTTCCAGCACTGTGGGCTCCAGAATATTCCTGAAGTCAACCCCACCGTAGGGAAGGATTTTCTTGGACTCATTTTTAACCCATGAAAGTCCTTTGTGAGGCCTAAAGTCTCTAAATTGGAGATACCTACTCTTGTCCTCAGGGGCAACAGCTAAGGAGGAACATGGAGGGGGTGGGGGATGCAACTGCTGAGGAGGGACACAGAGGAGGTGAGAGACACACGGGAGGGGATACCAGGCATGTGAATGCTCTCTACATGACTTCTGCCCATGCCACCCCTAGACCAGGGGAGGGCCGGGACAACCCCCCGCCTCCTCCCCTACTCTCTAAGTCCCCTCCCCAGAGCGACACGGCCCAGGGGACCAGCAGGGGCCTGGCACTGGCAGCAGGAGTCAGGCCCCCTGCACTCACCGGTAGCAGCGGGGGAAAGCAGAGTGGGATGGCCCCAGACCTCCCTGTTCCCCCAGCTCCTGGCTGTCTCACTCCGCTTCCTGCTGATGAGTGCAGTGGGGTGGTCCTGCCTACTCCCTCAAGTGATGCAGCAGGGAGCCGGGGGAGCAGAGCTGGCTAGGATTATGTCACTCCTCTTCATCTGCTGGCTCTGGACCCTTTCCCCTCCTATCCATGGTGTAGGGGGGCACATACCGCCCCTCCCAACCACTCTCTCCCATGTTGCCTCTGCTTGTCCGCCTCTCACTTACACCAGGCTACCTGGAGTAAATTCGGTGGCGTAAGTCCTGATTTAGTGGTACGTGAGAGCAGATGTGGGACCCACTGTCTCTCCCCACACACAGTGGATCAGGGACACCCTTCGAGAGAGTCAACGTTAGAGCCCAAGGCTTTGGAGCAGCAGATACGGAACTTACACTGGTCTGCTCTGGCATCGTTGAGAAAGTAGAGGATCGGAACCAGGATGTCAAGGACATCGCTGCTCTTCAGCACAAAGAAGAGGAATTTCTGAAAGAGAGGGAAGGACATAGACCCAACCTGTCTGAGATCGCCTTTTCTCCACCAGTGGGCATCAGCCCTGACAAATCAGTCAAAGGTACATTCAAATCCCAGAAGGGGCACACCCCGACCAGCATTTTCTAGAAGTGGCTGTTAGCTTGGGGTGCCTGACTTGAGTTAGCTAGGGCCTGGTTTTCAGAGGTGCTGAGAATCTATAGCTCTCTTTGGGAGGCTCAATGTCCCTCAAGCTGAGCACCCAAAACCTGAAGCCTCAGTGGCTGCTTTTTCAAATGTGGCTATGAATGTTTAGTTGCTGATCCCAACCACCAGGTAATGAGAAGTGACAAAATGATAGACGAGATGAGAAAAAAAGGCAAGAAAACGAACAGGGCAGCGTCTCTGCTGGGCCTAACCATCCAGGCCTGCATGTGCCCTGCTTCTAGGGATGCAATTCAGCCTTTCTATCTTGTACAGATTTAATCCTTTTACTTTTAAATCCTGTTGGCATTTGGGTTTGACCCTTGTCCTTGGCCAGCGGAGTCAGAGCCCATCTGTCAGGTGATCACCCTTAACCCCTCAGAGGGACCAGCACAGCCAGAACATCAACAAGTCCATGTTCACCTCTATGGTTTATGTGGCCACCAGTAATGGCTGGGCAGTGGCCAATGCCAACAGAGGTCACACATCATGTGATCTCCCCTAGCCACTCTCCAGGAGCCAGCACAGCCATAACTCCTTGTGTCACAGGATCGCCTCTCAGAAGGGGCCAGCCCAACCAATGCTGTGCATCCCAGGGTTACCCCCTAAATGCCTGAAATTCCATTTGTCTAAAAAGACCCATCTTTGGGCACAAGCTGAGAACTCCCCAGACAGCCTCTGAATTACAAGGTCCCCAGGCTCCTGTTCCATTCCTATCCCTAGTTCCAACACCAACTCTTGCCATCTGGCTCCCCCCCCATGCTGGGCTAGCGTATCTGCACCTTATTGAAGTCGCATAGTTTCCAGAAGAGAACAAGGAGCTCCTGATGGAACTGGATCTTCTTGGCTGAGTTTGGCAGGTAGGTCTGGACCAGTGGGTTCGAAAGCAGACGTGCCACTCCTTTGAGGATGAACTGAAAGTCCTGGGACACACAACCGAGAGGGTAAAGAAACACCAGCATGTGGTGGCCCAGGTTAGCATAAGAAATCAATTAGGAAGGGTCTTAGTGAAGGAGCACCTTACCTCCTCTCGGTGTATCCTAGACAAATAATTCACAAACAGGTTTTCTGGCCCTGGAGGCTGCATTAAAAGACAATGTAAGAACCCCGTATTAGTAACAGAACTTCCTTGAGAAGCCAAGTCTTAGCACACAGAGAGGGAATGCTCACCATCGCCACCAGTCAAACCACCCCCTGTTAACTGGAGCCATGGGCTAGTGACAATTGCATCAGCTCTCTGACAGTCAGCTTCCCTGAGTGGCCCAAATGCTGCCATTTCTAAATGCCAGGGGACTGGATGGCTAAAGGGATTGGGAATGGAATAAGGGCCCTTAAACTACAAGCCACTGTGACCGAAGTCACTACCACTTGATGGCTGTTCAGATGCTCATGAGAAATAGTTTAGACTGTGCCAGACTGGGCCCTAGTAGACACATTGTCCATGGCATAAAATCCACCTCAATTGGCCTCTGAGAGAAGCAGCAAGGCCAAATGGGACTATGGGGAGTGAACTTCGCTGTAGCCTTAAAGAGGGCCACTTCAGGTCAGCATGGGAGACCTGTACTGCTACTGCCTGTGTTGTTTATAAAAAGATAACTGCTGCCTTCAGGGACTTGAGGATATTGGCATCATTCACCAGCATGACCCATCCACACACCTGCACTGTAGGAAGAGTGCCCTAGCAGGGACAAGACACACGCATGAGTCTAAAGAAATCCTTGGTAGATAGGAAGCAGCAGCAGAAAGACCCAGCTGCAAAGACATTAAAGAGATGGGGTGGGGGTTCAAGGTGAAAGAGGAACCTGGTGTAACTTACATCCACATCATCCATGGCAGTGCTGGTAGTGGTGCCATCCACTGTAGGGCTTGAGCTGGTGGAGGTGTCATAGTCCAAAGTGACTATTAGCACCTGGGCTGCCTCCTCCACGAGTGGTTCCCGGTAGTCAGAGAAGAGCAGGTGGTTGTAGGGGATCCCGTAGCCCACTGGGTCATAGGCACAGACGATATTCAAGAGCGAAGTGAAGAGCGGCAGGGCATGCCTGCAAAAGAATGCCAGAGATTTAGGCTCTGTCTACACTACACATTTCTGCAGTGTAACTTACCAGCCACCCCCCTGAGCAACATATGTTGCACTGACCCAAGTGCAGGTGTGGACAGCCCTGCGTCAGCAGGAGAGCCTCTCCCACTGCATTCAGGACATGGTGACTATCTGGCTCAGAGTTCTGGCAATGGGCTATTGAGCCTTTCACCTCTACAGCAGGATATTGGTTCAAATCCACCACAAATAAAACGGTGTTACTGGTGAAGTGAGTTTGGGGGTCTCAGTCTAGTTCCCAGAGACAAGTGTCTATGTCACAAAAATCAGCCCTGATTTGAAAACTGGATTGTCAGTTTCAGCAGAGGCAGAGGATTGAATGTGCTATGGAAACCAATCTCCAGTCTGGTTTGTAAATGGCCGCCCAGGTCAGGGCTATGGTGTTGTTTGGTGGACATTTGCTGTGCTCTTGTCTAAGGGAATGGGGGGGCACATGTTCTGTGGCCAAGTAAAGGCCTTCAGCCTCCCGGGCTGCCAGTGAAGCACCCTCCTCCAACTAAAGCAACACACAAAAAGCATAAGAAAGATGGCAGGACCCTTGAAGCACCCCAGAGACAGGGCTGCAGCTGTCCTCCTCCAGCTTGTGAAATGTAGCCTCAAAGAAACAGTCAATGCTGTTTCTCAGTAGTAGCAGATGGCAGAACAAGGAGCAATGGTCTCAAGTTACAGTGGGGGAGGTCTAGGTTGGATATTAGGAAAAACTATTTCACTAGGAGGGTGGTAAAGCACTGGAATGAGTTATCTAGGGAGGTGGTGGAATCTCCATCCCTAGAGGTTTTTAAGGCCGGGCTTGACAAAACCCTGGCTGGGATGATTTAGTTAGGGTTGGTCCTGCTTTAGGCAGGGGGCTGGACTTGATGACCTCCTTAGGTCTCTTCCAGCCCTAGATTCTATGAACACTCATTTTGCAGCTTGAAAGTCATGCAAGAGATGCAGCCAGTAGGGGGCAGCATTCCCCTATAGCCAAATACAGCACACCAGGTACCATACTCATTGCAACAAGAGTGCCCACTTTAAGGAAGAGGGGAGCAAAGGCAGGAAATAGCCATTGGAGCACAGGCTAGAGAACCAAGGATGCTAGAGTACTACACCCTCAGCTCTGCAACCGACTCTTTCCAGGGTCGGAGGCAAGGCACAGCGCCTCTCCGTGCCTCAGTTTCTCCACTGTAACACAGGGATCATATTGACCTGTCCCACGGGGTGCTGGGCAGCCACTGTTTGCAAAGTAGATGAAGTGGGCCATGTAAGAGGACTGAGTCACATGATGTGCCATGAAAACAGCTACCATCTGTCTAGCCTGGGGGAGGAAATTCTAAACCTTCTCAACTGCATAAACTATCCTGTGTACTGGGGAGAAGAGCTGGGAGCAGAACTCACCTACGTCCCCCACCCCAAAGCATCTGCCACCTGCCCTCACTCCCTCTCACCTGTTCTCTGTGGAGCAAAAGAACTGCACCCAGGGGTTGGCATTGCTGCTGTCTGAGGAGGGAGGGAGATACATGGCCTCCGAGAAACACGTCAGCAGGAGTTTCAGCAGCTCTGTCCTGAAAGACGAAAAGCAGGAGGAAGAGTCCTGGAGTCCTTTGGGTAGAGAGTCCTCAATTGCAGCTATTTTCAAGCCAGCAGGAAGCACCCTTTTAAGACCCCAGACACATAACCATAGTTCTCACCAGCAACGGACACTTAAGGAAATCCCATCTTCAGCAACACAGACTCCTCCTCAGTGGATCTGTGGTGAATTGGGCCATCCATCAGCTGACACACTGGAATCCCTGTAACCACCTCCACTGCACAAAACAGAAGCTCTCCATGCAGGCCGGCAAACTCCCCTCACCAACTTTAGGCCACTCAGAAGCCCCTCCCTGCAAAGGCCTTGTGCTCCTGTCTGCAAAGGCTGAATGTAGCTCCCTTCAGGGCCTAACAAAGCCAAGCCATGCTACCCAGGATGTGGGAAATAGGGGGCTGAATGGGAAACCAGTGTGATACAACATGCTCCTCTGCTGCCTCCCCCAGCACAAGAAAGCAGATGCATTACCTGTGTCACAGTCCCAACACCTACTGCATCAGGGTATTTGGGGAGTCACTGATACTATGGAGGTCTGAGGGCAAGATGTGGGGGGTCCGGCTCCGCATCCCCCAGCAGGGATGGGGTTTTGGGCAGAGGTGTCGGGACCTGGGTCAGCCAGCCCTCAGTGCTGCCCATACACAGGGCGCGCCATCCCCTCCCCCAGCCTTCAGAGCTGTGCGGAGCAGCACTTTGCGGTGGTGCTTCAAAGGGGTTCAGGCCTCTAGGCCTCTTGGAATCACCAGGACCGAGGACAACTGCCCCTTCCCCCCACATATGCTCCTCCCCCGTTGGCAGGCCTGGAAGACAAACGTACAAGAAGTCTAGAGCCTGGCAAACTGAGGCCTGGTGGGGCAACTGCTCCCCAGCCCCTACCAAATGACAACCCCGGACTAGGGATGTTAAATTTCAAGTAACTGACTAATCGAATAGTCAATGCAATTTGCATCGACTATTCAATTAGTCGATAGGGCGCCTCTGCCTTTGAAGTGTAGCAACGGCCCTAGGACTGTTGCCATACTTCAAAGGCGAAAGTGCTGTGGGGAGCACGGGTCCAGTGGGGCAGTCCCCCGCTGGCCCCATGCTCCCCCCGGCGTTTCAAAGCAGCAGCACCGCATGGAGCCCAAGGTCAGCAGGGTAGCCCCCAGCTGATCCCGGGCCCCACTGGGTGCTGCCGCTTTGAAACGCTGCGTGCAGCCTGGGAACACCCCAGCTGGCCCCAGGCTGCACGTGTTGTTTCAAAGCGGCAGCGCCGCGTGGATCCCAGGCTCCGCCCCCAGGCTCCATGCGGCACTGCCATTTTGAAATACTCCCTTCACTTCCCCCCTTTGCTGCCTCCTTCTGACAGAGGCAGCAAGGGGGGGAGAAGCGACTAGTCGACCCGACTATCTGATAAGCATTTGCTCGACTAGTTATTCACGTCCCTACCCTGAACACCTAGGGAAGTGAATGAGCAGATCCTAGCTCCATGAAAATCTCCTTGAGGGCTCTGGACCACCGGAGCCCCACTGCGCACAGCCTTAGTGCATCGCCCTGCACCTCTCGACTGTCTTACCGGTTTAAATCATGGTTGTAGTTGGGCTGGGGAGAGTGAGCAAAGCCAACCCCAGCCTCCCAAATGTATTCACAGCTGTCAATTGAGTGGATGTCCTCTGCCGAGTCCTGTGGAGAGGAGAGAGGTCAGAGCTTTGGCATGCAGAGGCTTGAGTTAACAGCCCGCTAGGCAATGCTGTACGATGCCTGCACTGGGGAAGCCAAAGTGCTAACAAGTCAAAACGTACTTTACTCTTAATTGTTGGAAGTATTATCCCCTTCTCCCCCCAATACCCTCTTGCCCTCCTCCCACAAAAAACCCAGCACACAATCCAGTCCAGCCTCCATGGGGCAGGGACTGTCTTTTCATTATGGCTACATCAAGACTACAAGCCTTTTTCGAAAGAATCTTTTGAAAAAGCCTTTCGAAAGAGAGCGTCTAGACTGCAACCACTTCTTTCGAAAAAGCGAACTGCTTTTTCGAAAGAGAGAATCCAGGCAATCTCTTTCGAAAAAGCCCCGTTTGCATTCAAGAATGCCTTTTTTTGAAAGAGCACTTTCAAAAAAAAGGCGTTCTTCCTCGTAAAACTAGGTTTACCGCGGTCAAAAAAACTGCCGCGTTCTTTCGATTTAATTTCGAAAGAACGTGGCAGCAGTCTAGACGCAGGTGAAGTTTTTTGAAAAAAAGGTCACTTTTTTTTAAAAAAAACCCTGTAGTCTAGACACACCCTATGTGCATGTACAGCGCCTAACACAACGGGGCCCTGATCCCTGCTTGGGTCTTATAGGCCCTACCTCAATACAAATGACATCACAGTTATCCAAGCAACTTCTCCCCCTCACTCCACAGACAGCTCCGAGCACTGTTCACAGCATGGATCTAGAACTCCTACCCTCCCGCCCCCCCCCCCTCCCAAACACACACATTTTTGCACTCCAAGCCCTCTGGCAGCCGAGACTTGTGTTTCTTTACTGAGTCAGTTGCCTGTTCAGAACTGGACCCCCCTCACAGACAGTTTGTGGAGACAAACAGCCTTTGAAAGCAGCATGTTTATTCTTCTGGAGCAGCCGGAGTAAAAGGGCCCAGATGAATGCATTTACATCAAGTGCTTTTGGCACATATAAACTGTCCCTTTCAGCGCTTTAATTAAGTACATTCTCTGTGCTGCCTCTTTCCTGGTGCAATCAGGAGGAGTTCACAGGCCAACTCTTGCTAATTACCCTGGATTCCCATAAGAACAGCCGTACTAAGTCAGATCAAAGATCCATCTAACCCTGTATCCTGGCTTCTGGCAGTGGCCAATGCCAAGTGCCCCAAAGGAAATGAACGGAACAAACAATCACAAAGTGTTCCATTACACAACATTCACTCTCACACACCCAGGACTGCTCTTAGTACAGCATAATTATTTACCGTGTAAATAAGTGACGGTCACATAAACACCACTCTACACTGGAAACCTACAACCGCTATACTTGCCTATACGCCTCCAGGTTACCGATAACATATCACACACTGTCTACAGACAAGCTTAAAACTAGGAATGTAAAATCCCAGTTCATCAGTTAAACCAGTGGTCCCCAACGTGGCGCCCACCGGGGCATTTATGTGCACCCGCTGAGGCATTTATGTGCGCCCACTGAATGATCAGGGCTGGCCCAAACCATTCTTGCGCCCTGGGCGCCCAGCGCATGCGCAGCCCCACCCCCGGGCACCCGGCAGCCCCAAAAGGTTGGGAACCACTGAGTTAAACGGTTAACTGATGAAACAGGATCCTGCTCTTGTGCCCCCCACCCCCACGCACGCAGGGCAGCCGACTTCTGCTCCCGGGCCCCCACACAGGAGGGCTGTAAGCATCACCCGGTAAGGTTACCAGTTCACATCCCTACTTAAAACTACAATTCCCACCTGGGGATATGAAGAAACATATTGACAGAGCCAGACGGGAACCCAGAAGTTACCTGCTACAGGATAGGCCCAACAAAGAAAGCAACAGCCCCCAGCACATCAACCAGCACTTCATCAAGGATCGACAACAGCGATGGGCAACCTGCGGCCAATCGGGGTTTTACATGTAGACCACATTTTGTTTACAGCTGCCCGTGTACAGGGTTGCCAGATTCTCCTGGTTTCCATCCAAGTTGCTTTTTTCCTACTGATATTAGTGAAGTGACATGCACACAAAGCAGGGGTGGGGAACCACCACCACAAGTGAGAAGCAAAAAAACCCAAAGCAGGGCAGGCGATTGGGACATCCAGCTGGCATAGCTCCCAGGGAGGCACAGGCGGCTCTGAAGGCAGCAGGGAAGTACTCTCTACAGGCACCACCTCTCTCCCCCCCACCCACTGGCTGCAATTCTCAGTGCCTTCTGCCCCCCACCCCCTAGTGGGGCTGGAGCCTGAGGGAAGTGAGCGCTTCCCTGCAGCACAGAGAGCTGCTTCCTCCCTCCTGCCAGGCAGAGCCTGTGGACCAGACCTGACCTGCAGTTTGCCTTGATCCAGCCTTTGAGGCTCGGGGCTCCCCCCTCCACAATGGGGAGCTGGAGCTGGCACCCCAGCCATGGTGCCCCTACATAGCTGGAGTGCCAGCTGGAGAGTGGGCTGAGGGAAGAGGTGCAGGGTCTGGGTAGGAGGAAGGTGGGGGAGCCTTGAGCCTCGCAGGCTGGACCAAGGCAAGCTGCGGGCGGAATCCAGTGTGGGGGTTCCCCATCTCCGACATAAAGCAAGGGCATGTGCAGTGAAGTGCGCGCTGATTGCACACAATGTTGACTGTAAGGGAGGTGTGCTTCCGCTGCATCCAATCAAAATGCTGCTATGGCTATGTCGGCACAACCCACAAATTCTAGGCATGCAAGCACAGTTAGTAAAACTACTCTAGCCCAGGAGACCATCTTGGTCACAACAATCTTGTGTCCCACACACTAGCCTAAGTAGCCCATCGCTGATCGACAAGCTATCCTAGATGACAATCCCTCACTCTCATAGACCTTGGGAGGCAGGCCAGTTGTCACTTACAGACAGACTTAGGGATGTTCAATATCAATTAACTAACTAATCAAATAGCCGATGCAATTTGCACTGACTATTCAATTAGTCGATAGGGCGCTTCCGCCTCTGAAGTGTAAGAACAGCCCCAGGGTTGTTGCTACACTTTAAAGGCGAAAGCGCTCCGGAGAGTACAGGACCAGCAGGGCAGTCCCCCATTGGCTCCGTGCTCCCCATGGCGTTTCAAAGCGGCAGTGCCGCATGGAGCACTAGATTAACTGGGGACTCCCCCCTACTGATCCCAAGCTCCATGCAGTGCTGCCGCTTTGAAATGCCACGGGGAGCCTAGGGACTCCCCAGCTGGCCCCAGGCTGCACACGTTTCAAAGCAGCAGTGCCACATGGTCTGTCCCTGGGCTCCACATGGTGCTGCCGCTTTGAAGCATCCCCTCTTCTCCCTCCCATCCCCCTTGCTGCCTCCTTCTGATAGAGACAGCAAGGTAGGGGAAATGACTAGTTGACTAGTGTGTTGACTATCCGATAAGCACTTGCTTATCAGATAGTTGACTACTCATTCACATCCCTAGACAGACCCTAACCTGAAGCAAATACTCACCACACAATAGAAACACTAACCCAGGAACCAATTCCTGCAACAAATCCCGTTGACAACTCTGTCCACAGATCTATCCAAGTGACACCATCAGAGGACCTAACCACATCAGCCACGCCATCAGGGGTAGGGATGTTAAATATCAGTTAAATGAATAGTTGAGTTACCTCATGAATTCTGATCGGTTATTCAACTATACTATAGTCCCTGGGGGCGGGGCCAGCAGCCAGTGCACTCCGACTCCACTCCCAAGGAACCTGCTGCCACTCTGCACCGCTGCTTCTGTATCAGAGGCAGCAGTGCAGGGTGGCAGGCGGGAGCTGGTCCATGAAGGGAGGCAGTTTAAAAAACAGCTCCCCTTGTGAACCAGCTGCCTGTTGCCCTTTGCTGCTGCCTCTGATAAAGAGGCAGCAGCATGGGATGGCAGCAGCCCCTGTCTGGGGCGGGGTCTGTGCTCCTGGATCTGGTGCGGGCTGGAACTGAGCCAGGCTACCTGCCTGCCTAGCTCCTAATACACTTTCAATGCAGATCTGCAGAGGGGGTAGGTCCTGGACCCATCGTAACCCAGGACTGAGCCGGGCTGCTGGCCAGCCTGCTAAAAAATTTACTGGCAAGTGGGGGGGAGGGGAATGCGTGTAGTCTATAGCATTAACCTATAAGCTTTTGCTTATCGGTTAATCGACTACACTATTACATCTCTAACTGGGGGCTCTCATTCATCTGCACATCTACTAATCTGATATTTGCCATCATGTACCAGCAATGCCCCTCTGCCATGAACACTGGCCAAACCAGACTGTCTCTGCACAAAAGAATAACTGGACACAAATCAGACATAAAAAAATGGTATCATGCAGTAACAGTCTTGAAAGTTGCCAATCCTCAGCAAAAAACCTTCAAAAACAGTCTGCAGCGTGAAACCGCAGAGCTGGAATTCATATGCAAACTGGATCTGAATAGAGAGTGGGAACCCTTGTGCTCTTCTCACCTTCTCATCAAGAGCTGGGAGTGGGCCACATCCACCCTGATT
The DNA here is from genome assembly GCA_032595735.1 of Pelochelys cantorii. Taxonomy (NCBI): domain Eukaryota; kingdom Metazoa; phylum Chordata; order Testudines; family Trionychidae; genus Pelochelys; species Pelochelys cantorii. The sequence continues at coordinate 18,159,991 of CM064344.1, forward strand.
AAATTGGCCTTCTCAGCACTGGTCCTCCGCATAATAAAGTAACATTCCCATCTTTGTCTGTGAATATATCCCTGCCAAACGATAGTTTCCACTTCATGCATCTGCCAAAGTGGGCTCCTGCCCACAAAAGCTTATGCCCACATAAATTGGTTAGTCTTTAAGGTGCCACAGGACTCCTCATTGTCTTGTTTCTTCATACAGAGAGGTTTGTGTGCAATCACACCAACATGCCTACATTCTCAGCCTTGAGCTCCCACAAAGCTAGTGCACCTGCTGCTGCTGGGGCTGGAACAGTGTTTCTGTAGCACCCCTTTCAGCGCCTCCTGTGACAGAGACTGGAACGCACCTGCTGCCAGAATTCCTGCATGGCCCCTCACAACACCTCCTGCTGGGACTGCAACAGGCATGAGCAACTCTATGATCCACTGCATATACAGTCTCATGTGTGTGTGAGTAAGAGAGAGAATTCCATCCCTGACCTCTGAGGAGTAAACTGCAGTAAGTTAGGGAGTCAAGCACAGGAGCCATATACAGTGAGAGACACCACACAGACAGACAGACAGACAAAGAAGTCAACCCCCACCTCCCACTTGGGCTGCGTAGGGATATAAACGTGGGGTTATTTCAGGCCTCTGCCTGTTCATCTGAGTCCATGCTACACGGTTTGCTGTTGCACATTTTTGGGATGTGTTAAGTGATATTATTGCCCCATTACGGTTGTTTTTATAACAAGAGAGAGCGCAAAATGCAATCCAGGGGTTTTTTTTAGAAACCCATCTTTCAATGATCTTTGCAGTAAGTAAATACACCCTAGTTTGATGTGATGTTGATGCTCTTTCATATGTATATTTATAAAGGAGGGTTCCACACTGCTGTGTTTTCAGGCAGGCCCGGAATAAATACTGCAGTTTTTAGGGAAAAAAACCAACATGATAGACACTAAAAAAAAGCGCAAAAAAGCCTAAGGTCCGACTTCCGAAGGTGAAGGGCACCTGTATGCTTTTCTGAAGTTCATGGAAGCTGCATGTGCGTTGAAGGTCAAGACATCAGGTTTGTGGTGCAGTTGCTGTGACAATACAACTTTCTGAAGAGGGAGGTGAGATTTGACAGACTTCTACTCACTTGAGTTACAATCCCCAGCATTGAACTAACACTGGGTTAATTCTGTCCCCAGTTTGTAACACACGTCAGTGACAGGAACAAGACACGAAAGTTCTCCACTCTTGAAGGAACAATGAAAGAGTGCTTGCAGAATGATTGTATTTTCTGGGGAGGATGATCTGTGATAATGGACAGCGTCAGCCATTGTAACCAGCATTCACCCAGCCGTACCAGACCACTCGGCTATAGCTACTCTTCATCCTGCCTGTACCAGGCAACTCAGCTCTCATCTCAGTGATGACATCACAGACCAGTTATGTAGGAGAGAAACTTCCTGCATCATCCAGCCTGCAGCTGGATGTCTATCTCCTTCATGCCACAGACTTTGTTGCCCAATGTAACTCCCTTTTTCCTCCCCAGGTTACTCGGGAGCATGTCACATTCACAAGTGTGCCTGCGCGCCTGATGGTCTTGACATAAAAGGAGATCCTGAGTACCCCAGTGGTGATGTTGTTTGGTTGGGGAGAACCTATCCACCCCCTTCTGTAGTCCCTTGCTCAAAAAGAATGTACAATGGCGGTGCCTCCACCTGGCTAGCCCTGTACACACTTACAGGTGTGCCTTGGGAACCTCCAGGAATAAACTTATTCCAGCGATAAACTGGATCTAACTCCAGAACAACAATTACAAATCATAAATAATATACATCTAATAGATTGCATTAGAATGCACAACCTTTACTTAACTTAAAGAAACAGGATTTAACAAATTAAGAGTGAATAACATCAATTAACAAAGTACACAGAAGTAAAAGAAACTTATCCAGCTGCCATTTGCACTGCCAATATTTATCCCACCCCAGAGTGTGCACACCCCTGGACTCAGAGTCCCAGACTCTTGCTTGCGTAGGCACACTTGAAGAACTGCAGCTGTAATGGAGATTCTCTGTAGGTAGTGTGTATGTGGGTCCAGGCTATGCAGCAGCTGTGGTTCACCGGGTTGGCCTCTCTGCCTCTCTTTGAACCCAGAGTTAGTCTGAATCTCTGAGGTCTGTCCCAGGCAGCATTTTCCCAAAGATGCCCAGTTACTCACAGTCTCCTTCTATGTGCTGGATGCAGAGTAGCTTCTAACCACAAGTACGGCCAAAGGGCCTCCCCTCTAGGGCAATCAGAAGCAGCCTGCTAGATCCCAGTTCCAAAGGCTCTCTGTCCCAGTCTGTAACTGCAACATAACAGCTCCTGAACTGGATAAAAACTCCTCCACAGCAGCCTGGCTCCCTTTTGTTCCAAAAAACAAAGGGAAGAGTCCATCGGCAGCTGAGTCTTCCTCCACGCACATGGAGAGCCTCCGATCTCCAAAACAAAAGTCATTTCCTTTCTGTTTTCCTCCAGGGCTCATGGGAATTGTAGTCTGTGGGGCTAGATTGCAGCACACAGGGTCTTCTCAGAAAATAAGCAGAGGCACCTTTAGTAAGGGGACTACATTCATATTTACCTTCAGTTCCAGAGGGGCCTGGCAGGATCACTTGGAAGGTCAGAGATTAGTTTGAATTTAAAAGTTGAACCATGAGAATGAGATTACAAAAAAAAACCAGAACCCCCTCCCCAGTACTGTAAGTTGTCCATGTGGGTGGGGTATACAGTTCCACTCATTCTAGAGCCCATCTCTGGGCCACAGCAGCTTAGCAGCAGCTTCTAGCTAACTCCTACTATGGGACTACACAATGTTGATATTTTAAGAGACCATGATGGGTTGTTTTAATCTATGCCCCATTTACAACACATGAACAACATGGAACAAGCGCTGAACACTGCAGATGGGTAGACAGCTCCACCATTAGTCACAACAAGTTCATATCACAGCGATGCACCATTCTGCTGCCTACACTTGTGCAGAATAGCCCTGAGACCCTTCAGGATGACTTAGCAAGTGACATATGAGCACTTTCGTCCCAGCACATTTCATACAGATTTGGTCTCAGTTTTCCTTGATAACCTACTTCAGAGTAGGAATGTAATAGTATACTGGATTAACCGATTAACTGATAAGCAAAAGCTTATCAGTTAATGCTATAGACTACATGCATTCCGCCTCCCCCCACCAGTAATTTTTTTAGCAGGCTGGACAGCAATCCGGAACTGTCCCGGCTTGTGCCGCGTCCAGGACTACCGCAATGTGGCTCTGCATTGAAAGTGTATTAGGAGCCAGGTGGGCAGGCAGCCTGGCTCAGTTCTGGCTCGTGCCAGGTCCGGGAGCTCAGACCCCACCCCTGGACAGGGGATGCTGCCACCCTGTTCTACTGCCTCTGTATCAGAGACAGCAGTGCGGGGCAACAGGCAGCCAGTCCACAAGAGGAGCTGGTTTTTAAACTGGTTCCCCTCACAGACCAGCTCCTGCCTGGCACCCCACACTGCTGCCTCTGATACAGAGGCAACAGTGCAGAGTGGCAGGGGGCTCCTCGGGAGCGGGGCCCAAGTGCACTGGCTGCCGCCTCCACCCCCGGGGACTATAGAATAGTCAAGTAACCGATAAGAATTCATGAGGTTAATTGACTATTCAATTAACCAATATTTAACATCCCTATTTCAGAGTAGGGATGTAAGTGAGTAGTCAACTACCTGATAAGCCCAGGCTTATCAGGTAGTTGAGTCAACTACTTGCTTCCCCCTACTTGCTGCTGCTATATCAGAGGCAACAAGGAGAGGGGGGAAACAGGAACCAGTGCTGGGGGTAGCTGGCGTAAATGCCAGTTTCTCCCAGCACCATCTCTGCAGTGCTGCCTGCTCGCAGCAGTGCGGGGGAGAGGGGCAAGAGAGGCTGCCGGGGAAGCAGCCCCTGTTTGCGGTCAGCACTGGCTGCTGCAGGCAGAGGCTGTTGGACCCAGCATGAGCCAGGACTGAGCAATTCTGGCTCAGTCCTGGCTCCTGCCAGGTCTGGAAGCTACCTCTGCTGTGCCTCTGCAGCTTACTGTATTTAAACTGCAGAGCCACAGTGGGGGGTAGCTCCTAGATCCGGTGCAAGCCAGGACTGAGGAAGCCTTCCCTTATCAACTAATCGTGTAGTTGAGAAAAATTTTATCAACTACACAATTAATGGATTGCCCGTCTCTTACCATCCTTACTTCATAAGTAGCTCTGAATTCCCAGCCACATCTGCACCCTTCTTTAACGTGGCAGTAGGGTCCATGGATACTATGGGTCCAGGTTGTAAGACTCTGTCTTAATGGTAGAGATGATGGAATTAGAATGGAGCATTACCTATGATTTATGAAGGTTGCTTGCATCATGACTGCACGCTGCATGGCCGGATTTGCAATGCACTGTGCTTAGGAAGTGCTTTATGTTTTCAAAGTGCTGTACAAACATTAGTAAATTACAGAGAAAGCTTTGTTATCTGGCACTCATGGGGAATGGGGGTTGCCAATTAATTGAATGTGCCGGATAACAAAGTTTATTGCTCTGCTCCTGCCCCCTACCAGCAGATTCAGCTCCCAGCAGCTTGAGGTAGGCTGAGGAGGACGTACCAGCTGCCAGAAGCCCCACAAAGGCCAGCTGGATAGCAGGAGTCAGGTGCGTGTGCCTGAAGACATGGCAGTATTTGGCTGGGATAACAAAGCTTTCACTGTAATTAGTCATCTCCACAGACCCCCTCATTTATATCAAAGATAGCAGCATCTGCAATTTGCCCCATTCGTTTGGCTCTGACCAGGTAACAATGCAGACATCAATGGGGCAAGGTCTGAATGGCCTCAGCTGGGTAACATTATCATAATAACCCTGAGCTCTTACATAGAGCTCTTCACCTTTAGATGTCAATGTGCTTTACAGTGAAGGTCAGAAGCATTACTGCCACGCAGAACACATTGCGGAGGTGGCATGAAGGTTGCAGGCACTACTCACTGGCCTTTCAAGAATGTTATAGTTCCAATAACACTTCAAATATTGGAAACCCAGGAAATACTAAGTTAAGAGAGCCACTTTGGAAATCGGGTTTTGACTTTCAAGAAATGCAGTGCTGCTCACTAGATCTCAGCCAGGGAAGCCCAGGAATTGCCTTTTACTTTTTTGCTGCTGTCAGAAGGATTTTTGTTCCAAAGTCGCAAAGTGACAAGACAACATTTTGCACCCAGCATTTTGCACCTCTCCTTTTAGCTTGGCGGAATCAGGAACTCCTTATCCAAGTCTACTCACATTTTATAGAATAATTCCAGCTTAGCTCCAGACTGGAGACCACTATCGACTTTCTGTGGATTTCAGTGGAAGAGGCCACACCTTCAGGCCTGACTCAATTGCACCATGCATTTTTATGCAGTGGTTGCTGCTGCTCTGGGATCTAAGTTATGGCTCCTACAAATGTCATGGGTGAGCACTTCTTGTTTAACGGTGCAATGCTGCTCAGAGTAGACTTATTTCAAACCAGTACATCACTAACCAGTGGGCAGTAAACCAAGTAGGGTGTCCTTAGAGCAGCATGTTTCACAATTCCTCCTGTCAGGTACCAGCGCATTGGCATTCTGTCCTGCCTCCCTCACTGGGATGATATACACGTGATTAAGAACCATTTCTTCAGTTCTCAGGATCCCTTCTGTCTCAGTTTTAACTGGGCGCTCTTCAGGATGGCACCTTCCCTCTGCATCCCCTCAGCCCATACTCACCGTGTGCAAGCGATGGGCTGACCAGCTCTACCCAGGCAAACAGAAAGGGAAACGTAACCTGCACTGGTACAGAGGAAAGATGGCTGCCAGTCTAGAAACTGAACCAAAGCCAGGCCCCCTGCTCAGCCACCTGGAGTTAAATAGCAGATCCCCCAGCTTACCACTGTGCTCTTTCGGTGGCTCTGGACAGTGAAATCTGGACAGAAGAGCAGATCTGCAATTGCCAGGAGCAATGACTCAGCCAAGGGCCGGGCATTTTCATCCTCTTCATCACCCTGAAAATGACAAAGATGACAGAATATTCTCAGCTCAAGCTAACATAATGTGACAGCAGGGGAAGCAGCACTTTCTCCATGAACAGGCAGGAAAGAGAAGGGGAGAGGGAGAAGAAAACAGTGAGGGGCAGGCAACCCATCTGTTGGGAGGTGAGGGTATGGAGGAGTGAAAAGCCATCCCCCAGAGCAGGCAGGTGGCAGATGTAGTCAGAGAGGGAGCAGTTTCAGGGAGGAGAGCCAATCAAACAGCTAGGAAAGGAGAAGACTCAAGGCCCACAGATGTACTGGGGACATGGAGTTGCTTTACTGCGGGGTTACAAGAAGCCAGCAGAGAGCTACTAGTCTCCTTGGGACACTCCAGTTAATACAGATGCTAGAGGAAAGGGAACCATTTACCACGTAGAGAACTACAGCTGTTAGGGGAACAAGGAGTCACCCCATCATGACTGGGTAGATGATTCAGATCATGTACAATGGGGTACAGGGACTGGAGTCACCTAGCAGGCAACCTGGGTACAACTGTATAAAGCCTTTCAGAGCTGAGTGTCCAGTCCAGAACTGAGGGGCTGCTACGGAGACAGGGGCCATAACACTCAGCTAGGCAGGCATCAGCCATTGCAGACTGATCAGCTGACTGCAGCGTGGAACGCTCTCTCTGGCATTCAAAGCAAACCCCAGCCTAGCCAGAGACGGCAGCTAGCATCACACGTGGTTACTCCTCTGCAGCCGTTTCCAAGGGAACGTCTCCAGTAAGCCTCCAATCCTGCCATTCAAAGAACATCCTGGACGTCATCTCTTCCCCAGTACAGCTAAATCCAGGCTTCTGCCAGGAGGGGGCGAGGTGCAACAGCAGCTTATCTGTGACAGCCAGGCCCCGTCAGCACGCAGATGACACAAAGCCCTTAAATATCAGCAGGCAGGCCAAAGGGAGATAAAAGCCTGCACTGCGTTGACGTCTTTTAATGCAACATTGGGGAGGCCAATAACAGGATCTCAGACACAGGAACAAGGCCAGGGGTGGAGAGCCAGCAATCAGCAGACACGCTTCTATTCTGGCTTTGAAATCAGAGAGGAAACAGAGGAGCCTCGAGGTCAAAAGGGATATAAAGAAAATGATGGGCACCATCTTCCAGACATATCACCTCCCCGCTGGGGTATCTGCCCTGCAGGCAGCGGCGATGCAGACAAAACAGAACAAGCCAGTTGTTCCCTCCCACGCTGGAAGTTGGGGATGGTCCCTGGTTCTGAAAGAGATCTCCAGGAATCTTTTATCACCTCCACAAAACTGTAGTCTGCCTCCTTCCCCATCCCCTCCCCTCTCACAGACCCCTAGAATTCATCTCTGTCATCTAACCCGCCCCACCCCGCCCCTGCCCCTGCCCCCGCCCTCGCCCTCGCCCCTCGCCCCCCCCTCCCCCGGCCCCCGGAATCTTCCCTATTTCCAATCACAGCCCCAAGAAACCAGAAGCTACCATCCACTCCCTACATCCAAAACTGGTATCTGCCACACACAGCACAGCCTTCTAGGTGGCAATACACAGGGCCTAGTCAAAGGGGCTTTTTCCACCCCATGCTGAGGATCTTCACCTCAACGAAAAGGTGGAAGACATGCTCATTTCTGTCCTCTCTGATAACAAGCCAAGCATCCCTGCAATTTCCTTTCCACTTGACAGGGTGGAGCTGTCCTTTGAAGTGCACCATGACAGCTACCAAATTGGTGGGGATGACATCAGACTACTGGATCGAGCTGTGGCTCCCCCACGGCATCCCAGCCTTCAACATGGATCTCTTGCCTCACACTGGGGCCAGCCCTATTCAGGCACTGCAGGGTAAGATTAGATCTGTTTGAACTGCTAAAACTACAGTGTCAGCTCATCCACCATTGAGGGACTTTGACTCCTTGGTGGGGCCCAAATGCTGTACACATGAGGCATGAGCACAAGGTGAATGGGCCAGGAGATGGTTAACTGCACAGTTAGTCCTTGCCATACTCCTTCTCCCTCCCCTAAGAAGCCAGAATGCCTAGGGCCCAAGCAGCTGCTGAGTAAGGTGAAAATTCAGTTTCTAACAACGGCCTCGCTGTATCCCGCACTCACACACAGAGCACGCTGTGACGTCCTTCCCAAAGCAAGCCCAACAGCCAGCTCACACAAGCTCAGCTCCCCATAGGGGAGACTGGAGCCCCAGACACCTGCTCAAACCCACAACAGAGAAAAAGGGCATCAAACCGGACTCCTCCTACTGCCCAGAGCTTCCCACCGAAGAGGCCATAAGCAAAGCAGGTTAGAAGGGACAGGCTGAGAAAGCACTAGGTTCTGGCTGCACCAACACTTCCCACCCTTGCCAATCTTTGTTAAATCTCAGTAACAAGCACAGCAGAACACATAGCTTCCAGTGGGAGCAGCTGAACAAATCAGCGCAGAGTCCAGACCCAAAAGGCTCAATTTGCGACGCAGAGTCTGCAAGGACAGTGCTGCTGGCATGTTAAGAACTGGCTGCTAAACTAGCAAGTGGGCAAAGCACAGTAACTACTCTCCTCGTCACATGTCAATTTGCACTTCAGCCAAGGACCCCAAATGCTTCATAAACATCCCACCTTGACTCCCCTTGTGAGGAAGGGAAATGTTGTTATTCCTCTTTCACAGAGAGGGAAAAACAGGGACACCAGGGTGTTAAGAGACTCACCCAAGGCTTCATACAAAGTCAGTTGCAGAGACAGAAATAGAAGTTAGGACCCAATTGTAAGTACTTGGTTTCAACCACTGGACCATGCTCCCATCTTAAAACTGTAAAGCTCAATTCATGAACGGGCCACTGGCCATGACTCTTAAGGCTTTTCTACACAACTAAGTTGCGCTGGTAGAACTGGAATCTGCTTTTAAAGCAACAGAGTTAAGCTGCTGCAAAAAGCTGCACAGGGCACTCTTATTTTGATTTAAGACTGGCGTATGTCCATTTTAATTCAACCTGTTTCCATCAGCTTAAGCTCAACCAACGAAGTCTCTCTTCAGGTGAAGTAAGAAGGTCCACACAGCCTTTTTGCATCTGCATAGCTTTATCACTTTAAACTGACAACTTAAGTTACGCCAGGGCAACTTTCCTGCATGAACAAGCCCATACCCAGAGCTACGCCCAAGTGACAGAAATGCTCCATTAAACATATCAACCCACACTAAACAAACAGCAGACGAGAGGAAAAAGGCAATAAAACTGGCACTACACGTGGACTATATAGTTAATTTCAGTCTACCCCCTCTATCCCCTTGTGCTCAGTATTAGGGATGTTAAATTTAGTTTAATCAACTAATTGACTAGTCAATGGAATTTCCATCAACTAGTCAATAAGCAGGGGAGCTGCAGCGGGGTTAGCTCCCGGCTCTGGGAGCTAATCCTGCTGCAGCTCTGCCTTTTAAGTGTATTAAGAGCCAGGACATCTGATTCCTGGCTCACGCCAGACCCAGACCCCCGCTCCCCCCCCCCCCGGCCGTTTGCCAGCTCTTAATACATTTTAAAAGCAGAGGCGCAGCATCCTGGAACTAGGCATGAGCCAGGAATCAACTGAACTAGGCATGAGCCAGGAATCAACTGATTCCCAGCTCGCGCCCAGTCCCCGCTACCCCCTGGTCCCCGTGGAGACAGTGCTCTGGGAACCGGCTTTTAAGCCAGCTCCCCGCAACCATAACTCCTGCTCCCCCTCCCTTGGTGGGGGGAAGCGATTAGTCGCTTACATTCTACTCAGTATGGAAGCTTGCTGATGGATGGGTCTTTCCCATCAGCATGTTTATGTTTCAACGCCACATCCTACCCCTCACTCCAGTACAAGTCCTCCCACAAAGTTTGAACCCACGGTAAAAAGGCTGTTCCCAACTGATTAATGTTGGGCCTATCCTGTCTCTGCCTCCTGCAGCTTCTCCCTCCCTCCCAAAGAGGAAGAGTCTAACTCAGCAGATACCTACCGCTCCACGTCCAGCCCCAGGGACAGTGGACCAGAAAAAGCCTCTCCAGTCAGGGTCCTCAAATATGTAGGGCAGAATGCGGGTGAGGAGCCGGCTGCAATTCAGAACAATTTGCTTCTCCTTCTCCGAGTGGCAGCCACTCTCTGCTCCCTGAACCAGCTTCTCTACAGCCTGATGGCAACAAAACAGAAGCATTAATCATGAGTTACATGGTTTACAGACACACAGGCCCTGCTGTCACAGAATTACAAACAGCATTTGGCTCCACTTCCCAAGGGCTTGCTATAGTCTCTATGGGGAAAATCACTCTCTGTGTTGAAGTTAGAACCAAGCAGCTGAAACGTATGATTATTTTAAAGCTGCTGTGATCACAGCAGGCATCTCTCCAGGAGTGGGATATGGAAGCCAAGAGAATGCCTGTTATTGATTATATGCATTGACACAGCACCTGGGAGCCTCTGCCATGGACCACAGCAGCGCTGTGCTAGCCCCAACAAGCTTGGAGGCAAAGAATTCACTTTCTTAGAAAACAATTGGAAAGTGTTAATTGCCAGAACGCCCCCTCCCACAACCTCTCCCCCCTTCCCAGAAGAAGTGAATTTAATGCTGGTAGATGGTGTTGGATTAAACTCTAGGATACCGAATTTCCTCCCATATCTATGGGACAAAGGCAGCCTGGGCAGTGGCCCAGCAGCCCAAGTTCCCCCAACCACCTCTGTGTCCGTTAGCCCCAGGGAGCTTTATGCTGAGGGGGGGGCTCAGTCCCCAAAGCCATCCAGTGTTTGGCCTCTCTGCTGAGGCCATCAATAAGGGGGACAATTGCAGTCAGTCACATCACTGGTTTTATGGGATGTGGACGCTTGTCTTGCCAAACAGCCATTGCTGCAGCTTAGTGGGACCAATGCACTTTGCTCTCATTTACATCACAAGAGCTAACCATCTTTTAACCATCTGGAGAGACAAGAAACCAGGCCTCCTTCCACATTAGCCTCTGCTGGGTAGAACAGACCGTAGAGTTGCTTTGTGGGTTCTAAAGCCCAGCATGGGCTGGGACAATTCTAGCTACACTGGAAAAAGAAGTCATGATAGCAACAGCCATGGTGGGAAACGGATGTCGAGCACTGGTCTGATAGATCTGCATTTAATTATTACTGAACACAGTTGCTGTTTGCATGGTGCAAACTATAGTGCAGTAGGAGCTTTAAATCTTGCTGACCAGAATGTTCCCTAAGCAGAAGCAGCCAACCACATCCTACTGGCTTGACAATTTGCAAGCTCTGGCACCGTAGGCAATACAAATAGATGTCTCTCATGTTGCACACCCGAGAGGACAAGGTTGACAGAAAAGCATCAAGCAAAGTGCTAATCGGCGGATTGGGGGTGAAACATTTTTTCAGTCCAACAAGAGTTCGATATTTCAAAATCTGTCCTCCTGCTTTGGGAAGGGAAAAGTCAAAATACTGGGGGAGGGGGGGAGGAGAAGAATAAAAAAATTCACTCTGGGTCAATCAAAAATGTTACATATCAATTTTGAATGTATTATTTTTGAAATGTTAGTGTAAATTAAACTGAAATTTCAAAACAAACAACCAGTCATTTGAAATGGAAGCAGACAATTTTCAAATCCAGATGGGATGTTCTGTAAAAGATTTGCTCTCATTCAAACAGGAAGGCCTCTCTGGTCTGTGTTATGCAGGAGGTCAAACAACAGGATCCCAGTGGTCTCCTCTGGCCTTAGAATCTGTGAATTCATGCAAAACTAAACTTGGTTTTGAAAACAGGAGATTCATTGAAATAGACCCTTTCTCATGAACTGTTTCAGTTTTGACTAATTACCATTTTCCAATGAAAAAACATTCCAACTTCAGTGCAAATGCCGAAGTGAGACAGGGCAGTGAAATGAGCAAATAGAAATGGGAAAATCTTAAGTCTATCTGTCTCTGGCATTTCTAGGGAGACCATAGTTGGCTCAGGCCCTTGAGAACTTTGTGTTCCAGAAACTGAGGTTGTTGTTGAACCTTGAGGAGCAATCAGATGCTCTGACAAGGAAGCAGGAGCACTGGCTCCATCGAGGATACATAACTCTTGCATGTTACTGGGCAGGATACTTAAGTATACGGCAGCCAATGCTTACACGAATAGTTAGGGAAGTAGTGGGTGATGAGTGAACTGATCAAATGCCAGCTGTGGTTTGTGGTAAACCAAAAGAGGAAATGTGAACAAACCACTCATGCCCGCCAGGGCAAAAAGGGGCGCTGCAGTTAAGTCTCAGGAGGAAACAGGGGCAAGAAGCCCTGAAAAGTATCACAGCAAGTAGGGTAAGTAATGAAATTTGCAAGGACTTGGGTCATTTTGGTATCTATTCCAAAAATCAACATGCATTTCTGCTGCAACCATTTACTTGTGCATATGGCTGATGGTGACAAATCCAAGCATATGCAGAGTTGCTAATCACAGAAAGCAGCCCCAAGGACCATCTTTTTGTCCTATTTGCACAATGCTCAGCACAATGGGGTTCCAGGATGTGACTCCTAGGCACCGTGGTAATACAATCAAGAAGTGCCCATGGGTGAAACACATCCCTGTGCAGATCAACTCACCGCCTATGAAGCACTTCAGCATTTGAACTCAAGCAAGACCTGCTGCTCTCACTAATTCCAGATGGGGGAAGAAGGCATCTTACCTTATAACACAGAGTGGCCAAGTTTGAAGGAGATTCTTCCCTCACTGCTCGGATTTCTGCAGCTGGTACCAGGGCAAAAACATCCTGCACTGAAGTTGCAGTGTCTGCCCAGAACTGGTCCCAGAAGGCATCATCTGTTGCCTCCACTGGCTGTGAAGAGACAAATCCAGAGTTACACATATGAGTAACAAGAAAAAAGAGGAAAAGATCACTCTATGGGAGCCAAATGCAAGGCATTCTGACTTGCTTAGTGACGGAGTCAAGCTAGACCTCAGTGCTCAAGAGCAAGAAGGAGGGAATATGCACCCACATCAATTCATCAGTTCTGTATCGTGGCATCTCTTGGTACCAAAGCCTCAGCTATTATTATAACACATAGCTGCTGTTGAACCCGGAACTACTGAACTGAATATACCTTATGTTGACATTGGTGAGGTCCAATGGGCACCAACAGACTGTTTATCTACTTTATATTTTGGAAAGTTTGTGCGTCTGTCCATCTGTGAGCCAAGTTGTTCAAGAACTCCTGCTAAACGATAAGAGCTAAGACCACCAAATGTGGTTTGCAGGTTCCTCTTATCATAACAAAGCAAGGTCAGACCTTGGTTGTGCTAGGACAATGGGATGTCTGTAGAATGTGACTGTTTCACATAAAACAGAAAAGGAGGGGCATGATAGCAGGGACAGCTATACTCACAAATAACCACAGGGGGCAGCAAGCATCCCAGCCCCAAGGAACAGCTGCTGGCCAGCAGCACGGCCCCCACCTGCTCCCAGGGAGCAGCTACCAGCCATCATGTGGCTCCTGTTGCCCCTGGGCCACTGTGTTGGGCTGCCCACTGTGAGCAACCACCGACCAGACTGCGCAGCCCCCCCCACCTGCCCTGGGCTGGCCTCAGGGAAAAGCCAGAAGGTGGGCCGTTTAGCCTCTGCTGCCCTGGGCTGGGGACCCAGGCAATGCTGGGTAAGTATTCTAGTATGGTTTATTTGTATTATTTGCTCCAATCACTCCTGGGCTATGCCTACACTGCCCCCATTTTGCGAAAAAATATGCAAATGAGGTGAAACATGTAATATCGCTGTGCCTCATTTGCATAATTAATGAGGCTCCGTTTTTGCGCAAGAGGCTTTTGTGCAAGGAGGAGCCGTGTATATGACTCCTTGCTGCACAAAAACCTCCTCTTGCGCAAGAGCCATTCTTCCTGAAAAAAATGCAGAAGAATGGCTCTTGCGCAAGAGGGGGGTTTTGCACAAAGAGGAGCCGTGTAGATGCAAAAATGGAGCCTTGTTAATTATGCAAACAAGGAGCACAATATTCCATGCTTCACCTCATTTGCATATTTTTTGCGCAAAACGGGGGCAGTGTAGACATAGCCCTGGGATAATTCTGTGCCAAACAATTAAAAATTCTGCACCAAAAAAAATTAAAAATCTGCACAAAATATTTTAAAATTGTGCATATTTTATTTATTAAAATAACATAATATAACCATGCTGGTTTCAATTACTTTGGTAATTTATTTAAACTGCAGTACAATGGATGGAGAACGGGATTGGGGCATACTGGAGGCAATCCCCAAACCCCCCGTCTAATAGTAATATATCTAGTATTGACCCTTCTAGTTATTAGTGAACAAATCTATGCAGCCATATGCTCAGGGTTACATTATAGGCAAGTGAGGGCTGGGGACTCAAATTCACAATTCATATTGACTGCGGACCATCTCCAGAAGGTCAGTAGCAAACAGTTCCTGGATCATATTTTGATAGGAATGTATAAGGTCATAACATCCTTTACAATAAAGCTCCTTTACATCACTCTGACAATGTAAAGGAGCCTTAACATTTTTACACCTGTTTATGCTCCTGGGAGAATTCACTAAGGACAATGGGAACAATTCACTAAGCAGGCAGGCTATAACCATTTTGTTCTGAATGAGGGGACAGAGCCTGCCCCACACCTGAGTCCTCAGAAACACCCCAAAGTTGAGTGTGCCGCAAGCACAGAGTCTCTCTCTCTCTCATGCCTGACTACCAAGCACCCTCCTCTCGGGCAGTGATTTTACATCTCTACCAGCTGCTCTGGGTGCCCAAATTGACCTGCCTGCACTGCTAGGGAGGGACTTGGAAGCCACAAAAGTGGTCACCTTTACTTCCCTGTCACAGGGCGTTTGCCCTGCACTCGCCCTTTAAGGGCAAAACCCCAGCCCTGAGTGAAGGCTGCAGCGAAGCCCCAGCTGAGGCAGTTCTGGTTAATGAGGGCCCAGCTGGGGGCTATATAAAGGAGGACTCCTGGAGGAAGAGGGAGAACTGACTGTTGCTCTGGAGAGAGCAGTAGGGACCTGACTGCCAGGGAAGTAGGAGGCTTCCTGGAGATAGAGCAGTGCTGGGGAAGGAAGGCAGGGCTGGAGAGGCTCTAGCCAACCAAACTCCCAGGCTGCAGGGCCTGAAGCAAGGCCTGAAGCTACTGGGGCTGTGAGGGGCAGCCATGGTAGGCAGGGGCAGCAGGTCCACACCCCTTAGCCAGTGATGAGTGGCCATTACAGACTGCAGTTTGCCCCAAGGCAGGGTCTAGATGAAGACTGACAGTGGATCACTGAGGCAAGGTGGGTACAGGGGAATTGAGTGTTCCCTGGGAGAAAAACTGGGGGGCCCTGAGGAGGGGAGGACCCTGGAGTGCACAGTAGAGTAAACAACACCATCCCCCAGAAGGGGGCGCAGTGAGACGGGAGGGCAGTGTCCTGAAGAGGACGCCGTGGTCAAAGGGAAACACAGGGAGACACCAGCTAGAGGGAGGCATCCAGTGAGCCAAACAAGCTAATTCCCAGGACTGCCGGCTGGAGGAGCTATGGTGGTGAGTCTACCCCGTGACATTCCCCATCAGAAGTCACTTTTCTGTAGGGAAGCAAAGAAATCTGTGCAAACCATGAATTCTGCACATGCGCAGTGGTGCAGAATTCCCTCAGGAGTACCAGTGTAGAACTCCCTGAGTCTTATAAGGGGCTAGTGCTAATGAAAACCAAAAGAAACCAGACACAAGCATGAGTCCATGAACAGAATGGTGTGTCTGCATCATCCAATGCTCATGGAACTTGCCATGGCTTTCATGGCATGAGGGCTGAGCTGCTTCTTTGCACTTTGCCAGGTACTGGACGTACAGAGGAAGCTATTGTCTGTACTGCAGTAAGGTCTCAGGGTAGGGAGCAGGGCCTCTTGGGTTAGAGAGACAGAGTAAAAAGAGAGTCCAAAGGATTTACAATCTATGTCACGCCAAGGTACAATGAGTGGATGAGACTCTGGGGCTGAACAGAGAATGATAAGGCAACAGTAAAATGGACAAAACTACTGTACAATGCAATCAAGTTTTCCCAGTCTGATGACTCCCTGCCCCAAAAGAGCATGCCTGTTCCACATCAGGAAACACACTTCTCCTTATTCAGTCTGCAGGATCTCTGAGGGGGGAGACATTTCTCCGTTCCCAACACGGCTGTCTCCCTTTCAGAAGGTGGGTGCACATATTTTTCTCCAAGTCCTTTCACAGAGATCAGAATAGGGGTTAGCTTCCTTGGAAATGAGAGCAGTTTGCCAGGTTTCTTCTTAATGTCCATCTATACTCAGAAAAATTACTCTGGGGAACTGATAGTGTTGAATTCCAATTTTATTCCCACTTACAGACTAAGTGTCCTCCATTTTTTAAGTCAGAACAATAATCCTTTGAGTTGTGTGCTCTCTGCCGCTTGCATCATTACCTCTAAGAGAGGTGCTAAAACGAGAACTTACAGGTCAGGTTCAGTGATGATGAACAAAGCAGGTTAGACTCCACTTTGCTCTCTTGTAGCTGTACTGGATCAACAAGACTAACAGAGGTAACTGTCAACAGTGAAACAAATGCCACGTTTTTCATGGTGTGAACTGGAGAGACATGGGGCCCAGTTGTACAACCCTTCCCACGGCAATCGATGCAAGGACCTCTTTGGGTGGCAACTCACCAAACTGTGGAACCTGCGTGGAAGCAAACACCACTGTATGTAGAGCAAGAAGGTGCCATTGTTACACAGGACTCTTCTAAGTTTTGTGCTCACTTGCTCCTGATTCTTTGAAGAGCTCAGCAAGGGCTCAACATGTCATTCACCTCAAACCCAAACATCGCTCACGCCACAGAAACCCTGCCACTCACCACAGAGAAGACTCACCACAAATGAAAACATCCTTACCTAACCCATGGCCTGGGAGCAATCACCCAATTCAACAATGCTTCCAAGGTCTAAATACGATGTGATGTTCACCTATTTGAATATTTACACTCAGCACTGTGAATGAGGGTGGTCAAGGGTATATTTGGCTAAAATATTCTATTTTTTTAAAATCCATTTCTCCTCTCCTCAAAAGAAATATTCTAACAAATGAGCCAAAACATAAGTCAGTTGTACTTGTTGCCTGCCATGGTGCTATCACCATTGTTTTGGGGGGGGGGGGGTGTGTGTGTGTGTGTGTGTGTGTGTGTGTGTGTGTGTGTGTGTGTGTGTGTGTGTGTGTGTGTGTGTGTCCCCAGTCCTGCTCCATCTCAAGGTTAGTCTCTGATAAAAGAGTGGTGATTAGTGCATACAATGGCCCTGGATCCTACAACTGAACCACATGGGTGGATCTTTGAACTCCTGTGGAAACCCACCGAAGTCTATCGGGCACCACAAAGGTGCCTAGAATTGTCCACATGACTCCAATTGTATAATCAGAACCTACGTTTTTCTCTGAATCTTCATCTGGGGAAGCATGTTTCTATCTGGTTGTCAAACTGCTCCATGGACCACTAGTGGCCAACAGAGCACTTGCTGAGGTCTGTGGAGAGGGAAATGGTCTGTGGTACTCACTTTTGTTCTTGCCCGCAGCTTCCAAGTCACATTAGAGAAGCTGAAATTACACCAACTCTTTTGCTAAAATGGTATTCTTTCATGTAAGCAACTGCCATTGCCTTCCCAAAAATGCTATGTGAGGACAAGTGGGATTGGAGATGGTCCATGGGAATGGAGATGGGAACAGTGGCACCATGAGACACTGTCCCTATCAAGACATGATGTACACTATGAAAAAGAACTGGGAACATCTCCTCTAAAGGTGCCCCCAAAGCCAGCCATAAGAGACATGTGAGTGGCTGCAACCAAGAGACTAGGTGTCTGGAAGTCAGGACTCCTGGGGTCTATATCCTGCTCGAAATATACATGTCTGATTCCATGCCTGGCTTTGCTACCAAATTATGCTGTGACCTGCAGCAATACACTTTGCCAAAGGACTTCAGTTTCTCCATTTGTCAGATTAAGATCATACAAGTTTTTCTGCCCCTCGCTGGCCAAGAAAGGGTTGTGAGCTTGTAAGTAGCGGGAGCTCCTGGAGCAGGAGATGCAACACAAGGATGAACTATTACTGGATCACCAGAAGCAAAAGGGGAATTTCCAACATTAAAACACACTAAGAAGTGCTCAGTCTATCAGAAATCCCAGCTGGCTAAACATTCCTGACTCTTAAGTTAGAAACAGAGGGTGTCTGGTGCCTCCTGCAATTGACGTAATAAAAACACAAAGACAAACAACAGCTCTTGCCTAACAGTGGTTATTGCATGCAGTGGATGGTTCCATTGTCTTGGATTGCAAGGGGGGATGGAGATTAACATGTTTAAATTAAAACATTTTCCAAGCACCTGTGGTAATGTTTGTTAATTTGTCCAATTTTGCAACAAGCTTTTAAGTGCATGCAAGGATCCTCAATTAGAGGCTGCCTTCTTCCCAGCTCCAACACAGACACAGGGAAGTACTTGGATTCACACTCCTCTAACTGGATGTGAGAAGAAAGCACCTTTTGAACTAGCAGCCCGAACCTCAGAGGCACTTCCGAGCTCTGAGCAGGTGATGTGTCACTGAAACCCAAAAGCCAGAAAGCAAGAGGAGCAAGCGGGCAGAGCCCAAACTGGTAGAGCAGGTTCCTTTCATTGTGTTTTTTTTTCCCTTAATCCTTCAATGCCAAGAACTTTCTTATTATCAATGCCCTGGTCTTGCTCCTTCCAGCCATGAAATGAATCCCCAGGCTCTCTCCAGCCTAGGAAAGAAGGTGCTTAGACACAGGTGACTGACTGCTCTAGTATGGAAACCTTTTTCATTTACTAAGTGAGCTGTCCAGATAGATCCCTTTCAAGGGATTTTTTCAAGGAATCCAATAGGCTGCCTCCCAAAGGAGATTGCTATAAATGCTTGTGTGCATGGGACTGGATCTGCAAAAGAACTCAGCTCATTAAGTGCAGCGGGTGCTGCACTGTTTTGAAAGTTTGGCTACCACTGTCCCAGTAGGAACTGCTGGAGATGGAGCACTGAGCAAATCTGAGCTTGGTTTACATACCTAAAAAGAGCTGACCACTTGAAATTCTGGCCTTGAATTTTTGGATGTCGAGCCCTAATTGCATAACATCTATAAAACTTTACAATTCTGTAGCTCTCTCCATCCCAAAGCTTTCCCAAACTATATCTAATCACTTAATCTTATGCAGAAATGCAGCCACTTCTGGGGTGGAACATGCACAATAGTGCACAACAATACTGCAGATCAGTTTAAGACAGGAA
The DNA here is from genome assembly GCA_032595735.1 of Pelochelys cantorii. Classification (NCBI taxonomy): domain Eukaryota; kingdom Metazoa; phylum Chordata; order Testudines; family Trionychidae; genus Pelochelys; species Pelochelys cantorii. The sequence goes on from CM064344.1 coordinate 18,179,265, forward strand.
ATGAAAAATAACACTCCATTGAAACTACATGGGAAACTTCAGGGGGTGGAATAGTAGCTGGAATTTGGATCAAAGCGCTAGTATTAATGCAACGGCTGCCCAGTGGGTTACATTAACACACCATTTCCTAGTTCCTCTATGATCACAAAAGGTCAATTTAACAGGTGGCACCAGCACCACAGCATGCACCAGTACGATCCTGAGGCACAGGTTTAATCTGAAGAAGTGGGCTGTGCCCACGAAAGCTCATGATACCGTCTACATGTTTTGTTAGTCTATAAAGTGCTACCAGACTATTTGTTGTTTTTAAAGTTTTTCAGGAGAAAGAGTTCACTTTACTGAGTCACTAACACCACTTCCTATGGCCCCTGGGTTTTTTAGGGGCCTCCCCTCCAAACACTGCTCAATATATGTATGTTCATTCCCTTGACAAATCATCTTCTTGGATCTTCACAAGACTTTGGCTCTCTCACACAAAGTCTCAGGAAAGAAGAGCAATTGGCTCAAACGGTGACTGAATCACCAGGTGTTCCACTGTCTGGTTTCTAAAGGGAGGTTAGGAGGATCAGAAAGCTGCTTCGCTCACCCATCATGAGCATCTTAAATCTGAAACCCTGATCATAATAATTTAGACATAGAACGTATTAACAAATACCACTGCAGCTAAGCTCCCAAAGGTGGCCCCATGTGTGCACACGGGACCTTCATAAAAGGATGTTTGGGCAGTCTTGCTTCACAAGGCTCAACACCGTCCCCATTGGTACTGCTATAAATGTCAGCAGCCGCTACTCTTCAGGACAAGCACAAATCTCAAAACAATTAAACCATTCTTGGTCCCAAACTATAATACAGCATTGTAGTGTGCACCAAACACAGAAAGCCAGAGTTGCCTCCAACACTTTGCAAATGAGCTGTGTTGCTCCTGGGAGAGAAAGAGCAGAAGGCTATTATAAGTGAGGTCACATTGCAGCAGAAACCCAGTATTACAAGACTATCAGCTCTATCCTCTGGGAGCATAGCCTTGAGACATCTGGACAGAAAAGGCCTGAAGTCACAGGTTGCCCCCGCCGGGCCTGCTGTGAAATTCTCTAAAAGATAGCCAACTGAACAAATATGCAGCGTCTGAGCAGAGCTTTCCAAGTAAACTGTTGAAGAAAGGGTTGTTGGAGCCTGACATGGCTGTTGAGGGCACAGTGGGCAGAGTTAAGGCTGTTACGGCACATGATGGCAAAGTGGAGGGGACTGCTTTCTCCAACCCAGACACAGAGGATAAACATGGCTGTGAAGGGTGTGGTAAGAGGAAAAGAGGAAATTAATGTATTTGATTAGAGTATCTTAAGTGAAAATTTCCTAGATGTTTTGTGCCTTGTTTCTCAGTCTTCGTTTTGCATTAAAAGTTTCCGGGGGGAGGAATTGTATTGCAGGAATTCAAAGAGGAAGCAGCTTGGATTTCAGTGATCTTGCCAGTTATAAAATATAGAATCACAGCCCTGAAAAGGATCCCTGAGCAAACAGGACACGTCACAGGAAACAGAAGAAGAGAGCTATGCTGATAATGGCTTATAAACAGGAAAAGGTCATGGGATACTGTCCCACTTATCTGTTATTGTCATCGTTGTTCTAAGCTTGCTAAAATACTAATTCGCTGTCACTTTGACACCATAATACATAATCAGAGTCACAGTCAACATTTACCATCTTATCCCAATTGCCAGTATTCAGCACTGCTGGTGGGTTATTCCTTTAAATAAAAGGTTTGTGCCCAAGAGCCCTGACTTTACAATTTGCAAGAAGTAAAGCAGAAATGTAGGACTTCCTAAGTAAAAGTGTACATTGACATAGCGTCATTAAACTGCCCTTTATGTGGAACCATTCAGAATTAAAGTGGCCTTAATCTGGTTTAGTTTAATTCATAAATGTAATTCTAAATGTGAATGTCCACACAAGGGTTTAATGCAGTTTAACTACTCCACTTTAAACTCAGTTCAGATTTATTTTCCAGCATATTCCTGGGCACACAAGCCCTTACAGAGAGTACTCTAACAGCACAATCAGCCACTTGCCTTACTTAGAAGTCCAATGGTTGTCTCTGTCCACGGTGTCCCCTCTGACGCCCACAAACATTCAGTCTATTTAGATCATGTTTTTGTGACAGGGAACATAGTTTTGTTCTGTGTTTGTCCAGCACCTAGCACCCTGGGGTCCTCACCCATGACTGGGGCTCTTAAGTGCAACAGCAACATAAATCATAAAATAAATCATAATCATTGACCACCCTTCTCTAGTCCAGAGGTGGGTTGAACGGAATTAGGACATGAGCAGTCTCCCCCATCAAACCGACAGTCAGAAAGATAGATTAGCCATGGCATGAGAGGGATACAGGGGCCATAAAAAAATCCAGGATCCCAAGGAGTAACTCTCCTTATTTACATCCATGCCAGATACTGCCCCCTCTACTCACAACCACAAAACCACTGGAAAGAGGATATGAAGATGATAGAGATGAAATAGAGAACCCCATAGAGCTGAAATGAAGGAAAACTTCAGAGTGTGAAGTCTATTAAAGTCACCTTACAGAACCTAAGTAAGATCAATGAAAAATGGTCCCATCCCCACCTGCTATAGTCTGGGTACAGCCTAATTGTTAGTGTGTGACAATGAATTTGCGTTGAGAGGCATGTCCCTGCTTCTGCCCTTGGGCACAAGGTTAAAACAGTTCTCTGGATGGACCCAGTGCTTATGCTCCCAAAAGACAGAGCCCCAGTTTGATTTTAGCTGACCAGCCAGAGACTGCACACTCATTCTGGGGGGCCAGGTTTGGAGGAAGAGTCTCTTGCACTTCACAACATCGTTGCACCTGCAGGCAACAATGGAACAGCCTGGAAAGATTCTATAGCAAGCCCCGTCCGTACCTCCACTGCCAGAAGAAGCTTCAGGGGGTAGCCGAGTTAGTTTGTACAGGATAAACTTAAAAAAACAAATGGTCTGATAGCACTTTATAGACTAACAAAACATGTAGATGGTATCATGAGCTTTCGTGGGCACAGCCCACTTCTTCAGGCCATAATACGTATAGGCTCTTGAGGAAGAGCAAAGGGGTGGCATGGAACTTTTGCAGGGCCATGGAGAAACTGCAGGATATACACGTGCTATATAAAAACGTACTCCTAAAAGCACAGCTGCACCTGACAGATGAAAGGCTAACCCCTGCAGTCAAGGTTTTCTTTTATTGAAGCCAAGACTGAGCTGCTTGGAAATTTTCAAAACCAGGTTAATAGATTACTAAACTGATCTCTCTTAGACGCAAGACATTCTCTTATCAGGCTCAAATGAACACCTAATGCCCCATATGGCAGATGCACAATAGTGTGAGAAAGAACAGAAGCTAAGACCCAAATGTTTGTTCTCTTGCTCCTACTCATCTCTTTAAAAAAGTTCTATGGCTGGCATTAAAATGTGACAAGAAAATGTCAGAAGATCATGAATTTCATATTATAGATTGGTCACTTCCTGAAACACAACCTGTTTAGGGAAAAAGAGAATTAAATTGCCTCATGATTAAAGCACTCCTAGGTTTGATTCCCAGCTCTACAACTAACTTATTGTGCTACCCTAGCAGGCCAAAACCTCTCTTTCTTCACATTATCCATCCAAGAGATACCATCTAAGTAACACGAGTGATGAGGGAAGGTGGAAGAAGGTTAGTTCATTCATGATGGTAAAGCAACCCGAGATCCTCAGGTGAAAGGCACAAGTAATAATATTATCAAATGGGCATTAACAATTTAAAAAACAGGTCTAGATACATTCCAGTTATCCAAACAGCTCAGGAGACACATCTGATTATAATGAAGGTAGGTCACCATCATAAACAAATATATTTTCTATGTGATTATATAACTAGAATGGAAAGTACTTTGAAAATCCTATGTGCTTTTCACCCTTTATGCTATTTATTGGTTTCTGTCATTTTTCTTGCCTTTAAAATTAAGTCAATTTCATATCTATTTACAGTCAGTTTTACTTTCAGGTTCTGGGTCCTGCACTGTTTGGGTTGAAAGGAAATGTTTGTTGATTTAAAAAAAAAAAAAAAACCAACTCCATGGGAAGTTTATTTTAATTAATGGAAATGTTTCCAGTTTACAAGAGCTTGTTTTTTACAAAAAGCTAAACTTGGGCCAAATCTGAACTCTTTTTAACCAGTGACTGAACATTGTTCTTAGCTGGACTATTTCTTGCTATCGAAGCCTGAGACAACCACAATTGTGCTTTCCTGCTTACTCAGCAAAAGGTTTTAAGTTACCAGTGATTTAATAAAATGCAAACTTCCATTTGTCCTGTCCTCAGGTGTTAAAAGAACGAACAAAGGGTAGATATGCTGCTTAGGGAACATTGCTTAGTTTTGGTAAACACCTGTGGGGAAACTGTTCAAATGAGACCAGTATTTTGTTTTTAATTCCAGAAACCTAATGGACTGAGACTCAGTTACCCAGAGATTGTTGCCTCCTTAAAGTCAGAAATGTGCAAGAAAGACCAGCATTGAGAACTGTATGGTTAAGCAGCAGTGCCCTTTTCAGGTATGTAAATATGGGTGTTTCACTACCCCACCCTCTTTTCCGCATGGCATAAATCTTACCTGCATTTCTACAGATACCTGTAACAAATCCAGCCAAGAACATAGGTTGCCTTTTCTTTATTCAGTGCCACGGTGAACTTTATCTCGCTACATATGTCAACAAACCAGAGAAGCCACGCAGCCTTCTGGGCCTATAATACATGTGATCACCCTGCTCAGAGCTCTTTTTGTAAGCTCCAGACATGACAAGATGATTTAGGTGACGGAAGGTGGAGGATCATTCATTCTGCAATCTCTCCTTCTACAAACACACTTTCAAATGGTGGACGGAGAATCCAAAATTGCAGGGATTTGGCCTCTAGAACTGAATTAACACTCCCCACCAAATTAAGCTATTCTCTCTCTGTTAAACTTAAAACAAAAACTGGTCTGGTAGCACTTTATATAGACTAACAAAACAGTTTTTGTTTTTTAAGTTTATCCTATACAGACTAACTTGGCTACCCCGTGGAGCTTCTCTCTCTGTTAGTCATTCACCAAACCAAACCTTTGTCCCAAGCCCCCATGTTCATAAATGTTTCCCTTTACCCTACACCACTCTATTAAAAATCAATCTCTTCCTCCACCCTTCCCTTGTTTCATCTGTCTTTCCGCTACACTTCCAATAGTCTTAGAGCAGGGGTGGAGAACATACCACCTGGGGACTGGATTTGGTCCCTGAGGCTCCTTCACTCTCCCTTCTGCCCAGACCCACACTCAAAGCCTGTTGGCCACCCCCTCCCACACTGAACCCCTCATTTTTTACCCCATCCCAGATCCCAGGGGGGCCACAAAATCTACTAGCCAGGGTCCCTAGGCTCTGGTGTGTGAGGAGAATGTGAGGGGTGTCTTTCTGCTTCTCAGTTGGGGGCCACATCAGTGACTTTTTTTTGTTGCTTCTCACTTTTGTATGGCCCCTGACTGATTATTCTGTGGGTCAGTGGCCCCCAACCCAAAAAAGATTCTCCACCCCTCTTTTAGAGGATCCTCAGCCCCACCATCAGAGATCCTTGAGGGTGGCAGCTCTCCTTTGTAGCTCAGAAATACTTAAATATGATTCCCTGCTAGAGTCCAAAGAATAACATGTGCTGGTTCCATTCAATTCCCATTATCTGCTTCCCTAAGAAAATACTTCATATTGGCCCCAAACTAAGATCCACAGCTGCTACCTCACCAGGGCAGCCACCTGCCCTCTAATATACACTTCTGATTTTTGTTTTACTTCCTTCTCCTCCTTAAGGCTGCAGAGATACAGCACCAACTTGAAGCAACACAGGTGTGATCCTCTTCTGATACAAGTGGCTCTCAGCTCTTCCTCAGCAGCATGTCAGTGTGTAAAACTAGCAATAATCACACAAGCTATGCCAGTTTCATTCAGCTACCTCCTGTACAACTGACAGGATTCTTCTGAAGGGGCTACATGAAAATGCATAGATACAAGAAAAAAATGGGGGGGATCCACTACTGATTTAAGCCCTTGATCAGCTGAATGCATTAAGAGGACAGACCCTGCTTTACCAGATCAGAAAATTGGTCCACCAATCTTAGTAACCTGCCTCTGGTAGCCTCATCAGAGAACAATGAAGAAAAACTTAATGCACCTAGGTAGTTGGGCAATTTTGCATATAGGGTGAAAATGCTTACTGACCTGATGAGCTGGACCCTGAGGCATAAGATTTGATTAGCATCAATTTCCCTTATTTTAATATATACATCTAACATAAAAAGATATGCATTCACCTACAGATTCTATCACAGCTAAAGAATCCTGAGTGACCGTTAATTCATGTTACAAAGTCATTACACAATTTAGCACAGAACTGCCAATCTCCAAACAGGGAAGGCTCGGTAGTGGAACAGTATGCACTGCCGGTGGTGAGGACTGAAATGCACTGACAGAGCAGGACAGAGAAACATGTAGGCTACGTCTAGACTGGCATGATTTTCCACAAATGCTTTTAACGGAAAAGTTTTTCCGTTAAAAGCATTTGCGGAAAAGAGCGTCTAGATTGGCATGGACGCTTTTGCACAAAAGCACTGTTTGCGGAAAAGCGTCCGTGCCAATCTAGACACACTTTTGCACAAGAAAGCCCCGATTGCCATTTTAGCCATCGGGGCTTTTTTGCGCAAAACAGTTCTGCGTTGTCTACACTGGCCCTCTTGCGCAAATTCAAGCAAGATACATTAGATCGTCGGTGTTCTTGCGCAAATTCAAGCGGCCAGTCTAGACAGCTGGGAAGTTTTTCCGCAAAAGCGGCTGATTTTCCGGAAAAACTGGCCAGTCTAGACACAGCCGTACAGCCTGATTCAATGGTTACTAAGTCCTGACTTTCCACAAATCTAGAATTCCCCAGCTGTTACAAATCAGCAGATATGAAGCAGCAGCAGGTCTGTAGATTAGCCATAATGCTTTAAAACCATAGGCCCCAAATTCCAATCCTAATCTGCAGAAAATGGAGAAGCTCTAAGGACACAGCAGAACAAGGAGCAGTGTATTGGTGAACATAACTTTCTCCCACAGAGAATTTCCCTTCACCCAGGTTTTCATGCTTGCCCAGGTCCAAATTAAACATCCCATGGCACTACAACTCTCCACCTCTGTCCATAAGCAGCACTGCAAGCTAACCAGCTCTAATGGCTCTGTGTGTGATCCTGCTGACAGCCAACAGCTGTTACACCTACCCTCACTCTCACCTGTGCCTGGGAGGCAGTTATTATGAGGAGAAGCACTAGGGGAGGTTATACAATTCATATTATTTATCCAGGCTGCAGGGCAGAGTTGTGCAGCTGTAGGGATATTGTGAAAGGCCCCTGATGGGAATGTCTCCTTCCTTGGCACTGCCCCCTCCCATCCACTACTCCAGCCAGGCCTCCTCTACCTGCAAGGCCCAGTCCCAAGGATGCCGGCTTCACCAACCCTTGCCAGTCTAAGCCCCAGAGAGGGGCAGCTTTGGCAACAGGGAACATTCAACTGGCACTCCTTCCCGTGGGTGCAATTAAAGGCCTAGGGAGGGGGGGTGCCACCAGGCCGGGCTGTGAGGGAACCCAGCAGCTGTTCTTAAAGAGCAGGGTAACCTCATTTCAGGGGATCCTGGAAATGCCCAGGGGACCCCCAAGAGTCTCCCCCCAAATGAACACCTGCCAGGGGCTGCACCCACTGGCACCCCAACATCCCTTCCCCCGAGCCTCCCCAGAAGGGGTCCCCAAAACCACCACCCCAACCACCTCACAGGGGCCGCCCCCAATGGCCCCAGCGGTCCCCTCGCCAAGCGGCTCCCCCCGATCATGGCGGACCTGGACCCTTATTCCCCCGCTGACAGGGAGATCGCTGCGGCCGCTCCTCCCGCCCAGGCCCGAGGGGAGAGGGGCCCGGCCCGGCCGCTCACCTGGGTCTTGGTGGTGAGCTGGATCACCGCCTTCCTGAAGTTGAGCTTGGAGTCGGCGTTGCCCATCCTCCCGGCCGGACCTGCCCGAGCGCGGATCCGGCTCCGCTCCCCTCCTCCCGGCGACTCCCTGCTGCGAGCAGGGCCGTCTCCGCCCCGCCGCCCGCGCGATCCGCGCCGAGCGCCCTCCTCCTCCGCGCCCTACGCGGCCTCCATCCCCGGCCCGCACCTGCCGCCGCGCCACGGCCCCTCCTGTCAAAGCCGGGCTCGCGGATGCTCCTGCCGGACCTCCCCTCCCGTCATCCCGCCGGCCCGCCCTGCCGGCTGCCGGACGCACAGAGCCCCTCCTCCCTCGCAGCCCTGCCCCACAGCCCCCTTCCCCACACAGCCCCCTCCATGCACAGTCCCTCCTCCCTCCCAGCCCTGCCCCACAGCCCCCTTCCCCACACAGCCCCCTCCATGCACAGTCCCTCCTCCCTCGCAGCCCTGCCCCACAGCCCCCTTCCCCACACAGCCCCCTCCATGCACAGTCCCTCCTGCCTCCCAGCCCTGCCCCACAGCCCCCTTCCCCACACAGCCCCCTCCATGCACAGTCCCTCCTCCCTCGCAGCCCTGCCCCACAGCCCCCTTCCCCACACAGCCCCCTCCATGCACAGTCCCTCCTCCCTCGCAGCCTGCCCCACAGCCCCCTCCATGCACAGTCCCTCCTCCCTCGCAGCCCTGCCCCACAGCCCCCTTCCCCACACAGCCTCCTCCCTCGCAGCCCTGCCCCACAGCCCCCTTCCCCACACAGCCCCCTCCATGCACAGTCCCTCCTCCCTCCCAGCCCTGCCCCACAGCCCCCTTCCCCACACAGCCCCCTCCATGCACAGTCCCTCCTCCCTTGCAGCCCTGCCCCACAGCCCCCTTCCCCACACAGCCCCCTCCATGCACAGTCCCTCCTCCCTCCCAGCCCTGCCCCACAGCCCCCTTCCCCACACAGCCCCCTCCATGCACAGTCCCTCCTCCCTCCCAGCCCTGCCCCACAGCCCCCTTCCCCACACAGCCCCCTCCATGCACAGTCCCTCCTGCCTCCCAGCCCTGCCCCACAGCCCCCTTCCCCACACAGCCCCCTCCATGCACAGTCCCTCCTCCCTCGCAGCCCTGCCCCACACAGCCCCCTTCCCCACACAGCCCCCTCCATGCACAGTCCCTCCTCCCTCCCAGCCCTGCCCCACAGCCCCCTTCCCCACACAGCCCCCTCCATGCACAGTCCCTCCTCCCTCCCAGCCCTGCCCCACAGCCCCCTTCCCCACACAGCCCCCTCCATGCACAGTCCCTCCTCCCTCGCAGCCCTGCCCCCACAGCCCCCTTCCCCACACAGCCTCCTCCCTCGCAGCCCTGCCCCACAGCCCCCTTCCCCACACAGCCCCCTCCATGCACAGTCCCTCCTCCCTCCCAGCCCTGCCCCACAGCCCCCTTCCCCACACAGCCCCCTCCATGCACAGTCCCTCCTCCCTCGCAGCCCTGCCCCACAGCCCCCTTCCCCACACAGCCCCCTCCATGCACAGTCCCTCCTCCCTCCCAGCCCTGCCCCACAGCCCCCTTCCCCACACAGCCCCCTCCATGCACAGTCCCTCCTCCCTCCCAGCCCTGCCCCACAGCCCCCTTCCCCACACAGCCCCCTCCATGCACAGTCCCTCCTGCCTCCCAGCCCTGCCCCACAGCCCCCTTCCCCACACAGCCCCCTCCATGCACAGTCCCTCCTCCCTCCCAGCCCTGCCCCACAGCCTCCTCCCTTTCCCACACAGCCCCTCAGCCCCCGCCATACACAGTCCCTCCTCCCTCCCAGCCCCGCACCACTGCCCCCTTCCCTGCCCTCCTTCCCCACACAGCCCCTCAGCCCCCTCCATACACAGCCCCTCCTCCCTTCCCAGCCCTGCCCCACAGCCCCCTCCCTTCCCTCCTTCCCCACACAGCCCCTCAGCCCCCTTCCCTGCCCTCTTTCGCCACACAGCCCCCTCCCTTCCCTGCCTTGCTTCCCCACACTGCCCTTCGTCCCTCCCTAGCCCTGCACCACACAACCTCCTGCCTCCTTCCCCTCCTCCCTTTCAAGCCCTGTCCCACACAGCCCCCCTCCACATAACAGCCCCTCATCCCTTCCTAGTTTTGCCCCCACATAATCCTTCTCCTCCCTTCCCTGCCCTCCTTCATCTGCCCCACACAGCCCCTTGTCCCGTTTCAGCCCTGCACCAGAGCCCACTCTATGCACAGCCCCCTCCCTTCCCTGCCCTCCTTCCCCACACTGCCCCTCCTCCCTTCCCAGCCCCCTACAACCTCCCCCTCCTACCTTCCCAGCCCTACCCCACAGCCCCCCTCCATACATAGCCCTCCTTCCCCACACTGCCCTTTGTCCCTTCCCAGCCCTGCCCCACACAACCCCTCCTCCCACTTCCTCTCTTCCCACACAACTCCCCTCCATACACAGCCCCTCCTCCCCTTTCTCTGCTGCACACACATTCCCTCCTCCCTTCCCTTCATCTCTCCTTCCCTTTCTGCCCCACACAGCCCCTTTTCCCTTCCCAGTCCTGTCTCACACAACCTCCCTCCCCTTCCCCCCATAGCTCCTCCTCCCTTCCCAGTCCTGCCTCACACATCCCCCCCGCCCTATCCCCACATAGCCCCTCCTCCCTTCCCAGTGCTGCTCCACACAACCTCTCCCCTTTTCCCCTCCACACATAGCCCCTCCTCCCTTCCCTTCATCTCTCCTTGCCCCACACAACTCCCCTCCTGCTTCCCCTCCCCCACAGCCCCATCTCCCTTCATTTCATCCCTCTTTCCCTCCCTGCCCCACACAGGCCCTCCTCCCTTTTTCTCCCAGCCCTTCCCTTCTCCACACACAACCTCTCCCAGCCCTATCCACAAGCCCTGCCCTTCTCTTTTTCCCCTCCAGACACACAGCCCATTCTCCCTACTCCCTTCACACACAGCCCCTCTTCATCTCTGCCCTTATCCCCCTTCCCCACTCCACACACAGCCCTTTCTCATTCCTTCCCTCCTCCCCCTCCTTTCATCCCTCCTGTTCTCCCTGCCCCACACAGCCCCTCTTCCTCTCCCATCCTTGCCCCACACAGCCCCTCTCCCCTTTCCAGCCTTGCCACAAACATACAGCCCCTTCTCCTCCTCCTCCCCTCCCTTCCTCCCTCCTGGCCACACACAGCTCTCTCTTGTCTCCCCTTCTCCCTCCGCATACAGCCCCTCCTCCTTCTCCATCCCTCCTGCCCTCTTCCTCTCCCCTCCCTTTTTCCCTCCCCTGCCCTCCCCTTCCCTTACTTTCATCACTGCTAGTTTCCCCCCAGTCCCTTTCTCCCCCTGCATTCAGACCTTCACTTCTGTATCTGGTGCTATCCAATCTTCTCCATTCCAGTTAGCTTTTTCACCTCCTCTGCTCCACAGCCCAATCTTCTCACAGCCCTTGAGTCTCCTCTCTTACATGCACCCTCAAAGTCCCTATTTTACTCATCCTCCCCTCGTCTCCTTTTTACTTCTAACTGATCCTCCTATCTGTAATCATCCTTCCCTGTCCACCTCCAGCCGCTCTTCCTCCTTCAGAATCCTTCCTCCTTCTCCCTCCCTTTCATTCGTTCCTCTCCCAATCTCTTCCCCACTTCTGTTGTTCCCTCCTTCCCTTTTAATCTCTTCCTCTCCGTTTCCCCCTTTCCTTCTCCTTTCCTTATTATATCACTTCCTTTCCATCTCCCTGCGTCACCTTCCTCTTCGCTGTTACACCCCTTCTCTCTCCCACCTTCTTTCTGGCCTGGAATTTTTCCTGCTTCATTTGATCCCCTGCATCTTTTCCAGCTTTCTTGTTTTCCCCTTTCCTGCTTTTTCCCATTGTTCCTCCTTTGCCTTCACCTGCTTTATCTGCCTTTCTTATTCTTCCCTCTCCCTTAGTTGTGTTTGGTATCCCCTCTTCCTTCTTTTGCTTTCATTTCCAGACATTTTTCCATCTAACAGGAAATAGCCTGAATCTCTTATGTCCTTGCTCTTCCTCATTCTTCTGGTAGGCCAGCACTCCTTCACCTTCACAGTAGCCTGTTCTCCATCCATTTCCTTTGCACCCATAGCTCACCTAGCCATCCTATAGCTCTTTCCATAGCTCTCTCATTTCCCTATGTCTTTTTATCTTTCACTTCATGCCCCATGCTGGTCTCAGGCCCAAACTTTATTAACAGTACTATCTGGCCACCATTCATCATGAAAACCTTTACATCAAAGAGGCAATAATATTTGTGTGGAATAGGATTGTGTATGGTACAGAAGATCCAGCAGGAAGATGGAAGGGGAGGCAGGTCTGGCAGAAAGAAAAAGAGAACTTGCTATTCTCCTGCCTTAACTGAGGCCCAAATCCTAAGGGCCTCACTTGGCTTTTACTCCATTGATTTCAGAGAAAGTTTTGGTAAAGTAAAAGGCTGCCTTGCAATGAGCTCAATGCACGTGGAGCATCACTGAAGTCACTGGTTGTGCATCCGAGTGCATGGCTCTTTCCCAGTTAGGATTTGGCCAATACTGAGCAGTTCAAAATGTGATCTGAACTGAGGTACCAAGCACCTGTTCTTTTAAGGTGGATAACCAGGGGACAGCAAGTCTTTAAGCTGGCAAAGGGGAGTTTGTTTTTACATGTACAATTGTCTATTGTCAACAAGTTTTGTACTTTCTAGTCCTCCTTAGACTAGAAGTCCATCTCTCTGGTGGAAGTAAATTACATTTTAAACATTTGGATCAATTAAACAAGTTAATTCTTGTAAAATAAAAAAAGTTTACCAAACTTACAGAACAAAATAGTGGATCAGATCCTCAGCTGGTGTAAAGCTATGGCCCTTTTGCCTGCATATTACTTGTATAGAAATTCTCACTATTTGTGACATCAAGGCCATAGGTCAGATCTGAGACCTCAGTGGAAATCAAGATGAAATTACATTCCTGCAGTCACACAGCATAACCATCACCACCTAATGATGTAGGAGTTGCAGCCAATCATTCAAACATTCAGAATGGCAACAGTGTATATAGATAGATGAGGATGATTTGTAGCTGGGAGCACAATCTTTTTCCACATGTGAGTATTTTTCATAGATAGGGTTTTTTTTTTAAATTTATTCATTAAATTGCCCATGGAAAGGAGCTGGACTGCAGCATCACCTGAATCCCAGGCAGAGATGTCAGAACTACCACATTAACTCAACAATGCAGGATATACTGTAACAGTCCCCAGGATTGAAAGATACTCCTTGATCTTCTGCAGCTTGAGTAAAGGAAAGGTGACTTACAAATTGGCTACTGATTTTTTGAGACTGTGGGAGGAAATAGGGAAGTTACCTTGAAAGTTTTTATCCCTTTCCCCTTTTCTTTGCCTTTTCCATCACTGCCCACAAGTCCTTCTGAATTATGACCCCCCGCCCCACCATTTTCTGGTTGAGAGCCTCTCTGGAGCCAATCAGTGCAAACTCTTGGATTGACTGCCGTTTTCGGATACATAATCACATCACAGCATCTAGGCTATGTCTCCGCTGCAGGCTTTTGCTAGCAGAGAGTATGCTAATGAAGTGCTCATTAGCATTTGTTGCACTGTCATTTGCATATTCTCTGCTGCTGCTTTTTGCACAAGAGGTTTTTGCGCAAAAACAAGCAGTGTAGACGGGTCTGTTTTGTGCAAAAAACCCCTTTTGTGCAAGATCCTTATACCTCCTCTTTTGAGGCATAAGGATCTTGTGCAAAAGGGAGTTTTTGCGCAAAACGGACGCATCTACACTGCTTGGTTTTGTGCAAAAACCTCTTGCCCAAAAAGCATTGGTAGAGAATATGCAAATGAGTGTGACAAACGTTAATGAGTGCTTCATTAACATACTTTCTGCGCGCAAAAGTCTGCAGTGTAGACATAGCCTAGGAGTGCACAATGTCCACTATTCTTTCAGAAGTGATTGGTGAGGGGGGAGACCTGAAGGAGGCCACTGGCCACATGACTCCCCCCAGCCTGGGAAGGGCTGGAATAACCCCCCTCTCCCTGCCCCTATACCATCCCAACCAAGGTAGCCCAGGAGACTAGCAGGGTCACAGGGCCAATGCCAGTAGCAAGGGCCACCCCTGCCCCGCACTCACAGGCAGTGGCAGGGAAAGCAGAGCTCCCCCAGCTCGCTCTGCTTCCCACAGGTGAGTGAGGAGGCAGTCCCATCCTTCCTCCAAACAACGTGGCTGGAGGAACAGAACAAGTTGGAGCCATGTTGCTCCAATTCTGCCGCCATTGCCACTGAATGTGGGGGAAGACAGTCAGATCTGTGCTGCAGGTGACAGCCCCCAGTCCCCTACTAACCTTGTGGCCGGCCCCTTGTCCCTCCTGCCTATGGCTTTTGGGGCATATGGCCCCTTGTGCCTTCCCACCTCCTCCCTACTATCTTTAAAAAGGACTGACCTGGAGAAAGACAAGGCACTTCCTCACCTTAGTTACTGAGCTGGCTGACCCTAACTCCTGGCTCAGTGACTGGTTTTGCCAATTATCAATGTTATTTTAGTATCTATGAGCTCCAGTCAAGGACCAGGACTCCTTTGTGTTAGGTGCTAGACACAGAACAAAAAGATGGTCCCAAGCCAAAGTGCTTCCAGTCATTTGAACCCAGATCTCCTGTAACTTATAAGAAAAAAACAGCAAATGGTCTGGTAGCACTTTATAGACTAACAAAACATGTAGATGGTATCATGAGCTTTCGTGGGCACAGCCCACTTCTTCAGATGACCGGAGTGGGCTGTGCCCACAAAAGCTCATGATACCATCTACATGTTCTGTTAGTCTATAAAGTGCTACCAGACCATTTGTTGTTTTTTTCTGTAACAGACTAACTCGGCTACCTCCTGAAGCTCCTATAACTTATAAGGGCAGGTGGTAAGCACAAGCAGCGGATTGCTTTGGGGGCTCTTTGCAGACTTGGCAACTCCCTAGGCAGCTTCCCTTCCTCGTCTATTCAATGTATCCAACGGAGGAGGTGACTCTCCCCAATTTCCCTCCTTCCTCTCCTCCAGTACTTCAAGATCTCTCCAGTTGTATGATTCTATTCTATAACTCCATCACTGGAGAAATTTAAAAGCAGGATAGACAAACACCTGTCAGGGATGTTCAAGAATAGACGATGCTTGGTCCAGCCATGAATGCAGGGGATGGGACTTTATGACCTTTCGAGTTTCCTTCCTGTTCCATGATCGAGGCGACGTAGGGGGGCACAAGGGAGCATGTGTGCCCCAAAAGTCATGGGCAGGAGGGATAAGGAGCTGGCAAGAAGCTGGCAGGGCCAGAGTATTGGGGAATCCAGGGGGCCTAGTGGGAGGGCCTGGCACCTGCAGCAGGGGTCCAGCTCCCTGACACTCACCAGCAGCAGCAGGGAAAGTGCAATGCAGCCCCAGCTAGCTCTGCTCTCTCGGCATACTGCTCAGGGAAGGGGGGACCTGCCCCCACTCTCACCCATGTGAAGCACAGCAATGCAGCCAGCAAGCTGGGGCTGCATTGCTCTGCTTTCTCTGCCTCTGCCAGAGAGTGGGGAGGGGGAGGGTTGGGCCCCTACTGATGGTGCAAGGGAAAGAGGAAGGGAGAGGGCAGAGTGGGGCTGGTAGGGGTCAGAGCAGGGGAAGAGAGGCATTTCCCTGGCCCTTCCCAAGGCTGGGGGGGGGGGGCGCAGTCATGTGGCCAAGCTGGTCCCTTCCCCCCGTGTCCTCTCTCACTAGTTGCCCCATGTCATGATTCTATGAAGACTGTAAGACAGAATGGAGAACACTATCCCTGGCTGTACTATATTTGTTCTTTCCAGAAGCAACTGATCCAGACTCAAGCAGGCCAGGTGAGCAGTGCCAGGCCTGCTTTTCAGAGGTCTGCACACACTTCAGAGAGAAAACAGAAAGCAACAGACACCCACAGAAAATAAAAAGCCTGACGTAAGTGGGTGCAGCTCCAATAAAAGTCACTGAGCCAAATACAGCAAAGCCATATATGATGGTTTGAATGAGTTTGGGTGGAAGCTTATCATGTAATGTGTGTGAGTGATAAAGAAGCATAATTTACATGGATTCCTCATGCAGAGGGTGTGCAAGAGGAGGGTCACTCACACTGAGGTGGTAGACAAGGTGAAGAGCTGGAAAACTAACTAATGGGGGAATGTAAGAAAGTCTGGGGTGTGTGGAGTTGAGGGAAAGGGCTAGTTTACAGCTTCTGGCTTGCTGTTAATAAAATAATAATAATAATTAATAGTTAATGGTGGGGAAGGATTGGGGGCTCACTCAACTTGACAGCATTTCTCTGCCTAGATGTAACATCCTAATAATCTTTGAATACTGCACCCAATCAATTCCCTAATTGCAGGGAATGTTCTGGCATTGTTGGACAGAATCCTACTGATTCTGAGTAAAATCAGAAAAGCGGTAGGCGGCACACAGGGGACACATAATGCCCCTGCCATCTGCTTAGCCAAGCCACAGTTTCAAGCACCTCTGCAATTGTCTGTAGATTAAAGAATGGGTTGATGGCCCCAATTAACACCTTTCAGGATAACAGGACTGCATCTCATCTCTGCCCATCCTCTCAAAAGAGTTTAACATGTTGACACCCTGAATGATTTATCCCCCAGAAAGAAGAGAAATAATAATGGTGATGGAATGGGGGGGCACACAGATTCCTTGGCATGAGGGTGGCAGAGAATGGAGGTCCCTGATATGGGGAGGAAGGGAGAAGGGGATGCAGACATATAGAGAATATGGGAACCCTGCTATGGGGAGAAGGAGAGCATTGGGGAATGGGGGACACAGCATGGGGGAGAATGGGGATCCCTAAAATGGAGGGAATGGGGACACAGAGAACTTCTGGTATGTGGAAAAATAAGGGGGTCACAGGGTGAGAATGGGGTGGGAAGGGGAAATATGGGCCATAAGGGAACAAAAGGGACATGGAGGAAAGTGGGGAATGGGGACACATTTACAAAGTGTGTGCCCTCAGTAATTAATTATTTGGAATAACCTAGAGGCTCTGCCAGAGACTGGAGTCCCATTTATTAGGCACTGTACATAGAATCACAGAAACACAGGACTGGAAGGGACCTCTAGAGGTCATCTAGTCCTGTCCCAGGCACTCATGGCAGAGCTAAGTATTATCTCTAGACCACCCCTGAGAGGTGTTTTGTAATACACATATTAGGAGAGTGTCCCTGCCCATAGAGCACACAATTTGTCTAACTATACAAAGGGTGGGAGGAAGGAAGTATGAGTCTACCCAATTTACAGGGAGGAAAGTGGCACCAAATGACTTGCCCAAAGTTACAGCCCTGTGCAGATATCAAATCTGTATCTGCATCTGCAGCTGATCTGCAAACATGGCCCACAGATATTTATCCACATCCACAAATACAGGGTGGGTATCTGCAGATTTGCAGGGCTCTGCCTAAAGTCAACCAGGAAGTCTGTGAAGAGCTGGGAACTGAATCCCAGTCTAGAAGTGGGTTGTGCCCAAGAAAAGCTCATGATACCATCTGCATCAGTGGTCGCTAACCTGTAGATCTGAATCTACTGCTAGATCTTGGAGCCTCTGACAGGTGCTCCAGACTGGTTTGGCCAAGAGGTCATCAAGTGCCAGCACTTCAGCTGCCTCCTCTCCCACTGCTGTGCACCTCCTGCTCTTTGCCTTGGAGCTGCCCCCAAGAGCCTCCTGCTTGCTATGCATGGGAGGGGAAGCAGAAGACGGGAGTGCTGATGTCAGGATGTCATCTTCCCTCCACTCTTCTGCCCAGTTTCCAGAGAGTGAGCAGGGTGAGGCCTTGGAGAAGGGGAAGAGTGGAGCAGGGTCTTGAAAAAGGGATAGGGGAGGAGGTGGGCCAAGGGTATTTGAGTTTGAGGTGGATCCTGGATGGGCTTCAATTGAACAAGTGATCTTGTGCTTTAAAAGGTTGGGGACCCCTGCACCACACGGTTTGTTGGCCTCTAAGGTGCTGTAGGACTATGTGTTGTTTCTTAACGCTCCTAAGTGCCAGCCCAGCGCCTTGCGGCCATCAGATTTCCCCTTTCCCTGCCTGCCCGCTAGGGGTGCGCGCTGCCCTGGGTTTGCTCCCCCGCTCCCCACAGCTTTAGAGCCGCTTTGCAGAGCCTCAGGCCCCTCGCCCACGGCGAGGCGTTTGCCTACTGACTCGGATGTCAGCTGTGACCTACTTGCTGGCTAACGGGTGCTGCCTCCTCCGGGAAGCGCCTGGCAGGCAGAAACCAGTAGCACGCCTCTTTCTCGTGCCACGTCTTGCAGCAACCACAGCTGCTGCCAGTGGCCCGGTCTGTCCCGGGCAGGAACCTGGCTGGCGGCGTGTCGAGCCAAACGCTCTTCCCTCCGCTGGGGAGAAGCTCCGCAGCCCAAGAGAGCCCGGCGCTTTCCCTTCCTCTGTGCAGCACACGCGTCCCACTGCCTGCAAACAACCCGCCAGCTGGAGCCAACCCCCCCTGTCCCCAATGGGCACAGTCCCGCGTCGCCTGCCTGGCACGATTGCGGGTGCAGCCCCTGCTCCGGGTATCTCGCAGGCGGGGGGGAGGGGGCTTGGCACGCCTCAGATCCGCCCCGCTACACAGCAGCTGAAATTCCTCTGATGAACGTGCGGGGCTTGGGGTGGAATTGGAAGAGACCCCCCCCCCCCCGCTTTTCGTCTGGTTTTCATGCAGCAGTACCAGGCTAGAGGTCTCCACCGAGCTGCAGGAACAGGAACTAGCTGCCTGGGAAGGTTCCTCTTTCTTTTGTGCATCACTCAGATATCCCGGTCAAAAAAAAAATCCACCCACCACCCCTGCAGTCTCCAGGCTCCTAGTTAATCCATCCAGAGCCGCCCCTCCGGACAGTCGGACCGGGAGCAGAGGGGGAAGGAAAGGGACGCCTGCCACGTCTCAACCCCCCCACCCCCTTTGGTTCCCCCCTTCCAAGGGCAGATGGAGACAGCGAGGTGATGCAAGAGCGGAGAGCGCGCTTGGAGCCTGGTACCAGCAGTAGCCGCACAGTCCCCAGGACAGCTGCATTGTCCCAGCGTCAGCTCTGCATCAGCGGACAGGACTGGCCAATCTCAGCCCTGCAGCCTGGCCCCCGGCCCCTGCCCGCCTCCGCAAGCGGAGCTTTGATCCGCTAGAGTGCACCCCCCTCTCCCGTTAGTCCTTAACGCTCCCGCTGCAGCAGTAGCCCCTCCGTGCCCCCAGCCTCTCGTGGGCTCTCGGCTGTGGAGTTTTTTGTTTGCTTGGCTGGTTTTGAATGCTGCGTGTCCTTCTGGGCGGCGGGTGCTAAATGCTGAGCGCTGACAGGATGGAGGAGTTTCCAAGTGAGGAAGAGGAGCCCTGGTACGATCAGCAGGACCTGGAGCAGGGTAAGGAAAGGTGTGAACCCACACCCGAGCCGAGGGGACCTTTGTGAAGTGCAGCCTGCAGACATACTGCAGAGAGGGGAAGGAGGGGGGAAGCAAACCCTCGTTCTATAGGAAAAAATGGTCTGCTCCTCGCCACACAGGCAGCCTTGTTTTGATCCCTCGTCTGGTGCCTGTAAGATACCAGGCTCTGTTAGGAACGCTAAATGTAATCACAGCTGGGTTGCTTAATAGCTCATGAGAAGAGCCAATGTAAAGTTCAAAGCTTGGCTAAAGTGAGTCAAATACTGCGCAGTAGGCACGGGTGTCAATCTGGTGGAACTCCATACACTTCAGTGGAGTTATACTGGTCTCAACTTGGCAAGGGCTGAATCCAGACCAGAAAGTTATAAAACTTGGAGTATCTAATCTAACTAAGGTTTAAACAGTCTAAGTTAGAGAGAGTCAGGAAAGGCAGTTCAAACAAAAATCAGAAATGACATGCAGTAAATTAAGGACATACAGCAAATTTTCCAAAAGCTCCTGCAAGATTTAGGAGCCTTCATACAATGGGACTTGGGCTCCTTAGCCTTGCAGAGGCTTTTGAAGATTTTACTTATCTGCCTCAAAGGCAGGAGAGAACTGGGAGGGGAAGAAATTGCAAACGGGTTTGTTTTGTTTTTTTAAGAGAAATCTAACTTCAGTTGTGTAATTTTGTTCTAAACAATAGCCTGTGTTCATAATTCCACGTGGATATTTGCATTTGTTACATGCCGTGTTCCTCCTAAAGACTAGGGTGAATGTGGTTAGTGGCATTGAGTGTTTCAGGGCTTGCTTTTTTTTTTTTTTTTTTTTTTTGCTTATCTTCATATGCTGGGTCAAACTTCAGTAAATAAATATCTGGAAAAATTGCTCTCCCATTTCGTAGCATAGATCCAGTGAACTTAACTGGCTATCTATTATTGATGAAAATCAGTGAAACTAAAATAAAGTCACCTATGTAATTGTTTATATTATATGCATAGATTTGGGTGTTTAATAGTTAACTGCAAATAAATAGGTGATAGGATTGTCCAGATGCATCTGTATTGCTACTGTCAGCCATAACTTCTGTAGGCTGTGTTGTGATCTAAAGTTTTCACAACTTGAGCTGAAGGGTAGGGGCTGAGGAATTAACAATGAAGAAGATAGGGAGCATTCCCAGTCAGTTTCCAGCTCTGCTTTCTCAGCTGATGGAAGAGAAATATTGCTGGAAAGCAGATCCTGTTTCAAAAAGTAGGATGACTGAACTAAACTGGGACAGGGATGGCCCAGACTAAACAACTGAATAAACACTATGGGTTATTGAATATCCAAGATTTCCCTGATGGGGGATTTCTTCCCATAGCACATAAGGGACTGAGGCCCTGCTATGGAACAGTGATGCAAATGAAAGAATTAATGTAAAAAGCTTAGAACAATGAGGAGCTTGTTTACTTTAGCCTTGTAATTGGCCTCAGTTTCATGAGTCAGCATTTCTAAAGCAGGCCAGATTCACATCTCCATCATGCTGGTGTAAATCCTAAAGTAACTTCACTGACTCCAGGTTTACATCCACATAACTTCAGTTTTTATGGGATGGAAGAAATCAATGTTCATTTGAAGGGTTTGTAGTCTCCCATGAAAGTGAGGGCTAGACACAATATTTAGATGTAAGCTAACTCTGAAAGGGAATCAGAGAGGCCTTTAATTGAAATCAATGAAATGGTACTGCAGGGTAATTACAACAGTAATTAATCTGCATGATGCACAAAGCTCTTCAATAAGGACACTGCTATTACAGCCTTTATGTTACAGCCTAATAACGCATGGTCAAATCTTCAATGACAATGTGCTGATCATGGTGCTGTTAGTTTTTAGGAAGTGACAGGATTGGGTGGGGGGGGGGGAGATATTAGGTGTTATGCATTACTAATAGGATCAGAATGCTAACTGCCCAAGGGTCCTGAAGAAAAGGCAGTGCTTGGCCGAGAGTGAGATTATAAAGGGATATTCTAGAAGACCCAGTTATTTGGACAAGGTCTGGGAGGGCTAAAGTGCCAGGAGAATGGAGGAGGCTAGATGAACCAGTTGGTTGCTGGGATTTCATCACGATTTAGCAATGTCATCAAATATTTATTACATTTATGCCCAAAACTGTTTGCTAAGCAACAGGCAGCTTAACTAGGAGCTCTGTGATGCTTATGTTTGTTAACTACTTGTGTGCCAATAAGCATGTAGTGTAAATCACAACACCATTGCTGTTCTAGACACCTGCTTCTTTCCCCCTATGTCCTGTGATGCCCTTGGTACTTTACAAATGTGACTGAAATGATCTATTTTTGAGAGTAAATCCCCCCCATCATTTTCTTTCTGAACCACTCTAATTGTCAACCAGGTGCCATGGGATGCCAATGTATAAGAAGATTCAGTCTCTACCCCAATGGAGCTTGTAGCATATGTGTACTTCACACATAGACAAAATAGATCTGATGCATTTAGCTGGTTTCCTTGCAGGACGGTCTAAGGTGCTGTGCTAAAGTCACCATCCCCCCAGACATATAGCTCCAATTTCCAGCCACGAAACCTGACAGCTTGTAAAGTCCAACACTAGAAGTGAGATGGATCGGAGGATCTAATTTGACTGTTTCTGGAGATGCCTTTGTGGGGTTTTTTTTTGTTTGTTTTAAAAAGAGCGATGCTGACACAATTAAAACACAAGAACATAAGAATGGCCATACTGGGTCAGTCCAAAGGTCCATCTAGCCCAGTAGCCTGTCTGCCGACAGTGGCCAGCACCAGGTGCCCCGGAGGGGGTGGACTGAAGACAATGATCAAGCGATTTGTCTCATGCCATCCATCTCCAGCCTCTGACCAACAGAGGCCAGGGACAGCATTCCTACCCCCTGGCTAATAGCCTTTTATGGACCTAACCTCCATGAATTTATCTAGCTCTTTTTTAAACTCTGTTATAGTTCTAGCCTTCGCAGCCTCCTCTGGCAAGGTGTTCCACAGGTTGACTATGCGCTGTGTGAAGAAGAACTTTCTTTTATTAGTTTTAAACCTGCTACCCATTAATTTCATTTGGTGTCCTCTAGTTCTTATATTATGGGAACTAATGAATAACTTTTTTTTGTTCACCCTCTCCACACCACTCATGATTTTATATACCTCCATCATATCCCCCCTCAGTCTCCTCTTTTCCAAACTGAAAAGTCCCAGTCGCTTTAGCCTCTCCTCAAATGGGACCTGTTCCAAACCCCTAATCATTTTAGTTGCCCTTTTCTGAACCCTTTCCAAGGCCACAATATCTTTTTTGAGGTGAGGAGACCACATCTGTACACAGTATTCAAGATGTGGGCGTACCATAGTTTTATACAGGGGCAGTAAGATATTCTGTGTCTTATTTTCTATCCCTTTTTTAATAATTCCTAACATTCTATTTTCCTTTTTGACCGCCGCAGCACACTGTGTAGACGTTTTCAGAGAACTATCCATGATAACTCCAAGATCTCTTTCCTGACTTGTCGTAGCCAAATTAGCCCCCATCATACTATATGTATAGTTGGGGTTATTTTTTCCAACATGCATTACTTTGCACTTAGCCACATTAAACTTAATTTGCCATTTTGTTGCCCAATCACTTAGTTTTGTGAGATCTTTTAGAAGTTCTTCACAGTCTGGTTCTGTCTTGACTATCTTGAACAGTTTAGTATCATCCACAAACTTTACTACCTCACTGCTTGCCCCTTTACTATACTACTGATTTCTGGATTGTGCCTCTCCAATTCCAGCAATGTTTCCTTTCAAATGGTCTTACCACCAACAATATTCCATAAGGGGATACATGTAGTATGAGCTCAGTTTAGCTACAGCATCATTTTAGATGGGCTGGGGAAAGGCATATTAGGGCAGGTGGTTTTGTGACTCTAAGAAAGTAATAACACAAGAGTGTATTGATAATTAAAGTCCCAGAGAGAGGGAACTATGAGCCTTTCCCCAGCAGTTGGAAAAATGATGCAGTTGAAGTGATCTCGTGCGCTGGGAGCTCCAGTGCGTAAGGATCAGCTGGAATTGGGAAATACAACCTGGAGAGAATTAAGGGTGCCTTTTTCCATTCATTAAAATAGCATTTGCATTAAAAAACAAACACACACATACTCAAAATAAATTGGATTCAAACTAAATTGACACTGGATCCACCTGCTCTTTCTACTTGCCTCCTAGGATTCCTTCACCTGCCAAACTCCCTTTTTGCTCTCCCTGCTCCTCACAGACCTGCAGCTCCCCCAGTGGACTCCTTGGTCATTCTCTCCCAGCTTCCCTTTTCCCAGAGAGAGGCCCACTGAGATGAAGGGCCACTTGCGTGGCCCATTCATTAGCTGATGTTGCCCATCACTGCCCTATATATTGCTGTGGACCCAGACATCCCTTATCCAAACCCCATCCCACCTCCCTACCTTCAGGGCATGCCTTATCCTGCCTTCCTAATGCCAGAGCCTGCTCCATCCCTGGGGAACTGGTGTTGGCTGCCCAGTGGCTACCTGAGTGGGGGGGATGGCACTTGAACACCCCACACTGCTCCCCAGGCAAATGCCCTATCCACTAGGCCACTCCAGAACCCATCCCACCATTAGATCAGAGTCTGCATTAACGAACAAACAAACACAGCTCCTGCTGTGCCTAGGAGACCCCACCCCCAGTTTTCTGTCATAGTCTACATTAAAATTTGGAGGGCCATAAAGCTGCAACTAGCAAATCAGTTCATTCAGGCACAAACTAATCACTGTACTGTGATGCACAGGCCATTCCCAAGTTCCACCCCTCCTGATGCAACACCTCTGGCTGCACAGCTTTGGAGAGAAGTCGCACTGTGATCACCTGATATCCTGGACTGCAGTGGTTGTTTCCCCCAAAGCCACACGGTTGGAAGGACCCGGGATCTCTCTGCAGTATCTGAGGCTTTTATTTATTTATAAGTGTGGCACTGAGTGTGTCTTTAGGTAATGGAACATTTTCAGTGACTAATTGCTGAGCCACTTGGAAATCAGATGCTTAAACAAAAACACAAAAACCAAGCACAGCACCCAGGAAGGCCAGCTAAGATGTGGAAAAGAGTACATGTAGCTGTGCATCTCTGCTGGACACAATTGAAATTTTCCAACACTGAAAAGTTCCCTGAATTAAAACCCTCAAGTCAGCTGTAAAAGGCAGGACACTGGGGAGAAGGACCCTCACATAGAATTTGCTTAGGAATCTCCTTTCATAATCCCACACCATCTGCTTAAACTCAGGCACATATTTCCAGATGTGGGAGGCAGTGGAATAGGAGAAGAAAACCAGATGGATTCTCTGCATCTCCAGCCCAGCTAACCAGAGGTATTTCTCTTTGGCTAGGCTGTGTCTGGAGGATTTGCTGTATAAACGCCAAAGGACATTCCAGCCATAGCAGGCTACATTACTGCTGGGGTCTAGGAAAGTCAGAGCCTAAGAGCAACCAACCATTTAGCAACAGCCCAGTCAGTCTGATGCACTGTTTTCCCACAGACATGACTTTGGTACCGAGAAAAGCATGAAGAACTAGACAGAGTTGGCCGGTGACAGGGGGATGCATTTTATCCAATGTGGCAGGCTGAGGGTTTTTGCCACACAGAAGGCAAAAAGCCTAATCTTGCTCCCACTAAGATGAGAGGTTCCAGGTTGACTTTCCACATGAGGTGGTGGGGATCAGGCCCCAAGTTAGAAACAAGGCAAGCTGGCCAAGAAAAAACTAATTCTAATTACAACATTTAATTAATATTTAAACAAATATTAGCATGAAAATGTGGGTTCAATCCTGCTAAGTTCTCATTAGTGATCAGCTCCTTTGCACAGAATGGGACAGATATTTACCATGTTCCGCTGTGTACACTTCACTTGTTCACTTTCAGAGTCCATCCGCCTCCATTGCTATCAGAGTTTTAAATGAGGAAGGGTGGGGGAAGCAAGATCTCTTCCCCCACCCCCATCTCCATTTGGAAGCCCCTCAGCATACATTTATTTCTGACTCATGGGACTTAATGCAGCTTTGTGACTGCAAGGAATGCAGCTTTCTGCTAGAGCTGCACTGCCATTTAGACACACACAGAAAATCTACACCGCCCAGGGCTGCAAGGTGATGTGCTGTAACAATGTGCCTTCTCTTCTCAAACCCACACAGTCTCTTGGGCTTAGCTGCAGATTCTGGTGTTACATTTGCTCTTTCATCCATGCACTTTGGAAAAGGTCCTGGAGGAGAAAGAGCTCAGGGCCTCACATTTCTGATCCTTGCACCTACTCCAGGTTTTTTTAAAGCAAATTTAGTTTTTGTAAAAGAGACCGAATTCCTCTGTATCTATGCAATAGGCCATATCCTCTAATGGTGTAAGTCAGCACACCTCCTCTGACATCAGGTATCTATAGGTACAGGGAATTCTGCAGCACTCCCAGGTTTTGCACTCACCTTCTCCACACCAGAGGGGCCCTCCTGCTGACTGGTCAACAGCTTTGTCAGCCACAGATCCCAGCCTCCAGGCAGCCCTGCCAGGTCTCCGGGGTCCCCTCTAATCTTTTCCAACCATGTGCTGGAGTACATTTTTGTAGGTGCACCAAGGCATATGCAGCTGTGCACCACCAGGAGAAACACAGACCAAGCTGTGAGTGCTCTGCTAATCAGCTGAGCAGCATTTGAATTTCGGAGCAACTGCACAAGCGCACAGCGTACAGGAGGCACTACCCCCAGCCCCACTGGCTTTGCCACTACCTACCAGCTCTCAGGGTCCCATTGTCCACTGGCCCCACCACCAAAGGCTCTGCAGCCTGCCGGCCCTAGTGTCCAGGCCACTGGTTCTGGAAGCTCTACAGCCACCTGGAGTCCTGCCACTGGTCCAGGACTGTGCTCCTGGCCTCAGCCCAGGGCTCAGCAGTTATCCCCAGCTGGAGCTCCAACCAGGGGGTAGGGTTGCCAAGCTTCCTGGACTATACAGTCCATATACCATCGCCACGAATGTCATCCAGTCAGGAAGAGCTGGCAACCGTCAGAGGGGAACGAGATAGATGCAAGGGAGGGGATGTAACCCTAAAAAAATTGTTCCCAAACCACTGGCTTTATCAATTTGCCCCAGTCAGGGATCTGACCTGCAGGGTCCAGGAGGGCTGATAACAGTGCCAGCTTCCTCTGAACGGTCCTAGAATTGTGCCTCAATCTAGGAATGAGAGGGTTCAGTCTCCCAGCCCATTCAGTTGTCTGACCTCTGTGCCAGTTACAGCAATATTGTTAGAGTAGATGTCACCATGTGGTGCAGTTACACTTAGTCTGACAAGTTCTTTTTCTAAGAATGCCAGCAAATGTCTAGTCTTGGGAAGACATGCTGAGTTGTTGTTAGCTTGACGTTGCAAGGGTCTATGTAGAGGCAGTGGTTCATGGAGGTAGAGCTCGTGCAAGCAGCAGAAGAATTTGCTCTCTGCCTTGGGCTCTAGTTAGTCTGTTCTTAAGGCAGCGCTACTCCCTGAACACTGATGTTGGACAGAGACTCCTGAAAGAAGGTATTGCCCTGCATGTTGTTTCTGTCCACTTCTGTTCCAAGACTGGTATGTGTGTGAAAATAAAACAAGTTGCCCTGAGAATGTGCCCACTCTCTGCATCTGATTTCTTTTCCCCTGGGAAACCAAACAGCAAGGCACAGACATCTGCCATCATAAGGGACAATAGTATTGGAAGGGCTGACCATATTTTCCTTATGTGGATGCCTGTCTCGCAGTGAAAGGGCAAGTTGCACTTGATATCCTTTCTTTGGTCTAGGGCACCCACTTAGGTCTCTGGTCTTTTGCTTTCACCTCTCTGAGGGTGAAATCCCATGATGCTCCTGATTCTAGACTGGTGCTGAATGACAGCAACATATGTACCAATTATGTACTCCTGGCTGGACTTAGCACTTCTGGTTGCAAAACAAAGTATTGTTCAATCTGAACTGTGGAAACATAGCCCAGTACAAGGGAAAAGGATTTTTAAAGCAACGGAAGATCTCTAAACACCTCTCTCATTCAGAGTCTTGGGCAGGCTTAACTTAGCCCAGGTTTCCATTTGAGAACCACCGCTCATTAGCAACTACTGTCTCCCTGACAGAGGCCTTTTTACCCCTAAACAGTCCTTTGTCCAAATTTTCCCACACTTGTATCCTCCTTGTGCACTCTTGATGAACAGGTCCAGAGAGCTCAGTGGGGTGTCCAAGGTAGCACTGCAAAAAGAGACTGGCTGTAGCACTGTCCCTCAGGGGTGGAAATGGGTAGCTATTTGAACCCATTGTCCTCTTTCCTGTGTATATGCTGCCAACCTCTTCTTGAATTAACTCCTTGTTCTCACACAATAATCCCTTCTTACAACAGCCAGACTCAGCCCAAGGAAAAATTCTGCATAGCTCAAAAGCTTGCCTGTCTTGCCAACAGAAGTTGTTCCAATAAAAGATGACCTCACCCACCTGGTCTTCCAATATTCTGGGACTGATGTGGTGACAAGAAAGCTGCAAACAACAATCTGACAAACATACAGCATTCATATGTTATTACTGGCAGCTCCATCACAGCATATCCACCAGGAACTGGGTTGAGAGCACTAATTCATTTCATATAGGTCACTCAATAGCCTCCAGCTGATAATGACTTTCTGATACTAATTGCTAGGCTGTGTTTCAACTATCTATTGCGGTGTTTTTCAACCTGTGGTTGATGGGCTCCTGGGGGTCCACAGACTATGTGTAAGGGGTCTGCACCTCCATTTGAAATTGTTTAGGAGTCTGGAAAAAAAAAAAAAAAAAAAAAGAGTTGCTCTAAAGACAAATGGCTTTAGAACCTATTCCCTACCCCAGAACAACCTATGCTAGGAAAATTGTCCATGGCCTGAATTGGGAGGCACAGATTCAACAGGGGGTAAGGACCCTCAAGTCCAGACAAAAGAGGAAAAGATTCTGGCCCATATACCGCCCCCTATATAATCTTTTTTCCTCTGCTGGCCATTGACTGTAGCTTTGGATGAATGGGACTTCTATGGGGCTGTGAAAAGACAGAGAACAAAGGAAATAAATTACAGACAACAACATGGCGAAGATGTGTGTACTGTTTCTTTAAAAGTAAAGCAAGAAGCCAAGCAGGAGGGGCAATTCCAGGCAGATTTCGCTCTACTGCACCACAGAGTGATGGTAAAGTAGGGATAATTCTGTTTTCTTCTGTTAGAGTTCTTGGTTTGGCATTAAAAGACTACATCGGAAGAGCTGCAGCTGGAATGGCGTGGGTGTCAGTGTGGTCACTCCTCAAGAGGCCAGCCACTGACTGCTCTGTATCCATTGCCCCCTTCCGCAAGGATGCTGCTCAGAGGCATGGAGCCAACTCTTGTGGATTAAATGGATAGCAATGACAGTAGGGATGGCGGCGATGGCCGGGGAGAGTAGGAAGCACTGGAAGGCCTCAAATCTGTACTTATGAAGTAGGAGAGAAGGAACAATGTGCAAAATGCTTGTGTAGCCAGCAAGAGGCATAAGTACAGTATAGGCATGAATCTCCTTTAAAACCAGTGCAACTCCATTGTCTGCCTGACTTTCACCAGTGTAAGGGAAGGGAGAATCAGATTGTCATTGGACAGCTGGTCCCACTAAATGAAGCTGATCCAGCTCCCCTGTGCCAGAACAAGGGGTTCCATTTGGCTAGTTAAGAGGGTGGGGCAGCACTGGGGACACTAGAAAGCCAGGGAGTTGCAAGGGGCTCTGAGCAGACTGGTTCAGTCAGGAAGGGCAGGTGAGAGCTAGTTTGTGGGTGGCATCCGTCAGCCTATGAGCTGGGGCTGGAGAGAGCAGCAGGCAGCAACAAGGGTTGCCTGTGGGCTTTAAGTGGGAGCCTACGGCCACAGAGGTCTGAAGGTGGAAGAGCAGCAGAGGTACTTGCCCACTGTCATCTCCAGGCACAGGCAGCTGGACACACAGGCCTAGGGGAGTGAGGAGGCTCCCAGCAGAGCAGCTGTGGCGGTTCTCACTGGGAAGAGCAGTGTTGCATTCCAGTTTGAAGGTCTGAGGTGGCTGAGCAGGTCCAGGGACAGGAAAAGACTGATAGAGTCTGGGGAGCGACAACAGACTGTCCAGGCTGCACTGAAGAGCAGCAGTGTGGTGAGGGACCCCAGGGCCATATTTGCTGCTGGGGAAATACAGGACTGTGCTTGTAGGGCTTTTGTTATGATTTATATGCACAGGAGGCAGATAAGACAAATTGGACTATTTCTGGGAACAGTGAGGCAGGTGCCCTTGTCACATGGCAGCTGATCACACAGCAAGATGCTCCAAGCTGGGCCACCTTTTCTCACAGACCCTTAGTAATTTACACTGAGGTGCATCTCCCTGGAAAACGTGTCAATCAGCCAAGTGCTAGGGAAACTTCTTCCCCTTTCACTGCAGAGCTTCCTGGAGGAGGGGACTGCACAGGAAAGTTTCAGCATCCTTGTCTCCTCTTATCTCTGGGGCAGCTTAGGCTTTTATTTATCTATGAAACATTTTATGGTAGGTGCCTGATAATGGAGACACACAGTGACCAATTGCTGAGCCCCTTTGAAACCACTGTGCCTAAAAGACAAACACAGGCAAGAGGCTGTGACAAAGAAGCTGTTTAGATAAGAGGTGGAGTATGGCACGGAAACACACTGGGTCCAGTCATGCTCCCCTTAGAATCCGTGGCAACACAGGGTGCCTACTCAGAGCAGGATTTGGCCTACTAAGTTTATATACAGGTGTTTACACAGGCACTCACAAAGAGAGCCTTATGATAGGTTAGCTGCTGGAAAAGTCACCTGTGACCATTCAAAGGGGGATTTCTGCATTGGGTAGAGAGTGCATGGAGGGAATATAGGTAGAAGAGAAGAAAGACACTAATGGAAAGGAGGAAGAAGCTATTTCTCTTCTCCCTTAGCAAGAGGAGAGAGATGGGGAAGAGGGAAGGAATATAAAGAAGGATAAATTATGGGGAAAGGAAGGTTAGATTGCAAGGGAGTGAGAAGAGATGCTGGAAGAGTTGGAGGGGCAGATTCCCCCAAGCTGCCACCGTGATGTGTAAATGGTAATTCCCCAAGCAGCCTTGCCCCTGTGCCCGGGGGGGGTAGATTGGGGTTTTCCATGGGTGGAGCATGGCAACTTAGCTGTTGTAGTTCAGGCAGCCCCTATGCCAGACAGGAGGGGTTTCCCTCTTGCTGCAGTAAATCCCACCCTTCGGGAGGCAATACTGGATCGAGAGAAGAATTCTTCCATTGGCCTAGCAGCAGTTACCTGGGGCATAGGGCAGCTTAACAACATCTCACAGGGTTGTTCCCAGCCTGAGCAAAGGAGCTAGGTCAGGGGTGGCCAACCTGTGGCTCGAGCCACATGTGGGTCTTTACTCACAGAAATGCGGCTCTCAGGGTTACGGCTTGTTCGGAGCTGCATGCCCACTTTGTGCACACGCCCCAGTTCCTGGAGAGAGATTGGCAGTGGCAGCTCCGGGGAGACCCAGGCATTGGGTTACAATGGAAGGGGCCTAGGGGAGGGGGAGGCATTGGGTTTGGGAATGGTCTGGGGGTGCCTGGCTCTGGGGGAGGGATGTGTGGCTCTTTGCACTACTATCCACAGCTCTTTTGGCTCTTTGTGTCTAACTGGTTGGCCACCCCTGAACTAGGTCAACCCATATTTTATCATAGAATCAAGGGATGTAAACGCTTAACCGATAAGTCTCACCCTTAATCAGTGAGGCTTACCAGTTCCAGTTAACCAGTAACAGCTGGAGGAGCTCCCCACCTGCCCCGGGGCAGAAGGCTGTTCCAGCCCCACAGGGCCTGCCAGAGCAGCTCCTATCCATGGTGGGCCTGGCTAGCCCCCAACCCCATTGCAGGTTACATGCTGGTTCCCCGGGAGCAGGGCCAGCTGGCCCCACACCCACAGTAGCTTTGCTGCTGGCTCTGCAGTATAAAGCTTATTTAAGCTTTATGCCACAGAGCCCACAGCTTGTGTAACCGCTATGATTTTTAGCAGTTACATTTCTAGATCCCTAATAGAATCCTAGAACTGGAAGGAACCTTGAGAGATCAAGTTCAGTCCCCTGCACTCCTGGCAAGACCAAGCACCATCTCAGACCACCCCTGACAGGTGTTTGTCCAACCTGCTCTTAAATATCACCAGTGAGATTCCACAACCTTTCTTGGCAATTTATCCCAGTGCTTAATCACCCTGACTGGAAGTTTTTTCCAGTGTCCAACCTAAACCTCCCTTGCTGCAATTTAAGACCATTGCTGCTTCTCCTGTCATCAGAGGTTAAGGAGAACTAATTCCTGCTCCTTGCAACACCCTTTTAAGTACTTGGAAATTGCCATCATGTTCCCTCTCACTCCTCTCTTTACTAGACTCCCTAGACTCGCCAACCCCCCCGCTCTCCATCTGTCTGCCACAGCTGGATTGTAGCCTCCACTCCTACCCATGCCGCAGCAGGAGGGAGGCTGCCACCAGCCCTTCCTGCAGCCAGATGGGAGCTAGACTGCAGCTCCTGCCCCAGGATCAGGGCCAGGGCCTGGACACTGTGGCCCGATGGGGGACTAGGCCCCAATTGGGTAGGGTGTCTGGCCAGGGGAGGGGTCAGGAGCAGGCCGGGGGTGCATGAGGTATTGGGGGTGCAGGGTGTGGGCATGAGGGGGCACTTTTTTCATG
The DNA here is from genome assembly GCA_032595735.1 of Pelochelys cantorii. Classification (NCBI taxonomy): domain Eukaryota; kingdom Metazoa; phylum Chordata; order Testudines; family Trionychidae; genus Pelochelys; species Pelochelys cantorii. The sequence continues at coordinate 18,211,372 of CM064344.1, forward strand.
CCACGCTCTGCTCCCAGGCACCAGAGGCTTTCTTCACTGCTCCAATAGGGAAGCTGCCTTCAGCCCTGCTTCTACTTCCAGGTCTGGGGCCCAGATGCTCCACGACCCAGCGAGAAACTGCTACCTGCCTCGGGCCATCGCCTGCCTGGTGCTCCAGCCTCATCCCCCCCCGCCCCCCACCCCGTCCAAGATTACACTGCCAGCTTCCTGCATGGTCAGGAGTGGAGGAGAAAGTCCTGAGGCTCCATGCCAGATCCAGCTTGTGGGAGGACCTCCCCCCCCCGGCAAGATTAGAGCTCCAGCACCGGATTCCTGCGGGGGGGGGGGGGGAGAAGAGAAGAGGAGAAAGCTCTGAGTCTACATGCCAAAAATCCAGCTTGTACAGTGCACACATTTTACCACAAGCCAGATCCGGCACAGAGCCTCTGGGCTGTCTCCTCTCCCCTCCCCTCTGCAAGAAGCTTGTGCTGACACACTAATCTTGTGAGGGAGAGGGGGCCCATGAGGCTGGAGTGCCAGGCAGGTGACAGCTCAAGGCAAGCAGCAGCAGCTGTTCCCCAGACCCGGAAGTAGAAGTGGGGCCGGAGGTGGCTGACACGGTCACTCCCTGGCCCTCCTGCATGGGAGCTAGGGGCCAGCAGGGAGCCCAGGACCCGCCTCCCTCTCCCCCCCCCCCCAGGGAGAAGCCCTGGCACCCTGAGCCATGACTACTGCTCCTGACTCTGTGGAGGCTGGGGGGGGGGGAGACAGGTTATGTCATCCTGCAGGGAAAAAAAAAATGTTTATATAGAGAGACAAACCCAGTTCTTTCAGTCTTCCCTCATAGGTCATGGTTCTAGCCCTTTAATCATTTTTGTTGCTCTTTAGACTTTTCACCAGCTTGTCCACATCTTTCATTAAATGTGACACCCAGAACTGGACACAAGCCTTGGACGGTGGTGGAAACTCCATTATAGCCTGTCACACACAGGCTCAAAGCACCTTGCATTGGTCATTGTTGGAAGAGAGGATACTGGTCTAGATGGACCATTGGTCTGACCCAGTATGGCCGTTATGTTCAGCACAGGTCCCAACTGCCCAAGCCGCTCTCCAACTGCTACCAGCTGCTCTCTTTGTGGGCTGCCCTGGCTCCCACTCCTGGCAAAGTGGAGGTTGCAGCAGGTATGCACCACCACAGCCTGCTCCTCTGTGGATCTTCAACTGCCAACAGCCTCTGCCATGGCGACTGGGAGATAATGGAATCCAACCTGGAGGCTACATAACAGGCTGGGGGGTGGAGGAAGAGAAGTGATGCAATGGAAAGAAAAGAAATGACAAAAGAAAGAAGTCCCAGCAAATCTCTTTAGATTTGCAATAACATCCATACACATCATGCTTCCTTGTTATTATTGTAACCCATTTGAGATGGAGGGACATTATGGGGAGTTGGCTCTGCCTCCCCAGTGGCTTTCATGACTAGAGCTGGTCAGAACCCTTCCATTGTGCAGAGACTTATCAGTTCCTATGAGGTTTTTGTTGCGGGGGGGGGGGGGACGACTCTGTGCACATAGCCTGGTGGTTACAGTGATCTTGGATGAAAAACTGTTCTGAAATAGGTAAAGCAAACACTTCATCCTGGATTGAACACAGCCTAGTCCAGGAGGCACACAAACCCTTTCCCAAATTAGAAAGCTCTGAGTCTGAGCCACACCCCAGACATTTCATTTTTCAGACACCAAAGGTGTTGGTGTCATTCCAATGCAAAAAACTCATCCAAATCTCAAAACCTCCAAAGTTGCTATGGAACAGAATTGTCATGCCCCTCTCTGGCCATTACTCCACCTGTCTGTCAGGGATAACTTTTACCCCTGCCTCATAAAAAGGTATTTCTGCAGGGCAGTTATTTTATCTTTGAAAGGCATCGGAAAGCACCAAATATTACACCCATTTAAGGAAAAATTCTCCAGGGAAAGCATACCTGAATCACCCTCCCTTGCAAGAGCTTTATCTACCCCAATGCACATGCTACAAATTATTCAGCATCTTGCAGGTTGCTGACAGCTGGAGCTTGTTCTTTCTGTATATTGGTGAATTCCGTTATTGAGGTTCCTTGAGAGCACCAAGGTCTTAACGTACAGACTCACTGTATTGCCTGTGGTGGTGCAGCAACCATGCTTAATACAATATGCAAAGCCTCACTGGAGCTGATCCTCACTGCAGTGGGCCCAGAATACACAACCCCCCCCACTAAAATCATTGGGGCAGATCCCCAGTTGCTGTAAATTAGGGTAGTTCTACTTATTTAGATTTTAAATGATAACATTTATCCAAGGCTGTTAGTGCTCTACTATTGTATTTACTGTGTAATTAGCAATTAAATTAAATCTCAACAGCATTCAAATGATCTATGTCACTTACCACCTTTTTCAGATAGATTGCAGACCCTCAGCCTTCTCCAGAGATGTTCAAGGTTTTTTGCAGTGTGACTAGGACAGAGAATTACTAACTTTGGCTTATTTCACACTGAGGAGGAAAACAAATTCCAGAGTCCCGGAACCCTCCTAGCTAGCTGTCCCTTTGCCCTTATAACAAGAGGATCAGCTCAAATGCCTCTATTTGACCACAGCTGTGGCGGCATGGCACCAGGAGAAAGCCAATACCAGGCTATTTAGGACACTATGCTTCACCTGGAGAGCAATAAGTGCACTTAAAATCAGAGGAGTAACCCCAGTTTATGCCAGCTAAGGATCTGGGCCTTTGATCCCTGTTGTAAATTGCTAATCTTCAACCTAATTCCAAGGTGGGTGAATCTGGCTCATTACAATAAGCAGTGGAGGATCCGGGTAAGAGGTGATTAAAGCTGCCAAGCACCTGCACATCCCTTTGGCTTCCTTTAGAATTGCAGGGGACTAGCCCTTCTGAAAGTACCAAAAAAGGTTTTACAAGAAGGAGGAGGGAGAAAAAATATTCAGAACCTCTGATGATAGGACAAGAAGCAATGGGCTTAAATCGCTGCAAGGGAGATGTAGGTTGGACATTGGGAAAAACTTCCTAACTATCAGGGTGGTTAAGCATTGGAATAAATGGCCTTGGGAGGTTGTGGAGTTTCTGTCATTGGAGATTTTTAAGAGCAGATTAGGCAGACATATGTCAGGTATGGTCTAGATCAGAGGTGGCTAACCCATTAAACGAAGAGAGCTGTAACAGCGGCAGAAAAAATTCGAAGAGCCGCACCAGAATTTTTTTTTTTTGAGCAAAAATTTTTGTTGAGCAAAAAAAAGGATGTTGCACCTTTAAAAGATGCCGTTTTGAATCGCCGCACCAGACGGCTCCCCTGCACAGGGAGTCGGGGGCCGTTTGTAGGGATGCAGGGGCGGCTTTCTGAGCCGCAGGGGAGGCTCTGTGAGCCGCACTTTAAGGGGGGGAAGAGCCACGTGTGGCTCGCAAGCCACAAGTTGGTCACCCCTGGTCTAGATGGTGCTTGGTCCTGCCATGAGTGCAGGGGACTGGTCTTGATGACCTCTCGAGGCTCCTTCCATTTCTATGAAAATCAGCCACTTTTTATGCAGAGGCTGATTTTTGTACCCTAAATAGCTCAATTATCTAACTGTAATGAGAGAAAAAAACAAAGCTGCCTGTTCCATATGACAGGATCAAATCCTCCTGTGTAAGGCCTTATTTATAAGGAACGTAGCATCAGAGAGCAGGCAAAACATCTCTATACAACATCAGACCCAAATCCCCCAACCAAACCAATGTCTGTTAGATGTTGATGGAAAATAGCCCTTTGGGGTTGGCCTCTGCTTGGGAGCCTTTTTTCCCAGAGACTCAGCCCAGGAGGGCAAGGGGGAGCAATGGTTATTTTAAGCCATCCTTGTGCCCTCCCTACCAGCAGTTGCTCTGCAGGCCAGTGCAATTAGTGCAAAGTAAAGTAGAGCAACCAAGAGATGCTTGATTTCTATTTCACGGTGCCCCTGTATACCACGGCTCATGTGTCTTAGGCTACACCAGCATACCTGTCAGAAAGAGACACCCAGAACACCCCTGACATGCAGCCTGATCCACCACCTATTGAAGTCAGTGGAAAGACTCCCAATGCCTGTAGAAGACATAAAGGGGGATTTTCCCCCTGAGGGGTAAGGTCAGCACAATACTCCTTCACTGTCCTCTTTCAGATCCATGTAGGAGTACATTGAGCATGTGGCTAGAGCTGTCCTGGGCTGCTGCAATAGCCTCGGAGCAGTTTTAACTTATCCCGGAGACTGGAATGTCCCCCACTTGCCTCCTGAATCCAGGGGAGTACAGACTAAAGAGGCAGCAGCGAGCTACCTCTCTTACCTGCACTGAGTTCACTTAGCAGTCCCTCAGCATCAGGGCCCCTCTTCCTTGCCCAGTCCCTCCACTTATCCAGTCCTGGTCTTCTCGCTGCCACTTCACACACCCTTATTGCTCATGGGTGAGCCTTCTCGTCTGCAATCAGTGGCATCTGCTGTAATCTCCCTACCTCTCCTAGCCCCAGCGCAAGGCATACCTTCCCTCCTGCGGCTCTCATCTCTGTAGAATAGCCTTGACTCTGAACGCCTATTGAACTCTGTAGCTGTATCACTGAGTTCTCTGGAATGGGCCAAAGGAGGCCCTGCAGATTTAAACTGTGCTGCCCAAACTGCGACAGCCATGTCAGAGCCCTTTACTCAGGCAACAGGCAAGAGAGCCTTAGGCCTTGTCTGCACTAGACAAGAAATGCTCCTCCCGCCGATGTAACTCCCTGCTAGACTAGCGTAATAAAACGACCTCAACAGGAGGCTTAGGGCTGATGTCGGCGTAGTTAGGATGACGCAGTTGGCTGTCATTCCTGCCACCTGACAAGAAAGCCAGCTCCTGGTCTCTGCTCCAAGTGGGGCTGCCACCCAGGCTCCTGGCTTGAGCTCTGCCCGGGCTCCCCATTGGGAGCCCTGATACCCACTGGAATTCTGGCTCCCGGTTTCCTGCCAGGTGCATGGCAGCCAATCAGACTGCCCGTGCAGGTTGACTTATCTTTGTAGTGTAGTCATTAGGGATGTGAACGACTAGTCAAAGGCAGAGGCACCCTTATCGACTAATTGAATAGTCAATGCAAATTGCATCAACTATTCGATTAGCCAATTAATAGAAATTTTACATCCCTAGCAAACATAGCACTAGTTTGTATCTGGATTGTTGCGACATAATACACACTTGCTGAAAGGGTGAGTTATCTCGCACTCTGTGTAGAGTTGTTTGAGTATAACAGCTAACTCAAGGAGATGTACACAACAGTTGTACTAAATCCTTATATCACATTCTAACCACCCCCTAAAGGACCTGTGGACAAAAATACAACAGGCAGTAAGTTTTCAAGGTCTCAGCAGCTAAGAACAAAGCAATGGGGCATCTGAGTCCCCTTGAACAGGAATCAAGCTTGTTCTAGCTGGGACTGATGTGAAGTAAGATTTTAGGGAGCTGCCTCCAGCTCCCTGCCTGCCCACCTACCCACATCCATGGGTCTACAATAGCTCTTAGCAGGAGGTAAGAGCCTATCTAGAGGCCAACTGAAGTAGACGAGAGGAGCTGTAGATGTGGGAAGAACTAGAGATGAGGCAGTATGGTTAGTGACACTGCGGCTGGTGGGCTACATGTCTGGAAGAATGGAGGACTGTAGGGTTGAGATAGGTTACAAGTATCAGTGCAGATGATTCTCTTTTCTGTCTTGCCTTGCATCTCTTGGCTCCTTATCCACCCTCTTTCAAAAGGAGTGGTGTGTCATTTTCTGCTTCTGAGCTGTAGAATCTCTTTACACCTCTCCCCAGATGCTGCCTGTTTTCTAGTTCAATTATTGCTGACAGAGTCCTTTAAATTATGATGCAGGATCCTCAACTGCCTAATCCACTTAACTCAACCCCAGCTGATTAAATTGGATGCCATATGGTGGGAAAGCACTGATGTAATCTGCACAGAGGGGGAGTCTCTTGCCTCATTACCTGGAGTGCAGTGTGGATTCTTCTCTCTAGGTTTCTCTGTGCTGGGAGTGCCTTTCTTGCCAACCAGTTCAGGCTGGAGAGATTTGCACCATCAAAAATACACACTATAGAGAAAGATGGGGGATTGTCAGTGGAAAATACAGATAACCACACACCAGGCAGCTGAAGAAGCAATTTTCTTTACCCCAGCTGGAATATAACATACCATTTCTACCCCCGGCCCCCCCCCGCGCGCGCACACACACACACATATGCACACATGCCCCACAGGCATTCTGTCCTCTGAGGGCAATTTGGAAATCAGAGTCTGTTCTGTGGCTAAAGGAAAGTGAAAAGGTCTTTGTACCTGTAGCTATGCCTCTATCTTGATTACATTCATTCCAGTAATTGCAGCCCTCAGACCTGGTCACTCTGTACCGTGCTGATGATTGTAATTAAAAGGTCAGTGCTCAGACTAACCCCCACCGTACAGTTCAGTGCTGGAAAGCAGATTCTCAGGGAAAAGGGAGTAGATGTGACTGCTAACTGACCAGAACAGGACAAGAGCCAGAGAAGCTAGCCTTGTCTCTCATTTGAGGTCTGCCAGCACAACCAGACAAGGTTCATCGTCATTTGCCACAGACACACAAACACTCTTCCCCTGTAGGCGCCATTATGTCGACAGATACAACCAGAAAGTGCCAGAAGTAAGGAGTAGTAATATAATAATGCCTTGCGCTATCAGTGAAATATTATTCCTCTGAAGATCCCCTAGCAAGCAGTAGATATGCAAATGGGGAATCTGAAGCACTGAGAAGTAACATGACTTTCCCTAAGTCACATGGCCACTTAGGGGCAAAGCTGGGAAGACACCCCAGGCACCTTGTCTCCCAGGCCATGTCTACACCACACAACTATGTCAACTTTACACTAGCACACAGCCACTCCTTTTTTAAACTGCCTGTGTATGCGCACACTGGGCTTCTTGTGTTGGCAGTGTATGTCCCTCACCAGAAGCGCTGGGATGGACAATATTGTCAGTGAGGGGCATTGTGGGATGGATCTGAAAGCCAGGAACAGTCACCATAAGTGATGCAGTATCTGTATTGACTTTGCATTGACTTAATTACATTGACTGTGTCTCTACACCATTCAGGGAGGTGGTGTTAGTAAATCAGCACAGAGAGGCACTTACCTCAACAAAAGCCAAATTTAAGTGAATGAGCTTCCACAACTAGGTTGACACTAGGGTGGCCAACAAGGTCCCTCAAGAATTGAGGATAGTTGCATTTAGTGCATGGTAGGGATGTAAAAGAGAGTCAATTAGCTGACTACCCGATAAGCCTAGGCCTATCTGGTAGTTGAGTCGACTACTCGCATTCCCCTCCCCCCCTTGCTGCCTCTATATCAGAGGCAGCGGGGGAGGAGCAGGAGCCAGTGCTGGGGGGGAGCCAGCTTAAAAGCTGGTTCCCCCCAGCACTGTCTCTGCGGTGCAGGGGAGGGAGGCAGGGGCGACAGAGGCACAGTGATGCTGCCTTTTAAATGTAGAGCGAGCCAGGCAGCTCTTACTACATTTAAAAGGCAGAGCCAGAGCAGTCTGGACCTGGCACAAGCCGGGACTGCTTCAGTCCTGGCTCATGCCGGGTCTCAGACCTACCTCCGCTGTGGCTCTGCAGTTTAAATGTAGTAGGAGCCAGGCTGCCTGCACACCCGGCTCCTATTACATTTAAACTGCAGAGCCGCAGTGGCCCCTTATGAATTAATCGTGTACTCGATACAAATTGTATTGAGTACACAATTAGTCATTTACTTGCTACTTAACATCCTTAGTGCATGGGGGCCCAGGCAGGAGGATGTGGGGGGGCGGGGTTCAGGAGTCAGGGCAGGGGAGTGTAGGGGCCCAGGGATACATAGGGGTGGGGGGGACAAGGGTGCCATTTTGGGCGGGGGCTGCAGCTGCACATACTGGGTCACTGCTGTTCTTCTTCTGACAATCAGAGAGTGAAGGGAAAGTTCACAGCCTGCTGCATTCCTCCTCTGTCCTCCCCTTGGCAACCGGGAGCAAGGGAAAGGCACAAGCTGAGCACTTTCCCCTTGTTCCCTGATAGCCAGGGAAGGAGGAACAAGACCTGGTACACTGCTGTGCCAGGAGAGGGAGGGGTCATGGGACTGGGACAGCCCCCCACCAGTCCCTTTCACCTGCCTGGCTACCTGTCGCTTAGCAAGACGACCTGCAGGAGAGCCCCGGGAACCCAGCCCGGCTTGGAGCAGCAGCAGTCCAGCACCCCAGCCAGCTGGCTTCTTCTCGCCAGAGTGCCACATCGGTGTGCACCGGCTTACTTTCACCTCTGGTCTCAGGAGAAAAATAGACATACAGATGTCCTGTTTCGTATCAACAGAGACAGAGTAGCAAAAACCAGGACTGTCCTCTATAAAAGACGACAAATGGCCACCCTAGTTGACACATGGTAGCTTACATTGACCCAATCCAGTAGTGTAGAGCAGGCCTCCACCTCCTGCTCTAACAATTAAATGTCACTGCCTCCTAATCGCCTGCCAAGTCAAATTACTTCAGGAAGAAGCTGCAAATGTTTTAGGCCACAGCAGTTACCCTGAAATTCATCCTATTTTTTTTAGGGGCCACAGTGGGTGTTGTAATGTACTGGGGAATATTAGTGTATCAGGCCCAGCTTCCCATATTCATCAACCCCCACCATTCTACATGAGCCAGATCCCTTCAGAAAATCACGAGACTTTATAAACAATAAATTGTTGAGGTTCTTTTTATTTACTTTCTGGTGCTAGAGACTGACGGGGCTACATTTGCAAGGAAATCTCTTCAAACATAAGGGTTAGCGATTCACCTTTTTTCAAGTGAAAGCTGAGAGTCTCATATAGTCCCACTGCTCCAGGAGCGGAGGCTTTAAGGAGAATACCAATTCTTGTGAGATTCACAATAATATGGTGAGAGTTTGCGAGGCTGTTACCAGGCTCAAAGGCAAAGGGCTTGTTTGTTTTTACCACAAGGAGGCAGGAGGGCAGGGGGAAGAACAGCGAGCATGTTGGTGACCTGCAGACACTGCAAAGCTACTAACCCTATTTTGTGGGAATCAGTAGATGCCTGTGAGTAAATTCACTGGCCTGACTGTACCATAGGAGCCCCTCCAGCACAAAATCTAACTCCCAGGGACGCTGGGTGCAGCTCTACAAGAGCTAATCATAGGAGAGGCATTTTGAACAGAAACTCGCTAATTCCACTGTGAAAGCTGAGGCCTAAGAGTGGGGGTTGGGAGAGCTAGAGGGGCTCTGATCCTCTCCCTCCTGCCATGGTAACAGACTCCCAAGCAGTGATTGCCCAGAGGGACTTCTCATTAAAGCGCAGTGACAGCAAGCAGAGAGGGAGGGATTCAATTAGCACTTCGGTGCCAGCACTGCCCCCCTCTGTATCCCGCCAGGGAGGGATAATTGAGATAGCTACCCCTGCTGCCCTCCCATGACTAGGAGACAAGAGCCTCCCCTGGAAAGAAATGCAGGCTCAGGAGCTAGCCAAGATCTTTGCACGCCCAAAGAACCTGGAAGCCAGTTCAGTGGCCAAATGTCAATTTGCCCTCCAGGCAGCCACGTCACACTGGTGCCACCACTGATGCTCATAGACAGACATAAGGTGCCATAACAGCCAATGACAGAGCCAGCAGGGAGGAAACTGATGGGGAGGGACCATTGATTCGCCTGGGCTGCATGCAGCTTTTAGTTCTCACGTCAGACTGTTTGTGGGCAACGGATGCTTGGGGAGGGCGAACTACTCCCTTAAATAGAGAAAACATTTACTGAGGATTCCTCCAAGCACTTCCAGGTGCTTTACACACTATGGGTCCAACCCGAAAAACTGCTGAACACCCCAAGTCTCATTGACCTCAACAATGGGAGTTGAAGGCACACAGCGTCTTGCAGGATCAGCCCTTACGTGCTCCATCCACCATCCTGAGCCCTGCTACAGCCCTTTCAGGGTGCAAAGAAGCCAAAAAGCTGGCTTAAATAGCCAACTGGGGAGACCCTTGGGCTACATCTACACTGCAGGCTTCTTGCGCAAGAACTGTTTTGCGCAAGAGTTCTTGCACAAAAGGTCTTGCGCAACAGCGCGTCCACACTGCCACGTGCTTTTGCGCAAGAGCATCCATGGCAGTGTGGACGCTCTCTTGCGCAAGAAAGCTCTGATGGCCATTTTAGCCATAGGGGTTTCTTGCGCAAGAAAATCCTGTTGCCTGTCCACACTGCCTTCTTGTGCAAGAGGGCTTATTCCTCGTGGGGAGAGGAATAACTCTTGCGCAGGAAGCCCTCTGTTCCCACATTTTACTGTAAATTTACTTGCGCAAGAACGCGCATGCAGTGTAGACGCTCCGCAAGTTTTTGCGCAAGAACAGCCAGAGTGTAAATATAGCCTTGATGTATGGGGTCTCCAGGGCTATGTCTACACTCGCGGCTTCTTGTGGGAGAAATATGCAAATGAAGCTAAGCGTGGAATATCGCCGAGCCTCATTTGCATACCTAATGAGCCGCCGTTTTTGCATAAGAGGCTCTTGCGCCAGAAGGAGCTGTCTACACTGCCCCTTCTTGCGCAAGAAAAACCCTCTTGCGCAATGCCATTCTTCCTGAAAATAAGTGGCGTAACGATTACGTATGCAAATGAGGCTCGGCAATATTCCACGCTCAGCCTCATTTGCATATTTCTCCCGCAATAAGCCACGAGTGTAGACATAGCCCAGGAGTTGAACAAAGCCTATGTAGCTGGCAGGGCACAACACTCTTGCATTGGGATTAGGAAACATGGTCAGAGTCTCCTATCCTCCAGTTCTCCCCAGCTGGCAGATAGGTCCCTTACAGGCCATTACAGGAGGTAGTTTAGAACAGCCTAAAGGTTGTTCTGTATTAAATCAGGAGCTGAGCTGTCCCCTTTGCATTTGGGTGCACAGAAAATTGAGCCCTGACTATGGTCTCTAGGACTGGCCCCCTGAAATGCAGCAAACATTAGAAAGTGGAAAACAGCAGACAACCAAGCAACAGTGCATGGTCCCACAGAGATGGGGCAAAAGCATGGTCTCAGGAGGGACTCACACAAACCACCTTTATTACAAAAAGTGCCAGTGTCCAGGCAGAGAAGACAGGAGCATGGTTTCCAAGTTCTTGTCCAAACAACCCACATGCTGCATGGTGTTCAGCTGCTACCTTAAATAAAGGGCTGTAGCCACCCTGCTGGTATTTAGGTTGACGGTTCCAGGGAACCTTGCTCTCAGCAATCTGTCCCTTTTACTTTTCAGACCTGCACTTGGCTGCCGAACTGGGGAAGACGTTGCTGGAGCGTAATAAAGAGCTGGAGGATTCACTGCAACAGATGTACGCAACCAATGAGGAGCAAGTGCAAGAGATAGAGGTACAGATGATGCTGGAGGCCAAGATAGCTCCCTGCTGCTGCTGCTCTCTGAAGGGCTTAGCTATACGAAAACGGGGGACATTTCAGCCACCTTGCAGCCAATGGGAGCTGCTAGGCTGTTAAGAGCTGTGCTGTAGGGGGAGGGGAGTTAAAGCCACATATGGAACGGAATGAATCACTGGTGGATTAAGTCCTAATAAAGCAGATCAGCCAGTCTGGGCTCCACGCTCTGAGGGTCCCTCCACTCCCCAATTGTATTTTTTCATCACGTGCCCTCTGCCTGCAGCTTTGGGAGCCCCTTTTTGGCTGGCTCATTGGTCATGTTCAGCCTTATTCTGTTCCTAAGCCACACCCCACACTGCTTTTGGTGAGAACACTGTAGGAAAGGGTGCGATCATTCCGGTGCCTCCCGGCCTGGTTCCAGCTATTAGTGGTCCTGTTTAGTAGCCAACTAAGCACAGCGCCCCCTCATGCTATGTGCTGCACTAAAGCAGACTAGCCTTGCCCCAAAGAGCTAGTCTAAATAGACAAGACAGACGCAGGGCAGTGGAAAGGGAGAGGACACAAGCACGAACAACATCACATTGGCTGAGTTTGTAGGAAATAAGTGAACAGATTCGACAGTCCCTCACCCCTACCCCACTGCTGAGTTCTCTCACAGGCAGAGAGGAAGCAATATTGTGTGGCTGGCCGCACATCACAGCAACGGTGTTGTGGACACTCACCGAATAGCGTTTGGGAGGCTAGGGAAGAGCACAGGTAACATGGTTCCTTTAGGCAGATAAATCCAAGTGACTACCCTGAGCTTCCTCAGAAGTCAGTGGACATTGAGGGATCTCAGTACCTTGCAGGGTTGGGTCCCCTGATGACAAAGTGGAAAGACAGGCTGTTCAGGAATGGGCTCTGTGCACAAACACAGGTCTTCAATCTCCTCGCGTTTCACAGACTCCTGAATTTTTTTGCAGTACCTGACGAAGCAGCTGGACATGTTGCGTCAGATGAACGAACAGCACGCCAAGGTCTATGAGCAGCTGGACCTCACAGCACGGGATCTGGAGCTAGCCAATCAGAAGCTTGTGCTGGAGAGCAAGACATCCCAGCAGAAGATACAATGGTAATGCTCCCCACTGCTCATGCTTAGGTCAGCAATCTGACTGATAGCTGGGGGACCAGGATGGGGTAAGATGCTTTGCCCTGAAGGGGCAGATGCCTGCCAGTCCTGAACAAGAACAGATGGGTCTATTTGAAAAATATCCATTCCCTGAACTACAGGAGCAGAAGCATGTCAAGAAGCTCTGGAGGAGAATAATGCTAATCAGTCGTTACTTGGATGCTGGTTCCACCTCTAGAGCACCCCAGACTAGGATATTCCCTGCCAACTAACACCATCGTATCAATAACATTTTCCCTTCTAAAAGGAGACCCTGACCAAGGTCAGTCCTTGTGAGCACCAGATTGTTCCACTGTGTCTTGTACAACGTGTCTTTTTAAAAGGCTGTACAAGCACAAAACTTTAGTGTCCCGGCTCTACATGCTGTTTTACAAATTGCACTCACAACTGATTCCTGGCCAGTTTCTGCATTTTATTTCTATGGCAGGAAGAGAAGAAGGAATAAACTTGGTATCAGTCCCATTTTAATCTTTTAAATGCTGAGATATTCTAGGATTGAGCAAATTCCCAGGAGGCTATTGTTCTAACCAACTGCTTCAAGAATAGAATCCCAATTTATTGCACTCCTCTGCCACCTCCTCATCCACCTGCCTCCAGCACACATACATGCCCCAAGAGAGAAAACACTCAGGCAGGATTCATCACAGGTAGAAGCGCACTCCCAGTGCACCCAAAATCCCCCCATATCCCCATCCAGGACTTTGGTATATGCAAGGAATGCAGGATCTGCCCTCAAGTGCACTCTTCCTCAGCCTTCCCCTACAGTGGGAGGGCACTGTTAAGCAAGACCTTTAGCAGATAGGCACCTACCTAAGACTGGCCATATTAGATTAGACCAAAAGTCCATCTAGCCCAGTATCCTGTCTTCTGACAGTGGCCAATGCCAGGTGCCCCAGAGGGAATGAACAGAAGACGCAATCTTCAAGTGATCCATCCCGTCACCCATTCCCAGCATCAGGCAAACTGAGGTTAGGGACACCATTCCTACCCATCCTGGCTAATAGCCACTGATGAACCTATACTCTGTAAACATATCTAGTTCTTTTTTTAACCCTCTTATAGTCTTGGCCTTCAGAATATCCTTTGGCAGGGAGTTCCACAGGTTGTCTGTGCATTGTGTGAAGTACTTCCTTTGGTTTGTTTTAAACCTGCCGTCTATTAATTTCATCAGGTGACCTCTAGTTCTTGTATTATGAGAAGGACTAAGTAACACTGAACTTCCTTATTGCCTCCCCTCACTTTTCTCTCTCTCTCTTTCCCTGACCTTGACTGTAGTCTGACGGAGACCATCGAAGGGCTGCAGAACCAGGTGGAGGAGCTGCAGAAGCAGGTGGAGGAGCTGCGGAGCTTAGAGCAGCTGCGCATACGGCGGGAGAAAAGGGAGCGGCGCCGAACCATCCATACCTTCCCCTGCCTTAAGGAGCTGTGCTCGAGCCCCAGGTATCACCCTAAAGCAGGGAGAGGGAAAGACAGGTGCTAAGATGGTATCAGCAAGGTTCTGAGAACCAGCAAATACTTGGGCCTTAAAACTGGTATTTCTGCTGAGAAGGGGAAGGAGAAAACCAGCAGCATGAGAGGGGGGCAAGTTTTATTCCTACCTGCCCCAGTTCAATAAAGCAGCATAAGTCAGGGAACACAGAGGGGAAGGCTCTAAAAAGGGGAGCAATAGTAACTCAGGATTTGCCAGGTTAGCGTCTCACCTCTGCAACAGAGCCCCATAGGCAGAGCTTGAGAGGAAGATGAGCCCCACCCCCAGGCAATGCACACAGCTGTACAGCTCTTGGGTTCCTTCCTGGTCACTCTGTTAGCGGATGCCTTGAATCATGAGATTTTGTGGAAGGGCTCCTATGACGACTTAGGAAGTAGAGCCGCACTGGGGCAAGGAAAGGAGGTGCCCAGCTCTGCCTTTCTCATGCACACTGCTTCCCAAGTGCTATAGGGAAACACATCTTAAGCAGCAGGGCTTGAGCTACATTAAAGAGCTGTAGCCCCAGTACGTGTTCCCCCAGTATGATTCTCTCATCACTGTCTAGAGCATACAGAGACAAGGTTTTGACCCTCACAGCTCCCTGGTTGGGGCAGCTAGCACAGGCAGACAGTGGTCCCTGTAAGCTGTGCACGTGTGCGGCCGCTCAGGAGAGATTCAAATGCCGTCCCGCCGATTAGCAGAGCGTCCACAGTGAAGTTTTTGGTTTCTGTGGTGGTGTACACTCACACATGCCTCAGTGCACATACAAAATGTATTCCATGCGTGGACAGAACAGATTGGAGGGACCACTGCAGGCAGTCCCTCCCTACCACTTGCACCCAGACAGATGTCATAGAGGAGCGTGAAATCCTACATCTTCTCCTCCTGGTGCAGCTACAGTAGAGCAGCCGTATTTTTTGCACACACATTACTATTTGTACTGAAGCACTGATAGGCCACAGTCACGAACCAGGTCCCTGCTATGCTAGGTGCTGTACAAACACATATGATGTTATCGTTCAGCCCATCATATCTGAAATCCAGCCACTGTATTAATTCACTGACCTCCTGAAGACATTTCTTGCTCAGCTTCCTATATGATGGACTCCTCTCTAAATAGACAGACAATCAATCAACCTGCTATCCTATAGAAAGCATTGCCCTGCCAGGGGATACAAATGCACAGCACTGTAGTAGAGCAATGCAGGGGACATTACAAGGGTATAATCTATCCCCAGGCAAAACTGATGTGGTTGTTTTCCCACCATGCCCCTGTAGTGCTTTACCCACATTGCCTCGCTGCACCGTTTGGCTTTGAAATTTGCATTTGGGATTTGCAGGTCACTCTGACCTACAGTGAGTAGGGAATCTGTTCAATACCCATTCCCTCTCCTCACCCAAGCCCTTAAGAGGAAGGGCTGGTATTTTATCCCTGTTACAGAAGCACTCCCACAAGAATCTTTTTTCATCTACCCCTCATTTTATAAACCTGCTCCTATTATTTCTGGAGCACTTCCTGGACACAGACCAGTACAGTCACATTTTGTTTGTTTGTTTTTCAGGGCGGGGTTAAGCCTAGATGCTGCAATACACACACCACAGTTTTTTTATTTTGTTGGTTTAGGTTGGGAAAATACAGTTTTTCAGGAGGGTTCTCTCACTTTTGTCCTCTCTTGGTGGGTAAAGTCAAATTCCTGAGGAGCAGATTCCTACAGCGGCAGCCTTTGGCACAGAAGAAAGGGGAGATGGGTAACAGGCTCCTGGTGCACCACATTTGTGTATACTTTATTCCCATGATCACTCATTTCTCCTCTCCCTTTAGTCCTAGGTGCCGCCCGTGCTTAGCCTTCCTTTCAAACAGAACGGGTGGGAATGGACTAAGACCCTTCCCTATAGGGCCAGTGTTGTTCAGTCACTACTGGAGAGTGGACAAATACTTCAGAAGCAAAGTGACTAGCATTTAGCTCACATCACCTTCCTTCCCCGTCAGAAAGTTGATACAATGAATCCCTACTAGCCCAAGGTGGAAAAAAATCTCAAGTCCTGTATTTGCAGCCCAAGTTGCTAATGCCTTGAAGATACTTCTATGAAATGCCTCCGAAGGGGTTTGTGGGAAATGAATGTGGCAGCTGTCACTCACATTGCCAGAAGCAAAGGCCATCTCTGCACAAGAAGGTTGCACTGGTTTAACTAAAGGAGTTATTTAGTTTCACAGGTGCAGGGGTAGGAATCAGTCTCAAAGCCCATTATGACTCTCATGTAGACAAGGTCCAAGTCACAAAAGTGCAGCCCCAACGGTAATCCGACAGCAAAGGAACTCATGACTGAATATGGGTCATGGAGGCTAAACAGTCTTCTCACCGGAACTGATGGCTTTCCAGGACCAAGTGGAGCCATGTGGCAGAGGCACAGTGGGGGAAGCTAACACCTAAGCTATGCTTAGTCTGTATACAGAGACAGGTTCCATCTTCAGGGCTCTTGGTCAGGTAGCATTTCAACAGATCTGTATAAAACCCAGATCCTTTGCAGAGCAACACAATGAGAAGCTGCCAGCTGGTTTCCATGTAAAGCAGTGAGGGTATGAAGCACTGGAGTGGGAATCAGAAGTCTTGGGTTCTATTCCCAACCCTATTACTGACCTGTATGTGACCTTGCAGAAGTTACTTCCTTTGTGTCTCTCCCATTCCCCCTCCCACTCTTTTGTCTCTCTTGTATAATTAGATTGTAAACTCTGTGGGGCAGGGACTGTCTTATGTGTATGTACAGTATCTGGCATAGTGCATCCCCAATGTTGAATGTGGCCTCTAGCCTCAACAGTAACACAAATAATAACAACGCGCACACAAGCCAAATCTTACTTGGTTATACCAGTGTGTGTCTGGGGTAGTTCCTCCATGAACTTTAGTGAAATTATTGGTATAAATGACAGGAGAATTTGGCTTCAGTTTCCTTGAAGGACCATTATTTAGTCAATAACTAACTACAATATCCCTCTGCCCACAGGTATGAGGATGCATTCCAGGTTCACAGCTCTTCAATGGAGCTCAACCAAAATCCAATGGAGAGGGAGAATGAGCGTCTCCAGGCCATGGTGAATTCTCTTAGGTCCCAAGTCAACCAGGAGAAGCAACGAAAGGAGAGGGTGGAGCGTGAATACACTGCCGTTATCCAAGAGTACTCAGACCTCGAGCAACGGGTGTGTGAAATGGAGAGCTGTAAACTACGCATCAAGGAACTGGAGGCCGAGCTCCTGGAACTGCAACAGATGAAGCAAGTCAAGAAGTATCTTCTTAGCAGAGAGGATAACCTGTCTGAAGCACTTCTGGAGCCCTTAAACAATGCCCCTGAAGCCGACTACATTGACCTTTCAGAGGAAGATGGGAGTAAAACTCACAGTACATCCATGACGGCTTCCCCAAATCACCCCGTCCGGAAAAGCTGCAGCGACACGGCCCTTAACGCCATCGTGGCCAAGGATGCTGTAAGCCGGCACGAAGGCAACTACACCCTACACGCCAACAATGTGCGCAAGCGGGGCATGTCGATCCTGAGGGAGGTGGACGAGCAGTACCATGCACTGTTGGAGAAGTACGAAGAGCTCCTCAGTAAGTGCCGGCAGCACAAGGACAGTGTGCGCCACACCGGGGTCCAGACCTCCCGCCCTATTTCTCGCGACAGCTCCTTCAGGGACTTCCGGGGAGAGGGTCACGATCTGGAAGAGCGGAAGACAATAGAGAAGAGTCTTAGCAAACACGTGGAGGCTGTGGACAAGCGGCTGGAGCAGAGTCAGCCAGAGTACAAGGCCCTTTTCAAGGAGATCTTCTCACGCATCCAGAAGACAAAAGCTGATATCAATGCCACCAAGGTGAAAAACAAGTCTAGCAAATGAACCCCCCCATCACTGTGTTTCTTTTGCTCCCACATGCAACCTCAACGGCCATCTCTTCTCTTTTGTCCAGGAAATATTGTGCAGCTCTTCCCCTCCCCACCCCCGCCTTGAGACCTAGAGGTCCCTCATTTTGTTTTCTTGTATGGGAAGGGGGTCTACAATGGCTCAAGGGCAAGAAAGTGTGCGTCACTTTTTAAATTTAGTGCTCCAAGCGAACTCAGCTGCCACAGGCTTTCCGAACCTAATGGAAAAGCTGTATATTGTAGTTCTAGATTGTTTCAGAAACTTTACAATGAATTCCTGCATGTGTTGCTACAGCAGCCAGAAATCAAACACTCCAGAACTCAACCAACTACCCCTCTCCCCCATTTCAGCTTCTCCTCCAGCTACTGTGTTTGATCATCTGCAGGCAAAAGCTTGGACCTCCTGCAATGTCCTGGAATGCCCTGGATGCAGTGTTATACAGAAGTCATCAGCACTTCCAGAGACTGCTTCAGAACACCCAGCCCTTCTCTTTCTCTGTGGTTTACTGCAAAGGACCCCACAAGCATACCCAAGACACTGTAGTTGGACCTTTCCATTCCCTATAGGGCCTTATGTTCTTCCTATTTAAGCCATTCTCTTATCAGTCAGGTTTTTCAGAGATTTACAATGCAACTCATTGCAACTGGAAAAACTTGAAGAGAAATGTAGAACTGGTTACTGTAATGTCTTCATCAGCCTCTCCAAGGAGTCAGTCCGTAGTCTTAGGACTTTACATGTATAAGATATCCTTCTTTGACATTCCAGGTGAATCACAGCCTGGCTGAATTCATATAATGGTTGAAACTGACGGCTGGGGTTTTCCCAGAAGCCAAACAAGAAGTGCTGTTCCTGGTTCAGAGAGATACTCCTTATCTTTAGGTTTGGGTATTGGTCCTCTGTGCCTTGCTATTCAAGAGATCATCATTGCCCCTCCTAGCAAGCTCTTGAGATATGACTTTGTCTGGGTTTGCAATAAAAGGTTAGCAGTGACTCACACCTAGAGGTATAACAACAAAGCACCACATTCTTAAGGTATGAAGAGCAGTGATTATTAACAATAGTATTTATCACAATGTCCCACACCTTTACCATCAACATTCCTGATTGAGCTGACAGAGTTTTCTGCTGACAATAATCCAACTTGGCTGAGTGAGCTGCCTTCTTGAACAGTGGTCACCATCTGCCACTGGTGTTTAATACCAGCATCAGAATCTCTCTACTCTCTTCGCACGCAGGCAGGCAGGCACGCAGGCACACACACAAAAAGCCTCCCCAGTCTCAGGGATCACCAGTATCCATATCTCATCGAATGGGCCTTGTTTGATCAGACATAGCATCTTGAAGGACTCATGAATAGAGGCAGATAAAGAGCATGTCACTAGAGCTTCGGATACAGACCCAGAGCACTCAGCTGCAGGGGATGACGCTGGCAATTGGTATAAGTTACTGATGTTATAAGTTACTGAACAGTATTCAACATGCACTTAAAGAAACATTGGGCTGGACTCTGTTTTCACTTACACTAGCTTAAATCACAAAGTCAGATTGTCTGAGTTACATTGGCATAAACGAGGTCAGAATCTGGCTTTTGGTTAGTTTTTAGCATAATTTATCTAATTTTTTTCTCCTCCCACATTTGATTTTCCAAATTCAGGGTCTAACCCTACAAGGAGCTAACTGTCCTACCCTCACACTAAAATCAGTGAGGATTGAGGGTGCTTGGCGCTTTGCAGGATTAGTCCCCTGCTGGCCTTTCTTTTCTAAAGGTTGCCATCGCGCAGTTTGCAAAGGTGTGGCCTCCAAACCATCACCCCTGCTGCCTCTTAGATTGGCCTGCCAGAGGTGCCCAGTTCTGCAAATACCCTCTCCTTTCCCTTTCCAATGCCAAAAGCTTCTTTCTTCCACCCTTGACATTTTCAGATGGTCAGTGGCCCCAAACTCAGAAGTATTAGCAGCCATACACATGATTGTGGCTACCACTCTGGTAACCGTACGGAGAACCTTCATGCCTTATTTATTTATAATGGAAAGCAGTTGTTTAAAAACAAAAAGTAAGCGGCAAGTAGATTTCTCAGAGAATTCATCATGCTCTTTGTTACCACAGTCACGATACTTGGTGTGTTGATTATTAAATGTTACTTTATTTAAATCTTTATACTAGGGGACTTTTGAACCTATGTCTGTTCTAAAGTCATCTGTTTGTTGCATCAGTGTGAAGGGGATCACTTTCACTTTCGGTTTCAAACACTGTAAAGTATGAACCAGCATCTCCGTTTGAGTGTACATGAGATAAATATATTTAAAAATGCTTTATTCTCGTCCTAAATAAAAAGAAGCCACAGTATTCTGAAAGCTGAAACTTTTTTGTGATTGTTTTTTATTCCAAGAATAATCCAAGAGTGCTGATTTTTTTTAATTTCTGGCACGATTTAGAGCAGGGGTGGGCAATAATTTTTTGTTTTTTATTCCAAGAATAATCCAAGAGTGCTGATTTTTTTTAATTTCTGGCACGATTTAGAGCAGGGGTGGGCAATAATTTTTTATTTATAATAATTTTGGAAAGTGGTTGAAGGCCGCACTCTTCCATGATATTAATGGAGGAGATGCGGGGTTTGAGATGGAGGTTGGGTGCAGAAGGGGAGTTGGGGTAAGGGATTGGGATGCAGGAGAGAGAATGGAGTCTGAGAGGGAGCTTGGGTAAAGGAGGCAGTTGTGACCAAGGGTAAGGGACTAGAGTGCAGGGGTTTGGGATATGACCTAGGGTAGGAAGGGATCGTGATCTGGGGCAGGAGATTGAGGTGCAAGACCTGGGAAAGGATATGGGAGAAAGGGGGGACAGAGGGTTTGGGTATGTTGATTAGAGGGGGCAGAGGGTTGGGGAAGGGCAGGGCTGAGGTGCCAGAGGCAGGTTCTGGCCAGGAAACTTACCAGCCAGCAGCCAAACCAGCCTGCCTGCCTGCCGAACTAAGGCTTGCAGATCTTAAAACGTTTCCCAGCCAGCCTGCCTGCCTGCTCGCCGATGTGTTTGTGTGAATAACTGAACTGAGGAGAAGGGGCATAGTTCTTGGCTGCCTGCTATTCGAACAGGCAGCTCCCATTGGCCAGTTTCTGGCCAGAAACTGACCAATGGGATTATGATGGGGGAAGAGGGCAGCTCCTGAAGCTTCCCCCTCCCCCTCCAGTTTTGAAACAGAAATAGGGCCTGACAGCCGTGTTTCTGAGTGGCATGTGGGATAAGCAGGGGAGCCTGCCTAGGGCTCTTTGCTGCCTCCATGGGCTGGATCTGGTGGCTTGGCAGGCCGCAGGTGGCCTGTGGGCCGTATTTTGCCCAGGCCTGACTTAGAGCAAGAAAATGCTTTAGGCTCCTTGGAAGAAATTGGAGGAAATACAGCAGTGTAAATATACAGCTATGGTTATGTGTTTACTATGTATTTGAGAATCTCTCTGTTTATCCAAGAACTCCTCTTAAGCAGTAAGAGCTAGGACTACCCAATGTGGTATATAGATTCCTCTTATCATAACTTAAAGCAAAGTAAGGGTTTGGTTGTGCCAGGAAAATGGGATGTGCCTGGAATGGGATTGCTTCTCAAAACCACTCAGAAGAGACACAGAATCACTAGTCAGGTGAAAGGGAATGGTTGGCAGCCCCACCAGGTGCCCTTTCGGCAGGGGAGCTAAAGCTCCACCTCCTCTGATTCATACAGGAACGCTGCTGGCTGTTCCCCTTTGTCAGGAAGTGAGTGGAAAGTGCACAGTTTGCTGCATTCCTCACTCTGGCTGGGCAACACAGAAGGCAGACAAACCTGGATCTGCCCCCAGTGGGGGGACATGCACCCTTCCCCCATTGTGCCTATTGGAGCTGCAGGAGCCATGGAGAGGCACGTATCACCTGACCTCAAGCTGTTGCGGTGAGAGAATGCTGGAGTAGTTCTCTTTTCTCACGGCTGCCTTCATACTGAACCCCTTTTCATCCCCAGCCCTACCTCAGAGCAATGATTCAAATGAAGCAGGGACATTTTCATTTTATTTTCCAAAAAACAAAAATTGAGTTAAGGACCCGAGCAACACCAGGTAAATCTTCAAGTGTAACAGTTTTGTGTACTTGGGTTTGTAGCACCAACCACAGCATGAAAATGCACTGCTTCTCAGTTCTCAAAGACCATTAACTTGCAAAATTCTGAACACTCATCACCCAAATGCTGAATTAAAAAAAAATTAAAAATAGGCTCCAGAAAAAATGATTCATGCAAGTGATAAGAGATTATCATTTTGTTTTAACAAAGGAACAGCTGCAGCATATCAGTAGTTTGTGCAGCAAAGAGCTGAGAACATCCTTTCTGTGTCCAAAAATATTAGTGGCCATACACACAGAGAGACTTGTGATTCACAGTCAGTTGGGGGAGACAGTTGTTTACTTTAAAATGAGGGTTCCAGTGAACTGCATCTCCACTCAAAGGACAAAATGAGCATCCTCTGCATTTCTACAAAATCTTGTGTTTAAAGGAACTCCAAGTGCTTTACAAATAGGAATTAAGGGCCCCAACACTATTAAGAAGTAGGCCAAAAAGACTGAACAATCATTTTACTCACTGTGGAAATGTAACCACCTGTCTTATAGAAGGTGGCATTTAACAGCACACAGAAACACCTTGAAACAGCTTAGAACAGGAAGTGAACAGATTGATGACACCACTTCACACTTGATTACAGAGCTCTGCGACTTTGTCCTCACCCACAACTATTTTCGACTCAGATCACTGTGCAAACTGTGATTGCATCCTTAGGCACCTGAGCCCACCATCTCACAAATTATGGAAGGGTTTTGTACAGGCCCTGGTCCCCATTCACATGTCACCAGATGGGATGAATCTATTTTTAAAACAAGCTCCAATAGTGGTCGGTTTAATTCTCCATGCTTCCTTAAGCCTTAAAAGCCTGCTTCTGTTTGAATTACATCAAAGTCAGGTCTAGGGATGTAAAACCCTGTTTAAAAAGTTAATCAGTTAAACATGAAGTTTAACCAGTTAACTGGGATCCTGCAACCTGGAGCGGGCCCCTGGCACAATGAGCCCCAGCGAGGCTGGAGCAACTCCCTGCCCATATTGGGTGGGGGACTGCTCTGGGCCACCGGTTAACCAAGTGACACTTATCAGGTAACTGGTTAACCAGTAATCCTTTACATCCCTAATCAGGTCTTAATCAAATCCCCTCTACATGCATAGCTCTCATCCATATCATGGCCCTAACCAAAAGAAAGGCAAAAGGGCAATGATTTTAACTCAGTATACTCTTTGGCTGTGTCTAGACTGGCACGATCTTGCGCCAGAGCTATGCAAATGAGGCTCAGCGTGGAATATCGCCGAGCCTCATTTGCATAACTAATGAGCCACCATTTTTGCAGAAGAGGCTCTTGCGCAAGACGGAGCTGTCTACACTGCCCCATCTTGCGCAAGAAAAACCCTCTTGCGCAAAGCCGTTATGCCTGAAAATAATCAGCATAACGGCTTTGCACAAGAGGGTTTTTCTTGCGCAAGACGGGGCAGCGTAGACAGCTCCGTCTTGCGCAAGAGCCTCTTCTGCAAAAATGGTGGCTCATTATTATGCAAATGAGGCTCGGCGATATTCCACGCTGAGCCTCATTTGCATAGCTCTGGCGCAAGATCGTGCCAGTCTAGACACAGCCTTTGCCTCACCCAGGAGTTTTGTGGCAGGACTTTCAAATAACACAGGATGGAAGAAGAGGAAAGGTGTCTTCATTTAAAGACTGGGTTCAATTGTGTCAACTCAGTCACCTTTGTTCTGCTAACTGAAGTCCCACAGCAGGCTGCAGAATAATGACCTCTGAGAATCCATATAACCAGTGAGACAATAATGTTGCCAGGGTTAACAGTCGGCAAAGTGAATCATCCTGCTATAGCTATTTCTTCTCCATCTCTTTGGCTACAAATCATAAACATGTACCTGCTTGTTGCTTGAAATTAAGGTCACCAGATGGCATGCAAGGAGTCTGATTTTATTCTCAAAGCATTCAGTTATCATAAGAACGGCCATACTGGGTCAGACCAAAGGTCCATCTAGCTCAGTATCCTGTGGCCAATGCCAGATGCCCCAGAGGCAGTGAACAGAACAAGGGAATCTTCAAGCAATCCTTTTCCTGTCACTCATTCCCAGCTTCTAACAGAGGCTAGGGACACCATTCCTACCCATCCTGGCTAATAGTCATTGATGGCCTAACCTCCATGAATTTATCTATTTCTTTTTTGAAATCTGTTAAAGTCATGGTCTTCACAACATCCTCTGGCAAGGAGTTCCACAGGTTGACTCTGCGCTGCATGAAGAAAAACTTCCTTTTGTTTGTTTTAAACCTGCTACCTATTAATTTCATTTGGTGACCCCTAGTTCTTATATTATGGGAACAAGTAAATAACATTTCCTTATTCACTTTTTCCACACCAGTCATGATTTTATAGACCTCTAGCATACCTCCCTTAGTCTCTTTTCTAAGATGAAAAGTCCCAGTCTTTTTAATCTCTCTTCATATGGGACCCATTCCAAACCCCTCATCATTTGTGTTGCTCTTTTCTGAACCTTTTCCAATGCTAATATATCTTTTTTGAGATGAAGGGACCACATTTGTACACAGTATTCAAGATGTGGGTGTACCATGGTTTTATATAGTGGCAATAAGATATTCTCTGTCTTACTCTCTGTTCCTTTTTTAATTATTTCTAACATTCTGTTTGCTTAAAGAAGTCCCCAGGATTACCATTCCCAACAACCTGTGCTCCGGTAGTACTACACACATTAGATTAAAACAAAATGCTGTGTCCTCCGTGACCCATCAGCGTTGCTTAATGTAAGTTGTAACAGGCTGCTTGACAACGATAAAAGACACTTAACTCCTTTCCCAAGGAACAGAGCATGTTGCCTCCACAGTGATTACCAAAGAGAGACCCAAACTCAGATCCCTGTTACACTGCCCTTACCCAGGCAGAGTAGCCTCAGCACCAACTTTTTAAATCAACAGTTTTGACTTCATTCAGCAGCTTAAACTAAGCGTTCTTTTAATGGTCTCTGATACCATTTCTACTCCTGCCAAAATGTGAGAGGCTCGGGCAGTGCTGTCACCATTCTACCCATTTTCTACTGCCCAAAGCAGTGACTCCTCGGCTGCGTCTAGACTAGCAAGATTTTGCGCAAAAACGGCTGCTTTTGCGCAAAAACTTGCCAGCTGTCTACAGTGGCCGCTTGAATTTGCGCAAGAACACTGACGATCTAATGTATGATTGTCAGTGTTCTTGCGCAAATACTTTGACGCTCCTGTTCGGGCAAAAGTCCTTTTGCGCAAAAGGGCCAGTGTAGACAGCTCAGATTTGTTTTGTGCAAAAAAAGCCCCGATGGCTAAAATGGCGATCGGGGCTTTCTTGCGCAAAACCGCGTCTAGATTGGCCAAGGATGCTTTTGCGCAAAAGCATCCATGCCAATCTAGACGCGCTTTTGCGCAAATATTTTTCCGTTAAAAGTATTTGCGCAAAATCATGCCAGTCTAGACGTAGCCCTCCTGTCTTCCAAAGAATTCAGTGCCTATTTCAAGGGACATGGAGGATGCTCACCACTTTGCATGAGGCTCTTAGAATCTTACAGAACTAGGTCTAGTCTATTTGAGAAGTTTGCATACCTAGAAAACACTTTATATTAATATATGTAATCATAAAAGAGGGGTTGGGGACGTGTGATGTGCACCCTCTATTTCTTACACAGAATATTCTGGGATTCCATACGATTGGCCAAAGATATTGCAGGGATTAGGGGTGTTACTGTAAAATAGTGTTACCAACTCTCAAGATTTTACACAAGACTTACTTACTATAGTTGATGAAGCTTCAGGGGGTAGCCGAGATAGTCTGTTACAGGAAAAAAAAAAACAAGTGGTCTGGTAGCACTTTATAGATGAACAAAACATGTAGATGGTATCATGAGCTTTCGTGGGCACAGCCCACTTCTTCAGATGACCAGAGAAGGCCCCAGAGCAAGATTTCTGAACACCTGGGATTGCCAAAACAGAAATATTGCTCAATGCACAATGCGTGGCTAGGCAAAATCTGCACACAAAGACATTAGTGCACCCCCTTAGGAGTGAAAGTAATTTAAGTTTCTTATAAGTACTGTTATGTTACACCCCCCCAGGAGGGGGGGGCTCAGGGCAGGGGGTGGGGATGTGGGGGAGGTAGCAGGAGTCAGGGCAGGAACTTGGGGATAAGGAGGAGCTCAGGACAGTTGGCTGGGGATGTGTGGGAGTCTAGAAGTCAGGAATTGGGGTGTGGGTGGTTGAGGAGTCAGGGCAAGGAGCTGGGAGTATAGGGGATCAGAGCAGGGGAATCTGGGGGTTACAGGAGTCAGGGCAGGGAGCTCAAGGCAGGGGACTGGGTGTGTGCTGGGGGAAGTGCAGAGGGGCCAAGGGCACCATGGGGGCTGCAGCCACACATACCAGATTGTTGCTGCTCTTCTTTCCTTTTCCTGACCATCAGGAATAGAGGGGAAAAGTGCACATCCTGCGTACATTCCTTCTGTGCCCCTCCCCTGGGCAACTGGAAGGAGAGGGATGCATGCACGGGGTACAATTTCCCCTCACTCCCTGATAGTCAGGGGAAGCAGAAGAAGAGCAGCAGCGAACCAGTATGTGCGGCTGCAGGACCACACCCGCCTAAAATGGTGCCAGGGGAGTGGGCTCAGGGCTTGGGCAGTCCTGGACGTGGAGGGGCACACCCCCAGCTAGCCCCTAACCTGCGTACTTGCTGCTGAGCACAGCAGCCTACAGGAAGCCCTGAGAGCACACCACCCCTCCCACTGCAGCTGAGTGTCCCAGCCAGCTGGCTTCCTGCCAGAGCAGCGCACCAATGCACACCAGCTTATTTTCACTTCTACCTACACCCCCAAATGCACAATAGACAACATCATCACAGAGCCACACACCACCCCCCTGTATCACTGCACGGACCAAAGGAAATTAGGGAGCATTCTGTGGCTTGTGTTATGTGTATGAAGTCTGACTAGATGATCACAGTGGTCCCTTCTCACCTTGGAATCCATGACACAACACTGCTCAGCCACACAACTATTGCACATCCTTCGCAGTTCCAGTGTGTCAAGCCAGATCAATCCTGTCCCCAGAGGGTGGGAGCCTGGAGGGTTGAGTCCTGCCCCCTAAAGAATGGGAGGTCTGGGGGGAGGCAGGGATGGTTACAGAGCAGGGCTGTCTGCACTGTACAGATGTAAAATCCCATTAAAAAGTTAACTGGCTAAACAGTAAGTTTAAATGGGATCCTGTGAGCAGTGGGCCCAGCTGGAGGAGCCCCCCCTGCCCAAGGTACTTGGGCCCTGGCAGGCTGGAGCACCCTCCCACAACGTGGTGGGGGGGGGGGGCTGTTCCAGCCAAACCAGGCTGAGCCCACTGTGCCTGGGGGCTGCTCACACCCTGCTGAAGCTGGGAGGGGAGCTGCTCTGGCCCAGCTGGGCCGCTAGTTAACCCCTCAGCTGGTAAGGGTGATGCTTACCGGGTAACCCTTTACATCCCTACTGCGTTCACCCGGCAATGGGGGCTCCTGCTCCGTGAGCAGGGCAGGACTTGGCCGCATCGTTGCAAACTGGCCTCTGGGGTCATGATGTGGCTCAGGTGTGGCCCGGCCACCCTGACAGGGAATGAGGGAAGTGGGCCCGGGGGCCCCGCCCCGCCTGCCCTCACAGCCGCACGGGCCGGGAGGAATTGCCCCGGAACCTCCAGCGCACCCGCGGTTTCCCGGCCGGACTCTTGAGGGGACACACGCAGAGGACCCAAGATGGCGGCGCGCGTGCTGCGGGGCCTTTGGCGGGCGAGGCCGGCGCCACTCCCCGCCAGGCCCCTCCGCGGTATCCTACTCCGAGCCGCCCCCAGCTCGGAGTTCCGGAGCGAATACGCCCTGGACAGGCTTTATCCTGAGCAGCGCGGAAGCGACGCCGCGGAGGGAGCCCAAGTGCGTGGGGGGGGAGGGGCTGTCATGGGAGGGGACGAAAAGCAGAACGTCAGGGTAGGGGCGGGGCCAGATCTTGAGGGGCGTGGCTTTATTGAAGCGGGCGGGGTCTGATGGAAGTGGGCGGGGTCTCAGGACGAGGAGATGACAGACCTGGCCGGAGTGCAATGGGTGTGGCCTGGTAGAAATGGGAGGGGACAGAAGTGGGCATAGCCTGAGTACAGTGGGTGGGGCCCAGAAACAGTAAGGACCTGTACTAGCTGATGGCAAGTTATATGGGGCTGTTGTGCTTCATTCAAAGCAAACCCCCTTTTACTAGCTGCAGGCAGGCTGATTTCAGAAAGCTCCCTGTGGGCCATTGCACCATGACACTATCCTGTTCTGGAGAAACAGCCTTGCAGCACAGCTTCACGTGATGGCTCTTGGCCACAGAAATTACTATAAGGACCTGTTTTGGTCCTGGGTGCTGGACTTTACAGGGAGCCGAACCTCAACAGCAACAACAGTGGAGACTCTTAGATTTTAAAAAAAAAGAGTAACAGCATCGCTGATAATGGTAGTTTAGTTGTGATGTCTGTCATGGCAAAGATGTAAATATCTGGGAGAAGCTGAAAAAAAGTCATGTGGCGTGTCACTTAATTATGAAGAAAGGGAGCAGTGGAGAGGGACAAAGTGAAGCTGTACTAGTTCAACAGGTATGGAATGTCTGCATGTGTCTCAGTATGTGGAGAAGTCACCGGGCCCTGTACCCTTATCCGCAGTCAGATGTGACTCTCAGCAAGCAAGTGGAACAGAACGTTTATTCATTGACAGAGACACAGTGTAACACAGACTTGTTGTTACAGGAACCAAGAGCATTTAGTCTAGTCCATCTTGGGGATCCGGGAGCCCAGTGCCAGGGCTCTGCCTAGCCCTCCAAGCCAGCTAGACTCCCTTTTCCCCAAGCCAGCCAAAAACTAACCCACACACCCAACAGCAGGTCCCAGCCGTCTAGACAGTCCCACCTCCTCTTTTGTCCACCTTCCAGGGCCCCAGGTGTTATCTGACTATCGCTGGTTGCATCTTCCCCTGGGTAGGGTCAGGTGACAGGCCAGCCTGGGCCATATGTGCCTTCTATCAGGAGTTCTCACTTCAAGATCCCATCCCCTGCTGGGCACCACACACTACAGAACAGCACAGCACAGCACAGCTGGGATCACATACAGCATAAGAAAGCAAACAGTGAATACAGTCCCCACTACGTCACAGGATGGTATATTGCAAATGCCTAACAGATAATAAAAACAGCTTGTGTGGAAAGAGCCCATAGAGCAGGATTGTGTAGGACAGAACAAATGAGCTAGTCTGTTTACAAGAGGAAAGAAAATATCCAGCCTGGACACCATAAGTGAAAGGTGCAAAGAAGAGTATAAACCAAGCCTCAGCAGTAGACCACACTCAGGGTATGTCTAGACTACATGGATCCGTCGACGGAGCCATGTAGATGAGTTTACTAGACGTAGGAAAATGAAGTGGCGATTTAAATAATCGCTGCTTCATTTACATCAAAATGGCCGCCACGCTGTGCCGATTAGCTGTTTGGCGGCACAGCGGGGCAGTCTGGACGTGCCGCGGTCAACAAGGGAAGCCTTTGTCGACCGTTCTGGTATACCTCATTTCACGAGGCATACCGGAGCGGTCAACAAAGGCTTCCCTTGTCGACCGCGGCACGTCCAGACTGCCCCGCTGTGCCACCAAACAGCTGATCGGCACAGTGTGGCGGCCATTTTTATGTAAATGAAGCGGTGATTATTTAAATCTCCGCTTCATTTTCCTATGTCTAGTAAACTCATCTACATGGCTCCACCGACGGAGTCATGTAGTCTAGACATACCCTCAGAGACCTACACTAGATGAAAGAATAATTCTAGGTCCAGGATAGACGACTGATTACAGGGATATTTTCACAAATCAATTTTGAATATAACACTTTATAAAAATAGAGTAGGTATGTAGCAATAGCTGCTGTAGTTATATTTTCTTTCAAATTGTGATCCAGAGACTGATTTTATTGCACAAAATGCTTCCTGTAACATCAAACATCAGTTGCTTCCTTACATGTATGTATTTTACAGGCTGGGACAAAACAAATCTCTTCTGACATTCCTGTGGGTAAGTCTATCATATAGGAGAAATGCTCTTCCATTGTCCAAATTTCTTTCAGTGGAATTTTATTGCCTGTAAAGCAATTAGGTTATTTTAAGAAATTTCACTTATCTGCACAGAAACAATAAAAAGCAAAGAACTCCAATTAGCATTGAAAAGTTACCCATAAACATAAGGAATTGAGCATAAAATAAGTTTTGTGCACAAGATGTGTTGGTGACTGGAAGAAGAGGGTGGAAGAACCTGATAAGAAATTCTAATAATCCTGAGTTTATTTTGTACACCACAAGAGGGGCTATATGATTATTATAATATTTGATGATAGAAAATGGGATTGGTGGCGGAAATGTAATGCTGAAGGGCAATTAAAATATAGAATGACTTGGTAAGATTTTCAGTCTCATTGCTTTATATCCTAAAATGGTTATAGGCTTTTAGAACCTGAGCAAGAAAAGTATTTTGGTAGGGCAGGATAAAGTGGAATTCTCAGTACAGGTGAAACCTCTCTAGTCTGGAACTCTCTGGTCCAGCAACATTCGTGGTCTGGCATGATTTTAGTTTGCTGGATGTCCACTTATCATGGGTGTGGCCAAGTTTCCCGCGGTTCCATAAAGTTTGTTTACAGCCACCAGTCCTGACTCTGTGCATTGTGTTGTTATTTAGCTCTAATTTACCCCTAAATATCTTCTAAGAACCCAGCAAGCAGTGGAAATGTTGGTAATTCTGCTAGACAATATTGACTCCCATGGTCTGGCAAATTCTCTGGTCCGGCACCGATCTGGACTAGGTGCTGGACTAGAGAGGTTCAACTTGAAGCAGTAAAGCGCTGATCCAAAATCTACTCCACTAGTAGACTTCCCATTGACTTCAGGAGGGTTTGGATTAGGCCTTAACGGATTAGGTAATGTGTAAACTTGTTTCCTTACAACAAAGAGTGGGTTTATACATAGAATATCAAATACCTCAGAGGAGTGTATTTGTTTCAGCTTCCTTTCCACTTGAGGTCTGTTAACTCTACCAGAGCTTGTCAATATGGATTCTGAGTTGGCCATCTCACTTTAAACTTGCCTTCTCTTTCCCCATCCTCACATTTTAAGTGGTTCTCAACTAGTGGTACATGCACCCCAGGGGTACACAGAGGTCTTCTAGGGGTACATCAATTCCTCTAGATATTTGCCTTGTTTTACAATATGCCAATATACTAGTGAAGTCAGTGCAAACTAAAATTTCATACAATTATTTCTTTATACTGCTCTGTTGACTATACGTTGATACATAAAATATAAAAATTGACTTTACATATTTTGTAATTACATAGTAAAAATGAGAAAAGTCAGCAGTTTTCCAGTAACTGTGCTGGGGCACTTCTGTATTTTTATGTCTGATTTTGTAAGTAAGTAGTTTGAGAAATGAAACTGAAGGTACACAAGACAAATCAGACTTCTGCAAGGGATATAGTAGTCTGGAAAGATTGAGACACACTGATTCAGATTATTTTTTTTCTCTGCTCCTGTGTGATTAGTTATAGATCTGGCTGAGGGGTTAAGTTCTCCTGCATTCTTGTCTTCCAGATTGCCTTTCCATATCCTATTGCCGGAGCAGTGGACCTGGAGGCCAGAATGTTAATAAAGGTATAAAAAATATTTTGTGAATTGAAAAATATATAGACTGTACAACAAGGTGAAAACTTGGCTTTCCGATGTTTTTTAAAAGTCCTAATCAAATTTGAGTGGCCTTCTGCTTGTTCTTTTTTCATTATAGTGAAGAAATTTAAAGGGACATTCAGGCTCATCAAACTTAACCCAAAATAGGTGGTAGTAAAAAAAAAAAAAGTAATCGCAAAACTTAAGACCAGTAGAAATGTTTAATGTTATTTTTATTAAATTTTTAAACAAAAACAATTCTCTGCAGCATTCACATTTTGAACTTTTCAGCACTGCAATATGTAAGAAGCTGAAAATGAAACTGACTAGTCTGTTTGCAAGATACAAGCTGAGAAACATGCACAAAAATAATCAGATATTTAAAATCAAATTTAAAAAAAAATTTCCCTCCATGTGTTACTTGTAACTCCTTAGTTACCTAGGGATGTGAAGGACTAGTCAACTATCCAATAAGCAAATGCTTATCGGATAGTCTACAGGATAGTCAACTAGTCGCTTCCCCCCTCCTTGCTGCCTCTATCAGAAAGAGGCACAAAGGGGATAAGAAGAGAGGGTACTTCAAAGCGGCAGCATCACTTGAAGCTTGGGGCCAGAATCTGGGCTCCACGTGGTGCTGCCAGTTTGAAATGGCATGTACAGCCTTGGGCCAGCTGGGATGTCCTCAGCCTGCACGCAGACTGTGGCACCTGGGATCAGCTGAGGACTCCCCCGCTGACCCCAGGCTCCATGCAGCACTGCCACTTTGAAATGCCGCGGGGAGCCTGGCATCAGGCTTCTTGCAGCATTTCAAAGCAGCAACGCCACGGGGAGCCTGGGATCAGCTGGGGAGTCAGCTCACCTGGGCTCCATGCGGCGCTTTTGTAGTTGTTGCTACACTTCAAAGGCAGAGGCGTCCTATTGACTAATCGAATAGTTGATGCAAAGTGCATCAGTTAATTAGTCGATATTTAATATCCTTACAGTTAACTGGTAGATATAAGGATAAAAGGTAAATATAAGGATAAAAATATTGTTTTAAATAAGTGTTAAGCAATTTATTCTTTGTAATTGGAAGTAGCAGTTACCTTCCAATTGATAATGCCGTAGTGTTCGGAAAGCATGATGAGGTCCATATAAATACCTAGGTAGAGGTTTTCTTTAACTGTGGCACCGAGAAGAGCAGAAAAAGGATGTGATCCTACTGCACACAGATTAGAATCAACATGGCAAACTAATCAGCAGCTGCTTTTGCATGATAAAGTAAACATTTCCTTCTTTTTTTTTCCACTTATAGTCAATAGTAAGGCAGAAGTTAGATTCCATTTGGCATCAGCGGATTGGATTGCAGAAGATGTGAGGCAGAAAATGGCAGTGATGGTAACTGTTAGCTTTTTCCTTCCCCTTCCAACTATTTTGTTTAATGTTACAGCCTTCTGTCACAGGTTAGGGCAACTGCATCTGCAGTTTCAGCTCATGGTCCAGCAAGGGACCTGATCTAGGCTTGCGGCTCCTCAGCTATCACCTTATTTGGATGGAGACCTGTATCTTTTTCTCTCCAGACCTCAGTTTTTCCAGGCTTCACAGTTCCCTGCCTGCACTGTGATTTCCCCAGCAAGTCAGGGTGCCTAAACTGGGCAACTTCAACGCCTGGCAGAGATCAAACTTTCAAATCCCACCAAGAGGGTTTTCTGTCATTAAAAGTTCATAGTTCAACATAAGCACCCACATGCATAGATTAGCTGTTCCTTTATACAGGTAGTGTCTTCGATCTTCCTGCAGCTGATGTTGGTCATATGTGTCCCCCAAAGATGATTTATATAATCCCACAATACATAAATTTTGCATCTATAACGCAATGGATTTAAAAGCTATTTAAACTTAAGACAATAGATATCCCAAAGATGTTGTGGAAAATTACCAGCTCTGTCTCGGCTTCGATGCCAGGAAATGATACATTTGTAACAGTGTTCATGGTCAAATATTTTCTCTTTTCCTTCCCAGCACAAGAATAAAATAAACAAATCTGGTGAGCTGATCATAAACTCTGAAGTGAGTCGCTACCAAATGAAGAATCTGGCAGACTGTTTGCAAAAAATCAGAGACATGATTAAGGAGGCCACGCAGAAACCCAACGTGGTATCCAAGGAGACTACCCAGCTCCTCATAGCCAGGT
Organism: Pelochelys cantorii; assembly: GCA_032595735.1. Classification (NCBI taxonomy): domain Eukaryota; kingdom Metazoa; phylum Chordata; order Testudines; family Trionychidae; genus Pelochelys; species Pelochelys cantorii. The sequence continues at coordinate 18,245,274 of CM064344.1, forward strand.
ATAAAACAATCATAGGGCTCAACTTCAGCTAGATTTGGATTAGACAGAAAAAATCCACAGTCCAGTTGGAATTTGCAGGTGAGTTAAACACAGGTCTCCCTGAGCAGGGCTATCATGATGCTAGAAGGGACTGTAGCAGAGCTACAACAAGGTGACAATGGGTCAGCTGCTCTAGTTAGACCGTTCTAAATAACTTGCACTGTTCTATCAGTTCTGGAGTGTTTTAATATAACTTTATACTGTGCTAGCCATTGTAGTAGTCTCTTTTCATACCTGATCAAACCACTGGTCCATGAAATCTGGTATTCGCATTCTTTCAAATGACCAATACGTGAGGTTCTTGAACAGTGTTTCTCAACCTATTTACCACTTCAGGCCATGTATACAGTTTTCTGTGTGTTATATATACACTGTGTGGATGTGGCCCATATATTATCTGTATAGCACAGAAGATGTAAATGGGCTGCAGCAGTGTGCTGGTTGAGCCATGAACAGCCCACAGGTTGAGAACCACTGCTAGAGGGAGGTGAAAGCTCCCTATGGGGAACAGTGTAATGCTGTTTTGGGGGGAGAAGGGCTGGAATTCCTTCCTGGCCTCGGCGATAATCAACTTGCATCCTGAGACATGAGATTTTTTTTCTACTCTTGTCCTAGCATGAATAATTTTAGTATAGTTCAGCAGTTTATTTAAATCCAAAGGGCAGAGATTATCTCCCTGTATGCATGGACGGCATCTGGTAACACATTGTGTGTGTATCATCAGACAAGTGTTGAATAGTAATTGTTGTTTTTAAATATTTTTAGGGGTAATCTGATTAAGGCACTCCATTCTCTGTTTTAGGGTACAAAAAATGAATCGTGAACGACTGCGACAGAAAAAAATTCATTCTACTATAAAACAAAGCAGGCGGATAGACGTTGATTGAAGATAAGAAAGAAATTCCCTGGATAGCCTATTTTTAAACACATTCATCTGGAAAATGAAGAGGATACTCAAATTACAAAAAAACTTTGCTTAAACATGTAAAGTAAAATGTAGTTTAACATCTGCTTTCTTGTATATAATAAAGTGGGTTTTCATGAACAATATTTTCAGTAGATTATTAATGTCGCAGATATTTTCCATATTTTAAAAGAAAGCCAAATGCTTAGGCTTTCTTCAGACATGACTTTTTTGTATTCCTCGTGCCCCAACTGTACACCCTTGTGTATTGATGTATGAGAGTAACCCCTGCTTCTGAAAAAGCAAGCAAGTTAGCTTTGGAGCAGAATTGTGCACCAAGAGATTTAAACGAAGATGCTTTAGCAAGTTTAGGCTGTTATGCTTATAAGAAGCACACGGGATCTTTTTCAGGGAAAAAGGCAATATGCCGCATTTATTGAGAATACAGTAGGGAAGCAGTTAGCATATGCTTTATAATGACACAGACACCCTACAGATGGTGCATAATTACCAGTCCGTCGTGGCTCAAGTCAGTCTTACTGGCCAGGCAAGGCTGACTGAGTGAGGAGTCAGGGTCTTTTGATTGCGATTCAAGGCTCCTGCGAGGCTTGGCTTGCAGGACGGAACCCAGAGTTCCATAGAAAGAGCTCTCCTTATACTTGTAAGTTCCCATTTGGGTCTATGGATTTTGCAGTGTGATCCACTCTGAGGTGTTAATCTGCATTCTCCAATGTTATCCTTTGATGGTGATTGTCAGGATTCCCATCCTTGTGTCTCAGTCTTGGTGGGGTCTCTGCTTGTCTCCAGGGTTTTTCAATGCTGCTAATTTGGTTCAGCCTCAGACACAATGACTGTTTTGTTATGTTCAAAGTTTCCACTTCTTGATCACCTGGGCATCTGTGATGGCTTTCACTCACGCACTCCCTCCACTCACACCAAACAATTGTACAAAGTTTCAGACAAGATAATAATTACACAACTTAGTTTGTGATGCAGACAAGGGGTACAACTTTAAGAAGGAGGCATCTGAACTGTGCCTTGAGGTGGCCAAAGGCACACTCCACCTGACTCCTCGCCTGACTGAGGTGGGAATTAATTGGTCCCTGCTGGGGTCCAGGTGGCTGGGGTATGGCTTCATCAGCCATGGCATGAGGGGGTAGGCTGCCTCCCCCACAATGCACAGTGGCCTCTGCACATCCCCAACTGCAATGTCATGCTGAGGGAAGAACGTGCCCACCTCCAGCTTCCTGTAGAGGCTCGAGCTGCAAAATACGCGGGCGTTGTGCGCCCTTCCCAACCACCCGACAAAAATGTCTGTGAACTGTCCACAGTGGTCAACCAGGGCCTGTAGCACCATGGAGAATTAGCCCTTCCTGTTGATATACTGGGCTGCTCGATGACTTGGTGTGCAGATTGGATATGGATTCCGTCTATGGTTCCACCGCAGTTCAGGAATCCCAGGTTGGCAAATCTTGTGACGATTGGGTCCAGGTCTCCCAGGCAGATGACCCTGAGCAGCAGGATGGAGTTGATGGCCCTCACAACCTGCAGAAGGAGACAAACAAACACACAAAACAGAGAATGAGATGGAGTGCCTGAGCCCTTGGGATGTGCCTGCTCCCCTTTCCTCCCCCCCTTCCTCCCCTCAAATGCCCCAGGAGCCATCCCTATGAGGCCGCTCCCCCAGCAGCGGGGCTGTGTGAGGGTGGGATGGTACAACCCCCATGGGAATGGGGCTTTTCCCCCCACCCCTCTTTCCCTAGGGTCCCCCTTTTCTAGGACTCCCCACCCCACAGGGACTGCAGCCCAAAAGCACCTTACCTCCATGAGGAGGGCTCCGACAGTGGACTTTCCCATGCCTAACTGGTTCCCCACTGACCAGTAACTGTCCGGGGTGGCAAGCTTCCAGACAGCAATTGCGACCTGCTTCTCCAGGGGGATGGCAAGTCGCAGGTGGGTGTTGCATTGTCAGAGGGCAGGGGCAAGCCAGGTATGCAGCTCCAAAAGGTGACCCTCATGCAGAAGTTTTGGAGCCACTGCTGGTCGTTCCACCGCTCCATGACCAACCAGTCCCACCAGTCGGAACTGGTATCCAGCCTCCAAAACTGTCTCTCCACTGTGGAGTGTGGTTGCAAAGGTCTTGCTCCCATGCACAAGGAAAGAGTCTCTAGAATGAGATTGGTGTCGAGCTCGTGGAGGGCCATGAAGGCAGCCTGCACAAACTGCTGCAGAAACTGCAGCATAGTCATGTGGGGCTATCGCATGGCAAAAAGAAAAATGCGGTTGCATCCAAAAGCTGGGCAACCAGAGTACACACTACTAATGCTTTGCTGTCCTTTGGAGGGTAGGCAAGCACACAGCAGAAGCAGAGAAACAGCTGTCCAGGGGGGTTCCTTTAACCATGTCTCTCAACTAGGTTTAGGCAACAGCATTCAGAAGCACCTGGTGACCTAATGCCCTGCCTGAACTGGATGGCCTGATATGCGACATAGCATCCAATCAATGTGGATGCTATCTTTCGAAAAAGCAGATCGCTTTTTCCATGTGCTTTTGCTGTGTAGACGCTGTCTTTTGAGAGAAGTTTTTCCGGAAGATCTCTTCCAGAAAAGCTTCTTTCAAAAGAAGCTTGCACTCTAGATGTAGCCCCACTCAGGCAGCGGACAGAGAACCAACACAGACTGCCCCAGGGATGGAGCTGGGTCCCATACTAAGAAGGCAGGATAAGGGACCTGCCAAAGGTAGGGATGTGGAGTGGGATGTCCAGTGAACTCAGGGATATGGTGATAGAACAGGGTGGTGGGCCCAGTCCCACTCAGGAAGCAGCTGGACAGCCAACACAGGTTGCCCCAGGGATGGATCTAGCTCCTGCATTAAGAAAGCAGAATAAGGGACCCCCCTGAAGGTGGGGTGGGTTCTTGAGTGGGATAGGGCATTTGCCTGGGGAAGACAGGGTTGTGGGCTTGAGTCCCACCCTGGGAGTGGCCAGACAACTGCCCCATGGGAGGAGTTAAGGCAGGCTTACTCCTGCCCTGGCCTGTACCGCTCCATGTACAGAAGTAGCTCCATATCCTGCCCCTCATCTACAGGCACCAACCCCCCACCTCTACTGACCACTGTTCTCCATTACTGATCTCTGGAAGTTGCAGGAGTGGTGTCTGCAGGCTAGCATGTGGAGACCCCCTGCTCTGATCTCTTCAGGGGCTGCAGGGACATGCCAGCCACCCTCAGGAGCACAATTACCAGAGGGATAATTACTCCAGACATGACAGGTTAGGCAATTTTGAACTCACTACTCAAAGAATTAAATTTAAGCATAAGACAGAAATGAAAGTTATGCACAGACCAGTCAAACACTAAAAATAACCCACTTTGCAAGCAGTAAAAGATGCATCTAGAGTAGGTCGTGCAACAATGAAAGGGAAAAAGACTGATGGAGTGGCCACAGCCATTGAAAGTCCAGCAAAAGCAGTGACTATCTGAACAGAGGTGACAGGGAGGAATACATGTAGGATGATCAGTGAGATGCTGCTGAGCCTGGTCTTGCACACTTTGGATACATCTACACTGCACACTTATTTTGGAATAAGCTATTCCGGAAGAAATACTCTGGGGAAGCCTCAAAATTAGTCCGAAGCAGGCTCCCCTAGTGTGGACGTGCTACCTCAATTTAGAGCCCCAGGAAGCACAAGGGAGTAATTACTTTGAATGGCCTGGGGGGGTGGAGCTATTTTGAAATAACAGCAGCGAAGCGTCCACACTACAGCTATTTTGAAATAGCAATTTTGGAAGAGGCATTATTCCTCATGGAAAGAGGTTTACAGAAGTCAGAATAAACCATCCAGTATTTCAAATTTATTTTGAAATAACGGAATTGCTGTGTAGACGCTTACATTGTTATTTCAGAATAATTGCTGTTATTGCGAAATAACACGGCTGTGTAGATGTACCCTTCTAGAGCACTTCTATGGGAATTGTCTAATGAATTAGCAGCTGGCTCTTTTTCCCATAGCTTTGGATGGCAAACTTGGTTAAGAGATACTGCAGCTAAGCACTTGCATGTGCCCTTGGTGACCTAATGGCTTCCTAAAGCAGAGATTGTGGGCGCACCATAGTTCAAGTGCTTTTAGGAGAGAGATGTTCCCTGCAGACAAATTTGCTTTCTCAGGGTACGTCTACACTACAGCGTTAATTCGAGTTATCTTAATTCGAAATAGTTAATTCGAATTAAGCTAATTCAAATTAACGCATCTACATACAAAAACTATTTCAAAATAGCGTTTTGCTATTTCGAAATAGTGCGTCCACACTGAGTGGACCCTGAACCAAAGTTAAGGCTGTCCAGAACCAGTGCTGGCAGGGCATCAGGTTAGGACTTAGTGTGTGGGGCTGCTGCCTGAGGCTAATGGAGCGCCATGCTTAAAGGGACCCTACCCCCACCCCGGACAGACAGTTCTCAGGGTTCCCCGCTTGCTTGTCTACCTCGATGAAGGACAGCAAAGCATTCCTGTCTTGGAGTGCCCTGAGTGCCGGCACTTGGGACACCACAGCACTTGGCTACATGGAGCCAGAGCTGCCCCTGGGCACACCGGTGCATCTCGTGGGGTCATTGCCATCAGCCCAGCTGCACTTGCTGCAGGCTGCCATCCGGGGGGTCCATCGGGGGGCTGTCAGGATTCAGGAGGCCCTGTGGGAGAGCGTCCACCCCGAGGAGCCCTCAGAGCCTCCCCAGTCCTCCCCACCGGGGGCTTGTGCCCCATTCCTCCCTCACGTCCTTCCACTTACCCCTCCCTAGCCCCCTTCCTGATATCAAATAAAAGACATGTATGTTCAAAAATAGAAACTGGGTTTATTGAACAAAACTGGGGGTGGGAAGAACCTCTGGGGAGACTAGGAAAAGGAGGTGGGAGAGGGGAGAGGGAAACCTGGGAGGAGGGAGCTGGAAGGGGGAAGCAAGGGGAAGAAAGGGGAAGGGAAGCTCAGGGTTGGGGGTCTCGCCGGACCAACTTGAGTTTCATGCAAACCTGCTCCTGGGTTCGCATGTGGCCTTCGGTGGCCAGGCTGGCAGCTATCCTGCCATAGACGACTGCGTTTCTCCATCTAGTGCGGAGATCATGGACATTGGGGGCATCCCCCCCAAACCTGAATAAGGTCCGTGATCTCCACCCTGGACCAGGAAGGCGCCCGCCTTCTCTAGCCCCTGGCAGGCTCCTGGGAGCTGGCAGACTGCTCCTGGGGAGCAGTGGAGGGCTGGCTGCCAGTGGCTTGCTGGCTCATGTTTTGGGGCCACTGGGTCAGGGGCCCTGGTGGCCACTGCTGGCTCTGGGCTGGCAGGCTTGGAGCTGGCACAGGCACTGTGGCCAGAGTCTACCCCTTTAAGGGCTCTGGGGTTGGGGGAGAGGAGAGGAAGTTTTCCTGGTTGTGCCCAGAGTGGCCACCAGGGCTCCCTGGGAAGGGCTGGAGGCCCCCTATTTCGAATTAAGTGTCTACACAGCACTTAATTCGAAATAGCTATTTTGAATTTGGCGTTACTCCTCGTAGAATGAGGTTTACCAAATTCGAATTAAGCGCTCCGCTATTTCAAATTAATTTTGAAATAGCGGTTTGCATGTATAGACGCTATTAAAGTTAATTCGAAATAACAGCTGTTATTTCGAATTAACTTTGCAGTGTAGACATACCATCAGGGCAGAGCTTTTCCATTTAAAGCCTTTGCAAATATCTTAAGTCCCAAACAGTTAATATAAAGCCTTGCTTCTCTTGCTGACATTTTTGCATATTGATGAACTTTCAGGCAAAGATGTATAACTAGGTTTTGCCTAATTAAAGACAGGGAAGCATAATTAGCAGTGGACAATGGAGATCTGTGGGCTAGACAAGCATAATGGCCAGGTTTGCCTTCCTTGAATGAAAAATGACATAGAATAAAGCAGGGGTGGGGAACCTAAGGTCCGGGGGCTGGATGCAGCTTCCCCCTTTCCCCAGCTTGCCTGGATCCAGCCCTTGGGGCTCCCCCCAGCACTGGGGAGTCTGCATTGACACTCCAGCCCCCTCCACTGTCCCCTGATGTGGCTGGAACACACAGAATCTTCTAGTCTGAGCCTCCCTAGGTTCTGGTGTGTATGTATGGAATGTCTTTCACACATACAGGGGAATGTAGAGAGCATCTTTCTCCTCAGTTGGGGGCCGCATCAGTGAGGGGTTTTTTTGTTTGTTTTTTGCTTCACACTTGTATGTGGCCCCCAACTGATTTGTTTGTGGCTCAGCAGCCCCCGATCCAAAAAAAGTTCCCCACTCCTGGAAGAAAGGTATATAAAGGTGCATAAATTTTGCCAGCTCTTGCGATTTTATCACAAGTCTAGTGACATTTGGTGTTTTTATCAGCTTTTGCAAGCTAGTGATTACATAAGAATTTCAGCTGTCTTTAAAAATAAACTTAAGATCCTTCATGATTATGGTTGGAAAGCTTGAAAAGGTTAAGCTAAGATTCATAAAAAAGCACCTACAGAAGTGTTAAGACAAACTCATAATTTTTCCTTATGAATCTGGAAACCCCTAGCACACTCTGGGTGTGATCAGAGTCAAAATAAATAGTGAAGACAAAAGAAAGAAGATGAGTCTTGCTAACAGAATATGTTAACTTCAGCTGGAAAGGGTGTCCATGCTAAATTGATTCAATTGCCCTTATAGTATGTCTACATTGCAATGCTATTTTGGGATACACATTTGAATAACAGCCAGTGAATCTGTCTGAGTAACACAGAAAAGGAAAAATCAACAGCAGAGAATAGCGTTTTCATAAAACTCCTGGGCTACCTCTGCACTGCAGGCTTTTTGCACAAGAACAGCTGTTCTTGCGCAAAAATGTGCCGGGTGTCTACACTGCACGCATGTTCTTGTGCAAGTAAATTTACAGTACAGTGTTGGAAAACAGGGCTTCATCTGGAAGAGTTATTCCTCTCCCCACGAGGAATAAGCCTTCTTGCGCAAGAGCTCTTCCACAAGAAGGTAGTGTAGACAGGCAACATGATTTTCTTGCGCAAGAAACCCCTATGGCTAAAATGGCCATCAGAGCTTTCTTGCGCAAGACAGCATCCACACTGCCATGGACGCTCTTGTGCAAAAGCACATCTCTTGCGCAAAAACACATGGCAGTGTGGAGGCGCTCTTGTGGAAGACCTTTTGCACAAGAACTCTTGCGCAAAACAGTTCTTGCGCAAGAAGCCTGAAGCGTAGACATAGCCCTGGAGTGAATCAAAAAGCCACATGATTGCACCCTGAGTTCAGAAATGGGAAGGAGCTGCTGCTGGGAACTGAGCAATAGTTTTAGATGTATAGTTTGCTCCCAGTTAGGGGTAGGGATGCCCTTATGCACCAGCTAAATAACCAGATGAGCTACGAGGATGCCTCCAGGAGGGGCAGTGGTGGAATAGCACTGAGACTATTGTGGTGACTAGCCAGGCCCAACCTGCTATTCTCTGGAGGCAGTTTGTCCTTCAAAGGAGTATCCCTGCTTCTAATCCCTTTCAAGCAGTTGCCACCTCAAGTGCCAAAGCATCAGTGATGTAATAGATGAAAGCCACACAATCTGGAGACAGCAGGAGCAGGCTGGAAAGGCAGCTTGTGGCCTCCCAGGCAGTTCCTCCTTGAAGTACAACGTGGTGTGGCAGCTGTGGTTCCTGTAAGAGCAGGGGCGGCCCGTGAACCTAGGCAAACTAGGCAGTTGCCTAGGGTGCTGCCAGCCTGGGCGCCCGATAATGATGTCACGGGACACCGGGGCATCCTGTGATTATGTCACAGTCATTGATGGCCATGCAGGTGGGGGCGCTGATTGCGCCTTCCACCTAGGGCGCCAGCTGCCACAGCCGGCCTCGGGTTGTTCCTGTGTAAGAGAGGGGTGGAGAATCTTTTTTGGGTCAGAGTCCACCAATCCACAGAAATTAGCACTGGAGAAAACAAGCAAGAAGCAAAAAAAAAAAAAAGGCAAACCCTCAGAGAATCCCAGAGAATCATGGAAGAGACCTCCACTCCCCCTCACTTATGGCAGGAGCAAGCACCATCTAGAACAGGGTTTCCCAAACTTTTTCTGCCACAGAGCCCCTACAGCAGGCGCCTCACTGACATGGCCCCCCCACCGGATAAGGAGAAAGACACTCCCCACATTTCCCTCACACCCCAGAACCTAGGGGGACCAGGCTAGCAGATTTTGTGTGCTCCAGCCCCATGGGAGGATGGTGGGGGAGAAGGGCTGCAGCGCCAGTGCGGGCTCCCTAATATTGGGGAGAGCCCCAAGCCTCAGAGGATGGGTCCAGGCAAGCCCCCCACCCTAAATTCCCCACTCCTGCCATAGGATCTCAACAGCATGCATATTCCTGTCTATGACACTCAAACCACTGAATACCTTCAAGCCAGCCTCTGCCACCCAAGTCCATGCATCGTCCCTGCCTCCATGAAGCAGGGCAGGTATCCTTTTCCCCTGGCCCCTCTTTGAAGGAGGGATCTGGTTCCCTCTTTGACCCCATTACAGAGAAGTGGGAAAGGGAGATGAGGAAGACCAAAACGTATTTAATGCTTATTAAAATATGGAGGTGGGGAATAAAAACAAAACAAAACAAAACAACAAAACAGCCAATATTAGAGCTCGGTTGCATGAAAAGAAGTGTAAGATGGTAGATTGCTGCTGAATAGAGCTACTTTCCCTAACAGGAGCAAAATTCACACTAGATGGGATTAGCAAACAAACAAACAAAAAACAAACTCTAGAGGCATCATACTAGATTTTGCTGGGTAATCAACCAGCCAGGAACTGATCACACAGATCCACAGTCTCTTTTATCTGTTGAGAAAACTGGAGCGCAACAAATGAGGTGCCGTTTAAATTTGCAGACGGGTACCGAATTTAGATGCTGCCTGGCCATACGGCTGGCTTTTAAAAAAGTAAAAGCATTTCACCCCAGATGGGACTCGAACCCACAATCCCTGGCTTAGGAGGCCAGTGCCTTATCCATTAGGCCACTGGGGCTTGATGAGAACAATCGCTTCACGCTCCTCCTTAACTCTCTGCTGGCTGAATTTATTTCTCCTACAGTGTCCGTCTGCACACCCCTGTCCAGACAAAACTAGATTGTTTTTTCCTCCCTACACCCTTACTTCAGTCTCCGAACTAATCTCGTCTGGCACTCCCCATGCCGCAGCTCCTCCTGAATCAGGAACGTGCGCAAAGAGAAGCCCCCTTTCCTTCCCCTGCGCTGTTAGCTAGGAGTTATCGCTGCGCCTCTTAGGACAGGACTGGAAACCAGCCGCACTGCTCGCTGTCCTCGCCTGTCAAACTGCTTCTCAGCCCCCTCTCCCTTGGAGGCACCTCTGAGCAGGCAGCGAGAGAGGAGAGCGGTGGGGCAGGAAGAGCAGACTCCGGCCGCACTAGCGTGACTTCCCGTTGTAAACAAAGCGGCAGGGGAGGCGAGACCATGGGGAGCGTAGGGTTCCTACCCTGGGGTCACACTAATATGATTGACAGGAGCAGCAGGCAGCGCTTTGCGTCACATACTAGTAGCATGGTCGAGAGAGCGCTGCCGTCCAGGTCCGGTGGCTGGAAGGAAAGGTCTCTGTTTCTCGGAGCAATGCGTTCAATGTTCGAGTCCCGCTTGGGGGCCCAACTTGCCCCGCAGCTCTGCCATTAGCTGCTTACCCAGCGCACCCGTGCAAGCTAGCCTCGTCTCGTTGAAAACGACAGTGCATCTAATGTCCGTGACTCGTTTGGAGTCACGTTTCATTTCCCCTCCCCAATTAAAATAAAAGTCTCGTCTCCATTTACAGATGGAGTCACACCCCAATGCTTGCATGCATCAGCTTCTGAGAGCCGATCTGTTTCACAAATTGTGACCCTAGCCTTAAGTAGCCTATTTCAGGATGTAAATCGGTATTTTGACTACAAAGTTAAAAGGCTGAAATAAGATGTGAAAGAAAATGACGGTTTTGCCTATAACGCAAAATAAAACCAAAACCCCTGATTTTGGATGTAATTAATGATTATTATGGCCAATACAGTTTTAAAAGGCTCAGGTAAGCGTTTTCCCACACCCAGTACAAATGTGGAATTGACGCAAAGGTAGTCCGCTTTCCTCGCAGGAGTCGCAGCACAGTCTGAGGGAAACTAGCATTGCAATTAGTCTTAGAAACTGAAAGCACTCTGCTCTTACTTTTCACGAGCCCTTGCTTTCTGATTATAATACATGATGTCCTCACTACTACTGTTACTGTGCTCAGCGTGACCGCGTGGCCTAATGGATAAGGCGTCTGACTTCGGATCAGAAGATTGAGGGTTCGAGTCCCTTCGTGGTCGATTAATTTTAATGCATAAATGGGAAAATAAGGAAGAGTGGGTGTAAGAGCCTACCTAAAGGGGAAAGGCCATGGGGATTGTTTTGAAGAGTGATATTCCAGAAATCAGTTCCGCACATTTGTGCCCCTTAATGCCACAATGAGAAAGCAGCTTCTACAGAAAAGTATGGAAAGCAGAGCTTATCTTCCCCTCAGTACAGACATGACCACCCTACGCTGCTCTTCTCCGTCCATTCGGAATTGAGAGCTATTACAATGCATGAGAAATAGCTCCTCTTATCACGTTATTAAAGCCTTTATTTATTCATTTGGGACAAGTGCATGGAGTTAGCCCAGCATCTCTATAAAACAGAGAGTAGGGTAGGGGGTGGAACAGTTGGATATGAATATGATACACACAGTAGTAGCAAGGCAATGTGTAAGGAAGTAATGGGAAAACAACCCAGTCTTTGGACTTTGAAGATTTTGCCATCAGATGTGGGTGTGATGAAAAATAAAGTTACAAGACAGAGAATGCATACACAGAAGGATGTGCGCTCAAATGTCCACTCCTGGTTAAATGTGCACAGAGAAATGAGCTTGTTATTGTCACAATAGAAAGTGAATCATCCTGAAAGCATCCAGATGAGAAAAGCACTGGGATATTGTTCTCCTGAGCTAAGTGGGCATGATGGACTGGTTAGCTCTTGAGCCACTGGTGCTCTGATATGAAATAAGCTGCCTGGTGCCAAAATGAACTGAAAGAAGATTCTTGCAACTGCATTAGGGCAAAGCAGAGGATAAAAGGTTACTTGCGCTAGAAGGGCACTAAGGGAATGGCTACACAGCAGCGTTATTTCAGAATAACATCAGTTAGTCCAAACTAACAATGCATGCATCTACACAGCAAGCCATTATTTCGAAATAATGGCAAGCTGGGGGACTTCTTAGTCCAACTCCGGTAATCCTCTCAAATGAAGCTATTTTGACTTCAACTACACGATTGATGTAGCTGAAGTTGTGTAGCTTAATTCGGCTTTTGCCCTGCTATGTAGACATGTCCGAAGAGGGTTTACTATCAGTAAGTCAGAAAAGGGACTTGAAGGAATAAAATGTCTTCATGCAACTAAAAAGCCACCAATCAAATATGATGACTCAAAAGGCGAGGACAGAATCTCGTAGTGGATTAATTTAATAGGCATTGGCTTCCTAAACTAGGGATGATGGGTTCAAATTTCATCTCTAGGCTAAACGTTGGTTTTATAATTGTAAAAGCCCAGTGTTTTAAACTGCTTTATATTATCAGTTTAGTTAGATTGGAGCATATTCTAAATGAAATATATTTAAGGCATCCTTTAGCCAATTTATTGGTTCCAGGAACAATAAATAAAACTTTATGAAAAAGTAATTATTTTGCAAAAAAAAAAAAACCCAGAATATTTTTATTCACTACATGCCAAGATGTAGTAGATATAGTCAGCAAATTATCCCATCTGCCTTACAGGGATAAACTACTCTCTATTTTTTCCTCTATGTTCCGTTCTTATTGGCATTGCTTTTGTATTAATTAAATAATAGAGTGTTTCACAAAAACAAACCACTAGCCTTCTCCTTGAAGGGAGATTGGAGACCCAGTCATGAGGACTTGTAATGCTCTCAAGGCACTCTACATGGTTTCTGAAGGTTACATCATTTCTCATTTTTAAAGCAGAACTTGTTCCATGTACAGGCTGAGTTTGACTTATAGACACACACACACAATTACTGGGGGGGCGTATATCGCTTTTATAGGCTGAGCTCTTTGCACACACAGTCCCTTGTACATCCCTCCATTTCCCCCACAGGACCACTATATACTACTCTCCGATCACCTTCTATTTCAGGGGCTTTCCGTAGCCCCCAATTCCCTCCTTGCCGGGATTGTGTGTGTACTCTCCTCCCCCATACCAGCATCTTTCAGTTTTCTACAGCCACCAGGAGTTGTGTCCCTGCTCCCCACAGCTCTGTGTGCCCCTATTACTCCCCCCAATAAGAACATAAGAACATAGAACATAAGAATGGCCGTACTGGGTCAGACCAAAAGTCCATAGTAGTTAATGCCTCGATACCTTCCATCACCATGCAATTTTGACAGGTGCCCGCCCCTTTTCGTGACGTCATCAAGCCCCTCCCATTCCAGCCCCGCCCCATGACGCCACCTAACCCTCCCTTCCACCCCACCCCCCTACCCCGCCCCTTCCCAGCCCCGCCCCCCATGACACCACCTAACCCTGCCCCCTTCCATGACTTCACCTAACCGCCCCCCCCACCGGCCCCATCACGGGGCCCTCCGCCACGCGGGCTCCAAGATGGCGGGGCCGTCGCTTTCTGGGTCGGGGGCCTCCTCGAAGCCATCTAAAAAGAAAAGAAAGATGGGACAAGCTAGCGCCAGAGAAGGGAGCTCCCGCGAGGGCCACCTCGACCCGCGGGGGCCGGAAGAGGGAATGGCCGGAGGCCGGGTGGAGAGCCCTGGGCCGTTAGGCGACGCATCGCCAATAGAATTTCAAGTCCACCCTTTAGTCGGCCCCAATAGAATTTTACCGCCGCCCTTGAGACTGGGCCAATAGAATTTAGCGGGAGGCCAAGAGGCGTTTTCATGCCTTTATTTGAAAAAAATCCGCCAACGGCCGTCTGTCATCGTGTATAAAAGCTGGGTTTTTTGGTGCAAAGGTCAGTTTTAAGGCCAAACGACACAGACCTATGGGCGGTCCCCAATACAAACCTATGGCTGGTCTAAAGGATCTTGCGGACGTCGAGGAAACCGAGCGCTTCTGGGGCGCCCTGAGGGCTACGCTGCTGTCTCAAATAAACATTTTGTATCCTAAAGAGAGAGAGCCGAAAACGTGGGGAGGATAGACGCCCATGAAAAAGAAGAAGAGCTGCGGGGGGAAAAACCCAAGGACGCCTATGGAGGATGAAGAACCAAAGACAGCGGTAAGCTGGTTTGTATGGCTTTGTAGCAAAAGGTGGACAATTACGGACGCGTTATACAAAGGTTATATTTTTATAGGTAAGCGCCGTAGAAGGAGAGAACACACACGAGACAGCGGGTCCAAAGAAAGCATACGAGGCGATGGTCCCCGAGGAAGAAGAAGACGTATACGTGGACATGGGCCCTGAGACACGGAGTGCTGTAGAAGAAGGAGAGAAAGCAGAAGAGAGCGCATACACGGCAACGGGTCCCAAGGAAGTAGAAGAAGAAGAAGTATACGAGGACATGGGCCCCGAGACAAGGGCCGGGGAGAGCGATAAGGAAAATTGCCCGCTACCATCTGAGGGGCAAATAAACTTCCCGGCGCTGGGGGCAGAGGCAGAATAGCGAGAGACGGTAAAAGCAAAATTTATTTTATTTAAAAGAAATAAAATACTGTTCTAGACAGCAGAAGTTAAAACTTGTGTTTAATAACAGGGACCCGATGACGGTTATGACACGGACGACGGGCTGATTGAGGTAAAATGTTTTATTTTGTGGTAAAACGACGGCCACAAAAAAGAAAAGAAAAGTGAGATGTAATTTTTTTGTTTGTTTGTGATAGCTCACCTCTTCAGAGGATGAAGAGAACGGGACTCGGACGGGGGTAGCCATGGTATGTGCCTGCTGCTTTTGCGTGAACGCAGAGGAGAAAAAAAAAAGCACCGGAGAAAACAAGCAGGACGAGAGAGAGATGGTCATGGACAACATCATTAGTGCCGTTATAGTAAAAGTTTTCTACCATTGTTTGAAAAAGGTGGTGTTTGATACCTGCACGCCATGTGCAGAAAAATACCCCAACCCGATCAACTTTAACATTCTGTTTTGGAACCGCTCAGAGGAGTTTTACCAACTTAGACGTATTGCTTCTAAGTTGGACGTTGCTCGGGTCCTGTACATAATTATGGCCGAAGGGCACAAATGGAACAAGCTAAACGTAACCTCCGAAACCGTAGCACAAGTTATTAAAACGATCAGAGAGGTAGCAGAGAGCGCAGATCCTGGGATGTATCTGATAAAGCTGGCAGAGAAGGTGATGATAAAGGCAGGCCGCTCGGCGTGCAGAAGGATTGGCAGAATTAACCCCGACACTCTTTACGCGTCGCGCCGCGGAGCTATGGGGGCCCAAAAAAAAAAAGCTGTCTTTTGATTAAAGCACAATGTGTATGTTTGTAGGCCTAGAAGCCAAAATGTTTATGTATTCAATAAAACAAAAGAAAGATGTTTTAAAGTTACGCCTCTGTATGCAATAAAGCAAAAAAACCCCACAAGAATCACACCGGCGTATACGTGCTTATTAAAGCAAGCGAAGGGTTGGGGTTAGACATGGCCGCCGGGCTAAAAGCGGTTTATTATTCTCCTGGGGAAGCCAGTAGTTTTGGGGGCATGGTGCCCCTATAGCAAGCCGCTAAAAGGCGCCACAATACTTTAAGTAAAAAGCAGGTCAACGCCTGGCTCGCGGACCAAGATGCTTACGCTTTACACAAGCCAGCAAGAATTACATTTAAAAAAAATAAAACCGTGGTGTCCGACATGGACGCGCAATGGCAAGCGAATTTGGTTGACATGATGCCCTACGCCGGTCACAACGACAACCGTAAATACATTTTAACGGCGATAGACATTCTGTCTAAACACGCCTGGGCGGTACCGCTAAAGAACAAAACCGGGGCCGAAGTAGCTAAGGCGTTTAAAACGTTTTTTAAACAAGGGCGCGTGCCTCAAAAATTACAGACAGATAGAGGGAAAGAGTTTTTAAACTGGGCTTTAAAGACTTTACTAAAACAGCACGGAGTACGCCACTTTGTTACCAATAACGAAGTCAAGGCTGGGGTGGTGGAGAGGTTTAACAGAACCCTGAAATCCAAGATGTGGAGGTATTTTACCGCCCATAACACCTTTCGGTACATTAACGTGTTGCAGGCCTTCATAGACGGGTACAACAGAA
The DNA here is from genome assembly GCA_032595735.1 of Pelochelys cantorii. Taxonomy (NCBI): domain Eukaryota; kingdom Metazoa; phylum Chordata; order Testudines; family Trionychidae; genus Pelochelys; species Pelochelys cantorii. The sequence goes on from CM064344.1 coordinate 18,261,492, forward strand.
GTTATCACAGGACTATAAAAAGGCGTCCCGTCGACGTGACGCCCGCTAACGCTATGAGCGTGTGGAAAACAATTTACGGGGATAGTTTTAAAATAAAGACAGCGCCAGCCCCTTTTAAGAAAGGAGACCACGTGAGGATCTCTAAAACAAAGGGGGTTTTTGAAAAGGGCTACGAGCAGACCTTTATGGATGAGATATTTATCGTGACCGGCGTTTTATCACGTGGGCCAAGACCGGTGTATGCGTTAAAAGATTACGGAGAAGAAAAAGTAAGGGGGTCTTTTTATCCCGAAGAATTACAAAAAGTCAGCCCTAACCAGGACCGCGTTTACAGGATAGAAAAAATTCTAGAAAAAAAAGGCCGGGGTAGAAACGAACTTTTTTTGGTGAAATGGAAAGGGTAGCCCGATAAATTCAACAGCTGGGTTAAAGCGGCTCACATACTAGATCTTTTATATGGGGGAGAAATATGGCCGAAGGGGGCATTTACGTTACCTTACCCAGCAACACCTCCGCGGCAGTTTTCCCTCAGAACGCTAGTTCCAATTTTACAATTCAGCTGGCCAAGCCTTTAAATTTGAATGGCCGCTGGGAAGTCGCTTTATCCGAAATTCATTATTGTCATTCGTGGAACACCCTCTCTTACAAGACCCCGTTTACGATAGCCTCGGAAAAAGAAATCCAACGTCTCACGATGCAGCCCGGTTATTATTCCTCCGTTCAACATCTAGTAGAGGGCATCAACAAGACCATCAACAACCAGACCGAGAACCAGACCGCACATCTTGTTTACGACCCGGTGACCAGGTGGGTCTGGTTAAAAACCGCCAGGGGCACGTCTTATTTTCTGCCCAGGGGGAACTGGTGGCGCTCTTGGGAGTGATTCCGAACCGGCCTTGCAAGGTGGCGCCGCACCCTCCCGACATTACGGGGGGGGTTAACTCTTTATACGTGTATACGGACATAGTGGAACATCAGTTAGTGGGAGACCACTATGTGCCGCTGTTGCGTTGTGTCCTTGCCCAGGGCGGCAATAACGAATTTATTACCCTCACCTACGACAAGCCGCATTATGTGCCCGTGAGCAAGCACCACATCGGGACCATTACCATCGAAATAAAGACGGATCAAAATAAAAACGTTTCATTTAGTTTTGGAAAGGTAATTGTTAAACTACACCTGCGACCCAGGAAAATGGAGGAATGAGGAGCGTAAAAAGCTACGGGGACCCCACCGTGTATAGAAACTACTATAAAGCCCAGGCGGGTTATGCCCTCCCGGGGTATCACAGATTACCCGTTATGTACGGGGCCAGTTTAGGCGGGATATTCCGCAGTCTTTTTAGAAAAGCCATCCCCCTGTTGAGAAGAGGCTTTGAAATAATTACGCCCCATATGAAAACAGCAGCCAAAAACATAACCAAGGATGTGGTGAGCCACGTGACCAGCGCCGTCATAAACAAAATCGGGCCCCAGGAAGGTTCGGGGCTAGCAGTGATGAGGCACAAAAGAGCCGCGACACGCCTCCCGTTCACAGGGCCCCCCAGGCCCTTTAAAATAAAAAAGGTGACGGGAAGACGCAGCGCCCCCAGAACTAAAACTCGTCCTAAGAAGAGACAGAGCCCCGGACCCCGCGGTAAAAGGGATATATTTTAAAATGTCTTTTATCCATTGTGGATCTGAAGAATGTGCCAAGTCGGAGTTGGATCTCTTTCAAATAGCCCCCACACAAACCAGCATCGAGAACAGTTACTACGTGGAGATACCGCCCCTGTCTGCTTTAACGGTGAACGCCCCCCTAGAATTTTTTATTTCCGGACACAGAGATCATTACTTGGATCTCAATAACACCCTGCTGCACGTGTGTTGTCGGGTGGTAAAAGCAGACGGTTCAGACCTCGAAGATGACGAGTGGGTGGCGCTGGCAAATTACCCCATTGCCACCCTTTTTAACCAGTTGGATGTCACGCTGGGCGACCGGTTGATCAGCCAGAGCAACAACTGTTACCCTTACAGAGCCATGATAGAGTTGATTTTGAACTACAGCCACAGCGCGCTCAAGACTCAGTTTTCTGCAGGTGGGTTTCAGAAAGACACGTTGGGGCTCTACGAAAGCACCGCCCTGGTGGGCGCGCGAAACGAGGGCTTTGTGCACAGGGCCAAACTAACCAGCGACAGCAGAAAGCTGGATTTGCTGGGGGTTCTACACAGCGATTTGTTTTTTCAAGAAAAGCTTTTGCTGAACAGTGTGGACTTAAAAATTAAACTCACGCGTAGCAAAGATGCGTTTTGCCTCATGAGCGGAAACGCGGCGGACAATTATAAAGTGCATATTATTTCAGCGGCCCTGTTTGTAAAGCAGGTAAAAGTGACGCTGGGGGTTCGCTTGGGGCACGCGGAGGCGCTCGTGACTGCCAACGCTAAGTACCCAGTAGACCGCGTGGGCCTAAAAGTGTTTAGCATACCGGCCGGCAGCCATGTCAGTAACCAGGAAAACCTCTTTTTGGGGCAGCTCCCCAAACAGCTCGTGATCGGCTTTGTAGATAACGATGCCTTTAGCAGCAGTTACGTTAAAAACCCCTTTAACTTTAAACATTATAACATTAATTTTGTGGCTTTATATGTGGATGGCGAACAGGTGCTGGCTAAGCCGCTGCAGCCCGATTTTGAGAACAGAAACTGCGTGAGGGAGTACATGCAGCTGGTGCAGGCGTCGGGGAAACATGGAAAAGACCTAGCGCTTATAATAGACCGTGAGGAGTTTGCCCGGGGTTACACGCTTTTTGCTTTTGACCTGACCCCGGACCAGGAGGGCGCCAACCATTATTCCCTGATTAAAACCAGCAACCTGAGAGCGGAGATTCGGTTTACTATGGCGCTGGACTCCACTATTAACATGATAGTGTACGGCATGTTTGACAACGTGCTGGAAGTGAACCACAGAAGAAACGTCCTGTTTGACTATATGTAACGATGAACACGGGCCAGATAATACGTTTTTTATCAAAGGACCCTTCATTTTTAGATGTTTTCCCTAGCGACATGCTCCCGGCGGGGCATGTGGCCGAAAGGCCTGTGGGACTGATCGTTAACACACACCCCCATCATCTGCCTGGGGAACACTGGCTGGCCCTTTACTTACCAAGGCGGGGGGATGGGGAGTTTTTTGATTCTTATGGTTTTCCCCCAGACAGTCGTTTTTTCCCTAAATCTATTATGGCTTTCTTAAACCATAACGCTAGCCGTATTGTGTTTCAGCAGAGACAACTACAGGACCCGTTAGCTGTGACCTGTGGCTATCATTGTATATATTTTTTAAAGCAATGTGCTAGGGGTTTATCTTTTGATCAGATTTTGAAATTGTACTCTAATGATTTACCAGAAAACAATCGCATGGTGACGCGGTTTTTAAAAGGAAAAGCACTGCGGGGTCCCAAGCCTGTGTCGAGCGTGTTTCAGCACGTCCAGACGTGTTTGTCTTGTCGTGAGTTTAAAGAGGCGCATTAATAAAACACTAAAATAAAACTGAATCATGGTTGAGTTTTTTATTTTACACCTTTAACCAAGCGCTTTTCTGCTTTTTAGTGGGGGGCTGGTGAAAAGAGGCCGCTTCCGGCTCCAGCCCCACTTTAAGGCTGTCTAAATATTCTTTATTGGTAATGTGATCCATGACGGAGGTTGGGGCGTTTAGCTCCGCCAAGGCTTTCATAAAAGCCTTCCAACCCCTAGGAGCCCTCTTGTTAGCGAAAGAATAAGGGCCCGTTACCCCCGTAACTAAGTCGCGCATGTGAGACCCGGCCACGGCCGTCCCGCGGTACACAAAGCCCCCGTCGGCGGTCCAAGAGGCGATGTCTTTATGCTGGTTGAGTTTATGTAGCAATAGTTCAGCTTTTTTTTTATAGTGAGGATTTACCCCCTCCAACACGTCCCGAACCACAAAGTCCGCGGGGCTTCCAGCGGCTTCGGGGGGAGGTTTTTCCTCCGCCGCTTCTCTCGCGGGCTCGGGGAGCAAGAGACTTATTTTAGTCTTTTCCGCTTCCCCCTGCCTGTTCAACAACAGGTATCTCTGCAGGACCCTTTCGTAAAGTTTCGCCTTCTCGTAGTCGGATAGGCCGGTTCTTTGAAGAATGTCTTTCATTTCCGAATCCAGATGCTGAGCAGCGGCGGTTCTGATGTTTTCTTCCCCACCTGAGATGCCTTTCAGCTGGTCCAGCTGACGGCTAGGCACCAGATACAGTTTTTCAGCGTGCTCCATTCTCTGCTCCGGAGCGGGCCGGGGTTTATCTGCTAGTTAGCAGGCCTGACAGTAGAGGGAAAGCAAAGCTCAGCAAGGGGCCGATAAAGCCTCCCGACTGCTTGACAATTAGCTTCTTCTTTTTGAGGGACAGTCTTTTATTGCTCAGTTTTTTGATAGCCCCCCGGTTTTTTTTTAGCACGCTTATTTGGCACGGTTTCAGGGGGACGTTGCCCTTTAAAGTGTTGAGCGCTATTTTAGAGATGGCCGCTACCAGGTCGTTGGAGGCCGCGCAGAGGATAGCTTTTCTTTGCCGCGGTTTGGCTTTTATGAGGAGCCTTAAAAGAGCCAGGTTTCTCTGCATGCGCATGGACATGATCGCGAGGGACCCCACTCTTTTGTAAAAATGGGGGTCCTCGGCACAACGGTCTATTTTTTATTAGCTTTTTTAAAAATGTATACGCAGGGCCAGTTGGGGGGGAAAAGCCCAGTTCTTAACCTGTAGGCTTCAGGCATTGAAGCGTTTAAATCCACCAGCAGGTACCCATAAGGCTTTTTGGTAGCATCCTCAAAGGCCTCCAAAAAGAACCGCGTTTTACCGGGATACATCTGGCGGGCCAGCGTTGTGATTTGCAGTTTATCACGGGGGTTTTTAAAGAGAACCATGTACTTAGTATTTAAATTAATCGTTCTGCTTTTTTTCCCCTGACAAAAAATGTTTTGCACGATGTACATGACATTCAGGTTTCTGTGGTGTATGTATTTTGTAAAGGCCTTTTCGATTTCACCGCTTTCAGAAGCAGACTCCATCAGGTCATCTATAATCACCATATTCGCTTTATTGCTAGGAAACAGTTGTTCATCATTAAAAGTATCTGGTAACCCCTCCATAAACGTCACCCGTGGAAATTTTTGCAGCAGCTCTTTATACAGCGGTTGCCATCAACTGTAACACCATACAATATTTTCAGGCATGCACGACAGCAGTTTATCCCCATTTTCTAGCAGTTGCTTTATAAAAAGGTTTTTCCAGAGTTCGAAGGCCCACAAAGCAGACAGGAAAAGGGGTGAACAAAGCGAAGCGGACTTTGCATCATAATCAGTACCCGTACGGCCAGGTTTTAAAATCCTCCTCGAGGACCCTTTTGTCGTAAACCACCTTTTGGGTTTTTTTTAGAGTTCTTTTTTCTATCATCCAGTGTTTTTTTACCCTCACTATCCCCGGCTGCCGTACCACAATCTCTTTTGGAGTGTCCCCCGCGGGGTAAGCCCTGACGAGATCTTTTAAACTTTCGAAATTAATGTTTTTGCTGTTTCCGGCGTTGAGCGTGATACCTTTTACTTTCATGCAGGTGTGCCCGCCGGATAGCTTGTACCCGTACGTTTTAGGACTCGCGGACACAAACTCCACAATGTGCTCTCCCTCCGGTATTTCGCTGGTCAGCTCCTCTAGATAATCCCCTAAGGGCGGGTTCCACTCTCCCTCTTTGCTAACAAAAATCACGGAGTCGGTGTCGTGGTAAAGACACCGCTCTTGTAAGCGGTCTAAGAGACGGTAAAGTTCTAAGCGGGCGTAGGCGGTGGTGAAGCACGCGATGAACACGTTCGTGTTGCTCGAACGGGTGCAGCGCTCCTTTTTGTACTTCCACGACGCCACCGCCGTGTCGTCATCGATAAACTCGCATGACGACACGGCGTAATAAGGTACAAAAAAGTACTTGAAGAGCTCGTCCGGGTCCGTCACGATGCTGGTGTTAGTCAAATTTGTCCGTTGCCCAAATTTTCCCCACAAGGAATTTAAAAACAGTTTTGAAATCCGTCTTTTTGCGGGGTTGACCTTAATTTTATTTAGGCGCAGGCACACGCCTTCCTTTTCCCGATACTCTTTAACATACTGTATTTTTTCCATTTCATCTGTACACCAGTGAGGGAACCCCAAGGTTTCCTGTTTCTGCCTCAGGTGCATTTTAATATAGTCTGAAAACAGTGTGTCTGATGCGCTGTTAAAGTGCCAGACTTCATAAATCTCAGCGATCGTGTATCCCTTGTCTAAAGCCTCCAACAGCTCTATCGTGCACCAAGTACCCATTAAAGCCCGCTCCTCCCAGCTGTGAGTGCAAGGTGCCTCTTGTTTTGTTTCTGCACAAAGGGCACACAGGGGGAATGTGAGTTTACCACCGAGCCGGTATGGTAAAACGGGGAAATAGAGCCCTCTTGGGGGGTACACTTTAACCTTGGCAAGGCCGAAGTACTGTCTGATATCCCCAAAATCCTTATACACAATAACCGGGTGTCCCACGGGATAACGCTTAGTTTTGTTAACAAAGGGGTAAAGGCTGGTGAAATCGTAGTAATGAATCTGCTCCCTGGGCCGTGGCTTGTAATACAAGCAAATAGCGTTGGTTCTACCCCCGTAAAGGGCATCTCTGGGAATCAAAGGTTGCGGTAACTTTTTTTCTCATAAAAAGGCCCCCACCTGGTTATCGTTAGCTAGCAGGGCCTTCCATTCGTGTTCCCACAAGGTCCTCACCTCAAAGCCCTGTTTTTTCAGAAATTCGGTCTTAATTACCGTTTGATTGTACAGCGGTCCGTAGGTCGCGTCGAGCAAAGGATTGAAATCGTTTTCACAATAGCAGACCGGACAACTGTGAAAAAAACAGCCGTTAAATTCAAAGGCCGTAGGTTTACCCGCTACCTTGGCATAACCGTCTAAAAAGTAGGAACCCACTTTAAGCTCCCCGCCCTGCAAAGCGTGTTGTATGTAAAGGTCTTCTGTGTGAGAGACATACAATAGCCACTGAATGGCCGGCGTGGAATATCTCTTCTGTTGGTTATGGTAATTGTCTAGCGGCAGAAGGGCTATGGTTCGCGGCTGTAAAAAGTTAAACCGGTACATGGCCACGCAGATTGACGCTAGCGTGAGGTACTGAAAGGGGTCTATGCACTTAGTGACCACCTCCTCGTTATCTTGCCTGGGGTTTTTAACAATTTGTTTTTCTGTCATCCTCATGACTTCTTTTCTGAACTGGGCACAGGCCTCTCGCAAAATCTCAACGTCTTTTTGACAATAATAGCGCAGTTCTTTTTGCAGATCGAATTCGTTTTGGCGGTGGTGCCGGTACCAGTTCAGAAATTCCTTTTGTTCTTCGGGCATCATGTACTCTGCGCCAAAGGCTTCTACACTGGGCATAGGGCCCACGTAGTTCTGGTTTTCATCCTTGTTAAAAAAATGTGGAAAATATCCTTTGACTCCCTGGAACCCCATAGCTTTGGGTAACTTGCTAAGTTTCATGGGCAGAAAATTTAAAGAATCTATAAACCTGATGTTTAAGTTCATCACCCTGACGCACATAAGCTTTCCGCCTCGCGTTACGGGACTGACGGGCATTTTTTCCTTAATCAGCTGTCTCAGGATAAAGTAACAGTTGTAACCTTTAGCGTTATGAGCAATAAAAGTGTAGTCCTTAAAGCGCTTGTCTATGAAGGTTCGTACAAACTCGCTGACGCATTCTATCCCCTTGAACTCCCAGCTGTCTTTTTTATTTAAGTGTAAGGCATACACATAATTTGGCACGTGCACCCCCGTTTCTTGCATACATTCGAAATCGTAAAAGACATAGTCCTCCCCCTCCTCTGGAGACGAGATGTTACGCATGTAACACTCGTGGCCCTCCACGTCCGCTGTTTTTTGGTAACACTGTGGGCACTTTTTGCTTTTACACTTGTGATTTTTAGCAACGTAGAAGCCGCACTTATCGCAAAGGCTTCTGGTTTTACAATCGACTTTACCGGCAGCCGCCAGTGCCCTGTGTCTTTCTAAGCAGGCCTCGGACTGGCAAAAGAGCTTACAGCAGGGACAGCGCTTTTTTTTGGTGACCACTTCGCAACACTCAGCGCCGTCACAAGTACGACAGTGGCCTTTACAGGCGTGCTGGTGTTTGTGGCTGTACGTGGCATAACAGTAGTTGCACAGATACGGGGCCCCATAAAGGCTTTCATATTTAGAATACCGTAGTAGTGCTTGTCATGCAACAATACAAATACAGTCTTGGGGTATTGTGCGCCCCCCGTTGTAAAAAAGCGCCAATTACCCTTTTCGTGACACAGCACAGCGATAGTCACGCCTAAGCGCTCTTCAAAAGAGCCCACGTCTGTAAAACTGATCATTTTTTGGGCCGAAAGCCCCAGCTCCTGGTGGAGATGCCTGGCCCCTTCTAGTAATTGGGCGTCTGTAAGTTTTTCACTTGATAGCAGGCCCAGGACACTGCTGGCAAAGCACAAGTTATCTCCCTGGTTATGTAGGTCGATTAAATGCTTTCTTTTTTTTTCTATGATTTTACTGTACGTAATAGTCTTTAAGGCCCTCGCACCCCCACCCGCCCTGTTTCTGATAATCGTAACAACTAGTCTTAGAGTCCCGGTTCCCACGAGCTCTGCGTTACTCTGCAATACCAAAACAATGTTATTCAAAAAATTTGCAGTGTTTAAATCTTCCCGAGGCCTCCTCAGAGAAAAGAGGGGCTGATTGAGACCCTGGGCATCTAAGCGCAGCTGCACGAAATCCTCGGGCCCCGCCTGGCTATTAATATCGTCTAGCAAATTCTGAATAGCGGTGTCAATAGCAACCATGGCCTCTGCAAACCCCGCTATTCTGTCCAGATTAGCAAAACGAAATTCCTGGTAATATTCAAAAGCGTTAAAGCCTCTACGTTGTCTTATCCAGTGTCTCACCCGCTCCAAATACACTGGGGGGTGTTCGGGAGCATCTACGTCATCAGGAGTGGGGGGTGGGGGGCTTACGGCCGAATCCCCTTCCGGGTTCGGCGGTGGAGAGGCAGCTGAATACCTTTCCAGGCTCAGGAGGGGGGCGGCGATCAAATCCCCTTCTGGGCTCGGGAGGGGGGTGGCGTTCGATTGCCTTTCCGAGCTCGGGAGGGGGGCGGTGTTCCATTCCCTTTCTGGGCTTGCGGAGCATCTTCGTAAAACTGCTCTGGGTTTTTAAATTTTTTTTACCAAAACCCGTCTTAGTCTTTTAGCTCTCTCCCACTTTTCCCCCCTGCCCCCCTGCCCATTTTTAGCATTTTTAGCTGACGCCCTCCCCCCTTTATCCAGTTTTCCAGACTTTCAACCTCCTGTCTTGCATCTAGCAGCTTTTGAGCTAAATCCCCGATTTCTCCTGAAAAGTACTGCTTTTGCATCACTTCAAATGCTAGCCTGGGAAACGTTTTCTCTGTCAGCTGCCTCATAAACTCGTGAATGTTTCTTAGCCTCCCACTAAGATCAAATAATTCTATGACGCATTGCGCGATGTCATTTAGGTCCCTGTCTCTAGGTTTCTTGTTCCTGGCCCCTTTTACAGAGCCCTTCTCTTGTGTGTTGGCAGGTTTGCCCGACACAGGCTCCTTAGGGCTACCCCCCTTACGGCGCTTACCCCCGACCCCCGGCATGGCACCGCTCGCCCTTTAAAACCCCTGTTCGCTCTGTCTGAGCCAGGCTTTGGATGTGCTGGGTTGCTCGAGATCGGGGGCTCCGGTCTCTGTGTTGTTGCTCTTGAAAGCGGCTTTCTTGGTCTTTTTCAGGGGTTTCTGAGCCCTTTCTTCTCTTTCTAAAAGGTCAGCGGGTATATCTATCAACAAACAAACAGACTGCTTTAACACAAGCCCTTTACTAGCCAATAAAAGATCAAACGGGGGAAGAGAAGGCGTGTGTGTGTGTGTGTGTGTGTGTCCCTTTTCTTTTTTTTCTCTGCTGTGGCTGGTGTGTGTGTGGGGTGGGGGGGGGGTGTGTGGCTGCTAGTGCTTTTCTTTCCCCCTTTTCTGCTGCAGCGTGCCTGCTGGGTGTGTGTGGCTGCTAGTGCTTTTCTTTCCCCCCTTTTCTTTCCTCCTTCTATTGGCGCCGCACCGCCTAAGGGGCAGCTTGCCGCCCAGGGCTCTCCACCCGGCCTCCGGCCATTCCCTCTTCCGGCCCCCGCAGGTCGAGGTGGCCCTCGTGGGAGCTCCCTTCCCTGGTGCTAGCTTGTCCCGTCTTTCTTTTCTTTTTAGATGGCTTCGAGGAGGCCCCTGACCCGGAAAGCGAAGGCCCCGCCATCTTGGAGCCCGCGTGGCGGAGGGCCCCATGATGGGGCCGGTGGGGGGGGGTTAGGTGAAGTCATGGAAGGGGGCAGGGTTAGGTGGTGTCATGGGAGGGGGCGGGATTAGGAAGGGGCGGGGTTAGGTGGTGTCATGGGAGGGGGCGGGGTTGGGAAGGGGCAGGGTTCGGATGTCATGGGGCGGGGCTGGGAAGGGGAGGGGCTTGATGACGTCACAAAAAGGGGCGGGGCACCTGTCAAAATTACATGGTGATGGAAGGTATCGAGGCATTAACTACTGTCCATCTAGCCCAGTAGCCTGTCTGCCGACAGTGGCCAGCGCCAGGTGCCCCAGAGGGGGTGGACCGAAGACAATGATCAAGTGATTTGTCTCATGCCATCCATCTCCAGCCTCTGACAAACAGAGGCCAGGGACACCATTTCTATCCCCTGGCTAATAGCCTTTTATGGACTTAACCTCCATGAATTTATCTAGCTCTTTTTTAAACTCTGTTATAGTACTAGCCTTCACAGCCTCCTCTGGCAAGGAGTTCCACAGGTTGACTATGCACTGTGTGAAGAAGAACTTTCTTTTATTAGTTTTAAACCTGCTACCCATTAACTTCATTTGGTATCCTCTAGTTCTTCTGTTATGGGAATTAATAAATAACTTTTCTTTATTCACCCTCTCCACACCACTCATGATTTTATATACCTCTATCATATCCCCCCTTAGTCTCCTCTTTTCTAAACTGAAAAGTCCCAGTCGCTTTAGCCTCTCTTCATAGAGGCTCTCTGGTAGGGGCTCTGTATGCACTCTGTATGCAATACGGTCTCTCTGGTAGGGGCTCTGTATGCACTCCCTTCCCCCCACCTCACTGGAATCCTCAAGCTTCTCCTCTGTCCCTTCCAGTGTTCCCCATTCTCCTCCCGTGCCAGGCACTCTGTCCACCCCAATGCCCCCTAGTCTTAGGTGGATTAGCCCACCAGAGTGCCATCTCCCCCTCCCCCAGTATCAAGCATCAAGCATCAAGCAGCCATTCTGACTTAGTTGGTCTTCCACTGTTCCATGCACTTTCTAAAAATCTTCCAGATTGCAGTTCTGTAGCCCTCCAGCCAGGGTACCTACCCACTGGGCTAAAACAAGTGCAAAGAAGCCAGTTCTTCCATTTCCTCTAGGGTACCTGAACACCAGTAATCGTCCTGGACCCAGCCTTCATGAGCACCCTACACCTGCTCACCCAGCCTGCCTCATTGCAACAGAGCTGGGCTCTCCTCTCCTCTTCAGTAACTCTCTGGTGTTGCAGAGCAGGTTGACTGCATCTCAACTAGCCCACTAATTTTCCTACCTTGGGTGGGCTTTGTGTGCCACATTGCACCACCTTTGCCCATGCTAAGGGGGTTCTGTGTCCCCCCAAAACCCAAATCCCCCATTTTTCTTTCCCCTTTGTTAGGAACTGTGTGCATGCCACCACTCCCAGCTCCTCATGACACACTCTTCTCCAGCTCCCCATTATTCTTCTTTCTGCCTGGGAGCTAAGTCATTCAGGGTGTCAACATGTTAACCAATTAAACAGGGTGGGAGGGGGCTGAACAGCCCTAGCCTCAAAGTGCTGAATAGAGGCGAATAATCAGTTCCCTCGATCTATGGGCAATACTCCTACTAATGCAGCCCCATATGCCAGTAGCCTTCTTGGAAACAAGAACACCCTGTTGACTCATATCCAGCGTAATCTCCTGATCCTTTTCTGCAGAACTACTGCTTAGCCAGCTGGTCCTCAGCCAATAGTGGATGGGATTCTTTTGTCCTAAGTTTAGGATTCTGCATTTGTCCTTGTTGATCCTCATCAGATTTCTTTTGGACCATTTACCATAGGTCAAGTGCACCAGGGAACTCACCTAACAAAACACTTTTGGCCACTCTATCACAAACTGATTAAAGATTTATTAACTAGGAAAAAGAAATGAGTTATTTACAAGGTTAAAGTAGGTATAAACACACACACACACACATACACAAATTAGCTACTCTTAGGTTCCAAAAGGTGGTAGAAAATGGCTGTAATTACTCCTGAAGGAATTATGTGTCAAAAATTAAAAAGTCTGTGCACAATCTTTTAAAATTCTGCATATTTTATTTTTCAGTAGAATCACACCTGTTTCAATTAGTTTTGGTCATTTATTTTGAAATACCTGTCAGCAAGTATGTTTGCAGCAACACAGACAACAAAAAAGATGCAGGAAATATTTGTTGATAAAGAGATTCCTTATTAGGCATATGAGTACATAACTCAGTAATAATTCATTGAAAGTACAATGCAGAAGCAGTGTGAAGGTTTGTGAGAGTCAGGAGTAACGAAGGAGCTGAGGGAGAGAGAAGTAAATTGCTGGGAAAGAGCCTGGTGTGAAGTTGGAGGGTTGATGGGTGTGGGTGGGAAAAGTCTGGAAGAGGCTTTTTTGTGGGGACAGGGAAGGATTGTTAGGGATTGCTTCCCCCATGCAGACCTTGGCTGACCCCAAGACTTTCCCATTCAGTCAGGCACGTCTGTCCCTGTCCCAATCAATGTTCCCTCTAATTTTTCCCACCCTGAAGCAGAATGAGCTTTGTTATGTGCACCGATGTGGACGTGAGGTGCACCATGGAAGGGATGTGCAACACATCACCTATATATTGGCACACCTAACAAAATTCATGTGGTGTGAGTGAGGCCAAGGGGCTCTGACTATGGAAGGGGGCTCAGGTGTGGGGCAGAGGATTGGGATGCAAGGATATGAGGGCCCTGGCTGGGGGTGTGGGCTATGGCTGGGGATGGGCAAGAGATGAGGGCTTAGGGCTGGGGCAGAGAGTTGAAGTGCAAGAAGCTCTGGCTGGGGGGGGGAGGACTCTGGGTTGCAGCCAGGGATGAGAGGCTCAGGACTGGAACAGAAGATGGGGTGCAGGAGTGTGAAGGCTTTGGCTGGGGGATGCAGACTATATGGTGAGGTTGGGTTGAGGGATGATGCTCTGGAGCTACTGCAAGGAGAGAGAAGCCCTCCAGCTCTCTCTCCTTGCAGCAGCACCTGGGCTGGGATGGGGTTGGGGGAGGGGAAGGCAGCTCTCCCTGCTGTGGCAGCTCTGGGGCTGGGGTAGCAGGATAAGTGCCCTTCCCCCACCTCATCAGTTTGAGCCAGGGCTGTGTTGGAGCTGGGACCAGGCTGCCCTGGCCACAGCTTGGTTCAGGGTTGGGGGAGAGGCATCCCAGCCATGGCAGATTGGCAGCCAGGCTAGGTCAGGGATGGGGATGGGCAGCCCTCTCACCAGCTGCGGCAGATTCCTGTCGGGTTCTTTGAGCACCTGTGTGGTGCAAAATAAGCAGCTGCATGGCTTACAGGGAACTTAGGTCCCCCTGTATTCCTGCACCCCCATGTGTCCTTGCAACACCTGTCCACGTGTCCCTCCATCTCCACTCTTATCTCCCTTTAGCCCAGCACCCCTCCCCCATGTCTCTGTAACCCCACTTCACCACTCCTTGTCTCCATGTGTGCCTGTGTCCAGAGTCATTCTTAGCCATACTCAGAATATGCAGCTGCATAGGGCACCCACAAATTTGGGGCACCACTAGGTTTTAATGTCCATCCACCTGCCTCTTCTTAGCCCTGTTCTGTGACTCTGCTTCCTCCAGAGAGAATCTAGTTAACTTAAAAGTGAAAAACCCTGCCAGATCTATTAGCAGAATGAGCCATTTGAGTGGTAATGAAGCCATTTAACAGACATCTGCCAACCCCAGGTATATCCTTTCCATTTTTGAATTTACTGTCTCAGACAGGTAGCCATGTTAGTTTGTATCTGCAAAAACAAGGAGTCCTGTGGCACCTTAGGGTATGTCTACATTAGCCCCCTAGTTCAAACTAGGGAGGCTAATGTAAGCATTCAAACTTGCAAATGAAGCCCGGGATTTAAATATCCCGGGCTTTATTTGCATCTTCCCGTCCGGTCGCTGTGTTTAAATCCCACTAGTCCGAACTAACTGCCCGCAGCTACACATGGCATCAAACGGGAATTCGAACTACGTCCTTATTTCGAATTAATTGTTACTGCTCGTGGAATGAGGTGTAACAGTTAATTCAAACTAAGGACTTAGTTTGAGTTAACGTTTGACTGCCGCGTGTAGCCACGGGCAGTTAGTTTGGACTAGTGGGATTTAAAAATGGTGCCCAGACGGGAAGATGCAAATAAAGCCCGGGATATTTAAATCCCGGGCTTCATTTGCAAGTTCGAATGCCTACATTAGCCTCCCTAGTTCAAACTAGGGGGCTAGTGTAGACATACCCTTGGAGACTAACAGATTTATTAGGGCAGAAGCTTTCCTGGGTAAGACCCACTTTATCAGATGAATTGGAGTGAATTTACTGGTTTAGTTTACAGGATCTTAGTTTAAAATTTGCTTTAAAATAGTTCATTCGTGTGTTGCTGAAGATTATAAAATCACATTGCTAAAAAATCATCATTACGCCTGCCCCGGGCTGCCATCAGGCATAGCGGCACCAGTTTAAGGCTATGTCTACACTGTGACCTTTTTCTGCTTTTTTTTTCAGAAGAGGCTTTTCCGACATTTGGCCTATCTGCACGGGGCCAAATGTGGGAAAAACCTCCTCTTTTGGAAGAGCCCTTATTCCTCATAAAATGAGGAATACAGGGCTTCTGAAAGAATGTGCCTGCTTTTTCGGAAACTGTTCCAAAAAAGGGGACGCGTTCCCAGGATGTGGCAGAGTTTTTCCGGGATATCTCTGGTATCCCGGAAAAACTCTGTAGTGTAGACATAGCCTGAGAGTACTGCATAGGGTCCCCTAAATCCTAAGGACAGCTCTGGCTGTGTCCCCTCCCTACCACCCTCTGTCCCTATGTAGCACTGTCTCTCCCTCCCCCTTGTGGCCCTGCACCTCCACTCCCTTCAGCCCCTGCCCCAGTCTGCCCTCCCCCACTAGCCCTCTGAGCATCTCCAGCCCCCCTCCCAAAGCCAGTCCTCTGACCTAGCATGACAAATTGTTCCCCACTTTGGCACTCTGAGTGCAGAAGGTGGGGGTCCATAAAAGACCTTAAATACCTTGCCTCTATAGGCTCTGCTTCCAAAAATGCACTTGCTCTGGAAGATAGGCTGCCACCATCAAGAGATTTTGAAGAACCCTGAAAAATCAGGAAGGAACACTTGAATTCCTTCCCCAGGGGTACCCCAAGCTCTTCTGCCATAAGAGAGCTTGAAAAAAGAAACAAAAGAAAACACAGAAAACAAACTGTGTCTCTGATAGCTGACCTCTTAGGCTAGGCAGGCACACACAGAGTTCTCCTGTTACCTTCCAGGACACAAGAATCAAATCATCGCCTTTAAAAAGGCAATTTTATTAACAAAAAGAAAATATATACTTGATAAAGCATATTTGGTTGGTAGGTGTTACAGAGCAACTAAGAAAAGAGCAGATTAAAACACAGAGAAAAAATATTTCTGGGCACAGCTTGGGTATAGTGAATGAGGGGAGGGAGGTACCTGGATTTCACACAGAGAAGTTTTACCAAACAGCAAAATAAAGAAAAATAACCTGATCACGACTAAATATACATTTTCCCTCTACTCATGATCCTTACTGATCCATACCTCAAGGCCCGGTCCAGTCCCATGTCAATATTTATTGTAGGCATGGCAACTCTAGTTGATTATTTCATCTTGTTCCTCCAGCTGCTAACTTAGAACTCACACACAAAGAGAGCAGGCATGGTATATATTTACAATTTAAATTTCAGCACTGTATCCCATTGGTTCTTCTGGCTTCCTGCCAACACCCTTAGCTACCTGAGTTTAACCCTTTAGTCAGAGGGGGCTGGCCAGCACTCCTATCCATCTCACAAGCTCTGCAAAGAACACAGAGCAAGCTGCTGCTGTGTCGTAGTACCAAAACACCCTCTGGTGGGCAAAAGACAGAATTGCATAAACATTTCCGCAGATTTTGTTTTCTATGCAAAAAATTAAAATTATATAACTATGTACATTAACTATGTACCTGTACAGTAGTGCAGAATTCCCCCAGGGGTGTGCACAAGTGGGGACAAACAGGGGCAGGCCCTGGCCCCCTGATAATTGACAGGAGCACAGAGTTCCATCAGAACATGCCCCTCCAAAAGCTGTCACATTTAAATTTGTGTTTGCCCCTTGAGCTCACACAAGCTAAACAGCCAGGCACAGGCCCACCAACAGGGGAAGGGCAAAGGGCACAATTGCCCTGGTGCCCAGTGATTCAAAAGGGCCAGGGGCAGTGGCAGCAGCTGGAGCTCCAGGCCCTTTAAATCACCACCAAAGCCCCATATGGCTTGCTCGAGGGTGGACTGAGGGCTGGCTGGGAGAAGCTAGCCCTCAGTCACACCCCTTCCACCTAAGGCCCCAGCCCTTCCAGGGGCACAGAGCTGGGTGACCCTCACCTTGCTCAGGGGCCCAGCAATTCTGTCGGCCCCCATAGCCAGGGATCTCTTGCTTATGCTTTGAAGTGTCTTGCTCTCTCCATGAAGGCCAAGCAGCATAGGGATAAATTCCTTCTTGCCAGGGAATTTTATTCCCTTCTACCAGAGTTCAAACTGATGGGAGTCCGCCTGCACATCTCTTCTTCATAGGTGCTAATTGCTTTTCCACTCACACAAAATCTTTGTCTTTGATGTTTCACAATGGCTTATTTGGTTTCAATGGGCCTTCTTGTGTGTAGAACCTAACACCTTCTGTAAGAAAGCCAGTATTTTACATTATGTAACTCAAATAGGGAAGTCTCAGAGGGGTAGCCATGTCAGTCTGTAACTTTAAAAACAACTTTTAAAAAAACAAGTAGTCCTTTGGCACCTTAGGGCACGTCTGCACAGCGGGGCAAAAGTCAAATTAAGCTATGCAACTTCAGCTACATCAATTGTGTAGCTGTAGTCGAAATAGCTTAATTTGGCTTTTGGCGCTTTCTACACAGCAGGAAGTTGAAGGAAGAACACTCTTCCTTTGACTTCCCTTACTCCTTGTGAAATGAGGGTTACAGGAGTCAAGTAAGAAGTCCTCCAGCTTTACATTATTTCGAAATAACACATTCTTATAACTCTAATATCTATTTTACTTATACTAACACACAGTTTAGCCAGACTGGTTTGCAGCTATGCACGTGCCAGTGTTCAGTTATGGTGTGTCTACACCGCAGGTATTAACTTGAAATAAGCTATGCAAATTGAGCTAAGTCAGTTGCTCTTGGCACGGTGGGAGGAGGCTTTGCAAGCTCCCCCGCTCCCAGGCCAATCAGAGCTTGGGGGCGGGGGAGCGCAGAAAGCTTCCTCCACCCTGCCTCCTCCCTGTGAGGAGCGCACGGCACTTTGAAGTGCTGCACACTCCTCGCAGGGAGGGGTAGAGTGGAGGAAACTTCATGCACTCCTCCAGCCCCCAGGCCAATCAGGACTTAGGGGCGTGGGAGCATGTGAAGTCTCCTCCCACCCTGCCAGGAGCGCGTGGCACTTTGAAGTGCTATGTGCTCCTGGCAGGGCGGAGGAAACTTTGTGTGCTTCCCCCACCCCCAGGTCCTAATTGGCCTGGGGGAGGAGGAGCGGCAGGGCCTCCATGGGCTGGATCAACATGCTTGGCGGACTAGATTCGGCTCACGGAGGCCCACCCCTGGTTTGGAGGGAAATTTCTGTCTAGTCACTGAAGTTAAATGGAGAAGAAATAAACAGAGATGTGATCTCTGCTTTACATTGAGAATGATTAAAACAAAACAGGAAGTTCCTCAACACCAGTCTGTCAGGTTCCCTTGGGGTGCCACCTGGAATTGGGATAGGGTACACTGAGCCCCTGTGACCCACAAGCCTGGGTTCCCTATACACTGTACTGCTGCTGGGACCAGCGTGCCAAGCCGTCTCCCAGACTCCAGCATGCATACTGGTAGGAACACACCCAGCTGCAGTTACATACACACTGTTTCTTTAACCAGCACTTGTATGGGAAGGCACAGCTCAAGCACCTCCCATATCCTAGGGCATGCACCCCCCTCTGGAATGTAAATCCAAAGTTATACCCTCTTGTGCTACAGAGAGATCTGTACAAGGCAAGCTCATGAAATTCATCCCCTCCCTCAATGTGGGGAAAGCTATGCAACAGCTTTCTGCCCCCAAGTTATGACCCTCACATACTGGTTTTAGACAAAGCAAAAATAAGTTTATTAACTACAAAAGATAGATTTTAAGTGATTATAAAAGACAGCAATTAGATCAATGCAAATTATCGAGCAAATAAACAAACCATGCAAGCTAAGCTTAATATACTACACAGATCAGATATGAATGGCAAATTCCCACCACAATGCAATCTCTAGGTTCTTAAGGGGCAAGCCGCACTGAGTTGCAGTTTAAAAACCCCAGATATTTAATTTACAGGCTAAAAGTCCCTTTAGCCTGCATACAACACTGCCCCCCAGTTCCGTCCTTGTTCCTCAGGTGTTTCCAAGAGTCTCTTTGGGTGGGGAATCAGTGAAGAACCATGAGGATGTCACTCCCCAGCCATAAATAGCTTTTTCATAGATGGGAGGAAACCCTTTGTCTCCAAGCTTGGTTCCCACACTATCCAATGGAAAAACACTGATATTCCAAGATGGAGTTCAGTATCAGGTCACTTGTTCCTGTAGCATCATATGGGCAAGTCAGTTGTATGTCCATGCCTGCTTCACTTAAGTCATAGCACAGGCCATTATCTAAACTTTAATAGAATGTTTACAGGAAAGCCCATTAGGTGCAGATGGATATATTCCACGGTTCACTGTGAGAAAAGTGGTTCCCTGATGGGCCATCCAACTTGAATAAGCCCTTCCCAGCCAGCCATTTAGACTGAGAGCCTTTTCCTACTGGGCCTTGCCCAGGAATAATTACATGAACTACAGATACACAATATTTTTAATTTCAGAGCCAAAAATGATACATGTATACAAATAGGATAACAGGGTTCATTCAATCAGAACCTTTTCAGTGATATTTCACATGACTTATCTTACATGAAATACATCATAATTATGCCATATGCCATGTCACATCAGCTGAACCTCTGGAAATGTGGAATGCTTTGAGAAAGACTATGCTGTGTGGGAGCAGTCCTTTTACACCCCACAAAGAGATGTCTCATCTAGGGTTACAAGTCCGTGATAGCCTCAGCCCCGAACTTGCACACAGACATTTGGGACTGCAAGATACCCAGTCCTTCCAAACCTACACTAAAGATTTAGGCTGATGGGTGAAAAACAAGATCCACTTCAATTTTGGCCTCAGCAGTTTATTTTAGCCCAGGGGTGGCCAACCCCCCACTCACGAGCCACATGTGGCTCTTCTCCCCCAAAAGTGTGGCTCGCAAAGCCGCTCCTGCACCCCCCAAATGGCCTCTGCCCCTGGCTCCCCCCCGTCCTCCTGTGCTCACTGGGGCAGCAATTCAAAATGGCGGCTGTCGACAGGAGCCTGATATGGCTAAAAATCCTAAGCTTGTTTCTTAAAAGGGCAGCCTCCTTTTTTCTTTTTTTTTTTTTTTTTTTGCTCTGGTGCAGCTCTCTCCGCATTTTTTCCACCGCTGGTTCGGCTGTCTTTGTTAAATGGGTTGGACACTCCTGTTTTAGCCTTTCTTTTATCTGGTTTAAGAATCAGTTCCCCTGGGGACAGGGCAACTCTTCAATCCCCCCCAACCTGAAGCAAATACTCACCAGCAACTACACACCACACAATAGAAGCACTAACCCAAGAATGAATCCCTGCAACAAATCCCACTGCCAACTCTGCACACTTACCTACTCAGGTGACACCATGTAGGACCACATCAGCCACACCATCAGGGGCTCGTTCACCTGCACATCTACTAATGTGGCACATATCACCAATGCCCCTCTGCCATATACATTGGCCAAACTGGCCTGTCTTTACGAAAAAAATGGATATAAATCAGACACAAAAAATGATAACATTCAAAAACTATTAGGAGAGCACTTCAGTCTCCCTGGACACACAGTAACAGACCTGAAAGTTGCCTTACTTCAGCTAAAACCCTTCCGAAACAGACTGCAGGGTGAAACTGAAGATCTGGAATTCATATGCAAACTCGATGCTATCAGGCGGAGTCTGAATAGACACTGGGAGTGGCTAGTTCACTGCAAAAAGTAATTTTTCCTCTTTTGGTATTTACACCTTCTCATCAACTGTTGGAAATGGGCCACATCCTCCCTGACTGAATTGACCTTGTTAGCAGTGGTCCTCCTCATGGTAATGTAACAATCCCATCTTTGCGTGTGGATATAGACCTGCCAAACTGAAGTTTCCGTTTCATGCATCCAACAAAGTGGGTTCCAGGCCATGAAAGTTTATGTTCAAATAACTTTGTTAAGTCTTTACAGTGCCACAGGACTCCTTGTTTTTAATTCACTCCCTGGCATTCTCCATTCTCCTATCACCTATCTTTTATCCCTTGTCCCATAATTTTGTACAGATTCAGTTTGATTAGTTACCTCATCTGTGTACCTATCTATTGAACCCCTAATTAAAAATTCTAATGCATAAATCATGGTAACAACACATTTTTTGCTTATCCTAAGAACAAGAGAATGGTCGTGCTTGATCAGATCAATGGTCTATTTAGCCTAGTATCCTGTCTTCCATCAGTGCCCAGTGCCAGATGCATCAGACGTAATGAACAGAATGGGCTTGATCCTTCTGCCATCCAGTCTCGTAAGGTTTCTGGCCTCCAGCTAAAACTTACTTTTTTCCTGTCTGCTTTTGTCATCTATTCTTCATTGTCAGTCCTGCTGGCTCCATCCAGTTTTTATTTTACAGGTGTGTTTTTGTGACCTTCCCATACAGGGGCTGGTTTACTTGTTAAAGTATCTTGTTGGAAGTTGGGAGAGAGCATCTGAATTAACAATTCCCTTACAACCTCTGTTTCAGCCTGCTATTTGCATAGATCAAGGATTTTTACAGACAAGACATCCAAGCGAGTTTTAATGTACATGAAATATGCCTAAAATCAGAGTGCCCAAATGCTGTTTTTAAACAGTATCAAAACACACTTCAGTGTTGATATGTCCATTGCCTTCCTTGACCCAACCCATGCATTTATTTTTCACTTGCTGTTTTCACAGAACTGATCTGGGGCTGACAGCTTCTCCAGGTCACCTCTTTGCTCTCCAAATGTTTTTTTGGAGCGTGATTGTGTTGGTGTAATTAGTCTGTGATAAAAGTTCTCTAATGAGGACCTGTAAAAGAGTTTATTAATTGTAAATGCACAACTGAGGCTACGTCTAGACTGCAGGCTTCTTGCACAAGAAGCTTTTGTTGGAAGAGATCTTACGCAAAAATTTCTTGCTCAAGAGCATGTCCACACTGCAAAAGTGCATCGAAAAAGTGATGGACTTTTGAGAAAGAGAGCATCCAGACTACATAGATGCTCTCTCGAAAGTAAGCACTGATTGGTACACACAGAATGGCCACTAGGGCCCCTGTGCTTTTTCCTCTTTCCTCTTTTTGCACAAAAACTCCCTCTTCCCCATCCACACACACCTTTTGGCAAAAGAACTCTTGCAAAAAGGCTTCTTCCTCGTAGAAAGAGGATTACCAATGCCAGAAAAACCCCTCTGTTCTTTTGATTCTCTTGTGCAAAAACACACTTGAAATGTGGATGCTCTGCAAGTTTTTGTGGAAAAACTACTGTTATGTCTATAGTGCAGACATAGCCTGAGTATGTTTCATATTTTTCCATGGTAATTAAAGCTCCTTAGGGATGAAGACATTAAAGTCTGAGATACTATGACAAAGAAATTAAACAGGACAGCTGGCTACCTCACACAGGACTTCAGCCCAAAATCTCTACCTTGGCAGAATGAGTCTACCCATATGTGCTAACTGCCAACCCTTTATCTTTAATGATGAACTTCTATGGGTCTGCAGCACATGCCTACAACTCGAAGTCATGTCGTTTTCATTGGCAATAGTTCCACATTTCCCCTCCTTACAAACCTGTCACTGGGGTCCTCTCTCTACCCCACCACCTTCCTTCCTTATAAATAAAGCAGATGTCTCCTTTCCACAAAAAAAGGCCACACTTCATTGTTAACTAATCTAGTAAACTAGTCCCTGCTTCAATAACAACTTCAGAAGGGGGAAAGGAAGAAATCAGCAAGCTGTGACCTGTAGTTTCCAGAGGCAGATAGAACAAATAATGGCTCTTGGGCTCTGGATTTCAAACTAGGACATTATGTAAAACTTCGGTGGGGTTAGCCATACATTTAAGTCAGTTCATTTAGCCTGGTTTTCTAGTAGCATCTCTGATCTGATCGGTTGAGTGCATTAGGGCTTCTTTGGGCAGCTAATTTTGGTTTTTCATAGGAAAGACCGTGGGCACATTGTAGCTATGTCTACACAGCAACATTATTTTGAAATAACTAGCACTGTTTTGAAATAACATGGTCTGTGTCTACATAGCCAGCAGTTATTTCGACATAACGTCGAAATGCTGTCAAGCTGGAGGACTTCTTACCCCAACTCCTGTAACCCTCAGTTTATGAGGAGTAAGGGAAGTTGAAGAAAGAGTGCTCTATTTCGAAATATGTGCTGTGTAGACAGCATCAAAACTTGAAATAAGGTATTTCAAAATAAGCCAGGCAATTGAAGTAGCTCAATTTGCATAGCTTATTTTGAGTTGAGCCCTGCTGTATAGATGCAACGCTGTACTGCAGCGTTATTTCTGAATAACTGACATTATTTCAAAATAACATAGTGTGTGTCTACACAGCAAGCCGTTATTTTGAAATAATTTCAAGATGGAGGATTTTTTACTCCTACTCTTGTAACCTTCATTTCATGGGGAGTAAGAGAAGTTGGCGGAAGAGTGCATTAGAAGTAGCTGCAGTTACAGATCTTAATTTGACTTTTGCCCTGCATTGTAGGCATGCTCCTTTTCTGGGGGGGGAAAAAAATGGCTAAATCGACCACGAAGGGACTCGAACCCTCAATCTTCTGATCCGAAGTCAGACGCCTTATCCATTAGGCCACGCGGTCACTGTGGCTAGAATTTAGGCACATAATAAGAAAGAGCATCCTGGTCACCTGGCTACTGCTTCCAAAGGATTTTATTCGCTACAAAGCAACAGGGCAACTGCCGACAGGAGCAGCTGGACCAGTCACCTGCGCACCTGCTCTCCACCAGCCCCCCACTTTGTTTTTGTCCTGATGCCCGGCGGGGGAAGGGGGCGAGAAGGAAATTCCCTCCACTGTGTGCCTGGGCTCCTGATCTGCGAACAGCCTCGGGGAAGGCAGCTGCCCTTCGTGCTCTCCCTTCCCCCCACATCTCCCAAACTGCTTGCTTTGCTTTGCGCCCCTAAGTCCCGACCTCTAGCCACAGACCAGCTGCGGAACCCTAGTCCAGAGCAGCTGTCCCGGCTCAGTCCCACCCCACCCCTGCCCCTCGCTCCGGGCTGGTCAGCAGAGATTTTTTTTTCCTTCCCTTCCCAGTCTCTCCCCTGCCTAGGACAGCAGGCTCCGCTGCGCCTCCGCTGCCCGGGGGCCCGACCCCACTCGCTTTCCCCGCATACTCCACTCTGCCCCCGGAGCCAAGACGGTGGGCGGGCAGCGGGGCGCTCCCTGGAGAAGGGAGCGGACACAGCAGGCTGGCCGGGAGGCTGGAAGAGTTCGTGTCCCGGGAGGGCTGAACCGACCTGTCACACTGGTAATATGACAACTTCAAGCTAGGGGGATGCAGCAGCTGTCAGGATTTGTTCACCTCAAGCAGTTGTGGGGTGTCCTGCTCAACACACCCACCCTGGGGAGGTTTGATTTTTCTGGGGGGGGGGGTGTCTACAGGGCAAGGCTATTTCGGGATACCGGAGTCTGGGGAAATAACTACCCTGCCTCCTCTCAGCAAGCCTGTTATTTTGGACTTGCTCTTCTCATGTCCCTGTAAACCTCATTCTACAAGGAGTAAGGGAGGTTTCAGACTAGCGCTGTAATTAGGAATTTGGCACTGTGTAGATAGCGCCAAATGACGAAATAAGCTATTTTGAAATAAGATACACACTTTGCATAGCTCAAAATGCCTAACTTATTTCGAGTTACGGTGCTGTGTAGATGCACCAGGAGTGGGCATCTCTGCTGGGTGAGGTTGCACTGTCCCAGCCCATATTACACTGGCTACCAATTGGGGGGAAGGGGCGGATCTGGCCCTGATGTTACAGTTTATGGTGCTCCTGGGACTTACCCACTTTTCCAGCCACACTCAGTTTAACCTCTGCCATGCATGGGCTGCTTAGATGCTAGTTTCATCTTTTCAAGGCATCAACCTGAGAGCAGAAAAGGCCAGTCCCAGATGCCTCAGACTCTGCAGATGGAAGGACACCCCTGGCTGGGCACTAGAGATGTTAACTAATGAGTAATTTACTAGTTGAGTAGTCAATGGAATTTCCATCAACAGCTCCACTAGTCGATAGGCACTTCCACATTCCTCCTTTGAAACGTACAAGAGCCCCAGCAGGAATTCAAATGAGGAATGCAGAACTCTGGCACGCAGCCAGGGGCCAGTGGGAAGTCCTGCTCACTCTGAGCTCTACGAGGGCATTTACACTTTGAAATGCACAAGGGACCCCAGGGGCTTTTGAGTATTTCAAAGTGGAAGCAGTCATGTGGAGCCCAGAGTCAGCAGGACTTCCCGCTGGCCCTGGGCTGCAGGTGGCATGCCAGATTGGAAATGTACAAGAGTCCCCAGCAGAGGCTCTTGTGCATTTCAAAGCGGAAGCGCCCTCATGGAGCCTGGGGGCAGTGGGGGACTCAGAATCCCCGCTGAGCCCAGGCTCCATGCTCTGATGCCACTTTGAAATGCCACCCGGAGCGTGGAGAGTCCCTAGCTAATCCCGGGCTCTCTGTGGCATTTCTGCAGAACCCGGGATCAGCTGCAAGTCCCTGTCCTGCTGGCCCCATGCTCCACTGGCTAGACACAGCGCAGGCATGTGCCATCCCTGCAATGTGCAGGCCAGCCCCAATGGGAAGGGGGAGAGAGCAACAGAAGCCTCTTCATATACCACCACTATTGCCTGCATGCAGTGGCCCCACAGACGCAGCTCCATTTGGCCAGGAACAGGAGCAGTGCGGGACAGGGGTCATGACCTTTTGGGGTTTCCCAAGCTTTCATAGCCTGTGAAGCACAGAAGTTGGGGTGCAGGGAATCTGAAGTCAGGAGGGTGGTGCTTTAGGATTGCACTGTGTAAAGCAGGGCTGGCAGCTGTAAAAGCGCCAAGCCTATGAAACCTAAACAGTGCAGGGAGCAGTGAAGAATGAGCATCAGGATACAGCTGGCACTTTAAGCAGTGGGAATTAAGTGGGATAAACTGTCAGCACCGAGAGGCCATGTCACTCTCTTACCAGGAAGGTAGTTTTTTAATTTCCTACAACTTTCAGAACTAGAGCAAGTGATGTTTTTACAGCGAGTGACACATTTTTCCGTTAGCTGGCAGTGCTAAAAGATCTAATGGGTTTATTGCAGTGAATCAAAAAATGTATTTCAGAGCAAATAAAACATCTTTAACCCAGAGTCTTTTGCTCTCAAGCATTTTCAAAGGGCTACGTTAATAAAACAGCCAAAAGACGGCCATCCTTAGTTCTAAAGGTGCTTAACTAGGATATGGAAGACTGGGTGGTCAAGCCCCCCGTGGCAGAGTGCAAAAGCAAGACTGTCCAATAAGCAGCAGGACCCTCTTGGGACAAAATTTTAAAATAAAAAAAAGCCTGGATTTATTTTAAATAACTAAATAAATCTCAACAAGAAGGACTACTTTCCAGAGCATACCTCCAACAGCCATAGATAGCATTCCCAACTTTTCCCTCCTGTCACTCTAACACTAAAACACTCACACTCGCTTATGTAGAAGCCAGGGATATTTGTAGAGGGCTTCCCTATCCAGGACCCTTTGCAGGGAAAGGAAGTCCCATCTCTATCTCTCCAGGAGACTGACAGACCATCCAGTCAACAACGTGTCCTTTCCCCTAATCCTGGTTTGACAAGAACGTCATCCCACCACACCCCATACAAGTAGGGTGTATTTTGGGATTTCCCGCTTTTCATAGGTTGTCCCCTTTGTTCCCCTTAGTCTCATAAGCATCTATGTAAACATGTTCCCATGGTAACCTGAAATAAGAGCAGAATTTTCCCTGATGTTTCAGTCATAGAATCACAGAATAAATAGGATTTGAAAATACCTTGAGGTCATCAAGTCCAGTCCCTTGCACACATGGCAGGGTCATAGACCATCTAGACCAGAAGAGGGGAACCTCTTTTGGGTCAGGGGGTGCTGACTCACAGAAAAAAATCAGTTGGGGGCTCCACACCACACAAGTGAGGATCAAAAATAAAAAAAAACCCTTGCTGATGTGGCCCCGCGGCTGCGAAGGAGAAAGACACTCCCCACATTTCCTTCCCACATCAGAGGCTGTGGGGGGGGGGAGGCAAATAGATTCTGTGTGCGCCAGCCCCACGGTGGGGCATCAGGGGGACTGGAGCACCATCACAGACTCTCCAATTTTTGGGGGGGGAGGGGAGCTGAGCATTGGGGGCTGGATCCAGTTTGGGCCCTAGGTTCCCTACCTGTGATCTAGAACATTCCTGACAGGTGTTCGTCTAACTTTGTGCTTAGACAGGTACAAGCAGCATATTTTCCTGACCATTGCCTACTGGCCCATTCTTTACATAAGTTTGTAACTTGACAGGCACACAATTAGTCATAGGTCGCCTACTTGAAGCACACCTCCTTAAGCCTGAGGCCTAGCATAACTAAGTTAAACTGTTATGTGCCTTAGCCTGTGTAGACTTTGCATTACAGCCTTGCTTTATTTATATACCCAATACACGCTCCTCACTCTCATTCACTAGTAAATCTCACACTCCTCTGATGCCATCCTACTTGTACCTCAACTTATACCTACAACTTAAATCTATGTATCACACATTGATTCCATATGGGCTACCAGATGAGTTTGCCATGACAATAGATAACACAGTTAAATGATACAATGAACTAACTGGCTACATAATGCCTAGGCCAAATCACCCCTAATGTAACTCCATGGAATTAAATGATTTTGGAGCTCACTCTGTATCCTGCTGTTGCCTCTCCAGCTTGTCCCAAAGTCACCCACGGTTCAATCACAGCAGACGTGAGGGAAAGTGACAAACCCGCCCTGGCAATTAGGGCTAGCAAGGCTAGGGAATGACGTTCACATGCTGAAATTGTCTGCTCACCCCACAAAAGGAAAAAGAAACCAGGGTGCGGATGAATGTGCGAAAGGACTGATGGCTAGAAAATGGAGAAGTTCTACCACAGGGTCACTCACTGCCCCCTTGCCTGAGCAGCCTACATATGGGAACAGGAACTCAAACACAAGAGAATTTTAAGTGCGTTGTGTAGCCCCAAATGTTGCTCTGTCAGACAAGTAAAAACCCAGAGTGACTCCATTTCCAGAGGAATGGAACTGCATCAGATTTAAACCCGACACATAAACATGCACAAGACTTGGCTCTTAAAGGGCTAATGCTTTTAGCATTATGCTTGGTAATACTGAATCTTTCCCTTCTCTCTATATAAGTTCTTTTTTTGGGGGTGGAGTGTGGAATTCCTGAGGTTAAAGCAAATTATTCCTGCCGCAGCATTGGCCCTATAACATCAATATCATTAACAGTAATTTGCCGGGCTGATCCCAAGAGCCAGCTGAGTGCCTCAACCCATTATCATTGAATTCTTCATAAAAAAAACCCCAAGCCTTCAACTACATAAGCTTTCTCCCTGCACTGATTAATATCAAATTACCAGCACCTCAGCAAATAGCCACTGGCAACTCTCTGTAGCGTCAGTTCTACCACTTGCTTCATTAGGAAAAGGGGAAAGATGTGGGAAGCTTTCTTAGCCATTCTCACTTTGTCTTTGGCAACAGGTAAGTTAAATTTGTAGTAAGACAGGGGAAAAACAACCAGATTACACCTGAGTCATTTAGATTCTCATACATGCATTAGGAAGATTAAGACGGGCATCCTCGTTCCACCAGTGTGAAAGAGGGAAAAGATCTGACTGTGGTTTTCTAGTAGCTATGGCACAATGCCTTTTATCCTCTGATGTACATTCCCATTCGTAGTCTGGGTGTGTGGTATATGTTGAGATCCTGCCAGTATTTCTCTGTTAAAATGAATTTAAATGTAACCTAACTTCATTTTATTTCCACAGGTGCTACCCCAGAACAGCTCTGTACGTATGATGACGTTATTCACTACTTGAATATCTCTTATGAAAAGGCACCCATGCTACATACAATACCCAAGAAAAATTGGAAAGAGCCGTTGAAAGTGGAGATAGAATTTTTATTGTTTTCCATCCTCTCAGTGGTAAGGAAACAAACGTTATTAGTTTTATAGTGGGAAATGTTGTGGAAAGTGAGATGTTGAGGCAGCTGATGACCTGCGAGTGAGTGAGTAATTTTTCTCTTTCTCGGGCCAGTCCATATCAGGAGTAAATCCACTGGTCACTGCTACTCATGTGAAAAATTCAATGCTATACACCTTAGATCTTCTAAAGACTTTATGGCTGTGGTCTGAAAGCATGATCCAGAGCAATGTATATTGGGAGGCTCCAGATGTAAAATAGTTTGTCACATTCACACAAATGGGAGTGTTGTTTAAAATCTCTTTAATGCTCACCCAATGTTAAACAGGTGTCACATTGAAATGAACTCTAAAAGATCACAGTCCAGGGCAAGATTCATTTCTCTAGCAGCCTCCTACTCACTTTGTAACTGGATAGTTAAGGTGCATTGTGTTGCCAAAGCAATGCAAAGTTGTCCAAGAATATGCAGGAATTTGGTCCTTGATTTGGATTTCATCAGAACTTCTTTTTTTTTCCTCCAAAAAGAGCCTTTTACAAGGGAAACACCACTCTCTGCTTAGCCTGTGTGCTGTGAACCCACTTTATTATCCAGTGTTTCAGCAAAGTAGAGTGGGAGAGTAAGGAGAGACCTGGTAACTCTTGTTTGGTTTTACCCTCCTTATATATCAGGTACTGGATTCTGTAGACTATATTTCCTTGAGCCTTGTTGCAATTTTTCTCCCGTTCTGCTGTTCTTTCCTGGATCCTCTCCCAGACCAGATTTACACAGCCAGGTGTATCCTAGCAGGCAACTATTTTTTCCAAACATTGAACTTTATCCTTTCATTCTACTCTTCAGTTTGTAAGACCAAAAATAATAAGTCATTGACCTGACTTGATTTTCTCATATCTGTGATACCCATCATGATATCATTGTAAGAAAAAGGCAACCAGCTGACATGCACCATCCCTACCTTAATGGAATCGTGCTAACCACATCCCATTTTGCTTCTGTAGGTTGAAAAGCTACAGACTGTCACTGTCTATTTCTTGGTGACCATGGTAAGAGCCCTTTTCTGTAAAATCAAAGCCATTTCCTATGTGCTGTGAGTCCAAACATTGGTTCCATTTGTGATTTTTCTTTCCTCTAGAAGTGGGAAAATGTCTTTGCAACATGGAATCCTCAGGAGTTCTGTAACATTTCCAAACTCATTCTGCCAGTGGATACATTGTGGTCCCCATATATCGGCATTTATGAACAGTAAGACTCTCCTTAGCTGATTTTAATTCAATTCCTTATGACAGATAATTACAAGGGGCTTGATTGGTGCCGCTGAAATCAATGGGACTAACTCATCGGAGTGAGGATTACTGGTATTCTTATAAACAAAGGTTTTGGAGGATTTTTTTTTTTTGTGGTAATGGGCAATAGCTGAGAGTCATGTAATTTATCTCACAGCAATAAGAAAACATTGATTAAATAAAATGGGGATCAGGGAGAGAGTTTAGTCCCTGTGTGAGAGGGCACCACCAGAGCATGTGTAGGATATGGGCAAACTATCTGACAGGAAGGGAAGCCAATCAAAGAAAGAGAGACTTTCACAATATATCTTAGTGGCTATCACTATTCAATCTGGAGGACCATGAGCTGCCTGCAGTACTATTACAGTTGGTATTGTCCTGAAAGAGTTAATTATTAATGATTATTTGTTAAGCAGTAAGAGCAAGTGTAACCGCCTGCAGGCAGAACTAAAGGGGGAATCTCAAGAGCTTAGTGTAGGAGCCTCTACAGTTTGAACTATAAAACCAGCTGCCTCTCAGCTTAGGCTGGAGAGCTCACTGTAAGTGGTCTAAGTGCCACTACATGGAACAGTGAACCACACCCACTGGGTATGTGTGTTTGTCAGCCGATGGCCGGGGTAGTGTGTGTGGTCTGTGAGCCCTATTAAACACCCGAGTCTTCAACTGCTAGGACAGGGTCCCTTCGCAGCGGGCAGCCAAGGGAGGCTGACAGGTGCCCCAAGGGTCTGCCCCATGGAGGCGGCAGAGCTCAAACGCCCAGCTCTCACTGCATCTACCCCTTTGACCGGCTAGAGTTTTTTTAATTGTGTCTGGTTCTGTTACAGCAACAGGAGGAGTCAGGTTAAAGCTTAAACAGTTACAGGTTTATTAAAGAGACTTATAAAGCATGTGATTACAGTGGCTATTGTTCTATTTCTTAACTGCTAGCAAATACAGATCTTAAAATGGTTACAAAGGAAAAGGAAGATAGAAAAATAATGGTACCAAGTGACAGCTTAATCTTTAAAGAGCTCTAGTTTTATGCATGCACTAAGACAAAGGACACATACAGGTACAATTTTTACCCCCTTCTGCGTCTCTCGATTCCAGCGTGTCAGGCCAGGATCAGTCACTCAGTTCCCCGGGAAAGACGAATACGAGGCTGGGCGTCCCCATGTGGACCTCGGGAGGCAATTACCTAATCCGACCAGCAGGTAGATGGTAGATTGACGCTCAAAGTGAGTTTGCTGCTGGATCCATCTTTATACCTGTGGGGTCACGTATTCGCTTTCTTATCTATGGTGCCAAATGGTGCTGGTTCGTCTTTGTGACGCCAGTTCTTACAAGGGAGTTGTGAACTTAATTTACACTTGTAAGAGAGATAACTAAATTGGGAGTACTGGGCATTTTTTTCTCAGCGAGCGATTCCCCCCCCCCGAGGACGGTCGTGTGATCGTATCAATGTCAGTGCTAGACAAGGACAGTTTCTGCTGCCCTTGCAGGTCAACAATTGGCGTATCTCTGTTTACAGCCATCTAGGGTCACAGCAGCCAGCATATCCAGGCCTTCTGTCAAGGCTTCAAAGACTAGGCTGATTTTATTGCTCTCTGTGCCCTGTGCGCTCTGAGGCACCTAAAAGGGGCAAGCAAGATGGATGTTGCAGGGGGGGTTCCTGTCTGGCTACAGTGTTACAGGTGCTCATGACCACACAAGACACAAGGCCTGATTCTGCTCTTACCTACATGCTGGCCTATCCTTTCTCTGCTTGTTTTCTCTCTTCCTTTTTTCTCCCAGTTTTGTTGTTGTTGTTGTTGTTCTCCCTTGTTTGTTTTTAAATCTTTCATCTCTTGCAGGCTCATACGCAGGAATTTCGGAGGGGAGGGGCGCGAGCCGTAGGAGGGGCTGCTGGCCGCCCAGCCTCGCCCTCAGCCCCACTCCTGGGGGCAGGGCAGAAAATCAGTCCCAGCCTTCCCCCAGTCGGAACACAGAGGAGGGAGGGAGACTGAGGCAGTGTGCCGCTCCTACCTTTCCCCGGATTGGCCAGAGTATGGGCGAGAGAGGCTGGGATAACACACTGCTCCAACCTCATGCTTACTTGGGGAACCATGGGACGGATGCGTTCATCCCCTCCCATCCACCCCCTGTGTATGGGCCTGACTTGTTACTCACTGTCACTCACCCTTTCTCTTCCATTTCTGGTTGTACATAGATAGGGTCACTGACCATTCAAAGTCAGACAAATAGCGAGTTGCAAATAAAATAGTGACTTCAATCTGCAGTGACTATTGGTCATTTTACTGTTTGTTGTTG
The DNA here is from genome assembly GCA_032595735.1 of Pelochelys cantorii. NCBI lineage: Eukaryota > Metazoa > Chordata > Testudines > Trionychidae > Pelochelys > Pelochelys cantorii. Next base: position 18,293,782 of record CM064344.1, read on the forward strand.
CTGAATCGTGGGTTTCTTCAGAGTGGATGAAGAGAAAACACTGAGCAGGTCCTTTCTGACCATCATTCACAACGGCACCATTCGCACGACCCAGCAGCACCGTGTCACCATAGCATGCAACTTGGAGATGAACAAGTTTCCATTTGACACCCAGACGTGCCAGATAACCATCTTCCCATTTATGTATTCAGGTATGTCCTTTTTTACTCACTTTTACTACAACTACATTGGATTTGCTGGTGCTGGCCACTGTCCACAAACAAAGAATGGACTAGCTGGATCACAGGTCTGATCTGCTCTTGAATTTTTAGGTGCTTATAGACAGTTTTGCCTGTTACATTACTGCTCAGCTTTCCCTTTGATATTTATATACCCACTGCCTCTCCCCCCACACCATTTTTCCTCTCTCCCCTCCCCCTTTCCTCCTTCCCTATTTATTTTTGGTTCTGCACATCCAACACTCTGGTCATCTGAAGAAGTGGGCTGTGCCCACGGAAGCTCATGATACCATCTACATGTTTTGTTAGCCTTTAAAGTGCTACCAGACTCTTTTTTAATTTTTATGTTCACTAATCAATAGCATTCCTTGTGTGTAAAAAAATTACAGTTCAAGAGGGAAACTGGGCCATAATATGATTTCCCACTATGGAGTCTCTTGTATGATAGCTCTGGAAGAATCTAGGATCTTCCCCTGCAAAGCCTTTACTCCCAGGAGTGGTCAGTTTAGTCAAATGTCTTGTCCCATTGACTGCAATAGGGATTACTTGAATTTACAAGATCTAGTCCTTAAATCATGCATGAAGGTCTAAATTAAAAATACAATTCAGATTTAAGTTGATAGGAGTACTCACAGTAGTAAAAAGGGCTGCAAGATGGAACCCAAGATTAGAGATTTGAGTTCCAGACTAACTCTGCGTTAGTTGTGGCATGTTTTCTTAGAGGCAAGACTTACTATAAAGCATGATCTTTTATTGTTTGCTCAGCACTGGTTTCCATTTAACTAGAACTATTCTAATAATTCTGTTTCACTTGAAAAGCAATTGGCTTTGTTAAACTAAGATAGAAAATGTTTCATGACTTTCCTAGAGTTTAAAAACCTGAAGGGGCCATTGGATCATCTAGTCTGGCATTCTGTGTATCACAGGCTACTAAATGTCACACAGTTAACCTTGTATTGAGCCCATTAACATGTGTTTCGCTAAAGCAGCTCTTCCAAAAAGGCAGCTAGTTTTGATATGAAGAGGAAAACCTTGGCTAGGAGTGCAAGTATTAAACTGGACCAGTTCACAACAGGGAGGGAAGCATTCCAGGGAAGCCATCTTGGTATTGAGCCCTGGATATTTTTCTCAGGAAAATGTTTCATTTCCACAATGGCCACCGTAGTCAGTTTGTGAAGAGGATAAGAGCTACTCCCACATATTCATGGAAGCACAGGAAAGACAGACCCTCCCCACTGCTCTTCTAAGAGTGTGATCCAAACTAATTGAAGTTAGTGGAAAGACTCCCACTGACTTCAGTAGGATTTGGATCAAGGTCTTAAGATGGGAGACAGAATATAATCAAGTAGCCAAGACCAATGAAGTTATAAAACTCTAACTGTCTGCAGACATTTGTTCCCATTTAAGCAGTGACCTCTTGGCTGGATTCTGATCTCACACTGGTATAACTCCAATGATTTCAATGAAACCATTCCCTGTTTACCATAGAATAAGAATCAAGCTCCAAATACACAAGAGCTGCAGCTTTCCCACTGAAAGGGGCCTTCACTTTCTTTTCCCCCCCTTCTAAATACACACCCGGCCTGTGGCAGTGATTTGAACTCCCTGCCCTGAGAGAGGAAACACCTTTAAAGCACTGTGTTTTCACTTTCTTTCTCCAAACAGGGGACATCATACTCCTGTCCAATCAGACAAGAGAGGTTGTGACTAAGCAAAGCAAACTTTATCTCCTCACCAATGGGGAATGGAAGTTCACAAAGCTAAATATTATAACATATGAAGAGTTAATGGAGGAAGAAGATGGGATTTCTGTGATCACCTATGAGGTATTGCATTGTCAGTGTATTTCACACCTTATATATTTCATTCATTCATTTGTGTATCAAAAACACAAGTCTTCAGAACATTTGGGCTTATCTACAAATGCTCTGACCACAACCCAAGCAAAATATAGTCATCTTTAAAGGACCAACACCCACAGTTACAAATAGACATTCCTCACCAGCCAAAATGCTTTATAAATTACTAGAAGATTTACCTGGTGTTGCTCGGGGCCTTAACTCAATTAATATTTGTTTTTCTTCATTTAAATCATTGCTCTGGGGTGGGGTGGGCATGAGGGGTTCAGTATGGAGGCTGTTCCAGGGAGAGAGGACTACTCCAGCCCTCTCTGACCGCAGCAACTTGGGGTCAGGTGAGAAGTGCATCTCCATGGCCTCTGCAGCTCCAGTGGGCAGAGCTGGGGGAGTGGTGCATGTCCTCTAGCTGGGACAGTTCAAGGTTTGTCTGCCCCCTGCACTCCCCAGCCAGACTGAGGAATGGAGCAAACTGTGCACTTTTCCTTCACTCCCTGATGAAGGGGAACAGCCAGCTATATTCCCTGTATGAATCAGGGAGGGGGAAACTTCAGCCCTCCTGCCCCCCTTAAAGGGCACCTGGGAGGTGAGAGGCTCGGGGTTGAGGCAGTCCTGGATGGAGGGCACCCCCAGACTGCCCCTTTTACTTGCCTGGTGATTCTGTCTCTTTTCTGTCTAGTTGTATGAGAAGCAATCCCATTCCAGGCACATTCTATTGTCCTGGCACAACCAAACCAGCACATTGCTTTAAGCTATAGTAAGAGGAAGCTGTATACTGAATTTGGTGGCCCTAGTTCTTACCATAAAGGAATTTTAAAAAAACCAGACACAGTCTATCAAACATATAGTAGGTAAGTATTTTAACAAAAGGTTTAGGGAGATAAATATTATTCTCTTATGTCCAAGCATTAGCATTGCTACCTTAGTAAGTTTATAGGACTCTAACATCCCAAAACAGAACGATCTGATAAAAGTGAATGTTGCATACCTCTAAGTAGAGGTCTCAAAATGTGTCCCCTCTGCTGCATCAGAGTATTTTGCCAGACCTGACTGACCTCTACAACAGAAGTAAAAACCGGGCACCATCTACTGCTAGTGCCAAGTGCTGCGTTTCAAGGAGTTCATGGGGAAATATGCAACTTCCGTGTCTAAATGGGAGAACTGCAGCAGTTTCACAAATCCAGCAGCGCATGTGCCCAAGACAATTCATGGCACCAGTTCCACAGCCAAATTCCTAGCATCTCACTCCTAACAAATGCTCCCAAGGCCACAAAGAAGATGGAACCAAAGCAGTACACTGCACAAGCCAGATGATGCTTAAGCAAAATGATCTTTGACAGCACAACACTCATATGTTGTCAGAAAAATATGAAGTCAGAGACTAATGCTGACAGGTCTCTAGCTTCCTTCAAAGCTGATTAAAAAATACTCTTCATGATCTAGAACTACACAGTTATAGGACCAGATCTTCACTAATTTCTACCAGCTGAGGATGTGGCCTAACATATTTTCTTCTTGCTTTAAGATATCTAGCATAGGCCATTGTGAGACAGGTTACTGCAATAGAGGGAACTTTTCATCTGCTTCATTTTGAATATGTGGGTTTAGGGGACTAGAAGAAAAAAATCAGCCAGATAAGAGCATATGTATTCAATGGACACATGTGCATGAATATACACAGGGAGGATTCAACCACGAAAATAGTAAGAGTGTGCAGAAGAATATAGGGCTCAGCACAAAATGAAGGCAAAGGGGGTTAGGTGAAGTCGATGGAAGTAGATGGTAGAAAGAGATGGGCTGGTAAGGAAGAGCCAGCAAGGGTCAGACTACAAGAGGAGGGGAAGTAGGAGTTAGAGGGAAGGGACCCAGAAGAAAATGAAGGTAAGCAAGCAAGGAAAGAAAGCTGGGCAGACGACGAATGTGAGTATTTAAGGCTAGTAGTTGAAGCTTGGGCTGCACTAGAGAGTAGGAAGGACACTAGGGCCTGTTCCCACCTTTGAGTTGATAGCTTGGACTCCAACCAACTTGGGAAGAGTCTGTGTTATCCCATCAAGACCAATGTTAATCCAGGTCATTGTCTTATTTCATGTTTGCCTTGTTCCCCCTCTCCCAGATCTTCATGAAGAGACGACCCATTTTATACGTTTTGAACCTTATCTTCCCAACAAGCGCGCTCTACTTAATGGATATGGCTATTTTGTTCAGCTCCGGCTCCCATGGAGACAAGATCAACTTCCAGCTGACACTCATCGTTGGAGAGTCAGTGTTAGCTGTGATTCTTGAGGACATTATTCCAACTTCCTCTGATGACCCACCCGTAATAGGTACTTGTCTTTATTGAGTAACAGTCACATGCACTAGATCTAAGGAAGAGAGCAGAGTACAACCATGCCACCTATTCAGAGACAGTAAGAAAAGGAACACCTAGCCACTGCTTTAGAGCTGTAATAATAGAAGTTCCTGTTCAGAGTAGTTTTGGGACTTTAGAGCCTTATATTTCTTCTACCAAGCAGGAGAACACAGTAGATAAGAGTGACTAGATCTAGAGGAAGTAAGTTTATCAAGCACATCCTTTGCCTTTTGTTTTGCAGTGATGTTTTTCATAGGTGTCTTTGTCCTAATGTTTTTGGGTATATTGGAGACCTGCTTTTTAATGCAACTGAAGGAGAAACCCCTACACCCTTTACGCAAGGCTATTAGACTGCTGAAATGCCTCAAGCAACCTAGAACAACATCCAGAGACCTCCTAAGCAAACAAGGTGGGTGTTTGGTTACCTCCTTTGGAATGTTCTGTAACCAGTTGCTGGGTTCTGTCAGTAGGGAGCACTTATCTCAGGAAATCAATCATGCTAGCAGGCTTAGAACCCAAGTCGATTGTGTTTCAGGACACATTTGACTCTAAATTCACAAACTTTAGGACACCTACAACTGCTCAATGTCACCATGGTGCATATGTTATGCTAATCAAATATACAGCATGGAGGCAACCCGTGTATACAAAGAAGCTGCACCTTGGTTATTTATGTAAGCTCAGCTGTAAACGCAGTGCCCTGCAGCATCCACCACCTCTGGCCCCCCTCACATGGTCATGGAGCCAGGACAGTCCCTGAGATTTTCTGATAGAAAAAGTTTGAAGTTTTCATTAAAAAAAACCTATCAAGCGAATAAAATCCAGTTTACACTCCTACAGGCCTCTGCTCTTGTCCAAAATTTCCCCTAACGTATATTTACATTTGGCTGCTGTTTTGCCCATTGTAGGAGACTCGCTGACTGAGATGGCAATGGGAGAACGGGAGAGCAGAGATTCAGACCCTCTTGGAAAGGGAAATACAGAACCACCCATGCTTGTGGGAAGAATTGATGCAGACGGGCAGGGAACTGGCAAGCAGGCAGAACCACAGGAGTGCAAGTCTGATCTGCACGTTCTGGAGAAGATGTTTTGCTGCAGTCACTTGCTCTTATCTCTACTCTTTATCATAATTATTACTATACGGTGGAGCAGTTAAACACGGGCTAATTGCCGTTTCTAATACTTCCTTGTCTCAGCCTCCAAACCAGGTTTTGCTGATTCTTATGCTTGAATTAAACGATTTGCTGCATGTCTGAATAACGGAATAAGGTCAGGAGCCTTGTTCTTGCATGTGTTTGGTAAAGCAGCATGTGCGCCATGGGCATCCCAACCACAAATAAGTTACCTGAATCAAATACATTCATGGAGCTGGCAGGAATTTATTGGCGTTGGTATTAGTCACCTTACCTGTACCTACCAAAAGTGCTGAACTACACATGGATTGAAGTGGTTGCAAGTGAAAACAGTCAGATCAAAGTAAGTTACTTGTTATATACCAATTCTTACCCTAAACATCTTGTTCATAAGCTAAAAAGTCATCTAGCGTGGGCCTGATCTTTCCTGCTGCTCAATCTTTTATGTTTGTAGCAGGCATCTTTGGTGGTAAGTAGGGGCTGGGGGAGTCTTCCGGCATCTGGCAACTGCCCTTGTTGTTTGGTTCCCACTCTTATATCCCTTTTGCCAAAAGCAGAAATTCTTTGCTCATTTCAAGCTTCCAAACTTGAGTGGAAAAGTACCAGATCCAAAATGGGTTTCAGGCTCAGGTGGCCTGACCACATGTCTTTCTAGGACCAAGCATAGTTTGGGCTTACAGGACAAACAAGATTATTCACAGATCATTGACTTGATCACTGAGTTTCTAGAGCATCTGTAATGGCCCTCATTAGCATATTTAGAATTAAGAACAGATCCACACTTCATATTTCTAACTTTATCAACAGAAATGATACATGCATAAAAATAGCATATACACATTCAGCAGTCTGTGTCTTTAAAATGGACATGTTAACAAGGATGTTAACAAGGAGGAGGGAGAAAAATTGTTCTCCTTACCCTCTCATAATAGGACAAGAAGCAATGGGATTAAATTGCAGCAAGAGAAGTTTAAGTTTGACATTAAGAAAAACTTCCTGTCAGGGTGGTTAAGCAGTGGAATAAATTGCCGAGGGAGATTGAGGAATCTCTATCAGTGGAGATTTTTAAGAGGTTAGACAGACCTCCAACCGACGTGATCTAGATGTTGCTTGGTCCTGATGTAAGGGCAGGGGACTGGCCTTAATGACCGCTCAAGGTCCCTTCCAGTTCTAATATTCTATGATTCTATGAGGTATTTTGTCTAAAGCAACTCTGAGTTATGCATATTCATAAGCTAATGACCCATGACATCACTGTCTTACATAAACATTCCATACAGGTGATTTTTGCAGATGGCTGAAAGTGTTTGCCTTATTGATACTGTACACTACCCATAGGTGGGGAGCCAACAGTCCCTGCGAGCCTCTGGGAAGGGAGGCAGGGTGCGGCGCTGCACTCCCTGAAGGGGTGTGGCCTCGGGCAGAAGGGGCAGTTCTGGGAGCAGCCAGCCCTCTCTGCCACCCAGAGCATGGCGCAGCCCTCTCCCAGCCCTCAGAGCCACAGCACAGCACCCTGCGTATTGTAATTTAATAGGGCCTGTGGCCTCATGAGCCACTACTGACACAATAGCAGTAGTGGCAGTCAGGAGCTCCAGGCCCCTTTGAATTGCTGAGCCCTGGGGCAACTTCCCTCTTTGCCCCCCTGTCAGTGGTTCTGCTAATGGGAGATTTGGGCCATCCAGAAGGAACACACAACAAAGAGGTTCCGTCATCTGTCACCACTGAGAACAGCCTCTCTCCAACCTCTTTGGAATTCCTCCTTCAGGTGCTATCAAATCCACCCTCACTCTTCTCCTCTGAAGACTAAATAAGAATAAATCCCTCAGCCTCTCCTCATAGGTCATGTGCTGCACTACCCTAATCATTTTTGTTGCCCTTCGCTGGACTTTCTCCAATGCATCCACATCCCATCTATAGTGGGGGGCCCAGAATTGGACACAGTACTCCAGATGTGGCCTCACCAGTGACAAATAAAGGGGAGTAATCACTTCCCTAGATCTGCTGGCAATGCTCCTCCTAATGCTCCCCAATATGCCTTTCGTCTTCTTGGTTACAAGGTCACACTGTTGCCTCATAGCCAGCTTCTCATCCACTGTAATCCCCAGGTCCTTTTCAGCAGAACTGCTACTTAGCTAGGCAATCCCCAGTCTGTAGCAGTGATTGGTATTCCTCTGTCTGAAATGCAGGACTCTGCACTTGTCCTTGTTGAACCTCATCAGATTTCTTTTGGCCCAAACCTCCAATTTTTCTGGGTCATGCTGGAGCGTAGGGACAGGATCCAGAATATCTACCTCAACCCCAGCTTAGTGTCTGCGAACTTGCTGCGGGTGCAGTCCATCCCCACATCCAAATCATGAATGAAGATCTTGAACAAAACCGGCCATAGAACCAACCCTTGGGGCACTCCGCTTGCTACCAACCGCCTTCCACAAAAGATAAAGTAATGAGCACGTTGCTAAAGGCTCCAAGGGGAGACCTGTAAGCGCCGAGAGGGCCAGGCTGAGGTCCCAAGCAGGGACTGGGCACTGAACCAATGGGTGGAGCTAATCCATACCCCTGAGACAATGCCCAACCAGAGGGCTTGTGAAGACAAAAGCCACCAGCCTCTCTTGGGTGAAAGGGCAAAATTGCTGCCAGGTATACCTTCAACGAGGAAGTAACCAGGCCCTTGATGTTTCAGTGGAGAGACTTGTTTTTACTACAATTGACAGAAATTAGTTATCTTAGGTGTTACTTGTAACAACTGCTAAGTAATTTTGAAGACAAGTTTTAATGCTGTGTGTAATCTGCACATTCCTTTGCCTTACACGTGCGTCACTTTAGCAATACAGCTTGAACCTCTCTAAGCCAGATCTCTCTCATCCAGAAACATCCATCATACAGAATGATTTTAGTTAGTCAGATGTCCACTTTTAATGGATGTGGCCAAGTTTCCCACAGTCCCATACAGTTTGTTTACAGCCACCAGTCCTAGCTCTCAGTGTCCAGTTCTGTTATTTACCCCTAGTTTACCCCATAAATGTCCTCTAACAGCCCAGTAAGCAGTAGAAGTGTTGGTAATGCTGTAGACAATATTGACCTCCCATGGTCCAGAAAATTCTCTCATTCAAAACTAGTCAGGCCCCGAGGGTGCGGAGTAGAGAGGTTCAACCCGTACTTGTGGGGGGAAAAAATTACATGGATGGAAACCAGCAGAATCTGGCAACCCTGCACCTGAGCAACAGTAAACAAAATATCTCCTGGGTCACATATAGAATCTAATGGGCCACTGGTTGCCCACAGTGTTCTAATTCCACCTCTGACACCAGCCCCTTATGTGATCTAGGGCACATACTAGTTATTTCCCCAGTGCCCAGTCATAAAAAGAAGTCACCATTCACTTCCAGGGTCTTACCACCACACCACTTTGGGGGTATTGACAGTGATTTTTTTACTTCCTGCCCTTCAGTGAGGTGGACTGAAGGGATGTTTGACCAGTCTTTTCCCACAGAGCACAGAGTAATTTCTCAAGCCATGACATCTCACTCAACAGTATTTGCAAAATTTTACTCCAGTAGGCTTCTGAGCTGGGTCCTTCTGATTTGACGCCATAGGTTCGAGGTGCAAAGGATGGGGGGAGTGGGGTAATGCTAGAAACACAGCCCTAGAGCCTCGCTCCTCTGAGGCACTTACTCTGTATTCATACTCCATGTGTGGGGTGTAAGTGTATTTACAGATATGCACACATCCCCAAATTAACCTCAGAGATACAAGCATGAGCCAGCTATATTTGCTCAATAGTAAACTAGTGAAGGAGCAGCAGTGTTCAGAATGGAAGGCTCTTCCACCTTAAACCACAAACCAGAGAATGCAGAATCAATCAGTAGAACTGTGCAAAGTCTCACTAACTACCAGTCTACTCTCTCCTCATAACACCTAAGGAAGAGCTGTCCACCTGTCTTGTTATTGGATTTTAATCCGAGCAGACAAATCACTGTTGCACCCATGGGTGGTGTTTGCTCCAAGTACTGTACAAAGTGGGCCATGTGAGGTGTCAAATGAAAGCTTATGCTGTACTGATTCTACGTATGCTACTCATATACCTGTATGATTTTTGTATGTGAAGTTATGAATATGGGCTCTGTTCTTGTATTTTAAATGTTTTCTGTCTGGGAGGGAGCAATGGGCCTGGATTGCCTATTGTGAGGAATGATTGTTCAGTGAATGGCTGTGCTAATTAGCAGTGCTTCTTGGACAATGGCTCTCAGAGTTGCCAATACACACCTGAGGAATGCATCTGGAAACCTGCAGTGCAGCCAGTGCATAATGGCTACTTGCATGTGAAACACAGACAGGTCACTTGATCATGTGACCAGCTCCAGTTTTGGAGGCACCAGGAACATAAAAATCCCATGAGGCCAGCTCCATCTTGTCTTCAATCCTGCTCCTGATTTCAGAGGCATCCTTGCCAGGGACAGAGAGCCAGGAAGGATTTGCTGACCCGTCCTGATACAGAATGTACACCAAAGACTTTTAACCTAGCAGTTTATAACATCCCTGCTAAGAGCCTGCATCAAGAACTTGGTGACTGATGTATGTAATGTATTCTCTTTAACAATCTCACTCTCAATCTTTTCTTTCTTTTGTTAATAAACCTTTAGATTCTAAAGGATTGGCCCAGCATGCTTTTGTGGGTAAGATCTGAGGCATAAATTGGCCTGGGGCTGTGGCTGGTCTTTTGGGACAGGGAGAACCTTTTCAGAGGTGGTGAGATTGGGTTTTATGACCTCTCACCTGTGTGTAAGTTCTGGGTCTGATTGTGGCACAAGGAAAGCTGGGGTGTCTGAGGGGTTTTGCGTGTGAGGCCTCCTGCTGGCCAGATTGGCAGCTGAAGTGCTCTGTGTGACTGGTTTGTTGCCTATGGGAAAGGACCTCAGTCGTGGGCTGTAAGTAGCCCTGCTTTTGAGCCATTTGCCCTGAACGGAGTCCCTCAGAAGTGTTCATACCCAGCCTGTTATATTCTACCACCCCATGCCTTTTTAGTTTTGGATGCAACATGCTTGATAAAAAGGATCTGGAGTCATGATCTTCTGGGGTTCCTAAGCTTTGTATAGTCTGCAAAGCAGAGAAGTTGGGGATGCAGGGAATCTGAAGTCAGGAAGTGGTGTGTTAGAATAGCATTGAGTAAAGCAGGGCTGGGCAGCTGTGAAGGTTCCAAGCTTGTGGAACTAAAAAAATGCAGAACTTTGGCCTCAGGTGCCAGACTGGGGGTGGGGGGGTGCCACTAGGACCCAGAGCATAGAAAATTGTGTCTGCTGCTGGTGCATACGTATTCTTTCTGCTCTAGATGCACAGAGATAGTGGAGTGCCATGAGAGGAGTAGAACAGGAAGAAGGCAGAACTGAGACCTTTCAAAGTTTTGGCCCAAGTGAGGGGGCATGGGGGCATCATTTGAACTCCCTGCCTCAGGTGCCAAAATGTTGTGGACCGGCCTTGGGTGGGAGGCAGTCAGGGGGGCCCCGAAAGCCTCGCGACTGACTGGTTGGGCCCCCAGGATCGACCAATCAATCACGATCAACAGGTTGGTGACCATGGATCTAGATGTTGCTTGGTCCTGATGTGAGGGCAGGGGACTGGACTTGATGGCCGCTCAAGGTTCCTTCCAGTTCCAGTGTTCTATGATTCTATGAGGTATTTTGTCTAAAGCATCTTTGAGTTATGTATATTCATGTTCATAAGCTAATGCACCATGACATCGCTGTCTTGCAGAAACACTGATTTTTGCAGACCACTGAAAATGTTTAATACTGGCCACTACCAATAGGAGGGGAGCTGACAGCCTCTGTGAGCCCCTGGGCAAGGGGGCAGGTTGCAGCACTGCGCTCCCTGAAGGGGTATGGCCTCAGGCAGAAGGGGCAGTGCTGGAGGCAGCCAGCCCTCTGTGCCACCCAGCACATTGCACGGCCCTCCCCCGCCCCTCAGAGCCACCCCACAGCGCCCTGCCCAGCACTCCAGCCATGATTTCAAGGGCCTGAGGCTCTATCAGCCATTGTGCCACAGTAGCAGTAGGGCAGATGGGAGCCCTGGACCCCTCCCCGGTCAGTGTGTGTGCTAATGGGAGAAGAGGACCATCCAGAAACAACACAGACCAAAGATGGTCACAGCATTGGCTGAAGGTGAAACCTAACTAACGGCATCTTATAATCCTCTTAGAAGGTACGTGTTAGAATCCTACGATTGGAAGAGATCTCAGGAGGTCATCGAGTCCAACCCCCTTTTAACAGCAGGACCAATCCCAACTAAATCATCCCAGCCAGGGCTTTGTCAAGCCGGGACTTAAAAGCCTCCAGGGATGGAGATTCCACCACCTCCCTAGGCAACCCATCCCACTACTTCACCACCCTCCTAGTGAAATAGTTTTTTCCTAATATCCAACCAACACCTCCCTAGACCTCCCTCACCATTGAGACAATTGCGCCTCGTTCAGTCACATGTCACCACTGAGAACAGCCTCTCTCCATCCTCTTTGGAATCCCCCTTCAGGGAGATGAAGGCTGCTATCAAATCCCACCTCACTGTTCTCTTCTGTAGACTAAAGAAGCCCAGATCCCTCAGCCTCTCTTCATTAAGTCAAACATTCCAACTGGCCAATCATTTTTGTTGCCCTCCGCTGGACTTTCTCCAATGCATCCACATCCTTTCTGTAATGCGGGGCCCAGAATTGGATGCAATATTCCAGATGTGGCCTCACCAGTGCTGAATAAAGGGAAATAATCACTTGCTTAGATCTGCTGGCAATGCTCCTCCTATTGCACCCCGATATGCCTGTCTTTTTAGTTTTGGACAGGACATGCTTGATAAAAAGGATCTGGAGTCATGATCCTCTGGGGTTCCTAAGCTTTGTATAGTCTGCAAAGCAGAGAAGTTGGGGATGCAGGGAATCTGAAATCAGGAAGTGGTGTGTTAGAATAGCATTGAGTAAAGCAGGGCTGGGCAGCTGTGAAGGTTCCAAGCTTGTGGAACTAAAAAAATGCAGAACTTGGTGAAGAATGGACATCAGGGTACAAATGGCACATTAAGCAGAGGGAACTAAGGGGATAAACTGCCAGCACTGAGAGGCCATGCAAGTTCCTTTCCAAGGAGGTAGTTTGTTACTTTCATATAACCGTAGAGTTAGGTGATGTTTTCACAACAAGTGAGTGGGAGGGAAAAAACACTTTATCATTTCAATACAGCCAGTCAACTTAAAAAAAAAATCTGAAAGTCATGAACAATTTCAGTGAACCAAAAAAGTTTATTGCAGATCAAACAGCACGGCTGCGTCTAGACTGGCATGAATTTGCGCAAATGCTTTTAACGGAAAAGTTTTCCGTTAAAAGTATTTGCGCAAGAGTGCATCTAGATTGGCACGGACGCTTTTGCGCAAAAGCACTTTTTGCGCAAAAGCGTCCGTGGCCAATCTAGACGCGCTTTTGCGCAAGAAAGCCCCGATCGCCATTTTAGCCATCGGGGCTTTTTTGCGCAAAACAAATCTGAGCTGTCTACACTGGCCTTTTTGCGCAAAAGGTTTTGCGCAAACGGACTTTTGCCCGAACGGGAGCATCAAAGTATTTGCGCAAGAAGCACTGATTTCTTACATTAGAACATCAGCGCTCTTGCGCAAATTCAAGCGGCCAGTGTAGACAGCTGGCAAGTTTTTGCGCAAAAGCAGGCGCTTTTGCGGAAAAACTGGCCAGTCTAGACAGAGCCCACATGTTTAACCTAGAACATTTTTCCCCAAGCATTTTTAAAAGGCTACATTCACCAGATAAGCCTTCCTTAGATCTTAGGGCACTTACCTGGTATATGGAAGACAAGAGGCCAATTCCCCTGTGGGCAGAGTGGAGCAGCAAGGCTGTCCAATAAGCAGCAGTACCCCCTTTGAACAAATTTAAAACCAAGAATGACTGGATTTATTTTAAATAAATCATTCCCATCCACAAGGCATATCTTCCATAACACACCTCCAACAGGCTGAAAGTCCATCACCAGCTCTTTCCTCCTGTAATATTCTCCCTCTCTCTCCCTCTTAACTCGAAGCCAAGGAAATTTATAAAGAGCTTCCTTATCCAGAATCCTTTGCTGGGTAAGGAAGTCCCTCCGTTGTCTCTCTGGGTGATTGATAGCCCATCCAGCCAACCAGCTCTCTTTCCCATACTCTTTGTTTGACAACAGCTTCACATCACTAAATCCTCTATACTTTCACACACTGCATAAATTTTGGGATGCCTCACTTTTCACATGTTGTCCCCTAGTCTCATTAGCATCTCATTAGTACCTATGTGAACATGTTTCCATGGTTACCTGCAGGAAGAGCAGAACTTTCCCTAATGCTACAATCAGGTGTCATGTGGTCTAAATGGGTACAGGCAGCACATGTTCCTGACCATCACCTATTGTCACATTCTTTACACAATCTTCTAACTCAGTGTTCCCCAATTTTATTGGGCCGTGGAACCCTTTTAAACTGGGAAGAATTTCAAGGAACCCTCACAGCCGGGAGAAAATTTGTTGAGCAAAAACAAAGAAAAAAAGAAAAAGTGGGGGAGGGGAGGTGTCTGAAAGCCGGCGGGGAACCAGAGAAGGTTCCTCTCTGTCTCTTTAAGAGGAGGAGTGGGGAGTGATCAAGTTCTCGCAGAACCCTTACTTTCACTTCATGGAACCCCAGGGTTCCATGGAACACCATTTGGGAAACACTGTTCTAACTTAACTGGCACAGGGTCAGTCATAGTTCACCTCCTTATACCATGCACCCATAAGCCTGAGGCCTAGCATGATTAAGTTAAACCAAGGGTGGGCAACAAGATGGCAGGTCAACAGGGTTAGCCCCTAGTGGGACACCACCAGTATATTTATCTGCAGCTCTGCAGGTACGACTGCTTGCAGCTCCTGATGGCAGCAGATCACTGTTCCTAGCCAATGGGAGCTGTGGGAAGCCATGCGGATCGGGACACTGCTTCCTGCAGCTTCCATTGGTCGGGAATGGCGATCTGTGGCCAATGGGAACTGCAAGTATCCATACCTGAGGAGACACAGGTAAATATAATAGTGGTGGCCCACCATGGGCTAAACCTGGCAAACTGGATCCAGCCTGCAGGCCGGTATTAGCCCACCACTGAGCTAAACTCTTACAAGCCTTAGCCTGTTGGACTTGCATTACAGCCTTGCTTTACTTACATAGCCCGTACACACTCATTCCTCATATCTATTTGTCAATCTCTACACTCCCATGATGCCTTCCTAGTTGTACCTCTACCTATACCTAACTTAAATCTATTTATCACACATTGACTACATATGAACTGTCAAATGAGTTTGCCATGACAATAGATAACACAGTTAAATGATACAATGAACTAACTGGCAACATAATGCCTAGGCCAAATCACCCCTAATGTAATGCCACAGGAGTAAATGGTTTTGGAGATGAAACTGTATCCTGCTGTTGAGGCTCCATCTTCTGCCAAAGTCTCCAGGGAGGTCAGCCACAGCGGACTTGTAGAAGTTAGAGAGGTTTTCTAATTGAAGAAAGTGACACAAAGGGAAGTGACAAACCCGCACTGGCAATTAGGACTAGCAAGGCTAGGGAATGATGTGTACATGCTGAAGTTGTCTGCTCACCCCACAAAAGGGAAAAGAGATAAGGGTGGAGTGCATGTGTGAAAGGACTGATGGTTTAGGGTCAGTCCACATTACCCCCTCTCCTGAGCAGCCTACATATGGGAACAGGAATTCAAATAAAAGAGAATTTTAAGGGAGATGTGTAGCCCCAAAGGTACTTTATCAGACTAGTAAAATCCCAACGTGACTCCATTTACAGAGAAAACCCCCAAACCTAAAAAACAACCAACAGACTAGCAGCATCTTAAAGACTAACAAAACAAGCAGATGACTAGCACCTTAAAGACTAACAAAACCCTCTTGGGTTGCACCCATAAAAGCTCATGATACCATCTACACGTTTTGTTAGCCTTTAAGGTGCTACTGGTCTATTTGTTGTTTTTTAAGTTTTTCCTGTAACAGACTAACTCAGCTACCCCTCTGAAGTTAGAGGAAACCCAGGCAGGTCAGTGCAACTGCATCAGATGTAAACCCAACACGTAAACATGCACAAGACTTGGCTCTTAAAGAGCTAAAGCTTTTGGCATTATGCTTGGTGAGACTGAATCCCTCCTTTTTCTTTACACAAGGTTGTTTTTCTTTTCTTTTCTTTTTACAGGGGTTTTGGAGTTACTGGTGAAAGCCCAAAGGAAGCCACTGGTATGAAGACTGAAGAGCTCAACACCAAGACAAAAACCAAACTTGGTTTTTGAAATGTGTGGACAATATATGAAACAGAGAAGCTAACACAGGTCATAGCAGACATGAGACGCTACAGTTTATACATCCTGGCTGTCAGAAAGAGCAGATGGATCAGATCAGGAAGATTAACAACAGGTTTGTGAGGAATTTTGCTGTATTCTGGACAGGATGATGGACAATGCCATGGGGCCATTGCCATCCTTTTGAGGAGGGGAGTGAAGCAGTCTCTTACTGAGTGGAAGTCCGTGGGCAGAAGACTTTGAGCGCCACACTGAAAAGGAAACACAATAATATCACCCTGATACAGTGCTATCCCCAGACAAATGATAGTGATGATGAGGTAAACAACAAATTCTATCTTACACTACAGGCAGAGTTAGAAAGAGTACCACACCACAACCTATCATCATGGGAGATCTGAATGCCAGTGTTGGTAAGGACAACACAAACAATGACAGAGCAAGGGGGAGACATGGGTGTGGCATCATCAATGAAAACTGAGAGACTTGCTGATAACTGCAGTACAATGGACTTAGTCATTGGCAGAATCCTATTTCAACATCATGAAATTCACAAGCTGACATGATATTCTCCAAATGACAGAGGTAAGAACCAGATGTACCATATGATGATCAACTGCAAATGGTGATGCCCATTGACAGATGTGAAAGTGAAAAGAGGAGCAGATGTGGGCAGTTATCACCCCTTGTGATAGCCTCCATCCAGCTAAAACTAAGTAGTGTGGGTCCACCAAATAAGGGACATCTCTGTTATAACATTGACAAGTTAAAGTCTCCTGAAATAAAGAATGCCTTCATTCTGTAATGAAGGAAAGGTTTCAGGCAGTTTTCATTTAAGTTTTTCCTGTTACAGACTAACTCAGCTATCCCTCTGAAGTTAAAGGAAACCCAGGCAGGTCAGTGCAACTTCATCAGATGTAAACCCGACACGTAAACATGCACAAGACTTGGCTCTTAAAGAGCTAAAGCTTTTGGCATTATGCTTGGTGAGATTGAATCCCTCCTTTTTCTTTACACAAGGTTGATGAAGAGGAGGGGAATGGAGATGAGGAGATCAACAAGAAATGGGACAATGTAACAACAATCTGTTAACAGCGAGTAGTCCTGTGGCACCTTAGAGACTAACAAAAATATATATAGTATAGTATAGTATAGCATAGTATAGTATAGCTTTTGTGGGCAAAACTCACTTCTTCAGATGAGCTGGAAGCATAAACCTATAAATCTATAAATGATAAACCTATACATTTATAAATCTATGAGCAGAGCAGTGAAGCCTGTCTAGGCTACAGGCAGAAGAGAAGAAAGAATGGATTACACCTAGCACCTGGAATGCTGCAGAAATCAAACCTGCCCTAAAGAAAGTGTTTTAGACACAAAATGCCATACGCTAAAAAACAAAACCACAAGCAGTACAGCAAGGCATATTGGGAGGTCAAATGCCTTGTGAGAGCAGACAAACTGATAACTATTATATCGATAATCTGGCAACACAAGCAGAGGATGCAGCCACTTGTGGTGACAAGGAACTATCTACAACTGTGCCTTATCAATGGTAAACAACAGACACTAACACTCTCCACAGGGACAAACAAGGGCAACTACTGACAACAGCAAAAGAACAAGAAATGTGCTGGACAGAGCATTTCAATGAACTCAGTTGAACAGGGAGCTATTGAAAGAGGAAGCAAAGGAGGCAGAAGTCGCTCTTGATCTCAACCCAGACACCCCACCTAAGGAAAAGATCATTCAAGCTGTCAAATCCTTACAAAATGGGAAAGCTCCTGGGAAGAATAGGTTGATTGAAGAATTGTTCAAGGTAAATCCTGAGTTAGCAAAATCTGTCCTAACCCCCCTATTTACATCAGTTTGGGAAAGGGGCAAAATGCCAGGTGAGTGGACCAATGGGATTATAATGAAGACACCAAAGGAACTCTCAGTGATTGTAATAATTGATGTGACATCACACTGTTATCTGTGCCAAGCAAAATATTGTGTAAGAGCCTCATCCAGCATGTATCAGAGTCAGCTGATAACATTCTCAGGAAAAAGGAAGCTGGTTTTCAGAAAGGAAGTGGATGCACAGACCAGGCCTTCACGCTACAAAACATAATAGGATACTGCTTAGAGTGGCCACAGCAACGCTACCCAAATTTCATACTTTGAGAAGGCTTTTGATAGCATTCACAGGGCCAACCTACAGCACATTCTGCAGACAGATGGACTCCCTTTCCCTATAATCAACATCATCAAAAGCTTTTATCCCAACTTTACAGGCAGTGTTGATCACAGTGAGCTCAGTTTTGAAGCCAAAACAGGAGTACATCAGGGATGTGTTATGTCGAAGGTAGGGGCCCAGGCAGAGACAGGTGCATCCTGGAGGTGAATGCCTGGCTGCGAAGATGGTGTTGCCAGGAGGGCTTTGGCTTCCTCGACCACGGGATGCTATTCCAGGAAGGATTGCTGGGCAGAGATGGCGTTCACCTTTTGAGGAGGGAGAAGACCCTATTTGGACACAGACTGGCTAACCTAGTGAGGAGGGCTTTAAACTAGGTTTGACGGGGACAGGTGAGCAAAGCCCACAGGTAAGTGGAGAACATGGAGACCTGGGAGATGGGTCGGAAATGGGAGGGAGCATGGGCTATAATGGCAGAGAGAAAGGAGGATCAGGGCAAAACTGGGAGGCAAGGTCAAATCAGTATCTTAGATGCCTATATACAAATGCGAGAAGTATGGGTAATAAGCAGGAGGAACTGGAAGTGCTAATAAATAAGTACAATTATGACATTGTTGGCATCACAGAAACTTGGTGGGATAATACACATGATTGGAATGTTTATATAGAAGGGTACAGCTTGCTCAGGAAGGATAGACAGGGGAAAAAGGGAGGAGGTGTTGCCTTATATATTAAAAATGAACACACTTGGAGTGAGGTGGAGATGGACATAGGAGACAGAAGTTTTGAGAGTCTCTGGGTTAGGCTAAAGGGGATTAAAAACAAGGGTGATGTCATGCTAGGAGTCTACTAAAGGCCACCTACCCAGGTAGAAGAAGTGGATGAGGCTTTTTTTAAACAACTAACAATATCATCCAAAGCCCAAGATTTGGTGGTGATGGGGGACTTCAACTATCCAGATACATGTTGGGAAAATAACACAGCGGGGCACAGACTATCCAATAAGTTCTTGGACTGCATTGGAGACAACTTTTTATTTCAGAAGGTTGAAAAAGCTACCAGGGGGGAAGCTGTTCTAGATTTGATCCTAAAAAATAGGGAGGAACTGTTTGAGAATTTGAAAGTGGAAGGCAGCTTGGGTGAAAGTGATCATGAAATCATAGAGTTCACAATTCTAAGGAAGGGTAGAAGGGAGAACAGCAAAATAGAGACAATGGATTTCAGGAAGGCAGATTTTGGTAAGCTCAGAGAGCTGATAGATAAGGTTCCATGGGAATCAAGACTGAGGGGAAAAACAGCTGGGGAGAGTTGGCAGTTTTTCAAAGGGACATTGTTAAGGGCCCAAAAGGAAGCTATTCCGCTGTGTCGGAAAGATAGAAAATATGGCAAAAGACCGCCTTGGCTTAACCACGAGATCTTGCATGATTTAAAAATAAAAAAGGAGTCCTATAAAAAATGGAAACTAGGACAAATTACAAAGGAAGAATATAGGCAAACAACACAGGAATGCAGGGGCAAGATTAGAAAGGCAAAGGCACAAAATGAGCTCAAACTAGCTACGGGAATAAAGGGAAACAAGAAGACTTTTTATAAATATATGAGAAGCAAGAGGAAGACCAAGGACAGGGTAGGCCCACTGGTCAGTGAGGAGGGAGAAACAGTAACAGGAAACTTGGAAATGGCAGAGATGCTTAATGACTTCTTTGTTTCAGTCTTCACAGAGAAGTCTGAAGGAATGCCTAACATAGGGAATGCTAGTGGGAAGGGGGTAGGTTTAGAAGATAAAATAAAAAAAGAACAAGTTAAAAATCACCTAGAAAAGTTAGATGCCTGCAAGTCACCAGGGCCTGATGAAATGCATCCTAGAATACTCAAGGAGCTGATAGAGGAGGTATCTGAGCCTCTAGCTATCATCTTTGGGAAATCATGGGAGACAGGAGAGATTCCAGAAGACTGGAAAAGGGCAAATATAGTGCCCATTTATAAAAAGGGAAATAAGAACAACCCAGGAAACTACAGACCAGTTAGTTTAACTTCTGTGCCAGGGAAGATAATGGAGCAGGTAATTAAGGAAATCATCTGTAAACACCTGGAAGGTGGCAAGGTGATAGGGAACAGCCAGCATGGATTTGTAAAGAACAAATCGTGTCAAACCAATCTGATAGCTTTCTTTGATAGGATAACAAGCCTTGTGGATAAGGGAGAAGCGGTGGATGTGGTATACCTAGACTTTAGTGAGGCGTTTGATACGGTCTTGCATGATATTCTTATCAATAAACTAGGCAAATACAACTTAGATGGGGCTACTATAAGGTGGGTGCATAACTGGCTGGATAACCGTACTCAGAGAGTAGTTATTAATGGTTCACAATCCTGCTGGAAAGGTATAATAAGTGGGGTTCCACAGAGGTCTGTTTTGGGACCGGCTCTCTTCAATATCTTCATCAACGATTTAGATATTGGCATAGAAAGTACGCTTATTAAGTTTGCAGATGATACCAAGCTGGGAGGGGTTGCGACTAATCTGGAGGATAGGGTCATAATTCAAAATGATCTGGACAAATTGGAGAAATGGTCTGAGGTAAACAGGATGAAGTTTAATAAAGACAAATGCAAAGTGCTCCACTTAGGAAGGAACAATCAGTTTCACACATACAGAATGGGAAGCGACTGTCTAGGAAGGAGTACGGCAGAAAGGGATCTAGGGGTTATAGTGGACCACAAGTTGAATATGAGTCAGCAGTGTGATGCTGTTGCCAAAAAAGCAGACATGATTCTGGGATGCATTAACAGGTGTGTTGTGAGCAAGACACGAGAAGTCATTCTTCCGCTCTACTCTGTGCTAGTTAGGCCTCAGTTGGAGTATTGTGTCCAGTTCTGGGCACCGCATTTCAAGAAGGATGTGGAGAAATTGGAGAGGGTCCAGAGAAGAGTAACAAGAATGACTGAAGGTCTAGAGAACATGCCCTATGAAGGAAGGCTGAAAGAATTGGGTTTGTTTAGTTTACAAAAGAGAAGATTGAGGGGGGACATGATAGCAGTTTTCAGGTATCTAAAAGGGTGTCATAAGGAGGAGGGAGAAAACTTGTTCATCTTGGCCTCTGAGGATAGAACAAGAAGCAATGGGCTTAAACTGCAACAAGGGAGGTTTAGGTTGGACATTAGGAAAAAGTTCCTAACTGTCAGGGTAGTCAAACACTGGAATAAATTGCCCAGGGAGGTTGTGGAATCTCCATCTCTGGAGATATTTAAGAGTAGGTTAGATAAATGTCTATCAGGGATGGTCTAGACAGTATTTGGTCCTGCCATGAGGGCAGGGGACTGGACTCGATGACCTCTCGAGGTCCCTTCCAGTCCTAGTATTCTATGATTCTATGTCTACGCACCTCTTTGACATTGCCATGGATTGGGTAATGCAGCATACAACAGAAGACATGCAAAGAGTCATTAAATCAGTGGTTCTCAAACTTTTTGGCCCATGGACCACCTGGCTCAATGCAAATCTTTCCGAGGACCACCAGTTGCTAATGGAGAGTGACCATTAATTACATAATTACGCCTGAGCCATTTTGCTAGTGCTGGAGCTAGGAAGAATGGTTTAATTTAAATTATTAAACAGATTAAGCATTTTAACTTGCTCATGTTAGTTTATCAAACTTCATTTTAAATAAAGTAAAATATTAATTTATGTCCAATAAAAACGGTTTCAATGTTTTCTTTATTTATGGCAGGGGTGGGAAACCTTTTTTGGGTCGGGGGCTGAGCTCAAAACACGGACCACCTGGGAGGTGGCCGTGGGCCACTGTTGGTCCAGGGACTGCACTTTGAGAACCACGGCATTAAATGGACACTCTTCGCGTCCCTTGAAGACCTGGACTGCAGAGATGATCTCACGCTCCTGTCACATACCCAACACCATATGCAAGAAAAAAACAACTCGAGTCAACACACATTCAGCCAGCAAATTGAACTTAAAATCAAATGCAATAAGACAGATATCATGATCTTGAACATTACCTCACCATCACCAGTACAGAGAGAGGATCATGTTCGCATCTGTGTAGAAACATTCGGCAGCCAGGATGGTGGAACAAGCCAGGATATTCAGAACAGAATCTAGGGAGCCAGGAACACCTGCAGGAGCTTAAATACATTCTGGAAATCATCACAATACAACAGTGGAGGAGCTTCCTTGCTCCCTTAAAGGCCAGCGGCATACTGGGAATGTGATGTGATGATGATGAGCTTAAAGCAAATTATTCCTACCACAGCACTGACCCCATAACATCAATATAATTAACAGTAATTTGACAAACGGCTCCCCAAGAGCCAGCTGAGTGCATTGAGCCATTTTCACTGAATTCTTCATTAAAAAACAAGCCTTTAATTACATAAGCCTCCTCCCTATGCTGATTAGTATCAAATCACCAGCTGCACTGTAGCATCAGTTCTACCACTTGCTTCATTAGGAAAAGGGGAAAGATGTGGGAAGCTTTCTTAGCCATTCTTACTTTGTCTTTGGCAACAGGTAAGTTAAATTGCATGAGAATCGGAGGGAAACCAACTGGATTACCCTTGTGTAATGTCTATTCTCATACATGAATGAGGAAGAATAAGACGGGCATCCTAGTCCTGCCAGTGTGAAAGGGGAAAAAGATCTGACAGTGGTTTCCTAGCAGCTACACAGTCCAATGTCTATTATCCTCTGATGTGCATTCCCATTTCAAAGGCTGGGTGTGCAGCATATGTTGAGATCCTGACCTGTATTACTCTGATAAAATGAATTTGCATGTAACCAGATTTTAATTTTATTTCCACAGGCGTTGCCCCAGAACACGTCTGTAAGTACGATGACGTTCTTCAGTACTTGAACATCTCATCTGAAAAAGCTCCCGCACCACATACAATACCCAAGGAAAATTGGAAGGAGCCATTGAAAGTGGAGATGCAATTTATACTGCTTTCCATCCTCTCAGTGGTAAGAAAACAAGTTGAGGCAGCTGATGATCCTAAAGTGAGTGATTCCTCTCTCACTCATACCAGTGCAAATCAGGAGTAATCCCAGTTACTGCCATGAGTGTGAAAGAGCAGAACCTGAACCTTAGTTCTTCTTCTGATCTTGTACAAACTTTATGGCTGTGGTTTGACAGTATACTCCAGGGCAATATATGTTTGGAAATGTCAGGTGTAAAATACTTTGTGTCAGTCACATAAATGAGAGTGTTGTTTAAAATCACTTTAGTGCTCAACACATGTTGAACAGGTGTCACATTAAAATGAACTCTAAAAGATCAAAGTCCAGGGCAAAAATCATGTCTCTAGCAACCTCCTACCCACTTTGTATTTGGTCTGTTAAGCTGCATTTGTGTTGCCAAAGCAATGCAAAATTGTCCTAGAATACTCAGGAATTTGGCCCCTGATTTCGTCAGAACATCTTTCTTTTTCTGTTTCCTGGAGAGTAAACACCACTAACAAGGGAAATGCCACCCTCTGCTTAGCCTGGGTGAAGGGTCCACATTATTATCTAATGTTACAGGAAATAGCGTTGAGGGAGAGGGGAGACCGAGTAGAAGCCCATGCAGTTCTTGTTTGGTTTTGCCCTCCTTATACATCAGGGATCAGATTTTGTAGACTCTGAGCAGTGTTGCAATTTTTCTCCCATTCTCATGGGTGATGGGTGAAGCTGCTACATGAGGACACAAGCTCCCTATCCTGTGGCCCTGCCCATACAGCACTCCTGCTCCACCCAGGCATCGTCCCCACTGTGCCCACACTCCTTCCCCTCCCCATTGTCTCCCTCTCTTCTTCTCTCCCCCTCTCTGTTCACCTCTTAAAGCCACATCCCTGAATCCAAACATAGCGATGACATTTGAAAAAAAACCTCTTCTAAAATTTATTTCTAAAGAAAATTGAGCATGTTTCCCACTGCATGCTAGATTCTGAAGACTGGACATGCAGAAATTACCGAATTAAAAGCACAAAATTTGGGAATAAAAAATGTCAGTCACCGGTATTTTGATATACCCTGAAGTTAGTCAGCGATGTATTTGCAAAAGCGTGGTAAGTAAGGGCAAATCAGCTGTCCCACTGAATAAAGCATTAAGTATTATGGAATACATGATGCAGCTCTTCTCTGTTTTACGTTTTCTTCATCAGTATTTCTAATCTGATTTAATATTTTAAATTACTCTTAAGCATTCATAAAGTAATCATTCCAGATTACTACATATTTAATGCACTGAAACAAATGCATTATTTTAAATTAATCAGAGCAGTTTAGTGTGTTCATAACAAAGTTCATTGCTTTTAGAAAGAGGGAACACTAATTTATTATGTGTGAGCTCCATAACAACGGGCATGTTTATGAAATTTCATCATACATTTATGTTAAAGTATAGTTCCAAAGATTTTAGGCATAACAAAGGATTTTATATCTTACTAAGGTACTGATTTTAGTGGAGGGTTCTCTTAAAACTAGTACATCAAACAGTCAGAAGTAAAGAAAGAGAAACCCCTTTGTCCAGCTATCTGAAAGAAAAGCAATGTTGTTCCTTTAAGGGTTCTCTTCAATAAGCGGTAAAAGGAGAGCAGGGATGGACAGGAAGACTTTGGAAACAAATGTTTGTACTATAGTAATTAAAATATGTATTTTAGATAAGGGCGGTCTTTTGAAGAATTTATTTAAAAAACTGTATCTGAAGGTCCAAGCATTTAAGGTTAAAGCTGAGTATTCAGATTGTGCATCTAAAAATCTATGCAAGGATTTTTTAGAGATATGAGTTTTATAATCTTCAGCAACAAAAAAATGAAATATTTAAAGCAAATTTCAAACTATTCCAGTAATACACAACTGTTTTAGTCAATAAATTCAGAAACTGATCTATATACCTCTGGATTGGCACATGCCTATTAAATGGCTTCACTACCGCTTACTGGCTCTTTCACAGGTTCAATGTTATGCTAATAAGACTGGCAAGCTGTTAATAGATCCACTCTGGGGAAGACTCACAAGGCTGCAACAGCCTGCAGGAACTCCCAGAATAGGGATAGGAAGAGGGGAATGGTTGAGCACAAAGACCCAGGGGAAGCATTGCCTTCCATTGCCTCTTATATGGGCCACCATACAACTGCTCTGCTCTCGATCCTTTCCCAGTACAGATTTACATAGCCAGCAGTATTCTACCAGGCAACTGTTTTTTTCCCCCAGACAATAACTCTTACCCACCCATTCTACTTCTTAGTTTGTAACACGAAGAACAGTGAGTCACTGCCCTAACCTGATTTTCTCATCTCTCTGACAACCATCATGCCATCATTATAAGAAAGAAACTGACCAGACGCCAAGCGCCATACCTACCTTAATGAAATCATGCTAACCACTTTTTCATTTTGTTTCTGTAGGGGTTGAAAAGCTACAAACTGTCACTGTCTATTTCTTAGTGACCATGGTAAGAGTCCTTTTTGGTGAAATCAAAGCCATTTCCTGTGTGCTGAGAGTCCACACATTGGTTCCATTCTGTGATTTTTCTTTCCTCTAGAAGTGGAAAAACATCTTTGTGACTTGGAATCCTCAGGATTTCTGTAACATTTCCAAACTCATTCTGCCAGTGGATACATTTTAGTCCCCATATGTCATCATTTATGAACAGTAAGACTCTCCTTTGCTGATTTCAACTTGCTTCCGTGAGAGGGATAATTACAAGGAACATGATTGGTGCCACTGAAATCAACAGGACTAACTCATCATAGTGAGGATTACTCAGTCACATAAGCAAAGGCATTTCAGGCTGAATGTTGGGGTGGGGGCAGTATAGCTAAGAATCAATTAACTGGTCTCATGCTACAGTAAGAAAACATTCATTAAATAAAACCTTGGGATTTTCAGTCCCTGGGTGAGGGGACACTAGAAGAACATGTGTAGGCTATGGGCAAACTATCTGACAGGCAGGGAAGCCAATCAAAAGGAGACAGACTCTAACAGTGTATCTTAGTGGTTTCTGTCACTGTTTATTCTTCAGGGCCAGGAGCTTCCTGCTGTACTATGATACTTGATATTGTCCTAAAGGGTTAATTATTCATGATTATTTGTTAAGCAGGAAGAGCATGCTCAGCATGGCTCCAGGCACAAAGACGCAGGGCCTGATTCTGCCAACACCTCCATGCTGGAAACCAGGAGTGATTCAGCAGAAGTCAGTAGAGGGTAGAAGCAGTGTGAGATCAGAATTAGGCCAATGGTTCCTTACCCAATAGGGCATGTGGGCCGCATTGAATGTCTTTCCTGTCTCATCTGGCAAGCTAATAGGATGCACTGCAAGTCTTGGTTTCAATGGGGTTATCAGCCCTTCTCTGTGCCCCACACTGTCTCTGCTTGTTTTCTCTCTTCCCATCTCCTCCCACAATTTTTTATTCTCCTGTTTGTGTTTCAATCTCTCATCCCTTGTTACTCACTGTCACTCCCCTTTCTTGTCCATTTCCTGTTGTATGTAGTAAGGGTCACTGACCATTCAAAGACAGAAAAAGAGCAAGTTTGACTTCTGCAGTGACTTCGGTCTGGAGTATTTGGTCATTTTATGTTTGTTGTTGAATCGTTGGTTTCTTCAGAGTGGATGAAGAGAAATCGCTCAGCAGGCCCTTTCTGACCATCACTCACAATGGCATCATTCGTACAACCCAGCAGCATCAGGTCACCATAACATGCAGCTTAGAGATGCACCAGTTTCCATTTGACACCCAGACCTGCCTCATGACCATGTCCTCATTTATGAATTTGGGTATGTCTATTCTTATTCACGTTTACTACAACTAGACTGGATTTACGAGTGCTGGCCACTGTTCACAAGTAGTCAGTGGATTGGATGGATCAAAGGTCTGATAGAGTCTTGACATTTTTATGTTTACTACTCAATAGTGACCACTGTGTAAAAAAAAATTATGATGCACGGGAGAAACTAAGCTATAGCACAATCTTCCATTATGGAGTCTCCTATATGTATATATCTGTAAGAATCCAGGATATGCCTCTGCAAAGCCTTTACTCCCAGGAGTGGTCACCTCTTAGTCAAATGACTAGTCCTACTGACTTCAGTAGGGATTATTTGTCTAAGAGTTTGTAAAGTCTAGCCCTTAAAACATACATGAGGATCTAGATTAAAAATAGAACTCCAAGGACTGATGTTGCTAGGACTACTCCAGTGAGAAAGGGCTGCAGGATTGAATCTGGATTTAGAGATTTGAGTTCCAGGCAACAGATCTACGTTTTGGACTACAGCAAGGGTGGGCAAAAGGGCCTCCACGGGCCAGATCCAGCTCATGGAGGCCCTGCTGCTCCCCTGCCCCCAGACCAATTAGCGTCTGGGGGCAGGGGGAGCGTGCAAAGTTTCCTCCACCCTCTCATCATCTGGGGGTGGGGAACACGGAAGTATCCCAGCCCCGCCCCTTCTGCTCAAGGCCCCTCCCCTTCTGGTGCAGCCCAGGGCCATTTCAGAAATTTTTGAAGTGGTCCCTGGCAAAAAATTTTTGCCCACCCCTGGACTACAGCGTGCTGTCTTCTTTTATCCCCATGGTAGTCACAGAAACTGAGAGGCAAGACTTACTTTCAAGCATGATCTTTTATTGTTTGCTCAGCACTGATTTTCATTTAGCTACAACTATTCTACTAATTCAGTTTCACCTGAAAAGCAATTGGCATTGTTAAACTAAGGAAGAAAATGTTTCATGACTTTCCTAGAGTTTAAAGCCAGAAGGAACCATCACATCATCTAATCTATGTCACCTAGTTACCTCCGCATTGAGCCCATTAATATGTTTTTGGCTAAAGCAGTTCTTCCAGAAAGACTTGATATGAAGAGGAAACTCTTGGCTAGGAGTGTATTAAACAAGCCCAGTTCACAATGGGAAGGGAAACATTCCAGGGGCTTAGCCCTCTTGTTATCAAGATGTAGACATTTTTCCCCCAAGAAAAATTCTCACCATAAGGATCATCCCTTTGTAGCTAAAGGAATGTGCTTGCAGTAGTGAGTCTGTGAAGAAAAGGGACAGTTTTTTACTTAATTCCAGGTACTTAGGAAAGCACAGGAAAGAGACATCCACTGCCAACAGCTCCTCTTAGTGCTTAATCCAAAGGTCAGTACAGATAATGGAAGGACTCCCACTGTCTTCAATAGGATTTGGATCAAGGCCTTAAGATGGGAGACAGAATTCAACTAAGCATCCAACACTGTTTGAGTTATAAAAGTCCAGCTGTCATCAGATATTAGTTCCCAGTTAAGTGTGACTGCTTTAGGCCAGATTTCGATCTCATATTGGTGTATGAAATCCATTGATTTCAATTAGGTTATTCCCAGTTTACCCTGGAATAAAAATCAAGCTCCGAGTACACAATTAGCTCTGTTTTGGGCAAGAGATGCAACTTTCCTGCTAGCCAAGGGGGATCTGAATTTTCTTTTCCCTCCTGAATACACACCTGGCTTGTGGCAGTAGATTTGAACTTCCTATGAAAGGAAACACCTTTAAACCCCACTATGTCTTCACTTTCTTTCCTCAAACAGTCAACATTATACTCCTATCTAGTCAGACAACAGAAGAAGTGAATAAACAAAGCCAAGTTTATCACCTTACCAATGGAGAATGGAAATTTACCAACATAAATATCATATCACTCACAGAGTCAAAGGAGGAAGAAGAGTTTTCCCTGATCATCTATGAGGTATTGCATTTCATACATTATGTATTTCATTCATTGAGCTATCAAAAACGCACTCTTTCGAACATCAGGGCTCATTTACAAAAGCTAAAACCACAACCCAAGCAAAATCTAGTCATTTTTAAAGGACCATCACCCACAATTACAAGTGCACATTCCCCACTAGGCAAAGCACTTTATAAAGTAGTCAGAGGGGTAGCCGAGTTAGTCTGTAACAGGAAAAACTTAAAAAACAACAAATAGTCTGGTAGTACTTTATAGACTAACAATATATGTAGATAGTATCATGAGCTTTCGTGGGCACAGCCTACTTCTTCAGATGACCAGTGTTGGATGTCCAGAACCAAAAAGCTCATGATACCATCTACATATTTTGTTAGTCTTTAAAGTGCTACCAGACTATTTGTTGTTTTATAAAGTACTGGTATTTTAACAAAAGGCCCAGGGAGAGATATATTATTTGAATATGTCCAAGAGTTAATATTGCTAGCTTAGAAAATTTGTGGGAGTCTAGCAATCTCAAAACAGAATGACCTGATAAAAATGAACATTACATACTTCTAAATGGAGCTCTCAGAATGTGCACCTCTGCAGCCTCAGAGTATTGTGCCAGGTCTGCCTGATATTTACATTGTCTGTAGAGCTAAATAAAGAAGGACCATGATCTACTGCTAATTCCAAGTGCTATGTTCTATAAGGAGTTCATCGGGAAATATTCAACTCCCACACCTAAATGAGAGAACTGCAGCAGTTTCACAAACCCAGCAGCACACGTGCCCAGGACAACTCATGGTACCAGTTCCACTGCCACATTCTAGCTTCTCACTCCTAGCAATGCAGGAGACATGGTCAAAAAGATGAAATAGGATGCTGCCTATTGTGCAACCCAGCTTGTGCTTAAACAAACTGGTCTTCAAAAGTACATTTCTCATAGAAGCATATGGAGTCAGGCACTAATGCTGGCAAGTTGCTGGATTCCAGCATAGCTAGTAACAAAAACATTTTTTCATAATAAAGAACTACAAAATTCTGGGGCCAGATCCTCAGTAGATACTATTGACATCAAAGGAGCTACACTGATTTATACCACCTGAGGATGTAGCCTAAGGTGATTTAATCTTTAGAGCCCTGCAAATCTGCAGATATCCATGGGTATCCACATCTGCAGAGATCCGCGGGTCACTTTTGCAGCTGTGGATACTAATTTTGTATCTGCACAGGGCTCTATTCATGTTTCTTTGAGACATCTAGTCTAGATCATTGAGAGACAGGTTATTGCAATAGATGGAGCTTTTGTCCACTGCAGTTTCAATGTGTGTGTTTACCGGAGTGGAAGAAATCAGCCAGATAGCGGTACATGTATTCAACAGACACATGTGCATGAATATACATAGGGAGGACACAACCAGGAAAATAGCAAGAGTGGGCAGAAGAACATAGGGCTTGACATAAAATGAAGGCAAAGGGGATTAGGTGAAGGGAATAGAAGTAGATGGCAGAAAGAGATGGGCTGGTAAGGAAGAGCTAGTAGGACAAGTGGAGGAAGGGTCAGACTATGAAAGGAGGGGAAGTTGGAGTTAGAGGGCAGGGAGCCAAGCAGGAAATGAAGGTAAGCAAGGAAAGAAAGCTGAGGACAGGATGAAGATATTTAAGGCTGGCAGTTGAAGCTTGGGCTACGCTAGAAAGTAGGAAGATCACTAGGGCCTGTTCCTGCCTTTGAGCTGATAGTTTGGACTCCAACCATAATTGGAAGTCTGTGTCATCCGATCAAGATCAGCACTAATCTAGACTACTGTATTATTTCATGTTTGCCTTGTTGCCCCAGATCTCCATGAAGAGACGACCCATTTTATATGTTTTGAACCTTATCTTCCCAACATGTGCCCTCTACTTGTTGGATATGGCTATTTTGTTCAGCACCTGCTCTTATGGAGACAAGATCAGCTTCCAGCTGTCACTCATCATTGGAGAGTCAGTGTTAGCTGTGATTCTTAAGGACATACTTCCCACTTCTTCTGATGACCCACCCGTAATAGGTACTTGTATTTATTGAGGAAAAGTCACCTTCTATTGAATATATGCACTAGATTTAAGGAAGAGAACAGAGTACAAACGTGTCATCTATATTCAGAGGTAGTAAGAAGAGGAACACCTAGTTACTGCATGAGAGCTGTAATAATAGAAGTCCTTATTCAGAGCATGTTCTAGACTTAGGGCCTTATATTTCTTCTACCAAGCAGTACATAGTAGATAGAATTATGGATCTAAAGGAAATAAGGTAAATCATTTATCTAGCACAGCCTCTTTCTCTTGCTTTGCAGTGATATTTTTCATAGGTGTCTTTGTCCTAATGATTATGAGTGTATTAGAGACCTGCTTATTAATGCAGCTGAAGAAGAAAACTCTACACCCTTTACGCAAGGCCATGAAACTGCTGAGATGCCCCAAGCAACCTAGAACAACATCCAGCGACCTCCTAAGCAAGCACGGTTGGTGTTGGTTATGTGTATTTAAATATTCTATATCCAGTAGCAGGGTTCTGGCAGTAGAGAGCCCTTGTCTTTGGAAATCACTCATACTAGTAGATTTAGAACCTAAAGTCCACTGTATTTCAGGCCACATGTGATCATAAATTCACACATTAAGAAACCTACCACTAATGTCAACATGGTGTATATATTATGCTAATCAGATATACAGCATAGAGGCAATCTGTGTATACAAAGAAGCTGCACCTTGGTTACTTATGTAGGCTCAGCTGCAAACGCAGCCCCATGCAGCGTCCACCACCTCTGCTCCACTCGACAAGTCCATTGTGCAAGAACAGTCCCTGAAACTTTGATACAAAAAAGGTTTGAAGTTTTCATCAAAACTATCAAGCAAATAAAGTCCAGCTTACACTCCTGCAGGCCTCTGCTCTTGTCCACAATTTCCCCTAACGTATATTTACATTTGGTTGCTGTTCTGTAGGAGACTCGCTGACTGAGATGGCCACAGGAGAACAGGAGAGCAGAGATTCAGACCCACTTGGAAAGGGAAATACAGAACCACCCATGCTTGTGGGAAGACTCAGTGCAGATGGGCAGGGAACTGGCAAGCAGGCAGAGCCACAGGAGTGCAAGTCTGATCTGCGGGTTCTGGAGAAGGTGTTTTTCTGCAGTCATTTGCTTTTATCAGTACTCTTTATCATCATCATCATCATTATTATACAGTGGAGCAGTTAAATTTTGGGCAAATTGCCGTTTCTAATACTTTCTTGCCTTGACCTCCAAACCAGGTTTTCCTGCTTCTTATGCTTGAATTAAGCTATTTGCTGCACGTCTAAATAACAGTGCAAGCTCTGCAGGTCAGAAGCCTTGTTCTTGCATGTGCTTGGTAAAGCAGTTTGTGCACCTTGAGCATCCCACCCGCAAATAAGTTACCTGAATAAATTACATTCATGGAGCTGGTGTTCCAGCTATAATTCATCTTAGCTGGTATTAGTCATCTTTGCTGTCCCTCTCAAAAGAGCTAAACTACACATGGAGATCTGGGGCGGGTGGGGACAAAGCAAATGTGAAATAGCAGAATGGACTAAATTAGTGCTGACTAATCAGATGAGACGGGTATCCCAGCTGTGTTTGGAGTCCAGGTTACCACTATCAGCTCAAAGAAGAGAAAGGCCCAGGGTGGGGTTCCTGCTCTGGAAGTACAACCCGCACCATAAGTGTAAAGAATAATCAGCTCCAGAGAAAAAAGGTATATCTACCATAGCAAAAACCCCAACCAGTTAGTGATCACGGGACATGCTGTCTTGCATAACGATATCATGTAGCTAATTTTTGCAGACCACTGAAAGCATCTGCCTTACTAGGATTACTGAGAGACCTGGACCACTCAGAAACATCACACAGCAAAGATGGTCACAGCTTTGGCTGAAAGTGAAACCTACCTAATGGAATCTTAATCCTCACAGAAGGTGCGTGTGGTGAGGCTGCTTGCCTATTCATGCTACCTACATTCCCAAATGTGTACACAACCTGTAATGTAGAATAAGAGCAGCTTGTCTACCTGTTCTTGGATGGGTTCACATAGCCTGCCTTTGTTTGTCTGGCTTTGTGATGGAACTGCAACGCCCAATCCCTGCCTCTACAACCAGGAGGGCTTCTCCTACCCCATGCTGAGGCAGCCTGGGCTAATTGCACAGCTACATAGGAGGTGTCAAGGCACAAGCACAGGTGGCCACCGAGGCTGTAGGGAACAAAAGCAACTGTAGGTTTGTAAGGTTTGACCAGGTTTGTAACCAGATCCAATGAGTGTCTCATAGATAGGCTAGGGAGATTTGCTTCCACTTGTAATATAGACGTGGGCTGAAAGTTAAACCGGGCTGGTCACTTGTGTTGCTGAACTGTTATCTCAGTCACCTGAACAACCTTGGGTGTAACCTGAAGGTCAGGAACACGGAGCGTATTCTACAGACATTAACCCTGAGCGTCCTGCTTGGAAGACTCAGTCCCATCCTCCTTCAGGAACTATCCACACCCTGTAAAGCATTCAGCGCCTCCATAACCAATGGCCTGCTAATTTCACAACATTTGTCACCCACTTAAAAAACAAATCCCTACTGGATTTTATCTTAGCTTTGAGAGCAGAAGACACACTGCTGATGCTCTGTACATTTACTTTATTTAAAAGAGTCTACAGAAATTGACAGTCACCAGAAATGGCTTTCAGATTCACAGGTCCTCAATAGGTTTGTGTGGCCAATATGGATACTTCTCTTTGTCCAGTTTGGTTTCAGGGAAGACTTCACTCAAATCCTCAAATGTCATCTGATCAAATGGAACCATGTTTCTGAACTTCTCAAGCTTGAAGTGGGAGGACAGACAAGAAAACATTGAAGTTAGTTCTAAGCAAGAATTCAAATTAAACTTCATGTACATTTAGAAACTGAAACATGGTTGCCTGAAATTCACAGGGTACTACAGTCCATCAAACCTACCTCTCTCATATACTGGACAATACGGGCTTTAGAGGCCTGCACATATTCAGCAGCACCCTTAGCCTGCAAGAGAACAAAGGATTTGGTGAGCACATTAATTCTACATTGTTTCCTGCAGTGAAGCTGTGACTTTCATCCTACTGCACTTTAAACATTCTCATCTTACCTCTTCCTCTAACAGAGAAAGCCGCAAGGAGCTCGAGGTGGACAAATTCTCTGGCTAAAGATAACACCAGTGACCTGAGTAGCACCACTGGAGTTTGTTATATCTACCATCATCCTCTTTGCACTAAGGAGGAGCCCATAGAGTAAAAGTCCGACCATGAAATGCTCTATCTTGACCTATGCAGTCTCCAAGAATTCCAACTCCACATTAAAAAGGATTCAGGCCTATTTTATGCTACATAGGTGCACCCTTAGGGCTGCTGACAAGATACCAGTAAGTTCCTCAGTTGATCAGAGTATGGTTGTCTTTGTTTTACACTAATTTCAAGTCTATTACACCAGAAGAGCAAGCAGAACTGCAATCCAGTCCTAGAATCTAAGTCCCCAAGTGGGGGGCATAGACAGGTAGAGAGAACCTACTCTTGTTGAAAAGCTGCCTATATCCACAAACCCAGATCTGCAGCTCCTATTTTTCAGCACAATACCCCCATAGCAAACTTTAAGCCAGAATTATTCTTTACCTCTACAAAGATCAAATTGAAACCAAGTGACAGGGAAGAGTTTTCAAATACTTACAGCTTCCCGTTCCTGGGCATTTATCTTGTCTGTGTGTGTGTCCACAGGCTCAGGAACCTTTAGTGCATTGTACTGTAAATTAAAAAAAAAAAAAAAATCTAGACACGTTATTTCTCAATCCTGCTAAAGCTCTGCATGCTCCTAAAGCTAATATTTCCCCAGTAGCCAGACTGGTGCTTTTTGGTTTCTTCCAAAACACTCAGACCCATCAAAGTGAACTGGCTTCCTGCAGCAGGTCAACTCAATTGGATGCTAGCTTCCCAAATAGTGTTGTTTGGCTCCCATATGTGCATAACATACTCAGCGCTCTACTGTCATTGGGATGCTCAGTTTTGTACAGAGCCACAAT
Source organism: Pelochelys cantorii (assembly GCA_032595735.1). Lineage (NCBI taxonomy): Eukaryota > Metazoa > Chordata > Testudines > Trionychidae > Pelochelys > Pelochelys cantorii. The sequence continues at coordinate 18,328,628 of CM064344.1, forward strand.
ATGTTGCTAATACTTCCATACAGCACCTATCTAATGCCAAAGAGAATTATTATCTTGTCCAATAAACCAAGTTATACAAATAAAAAACAAGTCCCTGGATTCCTTTAAATTTCACCAAGTCATCTTTGTGGCCTGAGCAGAGAGCCAGGAGAGGAGAACTGCTATGTTCTAATTCTATCTCTGACTAGGGATGTTAAATTGCGAGTAACTGACTAACCGAATAATCAATGCATTTTGCATCAACTATTCAATTAGTCGATAGGGCACCTCTGCCTTTGAAGTGTAGCAAGAGCCCTACAGCTGTTGCTACACTTCAAAGGCGAAAGCCCCGTGTGGAGCCCAGGGTCAGACGGGGATTCCACGCTGACCCTGGGCTCCGTGCGGCGCTGCCGCTTTGAAATGCCGCGTGCAGCCTTGGGCCAGCTGGGGTGTCCCCAGGCTGCACGCTACATCTCAAAGCAGCAGCACCTCGTAGACCCCAGGGTCTGGCCCCAGACTCCATGTGGCACTGCCACTTTGAAGTACCCTCTCCTCACCCTCCCCTTGTTTCCTCTTTCTGATTGAGGCAACAAGTGTGTGTGTTGGGGGGGGGGGGGAGGAGGGACTAGTCAACTAGCCTGTCAACATTCTGATAAGTATTTGCTTATCTGATAGTCAACTAGTTCTTCACATCCCTATCTCTCACACCAATCCCTTATGTGAGCTGGGGCAAGTACTGGTTATTTTCCCAGTGCCCAGTTATAAAAAGAAGCTAACATTCATTTCAAGGAATCAGTCTTATCACACCACTTTGGGGTGTTGACAGTGATTTTTTTTTTTTTTTTTTTTTAAACTTCTTGCCCTTCAGTGAGGTGGGCTGAAGGGATGTTTGAACAGTCTTTCCCCCACAGAGCACAGTTATTTCTCAAGCCATCACATCTCACTCTATAGTATTTGCAAAATTGTATTCCACTAGGCTTCTGAGCCAGGTCCTTGGCACAGCTCAGAATGTGATGGAGATGTACAAAGATGGCCTTTTCACTCCTGGTACTGGACCAGCTGCATGCAGGCAAGTATCAGAGTGTACATCGGAGCAGCCTTCATGCTCTGTGGGTTTAAAAAACTGATACATCAGCTGGGAATCAGCAGAGACTAGGAAAGCTCTGACTCTTTCCTCAAGCTACTCCTACAGACTGGAAAATCTATTCAGGCTGTACGAGAAAGAGTATAAACTTTGGTGGAGAGGGATCCTCCAGTGGCACAAAATGACCCTGGCACCCTATGGTTAGCTATGCCAGCTGTTGGGATGCCTTGTGTTAGCAGTGTGATGCAAAGCAACTGCACACCACAGCAAAAGATCTAGGCCAATGCTACCTAAAAAAAATCTCACCAAGCAGCCTACAAGAGAAAAAGTTCATTGTTCTATGTCCTGTACATCCGATAGGAGCAGCCTCCACTTGGATTTCAAAACAGCAGCAACATCTTAATTGAGGATGAGAATCTCACCTTCTTTTCAAACTCATCCACCATGCCAGCCTTAGCAACTGCAGTCTTGTAATAAGCCCAATCAATAGCTGGGGGCTTCTCTGGCAAGGAGGTCAGCCTGTACAGATGGAGCAGAACAGCTGATAGAACAATCCCCAGTCATTTTAGAGAGCACCCAGTTCCAACTCAAACCACTCTGCTGTATCCATTGCCCAGCCCACCCTCAGTCCCGAGGTTAGGAATTATACTCATTTTAGTTGCCAATAGTTTCAGACCGACCTTTAACACAGAAATGGCAATAACACAGCCACACAAAATTCTACATGCCTACAACTTTTTTTTGGATGGACAAGTACAATACTCTCAGTTTTTTCATTATGAACGATGGTAGGAGCAGGCAAGGAGAGTTTGTCAATGTAATGAAAAATAACCATCCTAGTTTTACAAGGCTAACAAAGGTTTTGGGGTTTGTTTGGTGTTTTTTTTTTTTTAAAGAAGAGATAAGTAATGGTATTTTAGCTGTATCTACACTACAGAACCTGCACTGGCACAACTTTGCTGGCAGAGACCCAAGCAGTCATTGGGTTGTGTGTGTGTTAGGGATGTTAAATTTCGATCAATTAACTAATCTAACAGACAATGGAATTTCCATCAACTACTCGATTAGTCAATAAGGGGGGGCACTCACTATCCCACTGTGCCTCTGCTTTTGAAATGTACAAGAGCCGTGGGTGACTCTTGTTCATTTCCAACGGATAGGCGCAGCAGCTGGGACTGGCACAAGTGGGGACTGAAGGGCTATGTCTACACTCGCAGCTTCTTGCACAAGAAATATGCAAATGAGGCTAAGCGTGGAATATTGCTGAACCACGTTTGCCTACCTAATGAGCTGCCATTTTTGCAGAAGAGGCTCTTGCGCCAGAAGGAGCTGTCTACACTGCCCCTTCTTGCGCAAGAAAAACCCTCTTGCTCAATGCCGTTATGCCGATTATTTTCAGGAATAACAGCATTGCGCAAGAGGGTTTTTCTTGCGCAAGAAAGGGCAGTGTAGACAGCTCCTTCTGGCGCAAGAGCCTCTTCTGCAAAAATGGTGGCTCGGTAGGTAGGCAAATGAGGCTCAGCAATATTCCACGCTTAGCCTCATTTGCATATTTCTCGCACAAGAAGCTGCGAGTGTAGACATAGCCAAGCAGTCCCTGCTCACCCCGTTTCCTCGCTGTGCCTCTGTCTCCCCGCAGAGATAGTGCTGGGGAACCAGCTTTTAAGCAAGCTCCCCTCAGCACTGGCTCCTGCTTCCCTCCTCCCCCGCCTCTCTCTTATCCCTAGTGTGCGTGTATATTTTTTACACCTCTGACTGACATAGCTATGTAGGTATACATTTTAAGTGTAGACCAAGCCTTAGCTGCTGAGGCTTTCTGGTTAACCATTCACATCCCTAATTTACACCTCTACTGACAGTGCAGAATTGCTAATGTCACTGTCTTCTGCCAGAGCAACCTTTTCACACGGAAATATACTCACTTGGCTGAAAGGGTATCACTACGTGTTTTCAGGGCATTAAACATAGCTCTCTGATTGGGAGGCACTCTCTCTGCAAATGCCATCCAGTCAATCGCTTTCACAGCAGCTCTGCGACCTGCCATTTTTGTGCTCTAGAAAAATAAAAGAGCAAAGAAACTTAAATTTGAAGAGAAATATAAGAGAACAGGCAAGTTTGTATTCATCAATATAAAAGTCTGAGTATTTCATCAACTGAAACAACTTCAGCAGCTGTGCGCATTCCATTGACTCCCACCAGCAGTAAAGCTAATAATACTTTGCATTCCTTATGTTGTTGAGAAGAGAGAAGCACTATTCAAGCAACAACTGAGCATCACAATACAGGTTGCACCTCCCAAAACCAGAATTCTCTCATCCAACTGGACCAGGGATATTCCTGGATCAGAAAACCCCAGTAGCCTAACGGCAGGAGCTGGCAGCAGCTCGTACTCTGCAGCCTGTGGCACTGGGACCAGGTCAGGGCAGCCCCTGGCAACTCAGGACCCGGCTGACAACAGCCTATGGCAGCATGGGGCCAAGGCCAGAGCCCCAGGCAGCCCCCGGAAGCAGGGCCAGAGCTTACAGACTGTGGGGCGCAAGAGCCTGAGCCCTCGGCTGCAGGAGCGGAGCCAGCGGCAGCCCCAGCAGCAGAGGCTGGAGCCCCAGCAACCCACGAAAGTGTGTCCAGGCTGCTGTGGAGCTGGGACTGGAGCATGAGCCCTCGACAGCCTGTCCCTGGCAGTCTGTGGTAGTGTGGGGTCAGAGCCTGTGTCAGCTCGAAGCAGCGTGAGCTGCTGGAGCCTGGCAGGCAGTCTGGCTGGGGCAGCACCAGCAAAGCCAGCAACCCAGCTGGCAGCCCCGCCAGGGCTGGAGGTGGTGCCATCCCCCACCCCAAGCTGATAGAGCTGGCAGCAGGAGGCTGTGGCAAGGAACCTTCTCTGGTCCAGCAAATTGCCTGGTTCATATCAGGAAGGTTCAACCTGTACTTCTCGTAGCTACATAAGATTATATAGAGAGAGCTCATTTCAAATAGCCTCAAAAGCATTCTTTCCTGGGATGGAACATGACAGCACACCCCAATACTATCAAACCACGTAAGGCAAATTTAAGCCTTCTCTGCCCAGTTACTGGAACTATAACCACCAATGTGGAGTTACTTAGCCACAATTTCAGGCTCCAACTATCACCCTGCTCTTGTTATGGGAACTTCATCATCATTGGTCACTACATTCTTTTAAGGCAGCGGCCCCCAAACTGTGGTCTGCAGATAGTGGTCCATGGCTGCCTTCCAGGTGGTCCACAGCTTGAGCTCAGCCCCCCTTCTTCCTTCCCTCCCTCCCTCCCTCTCCCCACAGCAGGGAGCCCAAGCTGGTACTCCAGCCTCTTGCCCCATCCCCCACAAGGTTGGGGCACCAGTGCAGCTTCCTGCCGGGGAGGGAGCAGGGGAGAGCCCTGAGACTCCCCACCAGACCCAGCTCATGGGGAAGAAGTGGAATCATAAGAGGCTCAGTGTGCTGCCACTCCCCTGCCCCCAGCTGGGGGAACAGCATCGCACAAACATTCTGCCTGGAGGCTTTCCCCACTACTCCCATTGGCTAGTATACAATCAATGGGAGCAGTAGGAGGCCGTGCCTGGGAGCAGTGCGTGGCCTGAAAACAAGTAAGTACCCTCTGGACCTCCAGATCATCATGCACAACCCCACCAAGATCCCGCATCACCAACCTGCTCCTGCACCTTCCCCCTTGGCCAGACACCTACCCCCGTCCTTGCACCTGCACCCTCCCTCCTGGCCACACAGTGCATCTTCCTTTGCTCTTGCCCCCTCACCTCTGGCCAGACACCCTACTCCAAGCCTAATCCTGCACCCTACCTCCCACCCAGACCCCGCACCCTCATCCCCTCCTGCAGTCCACCTCCCACCCATATCCTGCACTCCGATCCCTATTCCACTCACTGGCAGCCCTGTCCCACACACTGAACCCCTCATTTTTATCTCCACAAAATCCTCTAACCCTGGAACTCCAGAAGAGTAAATCTGGCCTATGGGAAGTCCTGAACCTCAGTCCTCCTTGTCCCTCCCTCCTCACCCCATGGAGGGGGCATATCAGTGAAAGTTGGGGATTTTTGGAGGGGATTTTTTTGCTTCTCCCTTGTTTGGTCTCCAACTGATTTTTCTGTGGGGAAGTGGCCCCTGAACCAAAACGAAAAAAAAAAAGTTCCCTTCCCCTGCCATAAATAAAGACAACATTGAAACCTTTTGTGTTGGACATAAATTAATATTTTACTTTATTTAAAATGAAGTTTGGTAAATTAACATGAGAAAGTTAAAGCCCTTAATCTGTTCAATAATTCAAATTAATATTTCCTTTCTTACAGGTTAAACTAAAACTTCAGAGGGGTAGCTGAGTTAGTCTGTAACAGGAAAAACTTAACACAGCAAATAATCTAGTAACACCTTAAAGACTAACAAAACATGTAGATGGTATCATGAGCTTTCTTGAGCACAATGCACTTCTTCTTCAGGGTCATCTGAAGAAGTGGGTTGTGCCCACGAAAGCTCATGAAACCATCTACATGTTTTGTTAGTCTTTAAGGTGCTACTAGACCATTTGAGGTTAAACTAAAACATTCTCCCTAGCTGCAGCACTAGCAAAATGGCTTGGGTGTAATTATGTGATTGATGGTGAGTTTCCATTACCAACTGGTGATCTGTGGAAAGGTTTGCATTGAGTTAGGTGGGCCTTGGGCCAAAAAAGTTTGAGAACCACCACTTTAAGGGAATCATACAACTGGAGGGCAGGAAGGGTGCGTCTAGATAGCATCCTTCTGTTGAAATAAGCTACGCAATTTGTGTACAAATTGCGTAGCTTATTCTGAGTCTAAATTGAAAGAGCTTATTTTGAAATTTGGCATGCCAAATTTCCAAATGAGGCACTATTCCGGCATCCCTGTAACATTTGTTCTATGAGGGTTAAGGGATTTGTCGGAATAGTGCACCCACTATTTCGGGAAATAGCAGGCATTTTTAAAGAGATGGCATTGCTATTTCAGGATACTTTTGGTATCCCGAAACAGCAACACGGTCTAGATGTACCCGAAGAGGCCACGACAGACCATCACATCCAGCCACCTCTCATCCGAAAGGCAGCACCACAAAACCACCTCTAGTACCAGCCTAGGACATCAACAGAGGTTTGACCAGGGGAGAAAATGCTCCTCGATTCACCTTCCTGGCAGGGTCTCAGTTACGGATGTGAGAGTTTAATGAATTAACCATTTTACTGATAAGCTAATGGTCTCAGTTAAACTCTGCCAGCCCCGAGGGAAGAGGGTTCGCGGTGCATGTCGGGAGGGGCTAGCGGCCCCGCTCCTGGGGAGCCTTTCTACGGGCTCTGCCGTAAGCAGAGGCCGCAGCGCCTGCACCATAACGATGTTAGCGGTTACACAGTTACCGTATTACACGCGTTTTAACATCCTTCACCTCAGCAGAACCCCCCCCGGCTCGAGCCCGTCCCGTGACCGGGCATCGCTCGGGGAGGGGACACGGCTGGAGCGCCGGATACGAGGACGCGCGCCCCCCCAGACAGCTGGGCACCACCCTGCGTGCACATTCCCCCCACCCCCGACACACCGCACCCCCCGCCCGCACCCCCCGAACCGCCAGCGTTGGTTTCACCTTCAGCGACCGCCTCCACCCTGTAGCTCGGCTCCCTCCGGAAACCCCGTCCGCTGCCAACCAATCATAGGCCTGTGCTTCCGGAAGGACTCTGAGGCACTCTCCTTCCCGCCCCCTTAGGTGCCCCGGAAGTGATTCTTAACGGTTCTGTTGTCAACTGTCATACCCCTTTTCCAACCCCTCCCTTCACGTTTACCCTTGACAACCTCCAAAATTCCAAGTATTCCACCAGCATGCCCACCCCGCCGACTTCCGGTTACTCCGGAAGTAATATTCCGCGCTTCCTCAGGGATTGCCTATTCTATTACATTCCCGGGTTTTTCTTTCCCGACGCGCACCTCGGCATCCCCCCCTTTGACACAGAGTAGCTGTCGGTTAGTGTGCGCCCCGGGAGGGATTTGGTGTGACCTGGCGGTCGCTGTTGACCCGGAAGTCAAATCCATCCCTTCCTGGGAGGCGGGGGTTCGGTGTGAGGGAGGCGATGGCTGCTGGGCGCAGGATCCAGCTCTCCCCACAGCGCTGAGCGAGGGTGGCTGCCCTCGCCTGGGACGCCTCACGTAGTTGCGGTCCAGGATGGCGGAGCTGATGGCGGCCGGGGATGGGCCGCCGCGGGGCCGTACGCCCAGCCCAGTGCTGGGGGGCATCCCGGTTCCCCCCGGGCCGCCGAGCCCCCGCCTGGCCGGGCCAGCCAGTTCTGGGGGGGGGCTGTCCCCGCGTAGCTCCGAGCCACCCGTCCCGGACAGACCTGGCTCCGGCTCCAAGTGGATCCGGCTCAATGTGGGCGGCACATACTTCGTGAGCACCCGACAGACCCTGTGTCGCGAGCCCAAGTCCTTCCTGTGCCGTCTCTGCTGCCAGGACGGGCCCGAGCTGGGCTCGGACAAGGTGAGGGGCTGCGCGGTGCGGGCAACGGGCGCCATATAAACCCCCAGGTTTTGCTCCCTGACGCTGTGCAAACTCTTACGGAGACCGCAACCCCAATTGCAGTCTCACGGAAGCTTCATCTCCCCCTCTCCCCATCATATAATGTTAGAACTGGAAGGGATCTCAAGAGGCATCAAGTCCAGTCTCCTGCCCTCATGGCAGGGGTGGGCAATAATTTTAATGTGGGGGGGGGGAGCGCTCCAAGATTTTGGTAAGTGCTCAATGGATGCACTTTTCTATGGAATTGGTTGTGATTTCTGGGATGGAGATTGGGTGCAGAAGAGAGCTTGGAATAGGGGACTTGGGTGTAGAAGAGGCTGTGGGGTCTAAAAGGGAGTCTGGGTGACAGAGAAGGTTGTGACTGTGGTGGGGTCTGGGAGGTGCAGACTCCAGGAGGGAATATGGGTAAAGGAGAGGATTCTGATCTGGGGGAGAGGTGTAGGAGGTGGTGCAGACTCTGGGAGGAAGTTAGGGTCCCAGAGGTGGGCTCTGGCTAGGAGGCGCATGCCTAAGCAGCTCCTGGCCAGCAGTACTCACAAGCAGGCTTCTCTGCCTGCCAGCAGCCCCAAACTTGCTCAAAGTAGTTGGCTGTTCCATGTGGCTCTCTGCACTGCAGGGGGAGGAAAAGGAGGAGGGGATGGGGAGGTAGTCTTCATGCACTGCCCTAGCTCCCAGCACAGTCTCTCAGCTCCTATTGGCTGGAAATCAGCTAATGGAAGCTGAGAGATTGTGCTGCATTGCCTCACCGCACCCCCCAGCACAGAATCACAGGGAGGAGCCAGCAGCTTTGAGCACCGTGGAGATGCTCTGTGCTGCTGGGATAGGCTACAGGCTGGATCAGGCCCATGGACCATAGTTTGCCCACCCCGATCTATACCACCCTTGACAGGCATTTGTCTAACCTGCTTTTAAAAATCTCCAATGGTGGAGATTCCACAACCTCCCTGGGCAATTTATGTCAGTGCTTAACTGGTTAATATGCCTCCAGTAGAGATACAGAACAATCAGTGCCTTCCCCTTTGCCAAGAAATAGCAGGATTGCAGTGTCCACACATATACAAAGCCATACTTAATCCATATGAGCCCTAGCTACGTTCACCCTCCACATGGGGGGGAAGGGTGACATGTCCCTATATCCCTACACTCACTAGAGTGTAAGCAAGTAGTTGACTACTCGATAAGCCTAGATGCCACCTGCCCTCCCTCCCCCCGCTGCCTCTATCAGAGGCAGGAGGGTGGGGGGCAGGGGAGGCTACTCCAGCAGCAGCCCCTGTTCACAGTGGCCTGAGCTGACCGCAGGCAGAGGCTGCTGAACCTTCTGTTCGCAAGCTCCCTGGTCGCTGACTCACCTTCCTGAAGGGAGGTTCTAAAGAGGATGGAGATGTCAGAACAAGGAGCAATGGTCTCAAGTTACAGTGGGGGAGATCTAGGTTGGATATTAGGAAAAACTGTTTCACTAGGGGGATGGTGAAGTACTGAAATGGGTTACCTAGGGAGGTGGTGGAATCTCCATCCCTAGAGGTGTTTAAGTCTCATCTTGAAAAAGCCCTGGCTGGTTTGATTTAGTTGGGATTGGTCCTGCCTTGGGCAGGGGGCTGGACTTGATGACCTCCTGAGGTCTCTTCCAGCTCTATGATTCTACTACATTTAAAATGCAGAACCACAGCAGGGATAGCTCCCGGACCTGGCACGAGCCAGGACTGAGCACCTTCCCCTGTCGACTAATCGTGTAGTTGATAACAATTATATCGACTACACGATTAGTTAAATACCTGCTTCTTAACATCCGTACCACTCACAGCAGGCTCCTCTGTCCCTCCTCCCAGTCTGTGCTGCTTCTGCTGGTGGGAGGGGACTCAGCTTTGATCAGACAACTTGAGGGGATAGAAGCTGTGGGCATTTTTTCACCCAGCATAAACACTAACCATACCCCTCTCATCTAGATATTCTGTTTCTCTTCCACTACAGCTATACTGTACTACATCATAACACTAACTACCAGCTTTGTTTCCCACACCCATATGTATTCAGCATAAATAAGTGTATCACATGCCCCCAAATCCTTTAGGCTGCACCTGAACAATGACTTATTTATTAGAACTAATGAATATGGGGAAGTGCTCATCAATTATAAAACACTTCTCTGTTCTCTAGATATAAATATTTAGTAATTTTTCTCAGCCTGGGAATATATTTGTCATTTCTCTTTTTCTTTATATTCTTTTCTGGCTTGCTTTATTACTTATTAAGTATATTAATATACTATTTACTTTGGTCTGCAGCTTTGAGAACTCAGATTTCTACCTCCTACCCACACTGGGAATTTCACAAATAAATCACTATGTTGGTAACCACAACTTTTATTTTCTATAATATTCTTTATATAAATTTCACAAAAGTACTTTACAGAGAGATTAGATACAGAATTAAATAATCCCTCCTTCCAATTACAATTAATCAGGAGTTTAAATTTCTGCCTGCCATTACCTTAGTATCTCAGTACAGAGTAAGAAGGGGCTTCAGAAAAAAATCATATTTGTGCTATAGAGCAGACTGCCCCAATCTCAGTACCACTTAATTTGCTCAATGAACAAAACCTTTCTGTGGTGTTTAAAAATAGATCTGCGACCTACTTCTAATGATAATGAATACTCACTGCATCAGTGTATTTCAAAAAGTCTGCACTGTTATGTGTCAGCACATTAAATTTGGTTCAAGAAATGTGTTTTCTTTCACCTATTAAGTTTTGTTAATTTTATAATGATGTACAGCACCCTGCCAATCTTCTGTGAAAGACCCAATATAGAGAACTAACTTGTTATTTATTGCAATATTGATTTTAAAAAGTGGAAAAATAATGAAGCGTTGTGAGCATCTGACGCATAGTTTAGAAATCAACATATTGTCCAGAGGAGATGAAAACCATTAATCATTTTCAATCAGTCCTGGGCTGTGTGTGTCTTTTATTTTTATTTTATTTAAAGAAAGAAAGCATTCTCATGTTTTCTGGTTGAACAAGTCACAGAAACAAAAAGCAGACTGATATTAAAAGACTGCAGTTTTTGTAGTAGCAGTAACGTTTGACCCTGTTGTCACAGTGCTGAATGAGTGCTAATGTGACCAAAATTTTTATTTATTTTCACTCATAGGAAAAAGTAATTGTCCCTTAAGGTACCCTGGTTCGGTGTCTGCTTGCATGAATCCAGTTAAACAATCAAAAATATTTTTAAAATTTCTATGTCAATACATATTGGAATCACCAAGACATACATACGTTACCTTGTTGTAACCCTCCCCCCAACTCTGCTAATTGCTTATTACTTTCCATTATGACATTATGTCTAAATATTGAGCTCACTGCATTAAACACTTAAGAGTAGTCCCCATTGAATTCAGTAAGCTAGAGTTTGCATGATATGTCCTAAGGCTGTTATACGTTCAGGTCAAGGGTTGTCTTATTTGTCCATAAAGTACTGTTTATTTCTAAACTTTATCAGTAGCATTTGGTGCTTTAGGAGCAGATATTAGTGCCAGTAGTTACTCTAAAATTAAATGGTACAAACAGATGCTGAATCCAGGAAGATCTATAGAGATTTGAAGTAAAGATTAACAAGGACTGTCTATGGAAACATAATTTAGATGGAAGAATTGAAGTAAAATGTAAAATCTGTTTTGAGTGATAAGCTGAGATTTGGCCTCTGGGCAAGGAAGTTTTATTTTAAAGATGCATTTTATGGAACAAGAGCCATTTTCCCAAGGAGTCCTTTGGCCTCGGTGTAATTTTCAGGTAAACAAAAAGGAGTTCAGGAATTAACATAAGGTTTTGAGATTAGCATTTATATATAAATAGAAGGTTATTTTTAAAAATTGGAGTTGCCTCTTCTTTTTGCATGAATGAAAACCCAGTTCCTGTGATCAGGATGATCTATTTCATGCTATTCCTCTCACACACCAACTTCTCTGGTTCACTTTAACCATCCTTTTAACAGGTACTCATGCTGGATCAGAAGTTGTAGAAAGAAAAGTAGTATAGACAGGCTTACTTGCCATACTTTACATCCAGACCTTACCTACCCAACATGGCAAATATGAACCTGCGCCTGTCTACTTTACAGAAATTTTGGAATGTTTTCTCATCATTAACACCAATACATCTTTACAGGAGCTAATAATTTTAGGAGTCCCAGTGTAGGGGACATCTAACTTGACTCCCATGTGTGTTTCACAGGATGAGACGGGGGCATATCTCATTGACAGGGATCCCACTTATTTTGGTCCGATCCTGAACTACCTCCGACATGGAAAACTCATATTAAACAAGGAGCTGGCAGAAGAAGGTAAGAAAAAATGTATTGGAGAGCGAAGAACTGTAAAGGCCCCGTTGGTATTGTTTGACTAACCCTAGACAATGATTGGCAAGTTTGGGTGTGGAAGCTTACTAATGCATGAACATGGTGCCTTGTGCATAAGCTCCATTTCACAATTATACTGTGTTTTCTTTTAGTTTCCCGCAAAGATGCTCATGAATAATATGAAAACAATATATATTGGAAGCCAAGAATACTAGATCATAACCTTGCTATGCTTAACTCATTGACTTTGAACAGCAAATTGTACTTTTTTAGAAAAAGAGGAGACATTCTCTAAGAATGATCTCTCCTGTTCGCTCTTCAGATTGCATTCCTATATATCCAAAGCCATTAATGGCTTTTTTGTAATATGCTGAGATGAAACAGATTGATCTGAGATGGCTAAATCTATTTTGCCAAAAGCCTCCAATAAAAGAGCAGTATTTCCCTATTAAAGCCTTGGGGCTTTCTATAATCCTAGAGAAGGAGGAGTTAGATATCATGTGCTTTCACATAAAGGAGGCTATTACCAGATGAATAGAGCATTTTCTTCCAGACTGAGATCAATAGCACCATCCATTCTGCATCTATTTATTACACCACATACAGGCTAGATTGCAAATATAAGGTTTAGTACAAAATGATACCATGCACTGCACCCTTTTGATAAAATTGGCCTTATTCTGCTTTCTGTTGACTAACAGCATTTCTTCCTCTGATTTGGCATATTTTTAGGGGTACTGGAAGAAGCTGAGTTTTACAATATTGCATCCCTTGTGCGTCTGGTGAAAGAGCGGATACGGGACAATGAGAACAGAACCTCTCAAGTAATGCATGTTAAAACTTTAGTAGAAAAACTCAGTCATCAGGATTCAGTCATTTATAGGGGTGTGACAGGGAGAAAGTGCACTCCAGGGTGAGACATGTCTTGTCTCTCAAACAGTTGGGTGTTCCTACTTCCTCTTGTATTCTACATATGATTGAAAGAGAGCATCCTTCATGGCTACCGACACAGGCTCTCAAATGTGCTTCCCCTATTTGCACGTAGAGGTCAGGAACAATGGAATAAAAGGGGGCTGTAAATAGGGTCAATTGAAACAAGGCATGAAAATGAGGACTCAAAGGCAACAGAGAGGACTTTGGAATCCAAAAAGCAGATTAGCTGGCTGACCTCTTAAAAGATCATATGGGGAGATGGGCTATGTACCCCATTTAAAGAATGGGATTTGGGTTTGGTTTTTTTTAATTTGCATTAATAAAAGTGCTGTGATACTTTTTTGGCAGAAAATGTTAAGTTGCATAAACAGTTTGTGAGAGTGCCCAGTGTAATATGTTTCCCTTTCCTGATGTAGTAACATTTCACAGTTGTGGGTGACTCTTTCCCTAAAGGGAAAAACTTTAAAAACAACAAATAATCTAGTAGCACGTTAAAGACTAACAAAACATGTAGATGGTATCATGAGCTTTCATGGGCACAACCCACTTCTTTGCCTGTCATTTGAATAAGTGAGTTGTGCCCACGAAAGCTCATGATACCATCTACATGTTTGGTTAGTCTTTAAAGTGCTACTAGACTATTTGTTTTTCCTGTTACAGACTAACTCGGCTATCCCTCTGAAGTTCTTTCCCTAACGCCAACTCTAGGAAAGGGAACTTGGCTGATTTTTTCTCTCCCAGTATATTTACAAAATGAGCTCTCTGTGTATGTTTCTCTTGTCCTTTCCAGACAATTTTAATATTTCCATCAAATATAAACCATCTCAGAATAGCATTTCTTTTTGCTGGTGGTGAACTATTATTTTTAACTTATAGATTCAAATCTAGAAACACACATGGAGGACTTGGACTCCTAACATCAGTTACATGCTTTTGACAATGTCATCTCAAAATCCTCACTCCCCTCAAAATGGAAAAAAAACTATTTAATATAGACTAGCTTGGGAAGGTCAGTGCAACTCAGTCTCCCTCTTCTAATACAATCCTCATGGCACAAAACATCTGATTTCCCTACAAGAAGAAGCTAAAGCCTCAGTTGTAAGCAAACACAGTTAAGCCAACTCCTCCTGATTTTAATATTGCTCCTTGGTTTTTTTTCCCCCTTGTTACTTTAGGGGCCTGTGAAACATGTGTACAGAGTCCTGCAGTGCCAAGAGGAAGAACTCACACAGATGGTGTCCACTATGTCTGATGGATGGAAATTTGAACAGGTACTGTTGCCAATGATTGCTATTCCTATATCCGATTAAAGGAATCCCCCTCTGGGAACAGCATATGGAATGGGTTTAGATTTCTGTTTATCTACACCTCTCATGACTCCTCTTTGCTGAGGGAAAGGGGAAATCTGTATCCAGAATAGCGATGTAAAATCCCATTTAATCAGTTAACCGGTTAAACATTAGGTTTAACCAGTAAACCAATTAAGTGGGAACTCCAGGTGGGGGACCACACCAGCCTGGCTGGAGCAGCCCCCAGCCCACAGGGCTGTTGGCTCTGCTGGTCTGTTACACAGCTGCTAGCTCCTAGTCCAGCTTGCAGTGCAGTGGGCCCACCAGGGCTGGAGCATCCCTCTGCCCGCAGTGGGCCGAGGGCAGGGGCTGCTCCTAGGCACCAGGTTACTGGTTACCCATTAACTTCCCTAATTCAGAATCAGTCCACATTACATGGAATAACTGGCAGAAGAGCAACAGTAGCTTACTGAACCTATAACAAGAAATAATTAATGTTCCCTTGGGATATTTTGTATCTTTGTCAGACTTGAGAAATTCTTCTCTCCTCCTGCTTTTCCTGGCTCCACTGTGGAGCTTTTGTCTAAGGAGAATAAATGGAATCCAGAAGAAATGAAAACAACTTTCTTTAGAGCCCAATAGCATGGCCCTTTCAAGGGGAAGTGTTGAGTGACATGAGAAGTACCTTATCCTGCAAATGCTAAACACGCTGCATTTGCAACATAACCAGTTTGCTGACCATGTTTCAGGGAAGACACAGAGGGTATAAATGTGCCTCAGCTTTGGTACCAGAAATCACAAAGTTTTCTTGTATGGATGTAGTACAATATTTCTCAAAGTGTTCCACGGACCCACTCTGAGAGAGCTGCTAGCAGGCCACTCTGATTTGTCTACTTACTGGCTCCGCAGCCCCAGAGCCTCGTAGCTCCCATTGGCTGCAGTTCACTGTTCCTGAACTGTAATCTGCAACATCTACTTGGAATGAAATATGATACCAAATGGCTCATAGGACTAACAAGACAAAGCCTTTGCTTTCTAGATCATCTGTCCAATCCAGTCCAATTTAGTAGTGACCAAAATCTGTGACTGTCCAATGTGAAATCAGAGTGGTGGTTCAGTGTCCATTGTTCAATGGACAAGCATCCTTATCACATTCAACACTATTTACTCTCTTTGTTAGTAGCACAGATACTAAGGATTGACCAGGGTGAGGAATTCAATTCCCCTGTCGTCCCCTGACAGGTTCCCTCTGTGGCTGTGGCTGTGGCTGTGGCTGTTCTATAAGCTAGGGATGTGATACTCCTGCTCCTGTGCACGTACTCTGCTCACTCAATGAAAGCTAGGGCGAGTATAAATAGCAGCGTAGTGAGGTAGGAGAAAGAGCAGCTAAATATCTTTTCTAATTAACATGGATTCTATGTACCCATTGTGATTTGTGGTCTGAAGTGCAGCTGTTCAAGTTCATTATAGTTGAGACAGTCAAGTGGTGAAATACAAAGGAAAAACATAGTCCATTGACATCCAGAGACCAAGTCTTTTGTCCTCGGTAATGAATCAATGCAACCATTAAAGCGTATTCATTATACAAGACATTTCTATTATTATAGCTTGGCTAATCCTCCTTCAAACCTGCAGAACAATGGATATGATGATTATATTAAGGGCACAGTGATCCACGTCTATCCCTTGTTTTAGTGTGAAGTTCTCTTTTTCTAAAATCAAAGTGTATCCATTAAAATGCACACAATTTCATACTGTTGTTCTTCAGGCTGTAACTATGCTGTTTATTCCAGGTTGTCACTTTAATGTAATAATTATAGAATAATTGTGCTGGTTTGTCAGGTATCATTTAGTTCAGGAGTGGGCAAATACCAGCCCATGGGTCAGATCCAGTTTGCCAGGGTTAGCCCCTCATGGGCCATGACCATTATATTTACCTGTGGCTCCGCAGATATGGGCGATTGCAGTTCCTATTGGCTGTGGATTGCGCTTTCTGGCCAATGGGAGCTGTGGAAGCAATGTCCTGGTCCGTGCTGTTTTATTGCCCACCCCACTTTAGTTGCTGGAGTACAACATCCTCCTACCTTTGTGATAAACACGTTGCCTGTCCAGTGTTTCTGTGTCAAAAAGTCAGAAGTTGTATTCCTAGAACTGAAACAGGTGTATCCTCTGGGGTGAGTGACTCTTTCTGTAGAGCTCACATTGCCTGGCATATCCATTCTCTGAAGTATTTGGCTGGGGATTAACATTTTGTACCGCAACATTTCATCAATTTTGTCATGAATTGGAAAACGTATCACAGCTTTCCAGGTTCCCCTTTACATTACAGTCAGAATTTTCCCAGCTTAGCCACCGCCAGGGGGCTCTGTAGCATGTCTAGTTATAGCCCCATACCATTTGAGGGGAAGGCTTATAACACAAGTCAGCATCCAAGACATTTTTTTCCTGTTGAAACTTTAGTTCAGACTGGGTTAAAGCAGCCAGTTATTACAGCTCACAAGGTAGTATCAAGGACAGAGCAAAGTACATTGGCTATTGCTAGGGTGTCCATATTTCCCTATGGTGAATACTAAGGCTGTTAAAATGCGGTTACTTTCCTAATCGAGTAGTCGATAGATTTTTTTTTTATTGCCTACTCCATTAGTCGATAATGATCGCCATTACAGCACTCATTCTGGCTTGTGGGTCCCAGCATAACCTCCCCCGCTGCTGCTCTGCATTACAAGGGACAGGTGAGCTGGTGCGCAAAGTGCTGGAGCAAGGATCGACCCCTGATACTGGTGCCAGGATCTCCCAGATGCCTAGAGACTCTGGGCCTGCTGGCTGGTGGCCAATCCCTTAATCCTCCTGCCCGTGGATTTTTGGGGGGGGTGCAGTGCTCCCTCTTGCACTCCCATGCGTCACCTGTCAGGTGATTGTAGGCTTTGATTGTGAGGTGCTCAGAGACCAGAGGTGGTTGGGAGACATGAGTCTGGGACTTATGGGATCCCAAGTCCATTTAGGCTGTAACCCTTTCTCTGCCTGAGTGTAGTATGACTTCTATTTTGGGGACAGAGGCCAGCAGGCTCAAGCCAGCTTCATGTGGTGGGTCTGGGGAGGCAGTGCTACCTCCACCCTGATTCATCGCAGCAGGGTGTCTTGGTTATGGCAGGGGGAGGCTCAACCAAAAATTATGGCTCAAATGGTGGGGAGGGGGCTTAGCTCAAGTTTGAAAACAGCTGCTCAGGGAGCCTGGAACTGGTAGCCCAGGGTACAGAAAGAGGAGTGGCTGGGGCTGTGTGTAGGCAGGCAGGTAGCTCATTGCAGGAAGGGGGTAGCCAGAGGCTGTGTGAGGGCAGGGCTAGCTCAAGGTGCAGGCAAGAAGTAGCTAGGGGCTCTCTGCGAGCAGGGGGTAGCTCAGGGGACAGGGATGGGGGCAGGGAGGGAAGGAGAGATAGCTTAGTGGTTTGAGCATTGGCCTGCTAAACCCAGGGTGGTGAGTTCAATCCTTGAGGGGGCCATTTAGGCATCTGGGGCAAATCTGTCAGTTATGGTACTTGGTCCTGCCGTGAGGGTAGGGGGATTAGACTTGATGACCTTTCATGGTCCCTTCCAGTTCTATGAGATAGGTATATCTCCAAATTGTAACTAGAGGCTGTGTGCCAGGAGGCTCCACTGCAGCCCGTCCCCCGAAGGCTCTGCCAGAGATGGAGTCTAGTTCCCCACTCCTGCAACTCTTACCATATGTGTAAGAAAAGGGGACTGGGCATTGAGGGACATCTTCAACCCTCTGCCCCTGCAGCAGCACGAGAGGAGGGAACAGCACAGCTGTCTGCACCGTGGTACCAGCCAGGGGAGCAGCTGCCTTGCACTGCCCAGCTGCAAATTCCTACCTCCAAATTGGCCAGGGGATGGGGAGAGAGGGAAGGTGGGTCTGTCCCCAGGACTGCCTGCACTTTCACTGAATTTTGGGCGGGGGCAAACACTGCTTTAGGGTGCACATGGGGAAGAGTGACACACCCTTTTCTCACTCCCACATACCCTTACCCTTTCCTCTCTATCACACACAGGACTGCTTCTCCTCCTTCTGGCTTTCTGCCCATGAAGCCTGTCTGAGAGCACCACCTGCTAGCCACTGCCTGTCTGCATTCCTTTCCCCTCCTCCCCCCCACGGCCCCCCGCCCTACCAGCCACAAAGAGGAGGCTGCTGCAGCTATGCTAATCGCCCACTGACCGGGGGGGGGGGGCAGGGAGGGGAAGCACCAGTGTGGAAAATACAGGACAATTCGCCTTTTTTTTTTAAAGGCGGGACACCACCACGAGGGCTTAAATAAGGGACTGTCCCATTAAAAACGGGATGGATAGTCATCCTACCTATTGCTTACACCCTCTTGGTTATTTTCCTGTTCTTCAGCTAATCAGCATTGGATCTTCCTATAACTATGGAAATGAGGACCAGGCAGAATTCCTCTGTGTCGTCTCAAGGGAGCTCAATAACTCTACCAATGGCATTGTCATCGAACCTAGTGAGAAGGCAAAGGTGAGGAGCCTGGTGAAGAGAGTTGTCTTTAAATGCCCCCATGCACAGAAGAAAAAAAATTCCTGTGTTCTAACGATACCATGAGATTGATATAATTCCTTGTGCACATTTATTCTCTTCCACTCTTTCCTCCGTCCCAGTGAGATTTTCAGTTTTACTAAATGACATTATAGCAAATCTATCCAGATCCAAAGCTCTTCATACATTTCACATTGAGCCATGGATATATGGGGAAAATGGGATGAACTTTGTTTTAAATATGTAAAAAGGAGTGAAGAAAGGGTGAGAACAGATTACATTTCCTAACTGATTGTCAATGCAGAGAGCAGAGGAAGTTGTGGGGGGTTTTTTCTTTGATCAACACTGTATCAGCATATCAAAAATATGAAATGATCCTTCTGAGGTTCCTGCATGCAACTGACCCCTATCTCTAGAAGAGGCTGTATCATCTTATCTCCACAGTTTCTCTAAAGGTTCTGAGGGAGACTCGTAGGTTTTGGTGGACCTCAGAACCAGGATAGCTCTGTTAGACATGCTCTGTGGCATTGAGCAGGTCATTGAATATCTGTGCCTCAGTTTTCCCACCTGTAAAATGGTCATAATGCTTATCTCACTGAGATGGAGCACTAGCACCTTATCTTTCATGAAGTAAAATATATATATTGCTTAAAAATACTACAGTTCATACTGTGGAATCTGAGTGGGTGAGGTACCTGGGAAGAAACATGAGAAGAACTGTGTTATGAACCAGGATGATACATCATTAAATATTCACAAATCACACAGTCTGAAACAATAAAAGATTTTTGTCAAGGTGCAGCAAAAGTCAATGCCTTGCTGTGACCAAAAGCCAAGTGTTTCAGCACAGGCCTGTCTTTTCCAAGGAAATCAGGTATTCATAAAAATTATGTAAAAACCAACAGCCACTCCTGAGGATTCTTCACACATTCCCCTCCATCAATTTTTCCTTCCCCTATTTGCATAAATAGTATTTTTTTTTTTTAGACTGTGAGAACTAATATCCTAATTTGTCCAAGTTCAACCTTTATTATATCAGTCTTTCTCTTTTCAGATTCTTCAGGAGCGAGGATCCCGGATGTGATCCACATGTCTGGTTCTGTTATACTTTGAGATGTCAAAAGGGCAATCTAGCTGGGCAGAGCATTTCTCCGCAGTTCAGCCTTGCTCTTGTACAGTAACCGAGCTAACGCAAAGCAAAGCTGAGCCTGTCCTGCCAACAGAGAATAATTCTGGTCAAAACCAAAGGCTTCCCTCTAATCCCAGGAAACAAAGGAAAGAAGAGACTCTTCCAGTTGGATAGTCCCTTTTCCAAATGTTTGGTTTTGTCTTTTTGGTCGGCGCTGTATTGAATTTTTCCAACAATGGCTGGGCTGGATTCCCTGTCAGAGCCTTTGTGAGGGTTGCTTGTGTCTACGAGCCCTTGTAGTCAGCCCAACTTGCCATGGGCTGGAATAGGTGAAAGAGGATTTGTATTAGAGCTGTGCCATTTTGCGTGCCCAGGCTTATCAAGTAGGAAACTTGGGAGATACCCTCCAGTGTTCCTCCCCACCAGTTGGCCCCATACAAATCGGTTGAAGAGGGTTTAGAAGTGAGCGTCAAAAACCAAGAACTTTGTCTTTTTTTTTTTATACTGAAACTCTTTCGTTCTTGTTTGTATTTGTCAAGTTCCTGAGCACTGAGTTAGATACAAAAGAAGTCTAGTGGGGAGAGGACTTGTGTTTCTGTCTAATGTGGGTCTTGGAGGGGGTCTACTGCTGGCACTATTTAATGTGGGCTCTTGGCATATCCCAAAGCCCATTGCTCTTCACGCATATTTAAAAATCTACATTGGCCCATGCTAGTGACAGAGTAAATGGTTCTGTCCTTTATTCTCTCCAGGTTGGATGAGAGTGGTGACAGGGATCCTGTCCCACTTCCCCTCCAGTCCCTTGCCATAGATCTATTTTAGCCTGGCATGACATTACTTGATTTACCAAGATTAGGGACTTGTTGCTGCCACGTTCAGCTTTGCCTTGTTTGTCTCCAGCAGCACGGACTCCCTTGATCTACTACTGTCTTCTCCCAGCAGGAGGAGTTAGGGGAGGCTTTATTTTGTACTGTAGAAGCAGGTAGGTTTGTTTTAAATCCATCCGATAGTTTGGGGCCCCAATTTACGTATGGCGATTCCACATCTGCAGCCCCCTCATTATCCCACCTTCAGTAGGTCAGCGCAAAGTACCAAGGGGCATTGCAGAGACTTTGGGGGGCTTGGTGAAAGTTGCCAAAGTGTTGTAATGTTTCTTGTCCAAAGTGATGTGTCGACTTTTGTGACTTTTTTTGGAATGCCTTGAATGGACTTGCAAATGTTCGTTTGTGCCTCTCTCTTTAATTCTAATCTTAGCCAAACTGGAGTCACTGGTCTCTTCAATGAATCTGTGCCATCCCTAAGCAGTGACATATCCCTCCTATTTGGTAAATGGAATTTTGTAGAAGTTTGCTGCATGTTTTTTTCCTTTGTTATGGCTTTGTTCCTTGTAGGTCAGTGCTCTGGCACCTGGGCTTTTGAGTCAAGTCCCAAACTGTGGTTGAACCAAAGTTCCAGATACATTGGAATTCACTGGCACTGGCAAGGCCATAGTGGAAGTTCCTGGACTAGGCCATGAGCATAGACTTCCTTGTTTGGGTTGATGAGTGTGGGATTCTCCCTGGAGGAATTTGGGCTCACTGTGGTCTTGTCAATGTTTTGTGCATAGGGAAGTTTCCCATCCTGTCTCCTCCTTGTTGACTTGAGGCAGAGGGCAGCGAGCAGTGGCTTCTGAGGATATGGATGACCTTTTCATTGAACAAGGTGCAGTAAAGAAACTCAGAGGGATACCCCCTCACGCTCTCCAGTCCAGCTTTTCTCCAAACTGCTGTCAGTGTACTTCCTGCAGTGGGGTCTTCACCTCTTTCTCAGAAAGGAGGGTGCTAGCTAGTCTTCGTAGCAACAGACTGTGCCAAATGTCTTTGAACTCACATTGTGTCAGTTTGGGGCTGCTAACATTCAGTTGGTGTGGCACCGTACTCTATAGTCCAGCTTTCTTGCTCCCCCGCCCTTTTCGTTCCTGTCCGTTATGTGGTGAAATGGCATGGGTGTGATTAGACTGGATGCCTTGGCTGGGCCCAAATAACACTGTGATGTGTACATATAGCTCTTAACTATGGGTATCTTGTAGCCCCAGCCATAGTCAGTTTGCGGTCAGAGCCGAGAAATAAAAAAAAGGCACGTATGCAGTTCAGCAGCATGAAAGCCACATATCACGCTAGCCTTCGCACCACCATCTATCTCACCACCCCCTCCTTCCCACCCGGGAGAATGAGAAGTTGGGAATTGATCCAACTAACAATAGCAGGAATAATTTAGCTGCCCTATTCACACTGTCAGCAAAAAGCCTCTCTGACTTGTTCAAGCTGGTGGGCACGAAGCAATGCTAGTTTGCTTGGAGGGTGACATTTTACCCAGTGCAGTTTTAAGTTGACAGAATGATACCCCATACCTGTGAAGCCCATATGAGGAGTGCCTGCTGTCAGAATAGCTGTTTGAAAAAAACTACAGCCCTACCTTCTCCACACCCAACGGGAACGGCGCCAGTAAAACAAACCAGAAGAACAACCAGGTAGTTACAACAGGCCGTGACAACTTCAGTGTGTCCTGTTTAAGTTGCAATGAATTGAATGTTTCTGCCAGATACATGGGGGAACAGACAATAAAGATTAAATTCTGTTCTCTCCCCCACTTCCCTTTCCAACAAGAAATGTTGGTGGATTTAATGCCTCCCTGAAACTCAATTGCATGTTCTTGGAGCGAGTTGTTTTGTAGAAAATGCGTCCCCACTGAATCTCAAGTTTTTTGGTAATAATAGGGACTGTTCTAGTCTTCTGGAAGGCTATGGGCTCCTTTAGGTACAAAGACTTGCAGTCCATCTAGAGAAGGAGGCTTTAGAGTTGCTCCTCTGTAACAGGGCGAAAGGTGACCTATCGCAGACAGTAAAGTCTAAAGAACTGGTCTCACTTGGTTTCCACATTACATACTAGTTGCATTGCTGCACTGCTGGAGATGGGGCTTTCCGTTCCATTGCCTTTAGTTCAGTCACATCTCCTCAAACGAAAACTGAAAGAAAAAAAATCACATGAAATCAGTCCTGTTGCCCCTCCTGGGCAGTATATTTTGGTACCTGGGATAGGGGAGCAGTGGTAGGAGGTCTGATGGATAGCTGTGGGCTTTTGCATCTTGGGAAGGTTCACTTTAAAGCATTAGCTCTGGGAACGGATAGCGAGTTTTATCTAATTTCCCAGTGGCCTAAATTGTTCCATTATGGTGAGACTGGAATTAACCTTCTCTTAAAGTGTCTTTGTTTCTGCACATTTTTAAATCAATCTTCTCAGGGGTGACTGAGTGGTCCGAGGGGAAGGGAGGGGGTCAGCCACAGGGGTGAGGGCACAGTTCCTCAGACCTCTGCAGCTCAGCCGTAGGCTCCTCACCCTCAGGTTTTGCCTGCAAACCCAGAGGTTTTGTACAGTTTGTCATGTGTCAGTGCCCTTTGCTACTGTTTCTCTTTGTTTATTAAATGTTTGAATAATAATTCAGATGCTGTGATTAATTTTTTTCAATAAAGATTCTGAAATGGGTTGGAAATTTGAGCTAATGTCCTGTCTCCTGCTACTTTGTTTGTATTGATTTTTCAACTGGGCTGCCATCTTTTCATGTAACTGTGTGTTTTACTCCACTGCCCACTACAAGCTTGGAAAGAAGGATGCTTTGGACCGGGGTAAGCTCACAGTGTACATCTGTGGTGATTAGAAGATTAAAAAGCAAAGGGAAAGAAAATGACAAAATCCCCAAAGAGCATGAAGTACAAAAGACAGAAAACACTTTTATACACATTTGGGGGGCCCCCCCCCCCCCCCCCATAAAAGTGGTAATCTGCAAGTGTCCATTTGGAAAGAGATTGCATGGCAGTGTTTGAGTAAAATCTGACTTCATTAAATGTTATTACCCCAATCATAATGCCCCCATCATTTTCCTTGTCTCTCTCTTTAGCTGGATTGATTGAATTAGCAGAGATTCAATTGTGTTTCCTGTTTACAAGGATTCATTTTCAGAAATGCTTACAACACAGAGACACCAACAGATGGACAATCAAGGAAGGGAAGGAAGCCAGGAAGAAAATAAATTTTAAAAATTTCAGTCTGTCTTTAGTGAGACTAAGAGTCAGCATGTGTTTGAATGTCAAGTTTCCAAACAGAAATTGCCATTCAGAAAAGAAATCTCTGAATTTTGGAGACACACTGTTGTTACATTCCACATCTATTCCAGATGCTGCTCTGGCTCCTTGCTTACCACTAATATCTCAGCTCTGGTAACAGTCTAGTGCCAGGAAATTTGGTCAATATCCCCTTTTTTTATTTCATGTCCTTTGTCTCGGGGGATCAGCATCTTCAGGGCCATCTTAAAATTTCTCTCTGTCATTGTGCTGCGATCTCAAAGTATTAAATGCAAAGTAAGCTTCCCATCCCTACCGAACAGAGAAATGATTTGCTCAAGATCATGTAGGGAATCAATAGCAAAGCTGGGAAAAGAAATAGGAACAAGGAACTGCTAGACTCCTGCTCAAGCTACAAAATTATATTTCTTCTTAAGGTCTGTTTCTGAGCATGTATGTAATCTGCCATCAACTCTGTTCCTGCACCTGGTAAAGCCTTGACTGCAGTAGGGACACCCCCAGAGTTGGGCTACCGCTACACTGCCATTTTTTTGAGGAAAAGGATATGCAAATTGTGCTTTTATTTGCATATCTTCCGATTCTTTTTGCGGAAGAGGTTTTGCCTCGTGTAGACGGGACCATTTGTTGGGGAAAAAAAACCTTTTTCACAAGATCCCTTATTCCTCAAAAATCAAGGTTTACAGGATCTTGCGAAAAAGGGTTTTTTCCAACAAATGGCCCCGTCTACATGGGGCTTTTTCGTGGCAAAACCTGTTGCGCAAAAAGAATTGGAAGAAGATAGGCAAATGAGAGCACGATTTGCAAATCCTCTTCCGCAAAAAAAATGGTAGAGTAGCTGTAGCCTTGGGCTCTATAGGTTTGGAGCCCTAGTGGTAGGACTGCCAGAATTTTGAACACTTAGCTGTCTTATAACCACAACATTAGCAGCATCTGTCAGGTCATCTGTGGTGGGGTTCTGGTTCTGAAGATCTCTTTAAACTAGAAGATACATTATTTAAATTATGGTCTGGAGCTGTTGGCAAACAGAACTCACAAGTTGTTTTCTCTTGCCCCTGACCTGTCTCAGATCTGGTAACAGCACAGCTAGCAGTACTTTAAGGTTCAAAATGCCAACTGCTTTGGCAGAATAGGGATTTGGGTGGTTTGCACACTGGTAGGCTGTGTTGGTCCCAGGATATGAGAGACAAGGTGAGGGAAGTAGTATCTTTTATTGGACCAACTTGGTGAGAGAGACAAACTTTCAAGCTACCTGCAGAAGACCTGTATATGCTCAAAAGCTCGTTCTTCACTAACAGAAGGCCCAATAAAAGACACTGCCCACCTTGTCTCTGTATGTTCATTTACACAAAGCAAATCCTGTAAGCAGTAATTCAAAATAGGGATTCCATTTATAGCCACCTGAGCTGCTCAGCTTTCACTCTCAAATTGCACCTATAAAACTGTGTGAGGCTATGTCTACACTACAGGGTTTTATCCCAGAAAAACTCCGCCGTGTCCAGGGAACATGTCCTCTTTTCTGCTTTTTTCG
The DNA here is from genome assembly GCA_032595735.1 of Pelochelys cantorii. Taxonomy (NCBI): domain Eukaryota; kingdom Metazoa; phylum Chordata; order Testudines; family Trionychidae; genus Pelochelys; species Pelochelys cantorii. The sequence continues at coordinate 18,354,117 of CM064344.1, forward strand.
TGGAAGAGCAAACGCGTTCTTTTGGCAGCCTTGTCTTCCTCCTCCCACAAGGAAGAAAGGCTCTTCCAAAAGAGGTGACTTTTCCAAAATTTGGCTCAGTGTAGACGGGCCAAATTTTGGAAAAGCCTCTTCCAAAAAAACTATCGGAAAAAGGTACGCAAATTGTGGAGCGCAATTTGTGTACCTTTTTCCGATAGGTCAGTATAGTGTAGACATAGCCTGAGCTTTTACAAATTCTGACTTGTGTGAGTACAGAATAAAAAACAAAGTTCAGAATCTTTGTCAGGCAGGCAGATGGTTTTCCATGGTCAGACGTTTAATACGGCTACATCTTACTGAAAATATATTGTCACTAGGTGGATTGCACAATTGAGTGGAATCTGGGGAAGAAATCTGTCCCTTGTAATACTAACTGTTCTCAAATCTGAACTGTTCCAAATATTTCTCTCTTTGTTTTCAAGTCATTTCTTTGCTCCCCATAGCAGCCATTTTACAAGGTCTGTTGTGAGTTACTTTTTATCACAATGAGCCAAAAGTCAAAAACTGTTCTTAATACTACATACATACAACTCTTACTACTTCTGCATGGGCATAGGCTGTAATGTTCATCGATGAAGTTTCCTAATGTTCAGAAATGTTCGGATCCAGCGCAAGAGTGGAAGGAGAACATAAGAACGGCCATACTGGGTCAAATGAAAGCTCCATCTAGCCCAGTATCCTGACATCCAACAGTGGCCAATCCAGGTGCCCCAGAGGGAATGAACAGAACAGGGAATCATCAAGTGATCCATCCCCTCTCACCCATTCCCAGCTTCTGACAGGCTAGGGACACCATCCCTGCCCATCTTGGCTAAAAGCCATTGATGGATCTATGCCCCATGAACTTATCTAGTTCTCTTTTTAACCCTGGAGGAGGGAGAATGGTTGGGTTGCAGGTTTGCAACATAATTTGACTTCCAGTTACAGTCTGATGCTTTGTCCAAGAGCTTTCAAGAAGCAGAACTCATCAGAAAGGAACACTGCCACATTTCTGTGCCTGCTGCCAGTACCATGTCTCCGCTCCCTGTGCTGATCCTCTGAGGTTCATTCTAGCACCCTTCTTCCAAGAAAGTGGCAGAGTCATGCTCAGCTTCTCCAGGGTATCACTTCATCTGATGGCATCATAATTGGCAATGCAGTGCTGCTCGAGTGGGATTGTGATGTCACACAGAAGACTTAGCTGTCCTATGAAGGGCTGCCTACAGGAAGTGAGTCCACAGGGAAAGCTGCTAAAAGGGAGAGCGGACATAAACCAACCAGTGTCTTGGCATTGGAGGGGGCACGAGGGTATCTGAGTGGCAACTGTCCAGGGATATCCTTTGGTACTACCATGTAACCACTTCTTTACCAAAAGGTTCATCATTGGCATGGGGAGACATGAGTGACTTCACATCCACATAGATCAGGTGAGTATGCAGCATTTGGCATCGTCTGGCTTTGCAATCATTGCCCCAGTAGAATCCATTCATGCTGTAAATCTTCATATTGGTCAGGGAATTAGCCATCTGTAATGTATTTAAAAATAGGGTAATGACATGAAGAACAATAGTAGGTGATAGTAGGCCATCTTTTGTAGGTGGTTTTTACCATGCCAAGAGAATGGCCCAAATTCACTTTGCCATAAGCCAGTCTCTGTGGGTTCCAATAGGAGATGAGCTCGTTTAGTAAAAAAAACTAAATGTGTCCTAAAAAATAGTCCTTCCCCGAGAGTCATTCAGCGTGATGCATCTAAGTATCTCAGCTGAATAAGGATGACTGTCCCTTGTCCTCTCAAAAGTTGCCTTTTTGTGCTTCTTCAGGCTTTCAAATGGGACATATGGTCTTTGCATCTGCTCAGCTGTGCTACAGAACTGTCCACCCTTAGGCTGGAGATCCTGCATTTCTCACATTAGTCTTAGGTCTTTTTTGTGGGCTGCCATTATCTCATTAAGGAGGGAGGCTGGCTGTGGTGCTTCTGGGAAAAACTCCAGGGCTACGTCTACACTCGCGGCTTCTTGCGCAAGTACGGCTGTTCTTGTGCAAGAATCTGCAGAGCGTCCACATTGCCCGCCCGCTCTTGCGCAAGTAAATTTACAGTATGGCGTGGTAAGAGAGAGCTTCTTGCGCAAGAGCTATGCTCTTTTTTAACAGGTGTAAGCCCTCTTGCGCAGGAGCTCTTGCACAAGAGGGCAGTGTGGACGCTCGGCAGGGATTTCTTGCGCAAGAAAGCCCTATGGCTAAAATGGCCATCAGAGCTTTCTTGCGCAAGAGAGTGTCCACACTGCCATGGGTGCTCTTGCGCAAAAGCACAGCTCGCACATGGCAGTGTGGATGTTTTCTTGCGCAAGTCTTCTTGCACAAGAACACTTGCACAAGATGTTTTCGCAAGAAGCCACCAGTGTAGACAAAGCCCAGCTGTGATTCCCCATGCTGGCCCTATGTTTCTGGTCCTGTTATTGTGACCATCCTTCTCCTCACTAAGAAGGACTCAACATTAGGAGTTCTTGTACTGTTCCCTCTCTCTTATCACCCAGCAATAGAGTATGCTGTTCCCACAGGCCCTCCAAGCTAGGAAGCTAGCACAGAGCCTCGCAGGCAGATTGACCCACAGAAAAGAACTGCTCAAGCACAGATGTATTTTCCTAGATACTGAGCAGTACGTCTAAGGACAGAGTAAGGCATGGGATCTACAACTCCTGACTTTTATTCCCAGCTCATATGTCTACACTGATAAAAAATCCATGTCACTGAGTCCGAGAGTACAGGTCAGCAGATACAAACTCATGGGGTGTGTCTAGACTGGCAAGATTTTGCGTAAAAGCATCCGCTTTTGCGCAAAAACTTGCCAGCTGTCTACACTGGCCACTTGAATTTGCGCAAGAGCACTGACGATCTAATGTAAGAGTGTCAGTGTTCTTGCGCAAATACTATGATGCTCCCGCTCAGGGATAAGCCCTCTTGCGCAAGAATACTTGCGCAAGAGGGCCAGTGTAGACAGGGAAGAACTGTTTTGCGCAAAAAAGCCCCGATGGCGAAAATGGCAATCGGGGCTTTCTTGCGCAAAATTGCGTCTAGACTGGCCATGGATGCTTTTGCGCAAAAGCACTTTTTGCGCAAAGGCACCCGTGCCAATCTAGATGCTTTTTTGCGGAAATGCTTTTAACGGAAAAACTTTTCCGTTAAAAGCATTTCCGCAAAATCATGCCAGTCTAGACGCAGCCATGGAGCTCTGGTGATAAAGTAGCAATGTTGACATTGAGGGCTGGAATCTGGGTTCTGAGACTCTCCACCCTCATGTGGTCTCCGGCCCAAACACCTACACTGCTATTGTATAGCCCAAGGCTATGTCTACACTGGAGCGATCTTGCGCAAAAGCAGCCACTCTTGCGCAAAAACTTACTGCCTGTCTACACTGGCTGTATGTTCTTGCGCAAGTAAACTGACATTCTAATGTATAAAATCAGGGCTTCTTGCGTGAGAACTCTGACGCTCCCACTCAGGAATAAGCCCTCTTGCGCAAGATCTCTTCCAGAAGAGGCCAGTGTAGACAGGCAACATGAATTTCTTGCACAAGAAAGCCCGATGGTTAAAATGGCCAACAGAGCTTTCTTGCGCAAGAGAGCGTCTACACTGGCATGGATGCTCTTGTGCAAAAGCACATGCCAGTGTAGACGTTCTCTTCTGGAAGAGTTTTTGCAGAAGAACTCTTCCACAAAAGTTTTTGCGTGAGAATGCGCCAGTGTAGACGTAGCCCCACAGTCTGAGCATTGTGTGAGCCTGCATCAGCTGTTCCAAGCCAGCTATAGGTCTGTTATCCCAGTGTAGACATACTCTCCGTGACTGTGAGAAACTCACTCAACTGTTCTGTGCCTTGCCGTCCACATCTGTGAACTGGGGACAATGAAAAATATTTTATTTAGCAATTGTGAAGCTTGCTTAATTTCTGGGAAGTGCATGAAGATCTTTAAATGACAAGGACTAGAGAAGGGCCTCTTTTTTTAACTACACCCACATTTTGAACAATAAGGCTAATTAACCATTGCAACAATTTCCCTACAGTGGGGCTGGAACGGTTTGGACAGTGGGGGTGCTGAGAGCCACTGAACCCAACTGGGGCACATAAAATCTCTTCGCTTGGGCCTCATTAGGTTCTGGAGTGTGAGGGGAATGTGGAGAGTGTCTTTCTCCTTCTCAGTCAGGGGCCAAGTCAGTGAGGTTGGGTTTTGGGGGAGGGGGAGTTGGCTTCTCATTTGGGTGCAGCCCCCGGACTGATTTTTCTGTGGGTCAGCGGCCTTGACTCAAAAAAGGTTCCCCACCCGTGAATTAAAGATTTGTCTTTCGAGAAAGAGTATGTCACATGATAACCCCTCCAGGAATACGTCCAACCAAAATTGGCAACCCTGGTTCCATCAGAGGTTCTGACCTCCTGCATAATCCAGACCATAACAGAGAATCAGCACAGTCCCTTCTTGCCTTAAAAATCTAGTCATGGCCTCTCACATCAGAACATCCAGCTTTATAAAAAATGTTCTAAAACAGGGGTCCCACACTCAGTCTATCTTAGACCAGGGCCAGTCCTTGAATCCTCCTAGTGGGCCAGCGGGCACCCCTCTCTGGCAGGGCGCTAGGCTGGGGGTCTCCACACACTCCCTCCCCCACATATCTCCCAGGCCTGCCTCCTGGCCCACATGTTTCCCTCTCCCGTGCATCCCCCAACCCAGCCTGTCACCCCCAGGCAATTTAAACCCCTTTGGTGCCACCACTGCTTTGAGGGGTCCCATGGTGGTCGCCCCAACCATCCTATATTGTTAACCATACTCAGATTAACCCCTAGGGCCCTGGGTGGGCTTGGGCTGGCACCAGGGGTTGCCCCCCACCTGCACTCCATGGGGAAGCGGGGCTACACAGCAGCCTGCTCCACTCCGCTGCCATCTCCCAAACCAGCCTGTGCTGGGGCTGGGATGATCCGCTTCCTCCTGCTGTGGTGAAGCAGAGCAACCAGGCTGGACTGGGAGATGGCAGCAGAGCAGAGGCTGCTGAGTTGCTCTGCTTCCCTCGGCTTCTGCCGTGTGGTGAGTGCGGGACACCAACCCCTGCTGCCACCCTGCACCAGGCCACCTGACAATCCCCGAGGCCACGACCCAGGGAAGGAAGGAAGGAGTGTGATGTGTGGGCAAGGCAGGGGCAGGGGGAGGGCGGAGCAGGGGCTAGACTTGGGGTAAGGCAACAGTGCGCAACCCGTGGGGGTTGCGGCTGTCTTCCTGGGGGGTCGCAGCGCTTTGATCCGGGCCAGCCGGCATTTTCATTTTGTGGCTCAGCATCCGATGTACACGTGGTGGGAGTGGTGGGAGCGGACCAGTGCTTTAAATTAAAGGGGCCACAACAAAATATTCCTGGCACTTTTTTTTTTGTTGTTGTTCAGCAAAAATTCCTGGTTCTGGGAGTCACGAATGAAAAAAGTTTGAGCACCACTGGGGTAAGGTACAGATTCACACCGTCAGGTAGCAGCAGCTGTGTGCAGGCTGGATTATGGCAGTGCTCAGGCTGCAGATGTCCCCTAGGCTGTGAGTTTGAGACCCCTGTTCTAAATCTATGACTCACTTTCTACAGAGTGTCTTGAAAGGGGAATATCATGAGAAAACCTGTGTCTGTTTAAGTTTCCCTCAGCTCTAGATACCCAGATCTGAGAGATACCTGGATCCTAGCTGAGGCTTCCATCACCATGAGCAACACAAATTTTTTTCTCCTTGAGGACAACATCGTGTGCCCGATATGCCTGGAGGTGTTCACAAACCCTGTCACCACCGCCTGCGGGCACAACTTCTGCATGGATTGCTTGCAGGATTACTGGGACCATCAAGCTGTGATCGGAGAGTGTCCCTACTGCCCACAGTGCCGAGAACCCTTCAGCTCACGGCCTCGACTCTGCAAAAATATAAGCCTTGGAGAAATAGCAGAAAAGTTTGCCCGGGAAGAGGCTCAGGCCACAGCCAAGCTCCCGTCGGTGGGTCCCAATGACATCCCTTGCGATCTCTGCTCCTCAAGGAAAGTGAAGTCCATCAAGTCCTGCCTGCAGTGCATGGCCTCCTTGTGTGAAAACCATATCCAGTTACACTATGAAGACAAAACTTTTAAAAACCACCAGTTGCTGGAACCCATGGGTGACCTGAAAGCCAGACTGTGCCAGAAGCATCACAAGCTGCAGGAGCTGTACTGTAGGACAGAGGGTGGGTTAGTTTGCCACACATGCGTGCGAGAGGAGCACAAGAACCATGATGCAATCCCAATACAGGAGGAGAGAGCCAGGAAAGTGGTAAGTACGGACATCTCTCTTCCTCTGAACCCAGACTGGGGTGGGGGAGTCAATAAGGAAAAGGAGTGGGGCTCTCAACCAAAGCTGAAACCTTGATCTAAAACAAAGCCCTGATTACACTGCACAGAAAGCATGGCAAGGAACCAGTCTTTGCAAGCACAAGGGATTCCAACACCTGTGCAGATACTTGCACCCACACAAACCAGTCCTCCCAGGTCTCTGGTCATAATTAATTATACCATCTATGTCAGGTCTTTAGCCAAACCAATATGAATGGGAAGCTGTACTGGTTCAGGTAGTTCTAATACCAGACTTTAGTGCAGTACTTCACCTTGGAAAATTACTCCTCTAATATTTTCCATCCATGTGCATAACAAATTTTGTTATGTGTACCAAGGTATAGGCCAGGGGTGGCCAACCCGAGGCTCGCAAGCCAAAGAAAAAAATTGTGGCTCCTGACGGAACCGGGATGGAACTCAGAACCGCTCAGGTCAGCCACTCTCACAACCGGGTCGCTGTGAGCAGCATGCGTGCTCACAGCCCATGCCGTTCCACTCATGGCCCTCAGCGCACTGTGTCATATCCTGCACATGCAGGCCGGGTCACACACACCATCCCAGCCTGCATGTGCTAGCAGCTGGCCACTGAGTGCAGGCAGTGGCTTCGGCAGCAGCTTCGGGACCCGGGCATAAGGTTGAGGGGGAGAGATGCCTGGCTCTGGAGAATGGGAGGGGTATCGGGGGGGGGCAGTGCACATGGCATCCCGGATAGGGTTGCCAGGTGTCTGGTTTTGAACTGGACAGTCCAGTATTTGAGCTTTCTGTTCAGGAAACAAATTGAAAAAATATAAATGAGAAAATATAAATGTCCGGTATTTTCTAAATAAGATGTAATGTAGATTGTGATGTAATGTCAAGTATGTCTGGTATTTTTGTTGTAACCATCTGGCAGCCCTAGTCCCGGATGCGGCGCAGTGGCTCTGGCTCCGGGACCCGAGCTTAAGGTTGGGGGGAGAGGTATTGGGTTACAGCAGGGAAGGGAGGTGTCTGGCTCTGGGGAAGGAAAGGGGAGGGAAAGCAAAGGGAAGGGGGATTGGGTTGTGCACAAAATCCCGACCAGCTCATGCTCAAAGCCGGCCGATCAGCACACGTGCCCCAGCGCCTGGAGGGAGACACATGGCTGTAGAGGCAGCGGTGGCTCCAGGACCCGAGAATTAGGTTAGAGTGGGGGAAGGCTGGAGAATTAGGTTAGAGCGGAGGATTGGGTTGGGGGGGTGTGCCTGGCTTTGGGGAAAGGGAGGAGAGGGGGATTGGGTGTGGGGGTGTCTGGCTTTGGGAAAGGGAATGGGGACTGGGTTAGAGCAGGCTGCTTTTCCCCTCCCCTAAACAGCTGGCATGCTTCCTGAAATGCTGGGTCTGTCGCACCACTGGGGACTTTTCCCCCTGCTGGCTGCCTGCCTGCGCAGAGCGATCTGGGGGAGGGAGTAGGAATCCTGGGACTGCATGCCAGCTCCAACTTCTCAGGAAGCACGCAGCTGTCATGGGACTCCAACTTCTCAGGAAGCACGCAGCTGTCGTGGGGCTCCAACTTCTCAGGAAGCACGCAGCTGTCGTGGGGAGCAGAGGAAGAGTGCATTGGAGAAGTTGGAGCTGGGACTCCTACACACACACACCCTGTGCAGGCAGGCAGCAGGGGGGAAGGAAGCCCCTGGTGAAGCAACAGACCAGGCATTTCAGGAAGTGCACCAGCTGTTTAGATGAGGGGAAGAGCAGCTCGCGTGCTTCCTGAGACCTGGGATCCCCAGGTACTGGCCCCAACCATCTCTGTCCCCTCCCCCTGGCCAGACCCTCCCCCCCCGAGTACCTGCCCCAGCACCCTGTCCACTCCCCCACAGTTGGGGCCACATTAGTGAGGCTTGGGGGTTTTGGAGGGGTTGTTTTTTTGCATCTCACTTGTGTGGCCCCGACTGACTTTTCTGTGGGTCAGTGACCCCGACTCAAAACAGGTTCCCCGCCCCTCTCATAAATAAAGACAACACTGAAACATTTTGTGTTTGACATAATATTTTATTTAAAAATGAAGCCTGGCCAACAAGCCCCCAATTGGGGCCAAGACCCCATCTGGCTGCAGCATCATAACACTCTTGCACCCCCCCCAGGCCCCAAACCAGAGGCTATCATACACTGGAACCCCCTGATATTTAAATCCCCGCTTCATTGACTATTTCAAATGCCTGCATTTGCATCCCTAGTTCGAACTAGGGTGCAAGTGTAGACATACCCTAAGTTACTTTCACCCCTGGATTAAAAACTGGACACCTGGCAGCAGGGGGGCCAGAAAAGCAGGGGGAGGGAACCATAATTTTTTTAAGTGGGGGCTCTAAGTCTTGAAGGAGCGGGGGGGGGGGGACAAGTGGTGGAAGCGGGGAAGGATGTAGAGGAGAGGAACTAGTGGGTAGGGCCATGTCCGCTGTGGAAACTGGGATCCACTGATAGCGTCCCCACCCCCTCCGCCCACACGTGGCAGCACAGGCATCCCTGTTCCCAGCACATTGCACCTGGTGGGGACCCCCAAATTCGGTGCTCCCCCATCCTCCCTGACTCACACCTGATACCAGCAGTGTATGAGTGACTCAGGGCCCTGGCAGCCTGCGCTGCTGCCCTTTCCTCTGCTGCTGCAGTCTCAGAGCTGAGCAGCTGCAGGGACCCCGTCCACTCTGGTCTGAGGCTTTGAGCATCCTGACCCTGGGGGAGTCTGAAGTGACCATGGACCCTCTGTCAGTCACTGGCACAGCCTGACTGGAGGACTGGAGTGGCAGCGGCTGAGGGCTCCTTCTCTCCAAGCCCCCTCCCCTGTCCGGCAGCATGCCTGTGGATGGTGAGATGACAGAAAGCAGGAGTGGAGAGTGGAGGAGCCCTCAGCGGGCATGCAGAGAAAGAAGTGAAATTGTCATGGACGGGGGAGGGGAGGAGAAGCTCTAGGTCAGGGGTCTCCAACATTTTTATGCTTGAGATCACTTTTTGAATCTAAGTGAAATCCAAGATCTACCTGAAACCCAAATTTCCTTGCCCCGCCTCCTTTGTGCCCTTTCTACGAGGCCCTGCCCCTGCTCATTCCATCCTCTCTGCCTCCCTTTCACGAGGCTGGGACAGAAGGTTGGGATACAGGCTCTGGCCTTGGATTAAGGGATTTGGCGTGTGAGAGGGCTGTGAGCTGCAGGCAGTTGGAGTGTCAGAGGGAGTTCTAGGTGCAGGCTCTGGGAGGGCATTTGGATGCAGAGGTGGTAGGGGTGCCAGAGGGGGTTTATGATTGGGGTGGGGTTTTGGGATGTGGGCTCCAGATGGGCACTGTTTACCTCAGGTGGCTCCTAGGTAGTGGGGCTAACGCAGGCTCACCCCTCCCCTGGCCCTGTACCACTCCCAAAAGCAGCCAGAAAACTCCCTCCCAAGTCCTGTTGTGTCTCCTCTCTGCTCTGTGGAGATAGGATACAGCGTGGGAGAGGGGGAACCTTGACATCAACACTCCTCCTCTTCCTCCCCTGCCCTGCACAGCAAGCAGGAGGCTCCTGAGGGGACAGCTCTAAGGCAAAGGGCGGGAGATGCACAGCAGTGAGGGGTGGGGCAGCTGAAGTGCTGGCACTCGATAATAGCCTCTTTGCCAAACCAGTCAGGATCACCTGTCAGAGGCTGTGACAGCGGAGTCGGGGTTCCCCCGATCCTGCACCCCTGTAGCAGCCAGAATAGTCTCCACCAGCCAGCTGAATAGAGAGGGGTTTATTGATTTTCCAGAATATAGCACAGCATAGACGTGATGTGGCAATAGAAGGGGGGCTAGGATGACCCTGACCCCTTAAGGCGGGGTGCCTGAGGCCCTAGTCTCCAAGCCTCCTCCCTAGGCTGTCTCCATCATGTTTCCAGCCCCAGACTAACTCTTCCTCCCCCCACGTACTTCCTTTGTTCCAACCTCCTTCCCTCCCCCCAGTCAGAACGGGTCAGGGCAGTGTCTGGCCCCCCTGCTGGGCCGTGCTCACAGACAGGGCCAGTAGGGGACAGCCCAAGCCTAGCGACCAGCAAGATGCCCCACTACATCACAGAGGCTCCAAGATCTACCAGTAGATCCCGATACTGGTTGGTGATCACTGCTTTAGGTCAACCAGCGGACCTAGAGAGGAGTGCAGGGGAAAGGCCAGAGAGGAAAGCCTGCACTACAGCCTCTGGGCTGCCTCAGAAGGGGAGAGAGCTAAGCCTGGCCAGCGGGGCCCCTGCTCTGGGTGGGCCTGGCATCATCGCTCCTTTGGCGCCTTTATAAACCCACTATTGGCTCACAGAACATAAGAGCAGCCATATTGGGTCAGACCAAAGGTCCATTTAGCCCAGTATCCTGTCTTCTGACAGTGGAATGCCACATGCCCCAGAGGGAGTGAACAGAACAGGGAATCATCAAGTGATCCGTCCCTCTCATCCATTCCCAGCTTCTGACAAACAGAGGCTAGGGAAACCATTCCTACCCATCCTGGCTAACAGCCATTGATGAACCTAACCTCCATGAATTTATCTAGTCCTTTTTTTGAACCCTGTTACAGTCTTGACCTTCACAATCCCTCTGGCAAGGAGTTCCATGGGTTCACTGTGAGTTGTGTGAAGAAATGTTTTCTTTTGTTTGTTTTAAACCTGCTACCTATTAATTTCATTTGGTGAGTCCCCCCACTACATCTTGTGTTATGAGGCGTAAATAATGCTTCCTTATTTACTTTCTCCATACCAGTCACGATGGCCTAACTCTGCTCTGACTGAACTCAATGGCAGTTTTACCCAGGACTTCAGTGGAAGCAAACAGAGAAGCCATTAATAAGGGCTTCTGTAAATCCTATTCAATAGATTTATACCAAGCAACTGAATCTTAACCAGGGCTAACTGATGATTACTTCCCTTTTGATAGCATTCTGAAATACAGAAAAGATTTATTACTTCCAATCCCTGCCTCCTCCCCCTCCCTGTTCCCTACTTCAATGACACAGCTATTGGAGAACCCAGGGGGTTACCTCCATTCATTGGCTTCCTCCTTTGACACTCCTTATGTCTGGTTGCCTATAAGCTGAGCGCTTGGACGGCCACCCAGGAGGGATTCAAATGCCACCCAGCTAATTAGCAGAGTGCTCACAGTGCCTAGAGCTGGCAGCATGGGTTTCTACTGCTGGTGCCCATCTGCCTATACCAGGGTGGCCAACCCATTCCAGACAAAGAGCCACAATAGCAGTGGAGACAGCGTGAAGAGCTGGGGCAAAGTTGTTGAGCAAAAAAAAAAAAAATGCTGCACTGACGGGAAAATAGGTGCTGGTATATCCGTCCCATGGCAGTTTTTTTTTTTTTTTTTTTTAAATAACTTTTCTCCAGGTCTTCGCAGCCCTGACTTTTTTTTTTTTTTTCTCAACAACTTTGCCCCAGCTCTTCATGCTGTCTCCACTGCTATTGTGGCTCACAAAAAAAGCACTAGGAGGGGGTGAGAGGTACAAGCTCTGAGAGGGAATTTGGGTGCAGAAAGAAGTAGAGAAGAGGATGCTGGCTCAGGGAGGGGGCTCCAGGCTGGAGAGGGTTGGGCTCAGATGGAGGGTTGGGGTGCTGAGCAAGCCACAGGCTTATGGCTGTGAGGGTGCAGGAGTTTGGGCTGGGGTACATAAGAGGCTCAGGGCAGGGACGCTGGGAGTATGATGGGCTCAGGCACAGATTTGCAGTGTGTGGATGGTGCAGGAGTGTTGTTGCAGAAGACTGGGGATGTGAGGGTGCAGGAGTTTGGGGATGTGAGAGGCTCACAGTTTTTGAGGAGTAACGTTAGTTCAGACCAAGGGGTTTGGTTCGAACTAACGCGTCCCGGCACGCACTTCCTGGGTCGAATCAGCTGTGATTCGAACTAGCGCGCTGGTGAGATCATGCTAATGAAGCGCGGGATATTTAAATCCCCGCTTCATTGACTATTTCGAATACCTGCATTCGCATCCCTAGTTCAAACTAGGGTGCAAGTGTAGACATACCCTTACATTTCTTATAGGTACTGTTGTATGGCCCCCCCCGGACTCAGAGCAGGGAGATGCAATATTATAGTACCTATAAGAAATGTAGGTGTGGAGTGGAGTACAAGGGGCTCGGGGCAAGGGACTGGGGTGGGTGTGGGGGTGCAGGAGTCAGGATTGGGGGTGTGAGATGGGGCTCTGGGTAGCTAGTTGGGGTATGTGTGGGGAATGCGGCTGTGAAGCCCCGCCCCCAATTCCTAACCCATTGTTTGTTGTTTGCTTGCTCCTCCCATTTAATCACTGTCAGGGAGCAAGAGGAAAGCACACAGCATGTGCCATTCACTCCTCTGCCCCCTCCCCGCACCAGCCAGGATGAGAGGAATGCGGGGATGCTGTGAGCTGTGCTCTCGCTCGCTGAGGGTGATGAAAGGGGAACAGCAAGTCACTAGAAATGGGGGTGGGGCCTTCAGCCCCCTCCCTCCTTAAAGTGTGCCTTCAGGGGAGTTTGGGGGTGGGGAAGTCACAGACCAATGGGACGAGGTGACCCAGCCAGCCCTTTTCACTCATCTGCTACTTAGCACAGCAGCCAGCTGGAGAGCCCTAGGAGCCGGGCTAGGAGCGCACCAGCCTCCTCCTGCAGTGAAGCACCCCAGCCGGCTCTTACCGGAGCACTGGGGTGCATGGTCTTACTTTTGCCTCTGTTTCAATCATAAACTTCAGTAGAAAAGGGGACCTGACAGTGCCCAGTCTGGTTAGCAGTGCTGACTGGAAACCAAAAATCCAAGTACAGTACTAAACTGCAGACAGCCTACCCCCCCCCGGCTCCACCACTGTGGGCAAGAAGCTGCTGGAGGAAGGGCAGCTCATAGGGATGCCAGATATTTTCACAAAAAATATCGAGCATGGCAGGGAAAAAACTAGTTGAGCAAAAAAAACCCCCACAACTGCACACAAAAAAAGAGTCACTGTGCCTTTAAATCCCCACCAGTCATGGCAGGAGAAGAGTGTCCCAAGCGGCCTTCCATCTGAGAAAAACAGAAAATACTGGACATTTTACATGTCCGGTATTTTCTGTTTTTTTAACTGGACAGAAGCCGCAAATACCGGGCTGTCCGGGCCAGTACCAGATACCAGGCAACCCTAGCAGCTCAGGGAGAGAGAGACAAAGAGAACTGGCTAGGACTGGTGAGAAAAGTAAGTATCAGTCCTGTGGGGGGGAATCCTACCTCCCCCCCAGCCATGTAGTGCTTCGCCCCAGCCCTTGCCTCATGCCAGAGACCAACTCTGGCCTCCACCCCACCCCTGCCTCACTCCAGCTGGGGATCAGCCTTCCCCCGCTCTTGCCCTTGGCCCCTGCCTTGCTTCAGATAAGTAATTTGCATATTTACATAGCAAGTATTAGTGTGAATATACACTGCGTGTAGCTATTGTTAATAAAACCTGTGCAGCTATGTGCTGGGTCAAAGACAACTTCTGTGTCGGTCTCCTGTTTTTTACAATCATTCCCCCGGGCGGGGCACAAATACGTTTGGCACCAGGGCCCCAAAAAAATTAATCTGGCCCTGCTGTAAAACACTTTTCCAAAGCTCTCAGAAGAGTCCTGTCTTTGCCGCGATATGTGCTTAAAGCTCCCAATACGTCTATTGCCACAGGCCTGTTCCTCGTACACACCTTTTACTTCCTGCTTGCTGTATCCATGCCTTCAATGCCAAGTTTTAATTTAAAAAACAAAATCTAACTAAAATGGCCTGATATCTGATTCATGTTCAGGAACATGGGGAATGATTGTCAAAGGCACTAAAAGTCAATGAGAACCAAGCACCTGCATGCCCTTGAACAACTCCCTATAAGATTCTGTCTCCAGTAGTGACCACCCCGATGTGTCATAAAAACATAAGAATAGCTCTACTGGGTCAGACCAAAGGTAGCCCAGTATCCTGTCTGCTGATAGTGGCCAATGCCAGGTGCCCCAGAAGGAATGAACAGAACAGGCAATCATCAAGTGATCCATCCCCCACCACCCATTCCCATCCTCTGGCACACAGAAGCTATGAACACCATTCTACCAATCCTGGCTAATAGATGTACCTACCTTCCATGCATTTATCTAGCTCTTTTTTCAACCCTATTCAAGTCCTGGTCTTCACAACATCCTCTGGCAAGGAATTCCATAGGTTGACTGTGCACTGCGTGAAGAAATACTTCCTTCTGTTTGTTTTAAACCTGCCACCTATTAATTTCATTTGGTGACCCCGAATTCTTGTGTTATGGGAACAAGTAAATAACTTTTCCTTATTCACTTTCTCCACACCTGTCATTTTATAAATCTCTATCGTATCCCCCCATAGGGTGCGTCTACACAGCACCCTAAACTCGAAATAAGATACGCAATTTGCGCTACGCAACTTGCATATCTTATTTCAAATCTATTTCCAAATAGCTTATTTTGAAATTTGGTGCACCTACACAGCACCAAATTTCAAAATAATGCACTATTTCGAGCCATCCCCTATCCCTCGTTCAACAAGATTGACGGGGATGATGAAATAGCGCGCCCATTATTTTGAAAAATATTTCAAAATAATGGACGGCTTGTGTAGAGTATCCCGAAATAGCTGTGCAGTGTAGACATACCCTTAGTCTGCTTTTTTCTAAACTGAAAAGTCCCAGTCTTTTTAATCTCTCCTCATATGGCAGCCATCCCAAGCCCCTAATAATTTTTGTTATCCTTTTCTGAACTTTTTCCAGTGCCAAGATATCTTTTTTTCAGATGAGGCGACCACATCTGTACGTAGGATTCAAGATGTGGGCGCACCATGGATTTAGGAAGGCAAAACCTCTCTTGACTGAAACTGGCCAACCATCCAGGGATGCAGCTTGCAGAACTCCTTCCTGGCCTCAGCAGAAGTTCAGCAGACATGCTTGAAGCACGAGATTTGAGCATTCTTATCTTGTCATAGAACAAAAGTAACCACTCCCAGTAGATTTCTGACATCCACTGCCCTCTCTGTGGAGATCTGACAGTGCTGGAGGGAACGGGCAATAGAACTGATGCCCACGTAATGGGGGCCAGGAAGAGCACATAGAATAGGGAAAAGAGATTTTGCTCAGCCGTAAACGTATGGAAAAAACACATTGTAACGCAGGATATTCTGCCTTTGCTCTTTTCTATCTGTGTTGTGGGCCAAGATTCTCAGCTAGTGTCAAGTAGCAGCAGAGTTCCACTGACCTCAGTGAAAGTAGGCTGACTGGCAGCAGATGAGGAGCCGGTGCTGAGCGCTTAGCAATAAATAGCCCCGGATCCTCCAAGAGCCAGGTATTCCTCCATCAGTTCCATTTCTGGTTGTTTAGAAGTGTGCGTCTGCATTGGAAACAGGCAGAGCAGCACTTCCTGAAGCCAAAGCAAAACCATTTGTGGATCTGTTCCTCTGGAATAAAGTTAATTTGCAGTGGATCTCTCTCGTTTACCCTAGCGCCCCCGGGAGAGGCTTGGCTAATGGGCCAGGTGGAAAGTTGGTTTTTAAGAGTCTGCATTTCGTCAGGTTTGTATTCAGCAGGGAGTTGAGCTGAGAGATTGCCAGATGCTTTTCTGCAGTCATGCTCCCCCAAGGCCGTAAGCTTGTTAGTGATCTGAGCAACGAGGGTGAGGCCGGAGCCATATGTTGTTGAAGGCAGTGCTGTACAGCTCGTGCTGTACAGCCCCTTTTGAATTCTAGGCCCTATAGGGGGTATAGAGGACTGTGGACAAGCAGCTTTTTGCAGGACAGGACACGTTCTGTAAAGCACTGTGAGAATTTTTGGTGCAGTTATGTAACCATATTTCTTATGCTATTACTGTTAATTGTACTTGGAAGGGAGACCTTGCAAAAGACCCAGGCTGCTACCAAGGCTGTGAAGCTAGCATTCCCTTGGGGTTACAACTGAACCACACGCCAGGAAGGTGTTGGGGGCGGTATGTGCACTGGGCTGCTAAGAACGCCACCTCTGATAAGAGGTAAATTCAAGGATCACTTGTGGTCATGAAAGGCCTCATTTCATAAGAGTTAGGGATATTAGCCTATGTCCTGACCAGATTTTTTTCTTTGACCCATTACATTCACCCAATCTAAAAACCCTCTCCAGTTACAAGAAGATATGCTAATCTCTTTCCTACCTGACTTGTGCAGTGTTAGCCAGGCCCCATTAAACACCTGCCTCATTTCACTCCAAGCACCCTGAAGTATCTCCTTGAACTGGCCAGAAAAATGGAAATTTTCCCCAGGAAATTTCAACTTTTCAGTGGGGAAAAAAATTCAAAACTTTTCAATTTGGAAATGCTGTTGCAATCCCTCATAGGAGTTGTAGTCTGATTACTTCTTGTCCATACTCTCTTCTATGGGCCAGACTACATTTCCCATAATGCTTCACAGTCTCTCTGATGTTGAGGAGGAGGCAATTCATTGTGGGAGTCCCAGTCCCAGATACAGAACGACAGCATGAGGCAGCTAAACAACCATTCCCTTGAGTCACTGCTAGGACAAATCTGAATCAAAATACAGTAAAACCTGTGTTATCTGACATGCTCAGGGATTAGGGCGTTCCGGTTATCTAAAAATTCCGGTTATCTGAGGGTCCCATCAACCTAGGAACAACCAATGGACAATAATAGTAAAACTCAGGTTTTTAATATTGGTAGTTTTGTAGTGTGAGGCAGTTGGTCTCACATTTCTATTTTGAGTTAAAGATGATTAGTACTTCTTAAATAAAAAATTGTTAAGCCAATCATGGTAAACCAAGCCAGGCCTGTGCGCCTGAAGATGTGACAGTATTGTGGCTGGGGGCAATGCCGGTTAACAAAGTTTTCTGGTTAACAGAGTGCTGGATAACAAAGGTTTCACTGTATTTCCATTTTCAAGCTTTGAGCTATTTTTTCATTTAAACCCCAATTTTTTTCCATGGAAAACTGGCATTTGTTCAATCAAAAACCTGTTTCACCTTATAAAAATTGATGGACAATTTTTCACTAGTCCTACTGTTTATTATTTCTAAAATGCTTTGAACAAGAAAGCAATGTGTAAATTGAAAATATGTATTAATAGGGGTATACTGCTTTACAACAGTCGAGGGTCTTGCTCATTAGCTGGATATTTTTGTTAGTGATTAGCAGGGAACACGCTAACAATACAGATATGTAAATTATCCTCTTAAGGTTTCAAAATTGAACATTCCCTTGACAAATGAGGGTAGCTGACAACTCAGAGGTATTATTACAGGCCGTTTCAAATTCAAGGCAACTCTGCATCATGTTACGGAGGGTACATTTACACTTGCTCCCTAGTTTGAGCTAGGGATGCAAATGTAGTTGACCGAAATTGCTAATGAAGCGGGGATTTAAATATCCCGCGCGTCATTAGCATAATCTCGCCCCCGCGTTATTCTGCTCAACAGCTGATTCGAACCAGGAAGTGCACTCCGGGACGCGTTAGTTCGAATCAGTGCGTCCCGGAGCACACTTCCTGGTTCGAATCAGCTGTTGAGCGGAATAACGGGCGGGTGAGATTATGCTAATGAAGTGCAGGATATTTAAATCCCCGCTTCATTAGCAATTTCGGTCTGCTACATTTGCATTCCTCGCTCAATCTAGGGAGCAAGTATAGACGTGCCCTAAGTCTTTCCAAACATCAGAACTTGATTTTTTTTTAACTGAAAGCTGAGATTTGGGAGTACAATTCTGCAGTGGGTAGTAGCTTCTGCAGAGAATTTTGCATTTGTGTAGACTTGGAATCCATGAAATGCTATATGCATGGTGATGATATATTTACAGTGAATGTAAATATGTTCATTCTTCCTTTCCCAGGTGGAGGCCAAGAGAATACAAGCCAATGTAGAAAACCGGATCCTGATGATGGCATCAGACAGTCACAAACACAAAGGGAGGGTGATCTATCTTGCGGTAAAACTCAGCATGAACCAAATTAATACCCAAAAATCAAACTGTCTTTGACAGGGACTATCACAGAGGCACCCTTTGGATTGTCACCCAATATGCTGATCATGCCACTGAGTCTGCATATCTGCCCACTCGGGCACCCCACCACCCTGTCCTGCCAGGCCAGAAACTCTGATCTCCCCCCAGTCAAAGCACAGAATTGAGGTAACTGCCCCCAGCAGAGCAACACAGCTATTGAACCAGCTCTAAAAAGGGACCAAACCTCCAAATAAATCCACCTCACTCTGTATAAAAGTTTTACGCAGAGAAAACTCTGGAAAGAGAAATATGCACATCTGTTGTCCCCCACCACCACCACCACAGGTAACGGGGCTTGATAATACACAAAAAAGTGTTTTTATTAAGTATAAAAAATAGGATTTATGTGATTGCAAGTGAAAACAGTCAGATCAAAGTATGTTACTAAGCCAACATAAACAAAACATGCCAGCTAATCCTAATACACTAAGACATTTATTATATGCAAATTCTTACCCTAACAGTTGTTCTAATAATCTCTTTCCAAGCTAGACAGCCTCCTAGTTTGGACCTAATCTTTCCCCTGTTCGGTCTTAGATGATTTCAGGAGACATCTTGAGTGGTAAGAGGGAGTCTCTTGACATCTGACATCCCCCATTGTTTGGTTCCCCACCTTTATATCCCTGTTGTCCAAGTCAGAAAATCTTTGTGTTCAGTTCAAACGTCTCACCTTGAGTGGAAAAGTACAAGATCCAAATGGGTCTGAACCCATTTGACCACATGTCTTTGTAGGACCAACCACAATTTGGGCTTTCAGGAAAAACAAACCCATTTGCAGATCATTGTCTTGAGCACCAAGCTATTATGTCTTTGGATTATTACCAATGGCCTTCATTAGCACCTCTCGAATTATAAGCAGATCAGCACTTCATATTTCTAACTTCACATACAAGAATGATACATGCACAGAAATAGAATATACACATTCAGCAGATTGTAAGTTTAAAAATGATGTCCCATGATCCATTTTGACTAAAGTATCCTTGAGTTATGCATATTCATAAGCTGGTTTTCATAAAGCATGGGGTGGGGGTTGTGACCCTGGCTTCAATATGGGAGTCCTGTGGCACCTTATAGACTAACAGATTTATTGGAGCATAAGCTTTCGTGGGCAAAGACCCACTTCGTCAGATGCATCTGACGAAGTGGGTCTTTGCCCACGAAAGCTTATGCTCCAATAAATCTGTTAGTCTATAAGGTGCCACAGGACTCCTTCTCGCTTTTGCAGATCCAGACTAACACGGCTACCCCTCTGATACTTGTCTTCAGTATGGTGGATCTTGAAACAAGAGCCACTGTATCACATAGGACCCAGAGACAAGAGAGAGAGTGGGGCGATCTTTATCCTCAGATGTACCCAATATTAGGTCTCACCTTGTAATTGATCAAGCAAAGAGACCCTCAATTCAATAGTATTTGTGTATACATTACAGAGAAAATGGGAAGATTTTTCCAAGCAAGGATCAATGTTACTCCTTTTTATTATTATAAACAGCTAGTTGTCCTGTGACAGTTCAGAGGTACTTCTTTTGCTGTTATATATCCATAGCTTGGTTTCTGTTATTTCCACTCTAACTCATCTGATGAAGTGGGTTTTACCCACGAAAACTCATGGTTCTATATATATTTTTGTTAGTCTCGAAGGTGCCACAGGGCTACTTGTTGTTTTTAAAGTTAGGGTACATCTACATATTAGTTCTTACCTTGAAATAAGCTATGCAATTTGAGCTTCGCAAATTGTGTAGCTTATTTTGAAATAGCTTATTTTGAAATTTGGCACTGTCTGTACAGCATTTATTTTGAAATAAAATGCTATTCCACTGACTTTCTTAATCCTCGTACATCGAGCTTTACAGGAAGTCAGAGTAAGAAGCCCGTTATTTCGAATTTATTTCAAAATAACGGGCTTCCTGTGTAGACAGCGCATAACGTTATTTCAGAATAACAGACGTTATTCCAAAATAACTGCTGTGTAGATGTACCCTTACAAACTAACATAGCTAGCCCTCAATAGCCCAGGATCTGCTTGGAAAGAGGGAGGGCACTTTTGGGGAAAACATGTCGGGTCTTGAATCCATGTGTGTGACAAAGATCAGTGACTGCAATGTGTGCGTGTGTGTGTGTCCTCCCCACCCAGAAAGTGGTCAAGAACTCAAGAGACGAGGTGAACCAAAGCTTTGTGGAGATTATAAAGGAGATCAAACGAATGCAGGTGAAGGTGCTGGAGTTTTTGGACAAGGAGGAGAGAGCTGCCCTGGTCCAGCTGGGCAATTCCATTCAGCAAAAGCAAGGGAACCTCTCTGAGCTCAACAAGCAGAACCTCTGGCTGACAAACCTCCTTGACAATACAAGTGACCAACAGTTCCTACAGGTAGAGTTCCCCCCTTCACCAAAGTTCCCGCTAATTTTTTTCTATCCATGTGTGGAATAAATGTTGTTATGTGCACTGAGGCATGTGTGGATGTGCACCACTTGTAGAAACATATGCTGCCAGCTATGGGCTCTCTGCTGATCAGTTGGACAGCATTTGAATGTTTCCTGGGTGGCTGCCAAAGCACTCAACTTACAGGGAAAACTGCCCTTCAACCCGTGACCACAGTCAATTTCAGTCATCAGTACAGTCCAGTTGTCCTTGTATAAGAGGTCTGCCCCATGCTTAGCATGCTCTCTGTAGTTACTTCAGCTACAGGCAAGAGATAGAGTAGTGGTGAATTTCGTATACCAATGTTTGGGGTGTAGAGGCTATGGCTGAAATAGCTGAGGAGAGCTTAGCAGGCAGGGGAGCTGACAACCTCACGGGGCCCATGGGCAAGGTAGTGAGGACTGGCTCTGTGCTCCCAGAAGAGGTAGGCCTCAGGCAGAAGAGATAGGGGCAGGCAGCTCTCAGAGCAGCACCCCCTCCCTCCAGCCCTCAGAGCCTTCCCGAGCACCCTGTGCAGAACTCCGGCGGTGATTTAAAGGACCCAGGGCTCCAGCCACCATCACTGCTGCAGTAGCAGCGGCAGCAAACAGGAGTCCTGAGCCCTTTTAAATTGCTGGGCCCTGGAGCAATTGTCCCCACTTCCCCATCAGCAGGCCTGCTCGTGGTCTACTTCCCTGTATCATTCCTTACAGCACGGTCTGTTGGAGAGGCTGGGGTACTCCCAGGTTGGGGGGACATACACACAGTAGCTTAAAGAGTGCCAGCGTGCTAAAAAACGTCGAGCTGTAGCAGCACAAGTGGCAGCATGGGCTGGCCGCCCTGTGTACATGCCTGGGGTTGCAGAGGGGAGAGGTTCACAGGAAGCCCATCCCTGCCACAGCTTTACCACTGACTCAGTGAGAGTGAGCATGAATGTGTCTCCGAGCTGGGAATCGTGCCCCTGCCTTGAGGTGCAGACATACCCTACGATTAGAGTAGCTGTGAACACCCGGTAGCCATTCCAGCCTGTGCCGAGGCCTGTGCACTATTTAAACCCTATTTTGAGGGCATAAGGTGTACTTAAGTGGTATATCGGCTGCCGAGTAGGCTCTCTGCACTGAGGCAAATGCCACCTGCCTCACAGGTGGTGAAATGATGTCACGGGTGGTGAAACGATGTGTGTATGGGGCTGCTGAGAGCCACTGAACCAAACGATAAACTCTGGAGATGATGGAAACCTCTTCAAGCCAGGGGGTGGGACAGCACCCGCAGCACTCCTTATTCCAGAACCTATGAACCCAGCCACATCTAAACATCCTCACACATCTTTATTAATGACCTGGATGAGGGGATGGATTGCACCCTCAGCAAGTTTGTAGATGACACTAAGCTAGGGGGAGAGGTAGATATGCTGGAGGGCAGGGATAGGGTCCAGAGTGACCTAGACAGATTAGAGGATTGGGCCAAAAGAAATCTGATGAGGTTCAACAAGGACAAGTGCAGAGTCCTGAACTTGGGACAGAAGAATACCAAGCATTTTTACAGGCTGGGGACCGACTGGCTAAGTAGCAGTTTGGTAGAAAAGGACCTGGTGATAACAGTGGATGAGAAGCTGGATATGAGTCAACTGTGTGCCCTTGTAGCCAGGAAGGCTAATGGCATATTAGGTTGCATTAGGAGGAGCATTGCCAGCAGATCTAGAGAAGTGATTATTCCCCTTTATTCGGCTCTGGTGAGGCCACATCTGGAGTATTGTGTCCAGTTCTGGGGCCCCCACTACAGAAAGGATGTGGACGCATTGGAGAAGGTCCAGCGGAGGATGACCAAAATGATTAGGGGGCTGGAGCGCATGACCTATGAGGAGAGACTGAGGGATTTGGGTTTGTTTAGTCTTCAGAAGAGAAGAGTGAGGGGGGATGTGATAGCAGCTTTCAACTTTCTGAAAGGAGGTTCCAAAGAAGATGGAGAAAGGCTGTTCACAGTAGTGACGGATGGCAGAATGAGGAGCAATGGTCTCAAGTTACAGTGGAAGAGGTCTAGGTTGGATATTAGGAAAAACTATTTCACTAGGAGGGTGGTGAAGCACTGGAATGGGTTACCTAGGGAGGTGGTAGAATCTCCATCCCTAGAGGTTTTTAAGTCTCGGCTTGACAAAGCCCTGGCTGGGATGATTTCATCAGGATTGGTCCTGCCTTGGGCAGGGGGCTGGACTTGATGACCTCCTGAGGTCTCTTCCAGCTCTATGATTCTATGCTGTACAAACAGCTGTGCCACATCCTTCCGCATGCACAGACCTTGTAGATGTTTCCAGCACAGTTCCATACATTTTCCAAAAAAATAAGGGCACAGACATGCACAAGTAGCAGCCTTCCAGTACCGAGATATAAAATGTCTGCTGAAGGTTAAACACTATGCTCCTTTTGACATGGGCCCCTTGATACTTACTGACTTTGTCCTTCCTCAGAACTGATTGGTGAGAGGGCTGAATTAGAAAAATTCATTGCAGGCCTGATTCCAGTACACTTAGTGTCGCTGTGGAGGAAGGTACGAGCCCATGGAAGGAAGGGTACCAGCAACCTGCCCTGTGGCATGTTTCAGTGAATGCTGAGGGGACTTTTTAAAAATGTTTCTGCTCTGCTAGGAATTCCCAAAGCTCAAGAAGTTGGGAGCCTGCGCGGAACCCATAGTCAGTCTGAAGTGTGAGGAGAGCTCAAGTTTTGTCAGCCTCAAACAGACTCTGGGGGACCTGAAAGCTCAGCTTGTGATGGTTGGCCTCTGCTTCATCAATAAAATCCTCACAAAAGGTGAGTGAGCTTCTTCCACTGAGAGCTGAATGTTCTCCCTCCCCCCAAAAGGGATTTTCTGCAGGCTGCATCCTCAGATTCTGGTTCCTTGGGATGTGCTAGGAATGCCTCCTGTTTACTAATCTCCCAGCACCAAGTCCTGGCCTTGACACAAACATTTTTAGTAGCTGAAATGGGTAATAACCTGCCTTCACCAGGTTTTCAATGGGGAATTCTGTTTTGCCATTGACTATAGACCAGGATGGACATGGTTGTGACTCCAGAATATTTCTGTCTCTCCAGTCTAGGATGGTCACCATTTCCTCCCTTGAACTCCTCCCAGGCTATGTCTAGACTGCAGAGCTTTTCCAGGATACCGGAAAAGCTCTGCCACGTCCAAGGAATGCATCTGTTTTTTCGGAACAGTTTCTGAAAAAGCGGACATGTTCTTTTGGCATCCCTGTATTCCTCTCGGTGAGAGGAATAAGGGATGTTCTGAAAGAGGAGTTTTTTCCAAAATTTGGCCCCGCATAGACGGGCCAAATTTCAAAAAAGCCTCTTTTGGGAAAAAAAAAGCAGAAAAAAGATACACAAATTGCGGTTCGCAATTTGCGTATCTTTTTCCGACTTTTCTCTGCAGTGTAGACATAGCCTCCCTCTCAAGAATGGCTCTGAATTTATATCTGGCTGGTCTAGACAGTAGGTCAGGTTGGCTCCCTCAATTCTGCTTTGCAGAGCATCAGGGCCGGCTCACAACATTTTGGTACCTGAGGCGGGGAGCTCAAATGATGCCCCCATGCTCTCTTTTCTCCTGCCTGTCTGTTATGTCTCTTGTGCCCTCCTTCCTCCAGCACAACACTCCACCATCTCTGTGCATCTAGAGCAGAGGGAATACATATGCACCAGCAGCAGACACAGTTTTCTACACTCTGGGTCCTAGTGGCGCCCCCCCGCCACAGTCTGGCACCTGAGGCAGCCGCCTCAGTTCGCCTCATGGTAAGGCCAGCCATGCAGAGCATTCAGAGATGGTAGCTACTGGGCATCTAGCAGCACCAGCCTTCTATTAGAAGTCCGAGTGGAGACTCTTTATAGGACTCTTTATAGTCTCTTGAATTGCTTGGCTACCAAGTCACCCACTGGCTTTGAACAGCTCTGTTGCCCATCATTTCATGTGTCTGATTTCAGAGGTACTAACCTCCCATTTCCATCATGGGCCTTTTTTGAGGAGACTCCAGGCCTGAGAAGTCTCATCCCTTGGTTCTACATGGAATCCCATTGTCTCCCCCTTCTCACTTTCCTATTTAGTACTCATGCTTCTGCCGGCAGAATGTGCTGTCCGCATCTACCCATTAACTTCTAGATGGTGGCACTAGAAAGGGGGCTGGAGTCCAGGGGGGGGCTTCCTCCTCTTGCTCCAGTCAGAAAGGAGTCTCATTCCACCCGGGATCAGTAGCTGGACTGGCGTGCATCAGAAGAGCTCTATTCACTTCAGTGGACCTATAACCACGTCCACCACTTCCTTTCCATGCCAGCCTCCAGTGTCTACCAAGGAACCTCAAAAATTGAGGAAGAAGGGATCTTGCACAAAAGGGGGTTTTTGCACAACAAGGCGCCATCTACACAGCGCTTTTTTGCACAAACACCCCTTCCGCAAAAAGGATCGGAAGAGAATATGCAAATGAGAGCATGAGATATGCAAATGAGCACTCTATTTGCATTTCCTTTTCCGGAAAAAGTTCGTAGTGTAGCCGTAGCCCTACGGGTAGCTGGTGTTTTCTCCAGCCTGGCCAGCCCTAGCTTTATCAGTGCTTCATTTCCTATTTATGTTTTCCTGTTTCTAGTTTCCTTATCTGAAAGATGCAAACAGAAAATAAACTGCAACCTTTGACTGTTCCCAGCCACTTAAAACTATAACCCCAGTGCTTAAAGTCTGACTCTCATTTCAGATGGTCAGCTGTGTATAAATTCTGCCGACTATGCCACTATGGCACGTCAGGATGCAAAGCAGACCAATGAGGGGCCATGCCACCCCTAACTGAGAAGCCGACAAAAAAAAGAGGGACGCACTTCACTCATGCAACTCATGGTGCCAGGGTTCCCCTCACCAAATTAACTCTTCTGGAGCCACCCTAGGCTATGGGGAGGTTCAAAGTGTGGGAGGGCGCTGCCAGGGAGTGGGCTAAGTTGGAGGTGTGGGGTCTGAGCAGGAGGTATGGTGCAGGAGTGGGTTGGAGGTGTGGGGTGTGGGCAGAAGGTAGGATGCAGGAGCAGGTTGGAGGTGCAGGGTCTGGGCAGGAAGTAGGGTCAGGAGCAGGTTGGAGGTGTGGGGCCTGGGCAGGAGGGAGGGTGCAGGAGTGGGCTGGAACTGTAGAGTCTGGGCAGGAGGTAGGGTGCAGGAGCAGGTTGAAGATGTAGGGTCTGGGCAGGAGGTAGGGTGCAGGAGTGGGTTGGAGGTGTGGGGCCTGGGCAGGAGGGAGGGTGCAGGAGCGGGCTGGAAGTGTAGAGTCTGGGCAGGAGGTAGGGTGCAGGAGCAGGTTGGAGGTGCGGGGTCTGGGCAGGAGGTAGGGTGCAGGAGCAGGTTGGAGGTGCGGGGTTTGGGCGGGAGATAGGGTGCAGGAGCAGGTTGGAGGTGCGGGGTTTGGGCGGGAGATAGGGTGCAGGAGCAGGTTGGAGGTGCGGGGTTTGGGCGGGAGATAGGGTGCAGGAGCAGGTTGGAGGTGTGGGGTTTGGGCGGGAGATAGGGTGCAGGAGCAGGTTGGAGGTGTGGGGTTTGGGTGGGAGATAGGGTGCAGGAGCAGGTTGGAGGTGTGGGGTTTGGGCGGGAGATAGGGTGCAGGAACAGGTTGGAGGTGTGGGGTTTGGGCGGGAGATAGGGTGCAGGAACAGGTTGGAGGTGTGGGGTTTGGGCAGGAGGTAGGGTGTGGGAGGAAAGCTGCCCTGCACTTGCAGGCCTCCCAGCCTGCTGCTCCCATTGGCCATGATTCCTGGCCAAAGGAAGTGACAGGAGTGGAGCCTTCAGGCAAGCATAGGGACAGAGTTTCCATGTGCTGCATTTCCCTAGCCAGAAGTGGGAAGGGGAAGAACAGCATGCAGAGCCATTTCCTCCCCCGCCATGCACAGATGGCCATGCAGGGGCGTTAGCACCAGCTCCCCACTGCTTCCCCCTGCAGCAAGGAGCCAGTGCTCATCCTCCAGCCACATGGGGGAGCACTGAGGCTTGGAGACTCACTGTGGGGCTGGAGCACCAGGCACCAGCTCCCCACACTACAGGTGGGGGGAAGTCCCAAGTTTTGCCAGCCAGATGAAGGCAAATCGGGGGCTGGATCTGCCCCGCAGGCCATAGGTTCCCCATCCCTGCCTTAACGGAGCATTTTTCAATCTGTAGAACACTTCATTTTGGGAAAGGAACAAAGGTCCAAAGTGCTGGCTTTTACACCCCCCTCCCCACACCCATCTGATCCAAAGCTCACACATCCCTCTGCACTTCCCAAGCAGCATAAACCCCTGTGGTGTGTCTTTCATCTTACAGGAATAACAATGCTACCCTATGAGGTGATACCAGCAGATTTGGACAGGAAGAGCCTCCTGAAATGTAGGTGTCAAGTACCATGTTTGACTATCTTTCCCACAGTCATCGTCTTCTGGCTTCTGGGGAGGGGTAGCGTAACTGCTAGCGTGTCCTCAGCGGAGGCAACTCAGCGAGCTGAAGTTGCTACAGTTTGACACAAGACTGGGCAGGCCAGCCAAAGATGCAGCAAAATGTTTGTTTGTTATGAGAGCTTCACAAGTTGTGGGGAGCAGACACGGGCCAGGGCAGCAGAACTCCAGACACAGCTGTACTCTGTCAGGCAACATGTGGTCTCTTTATGGAGTTAGTTATAAAAGGCAAACACCATGCTGGTGCTGTACAAACAGGAACGAAAAGTCCCTGCCTGAAAGAGTTTGGGTATGTCTACACTTGCACCCTCTTTCGAGAGAGGGATGCAAATGAAGCCATTCGAAATAGCAAATGAAGCTGGGATTTAAATATCCCGCACTTCATTTGCATAATCGCATTATGGCGCTATTTCAAAATAATAGATGCTGTTAAGACATGGTTATTTCGAGAGAAAACCCTTCTCTCGAAATAACCCTTATTCCTCATACAATGAGGTTTACCAGTTATTTCGAGAGAAGGGTTTTCTCTCGAAATAACTGCATCTTAACAGAGTCTGTTATTTCGAAATAGCGCTATTTCAAAATAGCGCCATAACGCAATTATGCAAATGAAGCGTGGGATATTTAAAACCCGGCTTCATTTGCAATTTCGAATGGCTTCATTTGCATCCCTCTCTCGAAAGTGGGTGCAAGTGTAGACATACCCTTTGTGATTTCTGGGCCTGATAACAGCAAAACTCCTGTGTCTAGCTATGACAGGTACTTAAACAAAGGCAGGATTGGCCTGTAGTAAAGAGAACATTTCCCCTCTAAAGAGAAGCATTGTTTAGTGGGAAGAGTATGGGGTTGGAAGTCAGGAGATGGGGGTTTTGTTCTCCTTGACACCCACTCTTTGGGGTGACCCTGGGTAGGCTCGCTACACACATTGGCAATTGTGTGGGTCAGCTACACACATTGGCAATTACCTACTTTGTAGGGAAATTGTCAGGCCTCTTTGGTAAACATTTGTAAAGTGTTTGAGGATTTGCAGATGAAAGGCACAATGGAAGTGCCAAGTGACAGTTTGGATAGATAGGAGTGGGATGAGCTACACATGTGTATGAACTTCATAGATGTGACGCTTTTGATATAGGCAAAAATCATGGTGTGCCATTCAGTTGAATGAGAACAGAAGATCTCTAACCATTTACTGTAACACAGTACCATGCCTGGTGCCTGCTTCCACAGAGTTCCTAAGAGAAATGCATTGGCAGACCAGCAAGAAGGCGCCCTGCAAACATCCTTCGGCTACGTCTACCCTGCAGGCTTCTTGCACAAGAACTGTTTTGCACAAGAGTTCTTGTGAAAAAGGTCTTCCACAAGAGCACGTCCACACTGCCATGTGTTTTTGCACAAGAGATGTTCTTTTGCGCAAGAACATCCATGGCAGTGTGGATGCTCTCTTGCGCAAGAAAGCTCTGATGGCCATTTTAGCCATAGGGGTTTCTTGTACAAGAAAATCATGTTGCCTGTCCACACTGCCTTCTTGTGGAAGAGCTCTTGCACAAGAGGGCTTATTCCTCGTGGGGAGAGGAATAACTCTTCCGGAAGGAGCCCTGTTTTCTGACGCTGTACTGTAAATTTACTTGCACAAGAACGCACGTGTAGTGTAGACACCTGGCAAGTTTTTGCGCAAGAACAGCTGTTCTTGCGCAAAAAGCCTGCAGTGTAGACATAGCCTCTGTGCAGGGAGTCTAGCTAGCAGGCACATGGTCAGAATATCTGGCTCTGTACAGCCACATCCTGCTGCAGGAATGTCCAGGACACCAGGTGTGCTGGGGTGCTCCTAAGCTGGTGTAGGGAACCTTTTTTGGGCCAAGGGCCGCAGATGCATAGAAAAATCAGTCAGGGGTGGGGGCGCTGGCCCATAGAAAAATCAGTCGGGAGCCGCACACAAGTGAGAAGAAAAAAAAACCTTGCTGAGGTGGCCCCTGACTGAGAAGGAGACCTGACGAGTAGATTTTGTGTGCTCCAGCCCTGCAGGGGGATCACAGAGGGCTGGAGCACCAGCACGGGCTCCCCATTGCTGGGGGGGGGTAGCCCTGAGCCTCAGGGGCTGGATCCAGGCAAACTGCCCCCGAGTCAGCTATTCTACAACCCACAGAGACTTTTTCAGCTGGAATATGAGCCATGACAGCTCTAAACTATGTCAGGGGCCAAACTAGCCCTCACCACTCAGGAATCAATTTTACCCATTGACTCTTGAAGTAGGAAATATACTGGTGTCCTTCCAATCAATTTACTAGTTGCATCATGTTTAAACAATATCAGACTAAAGCAAAGGTTGCCTGACCTGTAGTTTTACTGTTGATATCAAGGTATCTAGACCTGGAAGATGCCATTAAGTCAAGTATAACCCAAAATTTCAGTTTTGGGTTTAAAAAAAAGCGGTACAGAAACTCGAGACCAAAAGCCATGTTTCTATGGATTTGTTTTGAAATTCTAATGGCAACAGGTTCCATGGTTCTTGAATCCCAAGTGCCAGTGCATTCTGGGATAAAACTGAACTTGAAATAGACTAGGTAGGAGCTGAGGGAACAAAAGTGATATTGACAAGTCTAAGCTGAAGGAAATGCAAAAAGCAAAACAAGTACAGTAACAAGTGAGTTAGATTATTACAACTGATAGAATTTTAAAAATCTAAATCTTGTCTAATATAAGCAGGGGTATTTTTAAAAAAACACTAACAATGTTCCTTTAAGTATTAGTGTAGTTTTGATGAGAGGTCATGTTAGCAATATGGGCCTGCTTTTGAAATATTCTCTCTAATTTGGAAGGTACAATTGTCTGTTCCCATGGGTTTTTTTTCCAACTGCATCTAACTGAAGGCACAAATGATAAGATTTAGCAGTTTAAGTACTTTATTTGGGGGCACAATATAGTAACTGGATTTAGTCTATCATTTGCAACTGTAATTAATTGTAGGTCTAAACTGTGCTTGCAGAATTACAAGCTGGGTTCAGATGGATATAAAAAATAGCCCTTTGTATTCAGAACAGAGCAAAAAGAGTTTTCTTAAACTGACCTAAAGACAGATTGTTCTGCTTTGCCTTAAAAATACCTTAGAAAGTACTTTAAAAACAAAACAAAACCCATATAACTCATCTCTGCTTAGTACTAGGAGTTTGAGCTTTCTATCTGTCCTGAACTGGATGTACCATATCTAATAGAAAGAAATTATTAAGAGGAAAAGTGATAAGTAATTATAGTATTGGTTAAAGATGTAAAGTTAGCTGTTGCACAAAAGAGAATTTAAGAGTAAAGTTAGTTTTGGAAATGTTTTAATTGTCTTAATTATCAAAAGGGTTTTGTCTGAATTAAAGTTTCCCCCTGTAACCTAAACACTGCAGAACTATCCTGGAGAGTGAAACTGACTAGAATTATTTTCATTGGCTGAATGAGATGCAAAAAGTTAGCCTACAGAATAAATAATGAAAAGTTCTGGGTGGAGATTATCCTGGGGTGAGGGGAGAAACTGCATTTGGCTGCAAAGGGGGAGCAGGATTGGATCCTATATGCATAACTTCTTGATTAGAGAGATAAGGGAAGTGATGTTTTATAAGACTTGTATATTGTTATGTAAGAGATGACAGTTAAAGAGATTATAGTTAAAGCTGCCAAATCTATTCCACACCCCTATTTTTATAGTTATTCAGAACTTCTTGAAACTCCCTCCTTTCGGGTTAAATCAATTTTTTTAAATGATTGCTTTTGGCTTCAAGGTCAATTTT
The DNA here is from genome assembly GCA_032595735.1 of Pelochelys cantorii. Classification (NCBI taxonomy): domain Eukaryota; kingdom Metazoa; phylum Chordata; order Testudines; family Trionychidae; genus Pelochelys; species Pelochelys cantorii. Next base: position 18,385,073 of record CM064344.1, read on the forward strand.
CTTCAAAAAATCAGATTGGCTTGTTGAAGCCCAAAGAGAACAGGAGAAATAATACTTATTAAAGATAATAATTTTGCAGGTTTTTGAAGCAACTCTACAGCCAAATTGCTCAAGGTAGAAACTGAGCTTTGCTATGTCAACAGTCCTCAGTGAGAAGAGTCCAAGTGCTTCAGTGAAAACTGGTCTTGTTTCGACGGAAAAAAATGGACTGTGCATATGAGCCAGGACATCTTACAGTGGGGGTTAGCTAGGCTAATGAAGGACATGACCATACCCCCATTGACATGGATGGGAGCAGATTTAGACCCTGAGTGAAGTTATGGAAAGCTGAAAGCCTCATGTACATGGGGCTAAGTTAGTAGAACAGTGAACAGCAAGCTGAAAGTGTGGAGAGATCAGGTAGAGCTGCCACTCCCCTTTTAAGGGTCACAGGAGGGAGACCTGCTGTGATTCACTCTAGGAATTGGAAGGAGAAGGGTTGTTGTCCCCCATACACCAGTTAAGTTGCACAGTAGAGAGGATTCCTCCTAAATTAACCGGAACAGGGTGTTCCTGGAGGTGTCTAGCTACATCATTTCATATTATGGAATTTTACACCTGTTATAATAAATTTGTAAGCCAATTTGTATAGCTACTGCTATAGCATAAGTATCAGAGGGGTAGCCGTGTTAGTTTGAATCTGCATAAACAACAAGAAGTCCTGTGGCACCTTATAGACTAACAGATTTATTGGAGCATAAGCTTTCGTGGGCAAAGACCCACTTCGTTAGACATGCATCTGACGAAGTGGGTCTTTGCCCTCGAAAGCTTATGCTCCAATAAATCTGTTAGTCTATAAGATGCCACAGGACTTCTCGTTGTTATGCTATAGCATAGTGGCTGCTGCTACAGCAAACTAGCCACATTCAACCAGCCAAATAGCCACATGTGGTTAGTGGCTAGCGTGTTGGACACCATAGCAAAAGAGCATCAAAAGTTCTGGAGTCAAAATTGCCTTTGTTTTATTGGGGGGCTTCTCTTCCCATTCTTGTACCCCTCACTTTTTTTATTTAATAAAAGCCACAGAGGAGACATTTAAAGCCGCATAGCTAAATATTTGGAAGATAGAACAGGCTAGAATTAAGGCTGTAGATGCAACTTTAACATGTGCAACATGTATATGATCATATGCAATTTTCAGATACAGTATTACACTGTGTGATTTTTCCCTTTAACTTTAGATACACATGATATTTTTTTGCACAAAGTGCATACTTTTACCTACACAGCATAGGAGCACAACACAGAAGAGTAACAAAAAATGTTCATGGTGTTATTTATATAATCATAGCACCTAGGAGGCCCAGCCCATTGTATTACCCATTGTAGGAACCAAACAAAAAAGAACAGTCCCACCTCTTTGGAGTTTACAATCTAAGCATAAGGTAAGAGTAGTGATGGATACAGGCGAGAAGCACAAGGAAATGAAACAATACACTACGATCTACATAGACCACTTGAATTTACAGCTAAAGCCAGGTCTACATTAGGGGAGAAAGCTGATCTAAGATACACAACTTAGGTCAAATTTCTGCAGCGTCCTCACTGCAGGAGAGAAGAAACTCTCCCATCAACTTCCCTTACTCCTCACAACCTCATGGAGTACAGGGGTCAATGGGGGCACAATCAGCAGTCAATTTAGCAGGTCATTACTAGACCCGCTAAATTGAACCCTCCGCAGCATAGATCTCCCAGTAAGTGGGACAAGCCCCCAGGCTCTGATCTGGAGTGCCATCTGTTACCAGCTATTTCAGGCTGCTTCTGTGGCAGAAGGGAAGCCTTTCCCTTTCTCAAGCAGTAATATAATGTTTGTACATACTAAGAGGGCCCTCAGTGCTGACTGGAACACAGGCAGCAGCCCTTGTGTCTCACACCAGGGAAAAGGCTGGTGCACTGAAGTCAGAGTAACACTGGTGTAATGCCACTGTAGGTGAGAAGAAATCTACAACATAGTCCTTTCCCAAACATCTTGCACTAAAAAAATCCAGTACCTACCTATGACATGACCACCACTTCTCTTACCACTCAAGGCAAGTCCTCTCTGTGGAGAGAGGAAACAGCCCCTGGCCCCCTCCATGGGAGGAATAGCTACGCTCAGTCCCTTCAGCCTAGTGTTCCACACCCTTCTGGGTGGAGAACCACACTCCCAGAGGGAGGGATAGCTCAGTGGTTTGAGCATTGCTCTCCTAAACTCAGGGTTGTGAGCTCAATCTTTGAGGGGGCCATTTAGGGATTGGGGCAAATCTGTCAGGGATGGTACTTGGCCCTACTGTGAGGGCAGGGGACTGGATTCAATGACCTCTTAAGGTCCCTTCCAGCTCTGTGAGATGGTATATCTCCATATTATATAGGCTGAGTAGGACATGCAGTTTCAGGCCTCCCTCCCCACACCCATCAGGAATGGATTCACTTTGGCTGTATCTCCTTTTGTCTCCTGTGACACAGACTACTGCAATCTGAACTTCGACAGCAACACCGCCAATGAGGAGCTCTTGCTGTTCAAGGAGACCCACTCTGTGCTGAACATGGGCATCCTGCTGGAATCTTTCCTCGGGTCCTGCCAGGGATTCAACCACTGGCCGCAGGTCTTGTGTACCCGCAGCTTGTGCGAGGGCTGCCATTACTGGGAGGTTGAGATCTCAAACTCATGGGTCTGCTTGGGAGCCACCTATAGTTACTTGCACAAGACTGGGAAGAGCTGCATCTTTTACCTGATAGGTCGGAATGACACCTCATGGTGCTTGGAGTGGGACTCCTTGAAGTTCTCTGTCTGGCACAACAACATCCAAGCCGTGGTGAAGGGCAGCTATTACAAGACCATCGGCATCTTTCTGGACTATGCTGCTGGTTCCCTGACTTTCTATGGTGTCTCCAGCACTGTGAACCTCATCTACCGCTTCGTGACCACGTTCACAGAGCCACTGTATCCTGCCATCATGGTTGGCAGTGGTGGCTCCGTGACCTTGAAGCAGCATCCAGAGTAAGAGCAGATTTGTTCCCTGTAGCCCATGAGGGTTCTTTGTTGCTAATAAAATTCACTTCTACCTTATGGCTGCAGAGGTGGTTTTTGTAATTTCTTGAGTCCAGGTAAAAGCAGGTGACATGTAAATGGTGTTTACACCTAATATTCCCCTGGCAGATGTTCACTGACTACTCAGGGTTATCTGGAGGTGGCATGGAACTGTCATCCACCTGTCTACGCCAGCCTTTCCTTTATACACCATTTCTCCTTGATGCTCCACCATCTGTGTCATTCTAAAGAGGTTGGGAATCAGAACTCCTGGGTTTTATTGTTTGTGCGGCCACTGACACACTGTGTGAGTTTGAGCCAGTTGTGTAACCTTTCTGTTCCTTGTTTCTCCTCTGCTCTCCCAATATACGTGTGTTTTGCAAGGAGGTAGCAAGGCTTAAACAGTTAGGCCAAGATTTTCAAGTGACTAATGATTTGGGGTGCACAAGTGACACCTTTAATGAGGCCTGTGTTCAGAAAGTGTTATGCACCCCCTCCTAACAAAACCAGCCTCCTTTAAGGAGCCTCGAGTGGAGCATGCTAAAAGTTGAAGCATGCAAAATTCTGGTGGTTTTGAGACTCTTAGCCCAGAGAAGGCTTTTCAGATGCTCCAGAAATGTTATTTTCATCTTCAAGAATTGTTCCTCCCGACATCGATTCAGAAAAATACCAAATTCAACAAAAGATGGTCAGTTCAGAACTGAGCAAGGCAGCATGGAGCAAACCTCGTGACAGCAACACAGCAAGTCAGAACAAAGCACATGAACCAAAATCCATCTGTGAAGCCTCTTCCCATGTAAATTCCCCAGGTATTGTTCCCAAACTCACTGTTCCTTAACTCTGGTGTATATTCAAGGCCTTGCAGTATGGGTTTGTGCTGACCATATTGGGTGCAATCGTAATCCCAAGTGGCAAAAATCCTGGATTTCACTCAATTGCTAGGTTGTTTTCAACATTCTGAACAAAGGTTGTCCAAGTCAGGAGTGGGTGGGGTCTGGGGAACTTAAGGAGGATGACACTGTTTAAACACAAGAGATTTTTTTTCCAAGAAAGGGAATCCTTCATTTTGACAACCCAACTCTGAAGAACTCTCGTTCAAATGCCCAGGAGTACCAATGAGTTATATTCTCAGTCAGCTGCTATACATGTGAGTAGTTCCACTGAAGTCAGTAGACTTCAGATTTACACCAGCTACGGATCAGACCCAGAATCTTTTGCTTTGCTTTAAAGTAATGGTGAATGAATACTATGTACTGGTATTGAGGATGCCTTCTGCACAGAAGGTGATTTTACATATTCCACTACTGTGGATTCTCCCCAATATTCCAGGGTTGCCTCTAATCTTGTTTTATTACCAGGACTAGTAGCAGGGCAAATCAGGCCCCGCTACAGGCTGAACCTTTCTAATCCAGCACTCTCTGGTCCAGCAACATCTGTGGTCCAGCATGATTTTAGTTAACTGGAAGTCCACTTATCATGGGTGTGGCCAAGTTTCCATGGTCCTGTTAGCCTCGGATCTAACGTCCCTCCCCCCAATACTTAATTAGAATAAAATAACTCCCTAATTAAATTTAATGAATGTCAGATTGTATAGGCAGCTGATGCCGAGGTCAGAAGACAAGCCCGCCTGAGATTACCACATCTATCATTGGCGGATTTGTTCCCCATAAATAAAACTACAGACAACGATTTAGGGCCAAACCATGTAATTTAAACAAACCCATCAAATACAAACACAAGGGTACAGAGCAATGAACAAGCAAATCACTATAATAGCAATTACAAATCCCGGTCCCGGTTCCCTATCCCGAAGTAAAGAGTGACAGAAAAGTTCCCCAATACACTAGGAATTATACTCGTACACTCAGTTGTTTGGACAGCGGGTGATGCTCAGGACCTCAACCCCTTGGCTATGATAGCCGCAGAGGAGGAACTCTGAGGCGATCCCTCGAGGTGATGATCCCCTCGTTAGTCCTCTCGTGGGTAGGACAGGATTGAAACTCCGGTTGAAAACGAACCGCCTTCCGCGTCGTCTTCTAGGATCCGAAACGGATTTGGAAGCCCAACCTATCCGCTACCTCAACTGGGGTTAGAGATTTACTCTCCGATACCAGAGGGTAGTTACACACGCAGGCCTATACGCCCAATACAACCTATCTCATTCACTCACTCATGCTCACAGACAAACAGGATAGACGTATGCTCCATTCACACAGGATCTCCGCTAAAAACTAGAACCAATATACAGAACACAAAGGGCGCGAAGAACACGAGCACCTCAACTCTGGTGCTTTTATTCACTTTTTGGCGGGAAAATTAGCCTAGAGCCGTGTGCACATATTGTGGGGTCGAGTGCAATGGTTTTAGTGATGAGTGCAACCTTTTCGTGCAGAGTGCACAGGTTTTTAGTATGGAGTGCACTCAATGGGGTCGTGTGCAAAGAGGGAGTTTGAAAAAGGCGGGAAGAAAGAGGCGGGAAAGATTGTTGGTATAGACACTCGCTCCTTCTCCTTCCCCCCCCTCCCCTCATGTTTCTCTTCACTGTACCCATAAATAATGTCTGGATTAAATTCTCAAAAACCAAACCATTGATCCTTTTCAAACATAACTCATTAACCATATTAATATACATATAACTGAGGAACCTAGGTTACAGTCCCATCAAGTTTGTTTACAGCCACCAGTCCTGCCCTGCAATGTTCTGTGCTGTTATTTAGCTCTAATTTACCTCTAAATGTCTTCTAAGAGTCCAAGAAGCAGTGGAAATGTCAGTAAATGTTTTGGTGTAATTGTGTATATGCTGACTGTGTATATGTTGAACTAGCCTAAGAAATGTCATTTCCAGCACCAGCACATCCATGGGGAAACTGTTGCATAGGCCAATTGATCCACTAAAGTATTTCCCATTGTTCACCCTAGATTTTCCCTTTCTTAGGCTATGTCTAGACTATGTTCTATTTTCGAAAGAGGATATGCAAATTCTGCGGGAATTTGCATATCTTCTTCCTATCTCACTTTCGAAAGAGGATCTTTTGAAAGTGAAAGTAGTCTGGATGTGGTTTTTTTCAGAAAAAAACCTCCTTTTTCGAAAAAAACACTCTTCCTTAAAAAATGAGGTTTATGCAGTTTTTTTGAAAAAGAGGTTTTTTTCATGAAAAAAACCACGTCCAGACTACTTTCACTTTTGAAAGATCCTCTTTTGAAAGTGAGTTCTGAAGAAACTCTTTCAGAAAAAAAAGTAATTTAGACGTGCCCTTAATGTTAACCCATTATTCCAAGTTGTGTTCCCTTTTTTACTAGCCTACATTATTTATCTCCCTCCTTGTGGCTGGATTCTGTTTCATTCATGCGTCTCTTCATCCTTCTCGAGGATGTTAGGGAGATTCCTAAACCTGCACCGTCCCTAGTGGGTGATGAATCAGAGGAACTGTCCCGGATTGACGTGTCATTAGAGGAGGTTTTGGAACAAATAGAAAAACTTAACAGTAACAAATCACCGGGACCGGATGGCATTCACCCAAGGATTCTGAAAGAACTCAAATGTGAAATTGTGGTTTATAACTGATCCTTTAAATCAGCTTCTGTACCCAAAGATTGGAAGATAGCTAACATAACGCTAATATTTTAAAAGGGCTTTCGAAGCAACCCTGGCAATTACAGGTAAGTAAGCCTAACATCAGCACCAGGCAAATTAGTTGAAACAATAGTAAAGAATAAAATTGTCAGACACGTAGAAGAACATAATTTGTCGGGCAAAAGTCAACATGGTTTCTGTAAAGGGAAATCATGTCTTACTGATCTATTAGAGTTCTTTGAAAGGGTTAACAAACATGCAGACAAGGGGGATCCAGTAGATATAGTATACTTAGATTTCCAGGAAGCCTTTAACAAGGTCCCTCACCAAAGGCTCTTGTGTAAATTAGGTTGTCATTGGATAAAAGGTAAGATCCTCTCATGGACTGAGAACTGGTTAAAAGACAGGAAACAATGGGGAGGAATAAATGGTACATTTTCAGAATGGAGAGGTGTAACTAGTGGTGTTCCCCAAGGGTCCGTCCTAGGACCAATCCTCTTCAACTTATTCATAAACAATCTAGAGAAAGAGGTGAGCAGTGAGGTGGCAAAGTTTGCGGACGATACTAAACTGTAAAAGATAGTCAAGACCAAAGCAGACTGTGAAGAACTTCAAAAAGATCTCACAAAACTAAGTGATTGGGCAACAAAATGGCAAATGAAATTTAATGTGGATAAGTGTAAAGTAATGCACATTGGAAAAAATAATGCCAACTATACAAACAATATGATGGGGACTAATGTAGCTACAACTAATCAGGAAAGAGATCTTGGAGTTATCGTGGATAGTTTTCTGAAAACATCCACGCAGTGTGCAGTGGCAGTCAAAAAAGCAAATAGGATGCTAGGAATTATTAAAAAAGGGATAGAAAATAAGATGAAGAATATCTTACTGCCCCTATATAAAACTATAGTACACCCACATCTTGAATACTGTGTACATATGTGGTCTCCTCACCTCAAAAAAGATATTTTGGCATTAGAAAACATTCAGAAAAGAGCAACTAAAATGATTAGGGGTTTGGAATCGGTCCCATATGAGGAGAGGCTAAAGAGACTGGGACTTTTCAGTTCAGAAAAGAGGAGACTGAGGGAGGATATGATAGAGGTATATAAAGTCATGAGTGGTGTGGAGAGGGTGAATAAAGAAAAATTATATACTTGTTCCCATAATATAAGAACAAGAGGACAGCAAATGAAATTAATGGGTAGCAGGTTTAAAACTAATAAAAGAAAGTTCTTCTTCACACAGCGCACAGTCAACCTGTGGATCTCCTTGCCAGAGGAGGCTGTGAGGCTAGGACTATAACAGAGTTTAAAAAAGAGCTAGATAAATTCATGGAGGTTAGGTCCATAAAAGGCTATTAACCAGGCATACGGAATAGTGCCCCTGGTCTCTGTTTGTCAAAGGCTGGAGAAGGATGGCAGGAGACAAATTGCTTGATCATTGTCTTCGGTCCACCCCACCAGGCACTGGCCACTGTCAGCAGACAGGATACTGGGCTAGATGGACCTTTGGTCTGACCCAATACGGCCATTCTTATGTTCTTATAACTATAGCCTTAGACCAGGCCACTAGAGGATTTCTAGTTCTACACCTAAGCTACTTGCCCGCTGTGTCTTAAGTGACAGAGGTTCCACTCTGTGATGGATTTGGTCACAGATCCCTTGAGAATGTTGCCTGATGCACTGATCATACCGTCTACCCTCTGGGGCACCTCACCATCTTCTCCTGCTGCTCCAGAACCCGTGGTCTCTGTGATGGTACAAAGTCGAGGTCACAGTCCAGAGTAGAGCAACACACTGAGATCTACTCAGCTCTGGGAAGGCTCAGTCAAAAAGACTTGACATAGCATCCAGGTGCACAGCCCCACTGGGACCAAAACCCCATATATATCTGTCTCACTATGTATAAAGTTTATACACGGTGAGCATATAAGTTGTCCATCCCCTTTATCAATGAAAGAGAGATATACACAGGTGTTGTTCCCCCCATAACAATTATTTACACAGAGTTCATTAATAAACAAAAGTGATTTTCTTAAGTATAAAAAGTAGAATTTAAATGGTTGCAAGTAATAGCAGACAGATCAAAGTAAGTTATTAAGCAAAATAAAACAAAACACGTCAGCTAAGATTAATGTGTTAAGAAACTTGTTACATCCAATTTCTTAGCCTAACAATAATTCTAATGACCTTTTCTCACAAGTTAGGCAGCTTCTCAGCTTGGCCTGAGCCTTCTCAGCACAGTCTTAGATGTTTCAGCAGCCATCTTCGGTGGTAACCAGGGGTCTCCTGGCATCTGGCAGCAGCTCCTATTGTTTGGTTGTATATAGATTTTGGCTATGGCAAGAACCCTGTGTGTTCGGTTCAAACTTTCCTCCCCTTGAGTGGAAAAGTACAGTGTGCAAAATGGTTTCCAGAATCCAGGGGGCTGACAGCCTCAACAGGCCCATAGGCAAAGCAGGGGGGGCCTGCTCCTTTCTTCCAGAAGGGGTGGGGTCTCAGGCAGAAGGGGCAGGGCTGGGGCTAAGCTAGGTGTCAGTGCTGTCTGGAGCACACTGCACAGCACCCTGGCAGCGATTTAAAGGGCCCAGGGCTCTGGGCTCTTTTGTATTGCCAGGCCTTGGGGCAATTTCCCCCTCTTTTCCCCCCTTCCCCCTCCCGGTAGTCCTGCCAGCATCAGGGGGCCTGGGCACATGTCTTTATAGGACCAACCATAGTCCAGGCCTTTTCACAGATCACTGTCCCAAAACTTTTTACAGATCATTGTCCCAAATACTGGGCCATTAAGTTCCTTAATGGCTCTCACTCAGTATGTCTAGATCAGTAAACAGGTTTATGCTTCATATTTCTAATTTCAAACATCGGACTAATATGTGGACACAAATAGAATATACACATTCAGCCGATTATAACTTTTAAAATGACATGCTTTATGTGAAATATTGCATGTAACCCATGTGAGTTAGGCACATTCATATTCAAAAGCATATTTCCAGAAAGAATATGGGGTTTCAACATCGCAGGGGGTTCCAACTCCACCAGGCCAAATGCCTTCTTTAGCATCTAAAAATAGAATGAAGGCTTGAGTAAGGTTCAAGGCGACTGAACAGATAGATCAGTGGTTCTCAAACCTGCGGTCCGCAGACCACTAGCGGTCCACAGCTGCCTTCCGGGTGGTCCACGGCTCGAGCTCAGTCCCCCTCATTCTCCAGCCTCACTTTTCCTCCCCCGTGAAGTTGGAGCATTAGCGCCGGCTTCTCACTGGCGGTGGGGGCAGAGAAAGCCCCGAGCCTCACTGTGCAGTCTGGCTTGCAGAGAAGAAACCTTCCCTCACCCTCTCCCCCCCACTCCCCTGGCTGGGGGAACAGCAGCATGCAGACACGCTGCCTAGAGGCTTTCCCCACTACATTCATTGATTGGAATCCAGCCAATGGGAGCAGTGGGAGGCCCTGCCTGGGAGCAGCACAGGACACAAAGGCAAGTAAATGCCCCGCCCCCATGCCCAGCCCCACACCTGAGCTCCCTCATGCATCCCCCCACCAACACCCTGCACCCCCAGCCTGCTCCTGCACCCTCTTCCCTGGCCAGACACCCTGCCTACAGCCTGCTCCTACACCCTATCTCCCATCCAGACCTTGCACCTTCACCCCCTGCTACTCCTCTTTTCCTCCCCAGACTTTTGCACCCTCAACTCTTCCTGCACCCCACCTCCCACCCAGATCCTGCACCCTCATCCCTTTTGCTGGCAGCCCAGTCCCACACACTGAACCCTCCATTTTTGTCCCAACCCCAGAGCCTTGGGGGATCCCCAAAATCCACTAACCCTTTAACCTCGGAAGAGTAAATCTGGCCTATGGGAAGCCCTGAATCTCAGTCTTCCCTGTCCTTCCCCCTCCTGTGATGGGGCTAGAGTACCAGAGGAGTGAGGTGTCTCAGTTGGGAGCCACGTCAGTGAGGGTTGGAGGTTTTGGGAGGTTTTTTTCTTCTCACTTGTGTGGTCTCCAATTGATTTTTCTGTGGGTCAGTGGCCCTAACCCAAAAAAGGTTCCCCACCCCTAACATAAATAAAGAAAACACAGGAACCTTTTGTGTCGGACATAAATTAATATTTTACTTTATTTAAAATGAAGTTTCATAAACTAACATGAGCAAGTTAAAGTGATTAATCTGTTTAATCATTTAAATTAATATTTCCTTCCTTACTGGTTAAATTAAACCATTCTCCCTAGCAGCAGCACTAGCAAAATGGCTCAGGCATAATTATGTAATTTATGGCTAGTTTCCATTAGCATCTGGTGGTGGACAGAAAGGTTTGCATTGAGCCAGGTGGGCCACAGGCCAAAAAGTTTGAGAGCCACTGAGATAGATAAAACTTCTCAAATGACCTGAAGAGTTTCCTCTGAAGAACCCCATTTAGTTCCCTACCCACCGCTCAGTGAGAAGTTCGTCTTATCTTATGGCTGACATTTGTGTTCATGTTTTTTTGCATCTCTATTCAGCAGGGAAATAGCCCTTAGGAAGCACACTCAAGCTGGGTTTTCCTCTCCTTACTATGACAACAGTTCAGTTGTCTTTGGCAATCTTCCACCAATGTGCGTCTCATTAAAAAACTCAAGAGAAATGCAGAAAACAGCACATCACCATTTGTTTCTCTCCAAAAGAGAAGGGAGGTTGAATCCTTCCCTCAGGTATCCCTATGGGGTCTGTTCTACTGACTTCAGTGGGGATTGAATGAGCGCAATTTCCAGCATAATATAATTCCACATCATTTGGCTGGTGTGAAAGGCTGTGGTCTTTGACTAACTGGCCCCTGCAGTGGTTTAAATGAGCTTTTCATGAGACCTATGTCACCATGGCCTCTAACAGGCACACTCACGTTAATTTCAGAGATCTTTTTCAATGTTAATTGTTCCTTTGTTGGCAGCCAGTGCAGGCAGTTTGCTTCAGATGACAGCATTGGCCGCGTCCCAGTGCTGCCTCTCAAGACAGTTCTATGGCTGTTCTGCAGAGCAGGCCTGAGTTAATGGTCCCATTATCCTGGGCACTGTCTTCCGGCACTTTAAAAGAAAATCTTCTCTCATTTCTGTCTGCAGTCCATGCCACTACCTCAGGCTATTTTGACTCCCGTTTTCACAAACCAAGCAGGGCCTGGGTTAATCAGCGCTTGGACGGGATTTCCAGCTCTGCAGGAAATGATGCTGGGAATTCAGTGGGCAACATTCTGCATTGGTACTGAGGCAGTACTTCAGCGCAGCTATAGGACGGCTCTGTGTTACGGGAGGGGGCAGACTTTTAGGTGCAGGGTTGCACCAAAAATCACTGGAGGACATTGAGGGAGCTGCGTTTCTTAGTGTCCCATCTGCTGGAGTCATGCAAATAGGAGAGAATCGCAGCTGTCATTTTTAAATAAAAAAGGCAACGTTTCTAACCCCCATTGTCATGGAGAAAAGCTGGGAAATGTGACAGGAGCGCATCTAGAGGCTCAAACCAGAAGAGAAATGTTTGGTTTTTAAGGAGCTCTCATGATCTTTAAACCAAATCATGATTTGGGAAAACCTGACTCATGTTTTTTTAGTGCTTGGGGTGGGTGCAACTGCAGGGAAAATTTCTCCTTCATGAAGTGGGTTTTGCCCACAAAAGCTCATGATAACATCTACATGCTCTGTTAGTCTTTAAGGTGCTACTAGACGATTACTTATTTTCAGTGCATTTTTTGTTAAAAAAAAAAAAAAAAGCTGCCAGTAATCCCTGGGAAAAGGTGCTGGTACTCCAAGGGAAAAGTTGCTGAGCTCTGACTGAAGGTGCCAGTACTGCATACCGGGCAGTAACGTCACAAAAAAAGCACTGGTTATTTTTTACATTTTTCCTGCATAGTGAGGACTGTAGTTCGGTCCCAGAGTCCCTTCAAATCAGTTAGAATTGCTGTATTCATTTAGGGTTCATCTACACAGCACCCTAAACTCAAAATAATAGACACAATTTGCGCTATGCAAATTACGTCTCTTCTTTCCATTCTATTTAAAAATAGCTTATTTTGAAATTTGGTGCGTTTACACAGCACCAAATTTCGAAATAAGACACTATTTCAAGACATCCCTTAATCCTCATGGAATGAGGGTTATGGGGATGCCGAAATAGCGAACCTGTTATTTTGAAAAATATTTTGAAATAATGGGTGGCTTGTTAAGACGTGAGGTAGCTATTTCGGGATACTTCCAGTATCCCGAAATAGCTGCACAATGTAGACATACCCTTAGAGAGAATCTATGGGCCCGGAGCAATGTTCCCTCTAACCTTTTCTATCCATGTGCAGATTTTTTACATCTGTGTGCAGGATAAATTGTTATGTGCGCTGAGGCATGTGCGGATGTGCACCATCAGTAAAAACACAAGCCTAGCTGTGGGCGCTCTGCTAATAAGTGGGGCAGCATTTGAATCTCTTCTGAGCAGCTGCACAAGCGCACAGCTTACAGGGAACATTGGCCCAGAGTCAGAAGGTGTTAACATAATCCAGTCGCTGCCCAACATCAAACAGTTTTAAACAGGTTCAGGATTTGGTATATGACAGAGACTTCAGCCTGCTTAGTGCCAAGGTAAACACCATTAAAGTCCCTTAAACCTTTCATTAAAGATACCGAAAAGGAAAAACAGTTACATCATTTGAAATGTAAGGCATCCAAGTAAGGCTTTCATTTGAACAACATCCCTTGCTCCCTTTAGCTGGAAGGGAGTCTTTAGAAGGAAACCCTCCTTATTTGACCCTCTTCTGCATGCTGTTAAAGATGGTAATAACTAAAAGAGAAGTTAATTAAAGATGGGCTGGAGCAGTCGTTGTTAATCTCATTGCCTAGGAACCAGGGCGCCAACAGCGCATAGTCTTGTCAATTCAATATCTGGCAAACGTGTACTAGCATAACACAGTTTAAGGGCATTGCTTTTAGCTGCAGGCTTGCAAACATGCAGTCAGGGCCAGCCAAGCCAGACTTATTAAACAGAAGCAAAAGGAGAGAGATAGGGAAAAGAAATAAGGCAAAGAAGGACAAGAATGCACAGAGGGGGACGGGCAGAAGAGTTGACAAATTTTGGCTATGTCTACACTGTACAGTTTTTGCACAAAAACAACTGTTTTTGCGCAAAAACTTGTGGAGTGTTCACATTACAAGTGCGTTCTTGTGCAAGAAAAAGTACAGTTAATCCTAAGAACACAGGGCTTTTTGCTCAAGAGCTCTTGCGCAAAAAGGCATGTGTGAACGGGCAACAGGGGTTTTTTATGGAAGAAACCCCTATGGCTAAAATGGCCATCAGAGCTTTCTTGCACAAGAGAGCATCCACACTGCCATGGACATTTTTGCGCAAAAGCACATGGCAAGCTCTTGCACAAGAACCCTGCAGTGTAGACGTAGCCATAGTCTGGTAGCCAAAGGGCATTTGAGATTCATCTGAAGCCAGTGGAGTTCGTCATGGCCAGAGAGAGGGACTCACATTAGGGATGTAATAGTCTAGTCGATTAACTGATTAACCTATAAGCAAAAGCTGATAGGTTAATGTTATAGACTACATGCATCCCCCCCCCCCCAGCAGTAATTTTTTTAGCAGGCTGGCCAGCAGCATGGCTCAGTCCTGGCTTGCGCTGGGTCTGAGACCTACCCCCACTGCGGCTCTGCATTTAAAGTGTATTAGGAGCCAATGGGGCAGGCAGCCTGGCTTAGTTCCAGTTTGCGCCAGGTCTGGGAGCTCAGACTCCACCCCCGGACAGGGGCTGCTGCAGTGTGGGATGGCAGGCAGCTGGTGTGAGGGGAGCTGGTTTTTAAACCGGCTCCCCTTGTGGACCAGTTCCCGCCTGGCACGCTGCACTGCTGCCTCTGGTAGAGAGGCAGCAGCATGGGGTGGCAGGGGGCTCCCCGGGATTGGGGCTGGAGTGCACTGGCTGCTGGCCCCGCCCCTGGGGACTATAGAATAGTCAACTAACCGATAAGAAATCATGAGGTTAATCGACTATTCAATTAACCGATATTTAACATCCCTAACTCACATGCCCAGTCTGGTCTGGACATCTCAGAATCAGGATGATGGCCGGAGGTCATAGGAGATGAAGGAGGGGGCAGCCGTGATGGAGAAACTCACTCCAGTTAAACCGGGACCTAAAGTGGCTTTCTTTAAAGACCCCAAGAGGGAGTTGTGGGTGGAATTATTGTATTCACAGATTAGGCCTAATTTCCAACAGACACAACCTACAATAAGTGTAGAGGGGTGTAATGTGTCTGGGACAGCAACATTCTGACCAGGATGAGGAAGAGCCCTCTAAGATCCCTTGGTGGGTGGGTCCAGCATCACCTAACCCCACCCACAGGAAGCAGGAAGCCAGAAGCAGGGGGATAAGAGCTCAGTTGGAGCCTGGTGGCCAAACAGGCCAGATACCCGGCCTCAGCTCCTGCAGCAAAGGGCCCAGCTATGCTGCACCCAACAGGAGGACTGGGTTGGGCTGCCAGGACCCCTGCCGGCCCCTGACGACTTGCCCGGGCCAGGGAGACTGCTGCCCTGGCCTGAAGACTCACCGAAAGGACCCCCATCGGGCTCCGATTACTGGATCGGTCCCCATGAGCCCCTGCCTGAGCCAGAACTGGAACCAATGGACACACTGCCAGAACCTCCATCCCCAGCTGACCCCGAGACGCAGCACCGGAGCCAGATAGGCCCCCAGGTGGGACTGGAAAGCAGCCCAGGGACCATCAGCCCCAGGGTGGTTGAGGAGATGGAGGTCGGGTGGGCAGTGCGTTGCAGCTTGGATCCCCACTGACCCACAGACCTGGTTGGCGTGTTGCGGTCCGGATCCCTGCCAACCGTGCTGCCACTGTCAGTTCCCTATGTGGAGGCAAAACCCCTGCATTTGTTGGCTCTCCGCCAGCTAGGAGACCCGACCCCTGCCCAGCTGGGACTTGGCCAGAGCCTTCAACTGTTGTCGAACCCCACCCCCCTGTAAACTTTTGTCTTTCCGCCCCGCCCTGACCCAGGGCTGGGCCTGATAAACTGCTTAGTTATAGATTGTGACATTGCAATTGCCCTTTAACAGGCAATAGTGGGAGTTAGCGCTGCCTCCTGCTGACGTGGACCCTTTACAAGGGGGTATTGTGACATTTTTATGAACTTTCACTCAAACTCACAATTAGGGTAAATGTATAGGCCCAGTTATCAGCACAGAAGCCAGGGATGCACACAGGTGTCCTTTGTATCCAGCATTCTACAACTTGGGATCTAGACTGCTCCTTTTCCCTGCAACCATCACTTAGTTCCCCTCTAACTCCAAGTACACATATAGCAAAGTGAAAAAGGAAGACGGGAGTGGACCATTCTTTAGGATCACCTGTGGTGGTCAAATATCCTGTGGCACTTTTGATAGGAGTGAAGATATCCTAATTCAAACTGGGGTAATTCTACTAAGCAGTTCAACCAGGATATCACATCCTCCACTCCCTGCCCAGAAGGGTTGTGTGGTTTTTGCAGTACCCTGTTAAATAGCTGCCTATTCCACTCTGGAGGTGATTGCATTTCAGCGGTGGATTGAAGCGCTGCCGGTGTATGTGCAGTTTGTAAAGTCATCTGGAATCAGAAGGACAAGGTGTGATTTACTTCCTTGATTTTTTTTAAAAAGTCATTGCACACTTTGTATAATCCATGGTGAGTGTACCAATCTGGGCCAATGGAACCATTTCACTAGTTTCTCTCTAAAGCAGGGCTACTCTACACGTGGCCCATGGGCTTCATGTGGCCCGCGGCATGTTTGTTTTCAGCCCGCAGCGTGGTTTAGGTTTATGTGGGGCTCAACAGACAGCCTGCGGGTGGGAGCCAAAACAAAAAAGCAGTCGATATAATGGTATTCCATTGATATGCGTTTTAGTAGTTAAATTCCTGGACTGTCATTGCTCTTTAAAAGTGCTGTCATATGGGTGGAAATCGGGTAAATATTGCATTTTATTAATATCATCAGAACTGACTTAAATGGGGCTGCGTGTTGTGTAGTCTTGCCTTAATCTTTGTATTTATAAGCGGAGGAATGGTCCCGCTATTGTGGGGAATTTTCCTGGCTTCTATACTACCCCAGTGAAATGGACCCGCTCCCACTTCTTTTACCCAAAGTCCTGCCTGATCCTGAGGGCTCCCCTTCCACTCTCCTGAGCAGCAGAGTCCTCGAAATCCCAACAAGACTAGGCCCAGGTTTTCTGGGGCTTAATCCCCGACCTTGTAGTCACTTGGGGCAGGCGCTAGGGTGTCCTCACTCCGGCGTGCTCTCTGCACACTGGATGCTTTCTTGACCCAGTGAACATTACATCCAGTTCAAAGCAAATACAATTTATTAAACAGCAACTGATTAAAAAGAAAAGAATAAGGAAAAAATGAAAAGGTTAATGAGAACACAGTCCTGCTCTGTAGCACGGGGACATCACAAACAGCAGTTTGCAGAGCGTAAGGACAGTTCACAGTCTGTTCCTTATAGGTCTCAAGGCTCTTTCTCAGGCTCTGGCTGTGCTGCAGGGGGGGCTGCAGGTTGGACACGCTTGCTCTGGCAGTGACCACAGGACTTCAGGCTCTAGGTGGCAAGACCGCTCTCCCCGTTGGAGTTACAATCCCTCTCCAAGTCTGGCCTGCAGGGCCTCTTGGCTGGTGGCATCTCCCTGCCTAGTGCCTCTCCCCCAACTTTGCTGGTCCCAGATGCTCACCACACCCAATTGCAGACTGTGCTGCTTTGCCAGCCTCCAGCTCCTTGCCTTGCTTCTCTGACCCCTTTGGCTCTCAGGTCACTGCAGGTCTGCTGCTCAGCACAGGGTCTGCGCTCCTTGGGCTCTGTGTGTGCCTGGCTCTGACACTGCAGGTCTGTCTCTCAACACAGCTTCGTCTTCCTGCTGCTCTTCTTAGCTCTCTCTCTCCTTTTCTCAGAGAGACCCAGAAGATCCCAGCTCACAGGGAGGACGGGACCTGGCCTCCTAATTTCCTCATTGGCCTGTCCAACCTGTCTATCAGGCTGAGCTGGAGTGTGGGCCTCTTTCCATTGTCCCTGGGGTCAGTCAGTCTCAGGGCCCTGATTTCTCATGGACCCTTCCCCTTTTGGTACTGGGAGCTGGCCAACCAAAAACTCCCACTCAGTTTTAGTAAGGGGCTAACAGTCCCCTTACATATTCATGCCCGTCGGTGTAAAATAAGCTCTTTGTATATATTTGCATAAATATTTGCACATATATGCAACCACTGTTAAGCTGCGGCCTTCGGCATGTGCTTTGAGGATCACTGTGGCCCCCGGAGCTTCCAAAGTTGAGAAGCCCTGTTCTAAAGCAGTGTGTGATTAGATCACACATTGGTTCTGGAAAAGGAACGCTAGCTCAGAAAAACTACTGATCCTAAATGGGGGTTCCTCCAGGCTCCACAGTACAGATTGAACCTCTCTCATCCAACACACTCTGGTCTGGCATGATTTTAGTTAGCTGGATCGGTCAGGCATGGTACTTGGTCCTGCCGTGAGGGCAGGGGACTGGACTCGATGACCTCTCAAGGTCCCTTCCTGTTCTATGAGATATGTATATCTCCATATATTATATTATATTATTTATTATAGGATGTCCACTTATTAAGTTTCCTGTGGTCCCATAAAGTTTGTTTACAGCAGGGTTAGGGAACCTAAGGCTCAGAGGCTGGATGTGGCCCCTGGCTTGCCTGGATCCAGCCCCCGAGGCTCAGGGCTCCTCTGAGCATTGGGGAGCCGGCGCTGGCACTCCAGCCCCACCACTACCCCACCATGGGGCTGGAGCACACAAAATCTACTAGCCTGGGTCCCCCTAGGCTCTGGTGTGCGAGGGGAATGTGGGGAGGTGAGGAGTGTTTTTCTCCTCTGTTGGGGGCCACATCAGTAAAGGTTTGGTGGTTTTTTTGGTCTTCTCACTTGTATACAGCCCCCAACTAATTTTTCTGTGGGTCAGCAGCCCCTGAACCCAAAAAAGATTCCTCACCCCTGGTTTACAGTCACCACTCCTGGCTCTCAATGTTCTGTGCTGTTGTTTAGATCTAATTTACCCTTAAATGTCTTCTAAGAGCCCAGTAAGCAGTGGAAGTGTTGGTGATGCTGCTAGACAGTATTGACCTCCCGTGGTCCAGCAAATTCTCTGGTCCTGAGGATGCTGAACTAGAGAGGTTCAGCCTGAAGTTGTTTAATCATACTTCGTGCTAGTAGTGGTTAAGCAGGTTCAGAATAGGATTTAACAGTTCTGTAAGTCACACACTCCTATCATATTTTAATCAGGTTGTTATTTATACGTGCAGAGCAGAAGTAATTAAGTAATAACTGCATCACTCACACACAAATCAAGTTAGTTGAAGGCAGAATTGTATGGAGGCCTCAGTGATCACAGCACAGGGCTAGGGGTTTGGAAAGCTGGGTTCTGTTCCTGGCTGCACCACAGACTCCCAGGGTGGTGTTGCATAAGCCAGTTGAGGATAGCGTAGCCACCCTTCAGAAGTGAGTTACTATTTCATGAGCCTTTGTAAAGTGCTTTGAGACCTCAGAATGGGAAGGCACCAGAGAAGGGCAGCACATTATTACAAGGTGACAATCTCAAAAGCTCCTTCAAACAGCTTTACTGTTCTTCTCAGTTTGCACCAGCTAGTGTGTTCATGCATCTATGGCTGTATAAAATATCCTTTCATTGCATACGTGCTTAGGGATGGAGTTGTGGCAGAATGTTGTGAGCTGCACCTCCACTGAGGTGTATGGCCAGACAGGTTTACATACTTGTTTAAACACTGTATGCTTGTGTTTCGCACCATTATAGAAACAAAACAAAACAAAAAAACCCACCCAGATAGAGTCCCTAAATCTCTTCCTCTTCACACATTATGGTTTCTTCTTCTCATAGTTCTCCCCAGAGCTACCCTTCTCCCCCTCAATCTTTCCTTCTCCCACCTTCTCCTATTCCACTCATTGCTTTCCACCTCCATTTCACCAGTTTCTCCCTCATGACTTCCATTCCTCCTTCAAGATCTGCTACCTTTCTTCCTCTCCTCCCATCCCACATCCCAACATTCGCACTTGACTCCCATTTCTAACTACCCACTTGCAACAGACAGACCCTGAAGCACCCACAAACTCCCTGCTTCAGTGCCAGCTAGGTTTCCAAGTGCTTTATCTGACCACATGGATCAAGTTTCAGTTAAGACCAGCTCTTCCGGAACTCTTTGATATAGCAAGTCCTGCTGAGGGAGGTTAGGACTGGAGTATTTAGGAGTGGAGGGGAGTAGGGTGGACCATCTGTTGCGTATTCATGTGGAAAGGACTTTTGAGGAGAGGTGTCTAGTTACTGCAGTCCAGAGGCAGCCAGAAGTCATCTCAGGTTACACATCCAATTAGTGTTCTGTGAAGGAGTAAACAGAACACTCCCAGGGGTGATGACATGTAATCACAATGGATACCATGGTATCAAACTTCATCTCCGCTCAGTGCCATATCACCTCTGTATCAGATAACCTTCAGCTTCGGCTTAGCATCTGCGTCCAGATCCTCAAAAAGATTTAGGCACCTAACTTCCCATTGATTTGCCCACATGATTTTAATGAGTTTGACACCCAACTAGTTTTGAGGATGGGAGTCTTGGCTTCTTCCTGATCACTTCCACCCACACACTCCTCTACTGAAAGGTCATAGAAGGAGCAAGAAATGTTTTTTTCCCCTACCTAACAAAGGTAACCCCCTGGAACTAACTGTCATGATACTATTGAAGAAAATAGCTTAGATTCAAAAGGAGTTTCAGACACATTTTAAAACATTCAGCATCTGCAGCTGTTGTTAAGAGAAATAGACCATCAATCCTCATGCTTCAGGGCATCATTGACTAGTCAACCAGTTGATAGGCACTTCCGCATTCCGTCTGGGGCTCTTGTACATTTCAAAGGAGGAATGTGGACCTCCGCATACAGCCCTGGGGCCAGCGGGAAGTCCCGCTGACTCCAGGCTGCACGCGGGTGCCTTCTTTGAAATGCACAAGAGTCCCCAGCGGGGGACTCTTGTGCATTTCAAAGACATGGAGCCCAGTATCAGTGGGGGATTCAGAGTCCCCCGCTGACCCCAGGCTCCATGCTACACTGCATTCCTCTAGGAGCCCGGGGTCACAGAATCATAGAATACTAGAATCATAGAATCATAGAATACTAGAACTGGAAGGGACCTCGAGAGGTCATCGAGTCCAGACCCCTGCCCTCATGGCAGGACCAAATACTGTCTAGACCGTCCCTGATAGACATTTATCTAACCTACTCTTAAATATCTCCAGAGATGGAGATTCCACAATCTCCCTGGGCAATTTGTTCCAGTGTTTGACTACCCTGACAGTAAGGAACTTTTTCCTAATGTCCAACCTAAACCTCCCTGGTTGCAGTTTAAGCCCATTGCTTCTTGTTCTATCCTCAGAGGCCAAGATGAACAAGTTTTCTCCCTCCTCCTTATGATACCCTTTTAGATACCTGAAAACTGCTATCATGCCCCCCCTCAATCTTTTCTTTTCCAAACTAAACAAACCCAATTCTTTCAGCCTTCCTTCATAGGACATGTTCTCTAGACCTTTAATCATTCTTGTTGCTCTTCTCTGGACCCTCTCCAATTTCTCCACATCCTTCTTGAAATACGGTGCCCAGAACTGGACACAATACTCCAATGGAGGCCTAACTAGCACAGAGTAGAGCGGAAGAATGACTTCTCGTGTCTTGCTCACAACACACCTGTTAATGCATGCTAGAATCATGTTTGCTTTTTTTGCAACAGCATCACACTGCTGACTCATATTCAGCTTCTGATCCACTATAACCTCTAGATCCCTTTCTGCCATACTCCTTCCTAGACAGTCACTTCCCATTCTGTATGTGTGAAACTGACTGTTCCTTCCTAAGTGGAGCACTTTGCATTTGTCTTTATTAAACTTCATCCTGTTTACCTCAGACCATTTCTCCCAGCAGGGGCTCTTGTACATTTCAAAGGAGGAATGCGAAATTGCCTATCGACTAGTCAAAAGACTATCCAATAAGCAAATGCTTATCGGATAGTCGACTAGTCTTTAACATCCTTAATAGAGATATGGGAGTCGCATAGAGAGTTAAAAAGCCTGAGATTTGGGATAGGGGACACCTGAATCTTCAAATCACTTTAACAGCCAGTCTCTAAAATTCTCACCAAACATTGTTATTCCTTCTCCAAAGTAAACCCAAGCAGAACCTGAGTTCACAGCTCCTGTGACTGTAGCTTGTGGTTCCAGTCCAACTAGATCCAATGAAAACAAATAGTCTAAGCAGCACCTTAAAGACTAACAAAACATGTAGATAGTATCAAGAGCTTTTGTGGGTATCATGAAAGCTCATGATACCATCTACATGTTTTGTTAGTCTTTAAGGTGCTGCTAGATTATTCAGTGTTTCTTAAGTTTTTCCAGTTACAGACTAACTCGGCTACCCCTCTGAAGCTTTAGATCCAATGAGGCAGGCTGAAGAAATAATTCAATCCCCTCTCAAGCAGATCTCAAGACTACCAAAAAATGCCTGTGAAAATCCCTGGCAGATCTCCCACTCGGTCCCTTCCGCTGATTCTGTGAAGTCCTAACACAGATTTCTCCCAGTGGATTTGGCCCTCCTGCTAGTCCTAGTCCTAGGAGTCACTATATGTGGATTTGTCCCAGTGGATTTGGCCCTCCTGCTTTGACCATTCCAATTCCCCACTATATCCTCTGCCACTATCCCTTGGAGCTATGAACATGCCATTGGTCCAGTCCTATCTCCAGCGGATCTTGTACAACCTCTTGTGAATCAAAGCAACTCCTGATTGTTCCAGTTCACACCCTCCACTAGACTCTGTGTGATCATAGGGTGGATCTGATCATTTCCTCCAAAGCAGCCAGTAAACTGCCACTGGCTCCCAATATGCTCCTGGTACAATTTTGTTTCCCCAACAAAACAACTCCACACACACCCCTCCCCCATCCCATGTGGTGCCCTTTCGATCTACTCCCTTCCCTAGGTCGCGTGTGATACTGAAGAGATTAAATTACTTCCCAAAACTTCTGCACACACACCCCCCCATGCTGTGTGATCCCCAGGGGATTTGACAGACAGTTTCCCACGTCCACTCCCACCCCGCCTACAGATCAGGCATCATCCTCTGGGGATGTAACCTTTCCCCTCCACCCCCAGGTGCTCGGTGACCCTCCCTTTCTCTCCCAGCCACAGATGTGCCTGCACGGAGCTGGACTCACCCGCCCTGAATTTCCCCCTCTCGCCACAGATGTGCCTTCACGGAGCTGCTCTGTTGACTTGCATCGGCTCTGTCTCCTCCCATGCAGGGCGAAGGAGAGAAGCCAACACTGCCCTTCCAGGAAGAGGACCGGGAGAAGGAGGAGGAGAGAGCCGCGGGTGCCCTCGGAGCGCCCCGCTCCTTCGTGCCCTCCCTCCCCGAGCCCTGGGCCGGAGTCACTCCGAATGGCGGCGCCTGTGTGAACAGGTAAGCGGAGTGACTCCGGGGGTGGGGAGGAAGGGACGGCCACCCAGCCGCAGCAGAGCGGAAGGGAGCCCGGATCTCGCTGCTGGGCGCTCCCGGGGCGGAGCAGGGGGGCGTCTCACGGTTACTGCCTGACTCGGGCGCCCGGGGCTGTGACCGGTGACCCCGCCCGAGAGAGAAGCGGGAGCGGGGCTTGGGGGTGGCTGGCTGGGCAGCCCCGCGCAGCGAAAGCCGGCAGTGTCACCTCCTGCTGCCGTGGCCGCGGAAGGGCAGGCTGGCTCATCGCAGGGCGCTGCTCTCTGTGCATCCTCCCGGCCGGCTGCTGCCTTGGAACTGGGCCTGGGCCAGTGTGTGGCCCTCAAGCCGGACTGGTCTGCAGCCGGGGTTTGGGACAGGGGCTACCCGGCAGCCAGAGCTTGGACCCTCTGTCCCAGAGCCCCTAGGGGACCCTTTGGGCAGAGCCCCAGAGCTGTCAGTGGGCTCAGGGGAAACTCTCCTCTGCCAAGCCAGACCACCCTGATCCCCTCCCAGCAAGGGAACCAGAAACAGGCCTGGCACTGGAGTTCTTGGGAGAGCATCCCAGGGAGGCATGCCAGATCTTGTCCTCCAGCCAGGCTTGGGTAATGCCCACAAGGTTGGGGGCTCATTCCTGGCCAAGGTCTGGAGGGGACATTCTTCCGACCACTGACCATACCTTACTCACTGTGGAGAGAAGGCTGGATCCTTCTGTGCTGAAAGCCTGGCCTTGCCAGGGCAAACACAATGGAACTAGCCATCTCGATTCTGGGTTTCACCTTACTCCAGATCTTTCTCTGCCTTTCTCTCCTTGCCCAGTAGCACTGAGAACAAGGGACACAAACCTGCATCACCACTGCTGCTCTCCCCCTGCTCCCTTAGCCCCAGGAAGCAGTAGCATTGTTTCATTTTCATAGCTGCCATAAACTGGTATGCAAAGGGCCACAGCTGAGCACCTAAAAAAAAAAAAAAAAAAAAAAAGATTTCCAGGTGTGTACATAGGCTAATCCCATGTTGCAGATGGGGAAACTGAGGCACAGATAAGCCAGCAGGTAGGATCATAAGATCAAGAAAGTGATAGCGTTGGGTCTGGAGCACAGGTCTCTTGATGCTCACTCATGAGCGCTAACTGCACCTCCTACCTAAGAATTTCAAGTAAAAGCATGAACATTGGTAACCTTGATTGCCCCCCCCCCCCCAAGATTGATTTGGCCACAGAGACCAAGTAGTCTCAGTGGTGGTGCCAAGACTGAACCATAACTGACGGGCAAGGTGAAGGAACTTCTGCCTCTGCTGTAGAAGCAGAAAGGCCTCGTCAGCGTCCTTTCCTGTTAATCCTGCATCTGAGAGGAGCACGAAATTCACACACTGAGAAAAACCCTTAAAAAAGGATGAGGCACACATGGATAAAACCAGCTTCTGCTCTTACACAAGACTGGTAATATGACAGGGGGCAGCTGCCCTTGTGCATCAGAGGGGCTTAAGATGAATCCCAGCAGTGGTCAAGAGGGAATAGCTCCACCTGCTGTAGCACTCCACAAGTGGCAAGGTGTATTACAAAGGGTTTCTGTAGTCTAACAAGACACAGAACACTGGACCAGATGAACTTCCAGTACAGCAATTCCCGTGGACCGAACGTGCCCTTACTAGCTTGCTGCAATCACTTAATTACCATGGGGAGAGTCCATGCAAGGCTTTGTACAGCTGCATTTCTTTTGTCGTTCCACTTGACAGAGCCAGGTGAATTGGCACCAGATTGACCTTGTTCCCATTTACCTTTGTTGAGGCAGAATGCAGCTGGCATGACACTGTGGTTGCTGAGGTTCCTTGCATTAGTCTGTGTATTATAAGCAGGATGTCTCAGCATTCATTCAGAGGCAGACAGACCAGTGGAATCAGATTGCCGAGGAGGGAAACTTGGCCTGTAACGATGTACAGTAGGTGGAGTCGGTGGTTGAAAGCTACAGCAGGTGTGCATTACAATGAGAGTTTAATGAGTAGGCAGTGAGCCAGCATAAAAAAGAAACCTGGTGGGACTGGGGGTGGCAGGGATCAGTAGCTGGACAAAACAGTCCGAGCTGTGCAATCGGGAACAAAGACAAGTTGAACTGCAGTGTTCTGGGCTGTCTTTGTTTGGGTTGTGATTGCTGGGGACAGACGTTAAGCCATGAGTCAGCTAAATCAGTGTGATCTGACCATAGCAGAGGGATAGCCCATGAACTAGTCAGTCGCATTATCTCTGCCCAGACACAGCGTACAAAGAGTTAAACTGTGCCAATCGTCCCCCTGTTTGTTTGTGTATGTGCCCCCACCAAAGCCTTCATCTTTTTGTGTCTCTTTGAGTCTGTCTGGCCTCCAGGATAAGGACTATCTGTTTATGAACACACTGCCCAGCACAATGGGGCCTTAGTGTTAGCAGGGCTCTTTGCTACTGTAAAATAAATGTTTAGTAATAGGGAGTGAATTTGCCTAATCTGCATATATAACATGTGTTAATCATATTAATTTATAGAATGGCTATTCTGGTACCAGCCTGGTGTTTGATGCAGATTCTCAGTTAACTAAAGTAATGGGGGCTTTGAAATGCTGAGCCTGGAGTAGATTATTCCATTAATTAATTTAATTTTTTTTACATAAAACTATCCCGGAGGAGCAGCATTGAAGCCTGGGGCTGCTGACTTTAGGAACATTAGCAATCACATGCCTACGTTACTGGAATCAAAATAAATTAAATCAACACTTAAAAACCTAGACAAATCCCCAACAAACAGCTAAAACCAGATCAATGTTTATTGCAAGAAGGCTAGAACCTCAGACTGGGAGACCTACATTTCATTCTTGGTTTTGCCAGTGTCTCCCTGTGGGAGCCAGAGTAAAGTCATGCTCATGCCTTGTCTTTGCCTCAGTTTCCCCATTTGAGACATGGGGATATTGATATTGGCTGTCCTTTGAATGGGGCTCTGAGAGCCACAGGTGAAAAGTCCTGCATCCATGTCCAGCATTGCACGGTGCCCTGACGGTTGTTGCACATGGAGCCTGGCAGGCTGCCCAAGAGGAGTGGCTCTCAGCTGACTGCTTCATGCTATTGCTGAACCCAGAGAGATCCGCTCTGGGAACCGCCACCAAGTTTTCTCTGGCTGAGACAGGGTGGAGCGAGATCCATCTCTGAAAATACCAAATCCCAAGCTGTTCAAGACTTTAACAATAAGGACTTGCAGCTTAAGCTGTACCCAGGAGCAGGCAGGGGCTGCACAGAGGTGCCCAGCGATGCTTGTCCTACTCAGCAAAGCAAAATATAATTGTTATTACTGTTGGTATTTGCATCAGCTTCCTTCTCCCCTTAGCAGGAGGATTTTATTACTTTAGCTACCCACAGCACCGGGACTGTGTGCTGAAAGCAGGTGAAAGGGAAAACAGGCTCTGGGAGGGAGCGGGGTAAGGCCAATTCATACCTCTGAGGGGGCGTGTCCAGGACTCTAGCTGGACACATTCAGCCTCTCGTGAAATAATAGGGGAAGGTGGCTCATTTCCCAAGCACTGTGGTGCCAGGATCCTGTGGTAAAAGAGATGGGAAAGTGTTCTGAGCAGTGAAGGGCAAGACGTAGCAGGCATTGGTTCTTGTGGCCAGAGAGAGCAGGTGTCTGTGCTGTGACTCTCTTTCCATTGCTCCCAGGGCTACTGTGTGACAGCTGAGCTGATTTTTCAAACAGGTTGGCTTGGAAGGAGGCGGAAGTGGAAATGTCCAGAGGAGGAGCAACACAAGGGACCTCCGAGACTCAGGACCGGGGATGGGCATGGATGGTCTTGTTGGCCACCGTGCTGCTTCAAGGACTAACGCTGACCTTTCCCTCTTGCATCGGAGTCTTCTTCACAGACCTGCAGCACGAGTTCCAAGCCACCAACAGCGAGACATCATGGTTCCCATCCATCATGACAGCAGTGCTGCATGCGGGTGGTGAGTAAGATGCCAAGTAGCTGCCTTTTTCTTTCTCTCCTGGCTAGGCAAGTGCACAGGGGTCATTAGCTAGCTAGTCTTTAAAATGTCATGAGAGTAGCTATGGTACTGCCAGCTGGAGGGCTGGCTATGGGGAGGGTGACAACACCCAAATATGAATCCACAGAAGCCAAACATTGACTGTTCTGTGACCTACATGAAATGAGTCTGGTGGGTCTCAGCACACTATTGGCCTTTGCTGAGCATCAAAGCAGAGAGGTGACGGGTTGGATGGGACATAGATGCAGAACTCCTCTCACAAGCCCAGCTCTGCCTGGAGGCACCTTGGCAGAGTGAGCCAGGTGCCAGAGAGACTAAAGCTTAAGACAATCCCTTTTGCACCCTGTCTCCAGAATGGGAAAAATGCATTTCCTCTTCCATGAGGGCCCCTTGAAAAGCCCGTCTGGTTAAGGATGTTAAGAGGCGGGTAACTGGATAATCGTGTGGTCGATTCAAATTGTTTCGACTACACGATTAGTCAATAAGGGAAGGCACTCAGAAGGAGCTACCCCTGCTCTGGCTCTGCAGTTTAAATGTAGTAAGAGCTGGGCACGCAGGCTAACACAAACAGAGACTGCTTCAGCAGCAGCCCTGATCTATGGGCGGGTCCCAGCTGGCTGGGCCTGGACAGGGTCTGCTTCATGACAGCAGCCCGTGTCCGCAGGGGTCCCAGCAGGGAGTTGGAACCGCCTCCGCGGACAGGGGCTGCTTAGCCGCAACAGCTCCTGTTCACAGAAGGTCCCAACTCCCAGCTGGGACGCCCCGTGGACAGGGGCTGCTGCCGGAGCAGCCTCCATGGCCCCACCTCACTGCTGCCTCTGATAGGGGGTGGGGGTGGGGGGAGGCAAGTGGTACCACAGAGATGGTGCTGGGAGGGAACTGGCTTTTAAGCCAGCTCCTCCCACCACTGGCTACTGCTCCCCCCCCCTTGCTGCCTTGATATAGAGGCAGCAATGGGGGGAGATGCGAGTAGTCAGCTTAACTACCCCATAAGCTTAGGCTTATCAGGTGGTCAACTAATTGACTATTCTTTTACTTCCCTACGTCCGGTACACCTGTCTTCGTGGCTGCCCCTTCCCTCTCACTGTCCCCAGAGAGTAAGGGTCTCCTTGCAAGTACAATGGGACAACTTTGCCCTCCATGTTCAAAAACATGCTTTTGCTAGACCCCTCTAGCTCTCTGAATACAAGACAGCTGGATTAAAAGCAACTCTTGGGCTGTGATGCAAACCCTGGACAGCTGCCAGCTACATCAGGGAAAGAGCTTAATGGAGCTGGGCTGACTCCAGTCCCACCAATGGTGGCGGGGGGATGGAGCAACTGCCTTGGAGCCTAGCAGTGGAAAAGGGGAAGCAGCCAGAGCCCCACACAGCACACTCTGGGCAGCATTGCAGGCTGCCAGGGGGAGGCTAACCCCAGCTCCACCCCTTCTACCTGAGGCCCTGTCCCTTCCAGGGCACAGAGCTGTCCCTCTCCCTGCCTTGCCCTGGGGCCTGGTGAGTCTGTCTGTCCCACTGGCTGACTCAAAGTATCACAGAACCACAGAAGTTAGAGATGGAGAAGGGCCCAATCTGACTCAGTTCATGCTGGACAGGGGATGTTTATGCTAGCCACACTGAGCTGCAGAGAATGGGCTAGTTTCATCCCTGCTTGAAAGGGAGGTATAAGCAGTGTTTGGTGTCTTTGCAAAGTGAAGGCTGCTCTAGTTTGTGCCACGGATTTCCTAGGAGCCGCACCAACAGAGGCTGGGAGCAGGGTGCGCTTACTGGACATGATTTCCCAGCCAGTGTCGCCCACTTTGGGACTCCTAGTGGAAGAGAAGTTGTGGCCATGTTGTGCACCATACACCGGCAGACATTCCACTGCTAGGGGCCCGGCATCCTGGGATGCTTTAGTGGAGGGGTGGACAATAAGCGGCCCATGGGCTGGATGTGGTTCACCAGGGTTAGCCTCCGTTGGGCCACTTTATTTACCTGCAGGTCCACAGGCACGGCTGCTTGCACCTCCCATTGGCTGTGGACTGCTGTTCCTGGCCAATGGGAGCTCTGTGCTACTTCCTGCAGCTCCCATTGGCCGGGAATAGTGATGCAGAGCCAATGGGAGATGTAAGCAGACGTACCTGCGGCAGCGCAGGTAAATAAAGTGGCCCACCAGGGGCTAACCCTGGTGAACTGCATCCAACCTGTGGGTTGCTTATTGCCCATCCCTACTTCAGTGGAAGCCTGCATAAAGCATGGGTGACTTGAGCCATATAACGAGAGCGTGAGTGCTGGCTGATATCTAGCACCCCAGAACCAACGCTCTTGTTTCTTCTAGCTCACTGGTTTGGCTTCTGAGCCCCTCTGAATGTTCTTTTCTCTCAACCTTTTGCTGTGCTGCAGCTGCTGCCTCCAGGACCTGAAACCTCTGGTCTCTAAACTCCGCTCCTGTCGCAGCAAGTGCAGATTCCACTTTGGCTAGATGTGCAAGCAAGTGCCTGAGCATTGTTGCTGGGAGTTTGTGTGGAAACAGAGATGTGAGGCTGGGAAACGGTCACCAAGCAGGCAGGTGGTGCGACAGACAGCGCCAGCCACGGCCCTCATTACTTCCATGTGTAACCCCAGGCCTGAAGGATGATCTCCTACCTTCTCTGGAATGTGATTTGTATTAAAATGCTCACTCCCAGGCTGTGCAAGGAGTACAGCCGTCGGCACATGATCCAGGGTCAGGGCTGGGGCAGGTGAGAAGCTATGGTGAAAAGGGAGCTACAAGATTAGTAACAGTTAGCAGCACTTAACATGATCAAAGAACTATGTCCTCAGTAACTAATTAATCCTCACAGCCCACACGGGAGATAGGGAGGGGAGTATTAGTGATGTAGTGATGGAAGAACTGAGACAGTTTGAGTGACTTGCCTAACATCATGTAGCAAGTCAGTAACAAAGGGGGGGCTAGAAGTTATGTACTGTTAACTACTAGCCCCCACTCAGTATTTTAGCCCCCATTTTACCAGACTTGTTGGAGCTACATCTTATGGGGCTATAACAGTCCTCCCACTTTTAACTCCCATCTGAAGACTCACTTCTCCTGTGACATGCATGAGAAGGGACTCAGCAAAGTGATTATGGCATCTAGATGTACAGAATTATCTGACAACTCCTTTCCTAACTGTGCTGCTCACAAGCCTTCACATCATCTTATTGCCAGGACTTCGCCGCATCTTCCTCCTCTATTGTTCTGTTGCCTTTGATGCATCATGTCTAAATTCAGCTGTAAAGTCTTTGCAACAGGGACTTTGTCCTTTTATCTGTACTGAGCAGGCCTGTAGCACTATTTGATACAGTCTCGCGTGATATTCATATCAATAAACTAGGAAAATACAACTTAGATGGGGCTACTATAAGGTGGGTGCATAACTGACTGGATAACCATACTCAGAGAGTAGTTATTAACGGTTCACAATCCTGCTGGAAAGGTATAACAAGTGGGGTTCCGCAGGGGTCTGTTTTGGGACCGGTTCTCTTCAATATCTTCATCAACGATTTAGATATCGGCATAGAGAGTACGCTTATTAAGTTTGCAGATGATACCAAGCTGGAAGGGGTTGCAACTGCTTTGGTGGACACAGTCATAATTCAAAATGATCTGGATAAATTGGAGAAATGGTCTGAGGTAAACAGGATGAAGTTTAATAAGGACAAATGCAGAGTGCTCCATTTAGGAAGGAGCAATCAGTTTCACACATACAGAATGGGAAGCGACTGTCTAGGAAGGAGTACAGCAGAAAGGGATCTAGGGGTTATAGTGGACCACAAGCTAAATATGAGTCAACAGTGTGACACTGTTGCAAAAAAAGCAAATATGATTCTAGGATGCATTAACAGGTGTGTTGTGAGCAAGTCACGAGAAGGCATTCTTCTGCTCTACTCTGCACTGATTAGGCTTCAGTTGGAGTATTGTGTCCAGTTCTGGGCACCACATTTCAAGAAAGATGTGGAGAAATTGGAGAAGGTCCAGAGAAGAGCAACAAGAATGATTAAAGGTCTAGAGAACATGACCTACGAAAGAAGACTGAAAGAATTGGGCTTGTTTAGCTTGGAAAAGAGAAGATTGAGAGGGGCCATGAGAGCAGTTTTCAGGGATCTAAAAGGGTGTCACAAGGAGGAGGGAGAGAAATTGTTCTTCCTGGCCTCTGATGCTGGAACAAGAAGCAATGGGCTTAAACTGCAGCAAGGGAGGTTTAGGTTGGACATTAGGAAAACATTCCTAACTGTCAGGGTGGTTAAGCACTGGAATAAATTGCCTAGAGAGGTTGTGGAATCTCCATCTCTGGAGATATTTAAGAGTAGGTTAGATAAATGTCTATCAGGGATGGTCTAGACCCATGGTCACCAACCCATCGATTGCAATCGACTGGTCGATCGCGAGGGCTCGACTGGTCAATCATGAGGCGTTTGGGCACCCCCCCATTTCCCCCCACCCCCAAGAAGCCCCACTACCTACCTCCAGTAACAATGGAGGTAGTGCTGGGTTCCTGCGGGGTAGACGGAAGTCCTGCAGCTGCACACCACTTCCGGGGGTTCCGGAAGTGCTCTGGCTGCTCCCCTCCCCCAGGTCTGTGGCGTACCGGGAACTTGCGGGGGGCGGGGGAAGTCCCCAGAGGAGGCATGCACCGGGGCTTCCCTGCTCTGTGGGAGGGGGGAGTGGGCCCCGGAGGAGGCGCGTGCCAGGGCTTCTCTGCTCTGTGAGAGGGAGGAGTCGTCCCTGGGGGAGGCTCACACCGGGGCTTCCCTGTTCTGTGGGAGGGAGGGGAGAAGAGTCCTGGGAGGAGGCGGGTGCGGGGGACTCCCTGTCCTCTGCCCCCTGTCCCCAGCAACACCCTGTCCTCTGTCCCCACTGACACCCTGTCCCCTGCTGCAGAACCCTGTCCCCTGTCCCCCACTGGCACCCTGTCCCCTGCCCCAGCACCCACTAGCACCTTTCCCCATTACCATGTTATTTTTTTGTATCTCACAGTTATTTTTTTGCATCCCACCAGCACAGTTGGGGGCCACATTAGTGAGGCTTGGAGGGGTTTTGGAGGAGTTAGTTTTTTGCATCTCACTTGTGTGGCCCCCAACGGACTTTTCTGTGGGTCAGTGACCCCCTGACTCAAAACAGGTTCCCTGCCCTTCTCATAAATAAAGACAATGCAGAAACTGTTTGTGTTTGACATAGTATTTTATTTAAAAATGAAGCCTGGCCAACAAACCCCCAAATGGGGCCAATCCCCCATCTGGCCGCAGCATCAGAACACTCCTGCACACACACCCCAGTCCCTATATCTGAGCCTATCATACACTGGACCCCTCTGCCCTGAGCCCCTCACATACCCCAACCCAAATTCCTGCACCCTCATATCCACAAACCTGTGGCTTGCTTAGTACCCTAACCCTCCATTTGACCCCAACACTTCCCAGCCTAGAGCCCCCTCCCTGAGCCAGCATCCCCTTCTTCACCTCCTCCTGCATCCAAATTTCCTCCCAGAGCTTGCACTTCTCACCCCTTCCCATACCCAAATCCCTCATTCCCACCCCAGAGCCCACACATCCTGTCTCACCCAGTGAGGGTATGGCTAGACAGTAGGAGTTTTTCCAGGAGTCCAGAGATATCCCAGAAAAACTTTTCTGCATCCAGGGACGCGTTTGTTCTTCCGCTTTTTTTAGTGGAAGAGCAAACATGCTCTTTTGGTAACCCCTGTATTCCTTGTTCCATGAGGAATAAGGGGGCTTCCGAAAGAAGGGGTTTTTCTGACATTTGGTCCAGTCTAGACAGGCCAAATGTTGGAAAAACTTCTTCCTACAGAATAATAAAAAAAAAAGTGGCAGTGTAGAGTATATAAGGGCTGGGGATAGCAAGTGATGGAGAGGAGGAGAATCAAGAGGGCTGGGCTTCAAGGAAGGGGTGGGGCCTTGGGGGAAGGAAGGAGTGGTAGATCTTGGCTTGTTCTGACATTTAAAAAGTGATCTTGGGTGTAAAAAGGTTGGAGACCACTGGTCTAGACAGTACTGGGTCCTGCCATGAGGGCAGGGGACTGGACTCGATGACCTCTCGAGGTCCCTTCCATTCCTAGTATTCTATGATTCTATGATAAAATAATAATCGTAATCTACTATATATTTTAGAAACTTAGTCTGTCTGTGTATGTGTCTGTCTGTGAGTCCATTTGTTTGTTACCTAAACAGTAAGAGCTAGAACCACCAAATTTGGAATGCAGCTTCCTCTGGTCATAACTTAAAGCAAGGTCAGGGACAATGGGATATGCCTGGAATGCGATTGTCTCTCATAAAATGGAAAGGGAGGGATCTGGTAGGAGGGACAGTTATATTGTAGAATGATCACAGGGGGCAGCAAGGGGCCAGAGATGGGAACCGGGACAGCTATAATGCCACAGGGCCAGCATCTGTCCCCCAGCCAGGGGACTTGTACCCCTTCCCCAGCTGTACCCATTGCAACTGCAGCGGCCATGGACAGGCGCTTCTCACCTGGCTCCAAGCTGCTGTGGTGAGAGAGGACTGGGGTAGTCCTCTCTCCCCAGGGCAGCCTGCATACTGAACCCTCATCCCCAGCCCCACCCCAGAACAATTATTTAAATGAAGAACAACAAAACATATTTGAGTTAAGGACACAAGCAACGCCAGGTAAATCTTATAGTCTACAATACAGCAGTGATGGGTAACCTAGGCCAGTGAGCCCGTGAGTGGCCCTCCATCTTAGTAGGCCACAAGATTGTCATAAGCAAGACAGTTTCCCGGAACAGGACAGTTTTGCTGACTGCGCTTGCATACCTAGAATTTGCAGGGTTGTGCCCATTGAACAGTAGCAGCACTTTGATGAGATGCAGAGGGAGCACACAGCTCTCAGTGGTGTGTGCAATCAGCATGCCCCTCACTACACATGCCCTTGATTTGCTTGCATGTCACTTCAGTTATACCACTAGGGAACATACTATGTGGATGGAAATCAGTGGAATTGGTAAACAAAATGTATCATGGGCCACACATATGCAGTCCATTGGCGTTCTGAGGCCCATGGGCCACATGTTACCCACTATTGCTATATAGGAAATAGAAGATATACACATAAGCTTATCTCTGTGTGTATCTAATTTTTATACATAATTACATAATAGTAATGTGTGTCCACACACAGATACTACACAGGTAAAGCTGAGTGATACAGGGTATACAAAAACCAGACATACCTCCTCAAAGGATTCTGGTTGAATCATGATAACTACAAGACCAAAGCATGAGTGTTCTGTTCTAGCTTTAGTCCTGTTTTACCCACTGAAGACTATCATGAGGTAGCATGCTAAAATCATAGGCAGAACAGCCCTCCATTTAGTACAAATTTTGTGTGGACAAGTAAACCACCTAAACTTTAGATGTTAAAGAATCAAAAATAAATCCTGGTCTTATTTTTGGAATCCATCAGTGGAACATGACTCCCTAAGGAGGAAACTGACCTGGAAGAAGAGGGTAAAAGAACAGGCAATGGGTTAAATGAATTCTTGGTGTGATACTAATGGAACTGCACCCATAAAACATCTGACCCATTCTAGCAGATTGTGGCTACAGAAATGACTCAGAGGATTAAATAAATCAAAGAGGAAGAAAAATGGTTTAAGCTGAGTCATGGATTAATAGTTATATGAAAGGGTGAAATGGTGCAAGGGAAAATGTAGGCTTGATGTCAGGAAAGATTTCCCACCAGTAAGATCACAAAGACTGATCAGTCCCCAGAGGGAAGCAGTGGCAGCCCCAGCAGCTGAGCTTCATAAACAAAACCCTCCGGGACGTTCTGTAGGGAACAATCTGCCACTGGTAGAAGTGGGAGGGGAGTAACTCCAGTCAGCTATTAATAGGTTTTTCCATCTCTTATTTTTAGACTCTGGTATTACTAAGTAAACATACTTTTTCAAGGGGGGGAGCAAGTGGTCTGATTATTTGGACTGAGCCTCAAAAGACCTGCTGAGAGGATACTACACCTGCAAACGTGAGGAGTTAGGAAGGCTGCCCTCATGGTAAAGGTGCAACTGTATGGCTCAGAAAACCTGGGCTCAAGTCCTGGCTCTGCCACAGACTCCTTGTGTGATCTTGAGACACTCAGGGTTTTTTTTCTGTGCCTCCATTCCCCAGCTGTGAGACAGGGATAATACCACTGCCCTCCCTTCCTGGAGTGTTGTGAGGTGCTCAGATACCAAGGGGGCCATATAAGTGCCGTAGATGGAGGAGGAGTAGGCAGCCTCCAGTGGCACAATCCTGAAGACAGTGCCTTACATCTCCTCTGCAAAAAATGCTCCTTGAGTGACCTGCAGCCCCTCACAGTCAGTGCTGCAACTCTTCTACCTGTGTAACCTGGGAACAGAGATCAGGATAGTACAGGTGTGCAAGGAAACCTCTCCACAACGACCCCCTGCCTCTGCATGCTCAGTGGTGACAACTAAAATGTAGCCCATCAGGTTGGATTTCAAGACTCTTATGACTTAGGGTTAAAAGGGTGGGGGGGAAATCCAGCTGGCTCCAGAACTCCCCTTGGAATGGACTGTGTTTTGCTGACCTCCCTGGGTCTCTCTCCCCATATGTCTCCGTGATTGTTGTGTAAACAGACTATCTGAGCTGGCACTAGGGGAAAGGAGAACATACTGCCCAAGGTTCAACATCTGGGCTGCTTTCCTGACTACCCACACACACCACCACCACTCCCTGTGCTTATTAGAGGTGACACTGTGAAAAAAAATCCTGAGTCATGCTGATGCCAGCTGAGTCAGCTGATGTATGGGACGCAATCAGCTGCTGTCTGATTTGTCCTGAATACATGGGTGACAATCAGGTGAGGGATTCAAAGGAGGTTATACCTCTGTAGAAACAGCTGGGCCCAAAAATGTAAGACATGGGTGCAGAAGAAGCCTCATGGGAAATGATTTAATTTAAAAGATATGGCTTTTAAAGCCCTGTGGAGATAATTAGACCAGTTCACACTGATCCATCTAGGTTGAACTGGTATCTGGAGCAGAGTGAGATGTGCATATAAGTCTAAATATTCAAAGTGACTAGAGATTTTGGGTGCCCAGCTTGAGCCACGTGATTTCCATAGGGCAGGTACTCAGCACTTTCTGAAAGTCCAAGTTGCTCACCCCAAATCACTAGTCATGTCTAAACATTTAGGCCATAGCATTTAAAGTGTCCTGATTCTAACATCTTAGTACAGGAATACCTATTAAATTACCCTAATCAAAAAATGGGCTTTTGGGGAGAGGCAAGGAAAAAAGTATGTTGGACTGTTAACAGCAAATCTCAAGGTCTTTCCTTATTAAAATTAATCCCCTTTAGACATGATGTTGGGTACTTAATTAAACAATCATTGTTTGGAATAGCATTAAATAACCAATTATTTGTATATTAACAACTAAGCAATTTCATCTGTTAGAATTAACAGATTCCACTTAGGTCAGTGGTTTTCATCCTCTTTTCATTGGCAACCCCCTTAAAATTTTCAAAAGGAGATAATCTTAGACATAGTCAGACACCCCTCCCCCGCCATAAAGTAATTGATACTTTGTCCCTGCTGGATGAAGGGGTACTAACTCAAGGAACATTTAAACATATTCGTTTTTAGCATGCAAGCATGGTTTCCCTACCTATTAGGGATGTAAGGATTACTGATTTGAGTCATGTTATAATCATGGTATAAAACCATGGTAAAAATTATCTCTGGGAACAGTCTAAAGTTTACTATGTTGGGAGGCAGCATATGACACAGTTTGATCTTGTTTGTGTAGGTATGATCAGACTGTGTTATGGAATTATCTGTTCTTTACAGGGCAGAAATATGGTTATAATACATTTCAGGCACCTTTATTCTGAAAATGCCAATCCATCTTACAATATGGTCCCCTGACATATTGCTGTATGGATGAGACGTTAGGTCTATCCTGGTTAGAGTATCCTAAAGAAAGAAGCTGCATTTGGGCAAGGTTGTAGTTGGCATGGATAGAGGCTTTAAAGATCTGTATATACAAGCTTCAAATAAATCACAAGACACATTTACACTGTAGATCCACAGTGTGATGTAGATGGGATGTAAATGCACTTACCTCTGTTCCGAGTACCCAACTGAAATGAGCTAGACTAGGCTGTCAGTGAGTTCAGGGACTGACCACATTGTATCCAGGCTCCCAGCATGGCTGAGATTGATGGGTGGGATTTTCAGCTCTCACTGAAATCTCTATCACTGGCTTCAATTGGAGCAGAAGCCCAACCCAAACCTGAGTAAACTACAGCCAATCCCAAACCCAACCCAAGCCTCAGAATGAGGAGTTGTTTTGTACCCGACCTCCTAAAATATAATCATCCCAAATATAAAACACCTCAAACTAAGGGCTTGTATACATGAACAATTAGTTTGCAGCAAGATAGGCGGTAAACCTACCCTGCATTAGCCTGCCACAGTCTAACTACCCATTTGCTTCTTTGAAAGGGGACCAGATCAACGCCTGTTAACAAATGGTTCATATGCATTTCAGTAGGGTGCATGTGTACCCTAATATGCCACGGTCTAACCATCCATGTGCATTAGGAGGAACATTTCCAGCAGATCTAGAGAAGTGATTATTCCCCTTTATTTGGCTTTGGTGAGGCCACATCTGGAGTACTACGTCTAGTTCTGGGCCCCCCACAATAGAAAGGATGTGGATGCATTGGAGAGGGTCCAGCAGAGGGCAACCAAAATGATTAGGGGGCTGGAGCACATGACCTACAAGGAGAGGCTGAGGAATTTGGGCTTATTTAGTCTGCAGAAGAGAAGAGTGAGGGGGGATTTGATAGCAGCCTTCAACTTCCTGGAGGGAGGTTCCAGGAAGTGTTCTCAGTAGTGACAGATAGCAGAACAAGGAGCAATGGTCTCAAATTACTGTGGGGGAGGTCTAGGTTGGATATTAGGAAAAACTATTTCACCAGGAGAGTGGTGAAGCACTG
This sequence comes from Pelochelys cantorii, assembly GCA_032595735.1. Lineage (NCBI taxonomy): Eukaryota > Metazoa > Chordata > Testudines > Trionychidae > Pelochelys > Pelochelys cantorii. Next base: position 18,423,222 of record CM064344.1, read on the forward strand.
GAATGAGTTACCTAGGGAGGTGGTGGAATCTCCATCCCTAGAGGTTTTTAAGTCCCAGCTTGACAAAGCCCTGGCTGGGATGATTTAGTTAGGGTTGGTCCTGCTTTGGGCAGGGGGCTGGACTCGATGACCTCTTGAGGTCTCTTCCAGCCCCTGGATTCTATGATTCTATGACCCTGGCAAGCTAGTGTAAGGGAGTTTCTCATCCCAATGTGCCCTATGCTAATTTTTCCACAGAAACAAGTCCGCAGTGAGAAAAAGCTACTAATCTGAACCAAGACTCAATATATGCTCTGCAAATTACATCGGATCAGCCCCAACACTGTAATTGGGTCCAGGTCAGATTGCACACCAGAAGTAAGCCAATGTCAAGTGCTTTTAAAAAAAAGCAACCCCTCATAACAGAGATGTGACCTAAGAAAAGGTGAATGCATGAGAGGCCAGAGGCATCAAGGGTTGGCAGGAGAAGGAATGCTTTGGGGCAGTTATTCCAAAAAGAAAATAAAGACGAGATGGGCAGATCTCACCAGGACTTTCTCCTGATACGAACTGATGCCTTTTCTGCTCACGTGGAAACAGTTGAGCTTCCCATGTGCTGCCCCTCCTCTATGCATGCAACATCTCTTGCTAGCAGTGGGAAAGAGCACAGGGTCCAGTGGCTTTAAAATGCTTTCTTAGACCACTAATGTCAATCTCTGTCCTGATGTGCACCAAGTATGAAGTTCCTAACAGGATCTGGTCAGAAATACCATTGCTTTTATGTTCCTGATTACAAACACATGCTTCATGGGAGCTCAGGACTACAGTGCAAAGTCACATACAAGGACATTAAGTTGATCAGAAACCCATCAAAAGGATAAGGAGAGTCCAACCTCACACTAATAAAATTTATTCTCCAGAGGCTAATTCTGGGTCACTTAATGTACTTTACTGGTTACACAATGTCACAAGCCAGTTATAGTTACTGTGCATGCCAAGCAGTATTTCTCCCTTTCAGCATGGGGCCAGGTAGGGTATGTCTACACTTGTAGCTGGAAATAAGCAAATTGCGTAGCTTATTTCAAGTCAATTTTGAAATAGCTTATTTCGAAATTTGGTGCTATCTACACACAGCACTTATTTCAAAATAAATCACTATTCTAAACATCCCTTACTCCTCATGGAATGAGGTTTACAGGGACGTCGGAATAGCAAACCCATTACATTTTGAAATAATGGGCGAACTCAAAAGACACGAAATAGCTATTTTGGGATAATGGAGGTATCCTGAAATAGTGCTGCAGTGTAGACGTAGCCCCATAGTATAGAGGGATTAGCTTTTGCCTTCCTTACAGTTGTGCGAAGAAGGCGTAACACAACTATAATCAGTGGAGTCAACGTGGTGTGAAATCAATGTGAGAAGAGAATCAGGCTCAGTGAGTGTGTGTGGCTTTTGTTGTGTCTTTCCACCTTTGCTGACCTGCGTTTTAGGTGCGGTGCAGATCTTAATCCAGGCAACTTTGCTATGTTGCTCAGGAATGTGAAAAATCCACACCCTGAGCATCATAGCTGTGCTAGCTTAACTCCCCTTGGCATGGAAAAAACTAGGTTGATGGAAGCAGTTTTCCATCAACTTAGCTACCATTGCTTGGGGGAGGCAAGGCTCCTACCATGATGGAAAACCCCTTTCTGTCACTTTAGGTTTCATCTACAGTACGGGGTTACAGTAGCATGGTGTCCCTAGCCTCTGTCAGAAGCTGGAATGACAATAGGGAATGGATCCTTTGATGATTGCCTGTTCTGTTCACTTCCTCTGGGGCATTTAGCATTGGCCACTGTTGGAAGACAGGATACTGGGCTAGATGGACCTTTGGTCTGATCCAGTATGGCCCTTCTGGTGCTGAGCTATGTTGCTGTCATGGTGTAGTGCAGACATACCTTCTAAGGTGGTGTCAGAGCATTTTTCAAAAGTACTTGTGAACCCAAGCACACCCTCATGAAAGGTTGCGTGGCAGTGGCCCTACCTTAGCTTCCCCACTTTACAGAGCTTTTTCAATCAAGCTATCAAAGTCTTCTCTGGGTCAGCTGTTCTCTCTCCTTTATTCAAACAGGATCATTCCCAAAACAGAGTTCCAAAATCACCCATCAGGTCCATATTCCCAGCCTTTCACTGCCATAGGCCCTTTCCCTTAAGGCTCAACATTCCCACCTAGGACATACTCTCTCCCAGAAGTCTGTGTAGTCCCTCTCTCCCACTTCCCCTCTTGTTGTGTCTCTCCCCAAGCAATACTCCACCAGCTTCCTGCTGCTCTCTGTAGAGGAAATCAACTCCTCCATTCTCAGCAGGTTCTACTAATTAAACCACACACCCCATCCCAGGTGCAACAGCCAGAGCTAATTGGATAGAGCTGGCTAGCTTTAGACCTCCAGCCCTTAAAGTAGAAGGCCACTTGGTTACAGTGCTTCAAGCATCTGTCACAGGTTGTTCTTTCTCCCTCCCTTGTTCTGCCCAGTTCATATTAACTAGGGATGGGGGCATTAATACTCTGGTATGTCCCCTGCAAAAAAGGAAACAAAATCACACTAGATACTTGTTATTGTTCATTGGCTCTGCTAAGGAAATTCATGCTTAGGAGAGCTGAGTGAAATTAAGTCCTTCCCAGTAATAAACCCTCATGACCTGTGGGTCATGCCAGAATGGCATAGGCGTTTTAACATTTACTGTGTGCATTGTGACCTTCCATCAATACTACATCGGTAGCCACAAGGGCCTGCAATAGACAACCAGGCAGAGGAAGCAATCCAGAGGCTGCAGCTTGCGCAGGATGCTATGAGCACGCCACCATTGTATTTTTGCATCTTCCAAGTCTTCGTGTCAGATTCTGGTCCCTGTACAAGGCCCTTGATCTGCAAAACCACCTACTGGCCAGGACCAAGCTTCATCAGTGACCTCCAGCATCTTGATCCATGACCCACTGGGACATCTGTGTTGCCTCGGGACAATGCAGGATACAATAGGTGGGAAATGAAGGTGGGTTGTCATTTGAGCACAACTGTGGGATGAGCTATTAGAGGAAATTATTGATCAAAGTTCTGACAGATTTTGAATCATGCAGGAAGACTCGCCTTTTTGATAGCTTACTCACCATAACTGGGAGGATGCAAATATGTATTGGCTGAGGCTTTCAAAGCTGAAAATGAAATGGGCCATCTCAGACTGCTAGGCAACTCTGCAAAAACTCTACTAGCATATATACCCCCCAGCAGAGCTCTATAGTTACTGGGAACAGCAGAGGACTCACTGATATTCACAACAGACCTTGCTGCACAAATCTAATTCACCTACGCAATGCTTCCATGAAACAGCAATGGACGCAAGAGAAATCCTTAAGAGAGAGAGATCAGTAGATAAGAATGTTGTTATGAGGATTGTTTTGGAGATCTCAGTCATCCAAGTTTGTCCCTGTGTTTGGAAACTCTTAATAGTTTTCCCCTGCCCAGACTTGCTGTTCCTACAGGTTTGTTGGTGGTTTAAGCAAACATAACCTTGCTCTCGCCTCTCTGTGGGACAGCAACACTCCACTGACTTCAGTAGAGCTATGCCATCAAATTATCCCAGACTTGCCCCACTGTAAGCAAAAGTAGAATTAGACTCACAGCCTCCAACATTGTTTCCCAGCACAACAGCTTGTATTGAGCAGAACCCATAAACTAATCTTCTGCTAAACTACCTGTGGGGCCACTGAATGCTCGAGATGCCAAAGCATCACTTAAAGATAATAAGGTCATTGCGGAGAAACTAAATGAATTCTTTGCTTCAGTCTTCAAAGCTGAGGAGGTTAGGGAGATTCCCAAGTCTGAGTCATTCTTTTTAGGTGACAAATCTGAGGAATTGTACCAGATTGAGGTGTCATTAGAGGAGGTTTGGGAACAAATTGATAAACTTAATAGTAACAAGTCACCAGGACCAGATGGCATTCACCCGAGTTCTGAAAGAACTCAAATGTGAAATAGTGGAACTATTAAACCTGGTTTGTAACCTATCCTTTAAATTAGCTTCTGTACCTCATGACTGGAAGATAGCTAATATGATGCCGATATTTTAAAAGGGCTCTAGAAGTGATCCTGGCAATTACAGACCGGTAAGTCTAACATCAGTACTGGGCAAATTAGTTGAAACTATAGTAAAGAATAAAATTGTCAGACACATAAATGAACATAATTTGTTGGGGAAAAGTCAACATAGTTTCTATAAAGGGAAATCATGCCTTACTAATCTACTAGAGTTCTTTGAGGGGGTCAACACACATGTGGACAAGGGGGATCCAGTGGAGATAGTGTACTTAGATTTCCAGAAAGCCTTTGACAAGGTCCCTCACCAAAGGCTCTTAAATAAAGTAAGTTGTCCGGGGATAGGAGGGAAGGTCCTCTCATGGACTGATAACTGGTTAAAAGACAGGAAAAAAGGGTAGGAATAAATGGTAAGTTTTCAGAACAGAAAGAGGTAACTAGTGGTGTCCCCCAAGGGTCCGTAATAGGACCAATCCTATTCAACCTATTTATAAATGATCTGGAGAAAGGGTTAAACAGTGAAGTGGCAAAATTTGCAGATGATACCAAACTGGTCAAGATAGTTAAGACCAGAGCAGACTGTGAAGAGCTTCAAAAAGATCTCACAAAACTAAGGCTGTGTCTAGACTACATCCCTTTTTTCAAAAAAGGGATGTAAATTAGACACTTCGAAATTGCAAATGAAGCTGGGATTTAAATTTCCCGCGATTCATTTGCATAATGGTGGCCGCATTTTTTTTAAAATGGGGCTTTTTGATAGAAAAACAACAGTTTAGATGGGGATCTTTTGAAAATAAAACCCTTTTTCGAAAGATCCTGTAAACCTGTACAGGATCTTTCGAAAAAGGGTTTTATTTTCGAAAGATCCCTGTCTAAACTGCCGTTTTTCTATCGAAAAGCCCCGTTTCGAAAAAAACGCAGCCGCCATTGTGCAAATGAAGCGCAGGAAATTTAAATCTCAGCTTCATTTGCAATTTCAAAGTGTCTAATTTACATCCCTTTTTCAAGAAAAGGGATGTAGTCTAGACACAGCCTAAGTGATTGGGCAACAAAATGACAAATGAAATTTAATGTTGATAAATGTAAAGTAATGCACATTGGTAAAAATAATCCCAACTGTACATACAAAATGATGGGGACTAATTTAGCTATAACTACTCAAGAGAGAGATCTCGGAGTCATTATGGGTAGTTCTCTGAACACATCCACTCAATGTGCAGTGGCAGTCAAAAAAGCAAACAGAATGTTAGGAATCATTTAAAAAGGCATAGAGAATAAAACAGAGAATATCTAATTGCCTCTATATAAATCCATAGTACACCCACATCTTGAATACTGCATACAGTTGTGGTCACCTCATCTCAAAAAAGATATATTGGCATTAGGGATGTTTAATATTGGTTAATTGAATAGTCAGTTTAGTTGGGATTGGTCCTGCTTTGGGCAGGGGGCTGGACTTGATCACCTCCTGAGGTCTCTTCCAGCTCTATGATTCTATGATTAACCTTGTGAATTCTTATCAGTTACTCGACTAGTCTATAGTCCTTGGGGGTGGGGCCAGCAGCCAGTGTGCTCCAGCCTCACTCCTAAGGAGCCCCCTGACACCCTCTGTTGCTGCTTCTTTATCAGAGGCAGCAGCATGGGGTGCCAGGTGGGAGCTGGTCTGCGAGGGGAGCCAGTTTAAAAACCAGCTCCCCTCCTGGACTGGCTGCCTGTTGCCCCAGCACTGGGTGGCAGCAGCCCGTGTCTGAGGGGCGGGATGGAGGTCCCAGACCCAGCATGAGCCAGAACTGAGCTGGGCTGCCTGCTCACCTGGCTCCTAATACACTTTAAATGCAGAGCCGCAGTGGGGGTAGGTCCCAGACCTGGCACAAGCCAGGACTGAGCCAGGCTGCTGGCCAGTCTGCTAAAAAATTTACTGGAAAGGGAGTGGGGAATGCGTATAGTCTATAGCATTAATCTATACATTTTTGCTTACTGGTTAATCGACTACACTATTACATCCCTAATTGGCATTGGAAAAGGTTCAGAAAAGGGCAACAAAAATATTAGGGGTTTGGAATGGGTCCCATATGAAGAGAAATTAAAAATACTGGGTCTTTTCAGCTTAGAAAGAGAAGACTAAGGGGGGATATGATAGAGATCTATAAAATCATGAGTGGTGTGGAAAAAGTGAATAAGGAAAAGTTATTTACTTGTTCCCATATCATAAGAACTAGGGGTCACCAAATTAAATTAATATGTAGCAGGTTTAAAACAAACAAAAAGAAGTTTTGCTTCATGCAGCGCACAACCTGTAGAACTTCTTGCCAAAGGATGTTGCGAAGACCAGGACTTTAACAGAGTTCAAAAAAGAACTAGATAAATTCATGGAGGTTACGTTCATCAATGGCTATTAGCCAGGATGGGTAGGAATGGTGTCCCTAGCCTCTGTTTGTCAGAGGCTGGAAATGGATGACAGGAGAGGGATCACTTGAAGATTACCTGTTCTGTTCACTCCCTCTGAGGCATGTGGCATTCCACTGTTGGAAGACAGGATACTGGGTTAGATGAACGTTTGGTCTGACCCAGTATAGCCGTTCTTATGATTTTTTGACTGTTTCCTTACTACTGGCCTCATGAAACTATATGAGAATCTCAGCTTTAGAAAACACATTCAAAAGGTTCAGAATCCAAAAGGCAAAGAAAAAACGAAACATGCTTTTTAAATTTTTTAATCTCATGATTTTTAAGCCAGTCTCATGGTTTTAAGGGGATGGACTCTTTCTGCATGTTTGGGGTTGACTAGCCTGCACCCCTATCTCTTCGCTCAGAAGTAAAATTCTAAACCTGCTAATTATCTTTTGAAAAACTAATTCAGCCACCAACAGATGAAATTTCTTGAGCAGAAGATAATAGGAAACTACAACCTTCATTTTAATCAAACTCAGCTGTTTGCTTGACAATTGTGGATTTTGTTTCAAACAGTATATGGTCTTAGGCCACAAATATGAGCCAAGGTGTTTTCCCCACTCTGATCTATTGCTGAAGCTTGCGACCATTTTAGATTTGCTTATGTAATGCCATATTTGGAAAAAAAAACCACACAACACCTGAAAATCCTTGGGCCTCCTCTTAGGAACAAAAGGGAAACTCTAGCTTTACTTCCTCTTCCACTAGCACACAGGCCCTTTGTTTAAACAGAGGAGTTATGTTCCTCTCTAGCAATGTGCCAGCATGTCACTGCCATTCTTATCCTGCCCTATAGAGAAGTGGCCTAAATTTGCAATGCCAAGGACTAGATTGGCAATTTACCAGAAGCCTATAGGGTGCCCCAAAGCTGCATACATTTACGTGTACTTAACTGACCGCACATCCATACTTGCTTGTGCACAGAGGTTACTCAAGAGAATTGGCCGCCATGGGTGAATGTTCAGTCTTCTAAGAGTTCATGGCAGATGTTCCAGGACCTCCCCTACTGTTGTCACCCCCATCCCTGAACCTCATGTAGCTGGGTTGGAGGCTGACAAGCCAGAAACTGGCCTGGGGCTATGAAGATTGCTGGGCCCCAATGAAAGACCCTGTGGGATGGGAACAGTCTGACACCAGGGCACCGGCAGAGGGAAGCTCCCAGCCTGTAGGATACCGGTTAATGAGCATCTCAGACACCCCCCCTGCCCCACACACACACCTCCCACAAAAAGCCACCCACGCTGGGAGCATTGATCGCCCTCACAAAAGGGTGGCAGACTCCTTCCCACTGGACAGTGGTGGTCCCTGCCTTGCCAGCTTGGCCATCTCTGCATTGTGGCTCCCTGTACCACCAGGCCATCATCCCCCCCATCTCCCATGCTCTATATCCCTGGTCTGCCCTTGAGCAACCCACACACCTTTCCAGATGAGTCCTTGCTACAGGGGAGCAACACCTCCAGAGCATGGGCATCATCAGGTTGAAGCAGAGGCAAGAGCTGGGGGCTGCCTGGGCAGCATGGCCTGCAGAAGTGGGCTAGCCGCAGACATGGAGGCAGGCGTGTCGCTGAGCTTGTGTCCAAAGACCCAGCAGCATGTGTAACACCAGGAACAGCCCTGATCTGAGCCACTCAGCAGCTGTGATCTTCCCATGCTGGGGGTGGGAGCTCCGGAGGTGGTGGAGGGAGTGTTGCCCAGGCAGCCTGGCTGTGGGGACTTCTTCCCATTCCCCAGCTGGTAACTACCCTTCGCTGGGCAGCCTCATCGCCTCCTGACAACTGCCTAGTCGGCCAATAGCTACAGCAGCCTCTGCTTGCACATTATCTTTTCCTTGCTAGATGAACAGAAATTGCTTGTTAGCAGAACTCACGAGCAGCGTAAACAATATGACCCAGCCCTCCCACTGGAGACATACAGCAGACACGGCCTCTTTGAAGCATCAGACTCGGTGGCTACATCTCTGTTCTTTGTGGCTATAGGAGCTCAGCTGTAGGGGCGGGAATCTGGACGCCTGGGTTCCATCCCCTGCTCTCTCACTGGGTCACTGCACCACTCAGATTCTCCCTTCGCTAGTGACACTTCCCCCCCTTGTCAAGTGTGTTGGGATTGACAGATGTAAGGCGCTGCATGAGCAACACAGCATTAATATTCTCAGCAGCAGCGCAATTGCAGGGCAGATGCACAACTCCACATGCCTGCTTTAAAGCAGACAGACACATGTCCCACGCACACGGTCCTCGGCACGTCCTCTCTCTCTCTCCCATCCTTGACTTGTTTCAGGACTAATCTGTCTTCTCTTTAGAGGGAAATCTCAGCCCTGTCTGACTGTTACCCAGTTCTAGGCTTCTGGAACATCGGCTTCTCTGTTACTTCATTATAAACTGCTGAGAGCTCAGAAAGCCGTTCCATCTCTTTGGCTCCACGCTTCTGGGTTAACCCTGCACTTGTTCTCAGCTCCTTTCCCAAGAAGCAGTGCACAGAGCTGGCCCTTGGGGATAGCTCTGGGACTGCAGGGGTTTTAGGGTCACTTACTGAAATGTATTCAAGCAGGACCCCAAAGGGATAAGACCTGAATGCTGCTTAGGCTCCAGTGGGACCTGCCCTCAGCAAAACACTAACAGGGAGCTGTCAGCAGGCTCTGACTCCATAACTGAGGCTAAAGAAAGTGGAGGGGAGGGAGGAAGGAACCGTGTAAAGAGGGTTTTGCTGGAGGCTCAGAGTTGGATGGGAGGAGTCATTAGATGCAGTGGGGGGAAACTTCTGAACAGCTGCTGTGATCTTCTAATTAGAATTTGGACCCACATTGCAGAGTTTGAACCTAGCTCTAAACTCTTGCTAGTTTTATGGAAGGCTTTTTAAGGCTCTCAGCATCTGAGCACTTCTCATACATTAACCAATTAATCCCCACAGCACTGCTACAAGAGAGACAATAGCACCAGTGTTCCCTGTAAGCTATGCACTTGTGCAGCCACTCAGGAGAGATTATGCCAGCCAGGTGATTAGCAGAGTGCTCACAGCTAGGTTGTTTGGTTCCACTGGTGGTGCACATTCACACATGCCTTGGTGTACATACAAAACATTATTCCACACATGGATGGAAAAGATTAGAGGGATCATTGAATAGCATCGAAGTGGGTCTTTGCCCATGAAAGCTTATGTTCCAATAAATCTGTTAGTCTATAAGATGCCAAGGACTTTTCGTTTAATTGAATAGCAGTATCCCCTTTTACATGTAGGGAAAATGAAGCATCAATCAATGAAATGACTTGCCAGCTTTACCCAAGAACTCTGTGTCAGAGCCAGGATAGAACCCACACTTTCCAAGCCCCAGGGACGTGGGGAGCAGTTTGGGGCTTTGAGTTTACAGCCAAGTGTAATAGTCTTCCAGACATCCTGAGGCTTGAACTGGCTCTCCCTGAGCTGGCATCGCCCAGCTGTGACTGACAGGGACTCCAGGCCAAAGTCAGCCTGGGTGAAAGTGGGAAGTCTTTGGGAGCTGAGCCTACTTGCACAAGGGTTCATCTGTTTCTGGTTGGTTGGATTTTCTCCATATTTTACTCCTTTTGTCTCTTGAATGCTTCATTCCACCATTTTCTCTCCTTCTTTCTACGGACTTATCTGCCCATCCCCTTCCTTTAGTCTTCATCCTCCATCCCTTTGTCTTCTCCTCATACTCCCCTCACCTTCACAGGTCCCTCATTCCTGCAGCACAGGAACCTTCCCTGGCCTTTGCTCCGCTCCTATAGGTGACCAGAGTGCTGCAGGGAGCCAACTGGAAGCTCTGTTGGACTTGGAGCAAACCTGGCAGTGGGAGTGGAAAGGGGGCTTGGAGTAACACTGTGGACCACTCCCAGCCCGTGTGCACCCATGGAGCTTGTGTGGGGAGCATTGAACTGGAGGCAGATTGAGATATTTGTCATTGCAAAACATTTTAAAAGCCACAATGTCATTATTACATCTTTATCCCAGCCCCCTTCCTAGAGGCTGTAAATGGAGCTAGAGCTCTGCCCAGAGTTCATTCCCAGCAGGCACAGAAATCCAGGTCATGTTCTTCTCAAGAATGTGCCCAGAATCTATACCATATGCACAAAGAATTCCATTTGAAGCACCTCCCCCTTGCCTCCATTCAAAGAGCTTTATCCAGAATCTATCCCCTCCCGACCAGAAACTTGGAAATCCTTTTTTTTTTTTTTTTTGGTTCTTACCCTAATGGCCAGCAGATGATCTGATCAGGGGAGTCATCTCCCTGACTGATGTAAGAGAAGCAGGAGACTGAGGAGTCAGAAGACTTGAGGTCTAGCCCTGTGTGACGAGGGACAATCCTGGGGAAATTATATTGTGCACTCAGAACAAGAAGAGCTTTGTTCCTGCAGCCACCAAAGTAAAACCCAAGGCAGAACAACTTGTCCAATTGATTCCTGCCCTGATGTTTGTTTGGTTGCTTTGTAGGGCCCCTCTGCAGCGTCTTGGTGGAGCGATTTGGCTGCAGGATCACGGTGATGCTGGGCGGCCTGCTCAGTGGAGTGGGCATGGTTGCCAGCTTCTTCTCCAAGTCCATCAGCCAGCTTTACGTAACAGCCGGCTTCATTACTGGTGAGTACTGACTTAGGGCATGACAAAGAAATCACTGTGGTTGGTATTTGGATGTAGCGAGAGTCCAGGGAGGAACGAGTACGTAGGTGCTTCACTCATGTGACAAGCAGGAAAGATCAGAAGAATCAGAGCCAGTGCACTAATGGGGACAATCAGTAAATATTATAGAAGCTGGCGGTGATTTGTTTTTGAGGAAGGTGCATATACCCCATAGAGGGCAACTAATTTCAGACCCAAGTTCACTGGAACTGGAATGTTCTCCAGATAGACTGGGTGTGTCCATATTTACATAGGGATGGAGACCCCTTTTTTCTAAGAAAAAACATAATAACGTGGTGGGGATTGGGACAGAAGTAATAAAATTGGGAACTTACCAAAAGCTAGGAATGAGTGCCAGGGGATGAATCACTTGATGATTATTTGTTCTGTTCATTGCCTCTGGGGCATCTGGCATTGGTCACTGTCGGGGGACAAGATCCTGGGCTAGATGGATCTTTGGTCTAACTCAGATGGCTCTTTTTTCTCTGAGCCCCTCATGAACCAATGCCTCAAAGTGGTGTTGTGGCGGCACAGTGCTGCTGCTGCTGCTGCTGCTGCTGCTGCATGAGATGTAAAATGGAAGTCATGGCCACTTCTGGGCATTAACAATCATAGAGCAATTCTAGTCAGAGCAGGGTGTCTTAGATACATCTCAGTTTAGATGTGTACACTCAGCCAAAGGCTGCCTGCAGCTTCATTTAAGTCGGTGGTTCTCAAATTGTGGATCAGGACCCCAAAGTGTCTGGGGGTTTAATGGGAACCAACACTGGTGTTAGACTTGCTGGGGCCTAGGGCCAAAGTCCAAGCCTGAGGACTTCAGTCATTGATGGCAGGGCTCATGATCACAGACATCCCACTTGGGGCTGAAGCCCTTGGGCTTTGGCTCTGATCCCCTGGGTCGAGTGGACTCAGCTTTGCTCCCCCCTCCTGGGGTCTTGAAGTAACTTTTGTTGTCAGAAAGGGTTTGTGGTGCAGTGAAGTTTGAGAACACTGAGCTCCCATCTTCAGCTACCAAGTAGCATTTCTGCATGTGCTGTTGTACAGTGGCCATCCCACACCCCAGGAGGGGAAGTAGTGCAGGGGTGGAAGAAGAGGTGCCTGGGGGTCTTTCCAGCCAAAGGCACTAAACAGGAATATAAAATACAGCTTTTTTTTTTTTTTTTAAGGTCTAGGATCCTGTTTTGGCTTCCAGGCGGGAGTGACTGTGCTGGGTTACTATTTTGTGCGCCGACGGGCTTTGGCCAATGCCCTTGCATCCACTGGTGCCTCTATCGGCCTCACGCTGTGGCCATTGATCTCTCAGTACTTGCTGGATGAGATGGGCTGGAGAAACACTTTCCTCATCTTTGGGGGGGTACTATTGAACTGCTGTGTCTGTGGGGCCATTATGAGACCAGTCCAGCTTGGGCCTCCTGCATCACCGCTGCAACCCAGCCCTGGATACGAGCCAGGCAACTTGGCTGAAGATGCACAGCTGTCCAATGGACCCACCCCTCATCAGGTGAAGCCCCCACACCAGGCCAGGTTTGCTGCTTGCAGGAGGACACTGCAGAAGTACCTGGCTTTTGATATCTTCTGCAAAAACAAAGGCTACCAGATTTACACCATTGGTGTGACTTGGATGGTGATGGGCTTCGTGCTGCCCCTCATCTACCTGGTGCCCTATGCCATCTGGAACGGGGTGGAAGAGCGCAAGGCTGCCCTCCTCATCTCCATCATCGGCTTCATCAACATCTTCATGCGCCCCATGGCTGGGCTGCTGGCAGGACTCAACATCTTCAGCGGGAAGCGGACTTACCTGTTCAGCCTGGCTGTGCTGTTCAATGGGCTCAGCAATCTCATCTGTGTCATTTCAGCTGACTTCAGCGTGCTCATCCTCTACTGCCTCATCTACAGCGTGTCCATGAGCGGCATCGGGGCACTGATCTTCCAGGTGCTGATGGACGTGGTAGAGATGGACAGGTTCTCGAGTGCCTTAGGGCTCTTCACCATCCTGGAGAGCGTCACCATCCTCCTTGGACCCCCACTCACAGGTGAGAGCGCAAAGCTGTTATTGGAGATCCATTGACATCAAGCTGGGGAAAGGACAGGGGGTATTAGGGCTCTGATGACAGACATTTGGGAATGTAATGAGGGAGGGAAGGAGGAGCTATCCAAACCCCAGGGGCTCCCAGGGCTGGGAGCACCATTAACAGGAAAGTCAGAAGGGAGTTAGCAGCCCTGATTCACTGGCAGTTTAAGGGCTCAGATCATGATCTGTAAGTACCTGTGTCAGGAACAAAAGACTGATAATAAAGGGCTGCTCAGTCTGGCACATAAAGAGGTCACATGATGCAACGTCTGGGATTTGAAGCTCCATAAATTAGACTGGAAAATGCAGTATAAATTGACAGTGAGGATAATTATCCCTGGAAACAATTTACTCAACATCCCTCTTCATAATCATCAGAGTTATTTACTGTTATACTGCAGTTGTTTATGCAGAAAGAACAGACACCGACAAAGACTCCAGGTGGTGTTGAGCCCCTCTAGTAAAGTGGCAGTCCACCCTAGGTGGAGTGCCAGCCTGCCTCCACCCGAGTATCCCTGCCCCGTCAGTGTAATGTCCTGTGTTACAACCCAGCAAATAACTCAAACAGCTGACTGTCAAGAGGAAAACTTGGTACTGACTGTGAATCAGGGTCTGACTCCCTGACTCAGCAGGAGCTGGGGGTGCTAGAGACTAGGGATGCGATAGTGTACACATTTAAACAGTTACATACAAGCCCCTCCCCCCCACTACTGCCTCTGTGTCAGAGGCAGCAGTGTGGGGGGAGGGGGAGCAGGGGCCACCTACCCCCCCTGCACTGCTGCCTGTTACAGAGGCAGCAGTGTATACCTGCTTGCGCAGGGGGTGGGAGGGAAGAGGGGAGGCAGGCGGCTCCGCAAAGCTGGTTCTCACTGGGAGCCAGCTTAAAAGCCACTAGCATACTGCTGCTTGGAGCTGGAATTTAATCCCCTGAACAGGTTGCCCCACCTGAAAGATCCCCAGCCAATGGCTAGCGCAGAGTAGGATGATGTGGGACTGGAGAGACTTTGGATAGGATATGCTAGACACAGAAAAATCAAGAGTTGACAGTGCACTAATGCTCCTATGAGCCTCGTGCCCCGTGCTTTACAAGTCACCTAATGCTGGTGAAATGCCAGCCTGCCTCCACCCAGGCTTATGAGGATACGTTTCTCTCTTTGACCTCGCTTCCCTCTTCCCTTTACATATATGGCACATCATGTACAGTGGGGAATGACACAACACAAGTGCAGCTCCAGCTATAAAAACAGGAACACAGACTTCTATCGTGCATTCAGCAAGATAGGCCTGCAAACTCTGGGGCCATTATATCATCCCCTGATAGACATATACAGGAGAGCTATCTCCCAGGAGTGTTCTGAGATGTATGGCATTAATGTTCATTCTTTGCTTTGAGATCTTCTGGTGGGAGGTGCTGCGGCAGGGCACAGCTTTATTACTGTTTGTAAAACAGTAAGAATATATTTACTTTGTGCTCTTTACACTTGTACTTCTACTTTACACCAGTGCAAAGAGAGTTTTACAAAGGGTGCCATTAATTAAGATGTTTACATTTAATACATGCAAGCTATGTAGAATTACTGCAGAATTCTCCCCACCCCACAAGCCTATAAGAAACATTATACATACCAGCTGAATTCTGCCTGATTTAAGTCTTTTTCTTTCCATCCCTATCAACTGGGAAGGTTAATTATTTGTACATGATAAATAAGGTAATAACAAAATGTTTTTTAAGTACATCAAAAGCAGGAAACCTGCTAAACAACCAGTGGGGCCCCTGGACGATCAAGATACAAAAGGAGCACTTAAAGATGATAGTCATTATGGAGAAACTAAATGAATTCTTTGCTTCAGTCTTCACGGCTGAGGATGTTAGGGAGATTCCCAAACCTATGTACAGGGCCGGGGTGCCAACCTATAGGGGGGCGCCTGATGGCAGCTGTAAAGGGCACCACGCGGTGCCCCTTAGAGCTGCCATCAGGCGCCGTGCGCCTGGGGCCAGGGGCTACGCGGTGCCCCTTAGAGCTGCAATCAGGCGCTGTGTGCCAGATTGCAGCTGTAAGGAGCGCAGCACGCCGGGGGGCGGGGCCGCACATGCGCTGTGTGCCCGGGGGCAGAGCTGCGCATGCGTCGCGCGCCCACTGCCTGGGGTGCAGGAACGGCTCGAGCCGGCCCTGCCTATGTAGGTGACAGATCTGAGGAATTGTCACAGATTGAAGTGTTATTAAAGGAGGTTTGGGAATTAATTGATAAACTTAATAACAACAAGTCACCAGGACCAGATGGCATTCACCCAAGAGTTCTGAAAGAACTCAAATGTGAAATTGCAGAACTATTAACTATGGTTTGTAACCTATCCTTTAAATCAGCTTCTGTACCCAATGACTGGAAGATAGCTAATGTAACGCCAATATTTAAAAAGGGCTCTAGAGGCAATCCCGGCAATTACAGACCGGTAAGTCTAACGTCGGTACCGGGCAAATTAGTTGAAACAATAGTAAAGAATAAAATTGTCCAACACATAGAAGAACATAATTTGTTAGGCAAAAGTCAACATAATTTGTTGGGCAAAAGTCAGCATTTGCACAAGAGGGCTTTTTCCCGAGCGGGAGAGTCATTGTATTTGCGCAAGAACACTGACGATCATACATTAGATCGTCAGTGTTCTTGCGCAAATTCAAGCGGCCAGTCTAGACAGCTGGCAAGTTTTTCCGCAAAAGCGGGTGCTTTTGCGGAAAAACTTGCCAGTCTAGACACAGCCATTGTGGATAGTTCTCTGAAGATGACCATGCAGTGTGCAGTGGCAGTCAAAAAAGCAAACAGGATGTTAGGAATCATTAAAAAAGGGATAGAGAATAAGACGGAGAATATCTTATTGCCCTTATATAAATCCATGGTATGCCCACATCTGGAATACTGTGTATCCTCATCTAAAAAAAGATATACTGGCATTAGAAAAGGTTCAGAGAAGGGCAACTAAAATGATTAGGGGTTTCGAAAGGGTCCCATATTAGGAGAGATTAAAGAGACTAGGACTTTTCAGCTTGGAAAAGAGGAGAGTAAGGGGGGATATGATAGAGGTCTATAAATCATGATGGGTGTGGAGAAAGTGAATAAGGAAAAGTTATGTACTTGTTCCCATAATATAAGAACTAGGGGCCACCAAATGAAATTAGTGGGTACCAGGTTTAAAACAAATAAAAGGAAGTTCTTCTTCACACAGCGTACAGTCAGCCTGTGAAACTCCTTGCCTGAGGAGGTTGTGAAGGCTAGGACTGTAACAGGGTTTAAAAGAGAATTAGATAAATTCATGGAGGTTAAGTCCATTAATGGCTATTAGCCAGGATGGGTAAGGAATGGTGTTTGTCAGAGGGTGGAGATGGATGGCAGGAGAGAGATTGCTTGATCATTATCTGTACAGTTCACTCCCTCTGGGGCACCTGGCATTGGTCACTGTCAGCAGACAGGATACTGGGCTGGATGAAGCTTTGGTCTGACCCAGTATGGACATTCTTATGTTCTTATAAATATCAACATTTTCAGGTCAGCATTGCTCTCAGCCCTTCAAGGCTTTGTATCTTTACAGCACTTTAAGAGCATTCATTACTTAATATCTGTTCCTCTGCAGGTTTTCCCCATCTTCACTGCACGGGCCATTTTAAAATGTTTTCAGCATAGAGGCCAAAATAAATTGATTGGTACAAATTGTTCTGTTATTTGCTTAGTCCTCTTATGTCAGATTTTACATGACAACACATTCCAATCTTTGGTGACTATCAGCAGCAAGGGCTCAAGGGCCACGGTTGCTGAAACAAAACAAATAAATGAATTGCATGAGCTGGAAACTCAGTCCCCACACACACACACACACACACACACACACACACTTCATTACTGACTTGGTCTCTTGTGGAGCAAACATTAGTGGAAACAGGAGAAAGCACAGCTATGCTTTCTTTCAAGTCCTAAGACCACACGAAGAGTTAAACCCACGTGTATTAAGCATTGGCCTGATTCAGACAAGAAGCAGACCCAGCCTTTTGGGGACTATTTCAAAGCAATATTTTCTATAAGTGCTATTTCAGGTGAAAAAAAATGCAAATGGCAGTAGCCATTACATCACATCCTTATGTAACTCATTTCTTCATTATTCCTCCTCCCCAACAAGATGTCTACCCTGCACCTGGAAGCATGCCTCCCAGCCTGGGCAGACAGACTCACACAGATCAGCTCAAGATAGTGCATTGAAAAACAGCAGCATGGAGGTTGCAGCACTGGTGGTGGCTTGCACAAAGCTCCTGAGCTTGGACCCACCTGGCCCCGAGTCTGACTTCAGATGGCTAAGCAGAGCCTCCGCCAGTTCTATACCGTTGTGTTCGTGGTGCTAAGTTGAGCTGAGCTGCTTGAATCTGTGTAGGTAGACTTGTTCCCAGCTGCAGTGTAATCACAGTCTGTGGGGGAGTGTCTACATCAGCTTTTAGTACCCAGTTGCATTCTGCTTGGATAAGATATCACCACTTTGCCCTACCATGCTAGGTAGCACTTGTGTGTGCTATTAAACTGTTGCTTTGCTCCACTTCAGAGGCACCTGCAATTCAGTGACCTGAGTGCTGCTTATGCGGCAGTTTCTGAACTGCCCTGGGTCCCTTGGGACTGTGTCAGTGTAAGATACTATTCATTGGTGTGCAACTTGGCTCTGGCTGAGCTCTGTTTCTGTTTCAGGTCTTCTGGTGGATATAACTGGCCAGTTCAGTTATGTTTTCTATGCCTCCAGCTTCTTCATGGTGTCAGCTGCGCTCTTCATGGGTTTCAGCTTCTATGCTTTGGACAGAAAGAACAAACTGAAAGAGGCTCCAAAGGCAACCACCAATAACCCCACCAGATACCAATACACTGAAGTGCCAACTAACCCAAAGCCTGAAAAACAAGCCCCTCCTGCAGTCATGTACATCACAAGCATCTGAACGAAGAGGAACCCATAGAATTCTGTGGCCCATACAACCACAACGAGTAGTGTAACTGGAGACGGGGGGTAGCAGGGAGGGAGGGAATGCCTCCTTTCCACAGTAACCCATCTGTGTCTTGCAGTAAGCATCTACTCAGCAATCCTGCCTCAGACTTTAGGTGGAAGACCCAGATCAGAGGCAGAACCCAGAGCCTAAAACCAGCAAGAAAGCCAAAGAACAAGGAGCACTTCTTATATCAGGTGCAAGGCCCTAAGCCAAGGATAGTTCTGTGACTTAACATGTTACTTTAAGCTACTAGAATTAAATTGACAGTGACTTTTTTTAAAAGACTGTATATTGCTTACATATTTCAGTTTTTAAGACTGGAAAAAGATTTATTAGGTTATGCACTACAATGATTCCTGACCCAGAACCATCTATCAGCCTTGGAAGAGTTAAGTACCGCTGAATTGCCTTGTTTGGATATGCCAGCCTAGCAAAGACTAACCTCACAGTGAAGTCAGCTGGGTGCCTCCCCCCGCAGGGGCAGGGAAAGCCCCTTTCCTGGAGGATGTGTTGCTGCTTTCTCCCGTCTTTGGACATTGTATGGAATATTACGTAGGTTGTAGAAGCTGGGCTAGCACCTGCTATCAGTTGCACTTAGGTCAAAATGAATTTTTTTCCAACTAGTAATCATTCCTGCATTTCAAGGGCATTTCCAGGGACACAAAGCTTCAAATTCAAAGCCCCAATAAAACTGGACGGACTCAAAGTGCCTGCATTTTATAGCCTGTGCCATGTCTTAAGCGCTCTCCTCTTCATCTTTACCAAGGTGTGCTGCAAGAATCTGACAGTTCATGGCCAGTGTAAATGCACTAAGAAACAGGGCAAATGAGTGGCAAATTCAGAGATGGGCATTTATTTTCTTTCCAGCACTAGTCCAGGCAGGGCCAGTACTTTGAAAAATGTATTGGGCCTGAAAGCAATTGCACTTGTCTACACGTAGAGCCAAATTCAGTTAGGGTAAGGGAGACTCTTGCACTTAAAAGATCAGATCCTCATTTTATGTAAATTTGTGTAGCTCCTCATCCAGACTCTCAGACTTAATTACACCCATTTTCCAATATAAAAGGGGGTCTACCTTAGGGTCATTTAAATGGCAAAGATTCAGAAGAAAGTAGGGGATACATTTAGTTTTACTTACGCATTCTCACATGCCCCTGTTAGTGACCTTTCTTACTATATTCCTTTTTTGTGGCTTTAGCATATGAGTTTTACCAGCTTGAACTCCCTTTGGTCCCTTAGTGAACAAAATTCAGCGATGAGGGGGGGAACTAAATGAGGGTGTAAGTTACATGGTGATAAATGGGTGTGCCTCTATATGAAGGGAAAGAGGACTAAGGGACATCTAAGATGGTGTGTAACATGAAACTACCATTTTACCAGCTTAGGCTCTTCTCTGGATGTGGCCCAGGATAACAGCTATCATAATGCACTTAATATACATTTTTGCTTTTATTCTGCTTCAGTTCTGAAATGACTGTAACAGCAGATCTCTCACAGAACATTAAAGGTGAAGACTGATGCTTTAAACCCCTTGAAAGATGGGAGTTTAAAATGCTATCAGAAAGTAAATACACTGGCTTTAGTGATTGCCAAGATGATAGATACTGAAGTCATGTCACAATTCAGATAAAAAACCAGCTGTTTAGTTGGAATGATGTGATGAGGTCCCAGCCTGACAAGCCTAGAAGCAAATACATCAAACCACGAGAAAGCTGAGCCGCTAGGCTTTCCAGACAATAAACACATTCATATCTAACCACCATGGTTTATTAGGATCCCACAATCTAGCAGTGCCTCTTTTGACAATGGCTCCACCCATTTTGCCTTCCTTTGTCACTGATATACTTAAATAAGATTAGTTGGAAGATGTTTATGTGCAGCCACGTACATTTAAAGAAATGTCTTATCTTAAGTCATATGTATTTAGTAACTTTTACGTAAAGCCTAAATGGCTAGTAACCACAAAGCAAACTGGGATTTGGTTTTACACAAGCACTCTCTGATCCTTAAGTAAACGTGCAGTTTTTCTCTTGTGTGAGAACAAACCAGTGAGAAGGGTCTATGTCTGAGATCTGTTCAAGCTTTTGTGAATAAAGGAGCTAGGCAGCAACACGTGTGGGTTTTTTTACATGATCCGTACATTTTAAATTCAGTTCAATGGTTTGTTTTTCCTGTTGCTCCTTCCTAACCTTTTCTTCTCCCAGTGAGATGGAGTCAACTGATCTTTGCTTACCTCAAGGTCATCTGTTGTAATGAATGGCCTAGCCAAGGAGGACAGGATGTGGACCCATCCAAATTGCTCCTAATCTAAACAAAATAGTGACCTGAAGGAGCAATGAAAGGCATCTCCCTCCCTTTAAAGAGGTGATTACTGCATCTACAGTGCTACTAGTCATGGCTCACTCAAACCAGGGAACGAGTAGTATGATGCATGCTGCTCATCATGTGGTAAAGAAAATAATTAACACATTTCACAGAGGCATAAAACTGACAGAGATTACTTCTTCCATTACTGAAAAGAAACTTGGGGCAGGACGTTAATAGAGACCCAAGCAGCAACATTACACAACAGTTTAGGGCAGAGAGTAAAGATACTTTTATCCAGAAACAGGTGTAGGGCATTTTGTTTTACTACTCCTACATTATGGGGGCAGTGCCCTGGTTTTTATTTATATTGACTTTCATGCAAGCTGAGACATTATTCTGATAAGGAAAATAACTGGTTTATGTTGACATCTCCCAGGTTAAATAGCTCTTAGGGAGGTGGTGTTGGACTCTTGCTCTCTTGTAATATAAAGTAGTGAATTTCTGCAGCCAGATCACTGATTTCCAGCCAATGGGAGCTGCGAGGATTGTGCTTGGGGCAGAGGCAGTGAGTGGAGACCCCTCTCCCTCTAAAGGGGCACACCATGCAGAGACACACACACACACACTTGCTTCAACAGCTAGCAGCTTTGAGTGGCATGTGGGGCAGTGGCAGACAGAGAGCCAGCCTGAGGGTCCTGCTGGGCCGCCGGCTGGGAGCCACCTACAGTAAGCACCTCCTAGCCAGAGCCTGCACCTGGCACCCCACTCCTATTGCACCCCCATTCTTTGCCACAGGTCACAACCCCCTTCCCACACTCCATCCTGCACTTCACTGCTTACCCCACACTCCTGCACCCCAATCCCCACCTGAAGCCCCCTTCTGCAACCAACCTCCATCACAGACCCCACACCCATCCATTAATGTCATAGAAAAGTACAGCCCGTGAACATTTACCAAATTTTTGGAGTGGACCCCCCGCAAAAAAATTATTGCCTACCCCGACCTACATTATAATCTCCTCTGGGCTGGGTCCTTGTATTTATTCATAAAAGGCCATGCAATAGGTATAATAATAAAATTCCTCCTTGGAGTGACACAGCAGAACCGAGAGATTAGAACACAATCCCAGAGGGCCTTGAGGTCATAAGAAAATAAGGTAACAAAGGTTTCTTTCATTAGATTTAAAGTCACCCAACTATGCAATGCAGCCACAGCTTAACCTCCCCCGAAGCACAACTAATTTCTACAAACTTCCTAAAGATAGGAAAGTAAAATCAGTTTTAATTATGTTGACACTACTACTACCTTAGCTTGGTTATAACCAACAGTACTGATGGAGCAGGGAAATTGTCTAGAAGTAAATCTGGGCCTCCCAGCATCCTGATCCCATTGTGACTACAGGTCCCACCCACTCTTACGGGCTCAGCACTTTTGCAATAAGCCTGTTTGTTTATTGCTATGACATACAGATCAGGAGTTCAGTCTTCAGAATATTTCAGGATTATGATCAAATTTAAATTTAACATTCTTATAGATGTTACAACTATAAGTAAACAGCCAGCACAAAGTGTCAGACACACATATTTATGAAGAACCACTCTGCAGTAGCTCAAGCTGACAAATTATCTTCAAGGATAACCAAGTCATGCTCATTGAGCTAGGCCAGCGGTTCCCAACCTTTTCCAGATGGGGACGACCCATTTTGACAATTCAGGAAGACTTGGTGACCCAGAGCAATTCAAAAAAATGTGTGAATGGCTCCTTAAGAGCCACCTGGGGAGACACCTGGAAACCCTTTTGAAATGTAACGGCAACCCATATTTCCTGCTCTAGGATAACTTGAAGGTGCTAAGCACCAGGATTGCCTTGAAAAGGGTCTTGCCACAGGGTATTACTGTGGCCTGTGAATTCTCTACCACAGTTGCTATGTAAACCTCGCAAGACTCACAATTAAACCCACCTCCATGCTGCTTCTTATTAAATGCAAAAAGCACTCTCACAACTTCTGGCCATCTTGCGTTTATGCTGAAGCAAGACTACAACCAGAAGGAACAGAGGTAACAGGACTCAAAAAGACAAAGATGGGCTTCTCCTCCTGAAATGAAGGGTGGTTTGTTGTCTTTTCCCCCCTAAATCATCTCTCACTTCCTGTCTTCCTCCACCTCCATCTTTCTTCCCAATTCACAAACTTCTCTCCTCCCTACCTCCTGCCTGCATTCATACACTGACTAGTTCCCCTGCCCTTAGTGGTCCCCCAGCTCTTTATAAACGTGTTGGGCTTGAAAATACAACTATTACCTTAAGGATACAAGCCTAGTGAACACTAGAAAAAGGCTTGCTGGTATACTAGCAAACCCTCTTAGTGCCAATGCTACTTATACCACCAAAAGAGTGCTTTTGTCAGTGTGCCTTATACCAGTTCCCTGAGTGAAATAAGCTATACTGGCAAAACGCTGGTATAACTGCTGGTTATAGAGGAGATATTTGCTAACATAAAAGTGTTATAAAAAAAAAGTCATGCCACTATACAACCCTGCTACACTGGCAAGTTTCTAATACAAGCCTGGCCTATGCCTACAAGCCTAGGTGAAAATATCTGCACTTTCACAAACACAAGCAAACCGTGTAATTTTAAAGTGCTGAATTTAATTGTAGCAGTATCAACCTATTTAATCTGTACATTCAGATTACAAGGATAAGGCCATGTCTACACTACAAAGTTAGATCAAATTTATTAAGGTTTATTTTTTAGCACCCAATTTTGTAAAGTTAAAAGTGCATGTCCTCACTGTGCACAGCAATGCACTGTTGGTAGCTATCAGTGCTTTTTTTGTGACGATACTGCCCGGAATGGCATACCGTCACCTTATTTTCCCAGCCCACAGAAAAGGAATGGGATTTCCCCAGTGCCTGGTTTCCTGGGGCGCTCAGCTCCTGATGGAAGCCTGCTCGGGACACGTGGAGTTTTTTTTTCTGGCTCCCAGCGCAGCACTGTGGCTCTTAAAAGGGGCTGCGACCGCATTTCGGCCCCAAGCATGGTTTGTTTGTGGGGTTTTTTTCTCAACAAGTTTGCCCCAGAGTACCAGCACCTTTTTTCTTACCAAAAAAAGCACTGGTAGCTATCCTATAGTTTCATCCATTCCTTTGCATTCTGGGTTAGGCTCCCAGTGCCTGATCGGGCAAAAACATTGCAGCAGATGTTTCTGGGTACGTTTTGTCAACCTCCTATATGGCACTTATCTCCTCCCTCCCCCCTGCTTGAAAGCAACCGCAAAGAATTTTTTTTCACCCTTCTTATCCATGCAGATGCCATAACAGAGTAAGCATGGACCCCATTCAACTTCCAAGTGCTGTGGCAAATGTTGCAAACACCTTGTGCATTATGCTGCAGTACGTCCACAGCCTAGCCAGGAACCACCAGAGTGAGGAAGAATGTGAGGAGGCCATGAACATAGACACGCATGAAATCACCGCATAGAGCAATTGGTATATGCTGGCAGCAGTTGATCCTGTTGTCACAGTGAAATGCTGGTTCTGGTCCCAGGAGACAAGCACGGACTGGTAGGACCACATAGTTATGCATCTATGGGATGATGAGCAGTGGCTGCAAAACTTTCACATGTATAAGGCTACTTTCATGGGATTTTGTGAATTGCTTTCCCCTACCCTGAAGCACAGCAATAACCAGAATGAGACCTGCTCTGACAGTTAAGAAGTGAGTACAATAGCCCTGTGGAAGCTTGCAACTATTGTTCCTTCTAACCTGAGCACTTGGGCAGGAGCCTAGGGCTATGTCTACACTACAGGGCTTTATTGGGAAAAGGTACGCAAATTGCGCTCCACAATTTGCGTACCTTTTCCTGATAGTTTTTCGGAAGAGGCTTTTCTGAAATTTGGCCCATCTACACTGGGTCAAATTTTGGAAAAAAAACGTCTTTTGGAAGAGCCCTTTTTTTCTCATGGGAGGAGGAAGACAGGGCTTCCAAAAGTGCATGTTTGCTCTTCTGCAAAAAAAAAAAAAAAAAAAAGCAGCAGCAGCAAGCAGCTCCTGCATTAGGAAGGCAGGATAAGGGACCCCCTGAAGGCAGGGGGAATGGACCCTGGAGTGGCCCAGTGCAGTGCCTCTCAACCAGTGATACAAGTACCCCTAGGGGCACTTGAGAGAAATCTGGAGGGTACATCAACACAACTGAAATCCCGGAAAAACTCCGTAGTCTAGACATAGGCCATGAGAAATTAAAATGCTACCCAGCTGATTAGCAGAGTGCTCACAGCCACCAGCAGACAGAGAATGTGTTTCTACTGGTAGTGCACATCCATGCATGCCTCAGTGTACATAAAATTTATTCTGAACATGGATGGAAAAAATTAGAGGGAACATTGCTTGCAACACTGTCAGTTGGGAATCAGTTTGGAGTGGGTAAATCTACATTGGAGGCTGCTGTGACCCAAGTAACCAAGGAAATCACAATACCCTTCAGCTAGGAAGGATAGTGACTCTGGGAAACGTGCAGGACATAGTAGATGGTTTGCCACAATGGGGTTCCCTTTGGTGGAGCGATAAATGGAACACATATTCCTACCTTGGCACCCAACCATCTTGCAAAGGAGTATATAAACCCCAAAGGGTACTTCTTGATGGTACTGCAGGCACTAGTGGATCACAAAGGCCATTTCACCAACATCAACATGGGATGGTTGTGAAAAATGCATAACACGTGCAGCTTTAGGAACTCTAGTCTGGTCAGAAAGTTGCAAGATGGAACTTTCTCCCCAGACCAAAAAATTACCATTGAAGATGTTGAAATGTCTCTTTGGAGACCCAGTCTACTTCCTTCATGGCTCATGAAGCCATACATAGGCAGCCTGGAGAGCAGTAAGAAGTAGTTCAACTACAGGCTGAGCAAGTGCAGAAAGGTGACAGAATGTGGTTTTGAATATTTAAAGGAAACATTTCACAATTTACTGACTGACAGCAAAAGCAACATTCCCATTGATGTAGCAACTTTCTGTGTAGTCCACAATATCTGTGAAAGTAAGGGGGAAAACTTTCCAGTGGGATGGGAGGGTTGAGGCAGATCTCCTCATTCCCCTGGTTTCTGGCTGTTCATAATTAAAGGTTAGATGAATACATAAAGGAGCAGTGAGAACCACAGAGGCTTTGAAAGCTAGTTTTGTGAATGACAAGACAGCAATATGAGTCATATATGTTGCTCTTAATAAGGTGCCCACTGAATTAAGTGTGTTGGCCTGTAAACCATCCCCCCATGTCAAATTTAGCATTACTCCTCTTGCCAAAGAAGAGTTCAGAAATCAACTTGAACAGCCCTTAAAGTCAACAGAATGGGGCTGTGTTTAGAAAATAGACCTAACATAGCTGAAAAAAAAAGTATGGAGATATACCTCTCTCATAGAACTGGAAGGGACCTTGAAAAGTCATTGAGTCCAGTCCCCTGCCTTCAAAGCAGGACCAAGTACCATCCCTAAGTTCGACCTAACTCATAGTATAGACCAAGCCTGAACTTTTTCTATCAAAGCTGCCCCAATTTACACTGAATTGCTTTAAAAATTAGTTTAAAGAGCTAGTACAAACCTATGTAGGCACTCATCAGTTTAAGACCGTTTTTATAAAATTTAGCTCACACCTGTAATTTTACAAGTAATACAAGTAAATAAAATATAAATAAATAATACAGGTGTCAGCTAAACAGAAACAGCCAGGTTTAAAATCATTTAACAGTGTTGACACCAGTGGTACCAGTTCAAGTAAATTGGTTAGAATCACATCTATGTTTGATTTAAATGTATACAGTGCAACTTTGTATTTAGATCAGGGCATTGTACTCTGGCACAGAGTTATCTCCTATTCTTTGCTAGATGTTCCTCCCATTACTAGCTTCACTCCACTTTTCCTTTCATAAATAATTTGTCTTGATGTACATAAGCTGTTTAGTCTTTTCATTCTCTTTCCCTGCACTCTGTCCTATTCCTCTTTCCTTACTTATTTCATTTTCTATTCTCCAACATATCCTGTATGTTTTCTCTCTCTTTTCTCTTCCCAAGGTTCTCAATCCCATGATATATTTTAAAAGCTTTATTCCTACACGGACTTTTACCCACTGCAGTGATAGGTATCCCATGCAATTTCTTTTAACATTGTTTTGCAAGTCAGCATGTCGATTTACATTTCAAAAGCAGCAGCGCCCGTAGTGGGAACCCGCAGCGGATACTGAAGCAGTCCCCTCTTGCACCATTTCCCACTGTGCCTCTGCCTCCCCTGCAGAGACAGTGCTCGCTGGCTTTACCAGTTCCCCCAGCACCAGCTCCTCCCCCTCCCCACTGCCTCTCTCTGATAGAGGCAGCAAGGGGTGGGGGGTGGGGGAGAAGCAACTAGTCAAGTTGACTATCCGATAAGCATTTGCTTATCGGATACTCGACTAGTCACTTACTTACTACCCTGCACTCTAGTCCCCTTCCCTGGGTCACAACTGCCTTCTTCACCCAAACTCCCTCCCAGACTCCATTCTCCCTTCTGCACCCCAATCCCTTACCCCAAGCTCCCTTCTGCACCCAGCCTCCATCTCAGACCCCACATCTCCTCCATCAAGATCATGGAAGAGTGCGGCCCTCGACCACTTTCCAAAATCTTGGAGTGGTCCCTGTAGCCAGACATGAACCGCATCTTGTTTCCCCCCCCTCCCCCCAGAGAGCAAGAGAAAGGCAGTCAGCCTTTGATGCCCTGGGAACGCAGATGTGCTGCCTGTCCCTGACTCTACCATAAACAGAAACCAGACAGTAAATGAGCTAGCTGACAACCCAGGAGCCTCCCGTCGCCCTGATGGCTAGTACCAGTAATTGACACGCCTGCACTGTCCCAGGAGAGGAATCTTCGCCCATCACATACTAGAAGTGCCCATTGTCTGCATTTTCCCAGGTGTGAATTATACTTTGCACCCTTCATGGGAAACTTGGCATTCAAAGCCATTTTCCCTAATTGGCCACTTGAGACCAGGGAGAAGCGTATGTGACCCAAGGGGTATAAAGAGGGGTTTAGTAGCCCACCCCATTTGAGCTCCAATCATCTACACCTGCTGGCAGGTATTGGTTGTCTCCCGAGGTCTGTGGGATGCCCAACCTCGCCCTACTTCTTCCTGAGGGATTGAGAGAAAGACGCTGGCCACGCCAAGTCTGGAACACAGGGGTGACAATATATACCTGCTAGGTGTCTATTTCGCATGCATTTAATAAGAGCTCAGAGAACCAAAAGGGTTTCATGGTACCTGTAAGTGACTTATTAGTGTAATTTCTGTCCTGTCCTTTGTAGTGGCTGTGTTATCTGTAACACAGTAGTAGCATTTAACAGCTAAGTTTACCCTGTAACAATAAAATAGTAACTGTTTAAGCTGTGACCTGACTCCTTCAGTTGCTGTAACAGAACCAAGCACAATTTTAAAAAGAACTCCAGCCGGTCATAAGGGACAGATATAGGGAGAGCTTGAGCATTGGATCATGTCGCTTCCAGGGGACAGATCCGTTGGGGCATCTCTCAGCCTCCCCAGGCTGCCCGCTGCGAAGGGATCGCGTATCCTAGCAGTCAAAATCTGAGGTGTAATAAGCTCTCCCTGTAAACTTCTTGGGCGCCCGTCAATCTCTTCCAGGTTGCCTGCTGCTAAGGGACCCCAGTCCTAGCAGTTGAAGACTCGGGTGTATAATACACACACACCACTCACTGCCCTGACCACCAGCTGACAGTCCCCCATCAAAAATTATTGCCCACCCCTGGGATAGGGGATATAAAAATATGATTATAAGGAAATACAAAAATGATGAGTGAAAGTCTTATTTGGGAGTAACTTCATGACACATGGGAAGTTTAGGCCCTTCCTAGAGCACAGAAAAAATTCCTGCTTTAAAACCCATGGTTTTCTATTACAGGAAGAGTTAAACAAATACCATAATGTTTATTTACATCTGTAATTTCAAGGGAAAGTGGTCCCTTCATATTTCAGCACAAAATACAGGGAAGAAAACATTCCAATCAACAGTACAAAGCCTGCTATGAATACCACACAAAGCAATAACAAATGGGATGCACTTAGGGATCACTCATTTTATGCTTAAAATTAAGCTCTTCAATCACTCTTAAGGATGATTTATCAGACAAAAGCTGTAGCTAAAGTCTTATTTGGTAGTGTGCAACATGGCAGAAACAACAGATTACAAAAAAATCACTTTAGATAAGATATAAAATGTTACATTGGAAAGATCCAGATTTCTAGACACTTCTCACCTTAGGTGGCAATAAGCTCAGGTATATTGCCACCTGTCAATTATTTCAGCACTTATATAGCACCATTCATCCATGGATCTCAAAATGCTTCACACAAGTGGGCAAGCACTGTTACCCCACTTTACAGCTAGGAAAGCTGAGGCACAGAGGGTGTTTCTTGATTAGGTAGAGTGGTCAAGTTCAGATCACGCTTGGTTAATACAAGTTAGCAAAACCTGACCTTTTTTCCCTTAGAATATGCAGGATACCATCTTCTAAGCCGCAATTTGATTAGCTAAATATGTCTAAATTAGGAAAAGGGTCTAATTTAAGTTAGGCTTGGCTAACATATTAGCTAAGTTCAATCCAAAGTCAACTGCTTTTCCCAGTAAAGACAACCCCAGAGAAACTGAACAACAGTGACTCGTCCAACACCACACCATGCAGTTCACTGGCAGAGCTAGGACTTGAACTTATCCCTCTGCCAGAGCCCTGATCTGACTAGTAGATCACAATACCAACAGGGGGATTTTTGAAGCCATCACTCATGCATATCAAGCAAGTTGGGGGAGGTAAACCTCCAGCCAATATCCCTGCCAAGCTGATGGAAGCTTCACTCAGTCTGTGCGCGCGGTGTGCCATATGCAAGAGTTGTATATGTTCACTTCCCAACACAGCTCCCCATCCCCACTGAAGGGGTGGGCTGGGCTCCCTGGAGCCCTCACAGCCTAGGAGGAAGCTTTCCTCTCTGCCAGCTCAGCCAGCTGCTTCTGGCGCCTCTGCAACACCTCTTGGCGCATCTTCTCACGGTGCTCGTACTCCCTGGCACGGAGCTCCTCCACCTCAGGGAAGAAGCGGTGCCTGCGACAGAGAAAGACAGTAACTGCAGTGCACTGAGCTTCTCTCAAACCTCCCAGTTCCTCTTATTCACCTGAGCCCGCCCCCCCCCAAAGCCCTGCCAGCCATGTACCCCAATGTTCCCCCAAGACCTGCCGGCCAGGTTCCCGCAAGATCTTTCAGCCAAGGCATCCAGGGTCCCGCACCCAACTGAGCCTCCCAAGCTCTGCCAGCCAAGGCCCCCAGGGTCCCCCACCCAGCTGAGCCCCCCCAAGCTCTGCCGACCAAGGCCCCCCCACCCAGCTGAGCCCCCCCAGGCCTCCGGCCAAGGCCCCCAGGGTCCCCCACCCAGCTGAGCCCCCCCAAGCTCTGCCGGCCAAGGCCCCCAGGGTCCCCCCACACAGCTGAGCTTCCCCAGGCGTCTGGCGAAGGCCCCCAGGGTCCCCCACTCAGCTGAGCGCCCCCAAGCTCTGACAGCCAAGGTCCTCAGGGTCCCCACACACAGCTGAGCCCCCCCCCCAGCCCTCCGGCCAAGGCCCCCAGGGTCCCCCCACACAGCTGAGCCCCCCCCCAGCCCTCCGGCCAAGGCCCCCAGGGTCCCCCACCCAGCTGAGCCCCCCCAGGCCTCCGGCCAAGGCCCCCAGGGTCCCCCACCCAGCTGAGCCCCCCCCAGGCCTCCGGCCAAGGCCCCCAGGGTCCCCCACCCAGCTGAGCCCCCCCCAGGCCTCCGGCCAAGGCCCCCAGGGTCCCCCACCCAGCTGAGCCCCCCCCAGGCCTCCGGCCAAGGCCCCCAGGGTCCCCCACCCAGCTGAGCCCCCCCAAGCTCTGCCGGCCAAGGCCCCCAGGGTCCCCCCACACAGCTGAGCCTCCCCAGGCGTCTGGCGAAGGCCCCCAGGGTCCCCCACCCAGCTGAGCCCCCCCAGGCGTCTGGCGAAGGCCCCCAGGGTCCCCCACCCAGCTGAGCCCCCCCAGGCGTCTGGCGAAGGCCCCCAGGGTCCCCCACCCAGCTGAGCACCCCCAAGCTCTGACAGCCAAGGTCCTCAGGGTCCCCCCCCCCACAGCTGAGCCCCCCCCCCCCACAGCCCAGGCCCCCAGGGTTCCCCACCCAGCTGAGCCCCCCCCGCACCTGTGCACGAAGGCGGCGGCCAGCGCACACAGGATGCTGCCGAAGAGGAGGGGCTTTGCCAGCCGCTTCCGCGCCGACATACGGCCCATAGCGGGACACAGTGACGGCCCCCCCACCACCACCACCACCACCACCACCACCCTCCTCCTCATACGTCACGTCCGGCCGCTCTCAGCATTTCCGCTCTTCTTTCGAGTGGCCCCCCGACGTTCCGCCGCCCTCCTCCCCCGCGGCTGCTGGCGCCCCGCGTGCGCAGGCGCGCCGGGAGGGGTGGTGAGCCGGCGGGGCGGGGGGGCCCCTCGCAGGCCCGTCCCAGCAGCTGCCGGCGTCCTGGGTGCAGGGCCCGGGACCGGACAGCGCTGGAGACGGTGTAAGCTTGGAGCTGGGTTGCAAAGCAGGATCCCCCTGCAGCCGGGGCAGGAGGCGCCTGGAGCTCCGGGCGCGCGGTGCGGGGTGGCTACAGCTTGTGCTTTTCCGTGGTTTTGGTGCAGTTGTTGAATGGCTGCGTTTGGCATTCGTGCACCGCGGCCCCCTTTCAGACCGGCCTCATCTACACTAGGAAGAACCAGCCCATTCACCCGAGGTTGCAGTGATGGGGACTATAATGCAAAGTGAAGATTGGGGGATTGCCAGCGTAAAAGGGTTCAAAGACTACAGTAAAAACTCCTGGCTAATCTATGCTACAGGCTGTCCTAAGTCCAAGATACATTCCAAAAGACTTATAGCGAAACGACTTAAGCAATTCCTGGCGGCTGACTTCCATTTGCACAAATTGTTGGGTTTTTTTGGGAGGGGGGGTTGCGTGACTTAAGAGTGGGGAATGGGAGGACACTTAATGCATCAGTTCCTACAAGTGTCAACAACTTTAGTGCGGAATAGATATATACCGGGGCGACTTATAGCAGGGACTGATGTAATGGAGCTGCATCAATGCTTGATGAAACATGGGACAATTGCCAATAATTCTCAGTGCAAATAAGATAAATGCAGTTGTAGTGAGCATGTTTCTGATTCAGACCTTGACAGGGCTGGTTATACTGCCACTTTCAGTCCCCTCAGCGAATGTGAAGGGAGAGAAAAGAAAACCATCTGCATATTGTACACTTCTCAGAATGTTTTTATTAACCTTGCAGTGAAACTGAGGTCATATAGGACACTATGTTGAACAAAACTTAATTTTCCTCCCTAGCACCATGTCTCAAAAGCAGCAGGATCCACTGGAACTGGGGCGGCTTGAATACTTGCAAGCACTGGTCACAGAGTTCCAAGTAACAGAGTCTCCAGGTGAGCTTATAAGCCTTTTTTTTTTAATTAAAGTATATTCCAAATGTCAGGATCATAACTGGCTCATCAGTTGCTGGTGGTTGTTGTTTTTTCTTTAGGAATGGGACAGCCCAGCCCACCTCAGCTGCCTCATTCTTCACCTAAATGCTTATATATTGCAGAAGCCAAGGAGCAAGTACTGGCTAATCTAGCCAACTTCGCCTATGATCCCAAGAACTATGAATATCTCCGACAGCTTCAAGTCCTTGATCTGTTTCTGGATATGCTCACAGAGGACAATGAGACCCTCGTGGAGTTTGCAATTGGTAAGGAGTAGACTTAAAATTTTGTAAAATGAACAACAGTAGTTCGAAGCACTGGTTGGATTTTGATGGGTCAGGGGATGCCAGCCTCACTGCTTTGATTTTGTAGTCCAATTGAGTCAGTCGTAACTAGCTAATTTGGCGCCTAAGGCAAGACCGTCCTCAGCAAGGGCGGGGATACTGATATGGTGCAAGGCACAAGCGAAGACAGCTTAGTAGCTGTCTTTTCTGTGCCCTCTCAGCTATGCACCCGAGGCAAGTGCCTCACTCGCCTCACCCTTATTATGGCCCTGAATTGAACTTGGGGGAAAGGCGCAACTCCATGACAAACCATCTGTGGCAGATGTTGCTCAAACTGCTTAATGCCCTCAGATACTACAGCGATGATAGGAGTATAAAAATCTATACAGAACAGCTGAAACAGGTGTGAGATCAGGATAGGAAAACTTCTTAATTGTCAGGGTGGTTAAGCACTGGAATAAATTGCCTAGGGAGGGATCTTCATCATTAGAGATATTTAAGAGCAGTTCAGACAGACGTCTCTCAGGGATGATCTAAATCAGTATTTCCCAAATGTTGTTCTGCGGAACCCCGGGGTTCCACGAAGTGAAAATAAGGGTTGCATGAGAAAATTCCATTACAACTATATGTTATGATTTAAAAAATAATAATTATTTAAGCATTTATTAATTTTATTGGAAACCATTTTCATTTGTTTGCCATGATAAGTGTCCCTGTGTAATGTCACTGCTCTGCGCTGCACACGCAGTCAGTCAATGGTGCGATCGCCTGTTATATACCACCATAAATCCCCGTACTCACTCATTCTCAATTTGATTTTTGTTTTAAAATATGTGCAAGTAAACTAAATTTTGATCTCATGACCTTGTTTAGCATTTGTTTATTATTATCCTTACTTATTTGTGGTCTACTTTTTCAGCTCCATGTGTAAGATTGTTATTAGGAGTTCTGCAAAATTCTTTCACGTTTAAAAGGGTTCCATGGCCAAATAAAATTGGGAAACGCTGATCTAGACGGTGCTTGGTCTTGTGCTCAAGGTCCCTTCCAGTTCTAGTATTCTATGATTCTATAGGGTTTGAGGTGAATTACTTCATATTAAGGCAACATTCCCCTTCACTCTACTAACATGCTGCAGTGCTGAAAATTAAACTGTATAAGATTAGGTTAAACTCTAAATAGTGAAACACAAAGTATAGCTTAATGAGAGTTTTTAACCCACATCCCTATTGTAATGAGACAACTATTGAGAACAACTAAGATTTTGCCAGACAGCAGGATCAGTATTCTTTATTATGGTTGCTGTTGACCATTAATCCTAAAAGAACTTGTTCTAAATAATATAATGAGGCTTCCATTCAAGTGAGTTAGAGTGAATTCAATACAAACAGAGAGCTAGCCATGCCAAATTCAGATCCTGAATGGGTTAGCAGGGTTAAATGATGTGATGGTTAAACTTCCGCTGGCAGAGCGGCACTGGGGGTGTTATTGATTAAAATGTTGCTACTGTGGCTGCACTCTAGGGCTATGTCTACACTGGCAACATCTTGCGCAAGGGTTCTTGTGCAAGAAGTCTTGCGCAAGAAAAAGTCCACACTGCCATGTGCAAGCTGTGCTTTTGCGCAAGAGCATCCATAGCAGTGTGGACGCTCTCTTGTGCAAGAAAGCTCTGATGGCCATTTTAGCCATAGGGCTTTCTTGCACAAGAAATCCCTGCCGAGCGTCCACACTGCCCTCTTGCACAAGAGCTCCTGCGCAAGAGGGCTTACACCTGTTAAAGAGCATAGCTCTTGCGCAAGAAGCCCTCTCTTACCACGCCGTACTGTAAATTTCCTTGCGCAAGAGCGGGTGGGCAATGTGGATGCTCTGTGGATTCTTGCGCAAGAACCGCTGTACTTGCACAAGAAGCCGTGAGTGTAGACATAGCCTAAGTGCCAAGTTTTGTTGGTATAGAATACATATTAGTATTTACACAAGCAATAGAAATCATATTTACAATATCTTAATGAGTATTAAGGCCATGCTACTTCTGATAACACCTCTTGTAACTGAGTCTTGCTAGAACCCTTGTGCGGTACAGAAGGTATATCTAGGAATCTCTCACTCTTTACTGCATTGTAGCCACCTTGGAGGTGAAATTAGGCAGCTTCCTTAACAGAAAACTAAGTCTTCCTCTTGAAAAAAACCTGCTCTTGAAAAAACTTACTAAAGGATTTTTAAGTGACCCGTCTGTTTGTTTCATCTCCTGTGAAAGGTGTTACCTCCAACAGTATAGCACCCCCTCATGTCACATAGAGAAACGAGTGCTTTGGTTTAAAAGAAAAAAAATCACTTTGGGGAAGGAAGAACAGATTTTTGAGAATAAACTGATCCGGGAGCAGGAGGGTCACAATTTCCCAACTACTGTAAAAATATTCTGGGCAGTTGATTCTGTGTGAGGAAAAGGGTCTCAGTGAAGTGCAAAGCCTTATTTTGTTTCTGATATTGCATGTACTTTATACACCAGTAAGAAGCATCATTACATTGGGTGGAATTCACACCTCTACTTGCAGTCTGTGTATATATACACCTACCCTTAGTCTACACGAGAATCCTGTTAGGAAATAACAAGTAGGCTGTTTTTGTATTTTAAAAAAAACAATTTGGGCCCTTTTACAGACTAGTTTGAACTAACTTAATTCCTGAGTGGCCCTGCTTAGTTATTTTGACTCTAGTTACTGTGTAGACAAGCCCTAAGAAAGAGCTGAGGATCCTGGTTGTAGCAGTGCCACTTTTACCTCAACAGGGAGTTAGGTGATAGTAAGAGGGTGATCTAAGGAGAGTGGTGCCACAATCCCTTTCTTTTTTTATTTCAGGTGGTCTTTGCAACCTTTGTCTAGATAAGACAAACAAGGACTATATCTTGGCGGCAGATGGGGTGGCACCTGTAATAAACTGCTTATCCAGTTCAAATGAGGAAACAGTGATGTCAGCAGTCACTACTTTGATGTACTTGACCATGCCACAGTCTCGCCAGCAGACCACAGCACTCCCGGTGGTAGAGTGCATGCTACGTTTCTCCCTCTCAGCTAACAGACGGCTAAGCAACCTGGCAAAGGTCTTCCTTGAGGATTATTGCTCTCCTGGGCAGGTGGAGGAGGCCAGGAACCTGAGCAAACATACCGCTGTAGGGATCCCGCTCCCAAAGGACTGACGTTGTGCCAGAGCAGAGGGAGGAGCTTGACTCTTCAATTGAATGAGAAGAGATATTCCTGGCTCCATCTTTAGAACCCCCCTCCACTTGCAGGATAGGTCAAGAAGCTGGTGAAACCAGTTGAAAGGAGAAAGACATTCCTAAAATTCTGCCTCCATTTGAAAAGCCCAGGTAGGGAGCCAGGACATGGGTCCAGAAGGCAGGATTGACAGCTAAACTATAACAATACAAAACAAATTATGGGTGTTAAAAATCTGGCCAAGTGACTCCTGAACCATCATCCAAATAATCATATCTGATGCTGCCCTTCCTAGTGTCATTGTCAGGTAGCTTAAACCCAACAATTCTTTTGCATCACCTTCACCCTAGCTGCAACTATTGCTTCCTGTCTTCTCAATGACTGTATCTTTGAAATAAGTTTAAAGCATATGCTCTTTATTTCTCAGTAGGAGAAAACACACCACTTTCTCCCTGCAATTTGCAGTGTGATCACGGATCTCAGGACTAAGGATGAGCCAGCATCCTCATACCACAGGCACCTGGCCAGCTAATTATGATACAGGGCTGTTCAATATCAGTAGGAATAATGTATTCCCCACAATATGGTGGAAAAGATGAAGATTAATATTTAGAAGGGAATACTAACAGATTGCAGCTCAGTAGGACAACCCATGTTGTAGTAGCTTTTGTAAAACTTAACTCTGAATTTTTTTTAAGTTAGTATCTTTAAGTATAAACAGTTCTGGATCAGATATTCACTATCTACAGCAGTGGCTTTTAAATTATGGGTCGCAACCCAGTACTGGGTGGTAGAATGTCAGGCAGTGGGTCTCATTGCTTCAGAGCGATCAGGTGACCAGTAGAGGTGTGAAGACAGCTCCCTGCCTGTCCTGGCACCGCAGACTGCACTACATCCCAGAAGTGGCCAGCAAAAGGCCCAGTTCCTAGGTGGGGAGGGTGAAGCACACAGCACTCCACGCTGTCCCTGTTCTGAGCACTAGCTCCCATTGGCAGGGAACCTGCTGCTGGCTGCTTCTGGGGCACAGCATAGTCTGTGGTGCCAGGAGAAACAGGAAGCCTGCCTTAACACCCCCACTGCACCACTGACTGGGAGCTGCTCAAGGTAAACCCCTCCTACTCCAGCCCTGACTTCCCTCCCCAAAGCCAGATCCCCCTTCTACACCCCAAAGATCTCAGCCTCAGCCCTGCCCCACAGCATACACTCTAGTCCAGTGGTCACCAAACAGTAGATCGGGATCTAGTGGTAGATCTTGGAGCCTCTGACGAGATCTTGACTGGTTTGGCCAAAAGGCTATCAAGCCCAGCACTTCAGCTGCCCCCCACAGACTCCTGCGCATCTCCTGCTCTTTGCCTTGGAGCTGTCCCCTCAGGAACCTCCTGCTTGCTGTGCAGGGCAGGGGAGACAGAGGAGGGGTGCTGATGTCAAGATGCCTCCTCTCCCACCCTGTATCCTATCTCCACAGAGCAGAGAGGGGGCACAACAGGGATTGGGAGGGAGTTTGCTGGCTGCTTTTGGGAGTGGTGCAGGGCCAGGGCCAGGACAAGGGTGAGCCTGCTTAGCCCCACTGCACCACCACCCAGGAGCCACCTGAGGTAAGCAGTGCCCAGCTGGAGCCCAAAACCATACCCCAGTCATGAACCTCCTCCTGCAACCCAAGCCCCTGCCATACCTCGAGTACCCCTGCATCCGACCACCTCCCACAGCCTGCACCTAGATCTCCCTCCGGCATCCCAACTGCCTGCCCCAAACTCAGCTCAGAGTCCCTCTCTGAATCCAAATCCCTTAATCCAAGACCCAAGCTTGCACCCCAACCCACTGCCCCTGCCTGGTGAAAGTGAGGGAGGATGGGGGAGGGAGGGAGGATGGAGTGAGCAGGGGCGGGGCCTTGGAGAAGGGGCACAAAGGAGGCGGGGCAAGGACATGTGGGTTTGAGGTAGATCTTGGATTGCACTTAAATTCAAAAAGTGATCTCATGCTTAAAAAGGTTGGAGACCCCTGCTCTAGTCAAATTATGTTGGGTCATGGGCATCAACAATTTTCTTCAAGTGGATTATGAGAAAAAAAAGTTTGCAAACCACTGGTCTACAGCATCTGAAGCCCAAGTCTTCTCAGCTCACATTAATACAGGAGAATCAAGAAGTGAAACAATCCACTTTCATTATGAGCCAAGCAGGGTAAAAAGGGAAAGGGTGCTGAACAGCCAATCTGGCTTAATATGTGAGCTTATCAGAACTGTGGAAAACAAGATTTCCGTTCCTAACATGACCGCATCGCTCATACTTACAGCTTCAGGCAGGGCCGGCCCGAGCCATTTTGGCATCCTGGGTGCACGGCGCATGTGTGGGCCCACCCCCGGGGTGCATGGCACATGCACGGCCTGGCCACAGCTGGTGGTGCGCAGCCCGGGGCCCGCCCCTGGGGCGCATGCGCTGCCCAGCCCGGCCCGGCCTGGCCCGGCCACTGCTGCTGGCTTGCAGCCTGGGGCGGGCTGTGCAGGGCCCCGCGGCCATGGGGGGAAGGGCGCTGCTGGCCGGCACCACGGGGATGGGGGGGCTGGCGCGGCGCCTGATGGCAGCTATAAGGGGCGCCATGTGCCCCTTACAGCTGCCATCAGGCGCCCCGGGCAGCTGCCTGGCTCGCCCAACCCTTAGTCTGGCCCTGGCTTCAGGTACTGCAAGAGTGAATGAGACAGAGCAGAGTGTTTTCACAACCCTGCTTCCTCTTTCTAATTTCTTCACCCTCCCTTTCTGCCAGCCCAAAACTTGATATCCAGCATTATAAGCAGTTGCTCGTCTCTTGTCATGTTTCTCCCTCCAAACATCATTAATGACTCTCCAAAGATTCAGTAGTTTAATTTCACCAACATTGCAGAGATGATACAAATCTTAAAAACTAAGCTTCATATCTTTGGCCTTTAAAACTCCACCTACCCAGGTCAGTGCTCTTCCTTTAAAAGGGGGTGTCATTGCCAGTTCCCAACTTGGCTGCTTCCATTGGCAATGAGACTAGCACAGCATTCTTTTCCCGCCTTACTTCTGCATTTCCTTTCCATTATCCCCCTCCAGTCATCGGCCCACGACTGCAGCCGCCTACGTGGTGGCTGAAGCTCTAGGTGCTTGTTATGGCAGCAAGTGAACAAGATGTGCTCCCAGCTCGGCTTAGGCTCTGCACCTGAGAAGAGCCAGAATGGAAAGCTGAGGTTAGTCGGTCTTTCCTCCGAACAACAGTAAATCATCTGCTGTGAAATCTCCACCTTGAGCTTCCCAAACCTTGAATGGTCTCTTTGTCATCAAACAGCAGGTCAGCTGATACAACTGTTTTATCTCTGGTCAGAATCAGTCGCTCCACAAACTTAGGACCCAAATGTTTTTCCACCCAGTGGTACTGTGAGGGGAGGAAGAAGAGCGTAAGACGAATTGTACTTAGCAGCAAGTCTGACTACTCCTAGCACTGTGATCTCATGCTGCAGGCCCACATCTCTCCTAGGAGCGTTATGAACCCTGCAATTGGGCCGTGGTGCGGGACACTGAAAGGACTATTGTGAACTGTACTTTCAGGGCCCTTCACGCGTCACTGCACTGTGTACCTAAATCATGTCAAAGCTGAGAGCTGCCCTGTCTGCCTGCCAGGAGCCCCCAGACAGTGCCCAATTTTAGTACTCTTCAAACATTTTAGGGCCTCAATCTCCTCTCTTACCTTACTGTCAGACAAAACCAGCAGTGTAGTCCATGCAGTTACACTTGCGTAAAGCAACCTGAGAGGAAAGTCAACCTATGGAATATACTAGGCCCTTTATTATTTAACCCCAAAGTACATGAGTTATCCCCTCTCTCCCTACGTTTCTGCCTGGCACTGATCTCTTGATTTAGTCAAGATTTTCTCAGAGGAGCCTCCAGCATGCAATGCAGTGCATCAGACACCCCCGTACTTGCCTCTGGAGTATGCAGTGGCTTCTACTTGATTCTATTGCATCCGTTCTTTTACCTCCTCCATTCCTCCTATGCCAGGCCTGCACAACTCAGAAAGCGGCGAGGGATGTATTACTCCAAAGAAAACAGCTGCAGGCCGCAAGTAGGGCTGCCAGATGCTCTCCCAAAAAATACCGAACACACGGACTAAAAACCTTTTTTCGAGGAAAAAAAAAACCAAAAACCCACGCGTGTCGGGCATACAAAAAAACCCCGCACCGCATGGCTTCAGCACGCAACTACAGATTTTGTTGAAAGCTCAAGATTTTGTTGAATAAATTCACACACAAGGGAAAGACTCACAGTCACACACAAAGAGAAGAAATATCTCATGACGCAAAATTTGTTCCCTCTGATACAAATTATAATATCGATGGGGCGTAGATTTTACTAGCTGGTGAGCTGTGATGGGGTGGGGCTGCCCCGTGGCGGCAAGGGCGACCTGCCCTGCACTCCAACAGCGCCGACCCCCGTGCTGCACGGGGAGCACGGTGTTCTGACAGCAGTCTGTGTCACGCAAGCGGCCACCCAGGCAAGCAGCGTGCAGGGGGGCCGAGTCCTGGGATGGGAGCCGGAAGCGGGGGTGGGGCTGTCCCTGACGTCAGGGGGAGAGGCACCGGCACAAGAGAGCGCCGCATTCAAAAGGGAAGCAGAGGAGAGCAGAAGAGAAGAGGGAGGAAATATTATTTCCGAAAGTTGTTGCAGGCCGTACAGTGAGCCCCTTCGGGCCGCATGTTGTGCAGGCCTGTCCTATGCCATTTCTTGCTACTGTGGTACAAGCTACTGAAAGTTGGTGGTGGTTTGTCTGGTTTGGTTTTTAAGTGTTTTATATTCTGGCTTTCATTGTGTAGGACTCAGATGTTTTGCAAAAGGCATGGCACTGTGTGGCCTAGGCAGACTACTGCTTCCTGGCCTTTTATACCACTTCTCAGTCTGAACAGCTGCCATTCAGAGTATTGGTGTGCTGGGTCCTGCAGACTTCACAGGCTTTGCTCGCAGTGACACGGTACTTGGACACACACTCAGGGTACATCTATACAGCATGGCTATTTCAAAAGCTACCCCTCGTCTACACAAGCCGCCCGTTATTTTGAAATACATTTCGAAGTAATGAGCGCACTATTTTGCCATCCCGGTAAAACTCATTGCACAAGGGTTAAGGGATGGCTCAAAATAGCATGTTATTTCGAAATTTGGTGCTGTGTAGATGCATCAAATTTCAAAATAACTATTTTGAAATAGATTCAAAATAAGATACGCAATTTGCGCTATGCAAATTGTGTATCTTATTTCGAGTTTAGGGTGCTGTGTAGACGCACCCTAACAGTTGAAACTGGCGGGATTCAGCAATAGCAGCCTTAAAACAGAAGTGAGGGGAAATCTCTAACCTTCTCTGAGATGCAGTGCTCATACTTCAGTAGGGGAGTTGTGCAGATAAAAACATCAATGCTTAAAAAAAAAAATCAGCCTTGATTAGTAGATGTCAGAAACATAGATAATAGAAAAAAGCTGTTGTACTTCAGTGTCCTTACTCCAGCATATGGATCATTTCCTTCATGGCTTCAATGGCTCCTGGAATTGGCTCCAGCCCCAGAAAGAAGCCAGGTGACTCATAGATATTAGCTACTTTAGCCTGGAAAGAGATACGAGGAAAATTAGCAATTTTTTAAATGGGAGTTTTGTGCACAATAGCTATTGAAAGTATTCGACATCAGAAGGACCTGTTTTGCCCACATTTCCGGGAGGGAGGCCAAGTGGCTGAGATCATTGTAAATGGGTTACTTAGTCTCACCTACTGGTGCCTGGACAAATCCAGCCCAGGCAGGTAATGGCTGGAAGTTACCACCATCTGGTGACCTTTGTGAAATGAATTTAGATTTCATTCCAGTTCTCAGTAGACATATATCTGCCTCATTACAAAAACAAATCAATGGGCCACAACACAGACACACAGAGAAATACCACACCATGATGACTAGCACTCTCGGCAGAAGGACCAAAGTCATACTGGGACACAGACTCAGTTATCCTCACGTTTTACAGTAGAGCCTGCCAGACCATGACTGAACTATACTGGTGGCATATTTGTTGTGTTGCTCTCAATGCTTTTGTGTGTGTGCTGTCTAGGGCCTCAAGCAACAAGATTGAAATATCTATGAGCAGATTCTGGTGTTGGTATAACAGTTTCCCCATGGTGATATCAGTGCAAATTCTATTTTAAGATGTTTTAGTGGCAAAATGACTAAAGCAAGAGAATTCAAAGTTTAGATAATCTCAGAGGGGTCGCTGTGTTAGTCTGTAACTTGAAAATCAAAGAGTGGTCCTGTGGCATCTTAGAGACTAACCAAAATATATAGGATCATGAGCTTTTTTTTTGGCCTACGAACATTCATGATCCTATATATTTTGGTTAGTCTCTAAGATGCCACAGGACCACTCATTGTTTTTAAAGTTTCAATAGTTACTCGTTCTGTGAGGCACTGCATAGGCAGTTTGAACACTAGGGAATTATTGTCTCTAGAAAGTACAGCAATAGAGTGCAGGTGTTGCTAGCAGTCCTGTGAAATTCAGTGCTAGTGACTAGGGTTCCACGGAACAAGTTCACAGCAGTGAGAGCAACTGCACAAGCTTTGCCAACCTTACCCTGCCTGGCCCTGACAATAAAGGTGCCATTTAAAGCCAATTGTGGGTTTAGGGAAGGTCCACCTGTTCACTGGACAGAAGCCCAGGGCCAGTCACCACCTCACCTGCAACAAACTGACTGGTTTGGATTTGAAAGGCAGCATAGAGACAACAGGCCTTTCCGAAATGGGGATGAGACACGATGCTTCCTGCTGAATGCAGGCCTGTCGCTGACCGCTTGTTTTATATACCTGTAGCCAAGGGCCTGATTTTAGAGGTTAAAAGGGACCAGGCAGAACAATATTGAGTGTGATTTTAATATAATGGAACCTCCTCCTGTGACTAGCTGCTACAAACACATTTCAGTAAAAAACAGTTACTAACCTTTTGTAACCGTTGCTCTTTGTGATGTGCTGTTCGTGTCCATTCCAGTGAAGGTGTCTGCATGTCACATGCACGGACATAGGAAACTTTTCTCTAGCAGCTTCTGTAGGGTCAGCTGGGGAGTGGCTCCAGTACATGGCGCTATATATATATATATATATATATATATATATATATATATATATATCTCACCCTGCTGACTCACCCCTCCCTCAATTCCTTCTTGCCAGCTAGGGAGGGTATTGGAATGGACGTGACCGACACTTCTTGAGGAACAGTTATGACACCTTAGTGCCATTTTTCTTCCTCAAGTGCTTGTTCATGTCAGTTCCAATAAAGGTGACTCCCAAGCTGAATCCCAGGAGGCAGAGTCAGTTAGCCACTGATTATAGGGTGGCCCTGCCTACTGCATCATCATCTCAAGCCTAACAGTCAATGGCATAATGGACCATGAACATGTGAATCGAAGACCAGGTAGCTGCCCTGCAAATGTCCTAGATTGGAACCTAGCCACCACCTTCCCTTCCTCAGCCAATGCCGCGAAGTCTATGCGAGCACACCCTGCTGATTGGCTAGCCACAGCTGGAGTCATCCCACAGCATACATTTTCCTCCCGAAAATATCGAGGTGCTGTGCCTCTTTGGTGCCAGAGCTGGCCAGCCCTGCTGCTCCTGCTAGTTCATAGCAGAAACCACCAAGGAACATGAAAGGGGATGGGAGCACAGATATTCATACCCTTGGATGGGATGTAATACTTTCTGTCCACACGTCTGGCCACTGGGGGAATGGAAGCCAGGGTTTGCCAAATTCTGAGATTTCTACCATCTTTATGAAGGGCAGGGCTACCCTGAAAGACCCTTCTGGGGCCAGAATTTTGGGCCCTCAACCTCAGCTACTTCTTCTACCTCAATGCCCATATTATGGGCCATTCTGAGAAGATCATGGAACGCTCTATGAACTATTGGGGTGGTCCCAAAGTGGATGCCCCTTGACAACTTAGGGTGGCGTGTCCCCAACACTACTGACCTAGAAGTCATGGCAG
The DNA here is from genome assembly GCA_032595735.1 of Pelochelys cantorii. Taxonomy (NCBI): domain Eukaryota; kingdom Metazoa; phylum Chordata; order Testudines; family Trionychidae; genus Pelochelys; species Pelochelys cantorii. Next base: position 18,466,807 of record CM064344.1, read on the forward strand.
GCCTTCCCTGAGCTTGGTGATATGCCCAGGGGGTCCAAAATGGTCACCAAGGAGAAGGAAGCCATTGTGGATGCCACTGCATCTGGTGATCCACTGTAGGGTGAGAATATTCTTCTGGCTGCCCAGGAGCAGGTGGACTCACCCTTAGATAATGATGACATTGAGGGTGAAGACCATGGTGGGGCGGATGAATCCTGCACTGGGGTCTGGTATTGAGAGGAAGACAAACAAGAACGGTGCTGGGGGAACTTGGTGAGGACCCATATGCAGTCAGAGACCTCGAACTCTGACTAGGGATGTTAAAATGCATTCATTTTGGTAAACATGTAACTGCTGAAATTTTCAGAGGATACATGCTTACACACAGCAGCTCCCATCTGCCCCTCCGCACCTCTGCCTCTGGCTCATTGGTTAACCATTTACACATGTACACTATCACATCCCTATCTCTGACAGGCAGAATGGCAGTACCAGCAATTGGTGCCATGATCCCTACCCCAAGGAGGACCGGTACCATGGCCTCGGTGCCAGGGGTTGGGGTAGGGGCCGGAGGCAGTGAGCGGTGGGAGTCCCTCACCAGTACGTCATATGACTCTTGGAACAGCATCAAGGAGCAGGCTTCCTGTGATGGTGCAGCGCTAGCATAGTGCAAGGTCCATACTGGGAAGCCATGCCAACCATCTGGTGACTTGGGCATGGTGCTGGTCAGGTAAAGGTGAATGCTTAGACTGTGATGAGGGCACCTTGGCACTGCAGGTTTCGATGCCCTCTGGCCACTGCTGCAGTGCCACGATCTCAGGTCTCTGGCCACCTCAAATGTATCAGATGTAAATGGCTCTAACATGTCCACCACTTTGTGATCTGTGGGGGAGCGCCCAGTGCTGGGCTCATCAGCAGTTGTGGTGCTGGAGCTGGCGGTGCCATCTCCCTCTGCCTCAGGGTTCTACAAACTGAGGGGGACTTGGCAGATCGAAGAGGGGATCATGCTCTATTAGTCTCTTTATGCCTCTTAGGCCCTGGGGAGTTAGATCGGTGCTGAGGCATAGGGTCCCGTTGTGGTACCAGTGATCTGTGGTGCCGGGGTTCTTGAGCGGCTGCTTCAGGTGGTGCTGTGTCCCGTACCAATGCAGGAGCACAGCGCACCTACAAACTGGGTCCCAGTGGATCCAGTGCCATCAGCCTAAGTACCACTTCCATCAGTAGCTGCTGCAAACAACAATCCTTCTCCTTTTTTGTGTGTGGCTTGAAGGATTTGCAGATCTTACAATGGTCTATTTGGTGAGCTTCCCCTCGACCGTGTAGACAGGAGTCACGGGGGTCACTATTAGGCATAGGCTTATGGCAGGAACCACAAGCTTTGCAGCTTTGGGCATGTGGCATAGCACACTGTCCAAGGCAAGCAATAGCCATAATCTACCACATCAACTACTCTAACAATTAACACTAAAGTGAAAACAACAGCTACGAACAATAAATACAAACTCAGCTAGGGAATGGCGCACTTGTAGAGCAAGCGAGCAATGTTCCAACACCGTCATGGACAATAAGAAAAAAACCTCAGGGAGGGGTGGGTCAGCAGGATCACATATGGCACCATATACTAGCGTCACTCCAGGGGGCTCCCTGGCTGACCCTACAGAAGCTACTAGGAAAAAGTTTCCGACGTCCATGCATGCAATGGGTGCACAACTTCATCGGAACTGAGGTGAACAAGCACTTGAAGAACACATGACATTTTGGGGTCTTTAATCCTCATTGCCCTGTGAGATAGATGTATTATCTTTATTACAGATAAAAAAAATGGAGGTTAAAAGCACTAATCAGTAGTCACTGCGAGTAGGGATATTAAATTTTGTTTAATTAATTGGCTAGTCAATGGATTTTCCATCGACTAGTTGATTAGTCAATAAATGGGGGAGCTGCAGCGGGGTTAGCTCCCAGGCCATGAGCTAACACCACTGCAGCTCTGCCTTTTAAACATATTAAGAGCCTGTTGGCTCACGCTGGGTCTCTCCTGCTGCGCTGTAGCCTTTTAAATGTACATTTAAAAAACAGAGGTGCAGCAGGGGGGGACCCAGCATGAGCCAGGAAGCAGCTCTCCCGGCTTGTGCTGGGTCCCCCTCCCCCACTGCGCTTCTGATTTTTAAATGTATTAAGAGCCAAGTTTAAAAAGTAGAGGTGCAGTGTCTGGGACTGGGTGCGAGCTGGGAATCAGCTGATTCCTGGCTCACACCTGCTCCCCACTACCCCGCCCTACTGCCTGCAGAGATAGTGCTGGGGGGAACCAGCTTTTAAGCTGTCTCCCCGCAGCAACGGCTCCTGATCCCCCCCCCCTCCTGTCTCTAATAGAGGCAGCAAGTGGGGGGAAGCGACTAGTCGACTATCCAACAAGATTTGCTTATCAGATAGGCAACTAGTTGATTACATCCTTAACTGTGAGTAGAAGAACTGGCTCTGTTTGGTGAGCTCCTTGTTCCCAGTGTCATGCATAGCTGAGACCCTGATGCCTCTCATAAGTGACAGGGCTGGCTTTTCTTGTCTGGAAGTAAATGAGGGAAAGAATCATCATTGTGCTCTAGGCTGGTGAACAGCAGCACTGCAGGGCAGGTAGAAGGCCCCCCTGGAGAACACCCAGGTCAGAGCCAGCTCCAGCAGACAAAGGGCTATTCTGGAACATAGGGAAGGTAGGGAGGGGATGTAAAGGACAGTTCGAGATGAACCTGCAAGCCTGGTGATTCTGCTCCCCAGACCATTGAGGGCAAGTTCCAGCAGCCCTCACTTGCATAGGGGAACTAGACTGGCCCCCTCAGCCCACTAATATGGGAGGCACAAGCTGCCTTTCCTTCTGTCCCAGGGCCTACAAGAGATGAGCCTGCTTGTACAAATATGAGTTTATCTGCTACTGTGTGTTCTCCTTCCCCTGCCGTAATCAGGACACTCCACAACTGACAGTTTTCTGTAGGGGGGTGGAATCTGCTGCACAAGAGCAAGAGACATTGTTTTCCTGTAGTTGCCCAAGCTGTACTGGCGTGTGGAGGAAAAGGAATCACATGTGGCAAAGACAGTCTGCGGTTGATGGAAAACAGACTTTTCAAAAGAACAGAGGACCTACACCCAAGCAGGGCTGAAAGCATGATGATAAGCCAGGAAAAAGTTCCCTTTCAGAGAATCCCTTGAGGGAGCAAGGGTACAGAAAAGGTGAGAGTTAATACTGCTGTACGGCAGGATTTGCTGTACAGTTCAGAGGCACCTTTGTTCCCTACTGCTTGAGGTTTTACTGGCATGGCTGGGGTCCAGCCCTCCACACAGCTAATTGTGCTGTTTCTCCTCCTTTAAAAACACAGCAAACAAGAAAAAGTGTCATCCATGCACCTTTCGGTGGGAAATGCCTGGACTGGTCAGAGACCTGTGTCAATATCACTTGGAGGGTTGCAGTGCTGGTTGTAGCAGAAAGCTACTCATATTGGGGAGGTGAAAGGTTAACTGGTAAGTATCACCCTTAACTCACCACCACTCCTCACCCTTTCATTAGCAGTCATCACTATAGCCTAAAGGACTGAATGGACTGTGGGGACTAAACTCCCGCTCACACTTCAGGTGTGTCTACATAGGAGCTTGGGGCATAATTTCCAGCTTCAGGAGACATACAGGCACTAGCCCCGATCAAGCCAGTGTTCTAAAAATAGTGTCTGTGGCAGCATGAGTGTTGGAATGGGCTAGCTGCCCCAAGTACATGCCTAGGGTTTTAGACAGGATTGTGCCGCAAGGAGCTAGCCCGTCATGCCACTTGTGCTATCGAAGCTGAAGGGCCAGCCCACACGCACTCACTCCGCAGCAGCAGCTCAGCTCCTCAGATTTGGTCCGGCAGCTCCTCCATCATCAATTTTTAGTGAGTAGTATGCAACCTATGCATCATGTCACAACACCCCTGTGTTTGGGGGCCTTCAACAAACTGACCCTCCCCGCTTCTGTGGGTGGCCCTGACTTCTCCAAGCTGTTGTTTGTTGGGACATTATTTTGTTTCATACAGTAAAATCTCAGAGTTACAAACACCAGAGTTACAACACTACCACTAGCTAACCACATACCTCATTTGAAACTGGAAGTACACACAATCAGGCAGTAGGGGATGCATCAAAAAATTAAATAAAGCAAATAATTCAGTACTGCCTTAAACATAAACTACTAAACACATAAAGGGAAAGCAGCATTTTTCTTCTGCATAGTAAAGTTGCAAAGCTGTATTAAGTCATTGTTCAGCTGTAAATTTTAAAAGAACCATAACATTTTGTGCACAGTTAAACCCCTTCATAATGAAAATTGGTTGTAACACTGAGGCTAGGTCTAGACTACGGCGTTTTTGCGGAAAAAGCTATGCAAAATGTGCTCCACATTTTGTGTAGCTTTTTCTGCCTTTTTTTTTTCCCCAGAAGAGGCTTGTCCCTGTACGAGATATACAGGGCTCCCCGAAAGAGCGTGTTTGCCTGATAAGGGTGATGCTTACCAGTTAATCAGTTACCCGTTCACATCCCTAGAGGTGACTGGCTCTGTACTCCTGAGTTTTGGAGCGTGGGCAGTGTGGGTGTGAATCAGTACAGATTGGACCTCCTTGGTCTGGCACCCTTGGGGCCTGATTGGTTCCAGAAGAGGGATTTTGCTCCCCCCAGCCCTGGCCCAGCCTCCTCGGTAGTTCTTCCTCTGCGGTAAGCCCCACTGCCTCACTGGGCAGCTGCACAGCTGGGCTTTTGGCCCCACCACGCGGTCCCGCTGGCCCCCAGGGCTTCCAGCTGCCAGCCCTCTACCAGGAGCCTCTGGTCCTGGAATGTCCATTGATAGACCAGACAGTCCTGGTTTAGAGAGGTTCAACCTATAATAGGAGCTGACAAACCCACAAAGAGGCTAAAATCCACTTTGTCAACATGATGTGGATTAGAGGCTCACCATATAACAACTTATAGTTGGCAGTTTTTCAGGGAGGTGGTCAGGATTTACTGCCAAGGTGTCTTCACAGGTCTCTGGCTCCATTGATGATGGTAACCAGAAGGCTGCTTGCGTGTGTGCTCAACGTTGTGTGCCGTGTCGATCTGTGCACTTAGTCTCCACCGCAGACCCCAAGAGAGCCCCCAAAGACCACAAAACAGATAAGGATCGAAAGTGACAGGCCAGGTTTATTGTTAAGCAAAGTACAGTAATAGTTGTCAGTAGACTCTACTGAACCACTATGCATATGTACTTGCCACAATGGACTGACTAAATCAATGGGAAATTTCCACTGCCCTCTAGGTCATACAAAGACTGTCACCCCTCCTCCCCGCCCCCCCCCCCCAGACACCACTTTATAAACAGGTACAAACAAATCACACCTCACTGCTGACGTGCCAGGTTACCACCGTCTGACACTACTTAGATACCACCCATTCCCCTGTACCTCGTGGTTTGATTAGATCATCTCTATCCATCATGCTGCCATTTTAGACCCTTTCCTGAACCTGGGTCTGTATCTGTGAAGAGTGGGTACCAAGGTCATTTTTAATGAGCTGGTGGTACCATGTACCAATTATTGTTCTGCACCTGGCCCAATTACCAATTAGTGTTTTGCACTCTCAGCCCTGTTTGTGCCTCTTGCTCACAGCTTAGCTTTATACTAGCCATGTTTTGTCCATTGTTAGCTAGGCCTCAGACCAGGCCTGTGCTGCATGGGCTTATGTTTTAGGCCTTCATCTTACTACATTCCCCCACTTTTTGTTTTTTCTGGGGAGGATGTTTACCCATCATCCCAGAAAAGCATAATGCATGGACTGAAGGTGACCCAGTGGGCTAAACACTGTTCTGTGGACACCTTACTTTACCGTTCACACATTCACGTCCCATCTGTCCCTTATTCCGCACATTCCCTCGTAAGACTGGACAGATTTTATTTGCCAATTGTGTTTTAGTCCCTTATGGTGGGCCTGGTAATGTTAGGCCCGGGACTGTAGTTGGTATGTGGGGTCCTGTTGGGATGTCAAGGTGTACAATGGACTTTTCACAAAGAATTTAAAAACAAGGGCTGTAGTCATAATTTTGCATAAGTATACTGTAGCATATATAGGAATACTAAACTATGGTTATAATACTTCTAACTAACCAACTATTTAGTAAGTGATTAATATGTATTGATATATATGAGTGATACAAGTAAGTATAGATATATTCGTGTATATATGTATGTTTACCATGACCATATGTCTTACTTCAATTTCAAGTGGTTTGATATTTTTATGATCACAGGGTTTTTTGTTTTCTCTTTTTTTTTTGGTCTGTGTGGTGTTATTTAACAGTTACTTTATTCCTTATACTGAAAGGGTCCAACTGTGGCAGTGTTAATAGCTACTTCCATTCCTTTCTTTAGCCTATATTGTATGTTTGCTTTGTGGTTTGTCTATGCATGTAACAACTAATTCCAAGTAGGGCTATGACTGTTATAGCCTGGATTCCCGTGAGGAATATACTGAGCGTTCTCATTTTTGGATGTTAGGTTACATCTTCTGGAATAGCCCGCCAGCGTGTTTCAGCTTCTCTTTGGACACTTTCTACTTCTTCTATTTGTTGTCGGATAAGTTGTGCTACGGACAGCAAAGCTTCCTTGGTTCTGGCTACCAAATCATGTATGTCTAACTTTAATTGCTCCACTGGAGGGAAAAGTTGAATTAACAAATTGTTCAAGTGTGCAGGAGGAGTAATTGTGTAAGTGACAGTGTTAACACTGCTTGTTGGCCAAAAAGCATGGGCTCCTATTTGTATTGTTCCCACAGCTGGGACACAGAATGCTGCATTCCTTGCAGGACAATTGTGGCCTGAAATTGAGAAGTGGGAGTAACCCAATGCACATACCATGTCTTATATTCGAACCACTTCGACGACTAATTGTTTCTGTACCAATTGAGCCCAGCCTTTCTTTGTGTTAATAGCAATTGTAGCATAGCACTCACACAGCCACCATCCTTTATGTTTTATGCAGCAAGCTTGATTAATTTCCAAGCCAGTTTAAGTTACCAAACGTACTGTGGGGTAATGCTGTATGAATGTATCATTTACCAAAGTGCCCACACTGTTCGCATAGTATATTTTGACTGGCTTTTGTGTCCATCTTAGAACCGTCATCATGAGGTACATAGTTTCACTGTCCTCATGGTCCAGTTTTGGAACTTTGGCAAATTTGGCAAAATGCAGAAGCTTTGGAGCAATATGATGTACTCCTTGCCTCTGTATCTGTTTGAGGATAGCGGTGCAGTCTAGTATACTCATGGCCAATTTTGTAACTGCATTTGCAGTAGCCTGTCCTTAATTATTTCAGTTACTCTGTCCCCATTGGCCACACAAGCAATTGCCAATGAAACATTATTCTGGAGGCTGTTGATAATTGACAAAATGGTAGCATTTAGGTGGGTGAATCCTTGAGCAATGAGGTACATGTTATCAATTGTGATTGCATGTGGGCTTATGTTTTAGGCCTTCATCTTACAACATAGACTAGCAACACTGACAATACCACTTAACTTCCTAGAAGAAAAATGTTTGCCCCCAAAGCATCTGGATACTAGGATCAGATACACTCAAACTATTTTCATTTCAGTTGGGTTAGGGATGTTAAAAATTATTAATAGGATAATCATGTAACCACTAAAAATCATAGCGATTATACATACTGCAGGCTCTGCTTAGCCGGGAGCGGGCTAAGTGTAACTGATACCATTAACCAACAAGCAACAGCTTATTGATTAATTGGTTAATCGGTTATACTCTAACATCCCTAGTTAGGATCCTATTTACTTAGTGTAGGGGACAATAAAAGGTTCCAAAAAGTTTCTAGTATAAAACAGCCATTAACTACAAGCAAGTGAATAGCCTGATCCCATTAATGAGAAGTCCTGTGGCTCCTTAAAGACTAACTGGTTTATTTGGGCATAAGCTTTTGTGGGTAAAAACCACTTCATCAGACATCTGTAAATAATTCTGTTAATCTTTAAGGTGTCACAGGACTCCTCATTTTTGGAGATACAGACTAACAACACAGCTCTGAGACTGATCACATTAGTCAGCCTATGAAAATCAGGTGGGGATTGAGTGTTCTGAGTACCAGTTCTGGTGCCAGAGAAGAGGAACATGAATAACGGACTTTTAGCTGCAAGTTACAGGCATGGGTAGTTTTCTAGACTATTTGGGACTTTAAAAGCAGAAGCTGTGGATGTCTCAGGCAAGTCATCAGCAGTCCCTTTACTATCTGTAGAGCACATTAAATACTTTGTAAAGAAAGCAAAGCCTCAAATCCACCTTCATTATATTTTTGTTCTTGTTGTGTTTTACTTAAAAGTACCCAAACCAACCACACACAACTCCCATTCAATATCAGACATTAGGGGCTCATCTACACTGGAGAGTTATTTCAAAACAACTCCCCTTATTTCAAAATAACAAAATGAGCATCCACACTACCAAGCCTGTTATTTTGAAGTAATGGTCTTATTATTTCAAAATAATAATTCCTGCTTTTGAAGAAGAATAAACTTATTTCAAAATAACCTGGTAGTGCAGACATAGTCTAGGAGACTCCATCAAAGGCAACAGTTCACTCTGTTGGAAGTGGAGAGCTGGGTTCATTTGCAGCTTTGATAGCTTCCCCTAACTGCTCTGTGCACTGCAGTTCTCTCACCTGGGAAACAGGTGCTGTAATAGCCCCATTCCACGTCTCTTTGTAAGGCTGTTAACCTTTGTAGAGTGCTCAGAGATGCTTGGATGGAAGGCTTTACTGCCACTGCTGTATAACAAGAACAGGTCTTCGGAGCAGATAAATGAACATCATGATGCCCCTGTGTTTCAGAGTTTCAGCTGGACTATGTTTACTGCCTGTGTCTGTTTGAATAAGGAGCCCGACTGCTGTTCTCCTCCTCCTCCTCCTCCTCCTCTCCCCCATCTCTGAAAGGATTGGGGACAGAGTGTTCACTGTGAGCCGATTAGGATACAGCTGAAAGTTAACAATGGTGGCACTCAACAACCTTCTGTACTATCCCGAAGAAAAGTGGTAGCTCCCATTTTGCCCTACCAGTATTCCAGGGACAGTACATTTCTCTCCACTGAAGAAGACGAGCGAGTAAGCAGTTTCACCAGGGAGCAGCTGCTCCACTTTGAGTGACACTGCACTCCTTGGTTTGCGCTCAAGCCGAGCCGGTGAGTACCGACCGCCCCCTCGCTGTGCGACACACCTGCCTGCTCAGCACGTGTGCCCAACCAGGGCACGCTGCCCCCGGCCCACCATGCAATGCTGTACAGGCTAACTGGGGCATCGCCTTTGCCCACGTGCATGTCAGGGGGCGCTTCTACCCTGTTCCGCCGCCCTCGCCCCAGCGCCAGCCCCTCGCCCTTACCTCCAGGTCCTCCCGCAGGCAGCGGTATTGCTCCCGGACGGAAAAGCCCCGCCGATCCGCCAGCTCCACGTGCGCTTCCCCGGGGTAGCGGGCGAGGAAGGCCCGCAGCACTCCGCCCTCGAAGTCAGCCAGCACCCCGTCCATGTCCACCAGCACTCGGAGCCGGGGCGTGGTGGCTGCAGCCATGTCACCCAGCGCCGGTGATGCGGCAGCAGCCTCCTTAGAGAGCCCCCCGCGGCTTACTCAGTAAGAGCGGGCGGAGCTTGTGTCGCTGACCACGCCTCGGGGCCTGGCAGGCGCCGCAGGGACCTCAGCGCTCGTGGAACTCGGGGCTCCGCGGGAAAGCTCGGGGGCGGGGTGTGCAGTGAAGGGGCCGGCCAGGAGAGGGATTCAGAATGGAGGCTGAGCTGCGAGGGGGAAATACGCCATTTCCGCTCCGGCCGAGCCAGTGCCAAAGCTCAGACAGGACCGGCTGCTCACGTCCCCCACTGCCAAGTCCCTCCCGCTGGGAGGGGAGCGGCGCCGCCGGCTGGGGCAATGGAGGTAGTGGAGTTGGCCAGAAGAGCTTACCCTGCCTGTCCTGCTGCTCTTGCAGAGCAGCCAGGCGCCCGCAGGGAGCGGGACAGTAGCTGTAGCCCGTTTCAGGGCTGAGCTCTGAGGAGTCCTCCCAGTTTTGTTTGACCGATAAGAGCGGACTCCACCTCGGCTTGAATAAGCTGCACGGTTAGTTTCTCGGGGCTAGGGATTCAATTCAAGTCTTTGTCCTTCCACAACACTTGCTGAATCAAATGAAGGCAAGGTTAGATTTTAACACCAGTTTTGGTGCTGCTCACGCTGGGTGATACACAGTCCCATGGTGATGGGACAGTAAGCTTGAGCTAAATGTGACCATTACAAAGAAACTTCAGACAAAATGTTAGAACCAAGTATTACTTAAGTTTTTTTCCCCTGCCCCATTTGAAAACTAAATGTTAGCACTAAAGAGGAAAAAACAGCAATAAACCAAGTCATAGTATGTCTGCCTCTGGAACACTTGTGGATAGTTGGCTAAGTCTTCACTACGTGGAAGACTGAAACTGCAGCATCAAGCTGCTGTTCTATTTAGAAGGTCTAGTGAAGATGAGCTAAATGGAACTCAGAGGGTACCTTCTCTCCCCCCTCAGCACCAGTACTGCTGCTCCTCAGAGAGAGTAAGGGAAGCTGCTGTCAGCTTCCTGCTACCAGCACAGTGGGAGACTAGGTTTAAGATACACAGCTAGACAGGAGTACTGCAATTAGTCTGTAAGGTGCCCCAGGAAGCTAACAGATGGATTGGAGCATAAGCTTTCATGGGCAAAACCTACTTCATCAGATGTATCTGACAAAGTGGGTCTTTGCCCACGAAAGCTTATGCTCCAATCCATCTGTTAGTCTGTAAGGTGCCACAGGACTCCTTGTCACTTTTGCAGATCAGACTAACCCTCTGATACTTGACACCATATCTGGAGTTGCACATCTTATTCCACCTTTCACTGTAGTGTAGGCCAAGCCTTACTTCCCCTCCCCACAGACAGAGAAAGAGCATGAAGTATTAGCCAATGGCCTCATTGCCACAAGCTGTCATTTGACTAAGATCTCAGTACCATTCTGCAAGAATTAGACATCCAGTTATTTTAAAAAGGAAGCCATCATGCTTCATATGAGCTAGCCCCAGCTGACAGGACAGAGTAGGTGGAGCACTACTCTGATCTCATCATGATACTTCTGTTTCTAACTCAGCTCCTGTGTGATGTTTCTTGATTTACAAGTCCTCATGTCCAGTGCTCCCCATAAGATGGGCACTTTTCCAGCCACTCAGGAGAGTCCAGTGCTGCCCAGCTGATTAGTAGAGCACCCACAGCTAGCTTTGTGTTTCTACTCATGGTGCACATTCAACATGCCTCAGTGCACATTAACATTTGTTCTGAACATGGATGGCAAAGATTAGAGGGAACATTGCTCATGTCTTTTTACACCTAGATTAATCAAGCTATTGTGACAAGAGAGGGAAGCATTTCAAAGGAAGTATCAAGTATACTGTACCAGCAATAGATGGAGGCAAGATACCCAAAAAAAGGACATTGAAATAAAACCCACACAGGAAACACTGCTTCAAAACTTCTATATTATTTACTTTTAAGCAACAGTCCAGCTTTGTGAAGTTACAACACACATTTTAAAAGGATAAGATTTTCACCTCATGGTCAAGCACCAGCATGATCATGCACAGCATTGAGTCATTTATAATAAAATGCCCCTGTAATTTTTACTTGAATAGCCGCTCTTGTATGATCTACTCCTCATTCCACCTTTACTGAATTAAAGTTTTGCTATACACCTAAATCCACCTCCCAATATTAGGACAGGCATCTCAGCCCTACATATGGCACATGCCCCATTTCATAATGGTCCAACTCTAAGATACCCCTTATTAAAGGCAGCATGGCATACACTAGCATCATATTTCTGTATTGTTCTATGGCACAGTAGGGCTTGAGACATTTACCACAGGGAAATCAACCAACAGTTGTGTGGTGAAGGGGATTACTCTTATTGTTTGCTGCCTGTTCAATCAGAATCTTAAACCCTTGTAAAGCTGACTAAGAGGTTCTTTTAAAAAAAAAAGTCTCAGTACAAAAACCCTCTAAGCACATTTAGAACCAATCTAGTCTCCTTTGAAACACATTACTATCCCTCCACAATTTCCCTCATGTTTACTACTAGAAAAAAAAACCAAACTCATGTCACTTCCAGTAGATCCTGGGCAGACAAAACAGTGGGGAAAAAAACTTCTTTAAAAAATGGCAGTACATAAAGTGCTTCTTTTTAATGAAAGGAATTAGATGTACAGTCAGGCTCAAGTTGTGCAGTTCACAAGCAGGGGGGAAGAAACAGACACAAGTTCAAAACAGTCAGAAAGGAACAGGTTTAACCGAGGACTAAGCTAGACTTTCCACCAGGTGGATTTCTCCTGGATGGTGCAGGTACTGGTGCTACTGGGCTAGGAACAGGTGCAGCTGGCAGGGTTTTTTCTTCACTCTGGCCTGGAGCAGCTTCTACATCAGCCTCAATGTTTTCTAGAAGACAAGATAAAAATGTTTGATAAGGAAAAGGAGACAACCAGAGACATGGGTGGTGGGTAAAGGCTCAGGTGAGGAAGGCAAGCCTGAGCCTCTGCCCCATCCACATCTTCCCCCCACCCCCATGGGGTCAAGCCCACCTCACACCCCAGGTGACTGCCCCCAGACACAGCAGGTGGCATGCCCCAACCCTCCAGGGAGCCTGGCTGCCACACCACTGCCCCAGCCCTCCCAGGCAGCTGGTGGAGAGCATAGGCAGGTCTGAGGAAAGCAATACCTTCCCTTGCCTACATTACCGGAGACTTCCATTTTAGGTACCTCCCCCATCCACATTCCAAGAGGATGCAGCCATGAACATCTTACACTTGGCTCTCGTCATTTGGGGCCAGCTTAGTTCAATAGCCAGAAGAGCAGCACTTGCCAGCAATTCAAGGCAAGTACCCACAATTAGTATGGTCATGCATATTTACTTTTGCACCTTCAATTTGAAGTGGATTCCATCATATGCAGGGTTTACAGTTTGGTTCAATGCATCTCAGCACCTCAACTACACAAATTGTTCCAGTTCTAGCACTCTCGTCATGCAAGTTATGTATCAAACCTGCCAGTGGCTCCTAGTGAAACATCTCAATAGGTGTTGAATAGCCACTACAATGCAAGTCTGAACCCAAGTTCTGCAATTAAGAGTTTTAAAGTCTGCTACATTCACATCTTAATACACAAGCTAAACAAAATCTACGCTGAGTGAGATAATATGCCTAATCCCCTTCGTGGTTTGTTTATAAAGCCCTCCAATAGGTCCACATTAAAATATGGGCCTCCTGAAGTTTACATCTTTTAAAGAGTGCACCATTTCATCCAACTCTATTCTGGTTAAAAGACCCCCAAAAAAGAACATACCCACCCCCCACACAGGAATTCCACATGTGTAGCCCATTTGTTAAAGTTTTGTTTGCCAGGGCATCAACTCTATTGAGTTTTCTATTCATTAGAGTCAATTATCCAGCTTGTCCATTCACATTTCTGGAAAGAGGGAGTTTTAATTAACCGAATCTCCAGGCAGGGAGGGATGTAACTAGATTGGTTTCTGCTGCAGCTGGGAACAGTTTCCATCTGTCCCAGGACAGCAGTCCCTCTGCTTTCTTAGGACAATCCAGGTAGTTAATCTACAATATGCTCTCACAAAATAGGAGACACACAGATGTCACATTCACTCAATTCAGCATATACATGCAATGAAGTTCCTGAACTTTGAAAAGCTAACTGAAAATGCACCCTCTTTTCCCAAATTCTCTGCTATTCAAAAGTCTAGTCTTGATTGCTTAAGTTTATTTCAAATTTTTTTTGAAAGCATGAAGAGGCTTGTAGGATTGCTGTAACTAAGTGGAACAGATTGAGCTTGTGCTGCAATAAGCAGCAGTGACAGAAAAAAAAAAAGCCCCACTCCTTTGACTTGTCAAGTCTTGTTTTGAAAGATTCCTGTAGGATAAAACTTATTATTCAGGTCTCTAGACTAAATGCAAGATGCATTATCAACAAATTTTAATTACAAACACATTTTTATCAAATCACCTATAGGAGATGCAAGGAAAAAATTCTTATGCTGATGCATCAAAAAGTATATAAAAACCCCCCAATGATCCAGTAGAGAGTTTAAACTTCTCATACGGTATTCTACAATACATAATTAGAAACTGGATGGATAAATGGACCCTACATGTCTACACTTCATCGCTCACTTGCTTGCTCTGCAAATGCAGACACCCAAAATTGCACATGAAGTGGGGATTTAAATATCCCGCACTTCATTTGCATAATCACGTTATGGCGCTATTTCAAAATAGCACCATAACGTGATTATGCAAATTAAGTGCAGGATATTTAAATCCCTGCTTCATTTGCAATTTCGGGTGTCTGCATTTGCATTCTGAGAGAGAGAAAGAAATGAAGTATAGACATACCTAGAGTCCTTCAGAATTACAGATTGCATCCATATTCCTTTAAAGCAGCAGAAGCTTGAAACAGTTTAGAAAACTATTTCAGACCAGTGAATAGAAAGATGAACAACATTGGGCATGGAACATTTGTCTGCATGAGCGGTGGAACATTACACATGATAGGCATGTGAAGAGACATTCTGAGATGCTAGGCTTGCTCAGTGACAGTGCTGTGCAGTTCTGACCATGCTCTACTGGGTATCCATAGAGACATGGGGGAGGGGCACAGAGAGAAAGTAATTTATCAGGGTTCATGAGGAATTTCAGTCAGAGGTGCCTGCCTTCCTAGTATTTGTGCTATTGCTTTGGAAGAAGAACCTCTACAATTCCTGCCAGTGGCATTAGAGTTAAGCGTGACTGGTTTGCCTGTCTTCACAACTTATTCTGGCCAGTCACAAAACTTTGCATCAGCGCCAAGATCAAGAAGAGGAAACATGACTGCTATTTAATCAAAACACTTTCTCATAATGTTATGTCAGGAAAACCAACTCCATTTCACTTGTCCATGTCAGTGAGAAGTGGGTTGACTGACTATCCAGTGCAGTTGGAAGTTACTATTCCAGTAGCCATGGGTTCTGCTTATTTTCAGAAGAACGGCTCCTGCACAAAAGGGGGTTTTTGCGCAAGAAGGAGCAGTGTAGACAGCTCCTTGCGCAAAAACCCCTTCTGCAAAAATGGTAGCTCATTAGATAAACAAAGGAAACATGGCAATATTCATTGCCATGCCTCATTTGCATATCTTCTTGTGCAACAATGTTCAGTGTAGACATAGCCCTAGGGTTTCAGTTACAAGCAGAGCTACAACATGAATATTATTTTGCACCAGTCGCATTTACTACTAGGAATGGTGTTGACAAAACAGAGAACGTTCCTTCCTAAAAGTCTTGAAACTCATGCTCTTGCCTCAGTAGATTCTAAAGTTGGTCTCAGAGTCCACCACTGCAGTGCCAATTAAAATGCGTTCGGAATGGCTCATAGGAAAACATTTAGGAAAGCTGCGTATTAGTCAAGGGCATTAGATACTCTTCCCACACTAACATTTCCCACACTAACATCTACATGTTTTGTTAGTCTATAAAGCGCTACCAGACCATTTGCTTGCTGTTTTTTTTCCTGTAACAGACTAACTCAGCAACCCCCTGAAGCTCCATTTGCTGTATGGTTATCAGATGTCAAGCCCATCCCATAACTTCCATTTAAGGAGGAAAGATTTTTCTCCTAGAGCCTTTAAGAAGTCCTTTCAGGAAATGTAACTTCACAGCTTTGCTGATCTTCCAGAAGCTAAAGTTTACAGGTGTGGAAAGTGGCACTGAGTGAAGTATTGGTTTAAAGAAACAAATGGATACTTGTTCTAATCAGGAAATGGGCTATTTTTGTGTAAATTTAAGAAGGTGTGAGGCAACAGACTTCACCTAGACGCTGGAGAAAGATTATCCATGATCAAAGGTATCAATGGTTTTCCATATTTACATGGACCATTTTGCCAATAAACTCCTGCTCAGCAAAACTAGTTGGTAAAGACATTAAAGAGAAGACTATTTCCTTGAAATAAAGAGGAGTGAAGTATCACTTTATCCTTGAGTGTCGAGTCATAGGTACATTTTTTAGCAATCTCTTTTTAAAGAGCTCTGTTGGTGTGAAAACTACATGGGAAGGGAAATTTAACTATATGGATATAATTGTGAAAATAACCAAATGCCATTCAATACACAAAACTTGAACTAGAATACAGAAAACTTGTCAGTTATAGAAAACAAATTACAAGTGCGGTTTAATTTGATGGTAACAATTTACATCCTACAAGGAAAGGAAAGCTGTTTCTAACTGAGTACCTTCTGGCTTTTTCAAATTCTGAAGTCTTAGTTAAAGCATCTAAGAGGTCCCTGCCAGAAGGATACTGAATGAAAAGCTCAGATTAAGAGAGCTGAAGCTAGATCTGCTTGGTCACAGAGGAACTTCAAGCTGCCAATGCCCCTAATGACACACCACAAGGCTTTCAATGACATCTAGATGGAGACACTGCATATCAGATTCTCAGTAGGAAGCATACCTTTTAGTGCATAAATAGCAAGGCTAGTCAGATAATAGTCCAATGAATTTGGAGTGCTTGACCAAGAGAAGAAAGAAAAAACCTAATACACATGAAGTCTAGATTTTTCCAAGATGTTTTAAAAGGTTATAAATTGAAATTGCTATTAATAAATATTCATATACTCAAATATAAATTCCACCTAACAGTCATCCTCCTCAAGGAGGAGAATTAAGAGTCTTAAGGGGCACAGTAGACACCATTGCCCTAAGGAATCACTAACAAATCCCTACTGTTATCAAGTATCCATTTGGCTTAGTGAAGAAATCTCAGCTTTGATAAAAATATGAACCTTATGAGTGCTTTGAAAGTCTTTTGGGAGTAGATTATGTTCAAATGTGGCTCTTCAAATGTTCAAACCCTGTCCAATCAGAGGACAGCATTAGGAGCTGTTTCTTCATTGTGGACCAGAGTTGCAAGTGCTATATTTTGCAGGTAGTCATTGATTATTAACAGATGTATTTTGCTTTTTGTGATTGAAGGTAGTTGTCATCATGTTGTCAGCACTCTGAGACTTATTGCAAAGACTATATTGTGCACTTGGCTCAACAGCTATGCAGCCAAAAGTGGTCTTTTAAGGGCATATATACACTGAACAAGAAGCTACAAAGAACAGCAAGATTTAGTCACATTTCATTTCACTTTATTCTGAATTTTCTGTGTAAGAGGACATTATTTCTATTGCTAAACAAAACTCAACTTAATATTTACAGTCTCTGAACTTAGTATGTAAGGTGTCAAACTGTTCAGAAACTGAAGTCACTTACAGAGCGTCATACACATTGATTTTGAAATCCTGGTACAGGAAGTCTCAATCTTCATTGCACCGTGACCCCCTTCTAACAAAAATTACTGCATGATCCCAGGAAAGGGGACTGAAGCTTGAGGCTGCCCAAGCCCCACTGCTCTAGGCAGGGCAGGAGGGGGACCTAAAGCTAAAGCTCCAGGGCTTCAGCCCCAGACAGGGGCCCTGTAACCTGAACACTGCAATCCAGACGGATGCCCTCAGGCTCTTTCTTTAGCCCTGTTTGGAGGGACTCAGGCTTCAGCCCCAGAAAGTCTAAGTCAGCCCTGGCGATCCCATTAAAATAGGGCTGCACTTGCAACCCAATTTGGCTCTCAAACTATGGCTGGGACCCCACTGTCCTAGTACTAATGATTTGTGGCACTCAATTAGGGATGCTAAAGATGAATCTTAGAAAGCTTCACAACTCTCATAGTCAAAAGTTTATTTCGTTTAGGTTAAATAAAATGCAGAGATGAAACTTAAAATGGTGCAGTACAGCAGTTTTATCTAGGGACAGTCCTTTTCCAACCCCATTTCCCCTGTTATATGGGTTTCAAGTAGGGATGCAAATAGGGACACAAAAGTGTGTTTAAAAATCTAACCATGTAACCTCTAAAAATCATAGTGGTTACACACACTGTGGACTCTGCAATATAAAGCTTAAATAAGCTTTATACTGCAGAGCTTGCAGCAAAGTCTTCCTGGGAGTGGGGTTGCTGCATAATGGGGGGGGGGGGGGGGGGGGGGAAGGGGAGGAGAGACATACTGATAGGGCCTGCTCCAGCAGGTCCTGCAGGGTTGGAATGGCTCCCTGCCCAGAGCAGACGGGGAGCTGCCCCAACCCCTTACAGGTCAACCTTTATACATCCCTAGTTTCAAGTTAGCTCGTTAGTGCCAAGAAGTCTGCACTTGAGACTAACTTTACTGTTGGCAAAGGAACAGGCTCAACCCCAGATCCAATGGGTTAAAAACAAAAAACAGAGGCATTCTACAATTAGACTTCACCTACATTAATAATATGGAGATATACCATCTCATAGAACTGGAAGGGACCTTGAGAGGTCATCAAGTCCAGACCCCTACCCTCATAGCAGGATCAAGATTTGCCCCAGATCCCTAAATGGCCCCCTCAAGGATTGAACTCACAACCCTGGGATTAGCAGGCCAATGCTCAAATCACTGAGCTCTCCCCCCCCCCCCCCTTCTAGCCAAGTACAGCAAATATTCAAGTCATCACCCTTTTGAAAGATCCAAGAAGTAGTCACACACTAGATTTCACCACTAGTAGCTGAACATTATATACACTCCCTCTCCCCCGTTAAGGATGTAAAAGATTAACTAGAGAGCTGGAGCAAGACCCCAGCCCTCCACACTTAACAGGTTAACTTTTTACATGGGTATTTAACTATTAGGGATGTAAGAGTTTAACTTACAGTTACCTGCTAAGCATCAGCTTATCAGTTTCCATTTCAGTTAAAAATCTTCCCTCCCAGCTGCCATACAGTGCTGCATGCTCTGCAGCATAAGCCCCTGCAGAGCCTGCAACACAGCTGGCTCCCTGGGAGCGGGGCAGGCATCTGGAAGCTGGTACATGCCGGAAGATGGCTTATAATATAAGGAGCCTAGCGCATGGGGCATCTGTGAGCGGGGTGAGATGTGTCTTGTGCGCTGATGCTGATGTCACGTGCTTGGTAACTGATATGGGGCACGTATCTGACTAACAATATATGTTAATAAGGGTTGGAGGAGACAGAATTAGACTGCTCATGCTACAAGCTGATAGTATCTTCTCTAACTGTTCTTAAGTACCCATAGTTCGGTTTATGTCATTAAGATGTCGAATGTAGCGGGCCATCCAGCCAATGTCTTTATTCATACTTCTGTTACAGGAATCAAATTTGTAAATGAAGTTAAGTTCTAAGGCTTCCCTGCAGAGCTGGCTTGTGAAATTGGCCAGAAATAATACAGTGACTTTGTGATCCATTAAATGAGTGCCCAGGCAAGTTAAAATGTTCCCCAACAGGTTTGTGTGTTGCCTTTTTGGATATTTGATTTTTCCATTAATTTTTTTTGTAGAAACTGTCCAGTCTGGCCAACATACATGGCAGAGGAGCATTTCTAGCATAGATCACATTAGTGGATGTGCAGTTAAATGAGCCTCTGATGTGGTGGTTTGTGTGTTTAGGTCCTGTTATGATATCGCTTGTATAGATGTGTGGACAGTGTTGGCACCGGAACTGATTGCAGGGGTGTGTTCCTGGATTAGTATGATAGAGGTGTTTTGGGTGGTTACTAGCCCCACTACTAGCAGCAGCAGCTGCCCGCCGGCCCCACCTCCTAGCAGCAGCCGCCACCACCGCCTGCCCGCCCCACAGCCCCACCTCCTAGCAGCAGCAGCCGCCCACCATGTGGTCCTGGCCCTGGTGGCAGCCAGAGCAGTCACCTCCTGCCATGTCTGTGTCCCCACCCCCACCCACATGGCCCTGGCCATGGGAGCAGCCACACCACTAATCTTCCAGGTCCAGGAAGGTAAGTGCTGCTGTGCGGCTCTCCAAAGCATATGGGTGGGCTCAGAATTTTTTGTATACAGCCACACAGGCGCACACCTTAGAGGGAACACAAGAGCCCCAGCCCTGTGGGGCAGGCAGGTTTGGGCCCCAGCCAAGTCTGACCCTGGCCGGTCCAACTTGGCCTGATGAAGCTGGCAGGACACACACCCCTCCAAAGTCGTGCCCAAGCAATCCTGGACAGGCAGGTGTTAACTATTACAATTTTAGTCATTTAATTAAAACGTATTTCCATATTTCCTTCCAACACTTCAAATACACCAGAACTCCATTCTTTTCCTGAGACTTCTATAGGTTAGCCATCAGAAAGGGAGAGTTACTCACCAAGAGTTTCACCAGTTTCCCCGCCCTGGAAGAAAGAAGAAGAAGAAGGAAAAACACACACACCACACACATTATTTCCTTTTACTCTGCAATGCATTTTTAATATTAGATACAGTGGGAAGCACTGAACACCGGGCTCCACTTAGCAGTGACTGCTAAACAATACTTCTCTATACCTAGCAGAGCCCTTCCAGTTTTGGGAATGAAGAAACAATGTAACTGCTTCCTGTTTCTGCATTTCAGAGGTAGCTATCTTAGGATGTTGAATTTTCTAGATCAGATGTCAAGGCAGGACTGTGGATAATGCATGCAGAAGAAACACTATAGCCACTCACATCTATGGAAGTGGTCAATTTAAGTAGGAGTCTAAGGTCATTGTCAAGTGACCAGGGAAAGGAGTTAGATATATTGGTTTTTAAAATACAGACATGTTCATTAATAAGAGCATAATGGTAGAGACTGACTGGACATAGATGCCAACTCTCACCCTAAAGACCAGAGTTATAATGACATGGAGAAACCTGTATTGTGCTCACATGTGCAAGAAGCAGACAGGGCACTTCAATCCAACACTGTTCATTTTAACATCTTTCATTAGAAAATTCACTTTGAAAACTTAAGTTATATTTAAAACTACCTTGATAGCTATAAAATGTATCATGGGAATTTTCAGTCCACTCCACCCCCCCCCCCCCCAAGGGAAGCATACCCTTGCTGACACTGGCTGTCTCAAAGTTCATTTAACTGCATGTAAAGTGGAACAAAGTGATTCTTACTGAGCTTACATTCCACTCAGTCCCAGTTACATTTTCTGTAACAGCATTGAATTAAACTTCCTTACTTGCTTTAGCAGCTTTAACACCAGGTTGGGGCCCAAAATGAAACTGTTGCTGGCAATCTATAAAGTACTAGGTCATTTCCCCAATGCAGATCAACCCTTTAACAGTGAGATAATGAATCTTATTAGAATCGAGAGCCTGTTGCTCAGGTGTAAGCTGACAGCTCCACTGACGTCAACAGAATTACATGAGACAGGCTGAAGCATGCGTATGCACCTCTTAAGTTCTGGACAGGACTACACTATAGTAGTTTAAACTGCTTGCAGCTACAACTACTGTTCAAGTTTAAATATCTAGAACTCAGTGTTTAGTTTGCTAGCCCTCAGCTTATTAAGGGTACTGGGAGATTTTATGCTTTCTCCAGGTAGAAAATAAGAGGCCACAATAAAGCCTTCAGTCCCTTTTCCTACTACAAAATCTTACCAGCAACTATTAAGCAGCCATAAGCATGGCACGCGCTTTTGATAATCACTGACCTTTGGATCTATGAAGTCCCCACAGTTTGCATCAGAAGAGTTTCTCCTTTGTGGTTCAGAATCTTCTCTCACACCTCTGGGCATGATCCCTGAAAGCAGATTTTGTTTTAAAAATGAGTAGTCCCATGGCAATTTAGAGACTAACACACACATGCACACTTTCATCTTGAGATCTAATCTGACATGGCTTTTGCCCACAAAAGATCATGATACTATATATTTTTTTGTTCGTCTCTCAGGCCATGCCTACACAGCAAGCCATTTCAAAATAATATTGAGATGGAGGACTTCTTACTCTGACTCTTGTAATCCTTATTTCACGAAGAGATAGGGAAGTTGAAGGAAGAGTGCTCTTCCTTCGACTTCCTGCGGTCGAGACAGCTTAATTTAGCTTTTGGCACTATTTCAACTTCAGCTGCACAATTTACGTAACTGATGTTACGTATCTTAACTCAACTTTTGCCCTACAGCGTAAATATGCCATAAGGTGCCACAGGACTACTCCTTTTTAAAACTTAGTCTCTCTAAGTCTAACACTTTTGACGTTTAGCTAAGATGTAAAGTCAACCTACAAGAAAGCATACTAGCACAATTATCCATAGTTTTATTTCTCATGAACTAGTGAAAGAGCAGTGACAGTCGAGATTTCATCCCAGGCATCTAGGTGTCTCATCACTGCAGCATTAAAATGCCTCAAACAGTCTATCCTCACAGCCTCACCCCTTTGAGAGAAATACACTTTTTCCTCATTTATACATAGAAACTAAGGTCCAAAGTCACACAGAAAAGGTGTGGCAAAGATGAGAGATTAAGCCACATTACCTGAATCTCAAACTGCTGGTGCCTGAACTTAAAAAATTCTTTCCTCAATACCATCAACTGCATTCACTACAAGATGCTAATGATACTGCTTCGCAGTTCAAGAGACCACTCACAGCCTTTTCCATAAAGCATTACAAAATTAGAATAATCGCTGGACACTAGCAACACTAGAATAGATACTAAAACCAGAGTGATGCTTTTACCTGTTGAGTCAGCCTTAGAAAGTGGATTCTCTTCAGGAGGACCAAAGATGTTGGATGCCATTCTGTTCCTTCGTACTGGCTGCTCTTTTGGCAAATCAAAGCCCAAGTTGAAATTGGAACCTCCGCCTGGAGGGCGCAGTACCCTGTAGAAAGATTTAGTGTGACAATCTTATATTTCAAGAGTTTTATCATGTTTTGGCATACAGAAGCCAAACACTAAATGGGAACCAAGAATGAGTTACACTTGTAGCTCACTCCTGGACCTACAACATACTTCAGGACAGCACAAAGACATCTGTTCTGTTGCTGCATTCATACATTTGGGAACTGATCAGAGGACTGTACAGAGAAACAGTGCAATTCACTACACTAAATAAAGATAGCCAAACAAAGGGGGGGAAAAAAAAAAAAAAAAACCAGCCAGCTCCATTTATCCAAGTGTCCCAGAATCAGGAAAGGATACTACATTTCCAACTTAGAGCCAAAAAACCCTATTTATCATAGAGTCCAATCCTTCAATTGCTAACAGCCAAATTCATTAGAACACCCTACAAAATTAATCTTGAAATGAGCAATATGGCAAAGACCAACATTTGGCACAAACCACTGTACTATTTGCACCATCACTGATTGTGTCTAGCTTCCAGACTCTTCTATTTGGAACTGTTCCAATTTTTTTAAACCCAAACATGCAGCAAGTTCCTGAATTAAGAGATGAGCCAAAAAGCTTATAGTAAAAATTGCTCAAGTGCCATCTGTATTGAGCAGGGATCATTAAGGGGCAAAGTTTAGCTGCCAAGCAAAAAAGGCATGGCATGTCTATAAAGCTCAAAAAAGCAAGATAATCTAGTAGTGAGACCTTGAGCAGGAAGTAATAAGAAGCCTGTCTGGTACCTCCTCCAGAAAGTCAAAAAGTGAAAACAAGAAAGTGCACAACACTTAAGCTTTCAATTCCTTCAGCCATAATTTCTTCAGCCTAATTTCAGAAGATTAGCACCACTCGAGGCTAGATGAGTAAGGAACAGCTCTCAGATGAAATTCAAAATACTGCCAAAGTTGTTGATTCAG
This sequence comes from Pelochelys cantorii, assembly GCA_032595735.1. NCBI lineage: Eukaryota > Metazoa > Chordata > Testudines > Trionychidae > Pelochelys > Pelochelys cantorii. The sequence continues at coordinate 18,490,481 of CM064344.1, forward strand.
AATATCAAATGAAGTTACTATCTTATTAGGAATGTGAAATGTTAACCAGTAAGCATCACCTTACTGAATGGGTGAGGCTTACCTATCCAATTAACTCTGTGGTGTTCAACCAGTTCTATACTGGCTACTGCTATCACAAACTAGCCACACTCAACCAGCCAAATAACCACATGTGGCTAGCGCTGGGGTGGGCAATAATTTTGGATTGGGGGGGGGGGGGGGAGACTTCACAAATTTTGGAAGTTGCTGCGGGCCAAACCGGAAAGGCAGGGCCTCAGGCGGAAGGGACAGGGTTGAGAACCACCCTGCTGGGTACTGTGACCTTATTTTCTGAACCAGCTGCAGCTAGTAAGAACAGTTTAATTTAAATTATGAAACAGATTAAGCGTTTTAACTTTCTCATGTTAGTTTATCAAACTTCATTTTAAATAAAGTAAAATATTATGTCCAACATAAAAGGTTTCAATGTTTTGTTTATTTATGGGAGGCGTAGGGAACCCTTTTTGGGTCACGGGTCACTGACCCACAAAGATTAAAAAAATCATTTGGGGACCACACAAGTGAGAAGCAAAAAACTCCTTCAACGCCCCTCCCCCTCACTGATGTGGCCACAACTGAGACACCTCACTCCTTTGGTGCCCCAGCCTCTAGGGGTGAAAGTAAGGGTATGTCTACACTACAGTGTTATTTCAAAATAACGTGTCTACACACAAAATGCATTTCAAAATAACATTTTGCTATTTCAGAATAGCGCATCCACACTGTGAGTGAACTCTGAATCGCATTCAAGGCTGGCCAGAACCAGTTCCAGCAGGGCACCAGGTCAGGACTTAGCCTCAGGCAGCAGCCCCACACAGTATCTGAGGTCTGTGCTTAAAGGGACCCTCCCAGACAGCCAGTTCTCAGGTTTCCCTGCTTGCTTGTCTACCTTGATGAGAGACAGCAAAGCATTTTGTCTGTGTGCTCTGGTTGCCCTCACTCAGGACACCACAGCACTCTGCAACATGGAGCCAGAGCTGCCCCTGGGCACTCTGGTGCTTCTCGTGGATGTGTTGCTGCAAGCCTGGCTGCACTTTCTGCAGGCTGCCATCCAGGAGGTCCATTGGGGGGCTGTCAGTATCCAAAAGGCCCTGTGGGAGAGCTTCCACCCTGAGGAGCACTAAGAGCCTCCCTGGTCTGCCCCACTGGGGGCTTGTGCCTCATTCCTCCCTCACATCCTTCCACTTATCCCTCCCTAACCTCCCTTCCTGATGTAAAATAAAATACATGTATTTTCATGAACACAAACTCTCTTTATTTAACAAAACTGGGGGGGAGGGAATGAAACCCTTGTGAGATTGGGGAAAGGAGGCGGGAAAGGGGAGAAGAGAGGGTGGGAGAGGGGAGGGGGAAACCTGGGAGGAGGGAGCTGGAAGGGGGAAGCAAGGGGAAGGGGGAAGCTCAGGGCTCTCACCAGACCAACTTGATTGTCATGCAAGCCTGCTCCTGGGTTCGCATGTGGCCTTTGGTGGCCAGGCTGGCAGCTATCCTGCCAGAGACAGCCACATTCCTCCATCTAGTGCGGAGATCATGGCATCTGCCCCAAACCATGATCTCCACCCTGGACCAGGAAAGCACCCTCCTTCTCTGAGCCCTGGCAGGCTCCTAGGAGCTGGCAGACTGCTCCTGGGGAGCGGTGAAGGGTTGGCTGCCAGTGGCTTGCTGGCTCATGTTTTGGGGCCACTGGTCAGGGGCAGTGACTGCTGGCTCTGGGCTGGCAGGCTTAGAGCTGGCACAGGCACTGTGGCCAGAGTCTACCCCTTTAAGGGCTCCGGGGAGGTGGGGAGGGAGAAGTGTTTTTGGTTGAGGCCAGAGTAGCCACCAGGGCACCCTGGGAAGGCTGGAGGCCCCCTATTTCGAAATAAGTGTCTACACAGTACTTACTTCAAAATAGCTATTCCAAATTTGGCGTTATTCCTCGTAGAATGAGGTTTACCAAATTCAAAATAAGCGCTCCGCTATTTCAGAATAACGGTTTGGCTGTGTAGATGCTAGAAAAGTTATTTCAAAATAGGGGCTGTTATTTTGAATTAACTTTGCTGTGTAGACATACCCTAAGGGAATGGGGTAACTGAGGTACAAGGCTTCCCATAGACCAGATTTATTTTTCTGGTGTTCTGGAGTTAGTGGATTTTATGGACCTCCTTAGGCTCTGGGGTAGGGGGAAAAAAATGAGGGGTACAGTGCAAGAGACAGGGCTGCCAGCAAGTAGGATTGGGATGGGGTGCAGGATCTGGGAGGGAGCTGGGGTGCAGGAGTAGGCTGGGAGTAGGGTATCTAGCCAAGTGGAGGGAACAGGAACAAGGGAGGGTGCAGTGTGGGGCCAGAAGAGAGGGTGCAAGAACAAGGGAGGGTGTTGGAGCAAGCCGGAGGAGACGGGTTTTGAGGGGGAGGGAAGTGACAGGATTCGGGGGGGGGGGAAGGGAGGGGAGGGGGAGAAGAGAGAGAAACCTTCTCTGGCTCCTGCCCTCTTGAAGAATGGCTGCAGCCACACTGTCCCAGCCACCCCCAAGGCACTGCAGCCATAGGCTGCCCCGGAGGAACTGTGGCCACATGTCCCCAGGCTGCCGGGCAGCCCAGGGGCTGGCTCCAGAGGTGCTGCTACTGTGGCCTGGGGTCAGTCCCGAAGGCGCCATGGCAGCAACGCCTCCAGCCTCTGGGGCCAGCCACAGGCCGCGTGGCTGAGGTAACGATTCTGCCAGGGCCAGCCCTGTTGGGAAGCCTCAGCCCTAGCACTGCCTCTTCTCCAGCAGCTGCATGGGGGAGGAGTGGCGGGGCTGAGCTCCTTCCCCTGTGGCACACACCTGTTAGGGGACAGGGCCTGGAATTGCCTCATGGGCTGGATCAAAGCCCAAGATGGGCTGGATCTGGCCCATTGAGGCTTCTGCCCACCCCTGGGCTAGCAGCTAACATGCTGGACACCACAGAGTTAACTGGTAGCCAGTGAGGGTGGGAGCAGCTCCCATCTGCCATGGGCAGGGGCTGTGCCAGATGCTGCGGGTCCATGCGCTCCACAAGTAGGGGCAGCCTCTTTACATGGGGAGTCCAACCCACCTCAGACAAGGGCTGCTCTAGCAGGAGCCGGTGCCAGCCTCAGGCCCTACATGAGGGCTAGGAACAGGAGCCCTGCGGATTGCACCAACCAAACTGGAGCAGTCCTCTGCCCGGGATCCCGCTTAATCGATTAAATGTTAGGTTGACCTAATGGTTAACTGATTACCCAGAACTTTACACTGCCATTTTATATACAGTTCAGACCCAAACTATGGAGAATGGACAGTCGGGTGAGTCTATAATAGTGAAGTGAGGATCCCAGTACTTTTTAGTAGGGATGTTTACTGTTTTAACAGACTCTAATCATGTGACTACTGAAAACCTCAGCAGTTACATATGCCGCACGCTCTGCCGCTTAGTGGGGCTGCCAGCCCTTGCTGGCTCCACTCCTCAGAGTGGCTTTGCTGCTGCAGTGAAGCCACCTCCCCAGGAGTGGGGAAAGTTTAACTGATAACATTAACTGATAAACTGATGCTTATCGGTTAAACTCTAACATCCCTACTTTTTTGTACAGTAGAATCCCCTAACAGTTTGGGTCTTATGCTACAGTTCATAGTAGAAAGATGTCTGTAGAATTTCACTATGCAAAAATTCAAACCCAAATACTGCAGAGCTGGAATAACGATCCTGTGTCTCCGATATGGATGATCGCTGCCAGGAATGACTTATTCTCAATGAATTCCAAACTATAAGCCTACTGCACTAAAGGCAGAAACATAACATCAATTACTTTTATACCTTGATAACCTCAAATGCAGCAGAGCGACAAGCAACACAACTTTCAAACAAATTAATTCACTCTTGTATGATATTCTAGAACTGAATGGAGTTTTTAAACTTACTATCAAGACATCCTTAGAGGGGAACACCCCTAAATTGCAGTGCTTCTTAGTATAGCAGGGATTCTGTACAGAATCCCTGCTATACACTACACACTGAACATACAACATCCAGACTACCCAACAGATTAAACACAGCTTTTAAGAATCCACATATACCTTTATGATTTCTTTAGTCCCCATTTCTGAGGCATGTAGTTTGAACAATCACACCAAACAGTCAATTAAAAATTCATCTACTGAATACTGTATCTTGTAAAGAAAAGTTATCCTTCTAGTGAAAGTGTTTAAATGTGAACACCACCTCTCGTCTATTAGTTGAAGTGTTTAATGAAGAGCTTGCAACCACAACCCATATCTCCCCCTATTGACAGATTAGTAACAATCATTTCCTAGGCAGACTGATGTCAAACAGACTTAAGACATCCGGGTGAATCATGCAGAAATACAAAAAAGGGTAGCCAACTGCTAAGTATACATAAGAACAGTCATAATGGATCAGACCACAGGTCCACCTAGCCTAGTAACCTGTCTTCCAACAATGGCCAGTGCCAGATGCCACAGAGGGAGTGAACAGAATAGGGAATCTTCAAGCAATCCCTCTCCCCTCACCTGTTCCCAGCCTCTGACAGAAGCTAGAGACACCAGTCTTACCTTCATGGAAGTTAGGTCCATCAATGGCTATTAGCCAGGGTGGGTATCTAGTTCTTTCTTGAACCCTGTCTTCACATCCTCCTCTGGCAAGGAGTTCCACAGGCCCAACCATGCACTGTGTGAAGAAAAGCTTCCTTTGTTTGTTTTAAACCTGCTACCTATTATTTAGTGACCCCTAGTACTTATGTTATGGGAATAAGTAAATAATTTTTCCTTATTCACTTTTTCCACACCACTCGTGATTTTATAGACCTCTTATCATATCCCCTTTTAGTCTCCTCTTATCTAAGCTGAAAGTTCCAGTCTTTTTACTCTCTCTTCATAAGAGACCCATTCCAAACCCCTGATCATCTCTGTTGCCCTTTTCTGACCCTTTTCCAATGCCAAGATCTTTTTTGAGATGAAGCAACTTCATCTGTATGCAGTATTCAAGATATGGACGTACCATGGTTTTAGAGGCAATAAGATGTTCTCTATCTTATTCTCTATCCCTTTTTTAATGATTCCCAACTTTACTTTCTTGACTGCCGCTGCACATTGAGTGGATGTTTTCAGAGAACTACCCACAATGACTCCAAAAATCTAGTGAAGCTTCAACATGTCTGACATTCTAGTCTGGCTAAGCTTATCAGTTCACCCTTTTTAGTCATCATCCAAGCCCAGGATTTTGCATTTGCCCCGCAACAGCTGACAAAGACACTTTTTCTGAAAGACATCGCTCTTTGCATGAAATCCAATTAAACACGAAATGAGAAGCAAACCTCAGCTCCATGAAGAAAACACTCTTGCAACAGAACCAAATACCCAAATTCTCAACAGGAAGTTTCTGCTTGTTTAAAACCGCCACTTCAAAACACAGAACACACCCCCACCCACCCCTAGTTCCAACTTGCCCAGAAGACACTACCAATGCTGAGCTCAATGTAGTTTGAGATATTTTTAAGAAATGCTATGCAATCGCTCACAAGTGATCTAATTACGTTCTTTGTTTTAGACAAACCCTGGCTTCCCTGACCCAGTCTCATGCTCTCTCTTGTTCTGGTATCGGTTTTTTTTAAACCTCTTTTCCACAGCAGTCTCATAGCCCTTGTTTCCTGCCCCCTCAAGATGGCTCCCACATCCTTATGTGGGAACCCCCGCCCTCAAAGAATAGCCAATGCAACGCCGCAGGTTTTGATCAATGGAGAAAAGATGCTCAGTGAAGTAGCGCCTTCACTTTCCCCCAGCCCTGGAGCATGCTCTTGGAGATCTAGCCGCCTATAATCCATTTAAAGCAACAGTACACAATGAGCTTAACAATACAGACACATTCCACCTGGCACAATCAAACCTTCCACGAAGTTACAGGACCCTACAACTGTCCCCGAGTAGAAGCAGCCTCTTAACAGGAATGCCTGATGAGTTACCAGTGTGCCCACTGCCCCTGCTAAGGCTCACAAGTAGAGAAGCCACAGACAAGAGACAATAGAGCCGGCTCCAGCCCCACCCAGTGTGGGCAACCCTCCCGGGGCACCGCCACTCGAGCAAGGAACGAGCTACTAGCAGCTCAAGACAGGCGGCACCAGGGACTGCAGGGAGGACGGCGCCGGGGTTTTGGGGAGGGACCGAGAGGCGAATCCAACTGCGTGGCTGGGCAGCGAGCTCCCTTCCTTTGTTCGGCGAGCAGCCGCACGCAGCAGCAGCAGCCGCCCGGGGCGGGTCTGCCGCGATCCCGGGCCCTGCGGCTCATCCCCAGACAACTGCGTCAGGGCTTCGCCGCGAGACAGCGAACCCCACGGGCGGCACATGCCGGCGGGGCGCCGCCGGGCAGCCCCGAGAGCGCCGTCAAGGCGCCGCACGGCTGGACCCAACCCACCAGCCCAGCGACGGGGCTTAACGGATCCGGACTCCCCTCCCCCTCCCCCTCCGCATGCACTCGCCCATCGCGAGAGGGAGCCCCTCAGCGTCACCCCAGCGCGCGGCTCCCCGTGACGGCCCGGCCAGTTTTGTCCCCCCGTGGGCAAACGGTCCCAACGGCCAGTCAGCCCCGTTCCCTCCCCCTGGAGCCCCAGTCCCCCCACCTGGAGCTGCTCCTTCCGTTGGGGTCCACGCCCTTGAAGGTGGTCGTGGTGGTCATGGCAGGGAGAGATGGGCGAATGAGCTTCTGAGCGAGAGGCCGGCAGAAGGTGAACTTCCCCCGCTGCTGGTGACAACTACTGCAGCTACCGCTGCCCCCCGCCCCAGCAGCCGGTTTTTATACGCGCAAAAAGACGCGCCCCCCTTCGGCTCTCTCATTGGACGATTCAAACCCGATCCCATCCGCCATTGGGCGAGGAGCCGCCACTCTGTGCTTAGTCCCGCCTCAACCTGTATGCTGAATGGCATGGGGGCAGCCTTCTTCCCTGCCCCTAAACTTGATTGGGGGAGAAATAACGTTCTCTCAGAGTGGATTGGCTGCCTTTGGTGCCGGAATCCCTTTGTTGCTAAATGGAAAGTTCAGTTGTCACTCACCTGACTCGGTTCTGATTGGCTCAACTATATATGAGGCCAGACAAATCTCCAGTAAATCTAGTTCAACAGATTTTTCATTATGAGGGGGCACAGTTGGATTGAAACTGAAGGGTCCCCACAAATGGAGTGACTGGATCTAGCCTAGCAGCACTACAGTGGGAGGTATTGGGCCAGAAATTCAATCTTTAACCCAATCACCACCATGCACAAAATACCTCAAAATTGCTTTTATGTTGCTGGTGCTGTCTCAGAAAGTCACGCCATGATGTCATGCTCTCATGCCATGTCATCACCTCCAAAGGTAATCTTCCTGTGATGCAATGTGAAGCCACCATCTCAAAACATAATTTCAGCACCTACCCATATCCATATGCTGAAGTAGTCCCCAGCCCACAAAAGATTATGCCCAAATAAAACTGTTAGTCTTTAAGGTGACACTAGATTTTTTTAAATACCCATCTAAGACTATCATCATGCTGTAACAAGCATTAACACCCATTGTCTCAAAATGTTCTGCTGCTATGCAATGGCAGCACCTAAAATTTCACAAACTCATGGGATACAACAAAATAGCACCACCTCAAAATCTGATCACACAATGATAATCATAGTGCAGCCTCAAACATCCATACAAAAAGACATACAGCAGTGCTTCAAAATATAACACACACTAGTGATTTTGTGTCAAAACATACAGCGATAATGCATAAAATGCTGCTCTTTCAGAATCACATTCTGTTACAATACATTGGCACTGTATCAAACCAGCTTCTGTTCTATCCTCTACAGCTTCTTACACCACACATCACCAAAGTACCTGAGCACCTTCCAGCAATGCATTAAGAAACATGACTAACATTGGTCACATGTTTATTCTCTCATGATAGCATGCAAAGTACCAAGGAAATGGACTAACCTTGAACTTAGTCATATGTTATTTGGAAAATGGAAATCATATATTCAGACTGGTTAATTAGTGTTCTATTCTGATAAATAGCCCACTATAGTTATGTAGGTTAGAACTTTGTCTAATAGTTAATATGTCTAAAATCTCAGTTAATAGCCATAATTTCTATAATACCTTCCATCCAAACATTTAAAATGCTAACTGATTAAATCTCCTAACACCCCTGTGATGGAAGTCAGGAGTATTAGCCCAATTTTACAGGTGGGGAAATGGGGACACAGAGGTGAAATTACTTGACAAAGGTCATAAAGTACCACAGAATGGAGATCAGAAGCCAAATTTCCAGTCCAACTTGCTTCTCTACCCCCAATTCCAAACGGCATGCCCCAACTCAACTACATGGCCTCCCTATCACTCTCCCTTAGGAAACAAAAGGAAATGAGTGCCTCTCAGGTCTGAATACACTGACTTTGGTGACCCAGTTGCAGCAGAAATTAATTGGTCTGTAATGGTATACCATCCACCTCTTGCAAGCACCCTTTCTGGTCTAGTGGGAGTGCAGTTTTTTCCACTTCCACTGAGGTTCCCCATCAACTGATGCACTCATCAAGCAAGCCTCCAGTGACTCAACCCTCCATTCAAGTCACACACACTCCAACTGCAAAACCAAACCAAACCAACCCCTTCTGGGATATATTGTCCAACCAGGCCTAATCGCAAAACCTTTAGTAATGTCCTGCAGCTCTTGCTGGGTTCAGTTTCATTCATAATCCAACAAGCCCCATCACTGTACCCCTCCATCAGCAACATTTCTATCATCAGACTGAGGCCTGATTAGCCTTCCCTCATCCTATTTCAGTACCCAACTTGGCAAGCTTATGTGCAAAGATTCCTGTTCTGGGATGGAGCAAAACCCCTGAACTGCCTTCTAGGTACATAAAAGGTTCTTACAAGGAAGAGGGAGAAAAACTGTTCTCCTTAACCTCTGAGGATAGAACAAGAAGCAGTGACTTAAATTGCATCCAGGGCAGTTTAGGTTGGACATTAAGAAAAACTTCTTAAGTGTCAGGGCGATTAAGCACTGAAGTAAATTGCCTAAGGAGATGAAATCATCACTGGAGATTTTTAAGAGCAGGTTAGAGAAACACCTGTCAAAGAAACAAAGAAAACTGCCATGGGTGCAGGGGGCTGGACTAGAGGACCTCAAGGTCCCTTCCAGGTCTACAAGTCTATGACTTCACCTGTCCTTTAGTCCTCTAGTCCTGGTTCTCCAGTTGGGTCAGCGTCATTTTAGCCTTCTTCTAGGGTGCGGTAACAGTTCCATCCCTTCCCTGGGTCTGTTTAAACTGTCCTCTCTCAGGGCACAGCCAATTCTTCAGTGGCTGTTGTTGCAAGGGGACCCATTTTTCCAGGCCCCAACTCAGAAATTCTCTAAGTAAGTTGCCACATCCCTTTAAATAACTAAATTTCCCTGGGCCACTTCCTCACAGCCTTTATCTTTTCTGAGTCCCAGCAGCCACTCAGAAACACCTTCCTTGCTCCTCTGGTTCCTGGCTGCACCTCCTGCAGACAGCCAGGAGTCCCTTCCTTATTCCTTTGGCCCTTCTCCTGCAGCCAACCAGAACCACCTTTTACTTCCCCAATGTCTACCTACAGACTGAACTCACGCGAGCTCTGAAGCTCCTTTCATATGGACCTACTGAGCCCTGATTGGCTGGGCCCTACAGAGTCTTTCCTGAGTGGCTTCATCTCATGTAGCCCCTTTGGGAAGCTTGGAGGATCTTTTTCACTGCCATTTTCTGGGGTGAGGTGTGGCAGGGAGGAGGCCTAAGAGCCTAGTCCACCCTTGTCACACTGGCCCACTTTAGATAAAGCACAATAATAATTACATATATAAAGTATTAGAGTAAAACATGATTCAATGTGAAAGTATTGTAAAAAATGATTTTAAATTATACTTTGTTTTATTGTTTCAGAATAGCCCATTACGTGAGGGGATACAGACATGTATGGAGAAGAGGCTACAATCTTGAATTCTATCTTACAAAATCTCCCATTTTTATGTTCATTTTAGATTTAAAATATAAAGATCAAAGGATGACCACTTTCCTTTTAGCTTTGAAAACAAACAACAGCTAGAGCCTTAGAAATCCACTAATTTCTGATTGGTTGAAGCTAGAGTCAGTTCTCTTGGCTAATCATAAAATATTTTTGCATTAATGGTCACAATATAATCAGTGTCCATCAGAAAAAAATGACACTACTTACATTATGCTGGCTAGGCCATATGAGTAACAAAATGAAGTTACCGGAAAAGAATATTCTTGCAAGAGTATCTGCTTTGAGCCTAGCTATCTTTTGCCAGCGTGTTTATTTTATATCAGTATCTTCGCTGTGACTTTGTACATAGTTTGCAGCATCAGACCATGCTATATTTTATTTGCATTAATTGATTTAATCGGCTTTTTATTTGAAAGCCAATTTGAGTATATGTAAAAAAGATACTCTTCTTGAAGTATCTCCTTGTACCCTAGAAGTTATTAGCCACTCAGCATGTTTGATTTCAGAACGTTCTGATGTCAAGCATGTCATAATACTTTGCACTTCTAGAACCTCTTTCACATGAACATCTCAAAGTGTTTAACAAACATTAATCCTCAAACCACTGGCTAGATGGAAATATATTATAATCCTAATTTTGAAGTTGGAGAAACTACGGCACAGAAAAGGTAAGGCCAGCATTTTCAAACTTGTGTGCCTAAAGATGGACACTTAAATCTATAATTAGAGGCCTGAATAAAACTGCCTGATCTTCAGTATTAAGTACCCAGAGCTCCCACTGAAGTCAATGGCAGCTGGATTTCTGAAACTCAAGCCACTTTTCTTTAGGGTCTATATATATTGATGTAAATCTATAACTGTAGGCACCCACATTTGAAAATGATAGTACAGGCTGCTTGCCCAAAGACAAGACTTTATCCGAACTCAGAACAGAGTCCTGGCTAGTAGTGCCCCATTTTAACACCTAGATTACACTTTTTTATTAACAGAACAGATATGGAAAAATAAGTCTCGGTGTCCAAAATATTATTTGAAGTGATGGCCATGATTTGTGAAGGACCAGTAAAATAAAACTGTATCTTAGTGAGGATCTAATGAGTTTGTTGCATTAGCATTTTTGTATTGAAGGTCATGTGGTCCCTATTGTATGTAGCTAGTATGCATTACCTATGGCATTTATATTCATTATGGGCCTATTGACTTCATATCCTCATTAAAAAAAAAAAAATGGTGAAAACTGAGTTTTCTTAAAGTGCTGAACCTTTGTCCTGATCCACATTGGTAGTAAAACCATGTTCAGATTAACCTGTTCCTGACACCTATCATCAGCAATAGGTCATTTTTCTAATGAAGATGACATCATATAGACACATTCAGACTGTGGGAAGCAGGACTCAACAGCAAACCTCTAAGCAGGTAGTGCTGGCAGTCTTCAAAGGAAGGCTCAACTTAAGTCACAGGGATACAAATGGCAAGAACATACCAGGACAAAGGTCCAAAGGACTAGTTTGTGGGCTTTAAAAAGATTTGGTATGCTACCCCTGCTACATTTTATATGTTGGAATGAGTAAGTGCCTTCTAGTAATCAGTTTGCTAGACTAGTTGAAAGAAAAGTCTCTGAAAAATTTGGGGACAAAAATGGTTTTGGTTGTCAAACATTTTAAGGCAATAGGAGCTTGTACCCATACAGTCATCTTCCAGTACTACTGAAGGCAGCTGTTAGCCTGAAAGTGTCTGCTCAATCTAAAAGCAACAACAGCTAGAGAATCAGGTACTAGACGCAAAGGAATTGAGGTTAACTGATTGCACCTTTTGTTTTAATAACATGTTGAAATCCTTCTGCAAGGACCTAACATAAGATGACTAGGGATATTCTTAAAGCTGCAGCACCTGACTCATTGCTAGATTATATTTTTTCACTCTTTTGGACAGGGAAACTTTTGTAAGTTAGGTATAAACCCAATTTAAAGGGTCTTGTTTCTTTAAAAAAAAAATCATATAACTCCCCATGATGTTGACAGGAATTCAATGAGGTTAGCAACAAATGAAGCACCATTGTACTTCTGTATGAGGTTAAAGGATTCCTTACCACTTTTGAAAACATATGGGTGCTCCCTGCCTGTCTTTTTTATTCCTATCCCCTTAGGGGAGAAGGAACAAGGCTGAAAATGCATCTGGCAGTTTTCAGACTAACTGTAGGCAAGAGTGATCCAAAAATTAAATGAGAACTCATCCTCTATTTTCAGAAGCTGAAGCAAGTTCAAACAGATTTTTCCAAAGTTTTGGCATAATACCATCCAGCTGAAAGAATTTGAGACTTGGAGTGGGTTTTCAGAAATCTCAGGCTAGAGAAGTCTTTACTAGCCAGGTTGAATGACAAAACATCTAAAGACCGAGGGGAAAATATTCTCAGAATCCCACCCAGGACTCTGACTTTCGGTCTTAATTTCCTTCACTGAACTATTGTTTTAAAAAGGAATCACCTGTGGATCTAGATACAGAAATATCTGCAACAAAGAGCAATGTCATTTCCCCAGAACAGTGTGATTTTGAAGTGCAGTCCAGAACAATTGCATGCTGAGGAAGAAAATACTCTGCTTAATTTTAAGAAATCCCTAATTCTAGTAACAGGGGAACAAAAAGTGGCCTACAACAGGAGACTAATACTCCTGGATATTTATTTGAAAGTTACCACAAAATACAGGCATATTCTGTAATTTATTCTTCCCAGAAGTTTAAGGTGGGTAACAATGTGTTACCAGGTGATATGAGAAAATACCATTCAGTCATTTAAACTTTCTTAAAGCATAGAAGCCATATCATTCTACCATGCAAGAATCATTGTGACTGACATTTCTTTTGCTAGGGCAGGAGGCAAAGGGAATCATTCTTTAAAAACAAAAAAACCACCCACAACTCTTGGAGCTCTTGCAAAAGGTGGTCATGAAGAAGCAGGGCTTTACTTTCTACTTCCTTTATGCATTAAGTACTTGTGAGTAGCTGAAAGCCTTAGGAGATTCCAAGTGACATAGAACAAACAAGAAAGCCAAATAAAAATATTCTACACAGACAGTGAAGGGAGGAAGTAAGAGCGCGAGCTTAGTGGCCTTTCACTAAAGTCTTGGATTACAGCTCCACTCCATTGTATCCCTCTTGTTTTGTACTCTTCTTGATATGAATCAGGGCTTAAATGGGGCCTGAACTCTTCTTCTTTCATCCCATAACACAGCATAGTGTTGAAGCAGGGTTTGAACCTTCTTTACAATACCTGAATGTGCCCATCTACAAGTTTCTGATCTACTTTCTGTACAATACTTCATGGATTCTCACCTTGGTATTCCAAAATATATCTCCCCTAATCCACATTAATGTAAACCGAACACTCTTCCTCTCAATCTCCCAATCTGTAAAATGGGAACTATGCTTATTTGCTTACCACATAGGGTGTGTCTGTTCTACTCCTGGGAGCAAATCTCCCAGCATAGGTATACAAACTTGCACTAGCAGAGTTGTGCACTTAAAAACAGCAATGTGGATGCTGCATCTCAGGCTGACCCCAAGTGGCTAGTCCGAGTCTCTGCCAGGGCTACAACATCCATGCTGCTATTTTCAGCGCACTAGCTTATGCCCCACTAGTGCAAGTGGGCTGGAAAATTTACTCCCAGCTACAGTGCAGTCATTACCCACATAGAGGTGTAGATGTTTGAGGATTAAAGTTCGTACACTGTTATAGAGATATAAAGAACTACAAGTGCTAAGTATTACCACTATGCAGAAAAATTGAGAAAACTGATTATTTTAAACAAGAAGTTTATTTAAACAACAAGACGCTTTACTTGAAGGGAAACTATCTAGGATCAATGTTTTTTGGAGTAATTTACCCCTACTTAGACAGAGATTGCTCTACATGTAACAGCTACGTACAAAAAAGTTATAAAATCGTCCTTGGTTTTACAATGATAAAAGAAAAACATTGAAATTATCCAATCAAACAAAGTATGCAATGTTTTTGTTTGTCAACAGTGAGAGCAAAATAACTTACTGGAATATAAAGATAAAAGTTGAAGGAGCATGCCACAATGGAGAAAAGGGGTATTTTCACAGAACCAGGTTTTTTTTCCCCACCCCATCTCCATTCAATGTTGATCAAAACATACCATTGGCCATTTAGTTAAAAAAAATATGCATTGTGTCTGTGCACATACACCAGATACTTTATGTACAATAGAAGGAAGAGGAAAAAAGAGAAGAGAAAAAACTATACTGCAGTAGTCAGGATGTGGCTGAACCAAGTCTCATTTTTCTAATTGTGAATGTGTCGTCTGTGGGAGCACAGTTTTGGAGAGAAAAGTAGCAGGTTCTCTTTTTAGTAGACTCCTCCTGTCTGCTGCTGGAACACATCAATTGTATCTTCATCCTCCATTTCCAACTGTATCAGAAAGAAAGAACTGCTTTCAACTCAGCTGAGTAAATATTAGACATATTTGAAATGTCTTAATTTCACATCTTCACATATCTCTCTTACCACAATTTTAAATGATCAGAAAAAAAAAATCCCAAATGTATGCATTCACTCTGCTTTATAGGAACATGAAACTTTAAGACTGATATAAAGAACAGTGGATAATTGGCTATCTAAAACAAAATTAAGATCCATGACTATATTGATATGCTCTCTAAGGGCCTCACAGACAACTCTGTTGCCTACATTAGACCATTTAATCCACATCCACCCCCCTCCCCGCCTCCATTCCACTTTGTGATTGTTCAAATGCACAGCATCTGAGTGGCTTAAGTTACAGTATTAAAAAAAAAGCAAACTATGTTCAAAGTCAAACAATAAGAAAATGGGATACTAGTTACTAGATACAAAGAATTTGTCTATAAAGAGTTCTAGACATGTTGTATGGTCAATGTAAAACAGTACCAGAGTACAGCATGCCATATTACTAGAGCTGTATTGCTATAACACACTGCAACCTCCATACTCCGTGCCACAGGTGTTCTTGTATTGGGGACACATGAACACTGGCAGGGGGAGGCAGAAGCAACTCTGTGCGTTGCTGCTCCCCTCCCCGCCCACACACACCTGGGGGAACTGCAGCATAATGACATGATCTGCTGGAGGCTTTTGTCCACTCCTCCCATAACAGCAGGGGGTGGTGCCTGGGAGCAACAAGGAATGCAGAGCACCAAGTAAGCACTGCACCCCGATCTCCCTCACACCTTCCGTGGCCTGGCAAAATCTTTAATTCAGCAAACCCTGTTTCCCAGGGTTGCTAGATTAAAGAGGTTCAAGTGTACAAGTCTTGCAAGTGGCACTCTGTGTTGGCATACTGCCTTTTCCCCTATAAAAGATCTTATGTGCTTTGTTTAAGCATAACATCTGGAACCCTTACAAGTACATTTACACTGCAAAGGAAGGTCCACTGTGGTACTAAGAGACCATGTCTACAGTGCATTGGTGCTGCTGCATCACAGTAATGTTCCTGGTGAAGTCTTAAGAGTGTGATTCTGCATCTGCTGGAAGTCCACAGTGTTTTACGGTTTTCAATAAACCGATTTAGCTTTCATAGCATGCATGAAGGTGTACAAATGGCATATGATTTCAATTCTCCGCATTTCAGGCTTAACCAGAAGTTTAAATTTCAACAGCTAGGGTGACATATTCTTTGATGCAGAAGTCTGGAAACAACAGTCCAATGACAGCACTGGCAAAATTGTAAAGTCCCTTATTTATCATGGGATGGCATGCTGAAAGAATAAACTTTAATCAACATGCAATTCAGGGGCCACTCCAGAAAGAGATTCTTGGGTATCACCAGCAATCACTGCCAAAATGAACCAGCATCCTACATTGCTGGTCTGATTTTTGTTTTTAACTTACATACTTCAACCATCCCACTGCACAATACTTGGTAACTTTACATACTGAGATCCTAACTTCACATTAAATATACTGAACAATTTTCACATTATAGTATAGTATACAGTTCTACAGAACCATCAATTAGCAGGCCTGTCAGTATGCTAACACTAATATTATTATTTGAAAGAGAACTTCAATACTTACCTGCCAGGATTAACAACCCACCACAACCATTGTAATCCATAAAGTAATATCCTTACAGGGCTTGGCATCAGTAGAAGCTGTACATCATCTTATCTGGCACTGTGGTGGTATAAATTTAATATTCTAGATGCAGAATATAGTGTTATTCTTGTCCCAACATTTCTGAATTAGTTACTGTAAAAGTCCGAAGTTATACCAATGGTCAAGTTCCGTTACTTAAGCATGGATAGTTATATGGATGTTTCTCTTTAGCAGTAGTGTAAGACACAACCATTAACTCCTGCAGCAATCTTTAAATATAATTTTTACCTGTGCAGGTGTATCTGTTTCATTGATTGGCTGCCCATCGAACCGGAACCTGATTTGCCTCATCGACAAACCCTTGCACAAAGAGAAATAAGTCACACGTTAAAATACTGCATAGCTCCAGTTACAAGAGGTCAATCAATCCAAACTGATGCCATAATCCCCTTGCTTGCCTCCTGTACAATTCTGAATTTGAGAATTCAGAATTTGTACAATTGCGCTCCTTTGAGTTACAAATTGCACTATGTTTAGTTTCTAAAGAAAAAGATGCATCATTGCTCCTACTAACTGAACATTAAATAAAGTATACTAGAAATCCCAAATCAAACCTTGAAGGACAAAAGGCACCAAAAAAAAAATTACAATAATTTTAAATAATTAATTTGGAGGAAAGTTAGAAGTAACACTTTGGATGGCAAGTGTCACAAGTGAAGTAACATCCCTGCTCAAATATGCAGCACAGCTCCATTTCACTGTCTCCAAAAGCAGCAATATTCTACCAAATATTTTATTTTCCTCACGTAAAGCTCACATCAATCTGGCAGTCTGAAATGATTCAAGTAGCAGCTGATAAATGCCAAAAGTAATCGTTCAAGGCTATAGTATTTTAAACTTCCAGCATCTAATGCGGATATCAAGTCTAACCTCCATACTGAATTTAAGGCACACACGAGATGAAATTACAGAACCTGGATGATCAAGAACACAAAGACGAGAAACTAGCAGTCATTTACCTTTGTAGAGTACCAAGATAAGATAACACAGAATTTTCTTTAAAAGTTTTTCTTTTAATTCTCACTAAAATCATTTGGTGACCCTTTCCATTTTCAAAATACTATCTCATTCTCACATGGGCTGATGGAAGTGGTGTTCCTACACTAGCCTAAAACGCGTTCTGTCAGTGCCCAGGTCTCTGTAGAGCAGATATAGTCCAAATTAGTTGTCCCTCCATAAGAGCATCTGAATTTAAGATACAAGCCTGTGGCTGATCAAGCAGTTAGTAAAGTGGTTCCACAACCATCTGCTGCACAAAGGAATTTGGTTCAAGTCCCAGTGTTGAAGGACAGAGTGATGCATATAGGCAGCTCTCGCAGCCCTTGGGATGAAGCAACTGATGCTGATAGCCTCTTCAGGAAACTAGTTACTAAAGTAGAGTATTTGACGGGAAGAACTTAACAAGAGGGGGAAACTGAAGGCTCCACCCAAGAGAACAACAACATACAAGATCCACAACATTAGAGAATGTTATTTTGTAGTGGTTCCTGACAATTTTGTATGGGCTGCAAGTGAGACCTGACAGAAAAGTATGTATTTGAGAACTCCACTCTCACAAAAATATGGATTTGTCTGCACTTCAATGTACTGGAATAATTTCCAGTAATACATTCTTCCCAGAAACAATGATCCTCAATAACCTTGATCTCCTGAACCTATATCTGAAGACTAATTAGTTTCATTTTAGACCAATTATATACACTACATGACTTCTACTCTAAAGCTAGCTATGTGTCTGCATTGCCTACCTTTTGTCTTTCTTCAATATGCATGAAGTCTTTTTGCTTCAACTTCATGTTTCTTAGCCAAACTTTTCAAGCTTGGGAGTCTACAAATAGTTCTGATTTTTAGAGGTGCTAACCATTCACAGTCCTGAAGGACTTGAGATGAAATCTACAAAAGCTCCTGTGAAAAATGCTTAAATATTTAAGTAGGTATCTATCTTTAGGCCTTCAAGTTTGAACATTTTTGCCCTTGACTTGTGAACCCTTTAAAATGGTTGCTTACCTCATTTCCTATTTTAACTGGATTTTGGATGTTAGTTTATTCAAAATCTGGTTTCTGCTCATTGCAGAAGTTGCCTAACACTCATCCTGCCTTACTTAAAGACATATGAACTCAGCAAGCTCAGTAACTTACTCAAGATAAAAATCAGCCATTGGCAAGGCTAGAAAATGTCTGACACCACCATCACTAATTCATAGTCATAACACCTATTGGGTAAGGAATGGGCATGCATCGTACTCCTGCCCTTAATATGGGATAGGGTGCTCATGGTGCTGTAGTGAATGTATGCACCATTCAAAATTATCTCTGATTCTGACTGTCAAGTGCAGATGACATTCAAACAATCACTCTCGCCATGATGAAAACCTTCTGAATTCCTTCTGCATTATACCTAGCTTTCCTTAGGCTCCCTAGATTAGCTCAAACCCAGACATGGAGAAAAGTAAATTGTAAGCACCATTAATTACAACATATAAAGTATTATCAATCATACAACTAAAGCAGAACTTAAATGATCTTATTGTATAAATCCCTTGAAATACACCCCACCTTAGTCCAAGGACAGAATTACTAGACCCAAGCGTGGCCTACACCGTTTTTGTGCCAATGAATCTATTTTAGGCCGAAGTCTAATTTTTACTCAAATAGTTATACTGGCACAACATCCAGGGCTCGTCTAGACTACGCCGAAGTTCCGATTTCACTTTCGAAAGCAGAGCTTTCAAAAGTGAAAGTAGTTGGGACGCATTTTTTTTCCCGGCAAACCTCCCCCCTTTTTCGAAAAGCTGTGTAAACCTCATTTTTTGAGGAAGAGCAGGCTTTTCAAAGGAGGGGAGGGGTTTGCTGGAAAAAAAACGGTCCCGACTGCTTTCACTTTCAAAAGCAGATAGGAAGAACATATGTAAATTCCTGCAGAATTTGCATATCCTCTTTTGGAACTTCAGCATAGTCAAAACATAGCCCCAATGTGCATAGAGTTAGAGAGCTATAAAGGTGCTTGTTAGTATTGTTAAAAATCAGTACAGTTTGAGAGTGTAGATTAACTTAATGATACTGAAAACAAGTTTTTTAGAGAAGCAACTTTTTAAAAATACATCCATGAGAAACTTATGGACCAAGTGTCAGACAACTTCTTCCACAAATACAGAAAAAAAGTCAGTAAGTTTCCTAAAATAAGATGATATTTCAAGCTCTGACTATTCAACTCATCAAAAAAATAACTTCTCTGGCATCACTCTTTACTTTTGCAACCATTGTTTGAGAACTCCTTTTTTCCCCCAATATCTATTTGCAAGTTATGGAAGGCTCAGTTGTTTGCATGATACTGGAAAACATGTTTACTCAGATGAGTTAATTAATCCACTAAACAACAAAGGGAATGTCTACACTGCACGCTAATTTCAAAATAAGCTATTCCGAAATAGCTTATTTCGAAATAGCATGTGTGCACTGCAGGGAAGCCTCAAAATTAGTCTGAGGCACCCTTCCCTAATGTAGACGTGCTATCTCGATTTAGAGCCCCAGGAGGCACTGGGAAGGAATAACTTAGAATAGCCCTGGTGAGGGGCTATTTTGAAAGAGGCATTATTCCTCATAGAATGAGGTTTACAGATTTCCGAATATGCTGTCCATTATTTTCAAAAATTATTTCAAAATAATGGAATGGCTGTGTATATGCTCACATTTTTATTTTGAAATAATGCTAGTTATTAGTAATGGTGCAGTGTAGACGCACATAAAATTAGAAGAATGAAATGATCATGAAGCCCACATTTTATTTCCAAGACCACTCCCATACAGTTTTACATTTCAAAGAAATCTATGCCCAGCCATTGACACTTTCTATCTCTGTACAGTAAAACTAAGCCCAAAAATCAGAAGTCTGAGAACAAACAACAATTACAAAAGTACTTATTATTCCTGTTCAGCTTCCTAACCACACTTCTTTCTACCCCATTCTCTCTGTGTTTTGGGGGAAGAAGGGAGTAGAAATATTAAAGTTGCACTCCAACAACAGGGGACTGTAAAACAGACTGTACAAAGAACATAATTTAACTTTTCAAGAAATAAACTTTCTCTCAGTCTATTTACCAACAAACGCTCAAAGCAGTACATAGTCTTCTCTCTGATTGGTTTTGCTAAATATGCAAAACATTTATTGTCCTCATCCATCTTAATTAAGATGACCCCTCCTATAGACATTGATTCCTTTTAGTGCCTCACCTGTCGTTCACAATAGGCTTTCATGAGTTTACTAAGTGGTGTGTGCCTCTTTATCTTAAACTGCACCACAGACCCATCTTGCCCTGCCACCTTCAGATTAATGTGGTCATTGTTTTCAGTCTTCACTCCTTCCTGTTCAGGGGGAAAAAGAAAGGATAGGAATGATTGTAAAAAAAAGTATGAAATACGTTAACATTTTACCACGTAACAGTTTACTACAGAAGAGCAAAAGTACCCTACAAGCTTCGCACTTTATTTCATAATTCAAAGTAAGTGTCTTTCAATTTTCCTAGTATGAAACTCTTCCTAATTTGGAAATGCAAAGCCTCTTTCTATAGCATTGAAATTAACCAATTCTGTCAAGAGCTACTGAAATTAATTAGTACACACAATGGTGATGGAAGAAAAACTTCTAACTGCATTACTGCAAAAATTCTCCAAAGGGCTAAAGAATTAAGAATACTGTCGTCTCATGCTCATATACAACAATACATTTTATCCTTATAAAGCAAACTACATTCACATTTAGGATTGCAATCTCAAATATTCTATAAAATCTCCCCCTCGCTTTATTTCAACTTAGCCAGTGAAGCGATTTCTGCAATTTTCAGAAAGTTTAACTTCAATGCCATGGATCTTAAAAGGAAGCAAGTTCAGATCTTGCATCTTGTTAGACTTTCATGAATCCATTAAAGTGCTTAACACCTGAAACCAGCAGCTTTATTCTGTTTATTTCTATCTCTTTAAAAAAATTTGAAATCTTACACTTTAAACCCCCCCAAAAACCCACACATGAGCCACACTAATAATGCAAAAGCTACTTCAGGGTTTTTAGTTTCATACCCTGCTAGATTCTAAAGGCCAGAAGGGTCCATTGTGATCATCTAGTTCAGCCTCCTGTACAGAGGCAACAAAATATCCCCAAAATAATTGCTAGATCTTTTCTTTTAGAAAAAATAATCCAATCTCCATTTAAAAATTGTCAATGATGGAGAATCCACCTTGACCTTTGGTAAATTGTTCCAGTGGAACAATTACTCTAATTATTCTCACCCTTAACAGTGTATGCCTTATTTTCAAATAATTTGGGAGTGGGGGTGGAGCACTCTTTAATGCAGAAGAGAAACCACCCAATGCAGATGACACCCTAGTCAGTTCAAACGAAGCATCTCTCCTTCGGATATAGACAGTTCTCTGAGCTTTGCTTCATTAAAAAGGCGATACCAGAGGCACCCAACACAGGGGGCTGTGTTCCAGCTTCACTTTATACCGCACTATGGGGTCAAGACCTCCTAATTCTAGCCACTGTGAGGCTTGCATAAGATTTCGGAAGACAAGAAGGTACAGAGGGGTCAGGTATCCGTGTGACAGATATCCCAGCAAACGAGGGTGGGCAGACGAGTGAACCACAGCCTGCTGCCTAGAGAAAGCCACAATCAGAGCCCTGGAGGGAAGGGAGAACGGGTCCTTTAAATGGGAGAGGCTTTTTGGCGCCTTCAAACTCCATTTAAAATGAAAACGCAGCAGCAGGGAATCACAGGCTGCTCCATGCTGCTCCCCTCCCCCGCCAGGCCGCTCAGAGCTTCATGAGACCCGCCCAGGGCAGGGGGCGCTGGGCAGCAGGAGGCACAAAAGAGCGGGGGCGTGATCCGCCTCCCTGCCCTCCCGAGCAGGCTGGCACCGCCGAGCTATTTCAGGGTCCCCCTCCTAGGGGAGAGCCGCGAATGGCCCCAGCTCAGGGTAGGTGCGAGATGCTGCAAAGCCTGGCCGGGGCCCACAGGGGTGGGGGGGAAATCCAGCCCCTCCGGGAGGCGGGGGCCACAGCCGCGGCGTAGGCCTGCCTCCCTAAGACAGGGGAAGAAGCACAGGCCCGGTTCACCCCGCTGCGGCCCTGGGGGATCCCCTGGCACAGAGCCAGCTCCACCACCGCGGGAGAGAGCCGGGCCGGGCCGGGCCGGGCGGCCCTGCGGGGGCCGAGGACCAAAGCGCGACGGCGGCCAGGCCTGGTGCGGAGGGGGGGAGGAAAATGGCGCGCAGAGCCGGCGCGGCAGAGCCAGGGCTGCTCCCCTGCCAGGCCGCGGCCGGGCCCGGCCTCTCTTTGCCCTAGACCGGGGATTTCTCCCTCACCTTGGGCTTTTCGTCGGCCATGGCGAGTCAGCAGGGTCCGGGCCGCTCCGAGCGCTTCACAAAGGGGGGAGAAAGACCGAGCGAGGCGGAGAGAGAGAGAGGGGGAGGCTGGGGTGAGCGCGCACGCACTGCCGCGGGGCCGCGCCTTACCCTGCGTGCGCGCGCCCGCGCCGCCCCCTAGCCCTGGCCCCATTGGGTCCGGCCGGCGGGAGCGCGCTGGTCCGTTACATAACACGGCCGAGAGGAGGAGCGTGCGCGCGCACGGGCATCTCATAGCCCTGCGTGCGCGCCCCCCACCCTGCCGGGCGCAACGGGCTGTGCCGTGCCCGAGCCGAGTGTATTGTCCTCTCAAAATGGCCGTCAGTCTGTGGCTGCGGCCTCCATTTGCCCAGGTGCCCCACCACACACCCCTGTATCCTCCCACAGCAGCCTTCCCTAGCCTTGGGCTCTGTGCATGTCTGGCCCTAGCTAGACCCCCTTAACTCCACTAGATACGCACCTTGGGGCCAAATCAACCCCTCCTCTGCTGTCCCTTCAGGGTCACAGAGCTGACGTCACTCCAAGGGTCACCACGCTCCCCTCCCATCCCCTTCCCAGGCCTGCTTCAAATGTGCCTCCACCCAGCAGCCTACCCCCCATTTTTACCATGGCCCTCATACACTGCCATGTATCTCATACTCCCTTAAGGTTCTCACTTCTTCCTCCTCCTCAATCTTTACTCAGTCCTCTGTATGTCCCTTTGTCAACTTACCCTTGGCCCTCTATGTCCCTCAGATACATCTGTACCTCCATACATAGGTACATTAATGCTGCTCCAAGCTACAGTCACCCCCTTGTGCCTCTGCCCTATAACTCACATAGATCTAGTCTACACTTAAAATCTTATAGCTATAATTAGTGCTTCAGTGTAGCCAGTATTTAACTCAGTGATGGGCAACCTGTGGCCCATTTAGGTTCTATGTGTGGCCCAAGAGACATTTTGTTTACTGTAGCCCATTCACAAAGTTGTCAGATTCTGTTGATTTTTGTCCACATAGTTACTTTCTTATTGGTATTACAAAAAGGACACACACTTAAAGCAAGAGCACACTGGTGCATGTTGATTGCACACAACATTGTGAGAGCCCTGAGCGTCATTTGTATCCAGTCAAAGTACTTCTACAGTTCAATCAGCACACCCTGCAAATTCTAGGTATGCAAGTAAATTTAGCAAACTACCCTATTTTGGGAGGCTGTCTTGCTTACAACAGTCTTAGAGCCTGCTGAGATGAAGTCGAGTCACTCATGGGGTTAAATGTTTTGTTTAATTGGTTAGTTGCCACAGGGAGGGGGCTGCTCCGGCTGGGTCCACTGTGGATGGGGGGGGCGGGGGGGTAAGGGCCAACCTGCCAGGCCAGTTAATCTGTTACTCTGTAAGCAGGCCACTAAGTCCACAATTTACAGCAGAGTCCGGATTATCCGTCATTCGGTAATCCGACACGCCGCTTTATCCGACCCAGCAGCTCCCGGGGACAAAGCGGTGCTGCAGCATCAGTGGCTCGAGAGCGTGGCTGGGAGAATGGGCCCGCTGGCTGCCTTGTCACTCTCCTGGAGCCGCTGATGCGGCTCCGCTTTGTCCCCGGGGAGCTGCAGGGTTGGATAAAGCGCGAGCCGGGAGAACGGCCCTGCTTGCTGGCCCGTCGCTCTCCTGGAGCCGCTGATGCCTGCAGCTCCTGGGACAAAGCGGCACCAGCAGGAGCAGCATCAGCGGCTCCAAGAGAGCGACGGGGCAGCGAGCGGGGCCATTCTCCCGCCCTGTGCCCTGGAGCCGCAGCGCCGCTTTGTCCCCGGGAGCTGCAGGATCGGATAAAGCGGAGTGTCGGATTATCGAATGACAGATAAACCGGACTCTACTGTAAGTTGTGGGCTTAGTGGCCTGCAATTGTTAATGGCTCTCAGGGTGGTGGAATACCTGTCCCCCTGTGCGAATACCCCTCATGTTGGTCTAAGTAAGGAGCAACCTAGACTAGTGAGTGGTAGGGATGTAAGAGGTTAACCGCTTACTCAGTACAGTAGAGTCCCCATTATCCGACCTAAACGGGACCAACACGTGGTCGGATTACCGAATATGTTGGATGATAGGGACTCTACTGAAGCCTGGCCTCATCCCTGCCTGGCCCTGGCCCCTTCCCTCCCTGCAGCTCCCGGGACGAAGCGGCACCGGCAGGAGCGGCATCAGTGGCTCCAAGAGAGCGACGGGGCAGCAAGCGGGGCCATTCTCCTACCCTGTGCCCTGGAGCCGCTGATGCCGCTCCTGCCGGCGCCGCTTCGTCCCGGGAGCTGCAGGCATCAGCGGCTCCAGGAGAGCGACAGGGCAGCGAGCAGGGCGGGCGCCCGGGAGCTGCAGGGAGGGAAGGTGCCAGGGCCAGGGATGAGGCCAGGCTACAGTAGAGTCCCTATCATCCAACATATTCGGTAATCCGACCACGTGTCGGTCCATTTAGGTCGGATAATTGGGACTCTACTGTACTGAGTAATCGGTTAACCTCTTACATCCCTACCACTCACTAGCCTAGGTTGCTCCTCACTTAGACCAACATGAGGGGTATTCTCACAGGAGGACAGGTATTCCACCACCCTGAGAGCTATTAACAATTAGCAGAACAATTTTTCCATCAAACTGGTGTTGGTTATAGCAGGGGTTTGGTTGCTTCAGCTACATTTCCCAGAAGCGTGGATTTTTCACATCCCTAGGAGACATAGGTATACCAACATAAAAGCCTAATATAGATTACATTTTGTACACTACTTTGTGGTTGTAATGCTTTCCTCCTTCCCATTTACTCATTATTCCACCACACCTACACCCTATGTATCAAAGTCCCTACATATCATTACATTGATCCTCTTAAAACTCTCTCTCACCCTTTCCTAATGCTAATGAAGGGTTCGGTAATCGGTACATTATATAAAGTGTTTATAAGGAGCTAGTTCAGTTCTGAAGGACAACTCTCCCACCTGAAGGAATGCTGTACTGGCTTTCCTCTCAAGAAATTTCTACTTTCAAGTTTTAATAGTCTCAGCTAAAATCCTAGGGCCTGTCCTGTATGTACACTCAAAGACAAAATCTGACAAGTTGGAAATAATTTCAAACAAGTTTATTTTTCAGATCCTTGAACTGGGGAAGAATGTGATAGCTACTTTGAAAAAATCACTTGATAATAAAAGATATACTGGAACTAACTCAGAGCATTCTATTGTAAATATCATTGATTATTTGATCCTTTAAAGTCATTGTTGCCATGATTAAAAAAATATCTAGAGATATTCAGGTGTTTCTAATCCAGCTACACATCAAAGAACCAATGATGTATCTCAATAAATTTTGCTGGACCTAAAGGACTCGCACTGAAAATTGTCACAAATGCCATATGGAAATTCATCCAAGAATTTATCAAGGTTCTGGGGAACACCCATAGATTTGATATTAGCACATGTGAGACTTTCTGTGGATAGTCTCAGGCTGTTGAACTGGTTCCATCAAAACTGTTTTTGAGCTTTACAATTTAGGTATTGCTAATGCAACTGTGTCTATCATATGCATTTGCTGTTTTTAACACATACTTGGCTATGAAGTAAAAAACAAAATATGTACATTTTAATACATAAAATGCACTGCCCACAAACGTTAGGAGCAGATATGACAAAAATTGCATAGATTAAAACATTTGTCATTGCACAACTTTAGAGAACTTAGAGTCACCAATAAAGCTCAACCTTCCTTTTAGATCTTCCCAATATTATTTCACCATGAAATCTGCTCCACTTTTTCCTTGTCTTTTGACATGTATTTTCCCTAACACCAGTCCCCTTCTCAAAACCCATCAAAGTTAGCCTTATGAAAGGTTGGCTGGAAACAATCTTCATACCCAATGATGTTCACGGTTATCTAGACATTGAATCTTCATACTAACCTGGGTCTAAGGTTTGAGGAAATCACAGGGTGTCAAACCTACAAGATGAGCGTAGTCTATGGATTCACATACTAGGAATGTTAAATATCAGTTAATTGAAGAGTCGATTAACCTCATGAATTCTTATTGGTTAGTCGACTATTCTATAGTTCCTGGGGGTGGGGCCGGCGCTGGCAGCCAGTATGCTCCAACCCCACTCCCGGGGAGCCCCTGCCACCTCACACTGCTGCCTTTCTACCAGAGGCAGCAGTGCAGGGTGCCAGGCAGGAACTGGTCCACAAGGGGAGCCAGTTTAAAAACCAGCTCCCCTCACGGACCGGCTGCCTGCCACCCCACACTGCAGCAGCCCCTGTCCAGGGGTGGGCTCTGAGCTTCCAGACCCGGCGCAAACTGGAACTGAGCTGGGCTGCCTGCCCGCCTGATTCCTAATACACTTTAAATGCATAGCTGCAGTAGGGGTAGGTCCCAGACCTGGTGCAAGCTGGGACTAAACCATGCTGCTGGTCAGCCTGCTAAAAAAATTACTGCCCGGAGTTGGGGGGGGGGGGGGGGGGAGGAAGGGAAAGGGGAAATGCATGTAGTCTATAGCATTAACCTATAAGCTTTTGCTTATCGGTTAATCAATTAGACTATTACATCCTATCACATGATCTGTGGACTGACTGACCATTATCCACATTCAGCAGAGGGAGCATGTATTTGCTTTGTTGAGCTGCATTACAGCCCTGTACAGAAACATTTCTCCTCTGTATTGGTTAATCCTATCAACTACATGCATTTCCTCCCCATGCTGCCTCTATCAGCCAGATCCCACAGAGCCGCCTGTGCCCTACCCCCCATTACTGCCTCTAATAGAAAGGCAGAGGCATGGAGGTTGAGGTGGGCAGGCGGGAGCCAGTACATGTGAGAAACCGAACCTCTACCCGGGCTGGCTCCATGAAGCCATCTGCCTGCCCCCACTTGCTGCCTCACAGAGGTGCGGGGAGGGCAGGCAGGAGGCGGTGGTTGGGTGGAGTGGGGAGAGCTGGCTTAAATTGGGCTCCCCACAACCACTGACCTGCCTGTCATCCCCACACTGCTGCCTCTATCAAAAGGGTAGGGGGAAAGCAGGGGAGGCTGCTCCATGGGATGCCAGCACAGCCTCTGCGTGCGGGGAGTTTGGGGCCCCCCCAGACAGGGGCTGCTGCCGCGGAGCAGCCTCTGTCAGTGGTAGGACCTGGCTTGCCGCAGACAGAGGCTGTTGCTGCCCTGCACTGCTGTGTCTAATACAGAGACAGCAGCAGCGTCGGGTGGTAGGGGGCTCCCCAGGAGTGCGGCCAGGAGCACACTGGCTGCCAGCCCTGCCCGTGGGGACTATCAAATATCATGTAACCAATAATTTATGTGGTTACATAATTATTCAATTACACGCTAACATCCCTAAATCATAACAGCAGTTATTGCATAATATTCCTACAAGACAGAGTTAAGTTTGTTCATTTCCACACATGGTTTGTTTAGAAATTAAACACTCATTTCATTTAAGTGCCACAGATATCACTATCACGTGCTCATTACAAATGTGCTATACAATCATGTTTATCTCAATATCTGAAAACAATTGTTTCTGGCCAACTATATCCTGAAGGGCAACAAAAATACCTGTATCTTGCCTAAAATATGACATCCAGGACTAGATAAGGTTCAAGCTGAGGCATCAATACTGAGTAGAACAGGGTCAGCAACCTTTTCAAACCAAAGAGCCAAACTACATCAAAATTCAGAACAAGTGGTCAACAAAGCCAGTATAAGAACGTCCTTTTGCATGTCTGAAAATATACTTAATATTGATAATTAACATGATTAATAATAGCATAATTGAAACATTGTATTCACACTTTATTTAATCGGACTTCTGCTTCTGCATCTTTTCACACATTTCTTTGAAGTATACATCATAACTGGTCAAATTCAGATTCATGCATGCATTCAGACTATCCTCTGTCAATCTGGAGCTCAGATTACCTTTGATGTGATTCAAATGAGAGAAAGCCTGTTCTCACAGATAGGTGGAGCCAAACATTGAAAGTAAGTCCAAGCTGACATTCTGCATGGTATTGTATGTGATGGGACGTTCTTTCCAAGTTTACAGACTCATTATCATCATGCTCCAATTTCTTCATGTCAGCCTATTTGTGCAGTTTTGCCAATTCTGCATGTTGTCAAGAAAGGCATTCTAAATCAGAATTCAGCTTGATGAATTTTTTCGCCCAGATATCCAACTGCTTGATTTCCAAATCACTGACAGATGTCTGGGAGGACGGTCAAATCCAGTTCTTCAATGGACGCTTTGTGTGGAAGAATCATAACTTAAACTGAGCATTGTGTTTGCAAAAGTCAATAAAACGAGACTTGAATTCCTTCAGGAACTCAGAAACAAACCCGGCAAATTGCTACAAATCAAGGCTGTTATTTGGATTCTCTTTCTGATACAAATCAAGAAAAATTCATAATCTTTCAAAATGTGCAAGTCTGCCCATCTTGATATCTTTGATGAAGACAGTCAATTTTGACTCAAATCCAAACACTGCCTGCTGCAGTCAGGACTGTATTTCTTTGCCTTTATAGCTTAAGGTTCAATTCATTCAAATGACCAGTAATGTCAATGAGATAGTAAAACTTGAGCAACCAGTCACAGTCTGAAAGCTCGGCATGTTTGACACCCTTCATATCCAAAAATGACTTACTCTTATTAATGCAGGCGGCAAAACCAGACAAACTTTGCCATGAGATAACCAGCAAACATTGCTGTGCCTTAGTAGATGTTGGTATTCAGAATCTACTTCCTTGAGCAGTGACTGAAATGGATGGTGATTAAGGGCTCATGCAAGAATCCAATTGACAAGTTCAGTTTGGTTCCACAAGATTGCGCACATTTCTGAGTTTGGTTCCACAAGATTGCGCACAAAGTGTCTCCTGATGCACAATGCAATGAAAGTTCAAAAGTGGGCGGTTCAGCTGTTCTGACAAGAGTAAGGAATCCCCTGAATTTGTCAACAATGCTAGGTGCACCACCTGTACACAAAGACACAAGATTATCCAACTGTATTTTTCTCATTTGCAAAGTTAATCACAGTTTTAAGGATGTCTTTGCCCCTTGTTTGATTTTTTCATTGGTAATATTGCAATCATTTCTTTGTGCACAGCATTTCCACAAATATATTGTCCCAGAATACTCAACTGATTAACATCACATATGTCAATTGTCTCATCCAAAGCAAACGAAAAATAAGAATAGCTGTACTCAAATTTTGCATTTGTTCCTTGTCAATTTGATGGGCCATTTTCACAGCTCTGTCATGAACTGTTT
This sequence comes from Pelochelys cantorii, assembly GCA_032595735.1. Classification (NCBI taxonomy): domain Eukaryota; kingdom Metazoa; phylum Chordata; order Testudines; family Trionychidae; genus Pelochelys; species Pelochelys cantorii. The sequence continues at coordinate 18,520,338 of CM064344.1, forward strand.
TTGCCAATAATGCTATGTCTTCAGTTTTCTGTAAGATTTTGTCCTTGTGAAACTCAAATAGTTCATGACCAATTTTTGGCATGTACCTCTTCGTGGAATCCCCGTCAGTGAAAGGCTTCCCCCCTCAAATACTGCTGTATTATTTAAGCGCCCACTTTTTTTTTTAACCATACCAGCAGGTTTTGTCGTCCAGTGTTCATTTTTCACTATGGCTACGTCTACACCATGAGTTTTCTTGGCAAAAAATATGCTGAGGGACTCATTTGCATGAGTCAATCTCATTTGCATATTTTCTGCCAATCCATTTTTGCACAAAAACAAGCAGTGTGGACAGAAAAAGTGAGGTATACTAATCTTACAGGAAAAGGGGATTTTGCACAAAAAGAAAACGTCCACACTGCTTGTTTCTGTGCAATAACGGATCAGCAGAAAATATGCAAATGAGTTCACAATTCATGCAAATGAGTCCCTCATTAGCATATTTTTTGCAGAGAGAACTCAGTGTAGATGTAGCCTACTGCTCTTCGCAGGCTTTTTATATTATGTCATGCTTGAGGAATTTTGTAGTGAATGCTGCATGTTTTGTCATGAAATGCTGATCTAAATTATTTTTTTTTCCTTTGTTTGACAACAGTCTCATTACAAATGAGACTGTGTGGAGAATCCAGACCTCTCCACAAATGCACAGAAGTGTGTCCACTCCTTTTGAAAATTTTAGTACTTGTCAATCTCTCTTTCTCTTTGCCATTTTTACTGTTAGAAGGTCACAGATTTCATTATCACATTTGATGATGGAAATATTTCTCGACCAATCAAATAAAGAGAATATACATTACCCCCAATGAGTGGAGAGCATGGATGATTGTTAAAATGAACAGTAAAAGGTGAAATAGACAAGACAATCCTGACATGAGTAATTACATGTTTTTAAAATACTGAATTATTTTTTCAATTAAAAAGTTGCATGTATTTTGGGAATGACAGAAGAGCCATATTTGGTTTCATACCGAGACATATTTGACTCTAGAGCCAGAGATTGCAGACCCCTGGAGGAGGACAATTACCTCCTGCTTCCATACACTTGTTAATGCATCTCAATTTTATCCTTTTTCGCACCTGCCTCACATTGACTCATTCTATTTGTGATCCACTATAACCTCAGCTTTCACTTTGCTTTAATCCTAGTTCTGTGCATGGAGTGGCAAATACGTTGCTTGTACTATTGCCACTACAAATCCTCAATTCAGAATCAGCCTATCCAGACATTGGGATTTGTTCAGAAAGTATGAGATTTAAAAATTAATAAATCACTTTTCAAACAAACTTCCGCTTCTCCAGGATAATTAAAAAAAAAAAAAAAACATGTTCAGATTCCTTGGCTAGGCAAATGGTGTGTTCAAGAAAAGGTTTGTTGTTGGTCAAATTCCCATGTAGCTTGAAAAAGCTTCAAAGTTCCAGAAAGGGCAAGCTGAAATTTCATGCAGACCTCACAATTTCCTGACATGGCTTATGGAGGCCAGTACTAGCACATTCTGATCTTGGCCAGATGTGCCCAAAAAAGGCAGGGCCCCACTGGGCATCCAGGGCACATACAGTACCACATGGGGAATTATTGGTTAAATTGGAAAAGATGGGGATCAGTATGAAAATTGAGAGGTGGATAAGCAACTGGTTAAAGAGAAGACTACAGCGGGTCAACTGTCAGGTTGGAGGGAGGTTACTAGCGGAGTTCCTCAAGGATCAGTTTTGGGACCAATCTTATTTAATCTTTTTTATTACTGACCTCGGCACCAAAAGTGGGAGTATGCTAAAAGTTTGCAGATGACAAAGTTGAGAGGTATTGCCAATTCCGAAAAGGATCGGGATATCATACAGGAAGATCTGGATGATCTTGTAAATTAGAGTGATAGCAATAGGATGAAATTTAATAGTGAGAAGTGTAAGGTTATGCATTTAGGGATTAATAACAGGAATTTTAGTTATAAGATGAGGACACATCAGTTGGAAGTAACGGAAGAAGAGAAGGACATCAGAGTCCTGGTTGATCACAGAATAACTGAGCCACCATTGTGACATGGCCGTGAAAAAGGCTAATACGGTCTTGGGATGCATTAGGCAAGGTATTTCCAGTAGAAATAAGGAGGTGTTAGTGCTGTTATACAAGGCATTGGTGAGACCTCATTTGGAATAGTGTGTGCAGTTCTGGTCTCCCATGTTTAAGAAGGATGAATTCAAACTGGAACAGGTACAAAGAAGGGCCACTAGGATGAGCTGAGGAATGGAAAACCTGTCTTATGAAAGGAGACTCAAGGAGCTTGGCTTGTTTACCTTAACCAAAAGAAGGCTGAGGGGAGACATGATTGCTCTCTTCCAATATATTAGAGGGATAAATACCAGGGAGGGAGAGGAATTATTTAAGCTTGATACCAATGTGGGCACAAGAACAAATGGATATAAACTGGCTATTAGGAAGTTTAGACTCGAAATTAGACAAAGGTTTCTAACCATTAGAGGAGTGAAGTTCTGAAACAGCCTTCTAAGGGAAGTAGTGGGGCAAAAGACCTATCTGGCTTCAAGATTAAACTAGATGGGTTTATGAAGGGGATGGTTTGACGGGATAACATGATCTTGGCAACTAACTGAACTTTCACTATCTGTGGTAAATAGGCCAATGGTGGGATGATAGGAGTTACTATAGAGAACTTTTTCCTGGGTGTCTGGCTGGTGAGTCTTGCCCACATGCTCAGGCTTCAGCTGATCACCATATTTGGGGTCGGGAAGGAATTTTCCTCCAGGGTAGATTGGCAGAGGCCCTGGAGGTTTTTTGCCTTCCTCTGTAGCATGGGGCACGGATCACTTGCTAGAGGATTCTCTGCATCTTGGGGTGCTTAAACCATTTGAGGACTTCAATATCTGAGATACAGGTGAGAGGATTATTCTAGGAGAGGGTGGGTGAGATTCTGTGGCCTGCATTGTGCAGGGGGGTCAGACTAGATGATCATAATGGTCCGTTCTGACCTTAAAGTCTATGAGTCCCGGCACGCACTTCCTGGTTCGAATCAGCTGTGATTCACAGACTAGTGCCCCAGGCGAGATCTTGCTAATGAAGTGTGAGATATTTAAATCCCTGCTTCATTAGCAATTTCGGTCACCTACATTTGCATCCCCAGTCCGAACTAGGGAGGAAATCTAGATGTACCCATAGAGAAGTTTAGATGGAAAGAGAAAAGAACCTGAAATGCCATGTTCCCAAGTCAGCCTGGTGAGGTGGACGAAGGCTAGTAATATTTCGAAGCACCCAGCCATCTGTTGTCCCACTTATTGAAGACCACCAGAGACTGCAGTTATGTAAAAAGTTTCTTTGAGCCCCCTCGCAAGAAGTTGTTACAATGATCATAGAATCATAGAGCTGGAAGAGACCTCAGGAGGTCATCAAGTCCAGCCCCCTGTCCAAGGCAGGACCAATCCCAGTTAAATCAACTCAGCCAGGGCCCTGTCAAGCCAAGACTTGAAAACCTCTAGGGAGGGAGATTCCACCACCTCCCTAGGTAACCCATTCCAATACTTCACCACCCTCCTAGTGAAATAGTTTTTCCTAATATCCAACCTAGACCTTTCCCACTGTAACTTGAGACTATTACTCCTTGTTCTGCCAGCTGTCACTACTGCTAACAGCCTTTCTCCATCCTCTTTGGAACCTCCCTTCAGGAAACTGAAGGCTGCTATCAATCCCCCTCACTCTTCTCTTCTGAAGACTAAACAAACCCAAATCCCTCAGTCTCTCCTCATAGGTCATGCGCGCCAGCCTCCTAATCATTTTGGTTGCCCACCGCTGGACCCTCTCCAATGTGTCCACCTCCTTTCTATAGTGGGGGGCCTAGAACGGGACACAATACTCCAGGTGTGGCCTCAGAGCCAAATAAAAGGAATAATCACTTCTCTAGATCTGCTGGCAATGCTCCTCCTAATGCAACCTAATATGCCATTACCCTTCTTGGCTACAAGGGCACACTGACTCATTCACTGTAATCCCCAGGTCCTTTTCTGCAGAACTGTTACTTAGCCATTCAGTCCCCAGCCTATAACAATGCTTGGGATTCTTCTGTCCCAAGTGCAGGACTCTACACTTGTCCTTGTTGAACCTCATCAGATTTCTTTTGGCCCAATCCTCTAATCTGTCTAGGTCACTCTGGACCCTATCCCTGCCCTCTAGCATATCTACCTCTCCCCCATCTTAGTGTCATCTGCAAACTTGAGAGTGCAATCCATCCCCTCATCTAGGTCATTAATAAAAGTGTTGAACAAAACCGGCCCTAGAACCGATCCTTGGGGCACTCCGCTAAGAAACCGACCACCAACCTGACATCGAGCCATTGATCACTACCCGTTGGGCCCAACAATCTAGCCAACTTTCTGTTCATCTTACAGTCCATTTATCCAATCCATACTCCCTTAACTTGTTGGCAAGAATATTGTGGGAGACCATATCAAAAGCTTTGCTGAAGTCAAGGTATATCACTTCCACTGACTTTCCCATATCCACAGAGCCAATTACCTCATCATAGAAGCTAATCAGATTGGTCAGGCATGACTTGCCCTTTGTGAATCCATGTTGACTATTCCTGATAACTTTCCCCTCTTCCAAGTGCCTCAAAATGGATTCCTTGAGGATCCCCTCCATGATTTTTCCGGGGACTGAGGTAAGGCTACCTGGTCTGTGGTTCCCTGGATTGTCCTCCTTCCCTTTTTTAAAGATGGGCACTACATTTGCCTTTTTCCACTCATCCAGGATCTCTCCCGATCTCCACGAGTTTTCAAAGATAATGGCCAAAGGCGCCACAATGACATTTGACAACTCCCTCAGTATCCGCAGATGCATTAAATCCAGGCCCACGGATTTGTGTATGTTTAGCTTTTCTAAATGGTTCCTAACTTGTTCTTTCCCCACCAAGGGCTGTCCACCTCCTTCCCATACTGCGTTGCCTAGTGCATTTGTGTGGGAGCTGACCTTGTCCATGAAGACCGAGGCAAAGAAAGCATTGAGTACTTCAGCTTTTCCCACATCATCTGTCACTAGGTTACCTCCCTCATTCAGTAAAGGCCCCACACCCTCTCTGATCACCCTCTTATTTCTAACCTCTAGTTACCCTTCACATCCCTTGCCAGCTGAAATTCCAATTGTGCTTTCGCCTTCCTGATAACTCCCCTGGCTTCTTGAGCAATATATTTATACTCCTCCCTAGTCATCTGTCCAAGTTTCCACTTCTTGTAAGCTTCCTTTTTGTTTAAGCTCACCAAGGATGTCCTCAGTAAGCCAATGTGGTCGCCTACCATATTTGCTTTTCTTGCTGCGCATCAGGATGGTTTCTTCCTGTGCCTTTAATAAGGCTTCTTTAAAAGATTGCCAGCTCTCCTGGACTCCTTTCCCCTTCATGTAAGCATCCTAGGGAATCCTGTCCATCAGTTCTCTGAGGGAGTCAAAGTCTGCTCTTCTGAAGTCCAGGGTGTGTATTTTGCTACTCTCCTTTCTTCCTTTGGTCAGGATCCTGAAGTCTACCATCTCATGATCACTGCTTCCCAGGTTGTCACCCACCTCTACTTCCCCTACTTGTTCCTCCCTGTTTGTGAGCAGCAGGTCAAACTGTGCATAGCCCCTGGTCAGTTCCTTCAGCACTTGTACCAAGTTATCCTCAACATTCTCCAAAAACTTCCTGGATTGTCTGTGTACTGGTCTCCCAACAGATGTCAGGGTGATTAAAGTCGCCCATGAGAACCAGGGCCTGCCATCTGGAAGCTTCTCTCAGTTGTCCAAAGAAAGCTTCATCTACCTGATCCGGCAGTCTATAGCAGACACCAACCACAACATCACCCCGTCACTGCCACCTCTAAATTTAACCCATAGACTCTTAACAGTCTTTTCTCCCTCTAAGTATTGGAGCTCCGAGCAATCATACTGCTCTTACATACAATGCAACTTGTCCTCCTTTTCTCCCCCGCCTGTTCTTCCTGAACAGTTTATACCCTTCCATGACAGTACTCCAGTCATGCGAGTCATCCCACCATCTCTCCGTTATTCCAATGAAATCATAGTTCTTTGACTGGGCCAGGGCTTCTAATTCTTGTTTGTTTCCCAGGCTTCTCGCATTGGTGTACAAACACCTTAGATAACCAGTTGATCGCCCTGCTTTCTCCATCCGAATCAGGGGTCCTCCTTCATTGCACGTTCCTCCTTGTGATTCTTCCCGGTATCCGACTTCCTCACTTACCTCAGGGCTTTGGTCACCATCCCCCAATGAAACTAGTTTAAAGCCCTCCTCACTAGGTTTGCAAGCCTACCCGTGAAGATGCTCTTTCCTCTCTTGGTTAGGTAGATCCCATCACTTCCTAACAATCCTTGTGCCCAGAACAGAGTCCCATGGTTGAAGAAACCAAAGTCCTCTCCGACACCACTTGCGCAACCACGCATTTACTTCCTCAATTCGACGATCCCTACCTGGACCTTTCCCTTCAACTGGAAGGATGGATGAGAACACGACTTGCACTTCAAATTCCTTGATCCTTCTTCCCAGCACTACATAATCCGCTGTGACCCACTCAAGGTCATTCTTGGCCATATCGTTAGTTCCTACATAGAGAAGCAGCAAGGGGTAGCGAGCCAAAGGTTTAATCACTTTCGGAAGACTCTGTCACATCCTGAATGCGAGCTCCTGGTAAGCAGCACACTTCTCAAGATTGCAGGTCTGGACGGCAGATGGATGACTCAGTCCCTCTTAGGAGGGAGTCCCCAACCATCACCACCTGTCGTCTTCTTTTGAGGGTGGTGGTCGTGGAACCCTCCATCCCTAGGACTACACATCCCATGCCTTCTGGTAGATGGTGTTCCCTTCTGATTTCTTCCCTGAGAGATCCCTGCCAAAGCATTCTCCACCGCAGTGCTGTAGAGAGCCTGAAAGCTGTTACTTACCTATCAGGAATGGGGGATACCTGAGTTGGCCTTCCTCTCCTTCTAGAGGTCTCATGCTGCCTGTTTTCTTCCTTGTCCTGTACTGCCCTGACTGGCTCTTCAACCTGCTGTGCCTGCAGGATTAAACACTGCCTTCTATCAAGGAAGTCTTCATCCTTTCTGATAGAACGCAGGGTTGATACCTGGGCTTCAAGTCCTCTAATTTTTTCTTCCAAAATGGTGACCAGCTTGCACTTAATGCAGATGAAATCCCTTCTTTCTTCAGGGAGGAAGACAAACATGGCACATGCTGTGCAGGTAACAGCAGACCTATCACCAGCCATACCTGCCTTCCTTCTGAGAATATCCTCAGATGTTATTAAATGCCTCCTTGAAGGGCAGGAGAGAAAAGAAAAAATGTTTTCAAGGAAAAGAGCACCAAACCCTATAGGGGTCTCCTAGGGTGAACTCCCAGGTTGGCCGCTGCCCTGTTCGCTGCTCTCTACGTTCGCTCTGGCTGCCTTTTTCAGAAAGCTGAAGCTAGGCCCGGCTCAAAGCCTTGCCTCTGATGCAATCAACCCCTGAAGGCCCACCAGAGCTCAGGAAATTTTGACAATAGTTTAGTGAAAAGATTTTTAAGAATGGCAAGTATATTGTGCCCCCTTCCAAACTCCCTCAGTGCCCTGTTGTGATTATAAATGGGGAGGCCCATCCATAGTATAAGGTAGCAAGGGATGGAGGACTACACTCTACCTTAACGCACAGACTCGAATACCTATATCTGTGTGCAGAACATACCACCAGCAACATGACTGCAGGTGTGGAGCAAGTTAAGCAGTCCCTCCATTACACCAATGTATGCCATCATCCCCAGCTATGCAGCTGGAAGGAAAAGCGAGGCCAGCAGAGGGAGAGCCCGCCAGCTCTGCTAGCGCAACGCTCTCCCACCCCTTTATTTCTGGATCCCTACAAGCCAGCATGACGTTGCAACAGGCTGTTTGGACTGAGCATGACACCACCTGAGCCCAAAGGGACGGGGAAGCACCCGCGAGATCCATTACACTCCACCGCCCTCCCCCGGGACTAGAGCAACACCCCAGGGGCTGCCGCTCCAGCCTGGTGGGGTGCGTGAAGGCGCCCCACAGCCAGCGACACCGCCACCCTGCGAGGAGCTGAGCCGATCCGCCAGAACTAGGGAGGGACGAGCAGGGGACCCCAAAGACAGCCCAGCAGCTGACAGACTAGACTGAGACTGAGACTGACACGAAAACTCCACCCCCGCCCCTTAGACTGAATGACCAGAGCCGCCTCTCCCGCCTATATACCTTCGCGGGGTCCTTCCAGAGCTCTTCGCGCCATATGCGCGCCTTTTCAGCGCCTGCCCCCAATTTCAACATAAAAGCCCCCAAAGGGCGAACTTACCCCCACCCTTTCCAACACACGCAATTCCCCACCCCTTCCTAAGGAGCTAGTCGAGAAGCGCAGCTGCAGCAATGTGGTCCAGGAGGAGTGGATTTGTGCAGGCACCGCAGCAGGCAGCCCCGAACTAGGGGCCTCTCTCTCTGCCCGGCGCCCTGAGTGCAGGCGTCCTGTGCTGGCGGCAGAGCTGTTTCACTTCCGCTGCGCGGCCCCGGCTTGGAGAGGGCGCTGGTGACATGGAGGAGCTGGATGTGGAGCCGCAGGTTACTGTACGACAGAGCGAGTCCCTACCTCTGGGGAGGCTGGACCCCTCCTCCCCCTGTCAGAAGCACTGGGGCGGGGGAGGGAACAGGCGAGGGGGGCCCGCGGGTAGAGGGGACCAGCTGTGCGGGGCAGGGAGCTGTTGTGCCTCACTTCAGCTCTCTCCTCCCCCCACCCACCCCGTACCTGTGCATTACTGATTATCTCCCTTTGTTAGCACAGATGAGTCCCCCGTGCAGAAAAATGCGGTGATAATTAGCGCAGTACTTAGTGCTCTACAAGAGAGGGTAGGATCATTATCCCCGTTTTACAGATGGGCAAACTGAGGGCATATCTCTTTTATCTGGGAGCAAGCATCCCAGCCTGGTTAGACAGACTTGTGCTAATGGGGCCTTGCCCATGTGTGCTAAAAATGACTTTGTAGATATTGCTTTTACATTATGGCTCTCAAACCCACCCCATCCTCTCCTGGGGTTAAGAAGGTGGGCTGCAACACTACACAGATAATTTGAGTGTGCTACTGTGGGCCCCACTACCACAAGCTTGTGGACTGAAATTGGGAGGCTGCAGGGGAGACCTACTCTAAAAGAGGAAAAGGAATCCTGCTTGCTTGTTCTGTTGTCATAGAGAGCAGCCACATGCTTGATAGTCCCTCTGCCTTATTTCCTAACAGCTGATTCCTGGAGTGGACTCCAACCAGAAGCAGATGTGTTTTGACTGGGGACCTGGAGAGATGCTGGTGTGTGAAACTTTGTTCCCAAAAGGTGGATAGCTTCTCTTTCATTTTTGAATGCTTGTCTTGGGTGGATTTTACTAAATATTAATGCAGAGCAAACAGGGGAATTGATAACCTCTAGTGTTCAGAAATTGTGAATTAGATCCCAAAATAAATTAGCTTAAAATGAGATATTTGAAAATAAGTGTGGGGTTCTTTTTATTGCCTTTTACAAATTTGGTGTACATTCAGATCATGTTTTTCAAGTTTTATTTTGCAACATGAGAGCTAGAAACTTCTTGGGCGGTCATTTGATTCTAGGAGTTGAGGCTTCAAGAACACCACCAAATGATGTGAGAGTTAGCAACACTGTTAAACAGCTAAGAGCTGGATGAAGAATTCAGTCATATTAGTGCACACTAGTCTCATACATTCAGTCACAGTAAGCATACGTGATCAGACTTAGGTATTAATATATTGAACAGATTTGAATTTTCATTATCACATGCAAATTATTAAGGAATTTTGTGGAATTAATATTACAGAGGGTCTGATATTTTATCAATAGTTCTGTGCCTCTTGTCCTATTTTTGTGCTGACTCCTAGACTTCTTACCAAATAAATTTCCAGTTAATATGTTAAGAACCATTACTGTAAGTACAGAAATATATTACTATCCAATAGGGCTGAGATTCTACAGAGCGATAGCATTCGTTTGGCTATTTTATGGTTTACATGCTTCATTTCAGGACGTGAAGAGAAAGGGCTAGGCTGCCCCAATATTTTCATTGTTCGCAAAGATCAAGATGTGTATTCACAGACATTACGCAAACTCTTCAATGAATCCCATGGGATTTTTGTTGGACTACAGAAGAGTGAGGAAGAATTGGCTGGGAAGTCAAGGAAAGCACAGTGAGTAAACAGAAATGCTAGATACTGTTGAAACAAAAAGAGAACATGTCCACTTCCCTGTTCCCCATGGAGAACTTATCAGTAGTGAGGCATAATTTAGATGTGCCACTTAATAGTGGAGGGTGAAGGCAGGTTGGGAATAGTTCCCTCAGATCTGTTTCTCAAATAATGTTGCATCTGTGTATCTTGTTAGGTTGGTAAGTTTTGTTTGTGAGTTACCAAAAGTACAATTCATACAGCATATACCTTTGTTCATTGACTGAATTTAATAAAGAATGATATCTTGATTGTTCCTTTTATTTGTGCCCACTCTCCTTTACTGTTGATCTCTACTGCCTCATCTGTAAATATGAGGTAGGAGAGCAACTCCCCTATGCCTTTTACAGATTGTCTTGTTAGAATGTGAGGTAAGGTGATACAATAATTATGCTGTGCAGAGAAGGACCAGTATATTGTTCCCCTTCCTCTACCAAACATATAAATCTATCTCCAATGAGGGGAATAATGAAACTGAAATTCTCTTAGCTGATGAGCCTCAGTAATATTGTGTAACTAATTTTTCCTGTTACCATTTTACAAAATTTGGCCCCAATCCTGCAAATAGACCTCTATGGCTGTGTAGAGCCCCACTGACTTCAGTACAGTGCAGGAGAGGTCTGCCTCTCCAGAGAAACTTGTAGGATTGGGGCCCTACTATCCTGTAGGCACAAGACTAACAATAAATAAATCTCTCTAAACAAGGTCTTTGTATTCTTCACAGATTGGTTCTAGTGAGTAAAAACTACCGTTCAGTCATAAGAGCTTGTATGGAGGAGATGCACCAGTTGGCTAGTAAGTTATTGTTCTCTATTTAAGAAGAGACAGTATTTGAGACCTTAAAAAAAAATCTTGGTGTTAGTAAAGCTTTTGATACTATCTCACAGGAGCTGATAAACAAACTAGGGAAATGCAACCTAGATGGAGCTACTGTAAGATGGGTGCAAAACTGGTTGGAAAACTATTCCCAGAGAGTAATTATCAATGGTTCAGTCATGCTGAAAGGGCATAAGGAGTGGAGTCCTACAGAGATCAATTCTGAGTCCAGTTTTGTTCAATTCTTTATTAATGATTTAGATAATGGCATAGATGAGAGTACACTTACAAAGTTTGAGGAAGATACCAAGCTGGGAGGAATTGCAAGTACTTTTGAGGACAGAATTAAAATTCAAAATTATCTGGACAAACAGGAGAAATGATCTGTAGTAAATAGAATGAAATTCAGTTACAACAAATGCAAAGTACTCCACCTAAGAAGGAACAATCAGTTACACACATACAAAATGGGAAATCACTGTCTAGGATGGAGTACTGCAGAAAGGGATCTGGGAGTCATAGTGAATCAGAAGCTAAATACGAGTCAACACTGTAATACTGTTTAAAAAAAAAGCAAACATTTTGCAATGTATTAGCAAGAGTGTTGTAAGCAAGACACAAGAAGTAATTCTTCTGGTCTACTTTATGCTGATTAGGCCTCAGCAAAACTATTGTGTCCAGTTCTGGGTGCCACGTTTCAGGAAAGGTGTGGACAAATTGGAGAAAGTCCAGACAAGAGCAACAAAAATGATTAAAGGTCTAGAAAACGTGGCTTATGAGGTAATATTGAAAAAATTGGGTTTGTTTAGTCTGGAGAAAAGAAAACAGAAGGGACATGATAGTTATTTTCATGATAGTTGTTACATAAAAAATTGTTCTTAACCTCTTAGGCTAGGACAGGAAGCAATGAGTTTAAATTGCAGCAAGGAAGATTAAGGTTGGACATTAGGAAATGTCAGGATGGTTAACCACTGGAATAAATTGCCTAGGGAGTTTGTGGAATCTCCATCATCGGAGATTTTTTAAAGAGCAAATTAGACAAACACTGTCTGGAATGGTCTATATAATACTGAGTCCTTCTATGAGTACAGGGGACTGGACTAGATGACCTCCAGTTCAGATTCTTTGAATAACATTTTGCAATTGTAATTTGTAATAACTGCTGTAATAGCATTTTCTGATTTCAGTAACTGTTGAGACTGTAGTTCCACCTCAGGATGTGAAGGACTAGTCGACTATCCGATAAGAAAATACTTATTGTATAGTCGACAGGTAGCAAGGGGGGGGAAGAGGTAGCAAGGGGGGGGGGGAAGAAGAGGGCTACTTCAAAGCGGCAGTGCCGCTTGTAGCCTGGGTCCAGACCCCAGGCTCCATGCAGCACTGCCACTTTGAAAAGCAGCGTGCAGCCCAGGGCCAGCCGAGGTGTCCCCAGGCTGCACGTGGCATTTCAGAGCGGTGCCGTGTGGATCTTGGGATCAGCTGGGGACTCCCCAGCTGACCCCAGGTTCCATGCGGCACTGCCGCTTTGAAATGCAGCAGGGAGCCCAGCGTCGGGCTGCACGCGGCATTTTAAAGTGGCAGGGCTGCGTGGAGCTGATCTTGGGCTCCTTGTGGCATTTCAAAGCCACAGTGCCATGTGGAGCCTGGGATGAGCTGGGGACTCCCCAGCTGACCCCAGGCTCTGTGCAGTGCTGCCTCTTTGAAACGCTGTGGGGAGCCCAGTGTCAGACTCCTTGTGGCATTTCAAAGCAACTGCGCTGCGGGGAGCCCGGAATCAGCTGGGGACTCCCCTGCTGACACCAGGCTCCACACAGCACTGCTACTTTGAAACGCTGCCACAGCATTTCAAAGCAGCAATGCCGCACAGAGCCCCCTGCTGACCCCGGGCTCCACGTGGTGCTTTCGCCTTTGAAGTGTAGCAACAGCCCTAGGGCTGTTGCTACACTTCAAAGGCAGAGGCACCCTATTGACTAATTGATTAGTCAATTACCGGATACTTAATATCCTTAGATCCACCCATAGATGCCATGTCAACCTAGGGAGAGACATTTTGCATTATTTTAATTGAATTTTCAGAATTTACACTTGCACTCACTTTTTAAAATGCGTAGTCCTCCAAATTATTTCTCTGCTCTAGAGATGTAACAGTATATAGTTGATTAACTGATAAGCAAAAGCTTATAGGTTAATGCTGTAGACTACACACATATCTTCCCCCCCCCCCCCGCCCCCGCCCAGTAAATTTTTTGCAGGCTGGTCAGCAGCCTGACTCAGTCCTGGTTTGCGCCAGGTCTGGGAGTTACCCCTGCTGTGGTTCTGCCTTTAAAGTATATTAGGAGCCAGGCAGGCAGCTAGCCCAACTCAGTTCTGGCTCATGCTGGGTCTGGATGCTCAGACCCCCTCCCCGGACAGGGGTTACTACCACCGTGTGCTGCTGCCTCTGTGTCAGAGACAGCAGCAAAGGGCAACAGGTCTGCGAGGGGAGCTGGTTTTGAAACTGGCTGCTCTCGTGGACCAGCTCCCACCTGGTACCCCACACTGTTGCCTCTGATACAGAGGCAAAAACATAGAGTGGCAGGAGGCTCTTCAGGAGTGGGGCTGGGGCACATTGGCTGCCAGCCCCACCCCTGGGACACTAGAATAATCGAGTAACTGATAAAAATTCATGAGGTTAATTGACTATTCAATTAACCGATATTTAACATCCCTGTTCAGCTCTTTGATTCCTTCCTTGATCTTTCAGCTATCACAAGTTGCTTTTTTTGTTTCTGCTGCTTTTCTTAAAATATTTTGTACACTCTCTCACTTCCATCTGCCTCCAACAGTCATTTTATTGTCCCTTCTAGAATGCCATGCTTCTGATTATTTATTTGTAACTCCATGAATTCAGGATTTTGTCTTATCTTCTCTGCTGGGAAAAGCAACTTCTAACTGTCAGAAGAATAAGTGACCATACTGGATCATTATTACAGCTGCAATGTCCCTGTTTTGTCATCAGTTTTAGACATAGTCTGATGATAGTTAGTGCTAGTCCTTCTTCTCTTTAGTGAATAGGCTTTGTTCTTGCATGTGGCACCCCTACCTGTACTTACTCTTTTCCTTATCCTTATCCTTATTTCTCTTCCTGTACCACTGAACTTTATATGACAGATATGTAATAATGACATTTAGCAGGGTAGTTACCACAAACACTCAGTGTTGAAATACTGTTCAGCAAGCAAAACTGTTTCCAGCTATAACATCATATGAATTTATCATCTTTTCACAGAGCTCTCAGAATATTATCCCCTCTATCACGCTTAGAAAAGAGATCAGAACATGTAAAAAATTAAGAAAAGGTGCTAAGTAATTAAGGAAATGCCTAGTAACGTTTAAAAGTCTATGACAGGGATGGGGAACCTTTTTTGGGTTGGGGGCCACTGACCACAACAAAATCAGTCAGGGGCCGCACAGAACCGAGAAGCACAAACAAAAAACAGCCAACCAAAAAACCCCAACTGAGAAGCAGAAAGACATTCCTCACATCCCCCTTGCACATCAATGCCTAGGTGGGACCCAGACTAGTAGATTTTCTGGGCTCCTCTACGCTCTGAGATGGGACTAAAAATGAATTCAGTGTGTGGGAGGGTGCTGCCGAGAAGCAGGCTTGGGGTGTGGCATCTGGGTGGGGAGGAGGGAGATGTGAAATTTGGGCAAGAGGGGGCCGCAAGGCTGAAATGCCAGTGCAGGCTTCTTGATGCTGGGGTGGGTGCCTCGACTCTGGGACTGGATCCAGGCAAGCCGGGGGCCAGATCCTGCCCCCATGCTGTAGGTTCTCCATCCCGGTCTATAACGAGACCAGGGAATGACCAAGCATATCATTGGATTCAAACATGAAAGAGCTTTATTTCTGAGTAGTGTCATCACAGGACTGGAAGAATATTTCTGGGGTGTTTTGACTTCTTTCTCTCTCTTCCCTCAGTTTCCACTCGGGACCCTGAGCTGCAGTGTCAACACAGCACCCAGGTAATTTGCAAACATTGTATTGTGAAATCTAGTCACAACTTGGAAAAAAAAACTACTGCCAGCAAATTCATTATGCAAGTATGTTGTTACAGTGACATTCTAAATCTGTTCCATTAGTATTTTGCATTGGTGATATATTGGTATAAGAGAGACAAGTTGTGGAAGTTATCTGAGAGCTCTGACATTATTTATGTACAGATGCAATTTTTTTAGATCTCAGATACTCTCACCTTCTAACAAAATCCAACCATAAACTAATCCCCCAGCCCTCCATAAGATCCTACGTCTCCAATGTCCCACCCCAAAACCAATGAGGCTTGTAGTGAGCTTTGAAATCCTGCACTTGAAGCAATAATGGAACAGTCTTTCAGGAACAGTAAAGAATATCAGCTGTGGCATTATCTTGTCAATGTTAATGTTGCTGTACTCCTCTCTCTGCCATAACTTTTTCTTGCATTATAAATTCAGATCTATAGAACCAAAATAAACATCACTTTCAGTTGAGGTCTCTACGGGTATGTCTACACATCAAAGCTATTTTGGGATACCAGAGGTATCCCAAAATACCTACACTGTGTCTTCACAAGCCACCCATTATTTCGAAATATTTTTCAAAATAACGGGTGCACTATTTTGGCATCCTGGTAACCCTCATTCTAGGGTTAAGGGATGTCTTGAAATAGTGCTTTATTTCTAAATAAACTCGACATAAGTATGCAATTTGCATAATGTGAATTGCATATCTTATTTCGAGTTTAGAGAGCAGTGCAGATATAGCCTAAGATTGCTAAGTTTTAATGTCAGAAAGAATTCCTGTATTAGCTTAGTGTTGACTACAGATGGTAGATTTTTTTTAATTTACAAACAGCTTTGAAACTCCCTAAATCATATATGTGGCCCTGTGTCTCATTTAATACCAGTCATCTCTGAAATGTTTGTAAAACACTTCTGTCCAAAGAAGTAAACTTATCAGAGGACTGGATAAGGAGGAGGGTGATCCTGATCATATTGTGGTTTAAATGCCTTTCTTTGGTTGCTGTATTAGGAAACTCTGCAGTTAATGTTGCATATGAAACCTATACCTGTTGCTCCTCAGGTCTGTATTCTGTCTGCAATGGAGCTGATCTGGAACTTGTGTGAGATCCTTTTTGTTGAAATAGCACCAGGTGAGAATCGGCGTATAATGATATTAAAATAGAAATGTTTTTTGTTTGCATAGGTCTTTGTTTTAGAAATGTATAAAGTGCCCATCAGAAAAGTCATGGTAATATTGTCAGGAAACAGCAACAGAGCCTACTACTAATGCCTCCTGTCTCAAATAAGACTTGTCTTCTCTATCTTGCCTTGTACCCAAAATTATTAGATCTCTTTCCCTTTTTCTTCCTGTTCTAATTTTCTCCTTTCTTTGTACAACGGAACTGGAGTTGGCTCATAGTACGTGAAATAAAGAAGTGTGGGTATGTCTACACTACCACCCTAGTTCGAACTAGGGTGGTTAATGTAGGCATTCGAAGTTGCAAATGAAGCCCGGGATTTAAATATCCCGGGCTTCATTTGCATCTTGCCGGGCGGGCGCCATTTTTAAATCCCCTTAGGTCGAACTCCGTGCCCGCGGCTACACGTGGCACGGAGTAGGTAGTTCGAATTAGGATCTCTAATTCGAACTACCGTTACTCCTCGTGGAACGAGGTGTACCGGTAGTTCGAATTAGAGATCCTAATTCGAACTACCTACTCCGTGCCACGTGTAGCCGCGGGCACGGAGTTCGACCTAAGGGGATTTAAAAATGGCGCCCGCCCGGCAAGATGCAAATGAAGCCCGGGATATTTAAATCCCGGGCTTCATTTGCAACTTCGAATGCCTACATTAACCACCCTAGTTCGAACTAGGATGGTAGTGTAGACATACCCTGTGATATCAAATGGAATTTTTTTGAGTTGTTGAATTTCAAGCAATAAACAACCTCTACATACAAAATACTATTAAATGCATAAGCACAGACTATAAATGTTATGTATCACTTACCCACTGGGGCCAAATTCTTTGGTGCAAGTCCATTGACTTTAAAGTGTTTTCTTGGATGTCAATTGAATTACACCAACGGAGGACTTGGCCTGCAATTTTTCAATCCAAGTGACTTTTTAGGCATGTAAACATGTGCTGTCTATTCAGTGACATACTCTGGAAGAGAGGTTTTTCAAACTGGACCATTTGATGGTTGGTTGTTCAGAGCAGATATTACCTCGTGCTAATTTTCTTCCTCATTTCCAGCAAAGAGAAAACAGATTGGAGAGGAAAATAAAGTGAAGAGGAAAACTATGTGCATCATATGGGCAATTTAAGATGTATGATAATTATTCATCTTCCTGCTTTTTGAAGTGCCCGTGATACATTACAACAATGTTGTCAGCTAGCAACGGCACAGATCAGGCTAATAGACAAAGGAACAAATCCACTTTCAGTTTGTAAAATTCTGAGTTTGTTAATTAGGCAGCAGCCTGTTTTTCCCCATGGCCTTCAGTGGATTGAGCCTGGAAGATAAAAATCCTATGAATGAGCTGGAGGATTAGTCAGGCAAAAGCAGAGGGCAAGTCTATGGGAACTATATTATGAAACTAACGACATTCGAATCTTAAAACAGCAGGCAATAGGGATTTGATCAAGAGATGTATTCTCTGCCTACAGCTGGCCATCTCCTTCTTTACCTCCTCGACTGGGTTCGTCTTCATGTGTGTGATGTAGACAGCATGGTTCGTGAAGTTCTGAGCAGTGAAAATCCATCAAAACACAAAGACTTTTGGAATGCTGTGAGTGAAGAAGTCTGTGTTCTCTCCATCGAAGTTTATACATTTGCATGCATGCTCTGTCCCTCCTTCTTCATGAGTGGGTTTGTACACTAGATTACATCTCAGAAACTGACATATGACATAGTTGCTAGTATCTGCATGGAAGGATTCCTGGAGGAAGCCATCATGAAAACTATTGCTCTCATTCCTAGAGAGAATTTCAAATCAAAATAGAGGCCAAGGCCAGCACACTACAGGGAAGTGTTATAGGGCCACCCCACCTGGGCGGGCCCTCCTGCATCAGGTCATGGCATGACAGGTCCATCTGTTAAAGGAGCGGTCTTTCTCAATGTCTGATTCAGAAACCCATCTTTAGGCATAATTAATTCCTGCACATATACAGTACTCTAAGTTAGAAAATCGTTATCCATGAAATCCCTGAGTTCAGTAGGTTCACAGCATTTTTTCATACTCCCTCCTGGGATGTTATTTCCTGCTCTCCCTCTTGAGAGACAGTCCCTCTCTAATGTTTGTCTTTTCACCCTTATTCTGGGGCATCACTCTGGGCTGTCCACCTGAGAGTTCCCAGAGTCACTTTTTGCCCATGATGCTTCTCTGATCACTCTAAGTCAGGTCTCCTCTGAAATAACTCCCTGCAGCATTCTTCCCTTGCAGGCCTCCTTGCTTATGAGTCCTACACATGCTCATGGAATGTCGCTGCAGGAACCAATCCCTTCTGGATGTGGTTCCCTATAGTTTTCCATTAAGGAGTGTGGCAGGGGGTCTTCTGTGTGTTTCACTCACCCCCCCCAGCGCCCCTGGCTGTGAATCCTGCCCTTGGTCCTGGGATCCACCCTCCAGCATCAGCCTTCTTCTTTTGGGTTTGGTTTCCCCTAACCAGGGATGGTTCTTCCCTTGGTTCCTCTCCATGAACAGTCCTGTAACTTGGCAGGGGTTCTCCAGCTTTGGCCAGTCCTCACCAACAACATGCTTCACCTTCTTCCCACTGGCTCTGAATACCAGCTTTCCTGTACTACTCCTGTTTCTGCCTGGGTCTTTCCTTTCCTCCCAGGCAGTTCTCACTTCCTTCTTTTCTGTGTCTCTCTCAGGTCCCTTTGATTGATTTGATCACTGTTTGTCTCTTCATTTATATGACCCAGATCACTTACAACCAACTGAGAAGCAGCTGAGGGGTTGTGGACTCTCCTCCCTCATAAAGAGGCCCTTCACCCTCCTGCAGGAGGCTTGTGCTATGCAAGCATTTGAGTTAACAGGATCTATAATTTAAGCTCTTCTGGTTACTTTACCTTTCCTAAGCCACAGATGTTGACTGAAATTCACTTTTGATCTGTTTCTGCAGTAAGGTGGTGTCTCGGCACTGCTTCTGCATGGTGCTCACAGACTGGTTATTTTTGCAGGTGGACATCTTTGTGCTGCAGGGCCGGATGGATGATGCACGGCACTTACTCTCTAAGGAAGCCAGCGCCAACCCTACATCAATGGGCATGTGCAGAATTCTGGATGACCTGATGAAGAAGATGCCTATTCTTAGTGTATGCATGCAGCAGCCTTCTCAGACAGTTCCACTGTGGAATAATGCATGGGGTGGTCTTTAGTGGGGCGGCATTTGTAGTCCAGCTTGTATCATTTCGCTTTGGTAGTGATTCCTGTTCTTAATGCTGTGGAAGGAGATACAGTTTTCAAATAGACAGCTCTTACACAACCTCCCAGAGAACTTTCCTTGTTGACTTCATCCACACATCTCCCCTCTGCACATGCTGCAGTGGCTTTTTTGTGGTGAAAAGGCACCAGATGCTGCATTGTGGTCCCGGGTGGGTTCCTGTGCACTCTATCACTCAGGGTATGTCTACACTAGCCCCCTAGTTCAAACTAGGGAGGCTAATGTAGGCATCCGAACTTGCAAATGAAGCCTGGGATTTAAATATCTCGGGCTTCATTTGCATGTTCCTGGGCGGGCACCATTTTTAAATCCCCCCTAGTCCGAACTAACTGCCCGCGGCTACACGCAGCAGTTAAATGTTAATTCGAACTAAGTCCTTAGTTCGAATTAACTGTTACACCTCGTGGAGGTGCCCTGTGTAGCCGCGGGCAGTTAGTTCTGACTAGGGGGATTTTAAAATGGCGCCCGCCTGGGAACATGCAAATGAAGCCTGGGATATTTAAATCCCGGGCTTCATTTGCAAGTTCGAATGCCTACATTAGCCTCCCTAGTTCGAACTAGGGGGCTAGTGTAGACATACCCTTAGATATTTAAGTGGCTGAAATGACGATGAAACCTCAAAAGATAGCAGAATACATAAAAATCCTTGCCAAGGGCCAATGTTTTGGTTTGTGTCATGAAAGGCTTGTTTGAGAGTCCCGCTGAATGACGGTTGGAGCAGTTGGACTTTGCATTTACTTTATCGTGTATGTATCTTCCCTGTTCAGATTGGCAGTACCCAGACACTGACTGAGATGGAACTGAAATGGCAGCACTGGCATGAAGAATGTCAGCAGTACCTCCAGGATGGGACCTTTGCTTCTAATCCCCGCATGGAGTCCATCTGCAAGGTGTGTTGCGGCTGCGAGGGAAGAAGGTTATGATCATAGATTTGAAGGCACCAGTAGCCATCCACAGGGGGTTGGAAGTCCTGTGTTGGCCAGAGGTAGTATTGGTATGCTATGTGGTCTATGGTGAAAGCAGGAAATTTAGGGTGTTGGACTCTTGAGTGACTTCCACTTACTTCACCTCTCCATAAGTCAGGACTAATGCTGGCTATAGAACTGAGTTCACAGGCATGTTTGGAGGCCTGATTAATTTTTTGAAACACTTAGTGGATTTCAGCAAAAAGACTCAGTCATAAGTGTAAGGTTGATATCATCAGTTCAGACTATCCCCTCAATACAGTGCCCTCAAGAACAGCTATTCTTTTCCTCTGAGTTATTTGGTTTTAATTAAGTTGTTAGTGATTGCATGTCCTGTCAGTGGGAGTGATGCCAAGAGAAGCAGAGCGGAGGGATTAAAAGGAAGGAAACTAGTAATGAAGATGAGTCTTTGAGGGCTTATGGAGGCATTTCTCTTTCATGCTAGATCCTGCTGGGAGATGAGAACACTATACTGGAAAAGAAGGAGCTCATGACTACTTGGTACCACTTTCTGGTGACCCGACTTTTGTATTCCCACCCAACTGTGAAGCCAGTGGAACTTCGCTTCTATGCCCAGGTAAGTCGGGAGTAATTGTATTCAACACCATGTTGGGAGGACTGAGTTTTACAGGGTCCGGATACTTGTATGATTTTCCTACAGAGTTTGAAAGTGGATCAGCAACCACCTGAGTTCCAAATGTGTTATAAGTAGGGATGTAAAAATGTGTTTAAAAATGTAACTGTAACTACTAAAAATTCATAGCGGTTACATTCCCGCTCCTGGGGAGGCTTCACTGCAGGCTCTGCAGCCAGCTCTCAGCTCCACTCCCGGGGACCCACTGTGTAACCGGCAGCAGGGAAGGGGGGCCAGACGGACGTGCCATGAATAGGGGCAGCTCCAGCAGGCTCTGTGGGGCTGGGGCTGCCCCCTGCCCAGAATGGGCGAGGAGCCACTCCAACCCCAACCAGTTAACTGGAACAGATAAGCCTCACTCATTAAAGGTGGACTTACTGGGGAACCTTTTACATCCCTAGTTATGAGTGAAAAATTTGCAGTTGACCAAGAATTTTCAGTGTATCTTGTAACTGGTTCAGTTTCTATTTGAATGGGGCACGCAGTGAATACCTGTGCTAATTTCCTTAAATCATAGTGCTGAATCTTTTCTTTTAAAACAGAGATGAAGCCTGTTGGATTATTTCAATAATGTTTTGTTTATCCTCCCCTTCCCCATTTTTTCTGAAAGGTCTAAATAAGGCCGATGCAGCCAAATAAATCTCTTCTTCTGCACTGTCCCAATGGCCCTTTGCATTGAATGTGTCTTGTGTTTTTTTTGGGGCTTCCACAGTCTAGCCTGGACCTGTTCCTGGAAGGAGAGAGCAGCCCCGAACCTTTAGACAGCATCTTAATGGCAGCCTTTGAGTTCGAGATCCACCAAGTGATTAAAGAATGCAGGTTGAGTTTTAGTAAGACTTTGACTTCTTCACTATACAGCATTGTTTCTTTGTCCCCTCAGTCCAGCAGCGAACTGGCATCTCTTCTGTATTCAGGAGAGGAGTCCGCCTGCATACGGGGTCCCGTCTGCATAATAAGGATAACTGAGCCTTTCAGATCTGCTTTTTAAAGACTTTGGCAAGAACACTTAAAGTACCATTAGGTCTGTGACAAAATGTCACTCAACTGCAAGCCTGCCGGGTTAGTGCAGTGCATTGATTCTGTCAGTTGGAAATTTCTCCAGAAAACATAAGTCACTTCTCAGTTACAGGCTGATATTTTCTTCCTTTGCTTTTTGCAAATGCAGCATCGCCCTGAGCAACTGGTGGTTTGTGGCACATCTGACTGACCTGCTGGATCATTGCAAACTCCTGCAGTCTCATAATCTCTAGTAAGTGCCTGTTCATTATTTACTCATGTGTCCTGAGGCCAAAGATAGGAACCAAGGAGTGGTGATAGAAGGATAATGTGGTATTTTCTTGATGAAGAACCACCTATCAGAGATTCTGAGAGTAGGGATGTGCTGTGTATTCTTGTGGGGGAAAAAAGGAAAATCCAAGTGCTGCAATGAGTGATGTTGCAGGAGAATGCTAGCTAAACTGTGTGACAGGGTCAGGTCAGAGGGATTTAAGAGTGCTAGAAGGAAAGTATGTGAGCCCTAGATTAAGTAGGTCTCTGTTCCTTGGGTAAACAGGCAGGGGCTGGCATAGAACTGGCAGGAATTTTCCAGAAGCAGTCTGGACAATCAGGTCAGCTAGAACATCTGGAGCTAATTAGGAGCCTTCCAGAGCCAAGGGAGTCAGACTAATCAGACCACCTGTGGCCAATCAAGAACCAGTTGAGACTGGTTTAAAAGAGCTCCTCTTCTGTCAGTTGAGAGGCATGTGAGAAGAAAGGAAGGAGCCAAAGTGCTGAGAGTGAGAGGAGTTTGGGTGGGAGCTGCAAGGCAGGAAGAGTATGGTGGAGGAATAGATACCAGAGGAAAGGTACTGGGAGGAATCAGAAGTGGCCCAGGGAAGTAGTTGCCAGATGTGGAGTAGAACAAACCCCATCTGTTGCTGCTGCCATCTTAGGGTCCTTGGGCCAGAACCCAGAGTAGTGCGTGGGCCTGGGTTACCCTCAGCCTTCCCCACACCGCTACAGAGTCTCTCCCTGGATAGGAGACCAGGACTTTGCCCCCATAGTATGGACTAGCCTGTGATGGGTATGGCTTAGTAGGCCTCTAGTAAAAAGAAAGAGGCCGTGTGGTGGGACACAGCAAACTTCTAAGGCTGAAGACTATCCGCCAAAAGCATAGGACCGATGGGCACAGCCAGAGCTTTGCCACATCTGAGTTGATACTGAACCAGCACCTCAGTGATGATAATGTCTGGTGTGCTATGGGCAGTGAAGTTTCTCCAGATGAAATATAACTGACAGTGGTTATTAGAGATCCCATGGCACAATTTTAATGAAGTAGGACTAGTAATCCTCTTACTGTTGCTATATTCCTACTTGAGTAATTGCATTCTGTCTAAATTTTGCTTGCCATTCCAGTTGGCTAAAGGATGGCCTGAATTATTTTTTAGCTATGAAATGCTATTAAACAGCTGCTGTGTCTGTCCCATGGGGTGGCTGATTTTCAGTGGAGTTTGTAAACCATACTGAGATGCTATGGGACGAAATGTATTGTGAAAATGAAAAGGGTTTATTAATAGCTTCAACAGAATCTTTCCATTTAAGATACAACATTGAGGCTGTTCGTAGTTTGCTGAGGGATCCTACTGCAAAAAAAAACCCTTGATATGCATGAGTTGTAGAAAAATTGACTAATTTAGCTACTACTTTAAAAAAAAAAAAACACTAGTAGCATGGATTGTGAGACACTTAATAAAACAGGTAATCACATTGTAGTCTCAGTACGTGTAAGGGTTAAATATTTTTACTTTTCTGTTTCAGTTTTGGTTCCAATATGCGTGAATTCCTTCTGCTGGAGTATGCTTCCGGGCTCTTTTCCCATCACAGGTAACAACTCTTTCCCTGCTTTCAGATACTAGGCTAAAAGTGGGCAACAAAAGAGGCACCTTCATGTTAATGAAGTGAAAGGCAACACAATTTTTATGGGATGGGATATTGATTGAACTGTTTGACACAGCCTCTGGACTGCTTCTGCTAGAACCAGGGGTTAAAGAAAGGAGAGATATATTAGTTCCTATCAAGTCCCTCCACCATAGTTCTAGTGCTTTGTTTTTTCTGGTTATAAATGCCACAAGTAAAATGTTATCCCTACATCCCCAAGTGTGCAGAGCAGCTGTTGTGGGTAGCAGTGTGGCCACAATAGGCATCAGTACTAGATAAAGAGTAAAAGCCAATTTAAGTCTCAGAGATGAGTGATCTAACCAAGAGGTTTCTGACTGTTACTGTTCTTAGTCCTGATTCAAATTCCTTTCATGGCTATAATAATATGCTTAACTGAGAGTTCTCCTTAGAAGGAACATTTAACATTTTTCTCCCCTCTTTTGTAGCCTATGGCAGCTGGGAGTAGATTATTTTGATTATTGTCCAGAGTATGGTAAGGTCTACTTGGAGCTTCATATAGAACGAATCCCTCTCAACACGGAGCAAAAAGCCCTCAAGGTGCTGAGGATCTGTGAGCAGAGACAGATGCACGAACAAGGTGACTGACTCTTCGTGACATTTCATTCCTCTGTAGTGACCTGAGTAGAACTACTAAAAACTGACTCTCCATTTTCTCTTCTCCCCACATCATCCCAAAGTACGTAGCATCTGTAAGATCATGGCCATGAAAGCTGTGCGGAACAATCGCTTAGGCTCAGCACTTTCCTGGAGCATCCGAGCCAAGGATGCAGCATTTGCTACTCTCATATCAGACAGGTGAGTCTTTGTTACTGTCTAGACTGAGCAGAACCTTTTAGAGACATTGCAATAACGGTGTAGGGAGGGAAGGACTGTCCTGAGAAGGCTCTTCTGAAGGCTAGTGAAGATAACCTCTCTTAGAATAGAACCTCCCTCCCATTAGGACAAACTAGTGCAGAATTTGCACTAGTGAATTAAATCCTTGACCCCTTTCAGAGAGAGAGGCTTATGTAATTAGGAATGCAAAATCCTGTTAACTGGTTAAACATAATATTTAACCAGTTAACTGATTAAAGGGGGAACAGAGGCCTGCTGTGGACAAGGGCTGCTCTGGCTGAGCTGGAGTGCTCCTGTCTGTGGGCATTGGGGGAGGGCTTCTCCAGCCCCCACTGGTAAGCATCACTTATGAAGGGTGATGCTTACCAGTTGATCTTTCACATCCTTAAGTGTAATACTTGCAACATACTACTTCCGTAGCTGTTTCCTTACCGTTCTCCTCCCTATCTTCTGCAGTCCTGAAAGGACAAGAATAGGGAAATAACAGACCTACAGATCAACTGAATCTTAGGTAGCAGAGGCAATTAACCTTATTTTGTGGCAACTTAATCTTGTGGGCGGTGGGGGGCCTCTAAGGGAGGGAGAATGTGTTCTATCCAATGCTGGAGAAGGGAGATCTGATTTCTATTTCTGACTTGCTCCTATGTGATCATTGACAAGTCTGTCCTATATCTGCTTCATTTTTTTTAAAGATGAAGGGAAAGTACCTGTGTCTCAGCTAGAATTAGATTGTAAACGTTGAAATCTTAGGGTAGAAGATGCTCCAGAACAGTGCTTCCCAAACTGTTTGCTAAGGTGACCCACCAAACACATTTTGGTGGGTTGTGTTTTGGTTTGGTGTGATGTGTGGATTTTTTGGTTTTTTTGGATTCGCTATTACCTATATGCACTCTCTGCCCTACCATTGCAATCTTAATCCCGGGCAGCTGGGCCAAACCTGAGTGGCACTGCAACCCTGTGTACCAGATCACAATGCCCTGGAGCCAGGAGTTGGGCTTACTGTTGCGTGAGCGAAGGCAGGTTTGATCTGCAGTCCACACTCCCCAGGCCACCCTGTGCATTGGGCTGGGAGAAGTGTCCTGTTCACCCATCTAGAGTTTTCCCACAATCCCCAGGACCCACTTGTTTGGGAAAAAATGCCATAATAGTGCAAGGTGGTGTTTTTTCACATTGGGGGTTGAATACCATGAGGGGATTGCTATTTTGTCTTGTTTTAGGAGGGGGAGGGATTATATTTACTTGAATGAATGTGGAAGAGAACCAACTCAGAAAGTTGGCACTGAAAGCAGAAGCATAATAAAGGCTCAAATGGAAAAACTCTTAGGACTTCATTTGCTCTGGCTGCTTATCAGCTCTTCTGTGCAGTAGAAAAACAAAGCCTTTGTTCTGAACTGGCAGAGGTGTTTATGCACCTATTCCTCGACTGCTTGCTGTGCTGCTATTCTTCCACCTCAGCTTTTAAAAACAAATCCTGATGACTGCAGGTATCCTGAATAATAACAAAAATAAAGGGTATGGAGATGGGTGGACTAAACACTCTATCCTGCCTCCATGGAATGGTTTTAGCTCTTTGGGAGGGTGATTAAAACAGAGTGAAGTTTTGCAGTTGGGTAAGAAAGCTTCTCTGAAGAGTGGGAAGTATAAGCTGAGCTTGGTGGACACAAGTCTCCTCTGACCTCTGGTGTATGCCATTTCCTTTTAGATTCCTGAAGGATTATTGTGAGAGGGGCAGCTTCTCAGACCTGGACCTTATAGATAACTTGGGACCTTCCATGCTGCTCAGTGATCGGCTGACATTTCTTGGTGAGAATCTGCTGTCTGCCAACCAGGGATGTTAAATATCGGTTAATTAAATAGTTGATTAACCTCATGAATTATTATTGGTTACTCGACTATTCTATAGTCCTCAGGAGTGGGGCTGGCAGCCAGTGTGCTCCAGCCCCACTCCTGAGGAGCCCCGTTACTCTGTTCTGCTGCCTTGGTATCATAGGCAACAGCGCAGGATGCTGGGCAGGAGCTGGTCTGTAAGGGGAGCCAGTTTAAAAACCAGTTCCCCTTGTGGACTGGCTGCCTCTCACCTCACGCTGTTGCCTCTGATACAGAGGCAGCAGCCCGGGGTGGCAGTAGCCCCTGTCCAGAGTGGGGTCTGACTCCCGGACCCAGCGTGAGCCGGAACTGAGCCAGGCTCCTTGCCTGTCTCCTAGTACACTTTAAATGCAGAGCTGCAGCAGGGGTAGGTCTCAGACCCAGCAGAAGCTGGGACTGAGCCGGGCTGCTGGCCAACCTGCTAAAAAGTTTACTGGCAACAGTGGGGAGAGGGGAATGCGTGTAGTCTATAGCATTAACCAATAAGCTTTTGCTTATCAGTTAATTGGTTAATTGACTATACTATTACATCCTTATTGCAAACCCTTCCTAGAACTTCTTACCCTACAACTATTTGTCTGAAGCTGCTACTGGTTCTCTCCATTTCTTCTTTCCTTTACATCCCTAGTCCATTACGGATGTCAGGGGAGAGTAGATTATTGTGTATGGTTTGGGATATTGCCTTCTTACTGTTGGCAGACTGTTTTACCTCAAACTCCATTCATAGAAGTTCTCTGAAGTTCCATACCAGTTTGTGCAGGACAGTCGAGGGCTCTGGGACTTATGCATCTGGGATTTATAAATCTAAAATCTAACTAAATAACCACTTAGCTTTCCCATCTCTCTCCCTATCTAGTGGTGCTTCCTGTGAGGCATTAGTGATCAGAACCTGGAAAAACTTGTGGGGATTTTCCTAGATACATAAGGCAACTTTCTTGCACTAATGATCTTCCCATATGGTAGTTCTGCTTGCCACTTGGAGCTCTCCAGAGTACATCTCCACACCTCTATTTGTTCAGCATGGCAACTCTAGGTCCATAGTGAGGAACACTTAACTCCATATTAGGGATGTTAAATTGCACGTAATTGACTAATCGATTAGTCAATAGGGCACCTCGGCCCTGGCTCTTGCTACACTTCAAAGGTGAAAGAGCTGCATGGAGCTCAGGGTCACTCGGGGACTCCCGCTGATCCCAGGCTCCGTGCAGCACTGCCGCTTTGAAACACTGTGGGGAGCCCAGCATCAGGCTTCTCATGGCATTTCAAAGCGGCAGCGCTGCGTGGAGCCTGGGATCAGCTGGGGACTCTGGCAGAATGGCTCTTGCGCAAGAGGGGGGTTTTGCGCAAGAAGGAGCAGTGTAGACTGCTCCTTGTTGCTCAAAAGCCCCTTGCGCAAAAATGGCGGCTCATTAAGTATGCAAATGAGGTGTGGTGATAGTCATTGCCATGCCTCATTTGCATATGTTGTTGCACAAGAGAGCGCAATGTAGATGTAGCCTTGATGTATAGGAAGCACAAGATTCCAACTTCCCTCTTCAGCCAAGACCTGCCAAGGGGCCCAGTCCTCCACCCGTTTAAGTTCTGGGAGTTTTACCACAGACTTCAGAGGCTAATCCTGCCAAAAAAAAAAATTTTTTAATTTAATTTTATTTATTTATTTATTTATTTATTTGTAATAAAGGCATTGGATCTTCTGACACTAGCTAATGTTTTACTGTCCTCACTCACCACACCCACAGGGAAATACCGAGAATTCCATCGGCTGTATGGGGAGAAGCGTTTCTCCGAAGCTGCCAAGCTGCTCCTGATGCTGATGACAGCTCGGATTGCTCCATGTTCATTCTGGATGACCCTGTTGATCGATGCTCTACCCCTCCTGGAGCAAAAAGAGGTGAGTTGGGGGTTCTGGTGTAACAACACAACTGCTCTACTTGTTGTTCCCAGGCACCTCTTTTATCCTGACTGGAAATGGGAGTACACAGATCTGACAGGGTATCTTGGAACTGTCTGTCTGCCCTTTGTGGCTGGGACAAACTGCACTAGCGATTCTCTATACTTGTCTTGAAAATAAGTTAGATTTGGCTGTTCAGGAAATGTGTGGCCATATGAAAGTTGTGGCCTGTGTTCGTAAGGAAGATGAAGAGGCACTTAAGACAAAATGAATCTCCGTTGTACATCCTGTGAAATATTATGTGTACACTAGGGTTGCAGGTGGTAGGGGGTAAGGGTGTAAATCAGCACTAAATTCAGCCCTGTCCTTTCAAAGTAGTAGAAACATTGTACTGTTTGGGGTTGGGCTCACTACAAACTTGCCCAACTGCTTTTGTTGATGGAATTTTAGATTTTCTAGTGTGCAACCCTCTCATTTAAGGTTTGTCCAGAAAATTACAGCCTCACAACTGCAAGACCCGTGGCTTGCCAGGTGTTGTGGTCCAAATGGAGTCATGGGTGTGCAGAAGCTTTCTCCTCTCTTTGACCTACCCCAGAGCCACTCATTCTCGATCCTTCTAGCTATGTAGTTAATGTTTCAAGCAATATTCTCTTTCCCACAGGTAATATTTTCAGCAGAACAGACATATGAATTGATGCGCTGCTTAGAAGACCTGACAGCTGGAAAGACAGATAATCAGAAATTCCAGGTAATCCTGGCCTGAGGTCAATTGGATGATTTGACTGGGGTGGCATGGGAAAGGGGAAGCAAGTCTGCATAAAACTCTTCTTGTTTTTAGGGTGATGATATTGAGACCACCAAGGTGGACATCTTAAGACTTGCTCTCGCACGAAACCTTGCCCGAGCTATTGTCAAGGAGGGCACGTTGGAAGGATCATGAGAATGGGCTACTGAAGTAACTTTGTGATATACTGTACATAAAACTAGCAGCTTTTCTAAGAATAAATCTCATTTTGCATATTTCTAGCTCATCTGTTCTTGTGCCAGAGTTTTCTCTAAATGTTTCAAATAAGATAATGAGCCTGTAGGAAGACTTCCCCCACACGCTCTACATTCCTTTAGCAATAAACTGCCTCCAAGGTTTATTCTAGGCACCTCAATTCCTATAAAGGATTTGATTGCTGCAAGTCAGCTTGCAAGTGGACATTTGCCAGGCTTGACCTGTGGTGTTATTCAGATAGCTAAATGTGTGCAACATTTGCCTGTTACCATTTCAGTTGTGGTGTCTCCTCTACCTGGAGCTGAATTTTAATAGCCTACCTTCCAACCCTGATTGAGGTAACAACCTCCACCTCCTTTTGATTGGTGGATTGACTCTCATGGCTTCCATAAACAGCAACCTACTCCTCAGTTTGTCACAAAAGACCCCACACGGAGCAAAGTAGGGAAAACAGTTTATTTAACATGCAGCAAAACAAATGCATTGGAGACATTATTTACAGTGTGACTGCTCAGACTGAAGCTGCAACCTCAACCTACGAACAAGTAACGTTCATAAATAATTTCCAAAGCTCATACAATAGTTTTCCACAAAGTGAGACTATGGTCTCTTTCCCTTTGACTAAACAGCATGGGCCTTGCAGTGCCATGAACAAAGAGGATGAAGCTATTCTGCAGAAAGCACTTGTGCTCTTTTGATTTCCTCACAGTGAGAGTTACTTCTAGGCATCTAAAGCAGGGAAATCTGCTTCCTAACAATACGTTACAGCACCTGGGCAGACTTAAGAGCTAAGCAAAGCCCCTAGATGTATTGTCTACAATGCCAGTGAGGCCCATGTTGAAAGCAAAAAGAATGTTCCTTGCTCCCCCTCTTTCCATCAGTTTAAGAACACAGCTGCAGCTTTTTTTCAGAAGACAAGCATCTCTTCCACTCAAAGACAATTCAGAAGGCCACATGTCCTGAGTACCAAATCACAACTAACACTGTGCAAGCTGAGTGGATTTTTACTGCTACACTTACCTTTTAATGTCTAGTGCCCCTTTCACTTCGTCCTGTGGTTCATATTTCTTACTACTCTGAAGAAAAACATTGAGCGACTGTGGAAAGTATAAAATGACTAGAGAGATCTCCAAGCTCTACTTAACAGTAATGAATTTTGTAACCTCCACTAAATCCATCAGCATTTTCTCAGTTTAGTTTTATTCCTGTAACAGGCTAGAGTATCTTCCTGCAGTACTGAGCCTGGGGGTGATCAGGCTGAACAATCCCTTCACAATTTCAGAGAGCTCTGACTGTACCTCGAACTGTTAGAAACACTGTGTTTAGTGTAGTTAGTTTCTGTACAGCCACCTTGCATTCTGTCTTCACTGGAGTGCAAGTTTACAGATTTAAACCAGGAAAAAATGTTTCATGAAAACAATTAGCTAAAAGGTCACCGAAGAATTGTTTAGGTATGTGCAGATAGAGGGCTCATTTGTCACAAGCCCCATGATTCAACATACAGTTGATTTCCTGCAAAGCAGGGCTTTCCCCTTGTGGAGACAATTGCACTTAGCCACTTAATACTGGGAACAAATAAAACAGGGTACTAAACCCAGCAGTGCACATCATAGCCTAGTGGATTCTGCCTTACCTTCATCAATCTGCTCACTTACGTCCTATAGCTTTACTATTTACATCTCATATTCCTAGTCTTTTCAAGTGAACACAGTATTCAGCTATAACAACACTGTCTGCATGAGGAGAACCGAGAGGCATTTCTCCTTATCTCAGTCTCTGCACCTGATTAGTGGCTGCTGAGGCTGCTGCACTGTAATTACCATCCTTTTATCAATGTAACCTATGCTGTCCAGTCAATCAAGGACAACTGGAGCCTTTTGGCCCTGTTGGTTTTACCTCCCTGCTACACACATTTCCTCTCCCTCATACCATGGAATGTGATGAAGGCAGAAGAATACACAGTACAGCCGTGTGAATAGAAAAACTAGCATGAGCTGCCTGGAAGAGAGACAGTGCAGAGGCAGCTGGAAATATAAAACAAAAGCAACTAAAGAGTATCACACAATGTGCAGTTACCGTCTGAATGAACAGCACTGGCTCCAGCTGGCCATTGGAGAGGAAAACAGAAGGCATGAAGTGTCATTTTACTGTAAAAAACCTTCCTGTCTCGGAACCAGTGGTTCCTGCACAGCATGCCGAGAAGGTTCAGTTCTGGCATCAAGGAGGCAAAAGCCATAGGGCAGGCACAGGCTTTAGGGCTCTGCACCGAGGAAACTCGGGATGGCATCATAACCCTTACCAGCCTGTAGGCAGCTCTGGACCAACAGCAAGGGAGGAAGCCAACCCATCCCCTTCTGGCTACAGGTCTCCCTTCCAGAACACCATTATTTCAAGTTTAACAAAGTGGAAGATAGAACCAGATTCACCCAGAGGCCAAGATAAAGCAGCCAGCAAAGCCTCTAGCTGGCTGCCACTCAGTTCATTCTTGGCATAAATGCCCCGGGCCCACTTCAACCCGAGGTAAAACATTCCAGACTAAAGCTACAAGCAGAGTGGTCAGGACATGTAAACAAAGCTAAACATCACCAGTGGATAGCATGTGTGCCCCTTCCACGTCACATTCCAGTCCCTTTGGGGTGCCTGCCTGGTCCTGTCATGAAGACTGGCAGACTCACTGCGTCATAGATTACCCCATTGCTCTACTGGGGGGAACTGATCTACTTCCCCAACCTCAGTGCTGGGCTGGTCTCCCAAAGTGAAAGTCAGTCTGTACCTCAGCCTCACCTTGTCCTGCAACGAAGAAGGAAAAACATGATGTTAAAGTAGCAGCATCCCCTGGAGCAGGAAGGCCATCACCCATTACTAGCAGGAGAACAATGGCAGTGCTCCCAAAAGATACTCTACTGTAATAATAGTTTAGAGCCCACAATGACTGTCTGGACACACCATATGGAGCAAGGGGTCAGTGTATATATTTAACAGAGCATTTCTGGCTAGTTAATACAGCTGGTTCATTTTATTCTTTAGTTTGTGAGTATGAAAGGTCTGTTTTTTGGAGTGAAATAGCAGAAAAAAGCATTTACTTTGCAATAGATACATTGTATACAATCAGCATTTGTAGTTCAGCTGTTTCCCAATGATCCCACCACTAAGGACATGCTTTAGTACTACTAGAAGAGTACAAAGTCTCAAAACAAACAGTCGTGCAGGATGTAGAGGAAGCGTACAACCTGACATTCCTATTTCTTGCAAGAATGTCTAGCGGAAAGAGAAATCTTCCCTCCCCTGGTTACATGGCTTTTCTAGATGTTCCACAACGTTAGTTTATAGAAATCCAGCAAAACCCCATGATCTAACACTTTGGGATCTAACACTTTTTAGTGGATGTTGTAATCCACTACTTTTACCATAATCTTCAAAAACAGTAAGTAACAAATGTCTAGATTATCTGAGAAATCTCAGAGGGGTTGCCGTGTTAATCTGTATCAGCAAAATCAACGAGGACTCCTGTGGCACCTTAAAGACTAACAGATTTATTTGGACTTTTGTGGTTAAAAACTAGTTTGTGAATGGCTGTTTCCGGTATGATGATCAGAAGAGAGAGAGTTAAGTATGTTATTTAAGTGGTCATAATTACATTTCTTAGGGTATGTCTATGCTGCACAGCTATTTAGCTAGCCCGTGTCTACACAAGCTGTCTGTTATTTCGAAATATTTTTCAAAATAATGGGCATGCTATTTTGCCATCCTGGAAAACCTTGTTGCTTGAGGGATAAGGGATGGCTCAAAATAGCACTTTATTTCAAAATATGGTGCTGCATGGATGTGCCAAATTTCAAAATAAGCTATTTCGAAATAGATTCAAAATAAGATACTCAGTTTCCCTTACTCTGCCTCAGGACAGTGCTCTAGGGTCATTAGTCTTTGGGGACGATCATGTTTGTACAAATGTTTAGTCTAAACCCATATGGAATTTAATCTTCATCTTACTGTTTTACAAACTGGATAAGTCACTGTTGTGAAGTTTTGAGCCCCTCTCACCTTCATAGGATTTGCCAGCAGCATGACTTGGGTGATAGCAGCTGGTGCTTGGATGGGGTTGAATGGAGAAAGTTCTGTACCCGAGGGTGGCTGCAGCTTCACTTTCATGGACTGCAAATGTGAAACAAAAGGAACCCTTAGGTACCATTAACTGCACTGGCAGAATTTCCCCAGAACTAACTGGGGTAACAGAGTTTACACACAAGCAAGGAAAAATACTGCTAGCTGTGTAAATGAGCAAGTGTCCATTTGGGAAGAGCAGGTGACACAGATGAGCCCAGTCTATACTGAGCACATAGTCCTTGGCACATACCAAAATCAACACAGATAATGAACTGGATGGGCAAACCACAAGAGAACCGTTCCTTGCTCCTTGGAAAGGTTTTAATACAGATTCCCTCACCAATGCAGACAGAACAGAACAAAGCTCAGATCTGATTTTGAAAACTATAATCAGTCACCCGAAACTAAGGAGGTGGAAAAAGATCAAAAGCTCACATTGAAATATTTCCTAGGGCACAGTGCAAAATAATACCAACTCCTGGAACTGTCTAATTTTGTCCCTTCCCCTTTCTAAAAGCATGATTTGGAGCTGCTATTACTGGGCCTGTGTGTCTTTGATCCCTTCTGCAAATTGGACCTCCCCCTCATTTGCTTTGTGTCTGCATTTTAGAAACCAGTTTTCCTTTTCTGTTGAATACCCTCTGATATTGGAGGAGGAGAGATTTCAGAACATGGGATCATTGCCCCAAAGCGATCAGCAAAGACAAGAGGAAAAACCTGTTAGATCTTCTGGTTCATTTCCTGGCCAGGATGGGATCATTCCCTCTTGTAAACTTTCTGGTTGAATGTCCACTTTAGTGTTCAATGTCCCTTTCAATGGGGTTGAAACCCACCATTTGGGAGTTTATTTCAATTGTTGATCTTGCTATCAAGAAGCTGAGATTTTAACCCAATTACAGAGACATGGGTAGGTCCCAGCTACACCAAAACTGTTAGGTTTTAACTGAGTCCCTGATGCTGCTGTTGTATAGGTGGGATCAGAATTGAGCATTTTTCCATGTGGTGACAATAGGCCTTTTAAAGCTCAAACTCCTGAAGAAAAAAGGATGGAGCTTAGCGTATGAACAGTCCTGCCACTGAGTTAATTTCAGCCCAGTGCACGCACCAAAATAAAGCTCAGCTGACCTTACCCCACAGGGGGAAACATGCTCTCTATCAGCAGTTTCTATTGCTATATGTTACTTCCACTTGGAAGCAGAAAGAATAGAGGTCCAAGAAAAGAGAGCAGTATAATATGTCTGATCCTCAGAGCTCACACCCATCTCCTACTAGGGCTGCATTGTTTCAAAGCAGGATCCCCATCTACCTTTGTGTCTATATGCCTACCTTTGGTACTGCAGCCTGCAGTACAATGTTTTTAACAGGCAGGGGTGCTGTGTTTAACATTGACACCACCACAACCAGCACGTCTGATCTCCCTGGCGGGCACTCCTTGGCAAAGTGTAAGAGAATCCTGAACCCATTTTTATCATAGGCTGTCACAGGAAGAGCACGACCTGGGAATGGAGAGAAGCGGAAGACAAATACAAGACTACATGTGCAGGAGCATTATGCAAATTGACACCAGAACCTCACTACCTGGCATTTCTCTCCATGGCAGGAGCTTCCTCAGAGAGCTGTTGGTTGTTTTAAAACACCCTTCAGGAGCAAAATGTTTTGTGCTCTGGATGCAACAGACCTGCAAAACCACCTGCTTTCTCCAAAGATCCATTATCTGAGCAGAACAGGCACCCTTGTGAGTCACCTTCCTGCTTAGGAAGGGCTGGACTGGGCTTTGACACAGCCAGATGGTTTTTAGGTAAAACACAATGGAGATGTATAATGGCAAAAGCACAGGCAGAGAAGTACAGCTGATGTGTGTCAAAATAACAGCACTGCTGTGACCCTGGTTTGTAGTGTCAGGAGTGGCTGTGAGGCGCTTAGCACCTGAGTTGAGTGCACATTACAGTGTGCTATTTCAGCGCTGTAAGTGGCAGTACAATTTCAGAGGCAACTGACAGCTCTACTGTGCACATGGGGCACTGTACGGAGAACACAGGAAGGGGATTCTAAAGAGAAAACAGGAGTTTCAGATTAAGGGACTTAAAAGCCCCTTAATTCTCTTGCTGGCTGCCTGAGACCCTACAACCTTTTGCACATATGCTGTGGGCAGGGCAGGTCCAAACAAAAGAAAGTAACTGCCAAAAACCTCATCCCTGGGAACCAGAAAGCTACAACCAGAACCAGTTGCCTAATCTCCCTAAATGCAGTCTGTGCTAAGGGCTGGATCCTGCTCTCAGATCCATCACTGCAACCCTGTAGACCAGGGTGGGGAACCTTTTTTGGGTCGGGCCAATGACCTACAGAAAAATCAGTTGAGGTCCAAACATAAATGAGAAGCCAAAAAAAAAAAAAAAAAAAACCCTCCCAAAACCCAACCCTCACTGATGTGGCCCCTGACTGAGAAGGAGAAAGACACTACCCACATTCCCCTCACACACGAGAGCCTAATGGGGCCCAGGCTAGTAGATTTTGTGCGCTCCAGTCCCACAGTAGGTGCAGACTCCCCAGTGCTAGGTGGGGGAGCCCTGAGCCTCAGGGGCCGGACCCAGGCAAGCCAGGGGCCACATTCAGCCCCTGGGCCTGAGGTTCCCCACCCCTGCTGTAGACATAATTCAGTGTTGTTCAGGTGTAACACAGAACTTAGCTCTCTACCACTAACAGTGTCCGAGAGTAAGAGCCACTAATGGATTAGAACAGGGATAGACCAGGTTTGGGAGCAGGCTGAAAAGAGTCTGAGATACTTACTGGGTTTAATGGATTCCAGTGGAACATGGACATTAGCCAAAGAAACATCCGTCCCTTTCAGAGGGCTGCCCTGCTGTTGGAATGAAGCTGGCTGGAGGAGAGGGCTTCCTGAACCTGTCGTGCAGCTGCTTGGAAAAGAAATAGTAGGGGCCACTGGAGCAGCAACTGGTATTCCTGCAGTGGACATTAAAGGGGCAGAGGTGACAGAGGCTGGCAAGGTAACCCCAGGGTGGAATATCGAGGGTGCTGACTTCACTTGGGCTGAAGTCCTGGGAGGGAGACAAAAACAGAAGTGGCAAATTGAGAACTATTGACTAACAGAAGTGGCAGTGACAGCACTGAGCATGAAGCTGGCTTTCCCTCCCTCTCCCACACTACCTAAAACGAGAGTGAAAGCAGTGGGCTGTAGTTTTACCAGAGTGTTGTGACACTGTAAAGTCTTCTGTGTTGGGCTGGGTGAGGCCTACACTGAAAATCACAATGTTTCAGGGAGTGGTGATAATTTGGGAGGTGTCTCCTACCCCCAAAGAGCAATGCGCTGGGACCCCAGTATTGTCTTGGGACCTGATACTGCTGGAGGATGAGATGAAAACCAGACCTCATCATCTGTGGACATTTAAGGATCTCAGGGCACTTTTCACAAGAGTAGATCCTGTTCACCCCAGTGTTCTGTTCAACATACCAATCTGCCTCCCTAAGCCACTGCATAGCATAGCTGTGCAGTGCAAAGCAGGTGCTGTGCTTTACCATCAAGTTGGTTGCATTTCAGTGGTGGGACAGGGACCCTTGGGTATAGTTTCCATATCAGTATGTAAAGTGCTTTGAGATCCTTCAAGAGGAGAACTGTTAAATACATGTAAAACCACCACTAGCCACTAATATATTTCCATCACACTAGAGACAGAAATTGGACAGCTGTAGGAAGAGTAACTTTCAACAGGAGAGATGAAGCAAAATCTAGACTATTACCCTTTGGGCTCTTCAAGATGTCCCAGTGCATCCATCTTATGCAATGCATTGCCTCCTATGGCAGAACTGAGGTACCGGGGAGCAGCTGGCATAGTCTGCGGTGGGCCCATGGGGGCTGCTGGTCCAGCAGAGAACAAGAACGGAGCTGAATTAGGTGCAGGGAAGTTGGAAACAGTCTGAGAGGCGGTGAAAGTGGAAGGCAGAGGTACTGATGTTCCACACACAGACTGAGACGTATGATGAAGAAGAGGGTTCACTGCAGTATTGCAGGCAACAGGTACCAGCTTTGGACTAAAGAAGTCCAGATCCACCTGGTCATTCTGCAACAGAAAGTATGCTGTTACTTCCTCCCGTGCCTTAGCTACCACTGTAACTCACTGAAATAGGCCTTACCCATTAGGATATGATGGGGAGAAAGCTAATGGCAAGCAGGCGGGTCTGTTGCATCTGTTGGGCTATGTCCAATTCGTAGTTTCCTTGGCAGCATAAAGTGCTGTGCAGGACTAGATACTACTAGTGGACTGGAGATCAACGGGAAGGAGTCAGAAGCTGAGGTGGCTATATGTATTATGGGCATTTGGATGCGGACTTCTAAGGGCAGTATCCTATCAGAGCAGAGAAACGTATACTAGCCAGAGCACAGGGGTGAGGAGGTGGACAGTACATTTCAGGGTAGCAACAACTGAAGGGTGCTTCCTGTTGATTAGCAGTCCCGGTCTCCTGGAATGATGGCTTCTCCCTTTGGCCTCCAAGTGTATTCAATCCTGAATACTGCCATTCCCTTGCAAACAGGGTTAATGTTTTTATTCAATCTATGCTTATTGACTTCCCCCCCAGGTGAGAGACTTTTGTATCAAGCTTTGTTGAGATGCACTCAAAAAGCAGCACATACAAAGAAGGGACGTGAAAGCAGAGATGTCTTCTCTCTGTTGGTTCAGAGATCCCAGTTACACAAGACCAGAGGCAAGACACAGGCCTCCACATCTGGAACAGTTATTGTCTCTGGCCTGTGTGTAAGTACTGCCCTGAAATATGGAAAAAACACCACACCACAACAGTCTCTGTCTGTAATTCCCTCCCTCCATACCTGGAATATATTCCACTGGTTATTTTCAGTCGGTTCTTTCACTGCACTGGGGGCTGGGTCATTCAGGCCTGAATGAAGCAGAAAAGATTTGGAAACTGGAGTAAAATTGCAAAAAACTCTTAACATGAGTGTCAAGAAGTAATACAAAGTAGTGCTAGACTGCTAGTTTTCCTAGTCCCCTCCTATAGGGTGTTTGACCACCATGGTAAAACCACTCAGTTCAACTCTGTAACAGGTTGAGAGCTTGATGAAAGAGACATGCGTGTTCCATATCAATGATCAGCCACAAGCTCACAGATCTCATGCACATATCTCCTGCACCTGCAAGCAAGTCTCTGCATGCAGCACTTCCAAGGTTCCTCTTTCCTGACCCACTGCATCCCCTGTTATTTAGTATCAGAATCCCCCTGCCAGTTGCACATGCACATTTGCTAATGCACTTTTCTCCTAGCCACAGCCCCACTGCTATTTCAGTACTGAAATGTAATGTGAACTGGTGGTTGACAAGCATTTTTAGGGATTAGACTGGGATTACAGCAAACTCACTGCATTTGTGACCTATCTCTGATTTCAGCAGGGTATTCCAGAGGTTTTAATACTAGCCTACTTCCAAATTCCCATTGTCAGGGAGCTTCTTCGGTGTCCCTTGGATGACATCCAAAGCAAGCCAGAATAATAACCCCTAGCACTAACAATGTGTGGGTAGTACTGATACACTGCCCTCTGCTGCCCAACTCTAGAACCAAGATGTAGCCACGCCCGCCTCTTACCTAAACACAGCAGCTCCTCATCCAGCAAGGAGAAGGAATTGGCCACGCTGCTCTGATGAGTCAGAGGAGCTTCTGGTTGGCTGGAGGACCGGCTCCGTGAGTGACCCAACTTCTGGGGAGGAGGTGGGAGGATGGGTATTTCTGAGGAGGCTTGTGTGGGTGCTAATGTTGACGCTGGCGTTAGCGTTGCAGGTGGCATTGGCGGTGGCGGGGCACTGGAAACATCTATGCCAGCAAGGTCAATGAGTGTGCTGACATTACTGGTGGGATCACTCCCTACAGGGATGGGGAGAAAAGTATAAAAGGGACTGCAGTCAGCAGGAGCAAAGGCTCTGCAGACAGTACCCAGGGAATTGGGTAAGATGGCTTCCCTTTTAATCAGAATTTCTGATGCTTCAGAAGAGAGGCAACCAAGATGCGTTCCACTGGAGCAGTGTTTCCCAATTTTATTTGGCCACGGAACCCTTTTAAATTCAAAAGGATTTTGTGGAACCCCTAATAATAGACTTATATATGGAGCTGAAAAAGTAGACCACAAATAAGTAAGGATAATAATAAACAAATGCTAAACAAGGTCATGAGATCAACACAAATGGAAATTGTTTTCAATAAAATTCATAAATGCTTAAATATTAATTATTTTTTTAATCATAACATGTTATTGTAATGGAATTTTCTCACGGAACCCTCATTTTCACTTCACAGAACCCCGAGGTTCCCCGGAACACCATTTGTGGAACACTGCACTGGAGCATTGGCTGTTTAACAGCTATTGAGTCGGATGCTGTATTGTTAGGAAACTTCTGTATAAAAAGAGGAACCCAGTCCAGATATTGCTATCTCCCTACTACATATATTCTGTGTAGTTGGCAAACTCTCTATGCCTGCTTAGCTCTGGAACTTAGGAGCCCCAGTGCAGTGACAATAGGCAGTACAGGTTGTAGTCAGTCAAGGAGTTACTAGCGAGCCAAAGAGAATTACAGGCTCTATCTGCATCCAGAATCTCCTTCAAATTCATCACAACCAAATCCTGGCTCTTCCCTACAATAAGGGACCCCATTCTGCACAGTGATCATATCCCTCATGTTTTTCATCCATGAACCTTTAAGTATTTTCCAAATAATAATTATGCCTCATGGCACCCAGAGTGGTAGGTACTGTTAGTCCCATTTTCCAGATGGGGAAACTGGGGCACATAGTGGATACATAAGGGACTTGCTTAAGTTCACTCACTGAGCTGCTGGTAGAGCCAGAAATAGAACCCACATCCCTCGACTCCCAAACCTCTGTTCCAATCCCTTAGATAATGCTTCTGACCTCCCATTTAAGCATAGAGAACAAGATGAACAATAAATGTATATTAACTTCTCCCTGTTGGTATTTAATCCAGGACTGTTGAATAATCTAATGAAAAAGCTGCATTCCACACCAGCTATTAGTAATCTAGACAGGAAAGCACAGCTCAGATACAGGTCTGCTTAGTCAGAATGTCACAAGTTAAGACATTTCATTAGAAAACAGCCAGCCTCTCAAGTCAAAGCATTTTCACCAGTGGCCAGAATTATAAACTCATCTGTGTACCCATCAATGGCTGCTGTTTGGAAGCTGATTTGTCACTCCTGCTTGGACAGGTTTTACCCCAAACAGCTGATAATACTGTCTTT
This sequence comes from Pelochelys cantorii, assembly GCA_032595735.1. Taxonomy (NCBI): domain Eukaryota; kingdom Metazoa; phylum Chordata; order Testudines; family Trionychidae; genus Pelochelys; species Pelochelys cantorii. The sequence continues at coordinate 18,561,420 of CM064344.1, forward strand.
ACTGCAATTAATTGGACACCCTTCACAAAATGAACAGATTCAAAACTGAACAGCAGATGGCTATTGAGGAAGGCTACTCACCTTCGGTTGCAGACAATGTAGGGATATCTACTTCACCATTGACGACTTGACCCTCGATTATTTTTTTATAGGAATTTATTACCCGGGATAAATTGTCACTAGCCTGCAGAATATCCCCTAGATGTGGGAGAGAGGCAAAACTTGAGAAGAAATTTCAGTCACTTTGCTCTCTATTGCTTTGGATGCTCCACAACCAATTAACAATCCATTATTAGACTTCAAGCTCTTCAGGACAGGGTCTGTCTGTGCAGCATCTCACACAATGGCCCTGAGGGACTGCTATAGTAACAGTAATAGTAATACTACTAATAATTAATAGCCACTCAGTGATTAGTTTCCACAGGGACATTTCTAGAGCTCTGCGTGTATACAAAATTTGTATCTGCATCCACATCCGTATCTGCAAAAAGAAGCCGCAGATACCTGCATCCACATCTGCAGAGGCGGATACCTGTGGATAAAAATCAGATATCTGTGCATTTGTAGGGCTCTAGACATTTCCCCTCCTGTAAGTGGAGAATGTCCCTACCTTGTGTTCACTGAGAATGCTTACCACACAGCGTACCTACCAATTCTTACTGCCAGGGCCCCGCTCTAATTCAGATTGTAAGCTTTAAAGGCTTTGGCTTTTTATCCCTGTGTTAGGGGCCATACACATCCCTGGTGGCATAGAAAGAAGTAACGTGACATTAATAACCCTCTTGCTGTACACTGGCAGTTACCAGCCATGCCAGCCTGGCTGCAATCTTCTCCTTAAACCATACCCCCTTCCTACCAAAAAGGGGAGATGGTTGTTTTACCCAAACTGCTGTCGTTATCCTCTGTTTCACTGGCCAGTTTGAATAACGTCCGTCTTTTGGTTTCACACCTTTCATAGAGCTCCTGGGAAGAGATATTGGAAGAAAGAATCTCATCAGCCAAAAGCCATCGACAGCAACAAACACCACTCTGACAGTCAGAATGAAATGACGCATCTGAATGGAAGTCTCAGTATGAAGTAGGGATGGGTAATGGACTAACTGTGTAACCACTGAAAATATCAGGGGTTAGACACACGGTTACATGCACCCGCAGCACGGGGCAGCTGTTGGCTCCTGGCGAGTACTGGCTCCTGCCCCATGCTGCTGGTACAGAAGTAGCAGCATAGGGCAGCAGCCAGCTCCCTGGGAACTGAACCGGGAGCCATATTTAACCATTTGGGTAACCAATAAGCTCATGCTTATCAGTTACCTGTTTAAACGGCTACACTCTTACATCCCCAGTCTGAAGGAAGACCCAGAGTCCAACTGGGTGACCAATTCCCCCTTTCCTAGCCCTATAGGGGGCAATTCACCATTTATCAGCATGCAAAGTCCAAGTCTGATCTACATTCTCAGTATAATAAAGATGAATACTAGTCAGTAGCATACCAGTAGAATACCAGTCATACACAGCATGCCTGACTGATTGTGCACTGTCCAACTGGCAGTCCACAGGACTTTTCTGTCCGTCCCCTGAGAGGGATGCCATTTTGTAAATCTTGCCATACTTGGAAGGTCATGTCACATGAAAGACACCATTTTGGACCACCTAAGCCGCACAAACAGAGCTGTCCTTACCCATACACAGAATACACAGTTGCATAGGGAACCCAAACATTTGGGGAACCACTGAATCTTAATGTCCATCCACTTGTCTCTTCCTATCTCTGTTCTGTGGCTCTGCTCTCTCTGGAGAGGATCTAGTTAACTTAAAAGTGAAAAGGCCTGACAGACCTATTAGCAGAAAATTGAACCTGTGAAAGAGCCATTTGAGTAGCAATGAAGCCATGTAACAGGCATTTGCCAACCCCAGATATATACTGTCAGTTTCTGAATTTATTGTTATAGTTAAAGAGCCTTAGTTTAAAATCTGTTTTAAAAATATTTCATTAGTGTGTTGCCGAAGAGTATAAAATCACACCTCTAAAAATCATTAACACCCCCTCTTCCCCAGCTGCCATAGGGACACTAGTTTAACAGCACTGCGTAGGGCCCCATAAATCCTAAAGACAGCCATAAATGCAAGTGAGTTGTTGCGTCCCCTTACGAAAAATGTCACAGCTTGCCATTGATACCATCAGTCCTCCATGCCAACAGCATTTATCCTTAATTCTTTTTCCACTCCGTATGTTGGATTATTATCATCTCTGCTACAGGAGCTCCTAAAAACCCCAAATGAGGATGGGGTCCCATTGTGTGAGGTGCTGTACACTCCCTCCACCAAAAAGCCTTCAATCTAAGGGGAAGAACAGGACTATCATCACCCCCACTTTACAGATGGGGAACTGGGTACAAGGAAACCACATATCAGCGCTGGGAAATGAATCCAGATCTCCTTAATGCCAGTCCAGTGCCATAACCAAAATTCCTGTCTTCATGAGCACATATATCACTACCTCCTCTCTGGTGGCAATGGGTTCAAAAAAGGGCAAGTTTCTCAACTAGTTGGTTTTTTTTAATCTCCACATGTATCATTTTAATTTTTTTACATTATAGAGTAAAATATGCATGTCCAGCCATGAAAACCCCCACTGGATTAAAAATCTGTGTCTATTAAAGAAATTAAACCAATCTTTACTGTCTCTTTTGGTTATTATTATATTGGTGCTCTCCCCATTATATACAGTGTATATAAGTTCTTCCCCTGAAGGGAAGGAAACCTTTTTTGTTTGGATCAAAGATTTTAAGTCTTTGATAGTGCTTTGAGAGATGACTTTTTCCACCAGCAGCAGCTGGGTCAGTGGGGCTGGGAATCAGAAAATGTGGTTTCAGCAAGTCATTCACCATCTGTAAATAGAGCCAGTGACTGCTTTTTTTACAAAGAACTTTGAGTCCTTCAGCTGAAAAGTGTTGAGTGCATAGCATTATCATCTCTAGCGGATCATTCCATAGATGGTTTTCAGTTCCTGTAGTAGCTCTTCATGTTACTGATCATTTTGTTCTGCATATTTTCAACTTGTGCAAAGGCCAAGTTCCATAAAATCTGGAAGAAGAAAATGCTGAAGGACTCCTATGAAGAAGGATGAGGCTGTACCCACCTTCATGAGCTCCTTATCAGCCTCCGATGAGTCCTCTTTGCTATAGTGAACCAGCATCTCATTCAACAGCTTCACATTATTATTCACTTCCTCTAAAGTGTGCATGCGTTTTGTCACTTTCTGGATCCGAGCCTCGTCCTTCAGGGTTTAAAACAAAAAGAGGAAAGTGAGCTTTCCCGTGAAATCTCAACTGCAGGAGCATCGCTGTGAGTCACATTAAATGAAAGGCTGATTACTATTTGAAATAGAGGGGGGCAGGAACTAGATTTTCTATTTTGCTAGAAATTCTGCAATTTCAAAAAAAAAAAACCCTTTCCACACTGACAGAACAGAACCAAAACAGTTCAAAACTTCCCATGGGAAAAAAAAATTAAAACAAAACTGTTTTGGGCCAACTGAAATGTTTTGTTCCAATCTGTTCTCAAGACTTCAAATTGTAATACTGTAATGCTCTGTTCTGTTTTTAATCCTAAACAAATTTTTGTTGAAATTAACACATTTTTTGCAAAATGTTTCACTTTTTTTAACAAATTGGCATTTTCAAAGAGAAAAACAGTCTGTCAGAAAACTTCTAATCAATTCTGATTAGGCAACCATGCTCTTCAACAACAAGGGAGACCCCCTCCTATGTGATGCTTAGATTTGCATGGGGGCAGGGTTAATTTCTATAGAAAAGAGATTCCAGTGACTTGTATTCTCCCCAAATTAGAAGCTGCATTTCTCCTTGCTAGAACAACACTCGGTCGCTTGAACGCCATGCCTCCTGGATACTAGAGTTGATGAACATATCACAAGTTCATATATAGCCATGGTGTCCAACATGCTGGCCACTAGCCATATGTGGCTTTTGAGGCTAGTTGGCTTTACAATGTGGCTATTTGGCTGGTTGAATGTGGCTAGTTCGCTATAAACTGGTTGGATACCACAGATATATAGGCTGGGTGGGATGCATGTGTACATGTAGACAGCTTGTGACAAGTGCCAGATTGACAACCCTGCAGACAGTCCACTATATCCACAGATCAGAAATTACAAGGACAACATCAGTGCAAGCTTCTCCCTCACCAATCCCTGATTCACAGTGCCAGCTTGCGGGTGAGAAGGTAGTTCATTCCTCATGGTCCATTTGATCCTTCCCTTTTCTATGTGTTCCAGCAAGGGAACCAATTGCAGAGGTTTTAAGGATGTAAATACTTGTTAACTGGAACCCAGCCTGAGACTCATGAACAAACTCATTTCAGACAGCCCATGCAACAGCCACTGGGCGATATCTACTTTCAGTTACTGAAACGTGACTGGATGTGAGCTGGCAATCCTAGAGATGAACATCATTGCTAATCCCCTTGAGTAATTCAGTCCCCAAAGCTTCAAGCCTAAAGTTTAACTAGTTGAACTAGTGCAATACTAATGGAGAATGAAAAAAACCAAATCCAATGAGTCTGTCATTCACAGGTCACTAAAGTTATACATCAGTATTGTTAACATATTTAATTACAGGGTCACACTACATGATAAAGCAACCCCCTATTCCTACAAAGATTTCTTAGGCCATGTCTCCACTTGCCACTCCGGAGACTGATCTTCTGGCATTTGATTTAGCGGATCTAGTAAAGAGCCACTAAATTGAATGGTGAGGGTGCCCCTGCTTGGCGCTGGTGGTACTCGCAGTCGTGAGGAGTAAGGGAAGCCAAAGAGAGCATTTATTCCGGTTGACCTCCCATTGTGAAGACAGTGCCATGCTCAGCTTAAGTTATGTTGACTCCAGCTGCGTTATTTACATAACTGGAGTTGTGTACCGTAAGCTGACCTTCTGGGGCTAGTATAGATCTTGCCTCTGAAAAATTATTCTACTGCTTTTTCTTACCTCTTTTACCATGGATTTAATAAGCTTGTTCGCCTCTTGCAAGTCATCTGGGTTTTTGCTTTTTAACAGTTTGGCTAAGAGCTGTAAGAAGAGAAGAGCACTTTTTATGAAAAAGTGGCCTCTGGTGAGGCAGAAAGATCATATATCTAATGGCTGCTGCACTGGAGCAAGGGAAATGGACAGTTCAGAGAAAGAAGACTCAAGTCAAAGCAGCTTACTTTGCTTTTTGAGTTACAGTAACTTCCGCAGGAGTCTCTCATGGGTTTGCTATTTTGTTTTCTGTTAAATTACCTGATTTGCACTCATGTGCAGCTCAAGCACATTGGGATCTTGGAGACTTGCTGATACTAGACAAGAGTTGATCTGACTGCAGACAGGTAAAAAGCTTTTCCTCTCATCCATTACAGCAGCTGGAGAGCAACTAAACTAGAAATGGCCAGACAGCGACAACACTGAGATGGTGGCTCACTCAGGATTTCAACTCTTAAGTGCCCAGTGGTAAGAATCAAATCTATATCCCATGTGAAATCAGGCCCATAAGCCAGCAGGTCGGAGCTGCGTCAGAGCACTTCCTCTTACTAAGATGTTTTGTTTTGCTGAGGAGTATTAAAATTCCAGCCTTCACTTTACCTTGGATTTCTCCTCATCATCAAACACAGGGTTTTTGGGGCGAGGCGGTGGAGAGGGAATCAGGGTTCTATCCACTGGAATTATAGGGTCACACATAACAATACCTGAGAGAAGAAAAAAACTAGTTTGTACATGCAGTCACTCAAGACACTGCTACTATCTGCATCCAAGCAGCAAACAAAGGGTGTAGTGCTGCTGTTCGCATACTGGGTTCAGCTCTTCAAACACTGAGATGGAAGGATGTTTCCATGAGGAATGGGATAATTTAGCAGCAAAATCCCTGTGCATGGGATCTGGTGAACTAAGGGATGTTTCCTTAATGAAAGGCCAACACTCCAGAGCTTAGTTTGCCACATCCTTGCAGTTTCTGAACCTGACCCATGTGATCAATAGCTCTCTACCATGTGTATTTCTTCTTTCATAGAATCATAGAATATAAGAACTGGAAGGGACCTCGAGAGGTAATCAAGTCCAATCTCCTGCCCTCACGGCGGGACCAAGCACCACCTAGATCATCCCTGACAGATGTCTATCCAACCTTCTCTTAAATATCTCCAGGGATGGAGATTCCACAACCTCCCTAGGCAATTTATTGCAGCGTTTAACCACTCTGACAGGAAGTGTTTCCTAAAGTCTAACCTTCCATATTGGCCAGGGAACCCCAATGTGAGGTCCCATGTAATCCTGCTCTGTACTTTTAGCAGACGGGAGGTAGGACAAGCCAAGAACAGTAAGGCAGGATTTGGTACTCCACAGACTCCCAGGCACTAGTTGCAGAGAGGGCCAAGTCTCACAGCTAGGCCCCATCACAAAATCCTTAACTTTGCATTATACTCATAAAGGCTTCTGAAGGCATCCTCTTTGTGCTGAAGCTGTGAGAGAAGAGAGCTCCTGAGGCCTTGCCTAGGTGACAAAGTTGCACTACTTTAAAGTGCAGTTATAAAGTAAAGTAGTTAAGTGGGTAAACAAGCTGTGCAGACACTTTTATTTTGGTTTAAACCAGGCCTGTTTGGCTTAAACTGATTAGGAACCAGGTTAAGCTCCATCAAGATAAGCCACTCAAACTAAAATAAGAGTGACTATAGGAGGTTGCACTAATTAAATCAGCTTAAAAATCAATTTAAGTTAAACCAGTGTGAAATTCTCATGTAGACAAGGTCTTTGAAGAATTTTCTACCATCTAATTGATGAAGTCCTGTCCCCAGATAGTCAGCGGTTGCCTTCTTGAGTCTCTCCACTTTGTGGCATTCCTGCTTAAACATGTAGGCTGCAGGAATACATGAATGAGAAGCTCCTTCCCACCTTGTCTCTTCAGCATGTAGTAGGCATCTTTTATTTTGGATTCCTCTGGCAGTGCCACTGTCCAGCTGTACAGCAACTCAATCACTTTGGTTTTCACCTTCTCCGAGACCCTGTCTCCCAGGTACTGAGAAGGGGAGAAAAAAGAAAGGAAAACATGACAATTTCTCTCTCCTTTGTTAAAAAACCCAAACAAACATTCAGTATGGGAATTCATTGGGTGATCACTAAAGTCTGCCACATTAGAAGCGAGTATGAATATCCCCTATCTCCTGTCAGTGCTGATCTGGGATACAGTTTCACAACAAAGATGGCCTGCCGCCCTTATCATAACTACACTGATACAAGATGCAATTCATCAAGACAAAAACTTCCCTCACCTCTTTAAACTAATATTTACGTTGTTTTTCAAGATAAAATAATCTTATCTCCACCTGCTTCAGACAACAGGGGTATGTCTAGACTACATGCCTCTGTCACCAGAGGCATGTAAATTAGACATACCGACATAGTCAATGAAGCGGGGATTTAAATATCCCCCGCTTCATTAGAATAAAAATGGCCACCGCCGTTGCACGAGGCATTAGGGATCGGTCGGCAAAGGCTTTCCTTGCCGACCGATCCCCGTCTTGACTGCCGGTTCATGCTGACAAACAGCTGAGCCGGCACAACGTGGTGGCCATTTTTATTCTAATGAAGCGTGGGATATTTAAATCCCCGCTTCATTGACTATGTCGGTATGTCTAATTTACATGTCTCTGGCGAGTAGTCTAGACATACCCCAGGAGTCAAATTTGGTTTGTAGTTACACAATGTCTAAATGGGATGCCCTGGGCCCAATTCTGCTCCTAGTGAAATCAGGAGCTTTGCCAGTGGCATCAAGGAAATCAGAGTGTCCAGATGCTTTTATCTAAGGCTACATCTACACTACAAGGTTTTTGCGCAAAAACAACAGTTGTTTTTGCGCAAAAACCAGCGGAGTGTCCACACCTCAAGTGCGCTTTTGTGCAAGTAAATCCGCAGAAGAGAAGGCTTTTGGCAATACAGTTATTCCTCTCCCCACAAGGAATAACTCCTTTTTGCACAAGAGTTCTTGAGCAAAAAGGCAAGTGTAGACGCTCTGCAGGGGTTTCTTGTGCAAGAAACCCCTATCCGAAATAGCACAGGTGCTCTGATGGCCATTCTGTGAGGTGTGGACGTGGTTTTGCGCAAGAAGTTTTTGCGGAAGAACTCTTCCACAAAAGGCTTCTTGCGCAAAAACCCTGCAGTGTAGACAAACCCTAAGAAAATGACGGTGATGATACTTTGCACTGACATCATCTTTCACCAAAGAGTAGCAGCAAGCTTTCCAAACAGGAATCAAGCCTCATCACACTCCTAAAAGGTATATAAGTATTAGCTGCCTCCATACTGATGCACAGAGAGATTAAGCAACTTCCCGAAGGCTACACACCGCAAGTCAGTGGCAGAGCCAAGAACTGAATCCAGGAGCCCCAACTCCTACTCCTTTGCTCTTGCCATTGAATCACAATTCCTCCCTGCTGGTGATTATGTTTAAACAAAGTGAGTAACACAAGGTCCAAAAGTCTTTGCACCACACTAAGGAAATGAGAAATGATAAGTCTTGCACCAGCAATGAGAAAACAACAGTTGCTTGCTGAGGGAACTAGTAATCAGAGTGCAAAACACCCAGCAAACAAAGGCTACAGACTAATTCACACAGTGAGCCAGATACTGGGAGCTGCTTGTGGTTTTAGAAAGGCCAGGCGTATACAGGAGTATAGAAAACAGCTTAAAGACTGACCTTTGGAGAGACAACTTTTATTAACTCATTTAAAAAACGAAACTTCCCTACTTCATTATGAAATCTTCGCCCACAGTTCTTCATACAAGCTTCCAGCACCTGTGTTCAAGCAACAGAAACAGGTGGTGAAATCAACACACCCCCAAGTCCAAAGAAATAACACAGCTTGTTTTCCTCTAAGGGAGGTCCCAACTATAACAGGTGATAGTAAGGGTCACATTTCATTGAGATAGAGGAACTCTGCTCAAAGACACATGGTCTGAACATCATTTTTTTGACTGTGAAATGTTATCAAAACAGGCAGCGTCCCCAATTTTGACAGAGCACATCTAGGAGCCATCTTCTGGAGAAGGGTGGCAGTGGTGAAGAAAAAATTCCCTGAAGGTAACAAACAAAAGGACTTAAAGTGAAAACATTTTCTGGCTCCCGTGCAGTCAATAAAGGAACTCCATGCTTAAGTTACATAAGGCATGTATCTTACTTTCTCAGTCTCCATCCCCTTGTGGAGAAGGATAATTAAGGAGTTGATTGCAACAGTTTCATGGAGCAGGACAATGATAGTACTAGATAACCCACTGAATAGTTGGGATCCCTCTCCCCTTAAAAGTCCACAGTGACAGACACCAGCTGGATTTGGGGCCTTGAGAGAGGAGGTAAGGACTACCTACTGTCAAGGCCTGGACTGCTTCCCATTCTTGGGGTGACTGGATTTTATGAGCCAGTAGTCTCACAGCTATCTGTGGACTGAAACAAACCAAAGTGCCACATTATAAATAAAACAGACACAGAGATTCTTTAGGACTTTTTAGACTTTTACAAAATCTTGTGTTTAGAAAAGCAGGGTATCACAAAATTAAAAGGAAATGCCACTTTGCCCTTCTATAGCTTGAAAACTTCAAAGCACTTTAACAAAATATGCTTCATAACATATAAATAAACAGGGGTGTTTACATGTGTAAAAAGGGAACATGGTCTAGTGGGCTGTGCACAGGACTGATAGTCAGGAATACCTGAGATCTAATCCTGCTTCACTGATTAATTCCTAGTGTGTCCTTGAATCTTCGCAGTGCCCCACTTTGCTTCATGTGCAGTAAAATAATACTTCCATACTTTGCAGGAGTGCCATGACTCATAAGGGTTCATTTGTTATTGTTTATAAAGATTTTTTAAGGATCTAAAGACTTACATAAATTATAAGGATTATTATCCCCATTTTACAGATTGAGAAATTGAGGCATAGGGGTTAGGAAAGATCCCCAAGGCCAGAGAAGCAGGCAGTGTCAGAGGAAGGTATAGAACTCAAGTCTTCCTGGCACCCAATCCTGCACTCAGATCACACTGCTTTTCAAGGAAAAGAGACAGAGCTACGCTATATGCTTCCACGTTCTCCTGCTTCCTTTATGTTCGTGTTTTCCTCGTAATATCAGCATATTTTACAAATATGAAACATCAACAACTGGACATAAAATTTTGTTTAAATTGAGAATGTTAAAATACAATACTAAGTCTGACTGACATGGACAACACACCCTTCAAGTTCTTTGTTGATCTGGTCACAGAACCCAATGATGTACTCCCAGTCTTCTTGCCTGTTAGATGGGTTGGTGGCTTTGTCTTTAGTTAAAAAAAGAGAGCGAAAGAGAGAGAAAACATGTATTACTAAAACACAAGAAGAAGCAGAATAATTTGCCTTTCCAAAGAAGAAGCATCAATTGCCGCCCACCAAAATTGAGAAATGAATTCACAATTTCTATTCCCAGATATGTGTGGGTGCTCAGTAAGGAAGGCGTGTCAAAGTCAAGTCAAGTCACTCTAAAATTAGCCAAACACCTAACATAGTTCACTGCAGAACCAGGCAATGACGATTAAGTGCTTCTAGAGTCAGTATTTTCTAGTTACTGTATAAAAGAGAACAACCTCACAGTCTTCCTTCAGCTAGGCAGGTTTGCAATGTTGTCTCTCTCCTCCTCCTCCATTTATAATATTGAGCTACTTACAGACAGTGCCTTTAGTCCTGTTGTAAGCAAAGCTCCCTTTTGCATTCACTGGGAGTATTGCTGTGTACAAATTGCAGGATCTGAGGTTTAACACAGTACATAGATCTTTTACCTCGTTCTTGGAGTATCACAGAATTTATTAGATGCCTTTACACTACCTACTAGAAATAGATCCAGTTGCCAAGACTTTACTTTGGAACACTCCCTAGCTCAAAAGAAGCAGACTGCAGAAAATTGATGCAGTTTTGCATCACCAATCCAGCCTCTCTCCCTCCTCTCCCATGCTACATCTACACTACAGGGTTTTTTCGCAAAAACAACTGGTTTTGCGCAAAAATCCGTGGAGCGTCCACACCTCAAGCGTGTTTTTGCGCAAGAAAATTTACAGTAGAACGGCAGAACAGAGGGCTTTTTGCAGTGTAGGTATACCTCTTTCTACAAGGAATAACTCCTTTTTGCACAAGAGTTCTTAGTTCTTGCGCAAAAAGGTGTGCATGGATGCTCAACAGGGGTTTCTTGCGCAAAAAGAGCCTGTCGGAAAAAGCACAGGTGCTCTGATGGCCATTTTTTAATGGCCATCAGAGCTTTCTTGCACAAGAGCGTCCATGCAGTGTGGATGCTCTCTTGCACAAAAGCGCATCATTTTTGCGATGCGCTTTTGTAGTGTGGATGCGCTTTTGCGCAAGAAGTTTTTGCAGAAGATCTCGTCCACAAAAAGCTTCTTGAGCAAAAAGCCTGCAGTCTAGACGTAGCCCCAGTGACTGAGTTATCAACATCAAGAATCAATACCAAGGGAAAAAATATGTTATAAATCCAGCATATAGCAAAGTTACAAATCAAACCATAGTGAAAATATGTAAATGTGCATGTACTGTCATCTTAAATGCATATGTAAAAGAATAAGTTTAAGTACACACTACACTACAAAGAGTCATTAAGTATCAGCATTAATTTAAAACATCCTTCCTCTGCTCCACTGGCATACATATATCAATTGTCAAACTACTGCACTGAAACTTCTGTTTTAAAGTTCATCCAAATCCTCTTGCTGTTGTATTCCTACAGTGTTTGCTTGGCTTTGCTTTCCACAGAAAAATGCTCCCATAATCTTACAGGCCCCAGTCTTGCGAGATGCTCCACATTCCTGTGCCCGGGCTGAGCCCCAGCAGCTTCTATGGGACTTTGGGTGAGCAAAAGGGCACACATTACAAAGCTGCTTCCCTTATCTTTAAATTAAGCCACCAAGCTGTGTTTTAAACTCAAGAAAGTTCTGTTAAAAAGGTAGTTTTTCTGCAGTGCCAAGTATTTGTTAAGAACACTTACTACTAAATACTAAATACTAAAACCTTATTATTGTGCCTTTGATTTCTAAACACCATGACAGAAGCATGAAAAGCCAGGCTTACAAGACAGTCTGAAGTTCTCTTCAGGCAAGCAAATCAGCATTTCTGTATGGCTCTGTGTTCCAAAGCACCTTTTCATTGCTCTTGTGCTGCTCTTTTCACAATTCAGACATAAGAACTATACAATGGGATGTTCTAGTATTGTAAAACAGCTAATTCCTTCCAACCATTTGGTTGGCTGCACATTCTGCCATCAGGAAGGAGATCTGATCTAGACAATGAAACATAAATGTTCATTTCCAGGGTAGTCACTGATTTTAAAGCTGCTCTGCTTTTTAAACTTAATGACTTCTCCCAGCATCTCTTGGAATCCCAGAGGATTGAATATTCTTAGTTTGGACTTGGAGTCACCTCACAAACCTTGTTATTTTATACTCTGAACTCTCAAGATATTCAATTCTAATAAGAAGAGAGATGTCACTGAGGGAGATGACATTCCACTTAAGGAAATCAACCCGTAAAAATCAATATTATACCTGTACAATATCTGATTTCATAGAAGTTAACACTCTTGCAGCAGCAGAACAAGCTTCCCTACATTGCCTCATTAATGTGCCTCGATCCTGGAAGTATCACCCCTGGAAGAGTTTTACTCCTCACTCCTTGGCCTCTCTATTAATACTGTCAACAAGGATCCAGTTAGCACCCATTGTGGAAGCAGGTTTCATGTGAACACTTGGTCTGCTAGGGCACATACTAAAACTGAGCAATGGATTTCACATAGGCCCCTGAACAGCCAGCCCTCAGTAGATCTGAAACAGCACCTACAGGAAAGGGCTCTATAACACATTACCACAATCCCATCACCACCCAATCCTTTCTTTTAATCCTTTGGGTCATATCTGATGGTATAATAATGTTGTCTGATACCTGATCTGAGTGTCAGAGCCACTCAGCATTCCTTATAAGGCTCAGTGGTCACCAACCAGTAGATCGGGATCTACTAGTAGATCTTGGAGCTTCTGATAGGTGATCTTAACTGGTTTGGCCAAGAGGCTCTCAAATGCAGCACTTTAGCTGCCCCTCGCCCCACTGCTGCGCATCTCCCTTTTCCTTGGAGCAGTTTCCCTCTCCCACCCCGTATTCTGCTTCCACAGAAGGGGGGAGGGGGGGGGGAATGAGGGACGCAACAGGGTTTGGGATGGAGAGTTTGCTGGCTGCTTATGAGAGTGGTGCAGGCCAGGGCAGGGGTAAGCCTGCCTTTAGCACCACGGCACTACCACACAGGAGCCACCTATGGTAAGCAGTGTCTAGCTGGAGCCTGCATCCTGAATCCCTGTCATGGTCATGTACCCCCTCCTGAACCCAACCCCTGCCCCAGGCTAAGCTCAGAGCCCTTCTCACACTCCAAATCCCTTAGCCCAAGACCAAAACCTGCACCCCAACCCTCTGCCCCTGCCTGATGAAAGGGAGGGAGAATGGGGGAGGGAGGGAGGATGAAGTGAGCAGGGACAGGGCCTTGCAGAAGGGGCACGCAGGAGGTGGGGCAAAGGTATTTGAGTTTGAGGTAGATCCTGGATTGCACTTAAATTCAAAAAGTGATCTCATCCTTTAAAAGGTTGGAGACCGCTGCCTGAGCTGCTCCAAATCCTGAAACACTAATGAAGTAACACTCAGCTATAAATCAAGGGGGCCCATTTCATTTATGTAACAATGCTGTGGAACCCTGGGGAACAGAGATCTTTAAATGTCTAATGACTGGTTCATATTTTCACTATTTTACTTCTCTGTTGAAAAAAAGGAAAAGTTACAAACAAGCCAACATTCTAAATGTTCATTACCAGACTAATGACCAGAATCAGTTCCTAGCAGCTGTGTGTCTGGTATTTTAACTTGTTTATCTCTCAGGTAGAATATGCAGAATGCCAACAAATGATAAGATGGAAATAACTGATACTATTTGCACACACACGTAGTAGGTTTTATCCCTCTTCCCTCTCCCTCTTCTTAGATTATGAACTCTTTGGAGCAGTATTCTTTATATTTACCATATGTGTGGACAAGGTCTGCACATACTGAGATAACGAGTCATCATGGCAGGGTATTGGGGAAAGTTTTCAATTAGCAATAATCATGCCTCGGATTAACCTCATTGGTTATGATACTGCCACTGCACAAAGAATAATATAAGTAAGTTACTTTGTATATAGGCATCAGACAGAGCAGAGAGTGTTAAGCAAAAGGCATTCCAGCTCGGCTTTCCCCTTGATATTTTTATGTCCACTGCCTTTTCTTGTTACCTCCCCTCCTCCTGCCCTTTCTCCCCTATTTATTTTAGTTCTGGACATCCAACACTCTGGTCATCTGAAGAAGTGGGCTGTCCCACGAAAGCTCATGATACCATCTACCTGTTTTGTTAGTCTATAAAGTACTACCAGACTATTTGTTGTTTTTTAAGTTTATCCTGTACAGACTAACTCGGCTACCACCCCCTGAAGCTTTTGAAATTAATTTGTTAACTTCCCCTTCCTATTTCAGCTAAAGCACACACGGAGAGGAAGAGCCCTGTCATCCCAGCAGCCAGAAGTGGGAAGGAAAAGAGGATAACAATGCTTGCAGGATGTAAAATCCTGTGTAACTGGTAAACTAGTTAAACATGAAGGTTAATTCATTTTTAATCAGTTAATCAATTAAGAGGGGTTGTTCTAGACCAGTTGGGTGGGAGCAGTCTCCCCCACTCCCTGCCATGGCTGGGCTGGAGTGGCCCAACACTGCAGTCAGGAGCTGCTCCAACCCAGCTAGAACAGCCCCTGACTGAGCTTCCGCCTCTGCCCCACACACACACACAAACACACCAGGTCTGCCGTGGACAGGGACTATTACAGACGCCTGGAGCAGCAGCCCCTGCCTGTGAAGTGCCTGGGCCAGCTGCGGACAGGGGCTGCTACAGATGCCCTGAGCAGTTTCTGCCTGTGATCCACCCTGTCCATGGTGGGCCCCATGGGTCTGGAGCAGTTCCTACCCACGGCAGGTGAGGAGCCATTCCAGCTCCCATCAGCTAACGGGTTAACCTTTCACATCCCTTACTCATCACATATTGAAGCACATCTCCCGCTGCAGTAGAGATGTTAAATATTGATTAATTGTCTTGTCTCATTAATTCTTATTCTACAGTCCCCGGGGGTGGAGCCAGCAGCCAGTGTGCTCAGTCCCACTCCCAAGGAACCCCCTGCAACTCTGTGCTGCTGCCTTTGTATCAAAGGCAGCAGCATGGGGTACCAGGTGGGAGATAGTATGTGAGAGGAGCCAGTTGAAAAAACAGCTCCCCTTGCGGACTGGCTGCCTGTCGCCCTGTGCTGCTGCCTCTGACAGAGGCAACAGCATGTGGTGGCTGTAGCCCCTGTTTGGAGGGGGGTGGGTCTGAGCTCCCGGACCCAGCGCAAGCCGGAACTGAGCCAGGCTGCTTGCCCACCTGGCTCCTAATACTCTTTAAATGCAGAGCCACAGCAGGGGGAGGTCCTGGAATTGTTGCAAGCCAGGACTGAGCTGGGCTGCTGGCCAGCCTGCTAAAAACATTGCTGGTGGGGGAGGGGAGGGAAATGTGTGTAGTCTATAGCATTAACCTATACGCTTTACTTATCGATTAATCGACTACACTATTACATCCCTATGCTGCAGTGTGAGGACTCGAGGATGAGATTAATCTGTGGTGCTGTGACAGAATGGCACTACTGCTCAGTTGAAGGGCGAGTGCCATTGATTCAGAAAATTCCTGGTCACACAATTCATGTTCTGTCCTTTCCTTCCTGTGGGAGATTGGTCCCTACTGTTGCATGAATTTTGCCCTTTTCTTCCATGAGGATACAACAGGTACACACCTTTCCGCTTAGCATCTGACATAATACTCCTTTTTTGATAGAAAGTCCTCAGAAAAACAGTCTAAGCAGTTCAGCCTCCTGACCAAGTTTCCCACTCCCACAGCCACACAATTACCATGAAGTAACGAAGAGTGATACAACAGCACACATTCCCCTC
This sequence comes from Pelochelys cantorii, assembly GCA_032595735.1. NCBI lineage: Eukaryota > Metazoa > Chordata > Testudines > Trionychidae > Pelochelys > Pelochelys cantorii. The sequence goes on from CM064344.1 coordinate 18,577,531, forward strand.
TCCTTTATCCAACTGAATGACATTCAGGCCACAAGGCAACAGGTCCCTGCCCTGTATTTCTTCACTGAGATTTCCTCAGGGAAATGTAATTTTGGGAGGACAAAGTGTGTATCATTTGGCAAAGACACCCAGACTCTCACCACCACCCCATATGCATTTCTTCAATGGCCAATGGAAACTAATTTGTGAGCACTCCTACAAAGGGAGGATTCTATGAGTCACTGTACTAGTAATCAAGCATAAACTGTTATGTTTAATTAGAAGGCAACATTCAAATTGGCATATTCTATTTATATTTTTGTGTATCATTTAGATAGATAATATTGATGATTTCTTTTAATCTTTTTTATTGTTATGGATTTAATGTTCACAGCTAGAGATGGAGATGTCAGACAATAATTATTTAAATGCATCAGACACTGCCATTCAAAAAGGTAATAATTATTTAAATGCATCAAACACTGCCATTCAAAAAGGTAAAGTGTTATAGCTGTTAAAAGGCAAATTTTCAATATCACGTCAAAATATACAAAGCAAATATCCTTAAATAAAACTCTACAAAAAATAAAATAAAATAAAATAAAGTTCTCACACAGTGTTTTTTTTTTAACTTTGGCTCTCTATACATTTTAAGGATGTTAAAGACTAGTTGACTAGTCGACTATCTGATAAGCATTTTGACTAGTGGACCAGTCCATAGGCACTTTCGCATTCCTCCTTTGAAATGTACAAGAGCCCCACTGAGGTCTCTTGTGCATTTCAAAGAAGGCACCTGCGTGCACCCCAGAGTCAGCAGGACTTCCCGCTGGCCCTGGGCTGTACTCGGAGTTCCACATTCCTCCTGTACAAGGGGCTCTTGTACATTTCAAAGGAGGAATGTAGAAGTGCCTGTCGACTAGTCAATGGAAATTCCATCAACTAGTCAACTCGTCAATTAACCGCATTTTAACATCCTAAATACATTTCAATTATTATCCATGGAAATATTTTTGTCAATTTGTGCATGTGAGGTGAAATCAACATTTACAGATACAAATCTGATCATTTCAAGCCCACTTACATCCCATGAGAAATGTGCAATTCCCTCAGCTCCCAATCAGACTCAGAGAAGTTAATGATATGCTCTCTCTAATTTTCAGACACCAAGCCATAGGACAACCAGTCCCTCAATTTTCAAAGTTAAAATTCAAATAGTTGGGAAGCTTTTCCTGATACCTGGCCCAAAATGTCCTTCGTATTAGACATTTTCATACATGAGCTGTATGCCCTGAATCAGTTCTTCTTGGGGAGAGTAAGAGAGAGAGAGAGAGAGAGAGAGAGAGAGACAGGGTGTTTCTGAGTATGTCACAAGATCAGCCAAAATTATCAGAAGGCAAGAAGAAATGATTTATAAGGAAAGACGAAGAGATACAAACAACTGACACAACTACAGAAGTAGATGATAACATTCTACACCTGTCTGAATACTGTAAACACCATGGTGGAGGAGAAATTATTTTAGTGGACACATGGAGATATAATTAAGCATAACAGATTTTAGACTGTAAATTCTATAAGGTAGGGACTATGTTTTAGTCTACATTTATACAGTACTGAATCCTGGTTGGGACTTTTAGACACATTGTAACACAAATAAAGAAAGTGGGATGACATAAAGACAGGGGAAATCTAGACTATAAGATCTAGTTATTTGTGGAGTGGTCTCCCTAAAGGAAGTAGTGGAAGTCCTACCCCTTGGATCATTTAAAAACAAATTATTACTATTTATTTGTATTGCAATAGCACCTAAGAGCAGCAGTCATGGAACAGAACCACATTATGCTAGGCACTAAACAAACACAGGAAAAAAAGATAGCTAAATTGGAAAGTGTAGTGGAGCACCTGCTCCCCTTTGGCATAGGAAGGGGTTATAGCAGGCTGGAGGGAGCCTGTGCAGACCCTGGCCAATTAGGAAAGGGCTTCTAGAACTGACCAATCAGGAAAAGGCTTGCTGGAGCATCCTAGATATAAGGGGCTGCTCAGCAAACTGGAGGTTGTCTCTTCCTAGAGGTCAGGGGAGAAAACCTGCTGAAGGTACAGACAGCAGATGTAGAAGAGAGAAAACTACAGTTGATACCTGCCAGATTGAAGCCCTGACACAGGGGCAGAGAAGGTGCTGGGGATATGGGGAAGTGGTCCAGGGAAAGCAGGTAGTAAGTAGAGAGAAGTGGAGGAGTGCAGTAAGTGGATGCTGCTTGAGGGTCCCTGGGCCAGAGCCAAGAATAACAGGTGGGTCTGTCTCCCTTGCCCCACTGGTGTTAGAGAATGTAATCCACTAAAGCAGTGTTTCTCAAACTGTGGGTCCTGACCCCCTGGGGGGTCATGAGCAACTTAGGGGGGTTGCAAGCAACTGAGAGGCTGGTTGCAGCAGTGGAGAGGGGGGTTGTGGTATCACAAGTTTGAGAACCCCTGTGCTAGAGGATTGCAGTTTGCCCCTGATGGAGGTGTTAGACTAGGAGCTGTAGTTTACCACTGCAGTATGAGCATAGGCAAAGTACTACTGGTTCCCCCTGTGGGGAATGGCCAGAGGGCAGTGCCCTTGAGGATGCTGGTCTGGGAGGGACATGGATCCAGAACCTACAGTAGATGGAGACAACAAAGTGGTGATGAGGGATGTTAGATATTGGGTAATATAATAGTTAACTAACTGCATGAATTCTTAGTTAGTTGACTATTCCAGTGTTTCTCAACCTTTTTTTTATAAAGTACCCCCTTTCTTTTAAAAAAAAATTATAAGTACCCCCGGTACCTACAGCTTGCAGACACACACAAATTTTCTACCACTGCAACACATCTGTTTAAACAACTTAACTGTAGCCGGGCGGGCGATGAAATTTTGGGGTGTAAAAAGTACAAAAATAAAGTGCTGTAAAACTTAAAACAAAAATTTAGTTTTCTCCAAATGTCAGTTGTGTTGACATACCTCCCCTCCACTCTCCTCTCGAGTACCCCTACGGGTACTCGTACCACTGGTTGAGAAACACTGGACCAGTGCACTCTGGCCCCACTTCCAGGGAGCCCCTGCTACCCTGCACTGCTACCTCTGTGTCAGAATCAGCAGTGCAGGGTGCCACATGGGAGCTGGTCTGTGAGGAGAACCAGTTTAAAAACTAGCTCTCCTCATGGACTAGCTGCCTGCCGCCCCATGCTGCTGCCTCCGATACAGAGGCAGCAGTATGGGGTGGAAGCAGCCCCTATCCAGGGATGTCCGAACTCCTTGTGGACAGAGGCCCCAGTGGGAAGGGGATGGAAGAGGCTGGCTGCTCTAGGCTGTGTACATGGGGAGCTCTGACCCCCCATGGACAGGGGCTGCTTTTGGGGACCAGCCTCTGACTGGGGCGGGCCCAAGCCTGCCATGGACAGAGGCTGCTCCATGGGATGCAGAGCAGCCTCTGTCCACAGGGAGGTTGGACCCCCACGGACAGGGCCCGCTGCAGGTAGGGCTTGCTTTGTGGCAGCCTCCTTTGTCCCTCCCCCCAGGCTACTGCCTCTGATATCAGAGGCAGCAGCACAGGGAGAAGGGGAGCAAGCAGCAACGCAGAGCCAGTTTGGGGGGAACCAGCTTTTAATCCGGCTTCCCCCAGCAGCGGCTCCTACTTCCCCCCCAATCGACTAACTTAACCACTAAGTCTAGGTTTATCGGTTAATCGTCTAGTTGAGTATTTGTTGGCATGCCTAGTAGTGACAGATGAGGCACCACCTGAAAGGGTGCATGAACTGAACTAATTCCCAGAATGATCCACAGGAGATGCTGTGGTGGTGAATCTGTACCCTATTACAGACAGGTTAATGTACAGTTGGGGAAATGTTTAGCACAGGCTGGGAGATGGACTAACCAAGATGACTTCTACCTAAAAGTTCAGGATTCTGTAAACTGAGAGTAACTTGCCATTAAAGCCATCATTCCAAGTACTAACGCTTGCAACAATTCCACAGCCTTTTAAAAGATAAGCTATTTCATCTAAAGCTTATAACTACTAGTAGGGTTTTAAAATCTCATTTAATTAACTGGTTAAATATGCTTATCTGGGTAAGCCATTCAATGGGGATGGGCTGGAGTGGCCCCCACTGGTTAACTGTAAATAGTAAGGTAACTCCTCTTGTGAAATAATAGTGCTGAATAAGGCAGGGGTTACTGCCCTACTCCCCCCGACCCCAGTGAAACATGACTGCAACTTATCGGAGAGACAAGGTGGGTAAGGCAATATTTTTTATTAGAGCAACTTTGGTCTCAGCTGCCTCACCCACCTTGTCTCTGTTATACTGGGACCAATATGGCTACAACAATACACATAGTATTTGACTGATTTAATGGTGAAATTTCTAAATGTGGGGACTAAGACGAAGAGCACGCTGTAACTGGCCAAATGAAGTGATGTCTTACATTCAACTTGGTGGCATTTTTCTGCCACCCATCTGATGCAATAACTTTGAATGGCGTATCTGGCCTATTCCAAAACTATAGGGAGTGTTCTAGCCATCAATGGTCCTGCCTAGAGCAGGGGGCTGGACTTGATGATCTCCTGAGGTCTCTTTCAGCTCTATGGTTCTATGATTCTATGGGCACATTTGCTTCCAATGAAAAATGGAAGGAGGAAATGGTAGGCACATGGAACCCCTTATATCTTGCTAAGACATGCAGCTGCTTCATCTATATCTTACTTGTCTATAGAACCAAGAAATAACTGATGGCACCAATTAACACTTTCCACCAAAACTGTCTATGTCCGTGGTGTCCAACCAGTTCTGAAGCAGTAGCCACTATAGTGGCTGTTGCTATAGCCAAATAGCCACACTGTTCAAGCCAACTAGCCACACTCAACTGGCCAAATAGCCACATGTGGCTAGCACATTGGACACCACCGGTCTACCTCGTATCAGCTCTGCCCAGCCTCCCAATTTAGTTTAACATGGTGACACACCTTCCAGTCAAATAATAATGGTGTGTGGAAGACAGCATAGAGGAACACAGAGCCCCTCACATGGAGAACAGGGAGCACAAGGGAAGCCCTCTCCCCAGAGCCTCGAGTATGGAAAGGCAGAATGGGAGGCTGGGAAAGGATGCACAAAGACCATGGTATGTGGCAAAAAAGTAAACTGCAGGACCCCCTGAGGAAAAATGGAGGACAATGATCTGTGAGTTCATGTGGCTGAGGATGGGACACAGAACCTCTGGCACTGGTGGGGAAGAAAGAGACCACAGGCATGGGAGGCCCTGTCATGGGCACAGGAGGAACATTGGGACCTCTGGCATAGTAAGAATAGGGGAGCATGGAGTACACACAGAGCCCGTAGCAAAAAAAGGGCTGCAGAAAGTCCCTGAAATAGAAGGGATGAGGAAAGTAGTATACAGAGAACCTGTGGACAGGAATAGAGGAATGCAAGGAGCTTGGCCTACAAAAGCTACAAATTGTGTGACAGCCTACTACAGTATACTTAGCAAATGAGAATCCAAACCACAGAAAATTTAGAGAAAAGTGAAATGCTGATCTTTTATAGCACAAATGAATCACTAAATAACAAGCCAGACCTGCTGTTGTACCCACTGCAATTGCAGCGCTGGGTTTCTGCTTCCCTCATACAGTCATGATGAGCACACTGAACACTCAGTTACATAACTTATTGGTGGGGATATTTTGAGGGGAGAATCATTCCCCTGCAGTGTGAAAACATAATCATCCTTCTTTTCCTTCCTCTCCCCAGCTACAGCAGATGGCCAGTCTATAGAGTAACCTCCTCCTTGTATTACTCCTTCAGCACCAGTGATGGACTGCACAGTTGAGAGCAAGAGTGACAGGAAGTGAGTGGCAGGAAAGGGACAGGGAGACAACAGGGAAGAAAGCCAGGCAGTGAAAAAGAGAACAAGCAAAAATTCAGTGGGTCAAGTAGGTGAAGATAGCAGACATGCAATGGGGAAAAAAGGACAGGTATAAGATAGGCTAAGCAATCAGGAATGATCAGACTTTTGATTTAAAAGCAATGACAAAAGATCATGCATAACTCTGGAAGTGGGGAGAAGCAACAGACACACAATCAGGCTGTTAAACAACCTGCTCAGAGAAATGGGCAGTCATGACAAATAGACACATGGGATAAAACCCGGAGTACACTGGAAAGCCCTATAAAACAGCTAGCATGATAACTGCATGAATAACAACTTCCTTCTACCCGAGACCAGAAGGCTGTGTCCATGTACACACACAGACAACACCTGTATGTCCCATCCCACCCCTGTTTTTATATGAGCTGGGTGGCAACGACAGGAAATGGGCGGAGGGGTGATGGGCACAGATGGGAGTGGGAGGGGATGGAGCGGGCAAGGGAGCATTAGGCAGAGGGGGAAACATGAGCAGGGACAGGATGGGGGACGCGGGGGAAGTGGGGGGACAGGCAGGAAACACAGGGATGAAGGGGGTCGAAGGGGTGTAGAGCTAGACAGGGGACATGGACAGCGGGACAGATGCCCAAAGACAAGCAGTGAGGTGGGCACCGGGGCATAGAATACGTCAGATGGGGGAGGTTGGAGGGCCATGGATCGGGGCCCTGGGCACGGAGGGCGGCAGACGGGAGGACACAGGGGGCCATGGATTGGGGCCCTGGGCACGGAGGGCAGCAGACGGGAGGACACAGGAGGCCATGGATCGGGGCCCCTGGGCACGGAGGGCGGCAGACGGGAGGACACAGGGGGCCATGGCTCGGGGCCCCTGGGCACGGAGGGCGGCAGACGGGAGGACACAGGGGGCCATGGATCGGGGCCCTGGGCACGGAGGGCGGCAGACGGGAGGACACAGGGGGCCATGGATCGGGGCCCTGGGCACGGAGGGCGGCAGACGGGAGGACACAGGGGGCCATGGATCGGGGCCCCTGGGCACGGAGGGCGGCAGACGGGAGGACACAGGGGGCCATGGCTCGGGGCCCCTGGGCACGGAGGGCGGCAGACGGGAGGACACAGGGGGCCATGGCTCGGGGCCCTGGGCACGGAGGGCGGCGGACGGGAGGACACAGGGGGCCATGGCTCGGGGCCCTGGGCACGGAGGGCGGCGGACGGGAGGACACAGGGGGCCATGGATCGGGGCCCTGGGCACGGAGGGCGGCAGACGGGGCAGCGCAGGGCGCTGCTGAGGGGACGGGGCCGCGGGGGCGGGGGTGTCACTCACTGAGCCAGGACTCCAGACTCTCCCCTTCCGCCTCCGCCATGTTGCTGGCTGGGCTGAGACTCCGCCTCAGCCGCGCGAGAGCGGAGCGGAGCCGGGCCGGAGGAGGGGCGGCAGTTCTGTGGTGGGAGGGGAGACTGCGGGGCGAGGTGAAGGAGCTGGACCCCCCCCGCTCCCCGCTAGGGCTGGGGTTTCATGAGCCTCCCGCAGCAGGCAGGGGATATTCTACCCCCTAGCACAAATGGGGCTGATAAAAGCCCCCCCCAACTCCTTGCCCCATGGGCTTAGGGCTCAGCTGTCCCAGGACTGCTCTGATTTACTCACAGCACTCAGAGGCTCCCTCTGCAACAGTGCAGCAGAGAGGTGGCAGAAGTTTTGCCATGCAAGTGTGTGTTAGGGTGACCAGGTGTTCCGATGTTATAGGTGCAATCCCAAATAGGGATTTATTTTATGTAGACATCTATTACTTCTACCCAATCCCAATTTTTCACACTTGTCTGGTCTCCCTAGCATGTGGTGCCCCTTTGCACCAGAGCTGACCCATGAACTAGGTGGCAGACCTTTTGACATGGGTACTAGGCCCCAGTGTCTGTTCTCTTCTGGGTTCTTACCCAAAAAAATAGCATAAAGGGGACAATACTCAGCTCTGTCTGACATGGAGCCCCTGCCTCTCATGTGGTTTGGTTTTATTTTGTTAATCTTAACTAGCAAACTGAGATCCCTACCTGGCAAGTACCACTACATCAGTGGATCCTGCACTGATATGGCTCCAGTTGCAGCAGACATGGTAGGATGCCAGTAGCATAAACAATGATCACAAGACAGGCTTACATTTTATCCTACTAAGACATCAGATGGCACTAAAAGCACAGATACTACCATTTTGGGCAACATTTCCAAAATGCCCAAGTGACTCTTAAAGGCCTAAGTAATTTTTTGAAAATGAGATGTAAGCTCCTAATTCATTTTGGTATTTTTAAATTGTTACCCTTTGCTCCTGAATGTGCAGAGCTGGTGCCCAGACATCCTGAGTGCTCCAGAATCGTGTCCCCACAGAGCACTGTGCCCGATAAGGGCCCGTGTAGATGACAGCGATGTTGATGCGTAGCCCAGAGATTCTCCACATCCCCTTTCTGATGACAAAGTCACTACATAACTCCAGAGTAGGGAACAGAGACTGAGCCCCTCCACCCTAATGAGAGGAGAAGGAAATGCAGCCCTCCTCCCCACTACCCTGGGGGAAGGGCAGACCAGGCTTCAGCTCTGAGTCCCAGCAAGACTTCATGGCCTGGCTAGCCCTTTAAAACAGGGTCCCGACCCATTTTGAGGTCCTGACCCACAGTTTGAGATCCAAGGCCAGTATTTGAAAGCTGAAAAGAGGGACAAGCCGAGCCAACCACGCTTGCTTCTGATCGTACACTGGTGTAAATCAGGATGCATTCACGTCAATGGAGTTGCATTGGAATAAAACCGCTATCCGAGGCGAATCAGGGCTACTTATCACTCTGCTGGAAGAGGCGGTGTGTGGGGAAAGGGGAAGGTGTTTGCAAAGTTGCCAACTCTCCCGGACCGGACGCAATTTGCTGCCATGGCGTCCGGACCTAGCGGTCCGACCGAGTTGGCAACAACAGCGGACAGTGTAAATGACAGCGTGAGGAAAATAATAACCGGCCGCGACAGGAAAGCGCCCGCCCTAGGACGAGGCAGGCGCGCACCGGCCGGCTCTGCACACGCAAGTGGCGATCAGGCGGGCAAGAGACAGCAGCGCAGGCAACGACGAGGGAGGCCCGGCGGGGTCCTGCGGAGCCCGGATGGAAGATGGCGGCTCCCTTGGCGGGGCGGCTTGGGGCGCTGGGCCGTCGGCTGGCCGCTCCCGCGCGGGCCTGGCTCCCCGGGTAAGGAGCGGCCCCGCGCGGCTGGTTGGCGAGGGCTGCGCTGTTCCCGCTCTGGCCCGGGGGCAGGCGCTCGGGGTCCCGCCCGGCCCTGCTCGCTGCGGGACGGGGGCAGCGGGCAGCGGGCAGCGGGCAGCGCGGGGCCGGGGCGGAGGATGGGATGTTCAGGGGCGCTGGGATAGTCTGTGGTGGGCGTGCTCGGAGCCGTTGACCCAGCTGTACACAGAGGCGTGCCCCATGGGGAGTGCAGAGGAAAGCCGGGGGAGGGGGGAATTGTGGCTGGGGCCAGCCCCCAGGGGGCTAGGGAGAGAGAGCCCCCAGGGGGCTAGGGAGAGAGTGCCCCCCAGCTTTGCTCCTCGCCCCAGCCCTGCGTCTAGGTCCCCGACTGTGGCCTCAACCTCAGCCCCCTTACCCTGCTCTGAAGGGACACAGAGAGAGGTAAGTTGGGGGGCCATGATCCTGAAAAGTTTGGGGGCCACTGGAAAACACTTCAAGCCGGGCTGCAAGCAGGGGGCACTCTGGCCAGGCCAGAGCAGCCTGGTGGCACAGTGGGCCCTGCCCTGCTGGATCCTGTGCACCCTGGATGAGAGGCTGCGGTAGAGACCCCCCTACACACTGCATGATGCAGCGGGCCAGTTAGCTGGTTAAACATATAGTTTAACCGGTTAACATTTGAAACAGGATTTTACATCCCTTTATAAGGCCAGCCTAGGAGCCTTCAGGGTGAGGTTCATTATAGTGAAGCTTAATAAGGTGATGGCACGTCGTATCTTAAAAGCATTGTGCATGCACTAGCTGCTCCTTGCAGCTGCACAGGGAGGATGGCAGGTGAGCCGGGGTCCTGTCCCATTGCAATGTAAGTACCATTATAGAATTTGGTCTCTTGAGTTGCCAAGTCTTACTCATGGATTTTTTTTAAAGCATTTTTAGAGCATCCAAGGAAGATTTTGCAGTTTCTCTCAAAAAAACCCTCACTTAATGACATTGACTTGACTTTGCCTGATACATCAATGGAGTGATTTTCTCAGTTTGCTCTGCTCTCAGATTACACTCGTCTTTTTGCCCTTTGTCCTGTGCCTCTCATGCCTGGAATCAGTCTCCCCTCTCATTTTTCGCATTTCTTCCTGGAACTTGCTTCTCCTTTTAAAGCCCTTCTGTTGCTATTCCACCAGTGAAAGATGTTGGCAATTGTAGGAACAGCTCAGATGTATCATTGCCCCTGTACTGCTAATAGCTTTAAAAAAGTTTCACAGTTAGGTTATGTGGCAGGGGCCTGTGCTTTTGGAGCAGGTGAATCTGAGTTCTAGCCCTACTGTTGGTATGAAGTAGGGATGTAATAATGTAGTCGATTAACAGATAAGGAAAGGCTTATTGGTTATTTCTATAGACTACATACATTTCCCACCCCCATCCCCTGCCAGTAAATTTTTTAGCAGGCTGGCCAGCAGCCCGGTTCAGTCTTGGCTCGTGCTGTGTTTGGGACCTACCCCCGCTGCGGCTCTGCATTTAAAGTGTATTTGGAGCCAGGCGGGCAGACAACTCTCACTCGCGCCGGGTCCGGGAGCTCAGCCTCCACTTCCCAGGCAGGGCCTGCTACCACCCTGTGCTGCTCAAATTATCAAACTGGCTCTCCTTGTGGATCACCTCCTATCTGGCACCCTGCGTTGCTGCCTCTGATACGGAGGCAGCAGCGTGGAGTGGCAGGGGGCTCCTTGGGATTGGGGCCAGAGTGCAGTGGCTGCCAACCCCATCCCCGGGGACTATAGAATAGTCGAGTAACTGATAAGAATTCATGAGGTTAATCGAGTATTCAGTTAACTGATATTTAACATCCCTGATATGAAGTGCTGAGCTGTGCTGATAAAAAGCACAAAGACAATCAGGAAGTCGTAGACATTTGTTTCTCTTATGAAAAATGATGCTCCCCAAAACATTTATTTCCGACTCCCTCTTGTAGATTGCATTGCTCTTGTGGGCTGTCCTTTTGCTATGTTTTTTATGTGGCTTTAGTCTCCATTGTGCAACAGGTGGAAACAAACTCATGCAGAGCCAGTTGCAGGATTGGGACCTTTGATTTAGAAGGGTAATTGGGATATTTGCTCCTAAGGGTAGTTGTCTTGTTGACGTATTTTAAAAACCCTCTTGTGGAGCAATATGAATAAACTGGCTGACCACTGCAGGATAATTGTGATCAAAGCAATACTGCTGAGCTGGAGATTCAGTATATTAATGCTTAGGGCTACTACTTCTGTTAAATATCTTACTTGAACTTCAGTTGTATTTTTTGCTATTGCCATTCTTATATATACTTTTAATTACTATAATGGTCACAAATGTATCTTGCTGTAAATAATGAGCTTGATCCTATTTCCATTGAAGTTAAAAGGGGCCAGGGTTGGGACCAGAATTTTAAATTGCTCATAGAATTGAACTCTTTTGCATTTAATTTTCTGTGGCTGCATCCTGAGTACATTGTTCATGTTACATCATATGGAGAGGCTTTGGTGGTAGACTCTAGATGTACCCACAGTTTCCCGTTAACAGTAACTAAAGGGAAACTATCACTCTATTTAGGACCCCCTGAGTAAAGTATATCAATATACCTTTTGCTTTTTACAGTTTTTTTTATTAGAAATGTTCCCCTCCCGCTCTCAAAAGTAGTAAAATAACTAAGAAATTTCTGTTGAAGCCAATGAGAAGTAAAATCCTGTTTAATCAGTTAACTGGGATCTCACAGGTGGCTGCCAGGGCTGCTGCTCCCAACTGAAATAGTCCTTGCCTGTGACCGCCCCTCTGCTCCAGACAAGGGCTGCTCAAGCTGGGCTAGTGCATCCTTGTCTGCAGCGGTTCCTGCAGGGCTGGAGTAGCTCCCTGCTCGAGGTGGGTGAGGAGCTGCTCCAGCCCCCACCAGTTAACAGGTTAACCTTTCACATCCCTACTTGTAACCTCACAGGACCAGGCCTTCAGTTATTTTTGAACTTCTGGGATTACTGTCCCAGGTGTCTGCACAGAAAGGGGTTGTCAGCCACTCAGGAGCATTCTGTATATCCAAAGCGGGGAGAGGGCACCATTGCTGTCTGGGAGTAGCTCAGGTGAGAGGTTGGCAAAAAGGAAGAGAGCAGCGGGCAATTCTCCCTGTCACACTGTAATTCTTGTTGGTTTTATATTAGTAATTATCTTTAATATTCAGCAGTTTATGGGTGACCAGAATTTAATTATTTGCTGTGTGGAGATTTAGACCCTGTTCACATTACAGTCTCTTTCAGGAAGAGACTTTTCAGTGTGTTAGTACAGTACCCAGCATAATGGGCCCTCATGATCATTGGGGTCCCTGTGCAATATTAGAATGTATCCCCACTATCAGTCTTCTTCCCTGTCTGTTCCAAGACTTGTTCCATAACACAGGAGATGGACTTGGTGAGCCAGATGGAGGAATAAGTCTCAGAGGGGTAGCCATGTTAGTCTGTAACTTTAACAACAATGAGTAGTCCTCCGGCACCTTAGAGACTAACAAAAATGTATGTATAGTATCATGAGCTTTCGTGGGCAAAACCCACTTCTTCAGATGAGCTGGATGTTATACACACATGTAATTTGTTAGTCTCTAAGGTGCCACAGGCCCACAGATTGAGGAATGACAGTGATGCCAGTTTACAAACTCTTCATCTCATATTTTTTGCAGGCTTACCCAGGTGAGATGGAGCCGTTATGGCCCCGATTACCTCGAACCAGAAGTGGACAAGGAGGTGTACCGCAAACCCGTGCAGGAGCTGTCTGAGGAGGAGAAAATGGAACAGGATCTCAAAGCCCTCCAACCCATAAAAGCTGCCCCTTCTAATGTCACCAGTTCTGTGTTCAGTGACCCTACAGTCAGGTCAGAAAGCCCCTGTTACAGCACCAGCCACGTCCCAAGGATCCCGCTCCCACTGGAATTCCTGGGAGTTTTGCCATTGACTTCAGTGGGAGCAGGATTGGGTTTCATTGCTCAGAAGTGTTGAGCCGCCATAATCTCAGGTGACTGCTAGAGGTCAGCGCTGAATAGGGATATTGAAATGCATTTATTTTGGTAAATGGGTAATGGTTGACATTTTCAGCTGTGATATATTTACACATGAGAGTGAGGGGAAGCAGCTCTTGCGGAGCGGCTCCCTCCCACATTGCTACCTCTGTATCAGAGGCAGCTGCCTAGGGGGAGGGGGTTACAGGCAGCTATGCTGAAGCCAGCTCCCTGCGAGCACTGGCTCCCGCCTGCCTCCCTTCACCCCCCGCTGCTTCCTCTGATACAGAGCCAATGGGGGGGGGGGGGCCTGTATGTAACCGTTTACACTATCATACCCCTATTGTCAATTTTCTCTTCCCCTCTCTAGAATGAGGGTGGCAGATGAGTTGGATGGAGAGATTTGTTCATGAGTTCTGTCTGGATGGGGATTTGCTGTTTATTATGAAATGAACGTTTATGATGCTGGATGGAGTAGTAGAGTGCTCTGCTTCTGAGTCCACTATGGCTAAGTGGTAAAGTCATTATAGTGCCCCCTCCCCACATTAGCCTTTATCTGCCAGGCTGTGTATTGCCTTCCATGTACTCTGTAATTCCTGTGTTTGGGTTAATTTTTTCACACATGGAAATGCCACGGAAAAGTAGAGGCTAAAGATGAGCACAGACACCTAGAATCTAGCAAGAATAGGATTTAATCACAGAAACAACACAGGTGGGAACCTCTGGTCATGAAACCAAAGTTTCAGTTGTATAATGTTTGGCTTTGTGCTTGCAGTAAATTCATCAATATGATGATGAAGGGAGGAAACAAAGTGCTGGCCAGATCCATCATGTCACAGGTGAGGACTGGACTTGTATGTTTTAAATTGCATGCCAAAAAGCTGCACTGAAATAACCTTATTAATCTTCCAAAGGGAGCGCTCAGAACTTATGAAATGCCAGAAGTAAGGTTGCCTCTGCAATACCTGTTCTCTCCACAGTCAAATCAAGCAGCTTTCTTCTCCATGGTGCCTAGGCCAAGCAGGAGGGTCATTCTCAGAATACAGCAGAGACAAGCTCCCTTTTTCTCCATTCTGGTGTCCAGCGCTGGCACAGAGCTAAAACTGCAGGGAAAGCCTTACTCAGCCTTGAGCTAGAGCAGTGTTTCCCAATTTTATTTGGCCATGGAACCCTTTTAAACTCGAAAGAATTTTGCGGAACCCCTAATAACAATCTTATATATGGTATATAACAGGTGATCGCACCACCAACTGACTGTGCGCGCAGCACTGATTAGTGACATCATCATCTCTGGCAAAGCTGGCATTACACAGGGACATTTATCGTGGCAAACGCAAATGAAAATTGTTTTCAATAAAAGTCATAAATTCTTAAATATGAATTATTTTTTTAAAATAATAAAATGTTACTGTAGTGGAATTTTCTCGTGGAACCCTTATTTTCACTTCACGGAACCCTGGGGTTCCGCGGAACGCCATTTGGGAAACACTGGGCTAGAGTATACCTAGTACAGATGGAATTAACTGGTAAGTCTAGCAAGTCTCTATTGAGAGCATGCAAACTTTCTTCAGTGGTTTATAAGTTGGCCACTTTGGGGTGAATTTTCACAGGCATGGCAAAGGTACATCCCTGCCACAAAGGCCACCCAACTTCCAAATTTGAAGTCCCTGTTCTAAAGTTAGGAGGCACTAGACGCTAAAGAAAGAATTTTCTTAACATGCATAATTGTTTTTTCCCCATCCTCATTTTCAGAACTGTTCTGGATTAACATTTTCTGCTAAAAAATTATGCTGAGGCAGTCGCCCAGCATGGAAAATTTCAGCCCAAACAATTGAAATTTGGCCAAATTATAATCAACTGAAAATAAGAATAAGAATTTGGCAGCCCTAATAAAATGGTACTTCCTATCTATAATGTTAATACTTAGCACTCTTTTCCTAAGATCTCTGACCCCTTCATAAGGAAGAGGGGATATAATTATACAGATGTTACAGGTGGTAGCTGTGAGACAGAAAAGTCGGGTGACTTTCCTAAAATTAGGCAAGACCACTGTGACACAGCCAAGGATCAGAACCAGGTGTCCTGCCTCTTAGGGTATCTCCTACTCTGTTCACTGAACCAGGCTGCCTCCTTTGGGCACTAGTTGATGTGGAGCTAAAGTGTAGAAGCCTTCTAATTTCCATTCGGTACAGAACTGCTCTACCATAATGGGCTACAGTTTCCTGATTTAGGGTGCATGCTGTGGGCTTCATGCAGTGGTGCTGTAAAGGGCAGTGTGTTCTCCATGGTTAGCATGAGTTGGGTGGTGTGTATAAATTGACCAAAAAGTGAGTAGATGCAGCATAATAGTATGATATGTAAACTGGTGTAACTGATACATGGAGGAGGTTGCAGTGAATCTTGAGAAAATCTAATAGAAGGTTGTAAGGTGGGGGTAGAGGCAGAACTATTTTATCTCCTCTCTGATACCCTGTTTGTTGGTGGTCACTGCTATACTTCTCAGCGATCAGGAAAAAAACAGTAAGTACTTGACTCCAGCAAGGGAATTTGGTTGTGTGTGGCAACCCAGTGTAAGGTGGTGAGAGAGAATTGAGTAAAATTTGTTGTGGCTCAAGAGTTCCTGTTTTCTTGTGTTTGTATTTAGACCCTAGAAGCTGTTAAAAGGAAGCAGGTTGAGAAATACCATCAAGCCTCTGAGGAGGAAAGGGAGAGCATTGAGTGCAACCCTTACATCATCTTCCATCAGGCACTGAAAAACTGCCAGCCTATCATTGGGATCTCCAACATCAAGAAAGGAGGCAAAACCTATCAGGTAAACAGAAGAGACCAGAAGGCCAGCCTGGGCTAAAAAGAATTGAACTGGGTGCCAAAACTACCAGTGTCCTTCCCACCATTCCCAAAACTTGTCTCCCTTGGAAGTAGATTATAATAGCACTAGGAATGTTAAAAATCATTTAAAACAGTAAGGCTATGTCTACACTGGTGCGATCTTGCGCCAGAAGTATGGAAATGAGGCTAAAAGTGTGGAATATCGCCGAGCCTCATTTGCATAATAATGAGCTGCCATTTTGCGGAAGAGGCTCTGGCGCCAGAAGGAGCTGTCTACACTGCCCCTTCTTGCACAAGAAAAACCCTCTTGCACAATGCTGTTATTCCTGAAAATAATCAGCAAGATCGTGCCAGTGTAGACATAGCCTAACTGTTAAATTTCCAATTGGTTACAGATTTAACCATTAGTTAAGCCTGGGGACATACTACAGCCCGCTGTGGGCGCTACATTTGAACTTGGAGCCAGCAGGCAGGCTCCATCCCAGCACGTGTGCTGGCTCCAAATTCAAATGCAGAGCCGCAGCAGGGGCAGCCCAAGAGTGGGACCAGCTGCCGGGACATGGCGCCTGCCAGGACAGAGCCTGCCTGCTGTCTCCAAATTTAAATGCTGAACCACAGCCGACTAGGGATGTTAAGTAACTGTTAATTAGCTAGTCGAGTAGTTGATGGAATTTCCATTGACTACTTGATTAGTTGATAAGGAGGCGCGTTCGCTACCACTGCTGCAGCTCTGCATTTTAAATGTAATAAGAACCAATGGACTCTTACTACATTTAAAGTATAGCGCTGCTGTGGGGATAGGTAACTCCTGGGGCAGCCCAGAACAGGACTGGATAGTCCCAGTTCACGCTGGCTCCAGGACTGTTGCGGCTTTGCCTCCCCTGCCTCTCCCCTCCTGCCCCCCACCACAAAGACAGTGCTGGGGGGAGGGGAACCGGCTTTTAAGCCAGCTCCGTCTCCTGCTACCCCCCACTTGCTGCCTCTCATACAAAGGCAGCATGGGGCTAGGGAAAGCAAGTAGTTGAATAGTCCCTCGACTAGTCACTTACATCCCTACAGCCAGCTCACCAGGTTGGCAGCATTTAACAGGTAACATTAACTGATAAGCATCATCTTATCGGTTAATCTCTTAATGTCCCTAATTAGCACCTAGAGACCCCAACCAAAATTAGAACTCCAGTGTGCTGAGTGTTGTATTCAGCCATAAATTAGAGAGAGTTCCTACCCCAGATTGCTTGCATTTTGAATGGATCAAGTGTGGGAGGGGAAACTGAGGTACAGAGCGATTAAATGACTAATCCACGGTTACAGAACAGATCAATAGCAAATCTAAGATTCTACCGGGTCTCTGGGGTCTCAGTCTGATGTCTGCCAGACCAGTCTGCCTCTGTGTACAACCAGCTGTTTAAGTTGAAGCAGCAGAGCAGTTCAGCCCCCACAGAGAGCAGTGCACACACAAGGTTCATATAGATACCTTGTTTTATTTAAAACCTGAGCACAGTTCAGTTCTTCAGCTCTCCTAATGAGATATTTGCATCTGGATAGCTTATGGAAGAGGTGGGGAACCTCAGACCCAGGGGCCAGATGCGGCCCCTGGCTAGCCTGGATCTGGCCTCTGAGGTTCAGGGCCAACCCCCTCCGCCCCCCCAGCAATGAGGAACCCGTGCTGGTGCTCCAGCCACCCCCACCCCCACCCCATGGGAATGGAGCCCATAAAATCTATTAGGCTGGGCCTCCCTAGGCTCTGGTGTGTGAGGGGAATGTGGGGAGTGTCTTTCTGCTTCTCAGTTGGGGGCCACACGTCAGTCAGGGTTTTTTTTTTTTTCTGTGGGTCAGTGGCCCCGACCCAAAAAAGGTTCCCTACCCTGCAGGTTTATGGGATTATTAATGAAATTTGGAGCATTTCACCAATCTGCTACCCAGCCAACAAATTACTGTCCTCTGTTAATTGATCAGAAATAGTTTGATCAAGTTCCCATAGACAAGTCTCGCTAAGTGACAGTCTCTGCAGCAAGGCTAAGAACCAAATGGAACTCCCCTCCAGTCACAAGAGGTAGCTGCTGCTCTTTTTGCAGTTTTGAGGCAAATGATGCCTGCTGCCAACATCAGAAACCTTACACTGCTGCACCTGATCTGTGGATTCATAGAGGCAGATAGTGGCCTAATGACAAACTCTCACGTGCCTGGCTAGAATTAATCTCTTCCCTCCCCCTCAGAACCAGTCACTTTCTATGGAATCACCAGGGAGTGTTTAACAATTGAAAAGTGATATTTCAGCATATGGTCCTAGTGTGAGATAAGGCATCTTAACAGTGTTACTGTTTGAATGTCCCCTAGGTTCCAACCCCTCTGACGGACAACCGGAAACGCTTCTTGGCCATGAAATGGTTAATTACTGAGTGCAGGGAGCATAAGCATTATCGGATATTCATGCATGAAAAACTATCCCAGGAACTGCTACAGGCCTTCAACAATGAGGGCCCTGTGATCAAGAGAAAGCATGACATGCACAAGATGGCCGAGGCTAATCGGGCCTATGCTCACTATCGCTGGTGGTAGGGGTCTCCCTGCAACCAAGAGAGACCTTGACTTATGACAGCAGGAACATTTCCTCACTCCCTTGTACTTGTGGAGCTCAAACCTGTGAAGTAGCATCTTCTGTCTACTTTTCTGCAGAGGAGCTGTAAAAGGGAGGTTGCCTGCCCATTTCTGTTAGTAGCTCCTAGGCTGGGTTCTTAAGCAGAGAAAAATCAAGATGAGAAATACACCCACAAAAGCTTCATTTCCTTAGATGACTTTTCTGAGCAACACTGTCTAAAAAAACCTTGCTTTCTGGAAGCAGTGGAGGGGTTGTCTGTTTTGAATTGTGAATGCTCTTTCTGCATATCAATGCCGAGACAGAAAGAGCTCAGTTTGAGTTTGACTGTTGGTTAGCAGAATAATTGTTTGAATGAACATATGTGATCTGGATGTTAGAGAAAATAAAAATGGAAACTCACTATCATCCTCTGACTCTAACTACATTCTGGTGCTGTCTGTCTGTCTCAGGGTTTATTACTGATGCCCATCGCTGTAGCAGAGCTGTGATGTTTGTCAGCCAAAGGAAGTGTTATTCTCTAGGACAGTGGTCTCCAACCTTTTTACACCCAAGATCACTTTTTAAATGTCAGGACAAGCCAAGATCTACCCCATCCCTTCCCCAAAACCCCACCCCTTCCTTGAACCCCTGCCCTCTCTGTTCCCCTTCTCTCCATCACTTGCTATCCCCGGCCTTTATACACTCTCAGGGTATGGCTACACTGCCACTTTTTTTCAGCAGTGAAAAAAAGAAGAAATTTCCGACATTGGGCCTGTCTAGACTGGGCCAAATGTTGGAAAATCCCTTTTGGAAGCCCCCTCATTCCTTGTGGAACGAGGAATACAGGAGCTGCCAAAAGAGTGTGTTTTCTGGAAAAACTCCTGCAGTCTAGCTGTACCCTCACTGGGCTGAGACAGGAGGTGCGGGCTCTAGGGTGTTGAGGGATTTAGGTGTGGGAAAGAGTGAGAGGTGCAAGCTCTGGGAGGGAATTTAGATGCAGGATGTGGAGAAGGGGATGCTGGCTCAGGGAAGGGGCTCCAGGCTGGGGAGTGCTGGGCTCAGGTGGAGAGTTGGGGTGCTGTGCAAGCCACAGGCTTGTGGATGAGTTTGGGTTGGGAGTGTGAGGGGCTCAGGGCAGAGAATTTGGGAGTATGATGGGCTCAGGACACAGATTTGCAGTGTGTGAATGGTGCAGGAGTGTTGTGGCAGAAGACTGGGGATGTGGGGTGCAGGAGTTTAGGGACATGAGAAGCTCAGGACAGGGGGTTCCATTGGCCCCAATTGGGGGCTTGTTGGCCATGCTTCGTTTTTAAATAAAATATGTCAAACACAAAAGGTTTCAGCGTTGTCTTTAGTTAGAGCTGGAAGGGTAACCTGTTTTGAGTCGGGGGTCACTGGCCCACAGAAAAGTCAGTTGGGGCCACACAAGTGAGATACAAAAACACAACCCCTCAAACCTCACTAATGTGGCCCCAACTGTGCTTGTGGGTGCTGGGACAGGGTGCCAATGGGTGCTGAGGCAGGGTGCCAATAGGGGCAGGGGACAGGATGCTTGTGGGTGCTGGGGCAGGGTGGAGGGAGAGGGGACAGGGACCGATACCTGGGGATCCTGCAGCTGCATGCCAAGGCCGAGGAAGTTCACGGGCTGCTCCCCCATCTCCCAAACAGCGGTGCGGTACCTGAAACGCTGGGTCCGTTGCATGCCTGATGCCTTCCTGCGTGGGGGGAGGGAGAGTCCTGGACCATACCAGCCCCAACTGCTGGGGCAGTGCGTGTTTTGCTTCACCACTCCCCACAGCAGTGTGTGCCGCTCAAGCAGCTGGAGCTGGCATGCTGGGTACTTTATTCCCCTGCTGCCTTCCTGCATGGGGGAGAGGGGAAGTCCCAGACCACGCCAGCCACAACCACTGCTGCAGCTGGGATTTGAATTTCCTGTGCTTCATTTGCATAATGGCGGCCACCGCTTTTTTTTGAAACATGGCTTTTTCCAAAAAAATCAGGAGTTTAGAGGGGGCATTTTTGACAAATGCCCCATTTCGAAAGATCCTGTACTAAACTGCTTTTTCGAAAAAGCCCAGTTTTGGGAAAAAAAAAAAAGCGGCAGCCACTATTATGCAAATGAAGCACAGGAAATTCAAATCCTGGCTTCATTTGCAATGTCGACGTGCCTAATTTACATCCCTTTACCAAAAAAGGGATGTAGTCTAGACATAACCTAACTGTGTTCTCTCAGCTGCCCTACACTTGCAAACAACAGCCACCGTCCACCAGAGGAAAACTAACACGTGGCAATCTTATGGAATAGACTATCCTGTTTGGGCTACTATGGAGGTGGCTACAATTTCCTAGAAATGTTACGAAGCAAGATCTCTGTGGAGAGAGAAAACATGGTGTTCATTAGTGGAAACATTTTATTTAAAAAAAGCCTTCCTAGAACACTTATTTCCCCTTTGCCTGTCCCTTTTGTCATCAGCAATGTGCAATATTGAATTTTATTAAATAAACCCATTTTGGGAAAAATTATATAGTGGTTACTATATAAAACTTTATAAAAACATTTTCTAGCTACATGTGCTCAAGGAAATTGCTATGATGGATGCTGGTGGCTTCTCCTCCTGAAGCAGGTATTATTTCTGCTGTCCATAGTCACCCAGCCTGCCCGAAGCCAGGAGTAGGAAAAATACTAGATTGCCCATGTAAACAGCTCAGTCATAACTCCCATTGATTTCACAGGGAGCAGGATGAGAGTCATCATGGAGGACTGTTTAAAGCTTGGTTTGTGTGTTACGAGAACAGATTCCATGTGGCAGTAAATCAAAGAATGCAGTTTTCCAAACAAGCTGTGAAAACTTTTTCTTCCACTTGTCTCAGCTCTGTTGGTGGCCAATAGAGTTGGTGAATAAGAGCTGATCCAGTAAACCATTGGTTGTGCTTTCCTAACTGCTACTGGAAGAGTGGGAACCTGTAGGTACAGTTGCTCAGTGGTCTGAGAGGCATTAATTATCAACCATGGACAAAGGCTGGACACTGGTTAGATTAAAACTGCCCTTGCCCCCAGATCAAACTGTCTCCCATGGCAATGCAGCAAAGACAAAGTGCAAAGGTTCTATTGGGAATAAAGAGTATAAAACCAAAGTAAGAAACGCTTTAGAAAAAAAAATAACTTAAAATCTCTCAAACTTATTTGTGTGCCATTTGCTGGTGAAAGTGCCAGGCTGAAACTATTTGAGCCTTGGTGAGCTAGTTCTGGCTGTGGAAGAATTAATCTGTGACTTCGCTGTAATAGTATTTTTGAGCTGCATCTGTCATCTTCCAGTCCGCGGCACGGAACTCTATGATCTCCAGCAACAGGAGCTGAGAGAGGGAGCTGAGCCCCTCCTGCAGGAGAAAACCATCTCGGAGAAGGGAGAAGAGCTCATCCATTGGCTGGGAATTCATCTTCTCCAGCTGTTCTCCAATGCGGTGCAGCTGCAGCACCAGGCAGTCCACCTTAAAAGAGGAAAGGGAAAAATGCCTTAAAATGTAGCGGGAATCTATGGCGTTTCTAAATAGAGCTCCTTCCCCCTCGCCTCTAAATCAATCCAGGGTGGTTCCCTCCATCCTGGTCTTTTGGATTTCTTTCTACCCTGCCCACTTTCCTTAGGAAACTTGCCATCACTTCATAGTGACTAGGAATCCGAATGTTGGTCGCTGCTCTGGAGGGGGCTCTCAGGGAAGGAGATCCCACAGCTTTGCACCTGCCATTGCTGAAGAAGCAGGATGGCAGCAATTCAAACCATTAGAACTGCACCAACTCACACTGAGGCTGCCAGCAGGTGGCAAATACTGAATCAGCCTCTCCCCAGGGCTGCTTAAATAGGTACAGTATATAAACGCCTGTACCAAGTGATCTGGCTGAACCATGCTCTGTTTCCAGGGTGGTTTGCATTCTTTTGATCATCTGCTGGTCATTCTCTCAAATTAACCAGGAACAGCAGCACCTGTGCTATGAGCCAGACAGTAATATGCTTGAAGGGTATGTTTGGGGTAGGATGGCAGGGAGAACAGCGAAGCAAAATTCATGTTCAAAGGCCTATGAACTTGATGGTTGTTTCAGTGCCTTTGGCATTCACAGGCTCCGATATCACTGTGCAGCTATACCAGCCACAGTCAAAGCTGGAGCTTGAACTAAAAGTTTGGGTTGGGGGAGAAATGGAATCGTGGTTGCAACTTTAACTAGAGAAGCATCAACACCTCCATAATTCTTCCATTCTGGGGCAGCCGGGAACTTCCCACTTTATAAGCTTCCCTTGATCCCTGTGCCCACCCCACTTAAAATAGGTACAAGGGGGAAAAAGTTCAGTTTGGCTCTGTGCCTCTGCTTTGTTCCAGACATTGGTTCAAACCTTTCTCAGTAGTCCTTGCAGGACAGTATTTTTTGCCAGTCACTTGGCTGTACAAACTCTCCTTCCAGGTTAGCATCCCACCAGCGCTCACCTCCTCCTCCTTCCTCAGGCTATCAGGTTGCGCCAGTCGGAACAGGCATTCATAAACTGGGTTCACCAGCGCCATCATGGGCATGTTGTTCACCTGTTAATGGGCAGCATGCATATCTCAGCTCATGGGCAGAGGCAGAGGGTTGTTTTTTTTTAAATTGTTCTCAAATGGAAGGAGAACTGTTCCCCTGTAAACCTGTCTGGCTCAGAGGTCCTATTGGCAGGCTTGGCATAAGAGATCGTACAGACATATCTCCTTAATCAGAGGCACCAGGGATCTTTGAATGGGGCAAAGGTTCCAACAGAGATGGGGAAGTAATGCAAAAATGGAAGATTTGGTTATATTTTAAAATGAATTAACACCACCTACGCTTTTTTCCACCATGCTTCAGCTGTGTTCACAGCCCCATGACCTTCATTGCCTACTGGCATCTGAGCCCATGCGTTCTCCAAGCACAAAGCTCCCAGAAAGCCAATTCTTGCTAGGAGGGCTTTAGCACTCATCCGGTCAGGGAACAGGAAATACCACCATGCAACTTACCCAACCCATCGCAACTAACCAATGGGACTTGGATTTAGTACATTTGAGATCAGTCAAAGTAAAGGATTCCAAAAAGAGTGCACCAAGCAATGGACAAAGGTGTGTGTGCGCCTGTTCCAGGAGCTGTGAGGGATGCTGCTAGTTGTTCAGTTTGTTTGCAAAGAATTATTTGTTCAGCTCTACAGACTGACAACTCTTCCCTCATCCTCTGCTTTATTGATAAGGGGAATAGTAAGCAATGGCCTCACATTGCCCTCTGAACAATTAGTGAAGGCCTGAACTGTGATGTTTGAATGCAGAGCCCCTACCCATACAAAGAGCGAGGGGTTCAGAACCAAGAATTCACTCCAGGTCCCAAGCTCCTGTCCCTAACTCTGCAAGGGTTCGTTTCAACCCTCTTTAGCCAGCAGGCAACAGAGAGGGATGTCCTCCTGCATAGGCACCTTACCCTCAGGTAGTCAAAGATGTTACAGATGAAGGTGACGTAACAGATCCATGCCTGGGGTGAGCGGGCACGCAGCTCTTCCCGGTCTTTATACTCCTGCTGCAGTCGGTTGAGCAGACTCCGTCGGAAAATGCTCTGGCCCACCTGCTTACTCTCTGCCTAAGACCCCAGAAGAGTGAGGAGGGGCAGGGGGGAAGAGGCAGGTACATTATTAGACTCTTTACAAATCACTCATTATCCAACTCCCATTGTTACACAGAGAAAGATGATAGCCAAGAGTCTAACCACATGTGGACTTCAGGCTGCTGTCATGGCTTGCATATCCCATCCCATTCTCTTCCTCTATTTCACTGCTGCTCTGGGGCTACAGCAGCTCCTCCTAAGCATGCAACATTTCACAACCCAGCCTCACGCCTCATCTTTTGGGAAGAAATAATTCCATTAATATGCTGGACAAGTTCCTCTGCCATGACAGCCACTGCCCAAAGACTAGGGGACCCTCTTGCCATTCAGCCTGAGAAACTGCACTCAGACACATGCGGACAGCTTTGGATTTCTGCTTCTCTCTAGCAGATGGGGCAAGTGGTGGAGATACTGGTAGCCTCTGTTAAAACCCTTACAAAGACAGAGGAGCTGGCCTGGTGGTCAAAAAGCAGGACTGGGAGAAAGGACGTGCTGGGTTGTATTCTCTGCATTACCTTCTGCAAGTCTGCCCTTCTGTGTCTGAATTTCCCCCCTTCTTTGAAAAGGGGATGATACTCCTCTAGAGCAGGGGTGGCCCACCCATTCCGGTCAAAGAACCAAGATGTCAGTGGATCCAGCATGAACCGGGACAAAGTTGTCGAGCAAAAAAAAAGGGGGGGGGAGGGGGACTGCCCCTTTAAGAAAACACGTTTAGAGGCTTTTTGGCCATATCAGGCTCCCACCAGCTGACACCATCTTTAATACTCCATCTTTAATGGCTGTACCTGACATCTCCCCTGCCCTGGTGAGCACAGGGGGCCAGAAGAAGAGGTCCATTTTCAGGGGCGCAGAGGTGGAGGGGGCTTTGAGAGCTGCACCCTGGAGCGGGGGGGAGAAGAACCGTTGGCCATGGCTGCTCTAGAGGGTGGCATTGGAAACCTCAGTAGTGTTACTAAAAGGCTTTGTGGATTAAAAGTTCTCTGTAAATGCTGTGGAACTAAGGCAGGTCCAGCTGAGACACTGGGATGTCCACAAGCACTACTTGTGATCCAGAAGGGCAGGCAGCATGACTCACTAAGGATTTGCTGTCAGCATGCTGACTTCCTCTCACCTGGATAATGGTGTAGCAGATACGCCCAGCCTCCTTGCTGAACACAGAGTCTTTGAGGGACTGGTCCACGATGATATTGGCCACTTTCTCCAGGTTCACACTGCTGGGGTCTGCAGGAGACAAGGCGATACCATCAGCACCGCACACTCGCTTCCCGACACAGCACAAACTCCCTACTTCACGCTCTCCCTGCTCCCTTAAGAACACTAGGAAAGCAGCCACCGTGCACATGGGAGTGCGTTGTATTACCATGCTGGAAGAACTCAGGCTCACACCCCTTCCCACAGACTGGAGGGAGCAAACTCAGATGCTTTCATCCCCAACAGACTGCATGAGGGATGGCATCTTCAGACAGTCCTTAGCCCTCAGTCGTCACTGAGGCTACGTCTATACTGTAGCATTTTGTTGGCAGAGGAAATGCAAACGAAGCGCTCATTAATGTTTTTTGCACTCTCATTTGCATAGTCTCTTCCAATCCGTTTTGCAGAAGAGGTTTTTGCGGAAAAAAACACAGTGTAGATGGGGCCATTTTACACAAAAAAACCCTTTTGCACAAGATCCCTTATCCCTCAAAAAAGGAGGTATACAGGACCTTGCGCAAAAGAGTTTTTTTGCACAAAATGGCCCCATCTACACTGCTTTTTTTTCCCCCACACAAAAAATCAATTTGCATTTCCTCTGCCGACAAAATGCTACAGTGTAGATGTAACCAAAGAGGAGGGGAAAGAGGAAAAGAGTGAGAGTAGGGGGCTAGTTTAAACTGGAGCTGAATGGGCCAATGTTCATTATGCTTTGAATACAGATGCTATTGCTGAGCAGAGCTGGCTTTTTCCTATAAGGCTGAGGAATCCCCATCACTGGTGGTTTTTAAGAACAGGCTAAACAAGGGCAGGACAGAGGATGGGAGAATATGCAGGCCCTGGGTGGGGCAAAAGGCAAGGTGAGGGGGGATGGATAAGAGCAAAGGTAAGTCAGGAAGGAGGATGAGTGGGAGTGCAGGATTTGAGAGTGGAGGATGTTGATTATTTGCCAAGGGGATGGGAGTATAGGTAAGGATGATTCAGCACATGGGAGACGGACAGCTGATGAGGGGACCAGGCAGGAGCAGGGGGAGGGAGGTAGTGTCAGGGTGGGAGAGCAGAATCCAGGATTGGAGGAAAATGGATAGAGGGAAGGGGGTGGCTGGGAACAGAGTTTGAGGGCATTGGAACAGAAAGATAATAACCACTAGAGGGCACTCCGAGAACCTGGAATTGAATTGTGCCTTAAATCTCAGGGAGGAGGTGGCAGGGAGCAGAGATTGTGTGTTCCACTAGCTCCCCCACAACAGGGAAAAGGCCTTGGGGGGCCAAGCAGCAGTGCAGTTGCATTTCTGACAGAGCTCTCCTATTCCATCAGTGTTAACAAGACATAATGGCACCTGGCTGTTTATATGTGATCTGCCAGCCAGACTGGGCATGGAAGCCATGGCAGGGGGGCTGGAAAGGCAGGTGCCTGCTGACCTTTGAGAGCTGTTTTCAGTAACTGCTGTGTCTCGGTGTCGAATGACTGTATCTTATATTCTTCTTTGCCTGAATCTCCCATGTCTGGCCTGCTCCGACAGCACGGTCAGGGAAGTGGCTGTTAGTGTCAAACCCTGGAGAAAAGAGCAAACACGGTGTAATCAGGAAGCCAGATGGAGAAGTGCAGGTGTCCGTTTTGCCATTTGGGGAAACACTGGAGCACTGTGTGGTTTAACCAACAACTATGCAAAGAGCATTCAGATATTTGGAGTTATGAGATTTTTCTAAACTCCAACCCCCAGTCCTGGGCAACCATCACTACTATTTCTTTATAATCCCTGCCCTCTGCCACACTTTCACAGGGGGCTTTGGACCAATGGACTCCCTTATATTTTCTAATATAAAAGCCTCTTTGAACTGTCGATCTGTGGGTTTAAAAACAAACTGCCCACCTGAGGCAACCAAAACACTTCCTTTTACAGGGAGTAACAGCCTGAGCCGGTCACAAGGAAACAACACACAAGAGCACGGCCTGGTTCTGCTGATTCATTTACTCACATGTGGCTCCGAACCTGCAATTCAGCTGATTTTGCTCAAAGACACCAGAGAAATTCCAAACATACAGATGATTATCCAGTCTGCTTCCCTCCTGCACTGTCACTTAATAGCAGACCTGCTTCCGCATCATGCTAGACCAAACTCAGTGACTTCAGAGGGGCTGCTCAGAGTGGCAAACAGAAATAGCGAGTAAATTCTACAACATTACTAAGTCTCTGCTTTCCTGGAGATCTCGCATTATTCTCCCCACTACAAAATGGTCCCAGAAACTCCCAAGTTTTCCTCTAATTAGTTATTTTGG
This sequence comes from Pelochelys cantorii, assembly GCA_032595735.1. Taxonomy (NCBI): domain Eukaryota; kingdom Metazoa; phylum Chordata; order Testudines; family Trionychidae; genus Pelochelys; species Pelochelys cantorii. Next base: position 18,605,136 of record CM064344.1, read on the forward strand.
GGGAGTTGTCATTTCACATACCCATCCAGCCTTACCTAATGTGAGATCAACCCCAGTCGGCGCGGCACCAAACGTTTGTTGCGGGGCTGCAGTAGCCTGTGTCAGAAACACTGAGAAGGCAAATGTCCAAGTGGAGCATTCAATGCGTTTTGCCAGCTCATGAGAATTCCACAGCTACTGCTCACAGTCACTGTGCAAACAGGCCAGGAAGCAGATAGTGGGACAAGGCACCTGTCTAAGTTGCTGTGACTATACAGTACCTGCAAGACTTCTTTTGGCACTGCTCTGGGGGGCGGAGGCCAGAGAACCACGTCCCACTGTACACCCGCAGCTGCTACCCCCTGCCTGCCTCCAGTAAGATGTCCAAGATACAATCTTTTCTAATGCACCACACTGCACGTCACCGGGCTTGGAGCTGTCAGATCTATAAAGTAGAGGGTTGCACGTATTGCTTCGCTTAGGTAGGTCAAGCTGAACACTCAACTGGATCTTTGCTTCTGTCTGGGCAGCGCTCCTCTTTAAGAGGCTTTACCAGAAAAGGGAAGTTGTCTATAGCCCAAAAGCAGCCTGGGACAGGCTACTGTAAGTTATGGCAACCCCTCAATGCTCTAATTTACAAGGGGCCATTTTGGTTCCTGGAGCAGCCCAGTATCTGGAGAGCACAAAGGGGGACAGCAGAACACTCTCCTGGAGTCAAATATGTTATCTGCCTGCAGACTAGCATTTAAATACAGTTTATTTTCCCTGCTGTCCCTTGTGGCTTTACAACAACATTTAATTAGCAAACGTTCTCTGTTTGACATTAGGGGAATAAACACAAGTTACAATCTCTTCCTCCCTGGCCACCAGGTGTCTTTTCAGGTAAACTCCCTGTTGGTCTTCTAATACCATGTACTTAACACAGAGCTCTTTGTGTGTTCTCAGTTAAACTTCTCTTTCCTAATGAGGATGTGATGTCATTCCATTGTCATTCATGGTTGCTAGGGTAAGCAACAGTTGTAGTCCACTCCCCAATTGCTGAGTCTGGGCTGGCATTTTGACACACCTTGTGTGGTAACAGGGCAGCACAAGCCCACCTGCTGATGTTGCAAGCAAAAGACCTAGGAGGCAACAGACTGTGATTTTCCTCTAGCCTATTTCCCTTGAAGCATCACACTGTTGCTAACACAGGTACGGTTCTCCCAGTGGTCACCTGGGGGCTGCCAGCCTTTTGACCATTCTGTCAACTAATCCTGCTCAAAGCAAATGTGGATGGCCTGACTGTAAAAATGCAGTGTCGGGCCAATCTATGGATCCTACTGCAGCTAGCACTGGCGGGATAATTGGAGAAAAGGGCTAGTGAAGACCAGCCATGAATGCTCAGCGTAATAAATGACAAATCCCTGTTCCATTTGCTATACTTGAGTCCCATTGCTTCTCTTTTGCAAGTGGCACTGCAGCATCAATGGCAAGATCACAGAACGAAGGGGAGCAGGGAAAGCACCAAAGTCTTTAAATCAAGACTGAGCATCTTTCTTTAAAAAAAAAAAAAAAAAAAAAAAAATCACCTGGATCCACCACAGCATATGGCAGCATTTGGCAAACTTTCTGAGCTGAACTCCCTCTTTGAGTTATAATTTTTGGTTGCTCTTCCCCTTCCCCACCACCATACCTCAACCTCCCCACTCAGATTTTCAGGGCAGGGGAAAGTGCATGTGATGATCTCTTGAGGTGGAGCCATCACTGGGCACGGAGGCATTGGCACTGACCCACAGACTGGGTGGCCAGCTAAGGTGGGTCAGGAGGTGGAGGTGTCTCTCTTTCTTCCCAAGCCCTATTTTATCCACAGCCAAAGCCCAAGCCACTTAGCATCACAGCTCAACCCCTGAACGTTCCTCTGTGTCCCTTAGAAGGGTGTGCCCTGCAGTGTGATCTCTGGCATATGGTCTCTATGCAGGAATCAGTGGGTAAGGGGCTCTAGCCTCTGCTGTGCAGGAGATCAGACTAGATGATTATGGTCCCTGTGGTCTGGGTGCTAGCCTGGGACCGGGGAGACCTAGGTAAGGGTTCAACTCCCAGCTCTGCTCCTGGCTCCCAGTGTGACCCCAGGCAAATCACAGTCTCTCTGGGCCTCAGTTCCTCCTCTGTACTAGGGATGTTAAATATTGGTTCATTGAATAGTCGATTAACCTCATGAATTCTTATAGATTAGTCAACTATTCTATAGTCCCTGGGAGTGGGGCCAGCAGCCAGTGTGCTCCAGCCCCACTCCCAGGGAACCCCCTGCCTCCCCGCGCTGCTGCCTCTCTAGGGTGCCAGGCGGGAGCTGGTCCACAAGGGGAGCCGGTTTAAAAACCAGCTCCCCTCACGGACCGGCTGCCTGCCGCCCCACACTGCTACAGCCCCTGTCCAAGGGTGGGGTTTGAGCTCCTGGACCCGGGACAAACTGGAACTGAGCCAGGCTGCCTGACTGCCTGGTTCCTAATACACTTTAAATGCAGAGCCACAGCAGGGGTAGGTCCCAGACCTGGCGCAAGCTGGGACTGAGCCATGCTGCTGGCTAGCCTGCTAAAAAAATTACTGCTGCGGGGGGAGGAATGCATGTAGTCTATAGCATTAACCGATAAGCTTTTGCTTATCTGTTAATTGACTAGACTATTACATCCCTACTCTGTACCATGGGAATTATAGCACTGCTCAGCCTCCCAGGGGTGCTGAGGATAAATACATTAAAAATGGTGAGGTTTTCAGAAACTTTGGTAAAGGGAGCTACGAATACCCAAGACAGAACAGGGAGACAAGATTTTCCCTTTGCTAGGACTATAATGGGTGTGGGGATGGTGCAGAAGATCCACTCTGAGATGAGGGGTTAAATACCCAGGATTGGGTTTGGTTTATATAACAATTTTGGAGTCTTGTCTCCTATCCATTTACTTTTTAATAGGATACCCCATCGGCATAGAACCAAACCATTCAGCTGTATATGAATTGATAGCCCAGGAAGGCATCATTAGTCCCACGGTTTGTCAGGAGGGGGAAACATGCTCGAAATTTACATTGATATCCTGGTAAAACAACTATGAAAGTGCCTGCCCTGTGGTTAGGAGTCGATCCATCTAGGTTAGCTCATCTGGTGAAGAGAAAAGTGATTTTAGGCTTCAGAAAATTCCCCCCAAATGTCTCGAATTATGCCCACCATTAAATAACAAACTTTCCCTGGATTTGGGAAAAAAATTTAAAAATACGGAAAAAGCCTAGACTGAGCCCAGGAATTAGGTGTTCGGTTTGCTTTAAAAGCAGGCCAGCCAGTCGAGAAAGTCAGCAGAGAAATATCCGGCTCGGAAAGTAGATGCTGCTCCACCCAAAAGGGTCGCGCGTTAGTTGCTGAAACTAACCAGCCCAGCCCGATCTGCAAATGTCACCAACCTGCTCCGGCTTTGCTCTTCAGTCTCCCAGAGAGGTTTTCTCAGGACTCGAGCGCTCGCATCTTTGGTACCTTTGCACAGAAAACCGCCCCCTCCCCTAATTCTTCTTGTTCTCAGGGTCGGGGCTTTGGAGGTAGATCAGGAAAAAACCCAGCGCCAAGAACAGCAGCAGGAGGAGCAGGAAAGGCAGCAGCTCAAGCATGGAATGCAAATGCAAGATGGGCATCTTTCACGCGTTCGCCCCGCCACCAGGAAAGCGCCCTGCCGGACCCCAGCTGGCAGGATCAGGGCTAAACTCCCAGTGGCTGCTCTTACTTTTCGGCGTCTTTGGGCTCAGTGGTTGCCAGACGGATTCTTTCCACTGCAAATCTGCGGGCTTCCTCTTAGGTCATTTCCTAGCAGCCAGAGCCAAGGGGAGGAGGGACGTGAGAGCGCTGATATAGCAGCGCCATCGCCTGGTAGAACCAGATTTGTGCAACCCTCTGCATTCACCGGTCCGTCTCTTTCGGTGCCCCCACCCTGCTCCTCCTCTTTCATCATTCTGCGATTTGGGAGCTGTGTGTCAGTTAGGAAAAACTTCCTACCTATCAGGGTTGCGAAACACTGGAATAAGTCACCTAGAGAGGTTGTGAAATCTCCATCTCTGGAGATATTTAAGAGCAGGTTAGATAGACATCTATCAGGGATAGTCTAGAGCTGTGTTTCTCAACCAATGGTACAAGTACCCTTAGGTGTACTAGAAAGAAGTCTGGAGGTTACTCAACACAACTGAAATTGGGAGAAAACTGAATTTGTGTTTTAAGTTTTACAGTATTTTATTATTTTTGTACTTTTTACACCCAAAAATTTCATTGCCTGCCCAGCTACGATTAAGTTGTTTAAACAAATGTGTTGCAATGGTAGAAAAAGAAATTGTGTGTCTGAAAACTGTCAGTACTGGGGTACTTATATATATATTTTTTAAAGGGGTACTTTATAAAAAAAGTTGAGAAACACAGGTCTAGATGGTATTGGGTCCTTCCTGGAGAGCAGGGGACTGGACTCGATGACCTCTCGAGGTCCCTTCCAGTTCTAGTGTTCTATGATTCTATGACATGCCCTTTCCCCTCTGACTCAGGATGAGGTCTCCCACTCATAAGAGCTCTTCATCCACAGCTGTGTTTTAATGCTAGGTTTTGACCATACAAGCTTTTTGACTTTTCTGTGTGAACTTAGCCCCCGTGAAAGGCTGCAGTGCTTTTGTCTAGTCACAGGACAGGCACAGCAGAGAAGCTACAGTGTAGATTCCCTACACTGTTCTGCAAACATGCCCCACTCCTGATCTGTAGGGATCTACCTCCTAGACATGAGTCCTTCCCACTCTGTGGCCCATTCAGCTTTTGGCCTCTGGGGCACTACCAGCATAGGGAGGGCTGCATGGGATTTTCATTAGTGGTTATGGTGACTAGTGGTTAATATGAAAAACTGCTCACTAGGAACTAGGCCTGCCTATATCCAACAGTCCTCCTGCACCTCCAAGCGGCTACCCCATGCTGCTCTCTTTCAGATCAGTTCATGTGCTCGAGGCTGATAAATACACTTTTTCTGCTTGCGGGTTTTTCCTTTTGTACAGTAGTAGTCCATGGCTGCGCACTCTCCTGTTAGCTTGGAAGTCTGGGTTTTGCTCAGAAGACCTGAACCTCGTATTTTTGCTTTCATATTTTCCTTCACAATTTGTATGTGCACTTCAGAAACTTGAAATCTACTTACTCTTCTATTTTTCCCTCCCTCTCTAAGATAGACAACCCGATGAATATGTTGGAGCAGAATTGCTCCGATCCTGACACTAGGGTTTTACTTGCAAGGTAGGAAAAAACATTTGAAGAATTTATGAAGGGGAGAATATATATGAGCACTAAATATTATAAGAGAAAGAGGGGCTATGCCAACTCACTTTAACAAGATCTCAAAACAGGTGCTATCGAACACAACTTTATGTGCTAATGTTACCAGATGCTTAATGTGTGATGTCTGCTGGTTCTTACTCCTTAGCATGAGCATATTTAGACAAAGTAGTACAGGCATACTCTTGAAACTAGAAAGCAGCTTCAGTGAATGAAGAATGAACAGCTTTTGATAATGTTCTGAACTTGTCTACCAGACTGGTGAAGTAGGTCAAACAGCTGCTGCTTTAATTCTCATACACAGTGGAATGACCAAGTGTGTGCAAATCCCTTTGGACAATCACTAGTTATTTGTGCAGTAATGGAGAGCTAAGAATTGAAACCCTCTCCTGCTTTGTAATTGTGGCAATGGCACCCTCTAGTGACCAAGCTCAGCAACTTTGAAATTCTAATTTTTCTGCTTTAAATTCGTCCCTCTGTGCCTTTTGCTTCACTCATCATCTGAAGAAGTGGGTGTGCCCATGAAAGCTCATGGTACTATCTATATTTTTTGTTAGTCTCCAAGGTGCTACAGGCCACTAGTTTTTTCAGGTTGCATCTGAAGTATAATTCATGAGCCTTGATCTCTCTAGTCAACAGGAACAAGATCCAGGCTCCTGTTAAAGGGTGTTTGTCCAATACAATGTAACTGCATCACCCCATCACGTACAACATGGGTTCCCAAACTGGGGGGCATAAAGAAATTCAAGGGGGGACATTAGGTGACCCAGCCTCCGCCCCCCCCCCCCCAATCAAGTTTTGCTGTCCCGGTCAGTTCCTTTTTTTTTTTTTTTTTTTCTCAACAAGTTTTGCTATGGGGGGGGGAAGGGGGGGTAAGGGTTCTTCAAAAATCAAAAAGGGGGCATTATGCCGAAAAGTTTGGGAACCACTGACGTACAAGGTTTATGTGTTTGCAGAGAATTGAAAGGAAAAGCCAGACAGGAACATAAAAAAATATTTAATGTTTTCTTTCATCTCTTTAGACACAGGCACATGTTAAACATATCTTGTGAAAAAGAAACAGCTAGTCAGAAACCTTAAGTCTACCGCATGCACGGAAGGTCCATTCAGATGATCACTAGAAATGCTGCAGAGGATTAAGGTTTTGCATATCAATGGAAGCTTCAAATCAAAAAGGAAAACAACCCACTTCAGAACATTTGTTTCCCTCACTGAAGCACCCAATACAGTTCAGTGCAAACATCCTGAGAGAAGAGTGTTACTGTACATGAGTTCAGGTAATAAGTGCTAGTGGAAATAGGAGACATGCTATTGGAAAGTGTTCCTTGCAGTATTTGCACATAGAGGATCTAAAGACCAAGACTAGGTGGGAACTGTTAGTGCTTTGTTTAGTTAAGTGCTTTGCTTTACCTAGATGATAAAAGGCACTAGGACAAAAACAAATGCAATTGCTGGCCGCTTGTGGGGTGAATTTCAGGCAAAGTAAATCCTCGCTGATAGGATTACATTAGAATAGAATTTCAAAAATCACCACCAGATACACTGTGGCACAATCTCACGTAAATGGTGCAAACCCTATTGAAGGAGTCATTGTAAACTGGCCTAAAGTCAAGTATACAATCCAAAACAACCCTGCACTTGAAGGTGAGAACAAGGTTATCTAATGGATCTTTTCCATTTTTAAACCTGATTCTAGGAAATAACCCTGATGTACTAATCCTACAAAACTCAACAGTAGCAAAAATAAGAGCCATCCTGCTAATTCTTTGTTTTAAACCAGTCTCTCTCTTCTTTACTTAATGGACACTAATGCTCTCATTTCATCCACCTTATAATGTGACTTGAATTTAAAGACTAGTGAAGTGCACATTAGAAATATTTTAAAGACATTAGGAAGGCAGGAGGTGAAATGATTGTTTATCATGGTTTGTCTTTTCATTCTACTATAGAGGCCACTAATTCCCACCCACTAACACAGAGCAATCATGCCATTTTTCTAAAGCTGCCTGTCTGACAGATCTCAGGTCTGTCTCAAGCCCCAGGACCAGATTTAAAGAATGAATCTCCCAGCTGCATCAGGTTCTCAGCAATTCCTTGGCATTCTATGGTGATCAGAGAGAGAATTAAGCACTTTATGCTCTACTCTGCAATTCCAGTTATTTAAAGCTGACTAAGGTTAGCTTCCTTCTATCATATGCTTACATTACTACAGAGGAATTTTATAGCAACTTAGTGACAGATAATGAAGAAGAATCTGAAGAGCCACCCAATTTTGGGGGGATAGATGCAGTGTGCGTATTCCCCACACTGACTTTTTGGCCATGGCATAGTTGGGAGATGTACTGCTGTGGTCTATTTTCTACCTTCTAGGCAACCCTAATTTCCCCTCTATTGGTAGCCAAAGATCAGCTACAATCCTGAACTCAGTCTGTTTTATCAGAGGATAATGGTATATTTTCAAATGAACCTAAATTACTTGGGGAAAAGTCAGTAGGACTTGGAATTTGAAAATGTTATCCTACTTCTTCAGTCCAGGCTAACAGGTGCCCTCTAAGTGAAGCTGCCAGTTTCACTGGCATGTGTGACCACCAGCTCCCACTGCGTATGTCAACTTTCCACATGTCACCTATATCAGACCCTTGGTGCATCAGCTAGACCACAGGAGATCTGCTTGGCTCCAATCAGTCACCAGAATTGCCCTTGCAGTGGGACTTTGCTTGTTTGAATTTCTGTGTGTGACAGGATCCAAAACCACTTTACAAAAAACTACAACCGCTCAGTATTTCTGGGACAGATCTAGGTTGATTGTTTTTCCCACCAGTGAAATACAGCCACTTCTAGGGAGGAACAGAGATGCTGTTCACAAGCATCCCCATACAGCAGTTTAGAACAAGTGACTGAGAACAATGTACAAGCAAAACTACCAGGGGAATTCAGATAATCAGAATGAAATTGGTCAAATTCTAGTGCAAGCAATCCACTGGGATTAGCACCCTAGTTCTGAAAAAAGTGCCACATGACATCCAGGGGACTGAGAAATTAGGATCTCTGTTTTATTCTCATCTGGAAGTAACACAGTGGTCTCTAATTCTATGTAGGTTTTGGGCTCAACATGATGTTTTGCCCTCTGAGTCATACTCTGCATTATACTTATTTGGAGTACTGTGGGTTTTCCTTGGAGGTCTTCCATATGACTATCAGCCTGCCTCACCCTGATTAGCTTGCTCCACATCACTTACTTTGCCCCATCCTGCTTAACTTAAGAGGATGAAGTAAGAGAGTGACTATCATTCTGCTATTGTACAAATGACAGTTTACAATTTTTAACTCTGTAAAACCCTTTGGTGACTCTGAATTTGTTAGGATAGACGTGTTCTTCTATCTCCCTCTATCTGAAAGAGAATAATTTTACTCAACAGTATTTCAATGGAGCTGAAATTGACATGCTTGCTTCTTCAGCATCACATCAATTGATTTCCATAATGACATATCCGGCAAAAATACCTTTGATTGCCAGTATCATTGCACAGTAACCCTCATGGCTGAGTTATCTTGCAAGAAGGTGAAAATTTTTTGGGGACTTAAAAAAAAATATTGTTCCAAAAAATAATCCAGAGAAAGTAATAAATTAAAAACAATATTCACTAGTTTCCATAGGACTATCCTTCATTATCTTAAGGTAGGTTAAAAATCTTTATAGCATCTATTTAATCATGGCAATCTAATAGCAAAGCAGAACCCTTCATGTCAGTGCAAAATAATGAGTTTTGTGCACTGAAAAACCTGAGAGCAAATAGCATTAGACCTGCACACCTGTTTGTTGGAGCATTATACTCGCAAAACAGACCCTAAGAGGCCCAACAGCAGAACACATAAGCAGAGTAAGGGGCATTTATAAAATAAAATTAAGCTTGCCACTTGAAGTGAGAAAACAAATCAAGATGGGCATAAACTTTGCCAGATGACACTATGTTTAAGATGTCTGATAAATGTCAATGAGCAGAAAATCTGGGTGGCAAAGAGAAAAAACGTGTCTATGCAGAATAAGGGAGGGCTTACCAGTACACCAGAGAGATGAATATGCCGCAAAATGGACAGGCCCTAAAGAGAAGGCCAAATCTTTGCAGGTGTAACACCATTTGACATTGGCTGAGTGGCACTAGCTAAGCCAGATGGGTCCCAGTGCATGAAGGATTTCACACATTTGATCAGATGCCTCTTAGGAATACGTTATCTGATGAGTTGTAGCATTAGTTGTTTATAAAACCCCTTCTCCCAAAGTGAACGCTGATATGATGGAAGATGCTCAGACCTCAACAAAAGCTGCAGTCACGTCCTTTGGTTTTGTTCCAACCACATCTTCCTCCAAAGCTAGTAGAGATATATTTCAAAGCAGTGGCAGGGAGGAGCCATCCCGCATCCCACTTCATGTGGCAATGGGACAAACAGTCTTACTCCTTCACAGAGCACATGCAGCTGATGGGTGATGCCCCATCAGCCCTCCTGTCTCTTAGTACCACTACTATCCTTCAGGGCATATAGCAGGTTACAGAAGAACTCATATGAGAAGAAGGTGAAGCCAGTAGAGAGAGCAGCCTTCAGCAAGCTGGGAGAGAGACCCTTAAACAATCCAACAGGCCCCTCCTCTCGCACAATCTGTCCAGCACAGTCCATTAAACCCTTGTATGTCCGTACCTGGGGGAGAAGAGTTGAGAGAGTAAATAAAGCAACAGTACAAACCCAACCTGTCAGGACAGGATTCTCTCCTAAAATTCTCTCTTACATATCATGCCTCAATGAAAGGGACATGGAGGACTTAAAAGGAAGCCATAGGCGGTATCTAAAATGTATTCTACATACATACAGTGGAGATTCTAGAGATATTCACTATGGCTAATTGTCAGTATTGGAGAATCAATTTGAGCATGTACTGTTTTGTAGTCGTGGGAATCAGAGCCACAAATTACAACATTTACCATTATCAGCAATAGCTTGCACACTAACTGAATGGCAGGAAATCCTTTAGACCATAATTCATGCACTGTTCATATTACACAATTTGTAGAGCAACCACTTCAGAATGTGTATACAGAAGGCCCCCAAGTTGTGACCGCCCGAGTTCCGACCCCTCACACTTACAACCATTTTTGTAAGTGTGGAAAGGGCCGCAAACCCCCGACTTATGTCCTCGGCCCACATTTATGATGGTGCACAGCACCTACCATAAATGCGGGTTTGAGTTACGACGCCCCTGACTTGCAACGCTTCCTCCGGAACCAATTGCGTCGCAAGTTGGGGGCCTCCTGTATATTATTTTCCATGTAGAATCACAGACCTTTAGGCCATAAAGAACCATCATGATCATCTAGTCCAGTGATCCAAATATGGTGATCAGTTGTATCCTGAGCATTTTAGCAAGACCCAACAGCCTGTCACAGATCAGCTGTTATTGTTACAATACCATCCACACCTAAAATTTCCCAAGTGGTCTTTGAAGCCAGTTAGGTTTTTTGACACTGCTTCTCCCCTAAGAGACTATTCCAGAACTTCTCTCCTTTGATGGTTAGAAACTTTCATCTAAACTTGTTGGTGGCCAGTTTACATCTATTTGTTCTTGTGTCAACATTGGTGCTTAATTTAAAAAACTCATCTCCCTCCCTAGTATTTACATCCTTCCCTCTCAAACTATGTATCTGTCATTACTCCAATTTTCACATTTGGCCACTATTAACTGGAAAGGAATTTTTTGTATTTGGGGCAGAAAGGAAATGTTTCTCTAACACTATTTTTAAAATGGCTATTTTAAATTGCTTAGGAATGCTTGAAGTATTTAATTTACTTTATAAATCTCTTTAGACACACACCATGTACTGAATGCCTATTCCATAAATTAAAATACAATAGGAAGATTTTCATGTCACCTTGATATGCAAATAAAAAAATAAATAGATCCACATTCCTCCAAACTTTCATTCATCCCGTCTTCAAGAACACAGTGCAAGTGAGGCAGGGACAGATTTTTAAAAGGTATTTAGGCACCTAATTCTCACTTAAATAAATATGAGTTAGGCATCTAAATATGTTTAAAAATGTTACCTTCAGTCAACAGTAAATTTATTACATGGACATGATTACTGTCAATCCCCAAAGCCCCTTTGAGGCTCTCACTAGCCTATATCTATATATACAGACATAGTGTACACCACTCAGTTGGGTCATCTTCATGAAAGCCAATTTATTCCAATTGTGAACAGAAGTAACTTCTGATTGTTTACAACAGCACAAGCAAAAATTCTGCATTTGGCCAAGACTTCAGAATTTCAACATCAGTTTAACACAGAAATTACAAAATTAGCAAGACAGATGATTTTTAAAAGTCATGGTTATTTTTACTCATTACAGTATTTTACTTAATTTCAGGTCTTTTCAGAAATTTATGTTTCTAAAAGGAAAAATAATTGCCTAATCAAAGTAGCTGTTTATCTGGGATGTCTGGTTCACTCCAAATAACTACTCATTAAAAGAATTTTCTTTACTCTCTTGCAAACAAATCAACCAACATCTCCATGCTTTGGTAGGTCTAGAGAGGAAATAAACAAAACCCCGTTCAAAAGCAGATGCTACAGCTGAGTTTTCTGGGTAATGTATATTTCTTGCCCTTCAACATATGAAAACCAGTTGATCAAAATATCTCTCACCTGCCCAAAGGCTGCCCGGGCCTGCTCAAAGCCTCCCACCTGCAACCGCTTTTTGAACAGGTCAAAAGGATAAGTAAGGGTTTTGCTGATAACTCCGGCACAACTGCCACACACAAGGTTTTTAACATTACCTGAAAAGCAGAGGAGTGGAAAGAGAATGGAGGGAGGAAATGGAAGATTACAAGGCAGTTCTGATTTACAAAATCATCATGGAAAGTAAATTAGAATCATTTATTCTGAGACTGTAAGGCTAGGAAGGACCATTAATTAATTATTTATTTATTCTGCAACTCTGTGAAATGGCAATACACAAAAGAAACAATAATAGAAGCTTTCACATTGCTAGAGAAAAATACTGGAGATTGGTAATAGACTATGGAACCTTGTACATCCAGTTGAAGGTTCCAATCAGAACAGGGTGGTAGAGATCAGTAGTTGGTACCATTTGGTGGCTGTACAGAGGCCCATGGGAAAGGAGTTTGGTATTCTTAGTTTAGGTCCCAATTGGCAGGTGTCCACAGCACAAAACTACCATCGCTATCTGTTGTCTAAGACTGAATAAATATTGAGGATGAGCTGTTCTCACATATAGGGAGGTAGTCTCTTTTACCTGAGAGCACGATGATGGAGCAGTAACTTGCAGTAATGCTACCCATGCTATATGTACTCTGGTGGAGGAAGTACATATTCGGGGCTGTCAAGGTGCCACTTTTGGTTAAGATAAAATTCTCTTAAAAACCCAGAACAGCCAAAAAGCAGGAGATCAATTAGAACAACAACTTGGGAGCTTTTAACTGCACCTGATGAATTCTCTGGTGCAAGCCAAAGAGGAGAAGCAACTTTAGTATACACAGCTGTTCTGAGATCCTGTAGTCAGTGAGAGCTTGTCTCCACTATGGAGAAGATTGATGCTATTGCAGTCAATCTTCCGGGGTTCAAATGAATGTAGCTGGAGTTGCGTATCTTCAGTCGACTTTCCCCTTTAGTGTAGACCAGGCCTGAGAGTCTTATCCCTACATTATTACTGAACTTGAAAGCGATAAAGGCTATATTGGCAAGATCTTTCCAATGCACAAGCAACATGACCCAATTTGAGAAAAACTCTTCAGTCCAGTATATTCTATCTTCCTATCTATTGTACTTCTATGGGCCTCATTACCACAATACGCTAATGCCTCACAGTCTTGAATATTTTTATCTTCATAACACTCTTATAAGGTAGGGTATTTAGGCATTTTACAGTTGGAGAAATGAGGCACAGAGAGATTAAGTGACTCACCCAAGGTCACAAAGGAAGTCTCTGACAGGACAAGAAATTGGACTCAGGTCCGAGTTCTAGACTACTGCCCTAATTATTGGACCACCCTTTGACTTCCCCTATGACTAACTATTTCACAGTCCCAAGCACCTACCTGCATTCATTCCTTCGAATGGCATCACGCATTCATACAATTGTTGCAAGAGATTGTAAAAGGAGAACTGGAGACCAGCGTATGGAAAGACAGCAATGATAGTGGGAGTCAAACCCCTGTAGAAGGTCAGAGGCCCTTCTGTCTGGCACATGGTCACCACGGCATGGCGAAGGTTTCGGTAAACCTAAACAACAAGGAACAGTACAATTCTCCGGTGAGATATACTTATAATCAGTTATCCAGAAATCAGTCACATTCCTGATAGAGATCATAGGAATTCCCATCTCTCAATATACAACAGCTTGATTTTTAGCACAAGCAGATTAACAAAACCATTTCCTGTACTGGCACATGGACACTCACTGTTGATAATAATTAAAACCAACTGGCTGAATAAACATGGCTTTCTTCCACATTAGACTAACTGAACCAACAAACCCTCAGTTCTGCTTGTCACGGATATCCCACTGAAAGACATGGCTGGACATAGTATAATGAACTTGTCCAAACTCTGATTTTGGTCAAAAAAAGCAAGTCCTAGAGATGGGTCCTGATGACTGAGAGCTCCCTGGTGTGAACAGCTTCAGAAAGTGACAGTAAGGGTAGGCTGGCAGAACAGGACAGCTATTATAGAAGATGAGGCAGGATGTAACTGCAAAACACAGCTGAATACACAGATAAGAGTGTCCTTCACAGATTCTTAATTTACAAGAGTGATGTCAAGTATGCTAGGAACAGCTTTTACTCAAAAAGCTGAGAACATCTCTTGACCACTCTTTGGTGGCAAGAAAACACTAGTACTCAAAGACTTATTGTACTAAGAAATCTAGCTATTTCTTATATTTCTGATAATTTTCTGAAATATTTTAGCTCACCAGCACTTGTATTTGTTTCAGCGGTGGGTTTTCCTCCTCATAGACTAAGTTTCTCTGTTTACTCCTGCACTGAAGCCCTGGCACTGACTATATGGGGATGCATTGTGATTCCATTGCAAGCCAATCAGAAATACAGTAAGAAAATGGCTCCAATTCAAAATTAAGTGCCTCCAGGAAAAACAAAGGAGAGAAAGATCCTGGTATAAACAGAAATATGAAACTGGATTTATAGAGGACTACTTTAAAACTCCATGCCTATAAAAACCTGCACGTCTCTTTTTACACTTTCAGGTTTATGAGCCAACAATGTGACATAGTTGTTAAAAATGATCATATCATTTTGAGATATATTAGCAATGGTGTTGTAAGACAAGGGAAGTAATTATCCCACTGGTAATTATCCTACTCGGCACTGGTGAGGCCTCAGCTGGACACTGTGTCCAGTTCTTTCTTAAAGTGTGGTGACCAGATGGAGAGAGTCCAAAGAGCAATATACAAATTATGTAAGATTTCGAAACCTGACCTATGAAGAAAGGTTAAAAATACTGAAGAAGTTGAGTCTTGAGAAAGAAGACAGAGGGGGAATCTAGTAATAGTCTTTAAATATCTCAAGGGTTGTAAAAAGGGTGGCAAAAACCTGTTCTCCATGTCCACTGAAGATAGAATGTGAAGTAATGGGCTTAATCTGCAATGAGAGATTTAGATTAGATATTAGGAAAAGCTTTCTAACTATATAGATCAGAGAGGGGCAACCTAGGCTAGTGAGTGGGCCGCATGAGTGGCCCTTCTTCATCTCAGTCAGTCACAAGATTGTCATAACCAAGATAGTCTCCTGGGAAAGGATAATTTTTCTAATTGCACTTGGCATACCTAGAACGTATGGGGTATGGTGATTTAACTGTAGTGGTACTTTGATTGGATGCAGAGGGAGCACCTGGCTCTCACAATATTGTGTGGTATCAGCATACACCTCATTACACGTGTCCTTGTTTTAAGTGCATGTCACTTTTGTAATACCGATAGGAAAAAAACTATGAGGATGAAAACCAGCCGAATTTGGCAACCCTGTGCATGGGCAACGGAAAACAAAATGTCTCATGGGCCACATATAGAACCCCAATGGGCTGCAGGTTGCCCACCACTGATATGGATAATTAAGCACTAGAAGGCTTCTAAAAAGAGCTTGTGGAATCCCTATCACTGAAGGTTTTTAAAAACAGGTTAGGCAAACAGCAAATAGGGATGATGTAGGTATATACTTGGTCCTGCTTCAGTTCAGGAGGCTGGACTAGATGACATCCTTTCTAGCCCTACATTTCTATGATTCTAGGTTTGAGATATGTCCCCTAAGGAAGGCAAAAGAGTACCCAAGTGAGAGCCAAATCAGCCACACCAAAAAGAACAGTTTCTCCTTCACTCTGCCAGGACAAAGCATGTGCGTCAACGGCCCAAACGATAACTTGGCAGTAATGACATTAATACCTATTATGGGCTCCAGCCTTCCCAGATCACCTGCTGGAAGTTGTGCAGTATTCAGTCTTTCCCACGCTAATCTGAATGAAATCATGGCTACCATCAACCAATTTGACAAGTCTGAAGGTCTTCTCCCCTAACTCATACCTTAGGCTCACCCTGAGCAGCAAAGCGGGTGCGTAGTGTGTCAAGGGGCTGAACGGTCATGGTGGCAGTGCAAGCAGCCAGGCCGCCACAGACAAAGTGTACGATGAAGTTGCGAGCGTTGTATGATGTGGCACTGTGCACCAATTCTGTCAGGCACTCAAAGGTCACAAACTTACAAAGAAACAGAAACATACGTCACAGAGAAAACTCTTACCACCAACACCTATAACCCTCTTGTTTCTGCCATATTGTAACAAAAATAAATAGATAAATAAATCCGTCACTTGCAATCTCATAAAGTGGATGCTTTAAGGACACAGCCATCAAATTAGGGAATACTCCTGGCATTCAGAATCTCCAGTTCTCCCTTTAGGAGAATACAGTCTGGGCTTTAAAACAAAAAGGCATTCTAGGGCAATCCCATTTTAACTCTCTCTTCTCTCAACCAATTATTTATTAAATAATACATATTTGGCTCTTATACATCACCTTTCAATAGACGGTCTCACAGGTTCAGCAAACATTAATAAACTAAGCTTCACAACAACCTGTGAATTAGTATTATCAACACTGTCATTCTCAATGACCAGAGACAGCAAATGAACGAGAAAGTTAAGTGACCCAGCCAAGGACTCATCTGAGAACAGAACCTACATCTCTGCTCGTGGTCCACTGCTCTACTATCAGCTAATCAGACTGCCAGAGTCTTCACTTTGGCAGTTATGACAGGATGTGGCTGCTGAGAAAGCCCCTATACGAACTAAACATTTCAGAGCAAATCTAGCCCAGGACACCTTACTTGGACAGCTCCATAGCTGACTGAAAGGAGCTGAGCAGGCACATGCCCCTTCCAGAACGCTGTCAGCCCTTCCTCAAGAAGGATCCGGTGTGTGCTTTGCAAGATGCCATGATATTTAGCCAGTGGATTTCTGGAGGATATTTGTTCAATCTGAAGCTGAAGAAGAACAAAGAAAATATTTTATATTGTGATCTGCTTCAAGGGCCTGAACATGATCTTTAGAACACTCAGTGGCTTACATTACAACTCAGACCCCCCTTTTTCATGTGCCCTCATGGCAGCTACAACTGGTTCAGATACCACTGCTGCTGGTCCTTCAGAGTTGGGGGAAGAATAAGAGGTATGTGCAACGCCAAAGAGCTATGATATTCAACAAAAATGTTAATAAAACTAAATTGGGACAGGTGTACAGAAAGGAAAAAGAGAAGGAAGAACAAGAAAAATACAAGCACTATGTACACAAAAATAAGACAGAGCAGTAAAAATACATCAGTTTGTTAACAGAAAGCTGAAATGGCCCCAAAAGAGAAATTGGTCTGTTTACCTTGTATAATCTGTATTTATCTCCTACACAGAGGTTTAATCAGCTATGCAATAGCTTCTGGGTGTACTGGGACACTAGCAATGATTTATTTAAATATTATAAAAGGTTAAAAGGTAAAGTGTTGCTTCCTTTTATTCTCTTACAGGTCGCAGGTGCATTACAGGGGCTGTTGGGAAAAGTACCTGAAAGCGAATCTTGATGACATCCAAAGGGCTGATTAGAGCCCGAGTGACAAACCCAGATGCAGATCCTGCCAGAGCTACTTCCACAGCTGAGATGGACTTCGCTTCACATTTGGGGTCATAACCGACCATCACTGTCTGGTCCACAGGCAGCCTCCACCTGCATCAACCTATAGGAGCACTACAGTCCAAAGACAGAAAAGAATGAGGAGTTTTCAGTGAGAGGTGGGCTTTAGGGATGTTAAGTAGCAGTTAATAAACTAATTGAGTAGTTGATGGAATTTCCTAGTCAATACGGGGGGGCACAAGCCAGGACTGAGCAATTCCGGCTCGCGCTGCATCCCCTGCCGCGCCTCCAGGCCCGGCCTTAGGGAAAGGTGAGCAAGGCGGCTGTCTTGGGCCCCGCGGCTTCAGGGCCTCACGCTGCAATTGACAGCTTTTTGGTGTGAATCAGGTGGCTAATTCAGCCTCACAAGAAATGCCTCACACACTGAAACTACCCAATTTCTGTCAAGAGATGCCTGACTCTGGATCACTAGCTGCGGTGATCGGCCCCGGCTACTTTCGTGCTACCCAATGGTGGCCCGGGCTTGGGTTTAAAGCCCTGCCAGAGCCCACTCTCCCTCCTGTCTGCTCCTGCAGCCTGGGGTGTGCCTCCCTCCACCTGCTGCTCACTGCCCAGTCCAGGTGAGCGGGGCGGGGCGGGGCGGGGCTGGGCTGGGCTGGCTCCGACGGCCCAAGCAAAACTCACCCAGGGCTTGTCGGTGGGTGGGCGGGCCTGGGAGGGGAGCACAGAAAGAAACCATCCCGATGCATAGCAAGAGAGGCAAACATGGTAGGAGACCGGATTGGCTTACGGGGGAAATCCTTGGTGAACTTAAGCACAAAAAGGAAGCTTACAAAAATTGGAAACTTGGACAAATGACCAGGGAGGGGTTTAAATGTATAGCTCAAGAATGCCGGGGAGTTATCAGGAAGGCGAAAGCGCAATTGGAATTGCGGCTGGCAAAGAATGTGAAGGATAACAAGAAAGGTTTCTACAGGCATGTTAAGAAGAAGAAGGTGATCACAGAGGGTGTGGGGCCCCTACTGGATGAAGGAGGTAACCTAGTGACAGATGATGTGGGGAAAGCTGAAATATTCAATGCTTTCTTTGCCTCTGTATTCACGGACAAGGTCGGCTCCCGGACTAATGCGCTAAGTGACGCAAGATGGAATGAAGATGGACAGCCCTTGGTGGGTAAAGAACAGGTTAGGAATTATTTAGAAAAGCTAAACGTACACAAATCCGTGGGTCCGAACTTAATGCGTCCAAGGGTACTGAGGGAGTTGGCAAATGTCATTGAGGAGCCTTTGGCCATTATGTTTGAAAAATCATGGAGATCGGGAGAGATCCCAGATGATTGGAAAAAGGCAAATGTAGTGCCTATCTTCAAAAAAGGGAAGAAGGACGATCCAGGGAACTATACGCCCGTCAGTCTTACCTCGGTTCCTGGAAAAATCATGGAAGGAATCCTTAAGGAATCTATTTTGAGGCACCTGGAAGAGAGGAAAGTGATCAGGAATAGTCATCATGGATTCACAAAGGGCAAGTCATTCCTGACCAATCTGATTAGCTTCTATGATGAGGTAACTGGCTCTGTGGACATGGGAAAGTCAGTGGATGTGATCTACCTTGACTTTAGCAAGGCTTTTGATACTGTCTCCCACAATATTCTTGCCAGCAAGTTAAGGGAATGCGGATTGGATAAATGGACAGTAAGATGGATAGAAAGCTGGCTAGAAGGCCGGGCCCAGAGGGTAGTGATCAACGGCTCGATGTCAGGATGGTGGTCGGTTTCTAGCAGAGTGCCCCAAGGTTCATTTCTAGGACTGGTTTTGTTCAATATCTTTATTAATGACCTGGATGAGGGGATGGATTGCACCCTCAGCAAGTTTGCAGATGACACTAAGCTAGGGGGAGAGGTAGATACGCTTGAGGGCAGAGATAGGGTCCAGAGTGACTTAGACAAATTGGAGGATTGGGCCACAAGAACTCTAATGAGGTTCAACAAGGACAAGTGCAGAGTCCTGCACTTGGGACGGAAGAATCCCAAGCATTGTTACAGGCTGGGGACCAACCAGCTAAGTAGTAGTTCTGCAGAAAAGGACCTGGGGGTTACAGTGGATGAGAAGCTGGATATGAGTCAACAGTGTGCCCTTGTAGCCAAGAAGGCTAATGGCATATTAGGTTGCATTAAGAGGAGCATTGTCAGCAGATCCAGAGATGTCATTATTCCCCTTTATTCGGCTCTGGTGAGGCCACATCTGGAGTATTGTGTCCAGTTCTGGACCCCCCACTACAAAAAGATGTGGACGCATTGGAGAGGGTCCAGCGGAGGGCAACCAAAATGATTAGGGGGCTGGAGCATATGACCTATGAGGAGAGGCTGAGGGAGTTGGGTCTGTTTAGTCTGCAGAAGCGAAGAGTGAGGGGGGATTTGATAGCAGCCTTCAACTTCCTGAAGGGAGGTTCCAAAGAGGATGGAGAAAGGATGTTCACAGTAGTGACGGATGGCAGAACAAGGAGCAATGGTCTCAAGTTGTGGTGGGAGAGGTCCAGGTTGGCTATTAGGAAAAACTATTTCACTAGGAGAGTGGTGAAGCACTGGAATGGGTTACCTAGGGAAGTAGTGGAGTCTCCATCCCTAGCGGTGTTTAAGTCTCGGCTTGACAAATCCCTGGCTGGGTTGATTTAGTTGGGATTGGTCCTGCCTAGAGCAGGGGGCTGGACTTGATGACCTTCTGAGGTCTTTTCCAGCTCTATGGTTCTATGAACAGGATGGAGGGATGGGGGCAGTTCCTTTTCCGGCCCCACTTCCTGGGGCTCTGCCTGCACTGTGGCATCCACCGTCTGGGCCCCGCTGTCAGCTTTTTGGCCAGGCCTGTGCGCCTCTGCCTCCCCTGCCTGCCCCTATGGAGACAGTGCTGGGGGGAACCAGCTCCTGACCCTGCCTCCCTTGCTGCCTGTGATATAGAGACAGCAAGAGAGGGGAAGCGAGTAGTGACTTGACTAGTCACTTACATCCCTAGTCTGCTTCTCATAAGAATCACAGGTCAAGTCCAGTCCCCGCCCAAACACCATCTAGACAGGGGTGGGAAACCATTTTTGGGTCTGGGGCCACAGACCCACAGAAAAATCAGTTGGGGGCCAGAGCTGTGGGGAGGCGGTAGGGGGCCTGGAGTGCCAACATGGGCTCCCCAATGCTGGGGGAAGCCCTCAGCCTTGGGGGCCAGATCCAGGCAACCCAGGGGCTGCATCCAGCCTCTGGGCCTTAGGTTCCCCACCCTGATCTAGACCATCCTTGACAGGCATTTGTCTAACCTGCTCTTAAAAATCTTCAATATCAGAGATTCCACAGCCACCTTAAGGCAATTTATTTCAGTAGTTAGCCACCCTGACAGGAAGTTTTTCCTAAAGTGCAACCTAAACCTCTCTTACTGCAATTTAAGCCCATTGCTTCTAGTTCTATCATCAGAAGTTAAGAAGAACAATTTTTTTCCCTCCTTCTCTCAGAGGAGCAAAGAGATCCCTGTTACACAACATGTTAGCCTCAGGCCTGTGAATATTTTGTAGCCCCCAAAGGAAATCCCGACTCCTAACACTGCCCTCCCCCCCACCACCACCACCAGACCCCATGGTTTATGCAAACAGAAACAATCATAAAAAATAACACAAATGGTCAGCAGCCAGCCTACTATTTAGTCTGCAGAGAGAAGAGTGAGGGGGGATTTGATAGCAGCCTTCAACTTCCTGAAGGGAGGTTCCAAAGAGGATGGAGAAAGGCTGTTCACAGTATTGAAGGATGGCAGAACAAGGAGCAATGGTCTCAAGTTTCAGTGGGAGAGATCCAGGTTGGATATTAGGAAAAACTATTTCCCTAGGAGGGTGGTGAAGCACTGGAATGGGTTACCTAGGGAGGTGGTGGAATCTCCCTCCCTAGACGGCTTGACAAAGCCCTGGCTGGGTTGATTTAGTTGGGATTGGTCCTGCCTTGGTCAGGGGGCTGGACTTGATGACCTTCTAAGGTCCCTGCCAGCTCTATGGTTCTACTAAAGGCAACACTAAAACACTAACATGTGGAACAAACATGCTGGGACCAGCGCTACTAGAGGTGGCTAGTGGGTGATCATGGGCAGGAGTGGTGCTTCCTGGCTGGGACGTGCAGAAGGGGCAAGTATTGAGTGGGACTGGGACAGGCTGGGAGGCCGGTCGCTGGTGTGAACGGGGGCGCGCCGGGGTTCCAAGGGACGGTGGCGGGCACGCGCCCCGCGCGGGTCTCTAGTGTGAACGGGGGCGCGCCGGGGTTCCAAGGGACGGTGGCGGGCACGCGCCCCGCGCGGGTCTCTAATGTGGACAGGGGCGCGCCGGGGTTCCAAGGGACGGTGGCGGGCACGCGCCCCGCGCGGGTCTCTAGTGTGAACGGGGGCGCGCCGGGGTTCCCAGGGACGGTGGCGGGCACGCGCCCCGCGCGGGTCTCTAGTGTGGACAGGGGCGCGCCGGGGTTCCAAGGGACGGTGGCGGGCACGCGCCCCGCGCGGGTCTCTAGTGTGAACGGGGGCGCGCCGGGGTTCCAAGGGACGGTGGCGGGCACGCGCCCCGCGCGGGTCTCTAGTGTGAACGGGGGCGCGCCGGGGTTCCAAGGGACGGTGGCGGGCACGCGCTGCGGGCGGGTCGGCGGTGTGGAGGGGGGAGGGGGGGAGCGCCGGGGCCGAGGCTGCCCTGGATCAGAGCACCTCAGATTGTCCCCCTCAGGTGTCTGCCCCGCAGCGTCCCTGCTGCCGCCCGACCTGAGGAGACAGGACGCCGCCGCCGCTCACCCCGTTGCTGCCCAGGACGCTGTCGCCTCCTCACGGCGCTGCCCAGAGCCGCTCCCCGGTCCCTGATCTCCGCCCAGGCCCGTCCTGGACCGGGAGGACACATCACAGGCTGCGCATGCTCAAGACCATTACTAGCGCGTGGCCTGCTGGGAGATGTAGTCAAGCCAGGTCGTGGAAACGGGGCGGGGCGCTGTGTGGCGGGCAAAGGGGCGCCGCTGGCTGGGCGCAGAGGTTGCAGCGTTGTTGGTCCCTGTGCACCCCTCCTCTGGCAGCCTGGGCTCAGGGAGCCGGGCAGCCACAGGCAGTGAGCACACAAAGGAGGGGCCTGGTTTTCAAGCCTGTTTGCTCCCACCCTTTGCACAAGTCCTAAGCCACCCTGCACTGCAGCAGTAACCACTGGCTCCTGCTGCCTGACTGCTGGCACTACCCTAGAACCACTGCTAGGAAACAGGGAGGGGGAGCTGTACACACCCCACAGAGGGGCCCTGGAACAATTTGTACAATGAGGGGGGAGAGGGGTCTGAGAGGGGTCAGTGAACCACATTTTAAGCAAGAGCTGGAAAAATTGGAGAGGGTCTAGAGAAGAGCAATAGACCTGATTAAAGGTCTGGAAAACAGGACCGATCAGGGAAGACTGAAACAACTGGGTTTGTTTAGTTTGGAAAAGAGAAGATTGAGAGGGGACAAGGTTGCAGTTTTTAAGTACCTAAAAAGGTGTTACAAGGAGGAGGGAGAAAAATTATTTTCGTTGCCCTCTGATGATAGGAGAGGAAGCAATGGGCTTAAATTGCAGCAAGAGAGATTTTAGGTTGGACATTAATCACCTTGACAGGAAGTTTTTCCTAAACCTTGGAATAAGTTGCCTAGGGAGGTTGTGGAATCAACCTCATTGCAGATATTTAAGAGCAGGTTAGATAGACATCTACCGGGGATTATCTAGATCTCTGATGTATAATATGATAGCCACATGTGGCTATTTAACCAGGTGAATTGGCTTGATCAGTGCGGCTATTTGGCCAGTTTTGTCGGGCTAAGTCAGAGTATCTATCGGGATCAACAGAAGCCTGGCTCCACCCCTCCCCCATCAAACTCACCTGGCCAGTGAAGTTAGGGGGAGCAACAAGTTGGTAACAAGAAGACAGCGTGTGCGTGAGTGCATGAGTGAAATATATATCAGAGGCACATGATAGTAGTGATTGATATATGTATTACCAATAAGTGTGGTCTTTTTGCCTTATCCCCTTACAAAAGATCCCATGCAGTCCTTTAAGTGCAAATACATTGGTTTTGTGTGCAAACCCAAGATTCACAAGGATTGTGTCCTTTTGTTTTGTTTTTAAATTCAACGTACCTATCATATACTAGTCACTATGGAGACAGGCAAGATATAATAAGCAATAAATAGTAAGATATAGATACACATGCCAGATTAAGTGGATGTTAGAGCATAAAAGCATGTTACTCTAGACGAGTGGTCTCCAACTTTTTTACACCCAAGATCATTTTTTAAATGTCAGGACAAGCCAAGATCTACCCCAACCCTTCCCCAAGACCCCACCCCTTCCTTGAGGCCCTGCCCTCTCTGTTCCCCTTCTCTCCATCACTTGCTATCCTCAGCCATTATACACTCTCAGGGCTACACTGCTGCTTTTTTCGATCCTTCTGTTGGAAGAGATTTTTCTGACTTTTGGACCGTCTAGACTGCGACAAATGTTGGAAAATCCCCTTTTTATGGAAGACCCCTTATTTCTCGTGGAACGAAGAATACAGGGGCTGCCAAAGGAGCATGTTTGCTGGAAAAACTCCTGCAGCCTAGCCGTATCCTCACTGGGTTGAGACAGGAGGTGCGGGCTCTGGGGTGGGAATGAGGGATTTGAGTGTGGGAAAGGGTGAGAGGTGCAAGCTCTGGGAGGGAATTTGGATGCAGGAGGATGTGGAGAAGGGGATGCTGGCTCAGGGAGGGGGCTCCAGGCTGGGGAGTTTTGGGCTCAGGTGGAGGGTTGGGGTGCTGAGCAAGCCACAGGCTTGTGGATGTCAGGGTGCAGGAGTTTGGACTGGGGTGTGTGAGGGGCTCAGGGCAGGGAGGTTGGGAGTACGATGGACTCAGGACGCAGTTTTGCAGTGTGTGAATGGTGCAAGTGTGTTGTGGCAGAAGACTGAGGTGCAGGAGTTTGGGGATGTGAGAGGCTCAGGACAGGGGGTTCCAGTTTATGATAGGCTCAGATTTGGGGCTGGGGTCGGGGGTACAGGAGTGTTATGATGCTGTGGCCAGATGAGGGCTTTGCCCCAATTGGGGGCTTTTTGGCCATGCTTCATTTTTAAATAAAATACTATGTCAAACACAACAGGTTTCAGCGTTGTCTTTATTTATGAGAGGGGTGGGGAACCGGTTTTGAGTTGGGGTCACTGACCCACAGAAAAGTCAGTTGGGGCCACACAAGTGAGATACAAAAACACAACCCCCCAAGCCTCACTAATGTGGCCCCAACTGTGCTAGTGGGGGAAGGGGACAGGGTGCCGAGGCAGGGTGCCAAGGCAGGGGACAGGATGCTGGTGGGTGCTGGGGCAGGGTGTCGGTGGGTGCCCGGGCAGGGTGCCAATGAGTGCCAGGACAGGGGGCTGGAGATGCCAGGCCAAGGGACAGGGTACTTGTGGGGGTCTGGGCAGGAGGAGGGACAGGGACTGGTACCTGGGGATCCTGCAGCTGTGCACCAAGGCCCAGGAAGTGCAGGGGCTGCTCCCCCGTCCTCCAAACAGTGGTGTGGTACCTGACATGCTGGTCTGTTGTGTGCCTGCTGCCTTCCTAGGAGGGAGTGGGGGAAGGGAAGTCCCGGACTGCACCAGCTCCAACTGCTTGGGCAGCGCGCGCCTTACTCCTCCACTCCCCACGGCAACGTGCACTGCTTGAGCAGTTGGAGCTGGGACACTGGGGATTTTATTCCCCTGCTGCCTTCCTGCACGGGGGGGAGGGAGAGTCCCAGACTGCACAGCAGGCACATGATAGACCAGCGTTTCAGGTACCGCGCCACTGTTTGGAGGATGGGGCAGTAGCCTGCACACTTCTTGGGCGTTGGCACGCAGCTGCAGGATCCCCAGGTACCCTGCTGCCTTCCTGCATGGGGGAAGGAGGAGTCCCAGACCATGCCAGTTCCAACTGCTTGGGCAGCACACGCCTTGCTCCTCCACTCCCCATGGCAGCACGCGCTGCCTGAGAAGTTGGAGTTAGCACAGTCCTGGACTCCCACTCCCTCCCCCCCTTTTTCCCCCCGCACGCAGGAAGGCAGCAGGGAAACAAAGGCCCCAGCATGTGACAGACCAGCATTTTAGGTACCGCACCCACTGTTTGGGGGGGAGGGGAAGAGCAGCCCGCACACTTCCAGGACCTAGTGCCCACCTGCAGAACTCCCTCCCCACCCCGCAGGAAGCCCACGCTACCACCGTTGTCCCTGGAGGTAGCGTCAGTGCAGCATTCATCTTGGGGATGGGAGGTAGTGAGGGGGGGGGCCCCTCCAAAAGCCTCATGATTAACTGGTCAAACCCCCAGGATTGACCAGTTGATCACGATAGATGGGTTGGTGACCACGGCTCTAGACCTCCCAAAGGGATTTTACCCAACACTAATCAGTCCAAGAGAGCCATTGAAGCCAAACTCAGCATAGAATCAGCAGTGGTCCACCAGCACTTGACAGCAACACCATTTCATGAAAAAACAGGATTCTGTGATCCACCCCCTAGTCCTTTTGCCCTGCTGGTTTTTCATGAGCTTGTGGCTTTAGTTTCCTAAATGAATGGCAAGGAAATATATGCACTGTGCAGATTTGTACTTTAGTCTTCAACCGTTAGTCATGGGTTATTCTCATTATGGAAGCAGATTAAAATGACTCACCGGGCCATTTAGGAATCCATCATGGAGCTGGTATTAAAAGAATTTGATTCTTAATTCTGGATGTAACCCTCTCCCTCTCTCATGGTAGTATGCACAAAATCTGACCACCACAAATAACTGTATCTTTGACCTTTTTGCCACGGGCAAGTCACTGATGATTCAAGTTGATTTGGCAGCAAATATTCAGTCACATCATTCACTCACCTTCTAACATGATCAGCTCAGAAGTGGATATTTTGTTACTTTTGTGTTAAAATACACTGAAATCAGACTGAGTGTTGAGTTAAGTGTTAGGGTTTTTTTTAAATGCAGAATTAGGATCATTGTGGTTTTATGTGGAAGCTGATCATTTATCGAAGGAGCCAAAAAAAGTATGTATATTGCTAAATATAACAGGAATCAGCTGCATTTTAATGTATGCCCCATCACATTGCTTTGTTCTGTGCTTACAACTCCTTCTTAAACAGTCCTTACATATAGCATTAGCAGCTGCTTGGTTGCTGTGGTAGAAGAAGATATTT
Source organism: Pelochelys cantorii (assembly GCA_032595735.1). Classification (NCBI taxonomy): domain Eukaryota; kingdom Metazoa; phylum Chordata; order Testudines; family Trionychidae; genus Pelochelys; species Pelochelys cantorii. The sequence goes on from CM064344.1 coordinate 18,631,820, forward strand.
AACTATCCCTTGAAGACCTTTTATGTATAAAAGGCTGACTGCCAGGACTAGACATTTTGGGACTTATCACTTTCGCTTTTTTAAAACAAACTTTTTCCAGGTAGGATACAATCAGGTTTATAGAGATTTTTAAGCAGTGCTTTTTTTTCTTTTTTGTTGGAGGGTGGGCATTGGCCTGACAGAAGTAATTATATAGACTTTATTTTATAGCTTTGTTTTATGTAGTTATATAGATGTAGCTTTATTTTATATATAGATTGTTTCATAGCAACTGCTAGGTATTAAAATGTATTTTGTATTAGATATTTTAAGTTAGTAAGAAATCATGCCTGTTCCTTTGTAGGAGTAATTGCTTTCACTGAAATGTACTGTCCTTTGTGTGAGTGAGGAGTGGGTGCATATGGGAAGACAAGAGATAAAAGACTCCAGCATCAGATGGTCAACATGATTAACAAGGTTCCAGCTCAGGCATTAGGGTTAAATTCAGGCTGGCCAAAGAGGGGCAGAACTGAAGACTCCTAAAGCAAAAGGCATACACTCTTGAACAAGATAAATCAGCTGTAGTCACTACCAGGATATAATGGAGCATGACAATGGAAGCAACCTTGAGGTAAACACTAATCAATAATTAGATAAATCCAGCATGACACCACAACATCCATAGAAAGTTGGGTCTTACAACCATAAAAATGTGGTGTGTAGCCATGAAGCTTTGGGTTAGTCAGAGCATCAGAATGTGGCCAACAGAACCTGGCTATTTCCTTGTAACCAGCCATCTTGGCCACTAGGTTAGCACAAATAAGACTGGTAACACCTCCAGTAGGTGTATGTGTGAGGGAATGAATGAGTGCACATGCTGTATTTGCAATAAAAGGAAATTACTCACTTCGTGCAGTAACGACTGTTCTTTGAGGTGTGTCCCCCCATGGGTGCTCCACTGTTGGTGACAGGTCATCCCCGGAATCGCAGTTCGAAGCTTTTTCCCTAGCAGTTTACTGTCGGGCCGTGCATGCTCAGGAGGCAGCTCATGCCACTGGCGGTTTGACAGCTGCTTCACGTGCAGCCCAACCCTTCCCCTTCAGTTCCTTGATTGTGCCCGAGTGTACGTAACTCCAAGCAGAGGGGAGGAAGGGAGGGTCATGGAGCACCCATGGGGACACACACCTCAAAGAACAGTCATTACTGCACGAAGTGAGTAACTTCCTTTTCTTCTTCGGGTGATGTCCCATGGGTGCTCCACAGTTGGTGACTACAAAGCAGTGCCCACTATGAATGGTGGGAATCAGAGTTACTGCCTAGTGGCAGAGGATAAGACTGCTGTAGCCACCGCTGTATCGCCCGCTAGTTGCGGCATGATGGCATAATGCCTGGCAAAGGTATGTTCAGATGACCAGGTGGCTGCCCAACAGATGTCGCTCAAAGGGACACTGTTCAGGAAAGTAGTAGTTGTTGCCATGGCATGGGTGGAATGTGCTCTTGGCAGAGTTGTCAAGGGCTTTTTACGAAGATCATGACAGTGGATGATACAGGATGCTATCAGTTTGGAGCTGCATTGGGAGGAGATGGGTGTACCCCTGGAATGGTTAGCAACTGAGACAAAAAGGCGTGCTGTTTTGTGGAACACCTGCTTTCTGTCAATGTAGAATGCTAGAGCGCGACAAACGTCCAGCATATGAAACATTGTGTCCCTAGGGGACGTATGTGGATTTGGGAAAAAAATGGGCAGGACTATAGGCTCATTGATGTGGAATAAGGTGGTGACTTTAGGGAGAAAGGAAGGGTGTGGTCCTAGAGTCACTTTGTCCTTGGCAAAAATGACCCTCCTTGCAGAGGTGACGGCTACCCAAAACAGCACCTTCATTGTGAGGAATGAAAGCGCACGTGGCCATAGGCTCGAATGGGGGTCTCATAAGGCAGTTTAGCACTAGATTGAGGTCCCATGAAGGTGCAGGCACCTGGGGGGGGGAGCGAGAAAGGTTCTGGAGACCCCTGAAAAACCTCTTGGTAACAGGATGGGTGAAAACTGATGAGCCATCCACTTGTTCATGGAATGCAGCAATTGCTGCAAGGTGTATCCTGACTGTGGAGACAGATAAGCCCCCTTCCTTAAGGTGATATATGTAGTCTAGAACAGAAGGAAGCGGGGCATTCTGAGGATCAAGGTGGGTTTGTTGGCACCAGGATGTGAAGTGTCTCCATTTTTTAAGGTAAGTCTTTCTGGTAGATGGTCTCCTACTGTGAAGGAGAACTGACTTCACACGGTCAGAGCAGTGGGATTCATCACCCTGGAACCAGAGAGGAGCCAGGCATGGAGATGGAGCATGTGAGGCTGGGGATGCAGTAGCGTGCTGTGGTATTGGGACAGGAGATCTCATCTGGAAGCAAGTGGACACAGTGGTTCGACTGACATATATTGGAGGGACGGGAACCAGGTCTGCCTGGACCATGATGGATGACCAGAGATCTGTCTAGTTGTATCTTGAGCAGTACTCTGGAGACAAGTGGTACCAGAGGGAAGGCATAGTGTAGTGGCTTGTCCCATAGGATCAGAAAAGCACCCCCCCTGGAATTGTGACCGAGACCCGCTCGGGAGCAGAATTGTGGGCACTTGGTGTTGCTGGTTGCAAAGAGGTCGATTAGTGGGTAACCCCACCCGTGGAAGATAGAAGCTACCACTGATGGATATAACTCCCACTTGTGGTCTGTGGGAAAATTGCAGCTGAGGGTGTCCGCCATTATGTTATTGATGCCGGGCAAGTAGGATGCTCTCAAGATAACACCATGTTGGATACACCAGTTCCAAAGGTGAGTGGCCTCTGTGCAGAGGGATCGGGAGTGTGCACCCCCCTGCCTGTTTATGTAAAACATAGTGGTTGTATTGTCCGTGAGTATGCAGACTGTGTGATTGGTAATGAGTGCTTGCAGGTGTTCCCAACAGCCCTGATGTGTAGAAGCGCTTCGTGCTGTGACCATTTTCCCTGCACAGTATGGTGACTCAGGTGTGCACCCCAGCCTATGAGAGAGGCATCCATGGTGATTTACACAGACAATTCAGGTTAAAGGAAGGGACCCATGTGAGTAGATTCCGGGGGGGATGACCACCACCTGAGGGACTGGAGCACATGACCGGGAACGGAAACTGACTTGTGGAGCAGGTGACGAGATGGCTTGTAAACTGAGGTCAGCCAATGTTGCAGGGCGCGAAAATGGAGATGTGCAAACTGGACAACATATGTCATGGCAGCCACGTGGCCCAATATTTGGAGACAGGTATGAACAGTAGTGACTGGGTTCGTAGATACCACATTGACGAGATCGCGGAGGGTATTGAACCGCTGTTGAGGTAAGTAGGCTTGAGCAATATGGAATCAAGGCGAGCCCCTATGAATTCTATTTGTTGGAGTGGATCGGGCATAGATTTCTGCTCATTTATCAGAAGCCTCAGGTAATTGAAGAGGCATCTGGGCTTTAAAACCATGTCTGTCATCTCTGTGTACGACCAGCCTTTGATGAGGCAGTCATCAAGGAATGGGAAAATGACGACCCCTCTTTGGTAGAGGATAGGCCGCCACTACTGTGAGGACCTTTGAGAAGACTCAAGGTGCTGGGGAGAGGCCGAAGGAGAGGACTGTGTATTGGTAATGGTCCTCCCCAACTGCAAAACGGAGAAAATGTCTGTGGGCTGGTAGTATGGAGACATGGAAATAGGCATCCTGGAGGTCGAGGGCTGCAAACCAGTCCCCTCTGTCCAGTACAGGGATGATTGAAGCCATTGTGACCATCCTGAAGCACTGTTTTCTCAAACTTGTTCAATTTGCGCAGATCTAGGTTGGGCCTCCAACCTCCTGTGCGCTTCTGGGTCAGGAAGTAGGTTGAATAAAACCCTCTTCCCTGATAAGGAATTGAGACCTTCTCTATCGCTCCTATATGTAGAAGTTGAGTGATCTCTTGCCTGAGAAGGACCTCGTGAGAGGGGTTCTTGAAGAGGGACAGGAGAGGGGGAAGGTGAGGGGGAAGTGATGTGAATGGGATAGAGTAGCCTGCGCAAACAATCTCGAGAACCCACGGGTCTGATGTTATTGCGTCCCAACAATGTAGAAAGGGACAGAGCCTGTGGTCGAATATAGGTTTTTGGCTTGTTGGCACTGGATGATAGGGGAGGTCGGACAGACCCCCGACCAAGATTACACATTTGCTGCTTATGGGCCTGAGAACCCGAGGAATGTGACTGAGGTGGAAGCTTCCTCTGGGATCTCTGTCTGGGACGGTTATGGTCATAAGACTTATGCTGGGGGCAGCTACAGAAGCTGTCCCTGTTCTTGTTGTAAGGGAAGTAGCATCTGTGACGATATAGAAGGGTGCCCATGCCTAATGTGCGGAGGGTTGTTCGGGAGTCACTGTTAGGATCTCGTCTGTATCTGCCGCAAAAAGTTTTGACTTGTCAAACGGGAAATCCTGAACTCTAGTCTGAAGCTCCTGAGGCACCCCAGCAGCATGTAGCCAGGTTCTCCTCATGACTACGGCCGTGGCTGTGGCTCTACTGGCTGTGTCCGCCACATCAATGGCAGATAATAAGGCTGTGCTTGCGATGGCGTGGCCCTCTTGAATCACTGCCCTTAGACTGGATCTTTTGGAGTCTGGAAGGTGTTCAATCAGCTCAGCCAGCTTGGAGTAATTATCAAAATCGTGGTTCACAGCAAACTGTTTGGCCTTGCTAATGCAAACCTGTAATGTGGCTAAAAGGTAGATAGGTCTAGTTTCTTGTGCTCTTTATCATAAAGTGTGCCCTTGGTCTGAGGGACTTTAGAGCGTTGATTAGCTACATCCACGACCAGGGAGTTCGGCTGTGGATGAGAGAAGAGAAATTCTAGACCCTTAGGGGGAACAAAGTATTTGCGTTCCGCCTTTTTGCAGGTTGGTAGGATGGAAGCAGGTGTCTGCCAGATGTCAGACGACACCTCCATGATCGCCTCGTCAATTGGCAATGCTATTCGCCCCTGGGCAGCAGGGCCTATGTTTTTTAAAAGGCTATGTTGCTTCTCCTTTAATTCTTGGAGCTGGACCTCCTGAGAGGTGGCCACTCTTTTGAAAAGCTCTTGGAATTGTTTTAAATCTTCAGAGGCATGCCTATCCTCTGGAATTACAGCATCCTCTGGGGCCAAGGATGAATTGTTGCCCTGAAAGGATGAGGCACCTGCATATTGATGTCATCCCCCAGGATCTGGCCTTCCTCCTCCTCAGAGTCAACCGTGGTGGGAATAGTGTAAGATGGTGATAGTGGAGGCAGCCCTTTTGAGAAGCTAGACGGTTCTTTGGGGTGGTGTCTACGGGGTGCCCACTGCTCCCATGGAGCCCAATGGGAAGGGTAGTGCCATTCAAGATACAATGGTGTGGCATGATCTGATGTCAGTGATAGGACTGTTAAGATGCAGTTGTGGGGGAGTGTTGTGAAGAGAAAACACTCCTCTGGTCATAATAATGAAGCCCCTCATGCGGTGATGGAGACCTGACATAGCCCCTGCATAAATGAGGGGAAGGGAGCACTAGGAAAGGCTCCCTTGAAGGGGGAAGGGAGTGTAAAGATACATCATTGGTGCCCCATGTTGGTAAATTGGGGTTACTGGTGGCTAGGTCAGTATGGTGCGTCTCCATGACAGCACCTCTGAGGTTGAGCGCCATGTGAGGATGATGGCCCGTCATCAGGCAGTGCCAGAGTCTTACGTGACCGCTGGGCAGGCGGCTCCCAGCGCCGTGCTTATAAGTGCTGTTGGCGGCGGTGCCAATGTGTGGCAGCGCTGTTTTTCCAGTGCTAGAGCAAGCATACCCGCCCCACTGTTCTGGGGGTTGCAGTCACTGTGCCTGTGGTAGGTACTGGCACCGCAGTTGTAGAGGTGCTTGGCACATCTCCCCTGGTCCCACTGGGGGACAGTGTAGGAGGCAATGACCTCGAGGGGGAAGGCTTCCTGCCCTAATAGGGACCTCTGTCTCTGGATCTCCCAGAGTGGTAGACTGAGCTTTCTCTGAAGGCTACAGTGCGTTTTCAAAGAATTTCATTTGGAGCTGCAGCACCCGGTCCTTTCTGGCTCTGGCTGACAGTCGCATTTCTGAGGTGTGAGACTCACCCAAGCAGTGTATGCAGCAGCTATGCCTGTCCAAAATAGGCATAAGCTCCTTACATTGTTGACACTTCTTAAAAGGTGTCATGCTGAGGAGATATCAGAAGCCACTTTTCCAGGGCGAGGCAGCTGAAGGCTGTAATTAGCTCTCTGCTGTTAACAACTGATAAGCTGGAGCCTGTGTTGTTTGCCCAGCTTCTCCTTATCCTTCATCTTTTATCTTCCCCCCCCCTCCTCTATGGTAAACAATAGATAGTAGGGGAAGAAGGGGGGAGGGAGAGGAGAAAGGTGGCTGGCTGAGAAGCAGAGCTGCCACTTGTGAAGCAATCCAAATGGACCAAAGAGAAAAAAAATCGAAATTTTGTGTGTGTTTTATCAGAAGGAATACCGAGAGGGTAAATTCTGAGGCAAACATTGAAAGAAGCAAGCGCTATTCTAAGGGAATGTCTCTGAGGAGAGAAGCTTCAGGGGTAGCCGAGTTAGTCTGTTACAGAAAAAAACCAACAAGTTGTCTGGTAGCACTTTAAAGACTAACAAAACATGTAGATTGCATCATGAGCTTTCGTGGGCACCGCCCACTTCTTCAGATGACCGGAGTTATGAGTTTGGGATGTGTACACCCGAAATAAATAGGAGACGGGAGGGGGAAGGGAAGAAAAATGGAGGAGGATGGGAGACAGAGCATCAGTAAGTATCTGTAGATTGGATAGTTAAACCGAAGCAGATACAAATCAAATCAACAGACAGACTCCCATGTCAGGAATGATACAACACAGAGCTGTTTGCACCTTTGTTAAATTGGTAGTGTCCCAACCAACACGATTGAGTCCATTAGCATGTGAATTGAATTTGCAGATGAACTCTAATTCCAATGCTTCCCTGTGGATCTGGCTTGTAGAACTGGTTTGTGACAAGACAGCTACTTGGAGATCTTTCAAAGTGTGATTTGGAATGTTGAAGTGCTCTCTAATACGTTTCTGTATGTTTCCTTTGCGTATATCGGATTTGTGTCCATTGATTCTTTCCCCGCAGAGACTGTCCAGTTTGTCCAATATATAAAGCAGTGGGGCACTGCTGGCATAGATCAGATTACTGGATGTGCAGTCAAATGACCTTTTGATTTGGTGGCTGATGTTCCAAATCACACTTTATTTTGGGTGTACACATCCCAAACTCCTAACTCCGGTTATCTGAAGAAGTGGGCTGTGCCCACAAAAGCTCATGATACCATCTACATGTTTTGTCAGTCTATAAAGTGCTACCAGACCATCTGTTTTTTTTTCCTGAGGAGAGAGACAGCTGAGGAGCTCTGTCTGAGACCAAGAGCAGAAGAGAGGAACTGAAGGGAGGGGTTGAGCTGCACGCGAGGCAGCTGTCAAACCACCAATGGCATGAGTCGCCTCCTGCGCATGCGTGTCCCGACAGTAAACTGCTAGAGAAAAAGCTCCAAACTGTGGCTCTGGGGATGACCCATTACCAACAGTGGGGCACCCACAGGGACATCACCCAAAGAAGAAATGTAGCGTACTGCCTTTTCCCCCGAAAAGATCGTGTGTGCTACTTATAATAAGCATAACATGGAGATCTTTAATCCTAATTTTGATATTTGCATTGTCAGAAGGTGGTGTTTGGGTGTGCACCAATGGTGGGGGTTGTATGTGCACCTGGAAGCAATAGCCTTAGAGATACACATTACTTATAAGGGATTTTTGATGAAAATCAAGAAACAAGTCCCACCATTAATATTATTACACGACCATATAAAATGACAAATGTGTTTTGATTCCTTTAAAGCCATAAGGAACTTTCTAAACTTTCAACAGAAGATAAAGACCACAACACCACAGAACAAACAATGAAAAATTCTCACTAGATAATTTAGATATTGCTAGAGACAGTCTCCAGAACAGATGTGGTGAAAGAATTCCTAGTCTAAAAAGGATTTTCTTTGATAATTAAAGGAACTCATGTGTCAGTCAGCCTTTCAATTATTATGCTTTAAACCCCACTATGGAATGTATGAACATTATCTACACAGAGTAAGGGGGTTAAAGGAAAGTCATACAACTGATATTGATGGAGACAGATTTTCAAGGCCCATTTCCACCACTGCATTGATACAATTTATTGGCATGATCCAGGCAAGCCATTCTGGTTAGGATGTAAACGGGTAACTGGTACTCAGTAAGAATCAGCCTTACAGGGTGCCTGGGAGCCAGGCCCAGGCAGGGGGTGCTCCAGCCCAACCAGCACACCATGTCATGTGGCAAGCAGTTAAACAGTTGAATATATAGTTTAACTGGTTAACATTTTAAACAGTATTTTACATCCCTAATTCCTGTCTCATTTCAAAGTGCTTTGGAACCAACTCACACAATTAGATGTAATCCATAAGGAAGGAAGGCCAAAGTGCAAACTGAGCAAAAAAAAAAACCAAAAAAAACACACCACATTTATCAATGGGAAATACAGATACTGTCCTCAGAAATCAGAGTCCAGTCTTCCCCTCCCCCACTCTGTCCTTCAATAAAAGAGGAGCAATAAACTACTTGGAAACTATCAGACAGAAGTCAGACTGGATACACCAAATCATCCAATGATTCCTTCCTTCATGTCAGCAATTCATGCCCATTTGTGGAGATCAATAAAAAGTTTTAAGCAAGGAACAAACAAACAAACATCTAGGCTCCACCTACCCTTCAGATAATGGACAAAGAATTTTTAATGTCTGCAAGCAGCAGACAGGACCTCTATGAACCCAGGAGGCTATGCTGTTCTCAATTTATCTATCTCCTCCTTGTCATTGACTTACACATTATAAATTAGTTTGACTGGCTGATGTTTTGCTCAGTTAATGGAAATAACAGACAGATGCTAAAGTGAAGAATTCATTGTATATTTATTATTCACAGTTAATTACTATCTACCAAATGCTGCTGCAGAGTTAAAGGATTAAGTACATAGGCCATTTTTATTTAAACACTGATTTTTTTTAATATATGTACACACAAGACATATGTCTGCAAGGCTGCATGATATACACCAATTTCAAAATAAGGAAACAATCAAATGGTCCAGGTGTAGAATGCCATAGATTCCTTTTCCAATCATTTTAGAAAGAAGACAGAGTGAATGACAGCTAGCAAGGACAGGGAGAGAAAGTAATAACTCTACAGGGTAGCTCTCTCTTTCATCTGCTGGAGAAATGAAGTGTAAGGCAAAGTTCATCTCAGGAATAAAACATTTGTAACACTTAGTACAAAAAAGGCACCTGCCAACACAGGAACGTCTCCACTTGGGCAGGAGATTTCTGTTGCAGTTTGGGGAGGGGGGGTTATTGTTGGGGTGAAGGGTTCAGCCACATGGCTGCCAGAGCAAACAATGCAACTGAAGATTGGCACAAAGCTCTGCAGTTTGATTATCTCCTTTGTCAAATCAACATCAAACTGCTCTGGTGAAGGAGCTAATGGCATTAATGAACGCCACTGCGGTGAGGGAAGGGGGAATGCAGTCATCTCACAGCCTGCTGGGAACTGGGAGTGAAAAGAAAGAATCCACTTCTTAAATTATGTAACACTGGCATGAAGAGGAAGGGGTTGGGAAAAAGTGGAGAACAGTGATGCCACCTCCTCTTTTCAAGAACAAGACATGATTGCAAATATTCCCTACCCAGCCTGAAGGGAGTCAAACTGTTGATTCCATGTGTATGTATGAACATTCACTAATAGCTTAAAGTGTACTCAAGAACTATTTTTGAGGTTTCCCTGTAATATAAAGCTTCCTGTCAAGAGGAATGGACATTTCCTCAGACACCTCAGGACTATCATCTCCCACCATGGTGCTTTGATAAAACATTTCCCAATGCTTGTCCATTTCCCATAATACTTAGTCCTGGCTTAGTGTAGGGGACTGGCCTAGATGACCTATTGAGGTCCTACCGATCCCAGCTTTCTAGATTCTATAAACAGACCTAATGATGCAATCCTTCTTTCCTGTTTCCTGGGGCTCCTGGCTGCAGTTCCTCATCTCTGAGCAGTCTGTGCTGCCACTTACAACACTGTATATGCCTTGTTTTGTTTTGTTTTTTTTTAAATAAAGTCAGATGGTAATACAAATATTAAAGCTCCATCTTTTTTGTAGATGTCTTTTAATATTCATTGATAAAACTACCCCCCTTTCCCTCCTAAAATATTTACACATATGCAGAAAAAACCTCTGGACTGTCCTTTTAACTTAAAAATAATAAGAAAATAAAGGAAAAGGCACTATGGAAAAAAATTACAGACTGTGCTCAACCTTACACCTTTAAGAAAAAAGCGGTCATCAAAATAAAAGGGAACAGACTTTGATTGTAGTTTGGATTTTCTCAAAGCAGCTCTGTGACTTGTGGAAAAAAGCTTGTTTCCTGCACTCTGCTCTGAAGCTGCTGAGCTTCAGAGGGGAGAGTGGCGAAGGAGAAGGAAAAATAAAAAAAACACTATCTTTTCCCAACCAAAAGAGCTAAATGCTGAAGGCAAAAAGCTGTTTTTTTTTTAAAGGCAGGACAGTAGATTTGGTTCTTCTCTCAAGTCCCTCCATGTCAAATGAAGACTGTTTGCATAGAGAGAAAATACCAGCAGAGTTTCTCCCTTTTCCTTTTTCCAGCATGGCTAGGACTTTATATGGCATTAAAACTTCATGCACTGATGGACAGAGGAGGTGAAGGGGCTGGGGCGGGGGGGGGCGGGGAGGAGGAAGAGGAAGAGGAAGAGATTGAATGGGACAAACCCAGGAGCAGCTGAGGAAATCTATTAATTGTTTAATTTAAAGGTAAATTTTGGCATGTAAGTTGAACTCTCCCTCCCACCCCCAAAGTTCCATACTGAGTGAAGGAAGATCACTGTGGTAAGAAGTGAATCATGTTTTACCATCTTGTGATTTTAGATCTCCAGCTGTAGTTAGGACTTTGTATGTGTATTTACTGTTTCTCTGGTTTTCTTTAAATAATCTCTAATATTTATCTCTAGATGTTCCGGTTCACCGGGGTCACGTAGTTGCGTGGAAACATGCCCGTCTGTCCATGGCAGGCTCCTTTCCACCAGTTGGGATCAGAATTGTCGAGGACCTGGATAAAGTCTCCACGGCGGAAGCCGAGTTCACCTTCCTCTTGGGGGTCAAAATCAAAAAGGGCCTGAACGTATGTGGGTTGCTGCACGGGGGAAAAAAAATCAAGAGAGAACGTTACTCACAGCAGACAAATCTCCGTCTGCATTCTAGCTCTGCAACAGTAGGTGCCACTAGTAAACATTTGGGCTGTTTAATTTCTCTGCAAATTGCCTCTTTCATCAACTGTGACAAGATGCTCAAAGGATAAGTTTAGAATGCAAAAGGCCTTTGAAATAGTCAAATTCACCTAAAAAATGAGTTACAATAAAATTTTAGAGGGTGGATTCTCATGGGCATTTTCACTGGAAGACACCCCTTTGTGACCACATCTTATCATAGGCCCGTACTGTATATGCTTTTGGGTCTCCAGTAAATATTCCCTTCACCTTTGCATCCCTGTCCCTTTTCTCCCTTTCCTTTCTCTATCCCAACAGCTTCACTGCTTTTATTTTTCCTCAGTTTGCTTCTCACACAGATCACAACATTAACTGAGTATTTGTAACCCAACCATGTACCACAACACTTAATTTCTTCCCTAAACAATGACACATTAGATCGCACTGAAATTTTACAGGCTTCCATTTGAAGTTTACTAGTCGCCATTTATTTTTGTTGAGTGCAGTTTTATTGGACAAACATTATCCAATCTGTTTTCTGCAAATCTGCATACTAAGTGAAAACTAAAGCTTCATTTTAAAAATGAGTTCATGGTGCTAGAAAGTACTTTTATTTTCACGTTTTCTGTATTTTTCAATTATGTGCCTTGAACAACCTTGAAATTGATGCTCTGTTTATCTATAAACTTAAAAAAACAACAAGTCTGGTAGCACTTTAAAGACTAACAAAATATGTAGATGTCATCTGAAGAAGTGGGCTGTGCCCACGAAAGCTCATGATACCATCTACATGTTTAGTTAATCTTTAAAGTGCTACCAGACTTTGTTTTTTTTTTTAAGTGTATCCTGTACAGACTAACTCGGCTACCCCCTGAAGCTTCTGTTTATGTATAGACTAGATACAGCATGGAAAAGGCAGCATAAGGGCATGTTTGCACTAGAACTGGAAGGTATAAATTCCAGCTTGAAAAGACATACCCACACTAGCTCTGATTGTGCTAGCATAATAAAAATGGATGCGTACCCATGGCAGGACAAGCTGTGAGAGAGGGGCTCAATGCCCCGAAGTCCATACCTCAGGTCTTAGACAGGATCATACTTGGGGCAGCAAGATCCTGCTGCTGCTTGTGCCACTGCAGGTTCACTTCCATTTTTAGCATGTTAGCTCAATCAGAGCTCGTGGGGATGCAGCTCCTCAAACTTGAATTTTTTACTTCATGCACTAGCTCAGACACACCCTAAATTTCCCCCACTCAGCCTTCCCAGCCTCTCTCAAGCCTGGACTGAAGGGGCCACATCTAATGGTGAGATGTCTTCCTGTGCAGCCTAACAGATTCCAATTATTACCCAATGTGATGGTGTTTTGGTGCATCTGGGAGCTAAACTAAAACCAATAATTTCCATTAGATCATAGCTTTTGGTCATTACCTGTTTGGACTAGACTCAAACCAGCAAGCTCACGGAGAGAAGTTCCATCCCCTACAGCAGGGGTGGGCAATAATTTTTTGCTGGGGGCCACTTCAGAAATTTTTCAAGTGGCTCTGGGCAGCTCCAGAAGGGGCAGGGCCTCAAGCGGAAGGGGCGGGGACAGGATACTTCCCTGCTTCTCCACCCACAGACCATGACTTGTCTGGGGGTGGGGGAGTGCCTTAACCCCCCTCTCCCACGAGAAGTTCCCCCTAGGAGCCTAAGCCCCTGGCAGTGGGAGGAGACTTTGTGCACTCCTCCTTCGGCCCCTAGGCCAATTGGGGCCTGGGGAACGAGCAAAGTCTCCTCCCCGCCTGCCAAGCGTGTGTGGTGCTTCTAACTGCCGCACGCTCCTTGCAGGGCACGGGCAGGGGGGGAGTAAACTTCGTGCACTCCCCCACCCCCAGGTCCTGATTGGACCAGGGGCGGGGGAGCGCGCAAAGCCTAGTTCCACTCTGCCAGGAGTGCGTGATGCTTCTAAGCATCGCGTGCTTCTGGCAGGGTGGAGAAAACTTGGTGCGCTTCCCCCTGATCCCAGGCCCTAATTAGCCTGGGGATGGGGGGAGCGGCAAGGCCTCCGCAGGCTGGATCCGGCCCGCAGAGGCCCTTTTGCCCACCCCTGCCCTACAGTGCATTTCTCTTCAGAAGCACACATTATGATATTAAGGGTGGGCAGTGTTCTGCTGAGGCCACTACTGGCTAAAAACTAATTCAAACCGAAATCAAAATCCCATGAAAGGAGCAGGAGGAAAGGAACGTAACATGATTATGACCATTTCTACTGGTGGGAATGAACAGGCAGCCTCATTATGGTGTTTATGTACTGAAGGATAGGCATCATCCCAAATCATCCTTAAAGATGAGAACTGGATGATCAAAAAAAACCAAAAGGGGATTAACAAGTTTTTCATAGTGGTACAAAGCCCACCAGGCCTGGACTGAGGCACGGGCGAGCCGGGCAGCTGCCCGGGGTGCCAACTGATGGGGGGCGCCTGATGGCAGCTGTAAGGGGCGCGCGGCGTCCCTTACAGCTGCCATCAGGCGCTACGCGCCCAGCTCCCGCAGCGCCGGCTCCGTGGCGCTGGCCAGCAGCGCCCTTCTCCCCACTGGCCACGGCGCGCGCGCCAGCAGCAATAGCCAGGCCGTGAGCCCCGGGGGCAGGCCCCGCGCATGCGCGCCGTGAGCCCCGGGGGCAGGCCCCGCGCATGCGCGCCGTGAGCCCCGGGGGCAGGCCCCGCGCATGCGCGCCGTGAGCCCTGGGGGGCGGCCCCGCACACCCGGGGTGCCAAAAGGGCTCGGGCCGGCCCTGAAGCCCACCCAAAAGAGGGCACAAAGGCTGCATTCATTTCTCAGCACAAGTAGTCTGTTACGATTCTGAGCCCTTAATTCTGAAATCAAATAATTCTACATCAGAAGGGGAAGTTAAACAGGTAACTTCTCTCTTTCCACATCCTCCTATTGAAAATGGAAGCAACCCTAAAGACCCTGGACTGTGGACAAAGAGCTCTCTATTTTGTTACAATGGCAATGCTTCTGTCTCCCACCATCTTACCTGTGGCACCTGCTCAATGTCCCGGAGGAATATCTGCTGGTTCCTGGAGACAGAAGTGGATCTGTGATAATCTACCAGCTCGTTCAGAGAATTGAACTTCACCACCCAGAGGAAATACTTGCCAGCCCCATCTCGGAGCACTTTGAAGTGCTGCACGTCATTTCCAAACCTGGGATGTGGCAGAGGGAAAGAAGAGAGATTACATGCATGTCACACTGAGTCTCTCTTCCTAGAATGACAGGACATGGAAACCAATTCCAAGAATAAACCGCATAAAATGGCTCCTTTCTTAATGGCTGTGAATTCCAGGTCTCTGTATCTTCAGAATCACTAACCCACTGTTATCTGTACAGGCTAAGAATTGGTGGAAAGCAGCTTTTGCACTTCCTCATATCTTGCAGAGGGAAAAAGGGATCTCCGAGATGGTGTCTAGAGCGTATTTTGAAAGTATAAATACTATAAAAAACAAAGTTTGTGACTTTCATGTTCATGAAAGAAGGAATGAAAATACTTTCTGGAGAGGTAAACAGAGTGGCAGGTGGAATGCAGACTCCTCCTATATAGCTATGCCAAGACACTCAGACCTAACTGATAGCAATGGCTGCTATCTCACCTGAACAAAGATAGGTAACTTAGAAATTGGAAGAATGTCAACTTGGAAGCAGAAAGCACAACATGGACCTTTAGCACCTGAAAAATCCCACATGATCTCCCCAGGAGTACAGGTGACTATGATGCACCTATGTATGATTCACATTAAAAGTATGTAGAAGCAGCATCTTTAACTCAACTTTAACTTACTCTGTTGGTATGTGACTATACAAAAGTTTTGAATTTAACAGAATCCTCTGTCTCTTGCTTCTAACAATTTTCTTCTGAAGGAAAGGGAAACTCAAACAGGCTATCAGCAGAGTGGCACGTGTAGACACAATTACAACATTTTCCCTCTATAGCTCCAAGAAAAGTTCTCATTTGGTGTTTACAGTCTTTCAATACCTGGAGATGTATACTCTACTGCAGAGCTACTCAACTTTTGAAGCCCCGGGAGCCACAATGAAACTCACAGCAGATGCTAAGGGCCGCAACTTAAGTGTGGTTGCATATACAAGCAAAAATATATGCAAATAAATGCAAATAGCTTCTCTCATGCTGACGAGCATGAATACAAAAGGTTAAGCCTTAAGCCGTGGTGCTGGACTCAAACATGGCCAGTGAGAGCCAACTAGCACTTCTCAGGCCCTGCCCACGAGGCTAAACATCCAGCACTTTCTCACAATGCTCCAGCGCTCCTGGCACCTCCTCCCTGGGGGCCAGAAATGCTGGCATCCTGTACGCGTCTGTTCCAGCCAGCCTGTCCGCTTGTGTCTTTCACTGCTCACCTCGCCTGGGAGACACCTTGCCATTGTGGAGCATGTTCCCAGTGGAGGCCATGTTCAAAGGAGCCCACCCGCGGGCTGCATGTTGAGCCC
Source organism: Pelochelys cantorii (assembly GCA_032595735.1). NCBI lineage: Eukaryota > Metazoa > Chordata > Testudines > Trionychidae > Pelochelys > Pelochelys cantorii. The sequence goes on from CM064344.1 coordinate 18,647,685, forward strand.
CACATAAACCCAAACTGCACCATGGGTGGCAAACAAACAGGCCGTGGGTTGAGTAGCCCTGCTCTACTGTTATGAGCAAATGTCACATTTGCAGTATTCAATGGCTATTGCTTCAAGTATCCCTTTCTCAGTTTCTTTCCACTGCAGTTCCTGCAAATAAGTTTTAGTAAGCCCTTTCAGAAGAGCTAATCGGCAGAAAAATCCCAAAACTGAGAACTATGTCATTAGATGAGCTAACACTGAGTTACCAGGCAAGCAGAGATGATCCATGGTCTCCCAGTGTTAAGAATAAATTTGTTCATTTTGTAAAGTAAGCTCCTCAGAATGAAGGTTCTATTTATATCTTATTTATGGTCATAAAGCCTTTTGTGTACTCCAGTTTAATTGATTACTGTGTCAAATGAAGAATATAAATGCACTGCTAAAACAAGCCAGCATGATGGCAGAATTCTGTGCTGCCATATAAACGAGGTCCAGAATTTAATCACAGAAGAAAAGGGTTGGAAACACTGTAGAGGTACCATTCTTTGATAATCATGGAAAATTTGGTATTCAGTAGCAACCTCAGCTGGATAAATCAAAGTATGATACCTAAGTTCCAAAGGATATCTTACCCGATAAAGGGTATGTGACTGTGAGTAGAGGAAAAGGAGGGAGTCATGTCCTAGACATTTCCATTGTATTTCACAGCAGTCTCTTGGGGCTCTCACAGTTTGAGAGGAGATATACAAGACTCATCACCCACTAACACAGGAGCTACTGTTAAAGCAATTTAAACAAGCATCTCTAGATGCTACCAAAATAACAATATTAAATAATAATTCCTTACAACAAAGCTACATTTCCAAAATGAAATCTTCACGTCAATGCCAAGATGGAATCTACTGAGATGGGAAGTATGCTTCATTTTTACACTGCCACATCCCTATGTTGGAGAATAAGGATATTCCCAAAATATGTGCCTCCCACAGAGTTAGGAAACACAGCACATTTGAAATGTGCCTCAACCAGCCAGACAGCCAGAGCAGAAGGTGGTAAGAATAAGAGCCTCAGAACAGTAAATGAGAAGAGCAGAAAGAGGGAAAACAGTACATGAATATTCTCATTCTTCAGCATCTATGTAGTCATGGTGTCCCATTCCTTGCACTAAGCACTGAACCAATACATTGCTTCACACAGAATAGGACAATCTCTTGTTACCATCAACTCAGCACTGTAACTCTTAGTAGGATAGAGCACCCATATTTATTGTCACAAGACCTAGCACAGGAACATGTCCCTGGAAGAGCAGAGCTGGTACTAACCCTGTGGGAAACAATGTCAGAGGTGAAAAACAGGAACACTCGTTTGTATTTTTATCGTTGTCTGCACACTGGATGCTTCAGAGCATTACTCACTTGACAGAGAGGGAGAAGTCCCCAGGAGCACTTTCACTCTCCCTGATGAGAAAGGCACCATCGTGTCTCTGTTTGCCTAACACCTCCTCAGCCTTTGCTCGGGGGATCTTCCCAAAAAACCACCTGTGGAAGAAACATGAGAATTAAAGTCAATCCCCTCCCTGTGGAAAAACCAGGAATGGACACGTACACAGCTGTGAAATGAAGAATGGTAATGGACAGAATTGCTCCCTGACCCCACACTCCAGAACAGGGGTGGGCAAGATACAGCCCGCAGGCTGCATCCAGCCCACCAAGCCATTTGATCCAGCCTGCAACCCACCCTGCCGCCCCCCACACTCCCAGACCAATTAAGACTGGGGGGTGGAGGAGCACGCGAAGTCTCCTCCCTGCACCTGGGGCGCACAGTGCCAGCGGGAACTGGCTGCTCAAAACAGGCAGGGCGGGGCATGGGGAGACACGTTCCATGCTCCCCTACCCCACGGGGGAGCATGCGAAGTCTCCCCCTGCATGGGGTGCCTAGAGGGAACTGCCCCTTCAGCCCTTACAGAGCTGGCCCGTAGCCACTACCAACATTGGTGAAGTGGTCCCCCCTACAAAAATTATTGCCCACCCCTGCTACAGAACCGTTACAAGTAGCATACCACCTCATCTTGATAGTAACAGCCACTACGATACCACCAAGAGGGGCTTTGCACTAGTCTCTCTACCACACTGGGATGACTTGGTATATCTGTAAATGAACTCACTGAAATGGCAGAATTTACAACAAAAGCAGAATAAGAAATGACTGGAGGAAAATGTGCAGCACTGTATCCCACATGGATGACACTGAATCTCTCCAGTTGCTTGGATAAAACCTAGGTTAAGGAGGGTATTTTGGTATCAGGTCCCATTACTTAAACAAAACCAAACCAGTAGACTAAAGAGCTCCCTTTTGGGCCAGCCAAGTGCTAATAGAAATATTTCACTAAAACTCAAGGGGTAGAAGTCTATGTTTCTGGAGCAACAGATACACAAGTTTACTTCCTCATGTTGCACACACACAGTTTAACCAATGACACCAAGAAATCTGCATGTATGTGGCCCACCAAGAAGGAACTTTGCTGTGAGTAGCTGGACTTGTTTCACTATTGGCAACAGAAGACGGTCAATGGAAAGTAATTACACACACTTTTTTATTACTTGAGTTTTCTAAGGAAAAACACAGTGCCTCAGTACTGACTTGGGAAGCAGTCACGTTGGAAGATGTGATGGTTCTTGGGGTTCCCAGGACAGATGAGTCACTTTGTCACCTCCTGCCACCCCCGAAGGAGTCTAGCCTGGTACCAGCTCACTAACACCACCAGCCTGTCAGACCTTCAAGCACATTCTTCCAGGCAATGCTTGTCCTTCCTTTGCCTTGCAGGTTAACAATAGACATACCCAATGTCCCTTTGAAGTATTCCCTTGTGGTATCCAGACCCTGACATTGGCTACTCACAGAACTACCAGGCTTCCTGTTTCCAAAGGAACAGTATAAACACCACCTTTAAGATTCAGCTCAAGACTAGCACTTAAAGCCACCACACTGAGCTATATTTATGGGAATGCAAGAATAAGTGCATCATCAGAGCCTAGAGATTCAAGACATAGTGAATCAGTATATCGGAAACAAATGGTTACACATAAAACAAAATTATAACATGCTCTCTAGAGACAAAATTTCCAGGTTACCCTCTCTCTCTCCTGTACATATATCAAAATCAGTGTATTCCTGTAACTCCCTTGCCAGTTGGCATTAAGGGGTTCTTGGGTTACAGCACATTATACTGGATCAAGCAAAGTCGTCGTGATTTTTAACAGGAAGAAACAACAGTAAATTCAGTAGCATCTGCGAGAAAGCAACAAGATTACTTCTGCTATTAAATAAATTGAAATGCAGACTTCACCCTCAGGTTTCTTCAAAGGCTACACTTCATATTTACAGCTGTGAATAGTTGAAGCAGGAGCTTTTCATGCCCTTATCGGGGTTCCGCACCACTCCTCCACAAATGGAAAATGCATTTTGTGCCAAAGAGCAATTTCCAGCTTCTTCTGGATCAGATGATTATGAATAATGCATACAGAACTGCACTGAGCAATGTGACTAGGAGCAAAGGAAGCTAGCTTTTCCTGTGCCAGGGTGAAATTAAGTCACAGGCCTCATCTGCTAGGTGCTGCTCATGGATCACAGGTTTCTCAATCCAGATGCACATCTAGACTCCAGTCCAAGAAGAACAAAAACAACTGGGTTTGGGATGTTGGGCACGTGCTGTGTTGGGAAAACCAGATCTATCTTCAGGAAGAGACAGAATGGCTGAAATGCTGAATGCTAGGTTACCTCAAACTGGGTCAAGAGGCAGTGCCACAACCCATCTGTGTGGGGAACATTCCTATTGGGGGCCCACTTCATGGCTAAACAGCAAGGGCTCCATTCCAAAAACTTCCTTTCCATTACCACACCAAGGGCTCCTTTGTCAGGGAGGACACAGATCTATAAGACTGGCTTTTATTCAGCTGATGTTTTTTGTGAAATTAGTCAAATCCTGGAAAGCAGAAACAATAGTTTCTGCTCTCCAGGATCAAGCACAATCTAGAGGCACAGAGGCTTCACCACATCACGGGCAGATTCTTCTATAATTGGCAGCCCCCAGCCCCAGCTCCTCTCACCATTTGCCTATGGCATCTGTCTTACATACTGTGCATTGTATCCCTCACATGATTGATGTAAAGGGAACTGATATAGTCACAGGGATATTTTTGGCATAGGAAGCATGTCTGAAAATTGTTTCCTCTACTGAAACTTTATGAAGAAAGTTTATACTTCACTCCAAGTTGTTTTATTTTCAGACCAAGGAAACATCCTTGAATTACAAAACCTAGACATCACTTAACTACATGTATATTACTTTATTGTAAGCTGTCTGTGTGTGTTACACTATTTTTCAAACAGAAAGGACAAGCTAATTTCCACTGCTACCCTGTATCCATGAGTAAAGGAGCTACCAGGATTGAATGGGGATGTCTATTCAGCAAAGTTATTTGAGAATAACGGCTGTTATTCCGAAATAACTATGTGAGCGTCTACACAGCAATTCCGCTATTCCGAAATAATTTCGAAATAGTGGACGGCTTATTCCAGCTTCTGTAAACCTCATTCTACAAAGAATAATGCCTATTCCGAAACAGGTATTTCAGAATAGGGGCTGTGTAGACAGGGAATAGCTGCTATTTCAAAATAGGGGGCCTCCAGCCCTTCCCAAGATGCCCTGCTGGCCTCTCTGTCTACACTCAGCAAAACTCTATTCCTGCCCCCACCCCCCCATCTTCCTCTAGAGCCCTAAAAGCTGCAGCCTCTGCAGAAAGGGTTTGTGGCTACCAGGAGGCCTGTTAGCCCTGAGCCACCCTGCAAGCTGCACTTGCCTTGCTTTTCCTCCCCAAAATGAGCCAGTATGCTGCTCCCAAACAGCGCTCCACTACTCGCAGGGAGCCGTCAGACAGCTTCCAGGAGCCTGCCAGGGGCTGAAAAAAGATGTGCACCTTCCTGGTCTGGTGCGGAGATCCTGGACCTTACTGAGGTTTGGGGTGATGAGACCAACCTCCAGGATCTCCGCACCAGACGCAGGAATGCGGATGTCTATGGCTGGATGGCCGACAGCCTAGCCACAAAAGGATACATCCGCACTCAAGAGTAGGTGCAGATGAAAGTCAAAGAGCTCCGCCAGGCATATACCAGGGAGGGCAACTCCCACTCTGGGGCACAGCCCCACAGCTGCCCTTATTTTAAAGACCCTGACCACATCCTGGAGGGCGGGGCGGGGCAGGGCAGTCCCCCTCCGCCCCCGGTTGTAAACTCCAGGCTCGAGACACCTGTCATCAAGGAGGAAGAGGATCTGGACAAGGCCAGCATCATCACCCAGCTGACTCAGGAGCCCAAATCCCTCCCTGCGGACATGTCCCAGGTATCGTCAGAGGCCAGGGAAGGTACATTGTGTGAGTGCCATCACTTTCCCTTCACACAGGAAAGATGCTCCTCACTTGGCCCCTGCTGCCTATGGATCGTGCAGCAGCCTGTGCATATGGGAGCATGTGCCACGCTACTCCTGGGCACGCAGCCCCAGGAGGCTGCCACAGAGGACCCTTGTGCTATTGGCCACAGGGTGTCTGGAGAGGCCTGCCATGCATCTGACCCCAGGATGGGACACCTGGGGTGGGAGACCCTCCCTCCACATGCCACCTCTTGAAGGAGGCAGGGAACATATTTTTTTTCTCTCTCTCTCTCTCTCTCTCTCTGGCATGCCCACTGTCTTGGGGCAGAACCCACTCCCAGGGTCATCTGGGCCCACTGGCCAGAGCGCACAAGGCCTTGCTCCAAGCACATCACCTGCGACAGAGCCGAGAACTGTCGCGCTCGGCTCACAGATGGGGACTAAGTTTCAAGCACAGTGTCCCCTGGAATAAATGACCTCTCTTCTCCACAGCCAGATCAGCTGCGAGGGCGGGGGCAGTCAACACCACCTGGGACAGCCTCCCGGAGCCGAGGCATCTGCAGGCGCCACAGTCCCATGGACGAGTTCCAGAAGCAGCACCTGGTGGCACTCCGATCCCTGGAGCACACCATTCACCTCTGGTTCTAGGAGGACCTGCAGCTGTGTCATGAGACCTGGCAGGAGCTGCTTGTGCAGGGCTGCTCCATGTGCGCAGATGTGCACTCCCTTGTCCTGAGCATGGTGCCTGCTCCTCCTCCAGCCTCTGCTCCTGCTGTAGCTTCCTCCTCCCACTTCTCCATCAATACCCTCTCCCCTCCCCCGTGGACCTCATGCCTGTGGCCGTGGGATCAGAAGAGCCAGGCACTACTCCCAGCCTCAGCCCTGAGCCTCTCCTCATCCCTCCTCCCGCTTCCAGCTCCCTCCTCCAGGGTTCTCACCCCACCCCTTCCACCTTCTCTCCTTCCCTCTCCCAGGTTTTTTGCCCAGTCTCTCCCCAGTTTCTTTGACCCCAGATGAAAAATACAGAGGCTTGAGTTTTTCAAAAACAAATGTGTCCTTTATTTTTTCATCAGAAAAAGGGGGGGGGGAGGAGGAAAGAAAGGGAGGGTAATTGGATGGAAGGCAGTGAGAGGTAAAGCAGAAGCTCCCAGTGGGGCGGCCCAGGGGAGAGTGCCACTGGTTCCCTGAGAGAAGCTCTCCCTCAGGGCCTCTCAGATTTGCACGGCCTCCTGATGGGCCTGCTGGATGGCAGCCGTGTGCGGGTGCTTGTAGGCCCTGCCTATGTGGTCAGCCTCCACCCCACACCCTGGCAGGAATGCCTCCCCCTTCCTCTCTCTCACGTTGTGCAGGACACAACACGCAGCCACCACATGTGGAATGTTGTGCTCCCCGAGGTCCATATGGGTGAGGAGGCATCTGAAGCACGCCTTCAAATGGCCAAAGGAGCCCTCCACAACCATATGGGCCCTGCTTAGTCTAGCACTCTATAATTCTCTGGAGGGATTGAGGTGGCTGGTGTAGGGCTTCATGAGCCAAGGCTGCAGGGGATAGGCCGCATCCCCCACCAGGAAGACGGGTATGTCCACATCCCCGACCTTGATGGTACAGTCAGGGAAGAAAGTTCCGGCATACAGCTTATGCAACATGCTAGAGCGCCGAAACACACGTCGTGTGCATTCCCTGACCACCCAACATATGTCGGTGAACTGTCCCCGGTGATCTGTTATGGCCTGAAGGACCATGGAAAATATCTCTTTCCGTTGATGTATAGAGATGCCCAGTGGTCTGGGGCACAGATGGGGATGCGGGTCCTGTCGATAACCCCCCTGCAGTTGGGGAAGCCCATGTTGGCAGACCCAGCGATGATAGCATCCACGTTTCCAAGGCAGATAGATGACTTTGCGCAGCAGGATGGTGTTGATCACCCTGACCACCTGCAGAAGGAAGACAGACAAACAGAGAATCACAGGGGTGCCAGGGCCCTTGAGAGTTCCCCCAGTCCACCCTCTAGTCCTCCTCCCTCTCCCACTCACCAGGAGCAACCAACCCCCAACCCATGGCAGGGCTTTGTGAGGGCGGGACTGAACAAAACCTCCTGGGGAGGGGACTTGCACCACCTCCACTTTCTCCAGGGAAGCCCATTCCGTCCTTCCACGCCCATCCAGGGACAATAGCCCAAGAATGCCATACCTGCATGACCAAGGCCCCGACGGTCGATCTCCCCACTCCAAACTGGTTCCCCACGGATTGGTAGCTGTCTGGCATGGAGAACTTCCAGAGGGCGATGGCAACACGCTTCTGGAGGTGGATGGCGGGTCTCATGTGAGTGTCTCGTCGCCACAGGGCAGGGGTGAGCCACTCACAGAGCTCCATGTAGGTGTCCTCTCATTCTGAAGTTCTGGAGCCATTGCTGTTCTCTCCAGCGCTCCAAAACAACGTGGTCCCACCAGTCTGCACTGGTGTCCAGATGCCAGATGCAGCAGGGCACGGTGTCCAGGGGAAGGCAGCAGGATTCAGCTGCAGGAGCTATGCCTGCACACATCTTAGGAGGGTCTCCCACAAGGGCTGGGGGTTGGATTCCTGTAGAGCCTGGAGGGCTGCATGCAGAAACTGCTGCATGACTTGCAGCAAAAACTGCAAGAGCTGAAGACTGCCCAGAGGCAGCTCTGGCTCCATAGCAGAGAGTGCTGTGGTGTCCAAACGCAGGGCAACCAGAGCACGCAGAGAAAATGCTTTGCTGTCCCCCACAGAGAGGTAGGCAAACAAGCAGGAAAACCTGAGAAATGTCTGTCCAGGGGGGTCCCTTTAAGCACGAGCTTCAGATAGCCTCAAGCTGCAGCCACACGAAGTAACTACAGACCTGATGCCCTGCTTGAACTGGTTCCAGGTGGCCTTAAATGCGATTCAGCGTCCAATCAGTGTGGATGCTCTATTTAGAAATAGCTAAGCGCTATTTCGATATGCATTTTATGTGTAGACGCGCTCTTTTGAAATAAGCTATTTCAGAAAAATCTCTTCCAGAACAGCTTATTCTGAAATAACCTGTGCAGTGTAGACATAGCCAATATGTCCTTTCTGCAATTTTCTCAGAGAAATCCGCACTTTGTTGCCGCAGAGACAGCAGGGGGAGCTCCTACCACCATCACATCAGCATGTTGTATTTTTCTCAAAAATCAGTTTGAGAAACCATTAACTGGGACTCTCTCAGAACTCTGTCAAGATATTACCCACATTCTTTTTGGTCATATGAAAAAATGAACAAAAATTACTTTTTACTTTATCTTAATTCTACACTTTGCAAGTCTTATATTAATAATGTGAGAATTCTTTTAATAGTTTCTGCTATTGTTTGATGGTTTGTTCAAATTCTCATTTGCTCAGTTATAAAGACATTTTATCACTAGCAAAAGGAAAAAAGTGTTTTGTGCTTCCCCCCCCGCCCCACCTGTGTGGTGCATAAAGGAAACATGAAAGATTTTTCCAGAGAGTTTTCTTATGCACTGTTTTGAATCAAGATTAGTTTTCCCTAGTTTTGCTGGCTCATTAGAGATTTCAAATGTACGTTACTGAAGAGGAACACAGTTTTGAATCCTCAGCACAGATATTTTTAACAGTTTCCCAGACGTTTGAGTTAAATACATTATTAAAAATCCTCTTTGCAATGGCTCAACATTGTCTCTTGTGAGATCATAATTCTACCTTAGCTCCCTAGTCATTCACAGAGTTCACAGGATAGAGAAGACCTCAATTTTTAATGTAAAAACCATCAGAAAAACATACACTTTTCAGGCATTCTTCTGTATAAAAAAAGGAGAGAGGAAATGTGTTTTTAAGGAGACATACATAACTGCTCAAGAGCACACATCCAAGCCACCAACAATTTTCTGGCTTTATGGAATAAAGCACACAAATGTTTTCCGTGGATTGGTTTAAAAACTAGCAAAATCCTCAGAATAGCCACAAATTGTAAAGCAAAGAAAGCATCCACACTATTCCAATGGTTTCCACTAGTTCCTTCTGAATAGTTAGATGTGATAATTACAAAGCTAGTTGGAGACAAACGTTATGCTGGGTGAAGCTTGTCCAGTTAGGATTGCAAAAACAAACCCAGATTTTACTGCTGATGTTGCAATGCTGAAGGTGGATGCATTGATTGGTAAAATACCAAATTCACAAGGCATATAGACTAATTTCTTACTGGTGCAAGCAGCAATTTGGCAGCTCTTCTGGCCTCATTCACAGCAATCATTTTGTTTCGCTCCATTTCCTCAATACATAAAAGTCACAATGTTAGTGAAGAGATATTCCAATAAGATCTGTGTGAACAACCCAGTATGTTCACACAGATCTTGAGGTGTACAGGACAAAAGTGTAACACAAACCAGATCATGAAAGCAACCCAATGAAATGTAAAACTCAACTTAGCAGGAAGTCTCTCTCCCAGAACCTCATGTTATTTTTCATTGAGTACCTCATCTATCTTGGCTTACATCTTTGTTTTACTAATTAGAGTGCATTACAGATTAACCCTTTGTTTTAAAAGGGTTTTGAATTTGGCAATTGAAGGACTAATTCTTTTCTTTCAGGTTTCATTTGTTCATAATCGTGAAGCAAATGGGAAGCTCTGCACCATGTGATCTGGGGAAAACAAAACATTGCATGTGAAGGCAACTATTGGACTCTAAGATTAAAAGCCACCCATTATGATAGGTCTTAAATTGAAAAAAATCAGTCCAAGTTATGTAGATGGAAACTAAAGAACTAACCCCTCTTGACTGAAGTAATCTTCATGCTGCTCACTCACAACATGTCTTGTGAGGTGCTGGTCCTACAATAGAACCTAACACTTTCAAGTCCCTGGTCAGTTGCCAGCAAATTGCTGTTTACTGGAACAGCTAATCAGGAGTGCTGAAATAATTTTTATAGTTGGGGTGCTGAGACACATTGAACAAAACTATAAACTCTGTTATACAATGAAACCACTTCAAACCAGGATGGTGGCAACACCCCCAGCACCTCTAATTCCAGCACCTATGCTGCTAATATACTCCCTACATTAGGGAAATTATGGGAAAGATTTCCAAGATTGCTTATGCATGGAGTGAAATACATATTAGCAATGTCAACCATTTAAATATTCATCTAAACTTGCTCAGAGGAAATATAATAGACAGTGCTTAAAATCACTAGCTGCGCAGTTCCATTAGGGCTCCCAACATTACTGACACCAGCATAGCTGAACAAACATTAGTGGAAAATTTCTGCAAAATTCTTCCAGTGCAGACAAGGCTTTTAAATGTTTTAGAAAACCTTCGCAGGTCTTGAATGACGTCTTGCCATGTTTCCTACCTGGATGAATCTACCATTAATGAAATGTTCCTCGCTACATTCTTAGCATACTGCCTGAAAGAATTTTCACCCTTCTGTTTAACTACAATTTCTTCTTTATTACTTAAATATTGAAACCAACTACTGACAAAAGCAGCACCAACAGTATTTCTGAGCAACTGCACCTTTACAGCCACTGATGGAAACCCCAGTGACAGCTTTTGTTACACTGACCAGAAGATTTTTCACTCTTCAAGACTGTACTGCACAAAGCTACTTGCTTTCTTGTCAAACCCTTTAACTAGCTAGAATTTCAATAGAATATGAAAACAAGAAGATGCTAAAAAGTGTCTCAAATTATCAAGAGGGCATGCAGTCATGGAACGGTACCGTTCTTGTGTACTTGTTCTTCAGGATTTGACGAAGGACACATGTTGAGAGGCTACTCAATGAGAGTTTCCCTGGAATTGGGGCTTTAGCTACAACAGTAGCTTTATTTAGGTGATATGACCGCAATTTTTCACTGTTACTCTGTTGAAATCTTTGTTGCAAAGTACCATAAACATGCATGGGGCAGAGTTAAAGTTAAACACATGGCATTTCTGATTTTTGCAGTGCTTAACCACACAACTTCGACATTCTCTTGTTTATAGGACTGTTTTTTACCAAAAATATAGAAAAATGCATAAAGGATCTATAGGGATGAATAATTAAATTGCCCTTTTAATGAATTATAGCTATCAATGCGATGTTGTGTAGCCTCATGAATTGCGGCCCAATTTTTATGAATGGGATTTGGATTAATTTGCTAGTAACCTGTTAAGAATTGCCTTTGAAGAATCTCTTATTGTAACTTCTTTATACATTGTAACTGAACCCCCATTTTAAACTTTGTTTAAAGTTAGGTGTGTGTATACGTAATCTCATTGAAAAGTGTAAATGTGGGGGAGAAGGGGGTGTAAAGGGATCAGACTGGTTTCAGGGACTATCTGGGTGACCAGCTGCCAGCACCACCTTGATGAGAGAACAATGCAAGTGAGCCCTGCAAAAGAACCCACCCAAGATAGACAGATAGAGACACACAATCCCCATCAACAAAAGAAGATCAAAGTCATATCTGCTGTTAACTGATGACTCATGGTAATACAGTACCCAGGGACAGGATTTTTGGACTAAAATATATAAAAAGATGGGTGCAAAACTAGAGATTGGGTCTTTTGGTTCTATCATCCTCCAGGAGCATCAGTGCGTATCAACATGATCCAGCTCCTCTCCTCATGTCTAGACCACCTGGCCAGTGCATTAGCATAAGCAATTGAGGCTGGTGATTATATCCCATCTTTAGATATGTGTATGGGTGGTGGATAATTTTAGTATCTAGGGACAGTAAATGAATTCGCCTTCACAATAAATGCAACATATTGCCTTATCCCCCAAATAAGATTATGCTAGTTCTATTTCTACAAGTTTAACAGATCTACACTGAAGACACTGTAGCTCTCCTGGCTGCCAGATTTGACAACATTGTGAAATTTCCAGGAAATCTATTTAACTGGATTCCACCAGCATACCCTTTCTCCATGCTCTTCAAGAAGTCTGCAGGAGAAAGTCCCACTAATGCAAACCATAAGAGCTGTACAACTCTTAAGATTCATCATAACAGTGCTGTTTTCTGGGTGCAGCAGCCAAAAGTAACCCCTTTATACCTTACAAAGTCCACAGGACTGTGGCAGTGACTAAGGTCCTGCATTCAATACAAAGTGCTCAGCAGCCCCCCCTATTATTTCACAGGCAAATGAAAACAAGACAGAGGGAAAGGGATGCTCCACTTACGGATGTGGCTTCATTTCGATGTAGTTCTTGGGAATGAAGCCATCTTTCCCATTGAGTTCTGCCTTGTACCAGTTCTGATCACATTCTTCATTCAAAACCTGCAGGAAATGAAAAACAAACCAAAATTTTTTTTTAAACCATATTTCCATATACATCAAAACTGACAGAACTGTGCTTAGGAAACCAACATGCTCTTATGATGCCCATTTCAAGAGAGGTATTTCTGCTATTCTGCCCCAATCAACCCCATGCATTGTAAGAGCTATAGCAGGCACAGTGAAGGAAAAAAAGTCACTTGAAATTATCTGAAAAGTCTGTGTTGAAGTTGGGAGGCTTAATAGGAGAATCATAGGCTATGGCAAGCTTGCCTGGATCTGGGCCCCCTGCACTGGGGAGTCCGTGCTGGCATGGAACAGGAGCACAGAAAATCTAGTAGGCTTTGGTGTGCAACAGGAATATCGGGACAAGGAGCCACCTCAGAGGGGTTTTTTTCTCTTCTCACTTGTGTGTGGCCCGACAAATTCTTTCTGTGGGTCAGTGGCCCCTGACCCAAAAAAAAGGTTCTTCACCACTGAGCTACAGCTATGCTACAGCTTAAGCAGACATAAGTTATGTTACTTGGAGTGTGAATTAGCCTCCCACAAGCAACATAACTTACATAGATTTAAGCTCCGGTGCGGACAGTGGTATGTCAGTAGGAGAGCTTCTTTCTGACATGGCTGCCGCTTGTTGGAGGGCGGATTGAGTCAACAGGAGAGCTCTCACCTATCCACTTAGAGTGACTATCCTTGATAGAATAGTAATAGAGATTTAGCCATCAGTCTGGTCTAGCTGAAATAAAAGACAGGACTATGCAGCACTTTAAAGACTAACAAGATGGTTTATTAGGTGATGAGCTTTCATGGGCCAGGCCCACTTCCTCAGATCAAATTGTGGAAGAAATTGATCTGAGGAAGTGGGTCTGGCCCACGAAAGCTCATCACTTAATAAACCATCTTGTTAGTCTTTAAAGTGCTGCATAGTCCTGTCTTTTATCCTTGATAGCTTACAGAGATGCAGCTGCAGAGGTGCAGTTGTGTCACTGTAAGCTTTCTGATGTGGACACAGCCATAGTCTGTAAGTTCCATATTTACCCTCAGCAACTTCTCAATCAAGTTCAGTTTATAAATCCAGAGAATATTGGCTTAACTGCCACCACTGCAAACCTGAGATCTGAGAAGCAAGCTATATTCTCCCTTTTACCAACCAACAATTATTCATCCAGAACTTAGCAATTGTGACAATCTAGGCAACTAGGATTCCATCCATCTCTCTCTCTTGTGTAGTTGCACTGGATCCACAGGGTTTTAAGCAGTGCTTATATTAGGGAATTTAAAATTCCCTAATGGTAGCACTGTTGGAAGCCCAAATGCAAATAAGACTGGCAGCTTCAGAACTGGTTTATTTGTATTTTTTTTCTTTTATCACTAATGTTAAACAAACCACATGAACAGGGAGCACCAGTGATTTTTTTTTGGTAAAGTTCCCTAGCACAGACAAGCATACAACAATTAAGTGAGTCAATGGAATTCTGGTATATTATTAGCCAATGTAGGAACATGAAGGTACCGCTTTTAATATGCACTTTTCTGACTATGACAACACTTTAAATGACCACAAGGCCAGAAAGCCATAAGGGATGAACTTGTATTAATGAAGGACAAGAGAAAGCATCAAGGGCACGGTCTGTTTTAAGTGTGAATGCTTTGGATCCCATTGCTTTTTGCTGAATTTATTTCAAAGAGATTTGATGGATAAGGCAGGAAGAAGCAACTTTGGCTGAAAGTTGATTTTTCCAAGAGATAACAAGTTTCTGTAAGGCAAATTCTAACTCCACTAACATTTGACAGCACATTTACCAGCACCAACATAATTTTTACTTGGTTTTAGAAATCAGATTAAATAAGATTACTTAAAAAAAAAATCATAATGTTCATTTGTATGTATCTTTACTTTTGTCAATATCCCACCAGGTTTTTTATTCCCTCCCAAGTTACCTCTCCAGAGATATTTTCTCCTGGATGATACAGGATGAATTACTAACAAAAAGCAGTCAATCTAGAAGATTAAAAATTCAGAGATGGCATTGGTCCTTTACAATTAAAAGTACCATTGGACTAGCTGGCTGCCTCAGTAGATGAAGTGTAGGAAAGGCAAAAGGAGGAACAGGACATATTATCATTAGGCTCTAACTAAGGTCTACTGCTGCACCCAAAATGAAGTTACATAGTTCTATGATTTTCTATAATGGAGAAAACATCTCACCAAAACCCTGTTTTCACTGTCAATTATTTTCACTTCTGAAGTTTTGCCCATATAATTGCTTTTCTCTTGCCCCTCAAAAAATAGATGGGAGAGGGAAGCAGAATTACACAAAGTAAAGCTGTTAGCACATGCCTCAGCAAGGCCCCTGTAGCCGATGAGGACTATGCAGAAGATTAACAGTTCAGTGTGGCATTTTAAAAAACCTAACCCACTCCAATAGCTAGGTCTGGAAAAGAAGGAAACGCCCCTCTGGATTGAACTGGGCCCTAGCAGACAACAGTAAAATCTGAATAATTACAGGCTGGACATGACTGGTCCCCGATGAGGGATTTTGCCAGACCTGGGGAGGCCATTTTTGCATCCCTACCACTGGCCTCCCCTGGCCTGGCTGCTAGCCTCCCAGCTGGCTCCCCACCTCCTGCTGGGCAGCCATCACTGCTGTCTCTCTGCCAGGCAGCCCAGCACTGGGGCTCCAGGCAGCAGCGTGCACCGTGCGCTGGGACTCGGGACAACTGCGTGCGCCATGGCTTTCTGAGCAGCCTCGTGCGGCATGAGCTGGGGCTTCCTGAGCAGCTGTGTGCCCCACGCTGGGGCTCTGTGAGCAGCCCCTGCACATTGTGTGCTGGGGGTCCCTGGGCAGCCACTTGCCAGGGTTCCCAGCCTTGCTAGGCAGCCACATGCCAGGTCTCCCAACCCCACTGGGCAGCCCCACCGCCAGCTCCCTGTGGGCAGCCCACTGCCCTGCCAGCCCGGAGAGATCCTTACTGTTGGCCCTCCACCGGGACTCTCTGATCCTGCAACATCCATGCTGGACCAGAGAATCCTGATTAACAGAGTTTCAACCTGTATGACTGATTTTAGCAACAGAGTAACAGCTCTCAAATAGTAATGGATAATCATCCAATGGCCAGTTCTTAATGCTAGCATTAAAACGCAGACCAAACTATTCATTAGATAAGCGTTGAGTAGCCGTGCTCTGTCTGCACAGAAAGGGCTGTACCTTCTATGAGACAGACTCAAGAAATAAGAAATCCCATGAAAGTGCATTCCCAGATAATTGTGAAAGATTTTTTGAAGCTACTCCTTTGTTTTGTAAATACTGTTTTAGTGTTTCTTAGGCTCCAGTTGCTATACATCTTGGCAGCCATCAGAATGCCATGAGTGAATATTGACTCTGAGAATGCACATTTATTTTTCCATTATAGAACCTATGACAGATCAAACTGTTGAGAAGCTCTTCTGCTAAGATCCCCTTATACTGGATTTTTTAGTTTTATAGCATGTAGCTGAGGAAACATAACTGACTCCTCTTCCCTCCTCAAACAAAAAACCTGAAGATTTATAGATGGATCAGTATTAAGAAATCCCTGCAAAACTGAAAGGACACATTAAAATTTGAAATTCTAATATTCAAACATACATGATTTGAATATATTCGCTCAAGAGCTCTGCTTAGATATGGAGAGCCATATTGTATATGCCTTAGGGTACTCATTAACATTTGGCCCAGAACCAAGTGCCAGGATTGGAGCATTGCTGAGGGATGCATTAATGATAGCAATCAAACACAACTGGTCTTTGCTCCTGAAGGATGTGAAATCTGTCAAACTTCTATGCAATTATATGACTCCAAAGGCAATGAGGTACAATAAAAAAAACAAAATCCACAAAGCAGGAGTTAAGAGAATATTTTAAAAGTGATTTAGTGCCAGGCAGTGGAACTGTCCAAGAGAGCCAATAGCCAAATAATTAGTTCAACTAACAGCAGCAATTTTAGGTAGGCCCAATTTATCCCACAATTCTGCAACCATGGAATCTACCCCTTACTACAGAAGCGTGCTACAAAATTGTAGCTTTTATCTAAAAAAAAATTACACTTTTAATATTCATGGATGAAAATAAGACCAGAATAAAAGAACTGAGTGTAAACGTGATCAGAGAGATTGATGAAACCGGGAGGGTGTTCCCCATTTTCAGTGACAGGGCAAGGAGAAGTTTGGTCTTGCTCTCATTGACCTCATTCCAAGCGGAAAGAAAGTAGGAAACCAGGAGGGAGGGGGAAGAGAGTTGCTGTCTTGTTACTACGGGGGGGGGGGGGGAGTGTAAATTGGCAATAGCAGGAGGAAAATAGGAGGCAGAGAAGTAAAAAGGCAACTGTCCTGCTCTGAATGAACAGCAGGGGAGTGTAACACAGGGGAAAACAGGGGATCCCTGCCCAGCTAATTCCACAATGGGAGGGCTAGGGGAGAAGCTGCTGCTCTGTTAGCAGTTGACAGGTTAGGGGAGGATCTGGGAGCAAAGCAGAGAAGCTGACTCAATCTGGCAGTGCCTGTAACTTACCCAGCTTTTTCCACGTGGCAGGTGGCAGGCAATGAAGCACTGATCCACCCCTTCAGCCAGCAGCTCAGCTCTACCACAATCTGGGTCACATGATCCTTCAAGTATTTCCTGCCTCCCTGACTCGAGAACTCCCTCATCTCCAGCAAGTACACGAGGGTGGGAAGGGAAGGACAGGAGTAGAGGCTGGAGCCAGGTTCTCCATTTATAGGAGCTTCTGCTCCTCTTCAGCGAGAGAGAGTGAGTGTCCCGCTGCCCCCTTCCTCAGCTGATAAGCTGAGCTCCCTGCCTGTGTAGGGAGCTCTGAACCAAATGTGGGGCTCAGAAAAGGGCTGAGTGGCTGCACAGATGCACAGCTTAAAGAGAACATTGGTCTTATCTCTTCTAAGACTGCAGACAGACTAAAACAAAAGCTCTGAGTAGGAGGAACAGGCCCAAATGCAATGGGGTGAATTTTTAATCCAAACAATAACAATCAAAGCATCAGTTGCTGCTGAACATGGCTGCTGAAAATGTTAGGAGAAAAATCTGACAAATTTACTTATCACATAATTCCAAGTACTTTTATATCCCATTAGAAAACTTAATTTTTCAAATTTTACTGAAGTTAGGGATGTGAACGAGTAGTCGACTTGTCAATTTACCAAAAAGCCGAGGCTTATCAGTTAATCTAGTCAACTACTCACATTTCCCCCATCCCGTGCTGCTTCTGTGCTGCCTGCCCCAACCCCCATACCGTTGCCTCTATCAGAGGCAGCAGTGAGGGGGAGGGGAGGGAAGAGGAGGCTGCCATGAAGCAGCCTCTGCCTGCGGTAAGCCCAAGGCTGCTTCGTGGCAGCAGCCCCTGTCTGGGGGGGTGGGGTGTCCAAGCTCCCTGCAGACAGGGCCTGCTGCAAGAGCAGCCTCTGTCCGCAGCCAACACCACACCGCCGCAGACAGAGGCTGCTTCGTAGCAGCCTCCCTTGTCTCCCCCCTCCCCGCCAGTAGCCTCTGTCTGTGGGGAGCTCAGACCCTCACGGATAGGGGCTGTTGCCACCCCACACTGTTGCCTCTCTATCAGAGGCAGCAGCATGGGGCAGCAGGCAGCCAGTCCACGAGGGGAGCTGGTTTTTAAACTGGCTCCCCTCGCAAACCAGCTCTGCTGCCACAACAACACAGGATGGCAGGGGGCTCCCCGGTAGTGGGGCTGGAGTGCACTGGCTGCCGGCCCCACCTCCAGGGAGACTGGAGGTCAACTAACCACTAAGAATTTGTGCAGTTAGTCAACTATTCAATTAACTGATAGCTAACATCCCTGGCAGAAGTTGTCACAAAATTTTCAGACTGTTTCAACACAATGCTATAAGTGCAGTGCTTCCCAGCCTCAACCAGTTTTAAAGAGTAGGCATTTTAAAGGGCATACAGAAAGAGTTAAGTCCTCCAAATGAAAGTGTTAAACAACATTTCGTAAACTTTGCTGCTTTAGATGACGGTGGTTTTTGGAGCCTGTAGGAATCTGGAAGTTCAAACAAACCCCATAATCTTCACTGAAATGTACTGAGTATTCCTGCTCTCTGTATGCACTTAAACAAAGTTGAAATTCTTTTGCAGCTAAACCTCAAGTCTGCTACTGATGTAGTCAAATGAGAAATTAAATAACTGTGTTCTTTCACACTGGAGCATTTGTGCACAGGAGGAAGGATATTTTTAGCCATTAGATTTGAATAAAAATGCTGCCATGTGATGGTCTCAGTCTGTAGTCAGCCCTGTGTTACCATAATAGCAGCTCAAATACTACCTGTCAGTTTCCTTGTTATGTAATGGGATCACTTATCAACAAAAGCCCATCTGTACCCTGGAAACCAAGAAGAGGCACTGCTGAATGGCTGTGCAGAAAAACAGCTTTTGCTGCAACAGTTTGACTGAAATTATTAAAATATTACTCCCAGTCCAACACCCTGTGAATATTTCCAATAATTTAAAGGATTATAGAAAACCTATGATACTCGGTGCCCCAAAGCAATACCATGGCGCACCCCCATATTCACCACTGTTATATAATCACAATAAATCTTATACAAAACATGTCAATGGAAAAGTTAAGGTCTGCTGAACGTGATTATTCTATTTATATGTATGTATCAGTTTTGTACCCGAAGTCATGAATATTGACTATCTATACCTGTATTTTCAAATGTGTTTGTTCCTGTGGTAACTCCCACAACGTAGTTACCAGTCTAGCCAGTGCTTTGTGAATCAACTATTCAAATTTATGGCCCACCAATGAACATAACGGGCCTTGAAAGAAACTTATCCCCACTTGATGGGGTTTTCCTGTGGACGTTCTAGCCAGAAAATGGGTAATGGCCCCTGTTATGACTCACTGAAGTATGCAAGGGCATGTGACTAGCTCATGTGACACAGGGCTTCATCTTATGCCTGTACTTTTCCACTAACTGTACTAGGAGCTTGCTTTGAGATAATGAAGTTCCCTCCACAACACAAAAGTTATAAAAAGGAGAAGTGACATCACTTGTCCTCATCCCCCCCAGAACTCAACACTTGGGAAACATCTCAGGAACAAAAACTGGGCCACAGAAGTGGTTCCAGATGGGAAAGAAGGAATCCCAGCCTGCATATGGAAGACTGGTGAACTGTTTGTACTACCAGGGTCAGATACGGCTTAATTCAAATCATGTCTCGTTAACAGAACATAGTGATATTTTGTTTTATTTCTTAAGTAATCTACTTTGAGCTGTACTTTTTACTTATCACTTAAAATCTATCTTTCTGTAGTTAATAAATCAGTTTTATATTTTACCAAAAATAATATGGTTTGAACAAAGTATATGAAAAACCTTAGTTAACAAAAACCTGCACCTCTTTTCTACATTGAGAGAGGGGCAGACTGGATAATAACCTTACATTAGTCAGCCTTTTGAGGATGGCAGGATGGTACTGGAGTATTGCATCCAATTCTGGGGCTCCCACTATAGAAAGGATTGGAGAGGGTTCAGCGGAGGGCAACCAAAATGATGAGGGGGCTGGAGCACATGACTTATGAGAAGAGGCTAAGAGATTTGGGTTTATTTAGTCTGCAGAAGAGAAGAGTGAAGGGGGGCAGGGGGATTTGATAGCAGCCTTCAACTTCCTGGAGGGAGGTTCCAAAGAAGATGGAGAAAGGTCCATCTTAGTAGTGATGGATGGCAGAACAATGGTCTCAAGTTACAATGCGTGTGGGGGTCTAGGTTGGATATTAGGAAAAACTATTTCACTGGGAGGGTGGTGAAGTACTGGAATGGGTTACCTAGGGAGATGATGGAATCTCCATCCCTAGAGGTTTAAGTCCCGGCTTGACAAAGCCTTGGCTGGGATGATTTAGTTAGGGTTGGTCCTGCTTTAGATCTCCTCCAGCCCTATGAGTCTATGGTATAGTTCTGCGGTCCCAGGCTGGAGGACCACTCATGGAGCCCATTCACCCGCCTAGGTTGCCCATCGCTGCTCCAGCAATTGTAAAAATTGGAACCATCTTAATTCCCAATCTGATACCCACGTTCAAATATGCTTGTTGGGGATGCCCACAAATGTGAGTATTAGAGTACAAATGCAATGTTAGCCATATCAGGGGTAGCTTGTACTGATGTATCAAATGGCAGAGGGGAAGAGTAATGAGAATTTTTTCACCTTTTTGTGGCACCTAACAATGAACAGATCGAAATTGCCTATTCTATTCAATTAACTACAGTTAAAATAATGTTGGCTATAACACTGGGGGGGAGGGAAATCACATCAAGGTTGATAAGTAGGCTCAGGATAAAGTTGTTTATGTAACAGATGTTTTCTGCTCTATGTATAGCTTGAGAACTGCATGTTGACTCCCATGACTTCACAGGAGCACAAAAGAAGCAGCACCACCCCTGTTTGAGGTAGCTCTGCAAAGTGACAGGGACTACAGGGAAGAAGACAGCAGCTGCAATTTGAACATTATCATGCACAGTCTTGTAGTATATTGTATTTTTGTGCTATAAGACAGCTGTGCGTATTTCACAATTCCATAAGTGTAGAGCTTACTTAAAAACTGTCCTAACTGCAGCTTACTTCAGCATCTCAGATTCCTGTAAAAAAAAAAAATTTAAGTGGACTGAGAAGAAAATCTTCCAAACATGAACTAACTGCAATCAATTCCTGAGTCTGCAGGCAGCCTGAAACAAAGCTGAATGTTACAAACTGCATAGTTCATCATAATGAACTTTGCTACCTCATGAAAATTCCAGTGTTGTCATTAACTATTGGTAGCTAGAATGGCTTACTTAGTCTTTAAGGGGTGAAAAACCGAAGGCTAGTCCCTCACCCAACTGCTAAAACTCCCAGCTTGCCCCATCAACTGCTATTACAGTGTTATGAATTTTCAATACAGTATTTAGAGATAGGATAAAATGTAACAGTTCAGGAAACATTTACCGATTACAGCATTTGTTTTCATATTCAAAAAAAATAAAACCTCATTTTAAAAATTTCTGACTCCACCGAGTCCCCACATTGCTGTACTGGAGTTCCACAAAATTAAGACAAACAGCAACTGAACAGCTCTTAAATACAGCCTGTTAATCAGCTACTGATGTGGTTTTCCTCATTTACAATGATGGGTTGGCTTAATTACACTGAAAACAATGCACCATTTTGAGAACTCTTCCCTCTAGTCTCAGGCATCCAAGAAAAACCCACAAAGCTCCACAACTAGAAAACAAGAATTCTCTCAAACTCAGAAAAGCAAGCAGCTGTTACAAACAATCTCAGCAAGGCAAGGAATGTTTTACCACAGTTGCATGCTTATGGGGAATAGTGGTCAGGAGGGGATTAGTCTCAGAGGGGTAGCTGTAAAAACAACTAGTAATTCTGTGGCACCTTAAAGACTAACAGATTTATTTGGGCATACATTAGCTTTTGTCAGATGCAGGAGGGGATTGTCAGCTGATTCCTGGATGACATCAGAAAGCATTAGGAGACTCCACAGACAGCCAGGTTCAACCCTCCTCAGGAGACCGACCTGATAAAGGGCATTTAAACAAAACAAAACAAAAACAAAACAAAAAAAAAGGATGATGGGATTAAAAATGATAGCTCCTATCCCCCCTCCTCCTTCCAAAAAAAAGGACCAAATTAGTTCAGATAAAAGCAAGCACAATTCCCAAGGACTTCAATCTAAACTGCATCTGATTACAAGGTTGAAACTGATCCACTGTGTGTCTGTATAAAACGTAGTACCACAAAATACTGAGATTTCTCCTTTTGCCTGCTTTGTGTAAGGAGCCTAAGGCAGACCTGGCTTGCAATGAAAAACCATCTAAGTGCATAACAAGGCTACCTTCCTTGACCTTCAATTGAGGATCCTATTGACATAGCAAGGCATATAGCCTAAACCCTTTAGGCTGCCAGCATTTAGAAATGACAATAAGACAGGGGTGGGCAAAAGGGCTTCCGCGGGCCGGATCCGGCATGCCAATTGGATAGATCCAGCCCATGGAGGCCCTGCAGCTCTGCTGCCCCCAGGCCAATCAGGCCCTAGGGACCAAGGAGTGTGCAGCGCTTAGTGTCAACCCTGGTTGGTCAGCCAATCAGGGCCTGTGTGCAGGAAAGCACTGAAGTGTCCTGGCCCCACCCCTTCTGTCTGAGGCCCCGCCCCTCCCTGGTCAAAAATTATTGCTCACCCCTGCAGTAAGACAAAATAGCACAGAAGGCAGTGTGTTTCTTAAACTTTGAGACCACGGAACACCAAACTATTTTTTTTAATGCGGAACACCTATGAAAATGGTCTTAAAAAAAATTGTTGTCAGACAAAAAAAGACAAAAACAAAGAAGAAGTGGCGGCACACCTGTGAGTTGTTCATGGAACACCAGTGTTCCATGGAACATAGTTTAAGAAACACTGTGTTAAGGAACCAGCATCTTATCATAGGCCAGGGCAACCTGCACATCAGAACAGCCAGCATTCTAATACGAGCAAGACAAATCAAACTATAAACCACAGAGCACATCCTCCTTCTCTTGATTTATTCCCCTCCTCCCCATGTCAGAATTTCATTGCAGTTCATTCTAACTACACCAGGTTAAATGCTAGACTTTAACTGTATTTTTTCATCAGCTGAGCAGCGAAGGCTGGTTCAGGAATACACAACTTGCTAAATTTCATAATTTTTTATTTTTCTTTGCATGTCAAACCATTTATCTTCACCACACCTCATGTGAGCGTGCACGGGGGGGGGGGGGGGGGAGATAGGGCAATATCTCTATTTTACAGACCAGGAACTGATGCACTGAGCTTCTTGGACACAGCTGTGTAACAGAAAGAACTACATATCTGACATTGTTAGCAGTGCAACATCCAGACAAATGCAGAGGCTGTGAAAAATGCAGATCATCAAATGCTGCCTTGAAATAGCCATGAAATAATGAGTGTAAATACATTTCCTATCAAAGTTGCAGTCACCAATCAAGTAGCATAGCTTAAGAGCTCAACAAGTTGGGTCCACTGAAAGGGTCAAACCTCTGTCATTTTCTACCCCAAATTTCATTTTGCTGCCCGCCCTTATCTCCATATAAATGCTTTTTCCACTCTCATCCTTACTTAAAAAAAAAAAAAATCAGGCTCATGAAAACATAACTAACAAGGGGAGCTCACACAACCAAACTGAAAAGCGAGAAGGGGTTGCCCTGTACTTCAATGCTGCTTTCTTCTGGAAAGTTTGGCTGAAGTCTTGACTTAACATTTCAATATGGACTATATATTGTTGGGTTCTCATACTGACACCATTCCCTGCAGCAAGAGTCAGGCAGTCTAAACACTTTCAGCTAGATCCACGGAGAACTAGTTTTGTCCTGGACAGTCTGAAGTACATTTCTTGATTATACTGTGTTCTCTGGACATTTTCCTCTCTGCTCAAATGGCAAATAGGTGTTTCCCTCCATATCTGAAGGAAATTATATTGATCAGCAGTGAAATATAATAGCTAAAAGTCACCATAAACATGTGAAACAGTGGAAGTCACAGAAACCAGCTGTGCCAGGACCCCTGATATAGGGATGTAAAGGAGTAGCCAAATAATTGACTCCTCTCATTTCCCCACCCCTTGCTGCCTCTATCAGGAGGCAGCAAGGGGGGAGAAGCAAGAGCAGGTGCTGGGGGAGCTGCCGCCTGGCTCCTACTACATTTAAACTGCAGAGCCACAACAGGGGGTTGCGAGCACCCCCCACCCCTTATCAACTAATCGAGTAGTTGATGGAAATTCCATCGAATACTCAGATTATCCGCAATTTAACATCCCTACCCTGATACTCTCTTCAAACTCCCTAGACAGAAAAAAAGGCTCTCCCCTGAACTGGTCACAGCAATTCATACCAATCACTATAGAATTGTGCTGTAGGAATACTTACAGACATGCCAAAATAATGTCTCAAGCCATCAAAGAAATGAGGAGATAAATTTCAAGTAATATTCCCTCATTTAATTTTCAAAACTGTAGACAAACAGAATGAGAATCCTACAACCATGGTGCTTAACGTTAGGCAATGTAAGAAATGTAGTAAGAGTGGAAGAATCACAGTCAGGAACATAAGCTTCAGAGGGGTAGCCGAGTTAGTCTGTAACTGGAAAAACTTAAACTAATAGTCTAGCAGCACATTACAGACTAACAAAACACGTAGATGGTATCGTGGGCACAACCCATTTCTTCATTCCATTCATCCATTCCATCAAGGTTCCAGTTCAAAAGTGTCTTTGTTTTTAAAATCCCACATGAATTTTCCCAAGATAACCTCCCTAGAGCCAGCCTTCTAGCCCGTCACCGATAGCTGGTGAGAAAGTGTGCTTCTCTCTAGCGCCTACTTTCTGGACTATTTTCTGAAATAATCTTAAAAAAAAAAAATAGATATTGTGTCTCTCTCCAGTCTACATCTCTTGATTATTCTCTTTGGCTTTCTTCTAACTGTATGCTTTACAAAGCTAAATACAACACCATAAAAGCCACTATACTAAATAAAGTTACATAATGGTACAAAAGACCTGCTGGTTTAGCCACAGGCCTCATCTACATGAACTTTTCACTAGTTTCCCACTGTTGCTACCGTCAACATAGCTAAGTCTAGTTGTCAAGAGACTACTGTGTTAACTCCCTGTAAAGTGTATGTGTGATAGAAATCCAAGAGATTGAAAAAGTTTCATTTAAATTATTCCTCTCGCTGTGACAACTGTTGATGGAATTGATAAGAAATAGTATGAAACATGTCGCCATAGTGAGCGCTAGCAATACTGGTAATCTGCAGGGGGAAAAAAAAAAGTTAAAAGGTCAACCTTTTAATTGGCCATAATGAGAATAGCTTTGTGGAGTTGAAAATACTTGTAGCCAATATATTCTCTGTTTGGCCCCCCTATGCTGAGGAAATCTAAAAATGAGCTTAAAGACAGGCACTGAAGATAAAGTTACCAAACACAAAAACTGGCCGTTTTAGTTCCTATGATTTTTAGGACCAAAAGAGTAATAATGACCATTCAGTTAGTTCCAGGGCGTGGTAAACACACTGCACTTTCATTACAGTGGTTCAATCAGATATGAGGTATAAAAAGATCTTTCATCATAGATCTAATGCCAAAGCTTGGCTCTCATATGTATTAAATCCCATAACATTCTGCTTTCAAGAAC
This sequence comes from Pelochelys cantorii, assembly GCA_032595735.1. NCBI lineage: Eukaryota > Metazoa > Chordata > Testudines > Trionychidae > Pelochelys > Pelochelys cantorii. The sequence goes on from CM064344.1 coordinate 18,673,569, forward strand.
AGATTATTAAAAAAAGGAAGGAGGAAAAAAAAACAACTGTTTTCCTTCAAGAGATCACAAACTAGTTTACTGTGACTGAAGCCCAGGACCAGCTGCCTTTTATAACCAACTACATCGCTCAGGATGCTATTACGGAAACAGAAGACAAAAACATCCTTCCTTAATCTCAAACCCAATCCACAATTCATTGTGGAACTACTGAACACCACACCACTTCCCCAGTTTGCTGTTATGCAGTGTGGATTAGTTTACTCAGGTCCTGCTCAGATGGCCACTGTCTAACACATTTCCTAAGGCTGAAGTTTTATTTTGTTGACAGACAAATCACCACTGTTTTAACAGCCCCCTAAATATCAGTGAAGCAAGAAAACTGAACTATAAATGTAAATTTTTAGAACCCATAGATAGCTCTTCCCTATTCCCTTCTTACTCACTGAAGACCATGGACAAGCTTCGCTATGTCTGAATGATGTACTTATCTATTCTGGACATGGCTCAAGAGGACTAGACTGAGGGTGAGTTTACACCAGTGTTTCTCAACCTTTTTTTATAAAGTACCCCCAGTACCTACAGTTTTCAGAAACGCAAAATTTTTTTTCTACCATTGCAACACATTTCTTTAAACAACTTAATCGTAGCTGGGCGGGCGATGAAATTTTTAGGTGTAAAAAGTACAAAAATAATAAAGCACTGTAAAATTTAACACAAAAATTCAGTTTTCTCCAAATTTCAGTTGTGTTGACATACCCCCCAGACGTCTCTTGAGTACCCTTAAGGGTACTCATGAACCACTGGTTGAGAAACACTGGTCTACACTACACCGGTTCTGCAATTCGGCATTCAAAAGCAACACTACATTGGCAGAGCAGTATCTGCACTGGGGGCTTTAGCCATATCTATAGATGCCAGCATAGATAGGATTAGATTAGTATAAAACATCAGTAAATAGTGATTTCATCAAGTACACACACATGACAAAATATTTCCACTGAGGATAATCAAAATTTATAGAAAGGCAAGAAATGAATATGCTCTTGAGAATTTACTAGACTCAAAATCCAGTGATTTAGCCTTTTCAATTAGGCTTGAAGTAGACTACCAAATGAACATGATTTGTTGATATAAAGGTTATTTGTACATTGAAAAGTGATGTTGACAATCCGTGTTTTAATGGTTTACAGCGCTTTAACTTTTTGAAACCCAACATTTCCAATATTAAATAGTCTGATATCCCCCATAATTTCCTGCAATTGTGAAAATTAAAATTGATTTAAAAAAATTAAATGCTTAAAACCCATAATTTTACACAACTGAAAATTTAAATGAAAATCTAAAAAAATGCTTAAACAAATACTGATATGATAAAGCAAAATTATACCCCAAAATTGATTTCTCATTCCCTGAACAGATAGTTATGCTGAAAAAACTTTGTTGTTCAGACCTGCCCTGACTGTGATGTGCCTACTAATACTATTCATTTAGATGAGATTAATTTAACTGCCACTTAAGAAACTCTACAGTTACTTCTGATGCAACTCAACAACATGCATCAAAATGAGTAGTGTTATCTTGTGGACAGGGTAAAATCAGTTCTTCTGCCACTTATATTTTAGCCTTGAAAGCTGCTGTTCCTCCCATTCTCTTCAGGCTGCCTCCAGTTTTCCCTTAAGATTAGGTGCTCTGTATCTGTGCACAAAGTACACATTTGCTGCTGCATGTTTTAAAATAGTTATACAGTACAACTCTGACCACAAGTTTGCAGAGCAGCCTTTAATGAAATTGCAGGGCCTTTGTAAAAAGCTCTTGGCAGAACCTCTGAGAGATGGAGGTTGAAAGTCATTGCCAGAAAATAAAAAGGCGCTATCAAATGCATTCCAATGAGTGTGTTACACGATTCCTTTTTAATTCACGGAAGAAACTGAAGTACCACCAACAGTGGTCCCATGGCACTTCATAAGAATGTGGAATCTTCTCCATTTTGCAACTTCCATTCAGCAAAAGTAATTTGCCCAAGTTCACGTGGCAAATGGAACAGTCAGGATTAGAAATCCAGAGTTCCCAACTACTGGACACACACAGTTCATTAAACCACACTATTTCATTCATAAAAGTAGTAACACAATTACATGACAAATTAAGCTTGACTTGCATTTCAGTGAACAGGAATAGGACGCTCACCTCCAAAGCAAACCACTCCTTCAAAATCTCACTCTTGGTGTCCCAGACCTCTAACATCAGACCCCTAACAACCCTCTTCCAAGACAGAAAGCCACAAAGAAATATAGGAACTAAAATAAGTTTCCTTCCTATTCCAAAAGTGGAATGGACCCGAAGTATCTGATAACAAAGTTACCTGGAAACAAAAAGTACATTTTAAATGGCATTTACCTTAAATAATCATTAGCCCCTACACACGTCAGTCTCCTGGGAAAAGGTGGTCCTTACCTGTTTCATAACTGTTGTGCGAGACGGTATTCTCCTCAGATGTGTATGTACCCACGGTTCCAAAGCCAGAGACATACACTTGGCAATACCCATGGTGTTGCACTCATGCCCTGCATCACAGACCATTACCTGGCTATACTGACACAGGGATCAGCACTGATCATACAGTAGGCACAGGGATTCAGCCTGCACATCAATGGATTACTCATATCCATAGTGGCCTTGGAAGCTACTCATTCCTTTAGGCCCTGATCAGTGTTCCCGTCAGGTGAGTGCTTGGGCTGTCACACAGTAGGGATATCAATGAGTAATTGACTATACAATTAACCAATAAGTTTAGGCTTATTGGTTAATCTTGTTGACTACTCGCATTTCCCACCCCCTGCTGCTTCTATCAGAGGCAGCAAGAGCTGGTGCTGGGGGGAGCTGGCTTAAAAGCTGGCTCTAGCAGAGGCAGCACTGTGGAGCGGGGGCTGACACAAAGAAGCTTCTGTCCGTGGCGGGCCCAAGCTCCCCGCTGACAGAGTTTGCTATGCATCCCACGGAGCAGCCTATGTCTATGGTAAGTCTGGGCCTGCCATGGGCAGAGGCTGCTTCGTGGCAGCAGCCCTCGTCTGCTGGGAGCCCCTGGGAAGAGGGGCTGCTGCCAGACCAGCTTCTGTCCGCAGCCAGTCCGGGCCACTGCAGACAGAGGCTGCTTCATAGCAGCCTCCCCCACCTAGTCTCGCCGCCCCCGCCGCAGCAGCATCTGTCCGCAGGGAGCTCAGACCCTGGTGGACACGGGGTGCTGCCACCCCATGCTGCTGCCAGCAATTGGTCTGTGTGGGGAGCTGGTTCCCCTCACAGACTGGCTCCTGCCTGGCACCCCACACTGCTGCCTCTGATACAGAAGCAGCAGCGCAGGATGGCAGGAGGCTCCTGGGAGTGGGGCAGGAGCACACTGGCTGCTGGCCCTACCCTTGAGAACTATAGAATATTCAAGTAACCCATAAGAATTCATGCAGTTACTCGAATATTCAGTTAACCAATATCTAACTTCCATAATACTCAGGAGAGATTCAGATACTTTCCAGCTGACTGGCAGAGCACCCACAGCTGGTAGCATGTGTTTATTTTGGTGGTGCACATAAGCACTTGCATTGGTGCACAAAAAATTTATTCTACACATAGATAGAAAAAGTTAGCAGGACTATTCATCCTGATCTTCAACTCATCCTAGGTGATATCACCTAACCTAGCCATGGCCAACCCATGGCTCTTCCCGCCCCTGAGGGTGCGGTTTGCGAAGCCCTCCCCGTGGCTCGTAAAGCCGCCCTGGTGCCCCTGAAAACGGCCCTCCCCTCCTGGCTCCCTGTGCTCACCGGGACAGGGGAGCCGTCCGGTGCGGCCATTAAAGATGGAGTATTAAAGATTGCATTGGCCGGTGGGAGCATGATGTGCCCAAAAAGCCTCTAAATGTGTTTTCTTAAAGGGGCAGTCTTTTTTTTCGCTTGACAACTTTGTCCTGGCTCTTCACGCTGGATCCACTGATATCTTGGCTCTTTGCCCGGAATGGGTTGGCCACCCCTGACCTAACCAATCTGTCACACAGCCACCCATGCTGCATTGTCAGATGAAGGATGCCACCTCAGCACAGGTACAGACTAAGGCCATTGTACAGGCAGCAGCACAGGGGTGGGGGGAGTGGCACTGTGGAGCCAGTGCTGGGGGGGGGGGGGAGAGAACAGGCTTTTAAGCCAGCTCCCCCCAGCACCAGCTCCTATTTCCCCCCTGCCCCTTGCTGCCTCTGATAAAGAGTCTATTGTCCTTCATCCTCGTCACTGGACAATGCCATGGTATCAGACACTTCCTCTCCAGAAATGGGAGATTTCAAGGCACGTCAAGACTTCTTATCCAAGGCTGAAGCTAATCATCTATCCAGGCTGAATTTATACATGAAAATATGCACAAATTTGTGGGCGTTACTGGGCCCTGTCCCAGGAAGAGTAGCTCTCTGTGACTTACGCAAATGAGTCCCTCATTAGCATATTTTTTGCCGAGAAAACATGTAGTGTAGACATAGCCTTACTGGAAACAGCCAGAACTCAGTGGAACATCTGAGCTTCTGCATCAAAGCATATGGAGAAGCATTACTACATCATTACTAAGGGTTCTGAGTGCCGGTTCTGAGTGCCTGTATATCAGGGGCGGGCAATAAGAGTCCCACAGGCCAGATGCAAATCACCAGGGTTAACCTCTAGTGGGCAGCTAGACATTTTATTTACTTGCACATCCACAGGTATGACCTCTCACAGCTCCCAGTGGCTGTGGATCGCCACTTCTAGCCCATGAGAACTGTGCAAAGTTGTCCCAGTCCGTACCATTTCCTGTGGCTCCCTTTGGCTGGAACGGCATAACATGGCCAACGAGAGCTCTGGGTAGCTGTATTGTGGATGCATAAGTAAATGAAGCATCTGGCAGCCAGCCAGGGGCTAACCCCTGGTGAACTGCATCTGGACTGCTCACTGTCCCTCCTGTTGTATCTGCATCCTGCCCCATCTTGCTTGTCATGATGGTGGCCAATGAAAGATCATGTAATGGAAAGAACAAATCTATGCTCCAGGGCAAAGAGATTGGATCTTATGGGCAGGAATATTTATTTGAACCTCCTTCCTACAATCGCAAAACAGGTGTTGCTCTCGAAAAAATAATTTTGTAAACTGAGGCTCTGACACAAAATTCATGGAGCACTTGCCTAAGCCTTCTACAGAGCAGTTCAACGAGTCTGCGATGGAGAATCGTCTGGTGACCAAGATGTCCCATAACTCTGGCTGCTGCATCAGCTACAGTGATCACAATGAGAAGGGGATCATGGTTACAGAATTCAGTAATGGCAATATCTGTACAACAGACTATAGAAGACCTTTCTTTCAGTGTCAATCCCTCTTTTGGGGCAAAGCAGAGGAAACTTTCCACTAGTGGCTAAAAAAATACCAACATTCTAAACAATTATTCCACATGATCTGCAAACTCAGGAAGACTGCAACCCATCCATCAGTTCAAACGCAGTTCACATTTTTAATATTAACTTTGTTGACTTAAAAAGGGAAAGGGGGAATATGGTGGATGAGGTAGCAATAATTTTGACGGTAAGGAGCAGGGAAGCAGAATTTCTCCTTTTTGAAGAAAAAGCAACTATGACAAAGAAGAACAGACATTATAAGGAAGAGAACTGGGATGCAGATGGTTTCCTGAATGTCTAGGAGGGTGGCAAAAGTGTCCTGCAAAGTTGTAGTGGAAGCCTGAAATTCATTTATTAGTGGATGTGTGGGAAAAAATTTTGTCTCCTCCAAAAAGTAAAAATCACTAATTAATAGCTGCCCCCACAGACAATTACTCTGGGGTGACAGGCTTATTCCTCGGATGAATAAATGTCAAGGCAATTTTTCAAAAACTCTACATAGACAGAGAGATTCAATTGTGTCATGTTTCTGAAAATCATGCCATCCAATTGTTGAGAGCGGAAGAAAAGGTACTTTTCAGACCAGCCAGCAAGGCGGGGCTAAGCCTTAATCCTGATCCTGGAGACAGACACTGCAGGTCTCTACAGTGTGAAGGATGAAAACACTGGCCTCACATAGGACAGCTACAGAATTCAGGGACACTGAGTTCATTATACTAAAGGGTGGTAAACTGATAACACCTTTTTTTCTTTTGCTTTATAAGCCAAGTGACCTCCCTGGCCTCAAGTCCTTAGGCAGGTTTGTTTCTCTAATCACCACCTCACTGACAGGCACAGTAAACAAGGCCAATCCACTTGATCATGGATTACAGACCCACGCAGATGGAGAAACCTAGGGCTATAGTTTGAAGTGGTAAAAGCTAGACTTAATACCAGTGCATGACTAGTGAGACTCCTGTCTATCAGAAAAGAAAGGTTTTATATAGCCATGTAATGATGACTGACTTATCCTTTCAGGTAGCATTTATATACACTGGATCTTTTTTAATGTTTTATACATTTAGGACATTTGTGTGTATTTGTCAGTCCCTAGAGCACACTGTATGCATGATTACATATGAAAATAAGGAAAAGATCACATTGCATTACCTAGAAACAGCTGCCCTAAGTGTTTTCACTACTCAACTCAACTATCCCAGCTGAGAACTCCAACAATTCTGACCAATGAATTGGGAGACTGCTGTTTTTGTAAACATCAAACAGGATTTACAGCTTTGGCCCTCAATGAACCAAGCTATCACAATTTCAACTATATCCCCTGAAAGGCAATCTGTCTCTAAAATCCCCTCAGATGCACTTTGGTCCCTAGGGAAGTAAAACCTGGCTGACATCTCTATTTTTGATTGAGGCGAAGATCGCAAATAGCAATCTCTTAAATAGTCTAAAGGAGATTTTACTTGATATCCCTGCTAAGTGATATTCATGCACTGGACAGGGATGTAAAAAGGTCCTGAATCAGGGATTAACACTTTGGACAGAGAAGCTGTGATTCACCACTGCTATCAAGAAGTGCAGTAGCAGCAACTGTACTGCACCTTCTGGGACCATTGGTGTAGCTCTGAGCTTCAACCACAAGATTAACAGGAAAACTAATGGAGAGGAACAGGACAAGATGAGCATGGGGTGGGAACAGATCTTTTAAAATCTGATTTAATACACTGCAGCAGAGACAATGACTAACGAGAATTAGACTTTAAACCACAATTACCATACTGCAGAAAAACCTGTCTGTTTTATGCAAAAGAATTTTACGAATAAATAACCATGTACATCTTCTGACTGCAAAATTTGTCTTGACTGCTTTAAAAAGAAGCAAATTAGTCATTACTTGCCTTCCGCTTCTTATAAATGGAACTGCCAAACATCTTCTTACTAGAATGTGATGGATTACCAAATCCCACAACTGCAGAAGCAGTTCCCTATCCAGATTGATTGGAGATCAACTACATTTGGAAGCAAGGCAAGAAACTAGGGATGTAAATATCCCAGTTAAAAAGTTATATGATTAAACATAATGTTTACCTGGTTAACCATGATCTCGCAGTGGGAGGCTGCTCCAGCCCAGCAGGACCCATACCTGTGGTGGGACATGAGTGGAGGCACTGCTACAGCCAGGCCAGGCTGGGGTGGGCAAAGCAGCCCCCCATCAGTTAACCAGTTACCCTGGTAAGCATGCCTCTAAGGAGCATGCTTACTGGGTAACCAGATAATCCTTTACATTCGTACAAGACACTCAAATAAAAACTCTTCTGAGATTTTGTACTGACTACAGCATGGATTCATCATACTTGTTCGGATTATTTTCTCTTTTTAAGAGGCATGATTTTGACCCACTGATTGTTAGTGGCACAGGAACCTGAAATATCTTTAGGAGACCTTACTGCATTAAGTCTATGTACCATTGTGGGAAAGGGTAATTTCTCAGGGAAGGGCAACCACGGCCCTGCAGAACTAAGAGTACATCTACACAGTAGGGCTAAAGTAAAATTAAGGTACGCAACTTCAGCTATGTCAATTGCGTAGCCGAAGTTGAAATAGCTTAACTTGGCTTTAGGCACTGTCTACACAGCAGGAAGTCGAAGGAAGAAAACTCCTCCTTAGACTTCCCTTACTCCTCATGAAATGAGGGTTACCATGAGTTGTCCTCCGGGTCAACATTGTTTCAAAATAAAGGCTTGTAATATAGATGCACACTATGTTATTTTGGAATAACGTCAATTATTCTGAAATAACGCTGCTGTGTAGACGTACCGTAACATGACTTGGCGGTGATTAGAGAAATTCACTCAGGTTATAACACTTCCACAGAATCACTTGGATATACTAGTTCAAACTGGATTTTCAAGAGATCAACAAAATTTAAAATCAGATTATTCACCCAAACTTCTTAAATCAGGGACTCATTTCTGATCTGGGAAATAGACAGAATCTTTTGGCAGACCAAAAGAAAAAGTTGGAGAAGTGTTTCCTATCAACTTCCTTTCACTCCATCCCATTTCACTCCCATCCTCTAGGAACTCCCCAAATGGAACTGACATGCTATCACTAGACTAGGCCAGATCAATGAAAATTGCTAAGACCAAAGAATTGTATAATCAAATATTTCATTTATAAAAAAGTATATATTAAAACATTGTCACACAGCTTTCACAAGCACAACCACCATCAGCACCAAGTGTAAGTGCACAATTAAGGCTTGCTTTTTTTTTTTTAAGAGTAACCAAAGGGTTATTCTAAACCAGGGTTTCCCAACCTATGGGTCGCCATTACATTTCAAAAGGTCGCCAAGTGTCTCCCCAGGTGGCTCTGCCCCCTCTCTTCCCCCTGTTTTTGAATTGCCTTGGGTCACCAAGTCTTCCTGAATTGTCAAAATGGGTCCCCATCTGGAAAAGGTTGGGAACCGATGCTCTAAACAATGAGAAAAATAGTTTAAGCAACAACTAACAATGGACTGTCCCAGTGACAACATAGTCTTGTTTTCACTACTATGGGCATGGCCTATGAAAAATGGGGAATTGAGCAAAGCACCAGGGAAAAAATAAGTGGTAAAAGGAAGGAAAAACCTCTTGTTCTCTTCCTTCCCCTCCTCAGAGCTTGAGTGTTAAGCGATACGTGGTGGGGGGAAGGGTTGGTCCTAAAATTTAACCATATTTAATATTTCATAAGAACGGCCATACTGGGTCAGATCAAAGATTCATCTAGCCCAACATCCTGTCTTCCAACAATGGCCAATGCCAGCTGCCCCAGAGGGAATGAACAGAACAGGTAATCATCACATGATCCTCCTTCTGTCACCTATTCCTAGCTTCTGAAAAACAGAGGCCACAGACTTACAGTGTGTTGTATAAAGAAATACTTCATTTTATTTGTTTTAAACCTGCTACCTATTAATTTCTTTGTTGACTCCTAGTTCTTGTGTTATGGGAGCAAGTACATAACTTTCCCTTTTTTACTTTTTCCACACCAGTCATAATTTTACAGGCCTCTACCATATTCCCCCTTTGTCTCCTCTTTTCTAAGATGAAAAGTCCTAGTCTTATTAATCTCTCCTCATATGGCATCTGTTACAAATGCCTAATAATTTTTGTTGCCCTTTTCTGAACTTTTTCCAATGCCAAGATCTCTTTGAGATAAGGTGATCACAAAATGTGGGCACACCATGGATTTATATACAGGCAATAATATATTCTCTGTCTTATTCTGTATCCCCTTTTTAATGATTCCTAACACTGTTTGCTTTTTTGACTCTAAGATCTCTCGAGTCCCCATCATTTATATGTATAATTGGGATGTTTTCCAATATGCATTACTTTGCATTTACCAACATTGAATTTCATCTGCCATTTTGTTGCCCAGTCATCTAGTTTTGTGAGATCCTTTTGAAACTCTTCATAGTCTGCTTTGGACTTAATTATCTTAAGCAGTTTTGTATCATCTGTAAATTCACTGTTTTCCCCTTTCTCCAGATCATTTATAAATATGTTAAATAGGACTGGTTTCAGTACAGACCCCTAGTTACCTCTCTCCATTCTGAAAACTGATAATCCTACCTTTTGATAACTAGTTAAAAGATAGGCAACAATCCATGAGAGGACATTCCCTCTTATCCCATGACACCTTACTTTGCTTAAGAGCCTCTGATGAGGGACCTTGTCAAAGGCTTTCTGGAAACCTAAGTACAGTACACCATACCCAACCCACAGAGTTCCCGTTGTTCAGATGTTTATTGATTATATGCTTTGTCAGCTGCCCCCATATGGCAATAAACTACCATGAAAAAGGCAGAGGCGCTGTATAAATTCTTGAAAAACCACGTTCAACATTAATTTATCTGAAAGTCTACCATTAAGGTACAATATAATCTCAAATACCTCATGCACATGTTCCAATACAAGTTACTATGTAATGCCCTTTTAAAGCCATCAAGGAACTGGACTGTTACACTTGGTATTTGCAGGTGGAAGTATCAGCTGCCAGCTAATCGTCATTTTATCATATTACCTTCCTTATGTACACAGGCCCAATCAAGTGAAAGAGAGAGAGTGTTTCATAACTTATGTCTTGGATTGTCCAGGAAGAGCAGAGCTTCATTCATAGGCGAGAGACAAAGGCCTCTTGTAAACCTGAGTCCACCTGACAAAGTTTGCACTAGAGAATGTTTGCAGTAAGACATGGTATTCCAAGGCATATATTAATCCTTTTTTTGGTCATAAATACAAGCACCATAACTTAACCCTTTGCAATCAGCTAAAGCAGATCTCCCAGTAATATTAATGCATTTCTGCACCAGAAATGGAAAAATAGGCACTGTGCGCTCAAACTTCAGCCATTTTTCTAGAGCAGCAGTTCCCATCTGTCGGGCCGGAACCATTGGCTGCTGGGCCGCGGTGGCTCTGGAGGCAGGGGTGGCATACACGTGTCCTGCCCCACCGCTCAGCCAACCAGCACCACGCAGGGACAGGGTCTCCTACTGGGCCGCAGAAGAGCCGTTCGCTGCGCAGCAGGAGGGCCACATGGCACCTGGCATGGCAGCCTTAGACCTGCCGTGACCGGAGCAGCAGCGCTCAGCTAGCGGTTGGGAGGCAGTGCAGAGCTAGGTGAGGGGGGCAAAGCAGGGACTGGGGGCTCTGGGGGTCAGAGCTAATATTAGCGTCTGGAGACCCTGGACGGGACACTTGAGCTCTGGAAACAGGAAACTGGCCCCGTGGGGTCTAGTGGTGGGGGGCTGGCACTGGGGGGCTCTGAGGGCAGAAGACCCTCATGGGGAGAGGGGGTTGGGTGCAGGGGACTCTGGGGTCAGTGGCTGGCGCTTGGGAGTAGTGGAGGGGTGGGAGGCTCTAGGGGTTAGGGCTGGCACCGGCAAACTCTGGGGGCAAGGGCTTTTTATACTGTGGACCGGAAAACCCACACAAACTTTTGGCAGACTGGCACCTTTTTATTTGCATATTTGCATATTCATTATTTGCACAATGAATATACAAATGTACAAATAAAATGTTACCAGTCTGCCAAAAGTTTGAGAGTGGGTTTCCCAGTCTGCGGTATAAAAAAAAGGTTGGGAACCACTGTTCTAGTGTGTTGAATGTATATCTGCATAAGAGCTAGCTTGAAACTGATCAGTAATCGACAAGTCAGTAGCTCAGTTCATACTGAAATGAGACCTACGCCACTATGAAACCTATAGGGCCTCAGAATTTTCCTCAAAGATTTGGACACAGGTCTGGTAAATTAAATCTGCCGAAAATGCTCATCTGAAATGTCTGGGCTACCACGAACTAGTACTGGCGCTTCTCCAAACTACAAATCTCTAGGTACATCACTTACTTTAGATTTAAATTTAATTTTGTCCCACAATGATCGGATTTTCAGAAGGCGTTAGAGTTGATATAAAATATTGTGAACACAGAAATTAACATTATAAAAAAGTGTTAGTATATTGAATGAAAAACTTAAAAAAACAACAAATAGTCTAGTAGCACTTTAAAGACTAACAAAATATGTAGATAGTATCATGAGCTTTCGTGGGCACAGCCCACTTCTTAGTCTTTAAAGTGCTACCAGACTATTTGTTGTTTTTTAAAGTTTTTCCTGTTACAGACTAACTCAGAGGGCTATCCCTCTGAAGTATGTTGAATGTTAGTCTATCCCTTTAACATTCCTTAACAACTTGCTGCACCTTGTGTGTGACAATTCAGCTTTCAGATCTCAAATGAGTAAACTATGAAGCACCCTTACATGGCCTAATGAATAACTAGAACCTGAATAGGGTTCTCTCACATCTAAATAGGAGTTTGGAAACCAAAGAGAACTGCCCACTCCAAGAACAAACAGCACGCTATGCCCCTTCATTACCACTTTACACCATGTTTGTTGTTCAACACAGGTTGAATAGAGGCAATTTTCAAATCCAGAAGACTAAATGTAATGAGATCAGAATAATAAGATTATCATAATCTGCTTCGCACACACACAGCTAGGATCAGTCCTAATCTCTTCATTTCAAGACAGATGGAAAGCATGAAAACAGAGATAAGAGGCCAATTTCCTAGAATAGGCAGCTTTTCAAGGTTTACTTAGAATAAATCAATATTTTGCTAGATCCTTGCCTATTCTGACCACTTCCAAGAGAATTTATTGGATGGTGGAAGCAGGTTTCACAAGCATCATACAATACATTTCTTGTTAGTTGCATTACAGAAGAACTGGAAATCTATTATAAATTTGAGTGAGTTTGTCTGTGAGTGTGTTCAACCACTCCTCCTAATTAGTGTTCAGCTTCCTCTTAGCATAACAAAGCAAAGTAACGTTTCGGTTGAGCCAGAAAAATGGGATGTGCCTGGAATGGGATTACTTCTCAAACCCATACAGGAAAGAGACAGAATTACCAGGCAGGAAAAAAAGTTTGGCTGGGGGTGCCCCAGCCTCAAGCCTTGTACTCCCAGGCGCCCTGTACGGAGGATGGGGAGGGGGACTGAAGCTGCCCCCCCCCCAATTCATACAGGAACACTGCTGTCTGTTTCCCTTCATCAGGGATCAAGGGGAAAGTGCACACTTTGCTAAATTCCTCATTCTTAATGGGGAGCGCAGAGGGAAGACAAACCTGGACCTGCCCCAGCAGGGGGACATGCACCACCCCCCCCCAGCTGTGCCTGCTGGAGCTACATAGAGAAGTGCTCTCACTTAGCTCCAAGGTGCTGTGGTAAGACAGTGCTGGGGTAGTCCTCCCCTCAAGTCAGGCTGCATACTGAACCCCTCATCCCCAGCCCCATCCCAGAGCAATGATTCAAATGAAGCATGGACATTTTCATTTTATTTTCCAAAAAACAAAAACTGTTGAGGACCAGAGCAATGCTGGGTAAATCTTCTAGTTTCATATACTGGAAAAAAACAGAGGCTCAGGTAGAGATTATATTCTACTGCAGCTCTACCAGACCTCGGATGCTTTAATTGAAACAATCAATAGGACAAAGAGACGTGACCTGACCTTACAAAACTAGAAATGATCTGCTTATCAGTTTTCATAGACAAGACATGCCAATACTAGGCTACTGATGATCACTATAGGTTGAACCTCTCTAATCCAGCAACATCTGTGGCCGGGCATGATTTTAGTTAGCCCATGGGTATGACTAAGTTTCTCACAGTCCCATAAAGTTTGTTTACAGCCACTAGTCCTGGCTCTCAGTGTTCTGTGCTGTTATTTAGCTCTAATTTACACCTAAATGTCTTCTCAGAGTGCAGTAAGCAGTGGAAGTGTTGGTAATGTTGCTAGACAATATCGACCTCCCTTGGTCTGGCAAATTTCCTGGTTCACCAGTCAGGTCCCAAGGGTGCTGGACTAGAGAGGTTCAGCTTATTGTAAATTTGAATCTTTGGCCAGAAATCTTTGGCCAGACAGAGCAGGTGTCAGTCAGTTTTCTTGCATTCAAAGGGCCATTTTTAGGGTCTTTGCTAATGGCAACAAGAGAAAGTGGTGTGTACCAAGCTCATCTTTTCCACATGGAAGGGGATGACAACTTTTCAGCAAAAGTCTCACATAGAATGACCTTGGATAAACAGAATTAACTAGGTGATCACTGAATGTGGCCCGCACACAGCTCCCACAATGGCTAAGAGTCAGTTATAGCACACATTATAACAGAGGCAAGAGAAGTAAAGAAAAGCAAGAGGATATTGAAGCACTAGCTCTAAACACCAGGACAGCATAAGACTAATCAAAGATGTTCAGAGAAATTAATTGTAAAATAAGCATTTAAGCCAGGGGTCGGAAATCTAAGGCCCGGGGGCCGGATGTGGCCCCTGGCTTGTCTGGATCCGACTGCTGAAGCTCAGGGATTTTCCTCCCCCCTCCCCAGCATTGGGAGCCCATGCTTGCACTCGAGGCCTCCCCGCCCCCCCTCCCCCCGCCACCAGGGGGCTGGTGCACACACACACAAAATCTATTAACCTGGGCTCTCCCAGGCTCTGGCATGCAAAGGGAATGTGCGGAGTGTCTTTTCTCCTTCTTAGTTGGGGTCCACATCAAGGAGGGGTGGGTTTTTTGTGCTTCTTGTGTGTGGTCCTTGACTGACTTTTTTGTGGGTCAGTGGCCCTTGGCCCAAAAAAGTTTTCCCACCCCGATTTAAACAATGAATGAACTTATGGGCTTAGGACAAAATGGAACCAATAGCTGAACAACCCTACTGGAAAGAAATTTAACAAGCTAAGAAGTGATAGCTGCTTCTATGAAAAACCACGTAATATGTAGGCCAGCAAGAGAGCCATGGCATGCTTTCAATCAAAGCTTGTGATGCGTGTGACCTCTGTAGTTCACTATAAAATGTATCAGCCTTTTAAACTAGTTCTACAGAGGAGTGGTAAAATATTTAAGAAGCCCTGCAAGATGTAATCTTTCTGACAGGATTGGTAAAGGAACATTGCTTTCATCACCATTTAAAACAAATTAACAAGTTACGTAGACGTGCTCTTAGCAAGCAATCAACTGCACAGTAGGTCACAAGACTATCTTGGCTGACAAAGAGCCTGTTCACACTATAGCCACAATGATGGTGATGTAATAGGTTAAAGGCAGAGCTGCAAGGAATACAATTTGGTTTATGTCCATACAGCAGCTTTTCTGCCATCACAGCCATATTTGCATGCCTATACCTACCCCACTGCCTCAGCATGTTTTCATCTGCATTCTGGCCAGTGATCTGAACCACTGACATGTGAGTGAGCCACATCAGCAATCAATATTACCCAAAAGAGCCACCATAGGGGTGAACCCCTCATTCCCTCAGTAGAAGACATGCAGAGCATGAAGTACGGCTACTGAGACAATGCACTTTGGGATGTTCTACCACAAGGACAGCTGGGAAGAATAAGGCTAATGAAGCCAGTTTCACAGTCTTGGTCAGAGGATCATGTCCTTGTTAAACTGACTAGAGAATGATAGCCATATACCAAGTTAAGCATGTGGCAGGGGTACTGCTTGCTGCTATTATTTCCAACTGAGTCTTAACCATGCCTTGCATGAACAAACCCACATTTAGAGCCAGTCACAGAACCACGGAAATGTAGGACTGGAAGATATCTTGTCAGGTTACCTAGTATAGTCCTGCCTTAGATGCTGGGGCCTAAGTATTATCTATACCAGGAGTGAGCAATAGGAAGGTGGCAATTCCTCACAGTTAGCCCCTGGTGGGATATCGCTGCTTTATTTACCTGTGCCTCTGCAGGTTCGGGGGGTTGCAGCTCCCGTTGGTTGCAGATCACCATTCCCAGCCAATGGGAGCTGCAGGAAACAAACACCACTTCCCAGAGCTCCCACTGGCCAGGAAAGCTGTAAGCACCTCTTCCTGTGGAGGTGCAGGAAGCTAATCCTGATGAACCACATCTGGCCCACAGGTCGGTATTTGCCCACAGCTGATCTAGAACAGTAGTCACTGACTGCTCGATCACAGAGGCACTGACAGTCGATCGACGCACTCAGTGTTGCCAGTGCCCACCCCCCCTAATGAGGAGCCCACGCTGGCGCTACAGCCTCCCACCCCTCGCAAAATTGGAGCCAGCACCAGCTTCCGGGAGAGGAAGGGGGGAGTCCTGAGGCTCTGCACCAGATTTGGCTTGGTCAGAAGCACGCACTGCTCCTCCCCTCCCCATAGCAGCACGTGTGCTTCCTTATTCACCCTACCTTCCCCCATGCTCCTGGGAGGCAGGGTTGGAGGGCTAACATGACGGCAAAGGATCTGGACTTTGAGCAGCTGGATTTCTTAAAAGGGCCGGCATGCGTGGTTCTTCCAGTGCAGCTTGCAGATCCTGCCCGAGAGATACTTGTCCCTGAAGATCCCCAGGTACCGGCCAAGCTGCTCCTGCCCCCCTCTCCCCTGGCTAAAGACCTACCAGCACCCTGCTCCTACCCCCTGGCAAGAGACCAACCCCCAGTTTGCTCCTGCACTCTACCTCCCACCCAAATTCTGCATCCCCATCCCTATCCCATCACTGGCAGCCCTGTCCCACACACTGGACCCCTCATTTTTGGCCCCTTCCCAGAGCCGGGGGGGGGGGGGGCCTCAAAAAATCCACTAGCCACTCCAGAAGAGTTAATCTGGCCTGAGGCCTTGAACCTCAGTCCTATCTACACTCCCCAGCCCCATGGGGTTGGAATGCCAGGGGAGTGAGGTGTCTCAGGAGCACATCAGTGAGGGTTGGGGTTTTTTGCAGGGGTTGTTTTTTTGCATCTCACTTGTGTGGTCCCTGATTTTTCTCTGGGTCACTGGTCCCCGATCCCAAAAAGGTTCCCCACACCTCAGAAATAAAGACAATGTTGAAACGTTTTGTGTTGGACATAATATTTTATTTAAAAAAAAAAACGAAGCCTGGCCAGCAAGCCCCCAGTTGGGGCCAAGCCCCATCTGGCTGCAGCATCATAACACTCCTGCACCCCCACACCCAAACCCTGAGCCCATCATACACCTGAACCCCCTGCCCTGAGCCCCTCATCCCCAAACTCCTGCACATCACACATACCCAGTCTTGTGCCACAACACTCCTGCACCACCCACACTGCAAACCTGTGCCCCCATACCCCCCACCCAAACACCTGCACCCCCACATCCACAAGCCTGTGGCTTGCTCAGCACCCCAACCCCCCCGACCTGAACACTCTCCAGCCTGAAGACCCCTTCATGAGCCAGCATCCCCTTCTCCACCACCTCCTGCACCCAAATTCCCTCCCAGATCTTGCACCTCTCACACCTTCCCACACCCAAATCCCTCATTCCTACCCCAGAGTCCGCAACTCCTGTCTCAACCCAGTGACAGTGTATAAGGGAGGGGACAGCAAGTGATGGGGGGGGGGGGGGACGGAGAGGGTGGGGCCTCAAGGAAAGGGTAGGGTCTCAGGGAAGGAATGGGGTAGATCTTGAGTTGCCGTGAAATTTAAAAAGTGATCTTGGATGTAAAAAGGTTGAGATCACTGATCTAGAACATCCCTGGGAGGTTTGTCTAACCTACTCTTGTAGAATCTCCATCATTTGGAGTTTCTTTAACCTCCTTAGGGAATTTGGTAAGCATACGCTTATCGGATAAGTCAACTAGTCGCTTACATTGCTACACCAGATCCTGTGGAACCGCCCCTACCCTCCCCCCACGCTGCTGTCCAATAGAGATGCAGCAGCGCAGAGGGAGAGGGAGGTAGGCAGGAGCTGGCACATTTATAAAAAAACATCAGCTTTCAAGCTGGCTGCCCGTGTGTATCAGCTCACATAGAGCTGCCTGTTCCCCGCTCTCCTGCACTGCAGGGGGAGGCTGCCGCAGAGCAGCCTCTATCCGCAGTGGGCCCAGGTGGGATGCTGGCGCAGCCTCTGCCCCTGGGGAGCTCAGGCCCCCGCGGACAGGGGCTGTTGCCGCTCCCCACTGCTACCTCTAATACAGAGGCAGCAGTGCAGGGTGACAGGGGGCTCCCTGGTTGTGGGGCCAGAAGCGCACTGGCTGCCAGCCCTGCCCCCAGAGACTATCGAATAATCATGTAGCCGATAACATTTGGTGCACTTAAACAATTATTCAATTACACGGTATCTAACATCTCCAAAGGATGAGAGAAGCGGATATTCATCTTAGATTACAAACTTAACAATTGTTGTACGTATCTAACAAAACAAAAGGAGACTACTAGGTCTCGGCTGGGGTATACATTCTTAACCAGTTACAGAACACTGGCTCCATGGATGGGACATCGGTTGCATATTCTATGAAATGTGCAGGTGGAAGGTTTCCTATACACTAAACTAGTTTCAGTGGCTTTTCTGCCAATGTTACATTGCATGAGGAAGCAACAAAGGAAATAGAGAAGTGTTCTAATTGGGAAATATTTTTAAAGGAATCAGATGGCATGTTGCCATATTCTTGTGCCAGAGCTTTTACAGATGGGTGGAGATACAAAGCAGCAAGCCAGTTAAGTCACACTTATTTACAGGATTATGCTGGAGACAAGGTAACAGTTTGAAGTACAATTAAAGTTCACATACAGTCCATTCTGCTATATATCTTAAGCCACCACTACAGGACGTTGTAAAACATAATAGAACGTGCTTCTTTTTAAAATCAGCTTACTTAGCATCTTCGACCATTTTCGGTGGGAAAATTCTGCTAACAGAACAAGACCTTGCATGAGGAATAGGCTCTAAAAGGTAATTCTTGATCTTAAGTCAGTACTTAAGTTCCAAACACGCTAAGAAGGATTCTTAAGTGTTGGAAAACATCAGCAAAAAAATCAAGGGATGAGACCAGGACAAGACACAATCAAGGTTGTTAGAAGCCAGGCCTCTATGTATTTTGCAGCTAAGAGCTTACTGCAAGTCTACCTTTTACAAGAACTATGCTTCAGAATATTTGGTATAAGAAATGTTTTTAGCCCTTATGACTGCAAAGAAATGCTGGAAAACACAAACTGAGCATATGCTGATGAAGCAGTTATCTTCCTGAGTCAGCAGAGTCTGAAACACTAAAGCTCTGAGGCACGAACTGCTCATTTCATCTCAATGGGATTCTTAACACTCAAACCTGAAAAGGACAAATTAAATTTCAATTCTGATTTAAAAAAAAAAAAAGCCAATGTATTTATTCTTCCGAAGATTTAGGGACTCTATGCAGAGTTTTTTAATTGTTTGATATTGGGGACTACCTGTCTCCTACTCTCTAGAGCTTAATTAAACATACGCAGAGGGCTGAGATGTGAACTCAGTGGTACATACAGATGTGACTGCCTCATGTGCTTCTCCAATTGCCACAATCTTCTCCCTCTCCACACTAGAGATGTTAGATACCATGCATTTTAGTAATCATGTAGTTGAAACAATTTTGGCAGTTACACGGTTACTAAAAACTCCATGGGGAGGGCTGGCAGCCAGTGTGCTCTTGGCCCCACTCCCGGGGAGCCCCTGGCTACTCCATGATGTTGCCTCTAATACAGAGGCAGCAGCGTGGGACAGCAGTAGCTCCTGTCTGGGGGGAGGAGGGGGGGAGGGAGAAGCTCCCTGCAAACAGAGGCTGCACTGGCACCCCACGGAGCTGCCATCATGGAGTTCTCCAGGGACTAGGGATGTGAACAACTCGTCGACTATCTGATAAGTAAATGCTTATTGGATAGTCGACACACTAGTTGACTAGTCGCTTCCCTCCCCGCTTTGCTGCCTATATCAGAAAGAGGAAGCAAGGGGGATGAAGGGGGTGCTTCAAAGGGGCAGCGCTGCGTGGAGCCTGGGGTCAGCTGGGGACTCCCCAGCTAACCCAAGCTCCATGTAGCGCTGCTGCTTTGAAATGCTGTGGGGAGGAGGGATCAGTGCCCTTATCGACTAATCAAATAGTTGAAGCAAATTGCATTGACTATTCAATTAGCCAATTAGTCTAAATTTAACTTCCCTACCAGGAATTGCACAGGAAGCTGAGTCCACAGACCAATAGGTTAATAAGAACCTGCAACATTTCTATTTGGTGGCTAAGAAACCGCCTTCTGTCATGCTGCATCACCCTTTCCTTTTCCTGATGCGATTCTTATGTCTTTTTTCTTTTTCTCCCATCATTCCTATCCTTCTCCATGCCATCTGCCAGATTGGCCTGCCAGGCCTTGTGTGTTCTGATGCATCACTGCCTTGCAGGATCTGCTTGAACATATTCTCTTCAGAAGGCTTCCTTCTCCTTCGCATCAAGCCCAGATGTTCCTCAAGTGTGGAGGGGGCATACCTCCGGGCTTCAAGGCCAGCAGCTACACAAAACAGACAGCCATATTGTATTTATAGTTACAATGGAAAGTGAAAGTTTCAAAATTCCCTTTATTCTCAATTTTGTTTTGTTTTGTTTTGTTTTTAAGACAAGCTTATTGACACTTCTGTTGTGGAGTGCTTCTGCACAGCACTACTCTCCACTCCCTATCATGGTGTAGCGAAGAAAAAGGAGGGTATTAACATTTTCTGTTGTGTGAAACAATTCAATCCCTATTTCCAAGGTACAAAGTATAGTGTAGGGGTGGCCAACCCGTGGCTCTCCGGGGAGGGGAAGGGGATTGGGTTAGAGCCGAGGGCTGGGGATGCCTGGCTCTGGGGGAGGGCATTGGGTTAGAGCAGGATGCTGGGGGTGCCTGACTCTGGGGGAGGGGTGGGTGCATTGGGTTAGAGTTGGGGGGCTGAAGCACCTTAAACTCAAAGTCTTCATGGATGCAGAATAAGGCAGCCAACACAGATTCATATTTAAATTCCAGGGCAAAAAAAGAATTAGCATGTACCTGGTTTACACTGTGTTTCTTTAAAGAAAATTCAAAGGCTTTGTTTGCCCAGCTGAAGCAATTATTCCGAGATATGAGTCTCTCCCTTATTGTTTTTGAACCTGTCATATTTGCAGTCTGGCACAGACCTGAATTTTTATAACTATAAAAAGCCATAATCTTCATAAGTTAAAAAAAAAAAAAAAAAAAAAAGAGGACGCCATACCAGACATCAACAAGCTGGAGTGAAACAGGGACTTCAAATTGTGCTAATTTACTTCTCAGTTCAGTTTAATTAAAAAAAAAAAACCTCACAGGACATAATAGGGCAGTCATGTTAAATTTAAAATACACAGTGAGGATGCTTGTTTTTAGTGTGAGAATATTACTGTATTTTCAAGTTTTTTTTTAATTTGATGTGTGTTCCTTGTCAAGTTCTCTGAAGATCTATGGACTGGCTGTGGATTTTTTTAAGTGACTAGAGACTATCGGTTTTGGTCTGAAATGTCCTGTAATGTTGTTTTTATCACTATATTGTGTGTGTGTGCGTACACATACATACATATACGTGGCTCTTTGCACTCTATCCACAGCTATTTTGGCTCTTAGTCTCTAACTGGCTGGCCACCCCTGGTATAGTGCAACAATGCTGAGTACTGGCACTGTGTATTCAGGGGTGGGTATTTTTTTTTTAAGCTGATCTCTCACTCATGAGAATCACAAAAAGGCACAGAACACTGCTGCTGCTGCTGGTGTTCCAAAGCCACCTTGCTCCATAGACCAGTAATCTGTTTACTGCAATAGTACCAGCCAAACTCATTGCAGAAAAGCATGGGAAACTGTCCTAAAACAAAGCATGAAATAAGGTGGTCAACTGTGGAAACCCCTGGGAGAGTATCACAGAGCATCTCCATAAAAGTTTCTCAGAGATCTCGTAGGAGGGTAAAAGTGGTGGAGTTCCTCCCCTGTATTAGGCTTGCCTACTGGGATCAGCTAAACCAGTGGTGAGCAACCCGCGGTCCACCATGGTTCCTTGTGCAGCCCCATGCACCTGCTCATCTGCCCCCTCCCACAGTGCCTCTTGCGCACTTGGGTACCCTGCACTTACCTACTCGTATCCCTCCCTCTCAGCATTACCAGAGCATTGTGAATCAGGTGATTTGTGGCGCTCAAGCTCTGGGAGGGAGGAGGTGGGATGGGGCACAAATCAGCTGATTCACAGCGCTTGGGAAATGCTAGGAGGGAGGGGGAAGGAATGGGGCACACTCGGAAGAGGTGGCAGAGAAGAGGCTGGGTGTGGGGGCGGGCGGGGCTGACTGAAGGGCTGGACTAGGGGCAAGGCCTGCAATGGAGGGGAGGGCGAGCAGCACCTGCCAAAATGTGAAGTGAAACACATTTAAAGCCAAGGGCACGTGTGAGGTGCATGCTGATTGCACACAACACTGTGAGAGCTATATGCGCCCTCCGCTTCTTATGTAACTTTTGCCAGCAATTTAATTTGTCCCAATAACGGATCACTCTGTGTTGAAAAACGAATGACAAAAGAATCAAATGCAGCATACTTAAATCTTATTCTTGGGGACACTGTTAGTGCACAATCTTGCTGCCCACTGAGATGAAGGAAGGCTAATCATGTGTTCCCTGTAAGCTGGGTGCTTGTGTGGTCGCTCAGGAGAGATTCTCATGCCACCCAAGCGATTAGCAGAGCTAGGGATTGTTTCCCCCTTGGAGGGGCACATTCGGATATGCCTTGGTGCACATAAAAAATTATTCTGCCCACAGATGGAAAAGATCTGCACATGGATGGAAAAGATTAGAGGGAACATTGCACTGGAGTAGGAATGTTAGCCAGTTAAATGTTAACTGGTTGCTTAACTAGTTAACTGACTAAGGGTGATCCCAGGTGGTGATGCCCACTTGGAACAGCTCCCAGGGCTCCCACTCCCAGGCCGGGGGGGGGGGGGGGGGGGGCATGGCTGAGCTGAAGCTGCCCTCTGGCCATGGCAGGCTGCAGCTCCTGGGGAATCAGCTAACAATTACCTGGTAAGCATCACCCATTAAGGGTGATGCTTAGTGGTTAACCAGTTAACTGGTTACCCATTCACATCGCTACAAAGGAGAGCCATTAGGTATGCTTGCCAATCTGGGCAGTCAGGGAAAGGCATTTCAAAAATATATGGGAGAGTTTGAATGGTAATAGCTTCTGTGACACCTGGATAATAAGAGTTGGATGTTGAGGGTCTGCTGCTGGATCCCTGTTACATGGAGGAGACACGATCCCATTAGACAGTAATAACTATCTACTTGTGTTGACTCCAATGTCAGAGGAAAAGGGCCCCGTCCTTAGCAGGAAGCAACAAAGGCTAGATTTTCCACATTTAAAAAAAAAAAAAGCTTGATTCATAAGTCACAATGGCAGAGGTTTACAGTAAAGGATCTTCTGAATTGTGCAATGTGTGTGTGGGTACGAGTGCGGCGAGGGGCTCTGAAACTGGTGACACCTACATGTTAAAGCATCTGCCTTAATGTTTCCGCTAGGCTAAAAGTTCCTCTTTCACTTCTAAGAGTAATAAATAGAATAGGACATGAACCAGTTCTTGATAAAGAAAATGTTTATATGGAATTTTCTTATACTAAATTTATTAAAAGCAGGCAATTAACCTTCAGAGCATGTTAATGCCAGCTGATGGAGCCAATAGGCATTATTACGGCTCATTGTTATAAAGGCTGGGGAAAGATGAAAAAAATAATATACCTGTATTGAGGTCACTCACCATTAGAAATGGGTAAAGAAGAATATGGCATACCATAGCATATTTTTAAATTAAGAAGAACATTATTTCCCCAAAGATTTAAAAGATTGCCTGTTCCAGTTTCACACATGTACTGTGCCTCAACAAATAAAAATAAATTGTAAGTCTCATGTTATTGGTAGTACCATAAACTTTTCTTTTGAAAGTTATTTCTTCCTTGGTCCCTAAATTCGCTGAAGTGTGTGGGCAAAATGAACAATTCAGGTACATAGGCCTACATGCAGGAAAACAGCAACATGCCCCAGAATGTAAAGTCAGACAGCTGAGGAAACAAATTCTAAGGAGAGGAAAAAGCCATCAGGGCTAACTAAAACCCATCTTCTAATTAGTGTCCCAAATTAGCTGAACTGTTCCAGGTCAAGAACAAATTAAACACAAAAATGGAACTTTTTATGTCCACAGTGCAATCCTGGAAGGGATATCATAATGCAGGCCAGACACTCTAGGGTATAGTTTTTGATCACAGGCTAATTTTAAGCTTTCAAATGCCTTACAGGAGCACAGTATTTCCATTGTAAGTCCCAGCAACACTAAAGCACTAACTCTCCCCTATTGGCAGATTCCAATCAGGAGATCAATGGCCTGACCTGTGACTCTCTCTTAGCCTTGGGGAGAAGGCTTCATAATTAGCAGACCCTGCACAACAAAACAGAAGCTGTATATCAAGTGTCACATGCGTACTTCTACAAATCATTCTCCAAATCTGTGGTAGGGTTATTTTCACAAGACCGAGACTCAAAATTCCAACAAACACAGACTCATGCTACTAATTCACTAACTTAGGGACCTGTCCATAGAAACATTACAGATCCGTATGACACCACAACAGGTTTCCAGTTGGTCCGAGGTGGTTTACAGCAATATTACTAATATGCAGCCATAAACCTCCTTGGAAATACAGCTTTCCAATTAAGCAGAGTTTCAAACAGCTGCTTGGAAGCTGAGCTCTTCTGGCAAGGCTATAAAAGGAAGAGCAGTCTTCACCTCAGACCTCCATTTAATCAGTGATGAAACAGAACAAAGATTATTCCCCTAATTAGTGAGACAATCCAAAGTGGTTCCCAGCATTTTCAACTTTCAGGTTTCATGTGGGTTATGTGGCTACAGATCTCCTCAAATTCCTGGGCTACTCACCTTTACAATTTCACTAGTTAAAAATAATGTAGCAACAGCAATTATTATAAACAAAATGTGCTCTTTTGTTACTCTTCATCATGAAAACTTGCACAAATTCATTTCACCATAGATTGTACCAACGGTTCCTAATATGACCTATAAAACCGGACAGTATTTTAAAGAGCAAAAAGACAAATCCAGTTCTTCACTGCTACTAAGAAAAAACCTGGAGCAGCAAATACTCATCTGTAGACTTTAAGAACTGCAGAGTAATGTATGTGCCTCTTTTGCTCAAGACCTTTCAGCTTGGAGGGAGGAAGAGACAATTCATCTTCTCAATACAGAGAAGTTAACATTTAACTTTACAGGATGTGGTATAACTATAATTTAAACATAACAATTGTCTACAGTGCTATACAGTGTTTGAAAACATGATCCCAACAATTGTGAGGTTTGGCATGTCACAATGCAAGAATGGAGGATGGCGGGGTGGGGGGGGAGAGAAGAGAAGGAAGTAAAGTTATGGCATTGCTTTGTATGTGCTGGTTCTTTGTATTAGTTTTTACAGTAATAGGTTAAGCGAAAGCAATTGCTGGAGAGATTATGGAAAAGAGAGAGACAAAGTGTGGTGGTCTGAGAGAAGCAGTGTTCAAAAATTTTCAAATACAGTTTGGAATGTAACATAATAAAGAGACTGGATGGCTCAAAGGATCAGTAATGGTAGACAATGCATTTCCCTTCCAGACCTATGGTATAAATAAAGCCCAGGTCAGGAAAGATCAAACTGAATAACCTTTCTTTTTTGGGGGGGAGGGGGCGAGGGGCCTACATGGAGAGAGTTGGGTGTCTCAGTCCAGCTCCTAGAAGGCATTAAAAATAGGCTCAAAAAGATTAGATTTTTATATGCAAATGTTGATTTCATCATACATATGCAAAACAAATATTTCCACCAATAATATAAATGTACAGACAGGCAAAGAAAGAAAAATGCTAATGAAGAACCAAAGAGTCCCATCTTAATATATATACAATGTATATAATGTATGCTGCATAAAACATGTATTAACTGCTCTAACAGCTGGCTCTGGCATTAGCTGAGCTAAAACTGCAGACAACTATGTGGCATTCATAAAGTTTTAGCTTTTGGAATCTCAGTGTCAGTCATTAAACTATTTGGCCCCTGATTTCCCATAACTGCCTGCAACTGGGCATATTAAAAAAATTAAGACATTTTGAAAAAAGCTTAAAATAAACACTGTCTGCTGAAATTATAAAAAATAAAAATAAAATTCTGCCAAGCCAAATTATAAATCACAATGTGCATCCTTCTTGGTGGGGAACAAGGACTGAATGGGCTGGGTGAGTAAATTATCTCCTCAGACTTGGAAGTATTCTTCTCCAAGATGAGGCTAAGGCACACTAGGGTTAAAAGGTTAAAGGTTAACCAGTCAGCCTCACTATTAATGAGTGAGGCTTACGGGTTCTGGTTAACTGATAGGGGCTACAGCAGCTCCCCACCCCTCAGGGGCAGGAAGCTGTTCCAACCCTCCAAGACCCTGTGGAGCAGCCCCTGTCCATGGTGGGCCCAACCAGTCCCTCCACCACTGCAGGTTATGTGCTTGGCTCCCTGGGAGTGGCAGCCCTTGCCAGTCTCTCTCACAGGGAGACAGCTTCACTGCCACAGCAAAGCTGCCTCCCTGGGAGCAAGGCCAGAGGCAGCCCCTCCCAGCCCTGCTCCCAGGGAAGCAGCTTCGCTGCAGCTTTCTCCTTGGGAGCGAGGAAGGCTTCCCTGTCAGCTTTGCAGTATAACACTTATTTAAGCTTTATACTGCAGAGTCCACAGCATGTGTAACTGCTATGATTTTTTGCAGTTACATGGTTACCTTTTGAACTGCATATTTACATACTTAAGGCATATTGGATTTCCTTTGCAATGGGAATAAAACTTTTATCAAAACAGTTTAGACCATTTTCAGACTGGTTAAACCCAGGTCAGTTGGTCAAAATAGAGAGGAACACCAGCCCCAATGAAAGCACTGCACACCTGGTTACAGAGCTCTGCAACTTTGTCCTCACCCACAACTACTTCCGATTCGGAGACAATTTGTATTTTCAAGTCAGTGGCACAGCCATGGGCACCTGCATGGCACCACAATATGCCATCATCGTTATGGCTGACCTTGAACAATGTTTCCTCAGCTCTCACCCCCCCTAGCATTCTTACTCTACTTACGCTACACTGATGACATCTTCATCATATGGACCCACAAA
Organism: Pelochelys cantorii; assembly: GCA_032595735.1. Classification (NCBI taxonomy): domain Eukaryota; kingdom Metazoa; phylum Chordata; order Testudines; family Trionychidae; genus Pelochelys; species Pelochelys cantorii. Next base: position 18,700,456 of record CM064344.1, read on the forward strand.
AAAGAGACTATTGAAGAATTTCACAGGGATTTCAACAACTTCCACCCCATTATCAACCTCAGCCTGTACCAGTCCACACGAGAGATCCACTTCCTTGACACTACAGTACAATTAAATGATGGACAAATTTCCACCACCCATACCAGAAACCTACTGACCGCTACACTTACCTTCATGCCTCTAACTTCCATCCTAGACACATTTCTCAATTTACTGTATACAGCCAAGCCCTAAGATACAACCAGATTTGTTCCAATCCCACAGACAGAGACAACACCTACAGGATATATACAGAGCATTCATAAAACTGAATACCCACCCGGAGAAGTGAAAAAACAGATCAACAGAGACAAAAGAGTACCCAGACATGAACTACTTCAACACAGGCCCAAAAGAGAAAACAGAATTCCACTTATCACCTACAGTCCACAACTTAAATCCCTCCCAACGCATTATCAACAATCTACAACCTATCCTGGAAAATGATCCCTCACTCTCAGAGACCTTGGGGGAAAGGCCAATCCTTGCCTACAGACAACCCCCTAACCTCAAACAAATTCTCTCAAGTAACCACACAACACACCTCCATCAATCATCCAGGAACCCACCCCTCAAAATCAGCTTCAGTGCTAACTCTGCCCACACATCTACACTAGCGATTTCATCGCTGGACCCAATCATATCACCCACCAAATCCTAGGCTCATTCAACTGCACATCCACTAATGTGATCTATGCCAAATGCCAACAATGCCGCACTGCCATGTATATTGGGCCAAACTGGACAGTCTCCATGGGAAAGAATGAAGAGACACAAATCACGTATCCAAAAAGGCAATAAAGCCGGTCCCCGAGTTGCGAACGGTCGACTTACGACCGTTCGCAGTTATGACCAAAGCTGTCATAAATGGCGGACCCCGAGTTACAAATGTGATCCACGCTTATGAACAGCGCGGTCGTGTGTAACTCTGTGGGGTCCGACTTACGACCAACTGCTTGGTCCGTAACCAGTTCATAAGTCTGGAAGAGGATGTACACAAAAATCTGTTGGAGAACACGTTAATCTGCCTGGACACTCATTAATAGATCTCCAAGTCACTGTGATGCTTCATGCCAATTCCACAAGCCAAATACACAGGGAAGGATTGGAACTTAACTTCATTTACAAGTTGAATTCTAATGCAAATTGAATGAACAGGGACATCAGCTGGGTAGCAAACTACCTTCCACATCCTAATGACTTGACTTAAGAACAATTAGCACCTCCGTTGGTTGGTTATCAGCCTGCTCTAACTATTTGAACCATCTACTCACTCTTTTTTTCTTTCCCCTCCTTTTCTCTCTTTTCCCCCTTCCCCCCACTTACTTATTCTTGGATCTGGACTTCTAATACTCTAGTCCAGTGGTCTCCAACCTTTTTACACCGAAGATCACTTTTTAAATCTCAGAACAGGCGAAGATCTACCGCCCCGCCCCTTCCTTGAAGCCCCGCCCCTTTCTATTCTCCTCCTGTCCATCACTTGCTATCCCCAGCCCTTACTTACACACTCTGATAAACACTTTATTTTTAAATTATGCGATATATAAAATTAAAATCATGTGTTTATAGTTATGAAATAAATGGTCTGTTTTTTATTCATGCTATTTAAATCTAAAATGAAGCATTTATAATTATACATTTTGTGGGGACAGAGTTCTGCGGCTGGGGGCAGGGGAGAGGGATCGGGGGCAGGGAGGGGAGAGGACAGGGTTCTGCAGCAGGGGACAGGGTGCCAGTGGGGACAGAGTTCGGGGAGTGGGGACAGAAATGGAGACAGGGGAGTGGGGACAGAGTTCGGGGAATGGGGACAGAGTTCTGTGGCTGGGGAGCGGGGACTGGAGGCTGGGGAGCAGGGACAGGGTGCCAATAGCAGCAGAGTCACCTTCATCTGCCTCCTCCCAGGATTCTCTCCCCCCCACGAGAAGCCAGCACATGCCTCCTCCGGGCCCCCCGCGGCGCAGGGAAACCCCGAGCGTGCCTGCCCCTGGGCTAACCCCTGCCTCCAGCGGCAGGGCCAAACCCCGCGGGAGCCTGCCTCGGGGGCAACCCCCCCCATTCCGCAGCGGGGCCAAAGCCCGCGGGAGCCTGCGGCGGGAGCCTGCGGCGGGGCCAAACCCCCCTCCCACGGTGCAGCACGGCCAACCCCCTCCTGCAGCATGGCCAACCCCCGCGGGCACCTGCCCCGGGGTTAAACCCCCCTCCCGCGGCGCAGCGTGGCCAACCCCCTCCCGCAGCGCAGCCAACCCCCGCGGGCGCCTGCCCCGGGGTCAAACCCCCCTCCCACGATGCGGCCCGGCCCAGCCAACTCCCTCCCCTCCCGCAGCGCGGCCAAACCCCAGGGCCGACTCCCGCTCCTGCGGCGCAGGGAAACCCCTGCGCCCAACTCACCCCTCCGGCGCCGGCAGCGCAGGGAAGCCTCCGCACTCCTCCTCTAGGGCCAACGCCCCCTCCCCCAGCATGCAACAGAGCTGTGGGAGGGGGAGCAGCCCGCGCACTTCCGGAACCCCCGGAAGTGACGCGGGCTTCAGAGAGGACTTCCGTCCACCCCGCGGGAAGCCAGCACTACACTAGAGGTAGGTAGTGGGGCTTCTCGGGGGTGAGGGGAAAATGGGGGGCGGGGTTGCCCGAACGCGTCGCGATCAACTGGTCGAGGCCTCACGATCGACCAGTCGATCGCGATCGACGGGTCGGTGACCACGTCTCTAGTCATCTGAAGAAGTGGGTTGCGCCCACAAAAGCTCATGATACCATCTACACGTTTTGTTAGTCTTTAAGGTGCTACTAGTCTATTTGTTGTTTAAGTTTTTCTTGTTACAGAGTAACTCGGCTACCCTTCTGAAGCTTTTAAAAAAACAGTTATGAGCTCAAACTTGTTTGACCCCTGATCACTATGTCTGGCTAAATCACATGTTGGCAATTTTAATATCACTAGAATAGGGGTCTGAGTGGATCAAACTATGTGTAGATGAGGGATTCAAAAAGAACCCTGCACTGGTGATCTGTGCTGTACCTGTTCTGCAGTTGTAGGTTTCCAGCTCAGTTTGGCACTTTTAATGAACATTCAAACACTATATTTAAAAATGACAAAGGAAATGTTTTATCCATATGAAATGTACAGACATGTTTAGATACTCTGATCCCACAAGGAAAGTTGATACAGCATTTGATTTTTTGCAAGATGAGTATTTGGCAGTCAGGTTAGGGAAGGTATCAGTATACTATGCATTTGAGAAAATTTGTCTGTTTGGTTTTATGAGAAGCCATCCCATTCCAGACACACCCTATTTTCCTTGCACAACCAAACTTTGCTTTCAGTTATGATAAGAGGAAGCTGTATTCTGAATTTGGTGCTACTAGTGCTTACTGTTTAGGAGGAGTTCTTGAACATACAGAAAAGAGACAGAATCACCAGGCAAATGAAAGGGACTGGCTGCGAGCATGCCCTCCCCCGGTCTGGGACTGCCCCAAGTCCAGAGCCTCCCACCCCCTAAGCACCCTTTAGAGAGCATGGTGGGACTGAAGCCCTTCCCCAGATTCATACAGGGACATTGCTGGCTGTCCCCCTCCATCAGGGAGTGAGGAGAAAGCACAGTTTGCTGCATTCTTCACTTTTGCTGGGGAGCGAAGGGAGCAGACAAGCTGTCACTTTGCTCTCACACTGACAGGGACAGGAAGGGAAAGAGCAAGCAGTCTCGGTATGAATCTTGGGGGGAGGCTTTGGCCCCCTCTCTTCCTACACACAGTCCCCTGCCCAGAGAACCCCCCCTCACTCCCCCAGCTCTTAGCCCCTCCTTAAGGGCCCGAGCAATGCTGAGTAAATGTGCTAGTGAATATTTAAAAGTGAGTTTCAACTATCAGTCCCCATTACCACTAGCACTTCCTTCCCATTTCCCTCTGTGGCTCTTTCTTCCCTATCCATAGCTTTGGTATATGCTTGTCACTCTCTAACTTCCATCTGTTAGAGTCTTTCACAGAGCGCTGACAGGACATGCTTAGACAGTGGTTTCTCCAGCAGCACTATTAGTACCAGATTTAACTGACAAGAACTGCACAATTCCAGTGCTCCATGGGAACAAAATACTGCAAGTCATTTTGTGAGATTTTTTTCCTGAGAAGCATTCAAGGCAGGAGGATGATGGGATTTCTCATCTTCAGAACATAGGATGTTCACAATTCAGTGACCAATTTAAATGCCTTCCTGATAAATTAATTGATTCCCAATATCAAAGTATACCTCTGGAATTTAACTACCTAATTAATCAGATCTGAACACCTACTTTTAGCATCTCTAATCAATAATCCTTTTACTCAACTAGACCATAATCCACAGGTAAACAACAGGTAACAAAATTAAACTGAAGTTGTTTAAAATGCCAGTTTTGTATTTATCATATCCAAGGAACAGAGCTCCCATAAGCATTTTGTATCTGAAATCTAATTGCACAGAAGGATGTATAATGGAAAAACCTACTCAACCACACAGCTAGAGTGGCATGGTTAGAATTTGGTGCTGATCATGCAAACCAAAGCGCTGACTAGCTCAGACCACAAATCATCTGCATTAACCTAGCTGCTGTGATTAGTGGAACCTGCTGGGTCATACGTAGCTCATGAAGTATTCTCCTGCTCCCCAAACCCTCAGAGGAAAATCTGCATAACTGTGCAGCTTGGTTTTTATTTCCACATTTAAACCTGTGAAGTTGCTGCTATATGAACATGCAGTTCACAATGACACTGTGTACATGCTGACCAGAACACCCAGAAGTAAACAAAATTCCTTAGGCACAAGCATATATTTTCCCTCCTACATTTTATTCACACAGGTTAACACTGTGAATTTAAGGATTATTTATAAAACTAGCAGAGTTACTGGGCATTGACCAAATCCTTTAGGGCAGGAGGCTGGTAGTGTGATGGGTGCAGAACTCAGGGCAGGGCTTTGAGGATGTTGGGGAGAGCGCCAGAGTGAGGGTTGGGGAGTGAAGAGGGGCTCAGGGTGGGGGTTCCCATCTAGCATGGGCCTTTTCTCTCCCCTGCACCCTCTCCCTCTCTCTGCCAGGATACTTTCCTGTTCTCCCCTCTCCCCCAGTGCGGCAGCGAAAGGCTACTTACTCTGTTTGCTTGCAGATAAAATGGTGGAGACCCTGCCCTGCTGGCCACTCCCTTGGTGGTGAAACTTCCCCCAGTGGACACTCTGCAAGATAGGTCTCTCCTGTGGGCTCATTGCCCCCAGTTGACCACTCTCATAGCGTGTCCCTCTGAACAGCAGCCTCTCCCTTTGTCTGTTATGGGAAAGTCCTTTTCTCAGGGCTTCCATTTGTCCTGGCACAATCGGATCCTGATCTTGCTTTAAGTTAGAAGAGGAGGAAGCTGCATGCCAAATTTGGTGGCCCTAGCTCTTACCATTAGGAAGAGCTCTTGAACAGACTCTCAGACAGACAGAGATAATTATTTCCAGGGAGGGGTTGATAGTCTGTTTCCTAGCCTGAGTGGGAGATCCTAAAACTTTGTACTTATTCTAGCTGTTGCCTTAACCTACTCCCCAAAATAGGTCTAAAGATGAACTGATTTGTTTTGCCTTTGAAATGGGAAGAAACATATCTTTTTCACCAATGCAAAGAGATCTAAGATCAGGTATCAAATTTATAGACAAAAAGTTCTTTTTCTTTTTTCCTGGGTTTCTTTAATCATTTATGTTTTTAGAATAACTCAAGTAGGATTTCCATTGTGTTATTTATGTCTTAAACTATTCACCTAGTAAAAGGAATACAAACAGGAAAATTGTGAATTCAAAATAAAATGTGTCAGATATATCTATAAATTAAATCAGAGTATTACAGGCTAGTTTCTTGGTTTCAGATTTTTTTTAAGGCTTTATATTCCTATATACAGTTCTAAAGACTAGTCAGTACAGTTCCCATAGATTTTGTGAGTTATATTGAAAAATATCATTGTACTGTTCCGCATGTTTAGATTACATCCCATATAAGAGAGATTCTCTCTCATATGAAAGTTTCTTTCAAATAATTCACTGGAATTATCTTAGTTGAGCAGTTATATCAGTTATGGTAACAAGGCCATCCTACATTAAGAATCCCACTCTCTTCCCCACTTAGCAAGATTAACAAGATGGCTTCAGTAGAAATTGAAGGAAATCAGCACTTTGTAAAATCAAGCCACTCAAGATGTAATGGGGCTTGAGACTAAAGCAGAAATGCTTAATACAGCCTGATAAAAAGGGAGACTGAAGCTTCGAACATTACATTGGGATGGTCAGTACTCACATTTTAAGTGGAATAGCAGCATTTAAAATAAAATATGAAACTAGTTTATTTCTTTAGTCTCCATATGAAAATCTTGGAAGTGCAACTTCCTTTCTCCCTTCTTCTTCCCTCTGATCCCAAGAAAAGTTCCCCTCTCAATTATCTCTTTCCCAAGTTTACAATGAAATTTAAAATGAACATGGCTTTGTTTACTTCCTCATGTGTACACCACTCACTGATGTTAGCCCAACTTTAGAGATAAAGTTAACCACTACTGCAGAAACAGCAGAGGAAACTAAAGAGCAAAAGCTGTAGATAAGAATTTTTGCACCACATTTCATGAAGTGTCAGTTTGTTAAACTGAAGAAATGCAAAAGGCATGCAATTTACCCCGTGATGTGTGTGCTAAAACAGAACAAACTGAGTATAAAGTATAAAGTGTAGTGTCAGACATCTTAATATAAAATCCCAAACAACTCAAGAAATTTGGGCTCTATTAAGACACCAGAGAAGATTAGTATCCGAGACTCAATATTACAGATAAAAATAAATCAGGAAAAATACACATCAGGTTGTCAGGTCATCTAATCTGCAGTCAAACCATGATTTTGACTTTATAGGCTAGCAGCTGAACTACCATCTTGTAAGTTTCAGTGGGGATAGAGGTTTAGTCTGTAACTGGAAAAACTTAAACAACCAATAGTCTTGCAGCACCTTAGAGACTAACAAAAAACGTAGATGGTACATTTACCAGCTAGTAAAAATCCCACACATGGAGCTAAACATGCAAATATCCTGCCCAGATCTAGATGCATAGTAGTTAAACCAACATATTCTAATGTTAATGTGTCAATGAAGAGCTGGCTGTTTATGCTTTGAAAAGGATTCTCTGTTCAAAGTCTTTCCAAGCTCAGTTTGCATGAGAGTTGTGAGAAGCCTCCTTTGTTTAACCAGTGAGGGCAGATTACTCTTTCTTTGACTAGGAGTGGCTTCCTTACCCCAGAACTGCCCTACACTGAAGGGGAGACTGTGGCTGCATCCAAGTGGCACCCTCTCCTCCTGTCCTGTTCTCTTTTAGCACACTTCTTTTGCAACTGCCAGCAGATGACCGGAGCCCTGTGTCGCACCAGAACTTAACATCTTACACCTCTGCTGCATGCAATACTGAATAAAAACCACATTCTGCACAATGAAAACTGCAAAAACTTCACATCAACTTAAGTCATTGAGCTGATCCTGAACACTGCACTAGACCTCCACCTTCTACTCTGATGCAACACTTGTAAATCGCTAATCCCAGACAGCATACAGAGCAAAGATAACTTACTAGATACAGTACAGTGCAGCTTTCAACGATGGGAACAGGGATGGAATAATGAAGATGTTACTCTGAAAAGCACTTGTCAGAAGTCAGACACTACTGCAAAGACTTGTTTTGACATGCTACTTACCCCTAACTTCTCAAAACCCCGTTGATTTTGGTGAAAATCAGAAAGCCAGAAAAGCCTGATTTCTCCAATTTTAGTCAGGTTTTTCTTGCTCTCACCACAACCAAGAGGGTTTTGAGCAACGCTGGGCCCTTTGTGCCCACACCTAACCATCACTGCCACATCCCTGTTTACAGAGTGACTGCTTTCCTGGCATAGGCACCTGTGAGGTCACTGCCTCACCCCTTTATTATGTGTGACCAATTGTTGATTTCAGTTTTCCCTGAGATTTATGCCGAAAACATTCCATGAAATTTTGGATTTTCTGATGTTATTGCACAACCAAATGGAGAATTGCCATTAGGGATGTTACGGCACGGTCCTGCCCGAGCAGCGCCCCGCCAGTGGCACAGTGTGCCACTAACTGCCACAGTGTAGAATGCATAACCTTGCTTGGTTAATGAATAAGTCACAGTCACACCACCCTTTGTAGCAGCTTGACACATATGTTGAAGACGACATATCAGATAACTGAAAGAGCCAAAAGCCGTTTGGTGAGTGCTTATTTATGTCCTGAAAAATCCATTTAAGAAGTTGAGATGATAAACAGCTATGGGACAGGTTGGGCCCTATGGACAAGCCAGCACGTGGCCCCTACTAGACTTAGCTGATAAACAGCCCAGAAGTGATCAATAGTAATTATAGTAGTGTGCACAGTTCTGCATATTATGAAGTTAGAAAACTAATGACAGTCAGCTTTTATCAGTAGCTCAGCTAGTACCATTAGCCAAAGAGGGATAACTGCCATCCTGAATTACACAGATTTAAACCTACTATGCTTTGGATACAGAGCAGCACAGAAGGGAGTTAATCTTCTCTGCTTTCAGAGACAGCCCTGGTAGAAGACCACAGCTGGCTACCAAATAAAGAAACAAAGAAACCATTTTCAAGGAGGAATGCATTTATTCCTCCTGCTCTGGATACTGGCAAAGCTTGCTTTATTTACACCTTCAACCTGGAATATTATATACTTGTAACAAATGTTTCCAAGAGAAGCAATATTTAATAACGCAACCTCTTCTAAGACTGTCCTCGGCAAGATTATATACTCCAGGGTTGTTTTTTTTACATTTTAGACTTTTTTTTTAAGTCACTGAAATTTAAAAGGCCTTCTTTAACTAATGCAAGTGATCCTGGAACTTAAGAGTATGTTTGCTAACTACTTTTTCTAATCAGTGCCCTTATGGAGGAGTGAGAGGAAGAACTCCATATTAAATATAACTATTTAGTAATCAAGATATTACAAGACATCAGGTTAATCTTAAAACATTGATCACTAAGTTATTACAATAAAAACATTCAATTTCTTCAGAAGATATTAATTCAAATGCCACTCTCTCAAACTGTTTTTTAATTACTACAGGTCTGTTTCACATCTGACAGGTTTTCAGTGACCTGCTGGCAGCTTTGACTCCAACATTATGGTCTGATAGGCCTCCTATTTGGTCTCCCTGCTTGAACAATAGCATCCATCTAAAACATTTAAGTCAAACCCCAATTTTCTCCCACAACAATCAAGCAACATACCATCAAGTATACCTACACAATGGACTGTCACACACTTAATGCACATCAGTTGCATCTGATTCACAGAAAAAAAACCCACACCACTGCTTACAGCTAATGTCCTGCGCTGTTCATTCAGAAAGCAGTTTTCTATACGCTAGATTTATACACGACCATAGAAGATGGAGAGAGAGGAAAGACTCAAAATCAGTGTTCTCTATAAGCTGAGTGCTTGGACAGTCATCCAGGAGAGATTCAAATGCCACCCAGCTAATTAGCAGAACACCCACAGCCTCCCACATCATGTATTTCTATTGGTTGTACATCTGCACGCCTGGGTGCATATAACAAAATTTATTGTGCACACAGATGGAAAAAATTAGAGAGGGAACATTGCGCACGATCATTGAGTCCACTTCTCTTCAAGAGCGGTATAATTCTCTCAATAATCAAAAACAAATAATTTCAAACAAAAGGTAGGACCACTGTCCTCAGACCTCCCTTGAGAAAGCCATCTGTTTGCCCATACAAACACCACTACATAATAGCTAACACAGGAGAGGTCACTGAACGGGTAGGGAGAAGGAAATATAGACCGAGAACCTGCCAACCTTGCTCATCTCACTCCTCCTAGACACACACATGTTGTTCTGTAGTCAGGCCCAAAACTGGTTTTCATGCAGGAACTGAAAATGCAGCCTCAGCATCACTATTTTGAAACACTAAATCCCGATGAAGTCTGAAGGGAATGTGAATAAATTTTGTGTGTGTATGTGGGGAAATCACAAACAGTAGTCACTGTGGAGCCCAACTGATATCACTGCTTAGAATAGCAAGCCTTGATAACTCATTTAAGATAACCCACATCTCAACTCCGCACAAACGAGAAAACATTAACACGTAGGTGCAACAGAGAAAAGTTACTCAAAAATGTAATCACCTGTAAGGACTCCAGGAAAACAGCAAAACAATTAAAAAGTAAAGGACTCTTAGTATACTTCTGGCCCATTTACATCCAGTACTTTTACAGTCCTTCCAATAAGCTGCCCATGAACTACACTGACATCTACGGTGAACAGAACACTGATCTTCTAAAGGATCTTCAGGCTTGCTACCCTTCTAGGTATATATCATAAAGGCCATCTTTTATGAGGATATGGGGAGGGGTTTTTTTTTGGGGGGGGGGGGAAGAGAGGAGGGAAGAGGAAATGGATCTGGATGCTATGTGTTTTTCTATTATTTTGTGTGTTTTTAATATATATGTATAATTATTGCATTAGCTGTACATTTTAAACAGGGTGGAGAGAAGCAAGAAGTCTAGCTTTGACTAGTGGGATCTCTGGACAATTTCTTCTCCTCTCCCCACCTCACTGCCAAACCAAAAGCAAGGCATCAGCACATGTTAGGACTGGATACTGGCCAGCTGGCAAAAAGGCCAACAAAACCAGAAGCCACCAGAAATACATTACAATTTGTAAGGAATTTAATACCTAGACTCAACAAAGATAGACACAGATTGAGAGTAACTCTCCCTAATGACACCAGACAGCAAGTGAAGAGAAAGCAGAGAAGTCTAAATGCGTCATGACCCAAAAGCATAAAATAGTCAGTTCAGTACATTAAAATCTGATACCTTCTTGCATCTGAATGTGGGCTCTTCCCATTTTCCTCACTTTTCTCAGAGGATGCCATTTATCAACACCCTTTTCCACACAGTAACACACAGAATGCAGACAGAAGGTGGTCTTGTAGACAGCCACAGTCAGTAAGTGACCAAGAATCAAATAGTAGGGGACACTGAATAGATGATATGTAGAAACAATAAGCCTTCATTTTTTCTGGGCAAACTAAATAAAATTCTAAGTTCCACTTGCCCAAAGATCAAATCTATAGATAGATGCCAACTTGTATCTCGTGCACAGTCATACCATACACCAGCGTTTCTCAAACTGTGGGTCCCGACCCCCCAGGGTGTTGCGAGCACCGGAGAGGGGGGTCACAGTATCACAAGTTTGAGAACCCCTGCCATACACTGTTGTAGAATCATCTGACAAAGGACTGAGAATCCAGTACAATGCCACAGTTACAAAATTACACAAGCTTTTATCATTGTTTTCCATTAAGAAAGAAGCCAGGCACTTTTCCCTCCTCATTCAGCTATTTTACAGAGTTGTGAGTCAAAGATCAACTATCTTCACTCACTTTTGGAGCACAGCCACAAGATTACTAACAAGTAGCTTAATGGCAACAGTTCAAATGCTATTCAATCACATCCAGAATATGTGGGTATACTGCAGTAATGGTACCATGACATCATAGGTAAGTTATCTGCTGAAATCTGATGGTTAGAGAATATGCATCTTTTCCTTTGTTCCTCACAGAGAACATGAAAGTTTAAGCAATGGTAATGAAGTATTTTAGATATAGCTTCATTCCTTAACGTGGTACAAAGCTTTCTAACTGTTCTCTGTACAGCATTCTAAGTCACACATGCCATCAGAGGGCAACAGCTTGAAACACTGGTGAATGGTAGGTATCTAATTATGGCTGTGTATTGAAAGGTACAAAAAAGAGTTATGAACTTGCTTGTAGGATATGTAATTTTTCCTCAACAACCCCATTTTTGTCTAGCACAGATGTGTGATGAGTGAGAAATACTTCCTTCTGGTCGTGCATTAGATTTGCACCATGTATTACTGTTATTCTCCTTAGAAGTTTTTACTCATTTACATGCACTTAAGATCTGATTTCAGGATTGATCACTACTATGCACAACAATGGGGAAAGAGGAAGGTGAGAGAACCAGAGAACTTTCCATCAAGAGAGAAGTGATTTAGTGTGCTTAGTATAAGTTACTTCCACAGCCCAAATGTACTAGTCACTCTGAAAATTTTCACTACGGATGTGCTATAAACACTGTTCTGAGTGAAGTCAATTGTACAATCTCCGGTCATCTGAAGAAGTGGGATGTGCCCACAAAAGCTCATGATACCATCTACATGTTTTGTTAGTCTTTAAAGTGCTATCAGACTATTTGCTCTTTTTTAAGTTTATCCTGTACAGACTAACTCGGCTACCCCCTGACGCTTCTGTACAACCTCAAACTGCTGCTAGCACCTGGGATTCCCCCACCCTCTGAACCACAGTTCTAACACCAGACCTGTCTTCACTGTGGTGCAACAAGCTACTCGTTGTCAGAACAACTGAGTGGAAGCCAGAGTTGGGTTCTATTCCTGGATTTGTATGTGCCATGAGCAAGTTAACTTCTTGGGGCCTCAGTTTACACTGTTACACATTCCAGCAACAGCAAGGAAAAATTGCTCCCCAGTGTGATGATCATGCTACCACCACCCACCTTCTTGCTCTCTGGGGCTCCCCCACCACCCTGTCCTGATCCACTGGTCTCCCCCAGACAAGGCACAGAGTTGGAGTTACTGCCTCCCTGCAAAGCAATGCAGACACTGAACCACTTCAGTTCTGGAAGGACACAATTCTAGGGCACAGCACTCAAAAAACCAACTCTGAAATGGGACCAAAACCCCCCAAATAAATCCCCCTTTCCCTGTGTAAAAGTTTTACACAGAGAAAAATCATTTAAGTTTCTTTTATCAATGAAAGAGAAATGCACAGTGATTGCTCTTGCCTGGTAACAATTATTTACATTGGGCCTGATAGTAAACAAAAGTGATTTTAGTGATTTTATTAAGTACCGTTAAATTTAATGGTTTCAAGTGAAAACAGATCAAAGTAAAAACTTAAAAAACAACAAATAGTCTTGCAGAACCTTAAAGACTAACAAAACATGTAGATGGTATCGTGAGCTTTCGTGGGCACAACCCACTTCTTCAGATGACAGGAGTATTAGAAGTCCAGATCCAAGAATAAATAAGGGAAGGGGGAGGGGAGGAGAGAAGGAATAAAGAGGAAAAAAAAAAAAGAGGAAAAAGGAGGGGGGAAAAAGAGAGACAGTGAGTAGATAAACTTAAACAACAAATGGTCTGGTAGCACTTTATAGACTAACAAAACATGTAGATGGTAACATGAGGCTGATAAGAACAATTAGCACCTCCATTGTTAGTTTGGTTGGTTAAGTCATTAGGATGTGGAAGAGAGTGCGAGCCAGCCCATATCCCAGTTCATACCATTTGCAAATGAATTAAACTTGTGAATGAAGTTAAGTTTCAGCCCTTCTCTGTGTATTTGGCTTGGGGAATTGGCCTGAAACAAAACTGTGACTTGGAGATCTATTAATGAGTGTCCAGGCAGATTAAACTGTTCTCCAACAGGTTTGTGTGTGCTGCCTTTTCAGATATCTGATTTGTCTCCATTAATTCTTTCCTGTAGATCAGGGGTGGGCAATAATTTTTGGCGGGTGGCCACTCAAGATTTTGGAAAGTGGTAATGGCCACACTTTTCTGTGGAGGACGTACAGGGTCTAGGATGGAGGTTGGGCACAGAAGGGCGCATGGGGTAAGGAACTGGGGAGCAGGACATGATGTGAGGTCGGAGAGGAAAGGAGAGGGTTGTGACCTGGGTTGGGGATAGGGTTGTAGGTTCAGGGAAGGGGTATGGGTGCAAGAGGATTCTGGCCTGGGAGAGGGGCACTAGGAGGGGGTGCAAAGTTTGGAAGGGAGCTGTGACCTGGGAGAAGGGGAAAAGGGGATGCAGACTACAGAGGGTGTGGGTGGTGACTTGGGGCAGGGGAATGGGGAGCAGGGTCTGGGAGGGCATTTGCGTGCAGGAGAGGATTCTGGCCTGAGGGAGGAGTGCAGGAGGGAGTACAGGGTCTGGGAGGGAGTTGTCACCTGGGGGAGGGGGGTACAGAGGGTTTGGATGGTGACCTGGGGAGGGAGTTGGGGGTGCAAGAGGGGCAGGGGTGCCTGAGGCAGGCTCTGGCTGGGAGGTGCTTACTAAAGCCAGCAGCCCTGCAGCACTCCCAAGGCAGGCTGGGCTCCCTGTCTGCTGCAGCCTCAAATCACTTAGAACTGCAAGCTATAAACCCCATGTGGCTCTCAGCTTGGTGGGGCGGGGCGGAGGGGGAGAAGAGGAGAGATTTGCGCTGCTCCCATCCTCCAAGCCAATTTCTCAGATCTTATTGGCTGTTTGTTTCCAGCCAATAGGAGCTGAGAGATTGGTGGGGGTCAGTTCCTATTGGCCAGTTGTTTCTGGCCACTCGGAGGTGAGGATTCAGCTAGGGGCAGGGAGATTGCATGAAGCTTCCCTCTCCCTGCAGAGCAGAGAGATGCACAGACTGAGCTTTAAACCACACAGCTGCCTGTGACTGAGGGTCCCGGCAGGGTGGGTCTGCGGGCCAGATCCAGTGGCTTGCTGGGCCAGATCCAGCCCGTGGGCCGTATTTTGCTCAGCTCTGCCATAGAGGCTGTCCAGTTTGGCCAAAAAGTAAGATCAAAGTAAGTTAGTAAATAAAAATGAATAGAAAAGAGATAACTAGCTCTAATTCACTAAGAAACTGGTCATATGCAAATTCTTAATCTAAACAGCTGTTCTTATTTCAGGAATTGGCTTCAAAACACAGGTGATCTTTTACTCTGATTATCAGGGCTCGACAATCTATTGAATCTACTCGCCCATGGCGAGTAGGTTTCAGCCCGGCGCCCTGTTTACCGGCGGCCCACGCATGCGCAATGCAGCTCTTGTGCATGTGAAGTGCGGGGCTGGTGAGCGGCTTTCACCGCGGTTCGTCAAGCCCTGCTTATTTTGGTCTCCAGACCTCTTTAAAGTTTTTTTTTCCTCTTAGGGTGTGCCAGGCAGTCTCCAAGGACAGCTGAAGACAAGGGGGATTGCTTCCCGTTGCTTAGACTTTACCTCTGGGCTGGGAATACTATGTTTTACATCCCTGCTTCCATGGGAAAATACCAGGTTCAAAATGGATTTCAGTACCAGGTGGTATGGTCACCTGTCTTCCAAGGATGAACCATGACTTGGACTTACAGGATAAGCAAGACTGTTTACAAATTTATCACCAAGCCATTAGGCTTCCAGGGCACCAGTAAGGGCTCTCATTAACACAATTAAAACTATAAACAGACTCATACTTCATAACTTCACACACAAGAATGATACATGCACCAAAATAGGATATACACATCCAGCAGACTGTAACATTAAAATTGATATTACAAGAGGTATTTTGTTTAAAGGATCTTTGAGTTATGCAGATTCACAAGTTAATTTTCATGAAGCATGTCACACATAAGGCTCAGATTTTTGCCACAATCCTACAAATACAATCATGAGATAATAGTAAGAGTGCCTGAATAAACTGTAATACAGGTACTCATTTTCCTAGTTTAGACAAAAAAAATCCTTATATATTAGGGATGTAATAGTGTAGTCGATTAACTGATAAGCAAAAGCTAATAGGTTAATGATATAGACTACACACATTCCCTATCCCCCGCTGCCAGTAAATTTTTTAGCAGGCTGGCCAGCAGCCCAGCTCATAGCAGGTCTGGGACCTACCCCTGCTGCAGCTCTGCATTTAAAATGTATTAGGAGCCAGGCAGGCAGGCAGGCAGCCCAGCTTAGTTCCAGCTCACACTGGTTGTGCCCACGAACGCTCATATGACCATCTACATATTTTGTTAGTCTCTAAGGCGCTGCAGGACTTTTAAAAAAATTTTTAATTGAATTGGTTATCATCCCAACTAAAATGTTCAAGAAACTGGTTTTCTATGACACTATGCTACATTTCAACCAGTGAAAAATCATGGAGTAGTCCTATAGCACCTTAGAGACTAACCAAAATTTTATTTTATGTATATGTATCATAAGCTTTCTTGGGCAAAACTCACTTCCTCAGATAAGCAGAAAACTCATAGTTTATGGCAAAAATAGGAAGTTTGCAACAGAATCCATGTATTTCTTGCATCGATGAAGTAGTTAATGTGATTCTTTTGCAGAAATGGAATTTAAGTTTGCCTTTAAAGGGGCCTACTCTTCATCACTCCTTGAACAGGCTACTATTTCTTAGCCCCAACTCCGAAAAAAATTAAACGTTTATAATTTCTCCAGGTTAATAGTCCCAGTGAAGACTATTCACATTCACAAAGTTATTTATGTGCTTAAAATCTTTGTGGGATTGGGTCTTTAAAGAACATGGTTTTTAATCCTCAGCCATCTATGTCCAGGTCATTTTGGAGAATAAAGATCTGGATTTCAACTTTTTAAAGCTAAACTGCTAATGGCTCAATTGCTTAGAAGAAAAAGTATCCATCTTGTTTTATATCCATAACAAACATGGTGATATTAACCACAGAATAAAAAAAAACTTATATGAACAATACAAACTAGACTTTAGTTATTCTGAAAGCAGCATAGTTTAGAATATTTATACAAAACATGCACTATAATCCATTACAAAATCCCCATTTTCTGTTTTTGTTGCATACATTCTTCAGTTGTTCTTTCTAGAGTCTTCTTCAGTTTTAGGCATATAAGTATTTTTTTAAAACGCAAACATAACTTTATGCTGGACTCCTACTCTTCAGTATACTGAGAAACCTGCAAACAAAACCCATCTAATCCATCCTAGGCATCCACTCATACCTTTACAATTCCATTAAATACTCAGTGTTACAGATTCACCGCTGAAAACTAACACCACAGAAGAAGAAAAAAAAATCAGTATCAATATTTAGCAGCGTGATGGCAAAAAGATGACCCAATTTTTCTTCAATGCAAATCTTTCGGGCAGGGGCCAAAGGGATGAAACACTAAGTTGCTGATTACTATCAAGGGTGCATCTCTAGAAAAAAAATAATTCAGCTAATAGTACTTCTCAGCTACTGGTCTATGCTCTAGCTCTCTGCCATTAAAAACAAGCCGGCTGGAAGATGCTGTCGAAGAGCAATGGAACAAACACTAATTGAAACCGGCGGCCCTTGCAGCCCAAGGGGTCAGAGGGGCTGTGGAGGAGACACGGGGGAGGAAATGGGATATTGTGGGGGGGGGGGTCCAAAGATGGTGGGGCCCGAGTGACTCGGGAGGAGAGGGCTCGCTACGCCTCCGCGGCACTTACCTTGAGGATATCCCCCCGTTTGAAGCTCAGCTCGTCGTCCGCAGTGGCTTTGAAATCGTACTTGGCGATGGCTTCCATGCTGGGGCTGCTCCGCGAACAGCGGCGCGGGGGGTGGCTGGGAAGGGAGCTCTCCCTCCGGCGGGGGCGCCCGGCGCAGCCCTGCCTCGCTCCGGCTCCGGCTCCGGCTCCGTCTACCCCACGCACGGGCGGCCCTAGGGGAGGCGGAGGAAGAGACCGACCATCAGGGGAAGTGTGGCACGGACTGATGGCAGGGGCCGCGCCCTGCTCCTCTCCCTCCTCCCGAGCCAGACCCGGCCGCCGCTTCCGCTTTCCGCCGCTTCCGCCTCAAGCCGGGGCTCCGCCCGGAAGCAGCCAGAGAGGAGTGACACGGAAAGCGGCCAATAGCAGCTAGGGCTGCAGCGCACAGGGCATCGCGCAGGCGCACCCCATCCAAAGAGCTGGGTGCGCCTGCGCCTGCGCGTGCCCCTCCCCCTTTCCCTACCCCCGGCCTCATTACACTAGGCCGCAGCAGGCTCTCCCCTTGGGGACTCTATAGTCGCGCTGTGAGGATGCTGCTGGGGGCACACAGAGATAGCACCCACACTCCTAGGCCCCCCCAGGCTCATCAAGGCCAGTCCCATGAACTCAGGGCAGGACCAAGCCCCATCTAGACTATCCCTAGACAGGGTTAGGTCTAACCTGCTCTAACATAGCTCCCCAGGCAATTTATCCAGCACTTAACCACCCTGACAGGAAGTTTTTCCTCGTGTCCCACTAAACCTCCCTTGCTGCAATTGAAGCCCATTGCTTCTGCTCCTATGCTCCTGGGCTAAGGAGCAGGATTTTTCTCCCTCCTTTCTAACACCCTTTTATGTACTTGAAAACTACTATCGTGTCCCCTCTTCTCTAGACTAAACACATCCCAGTCTTCCTCATAGGTCATGTTTCCTAGACTTTATGTTGCTCTTCTTCAGACTTTCCCCAATTTGTCCACATCTTTCCTGAAAGGTGGTGCCCAGAACTGGACACAATGCTCCAGTTGAGGCCTAATCAGTGCCGCGTATAGTGGAAGCATTACCTCTTGTGTCTTCTTTACAACACTCCTGCTAAGACATCCCAGAATATTTTTTTTTTTGTAAGAGTGTTGGAAACACTATCATAAGAACATAAGAATGGCCGTACTGGGTCAGACCAAAGGTCCATCTAGCCCAGTATCCTGTCTGCCGACAGTGGCCAGCACCAGTTGCCCCAGAGAGGGTGGACCGAAGACAATGATCAAGCGATTTGTCTCCTGCCATCCCTCTCCAGCCTCTGACAAACAGAAGCCAAGGACACCATTTTATCCCCTGGCTAATAGCCTTTTATGGACCTAACCTCCATGAAATTATCTAGCTTCTCTTTAAACTCTATTATAGTCCTAGCCTTCACAGCCTCCTCTGGCAAGGAGTTCCACAGGCTGACTACACGCTGTGTGAAGAAGAACTTTCTTTTATTAGTTTTAAACCTGCTACCCATTAACTTCATTTGGTGTCCTCTAGTTCTTCTATTTAGGGAACTAATAAATAACTTCTCTTTATCAGCCCTCTCCACACCACTCATGATTTATATACCTCTATCATATCCCCCCTCAGTCTCCTCTTTTCTAAACTGAAAAGTCCCAGTCGCTTTAACCTCTCCTCATATGGGACCCGTTCCAAACCCCTAATCATTTTAGTTGCCCTTTTCTGAACCCTTTCCAAGGCCAAAATATCTTTTTTGAGGTGAGAAGACCACATCTGTACACAGTATTCAAGATGTGGGCGTACCATAGTTTTATACAGGGGCAGTAAGATATTCTGGGTCTTATTTTCTATCCCTTTCTTAATAATTCCGGGCATCCTATTTGCCTTTTTGACTGCCGCTGCACACTGTGTGGAAGTTTTCAGAGAACTGTCCATGATAACTCCAAGATCACTTTCCTGATTTGTCATAGCCAAATTAGCCCCCATCATACTGTACGTACATAACACTTATCCACATTAAATTTCATTTGCCATTTTGTTGCCCGGTCACTCAGTTTGGTGAGATCTTCTTGGAGTCCCTCACAGTCTGCTTCTGTCTTGACTATCCAAAACAGTTTGGTATCATCTGCAAACTTTACCACCTCACTGCTTACCCCTTTCTCCAGATCATTTATGAATAAGTTGAACAGGATTGGTCCCAGGACTGACCCTTAGGGGACACCACTAGTTACCCCGCTCCATTCTGAAAATTTACCATTTATTCCTACCCTTTGTGTCCTGTCTTTTAACCAGTTCTCAATCCAAGAAAGGACCTTCCCTCTTATCCCATGGAAATGTAATTTACACAAGAGCCTTTGGTGAGGGACCTTGTCAAAGGCTTTCTGAAAATCTAAGTATACTATATCTACTGGATCCCCCTTGTCCGCATGTTTGTTAACCCCTTCAAAGAACTCTAATAGATTAGTAAGACAGGATTTCCCTTTACAGAAACCATGTTGACTTTTGTCCAACAAAATATGTTCTTCTACATGCTTCACAATTTTATTCTTTACTATTGTTTCGACTAATTTGCCCGGTACTGAAGTTAGACTTACTGGTCTGTAATTGCCCGGATTGCCACTAGAGCCCTTTTTAAATATTGGTGTCACGTTGGCTACCTTCCAGTCATTAGGTACAGAAGCCGATTTAAGGGATAGGTTACAAACCACAGATAATAGTTCAGCAATTTCCCATTTGAGTTCTTTTAGAACCCTTGGATGAATGCCATCCGGTCCCGAAGATTTGTTAACATTAAGTTTTTCTATTTGTTCCAAAACCTCCTCTAATGACACTTCAATCCGGGACAGTTCCTCAGATTCATCACCCACAAAGGACGGTGCAGATTTGGGAATATCCCCAACGTCCTCAGCCGTGAAGACTGCTATCAACTCACTTAGCTTGAGGTACACCATGGGGGAGGAAACCATGCCTTCATGATCTTACCCACTTGTGACAACAAGTCCCACCTCCCAGCCCCAAGACAGTGCATGCATGCACACACACCTTTTCATGCTTCAGGCATCTTAATAAGAACAGAACTGTCTCTGCTCAGATGAGTGGGAGAGGGAAGGACACACTCTAGAGAGGGAAGCTAGGGAGAAACTTTAGAATTGAAAAAATTATATAGCCTAAATGTTTTCTATTTCTTTCTATTTTTTAAGTGAGATGTTCTATGAAAAAGTAGAAGGAGAGACAGAAAGACAGATATGAGTGACCAGTATATCTATATCTATATATATCTGGGATTACATTCAAGGGCATAATTCTCCTATCACAGGACAGGATCAAAGCAAATTAGCCTACTCCACCCTAGAAAAAGAGGGCCATTTAGAAGTGTCATAACCCCCTCCCCCGAACAAGATTGTACCCCTAAGCAATATCTTCTCTACCAGCAAAAGTTTCTAGTGTAGACCTGACTTAAGATATTTCAATACACCAACCCATCAAAAAGCAAATCAAATGAACAGACACACTTTTTTCTTTGTCTGTGGCCCATTTCCAAATATGCCAACATAGCCTGCTTCAATAGAGAAATAAAATCCCCTTTGACTGCTCACCCCTGGCCACACAATATAACTGACTACAGCCTATAATTGATGGGAATCTCGTCCTGAACAAAATCTTTCCTGAACCTCACTTCTGACCCTCAAACAACCCCCAACTTTTCCTAGCTCAAACAGACAAAAACCATACCAACTCAAAGTGGCACCAGAGCATGTCAGAACAACAGATGCAAAGGCTGCAGACATAGCTTTCCGCTGCTGCAATGCTCACCATGCTCCCTCCCCCAAAACACATCTTTCAAGATCCTATATACATGCCTACCACAATATGTGGTTGTGACAGGTTCCCCTTGTGTGCCACCTGGAATTGGTGTACCACTGAGCCCACCTAACCCACTAGCCTGGGTTCCCTTCAATACTGTACTGCTATGACAAGATGACACGTCCTCTCCAAGGCTCTAGCCTGAGCTTTTACCAGCATATAGATAAACCCAGCTGCAGTAAATGCCCACACTTTGGGCTGCCTGGGAGGGCTCCAGTTAAGGAACTTCCAAGATTCTCAACCACACCACCCCCTCTGGAGTATAAGTCCAAAGTTATACCATTTTGCTCTGCACAAGGAACTGTATAGCATAAGCTCATGAAATTTACTCCCATCTCCCTCAAATGGGAGAGGAAATATACAGTAGCTTTCTGCCACAAGGTATTACTACCACACAATGATTTTAGACAAAAATAAGTTAGCTATAAAACATAGATGTAAGTGATTATAAGTGATAGCAAACAAACCAAAGCAAATTAACAAATGAACAAAAACGCCAACTAAGCTTTACTATATTAAAGAGATTGGATATGAATAGCAAATTCTCACCATAAATGATACAAGGAATCTGCAGATTCTTAAGGGGCAAGACGCACTTGGTTTGGGTCCTGCTTTAGGGTTGTAGATATAATTTGACCCTTCTTCTCTCCATGGTGTAATAAAAGAACTAATTTAGGCTGAGGGTCTTGTTACATGCTGCAGAGCTGAAACCACTGATGTGGTCTAAGTATTAGGCCTGCTTTCTGACAGTGTCTCTGATGCAAGAGACTCTCAGGCTATGTCTACACTGGTGGGTTCTTGCACAAGAACTCTTGCACAAGAACACATCCACACTGCCATGTGCTTTTGCGCAAGAGCATCCGTGGCACTGTGGATGCTCTCTTGCGCAAGAAAGCTCTGATGGCCATTTTAGCCATAGGGCTTTCTTGCATAAGAAACCCCTGCTGCACGTCCACATTGCCTTCTTGCTCAAGAGCTTCTGTGCAAGAGGGCTTACACCTGTTAGAAAAGAGCATAGCTCTTGCGCAAGAAGCCCTCTCTTCCCACGCTGTACTATTAATCTTCTTGCGCAAGAGCAGGCGAGCAGTGTGGATGCTTTGCAAGTTCTTGCACAAGAAAGGCCATGCTTGCGCAAGAATCCTCTAGTGTAGACATAGCCTCAGTGTGCACCAGCAGTGAGGCTCCCCCACTAACAGCTGAAATCACTGATAGCTGTGTTAAGCGGTGGACCTGAAGACCTCTTGTTGATTGGCTAGCAGGGTGGTTAGTGGAGAGGATTAAAGTTGAACCTGGTGGAGATGCACACAGTGGCTATGTCTACACTCGCGGCTTCTTGCGCAAGAAATATGCAAATGAGGCTAAGTGTGGAATATCACGGAGCCTCATTTGCATACCTAATGAGCTGCCATTTTTGCAGAAGAGGCTCTTGTGCCAGAAGGAGCTGTCTACACTGCCCAACAAAAACCCTTGTGCAATAAAAACCCTCTTGCACAATGCTGTTCTTCCTGAAAAATAATCGGCATAACGGCATTGCGCAAGAGGGTTTTTGTTGCGCAAGAAGGGGCAGTGTAGACAGCTCCTTCTGGCGCAAGAGCCTCTTCTGCAAAAATGGCGGCTCATTAGGTATGCAAATGAGGCGCCACGATATTCCATGCTTAGCCTCATTTGCATATTTCTCGCGCAAGAAACCACGAGTGTAGACATAGCCAGTGAGTAGCCAGAGTAAAGCCCTGCAGAGAGGTGCTGTAACTGGCTGGTAGGTAGTTGATAGAGAAGGGGGTAGTGAGTATCCAAACAAGCGAGATCCCTCCTTACCTTCTTGCATCGAGGGTGGGAGGTGAGTTCTGCATATGTACTTCTGAACTCTGTGTCTGCATTGATCAAGGAAAGCAACTGTGAGGGGGGTACAGAGAAGGGATGGGTATGATAAAGGGACATTTGGGTTGCTAGACTTAAGAACTTGAGGGAAAAGGACACCACCCAACTTACTTGGAGGCCAGTCTTTTGTTCATAGCTTATGAACCCTGTTAGGGGTGCTTTCCCAAATGAATTGCTCTTTACTTCCCTCCCTTTTATTAAAATGTTTGTCACATTCAGACCCTATACTTCTAAGAGGGGAAGTAGTACCTCTGAGAGGCACCCAGGGAGTGGTGTGTAATTGTCCCAGGTCACCGGGTAGGGGCTTGAGCTGGTTTTGTACTGTATTATTGAAAAGGAACTCTAGATACTGAACGTGGCCCTCATTGCTGCCAACTCTGACTGATAGAATGGTTATACATACAAGTGGGATAATCACATCCTGTAAATTATAACCTTTTCAATGGGTCTTACAAGAATAGGAGGTGCAGTATCACAGTGGTTCATCTATTCCAGTGCACTAAATGCCCAACAACCATGTGGGTGGAACCAGACAATCATTACACTTCCAAATGAACTAACCGGAGGGAAAAAAGCCTGCCACCTGTGGGTGAGCACTTTTCACAAAGCAATCAGTCTATCTCTGATCTATCAGTCTATATCTGATCAATCAGTCCTCATTCTCCAAGGGAATCTGCACAATGCCTTCAAAAAATGAACCTGAGAGCTTAAATTCATAACTTTATTTAACATTAAAAATCATGTACTGAACAGAGACACTGGATTTATGGCTCATTACAGCAATCTGTACTCCACTAATGCCCTTTTTTTGTCCTATGACTACAGAGGTGTTAACAAGCCATTCTTCTTTGAGTGGTTCTCAACTAGTGGTACATGTACTTCTGGGGGTATGCAGAATTCTTCCAGAGGAGGTGTCAACTCCTCTAGATATTTGCATGAAAG
Organism: Pelochelys cantorii; assembly: GCA_032595735.1. Lineage (NCBI taxonomy): Eukaryota > Metazoa > Chordata > Testudines > Trionychidae > Pelochelys > Pelochelys cantorii. The sequence goes on from CM064344.1 coordinate 18,724,478, forward strand.
GAAAAGGTTGAGAACCGCTGTTCTAAGGCTGTGGCTCTCAATCTTTCTGGACTACTTGTACCCCTTTTAGGAGTCTGATTTGTCTTGCATACCCCCCACATTTCACCTCACTTAAAAACAACTTGCTTACAAAATCAGGCATTAAAATACAAGTGTCACAGCACACTATTGCTGAAAAATTGCTTATTTTTTCATTGCTACCATAAGCCAATCTTATGTATTTTGAAGAGTTTGTTTGTTTGTGCAAAATAAAGTCGTACTTTGCAACTACCTACATATACCAAATTAACGGAATGCACTACTTTTTACACTGGAATGTGCTGGGTGAAAGGTTTAAATAATTATTTTTGGTTTTCATTGGAAAAAAAGTCATGACAATTATGATTAGAGTTCATGAAAATTAAAATCAAATCAACTATTCAGCTGTCATTTTAGTGCAAAGAGAATTTTTACTGTTACGAATCACAAAATAATTCAAATTAGTTATGGAAGGAGTAATGGAAGCTTTACGAGTTTGATTCAAATTTACTATGTATGATAATTATTCAGTAAAATGAATAATGTTTGAAGTTGAAATCCTACAAATTTAAAACTGTTCTTTACTTTGCTTTTGCAAGCACGTTAATAAAAACTTCTATTAGGTATATTTAATTTCTTGAACTTTCCTATAAGTGTAAACACAAAATGACTTTGCCTGGTCAACAATGGGCCTCACTTGCTAGTTGGAATATAAATACTGTGCTTACACTTCAGTTTGTAGTATACAGAACAATATAAGTCATTGTGAGACATTTTTGTTTGTACTGACTTCATTAGTGCTTCTTATGTAGCCACTGCAAAACTAGGCAAATATCCAGATGAGTTGATGTACCCCGGCAGACCTCTGTGTACCTCAGGGGTTCGAGTTCCCATGGTTCAGAACCACTGCATTACAATATGTGCTAACTTATGCTAAACAGTCTGTTCCATCTTGCATTTAGCTGTGAGATTTGGAGTACCTTTCCCAGACCTGAAAAATACCTCTGTGTGTCCTGAAAAATACTTGTGTGTGTCTTGAAAACTTGTCTCTCCCCCCAATAGCAGTTGGTCCAATAAGATGCTACCTTACCCTCCCTAATATCCTGGGACTGACACAGCTACAACTGCACTGCATATAACATACATGTTGACTGTTGGAAGGTGACACAATCTTTATTTTGAATGACTGACAATTCAATGCAAAGAGGTCCCGAGACTGTTAATTATCAGTTGCTAGTTGCTACATAGAACAAGTTTTTGTTACATAGCACTCATAACCTAAGTTCTTTCTAAGTTGCATGACCATGCAGCAAGCTATCAAGGACCGTGCAGGAAGGGAGAGGTACCCCTCTCTTGGTCTAGCCTAGCCTGAGCTGCTATGGTCAGGGAGATGCACTCCTCCCCCAGCCAGAGCTGCCGTGGCCTGAGAAAGGTGCCACAGCCCAGGCCAGCTCCACTCAACAGAAAATGCACCACAGTGCAGTAGCCCCAGAAAACAACCAAATGAAAATGTCAGTCCCACTTTAATCAAGTTATATCAGGAAAATAATTCACGAATAAGAAAAATTATCCCCACCAAAAAACAAACTAACTAACCCCATACAGAAACCCAATGTTGAAAGAAAGCTAGACTTCCTTAGGAAATGGCTTGTGATAGTCTTTGCCACACCACCAAATGTGGCGGACTGGTGGAGATTATTTGCTTTAGACCAGGTACTGGCACAGCAACCAGCATAAATGATGGCCATTTTGCAAACACTAGAGTTGATTTTTAACTCTATCAGCACAGAGAGATAAATAGTAGGGATGTTAAATATTGGTTAATTGAATAGTTGAGTAACCTCATGAATTATTATTGGTTAGTTGACTATTTTATAGTCCTAGGGGGTAGAGTCGGCAACTGCTGTAGCAGAGGCAGTAGTGGAGAGTGTCAGGCAGGAGCTGATCCATGAGGGGAGCCAGTTTAAAAACCAGCTCCCCTTGTAGACTGGCTGGCTGTTGCCTGGTGCTGCTGCCTCTCATAAAGAGGCAGCAGTGTGGGACAGCAGCAGCTCCTAAGGCGGTCTGAGCTCCCATTCCCAGCATGAGCTGGAACTGAGCCAGGTTGCCTGCCTGCCTGGCTCCTAATACACTTTAAATACAGAACACAGCAGGAGTAGGTTCTGGACCTGGTGCAAGCCAGAACTGAGCTGGGCTGCTGGCCAGGCCTGCTAAAAAATTTACTGGCAAGGGTGGGGGGAGGGAAATGTATGTAGTCTATAGCATTAACCTATAAGCTTTTGCTTATCGGTGAATTGGTTAATCAACTATGCTGTTACATCCCTAATAAAAAGTACAACCTATACAAGAATACAGGTTACAAAAGTTAACAGATGGCTTAATCAGAAAAGTGACTAAGATTTTACAAAAGACAGGACTATGCAGCACTTTAAAGACTAACAAGATGGTTTATTAGGTGATGACCTTTTGTGGGCCAGACCCACTTCCTCAGATCAATCTGTGGAAGAAAATTGTCACGACCATATATACCAAAGTGATACAATCGAAAAAAAGTGAACACATATAAAACTGACAAATCAGATTTTAGAACAGAGGGGGAGTGAGGGGGGAAGGTTAGTGTCTGTGAGGTAATGACATTAGGTATATTAATCCAGAAATATAATTTATGCCATCATGTGCCTAAAGTGTCCGTCTGCTATGTATATTGGACAAACTTCTCAGACACTTCGCCAAAGAATCAATGCACATAAAACAGACATCAGGCTCTTTCACAGAGAGAAAACTGTTGCTTGCCATTTTAACCAGACTGACCATTCTCTCAATGACCTTAAAACATGCATATTGCTTCAAAGAGATTTTAACTCCAGACTTCAAAGAGAAGCCTCAGAACTTTCATTCATGCTTAAATTTGACACTTTACGTATGGGTCTTAACAAAGATGCTAATTATCTCACCCATGACAAAGATAGCTTCCCCAGTTATCACCCTTAATGTCATTACCTCACAGACACTAAATAACAAAATAAATCATTTTGTTAGTCTTTAAAGTGCTGCATAGTTCTGTCTTTTGTTTCAGCTAGACCAGACTAACACGGCTGCATTTCTATCACTAAGATTTTAGAGAAGCTCACTAAAATGTTTCTTATATCTCCCCTTATGTTAGATATTAGGGCAAGAGCTTTCACTCACTCTCTTAAAGAGAGAGTGTTTTGGAGGCAGGAAGAAGGCAGAGAATAGAAATAAAGTTCTAATTAGGAATACAAAGTTTGTGGGAAATGGCCAACAATATTGCGGTGTGTGGTGGGTCAGGATGCTGCCCCTATTCTTGGCCACTGACAGCTCCACTAGTGCCCTGGTTAGGGAGAGAAACCAGGGAATGGACCTGCATCAATCCCCTAATCCAGGACCCAGCTCCTTCATCTTCCCAGGCTTTTTACCCTCTTTCTGGTTGGGTAGGTTTTCTCTTGGTCCTCTGTAAGAGGGGATACCCTCTGCTCTGCTCTGCAGGGTTCCTTTTTCCCCTTGTACTCTGATCCTCCATTCATTAACATTACTCCTCAAAACTGCGGTCAGCTTGGGTTATTAAGGTTATAAGATCTCTGACAGGGGCTTAATTGACAGGTGCTCTAATTAACCTACAGAAACCTTTCCTTAGTCCACAAGGAGTAAGGCTCTGATCGCTTATATATCTCACATTGATCACTTTCCTGCTGCCCTCTGGCCCTGCGGTATCACATATCACCTCTCTCGCCCCTCCCTCAAGCTCTGGCTATTTTGAACGAGAGACAGTGCTGTCACCCCAGTCAGCTTTGCTATGTTGGGTTCCAGCTGTACCCAGAAGTGGAAGGGTTACAGGGATAGGAACCTTGTTATCACTCTCGCATTCTTCTTGTTTCTGTGCATCCACCAGAGTGTAACATAATCCATCATGGGGGTGAACCGCTAGACCAGTAGATAGTATCAGAGAGTTTCTGTGGCTTATTTAACTGCCAGACATTTCTTTTCAATGCTGCCGCTCCCGGGGGAGGAGTTTCCTGCTGAAGTATAGGATCAGAGGCTCCTTCTCTCCCCATCATCTGTGAAAGAAGGGTCCCTAACTCTGAGGCATCAGTCTGTAGGATGACTTCCTTCTCGAAGTCTGGATGGAGCCAGGAGCACTGAGTGACTGCACAGGCTTATTCTTAAATTTGTAAATGCACCTTCTGCTGCTTCAGTTCACTATACTATAGTGAAACCCGAGCTTTTATTAGGTCTGTCAATAGCCATGCCCCCATGGCAAAGTGAGGGGTGAATCTGTGATAGTACCCCACTCTGCTTAGAAATGATCTGACTTGCGGGGGGTTTTTTTGGACTCTTTGGGGTCAACCCTGTATTGCTTCTACTTTGTTCCATTGGGGTTTCACCAAGCCTCTTCCTACTCTACTACATACTCAAGATATCTGGCTTCAGTTAGCCCTACTGCCTACTTGGGAGGGTTGGCAGTGAGGCTGGTCTACCTAAAGGCATCTGGCATCACTTCTGCTTTTCCTAGGTGTGTCTTCCAGTCAAGGCTATAGATGACTACATCATTTAAATAGGCGGCTACATTCTTGGTGTTGGGTTGTAGTAATTTGTCTGTTAGTCACCGGAATGTTTCTGGGGCTCCATGGAGTCTGAAAGGGATGAAGGTGTATTGGAAGAAGCCATCAGATGTAGAGAAGCAATTTTCCCTTTGACATCCTTGGCCAGGCGGATTTGCCAATAGTCTTGATGAAGTCCAAGATGGTCAAGTATTGGGCCTTGCCTAACTGATCAACTAGCTCAATTTGGGATATTTCATTTAACTTACGGAGGTTATTACAAAACTTCAGGGTGCCGTCAGGCTTGGGGACTAGGGCTGAACCATTGGCTGCGGGGGTTTTCAATAACCCCGAGTTCCAGCATCACCTCCATCTTAACTTCTTCACTTTTGGCCTTCAGTGTGGTTTTATCTTCACCCTTGCTCTGGGACAGATAACAATATAGTGTTGGACCATCATCCTACAGCCTGGCTGCATGGAGAACACCCCTTAGTTCCACTTGATAATGTCAATGATGTCTGTTCATTGTTTTGGGGTTAATTCAGGGGATAACTGCCATCTGTTTGTGGGTCCTCTGCCTGGGGCAGAGCTCCCTGTGTGACCAGGAATGTCTACCAGTGACACCAGGCTTTCAGACAGTTAACACGGTGGATCTGCTCTGGCCTTTGGCAGTCTGGTTGCTTTATGTTGTAGTCCACTTCCCCAGCGACTTCCACTATCTCATATATGGCCCATGCCAGCTGGCCAGTAGCTTGCTTTCTGCTGTTGGTATCCTGGCTGAAATCTCTGTTTTCACCCAGTGGCTGTCATAGGTCTTCTGGGCCTTCTTCCAACCGCTCTTATACTTTGGGGTCACTTGGGCTATTCGCTCTCTCTAGAACTACGTGCTCTATGATATTCTTCTCAGGGTTGGGCTGTTCTTCTCAGTCGTGCTTCATGATATTTAACATTCCACAAGAGTGGAGAATCCCATAGACACTTTGGGGACCTCCTGTATCGCAAACATCAGGTACAGTATCAGGGTATCCCAGTCTTTTCCATCCTGGGCCTCTACCTTCCACATCATGCTCTCGGGGGTATGATTACATTGCTCGACCAGGCCATCTGTTGGAGAGCGGTAGACTGAGGTCCACAAGGCCTGGATGTAGAGCAGTGTACATACGTCCCACATTAATTTTGACTTGACAGGAGTTCCTTGGTTGGTCAGGATTTCCTTAGGGATGCTTACTCTCACAAAAACCTGAAAAAAATCTTTCGCCATTGCCTAGGATGTGGGGTTTCTTAGGGGAATGACTTATGGATACCTTACGGCATAGCCAAGGATGATAAGTATACTTTGATGGCCCCAGACCAATCTTCCTAGTGGGCCCACTAGGTCCATGGCTATTCTTTTTTAAAAGGACTTCAGTAACAGGGCCTGTAAATGAGGTTGGGGGCTGTGCAATGGGTGTTCTGGACAAGAGGCTCAGTAGCGCTAGACTTCCACTCATACCCCAGGCCAGTAAAATCTCCTTCAGGACTCTATACAGGATCCCCAAATAAATGGCTGTGAGCTTACTCTAAAATTGCCCTAGTATGCTTCTGTGCTGCTAAGAGCTGCTCTACTTCCCTTCATATTTGTGCTACTTGTCGTTTACCTCCACTATCTTCTCCCTTATATTTGCATATAGCATGTGTGACAGTTCCTCCCACCCATGCTTTATGAAAATTGGCTTGTGAATATAGAGGTACGTAACTTGGAGATGCTTTAGACAAAATACTTAATGTAACCTATCAATTTTAATGTTACAATCTGCTGGATCTGTATATCCTATTTTGGTGAATGTATTGTTCTTGTATGTGAAGTTATGAAGTATGAGTCTGTCTATAGTTTTAAGGTTCTAATGAGAGCCATTACTAGAAGCCTAATGACTGGTGATCAGCTCAATGGCTTGTAAACAGCTTTGTTTGTCCTGTAAGTCCAAAGGCGGTTGGACTAGAAAGATGTGGCCATGCCAGCTGGTACTGGAGATGCATTTTGAACCTGGGCTTTTTTCTTGGGAACGGCCTGCCAAAAAAGGGTTCCTATCCTGGGGAAAAGACTAAGCCACGGGTAGCAATCCTCTTGGTCTTTAGCTGGACTGGGAAACAGCCTAGCACACCCTAAAACAGTGTTTCTTAAACTTTTTAAGACAAGGAACACCAAACAATATGTTTTTTATGAGGATCTTTTGTTGAGCAAAAAAAAAAAAAGGTCAGGTGGGGAAGGGTTGGGGGAAAAGTTATTGAGCAAAAAAAAAGGGGGGGTTGGGCAAAAGTTATTGAGGGGAAAAAAAAAGGTCTCCTGCCCCTTTAAGGGTGGCCATTTTGAACTCTGTTGTTCTCTGTGGCACACTTCCGACTGCCTCACAGCACACCGCAGAACACAGTTTAAGAAACACTGCCCTAAAAGGATACCAAAGAACTTTAAAGAGGACTGGAGACCTAAGTCAGAGAAAAAGAGTTTGTCACTGACTTGAAGATTACGCCTGAAATAAGGACAGCTCTAAGGGTATGTCTACACTTGCACCCTCTTTCAAGAGAGAGAAGCAAATGCAGCTGAGTGAAATTGCAAATGAAGCGTGGATTTGAATTTCCCATGTTTCATTTGCATATTTGCGTTATGGCGCTATTTCGAAATAACAAACGCTGTGTAGACGCAGTTATTTCGAAAGAAAACCCTTTTTCTGAAATAACCCTTATTCCTCCTACAATGCGGTTTACCAGTCATTTCAGAAAAAGGGTTTTCTTTCGAAATAACTGTGTCTACACAGTGGTTGTTATTTCGAAATAGCGCTATTTTGAAATAGCGCCATAACGCAAATATGCAAATGAAGCATGGGAAATTCAAATCCTCGCTTCATTTGCAATTTCACTCAGCTGCATTTGCATCCCTCTCTCGAAAGAGGGTGCAAGTGCAGACATACCCTTATTGATTAGGAATCTCCATGCAGTAAGTTTCTTAGTGAAATAGAACGAGCTATGTGTTTTCTTCTCATTTTAATTTAGAAACTTACTTTAGTCTGGAAAAACTTAAAAAAACAATGAATAATCTTGCAGCATTTTAGAGACTAACAAAATTTCAATCTGTTTGTTTCCACTTGCAGCCACTTAAATCCTCCTGTTAGTACTTAATAAAAAACACTGATGTTTACTGTTAGGCCCAGTGTAAACAATTCTCTTTCATTGATAGAGAGTTTCCCTGTGTAAAACTTTCATTTGGGGTGTTTTGGTCCCATTTCAGGGTTGGTCTCCTGGGTGCTGAGTCCTAGAACTGCATCCACTCAGAGCTGATGTGGTTCAGTGTCTGCATTGCTTTGCAGGGGGGCAGTAACCCCAACTCTGTGCCTTGTCTGGGGGAGACCAGAGAATCTGGCCCAGCAAGACAGGGGAGTGGGGAGCCCCAGAGAGCAAGAAGGTGGATGTCAGTGGCATGATCAGCACACTGGGGAACAATCCCAAGGGGACTTCTGTAACCGCACCCCGTCACAGCAGTTGTAGGCTTGATCATGCCCAAAGGTCTTGTGTGCCAGTCTGATCTGGCCTAATCCTGTGGGATCCGTTTCAACTTCACCCCTGAGTTGCTCCTACTGGTGCTGGGATGGCCTCTGTGACCTCACTAGTGTGAGCTGTCTCCTGGCTTCCCGGACAAGTTTGCCTACCAACCAGGGCAGCTTTCTGGTTCCCTGCCAAAATCCTAACCTTTTATCTGCCTTCCTTTCCTGCCTATATTTCTGGGGCTTTCTGAGGGGGTGAAAATAATTTTGGGGCAAATCCTGTGACAATTGGAGCATCTGTGGATGCTTGACTCTCAACACAGGAGTTGCTCTCCCTTAGCTTTATTGTGGGAGTAGGTTCTCGAACCCTGGGAAGTCCTTATGCAGCCTGGGGACCACCCCTGTGGTCATCTTGGTAGTATTATCCTAGATCTCAGTCCACACTGGGATCATGGGGTAAAACTTTACAGTGCTATGGACACACATTACTCCTGTGTCTTTGACCGGAGTCAGTTGGTCTTGCCCCACTAAGTTCCCCAAGATCAGTATGACAGCTCTCCCAGAATCCACCAAAGCTATGGTCTCAATGCCATTCATTTTTACTGACCTGACGCAGCCATGAGGGCCATTGTGAGCCCCACCACACAGATTTGGCTACATCACTCCTTGTGATCCCCCAGGTTGCACAGGTTCCTCCCTGGTAGGGCTCTGAGCTGCTAAGTGCCTCAATTCCTCACACTCATAATACTGATATCTCACTCTGGTGCTTGCTCTCTGCTCCCCCGGCCTCTTCTCTGAGATCCCTTCAGGGCCTCAGGCCAAAACTTGCTGTTCTTCCTTTTAGTCATTGCACTACTGGAGTTCTCAATGGTCTGGGACTTCAGGGTCGGGACTGGCTTCCTGGTCCACTGTGTCTCATCAACTGTTCCAGGATCTGGAACAGGTCATGGACTGTCAGCTCTGTCTCTCTTCCATCATGAGTAGAAGGGGCATTTTTCAGGAGTTTGGAAATTTTATGAAAGCAAATGGGATTCATCACATCACAGTCAGCACCATATCACCCATTCAACCTTTCAACAAATGGATTGGCTGAAAGGTTTGTGCAGACAATAAACAAGCTTTGAAATTGGCTAGCAGATATTCACTCATGCAAAAGCATCTGGACACCTTCTTACTATCCTACAGATATACACCTCATGTTACAACCAAAATGTCCCCAGCTTTGCTAATGATGGGAAGTCAGCTGCACACTTGCTTTGATCTACTGAAACCTTCTGAACCACGACAAATTGAGCAGTGTCAACAGCACGGTCAAGTCATCAGGTGTGCATCCAGAGCAAAAGACCGAACCTTTTAGTCCTGGAGAGCTGGTTTTGGCCTGTAACTATGCTTCTGGAGCTAAATGGGTCCCTGCCTCTGTCATTGCTCAAAAAGGACCTGTTTCCTATACTGTCCAGACTGCAGAGGATCTCATCTGGTGACAGCATGTAGATCAGTTATTGCCAGGTTATGCTTGCCCCCAAAACACATCTCCAGCTGAGTTGCTTGACCTTACCACTGCCGGTGAGCTGCTGCGTCAAGAATCACCTGTTCCTAACTCTCCTCCTCCATCACCACCTGTGGCGAACATAAACCCCTTCCCTGAGCAGGCTGATCTGACAGCCTCACTTGTTCACACTTCAAGTTCCCAGCCCATTGTCAGGCCCGCACCCCTAACACCTTCGGGTGCAAGAATATTAGACATCTGCTGTAATCTACCTAGAGAAAGAAGGCCTCCTCAATGGCTGGACCTTAATTTTAACCCACAGATGGGGAAAAATAATCACTGGGGCTAGCTGGGAACTTGAGGCAGTGTATCCTCCTTTAATAGTTTGTTTGTTTTATTAAAGGGATGTTCTTATTAAGGGGGGAGGAATATGTTATGTATTGGGTTCTTGTAGATATAGATCTTGTTGTTGTTCCAGTAACTGAGTTGGTTAGTAGGGGTCAGTCCAGACGGTTTGAGCTGGTTCTAGTTAGTTCTGTGTTATGAAATAAATGGACACTTGCTCAAGCTCTCTGATTTCTTTGTTACTGTTATATTGTTTGGAGTTCCACAGTTTAGAAAGTAAGAATGTATATTATAATTTTAAATCTAACAGTTTCCGTTAAGTGACTTGCTACAAGTCAGAGTGGAGTGGGTCTAATATTTCTCTCTTTTATGTAGGAATTAGATACAGGGGTCCTTTCAGCTAACTGCTAAATTATCTGCCAGAAAACTAGATTTTTCAAGTGCCTAAATAAACCTTGGAATCATGGTTAAATTTGTCCCCCAACAAAAATCCGAATTGGCACCCCTGGTGGGTTACAGGGTTGTTCATTATTTTTGGCTTTTTGGTTTAAATATTCAGGATCTGCTTGGAGACCAAAGCACAAGTGCTTAATTAGCACAATTATGAGCCATGTTAAGTCCAGATGTAGCAGTCAGTGGAGTTGGGCCTGCATCTCCCCTCCTCTGCCCAAAGTTATGTTTCATAAATGTATTTTTTTCAAAGCTGGGTTTTCCACGTTAGTACAATAATGTTTAAAAAACTTTTTAAAAAGTTAGTTTTGTTAGTCTGTTTCTCCCTTTGTCTCACTGTCCCTCATAACTCCTAGTGAAACTACAGTTGCTGGAGTGGAGAGTGGGAAGGAAAATTGCTGGTGCCCATCTTTTGCAAGTATAAGGGGCCACTGACACACATGTGTGCGTGTGCGTGCATTCGCGCGCACACACACACACTTAATTTATCTCTGCAATCTAGTCTTAAGTCCCTACCCCAACCTTCACAGCTAGGCTCTCCCCCCATCCCCTTTTCTACTTTTCCCCTCCTTCCTTCCTGTTGTTCCCCTCACAATTTCACACAAGGGCTGTTCTCAATCACCCTGCTATTGCCCACCCCCACAGCTGTCATCTCCCTCTCTTCTATGGCCCCCATAGAACCAACTCCCACCTTCAACCCAGACTCTTCCCTCCCTCTCAGCCTTCACACCTAACTGCCACTTCCACACCCTGCTTATCCTACCCTTCCCCCACAAAGTCACCACTAGCTCCCCTGTGACACCCAGATTTGCCTCATAACTGCCCCTTTCTCCCCCACCCACATTCTCTCTTTCCCATCCTGGAGTGTGGGAGGAAGTTTCTAGGCATTCCCTTTGGCAGCCCCACCATTGCTGCCCCTCCATAGCCCTGAGGGCCCACCGCACTGTCCATGGCAGCTGAGGGGGGAGAGACAGAGAGACACAGACACAGACACACAGCTACAGAGTTGAAAGGTTGCTCAGGAGCCCACAGTCAGCCATTAGGATTGCTGGGGAGCCACATGCTATGAGTTCTGCTCCCCCGGAGAGTGGGAGAGACTTGGAGGTGGAGGGCAGTGAGCCAGGAGACCCTCCCCTGTGCCCCATGGGGTGGGGCAGAGCAGTGTGGTGGGATCAGTGTCTCAGCATTGGGAACCCTCTCCCTGAACCATTTCCTTGCGGGGGTTGGAGGGTGTCATTCTGCTGCTGCCCATTTTACTGGGACAGCTCACATCATCTCATCTGAGGAAGTGGGTTTTGCCCATGAAAGCTCATGATACTAATATATATACATATGTTAGGCTGTAAGGTGCCACAGGCATGGTGCGAGTCATTCTGGAACTAGTAATGTAGCTGGTGGTGCAGGTCCAAGGGCTCCAATGAAAGGCCGTGTGTGTGCAAACTGCAACTCCCACCATACCTTGCAGCACATTGCTTGGCTGTGGCCAAGACTGGATTAACCCTTTGAGAGGTGGCGGATGAGCCTGGTAACTGAACATTGCATAACTTTAAACAATCATGTTCTCTAAGCGTGTGTCTACACTGCACCTGGAGCTCAAAATAAGCTACACAATTTGAGCTACGCAAATTGTGTAGCTTATTTTGAGTTAATTTCAAAATAGCTTATTTTGAAATTTGGTGCAGTCTGCACAGCACTTATTTCAAAATAAATTGCTATTTTGAAACATCCCTTACTCCTCGTGGAATGAGATTTACAGGGATGTTGGAACAGCAAGTCCATTGTATTTTGAAATAACAAGCGTGCTCAAAAGACACGGAATAGCTATTTCGGGATACCACTGATATCCTGAAATAGTGCTGCCGTGTAGACGTAGCCTAACAGAACAGCGATGTAACAATGAACAGCATTAACTGGGATGACTTTAAATGAGGAGTTACTGTATCTCCCACCTATCACTCTCCTGCTGCCATCTGCCCCTGCTGTATCCCAAGTGTAAACTTAGTTTGGAGTGTAGGTATTTAGAATGTGCCAAGTCCATCATTTCTTAGGAACAATCAAAATTTCTATGATCCCCTCTGCTGCATTTCTGAAATATCAGAAGGAAAGGGAGGATTCTTTATGCTGCTGCAGCAGCAAATAATGCTACAAGAGCTTCCTTGATTTTACTCTCCATTCTTGCTGTCCTAGAAAATAGGGATCTATTATCGACCACCTGACCAGGACAGAAATAGTGACTATGAAATGCTAAGGGAGATTAGAGAGGCTATCAAAATAAAGAACTCCATAATAGTGGGGGATTTCAACTATCCTCATATTGACTGGGTACATGTCACCTCAGGACGAGATGCAGAGATAAAATTTCTTGATACCTTAAATGACTGCTTCTTGGAGCAGCTGGAGAGGCTGCTCACAAGAACCCACAAGGGGAGAGGCAATTCTCGATTTAGTCCTGAGTGGCACGCAGGATCTGGTCCAAAAGGTAACTATAACAGGACCGCCTGGAAATTGTGACCATAATATAATAACATTTAACATTCCTGTGGTGGAAAGAACACCTCAGCAGCCCAACACTGTGGCATTTAATTTAAAAAAGGGGAACTATGCAAAAATGAGGAGGTTAGTTAAACAGAAATTAAAAGGTACAGTGACTAAAGTAAAATCCCTTCAAGCTTCATGGACACTTTTCAAAGACACCATAATAGAGGCCCAACTTAAATGTATACCCCAAATTAAAAAACATAGAAATAAAAAAGAGCTCTGTGGCTTAACAACCATGTAAAAGAAGCAGTGAGAGATAAAAAGACATCTTTTAAAAAGTGGAAGTCCAATCCTAGTGAGGTAAATAGAAAGGAGCATAAACACTGCCAAATTAAGTGTAAAAATGTAATAAGAAAAGCCAAAAAGGAGTTTGAAGAACAGCTAGCCAAAAACTCAAAAGGTAATAACAAAATGTTTTTTAAGTACATCAGAAGCAGGAAGCCTGGTAAACAACCAATGGGGCCCCCGGACAATCAAGATACAAAAGGAGCACTTAAAGATGATAAAGTCATTGTGGAAAAACTAAATGAATTCTTTGCTTCAGTCTTCATGGCTGAGGATGTTAGGGAGATTCCTAAACCTGACCCATCCTTTGTAGGTGACAAATCTGAGGACTTGTCACAGATTGAAGTGTCATTAGAAGAGGTTTTGTAATTAATTGATAAACTTAACAGTAACAAGTCACCGGGACCAGATGGCATTCACCCAAGAGTTCTTCAAGAACTCAAATGTGAAATTGTGGACTATTCACTATGGTTTGTAACCTATCCTTTAAATCAGCTTCTGTACCCAATAACTGGAAGATAGCTAATGTAACACCAATATTTAAAAAGGGCTCTAGAGGCGATCCTGGCAATTACAGACCAGTAAGTCTAACGTCAGTACCGGGCAAATTAGTTGAAACAATAGTAAAGAATAAAATTGTCAGACACATAGAAGAACATAATTTGTTGAGCAAAAGTCAACATGGTTTCTGTAAAGGGAAATCATGTCTTCCTAATCTGCTAGAGTTCTTTGAAGGGGTCAACAAATATGTGGACAAGGGGGATCCTGTAGATATAGTGTACTTAAATTTCCAGAAAGCCTTTGACAAGGTCCCTCACCAAAGGCTCTTACGTAAATTAAGTTGTCATGGGATAAGAGGGAAGATCCTTTCATGGACTGAGAACTGGTTAAAAGACAGGAAACAAAGGGTAGGAATAAATGATACATTTTCATAATGGAGAGGGGTAACTAGTGGTGTTCCCCAAGGGTCAGTCCTAGGACCAATCCTATTCAACATATTCATAAATAATCTGGAGAAAGGGGTAAACAGTGAAGTGGCAAAGTTTGCAGACGATACTAAACTGCTCAAGGTAGTTAAGACCAAAGCAGACTGTAAAGAACTTAAAAAAGATTTCACCAAACTAAGTGAACAAAATGGCAAATGAACAAAATGGCAAATGAAATTTAATGTGGATAAATGTAAAGTAATGTCCATTGGAAAAAATAACCCCAAGTATACATATAATATGATGGGGGATAATTTAGTTACAACTAATCGGGAAAGAGATCTTGGAGTCATCGTGGATAGTTCTCTGAAGACGTCCATGCAGTGTGCAGCAGCAGTCAAAAAAGCAAACAGGATGTTAGGAATCATTAAAAAAGGGATAGAGAATAAGACAGAGAATATCTTATTGCCCTTATATAAATCCATGATACGCCCACATCTTGAATACTGCGTACAGATGTGGTCTCCTCATCTCAAAAAAGATATACTGGCATTAGAAAAGGTTCAGAGAAGGGCAATTAAAATGATTAGGGGGTTTGGAACGGGTCCCATATGAGGAGAGATTAAAGAGACTGGGACTTTTCAGCCTGGAAAAGAGGAGACTAAGGAGGGATATGATAGAGGTCTATAAAATCATGAGTGGTGTGGAGAAAGTGAATAAGGAAAAGTTATTTACTTGCTCCCATAATATAAGACCTAGGGGCCACCAAATGAAACTAATGGGCAGCAGGTTTAAAACAAATAAAAGGAAGTTCTTCTTCACACAGCACACAGTCAACCTGTGGAACTCTTTGCCTGAGGAGGTTGTGAAGGCTAGGACTATAACAGGGTTTAAAAGAGAATTAGATAAATTCATGGAGGTTAAGTCTATTAATGGCTATTAGCCAGGATGGGTAAGGAATGGTGTCCCTAGCCTCTGTTTGTCAAAGGCTGGAGATGGATGGCTGGAGAGAGATTGCTTGATCATTACCTGTTCAATTCACTCCCTCTGGGACACCTGGCATTGGCCACTGTCGGCAGACAGGGTACTGGGCTGGATGGACCTTTGGTCTGACCCAGTATGGCTGTTCTTATGTTATATTCTTAAAATAGCTAGGACAGGAACAGATGCATATATAGCGTGGGTAGGTAGGTGGGTGGGGTGGAGGGGAAGAAGGAAATGAGATCTATTGGCAGCATCTAATAACTTTGAATTGAATTTGGCCTCATATTCTGATCAACAGTACAGGGAGTCTACTACGAGAGAAGGAAAATGTGAGTAGTGGGGAGGTTGTGTCCTCTTCAGAGGTAAAAATTGGCCAGTATGGGCTGGTACGGTGCACTGATAAGAATGTTATAGTGCTGGGTCGCTGCAACGGTTTAATGTCACTGCTCCTTTTGCTCCCTTCCATTGGTGGTGATCCTGCCCAACCCTAGCAGCAAGACCCTAGCAGCAAGGCCGCTGATGGGGAAGGGGGAGCAAAAGGGGCAGCTGCCCCTGGGCCCAGTGATTTGAAAAAGGACCTGGGCTTCTAGCCAACGTTATTGCATCAGCAATGGCTACAGCCAGCAGCCCCAGACCTTCAAATCACTGATAGAGCCCCAGGGATCCCAGCTGCCGCAACCCTGGAGCTCCCGGCTACCACTGCAGCATCAATAAAGGGCTGGCACAGGGAGTCCGGCCCTCAGCCCTGTTCCTTCCACCCAAGGCCCTGCCCCTTCTGAGGGCCGAGAACTACCTCCCTGCATCTTGTCAAGAACCCCGGTGTACCACTGAGTTTTGTCAATTACTTGCAGCTGGTCCTCTTGGAAGGTGCATATATGAGCACATGTGTATGCGCACACACATACACAAGGAGACCTCAAACAAAAGAGGGCCGAATGAAACAGGTGGAAGGGGAGAGTCCAGGCATTTGAGTTGCCTAAAAAACTGGGTGTAACAGTGTGAACTAAGTATAGCAAGGTAGTGGGTAAGTTCAATTTTAAACTTATAAATGCAAAGACATTCACAGTTAGAGATGATACTCCACTGTCAATCATTCCCTAACTCACTTCCTTGGTATTTCATGTCTCCCAAGTATATAGAACAAGTTGAGAACTGAGCGCCACCAGTTTTCCAGTCTTAAATACACTTCCTGTTTTTCCACTGACTCCTAAAAGCTGGGACTGGACAACAGGGGATGGATCACTCAATAAACTCTTATTCGCTTTACTCCCTCTGAAGTATCTGGCATAGACAGACTACTGTCAGAAAACCAGATACTGGGTTAGATTATTTTTATGCTAGACCTTATCTGCATGTGATCATCTCAACAGGTGGTCCTCTTTGTCTCACTCACTGAGAGTACGTCTACACTACAGAGGGTTTTTTTCAGAAAAACGGCTGTTTTTCTGAAAAAACTTAAATTACGTCCACACTGCAATCGCGTTCTTTCAAAAGAAAATAGAAAAGAACAAAGGGTTTTTTCCAACATGAATAAATCTCCTTCTATGAGAAAGAAGCCTTTTTCCAAAAGGTGAGTGTGCATGGGGAAGAGGGTTATCTTTTGAAAGAAGAGGCCTCCAGGAAATAACACAGGTGCGCTCGTGGCCACTCCATCCAAAGTAATCACAACTCTATAGCTCCTGTCTCCTGGCCCCTCTTAAAGCTGCAGGCACCCTGGACAAGCCTTGTGGCAGGAAGCTGGGCCTGGAGCAGCACCCTGACCACACAGCTCTCCCTGCCACAGGCATGTCCCAGCCTCAAGCCCCCCTCGACCCTCGTGGCCCTCACAGGAAGCAGCCCCAGGGCTCCCAGGACCCACCCAGGAGGACCAAGAGGTGGGCACCCTCCTGGTCCGGAGCGGACATCCTGTCCCTCCTTGAGCTGTGGGGTGAGGAGGAAACATTCCAGGATCTCTGCTCCAAGCGGCGGAACGCTGCCATTTATGGCCGGATGGCCAAGTCCCTGGCAGAGTGCAGACACCCACCCCCAACCTTGGAACAGGTCCGGAGTAAGGTCAAAGAGCTCCACCAGGGATACATGAGGGCCGGAGAGCGCAGCTTGCGCTCCGGGACAGGACCTCACACCTTCTCCTGCTACCAGGAGCTGCACCAAATTCTGGGGGGTGGGGAAGCTGTTTCCCCCCCTGTCATGGTGGACTCCAGCCTTGACACACCCAACGTCACCCGGCTGGAGGTCACGGCGGGGGAGGAGGAGGACCAGGGACAGCACAAGGAGGAGGAGGTGGACGACATGGCCACCATCACACTCTCCTTAGAGCCGGTTCCCTTGAGCCTGGATGTCTCCCAGGCCTTCTCTGATGCTGGGGAGTGATCTTCAGGTGAGTGCTCTGTTTGTCACACAGGCAGGGCTGGGGAAGCAGGCGCAGAGGGGGATGGGTGTGAGCGTTGCTCAGCCTACTTGGGCTGGACATTGTGCTGCAGTCTGTGTGTGTGCAACCACGTGCAACATAATTGCGTACCATGCAGACTCAGTAGGCAGCCCCTGAGCATGCCCAGGATCCTGCTCCCAGGCTCAAGGGAGGCCACACACACGTCTGGGGGCTGGGGGGATGCCCTCCACCACCTGCCATGGCTGGAAGCAGGCTAGCCACAAGGGTGCAGGCATGACCCCAGACACACCAAGGAGTGCCACACATGGGCATGCCTGCACATGCGAAGCAGCACCTTGCTCCTGCGGGCAGCGGTGCAAGGCACAGGTGTGTTTGTGGGCCCGAGGGAGGGCCAGACTGCTTCCAGCTCCCCTGCCGCCCATGGGGGGATCCCACTGTGGCTGGACACTTCCCTTGCCTGCTTGTCCGTGGGCCGGAGGGGGCGGGGGAGCGGGCAGCATGATCCCCTGGGCACCTCGGGGTCCCTGTGAGACAGGGCCTGCTGTGCAGGTCACGCATGGCCTTGCTCCCAGGACATCCCCCTCCTCTGGCCCGAGGACTGTTGGTCGCTGCTCACAGAGGAGGACACTGCCTCAGGGACAGTGTATGCAGGGATGACTGACTCCTCTCCCTCTTTGTATTCTCCACAGCTGGACCAGTTGGGACTGAGGGGCGAGCCACACCAACCAAGCCAGCTGCCAGAGCCTGGGAGACCATGGACCTTGGCGTGCGTTTTCGGAAGACCTGATGCGGCAGCATGTCAGCGTACTGTGCGACATGCAGCAGACCTTGGCACAGAAGATCTGGGAGGACACAGAGCGGCGGAACCATGTGTGGGACCAGCTCATGCAGTGGTGTGATAGCATGTGTGCCATCATGAGGGAATGATGACACACCCGGCTATTGTTGTTGCTCCTGCCTATCACCCTCCTGCCTTCCCTGCTATGCCCATTCCCCCCACACCTCCCAAGCGATGCCCTTGCCCCCGCCCCCTGCCATCCCTCACCCCACTCCATCCCCCGTCCTGCCCACCCACCTGTGGCCCCAGGATCCACCCAACCCCAACGAGGTCCCCACACCCAAGGTAGCACATCCAACTGCCCCCATGCCACTCTGAGCTCCCCTCTCCCTCCAGATTATGAGCATCCCTCTCCCTCCCCCTTTTTAAAAAAAACACAAATACAAAGTTTGTTTTGTTCAAAACCAAACAGGTGTCTTTATTGGGAGGTCAGGGAAGGGGAGAAGGGAGGGGTTTTGGTGGGAAAAGGACAGTGGAGCAAGCCAGAGGCCCTGGGGAGAGTTACTGGGGTGCTTGAGAGAAACTCTCCCTCAGGATCTCCCAGATGTGCACCCCAGCCTGATGGGCCTGTCAGATGGCAGCTATCTGCAGCTGCTCGAAGGGTCTCCCGTCATGGCTGGCATCTGCCCCCTGCCTTGGCAGGAAGGCCTCTCCCTTCCTCTCCACAATATTGTGGAGGATACAACATGCCGACACCACTTCGAGGATGTTGTGCTCCCCCACATCCGGGTGGGCCAGGAGGCACCTGAACTGTGCCTTGAGGCGGCCAAAGGCGACATCGACCTGAATCCTGGTCCGGATCAGGTGGGCATTAAATTGGTCCCTCCTGGGGTCCAGGTGGCCAATATAAGGCTTCATTAGCCACGGCATCAGGGGGTAGGCCGCGTCCCCCATGATGCAGTGGCATCTGCGCATCCTCAACTGCAAAGTCCCGGCGGGGAAAGAATGTGCCTACCTCCAGCTTCCCGTAGAGGTTGCAGTTCTGAAAAATCTGGGTGTTGTGTGCCCTGGCTGGCCACCTGAAAAAAATGTCTGTGAACTGTCCATGGTGGTCGACCAGGGACTGCAGCACCTTAGAAAAGTAGCCCTTGTGGTTGATGTACAGGGCCACTCTACGTTGAGGTGTGCGGATTGGGATGTGGGTCTCATCAATCACTTCCCCGCAGTTTGGGAACCCCAGGAAAGCAAATCCGGCCACGATGGGGTCCAGGTCTCCCAGGCAGATGACCCTCTGCAGCAGGATGGAGTTGATGACCCTCACAACCTGCAGAAGGAGACAAACAAACACACAAAACAGAGCATGAGAGAGGGGGTGCCTGAGTCCTTGGGAGGTGCCCGCCGCCCTCCCACCCCCCCAAACACCTCAGGAGCCAACCCCTATGAGGCTGCCCCCCACAGCAGCAGGGCTGTGTGAGGGCGGGACTGCACAACCCCCTGGGGATGGGGCTTCCCCCCGCACCCGTAG
The DNA here is from genome assembly GCA_032595735.1 of Pelochelys cantorii. NCBI lineage: Eukaryota > Metazoa > Chordata > Testudines > Trionychidae > Pelochelys > Pelochelys cantorii. The sequence continues at coordinate 18,744,276 of CM064344.1, forward strand.
CCCTCAACCCCCCTTTCCCAACGGTCCCCCTGTTCTAGTACTTCCTCCCCCACCCTGCCTGCAGGGACTGCAGCCCAAGAGTGCCTTACCTCCATGAGGAGGGCCCCAGTGGTGGACTTCCCCATGCCGAACTGGTTGCCCACTGGCTGGTAGCTGTCTGGGGTGGCGAGCTTCCAGACGGTGATTGCAACCATCTTCTCCAGGGGGATGGTGGGCTGCAGGTGGGTGTCACATCATTGGAGGGCAGGGACGAGCCAGGCACACAGCTCCAAAAAGGTGGCCTCCTTCATGCAGAAGTTTTGGAGCCACTGCTGGTCGTCCCACTGCTCCATGACCAGCTGATCCCACCAGTCGGAACTAGTGTCCAGCCTCCAGAAACGCCTCTCCACTGTGGGTTATGGTTGCAAGGGTGTTGCTCCCGCACCCAGGGAGAGGGTCCCCAGAATGAGCTCGGGGTTGAGTTCGGTGAGGACTAGGAAGGCAACTGGCACAAAGTGCTGCAGAAACTGCAGCATGGCCATTGCATGCCGAGGGGCAGCTCCGGCTCCATAGCACAAAGGAAAAAGCTGCGGTGTCCAAAAAAGCTGGGCATCCACAGCACGCACTGCAAGAGCTTTGCTGTCCCTCAAAGAGGTATTCAAGCATGCAGTAGAAGCAGAGAAACGGCTGTCCAGGAGGGGCCCTTTAAGCACATGTGACTGCCAGGCTCCGGCACCAGCACTCGGAAGCAACTAGTGACCTAAAGCCCTGGCTGAAGTAGTTCCGGGTGGCCTTTTATGCGACATAGCATCCAATCAGCCCGGAAAAAGCAGATGGCTTTTGCGATGCGCTTTGGCAGTGTGGACGCTCCCTTTCGGAATAAGTTTTTTTCTGAAGAGCTCTTCCGGAAAAGCTTCTTCTGAAAGAAGCCTGCAGTCTAGACGTAGCCACTAGAGCCTTCCACTACAGCTCTCGTAGCAGCTCCCATGAGACTGCCCCCAGCACCAGCATGGATTAGCACTGTCAGGGCCACAATGCATGCACAGCTTTCCCTGCCACCAGGGTTGGAGGTCACTTGTGCCAGGCAATGTTCCCTCTAATCTTTTCCATCCATGTAGGAATCTTTTCTCTCCATGTGCAGAATAATTTTATGTTCACGGAGGCATGTGTGAATTTTGTTTCTCTTGAAGGTGCACAAACTTAGCTGGAAGTGCTATGCTAATCAGCTGGGCAGCATGTGAATCTCTTAAACAGCCTCACAAGCACACAGCTTTCAGGGAACACTGGTGCCAGGTCCTCTTTTTCCTAGTGTCATGTTCTTTCCCATTGACCTTACTTTTTAAATCAAGTCCAAAAGAACTATTTCAGAATCACCTAGTACTGTAAAATAGTTTAATACAAGATGATGTCTTAGAATATCCAAAGAAAGCGATTCAATAACAGTCTGTGCAAAATGTTGAATGCCCAGAGGTTTGCTTAGAAATGAGTGAGTACAGGTCACAATTTGTTCTCCACTTGCAACGTTACAAACTCTGCTCCCTGGCTATTACGTGTTCAATAATTTCCCAAACAGGGAAAGAATCACCCTTTTGCTATGTTTTACTCTTATTTGCTAAGTATGTTACAGCATTATTTACCTTAGTCCATAATTGGGACCTTTGCGTGACTTTGTGAAACTTCCAGAAGTGGACTAACAAGTTGATGAAGACCAGAAATCCTGCTTATTAAAACCATATGGGGAAAAATGCACTTACAGACCTCATGGGATCTATCAGAACTGGTAAGCATTGACACCTTCCAGCCCACAAACCTGCCTTTAACATTATATCCTTAGAGCTGGCCTGAAGTCTCATGGAGCCTCTACTGAATATCGAAAAGGTCCAAACACCCATCATAAAATAAGGCAAATTACAGCACTCAGCAAGCCTACAAATCGCTACAGGGAGACTAGCTAATGATTTCCCTCCCAAACCAGATTCACCCTCAGAAGGGTACTGAACTGGAATTGTACTGAACTGTAAGCCAACTTTCCCATGTGGTCTAAGAAGGTGAGTCACCGCAGTAGAAAACCTGGAAATGCCCTAGAGGCATAGCCCTGTGATGTGATAGCCTCCCCGCTCTTCGGGCATGGGTCAACTCCTGGAGAAGAAATGTCTGGTTCCCAAAGAGCAAAAGACCTAAGCAGACCAGTGACAGGACAGTCATATGCCTGGCAACAGCCCTAAGATCTGGTAACCCTAGGGCAGTGGCAGGCTCCCTGGGGACCATGGCTTTGCTATTCCACATCCATAGAGGCTGGACCCTTATGTTTGGAGGCCTGGCAAACCCCTGTGCCTGCATTCCGGAATCCCCCACTGGGCTGGTGGCTCTGAAGGTGGTGCCATGCCAGTCTGAGCCCTCTGTGCCAGCTCCCCCAGGGAAAGCCTGCCCTCCCTGTCTCACTCACCATGTGGCGGTGGGGCTCTGCTCCAAGAGGCCCTGCCAATCCCAACTTTGCCCCAGACCCCTCCAACTTCCAATACAGCCCCCCAGCAGCTCTCACAAGACTGCCCCCACCATTGGCAAGGACTAGTGCCGTCAAGGCCATGCCGAATATGCAGCCTTGCCCCATCATCCTCAGCCAGAGGGCACTCCTCCACAAGCCCACTGCACACTGCTTTGCTGGACTAGCCCTGTTAGCTAGGAGGGGTGCTGTCCTAGAGCTTGTTGTATGTGCAACCACAACATCTATTGCATTACTAATGCTGCTGCTACCACTACATCTTTCCAGTGTCAGGACTCTGCTGGAGTGGAGTAGTGCAGCAGTCTATGGAGTCTCCAGTGATGCTCAGGGTCATCTTATGCTGGACACACTCCCTGCCCTGAAGAGCTGACAAGAGTTCTGCTACGGGTGGGCCGAGAGATATAGCTAGGGTTGCCAGATGGTTTCAAGAAAAATACCGGACACACTTGACATTACATCACAATCTACATTACATCTTATTTAGAAAATACCGGACATTTATATGTTCTCATTTATATTTTCTCAATTTGTTTCCCGAACAGAAAGCTCAAATACTGGACGGTCCAGTTCAAAACTGGACACCTGGCAACCCTAGATAGAGTCAGACACAACAGATATATATGTATTTGCAGGGCTCGACAATTAATGTAATCTACTCACCTGTGGCGAGTAGATTTTAGCCCGGCGCAGCCGCGCAGCGCAGTCAGCACATGCGCAGCTTGCGGTTCCACGTGGCTGCCGAACGGGGCTCGCTGCCACTTGGCAAGCCCTGTGTATTTGCATATTTATTACAGATTAAATGCCACTTCTCCCCATCTGACCCTCATCCCTGCCATCATTCACAGGCGGATTTCTCTCAGGGGTCTCAGCAGAAATGGGTTGCGGAGAGATTTGTAAAAAGAAAAAAGCAGGGCCCCCAAAGAGGGTGGCAGAACAGACAGCATGGAAGAAAGCACAGAGACATTCCAGGGGGAAGCTGGTGAATAAGGCTGGTGTCCTTCACAGAACACAGTGGAGAGGATGCACACTGGGAAGGAGATAAGAAATTCTGTTGTCAACTGTTGTTAAAAAACAAAACAAAAACCCAACCACCTTGCAGCACCTTGGACAGAGATGTGGTTTCAAACATCGTAAAATGTACTTCTCCAAATTTGCATAACAATGGTGGTGATAGTGTCCTAACGCCTGAGCTTGCCTAAAACAGTAGTTAGTTTTAGAATTAAGGCTTTAATTATGTAGGAAATGATGGTAGTTTTATAGTTAAAAATCCAAAATGGCCACCACAATGATTCTCTTTTGAAAACATCAAAATGGAGGGCACAGACTAAATGGACCAATAGGAGAAAAGAAAAAGGAGTGAAATAAAGTTCACACAGGGATGACTTGGGGAGGGGTTAGAAGGAAGAGCAACTTGAATGGCAGGAAGAGCACATTGGTTGCTGTTAATTAGCATAGCTCCTCCCTGCATGTGTAGCAACTGGTCAACCAATCAGAGAAGGCCAGAAACTGAATATAAGGAGATGGACAGCTGGCTGATGGGTGTTGGAATAAAGATGAGCAAGGGGTGAAGAAGATTGCAGCAGTGGCCCTAGCCTGAACAAGAGACCCCTCCCTCCCCCTCCCAAAAAAGATGAATTGGAGGGATTGTAAGGGAGGAGGAGTTTAATTTTCTGTTGATTTCTGAGGAATCAGAGTGTGCCTGTATAGAAAGTTGGATGTCTGTGTTGTAAATGCAATCCACACACCCCCCCCCCCCTGATTGGCCAGCATTCACAGAATGTCAGTGTTAAACAGAAAATGTTTTGTTGCTGTGTAATATTATGATGTTCTCTTGTGAATATGTATGGAAGTTATGCATGTTATATTACAACAGGTATTGTAGTAATAAACTTTGTACATATGTATGAAGGGTCTCGTAAGTATTACATCATAACTGCTGTGTATTTGGTGTGTGCCATTTTACTGTAAAAGTTCTAAATGCAATGGAACTGAGTTATGCTATGTCTCTGTGTGTTCTTTCTTGGTTGATTAGGAGATCGCGACTGATTCATTTATTAAAAAGAAATATACTTTTGTTTTCAAAGAGTTGCTGCTTGTATGTAACCCTTTGAGCAGAGAGCTGTGGCCATAGTCTTCCAAGAGTTAGCAGGAATAGCCTGCTTGGGGAAGTTCCTTTGCAATTCCTCAGGGCAGGTTACAATCTTATTACCCATTTGCACAAAGTGGATTGACTGACTCCCAATTTATAACTAGAGGCAAGCCAGCAAGCAGTGCCTGGAGTCCAAAGTGTGGCATAAGCAGGGCCATCCCTATAAGTTTTGGTGCCCTACTCAGCCCCCTGAGGCTAGTTGGGGCTGTGCTCAGGGGAAGGAGCTGTGGGGGCAGGCCTAGAAGTGCAGGAGGGGGCAACAAGGGTTGTCCCTCCATTCCCGCCCTCCACTGGCAATGTGGAAAGCAGAGTGACTCCGGCCTCATCTGCTCCACTCTCCCAGCCACACTGCTCGCTTGAGGGAAAGAGCGGAATTGCTTCCCACATTCATAGGAAATGGAGCACTGCATCTGAGAGCCAGCAGAGAGGAGTGTGCTGGGGCTAGGTTGCACCACTTCCCATTGCTGCTGGTGAGTGCAGGGGCAGGCCTGAGCCCCTGCTGCTGGGGCCAGGCCCCCTGCTGATCTCCCAGGCTTAACAGAAGGGGTGGAATTGGTGTGGGGGCAGAGCATGAGTGGGATGAGAGTTGTCCTGGGCCCTGCACTCCCTTAGGGATGGCCCTGCTGGGTGCAGCCTCTATGTAAGGGTCAGCTGAAGGACATGGCTGGCTGCCAGATGTTGGTGCCACTGTTCCCTCTAAGCTGCATGGCAGCACAGCATCACAGGTGATTAATCAGCCCTGCCCAGAATGTCAGCTTCCTGCGCTGAGCCTGAGCCTCTGACTGGGTGGGGCTGATTAAGCACCTGTGAAGCTGTGCTGCCCTGCAGTTTAGAGTGAACACTGCTTGGTGCTGTTACATACATAGCAATTTTGGTGTCCCAAATTTTGTGCTTCCCTCCCTAGCTGCATATTTGCCAATTGGTAGGGATAGCCTTGTGTGTAATGCATTTGTGTCTTCCAGGGGCAGGTTCCAAAGCATTTTTTAACATAAGACATCACCTGTTGGCTAGAAGGCTGATTGACAGCAACTAGTAAATTCTCTTTCCTCTTTCTACCCTTTTCTGTTTGTTTTGATGATCTTAAATGGTTTCTTTTTCATGAAGTATAGTAAGGGTAAGTAAACCCAAAAGAAGTGAAAATTTGTTACTGCTAGCAAAATGAATATTCAAGTTTTCATGAAAAAGCGAGATAAAAAGGCCAAAAGGGCAATTAGGCCCACTGGAGACAGGATCAACTGCCTAAAGAACATAGATTCTGAGGTGAGGCTAGGGGTTTCCAGATAGTTTCACAAAAAATACCGAACATGGCAGGGGAAAAAATGGGTTGAGCAAAGAAAAAAAAAAAAGACCAAAATTGTTGAGCAAAATAACTGGGAGAAACAGGAGACCAAAGTTGTTGAGGGGGAAAAAAAAAAGCCTTTAAATCTCCACACTCCTCCTGCCCCCACCATATGTGGCAGTGGAAGAATGTCCCAAGCGGCCCTCCATCTGAGGAAAAAACAGAAAATACCAGACATTTTACATGTCCGGTATTTTCTGGGGGTTTTTTTACTGCAAATACCAGACTGTGTGGGTCCATACTGGACACCTGGCAACCCTAGGTGAGACAGAGACAGGCTAAGAAGGCAGACTTCTGCCAACAAACAAGAGTCAGGCATCAAAGGTAGGAAACCTGAAGGAGGCAGGCTCTGAGGTCAGGCACTGACAGACAGCAAAGGCAGACAGGCAGACTTTATTCTGAACTGAAATCATAAGAATTTGATATGACAATAAAGGGAAACTGAGGCACTACAGGACTTTAAAAATAATGTTAGGAAATAATAACTTAGAGGGTTTAATTAAAAAGACAGGATGTGGTCCATGGAAGACAATGCCTTTACTAGGCCTATGGATTTGACCTGAGAGAGGCTTTTTCTCAGGAGAACCAAGTAAGAAGGAGAAAAGGCAAACTGCCTTGCAAGGGCTCCAGCTCGTAGCTGGAATCCTTGATGCAGAAACAGACTGGTAAAAGAAATACAAGAACTAAAAGAAAAGGAACTCAAGGATAAAAAGCTAGCTAATTTAAAAGCAGAAGCTGATATGCTGGGAAACTGTGTTGACTCAAACAGTGAAAATTGTTGAGTCACAATAAGATAAAAGGAGAACAGGAGAGGTTAATGAAAGTAGTAGAGGAATGGAAAGAGAAAGCAATAGATAGACAGGTTGTAATGAGAGCAATGCTCTTAGATGCAGGTGAAAAGAAAGAAAAAAAACCAGGAAGAGAAGAACAGGAAGAATTGCAGGGGTCACCTCCCTTACTCCAATTATTATCATCACAGTAATTAAAATGGCTGTGCAAGGAATTTGGGGAGGTCAAGAAGAGAGGGTAAAGACTACATATCCCAGAATAGATTAGGGCTTTAGGAAAATCCAGAGGATTTTTAAATAGGTGTACAGTTGTTGGATGATTAGCCAAGATAGCAGGAATGCCTGGTTTAACAGGGAGTGGTCTCAGCTTTAATAAAGGAATGAATGGGTCCAGATGAATTTGCTGGATTTCCTTATGATGTACAGGTTGGAGGAAAAAAGGATACAGATACAGGGCAAATTTTTGAGGTTTTGGTCCTCTAATGAAGATCTAGTTGTGTGGCTCCACAGGGAGAGAAAACCATCAAAGGAAAGCCCAGAAACATATATAGCTAGGAAAAGATTAATATGTAAGCATTCTGGAGTTATCCCAATGAGCAGAGTAACATAATAGTATATGATGCCCCACAATTCAAAAAGATATTAATGTGGCGATTTGATCCAACAATTAGAATGGCAGTAGTTTCTGATGATCCTATTCAAACTCCTCTGCATAAAGTAGAGGAGAAAGCAAAAAGATTACATGAAATACAAATTCCATCCCCCAAAAGGGAAATCTGGAAAAATATCAGTGATAATTTTCTCTAATAATGGTCCTAAGGGATAAGGAAATCAGCAAAGCGGAAGGCTGTTTCTTTATGAACAGTGGAATAGTGATCTAGGAAGAAATTGGCTTTGGGAAAAAATGGTTGTAGTAAGAGAACATAAAGACCAAATTAATGTTTTACCTACTGACAAACTGCTCTGGAGATTATCTAATTGTGAAAGACATGCTGACAGTGCCACTGAATTTCAAAGATCAGATATAGGCAGGTTGAGAACCCCCTGTCTCCCCAATATCAGCAGAAGATCATGCTGATTTTGTGACACATTTATAAATAGGGAGGGCCCACTGTACATGTGGAATTTAATAGGAGAGCTTTTGGACAAAATATGTTAGTAGATAGAGGTGACATGTTTTCCTTGGTCAATACTATGAATAAGAATTTATTTGGACTTCCTGTAAAAAGAACATTGCAAGGATTTAATGAAGCAAAGAGAAAAGTGCCATTTAGTTCCCCATTCTGTTTTAAATTGGGTACAAAACAAAGAAAAGAAGTTTGACTTAATGAATTTGGATGGTGATTGAATAATAGGAATTGATAGATTGAAAAATCTTAGGTTAATAATAGATTTAGTAAATAAGTTATTATGGGAAATGCCATCTAATAAAAATAAAAGCATTAGATCAACCAATTCTTACTGGAGCAGAATATAGGTTAGTTGTTAAGGCCATTGAGGAAATAAAATGAGGTAATTGGCCCACTGAAATATTGGAAATTGCACAAAAGTATAAAGAGGTCTGGACAACTACTGAGAGAGAATGTGGAAAAATGGATATAGACATATTGATTACTGGACCAGGTCCCCCACTAGAGAAACAAAATAAATATCCTAAAGAATCAGAACCTCTTTCAATGAAAACTGTTGAGGACTTTTCAAGCAAGGCGTTATAGTAGAACAGCAGAGTATAAATAATGAAGCCGTTTGGCCAATTTAAAAGCAGAGGGTAAAAGCTGGAGGTTAACTGCCAATCTCAGGCCACTTCATAAAGTAATTCCAATGATGGCACCACTGATAGCAAAGTATCCTGAAGCGATTGCTTCCATTATGGGGAAGTTTGATGGTTCCCTGTCCTGGATCTGGCAAATGTGTTCTTTGCTATGCCTTTAGATCCAAACTCTTGGTATAAATTTGCTTTCATATTCCACAGTTCTCTTTTACTTGAACCCCTAACAGCTCTTCTATTTGTCATATGCATGTAAATAATTTGTGGGATAAAATAGCATCATATCATGTGCAGATGATATCCTGATCATTACAAAATTTAGCAGTGTTTCTCAAACTGTGCTCCGCGGAGCCCCAGGGCTCTGCGAGATATCTCCAGGGGCTCCGCGAGGTTGACAAACTGGAAACTTTGATAGGTACAACACATACAATCAGTGGACCACTGGGGCTCCGCATAAGTACAACACATACAATCAGTGGACTGCTGGGGCTCCGCATACATTTTTACGCATGTAAAGGGCTCCGCAGCCCAAAAAGTTTGAGAACCGCTGAGGTAGAGAATTTAGACATATTAAATCAGGTCTTACAAAAGATAAAAGAAACAGGGTTTAAGATTAGTCTAGAGAAGGCTCAAATATGCCAGCAGCAAGTGCATTATCTAGGATTAATGTTAGGACAGGAAGACAGTCATCACATAAGCAATGGATGGAATTACTGCAAAAATTACCCAACCAACAGATATATCTACTTTAAAAACATTTTTAGGGATGACCAATATTATGTTATAGAAAATTATGCAGAAAAAGTTTGTCTGTTGTATAAATTATTGAAAAAGGGTAGCAACTGGGAATGGAGAGTAAAACATCAGGAAGCTTTTAATCAGCTTAAAAAGGCACTTGAACACATCCCAGCCTTAGCATACCCAACAGTAGGACAACCTTTTCAGTTCCAGTCAGGAGGGTTAACAGATTCTGTGTGCTGTTGGGCAAGGTGTGTGGGGGGCCACCTCCATGCCCCCAGAAGGGGCGGGGTCTCAGGCAGACGAGACAAGGCTGGGGCAGCCAGCCCTCAGTGCAGTCCAGACTGCACTCTCTCCAAAGAAAAGATTCTGAGATAAAGATGTTGATGTCAAAACAAAAACACCAGGGATGAAAAATTTGGCAGCATGAAACAGGATTGGTACTAGGTACTAAAGCAATAATATGTCTGTGTGGCTGGTTCCAATGGAAATTAGATCAGAAATGATCTCTCTCATTCATGATAATGGGCATTTAGGAACAGACAAGACTCTCGGTAGGTAACAAATGGCAAGATGGTGGCCAAGTATGAGAGCAGATGTTGAGCAATATGTGAACTACAGTTTACTGTGTGCAGCAAATAACACAGATGCAAAAGTAGAGAAGGAATCATTAGGAAACAAGAGAATAGAGGGTCTGTGGGTCAGGTTGCAAATTAATTTTCTGGTCCATTGGTGAAAACTGGAAAGGGACATATTGTCTTATAATGATTGATCTGTTGACTAAATGAGTTGAAGCAATTTCTGCAAGAAATAATACAGCCGTAACAACCACAGCCAAGGGTTTGGTGGGTCACATTGTCACGAGATGGGGTATTCCTAGAGAAACAGATTCAGATCAGGGATCACATTTTAAAGGGGAAATTACAAAGGGATTATGTCAAGTGTTTTGCATTAAGTAAAGACTGCATAAAGTTAGCTGGACATCCCTGAAGTTCCAGGCAAATAGAAGGAACTAACTGAACAATAAAAACAGCCCTGGGAAAGACAGTAAATCAAGAAGATAAAGACTGGGATCAAAGAAACTGCTCCTAATATTACTGGCTATCAGAGGTACTGTAGCCTCCTGTGATGTAACTCTATTTAGAGCTATGACTGGGTGAGATATGAGATTGCTTGAGGAGTGGTGAGTAATTGGAACACCCCCAGAATTGCAGCCTAAGGTATTAACAGACCAGTGGATGCAAAGAATTCTAGAATCTGTTGTTGAAACCCATAAATAAGTAGCAATTGCACTGAAAGCAAATGTCCAGCAAATGGATAAGACAATGGGACCAATCCTGCACTCACAGGAGTGGCAGATAGATGATATGGTCATGTATAGACAAATAAAAGCAAAAGGCCATGTGGTTAGCCCTATATGGAGAGGAACAGTGAGAACAGTTAATAAAGCAAGTCCCACAATATATCAACTGGATATTTGACAAGGAAAAAGACATGTAAAAATGGTTACATTCACCACAACTGAAAAGGTGGAAGGGAAAAGTAAAATAGTAATAATGATATTTCTCTTATTGTAGGGAGAACAGGAAAAAATGCAGAGAGAAGGCATGCAGAATGAAATACGGGCTGAGGAAACTTGGTATACATCTTCAGATTGGACAGAGTGAGATTGAGATAAGTTTTTGGCAAAAATACCAGTGATTAAAAACAACTACAGGTTGAACCTCTCCAATCCAAGACTCTCTGGTCTGGCAACATCCAAAAGGACCCTGGATGTTACTGGATCAAAGAACATTGGAGGCTGGGAGTGGGAACCAGTAAAGCAGGGCTACTCAACACGCGGCCCATGGGCCGCACGTGGCCCACGGCCCGTTTGTTTGCGGCCCATGGTTCAGTTTGGGTTTACGGTGCGGTTTGGGTTGATATGTGTTTTAGTAGTTAAATTCCTGGACTGTCATTGCTCATTAAAAGTGCTGTCATATGGGTGGAAATCGGGTAAATATTGCATTTGATTAATATCAGCAGAACTGACTTAAATGGGGCCTACGTGTTATTTAGTCTTGCATTAATTTTTCTATTCATGCCCGTCAGTGTGAAAGAAGCTATTTGCATATATTTGTATATATTTGCATGTATATGCAAACACACTTAAGTTGCAGCCCTCGGCGTGTGCTGTGAGTATCCCTGTGGCCCCTGGGACTTCCAAAATTGAGTAGCCCTGCAGTAGGGATTGATTGATACAAATCCTAAGGTACTATAGAATGAAGTGGAATAGAACAATAAAACCAAGGAAAATGAGTATGTAACAGATAAAGTTTAATTAGGTAGTAAATAAGTGTTAAGTTTAATAATAATAGTAATTATAAATATAGAATATGTTTTTACTAATAGTATTATATAAACAAGTTAGATTATGTAGACAATAAAGATAAATAAGTTAGTGATAGTAATGGAAATAGTAATAGAAAAATGAAATACATTAAATACAATACTACTTTTATTTTAAATAGGAAAAAGGAAAAAGTCGCAAGTGAAAGCAAGGTAATAAGTCAGTCAAGAAAGAGAACCAACAGCCAGAAAGATAGAAGGGTGGGAACATGGTTCCAAAGCCTTCCAGAAGTGAATGAGGAAAATATTTTAAATTTGATGGATATGGGTGAGGGCAAATTAGAGAACATATTAGAGGATATAGGAGACAATAATGAAGAATTATGTGGATAGTGGAATAGAGGAGGCAATGGAAGATAAGGAAGAAGAAGCCCTTCCTATGATGATCACTCAGTCATTTTTTAATCCTAACGGGAGACTTTTAGTCCCAATTATATTAAACAACTCAGATATCAGAGTAGGATTATTGTGTCACATAGGGTATGTCTACACAGCACCCTAAACTCAAATTACGATACCCAAAATGCACTATGCAAATTTCGTATCTCACTTCAAATCTATTTTGAAATACCTTATTTTGAAATTTAGAGCGTCTACACAGCGCCACATTTTGAAATAACATGCTATTTCAAGACATCCCTTAACCCTCATGGAATGAGAGTTACCGGGATGCTGAAATAATGCGCCTGTTATTTAAAAAATTATTTTGAAATAATAGGTGATTTGTGTAGATGTGGGGTAGCTATTTCAGGATACCTCTGGTACCTCTGGTATCCTGAAATAGCTGTGCAGTGTAGACGTACCCATAGACACTGGGTTTACTATATTCATATTAAAAGTAGATATAAATATTGATTTAAGATCTTATCAGTCCCAGGATGTCTGTATTGACAATGGGGTGGGAGGGCAATTTCCTATCCTTGTAAACATACCCCTATTGGTTACCATAGGCAATCAACAAGTTACTGTTAGATTTGGTCTAATGTATAGAGACATCGAAGGACATGGAATCACTGAGGTAGATATAACTGACATATTAAATTGCTTAATTGATTTGAATCACCAAGCATTATGGAGTGGAGTATAATTTTTTAAAATCATTGCTGTTGCTTGTTATAATGAAGATATAGTTAAGAAAGATACTGTTAATATTAAAGAAAAAATGTTTAAACAATAGGATTTAAAGTTAAAAGAATAGTCAAGGGAACGCATGCTATTAGTAATAGTATAGTCAAAGAATATAGTATAGTTAAAAAAAGCAGTTGTGTCAGGATAAGCATAATCTCAATATAGGTGTAAGTTAAATTCTAACAATAGAATCATAGACTCATAGAATACTAGAACTAGAAGGGACCTTGAGAGGTCATCAAGTCCCATCCCCTGCCCTTACGGAAGGACCAAGTACTACCTAGATCATCCCTGATGGAAGTCTGTCTAACCTGCTCTTAAATAGCTCCAATGATAGAGATTCCACAACCTTCCTAGGCAATTTATTCCAGTGCTGACAGTGAGCTTTTTCCTAACGTCCAGCGTAAACCTCCCTTTTTAAGCGTAAACCTCCCCAATTTAAGCCCATTGCTTCTTGTCCTACCATCAGAGTTTAAGGAAAATAATGTTTCTCCCTTCTCCTTATAACACCCTGTGGCTGGGTCTCCCTGGCAGCAGGATGGCCTAGTGATTAGGCCCCAGAATTTGGGGGCAGGAAAGGGGTGCAGACCACTGTCACTGGTGCCCGGGCCTAGGAACTTTGGCCCACTATGTTAGTCCAGGCCTTAAGTTTGGGGCATGGCCCCAAGAGTCCAGGTTTTCCTCTCTTAGGCTATGTCTAGACGGCAGGCTTCTTTCGGAAGGACCTTTTTGCGGAAGAGATCTTCCAAAAAAACTCCTTCAGAAAGAGAGCATCCACACACATAAGTACATCGAAAAAGCGATCTGCTTTTTCGAAAGATAGCATCCACACTGAATGGACACTATCTTGCATTTAAGCTGTGATTACTATGGATGGACTGGCCACCAGGGCACCTGTGCTTTTTCCTCTTTCCTCTTCTTTCGAAAGAACTCCCTCTTCCCCGTCCACACGTGCCTTTTTCTGAAAGAGCTCTTTCGGAAAAAGGCTTCTTTCTCGTGGAAAGAGGATTACCAATGCCGGAAAAACCCCTCTGTTCTTTTGGTTTACTTTTGGAAGAATGCGATTGCAGTGTGGACATAACTCAGGTTTTGTTGGAAAAACGGTTGTTTTTCCGACAAAACTCTAGTGTAGACATACCCTTAGAAAGGGTTTCTAGCAGGTTCCCCCCCCACTTGCCCATGTCCTGGGGGGGGAGGGGGGGCGGGGTTGGAGGCTTACCGTCTCCTGTGGCTGTCTAAGCAGATGGGGCTTTGGTGCGGCTCCTGCACACCACGGAACCACGCTCCGGTCTCCTTGCTGTCAGCCACCAAATTGAGCCTGGCTCCTTTCTTTTATTCTCCCTCCAGGCCTGGCATAGGCTGCAGGTAAAGTGGGGCATGGCTAGCTGTACCAAAAGGCTTTGTTTAATCCCTGTACTACTAGGCCTTCATCTCATGCCCTCACATACCCTTTTAAGTACTTGAAAGTACTTCCCTTCTCAGTATTCTCTTTTCCAAGCTAAACAAACCCAGTTCTTTCAGTCTTCCCTCATAGGTCATGTCTTTTAGACCTTTCATTATTTTTTTGCTTTTCTCTGGACCTTCTTCAATTACTCCACATCTTTCCTGAAATGTGGTGCCCAGAACTGGACACAATATTATAGGTGAGTCTTAATCAGTATAGAGTAAAGGGAAAGAATTACTTTTATCTCTGGTCTACACTATGGGATAAATTTGAATTAAGATACACAACTTCATCTATGTTAATTGCATAGTTGTAGTCAAAGTATCTCAACTCGAATTTTGGTGCCATCCACGCTGTGGGAAGTTGAAGGAAGCACACTCTCCCTTTGACTTCCCTTACTCCTTGTAGAAGCAAGACTATTGGCATCGCTGGGCGCACCCTCTCATTTCGAATTAGCGTGTCTTCACTAATCCCGCTAATTCGAACCCTGGAAGATCTACTGCAGCTGCTTCGATCTTACCTGTAGTGTAGACATGGCCTAATTAGTGTCTTGTTCACAACACTCCTATTAATGCATCCCTGAATGTTGTTTGCTTTTTTTGTAACAGTGTCACACTGATGACTCATTTAGCTTGTGGTCCACTATGACCTCTGGATCCCTTTCTGCAGTACTCCTTCCTAGACAGTCACTTCCCAGTTTAAAAGCAACAGGTAGTCCTGTAGCACCTTAGGGTGTGTCTAGACAGTGGTGCTATTTCGGGATACTTCTGGTATCCCAAGATAGTGTTTTCCGCATGTTGACAGTGTGGCCGTTATTTCGAAATAACGGGAGAGGTTGGAGGGCTGAGAGCAGGGGTGGGTGTTCAGGAGTCAGGGCTCGTGGTAGAGGGCTCTGGGCAGGGGATAGAAGGAGGGGGGGCTCAGTGCAGAGGGGGTGCAGGATTCAGGGTGGGGGAGGCTTCGGCCAAGGGGATCAGGGCACAGGGCTGGGAGTTTGGAACAGCTTACTGGGGCCAGTCATGTGGCAAAAGTGGCACTGCCCTGGCGGCTCCTCTGTATGTGTGTGTGTGGGGGGGGGGCAGGGCTGCACTGCCTGGCCCCCTCGGGTCAGCAGCTCTTCACGGGTGTCCAATCCTCCCAGCTGGTGGCTCCTCATGGGGAGGGAGGGTCGGGACTGAGCTGCCTGCTGACCAGCAGCTTCTCATAGGCCAGGGGAGCCAGAGGCAGAGCTGGGCTGCCCAGTACCCTGCCCACTGCCCATTGACCTGCCTGGTCCTCCCCCAGCAGCATCTTATGGGGTAGCCGGGCTGGGCTGACATCCCCCCCCCCCCCCCCGGGGCTAGTGGGTAAGGCAGCAGGCAGTTCCTTGTGGGGGCGGGAGGAGTAGCAAATCACATTGAAACAGTTGCCTAGGTAAAAGTCTGGCTTGGATTCTTTGACAAAGCTGACCCTTAAAAGGAGTTAATTTTTCTCTTGCTCTCAAATGAGAAGGCTCATTTCAAAAACAAAAGCTTTTCTACAGCTGTACTCCAACTCCCTTGTTCCTAATGTATGGAGGCAGGCCTCAGGTCCTTAAGTATCAGCTTTTAATGGTGGTTACTAGCCAGAAACCAAATATATAGGACTTTTTGGTAGGTTCTAGGTGTGGCATATGTGGTATGAACTAGAGATGAACTCAAGCTGCAGCATTTAGACTTAGACAGGATACTGGGCTAGGTGGACCTTTGGTCTGATCCAGTACGGCCATTTTTATGTTATTAGGTAGGTTTACCGTAGGTGCCTTGCATGCACATTTGTTGTTGTAATCCCTCTCTAGAGCTGAAAGAGATACTGAATGTATCATGAAGTCATGTATTCTCAGTTTACAATGAGGCTAGACAGCATTGTCTTTTTTTATACCAGTAGGTCTGTTGGTGTCACTGTGATCATACTGGAAAGACTACAGATCCATACACAGAACAAGTAGGCCAGTATAGGAAATTATGCACCTCAAAATCCACGGTGATTCCACTTAGGGGTCATAATAGTTTTCCTTTTGGATTGTGCTTCTGCAAAGATCCAGTCTGCCATTGTGTCCGTTCTAAATGTTTGAGCAGCTGGAGACAAATTCTGAGAGTACCTGGAGATTGAAGGTTTGTACCACAAATCAGTGGAAGACAACTTCCCCCTCAGAAAATACTATACTTCAAGGGCTTTAACTTTATCTTCATTTAGATAGGTCTCACACCTTCCTCCTACCACTGTGAATTATTCAATGAATTTTAAGGGGGTTGAGGGTACTGCAATTGTTGTAATTAGTATTCCCCACTTTACAGGCCTTGAGGTGAAGTGACTTATTCAAGATCATATACTGAGCCAATGCCAGGAATCAGGAATATAATCCAAGAGCTCTAGTTCTCAATCTCCAACATTAAGCAATGGAACATGCTATAAAGACTCTGCTTTCATGCATGATCTCAAAGTAATCTTGTGAGAAGATGCCATATCAGTTATAGAAAAGGAAAAAATATATAGCAGATATTAACTAGCTGGAAAAAGGGATAGATATAGCCAACAGCTGTCAGTTGTAAAATGTTTGCTTTAGGGCTGCAGCTGCTTGCCTTTGCTCCAAAGAGGCATTCTGGTGGGATGTGGGGAGGGCAAACCTGTAGTAACTTGAGTTAGTAGAAAGCCCAGAAGTTTGTAAGGAAGGTGCAGCTGATAAAAAAATTGCTTTGGTATTTGATTATCATATACTGATTCACTGAGCAGGTACTAACAGCATGCACACTAGTTAATAGATAATGGTGGGTTGTTGTTGGTTTATTTTATTGTATTTTATTTTATTGGCTTTACGTAGTGTAGTATTCTCTTGTAATTTACAGTGAGGTGAGAGTGCTGCTCTAGATAAAATAGAAATTCTAGTGCAACTTAATGAGAAAAAAAGAAAGCTTGTGTCTGACCAGTTTTCAGAATGTTATTATAGTTTATGAATGGCTTGAATTTTCTATGGGAGTTTGTCAAGATAAAGTGTCATCTTATGACTATTTTAAGAACTACCATCTGAGTACAGTTTTTCTAATGTCTGACATTTCCTTTGGATCCCTTTTTAAAGTGTCCGAGAAGAGTCTGGGGTGTAAAATTAAATGTATAATTCTTAATAGTTAGGAAGAATGTTTGTTGACAGGTGAAACATGTTTTTGAATGAACAGTTATTTCTGGTTTGGTATTGTTTGGAATATTGGCACAATGTTACTGATCAAGGTCAACATTGTTACTGATGACATAGGATATAATGGTGCATAGGATTAGGTTGATATAGACACGAGTCATAAAGAGAGCATTAGTGTTCTTTTGACACAGTGTGTTTGTCCTAAATCTATTAATCTAGGAACTGTCCCGGATTGAAGTGTCATTAGAGGAGGTTTTGGAACAAATAGAAAAACTTAATGTCAACAAATCTCCAGGACCGGATGGCATTCATCCAAGGATTCTAAAAGAACTCAAATGGGAAATTGCTGAACTATTATCTGTGGTTTGTAACCTATCTTTTAAATCGGCTTCCTTACCTAATGACTGGAAGGTAGCCAACGTGACACCAATATTTAAAAAGGGCTCTAGAGGCGATCCTGGCAATTACAGACCGGTAAGTCTAGCTTCAATACTGGGCAAATTAGTCGAAACAATAGTAAAGAATGAAATTGTGAGGCACGTAAAAGAACATAATTTGTTGGACAAAAGTCAACATGGTTTCTGTAAAGGGAAATCATGTCTTACTAATCTATTAGAGTTCTTTGAAGGGGTTAACAAACATGCAGACAAGGGGGATCCAGTAGATATAGCATACTTAGATTTTCAGAAAGTCTTTGACAAGGTCCCTCACCAAAGGCTCTTGTGTAAATTACATTGCCATGGGATAAGAGGGAAGGTCCTTTCATGGACTGAGAACTGGTTAAAAGACAGGACACAAAGGGTAGGAATAAACTAGTGGTATCCCCCAAGGGTCAGTCCTGGGACCAATCCTGTTCAACTTATTCATAAATGATCTGGAGAAAGGGGTAAGCAGTGAGGTGGTAAAGTTTGCGGATGATACCAAACTGTTTAGGATAGTCAAAACAGAAGCAGACTGTGAGGGACTCCAAAAAGATCTCATCAAACTGAGTGACTGGGCAACAAAATGGCAAATGAAATTTAATGTGGATAAGTGTAAAGTAATGCACATTGGGAAAAATAACCCCAACTATACGTACAGTATGATCGGGGCTAATTTGGCTATGACAAATCAGGAAAGAGATCTTGGAGTTATCGTGGATAGTTCCCTGAAAACTTCCACACAGTGTGCAGCGGTGGTCAAAAAGGCAAATAGGATACTAAGAATTATTAAGAAAGGGATAGAAAATAAGACACAGAATATCTTACTGCCCCTGTATAAAACTATGGTATGCCCACATCTTGAATACTGTGTACAGATGTGGTCTCCTCACCTCAAAAAAGATATTTTGGCCTTGGAAAGGGTTCAGAAAAGGGCAACTAAAATGATTAGGGGTTTGGAACGGGTCCCATATGAAGAGAGGTTAAAACAAATGGGACTTTTCAGTTTAGAAAAGAGGAGACTGAGGGGGGATATGATAGAGGTATATAAAATCATGAGTGGTGTGGAGAGGGCGAATAAAGAAAAGTTATTTATTAGTTCCCATAATAGAAGAACTAGAGGACACCAAATGAAGTTAATGGGTAGCAGGTTTACAACTAATAAAAGAAAGTTGTTCTTCACACAGCATGTAGTCAACCTGTGGAACTCCTTGCCAGAGGAGGCTGTGAAGACTAGGACTATAACAGAGTTTAAAGAGAAGCTAGATAATTTCATGGAGGTTAGGTCCATAAAAGGCTATTAGCCAGGGGATAGAAATGGTGTCCCTGGCCTCTGTTTGTCAGAGGCTGGAGAAGGATGGCAGGAGACAAATTGCTTGATCATTGTCTTCGGTCCACCCTCTCTGGGGTACCTGGTACTGGCCACTGTCAGCAGACAGGCTACTGGGCTAGATGGACCTTTGGTCTGACCCAGTACGGCCATTCTTATGTTCTTATGAGTATGTGATGCCTACTGTAAGATTTATCAGGCATTGCTCAGGTCCTTAACTCAAATACGTTTTGTTTTTCCTTCATTTAAAGCATTGCTCTGGGCTGGGGGATGAGGGGTTCAGTATGCAGGCTGCCTCGGGGGAGAGAGGACAACCTCTCCCTCTCTCACCACAGCCATTAGGGCTAGGGGAGAAGGCCTGTTTATGGCCTCTGTAGCAGGCGCAGCTGGAGGTGGGGTTCATGTCCCCCAAATGGGGGACAAACAAACTCTTTGAAACACACAGTAGATAACTGTCCCTTTCTCCGTTCCTATCCCTTACTGGCCCAGTGGGGTTATAGCTCTTCTGGTCCCCGTATCTGGCTCCTTGCTGTCCCCCTGTGGTCATTATACAGTATGACTGTCCCTCTTACCAGACCCCTCCCTTTCCATTTTATGAGAAAAATCGAATTCCAGGTACATCTCATTGTCCTGGCACAACCAAACCCTTACCATGCTTTAAGTTAGGATAAGAGGAAGCTGCATACCAAATTTTGTGGTCTTAGCTCTTCTTGTTTAGGAGGAATTCTTGAACAAACAGACTCATAGATAGAAGGACACACAGACAGACAGATGCACAAACTCTCTCAAATACATAGCAGATTGCTTACTGCTACACTACAGGATCTCAGAAGATGCAGTTGTAGCCCAACCTACACAAAAACAACAAGGAATTCTGTGGCACCCTTAAAGAGTAACAAATTTATTCGTGAATTAGCTTTCCTGGGCTGCAGCCGCATAAAGTGGAATCTTCAGTTTGGCAGAGTTTTATACAGAGAGGGGTGTTTTAAATCAATGCTAACTACCCTAACATTTATTTTATTGGCATTTATTGCCATTTACTGCAATTCTAGGACACAATTGTTGTGGTGTTGCCCTACACTTCCTTCCCATTTTCTCTCCATTTAGCTCCACTAAAAATATCTTCTCAAATATGTAAAGACTATGCTCAGAACTGATTTTCAGTAGCTTATTGGTTTTTAAAATTTGGAACACAGTTTTCCTTTTCTGGGCAAAGGCACCAATACCCACACCCATTCCATGTTTCAAACCCTGGCCGTTTTTGCTATAGACACATGTAAAATGAAAGGGTGGTTAAAATATTTGTTACAGTGGAATCCTGCCCCCCCTCTGCTGCATGCACACACAACTTGAAAACAGCTGAAGGGATTTTAAATCATACTTAAAAAACAACTAAAAATGTCAGGCAGAGACCACACACACTGAATACCATACCCCAAAGGACAAATGTTCAGGACAAGTGTGAATATAACAGAAACTGTTTTTCAACCTTAGTTATAGGGAGGGTTACCGTTACTGTATTTGTTTTAATACTGCCCCAGAGAAGATAGCGGCATAGCAAGGAATAAACAGGTGAAGCTCATAAGGAAAACTCTCATCACAATCAGCACTGTCAGAAATGGTGTAAATTACACACCTGCTGCCCAATCATTCCATTAATTGCATGTATGAATATAACAAGTCAGTGGGGATGTTCACAAGCAGTTGATGTGACTGCAAGTAAGTCTGTCAGAAAAAGTGTGTAAGTGAGGAATGCACTGACTTGGCATTCAGCAGATTTTGGTAATGAGGACCTAAGCGAGGAAAGGAGCTGTAACAAGAAAAGCAGCTAACAGGAGCACATTTAATGAAGCACCAGCACTTGCATCCCCATGTTTTAACTTATACCCAGACAATGTTCAATGCTCCTAGAGCCAAATTCAGACTTGATGTAAGCAGTTGCAAATCTCAGGCATTATAAGGGAAGTTGCACATGCTTATGCCAGAGGCTGTATTTGGCCTCCATAGGATACCAAACTGGTACAAGTTACACTTGTTTTTTTACACACCACCTTCCTTGTAAATGGTAACTTGGTGCAAATTACACCACTTTGCCACTTACATTGACATGTAACTCACATCACTGTTTGTCACCACTGAATTATCTTAAGAGTACCTGGTCTCCTGAGAGAGTACCTCCAGCGTCTTCCAGGGTCTACTGGGCACTGATTATATCAACGATGAAAGTGCACCAGCATAGTTTACTTAGACAGTGCAGTGATTTTCTCCTGAGAACTGAATCACCAACTAGATTTCCCCCTCTAAGCTGTCTAAGCAGTGGCAGGCGACCTGTGGCCCATGGGCTCCATGTGGCCCAGAGGGGCTCCACCTGCTGCCTGTGCACCCCCTGTCTGCCTCCCTCCCCCATGTACCTCTCACACACTGGAGCCCCACACTTTCTACTCCTCCTCCTCCCTCACTGCACTTTCAGGGTATGTCTACACTGCGTTCCTCTTTTGAGAGAGGAATGCAAAAGCAGCCGAGCGAAATTGCAAATGAAGCGTGGATTTGAATTTCCTGCACTTCATTTGCATAATGGTGTCCGGGCGCTTTTTCGAAATACCCTATTTTGAAAGAAAAAATGCAGACTAGACGGGGTCATTTTGAGAAAAAACCTTCTTTCGAAATAACCCTTACTCCTTAAAAAATGAGGTTTAACGGTTATTTCGAAAAAAGGGTTTTTTTGCGAAGTAACCCCGTCTAGTCTGCATTTTTTCTTTCAAAATTGGGTATTTCGAAAAAGCGCCTGGACGCCATTATGCAAATGAAGCAGGGGAAATTCAAATCCACGCTTCATTTGCAATTTCGCTCAGCTGCATTTGCATTCCTCTCCCGAAAGAGGAATGCAGTGTAGACATACCCTCAGAGTACCACAAATGCACTGATTCATACTTCGTCCCTGTTTCTCCCCATCCTCACAGAGCTGGAATGCTGCAAATCAGCAGCTTGTGTCTGTTCAGGCTCTGGGAGGGAGGGAAGGAAGGCGCAGGAATGGAGTGCAAATCAGTGGATTTATGGTGCCCCGAAAGTGCTGTGGCGGGAGGGAGGGGGAAGAATAGGAAGTGCAAGACTCCAATGCCCCACTGCATGAGAGGTTTGTGGGGGAAGGGGCAAACACAGGTGGAACCCCAGTGGGCCGTGGACTGGGGTGGCTCACTGAGATGAAGGAGGGTGACTCATGCAGCCCACTCATGATTCTTGGTTGCCTATCGCTGGTCTCTAGTATGGCTTTCTGATGTGATTTGTGGAAAGTAAAACCTGTTGAAACCCTGCTTGCAGCAACTCTGAATTGGATTGTTTCAGACATAACACAGACAGGAACTTACTGGCCCACAGAACAGTTCAACTGACTAATTCTGTTCTGCACCGTAGGAGGTCAATGAAAACTTCCTTTCATTAAGTTTCAATTCCAATGAAACTTAAAGGAAGTTACAGGAATGGGAGGTGAGAGCAAAATTCAGTTTTCTACCAAGACAGTGATTAGATAGAGTAGGAAGAAAATGACTGACAAAAAGGAGTTTTTAATCTTCTACCATCAGCGTGTGTTTAAAGTACCACATTAGTGCAATATCTGATGCAATTTTCATCAGGGGACTATATTCTACTTGGGAAAGGGAATGGTTTGGAATGGTTTTAATCTTGGGCTTCTGTGGTGTATATGTTTAAAATTACTGCACTTATTGTTTAGCAACTATATTAAATCTCAGTAGGAAAGGGGAACTAAGATCTGCATCATTTTCAGTCTTCCCATAGAATGACGTATATGTCAGATGAGAGATACGTTATTTCATATCTCTACAATAAGCAAGGGCAAAGTCTAACAAAACTAAACACAAGAATGGTTGTCAGGGTTGGGGTGGGTGAAGGAGTCAGGGTTGGGGTGGGCGAAGACAGATTCAGAGCAGAAGGGGACGTGCAGGAGTCAGGGTTGGGAGGTAAGGAGGGGCTCAGGGCAGAGGATTGGGATTTGGGGGGTGCAGGAGTCAGGGCTGGGGTGTGAGGGCTTGGGACAGGGGATTGAGGTGTGTGTGTGTAGGGGAGGGCAAGAGGGATTGAAGCCCCCCCTCCAAATTCATACCAGAATGCTACTTGCTCTTCCCCTTCCTGTCACTGTCAAGGAGCGAGAGGAAAGTGCATAGCTCATCTGCTCCCTGCGCAAACCAGCCAGAGTGAGACGAATTCAGCAAATGGGGCGTTTTCCCCTCATTCCCTGACAGCGATGGGAAGGGGGCACAAGCAGCGTCCTGATTAAGGATATTAAAATGTGGTTAATTGACTAGTCGACTAGTTGATGGAATTTTCATCGACTAGTCGACAGACACTTCCGCATTCCTCCTTTGAAATGTACAAGAGCCCCAGCAGGAGGAATGTGGAATTCCATGTACAGCCCGGGACCAGCGGGAAGTCCCGCTGACTCCGGGCTGCACGCGGGTGCCTTCTTTGAAATTCACAAGAGTCCCCAGCGGGGGCTCTTGTGCATTTCAAAGCCATGGAGCCTGGGGTCAGGGGGGAACTCAGAGCCCCAGTGTACTTTTCAAAGGAGGAATGCGGAAGTACGTATCCACTGGTCAACTAGTCAAAAAACAGTAAGCAAATGCTTATCGGATAGTCGACTAGTCTTTAACATCCTTAGTCCTGATACGACTCTGGGGCAGGGGAGCTGCAGTCCCTCCCATGCTCCCTAAGTAGTGCTGGGAGAGGGCTTGGATGTGGGACAGTCCTCGACCAATGTGGGGAAGGCTCCCTCAGCCAGCCCCTTTCACCTGCCTGGTTGCCTGTTGCTTAGTGTGGCAGCCTGCAGGACAACCCGGAGAGCCAGACTGGGAGCACACCAGCCTCCTCCTGCAGCCGAGTAACCCAGCCGGCCTGCGCCTTTCACCTCTCCTGGCGGCTTAATGGGTAAAGCTTCTTAAAGCAGAGATTGTGGCCTTGAGTCAGCTAGAGTGGAATCTCTTAAAGAACCCAGCATGCACCTGTGCTGTACAAATAATGAAATACAGATGAATGCCAATTACCGGGCTCAGAAGACACTTCCAGATTTCAAAACAATTTTTAATTCTTTGGAAACAACATTCTCATTTTTGGGAAGAATATTTCCATATATCAGACCATACAAATCATCTGCAGACAAGTTTCTGATATTCTGGATTTGCGTGCAGGGCTACTGATAGGAAAGGGCCAGCTGTCCCTGAGTTCAGCAATTTAAAAGGGCCCAGGGCTTCCAGCTGCTGCTGCTGCTGCTATCATGGCAGCGATAGTGGTTGTTGTCCCAGGCCCTTTAAATCACCACCAGAACCCCAGTAGGCATGGGCCACGCAGCACTAGAGGACTGGTTGGGGGAGACTAGCCCCCAGCCCCATCCCTTCTGCATAAGGCCATCCCTTCCAGGGGCCTGAAGCCACCACCATGCCTTGCCAGCTGTCTGGCAATTCTGTTGGCAGCGTTGGTTGCATGTAATAAATTCTGAAGACATTGAGGAAGAAAGGTGTAATTTTCCCAGAGGAAATGATTCATGCTAACTGCTATGAAGAATATAGCGAGTGGGAGTGGATAATTCTTTGACATACTCCAGATGATTTTTTTGGTAAGCTAAAAGTTGTATGTCATATCATTATTCTGGGAGCTGTAGGAGACACTGTAGCTGGTTTTATACCTCTGGGAATGCTGAGAATGTAGGCATGGCACATGGGGAATGCTGGGAATGAGGTAGTAGAGATTCTTGTTGCAAGAATGTCACCTTTTTTGCCTTTTCCCGAGCTAAATCTGGCTAGAGACATAAAGGAAACAAGAAGACGTTCTACAAATATATTAGAAACAAGAGGAAAACCAAGGACAGGGTAGGCCCATTGATCAGTGAAGAGGGAGAAACAATAACAGGAAACTTGGAAATGGCAGAGGTGCTTAATGACTTCTTTGTTTTGGTTTTCACCAAGAAGTTTAATGGTGATGGGATGCTTAATATAGTGAATGCTAGTGGAAATGGGGTGGGTTTACAAGTTAAAATAAAAAAAGAACAAGTTAAAAATTACTTAGAAATGTTAGATGTCTTCAAGTCACCAGGGGCTGATGAAATGCACCCTAGAATACTCAAGGAGCTGATAGAGGAGGTATCTGAGCCTTTAGCGATCGTCTGAAAAATCATGAAAGTTGGGAGAGATTTCAGAAGACTGGAAAAGGGCAAATATAGTGGCCATCTATTAAATGGGATATAAGACTACCCAGGAAACTACAGACCAGTTGGTTTAACTTCTGTTCCAGGAAAGATAATGGAGCAAATAATTAAGGAATTCATCTGCAAAGGTCTGGAAGAAAATAAGGTGATAGGTAACAGCCAGCATGGAACTGTAAAGAACAAATGTCAAACCAATCTGATAGCTTTCTTTGATAGGATATCAAGACTTGTGGATAAGGGAGAAGCGGTGGACGTGGTATACCTAGACTTTAGTAAAACATTTGACACGGACTTGCATGACCTTCTTATTCATAAACTACGGAAATACAACTGAGATGGGGCTACTATAAGGTGGGTGCATAACTGGCTGGATTACCGTTCTCAGAGAGTAGTTATTAATGGTTCATAATCATGCTGGAAGGGCATAAGAAGTGGGGTTCCGCAGGGGCCTGTTTTGGGACCGGTTTTGTTCAATATCTTCATCAGTGATTTTTTAGATGATGGTATAGAGAGTACAATTATTAAGTTTGCAGATGATACCAAGCTGGGAGGGTGTGCAAGTGCTTTGGAATTCAAAATGATCTGAACAAACTAGAGAAATGGTCTGAGGTAAATAGGATGAAATTTAATTAGCCAAATGCAAAGTACTCCACTTAGGAAGGAACAATCAGTTTCACACATACAGAATGGGAAGTGATTGTCTAGTGCAAAAAGGGATCTAGGGCTCATAGTGGACCACAAGCTAAATATGAGTCAACAGCGTGACACTGTTGCAAAAAAAGTGAACATGATTCTGGGATGCACTAACAGGAGTGTTGTGAGCAAGACATGAGAAGTCATTTTTCTGCTCTATTCTAGCATTCTGGGCACCATGTTTCAAGAAAGATGTGGAGAAACGGGAGAAAGTCCAGAGAAGAGCAACAAAAATGATTAAAGGTCTAGAAAACATGACCTACGAGGGAAGACTGAAAGAACTGGACTTGTTTAGTTTAGAAAAGAGAAGACTGAGAGGGGACATGATAGCAGTTTTCAAGTATCTAAAAGGGTGTTACAAGGAGGAGGGAGAAATATTGTCCTCCTTGGCCTCTAATGACAGGACAAGAAGCAATGGGCATAAATTGCAACAAAGGAGGTTTAGTTTAGACAATAGGAAAAACTTCCTAACTATCAGGGTGGTTAAACACTGGAATAAATTGCCTAGGGAGGTTGTGGAATCTCCATCACTGGAGATATTTAAGAGCTGGTTGGATTGACATCTATCAGGGATGATCTAGACAGTATTTGGTCCTGCCGTGAGGGCAGGGGACTGGACTTGATGACCTCTCGAGGTCCCTTCCCATTCTAGTATTCTATGATTCCCTGAACTAACATTAGTATGAACACCAAGCTCTTACAGCCCATGTCCCAATCTGAAGTGATGTCTTTTTATTACTGTCATTTGGTCCTTAATTGAGAATCTACTTTTTAAAATTTATCCAGAGCCGCAGATGTCTCTTATGTCATAGAAAATACTGCACATTTCCTGCACACTTTCAGTACCTCTGTCTACCATTGAAATCAGTGTAACTTGTATTCTCAGTGTCTCTCAGAATCAGGCCATGTGCAATGAAACTTGGGGATGATGTTTTTATAAGAGAACATATGCATTATGTAGCACCAATATGCTGTCCTTCTGTAGCCCCCACAGGGTTTAAAAAAAACAATAATTAACAAAAAATCATTCAAGTAATTTAGGCCCAATTTTTAGTTTTTATACAAATAAAAATGTTTCAATCCTAATGTTAATAAATATATTGCCATGATTTTCTAAAGATTAATTTAAAACACATTTTTTCCACTGGATTTTTAAACATTCTCCTGCAGTATCTGCAGCCTAGGCATTGCAGGATTATGCTAATGGAAGAAAACCAGACAATAGAAACTGCTAGACAGAAAAAAGAAAGTGACTAGTCTGTTCCCGCTGTCCATGTGAGCAGGGAAAGCGAAGTAGTAAACAGCACAATTGATGACCTAGAAATGAGGTGTTTAAAATTCGTTGTTTTTTTCAATCTAATTTAGCAGTAACACAGATAAGGGGGTGTGACTGTGTGTGACATTTAACCTGGTACTGTCCCTGTAAGTATTATCCTTATTCTATAGATGGGGAAATTGAAGCAAAGAAGGGCTAAGGGACTTATCCAATGTCATACATTAAGTCAGTGTCAGAACTGACAATAGAATCCAAAACTCCTAACTTCCAGTTTATTGTTCTAACTGTTAGACTACTCTCTCCCTTAGGAAATCTTCATGACGTAGTGCCATAGCTGATTTTATGTCAATAGCTCAATAGTCTTATAAATTAAGTCATTACCACGGTCTGTTTTTTTAATGGGTCCATCAAAGTGTAGTACATAAACAGAGGTGCTTGTATACTGGACAGAGCAGCCAATCTGTCAAGATTATGCTTCCTCAAATGTAACAGTTACAGATTTCAAGAGTGCTTGTAAAGCAGTTTACAGGGATTGTTCTGACTTTTACAGGCCAGAAAACAAAACTCAGCCAAACCTCCTTCTAAATCCGGGGGGGAGGGAGGGGAGAATGAGGAGCCTTGCAGTGAAGCTGTGAGAGCTGAGAAGAATGTAATAAAGGCAGATTCTCTGCCTTACTACACGTGTTTCTATGGTCACAAAGAGAAGAAAGGACCTGACTGCCATAAAAATGAGGACTGTGTGGCCAGTATTGCTATACCTGGGTCTAGAGTGCACAATGGGAGTTAGCCATTGCTGACATTAGGAAACGGAACAATGAAACAAGTGTTGGCTAGCCCCTAAAAGGATCTATCTATAGCTCTGGAAGAACCTGTAAAAGGGAATTGGGTATACATGGAGTGTGCCATCTCCATTTCTTTAGTACAAAAGGGCCTCCACTTTCCTCCTATTATCCAGTTTAATCATGTCACTTTCAGTGCCGCTTGGAATAGTCAGTTCAATAACCTTTCATGAGAAAAACAAAGCAGACCCTGCTTTTTAGTAAAGCCATAAAAAAGCAGAACACACATATCATATAGAGCATGCAAAATGTATATGTACTTTCTATATAAATATCCATGGAGTTAAATATAATTGGAAAAAAATACAACACTCTGTAAACATTATGCCCACAGGAAATGAATATTCCAAGTGCTGGCCACAATCACTTTTAGCTGGTCTTAATTAACTTTTGTATATTCATCTTTTTTAAGTAATCCCTTTCCAATCACTTTTTTTCATTTAGTTTCTCTCATCATCATAAGAACTTCAAAATATGGTCATTTTCTAACATCTGACATACAACATATAGGAAAAAAATGAGCACAATTAATTATTTTCTAAATGTAAGAATATTTCCCATCTACTAGCTTTAAGTTTTTAAAAATTATTTTCCCTGAATGCTTATACATGCTACACAATCAAAAACCGATTAAAAACCTCTTTAATGCCTCACTACAGAACTCTGGATATGGTAAAAGAGAAAGGAAAAGGACATTGTGCATACAATACCTGCTTTAAAGTGCTCCCACTCAAATTCTCATTTCTGTACTACCAGCAGCAGTACATGCTGACTGGGGCTGACTGAAAGGCACATGCAGAGAGGTCAAATAGTTCCCTTGAAACTGTCGCCTATTGCAAACCATTCAGAAGGCGGAAGCTTACTGCGAATTGAGCTGTAGCTCTACCAGCACATATGTTATCATCCCAAGAGGAGACAGTATATCCTTACACCAAAGGCACTGGGAGCATTAATAAAATATTTTCCAAACTGTGCATATAGGCTTGCAAAAATGAAGCAGTTACCACTAATTCCTATTACATGCACATCTTCCCTATCACAAAGGCCCCGCAGGCTTGAATGAAGTGAATCAATAACAAAAAGAAAATAAAAGGCATTTTGTAAATAGTTTTAGCAGCGAATTTGGAAAGTGACAGTAACCTTGCTTAGCCATCCAGTTCTATACCTCTGTACAAATACTGCAGTGTTCCAGAGTAATTATCCAAAACCCTAAGATAAAATTTTAAGCCCACTATTCTAGAATACTGTAGTGTTTTTTCAAAATAAAGATAAAAATAAGGAAAATAGTTTTAAAGCTAAGCCACAAATAATCAGTGTATCCCATTGCAGAACAGGTCTGTGTTCCGTGGATTTTCAAGTACTCTAAACAATTGGCGTGATTTTCTTTTAATCTCAGCTGGTAATTATTCTTGATATTTTCTATTCAGTTTTCTTTTCCTATCCCAACCATGGGACAAGTAGGTGTGAAGTGTTCTTTGTTTGAATTTCTTTCTTAATTCTTCAGAAATAACAAGAGGGTTTGATTCCTGTGGGTTTCTGCTCTTCAATAATATTAATATTATAATAATAATATTTTATTTCCACAATGTTTTTCATGTAAGGATCTCAAAACGCTTTACCAACATTATTCAGTTCAGTCTCCAAACAATCCCAAGCAGTGGATATTGTTAAACCTATTTTATAGATGTGGAAACAGACACGTAGAAATTAAGTCCAATTCATTAACCCTTAGGAGTTCAGAATTCCCATTAACATTAATAGAAATTCCATAAATGCAGTGTTTGTGGGAAAAGGCCCATTACTGATTTTTCCAAGAAGTCCCGACTCTGGTCCCCTGCTCAGGATCTATTTTCAACCTTACCTTTATTTAGAGAATATCTAAAAGTTAAATGTACTTAATTTAAAAAAATCCAAACAGGAAGTAAAAAATGCACACGTAACATTAAATGCGTCATGATCTTACACTGATACAGCTCTTGTCCTCCTATAACTTCTTCCCTTCCCTTGTTTGTCATTGTTCTGCTTTTCTGTATATTCTAGATTGTAAAATTCCAGAGATCTGTCATTTTATTTGCATCTAAAATTTCCAGGGCCAAGGAAATGCTGACGCCGTAACTGCTGGAGGCAGGTGAAGTGCTCACCCCTTCTGCCACCCCAGACAAGTGGAGCTCTAGGATAGGGCACCAAAGCCCAGGGGAGGTGCTCCTGGCAGGGGGCACCCTGGGATACAGGGCACATGCTCCCAGCAGGGCCAAGCCAAGGCCGGCCGAGTTCCTGGCAGCAGGGTGGGTGCCCAGCGTGGTCCTGAAGCAGATGACATGTGCCAGCCAGGTGCTGGCAGGACTTCACCCCACAGCTCTTGTTTTGCCTTTAACCTCCAGCTCCATTATAAAAGCAGTCCGGGTCCTGCACTAGCCATGCAAGGTCCCACGCTCAGATCTGGGTGGTAGCCTGGCTCCTCATGACTGGCTGCTCTGAGCTTCTCTCCTCCTTGAGGTCACAGAGGGGGAGTTTGCAGCAGTGGCCGTGTCACCAGCAGCGTTCACACTGTTATTGCAGGTTCTCCTCAATCTGACCAGTGGGAGCAGCGGGAGGCAGTGCCTGGGACCTATGTGGGGCCCAAAGACAAGTAAGTGCCGCCCACCCCGTCATGCACAGACCCCTGCACCTCAGCTCTCTCACCCCCCCCCCCCCCGTGGAGTCCCCGCACCTGCAGCCTGCTCCTGCACCTGCTCCCCCGGCCAGACACCCTACCCCCAGCCTACTCCTGCACCCACACTTTGTTCTGCACCCTTCCTCCTGGCCACACATTGCACCATCCTTTGCTCTTGCCCCCTTCCCCTGGCCAGACAACTTATTCCTAGCTTGTTACTGCACCCTACCTCCCACCCAGACCTTGCACCCTCAACCTCCTCCTGCACCCCATCTCTTGCCCACACCTTGCACCCTCACCCTCTCCTACATCCCACCTCCCACTCATATCCTGCACCCTCATTCCTCTCACTTGCAGCTCTGTCCCACACACTGAACCCCCATTTTTGTACCAATCCCAGAGGGGAGGTCCCCAAAATCCGCTAACCCTGGAACTCAAGAAGAGTAAATCTGGCCTCTGGAAAACCCTGAACCTCAGTCCTCTCTGTCTCATCCTCTCCCCCAGTGGGGCTGCAGTGCCAGGGGAGTGAGATGTCTCAGTTGGGAGCTACATCAGTGAGGGTTGGGGGCTTTTGGAGTTTTTTTTTTTCCACTTGTGTGGTCCCCAACTGATTTTTCTGTGGGTCAGTGGCCCCCGACCAAAAAATGGTCCCCCCCCCCCGCCATAAATAAAGAAAACATGGGAACCTTTTTTTCTGGACATAAATTAATATTTACTTTATTTAAAATGAAGTTTGATACACTAATCTGAGAAAATTAAAGCGCTTAATCTGTTTAATTATTTGAATAAATACTTCCTTTCTTACTGGTTAAATTAAACTGTTCTCCCTAGCTGCAGCACTAGCAAAATGGCTTGGGCATGATTTTGTAATTAATGGTGAGTTTCCATTAGCAACTGGTGGTCCATGGAAAGGTTTGCATTGAGCCAGAGGCAAAAAAGTTTGAGAACCACGGTATTAGGGGGATGGCTAAGCGGGGCTGGTGGCAATGTGGCAGGGCAAGGGGAACAGCCCCCTCCACCTGCGAGGAGCAGCCCTGCTGGCTGGAAGCCCTGCCCGTGTTCACCTGGCACTGGCCTCACCGAACAGGTTGAGCAGCAGCAGGCAGGGGCGGCGGGGGGCCATGGCGGCTGCGCTGCCCACCAAGATCCCACAAGGTAATTTCTATAAAACCTTTATTACGTATAAATTTTCAGTATGTTACAACAAAATCATTTTACCAATCACTGTTTCCACTCAAATTTTTCATTAACATCTCTCACGCATACTCACTGCATGACTATTGAATGTCTTTTATATTTAAACAAAATTGCAGCCCACATTTCCAAAAGAAGCACCCCCCTTAGAAATTCCTGCATACCGGCCTGCTCTCTCCTCTAGATTCATCTCCTTTGGCAGTCCTCTTAGTAAGGACCTCCTTTGCTCTCTAAGCTCAGCATATGGATGTTGCAGAGGCACCTCTGTAAGTGTCACCCTTCACATGCAGCGATTTGATAACTCTTTGTGAATGACCCACGAAGTGGTGCTGGCTTATTCAGTGTGCTAAGGGCACAACATGCTGAGTGCTGTGCAAGGCGCAGGACATGTTTCCTGCTGCGAGGTGCCCGTTTGAAGGGTGCTCACGCCCCATGGGCATTATCCCTGGTCTTGCCGCTTTGTGTTGCGTGTAGCATGGTAGCGCCTCCTGCATATTGGCGGCAGCGGCAGCAGCAATATTGCCCCTTGCAATGAGGTCTGCCGGTGGCAGCCTTTAAGGGCTCTGCCATGCAACTGGCCGGAGCATGCACAAGAAGCCCTAGTGCAATGCTCAACAAGCGTCTCCAGTTGCAATCCGTGGGCGGCCGCCTCCCAGAGCCTGGCAAGCACTAGACGGACCCAGCACAGAGAGGCTCGAAGAAAGGGCGGACATACAGCGTCTACCCTCATCCGCATCAGGCCTATCACAAGGCGGGACCCCGCAGCCCGGGCGCGAACTGACCAACCAGAGGACGGCGTCTTGAGTCGTGGCTGAAGTCCTATGCCTGGCGCCTGCGGGGGGGGAGGTGTATTTCCCCGCAACAAAGATGGCGGGTCTAACGCTGTTAGGGTAGGTGGCTTGGGGCGCTGGCGGGGCGCCCTGAGGAGCTGCTCAGCCCGCCTGAGGGGGAACAGGGAGGAGTTGAGGGCGAGGCTGGTAAGTACCGCGCAGGCAGCGGGATGACTTGCTGGGCGCAGGAGATTCCCCTTCGGGCTCCCTGGTTGCTGGGGTGCAGCGTTGGGGGCTGCTGTCCTCCGGGGGCGGGGGGCAGTTCCAGTTGGGTTCACTTCTCTCTGCCGATTGGGCGCCCTGGGGGGCTGGAGAAGGGGTTGCCAGGTTGGGAGCTGCCTGGGTGTCATAGTTGGTCTGTATTCCCCCCCCCCCCCCGTCTTTATCCCTCAGCCCTGAGACCTGGAGGTTTTATCTCTAGAGCTGCTCTGAGCTTCTCTCCTCCTTGAGGTCACAGAGGGGGAGTTTGCAGCAGTGGCCGTGTCACCAGCAGCGTTCACACTGTTATTGCAGGTTCTCCTCACTCTGGTATTTTTTCCTAATTCCCCAGCTTCAGGAGTCATGGGATTACACAAAATTTTACTTTAATGCAAAGAGTAAGTTTCTTCCTGGTGTAGTTGAAAAATATTACTCAGTTGTACTGTACTGGTTCAAAAACACAGGACAATGAAAATGAGAGAGAACCCTCAACATGTACCATTATTTTAAAAAGCGCCTCTCTTTTTTTTCCCCTTCTGTGCCTGGCATATGATTTTTCAATGCTTAGGTTTGATAGTACTGCACTTGTTTCATGACACTTGATTACATTAGAGAACTTCACTTTTGCAAGTACCTTCAACACTTGTGGCACATTTTGCAGCCACACACTCAAGTGCTTTCTTCCCAATGCTGCAAAATTTCCCCAGCATTGCTTCAGCTGCACTTGTTCTGTGCACAGCATCTGCTGTTACAGCTTGCCTAAGTTCTTTGGCTCTGTGGCGCACAGAGAAAACACTGCCATTTCAGCTGCCATTGTGCAGTTAATTCACCTAACACAGACCTACAGTGTCTTCACTGAACTCTCTACTCAAGACTCTGTGCTCCAGGCCTTGGAAGAGAAATTATATTTCTCTTTTAACAGAAAACTTGGTGGGAAGTTGTGTTCAGAACTGTGGGATGGGTACTAATGCACTGAGAGCACAGGAAGTGCTGTGTGGACCTGAAACAGGATGGCTAGCATGTATGGTACACATTGGCAACTTGCACCGGTTCATTTTATTGTAGGTTGCAATGGTGCAAGTCTCAGCTGTAGACAAAGCTCTTAGGGATTGACTCAAAGGATAGCTAGACTCCCTCTTTTCCAGCTTGCCTTGGTGTTCCACTGAGCTCCAATGGGAAGAGCGTCTGCACTGTGATCTTAGGGTATGTCTGCGCATGCACCTTCTTTCGAGAGAGGTATGCAAATGCAGCTGAGCAAAATTGCAAATGAAGTATGTATTTGAATTTCCTGCGCTTCATTTGCATATTCGCATTATGGCACTATTTCAAAATGGCACTATTTCGAAATAACAAACGCTGTGTAGACC
Organism: Pelochelys cantorii; assembly: GCA_032595735.1. Taxonomy (NCBI): domain Eukaryota; kingdom Metazoa; phylum Chordata; order Testudines; family Trionychidae; genus Pelochelys; species Pelochelys cantorii. The sequence goes on from CM064344.1 coordinate 18,778,661, forward strand.
CGGTTATCTCAAAAGAAAATCCTTCTGAAATAAACCTTATTTCTCCTACAATGAGGTTTACTAGTTATTTCGGAAGAAGAGTTTTCTTTCAAAATAACCGGGTCTACACAGCGTTTGTTATTTCAAAATAGCGCCATAATGTGAATATGCAAATGAAGTGCAAGAAATTCAAATCCGCGCTTCATTTGCAATTTAGCTCAGCTGCATTTGCATCCCTCTCTCAAAGGGAGTGCAAGTATAGACATACCTTTAGTTTGTATTTGCCCCAGTTTAGCTCTCCTACTCCCATACAGTCTTTTTTGCAGGATTTTTACCATCTTGCCGTTCATTTCTGCTCTGCTTAACTGCCTTGAATTTCCATTCTTTTAAGGGATTTGATCTTTCTAGTTCTGAGGCTGCATGTTATTTCCATTGTGTTGCCGAGATAAACTCTGTGCACAGGTTTTTTTTCCAGCTGAGGAAATTTAACTTAATATTTATTATATAGGTAGCACCAGTGGACCCAACAGTAATCAGGGCACTCTGTGCGGAATTGTTCAAACATAAAATGGGAGAGTCCCATGCCCTGAAGTAAACCAGAGAGTGCTGGAGGGAAGCGATAATATAGAAGGATCAGAAGAGATTTCAAAAACATACTGTAGACTTTAAATATCTCATTAAAATTCACTATAAAATGCTTCCTAATAGGAAGACCTTATAAATAACTGCTTTATGATCAGCTGCACTAAAATGAAAGCCTCTCTCCAAAGGGCAAAGATTTGTACATGGAGGGGTGGCTGCAGGTTTGAATAATAGAAACTGATTGATTCATCTTTCCAAGGGAGATGTCTGTTCTTCATGGCATTACATTTGCTTTAAGGATGTTAAGTAGCGATTAACTAGCTAATCGAGTATTCGGAATTTCCATTGTCTACTCGATTAGTTGATAAAGGGGGGCATTTGCTACCTCTATTGTGGCTCTGCAGTGTAGTAGGAGCTGGGTGTGCAGGCAGCCTGGCTCCTAGTACATTTAAACTGCAGAGCTGCAGTGGGGTTAGGTCCTGGGAGCGGCGTGAGCCAGGACTAAGCAGTCCTGGCTTGTGCTGGCTCTGGAACTGCTGTGCTTCTGCCTCCCCTGCCCTCTGCCCCCGCAACACAGAGATGGCGTTGAGGAGAACCGGCTTTTAAGCCAGCTACCCACCGGCTCCTGCTTCCCCCTCCTTGATTTCTCTGATACAGTGGCAGCAAGGAGGGGTAGGAAAGCGAGTAGTTGTGTGGTGACTTGACTACCTGATGAGCCTAAGTTTATTGGGTAGTTGACTACTAAGTAGTCACTTACATCCCTAATTTGCATGATGCTTTTATTAAGAGTAGTGGCCTACTTAATGAAAATTCACTTTTCCTTAGCCCCCATACAGTTGTACAAGGTGCTGTATGTAGGATGACTGACACCCTCCATTCTTTATCCCCACATGGCTGAATAGCACAAGTGTTGTGTATATCGGTTATAAAAAAAACTTTGGGCTGCTTCAAGTTCGAAGCTTTTACATTTTTAAAAAATAATTTAGATTTTTCATTAATAGCTGCTGAACTTCCTTGGGCTATAGTGCCTGCCAAAGTACAGTAGCCTGCCTCTGACCCACTTGTTGGTTTACTGCATGTACTGTGCTTGAATTAGAGCAATCAGCCAAGTATTCATAGTTGGCATGCTTATTTCTGCATAAAATGCTTTTGTGTTCTGTACACTAATGCTTCATATGTCTTCAGTTCATTTAATATCAAATCACTTTACAGACACAAACCTCACAGCACCTCTTTTGAGATGGGTATTATCCCTGTTTTTGCAAATGAGGAAACTGACAGGGACAGGTTAATTGTCTTGACCTAGGTCATGCAAGGACAGAGTTGTGAATAGAGAACCTAGGAATCTAGACTTTCCTCACACTAATCCAGGGGTGGGCAATAATTTTTAAAAGGGAGCCACTTCAGAAGTTTCTGAAGTGGCCCCAAGCCTCGGTCAGAGGGGGTGGGTCCAGGAGACTTCTTGTGCTTCCTCCCTCTTTCCTGCCCTGATTGGCCTGGGGGTGGGGAGCTTGCAGAGCTCTCCCCCTTCCCCATCAAAGGCACGTGGCAGCTAGAGATAGACGCTGGCTGTTTTAAAACAGCTGGAGCATCTCTCTAGTTGCCGTGTGCTCTTGTGGAGGCAAGGAGACTTTGCGTGCTCTCCCGCCCCAAGACCCTGATTGTCCTGCAGGTGGGGGAGCGGCAAGGTGGCTGCGGGCTGGATCCACCAGCTTGGCGAGCCGAATCTGGCCAGTGAAGGGCCCTTTACCCACCCCTGTTCTAATCTGTAGATAGCATTGATGTTTGTTTCTTTTCTTTGTAGTTGTGGTTTTGGTCTGATCTGCATAATGTTCTCATTCAGTATTCAGACATGGCAAAATCACATGTCCAGGGATTTTTTAACATTTGTTGATAGTGGTTACATGCTTATTTGTCCAGCAGGTGTGGAATCTTGGCTCTTTGTTCAGAATACTACTGTGTGAAAGGGGGAGGAAGTCTTTCAAGATAATCTGGGATAGATGGATTTTGAGAGCATGTGGCATACATTACCATCTCCTCTCCACTCACTATATTGAGTCAGCCCTGTAACTTTGCCAATCTTTGCCAATTTGTGGTGAGAGAATCTAGACCTGTGGTCACCAACCAGTCGATCGTGATTGACTGGTCGATCCCGAGGCCTTGACCAGTCTATCGTGAGGCATTCTGGGCCCCCCATTTTCCCCCACCCCCAAAAAGCCCCACTACCTACCTCGAGCAACAATGGAGGTAGTGGCAGCTTCCCGTGGGGTGGACGGAAGTCCTACAGCTGCGCGTCACTTCCAGGGGTTCCGGAAATGCGCTAGCTGCTTCCTTGCCCCAGCTCCCTGGCGTTCCGGGAACTTACCAGGTAAGTCCCCAGAGGTGTGTGCTGGGACTTCCCTTCTCTGCGGGAGGGGGGAGTCAGGCCAGAGGGGGCATGCAATGGAGGCTTCCCTGCTCGGTGGGGGTGGGGTCGGCCCTGAGGGGTCACGTGCACGGGCTTCCCTGCTCCAATGGGGGAGGGGGTGGGAGTCAGGTCTGGCGGCCGTGTGTGACGGGGCTTCCTTCCTCCATGGGAGGGGGGGTCGGCCCCAGAGGGAGCGCGCAATGGAGGCTTCCCTGCTCGGCGGGAGGGGGGAGTCAGGCCTGGTGGAGACACGCGATGGGGCTTCCTTCCTGGGTGAGGGGGGAGGGGTGGCCCCAGAGGGAGAGCACAATGGAGGCTTCCCTCCGAGGCTGGTGTAGGGGACTCCCTGCCCCCACTGGCACCCTGCCCCCAAACCCTGTTCCCTCTCCCCTGCCCCCAGCAACAGAACTCTGTTCCCCCTGCTGCAGAAACCTGTCCCCCTGCTGCAGAAATCTGTCCTCCTGGCACCCTGTTTCCTCTCCCCTTCCCCCAGCCACAGAACCCTGTCCCCACTGGCACCCTGTCCCCTGCTGCAGAAATCTGTCCCCTGCCCTCCCAGCACCCTGTTCCTTCTCCCCTGCCCCCAGCCGCAGAACCCTGCCCCCACTGACACCCTGTTCCCTGCCCCAGCACCCACTAGCACCCTTCCCCAGTACCATGTCCCCTGCTCCAAACTGATTTTTCTGTGGGTCAGTGACCCCGACTCAAGACAGGTTCCCTGCCCTTCTCATAAATAAAGACAATGCAGAAACTTTTTGTGTTTGACATAGTATTTTATTTAAAAATGAAGCTTGGCCAACAAACCCCCAATTGGGGCCAAGCTCCCATCTGGCCACAACCATTCCTGCACTCCCCCTTCCCCCAGACCCTAGATCTGAGTCTGTCATACACTGGAACCCCCTGCCCTGAGCCCCTCACATACCCCAACCCAGATTCCTGCACCCTCACATTCACAAGCCTGTGGCTTGCTTAGTACCCCAACACTGTCTGGCCTGGAGGCCCCCCGCCCCCCGAGCCAGCGTCCCCTTCTCCACCTCCTCCTGCATCCAGATTTCCTCCCAGAGCTTGCACCTCTCACTCCTTCCCACACCCAAATCCCTCATTCCCACCCCAGAGCCTACGGATCCTGTCTCAACCCAGCGAGGGTACGGCTAGACTGCAGGAGTTTTTCAGGATTCCGGAGATATCCCAGAAAAAGTCTTCTGCATCCAGGGATGTGTTTGTTCTTCTGCTTTTTTTTTGTGAAAGAGCAAACATGGTCTTTCGGTCACCCCTATATTCCTCTTTCCATGAGGAATAAGGGGGCTTCCAAAAGAAGGGATTTTTCTGACATTTGATCCAGTCTAGACAGGCCAAATGTTGGAAAAACCTCTTCCTACAGAAGAATTGGGAGAAAAAAAAAAAAAAGCAGCAGTATAAGGATTGGGGATAGCAAGTGATGGAGAGGAGGAGAATAGAGAGGGCGGGGCTTCAAGGAAGGGGCGAGGCGGTAGATCTTGGCTTGGTCTGTCATTTAAAAAGTGATCTTGGGTGTAAAAAGGTTGGAGACCACTGATCTAGGCTGTAGATCCCTTAAGAAAACTTGTTGTAATAATGTCCAGATGATAGGCTAGACTAGCACCATTCTGTCCTTTGCACACAAGGGCTGTACTTTGTTTTGAATGTGTTTGAGACAATTGAGTTTGTTATTGTTCATTTGATATTTGCTTCTGGGGAACTCTTGAAGAAAAAAATCCCGCAGATATTGCAGTTGTTAAATACCTGCAGGTAGTAAATATTGCAAAGTATTGGTGTATGTCTGGTTACATATAGTAACAAAATGTAGTTATGCATGCAGTAATCTTGTTTTTAGACTGGTACTAAAGAGCGTGAGTTGGTCTTATATCAGTGGGGCCAGTCTGCCAAATTCATCCTGCTTGCATAAAGGAATCTTTGAATACAGCTTACAATCCCCAGTCTTTATGGCTACGTTTAGACTGCAGGCTTCTTGCGCAAGAAGCTTTTATCGGAAGAGATCACACTGCAAAAACGCATCGAAAAAGCGATCTGCTTTTGCAAAAGAAAGCATCCAGACAGCATGGAGGCGCTCTCAAAAGTAAGCTCTGATTGCTATGTGCAGAATGGCCACCTGTGCTTTTTCCTCTTTCCATGAAAAACCTTCTCTTCCCCGTCCCCATGCACCTTTTTGCGAAAGAGCGCCTTTGCAAAACGGCGTTCTTCCTCGTAGAATGAGGAATACCTATCCTGGAAAAACCCCTCTGTTCTTCCGATTTTTTTTCCACAAAAGCGCGCTTGAGATGTGGACACTCTGAGTTTTTTTGGAAAAATGGCGGTTTTTCTGAAAAAAACTCATGTGTAGACATAGCCTATCTCCATTCTTCCCTCCTCCAGCGACTGAGGGACTTGTAAGGACCCCATTACCACAGCATCTGAGCATCATGATGTTTGGTATCTGTCACTCCTTTTGTACTATCCATCCTTGTGTGCAAACAGTGTGAAGTGTTTTAGTATTATGTTTGCTCTTTTGGGGTCTCATCCTAGGAAGTTGCTGAAGACTCACCACTGCTGTTGAAGCTCATGGGACAGGAGAGCTCTCATCACTTTTCAGAATTGGGCTCCAAATTGGGCTATAAATATTAGGTTGTTTTCTTTATTTTGTCTCATATTGAATACAAGGACATGCTACTTCCCTATATCGTGGGCTTAGGAGATGTATAAGTACTGAAATAGAGTAGACAAAGGAGACCTCCAAAAATCTAGCCTTTGCCAAAGGAATGAAAGTAGTATACTTTTTCTTTCTGAAATATTTTCTTTTACTATTACATCTTGTATTTTAAGAAGATGGGAAGTAATTTTCAGTATAATATACATTAATCACTATACGTTATACCTCCCTAAACTGGGATTCTCTGGTCTGGCAATATCCATGGTCTGGCAGGATGGCAACTTGGCAGGAGCCCCATGGTGGGGGGGGAGGGAGAGGAGCGAGGGGTGGCACAGCGGGGAGTTCTGGCTCCAGGAGAAGTGGGCCTGGGGGTGGCTGGGGACCTCCCGCCCTGGCAACAGCTGGGGAGCTCCAGTCCCAGTGGCAGTGGGGCTGGCGGCGGCCAGGGAGCTCTGGCCTCAGGGAGTCCCAACCAGGTCAGCAGCAGGGGGTGGTGGTGCCGGAGCTGAGCGGCAGCGGAGCCAGAGCCCAAGCCCAAGTCTGAGCCAGGGTCATCGGGACCAGAGCAAGTTGGAAGCAGCCTGTAGTAGGGAGGGGCTGGGAGGCCAATGATAGCAGACCTCCCCATGTCAGGTCAGGTCAGGTCTGAGGGTGCCGGACTAGGGAGGTCCAACCTGTACTATCTTCCCTACCCTATAGGGTTGTTGCATCCTTGTTAATCACATTGGCTTTGTTAATCTGCATCTGATATATCTTTAGGTTTTTGTATTTATAAAAGCATGCCTAAGCCTCTGGTTGACTTTTTTTTTTTTATAAAACTACTATTAATTTATTGTAACATACTGCTTAATATTAGCTTATTTAGGTGAAGCCTCTCAGGGACCTGATACAAAGTCCATTGACGTCAATGGCAAAACTTCCAAGCTCTAGCTCACAAATTGTAATTAATACAAACTTTAAGATAACATTTTCACCCACCAAGAGTGTACTAGTATTTAATAAAGATTGGTCAGCTTTATGTTCATGTTGTAATTTCAAAATATTTTTTGGAGAGGATGAAAATCCTCCTCTTTCAAGGCATGAGCCAACAAGTTACAGGCATTAGGAAGAAGCTTCCTATATGGGCAAGTTAGTGTATAATAATTGCTCGGTTTAGACCAATTGTACTTTGAAGTACCTGATCTTGCCAGGGAGGATACTGGATTAGACTAGATAGATCACTGGCCTGATCTAGTCTGGCAGTTATTACTTCTCTAACTAGGACAAAAATAAAATCAAAGGTATATATTTTAGGGATGTTAAATTTCAATTAATCAGCTAATTGAGTAGTTGATGGAATTTCCATTGACTATTTGATTATCTGATAAGGAGTGCGGTGGGTGCTTGCTATCCCTGCTGTGCCTCTGCCTTTGAAATACAGCAAGAGCTGCAGGTGGCTCTTACTACATTTCTAAGGCAGAGATGCAGTGGGGAACCTGGCGTGAGTGGGGACTGAAGCAGCTCCAGGTTACCTGCTGCGCTTCTGCCTCCCTGCATCATGGGGGGAACTGGCTTTTAAGCCATCTCCCCTCCAGCACTGGCTCCTGCTTCCTCCCCTTGCTGCCTCTGATATAGAAGCAATGGGGCGGGAGGGAAATGTGAGTAGTCGACTTGACTACCCGAGAAACCTAGGCTTTTTGGGCACTTGACTATTTGACTACTCTTACACATCCCTAGTATATTTAGGGCCTACTCTTGCTAACGCTGTGTGTTGGAAGTATTCCCATCATTTGTATGACTAAAGACTGTTTACCTGAGGGAGCTTTTGCAGACCAGACTTCCCTCTCAGATTCATGTTCTCCATACTTGCTGTTTGATTTCTGCTCTAGGCCCCCCCCACTGTAACATAGACATAGCTTTGGTTTCAAAATTCAGTACATTCCTTCCTGATTTTGAGGCAGAATGAGCCTCTTCTTCTGTTAGCTAGAAAAGTGAACCCCTATGGAATAAGCTGAGAGCTTGTCTACATGAGACTTTATTGTACAGGAAACCAGTCTGAATTTACAGCACACAAGCTTACAGCATAGTAACATTCTGTGTAGACATTGCTACAGTGTACTAAAATTTCATGTTCCATGTCAAAGCACTCTACAGATCTGTAGCCCACACAAGTCCTTTCTGTGTGCCTAGTGCACTGTAGATTCAAACTTTGGCTGCCACACAGTAACATCCCTTGTAGGGATGTAAAATCCTGCTCCAGCCCCTACCAGTTAACTGGAACTGATAAGCATCTCCCATTAAGAGTGATGCTTACTGGTTAACCTTTTACATCTCAGATCCTTTGTAGACAAGCCCAAGACTCATCTACAGCCACAGAACGGTGGAAATGCCACAGGAATATTTCTTGAGTACTGTTTTGTTGTCCGTTTTTAAGCATCACTACTTTGTGTTTATATGGTTACTTTCAGAAGATCTCAGCAGCCTGTTAATGAACTATACCACACAGCTCCCCTGAAGTAGGCAAGTATTAGTCCGATCTATAAAGTAGGGACACTGAGGCAGAGATGTTATGGTTTGTCCCAGATCAAACGGTGAATTTGAGGAAGAAACAGAAACCAGCAGTAATACTGCCTGTTGACCTGCTCTAATTACTGTACACAATAAAATCTGAGCCTTAACACAATTAACAATACCGCTTTAAGTGCTCCATGAAGCTGCGGCAAATCAGGGACAGGTAGATAAATAAAGCACTGGCGACTAGCCAGGGGCTAACTCCGGTGAACCGTCTCTGGCTTATTGCACACCCCTGAGCTAGATGCTAAATACTAGTGAGTAGGAAGACCCTATGGCATTGCTATATAAGAAATCCAGTTTTAATCCAAGCCATTCTTTTCAAGGTAGCTATTTTTTCTCTTGTTTCCCTCATGTTTCAAGTCTAGATGATATATCCTTCTACACTTCTTCATTTCTGGCAATGAAATGTTTAGACTCTGTCTTCTGTATAGATGAAATCTAGATTAGGGATTATATTTAAATGAAGTGAAAGCATTAGGAATTGAACATTCCAAAGAAAATTCTGTAGTCAGGAATATTTTTCCCCTCCTGAAATACTTGTAATATAGGAAGATTTTGAAGCACAATTATTTTCCAGGTGTATTGATAGTGTAATTGTCTGATTTTTTCCTTTTCAGCTACTGTCATTGTACATCTTGTATGATGTATCCGGTGTGTTATTTTTATTGTTGGATTATATAACCTAAATTAATCCAAACAGTATTATGAGGCTCATTCAGTTAATGTTCTGCAGTACTTTGAAATACTTGGGGGAAGGATACTTAACAAATGCAGAATATTATTACTAATATATGAAAATTCTGATTTAAGAAATATACTTTAAAATGCCTAGATTTGGGGAGACCATGTTTAATTCTCAAGATGGTTATTTTAAAGTTCAGCTGGACACCTTTGGAGGCTCAGCATCTGATGTTCAGGCATGTGTTTCAAATGCTGCTTAGCTGATTGTTGGAAACTTGTTGATCTTCATGTCAAAATACAATTGTCATTTGTTCTCCCAGAGTTTTTCTGGGTAAAAGGGGTAAGGTAAGGGTGGTGGGAAAGTTTTGGTTTGCATTTGGAAGGGTTCAGTTTGTTGGACACTGGGTCGGATTGTTTCATATTGAATGTGCATACGGCCCATGCAGTGGATGGATGCATTGTTATACATTGAAATAAAGAGAAAATATTCTGAATTAAAACTATGAACCTCTGTATGTTCCTGTAGGTAATTATTAGCTCAGTTCTGCAGAATTCTCACAGAATTGGCCCAACATGGAACATGTGGAGAACTAACTGAATGTTAAAGACAGCACTTACACTGACTGTACCATTTGACTGAGCTTGCAAGGCTTTTCACCCAGTCTGATGGCATTTCTCTGTGTGGATGTAATGCAATAACATTTGAACGCTACATCCACTCAGTTCCAGAACTCCAAGGACTAGGTAGACCCCTATTGATTTTTTTGAGGGGAGGCGGGGATCTGAAAACCAGAAACGGGGGGAGGGGAATGCAGAGTTTCAGTCATCTGCTTAGCAGAGTCATAGCTTCAGATACTTTTGTAATTGTCTACTGTTCAAAGATCCAATTGATGGTACCCATTTACATCCATATCTCATCTCTGCCTGACCTACCAATGGAGTTTAACACATTGACATCCTGCATGACTTATCTTCCAGACAGAAGGAAGATAAATTAGTAATATTGAGTGGGTAAGGAGAAAATGCAGGGGGCCACCCATAGCCCCTTGCCTGGGAGGACTTGATCTCAGCAAGGAAAGAGTGGGGCATAGAGAGTTCCAGGGGGAGTAGTTGGGACTGCGTGTGCAGAGGCTTTGGTGTAGGAGGAAGTAGAAGACTCTGGTATGGGAAGAAGAAATGGAGGTGCATAGAGACGCTAGAATGGGGGGAGGAGTGGTATGAGGGTGGGAGGAAGAAGGTAGCAAAGTTGCCATTCCAGTATAGTCCCTTTAGTGAGTATCAACTCTGCCTCAGTTTCCCCCTGTCCTTTAGTCTGTTCTGGTTGTAGGACTGACCTGCTCTCCAGCCAGACCACTTTTCAGAGTATAGCCCTTTTCCGGGGCACACAATCAATTTACAAAGACCAACAGAAGTGTATAAAAAAACTAGGGCTGTTAATTAACATAATTTAAATTTCACGTAATTAAAAAATTAATTATGATTAAAAATTTTGATTAACTGCACTTTTAATCACACTACTAAATACAATACCAATTTAAATGTATTAAATATTTTTTATATTTTTCTGTTTTCACAAATATTGATTTAAATTACACTACAATACAGAGTGTATGGTGCTCACTTTATATTTTATTACTATTTATTTTGTTGTTTTTACAGTGCAAATATTTGTATTTTTCAATTCATCCCATATAAATACTATAGTGCAATCTTTCTTACGAAAGTGTAACTTACAAAAGTAGATCATAGAATCCTAGGGCTGAAAGAGACCTCAAGAGATCGAGTCCAGCCCCCTGCCCAAAGCAGGACCGACCGCTAGCTAAATCATCCCAGTCAGGACTTTGTCAAGCTGGGACTTAAAAACTTCGAGGGATGGAGATTCCACCACCTCCCTACATAACCCATTCTAGTACTTCACCACCCTCCTAGTGAAATAGTTTTTCCTAATATCCAACATAGACCTCCCCCACTATAACTTGAGACCATTGCTCCTTGTTCTGTGGTCTGTCACTACTGAGAACAGCCTCTCTTCATCCTCTTTGGATTTTTTTTGTTAAATAATTGACCTCAAAAACAAAACAATGAAAAACTTTGAACTAAAACTTCACTCAGTCCTACTTCTTCTTCAGCCAATTGCTAAAGCAAACAAACTTGTTTACATTTATGAGAAATAATGCTGCCCACTTCTTTACATCGTTGGCTGAAAGTGAGAATAAGTATTCACATGGCATTTTCATTTACATCCCAGATATGCTAAACATACGTATGTCCCTTCATGCTTTTGCCACCATTCCAGAGGACATGCTTGCATACTGATGACATTCCTTTTAAAAAAAAGTGTTAATTACATTTGTGATTGAACTCCTTGGGGGAGAAATGTATGTCTCCTGCTCTGTTTTACCCACTTTCTGCCGTATATTTAATGTTCTAGATGTCTCGGATGATGACTAGCACATGATATTCATTTTAAGAACACTTCTACTGCAGATTTAACAAAACCCGAAAAACGTATCAATGTGAGATTTCTAAAGATAGCTACAGCTCTTAAGGTTTAAAACTCTGAATTGCCTTCCAAAATCTGAGAGAGATGAGGGGTGGAGCATGCTTTCAGAAGTCTTAAAAGAACACCACTCCAAAACAGAAAACTGCAGAATTCGAACCACCGGCATCTTACTCAGATGATGAAAATGGACATGTGTTGGTCTGCTCTGCTTTGAATAGTTATCAGGCAGAACCTGTTATCAGTATAGACGTACGTCCTCTGAAATGGTGATTGAAGAAGCATAAAGGGACTGTAAGAGTTCTTGTTCAGTCCTGAGTCCCTGCCCAGTGCTCGGCCCTGTACGTCCTAGCCCGGTGACCCCTTTAAGACCAGGGCTGGAAGGTGGGCCAACAGACAAATAATTCCCCACAGTCAAAATGGTGGCCTGGGCCCTGGTTCAGGGTAAGGCAGGCAAGCAAACAGTTTCTGCAGCACAAGTGGAAAGGGGGAGGCTGCCACCCAAATGCAGTGGGCCCTCCCTACTCCACCATGTCCCGGCCCAGGGCCCTAGAAATGGCAGCCTCACAGCCACTGGGGTCAGCAGGGGATCCACACCGAAGCCCGCTGACCCAGCTTAAAGGGTGATCAGATCCCCCTGATCATCCGTTGCTTCCCCTGGGCCACTTCCAGACTGGTTGTATCTGTTCCCCTGGTCTGGGCGGGTCCCCAGGGTCTGTATGGATCCAGTCTGGATGTAAGGAGAAAAGGGTCTCCTCCTCCGGGCCAGGGCCTGGTGGCCCAGGCCAGTTGTCCGCTTCAGCTGGCTCCTCAGCCTTCTCAGGGTAGGCCTCGGCTCCCTCAAACAGCCGGCCCCCTACTGAGTTTATCGGTCTACCTTTTATACTTCCTACCCTTCTCCTAGGCTGCTGTGGACTTAAAGGAGCAGGCTCCAGCTCAGCCCATCTGGGTTCAGAGAGGGGTTCTCCCTCCTCGGGGTCATTGAGTGGCCATCCCTGCTCACTACAGGGACATATGAATCTTTAGCACAACTGGCATGTAAATATCTTGCAATGCTGGCTACAATAGTGCCATGCAAATGCCTGTTACCACTTTCAGGTGATATTGTAAAAAAAGAAATGGGCAGCATTTAGGATTGCCAGGTGTCCGGTTTTGAACCGGACAGTTCAGTATTTGAGCTTTCTGTTCAGGAAACAAATTGAGAAAATATAAATGTCTGGTATTTTCTAAATAAGATGTAATATAGATTGTGATGTAATGTCAAGTGTGTCCAGTATTTTTGTTGAAACCATCTGGCAACCCTAGCAGCATTATCTCCTGCAAATAATCAAACTTGTTTGGCTGAGTGATTGGCTGACCAAGAAATAGGATTGGACTTATAGGCTCTAAAGCTAATGAAGTTTTTTACTCAATGACTCCGCAGCACAGAGCCTCTGGCTCCTATTGGCTCCGGTTCACCGTTTGCAGCCGAGGGGAGCTGCAGGAAGCAGCGTGGCCTGGACCACTGCTTCCCGTGGTTCCCTGTGGGTCCCTCGAAACTTGTGGCTGCAGAGCCATTAATTAAACAAACTGGAGCGGCTCATTAACAGCTTTCTCAAAGTGGGCCTGAGGGAAACTGAGAAACACTGCTCTTAAGTTTTACTTTGTTTTATTTTTGAGTGCAGTTATATTTTGTACATAATTCTACATTTATATGTTAAACTTTCATGATGAAGAGATTGCACTACGGTACTTGTTTGTTTTTTTACAGCCCTAAAAAACTCAAACAGCCCAGGTGAGCTCAGTTGGCAGCCACCTCTCTGTGGCGTGACTCTGCTGCTGTAGACAGTTTTCCTGTCTAACCACAGGGTTCTGTGCATAGGTCAGTCCCACAGTCTAAGGCAGAGGTGGGCAAATGGCCCTCCGCGGGCTGGATTCGGCCCGCCAAGCCAGTGGATCCAGCCACTTTGCCGCTCCTTCAGCCCCAGGCCAATCAGGGCCTGAGGGCGGGGAAGCATGTGAAGTCTCCTCACCTCCACAAGAGTGCATGGCGGCTATTTTAAAACAGCTGGCGTGTCTCTAGCAGCTGCGTGCTCTTGCAGGGGTGAACAGACTTTGCGTGCTCCCCTGCCCCCAGGCTCTGATTGGCCTGAAGGCAGGGGGAGCGCACAAAGTCTCCTTCTGCTGGGCGCCTAGAGGGAACAGCCAGCTGTTTTAAAATAGCTGGCATTTCTCTCTAGGGGCAGGGACAGGGGAGAGAGGTAGAAGACTTCTCCCTGCATCTCCTCCACCCCAGGCCAATCAGGGTGTGGCAGGAAAGCACAAAAAGTGTCCTGGCCCTGCCCCTTCTGGGGTGGCCCGGGGCCACTTCTGAAATGTCCCCCTTTTAAAAATGATTGCCCACCCCTGGTCTAAGGGATGGCGTACTCCTCCCCTTATTCCAGGTTTCAGGGAGTCTGCAGCTCATCAGGCCCTTGTCTCCACTCAGGCTTCCAGCTCACCCACAGGAGAAGTCTGTCTACTTTTCTCCCCGTCTTCCTCCCTTTCTAAATGCTGCATTCATGCCTGACAGCCAGTACAAGTGCATGTGGGGAGGGGCTAATTGAATCTCTCACTGCAAGTTACCCTCTTCCAGATCTGTTATGGGGAGTCGGGGGATGGGACACAAGAGTCCCTGGCATGCTGGAGGACGAATGGTGGGGGACCCAGGCCCAGATCCTCAAAAGTATTTAGGCACCTAACTTTCATTGAAATCAATGGAAGATATAAAACTAAATACTTTAGAGATTCTGGGTCTCAGAGCCCCTGGCATGTGCTGGAAGGGCTGCGGGAGTTGCAAGGAGTGGCATATGGAGCTCAGTTTGGGGAAAAGGAGAAATGCAAGGAATTGCTGGTGTGTGCAGTGAGCTTGGCCCACAGAAGCTACAAAGTTTGTGAGCTGCTGATTCTATGAAACCATATTTACTATTTGCATCTGAAGATTGCCCCCCCCCCCATCCTATGCAAATTATTTTGGTGGATGCCATGCAAATGTTGCAAATAAATTGGGGATTGTGTTCAAATTTGTATGTGGAAAACAAGAGCTTTTTATGCAGGCAAATTACATTTTAAATTACTCAAGTACTAATCTAGCCAGAGAAGGCAGACTTTGTCCATGGTTTCAGTTGTCCTCATCATAAAAATATCATTGCTTATCTACCATTAGCTATACTCAGAACTTTTGGCTCTTAGTGAACAAAATCTTTAAAGCGTGGTTCTGCTGTCGAAAGATCTGCTTGCTGTGTGTATCCAGAGTGACATAAGAAGGATGCAGATTCACTGCTCCACCTTTGAAGTGTTCAGACCACCCTCAACTTAAGATGACTAAAATGGTTAGAAACATTGAATTGACAATGGATTTCACACATTCGTTCAGTTCAGAGTTTGGGGAAATCCTTTGTGTCTTGACATCCCTGTATAGCAGTGGCCACCAACCAGTAGATCAGGATCTACTGGTAGATCTTGGAGCCTCTGACAGGTGATCCTGACTGGTTTGGCTGGGAGGTGATCAGGTACAGGCACTTCAACTGCCCTTCCTCACACTGCCTTGCTACTCCTGCCCAGAGCCTCAGAGCTGCCCCCTGGGAGCCTCCTGCTTGTTGTGCAGAGTGTGGGAGAGGGAGGCAGGGGGTGCCGATGTCAATCTGTCCCCCTCCCCTGTACCCCATTTTGACAGAGTAAGGAGGGCAGGGCCTCAGCAAAGAAGTGGGGCAGGGGCAGGGCCTCGGAGAAGGGGCAGGGCAGGGGTATTTGGCTTTGAGGTAGATCCTGGACTGATTTAAGTTCAAAAAGTGATCTCGTGCTTAAAAAGGTTGGAGACCACTGCTGTACAGGATTATTAGATTGCTGTAGAAATATTTAGATGTATGTATATTTAGATGTATCCACTCTTTCCAACTGATCTGCTGTTGTATGGCTTACTTCACTGTTGAGATCCTCCTTCCCTGTACCCTGGCACTAGAGATGTTTGTAGTGATCTCAGAGCGACACTCCTGCACATGCTGAACAATGTGTTTTGAACTCTGACAAGTGGCATGTTTTGCTTTCAAGATCACATTTCGGTTTGCTGCCTGAAACAGAATGTCACCACAGTGCGGATCAAACCTGTCTCCTTCACAGCTGTCTCCTTTCATGACCTCCTTCTGTTCAAATGATATTGGAAGGGGGAGCAGAGCAGAGCCACCACTGTTAACAATCTGGGTCATACTGGATCAACACAGAGAACAGGCAGAATGTTTTCTTCACTTTCTGCTTTTGTGGCTTTGGGCTTCAGATATCTGAGCATGCTGTTGCTAATCAAGGCCATGAGTCTTCAGTTTGGGCTAATAGGAAGAAGAATCCTGGAGCATTCTCAAACCCTTTCATTCTGAGTTACCATTTTTCATCTTTTAAAAAGTCCACTGTCTCTTGCTTTCCCTTGTGCGAAAGTGATCTCGGAGTTAAGGGCAAGATTCTAAGGCGCTATTTTTCTTTGTAGAGGCATAGTGAGGTATATATGTCTCCTTCCCATTCCAAGCCCGTCTTTGTCTGCTACAGTCCAATGACTTTCCGTAATCTTCTCATTGCACATGCTATTTGGACTAACATAGTCAATTAAGCAATTGGAGACGATAGTGTCATTCTCATGCTGTCTCTTTGCCTGTGCGGGTCACAAAACAGAAAATGGGCTGAGCCCAGACTGCTGGCTAATGCTGGTGATTTGCCAGGCAGAAGATAGACTGCAGACGTAATTACAGATGATGGTTTCCGTCCTACGCAATATGAACAATTCATCCCTAGCAAGTGAACTGAGTATGTGCAGCCTCAAATGGTGATATCTGCATGAAAGGAAATGCTTATATGTAACACTTAGGCATGTGGCAGTTCTCCAAAAAAGGCATATTTTTGGAGTTAAAGATACCCACCCTATATAACCCACGTCATGTATCATTTGAAAGGTTATTTTATGCACATTTAGATGAGGTATCATGTGGAGCTGTCAAGTGGTGCTGTAAGCCTGTAGGTGAGGTGAAACAATGGTTCCCACAATGAAAGAAATTTTTTGCACAGTTTTGGAAACACACTCCCACATGACTGTGACTACAGTTTTTACAGTTTAAATTAATTTCAACTCCTTATTGTCGTGTTTATTAGCAAAGCTACCAAATGACAATACGCTAAAACATTTTAATTGTTTTGCATGGGCAATACTTTTTAGAAATAATAAACAATAATGATGATGTATCTGAGTTTTGCAATATATTAACACGAAATGTTTACACATTGCATATTCTTCATTGTCAAAATATCTCATGAGTGATTATAATGTTTTCTATATTTTCGTTTGAAATTTGCTGACCAGTGTAGTCTCCCTGAACATTGTACAAAATAGCATGCTCATAGTTTATATTGCATTCAGTAGATATACATGTATATGAATTCCTAATGTAATGCTTCTTCGTTTGGAAGCCTTTGTATATGCAGTGTAGCTCTAGTCTTCCTATCAGAAGGTTTTAATTTTTAACTGCCTATACATGCAGTGTTAGCCTTAGAAATAGTCTAAGAACTAGATTTTTAATTTAGTGACACTTATATAAAGATCATTATTAGTCTTATGACAGTACACAGGCAACTTCTTTCTCTCAGTTTTTGTATATTCATAATACATGCCTAACAAGAAGTAGTGATGACACAGTCCACAGAGAAGTCCTTGCCACTGCACTAAGAGGGATGAAAAGCATGTTACAGCTTTTACATCATAGTTTCAATATTATGATAAACCCATTTGACCTTGAATTATCATTCAGGATGTAAAATTCTGGTTAATTAGTTAACCAGTTAGACATAATGTTTAACCAGTTAACTGATTAAACGAGGGCACTTGTAAATTTCTCTGAATATGTGGTTCAAAATGCACCTGAGACTGTAGGAGCCCACCCAAACACTCCTTGCAAGACGAAGTAACAAAGTCCATCACCACTAGAGATGTGGAAGAAGCCTGAGTCGTACAGTATTCAAGTGGAAGTGGATACAAGGATGCTTCTTCATATTGTATGTGCCAGTATGGCTTTTGGGCCTCTTGATGTCCATAATAAAAAGGAACCATAATAATTAGCTCACATGAAGTTTACGTCCTTTCTGTTCACTGCTTTCCAAAAATGATAATGTGTGATTGAAATAGGCCCCATTACCAGCACAGCTGACAAATGTCACTTCATACCTGCTGTGAGCACAATTGTTACAAATCTCAAGCCTGACTTCTGCAGCATACTTCCTGCTGTACATTGAATAAGAACATAAGAATTGCCATATTGGGTCAGACCAAAGGTCCATCCAGCCCAGTATCCTATCTGCTGACAGTGGCCAATGCCAGGAGCCCCAGAGGGAGTGAACCGAACAGGTAATGATCAAGCAATCTTTCTCCTGCCATCCATGACAAACAGAGGCTAGGGACACCATTCCTTACCCATCCTGATTAATAGCCATTAATGGACCTAATCTCCATGAATTCATCTAGCTCTTTTTAAAACCCTGTTATAGACCTAGCTTTCACAGCCTCCTCAGGCAAGGAGTTCCACAGGTTGACTGTGCGCTGTGTGAAGAAGAACTTCCTTTTATTTGTTTTAAACCTGCTGCTTATTCATTTCATTTGGTGGCCCCTACTTCTTATATTATGGGAACAAGTAAATAACTTTTCCTTATTCACTTTCTCCACACCACTCATGATTTTATATACCTCTATCATATCCCCCCTTAGTCTCTTCTTTTCTAAGATGAAAAGTCCTAGTCTCTTTAATCTCTTTTCATATGGGACCTGTTCCAAACCCTTAACCATTTTAGTTGCCCTTTGCTGAACTTTTTCTAATGCCAGTATATCTTTTTTGAGATGAGACCACCACATCTGTATGCAGTATTCAAGATGTGGGAGTATCATGGATTTATATAAAGGCGATAAGATATTCTCCGTCTTATTCTCTGGACCTTTTTTAATGATTCCTAACATCCTGTTTGCTTTTTTGACTGCTCCTGCACGCTGCGTGGATATCTTCAGAGAACTATCCGTGATGACTCCAAGATCTCTTTGCTGATTAATTGTATAACTTTCTCTCACCCCTGTTTGGTATTGGAGAGAAAAAAGACTGTGTTTAATGTCATTAAAACAAAAGATACTTACTGTTTCAGAAACCTTGCCTGATGTGGGGAGAGTGACATAAGCTGCGATTTCTGCTGGAAGGAAGTCTGTGGTAGTGCTATGTGAGAGAGGAGAGCCACAGAGACCTGAATTGCTTGCACCTCAATCTACCCATGAAAAAGGACAAGTAGCTAGCCAAACTCTGACCACACAAGGACAGTTTTGAAAAGTATGTCAAAAGAGCTCCTTGGCAAACAATGATTTGAATATTTTCACATGTGGACAAACCAGATACTGGATTACCATTGTAATATGGATGGAAAAATGTGGATGAACTACTAATTGTATTCAAGGACCTCAGAATATTTGAGCTTCTATAAGATCTTATTTGTGCCTGTACCAGTAGGGGTCACTGCACAATCAGTTGTGCCTGTGGTCATCATTCCTACGTGGAACTGCATATGTGCTAAGGCAACAAAAATTGTGATAACCCACATGCTTTCAACATGATGAACAAGATGATGATGTTGACTAAAAATGTCGCCAGCTCTATTACGTCAGTTATATTGGTACAAATTCATTAGATTTTTGTTTTGCCATTAGATTATCGTTGTGTTTTGAAATAATAAATAGGCATTAAACAGGAACAAATGCAAATATTTCAAAGTGGACATTATTAATGTGGTTTTGTTTATCTCTGTTAGTATTTAATTGTGCCACTTGACAGCTTCACATCATACCTTGTCTTAAAGTAGACATAACAGATCTTCGAATGATGTATGAGTGCATATGCATACAGAAGGTATGTTAAGTGGATCAAATTGTTAGTGTCTAATACTCATCTAATATTAATTAGATTAGCTATTCTTATCAATAAACTAGGGAAATACAACCTAGATGGGGCTACTATAAGGTGTGGAAAAAACTGGCAGGATAATCATTCTCAGAAGTAATTATTAATGGTTCACAATCATGCTGGAAGGGCATAAGAAGTGGGATTCCGCAGGGTCTGTTTTGGGACCGGTTCTGTTCAATATCTTCATCAATGATTTAGATGTCATAGAGAGTATTATTATTAAGTTTGCAGATGATACCAAGCTGGGAGGGTTTGCAAGTGCTTTGGAGGATAGGGTCAAAATTCAAAATGATCTGGACAAACTAGAGAAATTGTCTGAGGTAAATAAGGGCAAATGCAAAGTATTCCACTTAGAAAGGAACAATCAGTTTCACACATACAGAATGGGAAGTGATTGTTTAGGAACGAGTGCTGTAGAAACGGATCCAGGGGGGCATAGTGGACCACAAGTTAAACATGAGTCAACAGTGTGACACTGTTGCAAAAAAAGCAAACATAATTCTGGGATGTACTAACAGGAGTGTTGTGAGCAAGACAAGATGAGTCATTCTTCCGCTCTACTCTGTGCTGATTAGGCTTCAATTGGAGTATTGTGTCTAGTTCTGGGCACTATATTTCAAGAAAGATGTGGAGAAATTGGAGAAGGTCCAAAGGAGAGCAACACAAATGATTAAAGGTCTAGAAAACATGACCTATGAGACAAGACTGAAAAAAAAAAAAAGGTTAGGGTTAGGGTCTGGAAAAGAGAAGACTGAGAGGGGACGTGATAGCCATTTTCAAGTATCTAAAAGGATGTTACAAGGAGGAGGGAGGAAAAATTGTTCTCCTTGGCATTTGATGACAGGATGAGAAGCAGTGGGCTTAAATTGCAATAAAGGAGGTTTAGTTTAGACATTAGGAAAAATTTCCTAACTGTCAGTGTGGTTAAACACTGGAATAAATTGCCTAGGGAGGTTGTGGAATCTCTATCACTGGAGATATTTAAGAGGAGGTTGGATAGACATCTATCAGGGATGATCTAGGCCAGGGCTACTCAACACATGGCCCGCGGCCCATTTTTTTGCGGCCCGCGGTGCAGTTTGGGTTTATGTGGGGCTCAACACGCTGCCCACGGGTGGGATCTTTTGAACATGGCCTCCACTGGGAACACACTCCACGACGGCGAAGCGTCTCCCAGACGGGGTGAGCACTGAAAGACGCAAGTGGATGGGCTGGCTGGAACAGAAGGGTATAGGGTGTCGGCATTTCTGGTCCCCAGGGAGGTGGTGCCAGGAGTGCTGGGGCATTGTGGGAAGTGCTTTGTATTCATGGCCATCAGTGTGAAAGAAGCTATTTGCATATATTTGCATCTGCATTTGTATGTATATGCAACTATACTTAAGTTGTGGCCCTGGTCATGTGCTGAGAGTATCATTGTGGCCCCGGAGCTTCCAAAGTTGAGTAGCCCTGATCTAGGCAGTGTTTGGTCCTGCCATGAGGGCAGGGGACTGGATTCAATGACTTCTCGAGGTCCCTTCCAATTCTAGGATTCTATGCTTCTAATAACATAGATACGTATGGTTGTAGTCATAGGGGTGGGGATAGCATCTATTATGTATTTGAGAGAGTTTAAGAACTTATAAACAGTAAGAGCTTGAACCACCAAATGTGGTGTATTGCTGCTGCTTATCATAACTTACAGCAAGGTATGGATTTAGTTGTGCCAGGAAAATGGGTTGTGCTATACAGAAGAGACAGAATCACCAGGTGAAAGGGGCTGGCTGGGGGAGTTTCCTCCCCTCCAGGATTGCCCTAGTCCTGAGCCTCCTACTCCCCAGGCACCCTTTAGGCAGAGTGGGCGTGTGTGTCTGAAGCTCCCCTCTTTCCCCCGATTTCATACAGGGATATTGCTGGCTGACCCCGTCATCAGGGAGCAAGGGGAAAGTACACAGTTTGCTGCATTCCTCACTCTGACTGGGGAGTGCAGGAGCCTGCCCTCGCTGGAGAACATGCAACCCTTCCCCAGCTATGCCCACTGGAGCTGCATTGGCCATGGAGAGGAGTTTCTCATGTGGCCCCAGGGCAGCCTGCATATTGAACTCCTCATCTCCAGCCACACCCCAGAGCAATGATTCAAATGAAGCATGTATATTTTCATTTTTTCCCAAAAAACAAAAATTAAAGTTAAGGATCAGAGCAATGTGGGGTAAATTTTCTAATTGCTTTTCAAGGGACCTGAGGGTTCCTTTTGTGCTCAAATTAAGCTAGTCACCCTGCTGTCCTAAAGAACAGTGGTGTCCACAAAGATCACAGGGAGGTCAGAGACAACTGGCTGGGCTCAGCAGAATCCATCTGTTCTAAAAAATGGGCTAAGCTGTTGACCAGGATAGGGTGGAAAGTCTGGTGAGCACTTCCAGCCTAGTCCTACATCCCAGGGTCTTGTTTCAATTCCAGACCTGGTATGGATCAGTTTGTTTAACTGTGTGCCTTGTGTTTATTAGAAGCATCTGTCCAAATGCTAAGACTCTGTTGCTATTAAATATACGAGAGTCATTAACCCTACCTCCAAATGACACTGCTGCCCTAGAATACTTCATAGAATTATGGAACTGGAAGGAACCTCGAGTGGTCCTCAGGTACAGTCCCCTGCATTCATGGCAGGACTAACCACCATCTAGATCATCCCTGGTAGGTGTTTGTCTAACTTGCTCTTAAACATCTCCTATGATAGAGATGTCACAACCTCCCTCAAAATTTTATTCCAGTGCTTAACCGCAGGAAGTTTTTCCTAATTTCCAACCTTAACTTCCCTTGCTGCCGTTTAAGCCCATTGCTTCTTGTCCTATCATCAGAGATTAAGGAGAATATTTTTTCTCCCTCCTTCTTGTAACTGCCTTATAGGTAATTATAGGCTGTTATCATGTCTCCTCTCAGTCTTCTCTTTTTCCAGACTAAACAAACCCAGTTCTTTCAGTCTTGTCTCATAGAGCATGCTTTCTAGACTTTTAGCAGTTTTTGTTGCTCTTCCCTGGACCTTCTCCAACTTGTCCACATCATTTCTGAAATGTGGCACCTAGCCAAGGACACAATATCATATTAGGCCTAATCAGTGCAGAGTAGAGCAGAATTACTACTTGTATTTTGCTTACAACATCCCTGTTAATACATCCCAGAATGACTTTTTTTTAGCTTGTGGTCCATTGTAACCCAGAGATTCTTTCTGTAATACTCCTTCCTAGACAGTTATTTCCCATTTTGTATGTGTGCATCTGATTGTTCCTTCCTAAGTAGAGTACATTGCATTTCTTCTTGTTGAATTTCATCCTATTTACCTTAGACCATTTCTCCATTTTGTCTAGATCATTGTTTCTTAAACTGTGTTCCGGGGAACACCGGTATGCTGCGAGGCAGTCAGAGGTGTGCTGCGGAGAACAACAGAGTTCAAAATGGCTGCTCTTAAAGGGACAGGTGCCTTTTTTGGCTCAATTACTCCCCCCCCCCCGACCTTTTTTCCCTCCCCCCCTCAACAAAAAATCCTTGGTGTTCCTCATAAAAAAAAATTGTTTGGTGTTCCTCGGTCTTAAAAAGTTTAAGAAACACTGGTCTAGATCCTTTTGAATTATAATTCTATCCTCAAAAATGTTTGCAATCCCTCTCAATTTGATATCATCCACAAACTTTGTCTATGTCATTACCTAAATCATTGATGAAGATATTGAACAAAATTAGTCCCCAAACTGATTCTCGAGCAGAACCTCACTTGTTAAGCCCTACCAGCATGACTGTGAACCATCGATAACTACTCTCTGGGAACAGTTATCCAACCAGTTATGCTCCCATCTAATAGTAGATCCATCTAAGTTGTATTTTTCTAGTTTATTAATGAAAGGGTCATGCAAGACTATCAGAAGCCTTACTAAAGTCTAGATAAATCACATTTACCAGTTTCCCCTTATCTACAAGGTTTGTTATCCTATCAGAGAGAGCTATCAGGTTGGCTGAACATGATTTGTTCTTTACAAATCCATGCTGACTGTTACTTATCACCTTATTATCTTCTGGATCTTTGCAGATCTATTCCTTGATTATTTGCTCCATTATCTTTCCTGGTACAGAAATTAAGCTGATTGTAATTCCCTGGGTTGTCCTTTCCCCCCTTTTTATAGATGGGCCCTGTATTTTCCCCTTTTCCAGTCTTCTGGAATCTCTCCCATATTCCGTATCTTTTCAAAGATGATCGCTAATGGCTCAGATATCTCCTTAATCAGCTCCTTGTGTATTTTAGTATGCATTTCATCGGGCCCTGGTGATTTGAAGACCTCTAGCTCATCTAAATAATTTTTAATTCTTTTCTTATTTTAGCTTCTGAACCTACCCCATTTGCACTGGCATTTGCTATGTTAGGCATCTAATCACCACCAACTTTCTTGGTGAAAACCCGAAGAAGTCATTATCACCTTTACTATCTCAACTCATTTAATATTTAAGATGATCTCCTCCTAAATAAATATCCTGCAGGGAACTACCAAATTCCTTCAACTTGTCCCTTCCCTGCAAAGTCTGAAATAACAGATGAATCTTACTGTGTTCCCTGAAGGTCAACCAATTCAGACTCTGTCAGAGCAAGGGGGAAAGCGAGTTCTCGAGTTGTCTCCTGCTATAACTCTGTTTGTTCCAGTTTTGCTAATATAAAATTTGTTGGCCTGTTCCCTGGCGATCTGGAGCCATTTTTTAGGCCTTCTGGCCTGTTTAATGATGGGTCAGATTCGAGCTTAGCCCTCCAGCATAACCTTGTCAGAGAGGATCTGATGTGGTGTCTCAGCAAATGGAAAAGTCATTACTGCAGTCTCCATTAGAGATTAGCTGGACAGAGCCTGGTTAGATAAAAATAGCAAGACAAATGGCTGCTGGTGACAGCGTGGTCCGATCACACGTCTGCTGGCTGGCATTTCAGCCTGCTGTCGTTGGAGCACCTGGTGGAATCGAGCTTCTTGCTAGGGGCAGAGTTTAGCCGTTCTCATGGATGTGTGCCAGGATATATGTCAAGGCTGCTGCATTAAGTTTATTTTGCTCTACAAGGAATCTAATACATCTAGTGCCCAGACTTTTTTGAAAGTTAAACTGATAAACCCATTTGGGGTTGGGGGCTGCAAAGTAATGGGACACAATTTAGCACCTCCTTCTTTTCCTGGCATCTCTCACATATACCCCTTTCCTTTCATTGGAATTCTATCAGCTTCATTGTACATTTGCCTGAAAGAGTGTGAGAGAAAATCTGACTTTTGCTTTTGTTTGTTTGTTTCCATAGATGCTGTCACAATAACAGAGTAACCAAGGGTCTTTCACACCTGGGAGAGGATCTCCCCTGGAGGGGTAGTTACATTGTGTTGGGCATGCTTACAGAACTGTGCAGCCATGGACCTGAAGGAGAAGTGTCAGGTAGGTTTCTCAGAAAGAAGATCACATTTTAAGCATATTGGTTTTAAAGTCCTAGTTGGTTTGCTTCTGTATGAGTTTGGTCTGCATGTTTCACGCTAGTATGTGGAATAATCTGCAGTTGTTGCTAAAACTGGAAAATCTTTCTCCTATCTCAAGAAGACATGTTTGCTAGTTCCTGATAACTAAGATCCAGTGCTGGATGACCCAGAGATAACAGGAGGACGTCCACTTCATATCAGCAGTCTCATATTTTTTCTCCTATGATAAGCATGCAGCTGAGGAGGGCTAATGATCTGTGGAGTTAGTAGACCTGTTGAGTAGAGGCTAGGGATGTGAATGTTTAACAGGTTATCTGGTAAGCCTTACCCATTAAGGGTGAGTTAAAGTTAACCAGTGGGGGCTGAAGCAGCCCCTCGCTTGCTGCAGGAAGGGGGCTGTTTCAGTCTCATGGGGCCTGCTGTGGGAAGGTGGTGGTGCTCCAGCCCAGCTGGAGCAGCCCTGGTCTGTGGCAAGCCTGGCCTGGGGCGTGCCATTTAACTAGCTAACTAATTTAACTGGTCAACTAATTAAACTGGATTTTACATCCCTAGTAGAGGACTATCTAGGAGATGATGCTCTCATCTCTTTGTCAGCTCATGGGTTGCGTTCTGAGTTTAATAGCTGTTTATTTTTTGTTTTGGGAGGCTACCAGTGTCAGGAATTAGACAGAGAGACACTGAGCTTTTTGCTTCTGGATCATTGATTTGTGCATAGCTTGGATTTGGCAGGGGCCAAAAGTTACTCTCTCCGACAGATTGGTTAATTGTGTGAAATCAGTTTTATCTCAGCACGGTTTGTAGTGGGCAGATGAACATAAGAATGGCCGTATTGGCTTAGACCAACGATCCACCTAGCCCATCTCCTGTTTTCCGAAAGTGGCCAGTGACAGATGCTTCAATGATCTGTCCTTTGTCATCCAGTTCCTGCTCTCAGCAGTTAGAAGTTTAGGGCTATCCAGAGCATGGGATTGTGACTTTGACCATCTCGGTTAATAACCATTGATGGACCTATCCTCCATGAACTTATCTAATTCTTTTTTGAACCTAGTTATACTTTGGCTGTCACAATATCCCCTCACAATGAGTTCCACAGGTGGACTGTACATCGTGGGAAGAAGCGCTTCCTTTTGTTTATTTTAAAACTTCTTCCTATTAATTTCATTGCATGATCTTTAATTCTTGGGTTATGGGAAGGGGTAAATAACGCTTTCTTATTCATTTTCTCCACTCCAGTCATAATTTTATAGACCTCTGTCATATTCTCCCTTAATAATTGCTCTTCCAAAGTGAACAGTCCAGTCTTCCTAACCTTTCCCCATAAGAAACAATTTCCTCAAAAACAATTCTAACATTAGAATCAAAAGCCAACAAAGGGGGCGCTGTAGTCGTCATGAACAGAACAGATTATGAACAGGAGGCTGCCAGACAACTCACCAACACCAGATTCTACAGGCTTCTCTCCCCTGATCCCACTAAAGAGTACCAAAAAATCCTAAACCAACTGCTCAAGAAACTCCCTGCTACAACTCAGGACCAAATCTACACAACCTTCCCCCCCACCCCCCCAAATCCCCGACCAGGAGTTTTCTATCTGCAGCTCAAGATGCACAAACCTGGAAATCCCGGATGACCCATCATCTCAAGCATTGGCACACTTACAACAGGATTGTCTGGTTATATTGACTCTCTCCTCAGACCCTATGCTGCCAGCACACCTAGCTATCTTTGAGACATTACCGACTTCCTGGAGAAACTACAAAACATCAGTAATCTTCCTGAAAACGCCATCCTGGCCACCATGGATGTAGAAACTCTTTACACCAACATTTCACACTACTATTTCCCATTTGGAGACAATTTATATCTTCAAGTCAGTGGCATAGCTATGGTACCCTCATGGCCCCACAATATGCCAATATTTTTATGGCTGACCTTGTATAATGTTTCCTTCGCTCTCGCCCCCAGCACCCTTATTCTACTTACACTACATTGATGAAATTTTGATCATACGGACCCATGGGAAGGAGACCCTTGAAGAATTTCACAGGGATTTCAACAACTTTCACGCCCCCATCAACCTCAGCCTGGATCAGTGTAAACAAGAGATCCACTTCCTTGACACTACAGTACAATTACACAACAGCCACATTTCCACCACCTTATGCTGGAAACCTACCGACCGTTACACTTACCTACTTGCCTCTAGCTTCCATCCAAGACCCGTTTCCCAATCAATTGTTTACAGCCATGTTCTAAGATACAACCGGATTTGTTCCAATCCCACAGACAGCGACAAACACCTACAGGATCTATGTAAAGCATTCTTAACACTGAAATACCCACCTGGAGAAGTGAAAAAATAGATTGACAGAGCCAGACGAGTGCCCAGACGTCAGCTACATCAAGATAGGCCCAACAAAGAAAACAATAGGATACCACTGGTCATCACCTACAGCTCCCGACTTAAATCCCTCCAGCGCATTATTAACAATCTACAACTTATCCTGGAAAGTGACCCCTCACTCTCACAAGCCTTGGTGAACAGACCAGTCCTCGCCTACAGTCCTAACTTCAAACAAATTCTTTGTAGTAACCCTGCAGCACACCTCCATCATACTCATCCAGGAACCCACCCCTGCAATCAACTCTGATGCAAACTCCGTTCACACATCTATACAGGCAATATCATCACAGGACCTAACCACGTAAACCAGAGGCTCATATAACTGCACATCCACTAATGTGATCTATGCCAGCAATGCTCCTCTGCCATGTATATTGGCCAAACTGGACTGTCTCTGAGAGAGAATTAATGGACACAAATCAGATATCCAAAAAGGCAACACACAGAAACCTGTTGGGGAATATTTTAACTTGCCCAGGCTCTCATTAATGGATCTCAAAGTCACCCTATTATTTCAAACCAATTTCAAAAGCCAGCTTGACAGGGAAGCTACAGAACTTAATTTCATTTACAAGTTTGATATCTACAAAAGAAGTTTAAACTAAGACGTTGGCTGGAGAGCCCACTACATTCCACATCCTAATGACATAAAAAACCGAACAAAGGGGACTTAGAGTGGGTACTAAGTATTCTTAACAGCTTCATTTAGTATGGACACTGTGACAATTTCCCCCTTTTTTCCCCCTTCTTTTTCTTTCTCTTTCTCCCCCCCCCCGTGTTGTTTATTTGAAAATTGGACCCTTATAACTCCATTCATCTGAAGAAGTGGGTTGTCCCCATAAAAGCTACCATCTACATTTTTTGTTAGCCTATTTATTGTTTTAAGTTTTTCTAGTTGTAGACTAACATGGCTACCCCTCTGAAACTCATAAGAAAGTTTTGCCATATTTTTAATCACAGTTGTTGCCCTTCTTTGTGCTTTTTCCAATTCTCTTTTTTTTTTAGATGGGAGACCAGAACTGCACTCAGTATTCAAGATGTGGCTGTACCATGGATTTATATTGTGGCACTATATTTTCTGTCTTATCTATCTCTTTCCTAACGGTTCCTAATATTAACATTTTTGACTGCTGCTGCACATTGAGCAGATGTTTTCAGAGAACTATTCAGTGATTCCAAGATCTTTAAGTGGCAACAGCTAATTTAGACTTTATAATTTTGTGTGTACAGTTGGAATTATGTTTGCCAATAAGTATTACTTTGCATTTATCAACATTTACTTTCTTTTCCTATTTTGTTGTCCTGTCGCCAATTTTTTGAGATCCCTTTATAACTCTTTGCAGTCATGTCTCAGCTGGCACCCTTCCTTTAAGAGTTGCGACTCTTTAAATAAATATATAGTTGAATGGGCCATAGAGATTGAACTCCCTTCTTATCTGTAGAAATGGATCTGTCAAGGCTAGGGTTGAAGCATGCCAGTGAAACCGTGTAGCGAAAGTGTGTGCTGCTACTTACAGTTTACCTGTCCTATCCTGAGGATAAATTGAGGTCTTCAGCAGTGTTCCCTCTAAGGTGTGTACTTGCATGGGCGTGCACCAACAATTTGCCTCCCGCCCACCTCCTCATCAGAGCTGCACAGTGGCTTTTCAGTGAGGGGCCATGTGGTGGTCAGCGACCCCACCCCAGGAGCAACAGGGCAGCCACCACCTGGCCCCCTAGCTTCAGCCCTTCCTCAGGCCTGCTGCAGCCCCAGCTCGGACCAGAACTGCGTGACCGGCGGTGGCTGCTGCTGCGGCCCCAGCTGGGGCCAGTGGGGCTCTTGTACGTTTCAAAAGGAAGCTACACGCTCCCGGAGGGCCCTTATAGACTAATCGAATAGTCAGTGGAAATCCCATCGACTATTCGATTAATTAATCTAAAATTAACATCCCTAGGCTGGCTTGTGCCCAGCAAGCTGCCAGCTGTGGTGTTGAGAACTCACTTCGGGCACAGACAGGACTTCCACATGCTTACCTGCTAGAGTTACCAACTGTCTAATTGGGCAAATCCAAAGACCTTTGCCCTGCCCCTTCCCTGAGGCCATTCACCTGTACCACCTCTTCTCTGAGGCCTCCACTCACTCTATCCCCATTCCCCTTCATTCTTGCTCTCCCACACCCTCACTCACTCTCACCCTCAATCCCCTACCGCAGGTGAAAGATGCAGATTCTGGGAGGTAGTTTGCGAGTAGGAGGGAGTGGGGTTGCAGAGTGTAGGTTCTGAGAGGTAGTTTGAGTGTAGGAGGGGGTGTGGGCTCCGGGAGGGAGTTTGGGTGCGGGAGGGCAGGCAGGCTCTGGGCTGGGGCAGGAGGTCGGGTTGCAGGAGGGGTGTGGTGGTTGATGCTTACCTTGGGTGGCTCCCAAAAGCGATGGGCACACTCTCTGGCAATGGCTTGTAGGTGGAGGAGTCAGGGGTAGTGTTCCCTGTAAGGTGCTCGCCTGTGTGGGCATGCACCACAATTTGCCTTCCTGTCCATCTCCTCAGCAGATCTGCGCAGTGATCGGGGAAAGGGCTGTTATAGTATTCTTTCTTCCATGCCATTTACATACATACATGTGTATATATAAAAATGAATATGGTATTTGTTAGTAGCTGGTGGGTGCAATGGTGGCACACATCTGAACAAGCACACATGACCTCAGTATTGGTCCACAAGACAAAACTCACTCCACTCATGGATGGAAAATCTTAGAAGGAACACTGATCTTCAGTCACCTGAGTGCTTATCCTGACACCTGTTGTGAATGCGTAATTCACTGAGAACATTTTTATAAAGTCGGTCTGAGGTTGTGTGGAGAAGTTTTCCATTTATTTAACTGAGTAACATTTTCCTGCTGCTCAGTTAGACTTGCCTAGTATGTGGGCTTCTTGGACTGTTCTGCCTTTCTCCAAGGGTAGCTAGGCAATATTATTTTCACATCTGCCCTTGTAAACATCAGACTGACTAACTGTGATGATCTGGATCTCCCCTCCTTTTGGGTCCTACTGAGCCTACCTGTTCCATGGATTTCCCTTACTCTGTACTGTTCTGACAGGCTCTCAAACACCTTTCCAGCGCATGCGCACACACAGGTAGGGACACACCTAGCTGAAGAATCACACAGTCTGTGATCAGCTCTCTGTGGAAGGACTCAGCTAGGGCAGCGGTTCTCAAACTTTTTGGGCTTTGGAGCCCTTTACATGCGTAAAAATTTATGCGGACCCCAGCGGTCCACTGTTTGTATGTGTTGTACCTGTTGATGTTTCCAGTTTGTCAACCTTGCGGAGCCCCTGGAGATGTGCTCTGCGGAGCACAGTTTGAGAAACACTGAGCTAGGGGATTACCCAGCACTCCTGTGCACACTCCCTCTGCAGTGTAAACCCCAAATTATATTTTCTTGCGTTGTATTGAGATTTATAAGTGAAAGCTCATGAAAATAGCTCCCTTCCTCAGTGTGAATGAAGATATGCACAGCTCTTCCTCCCCCACATTTATGAATTGCACAAACTGGGTTTTAGAAAACAAAACAAGTTTATTAACTACAGAGGATGAATTTAAAGTGACGACACTAAGGGATAACTAACAAAACAAAGATTACTGAGCAAAATAAACATGCGATCTAGGCTAAATTCACTAAAGAAACTGGTTACAGATAGTATTTTTTTTTTCTCTAAATGTTTTAGTCAGTTGCAGAGATTCTCCAGCTTAGAGTTCCAGGTATTTCTCTTTACAGAAAGAGGGGGTGGGGAAGAAAGAAGCTTCTCTGGTGTAGCTGGAGCTTTAAAGTAGGGGTATAAAAGTTTAACCAATTGTGGTTAAACTCAGCCTTGCAGGTGCATGCTGGCTCCCGGCCCGGCTCCCAGGGTGCTGGCTGCACTGTGGGCGCTCTAATACAAGGCTTATACTGCAGAGCCTGTAGTGGGGGGTGGCAGCCAGCTTCCTGGGAGTGGAGCCGGCATCTGGGACTGAAAACCAGATTATAGTATAGAGTTAGGATTCTACTACAAGCTGGCTCCCGGTGTGCACTGACTCTGCCTGCTGGCCCTTCTCCCAGGGAGCTGGCTGTGCTGTGGCTGTGCAATATAATTCTTATACTGCAGAGCCTGCAGTACAGGGCGGCAGCTGGCTCCCTGGGAGCTGCGGGTTGCGTCCTTCCCTCCCTAGTCCCATCTGGCCATACATCCCCCAAAACAGTTAAATGTGTTACCGCTAGGATTTTTTAATAGTTTTTTAATGGTTACTGTTTTACAATTTTTTTTTTTATATCCCTACTTTAAAGGGACATTTGTGGTGGTGGTGGTTCATGGAAGATTATTGACCTAACATACACTGCTCTCCTTGAGGTGAAATATAAGATGATGATGATGCTAGTAAGGACTAGATAGAACAGGAGAGACTACTTGATTGGCCACTTACTCTATGCATGAGTTTTAGTAGCCAGCTGAGTATCAGATGCATTTGTCACTGGTTAAACACTGAAATAAATTGCCTAGGGATGTTGTGGAATCTCCATCACTGGGATTCAAGAGCAGGTTGGACAGACATCTGTCAGGGATGATATAGACTGTGCTTGGTCTGGCTATGAGGGCAGGGGACTGGACTTGATGATCTCTCAAGGTCCCTTCTAGTTCTAGTATTCTATGATTCTGTGATTGAGTGAACAAGTGTATGTCCTATTCTGGACCCTGGTTTGGGTGAGAGTTTGAGACCAATGCTGGAGAAAATCATGTTTTCAACTGCACTAGACCAGTGCTGGTGAGAAAATGCTCATGATTTCACCCTCCTCTCACTCGCCTCCCTCCCCAACTGTTGTAACCTTTTCACTGCCAGAGCACATTAACTACCTCCATTTTACTCTCCATGTAACACCTTCTCTTGCTGAGCATTTTCTGCAGGCTTTTCAGCACCCCGGCTGGCTTTTGTTTACTAGTGCAGGTTATCTTGTTAGAATAGTTAGAGCGACAGACTTTCTCTAAAACATTAACATAGAGGCACAAGTGGTAGAGGCAGTGGGCAGCACTCTGCGATATCTCTTGCATTGGCTTGAGACTGTTGTACTCTTTGGTGGCTGGAGTCATGGTGTTGCTTTGAGACTTGAGAGGCTATGCTTGCATGTGTGACCTCCCCAATATATTTTGCATGAGGAGCTTGATGAACTGTGGTGCTTTCAGTTTAAATTGCTGTAAGACTGTGGAGGTAATGTTACAATTACAGTAATCATCTATTTGTTCTGTGGTTAATGACGCCTGGGACTACTCTGGTATTAATCATTCTAAGACAAGAAACAATTATGTGCAGTTATGCCACAGCCTTTCAGGCTACTCTCAGGCTCAAACGGTAGCCCAGCTATCAAATAGCTGAGCTCCAGAAGTTCACTGTGGGTGCTGCTGTCTTTGCAAATGAACATGCTGAGTTTCAGAATGTCCTTTCTATCTTTGGCACAAGTGACATTCTTCATAGTACCACTGCAGTCTGATGATTGCAACTCAGGAGCTTTACTTGAGTCTCTTGTTGTCATTCAAACCTTATAATAGGTCACAGTAGTTATGTAAGTCCCTCCTTGCTACTGCCTCCAGAATGGACACCTGTCACTGCAGAAAACTGTTCTGTACCAAGCCCAGGAGCTTAAAGTTGTGGAAGAGAACTACGCAGCTGACAGGATTGATCAAAAGACTCCTGGTTTCTTCCCAGGGTCTTCATGATCTTGGTTTCTACTAGGGATGTAATAGCGTAGTTGATTAACGGATAAGCAAAAGCTTATAGGTTAATGCTACAGACTATGTGCATTTCCCCTCTTCCCCCACCAGTAAATTTTTTAGCAGGCTGGCCAGCAGCCTGACTCAGTCCTGGCTTGCAGTGGGCCCAGCACTTACCCCTGCTTCAACTCTGCATTTAAAATGTATTAGGAGGCAGGCAGGCGGGCAGCGCAGCTCAGTCATGACTCTCGCTGGGTCCAGGAGCTCAGACCTCCCCTGGATGGGGGCTGCTGCCACCCTGCACTGCTGCCTCTGTATCAGGGGCAACAGGCAGCCGGTCCGCGAGGGGAGCTGGTTTTTAAACTGGATCCCCTCGTGGACCAGATCCCCTCTGTGGCCCCCCATGCTGCTTGCCCCCACCCTAGTATTATAGAATAGTCGAGTAACCGATTAGAATTCATGAGGTTAATTGACTATTCAATTAACTGATATATTTAACATCCCTAGTTTCTACCTCTGACAGAATCCAGCCAGTCCAACCAGAGCTGAACAGGATTTTGTTGAAACCCTTGGTTGATCTGAGGAGTTTCTGTTAATTGATCTGCCTTCATGGGCTGTTCTACACAACTGTTGTCACTGGCCTAGGGAACAAGAAACTAGAATCTGGGAATGACCCTGTCTTCTTCATGGTAACTAACCTGACCCTTTCTTGTTGACATTGTTTGGGTTTGGAAGTATTGTGCTCAGCTGATGATCCTATGTTCGTTCCATCTTGTGTGGTATGAACTTTTGCATCTCACCAATCTCCATACTGTCCTGTCCCCTCTTTCTTTTCCCTGTGACATTGTCCATTGCCCAAAGTACGACAAGCTTATCAGATTGCCAGACCGTGCACAGAGAAAATGGTTGTGTAGCATGTTTTTTGAATGACTGCTGCTTCTTGACTCCACTGACACATTTTCATCAGCCTTAAAAGATTTTGCTTCAGGGAAAGATTTTGCTTCAGGGTTCTTCTGAGTTGTTAAAAATCCTCTCTTCTTCCTGTTACAAGTACTAGCCGGGGCCGGCCCAAGCCATTTTGGTGCCCCAGGCATGCGGTGCCGCCCCCGGGATGCTCAGCCCCGCCTCCGGGCGCACGATGCATGCGCGGGCCCGCCCCCGGAGCACGTGGGCGGATGCACGGCGCATGCACTGCCCAGTCGGCCTGGCCACCGCCGATGGCGCGCAGCCCGGGGTGGGCTGCGCCTGGCTGTGCAGGGCCCTGCGGCCGCGGGGGGAAGGGCGCTGCTGGCCAGTGCTGCGGGGGTTAACACGGCCCCCGCCCCGGGCGGCCTCTGCAGCCCGCTGGGAGGCGGGCGCCCCCCATAGGTTGGCGCACTGGGTAGCTGCCCGGCTAGCCCACCCCTTAGTCCGGCCCTGGTACTAGCAATAGAAACTGGAATTTAAAAAACAACTCTTATTTATATATTTCCAATAGCAATTAAAGAGAAAGGTTAATCATTGCTCTCAAATGCCTTTCTGCATTTCATTCAGCTTGGAAGCTGAGAAGAGACTGCTATGCTAGTCTTACCCCTGTTAGCAGTCATCTTCATCTTCTGCGATTGATTTTTGTATTTGCAACACTGCAGGCCAGTGTTTTGATCCCTTAAGATAGACCCCCTATTTTAATTTTAAATTAGAAAGATTCATGGACCAGTTTGATGGTAGGGAGCCAAATTAATCTGTAGTCTAATTCCAGTGACAAATTTGGCTTGCTAGGTTTATTTTAAAACACTGGAAAAACAAAATCTAAATTTTAGCCTTAAATCTAGTTGACCATGTTCCTTTACACTGAAAAAAAAAAATTGTGTGAGGTTAACAAGGGCTCCTAAAACAAAGAATTCTGGTCTGAGTGATAGCCATCTGTGCTATAGCTGCACTCAGAGAAGTAAGAGATTTGTCCTCTACCCTCAGCCAGCTAGTACAATTCCATTGTGAAGGATGAGAGAATCAAAATCTCTTAGGTGTGCTGTGGGCTGGCTTTGATCTGTGCCAGATTCACACACTGCAGAGCAAGGCAGTGAGTATCCAAGGAGTGGTACCAAAAAATCTCTTAAATTAAATGTACAGTTTTCTCAGTCTGTCTCCCCTCTCTGCCTGACATTTAGTTTTTCATTAATTTTCTATGCATTTTAAAGGTGAAAGCTAATGCTGGTGAAAATACCATATTTTCCCCTCCAAGGTCTACAATGTGTGTCTCAGCACAAAGAGAAAACTCTTTGCTACCTCCTCACTGTTCTGTTAGTAGGTCTCACTTACTCTGGTGAGGGGAATTCAGTTTCTATCCCTGTTCCTTAGCGTTGTCACATCACAGATGGAACACTTGCTAGCGGTTTCAGAAACCCTTGTGCTGTCAGGACCCTGATGGGACTGCCTACTTACTTTTACACAAGTGATCATGAGCAGTTGATCAAAAAATGTAATGAGATTAGGTTGACTGTAATATGGTCTTGTGGTTAGAGAAACAAAGTGGGACTCAGGAGACCTGGAGGTCTCTTCCTGGCTCTGCTGCTGACCTGCTTTGGGCAAGTCGACTTCTCTTTTCTGTGCCTTGGTTTTCTAATCTGCAAAATGGGATAATACTGGTTTCCTTTGGAAGCATGTTGAGCTCTGTTGAGGACTATAGCAGAACCCTAGAGTTACAAACACCTTGCGAATGGAGGTTGCTTGTAACCCTGAAATGTTCATAATTCTGAAAAAAGTTGTGCTTGTTCTTTCTAAATTTTACATCTGATCATTGACTTAATGGAGCTTTGAAACTTTATTATGCAGACAACAATGCTGCTTTTAACTGTCTTAATTCAAATGAAACAAGCATAGAAACAGTTTTTTTTGTCAAATTTGTTAAAATTTTCCATTTCTTATTCCCCCTCTCTTTCTACATTTTCTCTTCAAAGCAGCCTATGGCTCCTGTTTGAGCACCTGTCTTGTATGCTCCTTATGTACTGACCAGTGATTATTCTCTTTGAACCTTCACTTGTACATTTCTGCTTCCCTTTCCTGCTCAACAGAATCTCTGATATCTCTTGTTTTTGCCTCAAAACAATCTTTGTTCCTCAGGCCTCACTCTCTTGTGTCCCAAGTTTAATCTGCCTTTATTTCCAGTCCTCTACTTCAACCCCTAGCTTATCTTCAGATTTGATTGTTGCAGACTCTGCAACTTTGAAGATATTCTGTCTTTGAGGCATAGATACATACCTAGGTACAACTTGTGATACCATCTGCTAATGTCTTTTGACATTGATCTGGTGAGGGAGGGACGTTTGTGTATCTTGGATGGATTGTCCTGCATAGCATGCCACAGGATAGTGATCTTCAGAAAATGTAGTACAAGAAGAATACAGGTTGTACCTCCCTAAATTGGGACTCTCTGGTCCAGCAACATCCACAGAGCCCAGGGATAGGGAGTTCTGATGGTAAGGCTGGAAGTGCAGCGGGGGGCTGGAGACTCAGCAGGAGCCCCAGCATGGTGGTATAGGGAGCTCCAGTCCCAGTGTCCATGGAGCTCCGGGGCTGGTGTTGGTCTTTGAGCTCCAGCCCCGGTGGCAGGAGGCCAGTATTAGCCAGGGAGCTCCAGGGCTGGGGGTGGCCAGGGAGCTCTGGCCTCAGCAGCAGTAGGGCTGGCAATTGCTGGGAAGCTCTGGTTCTGGCAGTAGCAGGCCTGGCAATTACTGGGGAGCGCTGGGGCTGGCGGCAGCTGGGGAGCTTCAGCCTCGGCATCAGTCAGGTCCTGAGGGTGCTGGACCAGGGTGGCCCAACCTGATGTAAAATTAATGTATTTCCATTATCTTGAGCTTGCTACTGAAGATTGGCATGGCAGAGCCAAGTCAAAGCCAAGCAGAGTTGGGAGAAAGTTAAGACCTAAGCAAGTTAAAATAGTAGTGTGTCAGAATCTTAATATAACAAAGTGGGGGGGAAAAAAACTAAGCATGTATGTATTATTCCTGAAGACTCTGCTAACAGTTGTTCTAACTGCCCTGGTTCAGGGCTCTAAAATGTGTTCACACAGTGCAGTGGGAACAGTTTAAAGCAGGCCTGGGCAAAATATGGCCCACGGGCAGCATCCGGCCTGCCAAGCCACTGGATCCGGCCCGCGGAGACAGTGGGGAGCCCCAGGCAGGCTCCCCAGCTTGCCCTGCAGCCCCGCTTGCAATGCAGAAATGTGGCTGCAGGGTTCCATTTCTATTTTAAAACTGGAGAGGAGGGGGGAAGTTTTAGGAGTCTCCCCGCCCCCAGCACATTCCCATTGGCCAGTTTCTAGCAGAAACTGGCCAATGGGAGCTGCTTGTTGGAATAACAGGCAGCTAAGAATAACCACACCCCCTCACCTCCGCTCAGTTATTCATGAAGCACATGGCCAGGCAAGCAGGTAGAAAACATTTTCAGCTCTGCAGGCACACAGGCTAGTTTGGCAGCTGGCAAGTAAGTCTCTTGGCCACAGCCTGCTTCTGGCACCCCAGCCCTTTCCTGCCCCAACTCTTTGCCCCCCC
Organism: Pelochelys cantorii; assembly: GCA_032595735.1. Lineage (NCBI taxonomy): Eukaryota > Metazoa > Chordata > Testudines > Trionychidae > Pelochelys > Pelochelys cantorii. Next base: position 18,816,117 of record CM064344.1, read on the forward strand.
CCACTCAACATACCCACACCCTCTGTCCCCCTCTTACACTCATACCTCCTCCCAGATCTGGCACCCCAATCTACTGCCCCAGATCACAATCCCCTCCTACCCTAGGTCACATCCCAAACACCTACACTCCAGTCCCGTGCCCTGCGTCACAGCCGCCTGCCTCATCCCAACTCCCTCCCAGACTCCAGTCTCCATCTTGCACCCCAGTCCCTTACCCCAAGCTCCCTTCTGCACCCAACCTCCATCCCAGACCCCACATCTTCTCCATTAATATCATGGAAGAGTGTGGCCCTTGATCACTTTCCAAAATCTTGACGTGGCCCCCCATGAAAAATTATTGCCCACCCGTGGTTTAAAGAAATCCTGAAAGCATCATAATACAGCTCACTTCCCAAACCAGATGTGATTGGCTAGGTGCATGAGAATTCCCTAGTCCTATTCACTTGATTTTTCACTCCTCACTCTTGTGACATTCCAGCTACAATAAACAGCTGGTTTTAGCTGTTTACTTGCTCGGAACTGTGTGCAGAAAAGAGAATGGGAGAGAGAATTGTGCTTTTTAAGATGCTTTATTCCACTGTGCTGTTTAAGATGATGTCGTCTAGGAAACAGTGCCCTGGAGAAAGATGCAGGCTGTCTCTTTTTCCACCCCCCATTCCTCCCTCCCTCTCGCAGTGACACTGGATGCACTCTTTGCTTTCCTTCAACTTTTGCCATAGGTATTTATAAGGTTGCATACAAATATGTGGCTCTGTACAAATATAGAATGAAGAGCTCTTAGAACTGGTGATACCATGTGATCATCTGGGTCTTTGCCTGCTGATCTGGTTGTAAATGTGTGACCCAGGGTCTCTGAACTTATGATTTTAAATGGAGGACTTTGTTGATGCTTCGCATACTGTAGTGGTTCAACCCAGACCATAAGAGTTGTGTGACTATCTGCCATGCAACTTTGGATGCCTTAAATGCTATAGTGCTGTAGCACCCCTCTAATGCCAACAGCCAGCCTTCAAGCATGCGCATCACACTCTGGTTTCCACCACAGAATTACTTTTATGCTGGGTTACTGTTGTGTGGTTCGATTTATTTTAGATCCAAGGGTTACCAGTACATGCCAGGGCTACTTAATGCTTGCAGTAAATAAGAAAGTGGTTAAGCAGTTAATACAGTTTGTTTTACAAGCCTTAAGAATAATTACTATACAATTTAAACCTTAAATACTATAAATTCTAAAGCAATTAATACAGCACAATGCAAAAGCAATTACTAAAAGATCTACTATATACAATAATAAAGCCTAATTCACTTACACTTCACCTGTATGCTACCTACAGTGCCAGGCAGGAGGTCGTGCCTTTTCCCATGCATAGGAACGCCACCGCTGACGTAGCTGATGTGAAGGGCCTGAACACTTCTAGTTACATCAAACAGGATGTGTGGGTCAAGCCTGCCCATTCCCTCCCATCAATTGTTCCTACTGAGCCCAGTTTATAACAGAGAGATTTGGTCGTTCTAATAATATTTACCAATTGATTACGTATTGTGTAGGATACGTAAAATGCCCAATGCCTCTATTTGGGGTACATCCTGCTACTCAGGATGTTACTGTTATGTGCGCAGTTGACAGTTTTATGACTGCATCTGTACTTTTTGCTTATCTGAAACAAGTACCTGTACAAGGCCACTTGTCCTGTGTTCTTGACATGGTCTCACGTACCATGCTTAATCTACGTTGTTATGCAAAACAATTCCTGACTCTCGGGCCCTGCCTGCGTGCTTTGTCGTACCAGACTTGAAACAGGCCAGAAATCCACACTTTGAACAAGGCAGACATCACCATGTATTGCCAAGGCAGGGTAGTGCAGGATCCCCCACAGTTACCCCAACAACTTCTCCCATCTCAAATTTCGGCCATGAAATGTTCCAACACCCTCCTGGAACACTCACAGAAATATTAAGCTTGCTGCTTCTTTGAAGAGACAGTAACCAGCAACTCATTAATTTAACCTGGGTTTGACAAGCACTCTGTTTTAACCAAAGCACTGAATTATTTTATAGTAAAAGTAAAATGAGTTTATAAAAAGTCATAAGTTTAAATGACTTATGACTTTATTCCTTGTGCTACCAAGCACAAGGAATAAAGATAGGGTTACAAGCAAGCAAAATAGAAAATATGCTTCTAGAGTAAAACTTAATTTCAGTAAATTACAATCGTTATCTAAGCAGGTTTCTTACTATACTCAGGTCCCAGGGACTTCAACCCTCCTACCCACTTGATTGAAAGATCCAACGTTCTTTGATTTTTAAGAGCTTTGGCCTTTTTCATTTCTCAGGTGATGGGTAATTATGGCATTCTCTCCCCTTTTCTTAGAGTCCAGTAACTATTGAAAAGTAAGCCCAGACAAAGCTTCTGTCTCCTATTGGGGGGTAAACACCGTGATAGCATCCCAAAATTAATTGACCCTGCTTCAAGAGGTAAGTGTGTGGTCTCCATCCAGCATGGAAATTAAGTAGTCATCTTTCCTCACTTACTCTCTGGATGGCTTTGTTTGCCATCATGTTCTTTGTCTGGGGTCACACTTTGCCTATTTTATGTCAGACACACATTCACATTCAAGCAGGTGGAACCATATTTCTTTGTCTGGAACAAGTGTGGCTTAGGCGCTGCTTGCCATATACATTTTAAGAACACATTTGCATCACATATCTCTTAAGTCCTTTATGCAGCAACCATATATTCATCATGCAACAATATTAATGTTCAGTGAGTTACTAGTTTTCAAGTGACACATTACATACAACAGTGTGTCAACTGGTCCTGAGATGCTTTGACAATCACAGGGAAAGAAGTCAACAAACTAGGGCTCAGTCATCATTGATGCCTGTATGTGATGTGGAAGACAAAACATTTGGCCAATCATGGGTTAGGAAGTAGAGCTCTGTTGTGCAGCTTGTGGTCAGCCTTCTCTTGAACATGAAGTTGTGGTCAGTGGAGATTGCTGATGCTAGCTTGAAATGCTCCAGCTTTATCTGAGTAGCCAAACTACTATAGGTGTAAGACTGTTACTCTTCAGAGGTGGCTGCTGTGTATTCAAGAGGTGGGTGGTTGCATTCTGCTCCATTTTACATTAAGTAAGGCTCTCAAGATCTTGTCAAGCTGTCAGCGTGGTCATTGGGTGGCATGTGGGTGCCCTGTCCTAACCTCAGATTCAACGTTCTTCCTGTCTTGGTGATAGTTGCTAAATATTTTCCTTTCAATTAGGATCAGAGCCCCATTGAAGTAGTTGTACAAATACTTATGGGTCATAGTTCCTGCCCTCGAAGATGTAATGATTAAGTTGTACCATAGAGAGGAGCATCCATGTAACAGGATTAGAACTAGGCAATGGGATAGGCTCCTTCTTGTCATCCCAAAGAGTCATTTGTCCATTTCCCTGCAGTTTTGTTCCAGTTCCACCCTGGGCTTCTTTCATGTGCGCTCTGTCTCCACTAATCTCATGCTCCTCATGTGCCCCTGTGTTGCTGATGACCAGGTGTCAGTAAGTAGCAAGCCTCTTGCACAATGCACTGCTATTAATAACATGCACTGCACCTTCTATTTGAGCTCCCAAGGAGCTCTCTGAATATTTTATGTTTAGAGGGGCACATGCTGCTCTCTTCATCCTGAGTGCAGCTGGGGAGAGAGGAACATCAACTCAGCTTGGCAAATCAGGCCTGTAACCTTCTTGAATCATTTAAATAATAAATTTTAAAAAATAAAATTTGAGCCCCAAGGCATTAAGCCCTCAGTGTGTTGCTGTCTCCCATGGACGTATTGATGGAGAGCCAGGATTTGACATCTTTTCCATCTCTCTCTAGTCTACCATGGCAGCCAGTGCTGGCCTCCCCCTGTAGTGTATTTGCTAGCATTTTTCCCTGTGTAGTTTGCCATCGGCTTTTCCATAGGTCCTTGTCAGTCACTATCCTCCCTTACTGCATGTGCATCTGCATCTGCATACATGCACATACATACAAGGTATCTGGCTGTGTTGACTCCATTTAATGAATGGATCATTCTTACAGACATCTAGTGTGATCCTATATGAACTTTCTTCTTTTTTCCCCTATCGCTTCACCCCCTCCATCCACCGCCTCGTTGCTGGATCTGCAGCGTGACTGGAAACAGGCTGAATTAATCAGCAGATTGGTGCTTCACTCTGCTGCTCCTGTCTCTTTTCTCTGCAGTGTTGGGCTGTGTGCGTGTTCTCTCCCCCCCTCTCTTGCTCTCTTTCTCTGAGGGCAGCGGTACTGGAAGTTGCTGCTGAAGGGTCCAAGTGGTGCAGGGATTCAGCCCAGATGCTCTTTAAACAGGCAGATCTGTGGATGCCCCACCAAGGCAAATGCAGCAAAGTAAGTTTCTTTCCCTTAACATTGAAATTCAAAATGGCTTGTTTTTTTCCCCTGCAGCCTTCCTGATCAGATGGTGCATGAAGGGTCCTGAGGGCTTGGGGGTAGAGCTTAGGACAGGAAATTAGTACTGAATTGGGGGCTTTAGATTGGATGGGGTTTAAGGTATGGGGTGAAGGGGCCGGGAAGAAGCTTTTAATTAAACTGAAAATGTTAACCTTAAATCCATTGAAAGAACCTCAGTCTGAGCCTCAGTGAGTGCTGCTTTACTGCCCCTGTGTTCAGTGACTCAAGTTTATCTATATCTTTTAAATGGCTAGCTCTGGAGTAGCCAAAAGCCCCTTACCCTGAAAAGTGGGACTTGCAGTAGACCTGCTAGGTTTCAATCCATAAAGTCCTTAGCTAATGAATGGGGGATAGGGAGGAAACAAAGAGAGTACTGAGAGAGAGAGAGATGCTGAAGTTTGGAGAATTTCTTAGCATCCCCTACTCCAGGGAGGTGGATTAACAATTCTTGGACCTTATTCAGCTGTGATGAGAAGGGGTGCAATTCCCTCTGAGGCCAAAATGAATTTGGACCCCTGGAGTAAGGGAAATACTGTAAATATATAAATATATAAATGCTAATAATAATAAATGCTTAACAGTTACATAGCACAATACAGCTTCAAAGCACAACACAAACATGCACTAATATTCTGAGCACCCTTGTGAGCTATATAGGTAACTAGGTTTGGGGATATGCTGCTGCAAATGGGACCAGAGGGACAGAGTGGAGAAGGTGCTGATGAAAAGTGGACTGTTACCTGGGGAGTAGTTTCTTACCTCTTTGTTGTTAAATAGCCACGAGAGAGAGAGAGAGAGAGAGAGAAAGAGCATGTGACAGAGGAAGTGAGAAAGTGCTGGGCTTCGCATTATTGGTGCAAAATGGTTTATCATGGCTATTGGCATCTAACTCCCTGCTATAAAGCAAACATTTATTTGAATATCATTATCTGGATTAAATTAGAATCTGTTGACACCAAGATCCAGTCTTGATTTACAGCTCCTGTTAGTTCTGCTTTGACCAGATGCACTAATGCTGCTGAATCGGTTCACATTATCAATCTGTGGGCCCTGTTAGTGCTGAGTAGAAGGGAACCTTAAAGCCAGCTTCCAGAGAGAGCTGAATTTATTTTCTTTTATGCTTTCCTATGCCATTCATCACTAGCATCTGGGTGTCTCGTAAATGGATGTATTAATCTTCACAACAACCTTGTGTGATAGGAAAGGATTATTATCCTCATTGTAGAGATGGATAACTGAGGAAGTCTGTTTCAGAACTAAGAGCAGAGCCCAGCTCTCCTGAATCCCAGTCCAGTTCCTTAACAACAAACACACTCCACATTGAATAAACTGGGTTGGTTTGTTTGTGTGTCGGGGTTTTACAGTGTAGGTTACTGAACAGGCATCATGTTGCCAGGATCCAGGAATCAGACCTCATTTCAGCAGCATCTGTGTGTTCATTAGGAATGAGTATGAAGATGTTAGGGATGTAGATAGTGAGGTGAACCTTGTTCTCAGGCTGATCTGCCTGTTGGCCTTGCCTACCATATACCTGTAATCTCATAGAATGGGCTTGCCTTTGCATACAGTCCATTCAGTAACACAGCAGCTGCAGTCTGACAGGATGATCTAGTGTGCTGTTGAAGGTTTGAACTGGAACAAAAAATAGTCCTCTGCTATCACTATATTTTAAGTTGCCTCCAGGAAATTGCAGTATTGTGTATGTGATACCTACTTCCATGATGGGCACAAAACTAATAGACCATGTTGTGTCTTTCCTAACCAAGAACATGACTCGCAATATTAAATGCAAATGTGTTTTGTAAAGTAACTGCTTCTCACATGCTTTTGAAGCGGTGACTAATCCTTGTGTACCAGAAGGGCCTGATCCATGAAATAGATTAATAGCCTGCAAAATGTCAGTGTTAAATTAAAAACAGCCTTCCTGTTTCTGTTAGAAGAATGAAAATTAGCCTTCAAAAAGAGGAGAAAATGGTCTGCTTCTCCACTTTCCCTCCCCCCAGCCTTTTAATCTGAAAAGTGTTTGAACCAAAGAGTTGCAAAAATGGAATGTTCTGTGTACATCCAGACTATTAGAATGAGCTGTCCAATGTTTCACTGTCTTAGCCCTGGAATTGCAGCCTGTGGAGACTATTTTTTTCAATAAGTCTTCTGTTCCTCTTTCTCTCTCTTTTAAAATGTGTTGGTACTTACACAGACATCTGTAGTTAAGTACCTGATCCTGCAAGGAACTGTGTGCCCTCAGCTTCCCATGAAAGAAAGAGGACATCTCGTACCTTGCAGGATTGGTTTGTTGGTGGACACGTGCAGAAGGAAATGGGAAGGTGAATATAATAAATACATACAGGTTAGACTTCCCTGGTCCGACACACTCAGGACCTGACTGGTCCTGAATGAGTCAATTTGCCAGACCAGGGGAAGTCCCCGGCCACCAGCCTTCCAGTCTGTAGCCTCTCCCTGCTGGTGGCTCTGCTGCCCCCGATCTCTGGCCCCACTGCTCCCAGGCCCAGACTCCAGTTGTTGCCAGACCAGCCAGGGCTCCCTAGGGCAGGGGCTGCCACCAGGCATGGGCTCCAGTCCTGCTGTCGCCATCCCTGCCGGGGTCCTCTGGCTGCCGCTGCTTCTGCCCCGTCCAGCTGGGGCTCCCTGGGGACAGGGCTCCCGCCAGTCCCACTTCTGCTTGTTCTTGTTGGGGCTTTCCAGGGACAGGGCTCCTGCTGGCTCAGCTGCTGCCACCACTTCTGCCCTGCTTGGCTGGGGCTCCCTGGGGATGTGGCTCCCACCAGTCCAGCTGCTGCCCTGGCCGGCTGGGACTCCTTGGAGATGGGAGTCCCTCCTCGGCTGAGACTGGCCCTGCTGCTGCTGGCCCAAGCTGGGGCTCCCGGCTGGCTCCCACTCCCAGCTGCCGGTGCTCTTTGGTCCAGCAACATCTGTGGTCCTGCCAAACCACAGATGTTGCCTGACTGGAGAGTCTCGGATTTAGGAGGTTCAGCTTGTGTTGGTTCAATGGCTCTCAGCATGCCACGTTGGCATGTAAATCTGTAATGGTTCTGGAATGCTGAGGGATTTTGTTCTCATTGCAGGTAAGCGTAACCAAAAGGTAATGCTGGTTTATCAGAGAAGAGAGGAAAAAAATGTTGGAGAACGTGTCTTAACATCTTTGCATACATTCACACACATGCAGTGAGCTGGGCAAAATTCTGCTTTCCTAGATTAACGATGTATTTTTTAAAATAAGCATATAAAATACGCATCATAATGGTAAAAAGTGGAAGAATAAATAGTGCCTGGAACTGTTTTCACAGCACTTTTGAATGGTTGTGTGTGTTAGAGCTAGAATTATTCAGGAGCTCTCCACTCCACGAGTGGGGTGGTTGGTTTTTGTTTTTGTTGTTGTTGTTGTTTTGTTGTTTTTAATGGAAAATGTGAATTCTGCAAAAATCGATTTGGTGTACAGCTATAGTGAGGCATGCCTATGTCATGCCAAAAGTCCTTGACCATTGTTATATTAGACATAACTCAACCAATCACCACCTTACTCTACGGCTAATCTGTATGTCACAGTTTAATTGGTTGTAAGAGGGAGACTGCACAGATAGTGGATTATTTGATCCAACTGCCACACTGATACAACAACTCAGGCTTTCAGCTACTAGTACAAGGTATGGGCCTCCAAGTGCCAGTGGAAGTAAGGATGTTAACTAACGACTAATTTACTAACCGAGTAGTTGATGGAATTTCCATCGACTGCTCAACTAGTCAATAGGCACTTCCACGTTCCTCCTTCCCCAGGGGCTTTTGTACATTTCAGAGGAGGAATGCCGAACTCTGCCTGCAGCCCAGGGCCAGCGGGAAGTCCCACGGACTCTGCACTCCATGAGGGTGCTTACCCTTTGAGGGCTCTTGTGCATTTCAAACGGAAGCATCAGCATGGAGCCTGGAGTCAGCGGGACTTTCCGCTAGCCCCGGGCTGCATGCAGCATGCCAGCTTTGAAAGATACAAGAGTCTCTCACTGACCCCGGGCTCCGTGCTGTGCTGCCACTTTGAAATGCCACGTGGAGCATGACATTCCCCAGAAACCAGGATCAGCTGGGGACTCTCCAGCTGACGTCAGGCTCCACGCGGCATTTCCGCAGAACCCGGGGTCAGCTGGGGAGTCCCCAGCTGACCCCAGGCTCTGCATGCTTTGAATGCTGAGCTGGAGCCTGGGATCAGCTGGGGACCCCAGGTTCTGCGGAAATACTGCATGGAGCCCTGGGGTTAGCTGCAGAGTAGAGCAGAAGAATTACTACTTGTTTCTTGCTTACTGCACTCCTGCAAAAAAACATCCCAGAATGATGTTTGCTTTTTTTGCAACAGAGTTTTACACTGCTGACTCATTTAGGTTATGGCTCATTATGACCCCAAAGATCCCTTTCTGCAGAACTCCTTCCTACATAGTTATTTCCCATTTGTATGTATACAACCGGCTGTTCCTTCCTAAATGGATTACTGTGCATTTCTTCTTATTGAATTTAATCCTATCTACCTTAGACTATTTCTCCAGTTCATCAAGATCATTTTGAATTTTAATTCTATTTTCCAAAGCACTTGCAACCCCTCCCAGCTTGGTATCTTTCGCAAACTCTAGAAGTGTACTCTCTGCCATTATCTAAATCACTGGTGAAGACTGAACAGAACCAGACCCAGACCCAGAACTGATCCCTGCGGAACCCCACTTGTTTTGCCCGTCCAGCTTGCGTGAGAACTACTGTGATAATGAAGTTGCATGCATATTTGCTTTTGTTGTGACCTGCATCCATTTTTCCCTCCCTTTAGATGGTGTCCTATACTATATATGGAGGGGATATTTAGCAATTGTCCACGTTCTCAGGGATAGGGTCCAGAGTGACCTGGACAGATTAGAGGATTGGGCCAAAAGAAATCTGATGAGGTTCAACAAGGACAAGTGTAGAGTCCTGCACTTGGGGTGGAAGAATCCCAAGCATTGTTACAGGCTGGGGACCGAATGGCTAAGTAGCAGTTCTCCAGAAAAGGACCTGGGGATTACAGTGGATGAGAAGCTGGATATGAGTCAACAGTGTGCCCTTGTAGCCAAGAAGGCAAATGGCATATTAGGGTGCATTAGGAGGAGCATTGCCAGCAGATCTAGAGAAGTGATTATTCCCCTTTATTTGGCTCTGGTGAGGCCACACCTGGAGTATTGTGTCCAGTTCTGGGCCCCCCACTATAGAAAGGATGTGGACGCATTGGAGAGGGTCCAGCGGAGGGCAGTCAAAATGATTAGGGGGCTGGAGTGCATGACCTATGAGGAGAGGCTGAGGGATTTGGGTTTGTTTAGTATGCAGAAGAGAAGAACAAGGGGGGATTTGATAGCAGCCTTCAACTTCCTGAAGGGAGATTCCAAAGAGGATGGATAGAGGCTGTTCACAGTAGTGATGGATGGCAGAACAAGGAGCACTCAAGTTACAGTGGGAGAGGTCTAGGTTGGATATTAGGAAAAACTATTTCACTAGGAGGGTGGTGAAGCACTGGAATGGGTTACCTAGGGAGGTGGTGGAATCTCCATCCCTAGAGGTTTTTAAGTCTCGGCTTGACACAGCCCTGGCTGGGTTGATTTACTTGGGATTGGTCCTGCCTTGGGCAGGGGGCTGGATTTGATGACCTCCTGAGATCTCTTCCAGCTCTATGATTCTATAACCATGTGGCTGCAGCTTAGTATCCAAGATGCAGTTGAATAAGCAAGTGTTTGAAGTTTCTGTTACCGGATGAGCCATCTCACTGATGCATTAGCTTTTTTACCAGTGGAGTCTCAGCCCTCTGTTTCCTGGAAGGAAGCAAACCTGCAAGTGATGAAAGGCCAAAGAGATCCATCTCTGAGAAGCAGATAAGCTGTCTGTTGTGCCATATGAAAAATGTAAATGTGTGTTTGAAATCTGGCTCCTTAGATGCTGATTACTGAATGGGGCGGGTGGATGGGAATGTGCAGTGATGGATTTGGCCATGAAAACATAAAACTGTCCTTATCATGAACTCAAGATGGTTCTCCTAGTTTGTCCCCTTCATTCCTGGACTTTCTTTCCCTGTTATTGACCTGAGATCTTTGTCTCTATCTACAAGTAATCCCCCTCACTCCGCTTATGTGCCTTTGTAGTGTTAGTAGTGTGTTAGATGCTTTGCTATTTACTTGGTGCTTTAGGTACCTCCATCAGATGTGGTAATATTTGTTTTATGATCCCTCCCCTCTCTTACCAGTCTCCCCTCCACTTCCCTTCATTATCTTCTTAAGCCTCCACAAGAATCAACTTTTGCACACCTACCCTTCACTTCTTGTAAACTGACTGTGTGGCAAAAGAATGAAGAGGGAACATGTGTCTGTACCAAGGATGACAGTGTGTAGTTGTCTACATGATTAACAGATAAACCTGGGCTTATCAGTTAATCCTATTAACTACCCGCAACAACCCCACCCCCTTGCTGCCTCTGTATCAGAGACAGCAAGGGTGTAGGGGATGCGAGATCCAGTGCTTGTGGGGAGCCATCTTTTAAGCCAGCTCCCCACAATCACTGGCTCCTGCAGCGCTGCCTTCCCCCTCCCACCTCTATGCTACTGCCTCTGATTGATAGAGAGGCAGCAGCACGGCCAGTGAGGGGGAGAGGTAGGAGCCAGTACACATGGGAAGCTGACTTTCAGCCAGCAGTCTGCACTTACTGGTCACAGAGGCAGTGGGAGAGAGGCGGCAAGCAGGAGCCGGTGCTCCGGGAGAGAGGAGGGAGCCGGCTTAAAAGCCAGCTCCCCGGCTCCATGGACCTACTTGCCCTCCCCCTCCCCCCCATGCTGCTGCTTCCTCTATCAGACTGGCTCCTGCCTACCACCCCACACTGCTACCTCTGTAAGTGTAGGAGGGCAGGGGGCTCCCTGAGAGTGGGACTGGGAGTGCTCTGGCTGCCAGCCCTGCCCCTGGGGACCATCAAATAATCGTGCTACTGTTAAGATTTTGATGCAGTTACATGATTATTAAGTGAATTGATATTTAACATCCCTAGTCTGTAGTAGGCATTGGTGCGGAGTGCAGTCCTACCACACTCCAGTCTCTAGTTCCCTCCATAGCCTGCTAGTATATCTATTGGAATCTGGCTTTTATTTTGTGTAGTAGAGGGGTTGCTGCTATTAGTCTTTATGCTGTGACTGGGTGGATGAGAAACCTTCTTTGTGGGTGCATTGCTATACTCCAAACAACCCCTTGGTATGGAAAGAAGGAAAGCTTAGTGTCCCCTATGCCTCATTCTTGGTCACTTCTGTGTATAGCATTCCAGTAGCGCAGTGGCATATGTATTGCCAGCTAAATTGCCTGCCCTCTTCCCCACTGAGCATCTTTGTCAGACTCCTATATTTAGCTCTGTATTGATGTTACCTGGTCCTCCTCCAAGAGAGAAACAGAATGGTTTCCTCTAATCCTATAACTGACACAGAGCATTAGAATTATAGTAGAATTATTTTTAGTTCTGTCAGAGCTGCAATTCAGGCAGTATCCCAGTCTCTGCCTAGCAAGAAATCTATGCTTATAGAGTTTCATGTTTGCTGCAGAGTGCTTTGTAACTTCATCTTCTAAATGAGAGCAGAGAAGAGGCTTGGTGGGAGGATTCTAGAGTGTGGCTCGGATTAGAAACCCAGATCAAATTCTGGTTTGCATCACCAGTGAAAGTCAGTTTAATAGTCCTGGCTAAGTTTCCTGCAGATGTCCATGCACATCACAGTCCTGTCCAGATCTGGAATAGCAAGGTCAGAACTGAGGTGCATTTGCAGACCTCTGTTTGTGTGCAGGTCTGGAATAGGAGGTGTGGTCGAGTCTGAACTGCATTGGCACAGCTATCTGAGGAGCCTGCAACTGCAGTAGCAGGAGAAGCTGCAGCTCTTGATTGAGCTGTATTGGCAGAGCAGTGTCAGCACGCAAGGTGGGGGTGTGAGGCTTGCATGGTGCTTGCCTGCCTTGGGTCAGGTTCTGGCTAGGGTTACAGTAGGCCTTCACTTTGGTTAAGCAGTGAAGTTCACGCAAGCCTTTTCAGGGTCAGTGATATCCCATGTTCCACGACACAGGTCAGTACCACTAATGTGTTTGCATCTACTCTGCTATAAGTGCTCCAGCTGGGATTTCTATTCCAAAGCTCCACTGTATTTCATTTTGTCTTTTAAGTAATAGTTTTATATCCCTTTTTGGTACTAACTTCATGATCTCATCTGAAACTGCCTGTTCAATTTTCCAGCTCAAAAGAGGTGGTTATTTGTCAAGCCACAAGGGCCTAGTTCTATTCTGATCCAGCAGCGTTTTATAAACCCACTGCCCAGAATATGCATAAAAACAGACAGGGATTATTTAAGGCCTAACCGTGACCCAGTATTGGAATGTGAAAGTAAGAAGGCTTATAGTAACGTGACTTCTATTATGGTAATAAAATGGCCACTTGTTTGTTCTTTCAGTAGCTGCTTTCTGTAACTAGGGTTACCAAGTGTCTGATTTTCAATTGGAATGCTTGGTGGCTCCGGTCAGCATCACCAATCAAGCCATTAAAAGTACAGTTGGCGGCATAGTGAGGCTAAGGCAGGCTCCCTGAAATAGTGATGTGCCCATCTCAGATTTCTAGATGCAGCCGGGGAGCTCCTCACATTTTTAAGCCAGCCCCCTCCCCCCCAGCACTGGCTCCTGCTCCCCACCCTTGCTGCCTATCTCTGGAGGCAGCAAGCAGGGAGGAGGGGGGGACCAACTAGTCGAGTCACTAGTAGACTATCCGATAAGTATGTTTATCGGATAGTCAACTAGTCGCTTACATCCCTAGGAAAGGGGTAAGGTCTTGGAAGAGGGGCAGTGCCTCAGAGAAGGAGTAGGGCAGGTTGATGCCTCAGGGAAGGGGTGGGGCAAGGATGTTCTGTTTTTGTGAGTAGAAGGTTGGCGGCCCCAACCTTGTCACTGTAACCTGCTTCTATCCAAACTTTGCAGCTCTTTATCCTGGGCTGACCTACAGGGGATAGAATAACATGGCTGGCCAAAGCCTGAACTTTGAGGGAATGCAGTAGAGCCTCAAAGATACGTAAATCAGAGTTACGACAGAATGGCCAACCAGACACCATGTGAAACCAAAAGTAACCAATCAGGTGGTGGTAGCAGCAGGCACTCACTCTCTCATGTGTCCACACAAACACGAATGAGGAAATTACTGTACTGTGCCTCTGTTGTATCTTAAAGGTACATTTGGGCTGCCTGTGCCCCCCGATAATTCATGAGCAGCCACTTACCGATAAAAGGTGAGGAGACTGGGGCTGGGAACTGGAGGCAGCAAAGCAGGGGGAGCACTGGGGTCTGCTTTCACTTTCATCCACCCCTCCGCCGCCCAATATTTACTTACACACACGAGACACACTGCTGTAGTGGAGTGTCAGCTGCTGGATCTGGAACCCAAACTGGGTGCTTTGTTCAGAGTTACAATCATTTTAGACAACTTCCATTTCCAAGGTGTCCATAACTGAGATTCTACAGCAATAGCAAATCATTCTGCCCCCCTTGGCACCCCACATCCCAAAATCCTGCAGAAAACAAAAAACAAAAGAAAAACTAACAACCTCCCCAAAAAAGGAAAAAAAAAAAAAAAATCAGAGCACAGAGTTTGCAGCTAAATTTTCCGAGAAATTCTGAACATTTAAAAAGATACTTCACTAAGAAGAGTGTGTATGAGTCACAGTGTAGAGAGAGAGCTCTCTGACTCTGAGGGTATGTCTACATACAGGGATAAGGTCGAATTAAGATACTCAACTTCAGCTACGTTAATTGTGTAGCTGAAGTCAAAGTACCTTAATTTGATTTTTGGTGCTGTCCACACAGCAGGGCGTCGAAGGGAGAACACTCTCCCTTTGACTTCCTTTACTCCTCATGGAAGTAGGACTCCCGGCATCGACCGGAGCACCTCTCTCAGTTCGAATTAGCGTGTCTTCTCTGGACCTGCTAATTCAAACCCTGGAAGATCAACAGCGGCAGCTTCGATCTTTTCTGTAGTGTAGACATTCCCCAAGTGAACTCATGGCACAAGCACAAATGGCGGGGCTGAGGAAAATCAAATGACTACCAAAGCAGCTGTTTTGGAGATGATTTCTGAGTTTCAGGCCAGAAAAGCTAAACTTCTTGCAGTCAAGAAGGAAGTTGCTAAATTGGAAGAGCAAGTCATGCTAGAAAATGAGAGGGAAACACTGTTGTGTGGCACTGAGGGAGCTGAAATCAGACGATAGATGTAACTCCCTTTTTCCCTCCCTGGATTACTCGGGAGCAGGTCACTCCCATGTGTGCCTGGGCGCTTGATGTTTTTAACATAAAAGGAGATCCTGAGTACCCCAGTGGTGGTGATGTGTAGTTGGGGATTCCCTATCTGCCCCCTTGCTGCAGTCCCTTGTTCCTAAAGAATATGCAATGGTGGTGCCTCCTGGCTGGCCCTGTACACACTTAATGGTGTGCCTTGGGAGCCTCCAGGAGTAAAATTATTCCAGTAATAATTTGGATCTAACTTCAAGACAACAATTATAAATAATATATATATGATTAAATTAGAATTAACACACCTTTACTTAATTTAAAGAAACAGCATTTAACAGATCAAAAGTGAATAAAATCAATTAACACAGTACACAGAAAGAAAGGAAATGTATGTATCTGGCATTTAGATTGCCACCATTAATCCCACCCCAGTGTGTGCACTCTGGATTCAGAGTCCCATACACTTGCTTGTGGGGGTGCACTTGAAGGTCTGCAGCTGGAGTGGAGACAGCACTGTGCAGGTTCTGTGTTGTCAGTCCAAGCAGGCAGCCAGATGCAAAATCCCTCTGCCACTGGAGCAGGCTCCACCAAATGCCAGCAGCTCTGGTTCCCTGGGCAGATCACTTTGGCTCTCATTGGACTCAGAGTCAGTTTGTCTTCTGTGCTCTGTCCCAGGCAGCACTTTTCCAAACAGCCCCTTTACTCACAGTTACCTCCTGTGCAGGTTTATGTAGGCTCTTCCCAGCCACAGGCACAGCCAGAGTCTCTCCCCTCTAGGGACAATCAACAGCCTGTGAAGCAGCCTGCTAGCTCCAAGCCCCCAGCAGGCTCTCAGGAACAGGCTCTAGCTGCAACAACAGCTCCTGGACTGCAAAAGGGCTCCCCACCAGCAGCCTGGCTCCTCTCTCCAAAATGGAGACTAGCCTCACTCATTCTCTCTCCATGCCTAGAAGAGTCATTGTTCCCACTTTTTTTCCCAAGGGCCCATGGGAGTTGTAGTCTCTAGGGCTAGATTGCAGCACAAAGGATCCCTCCAGTAAAAGGCAGAGGCTCCTTTAGTAAGGGGACTACATAGAGAAAATTGAGAAGTAGCATTGCCAGGTGTCCGGTTTTCGCCCGGATAGTCGGTTATTTCTGGCCCCGTCTGGTAAAATCTCCCCCTCTTCTCCTCCCCCCCCCCAAAAAAAACCCCAGAAAATATTGGACATGTAAAATCTCCAGTATTTTCTGTTTTTCTTGGACGGAAGGCCGGCAGGGACATTCTTCCTTAAGGCTCAGCGACCTCTTTTTTTTTTTTTTTTTTGTTCTCCTGTTTTTTTTTTTTTTTCTCAATAACTTTTGTCTCCTGGTGAAAGCATCTGGCAAGCCTATTGAGAAGGGAGAAAATCAGAATTAAGGAACTCTGACAATTTGGAAGGAGTCCATCCAGTTCTGTTTCATGTTACATCTGAGCTCTTTGAAAGGTGTAAAAGTAGAGACAGCACATAGGAGCCTGCTCTCTCTGCCCTTGGGCTTATAAATCCAGAGACTTAACTGTGTGAAATGTCATGAATATTAGTAGAAAAAATTAGTTATGGAAAAACCATAGTGATTCAGAGCTCATGCTCAAAGACCACAAGCTGCAATTTTTCTATGACCTCTTTGCCCTAACTTTAAAAAAGAGAAGAGAGCTGAAGGAAATTATGAGCCTTACTCAGAAGGGCAGATTTTTCACTACTCATAGGGATTCCCATTTAAACTCTCCTTCAGCTTCCAAAATTTGTATTGTACATTCAGTATCTCCAAATAGTGAAAAATACACTGCAGTTTCTTGGGATAGAAATCCATACCTCAGATGTATACAAAGTTTCTCCAGAGGTAGTACCTACAAATAAGCTACTAAAGAAATTACTAGGAAACACTAAAACACAAGAAAAAGAAGATAGGGACAGAAGACTCTAGAGAGCACGTTGGAAATGGCAGAAGTGAAGCTGAACAAGAGAAATGACTAACCAGATGGGATATTTTGGAAGTAACCAGGAATGGACCGTAACTATGTGAATGCTATAAAGAAAATAGTATGAAATTTACTTTAATTGGGGTGATGGGTAACAACTATACTGCATTTTAAAATGTAGAGAAAATAAAGGTCAATAAGAGGGAAAGTAGGTAGGGAGGAAGTAGGGAGTGAAATCCCAAGAAAGGAGGGAGAAAAGAGTAAGGATGAGGAGGAGCCTTTAGAGGTTCTGTGTAAATCCTCCTTGTAACTCAAAATAATCAGATGGTAATCTATCCCTAAATATGCGGAGGGAGGTACCAAGTTGCATAGGCAGAGAATGTTCCTCTTTTTGATGGCAGAGCAATAGTCCAGGTCGTCTTGTTAAGAGTACAGAGGTTTAGGCTCAGCAAAGCATAGTCATTTTGAGAATGTTTTACATGTTGGTTTACTGTGGATTTAAAGTAAGGAGAATGCAAAAGAGGGGTGGGAACTGGAAGGTGGAGAACAGGCAAATTAGGGGCATGAAAGATGTACTTGATTTCAATAGAAATTCTTTGTTTTCAGCTAAAGAAAAGAGGAATGGACATAAAATTTGACAAACATACCTTTTCAAGTTAAAGTACAATGTAAGGAGAAGGAGGATGATTTAGATTGCTGAAGGACACAGTTGCTGGATAATTAATAATGATGGGCTCAGTGTATGCCCCCAACCAAAAGGAAGAATATTTTTATGGCCTTCTTTAAAATACTGCAATACTTTGGGGAGGAGACTTCAACTGCACATCGATTCCTGCCGGGGACAAATCTGATTGAAAAGACCAGGCGGATTGGGAAGTGGGAGCAGCATCGACCTCTCTGTGCCAACAGCGCAATTTGTCATTTTGTTGGAGAGAACTGAGCCCAGTGGGAAAAGATTGCACATTTTATTTGCACCCTCATCAGTTATGTACTAGAATAGATGTAACGTTAATCTGTAAATCCTTAATGAAGCAGACATGATCTGCAGAAATTGGCAGCATTATCATGGTCATATTGTGTATTAGTGAAACGATACTTGGTATTTAGGATGGGTCCCAGGGATAATTTTTTTTTTAAATGAACTGCTTTTTTTCCTCCAAGAAAAAGATTTGGTTGCAGAAATTTAAAAAGGACATTGTTCAGTACTTTCAGATATGAACAATATAAAGAGAGGCTTTCTCTAGGAGGTAGGGAAAGCACAATTGAGGGACCAGTTGATGAGCAGAGCCTCTCACCTGAAAAAAGAAAACTCAAGAAAAAAATAGAACTTAGAACAGAAGATAGGTTGTAAAATATTAATAAAAACACAGGTTCAAAACACTCATCACAATTAACGAAATATTAGGAGGAAATGGAATATGTTAATCATAGAATCATAGAACCATAGAGCTGGAAGAGACCTCAGAAGGTCATCAAGTCCAGCCCCCTGCTCTAGGCAGGAGCAATCCCAATGATGGATGCTGCTGTAAAAAGCCCTTAATATACAAAGCAGAAGTTTTATGAAAAAGGAAATAAAAGTAATAGCTTAAAGGGATTCAAGAACAATATATTATTCCACCAGTTAGGAACAAGCAGCAAAAGATAGTTCTGCATCCTACTAAAATAGATGCTACTTTTGCTGCTTGTTATGAAAATCTCTATACCTTAGATACTCCACGATCTGAAGTTAATTCCATTTTTTTAAATTAACAAGCTTGCCAAAGATAAGCAACATTTTTAAAGATACTTTATATAAAAAAGGAAGAAATCTTAGTGGCAATATCAAATATGGAAAGTGATAAAACTTAGGGACCCTGCTGGCTTTTCAGATGAATTTTATGAGGTATTTAAAGAGGTATTAATGGGTCCCTTGACAGGTATCTCCAAGCATTTCTGTTATGGGAGGAACTTCTGCAACCTGTGAAAAAACTACTGTGGTTATTCTTTCCAAAGATGAAAATGAGCTCACCTTAGGCATTTCCTGTAGGCTCAAATCCTTGTTGAATTATGGCATCAAGATTCTAGCAAAAATACAGACTATCTGATTGCAGTCTCTGCTTTCAGCTTATATTAACCTAGATCGATAATGAATTCATTAACGACAGACCAATATCAGATGGTATTAAGAGAGGACCCATTTCTTTTATTGTCACTAGATGAAGAGATAACCTTTGATAGAATAGAGTGGGACTTTCTATTTCAAGCCCTATCCTGTGGACTTTGGCCTCCAGTTCCCTGAATGGATAACTGTGTTTTACACCAGCCCAAAAGCAGCTGTTTGAGTTCATAGTGTTAAATCTCCACTGTTTTGAATTATGGCTAAGAAAAGATCATGAGTGAGTGCAGATCCTCCATACAGGCCCATTAATAGGATGGATTAGCTATTCCAAAAATTCTATAGTACTACTCCTCCAGCCAGCTCAAAGTTGTAGTGAATTTGGGTGCCAAACACAGGGTCTTTGTTAAACAAAATAACCGTGGCAGTGAGAATGTTGGTAAACTACTGTAGACTAATAAAAAAAAAAATCTCATCCTCCAGAAATTTACACACATCCTTTAGGCAAGGCTACTCTGTATTTCGGATAGACTACAGATAAGATATTTCTTTTCCCTTGTCATTGATACCCATTACAGATAATCTAGCTCTTAACTCAAATTATGAACAAGAGAGTTTCAAAGATAGGGAGAGCTATAGAATACAGATAATGGGCCAGCTATTCGGTAATAAAAACAAAAAAAGTCTAACTTATTTAGAGATCAAAATGAACTTTAACTGGCCTGCCTCTCCCCTTGTATCAGTACTTTCAAGTCAGGCATTATGTTTCTCAACTTTCTAGGAAACTAGTTGTACAGAAAGCTAATTTCAATAGAATTGAAGTCATCTGGTCAATTAGGAAACAACAGTTATAAGTTATAGCGAATTTGTCAGTCTTTGTAGGCAAGCTTTTCTAACTCTGGGGAAAGGATGAGGATAGACAAATTATCCTAGAAGAACTGGGTTTGATCTAGAAAAAAGGACCAGCAACCTCAGTCTGTAGCACAATAAAAGAAAATTTCTTTAAAATACTGTTTCAAAGGTACTTCTCACTTTTTATGTTAAACTATAGAGAGATTGAATGGGAATAAAGTGCAGAGAAATTGTGGTGAAAGAGGAGATTTTATGCATATATGGTGGACATATCCAGTCATTAGAGTAGCGGGATGTGCTCTGTAAGCTCATATCACAAATTGATGTATGTGTATTACCAAATGATCCCTTGGTAATTCTTCTGGGGCTTCCTAGCAGAAATGGTCACACAGGAGGGAAATGAAGAATTGATCTCTCATCTCCTAATAGCTGCTCAGCTGGTGGTAGCTGGTAGACTGTCGCTGGAAAAAGAAAAATAGCCCAGGCAGCAAGAAATGATTTTTTTTTAACTGAGATTATGGAAAAATTAACATACCAATCATGTATGAATAGATAGAAGGCAGAAATATACTTGGATATTTGGTTACCTTTTATTCAATATGCGAAGTATATTAACCTGCAAAAAAACTAGCATACTTTTAAAAATGTTAACATTTGATAGCAACCCCATGTCTGTGAAATATGTGTATAGAGATTTCACTTAATTTAATAACATCACTGGAAATAACATACGATAGGTCTCATAATGTTGCTCACTCTGTAATATGGTAACATATGAAATAGACAGATCTGATGACTATATAATGTAATTCCTGCATAATGTCTCATTGACCTAAAGCTAACTGTTGTAATTATTTTGTTCCTGATATTTATATACCAAGGATTAGTAATTAGTAAAGTTTTTAAAGCTTCCTAAATAAATACACGATTAAAAAGGAAACATTAAAAGAAAAGGAATATATCCTGCATCATTAAAATTTCAGCATAACTGTCTATCTTGTGCTGCTTGTTTTTAGCTTTTGTTTCAGATTTGGGATTCAATGAGTAGAGCTTCTGACACTTCCACCTGATCTACAATGGAGTGGGTGATCTGCAGTGCTCCCATTTTTATCCCTGCAGGCAGGCAGCCTTTCTCTCGGACAGCTTCTAGGAGATCCATTCATAACCTGCTCTTGGCAAGTCACCTTGGATCCCTAACAAAGTGATATCAGTTCATACATCCCTTTGTAACATTCCTAATCTCGGCCATCCAGAAACACTTATGTCTTCTGGTTGTTGTCTCACAGTTCTGCTGTGATGGAGCCTTTAGAATTTAGATGGATAGGCAGTGTGTCCCTTGCCTGCAGTCATCTAGGTTTTTTTATTCCAGCAGGCCAGTGTAAAGTTCATGGAGGGTTAGAACAATGCAGATGATTCCAAAGCATTCGGGGATGTAGTGCTTGGCCAGCAGGAAAAAGCCAAGAAAGAGGATGGTGAAGTGCTAAACAGACTGTTTTCTGTTCTTCAGGATGAGATGACCTCAAGTTTGGGCCTGACCACAAAGAAGGCCCTCACTATCCTGAGAGACCAGCTGTCAGCACTGCTGGAAGGGCATCGGAAGGAAAGGAAGAAGGTGATTTCGTGGAAGGTGAGGCAGAAAAAAGCCCTCATTAGGCTTTGACTTTCCCAGTCTCTCTCTCAAAATTAGGGATGTAATAGTGTAGTTCCACGTTTCTCAAACTGTGGGTCCCGACCCCCCTGGGGGATCACGAGCAACCTAGAGGGGGGTTGCGGTATCACAAAGTTTGAGAACCCCTGGTGTAGTTGATTAACCAATTAACTAATAAGAAAAAGCATATGGGTTACTGCTGTAGATTACACGCATTTTCCCCCCCCCCCCCCAACCTCTCCTTCTGCCAGTAAATTTTTAGCAGACTGGCCAGCAGCCTGGCTCAATCCTGGCGTACACTGGGTCTGGGACCTACTTCTGCTGCAACTCTGCATTTAAAATGTATTAGGAACCAGGTGGGCAGGCAGCCCAGCTCAGTTCTGCCATGTGCTGGCTCATGCTGAGTGCCCACCACCCCCGCCAGAAAGGGGCTGCTGCCACCCTGCACTGCTTCCTCTGTATCAGAGGGAGCAGTGCGGGGCGACAAGCAGCTGGTCCATGAAGGGAGCTGGTTTTTAAACTGGCTCCCCTCACAGACCAGCTCCCGCCTGGCACCCCATGCTGCTGCCTCTGCGGAGTGGCAGGGGGCTCCTCTGGAGTGGGGCCAGAATGCACTGGCTGCCAGCCCCACCCTTGGGGACTATATAATATTCGACTAACCGATAAGAATTCATGAGGTTAACAGACTATTCAATTAACTTATATTTAACATCCCTACTCAAAACCCTAATGTTTGGAAATGGGGGATTAGATCAGTTTCCCATATAGGTCACACAGCAGACCTACGGTGCAGCCTGAAGCTTTTCAAACCCTTGTTAAGCTAAAACTGAGTTCACTGAAAGTGAATTACATTGGCATCTACATTTGTAGAGCTCCTGAACTCCTTGGGGCTAATGCTAGCAGCTATGCAAGATTGTAGCTCCTTTACAGCTGTGCAGTTGTGGAATTTAGAAGCTTAATTTCATCCCAGAGATGCTTAAGAGCTGCAAAAGCTGAAACTCTTGCCTAGTCAGCCTCTAGCCCCTTCTTCCTGCTTTACGAAGATGAATGTGGGCTGCCTTTTCCTTCTCCCTGGCCCCTAAGAACTTTGTAAAATTGGGGTTTACCTAGATGTAAAATGTGGTCTCACTGCACACAGGGGGTTGTTTAGAACAGATGGGGCTCTGAGGCTCCACATACTCTCCTGAGGCCTCATCTACAGTTGGAGTGTCTTGTACGTTTAAATACAAAGCTCTGGAGTCTTATTTGTAATAATTATATCTAAAAACTGTCTGTTCTCCCCTCTGCATCAGCGACAATGAGGCATCCTTGGACAGCTGCATTTGTATTGTGCAAGGGTATTGCTAGGGTTGCCAGATACTTTCATAAAAAATCTGGCGGGGGAAAAACTTGGTTGGGGGGGTGGGGAGTTGCTGTGCCTTTAAATTCCCATGCTCCCCCCGCCAGATGCGGCAGGGGAAGAATGTCCCCGCCGGCCTTCCGTCTGAGAAAAACATGTCCAGTATTTTCTGGGGTTTTTTTAATGGACAGAAGACGCAATTACCGGACTGTCTGGGTGAAAACCAGACACCTGGCAACTCTAGGCATTGCAAGGCAGTGAGCATTCACCCAAGCCAGTCATCTGATCTAGGGATGTGCTAGTTTAAAACACTTAAACAGTTAACCGATGAGCCTGGGCTAATCAGTTAACGCGCGCGCGCCACACACACACACACACACACACACACACACACACACACACACACACACACACACACACACACACACACACACACACACACACACACACACACACACACACACACACACACACACACACACACACACACACACACACACACACACACACACACACACACACACACACACACACACACACGTGTACGTGTACGTGTACGTCGGGGGGCAGGTGGAAGCCAGTGCTTATGGCAGGCCTGGCTGAAATACAGCCTGCCAAGCCACCGGATCTAGCCCATGGAGGCAGTGGGAGCCCCAGGCAGGCTTCCCTGCTTGCCCCGTAGTCCCACACGCTGCTCAGAAATGTGGCTGCAGGGTGCTTTCTCTTTGAATCCGGAGGGAAGGAGGAGGAGATTCAGACGCTGCTCCTGCCCCCAGCACAGTCCCATTGGCTGGTTTCTGGACAGACACTGGCCAGTGAGAGCTGCCTGTTTGAATAATAGGCAGCCACAAAGCACAACCCTCCTGCTCACTCACTCAAGCACATGGCCGAGCAGGCAGAAACATTTTAAGCTCTGCAAACCTTTAGCTCTGCAGGCAGGCAAGCAGGCTGGTAAGTCTCCTGGTGAGAACCTGTCTCTGGCACCTCAGCTCCTCCCTTCCCCAACCTTCTGCTCCACATTCCTGCCCTGCCACTCCACATGCACCCTTACCCCCTCCTGGATCTGGCACCCCATCTCCTGCTCGAGATCACAATCCCCTCCTAACCTAGGTCACATCCCAAAACTCTGCACCCCAGTTCCCTGCCCTAGGTCACAACCATCTCCTTCACCCAAACTCCCTCCCAGACTCCATTCTCCCTCCTGCATCCCAGTCCTTTATCCCAAGCTCCCATCTATACCTCCAGATCCCACATCTCCTCCATTAATATCATGGAAGAGTGTGACCTTCAGCCACTTTCCAAAATCTTGAGAGTGGCCCCCCCCCCCCATCAAAAATTATTGCCCACCTCTGGTTTAAGGGGGAGCAGGTTTTTAAGCTGGCTCCCCGCACATACCAGCGTCAGCACTGCTGCCTCTGATACAGAGGCAGCAGCATGGGGGAGGGAGGAGCAGGCGGCTCTGCGGGAGTTGGTGCTGATGGGGAGCCAGCGCCCACCTGCTGCCCCCCACTGTATGAGAGGCAGCAGTGCAGGGGGGGCAGACAGCTTTGAGGGAGCTGGTGCTCAGGGGGAGCCAGTTTAAAAGCCAGCACCCTGCAGAGCCACTTCCCCCCGGCGTGGAAATGTGTAACCGCTACAAATTTCAGCAGTGACACGCTTACAAAAAACCCTGCTTTTAATATCCCTCATCTGATCCACTGCTCTTGTGTTAACGCCCAGCACTCAAACACTGATGTGGGAAGCTCTTTACTTTTTTGAGGGTTTTTGCAAATGATGTTCACTCCCCAGTGGTTTTGTGAATTTCTCCCCCCCCCCCCCCCCCGTTATGTTGTTCTTAAAGGGCTGCATCTGTCTGCATTTAGCTGACACTGAGTCTCTCTGCTGCTCTTGCTTTGTAGGAGGTGTGGAAGAGCAGTTTCCTGTACCATGGTAACCGTTGTTCCTGTTTCCATTGGCCGGGTGCATCTCTGATGCTGCTGGCAGTGCTGCTGCTGTTGTGCTGCTATGGGAGCCAGCCAGAGGGGAGGTCAGCAAAGCATCCTTTGCTATTTGAGGGGGGATTGGGGTAGTATTATATAGTATCAGCCGTGCATAAAACGGTCTTATCACTGTGGTCGCTAATTGTTTCTAATCACTGGGTTCACTCATGCCCAGATTGTGTCTCCATTGGGTCTTCCCCATACCTCTGACAGACTCGTTTTGGGAGCTCATTAATGCCTCTTCTCAACAGTCCCATAGAGGGTCTGATGGAGAGAATGAGCTTACTTCCCTTTGGGAACTGTACAAGCTCCTTTTTGTGCCATGCTGCCAGATCCCCTGATGTGGGAATAGAGAGGGAGAATCCTGAAAGTGAATTGGGGGTTGGGGTGTCTCATGGCAGAGTGCCAAAAGCTGCCACTATGGATCTGGCCATTCCCTGGCTGCATTTGATAAGGACGTTTCGGTATCAAAGCAGATCTTGTCAAACTTCTCCAGTGGAATTGATCTAAAGACAAAGCCTGGGCTTAATGACTCTGCTTTATTTTTTTTTTAATGAATAATGTTAATACTTGAGTCAATAGGAGAAAAGAATAAAAGGCCAGGCAGGTTAGCATGTGTATCTGTGCATGGGGGAGCATATCTCACGTGACGCCACTTGGTTATTTCCTTTTGCCTCTCAAAGCCAAGGTGCTGAGATTGTGAATGCCCTGGCACTTCTCCTCCTCCTCCTCCTGAATCTCTTCTTGATTGGCCGACAAGAGAGGCTGAAGCGCAGAGAGGTTGAAAGGAGGCTCCGGACTGTCATTGACAAGATAAACGGTGAGGTCTCTATTTGCCATCTCCCATTTGATTTGCCATGCATACGCTCACACCTTCCCCTTCTCTTTGATTTCTCTCCAAACCTGAGCCCTCCGTTACTTGTATTTAGACTACCTGTCTTGTTCCACCTCATACAGAGGCAGGCTGTTGGGAGGCATGCTTTGCGCACTATCCTCTTTAGATGGGATGTGCTGAGCTGCTGCTATGCTTTGAACCTTAACTCTGTAAGGTAAATGACCATTATGTTGATGTGCTGGAGTAAGTCAGACTTTGAGCATCTTATAAAAATATCTGCCTTCCGGCCAGCAAAGAAAAAGGAGTGCATAGGGGCAGCACCCTTTCAGCAAGAGACAGGTGCATGGGGACGACTGTAAGTAAGCACCCTCCCAATTTGGGCAGCAAACCTGGGGAGCCTCTACCTGGCAGGAAGTGGAGTTACCCTTTTCAGCCTGGGACCCTCTGGGACATCCCCTTGGCCTTTCTCTTGCCGAGGTTCATGTCAGCATTACCTGGTGTTTGGTTTATTATGTGAATTGGCTCAGAGTACAGCACAGGAAGATATGGGGGACCTCTTGCATCTGCTATGGGGGAAAGGAAATGGTGGGAGATCATAAGGACTGTGTGGGATTAGCACTGGAGGGATCCCTCTCTGAAATGTAAATGCTTATGGGATCACCAGGCCTTCTCCAATTGGGATCTTCCTCACTCTTTCCTGTTCTCTGTACTTTCAGATACCCTAGAAAATGGCAAAGAGCCAAAGTGGCCAGACTCCATGTACCCAGACCTTCACATGCCTTTCGCCCCATCCTGGTCACTCCACTGGGCCTACAGGGATGGTCATCTTGTAAATCTACCCGTCAGCCTGTTAGTAGAGGGAGATGTTATTGCTCTGAGACCAGGGCAGGAGTCTTTTGCTTCTCTTAGAGGGATTAAGGTAACTCACTTGTCTCCTTTCTGTGCCATGATGAAAAATTGTTTCCTGGGATGATCTTGTTGGTGACCTGTTCCCAGAGCGTGCACTTTTCTCATTGTGTGTTTGATCTCTTCCTGCCTTAGGAACCCTCAAGAGATTTACCTTGTGCTTTATTTAAACAACTGTCCCACCATCCCCAAAACCTCAACAACTTAGTTGCACAAATGATGCCGAAGCATAATGTTTCGTATCTCCTGCAGGACAGGAAAGGGGCGTATTGTGCTTCTAATCATAGCTGTATTAGTCCCAGCTGAATAGATAATTCAATAGGACATCTTCCCATTTTCAAACCTTGAGTGGTGGTGTTTTGCCAGAAGATGGGTTTTAGTCAGAAAATCACCGTCTCTGAAGATCTTAAATGAACCTGTGTGCAAAATACTCCTTTCTATTCCTTGCAGTGAATTCATTGCATTCTCTTTGTCAATAGAACTCCCAACATGGTATTTCCACATAGAGCCCTAGTGTAGAATTATACCATTCTGATAAAAGAAAGGGACTCCCCTCTGCCTTTCATATGGAGAAATAATGGGTTTTCTGCTCTCTAGTAATGTAAGAGACTTCTACAGGATACATGGAGGAAAATGGATGAACTGCCTAAGAAGCCTGGAACTACAAGCTAAGGAAGAAATTGACTGAGAAAGCAGGGGGAATGTTTAGATTATCACTGCAGGACAGCAAGTGATCTCTGATCTAGACTTATTTATTATAAAATCATGCTTGATCATGATGGTCCCTTCTGACCTTGAAATCTGAGAGTCTATGCATGTCTCCATCTGATTGCAGAATAATTTCAGGGACTCTGAGAAGATGAGGAGGGGTCACTACTGGTGGGAATGTTACCTGGACAATATCTTAGCTCATGTGTGGTGTAATTATTGGCTGATCAGATCTTATTTGGGAACAAATTATGAACAGCCTGCTGCTTCAGAAAACCCTTCCATCATGGTGTTTTGGGTATTGAAGCTTGCCCTTTACATCATAGCAAAACAAACAGCAGGGCCTGGCTTTCCTCCTGGCTGTGAAAGCAGCTCTCAGAGAATGGAAACTTGTGGGATGATTTATTTAGAGACTGTACAGAGTTGGTCATACAAACAGGAGCACTTGACAGAACAAAGAGTGCTTAGAATAGAAAAGTTTAAAAGATGCAGAAAGAACTCTCCTTGCTAGATAATGTGATGGAAGGGGAGAAGAGCTAAAGATAATATATTTTATGCTGTTCGGAAGCTCTTAGCCAAGTCACTCATGTTGCTTTACAAATGTTAAAAATTTAGCCTTACAAATTCTTGTGAAGCAGATAAAGGAATTACTGAGTCATTTCTCTGCTGTCCACAACACAGCAACACCAGTTTAGAATGAAGTGAAAAAGAATGCCACATACACATGGACAATTGTTATAGTTAATTTAGAGAAGTGGAATGAAATTATCGAAACTACAGTTTGGCCAGGGCATCAGAATTAACATGGCACTCTTACAGAAGCATGTAGGGATCTTTAATAGGCCCAAGTGGGCATTCCCCACCTGAAATCAAGTACAGAATTCATGGGAAGATGAGGAAATGTCACGCAAAAAAGATATGGAAAATTCACCTTTTAAAAGTTACTTTTGGTGCTCTTTATTGTCTAAGGTCATATCTACACTGGGGTGCTACAGTTGCACAACTGTGACACTTTAGTTATGTCACTGTAGCACCATAGTATAGATCAGGGGTATTCAACTTTGGAAGCTCTAAGGGCCACAGTGATACTCACATCACATGACGAGGGCCGCAACTTAAGTGTGGTTGCAAATATATATGCAAATAGCTTCTTTCACACTGATGGGTATGAATACAAAAATGAAGGCAAGACTACACAACATGCAGGCCCTATTTAAGTCAATTCTGCTGATATTAATAAAATGCAATATTTACCTGATTTCCACCTGTATGACAGCACTTTTAATGAGCAATGACGGTCCAGGAATTTAACTACTAAAACACATATCAACAGAAGACCATTATATTGACTACTTTTTTGTTTTGTCTCCCGGCCACGTGTTGAGTCCCACGTAAACCCAAACTGCACTGTGGGCCGCAAACAAATGGCCGCATGAGGCCCGCGGGCCACGAGTTGAGTAGCCCTGGTATAGATGCTTCCTACAGCCATGGAAGGGATTTTTTTCGTCGCTGTAAGAACTCCGCCCCCCTAAGCAACCATAGTTAGGTCAATGGAAGCATTTCTCTATCACCCCCAGCTGTGCCTACAAGGGTGGTTAGGTCAGCCATCACTGTGCTGCTTGGGGCGGGGAATTTTTCATACACTTCAGCACCATAATTACGTTGACCTAATTGTCACGCTAAGTGTGCATACATGCTATGGTTATGCTGAGGAGTGGATGTTGCATTCTGCGGTATGTGTTTGTTTCTGTTTCACTTTCAGTGAAGCAATTTTGCAAATGAATTTGAAAGCATTGATAGTTTGAATGGTGTAGAAAAGGTGTCCTGTGTTGAACAGAATTCTGCTGTATTAAAGCACTAATGACTTTCAGGAGGTTTCCATTGAGTTGTCTGATTGTGCAGCCTTTGTACCCTCTGTCTTTTCTTTCTTAATTTGATAACAGGATGATGAACACATTGTTCTGGAGCCAGGAGACTTGTTCCCCCCTTTCTCTCCTCCACCTTCCCCAAGGGGTGAAGTGAAGAAGGGACCGCAGAATCCTCAGCTGTATCGTCTCTTTCGTGTCCTAAAGACCCCAGTGATTGACAATGTCAGGTGTGCTAAATACCACTTTTCATGCTTGTGCAGGCTGGCTTGGTTCTTGTAGCAGAAAGGGTGGAGTTTTGCCAGTTCTGTACAGGAAGATTCAGATAGATGGTATCACTTTTTATCCATTATCTGGGAATACTAGAGCTATCAGGCACTCACTGGACTCCTTCACTAATTCTCAGCAGCTGCTAGATCAGATGGGTGCACAAAGCCATATTCTCCAAACTGCTGGTTTTGCACCTCACCTGCAAATGGGTACATGGTGGTGGCAGGGAGATCAGAGAATTCATGCATTTGATAGCAAGCCTTGTACTTGGCCCCATTTATATGGGAATTGGAGTTCCCTTTCTATTTTTTTAAAATCTCTGCTTCAAACTCAGAAGCCAAGGCTAGTTGTCAACTCTCTAACCAGAGGTGGCATCTGCAAATTATGGGCATAAAAGCTGGATCTGTAAAGAATGCTAACCTGCAGGCATAGTTGCTCTCCTTTTTAGGACAGTTTAATTTTAAGAAATTAAATGCTAATTCTTGGCTGAGCAAAGGAAGGCAGAGTGAGAGAGCTGCAGGCAGCATAAGGCAGGTGTTTCATTGTTACTTGATCTGGTTCAGCAGGGAGGCAAAGCCCATTTTTAGAAACTGAGTGGGAAATACTCTTTCATATGACTTGATTTTTCTACTTTGAGGGGGTGGGATTCTCTGCAAGTACCATTTCTTCTTGGGATTTAATCAGTAACATCATTGACCCTTCTGGTCAGCTGGAGATGTAGGCCTCTGAATGTGCTCTGACTAGGGATGTAAAATCCCATTCAGTTGGTTAACCTGTTAAACATGATGTTTAACCAGTTAACTGATTAAAGAGAGGGAGTGTGTGTGTGGGGGAGGGGGGGGGAGCAGCAGCAGCAGCCCTACAGAACAGCCCTTGCCTGTGACCTGCCTGGGCTCGCCACATACAGGAGCTGCTCCAGCTGGGCTGGAACGCCCCTGTCCATGTTGGGTCCTGCAGCGCTGGAGTAGCCCCCAGCCTGAGGCAGGTGGGGAACTGCTCCAGCCCCCACCAGTTAACCTTTTACATTCTTAACTCTGACCAGAGGTGCAGATTGGAGAGCTGCAGTCAACCTGCTGAGGAGTCAAAGGGATTTCATTATATTTATTCCAGTATCAAGCTCAAACCTAATAGTATAGAATGCCTAGCTGTGAGTCTCTGAAACAATGACCAATTTCCCATCATGAAGCAGAGTAGACACAGTATTCTGATCAGGATGAACAAAAAAGATGATAGTGGAAGAAGTTGGTGTTAGGACCTTGGGACTGTTGGCTGTTGTGGCAGGGGCTGGGATTTCTAACCCATCTTGATGTTTCAGGTGGTGTCTGGACATGGCTCTGTCACGTCCCGTGACAGCTCTGGATAACGAGAGGTTCACAGTGCAGTCAGTGATGCTGAAGTATGCTGTTCCTATTGTACTGGTAGGTCTGACTTTCAAGCTATTGCTGTTGATGACCAATATTGTTCCAACTTTGCCAAAAGAGCAGGCCAGGAACATCCCAGTAGACGTTAAGAACCTGTGGGCTTTCCTGAGAAGTTCCAGCCAGTCACTACCCCTACGATCAGTTTGGGTAACTCAGAGAAGTGGAGTGAAGGTTCTGAACAGTCTATAAGAAGATGTAGTAATGAGATGGGGTGGAAGGTGATGGGGGGAGGAGATTTAGCAATGCAGTAACAAACCAGCTTTGTCCTTCAGGATTTTCCAGGGCTGGCAGTTTTAAGGGGGATGGAAACTCTCTCCTTGTAAGTGGTGGTGGCTTGCTGAGGGATTTCCTCTGTTTAACTGACAGGCTGGCTTCCTGATCACCAATGCTGTGCGCTTCATTTTTGTGGCTCCTGGAATTGCATCTTGGCAGTACACTCTTCTTCAACTGCAGGTAAAGGAATCTCCCTGCTAACCAAAGGGTACACTGCAGCTAGTTTCCCTTTGTCACAAACCTCCCAAATTGCCTCCCTTATTCCTGACATTGCCCTGTGTCTGGGTGGTGAAGGGGAGGTCCTGTGATAGGCCTCAGTTCTAGCTTCATCGCTGTGTCTAGTTGGTGACCTATGTTGGTTTTTCAGGTGAATGGCGTGTTGCCCATCCTTCCACTGCTCTTTCCTGTCCTGTGGGTTCTCGCTACAGCCTGTGGAGAAGCCAGAGTCCTGGCCCAGATGAGCAAGACCTCATCCATCTCACTGGTAGGTATTTCCCCACTTTAGGTCATTGTGTGCAGAGGAAGGGGCAGAGAAGGTGGTAGACTTGAGCAGACTGCCCCTTGCATTCCTCTCACAATCAGGTGAATCCATAGACTCTTAAAAATTAGTTGGGCAACCCTGTTGGGCCTCATCTACTCCATCTATATTCTCAGTTCTCTCTCTCTAGCCCAGTTTCAGCTGGCCTGAGCGCTTCTTCTCTTGTAGTTTATTCCACAGTCAAATAGATCCATTGAAGGCAGGGTGTGTGGGCCAGCTGATGGACAGTTGTACTCTCTAGTAAGCATTTAAATTGAGATAAATGTGATGCAGTAGGCAAACAAAGGGACTTTGAGTGAATGGGAGTAGCTGCATGTTGTTCTTCTTTTAACTGCTATTCTTCCCCATGAGGTGTGGGAGTTGCCACTTGAAGTGCTGGAGATTGGATTACAGGGATGTTACCTGAATGGAACAGGGACTGAGGAGGAGAGGGTATTCTCCATAAGGGCAGATGGGGGTTAGCAGTTTTCCTTGAAGAGGCTGGCAGGGTTGATCCTGAGTTTTCTGAGGTATAAGCTGGTCATTCGGTGGATATTGGAAAACACCTTTCCCACCTGCTCCTGATCTGGTTTTAGCCAGATGCACTGTGGTGTGTTTCTCTTCCTCTCAAATGCCTGTTGTTAATTTTCTGTCTTAGGCAAAGTTGCTCACACCTCTTCCTTGTCCTCCCTAGGACTCAATGTTCTCATGGTGCCCAGTCTTCTCCCTACAAGGTATACAGAACTGACTCTGAAGTCAGAGGGGGTCACTTGTATCTTGTGCTGGCGTAGAATGGGACAGATACTATGCTCATTTAAATCGGGGTGGGCAATAATTTTTAAAAGGGGGTCACTTCAGAAATTTCTGAAGTGGCCCCTGGCCACCCCGGAAGGGGCAGGGCCAGGAGACTTCTTGTGCTTCCCCCCACCCTGATTGGCCTGGGGTGGGGGAGCACAAGAAGTCTTCGCCCTCCCTCCCTCCCCTATCCCAGCCCCTAGAGAGAAATGCCAGCTGTTTTAAAACAGAGGATGTTCCCTCTAGGCACCTAGCGGCAGGAGACCTCATGCACTGTCCCTGCCCCCAGGTCAGTCAGGGCCTAGGGACAGAGAAGTGCGCAGTCTCCTTGCCCCAGAAGAGCGTGCGGTGGCTAGAGAGACATGCCAGCTGTTTTAAAACAGCTAGCATGTCTCTCTAGCCGCTGAGTGCCCCTTGCAGGGCGGGAAAAGGACACAAGAGACTTTGTGTGTGCCACCTCCTGCCAAAGGCAGCTGGAGATAAAAGCTGGCTGTTTTAAAACAGCTGGCGTGTGCTCTTGCAGGGGTGAGGAGACTTCGTGTGCTCCCCTGCCCCCCAGACCCTGATTGGCCTGGGGACAGGAGTGGCTTGAGGCTGGCTGCGGCAGCTGGCGCCCCAGGCGGAAGGCGCGATTGGTGCCCCTGCCTGCACAACCGTCAATGGCTGTGATGTCATCACAGGGTGCCCCGTGACGTCCTCATCGGGCGCCCGGGCCGGCGGCGCCATAGGTGACCGCCTAGTCTGCCTAGGCTCACAGGCCGCCCCTGCCTGGGGATGGGGGAGCAGCAGAGCGGCCATGGGCCAGATCCACCAGCTTGGCGGGCCAGATGTGGCCCACAGAGGGCCCTTTGCCCACCCCTGATTTAAATGCTCCCTCGCCTTCTCTTTTAGTGGTTCCCCCTCTGCCCGCTCACTGTCAGCATCACTCATCTTGGGCATGATGAAACAGGAGCTCCTTATCTTCCCTTGGTCATTGTTGTGGGCACTCCATCCTGTCACCCAAACTCTTGCCTTGTGTGTGTCCTTTTCTGTCCCCGTGTCTGTTCCCCACATGTCTAAGCAGTTCACCAGATCTTTCCAGTTCTTTCTTCATGACATCTCAAATACGATCCTTCCTTCATGTCCTTACGGCAGTGGTGGGCAACCTGCAGCCCGAGGGCCACATGTGGGCCATTGAGGTTCCATGTGTGGCCCATGAGACATTTTGCTTACCATTGTCCACGCGCCGGGTTGCCAGATTCCACGTAGTTTTTTTCCTACTGGTATTACCAAAAGGGCACGCGCTTAAAAGCAAGGGCACGTGAAATGAGGCATTGCTGATTTCGCACAACATTGTGAGAGCCATGCGCTCCCTTTGCATCCAAAGCGCACTCTACAAATTCTAGATGCGCAAGTGCAGTTAGCAAAACTACCCTTTCCTAGGAGACTATCTTGGCTATGACAATCTAGCCAGCCCACTGAGGTAAAAGAGGATCACTCATGCGGCCCACTCACTGGGCTAGGTTGCCCCACACTGCCCTACAGTCACAAAGCTTGTTCAGGCCTTCGTCACTCTGATCTTGACTGGGGTTCTTTTTTGACCTCCCTATTCCCATCTTTCTTCCCTGTAGGCCATTCAAAATGCAGCAGTTAAAACCCTTCTCCCCTCTGCCAGCTGGACCACGTAACTCTGCTCTCTGCTTCCTCCACGGCTGCCTTTTCCCTTCCATCAAGTTAATAGATCTTAAGGTCATAAGTGGTCATTTCTTAGTATGACCTCCTACATGAGACAGTACATAGGATTTTCCTTTATTAATTCCAGCTTCAAGTCACCTAGATGTGATTGAATTAGAACATACCTTTTAGAAAAACATACAAATGTAATCTTAAAAAAATGCTTGTGAAGAATCCACCAGAAACCTTGGCGTTAATAGTTATTTACCCTCAGTTACAAAGTTGTGCCTTATTTCTAGTCCAGATTTGCCTAGTCTCACCTTAGAGCAATTGTATCTTCTTATACCTTTTGTTTGCTAGATGGACCATTCAAATTTCTGTTCCCAATATAAGCTGCCTATTGACTGTGATCAAGATACCCCTCCTTTGATAAGATAAACACAGTTCCTTAAGTCTTTAACTATCAAAGGTGTTTTTTTAGTTCTTCTCTGAACCCTCTCCAACTTCTAATATCCTTCTTGAATTGTTGGTGCCAGAGTTGGAGACCATATTCCAGCAGTGGTTGCACCAGAACCAAATACTGGATAATATAACCTTCCTGCTCCGAATTGTTGTTTATGCATCCAAGATTTGCATTGGCCCTTTTGGCTACAGTATCACACTGGGAGCTCATGTTGAGCTGGCTGTCCAGCATGATGTCCAAGTCATTTTCAGAATCACTGCTTCTCAGGGTAGAGTCCCCCAGCCTCTAAGTGTGGCCTACAGTCTTTGTTCCTAGATGTATGACATATATTTAGCCATGTTGAGAGATGCACTTTGTTTGCTTATGCCCAGTTTACTACGTGATCCAGAACACTCTGTTAGTGGTTTATCCTCTCAATTATTTAGCACTCCCCAATCTTTGTGACATTTACCAGCTTTATTAGTAAAGAACTTCATTTTCTTCCAGTTCATTAATGAAAATATTAAATATCATAGGACCAAGAACCAATCCTTGCGTGACTTCATTAGAAATATGCACTTAATAATAATTCCCTGTTTACAGTTACCTTTTAAGGCCTTTAATCCATTTAATGTGTGCCCATATTGGTGTTGCATCATTCTAGTTTCTTAATAACAGTGTTTGCTGTACCATCACTACTACTAGTGCTATTATCTTAAGCAACCAAACTTGTAATGTCATAAAAAATTATATCAAGTGAGGCAGGGTCTATTTTCCATAAACCCTTGCTGATAGATGTAATAATATTGCCTTCAGAATTCTTAATTCATCTAGTCCTGTAACATGCACTTACAGAGTGGACTGCCTGGAACAGCCTTCTGCAGCATGACAGACATACCTGTCTCAGTTTTCCTTTTCAGAGTCTCCTGTAAATCTGCTTCAGGCTCTTATGTTTAAATAATGCCCCTTCTTGGAGCCAGTTTAGTACCAAAATTTGATTAATTACTCCCCCAAAAAATCCCAAACATAGTCCATTTCTCATATCCTGTGTATATCATCCTTAAAACTCCACTCTTCCCAGTGGGAACTCCCACAGCCTCTCTGCTGGGGGGCCATTGTTATCAGGGGAGTGTTCCTCAGTCCCTCTGGTCCTTTTGTGGTCCCTCTGAATCTAGCTCTGGAGATGTCCTCAAGTAAACTCCTCTCCTGCTCTCCTGATCCTCTTATCCTTGAGAATTTGAAAGTGGAAGGCAGCTTGGGTGAAAGTGATCATGAAATCATAGAGTTCACAATTCTAAGGAAGGGTAGAAGGGAGAACAGCAAAAGAGAGACAATGGATTTCAGGAAGGCAGATTTTGGTAAGCTCAGAGAGCTGATAGGTAAGGTTCCATGGGAATCAAGACTGAGGGGGAAAAACAGCTGAAGAGAGTTGGCAGTTTTTCAAAGGGACATTGTTAAGGGCCCAAAAGGAAGCTATTCCGCTGTGTTGGAAAGATAGAAAATATGGCAAAAGACCGCCTTGGCTTAACCACGAGATCTTGCATGATCTAAAAATAAAAAAGGAGTCCTATAAAAAATGGAAACTAGGACAAATTACAAAGGAAGAATATAGGCAAACAACACAGGAATGCCGGGGCAAGATTAGAAAAGCAAAGGCACAAAATGAGCTCAAACTAGCTACGGGAATAAAGGGAAACAAGAAGACTTTTTATAAATACATGAGAAGCAAGAGGAAGACCAAGGACAGGGTAGGCCCACTGGTCAGTGAGGAGGGAGAAACAGTAACAGGAAACTTGGAAATGGCAGAGATGCTTAATGACTTCTTTGTTTCAGTCTTCACCGAGAAGTCTGAAGGCATGCCTAACATAGGGAATGCTAGTGGGAAGGGGGTAGGTTTAGAAGATAAAATAAAAAAAGAACAAGTTAAAAATCACCTAGAAAAGTTAGATGCCTGCAAGTCACCAGGGCCTGATGAAATGCATCCTAGAATACTCAAGGAGCTGATAGAGGAGGTATCTGAGCCTCTAGCTATCATCTTTGGGAAATCATGGGAGACAGGAGAGATTCCAGAAGACGGGAAAAGGGCAAATATAGGGCCCATTTATAAAAAGGGAAATAAGAACAACCCAGGAAACTACAGACCAGTTAGTTTAACTTCTGTGCCAGGGAAGATAATGGAGCAGGTAATTAAGGAAATCATCTGTAAACACCTGGAAGGTGGCAAGGTGATAGGGAACAGCCAGCATGGATTTGTAAAGAACAAATCGTGTCAAACCAATCTGATAGCTTTCTTTGATAGGATAACGAGCCTTGTGGATAAGGGAGAAGCGGTGGATGTGGTATACCTAGACTTTAGTAAGGCGTTTGATACAGTCTCGCATGATATTCTTATCAATAAACTAGGCAAATACAACTTAGATGGGGCTGCTATAAGGTGGGTGCATAACTGGTTGGATAACCGTACTCAGAGAGTAGTTATTAATGGTTCACAATCCTGCTGGAAAGATATAACAAGTGGGGTTCTGCAGGGGTCTGTTTTGGGACCGGCTCTCTTCAATATCTTCATCAACGATTTAGATATTGGCATAGAAAGTACGCTTATTAAGTTTGCAGATGATACCAAGCTGGGAGGGGTTGCGACTAATCTGGAGGATAGGGTCATAATTCAAAATGATCTGGACAAATTGGAGAAATGGTCTGAGGTAAACAGGATGAAGTTTAATAAAGACAAATGCAAAGTGCTCCACTTAGGAAGGAACAATCAGTTTCACACATACAGAATGGGAAGCGACCGTCTAGGAAGGAGTACGTCAGAAAGGGATCTAGGGGTTATAGTGGACCACAAGCTGAATATGAGTCAGCAGTGTGATGCTGTTGCCAAAAAAGCAGACATGATTCTGGGATGCATTAACAGGTGTGTTGTGAGCAAGACACGAGAAGTCATTCTTCCGCTCTACTCTGGGCTAGTTAGGCCTCAGTTGGAGTATTGTGTCCAGTTCTGGGCACCGCATTTCAAGAAGGATGTGGAGAAATTGGAGAGGGTCCAGAGAAGAGCAACAAGAATGATTAAAGGTCTAGCGAACATGACCTATGAAGGAAGGCTGAAAGAATTGGGTTTGTTTAGTTTACAAAAGAGAAGATTGAGGGGGGACATGATAGCAGTTTTCAGGTATCTAAAAGGGTGTCATAAGGAGGAGGGAGAAAACTTGTTCATCTTGGCCTCTGAGGATAGAACAAGAAGCAATGGGCTTAAACTGCAACAAGGGAGGTTTAGGTTGGACATTAGGAAAAAGTTCCTAACTGTCAGGGTAGTCAAACACTGGAATAAATTGCCCAGGGAGGATGTGGAATCTCCATCTCTGGAGATATTTAAGAGTAGGTTAGATAAATGTCTATCAGGGATGGTCTAGACAGTATTTGGTCCTGCCATGAGGGCAGGGGACTGGACTTGATGACCTCTCGAGGTCCCTTCCAGTCCTAGTATTCTATGATTCTATGATCACATGATATGAATACTTCATCTGGCTTGTTCCCAAATACAGAACAGAAATATATATTTAACACTTCTTCCTTTTCTTCATTATTGTTGACAGTTCTACCTGTTTCCATCTAGCGATGGACTGATATCGTTGTCATGGTTCCTTTTGTTCTTGATATGCTTTACTCAAAACAACCCCAAACCTCTTCCTTATTGTCTGTAACTCTGCTGGCTATAGATTTCTTCATCTCCTTTTCAGCTTTCTACAGTTTCTAGCTTCTAATTTGATCCATTGCTGTCAGTTTCCTCTTTTTTTCCATCTGTTATGTACTGTTTTATTTTTTATTGCTGCTTTCACTTCTCTCCTAAACCAGACTGATTTTCTCGCCAGTGTACCTGTCTTCCTTGATTGTGGCCTTTTGAATATTCATTAAAATGTTCTTAAACACTTCCTAGTAATCATTCACATTTCTCTATGTAAACTTTCTCCCGGGTGTTTGGCTCATATGTGTTTTGAACTTTGTGAAATTGGCTCAACTGGAAGTGTTAATGCCCAAGACTTTATTTTATTTACACTTGCAACTGCTTTTTTTTTTTTTTTTAGTTTTGTGAGCAGTTCCTCTTTTTATCAAGATGAGAATTCCCCCTCATTGGATGCAACACATTGAGCTGTGAAATTTGTCATCTGTAATTTTCCCTCCCTTTCTGCATGATTCCATCCTGTCCTTTCATTTTTACAGCCCACTTCATTCTGCCTCCTTCCTCTGTATC
This sequence comes from Pelochelys cantorii, assembly GCA_032595735.1. Lineage (NCBI taxonomy): Eukaryota > Metazoa > Chordata > Testudines > Trionychidae > Pelochelys > Pelochelys cantorii. Next base: position 18,854,651 of record CM064344.1, read on the forward strand.
CCTGGTGTTATAGGTGGGACCATCTTTGAAATCCCTTCTTAAAGCTCCCTGCTTTCACCCAGTCTGGGTCTATTCAAACTCTGCCTTCTTGTGCCTCAAAATACCAGCCTAAGAAAGAGCTGTCTCCAGGTGCATCTAACTGCTGTCATCTATCTCTGTAGTCCGTAAGCTCTGCAGGGCAGGGGCCATATATATTCATCCATGTCCTGTTTGGCACCAAGTCTGGTGCTTATGCTTATCAGATAAATTATAAGATGGACCACTGGAGATACAGTATACTGGATTTGATGTTGTGAAGGGTTTGATCATAGAGATCACCTTGAGACTGTCACTTGATGTGCTGAAATACCACTAAGCCCTTCCTGCCCTCTGGGGCACCCCGCTGAGCCAGAACCTTTGAGCTTCCCCAGCGATGGCACAGAGTTGGGATCACATCCCACAGCAGAGCAACAGAGACACTGAAATCCACTCAGCGCTGGGAAGGCGCACTCAAAGGGACTTGTCATAGCACCCAGATGCACAGTTCCAACAGGGCCAGAACCCCAGAGAAATCCATCTTACTCTGCATAAAGTTTTATATAGTGCAAGCTCATAAGTTGTTCACTCCCTTTATCAATGAAAGAGAGAGATGCACAGCTATTATTCCCCTCCCCGCCCCCCCAAGGTAGCAATTATTTACACTGGGTTTATTAATAAACAATAGTGATTTTATTAGGTATAAAAAATAGGATTTAAGTGGCTGCAAGTAATAGCAGACAGATCAAAGTAAGTTACTAAGCAAAATAAAAAGAAACTTGTTACATGAAATTTCTTACCCTAACAGTAATTCTAATAATCTTTCCTCACAAGCTGGGAGATCTCCCAAATTGAACCTGATAGTTGGGATTGGTCCTGACTTGGGCAGGGGGCTGGACTTGATGACCTCCTGAGGTCTTTTCCAGCTCTATGATTCTATGATTTTTCTTAATGTTGAGTTGCAGGTGGTTGCAGCAGACATACTGGATAGTAAACAGAGGTGTCTTGGTATCTGGCAGCAACCCCTATTGTCTGGTTCCTTGCCTATGTATAGATTTTTCCCAGGGCGGGAATCCTTTGTGTTCAGTTTAAACTCTTTCACACTTTACATGGAAAAGTACAGCATCCAAAATGGATTCCAGCATCAGGTGACCTGGCTACATGTCTTGGCAAGACCAGGCAAGACTATTCACAGTAAAAGCAAGACTTCACAGGTCATTGTCTTGAGTACTAGGTCATTAAGTTCCTTGAGTACTACTAATGGCCTTCACTTAGCATGTCTAGATTAGTAAATAGGTTTATATGTCATATTTCTAACTTCAAATACAGGAACGATACATGCACACAAATCTATCTATATATTTTAGAAATGTGCATTTCTGTCTGTTCATGAATCTGTTTGTTCAATAACTTCTCCTAAATAAGAGTTAGGACCACTAAATTTGGTATGCAGCTTCCTCTCATCCTATCTTAAAGCAACATCAGGGTTTGGTTGTTCTAGGACCATGGGATGTTCCTGAAATTCAATTGTTTCACATAAAATGGAAAGGAAGGGGTCTGGCAGGAGGCACAGTTGTACTGTCGAATGACCACAGGGGGGGCAGCAAGCATCCCTGACAAAAGCTGCTGGTCAGCAGCATCCAACAAACCAGCCTGCCCTGGTGAGCAGCTGCCACTAGTTGCCCCCGGGCTGGCCCTGGGGAGCCACTGGCAGGCGGTCTGGATGGCCACCCCCTCGGCCCCTGGGTTTGCTAGCTGCCCTGCTTTTGCTGCTGCCCCACCTGGCTGGGGCTCCTGAGGGACAGGGTTTGCACTCCCAGGTACTGGGGCTCTCTGATCCAGCAACATCCAGGGTCCTGCCAGACCATGGATGTTGCCTGAAGAGGGAGTCCCAGATTTCAGAGGTTCAACCTGTAGAATATACACATTCAGCAGATTACAAGCTTTCCAATGGTTCCTTACAAGACTTATTTTACAAAAGCATATTTGAGTTATGCATATTCATATTCATAAGCATTTTTCCATAAATAATATGAAATACACAGTCACAGTTGGACCACTGGTCTCTTTTGATATGGCAGTAGAGAATAGGATCCCTCCCTTCTCCTTCCAAAAGAAATTATATTCAGGGAGGGACATGTCTCATGGACCTTTTCTGAGCACCCTGGTAGTAACTGGTTTTTTCTCTTGCTACAGCTGAATAAGTTTTCAGAGGACACACTCAGCAGCTACACAGAGATGGTATCTTCTCAGGTACTGTTATCACTGTTGTTTACCAGTCTTCCATTCTCTTTCTACTTCATGGCAAGCTCCATAAGATCCTTTCCCTTGTCCTTTTGTGGGCAACAGCCCGTCCCTGATTCTTTGCTGCTGGTGTCAGAAGCCTGCTGCCACTTTTTGTTGCTGCTTTATTCTGCTCTGCTTGCAGGTTGTATGTCTTTCCCGTACACCCTCATGTAGAAACTGCTCCACTGGCCAGGGCTGAGCTAAATGTGACCCATGTACCCTTCCAAATGTCATAAATTAGAATTCAGCTGAGGTTTTGAAGCCAGGCTTTCCTGTCTTGGAGAAAGCGTCTGTTTCAAGTCCTCTTGGTTGCTCTTGCTCCACAGATGAAATGATTGGTCAAGAAAGACTGGTACCTGGTAGAAGGCTGGGGCAGAATTTAACTTAAATTAAAAACAAACAAACAACCCTCATCCAATCAAAACTAGTCAACAGAGTGATGAGAAGTAGCAGCAAGACTGGCACCCTGGCAGAGGTAAAATACAAAGAAAAGAAAATGGGTCATTTGGGATGAAATCCTGATCCTGCATCACAAGCTTAATGATATTGTGTACGTCACTAATGCTTCCCAAACCAGAGGAAACAAACTTTTAAAGGACCTGTCTGGATCCAGCCCCTATTCAAATTACACCACCCTGATAAGATACTGTCTTGCCTAATCTGGCATTAGGATTTCCATGTCCGTGGGAAAGCAGAGGGATTTCCACAGCTAATTAGACATCCCCAAATGTCCCCAGGTTCAGTCTCCCCATGCCACTGCTAGCCCCCACTCACATTCATATCACTGTCTCTGGACATTTCCTTACCTTCCTGTGCCAGTTCATCCCTTAGCTGAGCTGTGCAATTCAGTGCTCAAGCAGTTCAAGCAGTTCAAAAGTAGGAACTTGGGTCCTCTCCCTGGCTGCATGGCTCTGTTCCCTTTGTGCAAAGGCCTTGACTGTGAGAAAGTGTCTAGAATATACGTGGCCTCTTCTATTTGTTTTAAATTAAATATTGTTCTGCATTTGTGACTACAACTATGGGTGAGATCTAATCTGTCTAGCTTTGTCAATCAACATAGTATTTGAGCACTGGAGGAGTTCAAGCATAGAAGTGATGCAAGGATCCAGGAATGCATTTAAAGCCTGCTGTTCTCCATCAAAATGCAGACCAAGTTCAGCTGGGAACAAGAAACATACAGCTCTGAGGCTGGGACTGGATCCCAGATTTACAGAGATGAGCCCATATGTGTTCGCCTTCTTTCATCCAGCCTGTTCTGGGATAGTTAATTTGTAGTATTTTCCCTCATGCAGACCTTCCTTTAGTTATTCATAGATTAGATTTTTAGTTACATGGGAGGGGGTGTAGTGGTTCTAGCAGGAGATAGAATCCAGACTCCTGACTCCCTGACTTACCTTCAGTGTTCCCTCTAAGTTGCGGGGCAGCACAGCTTCACAGGTGATTAATCAGCCCCACCCATTCAGAGGCTCAGGGCTCTAGGCAAGGAGCTGACTGGTCAGGGCTGATTAATCACCTGTGAAGATGTGCTGCCCCACAGCATAGAGGGAACACTGCTTACCTTGGGTAAGTCACTACACCACAGTGCCTCAGTTGTCCCATCTGGAAATGAGTTTAATAGGTGTGTGCTGGAGCACTGAAACCCTTTCACCCAAGGATCTGAGCATATTGTTTAGTAAAAAAACAAAATCCAAGAGTCAGCATCAACTTACCAAAGGTGAAACCCCTTCAGCATTCACACCTGTGTTTCCTGGGAAGACTGTGATGGCCCCAGCAGAATCCCTGTTCAAGGAACATACTTGCTATTTGCATTCAGCAGGGGGAGTGCCCTTGCCTTCAGAAACTTCAGCCTACTCACACTTAAAGTCTTGTGCCACAGCAATGGATAATTTCACAGGATCTCTTTGGCTCAAATGTGTAAGCATTTTTGTCAGCTTCACACACCCTTCCTCCCCCTTCCTCACTTAGGCTCTCCCCAGCGAATTGTCACCTGTGGTCTGCTTCTCTGACAGGAAATGCTACGTTGTATCTGGAGCCACTTTCTGTGTGTTTTAAAAGGCAAGTCTCCAACACTCAGCTTCACCTCCAGCTTACTTCACAGCCTGGGATCTGTCACTGTGAGTATCATTAGGTTGTCCCAAGGAAGACACCTAAACGGGACACTTGGCTCCATTCACAGCATTCTGAGTAAAGCTTCTTGTGGGGTTTCTAGTCTCCTTTGTTTGAAAGGGGTTTCTGACCTCTATTGTAAAGTGCTTTGAGATCTCACGAGTAAAAGCACTGTATAAGAGCTAGACATCTGTATACTAAGGTTCCAGGATTTTCTGTGTGAAGCAATGGAAACTTCTGTGTTCAAGGCTGAGAACTTGTTTTGTTTAGAATATCACCAGGTTCAGTTATTGCTGGGATTCAGTGCTTTTTCCCATCCAATTTTTAAGCTCTCATCCATTTTCTGCTTTTTTACACTTCATGAATTGCACCCATGTGACAACAAAAGTGTTAGCCTAACTATAGTAGTCTTTAAACCTATTCTCTTATAAGCACACTGCCAGTAAAAGCAGTGGTTTAGATGACATTTACTGTGGTCTGGTAGCTTAAACCCAGGCCATATTCTTTGGTCTTATTCCTGCTCTGCTGATGACATTAGAAAAAAATCTCTTGATCTTTCTGGGCCTTCGTGTACCAATCTGTAGAACAGATAACATTACTTGTGTCCTGCTCATGTATTTCACACTTAGTTGTAATAGGTCCAAAAATGAAACCTGCATTAAGTGACCATTAATTCAGATGGAATCAAGTTGTGCTCAGTACCTGTGGGAGTGCTTTTGGAATGTGCTCTCAAGAAGGAGGTTGCTTAACAAGGGACTTATGTCCAAATTTGTATCTGAAAATCCACTGGGCCTCTGTGCTGTTTGTTTCTGTGAATGTATATTTTAGGACATCGACTCACTGGGTATTATATTTTGGGGGGTGTTGTGGGCTATCTTGGGATGTTACAGGTGCTTTGCTGTGTAGACAAGCAGGGGATACTATCGTGGCCAAATCCCAGTCCAGAGACTGTTCTGTTCTTCAGTGGAAAGGTGGAAGCTCCTAATGATAGCCATGAAGACCTGACGGATGAGCTCTCCACACACTCCTTCTGCCACCCAGAAATCGACGAGGAGGTGAGGGATGGGTCATCAACAAAGTGACGCTTTGCTTTCCGCGTGGCTTGGCTGGCAGCCTTAGCACTTCCGGCCAGGCAACTATCTTCAGTTCATGATCTGGCAGGATTTGTAGTGGTGTAGTTGAGCAAGTGTCGAGCTCCTAGAGGAGAATGTCATTGCTTGAATGATTAAGGAATGGTGAGGACAAGCTCCTCCAAAGAGTATCCTGTCCAATCCTCTTCAATAGAGGCCAGAGGTTGCCCTGTCCTCAGCTATCCAAATCCATCCCTGAGTAGAACAGGTCTGGCAACGTGCAAATCAGTAGTGAGGATTTCCCATTCCGGCCCATGAGCGACTCATCACTGTTCACCTCCTTGCTCTCTTGTAGCCCCATGAGAGAGATGCTCTGCTCTCTGGTCCCATGATGGATTTGGTCCACGTTGCCAATGAACAGGAGAGAAACGACTGGTCTAGTGATACCCCAAAATCTTCTGATGTCCATCTCCACAGAAAGCCAAACAGCAGAAGCAAGCATCCGTCAGGGTCCAATGTGAGCTTCAGCAAAGACACGGACGGTGGCGAGGAGGCGACAACCCAGGTAAGGTATGCAAAAGCGGATACAGTCAGCCTCTCACTAACCTGTAGGACGGACTGTGTCAAGTGGAGAAAAATCCCTGCTCCCCCACAATTTGAGTTAGAGGATGACGAAATCTAGCAGATGTGTATGAATTAAGTAAGAAAAAGAGCAGCTGAATCTATACTCGGTGTCTTTTGCTGGCCTTGTGTATGGGAAGATGGCCCTCTAGCCAAAATCACATTATAATGAGAGGTACTTGGTAGACACACCTTCTCTGGAGAACAAATTACAGCCAGCATTGGCTCCCACACCTTTGGCTTTCTCTTTCTGTGGGATACGGGAGCTGCTCATTTAAAGCGGCCAGCTTCAAAGTCTGATGATTTAGTTACCACTACTGATAGCTGTACACAAGAGAACAGGTTGTGAGAAGCCTCTTCATCATCATCCCAGTGATGCTAGCACTCTGCTAGACCAGTTGCTGGTTTGACTCAGAGATCTGGCATACATGCCTGTGTGGTACATAAGAATGGCCATACTGGATCTAACTATCTACCCCCATATCTTATCTTCCAACAGTGGCTAGTGCCAGGTGCTTCTGAGGGAATGAATAGAATAGGGCACTTTATCAAGTGATCCAACACCTGTCATCCAGTCCCAGCTTCTAGCAGTCAGAAGTTTAGAGATACCTGGCACATGGGGTTGCATTGTTGCACATCTTGGCTGATAGCCCTTGATGGACTTATCTTCCTTGAACTTGCTTAACTCTTTTTTTAACTCAGTTATACTTGAGCCTTCCCAGCATCCTCTGGTAACAAGTTCCACAGGTTGTGTGTTGTGATAAAGAAGTATTTCTTCCATTTGTTTTAAACCTGCTGCCTGTTAATGTCATTGGTGACCCCTGATTTGTGTTATGTGAAGGGGCAAATAATAATTCTCTGTTCACTTTCTCTACATCATTCATGATTTATAGTAATATATTAATATCCTTGGTCTGCATACTAGAGAACTGGTTAAATGACACCGATTTTTAAATATATGGTTCAAATTTGGTTTGTTACTGTTGTTCATTATTCATGAATATTTGATCCCCAAGCAGTCAAGAAATAGACATAAATCCTGAAACTGACACACAATTTTATTAGAAAGAAGAAAATGGAATAATGAGTATCAAAAATGTCATGTGATCAGTCTGGGACCAGAATCTTTAAACCATATACAGGGTGCCAGTTTATGACCTTGAATACCAAATACCAGTAATGGATACTTTACTTGTAGAATGCCGAGTCTTCATTTGTGGTGGATGTAGAACAATGCTAGCTATAAAGCTTAGATGCTATGATAATGCAAATAATAAATAATACATTCACAAAACCAGCAATGGACTGTGAATAACTCGTGAAGTCAAAAGCAAAAAAAACCCCAAGGACAAATTAACTGAATTCAGTATTCATTAAATATTAATTGACAGGTAATACCTGCAACTCGTGTGTATTGACTGTGCTCTCAGATATTCTGAATTCGTATCACTGTAGCTCCATGTATTTCAGTGGAGTTATTGATGAATTACCCCAATGTAAGCAAAAGGAGATTTGGCATAGTATCTTCCAGTGACAAATTAGGACCCTATGGGTTAAAGACCCATAGGGTCTTTAGGACCCTGCAGTTAAAGACCCACACCTGTTCCATGTCAGCTGGCTGGTAATAGGCTTGGTGCTTAAGCAGGGCTCACAAAGATGTGCCTTCTGCTGGGGCAAATGTCTGTCTGTCTGTCTGTCTAGTGTAGCCTGCTTCAGTAGCTGAACTGTAAGGGGGAAGCAGTCAGGGAAGAATTTCACTTCATTCCCCTTGCATATCCATTGGTATGGTCTACATGTCCCTTTCCAGAGAAGAAAAGCATCTATTTACTGAAAGCCCTTTCCCCTGGGAAGGGTTAGTTCTTTCATGAATAGAATTAAAGGAGGTACCTGTTGTTAGTGTCTATGATGACACTCGCATATGTTCTTGTGCATTTAGGGGATGTTACACACCACCTTCTCTCCGGAGATTTCATTCCCATCCCTCAAACATCTTTCATCTTAACCAGGGAAAGAACTGTAGGATTGATCTGGTCTTCTGAGTTTGTTCATGCTTCCTGTAATAGGGTCGAGACTCTCTGTTGCGGCACCTCCTGCTGGTCACACCAGGAATTAGCTCTTTTCTCAGCAGGGTGCCCCTTTCTGGCTGGTGCCTCACCTGTTGGTGCTCTGCACTTTCTCCACACTCTCACTCTGGACCTACATCACTTCCAAGAACCTCGGTGCCCTCTTCGGGACACTGCCTATCACTCTGGTCAATCACTCCCCCATCCGGGGGTATCAGCAGTCCACAGCCTCATGTCTGCCACTGTGGCCAACTACAGCCTCATTCTAGCCACTCACTGCAGGAGCAAGGTAGTGGCAGGGTGTGGTGTAAGAGGGAAGGGGGTACCCAGGCTTGCCCACTACTCTGGGTCCTGGCTCAGGACGCCTCTGGTGGGAGCCTTATCCTGCCCTCCTTCTCTTCCCCTCTACTGTCTCCTATTCCCTGGGCCACTTCTCTTGCGACCCTTTGCATCCTCCCTGGTTCTTGTGTCAAGATCTGTAGTCTGGCAGGTGTCATATTAGGGCCTCACTCTCTCTAGCTTCCCTGAGCCTACCCAGCACTGGTTTCTCAAAGGTACCTCCCTGGGAACCAGTCCTGCACATTCCCTGGTCAGGACCCAACTGCCCACTGCTCTGCTGAGTAGCTCCTTATAACCAGGGCTGCCCCAGCAAGCTGTCCTCCAATTGGCTTCTTACAACCCTCTCCCTCATTGGCCAGGGCTCTGTGTAGGCTCTCTCCAACCTGCCTCATCTGACCAGAGTGGGGCAGCTGCCTCACTACACTCCCACTTATGGGATAACTCCCACAGATTTCAGTGTGGGGGGGGGGGAGATCAGACAACTACTCTTTGCTTTTCTAAATGTGTTACTAGAAAGTAGTTTAATCTCCCTGGAAGAGCCCCTGTGCCTTTTACAGTAGTCACTTTCCCACCACATATTCCTTTAATTTTCCTCCCTTAGAATTTGGGCCATAACAACCATTGTTAGTCAGAAATAACAGGGAAGATGATCTCTTCTGCTAAGAGATCCTGAGCTTGTGATGGGAACTGGAGCATCTCTAGCAATTACAGTCTATTATAACTAACCAGGTTTTTCTTGCATGTCTGATCAGGCTGGTGGTGACAGTGAGGGACTCGCATGTGAGGCTGAAGACTTTGTGTGTGACTATCACCTCGAAATGCTCAGCCTGTCCCAGGACCAGCAGAACCCTTCCTGTATCCAGTTTGACGACTCCAACTGGCAGATGCACCTAACCTCCCTGAAGCCCCTGGGCTTGAATGTGCTGCTCAACCTCTGCAATACCAGTGTGACAGAGCGTCTGTGCCGCTTCTCTGACCACCTCTGCAACATTGCCCTCCAGGAGACCCACAATGCCGTGCTGCCTGTCCATGTGCCCTGGGGGCTCTGTGAGCTCGCCAGGCTAATAGGTAAGGAAGAACCAAACAAGAAGACAGCTGAGAAATGGGAGCAAGCTTTCATGGTAGTCTTACTGAGCTGACAGAATACTGGGAGGGTACCAGAATGGTACCTCTTTGTTAGCTAGATCTGACTGATCTTCTCTCGAGTCAGTGCCCAGAGGTTTGACATCAGCCTTGTTGCTAGTGTCATTGAAGAGTTCACTGCTGACAGGTTCAGACGTGGTGCTGCAGTCATTGAGAGACATATATGACTAAGAGTTTTTCCAGGGTTATGGACAGAAGCAATGCTGAAGAAGAGCTTTTTGCCCCGTAGTGGATGAAGAATGACATAAGAACATAAGAATGGCCATACTGGGTCAGACCAAAGGTCTGTCTAGCACATTATCCTATTTACTGACAGTGGTCAATACCAGATACCCCAGAGGGAAGGGACCACAACAAGTAATCCTCACGTGATCCCTCTCCTGTCACCCATTTCCAGACAAACAAATAAGACCAATAAGAATGAGTGAATTGCTCCTCTGCTGTCTTTGTCAGTGCTACTCTTCAGGCTTATCGTTTGTGTATTACAGAGAAACTGGCAGTGGTAAGCCATAGATAATATGTAGCACTTCACATCTTTTGTACTTCATAATATGCATCCCGCCTGTGTGAGGTAGCTAAGTATCACTGTCCCCATTTAAGTGGGAGGCACAGGAAACTTGAACAACTTGTCCAAGGTCATGCAAAGAATCAGTGGCAAAGCCAGGATTAGAATTTGAGGGTTTCTGTCCTCTTGTCCCACGCTTGTTCTTCTTGATAGTAGTTCTTCCCTTAAATGAATCAGGAGTGCTAAGGACTCCACTAATAATACCAGCTGGCCTTTACTTGGTGCGTCTCATCATAGATCTCAAAGTGTATGCACATGAGACTGGAGACAAGTCAGCTAGGTAAGCCTAACCTCAGTTGCCTGGCTGTTAGCACACACTGGGGCTACAGAATGGCTCTGGCTTTGTTTCTGGTGGATGCTGCTGGCTGAGTCTTTCTGCTGCTGGGAAGGTATCAGAATGACTGCAGCCAGAGGTGGGGCGGGGGGGAACAAAGTGAGATCTCTTCCACTTTGCTTTGGGTTGTGTCTAATCCTTCTCCCCTTTACATTAACGTTTCAGGTTTTACACCTGGTGCCAAAGAGCTTTTCAAGCAGGAGAATCACTTGGCCCTGTACCGCCTGCCAACTGATGAGATGGTGAAGGAGACAGTACTGGGAAAACTGTCTTCCATCACCAAAAGGAGACCGCCTTTGAGTCACATGATCAGCCTTTTTGTTAAGGACACCACCACCAGTAAGGCTGCCTCCCTTCTCTCGGGTGTAGTGTTAGATATAGTTGTGGGTGGGGGTGAGGAGGAGAAATGGAGTCTTTTGTAAGTATTAAAAACAACCTAGGAATTGCCAAACAGACCAAGGCTCCTTCTAGATTTATGTCCTGTGTCTGCCTTCAACCAATAACAGCTGCTAAAGAGGAAGCTATATGCAACTCACTGTGTAATGCTTTAACATGTTGGGAGAAATTTCTTCCTGACCTCAATGTGCAACCAGCTCTTGCCTAGGAGTAAGAGGATTGTGAGTAATCTTTGTAATTTGATTCTGGCTAATGTTCTATGCAATGTATTAATGATCTCTTGTGTGTCTGTGTACCGGAAAGGCAGAACAAGAAGAGTTTCTTGTTTATTTATGCATAGACATGTCCCGATGAAATCAATACTGTTCAGAGTTGAAAGTCCCTGGGAGCAAACCATATCCTTCTGTCCAGCAGTTAATCTCACACCACGACCTAGGAAGAATTTTTTGTATCTTTTCCAGTTACTGTCATCTTGTCTCAATAATAGCAAAGGCTTTGAAGTGCACTGTTCAGAGTGACTGTTGGGATTCTCAATATAGGGAACCACCTTTAATCTTGCCTCATTCTAACTTCATCTCCAAATTTTCATTTTCCCTAGAGGGCTCCAACTTGTGTATGTGTGTGCCTGTATTAATGCTGTATAGAGTGAATTGTAAACAGAATTTTAACAGTGAGGGTAATTAACCATTAGAATAATTTACTTATGTGGTGGATTGTTCATCATTTGTAGCTTTTAAATCAAGATTGTATGGCTTTGTAAAATTATGCTGCAGGTCAACCAGAAGTTAGGATCTTGGTGCAAAAATTACTGGGCTTTTTGGCTTTAAAATCTTAGAATGAATCTTTGAATCCGTACATCATAATGAGTCCTCTGGAAGAAAACCAGAGTTAGACAGATAGCAGAAATAGCGCATAGCCCATCTCAAAGTTCCCTTGTCTTGTGTAGTGAAATATGTCCCTGTTAATTTGACATTTTTTCACTTCAAATCCACAGTTTCTGGGGGTGAATAAGGCTTCACTGGCTCCTGGAGTGAAATGACCCATCCAATAGTTTCATTAGTTCATTGCACCAGTGCTAGAGGTTGGAGTTACTTTTGAGAACCTCTTATTTAGGAAGAGGGTTTTTTTAACACAAGCCCATATACAATGCAAAGAGTTGTCTGACTCACTTTTACAGACTCACTACAGCTCAGTTAGCCCATCTCTAGCCCTACAAGAAAACAGCTTGATTCAGTAATGACCACAGCTAGCCACCAGGATGCTTCCCCCCCCCCTGCCCCCGCTAGAATCATAGTATCCTAGGGCTGGAAGAGACCTCAGGTGATCGAGTCCAGCCCCCTGCCCAAAGCAGGACCAACCCCAACTAAATCATTCCAGCCGGGACTTAAAAACCTCTAGGGATGGAGATTCCACCACCTCCCTAGGTAACCCATTCCAGTGCTTCACCGCTTCACCCCCCTCCTAGTGAAATAGTTTTTCCTAATATCCAATCTAGACCTCCCCCACTGTAACTTGAGACCATTGCTCCTTGCTCTGCCATCCATCACTACTGTGAACAGCCTTTCTCCATCCTCTTTGGAACCTCCCTTTAGGAAGTTGAAGGATGCTATCAAATCCCCTCTCACTCTTCCCTTCTGCAGACTAAATGAGCCCAAATCCCTCAGCCTCTCCTCGCTATGCCAGGTGGGAGCAGGGATTTTACCCAGCTTGCTGCTAGGAGCCTAGTAAGGGGTCTCATGCTTCATAAATCAGTGTAATTTGGCAGGGCATGCATGTAAATTAGTGAACAGTGACATTGTTTAATACCCATCCATAGCCATTTGTGAAGGATCCCACTGCTCGTTCGCTAATAGTCATGTTCCCATGTCAGGTTGCTAATATATCTTGATAGCCAAGGGGGGTTTTAGTTGTTTTCCTTGTGCCGCGAGGCATCTGATTTGTACATCTTTGTGGGTGGATTGGAATGGTACATGCACTGTGTCACTGGCATTAAATTCTACAGAGTGAATCTGAGGTGGGCTGAGCAAGGTGCTATTGATACTGAACAGCGTCTATGTGAGATGGAAAGCAGAAATACACATGCACACCAGCAGCTGCGTCCTACTCTGTGTATAAGGCTTGGACTTTGCAGGGTTCAGCTCGCATCTCCTGCGCCTTTGTTCACAGCAGAGCCCATCTGACCATGCATCCAAGATGGGGAGGATTTAAAGTTTTTACAGTAAAATTAACCCAGGCTTCATACAAGCTGTCCATTGTGTTTCTCTAACAAGCCCCCTCTTTCACATTCTGCTCTTGTTGCATTCAGATGTTTGTTATGCTGATAAACTCAGTGTGTGGGGTCTATTTTTAGTACAAAGCAGAGAGCTGGTATGTTTTGGAAAATCCTCCAGTGTTCAGGAAGGTCCCCACCTGGTTTGTCTGAATGGATATTCTTGGCTCTTGACCTCATTGGCTAGCATAAATGTCTGCACTCAGCAGCAATGCCTGCAGGAAGTCTTTGCGTTTACTTTTTGGAAGTGATTTTTTTTTAGATCAGTTTTGAAGCTATTGGGGGCAGAGTCACTGAGCAGCTGGAGGAGGGAATCGAATTAACCTTGACAGTGAATGATATGTGCATGTAATGTTAATATTTCCACATGAGATAACGAGGGCCAGGAACTCTGGAGGGTAGGCAGAACCTCCATCCTTGACTTTTAATCTACCTACCATGCCCTGGTCTTTTACCAGATAAGTGAAAATCACATGATGATCTGACACACCCAGACCCAGCAGGATGAGTTAGAGGTTATTGGTCAGCTTTCAAGTATCCTAGAATTAGAATTCTCCTGGTCAGTGGGGGTGATTCTCTACAAGGGAAGTTAGAAATCATTTAATTTAGTAATCGTGTAACTGCAACAATTCTTAGTGGTTACACGATTATTCGATGGCCCCTGGGGGCAGGGCTAGCAACCAGTGCACTCCTAGCCCAACTTCTGGGGACCCGCCTGCCATTCTGTGCTGCTGCCTCTGTATCAGAGGTGGCAGCGCGGGGTGGCAGGCTGGGAGCCTGTCCGCGAGGGAAGCCAATTTAAAAATCAGATACAGAGCAGCAGTGTGGGGTGGCAGTAGCCCCTGTACACAAGGGGCCCCAAGCTCCCCACAGACAGAGGCTGCTCCATGGGATGTCAGAGCAGGTTCTATCTGCAGGGGGCTTGGACCCCTGTGTGCTGCTGCCTCTGATACAGAGGCAGCAGTGCAGAGTGGCATACATCCCCCTGCGTTCTCTTCATTTAAAACTCGGATCGGTGGGCTGGGAGGAGGGGGTGTTGTGGTTAACCAGGACAGTTAACTGATTAGCAATAGCTTATTGGTTGAACGATTATCCACTGACATCCCTATTCTCTACAGCTTCAGAGGGGTAGCTGAGTTAGTCTGTAACAGGAAAAACTTAAAAAACGAATAGTCCTGTAGCACCTTAAAGACTAATAAAACATGTAGATGGTATCATGAACTTCAGTGGGCACAGCTGGCTTCTTCAGATGAAGTGTGGGCTGGCTCCCACGCTACCTTTCACATCCTAATGACTTAACCAACCAACCAAACAATGGAGGTGCTAAGTGTTCTTATCAGCCTCTTGTAACTATTTGAACCATCTACTTGCTGTCTCTCTTTTTTTTTTTTTTCCTCCCCTCCTTTTTTCTCTTTTTTTCCTCCTCCCTCTCTCCCCTCCCCCCCCCTTATTTATTCTTGGATCTGGACTTCTAACACTCCTGTCATCTGAAGAAGCGGGTTGTGCTCATGAAAGCTCATGATACCATCTACATGTTTTGTTAGTCTTTAAGATGCTACTAGACTATTTGTTGTGTTTTAAATTTTTCTTATTCTCTACAATGCATCTTCTAGAGCATGGGTTCCCAGACTGAGGGTGTGAAGAAATTCCGGGGGGGGGGGGGGGGAATGAGGCAACCTATTCTCCCCCCCCCCCCCCCCATCAAGTTTTGCTGCCCCGGTCAGTTCCTTTTTTTTTTTTTCTCAACAAGTTTTGCTATTGCGGGGGGGGGGGTTGTCAAAAATCAGAAAGGGGGCGTGATGCCGAAAAGTTTGGGAACCACTGCTAGAGCTTTTGTCCAGCCTTGCTTTAAATGCCCCAAGCAACAATCATTCATCACACAAATTCTTCTGTGGAATAGTGATGACAATAACACCTAGCTCTTATCTCCTGCTTTTTATCAATAGATCTCAGAGTGCTTTTTAAAGGTCAGTGTCTATATCTGAGGCACAAGCAGGTGAAGTGACTTGCTGGGCCAGTGAGTAGAGCCCCAGATCCCTGACTCCTAGTCCCATGCTTAGACCATGTTGCCTCCAATCTGATAGACTCCAGTCAAATGGCTTTCACTATAAACTATCCCCTGCTATTCAACTCACATTTCCCATTGCTTAGTTTCATCTCGTGACTGATTATACCTTGATTTGAAGGAGCAGCATTGCAGTGTAAAGGGAGAGGTACTGGAACTGGCTAGCAGGTCCATAATTTACCACTAGCTCAGTTAACTTGAAGCCAAACCTGCATCATCTCATCTTGAATAGTCTCTGTCCAGTAGCTGATACACTCTTGACCTGGCCAGTGCGTGTACTGGGCAGATCAGGACATTTTGTCTTATTGTGGGATGCACTGTAGTTTTTGGTTGTCAAATGAGCCATTGCATTGAATCCCTTGGCTGAGAATGTACAGGTGAGACACTTACCTGTTTTTTTCCTAGGCACTGAGCAGATGCTTTCTCATGGGACAGCTGACATCATTCTTGAGGCCTGCACAGACTTCTGGGATGGTGCTGATATCTACCCCCTCTCCGGCTCTGACAGGTGGGTGGCATTACCATCTTGACGGCAGGAGTTGCTGGTTTAAAATTAATTACTGGATAGAATTATGGTTATATTAAGGCTCCACATAACAATACTTTATAAGCCATTCATAAATAATACAGCTGTTATAAGCATATTATAAACATAAGTTAGCTGTAATTGGTTATAAGCACATTGTTAAGGGATTACAAGGTTATAAGCAATCTATTGTTCTGTTGGACTCTAACAATTTATGAATCATTTATTAAAATATTCGTTCATCGTTTATAAGCCCCTAATACATTGTTTATAAATGGAATCTTACTGTAATGCCCAAAAATTCTAAACAAGTCAAGTGATGATGTCAATAGAATTTGCTTTGGTTATCTCTGGGAAGTCCCATATCTGCGTACAAAGTACATTCATGCTCTTGGTTCTTGCCAAGTTCTTGCCTCTTGTAACGCAAAAGATCAGTTCCTGATTTTTGTTGTCCTGCCATTCCCTTGTGCTCCTGTATCTAACTATCTCTGAGTATTAAGAAAGACCTGTTCCTTTTTGGAATATTTCTTTTATGGGGCATTGATTAACAACTCCTTGTTAAGAGTAGTTGTGGCCCAGCCTACTGCTGCAAATTCAAAAGAAACATGGAACTTTAAGCTACTCTAATGACTGCATGTTGAGAATGTGCCTTTAAATGCAGCTATTTGAAACTGTTCCCCTGGCATATTGTGAGTGCTTGGGGGGGCAGGGGAGAACTCTGTTTAACTTACATTGGCTTTGTATTGCTGCACCATGCAAATCTATATACTATTGTAATGGGTCAGGGCTAGCTGCACCTATTGCTCCTCTCTGTATGAGTTTACTTCCTCCAGACCATAGGCCCTGAGCCTTTGCATTCCTGGGTAGAATTCTGTGATGCTACAGCATTCGATATACCAACTGGGTTCATCTGTCTGCTGTTCTTTCCTTTGGAATCTGTGACCAGTGGCAAATAGTGTGACCAAAGCAGTCTTCTTAAAACAATGTATTGCCTAATCTTAACTGTAGGAGCACAGTGTAACAGGAGAAATGGGTTTTTAAAACAGTAAATAGTCTATATGCATTTCTGTCTGAGCTAACAGCTTGGGTAGACCTGTCTTACCCCAAATCCTCTTCATCTCCGGCACCTGGGCCACATTTGCTCCCTTGAGAAGTGTGTGTCATTAAACTCTCAAGAGTCCTCTGAGCTCCCTGTGCCTCTGACATGGGCTGAAATCTGCCTGGCAAAACCTGTTTAGTGAATCCAGTTGGAGGTCTGCATAACAGCTTAGAGCATTGTCTACCCAGTGTTTACTCGCATCTTGGTGAATTAACCCCACATACTCGTGCAATGAACCTCTGGCAATAATCACATAACTACATAACATATCTAGTGTTCGTAAATTATCACAGACAGCTCCAGTTCCATCACAAGTACACTACATTAATCTGTTCATCTGCTCTCTGTGTGCATCATCGCTATCCCTGATAGCCTAGGTGGGAAACCTAAGACCGAGGGGCTGGATGTGGCCCCTAGCTTGCCTGGATCTGGCCCCCAAGGCTCAGGGCTCCTCTGCCAGCATTGGGGTGTCCATGCTGATGTTCCAACCTCCTGAGATCCCCTGTGAGGCTGGAGCATACAAAATCTACTAGCCTGGGCCTCCCTAGGCTCTGGTGTGTGAGGAGAATGTGGGGAGTGTCTTCCTCCTTCTTGGTCAGTTGAGTGAGTTATACAAGCTACAAGAAAATCTCTTTTAGACCAATCTCTGATCAATGTTAGAAACAAACTTGCAGGGACTGATCCATGAAACTTACATTGTTGGTTTCCTCCAACTCCAAGCTCTGAGGAGTTATACTGATGGCAGAATGGCAGCATGCCTCTGATAGCTTTTGCCATTATCTTGTCTCTTCGATGCAGGAAGAAAGTATTGGATTTCTACCAGCGAGCATGTCTCTCAGGCTATTGTTCTGCCTTTTCCTACAAGCCAATGCACTGTGCCTTGTCCTCCCAGCTCAATGGCAAGTGCATAGAACTGGTGCAGGTCCCTGGACAGAATGCCATCTTCACATCCTGTGACCTTCCTGGGACTGTGCCCATCAAACAGAACAGCAGGAGAAACAGCTGGAGCTCTGATGGTATGTCTCTCCCTTTCTCTTGGGGATGTAGGTCTTTAGTTTCTGCTCCGTCTAAAGCTGTAGCAGCTGTCCTCTCCAAAGCATTTCTTTTGTAAATATACCTACATTTTCAAGACAATAGTTAGACTTCAGAGTGGTCTAATTATTAGAGCAAAGGGGACTGAGTTCTGTTCCTGGCTTTGCATCTGTGCAGTCTTATGCAAGTTACTTATGCTGGGTTTTTCCATGGAGTCAGGAATTCCTTTTGGTTTCCTCAGAAGACCTGTGCCATTAATCCCTCTGTGCCTCCGTTCCCCATTCTATAAAATACAGTAATATGGTCTCACGTGGGAGTTGGGATGCAAAATTAGCAAGTGTTTTGTTGTACAATTTCTCTTGCAACACCAGGATTCCTTACTGTGTTCTGCAGTGAAATCATGTTAATAACAGCCAGATCTGGTGAAGGAAGCCCATCAGTCTAAATCCATAACGGATCATTTTGGAGCCACTGCAGCATCTTTAGAGAGAACATGTTTAATCTAATGAGTTGAGATCAATTTAGGGAAGAAAGTGACTAGTCGAATCACTACTCAACTAGTCACTCCCCCCCACTTCCCGCTGCCTCTGTATCAGAGGCACCAACTGGGGGGAGAAGGAGCCGGTGCTGCGGGGAGCTGGCTTAAAAGCCGTTCCACATAGCACTGTCTCCGCAGGGAGCAGGGGAGGCAGAGGCGCAGTGAAGAAACTGCTCACGCGGGGTCCTGACTGCTGTGCCTCTCCCTTTGAAATGTACAAGAGCTGCGGGTGGAGAGGCACAGCAGTTGGGACCCACACGAGCAGGGACTGCTTCGGTCCCCACTCACGTGAGTTCCCCACTGCACCTCTTCCTTTGAAATGTACAAGAGCCGCTTGACTACTCGATTCCATTGACTACCCAATTAGCAGATTAATCTAAATTTAACATCCCTAGATCAGTTCCCCTTCAGTTTTATGGCTGTCAGCTTCCACCAGACTTGCTGTGTCGTTTAAGCACAGTATGATGTCCTTAAAATGCATATGTATACATTAGGCACCACATGTACTGTGCCCTCCCTACCCCTTTCTTGAAACTAACTAGCAACCTTTGTTTTGTTTTTCTTCCTTCCCATGCTGTGTGTGTTTTTGCACTGTGTTCTTGGCTGCATGTTTGGGTCTTTAAAACTCCTTTTGTGACCATGTATGTTTGGGCATATGAGTGTCTTGTCACCTATCCATCTGTACACGTGTGTTTGCATGTTTCTGCACATATTGGTACTTGTCTCCACATGGTCATGTCTCATTATCTGTGTCCATGCGTGTCTCTGTATGCATGCACGTGTGGGCGTTTGCCTCTCAATGTGATTGTGTATTGTTTGCATGCCTGAAGAAGGGATCGGGGAAGTGATAGAGAAGGAGGATTGTATCCAGGCTCTGAGTGGCCAGATCTTCATGGGAATGGTCTCATCTCAGTACCAGGCCCGACTTGACATCGTCCGCCTCATTGATGGGCTGGTCAATGCCTGTATTCGTTTTGTCTACTTTTCCCTGGAAGATGAACTGAAGAGTAAGGTAGGCTATATCTCTGCTCTGTCCCTTTCTAAACTTGCATGGCCCCTGCCTTCACTGGCTTAAGAGTTCATCCCAAATACAATCCGAGAGTAACCCTATCCAGCCGCCTAATCGGCGGTCTCAGTGGCACATGCTGGTCACGAGGCATCTGTATGTATTGGTCCCTGCATCAGCTCTGTAAAATCTTGTGTGCTCTCCCCTAGGTGTTTGCTGAGAAGATGGGTCTGGAGACTGGCTGGAACTGCCATATATCCTTAACGCCCAATGGAGATGTGCCTGGGTCGGAAATTCCTCCCTCTAGTCCCAGCCATGCAGGCTCTTTGCATGATGACCTGAATCAGGGTGAGCGAACTGCCCTCTGAGAAAGGTGATTGTAAGACTCAGGGGTGGAGGGTGTCTGCCTGTAGGGGCAGTGATGTACGGTAAGCAAGGTGGGATGCTCTGGTTGGGGTTTACTAACTGGCAGTGGAGTTCAGCTGTGACTCAGTGGCTCCTTGCTATGTCTGCCAGTTAGGGGATGTGACTAGTTGGCTCCCAGTGAAGGATGAAGCCAGGAATCTGATAAGGATGAGCCATTCAGTTTATCCCTTCATCACATGTAGAAAGGTATAAATGTAGTGAAACCTGCACTGATAACCCTGGATAAAATAGACTTCTGTGGTCTCAGGAATTCACCACTCGAATGCTCCTCCGTGTTTCCAGGACAGTCTTGTTTAACCTGAACATAACCCACTAAACCTGCCATTCTGCCATCAGTATAACTTGTTAGAACTGTGAGCCCAAACCAAAATGAGTGTGTGAGTACTGTGCAGTCATGGAAGTCTGGCACTCGCGTGACCAGTTAGGGGGTTTAACTGCCAATTTGCGCGCACACACTTATTGCAGTTGCATCCACAATCATGGGAGCTGGGTGTGCACACACTTGTGCATGTAACTATTATATTTGTTCATGCAATAGCCTACCATCGAGTTGTCCATTTGCAGTTCCAGTTTTTGTTACAGCCTTGATGTAGTGTTTGAGGGTAAGTATACACTGCCTCCCCCAAACACACATCAGTAAGTTTGAGCCCAGGTTAACTGACTTGGGATTTTGCCTGTGGGGCTAAAAATAATAAGGTAGATGTTCCTACTCAAGCTGGAGTTCAGGCTCTGGGATCCGCGGGGCGGGGCGGGGCGGGGCAGGCGGGGGCGGTTCAAAGCCAGAGCTGGAATATACACTGCTAATGTTAGTCCCATAGTGCAAGACTGAGTCAGTTGACCCGGGCTCTGAGACTTAATGCTGCAGGTTTTTTCTTTTCACAGTGTTATCCTGTGGGTTTGTCTCTTGATGGATAGTTCCTCTCCTTCCTCACTTTAGATGTGATTTCTCCAGTCTCTCCCTAGAAAACAGTATGAGAAGGGAGAAAGGAGACAGAGCAAGAAGAGCTATCAAGTATCAAAAGAACAGAAAGACTAGGCTCATGCTAAGGATGTTAAGTAACAGTTAATTGACTAGTTGAGTAGTCGATGGAATTTCCATCGACTACTTGACTAGTCTAGTCGATAGGCCCTTCCGCATTCCTCCAGTGGGGCTCTTGTACATTTCAAAGGAGGAATGCGGAACTCCATGTGCAGCCTGAGGCCAGTGGGAAGTCCCGCTGACTCCGAGATGCACTCAGCGTGTCAGCTTTGAAATGCAAAAGAGTCTCCAGCAGGGGACTCCCCATCTGATCCCAGTTCTGCGGAAATGCCGCGCTGGAGCCTGGGATCAGCTGGGGAGTCCCCAGCTGACCCTGGGCTCCACGTGGCAGCGCTGCACAGCTGATCCCGGGCTCAGCTGTGCAGTGCTGCCTCTTTGAAGTACCCCCCTTTTCCCCTCTTTGGAGCCTCTCTCTGATGGAGGCAGTGGGGGGGGGGGGGAATCGACTAGTCCTTAACATCCCTAGCTCATGCATCTGCCTCCAAACAGATTAGTCATCTAAAAATATTTTCTTTTAAGAGACAGTTGGGAGGGGATCTGACTGCAGCTATCCTAGAAAATCTGGGCTTGTGTTTCCAGGCTTCCACAGTTCCACGTGAAGGTGCTGTGTGCTTTTCAAGGGCACGTGGCTGGGAATGGTGCTGTGTAGACAGGGTTGTGCTTATTTTTACCACTATCTTTCTCACCACTCCAGTCTCTCGAGATGATGTGGAGGGTCTTCTGCTGATGGAAGAGGAAGGGCCCTTGGATCTCATCAGCTTTCAGCCAACAGACAGTGATATCCCCAGCTTCCTGGAGGATTGCAACAGGGTGAGTGTATATTTTCTCCTTTGAGTGCTTGCTCATATCCCTTCCATGTTAGGTGTGTGCTCATCATCCACACAGGTGCCAGAAGTTTTTCCCTCAATGGTATCCGTAGGAGACCTGTTCTGGAGTCCCCTGGGATGTAACCTGCGTGGCGTGATATAAGGAGAGCTACCGACTCGCCCCATACTTCAGTTCCTTCTTACCACCAGTGACTGCATGGAACACTCCTTTGCTCTAGGAAAGTTTTTGCCTTTCACTGTTCATTTGAGCTTTACTGTATATAGCTGTTAGTTTTAGTAGTTTTCCTTCCCTTAGTGTGTAGGTGAAGTTAGTAAGTCCCCATGAAGTGTGCATCACCCACAAGAGGGTGCAAACTGGAGGAGCATATGGCCTGGCAACCTTGGTATCAGGGGCATCGTAGCAGTTCATCCTCTGTGCAGAGTTACACTTGTGAGATCTGTCATCGCGAGGATGGGTGCTGATCTCCTGTGTATGGACCCAGGACCTCACCCAGCATATTTTGTCCCAGCAACACACATGGTCCCAATCCCACTCGTGACACCGATAGTCAAGCATTCAGCTGACTGCCAACGCCACTGGTCTCCAGGTTCCCAGTGCAGAGGCTTGTCCCCACCATCTGGGTTTCAGGCAATCTGTGGTGACGATCACATTAGTCCCAGTACCTTGAATATAGGGCCCTCTCCCAGGTTTGGAGTCTGACCAGGGTCCTTTGCAGGCTGGTTAAGAGCCTCTGTCTTTGGCACCACTTGTCTCAATGGTGCCTCCAACCTTTCCCTGACTGCAAGGCCAGTGGCCAATACAGTGGCTTCCCAATACTCTATGGGGCTTCTCCGGGTACATTCTAATTCTGAAGGCTAAGCAGGGCTTGCACCCCATCCTAGATCTGCAAGACCTCAATATGCCCCTGGCAAAGTTGAAGTTCTGCATGGTCTCCCTGGAATCCATCAGCCCTTTCTTGGATCTGGGAGGCTGGTGCACCCCCTTCCACTTGAACAACTCATACTTCCACATCACAATCTTAAAAGTCACCAGCATTTCACCCATTTTATGATGGGGACACATCACTACCAGTTTGCGGTGCTCCCCTTTGGCCTAGCGGTAGCACCAAAGGTGTTTACGAAGTGCATGTTGGTGGTGGCAGCCTACCTCAGACATTGGGGCATCCTGATCTACCTGTATCTCGATGGCTGGCTGGTCGGGGGACACTACAGGCCTCAGGTCCAGAATGCCATTGCGGTACCACTGGAAACATGTGAGCAACTCAACCTAGTGGTAAACAAAGAAAAATCAGCATTAGTTCCCTTGCTTCCATCAAGGTCCATTTGGCTGCAATCTTGGCTTCTCTCTCTCACACGCACAGACCCAGACCCTGACCCCTCTGTGTTTTCACACGAGAGAGCCTCTTGGTTCTGCAGAGGCCTCAAACAAAATTCCCACCTATGAAGGATCCCATACCTCAGTACAACCTTAATTTGGTCTTGTTCTTGCTCACGGGTCCTCCATTCTAGCCTCCTAGGCTCCTGCTCCCTGTCTCACCTTCGTGTTAGTGATTACATTGGCCAGGTGCATGTCGGAGCTTAAAGTGCTGGCCTCAGACGCCCCCTCCCCTCCCCCTGGTAGACAGTCTTCTTAAAGACAAGGTGCAACCTCTTCCTTATCCAGCCTCTCTCCTGAAGGTTGTTTCATCTTTCCACATTAACCAGGATATTTTCTTACTGGAATTCTGCCCCAAGCCGCGTGACTCCAGCAAGAAAAGGTGCTTGCATGCCCAGGATGTCCGCTGGGTGCTAGCGTTTTACCTAGAGCAGACCAACCCTTTCCCTAGGTATATGCAGCTCTTCATTGCTATGCAAATCAAATGAATGGTCTCCCAGTTTTCACTCAGAAGATCTCCAATTGGATTACATCCTGTATCCAGACCTCTTATGAATAGGCTTGGGTCCAACTGCCGTCTCTGGTAAAAGCACACTCCACGAGGGCACAGCTTCCTCGGTGGCCTTCCAGGACATTTGCAGAGCTGCCACATGGTCATTGGTCCATACTTTTCTGGTATACTACGCCATCACCCAGCAGGCCAGAGAGTATGCTGGTTTCAGCAGAGCTGTGCTCCAAGTGTCACGTCCATGAACTCCTACCCACCTCCAGGAAGATTGCTTGGGAGTCACCTTAACAAGGAATGGACATGATCAAGTACTTGAAGAAGAAAAGATAATTATCTGCTCTGTAACTAGTCTGCGAGATGTCGCTCATGTCCATTCCATGAGCCGCCCTCCTTCCCCACTGTCAGTGTTCCAGCAAAAAGGAATTGAGAGTCGGGGGAGCCATGCAAGTGCCACCCCAGTGAAAAACCAGCACTGCTTCATGTGGCACTCACGCACACCTACCATAGAATGGACATGAGCACACACCTCGAAGAACACCAGTTATGGAGAAAGGAAACTGTCTTTTCTCCACGCTGCACTGACTCTACTATTAAGAGCATGTTGGTGCTTTTCGGAGCATCTCACTCGTGGAAGCCTTGATTGGATTGTTTTGGTCTCTCGATTCTTCCCAGCTGGACATCAAGGACCTGCACAGTCCCTAGCACTGAGTAGTTCCGTTTTGCCCCTTTGCAAGCTCTCCTTCCTTCTTCCCATGAGAAGTAGGAGACTAAGAGTGCCAGGAGATTAAGGAGTTGAGATGAACTGTGTTTATAGAACTGCCCAGGAGGATGGAAGGAGAAACTAGGCTTATCTCTTTGCTTCTGGAGTCCCTACCCTTCCTCCTCCAAGTGTGTGTTGAGGGAAGTGCTTGGCGGTCTGTGTTGGCAGGAAACAACTTCTCCCTCCCCCATCTTGGGCTGTAGCAGGTGCTGTTGGAGCAGATCAATGGGAATTGCTGCTTTTCTGCAGCAGAAGACCTGATGGCTCTCACAAGTTTGGGAGATGGCACGTAGCTTTACTGGCCTCTTAGAGACGTACACATAAAACCACTCCAATATTTTAGAAAATGAACACTTTTTACATTTCGGGGGGGGTTGCACTGAAATACCCCCTCCTGTCCATGCACTAGGAGACAACAGAGTCCCTAAGAGCCTGGCAAAACCTTGCACAGGAGGAGGTACCCTTCTCTCACTGGCTCAGTCTCTGTTGCCACCTTCTCTCTGAGCCAATCCCTCCCCCCCCCATTCCTTTTTTCACATTCGTGTCTCGCTTCCACTCCATCAAACAGCCTCTCTCTCTTCCACTCATCCCTGGCCATTCCCTTCCCTGTGGGGGCAGCTCTTGTGCAAAGTGGTCCCTATGGCCCAGGAAGGTGAGCTCCAGCAGCAGGTTAGCCTGACATCCACTCTGGACTCTGTTGATTGTCCTGGACTGATGATCTGAGTTGAGCAGAGTGATTCGATCTCTTCCTAATGCAATGTCTGAATCAGCGTTCTGGCTGGATTTTCAAATGCTGCAAGGGGCAAATAGTGAATCATGGGGAGAGCATGTGCCACTCGGCACGTGAATTGCAAGGTCATGCTTCAGCAGGAGCCTTGTTTTACTTTCTCTTAAGAAGCAAAGAGTGAGGGGGGATTTGATAGCAGCCTTCAACTTCCTGAAGGGAGGTTCGGAAGAGGATGGAGAAAGGCTGTTCTCAGTAGTGACGGATGGCAGAACAAGGAGCAATGGTCTCAAGTTGTGGTGGGAGAGGTCCAGGTTGGCTATTAGGAAAAACTATTTCACTAGGAGAGTGGTGAAACACTGGAATGGGTTACCTAGGGAAGTAGTGGAGTCTCCATCCCTAGAAGTATTTAAGTCTCGGCTTGACAAAGCCCTGACTGGGTTGATCTAGTTGGGATTGGTCCTTCCTAGAGCAGGGGGCTGGACTTGATGACCTCCTGAGGTCTCTTTCAGCTCTATGGTTCTATGATTCTATGAAAGCCAAGCTCTCTTTCCTGTGGACAACAGCTTAAGCCTGACCTTGCAATCACAGGATATTAATTTACGATTTTTCTTCTGCCTCCTTAATCTTGTTCTTCTTCCCCTACAGGCTAAACTTCCACGAGGGATCCACCAGGTGAGACCTCACCTGCAGAACATTGACAATGTGCCTTTGCTGGTGCCCCTCTTTACGGATTGCACCTCAGAGAGTAAGTGACCACTAGGCTGGGCTCGTCCTGCACATCAGCTGTCAAACACCTTCTCCAGCCAGTTGCTGACAGTCATGAGAGCATAGAAGGGGTGGGGAGACCCTGCAGAAAACTGGGAAGGGAATTCTGGGTGGATGAGCCTCTATAGCAGTCTTATGTGGTGATGGCCAGATCCTGTTCCCTTTTGAAGTCAATGGGAATTTCACCATTGACTTGCTGTGGTGAGCACAACCTCTGAGAAACTCTCCCTGCTATTAGCTTCAATAGCAGTTATAGAAGTGAGTGTCTACAATATTGCTGTTCATTACTTAATAACAAGTGTTAGCAACTTGGAGGCTTTGCTCTCTCTCTTTGCAGTGATCGTTTGCTGACATGGCTCAGAAACCACTTTCCTGAAGTAATTTCCTATTGTGGCAGGTGCTATTAGTGGTACTTGAGTGCCACTAGCTTTCTGTACGACTTCGTTTATATCCCTTCCCTTCTCAGTGCCTTAGTTCCTTCAGCTGTAAAAAGGGGATAGTGCTGCTTGTGATTGTGAGTAAAGGGACTCAGTTTTGCATGGAGGTCACTATTTAAGTGGAAACTCCTTATTTTAAATGATCTCCTAGATATTTCTTAACAAGGACTTTTTGCTCTGCAGCCAAGTCCATGCTATAATTGCAAGCCCAAAGAACTGTGCCTCTGGCTCTTCCATCCCCGTTGCCCATCCATCCTCCTGCCTTCCTTTTGTCCTCGGGCAGGTGCACAGGGTGCCATGAGAGCAGTTATTTCTTTCCAAGGGATATAGGCTGAGCTGGGATTGGATCACAAGCTCCTGTCCTGAAGTGGTGAGAGAGCTTAGTGAAGCGAGAGGATGATTTTTGCCTTCCCTTTATTGGATACTGGATCATAGAGCTTCCTGGTGGGTGAATGCAGTGTGGGAAGAAGAGGGGTTTGTATGAACAATTCAAATAGGTCTGTTGTGGAGGGTCTGTTTTTGATGTTGGCTTATAATTCATTGGGGAATTCCTAGTAAATGTGAAGAGCAATATCTTTTAACCTCGGATTGTATATTTTAAAGGTCAGAAAGCTGAAGGGCTTAGCCTTTCTTGCCTGAGGGACCTCAGTTTCGAAGAGCAGTCTTGAGGCTGTTGATTGAATAACCTTTCACAGGTTTAACTGTTTGCCTTCAGAAATGAAAATCCGGGGCAGAGGTGATTTAAAGCGTGCTGGTGTCGGTACATGCTGTGATAAGGCATTAAGTCTTCCTTTGTCATTCTCTTGCAGCCATGTGCGAGATGATCAAGATCATGCAGGAGTACGGAGAAGTGACCTGCTGTCTGGGGAGCTCTGCCAACCTGCGGAACAGCTGCCTCTTCTTGCAGAGTGACATCAGGTGGGAAAGCCAGGTCTGGACTCCTCAGGCTGCCTGGTGGTGGGCAGTGCAGCACTGGATGTGTGCGAGGAAATCACACCAGCCTGTTTTTTCTTCTATGAGAGGTTTTTGAAGCCACCTGTTTTAGGGTGGGGTGATTGATTGCTCATGTCTTCTGCTAATGATACCAATGCATTTAATAATGTAGCTTAGTTTGTGGGAATAAATTATTTGGAAAGGGAGTTGGACCCACATTTTAAAGGTGTGTGCGGAAAGCACCTGATCTGCGCTATACAGGTCAGGCTTGTGTGTGCAAATTTCCACAGTTGGGAAAGGTATGCTTACTTTTGCACGTGTGTTTTACAAAGAATTGGAGGATGACTTGTATAAATGTTGCAAACATAGTTTTTAGCTGGGTGTCTGCATATAAATGTTCTATCTGAATAGAGGCCAGATATTGGTGTGTTCCACAAGAAATGCACTTGTTAAGTATTTGTTATGGACACTTTTTAAAAGGGGCCTAAAGGATGTAAGAGCATTCTGGTTTTAAACACTACAAATACAGGGTAAATTGACTACAATCGTTTTTGAAAATTAGTAATATGCTTTGTTTTTATATAAATGTTCTTGCCCCACTTGTTCCTTTTGTGCGCATGCCATGATGTCTCCAAGGTAAAATTACAACATTTTATCTACTCCTTTGTTTCTGTAAACTTATTAAACCCATGAGAGACATTTTTAGCATAATCTATCAGCATTATTAC
Organism: Pelochelys cantorii; assembly: GCA_032595735.1. Classification (NCBI taxonomy): domain Eukaryota; kingdom Metazoa; phylum Chordata; order Testudines; family Trionychidae; genus Pelochelys; species Pelochelys cantorii. The sequence continues at coordinate 18,882,649 of CM064344.1, forward strand.
TTGTGTGCTTTGCCCAAGTCATGTTGGACATTGATAGTATCAAGGATCATTTCCAGGGGTGCATAGTGCATCACTTTCTCATTTGGCAGTCAATAAATTTGCATTGCTTCTGTGGAATGAAAGATTGATCCTAGAGAACCAGGCTCTCACACTGTGTGTGTTAGACTGTATTTGTCATTGGCTGATCTGCCTCTCATCGTAATGAGTCAGATCAGTTGTAAACTGACATCAAGATGTTGCAGAGGTGAGGAGTGATCTTGGATCACCACGCCCGACACCATCAAGGAACCTGATTTTCAGAAAGTGCTGGTCTCCTAACTCCTGTAAACCAGATTGGGGCCCCCGAACAGGGGCATCCAAAATCCTTAGCCACTTCTGAAATTCTTGGTGTTAATTGAAAACCAGTGCTTCTTGTGTTCCTAAATCCATTAGGCACTTTTGAAACTCCCACAGGGAGCCATGGGTGATGTATCTACAACATGTAGTGTATGAATATACATGCTGTGTACCTGACCTTCAGTGCATACACGATTTTCTTCCCATGTGGTGATGCCTTCCTTACCATTGCACTGTTGTCTGTGCAGCATTGCGTTGAATCCTCTCTATCCATCCCGCTGCTCCTGGGAGACTTTCGGCTACACCACAAGCACTAACATGACACAAGTCTCCGATGACCTTACACCCCTGCAGCTCTCAGGCCATCTCAATAGCTTGCCCTGCTCCTTGTCCTTCCACCAGGAAGAGAGCATCAGCATCATCCGACTTATAGAGCAGGTGAGTCGGCCGTGTTCGCCCTTTGGCTCACGGAAGGTCAATATATCCAGAGTCACAGCCAGACTGTGAAGGTCTCCAGTCGTAATAATCCGACCTGTCTGTCATGAAGAGTGCAGCAGGAGTCTCATGTGGCCGGTGATTAGGCCTCCCATTCAGCTTTTTTAGCCCTTGTCCACAGCACACTCTGCTGGTACCAGCTGCCCTTTGCTTGGTCAGTATTGGGGAGATACTGTTCTACCTGACTTCTCCCTTTCCCTTGAAGCATGTCAGATGCGGGAGAGCCAGGCAGTCAGTCTGAGACTCACCACACTTAGGCAAAGTGAGTGTAAAAGCTTTGCTACTCAGAGATGCACAGGCCTGTGGGAGGAGGGAATGCGTTGCAGTACCAGTATCCGTGGGTAAGGAGCGTGCCTACAGACCTCTGTAGCTGGAAGAGCCTTTACTGCAAACTTAGCATTAAATTGGGTAAGGCCAGGATGTTTGCAGAGGTTCAGTTTCAGGCTTAATTTTGCATCTCCACCCCCACCATTCCCCACCGCTGGGCTGGAGACCCCCTGGCTTGTCCCACACCACGTTTAACTCCTCTCCCTTCCCACCCTCCCCATATGACCCAGAGACTCTGCCTCAGCCACCCAGAATATTTCCTGGGAGGTTGTCACTGCATGGCTGTTTTCATGCCAGGTGAGTGTAAGCTCCCCTTGGGCTCCTTGCAGCAGTACCCTCCCAGTGATTGCCACGCAGGGGCTTGTGCTTTCTTGCAGGCCAGGCATGCGACATACGGGATCCGCAAGTGTTTCCTCTTCCTGTTGCAGTGCCAGCTGATGCTGGTGGTCATTCAGGTGAGCCCCCTGCCCTTGTGGTGCTTAGGGGATGAAAGCTGGGGGATGCGAGGGTGAAATCCAGCGGGTGGGTCAGCTCTGGAAGGATGGGGTCTGGCATTCACCAGGGCTTATACTGCTCTTATAGTCAGGGCCTTGTGTATCCAGTATGCTTGTTTCAGTCACACATGTTGCTGGTTGAACATAATCCTGTAAATGAACACACTTTGGTGAGAGCAGTTATTGTGCTAGCTACGATAGGACTCTGTGGTTGCCTCGTGGCCTAGTCCAGGGGTGGGCAGTAATTTTTTGTGGGAGGCTACTCCAGGATTTTGGAAAGTGGTCAGGGCCTGCACTTTTCTGTGGAGGAGATGTGGGGTCTGGGATGGAGGTTGGGTGCAGAAGGGTGCACAGGGTAAGGGACTGCCAGGAGACGGTGTGAGGTCTGAGAGGGAATTTGGGTGAAGGAGGGGGTTGTGACCTGGGTCAGGGCATTGGGCTATAGAGCCAGGGAGGGAGTATGGGCGCAGGAGAGGTTTCTGATCTGGGGGAGGGGCTCAGTCTGGGAGGGAACTGTGACCTGGGAGAAGGGGAGAGGAGGGTTTGGGTGGTAACCTGGGGAAGGGAAATGGAGTGCAGGGTCTGGGAGGGTTTTTGGGTGCAGGAGAGGATTCTGGCCTGGGGAAGGGTGCAGGAAGAGGGTACAGGGTCTGGGAGGGAGTTGTGACCTGGGGCAGGGAGGTGCAGAGGGTTTGGATGGTGACCTTGGGGAGGGAGCTGTGGTGCAGGAGGGGCCGAGGTGCCAGAGGCAGGCTCTGGCAGGGAGGCGCTTATTTAAGTGTCTCCTGACCAGCACCCTCAAGGCAGGCTGGACTCCCTGCCTGCTGCAGTCCCAGACTGCTTGAAACTGCAGGCTGTTCCCTCCATGTGGCTATTAGCTCCCGGAGGGGGAAGAGACTTGCGTTGCCCCCATCACTCAGGCCAATCTCTCAGCTCCTATTGGTGGTTGTTTCCAGCCATTAGGAACTGAGGATTGGGCTGGGGGCAGAGAGATCACACAAAACCTCCCCCTGCCTGCAGAGCAGGGAGCCATACCGATTGCGTTTTAAACTGCAGCAGCTATCTGTGTGAGGATCCCGGCAGGGTGGTCTGTGGGCCGGATCCGGTGGCTTGGTGGGCTGGATCTGGCCCTCGGGCCATATTTTGCCCTTTCCTCTGCTGTAGGAAAGGTTTTAACTATCCTCTGTCAAGGAAAGTTCTTTGGCCCCTGTATTTGTAGCCTGGGGCCTTGTGTAGGCACTGCTGTTCCCAGGGAAGTCTGCAGGGCCGGCCCACAACATTTTGGCATCTGAGGTGGGGAGCTCAGATGATGCCCCCCATGTCCCCTCGCTTGGGCCAAAACTTTGAAAGGTCTCAATTCTGCCTTCTTCCTGTTCTACTCCTCTCATGGTACTGCTCTGCTACCTACCCCAATAAAGGAGAACTAACAACTTTAAATGCCTTGTTCAAAAATTTTAAGTGACACTTAACTTTCAAACGCCTGAACACTTTGTGCATCTAGAGCAGAGAGAATACCATATGCACCAGCAGCAGACACAATTTTCTACACTTTGGGTCCTGGTGGTGCGCCCCCACAGTCTGGCACCTGAGGCGGCCGCCTCAATTCGCCACATGGTAAGGCCAGCCCTGGAAGTCCGTCTCCAGCCTCTGCCACCGCACAGTCCAGAGCAGCAGGCAGGGCTTTGCATCACTTCCCAAGGCAATCCCCAGGTTCTCTGGTGTCCAGGGTGGGGCATGGAAAGAAGAGGGTGTGGGAGCAGGTGCGGGTGCGGTTGCCCTCCCAGTCCTGTTGCTGATCTTGCCTTTCCCTTTGGGGGTTTTTTTTGTTCAGTTCCTCTCCTGCCTGGTGCAGCTGCCACCCATTCTGAGCACTACAGACATCTTATGGCTCTCCTGTTTCTGCTACCCACTGCTAAGGTGAGTGAGTTGAGGGCATCTCCCTGGGTGTGTTTCCCTTTGCTGTGGCTTTGCCATTTGGAACTATCATCTGCCAGTGCCTCTTGGGGGTATTGTGAGGATTAGCTAATGTCCCTGAAGGCCCATGAGCTCCTTGGCTGAAAGGGTCTTTGGAAATGTTGCAGGGTTGTTAATGCTTGTGTGTGGCTTGGCTTCATGAGCCCTGCCCTTTGTTAGGGAGCCCTTGTAAGACGTTTCCCAGGATGCTCACCTCCACCTGCTATAATATGTGAAAATTGCCAACGGCCTTGTCTGTCTCAGGATTTCCCATGTCCTAAAGATGACATGGTGGCTAATGTAAGGACATGCCTTTCTTTGGAGTGTGGCTACATGCAGGGAGCAGTGGTGCACATCTCCTGGAGCTGAAGGAACTGTCTTTGGGAGAGTTGGGGGAGCCGTAAGGTTCTGGAGAGCTGTCCTGGTGCTGTGCTGGGAGGTTTAGCATCACAGTGTTATCAGGACATGAGGTCACACGTGGCTATGATAGTGTGAGGTCAGGAAATCCTGGTGTGTCTGTCGGGCGCACAGCACCTCTGCAGGGACAATGCTGCTCTGGCAAGGGAGGGGACTGGATAACCTAGGGGATGCCTTTTTCATTTCTAACTTCGACCCTTTAAATAGGTCCTCTCTCTGCTCTCACTCCTTGTTACTGCAGAGGGGTGGGGGATGTTTCTCCTTTCTTCTCTTGCTCCTGTGAGCTAGGAGGCGTGTTCTTTATTCCTCCAAGTTCCCCTCCTTGCTGGTAGAGGGCAAGGAGATTTTGTGTCTTCCTACCTCCTTCCAGCTTCCCTGGTGGCTGGGAAGATTGGAGCTGCACTCTGTGTGGAGAGCACTCCTGATCAGGCAGAGCCAGAGGGGCTGCGGGTTGAGATCCCTATCTGACCCTGTACCCCTTTTGCTCACCTGGAGGTTAGCTAACCCCTTGCCCTTTGAACCTTCCACTTTCTGAATTTCTTCAGGAGTAGGGTTAAGAAAATAGAAGTATCTTGTCAGAGCACTTAGAGTTTAGCAGCCTGGCCAAGGCTTTCCGTGCTAATGCTAGAGGCGGTGAGATTTGCTCCTCCTCTACTTCAAGTGCGAGGGCTGGGGACCCCATTGGGACTAACCTCTCTCTCTTTCCCCAGTGTCTCTCTCCTGGGCAAGCCCCCCCACAGCTCCATCATGTCCATGGCAACCGGGAAAAATTTAACCTCCATTCCTAAAAAGGTAGGAAGCGTGCTGGGTGGGAACAGCCTTCACGTCCCACCCGAGCTCAGAGGTTATCCGGGGTTGGGAAGCAGTCTGTGCTGAGGCTCTGTGCTGAGGATGTGCTTTCCTGCTGCCCCCTTGCAAGTTCCATCCTGCTGACTTGACTCATGGCCTCGCCATCCTTTGAGGGCGACAGGAGGAAGGGAAGCCCTGGCAGCCAGTGTCCTTTTTGGGGCTGCCAGTGGCTTGGCCGGGTCCTGGCGATGCAGCCACTTTGGGCAATCGTTGAGGCGGGGGCAAGGAGGCCCTTGCTGCTGCTTAAGCTGATGAAGCTATTGTAGTGTCCCAGGAGCAGAGGAGATGGACAAAAGCCAGGAGGAGAGGCTGAAATGGAGTAAATGCCTCTGATTCCGGGCTAGTCTCCTGAGTGACTGCCTTGTGCTGCCCCCTGTTTGCAGACTCAGCATTACTTCCTGCTCTGCTTCCTGCTGAAATTCAGCCTGACCATCTGCTCCTGCCTCGTCTGCTTTGGGTTCACACTGCACGAGTCTTGCAAAGGGATGAACGCCACCAGCCTCAACCTCACTTCTTGCTCCTCCATCATGGTGCACAGGTGAGGAACAGATCCTGCCACAACACGCACCTCGCCCTGCTGTCCCCTGCCCTCCTCCAGCTCCTTGTGTTCCCTGTGCCCCAGCACCAGTTTTCTTTGGCCTGCTTCCCTTCTCTTCTCTTTCTCAAGGGCTCACTTTGCTGGAGCAGCCGCCCAGGTAGTGTACGTCAAGCTTCCTTCTGCCAAATAACCACCACGTCCCACCAGGTTCTGGCTGTAATGGTCAGACACTGTTCTGTGCCCTTCTCACTGGAGCCTGGACTGTGATACTTTCTGGGACAGGTCCTGCCCGCTGTGTGGCCTGATGTACACTGAAGCTATCAAAATCCTACTGGTGCAGGGTGGTCCTGGGCTTCGTCCTTTTGATACCTAGACCTCCCACTCCCTGCATGGGATGGAGGCTGGATCTCCTGCCCCCAGTGCTCTCCATGTCCTACATTGGGAAGAGGCTGTCCCTTACCTCTGTCCAGGACAGGGATGTGAATGATTAACTAGTTACTAGAAAGCCTCATTCTTAATGGGTGAGGCTTATGGTTCTGGTTAACCGGTGGGGGCTGGTGCAGCTCCCCGCCCAGGCAGAGCAGCCCCTGGCTGCCCCCTCCCCCACCAGCCTCTCTTTAATTAAACAATTCAACAGGATTTTACATCCTTAGTCCAGGAGGAGGCGCCTGTCCCTGTAACTGTACTTGAGCCAGCCTGAATCGTTAAGCACACCCATATCTTCGAGTTGTGTCTGAAGCAATGACTCAGTGACCAATTTAATTTCCCAGTGACGCTGACGGTGCCCCTGACTGGTTTGGAAAGTTTTCCAATGCTCTCCTCTTAGCACAGAAGCTCACAGCTGGTCTGATTGTTTTGCACACTGGTAAGTCCCTGTTGCTTTTCAGTGCTGATCCATGAGCTTTCAGGGCCCACTCTGGTTCCTGCACTGCAGCAGGGCAGTGTCATCCTGTGGTTAGAGCCCAGATAGCTGGAAGAACTTGCCACTAAGTCTGGCTTTGCACTGAGGGACCTTGGGCAGGTCCATGCCTCAGTTTCTCCACCAGCAAAACATGGGTAACTCTTGCCTACTTCTCACGGAGGTGAGGCTGTTTGGGAAGCACCTCCTGATCCTCGCATGGAAGGCAGGGTGCAGGGGCATCCGTTCAGGCTAGAGACTCTTGGGGGCAAAGGCTTTCTCTCGTCCCTCTGCAGTAATAACTAAAATCACGTCCGTCTCTCTCCTCAGTCTTTATATCCATCACCCACGTCCATCGCACTAAGCCGCTGTGGAAGAAAAGCCCCTTCACTAACAGATGGTGGACGCTGACTGTGGGTGTCGTGTGAGTATCATCCAGTGCAGACTAGCAGGGAGGGGCAGGGCCTGTCTTTGGCTCAGCAGGCTCCTGCCAGCTCCAGACACTTACCCCAACACTGCACAAAGATTCCTATGAGATCAGTGAGCACTTTGGGAAACATGTTCAGCAGCAGGGGTGCAGGACGCTGGGGCTAGTGTGAGCCTGTCAGTAGGAAGGTATGTGCCTTGTTGCAGGAGCAGGCATACTCGGGCCTGAGCCCTGCATTGCTGGTCCCACGAGGTGTGTGGGCATGTCTGAGCCCTGTGGTCTCCATTCATTGAATTAGGTTGCTGGGGCAGGTGGTGCAGACGGCTCTGGATCTGAAGCTGTGGACAAACGTAGACTCTCCGTTAACCTTTAACGATGTTCACATCTCCCTGGTCTCGTGGCTCCTCGGCTTCCACTCCCTCATCCTCGTGGTGATTGTCAACGAGATCGTCAAACTCCACGAGATCCGGTAAGGGATGGTGGTGAGAGGGGAGCCTGGCAACCTAGCCCAGCCAGGGCTGTCCCTACAGGGGCGCAGGGCCCAGGACCCGCCCCCACTCCGCCCCCTTGCCTCTCCCCCGAGCAATGGAAGCAGGGGGATTACCAGGGGCCTGGCGTGGGACAGCAGCATGGGTCGCTCCCTCTCCACTCACCACGGGGGCTGGAGCAACCCGACAGCCTGCTCTGCCTGGTCACCCTCTCCCGGCCCGCCGCCCTCTGCTTCCCCGCGGTGGTGGGAAGTGCAGCGCCCTGGGGTCAGGGCACTCTATTTCCCGCTGCCGTAGGGAAGCGGGATGCAGTGGGCCGGGACAGTGCAGCATGGTGGAGCAGGCTGCTGGATCACTTGGGGTGGCAGCAGGGGGACACCTCCCCTTCCCCACTCGAGTCCAAGCCAGAGCCCTGTAATCCCCTGGGTCCCTCCTGTCCATAGAATGGTTGGAGCAGCCGCCATGGGGCCCCCCGAAGTGCAGAGCCTGTATTGTCCTATGGACAGGATAGCTCTGGCCCCAGCTCCTGGCTGGTTCTTGGGCTGAGCTGATGTGTAAGAGACAGGAGGGAGAATAACGTGGACTATGTTGTAATGTCAGTTTGTAAGCGGCGTGCCTGCTCCACCTCCCGGCCCGCTGCAGTGCGTGTGGCCGGCTGGCTTCAGAGTGCTTGCTGCCTGGGCTCTGGATGGTCAGGTGCCCTGTTCTCTGGGGAGAGTTGCTCAGTGAGCTGCCCCTCTGCCCTAATGTGCTGCTCTCCCTTTCTGCTCTCTCCAGAGTGCGGGTCCGTTACCAAAAGAGGCAGAAGCTGCAGTTTGAAACCAAACTGGGGATGAATTCTCCATTCTGAGCCCCGCCAGCAGCAGTCCTGTGGAGATGCCGCGTGGGGCGAGGGGCGTACGCTCCCAGCCCTGCACAGCCTTGACCCGTGCGGCGGGAGTGATGGCGCTGGAGGCTTTGGAAGGCTTCCCTTCCGCACCTGGACCCGGCAGGGCTCCTAGCCAAGAAGCAACAGAACCAAGAGAAGCCACTGCCGGAGCTGTGCTCGGGAGTAGGTCTGAGGCCCCTTGCTGTGCTCCAGGGGAGTGGGCGCTCTGGCTGCCCTGCAGGCGGCTGTTCCTTTTTAGTTATTTATTTTTAGTACCGTGACGACCTTGAAATGAAGCAATTTCCCCTTGCGGATTCTTCTCCAGGATCAGCTGGGTCTGTGCAGATGAGGGCCCCCGGCGGGGCTGCCGGGCCTGTTGGGAGAGGCGAGAGGATTATGGGGGGGGAATCCAGGGCTGCTGGCGTAAGAGATCCCCAGCCACAACCCTCCTGCTGGTTTGCCCTTTTTGTTAAAGGATTTTATTTTGTGGGACTCCCCAGCTCCCATCTTGGCCGCCCTTCTCTGCGCCCCCCTGGGGTAGAGCCTCTTGTCTCCTGCAGCTCTGTGAGCGCTGCTGATCAGAAGCAGCCTTTCTCCAATGAGGGTTCTGCTCAGGCTTCCCAGCCCCACACTGGGTGCACCTAGAAGCCTCCTCTTCTCCGTCTGCAGTGTCAGGCCTGCCCTCTAGTGGAAGTGGTCCAGAGGCACGGTCCAGATGCGGGCTCCTGGGGTCCCAAACTTGTGGAAGTGGGGATGGAGGCAGGTCTTTAAGCAGAGTCTATTTGAATCCCACGATAGGATCCTGGCCCTGCTTGTTTCAGGAGGAGAGGGAGCGCCCTTTGGGGACACAGCCAAAGTGTGCCAGCTTAATGTTATCAGCCTGGCCAGCTTCCGCATGTTGGGGGGAGACTCCCTTAACGCTAGCCCCAAATGAGGCTGCTTTACAGTTGTCTCCCTCATGCATTGGTGGATTTCTGGTCTGTGTCACAGACTTGTGCAGATTACCCTCCCTGTGACCATCCTGCTTTGGCAGCCCTGTCTGAGACCAAGGGCTGGGGGAGAATGGGGGGTGTTTGCATCTGGCTAAGCGAAGCTGTCTGCCCCAGGAAAGGTGTCTGCAGTTGACTTCGATTTCAGGGGCCCCAGCCTTTCCTGGAAGCAGGTGTGTTGTTGACAGGCAGGTCCAGCAACAGGATCTCCCTGCTGCTTGGGATTGTGACTGACAGGCAGGTTGGGAAACAGCTGCCTTCCCAGATGCATGGTGCTGTGGGATCATGTCCTTTTGTGCTAGTGTTTCAGAATATCCCCCTCCGAGCACCAGGTCCTCATGGCTTCTGATTGTAGGAAAGTTGGTTCGTTAGTGGGTAGCTCTGCTATGCTGCGTCCCCACCCCCTCACCTACTGCCAGGGAAGTCCCAGGCGGAATGCAGCCCCCTGAACTAGGAAACAGTTTCATGAAGGGGCTTATCTATCTCCTGACACACTGGGGCAGGTCATGTGCCCTAGCACAGCATGTTGGCATGGATCCAGGCTACAGCAGGGGTAAAAAAAGCCCCAGAATAGAGAAGCCTGGGGTGGCAGAAGCCCCCTTGCACCTTTGCACAGAGCTGGTGTCGGCTCTGGCTGCAGACTGGAATGTGTGAGCCTGTTTAACAGACCACTCCCGCTGCTGACACTGAGCCAGTGATGGAATTTACTCCTTCCCAGACTTGGAGGCCAGACCAAGTCAGGCAAATCCTGGCTTCATCTGTGCTCCCATAGTAACGTCACAAAACACAGATGTCACCTTGGGCCTGGAGCAGAGAGGAGTAGCCGTTGATCATTTCCTGACAGATGGGGAAGGGTGGAGGGTCCCAAGCCAGTTCCCTGGTGCTCCACTTTGTCAGCCTTGTGTTTCAATGAGAGCAATAACAAAACCAAGGATGATCCACAATATTCATTGCGAAGTAAACAGCCCCACTTTCCCAAATAGGTGGTGGTGGTGGTGGTGGTGGTGGTGGTGGTGAGAGGGGGGATGTATGCACATGCAGGCACCACTGTGTGAATAAATACACTGGAATAGCTGGGGTGTAGTTTTGTGAATGAGGGGATGGGGTTAGTGGGCAGTTCTGCTCTGGTCCTTAGCAGTCTGTCACTGCTAGCACGAACTTGGTCAAATATAGTAAGTGAAGGAGACTCTGTCTTTCCAGTGCGGTCTAGCCCATGCCTTCGCTACATTGGGGAGTTGTACCATGTTAGACATAATAATTGGCAAGCATGATGCTAAACAGGACTTGGCATCTGGTATAGACAGGAACAAAGCATGTTTTAAAATGTGTTGGCTGATTCTGGGAGAATCCTGGAGTTCACCATGTTTGAACACAACTGTACTTGTCCAGGTTAAGGGCAAAATCATGCCTAGTATCATGTTAACTTTCTAGTTGATACGGTTTCCCAGTGTAGACAAGGCTCAAAGGGGGCAACTGAAGGGAGCTAACAAGAGGACTTTGAAAAGATTAGTCTGCATCCCCAAGCACAGAGTGCAGCCACGATGAAAGCCTTCATGTCTGCAGAGCTGCCAGGGTTGCATGGGATAACCATGCTAGGCAGCTGAGAACTCTGATCAATGGCAATAAGGTAAAGCAGAGTTGTTTTCCGTGGTTCCAGCCTGAAGTGTAACCAGGTAAAACCAGCCCCTTCATTTTCTGTAGTTGTCTGTCTGCATGTAGCCAGTCACATTTGCTCGCTTCCCAAACCAGACTAAGCCTTCTACTGAGAGCGCTCCAGGAGAGTGAGTTGGAGCTGGCCCCAGGGCACGTGTTTAACTAAATTCCAGTTGCAAAATTGGTGATGCCTGAGACAGCAAGAACCCAGCTTGGCTTTCAGAGCTCAATGTGAATTTGCAGAGTTGGCAAGTAGGAAAAAATCTCTTTACTTGCAAGCTGAGCTGATTTGAACAGGAGTCAGATGCAAACATGTTGTTCTCCCAGAGCCCCACTTAAAGCTGCAGAGCTCTGTTTAGCTTGTTTCATAGCATGATTTTACAGGCAGCAGCTGCCAAAGTTCAGAACTGGCCTGTCCCTCTTCTAGACCCTCAAGGGGGCATGTCCTGTAGATTTACTTTTCTGTGGTAATCACTTTGAAAATAGCTCTCTCTTGCCACTCTCTCCTCCTCTCCAGCTACACTTCAAAATATTAGAAGAATTGAGCCTTCTTGGTAGTCATCTTTCTGTATAGGCCTGGTCACCTCACACCTTCTCCCCCCTTAACAAGCCAGGGTTTCAGAAAGGCATGAGTGCACGGCTTTGGAAATGAGTTTCCTACACCGAAATGTTTTTAAATGGTGTATATTTTATATTGAAAATTAAAACTTTTTGGATGTATGTAAAAAAAAAAATTTGATTTGTATTAAAACTTGTAAATTGTGTAAAAAACACAAGCACCCAATGTATGAATGGCAATAAATGATTGTCTTTGATACTGTGTATGAAGGGGAGGGAGCTTATTTTCAGTTGGCTCGGGACACTAGTGAGAACTTTCATGCTGGAAGGGGGGGGGGGGGAGGGAGGCTGGGCTAGGCAATGTAGCACAGTTCCCTCTGAGAAACTGATTCATCCGTTGTGGGAGGCAGTGGACCTGGCTCTCCCACTGACTTGCAGTGTGCCTCTGTTCTGCAGAATAACCCTCTCTTTCCACTGTGATCCAGTGGCATGAGAAGTGCTAGGCACTGTCCCAACTACAGCTGCAGTAATCAGCTACTCTAGTAATGAACTAGAGCCATGTGTGGGTGAGGTGGGCAATCAGCCCTTGTGAGACTTTGGTAATGCCTGAAATACGTTGGTCCTGGGTGAGAGGTGCTAGAGGCGTTTCAGTGGTGTTGGAGCCAAGTAGGAGAAGGTGACGAACTGGCTGGAGCGGAATCAAGTGGGCACTGAGAAGAGTGGAGGAAAATAGATTAGGAAGGAATTATTTTCTTGAGAAAATGTGACTAGAGGGCCTAGAGAAGATGTGACTTGTTTTACTGTTGCATAAGTCAGCATTAGATGGGGAACGGAAGCCCGGAGTTCTGGCTTGCAGCCCAGTGTTCTAGCCATCAATCCTTTCCTTTTCACCACTCCACACTGCTAACATGTAAGGCCAAGTCTTTGTCCCTGGAGACACGAGCAGGGAGAGCAAGGGGACAGTATCGACACAACTGAGTCAATAAGGCAGAACTGTCAAAGGGGAAAAAAGCCCCACTGTTTAATAGAATTAAGTCTTAATTGATGTTAGTGGAAAACAAACTGCATGATTAACACACATGGTCCAGATGGTTTAAAATCGGTCAGTCTGGTGCTTACATGGACTATTTTTCCCCCTCCCTATGAAGAACAGGGGTTGGTTAGACACGGTCATGCCCGTATATAATTTACACAGCATACAATATCTTTAAAATAAAGATCTAGAACTTTAAAAATAAGCATTCCTCTGAGAGAAAAACAAATATGTAATTCTGTTATTGACAGAACACTCTGCTGCCCCATGTGGTGGCTCTACCCCAGTGTCTTTTATTCCTGTCCTTTAATAACCCACTTTGGAATCTGGTTAGTAAATATATAATCACATTTAAAATATATACATTTTGTCTTTAAAAAAACATTTACAGTTTATCAACATTGGAAAAAGTTGGACTAGTCCCATGTCAACTCATTGGACACAAAAACCCCTTGGTAAAGGTTTCTTTTTAAACCTTTTTGTAAAGTGCCACTGGTTGCAGCTATTTTAAAAAGTTCATTTTGTAGCACTTGCCATTTCACACATGGAGATTTTTCAGGCAACACTATGTATAAAATACAAAGAGATTTGACTAGCTACGGTCAAGGTGGGTTAGCATCAAAACTACCGCCAGACCTTGCTGACTGACAAGTTTTGTTTTTACATAGAAGTCAAGGTCACATGAGTTCCATCTCTGGCCAGTAGGGATCATGGTACAAATGGTTACTACACAAGTCACTGAGAAATAAGTGGGCTGGGGTGAGTGGATTTTACACAGAGCTGCTCTCTTTCCAGTGCAGGGAGAGTTGAAGCTGTAAACAGTCTAATACCAAAGTAAGGTGAGGTGCAAATTTCCCTGTGGATGGGGAAGACAGCTGCTTCTTCAGTCACCTTCATCATTTAGCTTTAATTTTATAAAGGTAAATTTGCTTGGTGGTTTTTGCAACAAATGTGCAGTTTAGTGTGAAACATGCAATTTTCCCTTTTTATTGCTCTGGTGCATTCACTCATTTGGCATGTCAGGTGACCCCATACGGGTCCTTCAAGAAAAAGTTGTCGTTAAAGCAATCCAGATATAACTGCTGCTAAGAATGAAAAAATTGAGGCTGCTGTTCCTTTGCTTCAGCCCTTCAGGCGTGGGTGACTGTAGCTTCATTTTACAGTAGCTGTTGGGGTGCTAAAACTAACATAGTGCAGTGCGGTCGTTTCTAGCCCCATTCTTCTCGAAGCTGCTCAGTGTTTAGTGGGGGTAAGAAGCATGTCCCCCCCAGTGCTGCTAGCTTTGCTTCCAACTCGGCTCGGAGGCTTATTCCGGGTCTATCTCCCTGCTTGGAGTTGGGCTAGAGCAGGTGTGTGGAAAGAAGAGAATGTGTTTGCCACAAAATGACAACCTGTTCCTGCCCAACTGGCTGGCTTTGCAGTATTGCAGCAGGCAGAGGGTGCTGACAGGGATCTCCTACAGTCAGAGCCAGCAGAGGGCACCCTCAGCAGTAGCAACATGCTCCAGGCAGACTGTCCTTGACTGTTCCAGTACATGCTCTTCCCACTCTTGGCCATGCCACCAAGAATGAATCCAAGCAGGAAGTCTGGGGAGATTGACACAACTGTTGTGAAGTATTGAGCCTGTTTGCTCCTTTATGGGGTAGAGACTGTGCCAGCTGCTCTCTGAGGGCCCGGCTGTGGGGATTTAAATCTACTTAGATTACACGCTGCCTTACACTGACATGCTTAAGAAGCAACAAATAAAGCAGGAACGTTTCTTCTCACCCTGAGAGCTGCCAAGCTGCAACAAGTCCCATCTTATTTTGGTGGCTGATAATGTGCAGTCCCGGCAGGGCCTAAGTGCTTGGCTCTGCTGTGCCTGCCCAAGGAGGTCCTCTCCTCTAACATGTTGTTGGCAGGGTTTAAATAATAAGCTGCAGGACTCCGCCCTGGGGCTAGTGAGGAAAAGTCCCTTGAAGAAGCTTTGTGTGGGGGTTGCAGGAAGAGGAGCTCTTGGCAGCCATCAGCTGAGCTCACGTCGGGGGGGGGGGGTTGGACTCCCAGGCATGTGAACTACTGCACTCAAACTCCATCGGCATCAGGACCAATCATGAAGGTGGAAAGGTGCAGCTGCCTCTTCCTTGTGCTCATCTCCTGCAGCTCCAAAGAGTCATATAGGAAATGCCACTGGGGCTGAGACCGGGCGGCTGGGTCTCCAGTCCATTGGGATGGCCCAGGAGAGGTGAGGGAGGTACGTGCTCCAAGCCATAAAGTGCAGGAGGGAGAAGGATCAGAGTAGCTGTAGTGACCCCTGGGCAGAGTAAAGGGCCATCCCCCTTCTCGCATTAGCACAGCAACTGGGGCTCAAGTCTCAATCCAGCATGGCGTCCAGCTGGTCAGCCAGGTCATCGAACATGTTGCTGATGTCTTCCAGGATGTTCTTAGCCAAGTGACTGAGGGGGAAAGAACGAAAAGGCAGGTTGGGTATGGTCATGTGATGAGCAAAGGCCTCAGCGCCCTGTGAAACCAACAACGCCAGGCACTCCACTGCCTCTCCCAAACCAAGGTGTATGTTGGGACCTGGGCTCAGCTCAGGAACGGGGCTGGCACACGTGGGCCCCACCACACAATGGAGGAAGCTTAAAGAACTGACCCAAGTGGTTCTAGGCATGCTGGAGAATAAGTGGCTAAGGAATAACTTACCCCCCCGCTCTGCTCTTAGGGCACCCTGGAGGCACCGGGCCATGGTGTCACCACCCCCCCAGTCTGGGAGCCCTGCTCCCCCCCAGGGCTGTTCCCTCACCTCTCTGCCTCCTCGGCTGTTATTTTTTTCTCTGCAGCCTGCAGTGCGGCTGCCAGCGAGGAGTTGGTCTGTTCTAGTCTCTGCTGAGCCAGGGCTGCATCCGGAGCGGCATTCAAAGGCTTCATAAAAACCGGCAGCCTGCTGCTCAAGGCTGCCTTGTTGCCAGTCTCCAGCTTGGATGGGCAAGCAGTGGATCCGGCCACCTCTGTGGCCATCTCGGCACTTGCCCAGGGGGCGACAGTATTCCGGGAGGGCTGCAGGACTTGCTGATAAATCGTTTTTGGCCCTGAAAATACCAACTTCGTGGAAGCCACAGAGGTGTGCTTGGCTGAGGCATCTGGAAGGGAACAGATACAACCTAGTTCAGTCATGGTCCCATGTAGGCTGCATCAGCTCTGGGCCAGGAGACACCCAGCCCAGCTGGCTAGGCCAAAGCTCCCCTCTCATCCCTCCACAGACACACCAAGCAGCAGCTGAGACTCCCTGTGTGACATGAGGCAGGGGTGTAGCTGACAGCTGCCCCACCCAACTCCCTGAGGGACCCCCACCCCAGGAGGAGCTCTTAGTTCACTCTGAACACAAACCATCTATTGCACGTACCTGGCCCTACAGTCGAGGTTCTCAGGATGGCTCCCCCATGCAGCTCCCCAGGGCTGGCTGATTTCAGAGGCAGTGGAGGCTTTTTGATTCCCTTCTCCAGAGACAGGATGCTCTTCTCAATCTCAGCTATCCTGAATTCCACACTGTTGTCGTCAAAAACGTCTCCAGCCCCTCCGGGCTCTGGCTCTGGGACTTGCAGGGCTGGGCCCGTAACACTCATGGCTGGGGCCTGTGCATATTGTTGGGGCGGACTCGCAAGAGCCTGGCTCTGGCCAGCCAAGCTGAATGCCTTCAGCAGAGTCTGTAGTGGCTCCCTCTCTTTATACCTGGGCCTCCGCTTCACAGTGTCAGACTCAGTGAGGTTGAATTCCAGCACTTCCAGCTCTTTTGTTGTGGTTCCTCCCAGCTCCTTCCCAGCAGAGGAGCAGGGAAGCCCCACGTTGGTACCTGTCGAGGAGCTGGACTCAGAGTCTAGCGTGGTAGCTTCTGCCTTGTGTTGCCCGGTAGGCTTTGGTCGCTGCTTGATGGTTAAGTTGCCTTCTTCTGCAAATGGAATGCACTCACTGGAGCTGTTCTGAGAGGAGGAGGAGGAGATCGCACAGTCCTCTGGGCCAGGTCTTAGCTCCTCCTCTGTGTCGGACTGGACATCCTCCAGGCTGCTTTGCGAGGCCTCTGTCATGGTGCCACTGGGTTCACTGAACGTGCGTCGGCGGGGCCTGCTGCTCTCAAAGGCGTCTCTATCGTTATCTGAGGGTCTCGTGCTGCAGGAGCCTTCGGAGATCCTGGCTCCACAGGGCTGACCATCTGAGCCTGCTCTAGAAGTCAGCATGTGATCGGGAGCTGGGGGCTTTTGTAACAGAAGAGGCTTTGGTGGACTGCCACCTGCAGTGGACACCTCCAGCATTGCAGATATACTCTTCACTGTTTGGCTGCTGCCTGAATCGCTGGTGCCTAACCCAGAGGAGGGAGCCCCATCCACTGACTCTTGGGCAACAGCCAGCCCTGTCTCTGAGTCTGGATGCTGCTGCTCACCCTCTGCCTCCACAGCCTGGGCGCTGGAGACAGAGCTCAGGCGCTTGGGAGGAGGCGGTGGAGGCCCTTTCCTCTTTGCCCGGATGGCGAAGGACTGGCTGCGAACAACCTTGGTGTCTGACTGCAGGTAGGTGCGTGGCACTTGGCTCCGCCCCGGGCGCCTGGTGAGGGTGGCGTAGGAGCCCAGAGTGCTGCTGGGTTCCTCCTCCTTCTCGTACTCACTGTCCGACAGGGCATAGCGGTTCAGGCTGTGAGAGCGTTTCTTATACTTGAAGGGGTCTCCATTTTGCTGGTCTCCAGTGTGCCAGGAGCCCGGGGAGGCTCCAGGCTTTGGGGACGCGTATGGGGAGTCCGTGCCGCTGCAGTGGGAATGGAGATAAGAGAAAGCTTTCTGAGCTGATGCCTGGAGGGTGCTCCTCTGGGAAGAGGAGAACGGGGGATACAGGTGTGCTGGGTTCTTGGGCTGCTCAGGAGCAGTGGGGGATTTCAGGGAGATGTGAGGATACATGAAGACATAGGGCGCTGTGCTCTTAGTGGGCGTCTGGGGTGGGGTGTAGGGGGTTGTTGCTGGTAGGGAGTTGGATGGCTGCAACAGAGGAACACTGCCTTTCTGAGCCACGGGCCTCTGGTACTGATCTATCCCTTCCGGGAGGTTCCTCTCTTTCAGAGGGCTTCCCCCACACCCATTGGAGTAGCCATTCAGTGCCTCTTGTGCAGTCAGCTGGGTAATAACCTTCCCATAATTATCTTGGTGAGGTCTCCCGGGCAGAATGCCAGCATTCTCCTTCTGCCGGGGCTGCGCCGAGGAGCGTCCACTGCTGCTGCTGTCGCCACTGCCCAGACTCTCCTGGGAATGGCTGGAGAGGATGGTCCTGGACAACACATTGTCCTGAGAATGGCCTGACCCTCTGGAGCGCACTCCAATGCTCTCCTGACTCCGGGACATCCCCTGCGTGCTCTTCATGGGGAGCGTTTCCTGGCAGCTGTTGGTCATGGCTGTTTGGAGCTCGTAGCTCAGCTCGCTGTCCAGGAAGGTTATCATCTTGGGCGTGTGCGGAGACTGGCCCTCGCCATTCTCCAGGGACTCGATGGTGACGATGTCCAGGGTCCCAGGGATTTTGCGTTGTGCTTCATTGGTGTCGGCTTGGTTCAGGTTCTTGCGGAGGTCTGTCAGCTTCTTGACAGCCAGCATGATCTTTTTCTGGTGGCCTGCAGAGGCACAGGAGTGGAAGAGTTCAGTTTCCATGGCCCCCAGGGAGGACACTTGTGGTTTTAATACTGTGGACCCTTGCACACTGTTTGCACGGAGCGCACGAGGATGCCCACAGCCCATGCAGTGACCCTGCTGTGGGCTGGACTTTAGCCAGCTCCATCGGCAGAGGCAGATGGGAGACTAAGCATCTCTCAGCTACTCACCCAGCTTGTTGATGCCAATCTCCTGCAGGTCCTCCCATGTCAGGTCCGTCACGATGCTGACGGAGTCGTAGCCATTGCTCACCAGCTTCTTGTGGTACTGGGGCAGCCCAATGGCGCTCAGCCACTCCATCAGGTCGGCCTAGAGCACAGCGCCAGGGGGAATTTCATTAGCAGCCCTGCAAGGGAGGGCTCTGCCTCGCTGCTGCTCTCTTCCCTGCAACATGTGCTCATCACCAGCCTGCGTGAGCCCGGCATTGGATTCCCTGCCCGGTGAGACACTTCCCCACGGCTGGGGGTGTCCCAGATTGCTCAGTGCGAGCCGCTCCCTGCCTAGCCTAGGCAATCCCTGCTGCTGGTACATGGGGAAGGTTAGAAACCATGTAGCCATCGCCCTCCATTCACCCCCGACTCTTCCCTGCATGGCCCTCTGTTAAAACCTGCACTTGAGTCTGCGGGGCCTGCTGCTTGGTTAGCACGCCACAGGAACCGGGCCCAGCCCCCGGGGGAAGTGCCCAGTCTCACAGGGCCCTCACGGCCTGCAAAGGCCCCGCCATACCCCCGGCACTGGCGCCCACCATACTTACAGGAATGTAATTGGGCAGCCACTCCGCAATGCTGAGCTGCCCAATCTCAGTGGAGATTTTCTTCCTGTGCCCCGGTTTAGTCACTCCAATGGCTGTTAGGTCCTAAAATGAGAGCAGTTGACTTCAGTCGGCAGGATGCTCAGAAGTCGGCTGGTGCGGTGCAAGGAGTCAGCCACGGGGCGGGCCTGCCTCGGAGAGGCACGGGTTTGTGCTTGTGCTATGGCAGCGGCTGCTTCAGAAATACCAGGGAGACTGTGGCAGGGCCCCTGAGGCAGCTGGAGTCTAAGGGGGGGGGGAGGGGGGGGGATTTCGGTCACTGGGAAAGGCAGGGGCTGGTGCCTGCCTTCAATCCCTAGCACTGCTGCATTCCCGGCGGCCATGCACTCCCCGGTGGCCCCACGCCCGCCGGACCTTACCTCGGGCGTCATGCGGCTGATGGTGGGCACGTCATAGCCGGCACTGAGGAAGTTGGCCGTGTAGAACTCCAGCTGGAACTCGCTAAGCCAGTTGTAAATGGCCTCCGCGTCCTGGCGAGAGAAGCCGACACAGAACAGCTCATGAGGGTGGCTGCACGGGCTGGGGAGAGGCAGGAAACTCCAGGCTTCTCTGGGCAACGCAGCACCTCCCCTTGGGACAGGGACAAGGGACGTGGACTCCCACCCTTCTACTGTCAAACTGGCTGGAGTTAAAGGACGAGGGCAGTGGCTGGGTTGTACTAAACATGCTCCCCCATGGAAGGTAGGCAGTGCTCATGTGGGAGGTGGTCAGGCATCTTGACTTGCGCCCGGCAGGCAGCCCCAGCTTCCCCCATGCCCATGAGTCAAAGGTAGCAGCTGCTCAACTGAACGCAGGGATTAGCAGTGCCTGGGCCCCCTCTCTAAAATGGTCGCCCCCAGCTGGGGCATTAAAGCCCCTTTGGGCCCAGGTACCTTTCCCTCCAAGAGCTGGTCAGGGTGGAGGTACTGGTGCGAGAACATCCTGTTGCTGGCATTGCAGTTGGCTAGGTTCTGGCGCCCGAGGGTTCCTGAGCAGAGAAAGGGGGGACTGTTACTAGGGTGGGCCCGGGGATGGGATCGCGCTGCCGAGAGAGCTTGGGCCTGGGGGGGAACGGAACCTTTTGCCCTGTCGTGTGATTAGTTCAGAGCCTCTTGCTCCAGGCCACCCAGGGAGCCAGCGGCAGAGCTGTTTGCCCGCCATGTGCTGCAGCTGTTGGAGCATGAGGTCACATCCCCTCTTCAAAGCCCTTGCTGCTTCCAACTCCTCCAAAGCATGACACAGACCTGGAGCCTTCTCCCAGCTCTGACCGTGGGCGCTTGGCAGCAGCCCGGAGTGAACGTGGCACACTGGCCTGTCTGATCTCAAAACACAACATGTCTCTTGCAGCTGATCCTACCCCTGAGCTGTCTGGGAGAAGAGCAGGGAAAACACTCGCCCCCGGCCCACGCCTGGAGCGGAGGCAGGCCCTGGAACAGCAGCACGGGGGCATTCGCAAGCCCTCCTGCGTTCTCCCCAGCCCTCTGTGTCTCCTGACTGAAGACAGACAATGCCAAATGCAAACTGACAGCAGTGCTAAGTGTGGAGAGGTAACCCCAGTCCCATACTTGTCTCAGTGGGGGGAGGGGGGCAGTGCCCAGGCACTGTCCATATACCCCTGGAGGCAGGTAGGCAGGCCACACCCCCATTTGACGGCGCGGGAAGCTGAGGCTCATGGAGATGTGACTGAGACTTGCAGCACGATGAGGGTAGGGCTGGGAATAGAGCCCAGCTAGCCTGATCCCTGGGCCTGTACTCAGCCCTAGGCCAGGCCTGTCCCCTGCTCTTCCACAATTCTATTGTAAAAGGAAAGAGCTGCAGTCAAGCTCCATGGTCAATGCAGCGCCAGCCCCTGCGTACCAGAGCGAGGTTCATTCCGCTCCGTGGTGCCCAGTGCTGGCCCCGCACCAGTGCGAGGTGGTGGGACTTTGTCTCACCGAGGCAGCACTGTGAACAGGTAGCCAGGCTGGGCATGTGGGGCTGGTACATACAGAGCTCTAAGGGCAGCTCTGACTGACTCGGAGACACTACAAGCCACAGTCTTTCTCCCTGTTGTCTCTTCCCTTACCTGTCATGGAGCTCAGCTGCCCATTCGGGCTCGTCAGTCCCAAGAGCTGCTGTGGTAGGTCCTCACCACCAGGGGGCAGCGGCTTCACAGGAGAGAAGAGGGACTCAGAAGGGTCTGACAGGGTGGGGCTGAACTGCATGAGCAATTCCCACATGCAGAGGAAGGGACGGCCCAGGCATGCAACTACCAAGCACAGCCTGGGGGAAGAGCCCTGCACCAGGGCCTCCATGACAGGACTTCTGTGTATCGTGGAGCAGAAGAACAGGGCCCTGGCAACCCACGCAGTCAGCCGGGCACAGGAGCCCTCCGGCTAGAGGATAACAGTCCTACTACTCCTGTCTGAGGCAGATCCTCAGCTCTTCACCCCAGCCTGGGCATAACTGCAAATGGGTTTGTAACATGCACACCTCTCGGTGCACAGCAGTAACTGCCCCTGCCCGGCTCCCAGTGCTGGGGACAGAGAGGGTGACTGGGCCTCTAATCCTGGGCAGCCTGTGCCAGGGCTGCATTTCCAAAGGCTCCTCTCCAGCTGGGTGGGCTTAGCAAGACTGGTCTCTTGCCAGGGTCTTACCCGTTCAGACACCACACTGTGCAATAGACACACATTCCTGGAGCCCAGTCTGCTGCTCCCAGCAAGCCACTGGCTCTGAGAAACAGGTGGGGCCTCCAAGGGAGAGGGTGGGTTAAAAGAAGAATGCAGGGAAGGGGGGCATATGGTAGAAGTGGGGCCCTGTGTGGGCCTGAGTCAATATGAACTTGCAGGGCTGCAGGGAGCAAGTCCAAGAGCCCTATAGGGACTAGAGAAAAGCAATCAAGGCCCTGAGCAGGGAGAGCTGGGGGTGGGTTCAGAAAGAGCCACGGGGGGGGGGGAGGAGGTGAAGGCAGCCCTAGGATTCTGCTGGATCCAGGCCCCCCCTTGGACCTTAAAGCTCTCATGAGACTTGCTCTGCTCCCTGGACACAGCAGCAGGCAGCTGCCCTCCTACCTTGGTGTTCTCAATGAGAATACTGGTGCTCTGCCCATTGGTGCCCTCGGTGCTCTGCCCGCTGCCAGCGCTGCGAATGCTGCCAATGCTGCCCTCACTGCCCACACTGTTCCTGTCTCCTGCTGTGATGGGGAGAGAGGAGGCGTTGGGACCATGTAACTGAATGCTGGAGAAAGAGCCTGATGCCCTGGGGCTGGGAGAGGCACCGCCCGGATACCTGTAGCCCCTCGGCGCTGGGACAGGGCCTGAACTAAGCCACAGCCCATGTGCCGGCAGTGACAGCACTTGCAGCTCCTGCAGCGAGAGGGCTCTCCAGGACCGGAGGAAAGGAACTGGCCCCTGCAGGGGGCAATGGCGTTGCCTGTGCAGAGACCCACCTGCTTTGGCCTGAGGCACGCTGTCCAGACACTGCTGCCTGCCACTGGCACAGGGGCCCAGCTTTGGGCCTAACCTCCCCAAGTCCCCAGCCCTCCATGGCGCACAGAGAATCACTCAGCCATTCACCCCTCTTTAGTGCGCACGCAGGACAATCCCATCCCTAGAGAAAGGGCTGGAAGGGTGGATGGGTGGGAAGGGAGAGGACAGCAGGGTGCAGCTGTGGCAGCTGGAGGCATCTATGGGTCAGTGACCCCCTTCAGCCCCTGAGCTGTGATTACCCTGAGGCTGCTAGTTCCCTCTAATTTCCTGCTAGGAGCTGGAAGGGGATTTTCTCCATCTCTTGGGAGGGATGGCAGAGGGAAGGGCTCCTTGATGGTCCAGCCCTCCCCAGCAGGGACCCTGACCTGAGTTCTCAGGCCCTGGGGCCGTCCTGGTTAAGGTGAGGTGGCTGTAGGCAGCAGGGAGGCTGAGGGGTGCCTGCTGCGGAGCATCACCTGGGAGTGGCTGTGGGCCGCCAGGAGAGCCGGCAACGCCCTGGCGGTGGTTTGCAGGCACCATGCGGGGAAGAGTCATGCCTGCATTTAAAGACAAAACACTCAGGTAAGAGCAGAGTGTGTGGAGGGGAGGAGGCAGCATCAGTCAAAGCAGGGTCCAGAAATACCCCCAGCACTGTGCCTCGAGGACTAGGATCAGCAGGGGATGGGCTTTTGGAAGTGAGTGAGCAGCGGACAAACCTGGGGCAGAGCCAGGGTTGTAGCAGAGTTTCCCCGTCCCTGAGAACGGGGCCTGGCTCCATCGTTCCTTTCTCAGAGACATGAATGCTTGGGTCAGGCTCAGGCCCTGCTAACTCTGCCCTGCCAATGCACCCAACTGTCAGTCCTGAGCACCCCACACAACCATGCCTCAGCCCAGGCCCAATGCCTGGGGCCCCTTCAGCTCCACCATCCTGACCTGCAGCTAGCACTGCTGCTCCAGGGCTAGGATGAGCGGGGGAGCTGCTGCAGGGGCTTGAACCCAACATCCACAGGGACTGGGCTGACACCAGACTCACTCCCCCTGTAAACAGACTGGGAATCTGAATCCCGATCTCCAGCTAGGAGCAGCTCGCCTGAGCCCATCTGCAGCCAGTCCCTCGGTGTGGTGCTATCAGCCAGCAGTCCTCCAGGCCTGAGGGGGCGCTGTCAGCCAGAGAACCAAACCCTGCCACCTCCACTGGCTGCTAGAGCAGGGCTGGGTCCGCGGGGGGTGGGGAGGTTGTAGTGAGGGTGGGAGGAGTCCAGGTCAGAGATAATGCCCCCCCCTCCCCCCGTGCACTCAAAGGTCCCAAGGGAAGCTTCCTACACTCTGGGGGAGGGGTGCATCTTACTAACCTGTCCGCTTGCTGATGACCTCGACGATGGAGGGAGGGAAGTAGCCAACTCGATCGGTGCCTTTCTGAGTGTCGTGGATGTGCCCCTTCCAGCGCCCGTCAGAGTGCTGCTCCAGGACCTGCGCAGGGCACCAGGCACGAGAGTGTTAGGCCCTTGAGGGAGAGAATCCCCTCAGGTGTCCCAGGGCCAGCAGAAGTCAGGGCACAGCGCAATAGAGGAGCCCTTGGCCATGGGCAGCTCCCAGCCAGGCCCAGCAGGAGGTGCTGCAGGGAACGTGCAGGGCCCCTGGCCATGGGCAGCTCCCAGCCAGGCCCAGCAGGAGGTGCTGCAGGGAACGTGCGGGGCCCCTGGCCATGGGCAGCTCCCAGCCAGGCCCAGCAGGAGGTGCTGCAGGGAACGTGCGGGGCCGCTGGCCATGGGCAGCTCCCAGCCAGGCCCAGCAGGAGGTGCTGCAGGGAACGTGCGGGGCCCCTGGCCATGGGCAGCTCCCAGCCAGGCCCAGCAGGAGGTGCTGCAGGGAACGTGCGGGGCCGCTGGCCATGGGCAGCTCCCAGCCAGGCCCAGCAGGAGGTGCTGCAGGGAACGTGCGGGGCCCCTGGCCATGGGCAGCTCCCAGCCAGGCCCAGCAGGAGGTGCTGCAGGGAACGTGCGGGGCCCCTGGCTATGGGCAGCTCCCAGCTACTGCAGTGTTGATGAGCCATGGTCTCTGCAGGTGATTGCTCACCGTGATGACATCTCCTGCCCGGATGTTGAGAGCAGTCGGGTCGTGGAGGTTCCAAAAATCCTTCAAAGCTCGGACTTTCAGGATTCCTGATGCCTCTGAAGAGATGGGAAAGAGGAAAGAAGGAGCACAGGGAGCAGCAGGGTAAGAGAACAGGGGAGGGGACAGGGAGAGAGAGAGAACGTTAATAGCACAACCAGGAGCTCAGTCCCCTGCTGTGCCCCAGTTGTGCGTGTGTAGGTATGGAAGCCCCTCACCTGGGCTCTCAAAGCCAGGTTAACTCAGGGCCTGTTAGGAAGGGGGTTGGGATGTTGCCCCACATGCCCCCATAGAAAACCTCTCTCCCTCTCAGTGCCAGGTGAAAGCCAACAATCAGCTCCCCGCAGCAGGGCCCCTGGTGCTGCCTGTGGGCTTACAGAGCCCAGAGAAGAGAGCCCGGCATTCTGCTTATCCCCAGCTCACCTCGCAGCAGTTGCTTGATGTCCTTGCTGGCGTGCGAGGTGGTGAACTGGTTCACGATGTCTAGGGCCGTCTGGTTGTAGGTGTTGCGGATGTTCACATCTACGCCGCCCTGCCCATGGGGGAGCCAGCACAGAGACCCATCAGTGCCAGGGCCAGTGGGCAGCTGCTCGGGACACCGTCTCTCCCAGGACTGCTGCTGAGGTGGCACCTCCAGCGCAGCCGAGAAAGGGGCAGGTGGCCCAGCATGGAGGCCTGGGGGAGAAGAGCCCCTGTCTTCTCTCACCAGCTCCCACTGGCCGTTTGGGGGGACTAAGAGGAAGTGAGAGCAGAGCACGAACAAGGCCCAGAAGCTGCAGTGCTGGAGGGAGGTTCTGTCCCTTGCCTGGTTCTCACCCCCACCAGCCACTGCAGTCAGGCCACGGCCTGCATCTTTCTCTGCCCTGGAGCCAACCCCTCAGAACCAAGTGCAGGGCCATGAGCATCGCCCTCGAGAACTGAGCCACCGTCTCTCTCCCGCCTGCTCTTACAGGGCATCGCCCTCCTCTCTGCTACGTGCTGCAGCCAGAGGGCTCTTACTAGCTGAGGTACCACTCCCTTCCTCCCTGACAGGGCCTGTCCGCTCACCTCCAGCAGCAGGCGCACCACCTCTGTCTTGCCGTAGAGCGCGGCCTCGTGCAAGGCTGTGCCTGTCTTCGTCTGCCTGTTGATCTCAATCCCAGCTTTCAGCAGCTGCCTGGGGGCGGGGTGGGTGAATAAGCCATGGTAGTTCAGAAGGAGCAAGTGGGCACTATGAGCCAGGAGGGCAGTGAGGCAAGACAGCGGGGCAGCAGGCAGAGCCAGGGCATGGGCTGGGGGAGGGCAAATCTCTTGTCTCAACCAGGGTAAAATCAGGAGATGATTTGGGTTCACCGGAGACCAAATCCAAATGGCAATTCCAACTGCACAGGGCAAGAGGTGGAGGGAACCAGTGATGGACCGGGGGGGGGGGCTCTGAGGAAGGGCTGGAGGGAGCCAGGCAGACAGTGATCGAGGGCCTGGGGTAGAAGGAAGAAAGCCCGAACCCATTTGGAAAAAGGTCTCCAAGGCTAGGACTGGGGCAAGCAAAGGGCAGCATGTGGGGGTCTCTAGGCAGTCGAGGGCAGGAGTAGTCTGGCACTGTGCAGGGAATGCTGCTAACAGCCTGGGTGGGGTAGGAAGCTGGTGGCTGGCCGGGTGAGGACATGGCTGGGGTGCTGTCCATTACCTGATGATCTCCTTGTGCCCGTTCTTGGCTGCCAGGTGCAGAGGGGTGGTGTAGTTGGGGTCACTCATGTCTTTGGACTGGCCCTCCAGGAGGGCCACACACATGTGGCTGTTCAGCAGCAACTGGGCAACCTAGGCAGGGCGCGAGATGGGTGAGTGACAGGGAGTGCACATGAACACCATGTCCCATGCCCCTCTCCCCCAGAGCCCTGCAACAGGGGGTGGGATTGCTCCACTGGCCCCATTCCAAAGGGCAGGAAAGGACATTATAGGCTGTGCTGACCCAAAGCGCTGCAAGGCATCCTGCCCGAGGCAGTCAAAACCATTGCCCCTCCCAGGCCCACGTGCATGGCCAGTGCTTGGGGAGCCTCAGCGAGTGGGACCAGAGAAGGACAGAGCCCAGCCACCTCTGAAGTCACCACAGAAAGGAATCACTTTCCCCACAATACCCCCTTTCAGATGGCGGCCGAAGGACCAGGGAATCAGGTCCAGGCGTGTGCGGACCTGACCCACCAGAGACGCCCACACCGAGCTCTTGGGGCAGCCCAGGGACCTGCAGCAGGGGTGTTTTTACTGCATTATTTATAACTACAAAAATGAAACCTCCCTGTGCTGCCCCCGTGGTGAGAGTGGAACCATCTGGGGCTGCTCCGCTGGGCTGGCTGCCCTCTCCTTCAGTGCTGGGCCCCCTTCCAGCAGCGAACGGAGGGGGAGCCTTCCCACCCCAGCAATGCAGAGCAGCCTGTGCACCTGTCCCGAAGAGCCAAGACAGGAATCTCGCCAGCCCTGCCAGGTTGGAATCTCAGGCCTGCAAGCACAGCTGTGCAGAGCCTGCCCTCTCCAGGCCGGTCGGGATTAGGGGGCTCAGTCTGTCTGGTCGCCACTAGCCTGGACTTAAATGGGAGCAGTGGAAAGATGGGGGTTGGGGAGCAGTGCTTGGAGCAGAGGACTTGGGCTTATTAGCCAGTAGCCGGGCTCTGCCACTGGCTTATTGAAAGGCCTTGGGCAAGCCATGCCCCTGCGCTGTAGCTCTGTTTTCCCTGCAGTTAATGGTAGGGGAGGACATGCTGTTGTAAAACCCCGTGGGGTGGAAGGCACTAATGAAGGACAAAGCACTGTAACAAATCCTGGCCCAGACTGAGCTCCACAGCCACAGCAAGGAGAGAAGCAGCCCGATTTCCCTCCCCCACTCACGATGCTAAGGAAGAACCTCCATCAGTGGCTAGCACTACAGGGCCTAGGACATGCACTGAGGCATTCTGATCCCATCCAGTGGGGGGCAGTGATGTGCTGGCCAGTTCCTTGCAGTATTGTTGTTGTGAAGGGGAAGAGACACGGTCCTAGTACAAAGTCTGAGCAGTGACTGGGATGCTGCGATCCAGAGGCTTTTTGCAGGGGGGAGGGCAGGCTGTGGCCTTTACCTTAAGCCGGCCAAACTCACAGGCCAGGTCCAGGGGGGTTTTCTTTGCCTTGTTGATGAGACATGGGTTGGACTGGTGCTGGAGCAGCATTTCCGACTGCGGAGGCGTAAGAGACATGTCAGGGAGCAATTCAGGCAGGCTGGCGAACGTGCCCCTTCCAGCTAGCAACCTCCTCACACCCCCCTTTAACTGATCGCCTCTCCCTATGGCTCCTACCTCCACCCTTCCCTCAGAAGGAGCCTAAGCCATGCTCTTCCGTGCCTGTGTCAAAGAGCACCCTTCCTTCTCCATTTCCACAGCTCCCCCACATCTCTCCTCCCAGGCAGGCCTGCTGGGCCAAGCCTGCTCCAGTATTAGCCGAGGCAGAGGTGGTTTGTGGGCAATGGCACCAGGGGCTCCCCAGAGAGAGCTGGAAAGTGGCTCCCATCGTCCCTCCCTTCCACCCAGGAGGAAGCAGTCACACCAGAAGCGGAGTCTGGGTCTCTCGTGGGGCAAGAGGATCGCAGGCCAAAGCCTGGAGGCAGCCCAACGCTAAACCCCCTTCCCTCCCCGCAACTGAGGCAATGTTGCCACATTGGTACCCAGTTAGCATAGGGGATAGGCCCGTGGAAATTAGGGCGAGGGACACCAGGGCATTCGGGACTGGGCACGTGTGCAGCTGAGGGCACCAGGACTCCCACAGCCTCTGTCACCTCCCTCCCCAGGCCCCCATACTCACCACCTCGTAGTGCCCGTACTGCGCAGACAGGTGCAGCGGGATCTGCCCATCCAGTGACGCCATGTTGACTGAGGCGGCTGCCCGCAGCAGCAGATGGACCGGTTCCACCCTTCCCTGCCAGGCAGCGTAGTGCAGCGGGCGCATCCCTGTGGGGGAGCAAGGTCAGGACAGGGAGACCAAGAGGGGCCGGCTCTCTGCTTGA
Organism: Pelochelys cantorii; assembly: GCA_032595735.1. Classification (NCBI taxonomy): domain Eukaryota; kingdom Metazoa; phylum Chordata; order Testudines; family Trionychidae; genus Pelochelys; species Pelochelys cantorii. The sequence continues at coordinate 18,910,989 of CM064344.1, forward strand.
CACCGCCATAAGCGATGTAGGAGCCCCAGGGTGGCAGCGGTCAGGAACTAGGCCTCGTGAAGCTGAGCTCTCTGGGGCTGCCTGCAGACACCATGCTGACCCCTTGTGAGGCTCCAGATAAGGCCCCCACCCCAGAGTGAATGGAGCTCCTGGGGTGAGGAGAGGGAGAGGACTCTATGGCTGCCTTCCCCAACCCCAAAGCGGGGCCTGCAGTGGGTACCTTGCCCCGGGAGGAGCACAGGTGCATTGCTCCGTCAGGATGGGGGCAGGCAGAGGGCACCTCCTCCTTGCACAAGTGCTCCCCAGTCCTGGGGAAGTGGCAGGCTGGCAGAGATACACCCCCACAGCAGATGGGGGGAGGAGCAGTAAGCAGGGGGGCAGGTAGGGGTCCGGGTCAGAGGTGAGCCAGTTCCTTACCATTGCTGTCCTTTATGTCAACAGTGGCCTGTGCCTCCAGCAGCAGGGAGATGAGCTCGAGGCTCCCGCCCAGGGCTGCATGGTGCAGCGCTGAGAACCTGAGAACAGCAAAGGAGAAGGGTTCAGAGCAGCCAGCTCCATAGCTCAAAGCCCAGCCCAGCCCTGCATGGGGCCAAGGTGGCCATCTCTCTCTTCTCTACTTCAGAAGTGTCCACAGCCAGTTGCCCACTGCCCCTGCATTCTCCAGTTCCAGGTGGCTGGTCTCAGTCCAGGCTGCTGCACACCTCAGGCCTTACCACAGGGCCTGGCCACATTCCTGCTGGCCCAGTTCTTGATCAGCTGCCACTTATTACATGCACCGGATCCCTGGTCGGAGTAAAGCCACTGAGTTCAGCAGGGCCCTGCCAGGGAGGAGTTTGGCGGAAGGCAGCTGGCTGGACTCTTCCCCCGACACGGGCTCCTGGAGCTGCTGGTGGTTGTCCCGTGAGACCCTAAAATGTAAGGTGGCACCAGACACTTGAGGGAGACGTGCTGAGACCTGGCACACTCGCTACATGGTTGGTGACGTCAGGTGAGTCTTGCTCTCTTACTCCGCCCCCTCTCCTGCTGCTGTCTGTGGACGGGTTAGACTGAGGCACACAGCTCCGGAGAGGGGGGACAACTTCTCCAAAAGGCCACAACATCCTCTGCCAAATGCCTTCAGTAAGATGGGACTAAGCTGGCCCTTCAAGCAAACTATGTCCCGCCTCTCTCACGTTTTCCTCTGGAAAGCTCTCCCAGTCCAAAGCAATGCAGCCAGTGCTCTCTCGCCACCCTCCCCCTCTGTTTCTATTTACAGCTCTCCCAGCCCAGCTCTGACCTCCTAGCAATCCCTCACCCAGGGAAGCACCTGCTTCTTAATGCAGCTTTCCCGGGTCTCTGCCACGTCCTCGGATGAAGTGCGCCCTCCAGTCGGCCCTGACACCAAGTCTCAGTTTTCCTGACAGCAAATGGGGAGAAAACATCTCCCCGATTCCCAAGGGCTCACAGCTGTTTTCAAGGGGCTTGTGAAGGAAGAGATCTCTAGGCAGCAGGTGCTGAGCTGTCTCATGGTGGGAGTGCCCCGTACCAAACAATGCCTCTGCCTCTACAGACAGGGGCAGGGAGGGAAGGAACAAGCTGGCTGGGGGGAGTTAGAAGAGCCCTTGTGTAGAGAGCTGGGGCCAGCTCTGTTCTCTGGGCAGCAGCAGGACAAGCAGGCAGAAAACCCAGCACTTGAGGGGTTTGGCCAGGTGACAGGCTTCCAGGCTATTTGCAGGCTGCTGTGTGTGTCCCTCCCGTCCCCTCCTGGCCAAACCCCTCCTCCCTCGCTGGCCCCGACTGCTGCAGTCTCACTGCCAGCATGGATGGCTCTCCCCGTCAGAAGCCCATGGCAGAGTGTGTGAGGCCAGCCAGAATGAATGAGCCCTGTGTTCCAGGGCTGTGAAAGAGGCCTGTTTGTCTAGGGCACTCCCTCCTTCCCCTGCGCTCCCCCTGCCCCGGGCTGCTTCATTCATGTGTCTGACCAAGGGAGGCGCAGGGCCCACAGGGAGCGACATGGGAATTCAGAGCCCAGTCAGGCTTTTCACTTCCTTAATGCTCTGGGGCTGGCTCGGCGCTTTTCCCTGCGACACTCAAAGAGAGGGTGAGTTCACGGGCGGGGGGGCGGGGGAGGGAGGATTCGACCCCAGCGTGAGCCTATGCGGGCAGCATCCCAGCCCTGTGCACTGCAGGAGCTTGCCTGCATCCCATCCCAGAGCTACTCCTACAGCAGCTCAGCCCAGGGGTCCCACCAGTCCAGTTTCTAACAGGAGGCCGTGGCAGCTGCTTCAGATGACGGCACAAGAAAACTCTGGGCTAACTTGCCTGTGGGGAAGCTCCTTCCTCACCCCAGGAGCGCGTGTACACAGCAGCGAGCCTCCCAGCCCGGCTCGTGCTGGCGCGCTAAACACAGCTGTGCAGACAGCGCTTTGAAGTTGCGCCTCCAGCGGACACTCAGCTCGGCAGCCCACCTGGCCCTCGGCTCCAGACCCGGAGCTCCTGACGGAGCTGAAACTTCAAAGCAGTGTCTGCGCGGCTCGAGGGAGCCCTGCTGCCAGAGTCTGTTGACCCGAGCTGGGAGGCTTGCTGCTGTGGGTAGACATAACAGTAGTGGCTGGCTCAGGCCAGGCACTGGAAGGGTTAGATCCCCTGACATTCCGAAACACCCCGTGCGGTCACTGCATGTTCTCTTTAACCCTAGCAACGTGTCTGAGGAAACAGGGGCTCTCAGAGAGAACCGGGCCCAATGGCAGCTCCCGGGAGTAGCAGGGCCTGGAGCTCAGAGAGAACGGAGTGCGCTGAGAGAGGCCCACAGAGGTTTGATGACTTGGCTGGGTGGGGAGGACACTAGCTGGGGGATCCAAAGAACTGGGTCTAGTCCTGGCTTGTACATTTGCTGAGCTCCAAACCACTTTCCTGTGCAGAATCCAGACAGCACTGTGCAGAGCTAACCTAACTACCCAGCGAATGGGCACGTCTTTGCCGGTGTGTCCTGACCAACCCTCCACCCACCCCCCGGGCTGCTACTGCTTTGACCAGCACCTGTTCCCTCCTTATTGATCAAGTCACACACGGTTGCACAGCTAACCTGTGGAACTCCTCCTCAGAGGATGTAGAGAAGACCAGGACTTTAACAGGGTTCAAAAAATAAATAGATACATTCATCTAGGACAATCAATGGCTATGAGCCAGGATGGGTAGGAATGGTGTCCCTCACCTCTGTTTGGCAGAAGCTGGGAATGGGTGACAGGGGAGGGATCACTTGATGATCCCCTGTTCTGTTCATTCCCTCTGAGATACCTGGCATGGGTGTGGCGGCGCGTCGGGGTCCCCCGACTCCTGCACCCCCGTAGTGGCACGAACAGACTCCACCAACCAGCAGAATAGAGGGAGTTTATTGCTTCTCCAGGAAACAGCACAGCACAGATGTCATCTGGTTACAGAGCAGGCCTAGGATGCCTCAGCCCCCCTTGAGATGGGGGGGACTGGGCCCCTAAATCCCAGCCCCTCTTTGCTCAGGCTGCTTCCTCCATGATTCCAGACAGAAACCAACTAACTCACCTCCAGCCCTCCCCCAGCCAGGGCTCCACTCCCCTTCTTCCTATTGTTCTGCTCCATGGGAGATACCTGTCTGACGAGTTTCGAAGCCCCCTTGCATAATGACTCATCCCCTGCCCTGCTGGGCCGTGCTGCAGACAGCAGCCAGTGGAGGTCACTGACAACCCACTGCCCAGCATAGCAACCAGCAAGGTACCCCCCACTACGTCACAATGGGCCACTGTTGGAAGACAGGATCCTGGGCTTGATGGACCTTTGGTATGACCAAGTCTGGACATTCTTATGTCCTTCAGTGACCTGTCCGTCTCACTAATGTCAAATTTGAAACCTTTGTCTCCACTTGCCGATTGAAAAGCAAGAAAGAAGGGAAGGAGGGGGACAAAAATAAAAAAACCGGGAAATTCCAGTGTCAATGCAACTTTGTTTCTAAAACCAGCTTCAGGTTGCTAAATAAACTCACACTTCCCCCAAAGATTACAGACCCCAAGCAAGGAAGCATATAGCTGGCAATGTCTCACGCTGCTCTCCTAGCAGAACACACACACTGTTCTTATCAAGTATGATGAAATGCACGACTCCTCACACCATCTCCATCTTATCTCTACCCCAAAAGAAGAAGTATGGTTCTTTCATCAGCAATTTCAAAACCATCACACAAAACCCTTCTGGAAGAGAGAGAATTCCTGTGTACCTACATAATGAGTGTGACGGATTGCTCAGCCTCACATACATCTGAACCAAACCCGCCGTATCTTATCATTTATTGTAGCCCTCTATATCAATTGCAAGAAACAGCCATTGTAAAGACTTTCCCAAAAAATCCAAGTGGTCAATCGGTAAACATCCTGAATGACGTTTCCCTCTTAGCAGAGCCCCTTGACAACATGTAGGTACTGAACTTGAGTAACAGATATAATATGTAAAAAACTGCCACTAATCAATGAGTCTGAATGAAGTTAGGGGTGAAATATCTTTCCACGTGATAAGAATGGGGTGTTTGTAATGGTGACAGTGCAGCATTTGTGGTTTTCTTAACTCTGAATATGACTTTTGGTAAATGGTGAGATAGGCAGGGATGTTGTGATTTAGCAATCCCATCTGGTCTTGTAACAGAAGACTTTGGAGAGTGGGTGGAAAATAAATAAAGGGTCAGGCTACAAAGTAATTTCCAAGGGGTTCTGTAACACACATACCCGGAGGAGAGGGACTAGGCACAGCGTTGGGCATTAACATCGCTACCAATGGGTACTGGTGCCAGTTCTGCTAGACGCTATGAGTGGTTTTTACCCCAAGTGCCCTGCTCTTGATAGACACCATACTGTGCCCATCTCTGATGCTGGACGGTTGTCCAAGGCAGGGAGGAAACTTTAACAAGCTGGAGAATATAGAGAATGGGCATCTCTGCTCAGGGAGACATGACATCAAGCCCATCAATGTCCTGTTACTGTTAAACCAACCCTAAACCAGCAGCCAAGGACAGCCATGGAGGCCAGTGGCCCAGAGACATCAGCTGCTCATGCCAGCATATTACTGAGAAGGTTCGGGAAACACTCACCCATCTGCATCCTGGTAATTCACATTCAGTCGCTTGGCCGATCCCAGGAGCTCTGCAGGGAGAATGGGAGACAGTCAGGGTAGATCTCCCACAGGCTCCGCTCGTTGCATGATGAACACAGGCTGCATCGGAGAACATGCCCCACGAGAGCAGGCGCGAGGACCCTACAAAGCAGCAGCTGAGACACGGATCACACATGCAGCCTTCAGATGCAAAACCCTGGGGAAACTCAGGTCTGCGGGAGAACATGCTGCCTGAGCCATTTCTTACCCCCAGATCACTTCTGCTGCCTTTGCACCATCCGATCAATGACACAGCAAACATGGTTAGACAGAGGGGCAGAGAAAGGCTCAGTGACTGGCCTGAAGAATTCAAAGAACCTGCTAGTGGCCAGAGAAAACGCCCCACCTTGGTAGGGTTCCCCAGAGATGCCACAGGGCCCTAGGCAGAACACTGAGCAGTGAGGCTGAATTTGTACCTTTTCAGTGTAGCAAAGCAGAGCGGTCATATGCTGAGCTCACCCTACGGCCCCACTCTGGTCACTGCCTGACCCAGACCCTGCATTTCTTTCTGTAGCAGCCCACCCGGGCCTTCAGGACAACGCTTAATCTCTCCTCCGATTCGCTCCCTACGGCCCATCTGCCGCTGCAGGGAGAGAGGGATTTATGCTCCAAATCCGCTAGCTTTCTCAGACCCCAGCAGATCCCAGGGTCCCCTGAAAAATTTGAGACTCTCCTGCAAATTGGGTTCAGCCTCCTGCCTTGGCCAGGGGTTTCCTGGCCCCCCATGCTCCTGGCTTCCATGTGTGCACAAGAGCCCATCCAGTAGCCCTGTCTAATCCTATGTGTGGACAAGACAGCACTTGATCTTTCCCCCAACCCTGAGTACTGACCTCCCTGGGAGCAAGCCAGCACCTGGCCCATCCCTTTGTCGTCTTCTTCCACTTCAGCTTCTTCTGCACTGACCTGCACGTGCCCGATCTGGCTCTAGCCCAGCAGCCCTTTCTTCCGTCTGCCCCTCTGCCACCGCTGCTCAACACACCCCACCTTCAGCATCTCCTCAGCCCCTCAAACTCCCAAAGTGTCAGGTGGGAGCAGCAAGATCTAGCCTGTCACTTTCGCCCAACGGGATGGCACTTCTGCTCAGTTCCCTTCGGTGGATGCTCCATTTATAGAGTCCGCAGCCTGGAAAATGCCGAGCTGGGACCTTTTGCTTCCGCCCCTGAGCTTCCTACCCGCTCCTCGCTGCCAAGGAATGGCCCACGGACCAGATGGTTGGCATTTTTGCTCCTTAGGGCAGAGGCTGAGGTCTCAGGTTGTGAATGTAGCTCTGTATTGTGCCCCAAATTCCCTTAATCTAGCCCCCCCCCCCTTGTTGAGAATATGGAGTGTGGAGAATTATACAAAGGAAGAGGACTCCTGCCCTCCAACACACAGTTGATGAATTAAGCTACCACAACGAATTCACATTCTTTCCTCTTACATACACATGGCGGTTTTTATTCTCATCGGGGGGGGGGGGGGGGGTTGAGAGCAGATTAAAATCTCTGCAGTGTATTTGCTCAGAACGTAAGGAAGAGGACAGGATGGAGAAAGAGAGGGGTGTGGAAAGTCAATCGTGACTAGGCCGATTTTTGTCCGTTCATTCCTCTGCAATCAGGTGTCAGGCTGTGTCTCTCGTTTTCAAAGTGGCCATATAAGCAAGCCCATGCCTGTGTCCATACAACCCCCCCCTCCCCCCCGAGTTATAAACACCCGACTTAGGAACATCCGCTCATGCAGACAAAAGCTCACCTTCAGCCTTGGGGGGCAGGCAAGAGGCAAAGGCGGTGGTGAGCGGAGCAAGTGCTGGCCAGTGGACTCTGGAGAAGCAGGTTGCCCAGCCAGGGGCTGGAGAGAAGCTTTAAAAGGGAAACTGCAGTTGCCCACTGCTCCTTTGGAATTATCCAGCCCCTCGCTCATGCCACTCGCCACCTCCTGGTGAATGGGGGCTGGGAGCAGCCCATGAGGGGATGGGGCTGGCTGCAGGGGCCAGTGCAGAACCCATGGGAGGGAGTGGGTGTTGGCAGCCGGGAGATACCCAGAAGTCCCCTTCAGAATCTCCACCTACCTCCTCATCCCTCTAATTAAACCTGCCTTTCCTCAAGCACCAGCATTCAAGGTTACATAAAACACTATTGTTACTATTTTTCATTGCAGATATACAGTATTTCAGCTGTGTTACGGGTTAAATAGGTTTTTGTGGGCTAGCCTGGGAGTTTACCATTTATAGCATTGTTTCTATGGGAAAATGTGTTCCAAGTTCCAAACAACCGACTTATAAACAAACTTTTGGACTACAACCTATTTGTAAGTTGTGGGCTTCTTGCATTTCACTGAGTTTCTGCGTGGTTCCATTTGGGCCCTAAAATAGGCACTCTCTTAATTTAGGGTGGAATAATTCACCAAAGTGTGGACATAATTTGCATTGCTAGAGACAGCCCCTCCTGTCTTGTAATTTCTGACATCTGCACCAGTCTCCCTCTTTCAGCCTTTGATTGACTCTCCATTTCTCAAGTTCTCTCTTTCTGCCTCTCACAATTCCTCTGTGAAGTCTGAATGGAAGATGCCATTTGAAATACAGATGTACTGCATGACAGGAAAGACATCCCTCACTTAAGGGAGGAAGAGAACAGACTGGGAGGGGGACTCATTTACTTATGCAAATGATAATGAAAAGGAAGCCAAGTAATTGAGCTTTTCTTTGTGTTAATTATTGCAGTTTAAAATGTTTTGTAAATAGGTTAATGAATGCAAAATGGTCATCACGCCACTCTTTGCAGAGAACTCGTGACCAGTGTTACGAGTCCCCACAGCAGAGAGGAGACTGTAGAGGCCTAGATGGAATCTGAATAATTAGCTGTTCTAGGAATTTTTCATCATCAAAGCACAAGGCAAATATTAATGCACAGCTCTGTGTGGAGGACTGTCTATATAGACATGCAGTCTCCTTTCCCAATGGACCTACTCCCTGGGGCTGTTTAGTCAGAAGTGCTGATGTCAAGAACAGAAATAAGTTTTTATTCGGCCCCCCCCCCCCCGCCATTTCCCCTGCAGAGCCAGCATAGCTAAGGGTTCAGTTCATACTTGTGCGACATCATTGACAGTTACGGGCTAAGTTCCCACCTGTGCGCTGCCACTGAAGGTGATCAGATAGCACAAGATTCGCTGAAGGCATCACTCAGTGCAAAGTATTTTTTTACTGGTGATGGTGTGTGAGAAGAACAGAGCCCAGCTTGAGATTCAGATCCCAAGCGGAGTTTGTAGTACTGCCAGCTTTTTAAAAAATAATGTTTTACTTGTAAACTGGCCATATGTGATCTGAGGCCCAGAGAGAAACATGGAACCCTGGGCTGCCAGTTTTACAGAGTCACTCTCAAAGCAAATTGCTCTTTAATAGCACAGAAGCAGCCAGGAACGCAGCAAGCTTCTGTAACAAGTAGCCCTCACGCTGCCTAACTTAATGTTCTGGAATTGTTCCTAGAAGAAAACGCCAGTAGGAAGGGGGAGAAAGGAAAGCAGGAAAGGCTGTGATTTGGATGCTGTTGGCGATTTTAAAAGGGCATGGCCAAGCTAAAAACCCGATAGCCATAAGAAATAAAAGTTCTCTTACCTGTTTTTACCAAAGCCAACATCTTAAAATGTCTCAGACTGAACTTTACATCTCAGTTACACAGAACTGCCTATCAATCAATCATTTACTTTGCACCCTGTCCGCTGTTTGTTTACTTTTTGCCCTAGAGGCAGTTTGGGTGGAGGAACTAGGCTGGGTCAGTTCTACTTTCTGATCCTTGGGCTGTTGAGTTTCAGTTCTCAGCACATGGGGGAATGTTTGACCCTTATTTTTTTAGTTACCTTGATCGTGTTCAAGCTTCATGCAAAGCTTACATTTGGGGTCACGAGTCCTTGTCAGTATCTCCGTAGCTAGGATGGGTAGGAATGGTGTCCCTAGCCTCTGTTTGTGAGAGGCAGGAAATGGATGACAGGAGAAGGATCATTCCTTGTTCTGTTCACTCACTGGGGCATCTGGCATTGGCCACTGTTGGAAGACAGGATACTGGGCTAGATGGACCGTTGGTCTGGCTGTTCTTATGTAATCAGACCTTATAAATATACTTTTAAAAGATTTTCCACATTGGAGGAACTTAACCCCAATGAGCATTTATATCCATCTTCAGCTGATGCCTGACACTGGAAGGGGGTTTACTGAAAGGAAGATGCCTGCCAGAAAGATGGGATCTTTAAAAATTCTTAACACATGATTAATGATCACATACATGCGGGGTGGGGAACCTCAGGCTAGGGGATGCAGCCCCCAGCTTGTCTGGATCCAGCCCCCGAGGGTCAGGGCTCCCCCCAGCACTAGTGAGCCTGCACTGGTGCTCTGGCTGGAGCACACAATCCAGCTGGGGCTGGAGCACACAATCTACTAGCCTGGGCCCCCCTAAGCTCTGGTGTGCGAGGGGAATGTGGGGAGTGTCTTTCTCCTCCTCAATCAGAGAGTTTTGTTGTTGTTGTTTCTCTGCTTCTCACTTGTGTGCGGCCCTTGACTGATTTTTCTGTGGGTCAGTGGTCCCCGACCCAAAAAAGGTTCCCCACCCCTGGCATACACTATCAGCAAGGTGCTTACCTTCCAAAGCCCAGCTGGGTCTAGGACAGCTACTGGGAGAGGTACCGGCAGGTAGATACAGCAAGGTGATTCTACTTCAATCGGTTAGCAGAATAGGCTAGTCAGGAGGTTTTATTTGTTGTTTTCAAACTGTCAGGTGTTGGCATAAGCTAGATTCACCCAGCTGCGAAGCAGACAGAAGATGGAGTGTGCGTGTCCCCAGAAAGAAGAAAAAAGAAGTATTCTCACTTTGTCCCTCAAGGCCAAACTTTTCAATAAGCTCCCTACAGAAAACAATTTCATCTCAGCCAAGCTGGATGCACTGAGACATCCACAGACAGCCCCCCCCCCCCAACTCTTCAAACTGCAGCCCAGAATGGATCCCATTCAAACCTGGATCTGTGGAGCAGCAGCAGCATGAGCAGATGCGATGGCTCATCCAACATGCTTGCCTGCACCCTGGAAGCCACGGCCCTCCCTCAGAGAGGGTTGCTGTACCTCTCCCTCCACTGACGTGAGCAGGAGGATCCTAGGGGTCCTACTGGACTTGTTTCTGAAAGTTCCCCGCAGTCCCTGTTCAAACAGCCCCTGCCCTCTGACATTCCATTGCCGAAGCATGGCCAAGCAAAAGTGGGCTGGAGATGCCTGAACTGAAAAGCGGAGCTGCGATGAAGTAAGCATCTCTCCCTCCCTCCCCAGGGATGCAGCTGTCAACATCTGTAACGCAGAATTCCTGGGACTTAACTCGCCACAGCAAAGAGAATTCCTCACATTAGTTCCTCATTCCAGAGCATCAGAGAGCTCCTAACTGGGGTACCACACGGGGGTGGAGCCAGGAGGTGCTGAGAGAGGGCTGGGGGATCAGTTGGGGAGAGAAAAGTGGTTCTAACTTGTACTTCTTCAGCACTTTCCATCCAAGGGGATCAAGGCATCTCCCAGGCATTAATGAATTACAGCGCACATCCTTCCTGGGGAGTAGGTGCAGAGTTTGTCTTGGCAGGGCACAGAGAGGTGAAGTGACTTGCCCTAAATCAGGGATGGGGAATCTCAGGGCCAGGGGGCCCCAGCTTGCCTGGATCCGGCCCCCGAAGCTCAGCACTGGGGAGCCCGCACTGATGCTCCAGCCTCCCAGCCACAGGGCTGGAGCACACAAAACCTATGTGCCTGGGCCCCGCTAGGCTCTGGTGTGCAAGGGGAATGTGGGGAGTGTCTTTCTCCTTCTCAGTCAGGGGCTTCTCTTTTGTGTGCGGCCCCCGACTGATTTTTTGGTGGGTCAGCGGTCCCCCACCCCAAAAAAGGTTCCTCGCCCCTGCCCTAAATCATATGGCACTTTGGTGGCATCACTGAGATTAGAACCCAGGCATCCTGCCTCCACCGCCCCCTGGTGGATGAGATGATGTGACAAAAGAAAGAGGCAGGGAAAGGGGCTGTGAAGCAGAGAAGGGAGGGGAAGAGAGAGCATTCAGTACAGGGCCAGAGACTAGTGGCAGGTGGGGCGGGGGGAGTGCAGTAGCTCAGCCTAACATTCAAAAGCCATTCCTCTGAGCCATCCACAGTCAGAGCTGGGCCCCTTTTGGGCAGCTGATACACAAGGGGAGCCCCAGGAGACAGAGACCCTCTGTATCAGGGCACAGGGCAGGCTGAGATTAACAACATTGAGGTAGAGGGGTTCCTCTGCCCTCGCCTCATAAGCCAGCCAGGCTGCAGAAGATTTCAGTCCTGTTTCCACAAGATTAGTGCTCCCCCTGTGAGGAAATTAGGCAATCTTGGGACAGAGCCCAGCACTTCAGGGAAACTGCGGCACTGAAAGATCCGGAAGGGGGGGGGCAAATTCCTTGCTGCCTGGCAAGTGCTCCATGCCCCTCCCTCAGCAAGACATGGCATGGAAACTACGGTTTCTTGGCACAACAGAGTCAGGAGGGATGGACAACTAAAGCCATGGGAGGCTCCCTGGTTTCATAAAACAACGCTACCCTCAACACCGTCCTGTTACTGGAGGAGCCGCATTCAAAATGAAGCTGTTCCCTCCAGCCCAAATAGCATGCATGGATCTAAAGGCCAAAGAGTTTCCTCTCATGGTCACAGTGTTAATGTTTGCGCAAAGGCACAGGCTGATAGACAGCCCAGGACAGCCACCTGCCATGCAGCCCCAGGGCCAGGACAACTAGGGGCTGAGGGGATTGAACACAGCTGATCTCCTGCCAGACTGACAGATCTCCCACAGAGACTGACCGGCAGAGATTTCACTGTTGCTTATGGAGCGTTGGGCGCTTGCAGAGACGGTGACACAGTCCTTGCCTTGAGAAGGGCCCACGTCAGCCAGAGACTGCGCACAAGCTTGCAGCCATGTGGCCGTGGAGGGGGGCAGCTGCTTCTGAAGGCAGGGAAGAACTGGGGCTCAGAGCAGAGAAGAGCCTGAAGCACGAAGCTCTGCCCTGGAACCGTCGCATCCCCCAGTTGCGAGTGCGGAGGTCTGGCCCAGCCCCAGCTCTGGCTCTCAGGAAGGACCTGAAGACAGAGGCAAACACTAAATCGCAGCTCAGGAGAGAGACCCTGATAGCCTGGGCAGGGAGTGTTGTCGTCACAACCTTTCATTCCAAGGGTTTTACTGGAAATAGAGAGATGGGGGATGGGCAAATTCCCAGTCTCCAAAGGTTTGTGCCCCCAACCTGGCAGGGAGCAGCTGCCGTAGGGACTGAGTAACAAGGATTGGAGAATGGGAGATTGTCTAAAATGTCCACATCTTCAACCTGCCTCCCTGCGAGAGGCCTGAGAGAGACGCACAGAACCAAGGAGTGTTCTGCAGGGGCTCTGGCAGGGCAGAGCTGACAGGCCCAACTGCGGTACTGAACTGGGGTAACGTACCCTTGACCCACCAACACACTGTGTGGTGCTCTGTGTCTGCGGGCAAGCAAAGCAGCTGTGGATTTGTGCAGTGGGCACACCACCCCTGCCTCTCACCTCCCCCGCCTGTCTCCTATGCCCCCTCCAATACCCCTCTCCTCCCGCCCACTCCACCCATACATACCCCTTCCTCCACTTGCCCCACCCAGTTCTCTGCCTGTCTCACTCCCTGCCTGCCTTTTTCTACTCCTCACAAGTTAGAGGCTCTGGGGTCCCTGTCGGTGCCTGGTCTGACCTCTCCCTTGGCCCATTTCCCCACTGTGCTGAGAAATGCAGGGGCCGGTTCCCACGGCGATATTTTGGAGCGTGATGGGAGCGGGGAGCCACAGCAAGGGGTTCTCATGCACAGCATTCTGCTAGGGCCAGCTATTTGGGAGGCGTGGCACTGGCCTCCGAGACCACAAGACTGGGCAGGCCCCTTGCTGGGAAACATCTGTGGAGCTTGTGGGCTGCGTGCTGTAGTTATTGTCCTGCAGTGCTCCTGTGATGTGGTCGCCTGACCTTTCCATGGGACCTCACAGCCCTCAGCTGCCTGCCTTTGGTTTCCGCAAGCCCATCCTTCAGGGCTGAAAACCCTCCATGCCAGACTTGCTCTCAGGCTGTGTGGTTCCCATCTCCGCCAGAGAGCAGGACAGTTCATAGAGAAAGCCAAGACTAGACCCAGCAGGAATTCCAGAGCTGTCATCTCACCCAGCTCTGGGGAGAGACACCTGCAAATTCACTGCTCTCCACTGACCTTCCCAAACACAGTGGGAGGGCAAATGGGACTGGAGCTTCTGCCCTCATCCCAAGAGCACCCGAGGGTGAAATGGAGCAGAGAAAGAGCCAAGCTAGGTTAGTAAAGGAGAGAAAGACATGGAATGAGTCTGGGACATAATCTGCCCAGTGACAATTTGCCCATGGGACAAAACCCCACCCCACCCTAAGGAAACCACTCACTGCAGAGACACAAGACGGTGCCAGAATTTGCACAACCCAGTCAGTTATTTATACCCATGTACCTTTGCTGCCCCCTTCTGACCATGTCACAAGTGCTCTGCATGCCTCTCAGCCCCACACTCCCTTGCCAGGTCCAGGGTCCTTCACCCAGTTTCTTTCCCCAGGGCTCTGCTCTGAGATGTTTTTTCTTTACTCTGCTCACACTCCCAGTGCTGCTGTAGCTCAGACTGTCACACAGCAGCTGACTCTCCCGCCTGGGTGAGAGGTACCCTTAAGGGAAGCCACCTGTGACCTCACCAGTTGCAGAGAGCAGACAGGAAGAGAGTTCCAGCCAACGGGTTACAAACTTCAAGCCCACATGACCATCAAAACGGTGCCCCTTTAAAGAGAGTTCGGCCTGGGCGTGGATTTTCTCACAGACTTTAAGCCCTGAAGAGACCATTGTGATCATCCAGGCTGGTGGTTTCCCTCTGTGGTACAATCTGCAGAGGGTCGGGAGTCTGGTTGTTATTTACCACCAGAGGGTTAGGCGGTTGTTACCATAGAACAGCCGTTTTCAGCTTGTGGCCCACAGACCCTGGGGAGCCCCCAGATTATGTCTGAGGCTTCCAAAGGGGTCTGTGCCTCCATTCAAACTTGCTGAGGGGGTCCACAGATGAAACAAGGTAGAAAACAACTGATGTAGTCTGACCCCCTGCACACTGCAGGCCACAGAACCTCACTCATCCACTCTTGTAATAGTCCCATGACCTCAGTCTCCGCTACTGAAGTCCTCAAATCTTGATGTAGACTTCAAGTTACAAAGAATCCATCATTTACTTTAGTTCAAACCAGCAAGTGACCGTACCCCACCATGCTACAGAGGAAGGTGAAAACCCACCTGGGTCTCTGCCAGAAAATTCTGCGAGAAAATTCCTTCCTGACACCAAATATAGTGATCAGTTAGATCCTGAGCCTGTGGGCAAGACCCTTTAGCCAGGCACCTGGGAAGGAATCCTCTGTAGCACCTCATGGAGCCCTCCCCATCAAGTGTCCAATCAGCAGCTGTTGAAGATCTTGGCTGTCAGCAGTCGCAGAGGGGCCATATGCCATTGTAGACAATCTTGTCATAGCATCCCCTCCAGAAATGTACCAAGCTCAACCTTGACACAAGTTAGGTTGTGTGCCCCCATTACTCCTCTTGGAAGGCTGTTCCAGAACTTTGCTCCTCTGAGGGTTAGACCAGCTAATGTCAAGGCTAACCTGGTTTTTGGCCAGTTCATATCCATTTGGTTTTGTGCCAACACTGGCCAATAATAGTACGTCTACACTGCAGGGTTTTTCCGGGATACCTCTGATAGGTATCCTGGAAAAACTCCAGTGCATCCAGGGAACACATTTGCTTTTTCACTTGTTTTTGCAGAAGAGCAAACACGCTCTTTTGGGGAGCCCTGTATACCTTGTTCTACGCGGAATAAGGGCTCCACTGAAAGAGGAGGCTTTTCCGCCATTTGGCCCCTTCTAGATGGAAAAATGGCGGAAAAGCCTCTTCCGGAAAAGCAATCGGAAAAACCTATAGTGTAGACCTAGCCTAACTTACATAACTCCTCTCCCTCCCTGGTGTTTATCCGGCTGATGTATTTATTGAGAGCAGTCATCTCTCCCTATAGCATTGTTGGTCTAAACAAGCCAGACTCCTTAAGTTCTCTCTCACAAGGTAGGCTCTCCATTCCTCTGATCATCCTAGCTGTCCTTCACTGCACTTATTCCAGTCTGGATTCATCTGTCTTAAATACAGGAGACCAGCGTTGCACACACTATTCCAGATAAGGTCTCACCAGTGTCTAACACTTCCCTATCTCTACTGGTAATGACTCTCCTGATGCATCCTTGAATTGCATCAAGTCTTTTTCACGGCCTCATCACGTTGGCGGCCCCCAGTCACCCTGTAATAGTCCAGTACACCAGGTTTTTCTCCTCCTCTGTCGTTCCAACTGATAAATCCCCAGCTTATTGCAAAAATTCTTGTTGCTAGTCCCTACGTGTCTGACCTAGCATTTCACACCATTACATTTCATCCTATTTCTATTACTCCAGTTTCCAAGGTCGTCCAAATCTTATGTAATGTTCCATTCTCCTTCGTATTGGCAATACCTCGCAACTGTGTGTCAGCCACACATTTTATTAGCACAGTCCCACTTTTTGTGCTAGGTCATTAATGGAAATGTTTAAATAACACTGGTGCCAAAACCCATCCTGGCCGAACTCCACTTGTGACCTCCCTCCAGCCTGATGGTTCACATGTCCGCATGAGCTGTTGTAAAGCTGTTGTAATCTTCTCTTTAACAAGTTCCTCGCCCCCTTTTCAAACCTTGTATGAATCCCCATTTTCTCCAGTTTAACTTACACATTCCTGCGTAAAAGGGTAGCTAATGCATTTCCTTTGTCTGGTAAATCAGTTCTCTCAAAGAAAGAGATCAGGCTAGTCTGGTACGAGCTACCTTTGGTAAAAACCATATTGTATTTTATCCCAGTTACCATTTACCTCTTTGTCTTTAATTACTCTCTCTTTCAGAGTTTTTTCTAAGATCTTTTGTGGTGGAACAAATGTGCCTACAGTTTCCCGGATCACTTTCCCTCCTCCTTTCTTAAATGTGCGTATATTTGCAATTCTCCAGTTGTAGGGGATGGCTCTGAGTTTACAGATTTATTAAAAATTACTGCTATTGGGCTTGCAATTTCATGGGTTAGTTCTTTGATATTCCTGGATGGAGATTATCCAAGCCTTCTCCTCTGGTCCCGTTAAGCTTTTTGAGTTGGACTTCCACCATGGATGTGCCAATTTCTATTTCCACCTCCTTGTTCTCATTAGCCACCCAGCTATGGCCTCCAAGCTCCATTATCCTTATTGAAAACAGAGGCAAAGTAGTCATTTAGGTGTTTAGTGCCTCTTGCTCCATTCATCTGAAGATGTGGGTTGTGCCCACGAAAGCTCATGATACTATATATTAGGGATGTAAAAGAGTAGTTGACTATGTGATTAACCAATAAGCCTAGGTTTATTGGTTAATATAGTCAACTACTTGCATTCCCCCCACCCTTGCTGCCTCTGTATCAGAGGCAGCAGCTGGCTTAAAAGCGGCAGCAGCACGGTGGGAGGGGACAGGGGAGGCTGCTGCGAAGCTCCCTGCAGACAGAGGCTGCTCTGCATCCCATGGAGCAGCCTGTCTGCGGCAAGCTTGGGCCCATCACAGACAGAGACTGGTCCCCGGCAGCAGCCCCCGTCTGCAGGGGTCTAAGCTACCCATGGACAGAGGCAGAGCAACCTCTGTCCATGGGGAGCTCAGACCCCTGCAGACAGGGGCTACTGCCACCCTGCGCTGCTGCCTCTATATCAGAGGCAGCAGCATGGGGCAGCAGTCAGCTGGTCTGCACGGGGAGCTGGTTTTTAAATTGGCTCCCTTCGCGGACTGGCTCCTGCCTGCCACCGTGTGCTGCTGCCTCTGATACAGGTGGCTCCCCAGGTGCACTGGCTACCGGCCCTGCCCCCAGGGATTATAGAATAGTCGACTAACCGATAAGAATTCATGTGATTACTTGACTATACTATTACCTGCTAACATCCCTATTATATGTATAGTTTTTGTTAGTTTCTAAAGTGCTACAGCACCACTTGTTTTTTTTTAAGTTTTTTTAAGTTAGGGTATGTCTACACTACCACCCTAGTTCGAACTAGGGTGGTTAATGTAGGCATTCGAAGTTGCAAATGAAGCCCGGGATTTAAATATCCCGGGCTTCATTTGCATCTTGCCGGGCGGGCGCCATTTTTAAATGCCCTTAGTTCGAACTCCGTGCCCGCGGCTACACGCGGCACGGAGTAGGTAGTTCGAATTAGGTTCTCTAATTAGGTTCTCTAATTCGAACTACCTACTCCGTGCCGCGTGTAGCCGCGGGCACGGAGTTCGAACTAAGGGCATTTAAAAATGGCGCCCGCCCGGCAAGATGCAAATGAAGCCCGGGATATTTAAATCCCGGGCTTCATTTGCAACTTCGAATGCCTACATTAACCACCCTAGTTCGAACTAGGGTGGTAGTGTAGACATACCCTCACAGACTAACATGGCTACCCCTCTGAGACAGTTAGGTTTTGGGGCAAATGTAGAGACTCTTTAATCTCTGCCCTGTCCTCAGTGTTTAAAGCAATCCCACTTCTTTCCTTGTTTTCTTTTTACTTATTGCTAAAAAATATTTCACTATTGGTTTTAATTTCTTTTGCCAGGTGCATCTCTGCTTGGTTTTTGGCAATTCTCATTTCTTCCTTGCATTTCTGACATCCAAGAGGTAGCTTTCTTTGCTGATCCATCCCTTCTTCCATTCCATGCCGGCCTGCTTTCTCCTCAAAACCGGTTTGCCACGCTTGTGCATCCGCTTTGGTTTGCAACCCTTCCCTACAAATGTTGTCCCCTTGCTTGGAAAGCAGATAGTTTCTGCACATTTGACACATTAATTCCAAACCTCCTCTACATTCAGATCCTTGAGTTCTCCCGTCCGCTTTACTTCCCTGATTCCTTTTGTTTTTAATTTGTCCTTTTGAAAACAGAGACCCTTACTGCAGTCCTATTTTTGTTTTTCTTTCCATTTAGTTTAAATTAACTCATCTCCTTCACCTCAAACTCTCACACTTGCCATGTCTCCCAGGCATGGGTATTATGGAGACCTGCCTGGCCTGCTGAGGCATACAGCAGAGCCCATCTAGGCTGACCAGATGACTCGACTCGATAGGGACTGTCCTGATATTTGGGGCTTTTTCTTATATAGGCACCTGTTACCCCCGACCTCCTGTCCCGATTTTTCACACTTGCTATCTGGTGTCCCTACACTGAGGTGGGCTAGATATGGCCCATGGGCTGGATCTGGCCCACAGCGCACCCCACCAGGATCCTCACACAGACTCCCTGCCTGCCTGCCTCAAAGTGGCTGGCTCCTGTCAATGGGAGCTGCAACGATTGTGCTGGGAGGGCGGGGGCAGTGTGCAAACTCCCCTTCTACCCCCACACCTCAGAACCTGGCACAGAGGAGCAGCCACAAAGGAGCAGCCAGCCATTTTGAGTGGCCTGGGGCTGTGGCAGGCAGGAAGCCTGCCTGAGGGTCCCGCTGGGCTGCTGGCTGGGAGCTACCTAGGTACGCCCCTCCCAGCCAGAGCCTGCATCTGACACCCCACCTCTTCCCATACCCCCAACTCCCTGTCCCAGGCCATTACTCAAACCCTTTGCACTCCCCTCACCCAGATCACAGCTCCCTCCCAGACCCTGCACTTCCTCCCAGACCCTGCACCCCCTCCTACACCTCTCTCTCCTCTCCTGCACACATACCCCCTCCTGGATCCTGCACCCTGGTCACAACCAATGTTCTCTCTATTTCCATCCATGGGCGGATTTTTTTCCATCCATATTTGGAATAAACTTTGTTATGTGCACTGACACATGTGTGGATATGCACCACCAGTAGAAACAAAACCTAACTGTGAGCACTTTGCTAACCAGCTGGTGGCAATTGAATCTCTCCTGAGCAGCCACACAAGCACACAGCTTACAGAGAAAACTAGTCACAGCCTCCTCCTTCACCCAAACTCTCCCACCCTTTCCTGCACCCCAGTCGTCTACCCCAAGCTCCCTTCTGCACCCAACCTCTGTCCCAGACCCTCCATAGAAAAGTGCAGCCCTTGACTACTTATCAAAATCGTGGAATGACACCCCCCCATCAAAAATTATTGTCCACCCATTCCCTACGTCCAGCTACCCTCTGGAAATGCCAGGAGGGCCCTTAGGCCAGGGGTGCATGTCAGGAGACCAGCCTGAGATGAAGCTTTTTGGGCCCCCTTCCACTGGCTGAATTTCAGACTCCCCCTCCCTCCCAGCTCCCTGGAGGCACAGAGCAGACAGCTGGGACCAGAATTCCACAGACACAGGATAGTCACTGGCTGGCTGCCAGGAGGAGGAGGACGACGACTGCAGACTCAGGCATAATTAGCACT
Source organism: Pelochelys cantorii (assembly GCA_032595735.1). Taxonomy (NCBI): domain Eukaryota; kingdom Metazoa; phylum Chordata; order Testudines; family Trionychidae; genus Pelochelys; species Pelochelys cantorii. The sequence goes on from CM064344.1 coordinate 18,930,581, forward strand.
ATGAGCCCAATCCCACAGGGTGCTGGATGCCCTCAATGACCAAGTCACTGCTCTTCCTGAGTGTCTGACTTTTCCCACCCCAAAGTGGGGCTAACTAGACCCCTCCCTTCCAGGGGGGCTGTGACACTCTGTTCGCTGATGTTCGCAGGGTGCTTTGGTGCTGGCTGAGGTTTCCCAAGGGCACTGACTGCCTGTTGTCTCAGGACCGTCAGCCAGGCAGTAAGAACGTTCAGGCCCAGGGTTGCAGATTGCTGAAGGGGAGTGGAGGGATGGGACGGGCACCTCCCCTGTGTTTTTGGTACGCACGCCAGCACGAACTCTTATTTACCTGCCTCCCGGCACCACCAAAGACAGGCGTGTCCTTGCCTTGTGCTCAGGGCGCGGGCGTGACAGACAGCCCGTCACTTGGTGCTGCGCAGGCACGCTCAGGGGGGTGAGTCATGCTCCCCTCCCGCCACCTACCCCGACAGGTTAACCCTTCCCTGCTCACTCCAGTTTTCTTGGGGTCGCTGGCAGGTCCGACTGCCTGGGGTCTGAAAGACGACATTTACGGAAAGGTGAGACTACAAAGGCTTTCCACATATGTGTGCACACCTCCTTCTGTTGGGACGTTTGACTGCAGACTTTGAACTGGGTAGAACTGAACTATTCCAAGGTGCATTTGCCAAAGCTCTGAAATCCCGTTTCACTGCCCCTCCCATCAGGCTGACAGCAAAACAACCTTTCTCTCTTTGTTCACTGGATCTGGATGCCCTGCCTGCCCCCAAAGCACGCTGGGCAAAGTACAGCCTAAAGCCAGAGCCAACGTGGGCTTTACTGACAGCTAGATACGGCCTCCAAAGGGCAGAAGGTTCTGTGGTTTGGAAACAGTACAGCTGGCATCACAGCTAGGAGATCCAAACATGAAACACTGCCCTGGCCCCACAGTGCCCTCTGTGCCTTCCAGATGTTCTAAACCTCTTAGCTTCTTTGTTGCCAGACTAACGGGATCTGGAGAGAGGAGAGGAGCTCAGATTAGCGAGGGGCGAGAATTTCCAAACACAGCCAAGCAGGGAAATGTCATAGACTAGGGGAGTTTCACGGAGTTTGCCTAGTGTTACAGGTAGAAATGGTTTGGAGAACAGCAATGGTTGGACCATCAGTGGTCCATGAGCTCCATTCAGGTGCTCCGCAGACAGTTCCCTCTAAGGTGTGCGCCTGGACAGCCGCACATAAGAGACTGAACAGCTGCCCACCTAATTAGTAGCTCACAGGTGGGGCTTCACTAATGAAGTGCCTGGACCCTCACAGATATGGTGAGGTGGTGGCTTTGTGGGGAATAAGGGAGTGGATGTGTGTGTGGGGGGGTAAGTGAGGTGGGAAGATGAAATGGGGGGAATCTGGGATGTCAAGGGCTGCATGGCCAGAAAAGCAGCCCTGGAGCTGGGGAAAGTTGACTCTATCTGCCATGGAGACACGGCCCTTCTTCCCAGTCCCAGCTCTGTGTCTGGGGGAAGACTCCCACAGATACTAAAACATGAGTTGTGTGCTTTGATTTGCAGAACAACAACAACAACAAAAAAACGAGTTTGAGAACCATTGCTCCAATCAATATCTGTCAGGTAAAGACGACCACAGAGTTGCTCATATGTGTTTAACTCGTGTACTGAATAACACAGCTGGTGGCCCTTGGAAACGAGACCTTTCAATAGCCGTCCCCTCTGCCACATACACAGTGTGAGTGTTGCTACATCTAAAGAAATGGGCAGTCTGGTGCATCCACTGCCTCCAGCCAGCAAGTCCCATGAAATGTGCTCCTCCATTGGATGAAGGCAAGTGTATTGTTCTCCACTTTGCAGGGAGAGAGATAACTGGGGTCACAATGTCAAGAATGCTAAGGTTTCCATCCCTGTTTTGCTACAATATTGCTGAAAAGGTGCAATGGTGACCAGATACTCAGCACAATTAATATTAGCTACAAGGGGAAGGAATGCAAACCGAAGTAAGGAAAGAGCAGGGTAAAGAATATGGAGCTATATTAGATGTATTGAAGTCTGCAGGGCCTGATGAAATTCATACTAAGGTAACTTAAGGAACTAGTTGAAGCAATCTCGGAACAGTTAGCAATTGATTGTAAAGACTTCTGGAAGACAGGAGAAGTCCCAGAGGGATGGAGAAGGGCAAACACAGGGGACTACAGAAATTCTAGACCAGTCAGCCTAATTGTGATACCCAGAAAGATACTGAAACAAAATTACTAACTCATCAAATTGTAAGTACATGAAGGATAATAGAGTTACGAGGAATGGAGCCTGGATTTGTCAAGAACAAATGATACCAAACAAACTAATTTCCTCCTTTGACAGGGTCACTGCTTCAGTGGGGGGGGGGGGGGGGGAGTCAGTACATCTGCTTTCTCTTGATTTTAGTAGTAAGCCTTTTGACACTGCCCCACATGACATAACCACATGACATAAGCAAACTAGGAAAATGTGCTGCAGACAATATATTCCAAGGTGGGTGCACAACTGATTGAAAGGCCGTATTAAAGAACAGTTATCAATGGCTTATTGTCGAAGTGGGAAGGTGCATCAAATGGGGTCCCAGGGTGTCAGTCTGGGGTCTGATGTGAAAATATTTTCATTAGTGATTTGGATAATGGAATGCTGTGTAGGCTTGTAAACTCTGCAGGTGACACCAGGCTGCAAGTACTGGGGGGCAGGTTTATCAATCCAAATGACCCTGAGAAATCAGAGAATTGGTTTGAAATCAACACAAGTACAGTCAATAAAGACAAGTGCAAAGTAATACCCATAGATGGGGGAAAATCAAACACCCAGCTGCAGAATGGGGAATAACTGGCTAGGAGGTAGCATGGCTGGGAAGGCTCTGGGAGTCATAGTGCATCACATATTGAATGTGAGCCAACATTGCGATGCCATTGCGAAAAAAGCGAATATCATTCTGGGGCGTACGAACGGGAGTGTTGTACGTAGGACATAGAAGGCAACGGTCCTGCTCCATTCACCATTAGGCAGCCTCAGCTGGAGCCCTGTGCCTGTTCGGGGTGCCACACCTTAGGAAGATGAGGAGAGAGTTCAGGGGAGGGCAATGAAAAGGATAGAAGGTTTAGCAAACCTGACCTGGGAGGAAAGGTTAAAATAACTGGGCATGTTTGAGAGAAGGCAACTGAGGCGGAACACCTGATAAGCATTCCAATGTGTTCAGGGCTGGTATAAAGAGGACAGGGATCAATTGCTCTCCATGCCCACGGAGGGTAAGACAAGCAGCAGCAAGGGAGATTAGGGTTAGAAAGTTTAGCCCAATCTCTAAGTACAAGGCAAGCTGGACCCTGGCTTCCAAGGGAGGCTGTGGAATCCACATAACAGATGGCTTCTAAGATCACTGGACAAACACCTGCCAGGCACGGGCTAAGGTTTATTTGGCCCTGCCACTGGGCAAGGGCTGCACTTGATGACTTCCCGAGGTCTCTTCCAGCCCGATATTTCTGTGATACGATGACTGTGGGCCCTCCCACATCATGAGCTCAGTGTGAAAAATCGTGCTCACCAGCAGCAGGGGGCCCCCCTGCATGCCTGGTGCCCCCTGGAAAGCACACCCTTACTGAACAATCCCTTCACAGGAGTCTGTGACATGGGACCAGTCCCCCCTCCTCCATCCCGGGACACAGGTAGTTCTGCAAAGGTTAAAAAGGCGGTGTAGGAAAGAAGACCTGCTCTTGAGAGTACAAACTCCCTGTGCACACACTCTAGGAAAACGAACAGGGGGAGGCTGCTGATAAGCCAATAATAAACTGGCGGCAGGAGCTAATCAGCTTCAATCCGGCAGAAAGACAGCTGCTGGCACCACCTTCAGCTACGTGCAGCGCGCCCTGTGGGCAGTCAGCTTCACTCTACCACGCACGGCCCAGCCCGCCTGGCCGTGTGCAGCAAGCGGAGGAGACATGCCTGGATTTGGCCTCGGGGCAGCCGCAGCAATTACCCGACTTATTTTCGATTGCAGGGAGGGTAAAGCCTGTCTTCTCCAAAGGGTGGAGAATGTAGCCACTCGGGAGAGATCTGAAGCCTCATAGAAAACTGGGACATTAGACGGACCGGACAGAGGTCATCTAAGGGGATGTTTGCAAAGCACCTGAAGGTGGGATACTAGTGGGAGCAGGCACACCCAACCTAGCTAGCATGGGCACCGAACGTAAGGTGGACACGGTGGCACACTGGCAGGCTTGCATTCCCCCTGCTAGCCCATGCTGAAGCCTGTGCTATCAGGTCTCCGCTATGACTGCTACCCTGGCTAGTTAGAGGAGAGCGAACACAGGGATTCTTACAGTCACACCTCCCTTGCAATGCAGACAACCCTCAGTGATTTCTACTTACCTGGTCCCCTTGCATAAGAACAATCTCTTTCTTTGCTGTAGCATTTCCCCTCCCAAAGTACTTTACAGACTATACACTATGCTCCATGTATCCAGGGTCTTTCACCGGAAGGACCTCAGAGCACTTTAACAGCTAAGCATCACCTCTCCCCTGTGGGTTAGTAAAAGATTATACCCAGAAGATTAAGAGGCGGGGCACCTCAGGTACAAAGAAATGAAGCAACCCGACCAGGACTGCACAATGAGTCAGTGACGGAGCTGGGAACAAGGACCCAGGTCTCCCAATCCCAGTTGTCTGCTCTAGCCACTAGCCTGCACACTATATGCACGAGGATCAGTTCGATGATTGCTGAAATGCAGCTACCTCTGGGGAGGAATGTAGCAGCCATTCTATGCCCATAATGCAACAACTTTTGGGAAAGACGAGGGAGGAATAACTTCCCCACCATGATGTTAGGTGCAGTTTGCCAAACTGGAAGCTAGCCGGGACCCCAAAATTAACACTCAGACTTGTGTGAAAAGGCCATGGGAGTCTTACTAACCACAAGTAGCCAGAGCCTTGGGTTGCAGTGTTATCTGTAGCATCCACACCTACAAATGCATCCTCCACAAGTCTAGCTGCTGCTGAGTGGCAAGGATGAGCGGGTCCAATCTGGGGCAGAACCAGCGCGAGCTGCCACTCTACACAGCTTGTCCACAGGGTAACGGGATCAGCCCTTTTAGAGAGGCAGGTTCGAGTTCATAGGAGGTGACCTCTGGGGACACAGAAAGGTCTCAAAAGACAACCAGTGGTACAGCCCAGGAAGAGATCAGTATGAGTAGCGCATGTGGACACCAGCCTCATGCCAGGTCTCGGCATCCCATTGGTTTCAGTCAGTGTCCTGGTCCAATGAGGAATTGGATGAAAATATGCACAAGGGACCACAAGGGACTCCCCAGCCCACAGCCATGCACTGCACGTCCCTTTCATTACAAGCCATCTCCTCCCAGATTACCCTCACTGCTGGAGGCTGGGAGCTCCGGGCGTGGATGCCCTGTGGGTGACACAGCAGCCTTCCCATCTATGTCTGTGCCCTGAGCGGGCTCAGAGCTGCATGCTTCGGTCCCCACAAGCCGCTCACAGCCAGTCATGCACAAGCCCAGCTCCTGGTCTCACTGACCCTGATGGCAGCCCGAAGTAACCCCCTTCGGTCAAACCCTCTGGACAGACACCAACAATCTACATCTAAATCTAGCGGCTGCTCCCTCCGTGTAGCTTTGCCAAGATCTGCCCATGCAGGCAGCCAAAATTCTGGCCTAAGTCCTTGTCGTCTTGCCCCTTGAATCTCCGACCACTGCTCCGGCACTAGGGATGTTAAATATCGGTTAAATGAATAGTCGAGTTACTTCATGAATTCTTATTGGTTAGTCGACTATTCTATAGTCCCCAGGAGTGGGGCCGGCAGCAGCATGAGGTGCCAGGCGGGAGCTAGTCGGTGAGGGGAGTCAGTTTAAAAACCAGCTCCTCTTGCGAACCAGATGCTTGTCGCCCTGTGCTGCTGCCTCTGATAAAGAGGCAGCAGTGAGGGGTGGCAGCAGCCCCTGTCTGCGGGGGCGGGGTCTGAGCTCCTGGACACAGTGTGAACCGGAACTGAGCCAGGCTGCTTGCCCACCCGGCTCCTAATACACTTTAAAAGCAGAGCCTCAGTGGGGGTAGGTCCTGGACTCGGCATCAGCCAGAACTGAGGAGGGCTTCTGGCCAGCCTGATAAAAAATTTACTAGTGGGGGAGGGGGAAACGCGTGTAGTCTATAGCATTAACCTATACACGATTGCTTATCGGTTAATTGACTACACTATTACATCCCTATCCAGCACTGCTCCCTTCACTGTCATTCAACTCTACACCTCTTCCTTGCTTGTCCCCCCGACTGTCAGCCCCCCCGCCCCCTTGCTCACTGCATCAGACAAGCCCCTCGTCTACAATGCTAAGGCCCTTCAGAGTCAGCCCTGCTTTGTCTGTCGTAGCCAATGGCAAGGTGGGTCCCGTCTTTACTCTGTCTACTCTTCTGCTGTCGATCCCCCGAGTGTCAGATTCTCCTGTGAGCACAGCTGGGCTTTCACCATGCCTCTGGGCAACACTCCCAAGCAAGGGCCAAAGCCAACACCTTTGTCCTCTTTCCCAATCAGCCCTCCCAAGATGCCCAAAAGGGATTGTCAGACACCAGGCTGGTGGCTGGCTCTAACTACTGATTGCCACATCAGAGGCCTGCATCACTGTTCCCACCCACCCCCGCCTGTCTCATCCACCTGTTACAGCCTAGAATGATCAGATATGAATTGTCTGGGGCTACGTCTAGACTGCAGGCTTCTTTCAGGAGAAGCTTTTCTGGAAGAGATCTTCCGAAAAAACTTCTTCCAAAAGAAGCAATCTGCTTTTTCGAAAGATAGCGTCCACACTGAATGGATGTTCTCTCGCATGTAAGCTGTGATTGCTGTGGACGGAGTGACCACAAGGGCACCTGTGCTTTTTCCTCTTTCCTCTTCTTTCGAAAGAACTCCCTCTTCCCCGTCCACACACGCCTTTTTCCGAAAGAGCTCTTTCGGAAAAAGGCTTCTTCCTCGTAGAATGAGGTTTGCCAATTTTGGAAAAACCCCTTTGTTCTTTTGATTTTTTGTCGAAAGAACGCGATTGCAGTGTTGACATAAGTGAAGTTTTTTCGGAAAAACAGCCATTTAAAAAAAAAAACCTCTGCAGCGTAGACATAGCCTGGGGCAGACAGTTATTAGTTCATTTTTTTTGTACTCCACCTAGCACTATGGGGGAATCCATCTTGGGAGGGGTCTCTATTATACTAGCACCTAATCTGTCCTAGGAGGAATGTAGCATGTGGCCAGTCCATGTTAGGATGCAAGGCAGAAGAGAGGAGGGTCTGTGACCTGCATGCTAGGGACAAACAGAAGGGACTGGAGAGACTGAAGGTAGATCCCAGAGGTCCACTTGAGACTGTCATCCACTGAATCCATCTACCTGCTCTCTGGGGTACGCCCCCCCCCCCACACCCTGTCCTGCTGGACCAGATGCTCTGGTCTTCGCCAGTAAAGGCACAGAGTTGGGGGAACAGCACCCCAGCAAAGTAACACAGATGCTGAAACAGCTCAGTGCTGAGAAAGCTCAACTACAGGGACTTGTCAGCACCCAGGACCACAGCCCTCCAAAGGGACCAAACCCCAAATAAATCTGTCTTACTCTGTATCTAAGTTTTACACAAAAAAGGCTCATAAGTTTTATCAGAGAGAGAGAGAGATGTACAGCCAATACTCTCTCTTGCTCCTCCCGGGTAGCAATTATTTACACTGGGTTTGTTAATAAACAAACGTGTTTTTATTAAGTATAACAAAGTAGGATTTAAGTGGCTGCAAGTGAAAACAAACAGATCAAAACAAGTTACTAACTGAAAATAAACAAACACGCCAGCTAAGCCTAATACATGAAGAGAGATTGTTACAAATGTGTTTCTCACCCTAATCCTTATTCCAGGTAAAATCCTTTAAGTCAGAGATGATCTTTCCTCTGGCTGGGTCTAACAGCTTCTTGTGTATTCTCCTAAGGTGGGGAGCCAGTTTTCAGAAGTCAGCGGAAGACAGTCACTGATTGTTTCCCCATCCTTAAATAGGATTTCCCCAGGGTGGGAATCCTTTGTTTCATTCTCCCTATCCCTATAGAAAAATACCAGATTCACAATGGATTCCCACACCAGGCAGCATGATCACGTGTCTTTGTAGGACCAATCACAGCTTGAGCTTACAGGAAAAACAAAACCATTTACAGATCATTGCCTTGAGCACCAGGCCATTAAGTCCCTTAGGTACCACCAAAGGCTTTCACTAGAACTTCTAGATTAATAAGCAGGTTTACACTTCATATGTCTAACTCACTTCACATACAAGAATGATTCATGCCCACAAATAGACTATACACATTAAGGGGATCACAGGCTCTTGAAAGATTGATTCCTTGATCTCTTTTGCATAAAGCATATATGAGTTCTATACCTTCATACTCAGAAACATATGTCCATAAGAATATGGGGGCACAGCATCACAGGAGACATTTACCTTTCCTCCTTTGACTGGCATGGTGGGGATCATATATGCACTGAGCCTTGGGATGTACGTGGCATTTAGGATCCAAGGTACTGGGGATAACAATTATCTGGGAGATTTTTCCCCTTTCGTTTTTACAGGAAAACCAGCCACACAAAATCCATGTTTAAAAGGTAGATGCTGAAGATCTGTTCCACGCTTTTCTGCCTTCTCCAGCACCTTCTGGAAACTCCGATTAAGATGGGGGCAGGGAACAATGGGAGGAGAGGACAAATTGGCAAAGCAATCCTGATTACTAAGCCAAAATGTTGGGCGACTCCCGTGCTGGCTAATACACAACCTGAGGCACGATTCCTGCTCCCTTCCTTGCCTGATCCCAATAGGAATCAAGGTGAACTCTCCGGGGCAGAGCAGGAAAGCAAACATGCGGCTCATTGAATAAGACCAACACCCGAGAGAACAATGAAAGGAAAGAAAACGTGGAAAGCCCCATCCCCATCCGCGCAGCTGGGAACGTGCAGCTCGAACACTTCTCGACCTCGGGGGGGTGCAGCACCACCGCACAAGGGTTATTTTATTGCCAAAATCTCTGCCTCCATCTGATCATGCCTCACATCTCCTCTGCTGGATTTCGATCCCCATGCCCACAAACCATGCCCAGCTGCAGCCCCACGGCCCATTAAGGCCTGCTCTGTACTGGCCAGGGAAACCACGCTAGCACCTTTCTGGCAAAGCTCGTTCAATCAAGCACCATTCTCACTAGGAAGAGACAATAAGATTCCTTACCCAGAGCAGATGGGAAATCTGGTACCAAGCCTGGTACTGACTAGGGGGCGTGACCAAAAAGGAGTTGCAATGTTCTCAGTGAAACATACTGGCCGGATTTCTCTCTCTCCCCCTTGACCAGTGCTCCCTGTAAGCTGGGTGCTTGTGCAGCCACTCAGGAGAGATTCCAATGCCTCCTCGCTGATTAGCCAAGCACCCACAGCTAGATTTTTGTTTCAATGGGTGGTGCACATTTGCACATGCTTGGTGCACAAAGCAAAATTATTCTGCACATAGATGGAAAAGATTTGAGGGAATAGTGACCCTAACCCTTTCCCCCCGTCCATAAATTCAGAACTGAAGCTCCTGTGCATAGGTGAGAGATCAATTAGACACTGGGCAAGACAAGAGGAGGGTATGTGATAGGGAACCATCCTTTTCTTCCCACACATAAAGTGTCAGAAGATGGACTAATGGTCTGATCCCACCGGGCAGTGGGCAAGATGCCTGATGAGTCAGACTAGGGACCATCCCTCGTTAAATCCTTTCAGAGCCAGCACAAGACTTATATTACTGTGAGGGCTTCTCTGCTTGCACGAGGTGCCTAGAATCATGGCTTAATTGCCAAACAGGCTCTGGGAGTCAGCCAGGTCAGAGTGAAGACCCCTTCTCTACAGACCAAGAGGAAACAGGAGGAAGGGGGAAGCCCCCCTCCCAGTTTACCCCCTTCTGCCTTACTGACAAACTCACAAAAGGAAAAATGCCTCAGCCAAATTCCCTGGCTGCTTGGGGACATTTCAGCAGGAGGGAAGTCCCACTCCCTACAGAGGCTGCAATCTTCAGTCCTCACCCTCCTTTGGCCCCTGCTGAGATGGAAACAGCTGGGAAAGTCTTTAGGTGGGGAAGCCAGGCAGTTCCTTCAGAGATATGAAAGCTCCTTTCCCGGCTGCTTGGGGAAACATGTTACTGGTGAGTGAAGTCACCCACTCTGCTAGGATCCGGCCAGTCCTCTCCCCAGGATATGAACTCAGCAGCGATTTATTTGTATAGGGAAGAGGTGGACCCTTTTCCACTTCCCCATCCTTCCGAAAGGACGGGACACCTCCCAAAGCGGGAAGAGATCCATGTGATAGGAAAACTGGCGGCTAAGCTCAGCTTCTGGCTGCCAACAGCAGCCCCTCTCTGCTTAAAGGACAGTTCATTGGATGTATGGTGGGTGTGGGAAAGCTACCTGTCTGTATGGGGCCCAGTCTTTGGCCCCCTTCCGCCCCCCAGTGAAATAATGGGATAAATCCCAAGAGAAAGAAATCAGTGAATAGCTAGGGAACATGGAACCACAATCCCCCTGCAGCACCAGCTGTTAGCTAAGCATTTGAGCCAGTCTCAACAAAAGTCCTCCAGAATTAGTCAGTTCAGCTTGGATATTAATATTGCTCCAGGGAAAAAGGCCATAAAATATTTTGCTAAACCTCAAAGTGCCTAGGCAAGAGGAAGTCATTGGGGGCCCTCACATGGATAGGAGCAAGGCCTGATTTTATCTTCCTGTAGGCCCGACCAAGCAAACAGCATGTGAATGTGGTCTGCTGATATTAAACAGGGAGGGCGGTGGGACATTGATGAGGGCACAGAATTAATACAAAGAGACTTAGAGGGATTAGACACACGGACAGAGAATAAACAGAAGCAGATTCGATTTGGAAAAAATTGCAAAACAGCAGCATCTGGGGGGAACCAATTCAACAGGCAGATATTTAACGAGAACAAGAAACCAGGGAAGCAGGATGCTGATTGAAAGGATGACCAGGGAGTGGGACAGCAAATGGGGCGGGATGTGCAATGGCTCTAGAAAAGGCCAGTGTAATACTAGGCTCCATCAACAGAGCAGGGAGGGGACAGCCCCGTGCTATACAGCTCTGTGGCAGCCACCCCAGAGACATCACTTGGGTAGGTCTGGGCACCTCCTTCCCGGAAGAGTACTGGCTAAGGGGAGTGAGTTCAGAAAAGAGGGACAAAAATGATCAGGGGCGTTAGAGGGAGGTTCACAAGGGAAGACAGAGTTAACCTGATTCGCTTGTCTCAGCACCAATTTGGGAAGGTGGGTGCGGATCCCTTGGGAGGGGTTTTACCCCAAGGAGGAGGGAGGATCATTTTCTGGGCACAATGAGGAGCGATGGGATGACATGATGAAAGGACGTGCTGAGGCTGAGCGTTGGGAAAGATTTCCCCAGGGTGAAATCTGAGTATTTCCCCATCACCGCTAACGTCTCCAAAACAAGGACTCAGACCTACCCCTGGAGCTGCGGCTCAGGGTGTTAACACAGGGGCTGATGACACAGTACCCAGGCGCAGCAGTAAAAGGTGAAGGACAGAGGGGGCTGTCATGGCTCTGACGCACCTGGGCTAGATTAGCTTGTGTTGCAACATCAACACAGGGGCTTGCTGCCATTAGTGCATGGCAGCCCCGAACTAGAAGGCGGGGGGAGGGCTCTGCCCCTGGAGTGGATAACAGAAGCATCATGTAGCTGAGAGAGTCTGAGCACGGGGCCAGGAGCTGGGAACCCAATTCTAATTGTGTCTGTCGCTGGCTTTCTCTGCAGGCCTGGGGAACCTAAGGCCCAGGGGCCGGATCTGGCCCTCAGCTTGCCTGGATCTGGTCCCCGAGGCTCCAGGCTCCCCTTCCTGGCAGGGGTAGGAAGCGGTTCCACAGGCTGCCGCTCCATCTTCCCCCAGCTGGGGAAACGGCAGTGCAGACCCCCCCCACGCTCCCAGTCCACAGCCTGCCCCTTCATACCCCCTTTCATCCAGACCCCACATCCCCGTTCTTCTCTTGCACCCTACCTCCCACCCTCAGCCCACTCTTGCACCCTCCCAGACCCACCAACCCCCAACCCTCTCCTGTACCCTCCCACCCAGACCCCAAACCCCAAGCCTGCTTTCCAGCAGCCACCTCCCACAGACCGAACCCCTCATTTTTGGCCCCATCCCAGAGCCTGGGGAGGCCCACAGAATCTACAAGCCTGGGTCCCCCTAGGCTCTGATAGGTGAGGGGAATATGGAGAGTGTCTTTCTGCTTCTTAGTTGGGGGCCACGTCAGTGAGGTGGGGGCTTTTTTGGCTTCCCTTTTTTGTGTGGCCTCTAACTGATTTTTCTGAGACAGCAGCTCCCAACCCAAAAAAGGTCCCCCCTCCCCCCCCGGCTCTACAGACTTAGGTAAAACTCTCTGCACTTCAAAGATGGAGGCAGAGGTCTCATCATTATTTCCCCATTGATAGAATCTGGAGGCTGCAGCAGGGTTCAGAGCCCCACTGTGCCAGACACAAGAGAGGGGAGGCAGGCCTGCCCTGGGTGGCTTTCAGTTTACACCAGACACGCACAAGATGGGAGGGTGCCCAGGCAGAGCCGTGCAGGGACATGCTCAAGGTCACCCGGCAGCTGAGAGCTGTTTTTAGGTTTCGCTCTCCCTGGAGTTCCTGGTGCAGTCCTGGGGTGTGGGCGAATCGCGAGCAGCTCTCTGCACTCACCCCCATCACCTCTCCTTAGCCATGGCCCCTGGGGGGGCAAGCCGTCTGGGATGGAGGGCTGACTCTCAAACCACTGCTCCCAGCCTGCAGCATCACTGCGGGCTCCTGAAGTCCTACGTGTTTAAAAATACCTCACAGATGCCTTTCCTGACCTCTGACCTCCCCAGGCTTCTCCTCTGACCAGCCAGTCTGGCTCAGGAATGTGCTGCCCTGGACTCGGGCTCCCTGCAATCCAGGCAGGGGATGGGAAAGGGCTAATCTGATGCAGTTGATAAAGAGATTCCCAGAGGAAAAGGGAGGATTAATGCAGATCTTCTTCCTTCCTAGAAAGATCCACTCCCGGGGGAGGCTACTGCCTCTCTTTGGGGCTAGTGGCACCCAGGCAAAACAACAGAGAGCTTATTTTCGAAGGCCAACTTCAGGCAAGCAATGCACAGCGAGGGGCTGGAAGCAAAGCCCAGATCCAAACAGCTCCAGTAAGCAGGGAAGCTTGGAATTAAACTCTGCCCCTTTGCCCCATCTCTGCTGGGGACTGAATCAAAACCCCAGGAGCGAACAGCCCAGCACTCTGGGCTATTCGGGACTGGAAATATGCAGCCCAAGCGCCAGCACCTCAAATCCACCCACCATTAGGAGGGGCGGCGGCAGCAGCTTGGTGTAGGATTCAGTGGGGCACAGGACGGTCTGGAGCTCCCAGCAGAGAAGGGACTCAAAGGTGTGTCAAGGGCGGGAGGCAGTAAAATATTCCTTGTAACAGTCTCTCTCTCCCTCTCCAGTGCAAACGGGATCAGGAATGGCTCTCGAACTGAACAGTAAGAAGTGGGCCACCATGACCATCGTTCCTCCTCACTCCCCTCCCCGAGATGGACCTACACAGGTGGGAGTGGAGCAGAAGTGTCCTCTCTGCTCAATGCTGCCCCCGCCAGGGGAAACAGGAACAGAAAGGGCAGGGGGTGAGAGGCAGGCAGGGAAGGAAAGAACCCCTGAGGGGCAGTCTAGGATTAAATGGAAAACTCACCAGCACTCTAAAGGTGCATCTACACAGCACCATAACTCGAAATAAGATACACAGATTGAGCTATGCAAATCACGTATCTTCTTTCGAGGCTATTTCGAAATAACTTATTCTGTTATTTGGTGCGGTCCACACAGCACTGAATTTCAAAATACAGCACTAGTCCGACACGTCCCTTATTCCTTGTAGAATGAGGCTTACAGGGATCTCGGAATAGCTAGCCCGTTATTTCGGGCTAGCTGTGATGACGCGGGGTAACTATTTCAGGATACTCCAGTATCCCAAAATAGTGTTGCCGTGTAGATGTACCCTAAGAGATCTTGCCATGCCTGCCCCTGGGGTCAATTCAGGCCCTTGGGTGCAGGATGGAACAGCCCCGAGGAGAGAGAACTGGAGAGGAAAAAGGCATAGGCCAGCGCTCTGGGGAAAAAAGGAACCGCTGGGCCAGCTACTTCCTTGGGATAACCAGAGATCCAGTGGGACTGGAGCGGCAATACAGTTCACATCATCCCCAGGGTTTATCTGCATCTGGTGAATTCCCACCTCCACCCCACCGCACACTGCAGACCAGAACCTGCTTCCAGCTGTACCAACCACCCCACTGGGGAGACGCTGGCTTTCCACCAGTGTAACAGGGCAGAGTTTGGCCCAGGGAGCACTCAGTGTGGGGGCTCTTCCCGCCCTCCTTGCTGTTTTGCAATGCCAATGTATGTAGTCTGCAGGACTGTTCAGAAACAGTCAATCAGGATTAGGCACCCTCCCTGCCACTCATGCTCCTTGGGGGGGGACTCAGCAAGGACAGCCACCCCAGAACTGACCATGCCAGCTACCTCCTTCCCTGGGAACCCTGCCAGCCCCCCCAACTCCCCACCCCTGGAATGCAGCCAGAAGGGTCTGAGCTGAACCAGCCAGTCCCTCCACATCCCTTGCTTCCGGGAACTCAGCCAGAGGAGCCTCCGCAGAGCTTCTAGCTGCTACCTCCAGCCCAAGCAAGTAGCCAGGGTTGGCTGCACAGGACTGTACCCCTGGAGGTCCCCTCCCAGCAGGCCAGGAGTGAGTTCTGGCAGCTGAGGAGAGGATCTAAGGGGCAGGGAATGAAGAGGCAGGATGCTTAGCTGGGATGGGCGGGCAGAGCCTTTGGAAAGCCATTGGCTGCAAAGCGGTTTTCACCACCGAGCTTTGAGGGGTCTGGAAGATGCAGATTAGGGGACAGGAGTTTGCCTTTTGCTCTGTTCTCATTAGGGATGTTAGATAGTGGGTAATAGAATAGTTGAGTAACCACATGAATTCTTATCGGTTACTCGACTGTTCTATAGTCCCTGGGGGCAGCCAATGCGCTTTGGTCCCACTGCCGGGGAGCCCCCTGCCACCCTGCACTGCTGCCTCTGTATCAGAGGCAGCAGCATGGGGTGCCAGGTAGGAGTCGGTCCGTGAGGGGAGCCAATTTAAAAACCAACTCCCCGCTCAGTCCAGCTGCCTGCTGCCTTGCATTGCTGCCTGTGATAAAGAGGCAGCAGTGCAGGGTGGTGGCAGCCCCTGTCTTCGGGGGGGGTGGGGGGTGGTCAGAGCTCCACATAGACATAAGCTGCTGAGGACAGGAGGAGGCTGCTGTGAAGCAGCCTCTGTCCATGGCAGCCTGGGCTGGCCAGGAACAGAGGCTAGTTCAGCTGCAGCCCCTGTCCACAGGGGGTCCCAGCTCCCCATGGACAGAGGCTGCTCCAGCCTATGTCCATGGGGAGCTGGGATCCAATGTGGACAGGGGCTGTTTTGCAGCAGCCTCCTCTGGCCCTGCCCCCATGCTGTAGCCTCTGATACAGAGGCAGCAAGGGGGGAGGGTGGGAATGCAAGTAGTCGACAAGATTAACCAAAAACCTAGGCTTATCGGTTATTCATATACTTGACTACCCATTTACATCCCCGGTTCTCATCACTCCAGCTGAGAATGGGGAGGAGAGTCTTTGCCTGTTTTGTCAGACAGGAAAAACCTCTGGCACACAGGAGTGTGCGTGGTGAGGGTGGAAGGGATCCTAGTTGGCCGATGGCCTAAAGCAGGAGGCTACCTGAGACCTTCCCCAAAGGGAGAGCTTTGGGCCTGGGACTGTAGCTACACCCAGCAGAGGCAAACCCCAGATGTGCGGTACTGATGCGAGTAACAGCAGAGGCTAGTGGGCAGAACATTTGTCAGCCCCGTCTGAATCCCAGCCACAGCCTTCCCCTCACTAGGCTCCCGGGGGGAGGAATCTCACACCCTCCCACAGTTTCTTCTGGGTGTCCATTGACCTGCAGTTAGTGTCTGCCAAGGACCCCCTCCCCTCCCTTGTGTGGGGGGAGGGAGGCCAACGCAGCCATCCATTTTCTCTGTGAGGAACAGGAACCCAGCTTAGTGCAGCCCCACAATCTGCAAGCTGTGGCTACCAGGCAGGAGGATGGGGGTAGGCGCACTGGGGGGCAGGGGAGCTGAAGTGCTGATCAGATGCAAGCTGGAGAGGGGATGACAGGAGAACACAAGGAGGTGCCAGCACCACAGGTCCAGGGGGAAGGAACCCAGAACCAGAGTCCTAGGTCCCCACCTTCCCCCTCAAACACCTGACCCAAAGCCCACTAGAGTCAGTGACAACACTCCCAGTGATGCAGTGGGCTTCGGATCAGTCCCTGCTGGTTTCTGATTGCACAGACTGGTTCCCCACCCCCCCCCGGTGCCATTCATCTCACGCTCCCTGAGGGATATTGCACTCGGCTGGCCTGCACCTTCAAGGGCCCGGGGCTGCGCTTGCCACAATTGTTCTGGGCCACGCTCGGCCTCCCTCCCTGCCAAACACCTGCTGCCTCGGGGAGGGGGAAGGAGATTTTATTAGGTTCCCCTCATTGTCCAGCCTCTGCTTTACTGTTCCATATGCTGTGTCCTGGGCTGGCCATCTGTAGGAAGGGCCGGCAGCTGCCTGGCGACCAGCGGATGAGGTGATGGTGGGAGGGGACCACAAAATGAGTGCTACATCACAGACAGTTGCTGATTTACAGACAGGTTGGAGGTATCGGAATGAGGCCCGGCTGGGACAATAGCTAGGGCGTGGGTGTATGCGGAAGCCAGAAACACCCCTTCACACTAACCTCCAAGCCAGTTCCTTCCCAACAGCTCAGCAGACCCACCCTCTGGCAGCCGGGAGGAGGTGGAAGAACAAAGCGCCACTTTGCATTTCAATAGCTCTTCGCAGCCCCCCACAGCAGCACCCAATCCATTGGCCCTGACTCTGTGGGTGCTTTGGGGCTGGGGCACCCAGGGGGGAAATTAATGCAGCTTGGCACCCTCCTGCCCCCTCCCCCCTGCATCTCTCTCCTGTTGGCGGCCCTGCACTTTGTAATCTCCCTCCCAGCACTTCTGGAGACGCACCCAGCTGATTCAAGGGGTTCAAGCTCCGGGAGGAAGTGAGGGAGGGAGGGTGAAGAGGCAGGGTGGGGCAGGGGCTTGGGGGAAGGAGTAAAGTGGAGGCAGGGACCGGAACAGAGCGGGAGGGTTGAGCCTGGCAAAATGAGAAGTTGGTGCCTATGACCCAAACCCCTATTAAACCCCACCATGGTCCACTGGATTAGCAGCTCCTCCTCTCCCCACCTTTTGCTGATGGGTAAACTGAGGCACGTAGGGGGTTCAGGATACTGCTGAAAGGCAATGACAGAATCAGGAAAAGAACCCAGGGGGCCTGACTCCCAATCTTCTCTTTCAACTCCAACAGCAGGCTGCCTGGCTGCATGCTCCCCTGCCCAGGGAGCAGAGCGCCGCCGGAGAGCAGATGGCCCCTGTCAGACACAGGGACACAGGCTCAGTTACACCCATGTAAAGGTGGGAGGGTTATGATGAAAGTGCTGGTTGGGCAGGGACTGCGGGCCAGCATTCCCTTCCCACCTCAGCCTGGTATCCCAGATTGGACACAGGCCTGGGGCCACCTCCTAACATCCTGCCCTGCCCTGCCATGCCATTGCAGGTTGCCTTCTCCATAGGTCAGTGCCTTTCCTTCCCCCATGGCTCCTGCATGCCTGTGTGGGGCCGGTGTTCACTCTCCTGGCTTCAAGCCTGGGTTTCTGGGAACTCCTTTGCTCCCTTGGTGTAGCTGGGCCTGCTCGCATTTCCGCTCCTCCACAGGAAGCTCTGTCAGTGCACAGGCACCTCCATTGCCCAGGAGGGAATTTAGGCCTCCATCTTGCATTCAGTGTCTTCCGTGGGGCGCACTTCAGACCAACCACACAGACCAGATCACGGATTGGGCCAGACAGGAAGATTGTGTGGAGACACCAGCCTGCCCCAGAGGCGTAGTTTGCCCTGCTAGAGCCCCAACAACTTGGGAGTAGAGCAGAACCAAGTATGGGTCAGGCTATTATTGGGCAGCAAAGGAGAAGGTGGCCAGCAACTGGACAAATGGGAGACATTTTCTCCCACCATCCATGCTCAGATTGTGGACTCTACTGGGTGGGCATCAGTGGCTCAATAACTATACCCTCCAGGTTAGAGAGAACCCCAAATCCTGAGACTAAACCCCAAATGCTTTGGGTTTGCCAACTCCATCCTCCACAGTTCAATAACTAAGCTGATTTCCATCACATCACTCCCCCGGCTGCCCACTGCAGCCTCTTTTCCACGGGAATGCTTCTCATATGAAGAGAAATTAAAAAGACTTGGACTTTTCAGCTGAGAAAAGAGGAGACTAAGGGGAGTATGATATAAAATCATGACTGGTGTAGACAAAGTGAATAAGGAAAAGTTATTTACTTATTCCCACAATAGAAGAACAAGGGGTCACCAAATGAAATTAATAGGCAGCAGGTTTAAAACAAACAAAAGGGAGTTTTTCTTCACACAGCGCAGAATCAACCTGTGGAACTCCTTGCCAGAGGATGTGTTGAAGGGTTCAGAAAAGAGCTAGACAGATTCATGGAGGTTAGGTCCATCAATGGCTATTAGCCAGGATAGGGTAGGAATGGTGTCCCTAGCCTTTGTCTGTAAATGGGGGACAAGAGAGGGATCACGTGAGGATTGCCTGTTGTGTTCCCTCCCTCTGGGGCATCTGGCATTGGCCACTGTCAGGAGACAGGATACTGGGATTTGGTCGAGATGGACCATTGGTCTGACCCAGTATGGCAGTTCTTATGTTCTCAGAGCTGGCAAGGCCTCTGGTCAGCAGGCTGACTTATGAGGCAGGCCCCTGGAAGATGTGGGAGTGTGGAGGTGATGCACCAAATTTAGGCTGCTAGCTAAGAGATTAAAGTCCAGGACTCCATGGGAGCAGTCTCTGAAATGCTGCCAGTTTCATGCACAGGATCAGACAGACAGAAGTGCAGGGTCTCGGTCCATGGATGAGACAATGGTGTTTGGAAGAGAGATTTAGATTTATTAGGAACTAGGGAACCTTTTGGGAAAGGAAGAGCCTATCCAGGAAGAATGGACTCCACCTAAACCAAAACGGAACCAGATTGCTGGCATGTAAAATTTAAAGAAGGTCATAAAGGAGTTTTTAAACTAAAGGCTGGGGAAAGCTGACAGGTGCAGAGGAGCACACGTTTCGGACAGACACATTCCTTTGGAGAGGATTTATTGAAGGATACTCTATAGCCTAGTAAAGAGGAGAAGATACAAGTTGATGAAGAGAAATAGTCAAACAAAAAGGAATCCCCTTCAGCTGCATCACATAGAGGCAGACAACTCACTATGGACAGATTTTCTAAGAGGCTTGTATACAAATGTTAGCGTCAAAATACACACATGGGCGAACTTGAGTGCCTGGTATTAACCGAGAATATCGATATAAAAGGCATCAGAGAAACTTTTGGAATGATAATTAATAGGACTAAATAATATATAGGAAT
Organism: Pelochelys cantorii; assembly: GCA_032595735.1. Taxonomy (NCBI): domain Eukaryota; kingdom Metazoa; phylum Chordata; order Testudines; family Trionychidae; genus Pelochelys; species Pelochelys cantorii. The sequence continues at coordinate 18,950,192 of CM064344.1, forward strand.
GACAGAACAGATCATGGCTGGGAGGAGAGGAGCCATCTATGTGAAAGAAAACAAAGACAGTAAAAATCTGAAATTAATCAAAGTGTACAATAAAGTCTCCACGGATAGAAATTCCTTCTTGAATAGTGAGAGGATAGCCACAGGAATATACTACCAACCCCCAGACCAGGATGGTGACAGTGACTGTGAAATGCTCAGGGAACTAGAGAGGCTAGAAAAAACAACCACCAAAAAAACAAACAAACCGGTAATAACGGCGGATTTTCAACTAGCCCCACATTGACTGGGCACATGTCACCTCAGGACAGGATGCAGAGATACAATGTTTAGACACTATTTAATTATGGCTTCTTGGAGCAGCTAGTCCTGGAACCCACAAGCAGGGAGGCAATTCTTGATTTAGTCCTAAATGACACACAGGATCTGGTCTAAGGGGTGAACCGCTCAGTAAGAGTGACCATAATGTAATGAAATGTAATATCCTCATAGGGGGAAAAATACCAAAGAGACCCACCATGGTAGCATTTTAACTTCAAAAAGGGGATCTATACAAAAATGAAGACGTGAGTTAAATGGAAATTAAAAGGAATGTCCCGAGAGTGAAATGCCTGCAAATTGCATTGAAATCTTTTAAAAACACCATCAGAGGGACTAAAACTAAATGTGCACCCTGACTAAAGAACCCCAAGCAGCAAGAGGAGAGGACTATAAATGCCACCAGGACTAAACTAGAGAATGAAAAAAGGTGGTGAGAGAGAAAAGGATATCCTTTAAAAACTGGAAGTCAAATCCTACTGAGGAACATAGGAAGGAACAAATTCTGTCAAGTGAGAAAGTATAATTAGACAGGTCAAAAGAGAGTCTGAACAGCAACTATCAAAAGGCACAAAAACAAACTGTGTTTTTTAACACAAGTCCATCAGAAGCAGTAAGCCTGCCAAACAATCAGCAGGGCCACTGGATGATCAAAGTGCTGAAGGAGCCATTAAGGAAAAACTAAATGAATGCTTTGTGTCAGTGTTCACTGTAGAGGATGTAAGGAAGGTTCCCACACCTGAGCCATCATTTTTACATGAGAAATCTGAGGAACTGACCCAGAATGAGCAGTCAGCAGAGGAGGTTTTGAAACAAATTGATACATTAAACAGTAATAAGTCACCAGGATCCAATGGTAGTCACTGAAGAGTTCTGAAGAAATAAATATGAAACTGCAGGGCTATTAGCTGTGGTATGTACCTGTTGCTTAAATCAAGAGGTACATAGTGAGGTAGGAAAGTTTGCAGAACATACTAAATTACTCCAGATAGTTAAGTCCAAACCTAACTGCAAAGATTTAGAAGGGTGACTGGCCAACAAAACGGCAGTTGAAATTCAATATTGATAAATGAAAAGTAATGCACATTGGAAAACATAATCCCAACTATACATACAAAACAATGGGATCTAAAATTAGTTGTTGCCACTCAAGAAGGAGATCTGGGAGTCATCATAGATGGTTCTCTCTGAAAACACCTGCTCAATGCACAGTGACAGTCAGAAAAGCTAATAATATTAGGAAGCATTAGGAAAGGGATAGATAATAAGATGGAAAATATCATGCCAGTGTATAAATCCATATCATAATGCCAGTATATAAATCCACCCACATCTGGAATACTGAATGCAATTTCTGTGGCAGATTTGGAAAAAGTACAGAGAAGGGCAACAAAAATGATTAAGGGTATGGGACAACTTCCATATAGGAGAGATTTAAAAGACTGGGACTGTTCGGCTTAGAAAAGCCATGATTACAGGGGGATATGATAGAGGTCTATAAAATCATGACTGGTGTGGGAAAAGGAAAAGTTATTTACCTGTTGCCGTAATGTGAGAACCAGGAGTCACCCAATGAAATCAATATGCAACAGGTTTGAAACAAACCTAAAGCCTCTTCTTCACACAACACTGTGAAAAATTTGTGGAATTTGTCAGGGGATGTTGAAGGCCAAAAGTATAAGTGGGGCTCAAAAAATAATTAAATACATTCATGGAGCATAGGCCCATCAATGGCTATTTGCCGAGATGGTCAGGGATGCAACTCCACACTCTGGGTGTCCCTACACCTCTGACTGGATGGATCACTCCACAGTTGTCCTGCTCTGTTCATTTGATGCAAGTGGCATTGGCCACCGTCGGAAGACCAGATATTGGGCTAGAGATGGACCATTGGTCTCACTCAGGCTATGTCTGCACTACAAAAACCCCTGGAGCATCCACACCTCAGTCAATCAACAGAACAGAGGGCTTTTTGAGGTGTAGGTAAACCTCCTTCTACGAGGCATAACCCTTTTTTGCGCTACAGCTCTTGAGCAAAAAGGGATGTGTGGATGCTCCACAGGGGTTTCTTGTGCAAAAAGAGCCTATTCGAAAAAGCACAGGTGCGCTGATGGCCATTCTGTGAATAGCCATCAGAGCTTTCTTGTGCAAGAGCATCCATGCAACGTGATGCTCTCTTGTGCAAAAGCGCATCACAAAAGCGATGCGCTTTGAGGTATGGACGCACTTTTGCACAAGAAGTTTTTGCGCAAGAACTGTTCTGCAAGGCTATGTCTACACTATGAGTTTTCTCAGCAACAAATATGCTAATGAGGGACTCATTTGCATGAGTCGCAATCTCATTTGCATATTTTTTGCAGATCCATTTTTGCACTGGGGTTTTGCGCAAAAACAAGCAGTGAGGATGTTTTCTTTCTGCGCAAAACCCCCTGTTCCCGCAAGATCCTTATGCCCCAAAAAAGGAGGTTTACTGAGCTTGCGGCAAAAGGGGTTTTTGCGCAAAAAGAAAACGTTCACACTGCTTGTTTTTGCGCAAAAACCCCAGCTCAAAAATGGATCGGCAGAAAATATGCAAATAAGATTGCTACTCATGCAAATGAGTCCCTCATTAGCATATTTTTTGCCGAGAAAACTTGTAGTGTAGACGTAGCCTTGCAGAAGTGTTCTTGCGCAAAAACCCTGCAGCGTAGACGTAGCCTCGGTGAGGCTGTTATGTTCAGATGGAAAGAGGAAGCAGGAATCTCTTGGTTTTTTTAAGATCTCCACCAGTATGAAGGAAAAAGTAAAAAGCCACTACAAGGAAGATCTGGAGACCAGCTGTGTTTGGGAGACAGAGCCAAGTGGGCACATGAAACCTGGACTAAAGCACAGTAGGACAGCCAGACTGGCCTTATAGATAAAGGCAAATTCTGCCTCATTCTTTCTCCATTCAACAGGAGCTGGCAGACAGCTAGGACTCAGCTTCTGCTCCCAGCAAGCAGCTGGTAACATGCTCCAACCCAAGTAGGGTTGCCAGATGGTTTCAACAAAAATACCGGACACACTTGATATTACATCTTATTTAGAAAATACCGGACATTTATATTTTCTCAATTTGTTTCCTGAACAGAAAGCTCAAATACTGGACTGTCCAGTTCAAAACCGGACACCTGGCAACCCTACACCCAGGGCCTATCCCCTACGGTGCCTGTATCTTGCACTGGGTCCTCCTTCCCATACACTGCTTCCTGGCCTGGGGTGCAGCTTCCACATTCAGCCTAAAGTGGAGAAAGTCCCCGGCATGGGAGCCCTCGGCTTACTGGTTTACAGTGAGCAAACCAGTGGCGTCCTGCCCTTCCTCAGGCCCATTTATCCCTTGACTCCCAGCACTGCGGGAGGGGCCATGCAATGGCCTCAAGGGAAATCCGCTAAGGAAACTGCATCTGCCTCCTGCGGCGTCAGGCACAAACCAGACCCTGCCCTTGTACAGGCCCTTTCTTCCAGGGTCTTATGGAGCTACATCAGCAAGAGCCGCTGCTAGGGTTACCAGATGGTTTCAAAAAAATACTGAACACACTTGATCTCAGAGGGGTGGGGGGGGGGGACCGGCCAGGAGAGGAGCAGGGATGGCAGGGAAGGGATCGGGGGGAGGGGGCTGGCCCAGGCGCATGCAGATCCCAGGGTGCTGCCCATCCTGTGCACGGGCCCAGCAGGGCGCACGGGCGAGTCTGGCCCCATCCCCCTCCTCTCTACTGTGTAGTTGCGTACTGCCTGGCTGGTAGACACGCTCACGCAGTGTGACTCACGCAGTGTGAGCATGTCTACCAGCCAGGCAGTACTCACTACGTACTGATACTCATGATAATAATAAAACTTACTTAATTAGAAAATATCGGACATTTATATGTCTGGTATTTTCTCAATTTGTTTCCCGGACAGAAAGCTCAAATACCGGACTGTTCGGTTCAAAACCGGACACCTGGCAACCCTAGCTGCTGCGTCACAGGAGAAGCGGAAGAACCGAGCGGGTGATACGGTTGCTCCAAGGCCGCTGAGAAAGTCAGGAACAGAGAAACCTAGTCCCCAGGTTTCGCAACTGAACTACCCCTTGTTCCAAGCCCGCTGATCGGGGCGGGGGAGGGGGGGCAGTTGCCTCTGGCCCTTTAAATCACCACCGGAGCACCGCACCATGCACTCCATGCAGCTCAGAGGGTTGGGGGTGGGGGGTGCTGCGCTCCAGGTGGCACTGAGGGCTAGCAACCCCAGCCCTGCCCCTTCCAGGAGCACAGAGCTGCCCCCCCAGCTTGTCCAGTGGTCCACAGAAGCTGTCAGCTCCCCTGCCTTGTTCCAATGGGAAAGGCCAGCCATCTCTGCATGGGGATGGTCGCCAGGTTCCCTCTGGCTGGGCCTGTTCCCCCTCCCTCCCCCCAGCTACAGATACAAAGTGTTGGGGGGGGGAGTGGTATGGGGAGCCTGGACTTCATGCTGCCCCTTTGTCCTTGCCCCCTTGCCTATGCCAGACCAGCTAAGCAGGGCTGGGACTCAAGCGGAGGCCTGCCAGCCCCGGGAGCCCCTGCCAGGAACCCGATCTGTTTACAGTTCAGGGAGCAGCGAAGGGGCTTGTTGAGAATAGCCCCAGCAAGCCCGTGTCAGGGGAGAGGGCAGGCGCTTAGCACAGAAAAATCCGCCTGCCGCCTAGTCAGTGGATTGAATTCTCTCCCCCAAGGCGGGGAGGGACAGTGGAGCGAGAACAGGGCTGAAAAGGGGGAACAACAGCAACAGGTCAGCTTCCCTCCAGCCGATTTCACTCCCCTCCCTCCAGAATCATGGCCGCCTTGTCTCGCTGGCTTCAGTGACCTTCAGCCTGACTCCTGTGGCATGGGGGGGAATGCCTCCAGACTGTCTAGACCCCCGGGCAGGATCTTTTGGGGTCTGCCCCAGCCACCAGCCCCTCTAGAAAGAGGGTGTTGACGGGCCCAAGCCCTGAAAGTCACAGCCGTCCCCACAGCAATCCCAGGCTGGGGAAGAGCATGTGTGACTTGCACGTGCAGAGCCACCTGCCAGCTCCCAGCAGAACAAGGAAAATGATTGGAGGCAGAGCTCCCTTGCTGGATCACCAGCCAAGGCCCTTTCCCCCACTACAGGGACACGGTGACAGTTCACCTAGAGGGACAAGGAAACTGGCTCTGACTCAGCCCTGCCTTCTCAGGGCTCCAGCCAGGTGCTGCTAGAAAGACAGAGAGGGGCTTGCTTTTGTGAGCAAGCCAAGATGAAGCACAGACATAACACATGGGGCGGGGGGGGGGGGGGAAGTCCAGAAATACCCCTGCCCAGGTTCCAGACTGGGGGTGAAGGAACAGGAAAGAGAACAAAGAGGGACCTCCAAGATACCCCTCCATGTGTAATCCAGCAAGTGCTGCTAAATATAGACATGGAAACAGATGCGAGGGGAGACAGAGCTATGAGGTTATAAGGGAGAAATAGAGCATTAGCTCAGAGGCCCAGCAGTGCACAAGGAAATGGCAAGTTCCCTTCCTAGGGCTGAGAGCAAACTCCAAGGAGCATGTTACCGCACATGCGCGTGGACATGTGCCCCCACCCCCATCCTGCCTCCAGTTCTTGACTGGAGCTGTGGAGATGGCAAGTTAATACTAGCACCGTAAACATCCCACTGCCTGCGAACAAGGATGCTGGGGGTGGGGAGTCAGTCCCCAGAGGCATCTGTTCTGTCTCTGAAATCCTACCCGCTTCCAAATGGGCAGCAAACTTTTCCTGGCAAGTGGGCCAGACCAGCGCATGAATCAGTGACTCTGGGTCAGCTGGGCAAAAGAGCTTTAAATTCCAGGGCTGTGCACAAAGGAGCCTAGTGAAGGAGGTAACAGAGGGGTGCCCACAGTATCTAGGGGTTGTAGGACCATCTAGGCTTCAGCACAGCTGGCAGATGTGGCTCAGGTACCACCTCCACTGCCAGGTGCAAGATTTAACCCCAGCAGGGGAAACTGCCACTGTAAGCAGACCCCTCAGTTTGGCTGCACACGGACCCCAGCCAAGCCCCGACCCTCCACTTACACTGTGCTCTGGCGGGCAGAGCTTTTCTGGCAAGACCAGAGCATAGGCATGGATTTCTGGAAAGGTGCTAGCATGGACAAAGCTACAGATGCTCCCGACTTTTGATCCAAAATTCACCCAACGCATCCAGATCTGAGGGTTAGTTCCAGGGTCCTTTTCCATAAACCAATCAGGGAGCAGTTGCCTTTCCCAACTGGCCCTAAAACAAAGTCCCCACACTGTAAAAACGAACCAACAAAATCCTTCCCTCCATCCTGCGGCTTGGATTGATTAACAAAGAAATTAACAGAAGCACTGAAGTTCAGCCCAAGCTTTTTCTTCGGGTGGCCAGGGGTTGTACCTAGGCCCCAGTTCCTCCCCAAAGGCTAATCACACCATGCCCCAGATCTCTCCTCAGACTCACCTCCATATCCCCGTATCAAGGTAGGATACATAAGCTACCTGCCCCAGAATCCACTTAACCCTTTCACAGCAGGATCAACACCTGCTAAGAAAGTGGGTGTAAGTTTCATTGCCTTAACTACAAGATCTCTTTGCCCTAGTTGCTGTGGCATGAGCGTTACCCTGTGCTGGGTACCCTTAAGTCACATGGCTTGTACTTGCCCTCTTAGGCAATGGTTAGCCAATGTGTAGAAGAACTCTGGACCATTTTTCAAGGCAGAAGTGCACAAGCTTTAGGCCACATGATCTCAGCCCATTGGGACTGTAGATGGAAGAATTGGAGGCGGCACATTGCTAGCCAGACAAATTGCATCCTCAGTTTATTTCTGTCCCTCTAACAGGGAGGAACTCCCAACATTAAAATAATTTCCTTCAGTGCTGAGCGTGTCTCACGCACGTTAGTCTGCAGAGAAGATGACTCAGAATAGTGTAACAGGCATGGGGGAGCTTGGAGATGCTGCACAGGAGCTAAAAGACTGAAGAACAAGACCGGTGCAAGTGGTCCTAGATACACAAGCTGAAGTGAGAGGGAGACTGGTGGGGGCTGAGACACGGGTGAGCTAACAAATGTAGCACAATGGGAGAAAAGTAGGTGGGGAGCCAAGGCCTGGACAGAGGTTTTGAGTGTGGCTACCCCAGGAGGGGCTTAAGGGACTAAGAGGCCTGCAGAGAGAAGCCAGATACACAGGAAGGTAACCTGAAGCAAATCCTCATAAGCAACTCCACGCCACATAACAAACGCTAACCCAGGAACCCAATCCCTGCAACCAACCCCACTGTCACGTGAATAGATACGCGGGCAGAGCTGACCCCATCATAGACCCAGCCACACCATCAGGGGCTCGTTCACCTGCATACTAATGTGACGTATGCCATCACGTGCCAGCAATGCCCCTCTGCCATCTATACTGGCCAAACCAGACTGTCTGTGCAAAAGAAGAAATGGACACAAATCAAACATTAAGAATGACATTCAAAAAACAGTAGGAGAGCACTTCAGTCCCCCTGGACACTCGGTAACAGACTTGACAGTTGCCACACTTCAGCCAAAAAATTTCAAAACCAGACTGCAGTGTGAAGCTGCAGAGCTGGAATTCATATATAAACGTGACGCTATCAGACTGGGTCTGAATAGACACTGGGAGTGGAGTAATTCTCCCTCTTTTGGTATCAGCTGTTGGGAACTGAGATACCAAAAGATTGAGTTGGCCTTGTATAAGGTCAATAGGCAGAACTAAACCCAGGACCTCTAGAGCAGGGGTAGGGAACCTCAGGTCCGGGGGTGGGATGCAGCCCCCAGCTTACCTGGATCTGGCCCGCGAGGCTCAGGGCTCCCCGCCAGCACTGGGGAGTCTGCACTGGCACTCCAGCCCCCCCACAGTGGGGCCTGGAGCACACAAACTCTACTAGCCTGGGCCCCCCCTAGACTCAGGTGTGCAAGGGGAATGTGGGGAGTGCTTTCTCCTGCTCAGTTGGAGGCCACGACTGTGCGGGTTGGTTTTTGTTTCTTTGCTTCTCACTTGCGTGCAGCCCCCGACTGATTTTTCTGTGGGTCAGCAGCCCCCGACCCCAAAAAGGTTTCCCTCGCCTGCTCTGGGGCTTAGTACATGAGCTAAGGCCATAGAGCAGACTCATTCTTTCTCTCTGTAAGTGGTCTAAGCGCCACTACATGGGACAGTGCACCACACCCAGGTGCATGGGTTACACTCACACGGGTCCTCTGCATAGTAATGTAACTCACCCATCTTTGCATGTGTACAGTTCCCTGCCAAACTTTGGGTATGGCTACACTGGAACGGGGAGTGTAATTTCCAGCTTGAACAGGCATATCAGCACTTGTCCTGATCGAACGAGTGTGCTAAAAACAACAGTGCAACCACTGCGGCATAAGCAACAGGGCGAACTAGCTGCCTGGAGTACACACCAAGGGTCTCAGGCGGGACTATAAACAGGACAGCCAACCTGTCCCATCGCTGATGCCACACTGGCTACACTAGTATTTTTAGTTCACTAGCTCAACCCGTGTTCACACAGGTACATGCACCTGAGTTAGAAATCACACTTTGCAGCTCCAGTGTAGACATAGCTTAGTGGGCAAGAAACTGACAACCAGTAATGTCAACAGCATCTACCTGTGGATAATCTAAGGAGCTTTCCAGCAGTGGTTCTCAGCCATGGGAGTATGCAGAGGGGTACATCAGCTCACCTAGAGGTTTGCCTAGTTTCACAACAGACTATATAAAAAGCCTCAGCGAAGTCAGTACAAACTAACATTTTATACAGACACTGACTTGTCTGCTCTATAGACTATCCCCTGAAACGAAGTACAAGAGTTGTAATCCAATTGATTTATTTCATAATGATATGGTAAAAATTAGAAAGTCAGCAATTTGTCAGTCACGGTGCGCTGGGACACTTCGGTATTTTTACGTGTGATTTTGTAAGCAAGTTTGTTTTTAAGTGAAGTGGAACATGGGGATACGCAAGACAAATCAGACCCCTGAAAGGGGTAAAGTAGTCTGGAAAGGTTGTGAGACACTGCTTTACAGGAATTAAGCCACACCTCTGTTTTACAGGTGGGGATATAAAGACACACAGAAGTGAGGTGACTTGACCAAGGATACAGTGAGTCAGTGGCAGAACCAATAACTCTGGATTTCCTTATTTATGGTCCCCTGCTTTTTGAATCTGTGTACCAGCCTGGAAGAGAGCTAGAAATATAAATCTATTTGCACAGGGCAAAACTGAGACCAAGAGACGCCTAGCTGTGCTTCTGGAGATGGAGAGGTGGGAACAGCAAAGGCAGTGGGACAGGAGGCTGGCCTCTTCTGTTTTAACAGGTCTTAAACCTCTGATGCAACAGAGGGGGGTTGTGACTGTGGCAACTACAGTCCAGCTGGCTGACACTTCCACCCTACCCTGAAGTAGACACCACCCCCACCCCCACCCCCGGCATGTCCCTGGATAAGCCTCCCTTCTTGCAGGCCAGAGGACAGCTGGGGGCTTCGGCACATGGGATCCAGGGGAGCTGCATGGGAAATGATTAGGGAATTCAGAGTCATTTTAGGCCAGCCTGCCTTCACACACACGCACAGGCTGCTCCTCGCTAGATCGCAGTGACATTTATACAGTGAGGTTATGGATTTGTTTAAGGTAGCCGGAGAAGTCAAAAAACCATTATGCAACTTTTGCGAGTTTGCAGCACCCCCAAGGAGAGGCAAAGGGCAGCACGAGGAAACCAGGGGAATTTTGACACCCTGTCTCCCCTGCAGTGCTCTGTTGCCCTGGGCCTGACATGCCAGTCAATATTTTTTCTGTCACCTGCTCCGCAGCTGCTGCTGCTCAGGGCAAAGCCCTTCCAGAGGAGGGACATTCCAGTTGTATAGCCCAGCTGGGGGGCCCTGTTGGGACAGTGCGGGCTGGAGCTCAGGTGACAAACCAGCTTGGAAGATACACAGGATGGCTTTACACGCCCATTCTGGGAGGCAGCAACCCTGGCAGGGCTTTAAGGAACACATTTCAGCTCACGCCCAATGTCTTTTGGGGTCTGGCAGGATCCTCGTACCTGCTCTGCACCCAGGGAGAGAGTTCCAAGGAGAACGTCTTGCTCTTTTCTCTTGCCAGCACCTCTTCGCAGCGCAAGCCTTTAACCCCAGCTGCACATGGCTCCTTGCACCCTCACCCCTGCCTGACACGTGAGCTGGGCCATTTCTGCGCTTGCAGAAAAGCTGAGCATCGCTCAGACCTTCTGCCAGGAGATTAGATTGCTTGGAGGCAGGAGGTGCTGGGCATCTCCAGACCTGCAACTTGCTGGGACGCCTCGCAGCCCAGGTGAGGCCCACGCAGCAGGAGAACCAGCTCCAAGTGGGCCTGTTCCTCCCTGCTGGGGACCTGAGGGGGACACGGCATGCATCTCCTGCTCTTTTGGGGTACAGTCCCTGCTTCTCCCAGCCAGATTCTCCATCCCCCCGACTTTGGAGAGTAGGGGAAGGTGATTGGTTTCTTTTCTTTTCTTACTTTCATACTTTCAGGCTGCATTTTGCCGCCAGCAGCTCCAGGGCTGGCAGCATGCCAGGGCAGGCTGGGTTCTTTTAAAACAAAACACAGCATGGAAATGAGTATATAAAGTAACGCGAGGCATTAACTCTTGCCAGGCCTTCCCAGAGTGTGGCTGGGGACCCGGCCTTGCACGTTCCAAAGATCCTCCTCCAGATGGAAACCATCTTCTGCAGGAGGTTCTGTCAATCGACACTGGAATTCAATAGTAAAACTGAACCTCATGCAAGAGAAGAGTCCTCCCCCTCCAAGACTATCTCAGCGGCACAGAGGACGGGAGGTGAAGGGAGGTATGGAAGAATTCTGCTTAGCCTACTGTCTTGGGCCTCACCGTACCTCCTACTCTCCTAGGAACAAGCAGAGAATGGCATGCAACTTCCCCATCAGAGTGCAGAGGTGGGGCAGTGCTAGAATGCAAGGTCTCCCGCTCCCCCAGCCTTCCCTAGGACACATTTCTTCCACTCTCTGGTATCCTTTAAAGCAGGGCTACTCAACTTTGGAAGCCCCAGGGCCACAGTGATACTCACAGCACACGCCGAGGGCCGCAACTTAAGTGTGGTTGCGTATACGTGCAAATATATATGCAAATATGTGCAAATAGCTACTTTCACACTGAGGGGCATGAATACAAAGATTAAGCCTCAAGCCGCGGCGCTGGACCCAAACGTGGTCAGTGTGAGCCGGTCAGCACCTCTCTGGATCCACCCACGAGGCTAAGCAGCCAGCACTTCCCACAATGCCCCGGTGCTTCCTGGGGGCACCTCCTCCCTGGGGGCTAGAAACACCCACACCCTGTACCCTTCTGTTCCAGCCAGCCCATCCGCTTGTGTCTTTCAATGCTCACCCCGCCTGGGAGACGCCTCGCCACTGTGGAGCGTGTTCCCAGTGGAGACCACGTTCACCCACCTGCGGGCCGCGCGTTGAGCCCCGTGTAAACCCAAACCGCACCGCAGGCTGTGTGTTGAGTAGCCCTGCACCTTCTGCCGCTCAGACTCTTCAAGAGCCGGCTTCAAAGCCTGCTGCAGCCAGTGGGCACCTTTCCAATCTTGTGTGGGGTTTGGATCAGGCCCACCGAGCACAGGCGCTGGTGCCTTGGGCAGATTCCACTAAGCGGTTGAAGATAGAAGTGAGGCGGATGGGTGCGGGGGAGCAAGCAGAAAACTGGACGTCAGGAGTCTCTGGCACAGCCGAGCGTGAGGCTGATGCCACTGGGAGCATGCCCTAGTCTAGATAATGTTTCTGGGGCACTGTTGGAGATTTTCAAACTTGGACAATAGTCAGGAATCCAAGGGAGCAGGCAGAAAAATTAATGGGATTCTTGACCATCTGGTAGCATCTTTTCTCCCAGTGAGCAGAAGGCAGCAGCCAACCAGGCAGCTCCCTGGCAAGGAGGCGAGAGACCTGGAGAAGCTGGAGTAGACACCACGGCTTGAGCTGAACTCTCCTCTGTGGTTGCCTGGACTTGACTTGCAGGACCCAAAACAGCGTAGTGAGTCCGGAGGAGAACAGGCTGCAGAGCTTAGAACAATCTAAGCAATGGCGAGAGCCAAGGGTGGAAGTTGCCTCACACTCTGAGCTGGAGCAGTCTTGAGAGACCACAGTAGCAAGCATATTTATTTCCACACTTATTTTCATTCAGGTGAAGCTGCTGCAGGCACAGATCAGTGCTGCGGGCAGACGGTGCCTTTCAGGGACGTTAGGAACCCAGGAGGGCAGAGTCAAGGATGCGTTTCCCAAGCAGAGTCAGGCTTCAGGAGCGCCTTGCCCCAGTCGCTTCCGAAATTCTACCCTGCCAGCTGCGATGCCAATAAGCCCTTTCCAGTGGATTTGAAGGGGACAGGAAAACAAGGCTTTGGATGGAAACCCAATGAGTGTGGGGGGACAGCTATTGCTCCATCACAATGCCTCTATCCAAAGATAAGAGCCCGAGTTAGAAAAGCTACGTCCATCCCATCTGCCGGGGCAAGGGAACGGGCCAGATTCTGAGGTGAAACAATGGGAGTTACACCAGTGGAAATGGCAGCAGAATCTGCCCCACTAGGGCCTGTACCAGGCATTAGATCCCATACAGCCTTGGAGCCCAGACGATGTTCGAGACCAGAGTTTCCCAACCTATGGGTCGGGACCCAAATACGGGTCGCCATTACATTTCAAAAGGGTCACCAAGTGTCTCCCCAGGTGGCTCTGCCCTCCTTCCTCCTCCCATTTTTGAATTGCCTTGGGTCACCAAGTCTTCCTAAATTGTCAAAATGGGTCCCCATCTGGAAAAGATTGGGAACTGCTGAGACATACACTTTATAACACCAATGCCATGGAAAACACCTGTCAGTGCCCAGGGCCTTATGGGACAAAACACTCTTTACAACACAGTCAAGTCTGGGACAGGTCTGCTGATGAGAAAGGGAGGGGTGACAAAGGGGGTAACTGCAGTGGTGGTGCCCAGGACCCGGAGCCCCTTAGATCGCCGCCGGAGTCCTGGGTACCACGGTTTGGGCAGCTGTTAGAGCTGCCTGGGGAGGTGGAGGTGCTGTGCTCCAGGCAGTGGGAACCGGCTGCCCTCAGCCCCACCCTTTCCACCTGAGGCCCCCCCAATCCCTCCCCACCCGCACACTTTGCCCAGAGCCCCACTACATGACCCCCAGTTAGCCATTCTCCTCCCATGGCTCTCCAGTGGGTGCGGCTACAGCTGTGGGCCGGGCAGCGCTGCACAGCACTGACACTCCTCCATCCTTTGGGCTGCCAGCACACCAGACTCCCTTCCCCCAGTCTGAGTAAGCGTCCAACTTTGCACTCAATGGCTGCCCCACATCCCCACTCCGGTGTCTTTGGCTGAGCCTTGGCAGTCGCCAGCTGTTGGCAGCCATCAGGCCACGGATGCCCTACCAGGGTCGGGCTCTCGTGCTGCTCCCCGTCTATTACCGGAGATGGAAACAAAATTCCCAAGGGAGAGAGACATGACATGGAGTGAGAGGGGGGCAGGGGAAGATGCCGACAGCTTAAGAGGAGTGCTGTTCATCCACTCCCCATCCCTGCAGCATGGGAGGGGAGGCCGTCACAGGTGAGTGAGGCACTGGCCTGAGTCAGTAGGTCTGGGTTCCACTGGCAGCTCTGACCCAGACTCAGTGTAGTGCCTGTGACATTACGCCTCCATAGTTTTATGGAAATAGGCTGTTGAATATGCAGAACGGAAAATACTTTATGCAAAACAAGGCAAGTAACTATCATTCAAGAGCCTGTGATCCCCTGAAGGTGTATATTTTACTTGTATGCATGTATCATTCATGTATATGAAACTAGAACTATGAAGCGTAAACCTGCTTATTAATCTAGGTTTTCTGGTGAAAGCCATTCGTGCTATTTAAGGAACTTAATGGCCCGGTCCTCAAGACAATCATTTGGCAAACAGCCTTCTTGTTCCTGTAGGCCCCAACTGTGGTTGGTCCTACTGAGACACATGACCATGCCACCTGGTGCTAGAATCCATCTTGAATTTGGTATTTTTCCATGAGAAGGGGCCACTGTGATGGATTAAATCACAGAGATCCCCTTCAGACAGTCACCCACTGTGCTGATCATACCACTGAGCCCACCCACAGAATCTAGCCCAGCAGTACAGGGTAGTGGGACACCCCAGAAGGCAGGTGGATGGACTCGGTGGTATGAACAACACACCAGGTGACAGTTTCAAGGAGATCTCTGTGATCCAACCGCTCACAGCGCCTTTAGGCAACTCACTTACAGACCAGTTCTCTAGTGTGACCTCTAATTGTGTGTGCCTTGAGCTCAGGGTGCTCAGCATTAGACCCCTGGGACCTGAGCAGCTACAGCTGCCACCAAACTTAACGGAGAAGAGCTCAATGCAGCCCCCAGGGCACTCAGTGCCTCTCTGCAAAAGCCCCCAACCAATGTTCCTCATCAGCTGAGCAATTGTGCAGTTGCTCAGGAGAGATGTAAATGCTGCCCAGCTGATTCGCAGAGTGCCCACAGCTAAGTTTTGTTTCTACTGGTGGTGCACACCCACACATGCTGCAGTGCACATAAAAAATGTATTCCACACACGGAGGGAAAAGATTTGAGGGAGCATTGCCCCCAACCCAAGCAGGCCAGACCATCTGGCCAAGCTGGAACCCATGTCGTGGAAGTGATGCCAAGACCAATACAGCTTCATTTGGCTGAGCACCTTTCATTGCAAATGTACCCCCCCGAAAGGTCTCCTGGGCAGAGAGCCCATCATGTGAAAAGGCAGCCAGCAGACAAGCAGAGGAATTAAGGGCCACAAGGCAATGGGGGGCGGCAGGAGGTGTCCTTCAGGAGAGATGTACAGCGAAACAAAGGGTCAGCGAGGGGGAACAGATCCACGAATGCAGCTCTAGAGGGGGAGTGTTGCAGGGGAGGAGGCTTTCGCACCTACCGTGGGCACAAAGAAGAGGCTAGGGCTAGGTGAGCAGAGGGAGGTGGAAGAAATGGAGGTCAGTGAGGTCAACTGGTGCAAGCCCATGGGGGAGTGGGGGTGGGAATAGCGAGCCAGCACAGCTGTGTGTGGAAGGGGCAGGGGTGAAGTGGCCAGGCTTTGTGCCACCTGGAACAAACAGGGGCAGCAGCATCCTGCATGAGCTAGGGAGCGGGGCCTCTGGCAGGCTGCGGTGAAGAGAGCCCAGCTAAATGCATGGGCCCCCCTACTTGATGCTAGGGACTGCCCCTCCCCCGCTGCTTTGCAATGCAAACACCGCCCCATCTGTTTGGTAAAAGCACAAACATGCTCTGGTTCTAGCGCTGGGGCAGCAGGCAGGCTCCCCAGCTGGGCCGTAGCACTGGGCCGCGCATCCCTGGCTCCATCCCTTCGACCCCGCTGCAACCTGGCCGCTGTCCTTCTCTCTCTCCAGAGCAGATTCCAAGCTGGGCTTTAGGGAAGGAGGTTTCCTTCGGCCAGGGGACTTCCTGTCACAGGCACAGAAGCTGTAGGCCGCTGGCTACTGCTGCTCTCCTCTGAGAGCTTGGATGCTGCCGGCCACTGGAACGGGCGGGAGATGGGGGTGGGGGGGCGGGGCACATCCAAAGCCACCCCCCCAGGCCAGGTAGGTGCAGGAAGGAAAAGGTCCTCTCAGCTGCTTCCCCCCCTCACCTTGCCCAGGCCCTGGCAAGTCTGTCAGCGCCCCTGCAGCCCGGTAGCGTCTCCCTCCTCAGGCCCTTTAATACAGTTAACTCCCTGGAGACGGCACGCCGCCCACCAGCAGAGTGGTCATTCAGCTGGCAGCCTGACCCATACCATCCGCACATCCCAACTGCTGCTCCGGGGCCCCTCCAGGACGGAGAGGCAGGGACCGCTGAGCCTGCCAGCCAATTGAGAGTCCTGGGGAGGCCATTAGTATTTGCCATTTCCTCAAGCTGCCGGCTCTGGGCATCTACCCTCTACAGAGGTCTTTGCTCGCCTCACAAGGAGACAGGTACCCCAAAGCTGGCTCCAGCCTTCTCCTCACAGGCATCCAAGTCATCCCACATTCTGGGCCGCTCGGTTGGACCCGGCTCCTACAGCTCCTGAGGAAAAGGGGGCAGGAGGTGTTAGTCTTGCTTCGCCTCTGGCTGGGGCTGGGACATGGCCACGGGAAGGCACTTTAAGATGCCCAAAGGCCCCCAACAGTCAGCAGCATCCATACCAGGTATCTGGCACTCCTGAGGGGGCATTTAACAGTCAGTCCTGAGCAACAGATGACTGGCTTTGCAGTGAGCCCCAAAGCAGCTGCCCCTGTCCTCGCTGCCTAGAAAATGCCCACCATCAGGGTAACCTGCTCCCATCAGCTGCAAGAGCCTCGCCTTCTTTTGGTATGGGTGCTCTTAAGCCAATGTGAAGGAAGCTCTTAAAGAGGCAGGCCAGGAGGTAGCGCTCAGAACGAAAACCACAATTTCTTCCCTGCCCTCAGCACAGATTCCAGCTCTGAGAGCCTCCTTGTGCCAAGGCAGGCACACTCCGGACTTAACCACCAGCACACAGCTCTGCAGAATACTCCTCCCCAGAGTAAGCGTGGCCCAGCTCTGCCCTGCGACATTTTACGAGCATGCCCTGCTAGAATAAGGACAGCCAAACCCTCGGGGAGCCGTGCCAGAACTGGAACTTCATCTTCGAGCGGCAGGAACTTTGTGGGGCTGCGAAGTGCAGCCAGGAAAGGGAAGCCAAGTGGTGGGACTGGCTGTATCCAGATTAGAGAAACCATGGGTAGCTCAGCCCTGGTTTCACTCATGGTACAAAGCCACAGACTGCCATTGAGGGGGCAACCATTCAGTAGCAGCCATGCCAGGATCTGCCTGCCCACGGTACCCCAAAAAAACAGCCCTTCGGGAGTGTCTGGAGGAGACAATAAAGGGCAGGGCCTTGTAAAGCAATTCAAGGTGGAGTGACCCTCCCCAAAACACAGCACTGCCAGCCTCAGCGCAGGTAAGCACAGAGGTCTGGCTTGGGGCTGCCCCGTAGAATCAGTAGGGTGCTGGATTTTCACCCAGGCCGCTGGGCCATTTATTAAAGCATCTCCCCATTCAGCAGGTTGCACAAAGGCGCCGGTCTCTCACCCAGGGAGAGGAGAGTGCCGGCTGCCTTTTGGGAACTCCTCCAGGACCAGAACGGGGCCTCAGCCATAAGGCCTTGCTGCAGCCAGGGTGAACCTGCTATCAACACTCCTCCTGCAGAGCTACGGGTGGCGCTGGCCCAGTGCCAAGGGGCAGCCCTGCCCGTTCAGAGGCGCGCTGGTGCCGCTCGCCACAATAGGTCAGGCAAAAGGCGAGCGGCTGCCCCTCGCCTGCCCTCTGCAGCTGGCAGCTGAATTCCTGCACTAACTCAAGGGAAAACCTGTGTGTGGGCTGACAGCCTCCCCCTCCCCCCACGCTTAGCTCCTGCGGCCTCTGCAAAGGCCAGACACTGCCCCTGCACCTCGTATGCCGCGAGGACAGAGCTCCCTCGCCACACACCCGGCAGGTCGGACACGTCGGTGGCTTCAGCAAGGACAGCCGCAATTCCCAACCCCAGGCCCTTGCCCCTGTGGAGCTGGGCAATTCTCAGGAAGGGAGCACTGTCCCAGCACCGCCTCCCCTGCTTCCACAGGCCCCTTCTCTCCCTGTTTGCACCTGGAGCAAGCCACCACCAGAGCTCTGCTAACGGTTCGGCCCATCAAAGGCCGCCCAGCCAGGGCAGGACTAGCCAAGGTCGGGCACGGCCCCTTTCCAAACACAACACATGTTAGAGGCCGGCTCTGAACGGGCATCGGATAGTCACTGCAAGCACATTCCTTCTGCAGACTCCAGCTCCCGCTCTCTTCCCCCCGCCCCTCCATCAACCCTAAAGAGATTGGAAACGGGGAAAAAAATCCTCCCCACCCAGCTGAAAGAGCTGAACTCTCCGCTCAAGTGGAAGCATGCCGTAGGCGTGAGGAACGCATTCCTTCTGTCAGCAGGACCCTGCCCTCCCCAAGCAGCAGCTGGCATTCCAGAGATCCCAACGCAGAGAATGCCAAGCGACCGCGGCGGCTGGCACACGACGAGGCCATCGGAGAAGCCCTCCTCCATGGGCTAGAGGGCCAGAGAGGGGGCGTGAGGAAGAGGAGGACTACATTATACACACCCCATTCGTCTTCTCCTACCTTACCGTTTACTCCAGGGGCAGGAAACCTTTTTTGGATCGGCAGCTGCTGACCCACAGAATAATCAGTTGGGGGCCGCACGAAAGTGAGAAGCAAAACAAAAACTACAACACTGGCTTGGCCCCTGGCTGAGAAGTATACTCCCCACATTCCCCTCATGCACCAGAGCCTGCACTAGTGAGCCCCCTAAGTTCTGGGGTGGGGTCAAAAGTGAGGGGTTCAGTGTGTGGAAGGAGGGCTGCTGGGAAGCAGGCTTGGGATGCTCAGCTCCCTGCTGCAAAGTGGGGGGAGCCGCAAGCCTCAGGGGCTGGATCCAGGCAAGCTGAGGGCCAGATCTGGCCCTCAGGTCTAAGATTCCTCACCCCGGTTTACTTTTTTTCCAAGCAGTGGTTTGGAATTAGGGAGATGTAAATACAAACCTTTCCAGTTCATTTCTCTCCCTCTCAGCCCAAATCATTAAGTTTTACAAGTATCCATGTAATCCTGCCACACGATTTAGAAGGCTGTCAAACAAACTCACGGGAAGCAGTGGAATCTCCGGCACTCAATACTTAGCACTTCCAAGACACTTTCCTTAAGCACTTTATTAAGGAGAGTCAGGTGCTATCCCATGAAGCCTAGGAATATGAAGGAACTTGCCCAAGGTGACACAGCGAGTCAGTGGCAGAGCTGGGAATAAAAACTAAGCAGCTTTTGAGGTTTTCAAACTAGACTAGAGGGAAACATAAACCAAGCATAACATGTAAAAGGAAACAACCCTGCCCTGACTTCCTAGTGGCCTAGGTGTTTCAGATTTAACAGAAAAGCCATGGTGGAAGATGGAGCTTCTTGCTTTGTTACCTGACAGGGGCAAAGGCTGGGAAAGAATGGCTTGGCCCAGGTTTATGGCCTTTGCTGCTTTAGCAGCAATAGACGCTGATGATTTCCATCCTTCTTCCACACACAGAAGGAGAAGGCATTTCCACACGGGGCTGACGGAGCTGCAGTCCAAAGTGGGAGCAGATAATTGACTGTTCCAGCTCATGGGGCAGGGGAGCCAGCACATATCAGCTAGGAGAGGCCTGGCTTTTAAGCAGGGATGCCAATTAATCATGTGGCTTCTTCTGAAATAAGACATACCTTATTGGTCATGTCATCTCAAAAAATGGCACAACAAGGGGATTGGAGATGGGCCATGAAGGGTTAGGGGCCAGAGAAACTCTTGCATGAAGATTGAAGAGAATGAAATTCTGTCACGTACAAAGACAAATAAGAGGGGACATGAAAAAGGTCTATAAAATAGCATGTGACCAAGCAGGTAGATATGTTCTCATTCTCTCACAACCCACGAATGGTCAACCAGCAAATTTCACATGGCACATTTCTCGAAACCACCACCAAGAAATATTTTTCCTTCACACAAGACAAAACAGCAGGAACTCTCCCTCACAGGATGGCTGGGAGGCAAATGCGATTTTGAGAGACGGGACAGCTCATGGATAACGAGAACATCCAGAGTTACCATAATTAAAGTTAACGAATACTGGAAGAGATACTAAGCCTTGTGCTTCGGAGCTTAAGCCAAACTAACGACTAAGGATTAGGAGAGAGCTGGTTGCAGGGTCAGCTTACCCCACATCTGCCTACTGCAGGGTTCTTAAACCTCCCTCTCAAGCAACTGGTGCTGTCAGGGAATGGATCCTGGACTAGATGGCTTGTGGGTCAGGTAACGTTCTCATAGTCCATATACAGCACAGGGGCTTTACTGGGGCGAGTCTGTCAATGGCTGAGAAAAGAATAGTGGTAGCCGTCTGCAAACAGGGGGGTAAGCCCCACACGGCAGCCCTGCCCACACTCCACAGCTGGGAAGCAGGCAGGGGAGGAGCAAGCCAGGGACTCTCAGCCCATTGAGAAATTCTGGAGGGACAGACTAGCGCAGCCGTTCCCAAAATGAGGTTCATGCAGCGCTGGCAGTTCACACAGTGCTCACGCGCCTGTTTGTTTCCAGCTGCTATATCACATTAGGAGCCGTTAAAAATCCATGTCAAACATCGCTACATAATGGGACTGCAGCAGTTGCCACAGGGAGCTGATATGACTGAATAGCAGAGGAAGTGGCCTTTGGGAGGGGAGGAGACTCCTGGACAAGCTCTTTATGAATTAGCTGTATTACCCTAGGATCCCAGTCATAGACTAGGAGCCTACAGCACAGACACAGAACAGACAGTCCCTGCCCCAGGCAGCTTACTAATGCTCCAATGTGCGCGATTTGAACAGAATCGACATCGTAGAAAGGTTTGAGAACTAGACTAGTTTGACTAGAACAATGGTCCATCACCAGCTAAAATACAGGTGTCATGTCTCCGGACCAGGGAGGCTTGTTGCATGCCAGGTCTGGGAACTCGGAAAGCCGTTCTAGGTGCTCTGCGGATGGCTAAGGCAGATTGAAAATGATCTGGACTGCACAGAATCAGGTTTGAAGCCCAACAGGTGGATGTACCTCTTCATCCTTCCAGGTTAATACTGTTTGGCCTGACTGGAGCCTTGTCCATCCAAGCATCTCAAAGCACTCATCACACATTCATTCCATGGCCCTCCTAGGCCTCCTGGGGACTTGGCCAGCAGGAAATGCCCGTTCTCTTGGATTCTGCTTTAAAAACCAGGATCCTGCCTGCTCTGCATGAATATCAAAGCTCTTGCCTGGAGTGTGGATTTGTCCCAGCATACTTGGTCTAAGGCAGGGCTACTCAACATGCGGCCCGCGGCCCATTTGTTTGCAGCCCGCGGTGTGGTTTGGGTTTACGCGGGACTCAACACGTGACCCGCAGGAAGCCAAACAAAAAAAATTGTCAAAATAATGGTCTTCTGTTGATATGCATTTTAGTAGTTAAATTCCTGGACTGTCATTGCTCATTAAAAGTGCTGTCATATGGGCGGAAATCGGGTAATATTGCACATTATTAATATCAGCAGAACTGATTTAAACGGGGCCTGTGTGTTGTGTAGTCTTGCCTTAATCTTTGTACTCATGCCCATCAGTGTGAAAGAAGCTATTTGCATATATATATTTGCATGCATATGCAACCACACTTAAGTTGCAGCCCTCGGCATGTGCTGAGAGTATCATTGTGGCCCCCGGGGCTTCCAAAGTCAAGTAGCCCTAGTCTAAGGTTTCTCCTTTACCACACAAGTGAAGGGGAAACTAGTTGACTGTCTCCACCCCAGAAGTGGCAACATTTCAGCCAGGCTGTGAAATGTTTTGCTAGACATTTTGTGATGCTTCAGGATGAAAGACGCTTTATGGACACAAGCAAACCCCCTGGTAAATTCACTCAGAGAGCCTGCTCTTGTGGCTTGGCTGAATTAAACTCTGTCTACCCTCATAAGGAGACTTCCTCCTTTCCAAGGGACAATGGCTTCAGCCCCAATTGTTCTGCCAGTTTCCTCCCCCAGGAATCTCATCTTGTGACACCCCCTCCCCCGCCATACCCTGCTTTTTCCAGGGCTACTGCCTCTGTCCCTGCCCAGCCAACTGGCTCATTGTTAATGAGCACGTCCAGCCAGGAAAGTGATTGATCACTAGGGAGAAAGGCCAAAGCCGTGACGGGTCGTTTAACAATTTCAATTAAACTCTGCGGAGCTGAGACGCTGAAGGGGAGGAGAGGGGGAGAAAGGGAAGGAAATTAAAACTTCTAACACTGCTCCAAACGACAACCCCAACCACGGTTGGGCCCACAGGGAACGGCCCACGCCCTCCCTGGAGGTATATGGTTTGAGAAAGCAGCTCTCCCCACTCTCAGAAGTAGCTACAGCAGTTGGCATTTTCCATGCCCAGGGCTTTACAATATCATACTGATGTCCCCAAGCCCCATACAGCTGCAGGATTATTGTGCTCTCACCCACCGAAAAAAAAAATAAAATAAATTATGTGCCCCAGGGGCTTTGAAATAATAGGTCCTCTGACCCATTTGTGCACCAACGTTTTCCAAGCCACGCACTGCCTAAGAATATGCACATTGAATATATTACTGTGTGTCCCTGAAGTTCCCGCTGCCGGGACTGGCGCTTGATTCTTGGTTACGTGCAACGACTTTTTTTAGGCACAGGAGATCCCCCAGGGCTAATCACAGAGCTGCGGCTCTGAATCCACTGAGACAGCAGAAGGACTCTTGGAGGGATTTTAAAAAAAATCAGCATCTTGGTCTGTCATATGGAAAGGCGCTTTAATGAGCAGCAAAAGGCAGCGAACATTCTGCTCGCCCGGCATCTCAACCACGAGAGAGAGAGAGAATGAATTGTAAGGGGCTGGGAGTAAAAGGCTCCTCTGGTGGAGGGACAGAGCCCCATGCAGCAGGGAAAACTTCAGACCTATCCTGCCACCATGTAAGAGACTGAGCCTGTCTCTGGTGGGGGCTCAGTCCCGAGAGGCAGCAAGGAGGGGACAAAGCCAGAGTAAGGCAACAGAGAACACCCCCCAACTGCATTTGATTGAGACAGAGCCATCGGGTGATTAAAATCCTAGAAGGGAGGCCAGCCTCATTCTCTCTCCTCCTAGCCCATTGCACGGTACACCTCATCAGGCTCCCGCCAAGCCAAGCACACCAGCTGTGCCAGTTCCTGCTTTACATTATTTAATCTGAAGATAGATTAGAAATTAATTCCTGACTCTCAGCCCTTCCTTAACAATGCTCTCCCTTCGTAGGCATCACTAGCTCTCTCCGAAAGTTATAGAGCCTTATTCCCTCCTGAGAGCTGACCCCATGTCCCTCCACCAAACCTGCCTCATTCAGGTTGCCTCATGACACTTGACCTTGCAAGAAGCAGGTGAGCAGACCTGTCCGCGATGTTCTCAATGGGGCCAGGCTAGTTCCTTGTTCTGACCAGAAAACTGTTTCCAAATCTGCCTTTGGTGCTGGGTGCGTTGTTTCCTTAGCCCCAGCGCTGTGGATTTTAAAACTTTAACCTCCCCACCTCCTCCCCCCTCGGAGCTTTGCAGTGTCTGACCCAGCAGAGTTTATCCCCGCCTTGTTTTTATAATCCCCAGCCTCACTAACTTAGATTCCCCAGCACTGAACACACAGCCCTGAGCTGCTCTTAGTCTCTCCAAGTCAGCCTCAATTATTCCCCCTTCCCCCTCCCCCCACACATACTTTTCTCCTCCTATGAAGCTTTTCAACATGAATTCTTTTGCATTCATGAGAGGAGCGACCGACTGACCCAGCAACGAGATGCCTGTATCCATAGCACAAACACATCACAGGCCACAGGAGGGAAGCTTCCCTTATGCTGCACCCCAGCCCTTCCAGGGTGAAAGGTTTGCTGGCTCTCTGTGGCCCATTCAGTCCTTAGCTTCTCTGCCAAGAGTTCCATTAAATGTGGTCGGTTTTGATGATGTGATCACCTGTCTCTGGGGAACTGGACCAGGACCTGTTCTGTCTATATTAACTTCCCCCCCACCCAATGCATTGGGCCCAGAGTCCATCTGAAATCCACCCCCCTTCTGGTTGAGGAAAGGGGCGTCTTTTAACATTAGCCTTAAAGAGCATTTTAGCGGGATGCCTTTGTAGAGTATGATTCTCCACCTTCACCTGCCCACGAACCCAGACCACGAGAGTCCAAGGGGGACCCATAAAGCAAATTCAGAACTTCCCCTGCAGACACACTCTGAACCCCCAATTGTTTCCCAGTGGCTCAGTTACCTCACATGCTTAGATTACCCAGTTTTACTCCTTCAGCCTAAAGGTTTCCTTATCCACTCAGCTGATTAGTCTGTTTCATTTGCCTTTCCTCCCACTACCCTTCTGCTGTCTTCTGCTGAGGCCCCACATTCTGATGAGCTGTTCCTATAGCTCAGTCTTCCTTCTCCTCATCCAGCACTCTGGGTCACCTATAGGCTCTAGGTATCCGCCGTCTCGCACATCCCAGCTACTCCGGGAAGGAGGAGCTGAACCGGACACCCCGCCCTTTGGAGAAGTTCAGATCTTAACCTTTGTCCCCAGAACCCCCACTTTAGGGTAAGGTTCACATCCTCCCACCGACTCCTGTTTCATTCCAAATACCATCCTGCCTGGGGGTTTCTGGGCCCAGGCTGCTGTCAAGGTCTATTGACACCCTGATTTTTTGTTTACTTCTCTACATCCTCAAACCCCAGGAACTCCCCGTCTCCCTCCTCCCCATAGGTCACTGGGGCCAAAATCTTCCAGGGGCTTCTTCTCTGCTCCTAACCAGGACCTTTCCCATGGAGACATGATCTCGCCTGTTGTGATCTTGTAGCAAATCAGTGCATGCTCAGGGGAGTGACTGCAACAACGTACCACCCACAACTCTAAGCATGGTGCTTCCTACCAATACTGCCTGTCCTCTCCTGGTGGTAGTTCCCTAGAAGGAGAGTTGTGCTCCACGGGGCTCTGTAATTCTCCCCCCTCCCCCCCCCCTTTAGGGATCCTGCTTTCCTTTGTCTCCGCTGTACACAGTAAACCAGTTCCCACCTGCGTCTCCTTCCCCTGCCACCTCCATATTTCATCTAGGCCCTTTTCTGCTGCTGAACACTGCTTGGGAGTGCCCTTTGAGCGCCTGTTTAACAGGCCACCAATGCACCCACATACCCAGTCCCCAAGAGTCTCTCTGCTGCAGCGACAGGGGTCGTCTCCTTTTTCATAACCCGGTTACGCACCCAACCAGCCTTACATTCACTCCTAGTCCAGTTCTGCAGCTGCCAGGAAAGAGACAGGCACTACCGACGGGTTAAACATTAACAGAGCAAGAGTCTGAAACCCCAGGCCTGACAATTGGTTCCACTTGACTGGCCTGGATGGTAATTTTTCCCAAGATAAATCTGACCAGAAGTAAGCAGCAGTGACCTAGGACCCTCCAGCAGGCCCCATAAAGGTGGTGCTGCCCCCTTCCCCCCAACCCGCCTCCACAGTTCAGGGCTCCCACACAGACGCTACCAGAAACATCTTGTACATCACTAGCGAAAGCTAGATTCTTGACCACAGAGTGGTCCCCACTCCAGGGCACACGTGCCAGGCCTGTCGCTAAGGTGTCACGTAGCACGACCTCAGAAGCAGAATTCACAGCAAGGGACAAGAAAGGCAGCAAGGCCCAGGTTCCTTCAGCTCCCTGCTGCTGCATTAAGAGGTAAAAGGTACTCACTGCTCTTGGTTGCTTTGACCTTGGCCACCAGTTTCTGCACCCCAGGTAAATCCCCATTTTTCACAGCCTGGATCAGCTCCTGCTCTCGCCCCATCATGGACAGGCCGGCGTGGTCAGGGAGTGCAAGGAAGGGGTCCTCAGAGCCTGTCGGTTCATAAAGCCATGGGCACCCACACAACAACTCCTCCAAATGCGCTCAGCGGGAGAAAGAGCCCAGCAAGAAAAATACGTTACAACCCCACGGGACATAAAAAAAGCCTTTGTAAAAAGCTCTCTCTGTTAATGGCGAGAAAGGCAGCGAGGAGTCACTGTCCGTTGGAAGGGGATGGAGCTGGGGGTGCAGTCTGCTTAAAGACCAGGCGATCGATGAAACAAAAAAATATTTCCCTCTTTGAGGACTGACTCCCAGCAGCCCCAGGGCCCCGCCAGACAAAGGCAGGCAGTTCAGAGGAGGGGGCTGGGATAGTTTGTATTGAGAAGAGTCTGGCCTCTTAGCCGAACCTGTGTAAAGCTCCCAGACACGGAGGGGTCATGTTTTGCTTCCTTCGCACCAGGCTGAGCTGTGCTGATGCTTCCCTAATTCTTCTCAAAGGGATTATGTGCTCCTTTCCATCGGGAAGAGGTAGATCCTCTGTCTCTCTGCTCTCCCCCTCATGCTGGCATTCCTCTCGGTGGCACCTCTGCCAGCCGTGCTGCAGACCCCCTACGCCGGGCAGCGTTCAGCACCTGGGTCACAAAGCCCTAGGGGAGAGGGTGCCGTGGCGCTCCTGGTACCTGCGAACATCAACAGCAAGGTCAGGTTTCAAAGGCTATTTACTTTCCAGCGTCATTAAAACAGCCCATTGCGACGGCTTCTGTGGCCACGCCAAAGAACAAATAGTTTGACTATATTTAGTCCTGGCAGGAGTCAGCCTGGCCTCGTGTGAAAAGGGTTGCAGGCGCAGAGGGGGAGAGGCCTGGATTGGAGATGTCCCGACAATAGGTGCCATGGGGTGGGGTGGCTGGCCTGGTGGGCAGAAGAAACAGGAGAGCAGATTGGCCCCCCCAGTATGATTGGGAGGGTCCCGAGTACTCTGTCCTGCCAAACACGCATGCAGGAGGCAATGGGGCCAGCAGTGGGAGGAGCAAGAGCCTGGGCACAGCCTTGCCCTCCCCCCCCAGCACAACAATAATTTGGGGGGCACTCTACACCCTTTCTAAAGGGAGATCACAACCCTCCAGTGAGTGCTCCCCCCCAAGCAGTATTCTGCCTGCATAGGGCCCAGGCAGGCAGAATGTTTCCGCAATTACTAGGCGAGGGCTGTGCCGCCTCCCCCGTCCCAGCACAGTCCTGGCCATGGGGGAGCCAGACTGCAGGGGGAGCAAATTGGTGGAGCTCCCTTGGGCTGCTTCTTAGTCCTGTAACCATTCTGATGCATGGCCTTGGGCAAGTCACTTAACCTCTCCGTGCTGTGCTATACCCATCTCTATGTGGCTTTACAAATCCCCTCTCTTAGGGGAGCTGTAATTAGTGCTCCAGACCTTCAGATGAAAAATGTGATGGAAGTGAAAAGCATAACAACCTTCTTGCAATCAGCGATAGGCTTCAGTGCCTATGTAGGTACAAATACGCCCATCACCTTGGGAAGCCCGCTGGCCAGGCGAAGGAGGAAGTAAAGGGACAATTGCCCTGGGGCCCAGTGATTCTAAAGGGCCCAGAGCTCTTGCCACTGTGGCAGCCGGAGCCATGGATTCATTAGCATCACCACTGGAGTGCTGGGCGGTGTGCTCCAGAGCCCTGCACTGTATTTTCTGGCCGGCGGGGGTGGGGCCCATGCCATCCAGACCCCTTCCAGGAGCAGGGAGCCATACCCCACTGCACACATGGCCCAGAGGCCCGGCAATCCTGTCAGCTCCCCTGCACCTCAGAATCAGAACGTCTCCCTGAGCATCACTCCACCAGCCAGCACAGGAGCGTGCCCTGTCGTCTCGTTGCCTCTGCTTCTTCTCCGCCTTTTTAAGAATCCCACTGATGAGCTTCCAGTCTTCCTTGGAAGCCTATTAACAACAGGGGGCATTTCAATCCCTCACTACTAGTCAGGCCACCTTGGCCCTGTTGAACCTCTCCTCACACCGTCCGGAAACAGATACTGCCCTCAGGAAGCGCCAGTGCCCCAGGGTTTAAAAGAACCCCACTAAGGGGGCTATTCTTGG
Source organism: Pelochelys cantorii (assembly GCA_032595735.1). Lineage (NCBI taxonomy): Eukaryota > Metazoa > Chordata > Testudines > Trionychidae > Pelochelys > Pelochelys cantorii. The sequence goes on from CM064344.1 coordinate 18,978,004, forward strand.
GTAAGGAGCTGGGCACAAGCTGGCAGCAACTGTACTCAGAGGAGAAACAGTCCCAGCAAGCCAATTCTCCAATGGTGGACTGTCTCCATCTCTGCCGCATCAGGCATCCTTTCAGAAAGTGGGGTTCCCCCCTCCAAATGCCTCACTGGCGCAATCTCATTCCTATCCCCCCAAATTCTCCCCATTCCCAGTTCTAAACTTAGATTGACCCTCCGATGAAGTTTTTAAAGTGACATTCTATGCAGTTCCTGACTGCTCCCATGCTTCAACCATGCATCTGGCAGCTTCTCTTCCCTCTGGCAGGAAATCTTGGGAGAAGGGAGTGTGTGTCAGAGAGGGAAGAAGAAAGATGGACACAAGCTGCCAAACTGCTGTCAGATCGCTACAGTTCTTCATTAGCCCCAAGCTGGGGCAGATTAGAACCAGCAAGCTAGAGCTACAATGCTCCACTGTCTGCTACCCGTCTCTTGAGCCACGGATTTTCCCAGATCTTCCCTTAAAGCTCCGGAACAGCATCCTTGGCAGTTTATAATATTGTGTCCTGCTGTACGGACTTGGACGACAAATCTACCCTCATTCTAAAATCAGCTGTGAAAGTTATATGAAAGTGCCTATGATGTTAGAACCAGGTAGGCTAAAGGTGATGAAATGTAGGTCAGAGGCAAGACAAAACTGGCCTCCTGCACCCTCACGCATTAGCACCGAGTCTGACTCTTGGAAAAATACAGGAAAGGGCAGGGTCGAACCAATAAAGCTAAGATCATTGCCTGAGAAGGGACACCCATCAACGCACATAAGCGTGAGAATTAGGGGTGCAGAGGGTGTACAGCACTCCCAGGCTCCTGACCCCATGCACTGCTCCATGTACCAGTGGCTCTTCTACCAGTCCCACATGCTGGGGTCCCGGTTTGAGCCCCATATGCCAGAGGTCTCTGTTACCAGCCACATGTCTGAGGTCCCAGCTGCCAGCCCACATGCCGGGGCTTTGCTCCTGGCCTTAGCTGGGAGTGAATGGGAGTTAGGGGGCTCAGAACTCCCACTTTTAAAACAGTTCCCATACCACTGACAGTGTACGACTGCTGGACAGGGCTGAGGGCAGACAACCCCCCCCCCCCCCGTAGCACAGTGGCACCTGCCAGGCAATGACAGCCTTCCTATGGGGGCGGGGGGGAGGGCACTGCTAATACTGTGACTGGCAAGGTGTTGTCCACAAAGACAATACTGGTGAAACTGGGCTTCTTGCTCCTCCCCCCATTGCCAAATGCCCTTGCTGCTGAGTTTCCCAGGGCGATTGACATGGATCAGGGCACAGAATGGAACCAGCCAATGCCCTTGGTTGAGGACGTTTGGCCAGGACTCTCCCCACTCCTGGAGTCCTGGCTGCCATAGACCTTGGGACAACTCTTGCCTGGTGGACAAGGAGCTTGACCTGCTCACAGGAGTGAAGTGAAGCTGGGCTGCGACAAGGCAGCTCTTCCCACCGGATGCGGCACTTTGGTCTGAGCCATTTGGGGAGGCCCTGGCAGACCATTGGATGCAGAAAGGCAAGGAGGGGGTTTGCACAGTCAGCAGGCATGGAGAGGCAGAAGCTCAGCCTGTCATAGTCCTGCAGACAGGAAATCTTTTCATCCTGGTCAGAAGCTGAGAACTAATTTGCTGAGGGGGGGGGGGGGGCCGCGGGCGGGATTTGCTAGCTAATGGCCATGCCAGCGGGTTAAACTCTTCCTTGCTGGGCACACTTAGAATTATTGAGGGACACCAAGTCTCCAAACCCCAGAGCTGGGGCAGCACCTTGTCCTACAAGTTAGAAGCCAGTTTGCTTTCTGGGCTGAAAGGGCTGGATTTGAAAGGGTGCCCAGACTTGCCTGGTAAGACCTGGGATTTCACCTGCCTGCCTATAGTAGCCTAGGTGTGAGGGCAGGTCTTCAGTTTATGTTGGCTGGTTCAGCCCGGTGCAGCTAGGTTGCTCTGAACTTGCATATCACAAGCGGGGAAGCTGGCATCAATTCAGGTTGGTGGTCGCTTCCCCCCTTTCACCGCTACTAGGTCAGGCTGCTGTAGGGGGTCTCTCTCTATCCTTAAAAATCAAGTTGCAGCCACTTGGCTTGAATCTAATGCTGCCATCCATCCTCCCCATTCTTTGCCATAAGCAAAGGTGCATTGGGTTCACAGAACATCTGGAACCTCAGATGTTGCACCTGCTAACCGCTATTTGGTTTCATTCTTACCCCACTTCACTTTGATGTCATCCAAACAGGCTGGCACTTGACTTTTTTTTTTTTTTTTTTTTTTTTTTTTTTTAAGTGAAGGTTATTGGTTTTTCTTTTTTTAAAGTCAGTCTGCATTAAGGAAGCAGGCGCCCATCTGAATGCCAGCTATGCCTCTGATTTCATTCAAGGCTCTGTAGAGATCCAGAAGAGGCCCCAGGAACTCCGGGTTCCCAAGGGTTAGCAGCCGGCCCCTCTGGAGCTTCCCAAGGGTGCAGCAGTCTCAGATGCAGTCCGGAGCTAGAAGCATTTCTCCCTACTTTTCCCGTCGGTGTTTATTGGCAATAGTCTGGAATGCGACTCGCCGTCTACTGTGAGAGTGAACCACCCTCCCCTACCTGAGGAAGATAATCTTTCAACCCAGGAATTCACCTGAAGAACCAGGAATCTGAAATATTCCTTCATCAAACAATTGGGGGAGGAAGGGGAACCAGTAGAATTATGTAAGGGGAGGAGTAGAGATGCTGATCAGCAAATTAAAACAGCAAAACCCAACCCCAAAGGGCAATTATCCACGCCCCGCTGCCTTGAGAAGGGGAAAATCTGATCCAAATGTTACTATCATGGAAACACCCTACAATCATAACAACGCGTGGAGGCATCTCCTTTACCAAACACTATACAGACCTAGAGCGATCGAGTCCCCATCCTCCCGCCCAAAAAAAAAATCCCTCTCAGGTAGACTGACCCCTCCGCACACAAGTGGGTAAGCTGAGGCTGGGATGTCCAAGGCACTTGCCCAAGACCACACAAGGAGCGAGATGCAACAAAAGCCAAGTGGGGGGGATTATAAAGCGAGGAGGGGGGAGAACCGTTTAACGAAGGGGGAGGGGGAGCCAACCTGGAGCACTTCTCTTAACAGACTAAACTCTACAAAAGCACCGAAAAATTAAGCTGGGGCAGCCGCGCGTTACTCTGACAAAGGGAGGGGAGTTGAACTCCGTGTACTCGGGAGTTTAAACAAATATTTCCAGATCGAAGCGGAGCGGAGGCATCTGAAAGCTGCAGCCCAGGCACGAATGACCCAGCAAGGGGAAAAAGGGAAAGTCCTCCTCAATGCCCACCCCAGCTCTTCCCCACAACTCACCTCGCGGCAAAGTTGCAAACCCAGCGCCTTCTCGGCCACGTCGGTCCCTGGCTGCGTCCCCCCACTCCGGCAGGCAGAGCTGGGTGAGAGAAGCCCGGAGCAGGTCTCCACTTCCACCCACAAATGCCTTTGATCTCGTGCAGTCCCGGACTCGGGGAGAAAGCGGGAGGCGGGGAGCCCGTCCAGGGGCGCTGGGGCTGCAGAGAGAGCGGAGCTGCTGCACTTCTCCCGCTCTGGCCTGCTCGGGATTCCCGCGGGCACCGCCAACCCTGCAGCTGAAATTGAATCGTCTAGTCAGTTTCACAGGGCGCCTCATGGGAACTCCGAAAAGTCTCTTCCCCCAAGCCACCTCCCCTGCCCCCTCCCGCTCGCTCTGCCTCCCTGCAGGAAATCCCTCCCAGCCTCCTGTCCGTCCTTCCTGATTGGAAAAGCAAAGGGGGCTGCCCGAGCTGGGCAGGGCCAAGACTGCTGTCAATCAGGGTGATGCGGCTCCAGATTTGGACAAGGGAAGTGGGCGTGGAGAGTTCTACCTGAGCCCGGAGCGCAACAAGGGAGCACGTGCCCAGGTGTGCGCGCCCTGGGACCCGAACTTTCTTTCCCAGCCACAGCCTGGAAGTTCGAGAGAAGCTACCCACCAGCCCTCAAGTAGAGCCTTGTGCCTTGCCCTTCCAGCTGCAGGGGGCACAGGGCGGGTGGCTTCTCTGTGGGAGCAGGGAGGAATGCACTGGCCGAGGTGGGAAGCGAAAATCGGTTCCTCTCTGTCCTTGCAACTCATGTCTCAGCTTTAAAACAACCGCTTTGAAAGCAATGCCAACTGAGCGAACTGCTGCCGCTTGTTAGTCCCTGCTACTCGGCATCCCCACGCCCCCACACACGTGAGATCTCAGCTCCCTCCCAGCGCTGGACTCTTCCATTGGGCTATGTCTACACTTGCGGCTTCTTGCGCAAGTATGGCTGTTCTTGCGCAAGAATCTGCAGAGCGTCCACACCGCCTGCCCGCTCTTGCGCAAGGAAATTTACAATATGGCGTGGTAAGAGAGAGCTTCTTGCGCAAGAGCTACGCTCTTTTTTAACAGGTGTAAGCCCTCTTACGCAAGAGCTCTTGCACAAGCGGGCAGTGTGGTGCTGCAGGGATTTCTTGTGCAAGAAAGCCCTATGGCTAAAATGGCCATCAGAGCTTTCTTGCGCAAGAGAGCGTTCACACTGCCATGGGCACTCTTGCGCAAAAGCACAGCTCGCACATGGCAGTGTGGACATTTTCTTGTGCAAGACTCCTTGCGCAAGATGTTCTTGCGCAAGAAGCCACGCGTGTAGACATAGCCTCGGAGGTTTGCTCCTTTCTTAAGTGCCAGAACGAAGGAATAGTTTCCCTGCTTTGCAAATCTGTAAGGTTGGGATCCCGGGTGCATTTCAAACTCTGTAACCACCCATGCAGCCCCCTGCCCTGTGTGTGAAGCCCCCACGATATCCTCCTTGTCCCACTATCCCCTCTGGATTTTGTGGGAGCGGGAGGGTAGGCCCCATTCTCCTGACACAGTCCCTTTAGTGCAGGGATCCCTTGCACAGCTCAGACTCCCCAACCTCAGTCCCACAACAAGCACTATGCAGGTGGGTCCTGCATAAAGGGGATTTAAGTGGGGTTCCATGCGGGTGCTGAGCGCCTTGCAGGATGGGGGCTTTAGACTATGAGCTCTGTGGGGCAAAGGCCTTGCCTCCTTCCCTGTCTGTAAAATGGGATATAAGCACCTATGCCACAATCCAGGCAATAATTAATCATGTTTCATCCCACTGCAGTGGGTCATTGAAAATAAGTCACCATCAAAAACAAGTTACTGAAGGCAGTGTCCTAATGGGAGAGGAGCAGCAGAACTGGTTTGTAAAACTGCCTGGTCAGGAGGGTTTCTTAGAATAGGAGACACAAGGGCTATGTCTACACTGGCGGCTTCTTGTGCAATAAATATGCAAATGAGGCTAAGCGTGGAATATCGCCGAGCCTCATTTGCATACCTAATGAGCCGCCATTTTTGCAGACGAGGCTCTTGCACCAGAAGGAGCTGTCTACACTGCCCCCCCTTCTTGCGCAACAAACACCCTCTTGCGCAATGCCTCTATGCCAATAATTTTTCAGGAAGAACGGCATTGCGCAAGAGGGTGTTTGTTGCGCAAGAAGGGGCAGTGTAGACAGCTCCTTCTGGTGCAAGAGCCTCTTCTGCAAAAATGGTGGCTCATTAGGTATGCAAATGAGGCTCGGCGATATTCCACGCTTTGCCTCATTTGCATATTTCTGGCACAAGAAGCCGCGAGTGTAGACATAGCCAAGGTGTCCTGTGTCACCTTAAAGATTAACAAATTTATGTGGATATAAGCTTTCATGGGTAGAGCCAACTTCATCAGATGCAACTTGCCTTTGATCTTGTACAGACCTGGACTCAGAAGAGAAGAGGGAGGAAGGGAGCAAGTCTCTAGGTGCTGGGAGTACGTAAGGAACAGAGCTGTTGCGACTTTCCCCACTTTGGTCCTCAAAGCCTTGCCTGGCTTGCTAGGGGTTTCTGCAGGCACCATAGAACCTGCTGCTGAAATGGACCTATCTCGTCAGTTTCACAAATGCCTCCACACTAAATGCATGATGCATTTGATGAAGTGGGCTCCAGCCCTCAAAAATTTATGCCCAAATAAATGTTAATCTTTCAGGTGCCACAAGACTCCTCGTTTTTTACTGAAACAGACAAACAGGGTTACCCATCTGAAACTTAGAACAAGAGGTTGCCTAATAAAGCTGGACAGCTTTCACTGCATGATACCACCGGATTATCAACAGCTAATCAGATTAAAACCCCCTATACATTGGCTTAATTCACTAAGGGCCCAACTCACAGCCCCTGTTGATTTTTGTGGGAGGCATAAATACTCAGCACTTCTCCAGCTCAGCACTCGAATAATGAGGAAAACAGCAGGACTGGGTGATAAGGAAGAGTTGGAGTGCTAACATACACCCTGTCTTTTCAGTTCAGACTAAAAAAGATTGTTATGCATATTCAAAAATTAGAAACGTCAACAGCTGCTATTTTGAAGCACGACATTATAAGTAATCTTGCTAGGAAGTGACATGAAGTTAAAGGTCTTGTTATTCATTATGTGATATTGTCAGAACTTGTAAAGCGCATTGACATTTATACTAATCCCCTGAATGTATGTAATACCTTTGTCCTTTTAAGGATCTTAATTAAGCTTCACAACACTCTGGGAAGCAGATACGTCCACTTTGTAGATGGGAAACTAAGAGCTGGTCTACATACAGCTTTTGCACTAGTGTCACTACTTCCTTTAGGGATGTGACTTTCTATCAATAAAATTACACTAATACGATCCCTAGCACAGATGCAGTTATACCAGTTTAATGGTACTTTAGAGTAGTAGCGTTTACTTTCACTCTCATACAGGAAGACACTACACTGGTATAACTACCTTTGCATTGGAATAACTGTCTCCCCCAAAAGGAGGGTTGTGCCATCTTAATTATACAGGCAAGGTAAAAATGGTACAACTTGTATGTGAAGTCAAGTTCTAAGACATAGGAATCAAGGCCAATGTTTGTAAAGTAGGGTGCCAATTAAGTACTTGGCCTGATTTTTAGCTGTACTGAGTCACTACAAGTCCCATTGATCGCTCTGAACATTAAGCAACATACTTGGGCTCTTTACTTTATGTAACTAAGTTTGAAAATTTTGGCTTAAGTCACTTGCCTGAAGGCACAACATGATTCTTGTGGCAGGTCTGGGTTTAGAAAACAGTGTGGTCCCTACTACTTATCAGTAAACAACCTTTTAACCCTGGGAAAGCTGATATTCTTCCCTTCTGATCATTAAGGGTATGTCTACACTACAGATTTTTTTGGAAAAACAGCTGTTTTTCCGACAAAACTTGAGGAACATCCACATTGCAATTGCGTTCTTCCGCAAGAAAATCAAAAGAACAGAGGGTTTTTTTCCGACATTGGTAATCCTCATTCTACGAGGAAGAAGCCCTTTTGCGAAAGAGCTCTTTCACAAAAAGGCGTGTGTGGATGGGGAAAAGGGAGTTTTTTTGGAAGAAGAGGAAAGAGAAAAAAGCACAGGTGCCCCGGTGGCCATTTCATCCATAGCAATCACAACTTACATGTGAGAGAGCATCCATTCAGTCTGGATGCTCTCTTTCAGAAAAGCAGATCACTTTTTCAATGCGCTTTTACAATGTGGATGCTCTCTTAGTAAGAACTGTTGGAGTCCAAGTACACCAAACTCTGATGTAGGTGCTTTGTAGCACAACAGATGGAGGATCAGGATAGACTCATAGAACTGGAAGGAACTTGGAGATGGCATCAAGTCCAGTCCCCTGCACTCATGGCAGGAGCAAGCACCATCTCTAGACCATTCCTGACAGGTGTTTATCTATCCTGCTCTTAAATATCTCCAATTATGGAGATCCCGCAATCTTCCAAGGCAATGTATCCCAGGGTTTAACTATCTTGACAGTTAGAAAGATTTTCCAGTGTCCAACCTAAACCTCCCTTGCTGCAGTTTAAGTCCATTGCTTGTTGTCCTACCATTAGAAGTGGAGAATTTTTCACCCTCCTCCTTGTAACAACCTTTAGGAACTGAAAGCTATGATGTCCCCTCTCAGTCTTCTTTTTTCCAGACTAAACAAACCCATCTCTTTCAATCTGCCCTCGTAGGTCATGTTTTCTAGACCTTTAATTATTTTTGTTGCTCTTTTCCGGACTTTCTCCAATTTCTCCACATCTTTCCTAAAATGTGGAGCAATATTCCAGCTGAGACCTAATCAGCACAGAGTAGAGCAAAAGAATTACTTTTCATGTCTTGCTTACAACACTCTTGTTAATGCATCCCAGAATGATGTTTGTTTTGTTTGCAACAGTGTCACATTGTTGACTCATATTTAGCTTGTGGTCCACTATGACCCCTAGATCCCTTTCTGCAGTACTCGTTCCTAGACAGTAGCTTCCCATTCTGTATGTGTGAAACTGACTGTTCCTTCCTAAGTGGAGTACTTTGCATTTATCCTTGTTGAATTTCATCCTATTTACCTAAAACCATTTGTCCAGTTTGTCCAGATCATTTTAACCTGGACAAGGATGTCAGATTTATTTTCACGGAATCCACAGTGCAGAGTCCAAGAGGGATAATTAACAGTAAAGACTTTTCCCTACACAAAATACCTCTCACCACTTAATATCCCACAGCAGTTAGAAGAGCTGTGTTTTGTCAAGCACTACCCTGTGAAACTGGGGAAGTGGTTCAGATCGGTCTAGAGCTGGGGGGAGGAGAAGGACAGTCTTGTCTGCCTGACTGATCACTCCCTCCCTCTACTGCACTTGCGCGGGCTCAAAGGGAGTCAGTCTGGGTGGTGGGTCAGAGCTGAATGAACTCTACTGCTGCCTTTCTGGGGTGACTTTGTGGGAAGGGACATACAGGGGCGCTGCTAAAAGCTCACCCCCAGCCTAAGCCCTCACTTTTTCAGGGCCTGGTTTTCAAAGGTGCTGTGCACCTCCAGCTCCCATTGACTTCAGCTAGACCTGTGGGTCCTCAACACCTTTCCAAATCCAACCCAGTTCTGTGTCCATGGGATAGAATTGCTCATTCCGTCAAGGACTTTCCCTTTTGGGCTACAGAGCAGCTCTCCCTAGTTAGGACAATACTGCCATCTAGGGGCGAGTAGTGCAATCTTCCTGTTGCAGGATATTAGTCTGGAAAACTCTGGGTAACTAATTACCCTGGAATCTATTCTCATGTTTAAAAAGAGCATCTTTCAGGGAGGGAGGGAGAAGGAAAGAGAATTTGCCATCTGACAATATATTTTGGCTTGGAATACACAGAAAACCTACTAACCACACCGTTTGTATATCGTATTGTGATGGATCTGTTGTTCCCCTTCGGGGTGCAGCTGGGTGCAGCTCAGAACTTCAGGGGGCTAGAATGTTTATCCAAGAGCAAAGCCCCATCCCATGGAAACTAATGGAGACTCTCCCTCAGCTGTACAAGTCCTATGACAAAGAGAAATCATTCCAGTACCATCCAGTCTGCATTATATGTATGCGGCCCCACTCCAGGGCATTAAAAGTTACTATAAAACAAGAGCCGACTTCATTCTCTGGTCAGCTTATTTAAACCAGCCCTTTAATCTGACTCCTCCGCTGATCACTGACTCATCTTACCCCTCACCTGTGGGCCAGTGGGAGTCTGAGAAAGCAGTAGCCCTTTGGAATGCCAGCAGAGGATCAGGTGGAGATGTCCCTTTTTCTCAGGCTCTGCTTCTTTCTTTGCCATGTCCCGGGAGCCCTCATTTGGGGGAGAGGAGTGACTGAAAGCTGTCCTTCATCTCTGCTGTTCCATCAGTCTCAGCAGCTATTTATTCCTTCCACTGGTCCTTATTCCTAGCCACTCCTGAGATTATCCCATCATTTGTTTCCAATAGTCAAAATAAAATGGTTTATTTCTATATATTTTTTTAAAATCTGGCCTGCTGAGCAAGAGCAATATAACAGCTGCCATTGTTAGCCCCAGCTGACAGCAAAAGAGGGCATAAAAAACTAAGAGCTAGACCCACAAAAGGACATAGGCATCACACAGCAACTAGCTTTCAGGCACCACGACAATCCTTGGAATAGTGATGGGATCCACAGAGGCTCAGTTATGCACCTAAGAATGCAACCCACAAGAGCTAGCATGTCAGGTGGGGAGCTGCCTGCACTACTCAACGGGAGCTACTGACAAGAGGGGGTTTGCTACACCTCACCCCTCTCATAGTTAGGTGCCTGTCTGCTTGTGATCCACCGCTGAGAGCCCCTCTCCTGGAGACAGGCAACTTAGATGCTTAAGTTGTTCCTTGAGTGAACGAATGAGGTGCCAGCTTCACACCACCCAACATGGCTGGAGAAGGAGATCATGTTGAGGGAGGAGCTGCTAGAAGATGGTTACTACCAGCAGAGGGGTTAGAACACTCACCTGGGATGTGGGAGGAATAGGGTCAGTACCACCCCCCCCACACACACACACACATGGGGAAAAGAGATTTGAACCAGGGTCTCCCACTGCCAAGGAGGATGCCCTATGCACTGATAATCTGTTATGGGGGCTCCCATAACTGCTGCAGCTGTTCCAATGCCTATGAATAAACACTTCAATAATCATCCATGGCTGGGTAGGTAGTGCATCCCCTCCAGGAGGTGGGAGACCCACAGTCCAGTTCCTCTGGTCCAATGACCCTTTACTTATTGAGCCAAAGTGGAACAGCTCCAACAGGAGAGACTGAGGGACCCCACATCAGAATATCCTAGAACTTGCTGGTTTTAGCACTCTCCTAAGGGGGGGTGAGGGCCCCTTGTTCAAAACCTCTCTTCCCTTTCAGGCAGGGAGGGAGGTCGAAACTGGGTTCCTACATCTCTCAGCTGAATGTTCTATCCCCCCCCTCCCCCAGCTAAAAATTATGTGGTGGCCAGCACCAACCTCTGCTCCTGGATTTTGAATGGGGCCTGATCCAGTAAGCATGCTCAGAGCATATCTACTGGATTGGGCCCCGTAGGCATGACAGGCAGGGAACACCTGTCTTCTCCTACTTTGAGGACTGTGCCAGAGCTGCCATGTGAGAAAGAGACAAGTCTGAATGCTGGCAAGGAGGCCGCAATGCACAAGCACAAAAGCAGACACACAAGTGCCTTTCCCCTTGAAAATGTAGGCAACAAGAAAGATTAGATGCCAGCCAAGCAAAGGTTTTGTGTGAACCACAGTGGAGCCTAAACCTGGAATTTAGGCACCTAAATATCTTTATGGATCTGGGCCAAAACCAGAAAACTTTCCATTAAAAATCTTTCATTTGTTCAAGGATTGCAAAGCTTTGAAAGTCTGAAACTGTTTTATCTCCACCTAGTGGCAGGGAAAAGTTTCTAAGAAAGAGACAAAGGCTGAGACTAGACAGACTTCTCTACCCGATGGTAATTAATGTTATGAAACAGCATGATAGAGACATACTTTTTTCCAGTTGCAGCTCAGGCAAACACCACCTTTCCCCTTTGTTCTGTGAAGGGAGCAGTGTGGTCTAGTGATAGCACCAACAGGAACACCTAGTCAGTGATGTGCCACTGCTATTTTAGCAAGGGGCTCTTGTCCCTGAGCTACACTCTGCATCCAGGGGGGTGTGCATGCTGCAGAGGCGGGCAGGCAGGCGGAAGGGACGGGGGAATTCTTTGAAACACATTTACATAAAAATGCTTTCTTATAACCAAAGCCAGGCGAGGAGGTGGAGGCACTGCTCAGTAAAAGTGACAGATTAAGGGCACTGGCGGAAAATACCAATTCCCCTCCCCAGTCCTTGAAAACAATATAGGATTCTGCTAGTCTAGCACAACGGGCTGCTCAGACCATGTGAATGGGGGCAGGGGAGTGGGATGAAGATGTTAGGGGAAATTAGGTGATTATCCCTATTTTTTAACCTTCCCAACCCTAGGTACAATCTTATCTTGTCCATTCTAAAGATTAGAAGATTCCTCCTCAGCAGTATTTTATGACATCTGCCCAACCCCAATCTGCACAGCGCCAGATTTCAAAAGAATGCGCTATTTCAAGACATCCATTAACCCTTGTGGAACGAGGGTTACAGGGATGCCGAAATAGCGTGCCTGGTATTTCAAAAAATATTTCAAAATAACGGGTGCATTTAAAAGACGTGGGGTAGCTATTTTGAGATACTTCCGGTATCCCGAAATAGCCCCGCTGTCTAGACATACCCTGGTAGAGACAGGAGATTGTCCATCCCCTGCCTCCCCAGGGGGGGACTGAGGATTAGTTGTGTAAAGGGCCACATTTATCTACTCAAGTGTATAGACTGGTGCTGTATGAAGCCCTAGGCACATGTACAATTCTTGCTTCCTAAAGGTGCACACTGAACCAGCCAACTGATGCACCGTCAGCAACTAAACATTCATAGCTCCTCCCGCCCCCCATAAGTAAACCCTCATCCCTCCTCAACAGCTTCAGAAGTGGGAAAGGAGGCATTGCTGAAGGCTACCGAACGTGGGCTTGATGTGACCACGCTGAGGCACTGGGATATAGAGCTGAAGGCCCTCCACTGAGCATAACTTTCCCAGCTACAGACAGCCAGGGAGTGGCCGCTCCAGAGTCCAATCTGATCTCAGCTGTTAGACAAGAGCAGACCAAGCTATTTGGGAATTTACAGATCAAACCCCAATGCCTTGACCTGCACCTGAAAGCGAGCTGAGAGCCAGTGCAGCCTCTGGCGTGCAGACCTCATAAACGCCCCATGGGAGGCTCTGCTAAGTAATCGAGCAGCCGCTTTCTGCACCCACTGAAGGTTTGAGCAGTTTCCAGCTGGCGTCCATGCTGGTCGTGGGACAGTGGCCCCACAGGCGACAGAGGGCTGGGCAACCGGAGGGAGGGTCAGATGCAGAAGGAAAGGCTGCAACCTTCTTGTGTGGCACAGATGGATGGAGACACATTTGGGAGCTGCTGTCTGGACATCTAGCAGCTGAAATGCCAACAGGAACCTGGTGCTGCAAACTTGGGTAAAAAAGGGAGACTAGATCCTGAATTGCGGGGGCAGCTCTTTCCTCTGGCGAGCCAGCCAACAGCAGCCTCTGGGTCAGATGAAAGGGATAGAGAGCAAGCAGGAGCTCCACAGTCTGTACGGCCTCATGCCTCCCACACGCATTGAGCAGGACCAGGGATCGGGCAGGGGCTTCCATACAAGGGAGAACCCCTCACTCCATGAATCACCTGTGCCCTGCCCTTGGATCAGTGCCCCATGGGAAGGGAGTGAGAAGGGCTCCCTAGGAACAGACTGGCTGACTGAATTCACAGATGTCCTGAGACTCGCATAGCTCCATCCGCATGGAATTGACAAGGAGCCCTGGGTGCTTTGCAGCTGCTCTTTGGAGCCTCCCTCTTTCATTTACCCCCATGCCCCAGAGCCACCACTGCACCATGGGAAGGATTTTGCCCAAGGTGAGCATGAAATAACATTGTTTCTTTCCCTGTCCTGTGGGGATTTCCAGCCATACCTTACTACCCAATGCAGCACATGGCCTCCTGTCTGCAAAGCACTTTAACCTGAGAAGGGGCGAGCTGCCCAGATACACCGTGCTCAACTCTTAAGTCTCCTGTCTGCCTGAGTGTCTCTGTACTGCATCACCCTGGCTCTATGGCAGCAACCCAGGCAGAAGGATCCTGCCACATGAGTCAGTAGGCAGCCGGGCAGGCAGAATGTAAAGCACATTGTAAGCCAGAGGGGTGTATCTGTTCGTTTCATTTCTCCTTGTTCCGTCCTGGAACAGACAGCCGCTGCTCAGGGGCTGCAGCTGCTGACACCAGGGGACAGTTCAACATTTGCCCAGTGATTTCATAATCGGCAGGCAGAGAGTCAGTTACTGAACTCGGGCACGTAAGTCCAAGTACCCAGAGCCCCCCAAGGGCACATGGGGGGCTCAGTATCTGCCTACATGTGAAGACACCCATCCTGCCTTAGGCCCCTAGGTTCAATCACTGGCCTTCACTTATTAAACAAGTGTCTCAAGTCCCTACAGCTGCTGCCCAGAACCGGGATGCCCTCTGTTCCGTGCAATGACTGCTGGGGGGAGGCTGAACTTTTGCTTCATCCCCAGCCAGCCCCTTGAGCCATCCAGACACCTAACAGGCTGCCAGGGGGTGACAATGCTGGGCTCCCCCTCCGTGCCTCCAGCTCAAACTCCAGCTCATTCTCAGCTGCCCAGAGGTGCGGGCAATAGCTCGGTGTTTGCTGTTTTAATTTACTCTGTTGAGTGCTACTGCTGTTTGGATCCAGGGGATGGTTTTCCTTCAGCTGTAGCCCAGCAGAACCAGTTCTCAGCTTATAAACAGGAGACTCTAGTCCCTATTATCTCAGGCTGCAGCCCAGGGCTGCGACGGGGGATCATGGGGACTGGTGTGCTGGGCTATAGCTGGGCTGGGCTACCGCCGGAGGTCTCCCATCTGCTGCAGCACTTCTGCTGGTTGCTGAGCAAGGGCCCTTCCAGCAGGCTCCCAGGGCAACTAGCCAGTGGCAGCAATAATGGTGCAGGCAGTGAAAGCCCCCAGCCACAAAACTCAGGCTTGCTAAACGCACTGCAAGCACCCAGCAGCATACTTCTGCTGTGTGTCCCAGGGCAGCAGGTCATCCAGCCACTGATGGGCATAAGCTGGGGCTGGGCTCCCCCAAAGCCTGTCACTGGTAGCCCAGCAGGTCTCACTGCAGCTCCTAGTGGTCAGCCAGCCACTTCTTTGTCTGTCTTGGTTCTGAGCCAGCTTTCCTGCAATCTCCCCCGTGGCTTTCTGTCTCCTACCACAAACGCTTCTTCCTCCCCCTGCAAGTCCTCATGTAACCCCACTTGCCTTCCATCTCCCTCCTCGCCCCCCTCAACGCTCTCTCCATCCCGCTCCATCACTTTCATTCATGCTAGCCACCTGTGAAACATCTCTTTGGTTACCTGCTCCTGCAACCTTCTCCTCCCCTGTCACTTCTCCTGTCACTGGCTCTCCTGCCATGCTCTGTTTAAGAGCACACATGTCTCAGCAGGGTTAGAGCTCACTCCCTTTCCCCTGAAATGGCCCTTTGCCCATCAGCTCGCCCTGGCAGGAGCATATTTGTAGTGTGCCACATACCTCTACAATGGCCTAGTGCTGGCATTTAGAAGAGAGTCCCCTGGGTGGTATGCACTAACGGGGAGAAGGTCATTGTAGGCTACTGGCCTGTGGCTCCCTCTCTCCAGCCCGGGAAGGGTTAATACCACTCCCTAAGGCTGTGCAAGGCCTTTCTTCAAGCCCAGTTACCAGCTGATCAACAACTTTCAGCAAGCACTAAAATGATACTGTCCAGGGCCGGCCTTAGGGCTGGGGTGCCTCAGCCAGAGGGTGAGGGGCAACTGGGGATGGGTGTTGCTGGGCAAGGGGGGTACAGTGGCAGGGGGCAATGTGGCAGGTCATGTGGAAGTGCAGGGCTGGGATTGGGGGCACGGGTGGGAGGAAAGTGCAGGGGTTGGGATGAAGGGGGCACTGTGCAGTGATTAGGGGCAAATGGGGCACTATGCTGGGGTTAGTGGTAATGGGAACACAGGATGTGGGTGCAAGGGTAGGGGAACCCTTAGATGCCAGGGAAAATGGGTGGTGCTGTGCCCACTAGGATCAGGGGGAAACACAAGTCCACCCAGGGCGTCGTTTTCCCTAAGGCCGGACCTGCTACTGCCCAACATATATCCAACTGCTACCTTTACCCCACACGGGGACTTCCCATCACAGACACCACCCTGCTTCCTGGTACCCCCTCCACCCTGACCTCTCTCTGCCTTCCCAGGAATCAAACTGTTCATTGAGCAATCACCTGGCCCAGCTCGACTGGGGCTGATAATTCTCCCTCCCAGGCCCAAACACCTGATCTTAAAGGAGCCCAGCCCTGGAGATGTGTCTGCACAGCACTCTGGCTCTTGCGGGAGCGAGCCTTCTCTCTTGGCTCCAGCCTTGCTTTGTGGGGCTCCCGCTGGGGCTCTAAAAGCAGCTGTGTAGACAGGCAGCACTTAGAAGTTGCAGCTCGGGATGTGAAGCTGGCCACCTCCACCAGCGAGAGCCCCAGACAAAGCCCCAACTCCACCGTGGGGCCTACACAGCTATTTCCAGAGGGCGAGAGCCAGCCCTATTAGCCCAAGTCTGGCCAGCCAGGCTGGGAGGCTGGCTCCTGCTCATCCCCAAATACTGAACAGACATGCCCCGAGGAGCAGGCCACCTGCTTCTAAGCAGAGAGACTGAATTCCCTTGTGGTGCCTAGAGCAGGTCTCTCCAGCTCAGCAGTGAGGCACAGTAGCTTGGCGGCAGTGGCTTGCCATGCTGCTGCCTGTCCTGGGGCAGGAGGGTGCTGCTCCTTGGGGGCTGTCAATCCCTTTTATGAAAAATAAACAACTTAATCCATGGGAAAGGCCCCGGGTCAGGAATGTTCCTTTCTTACAGGTGTCTGTGCATGCAGCTCTCACTCCCTGATGCTCCCAGTGCCTGCAGGACAAACAAGGAAGGACCGGTGGCATTGGGCCGGAATCCCTTCCCAGGCCAGGGAACGCTGCGCTGCTGGAAGTCGAATGCTTGCCGTGGAGATGGGCGTTTGGGCCTGTCTGGCAGCTGCGACTCCTTCCCTCGCCAAGGCCTGGGCACTCCAGCCCGGCTCGCAGGCCTGGTCGTGCGGGTGACGAGAGCAGATGTGGCAGACCTGGGTTCTGGGAGGCCGCACAGCCCCAGTTCAGCTTACGCAGCTCCATTGGCATAAGCCCTGTAGGACTCTGCGGGACGCCAAGCGTGGCACCGAGTTTGGGCAGTCACTGTGTATGGAATTGGTGGCAATATGGCACCAGCATAAGAACCTGTCAGCTCTGCTGTCATCAGGGAAAGGACGGGGAGCTGCTCCCATCCACCTCACAGTGGTTCTGGGAGCCCCACTCAGGCAAGCAGCACCCGGTCCAAGTCTCTTTAATCATACACATTTCCCTGTCCTACCCCAAACAACAACCCTCTCTCCCCTCAGCACTGCAGTCTGCCCCCACCATGCACTGAAACAATATCCAAACTCTTTGTCCCCCAATATCCCCCTACTTCTCTCCAGCCGGTGTCCTCTCTAACTGAGCTCACTACACAAGCCTGCTCTGTAGCATTAACAGCACTCGGTGGGGCAGGAGAACAGAAATGATCCTCGGAAACTCTGCTCGAACATCCCGAACCCCGTTAGCAATTAATTCTAAGAGGATCTAGGGCTGAGCGCAGGGGATTCTGGCAGAAAACTAACGAAGGGTCTCCCTTGGGCAAAGACCGGACCTCCCACGCTCCAGCACTTGGCTCCACGTTGCTCTAAGTATCTATCTGCTTACACTCACCTTTCAATCAGAACACATGTGCTGTGGCACTCTGGCTCTCTGATTTTCCTGCTCCCTTCTTCCTGGTCTTCTTCTTCTACTACTCTGTGAGTCTGCCTGTACAGATAGTCACTTCCTCCTCTGCCTATGTCTTTCTTTCTTTCTTTCTCTCTCTCTGCCTCCCTTGCTCACTTGCTCTCTCAGGAAATTAAAGATAATCCTTTTTTTTCCTTTTCTGCTGCCGGATTCCCTGTTTAACATTCTCTGCATGTGCTTGCGCTGATTCAAAACAGGATTAGACATTCTGTTGCTTTGATGTCAGTTGGGCTCTGCACTTGAGGCAGAGAGGGGGAAACATTTTGTCTGTTCACAAGCCCTGCAGGTTCTGCACATCCCCTCACACCAGCCATCAACGGAAGGTGAGAGACATTTATCTGCCACCCAGATAACAGAGGCGGGTTCCCCTTCCACTCGGATTAGTCCACAGGAGGGACAGAGAGCGTGCCTTGCTCCGACCCCGTGACATGGCAGCCAGCTGAGGGGTCTGTCCCCTGTGCTGTTTGTTATTCCGTAAGCCGCCAGCTTCCACGCCTGATTCCGTTTTCATGAGGCACTTTGGAGGCTTATCGCTCCCGTTAGGAGGCGAGGAGTAATTAATCATATGAAAACATGACTTGTTTTAAGTGTCGGCAGATATTATAACCTACAGCAGCCACCCAGTGGGGGGTAAATATGCCACAAGAGTCACTTTCAATAGAGAGATCTGTCCCTCAGCGTCTCTGTGGGGAAGGCATGCCTGGAACTACCCTGAGCAGGCAGCATAACACCCGTAAGTGAGAAGCAGACAGGAGCGGATGCTCTGGGAATGCATAGCAAAGGTAGTTAAGGCAAAAGTGCACATCTGGGGTTTCTTTAGCCAGCCACAGGGCCACCTTTACATAAGAAACAAAGCTGGGGAAAGGCCTCGGAGCAGTTTGCCAGCCTGAATTTCTTCCCTGGGCCCTACCACAGGGAGCGTCCTCACTGGTCTGAATGTCCTCTTAGCATCTCTAGGTCTTGTTTACTCTGATCCTGGGCCTGATCCTGCTCTCGGTGGTTGGGAGACCAGTTGTGCCTTTGATTTTAATGGAAGTCTCAAGAGGCCCAGCGACTCTTGGGCACTGCCTGCCACATAGGTCAGGTTCTAGAGGCTGAGGCCCTGCTTTCATTCAGACCTTAACAGATTCCAGTGACCCCTCCGCCATGAGTGCGGCTCACTGTCTGTTTAGCAAAAGACTGCGATTGGTCCTTACCTAAGAAACCAGCTCTCCTAGCAACGGCAAAGGACCCTGCGGTCAGAGACTCTGTGCAGCAGCCTAAACCATCCCAGGACTCGCTGCAGCTACTGAAGAACGGCGTGGAAATTCCAGGCAGCGGCTCTGGAACTCCAGAGGCCACATTAATGTTCCCCGAGTTTGAAATGTCATTTCACAAGTGTATGTCGCTCCTCAGCTCTTTGGGCCGTGAGGCTGCAAAGAGAGCACAGACAGGGAGCCCCCAGTGACAGCAGGGAGGTGATGGAGCTATGGACAGGGAGCACACAGTGACTGTAGGGACACGGTGGACCCATGCATGGGGAGTCCCCCGTAACTACAGGAGGCAATGGAAGCACAGAGAATGGGCTAGTTGTATTCACTATGATTCACTATGACCATGGGTGGCTGGTATGCTAGGCAGGGGAAGGCGTTGCTTTTCCAAACTGCCAGCCTGGCCCTGCCTACACTCCGCCCCTGAACACCTGCTGTAGGCGTTCTAGGGGCGGAGTTTTGCTGCGCCAGAACACCCGCCCTCCTTGTGCTCCAGGGCCAGGGCGTCTTGGGTGGCATGTGGCCCACCGTCATCCGTGTTGGGGGCATGGGCTGGGCAGAAGGGGTGGAGCTGGTGATGGGGCTTGCCTTCCCCAGTTCTACCTTCACCAGTCATAATGTGACTGACTCACACCTGCCGCAGTGCACCTCACAAAGTAGGAGCCAGAATGCTCCAGCTAGCACTCTCTGAGCAGCAGGGCAGTGGTAAACATGGCACTGGGAGTTGTGTCGTGTCCCCCCCCCCCCGCCAGGAGGCAGGTGAGTGAGGGCAAACTCTTTGTCCTCCACTAGCGCCTGGTGGCTGGTACAGGGGACAGTGCAGGGGGCACAGTGCCCAGGCAGAATTCCGCTTGGCTCTCTCCAGAGTATCTACAATGCCACCAGCCCCCTCCACTGCAGCCCTGCATCTCAGCCCAGCTGAATTGCCCTCCCAGAGCCCAGTTTCATAGGGTTTTATTCCAGGGTTTGGAGAGTGCCCCACCTTATCAGGAGCCCTCTTGTGGAGTCCCACGTGCTCCGGAAGCGCCTCTGCCCGCCATGCAGGGGCTAATCTATTTTTGTCCTGCATGCACACGGGCTAGATTAGTGCCTGACATGAGCTCCATCCACCACACTGGAGCAAAGTAGATTAACTCACGGTGCACCTGCCTCGTGTGACCTCATTCTCCAGGCCTGCTGATTAATGGAGCAGCTGCTTTTCTCTGCCAAGCTCAGGAAACATGCATAGCCGGGCTGGCTTGAGACAAAGAGAAATCTGGGTACCAGACACAGAGACTGGGCGTGGTCGGACACGTCAGCCTGGATGAGTGAGTTCTGCCATCTGGACCTTGCTGACATGCACCTGTTCCACAAGTCCCTGTCTCCCACCCTAGCATCTGTCATGCTTTGGCCTCCTCCCCTTCTATCCTCTGTGCATTCATCCTACTGCACCTTTCTCCTCTTCACCCCATTCCCTTCACTCATGTTCCTGTTACATGCCCCTTCCTCCTCCATGTTACGTGCCCCTTCCTACCCCCCCCCCTTCACTTCTCAGGCATTGTCTCCTTCCCTTACTTAATGATCTTTGAATTAGACACTGAATGAGCTCCCAGTCCACTAACCTTTTCCTGGTGTGTGAGAGAGCCTGTGGCTCTGGGAAATGCAGAGAATTCTGGCCAGACAGGGAGGCAGTGCCCATCAGAGCACTCTTCCAGGGACAGGACGGATCACCAGTGAGAAGTTGCTGTTCATTCTCTAGGACAGGGGGTCTCATGACAAATTTTTGATGGCCTTGGAGATCAGCCACCCACTCTCGCTGGTGGAAGCGCTGACACTTTCCCCTAAAATATTTAATTAACTTTAGAAAAAAATATGCATCTCTATTAGCACAGACATGCTAGCTAGCTTTGAGGCTGTGAAAAGGGGTACTGTATTAATAAGCACGAGCCTCCTGCTGCCTGCACTGGGGTGGGTAACTGACGCAGCAAGCCCAGAGGTCCCTCAGCTATGACCTGCCAAGCCTAGAGGGGCCAGAACAACTTAAGCACTGGAAGGAATGTGGGAAGTGGGAGCCAGGGTGATGGGGGCAGGGGGAGGAGATTGAGTCCCATTGCCCTATGGCTAGAGCCCAAAGCCCCACGGCTGGAGCCTGACACTTTGGAAATGTGGGTCAGGGATTCACTGGCTGGCAGTTCCTGCAAACACCAAGGCACACTCAGGAGCAATTGGAAGGGGAGGGATCGCTACCGTATTTTAGCGCATATAACCCATGGGTTATATGCGTTTTTACAAACCCCGCACACCACCCCCCAGGGGGTATACTTGGGTGCAGGGTACACAATATTTTTTTACTCACCTGGTGAGCTCCTGCGCAGCCACCAGCCTCCAGCCTCCGGGCGGGGGAGCGCTCATCCCCCTGGTTCCTGTGCAGCCGCAGGAAGGGGTGGGGGAGCGCTCATTCCCCAGTTCCTGCGCAGGAGGCTGGCGGCTGCGCAGGAACTGGGAGATGAGCACTCCCCCGCCTCTTCCTGCGGCTGCGCAGGAACCAGGGGGATGAGCGCTCCCCCGCCCAGAGGCTGGAGGCTGGTGGCTGTGCAGGAACCGGGGCATTTACGCTGGCTAATTCCCCCTCGCCCCCCCCGGCACCATAAATTAGCTAATATACCCCGGCACAGTTTGAAAGAAAAGTCTTATATATCCTGCAGGTTATACTCGTGCGCAGGGTATACAAGTTTTTTTTACTCAATTCGGAAAAACCGCAGGGTATATTTGGGCGTGGGGTATATTCGGGTGCACGGTATATTTGCTAAAATATGGTACTTTGTCCCCTCCCCAATCACTGCCCAGGAGGTTCTCGTGGCCAGAAACAAAAAGTTAAAAAAGGGAGTATAGACAATAAGACCGAGGATGTCTTACTGCCTCTGTATAAATCCATGATCTGTCCACATCTTGGATCCTGCATGCAGATGTGGTTGCCTCATCTCAAAAAAAGTATCTTAGCATTGGAAAAAGTTCAGAAAAGGGCAACAAAAATGATTCGGGGTTTGGAACGGCTGCCATATGAAGAATGATTTAAAAGACTGGGACTTTTCATCTTAGAAAAGAGGAGACCAAGGGGGGGTATGATGGAGGTCTATAAAATCATGACAGATGTGGAGAAAGGGAATAAGGAAAAGTTATTTACTTGTTCTCATAGCACAAGAACTTGGGGTCAACAAATGAAATGAATAGGTAGCAGGATTAAAACAAACAAAAGTAAGTATTTCTTCACGCAGCACACAGTCAACTTGTGGAACTCCTTGCCAGAGGATGTTGTGAAGGCCAGGACTTTAACAGGGTTCAAAAAAGAGCTAGATAAATTTATGGAGGATAGGTCCATCAATGGTTATTAGTGAGGACGGGTAGGAATGGTGTCCCTAGCCTCTGTTTGTCAGAGGCTGGGAATGGTTGACAGGCCTGGGATCACTTGATGATTCCCTGTTCTGTTCATTCCCTCTGGGGTACCTGTTGGAACATAGGATACTGGGCTAAATGGGCCTTTGGTCTGACCAAGTATGGCAATTCTTACGTTCGCTAATGGCTGTATTTGAGAAATGCTGCTCAAGAGCCATATATTGTGGGGCACAAGTTGCTTCATACTTACAAGGAGCTCTGGGGTGATAATTTGTGTCCCCTAGTTGCAGTTTTGGCTGGGGCACATTGCATTTTGCCTCCTTCTTAGCTCCCCCCATGTTGGAAACAAGCTATTTTCCCCATGGCCTGAACATGGGTGTTGGATCAGCCCCCAACTGACTAGGGCCCCCCCAGTTTTGCTTGAATCATCCCTGAGTGTGCATGAAGTGGACCCTTCAGACTAATGATGCAGGCTGGAAGAGCTCCAGCTTCGCTGCCTTCATTAAAACTTCTTGCTTTCAGCTTCTTCCAACCTGGCTTTTGCAGAGATTGCTTGTTTGGGATTTTTTTAAGTGGAAATTATTTCTCTGCATGACCGAGACACACACACAAAAGGAAGGATGGGAAGGAGTTCCTGGGAGATGAAAGAGCGGGACTGTGGAGAGGGCTCTTGCTTTGTTATCCCCCTAGCTTGGCTTAGAAAGTCTTTTCAGAGGCTGGGTTTAATTGGCTACGTTTTTCCTTGCTAGTGAGCTGCTCTTCATAAAGGAAAGTGCGGCTCTTGAGTCTGGGCACGAGTCTCTGGTCTGCAAAGGACTCTGCATGCCATGTCAGTGGTGCAAAGTGGCCTTAAATGGGTAGAGATGGTCCCTTGTGTGGAGGAACTACTGTCTACTGCTGGAAAGTAGACGGGAGCAACTCTGCTAGCCGCTCCCTGCCCCCCAGCATAAAAGCAGGGATGAGCTGTGTCCGAGGTGTTCTGCGATCAGGGCATGGACGGAATCACTATGCCTGATTCTCCTTTGCTGCCTGACCTTTCAGCCACCTTCTGCTCTAACTTCCTCTGGTGGCCAAAAGGTCTGGAATGGATCTCACAGCAGAGGACGGTCAGGCATAGTGATTCCATCCATCAGGTGGCCATGGATAAGGAAGCCGCTACCTGCTGCCATCCTCAGATGATTGGAGCTGGGGACATAGTGGAATGCTATGGCTTGGTGCCGTAACTAGGTATTTTTGCACCTGCGGCAAAATATTAATTGTGCGCCCCCTCTCCTTAGGTTAGTGCACATCGCGCTCTGTACTTTTACAGCTTACTATTTTTACTTATTGCGTCTTTGTGCCCCTGATTATGATGCACCTGGGGCAAGCGCCCTGCTTGCCCCACCCTTGTTACGGCCCTGCTATGGCTAGCTGCTTTTTTTATGGGCAGTTATAGAGAAAGAGCAACTCTCATCTCCCATGAAAACTTGGACACTGAAAGGGTAGGGTTTGAATGTCAGGCCACTGGGAATGCCCCCATAGGATGCCTGAGGACAGAGCTTGGATCAAGACAGAAGCCCCCAAATAGCCAGGTATTGATTGCAGCAGTGCTGAATGTTAGTCACTTCACTTCCAAGCTAAATACACCACCACATGGCATTGTTATGTCAAGGCAATACTTATAGGAAATACAGAGGCTAAGTGTGCCCTGGTAACCTTAACCTGTCCACATTACATTCATGGGCCCTAAATCTTTCAGTCTCACTGGTGAGACACCACCCATGCCCTGATCTCAGAACACCTCTGACACAGCCCATCCCTGCCTTTATGCTGGGAGTGTCTAGCATAGTTGCTTCTGCCTACTTTCCGTCAAAGTCCTTCCCCCTTTCCCTGGTTTGGCCCATGATAAGTGAGAAGGGAAACATGCCTATCTAGTACTGTGGACCAATTGTGATAATGATGGCAGTGGGCAGGGTGATAAATGTAATATGTAATGGGCCCATTTATGCCTTTAGAGCTGCACCCACCTCTCTGTATGATATCGATGGAAATTGCTCAGATGTACCATGGGGGTTCCTTACGCCTGTGACTCACTGGTGTCAGTCAGGAGCACATCCCCTGGAGGCGGTAGTAGACCTTTGGTGTGGTGAGTGAAGAGAGACTCAGGCCTTCCGCATACAGTTGAAGACGAGTTTGCTATTCCACCCCAAACTTTTGCTTGGCTGGAGTTTGCAGCATTCAGAACTGCAGCTGCCTCCTCCTTGTCTGTTCTGATAAATGGGAAGTAACAAGTACCCTGAGGCAGGACCTGCCTCCCTCAGGGCTCGCTGCTGCTGCTATCAGATCCTGGTACAACCTTTGAATATCTTGTCATAACAACAGAATGTGTCTGTTTGCTGAGTGCATCTCCATATCCCTCTCCTTAACAAGATATTTACAGCCATGGCAGCCTGATCCTGGGAGGCCTCTCCGGCTACTTCTCCTTCCCTGTTATTTTTGGCTGCTCTTTTGTCTTTGGGATTCTTGACCCTTGCACAAGGAAAAGAAAGCTGCAGAAGCCACTTGCCTTGGCCTTTGGCTGGCTGTAATCAGCCCAAGTAGACAGGGCATAAAGATCAAAGCCTCAAATTAGCAGTTTTAGACAAGAATAAGCAATGGGGCCAACCAGACGGTCTTAATCTTTCCTTTCAATAGCAAGAAAGCGGCAATGAGAAAAGAGGTGATTTTCTGGGTTCAGATCAATGTCCCGTTTGCATTAATTAACTAGACATTCAGCTCAGATAACAGGAAGTTTTAAGTGACTAATTATCCAGCATCCATGCTTATAAAGGGACAAGGTTATTTTATTGTGAAGCTGAGGAAAAACTTAATTCCCTCTGAAAAGTTCATTAGGAATGCACAAAACTACATGATGCGGGGGAGAGGGTCTTGTAGCAAAGGGCAGACCTGGAGTTGGGAACACTGGGTTTGCACCTGGCCTCTGCCACAGATTCACTGCATGGCTCTACACAAGTTACTTACCTTTTCAGTGTCTCATCTGTCACTTACCTACTTCCCAAGGGTGAGACTGGCTAGACGGGTTGTGCAGGGCTTTGAGATTCTTGGCTAGGAGAGGCTGTAAAAGTGCGAAATATGAGCTATTACTCAGGGATTTCAAAATGCCCCAAGCTCAAATAGGATGAAAGTCAACCCTGTGCTGAGGGCCAATGGACTAGAAAAGCCTGATTTTGACATGCAAGTGGTGCATGGCCCTTGTACGGGTTTTCTACATATTTTACCCATAGTGCTCATTTTATCAGTTTAAAGGAAAATGATTGTGATTATTACTTATACCATCAAACCTAGTTCTGCAAACCTTGACTCACACATGCCTAGTGATGCCAGTGGGGTAATTATATGCATGAGGATTTTCAGGGATAGGCCCCTAGCTAGCCTATAGCGTGCCAGTCAGAGTGGTATCTAAGTACTAATACATATTTACAAGGTAAGAATGAATTTAAAAATTCATTTGCAAAACTGGCTGGAGAAATTGTAATAATTGTTTTGCAACAGTGAGTCATGCCAGCATCTCCCCCAGGGCTTGCGGCAGTTTTGCTTACAATGCATAGTGGGACCTATTACAGACACAGGAAATGCAACTCCTCACTGATATGCAAGGGGCTTTCAGCTTTAAACTGTTGTTAAACCCACCAGATTTGTTTCCCAATAAAAGAATTTGCCTTTTAATTATTGTGGAAGTCTCCACTATTCTTAGGCATTCAAGGGTCTTTCCTCTATTTCCTGTGCCTTAACCTACTTCATTAAGATGGCAAGATGGCAATCCCCTGTTAGGTTGTTAATTACTCTCACTCTTTTAATGTAAGGCATATTTTCACTGTGGTTTAATGACTCAATGTTCATTGTTATGAGAGAGAGAGTTTAACTCTTAGACTATATTTTCAGTTTCTACAACTGATTTCAATGGGAGTTTTGCCTGCAGGACTGGGATTTGGGTAAATCAACACAATGCCCCCAGAAAGTGGCTGTCTCACAATGGCCAGGCAGGTGGTAGCTGATTACAGCTATTGCTTCTACTGATGGGCTCTGAATTGTGCATGCAGCTAGTCTATGTTAACACATCTGATTGTTTTGTTATCCCATCTTGTCTTCCCCATTGGTTCAATCCACCTGCTATGGCTTTTCTTTTAGACTATAAACCCCATTGGGGCAAAGATTGTCATTTACTGCATATTTGTACAGAGTTTAGCACAGTAGGGTCCCAATGGTGGTGGAGCTGCAAGAGAAATGGTAAATAATACAACTTGGAATAATACCATACAAGTATGAGGTTGATGATAAAGCAAATCCAAAGCACAGCGCCCAGGTCACAAGCTATCATGCCTCAAGGACTTTGTTTGATGGGTGACCAGTAATGTTAGAGGCGTTAGTGCCCAAATAATGCTTTGCTTTGGAAGCCTGCTAAATCTTGTATGTCAAACTTCCACTTTGTAGAAAAACTGCTGTCTGTTCAGAAAGCCGCTTCTTCCCTTGAGAAAGCTAAGTTAGACCTTAAAACTGGGCCTAGAAAAAGCTGTTTAAAGAAACACACTTACCTTCTGAAAAATGTCACTTTCCCATAAATCTAACCAATTCCACACATTCTTATATCACATTTCCACTGCTGGGAAGCATCCTGGGTCAAATTCTTATTCTCCACTCACTCACTCACACCAGAGAGACTACAGTGGAGAATTTGCCATTTCCTGCCTCCAAAGTCCTTCAGAGTGCACAACATGTTGGTAATGCATGTGTCACACCTCCCTTTTAGTGGCCAATCCAATAGAGGATAACAACCTACTGCTGCTTTGGTGATATATTCCTTTAGCTTAAGGGGTTGGTGAGGTCCAAGCTGTGAAGCAAGGATCAAACCTTGCTGAAATGACAATCCATCTATGAGTTAGGACAAGTGCATACCCAGGGACTGATTTTAAGAGATGCTGAGTTTTTGCAGTTCTCACTGACTTCAAGAAAGGTCAGTTACACAGCACTTTTGAAAACAACCACTCAGCTGATCCACAATGGTACCTATGGAAAGAGTGGACATGTTAAAACTGAAGTCTACAAAAATAATTCCACGTTCAGGAATCAAATCAATAAATAATTCACTAATACATCTTGAATTGATGACAAGGAGTATCTCAAATGTGTAATGAAACACGCAGCCTGAGTCAGAGGGAGCTGGGGGGATCAGGAGATTAAAGGGCTGTTTGCACACCTTTCGGTGGGTAATTTGTTCTGGTGTCTTGACAGCTCAGAGCAGGGATCTGAAATCTG
The DNA here is from genome assembly GCA_032595735.1 of Pelochelys cantorii. Lineage (NCBI taxonomy): Eukaryota > Metazoa > Chordata > Testudines > Trionychidae > Pelochelys > Pelochelys cantorii. The sequence continues at coordinate 19,005,277 of CM064344.1, forward strand.
TTAGTGGCACGTGCTGTGACTCACCGACGGAAGGACTTGGTGTGTACGTGCGAGAGAAATCTATGTCGCTTGCCCATTGCCTGCCGGGAGAGCAGAACAATCCAAAAGACAAAAACTGAGCCCATCAAACTCCTGGCGGTGCCCAGAAAATGACTCATTTACAACCAAGGGAGAAGGGCTAAGCTGAGCCTCAAGCCACGTGGGGCTCATCAAACTCCCGGGCTAGTGACGTGGGCCGCTGCCCGAGCCGAGCTGCGGAACAGTCCCTGCAGGGTTGCAGATCAAGGAAGCGGAAAGCCGGGGTGGCACCACGTGCTACTGTAGGGTTTCTCCGCTGGGGATCCTGACCTGCGGGGAGGCTCATCAGGAACCCCTGGCAGGCGCTGCTGGCCACTCTGCCCGTCTCCAGCTGGTAACGGGGCGGGGGGGCCCAGCTAGGGGAGGGAACCAGCCAGTGTGTGGAAGGCGGTAGCATTTGGGGCCAGGCCCCAGCTGGGGGTCAGTCCCGGGGGAGAGTGGAGGGAAAGGAAATGCACAAGGGAAGTGCAGCAGACACCCTCATAGGGGAGCTGGTTCCTTCCCCCCCCCCTCCCCCCGCATTGCCCTCCCTCCCGCAGCGCCCCGCCCTGGAAGGAAGCGGCTGGCTCGCTGTTGCCTGGGCAGGACTCCCCCCCCCGCTCCGCCCCCGGCTCCCGGCGGCGCCGCTAGCCAGGCAGCGCCCCCTGCGTGGGGGCCGAAGTCAGCTGCTCGTTGATGTCAGCGCCGCGGCGCCCCGGGGAGGGGGCGGGCGAGCAGCTCCGGACCGGGCATCCAGCGCGCTGCGGCGGCGGCGCGTGCGGGGCTGATCCGCTAGGGGCTGCAGCTCGGCTGCCCGCAGCCGGCACCGAAGCCGCCAAGTTGCTGGCGAGAGGAGCAGCCGCCGGACCCGGGCAGCGCCTGAGCTGCGTCTCCAGCCAGGGAGCTTGCTCCGTCCGCCGCCCCCCGGGCGGGCCTGCCCGCAGGGAGATGCCGGGCAGCGAGCAGGAGTCCCGGGGAGGCAAGGAATCCGGCTGAGGCTCGCCGCGTGGTCCTCTTCCTAGATGGCGCCGGAAAACTCTTCCCAGCCCCTGTGCGCCAGGAACGGCTCCGCCTGGGCTGCCCGGAACGGCTCCGGTAAGTGCGGCCGGCTCCGGCGGGCTGAGAGCACCGGCTAGGGGCGCCCAGCGCCCGCCCCATCTTCCCCGCTAGGCTATAACGCCCGGCGCTCCCCGGGCTCAGCAGAACGTGGCTTCGCCGGACCCGGCTCGCCAACAGCTGCCCCGAGCAGTTCAACGGGGAGGGGGATATTTCTGCCCGCGGGGAGCAGAGCTGAGCGCCCCTCCAACCCCCTCCCCCGTCCGCCCGGGCACCCGCCCCGGCTAGCCACGCGGCAAGGGGGAGCGATTGTCACACTTCAGGACCAGCGGGGCCGAACAGCTCCTGCGCAGCCCGCTCCGCTCCACCGGGGGCCGCTCTCCGGACCCCGCCGGGGCTCGGGGCGGGGCGCCGGGGGAGGCCGGGAGAAGTTGGATGCTGCGGCTGCGAAGTTCCCAGCAAAGATCCTTTTCGTAGTGCCAGGGGCTGCATCCCGCGGGATGGCTCTGCCCGCCGGGAACCCTCTGGACTCAGCTCGGTTTTGTGTTCTAACAATCGGGGATCCCCTGCTGAAATCCTCCACTGCTCTCTGAGCATAGGGCAGGAGTAACCCCTGGCGGCAGGTTGCAGTTCTGGCTTGCACCGCCTTGCACAGTGGAGGATAAGGGCCATCTCGCTCTTACAGCGGGGAACGAGGCGCAGAGAAGACAAGCAGTTTGGCTGGAATCACTCAGCCACTCTGGTAATGCTGAGAGCGAAGCCCCTGTTCTCAGACCTTTGCTTTATCCGCCGGGCCAGGCTCCCACCTTATAGTCATACCTAATACGGCTTATCCTGAGAAGAAGGCGAATAGGCTTGGTGCTCATCAGTGCTGAGGCTCCATGGACTGAGGGAACTACAGGGCTCTACAGCAGCTGAGGCTCTGACCCTGACAATAAGAACAGGGGTCTTCCAGGGGAGGTGCAGCAAGGTGTCAAGGATGGTGCACGTCGTGTGGGTGATTTTAAAGAGCTCAGTCAGCACTGGGGAGCCGAGGCTCCTGCAGAAAGACCATGCACGACTTGTAGCTGGGAATAAAGGGGCAGCCGGAGCCCCCTTCCTAGGGCTGGCAGCCAGGGCTCTCCTCCCACACGCTCCCATCCTTCAGTGGGAGGCAGCCCAGGGCTGGCTCTCCTCCCCCCTCCTTTCCAATCCCTCACCTGGAGGTGGCAGGGCTCCAGCTGTCAGCCACAGGATGGCAGCAACAGCAGAGCAGAAGTAAGGGCGGCAAAGGGGCACTAAGTCTATGTGAAAAGTGATATTGACAAACACAGGAAAGGACAGTTTAATACCTATTTGGACACTTTTGTTACAAGTACAAAATCGCCTTAGAGATAAAGCTCAATAGGCCAGGTCCTGTGACCCTCATTCAGACAAAACTTACACTAATGTGAATGAATGTTTTAGATCACAGGAGGAAATGTAGAGCCATCAACAGGAACAGTGGCATCAAATTGTAACCAATCCTGTTGCTGCATAAGAAAGTAGTTGTCATAATTCTGTAGTGCATGGCCACTTGTACTTTCACTGGAGTCATGGAGATAGAACACAGGTCCTCCTACACTAAAACTCACTACCTACTTACTAAAGAAGAATGTACATGGTAGCAGAACAAGGTCTAATCCACACAGCTGAGTTGTTCTGATTTGGTTTAGTGGAGGGCATTACTGGACATCTCCACTAAGTTCATTGCAACACTTAGGTCTGTTCTGCACTATGGCAGAAGATTGATCTAAGTCAGTGTTTCTCAAATGGTGTTCCACAGAACCTCGGGGTTCTGTGAAGTGAAAATAAGGGTTCTGCAAGAAAGTTCCATTACAATAACATTTATGATTAAAAAAATTAATATTTAAGCATTTATGAATTTTATTGAAAACAATCTTCATTTGTGTTGATTTCATGACCTTGTTTAGCATTTGTTTATTATTATCCTTACTTATTTGTGGTCTACTTTTTCAGCTCCACATATAAGACTGTTATTAGGGATTCCGCAAAATTTTTTCGAGTTTAACAGGGTTCCGTGGCCAAATCAGATTGGGAAACATTTATCTCAGTTATGCAACTTCAGCTACCTGAATAGCATAGCTGAAGTCGATGTACTTAGATCTACTTACAGCAGTGTCTTCACTGCAGTTGACTTGCCCATCAACTCCCCTTTGTGCTTCAGGTTGAGGTGGAGTACAGGAGTTGATGGGAGAGCAATGGGGGTTGACTTATCCTGTCTCTGTCTCTACTAGACATGATAAATTAACCCTCCCTCGATCAGCTGCTGCCCCATTAATCTGGCCCGTAGCGAAGACATGCCCTTCCTAATATGGCCTTAAACACATTTCACCGACTCTTTTTGTGTGTCATTGGCTAAAATTTTCCCTTCATTCCACTGTCCTGCAATACAAACTGCACAAGTTGTCTGTATAGTCAGCATGGGATTTTTCAAGCACAAATTGTGTCAAACCAACCTGCTAGCCTTCTTTGACAGGGTAACAAGACTTGTAGATGGGGGAAGCAGTAGATGTGGTATATCTAGACTTTAGTAAGGCTTTTGATACAATCTTGCATGACTTTCTCATTAACAAACTAGGGAAATTCAACCTAGATAGAGCTACTATAAGGTGGATGAATAATTGTTCACAGAGAGTAGTTATCAATGGTTCACGGCCATGCTGGAAGGGCATAATGAGTGGGGTTCTGCAGGGATCAGTTCTGGGTCTATTTTTGTTCAATATTGGCATAGCATACACTTTTAGAGTTTGCAGATGATACCAGGCTGGGTGGGGGTGCAAGTACTTTGGAGGATAGAGATATAATTCAAAATAATCTGGACAAACTGGAGAAATAATCTGAGGTAAATAGGATGAAGTTCAACAAGCACAAATGCAAAGCACCCCACTTAGGAAGGAACAATCAGTTGCACACACAAAATTGAGAAATAACTGGAGTACCACTGAAAGGGATCCAGGGGTCATAGTGGACCACAAACTAAATATGAGTCAACAGTGTAATACTGCTGTAAAAAAAGCAAACATCATTCTATGGTGCATTAACAGGAGTGTTATAAGTAAGAAACGAGAAGTAATTTTTCCACTCTACTCCATGATGATTAGGCTTCAATTAGAATATTGTGTCCTTAACTGGGTACCACATTTCAGGAAAGATGTGGACAAATTGGAGACAGTCCAGAGATGATCAACAAAGATGATTTGTCTAGAATATATGACCTTTGAGGGAAGGTTGAAAGAATTGGGTTTCTTTAGTCTGGAAAAGAGAAGACTGAAAGGAGACATGATAACAGCTTTCAAGTACCTAAAAGGTTGTTACAAAAGGAACAGGGAGAACAATTATTCTCCTTAGCTTCTGATGATTGGTAAGAAGCAATGGGCTTAAATTGCAGCAAGGGAGGTTTAGTTAAAAAAAACCTTCCTAACTGTCAGGATGATTAAACACTAGAATAAATTGCCTAGGGAGCCTCATTGGAGATTTTTAAGAGCAGGTTAGAGGTACACATGCTAGAGATGGTCTAGATCAGTGTTTCTCAACTTTTTTTTTGAATAAAGTACCCCTTTTTAAAAAAAGTTATAAGTATCCCCAGTCTAACCCAATGCCCTCACCCGTCCTGCAGAGCCAGGCACCCCCAGCCTTCCTGCTCTAACCCAATGCCCCACTCCTCCCCCAGAGCCAGGCAGCCCCATGAACTTCTCCCTCCAAGAGCTGGGGCGCATGCGCAGAGCAGCTGTGAACTCTCCAGGCATGCAGCTCTGAAAGACAGTCAAATGTTCACTTGAGGGAAGGTGCCACCACCCTCTTCCTGAATCCTGGACATTTTTTGTGTTTTAAAAATGCCAGCCAGATGGCAATTTAACATGGGAAACAAGGACATGTCCGGGAAAAACTGGATGTATGGTAACTCTACCTTTGAAGTGCCCACTCCTGCCACTCGGTCCTGCCTTGGCGGCTTGTCTGCAGGAAGCAAGTGGCCCGCCAATGCTGGGCTCGCTGTATGGGGCTGTGTGCTCCCACCCCAGCCTGACGCCCACCCAGCATGGTCCCTGGGGCCAGGGCTGGATTACCCAATAGGCAGACTAAGTGCGTGCTTAGAGCACCAGCTAAGCAGGGGCACCAAAAAAAAAAAGAGATTTTACAGTATAGTATTGTTTTTATTTTGAATTACATATGGGAGGGGCACCATAATCTTTTCAGTGTTTAGGGCCTCTAAAGGTCTTAATCTGGCCCTGCCTGGGGCACCTACCCCCCCACTCGTCCCTTGCTACGCCACTGGCCAAACCCTCCCCCCCAACTTTGAACTGCCCTGGGTCTCACTGGAGCTGCCACTGCCGCAGCCACATGGTTTTCCCACCAGGCACTGGGGCGCGAGCACAGAGTGGCTGTTAACATCCGGGTGCACGGCTCCCAACATGCAATTTGACAGACATGTGCCGCTGCCCCCTTCCCGATCCCCTTTGCAGGGCAAAATCCTGGACATTTTTTGCCAAATTTCACTTGTGTTGACGTACCTCCCAGACAGACTTCTCTCGTGTACCCCTAAGCGTACATGTACACTGGTTGAGAAACACTGGTCTAGATCACTACATTCAGCTTGTCAGGATAAGCCACTGGCAGACTGCCAGATAGGTTGTTTACCTTGCATCTGCAGGTACAGTCCCCTGTAGATCCCATTGGCGGTGGTTCATTTTTCCCAGCCAATGGTGGCCTGCCAGGGGTTTACCCTTGCAAAATGGGTGCCCACCACTGTTTTAGATTGTGCTTGGTCCTTCCATAAGTGTAAGGGACTTGACTTGATGACCTCTTAAAGTTCCTTTCAGTCCTGTGATTCTGTACATACAGTCCTCCATCCCAGCATTGGCTGCTTTTTAGCTGCGCTTTAAATATAAAGTTTGCAAAGCTCTTCGGGATCTTCCAGGATGACAGGAGCTAGATAAATAATTTTTTATGTGAGGCCGTTGTGCTGACATAAACTTTGCTATCAGCTTATTTGTGCTTGTACCAAACATTACAAAACCACCATGAGCACTATCAAAGCCTCAGTGGTACACCAGCAAAGTACACTATATTCAAACTCCCAGCCAATTAAATAATGTTTTAATAACACAACCCTCTCTGTTCCTGGAAGTGGGGAGTAGGGGCGAGGGGGCACACCTCATACTAGCTCCTACATAGCAGCTTGGGGGGAAAGTCGTATTCATCCAGTCTCCCACCTCCAGACCCTGGGAAAGAGGGAGGCCGGTTTGTGGATGCTCCGGAGATGTGTAGGCTTGATCATGTGGGAGCAACAACAGGTCTCCATTGGGTTCCAATGGCAGACTGTTAGTTAAAGAACAGCCGTAGAGCACAGGGTTTTACTTGGGGATTAATGACCAACCGGGAGGAATTGATATACTTCAGGCACAGCCATGACAGGGGCAAATAAGCTCAGTGGGTTGTTAATCCCCTGGAAACAGCCTGTGCCAAAATTATTTCTATTATGAGCTGAACATTGTGTGTGTGGGGGGGCAGAGGTTCTTGCAGGCGTATGGATTTTTTTTCTTATAGGTAATATATTTTCAGTTGATTTGGACAGAGTGTTCCTAAAACATCAGCCAGACAGAGCCTCACTATTCATTTCAATTTCTAACCCAAAGCAGATGAAGCAGCAGGGGGCTGTCTTTGCTGGAGATACAAAATATGAATCCTTTGCAAACCAGTCTGCTTTACCTGTGACAATGCTCTTCCTGTCGGTGACTGACTGGTTGCTTTCTGTCAACTGTGCAGATGCTTGAGATAGGCTGCCTATGTCTAGAGACTCAAAATGTTCCTACCTGGCTTTGTTTATGATTCCTTCTGAGGCTTCCAATTGTCAAGAGCAGAGCAGCACCAACGACTTGTCACATCTCTGCTCCCTAGAACACAAACGTGACATGACTGATGTGGAAAAGTCTGTTTTCCTAGTCCTGGCTCTGAGCCTTCTCTCTGATTCCCCACCCCTGGTGTAAATGTGGAATTATTCCATTGACTTTTGTCAAGTGAATCCAGATTTACTCTGCTGTGACAGATAACAGTTTGAACTTGAGTTTTAACTGGCCATTGAGTGGGTATCTACTGTTCAGAGGAAGCGAATACTTGCTGAAAACACTCATGACATATTTGCTAGTTTTTATTTCTCTGGGTTCTACTGTACATGTCCCCCACTTTCTCCCTATGCTAGATCTCTGCAGGAACAAGTTGTTAAGGAGACAGAAGAAGAGAATAATTGGAAAGTGTTCCCAATTAAAATCAGTTGGAATCATCTGCAATTCAATGAGAGCCAGTCCCAGGGAGGGCTTGGGGGTGCTAGAACTGCAGTGCATGTCATTTCTTTAGGCACACAAATAATTTACACAATGACTTCCCATGGAAACAATATACCCCATAGGAGAGAAATAATGAAATGAAATATGATTTGCCACAGCTGGGGACAGCGGTCTTCTCTTTGCACATGTGGTACGTGGCGCTTCCTGACAAGACAGTAGGCTCAGCAAACACTAACTCCGGTTTGGGATGTCACACAGAGAAATCGGGTTTTCATTGTCATTCGGCCTTTAACCTACAGGGATTAGAGTCTAAATCCAATCTGTGTAATAAGTGAACATGAATTTGGTTATCTGGGCCTAATGCTAGTGAATGCTTTTCAAAGGTGCTGAGCAGCTTACTGCTCCCCTTGACTTCACCTAGGTTCTCAGCATTGCTGTAAATCAGGTGCCTAAATATGGACTCAGGGGCCTAATTTTAGGCACCCACTTTTGAAAACCTTGGCCTTCGTATTCAGGAGAAATTTTAGAGGCCTCTTGCTGGAGGTAGGTCAGAACAAAGGGCTTGTCTTCACTACACAGTGGATCCAGATCTACACTGCAGCGATCGATCCACTGGTGGTTGATTTATCACTTTCTGCTTAGACACGATAAATTGATCTCCGAGCACTCTCCTGTTGACTCTGGTACTCTACCAGGATGAGAAGAGTAGCTGGAGTCAAAGGGAGAGCAGCCCTCACTGACCTTACTGCATGGAAGACACGACAGTAAGTACATCGACTTCAGCTACAATATTAGATCAACGGGGGGGTGGTTAGTGTAGACAAGCCCTGAGGTACATTGGCATAGCTGTTTCAAGTCAACACTGAGGTATGTTATGGGGATGCTTACATGGCAAAGTAGATGCAAATGAGAAAGTAAGCTGGTGTGCCACATGCATTGGGCAGGGCAGGAAAAGATTTGAGTTATCCCCAATTTAGTGTCCTCATGGACAATGTTGGAATTTCTTCAACCTATCTCTGGGCTGAGGTGGGACCCAGCTGCAGAGGGGTATTGGCACAGTGAGGTCTGAAGCCCAGGCTGTCTGGACTCATGGTTCTGGTTTGTTTTGGCAGTGGCAGAAAGGGCAGCCCCCTACACCAATGTGATCATGCCTAGTCTGTTCGGCATCATCTGCTTCCTGGGCACCATCGGGAATCTCATCGTCATCTATACCATCGTCAAGAAGAAGAAGCTGAGGTGCAAGCAGACCGTGCCCGACATCTTCATTTTCAACCTCTCCATTGTGGACCTCCTCTTCCTGCTGGGCATGCCTTTCCTCATCCACCAGCTCCTTGGTAATGGTGGCTGGTATTTTGGGGCTCCTTTGTGCACCATCATCACTGCCTTGGACACTAACAGCCAGATCACCAGCACCAACATCCTGACTGTGATGACCCTCGACCGTTACCTGGCAACCGTCTACCCTCTGAAATCCACATCTGTCCGGACGCCATGCGTAGCGGCCTTAGTCATCTGCTTGGTGTGGCTCCTTTCCTTCCTGATCATCATTCCCGTGTGGATGTATGCGGGCCTGATGCCTCTGGAGGATGGGACTGTCCGCTGTGCTCTCTTGCTTCCCAATCCCGAGACTGATGTCTACTGGTTCACGCTCTACCAGTTCATGCTGGCCTTTGCAGTGCCACTGATTGTCATCTGTGTTGTTTATTTTAAGATCCTCCAGCACATGGCTACCACCGTGGTCCCTCTACCCCAGAGGAGCCTCCAGGTACGTACCAAGAAAGTCACCCGCATGGCAGTTGCCATCTGCTCTGCCTTTTTCATTTGCTGGGCCCCCTTCTACATTCTCCAGCTGGTGCATCTCGGCATTGACACGCCTTCTGTTGCCTTCTTCTATGCCTATAACTTTGCCATTAGCTTGGGCTATGCCAACAGCTGCCTCAACCCCTTCCTCTACATCGCCCTGAGTGAGACCTTCAAGCGCCAGTTTATGGTGGCTATCCGTCCTGCCAAGGAGCAATTCCGCAACAGTAGTTCCATCCACAACAACAGTGCAACCGAGGCCAGTGTGTGCCTAAAGCTGGCGCCAGAATCCACTCAGCAGACTCAGTTTCTGGAGGACTTTTCCCCACACACACTGCCTGTGACGGTTGCTGTTCATTAGGGACTCAATGGTCACTCCCAAGGATGGTGTTGGGAGGTCTTTTCTGGGGATGACACAAAGTACGGAGGCTGTGGAGAAGAAGGGGCTTCTGACAACTCTTAGTGAAGCGCATGGACTACAGGCTCCCACTTTGGAGACTCGCAGTGGAGTCCTCTCTCACTGAAGGGCTCTGCAGTCAATCTGCCCCTGCTCCAAGAGCGTTGGTATAACTGCTTCCTTGGCCCCCTGAGGAACCATCTGGGAACTCCTTTTTATTTCACACAAAGCATTGGGCTCCTCTTGGAGAAAAAAGGGGGAGAGAGGCAGAAAAGAAGAGAGAAAAGTCTTCAGAAGGTATTTTGTTGGCACTGACGAGCAAAGGCCAGACCAGCTGTTAGCAAGAGGATCCCAACTGGGTCCTTGCTTTTTGACCATAGTTTCTGGGAAAGAAACTGATCTGGACCCTCTTGCTCTAAGACTTGAACCTCATTAAAAAAGGGAGAGGTTAGAAAAATGATCTTACTGAGGCCTATGCTTAAATCCGAGAAGCAAAAAGACAAGGAAATGCTCAGCAAAGCAACCTTCAAAGTGCCTGAGGAACAAGCTCAAAAGCATTAGCGAGGGAGCTCCTGCAGTCAGTTGCCTTGCCAAGAGCCTCTGGACTTTGTGGTGAAGTCCTAACATACCTGCAGTGAGCTATGCTGCTTGGCCAGCCTATGGATAGTCAGAAACTGGATGCTGGGGCCTTGACAAGACATCTCCCTGTATTTGCAAGCAAAATCAGGCCCTCTGGCAGATAGTGGCTGTACTGCTTCAAGGCATTTCACACATCTGAACAAAGCTGCTGCTCCTTACACCTGATCTGTAGATAGTTGTCCAGTTGAACCTGCTTCCTTCATGCTGCTCCTTCAGTCTCCTTCTGTGCCTGTCAATCTGCATGTTCATTAGGGACTGTCACACAGGCGGCTTTATAAAGATTCCTCCAAACAAGCCAGCGTGCACAAAGGCAGATGTGTAGAGGAAGAGAAGGAGAGATGGTCGTGCTGAGAAAATGCAGCTGCTTAAGGGACTTCCAGAGGATAATGATGATACTATCAATTAAAACCAAAATGTCCATACATTCTGTGAGGTACTTTCACCTATTAGACGGGTTTAACAGCAGGCATGGATCAGCAAAGTGCTGGGGATTACACTGAGGTCAGGAAAGTCTTAAGCTGCTTGTTAAACAAGTGACTGTCATGGATGTGATTGTTGTAGAAAAAATATTACAACCAGAGTGTTTCACACACACTCCTACCATTGGGCTGTGAACCCAAGGCCTCCTGCTCCTAAAGCAAGACTCATAGCCCCTAGTACAACAAGCCAGAACTAGCTTAAAGGCTCAGTCACACACTCATCCATGCAACTACACACAGCCAGTCACACAACCACAAACATTCTTCAGAAACCACGCATACATTTGTAGGCACGTGTGTGTACAGAAGGACACAAAACACATTCACCTATAGCCACACACACCAGTACACATATAGGCAACCCCACATAGACACAGTTATTTCTCTAACTACATGCACTAGTGTAAGCACACACAGATCCCATGACCATACTGTAGTCTCCCAATATTGTCCTCTGTCCTTGGAGGATAACTCTAGGTAGACAGGCAATCAACTGTAACATACTCTTTCCTCCTCTGCTCTTTGTCCCCATCTTGACAGCATGGAATTCAATTCACCTGTGTAGATGCTAAAGGGAACTTTTGTTGTGGTTACTTGCAGTGTTCCCTCTATTTTTTTCCATCCATGTGCAGAATAAATTTTAAGTGCACCCATGCATGTGCAAATGTGCACCACCAATAGAAACATATGCTGCTGGCTGTGGGTGGTCTGCAAGAGTCAGGCATTTCCCATACGGCTCTGAGCATCTGAATCTCTCCTGGGAGGCCAGCCAAGCACTAAGCTTACAGGGAACACTGGTTACTTGCCCTTTTTGGACAGTAACTTCCCTGAGGAGGCAGGAGCAAGAGCTAAGGAACAGGGTTTGGGGTTTGCTAAGGAGGCTTGTTCCTCTCAAGAAGGGTGAATAGATTGTGCACGACCCTCCAGTTGGGTCAGGAAATGGGAAGGAGGAAGGGTGGTGAGAGGGGGTAGCCAATGAAGATTGATTCCAATTCATTCTGGTAAATGGAATTGATTGAGTGAGGAGAGTTCTGGGAAGGGGTGAACATGGAGACCAAACTACCCCAAATCCCCCAAGCAGCAGCTCATCTTCCCTTCTGTCTGGGCCAGTGCCCCATGCACTGCTAGGCGAGCAGGTCTCCTTACACTGACCTGATGCTCTTCAGAGCCAACGGCTCCTTTCTTCCCAAACCAGGCATAAAACAAAACTTCCCTCACTCCCCTGGTCAGTTGGGGCTGGGCCTGTGGTGGAGGCAGCAAGTTCAGCCTCCGAGGCAGGAGTGTCCTGTGTCACTGGATAGCATCTCCTGGGTATTAGAGCCTGGACGGGTTCCAAACTGCAGTGGGCCCCAGGCAGCTCCGGCTCCACTCTGGTTGCTGGAGAAGGGAGAACAGGGCTATGTGGGGCACTAGTTCCCTGTCCCCTCTGGATCTGTGGCCAGAGAGGGAGCTGAATCTGCTCCGCAGATTATGGAACTTGCAGGCGATGCAAGGTCCCGCCTGGAGAGCCTGAATCACAGACAGGAGAGGTGAAGAAGACCTGTTAGAGGCTGCTAGTACAGCACTCTGAGGCAAAAGCAGGGTTTCCTATGGCCTGTGCTTAAGGGCTGGCTGTGATCATTGAGAATTTCTGGATGAGGCTCCTTGGATGGAATAGTGCCAGCTGCAAGATGCAGGAACTGTGGTGGATGTAAAGCAGGGGGATGGGGACTCCCCACAGACAGAGACTCCACAAATGGAAAACCAAATCAAGGTAAGGGAGGGGATTCCTTGAATTGTTGGGTGAATCAGAGGTGTTGGTCCTTGCAGGGTGGCAGAATCTCTACTGCAAGAGTCGGGCATTTCTGTACAGCTCTGAGCAGACAGCACAGACCTCTCCAGGGATTAAGGCCCAGAGAGTTTAAATTGAGAGGATTTCCCCAAAGCTCCCTGCATACACTACAAACCTGTGTGGCTATCTGTCTGCAAAGCGTGAGCTGGATGTATCTGCGGGGCCAAAGGCCTCCTGCGTGTTTTGTGCCTCTGGTATTTGGCTCTCAGAGAGTGCCATGTTGTTATCTTGTGTACAATAAAGACGTTTGTGCTTGAGGTGGTTGGCTCCAGGCCTGTACTAGTCTGAGCCCGCACTACGGGTCCAATACTGTTGAACACTTGGTATTTCTCATCGTAGGCTGGCCAATGAGTCAAAACTGTAAGAGGCTCTGTGAGCATGTGTGAAGCCCACGCCTTTTCCAAGGCATAACCACGTCACATAGAACTGTGGCTCTCTGTGAAATGTCGCTTTCAATGTCTTTGGTGGAAGCCTTTCTCCTCTTCCCCTTCCAGCCTATTCATGTATGGGCCTGATTTGAACGCCCTTCAACTCACATGGAAATCAAGGGAAATACACTGTACTTCTTTCTGGGATCAGGCTTCTTTCTAGGATGAGGCTGGGATTCCCAGTAGCAGCACTCCTCGTACCCATTTTAAAACCAATGCTTACAGGCTGTTTGAACATGGCTGTTCACCTCAATGGGATTCTGACACAGTTCGACTGGTTGGCATAAGCATTTGAAGAGAGGTGGCTCCCACAATTCATAATAAGAGGGAACGTTTCCAGTAGAGGTGGGGAAAAAAATTTGGCTGGATAGTAAAGTTTGCCAAAAAAAATTGTTTTCTGGAGACCAAAACTATTGCTGAATTTGGGTTGAATTTGACAATCAGTTTTGGCTGGATAAAAAACGAGGGGGGAAATTCAAAACAGTCCGTGTGGTTTATTTTGACGTGTCTCTTCCAAACAGTGTTCACAGTTGTGTTTGCCACACACAGTTTTTTGGTTTGTGTGTTTGGTCAAGGAAAAAAAAATCAGCTTTGGTCTGAAGTTTCCTGATTTTTTTTTTTTTTTCAGATTTCTAGTTCGGCCACCCACCTGAAAATCACTTATTTGCTGAGCCCTAGTTACCAGTCTGAGCAGGTTCCTCTCTGCCTGTTCCCATGTGGTTTCTCTCAACTCAGACTTCCCACATGTTACCTCCTCAGCACCTCTCTCCAGCTCCTAAGAGAGGAGAATCCAGCTGGAAAGTGTCCTGGGAAAGGTCGGCATTTCAAAGAGCCAAGGGCTCCTTGCTTTGTCTCTTGGGGCATTGCCACAGCAGCAGCAGGCGGCACAGCCAATTAAATACACCTGTGGAGAAAGCCACTATGCTACTCACAGCCATTCCAGCAAAGCCTGGCCCAATTAGGGTCTTGGCAAGTGAGGCTCCTGGATGGCAGTGAAAGGAAAGGGCAGGGAACGAGTCTTAGGATCTCCATTTATTCACAGCCCTTCACTGCTTTTTGTCCCAGAGTTTGAGCGTCTGTAGCAACAGCCGCAAAGACGCCTTAGAAAGATGAGATGCATCTGAGGAGTGGGGTGATTTCCCAGGGCCCCAGGGAGAGGCAATCTCTGTCCAAAGAGTCTCATTATACAGACAGTGAAACGATCGTCATCGCCGTATGGGAATAGTTGGGCCTCCTCTTAAGGGCAGTAACACCGGAAAGGACAGGGCCCCAAAGCCAGATGTCCCAGTGGCTGTGCTGAGAAGGCGTGGAGTAAAGACAGGGGAGAAGGGAGCCTGGGGGAAAAGGGACGGAGAGGGAGAGAGAGGATATGAGGTTATAAAAGGAAGATAACATGGGGTGCAAGAGAAAAAGAGAGAAGATCTATAGGGCTAGAGAAAGAGAGCAAGGGAAGGTGGGAGGCAGAGCGACAGAGAGGGAAGAATGAAAGAGTGAGAGGAATAAAATGGGGATGAGGGAGGAGAGTGAAAGATTTAACCCCCAGACCCTGATCCTCCCTTTGTGGCCTCAAAAAAACTTTGCACCCAGCTGAGGCCAACAGGCGGTGCTACCCAGCCATCCTGTGCTACCTCTTCTTCCACAGCCTCACCAGGTATGATGAAGGGGTCACCCATGGTGGAATTGTAATCATCACAGCTCATAGGGCTGCTAGGAGAACAGCTCCCACCCCTCCCACAAAGAAAGCAGAATGCCAGGCCACCCCGTCACATGGAGTGGGAGGGACTGAGAAGCCACGCAGCAGAAAGGCAGCCACGGGGCTCATATCACAAAGGTGAGTCAATCTGGAAGCCTACGGTCCTTTCCCAGGCAAAGCTCCCACTGATCTGCAGGATCAAGGCCTCCAAGCCCACCACAGGTGGTTGAAGACTGGAAACGGCAAGGCAAATGGCAAGGCTGACTGTAGCAGTGCAGCCTTGGGAAAGGAACCACCTGACACAGTGAGCAAGGTAATATGTCCTTGCCTGCCCCCCCAACTCCACCCCTCTTCCATCGGCCAGCCCAGAGGGGAGACAGACATTCGTGTGACAAAAGAGATCAGCCATGAATAAGGACCTGTCTCCTGATGAGGATCTCATAAGACTTGGGCCACATGCTGCTGGATGTGCTGATGATGGGAGAAAGTAAAGTTTTGAATAGTGAAAGCAGGACTCCTGGGGTACGTCTACACAGCAGCGTTATTTGGGAATAACTGACATTATTCTGAAAAAACAAAGAGCGCATCTACACTGCCAGCCATTATTTCGAAATAATGTCGAGCACTTCTTATTCCAACTCCTGTGACTCTCATTTCACGAGGAGTAAGGGAAGCCGAAGGAAGAGTGCTCTTCCTTCAACTTCCTGCCTGCGCAGAGGGTGCCAGAAGCCAAATTAAGCTATTTCGACTTAAGCTACTTGAGCAATTAACATAGCTCAGGTTGCGTAGCTTAATTCGACTTTAGCCCTGCTGTGTAGATGTACCCCCAGGCAATAATGGAAGAGATGTAGCAAAGCGCTGAATGCCATACTATCAGCCCAGCACACAGACATAAGCATTCCTCTGAATGAGGCTTGATCTACAGTACCAGGGGCCATCAATCTAAGCTACGCAACTTTAGCTACATGAATAACGTAGCTAAGTCAATGTACTTAGATTACATACCACAGTGCGTTCACTGCGCAAAGTCAATAGCTGATGCTCTCCTGTTGATTCTGACTTGCGTTTCTTGTTCCAGTGGAGTACCGGAATCAACGGGAGAGTGCTCGGTGGTCAATATATTACTATACTATACTATACTATGACTCCTGCTGGATCAACTGCTGCCTGAGGATCCGGTGGGTAGTGTAGATGAGCCCTGAGGGGCTGGCCAGAGAGGCACACACCTCCGCCTTCAGCTGTTATGCTGTGTGGTGCGCGCACACCAGAAAAAACTGCCTCTGGGTGATTTGTGCATCTACACCTATTAAGGATGCTCCCCCCCTCCCCCCCCGCATGGTCACATCTGACAGAGCTTAGCAGGGGACAACCAGCAGAACCGATTTCCTGTAGCTGACCTTCCTTTGACATCTTCCCGGAGTAAGTTATCCATCTTCTCACTGCACATGCAGCAGGCATGAGGGAGGGGCTGGCCACATTTTTACAGGTGCATGGGCCTTTGCTTCAAGTTCCATTACAGCAGCATTTCATCATGACTGGGGAAGGGCCCAACCCAGAAAATAAGCTCCAGAATTTGGCCACACCAAAGTTCAGAGGAACACTGAGGCAGGGACTGGGTTCAGGCCCATCTCATATTGTAACTTCTGTAGCTCTACGAGGAGGTCTAAAGGGACTTTGCTCACCATCCAGGAAATCCTTTGGGGGTAACTAATGCCTCCTCTCTTTGCTGCAGCTCTGCCTGGAAGCTATAACAGGAATGGTAATAAAAGATTCTTCCTGAGCCCCATCTAGTGCCTTCCAATGAGATAGAGTTTTAAACTGTTACCATCGAGAAGGCTGACCTGGTTCTGGTTCTGGACAATCCAGTTCTCTTCCCATTATTGGCTCCCAAGAGGTGCAAGGCCATTTCCCTTGTCAATGAAGTGTTGCTGCTAGTGTCAAAGTAGCTCTGGCAGAGGGTCTCCATTTACAGCCTTCAGCTGGGTTCTGAGTCAAAAGGTGAGATTTTGAGCCATGAGACAAAAGGGCTCTCATGCCCAGCACCAACCTCCAGGGGTTCCCAGTGGCATGAGATGAATCCCGGGATGGCAAGATGGGGTGGGGCTTTGCTGTCACTTAGATTGTATTTTCTCCATCCAAACAATCTCCATCTCCCTGAGCTCTTTTGGAAAGAGAGGGCCACGCTCCCTCTGCACTGGCTCCCCCACCCAACACAGCCATCTCCCCAGGAGCCTCCCAGACAGAACCTCCTTGACCCTTCCACAACCAAAAGCACAGAACGAGCCTCGTTGCTTGGAAAGTCAGAAGTACGCCATCACCAGAATGTCACCTAAGTAGCACAGGGTGGATCCCCAAGCTCTGTCTCTCTCTACCACTACACTGTTAACATCAAGCATCACATTTGTTTTCTCCTTGCAGTGCCTGCTTTGTTAATGCAGCAAGTATGCTGATGTTCTAATCCACTGTGACATTTATCCCTTTGTGTATTCTGCTCTTGATATTTATATACGAGGTTTGAGCACTTGGGTCACTTTATTGATTGCAATATCGGAACTAAAGGGCAGTGGAAAAGGAAGAGCATTGGCCACTCAGGCACAGCTGTACACATCAAGTTACTTAGGCGCTCATGAAAACAGACCTCTGGGAGGGCACCGAGATGCGGTTAGGACACTTACACTCCATTAAGACACTTCAGTTCTGCCTCTGAATCACACAAGCTCCTTATCTGATTTATCCTAGAGATTAATTGGAATCGGTCTAAACAGGTCTGGAGGAAAGAGAGTGGTCAGTGTGCCAAATAGTTCCTTAGATCAGCAATTTGGTATGTTGGGCGAGTGGTTTGCTTTGCTTTTTTCCTGAGACAATTCTGCACATGCTCTGTGCTCTTTTCTTCTTGTCCGCCCCTTTCGCCTTCCCTCTCCTCGTCCTTCTTGACCCTGAAGCTGCTTTGGAGCCAGGGATCAAGGCATCCTTCTTGAGTAACTGACACATTGCACTGGCGTCTCAGACACCATGTCCTCCTGGGTTCATTTATACTGCTCTGGTTGGGAATGGACCTCCCAGTGGTGGTGGTGTTCCTCTGGGTTCTGCCCTGGCCAATGCCATTTCTCTCTCCTGCCCTTCTTAGCAGCCCCACTGACAGGGGGGGGGGGGGAATGGGCAAAGGGAACTATTGCCTCAGGGCCCAAGGCTCCTCGTCACCAGCGCAGCTACCACAGAAGCCTGAGCCCTGGGCCTTTTAAATTGCTGCCGGAGCATCACAGCATGAACTCCTGGTAGCTCTGAGGGCTGGGAGGGTGCATGTGTATGTGTGTGCATGCGTGTGTGTGTGTGTGTGTGCACCATGGTGCATGCTCTTCCCTTCCTGGAGCATGGAGATGCCCCTTCACACACACCTTTCCCAGGGGCCTATGGAGGCTGTCCGCTCCGCTGCTCCTTAGTCACCTTCTTTCTGAATTCAGCTGTGGGCATTGCCACTCTCCAGACAATATTTGCACCTATCTGGCCCCCTTCACTTTTTTAGCCCTTTGCTAGCATGCTGGCTGCTTCAGCCTCATCAGTGGCTACGTAGACCATAACCTCCCTGTACGACATTGCACTAGAAGTGCTATTGAGGATGTGCTATGCCGATGGGAGAATGCTCTCCCATCGGCATAGTTACTCCACCACCAGGCAAGGCAGAAGCTATGTTGGTGGCAGAGCACAGAGAGTTAATGGCAGGGAAGGATCACTCCATCTGCCCTATTCTGTGCATTCCCTCTGAAGCATCTGGCAATAGCCACTGCTGGAAGACAGGATACTAAGCTAGAGGGATCATTGACCTGGCCCACTGTGGCTGTTCTCATGTTCTTGACATAAGTAGATTAGATTTGTGATACTAGTGGGGATGTAAATGACTAGTCGACTACCTCATAAACAAATGCTTATCGGGTAGTCGAGTAGGAACTTGACTAGTCACTTCCCCCACCCCTTGCTGCCTCTATCAGAGAGAGGCAGCAAGGGGGGGGAGCACAAGCTGGTTCTGGGAGGAGCCAGTTTAAAGCCGGTCCCCCACCCAGCACCGTCTCTGCAGGGGGCAGGGGGGCAGTGGGGAAATGGCGGGGGCGGGGATTGAAACAGTCCCACTTGCCCTGGTCCCAGGCTGCTCCTCTTCCTTTGAAATATACAAGAGCTGTGGGCAGCTCCTGTACATTTGAGGGAGAGAGGCAGAGGGAACCCACTGCCTCTTTCCCTTTGAAATCTATAGGAGCTGCGAGTGGCTCTTGTACATTTCAAAGGGAGAGGCGCAGTGGGGTAGAGAGCACCTTCCTTATCGACTAATCGAGTAGTCGATGGAAATTCCATCGACTACTTGATTAGCTGATTAATAGAAATTTAACATCCCTAGCTACTACCCAGTTTCACCCTAAACAACACAGTACTAATAAACACACCTGTTACTGGTCTGTACTAACACTCCCACCAGTTCTAGTGCAACAATGAGTGAATGCCTTCAAATTCTCAGCTTAAACTAGGACAAAAGGTCCACACATCCATTCCAAAAGTTCATTGTGCCTTTAGGAGTCATCCATTCAGGCAGCAAAAACAATGCCATGTGACCTAGGTGGCCAATCACACAGCACAACTAGCACAAAGTGAATTCTTGAAGCAGGAAACTTGGTGGCGCTAGTTAGCAGCCTGTAGGCAGGGAACACTTTTTCATAAACCATCCATCAAACAGTTCTTAGGAACATGTTCAGAAAACCCAGAATCTGTTTGCAGAGCATTCATAAAGGTGTAGCCAGCCTTATGTATAGGAAAAGCACAAGCATCGATTGAGGCTGGGCCACAAGTAAAGAATCAGGTGACTTAGAGGCCATAAGGTAAGATAATTTAGCCCAGGGGTAGTCAAATCTGGTGCACCAGACACTTTTGAACAGACCCCAAAACCTTTTAATTTACTCGTGATTACTATTATTTGCTCTAGAATCTGGACCGTGACTATACTTTGATCAAGAAATTTTTAGCATACACTAAACCTGGTTTAGCATAGCTAATTCAAGTCTACAGCTTTTCTTGAGGCACATAATTGACTGGTAGGCGCCCTTAAAACACAAGATGGAGCACGTCTGTAAATAAAAACAAGCCAATTGACTAATGTGATGTGAAAGAGTGCAGAATAGGAGTTACTGATATTTTCAGGTACATTTAAGCAATGTGTATTACAAACTCACAAGGGCTGGTTCCTGTAATACTATGGCAATGAACTGACATCAGTGCTAATGTGTATGATGTAAATGGTTAAAATACAGAACCTGGGAACCCGACATAAGTGGGGTTTGGAAGCTCAGAGAAGGGGCTGAATCTTGAATGAATATGTATAAGATACCGTGGGCTGTGGTCCCTGTAAGCTGGGTGCTTGTGCGGCTATTCAGGAGAGATTCCAATGCTGCCCAGCTGATTAGCAGAGGGCCACTGGGTATCAGAATAACATAGGCCTGCTAACAGGGGGCTGCAAAGGGGTCAACTGTCCTGGGGCCCAGCAATTCAAAGAGGCCTGGAGCTCCAGTCACCACCATCACTACTGCAGCAGTCCTGGCCCCTTTAAATTGCCACCAGAGTCCCATGTGGTGCTCTGCAGAGCCCCAGGCAGCATGCTCTAGATGGCGTTGAGGGCTGCCCCAGACCCTGCCCCTTCCAGGAGCGCCAAGCCAGGCCCCCCTTACCTTGCCCAGGGGCGCAACAGTCTGTCAGCTCACCTGATAACACATGATACAAGCTTGTTTCCTGGCCTGTATGCTGTGCAAAACACCAGGACAATGACCATCTCTTGGCACTCTGCCACCTTCTTCAAGGCTGCCCACAAGGGACGATGTGAGTAATGCAAGTGCTGGACATTATGCGTTCTCTCTGCTTTGCTCTATTGCAGCATGTGTGATCTTGTCGGGCTTGTTAATAAATTGCTAATAAAAGTACAAGAATTGAATTGTTTTCAGTGTGTGCCTCGGGGTCCATATTCTAAGGACAGCTTCTCTGCTGTAGCTGCGCTGCAGGCCGGATGCTGTCAGACCACTGCCTGCTAAAGTATATGGACCTGGAGTTACTGACGTCTTCAGATCATGATTTAAAGAACCCACCATTTCCACTAGTTGAAATCAGCAAGTGATGCATGCCCCATTCTGCAGAGGAAGGCAACCTTGTCCACCCAACTCCCCACAGTCTCTGCAAAACTGCCCCACTAAAAATTCCTTCCCAGCCCCAAACATAGGGTCAGTCAGACCATGGATATTTTGGCAACCAAATACCTGGGAAGGAATTGACTGTGTAGTAACTCAGAGCTAAGGGGACCAGATTTCCCCATGCTGAATCCAGGATACCTGGTAAAATTACTTGTACTCAAGAGCATCCAGTGGCAATCAATCAGAACTATGCAGTACATTAAAATTAACAAGTGGACTGTGCCCCCCGATCAATAGAAATTCTGCATCGCTGGAGTCTTTTAATTCATCTTCTTTTCAAGGTTTGCACGGGGACACACACACACTCCCATACACCTCCTTCACTCCGGGAAGTGGGTGATTGATTGAACTGACTCAGCCTTCCCTGCCCAGTGCTCTCCACCCTCCATGCCTGCCTGAGTCCCTGGTATGGACCCGCCTCTCCTGTACCCGGTGCTGCATCTTCTCAAGGCAACATGTGGGGGGCATGCAGGTTCACAGCCCATCCAGAGGTTCACAGCAGAGAATGGCCAGCAGCAGCCTTTTGGCACTGTGTGGAAGAGAAGGAAAGGCAGCTGCTTCCAGCTATAGGCAGGTGGGAGTGGATGGCCAGCAGCAGAACCCATCAGGCAGGATCTGGCCTGTGTATTTGAGAGGTCATCTCTTCCACTCTGCCTCCCCTGGCCCCATCCCATTCCCCCATGGTTAGAAGTGACTGATTGCCACTGAACTTGCTTAAATATGAGTAATTTTACCAGGTATCCCATATTCAGCATGGAGAAATATGGTCACCCTGTGTAGGGAGCTGCAGGGCCAGACCCTTAACCCTTAGCAATAGTTGAATCACTCAGCTGCCAGGCCTGGGAGAGTGAATTGATTGAATCTGACATGCTTGGAGAGGAAGAACTGAGGTTTCTTCTTACAAAGGCTCAGCCACAGTGAATGGTGGCATAATTCCAACACTTGTCTGCAATGGGAACGGATCGTGGTTTCAGTGCGGATGAAATGTATCAAGCTGAGAATGCTGGAGAGCTTTCCGATGTGTCTTGTCTTCCCAAAGGATCCCAATGCAATTCGTACACTTTCCTCTGTAAATAAGGATTACTTCTCCCACTGCTGACATGCAGTTGCCTCTCCGGTGTAATGCCGCAACCCAACACAGCCTGTTAGGTCAAGAACTAGAGCAGGGGCTGGCAACGTACAGCACGTGTGCCATGAGTGGCATGCAAGCCGATTTTGAGTGGCACGTGGCCCGGCCGGCGGGGCTGCATGGCCGGCAGCAGCCCTGTGTGCTGCGGCTGGAGCCGGGTCACAGTGAGGCTCATCCTGTTGGGGCAGCTTCACCACAGCCCTGGTTCCTGCTCTGTGGCAGCCTCATGGCCCGACTGCTTTGGGGGTGGCCGGGCCACATGGCAGAACAGGGCTGCTCTGGGGTCCGGGGCTAGTCTGCCGGCGGCTAGGCCACATGGGGTGCCCCCGAGCCAGCTGCCGGGTGCAGACTGGAGCTGGGTTGGGGTGTGGCGGCCGCAGGAGGAGAGGAGCTTGCTCTGGGGGTGCGAGAGAGTGCTGGGGTGCGCGTGAGGGGAGTGCTGCCCGGGCTGTGGCTCAGGGGCAGGGCGGCAGTAGAAGGGACACGAAAACATGTGGGGGGTCCCCCTGCCCCAAAGCTGTGCTGGACTTTGGGTACCTGGGCTCCTGGCAGGAAGGCGAGGGTTCCATGGACCCCACCCCCATCAGGACTGGACACCCTGGGGTCACCCACCTGCCCACCCCTGCCTTGCCCATTTCCCTGAACCCACCCAGCCACCCTGATCCCAGACCATTCTGACGATCCAGCATCATGCCCCCCACAAGATTGGAGCCAGCACTGGCTTCCTACAGGGAGGGGGAAATCCCGAGGCTCCGCACTGCATCCAGCTTCCTCCCCTCCCCACAGGAAAAGCCAGAGTGGAGCCCAGGGCAGAAGACCAAGTAGGACGCACAGTGTAGAGATCCCCTCCCAGGAGAGTGGCACGGCCCAGGGCAGGAGGGTTACATCTTGGCACATCATTTCAGAAAGGTTGCCGCCCCCTGAACTAGAGGTTCTGCTTTCATTTGCGCCACAGTCAGGCCACCGAAAGGAGAGATACAAAGGGGGTAATTGCCTCGGAGGCTGGTAATTCAAGCAGAGGGAGCGGCTGGAGTCCCAGACTCTTTAAATCGCTGCCAGAGCACTACACCGGAGCACCGCACCGCGCAGTCCAGCAGTGCAAAGGCCTGGGGGCATGGGATGGCGTGCTGCACTCAGGGCAACGCTATGGGCTCGCTGCCCTTGGCCCCGCCCTTTCCACCCTTGGCCCCACCCCTTCCAGGAGTGCAAAGCTGCCCTGTGTCCTGCCCCTTACACCCTTGGCACTGCTTCTTCCGGGAACGCAGAGACCCCTCTCCCCTTGCCCCGGGGCCTGTGGGGACTGACAGTGACTCCTTTTGAAATAAGTCCTACAACTGATTGGAGCCAGGCTGCCTATGCCTGGCATCAGGAAGTCGGGGTCAAGATCACTTACATCAAATTCAGGAAGGCAGATGGTGAATCAGAACGGGCTCTGCTGCTCCCTATGGCCTGGGCTCTCTCTTGGGACACTCTGGACTGAATGTAGAAGTCCTGTGCAGTTCCTGGTTCTCTCTAATGTGCCAGTTCTTCTCCAATACTTGCTGAATGACAACTATGAACAATTGTTGGTCTGTAGCTCGTTTGACAGCACTGTATTTCTGATCAGTCAACATGCCCAAAGGGGCTGGCTAGAGGCAGAACATCAGCCTTGCAGGTGGGTGTGGCAGTGACATCACAAAGGCAGGACCTTAGCCTATTGGGGAAAGGTGATGGGAGGTGGTGACCTCACAAAGAGACCCTGACATCAGCCAGGCAGGACAGAGGTGCAAGACAGGGGCAATCTCAGAGACAACCCCACACCTCTCTTACGGCTTTGTGGGAAGCCCTGACAAAGAGGTGGGGCTGGATGGCTCTGAGACTGATCCCCTCCCGTGGACCATCCTTTGGGATGTCTGTTGAGACCTTTCAGCTTCCCACGTCTCAGAGTCTTGATGCTGATTGGCCGAGCAGGGGGCTATTGACGGGGAGGAGAAGTTTCCCCAATTTCCCAACTGTGACCCGTGACTGCCCTTCCTTTGCAGGCTCTGCATAAGGCCTTGTCCGACCTCAGGCAGGCCATGCTGGGGAACCGCCTGGCAGAGTCCCCAGACAAAGACCCGCTCCAATAGATCTAGGAGGTGAGCATGGGCTGGAGAGGCAGGGGACAGTTTTACCTTAGCACTGGGGAGAACTGGAAGGGAGAGACTGGAAATCCATTTTCCAGTTGGCCCTCCTAGCCTGCACCCCAGTCAGACAGCTTTGGGCAGGGCTGTCAGGGCAGTGCTATTCTGGGCCCTTCCTCACTCAGGGACAGGGGAAGAAGATGGAACTTCAAGTAAGGGCCCAAGCTGGTTTTGGCAATGAGAGCCTCAAATCCTCATTCCCCTGTTCAACCTCCCCGCTCCTACCATGGGATCCAGGAAATGGTGCTCACAGAAAAGTCCCAGACTCCTTCCCAGAGAACCAGATGGGCCTGAAGGGAATCAGCTTTTCTACTGGCACTGAGATTCAGGGCGGCGGGGAGGGGAATTGTCCTCACAGTCACTCCCTTCCTCTGACCAAGGGCTTTCAAGCCAGAAAGGGACAAGGGGTTTGTCTCCATCCTGAGGAGTTGTTTGTGAATCAGGAGTTCAGAAAGGACGTGACCAGCTCTGACACTGAACACTATTCTGATCTAGAGAGACAAAGACATATAGTGACAATCCTCTTCTCCAGCTCCATCATCAATGAGTCAGCCCTTCCACCAGGAGCACAATGTCTCAGCCCCAGGGGTGGGGGTGGGTTTGCTTGCACAGCAAGCACACCGCTCTATTGATCCTGACCTGCCTTCTTCCCCGCAGTGTGCCAATTTCTGTGTCAGGGCCAGAACGTCCCAGGAGAGCCAAGGACATAAAGAAGAGCAGAGCCCCGTTCTGACTCACCATCCTCCTCCCTGAATTTGATGAAAGTGACCTTTAACCCCGGCTTCCTGACGCCAGGCATAGGCAGGCTGGCTCCAAGAGGCTGTCTGCTGCCGGGCCTGTGAGGTCAGTGTTCCCCCTTGGGAAGGCACAGTGAGAGCAGAGATGATCAGAGAGAAGCAGCATGATCAAATACATAATTGCTTCTGATGTAATTGTTTGGTGTTAAAAGAGAACAAAAGGACTTGAGTGGTCCCTGTCAATAGCCACTGGAGAGGGTGTGATTCAGAGGGGTCTCAGCAGATGTCCCTGGGTCATTGCCAGAGGGGAACAGTCACCAAGCACTCTTCCAGCCCCACCTCTTTGTGAGGGACTCTGACAGTGACAGCAAGCCCTCCGCCCAGACACACACACATCCCTCCTTGGTAGAGGAAGGGAGCAATGGAAAAGTAGGAAAAGAAGCAAGAGAAGAAGAGAAAGAGGGAGGGAAAGAGGAAAAGGGAAACCTAAAAGGTCAAACCCTCAATGCCACCACTGATTTTACAGGACAAAGTCCTTGGTAGAAAATTAAACCACCTTAACCTAGTGATTGCTGTGCCTAGAATTCAGCTGGTACCAGGTGGATTAGACTGAACAGGTTCCAAACCTCTCTGAGGCTCTTACCTTCAAAACAGGAACAAGAAAATCAGTAGTAGGGAAGGAGAAAACTCCAACGAGGTTCTCTCATGCTCACATACTTTAATCCTAATTCTCTCTCAGTCCCCAAGGAGAGACCTTGAGAAGGAGCCTTGCTGTTGCAAAGCCATAGGAGTCTCTGAGGTTGCCCTGGTCTTAAGCCTCTGTCCTTCCTGGCTGATGTCAGGGTCTCTTTATGAGGCCACCACCTCCTCACCACTGTCCTCCATTAGGCTGAGGTCCTGCAACAGGTCTTTGTGATGTCACTGCCACGCCTATCTCTCCCTTGTAAGGTTGGTGTCCAGACCCTAACCAGCCTCTCCGAATGTTGGAGTGGCTTCCCCTGGATCATTCCACTTAATGACACCTGAGTCTGGGGATCAAGCTGGCTACACAGTAAAGCCCGAGAGGCAGCTCCCCGTGCTACACTCAGTTTTTCATTAATTAATAGACTTTAAGGCCAGAAAGGACAATTAGAACATCAAATCTGACCCCTGCATATCCCAGCGCTCCTGTAATCATAGTAGCTGAGTTTTGATCCAAGCACACAGAAGAAATGCACGCAGTCTTCATTAGAAAACATCAAGAAATGGAGACTCCATCACTTGCTTTGGTAGTTTGTTCCAATGGGGAATCAGCCTCACTGAAATATTTGTGCCTTATTTCTAATATGAATATGGCTGTTTTCACCTTCCAGCCACTGGTCTTGTCCTGCCTCTTTCTGGGGCATTAAACAGCCCTTTAATACCTGACATTTTCTCTCCAGAAAGGCACTTAGACACTTCAATGAGGAGTCTTCTCACCCTTTCTATAGGCAGGAAGGGACAAGCCGCTTCTAAGCACAGAGGAGTGGTGGGGGAGGAGGGGATAGGAGGGAAGAGATGACCTCTAGAATACACAGGCTATGTCATTCCTACCCTCTGCTCCCACCTCCCTGAGGCCTGAAGCAGCTCCCATCCCATCTATCCTGAACAGTGGTGAAAGGCTGCTGCTGGCCATGCTCTGCTGTGAACTCTTCCCCAAAGCCCCCTTTCCCCTCTCAACATGACCCAGGGAATTCCCCGGGGCCTGGTGTGGGGTGGTAGCAGAGGTTGGGTTCCCGCACTCACTTTGGTAGAGAGTGGTGGCAATTGGTCAGGTGCCTAACCTAGATGCCAACCAGCTGCCAGCAGCAGCGCAGAAGGGAGGGTAGCATGTTATGGTATTGCCACCTTTCCTTCTACACTGCTGCTGGTTGGGGGAGGAGGGTTACCTTCTGAGCTGAGTGGCTACAGAGAATGGCTTCGGGTGAGGTGCCCGGGTCAGATGGCACAGCAAGAAGGGTGGTGCAGAATGGTATGTCCACACTTCCTTCTGTGCCACTGCTTGTGGCCTTGCTATCTTCCATGCTGGGTGGCCAGAGAGACCTGGAGCCCAGCTTTGAAGCCAGTGCCACCCCAGCCGCAGAGAAGGAAGTGTAGCGAGTTGTGGTATTGCCATCCTTCCTTCTGAGCTGCTGCTGGCAGTGGCAATGATTTCCAGGATGGGTGGCTGAGAGCAGCTGCCATGCCAGCCACTTAGCTCTGAAAGCAGAGAAAAATCATGGACATTTTTTCATATTTCCCAAAGTCAGCCTGGAGAGATCAGAGGACTAAAGAAGAGGGCATAGCCAGAAAACACAAACACATGGTGAACCTACTAGCAACCCTCCTGCAATCATCTTGCCTCCCCCTTTTGAAGTGGGACCCCCAGTCTGAGAAATACTGCACTAAGGGATTCCTCTATGACATCGAGGTCTAACACGGCCAGTAGTTCTTGGCAGACCCTTTCTCACAATTTCCATGGAAGTGGTTGTAGATTCTCAGGGGAGTTTTGCATGGTTCAAATATCTGTCTGGATGGAGACTGGAGGACCAAAAAGCAGGTCATGTCCAGGAAAACCCAGACGCATGGTACACCAGTCACACATCTACATCCCTTGCATTAAGTGGACATGTACTTCTTTGTACAAAGAAACCTGTTACTTACCCAGGAACAAAAATATTGTATCTATACTCCACTTACGTCAGCCAGAATTTATACAGCCTTCTACTAACTGGGTAGTCTTCTGCCTCCTCCTTCTTAATTTCCTGGAATAGCAAAAATGAAACATCTGAGAGCTGCTATGTCACGGCAAACTTCTTCATCCTGGGAGCACAGCCAGCCTCAGGCAGACCAATATCAGGATCAAAACTAAAAAAATAATCATGAGACTGGCTTAAAATAATGAGATTAAAAAGAAATAAACAAATTATTCACTTTGTGTCTTTGCTTTCTGAGCCTTGGGGTCAGACTCAGATCATGTTTTCAACCTTTTTTCTGAAAATCTGAGGACCTGAAACACTTTTTACGTGAAAGCCGAGGTTGCAGCTACACGACAGACCCTATGTTGGCATAGCTGTGCCAGCAGAGCCCCCTAGCTTAGATGCAGCCCACGCACACAGAAGTTTCAGTTGAATAACAACACCATCTCCCCAAACAAAACCCTCGAACTCATAACTCGAGCACTCATGCTGACCAGCGGCAGTCAGAGACCAGGATTCAGAGACATGGGTCAGAGCTGAGCCAGGAGTCCGAGAGCAAGCCAAAAGGCAGGTCTCATCAGCTCAGACTTTAAGGGCATGAGGGACCATCATGATCATCTGGTCAGACTTCCTGCATGTTGCAGGGCACAGAACCTCATCCATCCACTCCTGTAATAGATCCACAGTCTCTGACTGAGTCACTGAAGTCCTCAAATCATGATTTAAAGATGTCAAGTTACGGAGAATCCACCATTTACACAAGTTGAAACCAACAAGTGACCCATGCCCCAGAGGAAGGCAACCTTGTCCACCCAAACCCCAAGGTCTCTGCAAAAGTGACCCATTAAAAATTCCTTCCCAGCTCCAAACATGGGGTCAGTCAGACCATGAGTATTTTGGCAAAGCCCACCAGCCAAATAGCTGGGAAAGAATTCTCTGAAGTAACTCAGAGTGAGGGTGGACATATTTCCCTGTGCTGAATATGAGACACCTGGTAAAATTACTCACACTCAATAGCAATCAATCAGAACTATGCAGTACAAATGTTCAAATTAACATCAAGGTGATTGAGCTCCTGATCAATAGAAATACTGGGTATCTGGAGTCTTTTTATTTACCTTCTTATCCCTAAGGTTTGTATGGGGAGAAGTGACACACACTCCTACACTATCACATGGGGACGGGGGGGTGACTGATCAAACTGACCCAACCTTCCCTGCCCAGTGCCCTCCACCCTCCATGCCTGGCTAGGCCCCCGGAACGGACCTGCCTCTCCTGGACCTAGTGCCACGTCTTTGAGGTAATGTGTGGGGGTTATGCAGAGTCACAGCCCCCCTCCCCCCCAGCCCTCCCCGTCAGGGTTGACAGCAGAGCATGGCCAACAGCAGCCCATCAGTGCTGTGGGGGAGGGAAGGGATGGGAGCTGCTTCCAGCCACAGGGAACTAGGGGTGGGGTAGGGTTGACCTGGCCTGTGTATTCGAGAGGACATCGCATCCCTCCTGCCCCTCTCCCCTTCTCACTCCCCTGTGGCTGGAAGCAGCTTGCCCCTACCTGCCCCCGTAGCTTCAAAAGGCAGCTGACACCTCTAAGCTGCTGCTAGCCAATGACATAACCCAGTCCCCACCTATCCCTTGGCTAAGGCATGAGCCGGTGTTAAGTCCTAAGGCTGAATTGTGGATTAGGATCCCTGAGTGCAGGGGCTTCAGGGAACCTGGCCAGAGAGGTGGCTCAGCAGAGGAGGGTGTCTCGGGGACAGAACAGCCTGACACTCCCTGGGGGCAGGACCTAGGGGGCAGTGTGAGAAGAGGGCATTTTGCCCTTGCCTGGGGGGCTGCTGTGGTGCCTGCAGGGGTGGGACACAAACAGGCTGGAAATCGCTTCCTCCCTGCCACTGCAGCGCTCTGCTGGGGGTGAAGAAACCTCCCCATCCCAGCTCTGTGTGGGGCTTTGGAACACGCAGGGCTTGGCTCCTCCTGACTGGCACCCTGGACCAGAGGGTCTTGAGCTTTCCCTGGGTGCCAGCCCAGCCAGAGGCACTGAGGGAACAAAGGAGCCTGCCAGCCTGGGTGACAGTGAACAGAATGATCCGACCAGGGACTGGCTGTCTGCACAGTGCCGGGAGGGGGCACACCCTGCGGGGGGGAGGGGCTAGAAAGAAGCAGCAGGGCTTAGTGGGGGGTGAACAGGCACAGCAGGGAGCAGACTGTGAGAGGGGACGCATGTAAAGCACTGATGGGGGGACAGCAAAGGCAACCCATAACCCGTCACCCCCAGCCCACACTCACCAAACCCCGCAGCCAGTGCTGACTGGGAACAGGACAGGGGGTGAAGGGGGCCTGCTGGCCACAAGGAGGCACTGTAACAGGGACTGCACTGATGGTCCAGCAGGGGGCATGACTGGCCCTCCACGTTGCAGCTGTGCTCAACCACCGGACTTGCACTCCCACTCCCACGATCAGCCACTGGACCGCCCCACTCTGCAGCACTCAGCACTGGTGGGTGGGCAGCTGGCGAGCAGGCCAGCCTTAGGACCCTCCTGTACTGATGGGAGGGGAAAGAAAATACGGGACAACTGGGCCATTGAAAAAAAAAGTTGGGACACCTGCAGGAGAGTTTAAATATGGGGCTTAAAAACAGGACATCTGTTCACCCACATGATGAGTACAAGAGCCACATTCTGCTGTAAGTTATGTGAGTGTAAATCTGAAGCATCTGTAAGGCATTCAGTGGCTTTCCATCGAGTAAGAGGGCACAGAACTTGCTCCAGTATGACTATGAGCTTCAGCAAGGCCATGCACGTTAATGCGGGTTTGCAATGATATCCTTGTCTGGGTTTTCAGTCATTTTGTGTTCATTCGTTTTATCCAGCCCACGGTTGGTGGGGTGGGCCTGCAGAACAGCGGCATCTTCTGTCCCACAGGCCTGGAGATTGTGACCTGGGAGACAGGGTCGCAGGGGGCTCAGGTTTGACCAGGCCACCCCCCCATCACCAAGATGGAACAGCAGCCAGGCCAGACCTGAGTGAGGCGTCGGGGCCGGCCTGAGCCATTTTGGCACCCCGGGCCCCAGGCGGGCAGTGCTGCCCCGGGCGCACGGCACATGCGTGGGCACGTGGGCCTGCCCCGGGTGCACAGCGCCTGCGCAAGCCTGCCCCTGGGGCGTGCGGGCCTGCCTCCGGGCGCATGGCACATGTGCGAGCCTGACCCCAGGGCGCACGGGCGGGCGCATGGCACATGTGCTGCCCGGCCACCGTTGCTGGCACGCAGCCCGGGGCTGCCCAGGTGGGCCGCGCCTGGCTGTGCAGGGCCCCGCAGCCGCGGGGAGAAGGGCATTGCAGGGGTTAACGCAGCCTCCACCCCAGGCGGCCACTGCAGCCCGCCAGGAGCCGGCTGCATGGCGCCTGATGGCAGCTATAAGGGGTGCCGCGCGCCCCTTACAGCTGCCATCAGGCGCCCCCCATCGGTTGGCACCCCGGGCAGCTGCCTGGCTCGCCCACCCCTTAGTCCGGCCCTGGATCCCATGTGCCACATCACAACCCCCGATGCGAGAAGCCCTGCAGAGAAGAAGCTGCAGCTGCAGTGTGAGCTTTTGGTTTTATTTCGTGTTCTTTTGGATTTGTGAAAAACACATAGTTCCACCCTAGCTAATTATGCCAAGCATAGTCGTCTCGCTCTTAACCTGTGCTGCTCTCCTCCCATCTCTTGCCTATACCTGTTGTCTCTGGTTACACACTTGGGGTATGTCTACACTAGCCGGGCGCCGCCGTTTTTAAATCCCCCTTAGTCCGAACTCCGTGCCCGCGGCTACACGCGGCACGGACTAGGTAGTTTGAACTAAAGATCGCAATTCGAACTACCGTTACTCCTCATGGAATAACGGTAGTTCGAATTGCAATCTTTAGTTCAAACTACCTAGTCCGTGCCGCGTGTAGCTGCGGGCACGGAGTTCGGACTAAGGGGGATTTTAAAATGGCGGCGCCCGGGAACATGCAAATGAAGCCTGGGATATTTAAATCCCGGGCTTCATTTGCAACTCCGGTTGCCCTCATTTGCCTACCTAGCTCGAACTAATGAGCTAGTGTAGACATACCCTTAGGGTGCGTCTACACTGCAGGGCCTAATTCAAAATAAGCTACACAAACTGAGCTACATCAACTGCAGATCTTATTTCAGAATAGCTTATTTCGAAAGGGAGCGTCTACACGGCCCTTATTTGGAATAGAGCACTCTTCCCCTGACTTCCCTTACTCCTCATACAATGAGGGTTACAGGAGTCTGAGTAAGAAGTCCTCCAGCTTGATAGTATTTTGACACTATACCAAAATGACTGCCTGCTGTGTAGATGCGGACTAAGTTATTTCAAAATAGTGCTAGTGTAGCTGTACCCTTAGACTGTAAAATCTTTGGGGCAGTGACCATCTTCTGGACATATATCTGAGGAATGCCTAGCAGGCGCTGATCCCTGACTGGGGCCTCCAAGCTCTATCGTGTTTGTAACTGTGTTTTGCTGTAGCCATGTTGTTCCCAGGATATAACAGAGACAAGGTGGGTGAGGGAATAGCTTCCGTA
Organism: Pelochelys cantorii; assembly: GCA_032595735.1. Taxonomy (NCBI): domain Eukaryota; kingdom Metazoa; phylum Chordata; order Testudines; family Trionychidae; genus Pelochelys; species Pelochelys cantorii. The sequence goes on from CM064344.1 coordinate 19,037,491, forward strand.
GCTGGAAAAGGCAGCTTTGGAGCTATAGTGATTGCAATATTGCATGGAAACTGTGCTTTCAAAGACACTAAACCTGATTGTCCTACTTTTTTTTACTCTTATTTTATTCCAGATTTTCTTCTCTCCAACAAATGCAATTTAAAAAAACCCCAAAGGCAAAAACATTTGCTCCTGGGCTGAGACATATTGTGCCAAGGTGTCGCTCTGAGCCAATATTGGCTCAATAACCCCCTGATGCTCTTCTTTTAAAAACATAAACATTAACAGCTGAATAATAACACTTCCATTTGCTGGAATTAATATTCAGTCCTTCTGCGGCATTGGAAACACCAAGGCTGCGTCTAGACTGGCATGATTTTCCAGAAATACTTTTAACGGAAAAGTTTTCCGTTAAAAGTATTTCCGCAAAAGAGCGTCTAGATTGGTCCCGGAGTTATCGTTAGAACGATGCGCTTTTGCACAAAAGCGCATCTAGATTGGCGGCGCGCTTTTGCGCAAAAGCAGAAGCCCAGAACCATTTTGAAGAGGGCAAAAGGGCACCAGCCCTTTCCAGGGGTGGGGCTGGAGCTCCGTTCAGACACATGCTTGAAGGGGTCTCGCCGGACAGCCATTTGTCTCCTGCTCTGTGCGTTAGGACCTCTGGCAGGGACTGACAGCAATAGCAGGTTTGGTGGTTGCCCTCTGCTTTTTGGACACCACCCTTTTGCCCCCTAGTGCTTTTTCCTGGTTTTGGTTTCTTGTGCCTTGCTTTGTCTGCCATGGAGCCAGGGGGGCCATGTGCCTGCTCTGGCCCCTGTCGGCCATTTTCAAGTGCCTGCAGCTGGTGCTCCAGGCTGGTGCCCTCGTGTTCCAGGACCAGGAGGCACAGATCGCCTTGGACTCCCTCACCAGGGAGGCCGTGGAGTCCCTGTGGCATCCCCACCCCACTGTGGAGAGGCCACTCTGGAGACTGGACACCAGTACAGACTGGTGGGACCAGCTGGTCCTTGGGTAATGGGACGACCAGTAATGGCTCCGGAATTTCCGCATGTGAAAGCAGACGTTCCTAGAGCTGTGTGCCTGGGTCACCCCCGTGCTCCAGAGACCCATCACCCGGTTGTGTGCACCCATCCCCGTGAAGAAGAGGGTCGCCATCGCGCTATGGAAGCTGGCCACCTCGGACAGCTACCGATCGGTGGCACACCAATTCGGGGTGGGAAGATCCACCGTCGGTGTGATTGTCATGGAGGTAAGTCCCAGGGGGAGTGGGGTGGGGGGAGGGTGCTTCACTCCATGCCCAGGGGCAGCCAAGACTCCAGGCTGGGTCACCCAGAGGTTTGGGCTGTCCCTCCCTTGCACAGGCCTGCTGGGGGGGGGGGGGCAAGGGGGCCCTGGTGTGTGTGTGCGTGTGCGTGTGCGTGTGTGTGTGCGTGCGTGAGGACAGAGGGAATCACGGGGAGGGGCCCAAGGGAGCACACACTCACCCCTGCCTTATGTGATGTGTTCCCTTGTGTTTCTCTGCACCCTTCTGCAGGTCGTCCCCGCCATCAATGATGTCCTGCTCCGAGAGTGATCCGCCTGCATGACGTAGACGCTACGCTGGCCGGCTTCACTGCCCTCGGGTTCCCCAACTGCGGGGGAGCCCTGGATGCAACCCACATCCCCATCCGGGCCCCGGAGCATCGAGCAGCCCATTTCACGAACAGGAAGGGGTACTGTTTTATTGTTCTCCAGGCCCTCGTGGACCACCGGGGCCGCTTCCTGGATGTCTACGCAGGCTGGTCCAGCAGGGCACACGACGCCCGCATCCTCCGCAACTCCGGACTGTTTCGCAGGCTGGAAGCAGGCACCTACTTCCCCCGGCGGGAGTTGACTGTCGGGGATGTGCTTATGCCCATCTGCGTCATCGGGGACGTGGCCTACCCCCTGCTGCCCTGGCTAATGCGGCCCTACACGGGGCGGACGGACCAGAACCGGGCACGGTTCAACGACCGCCTCAACCGGGCCCGAAATCAGGTGGAGTGCGCCTTCGGCCGCTTAAAAGCCCGCTTCCATTGTTTGCTCACACGTCTCGAGATGGGTGAGCGGAATGCAACAGAGGTACTGGCCGCGTGCTGCGTGCTCCACAACATTGTGGAGCGGAGCGGGGAGGCCTTCCTCCCTGCATGGATAGCAGCTGAGGCACAGACGTTTGAACAGCCCCACACAGCTGCCATCCGCCAGGCACACCAGGATGGGGTACGCATCCGAGAGGCCCTGACGGGCATGTTCACACAAGCCCCATAGTAGGGTCACCTCAGTCTCCCCATACAACTCCCTCCCATCCCTCCCCTCCCCTTACCTCCCCCCAATTGTAAAGCGTCAGTTCCAAGCACATCGGCAGTCATCGTGAATGTTCGTCGGGTGCGTTGGACGTAGCTAGGGTTTTTCTTTTAGTTTAGGCTAGGGTTTAGGCCACCATTGCCTGTCTGAGCTGTCCCGAAGAACAGGAAGAGGATTCGTGGTTCATGCGGAAGGCTCGAGTCAGCGTACCCGATTCCAGTCGTCTTTGAGGGATCTCCTGGCTGTTCCTCTCCCAAGGCCTGGAAGGACCAAAGGATTGAGGTTGCCAGCTTCGCGTTGTCTTCCATCGAGGGATCTCCTGGCTGTTCCTCTCCCAAGGCCCAGAAGGACCAAAGAATTGAGGTTGCCAGCAACACTACAATCATCCCTGCGTCTATACTATGTACATATTCTTTTGTGTGCGTCTTTTAACCTTTCTTGCTTGTTTGTTATCTATGTTAATATAGTTGTGGTTTAAATTTTACTTAAAAGTGTCAGTATTTATTTATACGCCACAAACCAATGACCACTTAAAGGAACGACCAGTGATAGATACAGAATTTGGTGTCCGCATTTTGTAATCCTCTTAAATTTAGTTGGCTAATTGGCATCTCAAATCATTTATTACAGTTACCTCGAGTAACACAATAACCAACACAGTTTTGTTTTCAACTGAAAAACGTTGTATGTTTTTATTTACAAGGGGAAGAGGGGGAAGAGACCTTCAACTGGGAGGGGGAGGGGGAGAAGACCTTCAACTGGGAGGGGGAGGGGCTACTCCTGGGAGGGGTGGCCCCTGTGAGCGCTCCTGCGGGGGCGGACCTGGACATGGGGGGCAGGCCGCATTGGGGCAGGCTGCACGGGGAGGGGGGCAGGAGGGGCTATTGCAGGAGCGGCAGGAGGGGGCATTGCAGGGGCAGGAGGGGGCATTGCAGGGGCGGCAGGAGGGGGCATTGCAGGAGGGGGCATTGCAGGGGCAGGAGGGGGCATGGGCAGTGCTAGGGGAGGGATGGCGGGGGCATGGGGTAAGGCCATGCCATAATGGATGGCATGGGCTATGTGGGCAGGGAGGGTGGCGATGAAGTCAGCCATCCTGGTGCACTGGGCCTGGAAGGCGGCCCAGGCCTCCTGGCGCCACTGCAGGTCCCCCTCAATGCCTTGCCTAATCGCAGCCTCAATGTGCTCGACGGCCTGCACATGGCGCCGAAGGAGTTGGTCCTGGTGGCGGAGACTCTGGCTCCGTGGTTGGGCAGCTGGCGGTGCCACTGCTGCCGGACTGGAGGGTCCCCGGCTTGTGCTTGGTCCCGCTGCAGGGAAGAGAAGAAAGGATGGGTCAGTCAGGCAGGCCGGCCACTGTCCCCACACCTCATGCCCTCCATCCCTGAGCCCAGGTGACACCACAGTAGTGTGGCTTGGGCCCACTCGGTTCCCCCCCGCCCCCTGTGTTGTATGTTTGCAAGGAGGACCGCCCCTGGAGTAGGGTCCTCTTCCATGTATTGTAACCACCGGTCTGTGTCCTGGCCCCATGGAGGGCGGGATGGCGCTTGTGTTGCGTTAACCTGTGGAACTCCCTGCCGGTGGAGGCTGTGAGGCTTTGGGCTAATCACTGGTGTTTGACAGGGAGCGAGATGCATCCCCACACAGTGCCTGGGAGCACATCTGGCAGAGGTGGTCTGGGCTCTCAGATCCCCATCGCGTGGGATATCTCCTGGACGGAACCAGGAGAGTGACTGGGGGGAGGGGGGGTGTCCCATCCTTGCAGCAAAACTCAGGTGCCCCTAGGGGCGGCCCGAGCGCTTCCCCCCCTTCTCCCTCCCACTATCCCTCACACACGTAGCCCAGGGACATGTGTGGCTGCAGTGGGGACTTCCCTCGGGGAGCCAGCCAAGGCATCGAGAGCAGGCGAGGGGCTCAGTGGGGGCCATGTTCACAGGGCTGTGATGCTGCGGTTTACCCAGGAGCAGCTGTCTGTGCCTCACAGCCAGGCATGGGACAGTGTGCCGTTCTGCGTGCTGCACCCTTGCGGAGGTGCGGGCTCTGGCCTGAGTCCCTGGGGCCCTGGCTGGTTCCAGCCAGCATCCACCCTTCCCCCTGGTCCTGCTGAATGTGTGTGAGCAGCACGGTCCCAGGTGTGCCCTGCAGCTGCCTGCCGCGGCCACATGCCGCTCGGTCACCAGGCTGCACATGGTTGCACATGCTGCTTCCTGCCTAATGCTACACAGTGTGCAGTTCACGTGGCCTGAGTGACATGCTCTCCTCCTCCCCCCTCCGGGCGCCTGGCTCCCCCCCCCGCCCTTGCGAGTGCAAAGTGCAAGACTCACCTGTGGATCCTTCCCCGGCCTCGGAGGATGCGCGGGAGACATCAGGGCTGCTGGAGGGGGCCTGCTGGGTGGCAGTGCTGGCCTCATCCTCTGATGCACTGCTGTCGTCTCCTTCCCCCGCCTCGGTGGTCCTGGTGACGGGGGGGCACACGCTGCTGTCGACGGGCACGTCTGGGGCTTGCAGGGCTGGCTGGCCCAGGATGGCGTGCAGCCGGTCATAGTGGGGGCAGGTGTCTGGTCCTGCCCCCCGGCCCTCACTGGCCCGCACATAGTCCAGGTGAAGTTCTTTGACTTTAGCCCGGACCTGTTCCAGGTTCCGGGCTGGATGGCCCTGCTGGGCTAGTGCCTGGGCCATGTGGCCAAAGATGTCGGCGTTGCGGCGCCGGGACCGGGTGTCGTGGAGGCCCTCCTCCTTCTGCCACAGGTCCAGGAGGGTCTCCAGCTCCCCCGAGGACCATGATGGGGCTCTTCTTCTCTGGCCCCTGGGGGCCTCCTGCGCTGGGGGTGCAGGTGGCTGAGCGCTCGAAGCTGCCATGCTGGGCTGCGAGGTGGCTGCTGGGCACGGCAGGGGCACCGTGGCAGACCTCAGGCCAGAGGTCTGAGGCACGCTCCTGCCACGTGTGCTCAGCAGCTTGCGGCTACTTTAAGAGCTCAGGTTACCAGGAAGTCCGGGGCTACTACGGGGTCTCCCAGCGTCCAAACAGCTTTTCTCTGTTTAGCCTGCTTTTGCACAAAAGTCTTAGCTAGCTGTCTACACTGGCCCTTTTGTGCAACAGTTTTTCGCAAAAAGGACTTTTGCCCAAACGGGAGCGTCAAAGCTTTTCCGGAAGAAGCACTGATTTCGTACATGAGAACATTAGTGCTTTTGCGGAAAATCAAGCGGCCAGTGTAGACAGCTGGCAAATTTTTCCGGAAAAGCGGCTGATTTTCGGGAAAAAGTGGCCAGTCTAGACACAGCCCAATTGTCCCATAATTTATTTCACATATCTCCTGGTGGTGAGATTTTAATGAAAACTCCTCTCTCCCCTTCCACCACTACCCCTGACATTCTCAGATTCAGGAGGAGAAAAACACATTCCAGCATCTCCCTGTAAATGCTGCATCTTAATGGCCCAATCAGGATAATTAGAATGTCTCCTCTGTGATCTGAAAGGCTTCACCATGCAAATCCAGCCTGGCATGCATGATGTCATTACAAAATAGTTAATTACTCTTATTTTTCTGAGAAAGGGGAAGGGATCAGGGCTGCATTCAATATGGTAATGGGCTATAATGCAAGGGGGAGGCTACACTGACTGCATTTGAGAGGTACATGCTCAGTGGCTGTGCCTTTGGTTCTGACTGTGTGAGGATCTGTCAGACAAAGAGCTCTAGGACATGGAACCCCTCAGTTGCCTGGCCTCACTGTTGTCTTTGTAGAGCCAGCACTTTGCAAACTGTTTTTCTCATGACCCAGTTGAAGAAAATCATTGATGCCCACTGTCGCGAGAATCACAGGTCCGATGATGAATACTCAAGGGGGGAAGGACAGAACCAGGTGGACAGTTTTATCAAATAAAAATTATTTATTTATGTCAGTGGTGAATTTATAGTATTTATTCTAAGATTTTTAATAGACCGTGTTAATAATGAACTTACAATATTTATTATATTTATTCTATGGTTTCTAGTAAAATGTGTCAGAGATATAAGGATGGGAATGGCAAGGGGAATAGTCTCTAATCTTAAAATATCCAGCTACAGTAATAAAATAACAGTGATAACTACAAACTCTTATGTACTACCCAAAAACAACTACAACACTAAGCTTATACAACAGGAAAAGAAATCAAATCATACATACCAACTTACACAGCACACAGAACATTACAAAGATATCGGTTCGGTTGCGAAGGCCTTGGTTACGCCCAAGAGTCGGGGGAGGTAGCTGGTCGGTTGATCAGGCCGGCAGCGCTTTGAAGTATACGAGAAGGCACACGCACGGTGGTACGTGTGTTGCAAAGACCTCCTAGAGTGAACTGTGCCATGGGTATTTATCCCCAATCTGCACATCGCTTTCCTGCGCTTGCATATTACCATATATGGCCCAATGGTCACCAAATGGGGGGGTCTGTGTCCCAGGGGTTGGGCCGAAACTGTGCAGGTTTCATGCGATCAGGTAAGCCCCACAGTTCTCACGCCAAGGTGACGGGTGGGAGAGTCTGAGGCTATTTTCCCCTTTTCACACCTTCCCTTTCTCTAAAGGCAATGGTATGCAGGAAGGGTGTGGCTGGTTTCTTTCAAGGAGTACTGCAGCCCACTATAGCAAGAGCGGCCTGGCCAAACTTTTTTACTGGGGGAGCAGTTTCTTTTCTCTAACACCCATGACCCAACATCATGTGACTGGAGTGTGGGCTCCGGGTGGGGCTGAGGATGAGAGCTTTGGGCTGTAGGAGGGGGCTCCAGCCTGGGGGTGGGGTTAGGGCTGGGGCAGGAGGGACTCACCTTGAGTGGCTCCCAGTCAACAGTGCAGCAGGGGTGCTAAGGCAGCTTCCTGCCTCTCCTGGCTCCACAGACCATGCTGCACCCTAGAAGCAGGCAGCAGCAGGTTCCCAGCCAGAGCTAGTGCTCCGGGCAGGGGCAGTGCACAGAGCTCTCTCCCCCGGGAGCTGAGCCTATTGCAGCCACTTCTGCGGCACAGCACAATCCGCGGTGCCAGGACAGGTAGGGAGCTGCCTTCGCATGCCCACTGGTCACCTGATCCCCCTGCAGCCAGAAGACCCAGGGCCTGACATTCCACTACCCAGTACTGGGTCGCCACCCGTAGCTTGAAAACCACTGCTCTGGAGACCCTCCCTTGTTTGGTTTTCTCTTCAATCTCCTCTCTCTGGTAACTAAAGCAGGAGAACCCCCATCACCATGGTGCCAGGGTACATCTACACCCAGGCAACCATCCAGACCCTGTGTAGCAATATTGATGGCTGTGCAGAAGCTCTGCATCCGCCTACAGAAATAAATGGGAGCCCCTGGCTTTAGGACAGTGTTGATTCTCATGAACTAGAGAGGTCCGGGGCAGGGGGGCTAGGAGCTGAGAGCCCTGCGAAAGGTAGAGGGGCCAGGGCCTCAGCAACCCGGAGATGGTAGTGGGGCCATGGTAGCGGGGCTAGGGCAGCTTGGAAACCCAGCTGGGGCTGGGGCAGCCCGGCAGTGGGGTTGTGCCACAGCAGTCCAAGTGAGGCTGCAGGCTGGGCCAGCAGTGGGGACAGAGCCATGGCAGTGTGGCTGTCAGTAAGGCTAAGCCGTGGCAGCCCAGCAGGGGAAGTGTGTCTGGGGCTGCAGCAGTGAAACTGTGGAACCGGGGCCATGACAACCCAGCTGGGGCTGCGGCCGGTCGGCAGCCTGATCGGGGCTGCGGGCCTGCCGGCAGTGGGGTTGGTGCCACAGTAGCAGGGCCAGGGCTGCGTGCTGCCGTGCCAGCAGTGGGGCTGGAGCAGCAGTTATGGCAGCTGTGTTGCCCAGCTGGCAGTGGGGCCAAAGGAGCCAGCGGCAGGGAGGGGTGACAGGCTGAGGGGGCTGATGACAGAGAGGACCTTCGCTGGTCCAGCAAATTCCCTCATCCAGGACTGCTGAGGTCCCAAGGGTGCCAGACCAGTGAGATCCAACCTGTAGGACCCCAAGGCTTTCATGAATGGGTGGGACTGGAGACCTTGTAGGGCCAGCAGGTGGAGTCTAGCTACAAAATCCTGGTGCAGAGAGCAGTAGGCAGTCACTAACGATCTGATTTAAAGAGCATTGGCAAGATATTTTTCCATGCGGTTTATAAACCACTGGATCTACTCCTGCCTCCGCCACAGGAAACATCAATGAGACAGTAAGAGGGTGGAGGGAGACCTTAGAGCTGTTGTCATGAGTTTCAGCTTCCATTCCTAGCTTTGCCACTGGCTTGTTCTGTGCCTTTCAGCAAGTCACGTCTCTGTGCCTCAGTTTCCCCAGTAATGGCTAATAATTCCCACTTCACATATTACAAGGCTTAATCTATCACCTGTGCTCTGATATCAGTGGGTGAAATGCCTTAGAGAAGTTTGAAGAATAATTACAAGCATCCCCTGCAAATATCGATTACAGCTGTATACCTATATTTCTTGGTTTATAAATAGGGGGAGATATTTGGCAATTGCATATTAGACCTGCTTTGATGAACATCCCTCAAGGCTTAGATCTCAAGACCGCCCCTTGTGTGCGTGTGCACGCTGGGACACACGTAACCAGCTTCCTGAGTAAAATAATGAACATTAAATGAAGAACCCCTCCTGCTGAATGGCAAAACACACGCAAAATAAACAGACCCATCACAAGACTGAAATAACTTGCTAAAGCAATTCATCAATGCCACATGGCATTGCCACTTCTTTCGGCCAATGCCAGCAGCACAGTCTGAGGGTACAGTAATTCACACTGACAGGGGGGGAATTGGACCCGAATTCTGTACATTATGTGCTCATGTCCATGAGTTTAATGCTACTTGGACAATCAGAGAAATAAGTGCTGAGTAATCTGAGAAGAGAGAAGCATGGTTCCCCGCTAGGTTTTCTCTTTTGCAAACGTCAAAGGAAATAGGCCTGCTGCAGAAGCAATCTCATTCCCTTCTCTGTTTTTGGACCATAATTGAAAGACCAGGTTTTGCTCTCATTTAAACCAGTTTAAGTCAAGCGTAACTTCACTGAGATCAATAGAATAGCCCTGGAATATCGAGTCAGAAAAAACAAAACCTAAATCACAGCAGAAGTTTCTTTTGCTGTCACAAGAGAGAAATGAGTTTAATATCTAATCTGGGAGCACTAATCGTCTCCTCTAAACCAGTGCCTACCTCGGCTAAGTGAGCTGCCTGGGAGGATAATAATACACAGCTCTTCTCTGGTTCCTTTCATCTGAGGATCTCAAAATACTTTACAAATATTAATGGACTGAACTTCATAACATTCTGGAGACAGGGAAATCATTAGCACCATTTTATTTCTGACACAGAGCAAAACATAGAGGGGAAGGTCCCAGCAAAAGGCTATGGGAATACTAGGAACAGTGCCCAAATATCTCAACCTCCAGTCCTGAATATGGGAACCTATGCAAGGAAACAGTAATATATGACTCAGGAAGGGAAAACAGAGTTACAAGAAGAACTTGAGTTCAATGTGTGATGCTTTGGACCCCCTAGGATATCACCTGATGAGCTAACACCGAGCCTGCCTTTTCTGCCATCTGGGCCGTCCTTAGCCCTGTCTTGCTGAGCCAGGCTCTTAAGCCTCCTCCAGTGCACACACAAAGGCAGGGCCACACCCAACTGCAGAATGATACAGACACTAAGATCAGCTCTTGGAGGGCTCAGTTTAAGGGACTTGCCACAACACCAAGACATCCACCCCTCTCCCTTGGAGTACAAAATACAAAGCATGCAAACTAAGTTAGATTCACCAAAGATACTGGTTACAGATAATAATTCATCACCCTACACATTCTTTTAGGTAGAGTCCTTCACAGGTCAGAGATCTTTCTAGCGCAGGGCCAGCAGTTCTCCCCCCCCCCCCCCCCCCCCAGTTTGAGTTCTTTTTGTTTTCAGTTCTTTCTTTGGGTGGGAAGGCAGAGATGAAGCAAACTGAAGGCTTGGATTGTTTTCCTCCACCCTCCCCATCCTTATGTAGAATTTCCATAAGGTGGAATCCTTTATTTGATTCCCCATTACCCAATGGAAAATTACAGCAGTCCAAGGTGGTGGTTAATACCAGGTGAGCAGGCCACCTGACTCTATAGTATCCCAGTGTCCAGGAGTCAATAGCAGTATGGAGCATCCACAAGAAGGCCAAGCTTTTTTGCAGTCCATTGTCTTGGCTGATGGGCCATCAGCTCTGACTTTTCCATTGTAGTACCTGAAGCATTAGCAATGGGTGTCACCCAACGTATGAAATACAAAGACATGGTCAACATACATAATGTCAGGTACAGAAGCTAGATAATTGCATTCAGTAAAACAATCTTTCCAATGCTATCTTACATGAGCCATCTTGCATGAAGTATCTCTCTTGTATGTAATATCCATATCATAAGCATATTTTCATGAAGACTAGGAAGTATATTGTCACAGTCAGCTGTTCTGGCATATTAAGTCAGATCAGTAAAGACCTAGGAGACAGTGGCATTTATCTGTGCTTACTCCCAAATGTTTGATGGTTAGACCAAGGACATACCCTACAATTTCTTTAGTCCAATTTGATCATTTGATTCACTTATAACATAAGAACGGCCATGCTGGGTCAGACCAAATGTCCATCTAGCCCAGTATCCTGTCTGCCGACAGTGGCCAATGCCAGATGCTCCAGATGGAGTGAACACAACAGGAATCATCACAAGATCCTTCTCTCATCATCTATTTCCAAACAAACAGAGGCTAAGGACACCATTCCTACCCATCCTGTCTAATAGCCATTGATGGACCTAACCTCCATGAATTTATCTAGCTCTTTTCTGAACCCTGTTAAAGTCCTAGTGTTCACAACATCCTCTGGCAAGGAGTTCCATAGGTTGACTGTGTGCTGCATGAAGAAAAATTTCCTTTTGTTTGTTTTAAACCTGCTGCCTATTAATTTCATTTGGTGATCCTTAGTTCTTATATTCTAGGAACAAGTAAATAACTTTTCCTTATTCACTTTTTCCACACCAGTCATGATTTTATAGACCTCTATCATATCCCCCTTTAGTCTCCTCTTTTCTAAGATGAAAAGTCCAAGTCTTTTTAATCTCTCTTTACTTCTTCTCTTAATCCTTTCATATGCACACATTTGGGATCAGTATGCAAAAGGATGTCAGACATACTTGGACTGGGTAATGCTGCCAGCCAGGAAGAGAATATCTTTTCTAATAAGTGTGAGGCAGAGGTTGGGTAAATTTTAATGACATACAACCAGACTTCCTGGAGTTGCACGGTTAGCTGGCAACTAAACTTTGGTTTCTAGTAATACGTCGAAGATGCGTCAGATCTGATCATGCCTCATTTTCAGGAATTTCTGATCTTTTCTCTTTAAAAGTGTCATCAATAAAATACAGCGTTTCCCTGCCTTTTTTTTTATCACGGATCAGCAAACTCATTCAAAAACTTTTGGCAGACTGGCATAGAAACATTTGCATTTTTATTATGGTAATTAATATTAAGCGGTCATGTGTTATTTTGTATTGCATCTCTGTACACACACAATGAATAACCCACCACTTCTCCAAGTTTTCCTGCTTTATGGGGGCCATCATCCTTTTTCACCTTCCTCCCATCTCATTCCCTTCGCCTCAGGAATCCCTCCCCCCAAAGCTTCCCCCACTCCCACCTCCAGCCCCTCAGTGCTGCCCAATACAAGCCCAACCCCCGCCTTGCTCTTCCCCTGCGATTGACACCAAACCCTCGTATGCCCGGCCCGTGACCCTGCACTGTCGCTTATTGGCCTGGGTGGCTGGGTGCTCCAGGCCCCGCTGGAAGGGGAAGCGGAAGAGCAGCTTGTTGTCATGGCTGCCTGAGCTCACCAGGTTCACGCCGATGGGGCTTATGCTCTTGCCCATCCCCTTCCCCCACGGGGCAGATGGAGGCACCACTGCCACTGCCGCTCCCCCTTGCCTCACAGCTTCCCGTGTGAGTGGAAGCCGTGGCCATAGAAAAGCCTCATCTTAGGAACCTAGAAGAGCCCCTTAAGAAGCAAACACTGGAGGACTTCCGGTTCCTTGCATGTACTCCATGGCCAGCTAGCGCTGCTCTTCTGGCTCTCATGGAGCAGCCTGTGCCACGGTTGGGTAGTGCCTTCCCTGGAGCCGGGCCTGCTCCTGCAAGGCATGAGACACCCCTCCCCATTCCCTACGCCTCGTGCTGCTTGGGTCCACATGCACACACAGGCCCAGCACAAGCCCCCAGAGCACCAGCCCAGTGTGCCACTCACTGCGCACCTCTCCAGCAAGCAGGGCTGAGGCATCGGGGCATGGCCTGGCAGCATGCCACAGCCTGGCAAGCAGCTGTTCGCAGCCCCCCACCGGTTCGCAGACCAGCAGTTGGGAACCGCTGGTATAATAAACTGAAATTCTGACATCTCAGTGTAATTGCCTGAATTTCAGACTATGCATTTTATGTTATATTCCATCTGTGGAGTGAACCAAACTGGACTCCGTGTCTTGAATGAAGCAGATTGGAATAACACTGCACAAAAACTGCCCTCCCAGGATTAGGGTGTGGAATCAAAATGGGGTTTGATGGTGTGATTGAAACTCAGAGTTTGTCTACACTACACACTTTGCTGGAAGAGGCAATGCAAATGAAGTGTGGATGAGCATTTTGTCATGCTTCATTTGCATAATCTATTCCTAATTTTTTCAGGAAGAACGTCTCTTGCACAAGAGGGGGTTTTTGCGCAAAAACGGCTGCTAATTAATTATGCAAATGAAGCACAGCAATATTCTACTCCACACTTCATTTACATAAGCTTTTGCGGAAGAAGGCTGAAGTATAGATGTAGCCCTTGGGATTATTCCCCAGTGTGCTGATCATGCCATTGATGCCTGCCTTCTTGCTCTCTGGGGCTCCCCACCACTCTGTACTGCTGGGCCCATCCCTCTGGTCTCTCCCAGACATGGTACAGAATTGGGATTACCACAGATACTGAACCACTTCAGCTCTGGATGGATGCCATTCTAAGGCTCAGCACCCAGGAAACCAACCACCAAACAGGACCAATCCCCTCCCAAATATATTCTTCTTTCCCTGTGTAAAACTTTCATTGGCAAAAGGTAAGCACCTTTTATCAGTGAAAGAGAGATATGCACACTGGTTACTTTCCCCAGGGAACACTGGGCCTGATAGTAAATAAAGGTGTTCTTATTACGTACAGACAGTAGGATTTAAGTGTTTGCAAGTAAAAACAAACAGATCAAAGTAAAGTACTAAATTAAAATGAAAAGAAAATGCAGAGCTAGTTCTAATTCACTAAGAAATTTATTACATGCAAATTCTTACCCTAATGAGCTGTCCTTATTTCAAGCATAATCTTCAAGTCAGTGACACTCTTTTTCTCTGACTTGGGTCTCCAGCCCTCTTTAAAGTTCTTTGTATCCTTTTAGGGTATGCAAGGCAGTTTTCCAGGCCAGCTGAAGACCAAAATAGGATATACAGATCTAGCAGATTGCAACATTAGAATTGGAAAGTTACATGAGGTATTTTGTTCAAAGCATCTCCCAAGTTATGCCATCTATATTCACAAGCCGATTTTCAGAAAGCACGGGAGGGAGGGAAATCGTTACAGATAGCACCATAGTAATACAAGCAAGAACTTCTCTTGTACTTTCCTTCTAAGGATTTCAGACATCCCTGCTGGGATAGATACATGGATGCAGTGAGCTGCAGGTGCTTCACGCAGTAGAAAAGGGTTAAAATGTTCTTGGTTTGTGAAGTACAAACAAGCACCCTAACGAGCTGAAGCATTTTTGCAGAAAGCTCTCTGGAACAGTGCCACTTGGCTAATTGGGAGAATTCTCCTCCTGCACCTGGGTCATTTCACATGGAACAAGAACACAGCTGGCAATGACAACTATAGGTGGCTCAGATTACCCCATCTGGTCTCAGTAGCAAGGAGGATGGGGAAGATACATTATCCAGCTCTCTTGTCTCTTCCACCTAGCATCAGTCCCTGCACTTTCGTACCAAGGGTGTATAAAGGTGCATTTGTTTGAACAATGAGCACTTGAAGAAATAACATTGAGTGGGCTCCAGCTGGTGCTGGGTAGCATGGGTGGAAATGACTATTGATCGGAATATATTGTATTTCATGGACCTTTCTCTTCCTTTGGAGGCTGTGACAGACCAGGCCGGATCTGGGCACAGCTGAGGGCATGCGCTTAGGGCAAGTTGCTCAAACTCAGGGCTCCTTACAACCCCTGACTGGAGGCCCTTCCTAAATAGGCCACAAATCAGCCACACAGAGCACTTCAGCTGCCTACCTGGCCAGCCAGAAGCCTCATGAGCAATACCCCTCAGACACCCCAGCTCTTCCTGTGCCCCAATCAGTCCCAGGCCTGCACACAGGTGAAGGGTTATAGAACCCAATCTCACCTACCCCGAATGGGTTCTTCCGGTCCCAAGAAACCAGCCACAGTTCCCAGGTCAATTTACACTCTGGATCTTACCCACAAGATCACGCTGAGCCAATCCTTTAGAATCTAAAATCTAAAGGTTTATTACTAAAAGAAAGAAAAGCATGAGAGTAAGGTTGTTAAAGGATAATACATTATACGCATCGAATCACCCAGTTCTCGATACAGGCTCGTAGCAGAGATGTTATAAACTGCTATCTTAAAAGTCTCTGGTGTACATCCTATGTCAGGATGGGTCCACAGTTCTTTCCGGCTCATGGTTCCCCACAAGGCTGCATCTGGATCAAGAGCTGAGCTGAAGACCAAGATGGAGGGTGCCACATGGCACTTATATACCTCTCCTGGCATCTTCTTGGCTGCCGCAGGTCACCTGGTCAGTGGCCTATCCCTGTGTTCCAAGCTGGTAGCCCTTAGGTATCAGTCCCATTCCTGAGATGTGTATTGGCACCTAGAGATTCATTGTCTCCTTGCTAATTAGCATAGCCATAGGCTGAGCTTTCCTTGCCCATTGCTCAGCCACAGACAGAGAATTTTCCAGCCTCCATACAGAGTACATGTTTATAACTCCACCTACAGATATAATACAAGTACTAGAATAGCATATACAGAATCAGTAGAACATAAGCTTTCATGCGACACCTCACATGGCCCCCTTTGTATACAGTTTGGGGCAAATACTCCCCCATGGGTGCAGCAGTGATCTGGCTGTTCCCCTTAAAATCCAGTAACGTGACAGAGGCTTACATTTATTGTTTCATGATAAATAATCACATTTGCACTTTGATGGCACCTGCCACCCAATAAGTTCAAAAGAATGTTTAAACTATAGATTCATTCTCAACCCCTGGTATAAGGGTAGTCATGACATTAACATGATTTTATCGAAAGGGAACCGGAGGCTCCAGGTGGTGAAAAGACTTGCTTAAGACCATAGAGTTAAGGCAGTAGCAAGACCAAGATTGCCTGATTCTCAGTCAGATGCTACAAGCAAAGACCACCCTACCCTCTTAAACCACATTTTCAGTAAAGTGCCACTCAAATCACCACCAGTTATCCAGACTTTGGGGGTTCAGCTAAATGGGACCTATACTTAAGTACCCACCTTTTTTATTAATAATGATGACTGATCACCCAAATCACCCATTTGTTAAGTTGTGGTTTGGTAGTTAAGGTGTTAGACTAAAACTCAGGAGATCTTGATTCCCACCTCTGCTATATGCCTGCTGGCTAACCTTTGGCAAGTTACTTAACCTCTCTGTGCCCTTTCCCCCCACATCTTTAAAGGAGGATAAAGGATGCCAATGGCCTTTGTAAAGCACTTTAAGATCTACTGATGAAAAACACAATATAAGAACTAGGTATTATTATTTTTGTCATATTGGGATAGGGTGGGTGTTGATTTAAAGAATAAAAGTAGGAGAAAGTCTCCCGTGTATTTAGCAATACATTAAAATTTGCAAGGGCCAATGTATCTTAGTATCATCCCATCATTGTTCTCAATTCAGATGAAGGGCAGTGTGCTACTCCTTGTTATGTAGTGAGCCCGCAGGGAAATAAAGTAATTCCTAGAGTAGAAGAGGGCACATGGAGACATGACTCCCCCATGCCCAAGATGTACCAGAAGGAAAACAGCAGAAGATTCATGCCACTACATTCAGAGATCTCACAAGAGCAGCTAATGAAATTTTGGCACAGGCAAATCAGAACATGATCCCTGCTGCTGATTCAACACCAAAATCCAATGCCAAGTTTGTCTAAACCTAACCTGGATCTGAACAGCTCTCGCTCAATCTGTCACTGTTCAGAGCATACAGGCAGCATTACTAAGAGCAAACTGCAGCCAAACCCACTAGTACTGAGAATACTGGAGAGCTACTTTAAATTCCTACTATGAGAGGCATCAGTTTGGAAGATCTGAGGCTATTCATTTATGATTCTCCAGGATGGACACAGACATGCATAGAATTTGAGATTAAGAAGCATCTGTCTGTGTTCTCTCTTGCACTTCCCCCCACCCCCTAGAACACACACACTCACTTTCTTTCTCTCACACTCCACTCCCCAAAGCTGATGCTTAAATGAGACAAGTTGCTGAGCTTTGAAAACATTTCTACAGCACAGTAAAATGCAGTAAATATGTGCCAACAAGGTGGCATGAATGTATTCCTTCTCTTTCAGAACTGAGATGATATTTTCCTGGTGAGCCCCTAGGTAGAGTTTGCCCCCTTGAAATCTCCCATTAGACAGCTGACTGTC
This sequence comes from Pelochelys cantorii, assembly GCA_032595735.1. NCBI lineage: Eukaryota > Metazoa > Chordata > Testudines > Trionychidae > Pelochelys > Pelochelys cantorii. Next base: position 19,054,515 of record CM064344.1, read on the forward strand.
CCCTCCTGTGCAGAGTGAGTGACAAGAAGCCTGTTTTCTACTGACCCAGGAGGATCTTAATGATTGAATGAATAATCGCTGGACAAATGTCCAATTTGAATTCAAAACCAAAAGTATAAGGTACAACCGCTCAAACTCTTCAAATCAAAAGAGCTCCCATGATCAGAGGTGATGTTAGCACCTGGCAGATAAAATTCAGACCGAGGGGGTAAGCTGTGATGACTTGCCAGGTGGCAATGCACAGGCTGCTTTGATGAACAAGGAAGCAAGGAGAGCATCATTAACACCTCTAAAGGACACTTGGTTTTGGGGATGTGTCCCAGTGACAGAGATGGACACTGGAGGTTCAGTGAGCCAGACGACCCCAGGGAGTTGGGGTGGAGAAGGTGAAGAGAAGTAGCCATTAATTTATTGTAAAAGAGAAGTTTTGGGAAACTAGCTCAAGAAATTAGTTCATATTTCCTTTTCCTAAGGAAAAAAAATCAAAGCCGACTTAGTATTTCAAGTCGGCTTTGAAAATGCAATTATTCAATTAATGAAAACCAGAAGTAATTAAAGAAAATCCATTGCAGTGTGATTTGCCTGGTTGCCAACTACTTTGCTACTTTTAATCAGTACAGCCCTCCGGGTTCTTGCTCCTTCTGACTCCCTTTAACCTGAGTAACAGGATCAGAATAATCTGTCCCAATGAGACTCTTGTTTGTGGGTTCTTCCACCCTCTTTTGTTCTAGCCACCGTGCTGAAGGCTGATGAGACAATACTTGTTGCCACTTAAGGAACTCATTTCTTCAGGTTCAGGATACCTGGGGCACAAGGAAGGTTGCCTACTGGATTGCCTGAAGCTACCCTAAAGATACCAGCGGGTTCCTAGATAAATCCACCTCATCCTAGACACGATGTTTTTTATTTGGGCATCTTTATATGTATAAACTAAACACACTTGGGATACATCTACCCAGACGCTTCACAAACCCAGTGACAGGGAACTGAAATGGGACAGGTCCCCTGAGATAACCAGAGGGATGCATAGTTCTGATTCATTATCCATCACTGGTGAGAGAGTAAGAAGGATCTGGTTTTGAGTGTTGTGGTTGCTCCTACTGTACCTCTATAAATGGAGAGGTCAAAACTTCCTCCCACTCTCAACACCCTGAACTCCAGGAAAGTTCAGATCCAAGTACCCCCTCCCCCATTTGTCTACTATATTTTATCTACAGGGGGTAAAGGCACCATTATTCCCACGTTACAGACAGAAAAATGAAGGCCTTGTCTACACTGGCAAAATCACAACCCATAATTCACCACTGGCACAGTTCTTCAGGTGGGAAGAGTATGAGTACAGACAGAACACAGGCCTTATGACCACTGCATCACCTGCCCCTGTACAGTAGTGGTCCCCAAATTCAGGGGCATGGAAGAATGTCAAGGGAGAATGGAAGAGTCCAGACCAGTCCACAAATGGGGAGCAGGAAGGGAATGCCGCACAACCCTACTCTGCCCCCAATTCCTCTCTGCTCCCAGCCATTTGCCCCTGCTCTTGGCCGGGGAGGGGGGGTTGGGGAGGGGAGAGAGTGGCACATGAATACATTCTTGGTTACGGGGGTTTGAGAAGGAAAGTTTGGGTACCACTGCTTTACAGGCAGAGTGTAAGAGATGCCCAAGGCCCATCAATATCAGTTTCCAGAGCTGGTTTTTACAGGGCCCGTTTTTGCCAGCATAGATGCACCCAGAGATCTCAAATGATTTGACTACGGTCATCCAGAAAGTCAGTGACTGAGCCAGTGAATAGGACCTACATGTGACTTTCAGTTCAGTGCCCTACACTCTGGATCACAAAATCCCTTCCTTTTCCTCCTCTCATCTTTACCAAACCCTTCATTCATTTGCCTAGCTCAGTTATGATATGCTAACACGTGGGATCCGTTCTGAAAGCCCGGGGCTGCCTCCTTCAAATTGCCTCTTTCCAAGTCCTGCTGCATTTTGAAGTCCAGCTCAAAGAGATCACTCCTCCCTAACTGATGGACAAGTTCCAGACAATGAACGCAGGAATCCTGTCATCTACCAAAATAAAATACCATTGAAGTGGAAAGGCGGCACTCAAAGCTGGAGAGAGGGGAAGATCAAAGATGCTAACATGTTCTGTTCTGTAATGAAATGTTCTTACTAAATCTTCCTGAATTCTTTGTTTTCATGTTTCTGGCTTAAATTCCTTTGCTGTTAGAGAAAAACATTTGCAATTGGTCTGAGCCAATCCTACACTCAGCCCTTTGTCTCTGGGATGGAATTTGAAAGATTGCGGAAAGAATGAGGCAATTATTTTTTGTGCACATTAAGAAGAACGGTCCCATTTAATTGTGCCTCCTTGAACGTAAAGAGCAGGCACAGAGGGCTGGAGTGCTAATCAGCTCAAGAGACTATACCATCCCTGATATGAAAGCAGAAGCTGGGCGGAGGTTAAGTAACATGCAGTGAGCTCTGCTAATTTCTACCCCAGCACACTGCCTTCAGACACTGCAGAACAGGCTGCTGTGGCAATCTTTGGGCCAGAGTGAATAAAGGGTTAACTTCAGCTCCCCTTCCCCTTGAACAGGTGCTCAGAGAGAGTAGCTTCTTTGGGAAGGTTGGATTCAGCCCCCAGGGAGTATAGGACGGAATCCAAGCTGGGGGTGTCTCCAGTTTACTTGCTGATTGTTAACTGAGTCTGCTTTCTTGTGCACACGTCACTAGCAGGATCTCTGCCTTGATGGCAAGAGTTTATTTCTCAAGCAGCGGTGAAAGTAATTTAAAATTTCTTACAGGTACTGCAACCCGGGTCCCTACCAACTCTTTAAAGAGCTCCCTGCTGGCTTTTGCTGCAGCTCAGCCAGCTCTTGCCCAAGCTGCGCACCAGGGTGCACCCGCTTTCTTTTAGCTCTGCTCTCAAGTTATTCAACTGGCTTCATCTTTTGTCCAAGGCTGGTTTAGGTTACACATGAGATGAGTCTGGAGGTCTCAAGCTGTAGCCCAAATGAATTTGATTAACAGATTCAGGTTTTGCTGAAGATAGAGCCAGGACTGGAATAGCCAAGGATGCTACTTGTTCAGATTTCAGCTGAACTGGTAGCTCTGCAGTGGTCCCAGACTAGAACAAGAGGGTGTTGCAGGTTATGACTGAATTACATTGGCTGTAATTAGAAATGCAGATGAATGGGCCATTAGCTCATAAGAACATAACATAAGAACCCAGTAATGGCCAGACTGGGTCAGACCAAAGGTCGATAATATAATATATGGACATATACCTATCTCATAGAGCTGGAAGTGACTTGGAGAGATCATCAAATCCAGTCCTCTGCCCTCATAGGTAGGACCAAGTACCATCCCCAATCGGCCACCTCAGGGATTAAGCTCATAACCCTAGGTTTCACAGGCCAATACTCAAACCACTGACCTATCCCTCCTTGCTTCAGGCTAGCCCAGTATCCTGTCTTTCGAGAGTGACCAATGCCAGATGTCCCAGAGGGAGTGAACAGAACAGGGAATCATCAAGTAATCCCTCCCCTGTCACCCATTCCCAGCCTCTAACAGAGGCTAGAGACATCATTCTTACCCATCCTGGCGAGTAAGTATTGATGGACGTAACCTCCATAAGCATGTCTACACAGCAGGGCAAAAGTCGAATTAAGCTACGCAACTTCAGCTATGTCAATTGCAAAGCTGACGTGGAAATAGCTTAATTCAGCTTTTGGCACTGTCTACACAGCAGGAAGTTGAAGGAAGAACACTCTTCCTTTGACTTTCCTTACTCCTCGCGAAATGAGGGTTACAGGAGTTGGAGTAAGAAGTCATTCAGCTCGACATTATTTCGAAATAACGGCTTGCTGTGTAGACATGCTCTTTATTATTTCAGAATAACGTCAGTTATATAATAACTGACGTGATTCCAAAATAACGCTGCTGTGTAGACCTACCTATGAATTTATCTAGTTCTTTTTTTAACTCAGTTAAGCTCCTGTCCAGCTTGTCTATATTGCCACTTTATTGCACTGCAACTTTCTCACTCAAGAATATGAACCCTTCAAGCGCAGCACGTTATTGCACTGTAAAGTGCCAGTGTAAACATGCTCCCAATGCTCTTAGCTATGCCCCTGCTGGAGATGGTTTACTTCCAGCACCAGAAGAGCCCTCTTCCATTGGTGGTGCTCTGTCCAGGCTGCTGTGGTTGCACTTTAAACAACAAGTGTAGACAGAGCCTTCGTGTTCTTGTGACCACCAGTTCCTCACTGCAAGGACCTGCTTCATTGACTTCAATGGGATCTGAATCAAATTCTAGACGCGTGAGATCATGTGATGCATTTGCAATCATACAACCACCTCAGGATAGAATCTGACAGAGAAGCAAGCAGCTGTAGGGCTGTCATGGGTCAAGTGCATGGTCTCCTGACAAGTTTAGTAGAAGAGGAGTTAGGGAGCTAGCCAGTGCAAGAGGAACAGTCATCAGGCTTCAGTGGAGTACAAAGCCAGTTTACTTGATCCTGTTTGCAAACATACCATGGGGCAAATAATACCGTACCTGAAAAGAGACTAAATCTGTTGAAGATCTTAACCCTTACATTCGGACTGAGCCTGAGGTACTGACTGCAGTTTGTTTCCTGTTGTGTGCCTGTGTTGTAAAGTACCTCAGTGTTTGCTCAGATCATATAATGAGATTTTGAGGTCAAATGGTGATATTTTTCCACGCAACTTTCCCTCTCTTCATTGATTTATTAATGACATTTTGTTAGTTCCCTGCTGCTCCTCAGAGGCAGGATGTTTGCTAGAGGCAATTTAAGAGAGTCCTGCTGCAACATACCTGGGACATAATATAAGGAGAGACATTGGATCCTTGAGGGTGTGAGCTCTTGGAGGCAGGTCCTGTCTGCATCGTGCATGTTACACACTATCCAAAGCATCAGCAATGCTTAAAATATTAACTCCTTCTATTATTTATTTAAATTTCAAAATTGAAAAAGGAAAGCCAAGCCTTTTCCCAGTCCATTGTCCTAGCTGATGTCCCTCAAGCCCTTTCTGGCTTTTCTATTGGGGTGTGTCTAGACTACATGGCTCCGTCGACGAAGCCATGTAGATGAAGCAGGACGAAAAAGGGAAATGAAGCGTCGATTTAAATAATCGCCACTTCATTTAAATCAAAATGGCCACCGCGCTGTGCCGATCAGCTGTTTGTCGGCACAGCGCGGCAGTCTAGACGGGGATCTGCCGACCCCAGAACCCTTTGTCGGTAGATCCTTTATGCCTCGTGAAACGAGGCTTACAGGATCTGCCGACGAAGGGTTCTGGGATCGGCAGATCCCCGTCTAGACTGCCGCGCTGTGCCGACAAACAGCTGATCGGCACAGCGCGGTGGCCATTTTGATTTAAATGAAGTGGCGATTATTTAAATCACCGCTTCATTTCCCTATTTTGAGTAAACTAATCTACATGGCTCTGTCGACGGAGCCATGTAGTTTAGATGTACCCTTGTAGTCTTTGAAGTGTCAGCAGTAGGAGTGACCAAACCAGCAAATATGAAATACAGATACACAGGTCAACATTCCTAGCTTCAAATAGCAAAATGATATATGCATGTGAATGAGATAAACAATAAATCATAACTCTTCCAATGATATCTTACATGAATCATCTTGCATAAAGCATATCTCAGTTATGTCATTCATGTCAGAGTCATATTTCCATAAAGCATGAGGAATGCCACGTTACAAGCAGTAAGCAGACACGAGAGTCAACATACAAAGTTGTTCATGTTAAAGCAGATTTTAATTACAATGGTGCAAGTTTGTCTTTTGCCCAGCCTATAGTGGGAAATGATTTTTAGGTTGGTGCAGTGCCTACCCAAGTTGACTGAGCATTCCGTTGACTGTGGAACAAAATGCCACATGCTTTTATCTGGCCAATCATAACTGAACAACACAGCCCAGACTTTGAATAACAACTATTGATACCTTATCTAAGGCCTGATCTATACTACGAGGTTAGGTCGAAGTTTAGCTGTGTTAGGTCAATTTTATAACCAATGAGTCTACCCCACCAAGCCTGTTCCGCCGACGTTCAGAGCATTTAAAGTCAATTTCTGTACTCCTCCTTCACAAGAAGAATAGCACTAGATTCGACCTTGTGTGGTCAACTTTGGGATAGTGCAGCTGAAGCACGGCTAAAGTCAATGTGCTAGGACTTTGGAAGGTGTCCCCAAGTACCGAATGCTCTGGCCAGCACTTTCAACTCCGCTGCTCTCCCCGGTACAGAGGGGGAAAAACCAGGAAATTCTGAATTTCACTTCCTGTTTGGCCAGCGTGGCGAGCCCAGCAGCACACCTGACCATGAATGCCAAGGGTTGCAAATGAGCTCCTACATGGAGCGTGCAGGAGATCCAATTGCTATGTGGGAAGAGGAATCTGTGCAGGCAGAACTCTGAAGCAGCAGAAGAAACTGATATCTATGCCAAAAATCGCACAGAGTGTGGTAGAAAAAGGATACAGCAGGGACACCCAGCAGTGCCATGTGAAAATAAAGGAGCTCTGGCAAGCGTACCAGAAAACAAAGGAGGCAAATGGTCAGTCTGGGTCAGAGCCTCGCACATGCTGCTTCTATGAGCAGCTGCATGGGATTTTAGGGAGGAACCCAATCACTGTTCCAAAACTGTCCATGTATACCTCCCAAATGGCTCTTCTAGCAGCCACGAGCAACAACGAGGAGGAAATTGTGAAGGAGGAGGAGGAGGAGAATATTCAGCAGACAAGCAGGGCATCTCATCTCACTGACAGCCAGGACCTTTTTCTAACTTTGGAGCCAATCCCCTCCCCTGACTTATAGCTGCCAGACCCTGACAGCAGACTTTGACTCCCTCAGAGACCTGATGGGCAGAATCCCCTGGGATGCTAACATGAAGGGGAAAGGAGTCCAGGACAGCTGGCAATATTTTAAAGAAGCCTTATTGAAGGCACAGAAAGAAACCATCCCGATGCGTAGCAAGAGAAGCAAACATGGTAGGAGACCGGATTGGCTTACCGGGGAAATCCCTGGTGAACTTAAGCACAAAAAGGGAGCTTACAAAAAGTGGAAACTTGGACAAATGACCAGGGAGAGCTATAAATATATAGCTCGAGAATGCCGGGGGGTTATCAGGAAGGCGAAAGCGCAATTGGAATTGCGACTGGCAAAGTATGTGAAGGCTAACAATAAAGGTTTCTACAAGCATGTTAGCAAGAAGAAGGTGATCAGAGAGGGTGTGGGGCCCTTACTGGATGAAGGAGGTAACCTAGTGACAGATGATGTGGGGAAAGCTGAAGTACTCAATGCTTTCTTTGCCTCTGTCTTCATGGACGAGGTCTGCTCCCAGACTTATGCGCTAAGTGATGCAAGATGGGATGAAGATGGACAGCCCTTGGTGGGTAAAGAACAGGTTAGGAACTATTTAAAAAAGCTAATCATACACAGATCCATGGATCTGGACTGAATGCATCCGAGGGTACTGAGGGACTTGGCAAATGTCATTGAGGAACCTTTGGCCATTATCTTTGAAAAGTTGTGGAGATCGGAAGAGATCCCGGATGATTGGAAAAAGGCAAATGTAGTGCCCATCTTCAGAAAAGGGAAGAAGGACGATCCAGGGAACTATAGGCTGGTCAGTCTTACCTCGGTTCCTGGAAAAATCATGGAAGGGATCCTTAAGGAATCCATTTTGAGGCACTTGGAAGAGAGGAAAGTGATCAGGAATAGCCATCATGGATTCACAAAGGGCAAGTCATTCCTGACCAATCTGATTAGCTTCTATGATGAGGTAACTGGCTCTGTGGACATGGGAAAGTCAGTGGATGTGATATACCTTGACTTTAGCAAGGCTTTTGATACGGTCTCCCACAATATTCTTGCCAGCAAGTTAAGGGAATGTGGATTGGATAAATGGACAGTAAGATGGATAGAAAGCTGGCTAGAAGGCCGGGCCCAGCAGGTAGTGATCAACGGCTCGATGTCAGGATGGCGGTCGGTTTCTAGCGGAGTGCCCCAAGGTTCGGTTCTAGGACCGGTTTTTTTCAATATCTTTATTAATGACCTGGATGAGGGGATGGATTGCACCCTCAGAAAGTTTGCAGATGACACTAAGGTCAGGGGAGAGGTAGATACGCTTGAGGGCAGAGATAGGGTCCAGAGTAAATTGGAGAATCAGGCCACAAGAAATCTGATGAGGTTCAGCAAGGACAAGTGGAGAGTCCTGCACTTGGGACAGAAGAATCCCAAACATTGTTACAGGCTGGGGACCAACCAGCTAAGTAGTAGTTCTGCAGAAAAAGACCTGGGGGTTACAGTGGATGAGAAGCTGGATATGAGTCAACAGTGTGCCCTTCTAGCCAAGAAGGCTAATGGCATATAAGGTAGCATTAGGAGGAGCATTGCCAACAGATCCAGAGATGTGATTATTCCCCTTTATTCGGCTCTGGTGAGGCCACATCTGGAATATTGTGTCTAGTTCTGGGTCCCTGTGACAGGGGCAGGCCAGGGAGCTGCTGCGGAGAGGGGAAAAGGCAGCCCAAAAGGGTAGCCCTGTGAGAAGAAGCAGAGAACTGCAGCCCAATTAGATGCAGCTGGGAGGGAGCTGGCTCAGGCAAATTGGGGCCAGCTGACTTCTCTGCTGGCTGACTGACAGCCTTTAAAAGCCTCAGCAGTTGGAGGCTGGGGGGGGGGGGGGAGAGTGAGAGGATGAAAGGAAGGTGGTGGAGAGACAGAGAGGAAGAAATTGGAGAGAACAATTTGGATCAGCACTGGGCAAAGGCAGCTAGAGAGGGACCCTGAGGGCGCCTGGCTGGGCTCCCTACCATTGAGACCTGCTGCAAAACCCCAACCCCTGGGGCTAGGAGGAGGAGGCCTACCCAGTGGAGGCTTGGGGAAGAGGGGCCCTTGCCACACGTGGTGTCAGGAGTGGGATGCACAGCTGTGAGGCCTCACAGCAACCCTAAATCTAGCCAAGTTGGCCCCTCGCAAAGGAGAAGCACCTATGGAGGACCTGGTAAAAGCACTGGTGCAGGCCACAGCTGCCCAACAAGAGGCTACTTGGGTGCAAGCGGCCGCCCAGCAGGAGTCAGTGCGGCTCCAACAAGAAACCAACCAGTTGTTGATGAGCCAGGTAGCCCAGGACAGGTCCACCCTGCAGGAGGTGGTGAACCAGCTGAAAGCCCTGACAGTCCAGGTACGTGATCAAGATGGGGCCCGACCCTTACGGGCCAATTTCTGCTTACACAAAATGACAAAAGATGATGATGTTGAGGCCTATCTGTTGGCCTTCGAAAGGTCAGCTTTGCGGGAGGCCTGGCCTCAAGCTCAGCGGGCCAGCGTTTTAGCCCCTTTTCTGAGCGGGGAAGCCCAGAAGGCATACCTCGACATGGCAGAGGAGGCCGCCTCCAACTACCCCCAGCTAAAAGCTGAGATCCTGGCATGGGCAGGGGTCACGGTCGCAGTGAGAGCCCAGAGATTTCACGAATGGAGATATCAAGACGACAAAGGCCCCAAAACTCAGTTGTTTGATCTGGTCCATCTGCCCCGGAAGTGGCTGCGGCCTGACATCCACAACCCCAAAAAGATTATCGAGGTGATCGTCCTTGACAGGTACATGAGGGGTTTACCTCCAGACCTTCAGGAGTGGGTGAGCCAGAATGACCCCACAACGTTTGATGAGCTAGTGGCTCTCGTTGAGAGACAATTGACTGCTTAAGGGACTTTCCCACAGCCCCAGGGTCGAGGTGCAGCAGAGCAGAAGGTCCACCTTCACCCTGAGGACCCGTGCCCCTGAAGTTTCCGACCGAGTCCAGACAGGAAGAAAGGAGGTAGAAGAGTGACTGGAGCTGGAAAAAGACCTTGGGGGCTGGACTGGAGAGGGCCAGGGATCAAGACCCAACAGCCCAAAGTGAAGGGGGCCGTCCCATCCAGGTTATAGGTGTTATGCCTGTGGGGAGATAGGGCATATTGCGGTTCAGTGCCCCAACACAGAAGAGCCTATGCAATGTGACCTGGGGAACCTACAAGATCCTAGTGTCCTAGTCAACCTTGCAGGGGTAGCAGTGGGCCCCCATCAGTATACCCAGCCTGTGAAAATGAATGGGGTGGAAACCACAGCCTTAGTAGATTCCGAGAGCGCAGTTACGTTGGTCTCGGGGAAGCTAGTGGGGCAGGACCAGCTGACCCGAGCCAAATGCACTGGGATATCTTGTGTACATGGGGATACTAATTATTACCCCACCATCCCTGTGGAAATAGAAGTACAAGGGCGGGTCACAGCGGTAACTGTGGGAGTGGTCCCGAGGCTCCCCTACCCAGTGGTCGTTGGACGAGACTTCCCCGGGTTTAGCGACCTGCTGCCATGGGACTGGGTGGAGGAGGATTGCTCCCTCCCGGCCTTCCATGAATTCTCCCAGGACCTGCTCTTGGTGCCTGGGGAATCCCAGAAAACCTGGTGGGAGAGGAGGGCCACAAAAAAACTGGGGACAAGGATCTTGGCCTAAGGTCGGAAGCAGGTGCTGATAGAGGGGGAGACCTACCCAACTACTAGGGCAGAAGCCCCGGGACAGGATGAGCCTGAAGCAGGACCCAGCTCATCAGGGGAGGAAAGGGAGCTAGGTTCCCTGGAGCCTGAGCAGGTGACATCCCCAACTGAGACCTTTGGGCAGGATCAAGCCAATGATCCAATATATCAAAATATCTGTAAGGAGGTGGTTGGAGTTAATGGGGTCCCAGTGGAGGGGAGGAACAAAGGCACTTGGCCCTACTATATAATCAAGGGGTATCTTCTATAGAGGGTAGCTCATATCCAGGGCCAAGAGGTGGAACAACTCTTGGTACCTCGAAAGCACTGGAGGGCAGTACTGGAATTGGCACACGGTCATTTATTTGGAGGGCATCTAGGGGTGGATAAGACCCTGGACCACATTCTTCGGAGGTTCTTTTGGTCTGAGGTCTATGTAGAAGTCCGGAGGTATTGTGCTTCCTGCCCAGAGTGCCAATTACATGGGCCCCGACCGCACCTGAGGGCCCCACTAGTACCCCTACCAATCATTGAAGTCCCCTTTGAGCGGATTGCTATGGACATAGTTGGCCTGCTAGAGAAGTCTGCCCGGGGCCATCAGAGCATACTAGCTGTAGTGGACTATGCTATCCGATACCCAGAGGCAGTGCCCCTATGCAACACCCTATCCAAGACCATCGCTAGGGAGCTAATTCAAATTTTTTCTAGGATAGGGATACCCAAAGAAATCCTAACGGACCAAGAGACTCCCTTTATGTCCAAGCTCATGAAAGACTTGTGTACCATGCTCCGCATACGGGCCCTGAGGACATCGGTATACCATCCTCAAACCAATGGTCTAGTTGAACGGTTTAACAGGACCCTAAAAAATATGCTTAAGAAAGTGGTAAGCCAGGATGGCAGAGATTGGGATACGCTACTGCCATACCTCATGTTTGCAGTAAGGGAAGTTCCCCAAGCTTCTCCCCGTTTGAGTTTTTGTATGGGCGTAACCCACGGGGCATACTAGACCTTGCTAAAGAGGCCTGGGAGGAACAACCCAACCTGGGGAGAAATGTAGTTGATCATGTGCTCCTGATGAGGGACAGGATAGCCAGAGTCACCCCCATAGTGCGAGAGCACCTAGAAAAGGCACGGGAAACCCAACAGGCCTATTACAACCGGCGAGCAACCTCCCGGAAGTTCCAGGTGGGAGACCGGGTGATGGTGCTAGTGCCAACAGCAGAGAGTAAGCTCCTAGCCCAGTGGCAGGGGCCGTATGAATTAATAGAAGCAGTGGGAGAGGTAAACTATAAGATTCGCCAGCCTGGCTGGCAAAAGCCTGAGCAAATATATCATGTCAACCTGCTGAAACCTTGGTGAGAAGCGGCATTGGTTGCACTGGGGCCACCACCCCAAGGGAAAAACCCACAAAGGCAGGTGGGAATATCTCCCGAGCTGACTCCAGACCAACAGGCTAAAGCAGCCGACATGATTGAGCGGAATCAGGATGTGTTTTCGACAGAACCTGGTAGAACTACGGAGGTTTACCATGACATCATCACAGACCCCGGGGTGAAGGTGCATGTTAAGCCATACCGGATACCCGAGGCAAAACGAAAAGAGGTCCAAGCTGAAGTTGAGAAAATGCTGAAGCTTGGAGTCATTGAAGAGTCACATAGCCAGTGGTCTAGCCCTATTGTTATGGTGCCCAAGCCAGATGGAAGCCTTCGCTTTTGCAATGACTTTCGAAAGTTAAATGAAGTATCCAAATTCGATGCCTATCCCATGCCAGGGGTGGATGAACTCACTGACCAACTGGGCAAGGCCCGATTTCTATCCATCCTTGATTTGATCTAGGGCTACTGGCAGATCCCCCTAGCACCAGGGGCCAAAGAAAACACAGCCTTTTCAACTCCGGGGGGCCTCTTTCAATACACGGTTCTCCCTTTTGGTTTGCATGGGGCTCCTGCAACGTTTCAAAGGCTCATGGACAAGCTGTTGTGGCCCCATGCCAAGTATGCAGCTGCCTATTTGGACGATGTTGTTGTCCACAGTCCTGACTGGGGGGGACACCTTGAGAAAGTAGAGGCAGTTTTGGAGATGTTAAGGAGAGCAGGACTTACAGTGAACCCTGCAAAGTGTACAATTGGGCTGGCTGAGGCCAAGTATCTCGGGCATATTGTGTGAAGGGGTGTAGTGAGGCCCCAGCTCAACAAAGTGGACACAATACAAAATTGGCCCCAACCAACCCGAAAGAAGCAGGTCAGGGCTTTCCTGGGGTTGGTTGAATATTACCGCAGATTCATCCCCAACTTTGCCTCCGGGGCCTGCCCTCTGACCAAGCTGATTAGAGCTCGTGGTCCCGACGTTGTAAAGTGGACCATGGAGACAGAAGAAGCTTTTAAGGATCTCAAGAATGCCCTCTGCGGTGATCCAGTTCTCATAGCCCCTGACTTTAAGAAGGAGTTTATCCTGCAGACCGATGCCTTGGAAGTAGGACTGGGGGCTGTATTGTCTCAAATGGTTGGGGAAGAGGAGCACCCAGCCCTGTACCTCAGCAGGAAGCTTCTGCCGAGGGAACGAAACTATGCCGTAGTTGAAAGGGAATGTCTCGCAGTAAAATGGGCCATGGAAAGCCTTCTCTACTACCTCCTTGGGCGGAAGTTTACCCTGGTCACCGATCATGCACCCCTGCAGTGAATGCACCGAAACAAGGACAAGAATGCGAGGGTTACCCGGTGGTCCCTGTCCCTGCAGCCCTTCCACTTCTGTGTGCAACACAGATCAGGAACCCAGCATGGGAATGCAGACAGGTTATCAAGGGTGCATTGTTGTCCAACTCAAGTAACCCAACCCCATGGGGTTGGGCAGAGGGGGGGGATGTGGGACAGGGTCAGGCCAGGGAGCTGCTGCAGAGAGGGGAAAAGGCAGCCCAAAAGGGTAGAAACCCCTGTGAGAAGACACGGAGAACTGCAGCCCAATTAGATGCAGCTGGGAGGGAGCTGGCTCAGGCAAATTGGGGCCAGCTGACTTCTCTGCTGGCTGACTGAGGGCCTTTAAAAGCCTCAGCAGTTGGAGGCTTGGGGGGGGGGAGTGAGAGGATGAAAGGAAGATGGTGGAGAGAACAATTTGGATCAGCACTAGGTAAAGGCAGCTAGGGAGGGAGCCTGGCCAGGCTCCCTATCATTGAGACCTGCTGCAAAACCCCAACCCCTGGGGCTAGGAGGAGGAGGTGGCCTACCCGATGGAGGCTTGGGGAAGAGAGGCCCTTGCCATGGCCCCCCACTACAAAAAGGATGTGGACTCATTGGGGAGGGTCCAGTGGAGGGCAACCAAAATGATTGGGGGCTGGAGCATATGACCTATGAGGAGAGGCTGAGGGAGTTGGGTCTGTTTAGTCTGCAGAAGCAAATGAGGGGGGATTTGATAGCAGCCTTCAACTTCCTGAAGGGAGGTTCCAAAGAGGCTGGCAAAAGGCTGTTCTCAGTAGTGACAGATGGCAGAACAAGGAACAATGGTCTCAAGTTGTGGTGGGAGAGGTCCAGGTTGGCTGTTAGGAAAAACTATTTCACTAGGAGGGTGGTGAAGCACTGGAATGGGTTACCTAGGGAAGTAGTGGAGTCTCCATCCCTAGAGATTTTTAAGTCTCAGGTTGACAAAGCCCTGGCTGGGTTGATTTAGTTGGGATTGGCCCTGCCTAGGGCAGGGGGCTGGATTTGATGACCTTCTGAGGTCTCTTCCAGCTCTATGATTCTGTGATGTTGAGGAGGGCACTTCTGGTGAGTTCACATTGTAATTGTGCTACAGTGGACAAATGTAACTGGATTTTATCTGTTTGATCTGCCTGGAGGGGTGCAGTGGTGGCCAGTCTGCCTACATAGCGGGGGCTTCCTGGAAAAGTTTAAAATGTCTGGAGATGGAGCAGGAATCCTCCCTGTACAAAGCTCTCAGGTAGGAATTCTTTAGTCCTTCTCAGAAGGTTTCTGGGGAGCCTGCCTTATTCCAGCCTCCAGGGTAGGACCCCTTCCCACGTTAAGCCAGAAGGAAGTGATCTGGCATCATTGCAGCACAAAGCAGTGCAGCATAAGGTCAATGTTTCTGGGCACACGGAGTCAGCATCTGCTCCGTGTCATGCTCTCTGATTCGGAGAAGACTGATATCGCACATGGCAACCTGGATGAAACAGGGGATGCTATGTAACTGATAGCACTGAGGCAACCTGTCTCCATTTGCTCATCCCCAACAAATCATGACCCCAGGCTTGCTGCCCTGTTTGCAAAGAGCTTGAAGGGATTATCTTGAACAGGCTTCTCCCTCCCTTCTACCCCCCCCTGACTTGCAGGTCACTGTGGGAAGTGTGAATTGCAGGCTGCAGGCATTCGGGGGCAGGGGGTGGCAAACACACACATACCATGTGAGCTCCTACAAATCCGCCAGGTCCACCCCCTGCAGTCAATGTGGGAAGGGAGAATTGCAGTTTGCAAGCACGGGGGGGGGCGGTGGGGAATGGCAAACACACACTGACTGCATGAGCCCCTACAAACCCACCTGGTTTCCCCTTTTGCAGAACCCTTGTGACTGCAGCCTCCCTTTGCAAATGCAGATGCCTAGATAGCCACAAGGACTGATTTTGCAAGCTCTCTGTCTCTCATATTTCAAAGTGGAAGCAAAAGGGCAAGAACCCCACCTGTTGCTTGCCATATCTGCCACCGACCCAAGTCAGCCATCCCATTCTGTGCTGTCTTCTATTTGCCCAGTATGTGCTTAAACAGTAATTTTGGCCTTGTACATAACACATGCCTTTTGTGCAGCACAGTGCTTCTTTTCTTGTAAAAGAGTCAACCGTCGTATTTTACAATGTATTTTCTCAAAAGTCTACCTGTGATTTTTTTTTTTTTTATTCCCCCCCCCCCCCCCCCCGAGGGCAGCTGGAGCAATGACTCTGTTACCCATTCCGCCAGATCCTCCATCTCTTCAGCTATCACAGATCAGAAGGTGAAAAAAACAAACAGAACAAAATGTTTAATGAGCAAATGTAATCCGCCCACACAGACAGAGCTCAACTGAATGCATGGAGGAGAACGCTGTTACAGATCATCTGCACCAAACAGGACAGGGAACGTGAGCATGTCAAAGCTGTTTCCCACCCCAGCACTTCAAGTGCAGAAGGTGGGGGGCCTGAAAGATTTTAAAATACCCTGCCACTAAAGGCTTCTGCTTAAAAATTCTCCAAGGTCACGGATTCCCTGGCCTTGGGTAGTACGCTGCCACCAACCCTTTAAGAACCCAGGAAGATGCACTTGGGAATTTCTTCCTGTGGATACCCTCAAGCTCTTTAACCCTCTGAAGAGAGCTCAAAAACAAACTGTAATTTCTTAATAGCTAACCATTCGGTCTCAGACACATGCACACAGAACCTCCTGCCTTTTAGAATACAGGAATCAGACCATAGTCTTAAAAAGTTGATTTTATTAACAAAACAAAGAAGACCTGCTTTGTAAAGCATATTTGGTTTCTAAGTGTTACAGAGTAACTGAAAAAGGCAGATTAAAATCCCAGAGAATTGCTTCCCTGGGATTCAGTTAAATTACAGTGTACAGGAGGGCGGTACATGGTCTCAGCACAGAGGAGTTCAACAAACCCAAAAATAAAGAAAATAACCTGATTTTGTCTGACTAAACATTCTGGCTGTGTCTACACTGGTGCGATCTCGCGCAAAAGCGGCTGCTCTTGCGCAAAAACTTGCTGCCTGTCTACACAGGCCGCGTGTTCTTGCGCAAGTAAATTGACGTTCTAATGTATAAAATCAGGGCTTCTTGCATGAGAACTCTAACGCTCCTGCTCAGGAATAAGCCCTTTTGTGCAAGAGCTCTTCCAGAAGAGGCCAGTGTAGACAGGCAACAGGAATTTCTTGTGCAAGAAAGCCCTATGGTTAAAATGGCCATCAGAGCTTTCTTGAGCAAGAGAGCGTCTACACTGGCATGGATGCTCTTGCGCAAAAGCACATGCCAGTGTAGACGCTCTCTTTGGGAAGAGTTTTTGCACAAGAACTCTTCCGCAAAAGAGTTCTTGCGCAAGAAGCTGCCAGTGTAGACATAGCCTCCCTGGTCTATTCACATGTCTGTTGTTCCAACGTTTAGTCCTTCCCTAGACATGGATATAGCTGGAAATTCTATA
The DNA here is from genome assembly GCA_032595735.1 of Pelochelys cantorii. Taxonomy (NCBI): domain Eukaryota; kingdom Metazoa; phylum Chordata; order Testudines; family Trionychidae; genus Pelochelys; species Pelochelys cantorii. The sequence continues at coordinate 19,071,220 of CM064344.1, forward strand.
CTTTCTTGCTGGCTTAACTCATCTCTCCCAGCACTTGCTCTGATCACACAGACTGCAGCGGGGGGTCCTGCTTCAATTCAAAAAAATTACATTCTTTTCATAGGATCATAGAATATTAGAACTGGAAGGGACCTCGAGAGATCAAATCCAGTCTCTTGCCTTCATGGAAGGACTGAGCACTGTCTATATCATCCCTGATAGATGTCTGTCTAACCTGCTCTTAAATATCTCCAGTGATAGAGATTCCGCAACCTCCCTACGCAATTTATTCCAGTGTTTAACCACCCTGACAGTTAGGAAGTGTTTCCTAATGTCCAACCTAAACCTGCCTTGCTGCAGTTTAAGCCCATTGCTTCTTGTCATATCCTCAGAAGTCAAGGAGTACAATTTTCTCCCCTTCTCCCTGTAACACCTTTTTAAATACCTGAAAACCGCTATCACGTCCCCTCTCAGTCTTCTTCTTTCCAAACTAAACAAGCCCAATTCTTTCAGTTTTCCTTCATAGGTCATGTTCTCTAACCCTTTAATCATTCTTGTTGCTCTTCTCTGGACCTTCTCCAATTTCTTCACATCTTTCTTGAAAGGTGGTGCCCAGAACTGGACACAATACTCCAACTGAGACCTAATCAGCGCAGAGTAGAGTGAAAGAATGACTCCTCATGTCTTGCTCACAACACTCCTGTTAATGCATCCCAGAATCATGTTTGCTTTTTTTGCAAGGATCACTATTGGCATTTCAATATCTCCAATGGTAATTTTCCAGTCTGGGAAGAAAGTTCCATTTTGCAGATTTCTGAAGAGACTGGAGTTCCTAAAGAAATGTGCAACATGCACCTTTCCTGACCATTCCAGGCCAGGTCTGCAACACCATCTAGAAGTACTCCTTGCAGTTTATGTACTTTTTGGCAAGCGGTCAGGTGCCAAGATAGGAATATGCGTTCCGTCTATCACCCCGTCACAGTCAGGGAATCCCATCACAGCAAAGCCATCCACTATGTCTTGCGTGTTTCCCAGAGTCACCATCTTTCCTAGCAGAGTAGTAGTGATTGCCCTGGCTACTTGGATCATAGCAGCCCCCATTTCTTCACTCCAAATTGATTCCTGACTGACCAGTAGCAGTCTGGCATTGCAAGCTTCCACGGGGCTATTGCCACTCACTTCTCAACTGTCAGAGCATGTCTCATTCTGGTATTGCTGTGCTTCAGGGCGGGGGAAAGCAATTCACAAAGTTCCATGAAAACGGCCTTATGCGTACAAAAGTTTTGCAGCCACTGGTCATTGTCCTGTAGCTGCATAACTGTGCAGTTCCACCAGTCTGTGCTTTCCCACAGGGCCAGAATTAGCATTCTGCTCTGTCACCAGACCTGTCTGCTGCCACATACGCCAATTGCTCCACTCAATGGGTTCCTACATGTCTGCATTTGTGGCCTCCTCACATTCTTCCTCGGTCCAGTGTCTCCTGGCTAAGCTCTAAACATACTGCAGCATAATGCGTGAGGTGTTTGGAATGCTTGCCACAGCAGTGTGAAGCTGAGCAGGGTCCATGCTTACCCAGCCATGTTGTCTGCATGGATAACAAGGGAAAAAGGGCATGAAAAGACTGTTTGCTGTTGCTTTCAAGCAGGGAGGGACGGAGGAGGAAATTTACTTAATTTCTTACTACGTCCTAATGTATTTGGCACACACAGGTTTGCTACTCAGATGTCATCTATGTGGCAAGGTCCTTGCTCACGCCCATTGCCCTGGGATGACACCTGATCCACAAATCAACCAGAGACCCTCTCTTGGTGCAGTCACCCATGCCTTTATTGTCAGTTTCCCACCATCTTCTATTTATAGTCATTAGAGTTCAGCAAACCTTTCCTTCCCCATCTGCCTGGAAGCACACTCAGCCACACCGTGGCTCCTTTCCTCTGCCTTATCTAGTCCTGTGGCTAATGAGGCCCACAGCTGCTTCCATTAGCCCTTCAGGCCTGGGCTTGCTCAGCTGTCTGCAATCAGCCTTTTCAGCCAGGCTATCGTGGCAGAACTTTGGCTTAGCCAGCTGTCTGTGTGTCATCTATTTTTCTAACTCTCTTTTAAAAATCAAATGTGTCCATATAATAAAGCAAGTTTTTACCCCAGCATTGTGGGAGGCTGATGACATGTACCCAAAACTACCCACTGCAATGTTTTTGTCCCATCAGACACCCATTAAACCAGATTGTAAACGGGTGGCAGGAACTGTGGGATAAACACACTCCGTCAATATCATGTGCTGAGTGAGGACATGCACCTTTGACTTTGCACATTCAGATGCTAAAAAATTGACCTTAATAACTTTGACCTACGTTCATAGTGTACACATACCCAAAGAGTACGTCTAAACTACATGGCTCCATCCACGGAGCCATGTAGATTAGTGTACTTGGAAAAAGGGAAATGAAGCAGCGATTTAAATAATTGCTGCTTCATTTACATCAAAATGGCTGCCGCACTGTGCTGATCAGCTGTTTGGCAGCACAGCGCGGTAGTCTGGACGCTCTGCGGTCGACAACGGAAGCCTTTGTCGACCGCCCTGGTAAACCTCATTCCACGAAGTGGGTCTGGCCCACAAAAGCTCATCACCTAATAAACCATCTTGTTAATCTTTAAAGTGCTGCATAGTCCTGTCTTTTGTTTCAGGAAGACTAACACGGCTTCATCTCTATTACAAGATTTACCAGACATCGTGGACAATAGCCACAACAGAAGCAGGAAAGCAGAAGGCTAGAAGGGGGCTCCCACGCTGCAGCTAATAAACCAGTTCCGGCCTGGAAGGAGATGGTTTTTGAATGGAACCCAATGCTGCCATCCAATGTTCCCTCTAAATTTTTCCTTCAGAATATGCAGAATAAATTTTGTTATGTGCACCAACGCATATGCAGATGTGCACCACTAGTAGAAACACACACTGCCAGCTGTGGGTGGCTGTGGGTTCTCTGCTAATCACCTGGGCAGCATTTGAATTTCTGAGTAGAAGCCCAAATGCATAGCTTACAGGGAACACTGCTGCCTTCTTCTGAGAGGAAGTATGGCAAGAGCAACAGTGGAAGTCCAAACTGTGGGTTTCATATGATCATGGACATCCTATTTCCTTGTCCAGAAGTGGGTGTAATGGTCCCCTGCTTTTGTAAAGTGCTGTGAAATCTACAGGTGTAGAATGCCATCGACCATGTCTCTTACTCCTTCTGCAGAATCCTTTCTAAAAATTATGGTGAGCTTTTGAGCTAAACACCCCGATGCCTATTGTTTGGGAGAGTGCCTAGCCCCCTTTTGAGAGCTGTCATTGTTACCCTGTGCAATAGGGAGCAAGTTGGGGCTTTCTGGAAGATCGAAGCTGGCCATCCAGTCTACCTCTACCATATACAAATCTGATCCATCAGTAAGTAATTTGTTCCAGGCAAATTAAGCAGCAGCCGATCAATTTGTGGTAGCCAGCCAGGTGCAGTTATATCACTTATAAACCAAATTGTAACAGATTCAAATAGTGTCGGCTGCCTCAGGAGCAAATTAAGCTGCCAGTTTAGTAAGAACCCCACTCAGTAATGAGCCGATAGCTATCTCAATGAGTCATGTATTCAGATGTCCTAACGGACTGAGAAGCTCTGAAGCCCTATAACAATGGTGGGACAAAAGGCATTCCTGCTAGCTCAGCTCTTCTTTGTTTAACAAATACAGCTTTGTGGTCTCTGGTTCAATGCTCCCTTTCCCTAAGATCCTAGGGGAGCCTGTCTCCTGTTCAGCAATTCTTGCTCCATTCTAGGAAATGAACAAGCCTGGCTCCAAGGATAAGTTAAGCAGGTTTTTTTTTCATACAGGCAAGTGACAGAGGGCTATCTAATGCGTGTGGGCTATCGTGAGGTAAAAACACAATGAAGACAAGGCTATTTAGTTTTACCATGAGGTCAATTCACTGAGGTCCATCCTGAACCTCACCAAAACTAGGGTTTAAAAGTAGAACTCCTGCTGGCTGGTTCCACAGCTCTAACCACTAGACAATATCTATTACATAAAGGAAAGTCTCACAAACCTGAATCACGCAGCTGCTTGCTCACTGATTCACTAAGAGCCAAGAGTTCTGTATTTTAGCCATTAAAAATAGATCTTATTGTCATATTAAATGATTTGCTGAGCCCTTGTTCTAAGAATGGGGGCTGACATCTCGCTCACTGCCTCAGACCTGAAAGAGAGGAGATATATCTGATGCAAGCAATGTTTTTAAATAAAAAATTGAAGTGGAGCTTTCAAATGGATTAATGGACTGTGCCACTTACATAACACCAGGCATTGCTGTCCTCATTCTTCCATTTTAACAAGCAAGGGGAAGAGTCTGCATCTAGCACTAAGTAAAAACTAATTACAGAGAAGCGAATCATCCAGAGCAAATAAATCTTTGGATGAATTTAGCTTCTGAGTTGCCAGAGTAATTTACTATAGTCTCAAAGATCTTCATTAGCCGGTAAAGTGCATCTCTGTGCAGAAGGTTAGCACTGGCCTGGCATCAAAAGAACTCACGTTCAGCCAAGGTGATTCTGGGCCCATCTAGTGACTGGAAACAGAGGCAGATGAGTTTGCTACAGCCCTTGAGGGAGCAGAATTGGTTCTTCCAGCTCTTGCTTTTTGGATCTAGAGGATTTGGGTTTTAAATCCCCACTACCCAGGGGCATGGAGTTACAAGTGGCAAGCTCATCCACCTTGATTAACTGTGAACAAGCATAAGTTACACCAAATGAGTCTCACTAAGGCTTTGTCTACACTGCGAGTTTTTGTGGCAGAAAATATGGTAATGAGGGACTCATTAGCATAAGTCGTGACCGGGACAGGCATACAGATCTTGCACAAAATGGAAGCAGCTACACTGCTTCTTTTTGCGCAAAAAACCCTTGTGCGAAAAGAAACAGCAGAAAATATGCTAATGATATTGCAATATGCAGATAAGTAGGACCTGCATAGGAGGGAGGGGGTGTTGCCAAGGGCACTGGCTGGGGGTTGTCCCAGGCTCCACAACCCCCTAGGGACCACCCTGATAGCAATCTTCAAATATGTTAAACGTTGTCCTAAAGAGGGCCATCATCAAGTGCTCTCCCTGTTAACTAGAGGTAGGACAAGAAGTAATGGGCTTAATCTGAAGCATGGGAGATCTAGGTTAGATATTAGGAACAGCTTTCTAATTACAAGGTAGCTAACCTCTGGAATAGGTGTCCAAGAGAGTTTGTGGAATTTCCATCACTGGAAGTTTATAACAAGTTGGAAAAACATCTGTCAGGAACAGACAAAGTATACTCAGTGCAGGGGGCTGGACTAGATGACCTCTGGAGCTCCCTCTGGAGCTCCCTCCAGCCTTACATTATTATTATTCATTGCTACAACTCAAGCAGGATTGTCTTGAGGAGCACATCTCTCTGGCAGTCTTGGCGCTCAGATAGTTTTAACTGAGAGATAGCTGCTGGGGCATGGAATCCAAGCAGCACAAGAAAAGCTCCCTACCTAGGGCCATGTCTACACTAGGAAACTATTTTGAATTACTACATTTGACTTGATAACTCCCAATTTAACAGATTCAAAATAGTGTGTCCTCACTATGAGGAAGCATCGAAATTAGTCCGAAGCAGGCTCCGTTAATGTGGACGGCACTACTTCAGACTTAGAGCCCCAGGAAACTCCGGGAAGTAATTAGTTCAAATTACTCTGGGGAGTAGTTATTTTGAAATAGTGGCACTGGAGCGTCCACACTAGTGTTATTTCAAAATAACTATTTTGGAATTAGTGTTACTCCTGATGAAAAGGAGGAGAACAGATTTCAAATTAAGCAGCATGTTATTTCAAGATAACAGGCTTGGTCGTGTGGATGCTCCACTTATAAATTCGACCTAAGGGGGATTATTTCTAAATAAAGTCCTAGGGCTAGGAGGTGATTTTGAAATGGACAAAATTGATTCTCTGGGCAGATGGAGGGATACAGCAACTGGCTAAAGGATCCCGGGTGACTTGGCTCTAGCTATTGAGGAGAGAGTGAGTTGATGGAGGAAAGCTGCAGATCTCTATACTGCATATGAAGTGAGGCACTTTGTTGGGAGAAATGTAATTTGCTATAAGTCAGAACTAGAATAAGCCTGGATTTATAGCTCTCAGGTCGAAGTGTGTGAAACAGACACTGATTGTGTCACTAAAGGCAGGAGAATGCATTGAGTTATAACTCCCAAAACCCAAATCTGAACAGGCAAGGGCTTTTCTACCTTTAGAAATTTTGTGGAATAGCTATTCCAGAACAACTTTACTGTTTCGCTTAAGCCACTTTGTAAGTATGTGAAGCCTCACTAAAAAGTCAAGCCCTAAATAAATTGCCACATGGTCAGTGACACAGCTGCGAAATACATAACCCAGGAGTACTGACTTCCAGGTTTCCTGCCCCAAATACTATGTCCTTTTCCACATTTTCTGCGGTGAATGCAAGAAGCCCAGAAAAAAAAGACTGGGGTGGGAGATGAAGCAAAGGAAGCTTGAGTGAAAAGGTTTGCATGGAATAATTGGGAGAGGAAACGGGATGGGGGGAAAACATTCCGTTACTGACTGCCCCAAAAGACAAAATAAAAAAGATTGAGAAACCCTGATAAATTAATTTTATGCAAAATTAATGAATTGTAAATTATCATAGAATCATAGAACTGGAAGAGACCTCAGAAGGTCATCAAGTCCAGCCCCCTATTCTAGGCAGGACCAGTCCCAACTAAATCAACACAGCCAGGGCTTTGTCAAGCAGAGACTTAAACACCTCTAGGGATGGAGACTCCACTACTTCCCTAAGTAACACATTCCAGTGCTTCACCACCCTCCTAGTGAAATAGTTTTTCCTAATAGCCAACCTGGACCTCTCCCACCACAACTTTTTAAGACCATTGTTCCTTGTTCTGCCGTCTGTCACTACTGAGAACAGCCTTTCTCCATCCTCTTTGGAACCTCCCTTCAGGAAGTTGAAGGCTGCTATCAAATCCCCCCTCACTCTTCGCTTCTGCAGACTAAACAGACCCAACTCCCTCAGCCTCTCCTCATAGGTCATATGCTCCAGCCCCCTAATCATTTTGGTTGCCCTCCACTAGACCCTCTCCAATGCGTCCAGATCCTTTTTGTAGTGGGGGGCCCAGAACTGGACACAGTATTCCAGATGTGACCTCACAAGAGCCGAATAAAGGGGAATAATGACATCTTTGGATCTGCTGGCAATGCTCCTCCTAATGCAACCTAATATGCCATTAGCCTTCTTGGCTACAAGGGCACACTGTTGACTCATATCCAGCTTCTTATCCACTGTAATCCCCAGGTCCTTTTCTGCAGAACTACTACTTAGCTGGTTGGTCCCCAGCCTGTAACAATGCTTGGGATTCTTCTGTCCCAAGTGCAGGACTCTCCACTTGTCCTTGCTGAACCTCATCAGATTTCTTGTGGCCCGATTCTCCAATTTGTCTAAGTCACTCTGGACCCTATCTCTGCCCTCAAGCGTATCTACCTCTCCCCCGACCTTAGTGTCATCTGCAAACTTGCTGAGGGTGCAATCCATCCCCTCATCCAGGTCATTAATAAAGATATTGAACAAAACCGGTCCTAGAACCGAACCTTGGGGCACTCCGCTAGAAACCGACCGCCATCCTGACATCGAGCCGTTGATCACTACCCGCTGGGCCCGGCCTTCTAGCCAGCTTTCTATCCATCTTACTGTCCATTTATCCAATCCACATTCCCTTAACTTGCTGGCAAGAATATTGTGGGAGACCGTATCAAAAGCCTTGCTAAAGTCAAGGTATATCACATCCACTGACTTTCCCATGTCCACAGAGCCAGTTACCTCATCATAGAAGCTAATCAGATTGGTCAGGCACGACTTGCCCTTTGTGAATCCATGATGGCTATTCCTGATCACTTTCCTCTCTTCCAAGTGCCTCAAAATGGACTCCTTAAGGATCCCTTCCATGATTTTTCCAGGAACCGAGGTAAGACTGACCAGCCTATAGTTCCCTGGATCGTCCTTCTTCCCTTTTTTGAAGATGGGCACTACATTTGCCTTTTTCCAATCATCTGGGATCTCTCCCGATCTCTATGACTTTTCAAAGATAATGGCCAAAGACTCCTCAACGACATTTGCCAACTCCCTCAGTACCCTCGGATGCATTAAGTCCTGACCCATGGATTTGTGTACGTTTAGCTTTTCTAAATAGTTCCTAACCTGTTCTTTATCCACCAAGGGCTGTCCATCTTCATCCCATCTTGCATCACTTAGCGCATTAGTCCGGCAGCCGACCTTGTCCGTGAAGACAGAGGCAAAGAAAGCATTGAGTACTTCAGCTTTCCCCACATCATCTGTCACTAGGTTACCTCCTTCATCCAGTAGGGGCCCCACACCCTCTCTGATCTCCCTCTTCTTCTTAACATGCCTGTAGAAACCTTTCTTGTTATCCTTCACATCCTTTGCCAGTCACATTTCCAATTGCGCTTTCACCTTCCTGATAATCCCCCGGCATTCTCGAGTTATACATTTAAACCCCTCCCTGGTCATTTGTCCAAGTTTCCACTTTTTGTAAGCTTTCTTTTTGTGCTTAAGTTCACCAAGGATTTCCCCTGTAAGCCAATCCGGTCTCCTACCACGTTTGCCTCTCTTGCTACTCATTGGGACGGTTTCTTTCTGTGCCTTCAATAAGGCTTCTTTAAAATACTGCCAGCTGTCCTGGACTTCTTTCCCCTTCATGTTAGCATCCCAAGGGATTCTGTCCATCAGGTCTCTGAGGGAGTCGAAATCTGCTTTTCTGAAGTCCAAGGTGTGTATTTTACTACTCTCTTTTCTCCCTTTGGTTAGGATCCTGAAATCTACCATCTCATGATCATTGCTTCTGAGGTTGTCACCCACCTCTACTTCCCCTATTAGTCCCTCCCTGTTTGTGAGCAGAAGGTCAAGCTGCGCACGGCCCCTGGTCGGATCCTTCAGCACTTGTACCAAGAAGTTATCCCCAACATTCTCCAAAAACTTCCTGGATTGCCTGTGTACTGCCGTATTGGTCTCCCAACAGATGTCAGGGTGATTAAAGTCCCCCAAGAGAACCAGGGCCTGCGATCTGGAAGCTTCTCTCAGTTGTCCGAAGAAAACCTCATCTACCTCATCCTCCTGATTTGGTGGCCTGTAGTAGACACCAACCACAACATCACTGCTGTTGTTTGCACCTCTAAACTTAACCCATAGACTCTCAACAGGTTTTTCTCCCTCTATATACTGGAGTTCTGAGCAATCATAATGCTCTCTTATGTATAGTGCAACTCCTCCTCCTCCTCCTTTTCTCCCCTGCCTGTTCTTCCTAAACAGTCTATACCCTTTCATGACCCTTCCTTGGTCGCTTGCTCACTGCTTTATAAAGCCCTGGACTGCCTGAAAGTCCCTCCCCCTACCAAGGCTCAGCCAATCAGCAGAGGCTTCTAGATTTCAAACTTTAATTAGAAGTCAACAGTTTCCACCTGCCAGTCACAGCACACACTCCATGAAGGAGAGGGGGAGGGGAAAGGAGAAGTGGGGGGGAAAGGAAAAGCCTCACTCACAAACACAGGGGAAAAAAAAAACCACACACCAACCCTCACTCGCAAACACAAGCTCAGCACACAGCAAGAAAGCCCCAAACACAACACACACTTCCCTCAAGAGTCCTGTATCTGCTTCTCCAGAGTCATGTATCTGCTTATGGACCACAATGAGCAGAGTGTAACTTTTGCATGGTTGGTAGCTAATTAAAGGGAATTCACCAAGTCCCCAAGTGAACAGCAGGGCTGTCCTTTGGATTTATGGGGCTCTACGCAGCACTAATAAATTGGTGCCCCTGTGCTCAATGGCAGGGAGGAGGGGGATGATGATTTTTTGGAGGTGTGATTTTTATAATCTTCAGCAACACACCAATGAACTATTTTTTAAAACAAATTTTAAACGATGGTCCTGTAGAATGACTTAGTAAATTCAGAAATGGACAGGATATACCTGGGCATTCCAAATGCCTGTTAAATGGCTTCATCACCACTTGAGTGGCTCTTTCGCAAAGTCAATGTTCTGCTAATAGATCTGGCAGGCTTTTTCACTTTTAAGCTAACTAAATCCTCTCTGGAAGAAGCAGAGCCACAGAACAGGGATAGGAAGAGTCAGGATGGTGGACATTCAGACCCAGGGGTGCCCCAAATTTTCAGGTGCCCTACGCAGCTGCATATTCTGCATGTGGGTACGTTCTGGCCGCTGCTACTGTAGCAGCAGTGGTGGCAGCCAGAACCCCAGACCCTTTAAATTGCCACTGGAGCACCATGTGGAACGCTTAGCGAAGTGAACAGTCATGTAGCATGGAATAAAATTACTCACCTTGCCAGCTGGGAAGCAGTGGACACCCCCAACCTGTGGCCTTCACAGTGATTTAAAATGTTTTCTGTTTAGGAAGAATTAATTATCAAGGACAGGAGGGGCGATGAATTTCTATTCTTCAGGGGAAAGAAATTTCATCAGAAAAGCAAAGGTGACAAAAGCCGATTTGCTGCTCAAGAGCCCCAGGGAAACTGGGTCAATTATGAAACCGGCCAGGGATTTATCAGACAGCTTCTGGGAAGTCTGTCAGAATTTGAAGGGACGAAAAGAAAATAGTTCAAGAAGGATCAGTGTCATGACAACAGGAGCCTCCTGGGAGCAAGCTCTGGTGCTCTGTATGTAGAGGATAGTAACTTCTCAGGCATTTGTGTCCCACAGAAATTCCTTACACTATGTGACAAAAGGTCCAGTTCTGTTCTCTTGCCTTAACTTACTTAACTTTTTACACTGATATCTATCACTACAGCAGGCCTGCTGACAGACGGGGGCAAAGGGGGCAGTTGCCCCAGGGCTTGGGGATTCAAAAGGGCCCAGGGCTCCAGCCACAACTACTGCTACTGCAGCAACAGCAGTGGCTGGAGCCCAGGCCCTTTAAATTGCTGCTGAAGCACCATGTGACATGCTCTGGACAGCTCTAAGGCTGCCTTGGGGGCAGGGTGCAGCATACTCCAGGAGGCACTGAGGGCTGCCTGGGGGGAGAGGGTGCAGCATGGCATGGTCCAAGCAGCACTGAGGGCTGGCTTCCCTAGCCCTGCCCCTTCCACTCAAGGCCCCACGCCTTCCAGGAGCATGGAGCCACCCCCACACACACCTTGCCTAGGGGTCCAGAAAGTCTGTTGGCCCCCCTGCAACACAGCCTATGTGACCAAAGCCACAAAATTAAGCCCTCTTCCAGCAATCATATGAATGGATAGCACCCCGCACTCATGCAGAACCCTATTTACTGAACAAGGCCGCTGCTTAGGCACTGGGGCTGCCTACGCAGTTACACTGGCAGGATCAGAGCCTTATGCTGGCTCATGGGCTTATAAGTTGGCTACAAAGCCCTTCAGCTGGCTAACTGTTTCAAGTACCAAAAAGTGTGTTACAAGGAGGAGGGAGAAAACTTGTTCTTCCTGGCCTCTGAGGATAGAACAAGAAGCAATGGGCTTAAACTGCAGCAAGGGAGGTTTAGGCTGGACATTAGGAAAAAGTTCCTAACTGTCAGGGTAGTCAAACACTGGAATAAATTGCCCAGGGAGGTTGTGGAATCTCCATCTCTGGATATATTTAAGAGCAGGTTAGATAGACATCTATCAGGGATGGTCAGATGGTGCTTGGTCCTGCCATGAGGGCAGGAGACTGGACTCGATGACCTCTCAAGGTCCCTTCCAGTTCTAGTGTTCTATAAGTTAGGCATTCTCAAACTTTGTAGTACCACGACCCCCTAAAATTCTAAATGAATTTGTGTGACCCCCCCACCCTCACTGCTCCATGAGTAAAGGGGGAGTTGGGGGCAGCAGGGCTGGCCGGGGGAGATCGGTCAGGGGAACCAGCCGGCGGGAAGCAGAGCTGGCGGGGGGGGGGATTCGGGGGCAGCGGGGCTGGCCAGGGGAGTTGGGGGGTTGTTGGGGGCAGCAGGGCTGGCCAGGGGAGATCGGGCAGGGGAACCGGCTGGTGGGAAGCAGGGCTGGTGGGGGGGGGGGAATTCAGGGGCAGCGGGGCTGGTCGGGTGAGCTGGAGGATCGTTGGGGGCAGCGGGGCTGGCCGGGGGACATTGGGAGGAGGAGGGGAGAACTGGCCACCGGAAGCAGGGCTGGCGCGGGCAGCAGGGCTGGCCGGGGAAGATCAGGAGGAGAAGTGGGGGAGAACTGGATGGCTGGGAGGAGGTTGGGGAGAGCGCAAATCAGCCAGCGGGGAGCAGGACTGACCTGGGCACGTGCAGATCCCAGGGCGCTGCCCGTCCTGCGCACAGTCCCAGAGAAGTGCGAGTGAGTTTGGCTGCGGCTCCACCACGCACTTGACCAATGCTCAGGAGCACGTACAGGGCTTCCACTCCTCCCCAAGGTGTCACACGCAACCAGAGGCTCTCAGCGCTGATCGCACCCTGCCTCCCAGCCACTCCCCTCACCCCCACCATGTTTCCATCGGGCGCCCAGCTGAAAAACTAGAAAATACTGGACATTGCACATGTCCGGTATTTTCTCAGTTTTTTACCGGACTGTCCCGAAACCACAAAAAACCGGACTGTCCTGTGACCCCCCTCTAAGTTGCTCATGATCCCCTTGGGGGTCATGACCCATAGTTTGACTCAGTTTGGTAGTGGGACAACTCATTACCACCTATGGACTATTCAGGACACTATGTACAATGAGTAGGTGATCACGGCACACTTTTGTGTCATGTCACAGAGTGCATGTACCTGAGCAGCCTGTGAAAGTATTCTTTTACATCCACGTACTTTTATGAGAGCTAATGGGCAAGAACCTCAGCTGGTGTAAATCAGCATAGCTGCACAGGATTGGCCATATAGTGCCCCCAGACAAGGACTTCTGCTTTTGCCCCTATTGTGCATGTGTGGCACCACAGGCCAATGAAATTAGGGAAATAAAGGACACCCTTAGGCTACATCTACACTGCAGCACTATTTCAGGATACAGGAGGTATCCCGGGATAGCAGAGGTATCCCAGAATAGCTATTCCATGTCTTTTGAGCATGCCCATTATTTCAAAATATAACAGGCTCACTATTCCGACATCTCTGCAAACCTCATTCCACAAGGAGTAAGAGATATTTCAGAATAGAGATTTATTTCTAAATAAGTTCTGTGTAGACAGTGCCAAATTTCAAAATAAGCTATTCCAAAATTAACTCAAAATAAGCTATGCAATTTGTGTAGTTCAAATTGCATAGCTTATTTCAAGATACAGGTGCAGTGTAGATGCACCCTTAGTAAAACATATTCCTTGTATGAAGCACCTAGAATGTTAGCCAAGTGCAGGAAACATATTCACTTTGCCTTTTGTCATAAACTCGCACCTGCCTTAACTTTGTTTCAAACATTCGCTTCGATAAAGCTTTTCAGTCTAAGAAGGGCCCATTTTCTAGCATCTTTTGCAGTCATTTACACAAGTTAGCATAAAACATTACTTTTCCAGTGAACTAGTGTAACCACCACTGAGCAGATTTGAACCTGGGACCTCTGGAGCTTAGTGTAGGAGCTTCTACCACTTAAGCTAAAAGCCAGCTGGCTCTTAGGCTAGGTGGTAGAGCTCCCTTATTTTTATCACTTGTTGTAAGTGGTATAAGTGCCTGTATGTGGGACAGTGAACTACACTAGGTATGTGGGTTACATACTTCCCCTAGCTAAGGAAGCACCTCCAGAGCTTCAGAGACCCAGCTGAGATTAGGGATGTTAAATATCGGTGAATTTAATAGTTGAGTAACCTCATGGATTTTTCTCAGTTAGTTGACTATTCTATAGTCCCCAAGGGCGGGGCCAGCGGCCACTGTATCAGAGGCAGCAGTGCAGAGTGCCAGGGAGGTGCTGGTCCACAAGGGGAGCCAGTTTAAAAACCATCTTCCCTTCTGGATCTGTTGCCTAGTGCTGCTGCCTCTGATAAAGAGGCAGCAGCCCCTGTCTAAGGGGGAAACGGGGTCTAAACTCCTGGACCTGGCTTAAGCTGGAAGTAAGCCAGGTGGCCTGCCCACCTGGCTCCTAATGCACTTTAAATACAGAGCTGCAGCAGGTGTAGGTTCTAGATCCAGCAGGAGCCAGAACTGAGACAGACTGCTAGCCAGCCTGCAAAAAATGTACTAGCAAAGGTGTGTGTAGTCTATAGCATTAGACTGTAAGCTTTTGCTTATCAGTAATCAGCTACACTATTACACCCCTCGTTGAGATCCCTCCCGGCTGAGCCCCCAGTACTGCTACTGGGTGGATTTGAACCTGGGACCTCTGGAGTTTAGTGTAGGAACCACTACCACTTGAGCAAAAAGCCCGCTTGTTCTCAGCCTAGACTGTAGAACTCCATTGCTCTTATTGCTCATTCTAAGTACCACTACATGGGACAGTGAACCACCCTAGGGCTATGTCTACACTCGCGGCTTCTTGCGCAAGAATCCGCAGAGCGTCCACATTGCCCGCCCGCTCTTGTGCAGGGAAATTTACAGTACAGCGTGGTAAGAGAGGGCTCCTTGCGCAAGAGCTAAGCTTTTTTTTAACAGGTGTAAGCCCTCTTGCTCAGGAGCTCTTGCACAAGAGGGCAGTGTGGACGCTCGGCAGGGATTTCTTGCGCAAGAAAGCCCTCTGGCTAAAATGGCCATCAGAGCTTTCTTGCGCAAGAGAGCGTCCACACTGCCATGGGTGCTCTTGCGCAAAAGCACAGCTCGCACATGGCAAGACTTCTTGCACAAAAACCCTTGCGCAAGATGTTCTTGCGCAAGAAGCCACCAGTGTAGACAAAGCCTAGGTGTGTGGGTTACACTAGTACTCAGCATGCATGAGGCTTTCTCTATTGGTCTTTTGAGGTGCCCAGCACATCCCTGAGCACATAAAAAAGGCACAGAGTGAGAGTGGGGTGTCCCACACCTGTGCAGTCATTTCAACCGCTGGAAGTGGAGTGCAGCATGGAATTTAAAGGCTATCACATCAGAATGGTGTTGCTTTATACCCATTCTGCACTGAGGTAAGATGACTGTACAAGTTGCAGGGCCGTCTTTAGGATTTATGGGGCCCTACACAGTACTATTAAATTGTGCCCCTCTGCCCAATGGCAGCAAAGGGGGGATGATGATTTTTTAGAGATGTGATTTTATAAACTTTAGCAACTCACTAATGATGTATTTTAGAAACAAATTTTAAACTAAGGTCCTGTTGACTAACACAGTCAATTCAGAAACTGACAGCACAGACCTGGGGTTGGCAAATTCCTGTTAAATGGCTTCATTACCATTTGAATGGCTCTTTCATAGGTTCGATATTCTGGTAATAGCCCTGGCAGGGTTTTTCACTTTTAAGTGAATTAGATCCTCTCCAGAGAAAACAGAGCCACAAAACAAGGGTAGGAAGAGGCAGGTGGGTGGACACTGACACCCAGTGGTGCCCCAGATTTTTGGGTGCCCTATGCAACTATGTATTCTGCATATGGGTAAGGACAGTTCTGACAAGTTGCATGGAAATAGAGGGCTTGTCTTCACTACATGGAAGATCGCCACTGCTGCGATCGATCTTCCAGAGTTTGATGTAGCCAATTTTGTTAAGACTCGCTAAATCGAACTCAGAGGGTGCCCCCACCAGCACTTGGTACTCCTCCTTTTGTGTGGAGTAAGGGAAGCTGACAGGAGCATCTGTTCCCATCAGCCTCCTGCTGTGAGGATGCTGCCACGGTTGGCTTAAGGTAAGCCAACAAGTTGTAGGCCTTAAGCTAAGCTGCCAGGTCTAGTGTAGACCTGGCCCAGAGAGTCAGGCCACTCAGCTT
The DNA here is from genome assembly GCA_032595735.1 of Pelochelys cantorii. Classification (NCBI taxonomy): domain Eukaryota; kingdom Metazoa; phylum Chordata; order Testudines; family Trionychidae; genus Pelochelys; species Pelochelys cantorii. The sequence continues at coordinate 19,087,076 of CM064344.1, forward strand.
TTCAGGGTTGCAATCCTGGGAAGCACCAGAGCTAGGAGCCAATCCTTTGCAGGCTGAAGTCTGCAAATCCCATTTAATACAGTACAAAGCTTTCTTATAAGCACCAAGTATTTGTTTTGCATCCCTGCTCCATTTTCCTGATGAGAACACTTACAAAGCATCTCTTCTTCAGGCTAAGAGACCCCATTCATTCACACACATCTAGCTCCCAAGCAAATGTTGTCATTGCTGCTTCCTAATTCGCTCCAGATGAAAAGCAAACATGATCCTTGGCCTCCCCACCGAGCGAAGAGGCTCTGACACATTCTCCTGGAGAATGATGAAGACCCACAGCAATTTCATCCCAGCCACAAGGGGACAGATTTAATTAAGAAAAAGACAATTTGCTCCCCCAAGCAGGAGGAAGGCTCTACCATGGGAAACTGTTCACACGCTCTCCTCACACACTTGCTTTAATTAAACAAGGGTTCTTCCTCACAAGCATGATCCAAATTCAGATGCAATTCCATGGCTCAGATGTATGGCGGAATCTTTCACGAGGGATTTCAGACAGCTTTTTTCTTACTGGGGCAGGAAGGGGGTGGACCCTGGCAGCAGGCTTAGAGCTAAGCTGCCAAAGGAGAGTGTCCCACTTAACCTGCAAACTGACCTCCCAGCAGGAGGGATCTGAGTTCCTTCCCAGGACTCAGGCGTTTACACCAAATACCTTTTGCAGATGAGGGCTTTTTGTTAGGATGCCACCCGGAACATTTATGGGGTCAAAGTAGCACAAGGGGGCCTGAACCAGCCCGGCCCCTTGTGTAACCATTCATACCTGTGCAAGGCCAGTGGAACACTTCTGATATGTGCCAATTTTCTTCCACATATTGATTTGAGGAAGTGGGTCTGGCCCACGAAAGCTCATCACCTAATAAACCATCTTGTTAGTTTAAAGTGCTGCATAGTCCTGTCTTTTGTTTCTTCTGCAGGGGGCGTTGTCATTTAAATAGGATTATGTCTGTTTTAGATGAGCAGGCTGCCCTCATTCTGTAGCCATACATCATGAGACGTGCTTGGGGAATGTGTGCTGATTATGAATGCCAGAGGATTCATGACCAAATCCTGATCTTGTTTAGATCTACCTGTGCAGCTCCATTGGCTTGAATGGAATTTCAGGAGTGTAGCTGAAGGCCGATTTGGCTCTGAGACTTTTTCCCCTGTGAGAAAATCGGCATACACGCTATCTTGCATCTGAGCACCGAGTGCTTCTGTGAAACAAGGCAGCACAGGCAGCAATTGACAGAAAAAAACAAACAAAATATTCTTTTAAAGTGAGAAATAATGCTGCAGGAGATCCATTCCTTTTGTGCCCCCCAGTGCTCCTGTCTTGGATGATGCAAACTTAGCTCTCCTCACTCAGAAAAGGAAAAATCACTGCCTTGACACTCATCCTCTTTCTGACTACATCTTCCACTATGAAATCACAGCTTTAGTATTCCAGGGAGACCGCAGAACCCTCAGTCTGTGAGCAGTCTTGTGAAGCCTGCTGTAAGTGAAGCAATAGATAGCAACAGACAGATATTTGGGCACAGGCAAGTGTTTGTTGCCTTTATCGTAACTCTTGCAATGACTAATCCCAAGACAAGTGTGCTTACTGCTGTTGAAAACGATTAATGTGGATCCAAAGTAAACTGATGGGGGCAGCACTATGCAAATTGTCCTAGGGAGGAAGCTGGGAGTTCAGCAGAATGCTGGAGGTGACGGACGCTATTTCATCTTCCAGGGGGAAGGCTGGATAAGGAGTAGGAAGTAGATGACTGCACTTGTGAGGTAACCACAGGCTGCGCCAACGATCCAAAGACAAAGTTTTCACTCAGTGATTTCTGGCTAAATGGTTTTCCATTTAAAAACTGTACTGTGTGTAGCAAAGGTGCTACATCTCTAAATCTGCTTTTAGATCCTGCATCCATTCATACGGTGATTATATAAAAAATTATTTCCCCCCCATCTTTTTGTAAGAAACTTAGGCTACGTCTAGACCACAAAGATAAATCGGAAAAAGAAACAGAATTTTCGGTACACAAACTGCATATCTTTTTCCAATTTACTTCCAAAAGAGGCTTTTCCCAAATTTGGTGTGTTTACACGGGGCCAAATTTTAGAAAAAAACCCTCTTTCGGAACATCCCTTCTTCTTCGTAAAATGAGGTTTACAGGGATGTTGACAAAACATGTCCACTTTTCTAACTTTTTTTTGGCATTCCTTGGATGTGGCAAAGCTTTTCCGGGATACCTCTAGACATACCCTTAGCAAGACAAGGGGATGAGGTAATGTCTTCCCTGGACAAACTTCTGTTGGTGAAAGACTAACTTTTGGGATACACAGAGCTTGTCTTCAGGAAGTTTGCCACAAACAAAAGTTAGCACTTCTGAGTCACTCATTGGCCCTGCATGAAATTAGAAAATTTCACGTGCAATTTAGGACACAGGAAGTATCCCTTCTGTATAGTCTCACTGGAGGGAAGGTCGCCCTCCCATGGTCCTTTGCAAAGGACATAGGAAGTCAGACTGAAAGGCCATTAACTGAAAGGGGGTCAGAGAGAAGGCCATAGGAGGAAAGCAGGTGACACCCCTACATTTTGTGGGATGATACCTAAGAAAGGAGGCAGGCAGGAACTCAGGCTGACTTCCAACTTGGAGCACATCTGGGGAAGTTGGGCATTCTGGCAGATGAGAGGACCAGCAAGCTGCGTCATTTATAGGGTATGTCTACACTGCAGAGTTTTTCCGGAAAAACAGCCGTTTTTCTGGAAAAACTACACTTACGTCCACACTGCTATTGCATTCTTTTGACAGAAAGTTGGAAGAAAGGAGGGGTTTTTCTGACAGTGGTAAACCTCTTTCTACAGGGAAGATACCTTTTTCTGAAAGCTTTTTCAGAAAAAGGTGCATGTGGACATGGAAGAGTGTATTTTCGAAAGAAGAGGCCTCCGGGAAAAAGCACAGGTGCCCTAGTGGCCACTCCGTCCGCAGTAATCACAGCTGAAATGCGAGATAGCGTCCAATCAATGTGAACGCTCTCTTTCGAAAAAGCACATCGCTTTTTTGTTGTGCTTTTGCTGTGTGGACACTCTCTTTCGAAAAAAGTTTTTTTCCAGAAGATCTCTTCTGGAAAAGCTTCTTCTGAAAGAAGCGTGCAGTCTAGACATAGCCTCACAGACAGGGAGGAGTCAGGGTGCCTACTATGGTAGTGGTTCAGGAGCCTTCCATCAGCAGGGAGTGTTTCAACAACAGAACGGGCACTGGACCCCCTGTCCCCCCCAACCTTGCCTTTTAAAGCATGGAAGGCAACAGAGGCAGGAAGCAGTGGCCTTGACTGGGCAAGATCATGACTGGTATGCTGAGACAACGTCTCCCCGCAGAGGGACAATAGACACAGTTTGGAGTGAGTGAGAGAGAGCTCTAATCCAGTGGTCTCCAATCTTTTTAACCACAAGATCACTTTTTCAATTTAAGTGCAATGTAAGATCTACCTCAAACCCAAACACCTTGCCCAGCTTCCTTGCCCCCCTTCTCTGAGGCAGAGGCATAGCAAAAGGGGGCAGGGAGGGACAGTTGCCCCCGGGCATGCTGCACAGGCCCACCTGACTCTTAGACCAGTGAGCTGGCAGCTGGGCCACGTGCTGCCGCCTGGAACACACTGCGAGCAGAGGCAGCCCCGGGGGCCTCACTGATACTCACAGAACATGCTGAGAGCCTCAGCTTAAGTGTGGTTGCATATACAAGCAAATATATACAAATAGCTTCTCTCACACTGACAGGCATGAATACAAAGATTAAGGCAAGACTATACAACACATAGGCCCCATTTACGTCAGTTCTGCTGATATTAATCAAATGCAACATTTACCCGATTTCCACCCATGTGACAGCACTTTTCACAAGCAATGACAGTCCAAGAATTTAACTACTAAAACGCATCTCAACAGAAGACCATTACATTGACTATTTTTTTGTTTTGGCTCCCATCCGCCGGCCGCATGTTGATCCCCACATAAACCCAAACCGCACCGCGGGCAGCATGCGGCCAACAGGCCACGTGTTGAATAGCTCTGGGTGCTTGGTCTTGCTGTGAGGGCAGGGGACTGGACTCAATGACCTCTTGAGGTCCCTTCCAGCTCTAGTGTTCTGTGATTTTATACTGACCGCATGGGGTTAGATAGGGGCTGGTGCCCCCTAGAAGGGATGGGTCCCCAGAGCCCATCCATACCTCCGTGAGCCAGCCTGTGCTCTGGGACTGAACCGGAGCCAGCACCCTCTAGAGAGGCCCTGTAGCCTGCTGTGCACCAGTGGGATTTTGGTGCCAGGCCCCTCCCTCAAGTGGATCCCTTGAACTGGGGGTCAGGTCAGGCCCTGTTCTCTCCCACACTGTGGGGTTCCAGGGACTGGGCCCTGTGGTGCCCCTAGGCAGGTGTTGCAGCGCAAGGGGAGTGAATTGACTAGGTCTGAAGCGTTCCCCCCACAGGGCTCAGTGGATGGGAGAAGCGGGGGCAGAGGGTGGCTGCCAGGCATCAGTCTCTGCCCCTCGCTGCTGTTAGTTGGGCTGCACCATGGGCCTGCGGGCAGCTCCCAGGACTGTCTCCTTTGAGTAGGGATGGCTTGATTGAAGCACGAGCTAGCCAGGGTGTGATTGTTGAAACCCCCCCACACTGCGGTTGTTCCCTACATTAGTCAGATTGCAGCGACCCAGGTTATGCTGGGCTGTGCTGCAGTCACATCTTCGCTACCCGTGTAGACAGCCCCTGAACCACTGGAAACTGACCTTCTAGTCCAGCCTGGTGTGTGACCTCAGGCATGTCACAGCCCCCACTGTGCCTCAGTTTCCCCCACTGTAAAATGGGAACAATGCTGGCCTTCTTGGGAAAGCCCTCTGAGTGCTACCAATGGACGGTGCGAGGGCTGGCAAGGATTAGCCTTGCCTTGGTCATGCAGGCTTGATACTGTTCCAGTGGGCAGATGGTGCCGTCAGTTGCTTGACAGTGCTTTGTGTCCATATGAAATCAAGGGAGGTGGTCCAGTGACAGGCGGGTGAGTGGCTGAAAGTCAGTGGGCAGGGAACTGGGTGCCAGGTGGCGGGTCACTGGCAAATTCAGCATATAGAGAAGGGGGTTCCCCACGCCTCAGCTCCCAGCACTTGCAGCAGAGTTCACAAATGACAAAGCTCTTCTCGCCTCCCCGCCAACCACGCCATCACTTTATTCCGAGTCCTTAACATGTGCTGTCCGTTGCCTTGGCTGGGCACTGCTCCAGAATCATAGAATATTAGAACTGGAAGGGACCTCAAGAAATCAAGTCCAGTTTCTTGCCCTCATGGAAGGACCAAGCACCGTCTATATCATCCCTGACACGTGTCTGTCTAACCTGCTCTTAAATATCTCCAGTGATAGAGATTCCGCAATCTCCCAGGGTCAGGCTCAGCTGTGCACCAGGTTCGGGGCCTTGCCACATGGTGGCGGCGGTGGGGGTGTGTGCAAATTTTTCCTTTGCCCCCAGGCGCATAACACCCTCACTATGCCTCTGCTCTGAGGCCCTGCCCCTGCTCTACCCCTTCTCCGGGGCCTCACCCTGCTCACTCCATCCCCCTCCCTCCCCAAATCTCATTCACTTTCACCAAGCTGGGGTAGGGGATTGGGGTGCAGGCTCTGGTCTTGGGCCAAGGGGTTTGGAGTGTGGGAGGGGACACCCTGAAGGTAGGAAGGTGGGAGGGGTTCTGGAGTCACCTAGTTGGGATTGGTCCTGCCTTGGGCAGGGGGCTGGACTTGATGACCTCCTGAGGTCTCTTCCAGCTCTGATTCTATGATTCTGTGATAGGGGATAGGGCATTTGCCTGGGGAGCACAGGGTTGGTACTTGAGTCCCTCTGCCCACCCTGGGAGCCAACACAAGCTGCCCCAGGGATGGAGCTGGCTCCTGCATTAGGAAAGCAGGATAAGGGATGCCCTGAAGGTAGACGGTGGGGGGAGTTCTGGAGTAGCTTAGGGGATAGGGCATTTACCTGGGGTACGTCTACACTTGCTCCCTATCTCGAGATAGGAATGCAAATGTAGTGTACCAAAATTGCTAACGAAGCACGGGATTTAAATATCCCGTGCTTAATTAGCATAATCGCATCCGACCACCATTTTGAAATTGCATTATTGCGAAATAATAATGTAGCAGCGTTATTTCGAGAGAAAACCCTTCTCTCGAAATAACTGTTAAACCTCATTGTATGAGGAATAACAGTTATTTCGAGAGAAGGGTTTTCTCTCGAAATAACGCTGCTACATGGGGAGTTTTATTTCACAATAATGAGATTTCAAAATGGTGGCTGGACGTAATTATGCTAATTAAGCACGGGATATTTAAATACTGTGCTTCATTAGCAATTTTGGTACACTACATTTGCATCCCTATCTCGAGATAGGGAGCAAGTGTAAATGTACTCCTGGGGAACACAGGCTAGAACACAGGCTGGTGGGTTCAAGTCCTGCCCACCCTGGGAGTGACCAGACAGAGAATGCAGGATAAGGGATCTGCTGAAGGTTAGGGAGGTGGGATAGTGGGGAGCACAGGATGGTGGTTTCAAGAGTCCCACCTACCCTGGGAGCAGCCAGACAGCCAACACAGGCTGTCCGAGGCATGGACTTGACTCCTGTATGAGGAAGGCAGGATAAGGTACCACTTGAAGGTAGGGAAGTGAGGTGGATTGGGCTTGGCTGGGCTCTGGAGTGGCTTAGGGAATACTGGAAAGCACAGGGTGGTGGGCACAAGCCAGCCCTCCCCCCCCCCAGTAGTTCAAGTCCTGCCCCTCCACCCTGGTAGGGTATGTCTAGACTACATACCTCTGCTGGCAGAGGCATGTAAATTAGACTACCTGACATAGTCAATGAAGCAGGGATTTAAATATCCCCTGCGTCATTAAAATAAAAATGGCCACCGCATTGTGCTGGCTCAGCTGATTGTTGGCACAACTCGGCAGTCAAGACGTGGATCGGTTGACAAGGAAAGCCTTTGCCGACCAATCCCTTATGCCGCCTGAAACGAGGTTTACAGGATCGGTTGGCAAAGGCTTTCCTTGCCGACCGATCCGCATCTTGACTGCCGCGTTGTGCCAACGATCAGCTGAGCCAGCACAATGCGGTGGCCATTTTTATTTTAATGAAGCGGGGGATATTTAAATCCCTGCTTCATTGACTATGTTGGGTAGTCTAATTTACATGCCTCTGCCCGCAGAGGTATGTAATCTAGACATACTGTTAGTGACTAGACAGCCAACACAAGATAAGGGGCTCTCTGGAGGTGGAGTGGGAGGATTCTGGAGTGTCCTGGGGGGGATAGGGCATTCACCTGGGGAGCACAAGGTGGTGGGCTCAAGCCCTGCCCACCTGGTGGCAGCAGGCAGGGCCAGCTTCAGGAAGTGCGGGGCCTAATTCGAACAATTTCAACGGGGCCCCACAGCAATTTTGGTTGAGCAAAAAAAAAAAAAGCACAATCCCCCACCAACACACACACACCCCCTCACACCCTCCCGCAGCACAGGGAAACCCTGCACTAAAATCATACCTCCTGTGGTGCACACAGCCAATGCACTCCTCCTCCAGGGCCGGCAGATTTGTATAATTTTTGGTGGTGCCCCATTCGCCACACTCTCTGACCCCCGTTAACTACATCCCAATCCCCATTAGCCACACCCCCTCACCCCCATTCGCCACACTCCCTGACCCCCGTTAACTACGTCCCAATCCCCATTAGCCACACCCCCTGACTCCCGTTAACCAGGCCTCTGGAGGTAACACGCTCGGGGCAAGATGGACACATGACCAGAAGTAAAAGGGGTCATGTCACCCCTCTCAAAGGACATTTCCTACCATCCTCCTACCAACAGGGATTAGTTTGGCCCCCACCAAACCCCCCTCATGCAACTATCCTGCAATTGCATTAACCCAATGTGTGTGACACTAACTCGGGGGCAGAGAGGCTGGAGGAAGCATTCCCTCTAAGGCTGTGTCTACACTCGTGGCTTCTTGCGCAAGTACAGCCGTTCTTGCGCAAGAACCCACAGAGCAACCACAGTGCCCACCTGCTCTTGCACAAGGAAATTTACAGTATGGCGTGGTAAGAAAGGGCATCTTGTGCAAGAGCTACGCTCTTTTCTAACAGGTATAAGCTCTCTTGCGCAAGAGGGCAGTATGGATGCTCGGCAGGGATCTCTTGCACAAGAAACCCCTATGGCTAAAATGGCCATTGGAGCTTTCTTGCTCAAGAGAGTGTCCACACTGCCATGGATGCTCTTGTGCAAAAGCATAGCTCGCACATGGCAGTGTGGACGTGTTCTTGCACAAGACTTCTTGCACAAGAACCCTTGCGCAAGATGTTCTTGTACAAGAAGCCACCAGTGTAGACATAGCCTAAGAGTTTCCTCCCATGAGCAGAATGGATTTTGTGTTGTGCACCTGTACTGAGTTCATGTAGCTTGTTTGGATGTGCCACTGTGGCACCCAAGTTATTAATAAATATTTTATAAACCTTTACCTTTTCTCTCTGCTGTCCTGTCTTCTCCCCTTGCTCCATCAGCTCCCCTGGTGCCTGCTGCCTCCCAACTCTTCACCCTCCTCTGCTGTCCTGACTCCTGCCCTTCTCACTGCCCTCAGCCCTCCTGCGACCTGCCCCCCTCCACCAGCCCTTCTCTCCATCCCGTGCGCACTCCTTCAGTAGCCCCACTCTGATCATGTGAGCTACCCCTCCTCATCCCCTCTTCTAACACCTCCCTCTACACACCTGCCCTGCCTCTCTCCTCTGGTGCTGGTCCCTCCCCTGCAGATGTCTGCCCTTCTGCTTCACCCCAGAATCCCCTGGCACCTGCACCTTCCCTTAGCCCTGCACCCTTCTGGTGCCTCCCTCTTCCCTTACTGCCCCGCCCCCTTTGCCCTCTTTTTCCCTGATGCCCACCCCCTCACCACTCTCTGCCCCATTCCCCTCCTGCCCCTCTGTGCCCTCACACATGACTTGCTCCATCCCCACCTTTCTCATGTCCACCCCTTCTTTGAAGCCTTCTCCCAGCACCTCCTTCTCCCCCCTCTAGGCCCCAATGCCCTTCCCCTCTCCTCTCCTTTCCCAGCATCACCCTGTCCCCCCTCCCACTGACACCTCCCCTCCTGCCCTTTTCCTCATTGTCTGCACTTGGCCCACCGGCATTTGTCTCTCCTCCACTCTGCCTCTTGGTGCCTTCCCCTTTCTTCCCCCTCCCCCTCCACACAAGCCCCTTCCCCTCCCCCCTCCCCACAAGCCCCTCCCACCTCCGCACAAGCCCCTTCCTCCTCCTCCCCCCTCCGCACAAGCCCCTTCCTCTCTCTCCCCCTCCCCCTCCCTTACCTTCTGCCTTCCACTTTGCAGGGCCGGAGTCTGCACTCGAGCCCCAGACTCCAAACCCGGAGCTATGCCACGTGACGCAATGTGGCCCCGAAGAGTTTTAAAGTCCTGGGCTGTGACGTCATGTCACGCCTGGGCATCCTCCCCACCCACCTGCAACGCTGTGCATGGCAGCAGTGCACGCCAGGGAGGGGGAGCCGCCCACGGCAGGGACGGTCCAGGGCCGAGGGGGATGCTCTTGGGGCGGGGTGGGAGGATGCGCGGGGGGGCCAGAAGGGGTGGCCAGGGCCTGCTCCAGGCAGAGCCAGGGGAGAGACCCAGCTCCACATATTGCTGGAGCAGGGCCCCGGCTCTAAATAGTAACTCACTGCCCATAGTGCCCGGCACACTTCCAGGTTCAGGGCACAGGGCCCCCTTAGGCGAGGGGCCCGATTCGGCCAAATCGGTCGAATCAGCCTAAGGCCGGCCCTGGCAGCAGAACAGCTGCCCCAGGGATGGAGCAGCAGAGCCAAGGAAGGCTTATTCCTGCCAGGGCCATGCACCACTCCTGAAGGCAGCTGGCATGTACAGCAATGGCTCCATGTGTTGCCCCTCATCTACAGGCCCAGACCCCACAGCTTCCATTGGCCACAGTTCTCTGTTAGTGATCAATGGGAGCTGCAGGAGTGATGTCTGCAGGCAAGGACAGCATGTGGAGACTCACAGCTCTGGCCTTCTCAGGGGCTGCAGGAACACACCAGCCACCTCCAGGAGCACAATTGCCACAGGGATAATTACTCCAGACATGACAGGTTAGGCATTTTAAAACTCCCTACTCAAAGAATTAAATTTAAGCATAAGAGAGAAATGAAAACTATGAAATGCACAGACCAGTCAAAAACTAAAAATAACCCACTTTGCAAGCAGTAAAAGTAGTAATAAGCCCCCATCTACACGTTGAGATGTGAGGGAAAGACAGTGTGTGTTTGTGAGAATGACAGAGACACACACACTGTGTGACAGTGACAGAGATTTACATTGCCAAGCTCCCTCCATCCTCTTCTCTCTGTGTGGAGATGGGGTACAGGAGTAGGGGGAGGAAGGACACCCTGACATGAGCACCCCCCCTCTTCTCCCTCCCACACTCTGCACAGCAAGCAGGAGGCTCCTAGGGGGGCAGCTCCAAGGCAGAGGGCAGGAGCAGCATGACAGTGGGTGGAGGGGCAACTGAAGTGCCAGCACTTGATAGCTTCCTGGCCAAACCAGGCAGGATCACCTGCCAGAGGCTCCAAGATCTTTCGGTAGAGCCCAATGTACTGGTTGAGACAAAAGGAGGACAGTGGAAATACTAAAGAACTGGTAGTTATAAGCTGAGACTTAATAGCCTTACTTTCTGGGGTGGGGGGAAAAAGCAAGGTGCTCCCATGGATTGCTTCAACAAGCACCCTGACAATTTCTCTAGCTGGCAATGGAGTCCAATTTTATGTAGTCCAAGGCATAATTGCTGGGTCACATCCAACCTGATTATAACCCCAATCCTTCTCCTCCTGCACTAGAACTTCCTAGCTATTGCTCATCCCCTGCAAGGTAAATGTTCTCCCCACCACCATCTGTCTGCACATGTTGTTCCCATTCCTCTTTGCAGGTGGGCAAATCTTTTTTGAACCATGTAAACAGAGTGAATCTGAGTATTGTGCTGTTGAAAGTGAGGCTGCCTCCTCTGGTCACCATCAGTGCCTATTAGCAGAGTCTCTCTCTAGACACTTCCTATGTAATTGCTGGGTTGTTTTGTTTGACTATGGCTGCGGTTGCATTTATTTTAACATCTTTCTGTAGCAGTTTAATAAAACAAGAACATAAGAGCTCAGATAAGCCCAGTTCATTAGTGAGCCAACAAATCAGCTCAAAAGCCCACTTTGAAATTTAGACAAGCACACTGTAAATGACTTGGACAGTCTCAGGATATTGTTAATTCACACATAGAACATGAGCTCTTTAACCAAGCAAGATCTCAGATTGTTTGCAGACATTAGTGAATTCAGCTTTACAAGCCACCCTATGGGCACTCTTAATCCTGTTTTGTTTTTAAAAACTGGGATGCACCCAGCAGCTAAGTGATTTGCCCAAGGTCACTTAGCAAGTTAGTGACAATGAAGAACAGAATTTGGGACTCTGAGTCCCAGTCCAGAACCTTTCCTACTTATATCACGTTCTCTACCAACAAATTCACTTATCCAGGGTCCGCAGCAAGGCAGTGAAGTCCCAATCTCTGCCTCAGTTCTCTAATCCAGGGGTTCTCAAACTTCAATGCATCTTGACCTCCTTCTGACAAGGGAAATTACTACATGACTCCAGAAGGGGGCGGGGGAGACCAAAGTCTGAGCCTGCCCTAGCCCCTCCGGCCCTCAGACACAAGTCTGAGACTGGTGAGTGGGGGTCAAAGCCACAACCTAAGGGCCAGCTTCAGGGGTGAAAGGGACTGGGTTTTGGACAGCTTCTCCAGCCTCAGGGCTGCTGATAGAATTGCCAGGGCACTGGGCAAGGTGTGTGAGGAGAGCTCTGTGACCCTGGAAGGGGCGAGGCCTTAGGCAGAAGCCCCCCCCCCCCCCAGCCAGCTCTTCAGGGCCACCTAGAGTGCACTCTCCCGGGGCTGGAGCCACTGTCACAGTAGCAGCAGTGGCTGGGAACCCTGGGCCCTCTTAAATTGCGGGTCCCTGGGGCCGCTGTCCCTGCCTTCCTCCCCAGGTTGGCAGGCTTTTTCAGCTTAGTAGATACAGTGTGGAGAGATAATCACTGCTGTAGGTCAGTAGCCTTGGGGAAAACTTCTAAATGTGCACACACGGTATGAAGTTTCAAATTCAAGATTAAAAACCTGAAATCCGGCACTCAGAGGAGAGAACTGGGATTTCTTTACCCTGAGAAAGGCAACTAGAGCCAAAACATTAGTAATTTAATTTGTTTCTTTATCAGCACTGTATGTAATAACAAGACATGAATTCAGAAAAGCGAGACTTGAATTCTATCATATTTTGGGGAGAAAAATGGAATTTGCCTTGGCAAGCTTTGAGCCAATCAATATGCATCAATCATTGAGTCAGAAGGATTCCAGAGTAATCTGTGTTCTGCTCTCTGGGGACATTTTGCATAGCACTTTGCTAGATTCGGGCTCTACTGGCTACTCCCCAGCTTTCTATAGCTGTGTCCAGTGAGCAATTGACAGATTTCAGAGGATTTCAAATACGTGTCCAGGACTAACAGAGAAATTAGGGTCTAGAAAAGCAGAGCTGGCTGAAAACCCATGTTCTATAAAACTAGGGTGTCTGTATTTCTTTATGCTGAATACAGGACACCAGGTGCTACTACTCATATTCAAGTGAGTTCAATGGCAATCAAGCAGAACTATGCTGCTGGCCACCACATAACCCAGCCATCTCCTGTTCCCTGGCTAAAGCCCAGGCAGGAAGGGGTTAAGCCCTAAGGATGCATTGAGCACCAGGGCTCAGAGAATCTGTCTGCAGGGGCTTCAGGGAACCTGGCCAGAGAGGGGGAGGGTACCTGGGGGCAGGAAGGCAGCGTGAGAAGAGAGCATTGTGCCTTTGCCTGGGGGGCTGCCGTGGTGCCTGCAGGGTTGGAGAGCAAACAGGCTGGAAATCGCTTCCTCCCTGCCACTGCAGCGCTCTGCTGGGAGTGGAGAAACTCCCCCATCCCAGCTTTGTGTGGGGCTTTGGCCAGAAGGTCTTGAGCTTTCCCTGGGTCCAGCCCAGCCGGGGAGGGGGGGAGAGAGAGAGAGTCTGCCAGCCAGGATGTTGATGGGCTGAATGATCTGACCACTGGCTGATTCTTCACTGTGTGGGGAGCAGGACATACCCACGTGGGGGAGGGGAGGGAGGATATGGAGGCACAGCAGGACTGGTGGGGGAAGGGCACAGCAGGGAGAGGACAGTGAGAGGAGAAACAAGTGCAGGGCTGATGGGGGGGGCAGCAGAGGTGACACGTAACCAGTCACCGCCAGCCCGCACGCACCAACCACCGCAGCAAGCAGCCAGTGCTGGCTGGGAACTGGGGTGGGGCGGGGTGAGAGTCTGCTGGCCAAGAGCCAGCACCCACACTCACAGAGCAGCAGGGCAAGCAGCTGCTCCAGCATGCAGCAGCTTTGCCCAACCACAAGCCTTGCACTGGGGGAGGGACAGGTTGGTGGTTTGAGCGTTGGTCTGCTAACTCCAAAATTGTGAGTTTACACCTTGAGGGGGCCACTTAGGGATCTGACACAAATCTGTCAGGGATGGGTTTGTAGTCCAACTCAATGACCTCTCAAGGACCCTTCCAGCTCTATGAGATAGATAGATAGATAGGTAAGGCACCCCCATCATCTGCCACTGGATTTTCCCCCTTGAACTCCACACTGGTGGGTAGGCAGCTGGCAAGCAAGGATGCAGCCAGCTGCAGGACCCACCAGTGTTGGTGGTGAGGAAGAGACAGAAAATATGGAACAATTGGCCCATTTAAAAAAAAAAAAAGTTGGAACAGCTGTAGGATGGCTTTAATATAGGACTGTCTCTTTTAAAAAATGGGACATCTGGTCACTCTATAAAAAACCCACATACCTAGATGCCAGTCAGCATCCCTGGCTTAACTGACTTGGAATCTGTGGAAGGATTGGGCTTAAGGTTTCCTGCCCCAGCTGGTTGTGCTGAGGTCTATGCACAAGTGTACGCATTTAGGTTTTGGCAAGAGACAATTGCCCAACTGAAATAGTTTAAAAGCTTCTACACTTCCAGGCCCTGGAGCAGAAGTTCTCAGTCTCTTACTTTCTGAGCCCCTCAACAGCCTATAAAACTTCTACAACATGCCTATCAGTGGCATAGCGAGAGGGAAGTGGGGGGGCAGCTGCCCCCTGGGTGCCATACTAGGGAGGCACCAATTTAGTCCCCCTCTGCCCTCTCTGTCACCCCTCAGATTGCCTGCTCCTCCTCCTTAGCCTAGTCCAGGAGAAGCAATTCCTTGTTCTTTTGCCCTTTGGTGAGCCATGCAGGTCCATAATCACATCTCACTAGGTGGCACTGATGGAGGACCCATAGCCTCCCTCCACAACAGGCACCTGTCCTGGGATCCTATCTTCCAACTTACTGGATTGTGAAGTTCCCCTCCACCACATGCTCTCCCCACTGCATGGGCACGTGAGGAGGAAGGCAGGAGGAAGATCAGACAGAATCTTCAAAAAATCTTTAATCGCAGCTTCAATTTCTGAGGGTGAGTTAATCCCTAGCTATTATGGCTGTGAAGAAACCCTTCACAATGTGAGCTGAAAGGAACCAATGCAGCAGTATCTACCCTAATCAGAAACTATAGCTCTGAGGTATAAACTGACCTAATCAGGTGCCAGTTATGATCCCTTAATTGTCAACATTATTAACTATTTCACTGCTCACCAGAGCATGTAAGAATGATATTAGTTCATCTTTCCTACATTACCCAAAACTTGAACATTCCCCCACCCCCGCAAGAACTAACTTGGAGCAGAAAGAAAAGGACCCAGAAGATAGCTATGGTAAGGTGGGCAGGCCCTTCACACCCAGAAGGGTTTGTTTTCCCAAAAGGGGGGGGGGGTATTTTTTTCAGAAGTATGGCTTATTTGAAATTTTGGGAGATGGGCAGGTACTCCTCCCCTCAGCCATGTGGGAGGAGCCACTGGACTCAGTACCCAAGTGTCTGTTGAGAGCAACTAAAGAATAACAGGGTCAGGAGTGAAGGATGCAGGTTTAAAGCTAGGGATCCAGAGCAGGACACCAAGCAGAGAACTCTGGAGAAGTATGTTCCTCCTCTGTTACCAGATTTGCCAGTTACTCTGGGGTATGCTCATTTATTAGGGTTACACTTACGGGGGCAGGGAGTTAATCATTCTATCAGTGTGCTGCTTGTGCTCTCATATGGAGCTGTATTCTCCCAGCTGCCAATTCCCTCCCAAGGGAGCTCTTCTGCAGGAACTATGCTCCCCAGGCCTGAGTTCTTCCCACCCTAGAATCAGATGAACACACAGACACTCACATTCACTAACGGAGCATGTCTGAGAGGACCCATTAATCAGCACTCAAAGGCTGACCCCCCCCATCTGTCCCTGGACTCAGTAGGCTGGGTTGCACAGCAATGCAGAGCTGTAACCCTCATGTACCCTTGGACTCAGTGGGCTGGGTTTAACAGCACTTTCAGCTGCCAGCCTCATATGCCCCCAGGTTCAGCACCTCCCTATCCCCGCTTTTACACCACAACCATTCTGCTAGTAACCTACTTGATGAGCACATGCCACAGGATTTTGGGGTGCTAGAGGGATCTTTAGCTTAGGTACAAGAAGCATTGTTGCAGAGTGAATGGGGAAGCCAAAACACCCCTCAGGGAGAGGGAGTGAGAGAGAGGGGGGGAAAAAGAGAGTGAAGCTACAATCTTAACAATGAAAGTTATATATTTGTAGGTAGTAACCATACAAGGGGAGCCCAGCAAACAAAACAGTTACAATACTAAATCTAAATTAAATCTGATTACAAATGTAAGGGCTAGCAAACCATAGAGAGGTGTGTGTGTGTGATCTCACCACTCCATGAAGCTTGAACTGACCAGGGTTTCCAGGTGGCAATGGTAGCTGGGGGAGGGGGGGGAGTTCCACAGTGTTGGAGACAGGCAGAGCAGAACAGAGCCCCCAGCATGATCAGTCAGGATCAGATGAAGCCCCCATGGAACTGTTGCAGACTTTAGATCCAGGCATCAAAACAGTTTTCTTGAGCAAGGGTAGGAGTTTTTGTAGGGACATAACAATGGTTCAAGGGGAACACTGGATTTGTTTATGGGTAAACATGTTCCAGGGAGTATTCTAAAGTTTTGTTTAGGCTAGACCGGGGTGGGAAACCTCAGGCCCCAGGGCCAGATGCAACCCCCAGCTTGTCTGGATCCAGCCTGTGAGGCTCAGGGGCCCTCCAGCATTGGGGAGCCCATGCTGGAACTTCAGCCTCCCCACTGTCCCACTGCAGGGCTGGATCACATAAAACCTATTAGGCTGGGTCCCCCTAAGCTCTAATCTACAAGGGCAATGTGGGGCGTATCTTTCTCCTTCTCAGTTGAGGGCCATGTCAGTGAGGGTTTTTGTTTTGTCGTGTGTTGTTTATTTCTCACTTATGTGTGGCCCCCAACAGATTTTTTTGTGGGTCAGTGGCCCCCCAACCCAAAAAAGGTTCCCCACCCCTCGGCTAGACAATAGAAACTGATTGTTCCTGGCTATGGGTGGTGTTCCTTGAGAAAGCTCATAATGCAACTAGGCATTTTCAGTATTTTGGATATCAATAAAGCATCTATTACTACAATTGGTCTGATAATATAGTCACTCCTTCCTCCCTTTCTGCAGGATATGCTGGTCTCTCTCAATGGAACAATAAGCATGTCTTTTGATATTAGAAAATTACATTTTAAATAAAATATAAACTGAGATTTCTTTGTGCATTTCTAGGCCTTGAAATCAGGATTCCTGGGATGGCCCTAGATCAAAGTCTTTCCTACTGCAGTTCAAAGCTGTTTAAATTTTATTTTATCTATATACATTTTAGAGTGCGTCCATCTGTCTGTCTGCAAATCCATTTGTTCAAGAATCCTCCAAAGCGGTAAGAGTTAGGGCCAGCAAATTTGGTATGCAGCTTCCTCTTCTCCTAACTTAAAGCAGGTCAGGTTTTGGTTGTGCTAGGACAACTGGACACTCTGGGAAAAGGACTGTTTTCCTTAACATGCAAAGGGAGGAGCTGCTGTTTGGAGGGACATGATATGAGAGTGGTCAATGGGGGCAGTGAGCCCACAGGGGAGAGCAATCCTAAAGAGTGTCCACTGGGGGCAGCGGCACCACCAAGGGTGTGGCCAGCAAGGCTGGGGCTCCGCCATCTTGCCTGCCAGCCCACTGGGTAAGTAGCCTCCAAACCCAAACCCTTCCCAGAACTTGGTACGGGGGAGGGAGGAAGCCCTTTTCAGCTGGGGGAGACTGGAGGGGAGAATAGGCCCCTGGCAGGTGGGGGGGCCTGGTGAGGGGAGAGAACAGGCTCCTGGTGGGCTGGGGGGAATGTGTGTGGGGGGAGATCACAGGCCCTTGGTGGCTCTGTGTGTGGGGTGGGGAAAGAACAGGCCCCTGGTCTAATGGCATAGATGTCATTGAGCTGTACATTGGGATTGATGGTGATGACAGTGCCAGGTTTTGTCGAGCTGAATTCAGCTCACAGAATTCAGCTCACTGGTTGGATCTCTAGCTTCCCTGACCACTGTCGGGTCCTGGCAAGTGGTGCAATGAGAAGCCAACCATGTGCTGCTGTGCACCCTGATAGAAATCTGGGGTGAGACCCCAAATGCACTGCATGTTGCATTGAGAAGAGAAAGCAGGTACCAGGAGAGGAAGGTCTGTCCCAGGGGCCCAGCCAGGCATGGAGGATAGGGGGCACTGGATAGGGAGAGTTGGATCAGGTCCATCAGTCACCCCTATCCCTGGATGAGAGAGCTGTAAAGAGTGAGTGTGTTACCTCTCCCCATGCAAACCTTAAAGATAAGATGGTAAATAAAAAGACTCCAGCTACAGTATTTCTTTTTAACAGGGCTCAGTCAACTTGATGTTAATTTGAATGTTTGTACTGCATAGCTCTGATTGATTGCCTCTGAACTTGCTTGAATATGAGTAATTTTACCTGGTGTCCTGTATTCAGCATAGAGACATATAGGCACTCTACCGAAGAGCCATGGGGACTTCAGTCTTATGTCACATTTGTATCCCAGTGCATCCAGCATAACTGCACCTATGAAGCTTTGGTAGAGGGCTGATTTAGAAGAAACAGTGCCACCTACTGAATGACTAAAACCATTCCTTGCAGCCGACACTTGGGTTTTCCTTGGTGATCTCCCATCCAAACTAGACTGAATCTTGTTTTGAGATTTGATGAGATCATTAGATTCAGAGGGCATATTGCTTCAGTCCTCCTAATAGGGATGTTAGATAGTGTGTAATTGAATAGTTGTGTAACTGCACCACATTTTAGTAGTTACACAACCTACACCCCACGCTGCTGCGTCTTTATCAAAAAACCAGTTTCCCTCCCAAACCAGCTCCCCATCTGCCACCCTGCGCTGTTGCCTCTGATACAGAGGACAAGCAGAGAGTGACAGCAGCCCCTGTCTGAGGGGAGCTCAGACCCCCGCCCTCCCAGGGTCACCACAGACAGAAGCTGCTCCATGGGATGCCGGTGCAACCTCTATCCATGAGGTGCTTGGGCCCTGCACAGGCAGGGGCTGTTGCCATCCCATACTGCTGCCACTGTATCAGAGGCAGAAGCACGGAGCGGCAGGGGCCTCCCTGGGAATGGGGCCTGGGCTTATTGGTTAATCATGTAGTCATCTATATGTTGACATCCCTAACTCCTAATGGCCTTGAAATGTTCGATAACAGAGAAGGGATGAGCTAAAAATCCAGTATTCATAGAGTTAACTAAATCTGTAGGAAACATGACCTGAGATGGCCCCAAAATTTGGCTGCAGGCTCAGTTTACCTGCCTTTGACCACTTTGTATAATTTTCCATTAAGTACAGGAATATACCATCTGTTGGTGGATTTGCTAAATGATTGCCAGTTGATGAGAGGGGTTATTTAGATTACTTTCAAATTATCACCTTCTCTTCAAGGATTGTCAACAGTCTTTGAAAAAAATAACTTGTCAAGAACTGGTGAGACCCCATACAGATGCTGACTTTCTTAATCACATTTCCAATCTGGCCAGAGCACCTACCTCTGTCAAGATTGCTTTGATTACAAGGAATTAAATTCACCATGGACCACAGCTGGCTCTGATCCTATTCCATTAAAATGAATTGTCTTTAATGGGAGCATAATCAAGCCCTTTTTATGTGGGCTTTGTCCTAAATTTGATGCAATTTTGTGTTACTTACAAGATTTGCTTGCTCAGGATCTGATGCTCCACTATCTGGCATATTGTGCAGTTGTTTATACCTGAGGGAATGTCTACACAGCAGGGCTAAAGTCAGAATAAGATATGCAACTTGAGCTACGTCAGTTGCATAGCTGAAGTTGAAATAACTTATTTTGGCTTTTGGCACTGTCTACTCAGCAGGAAGTTGAAGGAAGAGCACTCTTCCTTCAACTTCCCTTGCTCCTTGTGAAATGAGGGTTACAGGAGTCAGAGTAAGAAGTCCTCCAGCTCAACATTATTTCGAAATAAAGGCTGGCAGTGTAGATGCGTACTATGTTATTTCGGAATAATGTCAGTTATTCTCAAATAAGACTGCTGTGTAGACATAGCCTGAGTGACCTGGGTGTAAGACATGAGCACTGGTGTGAGGAGGGAATGTTGATGCGGTAATGTTCTGCACTGTCTGCAGGGGGGTGTCAGTGACTGCAACAACTGTGAGGCAGTGACATATCAGCCCCTCAGATCCTAGCTGCTCCGCCCTGTGTAAGGTGGGGATATGGATGATCATGTATTTTCGGGTGCGGGCTATGGTGCCACACTACGTGAGTGAGATCCCACAGATCTTTCTCGTATTGAGCATATGAGGAGTCATGCCTTTTTGCAGGAGTGTGAAGGGGATGACTATATCCATCTGTGAGTGTGCATGCAAAATATAGCTGCACAAATCATCACTTGGGAGTGTGCATGATGTGCAGCCTGAGATGCCTCTGTGCAAGATGCAGTGTGTACTGGGCATGTTTGTGCACAGATAGACACAAACACACCTGTGAGCATGTGGCTGAGGGGGAGCCAAAGGCACTGGCATGCCCTCCTGTATGTCTCTGCCTTGCATTCCATGGGATGAGGGCTCAGGGCAGGGGCTGTTCAAGGTCAGAGGGGCCAGTGCAGTCCACGAGGGGAAGTTTGCAGCTGGAAGTCTTGGTTCCTTAGAGGTTGGTGTTAAGTTGTGGTGGGGCACCAGTGAACTGTCTCTTCCCACTTGGGGGTGCTCTAGTCCAGCGTTTCTCAACCAGTTGTATGAGTACCCTTAGGGGTGCTTGAGAGCAGTCTGTGAGGGGAGGGGTACGTCAACACAACTGAAATTTGGAGAAAACTGAATTTTTGTTTTAAGTTTTACAGCACTTTATTATTTTTGTACTTTTTACACCCAAAAATTTCATCACCCGCCCAGCTACAATTAAGTTGTTTAAACAAATGTGTTACAATGGTAGAGAAAAATGTTGTGTGTCTGAAAACTGTAGGTACTAGGGGTACTTACAATTTTTTTTGAAACGGGGTACTTTATAAAAAAAAGTTGAGAAACACCGCTCTCGTCTTGGCAGCCTGGGCACATGGCGCCCCCTAAGGTCGGGCTGGCAACTGCCTGGACAGCGTTATGTGGGCCGCGCTAGGACCCAGGAGAAGCGCCTCCCCGCCCGATACCCGAGACGCGCTAGGACCCCGCGGAGCTCTGCCCTACTGGCAGGGAAGAGCGGCAGCCTGGCCGCGCTGAGCAGCCGGATGGAGCCTGAGCTGGAATCCCGCGCAGGCCGCCGCCTCAGGTACAGGCCGCGGGGGGCTGGGCTTGCCCTGGGCCGCCGGGCCTTGGGGGGGGGGCCTTAAAGGGGCAACACCTCAGCCCCCGCCCTCGTGCTGCGAGCGGGCTGGCACGGCGGGGGGGTTAAAGGGCCAGTATCGCCCCCCTCCCCACACACGTGTGTGGTCGAGGGAAGCCGCTAAAGAGCCGGCGTCCCTTCCCCCGCAGGGTGGGGCCCCAGAGGGAGCCCGTAGGGAGGGAGTCCCCTGCCTGCCGCGCTGCTGTGCTTGGGCCGGCTTGCCCCCTGGCAGTGGGCCTGGCACAGGACCTGGTCCCGCCCTGCAGCCCCCCCTGCCGGCCGGCTTCAGCCCCGACCTGATCTTGTGGCCGTAGGCGCAGCTCAGTGACTTGGCCTCCCTGCTGCCCGTGCCAGCCCAGGGGCCGGGTGCCAGGGCGAGCGCTGTGGCACAGACACCAGTGGCTGCGGCGCCCCCTTAGTGCACTGAGCCCTTTCGGGGAGAGCCGGCCCTTGGGAGTGTGGGGTTCCTGCCCCCCCTTCAGCCGGGCGGCGGAGGGTGCCCAGCGTGCCCAGGGCCGGCTCGAGCCATTCCTGCGCCACGGGCAGCAGGCGTGCGATGCATGCGTGGCTCCGCCCCCGGGCGCACAGTACATGCGCGGCCCCCGGCGCGCTGCGCTGCGCCCCTGACAGCTGCCGTCAGGCACCCCCCCATAGGCTGGCGCCCCAGGCAGCTGCCCAGCTAGCCCCCCCCCCCCTCCTTAATCCGGCCCTGCCCTCGCCCCCTCACGTGAGCCTGCGGCTGCAAGCAGCAGGAGCGATGTTGGAAGGGAGCGGCAGCCCAGGGTTCTAACATTTTCTCTTCCCCAGCCCAGCTGAGCTGCTGGCTGCTCGGACGCGTGACCGCAAGGTTCCTCAGCGCTCGCATGGCCAAAAGGACTTCATCCCCGATAGCTCAGAAGAGCAGGCGGAAAGGCTGCGCCGGTGCCGGGAGGAACATTGGCAGCTCCTCACAGAGGAGCGGGTGGAGCGGCTGTAAGTGCTTTCCTCTGGGTTTAGATCCTGTTCCTTAGGGGCAGCACTGCACATGGGGCTCCTGCTGGTTCCCAGGACAATGAGAGTGGCAAGAGGGCATTGGGGAGAAGTCTGCATGCTGATGATCTGTCAGTGCTGATTGTACAGTGGATTTCACTGTTCATTCAAGGTTCTCACAGGAATATATTAAGACCTTATGGCATCCTTGTGAGTTCTCAACATCTTCCCGTTTTACACGTAGGGTAGTTGAGGCAGAGAGATGACATGACTTATCCCTACACACATAGCAAACCCATGACAGAACCCCCGACTCCTGTCTCCAAGTCGCTAAAAATGCACTTTTACAACCACACTCCTCCTACCAGTCACTTGTTGCTCCCTTTCTGCAGGTTTAAATGCCCTCTACAAAAGCATGTGTTTTGTTCTGTGTGTTTGAGACTGCACTGTAGAGCGACTTGAGGAGCTGCAGAGTGTTATACTGTGGGCTCAATTGGGCAGCATTTCTGGCAGGATGGCTTTTAGCCTCACAAAGTTTGCAACTTTCCCACAAGCTGATGGAGAGAACTAGCTTGAGGGGGGAAAAGGAATGGTGGACTGATGTCTATTGGCACTTTTTTTTAACACTTCTCAGGGGAAGTTTGGTGAAAGCTGAGTGGAAGCCACAAGAGGGCTTTGTGGAGCTGAAATCCCCTGCGGTAAGTGGCACTGCTGTATTAGCTTGACACCGATGCCTCCTGCTGGCAAATGCAGATTGTCTGTCTGATATTTAATTTGTGTCCCAGTATGGGTGAAAGCTTGGCTCTGGGCAGGGAATGGCCCCAGCACATCACAGATCTATCCTTTTGTTCCCAGGGGAAGTTCTGGCACACTATGGGGTTCACAGAGCATGGCAAACAGTGCCTGCTGCCAGAGGAAGCCCTCTATCTACTGGAATGCGTGAGTAGGATGCCCAGCTTGGGGATAGTGGATTATTTTTGAATAACACCATTGTAGGAACAACAGTAGCTAGGAAGGGAGAGGGAGCATTAGGGAAGCTGTAGTAGATCCTTCATTCTTGTTTATGCTCTTCAGGACACAGTCTGGCACATGATGGTCTTTACTACAGTCTGAATCTTTAAGCCCAGTTCCTGAGGGTTTGTCTGTAGGTGATGAGACACAAAACCTTTCAGCTCTAGACTACTAGTTCAAAGAATGCCCTGAAGTAGCTGCCGTTCATGCTCTGGTACAACAATTCTTTCATTTGTAGGGTTCTTGCCTACAGTAGGAGGAAATAAATGACTGTGAAATGTACAGAGCATGCCCTTGCTTTAGGGATTTTAAAAAATGTATAAAAATATTAACTGTGTAACTGATCAAAATTCTATCAATCACGCAGTTAACTGTGGGGCTGCCAGCCCATGTTCTGGTGGGCCCAGCTGGCTTGGGGCAGTCTCACGCCCACGGCCTGCTGTGGGCAGAGGGCTGCTTTGGCAAGGCTGGGCACTGGTTAACTGTTTACTGGTAACTTGTTAACCTGTTACCAGTCTACATTCCTACCTTGCTTAAGTAGTGCCCAGTACTTTATTTGTGGAACAAAATCATATATTTATGTCCTGGTGCATAATCCTTTATGTGGTTTTGGAACAAAATGTAGCTTTTATTAAATATATAGAGGATGTGGTGTTAGCACCATATCAGTCTCTTCATGGGATGTTGCTGAAGTGTATTGGTGTGTGAGAGGCATATACATATGCAGTACCTGCTCTGTGAATAAATGCTTGGTACCCCTCACTAGCATATATTGCCCAAAAGGAAGTCAAAGAGGGCTGGGAGTGAAGAGACCAGTTCCTTTTGGATCCTTTTCTTTTGCCCAGAAAAGTCTCTGCCCTGAGGTTCTCTGATTTTTGAGGGGCTTGGCTCTTGCTATTGAGAAATTGCATCAGTCCAAAAGCTGTTTAAGTCTAAAGATACACTTGTTTTGATAAACTGTTGGATTGAGGATGGTAGATGGTCTGTCTCACTTGGTGATTTCAAGGACTTTTTTCCTTTGCACGTGTGATTTGCCAAGGGCTAGAGATCATATGAAAATGAAATTGTGCAGGTGGCAGCCAGGCACAGAATCATTTAGGTTCTAGAGGCAGAAATGACCTGGGAGATGCATCTACCCCATCCCACAGGGTAGGCATATTTCCAAGGACTTAGTACTTGGTATTTTGTGGGCAAACAAATCAAGGTGGGAGATGTTTAGCTTAAAATTAGCTACTGAGCAGGCCCCTAGATTGGAGAAACTAAGGCTGAAAGAAGCTGAGTGCCCATAGCCACCCTTGAGGTAACTGGGGATTGTGGGTGCTTAGCAGAACTCAGGAGCTAGCCCAGGTTATTGCCAGTTACTTTTTGCCAACACAGCAACGTGTGGGCTTGCACGGGAAGGCCCACATTTTGCTGCAGCACTGATCAAGGCTATCTCTGCTCCGTTAGACCCAATATAGCGGGCAGGTGCCACTGTGCAGCTGGGAATAAATCAGTATCTCAGATTTATAAGAGAAAAGTTACATTGAAATAAGGGGATACTTAAGAAGCACCAAGCTGGAGCTTGAGGCAAAAGCAGCTGGATGCTGGGACCAGATGGTGAGACAAGGAGGGAATGGGCGTGGACTCTGCAGCGCTCGTTTCCTACAGCCTGGGGTTCGTAAACCCAACCTTTTGTTTTTCAGGGCTCTATTCACCTCTTTTACAGAGACCTGCCCTTGTCCATACAAGAAGCCTATGAGATCCTGCTGTCCCAAGGGACAGTGAGCCTGCTGCAGTACCAGGTGTGCACAAAGGATTTGACACCAGTGGTGATTACTGCAGGGAGTAAGAGGTGGATACAACCCACCCATTCAGATGGTGGGAGAGGGGGGATGTCTGTAATTTAGGAAGGGAATGGAATTTAGTTGATGCCTCCTGTCCACTGGTTTTCCTACTTCAGCTAAGCAATTGTCGTCTTTGTTACCCTCTGGCTCTGGTTCTCTTCTGTCCCCTAGGATCTCTCCTATTTTAGGGTTCCATAGAGTTTACCCAGTGGCATATGCAGAAGCAGCATCAGAACTACACTAACCTGATTATAGCCATTTGGGCACTGTGCTGCTCCTGCTGTGGAACCATGAAGTGTGATCTGCTAGAGCAGGGGTGGGCAATAATTTTTTGCCCCGGGTCTCAAACAGAAGGGGTGGGACCAGGATGCTTTGAGCTTCCCCACCCACAGATCATGATTGGTCTGGGGGTGGGGGACCCCCTTTGCCCCTTCCTTCCCACTAAGCACTCATGCTACTGACAGTGGGAGGAGACTTCCTGTGCTCCCCCACCCCCAGGCCAATCAAGGCCTGGGGGCAGGGAAGGATGCGAAGTTTCCTCCTGCCCTGCCAGGAGCGCGCGGCACTTCTGAGTGCTGCATGCTCCTCACAGGTGGGAGTGGGGTGGAGGAAACTTCTCATGCTCCTCCCGCCCCCATGCAAATCAGGGCTTGGGGGCAGGGGAGCGTGCAAAGTATCCTCCTGCCCTGCCAGGAGCGTGTGGAGCTTCAAATCCGCGTGCTCCTGGCAGGACAGAAGAAACTTTGCGTGCTTCCCCTCCCCCCCCCCAGGCCCTAATTGGCTTAGGGGTGGAGTGGCAGGGCCTCCGTGGGCTGGATCAACCTGCTTGGTAGGCCGGATCTAGCCCATGGAGGCCCTTTTGCCCACCCCTGTGCTAGAGGCACTGAGGACAGGACAAATCAAAGCAATCTCTTATTCTGCAGCAGACGCAAAACTTAAGTCCTGCCTTCAGAGACCCCACTCCCCTTATGCCCAGAAAGAATAGCAGAGTGGAACTGCCAAGGGCTATATCTATTTTGCCTCTGCTGCTGGCTCTTGCCCATTGCTGGGAAAACACTAGCTATAGCAGCAGCACAGAGACTGGACTTCTGAAGTCCAGGATGCTGGAGGCAAACATAAAATGTCTGATCGCTCAGGTTTGTATTATGTACAGATTTAGCATGTATTTCACTAATCGAATAATGCAAATGCATTTTTGCATCAACTATTCAATTAGTCGATAGGGCGGCGCTGCCCCTTTGAAATTCTGCCATGGCATTTCAAAGGGGACAGCGCCATACAGAGCCTGGGGTCAGCTGGGAAGTCCAGCTGATCCTAGGCTCCTGCAGCGCTGCCCCTTTGAAGTACACCTTCCTCCCCCCTCCCCCCCCCGCTTCCCCTCCCCTTGCTGCCTCTATCTGATAGAGGCAGCAAGGGCGGGAGAAGCGACTAGTCGACTATCCTGTCGACTAGTCCTTAACATCCCTAGTACAGATCATATTAAGTCCCTTCTCTTTCCTTCAGGCTCATAGGTAATGAACATTCCACAACTGTATTTTTGGGGGGCCAAGGAGGCATTTAATGCTTTTTGGGTGCTAAAGCAAGCTGCGCATTTGTTGCCAGTCAGAGTCTCCACATGGATGAGCACTCATGTAGATATGCTGGCTCTCAAGCTATGCAGAGTCCCAGCCAGGTTTGTGGGGTTTTGGCATCTAATGAACTTTTACCCATATGACCATTCATGTACTTTTTATGGAGAAGAATGCTAGAGACCAGGCACACTCTGTGTTTAGCTGTCTTTGGTCTCTAACTCAGCTTGCCATATTATATCAAAGGAGAATTCTGATTTTTTTTTTTTTTTCTTAAGGTGATCATTTAACATTCTTGGTTTTCTTTGCTCTCTTAAGGTGTTCAGCCACTTGAAGAGACTGGGCTACATTGTGCTGAGATTCTGCCCCAGGTATCCAGCTTTTCTTTTCCTTACCCCTTCCCGCTGCTGTCTTTCAGAAGCTAGGCTGGAACGCCTTGGGTCTAGGGCAGAGAAGAGGGGCTCTGCTCTATCGAGGTTCTCATTTGCTTGCTGCTTCAGTTTCCCTGATTCAGCACATGAAACCTAGAAAACTTTTTGTAGGGGTCTGGGACTCTCTAGCTGTGATTCTTAGGGTACGTTTACACTGCACGGCTATTTCAGGATACAATAGCTACCCCACATCTACACAAGCCTCCCATTTCTTTGAAATATTTTTCGAAATAACGGACGCGCTATTTCGCCATCCCGGTAAACCTCATTGCACAAGGGATAAGGGATGGCTTGAAATAGCGTGTTATTTTGAAATTTGGTGCTGTATTGATGCGCCAAATTTCAAAATAAGTTATTTCAAAATAGATTTGAAATAAGATACACAATTTGTGTAGTGCAAATTACGAATCTTATTTCAAGTTTAGGGTGCTGTGTAGATGTACCCTTAGTTGGCAGATGAAGTTGGAGCTGAGCCAGTAATTCACTGGTAAGCGGGAAGCCATGATAATTCATCCTCCTTCCCTCAAATTTATCCATTTCCTGGCTTGAAACATTCAACAGCTGCACAGCCTCAGGGAATGAGGACAGGGTGATGGGCTGGGAGCTTGGAGACCTGGATTCCATATCCAGCTCTGTCACTGACCTCCAGTGGCTGTAGACAAGTTACTTCACCTTCCTGTTCCTCTGTACATTTGTCTGTCTTGTCTGGTTAGACTAAAAGCTCTTTGGAGCAAGGATTGTCTCTTACTCTGTGTGTTTTCTGCACCTGGCATGATAGGGCCCTGATCTTGTTTGGAACCTGTAGGCGCTACCATAATACAAATAATAATAGTGAGCATATTATGAGGTGGCATTAACCATGATCTGCAGCACTTACATTGTAAGCTCTCTGGAGGCTC
Source organism: Pelochelys cantorii (assembly GCA_032595735.1). Taxonomy (NCBI): domain Eukaryota; kingdom Metazoa; phylum Chordata; order Testudines; family Trionychidae; genus Pelochelys; species Pelochelys cantorii. The sequence goes on from CM064344.1 coordinate 19,114,737, forward strand.
TGTTTATTTGTACAGTGTATAGCACTGTGGGGTCCTCATCTATAACTGCTAAAGTGCCCTAGGTGTTCCTGCAATACAAATAATAAATAACAGCCACTGAGAACTGCCAGTGTTGCCCCCTCCCATTTTTTCCCCGTATAGAGGCATCACTAATAAATCCCTGAGCTGATCTGAGGTTCTCCAGTCCATGTGAGCCTGTATGATTTCCCCCCGTAACCTCTTGGATGCATTAACTTCATGTAAGCATCCCACGTTTGAGCATTAAAGCATGCGTCCTCCCAGCCCGTTGGCTCAGACAAAGCAGGGTCGCCTCTGAGTGTACCTTGCACTCCAGCACTTCAAGGAGTATGCACCAAAAACAATATAATAGATTTTCTTATGGTCAGCTCTCAGGCTGACTGTGATGAGAAGTAGGTGCAAAGTAAAGAAACTGGAGAAGTGACTCTGGGGAGGGGAAATCCTTTCTGCTTCTCTAGTCCTCACAGCACTTTCCATACCCAGTGAGAGGCGTTTGCTGTTCCAATAAAGCCAGTGCTTTTTTTTGTGACAGTACTGCCCGGTACGTAGTACCGGCACCTCCAGACGCAGTACCGGCACCTCCAGTCAGCTCAACAACTTTTCCCCTGGAGTACCAGCACCTTTTTTTAAAAAAAAAAGAGCACTGGTTAGATCTATAGGAAAATGTAAGCACCATTCTAACACTGCCCAGCTCTCTCTCTCAGTCCCTTTTTCTGTTTGCCTCATTACAGTGTTGTTCCATCTCAGTACGAGAGGAAGTTGAACCTGGATAGTTACTGCAAGAGCACTGGAAAACGCCATCACAAAAGGAAGAGGAGCTCCAGCCCCCGGTAAAGGAAAACAGACACATTATGGCAAGCCCATGATAGATTAACTTTTTCTCCAGGTTCTGGGCCATGGCTAAAAATGTTGCTTACTGCCCATTTCATCCAAGGGCAAGAAACGAACAGATTCCCACCAGCCTCAGCCTATTTGGTCCTTGCAAGCTATCTAGGGTGTTGGTGCTGAGTTTAGTAATCTGACCAAATATCACTGTAAACAGCATTCAGGTGATCAGAGAGATCGGCGAACTCTCTGGTCAGCTGGCCAGGCCACAATCAATTCACAAGGTATCTTTTACAATGAAAAGCCATCAATGCATGCTTCCCCTCCCCACTCCCTCACTTCCTTCAGTGTTGTCATAACTAGAACCTCAGATCATACATAACGATGTCACTGCAACATCTCCTACTCCCACACTCCCTTAAATTGCCTGAAGTAGCTGATGTGTCACTTCCACCCAAGCAGAGCAGGGGTCCTAGTGAACTTTTGCAGTGTATCCCCCTTCTCACATCTCTTCGCAAGAGGCTGAACTGAGCTATGGGGCAAATTGTCTGCTAGTTCTGTCTGCTGATGGTGGTGAGTTTGTGAGATTCCAAAATAGAAAGAGACCAGTCTCTATATGAGAAACAAATTGCAAGAAACTCCTCTCTCTCCTTTTCACATTTAAAAAGTAAGGCTTTGTTAAAGGAGCTCCAAAAAAGGGCTGATCAGCAGCCACTAAAGAATAGAAGACTTTCAGTGTTAATTCTGATATGGTTCAGCTCTTTAGGGCAGAGACCAGTTTTTGGTCTGAATTTGCAGTGCCTAGAACAATGGTGTTCTGGTCTATAATGGCCACCCGGAGGCGCTATCACAATGCAAGTAATGAATAATACGACATTATTTATAACCCACTTAGCAGCAGGTGGCACCACAGACTTAGAGACAGGGAAGGGCAGAATAATCAGCCCAGTTCACTCCTGTTTCCAAGCCTGCCAGTGCAGTAGTTAATGATGACATTTAAGGAAGACATAAGAGTTAAAACTGTGGACTAACAAACTAGCCTTTCATGTCTGGAGACCTGGGATCAAATCTTATGTAAGTAACAGATAATGCCAATTTGGTAGTTTCACTCTAGTTCCAGGAGGATTTTGTATGTGTTTTTAAACCCCTCCATTCCATTGGTACATTTGTCAGTTCCTGCTTAGGAAAGACTCAGGGTAGGAGTAGGAGAGGTGGGGGCTGCCAGGCAGGCTTGAGGGCATGGGCAGACCTGTGTGAGGAGGAGACAAGACGAGAATAGCAGGGGTGCCCCAGGTCAGGTTTACAGGGCTGCGTGGGACACTTGCACTGCATTTCCTGCTTCTGTGGTTATCTTTAGCCAGCACTATTCATCTCTCATTCTGATGAGCAAAATGCTGCACAGTGCTTCACATAAATAAAAAAAAACCCCAGTTCTAATAAGAGCCTGTTAATGCGGGTGTTCAGGTCCCTTATGGGCTCCCAGTATTCTAGCTTTCTCCTCTTCTCATGCTCAGGGAGCCCAATGTTCTTACCCATGTAGAGAGGCAAAATTTGCTGAAAGGACTTTGAGGGTGTAAAATTCTGAGTAGCCTCTTTTTCTGTTTTTAGGTTACAAGACAAGAAACAGAAGGTTTCTGGGAATCCTCTGGAAGCTCTAGGGACCCCAGAAAAGGCCAGTGAGAGCTGTGGGGATCCTAAGAAACCAGCCTCTGAGGAGAGCTGTTTGTCAGAGAAGTCAAAGGAGTCAGATCCTGCCAGTGGAGAGGGGCAGTCATCCCAAGTGGCCACTGATGCAGTACAACTCAGCAAGTCCCCCAGTCACTCACAAGCTAAAACTGGAGACCAGGCTGCTGGGAACAGCTGCAGTGGTACCCACCCATCCCGCTGGGACTTCACCAGAATTGCCTTCCCCAATATGGCTTCTGACTGCCCACATACTTTCCTGTCGCAGCCCGACGAGACACTGCTCCCTGAGAACGTAGCTGGGCGGGAAGCCGATGCTACCCACTGGTGCAAGCTGGTCAACCAGAAGCGCGAGAAGTTGTCACGGAAGGAGCAGGCACAGCGGGAGAGGGAGAGTAGATACAAGAGCAGCGTCAATGCAGACAGGGAGGTGAGGCGCTGCTCCAATTGGCAGGAGTACAAGGCACTTCTGAAGCAAAGGAGCCAGCACAGGGCAGGGAGGCGACCGTCGCACCTGTGGGACCAGCCTGTCACCCCATTGGTGAAGCCAGATCAGGTGGCTTCAGCAGGTACCTGATGTGGAAGAAAAGAACTTAACACAGCTTGGTATTGTGGCCCACTGTGAATATGCGGGTGGGTGGGACTGGTCACTGTGGAGCAAGGGGAAGGAACAGAAAGGAGGGAAATGCATGTTGAATATCAGAACAAACATCCTCACTGTGAGGGGAAGAGTTTCTTCTAGGAAGCAGTGGAGTATGGAATAGCTCTGTACTGAGCAGGGGAGAGACTAGATGCCGCTTTCCATCTCTTGCTTTGTGACCTGTTAGGCTGTTTTCCAGGAGCAGGGCAGACCCTACTGGTGCTGAGACTGTGTATTGCCCAGGGAAGTTATGGAGAGGGGACATGGGAAGTAAAGATCTTGGAAGCAGCCGGGGAGGAGGGTGATGCTGCCTTGACGAAGTAGGGTGGCTCAGACAGGAGGTACAGGAGTGATCCAAGTCTATCTTGGGGTGGCTGTGAGTGTAGAGAAGACCTCACTCCAGAGTCTGAACCTTTCCTCTTTCTCCCACCAGCTGCTGTCCTCGAGCAGATCAGTGTGCTGCAGCCTTCCCACATCCTGGATGGAGCCTCCCGGTTAGTATTGAGCCAGTAAATTCTAAGGAACATGGGTCTAACTCAACAAAACCTCATTGTCCTTCCTTGTGGGGTGTGTAAGATGGTCTCCAGAATGACTTCGGAACCGCATAATGTACCTGGTGCATGGGGGCATGAGGTATTTCCCCGATCCTCCTGTGGGCTGCGTATATCCTTGCTGAGAGTTGGCATTTACATTCATTGTCATGCCATCACACAGAGGCAGCAGCGGAGTCCAGCAGCAAATCAGTTATGTTCCAGGCTGCTTATGGCTCGGGTGTTTAAGCTCTTGTTAGACTGCATGGGCAAAGTCCATTGTACTGCAGTGAACCTTTCATCCCTGCATTGAGGTCTTCTAATGTCCTGAGCGCCATCAGCGTGCACATTGGAAGCATCCCAGTGACATCCCCGCTACAGGCTGTGGAGTTGAATGAGATTTTAAAAATCTAATCCCTAGACCTTCTTGCTCTGCTCCTGACGGGGGAGTTGTGTGAAGCTTGGGCACGGTCTGTAGTACACAAACATTGCATGCTAATAGTTTGCACTAGGGCTGTAATGCAGATGGGTATCCAAGCAGTCTGCTTTGCGTATGGCTCTACTGGGGTACGCACTTCTGCTTGTGGTGCCTGTAGCAGGGATGTTAGATAATGTGTAAATGAATAATTATGTAGCCGCATCAAATTTTAGCATTTACACAACTATTCTATAGCTCCTGGCGGCGGGGCAGCAGCCAGTGCACTCCGGCCCCACTCCCAGGGAACTCCCTTCCACCCCGTGCTGCTGCCTCTCAGAGGCAGCAACATGGGGTGGCAAGCAGAGCCGGTCCATGAGGGGAGCTAGTTTAAAAAACCCGGTCCTCGCACAGACAGGCTTCTGCTTATTGCCCCATCGGACCCCCCACGGACAGGGACTGCTGTTGTGGAGCAGTCTGTTTGCAGCGAGCCCGGGCTCTCATGGACAGAAGCTGCTCTGTGGGGGCTCCCCTGCCCTCCCCATCCCACACTGCAGCAGCGCATGGGGGAAGTGGGGGAGGCAGCTCCATGGAGCTGGCAAGCGTGAAGAGCCAACTTAAAACCTGGTTCCTCTCCTGCATATCGGCTCCTGCCTGCCCCCTCACCCTGCCCGCTGCTGCCTCGCTATCAGAGGCAGCAGTGTGGAGGGGCAGGTGGATTCAGTGCTAGTGGGGAGCCGGCTTAAAAGTCCAGTCTTATTGGTTAATTGTGTAGTTGTCTACATGTTGACATCCCTAGCCTGTATGGTGGGGCACAGGGAGAGACAGTAGCATGCTGGGATGGATCTGGAGTTGGCCCATTGGAGCACCGTGCATTAGGAAGCATGGGGAAGCTCTGTGTGGTTCTACACTTCACATGGAACTGGTACTGGCTGGTTAAAGAGCTGCTCTGTAATAGGGCTTGATTCCAAGGGGTGGGGGGGCTTATATTTCAGAATGAGGTACTTATAGCTGGATCCAAGGCTTGCTGAAGTCAGTGGGAGTCAAGTTTTAACTTCAATGGATTTTGGGTCAGGCTCTTTCAGGACAACTCCAGAACCAGCTGCTTTGCCTAAGAAGGATGGTTCTGGGAAGCAAAGGAAGTAGGGTTTTAAAAGGCCAAAGGTAGACTGACTTAAAAGGCTTGGTCTCACTCCTTGCTCTGATGCATCTGCAGCCTGGGAGGTGTCAGAATCCCATGATCTGTCATGTCAAGCATGTTTGTATCCTATCATACAGACTGCAGGAGGATATGGCGGGCATGAAGATAGACTTCAGTGTGTATCAAGCAGATGCAGTTGCCAACTTCAAGAAGAATGACCCTGGGAAACCGTATGCCAGGATGTGTGTGCGGAGGTACCGATCATTTATCTTGACTGTTTTTATGAGTGTTTCTGTGTGCGCTCATTTGAAGTGCCCTGTATTGGTGCTATGGAAATTGAGCCCTTGTGCAAAATTACTGACCACAAAGTCTTCTGTATTTGCTGGCTTATCAGGCAGCCTTAATTTAAAATGGGTCTGCCACAATTTTCCCATTCTCTCCTCTCACATGCACACACTTTGTTGGAATCTGTAGTCTGGTCTCCTCTTGCCCTAGGCTCAGACTTTGATCCCGCTTTGGGTTGTCCTCCTATTGCAGCTAACAGTTGCTTGCGGTATTAATAATTATTTAATTTGTATTATCATAGTACGTAGGAATTTTGGTCATGGCTCAGGTCACATTGTGCTAGGCACTGTACAAGCAGAAAAGAAAAAAACAGCCCCTCCCCAGAGAACTTAGTTTATAAATACTCTTTTTGCTGCTTGGTGGGTGTCTCTGATGGCCATGCAACACTCACCAGTGTGGCTATGTAAATATTCCTATGGTTTGAGACAGGCTTTCTTCCTTTTGCAGGTTTGATGAGCCGATCCCATCCCTGCGGGTAATGAAGCGGCTTGCCTATCAGAGCGAGGACGTCCCAGTTGTCTTTGCATTGGTGGACAATGGAGACATTGCTTTTTACTCCTTCAAAGAATTCAAGCTGCCTGTTGATATTTATTAATGAAGTTACCATCCCTTGAAGAAATTGCTTTGGGGCAGAGGGCGAGGGGCTTTATTCAAGACTTGATTTCTTACATCAGATAGCAACTCTGATAATCTGTCTGCGTGCAGGAGGGAAACCACCTTATCTGCTGCTACAGGCCTCAGCCAGCTAGGAGCTGGTTCATTTATAAATTCAAGATACATTTCAAGCAAGCAGGCATGATGTTTTATGCATTATCTGGACTCCTCCTGGCTGGAGCATGCACCGCTTTGTTCTTTAAGCCATTGGTTCTTCAGTTGTTATCATCCTGCGGGCCATTTCCCCATGACCTTTTCTCTGTCCTTGTTGGCCTTTAGAACAAACTTCACATGTTGCGTTCTGAACAACTGGGCTAGGCCAGTCTGAATATAACATAGGAATGGTTTGAGAACCTCTGCTGTAGGTCAGTCAGACTCTTAAGCTAATCAGGTCAGTAATGATCGAGCAAGCCTCTATTACTCAACTGCACCAACACCCAGCTAATAAAATACTTAACAAAATATTGGTGCAATAGAAGTAAAGGTGCTGCAACAGAATGCTGCTACAGGAATGATAATGCTAGCAGGAGCTAATAGTCCTGGACGAATGTTATCTGCTGGTGATCATCAACCTCCTAGAGCTGCCCTGTAAGCCTGTGGAGTTGCAGAGAGCCAGGAAGTCACTGCAGAGCAACATGCTAACATTGTATTATGATGTTTGTGCTGAGAAGTGTCATCGTGGCACGACATCATCTTCAATTAAAACTACAGCCCCCAGCGTCAAGACATCTCATCGTCACAATAGCGTGGCTCCGTTGCCAGTTGACACCTTTTCTTTTAGATGCAGGTATATATTTCTCTTTTGCAAGTGAGAGGAGCTTTGATAAAACCTGCAAATTCTCCATAAGCCAGGCAGAGGATCACTGTCCATTACCATTACAGTATCAACCAATTGCCTTCCAGCCTTTGTCAGTGTGGAAACCCTCCAGCTGACCCTCCTGATACAAAACTTGCTTTAACTTCTATGCAAAAAAGGCCAGTGTGACCAGTTTCAGAAAGACCCGTTCTGTGGCTAAAATGTCTCCTAACATTACTGGGCTCAGAGTGCAGCTTTCTCCAGGAGTGCTACAGCAAATGTTTTAAATGCATTTTATTTGATACAGAACGTTTTGGATGGAGATGTTTTGAGTTGACAGCTAAAGCAATAAAATAGCCTTTTCCAACAATGCAAACCCCCTTAGCATTGGTATTATTTTTACTGGTGTGTCTGAGAAAATTGACCAGTAGGGGTTTGCCCTGCAAGAGGGTAGCATTTGGAACGGCGCTGTCACTGAATGCAGTCATACAGAGCCTGAGGCCATGCACAGTGCTGCTGGCAGTGTGGCACATCTTCCTTGTGTACTGTCCAATGTGCCACAGTGCAATGGCAGTGGCTCTTGCCCTGATTGCTTTGTGTATCCCTGTGATCAGTTGACATGCTGTCCCAAATCATCAGCTGCTTTAGGTGAGCATAGCTGTACTGTCTTCAGTAGAGAAAATGTTTGTTTGCATCTGCTGAGATTATGGACCCTCTTGGTCTCCTGTACTCCCCATGCACCTTCCTAACCACTAGAAGGAAATAAGGGTGCCTTTGTCCTGTGCCTGTTTGAATTTTGAAGGTCTGGACATGGTTGGTGGCAGCTCCATTTGTCTTACTCATAGGGATATAAACTATTTTAAAAAACTGGTTAAACACACTTTAACCATGGAGTGACTGGGTTGGACAGGGGGCTGCTCCAGCCCACCTGGGCTGTCGGTTAACCAGTTACCGGTAAGCATTACCCAGTGAAGTTATCCCTTTTCATCCCTACTTACCTGAAACATGCAAAAATGCTGAGTATCAGGAGCTCCAGTGATTTCCCTGTTCTCAGATAAAGCAAGAAGAGCTCCAAATTTGTCCCTGGAGTTAGGCAGACCCAACTCCTGTGGACTTCAGTCAAAGTTGTACTTTCTTACTCCAAGGCAAAATTCTGTGGACTCCAGAAGAGCTCTAGGATGAGTTTCCCTGAGGGAGACAAGACTCTGATTCAGCACAAAATAATTACAATGTAATAACCACTTTGGGTAGGATTGAGAAACTGTAGCTGAATTGCTCAGCTGCTTTGGATGCCTATACCAGAACTGGAGCACAATCCAGACTCCTCCTGCCCGTGCCACTGAACAATCTGACAGTGCAGCAAGATGGCAGCAGGAGTCTAGAAAGGGACATATTAATTAAAGCTTTGTTTGAAATAGAACTGAAATGTTGCCATGTTTTGGAAGTTGTCCCATAGGATCAATGCCTGTTTGCAGCATTATACTTTTTTTATGTTGCAGTGGTCTGACAGGGCAGTGGACTGCCATTCTGCAGCAGTGTGGTACAGAGCATGTATTTTGGACCAGCTAATGTCCCCTCACATTAGGACAGGTGTGGGGAACCTCAAACCCGAGGGCTGGATGCTGCCCCCGCCCTCCCCCCCAGGCTCTGGTGTATGAGGGGAATGTGGGGAGCATCTTTCTCATTCTCAGTCAGGGGCCACACGTCCGTGAGAGTATCTTTTTCTTTTTGCTTCTCACTTGTGTATGGCCTCCGACTGATTTTTCTGTGGGTGAGCGGCCTCTGACCCAAAAAAGGTTCCCCACCCCTGCATTAGGACATGAGTTCTCTTCAGGAAAATTGTGATGAAACCACATATCTCGGTGCTTCTAGCCATGTGATCTTTCTGAGAGCAATGAGGGACACAATCTAGGCTAGTGAGTGGGCTATACAAGTGACCCTCCTTCACCTCACTGTGCTGCAAGATTGTCGTAACCAAGATGGTCTCCTGAGCTAGGGTAGTTTTGCTAACTGCACTTGCATACCTAGAATCTGCAGGGTATGCTGATTGAACCATAGCAGTGCTTTGACCTCACTTCATGTGCCTTTGCTTTAAGTGCATGTCATTTTTGTAATACAGGTAGGAAAAAAACCTGTGCTGATGAAAACTAGCAGATTCTGGCAACCTAGTGCGTGAGTCACACACAGAACTCGAATGAACCACATGTGGCCCTTGGGAAACAGGTATACACACCACTGGCCTAGAGTGTGTAGAACTTTCTCTATACACTTTGGTTTTTTTTAAGTAAATGCTAGGTGGGGTTAGTTCCTGTTTCTAGCTTCATTCTTCATGCTAACATATCAGTCCTCATACTACAGGAGCGGTCTGTAAACAAAACAAAACAAAAAAAAAAAAACACAACAAGGTGAAAAGGACAGAAGCAGAAGAGGAATGTGGCATTCAGCTCCATCATTCTGTGGACTCTACATTTCTGAGTCCCTTTTCTTTCTTTTGGCTTGTTCAGCTCTCCTCTGTGGCTTACAAGTACCTTCACGTCTGACTCATCACAGGCATAATTATAAATCATTACATAATCATTAGCCAATCGCTTTGTCCATCTCTGAACAATCATCTTTTATGCAGGAATAAATGTGAACATATACTTCATTATGAGGTGGAGGCTTGCACCTGTGTGCCCCATGAATTGACTGTCCTTGTGAAGGGAAGGCATAACCTGTTAAGGGATGCTGTTAAAAACCCCTTTTGTCTGACCATGTTCTCCTTCCACAAGTAACACTTGAGATCACTGTTACAAAGATAAAAAACAACAAATGGTCTGTTAGTCTATAAAATGCTAACAAAATATGTAGATGGTATCATGAGCTGTGTGCGCCCACAAAAGCTCATGATACCATCTACATATTTTGTTAGTCTATAAAGTGCTACCAGACCATTTGTTGTTTTTTTCTGTAACAAACTAACGTGGCTATCCTCTGAAGCTCCTGTTACAAAGATGTTTTGCAGTGTTCTGACTGCATTTGATAGTCCCTTTTGTGTACATCCCCTTTTCAGTCTACTCGGTATACTCAGCTTCCCTTGTGGTTTTTGTGGGTAAGACCAGCGTGAAAGATTTTTTTTTTATTATTATTTTAATAGAAAGATGTGCCTGGGAAAGCAGGAAGGCTGGTGGGAGGGCTGTTAAGTTGTGAGAAACCACTTTAATTCAGTTTTGGAGACTAGCCAGATTCCAAGTTGCCCATGCTCTGCCTGGCATCTTTCCTCTCCCTCGCAAATGTGGCTAGCACCGTGCAGTTAGGGCTGAGTTGTCCTCGTGCTTTAGGCCCTACCTCTGATCTCACGCCGGTGCGAATTAGGAGTAGCCCCGTTTACATTAAGGCAGTTACACTGGAAAGGGAGCAGGGTCGGCCCCTGGACGCTGGGCTTTCCCCGGTCCGGGCGGGGTGGAGCCTAGTGTATCTTTGCTTCCCTGCGCTGATGGGAACCGAGCGAAGCTGGCGTTACGGCAGGTAAATCGAGGTACCGTGCTATGGGCGGGCGGGGGGGGAAGGGTCTACGACTCATGAATATTAATGAGCTCAATACTCACCCTGCCTGAATATCAATTAGCTTGTTAATATCCGCCGCTGTATTGCACAGACCGCTCCATTCGAAGAGGGCGGCTGCGCTGGAGGCTTATTCACGAGCAGGGCTGGCCGCCCCCTGATTGGCTGGTCAGAGGAAGGTGGCTGTGTGAATTATTCATCAGCACGTGGGGGTGCGTGGGCGGGACCCGAAAAAAAGCGGCATGACCACGCCCTGGGATTTGCATATCCGGTGAGCCCCGCCCCTCCCGGAGGTATCCGGGAAGACGAGGAGGCGGCGGCGGCTGCGCTGGCGGAGGAGCCCGTGGCCCAGGCGCCGGCTGCAGGGGACACCACAGCCCGCGGCCTCCTCCGGGCCCAGGCAACGCTCTCAGGTGAGTGCCGGGCCAGCCCCTCACCCGCCAGGGGGCGGGAAGCAGCCGGGGGTTTAGGGCCTGGCGGGGCCCTAGCCGCTCCGGGGTCACGGGGCCGGGCGCCGCGGGCCTCACCTGCCCTGCCGCGGGCCCCGGGCTCCGCCCCGCGAACGGCTGTGGGGGGGCCGGGGGCTGAGCCTCGCTTAGCCGTGAGGGGACGCCCTGGGCGCTCACCTGGGCCTGCCGCGCCTCTGGCTGAGAGGGGTGGGCCGGGGACGGAAATCCCCTCTCGCCGTGGGCTGGGCCGGCTTCTTCAGCTCCGTACCCTGGAGGTGTCTGAGTCCGGGGTCTGTGCCCCTGGCACTGCTCTTTGTGCCCCGCTCCGCTGCTTCAGAGCGCCTGACGGAAACTCGTCGCCCCACTTAGGGGTGCCCGCGAGTCGCTGAGTATCAGAGGCAGCAAAGGGCCGAGGAGAGAGGGGCCGGTGCTGGGGGGGAGCTGGCTTAAAAGCAGCTTCTGTTTGCTGCGGCCCAGGGGTTGCTGCTGGAGCAGCCTCTGCCCGCAGCCAGCCTGGGACACCTCAAACGGGGGCCGCTGGACCTGGCGTGGGGCAGGACGGCGCAATCCTGGCTCATGCTGGCTCTGAGACTTAGCCCACAGTGGTCCTGCAGATCACCTCCCCTTATTGACTAATCATGTAGTCGATACAAATTGTAGTGACATGGGCAGTTGGTGAAGGCAGGGAGAGGCAAGCCCCCCTGCCCCTTCTGTTGTGGCCCTGCCTCTTCCATGCCCTCCCCCCCCCCCCACCAGGAGACAGGGTGGTATGGTGTGCATATGCTCCCCACTTCCAACTGAGGGGCGGGGAGCAGGTGGACATGCGCTTGACCTGGCCTCCCCTGCTCCGGAGGCAGGCATGCCCTTTACATACCACCAGCCTGGCCTTTCCAGCACCAGGGGAGGGAGGAAGTGTGGCCTCTCCAGCCCCCCCCCAAGCACTGGGGCAGAGAGGCGAGCATGGCTTGGCTGGCCTCTCCTTGTACTCTCTTCCCTCCCCTCCCCCCCCCCTGCACTAGGGGAGGGAGGAGAGTATGCAGCTCGGCCTGCCTCTTCAGCCCCAGAGCACCAGCAGGGCATGCACAGTGGGTAGCAACACTCCACCCCCAGAATGCCTATAGTAGGCTTTTTAGGGGCAGATTGTGGGCAGGCTATGCCTTACATACCTGACTCCCATGTGTGTCAACTACACAATTAGCCAAATACCTGCTCCTTAACTTCCTTAGCCCCAGTAAGCCAGGCACACCAAAAGGGCTAGGCTCACTTGCATCATCTTGACAAGGAGAGGCCTTGTTGCATGTTTTAGAGGTGTTCTGTGGCCAACCAACAGCAGAAGCAGATCCCAGAGGCCTGGGGCTTTACCCCATAGAATACCTTACCTCTGCTCTCCCCTCCCCCATAGTGCCAATCTGGGTTGTTACAGCCAGCCTCAAACACAGAGAATAATACTTGGGCATCTGAGGGAGGCAGGCAGGCAGGCAAGATCCAAATGAAATAGTCGCATATGTTGTCAAGACTAAGACCAGCTGTAAGAATATGGTGTCTGAGAGAAGGCATAGCTGCCAGATCAGGATGAAGCTTAAACTGTTCATGCATTGTGTTTCAGTGAAAACCTGAATACTTTGAAGTCTGAGCACATTCTGCAGTTCCCTTCTATCTTAGCACCATTGGTGCTATAATCTAGCCAGAGATGTGAGAGTGAATTAGGCAAATAATTATTTTTGTTGCCCCATTTCCCCATGACAACAGGGTGCCCATGTGGCACCCCTGGATTGTCCCCATCTCTCTCTCTCTGTTTCACTGCCATGCTGGAATGAAGAGCTTGTCTCTTCCAGGGGATGCCTGTATTGCATTTAGATAACTGACAGGGGCCAGCCATGGATGACTTGGATTTGGGCTAAGGGGCTGTTTAATGGCTGTGTAGACATTTGGCCAGACAGACCCTCCCAGCCTAAATCTCGGCACTGCTGTTAGCCCTTATCCTGAGTCACCTGGCAAAGCTAGTTGTGGGGTTTTTAATTGCAGTGTGTATATATACCCTAGGCCAGTGTTGGGCAACCAAGAATAGTGAGTGAGTGGCCCTCCTTCATTCAGGCAATTTGTGGCACTCCAAAAGTGCTGGGAAGGAGGGGGTGGGCGGGTAGAATAGAAACTGTGTAGCTCTGGTGCCCCAGTGCATGAGAGGTGGGGGCAGATGGGAGCCTTGGGTCTGAGCTGCAGATTGCCCACCACTGTCCTAGGCTTTGTCTACACTACAGAGCTTTTAGCGATACTGCCATATTGACACAGCCGTGTTACTAGTTGGGCAGTGTAGCTGCTGTTCATCTGCTCTTTTGCCAACAAAATACTTCCTCCTGACCACCCCCACGAGCTGTTCACACTGGCACTTGCCACGGCAAAACTTTTGTCTTTCAGTGGGGGGGTTGTCGTTCAGTTGCCAGTGTAGGTATAGACCTAGATTCCTAGCTTCTTCCTGCAGCCTTGTGGTCCTGGAGGTGGAGTCCTGAAATGCGTAATACCTTGTGGCTGGCCCCACCTTGCCACAGCCTGTGATCTTGGGGTAGATTAAAGTCTAGCCATGTCACTGCTGTTTGTGGTAGAAATGCTCTCAGAATTGATACCCTAGGTCAGTGTTTCCCAACTGGGGTTCTGTGGACCATCATCAGGGGTTCTGCAAGAAATCGTGGAATAAATAACACTGGGCGGGGCCTGGAGCATCTGTCATGGCCTTCGCCTCCCGCCCTGGCACTCAGCTGACTTCTGCGCAGCTCAGCTGGGCCGCTGTGCGGGAGCAAGCAGCCATTTGGGGCTCTGCAAGTGAGAGGCAGGAGGGGGAGGATATTTTAAAAAAAAAAAAAAGACTAGATAATAGACAGGAAAAATACTCCAATGTTTTTCTTACAATGTAAACACACACACACAACAGCTCTTTACAAATATATTTTCTTGAAAAAATTTAGCAGTAATTGAATTGTGCTCCCTGCTGTCAACTTTTTCTGGCCAAGCAAACATTTTCATAAGTAGGGGTTCCTTGGGATATGAAAAATTATTTTAGGGGTTCCTCCATGGGGGAAAAGGTTGGGAATCACTGCCCTAGGTGGTTGCTTGTCCAACCTATGTCTGAAGCGCTCTCTGGATAGTGTTTAAGGCAGGATGCTTTTCAGAGTACTGGACCATCAACATCTTCTGTTAAATAAGTTTTAGATTTTTGACCCCAACAAGCTTAATTTACTGCATTTGCTCTTCAATAGATATGTAAGAATGACTGCAAGCTTGTCTCCCAATGGAGTTTCTCCCTTGCATCAGTGTGAAACCTCTGTGCTTTTCTGTCTAGCTTCCCTAGTTTAATTGTTAATGGATTACAGAATGATTCATGGGCAATATTTCCCTGATGCATAAATATTAATGCAGTTGGGACCTCCCTGGTCCACTCTGTTGGTCCCAGACGAGGGAGTTTTCTTGACCAGGGGAGGGTAGAGAGGAGTTCCAGCCTCTCCACTGAGCTCTTCTCCCCAGCTACCAGACACCAAATGCCCTCTGACCGCTGGCTGTGGTGGCCCTGTGGGCGTTCACAACCCCGATAGCTGTGGGCTCTGCAGCCCTCCCCCTTTTCTGGCCCCACAGACTCCAGTGCTCCATTGTCATCTCTGCCGCTCCCCCTCCCCTGCAGGTTCTGATGCCCCTGCTGACTTCCCAGCTTGGCTGACTGCGGGATCTGGTGCCCTGTGGGCTCCGCAGCCCCGCAAGCTGACTGTGCTGCCAGCCGCAAGCAATCTCTGTGCTGGGACTCTCTAGTCCAGCAACATCCTTCCGGACCACGGATGTTACTGGACCAGAGTCCCAGACCACAGAGGTTCAACCTGTATTAGTTTTGCATGTGGGATTAGATCCAGTATAGCCATCTGTCCACTTAGTTTTTTCCTTCCAGGGACTGATGTTCTGAAGTGTCATTGCTGGCATTCATTCTGCTTTGCAAGTCTTTATCCTTGTTACCTAAGATCTACACTGTGAGTAAATAAAAATGGTCAGGGCTCGACAAACTATGGAATCTACTCGCCTGTGGCGAGTAGATTTCAGCTGCGCTCCCCTTTTACTGGCAGCACGCGCATGCACAATGCGGCTTTTGCGCAAATGCATCAACGATTTGATTAGTCAGTTAATCGATATTTAACATCCTTAGCCAGTACATGGCTCAGCAATGTGAAAAATCCACCTCAGAGCACCATAGCTATGCTGAGCTAGCCCCTTGTGTAGACACAGCTAGCTCAAGAGAAGAAAGCTTCCATCAACTGTGCTACCATGAAGTGGAATTCTTGTAGTGACAGGAAAAATTCCTTCAGTTGCTTATCTGTCTGTATTACGAGGTTACAGCAGACAGTGCTGTAGCATTGTAGTATAGACATGGCCATAATGTTTGTAAAGCAGTTAATCTCTGAAGCACACTTTATGGTTATTAGTATAACTAGTGTAGAGTCCTTAAAGTAAATGTCTTAAATTCTATTTCTGAAGTAGATAACAGTACAAAAAGCTTTGCGTCATAGGCGTGTGGGGTGTGATAAAGGGGGAGAATTGGAGTACAATAACTGAAAACACTTGAATTGTAACCCAGCTACTTCATTGATAACCTTACCCTCCGAAGATGTGCCTAGACTGCAGTCTTTTTTTTGAAAAGACTTTACCTGCATCTAAACTGCAGCTGTGTTCTTTCAAAAGTAAATCGAAAGAACGTGGCAGTTTTTTCGATCGCGGTAAACCTCATTTTGCAAGGAATAACACCTTTTTTTATGAAGCTATGAATGTGAGCTCTTGAGTTCATCTTTTGAAAGTGTTGTGCAGGTTTTCTTTGAGAGTGAGGATTATGAGATCAGGTGTAATGTGATTGCTTTGTGAAAAGTGTTCATCCACAAGTGACTTGGTGTTTGTCTATATCATTTTCTGAGTTCATTTGAGAGCATGATTGGCTGGCTTCCTCCACGGTGGTGGTTGGGGCATTTTGTGAATTGGATGACGTATGTGACATGTCATAGGTATGTGTACAACTCCTGGATCTTAAAAGGTGCATGTCCAGAGGGTTTTGCATATGGTGTTCTGGCAGGATCTGGTGTTGCATTGAGTTTGTGTGTGAGGAGCTTGGTTCTGATGAGATTGAGTGTTTGAAGGTCAGAAGAGGGGATTCAGGAAAGATTTTTCAGGATTTTGCCCACATTGAATGTGTCATAATTGTTATCCTATATGGGTTCCGGGGCAAGATGTATGTACATGTGTGAGGATTTGAGTCACCAGCAAGTAGTTAGAATTTTTTCTTCTACATCTTTCCTTTTGGTGCTGCTGTGGTAATAAAGTGCCTTTGTGATGTCCTCCTCGATAGACCCACCATATATCTGGCCTAAAAATGTTGTTGCAACATGACTCTCCAGATACTATACCTTCCTTCCTTGAGTCACCTGTTTTATTGGGAGAGCATATCAAGAGCTCTGCGTCACATCCAATACATCTCTTCATAGTTTGCTTTTTCAGTGAAAAGGCTTTGTTGTGCTACTTCATTTTGAAACCTCATGTGTTACCATGATATGGAGGGTACAAAGGAATCTTAACGCAAGAGGTTTGGACAGAATTTCTGGACTCATAAGGATTTGGCAGCTTTTAGTAGTTTTTAGCATTGTGCTGTGGTAGTGTATGAATTTGCATGATTAAGTTTAAGTAAAGCTTAAGATTAAGTAAAGATTGCCTGAGAACTCATTCTCTTAAGCTTCAAATCTAATGGAGTGGGGGGCGGGGGAGAAAGGGCACTGCCTGCTGTTGCACTCTGGTTAGTGTTGGTGGGAGAATCTCTTGGATCCTTCTGTTGTTCTCCTTACTAGTGCAGAGTTAGTTCCTTACAAGTCACTTTTAGCATGTCATTCAGTTTTCTCTAAGCTCTTTACTTTCTACAACTTTTCCTTTATTCAGACTTTCTGCTGACTTTTAATACTGCAATAACTCATTTGGTAACCAGTTGTTGCTGTAGCAGAGTAGATAAAAAACCATTTTTTTAAAACTTAAATTGGATTTTATGTAAATTAAATGGAACCTGTATTTGAAATTATGGTAATGTATGTTAAGGCCTAAATTTATTCTAATCTCTGATCAACTAGTTCTAAAAGCTTGAAGGACGTTATTTCTTGTGACCATCAGTTCATTTCACTATTTAGAGGTGATGTTTCTGTTTAATCAATTATTTTAAATGAAAAATGTTTTGATGAACTTCTATGTATCCAGCACATTTAAAGCAGTTGTATTTAATTAAGCAACTTTGAAATGCTGTGAGGGTTCTGGCATTTTTAATTGGATTTGAAATCCCATCCAAGTAGAGCTTGACACTCAGCACAGATAAAACAAAATTTAGTAAATGTAGTATTCACTGTTTTCTAACATAATGTAAAAATTAATTTACATTTATTCAGATTCTTAAGCTATATTATTGCTAAAATAAATGTGTAGGGAGCTATTGTATCTTCCTGGTTTGCAATAAGAAGCATCATGTTTAGTGTAGCTAGGCTATATTTAGTTGCAATTCCCTCATGGTCTTTATGATTATCAGTTAATGATTAATCAACCATTCTTTAGGACAAGAAGTACAAGACAAATGCAAAACTCAGTTAAAATCAATGATTTAAACCAAGGTTTCCTTTTCACTGATTTAATGCATTATTAAAATTGTTGATTTAAATAAATCCACCCTGAACTATAGAAGATAACTGTGCCAGTGATAACAATCTGAGTTTTAGAATACAGCAAAGGATTGTCTCAGCAAATTATATATTTCCCACTTGGCCAACTTTAGCAGATTTTATTATCTGTCTCAGGACCGTTGAACTCAGTTGAGCACAGTAATCTTAAACAGTGGGGGGGAGGGAGTATTCAAAGTGGCAGTGCTGCCAGGTAGGGACTCCATGTGGGTGCTGCCCCATTGAAACGCCGCCATGAGGGACTCCCTAGCTGACCCTGGGCTCTGTGCGGCATTTCCGCGGAACCCAGAGTCAGCTGGGGAGTCCCCAGCTGATCCTGGGCTCTGTGCGGCATTTCCGCGGAACCCAGAGTCAGCTGGGGAGTCCCCAGCTGATCCTGGGTTCCGTGCGGCATTTCAAAGAGGCAGCACCGCACAGAGCCTGGGATCAGCTGGGGACTCCCTAGCTGACTCTGGGTTCCACGGACATGCGCATGGAGCCTGGTATCAGCAGGGGAGTCCCCCGCTGACCCCAGGCTCCATGCAGGTGCTTGTGCTTTGAAATGCCCCCACTGGGGACTCCTGTATATTTCAAACCTGGCACACCACTTGCAACTGGGGGACAGTGGGAAGTCTGGCTGGCTCCAGGAGGAATGCAGAAGTGCCTATCGACTAGTTGAGTAGTCGATGGGAATTCCATCGACTAGTAAATTAATCTATATTTAACATCCTTAGCACCGACCCACTTCAACCTGACCCCTCTTGCCCTTCCTCAGCTCCAGCCCTCCCCCCTTAAGCCATAGTCCCAACTCAGGCACTGGGGAGCAAGGGACTAACACCCTTTGACCCCTACCTCATGCCCTGTGCCTTTGACTCTTTAACCTTTGACCTCTACAGCCCATGCCAGCACCCTCTTGCCCTGTGACCCCACCATGCCCTCACCCAACACCCCTTTGCCCCCACCTCACCCCTGCACTCCCAGAGTGAGGCTGCCCCCTCTAGCGAGCGTGGCCATTACTGTTGTGCTGGCAGGGGGAGCAGCTGTTGGCAGCATGTGCACTCCCTCCTCCTTTGTGCCCCTTCCCTCCCCGAGCATGTCTCATGCCCCCATGGGTAGAGGTGGGGGGAACACAGAGCCCCAGCCGGGCTGCCATCTTACCTGGGAGGGAGGGAGGTGCTTCCTGCTGCTGCCTCAGTTTTAGCTCCAGCAGCCATCAGCTGTTCACAGCAGCTCACCACCACACCTCAAACTTCAGCTCTGGCAGCCAGTGGTTCGCAGCCCAGCACCAATCCATGGACTGGCAGTTGGGTCCTGCTCCGCTAAATGGTCTTGATATGCCCTGGACTAGAGCATCTTTGAATAATTTGCCAAGCTTTGAACTCTTATCAAGGGGAGAAGTTGGAACCTGAACAAAGGCTGTTTAGGAAGAGTACTCTTCTTCCCTCCCCTTCCTCCCCCCCCCCCCCCCCCGCCTTCTACACTCTCCTTGTGTGTTCCATGTGGCATATGTGCCTGTTAGTTTTTGGCATCTGAAAGTCTGTGTTTGATGCTAATTGCTGTCTGAGTGTCTCTATTGAGTGGAAACAGGATCCTTTCACAGCTTGGACTCACCCTGCCACACTGTGTGAACAATGAAGAGTAATAGGCTTGTGGCTGAGTTTAATTGGATGCAGCGGAGGAGGGCATCTCATAATATTTGTCTGAGCATAGAGCCAGGGATGCTAAAGGAGCTAGCTTTAAATAGCCCATTATGAGCAAGGTGTCTGTCACATATTATGTTCCAACTTGTTCACAGGCAAGATGGACTGGAATCTGGGGTATTGTTACTTGCAGGTGGACTAAACTCGGATTCCCTTCAGCTGAGACGCATCTTTTCTGGGTGAAGCCTGTAGTGCATGAGCGTGTAGTTTCTGGTAAGAGGCTGATCTTGCATTTTCTCTTAGGCTTTAATGCCCTGTGGACAGCATCAACTGCTCAGAAAGCAGACATAGCTTTGGAAGGCTCCACTCTGGCTACTAGTGGCCACAGCTACAACCACATGCTGTCCGCAGTCAGTGGCATTTGTGTGTCTATTCTATAACTGCAGAGCAAAATGGGCTGCAGTTTTATGTAAGACACCAAAGAAGGGTGTTTGCGAGAGAAATTGGGCTGGCAAAAAGGAAGCGTGCACCTGAGATACAAGATGATATAGACATGGGTGGCGAGTAATATGGACTTGTGGTGCCCATGCTCCAGCAATATTCAGAGCCGGGGGCCCTGTTCCACCAATATTTGAAGCTGGGTCTCTCCCCTGGCCCTGCCTGGAGTGGGCCCCGGCCCCTATCTGCGCCCCACTCCTCACCCACCCCCCCCCGCGTCCTCCCACCCCGGACCCAGACTGTCCCTGCTGTGCGCAGCTTTCAGTCTGGCTCCCCCTTACCGGTGCGCACTGCTGGCTGCTGCTGCCATGCGCGGCGTTTACAGGTGAGCGGGGAGACGCCCGGGCATGACGTGACTTCACGGCCTGGGACTTTAAAACTGCTCGGCGCGGCATTGCGCCATGTGGCCTAGCTCTGGGTTCGGAGTCCGGGGACTTCTGGAGTCCGAGCACAGACTCCGGCCCCGCAAAGTGGAAGGCAGATGGTAAGGTAAGGGAGGGGAGGGGGAAAAACTAGGGGAAAGGGGTGGAAGAGGAAGGGGCTTGGGGGGGGGGAGGGGGAAATAGGGGAAGGCACCAAGGGACAGGGTGGAGGAGACACATGCCGGGGGCCAATTGCAGACAATGAGGAAAAGGGGAGGTGTCAGTGGGAGGGGGGACAGGGTGATGCTGGGAGAGGAGAGAGTAAGGGCATTGGGGGCTGGAGGGGGAGGTGCTGGGAGAAGTCTTGAAAGAAGGCGTGGGCATGAGAGGTGGGGATGGAGCAAGTCATGTGTGAGGGCACAGAGGGGCATGAGGAGAATGGGGGCAGAGAGTGGTGAGGGGGTGGGCATCAGGGAAAAAGGGGGCAGGGGCAGTAAGGGAAGGGGGAGGCACCAGGAGGGTGCAGGGCTGAGGGAAGGTGCAGGTGCCAGGGGATTCTGGGGGTGAAGCAGAAGGGCAGACACCTGCAGGGGAGGGACCAGCACCAGAGGAGAGAGGTGAGGGAGGTGTGAGAAGAGGGGATGAGGAGGGGTAGCTCACATGATTAGAGTGGGGCTACTGGAGGAGTGGGCACAGGGAGGTGAGAAGGGCTGGTGGAGGGGGGCAGGTCGCAGGAGGGCTGAGGGCAGAGAGAAGGGCAGGAGTCAGTACAGCAGAGGAGCTGATGGAGCAAGGGGAGGAGACATGGCAGCAGAGAGAGAAAGGTAAAGGTTTATAAAATATTTATTAACTTGGGTGCCACAGTGGCACATCCAAACAAGCCACATGAACTCAGTACAGGTGCACAACGCAAAATTCATTCTGCTCATGGGAGGAAACTCTTAGGCTATGTCTACACTGGCGGCTTCTTGTGCAAGAACATGTCCACACTGCCATGTGCGAGCTGTGCTTTTGCGCAAGAGCATCCATGGCAGTGTGGACACTCTCTTGAGCAAGAAAGCTCCGATGGCCATTTTAGCCATAGGGGTTTCTTGCATAAGAAATCCCTGCCGAGCATCCACACTGCCCTCTTGCGCAAGAGAGCTTACACCTGTTAGAAAAGAGCATAGCTCTTGCCCAAGACGCCCTCTCTTACCACGCCATACTGCAAATTTCCTTGCACAAGAGCAGGCGGGCAATGTGGATACTCTGTGGGTTCTTGCACAAGAAGCCACGAGTGTAGACATAGCCTTAGAGGGAACACTTCCCCCAGCCTCTCTGCCCCCGAGTTAGTGTCACACACATTGGGTTAATGCAATTGCAGGATAGTTGCATGAGGGGGGTTTGGTGGGGGCCAAACTAATCCCTGTTGGTAGGAGGATGGTGGGGAAAAGTCCTTCGAGAGGGTTGACATGACACCTTTTACTTCTAGTCATGTGTCCATCTTGCCCTGAGCTATTACCTCCAGGGGTGTGGTTAACGGGGGTCGGGGGTGTGGCTAATGGGGCACCACCAAAAATTATACAAACCTGCTGCCCCTGGATATAGAATGTGTGGAATCTCTCTTGGGTGCAAGTCATCTTTGATTGCAATGGGAATAGTTCATCAGTTTGCAGAGTGATGCATGTTGGTGCTAGTTGCTATTAGATATCTTGATGTCAGCTATTACTAAGGTTCCTTAACTGGTTTAACAGTTCAGTGTTGACTGGATTCTGAATGCTGCATCCCTTGACATACGCATGCATAACCATCATGTGTTAGATGCAATGAATCCTTCCTAAGCTTTGTTACAGGGTTACAATTGCATTTATCTGTCCTTTCAAAAGAAACCCTCTCTTCTTTGCTGCCTTGCCTTTGTCTATATTAGGGATGTTAAAATGCATTAAGTAATTGTGTAACACTGAAAATTTAGGTGTAACGTATGTAGACATGAGCCAGTGCACAGAGGGAGCCAGCTTTTAAGCGAGCTTTCCATGCATACCGGCTTCTGCTTGCCACCCCCCCATGCTTCTGTCTCTGATACAGAGAACAGCAGTGCAGGGGGGAGGTAGGGAAGGGGCCTCTCCAGGAGCCAGTGCATGCGGGGAGCTGGCTTTTAAACTGACTCCTGCCAGTTGTGTGTTCTCCCCACCCCCCACACACCTGCCCTGTGCTGCTCTCTCTGATACGGAGAGAGTGGACAGCTGGGATCTTGCTGGCTGTACACCCAGGTAAATAGCCAGCCTGTGCAGTCCCCCTCCCCTTCTCCACCCACCAGGTCTGGGGAACATGGCCAGAGCAGCCTTCCCCCTCCCTCTCCTCACCCACCTGAGCCCCTGGCAAGAACCCAGCGGGCAAGCTGTGCAGGCCTCTTGTGACCCAGGGAGAAGTCGGCAGACAGGATGTGTGGTCCCCCCACCTGCCCCAGGTTGCCCCCATGGAGAAGCCGGCAGCCACCCCTGCCCTGAGCTGCCTCTTCTCCCAACCCCTGGCTCTGACTCCTGCACCTCCCCTGCCCTGAGCCCCTTCTCACCCCCAACCCCGATTCCTCCACACTTCACACCCCTGGCCTCCTGCCCTGACTCCTGCACCCCCGACACCTCAAGCCCCTCCCCTGAAGGACCCAGGCAATGCTGAGTAAGTCTTCTGGTTTACTATACTCATCTGTGCTGTCTTTTTGGCCAGTGGAAGTCTCCTTTCCCCATACTTGTAAAACCAGTTACTTTGAACTAGTTAATTGAAGTTTCTGTGTGAGTTTTCCTGGTTTCATGGGCCCAAGATATCCATTGCCAAGGATACACCCTTTTCCATTTTTACTCTCCCTGTCTGGCTAAGGCAAAGTTACTGAATATAGGTGTGATACTTTCCTTGCATAGTAGAGCAGGTTGTCACTTCTACAGCTACTGCTCACTTCTAAGTGTATGTGCAATGTGCCTGAGGTGGCATGTGGCCATGATTCATTGCTGAATTTGGTCTGCTGGTTGGATTGTGAACTTCCATGGCTTGGGCCGTGTATTGATGGGGAGTATAACATGAATGCCAAGCAGGGTGGATTGATTAAATCAATTATTTAAATTGCCTTGATTTAAATTGCAATTTAAATCACCAAAAAAATCATTGCTTTAAATCAAGTTACCAAAAAACTAAAACTGCTTATGCTTAGCGTGCACTTAATTTGGGAGTAAACCCCACAGAAGTGCCAGTGAGTTCAGTTTTTTGAGAAAACAAATACACAATGGGGTTCCCTTGGAAAAGCTGAGTTATGCTGAAGTAAAATAGGGAATAAACCCATGACATCACCTTTATGGTCTGTGGCCATGATGGTCCAAAATAAGGGGCATATGTGTCTGTCTATATATAAAGTTTTTCTGCTGGGTGACAGATAAGCTGCCGGGGGGCAGGGTTGGCAACCGTAGCAAGCACGTGGCTCAGCCAGCTAGTTAAGTGGATGTTTCTAGGGAAAAAAAGTTACAACACAGCAAACATCTTGGGAATGACACTTATACTAAAAGGCATAGAGAGAGTTTTGAAGAATGATGCATTACAAAGTGAATTACGTAAGTTACTAACCAGTTGATCCTCTCAGTCATATTCACATTTTTATCCCCATCACTTTCTCCCAAGAAGAGTTTTCCTTATGATTCATTCTTGCAACTAGGCCCTGCATCATTTTCTTGCACTGCTTACGTTTGACATGTTTTTCCTTTTTACTTCAAAATGTTCCCAGGTATGGTTTCTGGGCATAAGAGACACCCTGACAGTTTTTCTGACACACAAGTGTGGGGTAATAGAGAAAGCTCTTCCCTTTTTCTTTCCAGGCCACTCCACTGTTCCTTTCTATGCTGCCTCTGTCCTTTCTTATTTATTGTCACTCTGTCTTGAGATGCTCTCTTAACTAATGTCTCTGCTGTACATGGCCCAGGTTCACCACCACACAAGTGCAGAACAAAAACAATCCTATCCAGTTTAGGACTTTCTTTGCACATGTTACTTCTTAATCTGCTGAGAAACAGAAATTGAAAGCCCAGAACTTTCAAGAAGCAAGAGCTGGTAGTTAGACTGGGCAAACTAGAGCCATTAATTCATTTTTATGAGACTGTAAGGGTATGTCTACACTTGCATCCTCTTTCAAGAGAGGGATGCAAATGAAGACATTTGAAATGGCAAATGAAGCTGGGATTTAAATATCCCATGCTTCATTTGCATATTCACATTATGGCGCTATTTTGAAATAACAGATGCAGTGTAGATGCGGTTATTTCAAGAGAGAACCCTTCTCTCAAAATAACTGGTAACCGTTATTCCTCATACAATGAGGTTTATTTTGAGAGAAGGGTTTTCTCTCGAAATAACCGCATCTACACTGCATCTGTTATTTTGAAATAGCGCCATAATGTGAATATGCAAATGAAGCACCAGATATTTAAATCCCGGCTTCATTTGCAATTTCAAATGTCTTCATTTGCATCCCTCTCTTGAAAGAGGGTGCAAGTGTAGACATACCCTTAGTGATGAAATTTAATTGTAATTGTTTTTAAGAAATGTAATATTGATTTTTTTTTTTAATTTAAACTGGAATTTAATTTTTTAAATCTATTTTTATCCACCCTGGTGCTGAGCCATGGAGAGAGCCTTGTACTGAGATGCTTGACTCTTCTCTCTGAATTAAATTATGCAAACCTGGTGAAAGGGTTATATAGGCTCTAATCTTAGACTTATTTGGTGTAGGTTTTCAGATCACCTTGCAGTGACTTTGGTTTTTAAGTCTAAGGGGGTAGCAGTGTTAGTCTGTAACTTTAAAAACAACAATTAGTCCTGTGGCAACTGAGAGACTAACAAATATATAGTATCATGAGCTTTACTATATATAAATTTGTTAGTCTCTAAAGTGCCACAAGATTACTCATTGTTTTTGGTTTTTAAATGTGTTCCTGCTTTTTGACTCTTCTCCTCTCCCCCTTTTATTTTGATATTCCCTGCTGTCAAGATTCTATTTCAGACAGCTGAGCATCATTTCCTCACACCTGCTAGGGCTCTGATAGCTTTAGTTTCCACCCCAATCATGCAAATAAACCAAGCAGCTCAAGCTTACTTTCCCTTCTCTGTCAGTGCAGACTGGGAAGGGAAGAAAGCATACAGGAATTTCTAATGATAATTGGAAAGCTGTCTGCAGTGTAGTTGTAGCTGAGTTTGTCCATCCCTTTGCTCCCTATTTTCTTAACCAGGCCAAATGGTGCTTCACGCAATGCAATTTCCTACATAGTAGAAACACTGAAGTATCCTAACTGCTAGTGGCAAGAGTGGATGCAAACCCAGGACTGTATGTTGTCAGATATCCAAGTTTAACCCCATGCAGAAAAAAGAACAGCTTGCTCACCAGAACTTGGTGATCGTGTGAGGTTTTTTGTACTTTTAGTTTGCTAAAGTTTTTAAATTGATCCTTCTGCTGGCCTTGCTGGGAGATGTAACAAAACCCTTCAGGAATGACTGGTTTATTTATGGCCTTTGGTTGGTGACCTCATTATTGGTAGGAATGCAGAGATGGATTCCCACTTGTTTACAAGTGGGGGAGTAGAAGCACCAAGTGGCTGCCAAGGCTTTCTGTATTCTCCAGCTCATTGTGGGCAGGTAAAGTTTTAAATTACCTGTCTGGCCCAGTGGTTTGAATCAAGTGTTACAGGCCTCACGTAGTGTGGGGCACCAGTATTAGAAAATAACTCCTCCCCCCACCCCCACCCCCCGATACTCATTTTAAATCTTCTGGAAATGATCACACTGAAAATTCCCATCTTGCTCCATGTATGAACACACCCCTTCCTTGGGGAAAATCCCACACCCTAGGCCTGAAGTTTTGTAGCACTAGACTGAGGCATAGGTGTACTATTCTTTCCCCCTCCCCCATAAGTAGAGGATTGAGCCTGATGTTTTACAAAAGCAGGCTAATAATTAACCTAGCTACATTCCAGGCAACACTGGGTCCTTATGCTATACCCAGGAAGCCAGCCTAAAATGTTTACTTTCCCTTCCTCAGCCCAGTAGTCATAGGGTTGCCTAGGGTAAGAAGGATATACTAGCCAATGCTTCCACCAACTCTGGCTTTTTTAGTTGGTTTCTTTAATCCTTAATCTGACTGCTGTGCTATCCTTTGGCTTTCTATCTCGTCAGCTTTCTTGAACGAGGATAGGTGAAGAGATTAAAAAAGTGTGACAAAGTGTAAACTGCATTGTTGGTTTTTTTTAAAAACACACAGGATTTCTAGAATTGAGCAGCATGAAAATAGGAGGGTCTGGTTTGCATAATCCCTTCTGGGATACTGTTCTGCAGTGGTATTGAATTTGTCACTGTTAACTCCATGTATTGCTGTGGTGTCTCATCCTGGCCAAGGACCTAATTCTGTTTGGTTGGCTTTTTTACACTCTAAAATCCCATTTTAAACATGGTTTTGCTTTTTTTCATTAGGTTTCTCGTGCTAAGTGACTAAAGAAGGAAAATGAGAAGGTTTTTGAGACCAGGACATGATCCAGTCAGAGAGAGGCTCAAGCGTGACCTCTTCCAGTTTAATAAGGTATGGTGATTTCTTCAAGTGAGCTTTAAGATAAACACTCATGAAAGAGCAAATCTGTCAGTAGTCACTGGAGAGGAGGGGGATGGTTCATTCAGGTATGTATGGAAAAGCTAGATACCACAGAGGCGGATTGCCCTTGTATTGGGTAAATCAAAGCTGGTTTTTGCAATCCCCCAGTTACAAACATGTTGGTACATGTGCATGGCCATTCCTGAGCTTTGAGGTACCACATTCTTGGTTTTAGGTCTGCATTTGAGAGAACTGTGCATTTTCTCTGAGGGAGCAAGGAGGTATTTCAGTGTGGCCATAGTCCTGCAGTGACTAATACTTAACACTTGCATCAGTGTTTTGTGTCTTTAAAGTGCTACAAATGTTCTCGACACCTCTATGAAGGAAGTAGATATTCCCATTGTACCAATAATGTGGTTTCAGAATAGGGGTGTTAAAATGCAGGTAACTGGGTAAATGTGTAACCGCTGGGGGGAAAAAAACTCAGCAATTACATGCACCAGCAGCTAGCTTTCTGGGAGCTGGCTACCGCTTCACGCTGCTGTCTCTATCAGCCTATTTTAAGCCAGCTTCTCGCATGCACCGGCTCTCACCTGCCACCCTGGGCTGCTGCTGCCTCTATATCAGAGGCGGCTCCCCAGAAGCGGGGTGGGAACCTGTTTACACAGTTATACACTCACATCCCTACCTCTGAAAGGACTGAGACAGAAATGCTATGACTTGATAGACTCCCGTAGTGGCTTCAATCAGAGCTGTGATTAGATTTTTAGGAATCCTGTTCTCAGACCATACCTCAACTGGTTTTAATGCAGAAGTGAGTGCATGGGATTCAAATGGAGGAGGCTACTTAGGCAGCTTTATGGCAAATGTGATCGTGGTGTTGTCCTGACAGCTCTGAATTCGCACATTCCTGGTTTCAGAGAATGAAACCTCCCCAAAAACTTGGAACAGCAGTGCCTATGCACTGGTTTCCATCCAGCACTTAAAGTTCTGTTTAGGTGATGTAAACCACTCAGGACAAGAACCTCGTCTTTTTGTCTGTTTGTAAAATGCCTAGCCATACCTTCATGGCTAAAGCTCTTTCTCGGCTTCATATGAAGTTTCTCACTTTAGCAGTGGTATTTGATTCAGTCCTACAGAGGAAAATTTACAAGCTTGTGATTTTTCTAAGATGCTGGCTTTTAATAATTTAGTTTTTATGATTAGTCGCCGTACTGAAGCAAAAATGATCCCTTACAGCAGTGGCGGACAACCTGTGGCCCACTGGGGTTCTATGTATGGCCCATGAGACATCTTGTTTACCGTTGCCCACATACACAGTTGCCAGATTCTGCTGGTTTCTGACTGTAGGAAAAAACCACAATTACCAATGTGACACACATGTACAGCAAGGTGTGATGAAGTGGAGATTGTGGAGATTTTATTCTTTGTTATGTTGCATGTGATTTCTACTGTCATGTAGTAACCCTGTGTGTGTGTGCGTGTCTCAGTGTCCCTGTGCATTGCACTAGGGATGTTAAATTTAGTTTAATCAACTAATCGACTAGTCGATAAGCAGGGCGCTTCAGTGGGGTTAGCGCCCAGCCCGGGAGCTAACCCTGCTGCAGCTCTGCCTGTTAAATGTATTAAGAGCTTTTACATATCCGTCAACTAATCACTTACATCCCTACACTGCACTAATACTTAGATTTTTTATAGGAATTTCAGTGATAGCCTGCCTCACGGAAACAATGGCTGATGTTTTCTGTGACCTGAGCCTGGGATGGGGGGGATGTGACCAGATGACACCTTTTGCCCAGGATAAAGGCTGGAGGTGGGGCTGGAGGAAGCAGGACAAAGGCCAGAGGCAGGATGGCTGCAGGGCTGGGAAGGGCTGCTGAGAATGGGTTAGTCTCACCTACTTGGGGTACGGGGGGGGGGTGTGTCAGGGCCTTCGGCTGTGAGCCCCCTCTCCCCAAATGGATTGTACTGATTACTTCTGGATACTGTGCTGGGAAGTCTATTCTATGCTGTGTCCCTGTCGACTAATAAACTTTCTGTTCTATCTGCTGGCTGAGTCACATCTGACTGTGGAAAGGGATGCAGGGCCTGGTGACTCCCTACAGTGACATAGGGGCATGTGAAGTGAGTGCGTGCTGATTGTGGGAGCCATATGCTCCTCTGCATCCAAAGCGCTGCAATGGTTCAGTTGGCACACCCCATACATTCTAGTTAGGCAAGTGCATTTAGCAAAACTACACTATCCCAGGAGACCATCTTGGTTATTGACAATCTTGCAGCCCACTGAGATGGAGAGCTGCTCATGCAGCCCGTTCACTAGGGATGTTAAAAATCATGTAATAGGGTAACCGTGTAAGTACTGAAAATTTCAGGTTACAGTTTTACCTGTGCTGTGGGGTCTGTGGAATAAAGCTTAGCTTTTTACTGCAGTGCCAGCAGCAAAGCCTCCTCCTCGGGAGCAGAGCAGGCAGCCCATACACACCTGGTGCAAGATGGCTTCAGTGCCCTACCACAGCGAAGCTGCGTTCCCAGGAGCCAGCTGAGTGTAACTGAGACCATAGACCAATAAGCATCAGCTTATCAGTTATATTCTAGCATCCCTACTGCTCACTTGCCTAGGTTGCCTATCGCTGACTTATACTCTCTTTATTGTTAGCAAGGGATTGAGTGGAAACACTTATTGCTAGGAAAATCTACTATTTGCTTTTCTATCAAAGAATCCTTTGTCACTTTTAACACTTTTTTCCCCATAAAAGATATGGCTCTAAATCTTATGTCCCATTCCGTTCATTCTTGTTGAGAGAACAGAAAGGACTTCAGAGAAGCAAACTTCAGCTATAATGGAGACCTTCATAAGACTAATAGGTCCCAAAAAGATAGACCTACATTTTGACATGGCAATAGTTATGGCTGAGGAGCCAAGAGATCAAGAATATTTTCTATTGCTAAACATGAATGAAGTTGCGGGTTCGTGAACACTTCAGCAAAGTGCTAAAGAACAGGAACTGAATTTATTCTTAAAGCCTTCAAGTATAATGCCAGACAAGAAATTGTTTGGGAAGAGGCTAGTAACAGCCCCCATTCTTTATCTAATTTCAACTGGGTGTCTACAGAATCTAATCAGTGCAGCCAGGTGGTATCTCTTATGTCTTTTAATCAGATTTGTTGAGTGCTACATGTGTTGCTTGTGAGGGCTAATAATATATAACAGAATCACAAGATATTACCACTGTAGTTCTCTTATTGCACTTTATTGTATAAAGGTTAAATATGAGTCCATTTTATGCATATAAATTCACAGTACACTTAAATTAGTGGGATGTGCTGATGCAGTCAGGGCTATGTCTTCCTAGCATCTGGAAGGGTGCTTCCCTGTGAAGGTACACAGACCTGCACTAGCTCTACTGGAGTTAACATGCTAAAAATAGTAGTATAGCTTCGGTGGCATTGGGCTAGCTGTCTGAGTACAATCCTGCCCAACCCCCCTGAGGATATATTCACATGGCTAATGCTTGTCATACTGCTGTCCTTAGTGCACTAATTTGAGCAGAGCTCGAGTATATCTGTTTACCAGTGCTAGGAAACACCCTTTCCTGCTGCTGGCTTGATCTAAGGATGTAAGTGACTAGGCTTATTGGATAGTTGAGTCATACTTGACTAGTGGCTTCCCTCCCCTTGCTGCCTCTATCACAGGCAGCAAGTAGGGGGAGCAGGAGTTAGTGCTGATGGGGAGCCGTCTTAATAGCCGGTTTCCCCCAGCACCATCTCCGTGGGGGGCAGGGGAGGCAGAGGTGCAGTGGGTGAAATGGTTCAAGCCAGGGCTGAGCAGTCCCAGCTCCCATCGGGTCCCAGACACTGGGGTCTGCTTTTTAAACATAGCAGGAACCACCAGGCTCTTACTTACGTTTAAAAAGCAGAGCCATGGTAAACTTCCTTATTGACTAATCAAGTACTCGATGGAAATTCCATCGACTACTCGATTAGCTTTCTAATGTCTGTTTAACATCCCTATGTTGATCCACTCTTAGCAGGCTTGTACTACAAAAATAAACGTGAGCACTCAAGTGGGTAAAGAAAAGAGAACAATTTCTTGTCTTGGGGCTGAGCTGTACTCTCTTCACTCGAGTATAGAGCTGCTTGTTCTCAGTATGGACACAAGGTCATCCTCAGTTTGTCTAATTTCTCTTCATAGGGATGTGTGTGCAGTGGATCAAAAGTTAAGTAACATAGTATTGATTGCCTATTCAATTTCTCCCTTATGCTAATCAAAGTAGACAATCTTGGTGACCAATATAATACCCTAACAATCTGGCCTCAGTCTTTTCCCATCTGGCTGACATTAGCATATCAACTGGAAGGCCTACATTTTGGATTGAACACATTTCTGAGATTTCCTTATATAGAACTTAACTGTTGAGCTGTCCCAGAATCCTCTGATGCAAAAAACAGGCAAATAGACTTAGTAAGCATATGGGATTCGAAATTGTAGGATCCCTGAAAGCATGATCTTCACATTCCTCAAATGATTTTTCCTTTCCAGTGCTTATGGGATCTCCACACATACAGCACTGTTGTTCTCCAATTAAAATAAAGCTACATTTATGGGATGATTTTTGTTCCCTTAAAATCTGCCTTGTGCATCAGTCATCCTTTCAGTCCCCTAGCTAGACTGCTTGGAGACAGCCCTATTTCGTTCGTGGGCTTATTGGACTGTAGTTTTGTGCACTTCTCAATATGAATGAGTACAGCTATGAAGAGGTGTTTTTTTTTTTTTTTTTTTTTTAAACATTAGATTGTCTCCTTCATCCCAGTTTAGCCATGTCTCCCTATGGAGGGATGTTTCTCATTTTAAACCCGAACCTAAGTGCATTACACTTTGACCTCTCTTCTTCTTGGTCTTTTCAATATCAGATAAAATTCAGTAGTTCTGATGGTAATTGGCAGCAAATCACTGTACATACATACTCAAGTAATGAATTGGCTAAGAGGGTGTAACTCTATTGAAATCAGTGGAGTTGCATCTTATGTCAGCAATGAATGGGGCTCTTTAAGGACATGCCTCCTGTCTAACTTGATGCAGTTGTTTAAAATCCCAAGTGAACATTTTGAAGGCTGTCTCCTGTCTTGGTTCCAGCATGGGGGAAGGGGGAGGAATAGTTCAGTGGTTTGAGCATTGGCCTGCTAAATCCAGGGTTGTGAGTTCAATCCTTGAGGGGGCCATTTACAGATCTGGGGCAAATCTGTCAGGGATGGTACTTGGTCCTGTTGTGAGGGCAGGGGACTGGACTCAATGACCTCTCAAGGTCCCTTCCAGTTCTGTGAGATGGTATATCTCCATACATATGTGTTACCTATTATCTCATCTCCTCACTCTTCTGTCTGTACTTCAGAATTTACTTGTCAGAAATGGGAAACCCAAATAGATTTGAAGGACTGACCAGGGCAGCCAGGTTTGCTTTCTAACCTCTGTTCTATTAAACTCTTGTGATGACGTGCTCTTTAAGTAATTGCCTTTCTGCATTCTGTGAGACTTGGCTTTACATACCTTCATCTGTATGACCAAGAACTACCTATACTTGCATATGCTTGTTGCAAGACTCCATTTTTTAGTTCAGTAGGCAGCACAGAGTGAAAGGCTGTGTACTTGGCAATCTGCTTTTTTTTAAGTTCATTTTGCTTTTATTGTAATATCAGATATGTTTGGCTCGGTCCAAATCCTGCAAGACCAAGCATGTTCAGACTGGCATTGTCTGATTAGATGATAGAAAACACATAGGTGAACCAGCCTGTCCTGCAGCTGAGTTACCAAACTGGGTTATAGTAGAAAAGATTACCTCACCCATGGTTTCTTACCAAACTGGGAACATTCCACTTAATTTATGGCTGAGATGTGTTGCATTTTTCCTTCTTTTCAGTTCCCTTGCTAACTGGGGTAGTGGATGGCTGATTTTAGCTCCCTGAACAAGGAACTGTATGTCAAGCAGATTTAAAACTCAGCTGGCCTTATTGCTGTCTTCAAAGGCCATATTTAACAAAGGTGCAGTTTGTTGCACTTTAATGTGCTTTGTCTTAAATGTCTGAATAGAAATGCAGGGGAAGGAATGGAGGAGAATACCTATGAACCCAATCCACTCAGCTTTACTTTTGGTTGTCAGCTGTTTCCCGATTTCTTCCTTGCAGCAAATATAGTTAATGTGAAACACCTTTGTTCACAAATGCTGCTTCCAGGCTTACTCTTGCCCTGAACGTGAAACTAGTTTTTGTAGTTTTAGGGAAATGAAAATGAAACCTTCTGGGTCACCTAAAAGAAACAAAAAGGTCCCTTTTTGAGAAGGGGATAACACTGCTGTTATACCAGTACTTGAGAGAATCTCTAATTTCATATGCTCCTGTAAAAGGCTCTATTGTACTCTCCTCCCTTCCCCCCACGAGAGGTTCACCTGCTGAACAGGTTAAAGTACAGACTGCTGCTTTCATCAGCCAGGTATGAATAAGGGAAGATAGGGACAGCCAAACAGCTGCTGCCTTAGTCCTGACTTCACTGTACTGTTTGCAAGGAAAAAGAAATCTGCAGAGAGCAGTGGAGAGAGAAATCTGTATGCCAGTTACACCCTCGGTTGCCAAAGACAAACACAGCAACAAACCTGCCATAATGCCCTTCCTGCTTTCCTGCCTACATTAGAAACAAATCAACCTAGAAGTGAAGAGCGCACCTCGCTCCAGTCATCAGTGATGCATATTCAAATAACTTCATTTTGTTCACTTTCCCCTCCTTTGTTCAAACATTGTCAGTTAAATTGCAGGTGTCTTATCTTGTGTTTGTAAAGCAACAGGCTCACCTGCAGTGCTGTAAAAATAAATCTAATTGTTTTGCACTTGCTATGGGCAGTACAGTCCATATCCTTGAAATGCATTAGGATTTTTGTATCTACAGCTGGGGGAGGGGAAGACATGAACTGCATTTCCTCTTATGATCAGTAGCAAGCATCTATCTTCCATCCATTTCTTTGCCAGTGGGCTTTGAGCTCTGTTAAATGTGCCATATTTAGAAACTGAACAGAGAATGTGCTGATTGAATCATAATAGTTTTGTTTCTTGGGAACAAAGACAACACAGCTTGTCACTGCTGTTTAGATGAACTCATTACTTAATGGTAATAGAGAGGTAGCCGTGTTAGTCTGATCTTGCTAAAACAAAAGGAAAAACTATGTAGCACTTTAAAGACTAACCAGATGGTTTAATAGGTGATGAGCTTTCATGGGCCAGACCCACTTCCTCAGATCATATTCTGGAAGAGAATTGGCATGACCATATATGCCAAAGGAATACAATGAAAAAAGTGAACACATTATAAAACTGACAAATCAGATTTAGTAGAGAAGGTGAGGTGAGGGAGGAAGAGAGGGAATGCTATTTGAGTCAATGAATGGCTAATCAGGGGTGATAAGTGGGAAGCTATCTTGTAATGGTTACGGTAATTACAAATGGGCTTTAACAAAGATGCTGAAGTGTCAAATGTAAGCATGAAAGAAAGTTCTGAAATTTCCCTCTGTAATCGGGTGGTAAAGTCTTTGAAGTAAGATGCATGTAGTAAGGTCGTTGAGATTATGTCCAGGTAGGCTGAAATGAAAAGCAACTGGTTTTCCCTTCTGAAGATGTCTGTCTGTCTCTGATTTGTGGGCATTAATTCTTTGGCGAAGTGTCTGAGAAGTCTGTCCATATACATACCAGAAGGACACTGTTGGTACATGATGGCATAAATTATATTTCTGGATGAACAGGAATATGTGTTCTTGACCATATAACTGACATGGTTAGGTCCAGTGATGGTGTCACCAGAGTAAATATGTGGACAAAGTTGGCAACGGGGTTTGTTGCAAGGGAAAGTTCCAGGGTTGGTATTAATGTGGTATGTCCTGTGGTTATTGGCAAGAATCTTCCTTAACAACCTTACTACATTTCAGAACTTTGTTTCATGCTTAAA
The DNA here is from genome assembly GCA_032595735.1 of Pelochelys cantorii. NCBI lineage: Eukaryota > Metazoa > Chordata > Testudines > Trionychidae > Pelochelys > Pelochelys cantorii. The sequence goes on from CM064344.1 coordinate 19,149,559, forward strand.
TCTGACACTTTACAAATGGGCCTTAACAAAGATGCTAATTACGTAACCATTACAAAGATAGCTTCCCACTTATCACCCCGATTTAGCCATTCATTGGCTCAAATAGCTATTCCCTCCCTCCCTCTCCCTCTCCCTCACCTCACCTTTTGTACTAAATCTGATTTGTCAGTTTTATAATGTGTTCACTTTTTTTCATTGTATTCCTTTGGCATATATGGTCATGCCAATTCTCTTCCAGAATATGATCTGAGGAAGTGGGTCTGGCCCATGAAAGCTCATCACCTATTAAACCATCTGGTTAGTCTTTAAAGTGCTACATAGTTTTTCCTTTTGCCATTTCTTAATGGTCGTCTTTACAACTTCTGTTACAGCACAAAACAAATTATTTTTGTACTGTATGCAGCACAAGAGGGAATTGATTTTTAGAGGTCATGGTATCCAGAACTGTATCTTTTACTTTTATTGGCAAGTTAAAATGAACCCATGTGATAGTGTTGCCAGGTGTCTGGTTTTCAACTGAAATGCCAAGTTAAAAAGGGATTTCTGTCAGCATCACCGACTGGGTCGTTAAGTTAGGTTGGTGGTGGTTGGGGGGCTAATGCAAGCTCTTCCTACCTGCCCTGGCTCCACACTGCACCCTAGAAGCAGACAGCAGGGCCAGTAGGCAGGAGAGTCTGGAGCTACACACTCCCATTGGCTGGGAACCACAGCCAGTGGGAACTGCAGGGAGCTCGTCCTGCAGGCTGCTTCCAGGGTACAGAGCCAATACAGGCAGGAAGCTGTATTGCGGATCGGGAGCTACTAGAGGTAGCTTGTGTCTCAACCTCCTATCCCAACCGAGAGTCCCCTCCCACATCCTGAACCCTCATACCTGGCTGAATCCCAGAGCCTGTGTCTCCAGCCAGAGCCCTCACTCCCTCCTGTACTCCAACACCCTGCCTCAACTCACAGTCCACTCCCACACCCCAAATCCCTCAGCAACCATCACCCAGCCTGGAGCTCCTTTCTGCACCCCAAAGCTGTCATCCTGAACCTCACCACTTCACATCTCAACTCCCTGCCCCAGCCCGGAGCCCCCTCATTTCTGGCTCCACCCTAAAGCCTGCACCTAGTTAAAGCCCACCCCCTCTCGCACCCCAGCCTTCTTCCCCAGTTCTGTGAGGGTGCAGGGAGAATGAGTCCCCAAGGAGGGGGAAATGTAATGAGTAAGTTGGGGGAGGGGTGGGCTTAAATGTTTAATTCTGTGCATTTAGAAAGTTTGCAACCTTATGTGATAGACTTTCATTCCAGATAAGATGTAGATTTCAGTTTTACAGACATTTGGTATCATTTCTGAGACTGGTGACAACTATACTTCAGTTACAGAGATCCGGGGCAATGGATTTGTGGTACATAGTCCTGCTTTAATATGGTAGAATATCACAGAGCTGAAACAATTTGTGTTGTACCTCTGTTCATGTGGGTTCCAACGTACATTATATCAGTTGTAACAAACTTTATTAGCTTAGAGTTGTGGTTGGAAGTTATTGCTCTTCAGACTTCAGCTGAAGACACCTTCACCCTTAATGGTATTAAATGGAATAACTGTCTCCCTGGAACAGTGTTTGCCGAAAGCCAGTGGTCACCAACCAGTCGATCACGATCGACTAGGCACTGCCAGTCAATCTTGACACAGTGTTCCCAGCTCCCTCTTGTTCCCCACAATCTGCAACAAGGAGCCTGTGCTGTCGCTACAACCTCCTACCCCTCACAAAATTGCAGCCAGTGCTGGCTTCTGTGGGGGTGGGGGGAGATGCCTTGCAGTTCCACAGGGAAGCCAGATCTAGCTTCTCCGGAAGCATGTGCTGCTCCTCCCTTCCCCACAGCAGTGTGCACACTTTCTTGTCTTCCCTTCCTTCCCCCGTGCTCCGGGGAGGCAGGGTTGGTGGGGGGTTTAAGAAATGCAGGCACTCTGGATCCTCCACCACCATCTTAAAGGAGCCACACATGCGCTTCTTCCAGTGCTGCCTGCAGATCCTTCCCGAGAGATACTCATCCCTGGAAACCCCCGGGTACTGGCCATGCTGTTCTTGCCCCCTCTTCCTTGGCCAGACACCCTCCAACACCTTGCCTCTGCCCCCTCCCTTCTGGCCAGACACTTACCCACAACTTGCTACTGTACCCTGCTTCCTACCCAGATTCTGCACCCACAACCCTATCCTACTCACTGGCAGCCCTGTCCCCCACACTGGATCCCTCATTTTTGGCCTCACCCCAGAGCCTGGGGGCGGGGGACAAAATCCACTAACCCTGGAACCCCAGAAGAGTTAATTTGGCCCTGAGGCCTTGAAACTCAATCCTGCCTACCCTCTTCCTCCTCTCCCCCCATGGAGTTGGAGTGCCAGGGGAGTGAGGTGTCTCAGTTGGGACCACATCAGTGAGGCTTGGGGGAGGAGGGGAGTGGGGTTTTTTTTACATCTCACTTGTGTAATCCCCAACTGATTTTTCTCTGGGTCACTGGTCCCCTGACCCAAAAAAGGTGCTGTGCCCTTCCCATAAATAAAGACAATGTTGAAATGTTTTGTGTTGGACATATTTTATTTAAAAATGAAGCCTGGCCAACAAGCCCCCAGTTGGGACCAAGCCCTCATCTGGCCGCAGCATCAAAACACTCCTTCAAACCCCAACCCTGAGCCCATCATACACCTGAACCTCCTGCCCTGAGCCCTTCACATGCCCAGACTCCTGCACATCCCAGTCTTGTGCCACAACACTCCTGCACCACCCACACACTGCACATCTGTGCCCTGAGCTCCTCATATACTCCAGCCTAAACTCCTACACCCCAATATTCGCAAGTCTGCAGCTTGCTCAGCACCCCAACACTCTCCAGCCTGGAGCCCCCTCCCTGAGCCAGCATCCCTTCTCCTCCTCCTGTATCCGAATTCCCTCCCAGAGCTTGCACCTCTCACGCCTTCCTGCACCTAAATCCCTCATTCCCACCCCAGAGCCCGCATCTCCTGTCTCAACCCAGTGAGAGTGAGTAAGAGCTGGGGACAGCAAGTGATGGAGAGCAGGGGAGTGGAAGGGATGGGGCAGATCTTGGCTTGCCCTGATATGTAACAAGTGATATCGGGTGGGTGGGTGGGTGGGGGAAAAAAAAAAATATATTGGAGACCACTGCTGTAAGCTGTGTGCACTTCAGTGGCCACCCAGGAGAGGTTCAAATGCTGCCCAGCTAATTAGCAGAGTGCCCGTAGCCAGCAACATGTGTTACTAATGGTGCACACCTGCAAAAATTAGGAAAAAAAATAGCTTTACTCTTAAATCACATATGAGCAAACTTTACTTAAAATAAAACACAACCCCCTCCTTAACTGAACAGAATCAGTAAATTCTGTAATTGGGAGAGTATTGCATATTGTTTCAAGGTATGGATTTAAATGCAAACTTAGGAAATATCTCAGCCCTGAGATGCCACATTTCAAGTAATCAGGATTCAGACTAGCATAAGCAGAAAAGAGTATTTGTCCTCTGATAATACTCAGCACTTGTAGCTCACTATTCATATACAGAAGCTTCAGGGGGTAGCTGAGTTAGTCTGTACAGGATAAACTTAAAAAGCAACAAATGGTCTGGTAGCATTTTATAGACTAACAAAACATGTAGATGGTATCATGAGCTTTCGTGGGCACAGCCCACTTCAGATGACTGGAGTTTTGAGGATGTGCAGACCCAAAATACACAGTATCAATCCACTTTAGGATGGAGCAGTGTTTCCTTTCTTTCCTCCTGGTATTGGATTAATTAAATCAGTAACAGAGTTGGTAAAAAGTGTTGCAGGAACCCATATCAGTGATCCATTATTCCAGATTTATTTCCTCGTGGTTATTCTGACACTGGTCCTGTGTAAGGCTAAGATCTTCACCTCTGGACTGGCTCCTGGTGCTTCAGTGCTGTTGTCTTTTGGTGAGAAACATAAGCATGTTTGCATTCCAGGCTGTTTGTGACCTCATCTTCTAATCTAGTTACATTAAACACAATTTGAAATGTTTTTCCCTTCTCTGTGGCTCGTGGTACCTTTCTGAGCTCCTGATTGCCTCAGAAATAGGGGAAACTGCTCACAAAATGCACGAAATAAACAAATGGGAGAGCAGGAGAACTCTTCCATCTGAGATGGTGCTTTTAACTAAGGCCCCCATCTACTAGAAGAGGTTTGTGTATGTACTAAACCAGCAAACCCTCTTAAAGGAAATGGACCTTATACCATCTTATGTCAATTCCCTGCACTCGTCAGTACCTTTTTGCCAGTACAACTGCATGTACACTTGATATTCTGCCAGCACAGCTGTATGAGTAAACCAGGATCAAGTAAAGCTGCACTCTGTTCTCTGACTTGTCCTGGCAGTCTGTTTAGAAATGTCTTCTCCCTCTAGTGCTCTTGAAGTGAACCACTCTTTAGATCTATTTGCAGTTACTATCTTAGGACAAACCATGGTGACCATATTATTCACATATCCAGGGTTTGGGTCAACTGTACATTGGCACTTCTGAAGACTAGAGTCTAAGCTATTTTCAAACAGCTCTGAAGTAGCTGTTGCTGACTGCAATATTAAGACACTGTTTATGTAAACACTTTACATAGGTGTTTGTATTAACTACACTTTTCTATATGTGGGTAGGTAGAAAACATCCCCTCCAAATTGTTTGTGTGTGTTTTTTGTTCTAGGCATGTATTATAAGGAAGTCACTGAACCAAACAAGCAGCTTTTTGTGCTCTTATCTACTAGTCATGATTTTTTTTTTTATGATCAGTCATAGAGGCTCTGAGCTAATTGGATATGACTTGACAGACGACCTAAATAGTATGAATAAAACCCACAGTGTCCTCTACTGTGTTTGGGAATTGGGTACCAGATTTACCTGTTTTCCCAACTGCTCTATGAGAAACCTACTTAAGTACCTTGCCTCCTTGGCTGGTACACAAGAATCCATTCTGGGCACCTGCCATAAGGTTGCTAGCAGGAATTGCTATACATAAGAGGATGTTATGCAGGCTGACTTACTGTAAGTCTAACTTGACTGAAACTCAAGCTATAATTGCCAGTCAGTTTTAGGCATGAACTTTGGAGATGTCCAGAACATGAATCGTGATTTGACTAAGGTGACTTGCATGAGGTAGAATCGAGAAGAGGATTATAGTGAGTCTTGTAGGTTGTGCTCAGGGAATTTATAAATTTGTACCCCTTATAAAACATCAGGAGTCCAAGTGGATCCTTGTTTCATACTATTGCTTTGCCATTTCTATTGTAGTGAAAGTGGCAGTAGTTCAATTTTATGTATCTTTACTGAATAACTAGGAGATTTTGGTAAGCAGATTAGATGGTTATTGATAAAGCTGAGCTGAGACAACCAAACTTGAATGTCGGCGCATCTTTTGACTTAAAAACTTTATCCTTCAGCATGTTATGTTTGAAACAACTAAGCCATATTTAATTTCTAACTTCTATCCGTGGATGATTCACAATGCCCATGAAACTACATGTCCTTGAGGAGTTCTTGTTTGTTGTTTTTCACCAGACTGTCGAACATGGATTTCCTCACCAGCCCAGCGCATTGGGATATAGTCCCTTTCTCCATCTTATGGCTATCGGGACCAGATCAGGAGCCATCAAACTGTATCCTTTCTGTACATGTGATTTCAAAACTTGCAGTGTCAGGTTAGGCTCTTAGATTTGTCGGGAGTTATCCCACAAAACAAAACCTCAGTAACCCTTCTTTTTGAGCTCTAGCACTGCTTTTAGAGAGGTGGTTAGTTAATCTTGCTTAAATTTGTACCTTATTTCTAGCCCATAGTGGAATGTACGATCTTTAAAAATAAGCAAAGTAGATGGAACATGGCTAATTTTATTTTCCCTTATTCATTTTTATACGTAGCTGTGTCCATATAATGCATTTTACATTTGCGTATATTTTATGGAAGCACAAAGGGGGTGTGTGAAGTGATCAAATTCTTTAGAAAGACTAGATGGATGAAATATCTTTCCTTCAAGCAACTTTTCTATTGGCAAGAGAGACAAGCTTTTGGAGCTTGTCTTGCCTCACCCACCTTGCCTCTCTGATATCCTGGGACCAGCATGCTACAATAGCACTGCATACAACAAATTCCTTTTTAGCAAGTAAGATCTTCTGCGGGGGATCAGACTAGATAAACATAATGGTCCCTTCTGGCAAATTCCAAGGCTATTTTAATACTGTAAAGTGGTGGAGAGCGTGTGTGTGTGGGGGGGGGTTGTTTGGGGTTTTTTATCCAAGAGCATCTCAAATGTTGAAGTTTAAGCCATGAAGACATTCTTCTTCCTGGATTAGTCTTTATCCAGGACCCTAGAACCCCCAAATATTGGGCCAGATGTAAAGCTGATGAAGGCAGTTGTTTGTCCAATCCCAGGGTAGTGTGTATATATAGTGTATACACAGAAGCATGGAGAGGTGGTTCCCATGACACAAGGCCAGCTGAGCTTGTGGTGAAAAAGGTGTGGTGTTCCAACCAAGAAAGGAAAAGTTAGAGCTGTCTCTGCTTGCTTAATTATTTCCAGTACTGTTTGTGTTCAAAGAGACTGGGCTCTGCAGGAAGGCATTAGTCATCTGTCTTGGTTACAGATGGGTTAAGCAGGGATTGTTGGAGGTGGGGGGGGGGAACCACTAAGAGAAAGCAGGGTCCAGCCACCCTTTCTGCATGTTCCCCAAACTACCAAGTAAAACCTCCTGTCCATGCTTTCCATTGTTGTATACATATAACTCAAACTAGGCGCGCATGGATTCAAGGGAATCCGATCACCACTGGCCCCACTTGGTTTTTAATTAAATCTCATCTAATTTGCTAGCTACTTTTTCTCAAGTGATTGTAGCCATGGGCTATCTTTAACACTGTTGGTCCTCAACACACATTTCAGATATGGAGCTCCTGGGGTGGAGTTTATGGGTTTACATGAAGAGAACAATACGGTGACGCAGATACACTTTATTCCTGGACAGGTGAGTAGAATTCAGATACCTCCATTACAGTGTGAGTGTATAAGCAGCTTTGAAAACTCATTCAGTTGGAATAGTCTCCTCTATGCCCTGAGTTCTACAGTCCTTTGGGCTGCGTAATGTCTGTGCTCTAGAAATGCTGGTTTTCTGATAGGCCTCCCCAGTGTTGTTCATGTTTGCAAATGGCACTTGTTGTCATGAAGATGTTAGTTATAAAATAATAGAGAGCGCCTTTAAACTCCACAGAGGATTCAGTCACTTGAACTCAGAAGCACCTGGTGATGACAACAGGATTAGGATAGTTGCTGTTGCAAGAGACTGTCTGCAAGGACTTCCTTTTGCATTGCAACCTGCATTCCTAGTGGGATCATACGCATTTTCCTCCCTATGTAGTGCTCTCCATATGAAACAGCAGCTGCTGTTCAGCAGAGTTTGTCATTCTTTAGCCGACATGGTTTGGCTAACCTAGCCACTTTTAAGCTTGCTCCTGTTGCTCTTGCATAGTGCAGCTTCACCGCTAATTAAAAATGGGAAGATATAGTTTCCCCCAGATGCCTTTCTAACCCCATCCCCTTGCTGCAACCTAACTAGTAGACCAGAATCTGTACTATCTGACAAGTGTCCAAGAGTAGCTGTGTTAGTCTGTATCTGCAAAAACAACGAGAAATCTTGTGGCACCTGAAATGCATCTGACGAGGTAGGTTTTTGACCACAAAAGTTTATGCCCAAATAAATGTTAGTCTTTAAGATGCTACAGGACTCCTCATTGTTTGTACTGTCTGATTCACCCATTTTGGGAGAGCAGTGTTGTGTTGAGAGGGAGTGAATTGTCTAGGTAGTAAGCCACTCAAAACATGTAATACTCCCCCATGGACGTTTCAGTTTATATGTTGTACCAGGTGTGGCTTCAGCAGGCAAAATGCTTCATTTGTATGTACAACTGGCAGGGCTGGGCTCATAAAAGGGTTCTGTGGCACCACCCTTGAGAAGGAAGTTGGATGCAGAGAGTGTAAAACAAGTGAAGTGAAATACACCAGTGACTCCCAAAATGGGTGTGGAGTGGTATGTATCCACTTCAGCAAACCAGGAAGGAAGTTGTACTGTATGCTGGTTAAACACAGCTCTCTGAAATAGGTAGCAGAGAGTGGGCCTGCCCAACTGATGAAAGGGCAGCTAATATTGCTTCCTTCTGAGGATCAAGCTTTCACCTCTCCATGCTGAATATTAAATACAGGAGCAGGCAATACATGCTTTTAAGCCTGCAGGCCAATCTGTGTGGTCTAAAAGTCCCTTACTGCCCGAGTCATCAGAATTCTGCCGAATACAACAGAGTAAGCCCACCACTCTGTGACTTGGTCCTGAATTCTACATTAATTGCTGAGCAGCAGTGGTTTATTGCTTGACTTAGTGTGCTACTTTTAAGCAGGCTGCTTTATGATCTTGTCTCTTGATTTTAGTGCCGGCTGGTCACACTGCTGGATGATAACAGCTTGCATCTCTGGAGCCTGAAGCAGCGCAGTGGGGCATCTGAGTTGCAGGAGGAGCAACGCTTCACACTACGGGGGCCTCCTGGGTAACATGTTTCAATATTGCTTTTGTTCTTCTTCCTGTGTGTGGTCCTCCCCCCCCCCGCTTGGACTCTGATATGGTTTAGTTCAGTACCCAACTTGCGGCCCAATCCACTTGCTACTGAAGTCAGGAGGGGTGTTGCCATTGATGCCAAGAGGCTCCGAATGAAGTCTCATTTGAATACAAAATTGCACCCATTTACAGATCTATTTTAAAAATGCATTTAATTAAATCTGTGCAAGTCTGTACTCTCTCAAATCAATGTAAACCTGTCATATCTGAGCTTACCCAGTAATGTGTGCCCATGGATATAAGTAAATCATTTAAGGCACTGCTTAAAACATCCCAATATCTCAAATTTAATTTTGTCCAGTGTCTGGACAACTTACTACTATGTTCTACCCAAAAGAGCAGTTAAGATGAGTTTCCCCATAATAGTGACTTGTACATGCAGCTTCCTATCTCCACATTTCTGGATCAATAGCCTTTTGATAAGGTTTATTTTAAAGCTGGTGTGCTGTTTCCAAGAAATCAAGAATTCTGGCTCAAAGCTTCATTTGTCCAGCAAAATGCTTAAAAATGCTTACTAAGTCTCTTGCAAATAGCTTATGGATAAAGCAGGGGTCAGCTTTCATTTGAGGCTCTGTGGTGCTGTTTAAATGAGTACTGTAGCTGCTTCTCCAGAACCGATCTCCTTCATGGGCCATTACTTGGGTTTCTTTTTTTTTTTTTTTTTCCACATTAACAGATCTCCTCCAAGTGCCACCCAGATAACTGTTGTTCTTTCACATTCATCACGAGAAGTTCTGTACCTAGGCACGGAAAGTGGCAGTGTCTTTGTGGTAGAGCTCCCGTCCTTCAGAGTGCTAGAGGATAGGACCATCACCTCTGAGGCAGTGCTGCAGCGGTGAGCAATTGGGTACATTGACCAATGGGAATTGTCATGTATAGACATGGCAGTCAGACAAGGAGGGTCCAATAGTGTTCCACTTAACCAATTTTTTATTGCAGCTTGTCTACAAGAGCAGTATTTCTCAACCAGTGGTACAAGTACCCTTCGGGGTACTTGAGAGAAGTCGGGGGGTGGGTACGTCAGCACAACTGAAATTTGAAGAAAACTGTTTTGTTTCGAGTTTTACAGCACTTTATTATTTTTGTACTTGTTACACCCAAAAATTTCATCGCCTGCCCAGCCACAATAAAGTTGTTTAAACAAATATGTTGCAATGGTAGAAAAAAAGTCTGAAAACTCTAGGTACTGGGGGAACTTACAATTTTTTTTTTTAAAGAAGGGGTACTTTATAAAAAAGGTTGAGAAACACTGCACTAGAGCCTGACCTTACAATAACTGTTAGAGACTGCAAATATTGAATGGTGTCAGAGACAAATTCTTACCCTGAGCTCTAGTGGGTCTGCACTATACAGATGGTATTCTCTGGTCGGGAATAACCCCAAAAAAACTTAGGTTCTGTAGAACATTGTAGAACTATGTAGGGGAAGCATGTGGTATGTCTGCAAGTGCTGTGTCTGTCTGTCTCTAGTATTCAGGCCTCCTGATTTGTCATAGATATTTTTAATACATCTTTGGATCCGTCATGGGCAGGGCTTGACAAATGGCGGCGAAATCTGCTTGCCAGCCCTGCACTGCACATACGCAAGACCCACACTGCGCATGTGCGCGCTGCCGGTGATCGGGGCGACCGGCTGAAATCTACTTGCCGCTAGCAAGTAGATTCAATGATTTGTCGAGCCCTGGTCATGGGCAATAAAATTCATGGGAGACAGAGAAACAAGAATCCAGTGCCTTGCGCCACTGCATGCAGCAGCTGGAAGCTGTGGCCTCCCACTCCTGCCCAGTGTCTGGGAACTGGGGAGGGGGCTGAGGATTGCTTGCCACCGGTGGGAGCTGGGATTGCCAGGTCACCCTGCCGGGCTTGAAGGTGGGGGAATCCCCTGCCACCATGTAGGTCTGGGGAGCTGCAGGGTCCCTCTGCTCCCCATGGTAGCTGGGCTGGTGCAGTGCCCCAATGTCATGGAGGTCTCTGGAAGTTAAGGGTTCCCTGACTTCTGCACCCTACGTGGCATTTGTGGCATTACTCAGGATTATGTATCCTGGTCTCACCAAATATTAAATGCATTTGAATATTTCAGAAAGTTTCACAGGGCACTTAATGTTTTGTATGAGTAGTGAGCAAAGCTGCCTCTTGCATTTGTCCACAGAAACTCAGGGTGACATTTTCAAAATTTCCCAAGGTTCCTAAGACCCTTTGGATGCTTTTGAAAACTTTGCTCTGGTTCCTGTACCCTTTTGGGGTGGGAGTCTCACCAAAAAACACCTCTTGTGGAATGTTTCATACAGTGCTGGCAGTACGCACAGACAGTGGGCTACAGGCTTGTATCTGCTTTGTCTCAGCCTGTGGCTCTCCTAATTCCTTCCCTGCTTGTCAGTGGGATTGGATAGGGAGGTAGCTCACAGCTGGCACTCTAGATTTCATCTCAGGCATCTGATTTCGCCTCTGGTGGAACTAGACAAGGGGGCCGTCTCATTTAGGGACTCCACAGTAACTTCCTTGCTTAATGCCCTGAAAATCGTGAGGATCCTGACTGTTGGAAGATACCTTGCATATTCTGACCCTTCTAAGACTTGCACCTTCCCTGTCATTCCCAACATCTTCCTCTCCCGTACTCAGGAGAGCTGACAGGCACGCGGGGCCCCTGGGAAAGATGGGGAGGGCCCCAGCGCCGTGCTGGTGGAAGAGGCAAGGCCGATAGCCAGCCTTTAGAACTGCCCAGTACGTGCCACACCACCCAATCCCACCCCCAGCCTTTAGAGCTGCCAGGAGAATGCTGCATGATGCTTCTGTAGTGATTTAAAGGGCCTGGAGCTCCTGAATGCCGCTGCTGCTACTGCTGGGGAGTCCGAGGCCCTTTAGAATCACCAAGCCCCAGGGCAATTGCCCCCTTGGTGGCTCCTCCGTCGTCAGGCCTGTCCATACTTAAGCTCTCAGTGTGGCCATTATATTCAGCTGCGTGTGGATTAATGTTTCTCTGCATTTTGCCAAGGGTGCCAGAGGAGTATCGTAACAGGCGGTCATTTGAATTGGTCGAAGCCTTACGGGAGCATCCCAGGAACCCTGACCAGATTCTGATTGGGTATAACAGGGGCCTCATTGTCCTCTGGGACCTGCATAATAACCAAGTATCGCACCACTTCCTGGGCAATCAGGTATTAATGCTGGCCGAAATCAGCAGGCATGGGGAAGGGGAGCTCCTCCTCCCTCCAGGGTTCTCTGTAGAAATACAGATCCAGGAGGTGCAGGGAGAGCCAGCTCAGCTATTTCCCTCCGATGAATGTGTATTCTGGTTCTGGAAGAGTTAATGATTCTCTTTCGCCCTAGCAACTGGAGAACCTCTTTTGGCAGAAGGATGGTCGTCAAATCGTTAGCTGCCATTATGATGGAAGTTATGCCCAGTGGCCAGTATCCAATGATAACAGGCAGCCTGAGCCCCTGGAAAGCAAAGTGCCTTATGGTCAGTATATGTGTAATGGAAACACACTGCTTCTGAGCTGAGGCTTCAACTGTTCTTGTTGAACTGGTCTTAAATGGAAACTCACTTAAAGCCCCTGTGGGATCTGAATCAAGCCCTCCCTTGGTGTGTAGTCATGTCAGCGCAATGCAAAGCTGTTGCCCCAATGTACTGTAAACATCTTAACTCAAAGGGGTCCAATCTAGTTTGCTTAGGCTTTGGACTCCATTGAAGCAAGGATATCTAACTTTTTGTTGGTACTGAGCATGTGTAACCTACACACCTAGTGTGGGTCAGTGTCCCATGCAGTGGTACCTAGACCACAGCAACAGATAACAAGACACCTACAGAATAGGCTGAGAGCCAGTTGGCTTTTAGCTCAAAGGGTAGAGGCTCCTATACTATACTCCTCAAAAGGGGATGACTTCTTCCTTTCACCATATGGAGGCAACCTGACCCTTAAAGCTCACTGTCTGTCCCTGCATTAAATGGAAAAGAATGCTGGAAATTGAAGTTCTGGGGTCCAGCCAGGTACGGCACATGTTACTTCTATGAGCAATACAGTCAGCTACCCTTTGGCCAGAGCCTTCTTCACACTGAATAATGCTGTTAGAAAAGGCATCTCCTAGAGCAGGGATGGGCAATAAAATGGAGGCAGTTCACTAGGGTTAGCCCCTGGTGGGCTGCTGCTGTTATATTTACCTGCGCCTTCACAGGTACTGGCAATTGCAGCTCCCGTTGGCTGGGAATGGTGATCCGCAGCCAGTGAGAACTGTGATCCTCTGTATCTGCGGAGGTGCAGGTAAATATGGTGGTGTAGGGGCCTACCAGGGTCTGATCCTGGCAGGCCGGATGTGGCCTTCAGACTGGTATTTGCCCACCCTGTCCTAGAAAACGTACCGCTTCTCTTAGCGTTCAGCACAGTGAGGTACCACTGTATCACATGCTTGTCAGCTCATGTGACCTACTATATATGTGGCACTTCTGTCAGTTTCTAAAGCAGAATAAATTTTAAAAAAGCCTTCATACTTCTGGCTAGGGGAAGTAGAGTGGAAATTGAACTCCTACTAATGTAAGATGCATCTTACAATTGTGGTAAATCTGTCATCCTAGGTCCTTTTCCTTGCAAGGCCATTTCCAAGATTTATTGGCAGACGACAAAGAATGGGTAGGTTCTCGGTTATTTATCTCCATCCCACCTACTGTTCACAAGAGATGCTTAAAATAATAATGGGATTGGGGGTAGGGAAGGGAAGCACAAGTTATCATTGCGATTACACTGGTCTCACCCATGTAGCCCCTTTTGAATAACATTGTAGGGAGTCATTGTCGCACTTTAGACTTCCTCAGTTAATAAGTTTGCAGTGAAATAGATGGACTCTGAAGACTGAGCACAAATGTTGTGTCTGTTTTTAAGGCTACCTTACATTATATTCCAAGGAGGAATGCCCCGGGCTAGCTACGGTGACCGGCACAGTATCTCAGTCATCCGTGGCAGCCAGCAAACTGCCTTTGACTTTACATCGCGAGTGATAGACTTCTTTGTCATCTGTAATGCAGATGCTACTGCAGGTATGTGGGGAGGCTTTCCCGTGGGTGGAGGTTCTGGGCATGGCAAAGTAGTAGCTTAAATACAAAGCACTGTTTTGCCTTTGACTTGTTTTGTATAATTGTAAATGTCTAAGGGTACGTCTACGCTTGCTCCCTAGTTCGAGCTAGGGATGCAAATGTAGGCGACCGAAATTGCTAATGAAGCGGGGATTTAAATATCCCGCGTTTCATTAGCATGATCTCGCTGGCACGTTACTCCGCTTAACAGCTGTTTCAAAAGTGAAAGTGCGCGCCGGGACGCATTAGTTCGAACCAAACCCCTTGGTTCAAACTAATGTTACTCCAAAAAATGAGGTTTGGTTCAAACTAATGTGTTCCGGTGCGCACTTTCACTTTCGAAACACCTGAGCGCAGTAACGTGCCAGCAAGATCATGCTAATGAAGCATGGGTTATTTAAATCCCTGCTTCATTAGCAATTTCAGTCACCTACATTTGCATCCCTAGCTCGAACTTGGGAGCCAGTGTAGATGTACCCTAAGGATGTCATTGATAAGTGCAGTGTGAAACACTGGCAGCAGTGGTTCAGCTACCAAATTCATAAGCAGCTCTCAACCCATTTGTACTGTTCTCACTCTTATCAGCCCCTGGAAACAGAGCAAAGCTAGGCATTTGGAAAATGATTAAGTTACGAGATCCAGTTGTGAGTATTGCTTTAAGATGCAGCAGCTCAGAGGACTGTAGTTTAAAAAAATATATATATATTTTTTTAATTTATTTATTTATTTCGGACTGGGAGTGTGTGGCTTTCTTAATTACTGTCTGGGTTTGGCATGCAGCTTCATGTAGCATATTAACAAAGGCTAAAGTTACAACTGAGGATCTGTATACAAAACGTATTAATTCCTTGCTGCCCAACACAAATGTTTTACCTTTTATTTCTAAGCTGTATAAAAACTGAGTCATACTTTGTTCCACTACCTCCCAATCAACATGCCCCATAGCTTTTCCTCTTCCCGCTAGCATTGTGGGGCCTCTGCTACCTGAACTTGCATGATCTGAAATTACGTCCTCTGCTTATCCATCACATTTGAATGTCAGTGATCCCACCCCCAACCTAAGGCTTCCCCCAGAATCTTTCTGCTTCTACCCTTTTCACCATTGCTACTAATCTCACCTTCAAAACAGATATCCATGTCAGCATTTCACATTCTAGAAATATATACAATAAAAAAGGATGGTTGAGTGAATTGCAAAACAGTATGTGCCTGGAGTGGGGGTTGTGGGCAACTATCCCCTGTTGTTCCTTGCTAGGTTGGTTGGTTGTTTGGTGGTCTCCAATACAGAGAAGACTGCAGGTTTTAGTGGATAAATGTCATGGAGAAGCAGACATCTATTAGGAAAAAGAAACACTTTTTGTGTTTTCTTACAAAAGGTTTTCAAGTGTTTTTTGTTTAAGTTGGGCTTTAATTGCTGCTTTATGATGTATGCTGAAAACAGGAAAGATGTTGGTCACCATAACTCTGTTGACCCTACATTGCCTATCACAGATAAGATTACAATGTCTTCCAGGATAGACCAGGCCTGAATTTCTTATTTTAAAAGACAACCTTTAAGGCCTTTGTACATTACACAGAAGCACAAACCAATTTTTTTTGACCTTGTAGGTGTCAAGCTCTGAGATGCTGATGAGATAATAGATTTAAAGGTTTTAGAAGTGTCAGGTGTTGCGCACCAATCACAATTCCGGTATATGAATTAAGACCCCGTAGCCTGAAATAACTACAAACTACCAAGCTTGTACAATTGAGTGTGCCTGTTTCTAATGTGTGCACACAGGAGCTGTTAGAGGAAGCTGTAGCAGCAGCACTTCAAACCAGGAAGTTATTTACAATTAAATGTCATGTCTGTGATCAGCAGGCTTCCTTGTGGACTGTGTGCCTAAGACTATTGGATCTGCCCAGCTCACCTCACACATTCTTAGTATTTTTCATGATGGGACCAGTGAGGGATTATTATATCCCAAAGCCACTTAAGTTAATGAGTGTAAAGCTTGTGTATGGCAACATGAATCTTCCCCTTACTCCCTTCAGACTGAGAGAATACTTAAAAATAATCAGAGTTGCTGTTCACGTTTGTTTTCAGCTGTTGGTGATGTGTGGGAGACATGCGAAATTCTACAATACTTTTCTTCCACGGGGATAACTTAAAACACTTCCTTGCTGTAAATGTAGTGCTTAGTGAAGACTAGTGCCTGCGTAACACTCTGTGCACGTACACGCTATTGCCTGTACTGCTGGACTGTGTGCACATACCTTGTACTGTCCAGACTCTTCACTCTGGACTCTGCTCACTATGTTTATATAGTGCTTATGGGTGCATGATGTTTTATGGATGTTGCTGCCCTGCAAAGCTTATCTGAATTGGGCACCATGAATGACAGCAGTCTGAGGAGCAAAAGAACAAAACACTTAACTCTTTTACCTGTATCCTATCCCCCCTTCCCCATTTTATAGAGAGAAACTGAGGCACAGGAGTGACTTGTTCAGCAGGCCCTTGCCAAAACCAGAGGTACAGCCCAGATCACCTGGCTCCGAGCCCGATGTGAGGGAGAGAAATAATCACTTGAAGCAAATATTAATACACCCAGTGGCTTGAAGGGTTAGTTCAGAAGATTTCTTACTGGCGAGTCTTGTAGTTAGATGATCAGACAAACGAGCAGGCAGTGGAACTGATGGAAAACTAAGCCAAACAGAGTTGTGAGCAGAGCTGTGGCAAAGGAGAGCTGGTTAGGGTAGGATAAGAATGCATGATTACCATGCCTAGCTGTGAATGTAGCTGTGTTCACTTCATTAGGTTTCCCACTGCCATTCAGGAGTACTTGCACAGTCTTTTATATGTTGCTGTTTAAAGATCTGTAAAACCTGCATTAGTAAGTAATTTAGATTATGGGTAGTGCCCCACTTTGGTTTTCCCATCAATTGTAACATGGCTGCCTTGCAACATAAGTGACAGCATGAATACTGGGCTGGAGTGAGGGGAGAGTGGTCCTGGCCAGTTAAATGCAGACAACACTGTGTACTTCAGGGAGTGGCGTTGTAACCCTGTTTACCAGGAAGCAATGCCACTCCTTCAGATTTGGTCCACTCAATCCCCTGTGCTGATAGATGGATATCCCAGCTCAGAGAGGAGTATGTGAGGTTGCAATGCTACTTATTTAAGTTTGGGGAAGCCAGTAATCTGGGCCCCATTCCTAGCAAAATTCTGGTTGTGCTTCTGAGTGTTAATGCCAATACTGTAATGCAGAATAGTACAAGTCTCATTTTTGTGGCTGCATTAACAGTTTTTGTAAGTAAGCAATATTGGTTACAAATACAAAAATGCTCTTTTAAGCAGTGCAGATGGCCAAGAGTTGAAATGTAAACGTTTATCAATTCCAAGTAGAGCAGCATTTCCCAGAACCTGCCACGTTACTGCATTTAAGCAGCTTAGCCTGGAAGGGACTGAGGTCATAACATAGCACTAAAGCAGTTGTTGCTGGGGTGAATATGTACTTATCCATCCCAGCCATTATTAGCTAACAGTAGGTCAAAGGCCTCTTCAGGTGTCTACACTGCTATAAAAAAAATCTGTGCCAGTGAGTTTCAAAGTTCAGGACAATTGACCCAGGTTCAAAGGACACATTGGCTATCCAGCTTCTCCCAGGGTAGCCAGGACTTGAACCTATCACCCTGTGCTCCCCCAGACAAGTGTTCTATCCCCTAGTCCACTCCAGAACCTACCCCACGCGTATACCTTCAGAGGGTCTCTTATCCTGCTTTCCTAATGTGGGAGTCAGGTCCATCCTGGGGGTAGCCTGTGTTGGCTGTCCAGTTGCTCCCAGGTGGGTGGGACAGCCCACTAAAAAGAGCTGTCTAGGTGTTCAGGATGTGGCTGGAGCACAGGAGGGTCTCGGAGCCATGATCCCAAATGTCTTTACTGAAATTTTAGCTCCACGCTCCCAGCCCTGTGAGCCTGAGGCAGATGTCTGTTGTTGCATTCTAGACGTACCCTTTATTACTCGCATCAGTCCCATTGGAGACTTGAAATGAGTGCTTTGTCATGACGTAGACCAGCTGTGACTCCTGCTATGGCTAACCCTGTGCCGGACTTTCTGTGAACATTTCTGAGGTTTTATCAAATTTGTTGAGCATTAGTGTCTTGAGTTTCTGGCTAAATATGCAGGTTAGCCCAAGAAAAGTTGAGAAGGAGCATTTCTTTACTGCTGTTCAGCCCCATTTGTGGGGAGAAGCTTCATGGGAATGTATATTTTTCATACCTATTCTAGGAAGCTTATTTCTACCGTTAGATTATAATTAGCCAGTTTTGTGATTAAAGCACTAGGTACATCATCTAATCAAAGCACTATCAAAAGCTAACGAATAAGCTGGTTGACATGATGACTCTTTACACAGAGTATGACGACCCCTCTGCTATGGTGGTACTAGCAGAAGAAGAATTGGTGGTAATAGACCTGAAGAGTGCAGGCTGGCCAGCAGTCCATCCTCCATACCTGGCATCTCTCCATTGTTCAGCCATCACGTGTTCACACCACGTTTCCAATATCCCACTGAAACTCTGGGAGAGGGTGATCAGCGCTGGGAGCAAGCAGAACTCTCATTACTCGAATATGGTAGGGGAGCTGTAAGCACACTCATTCACATGCACGTAAGAACAATAGAACGTACTCAGCAGAAGTGGCGCTGTGTAGTGGTTGGTAGTAGCACTGAGAAGACCTGCTCCCAGAAGACCACTGACAAATTGAAGGCAACTGTTTTACTCCTGAAGAAATTCTGCACCAAATTATTAAAAAATTTTGCGCACAGTATTTTAAAACTGCATATTTTATGTGTTAAAATAACAGAGTATTACACCATTTTTAGTTATTTGCTGGCACGTATTTTGGGGTCACTTACCAAAATAGTCGACAGTGGGGTGATTTTATAGTGGTGGTGTGTTTACAAAATATGCAGAATGTTGCAAAATTTTTAACACGTTTTAATTTTTTGGCATAGAATTCCCTCGAGTAGCAGGGTTCTGTGTGGCGCAGTTTGGATGTGGGCTGCTCTGTGATGGTTGGGGTGGGGGAGGTCTGGATGCATGGGCTTGGTGTGCAGTTCTAGGTGCCAGGGGAATGGGGCTCTGCAAGGGAGTCTGGTTGAAAGCAGTTAGGTCTTGAGTTGGGGAGAGGAACAGGCTTGGCAGTGGGGCTTGGAGGGCTCAAGGTGCAGCTTATTGGGACTCAGTAGGGTGGGGGTCCTGATGCAAGGAGGCACAGGTGTGTGGGAGCAAAGGGGTCACTCTACAACAGGGGTGAGCAAGAGGCTGCCAGTAGGCTGGATCTGACCTGCCAAGCCACCGGATCCAGCCCATGGCCACATCACCAAAACCCTCAGGCAGAGAACAGCTCGTGCTCTAAAAAGCTAGCTGCTCTCCCCTTTGGATGGCTCGGGAGGGAGACTCTCATGCTGTTCCCACCCCCCCCCCAGCAAAATATCTCCACTCCCATTGGCCAGTCTTAGTTTCCAGCAAATAGGAGCTGAGAATTTTTGTTGGGTGCCGGGGCAGTGTGGGAAGCCTTCTCCCTCCTTTGTCCCCCCATTCCACCTGCCTTTCATGCCCAGAGCAGAGCCACATGGAACAGCCTGCAGCATGTAGTCTGCCTCAGGTTTCTGCAAGTAAGTGGCTCCCAGCCAGAGTCTGCCTCTGGCACTCCCTCTCCCTTCTGCCTGCCTGCCACAGGCCACCACCCAAACCCTGTGTACCCATTTCTACCCCTTCTCCCAGGTCACAACTCCTTCCTAGACCCTGTACCCCCTCCTATACCTCTCCCACAGGCCAGAATCCTCTCCTGCACACATACCCCCTACTGGACCGTGCATCCCGAGTCCCCCTGCCCCAGGTCACAGCCACCTCCTTCACCCAAACTCCCTCTCAGACCCCTTACTCCCTTCTGCACCACAGTCCGCTATCTCCAGTTTCCTTCTGCACACCCCCTCCACAGAAGCGCAACCTTGACCACTTGCCAAAATCTTGGAGTGCCCCCCACCCTACCCCATTAAAAATTATTGCCCAACCCCCCTGCACTGAGACTTCCTCCTGCCAAGTCGCCGCCCCTCACCCCCCCCCCCAAGTGCAGAGCTTCCTGCAGCCAAGGAAAATTTCTGGGGGTTGATTTGATCCGGTCCTGGTTTCTCTGCAGAGGTGGGAGCGGGGAAACTCCATCTCCATTCTCTTTCCTCCTCCGACCCCATCTGGGACTAGTGCCTGTGACATCCCCAGATCTCCCTTGCCCAAGCGATTTACCTTTCCCTCAGCTTGCCAGGGAGAGATGAGTGAGCACTGGTACAACTTCTCTTCTGACTTTTTTCCGAAACCATTTTCTGGAAAGAACCAAAGGTAATCTGCAGGGTGGAGGGGAATCTCTCTTCTATGCTGCAGTGGCACACATTTTCCCCAGGAACACTATCTGGAATTCAAAATGCTTCAAGTTCTCCATCTTTCATCAGCTCTTAGTAGAGGTGAGCTCCAGCTTAGTGTTTCCAGCAGTCAGTGCTAGCAAGCAAAGCTCCTTCTAAGCCAGGAGCTCTCCGCTACAGCAGCTGCTTAAAGAAGAAACTAGAATATAGCAATTCCTTGCCAAAAAAGTACAGCTGATGAGATCAGAATTAAATCTTAATCCAAACAAAGGCTCAGTGTACATTGATAGATGCACTTATCTTGAAGCTCATGCTTTCCTATTCTTTCCCCTCTGCGACCTGCTCTGTTGCATTCACTTCACAGAAAGTCATAGTGAGGTCTTCAAAGATGTTTTTATTTTTATTTTTTTTATTTTTTTACTTAGGCATGGCCAATTGATGGTGGCACCAACCTGGCTCCAGATCCTCCTCAGAGGGACCTGCTTCTTACAGGGTAAGTGCTTTAACTCCTTTTAAAAAAAAAAAAAAAAAGTCAAGGATTCCTGCCCTGTATTTACCCATTTTTGAATTAAGTTGCTTCTGTCATGAGGGTGTCAGATGAATAGACTTGACTCCTGAGCTCTCTTCTGCAGAGAGATCATGGCTTCTTGAAGTTGGGCTGCTTGTGTAACAGGAATCATTTTATCTTTGACCATTCTGAAAAACTATTGACTTCCCCAGGATTGACTAATTCCTTTGTTGAAACTTAGACTGTTCAGTCTGACAAGTAAGTGCTGAGATGAGTCTCACATTCACCAGTATAAATCAAGTACACCACTCCATTGGATTTACAACAATTTTACATAATTGATGCAAATGAGGACAACTGGACCCATAAAGTCAAGTGACTTCAGTTTCTGGTGTTATACAGGGTGCTAGAATGAGAATTTTTCTGTCCCTGTTATACAAGTCTGCCTCTTAACTGCTTTTCACCTGGAATTTCATAGCACTTTTCAAACAGCACTGCTGCTAGGTAGTTCTATAGGATTTTCAATGTCTGGATTTGAGACACACCTTAGAGGTGCAGGGGTGCTGCAGGAGATAAAGTTGCAGTGTTCTCTGAAAGCTGTGCTCTTGTGTGACTACTCAGAGATTGAAATGCTGCCCAGCTGATTGGCAGAGTGCCTACAACTAAGTGTTTTTGTTTCTACTGGTGGTGCATATTCACACATGCCTTGGTGCACAGAAAAAATAAAATCTGCACTTGAAAATGATTAGAGGGAACATTGATTGGCAGAGCAGTCCTCTATGACCCAGACTGTTGTTGCTATGGGCTAGGAGTAAAAGGATGGAAGTGTTTTTTAAATCCTACATTTCACAACATCAAGTTCATAAAACCCAGTAGGGATGCACACTAAATTCTCCCTAGTATTCAGGGATGTGTAAGAGGACAGCTTCAAGTATGTTTCCGGTTGTGCCTCCTTAAAATAGCTGGTCTCTTAGAATAGGGGATGCTGCTCTCCCTTTTTGCCGCTTAGCACCTTGCTCTCTCCCCCATGTGGCTTACTGCAACAGCGACCCTTGACTGCATGGTCTGTTCTGACTCTTCCCCATCAGGCACGAGGATGGCACTGTGCGGTTTTGGGATGCTTCAGGCGTTTGCTTGCGCCTTCTTTATAAGCTGAGCACCGTGAGGGTCTTTCTGACGGATTCAGATCCCAATGATAACATGAACGCGCTGGGTGAGGATGAATGGCCTCCGCTGCGTAAGGTGAGATGGCAGTCGCTCAGGTAGACTTGCTGGAGCTGGAGCGTTTGCATTGCTACTGTTGTTGTTGCCTGTCTGTCACAGCTTGTGTGGAGGTGACCTCTTTACTTTCCATCCACCAGGTTGGTTCCTTTGACCCTTACAGCGATGACCCCAGGCTTGGGATCCAGAAGATTTACCTGTGTAAATACAGCGGCTATCTGACCGTAGCTGGTACGGCAGGACAGGTACAGAAAGTGTAAAACTGAATTTTTGGAGGATGGCTTTTAAGAGTGGTTCTTGACTAACTCAGGAAATGCAACATAAACAAGAAATGGAGGACAAAATGGAATCCCCTCTAGGGGTGAGTCTTCGCCCTTGGGTAAAGGGAGCCATTCTGTCAGGACCCTTCTAGTCTCTAGTGCAGTGGTCTCCAACCTTTTTACACCCAAGATCACTTTTTAAATGACAGACCAAGCCAAGATCTACCACCCCGCCCCTTCCTTGAAGCCCCGCCCTCTCTATTCTCCTCCTCTCCATCACTTGCTATCCCCAATCCTTATACTGCTGCTTTTTTTAAAAAAAGAAATTCTTCTGTAGGAAGAGGTTTTTCCAACATTTGGCCTGTCTAGACTGGACCAAATGTCAGGGGGAAAAACCCTACTTTTGGAAGCCACCCTTATTCCTTGTGGAAAGAGGAATATAGGGGTGACCAAAAGAGCCTGTTTGCTCTTCCACTAAAAAAGCAGAAGAACAAACGCAACCCTAGATGCAGAAGAGTTTTTTCTGGGATATCTCCAGAATCCTGAAAAACTCCTGCAGTCTAGCTGGACCCTTGCGGTTTTGAGACAGGATGTGTAGTCTCTGGGGTGGGAATGAGGGATTTGGGTGTGGGAAGGGGTGAGAGGTGCAAGCTCTGGGAGGAAATCTGGATGCAGGAGAAGGGGACACTGGCTCGTGGAGGGGGCTCCAGGCTGGGCAGTGTTGGGATACTAAGCAAGCCACAGGCTTGTGGATGTGAGGGTGCAGGAATTTGGGTTGGGGTATGTGAGGGGCTCAGGGCAGGGGGTTCCAGTGTTTGATATGCTCAGATCTAGGGTCTAGGGAAGGGGGAATGCAGGAGTGGTTGTGGCCAGATGGGGGGTTGGCCCCAATTGGGGATTTGTTGGCCAGGCTTCATTTTTAAATAAAATACTATGTTAAACACACACAGTTTCTGCATTGTCTTTATTTATGAGACTGGCAGGGAACCTGCCTTGAGTCAGGGGTCACTGACCTATAGAAAAGTCATTTGGGAGCAGGGGACACAGTACTGGGGAGGGGTGCTAGTGGGTTCTGGGGCAGGGAACAGGGTGCCAGTGGGGGCAGAGGAGAGGGGGCAGGGTGCCAGGACAGGTTTCTGCAGCAGGGGACAGGGCGCCAGAGGGAACTGGTTTCTGCAGGGGGGGCAGGGTGCTGGGGGACAAGTTTCTGCAGGGGGGGCAGGTTTCTACAGCAGGGTGGGGGGGCAAGGGAGAGGGAACAGTGGGCCAGGAGGGCAGGGGACAGGTTTGGGGCAGAGGAGAGGGAACAAGGTTGGGGTCAGGGAGTTCCCTACACTAGCCATGGAGGGAAGCCTCCGACCTGCGCTCCCTCCAGACTGACCGCAGGGCAGCCGGGCTGGAGGGAAGAGAAGCGGCTGCCCAGCCAGCTGGCCATGGCGCTCAGCCAGGGTGCACCAAGCTCCATGTGGGCAGGCGCAGAGGGGAAGCCGCCTGATCAGCTGGAGTGCGGTTCAGCCTCCTCCGGGCTGAACGCCACAGCCAGCTGGCCAGGCAGCTTCTCCTCTGTGCCAGCCCATGTGGAGCGTGGTGCACCCTGGCTGAGCGCCATGGCCAGCTGGCCAGGCAGCCGCTTCTCTTCCCTCCAGCCCAGCTGCCCTACTCTCAGCCCAGGGAGGCTGCGCCTAGCTCCAGCTGTGCTGGAGCAAGCTTCCCGGGCTGAGCGCAGGTCAGCTGGGCGGGAGCGAAGAGAAGCGGCTTGCTGGGCATGGCACTCAGCCAGGGTGCACCATGCTCCACATGGGCTGGCGCAGAGAAGAAGCTGCCTGGCCATCTGGCTGTGGCCTTCAGCCCGGAGGAGGCTGAACCGCACTCCAGCTGATCGGGTGGCTTCCCCTTTGCGCCTGCCCATGTGGAGCTTGGTGCACCCTGGCTGAGCGCCATGGCCAGCTGGCCGGGAAGCCGCTTCTCTTCGCTCCCACCCGGCTGACCTGCGCTCAGCCCGGGAAGCTTGCTCCAGCACAGCTGGAGCTAGACGCAGCCTCCCTGGGCTGAGCGCAGGGCAGCTGGGCTGGAGAGAAGAGAAGTGGCTGCCCGGCCAGCTGGTCATGGCACTCAGCCAGGGTGCACCAAGCTCCATGTGGGCAGGTGCAGAGGAGAAGCTGCCAATCAGCTGGAGTGCGAGGCAGCCTCTTTCAGCTGAAAGCCAGAGTCAGCTGGCTGGGGTGTTTCAGCCCTCCCAGCTCCCACCATTCCTCGCAGCTACTCACCTGTGGTGTTGCTCGGTGAGTAGCTGCTCCTCAAATGAGGAAATCTAATGTAAATGTACTGCGAAGGCATGCAGTTCAGAGAGGGCTCAAAAGCTACTCTTAGAGCCCCTGAGATCTACCGGTAGATTGCAATCTACTGGTTGGTGACCACGGCTCTAGTGTATTCTCCCCCTTCTGACTTGACCTGTCAGCCCTGTCACAGTTACCAGCTCCCTGGGTCTTTATGCTTTTGCTTTTCAAAACTTTTCTCCTGACTCTTCTCTGCCTGTTAGTTAGCCAGTTGGATCCTGGCAGGTGTTGCCAGTGCCTAACCAATAAGCAGCACCACCTTGCAATGTTCATAACGGAGAAGCTCGGAGGCAGTGTACGGTGGGTGGGTCAGTCAGTTATCAGCACTGTTCCTAGGAGGAGCTATTGCTTTGCTGCTAATGGCTGTCCAAGCACCTGAAGCAAAGAGCCTCTGAGGCGGCAATCGGACTAGGGCTTTCTCACTATCTAATGCAAGAGGAATATTCAGAAGGGGCTGCCTCAACTGTAGGAGGAGGAGGATGGCTCTTTGCCTTCCCTGTGCTCAGGGCTCAAGGCTGTAACTCTTCTCTGTAACCCATGCAATCTGACATATTTCAGTGAAAAAGATGACTGTCCCCCTTGTTTCTGTCTCTTGCAAGAGCTTGTCTGAATGCTTTGATAGAAGATCCCATTTGGGGTTCTGAATAAAATGTACCTCAGCGAGTCCAGCAGTCCTCCTTCCATGAAGACCTAACATGTCTCTTCTCATGGAACTTGAACATCTGTGCTTTACTTTGTACCCCAAGCCCTCTCCTCTCTCTCGGAGCACTGAATGAGTTAGGATGGTCTGACTTGGAGTAACCAAATTTGATAGCTAGAACTTCCTGCTGCCAACATAATTAATTTTTTAAAGGCCTCATGGAGACTTTGTCCAGTAGTTGGACGGGGAGGTAGACGGTCGTGTTGGAAACATGTTTCAGCCATGCAGCGATCAGGTGGCGTCTGCAGCTCTGAGGAAAACTTGGATTGCACAAGCTGCCTCTGAGCTTACTTGTGTTCCCACAGGTACTGGTGATGGAACTGAATGATGAAGAGTCAGAGCATGTGGTGGACCATGCTGAAGCAGACTTACTACAGGACCAGGAAGGTTATAAGTGGAAAGGTCACGAGAGGCTAAAGGCCCGAGATGAGCCTGTCCGATTTGAGCCTGGCTTCCAACCATTTGTCTTGATCCAATGTCAACCACCTGCTGTAGTCACGTCACTGGCTCTTCACTCGGAATGGAAGCTCGTGGCCTTTGGTACCAGCCATGGCTTTGGGCTCTTTGATCACCAGCAGAAACGACTGGTCTTTGTCAAGTAAGTGTCTTCCTTTCAGATATGATATGGGGGATTCCCTAGGTATCGGAGCAGTGGCTAGAACATTGAGCCCGTCCTAGTAAGAGCTAGTACTTCCTGGTTTCTGGAGAACAACGGGTATAGAGTAGGGAAGTTAAGTACTAGTCGACTATCCAATAAGCAAATGCTGATCCTGGGTTCTGCAGAAATGCCGTGCTGGAGCCCGGGATCCACGTGCGGCAGCACCGCACAGCTGAGCCAGGGATCAGCTGTGGGCACTGCCCCTTCGAATGCCCCCTTGGTTTTTCAAAGGGGCAGCCGCTCAGATGAGCCCGGGGTCAGTTGAGGACTCTCCAGCTGATCCCGGACTCCAGCACGGCATTTCTGTGGAACCCGGGTTCCGCTGGGGAGTCCCCAGCTGACCCCGGCTCGCTGTGGCATTTCAAATCGGCAGCGCAGCATGGAGCCCGGAGTCAGTGGGGGCTCTGAGACCCCCACTGACTCCGGGCTCCATGCCGCGCTGCTGCTTTGAAATGCACCTAGCTACCAGATGCTCCTGTAGTTGATGGCCAGCTGGTCAGAAAATCATCTGAACATACCTAGCAACTTTTTTTTTCTTTTTTAAGATGTACATTGCATCCCAGTGACCAACTGGCTTTGGAAGGGCCTTTGTCTCGCGTGAAGTCCTTGAAGAAATCCCTCCGCCAGTCATTCAGGCGGATGAGGAGAAGCAGGGTGTCTAGCAGGAAGAGGCGAGCTGGTGGTGGGAACACTACGGAGGTGAGATCAGAGGTCGTTCTATTGCCGTTCTGTGTCTCCAGGGCATGTCTACGTGGTGGGTAAGCTATTCTGCACTCTCTCCACGTAGAGAGAAGAGAGAGAGAGAGAGTGTGTGTGTGTGTGTGTGTGTGTGTGTGTGGTGCGCGCGCGCGCACGCCCTTATTTCGCTTTGGAGTCATGTTAAGCTAAACTGCCTTCATGCACAGTAAGTGGGTGCACTTGTGGGGAGTTGGTGTGCAGTAAACTAGATATGAATTTAAAGAACACAAACTTCCCTGTGTAGACAAACCCTAAGCCTGTGCCCTGTAAAGACTTCCTTGCACCATGTAATGGGAAGAGCAGCATAATGCAGACATTCTTAATCTTCAGTCTAAGGCCTGATCTGACCTAACTCTAAAGCCATAGTTCCACTTGCTGGATGATCAATGTCTTGGTGATTGATCCTCCAGGGTTTGATTTAGCTGTCATGAGTAGTAAAAGTTGACAGGAGCATTTCTCCTGTCAACCTCCCACTGCGGGGCTGCCCCTGAAAATTGGTGCGAGGTACATCTACTCCAGCTACACAATTTGCACTGCTGGAGATGCATATCTTGCATCGATTTGTCTGCCAGTGTAGACCTGGCCTAAGTGTCTACAATAAAATGTAGCTCCTACCGATATAACTCCCCCTGCCCATACCAACTTAAGCACTACGCGTCTCGCGGAGGTGGCGCTAAGTCGATGTAGTTAGATCGACAGTGTAGATGCTACTTACATCAACCTTCCTTTCAGATATCATCCCACAATGCCCACATTGACCGTTTGAAGTCTGTACATGCGCTTCTGGTGGGGACATGTACTTTGAACAGAAGGAGCTTAGTGTGGATGTGTAAAACAGACTAAATTACTGCAGTGGCTGTACATCAATGTAACATAGTTTTATAACGTAGGCTTGTCCTTACTGTTCCAATTGAGGCTTGGCATAATAGCCTTTACTCAGGGCATGCCTACAAAACTAAGTTGATCTAATTTAGTTTGGTATACAGCTGGCACAGTAATTACATCACTTGTGTGTGTCTGGTTTGGTCCTTGTGTTGGCAGAGTGTGTGCTGACCAGGAGTGCTTGTACCGGTTGTCAGTGTGGGGCATTGCAGGATGGCTGGTAAAAGCTAGTAACAGTCGGTGTAAACTGACCACATCGCCCTAACTGCAGCAACATTGACTTTATGCCTGTTGAGATAAGTCAAAGTAAGTCAACCATAGGAGGGCAGTTACATCACCGGGAGTGAAATTTTAGTGTGGACGCTTACGTCAATGTAGGCTGCCTTGTCAACCTAATTCCTGACGCGTACCAGGTCTCAGTCTTGCCACTCCTAACACTGGTAGCATAGACATAGAATGCTTAACTAATTTTGTTTAAATCTTCCTCTGGAAAAACCCCAGTGTACAGAACTGAAGCTATGGAGTGGAATAACAATATTAATAAAATGCAGAAATTTGTCTAGGACCAAAGTTGAGCTTTATTCTTATCTTGCTTTCTCCTGCCTTACACAACAAAGAGGTTCTAGGGGAGATTGAGGGAGGTCCTATACCCAAAGTTAAGTTTCCCTCTAGAAAGGACTCCCTATAAAGGTAACTATTTGATGTCCTTCAGAGACCAGGTGAGTAAAATAAACTTTCATTGGACTGATTCTGCTGCTGAGGGGAATATTTGGGTCTGGGAGACATCATCAGCATCACAGCTCAATACAAGGTAGAACCACTTATTAAGCATAAGGAGTTAATATGTTGCAAGAAACCATTCAATTAACACCTGCAGTCATAAGGCAAAGAAGAGTTAGTGGATTGTTATGATGAGAGAACCAGTGTCTTTACTAAGTCCACGATTTTGGGAGTCCAGCAGAGTTTGAAAGTATTTAAACTCCATCTTTTAGAAGTGTTCTGCAGGTTTCCTTTGAAAAATTGGACTGAGTGGGTTTGTGGTGAGGATTCACCCCGAGGTGATATGGAGATTTTTGCTTTTTATCTTTTTTCTGAGTGCTCATTTGAGAGCACAGTGATCATCTTGTTTCTCCCATGTAGTTGTTGGGCATTTGATTCACTGGATAAGATGCGCCACATGTTGTGATAGGCAGGTGTGGTAGGGATGCTTAAGTGTAAATGACTAACTGGTTAACCCGCAAGCATCTGCTTATTGGTTAACTGTGTCGGTTACACTCAGTGAAGCCTCCTCCCTGGGAGCCAGGCGGACGAGGGCTGCCTGCTCTGCTCCCCTCCCAGGGAGGAGACTTTACTGTGTCAGTGAAGCCTCCTCCCTGGGAGCCAGGTCGGCAGGGGCTGGTGAACCCGCACCCAGGGGAGGCTTCACTGCTGAGCTTTATACTGCAGAGCACACAGTGTGGGTAACTGTGTAACCGCTGAAATATTCAGCGGTTACCTGGTTACCCTATTACATGATTAACATCCCTTAATTTGTAGGAGCCGTGCATCTCGAAAGAGATGTTTGGGGGATATTGATCATCATAGCAATGGAGATATGGCTGCAGGCTTTGCATCTGTTATGGCAGTGGCTGGTACTGGTTTGAGCTGGTGTATACTGGTCTGTGGGGAGCTTGCTTCTGATGAGTTGTTTGAAGACCAGAAGAGGGGCTATAGGAAAGATTTCTTTCGGGATATGGTCCCCATCAATATGAGTTGCAACTGTTTTTTATCCCATATGGGTTCCCCTATGGGGTGGCATGTGATAGAGGTGTGCAGTCAGTGGCTGTTTTTCCTGAAAGTACCTACTTCAATTCAGGGAATTAGGATATCCTGTTCCATGGTGCAATCTCTTCTCTGATGCAGAAATGTGGTGCAGTGTTTTTAAGCACATTAACTTGCATATCCAGGACTTTTTCCTCAAAGCATATTCTGTGGTATCAGTGCCTTGCTGTAGATAACTGATCTCTTGGTGTAGCTGGGTTGGTTGATGAATCTGTGGAAGTAAGTGTGGTGGTCCTTGAGTCTTTAATATTTGTCTGCAGATTCTGTTGTTGAATCTGATTGTAGTGTTTGGGAAGTTGATGCTGGGGTGGGAGACTGTAGAGTTTGATGGATGTGAGGTGGTAGAAATCTCAGAGTTTAGGCCATCTGTTCAGCAGATGAAAAATTCATCAGTTTTATTTCAGGTGTGTTGCTGATTTTTGTGGAGCATGGTCCAGAAATTCTTCCGCAAAGTGATCTATGGAGAGGTTGACATATTGGGGAAACATTTTAGTACCCATGGCTGTTTCTGTGGTTTGCACAAATTGTTGTTGAATATCCTCACCCATGGCAACTTTATGAAAATGGGTGAATTTTGGCAGTATGTTCAGGGTGGCTACCTGAGTGGCGTCCATTGTCTTGTAGATGTGACGCAGACATTGATGCAAGGTTCATGAGGCCTTTTAGTGTATATAAGGAAGTGAAATCTGTCGGCCAACAGGATGTTCTAAGAGTCTGTTGATGTTGTGGAGGAGGTAGGTTATGTCCTGGAGGAAGCTTGCCCTTTATGTGGTGAGTGGTTAGAGGAGGGTTTCTTGAGTAAGTGCACCATGGCCAGATAAGTTTGTGTCTGCCTGGGTTCCCTTGTTTGTGTTTCTTGGGAGATATGTAGAAGATCCTTGGAGTGTGTTCATGGGACTAAGGTGAGAGTTTCTCATGGAGTTGTCTAGGGAACGATTTAATGATATCTTTAAATTCATGTGAATTGTGGTATGGGTTTGTCTGAGTCCTTCATAGGAAATGGAGTCAGATTGTCACTTGGCCTTTATGTAGACATGGTCCAGGACTACAATGGCACCCCCTTTGTGTGCTGGCTTGATCCCTATTTGGTGGCTGGATTTCAGGAGCCGTACAACGGTCTTCTCAACAGAGGCTGGTCCAATAAAAGTTCACCAATGGAAGTTGATCTAATAAGATATTCCCTCACCCAACTTGTTTCTTTTATATTCTGGGACCAACATGGCTACAACACAAGCAATGATGGAAGATGTTTGAGTCCAGTGCTCCCTCAGTTCAGCCGATTGGCCGGTGTTGGAGAAATGCAGATTTTTTGCAATATGTAGGCAGGAGTTGGGAATTCTGATTTTCCTTTCCTTATCTCCTTGAATCCTAGAGACAAACTGAATAGCCCTGTTCCCTGTCAAATGGCCTCTGCACAATCATGCTTAATGAGATGCCCAGGTCTGAGATGGACCATCCTGGAAGTGTGAATATGCAGAGTCCATTTTGAAGAACCTGAGTAACAAGTAACCTTCATTTCTGAGAAGCTGTTAATCCCTTTTGCTGCTGCACTAGAAGGGATTGTTGAGGAGGAGGAAAGAGATGTTACGTCAAACTAACCTCATCTCTCTCTCTCCCCCACCCCCCCTCTGTTCTTCCTGTGAAGGTCCAAGAGGCGAATTCCAGGTTTGACCAGGTTGCATTACAGGAGATGGAACTAGCTCCAGTCCAGAGGAAGATTGAAGCACGGTCTGCAGAAGATTCCTTCACAGGCTTTGTGCGCACCTTGTACTTCGCAGACACATTCTTGAGAGAGAGTGAGTAGAATGAGCTCTCCCCTAGCTGCTCTCTGAAGAAGTGAAGAGAAAGCACTATGGTCTACTAGATCATAGATCCTGCACCTCCCTTTTTGTTCTCCCTGCAGCATTGAAACTGTTCAGTCTAGGGCTATAGTAAATGACCTGAGAGCAGAGCTGTTCTGTGTGATCACTGGCAGCTGCTGACTAGCCCATGATATGAGTTCACTTTCTTGGGGGAGTTTGAAATATGTGGTTTTTCAAAGATGATGAAAATTCTTTGGCTTTAAAGGATAGCATGTGTTCCCTTTACTCCTGCTGGGGAAGCGGTAGATGCCAAACTGATACTACATTTGAATTTCCCTCACCCTTTGTGCGCATATGTATCTGCATACAGACAGAACCACTCCATCACATTTGAAAGTTCCTGGGCTATGTCTACACTGCAGGCTTTTTGTGCAAGAACAATAGTTCTTGCACAAGAACTTGAGGAGCGTCTACACTGCACATGTGTTCTTGCGCAAGTAAATTTAGAGTAAAGCATCAGAACAGAGGGCTTCTTGTGCAAGAGTTATTCCTCTCCCCATGAGGAATAAGCCCTCTTGCGCAAGAAGGCAGTGTAGATGGGCAACAGGGGTTTCTTGCACAAGAGAGAGTCCACACTGCCATGGGTGCTCTTGCACAAAAGCACATGGCAGTGTGGGCGCACTCTTGCAGAAGACCTTTTGCACAAGAAGCCCGCAGTGTTGTTGTAGACCTGGAGCAACAACCTGCTCATAGGCTTTCTCCCTGCCCAGGTACCCGTCACTGCCCCTCCTTGTGGGCAGGCACCAATGGAGGCACAGTCTATGCGTTCTGTTTGCGGGTTCCGCCAGCAGAGAGGAGGATGGATGAACTTGTCAGGGCAGAGCAGGGTGAGTATCACTCAATAGTGAAAACATGGGAAACAGCCCTAATGGGATCAGAGGGGCTGCTGTTGTATACTGCTAGGAAGGTGCAAAGCTGTTGGTTACAAATAGAGAGCAAGATGACTTGGAAACAAGTCAAATTATTGTTTGACCACACTGCATGAAAGGGATTGAATTATTAGATGCACTTTCTAGCCTAGGATGGCTTTCTTGTGGCTGATCAAAATGCTTTTAAAAAATACTCTTCATAAAGTGGCATTTCTAGAATCCTGGCTCTAGGCAAGCAGTTAATTAACATTTCTACAGATCCAGGTGCTGGTGCATATGCAAAGGAGGCAAATACAAAGCTGCATCGGTTTCACTTTTTTTTTTTTTTTTTTTTTTTTTTAAATGGCTAGATGGAAGACTAATTGGAGAGAGAATGCTTTTCTATACCCAACAGAACGTGAGCGTTCTAACACTTTGTGCTTGTTGCATCCTTCTCACCCTTGTCCATGTCTTGTCTGTTAAGCCAAGGAAATTCAGCTGATGCACAGGGCTCCTGTTGTGGGGATACTTGTCTTGGATGGGCGTGGCACTCCTCTCCCAGAGCCACTGGAAGTAGCACATGACCTTTCTAAAAGCCCTGATATGCAAGGCAGCCATCAACTTCTTGTGGTTTCTGAAGAGCAGTTTAAGGTAAATACAGTTCCCATTCATCTCATCTGATATAAATTCCCTCGTTTAAGGTATTGATCTGTACTCCTAGGGATAGATTTTAGTCGCTCCTACAAATTGTGGTCTTAGACTAGGCCCTGTTATGTTTGGCACTGCACAGACAAATGACACTCCCTGCCAGGGCAAGTGGGAGTTTAGCATAATGCAGATGGAGAATATAAGGATGTTTGTGGATTTATTCAAAACTTTGATAGCTAAGGTAATTGGGCACTAGGAGAAGCAAACTGGAGTTAAGGGGACATGACTCTTTACAAGGTGAACTGAGAATTTGTAAGTGTTTGAAAATTGTGAACAACTTTCATTTTTCAGACTAGCACATAACCAACAAGGAAGGAAACTCCAGGAATAATTTATCAGGAGAGCTCCTTGTCATTTTAATGTGATAGGGAAAAACTGGGATTAGCCCACTATGGATAAACTTTGAGGCTTGAGGGGAAGGGGTTTGAGAGGACAGGAGATGAAGTATAATGAGGGTCTATGATTTGAAGCCTTACGTCTTCTCCTAGTGAAGTCAGTGGCAATGTTCCCATTGACTTGAGTGAGAGTAGGAACAGGCCTGAAGTTGGGACCGTGGCTGGCTCTACTTATGCCTGTTCAGTATCCCAGGATATCCAGGCTTCATTTTAAATAGGAAGCTAGATTCAGACTTTCACTTCTGTGCATGCTGCAGAGTAAAGATGCCCTGTGAGTCAAGGCTTTGTTAAAGCAAGAGGGAGCCAGCACCCTCCCTGAACTGGGGCTGTTGGCAGTATACAGAATGGAGGTTTGTGAAGTCTTTCTTTCTCCTGGCAGGTATTCACGTTGCCCAAGGTTAGCTCCAAACTGAAGCTCAAGCTGACAGCACTGGAAGGCTGCAGGGTACGAAAGGTGACAGTCGCTAACTTTGGCAGCTGCAAGACCGATGAGTATAGTGAAAATGACCTGGCCATCCTCACGAACCTGGGAGACATTCAGATCATCTCTCTGCCCTTCCTAAAGTTGCAGATCCGCTACCCCTGTATCCGCAAGGAAGACGTGAGTGGCATTGCGTCCTGCGTCTTCACCAAATACGGCCAAGGTAATGGCACGAACAGCATAAGTTCCCCCAGATCACTCGCCTCTGCTGTGTCTTCAGAACCCTTGTTTCACTCTTCTTTAAACCTAGCAGTGGTTTTGCTTCCATAATGAGCACACTGAATCCTCTTAATAGCCAGTCAGGTGTTAACTGACTTGCAGTCGATTGTGGTTTCTTCTGTGCTCCATGTTTCTTTTGAGGCCTCAAAATAAGATGTCTCTGTATCTTGGCATCTCCCTGGGCTGCTGGATAACTTCTTGTCACCACTCCCCACCGCTGTCATTTCACACTGGCGTCTGTGGAAGAGGTCTGCCAAGGCCACTTGTGTTTTCCTTTCACAACTCCAAAGGAAAGCAACCAATCCCCGGTGTTACTGGAAGGAGCTTGCCACTCAGGCTCCTGTCCTTAGGGTAGTGGCTGAACACTTTCGGACACATGGTGCACCGCTTTAAAAAGAGCACAAAGAACCATCAGCTCAGTCGCTGTGTTGATCCTTTGATGAGGCAGTTGCAATTCTTCTCCAAAGCCCCAGTGAATAGGTTTGGAAGAAAGGGGAAGTAGCCCTTTCTGTTGAGAATAGAGTGTTTTCCTTTAGGCTGTGGTTCTGGCTCCTGAGCATGTGTTCTGTCATGAAGTTGGTCATAAGCAAATGCCTTTACGTTTTTCCCTCTAGGTTTTTATCTGATCTCACCGTCAGAGTTTGAGAGATTTTCTCTGTCTACCAAATGGTTGGTTGAGCCCCGGTGTGTTGTGGACGCATCAGAAATTGCAGGCAACAACTACTTGCACAACAAGTCTGGCATGGAGAAGGCTACAAGGAAATTCAGGTAGGATTGTCTATCAAGTTCTCTGTAGGAGCAACTTACCTCTTGTTTGCTTTTCCACTGCAGCTTTTATACTTCTGACCTTTGTCTCCCTGGCTTGATCCAGACAGGACTGTGTTACAGGGAGTTCTAAATGTTTTTGTATGTGCTCTCCAAGCTCATGGTGATGCATTATCTTGTGGAGCGGAGACTCTTTTCTTTCCAAACGGGACTGGGTAGAGCTTTCTTTGAAGACTTAACTCGCTCTGAAATGGATTCCTGCGTCGGACTGTTCTTCAATCCTGCTTTTTGCTATTATGGCAGCAGGTCCTGTGGGACTTACAGTATTCCAGTCTCGCTGCAGGGCTCTGCCATGAGGCAGTGTAACTCTCTCCCTGGTCCTTTCCCTACCAGTTGCAAAGCACAGGGAGTGAGTAACCAAGTCTGGGGGTCCCTCTGGGGTCGCCTCGTGCTAGACCAGGGTTTCCCAACCGATGGGTCAGAACCCAAGTATGGGTCGCCATTACATTTTAAAAGGGTCACCAAGTGTCTCCCCAGGTGGCTCTGCCTCCCCTCCTCCCCCTGTTTTTGAATTGCCTTGGGTCACCAAGTCATCTTGAATTGTCAAAATGGGTCCCCATCTGGAAATGGTTGGGAACTGCTGTGCTAGACTATTAGACTAGGCTCTGCTTATTTTACATTTAAGCAATCAGAAGGTTTATGTTTTCCCCCACCGACTTTCTAAGAGTGACATCTTTTGAGGGCATTGCATGTAACTTCCCCATTTGCACTCTATTCTACTGATTTTTGCAGTATATTGTGTAACAGATTGGGAATTGTTGGTGCGTAGTTGAACACTGGTGTTCTTCCTCTGGGAAGCAGATCTCCCAAGAGGTGATCTGAGTTGGCACAAGTCCCCTGGCAGTGAGCTATAAAAAAAATGGAAGCGTTCTGGCCACCAGGGATCTTCCCTGTCAACCAGCATCCTAATGCTTCTCTCAGCTGCTTGCTCAGGACACCCCTCTGCAGTAACATGGCATGTTCTGATTGACCCAGAGAAATCTTTCTTTGTCTGATCTGCCAGCTATGTACAAGAATCTACTTGCCCCTCTCATAAATTTTTTTTTTTTAAACTTTCCCCAGGGACTCGGCCAGGAGTTCTGGTGAGCCTGGAGAAGATGGTAAGCAGGCAACAAATGCATTTATTTAACTTGACATGTATAAACAATTTTTAAGCTTTTATGGTCAGAGGTCATATTTTGCTCAGAGGATAGGCATGAGGAAATGTAGTATTGCAATAGATGCGAAGCTCAGTTTGAGATGGAGATGACGACTCCTCACACCCAGAACAGACTAGTGCTATAGGGGCAGAACCTTCAGGTGACCTGGACACGACCACTTCAGGTTCTACAGTGGTCTGATCTTGGATTACTTAGCAAGGGAAGCGCAGTTGTGCTGTGAAGAAGGGATTGTGGGCATGAGGTTTGAGCGTGGAGTCTTATTTAATGAGCACTTTGCTGTGTTTGTCTCTAGAAGGAGACAGACTGGGCTGCTTAATCATCTACCTCTGTATTTTGTGGTGGTCCCCATAGTGCCCATCACTGTAGTGTTCTAAGTGCATAGTGCCTCTGTCCCCCAGGAAGAGTATCTGGATGCCAGCTTGTTTTCTGCCTTTCAGAGAGGAAGTTTGGGAGGCTGATGGAACATGCCTTACTCAATGATGAAAGTGAGTGAGATACAACTGTTGTTCCTGCTGGAGGGGCCGCTCCTCCGATTGGTGGGGGGAGATATGTAGCCACCTCTGGTGGAGGCATGAAATATTATTCATCCTCTTGGTGACAGCAGACTGTTGTAGCTCCAAAAACTGCATTAAGCCAGAATTATTTATTTGCATTAGTGTAGCACCTAGGAACTCTACTGGGCTAGGTGCTGGACAGACTCAACCGAAAGATAGTCCCTCTCCCCAAATATCTGGACTAGCTTTATTTCATGGATGAGTGAGGATGGAAGTGTCCTAAGGAAAAGAGATAAGGAAGGTTTTCTAGCCCTAATATACACAAGGAGCTTCATTTTCCAGCAGTACCTGAGAATGAAAGGCCAGCTGGAACTGGCTGTCATCTTGGACTGCTAGCATGCTGGTGCTGGCAACATTTCTGGAGATGCTGCTTCACTTCTGTGCGCCAGCCTGTTTAAGCCCCTTAGGGTATGTCTACACTAGCCCCCTAGTTCAAACTAGGGTGGCTGATGTAGGCATTCAAACTTGCAAATGAAGCCCGGGATTTAAATATCCCAGGCTTCATTTGCATGTTCCCGGGCAGGCGCCATTTTTAAATCCCCTTAGTTTGAACTGACTGCCCGTAGCTACACGCGGCAGTCAGAAGTTAATCCGAACTAAGTCCTTAGTTTGGATTAACTGTTACTCCTCCTGCAATGAGGTGTAACAGTTATCCAAACTAAGTACTTTAGTTCGAGTTAACTTTTGACTGCTGCGTGTAGCCGCGGGCAGTTAGTTCGGACTAGAGGGATTTAAAAATGGCGCCTGCCCAGGAACATGCAAATGAAGCCCAGGATATTTAAATCCCGGGCTTCATTTGCAACTTCAAATGCCTACATTAGCCTCCCTAGTTCAAACTAGGGGGCTAGTGTAGACATAACCTTATTTAGTGTGTTGTGATGTCAATATGTACTACAGCAGAGGCATTTTAAAGGTCTGACAGCCACGGAAGAGGTAGAAGAACAGGTTTTAAAGGCCCTTCTGAAGTGAGGTGCTGTAGCAGTAGCAAGTGCAATTGAGCATTTCAAACTAAACTGTTACAGTGCTATACTGATTGAAGCAGAGGCCCCTGGATGTTTGCTGCCATTTCTCACTGCTCTTTAACTTTTTGCTTTCCAGAAGTTCTGAAAGAGATCCAAAGTACCCTGGAGGGGGGGAGAGGGTGAGTACCCTGTGATCAGCCTTCTCTTCTCCCTGGTGGGCTGGGAAAGGGTGGGAGAACGGGAGAAGACCCAGCACAATGGCAGATATTGTTGCAGAGAAGCACAAGCCACTGAGCAAATGTCTGTTAGCGAACTGCTCCAAAGAAAAGCTTTTTCAACACAAGAACAACTCCCTGAGGTGTTTATGAATAATCCTTTGTCTCTTTCTCTTGGCAAAACAGAAGCGATCACATTTCCATATCCCAAA
The DNA here is from genome assembly GCA_032595735.1 of Pelochelys cantorii. Taxonomy (NCBI): domain Eukaryota; kingdom Metazoa; phylum Chordata; order Testudines; family Trionychidae; genus Pelochelys; species Pelochelys cantorii. The sequence goes on from CM064344.1 coordinate 19,187,239, forward strand.
GGAGCAGGACTCTGAGTACTCGCATACAGGTTCAAATCAACCCACGCTATTCTATGGGCAGGCCACATGGGTTTAGGTGGCTGAAGATGGGACTTGGGACAGGAGCTCTAGGGATCTAATCCTGGTTCTGCACTGACTCTACCTTGGACATGTGTCTCTCCGTTCCAATTCCCTTTCTCTACACATAGGCAATAGGTTACCTCATGGGTGTTGGGCTTTAACTCCTGTCCACAGAACACTTTGAACTGTTCAGGTGACGGGTTACAGATGTGCAGGTGAATGAGGCAAAATACTTTAGCGCTTGGTGGGGAACCCAGGGTTTCCAAGGATCTGCGGAGAGGATGAGTGACTGACTGCCTGACAGCTGCATGAACCTATCCAGATAGGCTGATCGCATTTCACTGATGGACTTTGCTCCCTTGTCATTGCAGGAGCTATGGAGAGCGAAATTCAAGAAGAATTCACGTAGGACATGGGCTGAGTAATGGAGGAGGTAGGTGAGGCCAAGGGTGTTTCCAAGCTCAGATGCAGCAGCATGGGACGAGAAGTGATGGGACAGTATTCCCAACAATCTGGTGTTCTGTTTGCAGTCCAGAGTGCCAGTAGTGCTCTACAGCTGTGACTCTCAACTGGGGCTACGTGTACCCGTGGGGGGTATGCAGAGACCTTACAGGGGGGCACATCAGTTCACCCAGAGATTGGCCTAGTTTTATAACAGGTACACAAGAAGCACTAGCAAAGGCAGTACTAACTAGCATTTCCTATGGACAGTGACATGTTCATACTGCTCTAGATGCTGTACTCTAGAAAATAAATGGATTGGGATGTAAATACTACACTTACATTTCAGTCACATGGTAGCAATGAGAGAGTAAGCAATCACAGCAATAGTGTGCTGACACGCCTTCACATACTTGTCTGGTTTTGTAAGCAGGCAGTTAATTGTGGTGAAACTTGGGATACATGTGAAAAACAGACTCCTGCAAAGGGTACGGTAGTTTGGAATGGTTGAGTCACTGTTCTGCAGATCCCCTCTGCCTGGAGGGGAACCTGTTGGCTGCCTGAGAGGTCTGTCTGTGTCTGAGCAGCCTGGTGCCATCTGAGCAGAGTGCTGTCCTGGTCCTGGGTGGAGCGACACTGGCTCCTGAAAGCCCTGCTTGCATTTTAAGCTGCTGGAATGTGCTGTGGGAGCTGCTGGGAGACAAGAGCTCTCTAACTGGGAGCACTGGGGCATGGAGAGCTCCTCTGCATGCCACTCCCCTCTTTCTACCCAGTTCTTTGCAAAAAGCCATGAGCAGGCTAAGCTCTGGCCGTTCTACACTGTGCTGCATTTAGCATGGCCATGGGGAAACCCACCTTGCAGACTACATTCATCTAACTGGGGATAAACTTATGTGTCTGATGTAGGGATCTTAATATCAGTTAATTGAATAGTCGAGTAACCTCATGAATTCTTATGTTACTCAACTATCCTATGCTGCCGGGGTGGGGCCAGCAGCCAGTGCGCTCCAGCCCCATTCCTGAGGAGCCCCTGGCCCTCCACGCTGCCTCCTCTTTATCAGAGGCAGCAGTGCGGGGTGCCAGATGGGAGCTGGTCCATGAGGGGCACCAGTTTAAAAACCAGCTCCCCTCGTGGACTGGCTGCCTGTTGCCCCATGCTGCTGCCTCTGATAGTGGCAGTGGCAGCCCTTGTCCAGGAGGGGGTCTGAGCTCACGGATCCAGCACGAGCTGGAACTGAGCCATGCTGCCTACCCACTTAGTTCCTAATTCGCTTTAAATGCAGAGCTGTAGCAGGAGTAGGTCCTGCACCCAGTGGGAGCTGGGATTGAGCCAGGCTGCTGGCCAGCCTGCTTAAAAAATGTACTGGCTGGGCCGGAGGAGGGGGGGCACATGAATGTATGTGTTCTCTAGCATTAACCTATAAGCTTTTGCTTGTCAGTTAAACTACATTATTACATCCCTAGTCCGGTGTGGATGTGCAGGCTGCCTGTCTTCTCTGTGGGAGTGTCTGGCAGCCAGAGCATAAGGCCTGTTACTTGGGGTTCGCATAGGGATGTGAGTTGATCTTGTGAGCATTGCTATGAACCCCAGACCAAAGATCAGACTGGCTCTGATTAGTGTCCAATGAGTTCTACAAACCTTATACCCAATCCGCTACTGAATCGGGAGGGGGTTGGTGGACAGGAAGTTACCTGTTGAGAATGATTCTAATGTGGCACTACATATTCTTTTCCTAAGCTGAATGACCAGACCTCAGTGAAGCTGCTGCGACTTGATGGCATTGGACTGAGTGCCATAACACTACTGACTACGGGAAAGCCGTCCCATGGAGAAGAGGCCTCTACTTCTCCCTGCACAGCAGGAGACAGAACTGTGACTCCCCGTGGGTCTGCCTGCCTCTGCTCCTCCCTCTCCATCTCCCCCTTGTGCCTCACCAGAATCCTCCTCCTCCGGGAGTCTGCCTTGCACAGACTGGCTGCTCTGGTGCACCACAGGCCTCTGTGTACATCTTTGTAACTTTTTTAATGTTTGCACAATGATCTCTTTTCTACTGGGCTGGGTTTTAAATTATAAATGTTACTGCCCTGGGAGCAGAGTTTTACTAAACACACTGTTACCTCGGAGTGGTTTAAGATTATTTTTTGTACAATTTTTAAAATCCTGTGGGTGTTTGTTTTTATTGGAAACGTATTTTAAAAATGAACTTTTTTAAAAAACAAAACAAATGAAATAATATATCTGTCATTTTAGATCCCTGTGGCTGCTGTAACTGGTATTTGAATGAGGCATTCCGGTTAGGTTTTGTTTGACGGTACTGTTAACTGGTTTTACGGATTTGGGTAGAATCTATTTTTGTAGCTGTTCAGATTGGAGGAAATTTAATCAGACTTGATCTGTGTTTCAACACTACGTTGCTCTTTTTGAAATAAATGAAAACGCTCAATTACCTTTGTGGTCATGGTCTGCTCCGGTATCTGTCACTTCAACAAATTCAGTGGTGGGGACTCTTGCCAGAAACTGCAATGTTGCTGATGGACCAATTCTAATCAATACATGTGTCTAATTAGAAGGCAGAGCTGTTACCCTTTACCTCACTTGCCTCCTTCATCCACAGATGGGGGGGCTTATGACTCTACCCCCTCAAAGTCTGATCTAAAGCACTTTATCCCATCATAATTCAGAGCAAAATTAGAAAATCTTGGGGATTATCATGTGCTAGTATTGAAAGCTGGGTGGCAGGGGATTGTACATGGGCCTGTTGGGGGCAGAATGCAACTGAGCCCTTTAAATGCTCTGAGCCCTTTAAATCACCACTGGAGCAGTCGCTCCAGGCAGTTGTTCAGGCTGTCTGGGGAGGTGGGGGCACTGCATGAGGCACTCCAGGCAGCACTGGGTGGAGGGATGGGGGTCTGGGATGTGTTCCAGGCAGTACTGGGGGCTGGCTGCCCTGGGCCCCGCCTTTTCTGGCAGAGGCCCCACCCCTTTTCCAGGGGCCCAGTGTAGCTGTCTGCTCCCTGACTGTGCAGTCCACTGAACCAGTTATGAGCTGTGTGGAAAAGCTTTAAGTAGGAGAAACTCTTCCATAAACAGTTGTTCCCTCCTTCTTCATCCCAAATCATTTGATCAAGCTAAAATTGATCTCTTGTTTTCATTACTGATCTGTTAGAGGGTGGGTGTTGGTAAGGAAGAGGGGAATGTGTTGATCTGTTCCAAATCTATTCAAGACTCATGAAGGGTAAGTTTGGATTTGTTTAGACTTCCTGGTACTGGGGGCTGCGTAGCACCTGGGTTTGAAGCAGCAACTGTTTTCCACCCCTGTCCCTGGCTTGCAGAGCTAACATATGTACAAGCACTACTTGGCCCTGCTGCTGTGGGGCCCCTGCTGTGGAATCTGATGGGAAGGTGGTCAGAATATTTTGAAAGACTAAGTCAAGGTGTATCATGGCCACAGTTTTTCCCTGTATCTGCAGAGCTAGTTATCGTAGAAAGCAATTAGGTTGGTCAAGCATGACTTACCCTTGGTGAATCCATGTTTGTTCCTGATCACCTTCCTTTCCTCTAAGGGTACATCTACACAGCAGTGTTTCAGAATAACTAACGTTATTCCAAAATAACACAGTCCATGTCTACACTACAAACAAGCAGTTATCTTGACAATATCAAAATAATGTCAAGCTGGGGGACTTCTTACTCCAACTCCTGTAACCCTCGTTTTATGAGGAGTGAGGGAGTCATGGGAAGAGTGCTCTTTCTCAGACTTCCTGCTATGTAGACCGCACCAAAAGCCGAAATAAGCTATTTCGACTTAAGCTACACAATTGACGTAGCTCGAATTGCGTAGCTTATTTCAATTTTAGCCCTGCTGTGTAGCTGCACCCTCAAGCTATGTCTACACTCACAGCTTCTTGTGCAAGTATGGCCGTTCTTGCGAAAGAATCTGCAGTGTGTCCACACTGCCCGCCCGCTCTTGTGCAAGGAAATTTACAGTACGGTGTAAGAGAGGGCTCCTTGCGCAAGAGCTATGCGCTTTTTTAACAGGTGTAAGCCCTCTTGCGCAGGAGCTCTTGCACAAGAGGGCAGTGTGGACGCTCGGCAGGGATTTCTTGCACAAGAAAGCCCTATGGCTAAAATGGCCATCAGAGCTTTCTTGCTCGAGAGCGTCCACACTGCCATGGGTGCTCTTGTGCAAAAGCACAGCTCGCACATGGCAGTGTGGATGTTTTCTTGCACAAGATCCCTTGCGCAAGATGTTCTTGCGCAAGAAGCCGCCAGTGCAGACATAGCCTCAGTGTGTTTCAAAAGGGACTCCTTGACAATCCTTCTCCTTCCCTTTTGTTAAAGATCAGCAGCTGCTGTGCTTATGCACTGAAGTTTTCTGCTGCTGTAGGCAGAGGATTTGATGACACTTTCTATTTCTAAACATGAAGTGTCTTTCTTTCATGGGAATGGCTGGCCTGGGAAAGGAGAATGTATCCCGGCTACTCCCTTCCTCTCCTCCCCCCCCTCCCCCTTCCCTGGTGCCCCACCAGAGAAAGCTGCACACAACCATGGAGGGTAGCAAAGGGAGAAGGTGCATGGGTCCCATTAAACAGCTAGGAAAGGGATCAGAGGAGCAGCCTGGATTGTGTCCACCTCCTACCATGTTTTCCAGTGAAGTAGGAGTTAGGGGGAGGAAAGCCAAAATCCAGCTGGACTGTAAAACACAATGGCCCTTCTCTCCCCCCCACGCATGCACACACACCTCTCCTTTGACAGTGCTGGCAGCCCGAGGAAGGGGAAATGGGCAGGAGACAGGCAAATGGCCTGGCAGGGAGCATAGGTACAGGGATATGGTCTCTGCTCCCTCAGAACAAGGGTGAGAGCTGCTTTATTCCCCAAGGGCAGCTTTGCAGCTCATTCCCTTCAGGGGAGCTGCTGGTAAAGGAATAAGGCAGAGCAGCCAGGGTGCCTGTGGTCTGGACCACCCTGGGGCTACAGCTACACTGCTGTTTTTTGCAGAAGAGGATATGCAAATCATGCTCTCATTTGCATATCATTTTCCAATTCTTTTTGTGGAAAAAGTTTTTCCGATAAAAAGCTCCGTGTAGGTGGGGCCATATGCCTGGGAAAAAACTCTCTTTTGCAAGACCCCTTATTCCTCGTAAATTGAGGTTTACAGGGACTTGCGAAAGCGGGTTTTTTCTGATAAATGGCCCCATCTACAGGAGGCTTTTTATTGGAAAAACCTCTTCTGCAAAAAGAATGCGATCATGATTTGCATATCCTCTTCCCTGAGGCTGCTGCTCGCTGGCCCCGGGCTGCTTGCCTGCTTGGGACTCCAGCAGGAGGGGATGTGAGTGCTATGCAGTAACCGGGCATTATGGCCTAGAACAGTCAGCCACTGGCCCTTGCTATTGCTTGTTCACTGAAGGACTATAAAGAAAAACGGTCTACAACCCACTGTAGTGTTGTCTAAGGAGGCTCACCGAGGAGCCTTAGTTCTGTTGCTATTGTTACAGCGGCCAGAGGCTGTGATTGGAAAGGGGGGTTGTGGTGCTCTCACCTTGACCTTGCCTACGCTTACAAGCTTGTGGTAGCCCAGCTGTGCCGCTGTAACAGGGCTTGTACGGCTGTGTTCGACCGCCAGGCAGGAGCTCCGTGAGTGGTGCTAGCTGTGGCTGCGGAGAGTGACTCCCACCAACACCGCACTGCATGCGAAGTGCTTATGGCAGCAAAACCTACGCTGCTGCAGGAGTGGGGGGGAGCGAGGGAGTTTGCACTCCTGAATGCCGGAAGTTCTGCTGACATAAGTACTAGTGTAGGCATGGCCTTAGTTACAACCTGACTACATGAGGAAATCTTGCCAGGGCCAGCTGTGGGTGTAGCTTCCTAACCCCATTACCCAGTCAGCCACTCACTCCTCTGGGCTACTCCAGCCTGGCCTTTGCCTTGAAGTTTGCAAAGCAATGGATCCTGGCCCCAAGTCCCCACCCAATGTCCCCTTGTGGTGTCCACTCAGCCCCTGAATGCTTGCTGCCCTTAGAAATTCCAGGTCTCCCAGTTCTGGCTTAGCCCACCACTCCTGTATCCCACACAGCACTGGAGCTCAACTATAGTAAAACAATTGAGAGAAGAGATTCAAACAAATACATGATGGAAACAAATGATCACACACAAACCAAATCATCAAACGCAGAGAAGGGCTGATGCTTACTAATGTTAAGTTTCCTAGCCAATAAAGTAGATTTTCTCCACCCACTAAGTTCAGTCTCTTGCAGTGCTTGTTGATCTGTCATGAAGCGCACCTGTTCCTCCAAGTACCTCTTCAGTGAATGGATGCAGGTGTCTTTCTTCTCTTCCCCCACCCACCCCACTGAATCAGCCTTTTGTCTTTATTCATAGGCACTCCCTTTGCAGTCCTTTCTTTCCTTTCCCCTTCCAAGCAGTTTCAGTGTTTATGGTTTGTGTTTGCTGGATTCTATTGACTTTCCTGCAGTGGTGGAAAGGCAGACAATGGAGCAATGTGTTACATAATTGGCTCGCTTGGGAGGGGGGACAACTCCCTCCTGCTTGAATGGACCATTGCCCAGCCATTTCGCTTCAAGACCATCAAGGTTATCACTTTCAGCATGTACCTATTCTGTAGGTGTTATCTGTACATACACCATGTGATGATTATCTGTAAGTTGGAAGCTTTCAGCAGCCATCTTACACACTACCACAGAGCAACTCCACTTTGGAAGCCTCGTGGGCCATGATACTCACAGCACATGCCAAGCGCTGCAATTTAAATGTGGTTGCATATACATGCAAATAGCTTCTTTCACACTGATGGGCATGAATACAAAGATGAAGGCAAGACTACACAACACGCAGGCCCTGTTGAAGTCAGTTCTGCTGGTATTATAAAATGCAATATTTACCCAATTTTCACCCATATGACAGCACTTTTAGTGAGCAATGACAGTCCAGGAATTTAACTACTAAAACACATCTCAACAGAAGACCATTATATTGACGACTTGTTTGTTTTGGCTCCCACCCACGGATTGCGTGTTGAGCCCTGTGTAAACCCAAACTGCACTGTGGGCTGCATGTTGAGTAGCCCTGCTTTATGGCTAACCACCATGAAAGCAGTGTCCTGTGTTGAGAGTTTGTCAGGTCTGAGACACAAGTTGCTTGGAAAGAAGAGTGGCCCCTTTGCTGGTTCGCACCAAGGAGCCTCCTTGCCTTGGTGCTCCTCTGACATTGGTACAGTAGAGTTAGCCAGGGGCTAATTTTACAGGTGTTGGTTCTGGACTCTTGCCTGGGCAAGGCCCTTACGGTGCTAGGGGCAAGGTCTCCTACCCGGAGCAGCTTACTGTTGTGTATGCTCCAGTGCATCCCTAGGAATAGTGCTCAGACGTGGCAGACTCTGCCTCTAACAGACCCATGGTGGGAACCTGTGAGTCTGGCTGCATCTGCCAGCTTTCTCCAGCTTTCAGAAAGGGCAATCACACCCAATAATGCCTCTCTCCCTCCTACTGTGTCTAAATACATAAATGCATGTACAGTCCTCCTCGTGGTCTCCTCCCACTCCCACCCACAGCTTGTAATATCATCAGCTTGTGACACACTAAGCACGGCTGCTGTTTGCACAGCTCATAGTTGTGGGTGGTTTGTCATCACTGGGCGGATTCTGGTGACATGGAATGAATCAAGGCTGGGTCTCTGGAGCGGGTTTTAGAGGGCAGTGTGGCACTAAAGTTCCACAGTTTGGGGGTCACCTCCATGTTCGTGTAGCGAATTGCCCTTCGTTTTCCATTTAACTGCAATGTCCATGGTAGGATTTGATATGGTTCTGTATTTCATGCATGGCGAAGCCAGGTGGACAGTCTGCGGGATATGTAATCAGATCTTGAGCCCACAATTTTCTCAGAGCCTCTCACTTGCCTTTTGGTGACAGCTCTGAGATAGGGATGTAATAGTGCAGTCGATTAACAAGTTAACCAGTAAGCAAAAACTTATAGGTTAATGCTATAGACTACACACATCCCTCCTGCCCCTGCCGTAAATTTTTAAGCAGCCCAGCCAGCAGCCCAGCTCAGTCTTGGCTCTCGCCAGGCCGGGTCCTATCCCCGCTGCAGCTCTGCATTTAAAGTGTATTCGGAGCCAGGTGGGCAGGCAACACAGCTCCGTTCCGGTTCATGAAGGGTCTGGAAGCTCAACCCTTCCACCCATCCCCCCCACCCGCCCTGGACGGTAGCTGCTGCCACCCCGCAGTAGCTGCTGCTGTATCAGAGGCAGCAGCGCAGGGTGACAGGCAGCTGGTCCGTGAGGGGAGTTGGTTTTTAAACTGGCTCCCTTCACAGACCAGCCCCTGCCTGGAACCCTGTGCTGCTCCCTCTGATACAGAGGCAGCAGCGCGGAGTGGCAGGGGGCGCCTCTGGAGTGGAGCCAGATTGCACTGGCTGCTGGCTCCTCCCCTGGTAACTATAGAATAGTTGAGTAACCGATAAGAATTCATGAGGTTAATTGTTCAATTAACCGATATTTAACATCCCTACTCTGAGATTTTAAGAGCTTTGGCCAAAGGACAAGGGGTTCCTGCACTTCAGACAGCATCTTGACAGGTGGCGGGAGGGTGTTTGGAGATGTTTGTACGGGAGCAAAGGTAGGTTTGTTATTGTGCAGTCCTATTCCCATATGTGCATGAGAGTAAGGGGGCAATGTTCACGCCGTGCACCCTGCTAAGTGTTTTGGCCCAATGCCACCAACATGGGGACCAAATAACAATCCATGGCCTTGCAATGTCAAAAGCACCTCACGTGACACTCTCAAGTGAAGAGGCCTGGTGTAGGCCAAACACCAGCCAGGGCTGGCCTTACCATGAGGTGAACTGAGACGGCCGGCTCAGGTGCCAGACTGTGGGGGGCGCCACTAGGACCCAGAGTGTAGAAAATTGTGTCTGCTGCTGGTGCATATGGGGGCGTCATTTGAGCTCCCCGTCTCAGGTGCCAAAATGTTGTGGGCCGGCCCTGACACCAGCAGAGAAACACAATGCACATCGGCGGGGACCTCCAGAAAGTGGGGTCGAAGCTGAGAGTCTGCCCAGTGAATGAGACTTTGCATATCCTTGTGCTTCTAGCTCTAGGACTCAGCTAATGAACTCTGCCTGCCACGCCTCAGTGTCTGTCAGCCCCAGTGCTGCTGGAAACGTGATCCACGCTTTCTCAAGATTGTGGCTCATGAGGTCTTTGGTAACGTCAAGGCAGAGAACTGGGCAGCTGCCAGCTAGCCAAGATTCTTCATGTGGTTATAGCTAACCCCATCCAAGCCATGGTGCCTTACTAATGCATCACCCTAGGCACAGGGTGAGAGAAGAATTCTTCTACAGGATGGACAGATGTGGAGCTTGAGGGCCCTGGGTAGCTCACAACTAAACTCCTTCACTAACATCTGAGGGAAATGAAGTTCTCGTTTTTGTGGATTGTTCTCTAAATAGACTCTTGGTGGCTGACAGTTGGCTGGTGAAGCCCCGTGTGCATCATCCTGAGGTTTGTTGCATTAGGCCAAGAGGGGGATTTCCAGTGCACAGTATGATTCTGAGACTCCCTTCCCTTCTTCATGAATCGAGGGCTGGATGGCGCCAGATTCAGTCCCGGCTCTGTTTGCATTAGGATTCTCCTCTTCCCCGAGTGGAGTGGTGGGGGATTTTGGCCTGTGGTTTTACAAGCATCACTTCCAACAACAATCCCCAGCTGCAGGATGCCTAGGGCTCCTGATGCTCCATACACCAGTGGTTGTCAACTAGGGTACATGTGTCTCTGGTGGTACACAGACTCTTCCACAGGGTACTCAACTCTCCATATATGTCTAGTTTTACAACAGGCTACATGAAAAGCACTGGCAACGTTCATGCAAACCAATGTGTCTGTCGTACAATGACTTGTTTATATTGTTCTCTCTACTGCACGCTGGCATGGAAGTTATGGCAGCAGGGACAATTTGTCGGTCGCAGAGGGCTGGGACACTTGCACGTGTGTGTCTGGCCTTGGAAGCAAATCATTTTTAAGGGAGGAGAAACTTGGGGTGTGCTAGACAAATCAGACTCCTGAAAGGGGCACAGTGGTCTGGAAAGGTAGGGGAGAGCCACTGCCATGGGCAACTGGGTCTCACTGAATTGTAAGCCATCGTTGTGAGGGATGTTAGTGTACAGAGAAGTGATCCATGGTGGGGGTGGGGAGATGGTGTTCTGAGGGAGTTTGCTAATGTCACAGGGTTTCTGAGGCAGGGGTGAAAGCAGCTCAGATTTCTTACAGATTGTTGTATTGCAATCCCCCCGGGTGCGGGGGGTCAGGGCAAGTGGTGGGGGTTGGGGTTTCGATAGGACAGTACCTGGAAGAAAGGTAAGTGTGGGATGGACTGTGGGGGGCTCAGGGCAAGGGCTGGTGACATGGGAAATGGTCCCTCTAATTTGGTGTACATGGTGCTTCTCCTACCATGAGGGAAAGGGACTGGCCTGGATCTCTGGATGTTCCTCCCAGTTTTAGGAGTCTATGAATCTATGTGATACAGCCCCCTCTTGTGGTTAGATACCCGTCTGTCACTACTCATTACTCTACAGCCCTGAATCAAGGGGGAATGGGACCAGAATAAAGGTCTGTCAAGGCTTTTTCCCCACTCTGGCACGATAAATGCAGAAGTGGGGGTCCGCAAAAATACCCCAAAACCTTATCTGTCCAGGCTTTGGTATAAAACTTCCCCCCCAAAATCTTAAAAACCTAGATTTTTGGGGGATAAAAATCCGCTGCCACCACCCAAGTAATGATAAGGAAACCAGGGAGAGACCACTTGGGAAATCTCAGCCCCTAAAGTAAAACCAGGACACAAAAATTAACCAATACCAGGTTAATAAAAAGAAAAGAGAAAGAACTTTTATTACCACCATAATATTCCTGTTACAAGCATAGTGACTGGATGGAAAAGTCACCAATTAATAAACTCATGGGGAATTCCACCACGGGCCAAAACTTAGTTAAAAAAAGAGAAAAACCCATTTTCACAGACATCAGATTCCCATTCCCAAACCATAAAGCAATAAAACCTAACAGATTTATCTAAACTTTACCCTACTTACAGATAGTGAAGAGTCTTTTCTTGGAGGGAGACATAGTGTCTGTCCCCCTCAGTAGCTGGAGAGAAACTGCTCTGAGACAAAGGAGGAAAAACCCCCAAAATTCCTTTGTCCCAGTTTGAAATTCCTATTGGCTGACTCCACCTGGCTTAGGTATAGTTAACCCCTTAGTCCCCAGGCTGCTGGCTAACCCTCATGGTCATTACTCTTGTGGTTAGATACCTGTCTACGTCACTACTCATTACTCTATGGCCCTGAACCAAGGGGAAGGGGGACCAGAATGAAGGTCAAAGGAAAACAATCAAGAAACCAGAAGGGGACCCCAAGCCCACTGCTTCTCAGAGGAACTCTGCTTGGGGCAAGAGCTCGGAAATAGGCCTCAGAGCCACAGGGAGCCCTTTCCCCCTCCAGTTTCTTCCTCCTGGAGTGATGGGTGGCTTTCCTGGCCAGCTCCAGAAGGAGGCTACCAAAGAGACCTCGCAGGTTTGGGGGGCCAGGTGCAGCCAGACCCTCTTGCTGAGCCCCAAGTTCTGGAGGGTCTGCAGCCTGATGGGCCCCATACAGATGTGCGCCAGGGCCTCCCTCTTGCTGCAGAAAGGGCAGTTGTTAGGGGAGTGTGTGAACTGCTAGGTGCACGCCCTTGCTCACTGCTTCACAGAGGAGCTGCCAACTGAGGCCCCTGGGGGGCTCTCAGACTTCAAGCTCTCTACGCTTGAAGGAACAGATGTTCGACACCGTATAGATCCAAGCATGAGTGTTTATTACACACAGCTGGGGTTGCCAGATTGTTAAACCAAAAATACTGAACACCCCCCACCCCCAAAAAAAAACCCACCGGGGAAAAAATTCTGTTGAGGAAAAAAAAGAGGGGGGGGACCAAAGTTGTTGAGCAAAAAAAAAAAGGACTCTGAGACTTATTGGATAAGAACAGGGGCGCGGTTGAGCACTGAGACCCAGGGAAGGCATTGCTTCCCCTTGGTCTTTAGGCTTTTTGCCAGTGGCCATTTTGTATTCTTGTTCAAGCCAGAATTTAGCTTCCCTGTGGAACCAGGTAAGCATGAGGTCCGGGGTAGGGGGCTGGAGGTGTCAGGGCCCGGGGGGCTAGGCTGGGGGCCCAGGCCCGGGCGCTAGGGTTGCCAGGTATCCGGTATTTTTGCCTCCTGGCCGGAAAAAAAATCAGAAAATACCGAACATTTTAGGTGTCCAGTATTTTCTGAATTTTTTTTACCAGACAGGAGGTGAAAATACTGGACTGTCCGGGTCAATACCGGACACCTGGCAACCCTACGCACAGCGCTGGTGGAGTGTCACTTTGCTTATTAGGCTCAGTGAGACTGCCAAACAATGGATTACTATAGATTATATAGGGTGCCAATGGATGGAGAGAAGCAATGGGGTGGGAGTTCCTGAGCCCCTGGATAGGTTCTAGCAGCAAGACAAAATTAGCACAATAAGCCAATAATCTAAAAGGTTACATCATTGCTCCATCCATAGCTCAGGTTAACATGTTTGCTAATACACAGGTGTTATTCCTCAAAATTTTCCTCTTGCAACGTATAAGTTAAATCCTGATTTCAGGTCCATGGAAATGACAGTGGCACTTCCTAGACAGCTTGGCCCACAGGTACATTCCTAGAGGGTCTTAAAGTGAAAAGAATAGTAAACAGTACATCAGTGCATCCTCTTGAGCTCAGGTTGGCATCTGTGAAGGAAGATGCCATAACTCAGGCTGACATGCTAGCCCTCTCCCTGAACTCTGGTTGGCATTCGGGGAGTATGTACTTGTTATCTCTTTCTGAACCACGGAGTCTCCGAGGCCCCTCTCTGTGAATTACGTGCCTGTAACTCATGATAAGTCCCAGTTACTGCTCCCCACCTGGGGTTGCGCTGTCTTAGCTTGTTTATGGCTGGTTAAACAAACATGTCTGTTTCTTGCTTATCTCAACCTTTCCTTAGCCATGTATTGTCCACTGTTAACTAGGCCTCATGCCTCAGACCAGGCCCATGGAGTTTGGGCATGTGTGAAAGATTCTTAACAGAGACTGTGGTCAAGATCTTACATACATATTATTGGGATTCTGGCCCCTCAACGCTAGAATAAGAAGTGTCTTCTCTAATGCTGGGGGTGCTGGGTTCAAACCCTGCTGCTGCCCTATGCAGGGGGACCATTTCATATGCACAGACCATCTCCAAGTCTGCTTCTAATGTGGGCTGTGCTTTCCCTTGCTTGTTCTCCCCTCAGGCCAGCAACTGCAATTTGACTAGCGTCTGGGTGAACAGCCTGAGCAGACATCTCCATCACAACCAAGGACCACCTGGTGTCTTCAGTCGGGCTGTGGAAGTATCGGCCCAACAGGCTGCAGAGCTGAGTGACTGGTGTCCTCTGCTATTTCTGTATCCTGGGCTGGCGGTCAGATGCCAAGCCAGCAGGGGCTACATGGGGGATGGGATTTCAGGCTCTATCACTCTCTTTGCATGTTAGGACAGCCAGCTCCAATGCCTACAACTACATTAAAGAGGAGGTATCTGCATGCCTCTGAAGACCTGCAAACCTCTCAGGAGCGGAGGTTCCTATCTCCTATTCTAGTGCTTCTTGCCTTCTCAGTCCCAGTGCAGGGACCCTGCACCTTCGTGGTATTTTATCTCCTGCTCCCCATCCATGCTGAACCTCCTGCCCAGAGCTAAGATTGTTCCCATGAGTGTGTCCCAACATGGGATTACTCCTGACTGACTGGAATTGAGCTACCTCACAGCATGGGGATAGGGTTAGGGATTCCTGTGGAGGGCCACAATCTGACTGTTCTTGTGGGTCTTTCCCTGAGGTTCTGCCTCTGAGCACAACCTCCCCCTCGCACCTGAGAGAGCATGCCATGGGTGCAGAAAGAAAAAATGGGGAATAGACTACCAGGCCTTCTTACCTGCCTGTGCTTCTCTCCTTCGTTAGCCTGGTGCTTGTCCATGCAGGGCAAACGTTCCCTTCCCATGGAGAAGTGGCTGTGACTGAGGGATGCAGATAATGGTGAACTAAGGCGTGTTTAAGAAACGTGACAGACCAGTGCTGACTAAACCCTGAGCAGTCTCTTCTCCTGTGGTGGGTTCTATCAGCACATGGGTTGGGCAGTGCTTCTGGAAACAGGTAGGCAGTAAGAACACACTCCTGGGGCTTCTATTTTCCATCATGTGGGAGAAGTGGAAGAAAAGCAGCAGCTGGTGAGGAGGCAGGAGGAGGAGTGAAGTGCGGTTTTCTGCTATTAATGGCATTGTGTCCCTGGCTCCTGCTTTCTGTACAGGGGAAGCCTCTCCCACCTGCTCCTATACAAAGTAAATGAAACAACTGCTGACAAAAGTGCACTTCTGGGTGGGCGAATTACTGCTAGAAAAGCTAGGTACACCTCTCTATGGGTGCCTGCTAGGGAATTCAAGAGGAGACTGCCCCTTTGCTTGTCCATCCGCCTCCTGAGGCTAGTTTGTTGGTCTGCTCTGGTGTGGTGCAGGCCTCCTTCTGAGCAGGGCCTTCAGACCTGCCGAACCTCTTCCTGTTCTATGCCCGGCTCTTCCTTCTAGGTATCTTATAAAACATATTACCCCTTTGCACCCCAATGTTTTCTGGAGCCATGACATCTCCGAATCTGGCAAATTTACAGCAAGCATTTCAGATTTAGCATAATTCATTTTCAAGCCAGACACTTTCTCAGAGTTTGGTTTGGTTTTTTTGGACACCGATCTTTCCAATCACAGGCTGGGTCTTTCTTTAAATAAGAACATAAGAATGGCCATACTGGGTCAGACCAAAGGTCCATCGAGCCCAGCATCCCATCTGCCGACGGTGGCCAATGCCAGGTGCCCCAGAGAAGGAGAACAGAAGACAATGATCAAGTGATTTATCTCCTGCCATCCATCTCCTGCCCTTGTTATGAAGGCTAGGGCACCATACTTTATCCCTGGCTAATAGCCATTTATGGACCTAACCTGCAAAAATTTATCAAGCTCTTTTTTAAACCCTAATAGAGTCTGGCTTCACAGCCTCCTCGGGCAAGGAGTTCCACAGGTTGACTGTGCGCTGTGTGAAGAATTTCCTTTTATTAGTTTTGAACCTACTACCCATCAATTTCATTTGGTGTCCCCTAGTTCTTGTATTATGGGAAAAGGAAATAATTTCTATAATCACTTTCTCCACACCATTCATGATTTTATATACCTCTATCATATCGCCCCTCAATCGCCTTTTTTCCAAACTGAAAAGTCCCCAAATCTCTCTCTCTCCAAAATGCTAATGCTTTCCAGCTATTCAGACACTCCATTGCACCAGGGAAATTCTTCATTAATGCATTGACACGGTCCAGTGTCAGTCCAGCACTGTGTCACCTACCCCCTCTGAGCAGAACTTACTGGTGCAATACCTAAAATGCTGGTGGCCCTCGGCAGCAGCACTCTCCCCCTGCAAAAACCGATCTGCTCTTAGCACAGTTGCTAATGTCTTGGATCAAATTCCAACTTGTTAGACATGCTTTAAGGATGTGCCATGCCCCTCACAGACCCTGCTGCTCTGTGAGATGGCTGGGGGGAGTAGCAAAGGACTGTTTGTGTAGTGGAGGCCAGTGAAAAAGTCTTGTCTCTTAACTGAAGAATTATGGCCAAGGTTTTCCAAGAATGAATAAAGATCTTTCAGTGCCCAATTTTAGGTACCTTTTTTAAGGAGCAGAGTTTCAGAGAGCAGCTGCTCAGTGAATCCCTTCAACAAGGCCATGGCACTTGCTATTGTTTTGCTTGCTTTCTTCAGCCATTCAGCAGCTGAATCCAGGAAGGCAGCAGCGCTGAGTTTTACTGTAATAATTCTATTAGAGAAGTAACAGCATGGCCATAGGAGCAACAGGAAAATGCTTGTATCTATCACTGTCCTAAACCTGAGGCCTGTTTGGCATGTACGAGAAAAATGGAATTTGTAGCACTTGCTGGTTTCCCTTCAGAGCTGTTAATCTAGCAAATTGTTTTCCTGACACCTGCCTGGCTGTGAAGTCCGCATGGATCTATCAGCCACCTCTGAGCAAGACAGGCCCTGCTGGAGCTGCCTTTAGTTCACAGACTAATTGGCCTGTTGGGGCTAGAACACAGCTGTGTCTGGGTCACACTCCTACATTCAGCTTTCTAGTGCATGCCATCTCCCACACGGTCTGAGCCTGGGCCTGGTGGAATCGGGGGGGACAGTTTTTCATTGGCTTTAATGAGAGCAGGACTGAGCCATGAGCCATACATAGCAAACGATACCTGGGCTGGTAGGTATTGGGTGGAAGCTTTTACCATCTCACAAAGCCAGTCTATAACATTATTTGTCGTCTGATGGTGCTTTTTCACCCAAGGATCTCCAAGCACTTTCCTTGGGATTCCCTCCATGACCTTTCCAGCCGGCTTGTTCAGAACACCTCATTCAGCCCTGGGAGAACACTTCATCCAGTTTTCTGGGATGCAAAAAAACTCAGCTTGACTCCAGCTGGTCACCTATGTTACCATATTAGGTGGGTAACAGCTCTTTTCCCATGCTGCCTAGGCCCCGATGCCAGGGGCTGAGGTACAGGGTGATACTACAATTCCAGTTCATGCCATGCACCGCACAGTTAATACCCATCTTTCTTTGCTACTCACAGCTCTGCTTCTTGCATGCAAATGCCAGTCACCTTACAGATTGCATAAGGACCAATCAAGTTTGTTTGATAAACCCCATAGACTCCACGGAGGCATGGCATGATTCTTCTTCTTCTTCGAGTGATGTCCCCATGGGTGCTCCACTGTTGGTGTCGGGTCGTCCTGCTGCCACAGCTTGGAGTTTTCGTGAGCAGTAGCCAGCCGGACTGCGCATGTGCGGCACGCGCTTTGGGCCGTTCACACCTTTTTGATCTCTTGTGCGGTCCGGCTCTCGCCAGTGCCTCAGGTCCGCCCTGGTCGCAGACAGCACAAGCTCTCCCTCCTCACAGAATCCTGTCAGGAGTTAGGAAAATCTGACTGAACGTTATAGTTAGCATAGTTAGAACAGTTGTTACTTTATAGTTAGTTGTTTCTCTTTAAAAAAAATAAATTTCTTATATTAGTTGTTAGTTTAGCAGTTATGCCAGGCTCCCCCGGCTTTAAGAGCGCCACATGCTGGGACGCAATGCCTGCTTCGGATGGCCATGCCGAATGTATTAAGTGCCTCAAAAATGCATCCATTGTGCCAAACTCACTGTGAGAGCACATAAGGACAGAGAAATGAGGCTGAAAATGATCCTTTTGGACAAGGCACTACAACCAATGGAGTTGTCACAGCCTATCTCAACTCCGCAGTCTCCATGGGTTGAGAAAAGGAAAGCTGCTTCACCACAGAGCCTCACCAGCCCGTTCCCTGCATGCACCAGGACACACAGCAAGTCAGTGGCAGAACAAGGACTCCAGTGTAGGTAGTGTCCATTTGCTATTCGCCTCATGTCTCTCATGAATACAGGTGTTTCCGCTGTAAGAAGTCTCTGCCTCCATGGCCCAACCTCTTGCTAGAAGGGAAGGAGGAACATGATACGAGCCCTGGAGGTAGGTGTCCCCCGGCCCCTTACAGCGCCATTGGCCTGAGATGCCAAGGGCCACTCAGATGATTAATGCTGTCAATGCTGATAGAACAGTGGTTCTCAAAGTGTGGTCCATGGACCTCCATGACCATCTTGCAGGTGGTCCGCAGGCTTGGGGCTTGCCCTCCTCCCCCACAGCAGGGAGTCTGCGCTGGCCCTCCAGCCCTGCACCCGCCTGTGAGGTTTGTGAGCAAGAGCCGGCTTCCTGCTGTGAGGGAGGGATGGGGAGTGAGCTTCGTGGGCCAGATCTGGCTTGTGGGGGGAAGAAGTGGCTCCACATGCTGCGGCTCCCACTCCCCTCCCTCCCCCCAACTGGGGGAATGGCGGCACAGGAAACTGCTCATCTGGGGGCTTTCCCCGCTGCTCCCACTGACTGGAATCACCGCCAGTGGAAGCAGCAGGGGGCAGTACCTGGGAGCAGTGGGAGGCAGGGAGCCTGGGGGGCACTCTTCATCCCCCTCCCTTCCAGACCGCTTACCCTCATCCCCTCCCCCCAGACCTCCCTTCAACCCGCTCCTGCACCCAGGGCCAGATTAAGGGGGGGGCTAGCTGGGCAACTGCCCGGGGCGCCAACCTATGGGGGGCGCCTGATGGCAGCTCTAAGGGGCGCCATGCAGCCCCCGGCCCCGGGCGTGCGGCACCCGATGGCAGCTCTAAGGGGCGCAGCGCACCAGGGGGTGGGGCTGCGCATGTGCCGTGCGCCCGGGGGCGGAGCCGCGTATGTGTTGCGCGCCCGCTCCCCGAGGCGCAGGAATGGCTCGAGCCGGCCCTGCCTGCACCCAGCCTCCCACCCAGACCTCACATCCTCACCCTCTCCTCCACCCATTTTGTCATAGTGGGTGGTTGGCTGGTGGCCCACGGACAGGTCTACATTGAGCACAGGGGGTGGGGGGAGCCTACAGGCCAAAAAGTTTGAGAACCACTGTGATAGAGACACCTGACAGGTCTCCTGCAAACCTCCCTGGCTGGGGCTCATCACTTGGAAAACAGGCAGTTGGGGAATGAACACTCGTCTCTCCTGTGTGGCTCTGCCAATCCACCTCGCTCCTGACCGGCCTCAACTATTATCCCCCTGCTACGCCCCTTCATTCCTGTGCTGACCTGCACCCTCTACTGCTCCGGTCCAGGATCCCTCTAGTCTGCCAGTGCACCGTAGTCTTGGCTTGTCCCACTCCGGTGACAACCACATCATTCTGCTCATGTGCTCTGGTCCTGCCCTGGCTCTGCTACTCTGTTTCTGACCCCTCCCATCTGCCCCCTACCAGATGTGAGTAGCAAAGAAAGATGCATAGTAACTGTGGTGCATGACACGAACTGGTATTGCAGTATCACCTTGTACCTCAGCCTCCGGCATCTGGGCCTAGGCCTAAGAACTACATCACTTCCTCTTATCCCAGTTCCTCTTGGGCCTCTCAAGCGCAGGCTTATGTTGTCTCACACAGGCGGCTGGTTCAGCAATGTGTCCAGCGTGAAACGGGCTATGTACAACTGGTACTTGGGAGGAAAAAACTTGGTGCATTAATGCACAGGGTGTCACAAGTCCTGGGTGTCAGTTATTTCTACTCAGAACACCAGCACCCTCCTCAGATACTATGGTGATGGGGGAGGGCCTGTAACCTCCAAGCTAGGTTAGCTCTCTCCTTTACAAGAGGTTCCTGGAATGCCCAGCTGTTGCTTTAAGAAAAGCTGCCCTGTTAATGCAACATAATGTGTTATGTGACTATCACATTCATCTCCATCGGCCACCCTTGATATACTGAAGCACCATAGGTATAAATTGGCCATTCAGAAGGTTTTAAGGCTCAGGAGTGTATGAGTAGGGCTCTCTAGGTGTTGAAGGAAATGATTGTTTAAAAATGAGTCCTTGCCTCGGGCAGGTATTGGCTGCATACAAATGTCCGTCTCCTGCTGTTTTCAGTTTTTTCCTTTGATTTTGATTATAAGTTCCCCAGCAGCAGTAAATGGTTTATATTGTGGCCTGGGCTGGTCAGAGGTTTCATGTTCCCACCTCTCCTGTCATTTAATTAATCTGTAAGGGATGATGAGGGGAGGAACTGGGCAGAAGCAGCAAAGGCAAGGAATCTACAACTCAACTGGCTGCTCCTTAAAGATTCTTCCTCCTGAAAAGGGAAGTGGAATCTCTTTGTTCTGTGTGTGTAAATAGGTGTTTTAGCAGACACCGGAGTTTGGATGTGGCAGAACCTTTTGTGATAGTGGTTTCTATCTCCCTCTCCCCCACAACAAACAAACAGTGATTTAGCCCCATATCTGATAGAGACATGCAGGGAAAGTGTTGCTTTGAGTGTCACAGGGCTATTCCCAGGAGTCCTGACTAGGATTAGTGTCCCTGGTGTGCTAGGTGCTGTACAAACATGAGAAAAGACGAATATTGCCCCAAAGGAACTTCTGATCTAAAACATTCTTTGTGCAGAAACAGGAATCTGCAAAGTCCAAACTTCTCAAAACTGTGAGGTGTAAGAATTTGTCCTGTGTACAGAACATCTGAAAGCTCACCCTGAAATATCACATCTGTTTTACCTAAGCTTTGATGTGACTCTCAGGAGTTAGACCCTGCGGGGGAGGTGATCCGGCTGCCTAATTCCTAATCAGCTTCTTCTAAGTCAAGTAAGGGGCATGCATCTGAGAAGACATGGCCCTTGACGGAGAAAGGTGCAGCATTCCAACTGGGTATTAAGTGTGGGAGGAAGAGCTGGGATGTGGGGAGAATGTACATCCTTCCTTTGCTTACTCCAGTCTCGCAGGGATTAACCTCTCCAAGGAGATATTATATCCAGTGAGTTGGGGTTGCTCACCTCTCTGGGTGCTATAAAGCGCCTCATCTCAGTTTGCTCATCTCCTTCGCCTTCTTTCATAGCCTCTTCTGGGGGCAAGGTGCTGAGGGTGTTTCAGGAGACAGATGGACTGGAAAACTCTTTGTCTTTGGGTTCCATTAGCATTCCTCCACTTGTTCACACAGGGGCACTCAGAAGAAAATGAATTCACTGAAGGTTGATTCTCTGCATTAGCTACAGTGAACTAAAGCCCCTCTCGTTCTAAGGCCATGTCTCCACTTACTGGAGGATCGATGCTCTGGCAATCAATCATCTGGGGTTCAATTTAGTGGATCTAGTGAAGACCTGCTAAATCAAATGCTAAGGGCACTGCTGTGGCGAGGAGTAAGGGAAGTCAATGGGAGAATTTCTCCCGTTGACTTCCTGCTGTGGAGATGCCGCCATGCTTGGTTTAAGGTACATCTGTTGACTCCAGCTACCTTAAGCTGACCGTCTGGGTGTAGTGTAGACCTGGCCTAAGTGACAGTTTCCATACAGGGACTTAAGTGAGTTAACTTAACCTTTGTAGTTAATTCATCTTGACTTTCTGGAGTGTCCACATATCAAGCCCTCCAATTGGTATATGTTAATGCCAAATATGAAAAGGAGTGAGTTCCTCTGTAGAGACAGAAACTGGGCACTAGGCTTGGGCTTCTGGGCATTCTGATATGTCTGCCCTTACTAATTAGTCTGTCAGCCCTTTCATACTCTCCCATTTTCTCCCTCCTCATGAGGGCTGGGCAGACACTCTGCTGCACCCAGTACAGGATAGTATCTGAGGGAGGGTACACAAATTGCCATCCTAGTTCTTTTTGTCCATTCTCCACTCAAGGAAAGGCCCTAGTTATAACTTCAGCTTCTCCGTTACTACTGCAGGCAAAATAAACTGGGGTGCTCTGAGGTATGTTTTCTAACACTGCAGTGCTGGTTTAAATCAGTTTCATCCCTTCCAATCAGCTTCCGTCCGCACCTGGACAGGGCAGTGTTTCTGGATATCAGAGCTGCAAATCCTGCAAGCTATCTGACTCCTGATTTCCTCAGAACCTTCAGAGGCAGAGAACTGGGCCAGCACCAGGCAATGAATGGAAAGCCAGGGAGTAGCCAGTTCCATGCAGCATCTACCCTACCCACGCCTGCCAACAGGGAGGGGCAAATGGGGCAGGTGCCCCAGGCCCAGTAATTCAAAGGGTAGCAGCAGTGACAGTTGGGAGCCCCGGGCCTCTTTGAATTGCTGCCGGGCTCTCTGTGCAGCTCTGAAGGCTGGGGGGGGAGGGGAGAACACAGCAGTGTGGCCTGGGCTATACTGAGCATTGGCTGTCCCTGGCTGGTCCCCTTCTGCCTGAGGCCCCACCCCTTCTGGAGGCATAGAGCCACCTCCATGCCCCCACCTTGCTCCAGGGCCCGTGGTGACTGTCGGCCCCGCTGACCTTACCTGCTGTAAAACCTGCATTCTCATCCATGCATGCATCTCTTACTATTGCTTTTCTTCCTGTGTTCCAGGGCAGGGAAGATTCTTTCTATAAAATGGCAGGTGAACCTCTGCTTCCTCTCCAGACACAATTAAGCTGCCAAAAAATTCAGATTTGCACTATATATGGAGGAAAATAAGCCTCTTTGCGGCTGGACTTGTAGGAGTTCATAGCACCTGCACAGGGGACGTACGAAGTGAGTTACGATTAAAAGGCCGATGAAGCTCGGTGAGTGAAACTCTCTCTTTCCGCCAAGCAGAGTTTTCTTATCACTAGGGTTGGAGGTGGGGCAGGGGAATGGGCTGGTCCACAATGGAGGTTCTAATGCACTGATCATTAGGCTCATACAAGGGCAGAAAGCCGTTTTGGTGGGACATGCTGCAGTGGCCAATATCCATTCTCTAGCCTCTCCTCTGTTCTCTAGGTAGGGTTGCCAGATAGTTTCACAAAAAATACCGAACATGGCGGGAAACTAATTGGTTGAGCAAAAAAAAACCACCACCACATGAGGACCAAAGTTGTCGAATGAAAAAAAACTGCACACACAAAAAAAGTCACGGCCTCTTTATATCCGCCACGCTCTCCCCACCCCCGCCAGATGCGGCAGGGGAAGAACGTCCCAAGAGGCCTTCCGGCCGAGAAAAACATTTTACATGTCCGGTATTTTCTGGGTTTTTTTACCGGACAGAAGCCGCAAATACCGGACTCTCTGGGCCAATACCGGACACCTGATAACCCTATCTCTAGATGCAGTTGCTGTCACTGCCAAACACATCAATGTAGACTAAAAAATCCTCTCTCTGTACCCCAGAATCTCACTGAGTGTGGCTTCAGCATTACAGATAAACCAGGCCTGTTCTGGCCTTTGCCTGGGGTTGAATTTTAAAGTAAAAAAACGCCTCCTCTTTCAAACATTGAAGCATTCTGTTATGACGGTATCTCCCTGTCCCAGGAGGTAGTCAGCTCAGCCAGAACCAGGTGCTGGTGTTGTGGCAACTGCAGAGGAGGAGGAGAATTGCAGAGCTCGCCAGCTCATTGCAGTGGAAGCTGCTTGGTGCCTCCCCAACCCTCCAAAGTGACAGGGGGAGTGACCGTATCAGCCAGTACAGTCAGTCTGCTGAGGCGACTGGTATGCTTCAACAGAGCCCCCAGAACGCCTGAACCCAGAGCGATGTAGGGGAGGTGCCCTCCACTCTGTGGCCATGAGGACTCAGCTGGGCCCCTTCCCTTCCCTCCTGCAGTAGCCTGTGGGGAAAACTGAAGAGGAGCTAACCGCTGCTTCCAGCTGGTAGGGCCAGGAGCCGCCCAAAGCCAGACCTGTGAGGAGCTAGCCAAAGCTGCCAGATGTCCGCCATCATGGCCGTGGGCTGATAGGCTGTTTGTGCCAGATCTCCCACTCTGTTTCCTGCAGCCTCTTCACCTCAGCTTCACTCCCTACCTATCTTCCACCAACCCCCGATCTGCTCCCCACTGCCTTCCCTTCCCTGTGTAACCCAGCCCCTCTTCAGTGATCCCACCCCAAAAGGAAAAATATTGTAACATTAATGTCCTGTGCTCTTTGCTGCCCCCCTGTCCTCGTTCTCTCTGCTGGTGCACTACACCCGTCCCCCAGCCTGTGCCTGTCCGGGCCAGGCCAACCATGGGTCCTCCTGCTCCCCGGGCAGGCTGCACCCATCTGTCGGAGGCAAGGCGGGCAAGGTCAGGCCTTTGACTGGACCAGCTCCCTGTCTGCCAGACTTAGAGTTCAGCTCCCCAGGGCTGGGTGTGTCCCGTTGCTCGATACCCAGGCAGCACCTGGCACTGCAGAGTCCAGGGCTGTGCTCAGTAAACAACAGTGGCTAGGAAGAACTTTTCCCTGCTGGGTCTGTCTTCCATATCTGCCCACCAGGGCATTTCCTATGCCTCGCACTGCTGCTGCTCTGGGTGTTAACGGGGGGAGGGCACCTGCCTCCCATGGCACAGCCCCTTTTCCTGCCTTCCCCCGAGCCTGGTTGCACCTGGCCATGCTGAAGGGGGCAAGGCCAGCGGGTGTGTTGTTCTCACCCTGCAAGCACTTGACCCACCTGCCCACACCCACCGTGCAGGCTTGGGTGGCCTGGCAGCCCCCGCAGGCCACCTCCCTCCATGAGGAGAAAAGGAGGGAAGCTCTTTCCCTGCAATAAGGGATCCAGTGGTAGCAGGAGCCAGCAGATGCTGCTGTACATGGATTGACAGATTCTTTTCTTTGCCTATGAGCAGTGCCCGGGTGCTGTGGAAATGCTGTACTAGCTATGCCGTGGAATTTCTGGGGCAGGGAGTTATTGCAGGCTACAGAAGAGTTTGCTCTCTGCCTCCATTTCTCAAACTAGAATTTATTTGCAGAGCAAAGTTCCTTCCTGGTAGGGTGACCAGCTGCCCCATTGTTAACGGGACAGTCCCATAGTTAAGCCCTCCTGCAGGTGTCCCGACTTTCTTTTTTTTTAAATGGGCTAATTGGCCCATATTTTCTGTCTTAACCCTCCCATCAGTACTGGTAGCTCCTGCTGCTGACCTGCTCACCAACTGCCCACCCATCAGCGATGAATGTGTGTATCAGTGTTCCCTCTAAGATGTGCTGCCACACAGCGTCACTGGTGATTAATCAGCCCCACCCAGTCAGTCAGCTCCCTGCACAGAGCCCTGAGCTGCTGACTGGGTGGGGCTGATTAATCACCTGTGAAGCTGTGCTGCCCCCCACAGCTTAGAGGGACACTGTTGTGGGAGCTGTCCAGTGACTGATGATGGGGGTGGGAGTGCAAGGCTGGTGGTTGGGCAAAGCTGCAGCATGTAGGGGCAGCTGCTCTCCCTGCTAGTCCCTCAAGGCAGTCCCTGCCGTGGTGCCTCTTGGCCAGCAGGCCCTCTTAAGCCCCCATCCCGGTCCCAGCCAGCACTGGCTGCTTGCTGCGGTGGTTGGTGTGTGGGGGCTGGCGGTGACTGGTTACATGTCGCCTCTGCTGCCCCCCCATCAGCCCTTCATTTGTTCCCCCTCTCGCTGTCCTCTCCCTGCTGTGCCCATTCACTGTCCCCCCAGCCTTGCTGCTTCTCCACATCCCCTCCCCCCCAGTGCAGAAAGCCAGGCCCTGGTCAGATCATTCTGCTCACCAACAGCCTGGCTGGCAGGCTCCTTCATCTACCGTCCCCCCCCACCCGCACCCCTACCCCTAGGGCAGGGCTCAGCAACCTTTCAGAAGCAGCGTGCCGAGATTTAAGGTATTTGCTTTTATTTACGGATCCGCGTGCCTCTGGACCGAGTGCCCAAGTGCAAAGCCCCAAAGGGCCCCGAACCCCCACCTGTGTCCTGCATTCACAGGGTCCTCAGCCCCAGCACTACCTCCTCCCACTGCCGCCGGGCGCAGCGCAGCCTAACCTGCTGCCGGGGAAGGGGGAGGGCACCTGCTGCTCGCACACCACAAGAGCCTGTCCCGCCTGTCCGGGCCCCGCACAGCCCAATCTGCAGCCTGCCCTGCAGGAGCAACCAAGGCAGACACCCAGCGGCAGACGGGACTTTTCCATGGAGGAGGGCAGGGTGGTGCTCCTCCAGGTGTAGCTCAATGGCCCATGCGAGGGGGCAGGGGGAGTTTTCTTTCTTCACCTCCCCGGAACAGGTGCTGCAGCCTCACAGCTGCGCACCAGCCACGAGGCTCCAGTGGCACCACGGGCTGCCCGTGTGCCACTCAAAATCACCTCGCGTGCCACACGTTGCTGACCCCTGCCCTAGGGAAAGCTCAAGAGCCTATGGGCCAGGGTGCTGGCCAGAAAGAGCCAAGCCCTGCATGTGCCAAAGCCCCACACACCACAGCCATTGGGAAGATTCTCCACCCCTCCGCTAAAAGATCTCTTGGCACTGGAAAACGTTCAGAAAAGGGCAACAAAAATTATGAGAGGTTTGGAACAGCTGCTACGTGAGGAGAGATTAATAAGACTGGGACTTTTCATCTTAGAAGAGAGGAGACTAAGGGGGTTGGCTGTTGGCCATGCTTTGCCATGGACCCTGATAGAAATTGGGTGAGGTGGGGGGCTGTGATTCTGCATGCCTCCCACACGTTGCCTTGAGAAGATGCATTACCAGGAGAGGTGGATCCCTCCTGAAGGCCCAGCCAGGTGTGGAGGGTGGAGAGCACTGGGCAGGAAGGTTGGGTCAGTTTGGTTGGTCACTCGAGTGCAAGTACTCTTACCAGGTGTCCTATATTCAGCAAAGGGAAATATGGTGACATCACTCTGATGGACAATGATTTGCTGGTAAGTTCTGAATGCTTCTATTTCACTCTGTTTCTCATGACTCAACAGTGTCTGCTTGCAAACTAAGTTGTGTCTTCTAGTAACTGTGTCACCCTTGGTCTGGAACGCTCTATATGTTGGTGTGAGAGGAGCATTTGTGAGAAAGTCATCAGGAAGGTCCAGATGGTCAAAAAGACTTGAGAGACTTGGCACTGATGAGAGACTATCCCTGGTGCCTGAGGCTTAATGATTTAGAGCAGGGCTACTCAACTTTGGAAGCCCCGGGGGCCACAATGATACTCTCAGCACATGCTGAGGGCCGCAACTTAAGTATGGTTGTATATACATGCAAATATATATGCAAATAGCTTATTTCACACTGATGGGATGAATACAAAGCACTTCCCGCACCTTCTCCCTGGGGGCTAGAAATGCTGACATCCTGCACCCATCTGCTCCAGCCAGCCCGTCCACTTGTGTCTTTCAAAAGTTGTGGCCCGTGTTCCAGTGGAGGCCATGTTCAAAGGATCCCACCTGCAGGTCATGTGCTGAGCCCCACATAAACCCAAAGTGCACTGCGGGCCACAAACAGGCCGTGTGTTGAGTAGCCCTGATTTAGCAGAATAGCCAAGTGCTGGAGACAGGCACATGCTCCCCAAGATGAGCCAACAAATTAGATAATGACGCCGGGCCATAAATTTCAAAGGATAACTGCGGGGAACCCCCCAGATTAATGTATGAAGCACTGCAGCATGACACTGCAAAAAGACTCATACGGGATCTCACAAGTATAAGAGGGAACATTCTTGCAGTAAGGTTCTGGGTTCGGTCCCGCAAGCCATACCTTGAAGCAGCCTCGAATCGTCATCGATGAACTCTGATTCCTCACTCACGCGCAGCCTTACTTGGCCAATAAGATTGACTTGAGCCACGACTGACTGGTAACTATAACTCATCCGCAGGACCTGCGTGTGAGTAGGTGCCTATGCTGCTTTTCATACTGTTTTATTTCGAAGCACGGCGTACTGCCTTTCCCCCTGAAAAAGATCCCGTGTGCTGCTTATAAGTATAACAGCCCAAGCTCTGAGTTACTACAGAGCTGGCTGGTGGGCTTTGCCAAAATGCTCATGGTCTGACTGACCCCGTGCTTGGAGGCGACAAGGAATATTCAATGGGTCAGATCTGCAGAGACCGTGGGAGTTGTGTAATCCTGTTCTGGGGGCCTGGCTGCTATTGCATGTTTCACAACTGAGAGCAGTGTGACCACTTCCTCTGCGGTGGATGCCACAGCGCTGGCTCTGGGTAGCTGGGTGACTTGTCGTAGGGAAGCTTGCCCAGCTTCTGCTTACAGCAGTGGTCTCCAACCTTTTTAAGCACAAGATCACATTTTGAATTTAAGTCAAACCCAAATACCTCTGCCCCACCCCTTCACCAAGGCCCAGTCCTCCTCACTCTGGGAAGATGGGGTACAGGGGAGGGGGACAGAGTGACATCAGTGCTCCCCTGCGTCTGTCTCCTGCATTCTGCACAACAAGTGGGAGAATCCCAGGGGGCAGCTCTGAGGCTCTGGGCAGGAGCAGCAGGGCAGTGTGGGGAGGGGCAGCTGAAGTGCCTCCCAGCCAAACCAGTCAGAGGCTCCAAGATCTACCAGTAGATCCTGGTCTACTGGTTGGAGACCACCTGCTTACAGCATGCCTGGCTGTGGTCAGTACTGGTCCCCTCCTGTAATAACCAATGGCTCCCCAGGAGGGGCAAGTGTGCAGGAGCAGAGATGCATATGCTGGCCCCAGCAGCCTGCCACTTTGAGCGGGGATGCAGCAGCCGGGGAGCCAGGCCGAAGGTCCCACTGGGTTGCTGGCTGGAAGCCATGTAGGATAAGCACCTCCCAACCAGAGCCTGTATCTGGAACCCACCCTCCCTGCTCCCTAACCTCCTGCCTCAGGTGAGAGCCCAAACCCTCTGCACCCCTGCCTCTGGTCACACTCTCTCCCAGGCCCTGCACCCCCTCTTTTACCCCTCCCTCAGGTCAGAATCTACTCCTGCACCCAAACCTCCTCCCAGACACCTCTTGCACCCCAATTCCCTGTCCCAGGTCACAACCCCCTCCTTTACCAAACTCCCCCGGACCTCGCACTCCCTCTTGCATCTCAATCCTCCCTTCTGCACCCAACCTCCATCCCAGACCTTGCACCCCCTCCATAGAAAAGTGCGGCCTTTGACCACTTACCAAATTCTTGGAGTGCCCCCCCATAACAATTATTGCCCACCTCCGCTCTAAGGCCAAAACACGTGGGGGTGGGGGAGCATTTGTGTCAAGTCCTATTTCCCACACAAGAGTAGATCTTATAGCAGGAGCTACCTCTTTCTCTTTAAGAAAGGAGTGTGCAGTGCCAAGAATAGCGGAGGCCCTGTCTACACAACAGACTTGCTGGCAGTGCTGTGTCTGTCCTGGGTCTGGTGAGGTCTGATTCCCTGGTTGTGCCAGCGCAGGTAAATCATAGAATCATAGCTGGAAGAGACCTCAGAAGGCCATCAAGTCCAGCCCCCTGCCCATGGCAGAACCAATCCCAATTAAATCAACCCAGCCAGGGCTTTGTCAAGCCGGGACTTAAACACCTCTAGGGATGGAGACTCCACTACTTCCCTAAGTAACCCATTCCAGTGCTTCACCACCCTCCCAGTGAAATAGTTTTTCCTAGTATCCAACCTGGACCTCTCCCACCGCAACTTGAGACCATTGTTCCTTGTTCTGCCATCCATCACTACTGAGAACAGCCTCTCTCCATCCTCTTTGGAACCTCCCTTCAGGAAGTTGAAGGCTGCTATCAAATCCCCCCCTCACTCTTCTCTTCTGCAGACTAAACAAACCCAAATCCCTCAGCCTCTCCTCATAGGTCATATGCTCCAGCCCCCTAATCATTTTGGTTGCCCTCCGCTGGACCCTCTCCAATGCGTCCACATCCTTCCTGTAATTGGGGGCCCAGAACTGGACACAATACTCCAGATGTGGCCTCACCAGAGCCGAGTAAAGAGGAATAGTAAATATAGTGGTGGCGGCCGCCAGGGCTCACCCTGGGGAGCTGGTTCCGGCCCACGGGCTGGCATTTGCCCACCACTGACCTAGAGGCCAGACCATGCGCCAACATGGTAAATGGCACCCCCTTCCCTTGAGGGAGCCCCCAAGTGCCTCTTCCTCACCCCGCCACCTGCAGGGACTAAACACCAGATGACACCTAAAAACAAGAATTTATTTAAAAAAAACCACAACTGTCCATTTAAAATGGAGGTAAAGGGGGGCTTCGCAGGCATCCCCGGCTAGGGGGCTGCTGCAGGGGACACTGCTCTGGCGAGGGCGTGGCTCTGGGCCGGGCGAGAACTCCTCATTACACTGAAGTCATAGGAGCACGGCAGCGAGTCCGAGTGAACAAGAGCCCCATGTGCCCCCTGGAGTCAGGACTGGATGTACCGCTTCTTGGGTGGGAGGTGCGCACTCCAAGCAGTGTCCACGGGCCGCTTGGCAGCCAGCAGAAGGGTGGAAATGGAGGCCAGGCCTCTCTTGCGATTGCTCTTGGGGGGCAGCTCGCAGCCACCGCCTGCTGCTGCCCAGAGGCTATGCTGCTGGTGGGCAGCCTCAGCGGCTTCCCTGGCAGGCGATGTGCTCTCCGTGTGAGCGTGAGCCGCCCTACTGCTCCTGCACGAGCCTCGTCGTCTTGGCCAGGGAGTGAACCGCCGGTAGAAAGATTCCACCTCCGAAATGTCTGCCAGCTCTGTCATTGCCATGGCATCTACCAGATGACTGTACTCCAGAGGGACCGGGCTTCTCACACCTTCCTCCAGCTGGGGAGATGCCGCTTTTCTTTTCCATACTTCGACATGCATCTTCCTGTGGGGGGGTAACAGCCGTGGCCTCTTCCTCAGAGAGGAGCCCAGCAGCAAGTCCGATGCACAGATCTGGAGGAGCTCCTCCTCCGTGTCCCCTTCCCAGGCCAAGGGCAGGCTTGCCAGCTCCTTGTAGAAAGGACCTGAGTCTTTGGCCCAGGGTCGGAGTCCAGTGGGAGTTCTGGGTGTGTGCCAGGAGCAGCCTCCAGGTGCCACAAGGGACACAGGGGGGGAGCCCGAGTGGTCCAGTGCAGTCACCATGGCCAGGAGGTAAAAGGCATTGTCACCAGGGCTGGAGCTGGGATGCAGCAGGGCTCCCCTGAGGGAGAAAGGTACCGGCTCAGCCCTGGGCCATGGGCCCTGGGTCGGAATGCTGCTGGGGGAGGGGCAGTTTGGCCCTTGTGGAGAGTTGGGGCAGGGCTGGAGTTTCAGCTTTTCATTCCAAGCTTGTAGGAACTTCTCCCTGCAGGACCTGGGCCCGTCTAGTCCATTCCTCCAGCACCCAACTTTCTCAACCCGCATGGCAGCTGTGCCCGGGGCCGGGGGCGCCTTTGAGGTAAAGGGCGAGAAAAAAGAGCAGCCAATCCCTCTGAGAAGGAGGGGAGCTGGGTTTTGGGCAATCCCTTTGGAACTTCCTCCCCCTGCTCTCTGATCACTACCAGGGATGGTCCCGCTGTTGCCAGGAGACTGCAGGTTCTAGAACAAATACTTCAGCAGGCAGCTCTTGGCCCAAGGACCTGGCATCTGTTGCTGCATCAAGCAGAGGTGCTGGCCCCTCCAATGTCATAAGCTCTGTGATGTCATTGCAACCTCCCCTGGCTGCTCCGGGTGCCCTGCTAGAGTAAGAACAAATCCACATGACTGCATGGCACAGGCTGCTAATTTACAGAGAAATAGTCACTCGCCAATGCCACAGCCGTGAATCCTCCAACACTAGCTCTCCATCAGATAGCTGCAATGTATTTGAAGAAGCAACTCCCACCAGTTCTTGAAGGCTCTCTTCATTGATGGATAAAACTCATGGCCAGGCCTTTCAAAGCAGCCACATGGAGTTTGAGCATCCAGCTCCCATTGAATTTCAGTGGGGAACTGGACAATTAACTCCCACCCTATCTCACTTCAGTGAAAAGTCTGTCAGTACCATGCACCTCAAATGTGCAGACATACACATGCTTCAAGGGAAGCAGCATGATCTAGTGGTTGGAGCGGGGGCTGTTTAGAGTCAGTCAGGCCCTGTGCCTCCATTTCTCCTTCTGGAAAACGCAGCTACTACTTTGTCCACAGTCATGTGGGACCAGTTAGCTTTAACACCGCCCATTGTGGGCTTTGGGAAATGTCTGCAATATACTAAATGCCAAATGGTATCCTACCTTGGCATGCAGTGGAGAGACAGCAATTGATTGATAAAACAGGTTTTATGGTGTATTTTTCACTGAAACGAAAAATTAGACATGAGAGACTTCAGTTCTTGTCTCCCCCAGCCCATTAGCCTCCCCTGGGGATTTTCAGGTGCCTGCTCATAATTATTCAAATCTTATTTTATGGAATTTAACTTAACATTTTGATTCTCTTATTCATAGAGAACTTTGCTGCCTCCCCATGGATTAGAGGAGCCACTACTCATGAGAGAATAAGCTCACTGCACAGCAGTAGTGGGCAATAATATTCACAGGGGGACCACTTAATGAATTTTGGTACGTGGTTGTGGGCTGGCTCCACCTGTGGAAGGGGCGGGGCCTGGGCAGAAGGGGCAGAGTGGGGCTGGGAGACTAGCCCCACCTCTACCACTGATCAAAGGGGAACAGAGACTGCTCCCTTTCCAGGGTCAGCCAGGGAGCTCTGGGAATTAATAGCCGGAGAGCCCGACCTGGGTCCTATAGTTCAGAGAGGACGTGGGAGACTTCAGCGAGAACCCTAAGAAAGCAAAGCGCAGCCAGCCGCTCAGTGTAACACAGTCTCCCTCCAAAAACTTCACGTAGTGTTTCAGCCCAGCCACCTGGCCCTCTGGTCAATCTCTGGGCAGGAGCAACAGGGGACAAACGGCCAAAGTTCCACTGCGACAGGATCACCCCGGCCCCATTGAGCTACAGACAATTAGGCAACAAAGCACTCCTTAAATATTAAAGGGGGCTGTTTTCCAATGTGTGTTGCTTAATTGTTTGGGTTTCCTCTTGCAGCCATGAATACTTTATCTGACCTCCTCAGGTTTCCTCTGGGGATGAGGAGCTTGGATACCTTAAAAAGGCAGGGAGGAGGAGAAAGAGAATGAGGCCTTATCGGCACAGAGAGAGAGAGAGAGAGAGAGAGAGAGAGTTGGGTTGGGGGGGGGGGGGCATATGCTAAGGAAAGAACCTTTTCTTTTCGCACTAGGCAGCATGTGACATAGAAGGGAGCTGGCAGGCCCACCAACACGGAGCAGGGCGGGGAGGGGGAGCAAAGGGGGCAATTGCCCTGGAGGCCCAGAGATTCAAAGAGCAGTGGCTGGAGCCCCAGACCCTATACATTGCTGTGGGGGTGCCATGCTGGGGTGCAGGGCCACATACTCCAAGCAGTGCTGAAGTCCCACTCCTTCTGGTAGCCCAAAGCCAGCCCCCCCTCCATGTTGCCCAGGGGCTGGCAGAGGCTGTCGGCTCTGCTGGTAACTACTAGTATGAATGAACCGAGGGTGAAGGCTAGTTAGCAAAGGAGTTTTTAACCATCTCATCAATGCAGACTTTTAACCAGCAGACTTAATTGACTTTTAATGGCAATTTCATTGACAGGAGTTTTGTCAATGGAATGGGTGTTTGGCAATGGAAAGTTGGATCCATGTGCTGTAAGATCCATGCACAATCTCATTTAAAAAAAAAATAGAGGTCTAATGCAAAGGATCGAATACCTGACAAACAAAGCCCTTTTAGGAAAGAGGGAATCTGGAGGGTTCCTGCGCAGTGTGGCTTCCTTTTACAATATTTCCTTCTTTGCTTCCCCCTGCAGCAGGTGTCTCCCATTGTTCCTGGGCATTACAGAGCCACAGAATCTCAGTTCTGATATGGCTCTTTCTGCCCCCCCCCCAGTGCAAAGGGTCTGCAAAGCCAGATCTGACTCCCTTCAGATAGGAATACTGAGGGGGTGCACAGCTGGCAAAGGGAACCTACTTCCTAGCTCCCATACGTGCAGCCAACCCCAGGCATGGTGGCAGAGCATCTCTATGCTTTGGCCATTCCTGGGGGCCAGAGGCAACTGGTCCTAAATCCAAATAGCCCTGAGGCTGCTCTAACTTATACATGGGCCAAACCCCCAAATGGGGACACTACTAAAAGTGGCATGAAACTCTCTTTGCCCTACCCCAGAAGCAGGCCTGCAGTTTTTTCTCGTTCTTCACCCTTACAACCCACTGGCTGGGTATGGTGGCACTTCTACCACTGGGCAGATGAGGTACTGCCTTATGGGGGGGGGGGGGGCGGGGGAGGGAAGAGACAGAATAAGACCCAGGGTAAAATGTTTTAGAAGTTGTCTGCACTTGAGCGCTGCCTTCATAGCTCTTGGTGCCAGGTGCTGTGTAGGGACCATGGTGCTGAGGAGCACAGATTCCTGCAGTGGGATCCAAAGCAGATCAAGGAGCTGAGCAGCACTGGTAAAATGCCTGCGGAACGGGTTCCTGTGCAGTGCAGGTGAGTTACAGAGCCCTGTGTAAAGTTCTGACCTATAGGGACCATTTGACTAGGTGCCTAGCTAATAACTTTACATAGAGCTTGACAGAGGAGGCTGGTGTTACCATTTGCACTGAAGAAGTCAGGAAATGGAGGCATAGAGAGATTAAATGACTTGCCCAAGAACAAATAGTAAATCAGTGGCAGAGCTAAGAATTGAAATCAGCTGTGCTGCCTCAATATGCTGGTGCCGAACTAGCTACTCATGGCTTGCTTTGCTGGTTTGGTTTATGCATACCCTTCTTCAGTGCTCATGGGGACACTCAGATTTCCACACACTCCTTTTATTTGTAAATAGACACCACTACAGTGTCAGGAACATGGGAGGGGGATGTAAGGGTTAATCCACTGACTAGCTGCTCCTGGTAGAGCAAGGCCTCTAATGAGCACACATCTACACAGCAGTGTTATTTCAGAATAACCCATGTTATTCCAAAATAATGTAGTCCACATCTACACTACAAGCAGTTATTTCAACATTAGGAGGACTACTTACTCTGACTCCTCTAACCCTCATTTTACGAGGAGTAAGGGAAGCTGGAGAAGACCTGCTCTAACTCAGACTGCCTGCTGTGTAGACAGCACCAAAATAAGCTATTTTGACCTAAGCCATGCAATTGGCATAGCTCAAGTTGTGTAGCTTATTTCAGCTTTAACCCTGCTGTGTAGATGAGCCCTAAGAGATTAAACCCTCTAAGCACACCCACTCAAGCTCAGCTCCTCATGCAAAAGCTAATCACATGCTACCTGGAAAGTCCCAAAGAAAGGCATTAGGCTCCAGCTGTTACTGACAAAGGGCATAGGGGAACTGCTTCTCTGTTACAAAATTTCTAACCAGCTAGATTTCCAAAGGAAGCAGGGCTATTCCACATCAGAGCTTTTAAGCCTCACAAAAGCAGCTTAGAACTTCTGCAGGGCTGGTAAGGGCTCCATGCACAGGTGACTGAGCAACCTGCACTTTCAAAATACCAATCCATGGCCAGGGTGGGGAGGAGGGAATCAGTGATAAATAACAAATGAATTAAAGAAGGTCATGAAATAGTTAACTAACCTGTTGTTCTACAGCCCCTTGCTTAGTGAGCTAATGAGGAGAGTAACATCCATGGCAGGAGTTAGGAAAAGTAAGTTTTTTAAGCTCTCCAGCTCCATATCCAGTTTTTGCTCTTAGGCAGCAGAGAGTACGAGTGGCAGCAAGGGTACTTGCCAGGAGATAGGAAAACAGGCCCCACCCAAAACACAAATAGCTGCTGTTAAGCATCCAACATCTTATCTTAACAGTGCTAATCACGTTTGGGGTTAAAGCCACTTGCCCTCTCCCCCATGGGCCCCACCTAAGGTATCTTGTCTAATCAGGACGGACACTTCTAGAGAGAGCTGGGGGATTTTGCCTTAAAGGGCCAGGCCGGCATTGTCTTCAGAGGAGCTATGTAAAACAGAAAGAGTAAGGCTGCTAGTTTGAGTATTTGGTGTACAAAGAGGAATGGCATGGAGCATGTGGAGGCTGCACAATCCCAATGCACAAAAAAAAAAAAAAGAATCACCTCTGGGAAATCTAGAAGGCAAAGCTCATTACACTGAGTGTTTGGCACTGGAAAGGGGATTTACTCACTTGCAGGCTCCCTCCACTGGAGGGGATCCTTGATCAGCAGTGAGAGTCTCCTCTTGGGAGAGCTGTATCCAAGGAGAGCGAGATGAGGCTTAGCTGAAAAGCAGTTGGGGGTGTGCTTGGTGCTTATGTATGTGTCATAAGTGCCTGTGGTGTGGTGCAAGCCTGTTCCAGTACATCGCTGCTGCTGTGCCCCACTCCTGTCCTGACTGGAAACCCAGCTGCACTGCTGGCCTCCTCCTCCGCAGGGACTCTGGCCAGGCCACACCTGGAGCGGGGGAAAGAGAATGGGGCGGAGGCCACCACACTCCTGTCCACAGGGGCCCTGAGATGGAGCTGAATTCTAACGGCCCAGAAACTTGGAGCCATGCACGGGATGGCATCAACCCTGCTCCGCCAGGTCGCCTCGGAGCTGGTAGCTGCCTCTCAGTGACTCTCTAAGCTGACCTGCTCTTTCAGATTCTACCACCCCGGGTCTGATACTGGCTCGGGCTCAAGTGAAGTCCCTCATCTCCTCTTTCCAAGCCCCTGCTAACCAGCTGGTGCCACGGCTGGTTGAAAAGTTCAAGGGTGCCATGAGGAAGCTTGAATTATTGATGCCAGCTTTCCTCCATATGCCCACGATCACTCATTGCCTAGGCATAGCTCAGCCAGGCTCAGCATTAGACTTCACAGCTGGGCAGGCTTGCAAGGACACTAGGCTGGGGTACAAGCAAGAAACAGGGCACTCAAAGCCTCACCATACATTTGAATGTGGCCTGTCAGGTGTGCTGCTGAGCTCTTAACTGGGACCAGGAAGAACAAGCCTGGTGAGTTGGGCAGCGGGCTGCAGAGCTAGCGATAAACAAGGAGCTTGTTCAAATCTTCCAGGTAAATGAAAACATAAACTGCTGATGTACAATTTCAAGTGTATCCATTTAAGATGAATGGCTGCACAGTGTCCCCAATGGGATATTATGGGCTGGTTAGAGTGAAACAGATCCAAAGTGGTGGGTGGAGGAAAAATTAGACTTGTAATTATTTGGAACACTTTGCCTGTAGGAATGCAACATCTCTGCTCTTCTCTCTGTGTTCGAGTGACTGCCATATCGCTTACTCACCTCTTGCTTCTTCCTGCTCAGATGAGATGGGCATTTCCTCCTCTTCCAGTGAAGATGGAAACACTGGAACTGTTTTGTTGTCCTGATCCAAGTATATTCATGTAGTGAGATGGGGGAACTGATGGGCAGGTTACTGCAGCTGCCACAAGTGTATCCCAGTCAAACGCATGGTCCGGGTGGCTAATGAAAGCAACTGTGATTCTTTGCTTGATGTAGCCATTGATTTGTTTGGTTTTATTAGTTATGTGTTAGAGGTGCACCTGAATTGAAACCATGCATTTGAATAGTCTTGAGATAGGAGATTGTTCAAACTCAGTCCTGTACTGGTAAGGTGCTTCTAGTGTAGACATAGCCTTAATTTTACTCAAGGAACTGGTCTAAGAAAAGTTATTTACTTATTCCCGCAATATAAGAACTAGGGGTCACCAAAGGAAATTAATAGGCAGCAGGTTTAAAACAAACAAAAGGAAGTTTTTCTTCACTCAGCACACAGTCAACCTCTGGAACTCCTTGCCAGAGGATGTGGTGAAGACTAGGACTTTAACAGGGTTGGAAAAAGAACTAGATAGATTCATGGAGGTTGGGCCCATCAATGGCTATTAGCCAGGATGGGTAGGAATGGTGTGTCTAGCCTCTGTTTGTCTGGAAATGGGTGACAGGAGAGGGATCCAGAGCTGGCCCAAGCTACGGGCTGACCGGGCTACCACCCGGGGTGCCCCATTGTAGGGGCCGCCACGCGGGGCTGCTGGACTGGGTGGTTGTGCCGCGCATGCGCCAGGTGCCCAGGGGTGGGGCCGCGCATGCACCGCAGTCCCAGCGCAGCGCCATGCTCCCGGGGCCCGGGGCGCACGAATGGCTCAGGCTGGCCCTGGAGGGATCACATGAGGATTATTTGTTGTGTTCCCTCCCTCTGGGGCATCTGATATTGCCCACTGTCGGCAGACAGGATACTGGGCTGAATGATCTGATCCAGTATGGTCATTCTTATGTTCTTAAGATGTGTCTACACTAGAATGGTTTACTGGTATGGCTGTACTGGTTACCCACAGCTATACTGGCAAGTCTTTTCTAGTGCATACAGGGCTCTGGTCCCCTTCCCATATGAAAACAGCTGTATCAGTATAACTGCATCAGCGGGGGTGGGGCGGAGGATTCTGTCACTAACCCTTGAGGCTTGGTGAAAGCAGTAAAACCCTTGATTGTGGATAAGTTAGAATGAAAAGAGCTATAGACAGGCCCATATGCAGGAATTTTGGGGGTTGCTTTTTTGTAAATGTGGATGGCAATTTTTTTTAAATATAAAAGAGTTCAAAATAGTCATGCAGTGAGTGTGCATGAGAGAGGCTAATGAAAAATTTGAGTGGAAACAGTGACTGGTAAAATGATTTTGTTATAACATACTGAAAATTTACAGAGTAATAAAAGTTTTCTAGAAATTACCTTCTGGGATCTTGCTGTAATATTGTAAGTGAAAAAATATTCCAAAATGTTCCAGTCTTCATCTTCAGTGTTTTTCAGTTAAGACTATATATAGGTTAGTAGCAGTGAAATTGATTTTAGGTAACAGCAAACTTTTCTTCATGACAGTAACTTCAGAGCAGTGTCTAAGACATGTTCATAATTACTTTCCATCTTTAAGGAGAGTTTGAAGCTCCAGTTTTCTAGGGAACTTCCAGGCAAAGATATCCACCACCCGTGGGAGGGGCTGGTGGCTGCCCTGCTCCTGCTGCAGTGGCCCAGTCGTGCCCCTGGCCTCACTCCTGGAGGAGGGGAGAGAGGAAATCAGCCTCAGCCTTCCCCCAGCTGGCCAGAGCATGGGGGAGGGAGGCTCAGGCAACACACCACCCCAGCCTTCCCCAACCCAGCCGGAAATGGCCCCATGGTGGACCATAAGGGGGTACATTTGCATACTTCACACGCCTCCTGCGTATGGGCCTGATAGATTAGGGGCCCTCAGGATTCCAGGAGAGGGTATGGAATTGTAACAGCAACAAACCCACATGTTCCAGGTGAAAGGAACGGGACATAGCGGCCACTGGACACTTGGTTTATTTCATCACTTTTGATGCGGCCAGGCTGTCCCAACTTTTGGATATGGCTTTCCTGGGGAGGACTTAGCAATTCGATCCCACGTGGCAAGGGGCATCAGGGGCCTCACTGCTGTATGCTGGAACTTCAGACTTTATATCCCAACCACGGGGACTTCTTTTTTCTGCTCCTGAAAGATGTTCTGGCCAGGCCAGACAATGAGAGGGAACTAGGCAGCATGAGCACTGCAGGGCTCTGATCTGAGCAATCCCTGATGGTAGGAAACTCAGCTTCTTACTATCCCACTCCTCCCCACTTGCTAGTGTGTCACTTTCCTCCCCCTCTTATGTTTTTACCTCTTTTCCAATTTCCCTTTTATACCTTTTCAGTGTCGAACTGAGCCAGCCAGGACAAACTTAATCTTGGCTGTGAAAGTTTGGTTCTGGATCTAAATTGTTGCAGCTCAGGCTAATCTCTAGTTCTGGGGCAGGTCAAATCTTGAGCCTGATCCATTATATATTGGGTCTCTGTTCCATTGCAGAAAACAAAACAGGGAACTGCTGCATAAGTTACTACTATTTACTCATGCCATTAGCTACCCTTAACCAATGTTCCCGCTAAATTTTTCCATCCATGTGCAGAATAAATGTTGTTATGTGCACTGAGGCTTGTGCGGATGTGCACCATCAGTAGAAACACATGGTGCCAGTGGTGCGTGCTGTGCCAATCAGCTGGGTGGCATTTGATTCTCTCCTGGGTAGCAGCACAAGTGTTCAGCTTACAGTGATCACTGCCCTTACCTGTTATTTACCCAGCTGCTGTTTACCCATTAACAAAGAAACATTGGAACAAAAGGGGAAAGAATAATAGCAAATTATAAAACATAAAAACTGTACCTATGTTTTGGGCAGATAATGTGGCAAGTCATATCACCTTGGCTTACAGAGGTTGGGTCAGATACATTTTCTTTCTATTTTGCAAGTGCTTCAGTTCCTTGTAGTTCTCCACAGCTAAGACCAAGTGGATCCTCTATTTTTAGTCCCAAAACCAATTTATAGCTCATTCTGGTACAGTTATGATTCTTTGAACTGATGGCTGTGGCATAGCTGGGGGGGGGGAGTTGCCCCCGGGCACCACGCTAGGGGGGCACCAATTTAGTCCCCCTCCACTCCCCCTGTCATCCCTCAGCTCACCTACCACCACCGGCTGGAGCCTCCTTCCCATCTCTCTGCCCTAGCTGGACCCTCCTCCATCCGCTGGTGGGTTATTGCATGAAGGGGCCTGACCCCAAACTGGAGGATGTGGGGGAAGACACAATATGAGTTTCACCCTCCTCCTCCCAGGGTTGGGCTCAGCCATGTGCCAGGTTCGGGGCCCTGCCATGTGGCGGCGAGGGGGGGGGGGAGGCAGCGAACAAATGTTGCCTTTGCCCCCAGGCACATAACACCCACTCTACACCTCTGGCTGATGGTCACCTGAGAAGATAAGTTCTCTGTTCACTTTTCACTCCTTTGATATAGATGATAAGATCCATTCTGCACAGAGGGGGTTAATGGAAAAGAAAAACTAAAACGGCCCTTCTTACTCTAGGCATAACATAATACTACCCCAAGCTTTATCAACCATGCAAAATGATTAGGTCTGTGTGTGGAACTAGGCATACTAGACTTTGAGGCTGAAAACTGTATTTGTCTTTTATGTAGTGGGGTTCAGGAAAAGAAGTTTAAGCCCCATACCGGAGGAGGAATAATGAAAAAACCAAATAGAGGATGTATTAATTTATGAGGCAAGGCTGAGGGAT
Organism: Pelochelys cantorii; assembly: GCA_032595735.1. NCBI lineage: Eukaryota > Metazoa > Chordata > Testudines > Trionychidae > Pelochelys > Pelochelys cantorii. The sequence goes on from CM064344.1 coordinate 19,228,068, forward strand.
TTGTGCTTATTTAGTGTACAGAAGAGAAGAGTGAGCAGGGATTTGATAGCAGCCTTCAACTTCCTGAAGGGGGGTTCTAAAGAGGATGGAGAGAGGCTGTTCTCAGCAGTGACAGATGATAGAACGAGGAGCAATGGTCTAGGTTGGATATTAGGGAAAACTAATTCACTAGGAGGGTGGTGAAGCACTGGAATGGGTTACCTAGGAAGGTGGTGGAATCTCCATCCCTAGAGGTTTTTAAGTTGTGGCTTGACAAAGCCCTGGCTGGGATGATTTAGTTGGGGTTGGTCCTGCTTTGGGCAGGGGGTCGGACTTGATGACCTCCTGAGGTCTCTTCCAACCCTATGATTCTATGATATAAACTGGCACATGGCAGTCACAATTCAGGTCTCTCAGACTTATGGGTGTGCTTCTTCAATCCATCAGGCCAGGTCTACACTAGACCCAGCAGCTCAGCTTAAGATACACAACTCCAACTAGGTAGAATACATAGCTGGAGTCGGCTTACCTTAAGCTGAGCTTGGTGCGTCCACTCAGCAGGAGGCTGATGGGAGCAAATGCTCCCGTCGGCTTCTTTTACTCCTCACAACTGCAAGGAGTACAGACACCAGCTGGAGCTGCCCTCAGTGTTCCATTTACAGGTCTATACTAGACCCGCTAAATCGAACGCCAGAAGATCGATCTCCAGAGCATTGATCCATGGGTAAGTATAGATGTGGCCTCGGTTGTATGAGTGAATCCATGATTATGGTTGTGCAGGATCCATCCTCTTTACTTACTTCTTGGTAGCAGCAGCAGCTGCAAAATTGAACAGTAGAAACAATGTGTGTTTCTTTTTGTAGGAGAGCTTCAATAAACAGTGATGCACTTCTGAATGCTGGCATGATGGCACCCTCTAGGTCTAAGAAGACTCAGGAAAAAGCAGCTGACAAAGCAAAGAAAGCTGGTAAGGAGGGAGCTGCCCGCTGTGAGAAAAAGAGCCCTCCTGAGGAGTCCAGGATCCGAGGTGGGAGAGTGAGGAAAGAAAAGAGCAATGCCCAAGCTACATCTGAAGAACCCTCTTCTGAAAAAGAGCCAGTTCCTGTAGTCGCATCTGTACAGAGCATGTCAAAGAGCCAGAGAGAGGCAAGGATTAAGGGAGGCAAAGAGTATGGCCACAGAAAGCAAGCCAAAGGGGAGAGAACCTCCAAGGGCCAGGACAAAAGAGAAGTTGGTTCTGGCGGGAAGCAAGGAGAACCGTTAATATTGACGGAAAAGAAAAAAGTAAAGGGGTCCAAGCAACAGGATCTGAGATCAGGTCAAGGAAGCATGGCCTGTGTTTGCAATGAAGTAAAGGCCATTGAGGACAGCAAGAAACGTACTTTTAAAAGAAAGCACAGAGAGCAGCTGAGTGTGAGTGAAATGGCCACCGAGAGTGAGTCTGTGAAGTCCTTCACAGTGGGGAGTACTGAGGGCTTCTCCCAAAAACATGAGTTGCCTGAGACTGATCGCCAGGTTATTGCAAAGCAAAAATACAATAAGAAGCATGACTCCAAAGTAACCACCATCAGAAAGTCAAGTTCCCAGCCTCAGGGCAGTCTGGAGCTCAGACCTAAGACAATGAAGCATGGGGGTGATGGACACAAGAAAAAACAAGTTAGAAAATCAGCCAGGGCAAGTGAGGAAGGAAAGATCCCGGAAAGCTCAGATGATGAGTCTTGTTTTGGCTCCAGAGATGAAACCAATTGTACCCAAGCAAGAAAAAAGAGAGAGACTGGTAATGACAACACCCAAACCAGCCAAGACAAGAGAAGCTCTTTGGAAGAAGAACTCCATATTGAGGGAAAAACTACACGGGAAAATTGGCTTCTGTCTGAAGGAAAAAAGTCTTGTGGTGGAAGTAACAAAGCAACCAGTGAAAGAGAAAAGGAGATGAAGGACAAAAGGCAAGAATCTGAAGATGAAAAAACTATCTCTGAAGAGTCTGAGGAAGATGGGAAAATGGAGGAGCAGGATAAAGTCTCCAAGCAAAGCAACTCTACTCCGAGTGATAGCAGTGAGGAAGATTGTAGTGCAGGAACTTCAGAAGATGAAGTGAAAAGCTCAGTGAAGAGAGAGGACGAGGGTGATGAAAGCCAAGAGGAAGACCTGTTGGAAAAGGACAGTGGGGAAGAAATGTCTGAAGATGATCAGGCTAAATCTGAAAGCGAGGAGGATGAAGAGGAAGAAATAAGCACTAAGCTAGAGAAACCAAGAAGGAAACGGCTGACTAGCTCTGTCAAAGCAAAGCTCCTTAACATTGGCTTGAGCAGAAGCTCCTTGGCAGTCAGCTGGGAAGGAAATCTGAATGACAATGGCAGCATGAGCAGAGATGACCTTGCGTGGCCCACACCGCAAACACCGGAAAAGAAATCCCAGGAGCCTGAGACAGTAAAGCAAGATGAAGAGGTAGAACACCTACATCCGGATCACTCTTCCTCCGACAGCAACGGGAGGTTGGAGTCCATGGTTGTGCTTGCAAAGAAGTGCAGTCCCCTCACTTTGCAATCTCGGATTCTCCTGAACCTGAAAAACAATCGGAAAGATGCCCCGGCCAAACTGTTAGCAAGAAGTAAGCTGAGTCCTGTCCAGAAGGCAGCAGAAACTAGCTCTGACCTGGAGAAGGTTCAAAAGGGCCCTTCTAAAAAGAGTGCCACAAAAACCTATAAGGACTCCAATATAGCTAAGGGTCTTGGAGAGCCGAGATTAAGTCTCTCCAATGTTTCGAGCTCCTCCTCTAGTACTAAAAACCTACCTGTTGATAAGCAGCATCTTGGCAAGAGAAAGAAGATTGGGAAAGTAATTGGAAAGGTCAAAGAGGCTTCGTGCCAGACTCTAAGAGAAGAGATCATGGAGGACACAGTGGTTGGAGAGGCACCCACTGAAAAAGAGCGGGTGCTGAAGCCAAAGGGCTTCCAGTCCCTGCACACCCTTTCAGCATTTAGAAGAGTAACTGGCTGGCTCAGCCAAAAGCCGCCCAAGAAAGCAAGCCTGAAGGATCGTTTTCTGAATGTGATGCGAGCAGTTGGGCTCTCAGGCTGGCTCCTGAAGAAGTTTGGGAAGAGGAGCCGCAAGCCATTTGGATTCAGAAGAATAGCGATCAGGATTGTTAGCACCACTGGGCTGATCAATAGGCAGGGCCCAGGGGGAGAACAGAGCAAGAGGAAAAGCTCTTCCCAGTCATTGTTAGAACAGGATCACACTGCCATTGACGTGGCAGAGGAGCTGGAAGAAGCCCAGTTGGCTTCATACAATTCTCCCCTTAATGATTCCAGCTCCTCTCTGCAATTGCTAAATCTGGATGGACCCCCTAAGGAGAACAACGTCCCTGATGCCAAATTTGCTGTTGTGTTCCCCAGGGTCCATCACATGATGAAGTCCAGAGGAGTTTCTTCTGGGAATAGTGGATCACAGGCTCAGTCAAGGGAGGTATCGTGCAGGAAAGCAGGGAGGTCTGTGCCGCTGGGCTGCGTGTTCAAACATGACCTCCCAAAAGAGCAAACCTGTCAGAGAATCAGTCAAGGGCTTCCTCACAGCGATAAAATCCATCTGCCAATGCCAGGTGATTCGAGTCAAGCACAATGCATTGCAACCCAGTACAGAGTGACTAAGCTTTTGAGCTCCTCATCCCAGGTGATAAAGATGTCAGGGGGGAAAGGCATATCCAAGTCCCAGTTCCTCGCAGAGGGGCAAAGAGGGCAGTCAGCACAGCAGGCCACTAAAACCTCCCTCTTCCCAGGGGCGGCTGAAAACTGTCCGTCTGAGCAGGACCTCCCTCCCCAGGAAAGAGAGGGTCCAGAGGGTCTGATGGACTCTTACAGTGAAGGAGATGTTGACAAAGAGGTCCGAGTGCACTGGACTCAGCGGCGAACGCGAGGGTGCGATCCTGCAGCCTGGCTGAACGCTGAAATGCTGCTCCCGCGCCTCACCATTGAGAACCTCAGCAAATGGGCCATGTATAAGGACCAGGATCTGGTCACGACCCCCAGGCCGAAGACGTTGAGAGAGAGGTGGGAGGCAGAAGATTTCTCTGAGGATCTCCTGGGGATGGACATGACATGGAAACGGGTATGGTCCACAATAGGTGGGAGTTTGAGGTGGGGTTCACCTGGATGCAATTCATAGCCATTTCTTCCATCCATTTCAGGTGTATGAGGACGAAAATCACTCGATGGAGCTTGAGGAGATTGAAGATCTGTCCACGCTGGAGTAAGTATGTCAGTGATGTTCTGTGGAGAGCAGGAAGAGGGAGGGGTTTATTAATTACCCATCAAAGACAGTGTTGGCTCAGCCGCAGAAGGCAAATTATATAGAACATCACCTATAACTCTAAACAATGGGGTGATTTTGGTGCTCATGACTGTGAGGGACTGATGGCCCTTTAAGACAGAGGAAGGGCTGAATTGTCCACATTGGAGAGGATGGGGGATTGCACTTGTGTAGGGGGAATTGCAGTTCCTCCCCAAACTCCTCTGTGTACAGCAGAGTACTCATTGCTCGCTGTGTCTCCAGGAAGGAACTCCAGAAAACAAGGGGCTCGAAATGGCTATCTCAGATCTCCTTGGTGGTGCAGACAAGGAGCCCCATCTAAATTGTAAGAAGCACCCTCTCCTGAAATGGGTTTTCCAAGGATCAGTCCATTTTACAGATTAGGAAACTGAGGCCCAGAGAGCTGACGTGCCTTTCTTAATACCAGGCTGAGAGTGAATTGTAGCAGGGACTAGAGCTTCTGACTTCTTGCTCTAACTACTAGACCTCTATCTGGTAAAACAGCCAGAAACAAAGAGCAGCACTCTGTTCTTGTGGATGTATGCATCGGAGACGGAGAATCTGTGGGGTGAGACAGAGTGTCTCTCTAATTATCTAATTCTACTTTCACTGACATTGTGGCAAATCTCCCACTGACCAGCTGAGGCTCAGGCTCAGAATCTCTAACACGTCTTGTGTCATTGGGTTTGTTATCCCGGCTGACACAGGAAGGCCCATAGCAGTTGCTCACAAAAGCGTGGCAAGCCTTAGCACTGCTAACACCAGTAGTGACACATGAAATCCTCATGGTTATGTAGCAGAATAAGGCTGCTCTCGGGTTGCAGACAGTAGGGACTAGCCCGATCGCACAGACATAGACAGGTCAGACCCTTCCTCCATTGAAGGCAGTGTTTTTTCTCTCTCTCTCCCCCCTCATATAAGTGCCATCCTGAGTACAGGAGCAGGTGATCAGAGTGGTCACCCTGGGCACCAACTTCTGGGGCCACCATATGGAGGGTGGGTTTTTTTCTTTGTTTGCTCATCTGTTCAGAGGTGATGAAAACATTTTCCACCCTGGGTAACAAAACAGCCTTGTATTCTGGGCCTATCATCTAGAATGTTCCCCATCTCACAGCATTCCCAAACGACCAACAGACTGTAAGACATGAGTGAAGTCCTTGGATGAAGTTGGCTGACAGCTCACGTCTTGTGTTTCTAGGGAGGTCTGTGAGAGTTCGGTCCTTCTGTGTCTGAAGAAGAGATTCCATCGCAATCTCATTTACGTATGCCTGCTAAGTTTTCAATTCTTATTCTTGTGGAACAAGGTGTCGGCAGTGGGGGAGGGTGTTTCCTTGCCCCATCCAGGCCTGGCAGAGTACAGTCCCCGGGGTTTCCCAGTAGTGGTGAGATGCGCGTCACAAGGGTTTCACCTGATATATCTGTTTGGCATGGAACACCTCTCTTACTCCCCCTGCAGCTCCAGGTCCAGGACTGTCCTTACAAATTACAGGGCGCTATGCAACTGAGGGCCCCCCACACTGTGGCTTCTGCCAGGAGCCTGTTCCCTCCCCACCCCTTGCAGCTTTTGCCGGGGACCTGGGGCTTCCCCCCGCACGGCTTTTGCTGGGTGTCTGGGGCTTGGAGCTTCCCTCACCGCCCCCGCATCCCCCCATGCAGCTCCTAACAGAGCTCTGGGGCTTCCCTGGGGCCAGAGCAGAACTACAGGGGCTGGGAGCTCCTCTCTGCAGCTAGTCTGGCAGCAGGGAGGTGTCACTAGCCAGTTGCTGCTGGCAGAGAAGAATGCCTGGCAGGAGAGGGAGGGGGGAAGGAGAAGCCCTGCAATGGACAGGAGAGAGCAGCCCTGGGGAGGGGCCAGAGAGGAACCAGCAGAGGCACATCCTCTGGCATATAAGAAAACATGGCTGCCTCGGGGCACCTGGAAATTTGGTACCTAGGGACGGCCCTGGCCAGTTCCCCTCCTCCCACTCGAGACCTCACAAAACAGTTGTTACTTGCTCCAGCTGCGTGACCAGCCTCAAAGTCACCTCTAGGGGCGGACACAGAGGAATTTATCTTCCCTCCTCTCCCCCCAAGCAGAATTTCAGCCAGCACAGGATACATATAATAACCTAGGTAATGAATCTGAGTCTATTACAGCAGCTTCTCATACCTGCATGGTCATTGTTACCCCCTATACCGACTGCCATCATTCTACACACCCAGTAATAGAAACCCAGGGTGTATGGGTTTCAGCTGCATGCAATCCAAACAGTGGGGCACAGAGTGACTGTAGTGGTGGTTAGATAGGTGACTAGTAAAACTGGCGCAGCAGAACTGCTCCTTGTATGTCTTTAACACCCGGTGCATCTGTTCGCTTTCCTGGCAAAGATAAGACCCTACTCTTGTTAGCCGAGCACAGCCAGTGCAGCGACTGGAAGGAGAGCGAACTCAATGCTGCTCTGCTTTGTCCATCAGCAGCACAACTGAGGGCTCTGATGGCAGACTCTTTATAGCCACTGACGAGGCAGAAGCCTTCTGGGTTTGCTGGTCTCTCAGTGGGGAGGCTGCAAGGTTGAAGCTAGAAAAACCATCTCATTGGTAAATGAAGCCAGGAATAGGGTTGCCAGATGGTTGAACCAAAAATACTGAACACCCCTCCCCCCCAAAAAAAACACTGGGGAAAAAATTCTGTTGGGGGGGGGGGAAAAGGACTCCGAGACTTATTAAGCAAAAATAAATAAATATATAAATAAATAAAACAGCATGGCCCCTTTCAGAGTGAGTGCAGAGTTAGAATAGGGATAGGAACAGGGGAGAGGTTAAGCACTGAGACCCAGGGAAGGCATTGCTTCCCCTTGGTCTTTAGACTTTTTGCTGGCAGCCATTTTGTGTTCTTGTTCAACCCAGAACTTAGCTTCCCTGCGGAACCAGGTAAGCATGGGGTCGGGGCCTGGGGGTGTCAGGGCCCGGGGAGGCCGGGGGCTGGGCCAGGGCCCAGGCACTAGGGTTGCTACGTGTCCGGTATTTCCGCCTCCTGGCCAGGAAAAAAAAATCAGAAAATACTGGATACCTAAAATGTCCGGCATTTTCTGAATTTTTTTACTGGATAGGAGGCGAAAATACCAGACTGTCCAGGACAATACCGGATACCTGGCAACCCTAGCCAGGAAGTGGTCAGAGAAGAAGTGTTGGAATCCAGCAATGTTTTCTGAGTAGTCACTCCTTGACTCTGCAATTTCACCCCATTGTGCTTGGGCGCTATAACCTATTTGCCACAAGCATTTACCACCGCTCTAAGACCCTTTGAATGACTGGGCATAATGGGGTGAGACTCAAGAAAGAGAGAGGATGATCATTGACTTGAACCCAAAATGGGGGCAGCATGAAAGGTTTGTGATGCAGCCTGAAAAGCCTTGAGTTTCCCTTGATTTGTGAGTGTTCTTCCAAAACCTGGGTCCCGTTTTGGCTGAGCTAAGTGAGGAAGGGGACCTCCATCCTTCAAATGCCAAATGGGATTGATGGCTCTGGCCTCAAACTAGGCAGAACTTGTTGGCTTTGACCAACTTTCACTTTGATCCTGAAAGTCCAAATAGAGCTCAGAGGAAGTGTGTGGCTCTGAGGGACATGTTCCCCAAATTAACTAAGCCCCTGTGCAAATGCAAACAGCCAAGCTCAGCTCTGTTTAGAATGACTTTGGCTTCCAAAAATGTAAATCAAACCCTTTGTTGCTGTTATTTAATTTTTGTTTTGGTTATGCAGTAGATCAGAGGTGGGGAAGCTCAGGCCCAGGGGACAGATGCAGCCCCCGGCTTGCCTGGATCTGGCCCCTGAGGCTCCAGCCCCCCAGCCCACACCCTCAGGGCTGGAGCACACAAAATCTACTAGTCTGCCCCCCCCCAGACTCTGGTGTGCAAGGGGGATATGAGGAGTGTCTTTCTCCTTCTCAGTCGGGGCTTCTCACTTTGCTTCTCGCTTGTGTGCGGCCCCCCAACTGATTTTTCTGGGGGTCAGAGGCCCCCGACCCAAAAAAGGTTCCCCACCCCTGCAATAGATACTTCAGGCCTTCCTAGCTAATTCCAGATCCCATCCAGAAATCTCTAATCGTCCAGTGGAGGTAATAAAACTAAACTCTATTTTCCCCCTCCTAGACTTACATTGGGCAAATCTTGGTCTCTGTGAATCCTTTCAAGCCCCTCAGTCTCTACTTGGAAGAGGTGGTGACCCAGTACCAGCAGGGGACGCTCTCCAAAAATGCCCCGTATGTATGCTTGTTGCTTCACAGCTCAGTCTCTTCATTATTATTACCCTGCAGAGTGCTGCCATGTTGTCTCTAGGTTCCCAGGACCATTTCACTTGGCCAGAGGTCATCTCCAGAGTAGTCCTGGTGCAGGGGGAAGTGTATGGTACATCCAGCACAAGGGTGTACTAATGTTGTTGCCTCAGATGCTAGATACCATGTTTTATTTGCTAACAGTTTCCACCTGAGGAGCAAATGTGGGACCAACAGCACTGGGCTTTGGAAAAGCTTGGACCAAGACTTGGTCTGTGCTGTTGGGCTCATCTCTTCTAAACAGAGGGTCAGAAAAGGACCTCACTTCAGAAACTAATTGAACCTCCCTCTTCCCCTTTCAGTAACAACTTGAGGTTAAGATACCAGTGACTGAAACAAGAGAAGTTTCTTGAAGTCTCCCCTAGCCTGACAAATGTCCCTCCCTGTGTATCACTATAATGATGCTCAGCATTTGTGTACCCAAGCACTGCCTGGCCCACAATGTTGAAGTCGACTTGTTCTCTTCCAGCCAGGCTGGAAGGTGTTTAGCCTGTTCTAGGGATAAGATCCAACTGCAGTGTTGGGTTCTGCATGCAGCTCTGACCCATTAAAGTTCAGAGCCCCTTAAGTGATACACTGACTTACAACCTGGTCCAAAAACCATTGAAGTGCATGGGAAAGATTCCCCTTAATTTAGAATCATGGAATCCTAGGGCTGGAAGAGACCTTAGGAGGTCAGTGAGTCCAACCCTCCGCCCAAAGCAGGACCAACACTAACTAATCATCCCAGCCAGGATTTTGTCAAGCTGGGACTTAAAAACCTGCCTAGGTAACCCATACCAGCACTTCACCATCCTCCTAGTGAAATAGTTTGTCATAATATCCAACCTAGACCTCTCCCACTGTAACTTGAGACCATTGCTCCTTGTTCTGCCATCCGTCACCACTGAGAACAGCCTCTCTCCATCCTCTTTGGAACCTCCCTTCAGGAAGTTGAAGGCTGCTAACAAAACCCCCCTCACTCTTCTCTTCTGCAGACTAAATAAGCCCAAATCCCTCAGCCTCTCCTCGTAGATCATGTGCTCCAGCCCCCTAATCATTTTGGTTGCCCTCTGCTGGACCCTCTCCAATGCATCCACATCCTTTCTATAATGGGGGGCCTGGAACTGGATGCAATACTCCAGATGTGGCCTCACCAGAGCTAAATAAAGGGGAATAATCACTTCTCTAGATCTGCTGGCAATGCTCCTCCTAATGCACCCTAATATGCCATTAGCCTTCTTGGCTACAAGGGCACACTGTTGACTCATATCCAGCTTCTCATCCACTGTTATCCCCAGGCCCTTTTCAATAGGTTTTGAATCAGGCCATTAGTGCAAATGCCTTTGCCGAGGCTGGATCCAGCCACTGTAACAGCTTCCCTCTTAGTTTTTCTGTCCACTTTAGCTGATGGTCCCAGGTTCAGTCCCTGCTGATGATCATGAAGACTGTGGCCTTCCCCAGGGGTGATGGCAGTAACATCAGTGCATCTCCACTGGAGCTAGGAACATTGGAAGCCCTGGTTTGGATGAGGTCTCTGTGGCCACCAGTGTGTTTAACTGGCTCAGACTGAGTCTACTGGACACACAGCATTTAAAAAAGCTCTTGGCTGCAGAAGCCTCAGTCATACTAGGGCTCCCAAGGTGGCTATTGCCCGTGGAGCTGCAGCAGTGAGAAATTTGCTCTCCTGTATAACATAGGCTGCCATGGCTAAAGCTGGTACTAGGCATAAATAGACTAAGCAATGGCTTAGGGCCCTGAGCAGCTCAAGGGGGCCCCATTTGCTTTTTATGATCAGATCTCACTTGTTTTAGTAATGGAGAGAGGGGGACAAAAATATTCCTGTTTAGGACCCCTAATGGGCTAGCACTGGCCATAGCTCTCAGATCTGGGATTCTATTCTAGGCCCACCACTAGTGCAGACATTCACTAGCCAACCCCTGGGGCTGTGTTTGTGCGGGCAGGAAACGAGGGCCAACGTAATACATGGGATTTTTCCCCCCTGTTTCCAGACACGTCTTTGCCATTGCGGAAATGGCCTACACTCTGTCCCAGACTTCGGAACAAGAGCAGTGCATTGTCATCAGGTAGGAAATGAGGACATTATGTGGGGATGAGATTCCTCCTCTCCCTCCAAGTTTCTACCCCATTGAAACAACTGCTTCAGAGGATTGAAAAGTAGCACATGTTGTGTGCATATTTTATCAAGACTCTCTGAGCAATCCAGGGAATTATAAACCAGGAAGCCTTAGATCTGTACCTTGCAAAATGATTGAATCTATAAAAACAGAACAGCAAAACACCTGATATAATAAGATTTAATGAGCTAGATTCAGTAAAGGAAAATTGTGCCTCATTAATCTCTTAGAATTCTCTGAATGTGTCATAAATTCATGGATAAAGGACAACTGGTTGATATTTAGATTTCTGAAAGACTTTCTATAAGGTTCCATAAAAGAGGTTACTAAGGAAGCAAAGAAATTATGTTGAAGGCAAAATGTTGTCATGGATCAAAAACTAGTAGCATACAGAAGTCAAAGAGTAAGACTGAATGATAATATATTAAAGAACATAACACCTATAGAACCCCCATTGTTAAAATTCATTAATGGTCTGGAAAGGGCGTGGAGCAGGGAGGTAGCAAAATTTGCAGCTGTCGCTGTCGCACCTCAGAGGATGCGATCCAGATCAACAAGGAATTATCACCATTTGCCCTACAATCCTGGGTGCTTTACAATGCTTTACAATAGCTCCCAGCCTGGGATGCTCCCAGCCAGCTCACAAGCAAGCAGCCCTGAGCGTGTGTATGTGTGAGCTTGACAGTCCTGCTTCAGCAACTCCTGACTCTAGCAGTCTGTCTACAGCCCCTACATTTTGGCTTCCATCAGGATTTGTTACAGCCTGAAAGGTGACTCCCCACACAACATGCCCGCACCCAAATTTCCCCACAACCAAGTGTGATGCCCAACCGTCTTCAGGACAGTTCAGAAAAATAACAAGGTTTACTGCTCCTTTGAAGAGATAGAAGCACATCACAGCTTACATGCCCTTCCCTGAAGATACAGCACTGAGTTGGTTTATAATGAAAGTAAAACAAATGTATTAACCATAGAACATAGGTTAAGTGATGCTAAGTACAAGATATAAAGTTATATAAAGCAAATAAAAGTGAAGAAACACTTCTAGAAGTCTAAAGTGTAGATGGAACTTAGCTGCTTATCAGAGAGAGGTTGAGATGGGAATAGGGCTGCCAACGTTGTAATATTTAAAAGACACTCTAGCAGGAGTGCCAGAACCTACCCTGACCTGCTCCTGCCCCCCCCCCCCGACCCCGCCTCTTCCCTGAGGGCCCCACCCTACCTCTTACCCAGAGCTCCCACTCCTCCATTTGCTCTGCTTTCCCCTTCCTTCTCTCGCTCACTGCTTTTCCTCGCTCACCCCTTCCTTGTATAGGTCAGGAGGGACACACCTGCAGAGCCGAGGCTGGGAGCCGGAGCCACCCAATGCAGATAGGAGGTGGCTCTGGCTAAGGAGGGGCTGGCACCACCTTCCCACCTCCTCTGCCTATAGTAACTCGCCTTTGGTTGTTCAGCCCGTAGATCTGACTGGACACAGTTAGGTCCCCTTTTCAACTGGATTTTCCAGTCAAAAACTGGACACCTGGCCATTCTAGGTGGGAAGAGACATGGGTTGGCTCTGGATCTGGGGTTTTTGCTTGGACCCATTTTCTAACTTGCTGCCAGACTTTTAAACAATATGGGCCTGACCCACGTTTGCTGTACATCATTGGCTTTGGCAGAGCTATGGTGACTCACAGTGGCTGAAGAGCTCACGTAATTACTGTAGGCACAGCTAGTCCAATGCTCAGAGCTGTCTCTGATTCATAGCCCTTTCTCCCCCAGTGGGCACAGCGGATCAGGTAAAACAGAAGCTGCCAAAGCAATCATGCGGTACCTGACCACCTTGTACCGGCAACAGGACAGCCCTGCCATCAGGCAGGTAAGGGGCTGCTGGGGTGGCTAATGTTTCTGTGTAGTGTGTGTGTAGTCAGACCCGCCGATGGGGTGGAGGGGGGCAAAAGGGGCAGTTGTCCTGAGGCCCAACAATTCAAAAAGGCCCAGGGCTCTGGCCACCATCACTGTTGAATTAGCAGCAGCAGTGGCTGGAGCCTCAGGCCCTTTAAATCGCCGCTGGAGTTCCATGTGACGTGCTCCGGGCAACACTAAAGGCTGGGGGCCCATGGTCCAGGCAGTGCTGAGGGCTGGCTGCCCCCAACCCCACCCTTTCCGGGAGCGCAGAGCTGCCCCCCCCCCCACCTTGGTTAGGGTATGTCTACACTACCACCCTAGTTCGAACTAGGGTGGTTAATGTAGGCATTCGAAGTTGCAAATGAAGCCCGGGATTTAAATATCCCGGGCTTCATTTGCATCTTGCCGGGCGGGTGCCATTTTTAAATGCCCTTAGTTCGAACTCCGTGCCCGCGGCTACACGCGGCACGGAGTAGGTAGTTCGAATTAGGTTCTCTAATTCGAACTACCGGTACACCTTGTTCCATGGGTGAGCAACAGCCATCGACAGTTACACTGATCACATGACCCGATTAGGGATTCAGATCCCATGGTATGCAGACCCACAGGAACATAGTTTGAAAGGAACCGGAGTCCCAGTGATGTCAGTGGGGCACCCTGCTCGTGGGTGCTTGGTACCCAGCTTCAGAACCCCACACCAATCTGTTCACAGAACAGGAAGCGGAGGAAGCAAATGTCCCCTCAGACTTGGCAGGAAGGTTTCAATGGCTGTTCAGCCTTCTGAACTCTATGGAGATCACCAGCAAAGAGCACAGTCATGGCAGGAGCAGTTTTTATGAAGCAGGCCATGGGCAGTGGGTGAAGGCCCAGCTGGGGAAGGCAAGCCCCAGCCCCGCCCCTTCTGCCTGAAGCCTGCCCCTGGAGCCAAGCCCTGTCCGCTCCCAGCCTGATCCTTCCTGGCCACCTGGAGGGCCAGAGGGCTGCCATGCTGTGGCCCTGGCCCCAATCCCAGCCCTCCCTGGTGGTCAAGGAGCAGGGCAGCCGCGTGACGGCCCCAGCCTACTCCGGTGGCCAGGGAAGCCGAACTACCGTGCCACAGCCTGAGCTTTCCCAGGCAGCGGGGAAGCCGGATGGCTGTGCCATGGCTGCAGCCCTCCTGGGCCACCAGGGAAGCTGAGCTGCCAGACCATGGCCCCAGCCCTGCGGGGTGGCCAGGGCTTGTAGGCAGTTTTGGGAAGGCTGTGCCTTCCCTCGCCTATATTACTCACTGCCCATGAAACAGGCACCTGCCTGTTAGGAACTTGACAACTGGAAAGCAATTTATGCAGGAGTGCCATTTGGGGGGGCAGAAAGGGCCTCTTGAATTTTGTACCCGGGGTCTACTTACCCTAGTAAATGGCAACACAATCTGAGTGTGATATGAATGTGATGAATTCAGGAGCAGGGAACAGCACAACCTTTGCCCCAGGGAGTTTGTTTATAAACAGAGGCAGGGTGATTAAGATAACCAAAGGCTTGCCATTAAAATAACCTAAGGATCCTGAGATGATTCTGAAAGCACTGTCAGGCACTCCCATGAACAGAGAGGAAACCAAGGGTGGGAATATGTGGTGAGAATTGAGAGAACTAAATAGTGGTGTCCCTCAGGGGTCTGAACTGGGACCAGTGCTGTTCAACACATTCATACACAATCTGGAAAAAAAGGGTAAACAGTGAGTTGGCAAAAATTGCAGATGACATAAAATTTATTCAAGATAGACAAGTCCAAAGCAGACTGCAGAGAGTTACAATAGGATCTCACTAAACTGAGTGACAGAGCAACACACTGGCAGATGAAATTAGGGTTGCCAGGTGTCCAGTATTCTACCGGACAGTCCAGTTTTTGGGCCCTCTGTCCGGTAAAAAAATTTAGAAAATACTGGACATGTGCAACGTCTGGTATTTTCTGGTTTTCCGGCAGGGCGCCGGACGGAAGCCTGGCAGGGGTGGGGGGAGTGGCTGGGAGGTGGGGTGCGATCGGCACTGGGAGCCTCTGGTTGCATCTGAGGAGGAGGGGAAGCCCTGTCACTGCTCCTGAGCGCTGGTCAAGCGCGTGGTGGAGCCGCAGCCGGACTCACTTCACCGGGACCGTGCGTGGGACAGGAAGCACCCTGGAATCTGCACATGTACGGGTCAGTCCCGCTCCCCACCAGCTGATTCTCTCCCTCCCCTCCGGTCAGCCCTGCTCTGCCGGACTCTCCCCCCCCACCCCAGCCAGCTCTGCTTCCCACCGGCCACCCCTCCCCCGATCTCCCGTGGCCAGCCCCAATGCCCCCAAGGCCCGCCCCCCCCCCCGACCAGCTCTGCTTCCCACCGGCCACCCCTCCCCCGATCTCCCGTGGCCAGCCCCAATGCCCCCAAGGCCCGCCCCCCCCGACCAGCTCTGCTTCCCGCCGGCCACCCCTCCCCCGATCTCCCCCAGCCAGCCCCGCTGCTCCCAACCCCCCGCCAGCTCTGCTTCCCGGCCCACCTGTCCTCCCAGCCCCGCCCCTTCCTCCTGGCCAGCCCTGCTCCCCTCCCAGACGGTCCCTCCCACCCCGCCCCCAATCAAGTGTGTCCGGTATTTTTTTTGAGACTACCTGGTAACCCTAAATGAAATCCAGCCAGGGCCGGCCCTACCATGAGGTGAACTGAGGCGGCCGCCTCAGATGTCAGACTGTGGGGGGGCGCCACTCGGACCCAGAGTGTAGAAAATTGTGTCTGCTGCTGGTGCATATGTATTCTCTCTGCTCTAGATGCACAGGGATGGTGGAGTGCTGTGCTAGAGGAAGGAGGGCACAAGAGACCTTTCAAAGTTTTGGCCCAAGCAAAGGGGCATGGGGGCGTCATTTAAGCTCCCCCGCCTCAGGTGCCAAAATGTTGTGGGACGGCCCTGAATCCAGTGTCGATCAATACAAAGTGATGCACATGGCAAAATATAATCCCAAACTTGCATACAGAATGATGGGGTCTAAATTAGCTGAATCCAGAACCTATTGGATGGTTCAGAACGCTGCCCCTGGCCCTGTGCTTTTGAGGAGCCCTTTTGGCGGCTGCTTTAACCATTTTATGGGCAAGGCCTAGGGTGGGCCTAGGAACTAAATGTGGGGCCTGGCATGGCGGGGCAGCAGCAGGGATCGGCTCCCCGTGCACTCACCACAGTGGGGAGGTGTAACACAGGACAGGGAAGGGGGTGGGGGCTTGCGATGAGAGGAATGATGTGGAAAAGTGAATAAGGAAATGTTGTTATACTCCTTCACATAACACAAGAACTAGGAGTCTCTCAATTAAATTAATAGGCCTAATATTTGTCTTTCTTTTTTATAGGAATTAGATACAGGACTCCTGTCAGCTAACTGCTAAATTATCTACCAGAAATCTAGTGTTTCAAATGCCTAAGTAGTGCCTAGAATCATGGTTAAAGCTGCCTCCCCCCAACCAAAATCTGAAATGGTGCCTCAGAATTTATGTCATGCTTAGGTCATAGGGCAACAGTGAGATGGGAACAACTATCAGTCTCCAGCCTGGGTTTGAGTCCAACTAAGGTGCATCTAACTCAACATGAGATGTGCAATTTGAGCTATGCAAATTGCGTATCTTATTTCAAGGCTATTTCAAAATAGCTTATTTCATCATTTGGCGCTGTCTACACAATGCCAAATTTCTAAATAAAGCGCTAGTCTGAAATGTCCATTACTCCTCATAGAATGAGGTTTACAGGGACGTCAGAATAGTGAGCCCGAAATAATGGGCTTTCTGTGAAGACATAGGATAGCTATTTTGGGAAATTCTGGTATCTCAAAATAGCATTGAAGTGTAGACGTACCCTAGTAACCTAGTACTAGAGAGTCTATGTCATGTTACTGCTCCACTGAGCTATATCTCCCGGCTGGCTGTCAGATACACTGTGTGTATCTGGTCATGTCTTTCAGTCCAATGCCCTTTTGAGGGACAGATGGTTCCTATGTTTGTATGGAGCTGTCGCTATGGGGCCCTGGTCTCTGGGCAACGTTACAATGTTATCTGGTTGTTTAATAGAACGTCTTGTATCCTCTTCCACTCCCAGCCCTGTGATGTACTGCCCATTCTGGAGAGCTTTGGGAATGCTAAAACCATCCTCAACGACAACTCAAGCCGCTTTGGGAAGTTTCTGCATGTCCACCTGAGACAGTGAGTTAAGGGATGCTGCCCTTAGCCAGCTGAGCAGTGAGGCATGCTGGGAAGGAAGGGAAATTAGCCAGGCGTGTACAGGAACAGATCCAGAGCTACTCTGCTGGGGAGTGAATTGTGCAGAGGAGTTACACAACAAGTGTCTTCCCTCCCCGCCCCTCCACTTTTCATTGGGTTGGGGGTCAGTTTGCATCTGCCCTGTTTGCTTTTGAGATTTGTCTACAAAAGAACACATGAAACCTACAAGAGTTCCCTGACTGAAACCACCAAGCCCCCATCTCCTGTGCTATCCTTGTTACAGTTCCACTATAATAAGGTTCTGTGCTAGGTGCTGTACATCAGGGGTTGGCAACCTACAGCGCTTGTGCCATCATCTCAAAAAAGATATACTGGCATTAGAAAAGGTTCAGAGAAGGGCAACTAAAATGATTAGGGGTTTGGAATGGGTCCTATATTAAAGAGACTGGGACTTTTCAGCTTGGAAAAGAGGAGACTAAGGGGGGATATGAGAGAGGTCTATAAAATCATGAGTCGTGTGGAGAAGGTGAATAAGGAAAACCTATTTACTTGTTCCCATAATATAAGAACTAGGGGCCACCAAATGAAACTAATGGGCAGCAGGTTTAAAACAAATAAAAGGAAGTTCTTCTTCACACAGCGCATAGTCAATCTATGGAACTCCTTGCCTGAGGAGGTTGTGAAGGCTAGGACTAGAACAGGGTTTAAAAGAGAACTAGATAAATTCATGGAGGTTAAGTCCATTAATGGCTATTAGCCAGTACGGGTAAGGAATGGTGTCCCGAGCCTGTTTGTCAGAGGGTGGAGATGGATGGCAGGAGAGAGATTGCTTGATCATTACCTATTTGATTCACTCCCTCTGGGACACTTGGCATTGGCCACTGTTGGCAGACAGGGTACTGGGCTGGATGGACCTTTGGTCTGACCCAGTATGGCCATTCTTATGTTCTTATGCCACCAGTGGCACCTGAGCCTATTTTCATTAGCGCGTGCGGGCAGGAACTCAGTCTCGCCCCTCGCCCCACGCAGCAGGGAGCCTGAATTGCCACTTGAGTCTCTGAGCCTGGGGCACAGGCAGGGAGTTCAGCTGATTGGGGGGTGGGGGGGCGTTGTCAAGCAGCTGCTAAATGGAGCTGCTCAAACTGGAGCAGCAAGATAAGGAGGTGTTAATGGCTTAGATTTACAAACACCTACAGAGACAACTAGGTGCCTAATGGGAACTGAATTTATTTTCATTTGACTTTTAATGAGAGTTAGACATCTGGGGCTTTCTGGAGTGCAAAGCAGGTTAGGCATGTATCTGCCTCTTCAGGCACCCAAATACCTCTGTATATCTGAGTCTAGATCTAAAAAACAAAGCTAAAGGCTCTGATGGAAATTGTCAGCAAAAGCATAACTCATGATTTTTCCCTGTGTTAGCAGAACTGGCTGAAATATGATGACCTGTTTTCACAGAGGGGGAAAAAAAGTATTAACTTATGAATTCGTTTTCGTTTCAAAGTGTGCCAAAGGGACCCATTTTTTTAATTTGTTCCCTTTTTTCAAAATATCCTACTTCTTTTCTATTTCCCCTGCCCCTCCCAAGAAGTTAGTGAAATTTTTCCTTTATAAAAAGCCCCTTCAAAAACTGCTGCTGACTAGCTTCAGAGAAAAACAACAAATGGTCTAGTAGCACTTTATAGACTAACAAAACATGTAAATGGTATTGTGAGCTTTCGTGGGCACAGCCCACTTCTTCAGATGACCGGTGGCCATATTTTCTGATAAAAAAAAATAGGGACACATTAGTCATGCCCCCAGCCTCATTAGCCATACCCCTGATCCCTTAGGCCCAGCCCACCTGTCTTATAAAGTCCCACCCCAGAGGTAGTACTTCCTGGATTAAGATGGGCATGTGACAAGAAGTGTCATGTGACCCTCTAAGAACTCCGCCCACTATCCTCTGCCAATAGGGATGGGTTTGGCCCTCACAGGACCCTCTCATGCAACTATGTTGCAGTTGCATTAATCCAACTTGCATTGCATTAACTCGGGGAGAGAGGCCAGGGGTTCCTCTATTTCAGTGGTTCTCAAATGTTTTGATCCATGAACCAGCTGGCTCAATGTAAACCTTTCCACAGACCACCAGTTGCTAATGGAAACTCACTGTTAATTACATAATTACGCTCAAGCCATTTTGCTAGTGCTGCAGCTAGGGAGAATGGTTTAATTTAAATTATTAAACAGATTAATTTTAACTTTCTTGTGTTAGTTTATCAAACTTCATTTTAAATAAAGTAAAATATTAATTTATGACCAACACAAAAGTTTTCAATGTTTTCTGTATTTATGGCAGGGGCAGGGATGATCACGGTAATGATACCATACATGTTTTGTTAGTCTTTAAGGTGCTGCTAAACTATTTCTGGTGCTAACTAGTTATAAAAGACTTTGAAGTTTGAGTTAGTGAAAGGGCGTGACACTTTTTACACAAGAGGAACCATTTTGACAATGTCGATAGTTTGGGATGAGACAGTTTTGTTTGAAAAAAGAGTCCTTTCCTGTCCCTAAAAGAAAAAAAAAGGCTTTAAAAATTTCAACCAGCTCAGTGTTGCTCTCAGATACTTGGGTGCAACTTCAGCTCCCCCTAGTGCTCCATACCTTACAGCAGTGAGTTTTTAACTGCAGTGAAGACCTATCCTCAGTGCACTAAATCAGCTAAAGATAGTGTGTGTATGTCTCCTTAAGCTGTAACTTACACCTCCAGCTGTAGCACACATGTACCCATAGGCTATGTCTACACTACAAGGTTTTTGCGCAAAAACTATTGTTTTTGCACAAAAACCGGCAGAGTGTCCACACCTCAAGTGTGTTTTTGCACACAAAAAATGCAGTCAATCGACAGGACAGAGGGCTTTTGCCAGTAGAGTTATCCCTCTCCCCATGAGGAATAACTCCTTTTTGTGCTACAGCTCTTGCGCAAAGAGGCATGTGTGGATGCTCCGCAGGGGTTTCTTGTGCAAAAAGAGCCTATCAGAAAAAGCACAGGTGCTCTGATGGCCATTCTGTGAATGGCCATCAGAGCTTTCTTGTGCAAGAGTGTCCATGCAGGTTGGACACTCTCTTGCACAAAAGCACATCACTTTTGCGATGCGCTTTTGAGTTGTGGACGTGCTTTTGCGCAAGAAGTTTTTGCAGAAGATCTCTTCCGCAAAAAGCTTCTTGCGCAAAAACCCTGCAGTGTAGACAAAGCCTAAGGGACTTACCTGAGCTCACTCAAGCAGTCTGTGATGGAGCCAAGAATTAAGCCTGTGTATCTCAAAGTAAGAAAGAAAAAGATTCTTTTAACAGAATTTTTTTGGAGTGTTGCAGATATCTAAAACTCTGATCTTAATGCATTTTTAAAAATCCTGTGTTACTAAAACGGTAAGATCGGCATCTTAATTTATTAATTCATGAAGCTGCTGTAAGTAGGACTATTATTGACTTTAAAAAGTGTCGACAGCACACAGACCCATAAATAGAAGTGAATAAGTTAAATCTCGGTACGCCACTTCTGAAAGGTTGCTGACCCCTGCGGTACATAAACCCAGGGGGAGAGAGCATGTACAGCACCCATAGGAGGCTGCATAGGGCACCAGAATTTCGAGGGACAGCCCTGATGCCTACTGAGCAGCACCTTCCCCAGAGCAATGGTGCGTCTGGGAAGACCTGTCTACTCTTACCACACTGCTGAGTCACGTTTGCGTCACTCCGTTCCATGAGAAACTCCCACCATTGCATTGCCATCTAGGCAGCTGCTGCAAACCCTTCTCCTTGGGGCAGGCTCTGAGCTACATGGGGTGGGAGATGGGAAGGATCAGCTTAGAAGCCACTACTTTGACCTGGCAAATATTTTACTAATGAAGGGTGTGTAATAAAACCATCCCTACAGCGTAACACCCTTGTGATGTTTAGATCCCTCCCAAACCCCAGCCCCTACAGCACGTTGTTATTATTGCAATAGCACTTAAGAGCCGGAGTCATGGATCAGGACCTTGCTGTGTTAGCTGCTGTACAAACACAGGACAAGAAGCTGGTTTCTGCCCATTACAGGTGAACTATGTATAAGACAACAGACAACAGGCAGCTGTACACAGACAAGGGAGTACAAGGAAACAGTGAGCACAGATGTGTGGAGAATGATTCAGGAGCATGCACAGGTTACACCTCAAACTATTTGGGGCTTGCTCAGTGGGGAATCTCTTTAGTTTGCTGTGTGTAGAGGATCCAAGTGCTCCTGTATTTGTGGAGGTTGTTCACAGTCCAAACCTGAATCCAGATGCATATTCTAGAGTAGGCTCCTTTCTCTATAATGGGGTTGCTTCAAAATCTCAACTCTGAAGACCTCTAAAAACTCAGATTCAAGGTTTGCACCTTGTATTTGTGTCTCTAGGTGAGGACTCCCTCTGCCCGACCCCCTGTAGAAAGTATAGCTGGGTCTCTAATAAACCCTGAATCCTCTCACAGAACCCATTTCCTTCTTTCACACAGTGGGGCTGTGGTGGGTACGTCCATCTCCCAGTACCTTCTGGAGAAATCCCGTGTTGTGTTCCAGGTAAGAACCAACCACCCCCGCTTCTCCAGATGGGTCATAATCTCTGCCTGTGGAGGCTGTGCTTGTGTGCTATGTCAGTTACCAAGGTGGGGGCACAAACACAAGGAGAGCCTGCAGCTTCTCTAGACAGATGGCAAGTGGCCGGCCCTCAGCCGTAGTGGAAGGTAGCAGAGTATGGAGTTAGGGTTAGTCTCACTGTGTCACCTACAGGGTCTCCAGAGTGGGCATGTGCTGAGTTTTATCAAGGTGTCTGTAGCCCCTCCCCCGGAGGAGCCCTGCATGCACCACTCTGCTGCCCTGCAGCAGTCCCTGCTAGGCCAGTCCAGGGCCTCTCCTGAGGAGATGCCGCCCACTATCAGGAGCTGAGTGGTGCTTTATGATGGACAAATATCCTCAGGGTCTGGATTCAAACACCATCAATGCTGTTGCCCTGGATGCTTAGGTGCCCTAAGATGATGGATGAACCCAGAGGGCTTTGCTCCCATCCTGCTGCTCCATCCAAGCCCCCTTGTCTGTTGGTTTTTTTTTTCTATAGCAAGTGAGATCACAGGCCTCACACACACACTTTGTCCAGTTGCAGTGGGGCTTTGAATTGACCAACCATTTCAGCACGTTCTGCACGTTTGCAGGACACCCAAATCTAATGAGGTGACGTTAAATGATTAAGCCCATTGTTACCATTACCCAGCAGTTCCTAGAACTGTGGTAAAGAAATTGTCTCACTCTCTGGCATGGGCTCTGCCCAATGCATTAGTCCCATAACTATTGTTTCTTATTTCCATAATGCTGGATTCTTGTATTAATTGACAGGACTTGCAGTCTCATACGTCTCGGAGATGTGTGTTACAAGTCCCCTTCTGTATCAGTCCAGAGGACGAGAGTTGTTACTGTGCCCAGCCGTAGAGCCACATGGCTCTTTAGCTCAACCTCTAACAGCTCATGGTTTTAGATCTTCAAGGCACCAGGGCAATCTCTGATGTGTTGGCCAGGCTGGCAGCCATCCTATATGTACACAGTCTAAACTAAGTCCATGTAAATGTCTGTGTTCCTACTGGGCAGCATAGCACTGTGGCAAGTAATGTTCTGGCATTCACCCGTGTTGAGTTAAACTCCTTTGGCGACAGAGCTGGGAACAGGAGCAGCTCCAGAAAGATGGCTAGAAGCTGGGAAAAGTGTTGGTTTTCTAGCAGTCTTAGGAACATTTATTTTCTCCTGTTTTTTCTACCAGGAGAAGTGCATGATTAGGAATAAATTCTCCACTTGGGTTTATTTTTCCTGATGAAGATACAAGGACAAAATGTGCCCTGATTTAATATCAGTCTAACCTCTTTGGGCCAGAGCCACAGAGGGTGTATGACAGGATAGCTCCATGGATATTCATGAAAGCACACTGATTTGTACCAGCTGAATATCTGGTCCACTGAATTAAACAGGCAGAATTTGGCTCACATTTGCAGCACAGATAGGAGAACCCAGTGTGCCCTGTATTGCTAGCAGCTTGAACCATATTTCTTAAAGTTTATTCAAAGTTCCATTAAACTTTTCCCTCTGCGCTGTTTGGGTAGACAAGGGCCAGCAGGGGAGTGCTGTGAGGGGTATGTTCTTATTTGCAGTGTTTCTTTCCTGGTTGTAGGAGGCACTGGATGGAAATGTCAAAGTGGCCTTATTGTTTAGCAGTCTTCATCCCGGCTTTGCAGGGCCCAGATTTCTGCAAGGGTTCCGTGCTTTTGGGGATCTGTCTGATTCAGTTTTGACTTCCCTTAGTTCTGATGCCTAGAGCCTTGCTTATCCGTGGGTATCCGCTTTATATCTGTGGGTATCCACACCTGCAGATATCGATGTGGATATCCATGGCTAGTTTTTGTGGATACAGATGCAGATCCAATTTTTTTAGCTAGAACCCTGCAAATCTGTGGATATCATCTGTGGGTATCTGCACCCGCAGATATGGATGTGGATATCCATGACTCATTTTTGCGGATGTGAATACAAATTTTGTATCCACACAGAGCTCTACTGATGCAGAGGGGTGGTGGAGCAGGATGTTTGGCCACCTGTTTAAATGATCTCCTTTCAGGCCTGTGGAGAGAGGAGCTACCATGTGTTTTATGAGCTGCTGGCAGGCCTTCCTGTGGAGCAGAAAGAGCAGCTCTACCTGCACGAGGCAGAGACGTACTTTTACCTGAATCAGGTGAGTGAGGGGGTGGAGCAAGCTGCAGCGAGAAGACATGGTTGAACCAGTGCTTTCTTCTCTGAGCAGCCCGGTGCTGGGGACCCCACAGGAAACAGGCAAATTAATGAGCTCCATGTTCTCCTCCAGAATTTCCCCCCCAAATCCATATGTTTTGGATCTTGGCTACCCTTTGCACTGTCTGGTCCCCTCTCACTCTTGACCAAGAACATGTGTCTTTCTGTTCGAAGAGCCTGGGTCCCAGTCATTTCTCCTCCCTTTCCCATCATTCAGGGTCTATTTCCTGTTGGAAAAAGCCATGTTATTGGGACTCAGAGGAATGAAGTTCTGGAACAGCCTTCCAAGGGAAGTAGTGGGAGCAAAAGACCTATCTGGCTTCAAGATAAAGCTAGATGGGTTTATGAAGGGGATGGTTTGATGAGGTAACATGATCTTGGCAATTAATTGACCTTTCACTATCAGTGGTATATAGGCCAATGGTGGGAAGATAGGCGTTGCTATAGAGACCTTTTTTCTGGGTGTCTGGCTCGTGAGTCTTGCCCACATGCTCAGGGTTCAGCCGATCTCCATATTTGGGGTCGGGAAGGAATTTTCCTCCAGGGTAGATTGGCAGAGACCCTGGAGGTTTTTCGCCTTCCTCTGTAGCATGGGGCACGGGTCACTAGCAGGAGGATTCTCTGCATCTTGGGGTCTTTGAACCATCGTTTCAAGGACTTCAATATCTGAGATATAGGTAAGAGGATTATTCTAGCAGTGGGTGGGTGAGATTCTGTGGCCTGCATTGTGCAGGGGGTCAGACTAGATGATCAAAATGGTCCCTTCTGACCTTAAAGTCTATGAGTCTATGAGACTCTTATTTTTATATGGATTATCCATGCAGACCCTATGGCTCTACCTACCCAGTATTTCGACTCCCAAGTGTTCGAAAATCATGAGTCAGGCTCACTAAAAACCACGAGTTTATGTAAAAATAATAGATTTTTAAAGTCTTCATTTGCCTTCTGTTTTTTGAGATTTTAGGGTACACTGGGGTCACCTTTTGAAGTTTTCTCCACAGCCATGAGGTTTAGAAACTAGGGCTATTGATTAATCACGGTTAACTCATGTGATAACTAAAAAAGTTAATCTTGATTAATCACAGTTTTAATTGCACTCTTAAACAGTAGAATACCAATTGAAATGTATTAAATATTTTGGAAATTTTCTACATTTTCAAATATATTGATTTCACTTAAAACACAGAATATACAGTGTACAGTGCTCCCTTTATATGATTTTACTGAAAATATTTGTATTGTAAAAATGGTAAACAAAAGAAACAGAAATAGTATTTTTCAGTTCTGCATAGATGCATGTCCTCTGGAATGGTGGCATCTTTAGTGCACCTGACCATGTGAATACCTGTTCTTACTTCATGGGACGTTGTCAACAGGAAGCAGGCAGCATTATCTAGTGCAGTGGTTCCCAAACTTTTCAGCATCACGCCCCCTTTTTGATTTTTGAGAAACACTCACGCCCCCCCCACACCAATAGCAGCAAAACTTGTTGAGCAAAAAAAAAAAAAGGAACTGACTGGAGCCAAAAAACAAAAATAGCAGCACAACTTGGAGGGGGAGAATTGATGGGGGGGCTGGGTTGCCTCGCGCCCCCCCTGGAATTTCTTCACGTCCCCCAGTTTGGGAACCCATGATCTAGTGCAAATTTAAACAAACTTGTTTATTTGAGTGATTGACTGAAGAAGAAATTGGACCAAGTGGACTTGTAGGCAGTAAAGTTTTACATTGTTTTATTTTTAATGCAGTTATTTTTGTGCATAGTTATACATTTGTAAGTTAAACTTTCATAATAAGGAGATTGTACTACAGGACTTGTATTAAGTGAATTGAAAAATACTATTTCTTTTAATTTTACACTGCAAATATTTATAATAGAAAATAAATAGAAAGTGAACACCCTATACTTGTGTTCTATGTTGTACTTGAAATCAATATATTTGAAAATGTGAAAAACACCCAAAATACTTATGTAAAATAATATTCTATTATTGTGTGAGTGCGATTACTTTTTTAATCAAGCAACTAATCACCATTTTTAATTGCTTGACAACCCTACTAGAAACTTACCTTTTCTTTAAAAAAATCGTCACACATCCACTTGTCTCCAGGAGTTGGGGCTTTAAGGAAAGCAATAGTGATTATGAGACTCATTAAAAAAATCATGAGAACTGGCAACACTGGAAAATAGCTTTCTAAAACAGAGTTAACCTGCTTTTGCCTGGACCTATACTCTTCTGTGGCCTACAAGGGGAGATGGCTACCGTATGCCAAAAACACAAGGCAGCTGAAGAAACTAAATGGTAGTAAATTTAGAAGCAATAAAAGGCTGTGCTGATTAAGGACTTGGGGAAATTGACCAGCACAGCCATAGCAAAATAATTATTCTGAAATAGAGTCACTTTTATTCAGAACATGCACACAGAGGAGTTACATCTTTATTCCATTACATCTATGCCCATCAATTTCTCTGTATGTAGACCAGCCTTTGCGCAGCTCTGGCATTGTGCACTCAGTCCTAGCCTCACCCATAATTAGATTAGTGACAGTTTTCCTCCTAGCAAGGATGGGACAAGTACCCTTAAGGACTATTGTTCCTAGGATGCAAGGGCAATTAAGGGCTCAACATGCTCCATGGCTTCACCTCAGACAATTACAAGATGTGGAAAGATCTCTCCTTGAACGGGATATTAGACCTTTCCCTAGCAACCAAGGGGAGAACTAAGCTGGAGGGTGCAACATTTTTGATAGCTAGAGATAATGATGTACCTGGAAAGTCCCGGTGAGAATTGACATGGGCAAGGCCTGCTGAGAAGTGTGGGAGAGAGATTACCTGTGAAAAGAGATTAGGGGAGAAGGGCTAAATTTTGGGTTTGCAAAACCAGGAGCAGTTGAGATCTTGGCCTTTCTTTATTTGATCCACCAAAACTCAAGATCTGGGGGTGAGCTGGGAGCCCCTTTCTGCACAGCATGATGGCTGGGCATATTTGCTTAGCACTTCTACAGCAGCCTCTCATCCTAGGGGCTAGCAGCACTGTCTGCAGGTGGGGAGGTATGATTGGAACCATTTTTGCAGAGGGGAAAACTAAACCACAGAGTGAGGAAGGGACTTGCCAAGGGTAAGATGGAGGTGGGAATAGAACCTTGATCACTTTTCTCACTATGAGACTCCTCCTTTGCTGTGAGGTATCAGGTGTTGGGACCTGCAGGCAGCCAGACCAATGGTCTGATTGGCTAGGATGGACCTATGGCCAGGACTACCTGCAAAGTTAGGTTGCCCTAACTACACTGCTCAGGGTAATGCAAATATTCACACCCTGTCCATGGGTGCTGAGTTTGTATAATTTTTGGTGGTGCCCAGAATGGGTCCAAGACACCCCCTCCCCCCATACCTGCCTTGTAAGCTGATATACATCTCTCTTTATATGTAACAAAACTTTTCCTGCGGGACGACAGACTGACATCACCCCCCAGCCCAGAGAAGGGGTGAGACACGTCGTCCTCTGCCCTTGCTCTGCCCTCTTCTCGCCCTTGCTCCCCCAGCCTCTTCCCCCAACAGAGGGGCCTGGGGAACTCATGGGGCTAGCGGCAGCAGCGGGTGTCCCCCCACACATGCACACTCACCGGCAGCAGCAGGAGAAGCAGAGCAAGGCGGCCCCACTGTGTTGCTCTTCTGACCATGTTGCTCTGCTCCTGCTGGGGAGTGCGGGGACTATTCCCTCCCCTCCCCTTCCCTCCCAGCCGGGAGAGCAAAGCAGCGAGGTCACCTTGCCTGCTTCCCCTTGCTGCTGCCGGTGAATGCGGGAGGGCTGGACTGCTCCTCTGGGTGGTGGGCCTCCTCCCTGCTAGTTCTTCTGCCGGCTGCTGCCCAGCATATCCAGCCCATGGTGCTTGAGGGTGCATGTGGCCCCTCGTGTACCCCCATGTGTCATCCCTGTCCCCAGGCCACATCAGGTTGGGTTGGCACAGTTGTGGCTGCCCTGGGGCTCCTCCAGACAGGTAAAGGGAGGCATCTCTGGGCAAGGGAATTTGTGGCCCCAGCTGAGGGAAGGGGGCAGGGAGGGAGTGGCAGCCAGCTGTTGCCCAGGGCTCCAGATGTGGTGCACAGGGCTGGCAGGCAGGGCCAAGGGAAAAGCCCAGCCTGACCACTGGTGGAGCCAAGTGCACCTGCCCTGGATATTGGTGAAGCATGGGCACCATATAATTAGCTGACTAAGACATAGTTAAGCCAATCTAAGCCCTAGTAGATACCACTAGAGGTGCGTCTCCACAGCAGGGCTTAACTCAAAATAAGCTATGCAAATTGCGTAGCTTATTTCAATGCTATTTCGAAATTGCTGATTTAATTTCAAAATACAGCTCTATTCCGAAACATCCCTTACTTCTTGTAGAATGCGATTTACGGGGACGTCGGAATAGTGAGCCCGAAATAACGGGCTTGCTGTGAAGACGCGGGCTAGCTATTTCGGGATACTCTGGCATCCCAAAATAGCGTTGCCGTGTAGACATAGCCTAGATGATGGAAAAATTCCTCCGTCCATCTAGCTACTGCCTCTGTAGTGTCACCATGAGAGTGGCTGTGCTGCTATGGCAGTTTAAGTGTTGACATTGCCTTAGTTTGAGGGAAGGGAGTTTTCTGCTCTTTGTACTCAGGCCTTTGTTGTGCCCCTTACTGATACATGGCCACTGAACTCTCCCTTAGTTCCATTCTGCCTTTGTCAGCCCCACCACTGGGGCTCTGTCAGAACAGCTGGACAACGCATCAGGAATGCTCTAGCTTACTTGGTCCTGCCTCAGCACAAGGGGACTGGTCCCTTCCAGTCCCAGTTTTATGATTCTAGCAGCTGTGACTTAACCCCCGCTTGTCTGGAGAATAGGGCTGCCAGGTGTCTGGTTTTGAACCGGACAGTCCAGTATTTGAGCTTTCTCTCCGGGAAACAAATTGAGAAAATATAAATGAGAACATATAAATGTCCGGTATTTTCTAAATCAGATGGAATGTAGCTTGTGACGTAATGTCAAGTGTGTCCGGTATTTTTGTTGAAACCATCTGGCAACCCTACTGGAAAAGCCTCCGGTTGCTACCAGGCCAGTGCCTCTATTTCTCCTCATCTTTTATTGGGTTTATTTAAAGTTTCCCCAGCCATATGCCTGACTAGCTAGACAGGGCTCTTGGAGATTCCCCCCGCAGGATCATTCTCAGTCTGCTGCCCTGTCCTATGCTGAATTTGTGGAATCAAGCTGATTCCCATGGGATTTATTAGTCTGTGAAACACCTGCAAGATGCATGGTGCCATTCAGATTATAGGGCCGTGGGTGTTGGAGTATGAACCCAGATAGCCAATACACTCAGATAATGAGGGAACCTGCCCCAAGAGCTTAAAGCCTGAGAGAAGAGACTGGATGCACTGGCAAATACAAGATGTCTCTCCTTTCAAGCCAACTCAATGCAAACTTCAACTTAGTGTAACCTGGGAGAAGCAGCCAATTGAGTTCCCCTTCTCCCACTCCCTCCTACCTTTATTCAGATGATGAGCTCCCTCTCGTGGTGTTAGGTTGCAGGACCCGCTGCAACCAGAGAAGGATTTAGACTGAAGGGAGAAGCTCTTGCTCAGATACAAACGTCTGCCATGGCAGTCGCTGAGGGGGGTGGAAATGGACATCAGTGGAAATGCCCATCAGCAGCAATGTGTCCTCATGTCACATTTGTGTTTCCCCATTGTGGACGCTGGATCAGGAGAAGGAGATTGCTCCTAGCTGGAGAGAGGCCCAGTCTAGTATTCCACGTTCTGAATACCCGAGGCCAGGCATGGTGGAAGCATCCTAGAAGGTGTGGGGAGGGCCACAGACCTGCTCTCATGTTGCCCCTTCCCCTGAGGCCCCCTCAGCTGCCCTTTCCCCTGAGGCCCTGCTCTCATGCTACCTCCTGCTCCCCCAAGACTCCATCCCTTGCTCGCTCTTCTGTGTTCTTCCCCCTCTAGTTGCTCACCCTTACAGCCTGTAAAAAGAGGGCCATGCCCCCCGACCCCTCCCTTTCAGTGCCCCTGCCCGAGGCCTGGGTAGGCGCATTTCTGCAATGGGCTCTCTCCTGATGGGCCCAACCCAAGCCCCTGAGCTTTGAAACCCAGATCTGAGCTTTATATTTTGGGCCCCCTCGCATTGCTGGAGCGAGAGGCTGGTGTGAAAGGGCTGGCCTGTGGGTCTAGCCACCGGCTTCGATTGGTTCTTTCAGGGCAGAGCGTGCGACCTCTTGGGGAAACAAGATGATCAGGACTTTGTGGCTTTGGTGCAAGCTCTGCAGGTGATCGGCCTCTCAGATGATCAGCTGACCTCCCTCTGGGCAGTGCTGGCTGCCATCCTGCAGTTGGGGAACATCTGTTTTACCTCCTGTGAGGTATGTTGAGACCTCTCCTGTTTGGGCAAGACTAATATCGAACAGGGCAGCAGCCTCCTATGATGGGCCTTGCCAAAGTATCTCAGCTGCGCGTGATCATCTAGAGCCCCTCCCTCCACTTTCAGACTGTAGCAAATATCAAGGGAAACAGAGAGCAGAACCCAGATGCCTGGGCTGCCAAGAGATAATTAGAGCCTGAAGAGCTGATCTACAAGCCAAAGGCAAGATTTTGCCCACTACAGTGAGACCCGCCCCTGTGCAGTGGGAGGAGTCCAATTCCCTGCAGAAGCATGGTGGTTAAATCTGGGACGCTGTATCCAGTACAAGCTTAGAGCCATTCATCTCCCCCATGGTCTAGAAAGAATCCTTTGGCCTCACAGCCATCCCGAGTGACACGGAAATCCGGATAGTGGCCAATTTGCTGCATGTCTCAGCGGCGTGCCTCCAAAGCGCCATCACTCACCGAGTCACCGTGAGTACTGCATGGCCCCTTCAGCCTGCTCCCTGCCATCCTGCGTGACTCTGGTGGTGAGGCTCTGTTGTGTCGTGAGAGGGCCTGTGCCCCAGCCCCATGCTCTTTCTGCAGAGGGATCTGAGCAGCGTGTTTGCTGGCAGCTGCTTTTGCTGTTGCTTCCTATTGTGTGATGCAAGGAAGGTCGCAGCTGGAAAGCCAGGCCTCCTACCCAGGTGAGCACAAAAATGCTGCTGCTCCTCATTCCCAGGTGCAGACTGGGCAAGGGCCGCTTTCCTCTTCCTGAGCTACTGTGGATGTGAGCAGCTCAGACATTCCCATTGCATTCAGTCCTGAGTAGCCATGGATTGCATGCAGCGGGATGTGCTTATGCTGCAGCAGATTGCATCCCTGGTCAGGCTAAGTTATGCTGCAAAAAGGTCCTGCTTATTAAAGAGTTAATATCTGTGCCCATGGCTAAAATCTGGGGGGAGCTGGGATCCACAAAACAACAGCTAATGATTATCAAAACCCAAAGCTTCTAGTTTAAGAGATTTATCAACAGTGTCCTGCACTCCCTCTAAATGTTACCACCCATGTGCAGCATAAATTTTATTGTGTGCACTGAGGCATGTGCAAATGTGCACCACCAGTAGAAACACCTGCTGGTGGGCACTTTGCTAATCAGTTGCATGGCATTTGAATCTCTCCTGGGTGGCCACCCAAGCGCTCAGTTTACAGGGAACACTGCTCCTCACCCTCTATAGTTAAGTTCCGCCATATAGTGAGTCATGTGCCTGACCAAAGGGGTAACTCTTACAGGGGCTCGTAAGTGCATTGAACTCAGGATGCTGGAGGGAGAAGGCTCCCAAAGGGGAGGGTCCTCTGATGAGAATGCCCAGGCACCAGCCTGGAAGGTTTAACCTCTGGGAGCTGACAGCAAGAACAATCTACTGGAAAGTGATTCCTCCAGCGGGTCCTAGAGGGAGATTTGATGGGTTTGGTTCTTATTTACACTGAGGCCCCTTTCTGTCACTCTGGCAGTGTAAAAGAGACCTGAGAGTGGGCAGAAATGACATCTACACTTACTGTGGGACCCCTTTCTATTGCTAGAGATGCACAAGTGCAAATGGGACTCAGGCCTGATATCTTGGATACCTGAATCCCAGACCACGAAGGGGCCTATTAATAAAGTTCTCTTCTAACTTCCAGAAACGTTCCCCAACAGCCTTTTTATGATTTATTTATGCCTCTTTCTGCCCAGGTGACATCTTATGATCGTATATTCACCCCTTTGTCTGTAGAAAGTGCTATTGATGCCAGGTAACGGCCAATGCCTTTGTCTCTGTGTCTTAGTTTGGTTTAATTGCAGTGTGTTGCCTTCAGTTCGGAGTCATTAGCTTTGCTGTTCTCTTCCACCCAGGGACGCCATTGCCAAGGCTCTGTATTCCCTGCTCTTTGACTGGCTCCTGGTGAAGATCAATGAGTGGCTAGCCCCATGGGAAATGGACAGCACTATGGGCGTTGTCGACATCTATGGCTTTGAGGTCACTTTCTGCTTGCATTTTATGGTCTGTGAGCTGTTGAAAGAGCTGCTTGGGTTTTTGGTTCATAGGTGTTGGCTAGGCCTGCTGATGGGAGGAGGGGCATGGGTCAAAGGGAGCAGTTGCCCCTGGACCCAGAGATGCAAAAGGGCCTGAGGCTCCTGGCCAGAGTCCTGTGCCCTTTAAATTGATGCTGGTGTGCTGCATGGCATGCTCTGGGTGGCTCTGAGGGTTGGCTGTATCCCAGAATGATGTTTGCTTTGTTTGGTCCACTGTGACCCCTAGATCCCTTTCTGCAGTATTCCCCCACTAGACAGCCACTTCCCCTTTTGTATGTGTGAAACTGATTGTTCCTTCCTAAGCGGAGTACTGTACTTTAGCGA
The DNA here is from genome assembly GCA_032595735.1 of Pelochelys cantorii. NCBI lineage: Eukaryota > Metazoa > Chordata > Testudines > Trionychidae > Pelochelys > Pelochelys cantorii. The sequence continues at coordinate 19,260,469 of CM064344.1, forward strand.
ATATAACCCGCGGGTTATGCAAAGTTTTACATATCCCACCCCCTCCTCCCCGTGGGCTATACTTGTCTGCATGTAATACAGGGTTTTTTTTACTGAAAGTAAGACAAGACTGACTCTTACTTGAGAAAAGCAGCATATTTTAATTTAATAATAGAGGCAGTTATATTAAAATTCATTAAAATACATTAAAATTCATTAGTTTACTGTGCAACTAGTAAAAGAATAAAAACAATTTAAAAAAGCCGTCTTCGCATTCTCATTCACTCTGATCTCTAGAATCAGCGCCAGCAGCATCCTCCTCAGCATTTGAGTTCTCAAAACCATCAAAACTTTCATCATAGTCACTGTCTTTAAAAACATCCATAAAATCCATAGCCAAGGCTAGGTTGGCTTCAGTGACAGTTGAGGTCTGTGGTGCAGAATCAGAATCACTGCCTTACTCGGAATCAGAGCGATAAGGGTTGTAGCCTACTTAGTGCTGGGTGTTATCAGCTGCGGCTCATTAACACTTGATTACAGGTGCTTTGCATTAACATTACCTGGGGTTCATCTCCCACGGGCTATACACGTGCGCGGGGTATACAAGACTTTTTTTACTCAATCAGGGAAAACCGCAGGTTATACACAGGTGCAGGTAATATTCATGCGCGGGTTATATGCACTAATTTACGGTACTTTGCATTTGTCCTTATTGAATTTCATCCTATTTGCCTCAGAACATTTCTCCTGTGTGTCCAGCTCATTCTGAATTATGACCCTATCCTCATTTTTTGAGGAGTACAGGATCTTTTGAAAAAGGGTTTTATTTTCAAAAGATCCCTGTCTAAATTGCCATTTTTCTATCGAAAAGCCCCATGTTGAAAAAACCGCGGCCGCCATTATGCAAATGAAGCATGGGACATTTTAATCCCAGCTTCATTTGCAATTTTGAAGTGTCTAATTTACATCCCTTTTTCGAGAAAAGGGATGTAGTTTAGACACAGCCTTAGCTATTAGACGGTTGGCTCTGGCTCCGGGACTGCCTTCTATTCTCTGGTCAGTGCCTAGCACAATGGGACTCTATTCATGTTTGGTCCTTTGGCATTACTGTGATAAAGATGATGATAATAACAGGAAAGAGTGAGGGATGTGTCTTTCCACACGTCTACAGGATCTGGGGGTGAACAGCTTGGAGCAACTGTGCATCAACTTTGCGAATGAGCATCTCCAACATTTCTTCCGCCAGACAGTCATTACCCAGGAAGAGGTAAAACAGAACCCTCACCAGCTGGTGGGGAAAGACACACATGCAGTGAGTTAAGTCAGTCTCAGCTGGATGGAGCTCCCTAACAGGAAAGGAGGGGGTTGACCAGAGCTATTTCACTTGTTTGACACCCAAGTGCTCCCTCCCCAGGCCATCCTGCTGAGGCTGTGTTGCCTGTGACCCTGTGCTAATTCTGCAGTAAGATTGTGAGAGGAGTCTGCTAGAGCCCTTCTCTATTTTACAGGTTTTTAAGGAGCATAGTTGGGATTTGAGACCCTGACCACACGTGTAACTTTAAGGCCTGTTCTGACAGCTAAGTGGCTGCACTTTGCTTTGCCTCTGGGCAGGAGATCAGGGTAATTTCCAGACTCAGAATTTCTTACACTCCCTGTTTTCTTGCTCTAGTATAGCTCTCTCCTCACAGACTGGAAAGAACATTCACAATCTTAGAAAAGGGTCCCATGGCTTCCGATGGGGGAAGCTACAATGCATGTTTCTAACAGTATCAATTAACAATTGGATCTCTCTACTAACTCCCTGATTTCACATCATTTTCATGGTGTGTGGACGGGGTTGGCTGAATGACCTGTGCTCTGCAGGAGGAGTACACCCAAGAGGAGCTAGTCTGGATCCCCATTTCCATGATGCACAAAGAGTCATGCCTGGATCTGATTGCTGCAAAGCCCCATGGCATCTTACGCATCCTGGATGACCAGACTTCATTGGCTCAGGTTAAGAACACATCATGGCTATCAACCATGCCTGGGATAACAAATTAAGTTGGGAGAAGGTCAGTGGGCTATGGAGAAAGGTCACTTGGCACTAGTGAATCCCGATTTTGATGTCCATTTGACATTCAGCTCCAGTTTTACTGACATTTCTCAGGGTTGCTGTTCTGCTAGAGGAGATTGCGTTTACCTCTTGTAAAGGGTACCGTGGTAGACGACATTTGTGAGATAAGACAGTCTAAAAAAGCTAGCGCTATTCCACTGCTTGGAAACTGATGTACTTCATTTTTAAAAAGTCCTTCTTAAAAGAAGTTTGGGTCAAATATTCCAAGTGTGTTTTATTTTGTTGACCTCAATGAGGACGGTGCCTTTGATTGTTTTTGAAAAGGTAGGGTGGTTATTTTTTAGTTATTCGCAGATCTAAAAGAAATCGGATGAGACCAAAAGAAATCTGATGAGGTTCAACAAGGACACGTGCAGAGTCCTGCACTTGGGACAGAAGAATCCCAAGCACTGTTACAGGATGGGGACAGAGTAGCTAAGCAGCAGTTCAGCAGAAAAGGACCTGGGGACAGCAGTGGATGAGAAGCTGAATATGAGTCAACCGTGTGCCCTGATAGCAAATAAGGCTAATGGCATATTAGGCTGCATTAGGAGGAGCATTGCCAGCAGATCTAGGGAAGTTAGGGATGTTAAGTAGTGATTAATTTACAAGTCGAGTAGTCGATGGAATTTCCATCGACTACTCGACTAGTTGTTAAGCACTTCCACGTTCTGCCTTTTAAATGTACAAGAGCCCCAGTGGAGCCCAGTTGAATGCCCTGTGGAGCCCATGACCAGCAGGAAGACCCGCTGACTCCAGGCTCCATGCCGGCGCTTCCGCTTTGAAATTTCAAAACTGGCATGTCGCATGGAGACCGGGGTCAGCTGGAATCCCGGGCTGCACCGAGCATTTCAAAGCGGCAGCGCCGCATGGAGCCCAGGATCAGCTAGGATTCCTCAGCTGACCCCAGGCTCCGTGCGGCGCTGCTGCTTTGAAATGCCGCAAGGAGGCTGACGCTGGGCTCCCCACGGCATTCAAAGTGGCAGTACCGCACCCCCTTCTTCTCCCTAACCCCTTGTTGCCTCTATATGTTAGAGGCAGCAAGGGGGGAGGAGCGACTAGTCGACTAGTACTTTACATTCCCCTTTATTTGGCTCTGGTAAAGCCACATCTGGGGTATTGTATCCAGTTCTGGGCCCCTCACTATAGAAAGGATGTGGATGCATTGGAGAGGGTCCAGCGGAGGGCAACCAAAAATGATTAGGAGGCTGGAGCCCATGACCTACGAGGAGAGGCTGAGGGATTTGGGTTTGTTTAGTCTGCAGAAGAGAAGAGTGAGGGGGGATTTGATAGCAGCCTTCAACTGCCTGAAGGGAGGTTCCAAAGAGGATGGAGAGAGGCTGTTCTCAGTGGTGACAGATGGCAGAACGAGGAGCAATGGTCTCAGTTACAGTGGGGGAGGTCTAGGTTGGATATTAGGAAAAACTATTTCCCTAGGAGGGTGGTGAAGCACTGGAATGGGTTACCTAGGGAGGTGGTGGAATCTCCGTCCCTAGAGGTTTTTAAGTCTCGGCTTGACAAAATCCTGGCTGGGATGATTTAATTTGAGTTGGTCCTGCCTTGGGCAGGGGGTTGGACTCGATGACTCCTGAGGTCTCTTCCAGCCCTAGGATTCTATGATCTAAAATTTCATGGCTTGGTCAGAGAGGGACATTGTTATTGTTTGTCCTTGAAGAGATTATAGGTCAGTCCTCTTCCTCCATCCATCATAGGCTGTCACATAGACGGCTGGTGTCTGCGAGAGGAGGGAGTTTAGGGAGGGCCTCACGGGAACAGGGAAGAGGCATGAAGGAGCATCCATTTAGCAATCGACTGTTGGTAGGGCCACGGGGAGAGGGGATGATGCACCTCCTGGGCGCTACTACAAGTCACCTGTGGCTGTCGGTGAGGACTCAACCCCAGACCCTAGCACTGAAAAACAGAGCTTCTTACTCTTAAATAACAGGAGTGACTCTAGTACCGTAGCTGGTAACTGCAGTAAGTTCTTACCTTCTTATGTGAACCATCAGCGATCAGTTGGGGCATCACTCAGCTGAACAGTGGGTCACACATACAGTTTAAAGCAGGGTACAGAATAATTTTTGATGGGGGGGGGGCCACTCCAAGAATTTGGCAAGTAGTTAAGGGCCGCACTTTTCTATGATATTAATGGAGGCGATGCAGGGTCCAGGATGGAGGTTAGGTGCAGAAAGGAGCTTGGAATAGGGGATTGGGGTGCAGGAGGAGCATGGGGTTTGGGAGAGGGGGTATGGGTGCAGGAGTGGGGGTGGGTGCAGAGGGCTTGAGTTACGTGAGATAAGGGTGAAGGAAGGGGGGCAGAGGGTTGGGGGAGGGAGGGGCTGGAGTGTCAGGTGCAGGTTCTGGCTGGGAGACACTTACCAAGGTGGCTCCTGGCCAGCAGCCCAGTGGCTCCCTCAGGCAGGCTCCCTGCTTTCCAACCCCCCACATGCCACTCAGAGTGGCTGCTTGGGGGGGGGCCCCCATATGCTGCTCTGAGTGCCGCGAGCTCCGGGGAGAGGGTACTTTGCACACTGCCTGCCCTGCAAACAGGCAGCTCCCATTGGCCAATTTCTGGCCAATGGAATCTGTGAGATTGTGCTGGGGTGGGTCAGCGTATGAAGCCTCTCCCCACTCCCCATGCTTGTGGTGGCGCTCAGAGAAGTACATGGCTCCCATAGCTGGCTGCTTTGAGCAGTGTGTGGGGGTAGGGCAGGTAGGGAACCTGCCCAAGGCTCCTGCTGGTCCACAGGCTGGAGCTGGCAGATTGGTGGGCTGGATCAGGCCTATGGGCCATATTTTGCCCACCCTTAGTTTAAGGTGTGTCTGGTTCCCTTTAAGGTACCAATGTGACTTTAATTCCTTAACCCCAGTTTAACAATGGCTCTTCAATCTGTGAATAGGCTTCAGCTGTGTGAGGCATGTGTCTATCTCCTGCACAGGCCACTGACCACACCTTCCTCCAGAAGTGCCATTACCATCATGGAAATAACCCTTGGTACGGCAAGCCCAAACTGCCTTCGCCAGTCTTCACTGTGCAGCACTATGCAGGTCCTGTCACCTACCAGGTATGCTCTTGGGCCAAGGTTGGAGCAGACCCAGAGCAGCTTGAGCACTGGATACGAGGCTATGTTCCCTCTAAGCTTTTTCATCCATGTGCAGATTTTTCCATCCATGTGCAGAATAAATTTTTATATGTGCACCAAGGCATGTGTGAATGTGCACCACTAGTAGAAACAAAAAACCTAGCTATGGGCGCTCTGCTAATCAGCTGCGCAGCATCTGAATCTCTCTTGAGCAGCCGGACAAGTGCCCAGCTTACAGGGAACACTGGTACTAAGGACAGAGATGATAAAGTGTCAGTACCGTGGGAGCTTGGGGGAGCCCTTGTGTTCTCAGCCAATTCTGAGCCATTGTAGGACATGTCAGAAGATCGGTGGAAGGGACTTTTTGCAGAATGCTGGGCTGCATCTGTCGGTGATGGGGCTTTAGTGTCTGGTTTTGATGGTCTCTCTCTGATTGGCCAGAGCTTGGTTTTACAGGTTCACAAATTTCTGAATAAAAACCACGACCAGCTTCGCCCAGAAGTCCTTGAGATTTTCTCCCAGAGTCACCTCCAGGTACAGTATTCAGGGTTGGGCTGCCTCTGATGCAGGAGCCTGTGTTGCTTTCTTTAGGGAAGCCTGAAGACCCAGGTGATGGGGGCTAGTTGGGGAAATAGTAAGAAACTTTACACAGCCGTTTGGGAAACCTGCACTGAGTGATGGATGTAGGCCCATTCCACCAAACTCATTGCTGACTTACCTTCTGAGCTCCGCAGGGAGATCATGACAGTGCCCGAGGTATATGCTGGCAGCAAACTAACCCTTTCTGTTCATTACCTTTTCCAGGCACTTAAATCCCTATCTTGTCTTTCCTTCTCAACATTTCTCCCCTCCTTTCCCCCCACCCCCGAGACAAATACCTGACTGCTCGCCCTGGTGGCACAGTGCCAGCTTTGGAGGAGTGGATACACACATTCAGGGTTGGTCCTTAGTGTTGTTTCTGATGCTTCTCGGCAATAAGAAGCTCAGCTGAGCCTGGGGAAACCACAGTCCCTGTTTTAAGCACATTGGAGACAATGTATTGTATATGCCTTACCCACACTATGGGCAGATGGGTGAGGTGGGAACATCCTCTGATCGCAAACAGGCCCATCCCTGCTCTTGTGGGGGGAGGATGATGGGGAAGGGTCCTCATCCTCTGACTATAATAATTCCAGAAACTCATCTTTAATAGCACAAAGGGGAGAGTTACTCACTGACAGCCCCTTTTCCATCTCGTTCCAGCTGGTGTCCCACCTATTCCAGCAGGCCAAGGGACATCATGCACAGCAGGGGGAGCTGGCCATGAGAGGCAAAGGGCTTAAGCATCATGTCTCTACCCTGGTGTCCCGATTCCAGCAGTCCCTGCAGGATCTCACAGCCAAGCTGAGGAGGTGAGGGGGACCATGATGGCACTAGACCCACTGCAGGCTGACTGATGTGGGGCTTGGTCTGCGGGAAGCTTGGGGGACGGGGATTGGGCTACAGAGCCAGTGCAGCAGAGACTGAGTTGCTCTGGGGATTTGGGAGCTCCCTTGTCCTTGGGGTTAAACCAGGACGTTTCTGGGTGGGGGCCGTTAATGTGTCCTCCCTTTCCTCTGCCCTTAGGAGCCATACTTTGTTCATTCGCTGCATCACGCCCAACCCAAAAAAGGTGAGAACACTGCCTGCTTTTGGTAGGAGAAGCCGCCACAGGTTCTGTGGGACCCCTCAGACAGAAGAGTTCACTCCCGTGCTCTCCAGCCTGCTGCCATCTGAGCTTCACTGCATTTTAAGGTGTCTCCTCTGCTCTGCCTGCTCAGACCCACTCTGGAGGAGGATTACAGTGTTGGCTACTCTGTGGTCCCAGTTATATGCTCTGCTCTGTCTCTCGCAACCTCTCCCCACGTGGTTCCCTCCTTCACACCTGTTAGGAAATTGCCTCCAGAAAGTGACAGGCAGGATGTGGAGAGCATCTGGTTGGAAATTGAAAGTGGAGGCAGCTTGGGTGAAAGTGATCATGGAATCACAGAGTTCATGATTCTAAGGAATGGCAGAAGGGAAAACACGAAATAGAGACAATGGATTTCAGAAAGGCAGATTTTAGTAAACTCAGAGAGCTTGCTTCCCATGAGAAGCAAGACTGAAGAAAACCAACTGAAGACAGTTGGCAGTTTTTCAAAGGGACATTATTAAGGGCCCAAAAGCAAACCATTCCACCGCATAGGAAAGATAGAAAGTATGGCAAGAGTCACCTTGGCTTTACCAGATCTTACATGATCTAAAAATCAAAAAGAAGTTGTATAAAAAATGGAAACTAAGTCAAATTACGAAGGATGAATATAAGCAAACAACGCAAGTATGCAGGGGCAAGATTAGAAAAACAAAGGCACAAAACAAGCTCAATCTAGCTAGAGACATAAAGGGGAAACAAGAAGACATTGTACAAATATATTAGAAGCAAGAGGAAAGACCAAGGACAGGGTAGGAGAGATTCCAGAAGACTGGAAAAGGACAAATATAGTGCCCATCTATAAAAAGGGAAATAAGAACAACTCAGGAAACTACAGACCAGTCAGTTTAACTTCTGTGCCAGGGAAAATAATACAGCAAGTAATTAAGGAATTCATCCAACATGGAATACCTAGACTTTAGTAAGGCATTTGATATGGTCTTGCATGACTTTATCAATAAACTAGGGAAATACAACCTAGATGGGGCTACTATAAGGCGGGTACATAACTGGCTGGATAACCCTTCTTAGACAGTAGTTATTAACAGTTCATAGTCATGCTGCAAGGGCATAACAAGTGGTGTTCCATAGGGGGTCTTCTGTTCTGGGACCGGTTCTGTTCAATATCTTCATCAACAATTTAGATATTGGCATAGAGAGTATGGTTATAAAGTTTGCAGATGATATAAAACTGGGTGGGGTTGCAAATGCTTTGGAGGATAGGGTCATAATAACAAATAATAATCGAATTCTTACAACATAAACACAGCTATTTCATAACCCACAGATATCATCCACAGTTACAGTAAACATAAGTAAAAAGAAAACTAAAAGTAAAATGTGAATTGTTCAGTCCACACAAACACAATAAGAAGAGACTGAGAGACCCCAAAAGCTTAGATTTAGTTCCCCAAAGTTTCAGTTTGTGCCTCAGATCATCAAATCTGCACCATATGCTGAGTCTGAACCCTCTCTCCACTTGCTGTAGGGAATCAGTTGGAGTCCAGGCAGACTCTTCCTCTGCTGTGGATCACTGCTAGGCAGCCAGCTCGCTGATTAACCAGTCAGTTAACTCACAAGTGAACAGATTTAAAAACCTTGTTACAAGAAAATACAAAAACTGAGAACAAAATAGAAATGACTCTTTCCCCATTGCTACATTTAAAGAGGAGCTGAAGAATCCTACTGACTGAGCAAGTGAACTAAAACAGTTTGGCTAAAATCAAAACAACATTCCAAGCTGTGATGGCGTGTTGGGGTTTTCCTGTCTCTTGCACCCCCGTAATGGCACGGACAGACTCCACCAGCCAGTAGAATAGAGGGAGTTTATTGCTTCTCCAGGATATAGCACAGCACAGATGTCATCTGGTTACAGGAACCAGGCCTAGGATGCCTCCGCCCCCCTTGAGATGGGGGAGACTGAGCCCCTAAATCCCAGCCCCTTTCCCTAGGCTGTCTCCTCCATGATCCCAGACAGAAACTAACTCGCTCACTTCCAGCCCTGCCCCCAGCCAGGGCTCCACTCCCCTTCTTCCCATTGTTCTGCTCCATGGGAGATACCTGTCTGACGAGTTTCGAAGCCCCCTTGCATAATGACTTATCCCCTGCCCTGCTGGGCCATACTGCAGACAGCAGCCAGTGGAGGTCACTGACAACCCACTGCCCAGCATAGCAACCAGCAAGGTACCCACACTACGTCACACAAGCATACAACTAAAACAGAAGTTATTTTTCCCTCCCACTTTCCCCTTGCTATAATCAGCATTGCCCATGATCTCTGGTAGAGGGTTAACATCTTTACTACCTGCTGCAAAGTGCTACAGAGTGAAGGACAGCACTCTGCTCCTGCTCAACTCCTCCCAGCTCACACAGGGCACAAGGCCCTTAGAAAAGCAGCTGCCCTGCCTGCTGGCTCATGGAGTCTGACCCCAAACTACCACACCCAATTCCAGAAGCTTCTGGGTGTGGAGTACTAAATCAGCTCAGCAACATTAATGCTCAACTCACTCCTATCTCCTGCACAGAGATAGCTCCCTATTAGGTGCATGGGTTACACTGGGTCCTGCTGGGAGGGCAGGGGGCTGGACTTGACAATCTCTCGAGATTCCCTTCCAGTTCTAGTGTTCTATGAGTTTAATCATCCCACCCTCCAGCATGGCAACATCGCTGCATGGTGATTGGTGGAAGCTTTGGGGATAAACCAGCAAGGCATGGCTCTTCTTAATTGCCCACCTTTCTATTTGTCCATTCCCTCTTCCCCATCCACCTCGGCTTTCCCTACCCCATGGCTTCCTATCACAGCTGTCGGACATCTTTGATGTGGAATATGTCACTTGTCAGCTGAGGCATTCTGGGATACTGGAGGCCATCCATGTCAGGAAGGAGGGATACCCCATCCGCATCCTGTTCCAGCACTTCTTAGTCAGGTACTTCAGTTTGTCGTCTCTTCCTTTTGGCTGGGATTTCTAGGCAGCTCAAGGGAACTACAGTGCCAATGACGCAAGCTATGTGTGTGGCTGTTTCTCTGGGGCCTTCCGCTTTCAGGCTTGTTTGGATCTATCTTAGGTAATTATCTGGCCCCCCATTACTGTAGTATCAGAGCCCCTCCCAGTCTTTAACATATTTATCTTCACAATGCCCTGTGAGGTAAGGAAGTATCGATGCCTTTCCTTGTAAGAAAAATAAAGAGATGTTGGTGTATAATGAAAATCAGAATCTGTTCTCCCCAAATGCCTCTAAAGCAGTGTTTCCCAAATAGTGCTCCATGGAACCTTGGGGTTCCGCAAAGTGAAAGTAAGGGTTCTGCGAGAACCCGATCACTCCCCACCCCGAGCTGGTCTTAGGTGGCGGACGAGCTGGGCAGTTGCCCTGGGCCACCATTTTCAAGGGGCCACCAGCTTTTTTTTTTTGCTCGACAGTTTCCCCTCTCCCCCAGCCCCTTTTTTTTTGGGTCAACCAGTTTCCCCCAGCGGTTTGGTTTTGTTTTTTTGTAAAGGGTTCCGTGGCCAAATAAAATTGGGAAACACTGCTCTAAAGTGTTGAGGTTTGGGAAGGAAAACATCTGAACTCAACAACCAGAAGGGGCGCAAGGATTTGATAACAGGAGATTGGAAGATGCTCACCTCAGAAGGCCATGAATTCAAATCCAGCCCTGGCCTTGGCCTTGCAAGCACAAACACACACACAAGTAACTTCCTGCACACAGGGAGTCCCCTGGCATGGAGCGTGCGGAGTTGTTCATGTGTGTGAGCGCTGGCAGGACTGGCTCCATACTCATAGCAGCTGGAAGCCACTCCCCCAGGATGGCTTTCTGGTGGCCTGTGTGAAATGATCTCGGTTCAGTTTCTAATTAAATGTCCCCAAGACCCCCATCTGCTGCCAGTTGCATCCAGCAGATCATCTGTGCCTGACTTTGCATAGCTGCCCAAGTGCTGGGCTTTGTTCTCTCACCTGATCCAGGGCATCCCCCGTGTCTTTCAGGTACGGGACCCTGATGGTCCCAGGGCAGAGCTGTTCAGAGCAGAGGGACCAATGCGCCGCGTTGCTCTCGCATGTGGTGGGGCACCCCTCGGACCTCTATCAGATTGGAGTGACAAAGGTGCTGTCTAAGGATTCCTCTGTCTTGAGCCCAGAGCTTTGTCCACCCTCTTGGTCCTGACGTTATGTAGGGTGCTCAGCTCCCACCGCACACAGCTGGGTGGGAGGATTGATCTCCTGCCTGGGCCATCTCTGTGGTTTGACTTCCATTTTATATTTGTTGAGCTGGAGAAGGTTAGTGCCTGTGAGAGGGGGAGACTGAGCATACTGGCTGCAGGCAGCTGTAGAGTGGGCCCTGAGTCCCTAGGCCAGCCAGTGCATCACAGTCTGTACTTGTGCCTCCATTGTGCTAACCTACAGCATCCACTGGTGTGCTGCTGCTGGGTCCCCGCACCTGGCACTCCTGAGGTACCTCAATCCTGAGCCAGAGCCCCCTGTTGGCTGGATTAAGAAATTGGCTCTAGGGGCTGTAGCTCAGGCCCTGGGCTTAAGGAAGGCCCCCCCAAAAAGATCTCTGGGCTGCCAAAAGTGCAGATCTTTTTGTGGGACCCCTTAGCGCCGAGCCCTGGGCTGCAGCCACTCAAGCCCCGGAGTTCCACTTTTGCTGGTGAGTGAGGGGGTTTGTGACTCCACGTGCTGCCATTCCACCCTCCCCCCAGGCTGGAGCGACAAGCTCCAGGAAGTTCCATCTGTGTACTTCCCTCGCCTGCAAGCTCCGCCTTTGCAGCTCCCATTGGCTGAGACTCACAGCCAATGGGAGCTGCGGGGAGCAGTGTCTACAGGCAAGCACAGGGCAGTGCACAAAGGCACCTGCTCCCCCCTCTCTGGGGCCTGTACCATCAGAGGGGTGCTGCTCCTGGTAAGTGCCCCACACCCCAACCCTCAGCCCTCTCTCACACCCTAACTCCCTCTCAGACCAGCACCCCCACCCCCAGCTCCTTCCCTGAGTCTGCTCCTGCACTCCTAACCCTTTGGCCCCAGCCTGTACCCCAAACTCTTCAGCCCCAGCCCAGAGCCCTCACCCCCAGTTGGAGCCCTCACCCCTTGTACTCAACCCACTGCCCCCTCCTGCATGCTAAAGCTCTCATTTTTGGCCCCAGCCCAGAGCCTAGAGGGTTCGACAAAATCTAATAGCCCTGGGCCCTCAGAAGAGTTAATCTGGTCTGGTTCCAGCCCTCCCTAAATAGAGAGAGGACCTGGAAGAGTCCAAGTGTCACCTGATCTAAGAACAATGACTCATGTCAGTGGGTAGCCTGTGTCAGGATGGGCAGCAGCAGCTCCATGGGGCTTGGGTTACATTAAGGGGTTGTAAACACCCGTGTCTGTTGTGGACACTGCCGCTTCTTGTGGGTCAGCAGCTGTTTCTTCTACCCAGGTCTTCCTGAAGGAGAAGGCCAAGCAGCTGCTGGAGAGACGATGGAGCCAGAAGCAGAGCTGGGCCATTGTCACCCTCCAGCGGAACATCCGAGGCCTCATCAGCCGCAGGCAATTCCAGATCTTCCGGCAGAAGGTCACGATCATCCAGGCTCATTTTCGAGGTCATCAGGCAAGGTCAGAGGTCAAAGGCCAGACCCATGCTTGTATGTGTTGGCCAGTTATAAGCATAAGCATCTGCTGGGGGCCATGCACAGATCCAGTAACTCAGAGTCCTGCCCGGTGCCCCCATGCGGGGTGGCAGGGACAGGACATGCACTGCCCGTCCCGATGGCTCACTTTGTGGGCTTGTCCATGCGAGGGGCAGGCACCCTGCTTGACCAACCTTTACCCAGGGTAGTATAATGTGGCTTCAGAGTGCAATGATCGAGACAACCCCGACAGCAGCTCTCATGTGGCAAACTAACCTCCTTGCTAGTTGGAAGCAGAGTTTCTTAAGCAAGTGTAACACCCCACTGAGTGTGTGCTCCGGACCCCCCTCTGTCAGTCCACGGAAGACATGGGCTGATACAACCACCGCTCTAGAGCTGTGACTCTTTAATTCAAGTGGTAGCAGCCTATGCTTTAGCTTTAGAGGTTTCCAGTTCAATACCTGGTGTATTGGCCATAAGGATGGTCCTCACACAAGCCAGCACAGCATGAGGACTCTCGCTCTGCTTGCCCATCTGTGTGCTTAGAAAATGATTTCAAATATGGCATTAAGTCCTGTGGTGCATGGGGTCTTATGTGCCCTGTGTTTGTCCTTCCTAGCATAGGAACAGCTAAAAAATTCGCCTGTCCCCTGGGGCCAACCCCACAAGGTTCCTGTATCCTTAGGAAGGATCTTTCCTTCTGAGTCTTAACTAACCAGACTCCTGTTGCTCCTAAGGCAGGGACTTTATCATAATTGGTTGTTAATCCTTGGGGTCAGGAGATGAATAAGAGCAATGACTGGGATTTGCAAAGGTGCCATGGGGAGGTAGGTACCTAAATCTCATTGAGGTACATTGGGATTCTGGTGCCTAACTCCCTTGGGAATTCCAACCCAGATGAATACAGATGGCAAACTGAAGCTTTGTCCATGCTCAGACTGTTTTGCTGAGAGTCGTATGGGGATAGCTCAACTGGCCAAACCCCGAGGCCAGGCATGCAGGGACACTGATACCCGAGTGCCTGTGCCAGTATAGGTGGGGAATCTGGCATAAACTGTGCTGATGGAAGCGCAGCACACTGGGATAACTGCACCCACGACAGGGCTTCTGCCTGCGTAGTTCTATTGGTTATACAGCAACCCAACCCCACAGACACAGCTGTAACCGCTTAGTCCACACAGCCTGGCCTGCTTTGCTGAATTTTCCTTCTCTCCCTGCCCCTGCTCTGCTCTCAGGAAGCGCTATAGGAGGCTGAAGATGATGCTGGTGCAGCTTGGGATGGTCGTTTTAATCTCCAGGCCCCTGGTGCAGACACGAAAGCGCTGGCAGGTAGGCAGAGGAGCAGATGGCACGTGCGGCAGTGCCAGGCCATCTCACTAGATGGTTTCTGGGATTTAGACAGTCACATTGTCCCAGCCTGTGAAACCTGCCTTTGGCTCTCGGAGTGGAAGAAGGGGCTGGGAGCGAGCAGGGACAGGGGACATGGGTTGATCTTTGTCTTGCTGCACATGGAAAATCCCTTCAGGGTAAGGCATGGCCACTTGTACTTGTGGGCGGCGAGTTATATAGGCTCGTGGTGCCCATGCTCCAGCAATATTCAGAGCCGGGGGCCCTGCTCCACCAATATTTGGAGCTGGGTCTCTCCCCCGGCCCTGCCTGGAGCGGGCCCTGGCCCCCATCTGCTGGCCCCCCCACGCGTCCTTCCACCCCGGCCCCAGAGCGTCCCCCCCATCCCATCCCTGCCGTGTGCAGCTTTCAGTCCGGCTCCCCCTTGCTGGCGCACGCTGCCAGCTGCTGCTGCCAGGCGCGGCGTTTACAGATGAGCGGGGAGATGCCCGGGCGTGACGTGATGTCATGGCCTGGAACTTTAAAACTGCTCAGCGCAGTGTTGCGCCGTGCGGCCTAGCTCCAAGGTCAGAGTCCAGGGACTTCTGGGGCCCAAGCGCAGACTCCGGCCCTGCAAAGTGGAAAGCAGAAGGTAAGGTAAGGGGAAGGGGAGGAAGGGGCTTGTGTGGAGGGGGAGGGGGAAAATAGGGGAAGGGATGGGAGAGGAAGGGGCTTGTGCGGAGGGGGAGGGGGAGGGGGAAAATAGGGGAAGGGATGGGAGAGGAAGGGGCTTGTGCAGAGGGGCAGAGGGAGGGGGAAGAAAGGGGAAGGCACCAAGAGACAGCGTGGAGGAGAGACAAATGCCAGGGGGCCAAGAGCAGACAATGAGGAAAAGGGCAGGAGGGGAGGTGTCAGTGGGAGGGGAGACAGGGTGATGCTGGGAGAGGAGAGAGTAAGGGCATTGGGGGCTAGAGGGGGGAGGGGGAGGCTTGAAAGAAGGGGTGGGCATGAAAAAGGTGGGGATGGAGCAAGTCATGTGTGAGGGCACAGAGGGGCATGAGGGGAATGGGGGCAGAGAGTGGTGAGGGGGTGGGCATCAGGGAAAAAGAGGGCAAAGGGGGCAGGAGCAGTAAGGGAAGGGGGAGGCACGAGGAGGGTGCAGGGCTAAGGGAAGGTGCAGGTGCCAGCGGATTCTGGGGGTGAAGCAGAAGAGCAGACATCTGCAGGGGAGGGACCAGCACCAGAGGAGAGAGGCAGGGCAGGTGTGTAGAGGGAGGTGTTAGAAGAGGGGATGAGGAGGGGTAGCACACATGATCAGAGTGGGGCTACTGGAGGAGTGGGCACAAGGGGGAGAGAAGGGCTGGTGGAGGGGGGCAGGTCGCAGGAGGGCTGAGGGCAGTAAGAAGGGCAGGAGTCAGGACAGCAGAGGAGGGTGAGGAGTTGGGGGGCAGCAGGCACCAGGGGACCTGATGGAGCAAGGGGAGGAGAGATGGCAGCAGAGAGAAAAGGTAAAAGTTTATAAAATATTTATTAATAACTTGAGTGGCACATCCAAACAAGCCACATGAACTCAGTACACAAAATTCATTCTGCTCATGGGAGGAAACTCCCAGGCTATGTCTACACTGGCGGCTTCTTGCGCAAGCACATCTTGCGCAAGGGTTCTTGTGCAAGAAGTCTTCCGCAAGAACACGCCCACACTGCCATGTGCGAGCTGTGCTTTTGCACAAGAGCATCCATGGCAGTGTGGACGCTCTCTTGCGCGAGAAAGCTCCGATGGCCATTTTAGCCATAGGGGTTTCTTGCGCAAGAAATCCCTGCCGAGCATCCACACTGCCCTCTTGCACAAGAGAGCTTACACCTGTTAGAAAAGAGCGTAGCTCTTGCGCAAGACGCCCTCTCTTACCACGCCATACTGTAAATTTCCTTGCGCAAGAGCAGGCGGGCAGTGTGGCTGCTCTGTGGGTTCTTGCGCAAGAACGGCTGTACTTGCACAAGAAGCCACGAGTGTAGACATAGCCTTAGAGGGAACACTTCCCCCAGTCTCTCTGCCCCCGAGTTAATGTCACACACATTGGGTTAATGCAATTGCAGGATAGTTGCATGAGGGGGGTTTGGTGGGGCCAAACTAATCCCTGTTGGTAGGAGGATGGTGGGAAAAGTCCTTCGAGAGGGTGGACATGACACCTTTTACTTCTGGTCATGTGTCCATCTTGCCCCGAGCGTGTTACCTCCAGAGGCCTGGTTAACGGGGGTCAGAGGGCGTGGTTAATGGGGGTCAGGGCATGGTTTACAGAGGTCAGGGGGTGTGGCTAATGAGGCACCACCAAAAATTATACAAATCTGCTGCCCCTGCCTGTACTGCCAGAGCAGGGCATGTGTTCTCAGCTCTGCTCCAGTCCCTCTCCAGAGTAACTCCAGCAAATCCTCCCATGCCCGGCCCTCGTGTTTGCCTTCTAAGGCTCTGCTCCCTCCCAGAGTGACGACAATGAAAGGTATCAAAGTTCACCTGCTAGAACCACAGCCTCCCCTCCCCCCCGTGGCATTACGCTAGGCGGACTTTAGTACGCCTGCCTGTTCTCCAGCCCAGCCCAGCCTTGGCACCTTCCCATCTAGTCACATCCTCGGCAGACAAACAGGAGAGAAGGAGCGAGACAGCTGCACAGCCTCCGAGCAGGAGGCAGGTGAGTAGCATCAGGTGGGACAGGGTTGAGCGTCCGTGCCCACAGACAGAGAACGGGCAGAGCTGGATGGGTGCACAGCTCCCCTTGGGTTCTCAACCAGCCGTCCAGGAGAGCCCCCTGTCTGGGCTGGATTCAGGTTTTTCAGCTGCCAAGAGAGGGAGGTGACCCACATTTCTGGTCAATGCGTGCTTTGTGGGGCATTGTCACATGTATCCCGTGAGACAGTAAGTGCCAGGCTATCTGGAGAGCAGGCTGTGGGGTAGGGGCTCCTTTCTGAGTGTGTTCAGCCTAGGAACACAGGGTCTTTGATGTACTGTGGGGACTAAGGGTGGTGCCCAGACCTCGGTCCCCCAGAGTAGCTACATCCTAAGAAGATTCTGTGTTCTCCCTCTCCCTTTAACACATTAGCTGCTGAAATGGCATGCCAGCTCCTGAACATGCCCAGGAACTCCTGCTAATCCAAAGCATTTGCCCCTGCGACATGCCTGGCACACCCCAGGAAGTGCCCTCATGCCACTTCTCTTCCTTCTGACAGCAGCGCCGTGAGGACAGCTGGCAGAGAGCGGAGTCGCTGGCCAAAGGTGGTGAGGAGCGTGGTAGCTGCCCAGGAATGGTAGGTCGATAAGTTCCAGTGCATCAGCTAGGAGGGTCTGGCCTCGTTTATCCAAACAAACCAGCCTGCTGGGGTTTCCAACAGTGTGACAGACAGAGATAAGGGAGCCAGATGGCTGTAGCTGTGTAACCCAGCCAGCTGGCAGAGGAGGTCCAAGGGAGCCAAAGTGCTGCAATTCTATGAGATAACCTGCATCAACAAGGAGCAATATCGTCACCCAAGTGCCTGGGGCTGAGCTTTGGAAATAGGCCTAAGGGGCTTGGCTTCCAGTTAGAAATTAATTTAGTCCTAATGCTCAACGGGACTAAAATCTCACTTTCATTCCTTTTCTCAGCTCTTCTGGGTGTCCTGCAAAATCAAAGCCCTCTGTCCCAACCACATGCCTTTGTTACAGATCCCATGGGATTGTTCCTTGGAATTAGGGATGTCAGCTGCAGGTCAGGGGCCAGAGCGGGGGGTATGGTGTCATCATCTTCTCTGGCACTGAAGCATGCTGTTGCTGTGTGCTGTGACACACCCATGTTCCACCCCACAGCTGGCTACTTTGGAATGATCATTCCTGTATGTGGGTATGTACTGGGGACAGGGGTCTGCTGATAGAGGTGAGAGAGCCAGTGTGGGTCAAGGACTTTGGGGTAAAATACAGCTTATAATTGTAAGCTATTAGCAGCAGTCTTATCTGTAAAGGGGGGTGTTGTTTGCGTATCAAGCCTGATACTTGTATTCATATCTGGACTGATGCATAACGTACCTAGACCTCTGTGAGGCAGCTCCTCTTTCAGGAGCAGCCTCCAGGTATCTCCCGCTGCGGTGCCACAGTTCCAGCTGTGCTCCCGTATTTCAGAAGTGAGGCTGTGAATTTCTGCTGCCATGAAGGAATTAACGCCTAGGCTACCGTTGTGTTTGCATCATACGGGGATACATCCTACTAAATCTTAATGGCTTCTATTAGTCCTGGGATGGATTGTGCCGGCTAGAACAGAACCGTCAGCCTGTCACCTGCACAGTGGCAGTGGGGAGGGGCCCAGGATGCAATTGGGCAAGTGATTCCCTCTGAACAGAACATTTTTTGGGGAGAAGTCTGGCCTTGAATCATCCTCATTTGCAGCAGGCAGGGCCTCTCACCTCCTGTTGAACTGGAGAGAGTGGTTTGCTCAGCAGCTCCCAGGGGAAGCTGTTCCGTGTGCAACATGAAGCCCACCTGAGGCTGCAGCCAACCAAGCAAAAGCCAGTCCCCCTCTTCCAGGCCTGGCCCCTGCCTGGGATTTGCTTTGGTCTGTTCAGACTGAGGAAATGATGGTGCTTTCACTTTATGCAAATAGGGCCCTTCACTTTCAGTTCCTTCACTGTAGCCATGCTCCTGATTGCCTTTTGGGTTTAGGGTGGGGCGGGTTCACATGAAGCCTAGAAGCTGTGCTAGGTTGTTGAGCTTGAGTTTTTGGACTTGTTTCAGCTCAGGCCAGCTTGAAACTGAGGTCAGGTTGTGTGACTAGCAGTGAAGCAAGGTCTATGGAGACCTTGTCTGCACTAGAAAGTTGTGCCCCATTGCTGGCCTAGTTAAATTAGAATAATGCAATTCTACTGGAATAAAGGTGCCTTCTGCTGCTATAGCTGTTCCCTTATGGAAAGGGGAATAAACAATACTAGAATAACTGCATCCACAACATGGGTTGTACAGGAATAGCTATTTCTGTCCTCCCCCCCCCCACCCCACCACACACCTCATGTAATTTACACCAGTGTTTCTCAACCCTTTTTTATAAAGTACCCCTTTACAAAAAAAAAATTCTAAGTACCCCCAGTACCTGCAGTTTTCAGACACAAAATTTTTTTCTACCATCGCAACACATTTGTTTCAACATCACCGGGCAGGCAATGAAAATGTTGGGTGTAAAAAGTACAAAAATAATAAAGCGCTGTAAAACTTAAAATAAAAGTTCAGTTTTCTCCAAATTTCAGTGGTGTTGACGTACCCCCAGACTTCTCTCAAGTACCCCTACGGGTGCTCATACCACTGGTTGAGAAACACTGATTTACACCATGTAACTGGGAGAGCCTTACTGCCACAGGCACCTCCTGCTGGTCACTCAGGATTAGCTCATTCAGCCCTGGAGCACCCCCTTTTGGCCAGTATCTCACCCACGGTTACCTATTTTATTCTCCACCTCTGGGTACTGCCCTGCCGCAGGGCGCCCACACTCTGGGGTCCTCCACTCCCAGGGACCCCCAGTTCCCCTATGCCCACCTTGCCTCAGCGACCCACTGCCAGTTGTCATCTAGCCCCTTACCTCAGGGGCAAACTGCAGTCTGAAATGGCCACGCATTGGCAAGGGGGTGTGGACCTGCTACCTTCACCTCTCCTGGCTGCCTCTCTGCAGCCTTAGTACCATCAGGCCTTGCTTCAGGCCCTGCAGCCTGGGAGCTTCCCTGCGGGAGCTTCCCCACCCTGCTCTAAGTCAGGAAGCCTTCAGCTTCCCTGGCAGCTAAGTCCATCCTGCTCCCCAGCTAGAGCAAGAGTGAGTCTGAACCTCCTTCCTCAGGAGCCTTTATTTATACTTCCCTCTGCTGGCCCCTAATTAGCTAGTACCTGCCTCAGCTGTGGAGCTTTGCTCTCTCAACCCTCTCCCAGGACTGGGTTTTACCCTCAAAGGGCCCGCGTGGGACAGATGCCCCATCACACACTAGTACAAAAACGGTGTGTAAACTAGGCCCGAGTTTGCAATGAAACCTGAATTGTCTGCATTTGAGGATTTTGCCATCTACAACTGTGCATGCCTTAGATAACCATGTGTTCTAACACACGTAGATTTGGGTCCAGCCCTGGAAATGTTACTATAAGTTTCCTGGACACTCCAGTTTCTTCTCCAAAGGTAGTTGTAAAATCAGCCTGGCAAAACCACGCTGGTTAGGGTTACCATATTTGAACTTTCAAAAAAGTGGACACTCCTAAGAGGGAGTGTATCTGTATCAGTATCTACCAACCCATGTTGTATTAATGTGTTATATACTATAGATACTGATACACTTCCTCTCAGGAGTGTCCTCTTTTTTGAAAGTTCAGATATGGTAACCCTAACACTGGTTAAAATCTGGGACGTTTCTGTATGAGTAGCTGCTGGATAAATGCAGAGAAAAGAAAGAGTTACCAAAGTGATCGGTCATTGAGTAGCTTAATCATGCACAACTCAAAGAAAAGGCCCAAATTCTGTGTGCTTTACTCAGGTTGAGTATTCCCTTAGGGCAGGGGTGGGCAAAAGGGCCTCCGAAGCTTCCTTCACCCTGCCCCGGCCCTGCGAGGAGCCCGCAGCACTTCAAAGTGCCACAGGCTCCTCGCAGGGCGGGAGGAGGCTTCCCATGCTCCCCCACCCCCATAGAATCATAGAGCTGGAAGAGACCTCAGGAGGTCATCAAGTCCAGCCCCCTGCCTAAAGCAGGACCAATCCCAATTAAATCAACCCAGCTAGGGCTTTGTCAAGCCAAGAATTAAAAACCTCTAGGGATGGAGATTCCACCACCTCCCTAGGTAACCCATTCCAGTGCTTCACCACCCTCCTAGTGAAATAGTTTTTCCTAATATCCAACCTAGACCTCTCCCACTGTAACTTGAGACCATTGCTCCTTGTTCTGCCATCCGTCACTACTATGAACAGCCTTTCTCCATCCTCTTTGGAACCTCCCTTCAGGAAGTTGAAGGCTGCTATCAAATCCCCCCTCACTCTTCTCTTCTGCAGACTAAACAAAGCCAAATCCCTCAGACTCTCCTCATAGGTCATGCGCTCCAGCCCCCTCATCATTTTGGTTGCGCTCCGCTGGACCCTCTCCAATGTGTCCACATCCTTTCTATAGTGGGGGGCCCGGAACTGGACACAGTACTTTAGTTGTGGGCTCACCAGAGCCAAATAAAGGGGAATAATCACTTCTCTAGATCTGTTGGCAATGCTCCTCCTAATGCACCCTAATATGCCATTAGCCTTCTTGGCTACAAGGGCACACTGTTGACTCATATCCAGCTTCTCATCCACTGTTATCCCCAGGTCCTTTTCGGCACAACTGCTCCTTAGCCATTCAGTCCACAGCCTGTAACAATGTTTGGGATTCTTCCGTCCCAAGTGCAGGACTCTACACTTGTCCTTGTTGAACCTCATCAGATTTCTTTTGGCCCAATCCTCTAATCTGTCCAGGTCACTCTGGACCCTATCCCTGCCTTCCAGCATATCTACCTCTCCCCCTAACTTAGTGTCATCTGCAAACTTGCTGAGGGTGCAATCCATCCCCTCATCCAGGTCATTAATAAATATGTTGAACAAAACTGGTCCTAGAACAGATCCTTGGGGCACTCTGCTGGAAACCGACTGCCAACCTGACACTGAGCCGTTGATCACTACCCGTTGGGCCTGACAGTCTAGCCAGCTTTCTATCCATCTTACAGTCCATTTATCCAATCCATACTCTCTTAACTTGCTGGCAAGAATATTGTGGGAGACCATATCAAAAGCTTTGCTGAAGTCAAGGTATATCACATCCACTGGCTTTCCCATATCCACAGAGCCAATTACCTCATCATAGAAGCTAATCAGATTGGTCAGGCATGACTTGCCCTTCCTGAATCCATGTTGACTATTTCTGATCACTTTCCCCTCCTCCAAGTGCTTCAAAATGGATTCCTTGAGGATCCCCTCCATGATTTTTCCAGGGACTGAGTTAAGGCTGTCGTTCCCTGGATTGTCCTTCTTCCCTTTTTTTAAAGATAGTCACTACATTTGCCTTTTTCCAATCATCCGGGATCTCTCCCAATCTCCACGAGTTTTCAAAGATAATGGCCAAAGGCTCCGCAATGACATTTGCCAACTCCCTCAGTACCCTTGGATTCATTAAATCCAGGCCCATGGATTTGTGTATGTTTAGCTTTTCTAAATAGTTCCTAACTTGTTCTTTCCCCACCAAGGGCTGTCCACCACCTTCCCATACTGCATTGCCTATTGCATTTGTCTGGGAGCTGACCTTGTCCATGAAGAGAGAGGCAAAGAAAGCATTGAGTACTTCAGCTTTTCCCACATCATCTGTCACTAGGTTACCTCCCTCATCCAGTAAGGGCCCCACACCCTCTCTGATCACCCTCTTATTGCTAACATGCCTGTAGAAACCTTTCTTGTTACCCTTCACATCCCTTGCTAGCTGCAATTCCAATTGCACTTTTGCCTTCCTGATAACTCCCCTGCATTCTCGAGCAATATATTTATGCTCCTCCCTAGTCATCTGTCCAAGTTTCCACTTCTTATAAGCTTCCTTTTTGTGTTTAAGCTCACCAAGGATGTCCCCGATAAGCCAATCTGTTTGCCTACTATATTTGCTTTTCTTGCTGCGCATTGGGATGGTTTCTTCCTGTGCCTTTAATAAGGCTTCTTTAAAATACTGTCAGCTCTCCTGGACTCCTTTCCCCTTCATTTAAGCATCCCAGGGAATCCTGTCCATCAGTTCTCTGAGGGAGTCAAAGCCTGCTTTTCTGAAGTCCCTGATTGGCCTGGGCGTGGGAGAGCGTGCCAGGCCTCTTCCAGGGCATGGGTGTCTAGTGGGAAGGGGAGGGGAAAGGGCTTCCCCACCCCCAGACCAATCGTGGTTTGGGGGTGGGGTAGCCCTGCCCCTTCCTATTTAGGCCCTGCCCCTTCTGGGGTGGCCCAGGGCTGCTTCAAAAATTTTTGAAGGGGTCCCCAGGCAAAAATTATTGCCCACCCCTGCCTTAGGGCATGTCTACACTGGAGCTGGGAGCATGCCCTCCCCCCAACCTAGGTGGAGAGACTCACGTTAGCTCTCCTCGAGTTAGCCTGCTACAAATAGCAGTAGGGATAATGTGGCACAGGTGGCTGCCCAGGGGTCACATGGCTTGGACTCACATGACTAGCCTGTTGAAATGAATGGGATTTCTGGCCTCAGCCAGAGAAGAAAGACGCGGTCCCAAGAATGGTAGCAAGGTACGTCCACTTTGCGTAGGTGTACACATCAATGCAAGGTGCAGATGTAACCCACTCGCCTTCTGGGTGTGGGGCACTGTCCCATCTAGTGGGACCAAGACCACCTACAGAGAGAATAATGAGCCTTAGCTGAGAGCCAGTTGGCTTTTAGCTCCTGTGGTAGAGTTGCATGGTCTGAGCTCCAGAGGTCCCAAGTTTGATTCTGCCTGCTTGTGTTACACTGAGAAGTAGAGAACCTAGGGACCAGGTTACAATCTCATAAATGCAGATGAACTCCATTAACTTAATGGCCACCTTTTATTATTTGTATAGTAGTGCTCTTGGATGCTGTAAAATAATGAAAAAGCAGCTGCCGTGAGGGTGGGGGGGAACCCAGAAACATGGTCTCATTTATGCAAAACTAGGAACATCTTGGACTTGGGAGAAGTAACCAAAATGCAATAAGTTTTGTATATTTCCCCCAGTAGTGTTGGCCATCAGCAGTGATGACTCTCTCCCGCTTTACCGTCCTTTCTCCAGTGCGCTCTTCAATGCGACTCTCCTTGTGTTTGATAAACTTCCTTCCTTCGACACAATTCCTTGTGTTTGATAAACTTCTAGAACCCCCCACCCACCCCCAATTATTCCGGTTGGCTCAAATGCTCAAGTTCTGGCTCCTTCCACACTGTCATGGGACTCAGTGGCAGCATTTCCCAAAGTCTGAGTAAAAACACCTGCGAGTCAGACCCTGTGTTTCACCTGCCATTTTATTTTTCTTTGGCTCCTGCTACTTTGATTGCTGATGCTTTGCTCCCTCTCTCCTCAGGATGTGGGCCTGCTGGAGATCCCGGAAGAGCTTGCAGCCCTCCTGCACTCTGCCAAAGGTAAGAAAAATCCCCTGTCCCGATCTCTGCATCCTAACTCGCGGGGGGTGTCCGGTAGGTGCCGCAGATGTGAGGTTTTACCTTCGAGCTCTGCCACTTGACCTATCGTGTGAATGGGACCAACCCCTGCAACTTAGTTGACACACATCTCTGTAAGCTGCAGTGCTTCTGTGGGCATCCAGCACCATCTGCTCGTTAACAGTTGCCTTGCCCTGATGGTTAAATAATTTGTATGATGGTAGCAGCTATGAGTCCCAGCTGAAATAGGGGCCTCACCGCGCTAGATGCTGTACAAACATACAACAAGAGACGGCCCCTGCCCCAGTCTGACTGTGCAAGCCATAGAAAGGGAAAGAGGCACAGAGAACCGCTAAGATTTCATGCGGTTACACAACTGTTCTATTACCCGCTATCTAACATCCCTAGTCTTGACTTCGTCCCAGTGCAGAATGAGAAGGTTTTGAAACCTTGGAAGCTTTCCTGGGACAAGAAAACCTTTGGCTTCCCCTGAAGTGCCAGGAAGGTTTAACAAGAGTTGGTGGCAGTGGGGGAGGCGCTGCTTAGAAAGCAGAAGGAGGGGGTGGGAGGGGAGGAGAGCAGTGTGGCTGAAGTGCAGGAGAAGGCGAGCAGAAGCCGTGTTGCTTTGGGAAGTCTCTGTAGCCTGGGAGGCGTTTGTTGTCCTATCGCCCCTGATAACTCCCTTATCTGCTGCCTCACTTTCGGTGACCTCTGGTTTATTTATCAACTGGGACACTGCCAGCTGAGTCTCTGCAGGGCTCCATTATTTGTACACCGTGCAGGAATGGCAATCCCTCTGAGCCCTGGCCAGGGGCGTTCCCTGTGAGTGTCCAAGGTTTGCGCCACACCTGAGCTACTCCTGGATGTGTTGTTTCCATGACCCACCTCTGATCCACGAAGTCCCCCTTTCTAGAAGAGCCTTTGAGTCCATTCTCTGAAGAGGCTGCCCTGTCACTCCAACCCCAGCTAGAGCAAAGGCAGCGTGAGGGGCTGAGTGCAGCTGGCCAGGCATTTACCCATTGCCCTCCCCTCCCTGGTGCCAGCATTCCAGACCCCCAGCTCTGTTGCTGCCCCCTGGGACACAGGCATTAGCAATGAGCTGGAGAGCAGGCAGGCAGGAGGGTCACACCAGTCATGCTCTCCAAAGGGGAAAATGGCAGCAAACTGCATTTGGCAGGTAGGCAGGGAGGTCTAGTGGGGGGAGCAGCTGTGTGTGGCAGGGGTCTGTGGGGATGGGGAGATGGGGTGGGTGTCTCAGGTGGGGGTGGTGGAGGAAGGAGGTTTTGTAGGTGTCTGTGGTAGGTGATGGTAGCGATGGGGGTTGGGTGCCTCCGGTGTCTCAGAGATGGGGTTTGGTGTGGGTAGCTTGGGAGATGCTGTGGGTGTCTCTGGTGGGCAGGCAGTGTTGGTAACTGGGTGTGTGGCACTGTGTCTAGGTGGGCCTGAGGCTGTGTATTCTTTCCCCCCTCTCTCTCGCTTACAGGCAAGCACCATGTCCAGGCCAATCAGATCACTGAGGTTTCACCTCCAGAGGTCAAGGCCAAGTGCGATCTCTCCCTCCCACCCAACATCAACCACTCGCTCTTCTCTGCCTTCATAAGGTCTCACTTCCAGGTAGGATGCTGCTGATGCCACGAGCCACAGGGATCAGTGTTCCCTCTAACTTTTTCTATCCATGTGCAGAATAAATGTTATGTGCACTGAGGCATGAGCAGATGTGCACCACCATTAGGAACACATGGTTCCAGCTGTGGGCGGTTGTGGGCGCTCTGCTAATTGGCTGGGCGGCATTGGAATCTCTCCTGGGTGGCTGCCCAAGCCCTCAGTTTACAGAGAACCCTGATGGGGACCCTTCCATTCTCTCTTGCCTCTTCTGCTCCCTGCTTGCTGCCCCTCTACCCCTCCCTTCATTGTTGTCTCCTCCTCTCCCCATCTCTGCCAGTCTGCCCCAGGTTCCACGGGGTTCTGCCTCGCCCCTACTCTCACGTACTCAGAGGTGCTGGAACTAGAGGAGCAGGGGATGCTGCCGCACGTCCTGGCTGTAAGCGGTTTCCATCAGATGCAGTGTTTGCAGGCTGGTTCAGTGGCTCTCAGCACCCCATTTTACAAATTGTTCCAGCCCCCTGCACATGCTTTCTCTGTCAGGATGCTTTCCTGGGCTTCTTAACCCGCTTGTCTCTCTGCTCCAGTATGTGCCTGAACATCGGGGGTTGCAGAACCCCTCCCCCCCCCGGAGCTGCGTACTGCGTCTGTGCTTTGCATCCCCACAGGCTGTGTCTATGGCACTGAGCTGTTATTAGGGACTTTGCCTTGGAATCTTATAAAGGACTGATCCCCACAAGAAGCCATCTGCTGCCACCTCAGCCCATTCCTGGCACAGCTGGGAGAAATGCAGAGTCCCACTGTGGATTCTGGCTTTCTCCTAGGGCTTGTAGCAGGCCCATGAACTCAGCCCTTTTTTACCACCTAGGAGCCCAACTTCCCTGCCCTGGGGCGGCCTCTGCAGCAGCCCTTAACCCGCCTGGAGGGCAAGGACAAGCAGAGCGCTTTGGAGATCAACAAACTGGTGAGTGGAGTGTGTACGTGTGCATGAGTGTGCGCACGTGCAGCAGTTCATCACAGAGCCAGCCTGTGATATCGGACAATCCCAAAGCCACCCCGCTGGCCTTGGGAGTGGGGCAATAGTGAACTAGGAAGGCACATTATGCAAGCACTCAGCTTCTCTAGGAGCTCTCTGTCTCCAGAAGGGGAGGGGTCTTACTGAGGTTCACAGGACCCCAAGTGCAGTGTTGCCCCCAGGAGGAAAGTCATGTGGTCGACAGGTTACGGGAAAAGGACGGTGGATTCACACACCGCCACGTTACTGACTTGCTATCTTCCCATGCACCAGTCCCCTGACCTCCTGACAAGCTGGGAGACAGGAGGGAGGGCAGGACCTGCTGCAGCATCTGAGCTGAGGCATCCAGGGGAAGCAAATTGGCTAAGGATATGTCCCAAGGGCAGTGCTAATCCTGGCCATAGGCTCCCGGGTGGGAGCAGCCGCACTGCAAAGCCACAGGCGAGTTGCTGTGTTCTCACTGGTGCTGTGCTCACCCCTGTATATCGCTAGGGCTTCTGGGGCATATCCCATGGCTCTGAGCCTTGCACCAAACTCTTTGGTTCTTTCCCATGGAGTGGTGGGAGAACATGTCTGTCCTGTGTGCATGGGCAGGGGGGTTGGAAAGGCAGTGGATGCTATCAACACTCCAGCAGTTTCACCTGCATCCACCCAGCAAATATGGTGGGTTACCAGCTTGAGTGAAAGCACAGTAGCCTACAGCCCCCGCTGGGCCAGCTGGCCTGAGCTGGGTGAGGATATTGTGTGTGAACCGGAGAGAGGCTGGGACAACACCCAGTGCAGACAAGGGATTCTGTTAACTTTAAATGTTCAAGGGTACGTGTTAAGCGCAGTTATCTGCTGGGGCATGGTGTTGTGCTGGATGGAGCACGTGTGCTGATGGGGACAGAGGGGCTTGGACACCTGGATGGAAGCTCCCTTCAACTGCCAGTTTGGGAGGCTGAAACTGAAGGGTTGTGGCTGGTTCTGGGGTGAGAGGAGAGGGAGCAGATCACAGAGGGGGTTGGGCAGCTGGGCTGTGGTCAGGAAGCAGGGCCAGCCCACAACATTTTGGCACCTGAGGCAGGGAGCTCAAATGACGCCCCCATGCCCCCTCGCTTGGGCCAAAACTTTGAAAGGTCTAAATTCTCTGGGTCCTAGTGGCACCCTCCCACAGTCTGGCACCTGAGTTGGCCCCCTCAGTTCGCCTCATGGTAAGGCCAGCCCTGTCAGGAAGGGAAGATTAGCAGCAAGAAATAGAAGGATAGCCCTGTAGCTAAAACATAGCCCTATGTGGCGTAATCTGCCAGCCTCCCTTTCTGACAGATCAGAACAGCCTAGGGCCACTGGGGAAGCTGCAGCAGATGGGCTGTTTGTGCCTGTTACTGATGGCCAGGCGGGACCAGACCAGCGTGGTCACCCATTCCCCTTAGGACTGCTCTCTTCTTCCATATAGGAGTGTCAGAGTGTAAGCCCCCGTGTGCTTCTTATAAGCATGACAGGAAGGTTACTGAACACTGCTGTGAGGTTTGTTATGGTTACTCTGGCTAATGGTTTTGCAAAGCCAGCAATCGGGCACTTGGTCAGGGTGGGGAGGATTGAAGAGGACTCCCGAAATAGTTAGGAACAGCAGCCACCAAAAGGCGAGTGTCCCAAGAGAACGCTGCAAGGGCTGTACTAGTGACCTAGAGACACCAGTGTGGGACTAGGTGGGGGCCCAGAAAAGGGCCGTTTGTGCTGCCTGGGTTAACTCTGCAGCAAAGAGAAGGGGTTAAGTCAATATCTATAGTTATTTAAAGGCACTAAGTGCCATGGGGTGTGGCACTGTTGCTGTCCTAAGTGTACTAGGTGAGGCATGAGGCGAGAGACTGACTCTTTCACCCCGGATGATCTAACAATGATACTCTGCAGGCCTCTAATATCTTTCCTCCTAGCATCACCCAGCACTGTGCAAATAACAGGCAGGCCCTGGAAGGGACTGCTGGTGGTATCCAGTCCTGCCAATGGGGAGGGGACAACAGCCCTGGGGTCTGTCAATGCAAAGGGACTCGTGGCTTCCGGCTGCTACTGCAGCAGCCAGAGCCTTGGGCCTCCTTTAAATTGCCGCCGGAGTACCTCTCTGTGTAGCTGTGGGTTCAGCTCCACAGGCAGGACAGCACTGAGGGCTGGCTGCTCTGGCCTCCGCCCCAGCCCTTCCACCTGAGAGGCCCACCCACTTGCCCTGGGCCTATGGAAGCTGTCATCCCGCGATAACCACAAACAGACTCACCGAACACAAGAGAATTGTAGCCCTGTCCCACTGAAATCCGTGGGAGTTTGGCCACTGGCTTTCATGTGAGCAGAAAAGGGCCTGAAATGAATTGCCCAAAGTTAGCATCTCAGAGCCAGGAAGAGAAGAACCTAGGAACCCAGACACCTAGTCCCCTGCTCTAACCATTAGGCATCGCTGTGACACAGGGTCCCCACACAACCCTGCTGTGCCATTCTGCTTTGAGTGCCAATTATCCAGTCAATGGGGAAAATATCCTACATCCTCTGCAAAACAGAACCTGGCAGTGTCTTTTGGGCCTATTGGGGGGGGGGCACTCTGGGTGTGTCTACACAGCAGTGAGAGACCCACAGCAGCTAGACACATACAAGGTGGGAGGGTCCAGAGTTTGAGCTCCAGTAATGCCTACACAACAATAAAACAGCCAAAGCCCCACGTGTCAGCTGGCGTGGGCCAGGCCCAGCTTTTTCTTTGCTATGCAGACATGTACTTTTGTGTGTGGCATAGAGTGGATTGAAGTGCTCTCTGGCACACCTTACCTTACTTTTGTAAATATCTAGACTAAAGCTTATGTCTGAAAGTGTTTGATGGAGTTGATTGTGCAGCTCTGATGTAATGTGAGAACAACAGACGAGAGGGAAGGGGTGGAACGAGGAAGGCCGGAGTTACAATATAGTCATGCAGTGACTCTCCATGTAGGCATGTGTGCACTCGTGTGACTCAAAGGTTTGCCAGTGGCAAAACTCCCATGGGTATCAGCGGGATGGGACTAAGACTTATGTTCGGTGAGGCTGTTTGTGGAGCTTTAGGGATTAACACCAGCAGTCCCCTCCAGGGTCTGCCTGTTATTTGCACAGTGCTGGGCTATCGAGCCTTTCCTTTGTGGCTGTTTGCAGAATTTATGGCAGGGGTGGGCAATAATTTTTAATGGGAGGAGGCACGCTAAGATTTTGGTAAGTGGTCAAGGGCCACACTTCTGTGGAGGGGTGTGGGATCTGAGACAGTGGGTAGAGTGTAGAAGGGAGCTTGGGATAGAGGACTGGGGCACAGGAGGGAGTGTGGGGTCTGAGGGGGAGTTTGGGTGAAGGAGGGGGTTATGATCTGGGGCAAGGGCTTGGGGTGCAGGGTCCGAGAGGGGTTATGTATGCAGGAGAGGATTCTGGCCTGGGGGAGGAAGCATAGGAGGGGGTGCAGGGTCTGGGAGGGAGATGTGACCTGGAAGAAAGGGGGAAGGGGTTCAGAGGCTTTGGGTGGTGATGTGGGGCAGGCGAATAGGATGCAGGGTCAGGGAGGGGTATATGTGCAGGAAAGGATTCTGACCTGGGGGAGGGGTGCAGGAGGCGGTGCAGGGTCTGGGAGGGACTTGTGACCTGGAGGAGGTGGGGAGAGGGGATACAGAGGGTTTGCATGGTGGCCTGGGGTAGGTAGTTGGGGGGAGAGAGGTGATGGGGTGCCAGAGGCAGGCTCTGCCTGGGAGGCCCTTACCTAGGTGGCTCCCAGCCAGCAGCCCTGCAGGAACCTGAGACAGGCTCCCTGCCTGTGTGCTGGGTGGGCTGCTCCACATGGCTCTGCTCCAGCACGGGGAGGAAGGGAGCAAGGAGGTTTCATTCGCTGCCCCTGCCTTCAGCAAAATTTCCCAGCTCCTAATGGCTGGAAACAGGCCAATGGGAGCTGAGGGATTTTGCTAGGGGTGGGGACAGCATGCAAAGCTTTCTCCTCCCTGCCCAGACTGCAGAGCAATTAGCAGCCTGCTGTTTAAAGCAGCTGCAGCTGCTCTGTAGTAAGAGTGCTGGCGAGGCGGCTGTGGGCCGGATCTGGTGGTTTGGCAGGCCGGATCCAGCCTGCTATCTGCCTTTTGCCCACCCCTGATTTATGGCTTCCCCTCTAACTGGTTTATTCTGGGATTGAGCCTGTATATTTAAAAAAATGCAAATCAATCTTACAGTCCATGCTGAAACTGCAGAGCTGTGTCTTTAACCCTGTTCTGCTGTCTTAGTGAGAGAATCATCTGTTTTACTGTGCAACAGAGGTGTAACAATGCTATTGTTCATGGGCAGGAATAAAGATGTATTTTCTGCCTCTTTGTTAGGTATGAAAAACACATCACATTTTCTCCAAAATGACAGCACTTACTCATTCTGTGCAGTATGGATGTGCTGAGAATACACATATTAATCTGTTAATGATTTAAGAAATTAATTAATTAAAATGAATTTAATTAATTAAGAAATATCTCACCCTAAATCAGAATTTTGAGTCCAAAGTTCTCACTAACATGACAACAGACTCTTCAAACTTTTAGGATAGTGAAAATAAAGGGGGAAAAGATAAATCCTTAAAATATGTAGCCTGTGTACAGGATTTCAGTGAGTTTTAACTATATGGGAAGTTTAAGGAGTTTCTTCTGTTCGTGAGACCATTGGGGACAAAAGAGACTCAGGCTGGTTGATGCATGTTTTTTAATAGGCCGACTTTAGAATAATTTTAATTCCTAAACTTATTCACAGATTGACTTTGTAAATTCTCAGAGCCTTCATTGCGCTGTCGGAGAGGAAGTGCTGTAATTCTGGGAAGTGTGTGAAGCATTTTCCATACAGAATGGAGGTTGAAGTTCTGCTTTAAGTGCAGTATCAGCCCAGCCTAAAGTTTCCAGTGATGCCTTCAGAATACCTAGCCCTTTTTTAGTCTATAGATCTCAGATCTCTTCACCTAGACTGGGTGAGCATCATGTCCTTTATTGTACAGACAGGTAAACTGAGGCCCAGAGAGGGCAGGTGACTTACCCAAGGTCACATAGTATGTCAGTCACATTCAGGAATAGAGTTCAGGAGTTCTGGCTCCCAGTTTAATGTCCTATCCCCATGACATGCTGCCTCCCAAATTCTCCTAAACCTCCGGTGTGCCTGAAATCTGAGCCCCAGTACAGATCAGAGGGATCCTGGGACCTCTTGAACCTCCCAGTTCAGATGCAGTACCTGGAGCTAGGGTCTGAATTTTGCAGTCCAAGCCCCTCACTGCGTTTCCATTGGGCCTTTTTCAGATCCTGCGGTTCATTGGGGATAGGAACCTCGAGAGCTGGCAGGAAGTGGTCCTAGGTAACTACGTCGCCAGCCGAGGACTGGGCAACCCAGCCCTGCGTGATGAAATTCTGAGTCAGGTGCTCAGCCAGGTGTGGAAGAACCCAGACACGGAGCAGAGCCAGCGAGGCTATGCCCTGCTGGCTGCCTTTCTGAGCGCGTTCACCCCTTCGCCAGAGCTGGAGAAGCCCCTGCTGAAGTAAGGAAGGGGAGGGGCAGGGGAGAGGGCTCTTTTTATTGCTGTTTCCAGAAAGGAGCAGCGTGTAATTACAGGCGGCTGCCTGATTTGCAGGTTCGTGTCAGACCACGGGCTGGAGGGTTACAATGCCGTTTGCCAGCGCAAGATCCTCACGGCAATGCAGCAAACCGAGACGAACCCAGAGGTCTCCCGTGCCCATCCTCCCACCCTCTTGGAGTGGACCGCTAACCAGAGGAGAGGGAAGATGGTTCTGGACGTCTTCACCTATAATGGTAACTGGCTCCCGCCTGCCCCAACTTTGAGCCCGTTCAAGGTTTCTGCTGGATTTGGAAAGGGGGCTCAGAAAGTCCTTCCCCTGGCTGGCACTGGGCACAAGACCTGGGCTGCTGGTTGGCATGGCCATGGAGGTCTGAGCCCGTTGTCCATCCCCTCCTGAAGTTAGAGGCAGTTTGGATTCAGGGTAAAGACAGAGACAGATTCCAAAGTTTCAGTTTCTTTGGGTGTGGGTGGGGCCCATCTAACTGCAGCCCTGGCTTGCTGCTCCGGATCCAGCTAGAACAAAACCCCGCGCCCCATTGCTCTGTGTCCTGCTGCTTGTAGATTCTCTGAACTGCTTCTCCAGGCGTTTGCCCTCCCTCCACAGTGCTGCCAATGCACTTCGTCTGAGACCCAGAGTGTGCTCGGCACCTCTGCAAACCGGGCTCCAGGGCTCACAGCTGGGCTCCTACAGTGAGCGGCCACAAGCA
This sequence comes from Pelochelys cantorii, assembly GCA_032595735.1. Taxonomy (NCBI): domain Eukaryota; kingdom Metazoa; phylum Chordata; order Testudines; family Trionychidae; genus Pelochelys; species Pelochelys cantorii. Next base: position 19,293,297 of record CM064344.1, read on the forward strand.
CCGGCCTACTGCACTTCCACCTGTGGGATTCCGAATGCCCTGGCATTGGCAGACACTGTAATACAGAGCCTCCATGTGCTAGTCTAGAAGGTCGCAGGGAGAGTGCTCAACCGGCTCTCAGCACATCTGGGTCTCCTTGGAAGGCCGGTGTGAGATCCTTCCCCAGAGCTCGGCCACACATTGCATGGTGTCTGGGTCCTGTGGACGGCTCTGTGCTGACTCTCTCTTTCCTGACCTAGAGGAGAGGTTCTCTGCCGAAGTAGAGTCCTGGACAACAGCAGAACAATACGCAGGCTGGATCCTGGGTTCAAGGTACAGCTCGAGGGGGAAGTGCTATTGTTCTTTGGGTTCACACTGGGCCGGGCTGCAGGCCAGGAGTAATATGCTTATCACTGGGAGGGTTGCATTTTCCACTATCACCCCTCTCTCCAGACGTACCCAGTTTATACCTCTAATAACATAGGAATTGCCTAACTGGCCCATTTAGTCCAGGATCCCACTTCTGAATGTGGCCAGCATCAGCTGCTTCTGAAGAAACTGAAAGAAACCCCATACTGGACAATTATATAGTATGAGGGAACGATTCTTCCTGACCCCCAGGCCCTTAGTGATTGGCTCCTGCCCTGAAGCATGAAGGTTTGCAGCCCTAATTTCAGGCTAGAACTCTGTGAATAACTTGGGCTCTTAAGACTCTGTGGACTGAACCGTTCTGACTCCAAATAGGTTGGTACTTTGGGAAGTGGTTGGGACTGACAGGAAGGGCAGAGAGTGAAAGGTGGCAGGGGAAGGAGGGTGTCAAAGACTCCAGGATGCAGCATGAAGCCTCCTATGAGTTTCTCCTCTGCATTATTTTTTTGACACTGATGTGCAGATGCAGCCTCCTGTGTGTGAGGAGGTGCAGATGATGAAGCAGAAAAGGGTGGTGGTGATAATGACCCGTAGCTCTCTTATAGCACTTTTCATCCATAGCGCTTTACAAGGGTCAGGGCCACGTTTTAGAGATGGGGAAACTGAAGCACCAGGCTGGGAAGTGACTTACTTAAGGTCAGCCTGCTAGAAGAACCAGGAATAGAAGCCAGGTCTTCTGAGTCCCCATCTCATCTTTTATCCACTGGGACACACTGCCTCCGGACAGGCCAGCAAGATGGGACTGGTGAAACTCTGTCTGGTAGAGCCCAGAGAAGTGCTGTCAAGTCAGGAGCAGAAGCTGCGTGTCTCCCAGTGTCTGTCCTAGCTCAGTGCGCAGGGAGAGAGGAAGGACCACTGATCCCATGGATCATCTTGGGGCATGGGAATCGGCACATCTGGATGCAGTGCTTGGCTCTGCCAGATTCACTGTCTGATCTTGGGCAAATCTTAATCACTGTTGTCTTGCTCTCCCTCTCTGAACAACAGGGATGGTGATCTGTCCCTTCCAGCGGGGCTCCGGGGAAGCTAGCATTTGCTGGGGGAAGATTAGAATTTGCTGGGGGCTGTGTAGATTCTATTGAGGGGAGGAATAACCAGCCTGGACTAGAAAAAGCTGGCGCTGCGGGAAGGAAATTGAACTCTTTCTTCTCAGCATCTCTCCCTCCCTGTCTTTCCCTACTACCTGGTGTTCCTCTCGCTAACTCTACCATCCTCTCCCTCTCGCCCCTTCCTCCCCTGTTCTCAGGGGCTTGGATAAGGATCCTCGAGGGTGGTCCATCTCCATGCTGTCAGGTGAGGTGTGGCAGGACCTGCTGGGCTGCGACTTCATGCTGGACCTCATTGGAGAGATGGAGGAGGCCGGTCACTCTTCAGCTGACTATCCCATCACACCCGAGCAGGGCAGTGGCCCCTTCCAGAGCCCTTCTTTGGATGTGTGAGTATCCCTCACTGCCTCCCAAGCCTACACCCCACTCTCAGCCCTTTGCGCTTTGCTCAACTCTCTGACTGTCCCTCTGACAGGACGGAGTGGGACATCCCTCCAGCGCCGGGCATTCAGGCTCCCTCTCTCCCTCCGCCATTCCTGCCGCCGTCCCTCGACACCGAGAGCGTCTACTCAGGTGAGCTTTCCCCGGGAGTGGGGCAGGCACTCGGAAGAGTCAGCTGCCACAGACCCCAGCCAGCAGGTGGCCGAAGTCAGCAGCATTCAGCGGGGCAGGGAGTGAAATGACACTGGGGAAAGGAAGGAGGGGCTGTTCCACACCTAACTAGTGACTGGACTCTTGTTTGCTACAGGAGCAGTGGGTGGCCTGAGGTCCCCCAAAGGCCTAGAGCACTATGTGGATAACCTCTTCGACCCCGTGCTCCACCAAGGGTCCAGAGTGCCGGTAAGTCTCACGCCGCTTCCTCCCTTGTCTGCCTGCCGCTGCCTTTCCATCCCTTGTGCCCGTGGCAGGCTGCATGTTCCTCCCCAGGAGCTCAGCTCAGTGTGGAGCAGAGAGGCGATCCCAGCGTGCTTGTCACCAGGCATCTTTCCCCTTGTCAGTCCTGCTGCACACTCTGTCCGTCTCCCTACCCCGCCCCCTGTCCTGGGGATCTGAGTAATGCTGGGCTCTCACTGTAGGGTTTGGAGAATGGAGAGAGCCTGACTGAACGCATGAAAGGAGGTGGAAAGATTGGACCCACCCAGCAAGGAGCCTTTCCTTCTGCAGGTCAGTAGGAGAGGGCTGAGCATCCCTGGGTCAGCCTGTGGTGAGGCCGTGGCAGGGACAGCTGCTGGGCTGCGGGGGTGTATGAGCCAGTGCAGGACAGCTGGCCTCCAGGACTGATTGACAGTGCAGTCTGGACTGGGTCTGCGCATGCCTTGGGAGCCTGCAACGCTCAGATTGGCCCGGGGCCCTGCACCCCCAGCACCGCCGAATCACTGCGCGGAATGTCTCCTCCTGCCCAGAGTCCAACAACCGAACCTGGAGACGGCTCGTCCCTCCCCCACCCCAACCCTTCCCCAAGCCCCCACCTTCACGGACATCAGTGTCTCAGGTCCACCTTAACCCTTCCCATAGCTGTAGATGAGCCCAGCAGACTCCACAATTTGGGCTGCCTCTGAGGGGAGGATTTTAATCTCTCTTATTGTTTCCTCACAGCCTTCCCCATCGTCCCTAGCTATTCAGTGGGTTAGTAAGTCGGAACCATATTTAGGTCCTCACTCTTGTGTGTGTGCATTCTTGTTCTCTCTCTCTCTCTCTCTTGTCCCCTCTTGCCTGTTTGCTTGGCGTCTGGGTGGACAGTTATACCTTTGCGGGGCATGGCCGAGCAGTGGTTAGGAACTTGTGGGCCCTGGGAATACCTGTGGCTGGGGCAACACTTGGGATGTGGAGATATGGGCAGCTTGATGATTGCAAGTCTGTGAGACGGGGCATCCGGGGCCCTTGCAGCTCTTTGGGCCCAGCCATTTTGGGGACATAGCTGTGGCTGTTAGAAATCACGGCTGTGCGGCCAGTTGCCAGCCATGGCTATTTCGCAAATGGGCAAGGCATGTGGTATTTGAAATGGGTTGGCCTGGGGCCATGGGGCAGGTCTGTACTGCACTGGGGCTCCATGGAAGGGGGTGAAACCTTCCCATTCTCTTCTAGCAGTGACCACAGCCTGGAGGCTTTGTGCACAGGGGCCTTCCTGTTTCACAGCCTGGGACGCAGCAGGGGCTCATGCCAGCAAAGGGGAGGACTCTTCCCGGGCATCCTGTCTGACTCTGTTCTGTGTCTGCCGTGGGCTCTTTGCCAGTTCAGCCATGTTGGCTTCAGTTGTGGGCAGGGGGACTTCCAACACACTGGGCGTGGCAGGTCCAAGGAGCTTTGTCTGTCAGCTGAAGACATCGTCCCTTGTAAACAGAAATGCTGCAGACAAGGGCTTTTTGCCTCAGTAGCTTCCTGGTTGGGCTGGGCCTAGGGTTGCACAGTGGGGCCGGACAGGCGGCGGAGCCCAGAACACGCTGTTGAGTGGCATCAGTGTGTGCCAAGTTGCCAGGCGCCCCCTCCCGCTTGGTCTGTCCTGACCCTTTCCTCCTGCCTGGGTGTTGCCGTGGTGCTTACTGAGAGTGATGGGAAGTCCCATCCCATGCCACCGTGCTCCATACAAGTGCCAGCGGGTCTGCATGAGGGTCTGCCTGGGGCTGGACAGGGCTTTCCTCCTTGGGCGTCACTGACCGTGCCAATCGTCCTTGTGGCATCTTTCCCCCAGGCTACCCTGGATTGATGCAAGTCCCAGCTTACCAGCCCATGCCAATGATGGGTGGAATGATGGCAGCCCCCATGCCGATGATGCCAGCTCTAGGCGGGATGCCACCCATGCCAGGTAACAGAATCCAGTAAATCCCAGGGGGGCTGGTCTTTGGAATGAGGGGGGTGGGCACTGGGTGAGTTCATTTACCCAGGGCCTTTATCGTTAGGCTCAGATGGCTCCTGCGACCCCTTCTTGCCCCCTGACTCTGGGATGCGCTTTACCAGTGACACAGACACCCCTGAAATGCAGCCACCTCTGTGCTGGAGCCTGGCAGTCCCACAGCCCCACACAACAGTGTAGAGCAGAAAGTGGGGAACATGTGGTATCCAATGGACCGGGCAGGAGGCAGAATATAATCACCCAACCTGGGCTGGGCCAGGGCAATCTCTTGTGTGTTTGGAGGTACGCAAGCCCAGAGGCGCACCCCTGGGGTGGGCTCAGGTCTACCACATGCACCTCAGGCTCCAGCTATGATTTCCATGTGCCCCTGTGTGCAGACACCCCCGTCAGCCTGCGCACCTAATGCGCAGGGGGCCTGCTGGGGGCTTGCCTGCCCCCCAGGCAGGCAGCTGCATTTGCCTTGCGATTATCATCTCGTGTCTCTCTCTCAGCCATGATGGCGCCTCAGCCAGTGATCCCAGCTGTGGATCCCAATCAGCTCGCAGCACAACAAGCCTTTATCAACCAGCAGGCCCTGCTCATGGTGAGTGCCAGGGGAGTGGGGGAGGGAGCAGAGGGGGCAAGTCTGTGAGGGGAGAATGCACCAGAGTGAATGCGGACCACACCCAAGCTTCTTCCTAACGTGTGTGTGTGTGTGTGTGTGTGTGTGTGTGTGCGCGCGCGCGCGCACCCTGAGCTTCTTCCTAACGTGTGTGTGTGTGTGTGTGTGTGTGTGTGTGTGTGCGCGCGCACCCTGTGCAGTGGGGAATTCTTCTTATCTGCACTGTGCAGAAGAGGAACTGAGGCACGCAGCAGGTAAGTGACTTGCCCAAGACCACATTGTGGGTGAATGGCAGAGCCAGGGTAGACCACAGGAACCCCCAGCTCTAAGCACTAGACCCGAGGCGCCAAATGGGAGGTCACTGGGGATGCGAATCCTGCAGCCTCTCTTTCTGTCTGGCTCAAGGTGCATTAACTCCGTAGCCTAGTGCCTGACAGCACGTTAGCCCTCTGAGGAAACGAGAGCTCCACGTGGACAGCATGGTGGGGATCCAGGGTTCCTGGAACACACCTGCCTGGGCAGTGGGGGGTCTGGGGCTGCCTCAGCCCATAACGTGGTTACATTAATGGCGCTGGTTAGGAGATTAGTGGCTCTGTGTCTCCTGGGGGAAGAATAGAACTGGCTACCCAGGCTCCGGCGTGTGGGTATGCAGAGATCATGGAGACTTGGATTCCTTCTTTCAGGCTCAGCAGATGACCCTTCAGGCCATGACGATTTCCCAGCAGCAGCAGCAGCAGCGGCGGAGGTCTCCTGAGCCCCCAAGGCCAAAACGAGCCTTGACACCACCTCCGGCCCCGGCCCCGGCCCAGCTCCAGCTCCGGCTCTGGCCCCGGCCCCAGCCCCGGCTCCTGCTCCGGCTCTGGCTCCAGCCCCAGCTCCAGCTTCAAAACCAAAGAAAACCTATAACAGCAAGAAGGCTGCACCAGCAGTCGCAGCAGAACCGGTACCAGCCAAGGTGTCTCCAGCAGCGAACTGGGTTTCCGTGTGACAGAGCCCTGGCTCCTCCAGTAGCCTAGCGAAGGGGGCAGGGGCAGAGAACCTTGCTCAGAGGGTTGTATGCAGCTACCATGCTGAGCCCTGTCTAACTTCACTCCCCGAGGTTTAAAGACGCAGGGCCAAAGGCAGGAGGGTTTGCCACTGATGTCAAAGAAGCGGCCATGTTTGCCAATCCGTTCTCAGGCACACCTTGCCGGTTCCCTGACAGCAGTGTCAAAAGCCTTAACATTCAGGCCATGGCTGTGCCTCGGGCACTACGCTGGCATCGCCATGGCGACATTGGCAGGCTGTAGCGGAGACGCAGCCCAGGCTGGCAGACGGGGATTTTCCATCGCTGTAGGCACACAACCTCCCTGGCGGTGGTAGCTATGTTGACAGCAGCATCCTTCTGCCCTCTTAGCTGTGTCCACCCTGGGCAGTAGGTCAGCATGGCTGCCGCACGCCGACGTGTGGATTTTTCAGATCTCTGAGTGGTGTAGCTGGGTGACCTACGTTTTAAGCACCGACCAGGCCTGAGTCCCTTGCAGTTACCTGCCTTTGGGGTGGGAAAAGGGGCTTTGCTTTCCTTCGTGCCTCCCTCCTCTGTTCTGGGCCCACCTTAGGGTTCCTTAGCGAGTGGAGTCTCCCTTGGGGTGCATGCAGCTCAGCAGGAATTACTGTCTATTTCACATCACGATTGGCAGCACGCTTGGCACAAACACTTCGAAAAGGGTCCCAAGCCTGGATCCATCCAACCACTCCTGGATTTGGGGGAAGCTCTGGATCTGGACTGGAATCTGAACTGCACCGCTGGGCCCCATCTCAGTGTGTGTTTGAGAGAGTGAGGCACAAAGGGGCTTCTGGGGTCAGTCAGGGCAGAAGTAAACACCCCATGTCTTACTTGTGTCCGCCTGCAGTCCTAACTGGGCTTGTTGGGGGGTGTTTTAGATGCCCGTCGACCCAGAAGAGCAGCTGACGGACACTGATGAGGACTCAGTGTCCCTAGACACCTTCCAGCAGAAGAGGGAGTACTTCCAGAAAATGGGTGAGCTGCTGCCTGGCTGGGAATTTCACCCCCTCTGGGACCCAGCTCCTCTTGTGTGAGCCAGCCTGTTCCTGCAGCCATTCCCAGGGCAGCAGTGTGAAGCCCAGCTCGGGAGCTGGATGCGCAGAGCTCGCTCCCAGCCCTCTGTGAGCTGGGGCAGAGCCTGGCCTAGGCTGGGCTGGTTCTGGTTCTGAGCGGGTGGCTCATAGGTTTCCTGGGGGGTCCTGTTGGGTTTGGGAGCATGTGTGTCTCCTGTCGGGGACGTGACCCCCACGCAGAGCAGGCTGCAGCAGCAGGGTGGCAAGCATAGGGCCTGGCACTCCAGGCCCAGACAGATCTTGCCTGCTCTGTGCTCACCCCCCTGCTCTGTCCTCCTCTCTGTTCAGGAGTGCAAAACATCCGGGTGAAAAAAGTGAGGTCCCCTTCCAAGAGCTGTCCAAGGACCCCTCCAGAAAATGCACAGCCGGCAGAAGAGAGGCCCAGCCCAGAACCAGAGAGAGGTGAGGCCGTGGGCCAAGGGGGGGGGGTGAGACTCCAGCACTCTTCTAATGCATGGCCAGACCCTAGAGGGCTGAGCACCTGCACAGGGCCTGTTTCCTTGGACTCCAAACTCTCGCCAAAGTCTGAGGACCCTACTTGGACCCTGCCGAAGCCCTCCCCCTGACCCACAGACCCCTCCTTGTAGCTCATAGAGCAGCAGAGAGGCCCTTGAACTACGTGCTGGCAGCTCCACCCCACCCAAGTGTGCCGGGGAGTCCTTGCGCTCCATGGCTGGGGACCCCAGAAATCCTACTCCCCCCCCCATTCTGGCTCAGTGGAAACATGCTGATCCCACTGCAGCTGGGGCCTCCTGCAGCTGTCAGTGACAGGGCAAGATGGGGGCAGCTGTGTTCCCTGTAAGCTGGGCGCTTGTGCGGCCGCTCAGGAGAGATTCAGATGCCACCCAGCTGATCAGCAGAGAGCCCACGGCGAGGTTTTTTGTTTCTATGGGTGGTGCACATTCCCATGTGCCTCTGCACATAAAAATTTATTCTGCACATGGGTAGAACAAATCTGCACATGGAGGGAAAACATTGGAGGGAACACTGGTGGGCAGCGATCTTTCTGATCTGGGAGACCTGATCTGGGAACTTCTCCGTAGGCCTCTGAGCAACACCCAGATGCCTTTCCCTCCCTCTCTCCCTGCTCTGCTCTGCTCAGGCTTTGGACAGCCTTTCCCCGTCGCTCTCCTGGCTGGCCAGGGCTGTGAACCCCGCCTTGGTCTCCCACTCAGTTGTGCAGACTTGCATGCGTGTTCCCTGTTTAGCCTCTTGCATCCTGGCCTGGAATGAAGCCGCAGATCAGGGAGATCCAGGAAAAGGGCTTTGGGGTAGGAGGGTAGCTAGGAAAGTGTGATGGAGCCAAGGGCTCTGGAGCAGGGGGCGGGACACAGGAAGCAACTGTTAGTGGCAGCAGGGGGTTTCTCTTGTGCAGCCCCCACCAGCTCCATTGGTAAATGCCCTCCTGCCCTGCAGCCCCTGAGCCCCCGCTGCCACCTCCCGTGCCAGAGCAGAAAGTGCAAGGGAAGAAGGAGAAGGAACTGCACCCCAGGGTGGCTGCCTTCCGGCCACCAAAGAGAGAGCCCAGCCGGGAGATTCGCAACATCATTAAGATGTACCAGAGCCGTCCAGGCCCGGAGCCACAGCCCATCGAGCCTGTCAGGTGAGAGGGTGGGGCGGGCAGGGAAGGGAGGAATTGTCCCCCAGGCTCTCTGTGTGATTGCAGCAGCACCATGACACCCTGGGCGCTAAACTGGGCTGGTTTGTTCCCTCTTGCCCTGCAGGAAGCCGTCCAAGTCCTTCCTGAAGAAGAGTGACCCCAAGAACGAAGCTCTGACCAAGCTGGGGATTATCAGCCTGGAGCCCCCAAATTCGGTGAGCCCTTCCCACGCCAGCACAGGCGCTCTTCTGGCTTCAGCATCCTCCAATTTACAGTCTAGTGGTCAGAGGAGGGAACTGGGAGCCAGGACTCCTGACTCTGCCACTGGCTGGCTGTGTAGCCTTGGGCAAGTCACCCAACCTGCCTAGCTATAGCGCTTGCTTGGTAGGATGGGTAATGGGTCCCTAATGCTCATTGGTAAAGCCCTTGGAGATCTGTTGTGGGGAGGCCCCGGGGTCCTGGCTGCAAGTTGCATATTAGCATGTGTGCAGGGCTGACCTAGGCAGAGACCAGCCTGGGGAGAGCTGCCCACCTGGCACCGGCTTGGCCTCAGGGTCCTGGCAAGGTGATGTCTCTTTCTGGTCTGCTGCGGGTGGCTCCACCCCTAATGCACGTTGGGCTGCAATTGAAGTCTGTCTTTTTGTCACCTGGCTGCTGGTTTGTGGGGCTTCACATTGTTGCCGATGAGGTTTCTGCCCCAGAGCCCCTCAGCACCCTACCCTGAACCAACAGCGGCGGCGTAGGGCTGTATCTAAAACGCTTTCTCTCCCTGCTCCCAGGCATCCTCTCCAGAGAAGAGCCCCAAAGGGGTTCCACCCCCTCCGCCCGCCAGGAAGGGCCAGACTGCCTCATCCATAATGGAAAAGCAGCAGCCTCTCATGAACCTCTTCGGCCAGCCGCCGGCCTCTGCCTCTGCCTCCCTCATTCCTCCGCCTCCCCCTATCCTGCCCCTACCCCGCCCTGCTGACCAAGCCCTGCCACTGCCGGAGCTGAACGGTGAGTGGGGACCTTCTCTTCCACAGCCTTTCCGTGTGGCACGAGTTTGCTGGGCCTCAGCCTCGTTCCCAGTGGGCACTTGGCCACACGTGCGAAGTCAGCCGAATGGCCCGGGACTGTACGGGCCACGGGCCCAGAACCAGCCTGTGCCCCGCAGAGCAGGCCCTTCTGCTTCAGCCATGCGGTGCCAGGGAGTCTCATGTGGCTGCTGTGGGCAAAACGGGGGGGTCACCATCCAGCGCTGTGGATGGGGCCCCTTGAGCCAGCACTGAATGTGCTTTGCACGGCAGCTGGCGGGATGGCAGAAGGGCTGAGCAGCTCTTACCACCACAGCTAAGGAAAGCCAAGGACCTTTGGGCTGAAACTCTGCTAAAGTCCAGCCCAGTTTCAGTCTGAGACTCGTTATCAAAGTGCAGGCAGCATGGTGATGGACTTTGGAGTGGTGAGGAATGCAAAGCACAGGGATCCTGCCTTTCCAAGCCCTCCCCCAGGGGCCAGGCCCCAGCATCACAGCCCACCCCCAAGCACTCTGGCAAGTCTGAGAGCAGCATTGTTGAGCGGTTAGGGCAGAGCAGTGGCGTAGGCAGACTGGGCCCTGATTTAGGGTGGGTGGGCAAGGACAGGAGGGCAGGGCAGCAACCATCAGGGCCACCTCTCCTCATCTCCAGCACTACAGTGGGGTAGTGGGACTGGGGCTAGCCTGATCTGTGAGGCACTCCCTTTAGGAACAGGATCGGGGCAGCAGACTTGCTTCACTCCGCCCACCCAGCACTCCTGACTGGGGAGTGGGGTCGGGCCACAGGGGCTTGTCCCCAGTTGGGCTCCACAGCTGAGCTCTGGAAGGGAAGAGCGGGCAAGCCCCACACCTGGACCTCCTGGTGGGCAGAGCTGGGCAAGCCCCTGCACCCCGACCCTGCTCCCCAGCAAGAGCCACAGACCGGCTGAGCAGGGCAGGGGGCACTGTGGGTGGGCCTGGATGACAAGTGGGTGGGCCATGGCCCACTGTGCTCTGGTGGCGCGACCACGGATGGGCCTTAGGCCTCAGAGACGCAGCTAGGCTCTATCCAGGCCTGGCCATTTAGGGTTGGTCTGCCCTTAAAGCTTAGGTTGCCATAGCTACAGTGCTCAGGGATGTGACAAATCCATAGCTGTGCCTCTACTGTCCATATGGTTTGGCCACGGTCTTGCTTGCTGGGTGGGCTCGCTCTCAGGCTATACAATGGGGATGATCCTTATGGATGCGCTTACTGAATTCTATGGCGGGCTTTGCCTTTCATTGCAACAGGAGCCCGCATTCATAAATATTCATCGAGTGCTTTATGGTCCTCAGTGGGGAGTGTGCTACTGTGGTGCAAAGCACGATCATTACTGTAAAGAAGCATGCCACTTGTCCTGAAACACTTACAACACTCCCTCCACACCCAGCTCCCTGCTTGGTGATCATCATGGAACAGCCCATTGGGGGTGGAAATTGCTCTGTTGTGAAAGACAGTCCCTCATAAGTACAACCATACTGGGTCAGACCAAAGTTCCATCTAGCCCAGTATCCTGTCTGCTGACAGTGGCCAATGCCAGGTGCCCCAGAGGGAATGAACAGAACATGTAATCATCCCTCTCCTGTCACACATTCTCAGCTTCTGACAATCAGAGGCTAGGGACACCATTCCTACCTGTCCTCACTAATAATCATTGATGGACCTATCCTCCATGAATTTATCTAGTTCTTTTCTGAACCCCGTTAAAGTCCTGATCTTCACAACGTCCTCTGGCAAGGAGTTCCACAGGTTGACCGTGTGTTGTGTGAAGAAGTACTTCCTTGTGTTTGTTTTAAATCTGCTATCTATTAGTTTCATTTGGTGACCCCTAGTTCTTGTGTTATAGGAATAAGTAAATAACTTTTCCTTATTTAATTTATCCATGCCAGTCATGTTTTAATAGACCTCTATCATATCCCCTCTTAGTCTCCTCTTTTCTAAGCTGAAGAGTCTCAGTTTTATTAATCTCTCCTCATATGGTAGCCATTCCAAAGATATTTTCCAGTGCCAAAATATCTTTTTTTGAGATGAGGCAATCACGTCTGCATGCAGTATTCAAGATGTGGGTGTACCATGGTTTCATATGGAGGCAATAATAAGTCTTTCTCTTGTTCTCTATCCTTTTTAAAATGATTCATAACAGTCTGTTTGCTTTTTTGACTGCTGCTGCCTGTTGAGTGGATGTTTTCAGAGAACTATCCACAATGATTCTAAGATTTCTCTCTCCTGCTCTCACCCATTTTAAAAATGCAAGTGTTTAGGAATGCCCTGGCAAACTTTGGGTTTTCTTCAGTCTGTGGGCCATCTCCAAACTCTGATGTGTCAAAGCTGAGATCACCAAGATATAAACATTCATAACCTTAAAACTGCCCAGCTGATAGTCTTCAAACTCTGATTATTTAGTGGATCTCCCAGAGGATTAAAAATCAAACCAAGCATGAAGACTCTACATGCGACATACCACACTGGTCTGTAAGATTGTATAAGTGTTTCTGTTAGATCATTCGACAACCAAATTATTTTATAATGGCATAAAGTGAGGCCATATTCCAGTGGGTAAGCGCACGAGGGCAGCTGTTCCACCTGGAACTTGGAATTGCCTGCCTCTCGTTCCTCATTTCTTCCCCTGGGATGGACTCTGCCTAGGGAGTCCCGTGTGTACACGTTGCCAGGCGTGACTGTCAGCCATGCCATGGCCCACTGTGTGCGCCCCGTCCCATGTGCAGCGAGCACAGGCTGACCAGCGGTTTCTGACGACGTGGCCCTTCGAGACGATGCACGCCGTCCTCCTGTCCTGGGAGTCTGTGGCTGGGGCCTCAGCACTCCCACGGTGCCCAGAGCCCCCCCTCACTGTCCTCTCCCGCCCCCCCCCCCAGGCACTGCTCGGGACCTGGCAGAAGAAGAAGCCGGCATCAAGACGCAGTGCTACAAGCTCACTGCCAGTGTCAGCTTCTCGTATGCTGCCACACCCTGGAAAATCTTCCTGCGCAAAGAGGTATGGCCACGGGGCGCCCGTGGCCAGAGGTGTCAGCTGGAGGGGAGTGGTGCAGGCACTATACGGAAGCCTGGCTGTGCCGGAGACAGTCCAAAGCCAGCTGCAGTGAATGCCCAGCATGACCCAGTGGGTAGGGAAGGCAGTGAATGGGACCCAGTGGGTAGGGAAGGCAGTGAATGGGACCCTGTTTCCAGCTTGCTTGTGTGTCCCTGGCAAGCCACTGTCCCGTTCTGTGCCTCAGTTTCCCCACATGTGGGTGCCTGCCTTTGTAAAATGCATGCAATGGGGAAGGCACATATAGAGAAGTGAGCACATATAGAGACGTCCCATCTGCCACTTTGTAACCCAGCATCTCAGGGAAATAGACCCACACAAGAGGAGGGCTGGGGCTCGCGCAGAGCTGCAGGCAGGTATTGGGGATGGTCCCAGGTCAGTGTTGGAACCAAGAGATGCTGCCTTCTCCAAGCCCTCGCCAGCATGGTGCCTGGGTGAGCCCACATGGCTTGACTGATCCTCCATCCGGAGCCCTCTGATTTCTGCCATTAACACGAGCACATTTGGGCGCTGAGCATGTGCTGAGGCATCCAGGCATCTGCCATTGCTCTGCGGCTTTGGTGACAACTCTTTTCTCCTCCGGCTCCCTGCTGGCTCTGTCCCAGGGTGACGCAGGATGCTGGCCCTTTGTCTCTGGTAGCACAGCTGGGTCACAAACAGCTCCTCTGAGACAACTGCTGTTCAAGTCTAACGCTGGCGATGGTTTCCTTGTGTTTGCTGCAGGTGTTTTATCCCAAAGAAAACTTCAGTCACCCATTTTACTTGAACCTGCTGTGTGAGCAGGTAAGTGTGTGTGTGTGTGTGTGTGTGTGCAAGTAAGTGTGTGCGACAGTGCGCGCATGTGCACACGGGTGGGTGTCCCATTCCATCCTCTGTTCACTAGTCTCTCCAACATGCTGCCTCCTTGTCTTCATTGTTAACAACTTTGGTCCCTCGCCTGTATCTGCCCAAGCCATGCACCTGCTCTGTCCTTCCTGAGCCTCTAGCTTGCACACTGCTTCCAAGACTCCATCGTGCGGGTGTGTTTTGGAGGCATCTCCAATGAAATCCCATCTGCTCTGTTCCCCTGCAGATCATGAAAGACACCTACTCTGAGTCCTGCATCCGGATCTCCAAGGAGGAGAGGCTCAGGATGAAAGACTTGTTGGGTAACTAGTGGCTTGGTTCTTGCCCCTGGCAGGGATACAGAGCTCCTGGCAGTGGGTGGGTTACATGGGAGAGCATGGCGTGGCTGATGCTACAGGAAGCAAGAGCTGTATTGACACTAGCAGGAAGCTCGGTATTTACATAGTACATTTGTATCTGCAAAGCAGTCTTGGAACGTTAACTGATCTCGGCAGCCCTGTGACCCAGAGACGTTTTAGCCCCCTTGTATAGGTGGGGCAAACTGAGGCACAGAGCAGCAAGATAGCGTTGCCCAAGGCTGCATCGTGAATTGGAGGCAAGGCCTGAATAAAAGCTTGGCCTCCTGGCCCCAGGCTGTCCTCATTAATCCTCTTGCCTCAATGGGAGCCTCATTGGATGGAGCGGGCTTTGAGGGGGTCTCTGTGCTGACCTGCACTGGAGTGTCGACCCTGTGCCTGGCACGTCAGCAGAGGCAGTTTGGCTTTGGGGATTGTGCTGGTGGGAAGGGAGCTGGAGGAGGGTGTGTTCAGACACGGGGGCTTCCTTAGTCAGAAAGAGGCACCAGCAGTGGCAGGAAGGGGCAAGAGAAGTGCTGTGAGGAAAGCCAGTCCCACTGGTCCTAATAAGGGCGTCCTGGTATCCAGGGTCAGAGCTTGTCACCATAGCTGGGAATAGAGCAGGGCGGGGACCAGGTGGTCCCATTGTGGTGGTTCCAACTGCAAAATTCACCTCAGGATCCCAGTCTCTGAAGGTCTCCGCATCGGAGGCCGTTGGTAGAGCCCTTCTCTGCCTGAGCACCATCAGTGTGCTAACTCCTAGTGGCTGGGCTGGGCTGGGCCTGCCTTTGGTGACAGAGCTGCTTTCTGTTGCTGGCAGCGGAGTTCCGGGTCGGCAAGGAGGCCCCCTTCAGTCTAGAGGATGGGATAAAGAAGAGGATTGTGGTGGCTGCTCGGGATAATTGGGCCAATTATTTCTCCCGGCTCTTCCCAGTCAAGGTAAGTCTGTCTCACTCCAAACCCAAGCCCCGGATCAGCAGACACCCCCGCGAATTTAGGGATAATTAGGGAATGCAAATTCAAACACAGGCCCAGCTCAGCGTGTGTACAATCCCCACTGCCAAACCTCTCCCACTGTAGGGTATTAAAAACCCAGATTCTGCAGCTCTGGCCCATTTTGAATCCCTGCCCATCTGTCATACGCTTCCCGCATCCAGCAATTCCTTGTTCTCGCTTTGCTTGTCTGTGCCTTGCTTTCCCCATCCCATTCTGAGCATTTGTCTTTTTCTCCTTGTCTGTCTGTTCACCTCCCTCCCCACCAATTTTCACACCTCCCTCTGCCCTGGCGCTGTGTATGGCGCCTGCTATCCCCTCATTGCCTGCGAGTCCGTTCCACCAATATGCCCCCGTCCGTCTCACTGACTCCCGTCCGTTGGCCTCTGCTTGTATCTGCTGGGCCTGTTGGTTGTCAGGCTGGTGTAGAAAAGTCACCCGAGGCCAGGCAGTGCCTTGTCATCTGTACGTTTGGCAGGACAGGTCTCCTCAAATGCATCCTTTCAGACGGGGCCCATGCTGAGGTCTCCGCTGGGGGCCTGTGGCCAAGACCTGCCTCTGGGCGGATTTTTCTTTCAGGGGGAACACGGAAGCGACGTGCAGCTCCTGGGTGTTTCTCACCGGGGACTCCAGCTGCTGAAGATGGCAAACGCACCCGGCTTCAGCCTGAAATACCTGAAAACCCTTGGCCACTACAGGTGAGGGGCTAGGCCCAGAGGTGCCTTTGGGAGGAGCCAGTTTTAGGGCTTAGATTTGCAGAGCCTGGGTCCTGCAAGGCAGCGGGGCTGGTCCATTGCTCCGCTGATGGGCTGTCAGGCAGCTCTGGCTCTGCCCTCTTGGGCCGTGTAGAACGTGCTCTGCAGCACTGGCGGGCGGAGCTCTGTACCTGCAGCAGGAGACAGGCGGGTGGTACCTGCAGAGGGTCTCGGGTCAGAAGGGGTGACAGCTTCCCTGTCTGTGCATGGCTACTGGGAGCGTGTGCCGCTCGGCTGTTGGGGGTGATTTTTGTGGGCCAGCCCTGTCAATGGTTTGAGGCTGTTGAGTTTCCTTTCAGGCCTCTCCCTGTCCTGGGCCTTGTGTTTCGTGTGCAAGGTCTGAGTCTTTTCTCCTCCCGGGGGCAGCAGCACACAGGATTGTGATGCTAGCGAACCACTGAGCAGCCTTCCTGCTGTTGGTCGCCCTGGTGATACACGTGTTGGGGGAGCCGCCCCCCCCCCAGCCCAGTGCCAGTGGCTGGAGTGTGCTTGGCCGTTTTCAGTTTTGCAGACGTGCTGTTAGTGGAGCTGAGGGGCAGCCACAGCCTGGAGTTCTCCATGAAGAACGAGCAGCTGATCCTGCACTCGGTGAAGGCCCCGCAGGTCAAGGCCATGGTGGAGCTTTTCCTCCAGGAGCTGAAGCGGGTGAGGGAGCAGCGGAGGCACGGCAGGAAGCGTGTGTGGCCGCGGCGCGGTAACGTGTCGTACGAGGGCTCGTCAGTCTCTCGGGAGACAGGCGGCCCCATCACTGTCCCTTCCCCCGCAGGACTCCGACTACGTCATCGCTCTGCGCAGCTACGTCACGGATGACAAGAGCCTCTTGAGCTTCAAGAAGAACGACCTCATCCGGTTACTGCCCATGCAGGGGCTGGAGCCAGGTGAGCGTGTGGATCTGAGCTGGGCAGAGTGGGAGTCGACACAAGGAGGCAGGGCCCAGGGGCCTGCTGTCCCGGACCTGGCTCCTAGATGTTCCACCTGCCATGCGGAGGCCGTTCCTCTATGTCATATGGGGAACCAGACCCAGGCGAGAGGAGGGTTAGGGCTGGACTGCCCCTGCCTAATATCAGAACTGGCAGAGCCCCACCCAATGGGATACCAGGGAGACCCTCTAGGGCCCTTTCCATCATCACCTGCCACCATCTGGAGGGGCTAAAGGGGGATGGGGCCTACACAGCATGAGGAGAGCTGTCGAGGTGCTAGAACAGAGGAGAGCCTCCTCACACCCTCCTGCCCGGCTCTCACTGAGTGACGCTGGGAAAGACACATCCCTGCTCTGTGCCTGTTTCCCCACCCGCATGGCAGGGGAGTTACCCCGGGGGAGCTGTGAAGCTCCATCCAGCCTGTAAAGCCCTGAAGTGTAGCCGGATGGAGGGACCCGCTCTCTCCCAGATGCTGTCATGCTCATTTGTACTGACCTCTGGCAGGCTGGCAGTTCGGCTCCATTGGCGGTCGCTCCGGCCTCTTCCCCGCTAGCATGGTGCAGCCTGCGGCAGCCCCTGATTACCACAACACCCACATGGACAGACAGGAGCGGCTCCAGAAGAGCCTGAAAAGAGACAGGCTGGAGACAAGTGGTAGCAGAGAGGTGAGGCCTCCGGTGGGATGTGGGGGACACAGCTGGCTCTGGAATGGCTGTGGGTGATGTTCTCCAGCCAGGCAGAGGGAGGTATCCAGGGGGAGGGTCCTGCCAGTGACTGACACCCAGATGGAAATAGAGTTGTACAAGTGAGAGGAAGGATGGTCTAGTGGTTGGGGCACCAGGCAAGGCTTGGTAGGCCCCAGTTGAGTCCCTTACTCTGCTGCAGACTGCCTGTGTGATCTTGATTGAGTCACTTAGCCCCCTGTGTCCCAGGTCACCTTCTGAATTATGCCGGTAAGAGCACAGTCCTGCCGCACCTTAAAGGCTGAGAGCCGTGTTCCCGCTAATCTTTTCCATTCATGTGTGGATTTTTTCCACCCATGTGCAGAATAAATGTTATGTGCACCGAGGCATGTGTGAATGTGCACCACCAATAAAAATAAAAAAGCCCTGCTGTGGGTCCTCTGCTAATCAGCTGGGCGGCATTTGAATCTCTTGTGCATGGCCGCACAAGCCCCAGCTTACTGGGAAGCCTGGCTGTGAGGTGCTCAGATCCAGCGGCCAGGGGAACAGATAAGCATCTTAACTAGACCCGGAGGGGCAGGGGGACCCCCCTGGGAAGGGAGAGGGTACTACAAAGGACACCTGGGGAGGGGGGATGGTGACTGGGGGTGGGGAGGCTAACATCGGGGGCGGGTCTGGTATCTGTCCCCTCAGAGCTCGGTCCTCAGCCTGGAACCAGAAAGCCCCTACGCTGTCTTCTCCCCGGATGCCGACCACTACACCATGGTGGAGTTTGCCACGGCGCACTTCCGGGAGGCCCAGTCCACGTGAGTAGCCCAGGACCCTTCTGCACACGCGTGTGTGTGTGTGCACAGGTGTGTGCCCTCGCATGCAGCCCTGCCTCTGCAGAGGGAGCGGTGGGCATCTCCTGTGCCAAACACATGCCCCTCTCTCTAGGCCGGGATTGAAGGGAATGAGCACGGAGAGGAGGAGCCCAGCTGCCCTGGTCGAACACACCAAGGTGGGTGTATTTAGGGGTTGGGGAAGGAGAAGGAGTCTGAAGCTGGAACTTCAGCCCAGGGGCTGCCTGCCCCTGCCCCAGACGGGGTGGTGTGTTTATTGGGGGGGTTGTTTGGGGTCAGGGGCTGGCAGGCTGGACTCCCTGCACTTGCAGGATGTGCTGGCCACGCAGGGATTTCCTGTGCTGCCTGCATTTCCCAGCAAGGCCAGCCAGTCACCCTGCTCTGCTCTGGCTCGGCAGGTCCCCATCCAGGAGTCTCTGCTTCCCTACTCCGACAGTGAGACCAATGAGCTGGCGACAAAGAGCTTCATGAGTAAGTCGCTGCCCTGGCTGGGGGGGCGGGAGGCCCTAGAGCATTCCCATCTCTGACCACCACGTCCCTGCTAGTAATGGCCAGAGGCACTTGGTGAGGAGGTTGAGGGGCCATGTGACCTCCCTCCCGCTGGGTTAGGGCCGGTACAACCCCATGTCACCCCAGGCCCTGCCTCTCCCCGCCCCTCCTCTGCCCTCCCTGTCCTTGCTCTGCCCCTGCCTCACCTCTTCCCGCAACCAAGGCAGCCCAAGAGAATAGCAGGGCCAGGGAGCCGGTGCCAGCAGCAGGGGTCCAACCTCCCCTCCCCCACACTTGCTAGCCACGGTGAGGTAAGCGGAGCAAGGCAGCCCTAGCTGCTTTGCTCCCCTGGCTGCATTGTTCTGCTCTCACTGGGGAGCGCAGGCTGGTCCCACCCTTGCTCCGGAGTGGTGTGGCCAGGAGAGCAAAGTAGCTGGGTACACCTTGGTCTGCTTCCCCTGCTGGTGCCTAGAAGTGGCTGGTCGTTGCTGCTAGGTGGCTCTCCCTACCCAGGGTGTCTGGGGGCATGTAACCCCTTGTGCCCTCCTATGCATCGCCCCTGGTACTAGAGCCACCAAAACGCATGTCTGCACTTGCACCGGAGATGAGATTGTGTTCTAGTGTCTGGACCCACACCCCTGCCCCTGGACGCACCAGGAATCAACCACACACCGGGTTCCAGCCCCATCTTCCACCCAGCCAGTCCCAATCTAATGCTGGCTCCTGCCTTGCAGCTTTGATGAGGTTAATGGGAGACCAGCCAATCCTCAAGAGCCAGCCCAAGATCAATTGTGTCAATGAGATTCTTCAGGTGTGTGTTCCTCCCGTGGGGAACGGGCCAGGGGGCTGAAGGGAAATGGAAGCCAGGAGCGAGGCTCTCCAGGGAAGAGGGCTGTGTGTGGTCAGAAATCCGGGCCCTGGCCTCCTCCAGGGGAGAGGTAGAATCTGAATGGGGGTTGGTGAGAAGGAGAACCCATGATTTCACCTCCTTGGGCATCTCTCCATAGAGATGTGGACTCCAGTCCCTGCTGGGCCAGCTGGCCCCAGCCCCAGGAAGTCTCAGAGGCCAGTGAATGGGAACCCCTGGGTGGATTTTGGGGAGTCCCTAAGGGTCCCTGGGAGATGAGACTTGGAGCTCTGGCCCCTCTGATGTTGGGCTCCCCTCTGCAGCTCTGCAAGGAGAAGGAGAACCTGCGCGATGAGGTTTACTGCCAGGTCATCAAGCAGCTCACGCAGAATCCCAATTCGTGAGTACCAGGCTTGTCCATGGCAGGAGATGGGCACATGCCCTCGCTGGAGGGCGGATCCCAGAGAACACAGGGAGGGCAGCCTCCTGGCTGCATGGCTGTGATGGGACGGGGGAGCCTGCTTTGTGGCCACGGAGAGGGTGATGAGTGTGGGGAAACCCTGCACTGGCAGGAGGGATGAGGGGTAGTGCCCAGCTTCTGGCAAAGAGAGCCAGGGACACTTCAGAGCATAGTTTTGCATCCTTGCCCATCCTGGCGAATAGCCCTTCATAGACCTGTCCTCCATGAATGTACCTAGTTCTTTTTTGAACCCTCTTATAGTCTTGGTCTTCACAACATCCACTGTGCATTGTGTGAAGCACTTGCCTTTGTTTTAAACCTGCTGCCTCTAAATTGAATTTGGTTTCCCCTAGTTCTTGTGCAGTGTGGAGTAAATAATACTTATTCATTTTGTCCCCACCTGTCGTGATTTTATAGGCCTTGATCATATCCTCCCTTAGTTGTCTCTTTTCCAAGCCAAAAAGTCCCAGTCTTACTAATCTCACCTCAGATGGAAGGTGTTCCATACCTGTGGTAATTTGTGTGGTAATTTTCTCAACCTTTTCTAATTCCAATACATCTTTTTTTGAGATGGGGCAACCAGATATACACACCCTAGTCAAGATGTGGGTGTGCCCTGGATTTACATGGGGGTGTCATATTTTCTGTGTTACACTCTGCCCCTTTCATAATGAGTCCCAACATTCTCTTCACTTTTTGATGGCTGCTGCCCATCGAGTGGATATTTTCAGAGAACTCTCCACAATGGCTCTCAAGATGTCGACGGTCTAGAGGGAGCTTGGTCCTGCCACGAGTGCAGGGGACTGGACGTGATGATCTCTTGAATCATAGAATCATAGAACACTAGAACTGGAAGGGACCTGAGAGGTCATCGAGTCCAGTCCCCTGCCCTCATGGCAAGACCCAGTACTGTCTAGACCATCCCTGATAGGTGTCTATCTAACCTGCTCTTAAATATCTTCAGAGATGGGGAGTCCACAACCTCCGTAGGCAATTTATTCCAGTGTTTAACCACCCTGACAGGCAGGAAGTTTTTCCTAATGTTCAACCTAAACCTCCCTTGCTGCAGTTTAAGCCCATTGCTTCTTGTCCTATCCTCAGAGACAAAGGAGAACAATTTTTCTCCCTCTTCCTTGTGACACCCTTTTAGATACCTGAAAACCGCTCTCATGTCCCCTCTCAGTCTTCTCCTTTCCAAACTAAACAAGCCCAATTCTTTCAGTCTTCCTTCATAGCTCATGTTCTCTAGACCTTTAATCATTCTAGTTGCTCTTCTCTGGACCTTCTCCAATTTCTCCACATCTTTCTTGAAATCTGGTGCCCAGAACTGGACGCAGTATTCCAATTGAGGCCTGATCAGCGCAGAGTAGAGTGGAAGAATGACTTCTTGATTCTTGCTCACAACACTCCTGTTAGTGCCTCCCAGAATCATGTCTGCTTTTTTTGCAACAGCGTCACACTGTTGACTCATGTTTTAGCTTGTCATCCACTATGACCCCATGATCCACTTCTGCAGTACTCCTTCCTAGACAGTCGCTTCCCATTCTATATGTGTGAAACAGATTGTTCCTTCCTAAGTGGAGCACTTTGCATTTATCCTTATTAAACTTCTTTAATAAGTCTTTTGAAGTTATTCTTCTAACTTCTGAAGTCTTTTCCAGTTCTGTGATTCTACCTTGAGTGGTAACAGCTAAGTTAGACCCCATCATTGTATACGTACTATGGGGATGAGGTTTTCCAATGTGCATTATTACTCTGCATTTGTCAACATTAGTTTCATCTGCCATTTTGTTGCCCAGTCACCTTACTGTTGATTCAGGAGCAGGGGCAGAGAGTCAGTTTTCAGCTATTTCATCAGCAAGTGCAGTGCAGAAATGCTGGGTCTGAGAGTCCCCTGTCTTGCGCTGGTGTAAATCAGGAGTAAATTCCCTGCAGTCTGTGAAGTTACCGGGGTGTAAATGTGGTAAGCCCCACTACAGAGCCGTGATTGTCTGGTGCTCATTTCCTGCCCTGTGCATTGCCACAGGCTGTGTGGTTTATCAGGGCCCCTTGTGGATGCCTGTGAGCTCCTTGCAGATGGCCCTGTCTGCCCAGCCACCCAAGGAAGGGCTCTGCAGAAGTTAAACAGTAACCAGGGCTGGAGTTAGTCCCTCAGTAGAACATGCTCTGGTGTGTCTCAGCTCGGAGGTGTTCTTGCACTGGCAGACATTACAGGTGACCCCTGATGGCCCTGGTGTGTTGAGGAGTCCCAGTTAGCATGTTATTGAGCTCCCTGATAAGCTCCTGATGGCTCAGGTGTGCTGTGTTCCTGGAGCTGCTGCTGGGTTGGCTACTGGTGCATGTTTTTTGTATCTTCTCTCTGCTCTTCTGGGGACAGACGTGTTTGGCCCCTTTCCAGGGACTGCTGATCCAAGGCTGAATGGCACCTATCACTGCCTCCATCCAAGCAAAGGAGGTGTGGCCACAATACCTGTGTCTGAGGAGGAAGGGGATTCCTTATATGCTACCCAGTGTGGCAGGGTGCTGAGTGAGAAACACTTCATCAGCCCCCCTGCTACCCCAATCCCTATCAAGGGATGGAGGCTAGTTGAATAGCCCTGTGCCTGCCTGGTAACTGGCTGCACCTGCCAGCCTCATTAGCCAGGGGTATAAAAGCTGGGAGGAAACCAGAGAGGGGAGGAGAGGGAGTGAAAGACTAGGCCCAGAGTGAGCCAGGAGTGGTCGGCTCTGCTCTTGGCAAAGTTGGCTGTGAAACTTGAACTTGGTGGAAAGTGGTGGTGGGAAGCCACGTGTAAACACAGAACACAGGTGTCGCGTAAGCTGAAGCATTCTGGGCTGGTTTGGGAGGCCAGCAGGGGCCGAAACTGGAGAGGCAGCATGGGCCTCGCCACACACAGCGTAACTGCCTCCCCTCTAGGGCCGATGTACCAGGGTAACTGCGCTGGGACTGAGGTAGCACGACTGTAGACAAGGCCTGTGTGCGTAGGGACAGGGCCCAGCACAGCAGGTCACTGATCCGTGAGGTGCTGCTCACACTGAGCCGTCGCATGGAGCTGGTTCACTGGCAGCTGCTGAGCTCCTCTGTCTGGCTGAAATGATGGAGGGAAACAGTCTCGTGTTTTCTGCTCCATTCTGGTTCTTGTGCCTTCCTGGTCACCGCAGCAGAGCCATGTCACTCGCCGCCAGCGTGC
Source organism: Pelochelys cantorii (assembly GCA_032595735.1). Lineage (NCBI taxonomy): Eukaryota > Metazoa > Chordata > Testudines > Trionychidae > Pelochelys > Pelochelys cantorii. The sequence continues at coordinate 19,316,362 of CM064344.1, forward strand.
CGGGTGTGCTCTGCCAGGGGAGAGCGGTGTGTGCAGTGGAAGGGTTTTTCTCTTCCTCCATCGAATCTTTCTGCCAACATCCATGTTAGACATCCTGGTGCTGTCTGAGCAGCGGAGCGGTCATCTGCTGAGGCCCCTTCTCCCCTTCCTGAGGGGGACGGACGGATGGACAGAGACACACTGTTTCTCTCTCTCAAGCTTTGAGTCCCCATCCCCCCTTAGAGCCTGAGATTGACTTAAAACTCATGAGATCATATATATAGTAGCCCAGAGTCTGTAACGCTGAAATGCTGGCTGTTCCCTCTGGGCGGCACTGTTGCTGAAATGCTGGCTGTTCCCTCTGGGCAGCCCGTGCTGCATGGGGAGTGTGGGGCCCAAACGGCCGCTTGCTCCCGCGTGGCGGCCCAGCTGAGCGGCGCAGAAGTCAGCCGAGTGCCAGGGCGGGAGGGGAAGGGGGGTGGGGTAGTGATGTGCGGCGTGACAGCAGCTCCAGGCCCCGCCCCCTGGCCATGAATGTCACCGCCCCGCCCCCCTTTGCCTCCCGCCGTGGTGCTCGGCTGACTTCTGTGCCGCTCAGCCAGGCCACCGCGTGGGAGCAAGTGGCGCAAGCGGCCGTTTGGGCTCCGTGCTCCCCATGCAGCACGGGGAGTGCGGAGCCCAAAAGGCCATTTGGGCTCCGCGGTCCCCTGAGTGAGAGGCAGGAGGGGGAGGAGAAGAGAAAGAGAGAGACAGAGAGAGAGGCAGGAGGTGGAGGAGAGCTGAGAGAGAGTGAGGGGGAGGCAGTAGGAGGAGGAGAGAGAGAGAGCGGGAGCAAGAGACCAGAGGCTCAGGAGAGAAGACAGACGTGGAGGAGAGACCTGAAAATCCCATCTTATGACGGGCTAATTGGCTAGTTGTAAAGAATAATCCCTGGCAGGTTCCCTCTGTCGACCTCCCAGTCCTGGAGCCGGTAGGGGTCAGTTTTCAAGCTTTTCCTCTGCAGCCCGGTGGGCTAGTGTCCTATTTGATTGTACATGAAAGCTGAGTCCTTCCTCTGATCATGTGGCTCCAGGGGCCGGGTTTTTAAGAACCACCCCAAATATTACAGGACTCCCGATTAAAACTGTGAATTGGTGACGTTGTTTTTAGTTCTTCTCAACCCCCTTCTCCCTCTGAGAGGATTCCTCCCCCTGCCTCCCTCACGACCATACCTCACTGGTCCAGTGTCCTGTTTCTCTGTACCCCGCAGGGACAACTGTATCCATGGCTGGCAGCTCCTGAGCCTGCTCACCGGCTTCTTCCTTCCCTCCAACACCTTGATGCCATACGTCACCAAATACCTGCAGCAAGCCAGTGCCAATCCAGCCAGCGACCACCATGGTACCAGCTGCTTCCCAGCCCTGGCTCCTTGCCCCAGTGGTGGAGTGGGGTGGCTTGGTTAGGCCTCCCTCTCCCCAAGAAAGCAGCTGCTCTCGGGGAGTAGGGGGGCTGACAGAACGCTCAGGGTAGTGAGGTCACACACACACTTCATATTTCTAACTTCACATATGAGGACGATCCATGCACAAAACTGGGCTATGCAGGTTCAGCAGCTTGTGACTGTAAAATTGCTGAGTTACATGACCTGTTTTGCATAAAGCACCTTTGAGTTATGCATATTCCTAAGCCCATTATCATAAAGCCAGGCGGGGGGCTCTTCCTCCCTCCTGTGCCCCTGAGAGTCCCCTGGACCTGCAGCACAGCCCAGGGCAGGTGCCTCTGTGTGTCAGATACAGGCTCATGGCTTGGTGGAGGGCGGTGCTGCTTGGCTGGATTTCTGAGAGGGAGGGCTCAGGTGTTTCTTCCACTAGAGCTGAGGCCTTGATATAGGGCTAGTGCCTGCAGGCTGACCCAGCCTAGGGGAGGATCCCCTGCTCAGAACGTTTTCTTCCTCGGCTTGCAGCATCTTTGCCTTTCCCACAGGTCTAGCCAGGGACAGCTATGACAACCTGCGAAAGATGATCATGTATGGTGGGCGCCGGTACCTGCCCTTCCACATGGAGATGGACGCGCTTCTGGTACCCGGCAGGGGAGGGGTGGGGTGTCTGGAGCATGCTGGGAGGGGCTGCATGGGGAGGCGGGAGCTGTGTAGGGCAGAGGAGGTGGGGTGGGCACCATGGGACCCAATGGGTGCTGGATGTGGGAGGCGAGTGTGTGGCAATGGTGCGGAGCGGGTGCACTGCTACCTTTCTATCTGACCCTGTGCTTTCCCCGGCAGAAGGGGCGCAGCTTCCGCCGGATGGTGATCACCCTGCCCGGGGCCCTGGAATACCACACCAAAATCAGGATGTTCACTGTGAGTGCCCCGCTCGTGGCACCTCTGTTAGGTTCGGGCTCTAGGGCACCAGGGGATGGGCAGCGTTAGCTGGCCGCATGGCCGAGCCAAGCCGAGAGACGGTTCCAGCCTTGGGACTTGGTTGGCTCCTCACTGTGCTGGCTGGTACCAGGCTTGCTCCGGAATCCCTCCTGGGATGTGACAGCACCAGCCACTCACAAGGGCCTGCTCTGTGCCAGGCAGGCCCTGGGGCCGTGTGTTCGCGCAATGGCTCGTTAGCAGGGAGCTTTCTGAGCCGTGACCCCTCTACAACTCTGGGGACTGGTGAACCTCCTCATCGGGCTGAGCTTGCCAGGTACCAAGCCCACATTCCCATCTGCTACCCCCTGTGTGCTGGGGACAGAGAAACCACCAGCCCTGGGGGCCCGTTGGCATGTCCATGCCCTGTGGAAGTTACCCACCTGTCAGGGGTTCTGCTGTGTGGCTCTCCCCTCAGCAGCATGCCTGCCCCGTAGCAGCACGTGATCAGGGTCCCCAGGGTAACGGCCCATCTCCCTTCCTGGCTGCAGGTGGCTGGGGAAGTGGTGCGGGAGATCTGTGAGCAGATGGGGATCAGCGAGCAGGAGGAGATCCAGGAGTTCGCTCTCTTTGTCAGCAAGAGCAGTGGCAAGTAGCAGAACCATGTTTGCTTCATCCTGGTACAGTTAGATCCTGGCAGAGTTAACTGGGGGGCGGGGAGGGGGTGGGCATTGGCTGGCTGAGAGCTTCTGTGATTCTCCCCCACCCCCACGCCCACCGCTCCTGAAATCCACTGGGCCAGGGCAGAGTGAGTCAGGCTTGCTCACCCTAGGCAGCTCTGAGGTGCACTGTGAGGAGGGGGTACAGCCTGGCTTCTTCCACCTCCCCTTGTGGGTGTTTCCCCCGGGCGCTGTTAGCAGGGAACAGTCCCTGCGTGTCTGACAGCACAGAGCTGGCTTTCCCCTTGAAGGACTGGTGGGTAGCGCTGTTGGATGCAGGGGACTGGGTGGGGATGAAGGGCCGGCCGGGGGTTGTGGGTGGCGGGGGTAATTTGCTCTCCAGGAGTTGCTGTAAGGTGGTGCTGATGGGACTGTGTGTGCAGGGAAGGTGGTGAGGCCCATGCACCAGGAGGAATACGTCCATGACTACCTGCTGGAGGACAGCTCAGTGATGCTGGAGTTACGCCGGGTCTCCTGGAAGACTCCCCTGCACTTTGAGAACGAGATTTACCTCAGCATTCACTATAGCCAGGTACCCTGCAGCCTCAGCGCTGCCCGCAGCGTGACCAGGCCCAGCAGCCCCGGGCAGCATCCAGGGGCACTGTGCAAACTGCTGAGGGGCTTCTCCAAAGGGCAAACTGCATGTGGGCTGCTGGAAATTCCCCAGAGCATCTCACGTAGGTACCATCCGTGCAGCCCAGGACCCCACTGCCTGGAGTGACCAATGCTTGATCCAGGTCCTCCCGGGCAGTAGGGGAAGCAGCCAGCTTCTGGGCTGAAGCATGGATCTGGGGTGGTGGTTGTCCCAGTTTATGTAGCTACTAATGCTCTTATGGCTCCCATCACTGTCAGATCCTCCTGGGTGCCTGTCCCCTCTCTCACATCTGCCCCAGGGGCACAGCCCAGCCCTCACCCAGCCCTGTGCATGGGGCAGCTGCCCTAACAGGCTGTCAGGAGGCTGTTTGCAGCCAGGGTGGCTAGGGATGTTAGCTATCAGTTAACTGAATAGTTGACTAAGCACATGAATAGTTGACTAAGCACATGAAATCTTAGCAGTTAGTCAACTATTCTATAGGCCCTGGGGGGGGGGGGGGCGAGGTGGCAGCCAGTGCGCTCTGGCCCCACTTCTGGAGACCCTCTGCCACCCCACACAGCTGCTTCTCTATCAGTGGCAGCAGCCCAGGGGGGCAGGCAGGAGCCAGTCTATGAGGGATTTAAAAACCAGCAGCAGCAGTCCCTGGCCGAGGGGGTCTGAGCTCTCTGCGGACAGAGGCTGCTGGAGGGGCAGGGAGTGGGAGAGGCTGCAGGGGGCTGGGACCCCCAGTGGACAGGGGCTCCTGCTGTGAAGTAGCCTCTGTCTGCCACAAAGTATCCTCTGTCTGCTTTGCAGCAGCAGCCCCTGTCTGCCGGGGGTCCCAGCCAGTGTTCCCTCTAAGATTTTCCCTCTGTGAGCGGAGTGAGTTTTGTCTTGTGCACCAATATTGTGGTTGTGTGTGCTGGTTTGGATGTGTGCCACTGTGGCACCCACCAGTTACTAACAAAATTACACACACCCAATTTAAAAGTGTATGTAAGAAAAAATACTAAAGCAATGGATAATTAACAAGGTGCATGATCCTGCACCTGTCCACCCAGAAAATCACCCAGCTTGCTGGCTCCTGCCCTTAACACACACTGTGCCCCCATCAGGACCACACACAGCCAGCTGGTACCTGTATGAGCCTGGCTAACTGCCTAGCCCCCCACACCCTGCAGTTGTGCCCAGCCTTGCAATCTGCGCCCCCATATGCCACCAGTATATAAACCAGGGCCATGCTATCTGCCCCCGCAAAAACAAACAGCCAGGACGTGGGCCTAGGGGCCACAGCCTATGCACCACTGCCCAGAGACCTGTGCCCAGGCCCACATCTTGCCTATTCCCCTCCACACATTGCCCAGAGACCTGTGTCCAACCCCGCACTTTGCCCTCCCTCCCAGCATTTACCTGTGCCCAGTACCTCCCACCACCACAGACGACTGGTGCCTTTGCCCTCCACCCTGCCAGCTTCTGTGCCAGGTCCCCACTGTCGTTGGCCCGTCTGGTACGACTCCGGTACCTGCTTCGCCGCTTTCCTGCCCAGGCTCCCATGCGGCTCACGGCTCTTCCAGCCCTGGCCACGCAGCAGCCTCCCACTTCACGGCTCCTCCGGCCCAGCCACCACCACAGCCCCACACCATGCGGCTCACAGCTCCTCTGGCCTGGCTGCTGCCCCAGCCGCCCGCCATGCGGCTCGTGGCTCCTCCGGCCCCGACCACTGCCCCAGCAGCCTCCTGCTGCCCACCATGCGGCTGTGCAGATCTGCGTAGGAGGTGCATGGGGTTGGCATTTTTCTGCACACGAGTAGCTTAGAGGGAACCCTGGTCTCAGCCCCCTGCAGCCTCCCTTGTCCCCTCCCTCCCAGCAGACAGGGCCTGGGCTCGCCGTGGGCAGAGGCTGCTTTGTGGCAGCCTTCCCTTTGCACAGCTGCCTCTCATAGAGGCAGCAGCGTGGTGGGGCAGGTGGCATCACAGACCCAGTGCTGGGGGGAAACAGCTTTTAAGCCAACTCCCCCCAGCACTGGCTCCTGCTCCCCCCTTGCCACCTCTGATAATTGGGGGAGAAAATGCGAGTAGTCGACTAGATTAACCGATAAGCCGAGGCTTAATCGACTAGCCGAATACTCGTTCGCATCCCTGCTGGTGGCTAAGTCCAATGTTTAGGTATCAGTTCTGACCCCTCCTGCTACATCCTCCTCCCTCGAGCAGCTCCAGAGTCTCTGTCCCCTTTGGGGGGGAGGAAGGGTCATGGGCAGCGCCCTGGCATCTGGGAAACAGGGCAGAGCTAAAGGGTGCAGTGCAGGCAGCTGGGTGTCACTGGCCGGGAGCCCAGAGGTTGACCATGTACCCAGAACACATCCCATAGAGAGCTGCTGGTGCCTTTTGGCGGAATACCTGGGAGAAGGAAGCGCGGCCTCGCTCTGGCTGGACCTTGTGGTCTAGGCTGTGGGGACAAGCAGAGCTCTTTGTACTGGGTTCCTGCTGTCCCGGGCCATTTGCACCAGGTTCCTGCTGTCCTGGGCCATTTGCACCTGCTAGAATGGGCTGGGAGCTGGGCGACTGCTCTCGCACTCTCACTAAGAGCTCCCTGCAGTGCGAATTCCAGGCCCCTGCTGCGGGTGGCCACCTGGGCCCGTGCTTAGTAGCTGGCAGGCTTCACCAAAGCCCCTTTGCTCTGCTTGCTCTCAGGCGCTGCAGGATTACCTGAAAGGGAAGCTGTTGCTGAACTACAACAGTGACCTAGAGAAGCAGGTGGGCAGCATGGCCCTTTTCCAGCACTGGGCTGGAGCCCTGGGCTCCCTGCCATCCATGTAAGTCTGCTGCTGTATGGAGTCCAGAGGAACCCGGGATGGCCAGCCTGGACCAGAGCAGTGCTCTGGGCTACCCAGAGTCCTGTCTCGGGGGTGGCCACCACTGGATGCTTCAAAGCAAGATGCAAGAAACCCTGCAGGGGATAATTCTGCACTAAGTGGCCAGTAGGGGAATTTCCTTCCTGACCCCAGGCACTTAGTGGCTGGCTCACAGCGGGAAGCATGAGGGTTTACACCCCTCTTATGCTCTTAACCGACCTGTCAATATTCTCATTAGCCACATAACTCCTTGTAAAAAAAATCCACTGAACTCCTCGCACGGGTACCTCGTGGCAGAAAGTCCCGCATGGTTACGTGCACTGAGTACAAAGGGTTTCCTCAGATCGGGGTTAGACTTGTTGCCTTTCCATTTTTTGGAACATTCCCTTGTTCTCGCTTCTTAGGGCAATGGTCTCGCTTGCATTGGACTCCCCAAATCTGTATCCAGGCATGTAAGAACTATGGCTGAAGGCTGCCCAGGTTACCATGGGGATAAAAGGCCTAGAGACAGCTTCCTTCCACTAGCTGTGCACTCCATGTTCAGGCTCCACTGCAGTGTCCTTGGCGAGCCTGTCAAATGCACCTGTGAGATGCCCCAAGCCAGTGCTGGTGCATTTGACCCAGCCTGGCTGTGGAGTGCTAGGTGGCCCAGAATGTCTGTGTGAAGGGGGAGCTGCAGTAAGGCCAAACAGAGGTGAGGTATAGTGAGCCAGGGGCCTGGTGGCCTCCGAGCCCCTACTAGAGAGCTGTAGAAGAAAGCAACCCCACGCAGCGCTGCAATCTTCATTAAAGAGTACAAGCTGCCTTGGGAAGGGAACTCTTTCACGGGGCACCGGCTTGCCCGTCACTGGTGTGTACGGTTCGTTCCTGCTGAAATCTGGGGTCCCCCGTGTTGGACTAATTCCACCAGTCCTACCCCTGCAAATGGGTCGCACGTCCTCCTGGTGCTCTCAGCTAGTTCTGTGGCTGCTAACCCTGCTTGGAAGTGAGTTAGGGCACGTCTACATGAACAGTAACTGAGCCAGCCTACGGCACTGCAGATGGCCGCACACTGATGTGCACGTGGGGGCTGCAGACATGCACTGCCTGGTCCCTAGTGCGCGCTGAGCCCAGCAGCCCCCAGGGCAGTGCATGACCCGCGTGGTAAGTGTTCCTGCAGCCCTGTCCTTACCTTCTCTGCTTGTCCAATTAGTCAGGAGCTGATGGACTATGTCCCCAAGCCTGCGCTTCAGCGCATCAACCCCCAGGCTCTCCAAAGCCAAGTCAAGCAACTGCAGGAAACCACGAAGCCACTTGGACAGCAGGATGCAAAAATACAGTTCATAGGTGAGGTAGCTGAGGTCAGGGGCCCGGGAGAGGCAAGGGAAGAGCCCTGAGAACTGCTTGCTGCCTGGGCTCAGCGGATGCCATCTGTCATTGGCTGGCTGCTGCCAGGCACCATTTACAAACTTGGCAATGGCTCTAAAGCCTTGATTAGCCCAGGACCAGGGAACCTGAGCCCTAAGACTGGGTCCCAGGCTCTCTTTGGAGGCCTGCCAGGGCCCAGACCCTCCAGGGCACCAGGCAAAACCCCTAAGAGCTTTTCCTGGGGCTCGGGTTTTGTGCAGCTTTATGTTCTGGGCAAGGCAGGGCAGGACAGGAGAGAAGCCCTGAACATAAAGCTGCACAAAACCCAAGCCCCAGGAAAAGCTCTGTGGCTGCAGTTTTGGGGGGGATTGTTCTCATGATCACAGTTTGATTTGCAAGTCAGTGGTGGGGGTGGGGTGTTTAGCGCCGTCTCCCGTGGCATGTTGTGGCTTTTGGACACGCGCCTTAGTGCAGCCTCTCATCGCCCTTCCTGCAGAGCATGTGAGGCAGCTGCCACTCTTTGGCTACAACGTGTACCCCATGGAGCGGTGCAGCGAGCCCAGGATCCCACTACCCTGCGTCCTGGGGGTCAACAGGGATGAGATCATGGTCATGGCCAGCAGCTCCCAGGTATGCTGCCCAGAGCACCAGGTTCAAGGACTCGCTGCCTCGTCCCATTCATGCATTCGCATTGTGCTTTTGCCTCCAGCTCTCGGATGAGACGAGGCCATAGCAGCCCACAAAACTAGTGGGCTGGATCCATTCCTTGCCACCCCCCCACCCCGCATGGCTGCACCAGGACCCCCCCCCCCCCCATCACCCCAGCTCCATGGTTTCCCCCGCTCTGTCCTCTGGCCCTGCACTGGCCGTGAAGAAGCTTGAGGGCAGAGTCCTGTTTCCTTACTGCTCTATAGTCAAATGAGGGTGGGGAAGCCCCCTCTAGGGACGGAGCATTGAGGGTACTCGGCTCTTGAGCTTCCGTGTCCCCTCTAGAGCAGCCCCTCTGATGCGGGTTCTCTCCCTGTGCACAGGAGCTGTACTGCCGCATCCCACTGAAGGAGGTGCAGAAGATACGAACGCTGCAGCCTCTGGATGACTCTGGGGCACCAGGGCTGGAAGTGAACTATGGCTCCGTGGCCGATCCTAAGACCATGTGGTTTGAACTATTCCAGGTAAAGAGAGCCTTGTGTGTGGCCTGCTACTGGCCAGCTCAGTTGGTTTCCCCAGCCCACGCTTTGTCTAGTGCTAGCAGCCTAGATCTCCACTGGTACCATCCCCTAGCCAAGAGATGAGGGCTCTACTGACTACAGTTCCCATCATCCACTGCTCCTGCTTGAGCCCAGCAGCATGGTTGGTAGGGAAGATAGTGCAGAGGCACTAGGGGCCCCTCGCTGCTCAGACTCCCCTTCAGACAAGGGTGAAGTTTCATTTTGGAAGCTGCATTACAGAGGCTAGAGCGACACACCCTCATTCAGCTACCTGTCTTGTATAGATTCAGTGAGTGCCCCTCTGCCGTGGCAATTCTCCACCCAGCCCCATGGAATTAACAAATCCCAAGAGATTTATACCTAGTGACCAGGGGCTAAGCGTTTCCTTTGGCACCTGCGTCATGTTCATTCTAAGTGTTGGACAGTGGTCTTAAAAGAACAATCAAAGGGAGCAAGGTAACGTTACCCCACGGAAGTGGCATTGCAGGGTTTGCTGGCCTCTGGAAAGGGTTAAAATGGAGGGGGGAGAGAAAGGGGTACCAATAAAGCAGCAGCTGCTTTGCCAAGAGAAGGCCCAGGGTTTAAGGCCAGCCCTGCTGGTTTAGTGGAAGTAGGTGGCTGAACGTAGCATTTGTTGGTGCCTGAATTTTCCACCTTTTCAGAAATGAGGAAGGGAAGGGGACAGGCGGGATGGTGGTGTTCAGGGAATCACAGCTTTTGGGCTGTAATCTTGACAGGCTAAAGAAATGTACCATACGATCACCGTCCTCATAGAGGGAGAATCTCATCCCTAGAGACCCAGGCTGGAAGACTGCCAAGCAGAACAGCGCTGTCCTTAGTTTGGAAAGCTTATCAATCAAGCACTCCTCCTACTGGCCTTCAGCAGGGCCAGCCCCATGCACCAGCCTGCTCTCCAGCTGCCTTGTTCTACTGCACACTGCCCGGGCAGCCTGTCCTCTAAGCTGTTTGGTCACCTTACTGCCTACACCAGCGCCTGCTGGCACCTAGACCTGCACCGTAGTGCTGCGTCTCAGCCCATTCCAGCCGTGGCATGGTTGGCAAGTCATTCCCATTCATCAAGTCCTTGGGAGCTGCATGATCCCACCAGCCAGAGCACAGCACCCAATGAAACAAGGCCCTGGGCTTTCACCAGCACCATCACAACCTGCTACAAGCAAACGGGGCCAGGGAAGCCCCTGGAAACCATGGCACTGCAGCCCTTTTTTGCACTGAAGTCTCGCAAGGGGGAGACTGCAACTTGGATTTTGCATCACCAAGAAAAAGGGCTTGTGATGTGACTCCCACTACTGGAGCCTGGCCTCTTCTCAGCTACTCTGTCCAAGAGCTGCCAGAGGTATTGGTTAATTACAGAGCATGGCAGGGAGTGAGAATACGCAGTTACCAAGTCTGCCATGGCAGAGCGCAAGCTGCACACGCGAGAATGGTGCCTGCTCGTTGATTTCTTACTGACAGGTGGCAGGTTGTAGGGTTCTTTAGATTAGAAAGAACCCAAGCGGCCCATACAGCTAAGTGTTTAAAGGACTGCTTGCTCAGGGAAGGAGGATACAAATTGCCCTCTACAGCAGACAGGCAAAAAGCAGACTGTATAAATAAATCCTTAATTTATTGTATTACTACAGATCTCCAGCTAGGCAAGAGGGATTAAGCTTCTGGGTGGGGGAGAAAAAAAAAACCACAAAATATTTAATAACTAATAAATTACTAAAATCTCAGTTGCTTTCAGAGCTATGAAAATAAAACCCTGGGCTGCCATGTGCAGTAGGTAGTAGTGTTACAGGGCACTTGGGGGTGGGGGAGGGAAGGCTGAGAAGCTAAACAGATGGGAAAGGTAGGGGCTGGAGCAGGCTGGGAATGAACAGTGCCTAATTGAAAGCCAGGCCCAATGCTCAACAAGTGAATCCCCAACAGGTGGCTAATGTGATGTGACCGGCAAAGGCAGCGGTTCCTGGTAGTTAAAACAGGACACTGGGCTAACACAGTCGACTTGTGGCCAGGGCTAACGGGCTTTCCTTGCTGGCGCTGACGGTTCCCAGTTTGAGCCATGAATGCTGCCTTTTAGCTGCCTGTCCTGACAGGAAATGGAGGGGAGAACAGGTTAGCAAAGAGCCTCCTCAGGCTGGTGCTCTGGCAGGGACACGGTGCACACTCACTCCCTAGAAGCCTGAGCACTAGCAGCCAGGAGTGCTACAGGCTGGTTCACTCCACAAGCAAAGTGTAGCACAAGCTGCTAACCAGAGCCCCACCCAGCCCCAGGGCAATTCAGCCTTCCTTTGAAACAGCCCCACTGCTTTAGATAATATACCTGCAACAAATCTATCGCCCCCACAGGCGGGGGGGACGGGGGGAGGCTCTAATTGAAACTGGCCCCATGCTCCCTTCTCCCAAGGCCTGGGCAGGGGCAGCACCAGGCCACTATGAAAGAGTAGAGGGGGATAGAGAGAAACCATAAGTGACAGCAGAGGAAAGAGAAGCCTCTGGAAGTAACACCCTCTGCCAGTTCTCTGTTATAAACCTATGCATCCCCTCCTCCACACAGGGCACCCTAGGCATTCCCTGGCAGGAGCCACTAGTCACAGCAGGGAAGGAGGCAGATTCTGCTCCTGTGTCAGCCCTCATAGGTGAATTAGAACCGCTAACTACAGTAAAGCCCCAGGATCCCATGGACTGACAAGGTAGGGGTACAGGTCCTCCAGGACTGCAGAGAGGTAGACAAGAGAATCGCTCAGCTAGGAAGCCTTAGCTAAGCCAGAGGGGCAACCCTCCACTCCCAGGAGGAGTTCCAGGGGATTTTTAATGGCAAAGCAGAGGCCAGATGATTTTATGGCCACATCCGAAAGATCCTCTTGCAGAATGGTTACAGCATGTACAGCACTTGTCTTGCTGCCTTGCCGGGAATGTGACCGTGCGGTTCTGGAGCATGAGGGTGTTAAAGCCCCTGCTTAGCAAAGTCACACATGTTGCTGCAGCACAAGCGGCAAGGGCACAGCTAAAAGAGAAATGTCTGAGACAACAGGCACAACTACCGGGTCTGCTTTCCCCCACGAACTCACCAGAGCCGGTTCGCTGGAAATGGAGCCCAGAGATTCCAGCTAAGAAAACTGTGGTTTCCAAACCCGATTGTCCATTCCTCTCCACCACCTCCTACCATTCAGCTCAGCAGTTGCTCCGTCAAGGGAGCAAGTGACTCCACTTTTCCCCAGGTGTTTAAGGCCCTACGCATGCCCAGTAAGGTAACTGGGACCAGCAGAGCGCAGCACATGTAATGCAAAGAGCCCATCGCAACTGTCCCATTCGGTTTATTGTCCATTTACCATGCACCCTGCAGTAACAAAAGCCCAGTTTCCCTTAGGGGTCGATGTAGCAACACTATTGCAGGCAAGGCCAATATCGGCGCCAGGCAGAGCCCACAACTACTAAATGTAACAGACAATCCTGGACATTAGGGTCATGTTACAACTCACCGACTTCCCCAGTTCAGGCCCTTGCATAACACAGCAGCAGATGCACCAGAGCTACTGGGTCCAAGTGCCACAGCAGCGGGCAGGTCATTGGCTGGACCAGCAGCATCACCCTCTGCCCTAAGTCCCTGGGTTAGGCACAGTGAGCAGATATGGCTTCAGGGGCTAGAAGCAAACACTAGGGAAGTACATGAACTTTGGTGTTGCTCCCTTGTAACACACAGCCTGGGGGGCAGTGGAAAGAGATCTATCAGTCTGTCCAGGCTAAGGCACTAGTGCCCACACCAGTGAAAGAGCATCCGGAGGTGGCCACAGTAAAACCAAAATTCAGGGTGTTCAAAAAAAAAAAACAAAAACAAAAACAAAAACCCAACAACCCACAAGCCTGCAAGGGGTCCCAGGCTGTGGGAAAGCAGATGCTGCCATAGCCCATCATCTAAAACTAAACGTTTTTTCCAAAACAAACATCCCCTCTAGGAACTTAACCACCAGCTCCCATCAAACGAACCCTGAGCAAAGCGTGGGCATTTGAATGTGTTTTCAATGTAAGGCTTCAACTGGTAACATTTCAATAAAAGCACTGGGATGGGTGGGGAGGATCAGAGACACTTGCGGGGAGTAGCAGGATTTGCACCCCACTTGGAATCGGAGCCTGACATTCTCAGCCCTTCATAGCCAGCAACTGGACGCAGAGCAGGATGGCTGAGCAGCATTGGCAGACCCCAGACCCCTTTGCAAGGACTGCTGAAGGACTTTGTCGTCCATTAGGCAACAGAGGCGCTCCACAGACAGATTCCCAGGGGGTCGCCGCCCTGGAGATGTTCTCGATGCCATGGAGAACAAGCAGCCACATGAATGGGAAACTCCCCCATGTTAGCGTGAGCTGGGCGAGCTGGGATCATCTTTCCGAGCTGGGCAGCTCTTGCCAGTCTGTCTCGTTTTCACACCGGACTCGGGTTTTGAAAAACTCCTTGATGAGTCTCTGTGCTTCTTCTTTCACTGCAGCAAGAAGGGACAGCCGCTCTGAGGAGATGCTGTCAGAGTGGGCACCCCTCCCCACAAGTCCTTGACTCATCTAGCCCCAGTATTGCCCCAGCTGTCTACATTGCCTCCGCCCCCAGCCACATCCCTATGTGGCAACTTACCAGCCTTGCGGACGGGATTCTTCTCCTCCGCCAGTAAGTGAGAGAGGTGTCGGGCAAATCCCTTGAACAGCTCCTGCAGGGTAGAGAAAGCAAGTGCAGAGACAAGATTACCCATTGCTGCAGTCACATCTCACCACACAATCTGTACAGGGTCACATGCCTTTGCACAGCGCCTAGCACCTTTGGGCTGTAAGAGAAACAGAGATGTGCTTAAAGTTCACAGGCGAGATGCCCTGTTGTACATAGGTGTCGGGAGAGACAGTCCCTGCCTTCAGCAGCTCAGGGCTGGATTTGCTCGGCTCACAGATCGCTCTCAATTTTTAACATGAAAGTCTGAAGGGCATAAATACAGGATCCCCGCAGCACCACAGCAGTCAGCACACAGCATGCCTCTCTGGAACGGCTCTCACTAGAGCAGGGGGCTATACCCAAGATGGACACACCCTTCCACCAAGTAGCAGTGAGTCTCTATCATAGATCCCTGTAAGCGGCGCGGCTGCCTACCTAGTGCCATGTAGGTGCTCGAGGCCCCCACACAAGGAGCGGAGGAGGGCCCCCCACTCCCAGCCTAGCCTCCAGTCTGGTGGCTGGGGAGGGACAGTCTGAACCAGGCATCTCCCCAGCCTGAAGGCAACGGGCGGAGCAGCAAAGGCCCTAGAGCTCTCCTGCCGGAGCCCAGGCAACCTGTTCCCAGACCCTCCCCCCTGCCACAGCCTGTTCCCAGACTCCCCACCCTGTGGCCAGAACAGCCTGGGTGGCTGGGGCTGCCTGGACCCCCACCTGCAGTGGCTGGGGCAGGCTAGAGCCCCTGCCACAGCCCAAGCAGCCCAGACCTCCCCCTGCAAGCCACCCGGCCCTGGAGCCCCAGGCCCCAAGAGCCCATCCTCTGTCCCAGCCCCACTTGAGAGCCTACACCCCTAGCCAGAGCCCTTACACCCCAAGTTTGTCCTAGCCCTGAGCCCCCCAACCCCACCCTAGAGCCCTCACACTCCTGTACCCCAACCCTCTGCCCCCCCCGCCATATGAATTTTGTTCTGTGCACCAAAAGGTGACGTGTCACACAGCCCCTCCATGACACACACCACCTCCACAATGGTGCACAGAACAAAATTCATTCTGCTCAGCGGTGGGAAAAATTAGGGGGAACATGGCTCTCTATGGTTAAACATGAACAGCCCCCAGGATCATGCACCTCCCTCCGGTCCCAAAAGGCTTTAGGAGACACAGTTCTGGGCTCCTCCTGATAGAGAGCTGCAGCCCATTCCCTACCTTGGAAGCAAATTTACCACCCTTGTAGAAAGGGGTCAGGTATTTGACGACAATATCTGCGGTCTCTTTGAGGGACACGCCTTTGAGCGCTGGCTGGATGGTCTTGGTCGTTCCTTCTTTATCAACCTGTGACAAACTCGGATCAAAAGTCACCTTCTTCTTCACTGGGCCCAGGCCTTTGCCCTCTGGTTGCCACAAGATGGAAGATGTTGCTGCCGTCTGCAGCCTCTTCCTCACAGGGCTCTCCAGATCCTAGAATGGAGCGAAGAGGAGCAGCCATTTCATGCTCCTAAGCCCAAGCTACCATCAGAGGCCGAACCGTCCCCATCTACCCTGCAAGCTGTTCCCATACAGAATACCAGGTGGCAAAGCCGCTCACAAACTCACTTCCCTGGAGACAGGCCCTGGGCTAGCCATGGGGAAGGTACTCATGGCATTAATCTAGGCAGCCCCACAAGTCCCCTTTTCTGTGTGAGGGGGAATTAGGAGAAAGCCTGTGGGATTTGCCTCTCCAGGGACTGCAGTAGCTGAGTGGTAGGGCACTCCTGCAGGAAAGTGGGATGGGGAAATCTTGCATGTCCCTTGGAAATACCGCACTGCACCGCATCGCCCCCCCCCCCCGGGGCGAACCTAAGTAGAGACTGCAGGAAACAAGGCCTAGGAGAGATCCACAACGGCAATTTGCTCTGCTTTTTAGTTAAACGCTTAACGTCCCACTGAAGGGATGGTGCTGCAGCCAAGAGAGCCAAGTCAAACCCTGGGCTAGGGGCTGCAAGGCAGGGTGCTCAGCCCTTGCTGTGAGACCCCCAAAAGTCATTGCTCTGTAGAGTCAGCCTGGGGGGCTGCCCTCTTGACCAATAAAGGAAGATATTCAGGACCCCACCTGCATCAGGGATGGGGATTACCAGGTAGGTACCATTGTCTACATCTCTCAGGGGGAAAATGACAGGTGGAGAGCCTGACTGCCAGACATGCTGAGCACCTCCAGCTTCCAGAGACTTCAGCCAGAGCTGTGGGTGCTCGGCACCTCCAAGGACCATGGCAAAAGCGCCCTGCCAAGTCACACCATGCATCGCGACAGGGGTGTAAAAAGTGCACAAAAATAGTGACCGTGTAACCGATCAAAACTCTGCTGGTTACATGGTTAAATGTTCTACCTGGGGACGTAGGGGCAGGGAGGGAAGGGCGCTGGAGGGCTTCCGGTGCTGCCAGCCTGCTCCCAGCCCTGCGGGCTCCACCAGCCACCAGTCTCATTCCCTAGCAGAGGTTAACCTTGAACAGGAACCGATAAGCATCAGCCTATCAATTAACTGGTTCAACTCTTACCTCCCTAGTCAATGGCAGAGCCAAGCACAGGTCCCAGGAGCACAGACTCCCGCTTAGACCATATTGCTGCTCTCTGCTGGGTGCAGGATTGCACTACACGCGGATATCAGATCCTGCCAGGTGAGGTCAACCAGGCAGGTCACTTCCAGAGAGAAGCTGGGCACAAAGCTGAGCAGACAGAGGGGAAGAAAATGAAATTCAGGAAGGTCTCACCTCATCTGATCCTGGCCTCTTCCCACCTTTGTGCTCCCCAGTGCAGGCTGTTTCAATTTCCCAACCAGGTTCGCTGCAGCTGAGGAGGGAGGAAAAAGACAAGATCATTTCTGGGTTGATTATTCAATGACAGGAACTTGCTACGAGATGAAGACGTCACCAGGCTGGGATTTCGCAAGTGGCAGATTGCGGTAAAGCAAGAATGAGACGCCTTGCCCAGTCTAGCTCAGAGTTAGAGTGTAATCCACGGTCTATCGTGGCAGCTCTCAGTCACTGCACTCCCAGGGCTGCCTATGTTAACAAGACACCACTGGGATGGACTGGGCAAAGCAGGAATGAACGGGGTAGAACCTCAGGAGCTCTCTCACCTTGGTTTTACCAGACCATCTAATCCTGCCTGTGTGGCCTCAGAGCCAGGGTTGTGCGCTGACTCCAAGTCTTGACTTCTCTCAGTCAGTGCTTCCTCCATCTTACTTGACTCATGATCCTCCACCTGGGGTTGCCCAGATGTGTTTCCTCCTGAGACACTGGCATTTGCCCGAGGTGCCTCTTTCTGCTGACATTCTCGAAGAGGAGGAGACTGAGGTAGCTCGCTCACAGGACAATCGTCTTCCTCTGCCGAGACGCAGTCTAAGGCTTTAAGCCCAGCTTTGGAGACAGAGAAGAATTTGGAAATGTTCTGGGATTCTTTTCTGGCTGCTTCTGCTAGCAGCTGTTGCTTCTTGGTGAGTTTTGCCTTCTTGATAGGGCTCTCCCACAGGACATCTGCCTTTGAACTGGGTTGCTCTCCCTTCTTGTCAAGGGCACTTTCGTGTACGACTTCAGCTGCCTTTTCCTCAGTCTTGAGGGTAGAGAATCTGGCCATTTCTGAATCACATTTACTGTCACCTTGCCTGCTTGGACTATTCCCTTCCCTCTCCACAGGCTTAGCATCATTCTCTTCCGTTGTCTTCAGCAGCTCGGCAGCAGTCTGGAACAAGCTGGAACTCTTGCGAAACCCAGCTCCTATCCGCTTGGGTTTAAACTACAAAGAGAAGGGAATGAAACAGAGGGAGAGCACTGGAGTGATGATGAGCAACCAAGAATAGTGAGCAGGCCACATGCGTGGCTCTCAGTGGGTCACAGCATCCCACGGCTCACTGGGGTTCCACCTGCAGCCTTCCCCGTTTGCCCCTTGTGCACTGGCGCACTGCGCCCTGGATCTCCTCCTCCTCCCCCACCCTCCCAGTGCTCTCGGCACGCCATGAATCCACTGATTCGCACTCGGTCCCTCTTCCCTCCCAGAATTTGAACAGCAGCGAACAGCTGATTCATGGCATTGCAGCTCTGGGAGGAAGGGGGAGGAGCGAGGATGGAGTGCAAATCAGTGGATTTATGGCACTCTGAAAGTGCTGGGGGGGGGGGGGGAGGAAGGAGTAGGAAGTGCAGGGCTCCAGTGCATGAGGCGCGCAGGGTGGTGGGGGGCAGATGGGGGTCCGTGGGCCGCTGCAACTCACTGAGATGAAGGAGGGCCACTCATGTAGCCCACTCGCCAGAAGGAGGCCGATACGGTCTGCTGACATCATGGGGCCATGGACGGGATGGGTAGCAGGAGATGTGGGAACAAACACAGCCAGAACCTCAGCAGGCAGCTCTGGAAGAGGGGCTGCACTAGGGCATGCAGCAGGCCGCTGTGGGCCAGGGTGATCTCCTCATGGTCTAAGGGGCATCCGTGAACACACCAGCCAAGAGCCCTTGCTCACAACAGCATACAGGAGCTGCCAGCTAACGTGAAAGAGGCCAAATTCACAGCCCTGGCCAGCAGAGCTCCCTGTAGCATGGGAAGCAGCGGGATGATTTCTCCTCCCAAAGCACTTCACCTCACCTGGAGGAATCAGCTCCTGGGCTGAGGGGTAGCTCAGTCCAGCCTCACCCTGCCTTCCCACAGCCGCTCTGCTGAGGCTGCCAACCAAGGTGCAGGCAGTCCCAAGAGTGGCTCTGTCACGTGAGCACTCGTGCGCTGCACGGAGCCCAGCCAACCCACTTCACAGTGCTACTGAAAAGTAAAGTAATCAAAGGGTACCAGCTTTCAGCCACTTCACACTGGGCTGGGCTGGATCTGGCAGGGGGGAGGAAAGGGATTAGCCCTGGGTAACACACTACAGAGCTTAAGCCTGTCAGTCCAGAGTCACTGGATGGAATCTGCTGCTCCTTTCGAGGGGCACCCACTGTCTAAACACAGCCATGGCTGCACGTAAGGGAAGGAAGCACTCTGCACTAGGGACGGGGGAGCTGTAGCCCCAGAATATGGGGACGGGCAATGTCCTTGGCTGGGTGATGCCATGCCAGGGAGGAGAAAAGCTCCTTGGCACAGTGGGGTCTGAAACCAGTTAGATTTATTACACACAGATGATCCAACGTAACTCAGGAACTGAGCGGTCCTCCTAGGGGAGCTGCCCGCCAGAAGTGGAACGGGAAACTTTCTACCGTGTGCACTCAGCCAAAGCTAAGCAACAACCCTTGCAAAGAACCAGGCCCCAAAACCCATCGCTTGCCTTCTCCTCTTTGCCCAACCTCACAGCCCATGTTTTACGGCCTCGCCAAAACCCGCCTGGGCCGTTTTCTAGAACAGGCCAGTCAGCGTTTTCATGAAGCCAGCTTAGCATGCGGGATTTTACACAGCCATAGTCCAGGCCCACCCGAGCACACCAGGCCCTGTGATCATTCTGTGCAGCAGCCACCTGTACTCACCGAGTAGACTTGGGATGCAGGGAGAAAGCCATCTTCAGCTGAGGAGTCAGGCTTTGTCCTGGGGCTGCTACCCTCACCAGCTCCTGACCCAAATGCTGGATATAACTCCCCTTCTTTCGAGGCTTTGTTGATCTCCGCCACCTTGGGTTGCAAGAGAAGAAAAACCATCCCCAATAGCGGCATCTTTATGTCTCCTCCTCCTCAGCATGCATCACAACCCTTTTTGGCAAAGGGCAGGTCTCCCCCGAGGGTTGCTCCTGCCTCATGGCCACGAATCATCCCAGGCTGGCTCAAGCCCACTGCCTCACCCATGTCAGGATTTTCTACTATGAAACGATGGTGCAGTCACAAGGTGACAAGGTGGATGGGGGAATCAGATGTCCCGATTTTACAGGGGCAGACCTGATTTTCAGGGGGTTTCTTTTATGGTTACCTCCCATGCCACATCCTGATTTTTCACACTTGCTATCTGGTCACTCTAGAGGTCGAGAGAGCCCCCCGCCCTTATTATTTTTAATGCCAGGTCCTTGTCCAATGGCTGGAGATGCTTTTGTAGCACTTTACGCATGTGCACTGAGATGGGAAGAGCCCCCAGTGGATTTCTAACCAACATCTGGAGGGTAGCCAACAGGGAGGGAGAGTCCAGTGAGAAAAAAGGCTCCTGGAAGTGTTAGAAAGAGCCTGAGAGAGACAAGCCAGCAGAGCAAGTGCTGGAACACACACAGGGGGAACGTGCCCTTGAGTCTAACGTAGGGCTGGGCAAGATGTGGCTTGGGGGTCGAATCCAGCCCGCCTAACACTTTGATCCGGGCTGGGGGCTGCATCTGGCCACTATCTAGTTATACCCTGCAGCCCATATCACCAAATTTCCTGGTGGTGGCTCAGGCAACAGGATCCTATTTAAATGGCTCCCGACTCCGTGTCACGGCGCTGCTCCAGAAGAGGCTGGAGCTTTGAGCCTTTTAAATAGCCGCAGCAACTCCACGCAGCTGCCAGGCAACATGGTAGTAGTGAGGCCGGGAGCTACAAGCCCTTTGCTATGTTTTCGATTCAAAGCCTCTGGCCCCAGACAACTCTGGTGGAGGCTAGTCCCCAGCCCCACCCCTTCCACCCCAGCCCCCTCCCCTTCTGGAGCCAGCCCATGACCACATACCAAAATTCGTTAAGCAGCCTCCCTGCGAAAATGATTACCCACCCCTGGTCTAACACATGCCATGCTCAATGGGGACAGGAGGAGCAGCTCCAGGATGCCTCCCCCACTCCCTACCTTCTTTACCACAGTTGCTTTGTACAAATTGGGCATTTTACTGGTTCTGAAAGCCTCATACTCCATCTCCACAGCGCAGGCGTGGGGGTCTGACCTGCAACACATGCGTCACGTCAGTCAGTCAGTTCAGGGAGGACTCGGCTCTCCCCTTGCGAGGGGGGCGCTAACGTTGGTGAACTGTCTCCCGTGGGGTGTGGGTTGGTCAGGCCAGGGTGGAAGCAGGGCTGGGATGTGTCAAGCCTGCAGGTGGTGGCCAAGGGGCTGTTTTGGTGCCTTTCAGGGGCACAGCGGATTTAAGTCCAAGCACATCTCTCCTCTTGCACCTTTGGAGATTCTCCTCTGGTTTGCACTGTAGTACACTAGCCCCCTCTGGTGCGGCAATGGGGCACAGCAATTCCTGGAATCCCATAAGCAGAGCTGGTGGGACTAGCCCAATCCCCGGCTCGGTGCACTCAGAGAGATATGGGTCTGCTGGCGCTGCCATGTGGGGCTGAACTCAGCTGTGGGGCTCAGCCAGGAACATGGATGGAGGGAAGAGCACTTTTACAGAGGCCCCTGAGGTGAGTCACTGACCGGGGTGCCCACTGAACACAGTGATCACGCTCAGAGCAGGGAGGCCCTGCTGGTCCGGGCCTCTTCTCTACACCCCTTCCTGTGCCTTGTTTTATACCCATGTCCAGTCGGGGCTGCCTCCTGGTTGCTGCTCAGAGCTTCTACCAACATCTTCAAGCAGTGTTCTCGGGCCTAAAAGCAAAGGAGAAAGAGGAGATCCTCTTGCAGGAGTGGCACTGCCCTTCTCCCCCACCCACTCAAAGGGGCAGGAAGGGGCAGGCAGCACCTCTGGCCTCTGTGGAGGAGTGTGTGTAGGAAAAATGCCGCACTGAATTCAGCCTTTCCTTACCTTGACTGAGAGTTTGGCGATTTTCCGGCTGGCAGCGTCTTTCAAGGGACAGCCTGCATCTGCCAGAGAAGTGGTGGTTTAAAGAGATGCTCTCCACCCTTCTGTTCCCTCCCACACCACCCCCACCTCCCTCCCAGGGGTTAGTACGATACCTCTGGGATTTGCCCTCCTACCACGCCACCCATGTGCCATTACCAAGACCCCCTTTGGCAGGGTGGGAGGACTCTGCCTGTGAAAAGCTCTCCATCCCAGCAAGCCCTTTTCTAACTACCCCATTCAGGGCGAGACGGTGAGAGGGAGGAGCTGAGCACAGGGGTAGCTCAGGTCTTCCAGGAGGTACATCAGCTCATCTAGAGATCTGCCTAGTTTCACTACAAATTACACAAAAAGCACTAGTGAAGTCAGCACAAACAAACATTTCACACAGAGGGACGTGCTTATACTGCTCTATAGACTGTAGGCTGAAACATAAGGGCAGTAGTTATAGTCCAATGGATTTACATGGGAAAAGTGAGGAAGTGAGCCACTTTTCAGTAATAAATGTTGTGACAAAGCTCCTACTCGAGCTTGGTGGGTCCTGGACTTGAGCAGATTGCTTGTTTTAATTTAGGCACCACACCTAGGGCATCAGCTTGCTGGCTGCTGAGCTGCTCTATAATTGGCCAGCTTGCAATAGAGGGAAACCCAACTCCACAGTCTTGGTGGACCCTCCAAATGATGTAGGCCTGAGGAAACCCCTTTCTTTTCTCCAGCCAGTCTTTCCCCCCCCCCCCCGCAAGTGGAAATGGGGAGTGGGTGGTAGGTGGATCCAGGCTCACCCTCTTCTCTGGGTTCCAGCCCAGGGCCCTGTAATAGCAGCTGCCTATAAACATCACCAACACCAGCTGTGTGACAGCTACAAAACCCCTGGGCTATCTCCCCCACACCTTCCCTAGCACCTTCCTTATCACAGGTTCTACTTGTGCTTGATCCTCTGTAGCACTCCTTCTGTCTTCTCAGCTTCCCACGCACTGACTTCAGAGAAGCACTTTTTAACAAGCCTGAACTGGTTCATTAATTAGCCACAAGTGTTCCAACTGGAAGACAACTTAATTAGCTCCAGGTGCTTAATTGCCTTGATTGATTCTGACAAGTTACTGCTGGTTCTGGACTAGCCCAGGCCAACTTACTCTGGGAACAGAGATTTACTCATTCTAAGGCTAATATACCTCCCTTCCGTGTCTCTCTTATACCCCTCTGGCCTGACCCCATCACAGTGTGCTGTGTCACTTTTGTATTTTTGGGTCTGATTTTGTAAATTTTTAAATGGTGAAACTTGGAGTTACACAACAGAAATAAACCTTGAAAGGGGCACAGTAATATGGAGCCACCCCTTTGGACTGTAGCAATAATTCTATTGCTTGAGAAAGCTCCAAAACAGTACAGGTCAAAATGGCAAAACCTTCCTCAAATTTGACACAGTGGCCAAAACTGAGGTATTTAGATGCACAAAACTGGAGAGGCTGAAAGCCCTGATCAAAAGGTGTCCCTCTGGGCAGGCTGCATCACAGAAAGATTTGAGCTGAGATTGATCTCTTCCAGCAAGGAGTTCCACAGCCAGGGACACACTGCTCTGGTCCTGGTGCCCAAGAGTTGGAGCATGGACCAATCCAGCTGTGTCATCTCTGTGGATCATCCAGCCACAGGAGAGGACTAAGTTGCATTCTTTGTTCACTCAGATGTTGGTGCTACATAAGGCAACCAGGGTGTCCCCTCCCCATGGAATTCTCTCGCTGATCGAGACCATCTGGTAAAACTATAAAGCAATGGTGAGATCTACCTGGAGGGACAAAGTCATCTTTTTCTGGTTCTTTGCCCTGCAGGGAAAGAGAGAGACTGAGGTCAAACTTTTCCATCATGAGCAACATTTATGAAGGACTATAGCGAACACAAGAGCTCCTGTCCACAGCTCCAGTCACCTGTCCCAGGAAGGGTGATGCCAAAATGCGAGGGAAGTTGGCAAAAAGGGCAAGAGACTGAGGAACAGGAAAGGGTTGGCAATGCACAAAACAAAGAGTTGCCAGAAAGTTGGCAATGCCAAGGCCAGAGGGGCTGCAGACAAGATCTCCTTCACTAGAAGTGGGCATGGGCTAGCTTGTAGACATGTCACGGATATTTTCTTCACAGAGGGGCAGCTATATTTGTCAGCATTACATAGTGAGATCCGGGGCTGAAAAGCTCCCTGGGAAGATGGAGTTTTAGCATTCTGATGCTATAGGTTCAGAGGGTTAAATATAGGTGAGTCTCCTGGTGGATTTCTGGGCTCTCCTGGACTGATCTCCAGTGAGTCATTAATCCCCTGTGGGGAGACAGGTTGGGCAGGACACGGAGCATAGGAGTGGAGGGAGGAAAGGGGGAAGAAAGAGGGGCAGATGGTGCAATGTCTCTACACTGTTGGCTCATATCTTGGCAGCCCTTCTCTATCCCTCTGTGCTAGGGTTTATTCTGAAGGAAACAGATAAGAGTTGTTGGACTTTCCACTTCTTCCTGGAGCTCAAATGCAGACTCCCAGTTAATCAGAGACTTAAGGGACACAGAGGTACTATTGAGGACTGATAAGAGACCTCAAGCTTTTTGGCTTTCAAAATTAGAGGCCTTGAGAGCAGTTTGAAGAGGGCCCTGTGCAATTCTTTACTAAAAACAGTCACTTCTATTAAATGCAATAAGCGAGTTCCCTATTTACAAGAAGCCCATCATACACCAAGATCTTTCATCTTTTTCCATGTGATAGATTGTAGAGGGACAGGAGCCATCAACTGTCTTCATAGCATAGCTCCCCTCTGCTCTGTCTCTTCCCAATGGCTGGCTCTCCAGCTGCAGACTGGTCCACAGACTGAGGCCAGCTGGAGATGCATTTGCCATCCATCCCTCTGCACCCCCCGGCTCCTGGAGGAATCCTTAGAAGACTGAGGTTGTGAGGTTTTATGCAGAGACCAGTTTCCACATATCTCCTGGAAGCAGGAGGAATAGTCAGGTGGTTCCTGAAACTGAGGAGATGGCTCTGACTTTTGGTGGAGCTCCAAGGTCAATGGGAGATCAGAGGGATTGAGGGGGTGTGTGAACACCACCCCCCAGACAGAAGGGCTTCAGGGCAAACTAGCTCAGGAAACCTTGGAGAGTCTTCCTGTTCTGGGCATCCCCTTCTACCAAAAAACTCACGCTCATCTGATCCACAGTCTGGAGACAAGGCCCATCCATGTTTGAATTGAGTAAAACTACGGAGGGCCAGCCCTCAGATTTACAGACTTCTAGTTTTGATTTGCCAATAGGTAAACCTCTCTGGGTGATTGCTGCCCCATTGAGCGTCCTGCTGTAGTCACAGGAAGCTGCTGTGTCTGCAGTAGAGGCAAGTACACAAAAGCCAGAAGCCCTCTGATTGCTTATGGAAGGGATGTCAACTCACTTTGCGCAGATTCATCTGCTTTTTGTAGAAGTCGTTCCACTCCCGTTTCCAATTTCCCTCGCTGGCTTCATCCCCGCTCCCACCATTTTCTTCGTCATACCTGAATGAGAAGGCAGGAGAGTTACGAGAGGGATACGACGGCAGGAGCAGATGCAAAGGCATTAAAAAACCTGCACCATAGCAGGAATTGGTTTTCTAATGGGCTTTTATGAACAGAGCTCTGTTCTGCCACCCTTCCTCAAGCTGAACTCTGCTTCCTCAGCAAAGGGTCCACTGAAATCAACAACAGTGAGTAAGGTCAGCCCAGCTCGGTCCCTCCTGGCCTAAGCTACACCACCACAGGCCACCAATCTAAGTCACGCAACTTCAGATACATGACTAACATAGTGGAGGTTGACGTTCTTAGATGGCCTGTCGTGAGTCGAGAGCAGATGCTCTCCCATCAACTCTGCCTATTCTTCTGGTGGAGCACCGGAGTCTACGGGAGTGCACTCAGCAGTTGATCTATCACATCTGTGTTATACGCTATAAACCGACCCGCTTCCCCCTGTGGCGGCGCGTCGGGGTTCCCCGACTCCTGCACCCCCGTAATGGCACGGACAGACTCCACCGGCCAGTAGAATAGAGGGAGTTTATTGCTTCTCCAGGATACAGCACAGCACAGATGTCATCTGGTTACAGGAACCGGGCCTAGGATGCCTCAGCCCCCCTTGAGATGGGGGATGCTGGGCCCCTAAATTCCAGCCCCTCTCAGCCCTAGGCTGTCTCCTCCATGATCCCCGACAGAAACTAACTCACTCACTTCCAGCCCTGCCCCCAGCCAGGGCTCCACCCCCCTCCTTCCCATTGTTCCGCTCCATGGGAGATACCTGTCTGACGAGTTTCGAAGCCCCCTTGCATAATGACTCATCCCCTGCCCTGCTGGGCCGTGCTGCAGACAGCAGCCAGTGGAGGTCACTGACAACCCACTGCCCAGCATAGCAACCAGCAAGGTACCCACACTACGTCACACCCCCCCTCCCCGGATCAATCGCTGCCCCTTGATCCAACAGGTAGCGTGGTCATCCCTGAGGGCATAGCTACAACTGCTCTGAACAGAAGGTACAGCCAAGATCAGTACAGTCGGTGGCAAGCAAAGCCCTGTGTTAAAGCGATAATCTGTCTCTGGGTTCAAATACAGACCAAGGTCATTAGCAATGTGAGTAATTTGGCTGCATCCTACTGCCAGGCTCATCTGATGAATGAAGCCGTCAATCTCTCGAAGCCGAGGTCTAGAAAGGCAGGCAGTGCTGCAGAGGTGCACTGATAGAAGTTTGCTCTGTGTCTGACCGCATGATGGCTGCAGCCCAGCAATACTAACAGCCTTTTGCTTCAAAATCCACTTGCAAAACAGGAGTTACACATGAGGCGGAGGGGAATTCATAACTACAATGCCACCATCCTGCCACTCGTCAGTAGCCCCATCATCCAAGTGTGCTAGTATAATGCTGACAGGTGGAACCAAACCCAGGACTTCTGGAGCTTAGTGCAAGAGCTTCTACAACAGGGATGGGGAACTTCAGGCTCGGGGGCTGGATGCGGCCTTCGGCTTGCCTGGATTCAGCCCCCGAGGCTCAGGGGGCTCCACCCAGCATAGGGGAGCCCTGCACTGGTGCTCCAACCCCCACGCTGCCTCCTGCAAGATTGGAGCACACAAAATCTACTAGCCTGGGCCCCCCTAGGCTTCGGTGTGCACAGGGAATGTGGGGAGTGGTTTTTTTTCCCCCTCTCCCTCTCCATAAGAAGTCTAAGTGCCCTGGGACAGCACACCACACCAGAGAAGGTATACAGGTTACACTAAGCACTCTGTAGATTTAATCACACTTCCCAACACCCATCTCTGCTTTACCAATAAGGGGAAACACAGACAGAGAGAGGTCAAGCAACGTGCCCATGATCAGTGAGCAGTGAGTGCTAGGACTAAAACTCAGGAGAAGTCTGGAGCTAGCCCAGGGGTGGGCAATAAATTCTGAAGGGGGAGGCCCACTCCTTAAGTTTTGGAAGTGGTTGCGAGCTGCCCCAGAAGGGGTAGAGCCTCAGGCGAAAGGGCAGGGCCTTTAAATAGCAGGAGTTGAAAGGGCTTGCCTTTCCCTGGCGTCTCCCAGGCAACGTGTTAGCAGTGGGGCCAGGAGCTGTGAGCCCTTTCAACTGCTTCTATTTAAAGGGCTCGCACCTTAGCGGCGCAGGGAAGGTGTGAGCCTTTCAACTGCTTCTCTTTAAAGGGCTCACAGTCCCTGGCCCGCAACTAACATGTTGTCTGGGAGCTGCCAGGGAGGCACAAGCCCTTTTAATTCCTGCTATTTAAAGGGCTCTCGCCTTACCCGTGGCTGCTATCACATTGCCTGGCAGCCGCCGAGAAGGCACAAGCCCTTTAAATAGCAGGAGCTAAAAGGGCTCACGCCTCCACAGCAACACGCTAGGGGCGGGGCTGGGAGCTGCCGCAGGCTGGATCCTGCCTGCTGACAGCGTCTTGCCCAGCCCTGAGCTAGGCATATGATTACAGTGTCTCTAATCTTGTTCCCAATCCAGATGTAAAATTCAGACCAGTGCCTTGAAGGAGCTGCGTTCCACGGGACAATCAATTGCTCCAGACCATGTGAGGACAGCTTCTGGCTCCTATGGACAGGAATCTGATTAGGGTATGGAAACTGTTCCTGGCCTTCAGGCCACAAGTAACAGGAAAACAGGGCACAGAAATATCTGCTGGAATTAGGAGCAGCTGGGCTGGCAGCCGGGCTGTCCAAAGAGGAGGAGGAGCTCCAACAGAACGCGTCCCAGTCTCTGGAAGGCTGAACAATCAAATCCGAACCTGCTAAAGCCTCCGTAGCCTCTCCTCACTCCTTCGTATAGCTCTGGGTCGTAGGCGCCCCGAGAGGAACTTGTGGCTCCAATGCAGGTTCTGCTCCAGCTGTTGCTGCTGAGTTCCAGAGCATCCAGCTGCTTCTTCACTGCTCCTGGGTTTTTGCAGTAATCACAGCACTTGTTACAAGTGGGGGTGGCATCCCCAAAGTACTTTGCTATGGCAGCATGGCGACATCTAGGAGACAAGGGAAAGGCAGAAATAGTGACATGCTGACAGAGCAATTACTGCGGAGGAGGTACGGTATGGGGGGCCCGGAAGGGGTGAAAGCACTCTGGGAAGAGATGTCACATTACAGATCAAATCTGTCCTGTGGGGCGGGGCAAAAAGAATCACCATAACAGGAGCAACACACTGGGCCATCCCAAACTCATCTGTTTTAGACTTTTCATTGGGATTTTCAAAAGCTGGCTAATGGCCTCCCCCACCCCCTGCACTGAAGTCAAGGGGAGTTTTACCCTGACCTCCCTAAGAGCACAGTCAGGCAGAGACTAAGTGCTTTATTCTTCAAAGGCAGTGCCTCTGCAGACAGAAAGCCACCCTGAACCCCCAGGATACATACACTATTGCTGCACACCTCAATATGAAGTACAAGCAGAAATTCAGCTCCAATTAAACTATGTGCATGGAGAGCTATGTGGACAGAGAAAACTGGCTTATTAATTTATTCATGCACCAAAGACTTCTTTGTTCTGACTTGGGATCAGAGAGATCGCAAAGGCTGCTGAAACAAGGGAAGCACCAGAGGCATCGTGGTTGTGGATTAGTCAACACCTTACTCCCCAGTTTAAGGTAAGTGATTGCAAACCCACACGTTTACTATGGACTTCTGTAAGAGCAGAGCACAAGATGAGACTTGAGTCTTACTGTCACAGGGTATGTCTACACTAGCTCGTTAGTTCGAGCTAGGTAGGGTAATGAGGGCAAGCGGAGTTGCAAATGAAGCCCGGGATTTAAATATCCCGGGCTTCATTTGCATGTTCCCCGGCACCGCCATTTTTAAACCCCCCCGAGTCTGAGCTCTGTGCCCGCAGCTACACGCGGCACGGACTAGGTAGTTCAAAGTAAAGATACTAATTCGAACTACCGTTACTCCTCAGCTTTGCTGCACAGAACCTCAGTGTTTTGGTTATGTCCACAGACTGGTGAGCTAATTTATTTTACACTTGAAGGCTTACTGGGTGTTGCTGGGTTCTTTAGGGCAGGGTGCTGGAGGTGTGTGCAGAAGTTAGGGCGGGGGCTTGAGGAGGTGAGGAGCTTAGGGCAAGGGGTGGGGTTGTAGGAGACAGGGAAGGGGTTTGGGCAGTGGAGGGGTTGGCCTGGGGCAGTAGAGGGTGTGTTGCCCGGCTGCTAGCTGCTCCACAGCTGTCCAGGCAGCAGGGATCTCTCCCCTGAGCTAGCTGGGGCGGCAGAGGCCATGTTGCCCAGCTGGTGGCTGCTCCACAGCTCTCTGGGGCCAGCAGGGCAGTGGGGGTGCACTTGCTTGCTATTCCACTGTGGTCACTCTGGAGTATAACTGTCCCTGCTATCACTGCCCTTCCTTTCCATTTGATGAGAAACAATCACATTCCATGCACAAACCCTGACCTTGCTTTAACAGGAAGCTGCATACCAAATTTGGTGGTCCTGGCTCTTACCGATCAGGAGGAGTTCTTGAACAAACAGACTCATAGACAGACACAGATTCAGGCTCTCTGAGAGGGCGGATGGACCAATCGATCAAGATGACACAGAAGCAATTCAAAGGACAATAGGCCAGTTCTGTTATCTAGCTGGGGTGCATTTTGGATTTGGACCTCCTAGGATATGTCTACACTGCAGTTGGGAGCCAACCTCTTGACCCGGGTGGACATTTGCACTAGCGGGGCTTGAGCTATGTTAACCCAGCTGCCTTGCAAACGCTGTCTGGCTGCATGCATTTTGTCACAAAGGAGCAACATACTAAGCAATATGTGTTTAATAAGAAACTGGAATGGAACAATAGGACATGGGTCAACCTTAATTTCTGTGGCCCTCCTTTTATTTGTTGTTCATTCCAGCAGGGGGTTATTCTGGATCCATCTGACTCCCAGAGCTCTCCTGCCCGCCCATAAGCTCTTTGCTCCAGAGCTATTTAAGATCTGTTTGCAGGGCTGTCAAGTTTCACCAGTAGGGTCTGAAGCTCCTTAAAACCAGACAGCGTTCACTTAGGGCACATTTACACTACAGCGGAGAGCCTGGTTCCCAGTCGTAGTAGCCAGACACACCATGAGTAGTGTAGCTGGGGGTAGCATAGGCAATGGCTCTGGCTAGGCACCCACGTACAAACACACCTGGATCCCGTAGGTAAGTACTCCTGGGGCTAGCCTGAGTTACTGCCCCTGCAGCCCCTGGCTACATTGCTTTTTTGGTGCACTAGCTTGGAGCAGAATTAGTGTGTGTGTCTACCTGTGCTAGCAAGCATGCTCCCAGCTTCAGTGCATACCTTCCCATAGCTAGCTGGACACACATGGGCAGCAATGTCTAAGCGAAGTGCAGACATATATTTTCTCAGGACACAATTCTCATATAGTCATAATTTTGCTAAGTCAAGCAGACACCAGTGAGGGCTACATTTTTGCTGTTTTTCTCACAGATCTGCTTTTGTCAAATGTAGAAAAATGTGAATATTTTCCTCAAGTGCCTCACTTTCCCATACATCAACCAAAGCTGCAGGGATTTTACTCAGAATACCCTTTTATACTACTATCATGCTTAGGAGCTTGAGTCACGGACCAGCACCCACGGTGCTAAGCGCTGTACAAACAGCACAGAAAGGATGCTCCCTGCCCCAATGAGCCTACCATTGAAATAACTCAGTTCTTTTCTCCCTCTGACACATCCACCACTTCTCTCTACTTGAGCAGGACCATGGAAATGTATTAATGTCTAACTGCTTATTATTGAAAAAAACTAAGTCTAGCAGCACCTTAAAAAGACTAACAAAACATGTAGATGGTATCATGAGGTTTCGTGAGATTCAACTGAAGAAGTGGGTTGTACCCACAAAAGCTCATGATACAAGGCTACCTGTTTTGTTAGTCTTTAAAGTGCTGCTAGACCAGTTTCTCAACCTTTTTTTATATATAAAGTACCCCTTTAAAAAAAAAAATACAAAACACACACACACACACACACACACACAGTACCTACAGTTTTCAGACACACATTTTTTTTCTACCATTGCAACACATTTGTTTAAACAACTTAATCGTAGCTGGGCGGGTGAAGACATTTTTGGGTGTAAAAAATACAAAAATAATAAAGCTCTGTAAAACTTAAAACAAAAACAGTTTTCTCCAAATTTCAGTTGTGTTGACGTACCCCTCCAGACTTCTCTCGAGTATCCCTAAGGGCACCTGTATCACTGGTTGAGAAACACTGGGCTAGACTATTCGTTGTTTTTTAAGTTTTTCCAGTTACAAACTAACTTAGCTCCTCCTCTGATGCTTATTATTAATTTGTATATAGCATCTGGTGTACATTTTGGACATATACAATAGAATGATTATTATTCATGTATTTACGCAGTCCTTGGGAAAGGGAGAAAATACCACATTTAGAAGCATGGCTTGCTTTTAAATAGCTAGCCCTTGTGGCCAAGTTGCATCCTAAGGTTATAACCTCCCTCCCCAAGCACTTGACAACACTGAGAAAAGTTCTGCTGTCAGTTACAGAGATGCAACTCCAGTAGACTTACTTCACAGGGCATCTGTATAACCTAGCAGGCCAGGCTTGGACTCTAACCAGCTCGGTAATTAAAACACAAATGTAAAAGACTATTCTGTTATTAGAGGGCTGGGTGGGGGCATTTTTTTTCTTCTCTATCGAAAGCACTCCAGCTGGCTTGGCAGCTCAGCAGCGCAATGGTCACAGAGGGAAAAGTGCAAAGCAAGTATTTTCTCCACTAGAGACTCCCTGTTTAGGTTTTAAGGCAGGTCTGAATGGTGACATCTACAAACAGGTGTATGGAAGGAGGGTGGGGGCATAAGACTGGATTCATTAACTCTCTAGCAGCCCAGGGGCTTTGATTTACCAAGCAGAAAAACCAGCCAAGAGCTGGTGAAGAAACTAAAGCAGCAGGCTGCAAACACAGGCACTGAAGCCAGAAGGAAAACAGCACTACCCAGGTAAGGAGACTGGGACAGTGAATTTGTTGTGCCATGAGTCCAGGTCACTGGAAGCTGAATAGGGGCGACTACAAAGATGGCTTTCTATCCCCCAGCAAAGCAGCACTGACTCATTTTGTTCCTGAACTCAGAGAAAGAGTTCCTTTCACAACCAGGGAAAAAAAAGGGAGACACATTTGAGCCTCTCCCTGCCCTTCCAAAAGAACGGCAGGGTGCTGCGGGCCCTGCAACTGCAGCACCATCACAGAAATGTCAAAACCCTCTGCGAGTTAGTTCTTTGTTTCTCAAAGAGAAAGAAACGAAGGCATTATTCTCGTTAGTCTGACACACACCCCGCTCCTCTGAGTGGAAAGTGAAGCATAAAAGAGTGGCTGGTCTTACTCTCCTTTCCCTCACCGTGCTAACATGACAGGTCAGGGAGGGAGGGAGGGGAAGATGTTTGCATGTTCATTTAACCCTTAATGCCAACAAACAAGATTTTGCCATGGAATGCTGTGACAGAGAATGGAGGAGCTCTGAAGCCACTTAGAGTCCTGTTAGCAGCTAAAACCTTAATGCCTCAGATGAAGGCAAAAACCTCAAACTCTATTTTACAAATTAATCAGAAATTGAGTGGTTTATAAAATTGAAAAGTTCGTAAAACTAAACATCTGTTACAGCTACAACGTCACAGTGCATAAGTTGCAATATAATGCACTGTGTACCATTTCAAAAATTTCCAGTGCACCGAGCAGAGCGTAAAGGAATGAAGACTTGGTCTTCATAGACATCTCCTGTGTTATGTGATTTTCCGCTGCTGCAAAACAGAGTTTGTATAACTGGTTGTTCATAAAATTGGTGTTTGTAAAAACTGAGGTTACATTGCCTAGCTAGTTGTACAATGGTCTACATGGTGGGCAAGCCTTCCTCAGCCCTGGCAACTAGTTAATTTATGCCTTGAAGTGGGCATTAAACTCAGACTCCATCACTACTAATATCCTGAAATTCAGCTACTGTATTTGTCTCTCTTCCTGCAGCAGAGAGTTCCACAGGTTAACTATACAACTATATTTTTTTTGCCCTAAATGTAGTCTCCTTTCAATTCACTGAGGAACTCTCTTTTGATTCTGCCTTAAGGGACAGAAAGAAAAACAAATACTGATAAATTTCAGTAACATGATGCGACATCAACGAGAAGTCCCGTGGCACCTTAAAGACTAACAAATGTATTTAGACATAAACTTTCATGGACTGGAACCCACTTTGTCAGATACAACCCCAGTGCACGAAAGTTTATGTCCCAATTAGTCTTCAAGGTGCCACAGGGAGGACTCCTTGTTGTTTTTTTCTGAAACAGACACCAATACCCCTCAGAAACATGATGCAAAATGTTAGTGAAATCCTATCACTGCTGGCAAGATGATAATGAGGTTGTTCATCAAAGTTCAGTGCCCTGCCTCTCCTTTCTTTAAACCCCTGCTTCTGCCTAGTGAAGAATGTTTCAGCCCTTTCTCTCTAATGAGAGGGCAGAAGAACTATCAGGGAAGGGTGCATTTGGCATAGAATAACTACTGCCTGCATCAGAAAAGAAACTGCATCTCCAGTAAGATACACCAGGCAGGGGTTCCAGATCTGCTGAATTAGGGCTTCCAGCCATTTGCAGGGCATGTCCCCTTGCATGGAGCAAACCAAGACAACTCAGGAATTAGTCAATCAAAAACTAACAGGACAAATAATTCAGCTAGTTGCCAGCTGCTGGAAAAAAAAAAGGCATCTCTTGGGTACCACATACAAGCAGAATGAACAATGTATCGGTGGCAAGTCAGCCTCAAAACCCCTCTGAGGCAGGTAGGCCTTATAGTCCCCAATCTACTGAAGGGTAACTTGAGACATCATGAAGTGAAATGATGTGGCCAAGGTCACACAGCAAATAAGTACCAGAGCAAGAAAATAAATACATGGCTCCTGCCTCCAAGCACTGCAGCCTAACCCCAGAATCATCCTTATTTTCTACTCTTTTCTAAAGAAAATGGTACTGTCATTTCACCCCCTTTATTCCCAGTGTCTTCAAAGAACACAGGAGAACAGTCCATTCCCCATTGGGAGCCAGCAGGAAACTGGACAGCAGAAAGAAAGTTAATTGCTTTAACATGCCACAGAACTACTGAAAGGAAACCAATATAACCCCAACCCAGACTTCAGCAAAAGCAGTCATGAATCGGCACAAAAAAAAAAAAGAGACCTTGCTGGCAGGAAGACACACAGGAAGTTTCCAACAAGTGTTGGCATCATGGGCTCTGGACAGCTAGCACGCCCAGGCTCCGCTTGTGTTCACTCCTCGCCTCCCTCCCCAGCGCACATGTAATACGAAACTTCACATCTCCAGGACGACCAACAACAAAAAAAAGAGTTCAGACAGAGACAGCAGCTGGCTGTCAGCAGCAGAGTGGAGAGAAGCCAAGCGAGGAAAGAACCCCAAGCCAGAGCAGGATGGGGGGAGAGAGACGTGAAGTTTAAGACAAAAACAACAACAGGAGGAGGACAGTCCTGCGGCACTGCTCCGGTAAGGCTGGGTTGTTTGCCTGGGTTTTTCCACTCTAGCATCTCAATAGCAGGAGGATTCAGCCAGTCAGCAGTAGCTCAAGCTTTTGTAGCTGTTTGCATGGCAAACTGTGCTCAGTCACAGAACAGTTTGCTAGCCTGAATTCGGTTGAAAAGGGCAGAGAGGGGAGGGCGGTAAAAGCCGAAAGCCTTGAGGAGTCAGGAAAGCTGTGCTGCAATAGCAGAGTTTAATGAAAGCAGCTACTGCCCATTCTTGCTCTGCTCCTGGCACCAACACCGTCAGTAACAGCATGGAGCAAAAGTGAGTAACTTTTAGCTGATTAGCGAACATGTCTGGGCTGCAAGCTGGGCTCAGCTCTCCACTGGAGTTGTGTGGGGTGCACCTCAGTGCTGAACTTGGCCCTGACCACTCAACTGCTGATTAATTTGTAAAACAGGGTTTGTTTGGGTTTTTTGCCTTCATCTGAGGCATTAAGGTTCTAGCTGCTAGCAGGACATCAAGTGGCTTCAGAGCTCCTCCATTCTCTGCCACAGCATTCAATCGCAAAATCTTGTTGTTGGCATTAAGGGTTAAATGGACATGCAAACATCACGTTACTTGAGCAGGATCTGCCCTGGGGCATTTTTCACTGAGGGGTTTTCATGCACGGGGGAGCTACAGACTTTGGCAAGTATATGTCAAATCATAGCAAGCTCAGGCCAGGGGGAGCTTGAAGAGCTCCCCTAAAGCAAGCCGAGTGTTCAGAACACAAAACCCATTTGGCGGAAGCAGCTTCCTGTGCACATTTCATAAAAACATCTGTGCCCAGGGGAAATAAAGGAGAAGCTTCCAAATAGAGATCACCAATGGTACCAGGAGCAGACTCCTGTCTCCTGGCTGAGAACATCATGTCCCTCAGTCCATGTTCCACTTAACAGGACATGGTGGGGTCTGAGCATATTTTGATAAAGAAGGGAGGGAAAGGAAACAGAGCCCCAAAGGCACAAGAAGCCAGGCTCACTTCTAGCTACTAAAGCTTCCTCCCACCTCTTTCCTTGACCCACCATTTGTCACTGCAAAAGATGAGGTAGCCAGTAAGCCCCTCCGTTTTCCCCATCTGATGCCAATTATTTCTGAAAGGTGTTTGGAAGATTTTGTAACCCTTGGCACTGAGCTGACAACCGGATATGTTCTCCAAAGGGAGCTCAAATTTCCAGCTGTTTACAAACAAGCAGGGAGCAGACAGAAAACCAACTCTTCTCACATGGTACACAGATAGGGGAATGTGAAGGATCAAGTACTTTCAGAGGCTTCTGCCATTTCCCTTTGGGTCCTGCTTATTTGCAAGGAGTAATGCATCTTACCACTCACCTCTACGGAACTGCTTGTGTAATAGTACAGTAAGTTCCTGGGCTTTTCCCACCCCCAAACTAGTCTGAATTCCAGAGACTCATTAGTGTTCCTTGAAGGGTCGATGGTTTATGTTTGTTTTTAAACATAACAATTCAGATGGCATCCAAACAGAAAGAAGGAAAAAAAGCAAAAGAAAAACAAGGAGAAGGGGGGGGGGGGGAAAGAGAGAAACAGGCCAAATTTTCCTTGCAGTGAAAATCCTAAGGGTTCTGACCAGGGGCTTATCCAGCAGGAGAGGAGGAAAAATAAGCAATATGAAACATGTGTCTGGAAGTAGGAAAGCAGAGGCATGGGTTGCGTTACAGCCATCACGTAGCACAGAGATCTGTATGAAACATGACAGAGCTATAGAAAGGCCCTTGCTGGAGTCCAAGTGTACAGTGGAGTTAGTACACTAGCTAGTCATCTTAGAAAGCAGAGACTTAAATCCAAGCAAGTGGGAAGGAAAAAAATGTGTATTTTAGTCTGCAGTATGAATCCACCACAATGACACTGGACCATTCCAGGACTGCAGCAGCCAGGGGAGCTGCGAATCAGAAGTGAGGGGTCTTGGCAGAGTTGCCAGGGAAGTGTAGTGCCTGCCCATGCCCTTATCTGACACAAGCTAGTGCAATCATTTCTCCCACACCATCAATTTCATAAGCTTCACAATTGCCCCATCATTTAAACTGCTTCTTTTCAAGAGAGACTAAAAGTGGGTGCTTCAACTTCCTGGATTTTCCAGGTCTCTACCTGGTTAGGTGTAAATGGCAAACTTCAAAACCCAAGCTGGA
The DNA here is from genome assembly GCA_032595735.1 of Pelochelys cantorii. Classification (NCBI taxonomy): domain Eukaryota; kingdom Metazoa; phylum Chordata; order Testudines; family Trionychidae; genus Pelochelys; species Pelochelys cantorii. The sequence continues at coordinate 19,352,898 of CM064344.1, forward strand.
TTCATTCCATTTCTGAGTTCTGGACAAAGCTGTGTAGATAAGGACCCAGGTGCAATGGAAAGCAGCCGGAAAACATGTTCCCGATATCATGAGGCGGCATCTGGCACCCCACTGAGAAATACCAAGCAATTCACAGAAACCCGTGTTTCCTGAAGTGGCTATTTACTGGGCTTTCACAGACCTGGACAAACACACTTGAACATGGTACAACTCATTCTGTCAGCTATCCTTGAAAATAGCTGTTCTAATTACTCCTCAGTCTACTAGAGCCAAGATCCAAACCGCTGTAACCACACAACTGCAGAAATCCCACTTGTTAGTGGCAGGTTTATACTGAATATGCCTTGTCCTTTCAGGAGGGAAGTCACAAGCCCCATGCCTTAGTTTCTCCCATCTGTAAGACAGGAGCAATAATGACTTAACTCAAGAAGCTTCATTCATTTGCAATTCTCTGATGAGACGTGCTAGAGACAGGAAGAGGATTCTTAAGAGTTTTATAGAAGTTCCTGACTGAGTTCTAAATACCAATTTCAGACTCTTGACTGGTATTTTCAGAGGGTTCAAAGCCTTCCTGATTCTGTTAATTAAATATGAGGTGGTTAGAGCAGGAGTGGGGCATCTCTACTGCTGCTGGGAAGGCTGGCTCCCATAAGTGGACAAACTTGACTGCAGGCTAACTTGGCTATTACCTGATTGATTCTACTTTACAATCTGAAGGGGAAGGGCTTCAGACTTTTCAGCCTTGACTGACAAGGTCACATGTTTTCTCCCATGCAGTTGAGCCACAGTTTACCAGCTTGTGTGCAAGTGGGTAAAGGCTGACTTCTCTAGTGCTGTGAACCATTTCCCCTGCCAGGGAACGAATTATGGCCCGACTGGTTCTGCTCAGTCCTGTTACGGACACAGGACTTGCTCATGCATGTGGTTGAGCAACTACATCCATGCCAGCAAAAGCTCAGTAACAATGTAGTAGCACTGGTGAATTCTCCCCATTTCCATCATCCCTTTCATCTTGAAGCATGCTGCAAACTTAAACTAATATACAAACTATATACAAATATGATTTCATCTACTGCCAAAATGCAGCTATTATTTCATAATGCAAAACAACAGGAAAATAGTTTAAGTAAGGAAGCGGAGAAGATCTTATCCATTTAAAACCAGAACAGTAATACAGTAAAGTATAAAGAAGCTATTGCACTTACAGTTCCATCCACGATAACACAGCTGAACACCTGCTCTTGATAAAGTGATCACAACTGGCCAGGATCTTAGTTTTAAGCTTGACCGGGAGGAAAGCACCTTCAGCAATATAGCACCCCTTTTCTCTGGGGTGGACTTGGAAGGTTCTCAACCAAGCAACTACACTGCGCTATCTGCAAGCACTGCAGGAGAGTTTCCCATTCCTGTATTGTCCCAAACTCACTCTCGCCCCCTAGTACTCAGTCTACTTACGCTACATTGGTGACATTTTTATCATATGGACCCACGGGAAGGAGACTTTAAAGAATTCCATAAGGATTTCTACAACTTTCACCCCACCATCAACCTCAACCTTGACCAGTTCATACAAGAGATCCACTTCCTTGACACTACAGTACATTTACATGATGGACACATTTCCACCACCTTATACCGGAAACCCTACCGACTGTTACACTTACCTACATGCCTCTAGCTTCCATCCAAGACACATTTTCCAGTCAATTGTTTACAGTCAGGCCCTAAGATACACAGACAGAGACAAACACCTACAGGATGTATATCAGTAATAGAGATGTAGCCGTGTTAGTCTGGTCTTGCTGAAACAAAAGACAGGACTATGCAGCACTTTAAAGACTAACAAGATAGTTTATTAGGTGATGAGCTTTCATGGGCCAGACCCACTTCCTCAGATCAAATTGTGGAAGAAAATTGGCATGACCATATATACCAAAGGGATACAATAAAAAAAAAAGGTGAACACACATAAAACTGACAAATCAGATTTTAGAATGGGGGGGGGGGTGATAATTGGGGAAGCTATCTTTGTAATGGGTAAGGTAGTTAGCATCTTTGTTAAGGCCCATTCGTAAAGTGTCAAATTTAAGCATGAATGACAGTTCTGAGGTTTCCCTTTGTAGTCTGGTGTTAAAGTCTCTTTGAAGTAATATACATGTAGTGAGGTCGTTGAGACAATGCCCAGTCTGGTTGAAATGACAAGAAACTGTTTTTTCTTTGTGAAACAGTCTGACAGTTTCTTGTCATTTCAACCAGACTTGATGTGGGAGGAAGAAAAGGGGGGTGTTAATATCAGGGTGTCCCTCCTCCCCCCACTCCTGTACCCCATCTCCACACAGAGAAAAGGGAATGGAGGGAACTTGGCAATGCAGATCTGTCACACTCACACAGTATGTGTGTGTCTTTGTCATTCTCACATACACACACTGTCCTTCCCTCTCATCTCCTGACCCAACATGTATGCTTAAATTTAATTCTTTGAGTAAGGAGTTTTAAAATACCTAACCTGTCGTGTCTGGAGTAATTATCCCTGTAGCAATTGTGCACCTGGAGGTGGTTGGCATGTCCCTGCAACTCCTGAGAAGGTCAGAGCTGTGGGTCTCCACATGCTGTAGTTGCCTGCAGACACCACACCACTCCTGCAGCTCCCATTGATCAATGATGGAGAACTGTGGCCAGTGGAAGCTGTGGGGTCTGGGCCTGTAGATAAGGGGCAGCACATGGTGCCATTGCTGTACATGCCAGCTGCTTTCAGAAGGGGTGCAGGGCCAGGGCAGGAGTGAGTCTGCCTTGGCTCTGCTGCTCCATCCTTGGGGCAACTGTCCTGCTACTCTCAGGGTGGGTGGGACTTGAACCTACCACCCTGTGCTCCCAAGGTGAATGCCCTATCCCTTAGACTATTCCAGAGCCCAGCCCAGCCCCCCCCCTCCCTAACCTTCAGCAAGTCCCTTATCCTGTCTTGGCTGTCTGGTTACTCCCAGCGTGGGCAGGGCTTGAACCCACCAGCCTGTGTTCTCCAGTTGAATACCCTATTCCCTAAGCTATACCAGAACCCCCAACCTTCAGGGCATCCCTTATCATAGAGCTGGAAGATACCTCAGGAGGTCATCAAGTCCAGCCCCCTGCCCAAAGCAGGACCAATCCCAACTAAATCAACTCAGTCAGGGCTTTGTCAAGCCGAGACTTAAAAACCGCTAGGGACGGAGATTCTACCACCTCCTTAGGTAACCCATTCCAGTGCTTCACCACCCTCCTAGTGAAATAGTTTTCCTAATATCCAAACTAGACTTCCCCCACTGTAACTTGAGACCATTGCTCCTTATTCTGCCATCCGTCAATACTGAGAACAGCCTTTCTCCATCCTCTTTGGAACCTCCCTTCAGGAAGTTGAAGGCTGCTATCAAATCCCCCCTCACTTTTCTCTTCTACAGACTAAATAAGCCCAAATCCCTCAGCCTTTCCTCATAGGTCTTGTACTCCAGCCCCCTAATCATTTTGGTTGCCTCCGCTGGGCCCTCCCCAGTGTGTCCACATCCTTTCTGTAGTGAGGGGCCCAGAACTGGATGCAATACTCCAGATGTGACCTCACCAGAGCCCAATAAAGGGGAATAATCACTTATTCTCCTTTCCTAATGCAGGAGCCAGCTCCATCCCTGGGGCAGCCTGTGTTGGCTGTCCAGCTGCTCCCAGGGTGGGCAGAGGGACTGAGCTCCCAACCCTGAGCTCCCCAAGCAAATGCCCAGGTCACTCCAGAACCCACCCTACCTCCAGGGCATCCCCTCCCACACTCCGAACCCCTTGGCCCAAGACCAGAGCCTGCACCCCAACCCGCTACCCCAGCCTGGTGAAAGTGAATGAGATTCGGGGAGGAAGGGAGATGGAGTGAGCAGGGTGAGGCCTCGGAGAAGGGATGGAGCAGGGGCAGGGCCTCAGAGAAGAGCGGGAAGGAAGCCGGGCAAGGGTGCTCGGGTTTGAGGTAGCTCTTACATTGCACTTAAATTGAAAAAGCGATCTTGTGGTTAAAAAGGTTGAAGCACAAATGGACACAAATCAGATATTCGAAAAGGTAACGCACAGAAACCTGTTGGGGAACATTTTAACTTGCCCAGGCACTCATTAATTGATCTCAGAGTTTCCATATTATTACAAGCCAATTTAAAAAACAACTTGAAAGGGAACTTTAATTTAATTTACAAGTTTGATACCTACAATAGTGGTTTGAACAAAGACCTTAACTGGATTATCCGCTATATTCCACATCCTAGTGACACAAAAAGCCAAACACCAGGTACTTTAAGAGTACTTAGAACCCACTCTATCAGCTTCATCTAGCAGGGACACTAACTATTCTTTTCCCATTTTCTACCCTTTTCTTTCCCTCCCCATCCCCTCTCTTTCCCTGCTATTTATTTGGAACCTGGACCCCTTAAACTCCATTCATCTGAACAAGAGGATTGTGCCCACAAAAGCTCATACCACCATCTGCATTTTTTGTTAGTCTCCAAGGTGCTGCATTCATTCATTGTTTTTAAAGTTTTTTCAATTACAGACTAACATGGCTACCCCTCTGAAACTTCTGCTTATCAGAGCGATCATAGCACATGGTGTTTGTGTTAACGACTTCAGAAAAGAAATCTGAGAAAACATCCTAAAAACAACAAAGTGGAAAAACTTAAAAAACAACAAATAGTCTGGCAGCACTTTAAACACTAACAAAACATGTAGAAGATATCATGAGCTTTCATGGGCACAGCCCGCTTCTCCAGATGACCAGAGTGTTGGAAGTCCATATCCAAGAATAAAATGGAGTCAGAGATAAGTGTGTGACAATAGGCAAACACTTTGCTTGGGAGCATCAGGTAGTACCCACTTTCTGAAAGTGCCCTCTTGCTGATTTGTGAGGTCTCAGTGGCTGCCACTGTGGGCAGGGAAGGCGAAGAGGATGCTGGTCTTCAAACAAAGTCAAAGATCAACATACATAGGAAGTGCGGCATTGGAACTGCAAGTGCTAACAGCTCCACACCTTCAACAAAAGACTCCCCAAAGCTTCATCTCACACCTCAGAAAACAGCAGCAGCAAAAGCCTTGAAGGGTTCACGTGCAAGAGGATATTGAAGCTGTTTAGTTAGAAGGATTTTGAAAAGAGGGGAAAAAAACAACTAGGGGTGTGTAAACACATGGTTAGGCAATGACAGGGAGTGGACGTAGAGTACAACTTGCCATCATCCTAAACAGTGGTACAGCAACTGCACTCTCAAGAAGCATATCTAATTCAAAGCTTATTTCATTTTGTTTCATTAGTGCAACAACAGCTGAATAAAACAACAGCAATGCACCTCCCATGACACTTTCCATCCAAAGAACTCAAAGCCTGTTAAAAGTGTTAGTATTAAATATTGTCCCATTTCACAGATAAGGAAACTAACTGACAAACATGGTGCTTACGTGACTTACCCAAAAACACGTAGTGAATCAATGGCATATTTCCTGACATCTAGTCTGTGCACTAACCACAAGATTAGCATTTCTCCCCCTCCCCCTCCCAAAACATACATTACAGAAACAGCACCCGCATTATGGCTAACCCAGGGCTTAGTCCTCAACAATAAGTTTAGCTTCACCTGCCCTTCCCCCATCCACCAACACACCTACTCCTCTACCCAGAGGATGAAAGCACAGAATAAGGGTGTATCTTGTTAAAAGGAAGGCTGTTTAAACTGTATATATTCTGCAAACAATACAATATGTTATTCATGGAGACTGGTCCAGCTTAAGCCAGGTAACAGAATCTGTGCCCTGTGGATGGTCCACCATATGATGCCACCTTTGGACTTGCTCAAGGTCCAGCAATGTGCCATAGCAAACTCACAATGGACTTTAAAGCCACACTGTTCAGCCTGAGGTGACTAAAGTAAGGCACCTAAACAATTGATCTTATTCTCAGAAGTGCTGAGCAGCTAGAATTACCAGTTAAATCAACAGGAGCTGAGGATGCTCATCAGCTGAATGTCAGACCACTTATTTAGGTATCTACATATGACTTTAGTCTATTAAAAAGAAGCTGGAAAGATTTGGCCTCCAGGGCATTTATGGAAATGTGCACAGCTTTATCCAACTGGCATTGCAGGATGAATCTGCATTAAAAAGACACAGGATAGTCCATCTTAACCTTAAATCGATAACAACCTGCAAGAACCCTGAAGACAGGCTGTGCCTTGCTGGTTTAAATAATCTAACTCAGGGTATGTCTACACTACCACCCTAGTTCGAACTAGGGTGGTTAATGTAGTCATTCGAAGTTGCAAATGAAGCCCGGGATTTAAATATCCCGGGCTTCATTTGCATCTTGCCGGGCGGGCGCCATTTTTAAATGCCCTTAGTTCGAACTCCGTGCCCGCGGCTACACGCGGCACAGAGTAGGTAGTTCGAATTAGGTTCTCTAATTCGAACTACCGTTACACCTCATTCCACGAGGAGTAACGGTAGTTCGAATTAGAGATCCTAATTCGAACTACCTACTCCGTGCCGCGTGTAGCCGCGGGCACGGAGTTCGAACTAAGGGCATTTAAAAATGGCGCCCGCCCGGCAAGATGCAAATGAAGCCCGGGATATTTAAATCCCGGGCTTCATTTGCAACTTCGAATGACTACATTAACCACCCTAGTTTGAACTAGGGTGGTAGTGTAGACATACCCTCAGGCAGCTGACCTCTATGTGCTGCAAACCAAATGGATGTCTTTCTGCATTATTACTGTGCTTGTTCTCTTTCCAAACAATGCCTAGAGCTCATGGCAAGTTCTGCCTCCCTTCTGAAACAACATGGAGATCTAAAGATCTGATCTACTCAGTTCACTTCCTGCAGTCTGAACAGGACATCTGAAGAGCGAATCCCATTGGCTTTAATGTAGGGTTTTGTTGTTTTAAAGAGGATTTTCTCAGAAATGAACAATCAGAATAGAAGACGATAGAAACCAAAACTAGAGGGAATGCTCCAGACTACCTTTCATGATGCAGTTCAGAATGATATTTGCTTTGATTTTTGTTTAAGTTTCTGTTTTCCTCCTCTCTCCCGCTCCACCCCTTCCTTTTTTCCATTTCTTCTTTCTTGTCTTTAGTTACAGCTATGTGACTGCCAAGTCATAATAATGAGTTTTACTCTTTGTTGCAAAAGCGGGAGATCTATGGACATTCTGACCGTCTCCCATAATGAGTTCCAAAGTCTTGTCCCAGTTCCCAGAAGAGCACTGGTTCCTGCTCTCATTTTTCTGTTCTCTCAGTTCCCGGTGAATGTGCTACTGAGGGAGGTCAGCTGCGAAGAGAGATACACAGATGGAGATACTGTCACATGAAGAGGTTGATTTGCCCAAGATTACACAGTCCATTGGGGGCAGTGCTTGGTTTAGAATCCAGGAACATGATTTCCAGTTGCCTTCTCTAACCCTCAACAACATTCCATCCTTGGAAAATAAAGTGGGGGCTTCAGGCCATCTGGGGATTGCATCTCCAAGTATCACACAGATCCCCAGCAGCCAAACTGGTTTCTTATCATCTGAAGTGCTCGTAAAGTAACAGAGTCAGAATAATATCAGCTACTTTCCCTCACAAAGGAGAACAGAGAAATGAAACTGTATCTTCCACAGAGAGGCGCCGGTTTTACTCACTATCAATCACGCTAATCTTCAGTACTAAATGAATTAATCTTTGGAACTCCTGTCTGATGTCAATAAGTATCATCATCCTCGATTTATAGATAAACTGAGGCACAGAGAAGTTCTGTGAAGTGTCACAAAATGAATCGGTAGTAGAGCCAAAAACAGAACCCAGTCCTTCTGCATGCTAATCTTTAGTTAAAAATCCTGGCCCCACTGAAGTCAATGGGAGTTTTACTACTGATTTTGGTGGGAGTAAGATCAAATCGATTCTTAGTTCTGAACAATTTATATAACAGGTGGAAGGGAAGACACACACACACTCTCAAGGGTTAAGGGGGAGGTGCAAGGGTAGGGTGGAGAATAAGTGGGAGTGAATTCCCACAATTATAAATCCTGAAATGCTGTGTTTCTGGAGCTGGCATCTCTAGAAAGAAAGAAAGAAGCATTGAAAGGTATTTACTCCCTTGTTGGCAGCCAGATACTGCACCACTAACTGCAGTCCAAGATTTCTCCCTAAATAGTGTTCAAACCAAGAAAAACAAGCAACATTCCCTGCAACTTTTAAACATCAGAGACTCCTTCACTCACCACAGTGTTTGGTAGCCTGACCAACAGAACTGAGGAAAAACTTAAGACAACCAATAGTCTAGCACATCAGTTCCCAAACTGGGGGGCGTGCCCCCTTGGGGGGGGGGTGAAGAAATTCCAAGGGGGGGGTGCGAGGCTGAGAAATTTTCGTAACAAAAAAAAAAATTTGTATCAGCATAAAAATTTTTTAATTTTCAAATTTCATACTACAAAATGTGAAATTTTTTTTTTGCCTTTCGACGTGTAGGGGTACCGGTTCGGTCGGTGGGGAGGGTGAAGAACAATGTAGAAGGCAATGGAACTTTTTTGAACTTTCTAGCATGCTCATGGGAGTGTTCAGGACTGTTCTATCGTGGGAGTAGGTAGCTGGTCTTGTGCAGTGACTGGTGGCGGGGTATATATAAGGCAGCATGCGTCCTTACATAATAGTAATAGTAAATAAACGTTCACGATAACTTATCAAAGTACACTTGCATCTGTTAAATTTATTCGAATCAGAATAATTATTTTTATATATTTTTTAAATTAATATACTATGGCCGTGATTAAGAAAAGGAAGTACAATGAAGACTACATTAAGTATGGCTTCACTGTCATGGAAAAAAACATGCATTAGCCATTCTATAAAATCTTTTCACTACACTCCTGCCCTTCAAGAAAGGATGTAGACACACTGGGGAGGGCCCAGCAGAGGCAACCAAAATGATTAGGGGGCTGGAGCACAAGACCTATGAGGAGAGACTGAGGGATTTGGGCTTATTTAGTCTGCAGAAGAGGAGAGAGAGGGGGGGATTTGATAGCAGCCTTCAACTTCCTGAAGGGAGGTTCGAAAGAGGATGGAGAGAGGCTGTTCTCAGTATTGACGGATGGCAGAACAAGGAGCAATGGTCTCAAGTTACAGTGGGAGAGAAATTAGTTAAATGTAAATGTGTCTTGTAAGCATCACTAGCTATGTTAATTTCTTAAAGTAATATATAAGAGAAAAGTATTTCCAATAAAATATGCTATGTTAATGTCATTGACGTAGTTCATTCATCACACCTTTTACTATATTTTCCCTGGGCAACACCGGGTATTTCTGTTAGTTGAGAATAAGGCACTCTTATTCTGGAAAAAAGAGTATCCATGCAAGCAGTTGATCAGGATTAGTTATTCTGCTTTAAAATGCATACCTTTCCTTAAACCAAATTACATTCTCAGTGTAAGCAAGCTCTTAAACACAACACCCTACATCTCTCTCCAGCAATATTGCAAACTCATTCATTTGTAGACAAGAAGTTTTTGCTCACACAAAAGAGCAGGCTTGTAAATATTATGGATACAACTGAAGTAGTAGCTTTGAAAACGTTACGCTGTATAAATATAATTTTATCAAAAGTATTTTCAGCACCTGACAATAAGTTGCCTTTTCATTTATTTGATGGAATTACAAGTAGAATGCAGTAAAAAGGGAGTAAGGATTATCTACACTAGGTTCTAAAGTCAAATAGATTTCTGCAGCATTTGTTCTCCCTTCCTCCCTTTGTCCCAATATACTATGGGTAGGAGTCTAAATGCCATTACATTACTACAAATGTATGGTCAAATAGGGCTACATTTATCTTACCAGATACAAAAAAGTCAGAATTCACTGTAAAACTTAAAGCATTCAATGTGTCTAAATAGATGTGGGTCATCCAAAATTCACAATATCCCCACAAATCACCCTGCCTGGAAACCAGAAATGTTACACGAGTTTTACAGAGGCACTCTGCAGCTGGAACTACAAGAAGCCTTAAAAGGGAGTGTGTGTTCTGTTACACAGGGGAAGACAATTTTGCATTCAGAATGTAGCATTATGTACATGATCTGGGACACAGATTCTCAGGCTGGCAAGGGAAAGCCTGCGGACTTTCTGGGAGAATGCAAGCTTGGACAGTTTGAAACAAAGAAAAGCAATGATTAATTTTTCCCTTTGTGGAAGACAACCCCAAGATCCTTGGCCAACCACCAGTCAGCTTTAATGAAACCCTACACATAACAAGCTGTCCTTTCATAGGGAACACCCATATTTTTGCCCTTGCCCAACTGTGCAAAGTCATTTGGCTTTCTAAAAGCAGTGAAGCGAAGCCCAGATGGAGAGTACAGCCACAAACTGATCGGATACAAAATCAGAGTGTCTCCTAGCTCCTGATCTGAATAAAAGCAATGTCTGGATAGGCAGATAGTTAACGTACCTCCTCCTCAGCTACTGGGAGCAAGGGCTGAGACCAGATAAACGTGTTCTACTTGTGTTCCCAAATTAGCTCCCTAAAGAAGGCTTGTTTGTTTCCCTAGTGTTAGTAATATTGACAGTGAAAAGATTCATGTGCACTCGCTCTCTTTGGCTTTTCTCCAGTGTAAGACAACTTGGAAGTGCTAGCCAGGATGTCTTCTGAAGGCTTTCTGAAGGAAATACAGACCATTGGTGAGAAATTTCTGCTGAAGCTCCAGAAGCTGCCCAAGGCTGAAACTTTGGAGATAGTGTCATTTTGTGTTATCCTCTTGTTTATCGGTAAGTACATGGAAGAGCTCTAGGATCCTATGTGCTCCTTGTTGCCTGTACTTCTCAGATCTCATAGGCTGGCAGCCTGTGCTGATCACTGCTGAGAGCAGGTGTGTTCTGCAGCTGTTCTAAAGAATGTGATTCACAAGCTTGTTTTCTTCCACAAATCCATTCTGACTGAAGTGAATTTTGGCACTCAGGATAGGACCAGATCGATGGTCCTGATGAATTAATTCCTGCATATGTACAGAACATATAGCATGGGGAGCAGCAGTGAAAGCTTTCCCCATTCCATTGTCCCTGAATACTGATCTAGAGGGAAGCTCTCTTGCTGTTACTGGGTAAGTCCCGGAGCGTGGTGTCACGTGTAAATGTTTTGAGAAATAGAAGGAGAGTGTTTGTGAAGAATGGTATTTATGTATCTCGCTACTAGAAAAGACACAAGTCTGGGATTGCCCTTTACTGCCACTGCCTTGCTCACTGGAGACTGGCACACTTTTGGATAGACAATTTCTTTTCCTGGTGTGAAGAAAAAAGGTGCCTCCCCCTTGAAAAAGTTAGCTCAAGTGTTGCCATGTCATGGGATAACTAGTGTTGGAGGAAGACCAGATAGCTGTTTAAGCTATCTGGTCAGGTGGAGAAAGTTGGTGGGGTTTTTTAAACAGTAGAACAGGAGAAGAAAGGCACCCTTGAGTGAAAGGGAGGTGGAGAGTCTGCTCCCAGTTTGAATGCCAAAGGGAAGGGTGTGTGTCCACCACAAATGGATCCCTCCCTCAGCTGGAATTTGGAAGCAGGTATAGCTACTTTTCATAGACAACTGGTTTCCCCACTAGCTCTGGTTACCTGGCAATGGATTATACCTAAAGGAACAAACACAAGGGATGTTATGCAACAGTTAACCATCACCCTTATCTCTTCCAGAGAAAGGTAATAAATCCCATCCCCATCTTGACCAGCTCTTTGTTTTAAAGGTGAACCCTAAGTCTGACATTACATATAGTTTGGACAGATGGTTGTTGGGTGCTGTTGGTGGCCTGCGAGATAATAGGAGAACAGATTAGATGATCTGAGGGTCCCTTCTGGCCTTAAATTTGATAACTAAAAATATAAACGTCTATTAGTTTGAATGATCAATTTGGAAGAAACACCCTCCCCTCCAAAGTTCTGAATACCTGTTTTAATTAAAGTCACTTTTCTTAAGAGATGGGATGTTAACGCTGACATCAGAGACAAATCCCAGCTCTGGTAATTGTTTCCTGCATACTTAAAATTCCCCCCTGTAATTTCATCTGAACGGAATACTCTTCTTCACTTTCCACCCTTTATAGCCACACAACACTACACAGCTGCTGCATTTCACTCCGGAGGAGCGGCAGAATTCCCATTAGGCCTGATGCCCCAGGCCTTGTAAGCATGTAATTTTCAGCAATGGCAATGGAAATGTTTCACATTCAATGACTGCCTCACAGGGTGCACATTCTGGAAGGTATTTTGAGATCCTTTGGAATGAAATGTGCTATATAATGTAATTATACATGTTATGCTATAGCGTTAAGGTTATTCTCTCACGTATTGATAAACCAATGTCGTTAGGCTTTTTTGCCACAATGTCAAATAATGCCCAGAAATAAATCTAACATTTGCAGCAGAGCTTCTGGGAAATTTAGCCTCTTCAAGGCACTGCAGAGTTAGCCTGTTTTTATTCTTGGAAGATCTTTTTAGAAGCCAATACTCTTCATTTCTTTCCCCAGTTACTGTGCTGTCCCTGATGACCATAGCCTGCAGCTGTTGCTGCTATCGCTGCTGCTGCAATGGAGGCCCTGACCATAGAGGCAGGAAGACCCAGGTCCAGCCAACTGCTCATGTGTGAAATGCATCAAGAGAAGAAAGAGAAAGGACACAGGCAGACACCATGGTTGAATCGCCTGGGCACAAACCTCACACTAACCCTTTGAAAGGGCTGGTAGGAATGAATGAGAATATGCTGCAAAGGAGAAAAATGGATCATAAAATGGACTAGGTTGTTTTGCAATGATTGTTGCCTAAGTCTGCGATATGGCCACCTAGTAACAGTATTCTGACATATCTCTCTCTCTCCTTGCCATAGAAAGACAAAAAAAAAAAAAAAAAAAGATTTTTCGCAATGCAAACATTGCAGCTGGGCAGGCAGCAAATTTCAACAGGCTCTCTCTTTGTGAGCAGTGAGCAGCAAACCATGACAAAGATCACATGCAGATGGGCCCAGGGTTAAAAGGTCCCCTGCCCTCTTGACAAATGACCTAATCCAAGAAGCGGTGCTGTGCACCAGCAACTCCTACTGTCATCACTGGAGATGTTCGTTACCAGCACCTTCCAGGATCAAGCCCAGCACAAGTATGGCTTTTCCCTCCCTGTCCTCCTCTCTCTAAAACCATGAGTAATCGAGCATGTGAAATTTAACAGACAACCACTCAGAGCACAGCATGACATGGACTTTCAGCTGGCATGTGAGTTCAGAGACTGGAAATACAGATGGCATCAAATGTCCCTGCTTTTTTCTCGGTATTATGAAGACAAGAAAACTGCCAAAGAGGAAAAACAATTAGACTATGTGCAATAAACCATCATATACTGAAGGACTGAGGCAAAAGCATAAAACCCAAACAGGAACTGTTTAGTTTGCTTGCCCTACCAATAATCATATTTTAAAACGTTTTATTTAGATCCTTCTCTCTAAGCATTTTCTGCATATTGCAGGGTGAATGTTCAGTACAGAGCATGGAGCAATGAAGCAGATGTACAAATCCCTGTTATTATTCATGGGAGTGCCGTGCTTAGCACCCTGCACTAAAAAAAGCCTGAATAGTTTATATGAATGGCAGCAAATGTGTAAGGTATATTTATACACACACGTATTTCAGAGAAAGAATATACAGTGAAGGCAGTGTTAATTCAGGATATACATGCAGCAGCTGAGAGATGGCATCATGACAAGTGGTGCCAAGCAAATTGGAGCCAAGCAAACTGTGCCGCTGAACTTAACAAGTGCAAATAAATATTTTTTCAACACTGCAGCCACTGTGTACATTTGGTTTATACTCCAGTGAACTTCAAAAGGAAGTTACGCGTGTAAAAAGTCTGTAACATTGGGCCTGAAATTTGTAATTAAGGATAGGAAAGGAGGAGAAAAACTCCTCTCCTTTCTCAGTAATTTATTTAGTTAAAAGGGGTTTAATTTTTAAAACCGAAAGCAGTTATGCCACAATATGAATTGATCATCTTTAAGAGAAATTTAAACAAGCCCATTTGGAGTTAAGAGAATGTAAATAAACCTTTTTCTATTTGCATTTTGACTAATATGATTGAAACAGCCACATAGACTACACACCTACAGTCCCAAAGTTCAGCTAATACAGTCTGAGTTACAAAGCTTTGCATACAATGCTTTTTTAACAGTTGCTGACATCTGCAAAAAGGGGCAATGAAAAGAGGAAAAACATTTTTAAAAGAATCCCTTTTCTAAGATCACCTTAGATTATTTACAATATCCTCTGTGTACACAGAGCTACAGGTTGAACCTCTCTATCTGGGCACCCTTGGGACCTGACTGGTGCCAAACCCGAGAATTTACCGAACCACAGGAGGTCAATATTGTCTTGCAGCATTACCAACACTTTCACTGCTTACTGGGCTCTTAGAAGACATTTAGGCACAGAACACTGAGAGCCACGACTGGTGGCTGTAAACAAACTTTATGGGACTACAGGAAACTTGCCTACCCCCGTGATAAGAGGATAGACAGTTAACTAGAATTATGCCGGACCATAGATGTTGCCGGACCAGAGAATGCTGGATTAGAGGGGTTCAACCTGTAGTTTACTTTTCACCACTTGTTCCGTTTAACTTTTTGCTCTTCATTCAACTAGATTTGTCCAGTTCACATCTGAATTCATTCTCATACTTTGAAACAATTCTGGAAGCTGCCAACAATGCAGAGGAATGTATACATTCAGAAAAAACACCACCTCTGCATTTCAATTGTGCAAAAATAAAATGTGTGCTTTAATAGACAATGGGGATGATTTGGTTTTTACAAAAATTAAGATTTTTGAACCTAACTTGACAGAGGCCATTAAAAATTAAGTATTAATGTTACACTGCTATAAGCTAACCACACAAATAAAGAATAAAACTTGTGTTTAGACTGAAGAATTGCCCAGCCTTTCCATTTAGCTGCCTCAATGTACACGTTAGAAGCAAATCTTTGTATGACTTTTCAAAGGAATTGGGACGGCTAAACCCTAATATAGTATTACTTTAATATAATAAACTTTCATATGTCTGGGGTACCTTCGCATAGAGGATCTCTAAACATTTACAGACATTAGAGAGACAAGGCAGGTGAGGCAATATTTTTTACTGGACCAACTTTTGTTGTTGAAAGAGACAGGCTTTTGCGTTTCACAGAACTCTTCTTCATGTCTGGAAAAAGTAACCAGCATGTTACAACTAAACACAAGGTGAGACAGGTTGTTAAGCACAAGTTGCAAGAAGAAACTTAAAATGAAGTGAGCCATTAACATCTCTGCAGTCATGAGACAAAAGGTCAGTAGGCTATACAACCAGTGTTTGTGTTGAGATCATGATTTTTAGCATCTAGCAGAATTATGAATTTAAGTCCCCAAGCTCATCTTTTGAAGGTATTGTGCATATTTCCCTTGGAGAACAAGGGCTGATACATCAGATATGGAGTGAACACACGGCAAAAAGTGTTTGCGCCCGGGCCAAAAGGTATTTTCATCCAACAGAAGACGTTGCCTCACCTACTGAGCATAATGAGTGCTATGGAAATGAACAGGATCCCAGTGAAAAGCGAGGAGGTAGGTTTTTGCCCACGAACACACATGATCCTATACATGTATTTGTGTTAGTCTCGAAGATGCTACAGGACTATTTGTTTTTCCCCCAGGGACGTGAACAGACAACCAGACAACTGGGTACCCTGTAAGCATCACCATTAAGAGCCCTTCCCACAGGCCCCATGCCAGGCAGCCAACTCCCAGCCCATGTGGGCTGGAAGCAGACAGCCTAGTGCAGGGATGGAAGCAGCTGGGCTGCCTGCCCCTGTTTAATCAGTTATCCAAGTTAATCTTAATGAATAACCGGTTAACTAATTACACTGGATTTTACATCTCTAGTTCCACCATTATGGGGCTGGCCTGTGCTAATGCAGCCATGGTGGCTGTCACTAGGAGGACGTTGCCATAAGGAAGTTCACCCTGGACTGACAAGGAGTATTGGTAGTAGACTGCTACAAGCAAGCCTATAATTACCAGCCCTTATCTACAGAGGCATAGCAAGAAGAGTAATGGCCAACAGTTAAAATGCAGACGAAGAGCAGCAAGAGGAAGGCCCCTTCCTTATCTCCCTCACCACATGTTCCCTAATTAGCAACAATTGAGAATTAAAAAGGGGGGGGGGACAGAAAAAGAGCAATAGAGAATTTAAACACTCGCTGAAGACAGCCTAAAACCAAGAAACTTCCCTTACATCATGTCATTACCTCACAGAAACTTCCCCTATTATCACCCCTATGTCATTACCTCACAGAAACTAACCTTCCCCCTCACCCCCACTCTGTTCTAAAATTTGATTTGTCAATTTCACATGCGTTCATTTTTTTGATTGTATCACTTTGGTATATATGGTTGTGCTGATTTTCTTCCACATATTGATCTGAGGAAGTGGGTCTGGCCCACGAAAGCTCATCACCTAATAAACCATCTTGTTAGTCTTTAAAGTGCTACATAGTTCTGTCTTTTGTTTCAGCTACACCAGACTAACATGGCTGCATCTCTAGCACTAAAACCAAGATTGTCTTTCAGAGCGGGCGAGGGTGGTGTTTTAGGTGGCAGGGCCACATTCCCCGTCCCCGTCCCCCCCCCACACACACACTTTCTTCCCTCAAAAGGAGACAACTATTATGGGTTCAGTTCTGCAAATGCTGAGTGAGCTAGCCACTCTTTAAAGCATGGGAGCAGTCCTGTCAAAGTTAGTGGGATTAATCATATGCTTGAAATTCAACCGATGCTTAAATATGTGGCTAGATGGGGTTTAAGTCCCAGCACACAAAGAATTTCAGGTGACACCACAAATCTTACTTCAACTTTCTACATTTTGTAAAGTTTATGACTGCCTAATAAACATTAAGCCAAAGCCCCCGACTCCTCTTGTTCACCCCCCCCCCCATACTTGTACTCTCTTGGCTTAAAATAATCTACAGATAAAGTGGCTGGAAGCCAGAGGCAGATATGCCCTGCAGGGTATTAGATGTGACTCCTTGCTCAGAAAGGAGATGGAGATTTTTTTTTTTAAGTCCAGAAATCATAGACAGAGAATCACTCACTTCAAACGCAGAAGTTTGTGTGTAACAGGCACCAGCTGGAGTTAGCATGGAAGTAGGAAGTGCAACATAGCAACTACAATTCCTTCAGTCTTCTGTGATGCAACTATAATAGTTTTCTTTTTATGCAATTTTCATTTTGGTAAAGTAGGGTGTGGTCATTTATACATCTTACATAAAAGATTCTCCTCACCACGATTAGCCCTCCCATTAGAGGGTTAAACTGACTTCAGTTAACGTTACTTTTGATCAGCCTGTAGGATCAGATGGTGAGCAACGCTGTTGAGATTATCTCACACACACACACACACACACACACACACACACACACACACTCTTAACTGATAAGCCTCACCCTTAATAGGTGACGCTTACTCATTAAGGTTAAACAGTGGGGGCTAGAGCAGCTTCCTCCATGCCACTATCGCCAGGAGCAGACCCTGTCCTTGGCAGGCCCGGGCATCTGGCAGCTGTGGTGTTTGTGTCACAGGCGGGAGCTGCTCCAGCTGGGCTCGAGCAGCCCCTACCTGCAGTGAGGGGGGAGGGGCACGCTCCAGCCCAGTGGAGGGTGGGCTGGGTGTGTGCACAGCTTCCAGCCCAGCTGGGCTGGAGTGATCCCCCGCATCCTCTCCCTTTATTCGATTAACCAGTTAAACATATTGTTTAATTGATTAAACGGGATTTTACGTCCCTAACACACACCTAGAGCCCTCTACTTGTGTAATCTTCTCATTCCATGTTAATTAAGAAAGCAACAAAAAGTATTTGATTACAGTTGTCCTACAGTGCATTTACTCTGTAAGGGTATGTTTACACAGCACAGTTATTTCAAAATAACAGCCGTTATTTCGAAATAACTTTACTAGTGTCTACACAGCCAAACCGCTATTTTGAAATTAATTCGAAATAGCGGAGCACTTATTTTGAATTTGGTAAACCTCATTCCACGAGGAATAACGCCAAATTTGAAATAGCTATTTCGAAATAAGTGCTGTGTAGACACTTATATCGAAATAAGGGGCCTCCAGCCTTCCCGGGGTGCCCTGGTGGCCACTCCGGCCTCAACCAAGAACACTCCTCTCCCTCCCAGGAGCCCTTAAAGGGGTTGACTCTGGCCACAGTGCCTGTGCCAGCTCCAAGCCTGCCAGCCCAGAGCTAGCAGTCACTGCCCCTGACCCAGTGGCCCCAAAACACAAGCTAGCAAGCCACTGGCAGCCAGCTCTCCACCGCTCCCCAGGGGCAGTCTGCCAGCTCCCAGGAGCCTGCCAGGGCCCGGAGAAGGCGGGCGCCTTCCTGGTCCAGGGTGGAGATCATGGACCTTATTCAGGTTTGGGGGGGATGCCCCCAACGTCCATGATCTCCATACTAGATGGAGGAACGCGGCCGTCTATGGCAGGATAGCTGCCAGCCTGGCCACCAAAGGCCACATGCGAACCCAGAAGCAGGTTTGCATGAAAATCAAGTTGGTCTGACAAGACCCTGAGCTTCCCCTCCCCTTCTTCCCCCTTCCAGCTCCCTCCTCCCTGGTTTCCCCCTCCCCTCTCCCACCTTCTCTTCTCCCCTCTCCTGCCTCCTTTCCCCAGTCTCACAAGAGTTTCATTCCCTCCCCCCTCCAGTTTTGTTAAATAAAAGAGAGTTTGTGTTCATGAAAATACAGGTATTTTATTTGACATCAGGAAGGAGGGTTAGGGAGGGGTAAGTGGAAGGACGTGAGGGAGGAATGAGGCACAAGCCCCCAGTAGGGCAGACCAGAGAGGTTCTTAGTGCTCCTCAGGGTGAAAGCTCTCCCGCAGGGCCTCCTGGATACTGACAGCCCCCCGATGGACCTTCTGGATGGCAGCCTGCAGAAAGTGCAGCCAGGCTTGCAGCAACGCGTCCACGAGAAGCACCAGAGTGCCCAGGGCCAGCTCTGGCTCTGTGTTGCAGAGTGCAGTGGTGTCCCGAGTGAGGGCAACCAGAGCACGCAGAGACAAAATGCTTTGCTGTCCCTCAGCGTGGTAGGCAAGCAAGCAGGGAAAGCTGAGAAGCAGCTCTCCAGGGGGGGTCCCCTTTAAGCACAGGCCTCAAAGAGCCTCAGGCAGCAGCCACACAAAGTAACTCCTGACCTGATGCCCTGTCGGACCAGGTTCCAGCCGGCCTTAAATGCAATTCAGTGTCCACTCAATGTGGACGCGCTATTTCAAAATAGCAAAACACTATTTCAAAATGCATTTCGTGTGTAGACATATTATTTCGAAATAACTTATTTCGAATTAACTATTTTGAAATACGTTGTAGTGCAGACATACCCTAAGGGACTGTTCTATCTGGACTGTTACAAATTGATGAAGATATTGATCGGAAACATGGCATTGGTTAACATACCGCTAAAGAGAGGAATATGGCCTGGTCTTCACTTACCCATTAGACTGACTAGGTTGTGCAAAGCTGTGAAAGGGAAAAAACCCTTCTGTTGAGGTCTGAAGCACCCCCACCCTTTGGCACTACCATGGCAGAGCTGCAGTGCTGTAGCTGTTCTGCTTTAGAGGACACACCCCTCATTGCACTGTAGACACACCCTTCATTTCTAAACTACGCTTAAGATGCTGACTTCTGTACATAAATCAGAGATTGGAGCCGAACCGCCCCCAACCAAGAGTGAGGTTGTGAGCTAGCACCTGACCCAGCAGCTATAGAAACTAGCAGGTCCTTTCAAGCAGGAGCAAGGTTTTTTATTGGAATATATGCCTGCCCTCAGAGGTCACATGCAGGGGGGCAACAGAGAGCACACACTCAAAATGCAATGGGCAGGAGGAGCAAGGGACTAGCCAGCATCTGGCAGAGGAACTAGCGCAGAGGAGGGGCTGGCGCCCACAGCAGGGGTCCAGCCCCCCACACTCCGGCCCGAGTTTGCTCTGCTCCTCTGACCATGTTACTCAAGGAAGGGTTCCCCCCTGCACTCATCAGCAGGAAGTGGAGCAACATGGCCAGAGAGCAGAGCGAGCTGGGGCCGCATTGCTTCCCTTCCTCTGACACTGCTGGTGAGTGTGGAGAGGCTGGACTCTCACTGCCGGCACTGGCCCCCTATGGCACATTGATTGGAAGACAAAGTGGGGTGGGGGCAGCAGCAGAGCAAGGATGAGAAGAGGAAAGGAGAGGGCAGAGGAAGAGTTGGGAGGGAGTAGAGGAGGGGCAGGGCCTGGAGCGGAGGGGGGTTGTCCCAGCCCTTTCCCAGGCTGGAGTGGGAAATCACATGGTCAGCACCCTTCCCTCCCAGATCTCTGCGTCAGCTGCAGTACTACTGAGGAGGAAAGAAAATTCATTTGATTCAATCATAGTATCATGTGGACACCATACAGCAAAAAGATTAGTGGAATGAATAACAGTGAAGAAGGGTTGCTATCTGCTGCATTGTTTCCTATGACAGTCTCACATCACACAAGAATGAACTTCAGGACATTGAAATCCTCTGGAGTTAACACCGCATCACATTAGGACATTGCATCATGATGGGATGACACCCATGGCCAAAATCAGACCAAGGGCATGCATATACAACTCAGCTTCACACCTCCATTACCTTTCCACTCCAACTGAAACACACACACAAATAAGGTGAGAAATGGCTGAGTCATGGGCAAACTAAATCTCTGAACTGCACAATTGGACAAGCCACAGATAAACCTCACCACCCTTCCAGAAACGTCTGCATGGGAGACACAAAACACTGCCACCACTGTTAATCATTTACTAAAATACCAACAGGCAATTCCCACAGAGTCCGCACTTCGCATGCACACGGACGAGGGTCCTCTTTGCAGGCCAGGATCTTCTGCGGGACGTGCAGAGAAGGCACCAGCGGTAGAAGGTACAAATGCTACACCCACAGCAACTACAGGTAACAGTGGAACCTCCCATAATGTCTTTGTTTCAAGGCTGTATTCAGAGGAAAGAGCAGTTTGGCGCTATCCAGTCAGACTGTATTTCTTCCCTTGGGCTTGGAGGAGACCTGTTTCAAGGCTATCGCTGTTGTCACTATTTTACAAGGAGAGGGGACAGTTCCAGAGAGTCTGCATGCAGCCTTCTTGAGGTGAACTATCCGGAGAGGTCTTTTGTTTAACTGCATAGTTATAAAGGACCCTATTGCAATGATCTGCTGTGATTCCAAAACCAAAGCATCATCAAAAAACTTTGGCTGCTGGAGCAGAAGTAACAAGCAGCAACTGAAGCTGAATCCTGGGAACAGCTTTGTGAGGGTGAAATTAACTTCACACTCCCTAATCCCTTTCCAGCAGAACTGACAGCTTCCACGGCCCCCCAGGAAAGGTGCGTGGGGGGGGGTCTGGCTCCACACTCCTGGAAGAGGTAGGGCCGAGGGCAGCTTGTTCTCAGCACAACCGGGAGCACAGGGCGCCCTACCCCCAGCCCTTACCGCTGCCTAGAATGTCTCTTTCCTTTCATGCAGTATTAAGGACAAAAAAATAAGGGGAGGTGACTAATATAGGTAATAGGTAGACTGAAATAATTTAGTGAAGTGTTGTCTCCCTCGACCTCATATTAAGAATTGAGGTCAACATGGCAGTCACTCTGATGGAAGGACTTAAAATCTATTCAACTTTTCTTTTCCCACTGAGGAGTATAAAGCAGGGAAGCATTACATCTTCTCGCCAAGAGATATTAGACATTAATTC
Organism: Pelochelys cantorii; assembly: GCA_032595735.1. Classification (NCBI taxonomy): domain Eukaryota; kingdom Metazoa; phylum Chordata; order Testudines; family Trionychidae; genus Pelochelys; species Pelochelys cantorii. The sequence goes on from CM064344.1 coordinate 19,374,714, forward strand.
AATGGTGTAACAGTATGGTTGTGAGCCAGGCAACGAGCAAAATGGCACTGAAGAGCAAAGTGTGTAGAGCAAGTGAGCCTCCAGATTAAATTGTCAATAAAAAGAAAACATATTTTTGTTGTAGTCTAACACCCCTAGTGAAAAAGCGTGCACACACACACAGGCATGTGCTATTGTTAAAGGTCTGAGTCAAAACTGGGAAAAAGCTAGGGGATTCAATGTTAAAGCTAACACTTTCTATATAACTACACCTGCAGAAGGAGGAATGTTTGCACGGTGATAAATTGGTCTAATTCCTTATCTTTTTGTATTAAGCAACAAGAGGGTTTAATCCAACATTGGACGACATGCCTGCAGAACAGATTTCTTTTGTTATAGGGATACAAGAGCCTACTTCCATTTCTGGTGTACTCCCATGACTTAAGAGCCTAACTTTTTATTTTAAGAGAGACACACCCCTCACCTGATATAAATCTGAATCTCTCACTAACTTCAGTGGAGCTATCCCGATTTACCCTGGTAAAGATCTGCTTCAACAGACTTGCTACAATCATTTATTTTTATTATAGTTCTTTTACATACAGACTATGCAATCCTTATACTGAAGATTCTGACAAAGCCATAACTGTAGCTGCACTTGCCGACACTGCTAAAATACTAGTAAAATAAGATCCTGCTGCTGCAATAATTAATCTGTGAACAGAATTTTTTTTAAGGGCAGAATATTCTCTCTTCTCTGAGCTATGGCACTGGTCACTGGATGGTTCTTTGGTATTTTATATTCTGTTTATATTCATGGGATCCGTTTTTCTAAAGAGAGGCTACACCTTTCAAAAGAACAATGCTAGTAAGTTTGTAAAGGGTGTGTGAGTGCATGTATCTGTTGAGGAAATAGAGAAGGCACACAAGCATCAGACACTCATCTGGTTTCCCCATTTTAATTCCAGCAGGGGCAGGTCAGCATGTCGTCCTCAATGCAAGCAGCTTCCTCAGTTCTGGAAGACTTGAAGAGTTGCATTCTGACAGATAAGTGGGCTCTTGGGGGCCTTGTGGTGATTGGGTCATTCTGCATAGTCTTCATTGCCCTCCTCTTGTTTGCTGCCATCTTTGGCTGCTGCTCTGCTCCCAAGCGCAAATCAAGTTGCATATAAACAGCAAGAACAAGAGTGGGGCATTTCAAGAACACCGCTACCAGGCAAGAATCATCCCATCCATGAACTACTTGATCAGGTCAAAGGGAAGCTTCATCCTTTATCCTTCTTGTGCAATTATTTCTTCATACACAGATTTGAGGCACTCACAAGCTGACAGCCTGCACATAACATTGCACAACAGCATGAGGGCCTCCCTTTCAGGAGCAATCAATTCGCAATCTCAACACACAATGCAAACTGAATTCAGTACCACATGACCAGCCAAACCTTACAGTCAAGGTATTTGCTTGTCTGAACTTTTCCCTGACAAGGAAAACTATGAGGTTAAGTATTTGTAAATGACCACCTGCCAGCGTGAAGATGGGAGACCCTCAAGTAATCCCACCAAGGCAATGGTACCTCTTTTTTGCCCCACATGCAGATGAAGAAATAGTCTCCAGATCAAAAGCTCCTCTTGACCCTTCTATGTAAAAAGCTTTTTCATTAAAGGATGCTGATGCAATCATTCGTCTGCTCTGGTTACAAAATAACCTAAAATATCTTGCATGCACGAAAATTAACGTTTCTTTTTCCCCTTCTCCCCTGTGGTGTCCAACCAGTTCTGAAGCCACACTCAACCAGCCAAATAGCCACATTCAACTAGCCAAACTCAACCAGCCAAATAGCCACATTGGCAAGCCAACTAGCCACACTCAACTGGCCAAATACTGTAGCCAATGTGTCTAGTGGCTACCATGTTGGATACCAAGGCCCTAAACTAAAGGCATGTGACAGCAGCTAGAGATTGACTTAGTTGTATAAACTGTCCAAAATATTAGAGCATGGTGCTTCACAGCAGACATCCAGTGGAGTCACCCTAACTGCAATCAAGCATTGTTGCAAGGTCATGCCAATTATTCTAATATTTGGGCCATACCTCAGGACAAATAATAAAAATCCTTCAGAATATCCGATTCAAAGCATGACTGAAGGCAACACCCTTGTCAGGGCTCCAGCAATGAGAAAATAAATATTCCCAATTTCCACACGAATCTTGGCAAAACCACCCTGGACAGAGCTGCACAATGAAAATGAATTCAAGGCTGTATGTAGGAGAGAAGATATTCATTTCCCAAGTTGTAAACATACATTGCTCTCTTATTGGCAAAATTAAGGTCTTGCTGTCTCAAGCTGGTGGCACATAGTAATTTGTTACAATTACAGCCTTCTCAGAGTTACAGCACGCTATTTGTAATGTGTGTAGTGGTTACAAGGCTGCATTTAGATTCCCAACTTGGGCGTGTGCATGCTATAGGCCTGATCCTGAAAGGCGCTGAGCAACATAAACTCCTGTGGAGGATAACAGGAATTAGGGAATTTTTTTTAGCAACTTGCAGCAGGGAGCCTCTCTGAGTCAGACGCAAACATTAAAGCTAAATGCTTCTACACCAAAACACTGTGCTTTAGATCATGCATTTATTTACAGGGGACATGGTGTGGCAAAGAAAAAGTCAAAAATAGACAACTAGAGGCTCCAATGAGAGTCAGAAAATAGCAAAAGCTGCACAAAGAAACACTGCCCATTCCCTTTGGTTTCTTCAGCAGAAAAATGCTGATGCTGCATGACAATTCCGCACGGGAGGGTCTCATGGTCATACAGAAACTCCTTCCCATAAGCAAATAATCAATATACAATGCTAGGTGCAACTTTCAAACTCTGAGGTCTTGATGGCAATGGGTAGGAAACAGAGAAAGATGAGATGCACTGAATGGAGGAGAGATGGTACCACATATGGTTACGTAAGCCATTGAACTGGGCCGTCTCAAAGGCAATGTGACTCGGACCCAGAGTAGGTGGCTTAAGTCACCACTAGAAATAGCCAAGGCCCTGTGCAATCTAATGCAAGGGCTCTTGGTTTCTGCAATGCAGGGTTAGGAATTCCAGGGTAGCTTCAAATACACTTAACAGTGTTTTAAATATTAAAATAAGTAGCCAAAAGTTGTATTTGCATATCACAGTCCAGTTATTTTGTTGCGCTCTGACTTTTAACATGCTGCAGATTTCTGTATTGGCAGTAAATAACTGCCTCACGGAAGTGGTCGTAGAAGAAATCAGAGTTTTTAAAACAGGAGACAGTGGTGTACTTCGGTGCCCAGGAAAGCAGGGAGGCAAACGATGGGTTTTATGACCATAACATAAGAATGGCCCCCCTGAGACAAACCAATGGCCCACCTAACCTACCACCCTGTCTTTCAGAGTAGCAACCAATTAAAATAAAATCAGGCAGTTCAGATGACTATTTCTGACAGTCTTCCTAGGTCTGTAAACAACACTGCATCTGTTACATTCAGTTCACATTTTCCACTACAACTCTGAGGTCTAGAAATTTAAGTTTTTCCACAGTCACATAACTACAGAAAACACTGATAGTAATGGTGTGAGGGAAAGAGTAGATTAAGTCACCTGTTCTTTCCCCATCAATGCATACATGAGACACTCTTACCCCAGCGCTTCACAGAAGTTCACCATAGCATCAAAGGCCGTCAGCGTAGTTTTATCGGATTCTTTCAAGGTGCCTCTTTTCTCCTGAGAGTAAGAAAGAATACTTAAAGCCACCTTTGATGTAGCTATGGATGGATGCAGCATCTGTCCAGAACATCACTACAACCAGATCTAAGCGCCACTTCACCACTTCATGGTAGTATCGTGGCCAAGAGCAACCTCCTTAGCCATGTCTCCATACCTCCCAACAGATCTGCAGATAGCTCCAGCCATCTCTTCCTCAGCACTTCTACCTCATCCACTCTGAATTCCAACACTGCTGTGGCCAGATCCAAGCCCAATGCCTCTATCACCAGTCCTAATGAAGTAATGTGGCCAGATCTGGGGAAACTCTATTCTCTCTCAGGACAGTATGATGTAAGCATGAATGAGGAGCTAACTAGACCAGCGGTTTTCAACCAGGCATGTGTGTACCTCTGGGGGTATGCAGAGGTTATTCGGGGATATGTCAACTCATCTAGAGATCTGACTAGTTTTAAAACACGCTACATAAAAAGCACTATTGAAACCATACAAACTAAAATTTCATGCAGACAATGACATGTTTATGCTGCACTGAACTGTAAGTATTCTATTTATATTCCAATTGATTTATTTTAATATTATATGGTGAAAATGAGAAAGTCAGCAATATTTCAGGGCTGTGACATTTTGGTATTTTTACATCTGATTTTGTAAGCAAGTATTTTTAAGAGAAATGAAACTTGTTGTTTACACAAGACATGATAGTTTGGAAAGGTTGAGAGCCCTGAACGAGAATGCGAAGGAGCGTATCATATCTGGCCTGCTCTACATTTTGCTGCAGTTATTGGATCACTGATACTCCTTGCTTGAGGAAAACCAACTCAGTCCAAGCTACCAACAAGAATTAGTCCTCCAATGGTACAGAAAGGCTAGGAGCAGACACTGTCCAATCAGAAGCCACCAAGTCAGTTAAGACAGCTCATCTGCTTCCTCTCCAAGAGAGTACCCAGGGGGAGATCTGGACAGAGAAATCACTCTTCAGTGCAAGCCCTGAACCGGGTTAGGGCCTTGGCTTCAAGCACTTGCTTCTTTAAAAGCACAGAAAAACAAATTCTAAGTTGATTATTTACCTGTGTAAAAATGGATGCTGAGCTTGCAACATAGACTGCCCTGCTGCAAACAAGCTGCCACAAGTTATGAACTGAGGCAAGGAGCATCTATAGTGCCATGTATTATGTGGCAGGCAATGCTAGCAAGAAGCCATGGCTGTGACATAGACGAAGTGCAAATCTAGTATTAGCAGTGCAGCAGGAAGCTCTTCTACAGTTCCTACCTGGAGTTTAGAGAGCTCCTTCTTGATCAGGAAGGAGACTTGATCCCGATCATTCCTAGAGTAATAGAGACGGCAAAAGGACTTCTTCCCATCTCTTCCAGCCCTTCCAGACTCCTGGTAATATCCAGCCATTGACTTTGCAATATTCCAATGGGCAACAAATCTGCATGGGATAAGAGCATGGTAAGCACAATGTTGAAGTCTTTTCCAGTCACTGTAAACACAGAGATGTTCTCTGTTGAGGCCAACAATAAAGTAGAAAGAGTAGCATAAGTGAAAGCAAGGTCCTAGGAGAGAAATGGAGCAAGGGATTCTTAACTGGACATTCTTAAAGCAGCAAGAGGCACCAAGGGAAGCGATAACAACAGCCTAGCATATCTTTGAACAATATGTTGGTGGGGCACACCCAAAGCAAATGGAGAATAAACATGGTATATATACTACAAATGCATGAAGATATATAGCTATGAAGTGAGGCAAAACCAGTACTGATATCCATGAGCTTGGGTTCTTTTACTACAGAGTTATGCATGTTATTAATGTGCTTTATTTACTTTAAGGATTTGCAACCTGTGTTATAATAGTACTATTTATAGATTCCAAGGACAGAAGGGACCATTGGGATCTAGTTTGACCACCTTACAACACAGGCCATAGAACTTTGCCAAGGCCAAAGCACTTTCCTTGCTTAAACTTCTGTTAGAAACTTCTTTGCTTACAAGTTACGCATACGGAATCTGGCTCAAAGTTCAGATTTGGCCTCCCTCCCAATCATAATATGCCCCCACAGACACAGCCCTGCAAATCTCTGAGTATCTGCATCTGTGGATGTGAATGCAGATATCTGCAGCACATTTTTACGGATGCAGATACAAATTTTGTATCCATGCAGGGCTCTAACCCTGGATCATTACTAAAACACCATTACACACACACAAAAACTGCATTCAAAATACCACTGCATGGTTGACTGAAACCTACAAACGCCAGAACATTCACTGCTAGTTGTGTTCTCTACCTGCCACATCCCAGAGCAGTTTATGCTCCAATGAGGTGCTGCCAATAAAGAAAGGTTTAGACTGTGCTAAAACCCATACTCCAGAAGTTCGTGTGCTGCAGATGTATGAAGGGAGAGACTGCAAGAATCGAGTCACTGAATTTCTCCACTTAAACCGAAACATTCTCTCATATCCAGGACCAGTCAGGAGGCAGCAGAATATAAAAAAAAACCCTCCTTGCTTGTATGTTTATGAGCACCTCAAAGATGCCATATCCAGCATCAGCAATATTCAAGCTGCAGACAGGGTGATTACAGCTGAAGCAGAGAGACCATCTCAACCCTCCTTCGATTTTCTTCCCAGAGCCTCCTCCAGCACTTCCCAGGCATGGGCCTATAGCTGAAAATGTGTGTACAATTCACAGGCTACGAACTTTCTTACTGCAGGGTTAGGGTTGATCAGCAGAACCACACTCTTCTGGAACGTCAAATCCATCTATACTTAAACCACTGAAAGTCAGGAAATAGTCACATCTGCACTACAAACCTAATGCTCTACCAGGAGCTGGCAAGAGCCACTGGGGTTCTACTGTAAGTATGTTATGAGCAGCTTTTCCTTTACGAGCAACACAGAATGACTAAATGTGCTGTTTTATGTATTTTGTCATTCATGCATGCTCCCACGCTGGTCTTCACTGTGTTAGGGATTAGGGATGTAGGCGAGTAATCGAGTGGAGTACTCGACTTAAAAACCAGCTCCCCCAGCACTGTCTCCATGGTGCAACCTGCTCCCTCCCCTCGCTGCCTCTGTCAGAGGCAGTAGGGCGGGATAGGGGAGGCTGCTCTAGCAGCTGGGCTCCTCTGCAGGCAGGAGCTTTCCCCAAGCAGCCCCTGTTCACGGCAGCTCAGGCTGCCACAAACAGGGGCTGCTGGACCCAACATGAGCAGGTCCAGGACCACTGCGCCTCTGCATTTTAAATGTAGTAAGAGCCGCCAGACTCTTTCAGTGTCTCTAGACTGGATGAATTATTGTAGAAAGATGAAATGTGTTTTCTGTGTTTATTTTTCTTGACAAACACCAGTTACTGTTTGGAGCAATGACAGATTCAGTGTCAACCTCAAAGCAGTCCTTAGACTAGAACTCTCTATCATGGCTGATTTTGCTGATGTTCAGCAGCCTGTTTGATCAGGCTACCATTGAGGCGATGCTTGTTTTTCTTTGATCATGCTCACTTTCCAACTGTTTAGGACCGAGTGAGCAGCGTGATCAGGCTACTGTAATGCTGCTGCTGACTCGAGAATTTAATCTTCCATTTATTTCATTAATGCTATATGCACAAGGATTTCAGAAAAATCAGCTGTTAAACAATGAGTCTCATCCTTACTCTAGCAATGGTATTGCCCCACAACATGCTCAAGCATAAATGCAAGAAGAGAAGGCATTCTTCTGCATTTCCCGGAGACTTGCAAACAGGCATGTTTTGCAAGTGTCCCCCTACATAAAAAAACCTACAACCCAAACCAGATATGATGATGCATAAAGAAGGCCTTAAAGGATTTCTCTCTTTTTGTTTGTTCTTTACCTTAAAAATATCAGGAATATATCAATTTTTGTCTGTCCTGTTTTTGATAGACTAAAGAATTTGAGCTCGCTTGTCCCTTAACTGAAGAGGCAGGTGTACTGAATCTTTCACAAAGACAGATTTTCTTCAGCAGTTTGAGTTGTCAGCAGTTTGAATTGATCAGGTATTAACCCCAGTTCTAAAAAGCAACTAAGAAAGGGTGAGTTTTTTTATTTGATGCTAGTTTCCTGCCTTCTAACAAAACCTCTAGCAGAACAAGAAAGTCAAAACCTAATCTTGCCAAAGCAACTGTCAGGCCCCTTTATACCTCTGAGAGCAGCAAAGGAGAGTGCACTTTCTTTGTTTGTATCAGGTCCCCTCAAGCCAGACCCTTCAACGATCTGTGTTTAACATTGGTATCCCGTAACAAGTAAAAGCCCAACCTTTCTGCTCTCCACGGCTTCTAAATTGAAATCCCTCTCACACATTTATAAAATTTGAATATGAATCCCTCCCATCTCTACTCCCCCTTGTGGCAATATGGTTTCTTCACAGAAAGGGCTAGAGAAGCATATCAGGGTCCCTTCCCATTTAGAACCTAAGGAGGACATTTCCCCCTCTCTGCTCAAGCTCCTACACACCTGACGTTAGCTTTGTCGACTCCCATTCCAAAACTGATGGTAGCGACAATAACAGGGACCTTCTCCTCCATCCACTCATTCTGAATCGAAGTTCTTTCTGCTGCCTTCAGCCCTGGGGAGGGAAACGGAGAGAAAGCAGGGACATCAGAGAGAAAGAGGAGATACCCTTTCACCCCTCAGTACCCCAGCAATCTCTCCCCACTCCCCTACGTATAACAATATGCTGGTCAAAGCCAAGTACAATACTCCACACTTTGGACTGGCTCATTATCAAAGAAAAACACTCAGTACTCCCCACGCTCCAAAGAGGAAAATTCAGTTCCCTCTCAAGCAAAAGCCTGAATAGAAAGGCCTGGAATTATGTCCTGGAGAGCAATACTTTCCAGGTCTGGTGGATCAGCAGAGAAAACTGAGTCCTAGAACCAAAGGAACACGATTGGACCATACCCCACCTATATCTGGGGCCTTGTTAGCTTGAGCTCCTGGCCAAATCTCAGCAGTTACAGGATCACACAGAGAGAGATGCTCCCTATGGTAGCTCTGACCTAGATTGTTAGATAATGTGAAATTCTGCAGCGCTGAGTGAGGGGCTGTAAAATGTGGACATGACTTCCAGTACCTGCATGATAGGCCTTGGCTTTCACTCCTCTGTAGCTCAGCTCAATAGCCAATTGGTCACAGACCTCTCTCATCCTGCAGTACACAATGCCACAGCCAGCGTATACCTACACAGAGCCAGAGAAGAGAAAATCCAGCACACTGTCCAGGGGAATTCGGAGAATGCTAACAGCCATTGCTACTGATGAGACAGGGCTACAAACACTTGAGACTCTTAGAGACGTGTATGGCCTATCACTGTAGTGTGTGACCTCTTCACAATCTCTAATGGGGCACAGCAGTGCAATTATCCCCATTTTGCACATGCAGAACTGAGGCACAGAGAAGGGTGACTGTTCCAGAGTCACACAGGGAGAACTGATCCCACTTCTGTATCCTAGGCTAGTGTGCAAACCATTGGGCAATGTGTCCTCTTTCAGCTTTTCCCCCACAGACGCACAGCAAAACCAAACCTGTATCTGTGCATCTGTCAAATGGGAGAAAAAGTCAGCTAAGAAAGAAAAGTTACCTTTACACTTCTAATAATATATACGCATTTAGAGTGGCCCATATGTAAAGGCACCTTTGTTTTAACTGGCTATAAATACAGCTCACTAAAATAAAAAAAAAAAAAAGTCAACAAGACCCAAGACGATTAGAGCTGACACAGGAACCCACACCAAGCCCCCACCCAGGCCTCTTAACCATAAAGGAAATAAGCATATGCTGAAACAACAGGGACATGTGAAGGCTCACCAGAATGAGCTCTGGCACAGTGGGCCTGATCCTGTGAACTGATAAGCACAGCCAACTCTCACTGACTTCTGTAGGGAATGGAGGGTATGTTGCAGGATTGGACCCAATAAGCAGTGAGAACATTCTTGAATGCTACACCCTCCAGAGCTTTACCAAACTGCAGACAGCAGTTCCAGCCACACCACAACAGGGTAGGGGAGCAGATCCTTGGGTAGACAGGCCCTCAGTTATTAGGGCTTTAAATACTAAAAGGAAGATTTCTGAAATACTCTCATGGCATAACAAGCAACCAACACTGGTGACTGCGGACGGTGCAGCTGCGTGGTCTCAACCTATTACCAAACCTATGGTTTTCAAGGATTTGTCTAAATAAACACCTTTATGGAGATACCACTTTGAGGGCTAGAAGGTCTATGATGTGGCTTCCTTGTCAGGTTTTCAGAGATAAGGAAGGTGATCTACGCATCAAAGAAACTGGGGGCTGGCGGACAGCAGAAGGGATGTGGTTCTCTCATCCTCGAAAGCCAGGGAGATCTTCAGATGTAGTTTCTTGAAACAATCAAACCACCTCAATTGAAGATTCAAAGTATTACGTTGAACAGAGCTTTCTGAGACACAAATTGTGCCCTTTCCTCCAAAACAAACCTCAGCTGCAGAAGCAGCAGTGGGATTCCAGTGTAAAGAGGAAGATGCAGGACCTGAGGAGCCCACAGAGAGTGTCTCCATCAGCTACGTATTAAAATGCTGCCCTGCAGTAACCCCCTGAACAATCAGGCTTGTAGGGAGGGACAGGAGCACATCTGCAATGCCCAATTCCTTACCATAAGGAGAGAACACAGAACCCGCAAGGCAACGGCAGTAGCAGCTGTGGAGTGATTGTTTCATGGCCTAAAAGTGGAAGGGTGGGGAGATTCTTCCCCTGACTCCCTGTAGGACTCCCCTCCCATTAATCCCCATTCACTTAGGCTTGGTGAAGGATTGGAGGAAGAGGGCAGCAACTGTGAGTGTCACTCTCCAAAGACAAAAGAGTTTGACACCCTGTCATTAAGGTGAAGTCAATATCTGGAAGGATGCCAAGTATTTCAGAGATTTAGAAGTTTCTGAAAAAGTATCTGAGCATGTTCCTTACAGGGACCTCTCCCTTCCCCATCCAGACCCATTATTGTCAATCTGATACCACAACATTTAGGACAGTTCTGTTCCATTTACCATTCTGTCCTTGTAGCTTCTGAGAATTAAACCTACCCCTTGGGCATTCTTCTCTTCAAGTGCCTTCAGACAGAAATCCTTCAGATTCACATAGGGATCCGTCAACTGATCCTTAAACTGCACATCATAGAACAGGTTAGATCTGAAGCAAGGAGTCTTAAAGGTGGCAACAGGCTGCTTTAGCTTAAGTGACACCACTATGTCATCCTGAACCTGCTTGGTGGCTGTGGCAGTCAGGGCGACGCACGGTGTGTTGGGTATGCGAGAGCGTAAGATGCCCAGCCGCAGGTAGTCGGGTCGGAAATCATGTCCCCACTGGGAGACACAGTGAGCCTCATCAATTATTAGGTAGGACAAGATGTTTCGAGACACCAGGGAGTTCAGGGTGGGCTGGAAGGAGGAGGCAGCTGCCATTTCTGGTGTAATATACAGGAGCTTCACCCGGGGCTTCTCACTTGCCAAGTCAGCCAGGATAGACTTCCTTTCCTGAGTAGAAAGCTTGGAGTTCAGAGAACAGACTTTGACCTTCAGTGCCAACAAATGATCCACTTGGTCCTGTAATTAAAGAAGAAGCAAATGACATTAAAGAAAGTCGTGTTTACCAAGAAAGCTACTGCAGAAATACACACAATAACCAAGCTTTACCTCTAAATCTATAGTTTCCAAACCTTGTCCACCCCTCTCTTATCTTCTGTATAGCCTCAGCGCCAACTGTCTTCAAGCAAAAGTGCTAGAGTCTTTTAAGACAGGCTTATCTGCAGCAGCTAACAAAACTGCTTGGCTTGATCATCCATCCATCTCTTTAGGTGGCCATTAGTATTTATAGGAGACAATGGTTCTCTCATCAGCAGTGAGGCTATCAGCAAGGACACAGTCATTTTCAGATGTTGGAGATGACAACGAGACTATTTCAGGATGATCAGCATCAGATCCCTACACTGAGGCTATATCCCCACTACCAAGTTTTGTCACCAAAAACTGCCTTTTCTCCTGCCCTCAAATCATTTTGGGGGCTTTCTTTAAAAAACAGCATGCAGTATTCCAGTATCAGTCTCACAATGACCCATACGAAAGTAAGGGCACCTCTCTACTCCATTTTTACAGCTCAGGATTGCATCAATTCTTTTGGCCACAGAATCACACTGGCAGATCTCATGTTGAGTTGCTTGTCCACAGACTCCCAAATCATGTGCAGGGTCACTGCTTTCCAGGATACAGTCCTCCACTCTGTAGTTATGGCCTGCATTAATTGTTCCTGAATGTGTAAAGTTGCATTTGGGAGAATCAAGATGCATTTTGTTTGAATGGGCCTCGTATACCAAGTTGTTCCAAAACATAATTATTTACCATTCTGTCAATCGCTATGTTATCCAAAAACTATATATTTATTTCCAAATAACGAACAAGAATATTGAAGTATCAAACAGCTCTAATCCCTATGGAAAATCACTAGAAACAACCCCATTTGATGGGAATTCCTCATTGATCTCAAAAAACAGTTGTCAATCACTTAACTAGTTCCTGATCCCTTCTAAAAAGTATCACAAGACAGTGCCAAAGTACATGCTCATTACACTGTTGTGTGATATTAAGTCAAATGCCTTACAAAAGTCCAAGTAAAACAGCAGCTATACTCAGGGAAGCTCACTGTTCACAGCTGGGTGAGAAAGCACCAGAAAAGACCAAATGTCCACATGTAATTGCCCTGAAGCCTTAAGAGTTCAAGAAGTGGTGCTGCCTGAATCTTCCTCTTTCCAGGATAGAATTGGGAAGAATGAGAGAAAGGAAGCTAGATACTGAGCAAAAATATTTGTTATGAGGAAAAAATGATTATCGCCCAAAGGTTTTTACTACACAAATAGATAAAATAGTAGTTATTTTCTCAGGAATGGTCCAATTTAATTCATTTTAGATGTTTGACACTGCTGCCTCCAGAAAGCACATCTTTCGCAGGCAATGGAGGCAAACGGAGAAAAAAAGTGATAATTTAAATCACGTGTTAAAGGTTGAAAATGAATTCCCACTGCAGTTAATGTAGTTCAAATCCCCTTATTCACGCCTTTAGGGTGTTAGATTTGGATAAAGACCTGACAAGCTAGAATACTTTCAACTAGGATTAATTGGAAAAATTCTACTGTCGAGGCAGTTAGCAGCATAGTCTGTTCCATTCACAGGATCAAAATCCAAACCTAAGTCAATGAGAATAAAGGGGCAAACTGGAATCACAGGTTGGCAGTGGGGGAAGGGATTAGACTCAATTGTTCCTCCACATAGTCTCTCCATCTTCCCTTCATTGATTGCTTTTCCACAGTTAACAGGAGATGGTTACCTGAATCAGTGCAATCAGAGGTGAAATGACAATGGTAATGCCCACTGCCAGAACTGCAGGAAGCTGGTAGCACAGAGATTTCCCTGCCCCTGTGGGCATGCATACAAAGACATCATTTTCACCTGCAAAGACAACAAAACAAAGCTAAACACTACTAAACTGGCAATTCATCTAAATTTTGCTCTGGAGGACTGGCACAAAGTCTTGTAGAGCAAGACAAATTGCATTAAAAGCACATCTCTGCAAGTACACTGCTGCATGACAAATTGAGAGAGGTTTATTTTAATTTTTAAAAGACTAATAGCTGCAATATTTTGCACTTCTCCCCTAGTTTCCTTCCAAGCATTTCTAATAACTTTATAATAGTTAATTAAACATCATAATATGCTTGGGAGAGAGGAAATTATTCTACCCAGGAGTGTAAATCAAAGAGAAGTTAAGTGACATTCCAAACTAATATCAGCTTACTTCCAGAGAAGTTTGCTTTTAACTTATAAGATAGGCTCTACATCCACCTACCAAAACACCTGAACCTTTACCGCAGCCTGTTAAACTTTACCACCAAGTCTCCCAGTAATGGAGCTGAGAATCTCTAAGTTGTACAGAGAATCACTGTATAACACAACATCCACTAACAAAAAAGGATGCAAACCAATACAATGCTATTTAATAGGAAGAACCATACTAGTGATCTGTGAACTGAAAGCAACTGTGTGCATGTGCTAGTGTCTAGTGGAAACAAGTAATATGGTATTCAAAGAGCCACTGTCAGACAACAACCTGAAAACTGAAGAGACAAGATTAGAGTCCCAAGAAAGGCAGTAATGCCTTACCTTTCACCACTGCCATGGTTGCACTCTCTTGCAGAGAGGTCTTAAAGGAGTCAAAACCAAAGACCTTTTTCAGTTTTCTCTGGACCTTGCCATCCAGGCCTGAGGAAGTGTAGTTGTTCATCGTATAGGTACAGTACTGGAAATAGGTCAAGGTAAGAAGGAAAGGAGCTTACTTAGCTCAACTGTTATTTACACAAGCAACCAATCACAAATTCTTTTTGGTCACTAATATTTTTTCCCATTAGATTCTTGGCTGCCTAAGCATCACGGGTTAAACTGCTCCAGGAATATTTGTTGAGAATATATAACTTTCTAATACTTCTCTTAAACATAATCACTTATAAATCAGCTTCCCTCCTCCATTCTAAAAATAGGGAAATCTAATCTAATTTTTACAGTGGCAGCAAATCTCTTCTTAGAGACAGTTCTAACTAGTGCTTCTAATATAGAGCCACATGTCTGAAACAGCTGGGCAAGAAAAGAACCCACTGCAGTACTCTCTTTAGAATGATCAGAGCATCTGATTCACACACAACCTGCCACTCTTCTGGGAAGCTTGCAATGGGCTGAATGGTCTGATTAAACAGGAAAGGCTAAGAGAACATTTGTGTCCTTTCTACCTCCTCTCAATCCTCATCCCTTGGCTACCGCCTTCTATCCCCTCACAGCAGCTCTTTTCACGTTGGCACCTTCTCGCCTCCCCAGTCTGCCAACCATACCACTTTCTGGGCCTTTTTTCTCCCTTACATCCACTACTTCCTTCCTTCCCCTCTCCCACATATCTTCTCTCTACACACAGATCCTCCACCCACACTCCTCTCTTCCCACCGTCTCCCGAAAGCCCTCCCCCCAATTATCACTGAGGCAGCAAAGCTGAAATTGCCAGGCGGGGAAGAGGGTGAGGATGGAAAGGTACAAACTCAGGGTCCCCTTCAACCCAGAGCAGAGCTGGATTTTAGGGCACACCCCGCTTGGCAAAGGAACCGCCTGAATTAAGGTCCCCATCCTCCCGCCTTAGGAAGAGATTCAGACCCACGAGAGTACCCCTGCCTGCACTCTCACTGCAGTAACTACTTTATTCCCGGTGTTAACAACATCCCTTTATCCCTACGCTTCCCCCAGTTTATATCCTTCCGCCCCCAGCCTCCCCACCTTGTTACTCGCGCTTGTGAACCTTCCGTAATTCGGTTGCTGTTCCTTGGGTTGTTGCTCTCGCTTGGGCGACGATTAATGACGTCATAGCCAATCCCCTGGCAGCAACCCGGTAGGTCCCGTTGATTTGAGAGTCTTGTGGTAGTGGGCGCCTATTCCCCTCCCTGGCCTCCCTTCTAACAGGGCCACGCGCTTCTCGGCACTGCTGAGCCCCAAGAAGCGCCTGCGGCTCGGCGTAGGGCTTGAGTCCGTCAGCCTAAGCACCCGCCGGAAGGGGCGGGCCAAGTTGCTATGGCGCTCGCACACACCACCTTCTTTGCCTGCGTCATGGTGGCGTCATCGCTGGTCGCCGGAAGTTGTGTCCTGCACTAGCCGGGCTGAGGAGAATGGCCGCGGCCAAGCGGAACGTTCTGTCGTCGTTGGCGGTTTACGCGGAGGATTCCGAGCCTGAATCCGACAGTGAGGCCGGCCCGGCGGGGAGCGACGGCGGGACGGCAGGGGGTGAGTTCTGGGGGAAGCTGCCGCTGCTTCTCCGCCCAGAGCGGTGCTCAGCCCGGCCTCCACCGGCCGCAGAGCGCCTGTCGCTGACGGAGGTCGCGTCCTCCCCGCTGCCGCGCGATCCCGCGCGAGGGTTGCTCCGCAGAGGGGCTGCCCTTCCTCATTGCCGCCCCTCGCCCGCCGGAGGGAGCCGCCTGCCAGCGGAGAAATGCCCCTACGAGAGGCGAGCGCCGAGGGAAGGGGTGAAAAGCTCCTCGCTCGCAATGTGTAGCGGGAGCCGATTTCCCAGGGCGGGAAGATCTCTGTTCCCTCTCTCCGTCGACGCAGGAGTGAAACTGTCTCTTCGGGTCCCAGTGGCACCTAAATCCCTGGTGGGCAAAAGGCGCGAGAGGTGTGTGTGTGTGTGTGTGTGTGTTTTCAATCCCGTGTGGTAGCTGCGAGAAGGAAGAAATTACTGGTACTCCCTCGCCATCCTTAGCCAGAGAAAGGGGGCAACCTCCCGTCCCCGTCGCCTCCAGAGGAGTCAGCTGCCTTTTCCGGCTTTAGAAAACAATCAGCATTAAAAGTAAAAAGTCCTCCCAGATTCTAGTGGGAATTGAATATTGGTAATTATAAATAAGTCAGTTTCAGTTTACATTTTGGTACCCGGAAAGATAATGGAGCAAATAGAGAAATATAGTTTGGCCAAACCTCCTATAAGGTGCTTCAGAGTTAGTCTGTTACAGAAAAAACAACAAATGGTCTGGTAGCATTTTATAGACTAACGAAACATGTAGATGGTATCATGAGCTTTTGTGGGCACAGCCCACTTCTTCAGATGACCGGAGTTATGAGTTGGGGATATGAAAACTCGAAATAAATAGGAGAGGGGAGAGAAAGAAAAGGGGAGGTTTTCATGTCCCCAACTCATAACTCCAGTCATCTGGAGAAGTGGGCTGTGCCCACAAAAGCTCATGATACCATCTACACGTTTCGTTAGTCTATAAAGTGCCACCAGACCATTTGTTGTTCCTCCTATAAGGTGTGCATGTAGGTGGTTGGAAAACTATTTGGAGGATAGATATGAATGGCTCACAGTCCAGTTGGAAGGGTTTATTGAGGGGGTCCCACAAGGATCTGTCCTGGGTCCACTTCTATACAAAATGTTAGCATGGATAGTTGTCAGGCAATATCAAGCTGACAAGTGTTCTAAGCATGTTGAAAGATTAAAATTATAATTTAAAATGATCTTGAGAGTTTGGAGGGACAAAATGTTTTGAAAAAAATAGGATGAAATTCAACAAGAACAAATGAAAAGTACTGTTGCACAAATGGGAAATGAATGCCTAGGAAGGAATGCTGCAGAAAAAGATCTTGGGATTATAGTGGATCACAAATTTAAGATGACAACTGTGTAATATTTTTTTCAAAAAAAACCCACCAAAGTAAACAACTTTCTGTGAATGTTGTAAGCAAAGTATATGAAGCAATTCTTCCACTCTACTCAACACTGATAAAGCCTCAAGCTGGAGTATTGTGTCCAGTTCTGGGCACTGCACTTCAGGACTTAAGTGCACAAAATGGAGAAAGTCCAGAGAAAAACAGCATAAATGATTAAAGGTCTAGAACAATGTTTCTCAACCTTTCTTTAAAAATACCCCTTTAAAAAAAAAAAAAAAAAAAAAGTACTCCCGGTACTTACAGTTTTCAGACACACACAAATTTTTTTCTACCATTGCAACGCATTTGTTTAAACAACTTAATCATAGCCAGGTAGGTGGTGAAATTTTTGGATGTAAAATTAATAAAGCGCTGTAAAACTTAAAACAAAAATTCAGCTTTCTCCAAATTTCAATTGTGTTGACATCTCCCCCCCCCCCCCCAACTTCTCTCGAGTACTCCTAAGGATACTCGTACCAATGGTTGAGAAACACTGGTCTAGAAGATATGATTTATGAGGGAAGATTAAACAAACCAAATTTTTTTGGTCTGGAGACGATAAGACTGAGGTGGACAGAACAGTCTTCAAGGAATGTAAAAAGTTGTTATAAAGAGTATGATATTGTCCATTAAGGACAGGACATGAGGAAAGGGGCTTAACTTGCAGCAAGGGTAATTTGGTTCAACAAGAAAATCTTTTTGTAACTGTAAGGATAGTTAAGCACTGAAACAAATTACACAGGGAGATTGTGCAATCTCCACTAGTTGTTTTTAAGAACAGGGTAGACCACGAGTTGGCAACCTATGGCTCCGGAGCCGCTTGCAGCAGAGCGGGGTTGCAGCCAGCACGGCCCCATGGAGATGGGGCCAGGGATCTCTGCATGTGGCTCCAGCCAAGCATCATTCTGGCATCTCCCATTGGTGGGAAACAGGGAACCATGGCCAATGGGAGCTAGGGGGCAGTGACAGCGAAGAGGCACAGCCCACTGAGCCTGGGCCCCCAGCCTCCAGGGCCATAGGGATGTGTTGCTTCCTTCTGGGAGAAGTATGACATTGGAACAGACAGGAAGCCTGCCTTAGGCCTGCTGAACCGCCAACTGGGAGCTGCCTGTGGTAAATGCTGCCCGGCAGGAGGCTGTACAACAACCCTCAAAGCCCTGTTATAGAGCCAGCAAGTGACATCGCTTCCTCCGCCCCAAGCGCGCGCTCTCTCTCTCTCTCTCTCACGCACACACCCCTCTCCCCTGGAACATGCTCTCTTTGTGTAAAGTTGTTTGTGTGTGTTGCAGCTCTCGAGATATGTTAGTCTAGAACAAAAAAAGCCTCTCCTTCTTTGAAAGGTTGCAGACTCCTGGGTTAGACAAACACCTGTCAAAGAATGGTCTACGTTGGGGTTGGAAACCTATGGCCTATTACTTCGTCTGGTCCCAGCAAGTCTTCATGTCACAGGTCAGCAGCCCCAACCCTGTCCCTGCAGCTCCTAGTTGCAGTGGCAATCAGCAAAGCCCTGTATGCTGCCCTAGCACCAGTTCTACAGCTCTCCTTAACCAGGAACTGCAGCTGGTGCAGGCAGCTTCTGCAGGAGTGTGGAGCAGCCTGGCTTCTCTGCCTAGGGACTGGACATGCTGGCCAGTTCGTGGATCAGCACAGAGGCAGGGCTGCACTGCCAACGAGGAGCTGCTTGAGTTGAGCACCTCCAGGCCAGAGCCTGCACCCTAAAATTCATCATCCTGAGCATGCATCCCCATCCCTGAGCATGCTCCTGCATGCCAAGCCTCTGATCTCCAGCCCCAACCCGGAACGCGTACCCCCAGCCAGAGCCTTCTCCCCGCCCCACCCCAGTTCTCTGCTTCATCCTGCACCCTAAATAACTCATTTCTGGCTTCACTCTGGGGAAGCCTGAGCCTCTGCGCCACTCCCCCCATGGGGCTGGAGACTCAAGCACTGGGTCACCCTATTGCAGGGGAAAGCCCTAAACCACCTTGCTTCCCCATGGGACTGTGTGTGGCCCATGACTGCTTTTTCCTGTGGGTCAGTGGCTACGATAGAAAAAAGGTTCCCCACCCCAGGTGTAGATAATACTTAGTCCACCCTTAGTGGAAGATGGGTCTAGATTAGGGATTCTCAACCTGTGCCTTTTGGAGACATTCCCAACATGCTATTAAAAACTCCTTCCATTGCCCAGTGGGATTCTGGGCTCTGAGTAGCCCTGCATGGCAGACACTCCGAAGGGGCTCTTAGTTGAGAACCGCTGGTCCTGATGATTGAGCTAGCTCCCTTCCAGTCCTACATTTGAATCTGATAATAGCAAAGCTCAGCGCTTGTTACTATGACAGAGTTCCAGCTAAATCAGGGTGGATTTTTCTTAATCTGTTTTTTGCATTTGTACTTTTTAAGCCATTTCCTAAAAAATGGTTGATGCTGAGAGGTAAGCATTCTAATGTGTAATTTTGGAACTAAAATATAGCCACTATACTAAATATTGCTAATCAAGAGGATGCACTATTGTTCTAAACGTTTAGCCAGTTAAGTAGCTTAACATACATTTATTCAGATCCTTAAGTTTTACATTTTTTACTATATTAAGAAATGCATTTGTCAGCATTTCTGTTTTACTAGATCAAGTTTTTTTTAGTCGCCATTGACTGTCAAGCTGTGCTTAGGTAGAAACTGGAATTAATTTAAAACTACAAATCCATCATTTTAATATTGTTTTTTATTAATAAATAAAACAACCATAAGTGTGTTTGGTTACATAAAGGAGTAGATTATCAGAACACTTTTTACAAAACTAACTTAATAAGCAAAGTATCTAGTCGGTGAATTGAACTGATTTTTTTTGGTCACCAAGTCTTCAGCATTTTAGAACTAGTAGATCTCATCTCTTCCTATCTATTTATTATTAGATTGGAAGAAAAAAAGAAACTTTACTGCTTTTTTCATCTTCCAGTTGCTTTCTTAACTTTGTTATTGGACTGAACTAGTTTAATACACTGAAATGAAGAAAATATTCTCTCTGTACTTTGAGAAGAGGTAACTGTTGTCAAAAATTGGTGTAGCACTTTAATAGAGTCTGTGACTTCAATTGATTTGGAGGCTTTTTTTCCTTTAAAACTTCAAAAGAAGAACAAGTATTAGTAAGTGTTTGATTTAAATGATTTGGCTATAGTGAACTTAGTCTTTAACACAGGGTCTGGTAACTTCAAATTTTGTTATTTTAAATTTAAATTATGATTAAAATAATTATTTTTAATCCACTCTGATCTAAGTTAATAATGCTTTGATTATGCTTTTTTCTTTTATTCTTCCTGTGCATGGACTAGAAGAAAAAGGAGGTCTGGTGTCAGAAGCATATGGTGAAGATGATTTCTCTCGTTTGGAGGAAGATGAGGATGGGTATGAGGAAGAAGATGATGAAAACAGTAGACATTCAGTAAGTAGTTTGTCCTTATTCCAGCTGGTCAGTCTTCCTGTTTAAATATTTCGTTAGTGCCTATTTCTATAGTTCTGTTTAGGGATTTCAAAATGCCTCCTTAACAAGCCATTTTACCACCTGTGAACTAAGAATGGAATGTAGAAATCCAGACTCTTCATCTTCTCCTTCAGCCACCAAACCATGCTTAACAAATAATTTCATTTCCTTTTCTCTCTTTCAAAATTGAAAAAACTCTGCCTTTAAAAATATCAGCTCCATTCATTCGTCAGCTCCATGTCTTGTTGCTAACTTTTTAGTTGCCATTTTGATTTTGCTTCATGGATAAGGTAAGGTACTGGCTTTGAATTGATAGTAGAAGTGTAAAATAAACCTTCATTTCTTAATATACAAAATTGGTGTATGAAATCCTGTAGTGGAAAAATGGAGAAGAGTGGTGGAAAGCTCAGCTGCACTTTTAAGAGGCATGGGGAAAGACCTGTAATGGTCAGCTAGCCTTTGCAGGATCAGACTGGAGGATTAGCAGGATTGAAACATAGGAGCATCATGTTGGGTTTTTTTGTGTACAATCCCACTTAACTACATCAATACGTTGGTGTAGCAGGATTTTTTTTGGCTAGATCTGTATGGCTTTTGTTTGTAAAAGCATGGCATGTTTTGTAATAGCACTTAAATAACAAGGTAAAGTGTATTGAAAGGCATCCTTCAGACATACGATGCATGGGAACTTTACAAGGCATTTAACAGCCAAATATAGTTATGAGATACAAAAGGGTGGGCAGTCTCATCATGGAGGCTGTGGGCAATGGCCTTGTGAGAAGCCCAGCTGCTAAGAATTGGGAAGTTGGGAAGCTATTTTAGGGTTCCATCTACCTAAGAGGATTTATCTTCTGAATCCAACCCTTGGTAGTCAGTGGCTGAGAAACATAAAACTCACTCCCTCCTCTAGCTGCAGAAGGGGAGAGAGAAGCTTTTCTCTCCTTGCCCTCTGTAGTCTATTGTCTGCAGGAGGGCTGACAGAATTTCTGGGGCCCTGGCCAAGGTGTGTGTGGGGGGGGGGGGCAATGGCTCCATGCTCCCAGAAGGGGTGTGGCTGGAGACAGACAGCTGTCAGTGCCGCTAGTAGTACACCCAGCCAACCCTTGTTGCTACCTGGAGCGTCACTGGTGACTTTTCCCTCTCTTCCCTCCCCCCCCCCCCAATCCCTCCCACAAAACCTTCCTGGTTGGTGGGCCTGACTGGCTGGTTGTATTATTGGTACAAGGTTGTATCTCTGCTTTTTTGCGCCCTTCTCCAGGCTTTCATCTGCTGTGAGGAGTACAGTAGGGAAGTGGTCATTTTGTTATAATCCTTCACAAATTCTATTTTTTGTGACACTCCATTGTGATTAACTTCAGTGTCTGCTGCTCTTAGCTGTTCCAAACTACAGCTGGAACTTGAGTTTTATATTTTCTCTAGCCCCGATTAGCAGAAATGAAACAGGCTGTTCTTAAATTTTTTTGCATCATAGAAAAGCTGTGACAGCAGAGACACTGAAGTAGACATTGGGTGCTCGTAAAGAGTGTAAACTAGTGGTTTCATAGCATTTGGAAGGTTATTTTGGCAACCATAAGGGCTAAAAGTATCTCTTTATGTTTTTAAAGACGTGAGACCTTATATTTTGTAGAAACTGATGGTTAGACTGAAATTCTTGCCACAAGAACTTTCTTGTTTAGCACTGAAAAGTAGACTTTTTTCAAGCATGCACAATTTCTTGGAATGTATAATGTAGCTATGCACCATCCCAGGGATCAAGATGTGGTGCGCATCTAACATTTTTTCGAAACTCTGTACTTACATAGCTGAAAGTCTATGGATAGTAAGTGACTTATAGCCTTGGGTAGTCTATGATCCAGTTACATAGACTGGCTCTCATCTTATCAACTGTTGCAATAATAAAACATCAGTTTCTCGGACACTTCAAGAATCAGCATTAGAACCACCTTCGTGGAAGGTTTCTAACTTTGGAATTTGCTACTTCATCTGATTCACTTGAGTCCAGGTTTGTTGGCATTCTGAGAGCCAGGCAAGTTGAACTTTGAGTAGGCCTTTGTTTTTCCATGTGTTTTTGGAGACTGTTGGCCATGGCATTAGCGGCTAAGCTACTTCCCTGAATAGTCATATGTAAACTTGTATATTTGGTTTTGTAAATAATACCTATATGTTAAGTAGTAGACTTTTTAAAACCCTTTACATTGTCTCAGACTTAATATTCATGTAAGTATTGCACTCCATGTTCTCTTTGATTTAATAGCTATTTTAAACAAAGGGTCCATCTTCTCATCGGTAAAAGACTGAGTCTGATATAAACATTATATTATTCTCTGATATTTATATTGATAATTTAAATGGAATTTTCTGATTGACATGCTGGTTAAGACTGAGATGTCACTTTCCGTAGCAACTTACCTTTCAATTTTTAATGTTCTAATTTTTTTTCTTGGAATCTCACACATCAAGTGTTTGGTTTCAGGTCAGAGTTGAAACTGAATGAAGAAGTTTGGGGGAAATCCAGGTCAGCAGTCTTTAAGATATGGGAGGACAAAAAATAATCATTCTATTTTTACTAGAGACCTATTTTGACTTGAGTAATGTATTTACTTCTAAAGATATGTAACTCTGTATGACCCAAGTTATGCTAATGGAGCAGCGTTGACACACCTGATCATCAGTCCTATTGGTAAAACCATAGGTCACCTTTAGGAGGTTTAAACTTTATCATGACGATGCACTTCAAAAATTCTTTTCATGGTGGCATTTTGTGCAACATCTGGCTCTTATTTCTGGATGGAAATTGTAGAAATAAATCCTTCCAAACACCAGCTGTTTCCTCCTCTGTGTTTGGAAGCTGTGTGAAAGCAACTTAGGGTGCTAAACTAGAATGGAAAAGATGCAGTGTATGCAGGCATCACTGGATCTTTGAAGCTTGTGAGTCTGGCTTAGCGCTACCAAGCCCGCATGCTGTGTGGGATGGCAGGCAAGCAGTGTCCTGTGTATATTGCTGGAGTGTGCTTGGCATGCAGTAGGTCTTGTAAATGCTGCTTTTTCTGTGAGGATCGCTGAGCAAGAGCAAGCAAAAACTAAGTGTTAGAATTATCAAGTGACAAAAGCTTGCTATCTTTTACTGTCCAGTTTTTAATGTTCAGGAGCTGTATGAACTCTGCAAGGGATATTTGCTACTTGGAGTTATGCTTCTGCTAAACAACTCTCTTCCATGGTTTATCTGATTTCATTTCTTGATCATGCAAAGGGGAGGGATAGAGCTCATGATGACTTGTTGATTGGAAGGGTCTTGGACTGTCGCTGGGCTGTTGAATGCAAGCCCCTTGCTATATATGCAGGAACTTGCCAAGCCCACCCTTTAAGCTTAATCCTGTAAATTCTTGTCTTGTAGGAAGATGACGATTCAGAGACTGAAAAACCTGAGGCTGGTGACCTAAAGGTATTTGGAAGCGTGGTGGGATGTGGTTGGGTAGCTGTCTGCAACAGGAATAAATCTTAATAGCATGGTTTGGTACATGGTTTTTCTGCTCTTGTTCGTCTTAGTGATAAATTGTTTTTATTTTATTGAAGCTATAACACCAATATTCAGGGATTTTAATTGTAACTCCTGAAAAAGATTTGAAGAGACAACAGAACTGCCTAGCTGGGGCATTGATTTGGCATATAGAGATCTGAAATCATTAGTGAGCTATATTGTGAAATAGATTCGACATGGCAGGAAACTGAGGGGAGGCATTATTGCAATGACCTGAAAGAAAACATCTTGTAATACAAGGAGCCTATCCTGAATATTCAGAGACAAGTATCTGAACACTCTCATCTAGAAGACCGATTTTACATGAGACATCTTGATAGTCATCAATTCTGAGTGTATCCCTAGATGATGTAAATCTTACAAAGTCCTTTGAGAAATAATCCAAGCACTTTATGCTAATCTGCTTAGTGATCCTATTGTAAGGATTGTTTTCTCAAAGCTATCTGAGAGTGAAAGAGCCTCATTAATACCAAATTAGATATTTCCAATAGGTATGTTAGTTTGCAGTTAATCAGCTGATCAAATAGTTGATGGAATTTCCATTGACTACTTGATTAGTTGAGGGGGCGGGGGTAACGCTCGCTACCCCAGCTGCGGCTCTACATATTAAGAGTCTGGTGGGCTCTTACTACATTTAAAATGCAGAGCTGCAGTTTCCCAGAGCTGGCATGATTTGGGACTGTTTAGTCCCGGCTCACACCAGCCCCAAAAACTACCCCCGCTGTGGCTCTGCATTTAAAATACAGAGCCACAGCGGGGTTAGTTCCTGGGGCCAGCGCAAGCCAGAACTGAACAGTCCTGGCTCTGGAATGCTGTGGCTCCTCCCCCCCCCCCCACCCTGGATTGTGGAGATGGTGCTGTGGAGGACCAGCTTTTAAACTGGCTCCCGACTGTACCGGCTCTTGCTCCCCCCCCCCCCCCAACCGCCTTGCTGCCTCTGTCACAGAGTCAGTAAGTGGTGGGGAAGCAAGTAGTCATCTCAACTACCCAATAAACATATGCTTATCTGGTAGTTGTCTACTCCCTTACATCCCTAATTTCCAAATAATTGGTTTTATAAATTTTCACACCCTTTTGTTTTGAATAGCATATATGAGGGAATACTTTACGTAACTTTATGGTGTGAGGCAGCACTATGTAGCAAAACTAAATAGGGACAGTAAGTATATTTGGTGGTGATCACTGATGGTAATACTGTATCCATTTGAAACTGCAGAGGGAGCATCTGTGGAGAATTTGGCTAGGAAATTAGGTTAAGAATTAATTCTCCTCACGATATGAAAAGTGCTGTTGGATATTGAAAGAGAACAGATTGTCAAGGCCTTAATTTTATCAAGCACCTGTGTCCTCTCTGACAAGCTATACCAAAACCCTATGGCAAAGCTTATAGATTTTCAGCAGCAAATTGGAAATGCTAAGATAGCTACAGGTACTCTTAAAATACTGAGTTCTTTATTGGATAGCATGAAAATTAACATGATTTCAGTATTTTTATCCAACTTGAACATGTTTCACAGTAGTTTACATAATTCACCTCATCAGTTTACATAATTCTTTGTATTAAGTCTGTCTATAATTTTAAGATACCTAGAGGTTTCGGCAGCTTAATAGGATTTGTGCATGTCTTCCGCGTGGGAATGCGAGGGACATGGTGCAGGGTTTTGGCATATAGGAGGCTGAGGCTTTTGGTACTAGGAAATAGGAGAAATACATTGCAACTTTCTCTTTCACTTTTCGTCAAGAACAGGGATTGCAACTAGACTATAGCAGGATTCAAAAAAGAACTAGATAAAGTCATCAACAGGTCCATCAGTGGCTGTTAACCATGATGGGCAAGGGATAGTGTGCCTAGCGTCTGTTTGCCAGAAGCTGGGAATGGACAGCAGGAGATGGATCACTTGGTGATTGCCTGTCATGTTTATTCCCTCTGGCACCTGGATTGGTTATTATTGGAAGATAGGATATTGGGCTAGATGGACCTTTGGTCTAGGGATGTAAATGGGTAACGGGTTAACCAATTACCCAATAACCATCATATTTACTGGGTGATGCTTACTGGTTAACCAGTGCCCAGCCCAGCCGGTACAGACCCACACCTGCAGCATGCTGCTCCAGCCCGGCTGGGCCTGCCATGTTGCAGGGCCAGGAGCCAGCAGTCACACAGTTAACCTTGTAGCCAATAGAATTTTGGTCAGTTACACGGTTAATGTATTTCTACATCTCTGCTTTGGTCTATATCAGTATGACTATTCTTATGTTAATTGGGTGAAGGGGCTGGAGAGTAGACTTCAAATGCCTATTTCCCCACCTCATCAGTAGCTTTCCACTTCTAAATACTGGCCACTGCATCCATCGCCAATGGTTAAGCGTGTTAGCTGGATTTTTCTGCTAAAAGTCAACTGACTCAAGAATATACAATATATACATATTGGTTTGCCTTTGGCTAGCAACAATATTTTTTAAATGAACGTTTGGAATCTCCAGCAGAATCTAGCCACTGCTGCTGAACAGAGGGCCCTGGTGTGAATTTGTCCTGCATCTTTTGTGTGAATGAAAGGGCTCAATCTCCAGAGCAGTTGATAGCAGCTTTTTCCAGCAGTAAATTGCACCAGAAGATATTAATTTTCTTCCCCATGTTACATGTCATTCAGCTTCAAACAAAAACAATGACAAAAATCTGTCCATGGTAGCAGTGATGGGATCGCTACTTTAAAATACTCCTTATGTATTACTTTGCTAAAACATAAACTGCAACCTTATCAGCTATTAACATATTCATTCATAAATAATTTTCTCCTTTAACTTTCATGCTCCTAATGTTTAATATGCTCAGCTATCCCTGCAAGCCCCTAAGGCTGCAGTTGTAATGCCACAATCTTAGTTTTACTTGTATAGCCGTACTGCCTAGCAAGCAGGAGAGGGATAGCTCAGTGGTTTGAGCATTGGCCTGCTAAACCCAGGATTGTGAGTTCAGTCCTTGAGGGGGGCCATTTAGGAATCTGGGGCAAATCTGTCAGGAATGGTACTTGGTCCTGCTGTGAGGGCAGGGGACTGGACTCAACGACCTCTCAAGGTCCTGTCCAGTTCTATGAGATGGTATATCTCCATATATATATATATAGCTATAGCAGAAGCCCTGCTCCTACATTAGCCTCTGGTTCTAGGCACTATACAAACACATAACTGAAAATGCCAGGCACAGGAACCATCTTTTAGTCTGTATTCTTGCATTGCAAAGTCAAACAGGAAGAACAGAGTGTCGCTGCGTGCAGGGGATGTTAAGTTAAATGGGTAACTGTGTAACTGCTTAAAAAAACAACAAATGGTCTGGTAGCACTTTATAGACTAACAAAACATATAGATGGTATCATGAGCTTTTGTGGGCACAGCCCACTTTTTCAGATGACTGGAGTTTTGAGTTTAGGATGTGCAGACCCAAAATAAATAGGGGAGAAGGGAGACGGGGGGGAGGGAGGGGGGGAAGGAAAAAAGGAGGGGGTGGGTGGGAAACAAGGAGCAGAGGGTATGAAAATATCAAAGGGAAAAACAAGTAGGCAGAACTGGCAATCTTTAAGCACCTGAAGACTGGATAGTTAAAAAGAAGCAGATAAGGATCAAAGGATAGCAATAGATAGGAAGGGGACTAACGCAAGAATCTACATGGTGCAAACAGCCCTTTGCCTTTCATTGAATGTTAGGTTGATAAATGTGCCAGCCATCCCTCATCTCGATTGAGGCCATCAGCATGAGAATTGAACTTGTGGATGAATTGTAATTCCAACACCTTTCTGTGTATTTGACTTGTAGAATTGGTTTATGACAAGACAGCCACCTGGAGATCTTTTAAAGAGTAATTAGGTAGATTGAAGTGCTCTCCGACAGGTTTCTGTATGTTCCCTTTATGTATACCTGATTTGTGTCCATTGATTCTTTCTTGTAGGGACTGTCCAATTTATCCTATCTATCTATCTGTCTAGCAGTGGGGCATTGCTGGCATTTGATGGCATAGATCAAATTACTAGATTTGCAGTTGAATGATTTGGTAGCTTATGTTGGCTCCAGTGATGAATTTGCTTGTATAGATATGTGGGCAGAGTTGGCACCGTGGCTGATTGCAGGGCTGGGTTTCTGGATGCTTATCATGTGGTTGTGTAGCATGGTTACAGAAAAGAATTTGTTTCAGGTTGGGGGGGGTTGTCTGTGAGCAAGAATAGGCTTTTCCCAAAGGCCTCTGAGAGTGAGGGATCTGTAATAACCCACATGACCCTCCACACAGTTTGTAGGACCTTGGGGGACCTGGGGGACCTCCCCCAGTCTATTTGCACTACAGCGTGGCACCCAGCCAGCTCAGCTCCCTGGCTGCGGGAGGGGGACCTGGGCCCGCCCTCTCTCCAGGTCCCAACCCAGGGCCCTAAGGACGGAGAATCCTCCCCGTCTCATTTGGTGGGGTGTTTCCCCTAAATGCACCAACGCTCGGGCGTCCACTCAGCCCTACTCTGGGTCACTTCCTCCCAGCCAGCCTCCTTCCCGCCTTCGCTTACCTGTCCGCCTGGCAGGTTTCTGCTCTCCCCTTCCTCCTTCCCCCCTCCCTCCCTTAACCTTGTACCCTTGTCGGCCCCACCCCCTGCGCCAGTGTCCCTCCCTCCCTCTGCGGGGATTGCTGGAGCATCCACCGGCCCGTGTCCCATGGCCTTCTCCTCCCCCCCCCCCCCCACCAAGGTCCTCCTCCACTCCCGGAGGGGGCGTGGTGACACCCCCGTCCCGTTGCCAGCCCCTGACGTCATTCCAATGCGGCGGCACAGCTTCCAGCGCCTGCGCCATGTTCACAGCGCCGCAGCTTGTGCTCTGTGTTCCCGGCCGTGCCACCATCTCCTCTTCCCAGGCGAGAGTGCAGGGCAGCCCTGCCCCATCACAGGTCATTTTCCAAAATGGGTTGCAGATTGTGTATAATGCTTTGGAGGGGTCTGAGTTCCCTTTTGGGTCTGTCTTGAAATAGTTCTTGTCTGAGTACTTTTTGGCTCTGTCAATATGTTTTTTTCACTTCTCCAGATGGGTATTTCAGTTTTAGGAATGCTCTATTAAGATCCTGTAGGTGTTTGTCTCTGTCTGTGGGATCAGAGCAAATCCGGTTGTATGTTAGGGCTTGGCAGTATACAATAGATTGAGAAATGTGTCTGGGATGGAAGCTGGAGGCATGAAGATAAGGGTAGCGGTCGGTGGGTTTCTGGTATAGGGTGGTGGAAATTTGTCCAGGAAGTGGATTTCTCGTGTGGACTGGTTCAGGCTGAGGTTGATGGTGGGGTGGAAGTTGTTGAAATCCTTGTGAAATTCTTCAAGAGTCTCTTTTCTGTAGGTCCATATGATGAAGATGTCATTGATGTAGTGTAAGTAAAGTAGGGGTGTTAGGGGGCAAGAGCTGAGGAAACATCGTTCAAGGTCCGCCATAAAGATGTTGGCATATTGTGGTGCCATGCAGGTGCCCATGGGTGTGCCGCTGAGTTGGAGATACAAATTGTCTCCGAATTGGAAGGAGTTGTGTGTGAGGACAAAGTGACAGAGCTCTGTAATCAGGTGTGCAGTGCTGTTATTGGGGATGGTGTTCCTGATGGCTTGTAATCCATCTTCATGTGAAATGTTGGTGGAAAGGGCTTCTTCGTCCATAATGGCCAGGATGGTATTTTCAGGTAGATTACTGATGTTTTGAAGTTTCCTCAGGAAGTCAGTGGTGTCTCGGAAATAACTGGGGGTGCTGGTAGTATAGGGTCTGAGGAAGGAGTCAATATAACCAGATAATCCTGTGGTAAGTGTGCCAATGCTTGAGATGATGGGCTGTCTGGGATTTCCAGGTTTGTGTATTTTGGGTAGCAAAGTTCCTGGTCGGGGATTAGGAGGGGTGTTAGTGTAAATTTGTTCCTGAGCAGCATCAGGGGAGCTTCTTGAGCAGTCTTTTCGAGGGGGGGGGGGTTGGTATTCCTTAGTGGGGTCATAGGAGAGAGGCTTGTAGAATCTGGTATTGGTGAGTTCTGTTTGCCTCCTGTTCATGATGACTACAGCACCTCCTTTATCTGCCTCTTAATGATGTTAGGATTGTTTTTGAAGCTGTGTATAGCATTGCATTCTGCATGGCTGAGGTTGTATGTGATATGTTGTTGTAGAAATCAAGACTTTCATTACGACCATTAGTGGGGGTCCACATAGAAGCCTTCCTCTTGTAGGATTGGGGGGGGAGCAGTAAGGTCAGCGTGGTGTACATCGGTGTGTTGGAAGTATTCTTTCAGGCGGAGGCGGTGAAAATAGGATTCCAGATCCCTACAGAATTGAATTGTATTTGTGGAGGTGGTGGGGCAGAAGGAGAGTCCACGGTCTAGGACAGATTCCTCTGCTGGGCTAAGAGAGTGGTTAGAAAGGTTGATGATGATGTTGGGTGGGTCAAAGTATCTGGAATGAAAGATCCTGAGGCATGTACCAGTTTGAATAGTTGATTGTCCTTTTTCTTCTGAAGGGAGATAAAATTGTCCTTGTAGATGGTTTGTTAAATTATAGTAAAGTCTGGAAAAGATGAAGTGTGTGTGGTTACACACTGTGGGCTCTGCAATATAAAGCTTCATACTGCGGAGCTCACAGCAAAGCCTCCCCGGGAGACGGGCTGCCAGCTCCTCCCTCCCAGGAGCAGAGCGGGCAGCCCTTGCCTGCCCAGCTCTTGGAGATGAGGCTTTGCTGTCCAGCCGCAGTCACTGAGCATAGCCAACACTATTAACAGATAAGTATCAGCTTGTCGATTACACTTTAACATCTCTAGTGTGCAGGCACATTTAATGAGCAGTAACAGGCAAGAAAATACAAACAGGGAAATAAAGCCACAAGGGCTGAGTGACATGCCTAAGGTAAGGGAGTAAGTTCTTATAT
This sequence comes from Pelochelys cantorii, assembly GCA_032595735.1. Taxonomy (NCBI): domain Eukaryota; kingdom Metazoa; phylum Chordata; order Testudines; family Trionychidae; genus Pelochelys; species Pelochelys cantorii. The sequence goes on from CM064344.1 coordinate 19,405,616, forward strand.
CCAGTGCCTGAACAAGGAGCACCTTGTCTGAAGCCTTCCTGGTCCCCAGAAAATACATTCAACGTTGTCACCATCTTGCTACTGATTTAATGCTCTCCTGGAATTCCAGTAGTTCTAGGAATAGAGGCATCACTCAGATCTGTGCTGTTTTTCTATTTGAATTGGCAATGTCTCTCTTTAAGGCCTGTTCTTTCACTTCAGCTTTCCCCTGCTGCTGTCAGTCACACCTGAGCTGGGGCAGCACAATCCTAATGGAAAGGATAATGGGGAAATCCAGCATTACATAAAGTAATGTTATTTGAGAGCCATACAGTAAATGACCAAAGCATTGTTCAAATATAAAAGCTGGTCTTGCATCAAAGACTTTAATGGTTTAATTCAAATACAACAATGAAGACATACAGTTATATTCAGAATTTGGAATAGCCCCATCAGAGGGGATTGGCATTGGCAATTGAGAAAATATTTGATTTAAAGAAGAGAGGAGTCAGGCATGACAACAGGCAGACTGTTGCTATTTTAGCCTGTAGCATGGAAGAAAATGTAAAACTGAATGGGAGGCTGAGGTGAGGGGAGTATTTAGGCATGTTGGTCATGGAGGGAAGCTATGACTGCTGGAAAGTGAAAGCTGAGATTTAGGGCCAAACTCAATCCATGCATAAGCAGGGGCATCCTCATTGACTTTAGGGGACTTGTACCCATAACTATAGCAGTTAATACCCTGAAGGAAAAGATTTGTATGCGACAAGAGCCAGGCACTCCAACTTAATGTGAAAAAGAAGAAACAATGGAATGTTTTAAAACACGGCCCCATGGAAAACTGGAAGGGAAGAACACTTTACTCTGTCATCTAAAAATAATTTAAGCTTGCATTTTTTTCATAACAACCTGACAGCCAGTGTTTACAAGAAGCACTTTAGGAGCATTGATATGATGATGTCTGTATTAACCATTCAGTGTAGTGAAGTGATAAACATTTTAAGATCTCTTTTTTTGCTGGGAAGAGACATGAGAAGAAGGAAGATTTTTATGGTTCAGACAGAGGACCGGGGTAGGGGAAAGGAGACAATCTTAGAAAGGTTGTTTAATCTCTCTCCACCTGCCTTCAGCAGGTTTGGGAGCTTAATGTCTAAAGTGCATTCAGGTTTTTTGAGAGAAGATGTACGTAACTTCTCTTATACTGCACTTTTCCTCAATAGATCTCAAAATGCATCACAAAGGAGACGTGTCAATATTCTCATTTTACAGATGAGGAAACTGATGGGGCCTCAAAGCAATGTATGACAGATTAATGAACATTCCTCAGTCGGAAAGGAGACAAACGAATGAATACTGAATCTATTGTGAGGAAAGGTGGGCAAGTATAGTTGTTGTCGTCTCTCCCTCTTCTTCTGCTGATAATGCAAGGGTTAATTATACAGGTTGCACTTTCCTAAACCAGGACTCTCTGGTCTGACAACACTGAGCTAAAGACCCCTGGTGGTTGGGAGTTGGCAACTGGAGAGCCAGCAGCTGGGAGCACAGTGGGGCCGCCATGGCCCATCAGGGGCTGGGAACAGAGCCAGCGGTGGGCTGTGGGACCAGTGGCAGAGGACCTCTCCTGGTCTGGCAAATTCCCTTGTGCAGGACTGGTCTGGTCCTGAGGGTGCTGGACCAGGGAGGTCCAACCTGTACTGACTTTTCCAGAGAGTGGAAACATATATTTGAAGACTGCTAACACATAAAGAGCTGAGCTGTTTGCCCTCTGCTTTAGTTGAGGTTTTATTTAAGTAGCTTAGCTGAACAACACTCCACATTCCACTTAAACCAAGTCTTTGAAATATCTTCTAAAATATAAGATCTTATTTCTTAGTCTCGATCTTTCCATCTCAAGTGCAGTGTATAATTATTTCTTCCTCATTATAAAATATCAATCATAACCTAGTGTTGCACTAAATCTTGGCCAGCTGGTCAGGGAAATATCCTTTCTGTGTGACAAGATGGCTTTATGAAGCTGCACCCATCTTGTAGAAGGGGTATAGGAAATGGAACTTTTTTTTAACGTTCAAATTATATTTTCCTCTATTTGTTGGCTTTAGGCATAAACAGATAGGCCTGTGTGTAGTGTGAAAAATAAGAGTGCCACAAAATATGCTTCAGACTGTTTCAGTTTTTTAATTGAACTGCTAGCTTGGCAGAATGACATCCTGAAGAAGCCTAACACCAGATTCCTGATATGGGTGGAGATTTTTGGAAGATGTATCACCGTGACAATCTATCTAAGGTGCTGGTTGAGTTTTCACTATCAATTCTGCCAAGAAATCCATTGGAAAAATCTTTTTAAAAGTTTTTTAACCTGTAGCAAGAATTTCATACCTACCTTTTCCACCAAGTGGCAGTATATTTCTGTCTTATTTCTTCCCAACCTTTTCATCTTAACATGTTCAAACTAGGAAGTAAACATAATCCTGGTTACCATAAACCCAAGGCAGACACGTGGCTACTGGAAAGCCATTTAGTTAACTCACTAACAGCTTTTGGATTTTCCAGCCACTGTAATAGTTCTTAGTTTTCCATTGGTTTCATAAGAAGATGAGTATGACCATACTGGATCAGACCAATAGTCCATCTAGCCCAGTATTCTGCTTTCAGCGGTGGCCAGTGCTAGATGCTTCAGAGGAAATGAACAGATCAGGGCAACTATGGAGTGATCCATCCCCTGTCGTTTTGCCCTAGTTTCTGGCAGTCAAGTTTAGTAGCACCTGGAATGTGGGGTTGTCCCTGATCATCTTGGGTAATAGCTCTTGATGGGCCTGTCATCCATGAACTTATCAAATTCTTTTTTTAACCATATTAAACTTTTGTCTCTTTCAACATTCCCTTGCAATGAGCAACACAGATTGCCCGTGCTGTTTCTGAAGTGTTTCCTTATGTTAATTTTAAATTTGCTGCCTCTTAATTTCATTGTGTGATCCCTAATTCTTGTGTTGTGAAGAATTAAATAACATTTTATTACTCATTTTCTCCATGCCATTCATGATTTTATATACCTCTATTATATCCATCCCTTAGTTGTCTCTTTTCTAAATTGAATATTTCATGTCTTTAATCTCTCCTTGTATAGAACAGCTTCCATACTCCTAATAATTTTTGTTGCTCTTCTCTGTTTTTCCATTTCTAAGCATATCATTTTTTTTAAGATGGGACAATAAGAGCTACATAGAGTATTGAAAATGTGGGGGTACCTTGGATTCATGTAGTGGCATTGCTTCTGACATGGTTAGCTTTTTTGAATACTGCTGCACACTGAGCATATGTTTTCAAAGAACTATCTGTGTTGACTCCAAGATCTCGAAGTGGTAACTATTACTCAGTGCAGCGCTGCTACTTTGAAATGCCCAGTGGAGCCCAGGATCAGCTGGGAAGTCCCTAGCTGACGGCTCTGCATGGCATTTCAAAGTGGCTTGGAGCCCAGGATCAGCTGGGGCTCCCCAGCTGACCCCGGGTGCCACATGGCACTGCTTCGAAACTCCGTGGCAGCATTTCAAAGGGGTAGCGCCACATGGAGCCTGGGATCAGCTTTGTGGCGCTGCCCCTTTGAAATGCTGCCACGGCATTTAAAAGCGGCAGCGCCACATGGAACCCAGGACCCCAGGCTCTGTGCAGCGTTGCTGCTTTGAAGTACCTCCTTCTACTCTCCCTCTCTTCTCCCCCCCCGGCCCCCCCCTCCATTGCTGCCTCTATCTGATAGAGGCAGCATGGGGAGGGAAGCAACTAGTTGACTATCCTGTCAACTATCTGATAAGCGGACTAGTCAACTAGTTGTTCACATCCCTAGTTTCTAAATGGTTTGTTAGTCTTTAAAGTGCTACCAGTCTATATATTGTTTAAGTTTATCCTGTACAGACTAACTCGGCTACCCCCTGAAGTTTTTAGTTTCAACCAGTTTGTCTAGTATTGAAGTTAGGTTTGCCTGCCTGTAATTGCTGGGATTGTGTTTGGAGCCTTTTTTAAAAATTGGCATTACGTTAGCAGAGGACACCTGTCATCTGTTAGAGGCTGATTTAACAGAGTTTACTTATCACAGTTAAGTACTGCAATTTCATATGAGAGTTCCTTCAGAACTCTGGGCGAGTGTCTGGTCCTACTTACGTATAACTATTAAATGTGTCAGTTTGTTCCTTTATTAACACCTCAGTCTGGGATGGTTCTTCAGATTTGTACCCTAAAAAGAATGGCTTCGATGTAGGAATCTCCCTCACATCCTGGGCAGTGAAGACTGATGCAAAGAATTCATTTAGCTTTTCCACAGTGGCTGTGTCTTCCTTAATTGCTCCTTGATCATCCATCCAGTGCCCCTGCTGATTATTTGGCAAGCTTCCTGCATCTAATGTACTGAAAAATATTTCTGCTATTGGGGATAAGGTGCATGTTTCAGTATAAAGTCACACCGTTCACTTTTGGAAATCTGTGGAACTCTTGGGCATTTCTGTGTGCTGTCGAAATGGCCGAGTGCAACACTCAGATTTTAGGGTCAGCCTTTGTGCAGAAGATGAAATCCATGCTATTCGGTTGTAAAAAGTAGATTTAACAGTCCTTGGATTAGTTACTTTTGCAGTTATTCAGAACCTATAAGCATCTATTCTGCTGTCTTTCTAATACGCACAGCTATGAGCAAATGGTGAATAAATTCTTAAGTTTGTGCTTTGTCAGTTTAGATGTAGGAGTCTATTTGAACAATAAACAAGCAAACACTGAATCCCTAATTTAAACAGGGTTATGTAAGGTTAGAATTCCTTGTGCCTGTGGCTCAAGTCCATTCCAGAAACTACATAAAAGCAATTCAGAATTTTTTGACCTAAACAGCAATAACACACAGTGAAAGGTTCATCGGGTATTATGGCTGTCACAGGCTGTCATGGCTCCTTCCCCACTCTGGCACGATAAATGCAGAAGTGGGGGCCAGCAAAAGTACCCCAAAACCTTATCTACCAGGCTTTGGTATAAAACTTCCCCCCAGAATCCTAACAATTTAGATTTTGGGGATAAAATCTCCGCTGCCACCACCCAAGTATTGATACAAAAATCAGGGGAGAGATCACTTGGGAAATCTCGCTCCTAAAGTACAAACCAGGACACAACCATTAACCAATACCAGGTTAATAAAAAGGAAAGAGAATGAACTTTTATTATCACCACAATATTCCTGTTGCAAGCATAATGACTAGCTGGAAAAATAACAAAATAATATACTCATGGAGGAGAAATTTGCCATGGGCCAGGAACTTAGTTACAGAGGAGAGCAAAACCCATTTTTAAATGCACAGACATCAGATCCCATTTCCCAAACCATAAAACAATAAAACCTAATGGATTTATCTAAACTTTATCCTACTTACAGACTGTGAAGAGTATTTTCTTAGAGGGAGACATCTCGTCCCCTTCAATAGCTGGAGAGAAACTGCCCAGGACAAAGGAGGGAAAAACCCAAAAATTCCTTTGTCCCAGTTTGAAATTCCTACCTACATTTCTATTGGCTGCCTGCCACCTGGTTTAGGTAAGGGACATAGTTAACCCCTTAGTCCCCAGGATGCTGGCTAACCCTCATGATCATGACACAGGCAAAGGCTATGGAAGTTATAAGTGGATAAAAGCGTAATTTTCTATAGCAGTTTAATGTTAAAGATTATTGTGGGGGAATGCTTTCCAAATGTGGTCCCCATCATACAGATAGCACCAATATAAAGAAGTGTCCAGACTCTTTTTCCTACACAGCTCTTATGTTTACGTTATCTTGTATCTTATCCCTTTTTTTTTATCAAATTATTGCAGTTGCTCTGGATGAATGTGGTGGGTTTTTTTGTTTTTTGGTTTTTTTTTTGGTTGTTTGTTTTTTTTTTTTGTCCATGACCATGGCACTCCCTTTCTTGCTTATCTCAAAACAGCCTGAATGACTGAACAGACTGCAGCTTCCTCCTCGTCATGTTGACACTGAAGTTTCTGAGCAACAAGCCCCAAAAAGCTTTTCAAGTCCAGACACTGATGTCTCGCCACTGTTTCTCTTTAGCCAAGGGCTAGACTAGCCTAGGGTTGTTTGACTACCTGAAGAAGGGTGTGTCAGTGACTCAAAGGTGTGTGTCTTCAAACTGATTAGTGAAGTGTAAACTGTTGCTCAGAGCAGATAGTGAGCAGGCAGCTAATTCAGCAATATGGTGGTTCTAATGAACAGAACCACAAGCTCCTGATGGTTGTAACTTTGCAAAAAGCAGATGGATCTCTAGAATTTCCCCTGGGGAGATTTGTCTCTGGTATGAGACCCTTCATGCTGAGTATAAACCCAAATCCCTTTACAAGGGGAATTGTAATGACCAAGAAGGTGAATCCCTTAGCTGTAAGCATATTGTCATTTTAAATATATATAACTACAGAAACACAACAGAGAATTATATTTACTAGGGGGAAGAAAATGATTGACAGTTCATCTAGGATGGAAAGGACTTGGATGGATGGTATCCCACAGCCTACTTGAGCCTCTGGGTCCTCTCTGAGTGTGGAGCCATGAATTTGAGGCAAGAGGGCAAACTGTGTAAACCTGGCTTTAAGATGTGGTATCCTGCTGGCATTCATGGCTCTCTTGTTTAAGGAACTATTAAGGAGCTGTGTGTAATCATGCAGTGTGCTTGGCCTACTGCCACAAGATCAGAATATTGTTGTTGGGTTTTTCTTCAAAGCTGTAAAGAAATAAGCCCTTGGATCCTCTTTGTTTTTAATTCCTTCACTATTAACTGGGCAGGTTGTCAGGGTAAAAGTGAGAAACTGTTTTGGAACAGAACATTGGGCTCACTCCTCTGCTGAACTCTGACCTGAAGGATTCTGGACCGTCCTAGACATTGTGGGGATAGGACTTAAAACAGGGCACAATGTTAAAGTCAAGCAAGGACTGTAAGCCCAACTCTTCCATTTAGATGCTTCAGATGGCATTCACAGGCAGTCATTAACTCTCAGGCTCTGAATACTGTGCTGATTACACTTGATATCAGGAAATTAAGTGTATATGACAGCTTCCTTGCAACTGAGGGTATGTCTACACTGCAGTTAATAACCTACAGGTTGCTGGGGCTCTATCTAAGAGGCTGTTTAATTGAGATGTAGATATTTGGGCTTAGGCTGGACTGGGCTGTAGGGCCCTGCAAGGTAGGAGCGTCCCAGAGCGTCCCAGAGCATGCATTGCAGCCCCAGACAGAATGTCGGCACTGCACTGCCGCTGAGACAAAGCTCTGAGAGCCCAAGTCAGCTGGCTTGGGCCAGCGGAAAAGTTTTTAACTGCAGTGTAGACATACCCTGAGTGTCCAACATTCACGAATTTTGAAAGCTTGTTGTCCTGTCAGAAGCCATGTTTTTTATGGAACCCTCCTCTCACTTTGTGTGTTGGGACTCTGGGAAGCTGCCAAGTTAGACTACAGGACAAAAGAAGCAAAGGAATGGATGTCAGATTTGCATGGTGCATTTCCTAAATATAGAGCCTTTTGATAACCTTGAGAGACATACTCCGCTTTTACGGTAGTCTTGATCCAGCCCTCCTATAGAATAATTCCTTTAATGGCTGCTTTAGGGAGAAGGTAGCAATCATTTTGATTTCGAGAAGTGGGGGAAATAATATCAGGATGGGAGTTCAGCATCCTAATTGTGATTTTTTTTTTTTTTTTTTTTATTCTTCTTGCCTACCCCAGCTCTCCGTAGCTATCATTGTGGGCTCTGAGATATTACTGATTTCAAGTGATAATTTTGCTCTGTAAACCAGCACGTGTACAAATGATAATTGAGTCACTAACAGTTGAATTGTCAAAGCTCACCAGCAATTCTCCACTCAAGCCTGTAAGACCATTGCCATTTTAAGTCCAATTTTGGAAAGCCACCTGCACCAATACTTGCCCCCAAAAAGCAACATGTATATTAAAAATCCTTTTCGCCTGAAATAAAACCTACTTAGACTGAAATGGCTCATCTTAGAAAAAGATGACTAAAGAGGGTATGATAGAGAAAATGAGTAAGGAAGTGTTATTTACTACATAACGTAAGAAGCAGGGGTTGCCTAAAAAAATTAATAGGCAAAAGGTGTAAAACAAACTAAACTAAATACTTCACACAATGCGTAGTCAACCTGTGGAACTCATTGCTGGGGATGTTGTGAATACTAAAATAACTGTGTTCAAAAAAGAATTTGATATATTCATGAAGGATAGGTCCATCAATAGGTATTAGCTAAGATGACCATAGATGCATTTCCTTGCTCAAGGTATCCCTAAACCTCTGTCTGCCTGGAGCTGGGACTCATTGACAGTAGATGGATTGCCTTGTTCTGTCCATTTCCTCTGAAGCATCTAGCACTGGTCACTGTCAGAAGGCAAGATACTGGGCTAGATGGGCCATTGGTCTGACTCGCTGTGGATATTCTTATGATGAATGTTCATGTTTTAATTATAGGTGACAAAGCTCAAAAGTAGGTCAAATGAATTCCTTTGCTATTGTGTGTTGGAAGTATCTGTTAAAATATCATTGGGGAATTCTGAAAAGTAGTTTGCTTCAAGAGCCAGTTCTAAAACTGTTCCTAAACCCCAAAAACCTACCCATTCAGTGATGACTGCAGTGGGTGTTCCCTCTATTGACTTCCTGAACAATATGGCAGGGTCTGCTTAGAGTTAAATATCAAGCTCACAATTCATTATGTTAAGGCAATCTCATTTAATCTTTCCAGCCTGATAATGTACTTCAGGTTCCTTGCTCTTGGATTTAGACTTTGAAATGCTTTACAATAAACAACCCTTAGCATTCTCTGCAGGAGTAGCACTGTGTCTGTTGAATGTTATATTGGACTTTTTTCCTCTTTGCTTCCTACAATCACAATACCTGCTTGATCTACTTAGTTTATATAGTAAGTCACTGGCTGAGTCTCTCCATTACTCTCAGCCCTAGATATGAAGCTTTTCAACTGCCCATTAAGAAATCAAAAGTATGATGTTGCTATGCCTGATTTTTAAGAAGAGTATAGATCAGTCAGTTTTGTGCTGTCCTCACCCACTATTAAAACAAGTGCTTTTTTTTATCCGAAATTAAAGCAACTGGTTTATCTTAATCATTTTTTCTAGGCATGTGGGTACAGTTACAAATAGCTTTGTTTGCCTGAGACTATTGGCATATGCTAAACACAATTTTTAATGAAAGAATGAATCTGGCACTGAACAGGTTTTATTCTGTTTCACACACGTTTTCCCCCTTTACTTCTATCCCATTTGGTTTAACAACTGCAGAGAGATTGTAGCATTGTTGGCTTGAAACTTTGAATTCAGGGCTGCAGCTTTGAACCCAATAAATCAACTCTTATTAACTGTTTGGGAGATGAGTCGGCACATATTTGGACATGTCTCATTCCTCCCCCATCAGGCGTACAAGCAGCAACAAATTTTACTCCCTGAAGTGCTGAATACCGTAGATTATTGACACAGGTGTGGCTTAGTTCTTTCTTCAGAGAGCCATGAAAGATTTTTTTTTGGAACTTTTTTTAAACAGATTAAAAGACTGAAGAACTTATGGTGCCACTTTCCTTGCATTCTTTTCACTAGTTAGAGCTTGACTGGAAGAATATGTATACTTGTATTTAAGCATGGCTGCGTTTCCTTTTTGACCCTCTGACTACCTGCAGAGAGAACCTGCTGTTTTTTTACATTCTTGGCATTGTAACTTTTCTATTAAATGTTCTTGAATGATGACAGATTGAGAGTCCTGGAAACTGAAACCTCTCTCTGCTAACAGAGCAAGGACCGCATACAGCATCAGTGCAAACCTTCCACTCTTATCCCATCTCTTAACAATAGGGTTGCCAGATGGTTTCAACAAAAATGCTGGACACACTTGACATTACATCTTTAGAAAATACCGGACACTTATATTTTCTCATTTATATTTTCTCAATTTGTTTTCTGAGCAGAGAGCTCAAATACTGGACTGTCCAGTTCAAACCGGACACCTGGAAACCCTACTTAACAACCCTTTTACGCCTAGAGGTGGTCCTTTTGGCTTGGCCTACGCTACAGTTAAGTTAACATGTAAGGTAGCTTACGTGGACCTAACTCTGTAAGGGCACATCTATACTAAGGAAAAGATCTGCTGAGGTCAATCTTCCAGGGTTTGATTTAGGTCTGGTGAAAAAGCGCTAAGTTGAATTCGGAGGGAGCCCCTGTTTACATTGGTACTCCTGCTCTTCACGAGAGTAAGAGAAGCCAATGAGAGTGTTTGCTCCCATCGACCTTCCGCTTGGTGGATGGTGTTTTAAGACTTGTCGACTTCAGCTATGCAACTAATGTAGCTGAAGTTGCATATCTTAGGTCAACCTTCCACTCCAGTGTAGACCAGAACTAAGAATCTACATTAAAATGTAGCTCTCGCGGATGTAACTTGTCCACTACGCCAACTTAACTCCACCTATGCAAGAGACATGGTGCTTTAAGTTGATGTAGCTAGGGTGACAGTGTCAGTGTAGAGTCGACACTGCATTGCTAACGTCAATTGTTGCTGCCTTTCAAAAACCACCCCACAACGCCAATCTGTGCAACTGCTCCTGGTAAGGGTGAGCACTGACGACACAAGAAGCATAACGTGGACGTGTAAAACCAATTCAGTTACATCAGCATGCACAGCAACTGCAGTAACATAGGTTTATTTAATTTTTTAGTGTAGATTTTTGCCCTGGGCCTTTCTGAGAGTCTGTAACTGGAAAAACGTAAAAAACAATGAATAGTCTAGCAGCACCTTAAAGACTAGCAAAACATGTAGATGGTGGTATGAGCTTTCACGGACACAGCCGCCACTTCAGATGAAAGTTCTTCAGTCCTTTCTGAGAGTGACAGTAGAGGTGCAAATAGTGCCACGTGCTGCTGGCTTGGTTTTGTGCTGTGGAAACCTGTCATTGGGAGACCAGTTGAAAGTACCAACACAGCACTTCTCTCATACCATTTAAGCTTCCTTATAGCAGCTCATTGTGAGTATAGGAAACTAATTTGGCACAGGGAATCCTTCTCTAGACAATGCTTTGTGGATATGAGTTTCTGATGTGCTTCCTCCAGAATGAAAATCCTTGTTGCACCCTTTTTCTGCTGACATAAATAATTAGCCCCACAACTGCTAGGATAATGAGCTTTTTCATCAATTTTTATTAACTAACCTTGCAACTTCTTCTCTCACTTTTATTCTAATTAATGAACAATATCTGTTTCATCCATACATGCCCAAGGCCCTTTTCTAGTGTTAATTGTCTGCAGCAGAACAGTCCTATTTTTTTGCTCCCACCATTTCTCTGAATTTCTGCTATGGTGCACAAGCTTTGTCTACACTACAGAACTTTTAGTGACACAGTTGTCACTAAAAGTCGAGCAGTGTAAATGCCATTTGTTGGCACTTGTTGGCAAAATACTTCTGCCTCTAGGCAGGATTCATATAATCAACAGGAGAGTGCTCCCATCGACGAGCCGCTTACAGTGCCACTTCCACCCCAAAAATTTTGTCTTTTGGTGGGTTTTTTTAAGCACTTCTGTCATTCCATTGGCAGGGTAGACAAAGCCTAAGGGTATGTCTACACTGCCCGTGTTAGATCATGGCCATGGCAGTACTATGACATGGGCACTATAGTCACGCTTTATGGATGGGGGAAGAGCTCTCCTGTCATTAAAAACAAAACACCCAAACAATGCTTTGTAGCTTTATTACTAAGAATAAAGCCCTGTCAGTACTGGTGCTTTTTAGTGTTAAAACTTTTGTTGCTCACGTGTGTGAGGTTTTTTCAGACCCCTGAATTACTGAAGTTTTAGCACTGAAAGTGACAGTGTAGACACAGCCCCAGACTTTTTCTTTAGACTTTGAAGAAGAAATTTCAGTGAGATGTACTTAACAAAGAATTTTTGTGCAAGAAGCACTTTTGCTTGATTGCTGTTGCTGAGTTCTAAGTCTTCTCACAATTCAGCTTCCCCTTCTGTGAAATAATCCTTACAGAAAAATCCTCAAAATAATTTGATATCTTAATCATTGCTATGTGATACTGATATTTATTATTAGAATCTTGGGCAGATACAGAATTCAAAAAATGAGCTGCACCTACCCGCATCCACATCTGCAGATATAAAGCAGATGTCTGCAGATTTGCATGACTCTTTTTATAATCTGATCTCATGAAGTTGCCATTCTTACTTCTCTGAAACTGAATAGAAGGCAGTAATGGGATGAGAGAAATTGCTAGGTTCATGGGCTTTCCACAGCAATAAGCAGCTTTGAGCTTGTCCACTTTTAATGGGAATTTGCCAGAGGCTATAATTTGGCTACTTTTATGACTTCTTGTTTTCATTCAAAATGGAAATCACTTAATCAGAGCTAATCAATATCACTGGCTAATGGAAATGAGCAGAGATGGATTCAGAATTCTGGCAACCCCAGTCAAGTGCTTGTTTGCCCAATTGGTCATTAATAGATCTGTTACGACAATAAGTGAGAGCTATTTTGGATTTTTTTTTTTTTTTTTTAACTGCTCTTAATTAAACATGTTTATGCCACCATTTTAGGAACATTTCCTATGATACCAAGAACCCTTACTTTACACTCCTGTAGCTGAAGCTCTGCAAATGCTTTACGGCAGGGTATTCAATAAGTGGACAGTGGGCCAAACCTGAACTGCCAGATGCTTTTGAACCCGAAAATCTTATTTACTTATTGTTATTTTCTCTATGGACTCTGACTATCTCTGGACAAAGAAATTTGGACCATGGAAAAAAAATGCTCACCATGTGAAGAAGATATTAATCCATTTTAAATGTGGGGGAACTGAGATGCAGAGGTTCAGGGACTTGCTTTCAATGCTATAGTGATTCAGACTGTGGTACTAAACCAGAATACAAGAACCTTGGCTCAGGGTCCTTTGCTTTCTAGCCGGTGGTTAGAAACTAGAGATCTTTGAAATATGATTCCATTAACTTCACATACCGTGTTTGAATAGATTTCAAATGGGAACTATTTAAAGGCTCTCCCTGCTATGGAAGTTCCTTGTTCTAGAACATTTTATCACCTTCATAATTAGCCAAATCTTGTTTAGCTGTGTTTGTCATAGAATTGAAGTGAGTTTACACTGGATTTGCACAGACTTAATATAGCGAAGTAAAAGGAAGTGTCAGCTAGGTCTTCTCTTTCTTTTGATAAGATGCTTAAGATAAAGAAAGTCTGAGGAGTTGTCTCTTTCCTGTCTAGTTCTTTCTCTCTCTGGAACAGGGTAATACTTAAGAGTGTGCAGACTATATGAAGTTGCATATTTCAGTAGGGGAAATGGTCAATTCTTCCCCATTGGTGGCTTGCCTCTGTACTTTTTAGTGCTTTTGGGACATGGCCCCAGCAGCTTCCTCTCATTTTTGTGATAAGTTCCTTTTCTCCTCCAGAGTTGGGCAGTTTGCCTAGAGCCATATGATGGAGTTGGCAAACAGGATATGGCCATAGGAAATGGTCTTGTATTGGGCTTTCTCCTGGGATTCTCCTTTTCTTTTTCATTTTGTTGGAAAAGGAAATAAAACTTTGTGTTCTTGTTTTCTCTTTCTCTCCCCCCCCCGCACCCCCCCCCACACACACACACACTTGGACCTTATTCTGTTTACCACTTCTGTAATGTAGCATGTGTTACAACTGACAAACTTTAAAGGATGAGCGGTGAAATTGCTTTTTGCTCTTAACTCCTCAAGTCAGATTTTAATATTTTTGTCTGTCTCTATTGTGAGAATGAATAGATCATCCAGCTCACTCCTGGAGCATGTGCATTGCCCTGAGATGAAAAGGATTGAGAAATTAATCATAAACTTCTGTCTACATATAGATGTCTTTCCTCTGTGCTTTGTAATGGCTGGTAGTGGAGATGAAGTGTTTGAATCCAGATTTAAATCCTTTCTGCGTCAATTGTGGCAGAATGATACTGTTGTTTTAGCAGATTCTTTAACAATGGAGAGTTAAGCTTTCCCTCCCACTGTCTGAATTGTTGGAGAGTGAAGAAAAATGTCTGTTCACTTCTAGCTGTACCCAGGGCCACATGGGGGAAGAAGGGTGTGCTTTTTAGTGGGCCCCGGAGTCCTAGCTTTGGCTGAAACTTGCGATATGTGTGTGAAAGAGGGCGTTTTGCAAGCTTGTACTGTGCCTGAAAAAACTATGCTTGGGTCCTGGCTATACCTACTTTCAGGTTGGGGGGGCGAAACCTGCTGTAATAACCAAAAGGCAAGTATAAACTTGGATTAAAGGTCATCAGGTAATATATTCTGCTGAACCCTGTGTTTGGTCACAGGTGTTGCTGTGACTTTTTTGTTTATATAAATGTACATTTGTAAAGAAATAGCTGACCCTGCAACACAGGGGTATGGAACCTATGGTCCGCCCTGTGGCTTGCTTTGATCCAGCCTGCAAGGCTCAAGGCTCCCGATCTGCCTGTCTCCCCACCCCCGTCCCACATTGGTATAAGTAGGCACTGGCGCTCCAGGAATGGGGAGAGGGCGGGGCATGGCTGAAATGCCCGTGCCCTGCTGCAGGGTGAAAGGGAGCCCCAAGCCTCATGGCCCCAATTCAGGCAAGCCAGGGCTAGATCTGGCCCATGGGCTCTGCCTAGCAGGTGGGACGGAGTGGCTCCTCCACACTGAAGGAGGCGGTCCCTTCCCCTGTCACTCCCATTGGCCAAATTACAACCAATGGGGGCAGTGCTGGTGGAAGATTGTTCCCTGCAGCATGCAGTGCCGCATGCTCTCCTCTCCCCAGCTGCAAGACTTTGCACCCCCAGACCTCTCCTGCACCCTTCCTCCTGCCCAGACTCCTCATCCCCGCCCTGTTCCTGCACCCTCTTCCAAATGCCCCAGCCCACTCCTGCATTTCAGCAAACACTCTGTCCCACCTAGACCTCACACCCTCACTCTCAGCTTACTCCTGCACCCAACCTCCTGCCCACATCCTCACCCAAGCCCACTCCCCAGCAGTCCTCTCCCATACACTGAACCCCTTATTTTTGTCTCCACCCCAGTGCTTAGGGTTGTCCACAAAATCTGCTAGCCTTGCTCCCCTTAGGCTTTGGGGTGGAGCTTGAGGGTAGCAAATAGGGATGTAGAAATCCCATTTAACTGATTAAAGGGGAGGTGCACATGGGAGGGCAGCTGACAGGGGCTCGTCCTGCTAGGCTGGAGTGTTCTTCCCTCCCACCCCACCCATGGCTTCTCAGTTGGGGGCCAAGTCTATGAGATTTTTTAGGAATTTTTTTCAGTATCATCAGTGTGCTTTGGATCTGGACACTGAATTGCAAGAGTCAGTGGGTTCATTTCATTTAGTGTTCCTCTCCTGCTGTCAAGCCCTTGGTTTTGCTGGGATTGAACCAGTGAGGACTGGCATCCACTTATTTACAAAAGGATTTCTACTTCTGACTTTTCAAGGC
Source organism: Pelochelys cantorii (assembly GCA_032595735.1). Classification (NCBI taxonomy): domain Eukaryota; kingdom Metazoa; phylum Chordata; order Testudines; family Trionychidae; genus Pelochelys; species Pelochelys cantorii. The sequence goes on from CM064344.1 coordinate 19,421,079, forward strand.
ATTATATTCATTGTGATTTTAAAACTGTTCAGTAATCAGATACCAAGTTGACAAGCACTAAAGAAATGTCTAAATAAATCATGGAAGGTATCATGCCTCAGGATGCACAGGCTGAGAAAGTTTAACAGTCCTATTAAGGGCTGTGAAAATTATTATGGAAGTGCCCAAAGGCCCTAATCAGGATCAGGGTCGCATTATACTGGATGCAGACTTGGAGGAGGATACTGTAAACTCTTTAGAAAAGCAATGAGCTAATTTTAGACAAAGTAGAATGAGTACATCAGTGTGTGTGTCCATATATATATATATATATGGAGATATACTTATCTCATAGAGCTGGAAGGGACCTTGAGAGGTCATTAAGTCTAGTCCCCTGCCCTCATGGCAGGACCAAGTACCATCCCTGACAGATTTGCCCCAGATTCCTATAATGGCTCCCTCAAGGATTGAGCTCACAACCCTGGGTTTAGCAGGCCAATGCTCAAACCACTGAGCTATCTCCTTCCCTCTCCCCTCATTTTAGAGTATTTCTCTGTGTGTCTGAGAGTCTGTTGGCTCAAGATCGCCTTCTAAATGGTAAGAGCTAGGATCACCAAATTTGGTATGCATCTTCCTCTTTTCCTAACTTAAAGCAAGGTCAAGTTTTGGTTGTGCCAAGACAACCAGAAGCCCTGGGAAAAGGACTGTTATCCATAACATGCAGAGGGAAAGGCTGCTGTTCGGAGGGTCACAATATGAGGGGGGTCCCTGGGGGCAGTGAGCCCACAGGGGAGAGTTATCTTGGAGCGTATCCACTGGGGGCGACAATACTATCAAGGGAGTAGCCAGCAAGGCTGGGGCTCCCCATCTTGACTGCCAGTAAGTAGCCCCCCGGCCCTTCTCCTATCCCCTCTCCACCCTTCCCCCCCCCCCCCCCCCCGGCAGCTGGGGAGGAGGGAAAAAAAGGCCCCTGGCAGCTGCTGGGGAGAGAAAAAGGTCTGTGCCAGATGGGGCTCCCCCACCCTGAGCCCTTTCTCACACCCAACCCTTACTCTCACACTTCCATCCAGAACTCCTCCCCTCCCTACCCATACACATCCCTAAAGCCCTGCCCTGAGTCCTGCACCCTCCACACCGCCAGCCCCCTGCCCTGAAGGACCTGGGCAATGCTGGGTATGTCTGCTAGTATAATAAATGGGGAGATCTGATGAACAGAAGTAAGATTGAGCTGGTTGTGTCAAACTTGAAGTTCCCAACCCATTAGATTGTTTAATAGATGCTAATCAGCAGTGAGAAAAAACTAAATAGCGGGGTCTCAGAGGGGTAGTCGTGTTAGTCTGTAACTGAAAAAAAATAAAAAACAATGCAGGACCATTCATTGTTTTTTAAATAGAGGGTGTTTGAGTCTGGGTTGGTTGTAACAGCATAGGAAAAGAGAGAACTCAAGCTGGGGAATTTGACTTTGACTTCTCAGTCAATCCAGTTCTCTGTCTTGGATCTTGTTTTAATCACCCAAATCCCTCTAGCCCAGGGATGGGCAAAGGGGCTTCCGCGGGCTGAGTGCAGCCTGCTGAGCTGGTGGATCCGGCCCACAGCCACACTGCCGCTCCCCTGCCCCCAGGCCAATTGAGCGAAGTCTCCTCTCCCCCTGCACCAAGGGCACGTGGCCTATAGAAATGCCAGCTGTTTTAAAACAGCCAGCATTTCTCTCTAGCCACCACGTACCCCAAGTGGGGCAGAGGGTGAGAGACTTCATGTACTCCCCCGCCCCCAGACCCTGATTGGCCTGGGAGTGGGAGGGCCCTTGCAAGTGTAGAGGGAACTGCCAGCTGTTCTAAAACAGCTGGTGATTCTCTGTGGGGGTGAGGGTGATGACTTCACATGCTCCCCCACCCCCTAGCCAAACAGGGTCTGGGGGGGAAGGAGGGCAACATGAGAAGTCTCCTGGCCCCGCCCCTTCTGCACAAGGCCCCACCCCTTCTGGAGCATTCTGGGCCACTTCACAAATTTATGAAGTAGTTCCCCCCCTTTAAAAATTATTGCCCACCCCTGCTTTAGCAATGATAGGCTTTCCTTCCCCACAAGGCAGTTATCTACCCTCTCTCCCTCCCCTTCTGCATGATTAAAATGGCCCCTCTAATGTATGCGCTGTAGCTGTGAGAAATTGACAGTAGGATTGGTATCCTTTGGCAAGAGCTAACCTTAGTAGCTGCTGTGTTCCACAATGTGGGTGTGAGCTTTGAACTGGATTTATGAATTTTGTTTCAGGAAGGATTTAGCAAGCATTGTTGTAAATAAGTCCATTCTTTTCATCAAATAAAATGGTTTTTTTTTTATAAATTTTCTCAAGCTTATATTCTCCAGTGTCACACATTCATATTGTTTTCATTTCCTTCCTATGTTTTAGTCTCTGTTCCAACTGAGGGGACTGTTGTTTTTTTCAGTGGGACCTGATGGTAGGCTGCATTCCTACATGTTTGGGGTTTTTTTAACCTTAAGAGGGGGGAAGGGAATGACACACCCTGCAGTTTTGTTGGCCTTTAATATCTTAACAGTCCATGATGTCTCACCATGGTAGGATGGGAGTTTGAACAGAATATGTTGCTTTCATGTTGCAGTTTTTGCATGTAACAAGCAGCAACGGTGCCTGCCTTCATCAACTGGTATGAATTCATCTTGGTGGTTCAGTTTAATAATATATACAACTGTCAGGCTGCCAGAGGGAGTGCCTCATGGACCAAAGCTTAAAGAAGCACTTGCCTGCATGCTCAACAGCAATAAATGGGAATTTTTTTCTGGGTGCTAGCAGAACAGCAGTAATGAAACTTAAATAGCAGCTGAAGTCAGTCATTGGTGTTTTGTTCATGTTTTGTTAGTCTTTAAAGTGCTACCAGGCTATTTGTTGTGTTTTAAGTTTTTCCTGTTACAAACTAACTCGGCTACCCCACTAAAGCAATTGGTGAAAATGGTAGTCTTGTAGGTCTCAAACTGCTCTGGAATATGCAGACCAGAAATTATATGGCTTGTTATGCATTGGATAAGTCTAGATCTTAGAAATATAAGTGATCCGGAGGGCCCTAAAATCTGATTTTTTTGTTTGTTTGTTTGTTTGTTTGTTTGTTTCCTTGGTTTGCATCTTCATCCACCTGCACCAGATGCTGACCATTAGCATGATCCCGGTGAAATTTGTAAGATTTGTTGTCACCTTCATTACTGCTGCTTCTTGGAGTAGCTGTGAACAATGGAATGGGGGATGGATGACAGTGAAGAGTTGACCCTCCTGCAGTCCCACAAGCAACTTAAAAAAACTTTAAAAAACTCCCACAAATGGTCCTGTAGCACTTTAGAGATTAACAACAAATGTTATATAGTATCATGAGCTTTTGTGGGCACAACCCACTTCTTCAGATGAGTGGAGCAAGAGCCACAGAGAGGTTGGTGAGAGTCTCCCCCTTCTAATGGGAGGAGAAGGGAGATGGACTGTTTATACACCAATATTCACACTGTTCTTAGCTCCAGTGGAGCTGCAGTAGTGCAAGTTTTGGTGATCTGGGGTCTGTTTTTGTATTCCTGAGTCCCAGTCTAGTGCTTTAACCTGAAGACAATGTACCTCCTTTTAGTGGACACTTAAAATTACTTGCTGATAAATGTCCTGCGGATTCATACTTCAAGTATCTTCTTTTTAATTTTCTCCTGAGTATATATCCTTATCTGTCAAAAGGTTTTAAAAGCCCTGAGAGAGTACGTGGTAGAATACTGGCACCTAGAGACTACAGTGTGGGCACATTAGCTATATATAGGGAGATCTGGAGAGCCCTGCGATCTGCATCTATATCGGCAAAAATGAGCCGCGGATATCCACATTGACATCTGGGGATGTGCATACTGGTGGATATCTGCAGATTTGCAGGGCTCTAAAGATGAGTACTATCAAAGACACAATAGTCCAGTCCACTTCAGTTCCACATAAAAGGATACGACTGGTTCCTAGCCAATTGGCTAGCAGGCACATCTTTGCCTCCTTGTACCTCATTTTTTAAAAATAGTCTGTCTTGTGTTTCTGTGACCCAAATGTACTCTGACACAATACTCTTTCATGCAAGGCGGTAAATATTGCTACACTGCATTTAGTTCTACAAAAGGAATGCTGGTTTTTTTATCCCAAAGGCACTGAAGCCTTCTGGGAATTGGTGATTTTTATAATGCCAGCCTGAATTTGGCACAGCAAATTTCCAAATTATCTTACTGACCTCTCCTCCTCTTCCCCTGCCCAACATAAAAAGCCCCTCCTTAATGTAGTATAATTGTTTGGTTGCTAAGCAATGAGGAGTCAGCATTGTGTTCATTTTAGGTTGAATGAATAGATTCAGTGTTCTGAGAAGCTGAGGAATTTTAGACACAAGAGTCCAGTGAATCGTGAAAGACTTTTTGGGAAGAGGGAGGTGGTTCAAATACTGTTGCCATGGCTGCTTCAGAGGCCTTGTGTCATTTTGGGAGACTGGTGTAAGAACGAGTCATTTTCCTGGGATCTTGGAAGCGTTTCAGTACTTCCCAAACTTAGCTTTGGATAATCTTTCACCGTATTCTCAAGACCAACTTTTTCCACAACCCCCTTCTCTTATAGAAATTAATACTGCCAAATTCTGCAGGGGCTCTTGTGCATTGCAAAGATTGAAACACTGTGTAGAGCCCGGGGCCAGAAGGGAGACACCCCCCCCCCCCCCGCCATGACCCCGCCATGGCACTTGCACATTTCAAAATGGAAGAGCCCCAACAAGGACTCTTGTGCATTTCAAAGAGGTAACACCGCAGGGAGCCTGGGATCAGTGGGGGTCTCCCTACTGGCCTGGGGCTCCAGGCGGTGTTTCATTCTTTGCAATGCTCAAGAGCCCCTGCTGGAGCTCTTGTACATTTCAAAGGCGGAATGTGCACTAGTCATTGATTATACAAATAGTTGATGGAAATCGCATTGACTATTCGATTAGTTAATTAATTGATATTTAACATCCCTAGTCCTAATATTGAAGTCTGAGTTGTGAATGAATAAAAAAGCTCCTTAATAAAAGGGAAAAGTACTATGGCTTTTCACAATTGGCTAAGTATATATTGTATGTTATGGGGTGGTCGGAACCTTCCTCTGAAGCACTGGGTATTATTCATTGTCAGTGGTCAGGTACCAGTCTTGATGAATCAATGGTCTTCTGATCCAATTTGGTCAGTCTTCCCCCGGCCGCTTGAGGTGTTCTCTATGTCCACTGAAGGCTGTACAAGAATAATGGGCTTGATCAGCAGAAAGGAATATTCAGTTTAGGAGAAAAAATTATACAGCTAATTAAGTTCTGGAATAAGTATCCCATGGAGGCTTTTGGAATCCCTATCATTGGAGGTTTGGAAGAACAGGTTGTACAAACATCTTCCGGGATCACCATCTTGCCTTACTTGATCCTGGTTCAGCAAAGGGGATTGCGGAACTTGATGACTTCTTGAGGTCCCTTCCCGTCCTACGCTTCTGATGGAAAGCATTTCCTTGTGTTTAATATTACATTCCATTCTTCCTTTTAATCTTTATTTAGCTGTTCTGAGAGCTAATATATATTTGCATTAGCCAGTGACACTAGTGCATGATTCAAAATGACCTATCTTGCTAATATTGTTATTTTTTCCTCCCCAGGAGTTTTCAGAAATAGAGAAAAGAGATCCCCAGGAGCTGGTTGGTAAGTTCACATAATGCTATATATTGTAGAATATGCATGCAAATCATCTCTTTCTGCTTCTCTCTCCACTAGTGAAAATCATTTTGGATCCCTTCTGTTCATGCAGTTTTTAATTGGCTTATCCTATGTGCTCATTCTCATCTCAGTGGAATATTTTCAGTGATTTCCTCTACCAGGCTAATATTTATTTGTTTTGAACTGAGACAGGGAGGCAGCCATGCCCAAAATGTGTGCAAATATTTTATGTGCATCTAAAATATAGGGGAAATACAAAAAAGTCATTTTTAAGTTCATCTGGAAAATAAAAGCCTGTAATGATTTTGTCCTGGCAACCTTTTTCAGAACCCACATACAATGGTGTAGAAGAGGTGAGACTTAAATTGTTGAGGTCTTTTTCAGTAACTCTGCTGCTAGTTTTATTTTCTATTTAAAATATGGCTGTACTATAACACGTAGGTTCCATTTGTTGCCATTATGCTACACAGTTAACTGATAAGTCTGGGTTTATTGGTGAATCTTGTCGACTGAGTGCATCTGCCTCCCCCCCCCCCCCATTGCTTCCTCTGTATCAGAGGCAGCAAGGGGGGGTAAAATGGGAGCCAGCTCCCCACAAGCATTAGATCCCGTGGAGCCGCCTGCCCCCCACCCCTGAGCTGCTGCCTCTGATAGAGAGGCAGCAACACAGAGGTTGAGGGAGCAGGCAGGAGCCGGTACACACAGGGAGCTGGCTTTCAAGCCAGTGCCCCATACTGGCTTAGACAGCGGCCTCCCCAGGTTCCCGCCCCACGCTGTGGCAGGGGAGACTGCCACAGAGCAGCCTCTGTCCGCAGTGGGTCCAGGCTCACTGCGGATAGAGACTGCTCCATGAGATGCTGATGTAGCCTCTGTTTGTGGGGGAGCTCAGGTCCCTGTATATAGAGGCTGCTGCCTCTGATACAGAGATGCGGGGTTTCAGGGGGCTCCCTGGGAGTGGGGCTGGAAGTGCACTGGCTGCTGGCCCTGCCCCTGGGAATATTGAATAATCATGTAACTGCAATGTTTTGATGCGGTTATATGATTATTCAGTTAATGGATATCTAACATCCCTAGCACTAAAGCATTCCTACACTGTTTAGTGTAAGTCGGCATTGCAGAACTGACCTGGAAACTTACCAGCCTAAATACAAAATCTGTTCTTCCATCTTTGCCAAGAGCAAAAGGATGGTGAGGCAAAATCTGATCTCCTAGTTGTCTATAAAACAATTACCCTGGACAAATAGACCTTTGCAGGCCTAATGTAAACAGCATGGACTGGCATTTCACATGCTCTGTTTTGTGTAGCTGGTTTAAAAGTGCCACTGTAGTTTGAGTTCAATACATTCTAATTATCCCTACCTGCTTAAAGAAGGACCACTTGTGCACCAGCAATTTGCAGTATACTTGCACTGTGGCTAACAGTAGTTAGTTTGCCATGGTGATTATAGTTAGTTACTTACATGGCAAATTGAAGATTTGAAGGCAGGGGACGGTGGGGGATATTTTGCTGAGGCCATTAAACTGTTAGCTCAGTGTATAATCTGAGCTATCAGTCCTCCTCCTCTAAGGAAACCCTGCACAACACTTTCAAAAGATGATCCTGGGAGCTTAGATACATAACGCTAGACACTAAAAATGATGCACTGAACAGAGACACTGAATTTATGGCTTATTACAGAATCTGTAAACCAGAATGGCTTTGTGTACACTGTCGCTTTTAAGCGACATAGTTGTGTCACTACAGCCATGTTGCTAAAAATTGAGCAGTGTGTCTACTGTTTCTCATCTCTTTTGCTGACAAAATGCTTCCATCCCCAAGAAGGCACAAAAGCACCGTTTGCACCGGCACTTGTCGGCAAAACTTTTGTCTTTCACAGGGCTGGCATTTTAATACCTCTGAACAACAAAAGTTTTGTTGTTCAGTTGCCAGTGTAGGCTGCATCTACACTTGAAGCATTAAAGCACTACCCATACCAAGAGAAGTATCTGGATATTTTATATCAGAAAATACAACCAATATTTACTGGTCTTCCTCTGCATTCCGCAGCCCACAAAGAGCTGTTAATTAACAGTGGCATTTCAAAGATGGGTGACTTAATGGCATCATATTCTTCATTGTGTTTCTGATTTTTGCTGCCAAGAAATTGTGGAAACCCACACTGCCAGTGATGTATTAGAAAGCAATTCTGTCTTGGATGGAAGAGATTGCAGACCGTGGTCCATTTGGGCTTGCCTGGATTTTGCATGTCACTTCTTCATTTGCCAGTGCTTCACAAATCTTTGGCCTTCTTACGTACAGAGGTACTGTAAGCTTGTGCCACACTATCTATAATGCATGGCTGCTTAAAGTACAGCATACACAGATGGCTTAGTGTATTGGATTCTGATTTTGTTCAGTCAGTCCAGTGCTTGAGGAGTAGTGCCATACTCATTGTCAGGGCTCGACAAACCGCTGTTTCTACTCGCCCATGGCAAGTAGATTTCAGCCGGTCGCTCCGTGTGCCCCATTCACCGGCACTGTGCGCATGCACAGTGCCAGTGTGGCGCATGCGTGGTGCAGGGTTGGCGAGTAGCTCTCGCTGCACTTTGTCAAGCCCTGCTCATTGTGAAGAGGAAGGTTTTGGTAACTTCAATTGTATTTTTTATAGAACTCCAACATGTAAGTTTGTCTGTAAGTCGTGCACTTTGTGCATGTTTATCAAATGTTCTCCAGTCTCTCTAAACCATTTGTATACGAGAAGTAAACTGACAGGTTAGATCAGAGAGGTCCCCTTAAGACTGTCACCCGGTGGGCTGATCATACCACTGAGCCTGCCTACCTGCCCGTTGGGGCATCCCACCACCTATCCTGCTAGGCCAGAAGCTCTAGTCTCCCTCAGCAAAGGCAGAGTTGGGGTAACAGCAGAGTAACACAGAATCTGAAACTGCTCAGTTCTGTGAGGACTCAGTTATAGGAACTTGACAGCCCCCAGGAACAGAGCCCTTAAAAGGGACCAAACCCCCTAGTAAATCCATCTTACTCTATATAAAAGTTATACACAGAAGAAGCTCATAAGTTTTGTGCTCTATCAGAGAAGGAGAGAGATGTGCAGTTGTGCTGCCTGTGCTAAAAGTTATTTATACTGGGCTTGATAATAAACAAAGGTGTTTTTTATTAAGTATAAAAAGTACAGATCAGTGGTTCTCGAACTTTTTGGCCCATGGACCACCTGGCTCAATGTAAACCTTTCTGCGGACCACCAGTTGCTCATGGAAACTCAGTTAATTTCATAATTATGCCCGAGCTGTTTGCTAGTGCTGCAGCTAGGGAGAATGGTTTAATTTAAATTAAGCAGATTAAGCGTTTTAATTTTCTTGTGTTAGCTTATCAAACTTCATTTTAAATAATGTAAAATGTTAATTTATGTCCAACACACAAGGCTTCAATGTTTTCTTTATTTATGGCAGGTGGGGGAAATCTTTTTCATGTCAGGGGCCAATGACCTACAGAAAAATCAGCTGGGGATCTCACAAGTGAGGAGCAAGAAAACTTCTCTAAAAACCCCCAACCCTCACTGATGTGCCCCCCTTCCCCCACCTGAGGCACCTCACTCCTCTGACACTCCAGCTGCACGGGGTGAGGGGAAGGGACAGGGAGGACTGAGGTTCAGGGCTTCCCATAGGCTAGATTTACTTTTCTGTGGTTCCAGAGTTAGTGGATTTTTTGGCCCCACCCCCTTAGGGAGGGTGCAAGAAGCAACAGTGGATGCAGGAGCAGTGTGGGGTTAGGTGCCTGGGTGGGGGAAGGGTGCAAGGAGCAATGGTGAATTATCAGATCTTATCTCAATAAAATCCTTCAAGTCAGAGCTGATCATTTCTATGGCCTGGGTCATCTTGTGTATCCTCTTAGGGTCGGGGAGGCAGTTTTCAGAAACCAATGGTAGTCTTCAACTGATTGCTTCCCACTTCTTAAATAGAATGTCCCGAGGTGGGAATCTTTGTTTAAAACTGTCCACCCCCATGGAAAAATACCAGATTGAGGATGGATTCTGGCACGAGACCTGGGCCTACAGAAAAAACAGTCTCAGAGGGGTAGCTGTGTTGTTCTGTAACTTTAAAAACGAGTAGTCCTGTGGCACCTTAGACACTAACAAAAATGTATATAGTATGATGAGCTTTCATGGGTAAAACCCACTTCATCAGATGAGCTGGAGTGGGAAATAAAGGAACCCAGAATTTATAACACACAAAGAAGGGCGAGAGGAAAAAAAAAGTACCTGTCAATTGTAGTGCTGGTGCTAATGAGGCTAATTGAGTGGGCTGGAAATGTCCCATACTTAGTTTTGATGTAAATGAAGTGTTAAATGTATGGAAGACTGGCTTTATAATGGGACATCCAGTTAATGTCTTTGTTCAAGCCCAGGGAAACAGTGTCAAATTTACAGATGAAGGACAATTCCATGCTTGCTTGCATGCGCTCGCGCTCTCTCTTTCGCTTGCGCTTTCTCTCTCTCTCTCTGTAACTGGCTTGTGAAATTCCTTTGTAGAAGAATGGCTACTTTTAAATCCACGATTGAGTGTCCAGGCAGGTTAAAATGTTCTCCTACAGATTTATGTTACGTTTAAAAAAAATCATTTACAGATTATTGTCTTGAGCACTGAGCAGTTAAGTCCCTTAAGTACCACTAATAATTCTCATTAGAAATTCTAGATTAATAAGCAAGTTTACACTTCATATTTCTAATTTCACATACAAGAATGATACATGCACAGAAATAGAATATACACATTCAGAGCATCACAGGCTCTTGAACAATAAGTTACTTGACCTGCTTTGCATAAAGCGTATTTGAGTTATGTATATTCATATTCAAAAGTATTTATTTCCATAAAAATATGCGGGTGAAATGTCAAACTCCTGCCTGTTTCCATTTCTTCCTTCCCCTTCCTCCCCACACACAGGCTATGTCTACACTACAACCCTCCGCCCCCCCTCCCCCCCCCTTCGGAACATCCCTTCTTCCTTGTAAAACAAGGTTTACAGGGACACCAAAAAAATGCATCCACTTTGCTGACATTTTTCAGAAAAGCGGACCCGTTCCTTGGATGCAGCAGAGCTTTTCCTGGAAAAGCTCTGCTGTCTAGACATAACCACTGTGTTTACACTGTAAGTGACCATATATTTGAACTCAAAGGAACTGACTGCTATACAGTTTCCTCCTTGGCATTTACATTTGTCACCCTTTCTACTTTGCCCCACATTTTGTTGTTGTTCAGCTTGTATCGCTCGATGTATTCTCCAGAAAAACAGCCCTTCTAGAGCTGAAGCATGGTAGAGCTAGCAGACTTTGATTTGATGCTCTCTCTAATCAAGAACTCTGGCAAGCAAGTATTCATTAACTTCTAGTGGTCTGAACCTTTCCCAAGCACATCCTGTTGGTTTAGTGCACCTGTGGTTTCTTACCCAAAATGTAGCTGGGCCTCTGGCTATCCAAAAAGTAGCTATAAATTTCTTAAACTACGTTGTCAGTTGGTGAAAGCAAATCCACAGACCAAGCAAATTGTTCATCTTTGCATTCTTTAGAAGAGGATGCCTTGACTTGCTGATCTAGAAGTATCAGTGGAGCATGCTCCCAAATACACTTCAACCACCAGCTGATTCATGCAAATCTATCTTATGATTTGATGTTTGGAAGTTTTCTCATTCCAATCAGATCTATAGCTGCCAGGCATGAGTAGAACTTGGGTGTGCGTGAAATGGTGATTCATGCCAGCTACTTCACTTCCTGAGATCCTTTGAGCCTGCAATCTGCTCCCTTCCGGCCTAATCAGAAGCCACACCTAATGTCATTACCTCCTGACTTGTATAAAAAGCATCTCTTTGATCTTGGCAGAAATTACAGGATGCACAGAGCAGTTGGATGTGTCCTATAAGGACACTTTTTGACTAAGGATGTTAACTAGCAATTAATTTACTAGTCGAGTAGTTGATGGAATTTCCATCGACTACTCAACTAGTCGATAGGCACTTCTGCATTCCTGGGGCTCTTCTACATTTCAGAGGAGGAATGTGGAACTCCACGTGCAGCCTGGGGCCAGCGGGAAGTCCCACTGACTCTGGGCTGCGTGTGGACAATCTTTGAAATGTACAAGAGTCCCCAGCTGGGGCTCTTGTGCATTTCAAAGTGGAAGCACCCTCAGGGAGCCCTGGGTCGGCGAGTCCGCTGACCCCGGGCTCCATGCTTCACTGCCAATTTGAAATGCCACACAGCTGACCCGGGGCTCTGCATGGCACTGCTGCTTTGAAATGCCAAGGCAGTGTTTCAAAGGAGCAGCGCCACACAGCTGATCCGGGGCTCAGCTGTGCGGTGCTGCCACTTTGAGGTACTCTCTTCTCTCCTGCCCCCCTTGCTGCCTCTATCAGATAGAGGCAGCAAGGGGGGGAGGGGCAGGAACATCATTAACATCCTCATTTTTACCCTCCAAGCTACATACAACAATCTTTAGATGTTTGAGACCTGGGGCATCTGTGCTGGGGGTATGTTAACAGGAGTGTTGTGAGCAAGACACAAGAAGTCATTCTTCTGCTCTACTCTGCATTTATTAAGGCCTCAAGTGGAGTATTGTGTCCAGTTCTGGGCACCACATTTCAAGAAAGATGCGGAGAAATTGGAGAAGGTCCAGAGAAGAGCAACAAAAATTATTAAAGTTCTAGAAAACATGACCTATGAGGAAAGACTGAAAGAATTGGGGGTGTTTAGTTTGGAAAAGAGAAGACTGAGAGGGGACATGATGGGAGTTTTTAAGAACCTAAAAGGCTGTTTCAAGAATGAGGGGGAAAAGAATTTCTCCTTAAGTTCTGATGATAGGACAAGAAGCAATGGGCTTAAATTGCAGCCAAGGAGCTCTAGGCTGGACATTAGGAAAAACTTTAATGTCAGGGTGGTTAAGCATGGGAATAAATTGCCTAGGGAGGATGTGACCTCTCCATCATTGGAGATATTTAAGAGCAGGTTGAACATCCCTGAGAGATGTCTTAGATGGTGCTTGGTCCTGCTGTGAGGGCAGGGGACTGGACTTGATGACCTCTTGAGGATGCTTCCAGTTCTAATATTCCATGATTCTATGCTGGGTATAAGCCTATACCTTACCATCCTGCTGCCAGGTGGAATTCCTGAGCTTCCCATCCCTTGTAAGTGTGGCTGTTGAGGCATGGGGGATCAGGGGGCACTCCTAGAGCCACATTTTAACTTTGAAGGGGCCTCATGTGATTTGGCCATTGAGCACTGGAGGAGCTCCCCAGCCTCCCTGCAATCTGGGCCCCCCTTGCCTGTCCTTTGTTCCAAGGGTGCCAGGTCCATCCATTGCCAAGCTTGTGTTGGATGACCCCCCCAGATGGGGGGGCTTGAACCCTTGATCTCTGGCTCTAAAGGCTGGTACCTTATCCACTGTGCCACTGGAGGAGCCCCCAACCTCCCTAGAATCTGGGCCCCCCCTTATCCTGCCTTAGTTCCAAGGATGCCAGGTCCAAGCTGGTTGAGTGCAGGGCTCTCTGCATAGATGTAAAGAGCAGAGCTCTTAAATTGCCACTTAAAAGCTCTCTGCATTGTTTACATAAAGGAACTACAAGTCCTGAACAAATAAGGCTTGTTAAATCGGCAGGTGTGGCTGATTTCTCAATATGCTGGGAGGCTGAGGGGTAGCTGTGTTGTTCTTTACCTTTAAAAACAAGTTTTAAAAAAAAAATAGTCCTGTGGCACCCTAGAGGCTAACAAAGATGAGTTTTCATTGGCAAAACCCACTCCTGTGAAGACAGTCTTACGCTGAGATGTACATACTGTGCAGGAAGAGAGGTTGGATTGCACATCAGGGTAGTGCCGATATCATATGTTTCAGATGTCAACAGGCCCATACTGGGGCCTGTGGTGGCTGTCTGCCTCGCTGGGTGCAAGGGGGGCTGAGTGGGGGGGGTCTGGGAGGGAGGTAAGGTGCAGAAGCAAGTTGGGAGGCAGGGGTCTAGGTGGGAGGAAGAGTATATGAGCAGAGTGGGGGTGCGGGATCTGGGCATGAGAGGGGATCAGAGTGCTTACTGGCTTCATGCCCCCTGCCGCTCCCATGCACTGCCCCTCACTGCTCCCATTGGCCAGAATTGCCAATGGGAGCAGTGGGGAAAGCCTCCAGATGAGCAGCGTCCTGCGCTGCCTTGCCCCCATCAGTGGGAAGTTGGTGCTAGAGCTTCAGCCTCGTGGGGGAGAAGGGGCACAGGGCACTTCGCTGTGAGGAGGGGGGAAAGCCTGGAGCCCATAGCCCATCTGCAAGATGATTGTGGACCACCCTTTGAGAACCACTGTTTTATAGGCTAATTTGAATGATGTGCTGGGTTGGTTAGAGGGTTCCTACATTCAAATCCTGGCTGACTTCCAGTTTAAGAATTCCCCGTCTGTGAAAGTGCTATTTCTCACTTTCCTATACCCTTTTATTTCACTTAATGCATCCTCTAACCATCTGCAGAAGAGCCCTGAAAGATGTGGATCTTGAATTTTGGAAAAGCTGTACCTGGATTTAATTTGACTCCTTTGCATTTATGGAGTCTGGATTGGGTTGGGAAGCCTCCTTGTTCTTGTAATCTTTCAGCCAGAAATGTGAAAGCATTATGATCCCAATAATCTGTTCTACCTTTTCAGGAGTATGTATTCTCCTTTTTGTCACTTAACATTTCTATGCATTCGCTCATATATTCTTGTGTTTCGGAAATACTTATTAAATTAGAAACATCCCCCATCCTGCCAGCAGCTATAAGCTATAACAAATGTGGCCTTGTTGTCTGGGAGTCCCAAAGTGAATGCTTTTCTGTAGGGACTTTGGCAAGCTTTCCCTTTACCACAGAGGAGTGTGCACTCTTTGTAAATGCCAAAGGACACTTTTTTGTTTACTTTCAATTGCTGAAGAATTTAACTCTTAATAACAACCTGATCAAACAGAATGAGTGGTTGCTTGCCAGATCTGCTTATTTTACTGTGGGAGCTGGTGCTTGGCCGGGATCTGGCTTTTAAGCTGGCTCTCCCCCTGCCCTCAGCACCAGCTCCCACTGCCCCCCTGAGCTTCAGGAGAGACTGCGGGGGGGGGGGGGCAGTGCCTTTTAAAAATGGTGTCAATTAGCTATCCTCCAATCATTTGGTACAGAAGATGATTTAAAGATAATTGCACAGTTCTGCAATTTCACATTTGAGTTCTTGCAGCCTTAGCTATGTGTTACCATGCCATCTTGCCTTCTGATGTAGATTTTATCCTGTCTGTTCTTTGGGAGCCTTTCTGGGCTTTATTCAAAGAGGGTTTAACATAGACATTCTGGAGCTACAGGTTAATCAACTCTCTTATGGCTGTGGAATCACAAATGTGAGTGACATGGCTTGTGGGTGCTAGTGCAAAGTGTTTTCATTAGCAAGTCCATGGCTATCGTATTTTCCCAGGGAACTGATTCTAGAAAGTTCAAACATGGCCACATTCAGAATCTGAGACACCAGAGATTCCCAGTTGATTTAGTCCTGGTTTCCTAGCTGAAAGATAAAAGTTGCAAGACTGCATGGGAGCCTGATGTTCTGTCTTACTGAGGTTTCAAATGTGTACATTACACAGAAACCACAGTAATAGTCACAAGCATTAAAAATTAGCTTTGTAACAATGTGTCAAACCCGTACAGTACTGCTCTTTCAGTCTCAATTACTCTTGCGAATTATAATAATAATGTCAAACCTGTACTGCTCTGTCATCAGTGTCAATGATTTGCTCTTTCTAGTAAAGAAATCAAAGCATCTGTTAACTTTAAGATGAGGGTGAAAGCTGTGAGTACTAACTCTTAAGCAACTGTTGTGTGCTTGTTTTCAGCCTACATCATTTCTGTGTAAACATGTGTCCTGAAATAAGCCAAGTCCAAATCTGATCCCTTTCAACACTAACAGACTGTAGTCTGGGCTAGTTTAGGTTGTCCCTCCTTTTGGTTCTTCACTTGCACAGTTTGACACTCTTCATGGGATTATATGCTGATGGCCAGGGGGAAGAAGACTGTGGCTACAGACAGAAAGTTGTCTGAATCTTTCAGAGCAAGATTACAAAATAATTGGTGTGTATAGTTTTGGTGCAGAGGTGAAGCACAGTGCATAGGGTGGTATGCAGTGGTGGAATAGAATAATGCCTTTTGAACAGCTTTTGTTCCTATACTTGCAGAGCCATTTGTATCTGATTTACCTCCCCCGAGCTCTCTTCCCCCCCCCCCCCAAAAAAAAAAAAACCAAAAGCAAACTGCTAGCTGCTTTGGAATAGAAGGGGCAGTTGATAGTTGGAAAATCCACCTGCTTTTCACAGCACATTTAAATGAATTCTTCTGTTCATGAAAATGAAGGATTAGGCATTAGATAGAGCCAGACAGCACAAGGTGAATGCAAGTGCTGCACAAGCTTCCTATGCACATTTCTGACAGTGTTCTTCATCTTCCATTCTGCAGAACTCCTAGTCTCAAACCCCTAGCAAAAAATCCACGTTTTGTTGGATACTGACTTGTAGGTTCCTCCTCATTTTTCCAATCCTGAATTGTCAAAATGACAGAATTGTGTCAGTGAGAGCGTAAAAGGAGTTTTTATGACTTAAAACTGCTTGCTGTGCCAGATCTCATATCCTGATCTTTCATTGCAGCCTCCTTCTCAGAGCGAGTAAGAAATATGTCTCCAGATGAAATCAAAATACCACCAGAACCTCCAGGCAGGTGTTCCAATCAACTACAGGTCAGTACCAACTCAGTTTTGAATTTAAGGATTTGTCTGAAATTTCAGTTAACCGGTTGACCGAACATCCTAAGAGCTGGTAAAATGCAGCAAGACAGATCATTACGCAATCAAAACCATCTGAGAGAGATTTTTTCCTCAATTTCATAAAGTCAAATGCAATGTAAAGGTTCCCCAGCATTTTTACTGCACTTACATGTGAGGACTACAACAAGATCTTTCAGGCAACAATGGGCAAAATGACACATTAACTGAATAGAAAGGAGCTGCATTTATCATCTTAGCAGCTTCTAGGCCAGGGGTCGGCAACCCCTAGCATGAGTGCCACAAGTGGCATGCAAGCCGATTTCCTGCGGCACATGGGACAGGAGCTTGGCCCTGCCCCTCCCCCCACGCAGCTGAGAGCTCATGCTGAGGCTCTAGCCCAGCCTGCAGCTGTGCGGCTGAGATCACTGGCTCCGGCTTCCTGCTGGGAGGGAGCTGGGGGTGGGAGAGGTGTGCTTGCGTCCCTGGGTCTGTCCCTGCCCAATCTGGGTGTGCAGCTCCTGGGAACTAAGGGGTTAAATCCCGCCCCCCTTCTAGCTACAGGCTTCTTGCTTCGGAAGGGGGCAGGACTGGGTGGCCAGCACATGTGGCATGCCGGGGCCCAGACTGCTCCCTGCAGGCTGCGTGTGGGGTCAGGGAGCTTCTACCCCAGTGCCCCTCTGCACCAGGTCGGGTTGGAGCCAGCCCCAGGCTCTGCCTGTCCCAGCCCCAGAGCCACAGCCTACAGGCAAAGGGGTGGTCTAGGCATACATCTGACTTCCCCTGCTGTTAACCCCACCACCATGTCCTCTCATGTGAGCTATATTTTAGGGCTTCCCAAAGGAGCATTGATGCTGGCTGCTTATTCCTAAGTCCGCTTTCTGGGGTATCACCAATTGTCTCAATAACTTAGGGGACAAAATTCTATGTGGCCCCTGAATCTCAGTTGCACTGTTAATCTAAAGCCTCATAAATTAAAATTGGTGAGCAGTTTTAGCTAAGAGGAAAGACTTTAAGGACATGTGAAAGAGCCCTCCAACTTCACCTTTTAGCTGTGCCTCCCCACTCAGGATCTGACTTACACATTATGAGCACTTGGGCACAGCATTTTCAGCCCCTCTTCCCCCACCTACAGCTGACATTCATGTTGCACTGAGTTTTAGAGAGAATGCCGATGCAGATAGGCAGGTCCCTTCTGTGCCTAAATTGGAAATCCAGCCCTGCCTACACCCCAGTCTCTGTTCTGGTGTCACTCTGTTCTGGACAGTCTTGATACATATCTCACCTCTTTGCTTCCCCTACTTTCCCCTGTTTATATTGTGGTGGCAAATGCTTTGATTTTGAAGATTTTTGTGTGTGTGTGTGTGTGTGTGTGTGTGTGTGTGTGTGTGTGTGTGTGTGTGTGTGTGTGTACTCAATTGAAAGTATTGAAATTGTGGGGGCAGAGGATTATTTTCCTCTGAATAATCTCCCCCCCCCCCCCCATCTTTTAAAAGATACTCTTCCCTTATTCCATTTTTTCCAAGTGTGTTGCTGGCATGTTGAATGTAATTTAAACAATTTGAGATTAATCCAGTGATTTACAAACATTTTTTCATTTGCAGAACCTTAAAAAATTTGAATGGAGATCCAGATCCCTTTGGAACTCTTAAATGTAGATTGTAGACCATGATGGTCTATGGACTAGTTTGAAAACCACTGAACTAATTCATTTTTCCTTCGGAGCTGAAACAAGCACAATGGGAGTTTAATTTGCTTTGTTTTGTTTTACTATTTCTGCCATCGCTGATGCTGCAGGAAGACTTGAGTGAAACTACAAAGAAGGGAGGCATCATTACTCATTTAAGAGCTTGATAGCCCACCCTATATAATGAATTCGTGTATGGAGTGGAGAGAGTCTCACCGCAAATTAGGAATGTAAGTGACTAGTCAGCTCCCTGATAAGCCTAGGCTTATCGGGTAGTCAAGTCACTACTTTGCTGCTTCTGTATTAGAAACAGCGTGAGCAGGGACTGCTTCAGTCCCCGCTTGTGCTGGTCCGACTGCTGTGCCTCTGCCTTTTAAATGTAGTAAGAGCTGTTAGCTACTCCATTAGCTGATTCATCAACATTTATCATCCCAAATGATGTGCCTACTTCAGCCTTCCTGCCTCTGAAAAATTACTGTTCTAAGGTGGGAGAGGCCCATTTTGGGTACGTCTACACAGCAGTGTTATTTTGGAATAACTGTTGTTAATCCGAAATAATATAGTGCACGTCTGTACTCCAAGACTTTTTTGAAATAATGTCAAGCTGGGGAACTTCTTACTCTGACTCCTGTAACCCTCATTTCACGAGGAGCATGAGACAGTTGGAGGAAGAGTGTTCTTCCTTTGACTTCCTGCTGTGTAGACAGTGCAAAAAACTGAATTAAGTTATTTCAGCTTCTGCTATTCAATTGATATAGGTAAAGTTATGTAGCTTAATTAGACTTTAGCCCTGCTATGCAGACATACCCTCCGGGTTTAATTATAAAGAAGTAAGAGAACTGTGTTTGTGCGTATTGAATATAGCTTACCTGTATGCTACTACTTCGTATTGGCTCATATACTGTTTCCTTTTTATCTAGGATAAGATTCAAAAGTTGTACGATAGGAAGATAAAAGAAGGTATGGATATGAACTACATCATTCAGAGAAAGAAGGAATTTCGTAATCCCAGGTGAGGGGTGTTTATTTTTGTTTTTGTTTTTTTTCCCCTTTGGAGTTACAATGCCACATGAAAACAAATGCCAAGACTTGTCTTCCCTGCCACTGGCACCGTATCAGAAATTGGGGATGTCGAGCAATAGATGCTGTCACAGCTCATGAAATCAGCAAGAGGATCTAGAAAAACATATCAGAAGTGAGTGAGCGTGAGACTCTTTGGAGAGCCATGTAACCACCACTGAAATACAGATTTTAAAACCAGTTGTGTGGGGCTTTAGGTATGACTCTGTGGATGGCAGGTTTTTGGGTTGGGAGTTGGGAAATGAACCTCTCATTGGGTGGAGGAATAACCTGGGTTTATGGTATGCTTTGCAAGTTGTGGTGGTGTTCCTGTGTCTTTATAGTGTTACTCTTTACACTCTGATTCTGCTCCTGGACCATTGAAAAGGAGCAACAGCCTCTTTACACCAATGAGTTTAAAATTGGACAAGGGAAAAGGTAGAAATAACATAATGGTTGTTCTTCTGTCTCAGCATCTACGAAAAGCTGATCCAGTTTTGTGCAATCGACGAACTTGGTACAAATTATCCCAAGGTAAGAAGAGTAAAAGATTTCATGGGAGATGGGGCAGATACATGAAGCTCTCAGCTTTGTTCTCAGGAAAGTCATTTAGGGCTTTGTGCTTCAGGGTTGATGACTGAAATAGTCAGCTAGAGATCTGTCTGCAGTTTGATCTCCAGTTGTATTGAATTATAAAATGTGCTCTGTGTAATAGTGAACACAAATAGCTGTAGCTTTGTGATATGGACTGGGAATGGGTTGCAGGGGGCATATGGATGGGCTAAGGGGCCAAAGCTGGGGGTGAATCTGGAGCTGGGAGTGGCTGAGGGCAGGGACTGAGGCTAGGGACAGGGAAAATGCTACAGCCAGGCTGCAGAGAGGGCCAACAGGTTGGCACCCATGTCCAGGTGTGGCTCTGCTCCTGACCACGCCTCAGCCCCGGGCCAAGAATGGAGCCACAGTTAGGGGACAAAGTAAGGACTGGACCAGGAGCAAAGCCATATGGGGAACAGCAGCCAGCTGGGTATAGAGGCATGCTAGGGATAGGGCCAGGAGCTGGGTCCGCATCTAGGGGTGTAACTGGGCTGGGTGGCGCTTCCTCCCCTCTCCCCCAACAGAGGCTGGCCTATGCCTGCTGTAACACACACACACCCCCCACCCGTGGCAGGTGTGCTCCACAGTTTTTATAGATTCTTAGCTTATGTCAGGCCAATAAGATATAACTTCTGTTGGGCCAATAAGAGAAATTACCTCACCCAGCTTTTGTCTTATGTTCTGGGACTAGTACTGCTACAACTACACTGCATATGAATCTTTTGTGGCTGACTGAGATATGGGAGAGAGGCAAGAAGATTTCCCACTCTTCCTTTTGGTACTTTAATAGAAGTATATGTTTGTTATTGAGTGAAATGTTGAAGTGTTTTGTATGTCTTGCTATTCAAACCAGACCTGAAATAATGTTGAACTTTTTCTCTCTCAGGACATGTTTGACCCTCATGGGTGGTCTGAGGATTCCTACTATGAGGCTCTAGGTAATCTTAAGGATATCTTTCTTTCATTTCTTTCTGATCACTCCTGCAGCTTTTATACCTTCATTGCAACTGAATCGTGCTAGACCTTTAGCTACCATATTTTAACTAAACACCCCTTTGAATTAATGGAATGTCTGAATATGCCTGCTATGTTCTGTTAAGGCGCTTGTTCAGTTTGGCTAGACAGATCTAGAACTTCCTGAGTTTCCATTAGTTTGGAAAGCCCCTCCCTTAAACATCTTGGTCTGAGATGCAAGTAGGCTCTGATTGCAGTGAAAAGGCTGAAGAAATTATTAGTGGAATGTTGCCTAGATAGATAGTAAAAAAGTGTTTCCTAGCTGATTCAGTAGTTTTCTGTATGTGGGGCCTTGTTCATTGATTGGGGAGAGGGGATGTTGTGGGGAGAAGTTACTGCTTTTGCTGAATCTCCTGCTTTTTATAAATTTTTACCAATCTTTTTAGCCAAAGCACAGAAGATTGAAATGGACAAACTGGAAAAGGCCAAGAAGGAACGTACAAAGGTAATAATTCAAGAATTATGGAATTTAGAGGCCTATCCTTATTTGCTGGATTTCTTCCCATTGCTTCATATTTCTCTCATGTACTACCCTTTGTATTGACCATTAGGTATTTTTAGGTGTTCTGACATGATCTTATTCATTTCTTTGCCAAACTGAACAGATTTAAGTTTCTTTCCTTATAGATCAGTTTTTCTCCAGCCTCAATTGCCTTTGCTCCTTGAATATCATCCAGTTTTGTTAATGTTCTTAAATCAGAGCACACACAATTGCAGCCAGTATTTCAAATACAAGATAAACTCTCTAAATAACTATTATCTCCTTTCACTGACTGTATCTAGACCCATATCGGCCTCTCAATACCGGAAAATATCATCCCTTGTTAGGGAATTGAGTCAGTGCGTTTAAAACACTTGATAGCTCTGAAGGACTTCACATCATCCCCACCAAATGGTGAGGCACTTGGATTAGTGGCTAGCATTTGGAATTCATAACCAAAGAGTAAATTAATGAGATCTCACTTCATATTTATAGAATGCATTTAGCAACAAGTATATTTTTATGGTAAACTTTTATAGCCATCTCTTTGTTTGCCTCTTGTGTTGCTTTATGGACAAGGATAGTTATCTGTGACTATTTCCCTCATCTCTCATGGTTGTAGACGCATAGGTATGTGATTGCTAACTATTGTGGCTCTGGTTGCTAGGTTTCCTTGTGTAGTGCAGTCTCTGTAAACCATGCGTGTGGGGGCTTGCATTTTAGGACAGCTTTTATTTTTCTGTTTTCGTTTCTCATTAAAGAAACAATTGTAAGAATGTGTCCATACAGACCAGGACCCTGGTTCTGATCTGTGCACTAAGGATGGTACCGAACTTTTTGATTTGTCTACATATGGAGAATCTTTGTATTTACACACATTCATAATGGTTATAACCGGTACATTTTGTAGTACTCTGAGTGAGGACCATGTGTCTTTCTCTCTCCAGCATAACACTGTTAACTGGCATAGCTCAATACATTGTTTTTGTTTTCTGAGGTGTTGTAACAATTTTGATCCCAGAATATATGAGACACAAAGTAGGTAAGGTAATATCTTATTACAGAAGTTGATTCAATAAAAAAATCACCTACATTGTGTCTCTTATACCTTGCTACATTCTGGATCTAAAAATAACTTTATGGTGAGAGAAGACATAGATATTAAAGTCTATTCTTCTTTCCCCTACCCCTTTGTTTCTAGATTGAATTTGTAACTGGCACTAAGAAGGGCACAACAACAAATGCATCATCCACCACAACCACAACAGTCAGCACTGCCGTTGGAGGTAAAGTCATGCGATGACCTCAAACTTAGATTGCATCGTAATTGTGGAAACCACCACTCATGCTACCCAGAAACTCTAGAAGTTCCCTTTCTTCTCCATCCCCTTGACACAAAGAACAAGTCTACACTACCACACAACATTGCTGCAGCTGCTCCATTGTAGCATATCTGGTGAAGACAGGCTATGCCAACAGGAGAGCACTCTCCCATTGTCATAATTGTTCCACTCCCACAAGAGGTGGAAGCTGGGTTGGCGGGAGAGGGTCTCCCACTCATATAGCACCGGTGTGGACAATGCTTAGGTCAGTGTAACTTACATCGCTCATGGGGTGTCTCTTTCACATCCCTGAGTGATGTGAGCTACGTTGACATAAGTGGTAGTGTAGACCAGTCGAAAGAAAATAGATTGCCAGGAGTTAGTAGCCTTGGGTTGACTAATATTAGTCATCTGGGATTGGGGAATGCTGTTCTGGTCCCCTGATAGGAAGGCTTGGCAGTAACTTCAGGAAGGAGAGGATTTCTTTTGTGCTGTGATTAGTGGAATTTGTTGCTGTTGAGTCTCTTGAATGGGTCTTTCCCCAGATCCTGTGGAAGGGGTTGGGGGAGGAGGAGCTGAACAAATTGATGTTGTAACTTGGATAATGACCCTTTAACAGTCAGTGCTGTACCCCATGACTTCATGCTAATGGAATGGCGAGAGCCATGTCTTCTGTCAAAACCAAACCTACTGTGAGATATGGGAGCGAGTGAACCTCACATCACTTTTCTAAGGGTTGAGGAGCATAAGCAGTGCAGATTCTTCAGGTTTGCCTTTGGGATTCCAAGTTTTTGCTCATCACTTCCTGACCAATTTACACTTGGCTCAGGTGGGAGTAAGGAATTGCCATCCACTCAGGCAGTGGCACTTTGAGGATGATGAGGGGGATCGTTAAGGTCTGTGAATATTAATGTTAACGCTAGTCTCTTTTCATTTTTTTCAAATCAGATGCTCAAAAGAGAAAGAGTAAGTGGGACTCCGCCATCCCGGTAACAACCATAGCTCAGCCCACCATCCTCACCACCACCGCAACATTGCCAGCTGTTGTCACAGTAACCACCAGCGCAAGCGGCTCCAAAACCACCGTTATCTCTGCTGTTGGCACCATAGTGAAAAAAGCAAAGCAGTGACAAGTGCACTGAAACTTGACCTGGGTTTCCAGATTTGAATGATCATTGACAGCACTGCCCTTTGGAAGGAGGAACAACTTGGTCACTCTTATCTCTTAAGTGCAAAATGGCAAGACTTGAAAACAGACACCACCACCCCAACATGCACCTCCCAACCTGTGCAGGAACATCAGATGTGTGCACATTGGACTGACCTTCATAGAAAGGAGTTTCTCCATCCCTTGTGTCACTGCTGGAATAGCCAGTCACTGTGTAGTGTGCTAGAGAACATTGGTGTGCAGTGTGTCAGCTTGTAAATGTTAGCTCATTATTATTACTTCTGTGTCTGGCAGGGTCTTATCCCTACTGGAATTCTGAATTTTAAAAATAAATGGGAAAATGTCAGTCGTTCAGACACAGACACACAGAGTTCCTCAAGGGAATTAATCACAGAAGGCTGATCAGCATCCTTGTTCATAAGCATACCTGAGATGTGAATGTATAATTTACATGTATAATTAATCATTTATTTGCAGTTGATATTCACATCCATACCCAATGTGCAAGCCCATATAGCTCTTATTTCAGTAATTAGGTGTTAAAAAGCATTGACATTTTTGGATATAAAATACGAAATATACAGTTTTCCTAGCCTCTTACCCTTCCCCTTCCCCACCACTGCGCTCGCGCGCACACACTTTTGCAGAACCTGGACTGTGTGAAGTCAAGGTATGCCTTTTGGAGAGAGCTGCAAAAATAACTTTTGTCACCATGGAGTCAGATCAGATATTAGATCATCAGAGGAAAGTATTCCTAATGTAGATGCCTATGGTATCTGTGTATAATGTAGTGACTTGTAGTGTATAATACACACGGCAGTGCTGTTTGCTACACTATAGTGAAAAAGATGCATTAATTTAAATTCAGTTGTCGGGGGAAGGAGGGAATCCCAAACCTTACCAATGGTACTAAAAATTCTTCATTATAAAAATGGAAAATTTTAAAAAATGTGATGTCCTTTTCATATCTTATTATGTCAATTTCTCTGACTAGCTAATGGAAAAATTTTTTTCACTTTTAGTGCTGTGATACCTGGTTAGGTAAGTGCTGCAGGGGTGTGTTTACTTTAAAACTTTTCCTCTTGGAATCTAAGAAATCATGGAAACATCTTTGGTCTCAGTCAACAGTCTATTTTCTGGACATACTTTGTGTTTATACCCCTTTTTTAAAGATTTCTCAGCTCTTTCATTATAAAACACATGTTTTAGAAGTAGCTACATCAACTGTTCTTAAAATTCTGCTTTTTGGAAACTTGCTTCAGTATTTCTTAATTTCACAAGCAGTCAGTCTCTAATAATCCACAGGTATTCTATAATCCTTTTCACTCACAGCTCTCAAAGTATTTTACAAGGAAGTAAGTATTGTATGGTACAGTATCTTGCCCCAAATCCTCTAGAAAGACTGTGAAATACAATTTGATGGAGGGTGGGTAGATGGAATAACGTACTCTGTCAAATTGAAAAAATTATTACTAAACTGTTTATTGTACCAGTCCCTCTAGGATAGTTTTTAGTGCACATGATTGCTAACTGCAATAATAAATACTGATTCCATAGTCCAGATGTTGCAGATTGTACTGAGGTAAAAAGTGCTACCTAGATCAGTCTTTTAAGCCGTAAAGCAATGGTGAGAGGGATGATGGCAAAAATATAAATTTCTCTGGATGTCATGTTGCTTTCCTATGTTTTAGCTTGCCCAAAATATATTACTTAAAAGGCGGGGCAGGAGGAGGAGAATGGATCTATATGGCTTTTGATACACTTAAGAAGAGGCTCTCTTCCTAGTCATTTTGACAGATGTCAAGTTTTGTCTGTGTGAAAAATTCAGGGGTCCATTGGAGAACTGGTGGATTTGGGACACTACAGATATACAGGTCGAACCTCTGTAATCCGGGACTCCCTGGTCCAGCAGCATCTGGCAGGACCATGGATATTCCAGGACCAGAGAGTCCCGGTGGAGGGCTGGTGTCTCTCCGCTACTGGGCTGCCCAACACACTGCAACCGGGCAGCCAACCACAACCCAGAAGGGCTGCCCCACGGGGCCACGAGCTTCGTGCTCCACTTTGGGGCTGCCTGGCATAGCAGAGAAGGAGGTGGGGGGGACCAGCAGGGCAGCAAGGCTGGTGTCGGGGGGAGCGCTGGCAGCTGGCCCAGGACTGATGGGAGCCAGTAGCCATGGAGCCAGATTTGACCACCCCTGGTCCAGCAAAGTCCCTCATGAACTGTTAGGTGAATTTACATGTACATGCCCCTTAAAGCAACTTCTCTTCTGCTCTTTTTCAAACATCTGGTGTGATGTTGCCTTCAGAGT
Source organism: Pelochelys cantorii (assembly GCA_032595735.1). Lineage (NCBI taxonomy): Eukaryota > Metazoa > Chordata > Testudines > Trionychidae > Pelochelys > Pelochelys cantorii. Next base: position 19,447,205 of record CM064344.1, read on the forward strand.
GTGAGTGATGTGAATAGAGATGGTTTTAAGTGTGCCCAGCGGCATGGCTGAAAGTGAAACACTGAAGCTGGAAGCAAAGCAAATGTAGTGATGCAGTTAAATGTTGCTTTGTATTTCATGTGGCACAAAAGATGCTGCTGTAGCATCAGTGACTTTATTGCAGTTCTTTGTAATCCTGTAAATGTGAGAGCAAAGGGTGTCACAAACAGAGGAGCCTATTGCTTCAGTAAACTGGCTGCATCCTTGAAGCGGTTTGCCAGGAGCAGGCTCTCAGGTTTTGAGTGAAAATGGGAATGTATTTTATCTTCTCACTGGAATGTGAACAGGCAATATGCTGTCAGTAATACAAAAGAATTAGCAGTAGTACCAGCTTCTGCAGCTTGTGTATTTACTTCCAATTACAGTTTATAACTTTCATTATGGAAACTCTGAGGATATAACCACTTGATAAAGACCAGCTCAATTTAACCTGAAAAACATCATATAAGCCCAAACATCAGCATCAGTTGTGATGGAAAAGATGACTTGGTGCAATTCTGATAACTGTGTGAATTTCCTGTACTTTATGATTGACATGTTCATGTTGGATCAGACCATTTAGACAATATAATCTATATCGTGCCATCTGATATCCTCCAAAAGGTCTATTGCACAGTACTTCACACTATGGTACTTCACACTGCATCTGTCAAACATATCTCCGAAACAGGAAGGCTTTACTTTATGTTGCTGCAAAGGTTAGTTTGTTGATCTGTGAAGACCGTCAAATGACACAAGTACAAGACATATTGCAGTGTATATCTGCTTTAATTTTTTTTAAATCAGGTGGCTTTCTCAGAAGTTGGTATGATAGAAACCCAAAAGCATTACTTCTGCCAGTTCAGGTGAGTTTACATGTAAGTGGCTCACTTATGAGTAATGAATGCTCAGTCACACAGCTAATAATTAATGGATTGTCATTTTTGTGTGTGTTTATATAAACACGCCTCCTACCACTGACAGCAGAGAGAGAGTATTGTTCTTAATCTAGCAAAGCTTTAGTAAGTCTGTGTATAATATATGTGCCCTTTTTGCTAATGGCTCTCTGAAAAAAGCAAAACAAAGAACCTAGCTGGGCAGCCACCAGGAAACAGGTTTGTGGGAGGAAAAAGGAACTCTTACAGTGAAAAGCTGGAAAGATGTTATGCATTGTTGCCAATGCCCATGTGAAACTGGGCTCTCCTATACTGAGCCTGCTCCCCAGCATTTAAACCCACCAGTGACCCAGTGTGACTACTGAAAGGTTTGGGAGAAGAATCACTCACTACACAAGAGTTTGCTGATCATTATTTTAATTTGTTTGTAAATGCCTTTACTCATCAGAGACTTCCTGGCCACCCCACCCTTCCTTTTCCCATGTTCCTGCTTCCCCTCCCTGCCTGCTGCATCTGTAATAATTCCAAGCCCCCTGTCAGGGCAGTCATTTGTACAGTTCACATTCACGTGGGCTAGAAACCTCTTTCAACTGCACTGTCTTAGGAAACATATTCATTTATTTTTGGTTTGTCAAAGTTAATGTGCACTAGCATGTTAAATCACTTGAAATAAACATGGATATGTTTATTTTAGGCTCTGGCTCTCTAGGTACATATTTAGCTGGCATTCCAGATATCAGTACATTAATATAATTGGAGGAAAACTAGTTATTGTCCAGGGGCAGTAGCTGTTTTTTTGTCATTTTAATATAAAAATATTCTTGACCTATGAATGAGCATTTGGAATTTCAGCCTCTTAAGATTTTTTCCAGGCACTGCTATCCTTTTAAAAATGGGATTTATAACACACATACCTCTGTAGCCAGTCACAATACTGTTACTACTGCAGTACTGTGGCTTATTGCTGACAAAATAGGCCAGTTAACAGGCAGCTATAATGCAAGATTCTCTGCCAAAGCGCTTTAGCGGTGATCTATTTAGGGAAGCACATTATAGTCCCAAGGACCTATTTGGTTTTTTGACATCTGCTGATGTTGTCAACAAAAGAAGCTGCCTTTTACAACATGCAAGGTCCTCTAGGGAAGTAGCTTGGACCGAAACAAATTCACTCCACATAGGCCACCAAATCCCATTTAATCCCTGACAATGAAATTAGCCTCTGCTCCCATATTCTCTCTCTTTGAGGGATATAGTTAGTACCGTTCACCATCTGTGGCTCCTTCATTCTGTGAGCTTCAAGTCTCCTTGCCCTCTAGGCATGTGTTCCTTGTGTTTGCATGGGTTCATCTCAGCCAAAACTATGTATTTAAAGGTCATGGCTATATCAAGGCAGGCCAGTTACCGAGGTTTTATCCATTTGATCAGGTGAATGAAGTAATCTGTAGCAGACACTGTGCTGTCAGCTTTCCTTTTGAAGGTTTTCTTGCCTCCAGTCTATACGTGCTGGTTTTTGACTGCCTTTCTGCATGCTGCTGCTTGCTGTTCAGAGATCTGTCCCTCCCTGTTTCTGGATCAGGTGCTTTGTTCCAAGGGTGTGTGAGATTTTGCTCTGGGCTTCATTTAGTGTTCTCAGGATGTGATGCCTAACCTAAGCAAGTTGAGCCGCCTTTGTTGGCTGCATCTCAAATCCTAAAATGGTGGAGCCTAAGGCTATGGCTTTTGTCCTGTTGCTGCCGGTCCTGTCTATTTTACATGCAAAGGTTATTGTGAAATTAAAAACCTGCCTCACCAAGGCCTTATGCACCCTACCCACCATTGATCATGCAGTCAAATGCCAGCAGCATTAGAGAGATCATTTCAACAGGAATTCAGCCAGACACCTATAGAAACTTCTTCCCACCCCTTCATTCTAGGAAGCAAGCACTAAATTCTCTGCTTAAGAACCCATCAAATAAATGTCTCTTGCAGAGTGCCCAGAAGGTCACCAAATAGGATGGCATGTTCCAGGTGAACAATAGATTTGTGAGCTGAAGGAAGCAGAGTTGTCTCTCTTCCAGGAGAGAACTGCATTTCCCAGGAGGCTTACAAGACGCACGTGTAAAAACAAATTACTGTTAATAACCAAAAATTGCTAATGGGCAATGAGATCCCAGCAAGGTCCCTCTCTTCGCTTTTAGTGGGATCAGTATTATTCTTCCCAGCTTTTCTTTCTTAACTTGGACCAGCATTTTTCCACTGCCTGGCCTTGCAACTCATGGCTGTTCCTCTTTTAATAGGGTCTTTTTTTCTTCCTTCGAAATAAGAATCACAGGGCCTGATGGCTTCTAGTTTTTATTCATTTGTTGAACCTTTTTCTTAGTGAATCTGGGTTCATGCTTTTGTGTTTTCTAGTAAACAAAACTGCTGCACTTTTGAAGCACTTAGGGTTTCACTAGGTAGTTTCTCACTGTCCTCTGATGATACAAATCTTACTTTCCCGTCCCACACGGCCCCAACCCCGGGAACAGATGGACAGAACTGGAGCCAGGTCACGCAGGGGGAAGGCAGAATAAGGGGCACCCTGAAGGTAGCAAGGTGGGGTGGGTCCAGGTGTGGCCTAGCAGATTGAGCATTCACCTGGGGAGCACAGGGTGGCAGATTCTAGTCCCCCAACCCCAGGAACAGGTGGACAGAACTGAAAGGTTAAACTTGATGGGTACCTTACTACCATAGCTAAAACACCAATAACTTTGCCCATCTATAGCTTATCTTCCATCTCAGCATTGCACTATTAGAAGCAGTTTAGTTTTGCCTCAACCCCTGGCTTGCCATATCTCCAAAACATTATTATATTATGCACTGGCAGCTTTTCTTGCAGGATTATGCAGACTGACACATTTAGGGTACATCTAGACTGCAGGCTTCTTTTGAAAGAAGGTTTTCTGGAAAAGATCTTCCGAAAAAACTTACGAAAGAGAGCGTCCACGCTGCCAAAGCGTATCGAAAAAGCAATCTGCTTTTTTGAAAGATAGCGTCCACACTGAATGGACGCTATCTTGCATTTAAGCTGTGATTACTCTGGATAGAGTGGCCACCAGGGCACCTGTGCTTTTTCCTGGAGGCCTCTTCTGTTGAAAAAACTCCCTCTTCTGCATCCACACTCGCCTTTTTCCAAAAGAACTCTTTCGGAAAAGGCATTCTTCCTCGTAGAATGAGGTTTACCAACGTCAGAAAACCCCACGTTCTTTCGATTTTTCTTTCAAAAGAATGCAATAGCAGTGTGGACATAAGTGGAGTTTTTTCAGAAAAGTGGCCATTTTTCCAGAAAAACCCTGCAGTCTAGACACACCCTTAGAGATGCTACTGTGTTGGGGGTGTGGCTGGGGGGGGGAGAGAAAGAGAGATTACCCAGGAACCCTGTGAACAAGACTGTTCTCCTGTAAACAGACCCTCTATCTAGTGTGGGCAAATAATTTGTATTGCAAGAGGTTGAAAAGGGGAGAAGTTTTGGATTGGGGCTATCAATCACAGTTAACTTGTGATTAACTCAAATTAATTGTGATAAAAATAGTGATTTCACTGTTTAATAAAATATCAATTTAAATATATTAAATATTTGGCTATTTTTCCACATTTTCAAATATATTAATTTCAATTACAGCACAATACAAAGTATACAGTGCTCATTTTGTATTTCTATTACAAATATTTGCACTGTAAAAAACACAAGAAATAGCATTTTTCAGTTCACCTCATATAGGCACTGTAGTGCAATCTCTTTATGATGAAAGTATAACTTTCAAATGCAAATTTTGGTTCCAAAATTGCGCTCATAAAACAATGTAAAACTTTAGAGCCTCTAAGTCCACTTAGTCCTGATTCTCCTGCTTCTTATTTACAATGTCACCTGAAAGTAAGAACAGTCATTTGCATGGCACTTTTGTACAAAGTTTTGCAAGGTATTAACATGCTTCCATGCTGATGATGCTCATTAAAAAAATGTGGTAATTAAATTTGTGACTGAACTCCTTGGGGGAGAATTGTATGTCACCTGTTCTGTTTGACTCAGATTCTGTCATAATTTCAAGTTATAGTGGTCTTGCATGTTTGTTTTAAGAAAACTTTCACAACAGATTTGACAATGCAAAGAAGGTACCAATGGGAAATTTCTGAAAATGGCTACAACGCTTGACCCAAGTTTTAAGAATCTGAAGCACCTCCCAAAATCTGCAAAGGATGAGGGGTGGAGCATACTTTCAGAAGTTTTAAAAGAGAAACACTCGACTGCATACACTACAGAAATCGAGCTGTCTAAACAAAATCTTCTGCTTGTGTCATTTGACTCAGATGATGAAAATGAACATGCACCAGTCTGTTCTGCTTTGGATCATTATCAGGCAGAACCAGTTATCAGCATGGACATGTTCTCTGGAATGGTGGTTGGAGATATTTATGATGCCAGCTCTCTTATTCAGATGACATAAACAAAAAGCAGCAGAATTATCTACTGCAAATTGTAAACAGACAGTGGCTGAACAAGAAGCAGGACTGAGTGGACTTAAAGTTTTCTTACTATACTTTAAAAAGGTTTTTTCTGTGGGATGACAGAGGAACATCATGGCCAAGCAGCCTCCCCCATTCTCCAACCTGCCCCGGTGAGGGCTGGGGCGGCGGGAGCTGCTATGGCATCTGGGGCAGGCAGCTTCCTCCCTTCTCTTTCCCCCCCCCCCCCCCATGATCCTTTATCGGTGCTGCATCGCATAGGCCGGCAGTTGACTCCTTCCCCCCATGCCCCACCAGCCCCTGAGCATCCCTCCAGTAGCTGCCACGCAAGCAGGAGGCTTCCAGAATTTAAATTGAACAACAAGGCTCCTCCACTGTTCAGGGTGGGGAAGAAGAGGCAAGCGGGAGATGGAGGGGGGCACACAGGAGCTGCAGGGTGGGGGAGGGCACATGGTAGCTTCCGGGGCTCCCGAGAGCTGTGCAACTTCTTGGGGGGGGGGGGTGCGTGCAGGAGCTGCGTGACCTATCAGGGGCTCAGGCTGGGGGAGGTGGAGATGTGTGGGGGCTCTGGTGTGGGGAAGGGGGGGCGCAGGAGCCAGGGCGGGGACAGGAGTTGCAGAGCCTCGCCAGGGCTGAGATGAGGGGAGGGGACACAGGACGTGTGGCGTCGCCGGTGGTCCAGAGGGGGTGCATGGGAGCCGCATGACCTTGCCCCTCAGCAGCAGGGTCCGGAGCCATGTGGCCTCCCCCCTTGCGGCCAGAGGGAGAGGGCCAGGCACCACGGGCCGCGCCCACCTCCCCCTCACTGCCAGAGGGTGAAGGCCAGACCAGCCACAGCCTTGGCCTAGCCCAACCCCCGGCAGCCAGAGGGGAGAGAGCAAGCCCTTCCTTCCCCACCCCTGGCGACCAGAGGGAGACAGCCGGGCCAGCTGCAGCCTCGGTCCGGCCCAAACCTGCCCCCCGCCCCTGGTGGCTGGAGGTGAGAGAGCTGGGGCAGGCCAGGGCTGCTATGCCTCGACCTGGCCCTCCCTGGCAGCCAGGGGGAGAGCCAGGAGGTAGGGTTGGCGAGCATAGCAAGCAGGAAGCACTACCCTCTAGTACATTTTAATTTTGAATGCAGGTTTTTTGTACATAATTCTACATTTCTAAGTTCAACTATTATGATCAAAAGATTGTTCTGCAGCATTTATATTAAGTGAATAGAAAAAGGCTCTTGTTTTTTACACTGCAAGTATTTGTAATGAAATATAAATGTAAAGTGAGCACTGTGCACTTTGTATTCTAACTGCAATATATACATTTTAAAATGTGGTGTACACTCACAAATATTTAAATACATGTTATTCTATTCCTGTTTAGCCACACAGTTAATCACAATTAATTTTTTTTTAATTGCCTGACCATCCCAATTTTTGATGAAAAGGCATTTGTTAAATCACCATGAGGAAGGACCTATTTCTTTAGAGACCATGCTCGATCCACTTTATCTTTTACCACTTTACCATTCTGTAGTCACATGCAGAAAACAGAAACACACTATTCCAGTGTCATTTGCCCTACTGAGCCCTTCTGTTGCAGAACTTACACCTCTACCTTTATTTTGCCATGAAACATCAAGTCTAGTGGCTGTAGGACATGTTTCAGTGCGAGTAGGTACAAGTCAGTGCTCACGTTTCTGGGGGAGAGGTGCTTGGTTAAGTCAGTGGAGCGGCAATGATTTATTCCAGCTGAGGATTCAACCCCACATGAATAATCTTTCTCCAGCAGCTTCCTCCTTGCCAGTGGTTACTACAAAAGCGTAGTGTTCTCCCCCCCTTGGATTGCATACAACTAACTTTTGGCATTCGGGAGTCCAGCAAAGTTATAGGCCAAAACAGAACTCCTGTTTTCTCTCCTTTTACTTCAAGACTCAAGAGTGTATGTTGCATCACTGGGAGAATGGAAGCAGCATGGAATTTGTAAAATACACAATTCCTGAATCTTTGTATTGCTGTTTTTTGCAATGGCTCACTATAAGCTCATGTTCACTTTTCTATTTCATAAAACAGCTGATCTTCTTTCTGAATGCTGTATCACAGCAAGGGGAAATTAAATTGTCTAGATGTGAAATGGTCTGTGGGATGAGGACTTCATTGCTTGGTACAGGAGAGATTTCTGTTTGATAAGAATGTGTAGAAAAGGAGTGTCTCTGGGCCATTAGTCATTTCCGGGTACTGGGTAACTCTGTTTTCTCCATTTTGGTGCTGTATGATCCACAGGGATTATTTTCTTGATGATTCAGCCCCTTATCACGTGTCTTCTGCAGTTTCTTTATGGAACCTTCAGTCTGCTTGTTCAGGTTCAAAAAGGGTCTTTCTGGGACTCTTCCAACATGGGTTGCAACGTGAAACACAGGATCATTAGTTCATTAGGGAGGAATGAAAATCTCTGAAGGAAAAGTCAAGATCCATCAGGTCACCAGCCTGAAACATTCAGTGAGCCAGCTGAAGACATGAGAGGATCAGTACATCCCAGAGGATGAGAACTGTGTGCTATTGCAGACGAAACTCCACTCTGCACTTAGATACATCACCAGGCTGCATTCACCCAATGGGCTCTGCTGGCATTCAGAAGCAAGCTCTGCATTCCCTGATTCATGCCAATTGATGATTTGAATTACAGTGATCAGTAACTGATCACTTTTGAAACAAATTAGGTCTTCCAGAAAAGAACAAATCTCTCTACTCCTTTTGTCAGTTTTAAATCTCTGCTTAATGAGTTCTAAACTAGAGCACCTGATAGGGGCTGATCTTGCATTCCCTGTTACTGGAATAGATGTCTTAAATCCCAACCTAAGAGTAACAAGAAGTTGGTGCAGCTTTATCTCAGGTGCTAAATCATGGCAGAGTTGAGAGGCCCCCACTGAGAAAGTTCTAACATCAGTGTACTAGAACCTGGTTTCCACCAGCGTTTGTGCCCATTCAGTGCAGTCGCTGTGATGAGGTGCATAGTAGGAAGTGGGGTCCTACTGATTATCTTGACTCTTATTTTGTACAGCAGTTATGTGTGACCTTAGTACAAAAGAGAGACTGAAACGTCAAGAGGAAGATTCTCTCTACTAGAATCCTAGTTGAGTCCAAAGACGAAAGCATGGGGGGGAGAAGAGGGTTTCCTAAAATATTTTTTCCCCTTCCCTGCCTCTTTCTCTGCTCAAAATCCCTTAAAATGGGGAGTGTGTTTTGTGTCTTGGACCTTTTCTATAGAACTCCATCACCCACTGACACACATCCCTATATAATTTAAGCCAGAACTTAGCTCTGACAGTTTGAGTACCAACTGTGGTCAGAGAAATATGTCCTCCAGAGCACCGTCCCCCAGCAATTGCCAGAAAGGAGAGGGGGTTACCTAGAAGCACAAAGGATGTGGACCTGGAGTAGGCATTCTCTATTAAATGCCAATTCTCCCCCACTTTATAATTCTGTCCCATTGCTTATTTAGCCATCCACTTTGCTTGTTGAGCTGCACAGCTTGTGTCTCCTACATGCTCTCATCTTCTCCATGTAGGTTGGAAAGCTTTGCCACCACCAGATTCCACTGAGGCCTTAGGGAGCTCCTCATTGCTGTCCCATTTGGATTTTGGAGGAACAGTCATCCAGCATCCACTCTGCTGAAGTTCAGATTCTCCATTCTCCAGTTTCTTCCTGGTTTCTCTTTGTAGATCAATTAGATAGGACCTTGGTTTTGTAATGTCTTATCAGCTCTGCATGGATGCTAAATTCCCCCACGGGACCATAAGCCAGAGTAGGGGTTTGTGCTGCAGCTCTTGGCCAACATTTCTTCTGTTCTATTGTGCCCGTGGTCCATCTGACCGCTGTTTGCCCATCCCAGTGGTGGCCGCATTTTAATAATCAGTGTTTCTCTCTTTCCCACTCTTACATACAGAGAGAGACTTCCTTTCATTCTAAGCTCTTGACATATCTATTACAACTTACTTTAGAATGAAAACTTTTATCTACCTGGATACAGTGTTAGTGCTGCTGAAATTTGCTTGAGATGGCATTTTAAAGGATGCTGCCGGGGGGGTTTCTTCAACATAATTTCTTTTATGGAACTGCTTTAAAAAAATCCTCAGTAAGATTTAGTTACCTCATATAAGGCAAAGAGGGTTCGTAGTTCCATGTTCTGAGCATGTGTGTTTTTCTCTGAGAAACACAAAATATCTGAGAGGTTGAAAATCCGAGAGCTGTCATTCTGGGTGTACTGTGTAAGGACACAAGACACTGAGTAGGCTGGTGTGGCATTAAAAAAAGTCCCGCACCTAGGTGGTAGCGACTGACCCTGACTGGCAATCCCACCTGAGAGATAAAGGACTGAATGGGCCATTGGATTGAACTATTTTCACCCAAGAAGTGGTTCCTCCAGAGCACTACTGTCCCCCTTCCCCCCACTCCCTCTAGAGCAAAATATCCTAGGAACTCCCCCAGGGAAGTGCTGTTCAGAGGTGCCAAAGATCCCCTGACTTTCACATTTCTGTGCAAAGAGCCAGACTCTGGAGACTTGTACAGGAGAAAAGTTAGGTGACCGGTTAGCCAGACTTGCTCAATCTTGTGAGTACACCTCCAATAGACTGTTCAGAAAGCTAGAATTTTGATTCCCCATCTTTACATAGGGAAAGCAACTAATTCCACAGGAAAATAGACACTTAAACTAAACCAAAATAACTTCGGTACCTACAAAATCCACCTTCCACTGCATTTGAGATTCCATGATAAATAACTTTTATCCCATGTAACCCCGGCAAAATCAGTCCAATGACTTCCTCAACATGAGATCATGCACTGTAGTAGTTGTCACTGGTGGAGATGTTTATAGTTAAAATTGTGAGCACTTCCCATTTCAAGACCCCTCTTTTCAGTTGCTTATAATTGTGCCAACCTTTAACTGTTCAGATAGAAATCATCCATGCTGCCTGTTTGCCTCTGTCTAAAATGTTTTTAGGAAGCTTCTGTAAAAATGGTTCAGCTCTACCCTAGGTGAGGGAAATCAATGTTAGATCACGCAAAATTCTTACACTCAGTGTAAGCCTTAATTCTTACACTTTAAGCCTTGACCTGTCTAAGCCTTAGCATACATCAGGGATGTGAATGGGTCCCATTTACACTACTATGTGGACCAGTTGCATCTGGGAAGCCTGGTTTGGTTATCACGGTAGTGCAGATGAGGTTGAGCGATCTTTCTCCCATTCAGGGTGCAAAAGGGAGGATACTGCTCATTAATTGTCAGCCAGACATGGAAAGAGACAGGGTGGGGTAATGGGCAGGGGGTAAGGATGGTGGTTGTCCTTGCTGGAACTTGATTGACCTTTATTGCAGGGACCTGCTGGGACCCAAATTCTGCAAAACAATATTATTTCAGCTTGCCCAGCATAGAAAGTCCGGAGGGCAAGTTCTTACCAGACAGAGGGGACTGTGGAGGGTGGGGAATTCAAAACAATCTAGGGCCAGCCCCTGGAAGCTGTGGATGGCAGACTGAGCACTGAAGTAAAGGTCAGACATCGGGCTCATCAGGTTTCTGAAGCAAAAAGGCTGAAATACGCCCCCCCCCAATTTCCCCCCCCTCTCCAATCCCTTCTGAAATCTTTGTGAAGTGTAACTGGGTTGGTCTATGCCTCAGCTCCCAGCCCTTTTCCTGTGGGTGTGTGTTTGTGTGGCTGGGGAGGAGGGAGAGAGTGTTCAGCTGCCCTCGCTGTTCTTGCCCATACAGGTGTGCAGAAATTGAAGGAATGCCAGACTGAGTCACGGGCACCACCCTTTCCCCTCTATCTGAGTTAAAATAAAACTGTCCCTTTCTGCTCTTCCCTGAAAAGGGATTCTACTGCAGTTATTCTCACCTTCTCTCCTCCTCCCTGTACACCCCTGGTGAGAGAGACAGGCAGAGGGAGTAACTCTTAAGAGAAACAAGAGGAAGAAAAGTCAGTATTTGATCAAAAGGGCCAGAAATTCCTGCAAAGGTTTGTCAAGTTCATGAGCTGCCTGCCTTCCCTGAGGATTTAAACGTGGAAACTGAATGGAAAAGAGAGAAAGGGGACAAAAACAATTAAACAGGCTAAGTTTGGAAGTCTGCTAGTGGCAGTGAAGCAGTGAAATTCCCCTTTTGCCTTCAGAAGAATTTCTTGGCTTGCTGCGTGGGTGACTGCTATTTGGATTGTTGCAGAGGATTTGGACTTTGAATCCGACACAGCACTAATGAGGTTTGTGGAATTAATTTATCGGTGTTCTTTAGTGTGGTGCTTGCTTTCTTTTTTTGCTGTTGATTAGCAAAAATGAGCAGTTAAATGAGGCACAGGACTTCTCTCAGAGGTAGGCACAGGACAGGTTCAGGTGGCATGTTTATTGTATGTATCTGGGGGTTTTTGAACTTTATGTATTTTCATTCCTTTGTGCTGCTTGGAAATGGCACTGTTTGTTTTGCAGAGTTGTGCAGTTTTTGGGGGGGGCGGGGCGGGGGCGGAGGAGACTACTTTGTTAAAATATGTGAAGTGCTGTTCTGCAATTAGCAAAAGTTGTCCCAGGTTTCTAAGGTTTATTCTCTTCATTCCACCTCTTTCTAGCCAGGAAAAGATGGAACTGTGCAGAGAGAGCAGGCATAGGGAGCTTGCAACTAAGATGGCCCAAGGTGTTCAGGGCTGCAGGTTGGGTTTAGCCCATTATAAACACAGGGGCCATTTTGCAAAACGTGTACCTGCATCCAGCATTTGCAGCTGAGCCAGTTAGAAAAGGGCCAACTATGAAATCCTGGTTCAGATTCAGAATCAGGGAGTTTGGTCTCATCTGAACTGCAGCTAGCCGTCTGCTTTTTCTTGCTGGCAAATCTGACAGGGGAATAAGAGAGTCAGCATGACAGGAGGGGGCGGTGTGTCAGGCAGCTGAAGGATAAGGGTCTGTGGAGTGGGGGCTTGTGGGTATGGAGCTATACTGGAATTCCGAATCTTCCTGGTAGCAGCACAGCCCAGACTTGCAGTGCACTGTAGATGTTTACCTCAGCAAAGCAGTCTCCTAGTTGCTGAGCCCCTTTGCGGGGAGGTGGCTGGGGGAAGAGGGGCACCAGAGCGAGTGTACTTTTCCAGGAGGCATTCATTACACACTGGCCCAACTGGAAAGGGGATTCCGCATGATGTAACATTAGCGTTCGGGGGGGCAGAATACCTCAGGGCATGGCCAGTGAGTTATGGAGCATTTCACCGAACACCAGCGTATGAATGCTGCCCAACTCAGCAGGAATTAAAGGTGGTTCCCACTCAGTCGATATTTGGTGGCCCTTAATGAGTTTGGCTGCCAGTTCCCCATGTCATGGACACACCCATATTTGTTGCACTAAACTGTAAGCTGTTGGAGGCTAGGGCTGTTTTGTACAGTGCCTAGCACAATGGGGCCCTGATCTGGGGAGTTCCTGCGGCAGGGGCTGAGAACACATTACTGCGGACAGCAAGAGTTCGCCTCTCAAACAGTGGAGAGGAGGGAGATCTCTTTCCTAACTTATGAATTTTTGGGAGTTAGCAACCGAGAGTTCTGTCTTCCCTTGCTACAACAGAGCATGTAGCACGGGGAGGGGGAAGGGGGACTAATGAATCCACAGTCACTTGGCTCCATCTTCCTGCAGCCCTACAGTTCAGGGATAAGCTTAGTCTGAATTGAGGCTACTGTGCTTTCAGCCAAGGAGCTGCTTGCTGTTGCTCTGCAGCCTGTATGGGAGCAGACCCCATGGCTGGGTGTGTCATCAGTGCTAGCCAGGCTAGTCTGCCTTCATTATTAGTATGTGTTACAGCAGTGCCTGGAAGGTCCAAAGATGGACTAGGACATGTTGTGCTGGGTGCTGTATGAACATAAGACAAATTGCAAATGTGATGTCCTTCATCTTTTTGAGGGGTCAAATACCAACCCCTTGCAGGGGCTATGTGCTGTTGGAATGGGCCTTTGGCTTTAGTTTGAAGTGGTGTCTCTCATTGGCCCGGCCCTATTGTTTAGGCATGTGTGTCCAAATATCAGAATGATCTGACCCAGTGTGGCCAATGGTCCATCTAGCTCAGTTTCCCATCTTCCAACAGTGGCCTATGCCAGATGCTTCAGAGGAAATGAACAGAACCAGACCAATTTATCCGTGATTTCCCCCCACCCCACTCATCCAGTCCCAGCGTCTGACAGTCAGAGGTTTAGGGACATCTGGAACGTGGAGTTATGTCCCTAACCATCTTGACTAATAGCCATTGATGAACTTATCCACCATGAACTCATCTCGGGTTGTGTTTTTTTTTTTTTAACCCTGTTATAATGTTGATATTCACAACGAGTTCCACAGGTTGACTGTGCATTGTGTGGAGAAGTACTTCCTAAACCTGCTGCCTATTATTTAATTGGGTTACCACTAGTTTTCATTCTATGTAAAGGAGTAATTAATACTTCCCCCATTCACTTTCTCTACACCGATCATGATTTTTAGACCACTATCACGTTGCCCTCTTTAGTCATCTCTTTTCTAAACTGATTAGTCCCAGTCTTTTTAATATCTCCTCATATGGGAGCTGTTCAAGTTCCCTAATCATTTTTGTTGCTCTTCTCTGTACTTTTCCCAATTTTCTCATGCATCTTTTTGGGGATGAGGCAGCCAGAAGTGTACATTGTATTCGAGGTACCGTGTAACACTGATTTATATAGTTCATTATGATATTTTCCTAATTGGTCCTGACAACAGGCAACACACAGAAACCTGCTGGGGAATATTTTAACTTGCCCGGGCACTCATTAATGGATCTCAAAGTCACCGTATTATTTCAAACCAATTTCAAAAGCCAGCTCGACAGGGAAGCTGCAGAACTTAATTTCGTTTACAAGTTTGATTCCTACAACAGGAGTCTAAACAAAGACATCAGCTAGATGGCCTGCTACATTGCACATCCTAATGACATAAAAAAACAAAGGGTACTTAGAGTGGGTACTAAGTATTCTTATCAGCTTCTTTTAGCACCAACACGCTAATTGACCATTTCTTTCCCCTTTTTTTCTTCTTTTTTCTTCTCTTCTCCCCCCCATCCCCTCTCTATGCTACTTATTTGAAAACTGAACCCCTTAAACTCCATTCATCTGAAGAAGTAGGTTGTGCCCACAAAAACTCATGATACCATCTACATGTTTTGTTAAGGTGCTGCAAGACTATTTTTTGTTGTTTTAAGTTTTTCCAGTTGCAGACTAACAGGCTACCCCTCTGAAACTTTTGTTCCTGACATTGTTAGCTTTTTTGACTGCTGCTGCACGTTGAGCAGATGCTTTCAAAGGACTATCCTTGATGACTCCAAGATCTCTCTCTTGAGGGGGTCTAAAGTAGCTGTTGCCAATCATTTTGCATGTATAGTTGGGATTATATTTTCCAATGTACATTACTTTGCAGTTATCAACATTAAATTTCATCTGCCATTTTGTTGTCCAGTGACCCAGTTTTGTGAGATCCCTTTGTGACTCTTAGTAGTCAGCTTTGGACTTAACTGTCTTGAGCGTTTTCATATAATCTGCAGACTTTGCCACCTCATTGGTTATCCTCTTTTCCAGATCATTTATCAATATGTTTTGAACAGTACTGGTCCTATTTCAGATCCTTCAGAGACCTTGCTATTGATTTCTCTCCACAGTGGAAACTGACATTTAGTCCAACCCTTTGTTTCCTATTGTTTTATCCAGTTATTTGATCCACGAGAGGACATTCCCCCTTATCTGATGACTCCTTAATTGGCTTAAGAGACTTTCTGAAAGCCCAAGTCCACTATATCAACAGGATCACCCTTGTGATCGCTCAGAATGCTAAGACTGGGGAGGTGTAATTTCCTTTTACAAAACCCAAGTTGACTTTTTCTCAACTTAAGTTCATCGATGTATCCAACAATTTGGCTCTTCACTGTAATAGGAAAAGGGAGTAATACACAGACTTCATTTGCATTACCAAAAAGCTCACACTTTGCAGACTAGAGTTCCCAGTTGTGTATGGTCATCTTCCTGGAAGATTTGTGACATCAAATTATCTTTCATTAAAGATTCATCTTTAACTCCTAGAGACTCCAGGACATTCCTGGAGGGGTGGACTCTCCATGGGGCATGTTCACAGAGTACTCCTCCAGGGATTTAAATCCAAGTGGGTATGTAAAGGATTATAGGAGTGCAAGGAGCTTGATGTCCCCTGGAGTCTTGGACAAGAAATTCAGTTCAGACCCTGCTGCCAAATCATTCTGCAGGAGGGAGGCCATTTCAGGAGGGAAAAATTAAAGCTGCTGTGGAATGTTCTGGGATATTTAGACCGAGGGGCCAGATTCTCCTGTGGGTGATCTGTGCTGCCCTTTTCTGTCCATAAAACCCTTTTCCGTGTGAAGAGAGGCTTTCTTCACACATGCCACCTTTACCTCCCCAGGTGCCCGGGGAGGGCCTTGGGGTTTCTAAGCACCTTGCTGTATTTATGGCTGCAGTAGTAGTGGCGTCCAACTTACTCTCCTTGCCAGCTGCAGCTGAGCAGCCAGGGTGACCCTGGCCCTGGGGAGGGCAGCTTGGTTCTGATGCCAGGGTTGTGATAATGATGAGACCGGTCTGCCTGTTCCAGAGGCAGGAGAGACTGTGGGGCCCTGCAAGAGAACGGAACTTCCTTCATTGGAAATGCCCCCTCCAAGGGATTTACTCGACACACAAGGGTATGGAAAGTCTTGATTTGCATGTACAGATGTTCGGTGTCCCAGCAAGAGCATGTGGAACAACTGGCACAAAGAGCTTCAAAGAACCTTGTTTTTAAAGGCCCAGATCATCAGTCCTTCTCTCCAGGAAAACTGTGAAACTCTGGGAGATTTGCCTAGAGGAGCAGGCAAAAGAGCTCCAATTTAGACAAGCTCACTGGGGGCTGCATTGACATTTGCTACTCAGAGAGGGAAGGGGGGGGGGAGGTGGAGGCTTGGGCAGGTGTGAGATCTAGGCTGAGTTCCTGGCTCTGCATCAGGGACCCAAGACAAGTCTCTGCATCTCTCCAGGCTTTGGATCCCTATCTGTAAAATGGGGATGCTGCTTTCTTTCTCTGTCGTGTCTATTTGTATTGGAAGCTCTTAGGAGCAGGGCCTGCTTCTCACTGTGTGTCTGTGCAGCACCTAGCACAGTGTGTCCTGCTGGCAATGGATCTTACCACCTTTCCCACCACAATCGCACTTTAGTGCACCTATAGCAGTGCAAAAGAACCATGTGCTTTGCGCCCAAATGACTCTTTTGTGTGCTGTTGCCTCCAGCTCCTGGTTGATGGTGGTGATCAGGGAGAGCTCACCTTTAGGAAGAAAGATATTTCTTACTAGTGCCTGTCAAACCTCAGGAATAGGGGGCAGTATTCTGGCAGGCAGGCCCTTGTCAGGGGTGGAGGCTGAGATGCTGTAGGAGATGCTGCTGGGGGTGAGGTGTGGGCTGCCATAAGGCCTTGTGATTTCCCCCACCCGAAGTGCTTTGGGAAGGAGAGGGGGAGCCGGTTGCTTGGGACGAGAGGCAGAGGAAATTCCTGTTGTCCAGCAGCCCAACACAGCCAGTAGAGAGCCAGACAGAGCCTGAGGGGAAACCTGAGCATACTGAATTGTTTCATATCTCATGGGAGCGGAGCACAACAAAAGGCTGTTGTGTCCGCGCACTCGGCAGTTCTAGCCAGCGCTCATCAGAACAAACTTCTAACAGCTGGACCCTCAAATTGCACACGCAAGGGACACGGAGAGCTGGGGGGGAGGGGTTCTCTCCTGGCTCCAAAGCTTTCCCCCTAGTGCACGGGGGGAGGCAGCAGGGGTGCCTCTCTGCAGACAATGAATTCTTGATCTTTCCCACCTGGTTTTCCTCTTTCCTTTTGTCCATGTTCCCTTTGCTCCCATTAGATTCCACCTCAGTCTAGAAACCGCTGTCACCTCTGCCAGCTAATGTGAGTGGCCCACATGGGTGGAGTCCTCCTCTCAAGAGGTGGCTCTTCTCCCCTGCATGTTACCACAGCTGAGGACCTGCCACCCTTGTGGTTGCCCCTGTTGGCGAGCTTAGCAGGAGCTCTGCCTGGCTGGGCTAAGCTCAGCTGCGTGGGAGTCTTGTTTGCCCCTCCCCCACCCATTCCACTCCAGAAGTTGTGCAGGCAGCAAGCTGCTTGCACCTACGCCTCAGCCTCACACCGGGGCTCTGCTCAAAGCTCATGGCCAAAGGCGAGCTTGGGAAAGCGACAAACAGCCACAGAAGGCTGGCTCTCTGCCCCCTGCCAGCCTCTCTCCCGTGCTGCTTCCTGATGGGCCTAATGTCTTTGCCCTGGCTAAGGCATTTCAGAAAATTGGGATCCTGCTGCCACACTCCCCAGGGGAAATGCCTTGCACTTGGAGTTTTATGTCGGAGACTAACTTGGATCAAAGCCCTGCTCGCGGAGATGTGGCTGGGAGTTTTTCCATTGCCTGCAGTGGGGTCGGCATTTCACACTTGGACTCCGGCTGACCTGTCGTTATCGTCTACTGGCACTGCCTCCAGGTGCTGCCTGCTGATAGAGGGATGGACAGATACAACCTTGCTCATCCCCATATGGCTTCCCTGTTCTGTTACACTGATAGTTTCTTTGTAAAGCAAGTCCAGGGAAGTGTTGTACTGCACTATATTCATGGGGGAGGGGGGAGAGGTGAAGGAGGAAAGCATAAGCGTTTATGGGGATGACCCTGGCCAGATAACCTGTAATTTGTGTCCATTTAGGAATTTACACTTCTATACTTTGGTTGTTTCTGGTTTTTGGTTTTGAGGATTGCATTACTGCAACTCCTACAGTTAGCAGAGATCCATCTACTTTACCTGCTGCTAAGAGTCAGAAACCAACGAATAGGATTAAAGAGTCAGTGTTCATCATGGGCATCAAGATTCCATGTACTGTCTAACATTAAATCTTTGTAGTAATTATTTGGGAAGTAAGGGGTGCAGTGAGATGGCAAAAATCTACAGGGGTCACAAAGCTTTCTTTGTTGGGCATTTGGGAGGATGCAGAAAACTGGGGGGAACTTCAGAGAACTTCCCCAAGCTAGGAGAATGGACACCATGATTGCATTTAACAATTAACTTCATTTGCCAAGTAATGCACATTTTTTTAAAGGAAACATTTAAACTACTCCCACACCTTACAGGGTTCTAAATTAATTGTGTCAACCAAAGAGAGGGACCAGCTACCTGCTAAAAAGCAAACAAAATACTAGTGTGTAGACAGTATTTCAGATCCTTCTATGTGCCATACTCATCACCCCATCCCAAAAAGGGTCCTGCAGAACTGAAGAGGGGTTCAGAAAAGGAAGCTCCAAGGTCTGGAAAACCTGTCATATGAATAGAAATTGAAAAGCTAGGGATGAATAAGAGGAGACAGGCTGAACATCTGTGAAATAATGAATAGCTTAGAGAAGGTGGGTCAAGAATTTAGTTCTCCCTGTTTTATATCACAAGAACAAACGGCATTCACTGAAATGAAGAAGTCGCAAATTCAAAACCACTAAGAGAGAAATTCACACAAGCTGTGGAATTCTTTGTCACAAGCTGTTGTTGAAGCCAAAGCATTAGCGAGATTCAACGCAGGACTGGGCGTTTTTACAGCAAAGAAGATCCAGAGATGTTAGAGTTCATGTTAACAAACCTGCAAGGGATATTAAACCCATCCAGGTTTAAACCAATCTCTTCTAGTGATTAGCATGAAACCTGATCGGGGGACAGATTAGCCCACATCTGCCTAATGCAAGGTTTCTTGCAGCTTCCTCTGGTGCACGGGTGCTGTCTGCTGTCAGGACACTGGGCTTGATCCAGTCTGGCAATGTTTAGGGCACTTACTGAGCTGTGATGCTTTCCTAGGATATCCATCTTCAAACAGCTGTAGCTCTTGCACACACATGAATATGTCATTGGTTTGTATCCTGTTACTGGGAGGAGGAGCTCCCCTTTCCAGCCAGGGCTGAACACATGGACCTTTCTTCCATGAGAACTGTCCTGACCCCAGTGCAGCCCCCTGTCAGCTTTATACCTAACCCACCCTGCCAGCTGGTACGGCCGTATGGGTTCAGGAAGTATATAAGGCACAGACTCTGGCCAAGGTTTTAAAGTGGCTCAGGTGAGGCACCACATACTGTTAAAAGTCACTTTTTAAGGCAAGGGTGGGCAAGATATGGCCCAGGGGCTGGATCCGGCCTGCCAAGCCATTTCACTGGCATGTGGTCCACCCTGCCACGACCCCTCCCCCCAGGCCAATCGAGACCCGGTGGCAGGTGAGCATGCGAATTCTCCTCCCTCCACCAGGGGTGTGTGGCACCAGAGGGAACCACCAGCTGTTCAGAACAGCTGGCAGTTCCCTCTGGGCACCGCGCCCCTGGCAGGGTGGAGGGGAGAGACCTCCTATGCTCCCACATGCAATGTCTCCTCTTCCTGCATCCCGCATGCGATGGTTAGAGGGAACTGCTCCTTCTGGCTGAGGCCCTGCCCCTTCTTGGACCAGCCTGCAACCACTACCAACATTGGTGAAGTGGCCCCCTACAAAAAATATTGCCCACCCCTGTTTTAAAGGGATGTGCAGAGGGCAGCTGCTCCATTGCCTGTTTAAGCTGTGACCTCTTCAGAGCAGGGACTGTGTCTTGACTTACAGTGTGCATATGCAGCACCTTGTACAAACAAGCCCTGATCACAGTTGGGAATTTCTACTGCTACAGTAATACAACATATTGCATTCATATTCCCATTTTACAGATGGAGAAATTGAAGCCTAGAGTTAATACCCATTTCTTTAGTGCTTTTCATCAGTAGCTCTGCAAGCACTTTACAAAGGAGGTTAGTGTCATTAGTCCCCTTTTACAAGTGGGGAAACTGAGGCACAGGGGCAAAGTGACTTGCTCAAGGTAATTTAGCAGGCTAATAACAGAGCTGGGACTAGAACTGTAGTTTCCTGAGTCTCAGTCCTATTGCCACTGCTGGTCTTGAAGTGACTTGCCCAAAATTGCAAAGTGAGTTAATGGTGGTCAGGATTCAAATCCCAGGTCCCTGGGTTCCCTGTCTGGTGCCCTGCCTCCTGCTGTCTGACTGGCCAGAGCTATTTATTTCCTCAGGTGCACCTTTTAGAAAAGGGGGAAAGCAAGAGCATAACAGACCATGCATCTGCTAGAAAGTGTGAGGAGAATAAACTTTAACAAATCTTTTCCACTGAAAAAATTTAACTTCCTCAGAGGGGTTTGGCACAGTTTTCACTGGCTAAGAGGAAATGTGAGACAAAAGGAGAATTCAAAACAATCCTGGGTTGTTAAGACATAGTAATCTCCTGCCTTTAACTCTTGCTGTCCCTTTGCCTGCTCTGGGTGCTAGTTCTTCAGGGTCCTGAAATGGTCTGACCTGTCGTTGGGCAGCTGTGATGATTCTTGACGTGCCTGGAGCATGTGGGGGTTGTTTTGAGGGGCCCCAGGGCCTCCCCATCTTGATCTGACCATGAGGTGCTTTGGGCAGGGCTGGACCTACTCAGCAATGTCGCAGGTAGCTAGGCGAGGCGGGCTATCAGGAGAAGTGCTATTTATGTCTGACGACGGTCGTGCCTGGAGACCCTGCTCAGAATCAGGAACCTGTTGTGCTAGGTGCGATGCAAAAACCTAGGAAGAGGCCAGCCCTTGCCCCAAAGCGTGCACAGGCTAACAGGGGCTTTTACTAGGGATGGAAATACCCCTTGAAAAGTTAACTGGTTAAATGATATAATTTTAATAGTTTAACTGGTTAAACAGGGTTCAGACAGCTCGCTCCTCCAGCCTTGTGTGGGTGGTGGGGCTGTTCTGGGCCACAGCAGGAGGGGAGCTGTGCCCCCTGCCAGTTAACCTTTTATATCCCTAGCTCCAGTGCTTTTTTTTGTGATGGTACTGCCCAGTACTCAGTACCGGTACCTCCAGACACAGTACTGGCACCTCCAGTCAGAGCTCAACAACTTTTCCCCTGGAGTACTGGCACCTTTTTTTTTTTTTTTTTTAACAAGAAAAGCACTGCCTAGCTCCTACAGACTGGCACACAAGCCATGCAGGGAATTACTGTCCACGTCCCCTGGCCTGCTGCATGGCAACATCACTGTTAAAATGGGGCTGGATTTTATCATCTTTTATCTAACCAATCGCCATGACTTGAGGGCAGCGAGTGTGACCAAGGCATTGAATAGCACCCGGTGACTCAAACTTTCCCTTCGCAGGTTCTTTCCTGGCTTTCCTCTAAACAATCTCAGTAACCGCCCTTCTCTGGAATGCTATAGTCATGTGACCTTGGCATGCGGGCTTTGGCGCTGGTGTGACACAGGGGGCATCAAATGCAGGGTCTTCCCAACCACTCCTTGCATGTGTGGCGGAGGGGGTTTTGCTGAGTGGTGGTTGTGGCAGTGCAGGGAGATTTACCTCTGCACTTTCTCCTGTGGGCTTGGGAAGAGGGCCCGTCTTTTGGGTCTCGATTGTTGATAGTGTTTCAAGGCACTTCTAGAGCACTCCTTGCGGGAAAGTCTGAGCAACCTCTCCTTATAAATTGTGTCATCCTGTCCTCAGAAATGGAGCTCAATAGGGCAGGAGGTAGCTCCTGGGAAAGGGAGACTTCCCCCAGTTCAGATCCAGTTCCACTCAGTAGTAACTAAAAGCTGTTACCATCTAATGGCCGTTTGATTGCTGGTGCCAGACGAGATGGTTGTCTCAGTGTAGTGCCGAATGGGCACCTGGTGTTAACTGGAGCTTTGCTGGCAGTGGCAGCCAAAGCACCAAAGTCTGAATAGGGGCAGAGAGGCTGAAATGTTCTCTAACTCCCTAGAGGTGGGTGCCTCCAGGTCCGGGTGTGAAATGCACTGTCAGAGGAGGAGGCCACAGCTGTGAGTAACCAGAGGACACTGGAGGGCTGTCAACCTAGCACCTCCCACCAGCTCTAAATTCACTTCTAACTGCAGCCAGCATGATGGGTAGCTTGCTGCTAAACCAATGGGACTGAGCGTGTGAGCTACGGCACGAACAAAGGCCATTTTGCCATGTTGTCCGGGTGCTCTATTGAAGAGCATGGTGTAACACCAAGAGGGAGAAGCCAGAGCTTACACGCCGAGGCCCTGATCCAGCTGACTGACGCGCATGCTCAGAGCCATAAGCTGTGAGCACTTCCATTGGCTTCAATGGAGCAACTCCCCACGCAGACAGTTAAACACAGAACCATAGAGCAATAGGTCTGGAAGGGACCTGGAGACAAGTCTTTGCAGGATCTGCACCTGGGACAAAGCCTGTAAAATCAATGAGTCTCTACTGATTACTGACCCTCTTATATGCAGCCCTTACCAGATAGTCCACAAAGCCCAGTTCTTCGGCATGGTCTCCTGGTGGGAACCAGCGAGCCGCTGTATGGGACAGCCCACAGCACATCATTCCCACCATCCCTAAGGATCATGCTGTAAAGGGTTTTATAGCCCCTGGAGATTTTGCATGACTTCTCCTGAGCCAGAGAAACAAACCATAGCCCCTGGCAGTCTTCCTTCTGTGAGCCAACCTTGCGCAGTGCCTATATCCTCTAGCGAGAAGCGGTTTCAAAGCGCCTTAGGCTCCACTTCAGCCTTGAAGTTTTCCTGTCCACATGGAATACAGGAAATCCCAGTTCTCCTGGCAGAGGAGGTGAATACAACAGAAAACAGCCACAACTACAAACTCTGCAAAGCCCTCGTTGTTAAGTCTTCATTTACCTGGAGCCCCACACCCCATCTGAAGCACTGTGCAGTGTCCAGAGACATCTCGTGGTAGAATAGAATACTGCAAGTGTGCGCGTGGCCACAGGAAACGTGATTTAACAATTCATTGTGTGGCAACTAGTTGGACTTCAGGGAGGCTGCTGCTTTGGAACAGGCAAAGAGTGCGAGTTGCCCTCCAGGATGCAAACCGGTTCAACAGCCTGTCACGTGGCCAAACACCAGAGCTCACCACGGTAGTCTAGCCCTTCCCAGGGGGCTTGGTGCCACTCTGGAAATTCAGTAGGAAATAGCCAAAAGGAGGAATTTGGTGCCTTGTTTTTCTTTCTCTGTCTCTCATTGGACCTCTAGGCCCCAATCCCAGGAAAAGAAGGTGTTTGCTCTGGTTGTGAGTCTCGCAGGCCGACTGACACACGGCTCTGATTAGCCAGGGCCGACCCTGGTGTTGGCACAAGGCCGCTGAGGAATGGTGCAGACAGTCTGTCCCGGTGGCTTCTCCTCCGTAGGTGGGGCTGGCAGGCAGAGAGCTGTGGAGTTGGCAGCTCTGCTGAGAAGGGGGAGGGAATCTGCAGAAGAGCCAGAGGTTACTGGGGCCTTTAAACCACTCAGTGAGGGCTGAGAGAGGATCTCAGTGAAGAGAGGGAAAGGGAGGCTGCTTGGGTCCCCTGCTGAGCAGAGACTGAGAGCCCTGCCAGAGCCAGACAAGCATTGTCCCCAGGGAGCTCTGCCAGGACATTTTGAGCCCACCCCGCTGCCCCCATCTGTTTGTCCTGCAGCTCTGCTGATGGACCTCACACCAGAGATGCAGCCCTCCCTCCCCTCTCCCCCTGATAATACAGGCCTGGCCATTTCCCTACTCAGAGGCTGTTAACCATACCTGACTGTTGCCGGGCATCGTTCTAGGGCAGGGGTCTCCAACCTTTTTAAGCACGAGATCGCTTTTTGAATTTAAGTGCAATCCAAGATCTACCTCAGATATAAATACCCTGGCCCTGCCTCCTTCCCGCCCCTTCTCCGAGGCCCCACCCCTGCTCACTCCATCCTCCCTCTCTTGCTCATCCCCACTGACTGACTTTCATCAGGCTGGGGCAGAAGATTGGGAGCAGGCTCTGGTGTTGGATTAAGGGATCTGGAGTGTGAGAGGGGCTCTGAGCTGCTCTTGGGGCAGGCAGTTGGGGTGCAGGAGGGGGTTCATGACTGGGGTGGGAGTATGGGATGTGGGCTCCAGCTGGACACTGCTTACCTCAGATGGCTCCTGGGTGGTGGTGCAGCAGGGCTAGCGAGGCTCACCCCTGCCCTGGCCCTAGATCTGGATCACGACATAAAGTAGCCAGCAAACTCCATCCCAAGTCCTGTTGTGCCCCCTCTCTGCTCTGTGGAGAAAGGATACAGAGTGGGAGGGGCACCTTGACATCAGCACCCCTCCTCCCCCTCCCCTGCGCTATACAGCAAGCAGGAGGCTCCCCAAGCGGAGGGGCAGCTCCAAGGCAAAGGGCAGGAAATGTGCAGCAGTTGTGGGAGGGGCAGCTGAAGAGCCAGCACTTGATAGTCTTTTGGCCAAACCAGTCAGGATCCCCTGTCTGAGGATCCAAGATCTACCAGTCGATCCTGATCGACTGGTTGGTGATCACTGTTCTAGGGCCCCTTCTGGGTGCCAGTCGCAGAGCACAGTGTGTTTCTGTTTGTGAGCGAGCCTCCAGGGAAAGGTGACCTAATCAAATCAGTACTGAACAGGGCACTGGCCACGGCCAGCGTGCAGGCACAACACACAGGGATGCTTTGAGAAATTCCACTATTTGCACAGATCGCTGGCCAGACTTTAAAGCTGCCTAATACAACTTAGATGAGGCTACTGGAAGGTGGGTGCGTAAGTGTCCTGCCCCAGCAGTGCATGCTTTGATTCTAGTATAAAACTCACCCCACGCACTCTCCCACATACCTGTCTTGCTTAGTGATGTGTTTTCCTCCATCCGAGAGGTCTGCCAAGCCCCCCATGCTGCAAACCTGGCTGGAGATAGAGTCCTTTGCAGCCCCATGCCTGCTCGGCCATGATAGCTCCTGTGTTGGATGCATTGCAATTGATCCAGTGGATTAACCCCAATATAAAGCCCACACGCAGCCCAGGGGGAGGCTGTAACGTTGTCGTCTGGTGCATTTCAGGAGGAAGAGGATGGATGTGCTGCTCCAAAGGACGTGGACTGGGCTGCTCCTGTTGGTCATTGCCTGTGATGTATGCCTGTGCCAAAGGAGCAAAAGTAAGTTCAAATCTTCTCTTGGGGATGCTCCTGAAGTCCAGGGCCCAGAGCATGTGTCTCCCCAGCTGCCTTTTCCTGGCCTGGGAACCAGCCTCCTTGTATCTGCTTCTATTCCAGTCACCCCTGAGAAGCTGAATATGTGGCAGAGCTTGTGGATAGGGTCCTGTCTGCTAGCTCGGCCCATGCACTATCCAGCAGACACTGCTCTTTAACACGCCCTATGAGCTCTTCTTGTGCTCTCTCTCCATAGCTTGCTTCTGTTTGCTTTGCCTGACATACATGCTGGCTCTGGTTTTGAGACAGCTCCCACTGAGTCTGTGCTAAAACTCCTAGTGGGGGGGAGAAGCCCAGTCCCTCCCTTCATGGCTTGCCCTTTCTCGCTTTCCAGGGTTGGGCCAGGCCGACTTCTTCCCCTCTTGATGTCTTCGATCTTGCCTCCTAGTTAACAGCTGCGTGGCCTCCAGGGCAAGAAGCTGCACGGCGTGTATCCGAGTGGACAAGGACTGCTCCTACTGCACGGAGGAGGTGAGAGCCTCCCCTCCCAGGGCCGTGTCATGTGCGGTCTGGTCACGTGGCCTTTCGCTAGCAAGAGGTGTCCACGAGGGGGAACCTGTGTTAGGATCCAACTTCAAAACGGAGCCCTTTCCCTCAAATGGACCAGATTCTGGCTTTGGGAACGAGTGGCTCCAGGTGTCGGTGTGTCTGTCTGTCACAAATGCACACTCAGGGTATGTCTACACTGCAGAGTTTTTTTGGAAAAAGGCCATTTTTCCAAAAATCTTCACTTACATCCACACTGCAATCACATTCTTTTGGAAAAAAATTGAAAGAACTGAGGGGTTTTTCCGACACTGGTAAATCTCTTTCTACGAGGGAGAAGCCTTTTTCCGAAAGAGCTCTTTTGGAAAAAGGCATGTGTGGACGGGGAAGAGGGAGTTCTTTTGAAAGAAGAGGAAAGAGGAAAAAACACAGGTGCCCTGGTGGCCACTCTGTCCATAGTAATCCCAGCTTAAATGCGAGATAGTGTCCATTCAGTGTGGACACTATCTTTCAAAAAAGCAGATCGCTTTTTCGATGTGCTTTTGCTGTGTGGACACTCTCTTTCGGAAGAAGCTTTTTCAGAAGATCTCTTCCAAAAAAGCTTCTTCCAAAAGAAGCCTGCAGTCTAGACATAGCCTCACAGACATAGGATGGGGGTGTGCCAAGGTTTTGGCTCAGACCCGTCTCTCTTTTGACCTGCCGTCTCCTCAATGCAGCCTTTTGCTCAGATTTCTGGTTCAGGGAGCTGTATAAGAGACTCCTTTAGATTCTGCTCTCTCAAGAAATGGGTAAAAAGAAGCTGAACCTGGAGGCAGTGTAAGCCCAGGACGGGACCAGGTTGTGGTGGGCTCTGAGCAAGGACCTCGCTGCTCAGAGTTAGACCTCAGCCCCTAAAGGCTGGATGAGAGCAAAGGGTGGGCATTTGTGCCCTATGTACCATACTGTAAGATGAGGGGCTGTGCCCCATTGGTTCCTGGCTTCTAGTCTCTCCAGTTACAAGTTACCATGGAGTTGATCTGCCCAGATGTGAGCTGGATCAGCCTAGGGGCGGGGGTGCAAAGCATTTCCTGCGGAGCTGCCTTGGCAGATTTCCAGCACAGTGAGGGGGTCGCTCAGGGGAAATGCGTCTGCTGGCTCCATGTGTGGCAGAGGAAGGCAGGTGGGAGCAGGGACAGGAGGGACTCAGGTGAACCAAGGATGTGGGAAATGAGGACCAATGAGGAATTTGTAAGAGGGCTTTGTTGCCATTTCAGACTCAGACAAGTCTAACCCTTGGCCCACTAGAGAGGGAGAGGGCAGGGGGAGGGGGAGCAGAGGGGAAATGGGAAGTAAAACTCAGGTGGGTGACGCACAGAGAGTGCTAAGCATGGACCACAGTGGGGGTGTGTGTGTGGAAAAGTCAACAGGTGGGGGGCGCTCTCCCTCTTTTCTAGTTAAGATGATGTTGGGCAGCTGCAGCTTTCCGGTGGGGGGGGGCAGCGTTTGCAGGGGGGACAGCGCTGATGGGCTGAACACCCTGGTCCTCATGAATGGGAGGGGAAATGGGGCCCGCGATGGCGAGAGGTGAGGAGCAGTCTCTAAAGAAGCAGAAACGTGTGCCCAAGCAAGCTGTTTCCACTCCTTGCTCCTGTCTTAGCGGAGGAGGGGCTGGCCATGGGACACCCCAAATGCATCCTGTCCAGGCAGGGCTCTGTTCATTTCCTACCTCTGGGTTTTCCTTCCCTGTGGTCACAGACCTTCAAAGAATCCCGATGTGACCTGAGAGAGAACCTGGTGAGCTATGGCTGCAGTGAGGCCAACATCATGTCCGTGAGAGGGGAGATGCAGGTGCAGCAGGTGAGCAAAGGACAGCTGATCTGTGGCAATAATCCACTAATGCTTTGCTCCCGGTCTTCTTGGCAAGCTCCTCTCCCCATTGCATGTGGACAGCTCTTCAAGGGACATCGTCATGTCCCGAACTCGCCTTATAGGGGTTATAGTCAGCTAAGAAACTCCCCTCCAGATTCCTAAATACTTCATTGCAATTTTTCATAGTGAGGTGAATATAAATACCAGCAGCTATTGTTTATGTAGGGCCCGCTCAAAAACAGGGCACACCCTTTGCTAGCTGGACTGAGTACGTGCCCCCTTCTCCAAGTCCTGCTGGTACAACAAGTGCATGAACAAAAAGGCAGGCTCATGTCAAATTCCATGAGAGAGGCAGCTGGACGGGCTAATTCGGGGGGGGGGGGGGGACATGGGATAACTCAGCCTTTCACCTGTAGGTCACCAATCGGAATTTAGTCCAGGTGGAGAGCTGAGTAGGGAAGTGGCAAGAAAATGTCCCTGATCGTTCTCCGGCCTATTGGAAATGTTGATGGAACAATGTCATTGACATTGGACCCATGTTGCCCAACTCCAGTTAACAGCTGTTGATTGGAAGCCCCGGTGCCTGTCTGAGATGACAGCCCAGTTCCTCATGGAAAGGGGTAACGGCCACACCCATCCGCCCTATGGGCACTGAGGCCATGTTAGCAGGGAGGATTTTGGACAACTCTCCCCACTGTTGCTCTCGTACAGTGTAGCCCCTCCAGCTGCAGGTGTCCTAGCACTGTCCTGTCACTCTGCCCAAGTAATACGGTGTTAAAAGTGCTGGATGGCCTCTCTGGGGCTTCCCCCTTGCCAATGCTGGTGCAACTGGAGTGGGGTGGGCAATGGGAGGACATGGCTAGGCACCATCCCTCATGCTGACTGGACAGCAGAATAAACTGCTCTCAAAGCTCCCGTTCCTCAGGGAGCTTAGACACATCCAGGCACAGTCAGCGAGGGCCTGGCCTTAGCGATCCACCTCTGTTAGCACAAAAGCAAACAGACGTCTCCCGCTGGGGATTTCACCCGGACTCACCGGGGCACAAGCATTTCCCACTGGTGTCAGTCCTGCCAGTTGTCCCCAGCAGCCCTTTCCCTGAGCTCCTGCCAGGTGGAGGAGTATGGATGTTAACCTCTTCTTCACCAGACATCAGGTTACCCCTGTTCCCCATCACAAGCACCAGGGTTGAATCTCCTCTGCTGCTCGGCTAACACTTTTCTGTCTCTCCTCTGACAGAATTTTAGCATTGACACATCTCTGAAGAAAACCCAGGTGTCCCCACAGCGGATGTCCATGCGGCTGAGGGCTGGTGAAGAGGCCAGCTTCAACATGGATGTCTTCCAGCCCCTTGAGAGCCCCGTAGATCTCTACATCCTCATGGACTTCTCCTACTCCATGTCAGATGACTTGAGCAACCTCAAAATGATGGGGCAGAATCTAGGTGAGACTGGAGCTGGCCAAGCTGGGTGAGGAGGGGAAGCCAGGCCCCCTACTCACAGTGCGGGCAGAGAACCTCCACCCAGGGCAGGGAAGAGCAGCACAACCAGCAGAGAGGCTGTGTGCATCTGTCTGTCATTGGCTCTCGCTGCTTAGTGACACTCTTGCTCTCTCTAGCCTGGGGTCCCCCACGGAGTGTTCTTTCTGGCCCGCACTGCACACAGGGCCCATCATGAGCCCTCTTTTCTAGTCTTGCCCTAAGCAAAGCTGGGAACCAGTGTGCTAGTGAGCTGCTGTGTTCTGTGTGGTGCCCAATGACCCCCATGCTCGGCTCCCCTCAGCCCATAAATCCTCGCACTAGCCAGGAGCCTGCCTGGAATTCCAGTGCATCCCAGCTCATGGCCGGCTCTCTCTCCTTCCCCACCAGCGGAATTCCTGAAAGCCCTGACCTCCAATTACACCATCGGATTTGGCAAGTTTGTGGACAAAGTCTCCTCTCCACAAACAGACATGAGACCTGCTAAGTAAGTGAAGTGGAGGGACTCCAATGGACGGGCTTCTGTGTGATTGGTCAGGGAATGTTAGTCTGTCTCCCCATTGGCTCCCCCACTCCTCAGTCTCAAGAGCTCAAATCCCCACTGGGTTTCTTCTTTTGCTTTGATAACTGCAACCCTCCCCTTTCCTTCCTTCCTGCCCTCCACACCAGTGTCTCCCAAACACCACTGTTAATGCCATCTGCTTCCTGCCCTCCATGCTGTCTCCCCCAAACACCACTGCTGATGCCATCTGCTTCCTGCCCTTCACATTGTCTCCCGCAAACACCACTGTTAATGCCATCTGCTTCCTGCCCTCCACGCTGTCTCCCCCAAACACCACTGCTGATGCCATCTGCTGCATGTCCTGCCATAGTCCCACAGTAGCTCCACTCCTTGGCTTCCCCTTTCCTACCATAACAAATTGGAGCTGCATGTCCTCTTATAGAGCTTAAAGCCAGAAGGGACCAGCTCATCTAATCTGGCCTTCTGTACGTCACCAAAAGTCACCTAGCCATCTCCACGCGAAGCCAAGCCAACAGCCAAAATCAGAGTAAAGTATTATCACTTTCAGGAGACAAGACTATTGGATGCCTTCAGAGCTCTACATCATCTTGCTCCCGCTCATGGCTTTGTGCCCATTCCCAATGCACCTCCCAGTCTCCTTGCCTGACTGTTCCACGTGTCGCTTTTTGGACCTCTCAGCTTCATGCCTTCATGCCTTCATGCTGCCCTGCAGCCTGGAAAAGGGGCTCATTGTTCCAGGCCCTCCTGTCTCCCCTGCTTCTAATCCTTCTTTATGCACCAATTCTTCCAGGTGCTGAACCTGTGAAGGAGCCATTCACAGATAATAAAGAGGCATTTAAAAGGCTTTTGTCAACCCCAGGTTTATACGGTCCGTTTTTGAATATACTGTGTTAGTCAACAGGACCTTAGTTTGAAATTTGCTTTAAAAAGATTTCATTGGTGTGTTGCTGAATATTATAAAATCACACCTCTAAAAAATCGTCCTTGATCCCCCCAAAGAGGATGGAGAGAGGCTGTTATCAGTAGTGACAGATGACAGAACAGGATCAATGGTCTCAAGTTACAGTGGGGGAAGTTTAGGTTGGATATTAGGAAAATCTATTTCACTAGGAGGGTGGCAAAGCACCGGAATGGGTTCCCTAGGGAGGTGGTGGAATCTCCATCCCTAGAGGTTTTTAAGTCCCGGCTTGACAAAGCCCTGGCTGGGTTGATTTAGTTGGGATTGGTCCTGCCTTGGGCAGGGGGCTGGACTCGCTGATTCCTGAGGTCTCTTCCAACCCTAGGATTCTATGATTCTATGGTTGCCGTTGGGTGCAGGGGCATCAGTTTAATAGTAGTGCCTAGGGCCCCATAAACCCCACAGACAGCCCTGATCCTCATGCCTGGCCCTTCCTTGCATGCCCTCTTGTCCCATGCTTTGCCATGGGTTGCAGGGGCAGTACTTGGCTCTGTGCCAGACACTTGTACAGCATCATGTGTGGAGATCTCATGAGGACTCCAGCCCTGCCTCAGTTGAATGCCCTGGCTCCCCCTTTTCTCCATCAGGCTGCGAGAACCCTGGAGGGAGGTCGACCCGCCCTTCTCCTTCAAGAACGTCATCCGCCTGACCAGCAACATCAATCATTTCAGCCAGGAACTGATGAAAGAGCGCATCTCTGGCAACCTGGACGCCCCAGAGGGTGGGTTTGATGCCATCCTGCAGGCAGCCGTTTGCAAGGTGAGCGTGGAGGCTGGCTCCGTTAGACTGCGTATGTGTTGATGGGACAGAGACAGCAGGTGAGATGGGTGACTAGCGATGTGGCCAACCTGAGCTCAGGGCCATGCACGCTGGGAGTTGCTGCTCTCCAGGGATGGCCAGTCTGCTGTACCTGCTGCTGCTGTTGAGATGGCAGCTTGCCTTGTCTTCCTAGAGTAGTTCCTCCCAAGAAGGTGTCCCCAGAATGCCAGTTCCAGGGCCAGTCTCAGGGCTTGCTGCACTCCCCTCGGGTTCACTCGCCCTCTGAGCTGTTCCCTTGTTCCTAGGGTTGTGTGCACCTGCTCCCCACAGTCCAGCATGACATGGCAGCAGATGTTCTGGCTGGCAGGGGAAATGGATATTTCTCTTAGCAGTAGGCTCACACTGAGCCATATGTATCCAGGAAACAGCCTGTTTCGCTGGTGCAGCTGGACCTACTTGGACCACCCCAAAGGCTCGGTGGAAGGTGTGCAGTGTGGGGAGCAGGGAAGGGGTTAACCCTCTCACCTCCACCATTTTTTAATTCCCTGGGCTGTTGTGGCAGTTTGACATGTGCACTAGTGGTAAAGGCAGGAATTATGAACCAGGACAGGTACCCAAACAACCCCACTGACTTTCAGTGAGGAATAAGGTGCTGTGCTCTGAAA
The DNA here is from genome assembly GCA_032595735.1 of Pelochelys cantorii. NCBI lineage: Eukaryota > Metazoa > Chordata > Testudines > Trionychidae > Pelochelys > Pelochelys cantorii. Next base: position 19,479,360 of record CM064344.1, read on the forward strand.
AGCCTCACCTGCCAAGGCCCTTGCGGGGGATTGGCCCAGTGCAGTGTGTTTGATGGGCAAGTAAATGAGCTGTCCCTCACCTCCCTTCCTTCCCTCCCTCTGGCCCTAGGAGAACATTGGCTGGAGGACTGACAGCACTCACTTGCTGGTGTTCTCCACTGAGTCCGCCTTCCACTACGAAGCCGATGGCACCAATGTCCTGTCGGGGATTCTGCCGAGGAATGACGAGGCGTGTCATCTGAACCAAGCGGGCACCTACACCTATGATACCTGGCAGGACTACCCCTCTGTGCCCACCCTGGTGCGCCTGTTGGGCCGGCACAACATCATCCCGATCTTCGCTGTCACTAACCACTCCTACAGCTACTATGAGGTGAAAGGGGTGGGTGGGTGCGCAGACAGCTGAGTGAGAGACATAGGGAGGTTAAGGCACTGGTCCTGGGGCCAGATAAGTACCTCGGAGGGTGATGAAGGGACTGTTTAGGAGGAACACTGTATGGCTGTGATATCTCTGTCTGGAGAGCCACATATTAGCCTGTGGTTTGGCTGTGAAGGTGGGTGAGGTAATACCTGTTATTGGACCAACTGTGGTTGGTAGTTTGGCTCTAATGTAGCAAAGGGAGTGATGGTCACAATCCAAGGGGTCAGCCAGCTAGGAATTCTCTATTGGAATGATTTTCCAATGAAAAATGTCCTTTTCTCAACATTTTTGAAATTTTCTGTGAGGAAAGATCTCCATTTGGACAAAACAATCCCACTTTCCCTCGAGTGTCACTTTCTGCCTGCCAGAGAGGCAGCCCGAAAACCGCAATATTTCATCTGGGTTCTCCCAAAGCTGAATTTTTTCAGCCCTCTCCCTTGTTGGCATATTCCAGCATTTTCCCTTCCCCTCGAGTCTCTCCCCTCTCCTGCGATGGAGCAAAAAGGCCCTGGGATGTGGCCCTGCTACCCACTCTGACCTGGGCACCGCAGCTCAAGGAGTGGAGGTTCCTGACTCAGATGTGACGAGCCTCGGTGGGAGCTGCAGGTGCTCAGCACTTTTGAACCTGGAGTCTTAAAATATGTCCTAAGGGAGAGTCGGGGTGGGGGGGGATGTTCCTTCCTCCTCTGATGGGTTAAACCATGTCACCTAATCTGCTTTCATCTTCAGCGAGTGCCATAGACGGTGTTAGCCTGATAGTTCTGGGATGGTGCAAGGCCACGATTGGGCACTATCAGAACCCCCCATTCTGACTTCCTATCAGCACAGTGCTGCTGGGCAGGGCCTGAGCTTATGTTTCTTGGGAAGCAATGGAGGCCTCCAATGGTGGATAAGTTTGTCACAGGGGTGTTTTCTCCGGTGGAGATCTCTAGTTCTGTTTTCCTGCTGAAGGCATTTTGAGCTCCGTCTGAAGTAGGGATGTTAGCAACTAGCCCTCAACTCCAGCACAAAGTCCCATTCACTGTTTGTAGCCTGAGGGCAGCCCTCTGTTACCTTTGCTGTCCAAGGTAACAGAGGGCAGCACCCTCCCGCCCTGCCAGTGCAATACACCCCAGAGAAGACCAGGCTGCCCTCTGTTATCTTTGCTGCTGATTTATGGAAATTAACCCTTGCATGGGTGTCTCCAGGGCCAGAGAGTTAGCGCAAGGGTTTTGATTAGAATCATAGAATTATAGAGCTGGAAGAGACCTTAGAAGACCATCAAGTCCAGCCCCCTGCCCAAGGCAGGACCAATCCCAATTAAATCAACCCAGCCAGGGCTTTGTCAAGCCGAGACTTAAACACCTCTAGGGATGCAGACTCCACTACTTCCCTAGGTAACCCATTCCAGTGCTTCACCACCCTCCGAGTGAAATAGTTTTTCCTAATATCCAACTTGGACCTCTCCCACCACAACTTGAGACCATTGCTCCTTGTTCTGCCATCCGTCACTACTATGAACATCCTTTCTCCAGCCTCTTTGGAACCTCCCTTCAGGAAGTTGAAGGCTGCTATCAAATCCCCCCCTCACTCTTCTCTTCTGCAGACTAAATAGACCCAACTCTCTCAACCTCTCCACGTAGGTCATATGCTCCAGCCCCCTAATCATTTTGGTCGCCCTCCGCTGGACCCTCTCCAATGCATCCACATCCTTCCTGTAATTGGGGGCCCAGAACTGGACACAATATTCCAGATGTGGCCTCACCAGAGCCGAGTAAAGAGGAATAATCACATCTCTGGATCGACTGGCAATGCTCCTCCTAATGCAACCTAATATGCCATTAGCCTTCTTGGCTACAAGGGCACACTGTTGACTCATGTCCAGCTTCTCATCCACTGTAACCCCCAGGTCCTTTTCTACAGAACTGCTACTTAGCCAGTTGGTCCCCAGCCTATAACAGTGCTTGGGATTCTTCCATCCCAAGTGCAGGACTCTACACTTGTCCTTGCTGAACCTCATCAGATTTCTTGTGGCTCAATCCTCCAATTTGTCTAAGTCACTCTGGACTCTATCCCTGCCCTCCAGCGTATCTACCTCTCCCCCTAGCTTAGTGTCATCTGCAAACTTGCTGAGGGTGCAATCCATCCCCTCATCCAGGTCATTAATAAAGATGTTGAACAAAACCGGTCCCAGAACCGAACCTTGGGGCACTCCGCTAGAAACCAACTGCCATCCTGACATTGAGCCGTTGATCGCTACCTGCTGGGCCCGACCTTCCAGCCAGCTTTCTATCCATCTTACCGTCCATTTATCCAATCCACAGTCCCTTAACTTGCTGGCAAGAATATTGTGGGAGACCATATCAAAAGCCTTGCTAAAGTCAAGGTAGATCACATCCACTGACTTCCCCATATCCACAGAGCCAGTTACCTCATCATAGAAGCTAATCAGATTGGTCAGGCACGACTTGCCCTTCATGAATCCATGCTGACTATTCCTGATCACCTTTCCCTCTTCCAAGTGCTTCAAAATGGATTCATTGAGGATCCCCTCCATGATTTTTCCAGGGACTGAGGTAAGACTGACCGGCCTATAGTTCCCTGGATCGTCCTTCTTCCCTTTCTTAAAGATGGGCACTACATTTGCCTTTTTCCAGTCATCCGGGATCTCTCCTGATCTCCACGACTTTTCAAAGATAATGGCCAAAGACTCCTCAATGACATTTGCCAACTCCCTCAGTACCCTCGGATTCATTAAGTCCGGACCCATGGATTTGTGTACGTTTAGCTTTTCTAAATCGTTCCTAACCTATTCTTTCCCCACCAAGGGCTGTCCACCTTCGTCCCATATTGCGTCACATCCCCCCCAGCTGCCGCTCTGCATGCAAAGGCGCTGAGTCGGTCCCTGCTCCACACGTTTCTTTTCATTCAACCTGCTGTCTGTGTGTGTATGTGGTGATGAATGAAAAGAAATGTGCGGAGCAGGGACCGACTCAGCGCCTTCGTGCACGGCTTCCCTAGGCTGTGCAATGCAGAGCGGCAGCTGGGGCGGTTGTGCTGTGAACCGGCACGAGCCAGACTGAGCGCTGGGGCTGCCTACCCTTATCAATTAGTTGACAGAAAATCTGTCAACTATTTGATTAGGAAAGTATTCTCATTTTAACATCCCTGGTATGAAGACACATGGCCGGGGTCTGAAAGGCTCCAAATGCAGAGTCCTCCAGGGTCTGGCTTTCAGTTTGGCCTGTTAGAGAGATAGAGGCCAGCTGTAAACTTCCAGTCTGGATCAGAACCATCCTGCAGTTTGTGCATGGTGAAATCCAGCAACACTCAGGCCCAACTCTTATTCCTCCTCTAGCTGGTTAATGAAATGCTACTGATGCGCCTGTTGCATTAGGTGAGCGATCTGGGGAAGCATCGTGTTGTGCAGTGGTTAAGTAACAGCAGGGCAAAGGGAAGAATGGCCTTGTGGATAAGACACAGGACTGGGACTCAGAAGATCTGCAGTTTACTCCCTTCTCTGCCACTGACTCCCTGTGTGACCTTGGGCAAGTCACTTATTTGCTGCATCTCCATTTTCGCATTTGCCAAGTGGGATAGTCACCCTTTCCCCTCTCCTGGGTGAAATTCATTCCTGTTGGTGCAGTGCCCAGCACTACAATGGCAAGTGCCAGCGAAAAGCCTACACTGAAGCAGGGAAGGGACGGGGTGCAGAAAGGAAAGATGTCTTTTTAGCTTCTCGGCATTGATGAGGCCATCTTCCAAATCCATCCCCCCTTGGATTGGGGGGGGGGGCTGGCTCACAGGGTATGTCATGCTGAAGAATGCAGGTGGAATGGGGGGAAATTCAGAACTACAAGATCCCACGTGCTGTCTGTACCGTGTGTAGGAAAGTGACAGCAATAGCAGCAGCTGCTGTTTTAAAGGTGCTCCCATCCATTCCCCACTGTGCTGCTTCACTGTCATTGTGTTGGGAGCGAAACTCTCTGAGCCTGGAGCTGAAAGAAGGAAGCAACTGCTTTTTATTAAGAAATAAATTCAGTTATCTGAGCAAGATGGCCCCAGTGATGTCTTGCTTTAGGCATAGTAACAGAGATGTAGCCGTGTTAGTCTGGTCTAGCTGAAACAAAAGAGAGGACTATGCAGCACTTTAAAGACTAACAAGATGGTTTATTAGGTGATGAGCTTGAAGTGGGTCTGGCCCACGAAAGCTCATCCATCACCTACTAAACCATCTTGTTAGTCTTTAAAGTGCTGCATAGTCCTGTCTTTTGCTTTAGGCAGGCTGCAGAGAAATGCTACCCACTAGCCCTCAACTCCAGCACAAACTCCCATTGAATGTTTGTAGCCTGAGGGCAGCCCTCTGTTACCTTTGTTGCTGATTTATGGAAATTAACCCTTGGATGGGTGTCTCCAGGGCTACAGAGTTAGTGCAAGGGTTTGGGGCTTAGTGTCTGCTCCCTTTATTTTGCAGAAGCTGCACAAGTATTTCCCCATCTCTGAAATCGGGGTGCTGCAGGAAGACTCCTCCAATATCCTGGAGCTGATTCGTGTGGCCTTTGAGGTAAGAGACAACTTTGCGGATCTCAGTCTGGCTCACAGAATCTAACGACTGGGCAGCTGGGTATGGGAAGCATTGTGCAGGGGAAAGACCTGTGGGGCTCTCTGTGACCCCCTGGGCAGGTGAGAAGGGATGTTGTGGATGGGTTATGTTTTGAAGATAATAATAAAAAACAGAGATATACCTATTTCATAGAGCTGGAAGGGACCTTGAGAGGTTATTGAGTCCAGGCCCCTGCCCTCACAGCAGGACCAAGTACCATCCCTGACAGATTTGCCCCAGATCCCTAAATGGCCCCCTCAAGGATTGACCTCACAATCTGGGGTTTAGCAGGCCAGTGCTCAAACCACTGAGCCCTCCCTCCCCAAGTGTTATTGGAATCTATCTTTTGTTCTTCCATCCCAGCGTATCCGTTCCAAGATGGACATCCGGGCGGACTTAGTCCCTAAGTCCATGAAGACAGAATTTACCTCCTTGAAATATGAAAAGACAGAGTCTGGCTCATTCCAAGTCACCCGAGGGGAAGTGGTAAGTCCTACACTTAGTTTCTATCCCATTGTTTGGGGTACCCAGGGTTGAGAGTCACCTTGTTTGTTACCTCCTTGCTTCCAGCGTGAGAGAGACTTGATTGTGCTGAACTAGGTGTCCGCTCCCTGACACCACCAACTGTCAGCCATCCCAGCAGTCTTCTCTGGGCTATGCCAGATGAGCTTTGCTTTGCAGGTTAACAGTAGCTGCACCCCAATTCCTGAGTGCCTTTGAAAAGCTTTCCTGTTCTGTCCAGCGCCTGACATTGGACACTCACAAACAATACCAGGTTTGCTGTCTCCAAGGGATCAGTACATGCAGCTTGACTGGTTCAGCACAAGACCAGCTCCTATACAACATCACAGCACTGAGATATAGGCTATGACTAGACTGTAGCGCTTTTCCAGGATATCGAAGGTATCCCGGAAAAGCAATGCCACATCCAAGGAACATGTCCGCTTTTCCAAAAAAATTTTTGAAAAAGCAGATGCGCTCTTTCATCATCCCTGTAAACCTCATACTATGAGGCATAAGGGATGTGTTGAAAGAGCAGGTTTTTCGGAAATTTGGTGCAACGTAGACATGCCAAATTTTGGAAAAGCCTCTTTCGAAAGAACAGTGGAAAAAGATACACAATAGTCTAGACGTAGCCATAGTTAGAGTGAAAACAATCAGAAATGTATTATCAAGGATTAAGATTGAAGAGATAATGAATAAGGATACTAAAAACAGGATGGTTACATGCAAAACAAAGCAGAGCACACTTCCTAGAGCAGTGGTCTCCAACCTTTTTAGCCACAAGATCGGTTTTCCAATTTAAGTGCAATGTAAGATCTACCTCAAACCCAAATACCCTTGCCTGGCTTCCTTCCCCATCTTCTCTGAGGCCCCACCCCTGGTCCACCCCTTTTTCTGAGGCCTCACCCTGCTCACTCCATCCCCCGTCCTCCCTGAATCTCATTCACTTTTACCAGGCTGGGGTAGGGGGTTGGGGTGCAGGCTCTGGTCTTGGGTCAAGGGGTTCGGAGTGTGGGAGGGGACACCCTGAAGGTAGGGAGGTGGGGTGAGCTCTAAGGGATAGGGCATTTGCCTGTGGAGCACAGGATTGGAGTCATCCCCCACCCTGGGAGTGGCCAGACAGCCAACACAGGCTGCCCCAGGGATGGAGCTGTCTCCTGCATTAGGAAAGCAGGATAAGGGATGTGCTGGTCATGGGGTGGGTTCTTGAGTAGCTTAGGGATCGGGCATTCACCTGGAAAACATAGGCTGGGGGGTTCAAGTCCTGCCCACCCTGGCAGTGATCAGACAGCCAACACAGGCTAAGGGACCTGTGGGAGGTAGGGTGAGATCTCATGTGGCCTAAGGGATACAGCATTTGCCTGGGGAGCATAGGGTGGTGGGTTCAAGTCCTATCCCCCTTCCACCCACCCTAAGGCAGATTCACTCCTGTACTACCTCCAAAAGCAGCTGGCATGTACAGCAATGGCTCCATCTCTCCATGGGCTGCCCCTCCTCTACTGGCCATGGCTCTCCATTATTGATCAAAGGAAGCTGCAGGAGTGGTGTCTGCAGGCAAGGACAGCATGTGGAGACTCCCTGCTCTGACTTTCTCAGGGGCTTCAGGGACATGCCAGCCACCTCCAGGAGCACAATTACCACAGGGATAATTACTCCAGCCACAACAGGTTAGGCACTTTGGAACTTACAACTCAAAGAATTAAATTTAAGCATGAGAGAGAAATGAAAGTTATGAAATGCACAGACCATCAAAAACCAAAAAGCACAGACCACCAAAAATAACCCACTTTGCAAGCAGTAAAAGTAGTAACAACAACCCCCCATATATGTGTTGGGTCAGGAGATGAGAGGGAAGGACAGTGTGTGTTTGTGAGAATGACAGACACACACACGCTATGTGAGAGTGACAAAGATTTGCATTGCCAAGCTCTCTCCACCCCCTTTTCTCTGTGGAGACAGGGTACAGGAGTGGGGGGAGGAGGGACAACCTGACATCAGCACCTCCCCTCTTCTCCCTCCCACATCCTGCACAGTGAGTAGGAGACTCAGGGGAGCAGCTCCAAGGCAGAGGGCAGGAGCAGCATGACAGTGGGTGGAGGGGCAACTGAAGTGCCAGCACTTGATAGCTTCCTGGCCAAACCAGGCAGGATCACCTGCCAGAGGCTCCAAGATCTTCCGGTAGAGCCCGATGTACTGGTTGGTGACCACTGGCCTAGAGTCTAACCGTAACAATGGAGATGGGAGACAGCCCTGGCTGTGTAGGGGCTGGCGTGGGTGATGACTTGGCACCTCCCCCATATGCAGTAACCAGACTTTGGGTGTCTGGTCAATAGATCTGACCAGACACCATCAGGTCCCCTTTCCAACTGGACTTGCCAGTCAAAAAGTGGACACCCTACTGTGACACAAGTCTTTATTAGAAACCTCCTGTGGTATTTATGGATAAATACCATGACAGTGGTGTGCTGCGGTTGTGAGTTTGTCAGGGTGTTAGGAGCTGTTGTTACCCAATAGCGAGCCCTTTGCCAGTCGGAGCTGAGTGGTGTTAGAGTCATACCACCCCTCTTACCCTGAGACACTTGGGGTCAGCCACTGGCTGATCTGCAGACATTGAATCATAACCCTCTTGCTTGCACAAGGCTTGTCCCATAGTATTTTCTCTGCCCTTAATATTCACAGTGTCCATGCTCTGCTCTTGGAGAGTGATGTAGCTGGTTGGCATTAGTTCCTTTGGTTTGATGCAGTCATACCAATGGATATTGATCTGTCAGGGTCCCAAATCTTCCGTTAATACACAGGGTCTGACTGGTTTGACATCCCATACAATGGTACAACAGTCTTTTCCCATGATAGAATAATTCTCTTCCATGGGCGTTAGGATTTTACTTACAAAAGCAATGGGATGTTTTTTGTTACTTCCCCCTGTTTGTGTCACCACTGCACTCCAGCCAGTGTCTGATGCACCAGTGCATAGTCCAAAACATTTTGTCAAAATTTGAACAGGCTTTTCCGACGGGATTTTCTTTACCTTGTCAAAGCCTTCAAGCTTTTATTTGGCTTTTGCACAAGTCTGTGATAGCAGACACAGTGCCACTGAAACGCTCATGAATTGGCAGTAATAATTAACCAAACCTATCAAAGATTGCACTTGTTTTTCAGACTGGGGCATAGGCCAGTTAACGAGAGCTTCCACTTTCAGGAGATGAGGAGAAATCTGGCCACCTCCTAATCAATGTCCTAAATAAGTAACTTCACCATTGTACATGTTGACATCTGTACACTGAGACCTGCACCTCTGAGTTTTATGCATGCAATTCCCAAGTGGTTTTTAATGATTTGACCAAGAAATGCTAAACAGTGCAATGTTGTCAGTAAAATCCCTGGCAAAATCTTGTAGCTTATTTAACACTTGATTTAACAAGCCCCTGAAAAGTGGTTCCCGAAATCCTGCGCTCCACGAGACCCTTCATGCCTTCCATCTGAGAGATTTTTCTGGCCCCCATCACCATGATGTCTGAGCACCTCTGCCTTGTGTACTATGCTTGCAACATCTCTGGGAAGTAGGGCGGTGCTGTTATCTCTATTTTAGAGACCGGGAACTGAGGTACAGAGACTAAGTGATTTGTCCAGGGCCATACAGGGAGTCTATGGCAAAACAAGGAAATGTATCTAGGTCTCTTGAGTGTCAGGCTAGTGTCCCAACCTCTGGGCCATCCTTCCTGTCTTGTGTAAATTAACAGCCATTTTGGCACAAGCATGTTCCTGGTGTTCTCAGAGTAACAGCTGGACTTAAGCGCCTGGAAGCAGGCACAGTCTTGTGGTGTGTTTGTACTGCCCTTAGCACAATGGGGGCCTCCATTTATGATCTAGGTGCTACTGCAATCGAGAAGAATAGTAGCTGAAGGTACCTTACAGCCAGGGCAAGAGAGTTGCCCCCGATTCATTTATTGTCCTGGAAAGGAGATGGGAATTTTTTAAAAAAATAAGCTATTTCCATCATTCCCTTTGCAGTCCCTTTAGCCTGTCACCTCCAGGCCACCAGTTCAAAACCATCAGAGCAGCCTCTGGATCTAGGAAGGATGTTTGGACACTGCCAACTAACAGATGAGTCTCTTCCATTCAGGGCAGCTTCCAGGTGCGTGTGAAAGCTCACGAATATGTGGGCGGGGAGCACGTCTGCAACCTCCCCGAGGAAGACCTGCAGGGGGAAATCCATGTGAAACCCTCCTCTTTGAGTGACAGCCTGAAAATTGAGGCCTCTGTCATCTGCGACATCTGCCCCTGCGAACAGGTATGGAGGCTGCATGCCCACCCTCTTTGCTTCCGGGAGGAACCCCGGGAGGTTTTCTTCTCTGACACAGACAGGGATTGTAATGAATTGGCTAGCATGCGCGCGTGCTACTGCCCTCTCCTGGATGGAATCCTCCCTGCTCAACTGTGTGTCATATACCCTTGGCAGCTACTGGCTAATGGAGATTCCCCTTTAGCTCAGGTGGCTGGAGTTTGTGCTTTTAGAGCAGGAATTCTGCCTTTGCCGCTGCCATGAATGCACAAGTCGCTGGGGTGAGCCACGTATTATCAGCTGCAAAGAGCTTGGTTGCCACGGGTTTGTTTCACCATTGAGGGTCCGTGGGTGGAATAAGTTTACAGGTGTGTCTGCTCAGGGTGCTATGGGCAGAATTTCTGGGCATTTTGAGGGGGGCCTCCCAAGTGAAGTGAGTTCATTATTCCCAGTTTCCTGTGGAACAGATTCCTGATCAGGCCAAGGAGACATTTTGTTACAGAGCCATGTGTGCAGAACCTGGTAAAGAGAGCTCCCCTTGCATCTCGCTTGAAGATCTGCCCATCCTCTCACCTCCCGTTTCTTCTTCATGTGCCTTAGGGGGCCATCAGCAGAGGGTTCTAGAGCCCTTAGAGCGGGGGTGGTCAAATTCTGGATCTGATCTGCCAGGGTCAGCCTCTGGCGAGCCCCCACACCACCCTATTTACTTGCGCCTCCACAGGTAATGGGGATCACAGCTCCCGTTGGCCACGGATCGCCATTCCCAACCAATGGAAGCTGCAATCACCCATACCTGTGGAGATGCAGGTGAATATAGCAGCAGCAGCAGCAGCCCGCCAGGGCCTAACTCTGTTGAACCGCCTCTGTTTTATTGCCTCCACACATGCCTTAAAGCAGGGGTGGGCAATAATTCTTTGCCGGGGGCCACTTCAGAAATTTCTGACCACACAGGAAGGGGCAGAACATTGAGCGGAAGGAGCTAGGGTTGCCAGGTGTCCGGTTTTGAATGTGACAGTCCAGAATTTGAGCTTTCTGTCTGGGAAACAAATTGAGAAAATACCGGACATAGAAATGTCTGGTATTTTCTAATTAAGTTTTTATTATTATTGTGAGTATCCATACGTAGTTGCATACTGCCTGGCTGGTAGACACGCTCACACTGCGTGCGCGTGTCTACCAGCCAGGCAGTACACAACTACGTAGTAGAGAGGAAGGGGGCGGGGTGGGATGGAATCCCCGGGGCCAGACAGAGGACCGTGTGCGGGACAGGCAGCACCCTGGGATCTGCGTGTGCCTGGGCCAGCCCCACTCCCCGCTGGCCTGTTCCTCCCCCTCCCGCTCCCCCCCAGCCAGCCCCGCTCCCCCCAACCCCCTCCCGGCCAGCCCTGCTTCCCACCAGCCGGTTCCCCCCCCCGCGATCTCCTCTGGCCAGCCCCGCTCCCCCTGACCCCCTCCCAGCCAGCCCTGCTCCCGTCCTGGCCGGTCTTCCCTGCCCCCCTCCCCGATCTGAGATCAAGTGTGTCCGGTATTTTTTTTTAAACCACCTGGTAACCCTAGAAGGAGCGGGGCCAAAATATTTCTGGGTTCCCCACCCCCAGACAATGATTGGTCTGGGGATCAGGGAGTGCCTTTGCCCCCACCCCACGTTCCCCCAAGGTGCCCATGCCCCTGACGTGGGAGGAGACTTCCCTCGCTCCCCTGCCCCTAGGCCAGTTAGGGCCTGGGGGCAGGGGAGCACTCAAAGCCTCCTCCACCCTGCCAGGTGCATGTGGCGCTTTGAAGCGCCACTCACTGCTCGCAGGGCGGGGGCAGAGCAGAGAAGGCTTCACGCGCTCCCCCGCCCCCTGGCCCTAATTGACCTGGAAGCGGGGGAGCAGCAGGGCCTCTGTGGGCTGGATCCATCCGCTTGGCGGGCCAGATCCAGCCTGCAGAGGCCCTTTTGCCCACCCCTGCCCTAGAGCCTGCTAGTCCTTGTTACATGTGATTGGGGCCGAGTTCCTGGTGGAGGACCAGTAACGCCCCCTCCTTTTCCTTACAGCAAAAGATGGTTCGATCGTCCCAGTGCAGTTTCAATGGGGACTTCGTCTGTGGGCAGTGCACCTGCTACCCAGGCTGGTAAGGATCCTGTCTAGCTCTGTGAGGGTCCAGTCCTAGAAACTTCCCCCTCCAGGCTTCAGTTATCAGTGGAGATCAAAAGATCTTGGTTTAAGCTCCCTCCCCCTGTATGCGATGCTGTCTCTGCGGATGTGAATATCCCTGCCCCCTCCCTGCTCCCACGCCAGGGATCTGTCCCCTGATGGGCCCCCATGGAGCCTCTGCCTTCTAAGGACTCAGTGTGTGTGTCTCTGCCAGGCGAGGGGACATGTGTGACTGCTCCACAGCCTCTTCCAGCGACAACCAGGCCTGCATCCGGCCTGGCGACTCGGAGCCCTGCTCGGGGCGGGGCGAGTGCCTCTGTGGGAAATGCCAGTGCTATTCTGAGGACCTGACCCAACGCTACGACGGCAACTACTGCGAGTACGACAACTTCCAGTGCCAGCGCACCTCAGGCTTCCTCTGCAATGGTGAGTCAAGAGCTGAGCGGCTGGCACCTGCCCACTGAGACGGGGCTGCTGGCTGGCCGCAGGGGCTCCCAGGCAGCAGCAGCTGCAACGGGATGGAGCAGCCACCGAGCTTTGCCATTCATGCCCCTCACGGTGTGAGCTTCAACTCGATATGCGAACGCCCTACAGTGCAGGGGGGTGAACCAGCTGGGGTGGCTGGTGGGTCTGAGCGTTGAAGGCAGGAACATCCCCCGGGGTCAGGCGCGAGGGATGCTGCCCTGTGCGGCGCTCACCTGTAGCACCTGCTCTTTCTCCGCAGACCGCGGTCACTGCTACATGGGCCAGTGTGCCTGTGAAAGTGGCTGGGGGGGTGAAGGCTGTGAATGTCCTACCAGCAATGACACCTGCATCGACAGCAAAGAGGTAGGTTACTTCGCCACCGGGGCCAGCACTGGGTGCAGGATTGTTCCATGCTGGGGGGGGAGGGGGCAGGGCCAACTAAGTGGAGGTTGGGACTGACTTTCCTGGGGCCCTGGTTTCAAAGGGTTCTGGGTCAGAGAGAAATCTGGTCTAATTAAGCTGGGGCACTGGATGGCCTGAGGGAAGCAAGTGCGGCTGTGGGTAGCACAGTGCTCTCCCTAACGCAGTGAGTGAGTTTCTTCCTGACCCCAGCTGCTGATCAGCTCCTGCCCTGACACATGAGGATTTGATGGGTGGTATCATTTTTATCTGGTCTCACTGTGGGTAAATGATGGGGATGGGGGGAGAAGGTGACTTGACAACGCTAAAGAGGAGCCACTGCTCTAGGATCTCTGTTACCAGGGAGGGCTTGTCACTAGTGCCAGAGGCTGATCTGCACCCCCTCTACCCCTGCAGGGGATCTGCAATGGCCGCGGGAGATGCGAGTGTGGCCGGTGCATCTGTGACAAGCCTTCTCCATACATGGATCCCACCTGTGAAATCATCCAGTCCTCGGTAAGGCCCACTGGTCAGAGACGGATACATCTAATGTGTCACTGTGTCATGAGCGCTGCTCACAGCCTGGCTCCTGAGCCCCTAGGAGAGCAGGTAGCTTTGGAGAGGGCTGCAGGGGGGAATCCTAACCCAGGCCAAGAACACACCCATGCCAGAAGCAATCTCCTGGGGATGGATCTGCTCTCTCCTCAGGTTTCCATTCTAGGGCATCGGGGCTAGCGTGGCTACAGAAGGCTCTCAGCCAAGTTTGCTTAGCTCACAGGAGCTCTTAAACTGATAAATAAAGCAGTATACCAAGATATGCACTTACAGGAAGGGAGCATGCCTAGTGGTTGGAGCATACATCTGGGATTTCACTCCTGGCTTCTCTTTCTGATTCTCTGACACACTTAACTTCTCATTGCCTTCGTTTTTCCAACTGTCAAATGAGCAGTGTACTTAGCTACATCCCAGGAGCATGGGAAATTGGGTTGATAATGTCTGCAAAAGCTCTTGGCAATCCTGAGATGAGTGCTGCTATTGCAGGGCAGAATATCGGAGTAGATTATTTCACTGGGATAGGACTGATTCAAGTCCCAGCTCTCAATATCTCCAACATTTGGGAAAGATCAGCTCTGGGTCAACCTGCTGTGAGCCAGCGCCTGTCTGTTGATCCACTGCGTGCATGGTGTGCATCCGTTTGAATCTGCGGTCGGGGTGGGTTTTGCCCACTAAAAGACGTTAGGAACCAGCTGCCAAAATCTGGATCTGGGTTCAGATTCCAAATTCCACCTCCAGGCACCAAAAGAAAAGCATCCAGGCTGTGTGGGGTTGGAGTCTGTGAAGGGATTTTAAGTGACCTGAGCTGGATACCCACTCGCCTTCCCTGCAGAGTCAGTCTGCATGTCACCTCCACACGCTTTCACTTTAGTTCTGCCCCCCAGTCTTACTCTGCTGATGAGGGCATATGGATTCTCTCCAATGCTCATCCTTCAGAGTCCGGTATTGTCCCTCCCTCTCCCTCTGCCCCCCTCACTCTCCGATGTCGTGTCTCTGGTGTGCAGTTCTTCCTGGGGATGTGCGAGGACGTTCGAAGCTGCGTCCAGTGCCAGGCCTGGGGGACCGGGGAGAAGAAGGGGCAGAAATGCAAGGACTGCCCTTTCAAGGTCCAGATGGTGGACGAACTGCAAAAAGGTACTGAGCCCTCCTGCAGGCGTCAAAGCTCTGCGTGTATGTGCCGTGACTTCCTTGAGCCCCGCAGGGATCTTGTGGGAGCACGTGTGTACATCCGCATCCAGATATGCGTACGTGTGTGTGTGCGTGTGTGTGTGTACAGCACCTAGCACAATGGGGCCCCTATCGCAACTGAAGCCTCTGGGTATATCCTTCCATGAGAACGGTTGTCCCCTCTCTCTGCAGCAAAGGAGGTGAGCGAGCACTGCTCGTTCCAGGATGAGGAGGACGACTGCACGTACCACTATACCCTGGAAGGGGAGCCCAGCACGATGCGCAACAACACCATCCTGGTGCAGAAGAAGAAAGGTGAGCGGGGCCCTGGTGTGGGAAGGAGATGTGGCTACACATCAGAGCTAGCAGGGCCTTGTGCACGTGCCAACCGCTGATCACAGCCTGGCCTCTCTGCCCCTCACTGGTGTCAGGACTGCAAACACGAAGTCTGGGATCCCTCCGGTGACCATGCCACTGGCCACTTCTCTCCTCACAACGCGTCAGGCAGCACCCCAGGGGATGAGAGCTGCCCCCCCATCACAGCACAGGCACAGCAAGGGCAGGGAAGGCGCAAGCTTCCCTATTGCCGTCCTAGAGGGGCCACCTCAGGGCTGAGAGCCTTGTTCAGCCTGCAGCTCATGTCTCCAAAGACACCTGCAAATCCTGGTTGCCTGCCCTACAGAGGGTGCCTACCCCACAGCAATCAGCTGAAATACTGAGGCACCCCCATGCTGAGCCTCCAGCCATGTCCAGCCCCAGGCACCTGCCTGGCTGGCGCGGTAGAAGTAATGGTAAAGGATCTGGCCAGCCACAGTCATGCAGCTGAGACTGCCAGCAGAGGGGCTGGTAGTGCCCACGGGGATGATTACTGGGAGCTGACTGAGATTCCCCCCAGTTCATCCCACCAGGCCACCGCACAGCCACCAGTGGGGAGCATTTTTCAGTCCCCCTTGCCCTAGGCTGGCTGAGAACTGGCTACACTCTAGGGGGTGAAGAGCTGGCACCTCCACCCCTTTCCCTGTCACTTGTGGGAGTCTTTGAGTGAGCGCCTGGGGCAGTCGCAGGGATGTTACTGCTCCATCCCCAGGAGAATTCTGGCCTGCCCCTCTCCCCCTTCTCTGGCTCTGCTGCCCTTCCCTCCCCTTCTCGTCGCACCCCGGACATGCCAGGCTGCTGCTGCCCCTGCTAACTGCTAGTTTATTGCTGCCGGTTACAGAGTGCCCACCGGGAAGCTTCCTGTGGCTCATCCCCCTGCTCATTTTCCTGATGTTGCTGCTGGGGTTGCTGCTGCTGCTCTGCTGGAAGTACTGCCCCTGTTGCAAGGTGAGAGTCGGGTCCCGCCATGCCATGCAGCACTCAAGCGCCCAGGGCACAGGAGGAGACTGAAACCCAACCATGGGAAAGCAGCAGTTCAGACCCGTCTGGTGCTGCCTGGCTTTCGGAAGACACTTTCCCGAAGGCCCCGTCATGCCTTTGTCGATCCAGCTCGGAAGCCGAAGGGGCTGCATGTAAAGTGGTCTGGGGAAAGAGGGCCAGTTCTTGTGGGACCTGAGGGCAATTCTGCCAGTGGCTTCAGTAGGAGGGAGATTGGAGCCGGAACGTACCAAAAGTCCTGGCACATCCGGGACTGTGTCCCACTTAGGGTCAACACACTTTTGATTGCCCACATGGGGCAGCAGTTGCTCTGTGGTTTAGTGGGCAGGTGTCTGGGCTTCCCTCACATGGTTAGCTCAGGCAGTGTTCTGCCCACACAACCACAAAAAACCGTGGAACAACACAGCTAGCTGGGCCACTGGGGTGTTTAACGATGGCTGGGTTTGTGAGGCAGAGTGGGCCAATGGGAGGAAAGGATGCTAGGTTCTGTTTATACACAATCCATGACTTTCTTGATGATTTTTTTTTAAATTAAGCCACTAATTTTTTGGGTCTTCTATCAAATGTGGGTTGTTTTTCCCATGTCTCCAGAGCAGTAACTGCTGCCAAGGAAGCTGCTAGGCAAACGGAGGGGTTAATAAAGTAGAGGCCATGTTGGCTCTGTTGTATTTAACACAAACACACCAGACCCCACACACATCTCCCCCCCCCATGTACTCAGAGCCAAATGCAGCATTGGCCAAAGAGGCACATAGGTTCTCTCTAGGACCGAAGCTCAGCCGGAGGTGAGGGAAGGAGACAAGATGTCTCTCCCACACGGCGTCAGCTCCCTTGTGGCTTAGCAGGTTTCCATGAACGTGTGTGTGTGTGTGTGTGGGGGGGGGATTCTGCCCTCACCCCAGAGGCCAGGCTCGAATGGAAGCCTGCCATGCTCAAGCTGTCCCCCGTGGTGCTGTCGTGTGCACAGGCCAGGATGGCCTGGGGGCTAAGGGAGATGGTGGGGAGCAAAGGGACATGGCCTCAGCATTCCTAGTGACCTGGGGTTGGCAGCTGTTGCTATGGAGACCCTGTGAATTGCCTCCATGTCACCCCCATGGCTTCCTGTTGCTGATCAAGCCCCCTCTGGCGGCACGGGGAGCTTTCTCCAGCACTGTGCTCCGAGGAGCTCCAGGCCACAGAGGGACTCTCCATTTCTGTGTTTTGTCTCCTAGGCTTGCCTGGCCCTGCTGCCCTGCTGTGCACGAGGTACCAGCATGACGTTGTTCGGGGGGGGGGGGGGGAGTGGGGTGCTTGCAGAGTCGAGTGAGAGGGGTGCACTTCCTGTTCGGATAAGAAGGGGAGGGGCTGGGCGAGAGCAAGACGCCCAAGTAGGATTGACCCTTCCAGAGCGGGAAGGGCTCAGCAGGGCAAAGGTTCTGAGTGGAGACCATCAGCCAAAGGCCTGGGTGGGAGACTGGAGGGCTGAGCTCTCCATGCGGCGTGTGCTTGCTCTGGGGCTGCTGCTAGAATGCCCCTGGAGCATGGCAGCTGAACGGGCACTGTCTCATCCTCTGTAAGGGCCCGGCTGGCATGATGCACCCTCATTGCCCTTGCGTCCCCCAGGAGCCATGCAGAGGCTGCTGGCATCCTGGGCTTGTCACATGGAGTAATGATCCCTAAGGGCAAAGCCCCGGGCCCCAGGCAGTGTCTCCAGGAAGGTTCTCCTGGGGGCAGTGATCTCAGGAGGGGTAAGTTCACAGGGGCCAGGAAGACGTTGCAGCTGCTGTGAGGAGAGAGGGTTTAATGGGCCCCTTGCTGGCCTCTTGGCAGAGAGGCCGAGGATGAGCTGGGCCGTGGAGTCAGACTCCCTGGCAGGGCAGGGCAGTGTGATGATGCAGCCTGCTCTATGGAAAAACAGAGGGTCTGTCAGTCCAGCTCCTCCCACCAGCCTTGCGTGAGTGCAGGGCAGAGCATGAGCCTGGGAGCCCGCTGGCTTTAACCTGCTCCCCCCAACCCCACAGGCCGCACTGTCGGGTTCAAAGAGGATCACTACATGCTGCGGCAGAGCCTCATGGCTTCGGACCACCTGGACACCCCCATGGTGCGCAGTGGCTCTCTGAAGGGCAGAGACACTGTCCGCTGGAAGATCAACAACAATGTCCACAAGCCGGGCTTCTCTGCCCACGCCGCCACGAACCCCAAGCTGCTGAGTGAGCACCAATGCAGGGGGGTGCTGGTGGGGAGGGCTGGGTGTGGCCTCCCGCAGACACCAGATGGGAAGAGCGTTTGGCTCTCCTGGGGTCTCTTCCTGGCCCTTCGCTATCCCCAGCTCCTTTCCCAGGAGAACAGCCCCTGCAAGGAGACACCCCTTCCCTTTCTCTTCCCCCGCTCCCAAGGGATCGACCCCTGCCCCCCACAGTGTATCCTGGCTCTGTTGCAGTGACTGCAAGGTTCCCCCAGGCTGGCCGCCATGAGCATCCCTGCTGTTAGTGCAGGCAGCTGCTGAGACAGGGAGCTGGTGAGAAGCTGCCTTGCTCGGGCTCTGGCTGTCTTGCTGCCCAGTGCTTACTGCATGCAGCAGCTGGTCTGAGCCCAGGAACATAGGTGCTGCTGGCTGGGGTCTGGGCCACCAAGGCCCCAGTTTCTCCTGGCTCAGACAGGGTGGTTTCTTGGGTGGTTTCTCAGGTGGCCAGTGAAGGGGTCTAACTGGGGATTCCTCTCTCCAGTTCCTTATGGCGTCTCACTGAGACTGGCCCGGCTTTTCACTCAGAACCTCATGAAGCCGGACACCCGCGAATGTGAGCAGCTGCGCAAGGAGGTGGAGGAGAACGTAAGGGGCCAACCCACTACCTCTGGGGTTTACCGTTTGGGGCAGAAGGAGCAAGGCACTGCCACTGCTGGAGCTAGGGCTGGGAACGCACGGAGCCAGTTGGGCTGGGAATGGATGGAAACAGAGGTGGATTCTGAAGGGCGCGTTTTACCTGAGGAGGTTCTCTGTGCATGGGGAGGGGCGTGTTACCTCCCTGCCAAGGGGGATACAGAGGAGGGGGAGGCCTTGGGTTCTCTGGCTGGGGTGGTACAGAAGATGGGCAGGAGAGTGGGGTTATAGCAAGGGAGTCAACTAAGTGGAGTCTGCTCAGTTTGCTGGCAGCATGGTGCCTACTGTGCTAAGAGTCCCCATGGGGCTGTAACATGTTCCCTTGCTCCTTACAGCTGAACGATGTCTACAAGCACATTCCTGGTGCCCACAGACTCCAGCAGACCAAGTTCAGGTGAGTGACCCAGGGACAGGGCGGATAGAGGGGGGCTGGGAATAAGGAAGGGTTGGGGGCAGTCAGGCTCCAAACTCCCAGCTCTGGCACTGTGGTTGGCTCTCTGACTTCGAAGGGCACCTAAGCTCTTCAGGGTGGTTTCTGGAGTAATCCTTCCCAGTGGGCTGGGTGCAGAGGTACCCCTAGGACCATGATGTGAGTGCCATGGGCCCTGCAAAGGCATCACTATGGGCTCTCTGGACTACTTCAGGCTCCGTACACGGGACTAAAATGCTATGGGTCTAATCACATCGCACTGAAGTCAGTGAGAAAATTCCCATAGCTAGCAATGAGTACCAGGGTTTGGCCCCTCTGAGCTGGAAGAATTGTTCACCCGGGTTAACGCTCTCTATACTGCATTCCTGGACACATCTGCTACGGTATGTGGAAAAGCTGGGTCATAGGGAGCAGCGGAATAAGTAGGGAACAGTCACGGTGTAGGGCAAAGAAGGGAGATGCCGTGTATGGAACTTGCTTGCCTGACACTGAGGCCGCATCCCACAGTACGCAGGGCTCTTCAGCGCTTGCGCTCGCGTGCCACACGTTGCGCCCGAGTGAGAACCGAAATTGGAGGGAAAAACCAGAAGTGGGACTCAAATTCCTACCCTCAGTGTTGCCCAGAGAGTGCTTTGCTGCTGGAGTCAGCAGAGCAGCTCTCATAGCTCTATGCCCGCTATAGACAGATTCTAGCTACTTAAAGACCTTCGTGGCTCCCCAATGGGATTTGGAGGGGCTATTCACACTTGCTGGTCTGTTTTTTCCTAGGCTGCAGCCCAACGCTGGAAAAAGGTAGGTGGAGTGTTTGTGTCTGTGTGTGTCTGTCTCCCGCTTTGTCTTGGCGCTCCTCATCTGTGCAAGTGTCTGTGCAGGTGTGTATGAACTGATTGAAAGCTTTGGTGGCTGACTAGCGCCCTATTGGCTGGTTGGCTGATAGACAGAGCAGGGACACAATGTGACCTCCTGTGTCTCCCTCCCCTGACCGGGCTGCAGGCAGGACCACACGATTGTGGACACGGTGCTCACCGCTCCCCTTTCGGCCAAGCTGGACATTGTGAAAGCGACAGAGAAACATGTCTCTCAGGAGGCTTTCAATGAGCTGAAGGTGACACCTGGTTACTACACCGTGACCTCTGACCAAGGTAGGAGACAAGCTCTGGGCTTATTGACCAAGGCAAAATAGGGGCTTGTGAGGAGGGACCCTCCCAACTCTGCCCTTTCACCCTCTCTGCCGGCATAGATGCCCGTGGGATGGTGGAGTTCCAGGAAGGAGTGGAACTCGTGGATGTCCGGGTTCCACTCTTCATCAAGGATGAAGACGATGATGAAAAGCAACTGCAAGTGGAGGCCATTGATGTCCCCATGGGAACAGCAAAAATTGGACGCAGGCTCGTCAATATCACCATCATCAAAGAGCAAGGTGAAGGCCCCCTAGCTGTGACAAGGGCAGAGGGAGGTGTGGTAGGAAATTGTCAAACCTTGTTTAATAGCTTCAGAGGCCAGAAAGGGCCTTTATGGTCTAATCCAGGGGTGGGCAAGATCTGGTCTGCTAAGACTTTTAATTTGGCCTGTGGCCCACCCCACCAGGACCCTCAGGCAGGGAACAGCCCCACGCCACTCAAAGTGACTGCTGCTCCATGTGACTCTCTGTGTCGCACCCTGGGGGGAGGGCTTTGATTGCTGCCCCCATCCCACCATCCCATTCTGGCCAATGGGAGCTGAGAGATAGTGCTGGGGTAGCGTGCTAACTCTTCCCCCAGCGCATGGCACAGAGAAGCACACGCTGCAGCCAACTGCTTTGAGTGGTGCAGGGCTGTGGCAGGCAAGGAGCCTGCCTGAGGATAAGGCATGTAGGTAAGAGCCTCCTGGCTGCAGCCTGTTTTGGGCACCCCAACTCCCTGCCCCAGGTCACCATCTCCTCCTGCACCAGGTCAAATCCTCTGCACCCTCCCCCCCCCCACCCCAGGTCATAACTCCTTCCCAGACCCTGCACCCTCTCCTGCACTCCTCCAGGCCATAATCCTCTCCTGCACTCCTACCCCCTCCTGCATGCCAATCTCCTGTCACAGGTCACCATCCAAACCCTCTGCAATGCACTTACCCCCCGTCCCAGGTCACAACTTACCCCGCACCCTCCCCCTACACTCCTCCCCCACAATCCTCTCCTGCACCCATTCCCCATCCCTGACCCTGCACCCCAATCCCCTGCCCCTCCTTCACTGAAACTCCTCTCAAACCCCACACCATCTCCTGTACCCCAATCCCCTATCAGAGCTCCCTTCTGCATGCAATCTCCATCCCAGTCCCTGCAGCCACCAAAGAAAATGACAGCCCTTGACTCCTTCATCAAAATTATTGCCCAGCGGCCTCATCTGACCTCCTGCCAAGCACAGGTCGGAGTCCCTCACCCAGGGATTCCTGCATCCAGCCCAGTGATTTGTGTCTGAACTAGACCATCTTGATTTGAAGGCAAGAAGGAAAGGAGAGTCTCCCGCAGCTGGTCTCTTCCTTCCTGGGCTGTCCTGGCTAGCAGCCCCATTCCCACCCGATGGCTTGAGCTTTCAGCAGAAGCAGTGAGTCATGAGGCTAGGAGAGAGTTTTTAGCTGGACGTGAAGGGATAACTCCAGCTATTTATTTGCTCTGTCGGTTTTTGGAGTTCTTTCTCCCTGACCTTCCCCTTTCACACCCTTTGTTCTTTCTTAACTTTTACATAATCTCTGAGTCACTCCCAGCTCTGTCTTTCCTCCTGGTCTTTCTTCTTAGAACCTGCACTGTTAGGCTACCAGATCCTCAGGCTGCAGTTTCTTTGCTGACATGGCAAACCAGTCCATACATCGCCTGATGGCCATAGCACCATCTGCTCCAGCTAGATGTGAGCCCAACAAACTAGCCCATTGTGGTCTAAAGAGTAGAGCAAGACACGGGGAGCCAAGACTCCTAAGCTCTGCTTTTGGCTGTCCTGTTGATTTTTTGCTCTGTATCTTGGGCAAGTCACTTCACATCTCTGTGCCTGTACACTGAGGATGAATGCTGGCCTCTCTGGGTTGTTGAGTCAGTGAAGTGCTTTGATGGTATGATGGCTTTAAAGAGCCCAACTCTATTCTGTGTGTGTATATGTATGTTTCTAAGAAGCCTCCATCAGATATTGTTTGTCTCACATGCTCCACCTTTCTGTCTCCTTTCAGCCAGCAGCATCATCACCTTCCTGCAGCCCGCCTACTCTCAGAGCCGCTTTGACCAGGTGGCCAGAATCCCGGTGCTTCGGGAGATCTTGGAGAATGGCAAGTCCCAGGTCACTTACAGAACTCGGGATCTCACCGCCAAGGAGGGCAAGGTAAAGGCTGTGCTCCCTGGGGCAGGTGGAGGTGGGTACAGTGGCGTGGAGCCCAGCAAGCAGGGACCGGTGATTACACAGTAAGGATGAATGCTCACTACTCTAGAGTGAGGGAAAGATGTGATCTAGAGGTCTGAGCACAGAATGGGAGCCAGGAACTCACACATTCTCTTCCCAGGTCTGTCCCATCAGGTTTGCTTGTTGGAGGCCTGGGCTGTGGCTAGCAAAAAGGTCGGTCTTTTAGGTATCTTGACCAGCCTTCCAATGTGCTTGTGACAACGGGCTGTATGGAAAAGCCATGATAAACCAGGAAGTTCCCAGCAGGAATCAGGCACTGGTCATATGTTGTAGCAGGGTCAGCCGGGAGAGGTCCTGCTAGACATGGACTATACTGCAGGAGTGAAAGAGGAGTGTGTGTGTTTGTGTTTATATTGCATGAGAAAAACACCACGTGAGTTCCTTTCTGAATCTGCTACTGTACTGAGCAATGACTCGTGGATGCAGTGTGGGGAAGGGCGTGGTAATGAGCCATGTTCCCTGGATGCAGTGTGGGGAAGGCTGTGGTAATGAGCCATGTTCCCTGGATGCGGTGTGGGGAAGGCTGCGGTAATGAGCCGTGTTCCCTGGATGCGGTGTGGAGAAGGATGCGGTAATGAGCCATGTTCCCTGGATGCGGTGTGGGGAAGGATGCGGTAATGAGCCATGTCATGGATGCTGTAGCTGGAGATGAATAAGCTATTTAGCATGTTCCTTCTTCTCCTCTCCTAGGACTACGTCTTCACAGAGGGCGACTTGGTCTTCCAGCCTGGGGAAACGCGGAAGGAGGTGCAGGTGCCGCTGCTGGAGCTGACTGAGATAGATGCCCTTCTGCAAAACCGCCAGCTCAAACAGTTTTCCATGGATCTGCTCAACCCCAAGTATGGCACCAAGATCGGCAAATACCCACAGACCACGGTGACCATCACTGACCCAGGTGGGGATGCTGCCAGTGAGCTGGGCTTTTCCTGCATTGCCAGCTTTTTGTGCCATGTCCTGTCGGCGGATTGAATGACGGTAGGCCAGGAAAAGCAGTGTGAGGCGTGGGATCGCTCCAGTGCACCACACCAGTGACGTGTACAGATGTGTGGTCTGAGCTTCCAGAGATGTTCCGTGGGCAATGCACTTGCTTCAGCGTGCACCAGAGCTGAGCCTTAGGCCCATTTGGACAACTGCCTGGTGTGGTTAATGAGACAACATGGCTGAGATGACTTCTTTTACTGGGCCAAGATCTGCTGGTGAGGGAGACAAGCTTTCTCACTTACCCAGAGCTTGGGAAAAGGACTCAGAGTGTCACAGATCTGTACAAGATGGAACCGATTTGTTACCTTATTTCAAGGGACTATTCACAGAGTGGCCCATTAACACGCATGAGCCAGTCACAGGGGGAAGGCAGCTGGGGAGGGGGTTGTTAATGGATTACAGATTATTGTAATAAGCCATAAATCCCGTGTCTCTGGCTTTGTGTACACCTACAACTGATCAACAAAATGTGGTGTTCATAGGTGCTTAACCCCTCCCCATGACAAACATTTTGCCATAGCAAGTACAAGTGTAAACGCCGCTTTGTCAGCATGCAAGTGCTAACACCACTCACTGGGGGTGGAAGTACATTGTCCGCAAAAGTGCCGACAAACAGCATTCGTGCACCGACTTTTTGTGTTGCCAAAAGCTGCGCAGTGTGGCCATAGCCAAACCATAGCTTCAGTGCATAGATTTTAGTGACTGGCGGAATAGTGAGTTGAAACTCCCTGCATCTTTTGATGGTGTTGTGCAGCTTTCCTTTGAGAATGAGGTCTGACAAGTCTGATACAGAGAGGTCACTTTGTGAAAAGTGCGCACCCACACGTGACTGTGGTTTTGCCTTTTGTCCTTTTCCTGTGTGCGTTCATGCGAGAGCATAGTGAGTGTCTTGTTTCTCCCACCTAATTGTGATTAGGGCAATTAGTGGCTTGAATGAGAAATGCCATATGTTGTTATAGGCACAGGTGGGACCCCTGAACCTTCAAAGGTGTGTTGTGGGGGGGTTAATCACTGTAGTCATACAGGTTTTGCATGTTGTGCTGGTGTATTTAATGTTATAGTTTTGGTTCCCTCAATGGTAGGCATGTGCATGGACAGCATCTCTGGTCCAGGGACCAGAGGATTGTGTCAGTTGCAAACTGAACTGGAATTGGCTTCTCTGTTTCCTTTCCCTGTGGATCTAGGGCAGGTAGCAGTGTTTTGGGGGGAGCTGGTAAATCACATAGGACTGACTGACCTGTTGATGCTTGAGTCCAATTAAGGGGATTTGTGAGGTTTAGACAGGGCTGGCAACAGACTTTGCTGGGCCCTGGGCAATGTTGGAGGGGCATGGCATTGGCGCCCCAGAAGGGGTGGGGCCTTGGTCAAAGTGGGCAGGGCTAGGGACTAGTCTGCACCAGCCAGCCCTTAGAGCTGCTCGGACTGTGCCGTGCAGGGCTCCGTGAGCAATTTAACGGGCCTAGGGCTCCGGCCACTGGTGCCACTACAGTAATGGTGGTGGTGGACTGTGGCCCTGGCCCCTTTTAAATTGCCAGATGCCAAGACAGCTGCCCCCTTTGCCCCCCTCCCCATCAGCAGCCCTGAGCAATCAGGGGCCCTTCCTGAGTGAGCCAGGCTATCTGGGTTGTATAGCTAATGGCAGGCCCTATGAGAGAGCAGCATAGGAGTAGAGAGTGCTAAAGTAATGATTAGGGATGTACTTGATGCTGTCATGGGGCTTAATGGAACTGTGATCCAAAGGAGAAACTGCTCTGGAAGCATCATAAATTGTACAATGGAAAAGCCAAGCGCTCCCAGAAAGCCAAGCCAAGCAGCAGGCATATTTCCTCATGCACATCTGGGCCACAAGCCCCGTGGGCATCACAGAAGAGGCAGGGTGGCTCAGTGGCTAGTTTTGGGGACCGGACTTGTGGCTAGTTTTGGGGACCTGGGTTTTATACCTGACTGTCGCGCAGATTTGCAGTGTGACCATGTCACATTGCCTCCTCCTGCCTCAGTTTCCCTTCTCCTCTACTGATCTGCTCCTCTGACCCTAAAGGCCTGATGGAGCCAGAACTGGAGAAGAGGGATGGTGCGGGATGGTCACTAACGCCCTTGTGGCATTTTGCTCTCCCACTGCAGAGGTTGTGGATGGCATGCCGATCCCCATTGGCTTGGCCCAGCTCTCTCAGTCTCCCAGAGGCAAGCTGGGTGCCCCACTCAACCCGAATGCCCAAGCTCTGAGCTCCAGGAAAATCCGCTTCAACTGGTTACCGCCCCCCGGCAAACCCACAGGGTACAAGGTAAGGGATGAAAAGGTCCCTGGGGCGGGCATAGACATCCCATCATCCTGGGGCGCCAGGGCCACGCCAGTCCAATGATGGTCATCCTCCAGTGGGGGAGGGGAGAGAAGGGGCTGACGGGTGGGGGGGTGTCGTGGGTGGACAGGAGCAGGATGTCCTGGGTGGATTCTCTCCAACCATGTCCGATCTTATTCCAGTACATTAAGGGAACGTCAGCGAGGGACTTCTCTCGTATGAAACCCGTCTGCTTGTCTGTCTGTCTGTCTGTCTGTCTGGGGTGGCCCTGGAGTTTGTGGAACTGAAAGAACATGTGGCTCTGGGGAGAGGCAGGCGCGGTGCCAATCTTCTCTGCACGCCTTTTTCCAAGAGCCTGGATTTTTAGCTCCTCTGCGTCCTGCTACTCCAACCCTCCACCCCTGCAGTTCAGCCACTGCTCCTCATTCCTTGCCTGAAGCACACCCTGCCTGACAGCCCACAGCCCCAGCACAGCTTTGCCAAGGCACAGGGACCTCAGCCTGCAGCACCTGCCCTTGCTGCCTCTCTCCTGTGCAGGGGCAGCTAATCGTGCCCAAGTGCTTTCTAGCTTCCTGGAGTGAAGCCCCTGGGGACTCGGTGCTCCTTCCCTTCGGCTGGAGGTTGCATTTCTCCAGGGCGGACAGGCCGCGGTGTTGTCACTGTGCTCCCAAAGAGGTGCTGGGAGGAGGAGGAGGGATTAGCAGGCAGAGCTTCCCACCAGCGAAATCCGTCTCCCAGGGAAACTGGGTCCAACCCCATCACTTAGCACAGGGAGAAGTAGCCTCGGCAAAGCTCCAGAAAATGCATGGCAGGGAACAAGCCTGTGCTGGGTGAGGACTGGACTAGATGGTCAGTGTTGAATGTAGGGTGACCCCGCTCCCCGTGCAGGCTGCACTCCACATATGCCCTCAAAATAGGCCTTCAGTGGTGCCTGGTCTTCTCTGGGGTGCATTGCACCCTGCCTGGGCATCACACATGTTACTCCAGGCGGCCGAGGCAATGGGCTGCACGAAATTTGCCCGTGGTTTATACTGGCTCCTGGTGGCTGGGAAGGAGGAGCAGGAGGACTGGGGAGCGGAGACATATTTAGGGTTTTCTCTTTGCTTGCAGGTGAAGTACTGGATCCAAGGAGACCCCGAGTCGGAGGCCAGGCTAATCGAGTCCACAGTGCCCTCGGCAGAGCTGAATAACCTGTACCCCTACTGCGACTATGAGATGCAGGTCTGCACCTACAGTAGCATGAGCGAGGGGCCCTACTCTGATGTCATCCACTGCCGCACCCTGGAGGAAGGTGAGCTGCTTCCTGCCTTGTTCCACTGGCTGGTGCGGCGTGTGTGGGGATTCGGTCCCAGTGAGCAGCTGATGTGGCCAGAGGACTCGCCCCACGTGTTGAAGACTGAGGCCTCATGGGAAATGTCCCCAGGACAACTTGGTCTTGTAAAAGGCACGACCTGGTCGTCTTGTGCCCAGGCCTGGGAGCCAGTTTGAGGTTCTGCTACCAGCTCTGAAACAGGCACCATCTGTGGCTTTGGCCAAGTCGCCGAACCCCTCCCACCTTGTGTCCCCAGCTGGGGTGTCTCTGAGTGTGTGTGCACTGCATCTGGGGGCGAGCCTCCCGGCTTGTGCTCTACCTGTAGCCATTGATTTACCGTTGCCATGCGGGCTGGAGCTCAGGCTCTGACATCCATCTCCCCCAGCTTGAGAGCCTGAGCTGCAACATCTATCCCGCTTGTTTTAGCCTGCCAGCCTGAGTCTGTGGTCCTGGCCTAGGAGACTGGCTCCCTGTCACCATGAAGAAGTTTCCGTCTCAGGCCCGCCAACAGGGAGACAAAGGGGACAATTGTCCTGGGGCCTACAGTGGCAGCGGCACCAGCTGGAGCCCCGGATCTTTTAGCATTGCTGCCGGAGCCACTCTGAGGGCCGACGTGGGGCGGAGGGACTGGCTGCATAGCCCCTCCCCCCTTCAGTCCAAGGCCTCGCCCCTTCTGGGAGTGCGGAGTTGCCCTCCATATTGTCCAGGGACCTGGCAATCTTGTTAGTTCCCCTGACCCATCCAGCCTCATTTTCTGAAGTGCTGAGCACCTTGCATACCAAGTGTGTGTCCAGGTTTTATCCTGTTTTTATCACGGGCGCCCCCAAGCCTCCGTGGTAATGGCGATATTCCCCTGCTGTTCCCACACGGTGGGGGGGATGACCAATAGTTAATGACGAAGTGAGTGTGGTTGAGTGTGTTACAAACAAGCCGGGTGAGTGTATTTTAAAGGGCTGTCAGTTCAAGAGCTGCTCAGACCCTCATAAACTGAAGAGTATTTGCTTCTAACTATCTGAACATCTTACTTCATTTTGTACTGCCCAGGTCAGGAGCTGGGGCTAGCTGGTTTATTAAAACTTGTCATAACAGCAACAACAAACAGAAAGACCCAAACAAGTGGAAATGTGAAATATTGATCACAGGGTTCCTGTCGCACAATGGCAGCAGGACGTCTTATGAAGTTCTGACTGGAGCTAGAGGAATAAGGGATGTTTCAGTTCCCTGGCAAGTCTGAAAATCAAAAATACAAAATAAAATAAACCTGGGGGCTTGGGTTGGTTTGACCCAAAACATAACATTTCACTTTGGTTTCAAGCATTTAAAAAAGTTTTTGATTTAGTTTTTAATGAAATTGACAGGCCATTTTGAAATGAAAAATAGAAATGTTTTATATTTCAAGTGCTGAGGTGAAAGGTTTTGACTCTTTTTAGTATTTTTGGTGGGGAGGAGGTATCAAAAATATCCAGCAAAATCACCAAAAATCTATGAAACATTTGCAAAAGAGTGATTTCACTTAAAAGATGTTGCCCAGCTCCTAGTTGTGACCTCATCTATCACCTGCTTTGTATGACTCCTCTTTGTTACTGTGCTTCTGAACATGGTGGGCTGCAGCTTCACAAGTAGCAGAGGAATAGAGGCCCAAGGGGAATGTCTGAGGACGTGAGGATGATGCAGTGGGAAGATGGCCGCCCTGTGGCATGTTTTGTGCCCTTTTATTTCTGGTCTGTGTCTGCCAAGACTTTTCCTTCTCTAGGGGGCCAATTGGAAGGAACCAAATGCAGGGAGGAGAGGAGAAGACAGCCCATAATGGACACGGGCAGCAATAAGCATATTGGAAGGGTCTAGACCAGGGGTGGGCAAAAGGGCCTCCACGAGTTGATTTGGCCCACGGAGGCCCTGCCATTCCCCAGCCTGATTGGCCTGGGGGTGGGGGGGAGCGTGTGAAGTTTCCTCCACCCTGCCCCCATCTTGCAAGGAGCATCCGGCACTTAGAGGCACCACGCGCTCCTGGTGCGCTCCCCTGCCCCCAAGCCTTGATTGGCCTGGGGGCAGAAGGGGGAGTACACGAAGTCTCCTCCCCCACTGCCATGGACATGAGCACCTAGGGGGAACCTCTGGGAGGGGGGGCAAAGGCACTCTCCCACCCCCAAACCAATCATGGTCTGTGGAGGGGGGAAGCAGGGAAGTATCATGGCCCCACTCCTTCCACTTGAGGCCCCACCCCTTCTGGTGCAGCTCAGGGCCACTTCAAAAATTTCTAAAGTGGCTCCTGACAAAAAATTATTGCCCACCCCTGGTCTAGACACCCTTGGCTCCAGGACGAGTTTTCCAACACCTTGTAGACCAGCTGGTGTAAAATAAGCATGTGGTGGTGCCACAGTCAGTCAGGAGATCTCCCCAAATTGAGCCAATCAAGCCACGTTTCCCTTAGTCATGTCCCATCACCCCCACCCTGAGAGAGCCAGCCCGCCCCCAGGCTTCTTTCAAACCCTCCTCTTTCTTCTTCTTCCTGCTAGTTCCTAGTGAACCTGGGCGTCTGGCTTTCAACGTCATCTCTTCCACTGTGACGCAGCTGAGCTGGGCTGAGCCGGCTGAGACCAACGGGGAGATCACAGCCTATGAAGTCAGCTATGGACTTGTCAATGAGGACAATAGTAAGAGAGGGCTCCCTTGCTGAGTGGCCCCATGCGGGAGTCTCCGTCGGACTGAGATGCTAAGACCCAGGCAGAAACAGCCAGTCACTGCTCCCAAGCCATGAACTGTTTGTTGGGAGCAGGCCCTGTTACGATGAGTAAGGGAGCACAGGCTGGTGGGGAGGTGGGTGGGGTTGGGACCCAGAGCCCAGGACAGGAGCTCAGTATTAAGGGCATGGTCCTGTGCGGTCTAGTGCACCCTCAACTCCCATTGACCTCATCTGACTTCAGGGGGTGCTTCTCGCCTTGACCAGTCTAGGGATTGATGCCTTGGTGGGAACAGGGAAGCCCGCTGCTAGAGGCCCATTTCTCTATGAGCTTGTGGAGTTACACTCAGGACAGCTGACTGCATGACCAGGATCAGCATCCACCATTGTCCTGACACCCACGGCCCACCCCTCATTGAGTCCCTTGGGCTCAGGGGGCTCCGTAGACCTCTCCAGACAGGATCTAAGGGGTGCATTCAAGGAATGGTGAGGAAGAGGACAGAGGTACCGGAGCAGGGCTGCAGTGCAGAGGCCATCTGGGGGTGAAGCCCAGTGACAAAAGCAGGAGCAAGCCTCATGAAGCGGGGTTGGGCTGAGGTCTCCTGCTGTTATTCCTAGATGTGGGCCCAAGCCATGAAGCTCAGATGAAGAGCCACAAAGTGTGGCAGGTTCTGTTGGTTTGACCCATTGATACAGGCCGGCTGTGAAGTTAAGGCCTGGATCTCGACCCTGTCTGGGAGAGTTTGGAGCAGGAGGTTTTGTTGTGGCCTGTCTCTGGGCATTTCTTAGCGCGCAATGGCAGGTGACACCCCTGCTGTTTGTATTGCTCTTATGAGACAGCCTGACGACTCTGGCAGGTTGGCATGGAGGGCCCTAGCTTTGCTCTGAGCACCTAGGACTGCTGCTCTGCTCAGTGCCTGTACCCCAGCAATGCTGACCGCCTCAGGGAGGCTGCCAGCCAAGCAACAGCCCCAGTGTACTACTCTGTGAGCAGGGTCAGAACTCCAGAACCGATGGGTCCTTTGCTCCCTGGACAAGTGATCTCTCCCGTCAGTCTGTAGCGACCCCTCTGGATGTGTTGGGAGCAGTGTCGGAGGATCTGGTGGGGGGTGAGGGGTGTCGGAAGCAAGGAAGGGCAGCATGACCACTTGGAGGACAGGGGAAGAGAGCCGTGACTGCACAGTGCCAGGAGCGCACCAGTGAGGGAGCTGTACGAGTGACTGAGCTGCAGGCACAATGCAGACGCTAAACACTAGTGCGCTAGCAGCATGACCACAAACCAAAGGGGGTGAGTGCAGAGGGGGCAAGGGAGCAGTCACTAGGCCTTTGTGCTGTCGTGTGCTGTTTGCCCTTTCAAACGCGAGAGCAAAGGCAGCTAGTCCAATACAAGGGAAGGAGGCAAGAGAAGTGGGTGTGAGAGAGATGACCCCCCGGGTGGGTGTGTGCTTCCTCGCAGTTCCCATTGGGCCTGTGAAGAAAGTGATGGTTGAGGAGCCGAAGAAGCGCATGGTCCTGATTGAAAACCTGCGGGAGTCGCAGCCGTACCGCTACACCGTGAAAGCCAGGAACAGAGCCGGCTGGGGGCCTGAGCGAGACGCAATTATCAACCTTGCCACTCAGCCCAGACGCCCAATGTCTAGTGAGTGCTTTTCCTGGCCTGGGTGCAGGGAGCCGGGCTGGCGAACTCTCTCCCTCCCTCTTTCTGTTCTGATGTGTCCGTGTACCCTCTGAAGTGCCTGTCACCATGGTATCTGGGTGGGGAGGTGTCCTACTGGCAGGGGAAGGATCTAACCTTGCTCACACAAGTAGCGTGTTTAACAGTGCTCTCTGCCTACCCCTCGCAGTTCCCATCATTCCCGACATCCCAATCATCGATGCCGAGGGCAGGGAAGACTACGACAGCTACCTGATGTACAGCGCAGACGTGCTGCGCTCCCCGTCTGGCAGCAAGCACCCCAGCGTCTCCGATGACTCTGGTACGTGTGTTTGGCAAAGGGCATTTTGCTGGTTTCTCTTGACAGCTTTGAACATGCGGGCCTTGAGAAAATGAACCTTCCAAAGTGTGATTTACTAGCCGCTGGTGGTTTTGTTCCTCATTCTGCTGCAAAGGCAGAAAGACATCCCCACCCAGGGCTGAGCTGCCACCTTGCTTCTGTGCTGCTGCCCTGAAGAGCAATGGGCACTGAGCCTCCTCCACCAGGCAGGGTTGGGTGGGAACGCAACATCCAGAGGTTTGGCTTCTTGCTGTGAGATTAGGGTACAGAGCACAGCTCCTAGCTCAGTGATAGGCCTCTATGTATGGCCGCAAGATGTTTTATTTGCTGTTGTCCACACGCAGGGTTAACAGATTCTGCTGGTTTCTGGCCACGTAGGATTTTTTTCCTACTGGTATTACTAAAATGATGCGCATGTCAAGCAAGGGCCCGTAAGGAGACTGACTGCACGCAACACTGACTGTGAGAGCCAGGCGCTCCCTCTGTGGCTAACCACAGCACTGCTACAGCTCAGTCGGCACCCCGCAAATCCTAGATACCCAAGCACAGTTAGCAAAACGCTCCTAACCCGGGACACCATCTTGGCTCTGACAATCTTGCTGCCCATTGAGATGAAGGAGAGCCATGCACGTGGCCCACTCACTAGATTAGGTTGCTCCTGGGGTGGTTTCTTAGTTCAGCCATTAGGTTAATGAGAGGGACCTCACAGGGTGGTGGAGCAGAGACATTTCCGCTAATAGCAGCTTGAGACCCAGAAGGACTCTCCTGGCCCATGGTGTCTTGTTCTCTCCCATCATGCTCTGGGGGCGTCCCACAGGCCATGTCGAGGCTGCGAGGGTGAACATGGCAGAGGCTCAGCTTGGAATGGAAAGAATGAAAGCGACTTGCCTTGTGGCGCTATGGCAACCGGTCTTGCTGAGGCATCCTTACAGGGGGCCTAGACTGGCTCAGGTTCGACAGTGGCTGATTGAGGTGCCCCCTGCCGTGTGCTCTTTCTTTCTCTCCAC
Organism: Pelochelys cantorii; assembly: GCA_032595735.1. NCBI lineage: Eukaryota > Metazoa > Chordata > Testudines > Trionychidae > Pelochelys > Pelochelys cantorii. The sequence goes on from CM064344.1 coordinate 19,512,218, forward strand.
TTCGGGGCTCCACGCGTTCTTGCAGAGAGCAGCGCATGGGCATTAGGACAGCCACGCAGTGGCCAGCGTGGTGAGCTTCGTGGCGTGAGGAGGCCTCTCCTGAGTGCAGGAGGACAGTTCTACCCAGCAGTGTCTGTGAGGGGACAGGTGGCATTGGGACCACCAACCTTATTCTCAATCTTGATGGAAATGGGATTGGAGCTCTGGTCTCCGCAGGGCTGGTTGTCCTGTTCCCTCCGTTCTCCAGCTCTGTCCCATGGTATCTGCACAGCAATATCCCACCACTGTAGAGAAGGATTTGTCACAGGTGGCAGATGCAGCTGCACCTAGAGATTGACCCCATAGTGTGCTGCTGGCAGCCCCACGGTGGCAGGTTCCCCACTTTGCCCCACAGGCCGTGCCAACACGAGTACTTAAATTGTTCCAAAAGGCTCCAAGTGGAAATATGTGCAGCTGCTGGGGGAGGACTTGGACCTTCGCCGCATCACCTGGAGGCTCCCAGCCGAAATGATCCCCCGCCTCTCTGGCAGTAGCTGCTTCTCCTCAGACACCGAGGGCCTCCTCCGTGAGGATAGCTCCCTCTCTGAGCTGTTGGACACCGACACAGCCAGCGGCAGCCTGACGAGGAGCAGGACGCCCCAGCCCCAACCAGGTGAAGGCTGGCTTCTTCTGCAGTGAATGTCGTGTCTCGTCCTTCTCCGAGCCAAGAGCGTGGAACTGGGTCCTGCCCCCTAACGCCCTCTCTGTACCCACATTGGTGTTGGCACGAGGCACTCGTCCTATGTAATAGAGCCTGCTTGCAAAGTGTTGTCATGGTCTGTCTGTCCAGAGAGTGCCAAGGTAACGCCCGCCTCGGGCATGGACTGGGAACCTGCTAGGAGCTCGCTTCTGCTATAGGCTCGGACCCTCAGGGGAGAAGCCGATCCACACAGCCTTCCAGGAGGCTGCTCCCCATCATCAGTGACTGCGCTGATTAGTATCCTCCAGGTTTCCAGTGCAAATCTGCAGGACTGCTGGTCAGAGAGCAGCTTCTAGGAGGTGCCTGATTTCTGCTGCCCCTTTGGGTGGTCACTTATGAGGGGCTCGTAAATACCAATAATGGCAGGGTTTGCTTTTCAGGTCTGGCTGAGATGGGCCCCGATGTGAAACCCGTGGCGGCCGCCTCCTTAAGCTGGCCTTTCTTCTTCTTTCGTTAAGACCCATTATAAGCACATGCAGGACACGGGAGGGGGGACCTTAGCAGCCCCCGACAGGCTGAGCTCTGGCGTTACCTTGGGCACGGCGGGGCCACCTGGCATTGTGAAGGGGGTGCAGGGCCCTGTTTGTTCCCCCTGCTGCTGGCTGTGCATTTGTCACTTGTCTGAAGAGCCAGTGTTATGTTCTGGGACTGCTGGAGAACAGGACAAAGCCAGTGCAGAAGGCCTGGAGCCAGGGGCTGGTCCCACTGCCTAGACAGCAGTTACAGGGACTGACTGGATTCTCTCTTTCCCAGAGCATCTGCTGAATGGCCGGATGGATTTCACCTTCCCCAGCAGCGGGGGCTCCCTGAGCAGGACCTTGCACAGCAGCTACAACCAGCTGTCCTCGCACATGCACCAGGAGAGGAGGCTGATGGGCAGCTCATCTCTGACCAGAGATTACAGCACAATGGGCTCAGGATACGGTGAGTGTGGGGGGTCTGGGCTCCCCCCCCAGCTCTGCCATAGCATGGGGCTGTCTTCCTACCCTCTGCTTCGTGGGAACACTTGGGTCACACCAGCCAGGGGACTCCCTTTTACTCTGTGACTCAGGGCCCCCTCTCTCCATGCTGAGAAGACTGCCTCTGTGCATCCCCCCAGTCTCCCTGGCAAAGGAGGGGCTGCCTCTGTGTGCCCCACCCCAGCTCCTGGGGAAAGGAGGGGCTAGGTTGCCTCTGTGTGCACTAACAGGGCTCCCTGGAAAAGGAGGGGCTGCCTTCATGGCCCCCCAGGCTCTCTGGGAAATGGGGGCTGCTTCCATGCACCCAAACTCTAGGAGAAGGGGGGCTACCTTCATTGCCCCCCCAAACTACCCTGGGCAAGGAGGGCTGCCTCCACGTCTCTTACTTTATCTCCACAGTTACTTTCCAGCTCAAAGTGTCTGAGAATCGGCCTGGCAATGGGGACAGGGCTGGAGAAACCCTTTTCATGCTCTTCCTTAAGGGAGCCCACTCTGGACAGGGCACCCAGCACACGGGCTGCTCTGGCTTCAGACTTCAGAGATACTTCAGTGTGCTCTCTCTCTCTCTCTCTCTCTCTCTCTCTCTCTTTTCCACTGTCCTGTAGACCAGCCAGGGAGGATTCTCCCTCCCCTCCGTGAAGATGCTGGCAGGGTGGCCCTGCTGCCCCAAGACATAGGTGTGAGGAGCAGGGCACAGGCGAAGGGTTCCTATGCCAGCAATGGCTTTCGGGATTCTATAATCATGCCTGATGGGCTCACTGGGATTTCCAAGTACATAGGTACAGCCCACGACAAAGCCTTGTCTGGCGTCTCCCCTCAGCCATGCATCCCATCACCAGTCCATCCCTCATGAGCTGCCTGCTGCCCGCTCCTCCAGCTTTGTGTATGCACTGATCCATGCCCCCGACCCTGGCTGCGCCTCCCCCCCCTTCTGTTTGCAGGGTTCATTGACCTCGTGAAAGCCATGTGAGCTGATTAACCCACCCCCTGCTCTAACGACCTCATCGACTCCCTATCAGCGTCCTGGCCCCGGCTCCTAACAAGCTGAGCGTTTGCTGTCTCTCTCCACAGGCCTGGGGGGGGGGAGTGTTTGGGAGAAGGTGTGCCCAATGCAAAACGTCCCTCGGGCACAGGCACGGCGGCTGAGGCCTGGCTGGGGAGTCCATTTGCTGCCACGAAGGCCGGGGTTCAGGGGTACTCCTTAACCAGGGAGCTGACAGGATTGACAGGCCTCTGGACAATGGTGTGGGGAGCTTCACACTCTTAGAAGGGGCAGGGCCTCAGGCAGAAGGGGCGGAGCTGGTGGCCGCCAGCCCCCCTTTGCTGCCCAGACAGCCCAGTGCCCCCCTCCATCAGTTTGCAGAGCTGGCCAGAGTGTGCTGCCCGGGGCTCTGCAGTGCACCCCACGGCACTCTGGCAGTGATTCTGAAGGGCTCGGGGCTCCAGTCGCTGCTGCTGCAGCAGTAGTAGTGACAGCCGGGAACCCTGGGCCCCTTTGAATCACCAGGCCCTGGGACAATTGTCCTCTCCCCCGGCCCCGTCAGCAGGCCTGTCCTTACTCTTCGCACCCTTGGGTCCTGACAGTGCTGTTTGTAGAGAAAGCCAGGAGCTCCCAGGGTCTAATCCCCACTCCCGCATGTGACCTGGGATGTTTCACATGAACATCTTTGCCTCAGTTTGCCTTCTGTAGACCAGGGCTAGCTGCTCGCCTGCTGATCGGCCCGACTCTATTCCTGGGACACAGGACTGCAAAGGTGATGGGGAGAAGTGCAAAGGCACTGCCCCAGGGGAGTTGCGCGCTCTCCCACTGAGGTGTCATCCTTGATAAGCAGCTGCCGGCTGGGGGAGCAGGGGCTGGTAGCTCAGAGAGAAGTGGGTGTGTGGAGGGCAGAGGAGAGGCCTGGGAGTTAACTGTGTGGCTGTGCAAAGGGTTGGGGATGGCTTGTCCGTTGCAGCACTTCTGCGCCCTTCTCTCTGATGCCACCCATGGCTGGTCGGACGCCCCTTCCTGCTCTTTGCACAGGCTTGTCAGGGCAAAGTGGCCACCCTAGTGTGCCTCCCCCCAGAGACTCACTCACTCCCAAGATGTCCTGGAAGCACCAAGCTGCCTGGACGTGGTGCTTCTGGGAGTGCATTTGGCCATGCCCAGCCCCAAGGCAGCTAAGAGGCTGCCAGGGAAAACGGCTACATGCTCTCAGCAGTCCCCTCGCAGGAGTCAGGGTGTTGCTTCTCCCAGCCCAGAGACTGCAGTTGTGAGAACCAAATGTACACAGCTAGAGCCCAACTAGTCACTCAGCTCAGCCCCCTAATCCCCACCAGCTAGGTGCTCAGCAGATCTGGCCCCTGGTTGCGAGAGGACGTTTTGCCACATTCTCCCTGGACCACCAGACCCATTACACGCTGGGTGTGTCTGTTCCTTTTCCCCTCTGCCTCTCGCCTTTGAGTTCAAGATTGTGACATTCCCCCCCTGTGCATCAGATTACAGAATGCCCCTCGGCATCCCCGACACACCCACCCGCCTGGTGTTCTCCGCGCTGGGGCCCACCTCCCTGAAAGTCAGCTGGCAGGAGCCGCAGTGCGAGAAGGAGGTGCAGGGATACAGCGTGCAGTACCAGCTCCTCAGTGGAGGTCAGTGAGCCCTGGTCCGCTGGTGCCTGGGCCACGGGCATGTTCTGAGTCTTCATGGTATGGCTGGGAAATCGAAAGTGGAATCTGGGGTCTAACTGAAGCCAATGGGAGTTTTGCTCCTGAGCTGAGATTTTTTTTTTTTTTTTTGGTTTTACAAAATTTATTATCTCATCTGCCCAGCTCTGAGCTGAGATTTTAGGGGGGCGATCCACATCCCCAGGCTTTTATCCTAGTTCTGCCACAGACTCCTTGGGCGGCCTTGGGCAAATCATTTATCTTCCTGGTGCCTCATTTTCTCCCGTCTGGACTAGCTCAGATGCTCCTCCCACCCCCATGGAGCTGAGGGCTTGTTTGCTGATGTCTGTGACGTGCACTGGGCCAGCCGGGTGGAAGTTGACAGAGGCGGGGCCCAGGCCTGATTCTTTCAGCCTCCTTGCTCCATGTGGCTAATGCTCATCGGGGGCTTAGAACCTGTCGCCTCTGCACCCTGTGGTAGGTGCTGGAGAGACCCGGTGGCAAACACAGACGTAGAGTGGCCATTGCGGGTAACCGTAGCTACCATTCGAAGGGCAGCTACTTCCCACAGCCAATTCTAGTCCCTCCCTAGCCTGTCGCATTGAGTTCAGTGCCCCAGCTGGGAGCCAGATAACCTTGAGGGCAGAGTATTCTAGCTCATGGGACTTCTCTAAAGGGGTCAGGGTTGTATAACATGGGCCAGGCCATCGCGAGTTCATAAGGATTCCCCCCTAAACACAGGGCCCTGCTGTGGCTGGCCACTGCGCTGTCAGGACACTTCCGGTTTGTGTCCAGGCCCTGGCCAGAGGCAGGCTGGCAGGGTTGAGGGCCCCTCACTCTGATCCAGTGTGACAGGCCCCTTGTGCCGCTGTGGCTGCAGCCCTGTGGCAAAGACTGTAAGGGGCCCGTCTCTCTCCTTCCTCCCCCCTCCAGGAGACATGTACAGCCTGAGCATCCCCAACCCGGCTCAGAATTCGGTGGTGGTGGACAACCTGCTGCCCAACCACTCCTACATATTCAGGGTGAAGGCCCAAAGCGAGGAAGGCTGGGGGCCCGAGAGAGAAGGTGTCATCACCATTGAGTCCCAAGTGGATCCGCAGAGCCCACTGAATCCTGTACCAGGTGAGAGGGCGTGGCGCTGGGGTCGCTCCACTGCCGCCCCCCTGCGGCTGGGCAAGGAGCTGCTAGGCCCTTGGGGTGGAGGATTCACCATGTGGCTCCACTGCCCAGGGGGTATGGAGACAGGCCTCAAGGTGCTCTGGGGGCCAGGGGCAGGCAGGCAACCCCCCATGTCGAAGCTGAGGCTCCATGAGCTGCCAATTCATTGCTCTTTCACTCCCCCTCTAAAATGAATTCCCCTCCCACCCTGGTGCACCAGCTGAGACATCAGTGATCTGCATAGACCCAGGCTGCTGCTTGTGCACCTGGCTCCTCTCTCCACCTCTCCAGCACTGACCTCTCACTGCCGCTCCTGCAGGTTCCCCATTTACACTGAGCACCCCCAGTGCGCCAGGACCCCTGGTGTTCACGGCCTTGAGCCCGGACTCGCTTCAGCTCAGCTGGGAGAGACCCCGCAAACCCAATGGGGCAATTCTGGGCTACATGGTCACCTGCGAGATTCTACATGGAGGAGGTACGTCATCGCTCGCGGTGAGCTGGGTCTCAGCACAGGCAGGTGCGAGCCATCAGAGAAATGACAAACTAACCCTTTGGGGGGGTAATGTGTAGCACATCGCAGCTGCAGGGTGTCCGGCTCCATTCAATCCCTGAGCAGCCTTAGTGGGGAAATGGGGACCTGTCCAAGTGAACCAGGGAGGTCATAAGGGCGGAGGTTGAGGTCAGACACAAGAATAAAGGGGACTGGGGGGGAAGGTGGGGAAAACTGCAGGAAGGTAGCAGTTGGGGGTGAGTAAGGGAGGAAGTTGGTGAACTTTCGTAAGAACAGCCAGCTTGAGTAAGACCAAAGGTCCATCTAGCCCAGTGTCCTGTTGTTTGACAGTGGCCAATGCCAGGTGCCCCAGAGGGAATGAACAGAACAAGTGATCCCTCTCCTGTCACCCATTCCCAGCTTCTGACAAACAGAGGCTGGGAACACCTTTCCTACCCATCCTGGCTAACAGCCATTGATGGTCCTATCCTCCATGAATCTATCTAGCTCTTTTTTGAACCTCATATAGTCTTGACTTTCACAACATCCTCTAGCAGGCAGTTCCACAGGTTGACTGTGTGTTGTATGAAGAAATACTTCCTTTTGTTTTAAACCTGCTCCCTATTAATTTCATTTGGTGACACCTAGTTCTTTTGTTATGGAAAGGAGTAAATAACTCTCCTTTATTCACTGGACACCTAACATAGTGAATGTTAGTGGAAATGGGGTAGGTTTAGTTAAAATTTTAAAAAGAACAAATTAAAAATTACTTAGAAAAGTTAGATGTCTTTAAGTTACTAGAATACTCAAGGAGCTGATAGAGGAGGTATCTTAGCCTTTAAGCTATCATCTTTGAAAAAGTCATGGAAGTCAGGAGAGATTCCAGAAGACTGGAAAAGGGCAATTATAGTGCCCATCTATAAAAAGGGAAATAAGAACAACCCAGGAAACTACAGACCAGTGAGTTTAACTTCTGTGCCAGGGAAGATAATGAAGCAAGTAATTAAGGAAATCATCTGCAAACTTCTGGAATAAGTTGATAGGTAACAGCCAGCATGGATTTATAAAGAACAAATCATGTCAAATCAATCTAATAGCTTTATTTGATAGGATAACAAATTTGTGGATAAGGGAGAAGCAGTGGATGTGGTATACCTAGACTTTAGTAAGGCATTTGACATGGTCTCACATGACCTTCTTATCAATAAACTAGGGAAATACAACTTAGATTGGCTACTATAAGGTGGGTGCATAATTGGCTGGATAACCGTTCTCTGAGAGTAGTTATTAACAGTTCACAATCATGCTGAAAGAGCATAACAAGTGGGGTTTCACAGGGGTCTGTTTTTGGACTGGTTCTGTTCAATATCTTCATCAGTGATTTAGATGATGGCATAGAGAGTATGCCTATTTAGTTTGCAGATGATACCAAGCTGAGAGAGGCTGCAAGTGATTTGGAGGTTAGGGTCATAATTCAAAATGATCTAGACAAACTAGAGAAATGGTCTGAGGTAAATAGGATCAAGTTTAATAAGGACAAATGCAAAGTGCTCCACTTAGGAAGGAACAATCAGTTTCACACATACAGAATGGGAAGCAACTGTCTAGGAAGGAGTACTACAGAAAGGGATTTAGGGATCATAGTGGACCACCAGCTAAATACGAGTCAACAGTGTGACATTGTTGCAAAAAAAGCAAACATGATTCTGGGATGCATTAACAGGAGTGCTGTGAGCAAGACATGAGAAGTCATTCTTCTGCTCTACTCTGCACTGATTAGGCCTCAAATGGAGTATTGTGTCCAGTTCTGAGCACCACATTTCAAGAAAGACGTGGCGAAATTGGAGAAGGTCCACAGAAGAGCAACAAAAATGATTAAAGGTCTAGAGAACATGAGCTATGAAGGAAGACTGGAAGAATTGGGCTTGTTTAGTTTAGAAAAGAAAAGACTGAGAGGGGGCATGATAGCAGTTTTCAAGTATCTAAAATAGTGTCACAAGGAGGAAGGAGAAAAATTGTTCTCCTTGGCCTCTGATGATGGGACAAGAAGCAATGGGTTTAAATTGCACCAAGGGAGGTTTAGGTTAGACATTAGGAAAAACTTTCTAATTGTCAGGGTGGTTAAACACTAGAATAAATTGCCTAGGGAAGTTGTGGAATCTCCATCACTGGAGATATTTAAGAGCAGGTTGGATAGACATCTATCAGGGATGGTCTAGACAGTGCTTAATCCTGCCATGAGGGCAGGGGACTGGACTCAATGATCTCTTGAGGTCCTTTCTAGTTCTATGATTCACTTTTTTCACACCAGTCATGATTTTATATACTCCTGTAAACCACTGACCTCTATAAACCTCTGTATTCTCTCTTCATGCCATTTGTTTTTCTTTGGATTAGGGGAAGCCAGGACTATCTACGTAGAGGGGGACAACCCAGAAACCACCTTGACAGTGCCCCACCTGAGCGAGAACATCCCCTACAAGTTCAAAGTGCAGGCCAAGACCACCCAAGGGTTTGGGCCAGAGAGAGAAGGCATCATCACCATTGAGTCTCAAGATGGAGGTACCATCTTTGTTGTGTACTTGCAGGGAAACAAAAGACGACCTTGGGATCTGTGTGGGAGATGACCAGAAACTGGGTCAGGATCCCAGGGTTCTCTTTCCATCTCTGCTGGTGAGACTGTGCCACAGTTTTGCCATCTGTAGAATGAGGATAATAGTATCTCCTGGAGGTGTCAAGGCTGAATGTGATATTTATAAGATGCTTTGAGATCCTCGGGTGTGAGAACTTATTACTGTTGTTTTAATGCCAATCTTCTGCTTTTGATGACTGCGCATGCCCCAGACCTACCAGCCGTCACGTGCCCTTAACACTCCCGATCCCGCATAAGCATTCTTCAGGTTTTGTCTGTTAAGGGCTCCTAATGGAACAGTTAGGGCACAACCTCTCCACCGAGGGGTAGGTGAAAGGGTTGTCGATGGTGATCGCTTAGTGATGGGTAGCTCGGGGTGTGATCATACACATCTGCGACATTCCCCGAGCTGACTTTTCTCCTCTCCTTTCCAGGAGCTTTCTCACAGTTCGGAGGGCAGCAGTATATGAGAGAGGAAGTGTACAACCTCCCCACGGAGTACAGCACCAACACCACCATCAGCCACTCCTCTCTAGATCCCTACTACACAGGTAAGGGCCTCCTGTCTGGAGCACTTCAGTCACAGGGGATGGGGAAGATTTTTGTACAGTCACATTCATTGGTACTACCCAGTCTAAAGGAAGGTGCCTGGGGTAGTGAAAAGTTACAGCACAGCGCTGACTGCCCATAGATCTCAGGGTCCTAGGTTTGCAGGCATTCAGGGAGGGTCTATCTCAAGGCTGTTCAACTTTGTTGACCTTTCGCAGGATGGGTGAAAGGCGAGAGGGAGAACGGACAGTTTAAAAGCTCATGTTTAAGTATCTCCATCCCTTCTCTGGCACTGAGGGAATAACAACTTTGAGAAACAATAAACTGCTGTGAATGGGAACTGAACCTCCGACTCCACGGCCTCACTGCACTAATACACAGCACTGCCTGCTTGCCTCCCCCTACTGCTAGGTGGACGCCAGTCTGAAATGTGCCGTGGTGGGCGCAAGCCAGGTCCTGCTGTGCCTGATTGCTTTCATGTGGGGTCAGGAAGAGAATTCTGAACCTGTAGCTCCCAATGCAACGAGCTGCTGCTCCTCCAGCAGATCCCCGCGTGCGTGTCTGAAATAGTCCAGGCAGGACAGAGCCAGAGCAGTGCTGCTTGTAGGCACTTGTGCCCACGGCTGACCTGCCCCTCTTGTTGCAGATGGCATGTTGATGACCACGCAGCGAGTGGAGAGCGGTGGCACCCTCACCAAACAGGTGACCAAAGAGTTCGTCAGCAGGACCATGATGTCCAGCGGAACCCTCACCAACCAGATGGAGCGACAGTTCTTCGAAGCCTGAACCGGGGAAAGGCCACCAAAGGGGTGTTTTCAGCCTGCTGAGCTTTTCAGGCAGACTCACGCTGAGGTCAGCGGCCAGGCGGGGGGGCTGCTGTGCTCCCCCAACCCCTCCTGGGCATAGCACTGCAGTGGCGCCTGCCACACTGGTCACTCCTTTGATGCCCGCTGCCATGGAGGCAGCAGCATAGGCAGCAGCTGGAGCGGCAAGCGTGTGATCATCATTTGGAGCTCGGCATTTCCAGGCCAGCCAGCCTCGGAGCGCCACTGAGTGGTCTGTTGGAGGCTTCTCGGTGCAGGGTCATTGGCCAACCAGTTTTGGAGTCCCGTGGGGTATAATCCTAACTTGCTGCCTTTGTGTGTGCGCACTGCCCACCCACGCTCACACCTCTGGCCTCCCGCTGGGCATCTGACTACATTGGGCTTTCACTTGTGTTTAAATGGCTCTGTCACCTGCTGCCTTGCGTGCTCCCTGCCAGGCACGACAACTTTTTATTTTCCCACCCCCCAATCTGTTGGTTCAGCCCTGCTCTCCCCCTATTAATTTCACCAGTGGAGGCAACTCCCTTGTGTCCTGCAAATGCTCCCAGTTATAAGCCTGTGTTGTCACATAGCTGGCCAGGCAAATCACTGCATTCCTACCGCACCTGTTTGTGTACAGCCCCCTGCTGCTAACCTGTGGTACTGCAGTGACAACTTACCCTTCACTTGCCTAGCACTACCCACAAGGAGCTATGATGCCTTTTTGCTTAAACTCTTGTACAGTTTTCCTAGGACAGATACATATAGTATATTTTATAAAGAAACTGAGGTAGATGAGCTCTACACGGAGCATTAAGGAGACACAGCTTTTGGGAAACATCTGTACTAGCAAAGGCTGGTTAAGGAACCCGATCCAAATCCACTGGAAAAACTCCCAGTGACTTCATTGGGCTTGTGCTCAGTACCTAAGGCCTCCACCATTGGCTTCTTTAGTACAGCAAAGGCGTTTGAGCCCCCCCCCCCACACACACACGCACACCCCCCACGCAGCATATTACATGCCACTTCACCTAGTAACTACAAGGTGATGGCAGAGAGAGAGAACTGTTGGGGGGGGCTAGTCTCGCCTTTGGACTGGAGGGAGGGGCTAGTCTCTCTCTCCTTTGGAATGGATCAACTATTGGCCTCAGCCATTCTCAGGCCACATCAGCAAAGAGCTGTGCTGGAGCCCTGCCGTGCATGGCTACTGCTTGGGTGGTGAGGAGGCGGCTGCAGCTGCGTGAAGCAAGTCACTCCCTCTGCCCTGCTGCCCAGCGCTGAAGTGGCTGGCGTGTCTCTGACCGTTGTCCAGTGATCCTTTACTAAAGCTATTGCTGTGCCTCTGGCTTCTGCGGCATCCTGTTTTTCCTGTTCCTTTGCTGAGTTCCACCCCCTGCTAACTCCCAGCCTGGGGGTGATGGACTCTCTGTACACCGGTGTTGCCTGGGGCAGGCACAGTGCCGGCTGGTGCTGAGCAGGAGAAGCCACCTTTGCTTTTGGTCCCATATGCCTCTGCAAACTGCACTAGGTTAGGCTGGGGGTGGGGGGCCCTTCTAACGTTTCACTTAATCAGGGAGGTGTCTATGAAATGATCAGAAACACTTACAATGCACAGCCCTGACCACAGGGCTTGTGCGCTCGGTGCTGTAGTCTCACGTCCAACCCAGCTGTACATGTTGAATGTGGCTATTACAGCCTAAAGACTTTAAGGGAGGATTTGCAAAGGCCAGTTAAGTACCTAACTCCCATGGGAAGTCAGTAAGAATTGGGTATTTACCACCTATTTATGCTATTATAAATCTCCCCCAAGCCCGCTGGGTTAGCTCACTCACTCGCTCCACCACTGACTCCTTCCCTGAGCATGGGCAGGACACTATACCCTGGTGCTGTGGTCAAAGGTGGGTTCTACTGATGAGAAATGCTGTTGAATTGCCTGCGGTTACATTTGGCTCTGAGCGTGGGCTGGTTCAACTTCACCCTCAGCTGACTACCACAGGAGCTGCTCATGAGAATTTGGGAACCTGTTCCTGGTGAGAATGGCAGCCCTCACCTTTTATGGGCAAGGCCTGTTTCAAAGGCTGCAGAACAGAAACATTAGCTGCTCTTAGTCCTGGGGCAAGGGGTTGTTTGTTTTATTTAAGCAGATTATAGAACTCCTCTGCCATTCCTTGAGGACCACAGAGAGCTCACAGCAGAGACTGGTTTGAGGGCTCAGTCCTGCACCAGACTTCAGTGAAAATTTTGCCACTGATTTTCCTGTGACCACAATTAAAACACTCACATTGTGCATGACCATCCTGGCCCAAACCTAGATGGGAGCTGGGGCTTGTTTGGTTTTTGATCTCCACACAAGAAGGCTAGTCTGTTAGAAATTAAACCAACTGTGGTTTTACACAGCCCCTTAGAAATATTTAGTTACTGAATGGAAGGCCAGTTGGCAGTTGCCTTATATTCCAGTTCCTGTCTTCCAGTGCTGCTGGAAAAATATTTTCTGCTAACGTACTCCACCAAGGCCATCACATTGCATTGTAGCCTCCTTTTGCTGTGCACCACGCTGCTCTGCGCTGTAGGTATAACACACTGATTTGCTGCCTCCAGAATCCATACAATAATTTTAGCCAAAGAGTTAATGTTGGCCATCCCATGTTGAACCACCTGCCCCGTTGAAAAGGTTTGTCTAGAAGAGCCACAATAGAACATAGCCGCGTTTGTAGCTTTCATTGGATAAACTACAATGGTTGGCCTATGACTATTTCTAGCATGTACCAAGGAAGTCTGTCAGCAGGTGTTCTGGCCCATGTGGCTTTCTATTGCACTTAATAAACAATGTTCTCTCTAGGCTGGTGGCCCCATTTATTTCAAAACCCACAGTTAGACTGGCCAGGAATGAGTTACAGGGGTTAGGCTGTACCATGGTCCCAGCCTGTCAGTGACTCTCTCAGACTACAAAGGCACACGGCCCCACCACTTCCCTTCAGTAATCAAACTTCACGCGAGGCATTGCTACACCTCCTCTGCATGTTGCCCACACCTCTGTAGTAACCTGCCTGTGTCTCTGGTCTCGGTTACACGGAGGTTAACTCTGTGGACCCAGTCCCACATACAGTAGTGTCATGGAGCTCAGAACATGGGCTCCTCTCCAGCAGGGTTGGATGGAGATGGCTAAGCCAAGCAGCCATACAATTGTGCAAAATTAGCTTTATTACCCAAGAGGGGCAGATTTGTACATTTCCCTGAGTTCCATTGTGAAGTCCGAATCAGCCGCATTCCATTTCCTCAAAGGGGAGGGCAGCTGGCCCAGGACTTTGACCTCCGGGTCCTCAAGGGCACCGGGGAAGAGAGCCTTACGCAGAAAGGGAAGTCACTGCTTGCAGAGTCTGAGCCTTTGCCCCATCGGAAGGCTTGGTGAAATAGAAGGTAGCTGTGCCACTATACTTCTCCTGTGAGAAAAAAGGAGAAGAAAGCACCAGAGTCCAACAGAGTCCCCATGCAAATGCCTGTGGCCATGCCCATGGAAGGTATTTGGGGAAGATGCATTATTGGCTCATGACCACAACTCATTTCATGTGCATGTCTGATGGTAACAGCAAGATGGTGACACTGAGACTAGCACCATAAAGAGCCAAAAGCCCTACAGCCTCATTATCAATCTAAGTCCTCTAAGCAAGGGCTCCAGCTACCTGTCACTTGGCTTGTTCGCTCCCTGGGGATATTCTCTGAAGACACTGAGTCTGTCTGATCTCTGCAGGGGACAGCCAGAACTGGGCCTGCCAGATCAGGATTCTCCACTCATGCTGGTGGAGCCGGGCTCTGCGCTGCAAGGCCATGGCCATCATGTACCTTGATGTGCTGCAGAGCTTCCTCTGCTGCTCCAGCCTCCAGCAGCGTGACCGTGCAGCCTCCGAAGCCTCCGCCAGTCATCCTGCTGCCGTAAACCCCGCGGATCTCCAGCGCTGCCGCGACCAGCTCATCCAGCTCAGGACAGCTGACCTCATAATCATCCCTGGATAACACAGCCCAGTGTCACCCTGCTGCACAGTCTGCATTAGCGTAGGCAGTCCCTGTACACACACTTCCAACAGGCCCAGCCCCAGAGCATTGGGTAACTGGCCATGAGCATGCATGGAGAGCAGGGGCAGAGGCCTCCTGAATCCTCTGGTACAGACCGACCCCAAGGGCATAGGACAGGCTCTTATCTGCAATTATTCCTAAGGCCCATCACTTATTGCAGGCTGTTCCTCTCAGGAATGCTGAGCGGTAGGAGAACCAAGGCAGGACTAAGGATGTAATAGTGCAGTCGATTAACTGATAAGCAAAAGCATTTCCCCTCCCCCCCGCCAGTAAATTTTTTAGCAGGCTGGCCAGCAGCCCAGCTCAGTTCCAGCTTGCACTGGGCCCTGGACTAAACCCCAATGTGGCCCTGCATTTAAAGTATTAGGAGCCAGGTGGGCAGGCAGCCTGGCTCAATTCCAGCTCGTGCTGCCTGATGACTATAGAATGGTCCATTACCTGATAAGAATTCATGAGGTTACTCGACTATTCAATTAACCGATATTTAACATCCCTAGGCAGGACATTGCATGGGAAACCGTGTGGTTCTCAGCTGCTCTTGTGTCCTACCCATAGGCCATGAGAGCTCTTGGTACCCTACCCCCTGGCTGGAGTGTCCCTATCCCACCTGACTGGCACTGCTCCTACCGGAGGGAGTTGTGACTCTCCACCATCAGCCTCCCGAACGTGCCATAGTCCCTGGCCTGCAGCGCCTGCACCGCCTGGGAGGTGCGCTCTATTTCTCCGATGACATGCCTCGCTCGCCGGTACACCTCCTCGCTCAGCAGGGCCTGGGCAGCTGGAGATGCACAACGCTGGACTAAGAAGTTGCCCAAGGCCTAGAGAAGGGATGGGCAATTTGGCCTGCCAAGCCAGATGATCAGGCTCATAGAGGCCCCGCCACTTCCTCTGCCCCCAGGCCAATCAGGGCCTGCGGGCAGGACGTACGCAAAGTCTCCTCCTGCCCTGCCCTGCAAGGAGTGTGCGGTGCTTAGAAGTGCCACGTGCTCCTGGAAGGGCGGGAGGAGACTTTCCATGTTCCCCCTCCTCCAAGCCCTGATTGGCCTGGCGGTGGGAGGGAAAGAGCATGAAGTCTCCTCCCACCTGCAAGGAGTGTGGCGCTTCTAAGGACGGGGGCAGGGAGGGAGGAGACTTTGCGTGCTCCCCCTGCTCCCAGGCCAATCAGGGCTTGGGGGCAGGAGGAGCGTGTGAAGTCTCCTGCCCTGCAAGGGGCTCAGCACTTGAAGTCAACTGCCAGCTGCTGCTCAGCTGGTGGTTGAATCTAAGCGCAGCGCTCCCTTGCAGGGCGGGGGCAGGGAGCGAGAGACATCACGTTCCCCCCCTCCACAGGCCCTGATTGACCTGAGGGCAGCAGGGGGAGCACACAAAGTCCCCTCCCACCACCAAGGGCACGGGTACCTAGAGGGAACCACCAGCTGTTCAGAATAGCCAGAAGTTCTCTTTGAGGGGGAGCAAAGACTTTGCATGCTCCCCCACCCGCAGACCAATTAGGTCTGTGAGTGGGGAAGTACAGTCAAAATTATTGCCCACCTCTGGCCTTGAGCCTCCAAACAGCACCAGCTGGAATGGAGCCCCACATAGCCCAGCATCTTCCAAGTTCACTTCTCTCTGTGCCCCCTGCACATGCAGTTCCTGTCCTTCACCTGCCAGGCACCACGTTCCCTCCCCTGCCCCTGCGTCCCCCCCCCCCCGGCTCACAAGGTTTACAGCAGCCCATTTGGGTCACCCATGGAAGATGTGGCACGCACCCTCCAAGTCAGCCATAGAGGCCTCCCTCAGACTGGCCTTGCCCAGAGCCTTGGCTGCCTCCTCGCACTGGTGCCGGCGCGTGGGGTACTCGCTGCCCGTCAGCGCGTGCCGCACGTTGGAGTTGGTGATGAGAACCACTAAGCTGGGGTCAGTCAAAGGCACAAGGAGAGTCTCCAGCGACCTGGAACAGAGGTCACAACAGGGTCACAGGGACGGGGTTTCCCATTTCCTTCCATGCCCCTGACGAGCGGGGAGCTGCCCCCTGGCGCGCCTCAGGAGCCTGCAAGGTCACGGATGCCACACACAGGCTCAGAGCCACCCAGGAACGACGCCAGCCTTAGAATGGCTCTCCAGAAATGGAGCTGGGAGCATGGCATCCAAGTGGGCAGAGATGAGGTGGCCCATCATCTGCCCACTTGTATTGCAGTATCAGCCACAGGCCAGTCAGGGCTCCACTTTGCTAGGCCCTCCCCCCACAGGGCTTACAATCCACATAAACTACCCCACTGTCTGGTGCTCTCCAGTTTAACTTTAGGTTCTCTGAGGCTGCCATTGTTTCGGTGTTTGTAGCACAACAGGACCCAACCTGGTCATGGCCCATAGGCACTACTGCCCTGGAAATGTTCCAGCGGTGACAGGATTCCTGGCTCCCCAAGCGTGGGTTTTACCAGCCATGATCCTGTGAGGATTTTTACCAGGATTTACTTCTGTCAGGGTTCTACTGCTGAAGTCATTCCGTCCCCACAGTAACCCCGTAGAAGGCTATCCTGCATCCACAGCCATGGAGCCATCTTGTGGCCTTATGGCAAGATCTCCATGTTCTGTGTCCAAACAGCTCAGTCCTCAAAGCCAGGGAGCGCTGGCTAATGGAGACTATGACCCTTTGTCACTGGCCAGAGGTCATGGGTTGCTACAAGGTCCAGTGGGGAGCAGCTCACCTTGCTGTCCAAGTTCCCAGCCGCAATTGGCCCTTGCCTAGCCAGCATACACAGGAGTTGCACTCTGCAGCTTGGGACAAGGAAATGATTCTATGCTGTGGGAGGCAGCGAGGTCTAGTGGGCAGAACACAGGACTGAGAAGCAGGAGACCTGGGCTGTAATCCCAGCACTGCTGGGGTCACATAGGGGGGTAAAGGATAAATTCTCATGTATGCTGAGGATCATTTATGCCACTCTGTGTATATAATTCACGTCCACTTCCAAAGCCCTTTACACTGCCAAAGTGGTAGAAAGGAGCATTAATGGACCTGAGTGTCTGGCCCTGCACCTCTCCACACCTCTGTTATGAGGCTTTGTGGACAGATGGCTCCTGGGAGGGAAGGTGCTATACGAGTGCAGAGGATCCCCATGAGATGGTACCGTAAGCTAAAGCTACGAGTGTGTGTCCTGACCTGCAGTCTATCAGCAACGCGTGGCCCTCTTTGCCCATCACAGATATAAACTGGTCCATGATCCCACATGGCATATTAGCAAAGGTGTGCTCAGCCTTCTGGCAGGCCAGTGCCTTGGCTACTAAGTCCCCATCATCTGTGCCAAAGGAGAAAGAGCTGGATTAGCCTGGTGCCCGCTTTGAGCCATTTCCCATCCTACCCAAGGGACCCAGGGATGGGGGTAAAGCTCATTTTCCCTTTCTGCAGCCATAGAGTTACAGCTAGAGATCGTGTCCCAGCTAAGCCTTAGAGTCTGAGCTGCTTAAATTGTCCAAAACCCAGTTCCGTAGCTTGAACACATCTCTGATAATCACCTGCACTGTGCCAGCCCAGGGAACAGCAGCCTGGGTGAAATTCAATCCCCCGATCCTGTGCAAGGCCTCAGAACAGGGCTCAAGAGAAGTGGATGTGGCAAATTCCGTGCTTAATTCTGTGGCTGATCAGGTAGCTGATGGGGTCACAAGGGATCTTCCCCACCCCCTGCACCACACCACACAATCTAGGTGCACTCTCCCCCGGGGGAGGGGTAAATTCATCTTCTCAAGCAGCCACTACCCTCCCAGAGAGGGTAGCAGGCTGCATGGGCCAATCTAGTCACCACATGCTGGTGCCACATTCTTCAGCCAGACTCTGATTTGCTGGACCACCTTCGCGGGGAGAGGAGGAAGTGCTGCTTTCTTCTCACACTTGCCCCCAAAGGACCATTCTCCACCCTTCCTGGGTAACCCAAAGACCTTCCTAGTTGATTCTCAACGGACAGCAAGTTCCTATTAGTCCTATGGAGAGTTAGCCAGGTGACCCCGCTGGAAGCTCTGGGTGGGGAGACGTGATGCAGCCCTCCATGGTGGGGAAGGCGAGAACTGGAATCAAAGCATCTCCTGCAGTGTCTCTTGGCCAGACCTAAGCTGGGCACAGGGGATCCCAGAAGCGAGTTTGCGGAGCTGGGAGCTGATGAACCAGCTGCTGTTACCTGGGCAGAGCTGCTGCAGAAAGGTATACACAGCCACTTCCAGAGAGGCTGAGCTGGACAGGCCACCACCCAGTGGGACATCACTGGCTATCACTGCATTGAAGCCTGGGACAGGACCAGCTGGAATGGAGACAAAACCAGAGGGGAGAAGGAGACTGACCCCATCCAGAGACAAGACAGAAAATGAAGCAGACTTGGACTGGTGCCACCCCGTGGGAGGCAGCTGCCATAGAAGAGAGGTTGGGGGAACCTGGTCCAGTTTAGAAAGCCTGAGCAGTACCAGCCTGTGTCTGAGCACATGGAGGGCAGGTGAAGGCTGTTGCAGCAGCCTCGGGGAGAGGAAAGGGCAGTGGAGAAAGAGATCCCTCACTCAGTCCCTGCTGGGAGCAGGAAGGCTGCATGGCGGCGGTGGAGACACGGCACCTGGGTTTCAGGCACTCTCTCGTAGTCGCAGACAAGACACGAATGGAGCAGCGGCTGAAGGGACCAGCTGGGTGAGGCTACAGCTGCTCCTAGTTCTGTCCCTGTCCCACTGGAACAGCCACCCTCCCAACAGGGCCCACTGTCCGCCCAGAGCCTGCAGGCACGTTGCTGACCCAAGCAGCTCTCCCACCACACAGGTGCCTTGGAGCCTTACCCCGGTAATGCTGGATCACACCCTTCACATAGTTGGCCCAGTGAGGCACTCCGGGCCTCAGGGGGTTTCCTTCTGTCGGAGCTGGAAACTGCACCTTTTTGGGCTCCTCTGCCTGCTCCGTGATGGTAATGATGGAGATCGTTCCATCCTGCCTCAGGCTCCCCACCATCATGGTCCCCAGCTGCAGGGCCTGCGGAGAGAGACACTGGCTGAACCCCCCCAGTGCCATAGGGAACGAAGGATACCTGCAACGCATCCAACCGAGCTAGCCGAAGGTCTTGGCGTGCAGGCTGGGATCCTGCTCCCACTGGCCCTAGGAAGCAGGCTGGAGCCCCAAGCAGCAGGAATTGCCCACTCTCTAGGACAGGGATGGGCAATCATTTTAGAAGGGGGCCGCTTCACAAATTTTTGAAGTGGCTCTGGGCTGCCCCGGAAGGGGCCGGGCCTCGGGCAGAAGGGGCGGGGCCAGGACACTTCCATGCTCCTCTGCCCACAGAACCTGACTGATCTGGGGGCGGGGGGAGTGCGCGAAGTCTCTCGCTCCCTGCCCCCGCCCTGCAAGGGGCACGTGGCACTTAGAGTGAACCCCCAGATGAATAGTTGGCAGTTTACTCTAAGCGCCACGCACCCCTGGCAGGGGAGGAGACTTTGCGCCCTCCCCCATTCCCAGGCCCTGATTGGCCTGGGGGTGGGGGAGCAGCAGGGCATCCGCAAGATCCACTTGGTGGCCTGGATCCGGCCCGCGGAGGCTCTCTTGCCTTCACCTGCTCTAGGAACTGCTTGCTTCTTTGTGCCTTTTATCACAAGGATGGTGATGGCCTTGCTGCCATGCCCTGCATTTAATATACCCATACAACCTTAACGTTGCCCCCAGAAACCCCAGCCTTCTGATTAGGGACGTAAAAGTTTAACCGGTGGGGGCTGGAGCAGCTCCCTGCCTGCTATGGAGCAGCCTCTGTCTGTGGCAGGCCTGGGCACCCTGTGGGGGGGCCACTCGAGTAAGGGGGCCAACTCCAGGCCAGTGGAGAGTGGGACCAACCCCCTTTAATTGGTTAGCCAACAGGATCTTACATCCCTTCTTCCCACACTCAGCGGCAGAACTAGACGCAGCGGCTCTCAGGATTTGATTCCCTGGGCTGGTTTGTTCCTGTGAAAAGCAGCCTCAAATCAATCAAAGCCACTGACTCACCATCCCAGTGCAGGAGACATGACTGTGCTGCACTAGCTCTTTGGGGGCTGTATGAAGGCAGGAGCATGGCTTCTGCCTTGCTGCTCGTCAAGAGGGCACATCCTCTTAGCAGAGGCTCTATGGCAAATGGGGGCACCTCCCAGGGCTCCCCATGTTCCCACTGCTAAAGTCCCCCTCAGAGATCAGGTGACTGGAATCAGGATTTACCCCAAGCAGTGTGGGGGGGGGGGGGAGAGGGGAAGACGACAACGCTTGTCTGCATCACCAGGTGTTGGCAAATTAGAAGTTGGAGAGGCAGTAAAGAAAAGGAGGAGACTGAAGCAGTTTAACTGCCTGGCTGCTGCCTCCGGATGTACTTTCAGAGTAGGGGGGGCAGCACTACCCACACACCCACCTCTGGCTCTGCGGTGAGACTGCAGCTCTGAAGAAAATGGAGTTGTCATTACAGGCCAGGGCCAAGATCTTCCCAAAACAGGCTCCCTACTCCCTAGTTTAGCACCTGAGTGAAGGCAGTGGAAGAGAACCACTGGGCACGCAGCACCTTGGAAATCAGGCCCTTCGTAGCAAAGGCGACGTGTGGGGGGACACAGAGTGTCGTGTGTGCCCCCCCCCCGCCATGGGGGGGCAAGGGGTGAGCAGCCAGAGGCCAGGCTGCCTAGTTGCTGCACTCTCTCAGGCACCGTCTGCTCTCGCTGCCTGGGAGATGCTGTCTGAGACAGTCCCCCACAGCTGCTGCCAGGTGATTGGGAGGGGAGGGCAGGCCCTATGGGGGGCAAAGGGGGAGGGGGAAAGAGGGGCAACTGCTTGGGGGAAGAAAGAAGGTGGCCTCTAGGGGCAAGGGAGGGTGGCTGCTTGGGGGTGGGGGGACAGAAAAGTGGCGGCTACTGGAGAGCAGGGTAGGGATGTAATATTGTAGTCAGTTAACTGATAAGCAAAAGCTTATAGGTTAATGATACAGACTACATGCATTCCCCTCCCCCCCGCCCTTGCCAGTAAATTTTTTAGCGGGCTCGCCAGCAGCTCGTCTCAGTCCTGGCTTGCGCCGGGTCTGCGACTGACCCCTGCTGCGGCTCTGCATTTAAAGTGTATTAGGAGCCGGGAGGGCAGGCAGCCTCACTCAGTTCCAGCTTGCGCCGGGTTCCGTGAGGGGAGCTGGTTTTTAAATTGGCTCCCCTTGCAGACCAGCTCCCGCCTGGCACCTCACGCTGCTGCCTCTGATACAGAGGCAGTACCACGGAGTGGCAGGGGGCTCCTCCAGAGTTTGGCGGGAGCGTACTAGCTGCCAGCCCCACCCCCAGGGACTACAGAATAGTCGACTAGCCAATAAGAATTCATGAGGTTACTCGACTATTCCATTAACCAATATTTAACATCCCTAGAGCGGGGGAAGGGAGGTGGCTGCTTGGAGTGGGTTGCATTTAGCATGGAAGCCCAGGGGTAAGATGGGAGGTCAGGTCACTGTTTGGAGGAGCTGGAAGATTTCAGTGGGACACTGAGGGAGGCAGCATCAGGGAAACAGGTGAGGATTTCCAAGCCTCTCTGTGATGTTCTTCTCATACAGGCTTATAAATTACAAGCACTGAAAATGCAGAGGGGATATTAGCATAGAGGTATGTTGTACAGAGCGGTGATGGGCTGGAAGGTATGGCAATGGCATAGGGTGTCCACTAAGAAGGTATTTAAAATGTATTGAATACAGTGAGGTATTGAAAGGTATCAGTTATGGAATAATATGTTATTGCACGTTGAAAGCTCGGGGTATAATACTTTATCTGTTGTAAATCCACTAACTCCAGTGAAATTATACCAGGGGGTAAAACTGGCCTAGCAGACGTCATTCTTCTTCTATACTGCTGCAAAAATATCTAATGGCTGATATTGCTCCAGAAATCCTCAGCATGGTACAATTAGTTATTGTTTGTCCCTGAAGGCTAGTGTAACAAAAACAAAAATGAAAAGAGAAATTGAAGGTTAAGCCAGAAAGCATGAAATGGCAAGTAATTTATAGCTCTCTCGCCCCACCAGTTTGCTAGTACATCTGATTCCTGCCCTGCCACATTCCTTGCTATTCCAGTTGGGAGCTCCTGGGCAGCTTTTGCCAGCCTGACTGCATACCTCTAAGAAACTGTAAACTCCTTTAACTTTTGCCCAAGCTATTGAGCCAGTGTGTTCTCGCCAGAATTCCTCATCTGCTGACAGGCAGGATTAAAATCTGTTGAGCTCCTGGAAGTCTGGTGGGTCCAGGAGTCATGTGGCTGTGGGTGGGCATCTAGGGGAACAGCAGGGCCAGGGGCTAGTGATAGGGGGTTATTTGGGGGAGGTGAGGCAATGAGGCCGGGTTGATGGTGTGTATGGGTGGGGGTTGGGGAGAGCAGCTGCAGCCAGCCAGGGGATATGGGGGGGGGGTGAGTCTGGGGGTGAGTGAGGGCTAAAGGGGCAGTGAGCACCTGAGGGAGGCAGTCAGGGCCAAGGCATCATTTTCTCTAAGGCCCGCTTTGAGTGGGAGCAAGACGGTGCCAGTTTGGTGGGAGACAGGGGGGGAGGTGGAATTTACTTCTAAACTTTCAAACCTTAATAACAGACCCAGCTGGTGTCTGATTAAACATTGTTCTCACATAAACTTTTTCAGGCAGTGCGTGTGAGGGGCATTTGTCAATGTATTCATTAGGCTTTGGTATTGTATTATGCTTTTTACTAGTTTTCCTGAAAAGTTGGTTCGAGGACAGTCTGTGTTAAAAATTATTTGATTTAATCATGTTCTCATTGTGAGCTTTGCACAATGGCAAAGAAACCCAAAACCTACATCTGGAAGTTTTCTATGCAAAGTCAGCTAAATCGCCAATGCTAAGTACATCAGTAACTGCTCTTCTGGAGTTCACAATTCTGTGTACAGCAGTAATGGGGTTTACAATGATACTGCGGAGGGTTAGGGTTGTGTTGGGGTTATATTTATTCATAAGACTGATTCTGGCATTGAGGTAGTAGTGAGCACACAGCAAGGAAGCAAATGACAGAATGCACAAGAATTTCTGCAAGCACTTTTTAAAAAAATCTTGTGTAAGAGCCAGCAATGTACAAGTTGGCCTTAATGCCAGCCACATATTTGGGCAACTTTCTTAAGATTTTTAACGTATGTACAAAGCATACAATCATGCATAGCTCTCTTTTATAACAGTCTCCATCTGCTATTACATAGTATCGTAAAACATGACATCAAAATTAGCACTAGAAACCAAAACTCCTTTGTCTCGTGAGTACCTTCCTGGAATCCTTTTAATGGTCACCCCAGCAGCAGTTACCAGTCACCACTGATTTACATCAACTGTTGGAAATCTTGGCCTAAAGCTATTTTCCCTAGCACTGTGCCCACACGGTGGCGCTCTAAGTCTACTGATTAAGACCAGTTAGCTGGAATGGCAGGAAGATGAGAACTCCTCTTTTGAACTACAATTCTCATTTGGGGAAGTTAATCCAAACCCAGGCCACGAGGCTGCTCCAGCAAGGCTTCCAAGCATACCCAGTGGGTGGGAGGGGCAGTACTGCCAATGGCCAAAAATCATTACACCCTAACAGGAGAATCTTAACATTGTACTAAAATGGGGGACTGCTATTGTCCCGAGGCCTGATTCCTAACCAGAGCCAAGTGACCTGAGTCCACACTACCAAGTTCTGTCAACAAAAATTATGTTGAGACCCACAAGTCGACAAAGGAAAACTTGCCAGAGGGTATTCACACTGGCTCCCTGTGGATATATCATGGCCACTCTGGGGGCACCATCATGGAGAGTGTGTGCAATGCTCTGTGGGTCTGTATCCCAAAGTGCAGTGTTGTGGGAAAACAGAGCTGATGGCATCATGGGATTCCCTTCATTCTCCCACAGCCTCCCAGCTACTGGGAGCTGCACTCGAGTGCTGAGAAATGTCAAAGCAGCACAGCAGCCTGTCCACCCCCGCCCCCAGCACAGCAGCCTGTCCACCCCCGCCCATGCCTGCACCTGCGCCAGGGCAGAACAGGAGCATTCCAATGCATGGCTGTTAGTTCCCTCACTCAGCTGTCAGATACTTCCCAGAGCTCCGAAAGGGAAGGGGCACATGCCTGCAGGGCAGCAGAGATCAAAACCCTGAGCAGAGCCATTAGGGCAAGCACTGTGGGACATAGGGAAAAGAGTCTCTCCTAGGGCTGGAAGTTTTTTGGGGGCCAGAACTAGGCATTTTTACCACAAAAGTCGCACTGCAGTGTGTATGCTCCAACTGTTTTGTCACCAAAAGGCAGCTTTTGGCCACTAAATCTTATGGTGCAGACAAAGCCCAGGTCACCGACAGCTTTGGGCTGATCCAAAGAAAGGCTGCAGCAAGAAGGGGAGCATTCAATAGTGATTGTTCTTGTTTTGCTGGGACTGGGAACAAGCCTCATTGCTCGGATCCCCCCCATGGGCGGCAGTGGAAGTGGCGGTTCATTTTGTGGCCGCTCCATGTAACAAATACGAGGGACATGTCTCTCGAGACGGGGGCGGGGGCATGGAGGGAGACAGCAAATCGCATTCACACGAACGCGGAGGATTCTGCTCTCGACTCTCGGACTTCAGTTCTCTGTGAAAGAAGGGGACAGCAGCGAAGTGCATGGCCACAGTCCGCTTCGGCGGGATGGGACCTCCCCACCCCGAGCCCGGCACCTCTGCCCTGTCCCCTCATCCCCCTTACCATAGGCAGCACGAAGCCCTGGTTGTAGTCCGTGTGCTCTCCGATCAGGTTCACCCGGCCCGGGGCGGACACCGCGATCTCAGGATCCGCCCCTGCAAAGGCCCCTCGATATGCCTCCCGGGCCTGCGCCAGCAGCGAGCCGAAATCGGCTTCCCTGCGCCCGGCCATGCTCAGCTGGGAGCTGGGGTAGGAACGCGGTGTCGCAACGTTCCACCACGGAACGCCCGGTTGCAATAGCCCCTCCCGAACCACGCCGTGTGATCCTCCCCTCGCCTCGCGCTCCCTTCCTGTCCCGCCCCTGGCCTGGAGCTGGTGGATTTCCTTAGCTCGGCTCGCTCGGTCATTTCTCCTCTCTATGCTCAGCTCCCACATCAGGCGGGGCAAATAGTAACCCTGTTGAATTGTTAATCCTTCCACCCGATGATCTCAAAGCGCCGCACAAGGGCGCGCCCAAAAAGCAGAAACGATCGCACAGCCACTCAGTGGGGGAGCTACCTGTGTGCTCCAGTCGCTGTAGAAACCCCACTTTGCTTTGGGACTCTCTGGCTCTAAAGGAGGGCCTGCAGGGGTGGAGAACCGGGGAGCATTTGCTGGATGAAGTGTGCTTACTTCTGTGCAGGGTGGGTCTGGGATATTGCTTTTGGTGAAGGAGTTGCCATTCCATCCATACCTACAGTTATTTTCAGGCCTTTGTTATACTATAGGAACAATTGGCTTGATTTTCTAATACCAGCTCAGCTCTACTGGTGTTCACTACCTTGGAAATCCTAGTGTAGAGGGGCCACTGGGGGCTGCTATTTGTAACTGTATTCACCTTGGTAGTAGCTGGTGACCTGCCTACACTAGAATCCCCAGTGTTGCTAAGAGACTGAGCAATGTATGGAAAATGACCTTAGTGCAGACATGGCCTTACTTAGACTGTTTCTCAACCTTTTTTCATAAAGTACCCCTTTTAAAAAAAATAAGTACTCCCAGTACCTACAGTTTTCAGACACACAAAATTTTTCTCTCATTGCAACACATTTGTTTAAACAACTTAATTGTAGCCGGGCGGGTGATGAAATTTTTGGTGTAAAAAGTACAAAAATAATAAAGCGCTGTAAAACTGAAAACAAAAATTCAATTTTCTCCAAATTTCAGTTCTGTTGATGTACCCCCAGACTTCTCTTGAGTACCCCTAAGGATACTCGTACCACTGGTTGAGGAACACTGGCCTTAGAGATGAGGGTAGGGCATGGCAGTCACAGGCAAAATGGGTGGGGGGTGGGAGAAGGAGGTGGAAGCACAGGAGATAGCCTTCTTTTGGTGAGTTCTCCAGTTTCACATAGTTCCATGTGAATGTCCCAGGAGCTCCACTAGATCCAAACATGTCCATTGCCATCAGAACCACATGTTGGCTTTCTCTGAAAAACTGAAACCCCAAACATTTTTCAGTTTTCAGCAAGAACAACAAAAAAGTGGTTGTTGGTTGCAAAAAATACAAAGAGTTTTAATAAATCAGTTTTGACCATTTGATTTTTTCAATGGAAACCAAAAAATATTAGAAGAAAAATAACAAGGAGTCCTGAGGCAACTTAACGACTAACAAATTTATTTGGCATAAGCTTTCTTGGCTCAAGCCCATTTCATCAGATGAAGTGGGCTCCAGCCCAAGAAAGTTTATGCCAAATAAATGTGTTAGTCCTTAAGGTGCCTGAGGACTCCTCCTTATTTTTGCTGGAACAGACTATCACAGCTACCCCTCTGAAACTAGAAGAAAAATGTTTTTTCCCCATATTTATTAAACATTTTTTGCAAGTGATAAAATCGTTTTTTCTGGCCATTTCTATTAGCCATGTGGCCTCTCCCTGCTGGCTCATACTCTTCATCCATCCATCTATATTGCATTTATTAAAGTGGTTTCAGCCTTTCCACCTGCTAGAAAGATCTGCCTTTAACACATGTAAGTACTAAATCATGGGGTTTGGGATTCCTGTTTTCCCATCCCACCTTTATTCCACAGGAAGGCAGCCCAGCACATTAACTCAGTGTACGTCTACACCACAGCATTATTTCAGAATAACTGATGTTATTTCAAAATAACATAGTGGGCATCTACACTACAAGCCTTTATTTTGAAATAATGTCAAGCTGGAAGATGTCTTACTCTGACTCATGGTAACACTCATTTTATGTGAGTAAGGGAAATCAAACGAACAGTGTTCTTCCTTTGACTTTCTGCTGTGTAGACAGTGCAAAAAGCCGAATTAAGCTATTTTGACTTAAACCACGCAATTGACGTAGCTGCAGTTGCATAGCTTAACTTGACTTTAGCCCTGATGTGTAGACAAACCCCCACCAAGCCTCTAAGCAATTATTTTAAGAAGCCAGGACACTTTATGGGTGAGGGGACTGAGGCCTGGAGAAGTTTAAAAAAAAAAAGTATGAGGTTTTGGGACAAGTAGCATGAAAGATGCAATATAAAATAAAATGTATTAATTAGTAAATATTATTAATTGTATGTGGCCTTAGCTTTCTGTGCTACCATCAACATTTTCCATCTATAACCTGTAAGAGCAAGGTGTCATTCAGGGGATCTTTCAGTTTGCAAATGTCCAGACAGAGAATCCTTAAGTGAGTTGTGGCTCTTTCTAATGTAGGGGTGGTTTGATAGTACGCATCTTTGTAGCTTCTAAGCAATATTATAGTAGTAAAGATGAAGAAACAAAAATGAATTTAAAAGTACTTTCATTCTGATGATGAAAGGCTTTACAATGTGTGTTTCAACGAGATACTGAAATTTCATTCAGCAGATTAATTTTAAATTTCATTCTGTTATGCCTTGATAGTCCTGGGGCTAATGTGACAGGCACAGGCCTCCTATTTGGAATTGCAAACACCCCAGTTTGACCTCGTTAATTATTATAGTCCAATTTAATGGTATGGGTTGTAGTGCAGACAGTCATGTGAAGAAATGTAGTTGATTGTAGGGTGTTGCATTTGGAGATCATAATGTTTGTTTAATGGTTACTAAAAGACACATTCATGAATAATAATAATTAATGATAATGAGTCTGGGGTTTCCTTGGCCCTCCTCAGGTGTCAGGATGTAACCCAACCTGCCACCCCTAGTCTGTTTCTCTGAAAAGCGTCATCACGCCGCTGACTTGTTGCAGGGTAATAACTATCAACATTCCAAAGCTGGTGGAACAGCCTAAATCTCGTCCTTGGGGGGGGGGGGAGATTTTATCACCTACTAGTCATTCACCCAAGACCACTACCACAGAGGCATGATTCGTCCTCTCCAGGAGAGCTAAGGATATCCCTCCAGTTCAGTTCCCTATGGCACAGCCCTGTGTGTTCCCAGCAAGGCCATTGAATTAGGCCCTGACTCCTCTGCTCCCCCCTGCCTGCTGCAGACAGAGTGGCATCTCCCAGTATGTTGCCTTGTGTTTGCGGAAGGGACTCCCAGTCGCCGCTGGGTGGAGCCCTGCTGCAGGTGTCTGTGGGGTTGCTGCTGGGGAGGAAGCTGGGGGGAGGGAGGCAGCATGACAGGGAAAGAACCGCTGCTGGGGACCCTGAAAGGTGAGTGGCTGGAGGTGGGAGGAGATGAGGTTGCATGGTTGGAGGGATTTTACGAGGGCTGGGTGAGAGGAGGGGTGTGACCGATGCTGCTGCGAGTAGGGCAGGTGCTGGATAGCCAGAGGGCTTGCGGGAGACTCCAGAGCCATGCTGCCCTCGTGTTTGGCTAAGTGAGGATTCCCCAGGCTGGGGCACTGATGTTTTGCAGTGGATCTGAGTGCAAGTGCGGAGCTTACAGGGTTCCTAGTAAGGTTGTCATCTGCTGCCGTGGGTCTGGCTAGTCTTTTTGTGGGGTTGTTGGCCCTAAGGATGATGACCAGGGTCACTGACAAGGTCCTGAAATTAATCTCCGGGCCCATGGTGGGTGATTCAGTGAGATAACACCAATGCTTTGTGATGTAAGCGTATTGATGTTGTATTGAGATGCCATGGTGAGGGCATTTACAGAAAACCAGAAGGGATGGGGATGAGATTGTTCTGCACAGAGTAACCTTATTTGGGAACAGTACAGTGACAGCATGATCAGCCCTGGGGAGAGTTTACCTCTCCTTGAAGTCTTGAGTGACCTCAGTGTGACTGAATGAAGAGGTGGCATTAATATGTTCTGGTAGGAGCAGCTTGCAGCCCAGACAATGGTTTGACCAGCAGAGAATATGTGAGGGAAGTAATAAAATGGGAGCAAGGGAAGAGCCTGGTACACACCCTATTGCCCATCGCCTCTGCACACACACAGCTGCCAGAACACCCGCTTGATGCCTTAGAACACTCTGTGTGCATTTCCTGGAAGAATGTCTATCTGCAAGGGCCTTAGACTTACTTGTGCTCATGGGTTTTGAACTGCCATCTGCAAAGCTGTCTCCAGATGAACAAATGCTGCTAAAACAACTGTACAGAATCTGCCATGGAGTCACCAGCCTAGCTAAAGAAAAGTCCTGCCTCTTCCTTCAGCCAGGCTGTAATAGACCTCAGTCACTTTTATTCTGGGTTGTCATCCTTTCCAGGTAGAATCCAGTTTCTCCTCCAAAGGAGGGTGGAGCCACCATGCATTCTTTACCCCCCCCCCTCCACCCGTCTTTCCCTTTCCTGGAAACCAGCCATCCCTTCATGTGCATATTTTGGTACTATCTTTGCTATCTATAAAAAGCTCTTGTGCCTTTTATCTCCTTTTGGGACACATTTTTTCTGGTGGCTGGTCCCTCCACCCTTTCTTTTATTTTGGGGGTGAGTTAAATGAGGGAACCCTGGATTCACTACTTTAATGTGTGTAGGGATGTGAGAGTGGAGTTGTTTAAACAGGTAACCATTAAGCTCATGTTTGGGTTACCCAAACAGCTACATACAGCTCCTGGTCTGGCTCCTAGAAAGCTGCCTGCCACCCCATACTGCTGCCTCTGATACAGTCAGCTCCCGGAGAGCCGCTGTGTGTGTAACCGCTGTGCGTGTAACCGCTGAAATTTTCCACAGTTAATCAATTACACACATTATAACATCCCTACACCTTGGACACCTAGTAAAATGAAAGCTGTGTTGCAAATTTCTGTGTAGGGCTCAGACCTGTGAGATTGAAGGGCAAAGCAGATAGCCCAGAGAAAACGAATCAATATTTACGGAAGCCAGCTATTGTATGCTGATATGGGCAGGTGGTTTGGCTTCAGAGAGTTTAATGCTGAGATGGTTTCTCACTGTGAGTCACTTTCCTTTCTTGGGCAATTGGGAGTGTCTCCAGATGCCTGTTCAGGAGTCAAACAAGCTGGGAGGAGGATTCTTAGATTCCTAGAAGAATAGGACTAAAAGGGACCTCAAGCGATCATCTAGTCCAGTCCCTTGCACTCAAGGCAGAACTACGTGATAACTAGGCCATCCATGACAGGTGTTTGTCTAACCTGTTCTTAAACGCCTCTAATGATGGAGATTCTACAGCCTCCCTCGGCAATTTGTTCCAGTGCTAAACTACCCCAACAGGAAGTTTTTAGCTACTGTCCAACCTTGCAGCAGTTTAAGCCCGTTGTTTCCTGCCTATCCTCTGAGGTTAATGAGAACAGTTTTTCTCCCTTCTCCTTTAACAACCTTTTTATATACTTAAAAATTGTTATCATTTCCCCTTTTGGTCTGCTCTTCTCCAGACTAAACACACCCATTTTTTTTTCATTTTTTCCCCTCATACAAGTCATGTTTTCTGAATATTTTTTTGTTGCTTTTCTCTGGATTTTCTCCAAATCTTTCCTGAACTGGGGCACCCAGAATTGGACAGAATATTCCAGTTGAGACCTTATCAGCACAAAGTAGAGAAGAATTCTTGTCTTGTTTACAACAGTCTTGCTAATACATCCCAGAGTGACATTTACTTTTTTTCCTGCAACAGTGTTACACTGTTGACTCAAAGGGTATGTCTACACTAGCCCCCTAGTTCGAACTAGGGAGGCTAATGTAGGCATTCGAACTTTCAAATGAAGCCCGGGATTTAAATATCCTGGGCTTCATTTGCATGTTCCCGGGCGGGCGCCATTTTTAAATCCCCCTAGTCCGAACTAACTGCCCGTGGCTACACACGGCAGTTAAAAGTTAATTCGAACTAAGTCCTTAGTGTAGACATACCCAAATATAGCTTGTGATTCACTATAACCCCAAGATCTCTTTCCACAGTACTGCTTTCAAGGCAGTCATTTCCCATTTTGTATGAGTGCAGTTGATCCTAAAAGTGGAGTACTTTGCATTTGACCCACCAGTAGTACCAGTAGATTGTATTTCCCTAGTTTAAGAGAAGGTCATCTACCACTTCCCTGCTATCCACAAGGCTTATTACTATGTCAAAGAAAGCTATCAGGTTCATTTGATACAATTTGTTCTTGACAAATCCAACACCACCTCCCCTTTTTCCCTATCCTTCCTGAGCAAGCTATACCCTTCTATATCAATATTCCAGTCATTATCCCACCAATCTGTGATACCAGCTATCTCATAGTTGTGTTTATCCACTATCATTTCTAGTTTTTCCTGTTTATTCCTTGTTCTTCTCATGTTAGTATACACATATCTGACATTGCTTTTATTTCTGCTCTGTGTTCCCTCTTGCCTCTCCCTCATCCCTGCTATAGTGGTCGATGTTTCTTCCAGATTTTGACCAGTCTCTCTCTCTTTCTTTTTTTTTTTTTTAAACTTGAGAGCTTCTGTCTCTTGCTCCCATTGAACTGAGCTGAAAGCCTTCCTCTCTAGGTTAGCCAGTCTGTATCCAAAAATACGTTTCCCCTTCTTCAATAGGCAGCCGATACCTCTGCTCAGCAGTCCTTCCCAGAACAGTATTCCTTGGTGAAGGAAACAGAAATCCTCCTGGTATAATGATTCTTCATCGCTGTGGTGGGTTGGTTGTGAACAGGGCTGGGCACTGTCTACTGCTAGAAGTAACCAGCACTCAGTGTCCTCCCTGTGACAGAGCCATCTCCTCCTGAAGGGGTGTAACAGCATCCTCTGTAGTTGCATAGCCTTGGATGTCACCATATGAATTAGGGATGTTAAATATTGGTTAATTGGATAATTGAGTAACCTCATAAATTCTTATCGGGTAGTTGACTATTCTATAGTCCCCGGGGGGCAGACCCAGCAGCCAGTGCACTCTTGCCTTACTCTCAAGGAGCCCCCTGCCACTCTGTGCTGCTGCCTCTGTATCAGAGGCAGCAGCACACGGTGGCAGGTGGGAGCTGGTCCATGAGGGAGCCAGTTGGACTGGCTTCCTGTCGCCCTGTGGACTTGCTGCCTATGGACTGGCTGTCTGTCACCCTGTGCTGCTACCTCTGACAAAGAGACAACAGCCCCTGTCTCGGGGCTGGGGGGGGGTTGAGCTCCCAGACCTGGTGTGAGCTGGAACTGAGCTAAGCTACCTGCCCCTGCCCACCGGGGTCCAAGTACACTTTAAATGCAGAGCCCCAGTAGGGGTACATCCCGGACCCAGCTTGAGCCAAGATTGAGCTGGGCTGCTGGCCAGCCTGCTAAAAAATTTACTGGCGGGGAGAGGGAGGGAAATTCCAGATGTGAATTTCTACTACATGCATCTGACGAAGTGGGTCTTAGCCCACGAAAGCTTATGCTCCAATAAAGCTGTTAGTCTATAAGGTGCCATAGGACTCCTCGTCGCTTATGCCTAATATGAATACTCTTGATGAATTTCTAATGTGCATGGAGGCTTCTCAGTCTAGCCACCTCCTCCTGTAGTTCTCCTACTTGCTTCTAGAGAGATTCCACCAGCAGGCACCTTTCATACTGGCCGGTCTCCCCAGCCTGTCTTTCCATGAGTGGGAAATCCAGGTCACAGTCTCTACAAATCTGTAGAGGCATTCGTAGTTAGGTTCTCTTGTCGGGACACAGGAGCAGATAGAGGAGACAGGAGTAGTGTTAGCACTGGCGATGAGGCCTGTCCTAACCCTAGCGATTATATTATGACTCTCTTTCAAACTGCCCAGTTTGCTGCCCCCGTTCGCTAGCTCGCTATTATTTATACGCCACTAGCGATGCGCTCGGGGCTTTGCAGAACCAGCGCAAAAGCGGGTCTGAGCACCTGACCGTGAAGACTGATTCGGGAGAGTATGGGGCAGATGGGTTACGGCATGAGAAAGGAGGTGCTTCTGCCACAGCTGGGGTGACTGCTGCTGCCGAGCAGTCTGTGTAAGGAGACGAGGTTCTTTGTCCTCCTGACTTGCTCTCTCTGGTAGAAGTGCAGGCTGAGGTCCAGAAGTGAGACTCGCTGTCCGGCTCTAGCTCCGTTTGCACCAGCTGGTTTCTTGTGCTGTACTAGGAAGTAGGAAGTAAGGGAATGCTGCTGGCTGTGGAGAAACGTGGCAGGAGCCCAGAGAGAGAGAAAAGAAAGTGAAACCAGTCTTCTGCAGGGCAGCCCTGTCCTGTCTGAGGCAGTGATCTGTGATTCCCCTGTTCCCTGGGACTTGTTCTAAGCCACTTTCTTTTGTATGTTGTGCTCCAGCTCCCCAGATGCTAACAGGGTTGACCCATCAGTAGTGAGCGAGCTGATAGAAAGGGGACAACGGCAGTTTCCAACCAAGGTGCTGAAACCCCCATCCTCCTTATGGGTAGAAGGGGAGGGTGCTGGTTTTTGTACCCAGTCCAGCCAGGCATCAAGCACTCCCAAAAGTCTCTGACCATCAAGGAGGGTTGAGGGTGCTTGACACATTTCAGTCTTGGATCTTTTGTGCATGCTTCAAATGAAAGACTGTGTGAACGCTTCACCTCATCCGTGCACTTTATAGACACTACCTAATCCTTCCTGCCTCCCTCCGGAGTGGTAGAGCAGTGCTGTCCTCCCTTGTCTAGGTAGTGAAACTCAGCCCCAGGGATTGTGACTTGCTCCTGGCAGGGCTGGCATTATAACTCAGGCAGGCCTGATGTCCAGGCCTGTGTTCTTTCCATAGACCCCGGTGCCTGACGCGAGCCAGGCCTGAAGCAGGAAGCGAGTTTGTTTTCCTCCTGATCTTATATCTTTGGGGGCTGAGCATTGATCTTATATCTTTGGGGGCTGAGCACATGGTTTGCCCAAGTGACTTGAGCTTGGTCCATTCGGGGTCCTGTCTGCCCCATGGAACAGCCCAATGGTAACTGACTGCAGGAGACTTATTCCATGAGCTGTTGCTTTACCTCTGGTTAGAACGGCAGCTTGTCCAGTCCATGAGACGATGTGAACGGGCACCCTCCGTGTTCTGCTTGCCTCTCGCTTTCTTACAGCGTGCATTCTCGGCATCAAGGAGGGGAGCGGCCCGTGCACTGACGCTTTCCCACACCTAGCCCCCTTCTGCGAGATCCTGGAAACGATCCTTCGAAAAGGAATTCAACGTGAGTGGTTGCTTCTGCTCCATGTGTGCTACAGGCTGGGGGCGGGCCCGAGAGAGGGGGAATGGCACAGACTAGTGCATGCTAGGGATGTAAGAGAGTAACCATTTAAATGGTTAACCAATAAGCATCAGCTTCTCAGTGTCCATTATGATTACACACCAGCTCCTGGCCTTGCTTCCAGGGAGATGGCTGTCCTGTGCTTTATACTGCAGAGCCCACAGTGCAGCTGGCTCCCCAGGAGCAGGGCTGGCAGACAGGAGTCAGTACATGCTGGGAGTCAGCTTATGCTATATGCTGGCTCCCGGCGTACACTGGCTGTGGCTGCCAGCCCTGCTCCTTGGGAGCCAGCTGTGCTGCGGGCTCTGCAGTATAAGCTTTATACTGCAGAGCCCGCAGTGTGTGTAACCCCTAGGATTTTTAACGGTTACACGGTTACTTTGTATACTGTTTTTTTTTGCATCTCTAGTGCATGCTGTGCTTGTCAGGGATGAGCAGAGGCAGGAACCACAGATGCCTCGAACTCCCTGGGGAATCATAACGACAAGCCCTGTGGCACCTTATAGACAGAGGGTATGTCTACACTAGCCCCCTAGTTCGAACTAGGGAGGCTAATGAGGGCGACCGAAATTGCTAACGAAGTGCGGGATTTAAATATCCCGCGCTTGATTAGCATAATCCCGGATGGTCGCCATTTTTGGAATCTGACTAGCCCGAAGTAACTGCCCGCGTCTACACGTGGCAGAGAAGCAGGATTCCGAGATAAACCCCTTAGTTCGAATTAACTGTTACTCCTCCTGGAATGAGGTTTAACAGTTAATTCGAACTAAGGGGTTTATCTCGGAATCCTGCTTCTCTGCGGCGTGTAGACGCAGGCAGTTACTTCGGGCGAGTCAGTTTCCAAAATGGCGACCGGACGGGATTATGCTAATCAAGCGCGGGATATTTAAATCCCGCGCTTCATTAGCAATTTCGGTCGCCCTCATTAGCCTCCCTAGTCGAACTAGGGGGCTAGTGTAGACGTACCCTAACAGATTTATTGGAGCATAAGCTTTCGGGGGCAAAGACCCACTTCGTCAGATGCATGCAATAATGCATGCATCTGACGAAGTGGGTCTTTGTCCCCGAAAGCTTATGCACCAATAAATCTGTTAGTCTATAAGGTGCCACAGGACTTGTCGTTGTTTTTGCAGATTCAGACTAGCACGGCTACCCCACTGATACCTGGAGAATCATGTGTGTTGGCGGGGGAGGGAGGGGAGGGGAGGGGGGGGCTCCATATGGACAGAATGCCTGACTGCCTTTGCAGTCTCTCCAAGGGAATCGGGCTCCTGGTTCCCAGTCAGAAGGGCCTTCCTAAAGGATGTTCTCTTCTTGCTCCTTCAGAACCAGTGTTGGGCTTCAAAAGACGAGATTATTGGCACTGGATAGAGCAGCTGCCTCAGCAGGATACTTGTGGCTTGTGAGTGGCCTTTGCAGGATGGAATTCTGGACAAATGTTGGGTCCGTGGCATGAAAAATGGGCTGCGGTGTGTGTGGTTCTGGAATTGTGTGGAACTCCTTTGCCAGGAGCGGGGGTAACGTTCATATAGTTCCTCTGTGAACAGCCCTCTGAAGCCGCCCCCCCCCCCCCCCCCGGACAGGTGCATGTATTCTAGCTAAAAGTGGATTTCCCTAGGCCCAACTCCCCAAGAAAGGCTGTTTGAATAAACAGCCTCATTTTAAACTGACGCAAGGCCTTCTTCCTGATCCAGCCAATGGATATGACCCTTGGTCCCTGGAGACCCCCAATCCTTAAGGGAGGGTTGGAAGGACAGTGTCTACTGAGGCCTGTAAGATTGGGTGTTTGTTCTGAGCTGAAGCAGTGATGAACTTAAAACCTCTTGGGTGGATTTTTAAAGAACTGCTTCTGCCAGAGCCCGTTAGAGTGGCGGGGGGTGCGGGATCTCTGCTAAGCTTATTAGCATGTGTGAAAGTTCCTTAATATGTGTTCTCTGCAGTGCTTGTACCTTAAGAACACAGTAAACTTGCATAGGGACAGGCCTGCTGAGAGGGGGCAGGCGAAAGGGCCAATTGCTCAGGGGACTTAAAAGGGCGCAGGGGATGGTATGGCCCAGGGCTGAGGCAGGCTGCCTGCGTGCTCACTCTGCACCATTCCCAGAAGTGGCCAGCTCCATCCCTCTGGTGCCTAGGGGGTGTCTCTGCGTGCTGCCCCCACGCCAAGCACCAATTCTGCAGCTCCCATTGGCTGGGCAGGGGCAGTGCCTGTGGGCAGTGGCATCTGGAGACCTCCTGGCCCCCCTGCTTGGGAGCCACTGCCATAGGGATGTGCTGGTAGGTTTTGGCAGCTGCCCGAGTTAAGTGCCATCACCCTTATCCTCCTCCTGCACTCCAACCCCCTGTCCCAATCTAGTGCCAGCACCCAATTCCCTCACAGAGCCTGCATCTCAGCCCCTGGCACAGTATGATCAGGGGGCACTGCCACCTGGAAAGAACCCAGTGAGACCGGAGCGAAACACGTCTCCACTCAAGAAGTGATGGCCAGGGAAGCAGGAAACCTGAGAGTGGGTGCTCTTGCTGGACCCTAAAGGTGTAGTTGCCCTGAGCTGTGACAGGTGGCATGATGGAAACTGGCACAATTACGTCTCTTGGGAGATGACCCCATTACAAGTGAGTGACCAAGACCCTTTTGGCAGACATCCCGAGCCTGGAAATGGGTGATCACTGTAAATGTTTCCTGGCTTCAGAGCTGAAATGAAAAATAGGAACTCCTAGCACCTCTTAATTTTTCTTCTTTTATAGGGTAACCCCCTTGTCAATCATGATAGAGAAAGCCAGTTCTTGTGAGAAGGTACTGACAGCACAGGGACGAGGGCGGTACTTCCTGCGCCTAGCTTTAAATCAGAAGTTACTTGCTACTGCCATTCAACAGCTGGTTCGCTCTCCAAAGCTGCTGGAGGTAGGAAGAGCTTTCAGCATGAAATACCTTTATGATGAGGGTCAGTAGGGAAACCAGTTTTGGCTAAACTAAGAACTGGCCAAAATCTTGGGTCGAAGGAGAAAAATTTATTTATTTATTTTTGCTTGAGCCGATATATCTTGTAACTGCAGCCTGGCCAAAAATAGGAAAAATCTGAAATCTCCCTTGAATTCTCCAGGCCAGGCAAACAGGCTCCATAGGATTCAAATAAAAATCTGGGCTGCTGGATGCCAGGCTAAAACCACCTCCCAGAACTCTTTGGGTTCATTCCTCCCTGTTTGCACAAGTTGAACCTCTCTAGCTCGGCACCGTTGGGACCTGACTGGTTCTAAGCCAGAGAATTTGCCAGACTACGGGAGGTCAATATTGTCTAGCAGCATTACCGACACTTCCACTGCTTGCTGGGCTGTTAGAGGACATTTAGGGGTAAATTAGAGGTAAATAACAGCACTGAGTCAGGACTGGTGGCTGTAAAAAAACATTATAGGACAGTGGGAAACTTGGCCACACCCTGGATAAGTAGACATCTGGCTAACTAAGATCATGCCAGACCACAGATGTTGCCAGACCAGAAAGTGTCAGACCAGAGTGGTTCAACCTGTACCACGGATGCCGTTTTTAAAGTGCAGAATTTAAGAATTTTTTTTTGGCCATGTTGTTCAGTTCATGGCATAAAACAAAATTATGTATATATCTGTGTGTGTTTTGTTTTACATTTCTTAATTTCAGTGTTACGATCCTCTGATCTCAGTGCTGGGAAATGAAGATTTCATGGGTAAGGTTAACATTTCCTCCAAAATTCAGTAATGTTACTTAAAAGGACACAAGTGGTTGAGATGTTGGTCTAAAAACATGTATTGCCTATTTATGAAGTGAAGCTGATTGAAAGCCTGTGTATGCAGTGTTGTATCCTGAAAAACCTTCCGTTCCTGGATTTATTATAGCTTCCATCCTGCACTACTTATTCATTCACCTCCTTAGGAATTTTATCTGCATAAGGACTCTGTGATGGGACCCTTTCAAGGGATGAAATGAGATTATTAATTTGCAGTCAGGATGAAATTTATTTCTCGTGTTACTCCATAGACTTCAGCAGAGTTTATATCAGGGAATGAATTTGTCGTTCAGCACTATAACCATGGCTATGAATGGTTATAAGAAAACTCTGTCCTCTAACCAGGACAGAAAGGAAGGATGGGCTGGGGACTCCAAGAACTGGGTTAAATTCCTGGCTTTGCCACAAAATTCCTTTATGACTTTGGGCAAGTCACATAGTCTCTCTGTTCTTCAATTTCCCATTTGTAAAATATGGATTCTGCTACCTCCTTTCTTCCACCCTGTCTGTTCAGCTGCAAACTAAACTGGGGTGAAGGCAATACAATCAAAGGAGGCCTCTAAGCACTTCCATGATACTGGAAAAAATCAGCCTCCTTTTATTCAAATCCAGAGCTTTGATCTTGTGAGGATGTTTTATTTTTGTAAGTTTTACTAAATCTAAAATGAAGAGAAGTAACACTCAGGTTTTTTTAAGCCAGTGGAACAGTTCTTGTTTGGATCTAAACCTCCTACTCTTTCCCCTCCCCTCCCCCAAAGCATTTGCAGACCAGGCATCACAGCCCCAGAACTAGAGCAGAGAGCAAAGCTAGTCTCTGTTTAATTGTCTAGGCAGAAGGAAGTAAGTGGCCTTGATGCTGGGAAGGTACATAAGACATTAAGATTTGGTTTGAATCCATCGCAAGGTTGTATCAGGGACCTGAGATATGGAAAATTAAGTAGGATGATTTGTAATGGTCCCAGAATGGCTTTTAAATCATTTTGGGCATCTGTTCATGTAGTTTTGTTTCCTGCTAGTATTACTAAAGTGACACGCACTTAAAGCAAGGGTATATGAAGTAGGGATGTTAGCATATAGTTGAGTAAATGATTAACCAATAAACCTGGGCTTATCAGTTAATCCTATTGACTACACGCATTTCCTCCCCCCCATCCCCTTTCTGCCTCTGTATCAGAGGCAGCAAGTGACGGGGAACAGGAGTCAGTGCCTGTGAGGAGCTGGCTTTAAGCAGGCTGCCCACAGCCCCAGATCCGCCTGCCCCACCACCCCTGTACTTCTGCCTCTGATAGAGAGGCAGCAGTGTGGAGGGTGAGAGGGGCAGTCGGGAGCCAATATGCACAGGGAACCAGTTCCCCGCAGCACCAGTTCCGCAGTGCCACCTGTCCCCCCACCCTGCTGCCTCTATCAGAGGCAGCAGCATGGGGCAGGGAGGACTAGGGAGGCTGCCACAAAGCAGGCTCTGTCTGTGGAGGGATCCAAGCTCCTTGCGGACGGAGGCCGTTCCACATCCTACAGAGCAGCCTCTGTCTGTGGGGAGCTTGAACGCCCCCCCCCACCATGGACAGGGGCTGCTGCCACCCCGCGCTGCTGCCTCTGTATCAGGCGCAGCAGTGTGGGGCAGCAGGCAGCCGGTCTGTGAGGGGAGCTGGTTTTTAAACTGGCTCCCCTCACGGACCAGCTCCCGCCTGGCACCCTGTGCTGCTGCCTCCAGAGCACACTGGCTGCCGGTCCTGCCCCTGGGGAATATCAAATAGTTGTGTAACTGATAGTATTTTATGCAGTTGCACAACCATTCAATTACACAATAGCTAACTTCCCTAATATGAAGTGAGGCAGTTCATTTGGCACATTCTGCAAATTCTAGGTACACAAGTGCCATTAGCAAAACTACCCTATCTTGGAAGACTGTCTTGGTACAACAATCTTGTGGCCCACTGAGATGAAGCGGGACCACTCATGTGGCCCATTCACTAGCCTATATTGCCCATGGCTGTGGGTGTTCTTGCAAAAGCAAAGCAAAAAAAAAGACTAGCATTCACAAGGCCTTAGAATCATGGATCTGACCAGCTGTAAAGCTGATAGCGGTTGAGAAACCAACATTCCGGAAGTGAAGATATAAAAGACCTGCTAACCACTGGCAGCTCCCTCTGTGTCCACAGGCTGGTGTGCTCATCTAGCCATCCCTTTCCCTGTCCAGAGGGCTGCTTGTTTTTTCCATAGCTGAATTAGAATTCTGTTGCATGCAATGAGGTTAGTTTTGTTTGCTGTGTGGTTTTGGTCCGAGTTCTGTGGCTGCATGACCTAGCACACAGCTCCTACCGTGCATGCCTGCAGAGAGCTGGAGTCTTTTCCTGGCTCTGTCACAGCCTTGCTCTGGGAGCTTAGGCCCTGATCTTGCAATGGACTCAGTCTGGCTGACCAGTAAACTGGTCAGTGACCCCATGACCAAGTCACTTTTTTGTTTTCCCTGCTCTAAAATGGGGATATTAATTCCTGTTTCACAGGCTGCCATGCGGTTAATCCTTTGAGGTTGGTAAAGTGCTTTGAGATCCTTGGCTATAAGGCACTGGAGAAGAGCAAAATATTGTTGAGCTGTACAGTTGGGCAAGTATTGTTATTCTTAACCCAGTATGGCACTGAGGATTTAAAACTCCAAATTGGAGGCCATATTCTTCATGCTCTCTACTAGTTCCATGGAAAATCTGGACCTGATCTGGACCTCTGCAGTGTTCCTGAGTCATGGGTATAAGCCGGGATGCAGCTGCTGAGGAATCTGGCAGTAATGTTGGCTCTTGGTTCCCCCCTCTTACAGAGCCATTCCTCTCACTGATGCTGGTGGTGTCAGAGATGAATTTCTCCCTGGATCTGCAGGTACTGTAATAAACTGGTCAGGGCAGCAGCTTAATGCAGCTTTACGTGTTTAATACAACTCTGTGTGCAGAGATCTTCATCTCCTTACTTGACAGTAGTTGCTCTGCTGTGCTTTGCCTGCAGAATTCCAGTTTCTTGGATGAAAGTTGGCTGCTGCCGGTAAGATTCTGCTTCTCCCTCGGAGGTGGGATTCAAGGTTTTATTCTTCTTCCTTCCATCTGCTTGGTGGCCCCTTGCTGAATACCAGGATCATAATCATAGAACATTGTTAGACTACAAGAGACAAAACCAGATTAAAAATCATGGGCTAGATGTTCAGCTGGTTCAAATCAGCATAGCTACATTGCTCTGCATTGACTTCAGACTGTTCACATGGGCTGAGAATCTAGTCCATTATGTAATACATTAACTTAAAGAAGCAGCAGACATTTACTTCCCTGCTTTGCTTTATTCCCAAGGGTCCCTTGGATCATTCCTGCTAGTAAAGTGAAGTAGGTAAATCAATGTTTGCAGGACTGGGGTTAAGTGACTAACACCGTAGATATCTAGAACTGGAGGAATTTCCTTTCCACCGTTATTACTGGTGCTCTTGTACAGCTTACATTTCTTGGGGGTTAAACAATGAAAATAGTCTGGTCAGTTTCACTCAATTTCTTTTTTTTTGTTTTGTTTCTCTGGGGGGAATACAGGGTTAGCCTGTGTGTGTCCTGCAGACTTATCCTTCCAGAGTCTGCCTTGATCCTGCCTAAACCCCAGGTTAGAGACGTGTATTGGTGAAGTCACAAAGCTGCCTTCATAACCGGTTAGTAATGGGACATGGAACCCATGGCTCCACTGTCTCATGGGCCAGTGACCAAAGGTCATTACACCATGGCAACCTAAGCAAGGTTGAGGGAGGTATGGCTTGTGGCCATGGCCCCCGTCCAGTTTCTAGCAGGCCGTGTCTGTCTCACAAGGCACCACTGCAGTCAGTGCTCTTGTTGGCAATTTCAGCAGAGAGGCTGAAGACTGAACAAACTTTGGCTGAGGTGGGCATTGAGCAGACTCTGGAAAACATAGTGGTGGGCTCTCAAAGTTGGGTTGGAGCTCACTGTTGCTGCACCTCTTCTGTGGATAAATGGATGACCTCTGACTACAGAGGTCTTAGGCTAGCATCTCAGAGCAATTCCCCTGTCAAGGTTGGTCCCCACCCTGGCACTTGAAGTGCAGAAGGTGGGGGCCCGCAAGAGACTTTAAAAATACCCTGCCACTAAGGGCTTCTGCTTAAAGACTCCCCAAAGTCACAGATTCCCTGACCTTGGACAGTATGCTGCCACCACCCTTTGACAACCCAAGAAGACACAATTGGGAATTTCTTCCTGTGGGTACCCTCAAGCTCCTTAACCCTCCCTCTGGAGAGAGCTTGAAAACAAACTGTTATTTCCCTAATAGCTGACCTTGCCATTTTAGGCATGTGCACACAGAACCTTCTGTCTTCTAGGACATAGGGATCAGATCATAGTCTTAAAAAGGTGATTTTATTAACAAAACGAAGAGGACATGCTTGGTAGGTGTTACAGAGCAATTGAAAAAGATTAATCCATAAGATTAAAAACACAGAGAATTGCTTCCCTGGGATTCAGTTAAAAAGTCACTGGGGCGGGGGGGAGGAGGGAGAGAGGTGTTACATGGACTCAGCACAGAGGAATCCAACAAATCCAAAAATAAAGAAAATAACCCGATTGTATCTGACTAAACATTCCCTGTTCTAGTCACATGTCTGTTGTTCCAAGGTTTAGTCCTTCCCTAGGCATGGATATCACTGGAAATTCCATGGTTTATTCCTGGCTCAGTCCATGTCTCCCAGCTCTCCTCTAGTCACACAAAGACTGCAGCTGGAAGGTCTGTTTTCATTGGCTCTCCTGGCTCCCATTCAGCACATCCCCCAAATGTAAATGGAGCAAACATGAATGGGGACAGCTGGGCCCCTCCTTGGCAAGGCTGAAAGGGGCTGGAGAGGGAATTCTTGTGCTGCCTGGAGCCGCTGCTGGAGGCCGTGCTGACAGATGCTGTGTTCCAGGTGCGTGTGACCTATGAGACTGTACCCTGCAGAGAACTGGGGATGGTGCTCAGGTAAGAGATTGGCTTTCCTTCTCCCTTCCCCTGCTGCTTGACATCCCTGTGTCCATGCTGCAGTGGGCACATAGGATGGATTTGGATGCTGCTGTGATCTATGGGTTTGAAACATAAGAATTTCTCAGTTCAAAAACAGAGAGAAAAACAGCATTGGGTCTGCCCAGTGACGCCGGCTGTTTAGGCCAAGGGACGTAGAGCCTCATTAGTTATTCTTCTGGCCTGAGGACTCCAGCCTCCCCAGCC
The DNA here is from genome assembly GCA_032595735.1 of Pelochelys cantorii. Lineage (NCBI taxonomy): Eukaryota > Metazoa > Chordata > Testudines > Trionychidae > Pelochelys > Pelochelys cantorii. The sequence goes on from CM064344.1 coordinate 19,555,371, forward strand.
ACTAGGGATGTTTTTCATGCAGTCCTTCCAGCTGAACTTTGTGTCTCGGCTGTGCCCTCAGATATTTGGATGGCCGGATCTTCATCATCGAGGTGCTTCCTGAGAGCCAGGCTGAGGTAGATGAGGTGGTGCTGGCTGGAGACGTCATCGATGAGATCAGTGGCTTTTCCCTGAGAAATGCACGCAATGGACAGGTGGGGGAAGTGCCCGTGGTCGGACTAATGCCTGCCTTCGGAGGCTGATGGGCTGCCCCCTCTCCTGAGATCCTGTCTGAAGTGGAAGCCTCACTGGTCTAGGGTGGGCAGAGAGATGAGGTATCTGGTGGTGGAATGGCTGCAGAACAGTTTCCACAAGCTCTGTGAGCAGGAAGGAGAGCTGTCGGAGGACTTGTGTTTTGGCATCTTCTGGCTTGATCCCAGGAGTGAGGCCAGGCTGGGTTGTTCCATTGTTAACACACAGCTACACCACAGAAAGCAGGCAGAGAGGGAGGGATTGGCATGAGATGATCCAAGCCCCCATCCTCAATGGGTGTCCCGGCTCTCTCCTCACCTTCAGGCAGGAACTGTGCTGCAGAAGCTGAAGGGCAAGCCACTGAGCTTCTGCCTGATCCGGTGGAAGTGGCACGATGGAGGGATGTACAAGCCACTGCTGCCCTACCTGAAAGTGCTGCGGGAGAAGGTCCCCAGCTTCCAGCTCCAACACGAGCACAGACACAAAGAAGAGAAGGAGGACCGGTGTCTGCAGGGGGGCAGGTGAGGCTGGACGGACCTGAGGAATGTGCTGTGTGTTGGAGGGATGAGACATGCCTAGTGGCTCTAACTCTGTTTCTTTCTCCCCAGACTACTTTACAACCTGCGGTACTTGGGCCAGGCCAATGTAGGACAGGTAAGAGTTGTGATTCCAATGGACTGGAGTGGGAGGGTTTCTCGTCCCCATTGACTTTCATTTAACGTGCTCATGATTTTATTTACCCTCTCACCCCCAATCTGTTTTCAGTATGGTGGCAAAGAGGTGTTGGATCAAGGCATACCCATGGTGTTAGAGCAGCACCTGTGCCCACAGGTGAGTATCTAGCTGTGATCTCACAGGAAGACTAGACCGGTGACTGGCAGAGAGGAGGTTGTTTGGGGTGCCTGTGCTGTTCCAGATTCTCAGCTCTTTGGGTTTCTTTGGTTTAATCTTCAGCTTGTAAGGGCTTGCTGGGGGTAAGGAGGATTATTTGTTTAGTAAGTATAATTTTTCCCATCACTTCCCCCCAGTCAGATTTCTTTGTTTGGGAATTTCCTTAATTTTTAATGTCCAAAAAATCCTCCCCTGCTCCCCAGCACTGGGTGTATGTGTGGCAGAGATTCTCAGGAACTAAAGTTGTAGACATTTGTGAAGTTCATTGTTCTTGAAATGTTTGTCCCTGCTGAGAACAGATGGATTAAAAAAAGCATTAGGCACTGGAGAAATTCTAAGCCACAATGAATTTTTGATTTTGTAGCATCAACACTTCCTGCACTCTCCAGATTCTAAGGAAAAACCCTTCTTACCCAGCTTTAAGCATTTCCATCCCAATTAAATGGGTCACTCTGATCAAAAGGCAGTGTGAGAACAGGGCTTGGAATGGAAGTCTAGACTCAGCCATAACTATGGATTGGCTTTCGTCCTGCATATGGCTGCTACAAGTGACATGTTTCCTGTCATCCCATAGGAGAAAGTCTTCTGCCTTCATGCAGTGGCAATGGAGGCATTAGCTAAGAAGCTAAGTATGTTCTAGGGTGAGTGTACAGGAGAGTTCGGGGAAGAGCTTGTGTGTTTGGAAGGTGTTAGGGGAATCCTACCTGTATTGCTTTGGTTGTCAAACCTAGTGAGACGGAATCAAATGGCTTGTGCATTTGTAAGAGTCTGAAACAGTGTTTGGTGCTCAGCTTGTCAGTGTCTATTGCATGAATCAAAACAGAATGGGTTGGGGAGACTGTATTTTTTTTTTCCTTAAGGAACGCAGAATGCTTGAGAGCCATACCTCTATATTTTGAATACATGCACCAAGAGTCTAAGTGCATATGCGACAAGTATCTGGGATACTTATATATTGGACATTTATGTTGAATATTGTTACTGTATCTACAGAGGCCTGGTAGAAGTGTTGCTAACAGAAAGTCTCCCATTTCTTTCAGCAGAAAGCTATGTGGTCATTAAACTTTGAAGTTTAAAATTGCATTTGGTTCACCCTTGATTAAATGGATCGAGTTGATACAGGCTGGCCAGAACAGCTCATTGTGACATGGTACCGATTACAAAGAATGCCTTTGTGCTTGAGGAAAAAAATGTGTTCTCTGCCTTGTAGAGTTATAATCCTTGATGGATAGAAGGCCCAGCTCCAATGGCATGGAATCCATGAGGATTGGGAGTCTCCTGTCCACTGCAGCCTTCATCCGCCTTCATAGCCATTGTAGCATTACCCTTGCTATCCTCCGCCTGTTCTGCCGTTGAGGACTTTTAGGATCGTTCTTTGTCTAGTCCCTCCCCCGTGACCTTGCTGCCATGGGTGACTCTACCAGGAGTACAAGACTCCCTATGGCATCGCTCTTGGGTTCATTGGAACGCTCAAGCCCACTCACCATGACAAGGTGACAATCCAGAGAGTGAGGTGTGGTGGCTGCAGTGCTACAGTCCCCCCACATTAAAAAAAGTCATGTACAAGCGTCTTCCTATGCACTACGCTCCTAAGCTTAAGCCCTACAGCGACTGGCAAATGACGACGGGAGCAGGATTGTGAAATCCAGAAGCTTTTAGTCGTAGATCAGCATGTAGGCGGTGGATGTGTGTATCAGTCATTCTGTTTTAAGAACCGAGGTGGTAGAATGGTCTGGCTGCATCCACGACTGAGCAGCCCTATTGAGGATCTGCTCTGCTCACCCTGTATGGGGAGGGAGCTAGAAAAGGTGCCCTAAACATAGTCCACCTCAACACCCCCTGACTAGATGACCACATCCACTGGGTTCACCTCTATGTGGCCAAAATCGAAGGTTAAATTTTGGAACATGGAATATTCGGACTTTAATGGACAATTCAGACAGTGTACGACCTGAAAGACGCATGGCAATTATCGCCCGTGAGCTCTGACAATTTAACATCAACATAGCTGCCCTGGCAGAAATGCGTAGACCAGGAGGACAGCTAAGAGAAGGTGGCAGAGGGTACACCTTTTTCTGGAAAGGAACCCCAAAGAAAGAAAAACGAATTCATGGAGTAGGATTTGCCATCAAGAACGAACTGACAAAGATCCTATCTGAAGTCCCTGTGAGCATTAATGAGTGCCTCATGACTCTCCGCTTGAAGCTTGCCAAAAATCAACAGGCAACTGTCATGAGTGCACAGCATTTTCGGCATCTAAAGTTGGTGTGTGAGAAGGAGAAGTTTTACACCCAATTGGACACAGTCTTGAAAGACATTCCCAGAGAAGACAAGATTATTCTTTTGGAAGACTTCAATGCCAGGGTTGGAAAAGATGCAGACCTTTGGCAGACCACCATTGGAAAAGAAGGAGTCATCAATACCAACTCCAGTGGAGTGTTCCTCCTTACGAAATGCGTGGAACATGAGCTTGTCATCATGGACATCCTCTTCCGCCAGAAGAACAAATGTAAGACCTCATGGCAACATCCTCGATCGAAGCACTGGCACCCTATAGATTATGTCATTGTCTGCTCTCGGGATCAGCACGATGTCCTACTCATACGTGCAATGACTAGTGCTGATGACTGCCGGACCGATCACTGCCTCATCTGATCCATGATGGTGATTATGATTGTCACCAAACGGAGAACTCAGAAGAAACTGATCCAACGAAAGATCAACGTACAAAGCTTGAAGGACCCCACCAGACGAAGTCACTTCCAGATAGCGCTCCAAAGGAAGCTGCCGATAGTACACTCTGAAGATGTGGAAGAACACTGGTGTCAATTGAAAAATGCCATCATTGGAGCTTGTGGAAAAACCATGGCTACCAGTCCAGGAAGCATCAGGACTGGTTCGATGAGAATGATGTGGAAATTGAACGTCTGATTGAGGTAAAAAGGAAAGTCTTCAGGGCCTGGCAAAGCGACATCAACTGCACAATGAAGAGAGAAGCACGTGTCAAGGTCAAGGAAGAAGTCCAGCGCAAAATAAGGACTCTGAAAAATCAATGGTGGACTGAGAAGGCATGAGAGCTCCAACATCTTGCAGAAATCAACAATACGAGAGGTTTTTTTCAATGCCACCAAAGCTGTTTATGGACTGAGAATACCATGGAATTAACCTAGAGATTAAAGAATGGTACCGAACTCTTGAAAGACAGTGAAGCCATTGCTTCTCGCAGGAGGGAGCACTTTTACGAGCTCCTGAACTGCCCCTCCACCGTAGTCCCAGAATTCCTTGACCGAATCCCTCAGCAACTACCGAGGGACGATCTTGCAGTACTTCCTACCCTGAATGAGGTTCAAGCTGCCATCAAGCAATGAAGAGCAACAAGGCAACTGGACTAGACGGAATCCCTGCTGAAGTCTTCAAAGAAGGCAGGCCAGAGCTCCACAAACAACTCCATTTCTTGATTCTCAAGATCTGGAATAGGGAGCAGATACCGCAAGAGTTCAGAGACACATTGATCGTCAGTCTCCTCAAGAAGGGTGAGAAATTATTGCGGCATCTCCCTCCTGGCAATGGCAGGGAAAATCTAAGCTCAAATTCTTGCAGATCGACTCCTGCCACTTTCAGAAGAAATTATCCCAGAATCCCAGTGTGGCTTCCGACCATTCTGAGGAATAGTGGACATGATCTTCACTGCTTGGGAATTGCAAGAAAAATGTCACCTTACACATGAGTTTCATCAACCTGACCAAGGTGTTCAATTCAATCAATTGTAGCGCCCTGTGGACCATCCTCTCATAGATTGGTCGCCCCAAAAAATTCATCAACATCCTGAGGCTGCTTCATGACAATATGACTGCCACAGTGCAGAGTAACAACGGATCTCGAAGCAACCCCTTTGAGGTCAAAATGGGAGTCAAACAAGGCTGCATCATTGCCCCATCACTGTTCTGCATCTTCATTGCCATGACCCTCCATCTCATTGATGGCAAGCTTCCAGATGGCGTGAAGATTGTCTACAGAACTAATGAGAAGCTTTTTAACCTCTGGAGACTGAAAGCCAAAAGCAGGACCTCCACAACTTTGATCATGGAGCTCCAGTACACAGATGACAATATGGTTGCTGCTCTTTCCCCCGTAGCTCTTCAGACCATCTTAAGTACCTTCGCTGAAGCGTATGAGAATCTTGGCCTCACGCTGAACATCAAAAAGACCAAGGTGCTCCATCAGCCCTCGCCGACAGGACAATCTCATGTACCATCAAAGTCAACAGAGAACTGATGGAAAATGTGGAACATTTCCCATATCTTGGAAGTCTCCACCAAATTCAGCATTGATGCAGAAATCCAGCATTGCCTGAGCTGCGCAAACTCTGCTTTTGCCCACCTGAGACAAAGGGTCTTTGAAAACCGGGACATCAGTGCCACGACAAAGCTCCTTGTGTACTGTGCAGTGGTTGTTCCAACACTGCTGTACGCATGTGAAACCTGGACAACATATAAGTGTCACCTGAAGGCACTTGAACAATATCATCCATGCTGCCTCAGGAGAATCCTAAATATCCCTTGGGAGGACAGGCGCACGAACACTAGTTTCCTGGAAGAGTCATTGAAGCTATTCTCATCTACCAACAACTTCGCTGGACTGGTTACATGGTCCGGATGCCTGATTAGTGCCTCCCAAAACAGATTCTGTTTTCTGAGCTGAAGGAAGGACAGAGGAGCATTGGGGGCCAGCAGAAGCGATTTAAGGACATGTTGAAGGCAAACATGACAGTGCGGCATCAGTGTCGACACTTGGGAGAACCTTGCCCAGGACCGTCCCCAGTGGAGAGCGGTAAATCCATGAGGGGGTGGCGCAATTTGAGAGGTCCCATCGCAGCACAAACAAAGAGAGGCTGAGGAGAAAAGAGCGGCAAAAACTTCCCCGTGTCCCTCCAGTAGCCACCAGAATCGGGCTGGTTAGCCATCTACAGATCCACAAATAGGGGTGTGACAGGAAGACGTCCTACTCATTATTGAGTGACCACTGAGAGAGAGAGAGTTACAATAGAGGAGCCCAATTCTGCCACCCGCATGCCAGCTGAGTCAAACCAGACTCAGAGTAGGCACAGTGCACGCCTCCAAGTTGATCAGCAAATTCTGGGAAGACAAGACTGTTCACTTCTAATCAGATTTAAGGACACTAAAGAAGAACCCTTTAAAAACATCAGGCCTTCTTTAGACCTCTTAAAGAAGGAAAATAAAGGCACAGACAAGGCATTGTTTTCCCTCTTCAGGTCACTTTTAAGGTTCTTGTCCTGTATCCTCTCCTGCCTTTTTTATGTAGACTCTATAGGGAGGGATTTTTGTTGTTTGTCTGGCATACTAACCAGCTGTAAAGTGCAGTGTCCACCCTGTGGTGCTATAGAAATGCTGAGGATTAATTTTATGGTTAAGTTGGCTGAGTGGGCATAGAACAGATGGGTGTAGGTTTGGAGTGTGTGTGTGTGTGGGGGGGGGATGACAAGGGGGGGTGATGTGGCTGGCAAAAGCAGAGGAACATAGTCTAAATGAGAATCAGATCCAGCTGTGTTTACAATTACTCTTTAGTCATTCAAGCTTGGTGGTTGTGTACTATGAATGTGGGCAGATTAATGTTGGCATTTAAGTTGGCAGAGCTAGGATTTTGAAGTTGTCACTAAGGATGTTAAGGAACGGGTATTTTGCTAATCGTGTAGTCGATACAATTTGTATCGACTACACAATTAGTTGATATGGAGAGGCTCGCTCCGGGACTGCTGCACCTCTGCATTTTAAAGGTAGGCGGCACCGTGAAGATGGTGCTGGGTGGAACCAACTTTTAAGCTGGCTTCCCCAGCACTGGCTCCTGTCCCCCTCCACTCCCCCCAAACCACCACTACCAGAGGCTAACCAAAGATTATCACCATGGTTATTTTCATTCATGACCACACTGAATTTGAACCAAAGTCTGAAGAGCTGAAAAGTAAATTCATTAATTTGCTGCACCAACCATTTGTTGTGATCTATGGATTTTGTCACCAGTGGGAGAAGGCTTCCCAAAAAACTATGCTTCATAAGATTTACATCACTCTTGCTTAAGTGTTCTCTTGCTATTACCTTTCTCTAAAACAAATCTTAAAAGTTGGTTCTGTTTGTTTATTCAGGAAGTTTTATTTGATGTGAAAGAAACTGAAGTCCTCATACAAGAGAGAACCTCTTCCAAGGTGAGAGAGATCTTCGAGTTTAGTTGAAGCATTCCAGCATGTTGGTGTTTAAATACCCTGATTTGTGTCCTCTCACTTTCCTTAGCATAGTTTTGTATTTGTGTTTTTAGCTTGTAGAATGTGCACTGAACTTGGGGTGTACACAGTGATGTCAGAACGAGAAAACTATTTTGTGTCATATGCATAGTGGCAGCAGCTCTGACTTCATTTTACATGGAAAAGAATTTCCCTTTGCAACAATTCATTTAACATCAAACTGTAGTTCAGTGAAACTGAATCCTAAACTGTCAGCTTTGTTGCTAACCCAATCTCTCTCTTGACTTACAACTGTAGGTTCTGATGCAATACCCCTATCCAGAGATCTCCTGTGTGGGTCGCCGTCTGGACAACAACAATCTTTTTGCCTTCTGTGTTGCGTAAGTGTTGATTGTGGGACAAACCTAGTTCAGAGGCCCTGTATTTGGGATCATGAATTTATCAATTACATTTTTTCAAAAACATTTTGAAAGATCTGTAGGTTGGATTGGGCATGCTTTCCCTCATGTGCCACAGTCAATAAATGGAAAAAGGGGGCTATGAGCAGAGGGTGCAATATGTGTGCCATCGCTGTTCATGTACATGGACCACTAGCCTTGCTGTTACTTTATGTGGAACAGGGACAGACACATCAGATGTGAAGAGGAGATGCTTCTATGATACTTCCTGTACCTCATTTTTACCCCCTTTATGAATTACTGGATTTATTTTTCTCTATTGATAAGAATTTTTTTATTCAGGGTTTCACCAGGGATCCCTGAACACAGTACCTTTGACTGTCTGGTGTTTGAATCAAATTCTGAGAGAGAATGTGAAGAAATTATCAAGAGAATTGGTAAGCAAACATCTTACAGTTTTTTATGTAAATTAGAGTAAGAAGATGGCAATTCTGTGTGTCCCACCACATCTTGCCACATTCAAGTACTTCCTTTTTCTTTGTGTTATCACATGTAGGTAAAAAAGAAATGCTATATGATCTTTTAAAGCAGGTACGGGGAACCTCAGACCCCCTGGATCCAGCCCCTGAGGCTCAAGGTTCCCCCAACATTGGGCAGCCCCTTGCTGCCCCGCCATGGGGCTGGAGCACACAAAATCTACTAGCCTGGGCCCTCCTAGGCCTGGTGTGCAATAGGAATGTGGGGAGTGTCTTTCTCCTTCAGAGCCAACATCAGTGAAGATTTATTTTGCTTCTCACTTGTGCATTTTTCTGTGGGTAAGTGGCCCCCACCCCAAAAAAGGTTCCCCACCCATTTTAAAACTTGTGCTTAAATGCCACTGAAGTTGATAACTTACATTAGAACACTTTAATGCTTTCCTGAATTAGGGCCTGAGCTTGAGAAGTAATTCTGCTCTGGAAAATGCTCAGTTAAACTGCCCTAATCACAAGATATGAGCTGCATCCACGTGTGAAGTTTAGTGTTCTGGAAACTGTCCATGGTGAGAACAGGTGAACTGAAAGCATAAGGCATGGGGTAGAAATGTAAACTGCAAAGTAACACACAAGTAACAATTTGCAACATATGTAGGTAAAATGAAACATTTTAATGCGACTTCTAAAGAAAATTCTGATGATTCTAGAACACTGTAGTTAAATTATTTGCCACATATCCAGCTGGCTTGGGTATTTCTACGAGATGCTACCTATGTTGCAGTATCTCCATTCAGTAAATGGAATTGGTATTTGTAGCAGAGGCCTAATATTTAAAGATACTTTTCCAAGCAGTGTACTGAATTAAGCTGTAGAAAGTTTCATAGCCTGCATGCCTTAGGTTTTATTTACCCAGATATCTATGGGTAGAAAAGACACAACAAAAAAATGCAGCAATGAGTCTGAGCCCCAGTCAACTTATGGGGCTAGAAATAGCTGTGTAGACATTTAGACTGGCGCTGACATTGGGCAAGAGTCTTGAAGTCTGGGGCTCTAGACTGAATGTTTACACTATTTTTAGCTCAAGTCAGTTCACCAGAGCTCTGAGATGCACTGATGCAGGGTGGGTTTTTTTTTGGGGGGGGGGGGGGGGGGCGGCGGCGCAGCTGTGTAGCAACTCTAGGTACTTTTATTAGCATCTGAACATCTCATGATGCCAGTGAGATTGGGCACTGCATTTATTGCCATTTTACAATGGGAGAGCTGAAGCAGAGAGACTCAGCAACTTGCTCAAGGTCACAGAGTCTGTGCTAGAGCAGAACCTGGATTTACTAAATCCTAGAACCCTAACCATCCTTCATAATAAAATTAATGTGCAATATCCAATTTGCATTTTAAGGTATTTTCAAGTGATTTACATCATAATTTGATGCCTTTATTAGAATCTTTGTATTACCCTACAGTATTTGGACATTTATTTTGATGCTGTTCAAAGTATCCAAGATTTGGGGAAGAGGAAAGATGTTCTACATAATTAGAAAGTGGTTGTTGCTATGACAGTCCTAAACTAATCACTCTGTACAGAGGAAAGAAAAACAGAGGGTGCTGGTACTACCCTCAAAATTTGAATATGCATGAATAACTGGTAATGAGTACTTGTTCCCTCAGCTGCTGGATTTAAACACACTGAATGGTTTGTCTGATGAGAAGGGGGAGTGATGGCTCTAGCTCTGAGCATGCTCCAGGCACTCCAGTGACCCACAGTTGGAGCCCTGGTGACAATTTTCAGCTGTTGAGACCTTGACAACGGACTAAGAGGCTGTCCACCCTGTAACATGAACTGAATTTTAGGATTTGATTTTTGAACAGCTATTAAAACTCTGGCAGGAAGGAAGTGTTTCAAATACATCCAGTTCCAAACAATTTAGTGTGAAAACCACTGCTTACTGCCCAGTCTTTCCATCAAACTTTTTTTTTAAAAGAAGTTTCCCATGGAGAGTTTCACTAAAAGCTTTCAAATGTGTGGAATAAAACAAGATGGGAATAAATTAGCTGTTCCCAGTGTCAATCTTTCCATATTTAAGTAGCAGTATTGATGCAAACACTTAACAGATTAATAAAAAAACCCTCCCTCCCTAACAGCTCAGAAAGGACACAGTAATCCATCACTAGAGTTACAGAAAAGCTGTTGAGTAGTGTGGGGGTGGGGTTAATTGAGCTTGCATCTATTTTATGAGCAAGACTTTCCTTGCTTCTGCTTTTGGATATAAGCATGGAAGAAGTAGTTCAAGAGCAAATTTTGTTCCAAGAAAAAAAAAACTAAAATATTAAGAGTGAAACAAGAAGTTGAGACAAGGGGGATTTTATTCCATCTTGAACTTTCTCCATTTAACTCAAGTTACAGCTATGAGTAAGTTTAAAATTTTCAAAAGCACCTACAATTTCATGGACTATCACTAAGGGCCTCCCACATTAGACACCTCACTGTTCCAACTGATCTCCTGCTTTTTGTTCCTTAACTTAAGAATGCCAAGGAAGACATTTGGATAATGACTTCAGAAAGGAAGTGAGTTAAGACCATTCTTTTCTGGACCACCAATAGCCTAATGGTCATAGCTTAGTCATTAAGTCAAACTGTTAAAGCCCTTTTACTACAACCTGTTTAAAAAGATGTACTTTGATTTTGGGGGAGGGAGATTAGTGTATACCAATGCTCCTTGAAGGTGAGTATCTCAAGGGGGTCTCTCTCCTCCATAAAAAAATTGCTACTGTGATTTAAGGAACTGGAACCAAGCCCTGCCTACCATTCTAGACAATACCAATTACTGCTTAAACACAAAGTAGCCCAAAAGACAAAGAGTTCATGTTTTTCCTGATTCAGCTCACTGATCACACAAGATACTAAGCTAGAGTAAGAACATTCTAAGTACTATTCTACTACTATTAGGGACAGAGACTTAACTCACTCCTTTAGAACACTTTATCCAACTTACTATTTAATTCCACGGACACCAAATGACAGGACACCTCACATGTGAATGTAAAACATTTAATTTAAAAATGTTGACACTACAATATATAAAATAGCTATTATAAATGCACATAGTGTATTCTATAGCTGCCAGGTTTACGTTTTTAGGAAACTGTAAGTTACACTGTGGTTAAGACTTGTAGTTTCACCCTCTGAAAGTCCACATTCTATCACAGTGATGTATGGTCAGACTTAACAGCCCCAATTGTTAAACACTTGGATCAAGTCATAACCAGTTTTATTGCAAAAGGACCCTGTACACATTTATATCAATTCTAGTACCTTACAATTTTAGCTACCCAACAAGTCATTAACATACAGAAACATGCATGAGAAGCAAGAAAGATCACCCATCCCTTCTGCATATTAGCAACTTGTCACTCTTGAGCAACAAGGCTCACATCACTGAGGTTTATGTGAACAGTCACTTTTAGCATTCATCCTGAGTGAAAGATGGAATGACTTAAGTACAAATGCAACATATTATAAACAATTTCTTACAAAAAAAAGTCACAAATTAAAACCAAAGTATTTTACAGAATTTACTACAAAACACCATAAAAACTGCTTTCACTTAAGCTCTCTCCCCCCGTATCCTGCGAGCCAGCTGGATGTCTTTGGGCATGATGGTGACTCTCTTGGCATGGATGGCACACAGATTTGTGTCTTCAAATAGACCCACCAGATATGCTTCACTTGCCTCCTGTTTTAAAAAGAGGCAAGAAAAGTGTTACCAGCCTTCAGAAAGCAACACGTGCTTCCCCCAGCTACCTAAGTTATCATAAAAGCTGCAGTTGAACCACTAGAAGTAGTACAATACCTGCAGTGCACCAATAGCTGCACTCTGGAACCTCAAGTCTGTTTTGAAGTCTTGGGCAATTTCCCTTACCAACCTCTGGAAGGGAAGCTTACGGATCAACAGCTCTGTAGACTTCTGATAACGACGAATCTCACGAAGGGCCACAGTACCAGGCCTAGAAGGAACAAGAAGACTTCAGTCCACATGGTTATCAAAACAGATGCAAGTCTCAACTTACAGTATACTCTCCAAACTTGTCAGTGCATCTGCCAGGTTCTTTCCTTACCTGTAACGATGTGGTTTCTTGACTCCACCAGTAGAGGGAGCGCTTTTTCGAGCTGCTTTAGTAGCCAGCTGTTTACGTGGAGCTTTGCCACCAGTGGATTTACGCGCTGTCTGCTTTGTACGGGCCATCTTCTCTCACTTACCTAGAAGTGAAACAGGCAGGTGTGACACAGGAAGACCCCCTCATGACTAAGCTTTCTCCCTTCCTCCGTACATCCCACCCTCCATGCGTTCTGGGCACCCCAGCATGGCGACACTAGGCTCCTCCAGGGGCACAGCTTCCCACGCAGAGGCGGGGGCCTCGCGCTGCCAGTCCCAGGCAGCAGATGTCCGTGGGCTGCCTTCCCTCCCCCGCGCGGCAGGCAGGCAGCCAGCGGGCTCCTCTGGGAGGAGGAGGAGTCACCGCTCCCCCACCCCCGCTCCGCAGCGTGGCCCTTCTTGGCGGGAGGGGTGAGTCACGGTCGCCTCCTCTGCCTGCGGCCGGCCGGTGAATCCCAGGCGCTACGAGGCCGGCTGCTGTCGCGAAGCAGAGGAAGCCGTGATGGACAGCGCAGGCGGGCAGGCCCATCAGAGCAGGCAGGGGTTGCGCTTCCTCGGCGAAGCCGGCCGGTCACGGACCCGCGGACCGGCCCAAATCCCGTCCAACGTCAATAGGGGCTGCGCTCAGCAGCCAGTCGACACATCCGATTGTCCCCAAAGGGGCCGATCGCTCTCCGGCGCGGAACAGCCACTCACCGCTTGTCGAAGGATCCGCCGGGTGCCGCTGCTATAATCCGCTCTACGCGCGAACCACAACCCAACCAAGGATCCCCCTCACTATGCCCTCTCCGCTCCGGGGACCCACCTTTTATAGCGGGGGACGGCATGCTACGTGATGACTTCATAATACCTGGAAGCAGCGCACCTTCCCATTGGCTGGAGCTTCCGCCGGCGCCGTGCCGTCACAGGACACAAAAGCGGTGCTCCGTTTCCTCAGCGCTGATTGGATGCAAACCTGCCCGCCTATTGGTTGTTAAAGTAACACGCCGATTGGTTACTGTGAAACAGGAACGAGCCAATGAGAATTATCTGTGAGTTTCTTGTTCTGATTGGATGAAATGGAACATGCTTTGGATCCTACCCTTTGTTGCAAAGCTCCACAATAGAAAGGCAATAGGAAAGCAGCGTGCGTGAATGTTCTAAGCACAGCTGGGAGGACAGCTGGGGGACAGGGAGCTAGATAGAACCGTGCTGGTACTGGCAGTAGGCTTTATTCGTCTGCATATTCGCTCCTATAGTCCCTCAATGTATTTTAATCAAAGTACATTTAATTTTTCCTTTTAAATAATAATACCAAATTAATTTAATTTTCTAAAACATCATTCAGCTAGAAAATATGAATTAATGTTTATTTTCTATAGTGTCTTTCATACTGTAACATTTGAAATCTGTGACAAACTCAGGGATATTTCTGAATCAAAATATTTTAATTCCACTGAAATACACTGTAATTTGTTTTTTAAAGTTAGAGCAGGGAATATTATAAATACTTGGCTGAAAAATAAGGATGGCTCTTTCTAAGTGGGGACAGTCTGAGTGGATAAATTCATTAAAATACATTTAGTATCGCAACATCCAGATTTGGCCCTTACAACACCTTTCATACATCAAGGCCTTGATCTTACTTACATACATCTGGCATAAAGTTAAATAATTGGGCCTCCTGCAGTTCACTGCAGGATCAGGGCCTTGTGTGCCAGTGATTTTCATACACAACACACGGTCAGGTATTGTAGAAAATCTTAATTTCATAAACAAAACTATTAACATTATTTTCTACAGCAGCTTTTTATACAACAGATACATACCTATGCATGCTGAAAAATAAGTTAATTTACAGTATTTATTCGTCTCTGTAACATGGATGCTCCTCACTGTATCTGAAATCATGCAAATAAAAAAATTATTATATAACTATAGTACTAATACAGCTATATATGAAGAAACTATTCTAATTCTAGAAACACATTTGGACAACTATAAGCACATGAGCAGTCCTCCTCAAGTCATGAGATGCAATCCAGAGCCCTACAGTGGGACTGAGATCCTCCCTGTCCCACAGGATCTGCTATCATAATAATGGGAATAGATAAAATGCACTTTGCTGACAGTGGAATAGGTTGTGGAAAAAAAAGACAGAGTGCCGTAACTTGTGGGAAATCACTTTAAAACTTTTAATACTTAAAGTTGAGTGATAGAGATTTGCTCTCTATTATAATAGAGGTTAAAGTATTTTTACATTGTGTAAGCAAGATATGTTTTATTCTTTTAGGGTGCATCTGCATCACAGGGCTTAACTCAAAATAAGCTACGCAAATTGAGCTACATCAATTGCGTACCTTATTTCAAAAGAGCTTATTTCAAAATTGGGAGTATCTACACAACACTTATTTCGAAATAGAGCACTCTTCCTCCAACTTCCCTTACTTCTGGTACAATGAGGGTTACAGGAGTAGGAGTAAAAAGTCCTCCAGCTTGATAGTATTTCGAAATAACTGCCTACTGTGTAGACACAGACTAAGTTATTTCAAAATAATGTTGCTGTGTAGATGTACCCCTAGTAAACTTGGAGGAATCTAGCTCTCTTGTGGGATTTGCAGGATCTAAAGTTTTTGTGGGTGGGAGCAAGATAAAAAAAAAGTAAGAAAAAAATCCAGGAGCAGAAGGAAGTGGATATTGTGGGGCAGGACAAGAGCAGAATATAAAAAAACAGTCCCACACAGAACTCTAGTACAATCTTAACCCTATTGGAGTCAATACAAGTTTGATCATTGACTTCAGCTGGACCAGGAATTCATTAGTGAAAGTCTTCATATGCTTAAAATTAAGCTTATTTATAAATTAGCAAGACGGAGGTCCATGTACCTGTTTAGTCTCAGAGGGGTACCCATGTTGATCTGTAACTTTAAAAACAATGAGTAATCCTGTGAAATCCTTAGAGACTAAAATATATATAGCATCATGAGCTTTCGTGGGCAAAATCAGAAAACTTCTTCAGAAGAGCTTAAGTGGAGAAAAAAAGTGTGTGTGTGGGGGGAACCCTCATAATTTATAACAGAAAAAGAAGGGAGAGGGGGAAAAAAAGTACCTGTCAATTATAGTGCTGGTGCTAATGAGGCTAATCAAGTGGGCTGGAAGTATCCCACTTAGCTTTTCATGTCAATTGGGTGTTGAATGTAAGGAAAGCAGGTTTTATAATGGGCCATCCAGTTCAAATCTTTGTTCAAGCCCCAGGAAAGTGTCAAATTTGCATATGAAGGTAAATTCTGCATTTGCTCTCTCTGTAGTTGGTTTGTGAAATTCCTTTGTAGAAGAATGGCTACATTTAAATCCATTAATGAGTGCCCAGGCAGGTTAAAATGTTCCTCTAAAGGTTTCTGTGTGTTACCATTTCTAATATCTGATTTGTGTCCATTAATCCAACAAAAAATGATTAGGGGTTTGGAACGGGCCCCATATGAAGAGAGATTAAAAAGACTTGGACTTTTCATCTTAGAAAAGAGGAGACTAAGGGGGGATATGATAGAGGTCTATAAAATTATGACTGGTATGGAAAAAGTGAATAAGGAAAAGTTATTTACTTATTCCCATAATATAAGAACTAGGGGTCACCAAATGAAATAGGCAGCAGGTTTAAAACAAACAAAAGGAAGTTTTTCTTCACTCAGGGCAGAGTCAACCTGTGGAACTCCTTGCCAGAGGATGTGGTGAAGGCTAGGACTTTCACGGGTTTCAAAAAAGAGCTAGATAGATACATGGAGGTTAGGTCCATCAGTGGCTATTAGCCAGGATGGGTAGGAATGGTGTCCCTAGCCTCTCTTTTGTCTGGAAATGGGTGACAGGGGAGGGATCATGTGAGGATTACTTGTTGTGTTCCCTCCCTCTGGGGCATCTAGTATTTGCCACTGTCAGTAGACAGGATACTGGGCTAGATGGACCTTTGGTCTGACCCAGTATGGCCATTCTTATATCCTTATCCTTTGTTCAGTTTGGCCAATATACATGGCAGAGGGGCATTGCTGGCACTTGAAGGCATATATCACATTAGAGGATATGTAATTGTATGAGCCTCTGATGTGGTGGTTTATGTGGTTAGGTCCTGTGATGGTGTCACTTGTATAGATGTGTGGACAAAGTTGGCAACAGGGTTTATTGCAGGGGTAGGTTCTTGGGTCAGGGTGTCTGAGGTGTGATGTGTGGCTGCTGCAAAGAATTTGCTTCAGGTTAGGGGGTTGTCTGTAGGCAAGAACTGGCCTGTCTCCCAAGGCCTGAGATTATGAGGGATTATTTTCCATGATAGGTTGTAGATAGTGAATGATGCGCTGGAGGGATTTAAACTGGGGGCTATAGGTGATGACTAGTGATTTTCTGTTATTTTCTTTGTTGGGCCTGTCTCAGAGAAGCAGATTCCTGAGTACTTATCTGGCTCTGTCAATCTGTTTCTTCACTTTCCCAGATGGGTATTTAAGTTTTAAGAATGCCTGATAAAGATCTTGTAGGTGTTTGTCTCGGTCTGTGGGATTGGAGCAAATCCAGTTGTATCTCAGGGCCTGGCTCTAAATAATCGATCATGTGATGTGTCCCGGGTGGAAGCTAGAGGCATGTAGGTAAGAATAACAGTCAGTAGGTTTCCGGTATAGGGTGGTGGTAATGTGTCCATAATTTAATTGCACTATAGTGTCAAGGAAGTTTATCTCTTGTGTGGACTCGTCCAGCTAAGGTTAGTGGTGGGGTGGAAGTTGCTGAAATCCCTGTGGAATTCTTCAAGGGTTTCCTTCCCATGGGTTCATATGATGAAGTTGTTGTCAGTGTAATGTAAAAAGAGGAAGGGTACGAGGGGACGAAAGCTGAGGAAACATTGTTCGAGGTCAGCCATAAAAATGTTGGCATATTGTGTGGACATGCAGGTGGTCATAGCTGTGCCACTGACTTGAAGCTAGCACCTCCATTTCTTACTGATGCAAAATTCCTTATCGACTTCATATAGCACTATCTTCAACTTCAGCATGTCATGCAAACATTAACAAACGTATCAACATATTTACAAAACTGCAGAGGAAGAAAAACCCAAAATATGAACACATCATAACTGGGAAAAATTCTGTGAAGTTCACAAAACAATCAGTAATATGTAATTCTTCACCAGTGCCACGTTTCAAAAAATTCAGTTTTCTTCTTGTTAGCAGCATTAACATACATATATCTCTATGGAAAAAGTTAGGCTTTTCACCAGTTGCACCTTTGTAAATTTCAAGATGCCATGTTTTTTCCACACTTTCTTAAGGGAAGCCCTAGCTGAGTGAGCCATCCTTAGTCTTTTTCAGATTTCTTTGCAACAACCACCTTGGTTGAATATATCTGATACCAGATAATTCAATTAATCTACTGCTTCTACAGTTGGTCTGTTAATTATGATATCTGTTTGCATCCTGTTTGGTTTGTTGTATCAACATAAGTGCAATTTGGTTTGTTGTATTCAGGTATAGTCCATATTCGTCACAAAACTGTTTTTACAGACCAGCATTTGTTGCATTGCATCAGTGGTTGTAGCAAATACAGTTGTGTCATCAGCATATGTGAGTTTAGTTAAAAGGTGACCAGCAATGGAAATCCCAGATCTTTCTTCCACTTTGTAAAAATCTCATAATAAATTCTGCATATATGTTAGAGGCTTGGGGACAAAATACACTCATCTCTCACCCTGTCCAGTAGAAAACCACTTCTGGCTTTTTACACTACTGCCTATTGATGGTGGTAGAGACTTGCACTGAGTTTAGTCAGATTGTTTGGACTCTGCAAGCTTGATAGTATCCTACAAAGAACGTCATGTCAGATTTGATAGTCAATGAGTCATATGGTCAGTGGGTGATTGTACTTTCTTCATTTTTCAGTGATGTGATGGATATTTAGAAATTGGTCAAGTGTGCCTCAACTTTTTCTGAAATTAGTTTATGGTGCTAGTTCCACCACTATACTTTTCATGCAAGTTATTATGGAAAGGATAGGGGAGGGTCATCATAGGCAGGGACAACCAGTGAGATGGATGGATAGTGTGTAGATTGCTGGAAGGTCCACTGCTGAGTACTTAACATTAACAAAGTATCATTCAGGCTATAGAAATTCTGCTGTGATGTCACTAATAGTCAGAAATTAATTGTTTATGTGTTTAGTTAGTATATAAGATTGTATCTGTTTAGAAATGTAACTAAGTGAAACTATTTCATTGCATTTTAAACAACTGAGACTAAATCTGCAATCCTTACTTCAATGGGAATTTAAATAGGACAAACAAGATGCTTCACACTAACTATGGCAGTGTTTTCAAATGTACTGTACATAGGGCATAAACTGAACATTGAAAACTGCCTGCTTATTATTGATCCTTGATCACATCTGTATGTCCTGCAAATTGAAATAAAGAATTATATATCCAAATAGCTATTGCACCAGTTTTTGCACCTTCCGAAAAGCTCCTATGGCCACACAGAACTATCAAGGATCACAATTAATAGAGAGGAGTGACAAAGTTCTGTGGTCTGACAGATGAATACTGTGTACAGATGTGGTCTCCTCACCTCAAAAAAGATATTTTGGCCTTGGAAAGGGTTCAGAAAAGGGCAAGTAAAATGATTAGGGGTTTGGAACAGGTCCCATATGAAGAGAGGTTAAAACGACTGGGACTTTTCAGTTTAGAAAAGAGGAGACTGAGGGGGGATATGATAGAGGTACATAAAATCATGAGTGGTGTGGAGAGGGCGAATAAAGAAAAGTTATTTAATAGTTCCCATAATAGAAGAACTAGAGGACACCAAATGAAGTTAATGGGTAGCAGGTTTAAAACTAATAAAAGTTGTTCTTCACACAGCGTGTAGTCAACCTGTGGAACTCCTTGCCAGAGGAGGCTGTGAAGGCTAGGACTATAACAGCGTTTAAAGAGAAGCTAGATAATTTCATGGAGGTTAGGTCCATAAAAGGCTATTAGCCAGGGGATAGAAATGGTGTCCCTGGCCTCTGTTTGTCAGAGGCTGGAGAAGGATGGCAGGAGACAAACTGCATGATCATTGTCTTCGGTCCACCCTCTCTGGGGCACCTGGTGCTGGACACTGTTGGCAGACAGGCTACTGGGCTAGATGGACCTTTGGTCTGACCCAGTACGGCCATTCTTATGTTCTTATGAGTCAGTATTCTGATACCTGAAGCTTCAGTTTCTTCAGTGAGGATTGACTGAGCAAATAGGGAGGAATGAGCTAATCAGTTGGGGAGGCAGGATGAGTTAAATAATTAATTGGTCCATCAGCTGAAATATTGATAAAAGGCAGGAACGATTTTTTGGGTGGGAGGATAGGGCTAGCTGTGCCCAGATTGAAGGAGATCCCAAAGAAAAGAGCTCTCTTGTTTTCCCAGGGTCCTGATGAAGGTCCCAAAGGGTGCATCTACACTGCAACACTATTTTGAAATAACTAGCACTATTCCAAAATAACTTAGTCCATGTCTACACAGCAGGCAGTTATTTCGAAATAGTGTCAAAATACTGTCAAGCTGGAGGACTTCTTACTACAATTCCTGTAATCCTCATTATACGAGGAGTAAGGGAAGTTGGAGGAAGAGTGCTCTATTTTGGAATAAGTGCTGTGTGGACACTCCCTGTTTTGAAATAAGCTATTTTGAAATAAGATATGCAATTGACACAGCTCAATTTGCATAAGTTATTTTGAGTTAAGCCCTGCAGTGTAGATACACCCATAGGGATCAGGACTATTGTGCTGCACTATACTGGTGTTGGTGGAGGGGACTTGAACACATTATTCAGAGTGAGCATTAAAAGATGAGAGTCTGAGCAATTCTTGGGTCAGCTGAGCATGAGAGGAGGGCAGACAGGAACCCCATCAAAAGAGGGTATGATTGGCCCATCTCACCCTCATCTTTGAGGCCATCCTGCAAAAGGAACAGGTCAGCTTACATTGGGACAAAGTTGTTGCAATCAGGTCCTCACCATTATGAGTCATATTGAGACTGGCTTCCAGTGGAATCTAAAAACCAGAACAGCACTAGTACATTTATCTATTGAGTACAATGCAATGATGATGATATGGGTTGTGGCTCAAGGCATGAAGGATCATCTAATGTCACAGCACTGTGTGAGTCCTGGCCACAATATTGAGCAACTGTAGATTCTACGTTCTCTTGAATGGGCAGATGAGCAAAGCCAATACCCTTAATAGTGGCCTGTTATGTTGAGTCCTTCATTATTCAACATTTACATTAGTGATGTATGCTGAGAACGCTCTTGCAGTACAAGCCAAAGATCTCAGCACCAATGGTGATGTCCTCAATGCCAACCTCAGGATAATGGCAGAATACTTCCATTACTGAAAGCTCTGCCCTACTGCCCCAAAACCTTGGTAAGTCTCATCTGAACAATAAAGCTGCCTAGGAATGTCACCTTTCATTGTGAATGAGTCCAAAATTAGCCCAATTCAATGTACTTGGGTATAACTATGAACAGAAGGTTGACTTTTAAGTTTCATCTAGTAAAGACATACAAAAAGATAAAAGGAAGAACTAGCCATGTCCAAAAATGGTGGGATAAAACATAGGGTGCTGATGCACACACCTTTCAAATAGCAATGTTAGCACTGATGAACTTGAGTACTGAATATTGTGCAACAGGCAGGGTGGGCTGCTTAAGTACCAAAGCTCGTGAAGGGCCAAAACTTGATATAATGATAAGAATGATAATTGGAACAATAAAATCAAACCCATTTGATGATTGTCTACTCTGGCACATCTACCCTCACTGAAGTTCCTGGAGAGACACATGCAGCTTGCAAGTACAATTCAACTGTGGCCGCCCTGCATTTACCAATTCATGAAGACCTCCAGAACCTATTGTAAACATGCCTGAAATCTCACAAGCCTTTTTAAGATTTGCCTAAAGCCCTTAAAGCATCCTCTTTCAATTCTGAGGCACACTGGAAAGAATTCTGTGATAATGGTAATGTCCCAAAGCAGATTGACAACCAGACAAAAGAACTTTCAGTCTTCAACTTACCTCAGAAACAGTAGTTCACGATGCATCATGTCAGATCACAAGACAGATGCTATCATCTGTGACACAGCTGGAAGATGAGAGAGAACATACAGTCACAAAACTACTGATCACATTGTAAACCAGTAGCTGCTTCAATCATTTGTTGGTGCTCTCTCATCATTACACCAAGCCACTTCCAAAGCTACCCCACCAGCCCACTAAGGTAAGTTTGGTTAGCTGAACATTGCAAATCACTTCTCTTGCCATATGCAATAAGAAGTTCTGCACAGATGTGGGTTATACGTTAATTCAGTTAGATTTGTACTAATATGATGTGACAGGATCCATCATATGCTGCAGGATAGGGATTGCTGTGGTTTACATACATGTATCCTCTCCACCTCTCTTTAATTTTCCTGTTCTTTGGGATTTGCATATATAGAAGTTACTTTTTATGAAAGCAAAATAATAATCTATGAATGCAAAATAAGTTTTATTTATTTATATAAGGGTGATCTTTTTTGTGCTTCCAACAAAGAAGGTAGGTTAGTAACCAAAACTTTGGAACAGAGACCTACTTCCACTCTATTCCATCCACAAGTGTTGTAGGAGGAGCACATTTTAATTTGACTCATTGGGTGGTTAGAGACTATGAAGATGCTAACCTTCCAGAAACTCTAGAAGATCAAACACTGTGATGACAACTGAAAAAAATCCTTTGCATGTTTTTTTCCTGGATGGTACACCATTAACACTGCAGATAAATCAGTGGTAATTAAAAAGAGTTGATATGTCCTGATTCTGGACTTTTTTCTGTGATTCTATAATGATGATTGCCTAAGCCTCTAATTATAGAAATACTTTTATAGTTTTTTGTTCTGGTTTAGGACTCAAGAGGAGCTATCCAGCGATTAGAAGGCACATATGCAAAATTCCAACAGTACATGTATCTGCTCAGGCACACACAAATAAAACATGAAGTGCTGACAAAGCAAACTTACCAGGTAAAACCCAATTTGTCTTTGTTGCCTTTCATTCTGAGTATATGTTGGGTTTTCCTTACTGGAGGAACGAAGAGAACTAGCAGAGGAAATCCAGAGTGTGCCACGATTAACTGATCTAGAAAAAGTCAGTCTGTTTGGTTTAAGCCAATGATTTTCAAATGAGGGTATGTGGAACCACTTCTGATCCTCCAGAGAGCTAGCTGTTCACATGGTGCTGATTATTCCTTAAGTGCAGCTGCTAAATTCCTTTACAACACTGATACAAAAGATTAAATGTTCACCTAATATTATTTTGTAAACAAATGTTGTAGCTACTACAGGATTCAATGCAACCACAAATGGAAAGGTAGATCTGCTAAAGTAGACAATAGCATTATAAAAAGTTTAGAGATCCTCTTAGTGTCACAACATGTTAGTCTTCAGTGGAGGTGTGTGTATAGAAATAACATGATTTGATTATTATTTGATGATCAACATTTCTTCCTTCTACAGGCTCACTGCTTACTGTGATTTATTTATTTATTTGGTCTTGTCTATATTCAAAATTTGTATCACTTTAGGCAGCTATACTGATATAGTTAAAGTAATAAAACACCTTCAAGTGTAGACACAGTTATACCATAAGATACTTACACATTTCATTTTATTCCTATAAATATAGGATAATGAACCCTTACACTGCATCAGCATAACTGTCTCCACACTAGGCACTGTAGCAGTATAACTATCCTGGTTTAAAAAAAAAAAAATCACACTCCCAAGGCCAAGTTTACAATCCACAGTTAAGTCAACCCAACTGCATCAGTTAGGGGTGTGAGAAATCTGCACCCCAGCAACCTAGTTAAATCATCCTACCTCCGGTGTAGACAGTTTTCAATCAAAAGGAGAATTTCTGACTCTTGGGGAGGTCTGTAGTGAGTGATTATGCTAAAAGTTTAAAATGTACACATTATCTTACCAAAATACTTATACTAATACAAAAACCGTGTGTGGATGAGGTCTAAATGTTTAATAGTAACATTGTTTAATCTGTGCCAGGTGGCCAAGTTAAAATAAAAGGTGTTCCCTCATTATAAATCCTTGTGCTCTTTCCATCTCGTCCCCAACTCTAACATATCCCAGTGGGATTGATAATTGTGTCAAGCCTGAGATACCAAAATTCAACATACAAAGGATAACATCATCTTCTTCCCATGGAAGAAGATAATTTACACGTGAAAAACTCTGCAAAGTTCCTGAGGTAATGGTCCTTTGGGAGAGGTTCACCTTCCATTGGAAGGCATGAAAGGTGTGCACAATCACACGATTACCCAGCATTGATACAGAATCTGGGGTTACTTATAAAGGGAGAGCTTCTCCATGCAACCCTCAACATCAGGAGTGGGCAGTAACACAGCAGCAGTTCACCAGGGTTAGCCCCTGGCAGGCCATCGCCAGTATATTTACCTGCACAGCCACAAGTACCAGCAATTGCAGCCCCTTCTGGCTGTCGATCACCATTCTTGACCATTGGGAGCAGCAGGAAGCAGCACAGATCAAGACACCGCTTCTGGGAGCTCCCATTGGCCGGGAACAGCAATCCATGGCCAACAGGACCTGTGATTGCCAGGACCTGCAGTTGTGCAGGTAAATATAGAGGTAGGGGACTACTAGGAACTAATCCTGGCAAAACCAAATCTGGCCCATGGGCCGGTATTTGCCTACCCCTGCTCTATATTCTCTTAAAATGGAGTGTACAGTTATTTATTCACCATTATTGGATTTTTCTGCCTTGTGAGTTAAGGTAAGAAGCACAGAGAAGGGAACAATATTAAAGAATTAACTTCTGCGGGACATTCTGCTGGTGTCTGCCTTTTGTTTTTTAAATAGTGGAGGGGTAAAAAATTAAGTTGCATAAATAAAATAACTCCCTTATCCTCTATAAACCCACTAATCCAGGATTTTCACAAAAGCAACATATCCCCAAAACACACACTATACACAAAAGACCCCCCCTCCCCCTGCCACTTTCTCTCAATTTACTGTAGGATAAAAAAGTCAACTGTTTCCAGGATAATATTTAAGGACCAAGTTTGTCTCTACTGTTTTGAAAAATCAGATTACATTATATTATGGCAATGGCATATCTTCTTACATCCTATTTTAACCATAATGAGACATAATTCTATTTTTGCATCATTTAGATGGATGTCTATTTCAAAATATTTTTCATGTTTTATTTAAAGCAGTGGGAAATCAGTGGGGTAAATTAAAACAAATTGTTAGCATCACATTTGAAAAATAAACTCCATTAATTTCCCAAGAAGCCTTTTCTTACTTTGTCTGTCTATACATTTTTATCCTCAATGAAAATGTTTTCACTAGTTGGTGTGGTGGGGGTGCACAGTAGGGATGTCAACTTGTAGATAACTACACAATTAACCAATAATCTTAGGCTTATCGGTTAATTCTGTCGACTACACACATCACCGCCCCCTCCCCCCCCTTTGCTGCCTCTGTATCAGAGGCAGCAAAGGTGAGGAAGATGGAAGCTGGTATGCACGAGGAGCCAAAGCCGGATCTCTACACATGACAGCTGCATGCACCCACCTGTTCCCACTTTGCTGTCTCCTACAGAGGTTGGGAGGAGACAGGGGAGGCTGTGGCAGAGCAGCCTCTGTCCACAGCAAGACTAGATCCACAGCAGCCCCTATCTGCAGGGGTGGGGGGAGGGGAATCCAAGCTCCCCACAGACAGAAGCTGCTCCAATATGGAGCAGAGGCAGCTGCACTGGAGGGCAGACAGGGCTGGTTTGCACTGAGAGCTGGTTTTTATACCAGCTCCCAATGCAGACAGGCTCCCACCTGCCACCCTATGCTGTTGCCTCTGGCAGGAGCCTCCCCTGGAGTGGGGCCGGGAGTAGACTGGCTGCTGGCCCCACCCCAGGGGACTATCAACTAGTCGTGTAACTGATATTTAATGCAGCTATACAACTATTCAATTACACGTTAACATCCCTCGCACACAGTTACGTCAACGTTTACCAGTGGTGTTTCAACCAACTCTCTCGTTGTCTGAGCTGTGGTTACTGGTCTGACTCGCACACAGTACTTCCAAGTCCCCAATGATCCTTATGTACACACAGGTCTTTCCCCTACCTCAGGGAAGTGAACTAGGCTTCCCAGTACAGCTAAACTGCAATTTCCATCAGGCCCCGCGCTGAAAAAAATCCGGGGCAATGGCTGCATAGTGTCCATGGGAGTTGTAGTTCTACAGGCCGGAAGCCCCGCCAAGAGGTCCCCGGTTGGTGGAGTTTGCACCAGCGCCCGGACTACAAGTCCCATCGTGCTTTGGCGCACCGGGGCGGTAATGGCGGCGGCGGCGCCTGCGCATTGCGGTCTCCGTGCGGACCGCGCAGAGTGAATAATAAAGTCTCCTCGGCGGTAGCGGCGGCGGAGGGAGCGGAAGGCAGGAGCATGTCGAAGGGCCCGGTGGTGAGCGGTCCTCCTGCGGCCGGGCCGGCGGCCCCCGCCAGCGCGCTGCAGGCGCAGCCCGAGAAACCGCAGCACTACACGTACGTAGCGGGAACACCCGCCGCCGCTGCCCTCCGCCCGGCGCCCGCCCGCGCGCCACACACGCCTGACGTCAGCGGGCAGCGTGCGGCACGCGCACACGGAGACCAACCACCCGCCCGGCACCGGCTGGAACCGGCCGTGGCCGGCGGGGGCCGGTAGGATCCCGCCTTAGGGGAGGGGGCGGGGCAGGGACTTAGTGATTCACCTTCCCCCCCCCCCCCCACGCACATACATACACACACACACTGACCATGATGCACTGGGGCCTCAGCTCTCCCCCTCACCAGTGCTCGCTGGGGGGGTCTCCTCCCCCCCTTTGTCAGGGTGTATTGCCCCTGAATGGGCCTGGCTCCTTGCCATATAGTGGGGATGTTGTGGAAGAGTGTGTCACCCTCAGCAGGAGGGTAGGGCACCCCCGTTTTGTGTCTGCTTACCCTCAAGCTTTTCTTGGCTGAGCGCACCCCCAACTGGAATACCTTGCCATCCCCCTATCAGGAGAATGTGTTGGCCTCAGGGCCAGCCCCTTGCTCCCTCCCATCTTTGGTGTGGGTGGCTGCTGTGTTGAGCATGTCTGTATTTTGCCCCATCTGCCCCAGAAATGCATTTATGACCAATAATACTTGGATGGGATACATGCCCATCTGCCAGAGACATGCCTGTAGGGAAGGTCATAAATTCTCATGGACTTGTGAAGGTGGGGTCACCTTGGGTTTTCTCACACACACCCATGAGGAAAACATTTAGGAGGGTCTGGGCTCCCATCTCCATCAGAGCTATCATTTACACCTCTGTGGAAATATAGGAAGGCCATCTTGGTACACATGGGGAATTCCTCACTAGAGCATACCTAGCTTGCATGCTTTGAAGGAACTATCAGTCCAATGTTTTGCACATACATGTACGGGAAATATCACTAGTGTGTCACAGCCCCACCCACATGTGGCAGATATTACACAAGTGTTTCCTTCTCCTCAAGGAGCTATTGTAGAGCATGTTACTCTTTCACCTTCCCCCAGTGCTCCCGTTATACTGAATCATGACTCCTCCATGAAAGAAATAGTGCAGGTGTGTGTTGCATCCCTCATTAGAGTTGTTTTTTCACAAGGGAATTTATTCATTAGAGGTTGTTGTCCAGTGCTCCTGGCCAGTGGTGTCACTCTTGGTGGCTGAAATATTCAGGTTGGAAGCGGTGTCAATAAAGTTAATTTTTCTTTTTTAAATAATAAGAAGATGGAAGGATTGAAAGTGTCGGGAACATCATGGTGAGGGGTGGGTTGGCGATGGGGTTAGAAATAATTCTCAGCTCTTTCACCTCCTCTAAAAATATTAGACTGGAATTGTGCCCTGTGAAGAAAAAATCCCTGAATTTTGTCTCCCTTCTCCTTAAGGTGTGTTGGCCCCTAGAAGGAAAAATCAGTCGAACAAATTATCCATATCGTAATGTATGTCATTACTTCAGAGTGTGGTCTATATTTTCTTCTTAAAGCTAATGACAGACTTTTTCTTGCTAGAAAATATTTTACAGTTCTAAAGTTCCTTTCATCCAGTGGGCCTAAAGTGTTTTACAAGCATTGAATCACACAACACTCATGCCTGTTACAGGGCA
This sequence comes from Pelochelys cantorii, assembly GCA_032595735.1. Taxonomy (NCBI): domain Eukaryota; kingdom Metazoa; phylum Chordata; order Testudines; family Trionychidae; genus Pelochelys; species Pelochelys cantorii. Next base: position 19,582,966 of record CM064344.1, read on the forward strand.
GTAAATTTAGGCATACCAGGGTTAAATAATCTAGCTGCAACAAATCACAAAGTTAGTCTGTAGCAGATCTGGGAATAGAATTTAGGAGTCATAATTTACAGTCCCTTCCAATAACCACTAATCTCAATTTCTCAACTGTCATCTGCAGGGCACTTACTAGTGTCTTGCAGAGAGCTGCTTGGTCATATTGTGCTGGTTCTTCATATTACCAATCACTTCAGCAGATGTAGAGTTTAAATATTTGAATCTGCTACAAATGAGGAGAATCTATTTTAGCTCTCTCTATTAGGACCATTGTTACAAAAGTGGAGGAGAGGAAATAAGCTGTCCTTGGGACTGGAGTCACCGGTGGGAGTGAAGCTATCAGTCATGAGTGGTAGCAACGTCCACATGAAAAAGAAATCGGGTTACATGGATAGTTATGTCTTATGTAGCATGGGAGAAGCAGACCATGAGGTTCTTGAGTATACCCACAAAAGTAGGGGAAAAGGGAACCAAGCAGCAAGAAATCACGCGCAGTGGAGGAGAAACCAGGCAACAGGATAATTGGAGGGAAAAGGAGAAGGGGACTAATGGTATAGAAGATGGGGAAGGGAAACAAAATAAAGCAAAATTAGCATGATAAATTTTTTTCCAGAGAGGACAAAAACACTTGCATGAACTAAAATACTTCTGTATATCTGTGAAAGCAATTGCGCAATTGCTGTAGTTGTCACAGGAATGTTGAGGTGACCTGCATGTTTGCAGGATGGGAATGAAGGTGTGTATGAAACTCTCTCTTAAGTTGAGATCCCTTTTCTATGAAGAAGTTTGAAAAGCACATCACTTCATAAACATTTTCTCTAATATATGGGAAAGAACCTATTTTGGTAGGTTCTTTGTTATGTGAACATACTATAAAATTAAAATCTCTAATTGTATTCTTTTTGGGGTTTTTTGTTTTTGTTTCAGTAAAAGGATGTTAGTCACAAATTGTAAATTCAGATAGAATTATCCACATCCTGTCTATCCTCTGGAAATACGGGCGACATTGAGAATCCGTCTTAAAGAATTTTGGTTGTGTTTATTAGGAATGTTCTGATTTCCCTATTGATATTGCCAACAATTGAGAAAATACCAATATGTGTGTAATTTATTTTGAACTGTGGTTTTATATCTGGACTGGAGGTTCTTTTTATTTGCTCTAGAACAACAGCAGAGGGAAACATCAAACATGTTTCTCCTCTGGGGATTTTTTTTTATTTAAATCTCTTTATTTTGGAAATACATGTTGAACCTCTCTAGTCCGGTACTCTCTGGTCCGGCAACATCCGTGGTCTGGCATGATTTTATTTAGCTGGATGTTCACTTATCATGGGTATGGCCAAGTTTCTTGCGGTCCCATAAAGTTTGTTTACAGCCACCAGTCCTGGCGCTCAGTGTTTTGTGCTGTAATTTAGCGCTGATTTACCCCTAAATGTCTTCTAAGAGCCCAGTAAGCAGTGTAAGTGTTAGCAATGCTGCTACATAATATTGACTTCCGTGGTCTGGCAAATTCTCTGGTCTGATACCTCTCAGGTCCCGAGAGTGCTGGACTAGAGGGGTTCAACCTGTAGCAGAATTCAAATCAATAGTTATTTTATAAGTACCCCATTCATTTCTCTCTGGGTTTATTGGATTAGTTCCTATCTATGGTGGTTCCTTGTGATACTACTTTAAGTACAAGACTATGGTGATGTCATGAAGATACCCAAACCTTGTGGATGGATGTATTGTTTCAGTTAAGTGTGTCATGTCATATCATTGTTTGTCAGGTGTTAGATTACCATTGGCATAAGGAAAAATACTTTTCATGTGTTCTGTCAAACCTCAAACATTTTAGTTTATGGAAATACCTGTGTGTTTTGTATTATTTCACACTGTTTCTTATGTCTAACTGGTATAGTTGTCATCTTGGGTGCGCACAATATGCAAATCAGAATAGAGGCTGTGTTCAGAGAAACTGAAAACAAGTGACTAATTGCTTTAGAAAACTACTTGTCATGTAGTAAAGATTTTGTTTTGACTTAGTTGGTCTATTTCATTTGGGCATAATGAATACTGGTTGGCTTTTAGTGACATTGAGCAGTTATGAACTATGTGTAATAAGGGTTCTGGACTTGTTTATTCCTTTTATGAAGTCCAGAAAAGTGAAAATGGAGTGATACTTTCTTCAGCATACGTTCCCCTGAGTAAACTTAAAAAACAACAAAATGTCTAGCAGCATCTTAAAGACTAACAAAACATGTAGATGGTATCATGAGCATTTTGTGGGTACAACCCACTTCTTCAGATGAATGGAGTATTAAAAGTCCAGTTCCAAAATAAATAGGGGATGGGGGTGGAGGAGAATGAAGGGGAAAAATAGCGAATTAGAGTGTCTATGTTACAATAAGCGGAAAGAGAAAGTGCAGATTGTTCTTAACCAATCAAACAATGGTACTTAAGTCATTAGGATGTGAAAGGTAGTGTGCTAACTGGGTAATGTCTTTATTCATACCTTTGTGATGGCTCCCAAACTTGTAAATGAAGTTAAGTTCCAATGCTTCCCTGTTATTTGGGTTGTGGAATTGGCCTGAAACAACAGAGTGACTTGGAGATCCATTAATGAGTGCTCGGGCAGGTTAAAGTGTTGTCCAACATTTTGCCTTTTCAGGTATCTGATTTGTGTCCGTTCTTTCCTGTAGAGACTGTCCAGTTTGACCAATATGTTTCGCAGAGGGGCTTTGCTGGCATTTGATGGCATAGATCACATTAGTGGATGTGCAGTTAAATGAGCCCCTGATATAGTGGCTGATGTGATTGGGTCCAGTAATGAAATCACTTGTGTAGATGTGTGGACAGAGTTGGCATCAGGGCTGATTGCAGGGGTGGGTTCCTGGATGATTATGATGGAGGTTTGCTTTGTGGTTACTAGAAAGAATTTGTTTGATGTAAGGGGGTTGTCTGTAAACGAGGATTAGCCTTTCCCCTAAGGCCTGAGAGTGAGGGGTCATTTTCCAGGACAGGTTATAGATTGTTGATAATGTGTTCCCCTGAGTGTCAGCATTCCCCTGAGTGTCAGTTTATTTGAGAACTTTACAGAAATCCAAACAGTCATATGTGGGTGAGATTCGATGAGACTCGTGAAGGTATCCATGAAGTGTGCTCACATTTATTTTGAACAGTAACCTGTTTTCCATTCTGTTCCCATAAGAGAACACACCTCAGTTCAGGCCAGAGCTGAAAGTAAGATGGGGCACTGCTCCGGCAAGAGCCAGCTCAGGAGGCTTTGCTGCAGGAGGAGGTGCGGCATGCTTCCAGCCAGGCTCCTGGGGCTCTTGCAGACTGCCACACTAAGCAAACAGGCAGGTGAAACGGGCTAGCTGGGGGTGTGCCCTATGCCAGTCCGGGACTGTCTCGGCCCCAGGCATCTCCCCAGGACTACAGATGTAAAATCCTGTTTAATCAGTTGACCAGTTAAACAGTATGTTTAACCAGTTAACCGCTTAAATAGGAGTGGGTGGGGGGTGGTTTGGTGGGTCCACCTCTCCCTCCACTGCAGGTGGGGACTACTCTAGCTGGGCTGGAGCGCCTCTGCCCTTGGCCCTGGCACAGTGTGTGGGGGCTGCTCTGGCTGGGCTGAAGTACTCCCCCAATCATGGCATGGTGTGATGGTCCTGGTCCCTCCACTGTGGGCAGGGGGCTTCTCTGGCCAGGTCAGGCAACCAGTTAACCATGCACATCCCTATCCAGGATGCCCTTTAGGGAGGGCAGGAGGGGCTGAACCTTTTCCCCCACACACATATACACATGCACACACCATTCCTACCAATGCTGCTTGTTGCTTGCTGTTGTTGCATCACTCTCAGGGAGCAAGAGGAATACACACAGCATCTCTGCATTCCTCTCCCTCCTGGCTGGTGCGGGGAAGGGACAGAGAAGTGAGTGAACCATGAGTGCTCTTGTCTCCCTCTGTTCCCTTTCACACACCCCAACCCTCTGCCCTGAGCCCTTCCTCACACCCCCAGCCCTGACTCCTGCACATTCCAGCCTCCTGCCTTGACTCCACACCCTGCAATTCTTACAGGTATGGTCATATCACACATATTTCCAATCTCTGCCCTGACCTCCTTTTTGGGGGAGGGAGGGCAATACTACCTGTAAGAAATTTAATTTACTTTTCACCTCTGCATCAGGTTCAGGTAATCTGAATATTTGCTAGAAAGATAAACCCTTTGGCCATTGTGGATATATTTTCACTACAGAATTAATACACATTATCTACACACAAGTCACTCCTTTCAAGTAAGCCTTGATAAAGTGCAACACTGCAAAATAACAATGCTATTTTGTGCAGTGCACAAGCAGCTCTGTCCATACTGAAGCTGTAGTCACTTGTGAGTGACAGTAAAGCCAGTAAAACTTCTGGGAGCATATCCCATGTTTCTCTTGAGTGCACTACAAATTGTTTTGCAGTGCGTTTTGGAAGAACTAGTCTGTCTTTCCTTGGCTCACAGGAGGTTTAGGGGAAGGGGTAATAATACTAGTCTGCATCTGCTGTGCATCGTGATTGTGTGAGAAGCTGATGCCTTGGGCACACACAAGCTTTATCTTATATCCTCTCCTGGCCCAGTTCATGATAAACTTATGTTGAAAATATCACTGCACTCAAGTTAAGGGTTTTTGTATGTGGATGGGAGTTGAGTTAGGGGCTAAACTGAGTTATAACTCTAGTTAACTTTGCAGTCAAGACAAGCCCAGAGTTTTTTCAGTGCCTAGTGCAATGGGTTCCCAATGGGTGCTACTGCTATATAAACATTACATCATTATAAGAAATCTGATCCCACTATTATTATGCGGGTTTGGAATTCCTTTGAAAAGTTTGGCATAGAATCTTATGTTTAAATTCTTACTCATAAATAATCACTTTTCATTTTTTTACAAGTATCCCATTGAAATCTTTTTTTAAAAAAGTCTGAAGTGTTTGCAGTGCCTGAGTCCTTAAGATTTAAGAGCATGACTCTTATTATTGGGCAGAGATGACAAGGTGAAACATGCTCTGTAAATAGTTCTGGTTTTACATGCATAAACTGCCTGTCTCTGGAATTACGACTGAAAATCAGCAGTGCATTACATTTATACTTTCAGTGATGTTATTATCTATAGTGGACTTCATATCCTATATTCATATCCTATGTGTGTGTCGAGTTTGCCTAAGTCACGCTTTCAGTATGACCACAAATGATCTTTACTCACAAGCAGTTTGTTTAAAATTAATTTTTTTTTCAAAGGTTTCTTTTTATACTCTTAAAACAAACATCTCTAAAATAATAAAATATTGGACTAATTCAGTTCTGTTACACTGGTTACTCCCTTTAAATCAATACAGTTACTCTGGATTTATGGTTGGGAACAGCAGAAGTTGGCCATATTTAAAAAGAGACAGACACATTTTAAAGATACCTTTCAGACTCACTAAAACCTCTTGAGATACCTGGAAGAAACCAAAAGGCCTATTGTTATAAAATTTAGAACAAGGAACCACTACACTGCTGTATTGTGTTGTCTGTAAATATTTGTTTACTTTTTTGGGCAAGTATAGGCTGGTTCATTGGTGGACTGAACCTCCCTGAAAGCAATCCCATCATGTTTTGTTTTTAGAAAGTGTGAACAGTAACAGGGTGGTGAAAATGTGAAGTACTGGAGCAGCTGCAAGAAATGCAGCTTTCAAAATGTATATTTACTATAGAAAATGGTTACAGAGGCAAGCTGGAAACTAATAATCTCTTTGATCTTTATACTCTCAGATTTTAAATACAATTAGTTGCTTTTGGTTTGCTTGGTTATTTAGGTGGGGGATAGTTAATGTTTTAGGCCTTTTTGATCCTGCTTTAGGATTGAAGTCAGTGTCTTGCTGAGCTCCATTGATTCATGCTGTGCATGTATGCAGCTTCATAGACTTAAATCACAATTTATGACTGGGGCATTTGCTTGGAAGACTATTGATTGATCACTTTTGTCCTTTTGGAAGTCATGTCAAACATCTCAAAATTGTCAGACAGTTGGCACCAATAGTGAGTGTTGTGTAGGATGTGAACTAGTGCTGTGTAGATTATATAAATTCCATTTCAGGAAGGATTTCAAGATCTTTAAATCTGGCTTTATTCTGAATAGGAAACAAAACTGAAATTTTCCATGAAGGAAAATTTATCAGAAAAAATATTTTGTTTTGGGTTGATCAAAATATTTGGTTTTGACAAAATTAAAATATTGTATTTCATTTCCTATTTTTTAACTTTTTTCTATTGAACAAAAAAGTAAAAATTTATTTTGAATCTCAAAAGATATTTAATTTAAAAAATGTCAAAACTGGATGTTTTGACATTGCCAGGACTTTTGTTTTTGGTTTTCTTCCAAAATTAAATTCCAGCAAAATTGGCTCAATTTCATGAAGCAATTCCGTTATTTTGAAATAATTTCGAAATAACGGATGGTTTATTCCGGCTTCTGTAAACATCATTCTGCAAAGAATAACGCCTATTCCAAAATAGCTATTTCAAAATAAGGCATGTGTAGATGTTCCACTGCTGCTATTTTGAAGCAGCCCCTCACCAGGGTCATTCCAAGTTATTCCTCCTGGGCTCTAAATCGAGATAGCACATCTGCACTGCAGGGAAGCCTCAAAATTAGTCTGAGGCAGGCTTCCCTAATGTAGACGTGCTATTTCGAAATAAGCTATTTTGGAATAACTATTCCAGAGTAGCTTATTCCAAAATAACTGTGCAGTGTAGACGTAGCCATAGTCATCTAAGTCACAATGAAACCATTGGCACCCAAGTCTGTAGTGCAGGGATGGGGAACCTTTTTTGGGTTGAGGGCTGCTGACTCACAGAAAAATCAGTCAGGGGCCGCACACCACACAAGTGAGAAGTAAAAAAAAAAACCCCTCACTGACGTGGCCCCCGACTGAGAAGGAGAAAGACACCCTCCCCCCATATTTCCCTCCCACACCAGAGCCTGGGGATGGGGGCAGGCTAGTAGATTTTGTGTGCTTCAGCCCCATGGTGGGGCAGCAGAGGGGCTGGAGCACCAGCACAGACTCCCCAATGCTGGGGGTGCCCTGAGCCTCGGGGCCGGATCCAGGCAAGCCGGGGGCCGCATCCTTCCCCAGGCCTGAAGTTCCCCACCCCTGCTGTAGTGGTTTAGGCACATGTCTTTACAATATACTCTGTACAGTCCCACTCCTGCTTCACACATATCGACCCTATCAATGGGAACTTTATCCTCTTGTTACAATTTGAATTTGTGTCTGATTCCAGTGCTAGCAGGCTGTGGAAGAGATGGAATTTCCTAACTGCCTGTCCTGTTTGCTTCTTAGGAATTTGCTTTCATTTTCAGGTATCTATCAGGAGAGGTGGTAGTTTTCCAAACTTTCTTTGTGTACTTTGATCAGTACTAAAATAGTAAAGACTGTTGACACATCCCCTTGAAATGAAAAGGAGCAAGTTACACATTTCTTAGAGTTGTGGTTTCAAGTTATCTTCTGGCTTTTGCAGACACCATAGCCTCAGTTGTGCTCGATTCACATTTCAAAGATTAATTTTGCAGCAATAAGAGCTCTAGTCAAATTTGTTTATAAAAAGAAGAAATATCAAAGTCTGAAGAACAATGGTGCAGATAAAAGTATTTGTTTGCAGAGCAAAGTGGCCTAGTTATAACCTTTTTGAAAACAGTCACAGACCACGAAAAACCATTGAATAGAATACATTTTTACCAGTACCTCTAGGGTGGAAACCTACACAGGTATCTGGAAGGAGCTTCCTAGATCCCTGCAAAATCTAGGCTACCCCTTGGTATAATGATGAGTAAAACTGCTAACAACATTTTGTAGCATTCAGTCTTTTTTTAAGATTATAATTAATGGGTTTATTTTTCAGTCCTTTTGTACCCAAAACTCTCATTAATTTCAACAGGCATTACGTGCATACAGAGGGGAGATATAGATTCCCAAGATAGTATATGATGATTAACTACTAAAGAATCTGAATTAATTATAAATTTAAGATTATCTTACTGGTTGGGTCTTTTTCTTTTTGATCCAGCTATATTATATACTAAAGAAGGCTGTCCATCAATCCATATCCATACACTATGAGAGCTGGCTTTCCTTGCAACCTTCAAAGGACTGAGAGACCTCGGTAAGAGCACTTGGATTACCATCACAACAGAGAAATAAACCACGGGAGAGGAGAACACACTAGAACAGCAGTACACAATCTTTGCAGCATAAGATACCACACTGAGAACTTTCAATGATTGTAAGGGCCACACCTAATTTGCGTATACATTTATATAGAACTTTATTTTGAAATAAAGGGACACTTTTTTGTTTTTGAGCTCTGAAAATGTCAACTGTGTTTTATAAAACACAAAGTATGATTTTGTGGGTTGCAGCGAAAGGAATATCAGTTGAAATCTCTACAACTAACTTCTTGAGGTCTGGCCTTACCTTTGTTGGCTGTGTGTGATACAAAATGCAGGTTTATATCTGATGAGTAATTACAGTGTTTTGATTGCAATTCACAGTAGAAAAGATCTGTTCACCACTGTATGCCCATCCAAAGCAGCTACCACAAATCTGACATGTAGCAGGCAAAGAAACAAATTAATACATTTCCTTCAAAAAACTCAGATTAGACTGAATTGGAGAATTGTAAATCAATCATGAGTTTTTGCCCTCCTTTACTGTTTCAGTTGAGTAGAAGTCTGCAAACAATTTACAAATTATTTTATCTATCTGTCTTGTTTCGGAGGGAGTCTGTAAATCATTGGCCAAAATAATGTTGAAGATTCTTAGTTCATCATAGGAATGGTTATTGGTCTTGTTTTTCTTGAGAATTCATTGGTAAATTAGAAAGAGTGAGAAGGTTGGTCTACTGTAAATGTCTGTAAAATAGTTTGTAGCTGAAAATCAAATTCTGTGGTTTCCTGCAACTCAGTAATAAGTATCTGAAAGCAATATTTATTTGAGGAGACCTCTGCAAATTCCCATACATGGAATGCTGAGGTTTGGAACTTCTGGAAAGCAGAAGAAGTGACATAGTGGCTAATGCACTTGTGCATAGCCTATACCAACAATGTTGGTTCCAGCCCAACAGTGGGACAACTGCTGTGCAGAAAGAGCTATTGGAACCAGGGGTCATGATTTGCACAATGTGTGGTCTTTTTAATCAGGTCTTTACTAGACCATTTAACCTTGAGCAAATTAAATACCTGAAGTTAACTGGTAATATGTTTTATAAAGACTAGTGGGCTCTTGCCACATATTGATCCAGGGTACAAATATTTAGGGAAGGAACAAACATCTGTAGTCTTGGATTTAATTAATGCGAGGTTAAAAAATAGTTCAGTGTAAAATTAACTTTAATTTCTGTAACAACCAGTGCTTTCTTTTGTAAGAAAAAGGGTGCCGGTACTCTGGGGCAAACTTGTTGAGCAAAACAAAACAAAAAACAAAACCGCGCTGGGGGCCGAAATGTGGCCGTAGCCCCTTTAAGAGCCACAGCACCATGCTGGGAGCTGGGAAAAAAAAAAAAAACGCTGCACGTCCTGAGCAGGCTTCCGTCAGGAGCCGAGCCACCCCATGAAAACAGGTGCCGGTACGCATGGGGGAAATCCCATTCCTTTTCTGTGGGCTGGGAAAATAGGTGACGGTACGTTGTTCCGGGCAGTAATGTCACAAAAAAAGCACTGGTAACAACCATACGTGAGAAGATTGTTAGCTGGGTATTTCTGCTAAATAATCAGCAGTAAAATAGTTAATGATGTTGACATTTAAACTGGTGTTCAGATATCATGATGATAAGCAAAAGATAAACTCTAGATAAATAAATACTTCATGGGTAAGTATCAGAGTTTACTAGGGTTGCCAGATGGTTTCAACAAAAATATTGGACATACTTGACATTACATCACAATCTACATTACATCTTATTTAGAAAATACCAGACATTTATATTTTCTCATTTATATTTTCTCAATTTGTTTCCTGAACAGAAAGTTCAAATATTGGACTGGCTGGTTCAAAACCGGACACCTGGTAACCTTAGAATTTACCCATTGTTGAGATGAACAGCTGTCGTTCAAACCTTAGCTAGAGTTGATGTCTTCCATATTGGCCAGGTTTTCACTGAAAATTTACTTTGGTATAACCACATCTATCACATCTCTGGGAGACGTAGTTAAGCCAATTTAAGTCCCTGTGTTGATCTGATTCTTTGATCAACCTAACTACTTCTCTCAGCAAGGTGAATTATCTTTACTGACTACAGAACCTTTCCTGTTGCTATAGTTAAAATGCTATAGAAACACATTTGTACCACTGCAGCTGGACTGCTATAGCATTTCAGTGCAGCCACTACACTACCTACACTGATGAGAGGTATTCCACCATCGTAGGTAATCCACTTTGCTGAGAGGCAGTAGTTAGATCAGCAGAAGATTTTATCCATCCTCCTGGTCCTGTCTACATGGGGACTTAGGTTGGTTTAACTACACTGGGCAGGGGCATGTTTTTTAAACCCCAACTGACATAACTGAGCTGACCTAACTTTCTAATGTAGACCAGGCCTTACTGTTCAGTTCATAGGTTCAAAAGGGACACAGTGCATCAGGTGACATTTGGAAAGCTTTTTCAGATAAACGATCTGCAGTGTAAAGTGAGGGTCAGCCAGCAAGCCAACAATAGGTTCCTCTCAAAAATAAGTCCTATTTGGAAACATGGCAACTAATGTTATTTTAAGCATAACTTTGCTTTTAGTGTAGATAGCTGAAGTCATGTTTAAAAACATGTTATCTACGGTTGGCTACAACCAGCTATCTCATTTTAAAACATTATGTGCCCTGTTTAAATTAGGTGTCAAGTAGTTAAAATCAAGTTTGTTAATGTGTATTCAGACATACCTAAATTATGAAAAATAAATCAAACCCGAAAAAACCTACAGGCAGACTACATGTAGGGTTTTAGCTTGTGCAGAACAGCTTTTAAAGACACTTCTGCTCTGAAATATAGCATTGAATCTACTGGGTAATCTATGCACTGACTTGCATTAGTTTAATTAAACTGGTATAGTTGAAATCTGGCAAACTCTTCTGAAAACACTCTTAAATCTATATAAAAATATTATATTGTAGTTTGGCCTTGTTACTTTCAAGCTTAACCGGTATGTCAGGTTTAAATAAATTTTATAATGCCCACAAAGTTAAACCAATTTTAACTAAGTTGGCTTAAAACTGTGCAGTTAAACCAGTGCAACTTTGTATGTAAGCTAAGCCAATAGAAAGTGTACACAGTGAACATGCATCTTCTTTCATTGATATCTTATAGGCTCTGACTTCAGTCCAACTTTAACCAACGTTAGGTAGTCAGGCCTGTATTTATGGGAAAAGTAAGTTTGGTTTTCAGTTGAGGTAGCATAGCATGATTGAAAACTACATCTTTCTTTGCCTATCAGTATAGACTTGGTAGGATGATTGGCTCTGATTTGAGCCTCTACAAAATTTGAGAACTTGGCTAGTAACAATGGAAGCTAACAGTGTTTTCCCCTTGCCAATGACTTTTTTTTTTTGGCATGGGGCAGTCTTCTTGTAATTGTTTCTGCACATTTTTTAGGATTTTGTGTCCTTTGTTTTTCAGAAGTCCCCTGTCAGCTGGAGGGAGTGGGGGGAGAGAGAAGGCCCCTGCTGGTGAGGGGAGGGGAAGAGAAAGCCACACCAGATGGGACCTCCTGTGCTGAGCCTGTCCTATCCCTTCAACCCTCTCTCTCGTACACCACCCTCCACCACAGCCCCCTACCTTGAGCCTCTCCTCAACCCTCCACCCTGATTCCAGCATTTTCCCCATTATCCCAGCCTCCTGCTCTGTTCCTCCCACCCCCATAACTGTGCCTATGTAACCATGTTGGTTGGTCCTTCTTCCTAGCTGTCTGTGATTTAGGACATTACAGAACATGTTGCCATACATAATATTTGTGCCACTCCTATGAGAAGATTTTCCCAGTATTGCTCTGGTTCTTAACCCAATTAATATTTGTTTTATGCAAAATAAAATGAAAATGTACATGCTTCATTTGGATCATTGCTCTGGGATGGGGTTAGGGAGGAAGAGGGGTTCAGTATGGAGGCTGCCTCAGGGACAACGCTAGCCCTCTCTCACTGCAGCAGCTTAGAGCTAGGTGAGACGCACCTCTCCATGGCCACAGCAGATACAGCTGGGGGAGGGGTGCATATCCCCTAGCTGGGGCAGGTCCAGGTTCATCTGCCCTCCCCCCCATCCCCACTCCCAGCTTCTCAGCCACAGTGAGGAATGCAGCAAACTGTGCACTTTCCCCTCATTCCCTGATGAAGGGAAACATCCAGCAGTGTTCCTGTACGAATCTCCGGGGGGGGTGCCTTCCCAAAGGGTGCCTTGGGATGGGGTAGTCTTGGAGAAGAGGGCTCCCCCAGTCACTCCATTTCACTTGCCTGATAAGTCTGTCTCTTCTGTATGGTTTTATGAAAAGCAATCCCATTCCAGGCACATCCCTAAAGGGTACCTTGGGCTGGGGCATTCTTGGAGGGGGGTGCCCCTCCAGTCGCCTCGGTTCACTCTCCTATTTTCCTTACACAACCAAACTCTAACCTTGGTTTAAGTTGGGATAAGAGGAAGCTGCATACCAAATTTGGTGGTTCTAGCTCTTACCGTTAGGGAGGAGTTCTTGAACAAACAGACTCACAGATGGACAGACAGACAGACAGACATGCACATTTCTAAAATATATAGATTATGAAGAAATCTGCTTCACGAACACAGCCATGTTTGCTGTAACCAGTTCAGACAGCAGCATCAGAAATGTTTAAAAAACAGTGCTGTTGACAGTCCTTACTCTAGGTATGGTCAGCAGTTATGCCCATGTGCAATTTGGAATTTGTGTATTTGAATACCTAGCTGGGACAAAATACATCTGTAATACTTTAAATGAGTATTTTTAAACGTTTTCCTTATTGTGAGTGACTCCTGGTCTGAAGATCTGGTTAATGGACAGAATTTTGGGTGTACATCACTACAAGCCATGGCTATAATTTTACTCAAAAACAGGAAGTGGGCTATGTATGTGTCCATCTTCACCTGTGACATAGTTGCTTGAAAATCCTAGCTGCATATTTCCATCTCCTTTAAAATTGTGGGAGAATATGGCGTTCATGAAAGTAGAAGTGGGTGCTAGGTGCAAGAGTCACTTCTTTCAAGATCTGTTATCTGGCAATTTGCATGGTGGATTTTTGTAGCAGGCAGTATTTATTGGCAGCTATTTGGAGATTACCAGAGCCATTTTACTTGTGAGCTAAATCATTTCAAGCTCTTTAGAAAAGGAAAGCAGACTCAGTTCTTTCTTTTTTCTTTCCTAGACCATGTCTCCTGCCATGAACTGTGGTTGCATTTGGTGGGGAGACTGTTAAACATTTTCTGCACTGACATACAATCTGCTACATTTAGGAAAAAAAGATTTATGGGGGTGATTTTTTTTTAAATCACAAAGACATACAGCACATTCTCAACATACTGTGACATTTGGCATAGTAAGTGCATGGAAATATGTGAACACTTTACCAAAAACCCCACTAGTCTCTAATAAATCCCCTCAACTTTTACCTTTCTTTGTTTGTCCTTAGACTGACAGTATTGTCAAGAGCTGATGGAGGAGGGGAAATATAACAGCTCTAAAATCACATAGCGCTGTCTGCAATGTGACCTCTTTTCAGTTGGTGGTTCAATTTATTTAGGTGATAAAAAAGATACTGAGGCATGTGAAGGCTGTCATCTTGACAGATGCAAGCTCAATAGGCTCTTTTTTCATACTTCTTCCCCCTCCCATCCCGCATTCCAGTTTGCCTCTTGTTTTCATAACATGATCCATTTCATTTTCTTTTCATTTAAATTTATATAATCTTTTCAAGGGTTTCAAAACTGCCTCTATTTGTGGGGGGATAGAAGGAAGAAAATTGGCTAATACTTCAGAGGGATGTCCAGACATTTTTTGTGTAAGGAAGATGTATGGAATATGGAGAATTCAAAGGCAGTTCTTGGTTTGGTGCAAAATGGAAAGGTCTGGCTGGCTAACTATGGTTTAGTTGTGTGGGAAAGTACTGCTATATTCAGATTTAGGGGGAGTCCAGAAATAGATTTTCTTGCATGGCTGTAACTCTGTTTCAGCATGATCGTTGTGTGTAATGTCTCCCTGCCAACACATCCTCACCAATTAAGAACTAATATGCCTGTTGCAGTGAGGTCACAGAGGAATATGAGAAGGAAAATAGTGATGCTGTATCCATGAGCAGTAGAAATTGAAGAGGAAGATTGGCAAAATCATCACAGGACTTTCCCTCAAATCATGAGGAAAGCCAGCAAGATTTCCTGCCAAAAACTTATTGTCATTTTGCTTTCAGTTCTGTTTGCCCTGTTGCCTCTATTTTAGTATCAGTTGTACTATAAAAACACTTGGTTTCAAACCAAGGTAAATTGCACCAATATAAGTCACTTTTTATGCTGCGCTCTTTGTGCTAGTCTACAATAGAGGTCTTCCCAATATAACTTAACTTACGCAAAAAAACCTATGTACCTGAGTGCTCTCTAGCTGACAATGCTGTGTATCTCATTCTTGTCCTAATTTTTGTAGACAGTGTCTTAGCAAGGATTAGTCAAATAGTTATCTAATGGCCAGGCTTTCTCTCCGGTATCATAATATGGTAGACTACCCAGCCACTGTTCACTAGTGTTCTGTTCCCTAGTGTCTCTGCAAGTGCTGAAATAATTTTTATTAGGAGTATAGGAGGACTGAGACTTGAGAGGAGCTTCTTTGGTGTGGGGGTGGAGGGGGCCAGAAACTGAAATGATTTGGAAGGTGAGGGTTGGGGGTACGTGAAAGGAAGGCAGGGTTTGGGTGTTTTATGATGTCGGAAGAAGAGTTTGGAAAGGTTGTTTGCTTGTTTCTGACTTCCTGATTCCTCCTACTCTTTTCACTTCAGTCTTCCTGATTCCCTCCCCAACACAGCCATTTGGCACATCTTCCCTTCTTCATGGTCTTCTCCAAAGCCCATTGAAATTAGTGGGAGTCTTTCTGTTGATGTCGAAGGACTTTGGACCAGACCTTTAACGAGGAATTTAGGGCTTAGCTGCCTGGATGTGCTACCAGCCCACTTTCCTGATTTGAGATCACTTCACCAGGCTTTGGCATGCTTCATTTGTTACTCCCAGTGCATGCATGATTTACTATAGCATTTGGCAAGCAGTGCATGGCACTAAGACAGCTGAATCTTGTAATGTAAGGAGTGGGATATTGTATAGTGCAGAGAGGCACATGGCCAAAGAGCAGAAGAGTGTGGCCTGTTAGCAGATAATAATGAAAGTGGGACAAAGCCCAAGTTTCAGTATAATCAATCAGGGCACTGTAAACAAAATCAATTCTCCTCCAGTAAACGGGGACACTAGGTCACCCTGCAGTGGCAGATGAAAGTCACAAATTAACGATAAAACAAAACAAACACCAGGTTTATGATAAAAAGTTAGGTCAACCCAGCTATGTCACTCAGAGGAATGTCACACCCCAGAGCAATGTAGTTAAGCCATCCTAACACCAGGTGTAGACAGCTCTACATCAATGGGAGAATTTTTCCAATCACCCTAGCTACTGCCTTTCTGGATGGTGGATTAACTACAGAAGGGGAGAATCCCTTGCTTTGCTGTAATGAAACACCACAGTGGAGCAGCTGCAGTAGCAGTTTAAAGCCCCTTCTATACTTATGTACCAGAGATCGATTTTCTAGCATTTGATTTAGTGGCTCTAGTGAAGACCCGCTAAATTGAATGCTGAGTGCATCTCTAGTCAGCGCCAGCACTCCTCACAGTGTAATTCCTCGCAACCTTCCACTGTGAAGATGGCGCCAAGCTTGGCTTAAGGTATGTCGACTTCAGCTACATTATTTGCATAGCTGGGGTTGCACAACTTAAGCCGACTTTCTGAGTCTAGTGTAGACATAGCCAAAGTCAATTTGTCTTGTAGCATTCTTCCTTGAAGTCATTTCAAATGAATGGGAGTACCCTGCCCCACTGGATGTTTCTGATAAGAATTCTTTGTTGATAAGAATATTAGCAACAAAATAGTTAATATTGATACTTAAATTTGTCATAATTGGGCTTTAGACATAATGGTATGTTGAAAGGAATGGGTGAACAGCTCATCCTTCTTTGACACAATAACACTTTGGGTACATCTACACAGTTCTGTTATTTCAGAATAACTGACATTATTCCAAAATAACATCGTCCGTGTCTACACTACAAGCAGTTATTTCGACATAATATTTAAACAGTGTCAAGCTGGAGGACTTCTTACTCCAACTCCTATAACCCTCATTTTACAAGGAGTAAGAGAAGTCGGAGGAAGAGTGCTCTTTCTCGGACCAAAAGCCGAAATAAGGTTTTTTTGACTTAAGCTATGCAATTGATATAGCTCAAGTTACGCAGCTTATTTTGTCTTTAGCTCTGCTGTGTAGACGTGCCCTTTCTGGTTACATCATGAAGCTATCATTACAATCAGACTAAAAGTGTAATTTTGTTTCAAATGAAAGCTTATATTGTGCAGAAAACATTGGGGATATAAAAACAAAAAACTGTAAGAAGCCCTTAAATTTTATAAATATTTTGAAATTTAGCACACATGATTTTCTTGTGACCAGACCAGAGCAATGGGAAGTAAGATCTAGTAAGGTAAAATAAAATAAGATTCAATCCATTCCTGTTGGATTGCCTTCACCATATTGCTACCTACCAAACCGCTTGGTCTGAAATAGCAACACTTTCCTGACACTGATGTTAAATTTCTAATTAAACTTCCTTTGAAGGGCAATGGAGGAGCAGTGATGGCCACCTTTCTAAAAGCAAAAACTTTGGGTGAAGATCAGACTTGTTATCGTCTCCCTTGGAAGATCTCTTTGCTATTGGATGATCTAGGTACCTGAATTATGTCCACCATCAGCCCTATTTTGTAATGGCACCATGTAGCTTTGACCTATCAGTAGGGTCTGTTTGTCCACGCTGAGAATACTTCATTTCTGTAGTGACTTTCATGTGAGGAACTCAGCATGCTTTAAAAACATCAAGCCTCACAACAATTTTATGAGCTAGGAAACTGTCCCCATTTACGGATGGGGAAACTGAGACAGAAAAGCTAAAGTCTAAATTTTCAAAAATGTCCATTAATCTTTGATACCTAAATTTGTTGGTGACCAGATTGAGATTGCTTTGTCCTGATGTTTCATTTTAGGGAAGATGTGAACAAATTAGAGAAGGTCCAGAGAAAAGCAGCAAAAATGATTAAAGGTCTAGGAAACATGACCTATGAGGGAAGTCTAGAAAACATTACCTCTGAGGGAAGACTGAATGAATTGGGATTGTTTAATCTGGAAAAGAGAAGACTGAGAGGGGACATAATAGCTTTCAAGTACTTAAAAAGGTGTTACAAGGAGAAGGGAGAAAAACGATTCTCCTTAACCTCTCATTTTAGGACAAGAAGCAATGGGCTAAAATTGCGCTTAGGTTGGACATTAGGGAAAACGTCCTAACTGTCAGGGTGTTTAAACACTGGAATAAATTGCTTAGGGAGGTTGTGGAATCTCCATCATTGGAGAATTTTAAGAAAAGGTTAGATAAACATCTATTAGGGATGGTCTAAAACATGGGTTCCCAAACTGGGGGGCGTGAAGAAATTCTGGGGGGGGGGGTGCAAGGCGACCCAGACCGCCCCATCAATCCTCCCCCTCTCCCCAAGTTTTGCTGCTATTTTTGGAAGGGGGCGGGGTGTGAGGGTTTCTCAAAAATTAAAAAGGGTGTGTGATGCCAAAAAGTTTGGGAACTACTGGTCTAAATGGTGCTTGTCCTATCATTTGTGGAAGGCACTGAACTTGACCTCTCAAGAGGAGTCCTTCCAGTTCTATTATACTATGTGGAATTCTAGCCTTTTAAGGATATTTTCCTGTCTCCACACCTGAAGATTCTTCTGGGTCTCCTACTTCCATGCTCTGCCCACTTAAATGCTTTTGGCCCACTCCTGCAAATACTTAACATGTACACCTTTCCCTACATGTATAGTCCCATAAACTTAATTATATCCTGGAAATACACATGTATCTGATGAAGTGGGTCTTTGCCCACGAAAGCTTATGCTCCAATAAATCTGCTAGTCAATAAGGTGCCACAGAACTTTGAGTTCTTTATGCAGATTCAGACTAACACAGCTACCCCTCTCATACATGTCAAATTTTTCCCCCAAAATATATTATTGAAGTGGAAAGGAAAATCTTACATGGGGAAAAGTCATGAAGCTTGCAGTTTTTTATGTTTAGGGTTAGTGTTCACTTTTGTAAATGCAGAAAATTTCTATCTTTTTAAGTTGTGCAGGTACAGTCATCTTAAACAGGTTAATTCAATCTTTCAGGACACATATTTGACTGGAATTGAATGTGTAATGTTATGTTAGTAGCATTTTGAATGGATATGAGCAGGGTAAGATTGTATTTGTCAAGGCTAGAGAAAAAGTGTAGTAATCGAGACATGATATAGTAGGAGCATAGATGTGGGTTTTAGCTGTGTGGCTGCATAGGAAAGGCTGTCTCTTTGAGATGTTATGCAGAAAGAAGTAGCAAGATTGGGATCTAGCCTAGATGTAAGGAACTCAAGCTATAGATGAGACCTGGTTATAGGCTAGAGTGATGCACAGAATGGTAGTGTTGTCCACAGTGGTAGAAGAAAAGAGACAAGGGGAAGGACTTGGGGAAAAGATTAAGAACTTTGTTTTATTCATGTTGAGTTTGAACTGATGACTAGACATCCATGAAAGAGGAAAGAGAGAGAGAGATTGATTTCAGTTGAGACAGGAGACAGGCCTGGACTAGAGTGATAGATCTGAGTGTTTCTACTAAATCTGTTAACCCAAAAAGTCTGTGAGATTGTACTTCAAAGCTGGGAACATATCTCACTCCTCCTCCAGACTAGATTATGACCAAGATTGCACAACTGTTTTAAAATTTTTATAAAATAATTTGTGTTATGGAATCAGTAGTCCCCTGACACGGTTAAAACACATCAGCCTGGCAATGTGGGTAGTACTGAATTGTGCCTAGAAGAGGTTTTAGCACAATTCAGACACACATTTGAATTTGGTTAAATTTTCTTTCTATGCAAATATTTAATTATAACCTTACATACTGTGTCACTCAAAAATCTTGCTTTTTATTTATTTGAAATGTTCAGTAACTAGGTAACATCCCCTGATGTAATTGATCTCATAGACAAGATAGGTTCATGCTAACTCAGTATATTGATTTGCCATTAGAAAATGAATGAAACAGTATAAACTGAGTTTAGAAAGCATGTTCTAGCCTACACAAAAACTAAACTAAAACATGATTTCCAAGTTCATTTTAAACATAATCTGTCTTAATTTACACTGAAAAAACATAAACAACAACAAATAGTCTAGTAGCACTTTAAAGACTAACAAAACATGTAGATGGTATCATGAGCTTTCATGGGCATAACCCGCTTCTTCAGATGATTTACACCGTTTGGACAAATTATATTAGCCTGAAATATTGCTTTCAAATGGTTCAGCAACTGGTTCAGTTTGCCCCACATTGTTCTGATGGTCTCTTACTTGTTTTCGTACTAGGTTAAGATAAAGAGTGGCTTTATGGGTTTAGGAATGGCAATCCCCCCACAAATTGTTATCGTTTTATTTATTTTGACTGTTAGGACCAGAAACCATATTGCATGCTTTCCAAACAGAAAATAACACAGTCTGTTTCCTGAAGAGCTTATAATCTAAAAAGACATACAAAAGACATATGAAAGGGACACCACAGAGAATGCGAACAAAGTGGGTAGGTACATGTTTTATGTGTTTCTTGATTGATTGATTGTTTAGAGACAGTTTGTGTGTAAAGTGGGGTTAATAATGCTTTCCTACAGCACAGGAGTTTTGTGACGTTTCTTGAGATCATTGGATCGGATATGAAAAGTGCAAAGTATCATTACTATATTTTCTCTTCCTGCCTGGGACCATCATATGGCTGACCCCGTACTAACTAAACATTAGTTTGACCACCTGTTCTTAAATTTAGGGGTTTTTAAATTTAGGGATCATTCCAGAAATTCCTTATCTCTGCTGTGCTGAGAAATTACTAGAGAATATTCTGCTAAAATGCGGGCTTGTTTTGACACTATATTCTCTCTGCAAAGATCCTCAACAGAGACAAAGAGCGCTGTAATAACTGCTTTCTGAGCTATTCCATCATGGCTAGTGTGATCATGTGCATCGCCTCTGCAGCCTAAGAACATGCTAGAATACCTGCAGTTCAGAATATCTTTCCAAGCACCTCAAAACAAAGTGGATGTTTCCATCCGGGCTGTTTGAAAGGTCTGTTTTTCATATTTTCCCAATGGAACCAGATCTTGTGTCATGGATCACAACAGTGCATAGCTGTAGGGAGAATTTACCTTGCATTGTGGAGAATTTTTAATGTTCTACTGCTCTGAAAAAAAACTAGGCTTTGCATTTGCACCAAAATCAGTGAATGAAGGTCTTAGAATTTCTGTCAACCCTCATTTAGCTCATTAAGCTATATCAGATAAGTGTTTATATATATTTGATGCATTGATATGGAGCTCAGTGGTACCTTTTTCAAGGATTGCTTTGTAAGTGAGAGATCATTTATTTAATAGACAACATTAAAGAATGAGTTTCCAATGAAGTCTGTTAGGTGTTAAACAATTTTCTTGTGAACCATTTACTTATGTAATTATATCTCATTTACATGATAATAAGTGCATCTCCAGGGAACTTAGCCAATCATAAAATGCAATTAATTTTCAACTGGATTTCAGCAACAGCTGACACTCCAGAGGCTGAATTCCCTAGTCAGCATATGCATTTTTGAACTTCCCTGCAAAGCTAAAGCTGTCGAAATTCCTCTTCACCAGCTGTTCCAGTCTTTATTTTAAAACAATATCAGTGCTCATACTCAAGCTAGCTGACATCTAGAAGGCAGGAGTCCTGGGGCCTAGTACTGCAAGATGCTCAGCTCCCTCAACTCTCATTAATTTCAGTGGAAATTGAGAGAGTACAGCACTTTTCAGAAAGGTCATCTCAGGAACACCGATGGGAAGGTGACCCTGGCAGCTGCAGTCAGCACCGCTGACCAGTCCCGGTTGGCAGGGACGGGCAGGCTCTTGCCCATACTCTACATGGTTCTTGAGAATCAGCTTGCATGCGCTTCGGGCTCCTACTTGTAGGGGTAGCCGCAGGGGCTCTGCAGATTGCTCCTGCCCCAAGTGCTGGCTCTGCAGCTCCCACTGGCCAGGAACTATGGCCAGTGGGAGCTGTGGGGTTGGTGCTTGTGGGCAGGGGCAGCATGTAGAGCCTTTTTAGTCACTGTTCCATCTAGGAACCGGAAGGACATGACACTTCTCCCCAGCAGCTGCCTGTACCCTGAATCCCTTCCCACATCCTAATTTCCTCTCTCAGCCCTGAGCCCTCTCCCACACCTAAACTTCCTCCCAGAGCTAGGTAGGGGTGTAAGATGTAAACAGTTAACCAATAAACATCAGCTTGTTGGTTTCTCTTACAGTTACACTCTTCACCAGCTCCTGGCCCTGCTCTCGGGGAGCCGGCTGTGCCCCATGCTGTAGGCTCGGCAGTATAAAACTTATACTGCAGAGCTTCCAGCACAGCCAGCTCCCCGGAAGTGCGACTGGCAGCTGGAAGCTGGCTCCGCTTCCAGGGAGCCGACTGCCATCCCATGCTACAGGCTCTGTATGAGAGCCCCCAGTGTGGGGTGCCAGCTGGCTCCCCAGAAGTGAGTCCAGCAGCTGGAGCCAGTGCACGCCAGGCAGCTGGCTCCCAGCACATACTGTCTGCCGGCCCTGATCCAGTGGAGCCAGCTGCGATGTGGAGCCTGCAGTGCGTGTAACCATGTAAGCATTAGGATTTTTAACGATTACCCAGTTATTTTTAACTTTTTTTACATCCCTAGATCCAGCCACCGCGTGCTCTCCCACACCCCAGCCCACTGCACCAGCCCTGAGTCCCCATCCACAACCAAACTCCATCCCAGAGCCTGCACCACGAGCTCTCTCCCACAGTCCAGCCTCTTGCCCCAGCACCCACTGTAGTCCGAACTCCTCAGCCCCTGCTAAGGATGTAAAATCCCATTTCAAATGTTAACCAGTTAAACTATATGGTTAACCCGCCCATTGCACCACAGGTTGGAGGGGCGGCTGGAACAGCCCTCCACCTGTGGTGTGTTGCAATGGAACTGGCCAGGATGGAGCAGCTTCCCACTAGGGATGTTAAATTTAGTTTAATCAACTAATCTATGGATTTTCCATTGACTAGGAGAATCATAGAATACTAGGACTGGAAGGGACCTCGAGAGGTCATCGAGTCCAGTCACCTGCCCTCATGGCAGGACCCAGTACTGTCTAGACCATTCCTGATAGACATTTATCTAACCTACTCTTAAATATCTCCAGAGATGGAGATTCTACAACCTCCCTAGGCAATTTATTCCAGTGTTTAACTACCCTGACAGGAAGTTTTTCCTAATGTCCAACCTAAACCTCCCTTGCTGCAGTTTAAGCCCATTGTTTCTTGTTCTATCCTCAGAGGCCAAGAAGAACATTTTTTTCTTGTGACACCCTTTTAGCTCCCTGAAAACCGCTGTCATGTCCCCTCTCAGTCTTCTCTTTTCTAAACTAAACAAGCCCAGTTCTTTCAGGCTTCTTTCATAAGTCATGTTCTCTAGACCTTGAATCATTCTTGTTGCTCTTCTCTGGACCTTCTCCAATTTCTCCACGTCTTTCTTGAAATGTGGTGTCCAGAACTGGACACAATACCCCAACTGAGGCCTAATCAGTGCAGAGTAGAGCAGAAGAATGACTTCTTATCAGTAAACTAGGCAAATACAACTTAGATGGGGCTACTATAAGGTGCGTGCATAACTGGCTGGATAACCGTACTCAGAGAGTAGTTATTAATGGTTCTCAATCCTACTGGAAAGGTATAACAAGTGGGGTTCCGCAGAGGTCTGTTTTGGGACCGGCTCTGTTCAATATCTTCATCAACGATTTAGATATTGGCATAGAAAGTACACTTATTAAGTTTGCAGATGATACCAAGCTGGGAGGTGTTGTGACTGCTCTGAAGGATAGGGTCATAATTCAAAATGATCTGGACAAATTGGAGAAATGGTCTGAGGTAAACAGGATGAATTTTAATAAAGACAAATGCAAAGTGCTCCACTTAGGAAGGAACAATCAGTTTCACACATACAGAATGGGAAGCGACTGTCTAGGAAGGAGTACGGCAGAAACGGATATAGGGGTTATAGTGGACCACAAGCTGAATATGCGTCAGCAGTGTGATGCTGTTGCAAAAAAAGCAAACATGATTCTGGGATGCATTAACAGGTGTGTTGTGAGCAAGACATGAGAAGTCATTCTTCCGCTCTACTCAGCGCTGGTTAGGCTTCAGTTGGAGTATTGTGTCCAGTTCTGGGCACCGCATTTCAAGAAAGATGTGGAGAAATTGGAGAGGGTCCAGAGAAGAGCAACAAGAATGATTAAAGGTCTAGAGAACATGACCTATGAAGGAAGGCTGAAAGAATTGGGTTTGTTTAGTTTAGAAAAGAGAAGATGGGGGGGGGGGGAGACAAGATAGCAGTTTAGAGTAGGTTAGATACATGTCTATCAGGGATGGTCACTCGAGACAATATTTGGTCCTGCCATGAGGACAGGACTCGATGACCTCTCGAGGTCCCTTCCAGTCCTAGTATTCTATGATTCTAAGCTAGGGAGCTGCAGCGGGGTTAGTGCCTTCCCTGGGAGCTAATCCTGCTGCGTCTCTGCCTTTGAAATGTTTTAAGAGCTAGCAGGCTCTTAATACATTTAAAAGGCTGAAGCGCAGTGGGGTGGACTCAGCGCGAGCCAGGACAGCTGATTCCCAGCTCACGCTGGGTCCCCCCACTGCACTTCTGCTTTTTAAATGTATTGTGGCAGGATCAGCCTCCCTCCTGAGACCCTGACCCCTGTTCCGTCCACCGTCCCACCCTTTGAGGGCTGCAGAAGGGCTCTTGCCTGCAGAGTTTTTATCCCTGGGCCTTCCTGGCCCTCAGCATAAAGGAGGGTATATTGGGCTGAAGCCCTGGGCCAGTCACAGCTGACCAGGAAGCCCTCTTCTAGCCCCGTGGGGGTAAGGAGCCCTCCAACATTCCCTGCTCGACCCCTCGCCTCCCCCTGTAGCCTTTAGCAGGGCTGGTGGTTCCTCCTCTCTGAGTCCCCTTATCACTTGGTTGTCCTTGTCTGCTCCTGCTCTCTGTCCTAGGGAAGACTTTTAAAGAGGCCCTGTGGCAGCCTGATTCAGCTCACCTGGCTCATAATTAATTTGCAGCTGCCCTGTCTCAGCTGCCCCTTTTCCCTTTTAACAGGCCTTTTGACCTTCCCTGTCACAGTATTAAAAGCTGGTAGGCTCTTAATGCATTTAAAAAGCAGAGACACAGCTTCTGGGACTGGGCACCAGCCAGGAATTAGCTGATTCCCAGCCTGTGCCCAGTCCCTGGTGCTACCCCCTTTCCCCACCCGCCTCCTCTGCCCCCTGCGGAAATGGTGTGGGGGGAACTGGCTTTTAAGCTAGCTCTCCCCAGTACCAGCTCCTGCTCCCCTGCTTGCTGTGAGGGTGGGGGGAAGCGACTAGTCGCTTACATCCGTACTCCCCATCCATGGTGGGATGCTCCAGCCAGACTGGTCACTGGTTAAACAGTTACCATTAATCATATTGACCGGTTGACCCGTTACCTGTTTACATCCCTAGCCTGAACCTGAAGCCCCTTTCTGTACCCCAAATGCCTCACTCCCAGTCCCACCCCAAAACCCTCACCCTCCATACTCTAAGCTTCTTGGCCTCAGTCTGGAACCCCCGTCCTGCACTCCAAACCCATCATCCCTACCTCCATCCCAGAGCCTACACCCCCTCCCAGAGCCATAAATTCCTGCACTCTCAAGCCCTGGGCCCCAGCGTAGAGCCCCCTCCTGTACCCCCAAATACTTCATTCCCTTACCTCTTACTCCTAACCAAAGCCCCTACTTCTGGCACACTAATCCCCTACCCAGAGGGAGGGTGGTGGGGAGGGTGTGATGGAGGGATGGAATGAACAGGGTCAGGGACTCAGAGAAGGGGTGGGGTGGGACCTTGCGGAGTGGGTAGAGGATGGGGCAAGGCTGTTTTCTTTTTTGCAATTAGAAAGTTGTCAGCCCTTTTGCTGAGGTGATTGTCACAGGCTTGTAGTGTGAGGTTTGACATGTTGCCTTACCTCTCTGCTGCAGTTTCCTCATCTGTAAAATGAGGATATTATTTCACCATTGTGAGGCATCTGGAAATCTGTGGATTAAAAGGGCCATATGCTGCTGTGTATTACTGTGAAAAGCGTTCTGGGTATTGGCATTTAAGTGGTCATATTTACTTATCAAATTCTCTTAACTAGCATAATTGATTGTCCCAACCAGGATGAGCGGCCATCAGTGGACAGTCATTTTTCCCTAAGGCTTATTAGCATGGTACAGCAACTGGGCTTGATAAGCTAAAATTTACAAGTTTGATAAGGGTCAATCCTTTAGAAAGAGTAACTGTTCTTATAATGGCTTGAAACTGTGCTGGGAATAGCTATATTAGAAAACCTTTCAAGCATTGTGCAGCCTTACTAGGCAGTTGTTTTTCGGCACACTTGTCGTGAACATTTTTGAGGCCTGGACCTCAGAGAAGTGGGCCATTTTAAAAACAAAACAGTGGTGGTAAACAAAATCTAGTCTACAGCATAGTTTCTGAACATGATTTTGACATGCTTTATGACTATATGAGTGTTATATAACTCTGTTAGGTGTTAAAAGTCACACTGCATTGCAAGGATATTTAAAATGATTTTGGATATGATAGCCTTAGAGACCAATTTTCACAAGTATTGAGCACTCACAACTCTAATAGAAGGCAATGGGATGTGTGGGTGCTTACCTCACCTCTGAAAATCTGGTGTTAAATGTACATAGGGCTGAAATATTTGGAAGTGAATGATTAGGAAAGCCGTTCACAATTCTCAATTGAAAATCCTCCTGTAGAAAACTCCTTGCCAGTGGGATTCTGGCCTTTGAAAATGAAGAAGCTTGGGGTGTGTTATGCATTTCTGAGGCCTCATCCTTAGGGTGAGGAAAAGGATGTTTTTGAAATGTGTTAGACTCCATATTTTCATGACTTTAAAAACACACCGTTCTCCTTGTACAGACACAGCCGGGGTATGTCTAGACTACATGGCTCCGTTAACGGAGCCATGTAGATTAGGTTTCTAGACATAGGAAAATGAAGCGGTGATTTAAATAATCGCCGCTTCATTTACATCAAAATGACTGCTGCGCTGTGCCGATCAGCTATTTGGCGGCACAGCGCGGTAGTCTGGATGCTCCGCGGTCGACAAGGGAAGTTCTTGTCGACCGCCCCATTATGCCTCCATCCATTTTGATATAAATGAAGCGGTGATTATTTAAATCGCCGCTTCATTTTCCTATGTCTAGAAACCGTCAACAGGGCCATGTAGTCTAGACATACCCCCTGAGATTATTTTCTACATCTTCAAACATGTGGTGCATTCCTGTTTATTTAAAATCAACGTTAAAAAAGACAATAATTTGAGCGGGAAAGTACTTGACAAAGTTCAGGACTTTTTTTTTTATTTTCCGGCCTTACAGTAAATGTGAATCAACCATGTGATTCAGGGTTTAATTGTCAGAGACACAAATGAGACCTACTGGGGGGGTCTTACACTTCCTTATGAAGCAAGTGACGTTGGCCATTGCCAGGTATTGTGTGAGATGACCTTAAGCCTGACCCACTAGGATAATTCTTATGTTCCTAATAAATTTAGCACATCTACTGAATTTCAGCCAATATGGTATTTTGTAGTAATCTGTATCCAGACCCCAGTCAGATCACTGTCAAGGTAAACCATGTTTTAATCCTCTCCTTCTGTTTTTGAGATTCAGTTGTTGCTATGTCACCAACAGAGGCTCAGGACTTCTTTAGTTCTGAAAACAGAGAAGACATACAGATTTTAAAGAGATACTGTTAGATTGTTTTGGACTTAAACATATGTAAGTCTTAAAGAAAAATCCAACAAAATAGCCCTTAAAACCCCATAAAATGAATGTTTATATTGTTATTTTAAAATATCATCTGTGTTTTTACAGTTCAAATACTGCAACACTTTTCTAGCTGGGGCTTTATCTTGCTAAATGCAGAGCAGTCATATGTGATGCTGAGTGCCTTCAACTCCATCAGACTTCAAAGTGAGTTGAGGCTGTTCAGCAGGGCTAGCTGTTTGTCGGACATATTCTTGGAGATTTCATCACATGACATAATCTTTAATTAAAGATTAATCTTTAATTCCTGGAGACTACAGGACAATCCTGAAGTGTTGGTGACCCTATCTCAGCATCTGCCAGGACTGAGTCCTTAATGAAAATGTGAAACTGACTATTTTTATTTTTCCTGTCCAAGCTTTAGGAGAAAGCAAAAAGTAACCAGTGAGGACAAATTTTAAGACATTAAACCTGTTTTTATAGTGTTTTTATTTAACCTGACTGTGTCTCTTTAAGGGAAGAAAAATCTCTTCCCGTTCACATCTTTCAGAGTTAAGAATGGAATTAGATAGACATGTACTAAAAATACTGCTTGCTTCCTAAATATTTAACCAGTTCACTAAGCATTCAGACAGCCCTCTTTTAAATGATACCTAAAAATATAATAGGAAATTGTTTGTTGATTGTAGCTACTTTTAGCGCTGATATTTGAATTCCATGTTTGAGTTGAGCCTCCTGGAAACTGTCTTCCTGCAATTGAAAGCTGCTGGTTTTTTATCTGGTACTGAGAATTAAAGTGGGAGAGGATGTGGGAAAGGCAGCATGTGATGGTTGCTCTGTACTTTTGCGTGGGCTCTGCTGAGTGAGTTGACATAGGCCGTAACCAATCTCCTTGTCCTGACGTCTTTTTCCTTGATTTCTGCCTGCAGTTATCTGAAGGAGTTCCGCACGGAGCAGTGCCCCCTTTTTGTGCAGCACAAATGCACTCAGCACCGGCCCTATACTTGCTTCCACTGGCACTTTGTCAATCAACGTCGTCGCAGATCTATCCGCCGTCGGGATGGCACTTTTAACTATAGCCCTGACATTTACTGCACCAAATATGATGAGACCACAGGAATCTGCCCAGAAGGAGATGAGTAAGTAAAGTCTGCTCATTCCTGCTTTTGCCAGTCAGCTTTTGGGATCAATCCATGTGTGTATTCCAACCAGAGTTTACAGAGACAAGACATTTCAGCAAAGCAGCTTTTTAACTTAAGATTATATAGAGTAACATAAGAACATATGTGAAAGCTACAGTAGCAACTTGTGTATTTCAACCCTAGTACAGGGGAACTACTAGGATTGAGGGAGTTCTGTCTCCATTACCCGTTCAGTCTTTGCATCTTCAGCAGAGAGTTGATGAGAACTTGACTGAGACTAGCCACCAGGCAAACACTAAATTATAGTTCATGATCATTTTTTTCTGTGAGCTGGACTTGAACTGATGGCCAGATTGTGAAATACTCTGTGACTTCTTACATGTGCCCTGAGCCATCCAGCTTCAACCTTTAAAAATATATAATTTAATTACCCTTTACTGATGCCAAATGACCATTCATACTTCAGAAGAGCCATAGGAGACACACAAGATGGAGAAACACTGTAGAATGGTGTGTTTTTTCTCATTAATTTTTGGTAGACTCTATTGGAATAGAGAGATACTTTAGAACAGGGGAGGGCAAAATACAGCCTGTGGGCTAAATCCAGCTTGCCACACCGCCAGATCCAGCCCGTGGTACAGCGGGAGCCTCGAGCAGGCTCCCTACCTTCTGCACCCCATATGCCACTCAAAGCAGTCCTCTGTGTTCTCTGCACACCTTCCTTCCCCCCAACCGTCTGTTCCTCTCCTGCCCCCCTGCCTCCTAACCCTGCCCTGGGTCACAACCTCCTCTCAGACCCTGCACTCCCTCCTGCACCCCTATCCTCTGCCACAGGTCACAACCCCTTTCTTCACTCAAATTCCCTCCCAGGCCACACATCCCCTTCTGCACCCCAATCCCCTACCCAACCTCCATGCCAGACTCTGCACCTCCTCCATTAATATCATGGACGAGTGTGGCCCGTGTCCAAATTTTTGGTGTGCCCCCCTCATCAAAAATTATTGCCCACCACTGCTTGAGAAGATTATTGGTGCAGTGTGTTAAGGCACGTGTTAGCTATGCAGGAGTGGACATGGAGAATACAGAATCAGAGATAAGAGAAACTGTAGAGGAATAATAGCATGTCTTGATCGGTCAAAATATTGACTGCAATTTGATTTATGTTTCATGGTGCCAAGATAAATAAAAAAGATTATACATGTCTGGAAAGTGGCAAATTCTGCTAACTGAATAAAGGATACGGTAGATGGAAGAGAGTGAAACAATCCACTAGACTTTTGTTGTCAGTTTCTATTCATATTCTCTCTCATTAATGCTAGATGGGCACTGGTTCATATTTGGCCCAGGTAAGTAGTGAATGAAGCCATCTTACTGCTCTTAGGTGTTCTATATCTTTGGATAGGTCCTGAAAGTACATCAACTTCACTTATTTTTCTGATTCTTTTACATTTCTCAGTGACAGATTTGTGGATTTTTTCCTAATTAGGGTATGACTAAGATGCAGTAGGAATTAAAAATGGAGTGCCAGCTAAAATGATTTATGATGAGTTCTGGGTTTTTTCCTCCTTTGTCCCAAGCTCTCCTGTGGGGGGGGGGGGGATTATGTCTAGCTATAGGTGGACTGGCACAGCCCACAAACCCTGTAGCTTGTACATTGGCAGGAAACACTAACAGCTAGGAACCTAAATGAAAGGAGGGCAGCAGAGGAAATGTGTGTGCCATGGGGTGTCTCTTCTTCATACTGATACACCAATAAAGCCTTGAGAATATTCTTGCTCTTTACTGGATCCCTGATACTCACTGGTCTACAGAATAATGAGCCGTTGAAGTCTTAAGGATCCAGTTATTTGTGAGAGAAGATGTTATCTAGTGTGTATTGGCAGATGTAGGCTCTAAAGAATGCTGAAAGGCATGATAAAAGAAAGGGGCAGAGTTAGTAAGGTTAACAATGATAGTAGTGGGGAGAGGTAAGTAGTGAGGTCCCTCAATGGTCTGTCCTGGGACCAATCCTATTCAACTTATTTATAAATGATCTAGAGAAAGGGGTAAACAGTGAGGTGGCAAAATCTGCAGATGATACCAAACTGCTCAACATAGTTAAGACCAAAGCAGACTGTGAAGAGCTTCAAAAAGATCTCAACAAACTAAGTGATTGGGCAACAAAATGGCAAATGAAATTTAATGTTGATAAATATAAAGTAATGCATATTGGAAAAAATAATCCCAACTGTACATACAGTATGATGGGGACTAATTTAGCTACAACAACTCAAGAGAGAGATCTTGGAGTCATTGTGGATAGTTCTCTGAAGACATCCACTCAGTGTGCAGCGGCAGTCAAAAAAGCAAATAGAATGTTAGGAATCATTTAAAAAGGGATAGACAATAAGACAGAAAATATCTTATTGCCTCTATATAAAAGCATGGTACGCCCACATCTTGACTACTACGTTCAGATGTGATCACCTCGTCTCGGAAAAGATATATTGGCATTAGAAAAGGTTCAGAAAAGAGCAACAAAAATGATTAGGGGTTTGGAGCGGGTCCCATATGAAGAGAGATTAAAAAGACTTGACCTTCTCAGCTTAAAAAAGAGGAGACTAAAGGGGGATATGATAGAGGTCTATAAAATCATGACTGGTGTGGAAAAAGTGAATAAGGAAAAGTTATTTACTTATTCCCACAATATAAGAACTAGGGCTCACCAAATTAATAGGCAGCAGGTTTAAAACAAAGAAAAGGAAGTTTTTCTTTACTCAGCGCACAGTCAACCTCTGGAACTCCTTGACAGAGGATGTCGTGAAGGGTTCAAAAAAGAGCTAGATTTATGGAGGTTAGGTCCATCAATGGCTATTAGCCAGGATGGGTAGAAATGGTGTCCCTGGCCTCTGTTTGTCTGGAAATGGATGAAAGGAGAGGGATCATATGAGAATTACCTGTTGTGTTCCCTTCCTCTGATGCAACTGGTATTGGCCACTGTCAGCAGACAGGATACTTTGGTCTGACCCAGTATGGCTGTTCTTATATTATTTTCAGTCTTCTTCATCAGCATGTCCTTTCATACCTGTGAGTCCACCATGGGAACAAGAGCATGACCAGAATTTTGCTGTCTCTTCTCCTGTGCCTCAGGTGTCCATTCTTGCATAGAACTACCGGTGATACAGAGAGGAGATATCATCTACGCTATTACAAAACTGGAATCTGTATCCATGAGACTGACTCCAAAGGAAATTGCACAAAGAATGGCCTCCACTGTGCCTTTGCTCATGGGCCGCATGACCTGCGCTCTCCTGTTTACGACATCAGGTACTAGAGGATGGAGTTTCACCTTGGGGCTGTGCAGGGAGGGGTGATCCCTGGACCTGAATGGAAGGTCAGCTGATCAAATAGACGCAAATGTAACAAAATAATGTTAAGTATCATAGTGATGGCACTATTTCCTTCCCTAGCAAGGCAAAACACAGAAACCTCTTCTAAAGGGTGAAACACTAGGCTAGTGGGACCCTGTCTGAGATAAGGATGTTAAAATGCGATTATCTGGCTAATCATATAGTTGATACAGTTTGCATCAACTATACGATTAGTCGATAAGCACTGCTGTGCAGAGCTGCAGTGGAGGTAGCTCCAAGAGCCAGCTCCGGAGCCATCCGCTCTGCTGGTCTCTTAGTACATTTTAAATGCAGAGGCTCAGCAATCAGCATGAGCTAGGACTGCTTAGTCCCGGCTTTTGCTGAGTCCAGCAGCTCCTGTTCACAGCAGACAGTCCTATTCAAGGTGACCATGACTGGCCATGGACAGGGGCTGCTCAGGCAGCAGTCCCTGTCCAGGGCCATCACCTCGCTGCTGCAAACGGGATGGTACAGGAGCAGTCCCATGGCCGCCATGAACAGAGACTGCTACGTCACCATCCCCTGTTTGCGGCAGCCAGGGATGGCTACAGAGAGGAGCGGCTGCCTGAGCAGCCCCTACCCGAGGCCAACTCTGGCCACTGCAAACAGGGGCTGCTTGGTGGCAACAGGCCCTGTCTGTAGGGGGCCCAGCAGCTGCTTCCCGGCAGCATTGGGGGGGGGGGGGGCGGAGGCAAGTGGCACCCCAGAGACGGTGCTGGGGGGAACTGGCTTTTAAGCCCACTCCCTCAAGCACCAGCTCCTGTCTCCCGCCTTGCCTCTCACAGAGGCAGAAAGGGGGGGCACTGCTTGAGTCCCAGCTCACCCCGTGCTCCCTGCAGCACTTCTGCTTTTGAAATGTACATTTCAAAAGCAGAAGTGCCGGCAGTGGGAACCAGCGCCAGCAGGGACTGTAGCAATTCCCCACTCGCTCTGTTTCCCCCCTTCCCGCCCCACCCCCTGCCTCTGCCTCCTCTGCCCCCTGTGGAGATGGTGCTGGGGGGAACCGGCTTAAAGCCAGCTCCCCCCTGCACTAGCTCATGCTCTTCCCCCACTTGCTGCCTCTCTCTGATAGTGGCAGCGAGAGGGAGGGGGAAGCAACTAGTCAAGTGGCTACTCAGCTATCCAGTAAGCATTTGCTTATCAGATAGTCCACTAGTCCCTAACATCCCTAGTCTGAGAACCCTATAGGTTCCAACTTCTGAGGTGGAAATTTCCTGGGAATGGACAGTTGCTGTTTGATCTCTTGTTTCTATATATGCTATGGCAAAAGCCAGTGGACATCGTGAACATACAGCTACTTTGAAGCTCAGTAACAAAATTGTTAGACGCATATATCTGTCTCTACATCTGCTCTGTCTGCCTATTGTTCATTTAACTCTACTCCCGAAGGGAGCTTCAGGCTATGGAGGCTTTGCAGAATGGTCAGACCACATCAGAGGGCATAGAAGGTCAATCTGCAGTCGCTGCTAGCCATGCTATGATAGAGAAAATACTCAGTGAGGAGCCAAGGTGGCAAGGTGAGTCCCTTAGGGTCTTGCATGGGGGGCAGTCCAGTGTGCTTGGAGTGCCCGCTCCAATCAAGGGTTTTTGCATAGTAAACAAAGCACCTGTCCTCTCCAAGTAACCATTGGGGCCTTCCTTCACAGACACAACGTACGTGTTAGGAAACTACAAGACAGAACAATGCAAGAAGCCTCCCCGTCTCTGTCGCCAGGGTTATGCCTGTCCCTACTATCACAACAGCAAAGATAGAAGAAGGAGCCCAAGAAAACACAAATACAGGTACCCTTTTCCTGGGCTGTTTCCAGACAAGATGTGACGTAGTGGGGACTGTTCACTCTGGTTACTTTGTTGTGCTGTGTGATACCTGCTGTTCTGGAGTAACTCTCAGTGTATGTATGCGTATGCCTCAGTTTCCCTGGTCAGGGCAGCACAATCTAGATGAGGAGGGGAAGGCTGGGCATGACTCAGTGTGGAAGTATGTTCAGTCTCTCAGTCCTGAGGACCAGGTGACTGCAAATAACACCTTGAGCCTGGGAGCAGGACAAAGCAGGAGGTGGGGCTGCCTGGGGGGCTGTGAGCAGTGGCTGTGAGTGCGAGTTAGTTTTTGGCTCGCTGGGGGGGAAGGGAGCCTAGCTGGCCTGGGGGAGCCTACTCCAGCTCTGGGCCCCTCTGTCCCCAAGATGGGCTGTACTGAATGCTCCTGGTTCCTGTAACAAGAAGTCTGAGCTACACTGTGTCTCTGTGAACCAATAAACCTTCTGTTCTACCTGCTGGCTCAGAGTCATGTCTGGCTGCAGATGCGGGTGCAGAGCCTGGTGACTCCCCCACGCTCTGTGACACAAGGACCTTGGATTTGCTTCATTTAATATGGTTAACCCTTCCATAAGGCCTCTTCTGACAGTTCTGCTGCCTGAAAGGTTGGATTGACGTGCTAGTCCCCAAGCCTAGGGATTTGCCTTGTAACCAAGGTCAATAATGAATGCCTATAATAAATAAATAACTGTGTTACCAAATTGTATTTTAGCTCTGATCTTCTCACTGTGGACAGAACCTGCATCTCGCTTCCCCATAATAATCATAATACATTTTTAAAAAACCTTCATTTCAAAAAGCGATGCAGGGTTAAAAAAACTAAAAGGGGAATTTAGTTCCATTTGTAAACAATATCACATACTGCATGTAGATCATATTTTTGTGGGCTTAAGTGAAAGCAGGTAAATATTTCAGAATTATCAGGCTACTTCATGTGTCTGAGATTGAAAAGGGTTTTGGGAGATCACCAGTGTTGCCTGTTGTGTACTCCTCAGTTGACAGTGAAAGGCTCCTGCAACTTAGATTATAGGTGTTCACAACATTTTACTGTTTTCTGTCTTATCACCAGTGATGCGTCTTCGTGAGCAGGTGTGTCCAGCTTAGTGGCTCTGATTTCCAAAAGCACTTCTGGATGTCCTGGATGAGAGGGAACTTTTCTTCAGTCCCTCTTAAAAACATTAGAACTGGCTGAAAAACATGAACAGTCTCATTTTCTTCCTCATATTTTGTCATATTTTTCCAATCAACGCTAAAACCCCATAAAATCTAAGGAGCATTAACCCATCTCGTCCAGGGCAAGCATACACACCATAAATGTCCTCCAGTGACAGCCAGGGACTCTTCCTCCTATCTCCAACAAGAGGCCCCTTCCATCTTTGTGCCTTGTTAACAAATATTAGAAGAGTTGAGGGCCCACTACCAGTGCATGAAGAGTATCCTGATTCCCACCCACTTCTGTACTACCAGCCAGCCTCCTCCCACAACTGATGTGACTGTCTGCTCAGTCCTAGCTGCTGCATCTGGTGCTGCTATGTGCCTCCCCTTCAGTTTATTGATGAAATTTGTCAGATTATACAGAACAATGGGAGTTGGGCGCATCAAGACTACAGACCTGGAAACGGAAAAGGTTCCCAGCACAGAGAAAGGGAACGGGCCTGCCTTTTTGTTGGTGACCCCTGTCTTCTACAGGGCCACAGTGTAACTTTGGAAACTGACTGGCTTACAGTGCTATGTGTTTTGGATTAGCCAATTAACTTAACATTATATGAACACCCAGTTGTGAAACAGAAAACAGACCCAGCATCTTTGACGCTAATCGTGTCACCTACTAATAGGGTTAGTTAAACTTTTGAGCAGTCTAGACAGGCAATACAAGCTACAGAGGTAGCAGGGAGAAAGCTTCACAGGCACCAAGTAGTGAGTGCAGGAGAAGAAGCTGGGAGAGCGGAGTTTAGGATGTTGGGGTGCCAGGAGACAGGGCTGAGAGTGGCCAATAAATGTCTGTGTTTGATTCATTCCACTACCCCTTCTTTCTACAGATCGTCACCATGTCCCAGTGTGAAACATGGTGACGAGTGGGGAGACCCCAGTAAGTGCGAGAATGGGGACACATGCCAGTACTGCCACACGCGCACAGAGCAGCAGTTTCACCCAGAGGTATGGTAACCTGATCTTCCCATTTGACGTCTTGCTATTTGAGAGGGAGAATTCCAGGGTGGTGATTGATAGGCAGCAAAGAGCCAGCAAAGAGGCAGAGAATAAGTTGCTTGCAACATGGTGTTTGGATGCAGAAGCAGCACACTGGAGGTGAGCTGGGACCACAGCTGCTTGGCAAGGCTCCTTTTTAGTCAGGAAAAAAAAAAATGTGGGAAGGTAAAGAAGGAGGGAAAAAGATTGTGTGTGAGGGAGAAAATGAGGGTAAGCGCATCGGCTGTATGTGTGTATTGGTAATGTGTTGAATGGGTTCGCAGGTGAACTAATAAGGTTTATCTAGTAGGAAAATGATCAATAATTGACAGTTGTTGTCAATATTAGGTCCCCATGAACCAGTACTGAAGATGGCTTCATTGCTAGTGCAGATTGGCCCAAAGCTTTTCTAGAACAATTACAGAAAGTATGTCACACTGACACTTCACATTATAACGTTTGTCTGGTCTACACTAGCAATGTCATTTTCACCATCAGAGGAAGGGAGGACCATTGTTTGCTGTTGATCCAATAGGGGATCAGTTTTCTACCTAGTCATTTATTCGTTATTCCCTTAGCACTATAATTTACCAATATTCCACACATAGAGCTCCCACTGAAATCATTGAGGACTGATGGCAAATGCTAGCCCTTAGATGAGCTTAGCTGTGATGGGAACAATTTTTGATGTTACCAGAACTCCGGTAGTGTTTCCATCTTTAAAATAAAGCATTTAAGCAGATACTCTGAAATCTTTGTGTCTGTGACTCTAGTCTGTGTTTCTGTCTCACTATTGAATCTGTTTTAGACATTTCTCTGAATGAGCTGCTGACCATGTCTCTCTGTGTGTTTTTTTTCTTAGATCTACAAATCCACCAAGTGCAATGACATGCAGCAATCTGGCAGCTGTCCTCGGGGACCCTTCTGTGCCTTTGCACATGTAGAACGTATGTTGGCTTCTTCTCTCATGTTTCAGTGATGTTTTAGCCATGAATGTCTTTATTTTGGTGCTCCAGACTAGAGTAGATAGGACCACAAAGGGGAGAGCTTTTTTTGGTAGCTCATTTAAAGTCATGATGCCAATAGGAGATGTGAGCACAGCTGAAGATAATAGATAGATAGTCTTCTTCAAGTGATTACTCATGTCCATTCCATATTAGGATTGCATGCTTGCCACATGCACCAATGCCAGAAGTTTTTCCCTCAGCAGTACCTGTAGGGGAGCAGCTCTGACAACCCCTGGAGTGGCACTTCCACGGTATGGTATAAGGGGCGCCTCATGCACCCTTCATCCTCAGCTCCTTCTTGCCACCAGAGACGGCACAGTGGAACTGCTGGGACTTCAGCCAGTCTTGTTTCTCTGTTGTCTTTGAGAATGCAGTTTCTTCTGTTGTATATAGTTTCTTAATTAGATGGTTAAGGTTTTCCCACTGGGCGTCTGAACGCAACGTTACCTTCTCACGATCTTCAGTGTAGTCCATCTTAGATTGCCTACTGCTCCTCAAGAACCAGGGTCTGGTGCACTCTTCTATTCGTGTGCATTTCATGGCCATCTCCACATTTCACCAGCATGTTGAGGGTCAGACAGTGTTCTCTCTTGACATGATGGTCAGATTCTCACACAGCTTTACCTGCAGGCACAAGACTCCATCCCATAGTGGGACCTTAACCTGGTCCTCTAAAGACTCACTGGCCTGCCCTTTGAGCCACTAGATTCCTGCTTCCTTTCCTACTTGTCCTGGAAGGTTGCATTCCTGGTGGCCATGATGTCAGCATGGGAAGTCTCAGAAATCAAACCTTTGACCTCAGAGCCACCATACTCAGTTTTCCATAAAGACAAAGTCCATCAGCGGCCCCACCTGGCTTCTGTTTCCTCCTTCCCTCCTTTTCAGTTGTAAATAAGTTTGTAATTGTTAATAGTTAGTTAGTCCCCTGCTGAGACTCAGCCTGGAGACAGGGCATGCCCTGGTCCCCCAGATTTAAACCATGTGCTAACTGTTGAAGGCCTATGCTAGTTAGCGACCTCCATGGCAACTGCCTTTGCTGGCTGAGTGAGGGCCATATCAGCGATAAGTGTCGCATCTTTAGATCCGTCAGACCCAGGATTATAAAAGACAATGTTATAAGACTTAAAGCACTACTGATGGAGTTGGCTTTGGCTCCCCAAAACCAATGTTCAAATTCGGTACCAAGTACTAGTACCTCAGTGTGAAGCGCTACTCAAAATATGAGTAAGACCTTCTGGTCCTAGTCTTCCTCCCAGCATTGGAAGTCATCTCCTCATCACCGGCCTTACCGATGCAGAGGAGGACTAATATGCCATGGTCTCTGTCCTGCTGTCATGGATGAACCTCACAGTCTCCAACATCGCCCTCTTCTGGCAGTTCCCAACACTGGAGGGACCGTAGTGTCCGATCTCTGTCTTGGGCCTCAGCCAGTGTCAGGTTGGACAGTGCCCATTGGAATGGTCCTCCCTCCCACCGGCACAGTCATTGGCACTACACCCTTGCCACCCACCTTGATACCGCAAGCAGCCACATAGTCTTC
This sequence comes from Pelochelys cantorii, assembly GCA_032595735.1. Lineage (NCBI taxonomy): Eukaryota > Metazoa > Chordata > Testudines > Trionychidae > Pelochelys > Pelochelys cantorii. The sequence continues at coordinate 19,621,314 of CM064344.1, forward strand.
ACCTTGGCCTCTGGCACTGTGGCCCTCACAATGCTGCCTCTGGACCCTGTGGGGCTTCCCCCATGCAGTCGGTAGCCAGAGCCTCTGAGTCTCAGTTGGGACCATCCGCCAGCCAACCCCTGGCACCAAAATCGGTTAGGCCGGGCACGCCCTTGTTCAGGAGGAAATCGAGGCTTAGCCTCCCACCACCACCATCAGAGGAGGGATAATCAGCCCAGGCCTCTTCCTCCTCACCAGATGAGGCCATAGTGGCACCCCCTCCAGAGGTTGCACAGGACAATAACAAGGCACACCAAGACTTCATGAAACGGGCGACTACAAACCTGAATCTAATGGCAGAGTAGGTTGAGGAGTCCACAGACACCCTTTTTTGGCCCAGCTAGGGTCACATTGCCTCTTCATGAAGGGGTCACTAAGATAGCTAAGGCTTTGTGGCAGACACCTTCCTCCATTCCCCCAATCTCAAAGAGGGTGAAACATAAATACTTCATCCCAGCCAAGGACCATGACTACCTGTATACCCGACTGGCCCCAAATTTGCTTGTAGTAGAATTAGTTAACCACAGAGAGTGACAGGGTCAACCTGCCCCTATTTCCCCAAAATAAAGACTCAAGATGCCTAGACCTTTCTGGGCATAAACTTTATTCATCTGCCAGTTTCCAATTTTGGTGGCTATTCATCAGACACACATGTTCATGGCCCACTACGTCGTTATGCAGCATTCCAGAAGAGATATGGGATTTGGCAGGGCCTTACTTAATTCTGCATGTCCTTAAACTCCTGCCCACCTCCTCAGATACTGCTCAGAGTCACCTAAGTTGAATGGACATGAGCAGTCACTCGAAGAAGAAAAGACAGTTACCTGTTTCCGTAACTGATGTTCTTCGAGATGTCTATTCAACATCTCCCCTCCCCCTTCCTCTCTGTTGGAGTTTCTCTATGTAGCGAGGCATATGTGCGCCACTCCAGGGGGTGCTAGAGGCCGGTTCCTTACAGATACCGCTGAGGGAAAAATCTTTCAGCAGCAGTTCATGTGGCGAGCACACGCACCTAATTTGAATGGACATGAGCAACACACCTTGAAGAACACCAGTTACAGAAGCAGGTAGCCATCTTTTCCATAGCCTTGTACACACATTACCATTTTCTGTAATGATTGGGGTTCTGGACTTATGGAAATGTATTGTTGCCCTTAGTTAATTGCAACACGTATATCAGCTGTGTGCATAGCATGTTTAAAACCCCTAGCTGGTACAGGATAGCCTGAATGTATAGCATATAATTCACTTAGTAAAAATATTGTTGGAGAAAGAGTAGTTACTGATCTAGAGGCCAGCAGATTGTAGAACTGGAGAAAGTGTAATAATATAAGATGAGAAATGCCCATTTTGCCTGATAGGATTTCTTGTTGCTTCTGTACTGATTAAGAATCCATGGAACATTCCCTGTGGAGAGCTAGCAGCAGGAGAGGTATGTAGCTGCTGTTCTTCCCAAATACGTTGTGATCTCTGGCCATTCATGCAGCTTTGAATGATGTTGCATGTCCTTTTATTTCATGCAGAGCCTCCACTCAATGAAGATTTACAGCCATCCTCAGCTGTATCCAGCCCAACGCAAACAGGCCCTGTGATGTATATGCCATCAGCTGCTGGAGATTCTGTTCCAGTGAGCCCTTCTAGTCCACATGCTCCAGACCTTAGCAATGTATGTGACACTACTAGGAAGCCTTTGTTCACACATTGTTAACCTGCATTTCCCTACTGTACCACTATCTTCCAGAGTAGGAAAATTTCCCAAAGGGTTTGAATTTTTTTGGCTCTCAGCCAATGTTTCCTCTAATTTTTTTCCATTCATGTGTGGAATAAATTTTATGAGCATCAAAGCACGTGAGGATTCAGTAGGAACATATACTGTGAGCACTGTGCTCATCAGCTGGGAAGCATTTGTATCTCTCCTGAGCAGCCGCCCAAGCGCTCATCTTACAGGGTACAGTGCTCTCAGCTCAGTACTTCTTCAGAGAGCTTATTTGGGGCGGAACATAGGTTGTAGCCTTACTTCTAGAAACTTATTCCATGCCTATAGCATTGCTTTGCTTTTCATTCCCTAAAAAGTTTCCTTTTTAGCATTGGGTGAGGTGTAGTTCAGGGAAGTGGAAAGTGGATGGCTTCTGTTTCCATGTACAGGCCATGAGCCAGAATAATCTAGAGTACAAAACTACAATTTAGTTTGCTTATGCATAAAATCTCAGAAGTTTAGTCTATGCACAAGGTGCCTTGCATTATAGAATATCTGTGATTTATCAAGGAGAGGCAATGCCTTCCCATATTTATTGGTTTATATAGTACCCCGATGTGTTCTAGGTGCGTTAGCTGTATGTACAAGATAAGAGGTCTCTACCTAGAAAAGCATGCAATCAAAGTATATAACATACAGACACAGGAGTGGGTGGGGATGCAAGGCAGCTTTTTTCTTTGTTTGTTTTCTTTTTTTTTAAATTTTATCTTTGACTGTTTGCATTAAGTTACTTTGGAGCTTGCAGTGTTCCCAAACTGTTGATGAAGATTTTAAAGAGATACACTGGCATGGTCTTAAATCATGAAAATTCTAAACTGGATTAGATGAGTTGAACTCATTTAAGAGTTCCCACATGGAAAGGGACTCTTTAACCTGGAAGTCTGAAAATGAGGCTGTACTTTGTTAGTATCAAAATCCAGTCAATAAGAGTTTGAATTCCCCTGAATTTGATTGTGTCTGGGACACCTGGCCAGATCTTTAAGACAGACTGGGCATGATATTTTCTCTTAGTAATTAACACTGTGGAATAAAGTACAAACATTCTTTTATTCTCTGTGAAAATGCCATCTGAATGCTGTTTAAGCCACAGGGAAACTGAATGTTCCATCTCATGATCACTGAGGTCTGTTCTCTTTCTGGAGCTCTTCGGTCTTTAAAATGGAGCCCTCCCTAATCCATAAACACATACCAAAAAAAGGAAATATTTGTCATTTTGCTTGTAGCCTGCAAACACATATAACTATGCTGATGATAATTTTTCCTGAGTAATTCATCAAAGTAAAATATTCAGTGAAGTAACCAACCTCACATGGCCTGTTCTGTTTTGTATTTGTACTGTAGGTGTGGAATAAACCAGGAACTCTGCCAACCAGCCCCACGTCCACCACAGTAAGCAGTAACTTTTTGATTTCAGGGGAGGGAAAACTGCAGGCAGTCCATGTTAAAAATCATGCTCCCGGAATCCCTCTTGCTCACTCCAGCTTCCTCCATGCTACATTTCAGACTGGGAGCAATAGCTATGTGCAAACTTAGTTCTAAATAGAAAAAATAAAACTGTTTAAATGCATGATACATGGTTGTGGCCCAAAGGAGAGAACCAGTGGAGGACTCCTGTTTTAACTCTGGTTGTCGATACTTTGGTCTTGTCTACACTAGGATTTTCAGACCAACAGGTACAGTTCCACTGGCAGATACTGTAGCATATATGCTGCTCAGACCAGTTCAAGTGCTTTTATGATTAGCTAATAGGGTTAAAACACTGATCCTCCTCAGAGTGCAGACAGGATCCTAATCTGAATCAACCTAAAGAGAGTGGAAAGAGCGTTGATCAAGTCAGTGAACTCCATGAGTCTCATGTGAGGCTGCAGAGGGAAGTGTCTCTAGATCCTCAGGTTACATATCACTGTGCTAAATCCACCACTCTATTGCTGAGAAATTATAATTAAGAGTCATTGACTTATGGGATTTCACAAAAACAGGAAAAGGGAGCACAAAATACTGAGTGCCTAGTAGAGGTGTGAAACTAATTGTGTAAATGGTTAATCGATGAGCCTGGGCTCATCGATTAATGTTCACGGTTAGACACAGACTGGGGATCAGCTGTGCAGTGCTGCCACTTTGAAACCCCAAGGTGGTGTTTCAAAAGGGCAGCACTGTGGAGCCCGGGGTCAGCTGGGGACTCCCCCGCTGACTCTGGGTTCTACGCAGCATTTCTCATGGAAATTTCCCTCTGGGGAAATGCCACACGGAACCCGGCATCAGCGGGGGAGTCCCCAGCTGACCCCGGGTTTCACGGCACTGCCCTTTTGGAATGCTGAGGTGGCATTTCAAAGGGGCAGCACCACACAGCTGAGCCCAGGATCAGCTGTGCAGTGGCTTCCCGTTTGAAACGCCACCTCAGCATTTCAAAGGGGCAGCCATGGAGCCCGGGGTCAGCTGGGCACTCCCCTGCTGATCCTGGGCTCTGTGCAACATTTCCCCAGAACCCAAGGTCAGCTGGAGAGTTCCCAGCTGACCATGGGTTCGAGGGAAGTGCCACGAAGAACCCAGGGTCAGCTGGGCACTCCCCAGCTGACCCCAGACTCTGCATGGCATGCAGCGCAGCATGGAGCCCGGTGTCAGCAGGGGACTCTGAGTCCCCCGCTGACCCCGGGATCCATGGCTTTGAAATGCACAAGAGCTCCCACGTGCAGCTCAGAATCAGCGGGACTTCCCGCTGGCCCCAGGCTGTAGGCGGAGTTCGGAGTGCCCAACAGGGGCTCTTGTACATTTCAAAGGAGGAATGCGGAAGTGCCTATTGAGTAGTCCAGTGTTTCTCAACCAGTGGTATGAATACCCTTAGGGGTACTTAAGAAGAATCTGGGGGGGTATGTCAACACAACTGAAATTTGGAGAAAACTGAATTTTTGTTTTAAGTTTTACAGCGTTTTTTACACCCAAAAATGTAATCATCCACCTGGCTACGATTAAATTGTTTAAACAAATGTATTGCAATGGTAGAAAAAAAAATTGTCTGAAAACAGTAGGTACTGGGGGTACTTATTTTTTTTTTTTAAGGGGTACTTTATAAAAAAAAGGTTGAGAAACACTGGAGTAGTCGATGGAAATTCCATTGACTACTCGACTAGTCAGTTAACCGCAATTTAACACATAATGCAAAGGCAGTAGCACTAGGTGGCAGGCGGGAACTGGTACACTGCCGTCATCCATGTAACTGGTGAAATTTTCAGTGGTTACACAGTTAATTACACACATTTGAACATCCTTAATGTATATATTTGTCTATTTCTACTGACCAGCAGTGAAGCTAATACACAAACAAGGAAGTAAAAGAGTGAGTCCATAGGTATCATTTGACTCAGCGATGCTGACTGTTTGAAAGTTCCTTTTTTATGACCTTTATGTTTCCTTCTCTCATTAGATTCTTTGTAGGAATAGCAGTCTCGGAAGTCCATCTAATATATGTGGATCCCCTCCTGGTGCCATTGGGAAACCACACAGCTTGGAGAACATTGGTTTTCCCACAGACTCAGTAACTGCAGCCAGCAGCTATAAGAAAGCACCAGGGTTTGAACGGGAGGATCAAGTGGGGGCTGAGTATCTGAAGAGCTTCAAATGCCAGGTAAAAAGAGAATGTTGTGTGGTGGAGAGCAGCAATTGCCTGACTCAGTTTGGGTTGATTCTGTTGTCCGTGGAACAAAAGTAACATACTGTTGCCATAATGTTTGATTCCTAAATTTACTTTTGTGCTCCCAACTTCTGTCCATCTGTTCACTCTCTCATTAGCTCCTGGCTATCCTGTTGCCATTGCAAACTCAGTCTGTCAAAATTTAGCTTTAAATCAAGTCCCTCTCCACGTCTTTCCTTCTTTATTAACTTTGGATAGCAACTCGATGTCATTTTAATCTCCTTCTTCCACAAGGTTCTCTTGAGATGTAGCATATCTCTCTCCACTGCTAAAATCCTTATTCACATCTTGGTCACCTTGATCACTGCAACTGTCATTTCTGCTCTTGTCACCTCTCATTTCTCCAGTCTGTCCAGACACCACTGCTAGTCCTCTTTCTTTCCCACTGCTCCAAACATGTCATCCTTCTTCTGAAATTTCTTCCCCAGCTCCCACGTTTCCTTGTCCCGTGTAGATCCTTTGTAGGAACAGCAGCTTTGGAAGTCCATCTAATATATGTGGGTCCCCTCCTGATGCCACTGAGAAACCACACAACTTGGAGAGCGTTGGTTTTGCCACAGACTTAGTAACAGCAGCCATTAGCTCCGGGAAGGCACCAGGGTTTAAATGGGAAGATCAAGTGGGGGCCGAGTACTTAAGGTGAAAGTAACTTACCAGTCTTATTAGTGTGGGGGCTCGGCTCCTTTTAAATCGCCAGGGAGCTGTCCCCTCTCTGTCCCAGTCAGTGGCCCTGCAACTACAGCGCTGCCGCTTTCTTACCAGTATGCCATACCAGCCTTTAGGAGCCCACTTTCACCTCTGCTTCTTGTTCAAGTAGTATTCCTAGGAGTGCTACACATCAGGTTGTACATGAGCCTATACACTCTTAATTGGAGATTTTTGTGAGAAATGTTCATTAACAGGCAAAGGGGGGGGGCCTATTCCACAGCCCTCTGCTAAGAGGCATTATAGCTCTGGACCATCTGTGTTCTTCACAATCTCTCTTTAGAGGCCTGTCACCTCCCCTGGGCCAAGAATGCCACTGTGGGCCACAGTTCCCTTCTCACCACACAAGTGGGCTCTTTCCCTGGAAGTGACTTCCACGCTCTTCCAAAAGTGGGGGTTTCCCCAAGTGGATTTATTCGCAACTAGACAGAAAGTGAAGTGCCCCGGGTTTTGCTCCAGACTGGGCCTGCAGAAAGGTTCCCTTGCAGACACCTTCCTCCGTCCTTGGACAGAAGGCCTCATATATGCCTTCCCACCATTTCCCCAGAGTAATTCTCATTGTGCTGGCATGGCTGCAACCAGCATTAGAACAGCATTCTCCGAAACCTCTTAGTGCACCAGTCTCGGCTTCTTCTGGCCCGCACAGATCTTCTGTCACTGTCTACTGCAGTCCCTTCCCATCATGGTGTGGCTGCTCCATGGCAGAATTCACAGGAGCAGGCCTGCTCCTTGCAAGTGAGGAGTGTTCTCTTGGAAAGCAAGAAGCCCTCCACTAGGTCCATCTGTGTGGCGAAATGGACTTGATTCTTAATCTGGGCTGCTTAGAAGGGGTTCAGCCCCATTGAGGTCCTTCTGCAGACAGTCCTTGGCTACCTCCTTCATCTTAAACGCAGTACCTTAACAGGTATTGTTTTGACTTCAGTCAGAGTCCATCTGGCTGCAATCTCGGCCTTCCATCTGCCTATTCAGGGCCATTCCGTGTTTTCCCACAACTTAACAGCCAGATTCTTAAAAGGTCTTGAGAGGCTTTTTCTGCATGCCCTGCCCCTCTTCCCCAGAAGGACCTTAATTTGGTTCTTTTGAGGCTGACAAGGCCTCCCTTTGAGCTGCTGGCCTCCTGTCCCCTTTCGCTCCTTTCTGCTAAGGAGGCCTTTTTAGTGGCAATTACATTGGCCAGAAAGGTGTCTGAACTCCATGCCCTAACATCAGAACCCTCTTATGCGGCCTTCTTTAAGGATAAGGTGCAGCTTAGAACTCATCTGGCCTTTCTTCCCAAGGTTGTATCTGCCTTCCACATGGGCCAGGATATCTTTTTTTCCTGTCTTCTATTGGAAAATTCATCAGACCAGTGAGTAGAGGCACCTGCACGCTTCGGAGATCAGGAGGGTGCTTGCTTTCTGCCTGGACCATATGAGACCCTTCCGTAAGTCCTCCCAGCTTTTAGTGGCTTACGCTGAGCATAGGAAGAGTCTTCTGGTCTTTTTGCAATGGATTTCCAGATGGATCGTCTTCCGCATCAGTATGTGCTATGTTGGCAGATGTTCAGCCTCCACTGTTGGCGAAGATGCACTGTACCATGGCCCAAGCCTCAGGCACCTTCCCCACCACTGTCCCGATCTCAGACATCTGCGAAGTTGCAACATGGTCTTTGGTACACATGTTCACATCTCATTACGCCAGTATGCAGCAGGCCAGAGAGGATGTAGGATTCGGCAGAACCGTACTGAATTCTGTGTGTCCTTAAACTTCTACCCTGCTCTCTTTCTCTTTCCATTCTCAGTTTTTTGTCTGAATCATACTGCTCCTTAAGATCAGAATAATCTCCTGTTTTTTGTCTGCCATGTGCCACCTTTTCCACCTTCAGCTCCAGTTCTTCCATGAATTTCCTTCTTTGGCATCACCAGTAATTTCTCTGTATTTTCTTTTTCGAAATTGATGACTTATCTTTATCCATGACAGAGATGGTGTCTTCATCTGTATTTTGAAAAGAGATGTTGCTGATGATATTATTAGTGTAATAAGTAGATTCTTATAAGGGATTGAAGGAGACATCTTCACAGACATCTTTTCATGAGGGCTGGTCTCTACCAAACTGAGAAATGGTTGTACATTACTGAAAGCAGAGATGCCTGGAAAATTTCCTTTTAATCTGGCCACAGTTAAGCCCTTTGTACATTACATTGAGGAAATTAGCATTAAGCCTGTAAGGCCAGTGCTTTTTTTGTGATGGTACGCACCAGTACGATGAACTGTCACTTTTTTTTTTTGCGGGGGGGGGGCGGGGGAAGCACTCGCAGCTTTCTCCCGGCACACAGCCCCCAGTCGGCCCTGGGAGCACTCGCGCTTCACCAGACGGAAGCCCGCTCAGGACACACAGCAACTAAAAGGGCCGCAACTGCATTTCGGTTACTCCCCGGTGCTTTTTGTTTGTTTGTTTGTTTTTCTCAGTACATTTTTATCTATTTTTTTTTTAAACCATTTGGCAACCCTAGTACTGGCACCTTTTTTTTTTTTTAACCAAAAAAAAAAAAAGCATTGTGTAAGGCACTGTCTCTGTTGCACTTCAGTTACAATACAAACAACTGAAACCCCCAGCTTAGACAAGGTCTTGAAAAAATGACTTGTTTTAGAAGTCATTAATGTTGTTTGTGCCCACGTGATTTTTTTTTTTTTTTAAACAGCTAGGTGAAAGAGATATGCTCCATGTCTGCAAGGAGGCTAGTCTTGACCACTGTTTTTGGTTTAGTTAAAATGATTTAGTTATGGGTATTGACAGTGTTTACGCCATATTAATTTAAACCATTTTAAAAAACCGTTCTAGTGTTTGCTTAACATGGGCATGGTTTAAAAAACAAAGAATTGCAAATCTCTTTGGGAACAAAGTTCAAGGCTGGCTGTAACTTCACCACATCTCACTGCTAAGTACAGCAGCTTGTAGCAACAAAAGAAAAGCCACATGCTCATTCTCCATTGCAAGTGCTGCAGAAAAGGAGTAACCAGGCAGCTCCAAGGCTGAAGGCCAAGAGAATCCCAGTCTCTTGCCAGCAGAGACAGTGTCTAGGGAGACTCTTCTTTGGAGAAAACATGGGCAAAGAGCCCAACCTGAGGAGGAAGGGGAAGGAAATATAAATATGACTTTTAAAAGGGCCCTGTCTCCAGATGAGTGTGTGTGGGAAAGTTCAGTTTGCACTATGAACACGTTGTTCTGGCACTCTGGTGTGACCTTGCTTGTGTGCATGCAGCCAAATTATAAAGTAGCTATGTGACATGACTGAATTGTGCAAGGTTTTAGCAAAGAAAAATCTACAGTATTCAAATATAACTGCCCAAAATTAGGTACCTAGATCCCTCTTGGCTCTAGTAAATAAAAGTGGTGTGATATTTTAAGAGGTGCTGAGGATCCACAGTTCCCATTGCCTTCAGAGGGTCCTGCAGGTCCTCAGCACTTTTGAAAATCAGGCCAGAAATTAGACATTCGACTTTAGGTGTGCATAGTTGAACGTTTTGGTCAAAGGCTTTTGCCTAGTTCTGTAAGCTGGGAATGATGTTGATTTCATAGTGATCGTATTTAAATGGGTCATCTCATTCCTCTCTCTTTGAGGTGAATAGAGAGGAAGTTGCACCTCTATTGTTACTGCTTTTTGGTTGAAGATAGTTTGCAAGGGTGAGCTAACAGCAGTAATAATAACAACAACACTTAGCATCTACGTAACTTCATATTTAAAGTGATTTTCAAACATCAGCTAACATTTAGCTAACAGCAAAGGATTAAGAGCGCTCTTCTCAGAGCAACGAAAGGTGGACTCTTTACCTTTTCCCCTCAAATGAAAATATACATTTGGCAAGAAACTAGGCGAAGACCCAAAATTGGAGGATCCATCTTCTGCCATTTTCTGCTGTCATTGTGCTACCCTGAAGGGATCTGGGCATTCTATATTAGATTTCACATTGGTGAACCAGGCCATACGATGCTCCATGATGACTTAGTTGAGTCATCCAAAACACATGGCCAGTAAAACATGCAGGTTCTTTTTCAAGGAATGTCCCTGTGGGTACTCCCCCTCAGGTGTCTGGAGCGCCACTGTGCTTCTAGTCAGAGAATTTTGGTAGCAGTGCCCTTGGTAGGCTGCGCACACAGGGCAGCCAGCACTCCATATGCGCAGCCAACAGTCCCTTCGGTTCCTTTTCTGCTGCCGCCGGCTTCAGTTGGAACCGATAGCTGCCCTCCTAGTATTTTGAAAATGTTATTAGGTAAAGTTAGTTAGCATTGTTAGCGCTTGTTACAGTAGTTGTTAGTTTTAAATTTTTTTTTTCTTTTTGTTGAGGCCTTTTTTCTGTTGGCTGTTTTTTCTCCCTGAGATGCCTGGTTCCCCAGGTTTCAAGCATTGCCTGTCTTGCAGGCTTTCAGTACCTGTGTTGGATGGCCATTCACAGTGTGTTCAGTGCTTGGGACAAGCTCGCTCTACTTCCCGGTGTTATCACTGTAAACAATTCACAGTACGCATGAGGAAGGCCAGGGGACTTCAGCTGAAATTGCTCCTGTTAGAAAACACTGTGCGCCCGGCATCAGACCCTGAGCACTCGATACCACCAAGGCAACATCCCCAGTGGCGATGTCAGACAAAGCTGCCCCTTCAGGCTCCAGCACCAAGGATTCTGCCTCAGATCAGCAGACTAGTAAGCAAGCCCATTCAGTGGCCAGAGATGACTTCCCTTCAAAATAACAGGTGCCACTTCACAAAATGCCTCTGGTACCGGCCGCACTTAAGGTGCCAGACAGAGAGGCACTGGGACCATCAGGCACTGACGCGTCCCAAGGGTCTAAGGATCTCACTAAGGCCAGCTCTAAGGTGCCAAGCAAGTCGAAGTCTAAATAGGCACCACCGGCACCTTCCAACTAGGGATGTAATAGTGTAATTGATTAACTGATTAACCAATAAGCAAAACCTTATAGGTTAATGCTATAGACTACACGCATTACCCCCCCCCCCCCCCCACACACACACACTTGCCAGTACATTTTTTAGCAGGCTGGCTAGCAGCCCGGCTCAATCCTGGCTTGAAACGGGTCTGGGACCTACCCCTGCTGCATCTCTGCATTTAAAGTGTATTAGGAGCCGGCAGCCCGGCTTAGTTCTGGCTCATACTGGGTCCAGGAACTCAGACCCACCCTAGACATGGACTGCTGCCGCCTCTTTATCAGAGGCAGCAGCACAGGGCTACAGGCAGCTGGTCCGCGAGGGGAGCTGGTTTTTAAACTAGCTCTCCTTTCAGCCCAGCTCCTGCTTGGCATCCTACACAGCATGGCAGGGGAATCCTCAGGAGTGAGGCTGGAGCACACTGGTTGCCGGCTCCGGGGACTATAGAATAGTCAACTAACTGATAAGAATTCTTGAGGTTACTCGACTATTCAATTAACCGATATTTAACATCCCTACTTCTGACTCCACATCAGCACCGAAAAAGCCGTGATCCACCTCGGCACCGACCATGTCCGTGCCGCCCCTGGCACAGAAGAAGCATAAACACTCTGTGCCGACCGTACAGTAGAACTTGCTGGCACCGGCCACGGCACCACCTTCAGCACTGACAGCTATGGCACCATTAGTGAAGAGCTATGAGTCATCTCAGTACTGAATAACCCTGCTATTCGGTACTGACAGTACCTCGACCTTGGCTAGATTCAGCCTCTCTACTCCTGCAGGGTTGGCACTGCTGCTTTCCAGCAACTAAAATGAGGAGCCTATAGTGGGTACACACACACCTAGGCACTCCTCTCCCAAGCAATCCTGGCGACCTCCTCAATCTCCACAATGGCTGCCCCCTCCCCTGGTGCTAATGCCTACTAATTGGCCTTACTGGGATCCTTGGGCATTATATAGGGCCCAGCAACAGCAGCCTTAGCCGCTGCCCTCCTGCACAACACAGGCTCCGTCTGTATGCTCTCTGGACAGGTCAGTGGTGCAAGAAGAGGATACCATTGATAAGGAGATTTCTGCTTCTTCACCTTCAACCGATTTCTCATCTTCGTCGTCATTTCCTGCACAGCCTTGCATGCTTCATATATGGCAGCTCACTCTATTGCAGGGCTGGGCAAACTACGGCCCACCAAGCCACTGGATCCAACCCACAGAGGCAGCGGGGAGCCTCACGCAGACTCCCTGCTTGCTTCACGACCCCCTCCCTATACCACTCAGAAAAGGGCTGCTGCAGCCATTTCTCATTCTCAGCTATAAGTCCAGGGAGGGGGAATAATGCTTCACAGGCTGCTCCCGCCCCCCTGCACAATCCCATTGGCCGATTTCTGGCCAATGGAAGCTACCTGTTTGAAGAACAGGCAGTGGGGGAAGCACCCTACCCCCTTCCCCTCGGGCCTTTATTCACCAATGCACATGGCCCCAGCAGCCTATGGGGTGGGGAATAGGCAAGGAAGCTACCTGAGAACCCTGCTGGACTGTTGGCTGGGAGTCATCCAGGCAAGTCTTCCAGTCAGAGCCTGCCTCTGGCACCCCAGTCCTTCTCTTCCCCCAACCCTCTGCTCCCCTACCCCACAAAAACCAAACCCTTTCATAGAATCAGAGAGCTGGAAGAGACCTCAGGAGGTCATCAAGTCCAGCCCCCTGCCCAAAGCAGGGCCAATCCCAACTAAATCAACCCAGCCAGGGCTTTGTCAAGCCAACACTTAAAAACCTCTAGGGATGGAGATTCCACCACCTCCCTAGGTAACCCATTCCAGTGCTTCACCACCCTCCTAGTGAAATAGTTTTTCCTAATATCCAACCTAGACCTCCCCCGCTGTAACCTTTGTCCCCTTCCTGAACCCATACCCCCTCCCAGACCCTGCACCCCAATCCTCTGCCCCAGGACACATCCCTCTCCTGCCTCAGGTCACAACCCCTTTTGTCCTAGGTCACAACCCAAACCCCTGCATCCCAGTCCCCTGCTCTAGGTAACAACCTCCTTCACCCAAACTCCCTCCCAGACCCCAATCTCCCTCCTGCACGCCAATCCCTTACCCCAACCTATCTTCTGCACCCAACTTCCCTTCCAGATCCTGCACTTCCTCCATTAATATGGAAGAGTGCAGCCCTTGTTCACTTTCCAAAATCTTGGAGTGGCCCACCATCAAAAATTATTGCCCACCCCTGCTCTTATCGCCACAGCATAGTAATGAGAAGAGTGTCCTGGCTCCACTTATCCGGCTTTCTGTAAGAAGTACAAGCAACCGTGAAGGACCTTCCCTTTGAAGGTTCAAAACTATTCACTGACTTCACGGATATTTCTCTTCACACCCTAAAAGATTCCTGTTCCTAAGGTTTTTAACGTGGTATCCACGTACCTGCAACAAAGAGGAAGCAGGGAAAATATTTTACTCAAAGATATAGGCCCATGCCCTTTAATCAATATGAAGAGCAATATGAAGCCAGATAAAGGCAGCACCAGACCAAGCACAGGCAGAGCACTGACCAACTCTCAGCATCCCAACCTTCAAGTTCTAGAGAAACGTTTTGAAGGTCAGGTCGAGGGTACGATAACCCACATACCTCTAAGGCAACTTGATGGACTACTTATCTTCAACAACCATCTGACACCCTTGCACTCGAATTGGAGTTCCCATCACTTTGGACAGATGGGTATTGGACATTGTCAAGAATGGTTGTCTCTTTTCATTTATTCCTCTCTCCCCATCCTTCTTCAGGGACCCATCTCACAAGAACATCCTCATTCAGGAATTCAACCACCTGTTCCAACGGGGAGCAATAGAACCTGTACCCCAACATCACAGGGGAAAGGGATCGTACTCTCATTATTTCCTTACAACAAAGAAAACAGGAGGATGTTGGCCAATTCTCAATTTAGGACGGCTCAGTCATTACATATGTAATGGTTCAAGATAGTCACCCTTTCGATAATAATCTCTGCCTTAGAGAAAGATTGGTTATCAACCTTCGACCTGCAAGATGCGTATTTCCATGTGTTGATTCACACAGCACACAGAAAATACCTTCGGTTCGCGGTGAACAGTGAACGTTTTCAATACAAGGTGATCCCCTTCAGACTCTCCACAGCTCCATGGGTCTTTTCCAAAGTGCTGGCCATGGTGGCAGCATACTTCTGCAGGCATGGAGTCACCGTCTTTCTGTATCTCAATGACTGCCTGTGAAAAGCACAGACGTATCAGAGACAGTCAGCCTTACGATGTCAACGTTTCAGAGTCTAGGTTTGCAGATAAATCTATGGAAATAGAAACTCACACCAATACAAAAATTAGAGTTCATAGGAGCTTTTCCACCGCAAAGGTTCCAGGCAATCACAGAGCTGATGGGAATAGCACAGAGCAGTCCCCAGGTCACTGCAAAGTTATGGCTTCAACTATTAGGTCACATGGCAGCAGCCACCTTCATGATACAACATGCCAGATTATACATGAGACCCATGCAGCTGTCTCTAAGGACAGTCTACAAGCCACATTTTCACAGCATCAACAAAACAAAACCATCTCAATTCCTATCAGTGAAGAAGTCATTAGCGTGGTGGAGTGATTCACTCAGTGTGTGTAAAGGAGTACCTTTCCACCCACAGCCACCATCCATAACCCTCACGACAGATGCATCTCTCATGGGTTGGGTTGTGGACGTCGGCAAACTCATGGTGCAAAGGCGATGGTCCGCAGAGGAGTCCAGATTGCACATAAACATACTGGCACTCAGGGCAGTAAGCAATTCTTGCCAACATTTATTACATCCAATTCTCAACAAAATAATACATATTTTCATGGATAAGGTGACAAGCATGTACTACATAAACCGCTAGGGTGGAGCCGGATCATACCGCCTCTGTATGGAAACGGTCCAGCTATGGAGAAGGTGTATGGGTATATCCCATTCAACATACATCTTCAAGCCACCTGCTTGGCGGGCAAGGGCAATACCATGGTAGACCCCCTCGGCAGGAACTTCAACTCAAATCACAAATGGGAGATCAATACCAGTCTCCTATCACAAGTATTCAGTCAGTGGGGATTCCCTGTGGTGGAATTGTTTGCAACTAAAGCCAACAAGAAGTGTGCAGAGTACTGTTCTCGTGCGGGCATTGGAACGCACTCTCTAGCAGGTGCATTCACAGTAATATGAGCGCACCACTATCGTATGTGTTCCCACCAAACTCACTTCTCCATTGAGTAATCAGCAAGATAAAGCAGGACAGGACCACAGTAATACTAATCGCATCATGTTGGCCCAGACAGACATAGTATCCTTACATGATGCATATGTCCACAAAGAATCCAGGGCATTTTCTGATGTTCCCACATCTCCTGACTCAGAACAGTGCCCACGTAAGTCATCCCCATGTCCAAACTCTCCATTTGCAGGCATGGTTTCTGACTGGCTCTCCTCAATAGAAGTGACCTGTCCTGGGCCGATGCAAGAGATTCTTCTCAGTAGTCACAGACTAACTACGAAAAAATCATATTTTTATAAATGGTGCAGATTTTCCATGTGGTGTCAACAGAAACAAACAGCTCTTGCGACAGCCTCCCTATCTCTGGTCCAACAGTACTTATTATCAGGGCTCGACAAACTATAGAATCTACTCGCCCATGGCGAGTAGATTTCAGCCGTGTGCCCCGTTTACCGGCAGCACACGCATGCGCAATGCGGCTCTTGCACATGCACAGTGCGGGGCTGGCGAGCGGCTTTCGCTGCCGTTTGTCAAGCCCTGCTTATTATCCCTCAAAACCTCGGGGCTCTCCTTCAGCTCCCTAAAGGTTTACTTGGTTGTGATAACCGGATTTCATCTCCCAGTGGAGGATAAGTCTATTTTTACCCCATCATTAAATGCTTTTTGAAGGGGATCCACCCACAAAGAGCCCAACTCCACGTTGGGACCTCAACCTAGTACTTCAGGAGCTGACCCACAAGCCCTTCAAACCTCTAGCTACCTGTTCGATGCTACACCTGTCTATGAAGGTGGCCTTCTTGATCGCCATCATCTCTGCCAGAAGGGTAGGAGAACTGGGTGCTCTTATGGCAGATCCACCTTTCACAGTATTCCACAAGGACAAAGTCATTCTATGCCCACAACCAAAATTCCTCCTGAAGGTCCCAACTCCCTTTCATTGTAATGAACCCATCTACTTACCTGTCTTCTTCCTGAAACCCCTTGCAGATACCAGAGAGGCTGTGTGGCACACATTGATGTCCACAGAGCAGTCACGTTTTATTTGGACAGAACTAGACAGATACACAAATCATCAAGATTATTTGTATCAACTACTGAAAGATCCAGGGGCATGCCAATTTCCAAACAGTGGTTGTCCAGATGAATCGTGAACTGCATACGACTGACCTACCATACTTTCGGGCGGGACCTTCCGCTGCAGCTACCTGCTCATTCCACGAGAGCAATGGCAACTTCTCCAGCATACCTGAACAATATTCCTATGACAGACATTTGTAGGGCTGCCACA
This sequence comes from Pelochelys cantorii, assembly GCA_032595735.1. Lineage (NCBI taxonomy): Eukaryota > Metazoa > Chordata > Testudines > Trionychidae > Pelochelys > Pelochelys cantorii. The sequence goes on from CM064344.1 coordinate 19,637,973, forward strand.
TGGTCCTCCGCTCATACATTTACCAAGCACTATGCATCAAAACTTACTTGTCTCATGACATTCACTTTAGCCAGACAGTTTTAGCTGTCATGAATAAAAGCAATCAACCGAAGCTCCCTCCAAGTGTGAGTACTGCTTCATAGTCACCTAAGGTGGAACACCCACAGGGACACTCCTCAAAGAAGAAAAGGTTACTCACCTTGTGCAATAATGGAGGTTCTTTAAAATGGTTGTTCCTGTGGGTGCTCCAGCACCCACCCTTCCTCCCTTCTGCTTCAGAGCCACCTATCTCTGGGTCAGAGAAGGAACTGGAGAGACAGTTGGCTGCACATGTGGAGTAGCAGTGCACAGCCTACCGAGGGTACTGCTACCTCCGACTAGAGGTGCAGCAGTGCCCCAGACATCTAAGGTGGCGCACCCACAGGGACAACCATCTGGAAGAACTTCCATTACTGCACAAGGTGAGTAACTCTCTCTTGCTTAGCATGCATGCTAAAGTGACCACAATACAAGTGTAAGTAGCTAAATAAATTATATATATTTTTAAAGACAGCAGATTTTTCCAAAGACCTGAATATCTGGCCTGATTTATTAAGCAAATAACACATATATCTAATAGCTTTTCATTAAGGAGTTTTCATGCAGTATACAAAAGAACCAGCTTTAGACCCTGTCAGGTTGTGATCTGAGACTGGAAAAGCGGTGCCAGTGAATTACATCTTTTAGTATTGATCCTTTTCCATCTCTTCATGTGCAGTGAGGATGGAGTGTGGTTTAGAGCATGGTCTTCGAGATCAAGACTCCTGGGTTCTGTGCATGATTCTGAGTTGAGTTTCTCTGGGACCTTTTGGCAAGTTGCTTAACCTCTTTATGCTCCAGTTTAGCTTAGGTGCAAGATGGGCATAATAATACTTACTGCACCGTGAGGTTGTGCAGCTTATTTTGTTAGCGTTCGTAAAGGCCTTAAAGCATTTTGGATGAAAGGAGCTGGAAAACTGCAAATGTGCTGCACAGCGGATTTGTTCTGTGCTGAATATGGAATGTTCTGTTTCATCCATAATTTACATCTCTCTTTCCTCCCCCATGACACAACGGAGCAAGTTATAGATAGAATTTCAATCTCCATTTTTACTTTGTCTGCATTTTTTGGTTTGTTTTGCACTCTCTAATGTTACTCAGAAATATATAAAAGAGAAAAATATGGGAAAATGTGGAGTTTAACAGGTGTTGCACCAATTCAGGGTTGCAGACATTGGGCTGGCCCTGAAAAACCTTCAGTGAGGCTTAGCTGCCGGGTATGTTGGCAAGAATCCTCTCAGCAGGATTGGGAAAAACAATGGGCACTGATTCTGTTTGTATGTGTACATGTGTTTTTCTCTCTCCACTCTAACTCTGAATCCTGCTTATGTCACATTTTGCGTTCAGATGAGTGTCGGCAAGGAAGAGGTGCATTGGGTAATCTAGCAGGCGTGTTATCAAACACATACAGATGCACTAACATAACACAGCATCTATAACACACAAAGAAATACAAGCCTAAGGTCAGTTCAGTTGTGACTGCTGTGTCCACACCGTGCACTATTTAAGGAAAGCAGTAAAGAAGATTTTTGTGTCCATATCTCACCTGCCAGTTTGCCAGACCTTGGCCTCCTCTGGGCATCAGATTGAAGAGAGAAAATAAATCAGTTAAGTAAAACAAGAGAGGAATTCTGTGCTCTTTCTCCTCTTTATTCATTGCTGTTACAGTGTCCATCCTCAGCCATCAATAATTCATCGTTTTCATAACAGCTTTCATAACACAACCTTAAGCCGAGCTTGGTGGTGTCCCCACAGCAGGAGGCTGACAGGAGCAAATGCTCCCGTCAGCTTCCCTTACTTCTCGCAACTGCAAAGAGTATAGTTGCCAGCCAGAGCTGTTCTCAGCATTCGATTTATGTGTCTATACTAGACCTGCTAAATTGAATGCCAGAACATCGCTCTCCGGTGCACGGCGTGAAGACAAAATGTTGAGCAGCCCTTTTTATCTCTGGAATGTCTTTCTCTGAATCACAAAGATCCTGCTCTGTAAAAGAAACAAGCAGAAGCACCTTTTCACAACCTCAGGGTGTATAATTGAGCCCTTCTTCGTCTGTTATCACAGGTACAGCATTATTATAGTTGGTGGTTGGCTAATGTCCTGAAGCAAAAGGGTTGAAATAACTTGTAATTTTTTTATCCAACATAAATTTTTATCCAACACAAATTTTTTATCCTCGAGGTGTACCGGTAGTTCGAATTAGAGATCCTAATTCGAACTACCTACTCCGTGCCGCGTGTAGCCGCGGGCACGGAGTTTGAACTAAGGGCATTTAAAAATGGCGCCCACCCGGCAAGATGCAAATGAAGCCCGGGATATTTAAATCCCGGGCTTCATTTGCAACTTCGAATGCCTACATTAACCACCCTAGTTCGAACTAGGGTGGTAGTGTAGACACACCCAAAATGTTTTAGTAAAAACAAGGAAGAGTCCTGTGTCACCTTAAAGACTAACAAATTTATTTTGGCATAAGATTTTGTGGACTGGAGTCCATTTCATCAGATAGTGGACTACAGCGCACAAAAGCTTATGCCCAATAAATTTGTTAGTCTTTAAGGTGACACAGTTTTTCTCATTATTTTTGCTGAATCAAAATAACACAGCTACTTCTGAAACTTGTCACTCTGTTTTAGAATCCCACTAAACTCTTAGCTCAGTGGCATCTATTACGGCTTTGAGTTCCATAAGTTAAAAATGATTTCCTTTCATCTGTTTTTTTTGTTTTTTGTTTTTGCTTTTTAATTTGTTTCCTGTGCCTTTGTTTTTTTTAAATGGGAAACAAAAATAGAGTCATAGAATCATAGAATACTAGGACTGGAAGGGACCTCAAGAGGTCATCAAGTCCAGTCCCCTGCCCTCATGGCAGGACCAAATACTTTCTAGACCAGTGGTCTCCAACCTTTTTACACCGAAGATCACTTTTTAAATCTCAGAACAGGCGAAGATCTACTGCCCCGCCCCTTCCTTGAAGCCCCGCCCTCTCTATTCTCCTCCTGTCCATCACTTGCTATCCCCAGCCCTTACTTACACACTCTGATAAACACTTTATTTTTTAAATTATGCGATATATAAAATTAAAATCATGTGTTTATAGTTATGAAATAAATGGTCTGTTTTTTATTCATGCTATTTAAATCTAAAATGAAGCATTTATAATTATACATTTTGTGGGGACAGAGTTCTGCGGCTGGGGGCAAGGGAGAGGGATCAGGGTGCTGGGAGGGCAGAGGACAGGGTTCTGCAGCAGGGGACAGGGTGCCAGTGGGGACAGAGTTCGGGGAGTTGGGACGGGAATAGGGATAGGGGAGTGGGGACAGAGTTCGGGGAGTGGGGACGGGAATGGGGACAGAGTTCTGTAGCTGGGGACAGGGGAATGGGGACAGAGTTCGGGGAGTGGGGACAGGAATGGGGACAGAGTTCTGTAGCTGGGGACAGGGGAGTGGAGTCTGGGGAGCGGGGACAGGGTGCCAGTGGCAGCAGAGTCACCTGCATCTGCCTCCTCCCAGGATTCTCTCCCTCCCCACCCCCCTGCGGGAAGCCAGCACATGCCTCCTCCGGGCCCCCTGCAGCGCAGGGAAACCCCGAGCGTGCCTGCCCCGGGGCTAACCCCCCCCATTCCGCAGCGGGGCCAAACCCCCGCGAGAGCCTGCACCAGGGGCAACTCCCACCCCTCCCGCGGCGGGGCCAAACCCCCCTTCTGCGGTGCGGCGCGGCCCTGCCCCTCCCGTCCCGCAGCGCGGCCAACCCCCGCGGGCACCTGTCCCAGGGCCAGACCCCCCTCCCGCGGCGCAGCGCGGCCAACCCCCTCCTGCAGCATGGCCAACCCCCGCGGGCGCCTGCCCCGGGGTCAAACCCCCCTCCCACGGCGCGGCCCGGCCAACTCCCTCCCCTCCCGCAGCGCGGCCAAACCCCGGGGCCGACTCCCGCTCCCGCGGCGCAGGGAAACCCCTGCGCCCAACTCACCCCTCCAGCGCCACCGGCGCAGGGAAGCCTCCACACTCCTCCTCTAGGGCCAACACCCCCTCCCCCAGCATGCAACAGAGCTGTGGGAGGGGGAGCAGCCCGCACACTTCCGGAACCCCGGAAGTGACGCGGGCTTCAGAGAGGACTTCCGTCCACCCCGCGGGAAGCTGGCACTACACTAGAGGTAGGTAGTGGGGCTTCTCGGGGGTGGGGGAAAAATGGGGGGCGGGGTTGCCCGAACGCCTCGCGATCGACTGGTCGAGGCCTCGCGATCGACCAGTCGATCGTGATCGACGGGTTGGTGACCACGGGTCTAGACCATCCCTGATAGACATTTATCTAATCTACTCTTAAATATCTCCAGAGATGGAGATTCCACAACCTCCCTGGGCAATTTATTCCAGTGTTTGACTACCCTAACAGTTAGGAACTTTTTCCTAATGTCCAATAAGAACATAAGAACATAAGAATGGCCATACTGGGTCAGACCAAAGGTCCATCGAGCCCAGCATCCCATCTGCCGACGGTGGCCAATGCCAGGTGCCCCAGAGAAGGAGAACAGAAGACAATGATCAAGTGATTTATCTCCTGCCATCCATCTCCTGCCCTTGTTATGAAGGCTAGGGCACCATACTTTATCCCTGGCTAATAGCCATTTATGGACCTAACCTGCAAAAATTTATCAAGCTCTTTTTTAAACCCTAATAGAGTCCTGGCCTTCACAGCCTCCTCGGGCAAGGAGTTCCACAGGTTGACTGTGCGCTGTGTGAAGAAAAATTTCCTTTTATTAGTTTTGAACCTACTACCCATCAATTTCATTTGGTGTCCCCTAGTTCTTGTATTGTGGGAAAAGGTAAATAATTTTTCTATAATCACTTTCTCCACACCATTCATGATTTTATATACCTCTATCATATCGCCCCTCAATCGCCTTTTTTCCAAACTGAAAAGTCCCAGTCTCTCTAGCCTCTCCCCATATGGGACCCTTTCCAAGCCCCTAATCATCTTAGTCGCCCTTTTCTGAACCTTTTCTAATGCCAATATATCTTTTTTGAGGTGAGGAGACCACATCTGCACGCAGTACTCGAGATGTAGGCGTACCATAGTTTTATATAGGGGAAGTATGATATCTTTTGTCTTATTATCTATCCCTTTTTTAATAATTCCTAACATCCTATTTGCCTTACTAACTGCCGCTGCACACTGCGTGGATGTCTTCATAGAACTATCCACTATAACTCCAAGATCCCTTTCCTGATTTGTCGTAGCTAAATTTGACCCCATCATGTAGTACGTGTAATTTGGGTTATTTTTTCCAACATGCATTACCTTACACTTACCCACATTAAATTTCATTTGCCATTTTGCTGCCCAATCACTCAGTTTGCTGAGATCTTTTTGTAGTTCTTCACAATCCCTTTTGCTTTTGACTGTCCTGAACAACTTTGTGTCATCTGCAAACTTGGCCACCTCACTGCTTACCTCATTTTCTAGATCATTGATGAACAAGTTGAACAGGATTGGTCCCAGTACTGACCCCTGGGGAACACCACTAGTTACTCTCCTCCATTGTGAAAATGTACCATTTATTCCCACCCTTTGTTTTCTGTCTTTTAACCAATTCTTGATCCATGAAAGGACCTTTCCTCCTATCCCATGACCACCTAATTTACGAAAAAGCCTTTGGTGTGGGACCGTGTCAAAGGCTTTCTGGAAATCTAGGTATATTATATCCACTGGGTGCCCCTTGTCCGCATGTTTATTAACCCCTTCAAAGAATTCTAACAGATTAGTTAGACACGACTTCCCTCTGCAGAAACCATGCTGACTTTTGCCCAACAATTCGTGCTCTTCTATGTGCCTTGCAATTTTACTCTTTACTAGTGTTTCTACTAATTTGCCTGGTACTGATGTTAAACTTATCGGTCTATAATTGCCAGGATCTCCTCTAGAGCCTTTTTTAAATATTGGTGTTATATTGGCCATCTTCCAGTCATTTGGTACCAAAGTGGATTTAAAGGATAGGTTACAAACCACTGTTAATAACTCCGCAATTTCACATTTGAGTTCTTTCAGAACCCTTGGGTGAATGCCGTCTGGTCCCGGAGACTTGTTACTATTCAGCTTATCAATTAATTCCATAACCTCCTCTAATGTCACTTCAATCTGAGTGAGTTCCTCAGATTTGTCACCTAAAAAGGCTGGCTCAGATTTAGGAACCTCTGTAACATCCTCAGCCGTGAAGACTGAAGCAAAGAAATCATTTAATCGCTCCGCAATGGCACTGTCTTCCTTGATCGCTCCTTTTATATCTTTATCATCCAAGGGCCCCACTGCTTTTTTAGCGGGCTTCCTGCTTCTAATGTATTTAAAAAACATTTTACTATCATTTTTTGAATTTTTGGCTAGCTGTTCCTCAAACTCTTTTTTGGCTTTTCTTACTACATTATGACACTTAATTTGGGAGTGTTTATGTTCCTTTCTATTTTCCTCACTAGGATTTGACTTCAACTTTTTAAAAGCTGCCCTTTTCTCTCTCACTGCCTTTTTAACATGGCTGTTTAGCCATGGTGGTTCTTTGTTAGGTCTCTTACTGTGTTTTTTTATTTGGGGTATACATTTAAGTTGGGCCTCTAGTATGGTGTCTTTAAACAGTTCCCATGCAGCTTCCAGGGATTTTAGTTTAATTACTCTCCCTTTTAGTTTCTGTTTAACTAGCTTCCTCATTTTAGTGTAATTCCCCTTTTTGAAATTAAATGCCAGAGTGTTTGACCGCTGCGGTGTTCTTCCCAACACAGGAATATTAAAAGTTATTATATTGTGGTCACTATTTCCAAGCGGTCCAGTAACAGTTACCTCTTGGACCAGATCCTGCGTTCCAGTCAAGACTAGGTCGAGAATCGACTCTCCCCTTGTGGGTTCCTGTACTAGCTGCTCCAAGAAGCAGTCATTTAAGGCATCAAGAAATTTAATCTCTGAATCCCGTCCTGAGGTGACATGCACCCAATCAATATGGGGATAATTGAAATCTCCTATTATTACTGTGTTTTTTATTTTGGTAGCCTCTCTAATCTCCCTTATCATTTCAGCATCACTATCACTGTCCTGGTTAGGTGGTCGGTAATATATTCCTAATGCCATATTCATATTAGAGGAATGAATTGTTATCCATAATGATTCTATGGAACATTTTGATTCCTTTAGGATTTTTACTTCATTTGATTCTATATTATCCTTCACATATAGTACCACTCCGCCACCCGCACGACCTGTTCTGTCTTTCCGATATAATTTATATCCCGGTATGATAGTGTCCCACTGATTGTCCTCATTCCACCATGTTTCTGAGATGCCTATTATGTCAACTTCCTCCTTTGATATGAGGTACTCCAGTTCACCCATCTTATTAGACAGACTCTTAGCATTAGTGTAAAAGCATGTTAGAAAACTACCACTATTTATATGTCCGCCTTTCACAGACACATTGGATTTTTTTATGCACGATTGTTTCACATCTGATCTTGCCCATATATTATTTCCCACGTTCCCTATCTGACTAACTTCTAGGGAATCCCTACCTATGGAGCCTCGTGTAAGAGAAGTCTCCGTCCGATCCAGGTGCTCCCCCGCACCAATCGGCTTTCCCCCACCTCTTAGTTTAAAAACTGCTCTACGACCTTTTTAATGTTTAATGCCAGCAGTCTAAACCTTCCTTGTTGCAGTTTAAGCCCATTGCTTCTTGTTCTATCCTCAGAGGCCAAGATGAACAAGTTTTCTCCCTCCTCCTTATGACACCCTTTTAGATACCTGAAAACTGCTATCCTGTCCCCCCTCAATCTTCTCTTTTCTAAACTAAACAAACCCAGTTCTTTCAGCCTTCCTTCATAGGTCATGTTCGCTAGACCTTTAATCATTCTTGTTGCTCTTCTCTGGACCCTCTCCAATTTCTCCACATCCTTCTTGAAATGCGGTGCCCAGAACTGGACACAATACTCCAACTGAGGCCTAACCAGCGCAGAGTAGAGTGGAAGAATGACTTCTCGTGTCTTGCTCACAACACACCTGTTAATGCATCCCAGAATCATGTTTGCTTTTTTTGCAACAGCATCACACTGCTGACGCATATTCAGCTTGTGGTCCACTCTAACCCCTATATCCCTTTCTGCCGTACTCCTTCCTAGACAGTCGCTTCCCATTCTGTATGTGTGAAACTGATTGTTCCTTCCTAAATGGAGCACTTTGCATTTGTCTTTATTAAAATTCATCCTGTTTACCTCAGACCATTTCTCCAATTTGTCCAGATCATTTTGAATTATGACCCTATCCTCCAGATTAGTCGCAACCCCTCCCAGCTTGGTATCATCTGCAAACTTACATTTGCAAACTTAGTCTGGCTGATCTCTATGCCATCTTTTTTACATCCCTTTGAGATCTACTGATGAAAAGAGCTAATTGTATTACAATTACAAAGCATTTCACAGAGGAACTCAGTATCATTAACCCATTTTGCAGATGGGGAAATTGATGTCACTTCTTTTCCATCTCCTTCTGAAACTAACCCTGGTTCAGACTAGGGGATGTTAAAATGCATGTAATTGGTTAACCATGTAACCGCTGAAAATTTCAGTCATTACGTGCAAAGCGGCTGCCAGCTCCTCAGGAGCTGTCTTTAAAAGCCAGATCCTGGCACGCACTTCCTTCCACCTGCAACCCCACTCCCAGGGAGCCAGTTGCTGTCCCACGCTGCTACCTCTGATATAGAGTCAGCAGTGCTGGATGGCAGTCAGCTCCCTGGGAGCCAGTGCATGCCGGGAGTCGGCTTTTAAGCCAGCTCCCCACATGTACCAGCTCCTGCCTGCTGCCCCAAGCTGCTGCCTCTGTATAAAAGGCAACAGTGCAGGGCAGCAGTTGGCTCCCTGGGAGCCAGGTGCCCACCAGGACCTAGCTTTTAAGCCAGCTCCCGCCTGCCACCCCACTTCCGGGGAGCTGGCTGACACTGTGTACCAGACGCAGGAGCACGGGGCAGCAGCCGTCTCCCCAAGAGTGGGACCAGGAACTGTGTGTAACCATTTGGATAAGCTTATCAGTTACCTATTTAAATGGCTACACTCTTACATCCCTAGTTCAGACCTTGGCTGGAAAAGTAGCAAAATAATCATTTAAATTATGTTGTCAAAATGAATAATCCCAAAAGTAAATAAAAATGCAATGTGGTTCCTATTGGAGAATGGCAGAGACTATGGACTATTTATAGCAATGGAAAGAAATCTGTACTTGGTCTTGTATTCTTAAGTTCTTAATGTTAATGAAGGGGTAATTCTGTTAAATGCAAACATAATTGCAATAGATCCTTAAATAACTAAGCAGAATGTCCATGTATTAAAAGGACAGGCAATTTGGGGGTTCTCTGTTAAGCACCAGCCCCGCTTTTTGGATTCTAAAGCACCAAGGACAGCCTAATAGAAGGGGTGGGAGCTGTGCATGTTCTTCATGGCTTCTCCAAAAGCCAGGAGACAGCCATTTTCAATTTAATTGTTAATCTCCCTGCTTATCTTTTGTTCTGTTTATTTACTGCAGCAAGCGAAAATAAAATCCCATTCACTGGAATATAGGAGCCAGGAGCAGCCTCTGTTGCAGCCCAAACAGGTACGGTAATGCCAAAAGAGCTCTGAGACCTTACTGGAGGTGGGGTGAGCTCCAAGCAAGAAAGCCAGCCAGATCTGTGGAGCCAGACAAATAATCTGGAAGCCAATGACAGGCCAGACAGAGTCAGGGCGCTCTAGGTCAGAAATGACCTTACAGAATCATAGAACCATAGAGCTGAAAGAGACCTCAGGAGGTCATCAAGTCCAGCCCCCTGCTCTAGGCAGGACCAATCCCAACTAGATCAACCCAGTCAGGGCTTTGTCAAGCTGAGACTTAAACACCTCTAGGGATGGAGACTCCACTACTTCCCTAGGTAACCCATTCCAGTGTTTCACCACTCTCCTAGTGAAATAGTTTTTCCTAATATCCAACCTGGACCTCTCCCACCACAACTTAAGACCATTGCTCCCTGTTCTGCCATCCGTCACCACTGAGAACAGCCTCTCTCCATCCCCTCTGGAACCTCCCTTCAGGAAGCTGAAGGCTGCTATCAAATCCCCCTCACTCTTCTCTTTTGCAGACTAAACAGACCCAACTCCCTCAGCCTCTCCTCATAAGTCATATGCTCCAGCCCCCTAATCATTTTGGTTGCCCTCCGCTGGACCCTCTCCAGTGTGTCCACATCCTTTTTGTAGTGGGGGGCCCAGAACTGGACACAATACTCCAGATGTGGCCTCACCAGAGCTGAATAAAGGGGAATAATGACATCTCTGGATCTGCTGGCAATGCTCCTCTTAATGCAACCTAATATGCCATTAGCCTTCTTGGCTACAAGGGCACACTGTTGACTCATATCCAGCTTCTCATCCACTGTAACCCCCAGGTCTTCTTCTGCAGAACTACTACTTAGCTGGTTGGTCCCCAGCCTGTAACAATGCTTAGGATTCTTCCGTCCCAAGTGCATTTGTCCTTGTTGAACCTCATCAGATTTCTTGTGGCCCAATCATCCAATTTGTCTAAGTCACTCTGGACTCTATCCCTGCCCTCAAGCGTATCTACCTCTCCCCCTACCTTAGTGTCATGTGCAAACTTGCTGAGGGTGCAATCCATCCCCTCATCCAGGTCATTAATAAAGATATTGAACAAAACCGGTCCTAGAACCAAACTTGGGGCACTCCGCTAGAAACCGACCGCCATCCTGACAGCGAGCCATTGATCACTACCTGCTGGGCCCGGCCTTCTAGCCAGCTTTCTATCCATCTTACCGTCCATTTATCCAGTCCACATTCCCTTAACTTGCTGGCAAGAATATTGTGGGAGACCGTATCAAAAGCCTTGCTAAAGTCAAGGTATATCACATCCACTGACTTTCCCATGTCCACAGAGCCAGTTACCTCATCATAGAAGCTAATCCGATTGGTCAGGCATGACTTGCCCTTTGTGAATCTATGCTGACTATTCCTAATCACTTTTCCTCTCCTCCAAGTGCCTCAAAATGGATTCCTTAAGGATCCCTTCCATGATTTTTCCAGGAACCGAGGTAAGACTGACCAGCCTATAGTTCCCTGGATCGTCCTTCTTGCCTTTTTTGAAGATGGGCACTACATTTGCCTTTTTCCAATCATCTCTCCTGATCTCCACGACTTTTCAAAATAATGGCCAAAGGCTCCTCAACGACATTTGCCAACTCCTTCAGTACCCTCGGATGCATTAAGTCCGGACCCATGGGTTTGTGTACGTTTAGCTTTTCTAAATAGTTCCTAACCTGTTCTTTACCCACTAAAGGCTGTCAATCTTCATCCCATCTTGCGTCACTTAGCACATTAGTCCATGAGCCCACCTTGTCCGTGAATACAGAGGCAAAGAAAGCATTGAATACTTCAGCTTTCCCCACATCATCTGTCACTAGGTTACCTCCTTCATCCAATAGGGGCCGCACACCCTCTCTGATCACCTTCTTCTTGTTAACATGCCTGTAGAAACCTTTCTTGTTATCCTTCACATCCTTAGCCAGTCCCAATTCCATTTGCGCTTTCGCCTTCCTGATAACCCCCCAGCATTCTCAAGCTATACATTTAAACCCCTCCCTTGTCATTTGTCCAAGTTTCCACTTTTTGTAAGCTTCCTTTTTGTGCTTAAGTTCACCAAGGATTTCCCCCGTAAGCCAATCTGGTCTCCTACCACGTTTGCCTCTCTTGCTATGCATCGGGATGGTTTCTTTCTGTGCCTTCAGTAAGGCTTTAAAATACTGCCAGCTGTCCTGGACTCCTTTCCCCTTCATGTTAGCATCCCAGGGGATTCTGCCCATCAGGTCTCTGAGGAAGTCAAAATCTGCTTTTCTGAAGTCCAAGGTGTGTATTTTACTACTCTCTTTTCTTCCTTTGGTCAGGATCCTGAAATCTATCATCTCATGATCACTGCTTCCCAGGTTGTCACCCACCTCTACTTCCCCTATTAGTTCCTCCCTATTTGTGAGCAGAAGGTCAAGCTGCGCAAGGCCCCTGGTCGGATCCTTCAGCACTTGTATCAAGAAGTTATCCCCAACATTCTCCAAAAACTTCCTGGATTGCCTGTGTACTGCCGTATTGGTTTCCCAACAGATGTCAGGGTGATTAAAGTCCCCTACGAGAACCAGGGCCTGCGATCTGGAAGCTTCTCTCAGTTGTCCGAAGAAAGCCTCATCTACCTCATCCACCTGATTCAGTGGCCTGTAGTAGACACCAACCACAACATCACTGCTGTTGTTTGCTCCTCTAAACTTAACCCATAGACTCTCAACAGGTTTTTCTTCGTCTATATACTGGAGTTCAGAGCAATCATAGTGCTCTCTTATGTACAGTGCAACTCCTCCTCCTTTTCTCCCCTGCCTGTTCTTCCTGAACAGTCTATACCCTTCCATGACAGCGCTCCAGTCATGCTAGTCATCCCACCAAGTCTCTGTTATCCCAATTAAATCATATTTCTTGGACTGGGCCAGGGCCTCCAGTGCTTCCTGTTTGTTGCCCAGGCTTCTCGCATTAGTGTACAAACACCTCAGATAACTAGTTGATCGCCCCATCTTCTCCATTCGAATCAGGGGTCCTCCTTTCTTGCTCGTTCCTCTTTGCATTCCTTCCCGGTATCCGACTTTCCCACTCCCTCAGGGTGTTGGTCACCGTCCCCCAACGAACCTAGTTTAAAGCCCTCCTCGCTAGGTTTGCAAGCCTGCCCGCGAAGATGCTCCTTCCTCTCTTCGTTAGGTGGATCCCATCTCTTCCTAACAATCCTTGTGACCGGAACAGAGTCCCATGGTCAAAGACACCAAAGACCTCTCTGCGACACCACCTGCGCAACCACGCATTTACTTCCTCAATTTGACGATCCCTGCCCAGTCCTTTCCCTTCAACAGGGAGGATGGACAAGAACACCACTTGCACTTCAAATTCTTGGGTCCTTCTTCCCAGCGCTACATAATCTGCAGTAACCCGCTCAAGGTCATTCTTGGCCGTATCGTTAGTTCCCATGTGGAGAAGCAGGAAGGGGTAGCGATCCGAAGGTTTGATCAGCTTGGTAAGCCTCTCAGTCACATCCTGAATTCGAGCTCCCGGTAAGCAGCACACCTCTCGAGATTCCAGGTCCGGACGGCAGATGGATGGCTCAGTCCCTCTTAAGAGGGAGTCCCCGACCACCACCACCCGTCGTCTTCTTTTGGGGGTGGTGGTCGTGGAACCCCCATCCCTAGGGCTACGCATCCCATGCCTTACAGTAGATGGTGTTCCCTTGCGGTTTCTTCCTTGTGAGGTCCCTTCCAAAGCATTCACCACCGCAGAGCCTGTGGAGAGAACCTGAAAGCGATTACTTACCTCTATAGCATTGGGGGATTCCCGTGCTGGCCTTTTTCCCCTTCTAGAAGTTACATGCTGCCAGTTCTCTTCCTGGTCCCGTACTGCCCTCTCTGGCTCTTCCGCCTGCTGTGCTTTTAGGATTAAACGCTGCCTTCTATCGAGGAAGTCTTCATCCTCTCTGATGGAGCGTAGGGTCGACACTTGGGCCTCCAGTCCTCTAATTTTTTCTTCCAAAATGGCGACCAGCTTGCACCTCGTTCAGATGAAATCCGTTCGTTCTTCCGGGAGGAAGACAAACATGGCACACTCCATGCAGGTAACAACAGCAGACCTATCACCATCCATCGCTGCTGTCCTGGAGAAGGGATTTAAAAGAAAGGCAAGAGAACCTCGCCCCTTCTAAACTCCCTCTCTAAACTCCCTGTTAGCACTCACCTGTTCACAAGCTCCGTGGTCGCTTGCCCACTGGCTTATCAAGCCCTGGAGTGCCTGAAAGTCCCTCCCCCTACCAAGGCTCAGCCAATCAGCAGAGGCTTCTAGAATTCAAACTTTAATTAGAAGCCAACAGTTTCCACCTGCCACTCACAGCACACACTCCATGAAGGAGAGGGGGAGGGGAAAGGGGAAGCGGGGGGGGAAAAAAAACCAACCTCACTCCCAAACACAGTGGAAAAAACAAACAAACAATCAAACAAAAAATACACCAACCCTCACTCACAAACAGAAGCTCATCACACAGCAAGAAAGCCCCAAACACAACACACACTTCCCTCAAGAGTCCTGTATCTCCTTCTCCTCTACCTGGAGAACTCCCTCTCTAAAGCCTCACTCACAAACACAGGGGAAAAAAAAAACACCAAACAAACCACCACACACCAACCCTCACTCACAAACACAAGCTCAGCACACAGTAAGAAAGCCCCAACAACAACACACACTTCCCTCAAGAGTCCTGTACCAGCTTCTCCTTTACCTGGAGAACTCCCTCTCTAAACTCCCTGTTAGCACTCACCTTTTGAGAAGGGAGGGCCCTCCAGTGGTGTGAAAGGCTAGGCCTGCATGAATTCAGTGTAGATTCACAGTTCGGGACTGTGGCACACAGAGAGAGGGGTCCTGTAAAGAGGGTTTCCTATCAGTTTACAGGAAATGTTTGCTGAATGAGTGACCCAGACCTGTGATTACTGCGATACTATCTGTGCGTCATGTGAGTTTGTTTCAGTGTAGCCTGAAGGCTGAAAAGAAACAAACCTGTAGAACTGAAACACAGACAGTTAATTTCCTCCTCTTTCCCTGCCCCCACACTATTGACAGTAACCATCTATCAGAAAGGGATAAGCAAAGAACACATTCACTGATGTAGCTTGGCTGATGCCATATCTCTGCACGCTATTGAAGTGATTCTTTTTTGGATATATTTAATTTCTTACTTCCCCCCTCTTGTTTCAGGACATATTGGGGATTCTTCCAGTGGGCAGCCCTTTGACTTCCAGCATCTCCTCCAGTATCACTTCCAGTCTGGCAGCAACACCACCAAGCCCCGCTGGCACCAGCAGCATCCCAGGCATGAACGCCAATGCCCTGCCTTTCTACCCTACCAGCGACACAGTGGAGTCTGTTATAGGTAACGCTGACTGGGGCCTTTAGGAGGGGCCCTTCAGGCATGAGAATTGGAATAACATGTTGCAGCCATGGGGTTGAGAGATGTTATAGTGCACTCTAGTTTCTTACCCCACACTTCCCTCCTAGTTTTGATGCTTCCTGCGAAACTAGAGTTTCTGTGAGAATGGCTAGGCAGATCTTCACTGCAGGTCATCATGGATGTCAGTCACCTCTGCCCAGAGGATCAGCACAAAAGCTAAGCGCTCCTCAAATGCAACTTGGGCCTTCAGATGGGGCATAAGTGAGGTTTGATGGTGCTTAGATTGTAAACTGGCCTTCTGCACAGGGGTGATTTTTCACTCTATAAGACCAACATCTGGCCCTGAGAAAGTGCCTGGGTTTATCAGACTTGGGATATATACTGTGTAGAGCAGAAAATCACAGAGAGTCTCCACAGCTACAACTTCTTTATTTTCCCTCTGAGGATTTTAACAGGAGGAGCTGGTGACACCAGCTGTATGCTGATCTCTCCCCGTCCAGAGATCCAAGTATAGTACAAAGTCTCCAGATATGTAGAACAGGGGGCTCCTGTAAGGGACTCACTCTTCTCTTAATCAGATTCTTTGTATCCCTTTCATGATCCAGCATTCCTGATGTAAATTAATTACAACAATAAAAGCAAATCAGCAGGTAGGGGGAGGCATATATTTGTCTGTCTATGATCTATATGTGTGGGTCTATATCTGTAGGTCTGTGATGAGGTATATTTTAATAATATGGTTACACATAGCATTGGACAGGCTCTGTGTAAGCTTTCATCGCCTTGTATGGTCTTTGAACCTCAGACCTGATTTGCAATCAGCCTGCTGCTGCTAGTCCATTCTAGGGCTCTCCTCAGTACATTGATGATACGGCACTAGCCATCACTAGACAGAACATGGGCAGGTGTTGCGTAAGGGCAGAACCAGAACATCAGTGTGGGGGAGATCTGAGAGGATTGCTGTTATTTCTGGTTTGTGTGTTTGTTTTCATGTAATTTTTGGGAATGAGTTGATCTAAAATCTTGGGAAATTGGGTTAGGCAATGGAAACCAATATGAAAAGCTGCCTGTTAGAGTCATAATGAATCATTTAACAGCAACACTGTGCAGAATTGAGAGTAGGGCTGAGTACACTATCCAGAAGACAACAATGGCTGATGTTGTATGTAGGCTCTTTGGGTCACCCTATCTCTTGAAGTTTGTTGGTCCTTTGTAACATAATTGGTACCTCTGTGTCCGGCAGAATCTGCCTTGGATGACCTGGACCTGAACGAATTCGGAGTGGCTGCCCTGGAGAAGACATTTGACAGCAGCACGGTGCCCCACACAAGTGGCATCATGATAGGTACATGAAAGCAACAGAGCTTTCTTTGATCATCTGCCAACTTGCAGTGTTGCCAGATCAGCTAGGCTGAACCAGCCCACAATGCTCTAAAACCAACCTAAAAAAATGGATTGGTTGGAAGCACTCAGGCAACCAGTGAGAGTTCTGAAAGCAAAAGATCACTCTCCATGGCTAACAGAGTTGAGTTCCTGCCAGTGGACTAGGAATGTTTCTGAGCTGAGCATGTTTTGTCTGTAAACAGCAGCCATCTAAAATGTGTAAATGTGTCTGGTAGCTATCAAAACAGTTGAAAATATTGCAACTTGCTTCTCATGAGGAAAATCCCAGTAAAAGTCACAGGGAACCCAGTGACCTGGCAATACTGCATCTATTGTCACAGGATCATTTGATGGTGCATGGCAAGGACAGAGTTTCAAGAGAGCAGAGGGTGCAGCAGCCATGCACACCAGGTCGTGGCTTGCATTTCTTCCCATTCCCTTGATGAGGGACCATGGGGAAAGTACTTGCATTCCATGATTTATTCCTCTGCCCCCTCTCATCATCAGCCAGGAGTGAGAAGCGTGCACGGAATCCAAGTACTTTCCCCTTATTGTCAGGGGAATGGGAAGAAAAACAAACTGCACCCCAGTGTGCACAGCTGCTGCCCCCCCGCTCTCTTGAAACTCCGCCCGTGGTGTATGGCCATCTATCAAAGCATACAGTGTATGTGTCTCATCGTCTGTATGTGATATTTGAGCCAGGGTCCCTTTTGCCTGTGTCTAGTGGCTTGAAAGTTATAGATCTCAGGATTCTTTGCAGAATGCATTGGTGCCCAGCTGCCACCATTCCTTTACTCAGTGAAACTGGTTCTTCTGTATGAGCTATTATTGGCTCCATAACGGCTATTGTTTGCCTATGCAGCTACTGCTTAGACCCTTACCTGAGAAACCAGACTCCATTCTGTGGGCGATTTTAGATCCAACCCCCCTCAAAGCATCATCATACTGCTTCAACCCCCAGAGACGTGCTCTGAGGGCCCCATTCCTGCCACAGCTCAGCCTTGCTGGCCTGGAGAGACAAGAAGCATGGAATTAGAGGAATGGCGATCTTTCTGTCCCTCCCTTTAGGTCTGGGTGCCAACCATTGCCTGTTAAGCTGTACAAAATGGAAAGCGGCCGGGGGGGGGGGCTGAGAGAACTCTTTGGAGCTGTCCGTGCAGCTGGAGAAGACTGCTCTCTGGTGAAGTGGAGGAGGTGTGATGTTCAGGGGAGTGTGAGTCTGTTATCACTTACATGCAAGATTTCACATACAGCTGAAGCCTTTTGCCATTTTAGATTGACCAAGTGGTGGTGTGATTCTCTTCCTGGTAGCTTACCTGTATTTAAAAAAAAAAAGGCGGGGGAGAGCAAATTTTGCAAGTGAATTTTCATTTCAAAGCTGCTCACTTGATAACTAAAACCAATTGTTTTTCTGTAGGGAACTCTGCAGGGGAAGTACAGTCAGGGCCTGGAGGGAGTGCCTCTCCCTGGTTTGGCCAGTTGACTCGCAGTCTTGGTGTAGGGTGTACTCTGAAGGGAATCACATCTGGTCGTACTTGGCCAGGATGCTGACATAGTGCCCCAGCTGAAGGCTGAGAGCTGTGTAAGGTAGAAGGGCAATGGTGGAAATTCTAGGGTTCTGCTTTCTGATAAGCTAACATCTGCTGTTCTAAACTCCTGTGCTGTGCTGTAGTCCATACCTCATGATCATGCATTCCCATCCTGTTTGTGTGTTCTTTGTCCAGGTGGGAGTTTGCTGCAAAGTTCTGCTCCTGTAAATATCCCTGGGTCCCTTGGAAGTTCTGCCTCTTTTCACTCTGCCTCTCCTTCTCCACCGGTCAGCCTCTCATCGCATTTCCTCCATCAGCCCCAGGGACACTTAAGCCAATCAGAAAACACATTCTTGGGGACATCAGCTTCTCATGGATCATTAGGTAAATGCACAGTGTACATACATGTACAGTGTTACATGTACATACATGTCTATACCATGTAAGTATTTTCTTTTAAGTTAACTTTAATTTGAGTGTCTTATTTCACTATTGCCATTTATACCTCTCCTTCCCATAATAACAACAGTACTGCAAGCTGGATTACCGACATGTAATTAATGAACTTTCTTGACATTTCTGTGTTAGTGGGAGCAAATATTCCCATTTTACAGACAGAGAAATTAAAGAAGAAAGGTTAGGGGACTAATCCAAGTTCACATAGCGCAAATGATGACTTGCTGAGGTGAGAACTTGGGAGTTCCTGGCTCCCCATCTTGTGCTCAGACAAATAGACTGCATCTCTCTCTGCTCAGGGCACGTGATTATAGCTTAGATTCTCGGCACACCCGAGCTGAAGTGGAGAAGGGAAGGTGGTGTTAGGCCACCTTCAGTTCTTGGGAACAAACAGGAGCTGAATTGGCCCCTGTGGGAAGAGCAGCCTCAAGCATACTTCACAATATACCCAGCTGCAGTTTCCCTCCTATTACCATTCTATAACCTGGGCTCAGCAGAATGCAACAGTTCTCCAGCCACATTTCCGTCCAGCCCCACTTCCACTTCCAAAGGTGTGACCGCTGCACTTAGAGCTGTGAGGGGCACAGCATAGGTAGAATGGGGGAGCAGGAGCTGTGAAAAATGTCTTGATATTTCAAGAAATCAAATCATTTTTTAAAATATTTTGTAAATTTCCATTGTTAAATCTCAGTAAAGTTGATAAATGCTTTGTTAATCTGTTGCTTCATGCATCTAACAACGCTGTGTCTCATTCCTTGTAATCACATTCTTTGTTCAGAGAAGCCTTTTAGGTCTTTTGAATGGATTATACAATTACATTAAAGAGTAAAGACATATCAGAAGGCAGCTGTATTTAATTACAGCTGGTTTTTATTATGGGAAAAGTCAGTTTCAATAGGAAAAGGGAAATGTAACAAAATAGGATTTGAATAAAGCTATACTTTTTTATTTTAGCAGAAAAGTGTTAAATAGCTTGTATTCATAGAACCACATTGTCAAGACGAGTGCAGAACCAAATGAATGGAATAAAATTGCAAAATGCATTTAGCAAATGGAATATTTTAAAAAGCAAAATACATCTTAGAACCGAGCAGAGGAGTGGGGGTAGTTTGAGTCTTTTCAGCTTTTGATAAAGTTTCTTGGCATAGTAACTTACCGTTTTGGAATGTAGGACTTGCTCATTGAATGCAGCCGAGGCAGAATGTATGATGAAAATGGTGACCAGGAGCCCTAGCCCTGGACCCATAGTGCTAACTGATGTATAAACAGAAACAATGGTCTCTGCCTCAGGGACCTTACAATCCAGGACAAGAGACCACTGATGGAGCCAGACAGGAAGGGGAGTACAGGGAAACAATGAGACTTCGTTGCTCAGTGTGACAGGCTGTGGCATCAGCACACCAGGAACCGAAGCATGGCAAACTCCCTTTCAAGAAACATAGAACAGTAATGAAAATAAAACATTACATTTCTTGCAGGGCTCCCTTCCCCCTGCTGCTAGTTCTCTTGCTTTACCAGCAGGAAGGCATATAGAAAGACATTCCTTCCTTAGAGGCAGGAGGTGGGAGCTGTGGGAAACCAGGGACAGTTTTTAAACGGAATTACTATGTCAGCTGGAGTGGGATTTTTTTTCCCAAAATAATTATAGCAGTACAGTTCCTAGTGTGGATGCAGTTATACTGCTTTAAAAGTGCCTGGCATGGTATAGTTTATTCCCCTTCCCATAACAGATTAATCTATACCAATTTAAAGCACCTTTCCACAATTATAATTGTATGTGCACTAGAGGTGTTGTGTTGCTTTTAGAATTTAAAGTGGTACATCATTCTAGTGTAGACAAACTCTGAAAGAAACAATAGAAACCCCAAACTAGCCAGTTGCTAGGGTTTCCAGGTGTCCAGTATTCACCCTGACAGTCCGGTATTTTCGGCTCCTGTCTGGTAAAAAAAAAAATTCAGAGAATACTGGACACCTAAAATGTCCGGTATTTTCTGAATTTTTCCCCGTCCAGGAGGTGAAAATGCCGGGCACCTGGCCACCCTACAAACACTCAGTGCCCAGCCTCTTGTCACCCTCCCCCCCTCCCCGGAACTCCCCCTCTGGCTCTCAACACCCCCAGCCCCCCGACCCCAGCCCCCATGCATACCTGGTTCCTCAAGGCTGCCCGCACAAAATGGCTGCCAGCCAAAAGACCTAGGGGAGAACCCCCTTTTGCACGAGAACCTGTAAACCTCATTTTTTGAGAAATAAGGGTTCTTGCGCAAAAGGGTTTTTTTGAACAAAACGGACCCATCTACACTGCTTTTTTTTGCGCAAAAACCACTTCTGCAAAAAGCATCGGAAGACGATATGCAAACAAAGCGTGAGAAGTTGCTAATGAGCACTTCATTTGCATTGCCTCTTCTGCAAAAAAGAGGAAGTGTAGACGTAGCGCCCGTGGGCACTCTTACATCGATTTAAACCTGATTTATATAAATTCTGCTTAATGTAGTTAGAAATTGAAATGAGAGAAACTCTGTATAAACCAAGTTTAAATTGATGTAAGAGTGTATGCACAGGAATTTGCCACTAAATCACTTTAAACTAGATCACTTTTAAACAACCCTTTTGTTAAACTGGTGCAAGCTGGTGAGCAGGCAAGGTCTGAGTTGCCAGAGCTCTCTGCTCTGTGTGCACCAGTCATTCCTCAGTGTCTTGCTGATTCTTCCTGGACGGGAGCGGCAGAGTCTCATTCTGAGTAAATAGATCCTTTTTTGTTGGCAAGGCACAAATCCTGGATTCCATGACCAACATGTGGCTTTGTTTATCATATTTCCTTCCACTAGGTCACCCAAGGCTTTGAGTCCTACTATGAGTGGGCAAATGTGTTTGAATATGCCAGGCTAGGTGTGTGACATAGCTAGATCACAGCCCTCTTAATACTTGGAAATGGCATGCGTGGGACTGGTGTGCTTACTGTGGAATCCAAAGGAGAAGTCACACCTGGCTTTGTCTACAGAGGCAAACCAAGTGTGTGTTTGCAGTCAAGCTAACAGATGGTTCTCAAACTGTGGGTCAGGGCCCGCAAAGTGGGTCACTGGAATTAACTGGGGCCCAGGACCAAGCCCCACTATCTGGGGTTCAAAACACCCCACCCAGGACCCAAGCCCAAGAGCTTCATCCCTGGGTGGCGAAGCTTAGGTTAGACCCCCTGCCTGGAGCTGAAGCCCTTGGCTTTGGTCCCCCTGCATGGGACTCAGGCAGGCTCAGGCTTTGGTCCTTCCCCTGAGGGCATTGTGTAGTAATTTTTGTTGTCAGAAGGGAGTTGCAGTGCAATGACGTTTGAGAAGTGTTGAGGTAGTGTAAGGCTTAGCTGTTACTGTAGGACAAGCTGAAATGATCTTGAGGGAGTTAAATTGTGTATCATGGGTGTGAACAGGAGGAGGGGGAGGGGAGAATTTCAGTTTGGGAAAGCTAACTTGATTGAAAAACTCCCCCTGGTAGCCTGTGTAGGTAAAGCCACATGCAAGGGGAGCTTCCACTTTTTTTTTTTTTTTTTTAATTTCTTGAGGCCAGAGATGTCTGTTCCCAAACTACACACTCAGTTACCTAATGGTTGTGTTATCTTCAGTTTGTGAGCACTGCTGTCTCCTAATGGATGACCATCTCCTGAAGGAATGAACTGGTTCCTAAATCATTCATCTGCCTCCTAAACTTGAGCCCTGGATTTCATAGGGACAGGGAGCAAGTGAGGAAAGCTCCGACACCTGTGACCTAACCCTCTCTGTCTCCTCGTGAAACAGGTTTAAATGGGATGAACAGCAGCATATGGGAGCACTTTGCTTCTGGGAGTTTTTCGCCCAGTACCTCACCTGCGTTTCTGTCAGGTCCAGGTGCTGCTGAGCTGGCGAGACTGCGACAAGAACTGGATGAAGCCAACAGCACAATTAAGCAGTGGGAGGAGTCCTGGAAACAAGCCAAACAGGTACAACGCAATTTGGAGGGGATGCGGCAGTGGGATGTCAAGGCATAGATAAAGAGGCTTTTCCAAACTTAGAGGGGAGGTAAAGTGCTATAATGCAGAGCCTCTTAGAGCCAGATTCCCTTAAGCCTCTTTACACTCACTTACCAAGGGATAAAGGAAAGAGAGCTGATATGGTTAGGAGCTGGAATGGTCTAAGGCCTTATCTACACACTGAAGTTGCACCAGTTTAACAAAAGGTGCCATCTTAAACTGATTTTGTTGCAGTGGCACAAAAGACTATGTGGACATTTTGTATTTCAGTTTAAAGCAAATATATTTCGTTTTCGTTTATCAATTAGGAATCTGTTTAAGCTAAACTGAAATCAGCGACTTTTAAACAGAAATAATCTCCATACAGAGACTCACACCAGTTTAATTAAACTGGTATAAAATTGCACCCCTTTGGTTAAATCAGTGCCTCTTTCCCATGTAGGTAAGACCTTAGTTACTGCAGATACTGGCACTGATTTTAACTTGCACTTGCTTACATCCTTCAATTAGCCACTTATTTTTGGCACACCTCTCCTCTGGTCTCTCAGGATTAAAGTTATGCCAGTGCGCACACCTCCTTAGTCTGACCCACTGAGTTTAAGGGGGTGTAGATGACATGTTGGTATATTGTTTTGAATTTAAATTGGTTAGTAAAAGGGAGTTTATACTGACTCTTTTTTTTTTTTTCATGGACTTGCAGGCATGTGACGCTTGGAAGAAGGAAGCAGAGGAAGCGAATGATCGCGCCAGCACAGCCAACATGGAATGTGAGCTGGCCCGGGAGCAGAGGGAAGCCCTGGAGCTGCAAGTGAAGAAACTCCAGGAGGAGCTGGAGAGGATCCATGCAGGCCAGGACCCCCAGATCCTGCGCTCATTTTCTGATCTAGAGACTCTCTCACTCTCCACACTGTATTCCCTACAGAAACAGCTGCGCGCCAATCTGGAGAAAGTCGACAAGGTGAGCATGAGGGACCTTGGGGTGGGAGCATTCCATTTACCTCTTACTTTCCATTTGATCTTTTTTGCTCAGCTGAGTGGATATAATCAAACTGAGTTATAATTAGGTTAAACAAATGCTGTAGCCCTGGTCTTTACAGCTCCCAAGGCCAGGCTAGAGCTTAAATCTTAAGTAGGTCAGGGAATAGAACCTAAAAGTATCCCGGAACCCAGCCGTCAATACACCAGTATGTGCTGTCTCATTTTCATTTGATAACGCTGATGGGAACATACCCGGCCACATGCAGGTGGAGGGGCTTTCCCTTCTCCCCAACACCTCCCTTGTTTCTGATGGATTGTGGTTTGCTTTGTCCTCTCTTACAGGCAGTATTTCAGATGCAATCAGTGAAATGTCTTAAGTGTCAGGAGGAGAACCGGGTGGTGTTACAGTGCCAACACGCCGTGCTGTGTGAAATGTGTGCCGAGGAGGGCGAATGCCCCATCTGCCATCCTAACAGGCCACACACGCTCCAGTCGTGACCCTTCAAGGACACTTGGTTTCTCATATCACATAGAACTTTTTAACTTTATATATATATATATATATATATATATATATATATATATATATATAAATTAGTTGCAGAGCACTTTTTAATATTTTACATCCCCTATCTAAACTGCCCCTCTCCCACTCCCCACTAACTCTAACTGTTTAGGAACTTTGAGAGCTGTTTTTAATACAGCACCAAAGGCCATCTGCAAAGAGTCTGTGTTTTTCCTCTTTTCTATTTAGGATATAACAAATTTTGACTATTTCAGGGGAGTTGGAGTTGGGGAGCAGGGTCTCCAGGTGCTCTCCAGAGTGGGGGTTGGACCTATGCGGGAGGAAGGAGATGAATTTACATTGCTTGATCATGTCCTCAAACCTTTACTGACCCAGCTTGTTAAAGCTGTCCCCGCTGACAGGAGCCCTATTGGATGTCTGGTGATTTAGAGCTTTGCTTGCTCGGTTTGCCAATCTCTGAATACTCAAGAACTTTATCTGTCCATTTAAACATCAAAATTCACTTTTTAGAAGGGTGGGTTTTTTTACACGATTTGTATATTTGTAAGAAAACAAGAAAAGGGAAAAAATACTGCATTCAAAGCAACTCAGGCCAGGCCAGTGGCTAGTGTCAATTGCAGGACAGTTTGAGGTCTTGGGTTTGAGAGACCTAAGAAATACTGCCCAGCTGGCAAACGAAGGCTAGTCCATAGAAGGGAGGTGGAACAACGGATTCTGTTTTTCCTGTACCCCCTGGTGGCATGTCTTTGGAGATGTATTTCAGTGTCAGGCTGGATGGTAGTCTGGGGACATGCTTCACAATCATTGCTGATATAGAAGCAATTCCAAGAGGCGAGTGGGAATGACAGCTTAGGAGCTGAGTTATGAGGTGATATCCCACTTGAACTGGCCAGATATTTCCTATGTCACTGCCACAAGACTAATAAGGTTCCCACAGCTCTGTGCTCTCCCGGATTTTCTGGTGGATGAGGCTGAAGCCTGAGCTCTTCCTGGGTTTTGAGGCAGGACTCTCACCCATTTGTAATTTTTTTCTGCCAGAGCATCCTGATAATATTTAGCACTTTCAGTAATGAATTCTCACAAGAGCCCTGGGCAGGATGCTCTTTCCAGGAGCAGAGCTATTGCTGTGCCATGATAAACAGAGATGTCCACACCAACCCACTTATTTCGGTCGCTAACAGGGACTGTTCAGCTAAAACAACCATGCAGTTTGCAGGACAGTGATAACTACTCCTCTTACTGTTCCCCAGCTGCAGTCTTGCTACAGGTGCCAGTTATGCTCATGCTATTGACACAGCATTATGCTGATGGCAACAAAAGTATTTCCATCATGGAACAAATCATTGTTCTATCTATTCCAGCCAATGCCAGAGGCTTCAGAGACAGGTGTAAGTTATTTCTTTCTCATCCACATCTGACCACTTTATGTGCTAAAGCATGATATCTGATAACACTTGAGATTTTTAAACTTAGGTAGTGTAACTGCAGATACTGTTCTTATTCACATACATGTATAACACTGATGTGAAACTTTACTAAAGCCAGTTTGTCCAGTAATGTCCAGTAGCAGAGAGTTTCACGGGTTAATATACCCTTTTCCTTGTTGCAAGGAAAATCTTCCCATGTCCTTGGGTTCTCTCACTTTACTAACTCCTGCTGTGCAGGCTCATCCTTTGGACATGTAGCTTTCTGCAAACCCTGACTGGATCCTTCCAAGGGATCTGACCTCCTGTGAGCACCATGTACCTGTACCTCCAAGCACCATCAGCAGGGGAACTCATACCAGCTTCTACTTGTTCACTTGGGCTGGCATTGCAGTTTACTCCTAGGTTAGTATAGTGGGGAAGGGAAGAGGTGAGAACTTCCAGATCAGCCATACACCAGCAGCAAGTTTCCCTCCAGGAAGAACAAAATGCCACTGGCCTGGACCCTGTCTAGTAGCTGAGATTTTCTACACCCTTTTTCTAATTGTAAATTGGCTTCGTATTTCAGGGGGACGACAATAACCTGCTGGGTTTCCCAACCAACTGGGGGGTCATTAATTGGTATTTAATTTCTTTTGCCAAATAGGACAGGCAGGCTATGGGGCACTGGGTCTCACAGCTCTGAATAGGCACTGCAAATAGACTGAGGTTAATGGGGCAAACTCCCCTTTCAGCTACAAAATGCGCAGCTCACACTGGGTGTGTATCTGAGGCCTGAGTTTGACACTGTCTATTATTGTCTATTTGTGGCTCAATCCTGCAATATCTGCAGGAGCAAAACTCCCATCAGAGTCTTTCTCTAAGTGCTTTTTAATGCACCAATTGCAGGCAAACGCTAGTCTAGACAGTATAACACGCATTGGAAAGCACCCGTTTGGTCCGAAAGGACTCTAACTTCCACCTCTGCGAGTTTTGCCTGCATTCAAAACCGAAGGATTGGGTCTTTAATAGGGTTGTTAGAGAGTAGTCAACTACTTGACTACCTGATTAGCATAAGCTTATCGGGTAGTCGAGTGTAGTACTCAACTACTCGCTTTCCCTTCACCTTCCCCTTGCTGCCTCTGTATGAGAGGCAGCAAGGGGGTGGGGAGAATAGGAGACAGTGCTGGGCAGGAGCTGGCTTAAAAGACAGTTCCCCCAGCACTATCTCTGGAGTGCTGCCAGTCCCCTCCCTCCCCACCCCTGCATCTATCAGAGGCGAAGGGGGGATAGAGGAAGCTGCTGTGGCGGCCAGGGCTGGCTGGGGCCAGGGGCTGCTCCAGCAGCAATCCCTGCCCACGACCAGCCCTGACCGCCACAAACAGGGGCTGCTGTACTTGGCAGGAACCGGGACCGAGCAGTCTTGGCTCATGGTGGTCCGGGACACTGCATCTCTGCATTTTAAATGTAGTAAGAGCCCGGTGGCTCTTACTACATTTAAAATGCAAAGCCACAGCGCGGGTGGGCTCCCAGAGCTGGCACAAGTTGGGACTGCTCAGTCCCACCTCGAGCCGGCTCCGGGAGCTACCCCCGCTGCAGCTCTTCAGAGCAGTCCTTATTGACTAATCGTGTAGTCGATACAAATCATGTAATTGATACAAATAGCCACAATTTAACATCCTTAGTCTTTAATCCCATCAGTGACTCCTACTTCTGGTTGATTTCCCTACCCTGGAAGTGCACTGGAAACCCCAGCAGCCCATGGTTGATAATAGGAACAATTAAACTGTTACCAGAGACTTTCAATGTATTTTGTATTTAATGCAAGGAAATAATTAGATTTGCTTCCATGATTCCATCCTTCCTCTGCAGGGAAGGGGTTAATATGCATTCCCAGATGATCTCTAAGTGCAGCTCTGTGTAGTTGTCCCCCCCTTAACTTGTTTTTGGTAAAAATGGTTTTTTCTATGTGTATTTTATTGTAACTAGCATCCATTTTTACTTTTTTTTTTTGTATGGAGAGATACCGCTGGGTAACTATTGTGGCTATGTTGTTTGGTTATAGCCTTTGAATGTCTGTGCCATTAGGTGGGACTGGTCTCAAAGACCTGCCAACCTGCCTTGGTTTGGTCTTAAGGAAAGATCATTCATTAAAATGTGTGAAAATTCTTTTTTTAAAAACAAATGAAAAACTATAAAAAGGGGGGGAAGGAAAAATCCAATGAAAATGAAATTTACTCAACTGTTCTAGTAACTAATGGAAAAATAATAGGAAATAAGTTCTCAAATCAGGTCTGTAATATTTATAAGCTCTGATCAGCTTATATGGTTACTGGATGGAAATTGGTTTGTAACATTTATTTTTGTTAACATTCTGGTTTATTACTCTCCTTCCTGTAAGATTGTCCAGTGTGACCCTGTGCTCTTTGGACAAATATATTTTGGCTGAATAATTGCAACTGATTTCCACAGGGGAGGTTCAATGGATGCATTCCCCTCTCCTCCCAAGGTAACATTAAAAGGATTTGGTAATTTCTCAGTGATGCAAAACTAGCTGGTCATGTTGGAGGATGACACATTTCCCCGTTTGTCAGATTTCTTAGCCAAGGGGGGTGGGGGGGGGGAACAAGAGAAATTCCAACCTGCCGTGCAACATTATTTGCCTTCTGAGCAAATAACAGTGTCTCTGTGTAATACTTACCCTGAAGGACCAAAGAATACAAATTGGAATCAAATCCTAATCTCTGCCCTCAATTCCTGCTTCTCCACTGTCCCCCCCCCCCCTCCGGAATCACGGTAGAAGCAGTTGAAAGGATTGGCACAAGGCATGAAGTGTGTCCCTTCCCCCCAGTACATTGTATTTTGAGTCTTTTATACATTGACTTTTCCTCTCCTTCCTCTGGTCCTTTTAACAAAGGTTTTTTAAATCTAGGTTTCTATGAATTTGTAATTGCTGCTCTTTCAAAACATGCAATATCTGAAATGTGAAGGATTTCTTTTGCTCCAGATGAAATAGAGGACTTGATCTTTGTGTATTTGATGAATATTTTTCGTGCCCTTTTCTTGCTAGAAATTAAAAATAAACTAAGAAAATAAGAGTGAATTCAGGGGGACAAAAGAGGGGCTCTCTAGCAGCTGTTGACTTTACATCATCTGAGCCAGAGGATATTTGCATGGAGCCACAGTGCTGCTTTTAAAGCAACAGGATTCTGTGATCAGCTTTTGTGTTTTATTAAAAGGGGGTTTGCAGAAATATTGGTGCTAATGTAGCCATCCACTATAATGTACTGTCACATGCTATGTATTTTGGAGCAGAAAAGTCCACAGCGTAATGAATGGGATAATTAAATCAGACCAAAAGGACCCTTCTGTGGAGTGAGTCACATTAAAAGGAGAAAAAAAAGTTTAAGTCAAAGTGGACAATTTCCAGCTCTTTTGACTTAGCATCTGCCAAATGTGTTGCTAAGTAGATAAGGTGTGTCTGGGAACAGCCTCCCCCCCTGCCCTCCCAGATCCCACTCCTCCACACAAAGTCCTTATTGGATAATTTTCATTTTCTTTCAAAAATGTCTCATAGTGTTGGAAGGGTTCACTACAATCGCTGACCTCAATGACTAATTCTGCCTGTTTGGCAGTTTCCTAGCCCTGATTAGAGGGAAGGGAGTATTCATTATGTTGTGAAACCCCAGTATTCTTGAAGGTCAATAAACTTCTACTTTAGTATAAAAAATATACAAGTCTGTCCACTTGAAACATATGAATTAGAGCAACAATATTCTACATACATACTTACATATATCTATATCTCTATCTATATATATATATATATATATATACACACATACATAAAAATGCTAGAAAATCTCCTTAGAGAATAGCTTTGAGCCTGAGAATTTCTCCATGTTTGGGAGGCTATAGTGCATTTATATAGCTTAGGGATACTCAGGCCATCCGTCACTGATCTCCTGACCATATAGACACCCAACCAAAGCCAAACTGTGGCAGAGGGGAAAGTGGTACAGTAGTTGGGTGATCAGAGAAAATGGCCCAAATAGGGAGCACAACATTTTATCATCCCCAAAAGGGATCTCTGCAGCTGTTCTTATACTGAAGTGTTTTATACTTTCCTTACATCTCCAAAGCTTAACCTGAGCCACTAGCAAGGGCTTGCACAGTTCAGACAATGAAGAGAATTCCTCACTGTGTGAGGAAGAGTTTAACGCTGAATGGACTCAGTAATTTGTTGCTGTTCCACTAGCCACAATTCATCCTCTTGTTCCCTCTTCCTCCTCCCAGAAGGCAGAATATTCTTACCCGTTTTCTCCTCCAGGATTATAATAATCCCTGGAGCATTGCAAACAGAAAATAGATGTTACTGGTGTCAAGAAAAGTATTGCAAAAGTGAAGTATTCCTGCAAATTAGTGACTGTGGATCAAAGATCTCTATGGGGCTTCCCCACTCTGTAGCTTCCGATGTTAAAACAAAATAAAAACGTTTAACAATACACACTACAGTAGATCTGGTGGCAGTTCTTGACCAATCTCTCTCTTGGAATTCCCAGAGAAGGAGCATTGGGAAGGAGCATCCCTCAGTCTGTGTAGACGGTGGCAGAATGGTAATCCGTGGTGTGTACAATGTGTTGTTGATTCCATGTATAGACTGTGATTTCAGCTGTCGTTCTTTCTCGTATTCTGTAAATACGTGTTTTTGCTGTCGGAAACCTGGTTTAGACTCTTTTTCTTGGCAGAATGAATTTGCATGTGGGGCTGGAAGGAATGCAATCTGTGTCACAGTTTCCAAGGGCAGGATGGATTTTCTAGAGGACAATAAATTTTTATTTTTTTGCTAATAAAAAAAAATCCCAAGCTGCTTGTGTATGTATGTGCACACAGTGCATCCGGTCAGTGGGGTGAACTTTCTGCGTGCCTTGACCCTGCTTTTGGAAGCTAAAGAGTTTGTGAAATGAAGCCAATTACTGATCCAGCTCACTGGGATACAACACTAACAAAGGCTGGGTGCCTCCCAGACAGCTCTTTAGCTCACATTCCTTTCCCAAAGAGTTTACAGTCACGATTTGTATAAGTGAACCACATGAAGGGAGTGTATACGATAATATAACACATCTGAGACAGTCTCATCAATGGAAAGACGGAGTCATAAGAAACACTTGGTAGGTGACTCCAAACTAGCCGGATTCATGAGATTTAAAACTCCTTCAGCAGGGCTCGGTCTCATTCCTCCTGTCTACTGCCTTGCTCCTTGCACCGAGGGATGTAGTGCTGCTGTTCTGATGTGGTAGCATTTCCCATAAATACTGACATCAAATTCAAGGCAGGGAGGAATCAGGCTCCTGCCCAGGGAAGAGAACGTCACCCTATTCCCCTGATCAATGGCAAAATGGCTGCTAAATGAGCCACAGTTAATTAACCCCAGGGGGGAAGGAGGGGTTGGGATTTTTTTTAGAAAAAAACATTCCCAATCACAACTTGGGAAGACCTCTACAGTCTACAGCCAAGTGACTTCCTTTGTCTCGGGCTATTTTCCAATAGGGATGTAAAATCCCATTTAATTAGTTAAACATTATGGGGGAGCTGACTGGGGGAGCTGCTCCAGCCAGGCTGGAGCGGCCCCCACCATGGATCACGGCTGGTCCAACCAGGCTGGAGTGCCCATGGTAGGACAGAGGGGTGCTCCAGCCCCCACCGGTTGACTGGTTAAACATTCACATCCCCACTTTCCAACCAGAAGCCTCAGCTGATGATCCAAGATTTTTGAAAGTCGCTAGTGGTGTTTGGTGCCCAATATGAGACACCCTAAGAAGGCTGGAATTCTAAGGAAATGCCAGTCTCCCTCCTAAAAATCATGTCTGTCTAAGGTGTCTCAGCTCTGGCCCCTAAAATCTGTTGTCCCTTTGGGAAAAATCTGGCCTCTATTTCAATAGTTCACCTTGCTTGCAAAGGATCCCAGGTAGCCTCTGCTCTCTCCTGCTCTGAGGACACTAGTCTCAGCATCTGGTGGTCAGGTCAGTAGCTACTATCTCATAGACTTTAAGGTCAGAAGGGACCATTATAATCATCTAGTCTGCCCCCGTGCACAATGCAGGCCACAGCATCTCACCTACCCTCTCCTACAATAATCCTCTCACCTATATCTCAGATATTGAAGTCCTCAAATGGTTTAAGGACCCCAAGATGCAGAGAATCCTCCAGCAAGTGATCTGTGCCCCATGCTACAGAGGAAGGCGAAAAACCTCCAGAGCCTCTGCCAATCTACCCTGGAGGAAAATTCCTTCCCGACCCCAAATATGGTGATCAGCTGAAGCCTGAGCATGTGGGCAAGACTCACCAGCCAGACACCCAGGAAAAAGTTCTCTATAGTAACTCCTAGCATCCCACCATTGGCCTATTTACCACTGATAGTGAAAGGTCAATTAGTTGCCAAGATCATGTTATCTCATCAAACCTTCATAAACCCATCTAGCTTAATCTTGAAGCCAGATAGGTCTTTTGCCCCCACTACTTCCCTTGGAAGGCTGTTCCAGAACTTCACTCCTCTGATGATTAGCAACCTTCGTCTAATTTCAAGTCTAAACTTCCTAATAGCCAGTTTATATCCATTTGTTCTTGTGCCCACATTGGTACTAAGCTTAAATAATTCCTCTCCCTCCCTGGTATTTATCCCGCCAATATATTTACAGAGAGCAATCATGTCTTCCCTCAGCCTTCTTTTGGTTCAGGTAAACAAGCCAAGCTCCTTGAGTCACCTTTCATAAGACAGGTTTTCCATTCCTCGGATCATCCTAGTGGCCCTTTGTACTTGTTCCAGTTTGAATTCATCCTTCTTAAACATGGGAGACCGGAACTGCACCCAGTATTCCAAATGAGGTCTCACCAATGCCTTGTATAACAGCACTAACACCTCCTTATTTCTACTGAAAATACCTTGCCTAATGCATCCCAAGACCTTATTAGCCTTTTTCACGGCCATGTCACAATGGCGGCTCATAGTCATCCTGTGATCAACCAGGACTCCGAGGTCCTTCTCTTCTTCCGTTACTTCCAACTGATGTGTCCCCAGCTTATAACTAAAATTCCTGTTATTAATCCCTAAATGCATAACCTTACACTTCTCACTATTAAATTTCATCCTAGTGCTATCACTCCAATTTACAAGATCATCCAGATCTTCCTGTATGATATCCCGATCCTTTTCTGAATTGGCAATACCTCCCAACTTTGTGTCATCCGCACACTTTATTAGCACACTCCCACTTTTGGTGCCTAGGTGAGTAATAAAAAGATTAAATAAGATTGGTCCCAAAACTGATCCCTGAGGAACCCCGCTAGTAACCTCCCTCCAACCTGACAGTTCACCTTTCAGTATGACCTGCTGTAGTCTTCCCTTTAACCAGTTGCTTATCCACCTCTCAATTTTCATATTGATCCCCATCTTTTCCAATTTAACCAGTAATTCCCCATGTGGTACTGTATCAAATGCCTTACTGAAATTGAGGTAGATTAGATCCACTGCATTTCCTTTATCTAACAAATCTGTTACTTTCTCAAAGAAGGAGATCAGGTTGGTTTGGCACGATCTACCTTTTGTAAAACCATGTTGTAATTTGTCCCAATTGCCATTAACCTCAATGTCCCTAACTACTTTCTCCTTCAAATTTTTTTCCAAGACCTTGCATACTACAGAGGTCAAACTAACAGGCCTGTAGTTACCCGGGTCACTTTTTTTCCCTTTCTTAAAAATAGGAATTATATTAGCAATTCTCCAGTCAAATGGTACAACCCCTGAGTTTAGAGATTTATTAAAAAAATTTTGCTAATGGACTTGTAATTTCAAGTGCCAGTTCCTTTAATATTCTTGGATGAAGCGTATCTGGGTCCCCTGATTTACTCCCATTAAGCTGTTCGAGTTTGGCTTTTACCTCGGATATGGTAATATCTACTTCCATATCCTTATTCCCATTTGTTATGTTGCCATTATCCCTAAGCTCTTCATTAGCCTCATTAAAGACTGAAGCAAAGTATTTGTTTAGATATTGGGCCATGCCTAGATTATCCTTAACCGCCACTCCATCCTCAGTGATTAGCGGTCCCACTTCTTTTTTTGTTTTTTTCCTATTTATATGGCTATAAAACCTTTTACTATTGGTTTTAATTCCCTTTGCAAGGTCCAACTCTACATGACTTTTAGCCAGTCTCACTTTGTCCCTACATGCTTTAACTTCAATAAGGTAGCTTTCTTTGCTGGTCCTTCCCATCTTCCACTCCTTATATGCTCTCTGCTTTTTCTTAATCACCTCTCTGAGATGCTTGCTCATCCAGCTTGGTCTAAAACACCTGCCTATACATTTTTTCCCCTTTCTTGGGATACAGGCTTCTGATAGCTTCTGCAATTGTAACTTAAAATAATCCCAGGCCTCCTCCGCCTTTAGATCCATAAATTCTTTAGTCCAATCCACTTCCCTAACTAATTTCCTTAATTTATTAAAGTTAGCCCTTTTGAAATCAAAAACCCTAGTCTCAGATTTATTTTTGTTTATCCTTCCATTTAGTTTGAACTGAATTAGCTCATGATCGCTTGAGCCAAGGTTGTCCCCTACAACCATTTCATCTATGAGGTCCTCACTACTCACCAAAACCAAATCTAAAATGGCATCCCCCCTTGTTGGTTCAGCAACTACTATCCTAAGAGGCACCCCCAGTCACTGTGGCCAACTGCTCCCTGGCCACTACCAGGGAGCTGCTGTGATGCAGCAAACTGCAATAATGTGGTTTAATTACACTTTTTCATCACCTCTGGCACGGGGGTGGAGGCTGTAGCTAGGTGGAATGTTTGCAGGGGTTGGTAACCAGCCTATCTGAATAACAGGAAGGCAAAGCAACACCCATCACCGCTTCCAGTTAGAGTGGGTGACTAATCTCCTCTGTCATCCCCAGCTCCCTCAAGCTTTGCAGAACATTCCCCCCAAACCTTCTGAGTCAGCATGGCAAAAGTCCCTGCTAAAGCCATGCTCCTAACTACAGGAGGACTAATAATAATGCTTCAATGGCCTTGGCTTCCAGATCTAGCTAGAGGGAGCTTGTTCTATGGCCATAGCTCAATGTGGGGTTCACACCTCCTGGCCTGCAGTAGCTCCAACTGCTAGTAGGGTTCTTCTTTGAGGGCTTATTTTTGTGGATTCCAGTCAGGTGTGTGCACACACATGCATGGTGGCCGATAGATTTTCCCCTAGCAGTATCCATAGGGTGGGTCTGGGGTCGCACATTCATGGCATCCAAGATAGAGCCCGCCTCGGTTCTTTCTTATCACCATAGCTGGAACTTAGTTTGGTCTTCATCCAGCACCTTGGTCAGCAGTTACATTGTTCTTTGTATAGCGCGGTAGTTTATAATTGGTTAGTTATGCTTCCTGTTTCCCCTGCCACGGTCTCTGGGGTTTAAGATCTGTAAGAACTGCATAAAGCACATGCCAAAGAGCAACCCCACACATCCTGCTTAAGGTGTCTGAGAGAAGATCACCAAAAGGCTGCTGTAAGGTCTGTCAGGAATTCCGAGTAAGGACTCTGAAGGAAAGAGATCAGCGGCTGAAGATCCTCCTCATGGAGGCTGCTCTCCAACCTCACTCAGACCCCAGCGCTGTAGCCACTTCTGCTAGCACATCTTCCTTGGTGCATAGTGCACTGGTGCCCTCTTTAAGGGAGCAGGCACAGAAAAAGGACATACATAAAGAGCCTCCAGGATGCTTCAGTCTTCAGCACTGATCAGTTGCTGGTGCAGAAGAAAAGGGTTGAGCAGGGACATTCACTTCATAAACCAGCCATCTCACCAAGGCTTAGAGATGCAAGGTTTGGGCATGCCAACTCCCACCCAGGTGGGGCAGTTGAGTCCAAGCACACGCACTTCCTGAATGCATCGGACAGCCTGACACTTCTGTTGACGCCTGAGCTGTTCCAAGCGGCTCTGGACAGCCTCGCTCTCACAACACTGTTTTCACCACTTAGGAGCACGATGGCGCCAGCACTGAAGGCGCTGAGTCCAGTGCAGTCCATGGGGAAAACGGCTATGATGTTGCACTGTTCCCCCCACCCCACCTCAGCACCATCAAACTATGGGGCAGGCCTCTGGGGACAGGAGCAGATCACCAGACTCATGACGCTTCACCTCTGGGGGTGTGGCTCCACCCTGGTCCTCATACTCCAAGGCATCGGAGTCAGAGTCAGCCACCTACCACTCCAAGCACAGCAGGAGTAGGAGCCATTGGTCATCCTCCGGACAGTGCAGGAGATCCTGACCGGAGCATTAGCCTCAGTGGCAGAACCCAGCCCAATAGTACTTCTGGACCCCATGGGCCTTCCATCAAGCCTAGGGTAGGAGCCTGGGCTCTCATTTGGCTTGGTGGTGTCAGCCACATTTGACCCACCAGATGTCTCTTGCGCTGTCACCTGCACCTGCGTCCATGGTGCTGACAACGCTGATGGTTGCGCCTGACCCACTGCTGCATTCGGCACCGGTGCCACTGACCATCCCAGCTATGAAGTTGGCAGCATCTTTGGCGCCTTCTCCATCAAGGCAGCCACAGCACCAACCATGGCATCAATCCCGACTTCGGCGCCTACACCAACACCAACTGCCACCCCAGCACAGATTCCTCAACTGACGGCATTTTCGGCTTTGATCTGGGGCCAGCATAGACATTCAGAACAGCGCCTCCCTTGGCATCGTGTCTTCCTGTGGTACCTTCCATCCCACGTGACCCAGCCAGAATCTGTCCCCATTGATGGCCGCCGCCTCCTCTTCTCTGGACAAGGTGCTATCAGATGCTGGTCGCCCCAGCCCTGGAGGAGTCTAGGGCACTGCAGCAATTACTACACAGTGGCCTAGGGGCCCAGCATCAATGCAGGGGAGGTTATGGATGAGGCAGACTCTATGGTGGACAACCTGTCATCGTCGGGCCCCTCTTGTATAGCCCTGCTCCTTATTAAGACAATTTTGGACATGACCAAGACCTTATGGCAGCCCCCAGCCTCCTTGCCATCTACTGCCAAGCACAATGAGCGCAGGTACATTGTGCCCTCTAAGGGCTATGAACACCTTTACACCCACTCACCACCTGATTCGTTAGTGGTGGATGCTGTGACCCAGAGGGAGCTGCAGGGTTTCCAAGACCCTTCCCCAAAAAATAGGGATGTGAAGAAGCTGGACCTATTTGGATGCAAAATCTATTCCACAGGAGGCCTGCAGCTTTGCATCGCTAATCAGTGGGCCATTGTCAGCCACTGTGCCTTCAACAGCTGTTCAGGGATGGCTAAGTTCCCAGAGCTGCTCCCCCAGGACTCCCATGCTGAGTTCTCAGCTCTTGTTGAGGAGGGTAAGCTGATTTCTCGAGCATCATTTCAGGCAGCCCTAGAGGCAGCAGATGCTGCTACCAGGTTGCTACAGAGGTTGCTATGAAACGAGGCTCATGGTTCCAGGTGACGGGCCTCCCCTTTGAGGTCCATCACATTATACAGGGCAGGCCTTTTGAGGGGGCCAACCTCTTCTCTGAGAAGATTGGACAAAAGGCTAAATAGTCTTAAGGATTCCAAAGTCACCCTAAGGTCCCTGGGACTCTACATGCCTTCTACCCAGAGACATTTCAGACCACAACCCACACAGCTTCAGTGCAGAACTTACAGGACAGCTCCAGAAGCCGCAATAGGAGTGGCAGAAGGAGGCTACGTCAACCTTCTGGCCAAATCTCAGGACATCTGAAGTCGTCTTCAGGTCCAAAGCCTGCCTGTTCGAGGCATGGTCAAAGATGGTATACCATACCTGACCACGGATACACGCCGTCTTACCTTTGCATCCTGACTATCGCCTTTCTACCATGCATGGTCCTGCATCACTTCAGACCAGTGGATGGTCCACACAGTGGAGATGGGATACTCCATCCAATTCTGTGCCTTTCCATCCCCCATTCCTCATCCCTCTTCACGGACCCTTCTCATGAGCAACTCCTCATTTAGGAGGTGCTGTTGCTTCTAGCTATAGGGGCAGTGGTTCCTCAGGAGCACAGGGTGAGGGTTTTTGTTCCCAGTATTTCCTAATACTTAAGTGAAAGGCGGCCTCAGGCCCACCCTAGACTTACAAGAACTTAACAAGTTTGTAAAAAAGCTCAAGTTGCAGATGGTATCACTGGCTTCTATCACCACCTCTGGATCCAGCAGATTGGTATGCCAGCTTTGACTTGAAGAACGCCTACTTCCACCTTGCCGTCACTCGGCCCCACGCGAAGTACCTCAGGCTTGTGGAGAACAATACCCACTACCAATGTACAGTCCTCCCATTCAGCCCATCAGTAACATCGCAGGTCTTCACAGAGTCATTGCTGAGTTCTTGTGCAGACACCAGGTACAGGTATTCCTGTACCTCGACAACTGGCTCATCAAGGACACATCTGGAAGCCCAAATCAAATTCATCAGAGCCACCTTTGACAAGCTGGGCCTCCTGATAAACAGAGCAAAATCCACACTGTCCCCCGAGGACAGAAGTTACAGGGGCAGTACTGGCTTCAGGCTCAGACCTCTGCGATTGTGACTAGCGTCAGTGTAGTGCCCAGCTTGGAACAGCTTACATAAGGTCATCACCCTGTTCCTTGACTTCCTCCTGCGGTGGTTAAAACTGCAGGAATTTTACTCGGGGATCCCCTTCAGTGCTCCACAACTCTCTCGCTAGTGATCCATGCATCAGACCTGGGGTAGGAAGCTCATTTGGGGAACCTCAGGGCTCAAGGTCTCTAGTCTCAGATCGACCTGGCCCTTCACATCGATGTCAGAGAGCTCTGGGCGCTCTGCCTGGCATGCCAAGCCTTGCGGACAAACCTAACAGGCATTATGTATCAGTCATGATGGACAATACAACAGCAACATTCTATGTCAACAAACGGGGATGCACGCTCTTCTCCCCTGTGCTGAGAAGCCGTCATGCTGTGGGACTTCCGTAGAATGTTCCATACACCTGCAAGCCTTGTGTCTCCCCAGGCTAGAGAACAAGCTGGCAGATCACCGTAGCAGGTCATTTCAATTCCACCTGGACGTCACAAATTCAATCTCCCAGAGATGGGGCTTTCCCCAGATAGACCTATTTGCCATCTGATACAATAGGAAATACCAGCAATTCTGCTCCTTCCAGAACCACAGCCCAGGCTCCAGCACGGATGCATTCCTCCTCCCATGGGGAGGTCACCTCCTATACGCTTTTCCACCCATACCGTTGGTTCACAAGGTACTCCTCAAAATCTGATAGGAACAAGTTCAGGTCATATTGATAATGCCAGCCTGGCCCTGTCAGCATGGTACACAGCCACTGTTACCTGTAAGCTGAGCACTTGGGGAGCCACCCAGGAGAGATTTAAAGGCTGCCCAGCTGATTAGCAGAATGTTCACATCTGGCAGCATATGTTTCTACTGGTGGTGCACATCTGCACATGCCTCTGTGCATGTAAAATGTATTCTACACATGGACAGAAAAAAATCAGCCAGAGCATTGTACAGATCCCTTCTAGGCCCCAGTCACGTTACTGCTCTCCCTGGCCCTTCTGACCAAGATCATGGTAGTCTCCGACATCTGAACCTTGAATCACTGCACTTTGCACTGTGGATGCTCCAAGGCTGAACTCAATGGAGCGCCCATGCTCAGACCAGGTCAAACAAACCCTCATTGGCAGCAGGAAACGATCTACGAGAGCCACCTACTTCACCAAATGGAAGAGATTTTCAGTCTGGTTGCTGCAGCAGACTTTGTCCCCAACACTTCCTCAGTGCTGCTTATTTTGGGAGTATCTCGTCCATTTAAAGCAGCAAGGACAGTCAATCTTGTCAATAAGTCTTCATTCTAGCAGCTATATCAGCATCCCGCCCACAGGCACAGCGCTGCTCAGTGTTTGCAAACCTCCAGGGCCAATCAATTCTTAAAAGGCCTCAGTAGCCTTTACCCTCATGTCCCATCAACCCGTCTCTACCTGCAACCTCTGTGTAGTCCTCTCTAGGCTAACAGATGGCCAATTGAACTAGGGATGTTAGATATAGTTTAATGTAATAATTGTGTAACCACCAAATCTTAGCAGCTACACGATTATTCAATGGTCCCCAGGGGCAAAGCTGGCAGCCAGTGTGCTTCCGGCCCCACTCGCTGGGAGCTTGCTGCTACCCTGTGGTGCTGCCTCCGTATCAGAGGCAGCAGCATGGGGTGACAGGCAGGAGCCGGTCTGTGCAGGGAGATCACTCCTGGCAGTGAGTGTAGGGAGGGACTTGGGGGCAGGGTGGCCTGGGGGTGGAACAAGTGCAGGAAGAGGTGGAATGGGGCAGAGCAGCAGCTTAGGAAAAGGGGTGAAGTGGGAGCAGGATAGGAGGGGAGTGTCCTGGGCCCTGTACACCCCTAAGGGAGGGAGGGGCTGGCTGGGGCCTGGCCACTGTATAGGGCACCCCACACGCAGCACACTGCAATTCTGCGGTGTCCTACACAGCTGTGCCATTGTGATGGCTTTTCAGACAGGATACCCTGTGCCCAAACCCAAACCAGCCAGTGCTTAGTCTGTGGGAAACGGGTGAGGGGGCTCGACATGGTGCTGCTTCAGCAGCAGCTACTGCTGTGCCTGCCCCTCGAGGGGAAGGCCAGTTGCTGCAGGTACAGGGACTTGTGTCCCCAAAGCTGCCACTCGCTTTTGGGCCAGGCATTCTGGGCAAGAACTGGACACGGCGCCCTACCCCGGAGCAGCACCACAGATGTCTAAATTACTGGGCTTGTGCCAGTCACCTAGCTCCCGGGCAGCCTGAGGCCCCACTAAATGCTTTGGACTGAGCTAGTTGCCAACTGCTGGCTGGCCTCTGCCCGGGGCCTCAAGCTGTGGCCATGGGGCAGCCGGCCCCACATTAGCACCTAGGGAAGGAGCTAACATCCCTGCCTGACACACACACACACACACCCCCCACCTGGCTGTGCACTGGGGGGGGGGGGGGGAGAGAATTGCTGGGTAGGAGAGCAGCCAGCAGTTTGAAACCAGCTCCTGTTCTGTAATGCTCAGCCCCTGGGGCAGCACTGATTAAGCTCCAGGGGGGGCGCTGCAGCTGGAGGAGGCCAGCTCAGTGTCTGTTACCAGCGCAAGGGCACCAGCACAGCTGTCCCACGCTG
Source organism: Pelochelys cantorii (assembly GCA_032595735.1). Taxonomy (NCBI): domain Eukaryota; kingdom Metazoa; phylum Chordata; order Testudines; family Trionychidae; genus Pelochelys; species Pelochelys cantorii. Next base: position 19,678,514 of record CM064344.1, read on the forward strand.
CTCCCCCTGCTGGCCTGCCTCAGTATTGCTGTGCCCCTGCCTGGGCAGTGATGCCACAGAGGCCCAGGAGTGGCAGGAATGGAGGGGGTGCACGCATGGTATTTGCTGCTCAGGGGACCTCCCCCCCCCACACACTCTGTATTTTGGCATGCTCTCCCCGCATATGGGTTTTGGCTGTTCCATGCAGCATGTGAACTGGTGCAGCGCAAGCCTGCCCCTGCTGGGGCAATAATCACACTGGTGCAGAGCAGGCCTGCTGCAAGCCCTGAGTGCATGGCGGGCTGACCCTGACCAAAGGCTGGGGTGCAGAGTGGCAGTGGGGTAGGTGCAAGAAGCTGGCTGCTGCTGCTGCGCTGAGCCTGGAGGGGTTCCCAGCCTGCCCTGCCCTACCCACCGTGCAAGCAGAATGTGCGTGCCCCTGCTTGGGGGGTGGGGGGGGGCATTACTGCCCACTTTGCATTGCAGACACAAGTCTCACCCCCCCAGCAGGCCTCAGGAATGGCACTGGGGAGGGCAATGGCTGCCTGGGGCAGGGCAGGCCAATCACTGTGTCTATTTGGGTTCTCCCTGCAGAAACTCAACTCCCTTCGCCTCTGTCCCCCTTCTCTGAGGGCCCTCTGCTGACTCCAGTCCCCGCACCCATCAGTGCTCACTTCCCCCCCTACTTTCCCTCACATTCAGGGCCATCACATGGGGTAACACCCCTCCCCAAGCCACAGGTCTGCCCTTTCCTCAAGCCCCGCCCATGCTCCACCTCCACCCCTGAGCAATGTGGCCCAGGGGGGCCTGGTGTGGCGCCAGCAGCAGCAGCAGCAGCAGCAGGGGTTGCCCCCCGCCCCCAGCAGTGGGCACCAGAGTGTCCCAGCAGCCTGGAACAGCATCCGCCCCGCCACACCACCCTGCTAGCCTGTTGCACGCCACTTCTCTGTGGTGGTAGGCAGCGATGTGCAGTGGGCTGGAGCGTGGCATAGCAGGGTGGAGCAGGCTGCTCCAGCTGCTGCTGTGGGAGGTGGCCCCTGCTGCCACCAAGCCTGGACCCGTTTGGCCCAGCCATGAGACAGTTGGGGCAGCCCCCCAAAAGCGCAGCACTTGGGGCAGCTGACCCAAACCGCTCTGCTCACACGCATCAGGCTGGGGCACGGGACTGGAATGCTGCCAGGCTGGCACAGAGGTTGAGGGGACATGCAGGGTGCCAGCTCTGGGAGGTACTTACCGGAAGCTGGGGGAAGTGGCCAGCATGGCCAGCTCCTAGGCTCAAGGGTGGACAGGCGGCTTTGCATGGGGCCTTTCCCCACAGGTGCCATCCAGTGCAGTGCCCAAGGGCCATGGCTCCTAGCCACTGCGGAGCCAGCACACAGGATGGGGGAGCACATGGAGCCTCCTGGCCACCCATGCGCCTAGGAGCCAGGGGACATGCGCCACATCTGGGAGCCATGCAGCATGCATGCACTGCTGCTCCACGGCCCAGACTTAACAGCCTGGGTCCCTTTTCGACGGAGCAGTCTGGTCAGCATCCAGGCACCTGGCAGGCTGCATCTCCGTGCTGCAGGGCCTCTCTCTCAGTCACTGCCAGCAGCCGCCGCCATCACCACATCCAACAAGGTGGTGGCTGGTTTTAAAGCTTGTGAAATTCGGTCTCCAGGGCCTAGCACCAAACATGTTTGGCTGCACATGGGCAGCCACCTGGGAACGAAAGGTCTCAGCACAGCAGCTTGAAAATGTTCCAGGGGGTCAGGGCTCCCACCAGCCCTGCTGGTGCTATATGATGGAGCCACGGGCCGGAACACAGCTGGCTGCGTGCGGCAAAATGGGGCTCATTTTAGCTAGTCTGGGTTAGAGTGTGTTTTAAATAAATATGTAAGTCACAGTAACAACCAACACCACAGTGAAAGACTTGGACCATATAGCACAAAACGTGTCCGTATGGTCGGGTTGGTGAGGGGTGTTTTGGGCTGAGCATTCCTAAATGGGATTTGTCAGAACTGTTGTGGCACTTTCAACTGTTTGGGCCAATTGGAGACAAAAAAACGTTAAAATATCCACCTGTTTCACCCACCTGTCATGCTCACCTTTGGTTCTGGGTAGTGAGATGCAACAGCCTAGTCATTTTAGCAACCATCACCACTGCTGTGGTGCGCATAAATCATATACACATGGCAGAGAGTTCCACAGGTTAAAATTCTCTTTATTGCTTTTGCCACCTTGACCTGCAATCACAAACTTATTCTACACGGGCCGCGTGTTCTTGCGCAAGTAAACTGACATTCTAATGTATAAAATCAGGGCTTCTTGTGCCAGAACTCTGATGCTCCTGCTCAGGAATAAGCCCTCTTGTGCAAGAGCTCTTCCAGAAGAGGCCAGTGTAGACAGGCAACACGAATTTCTTGTGCAAGAAAGCCCTATGGTTAAAATGGCCATCAGAGCTTTCTTGTGCAAGAGAGCGTCTACACTGGCATGGATGCTCTTGCACAAAAGCACATGCCAGTGTAGACGCTCTCTTGCACAACTACTTTAATGCACGAACTCTTGTGCTAAAGTTTTTGCACAACATCACGCCAGTATAGATGTAGCCTTGCAGTAGTTGCATCATTTCTTTTACAGTGGGCACAAGGGTTTGGCTTTTAAAGGGCTGCCGATTTATTTTCAATACAAATAGTTGATGTGTGAGAACCTTACAGTAGGATTAGTTGGCATTTCCTTCCTCCCTTGTGAATACAGAATGGAGCTGTTCAGTGCTGAGTTGAAGCCAGGTACTTAGGAGTGGGGTGTCTGGGATAACAGCACCCCACCCCTGCCAGCTAGTGTTCAAGAGGAGAGCAGCGGAGGCACAATGAATCGCTGACACCCCACTGCTCCTCTCGCCCCTCAGGCCCTCTGGAGTTGACCCCGTCACACGATGTGCAGGCCCAGGGAGTCTCAGTCTCTGGTGAGTGCTGTCCCCAATGCCTGCTGTGGAGACTTGGAGCAACTCAGTCTCTGGCATGGGATGAGCAGATGCTGGGCCAGGGTCAGTGCCAGTGCCACAAGGGAAGGCACCCGGCTGGGCTCAGGTGGCCAGGTAGAGGGCTGGTTTGGGTTTCCCTTGTGGCTGCAGTAGCATGAAAAGTGCAGCCACCACAGCACCATGCAGGCAGGTGGACCTGGCTGTCTCTACCCTGGGATGCAGCTGGCCCCTCAGCCATACTGTCCAGTGGCTAGTGCTGCTGGCACATGCCAGGATGGGTCAGACTGCTGCCTAGCACCCAAGTGTACGGAGGCTTTGCTGCTGAGGGGAGGCCAGCCGGCCGGCCCCAGGCATTATGCAGCAGCCCACAGTGGACTGGGATGCACCCCTATTTAGTTGTGTGCCTGGACTCTAGCTGTCCCTCCAGAGCTGTGGCCTCCGAAGGGCTAGATCCTGTTCAGAGAGGCCAGGTGAACTGTACTCTCGGTGGTGAGGGTTTAGTAAATGTCCTCTCCACTGCTCCTCTGAACCTCCCCCCCCCCCCCACACACAACTGCTCCCTTCCTGCTGCAGTGTAGCTTGGACCTACCTTATGTTCTTAGACAGGCATTAAATACACACTAAGGCCCTGCTGTGCCACTGCAGGGAACGATGACACTGGGTGGGGAGAGGGTGGACACATCTCAGGGGTAGTGACATTCTCTTAGAGGGGAATTTGTCTAAAGAAATGTTAATTTCTCCTCCCTTCCCAAAAATTCCTACTATGAGAAGTTCAGTTCCTTGTAACTAACTAAAACAGCAGAGAGAAGTAGGTGGAGATGTGGTCCCTTTAAGGCAAAGGGCACCTTCTCTGCACCTGGCTGCAGAAGCTAAGCAAACCGCAGACCTCCCTGGCAGTAGCCCCCAGCCAAGGGCCCAGGCCTTGGCCAGAGCCGCACTCTCAGTTGGTGGGTTTGATGAATTCAGGGTGGCACTGCTCAGTGATTTGTGATTTGCACTGGCACAGCACCCACAGTGGCTGCTACAGTGTCTGCCCTGGGACAGGCCTGCATTTATTAAAGGACAGTGACAGCAGCTTTCCCCTGCTCGGCCTTTCAGCTCCTCTCCCTGCAACACTAGCGTAGTTCCCCCTGCTCTGTGCCGCTTAGAAGTTAACTGCGGCTGCTGCTCCAGCAGGGCGAGCTGGATAGATTTCAACGTCCTGCTCCAATGGCTTTGGTTGCAGCTTGTTTTGGCCTCTTCCCATCTTGCACCATGTGGTGAGCACAGTACAGCATGGCAGCTGGGGCACATCACACACCCTGCTGGCACCTGACAGGCTACTGCCTACGAGCCAGGGTTGCTGCGGTGGCGTTGTGACAAGAAGCTGAACAGGGCTCACCCCGTTGTCAGATGAGAATCTGTTCCATTCACCCGTAATGACAAACAGCGCTGAAGTGGGGAGACCGGCCACCATTTCCTGTCAGCTGCCGCAGGGAAATGGATCCCGCTTGAAGCCAAACTGCAGCCCGAGCTGCTGATCTTTGTTCCACACCAGCTAGTGCTGAGAGCTGTCCCCTGTGGCTGCAATTCCACAGACGGCTGGGCTCGGAAATTGCCACGGCCTGGCTTCACCTCTGGGGCCTTGCTCTGCAGGAAGCCCCTTCCCTGCCACGGGGGGCTGGGATTGGCGGGTGTTCTTTGCTATGCTGCACTGCTTTGGAGCTGCTACAGTGCAGCCGAGGCCTGCGCCCCTGTGGCTTGGCTCCGGGCCCAGCTCCTGACTGCCTGTTGTCACACACTCTCCTTGGACTGCTTCGCCCGTTGCTTGCGCAGCTTCACAAAGGCCCGCGCTTCCTTGTCCCCTTTCCTGGACTCCAGCAGCTTCAGGATTGGATCTCCTGAGGCAAAGTGAGAGGCCAGGGTTAGAATGGAGGGGAGCAGAGAGAGTGGTGTGTTCAGGCCCCTCTTCTTCCCCTTTCCAGGGAAGCGCCTTCTGAGGAAACCCACATTCAGATGCCAGGGCTGAGTCCAAGGGACAGCAACACGTGGCTGAGGGGCTACAGATTCAGCCACAGCAGTGTTCAGGGCTGACCCAAGAGCTACAGCAGCCCCAGAGTGATACTGGAGCACAGACGCTCTCCAGTGCGCTCAGGGGCAAAGCTCCTGCATGTGCCCCATCTGCAGTGGGGCTCCACTACCAGAAAGCAGAGACACGTCTCAGCCCCTCCCCTGAGGCCAGCACGAAGCTGAGTCCATTCCCAAGGCTCAGCATAATGAGGCGCTGGTTGGCTGTTGCACCCGGGAATGCCCTGCCAGGAGCAGTGCTCATTACTGGACTGTTGGGTGACACAGCTGAGGGCGCTGCCAGACACGCAGACTTACGGCACTGGCCCAAGGTGGCAGAGTGGGGAAGCAGCCCCAGGGCAGGAAGGAAGGTGGGGACAGGGGAGCAGCTAGTGACAAAGCCAAGGATACCAGTGGGTTTGGGGTGCATCAACGGTAGCCGAGTCTGGGGCACCCGGCCTGCATCAGCCACTTCTTCCTCCCCGGTCAGGCCTGGCACGTCGCAAAGGGGGAAGAAGGCTTCTCCTTCCAAGTCATTGGCTCCCACTGTGTCATAGTCGAACACCGTGAGCAGCAGGCAGGCGCCGTCCTGCTGGCATTTCTCAGGAGGGACCAGACTGCAGAGAAGAGACAGGCACAGGCCTTCTCAGACACACCATGGCACGGGCACGGGCACGGGCCCGGGCCCAGCCCCTGCCCCGGGTGCAACAGGTGGAGACTCTGCCGGGTCCAAGCAAGGGACTCAGAGCCTGCTGGAGCCCCAATACTATGGTGATGGGCACGCTGGTGACTACAGAAGCAAAATCCAGCTGGCAGTGAAGGGGACAAACTTGAGTCCCCTTAGCATCTGGGGAGAGGAAGCCAAATCGGAGCTATTTATAGCGCCAGATCCCCTAGGAGTCACAGCCATAGGCCAGGACCCCAGTGCACGAGCTGCTGTTAGGGATGTTACATTCTGATTAATTGACTAATAGAATAGTCGATGCATTTTGCATCAACTATTCAATTCGTTGATAGGGCGCCTCCGCCTTTGAAGTGTAGCAGCAGCCCTAGGACTGTTGCTACTTTTCAAAGGCGAAAGTGCTGCGGGGAGCACAGGGCAAGCAGGGCAGTCCCCCACTGGGCCTGTGCTCCCTGCGGCATTTCAAAATGGCAGCGTCGCATGAAGCCTGGGGTCAGCTGGCGACTCCTCCACTGACGCCAGGCTCCCTGCAGCACTGCCGCTTTGAAACGCCACCGGTGTCAGGCTCCAGGTGGCATTACCACATGGAGCCCAGGGTCATTTGGGGAGTCCCCAGCTGATCCTGGGCTCCACACAGTGCTGCTGCTTTGAAACGCCGCGTGCAGCCTGGAGACACCCCAGCTGGCCCTGGGCGGCACATGGTGTTTCAAAGCATTAGCGTTGTGTGAAGCCCGGGGTCTGGCCCCAGGCTCCACACAGCACTGCCACTTTGAAGCGTCCCATCCTCTTCTCCCCCTTGCTGCCTCTATCAGACAAAGGCAACAAGGGAGGGGGGAAAGTGACTAGTTGACTAGCCTGTCAACTATCTGATAAGCACTTGCTTATCAGATAGTCGACTAGTCGTTCACATCCCTAGCTGCTGTACTAACTCAGAGACATTACTGCCCCCCAAACTTCCAAGAGTATTTAACTATACTCCCAGCACTGGGTACCACCCATCGGTTCAATGTGCCCCCCCAGCCTCACCCCTCCATCATGGTGCTTTGGTGTAGCCTCTAAGCAGGCAGCCAAGGGCTTGGCGCAGCGCTGGCAGGCAGCCCCAGCATTCCACGGTAGCAGATTCTGGCCCAGCCCACCGAGACACAAAAGCACTGTGAGCTGTGCGCAGTAGGAAAGGCCCAGTGCTCTGCTCCAGGCTGGGCTGGGCTCACCATGCCCAGTGGGGCTCTGCACACACAAGCCTGCATTTTAGCCCGGGACTGCACTAATCCCGTCTGAAATGCATGTGGCTCTCCCCCACTGCAGGATCTGCACCCTGGCAAGCAAGGGAGAAAGCAGATCCCATTGGGAAGGGAAGGTCTGGCCACTGGGTGGGGTCAGGCTGTCTGTGGGGGCCCTCTGCCACTCACCCTCACGTGGGGAGTAGGGGTTGGGCATCAGGAATGTAAAAAAGGAATAAAAATTAACCGTTCCTGGGGTGGCCGGCTCCCAGCCTGCAAGGCTGCTGGCTCCTGGCCCTGCAGAGCTGCCAGTGCTCCCAGGGCTCCTGGCCCCTCAGGACTGGCGAGGTTCTCGGCCCTGCAGAGCTGCAGGCTAGGAGCCTGTTGGGGCTGCCAGGGCTCCCAGCCCCATGGGGCTTCCGGCACCAGTAACAGTAACCAATAAGCATCCCCTTCTTGGTTAAACCGCTTACATCCCTACTGGGCAGTAGCAAGGGTGGCAGCCCATACGTACAATTCAAAGGCCTCGTCGAACAGAGGGTGGAGCTCATTCTTCTGGCACTGGGTTGTGCGTGCCACCACCTCGGGGAACATGTGTCGCGGCTCCAGGGTCAGCTGGACAAAGGGGTCACTGGAGCCTAGTGGGCGGAAAAGAGATAGTACAAGGCTGCTGCGGGGATCCCCTCGGCTTCCAAGGATCAGTGCCGTGCTGGATTGTTTATGCTGCCCCCTCCCCCCTGTGCAACGTGCTCCCAGGGCGCAAGGGGGCTACACCAAGGGGGCGGAGGAGGGGACTGGTTTGCAGTTCAATTTCCCTTCCACGAACCTGGCTGGGGGCTGGACTCTTCAATTCAATGGGCTTAAGCGGGGGGGGGGGGGGGGGGGGGCGGTTCTCAGCTAATGGGCTTGCCACTGCTTTCAAGTGAAGCAACAGTGACCTCTTCTGTATGGCTGCATGATTTACACCCTTCCCTAGAGACACCCCACTCCGGGATGAGGTGGTGTGGGCATGTGGTTCTGGTGGATGCTCCGGTCCGATGCCTCCCCCCACTTGCTCTGTGCGTGCGCCGCATGCTACCAGGAGCGGAGACAACCCGGGATAGTTCTATGAAGCGAGCCAGATGCCACCTCCCTGCTCAATCTGTTGGGCTCTGTGCTAAGCTTGTCTCACGTCCACCGCTCCAGGCATATCGAACAGGGGATTTCACAGCCAACTAACTTCCCTGGGATACGAGGCTCACAGCTCAGCGCTGGGCACTGCTGACTGGAAAGGGGCCTGGTGAGGCCACCTGCCGGCGGTATTGGCACTGCGCAGACTCACTGCTGTCCCCCACTCTGGTGCCACCAGCTTGGAGGCTGCGCTGGACCCCCCCAGCGGCACCTTCGGGCTGACGTTCCCACGGCCCACGGGATCTCACCGTTCGAGTCCAGGGGGATGAGGTTCACAGCATTGAGCACTTCAATTCGGAGCTTTTGTTCCGAGGGGCGGTAAAGAGCTTTAATGGTCACTGCCCCATACTTCTCTGAGCCGATCTCCAGCTGGGACACCAGAACAGAAACAAGAGGCCACCAGTTATGTCCCATCACTGGCTCTGCCAGTAGGGGAGCACAGGGCTGTATTACCAGGGTGCAGAGCCCAGAGCCAGGCTAACCGCATGAAGTAGCTCCCAACACTTCGGTATAGGAAGATGGACATAGCAGTGACTCTCCCCTCACACCTCCTCTGCTAAACTCCAATCACCTGCCCTTCTCCATGTCCTCCCTGGGATGAAGGAGCAGCACCTTCTCCATCCGCAGTGGATCCTGCCCCTTGCACCGTGGGAGTGGAGGATAGGAAGATGTTGTGGTTTGATTAAGAAGGGCTGTAGACAGGTCCTGGATTGTTGACTGTTAGTGTAACGCCAACAGGCAGAATTGAACCTGGGGCCTTTGGAGCTTAGTGCATGAACCTCTACCCACATGAGCTAAAAGCCAGCTGCTTACTAGCCAAGGCTGTAGGGTAGATGCATCCTCTCTGTACATGGTCTAGATGGGGCAGTGCACCACACCCAGCTGGTGGGGCGGGGGGTTACATCAAGATATGTCTACATTGCAATAAAACACTCATGTTGGCCCACAAAGGGGGAGGGGGCCCAAGCCTGCAGGTTTACCCTGCAGTTTTATAGCCCCACAGCCTGGGCCTTGCAAGCCAATCAGCTGACACAGGCAGTTGCAGGTGTTTGATTGCAGCGCAGACACACCCCAGAACACCATGTAACAGTCAGGCCCAGTTTATCCAAGGAAATACTAACAGAAGGGCTGTGCTTTGTAAAGGGCCCATTCAATGCAACAACAGTAAGTCTACTCACAGTCACGGGCCTGCAGGGGGGAACTAGCTGCTTTATTTAACTGCATCCCAATGCAAGGAGGGGGATTCCCATTGACTAACAGGACATGAGTGGGTGGCCAAGGGTGATGCACGGCTCTCGCCCATTACTCACTACATAGCTCAGTTAACCCTATCACGACCACTTTCCTACCTGTGACAGTGGAGGACCGAAGGGAGGGGCTGGCCCAATGGGAGTGAGCAGGGTAATGGGGCTTTACTGGGAAGGACCAGGCAAGCAGGCTCTCACCTGCTCCCGGATTCTCTCGTTGAAGTATTGCTGGATGAGCTTTCTGCTTGGGGCGGATCGGAGCTCCAGCTCTCTCTCTAGATCCTGAAAGATGGGGTGGGGGAGGGGAGGGGAGGGGAGAGGAGAGGAGAATGCATCCAGTCAGGCACTCAGGCCAGCAGACCATGCACGCCAGCAGAAATCAGCACTCACCTCTGCTCTCTCAGACCTGAACTTCAACTCCCCGAGAGGGGGAGCAGCAGCAGAAAGAAGCCACCAGGAGGCTTGGGGTCAGAGAGGACCTTCCCTTCCCATCACCCTGCAGGAGCAGACAGCCCCGGAAGCCTTAGCAGGCTCAGTGGTGCCTGCCCCCCTGCCCACCACCACGAGAACATGTCAGTGTAAACACTGCAACAGGAGAACAGCCAGTCTGGGTCAGATCAACAGCAGCCAGTACCAGGCACTCCAGAGGGAATGAAGAGAACAGGCAGTCATTGAGTGATGCATCCACTGTCACCCAATCCCAGCTTCTGGCAGCTGGAGGTTTAGGGACACCTGGAGCATGGGGTTGCACCCCTGGCTAACAGCCACTGATAATGCCATTTCATGAGCTTATCTAATGCTTTTCTGAACCCTGGCTCAGCCATGCCAGCAAGTTCCACTGGGCAAGTGCCTGTTGGGAAGAAGCACTTTGTCTGAAACCTGCTGCATCCTGACTGCATAGAATGACATGTTTCTTGTGCTAAGTAACACTTCCTGAGTCACTTTCTCCAAGCCATTTATGATTGTATAGACCTCGATCGTATCCACCACTGGTCTCTTTTCTAACAGTTCCAATATTTAATCTCTCCACATATGGAAGCTGTTCCATACCCCTAATCACTGTTACCCTTCTCAGTACTTTTTCCAATTCTACTACATCTTTTTTTGAGATGGGGAGACCAGAACTCCATGAGATATTCAAGGTGCAGCATTTTCTTTCCTAACAGTTCCTACCATGCTGTTAGCTTTCCTGACTGCCGCATTGAACAGATGTTTTCAGAGACCTATCCGCGATGACTCCAAGATCTCAAGTGGTAACAGTTAATTTATACCCCAACATTTTGTCTGTATAATTGGGATTATGTTGTTTTTCCAGTGCGCATTACTTTGTATTTATCAGTGTTGAATAATCTGCCATTTTTTTGCTCTGTCACCTGGTTCTGTGAGATTCCGCTGTGACTTCTGGCAGTCAGCTTTGGACTTAACTATCTTTAGTCATTTTGAATAATCTACAAACTTTGCCACCTCAGGGCTTGTCTAGACTGCTTTCCTCTTCCGAAAGAGGAAATGCAAATGAAGTGCTGATTAGCGTTTTCTCACGCTTCATTTGCATATCCTTTTTTCGGAAGAGGTTTTTGCACAAAAACAAAGTCTAGACACGGCTTTTTTGTGCAAAAAACCCCGTTTTTCAAAAGAACGTGTAAACCTCATTTTTTGATAAAGGTAAAAAAGCCGCATCTAGACTGCTTGTTTTTGTGCAAAAACCTCTTCCAAAAAAAAAAAGGATATGCAAATGAAGCATGAGAAAATGCTAATCAGCACTTAATTTGCATTTCCTCTTTTGGAAGAGGAATGCAGTCTAGACAAGCCCTCAGTGGCTATTGCCTTTTCCTGATCATTTATGAATGTGTTGAACAGCACTGGTGCCAGTACAGATCTTGGGGTGACTCTGCTATTCACCTCTCTCCATTGTGAAAACTGACCCTTTGTTTCCTATCTTCTAACCAGTCACTGATCCAGGAGAGGACCTTCCCTCTTATCCCGCGACTCCCTACTTTGCTTAAGAGCCTGGGTAAGGGGCCTTGTCCCTGGCTCACCCCTGTCCACCTGTTCACTGATCCCCTCAGAGGATTCTAACAGACTGGTGAGACCTGGTATCCCTTGACAAAAGCTGGGTTGGCTCTTCCCCAGTGTACTGTGTTCATCTGTGCATCGGATAATTCTGCTCTCCAATATAATTTCACCCAATTTGCCTGGTACTGAGGTTAGACTTACCAGGCTGTAACTGCCAGGATCACCTCTGGAGCCTTTTTAACAGACTGGCATTACATTAGCTACTCTCCAGTCTCCTGGGACAGGGGCTGATTTAAGCAACAGACTACATATCCTGATGAGCAGTTCTGCAATTTCATATCTGAGCTCCTTCAGAACTCTTGGGATAACAGCACCCTACCCCGGTGACTTATCCCCATATAACTGATCAAGTAATTCCCCTACTGACACCTCAGTCTGGGACAGTTCCTCAGACATGTGACCTAGTTCTGGGATTCTATGATTCTAAAAGAAATGACTCAGGTGGGGGGATCGCCCTCATCCTCTGCAGCAAAGACTAGCACTAAGAATTCACTTAGCTTCCCCACGATGGCCTCCAGTCCTTCCAGATATCTCCCTGGGGCGGGGGCTGTACTCTGAGCGCTAGCCCTAGCGATTTACCAGGACAGGCAATTAAAGCTTGGGACTCCAGCAGCTTTGTGCACATGCAGGCTTCCCCACATTGGACCCCTTGGCTGGGAGATCACTCTGCTACTGCGGCAGGTGCGGTAGCATCTTACCATGAATTCCGCAGTGTGCAGGGCGTTCGTTGGCAGCCCGCAGCCCTCGGCGTGGAAGCAGAGCTCCAGGCTCTATGGGAACCAGAGAGGAGTGAACAGCTAGTTGTTGTACAGAGACCCCCAAAGCCAGGCCTCTACCCCAGGCTCTGCTGCCAGGTGCCACCTACCTGCAAGGCAAACTGCAGCTTCCTGTAGTACCTGGAGGAGCTGAACTGTTGGTTGGCTGCAGCTGTCAGGACATTCAGGATGTGGTTCCAGAGCAGATCCAGGAGGCTGAGAAAGGTGAGAGAAAGGCAGAGAATGGATTGCAGCTCACAGGCAGTTCTGGCAGGCCCAGCCCAGCCAATACCATCAGTCCTTGGACAGGAAAACGTCAGACCCTAATTTCTCAGTGGAAACATGAGGCTACTGGACTTGGCTAAGCTCTGAGCAAAGAGAAGCCCATACCAGGAAGGGAGGAGGGGAAGTGAAACCTGGCAGACTGTCCTGAGACCTACTTCCATCACAAGAGGAGTGCAGGCTTGTTCCACTGCAGTAGAACAGGACTCATCTACTGCAGTAATAGCCCGTGCACTGCAAACCAGGGGAGGCTCATAGACCTGAAGGTCAGAAGGGACCATAATGGTCATCTGGTCTGAGCGGCACATTGCAGGCCACACAATCTCTCACCCACTCAATGGAGCTGGAACAATTTTTAGGGTGGAGATGCTGAGTTATGCCCCCTCCCCCTCCACACACACCTGTTTTGTGCCCCTCCAACAGCTGTCAGCTGTCCTGGACCGGAACAACCGGACACCATTCATGGCAATGGCATCCAGTCCATACGGTCTGGGACAGCTGGCAACCCTGGCCCATCATCGCCCACAGGGGAGCCACAGCTGGGGCAATTGCTGAGCCCGGGCCAGGACCAGACGTGGGATACTGGGTGGTAGCAGAGCCTCTAGGGCCAGTGGCCTGGACCCATGGCTGGCAGGGCCGGCAGGCTGTGGAGCGATGGGACCCTGAGAGCTGGCAGAACTTGTGAGGTCAGCAGGTGGCAGCGAAGCCAGTAAGACTATGGAGGCCAACACGGTCTGCCAGGCCAGGACCTGGATCTGGTGAAGCCGGCGGCAGGTTGGCAGTGGGGCTGTCCCCCAGGCATGGGGAAGCTGGGTGCAAACCCTGCAGAGAGGCACAGCACCCCCACACACACACCCATACTTCCTCTGCCTGTGCACCAAGTCCTGAGATAGACTCCTAATCTCTGGCTGAGTTACTGAAGCCCACAGATCATGGTTTAATGACTTCAAGTTACAGAGAATTCACCATTTACGCTTGTTTAAACCGGCAAGTGACCCATGCCCCACACTACAAAGAAAGGCAAAACACCCCCAGGATCTCTGTCAATCTGACCCAAGGGAAAATTCCTTCCCAACCCCAAATACGGTGATCAGTTAGGCCCTGTGCTTGTGGCCAAAACCCACCAGCCAGACATCCAGGAAAGAATCCTCTGCAGTAACACAGAGTCCTCCCCATCTGGCATCTCATCTCCTGCTGCTGGGGCTATTTGCCGCTGGCACTCACAGATTGGGACAGTCCCATCACACCAGCCCCTCCATGAACTTCTCAAGCTCAGCCTTCAAGCCAGTTAGGTTTTTTGCCCCCTACTGCTCCCCTGGGAAGGCTCTTCCAAAACTTGGCTCCTCTGAGGGTTAGAAACTTTTGCCTAATTTCAAGCCTAAACTTGTTGGGGGCCAGTTTATATCCAACCCTAGGCATGAAGTTCAGACAGATCCCCATAAACATGTCTCAGGAGAGTATTCAGGTGGGAAGTTATGGTAAGTGGGGAGGTAGATTCTATCCTTCCAGCTTAGTGCCAGTGCAGAAAGCACCATGATGCTAGAGATTGCACCTGGGTGTATAGACTTCAAACAGAGGCCCCAGGCACTGTGGGGATTATAGATCCCAGGATATTCCTCACGGGTGCAGGGCTGTTTCCTGTGTGATAAGCTGGCTGGGACTCAGGGGTTAGTGTGTTCTTTCTGCCTGAAACCCCCCTCACAGGGCCTGCTCAGTGTAGTATTTCTGGGCTAGAGAGGCTGCTGCATTCCACCCCAGATGCGGCTGCATTTCAGCAGTGGGTAAAGGATCTCTGTAGATGCGTTCCACAGAGTGCTTTGGGATCTTCAGGGATAGAAGATTCTCTATAAAGTAGCATAGTTATGGGAGGACAGAGAAGTGACAGCAGCAGAGAAAGCACCTTACAGGGGCTGCTGTGTGCAATCAGCCATGACTGCAGGGAGCCCAGTGGTCCAGTCCACAGCACCAGACTCTAGGCTCCCCCCTTGCCCACACCCAACCCACGTCTGCCACCTGTGACCCCAACACTATAGCTCACCAATTAAAGTTCTCCTGGACCAGATGCTGGTTCATGTACTGCAGCTCCGACTCCAGGAACTTCATGAGGGGAATTATGGACTGTGGAGAGGAAAGAGGAGAGTCAGGACACTTAATGGGGACAGGGCTTCCCAGGCCTTGCCTCCCTCTGAAATGTCTCTGCCAAGCAGCTCCCAAGCCCTTTGGGCCCCTCTGCTGTTTGCCAGCCGTAGAGCTCTGCTTTGCCAGCCAGCCCCCCACCTCCCACGTTCTGTGCCCACCTGACACTGCTCCAGGGAGGCTTGGAAGTGGCTCTTGTTTTGGAGAGAGCTCAGGAGCCTCTGGACTGGGTGTGTCAAGGAAGCAGCAGACACTGATGGGGACCCTGGGAATGGTATTCCCCTCGTGTCTGGATTCTCCCCATGGTATCTGGGCTACATAGAGCGTCTAGCTGGATCAGTGACAGTCACAGACCTACCTGACTGCCCCCCCCCACACACACACCCCTAACCTACCAGTGACACACCAACCCCCACAATCCCATTCTATACAATAGAGATAGAGATGCAGCCGTGTTAGTCTGGTGTAGCTGAAACAAAAGACAGAACTATGTAGCACTTTAAAGACTAACAAGATGGTTTTTAGGTGATGAGCTTTCGTAGGCCAGACCCACTTCCTCAGATCAATATGTGGAAGAAAATCGGCACAACCATATATACCAATGTGATACAATCAAAAAAATGAATGCATGTGAAATTGACAAATCAAATTTTAGAACAGTGGGGGTGAGTGGGGAAGGTTAGTTTCTGTGAGGTAATGACATAGGGGTGATAATAGGGGAAGTTACTGTGAGGTAATGACATTAGGGGTGATAACTGGGGAAGCTATCTTTGTAATGGGTGAGATAATTAGAGTCTTTGTTTAAACCCATACATAAAGTGTCAAATTTAAGCATGAATGACAATTCTGAAGCTTCACGTTGAAGTCTGGAGATAAAGTCTCTTTGAAGCAGTATGCATGTTTTAAGGTCATTGAGGGAATGATCAGTCTGGCTGAAATGGCAAGCAACAGCTTTCTCTCTGCGAGAGAGTCTTATGTCTGTTTTGTGTGCATTGATTCTTTGGCGAAGTGTCTGAGACGTTTGTCCAATGTATATAGCAGACAGACACTTTAGGCACATGATCGCATAAATTATATTTCTGGATGAACAGGAATATGTGTTCTTGATCTTGTAACTGGCATGGTTAAGTCCAACAATGGTGTCAGCAGAGTAAATATGTGGACAAAGCTGGCACTGGGGTTTGTTGCAAGGGAAAGTTCCAGGGTTGGTATTAGTGTGATATGTCCTGTGTTTGTTGGTAAGAATCATCCTGAGGTTAGGTGGTTGTCTATAGGAGACTATGGGTCTGTCTCCCAGAGCCTCTCGGAGAGTAGTATCCTGTTCCAGTATAGGTTGTAGTTTATTGATAATGCGTTGGACGGGTTGAAGTTGGGGGCTATAGGTGATGAAAAGGGGTGTTCTATTGTTGGTTTTCCTGGGTCTGTCTTGAAGTAGATGGTTTCTGGGTATTCGTCTGGCTCTTTCAATTTGCTTTTTTATTTCTCCGGGTGGGTAACTGAGGTTTAAAAATGCTTGGTAGAGATCCTGAAGTTTCTGGTCTCTGTCAGTGGGATTAGAGCAGATGCGGTTGTATCTGAGGGCTTGGCTATAGATGATGGATCGTATGGTGTGTCCTGGATGGGAGCTGGAGGCATGTAGGTAACTGTAGGAGTCAGTGGGTTTTCTGTAGAGAGTGGTGTCTAATTTACCATTGGTGATTTGTACTGTGGTGTCCAGGAAATGGATCTCTCGTGTAGAATGGTCCAGGCTGAGACTGATGGTGGGATGTAGGTTGTTAAAGTCTCTGTGGAATGTATCCAGTGTTTCTTAGCCATGGGTCCAGATCATAAAGATGTCATCAATGTAGCGTAGGTAGAGAAGGGGTAAAAGGGGACGGGATCTGAGGAAACGTTATTCTAAGTCAGCGATAAAGATGTTAGAGTACTGTGGGGCCATGCGGGTACCCATGGCTGTGCCGCTGATCTGGAGGTATAAGTTGTCACCAAATTGGAAATAATTGTGGGTGAGAACAAAGTTACACAGGTCTGCTACCAGATTGGCAGTGGTATCCTTTGGGATAGTGTTTCTAATGGCTTGTAATCTGTCTTCATGTGGGATGTTGGTGTAGAGAGCTTCTACATCCATGGTAGCAAGGATGGTGTTATCAGGGAGGTTATCGATGTTTTGTAGTTTTCTCAGGAAGTCAGTAGTATCTCGGAAATAGCTGGGGGTGTTGGTTGCGTAGGGTTTGAGAAGAGAGTCTACATAGCTGGATAACCAGTAGTGAGCGTGCCGATACCTGAGATGATGGGGCGTCCGGGGTGTCCAGGTTTATGGATTTTGGGAAGCAGATAGAACAATCCTGGTCGGGGTTCAGAAGGTGTGTCTGTGTGGATTTGGTCCTGAGTAGAGGTGGGTAGTGTTTTAAGGAGACAGCGTAGTTTCTTTTGGTATTCTGAAGTAGGATCAGAGGAGAGAGGTTTGTAAAATGTGGTGTTGGAGAGTTGTCTAGTTGCCTCCTGGTCACAGTCGGATTTATTCATAATGACCACAGCACACCCTTTGTCAGCTGGTTTGATGATAATGTCCGGGTTGTTTTTAAGACTCTGGATGGCATAGTGTTCAGCACGGCTGAGACTGGATGTCGCTTGTTGTTTGTGAATAATGTCAGTCTGTGCATTGTTGCAGAAGCATTGTATATAGAAATCCAGATTGTAATTCCGACCCTCAGGGGAGTCCATATAGAATTGTTTTTCTTTTGGTGTTGATAGGGGGGATCTGGTTGGTCAGATTGATGTTCACTAGTAGTTTGGAAATATTCTCGTAGGCGGAGGCGGCGAAAGAAAGCCTCAAGGTCACCACAAAATTGAATCCAGTTAGTGGGGGAGGTGGGGCAGAAAGAAAGCCCCTGGGATAAGACAGACTCTTCTGCTGGGTTGAGTTTGTAGTTAGAGAGGTTAACAATATTATCCGGTGGGTTGAGGTAGTTGCTGTTGTAGCCTGTGCTGTGGAACAGTTTAGAAAGTTTGTTGTCTTTTCTTTTTAGTAGGGAATAGAAGTGTGTATAGTAGATTTCTCGTCTGGTGGAACAAAAGTCTTGTGAAGTGTTAGTCAGTGTGGAGGTTTGTCTTGAGATGAGATTCTCTAGGTTAGAGATGTCATTCTTGATGGTTTTCTGTTTCTTGTATAAGATGGTAAACATGTGGTTCCTTAATTTTTTGGATAGTGTGAAGCAGAGTCTCTCACTGTAGTCAGTACAGTATATTGATCTTAATGGGTTGTTCACTTTCACACAGAGAGAAAGCTGTTGCTTGCCATTTCAGCCAGACGGATCATTCCCTTAATGACCTTAAAACATGCATACTGCTTCAAAGAGACTATCTCCAGACTTCAACGTGAAGCTTCAGAATTGTCATTCATGCTTAAATTTGACACTTTATATATGGGTTTAAACAAACACTCTCATTATCTCACCCATTACAAAGATAGCTTCCCCAGTTATCACCCCTAATGTCATTACCTCACAGTAACTTCCCCTATTATCACCCCTATGTCATTACCTCACAGAAACTAACCTTTCCCCCTCACCCCCACTCTGTTCTAAAATTTGATTTGTCAATTTCACATGCGTTCATTTTTTTGATTGTATCACATTGGTATATATGATTGTGCCGATTTTCTTCCACATATTGATCTGAGGAAGTGGGTCTGGCCCACGAAAGCTCATCACCTATAAACCATCTTGTTAGTCTTTAAAGTGCTACATAGTTCTGTCTTTTGTTTCAATCCCATCCTATAGCACTCCTGACCTCTTGGCTCCTAAAGCTGCACTTTGATTGCTCCATCTGGCTTCCCAGTCACTGAGGGTGTGGGTGTGTGCAGACACAAGCATGTGTGCCCCCTGTGATCTCTCAAAAACATGGGGAGGGGCAAAAGGGCCGGCACAGCCTGAGTGGGGACGAAGTAGAGAGTTACAGGCAGGAGCCAGCAGGGGGTGCTGAGAGTCCAGCAAGGGAGGGCCCTAATAGGCCACTTCCACTTGTTATGTGAGGAAGGGCCAGGACTAGGGTTGCCGGGGTCTGGTTTTCCACCAGAACGGTGGCTCAGAAAGGGGCCCTGGTGGCTCTGGTCAGCACCACTGATCAGGCTGTTAAAAGTCTGGTTGCAGGGTAGGCAGGCTCCACGTGGCTCCTGGAAGTGGCAGCATGTACCTCCGACCCTCCCAGGAGCCTTTGCTGCTGCCCCCACCCTGAGGCCTAGGAACATGGCCAATGGGAGGTGTGCTGGCAGTGCCTGCAGCCGGCGGACGGGGGCAGCATGTAGTGCAGAGCCACCTGGCTGCGCCTTCGCCTAAGAGCCAGAAGGACACGCTGCTACTTCCAGGAGCTGGCTGAGGTCAATCCTGCCGAGAGCCTGCACCCCTTCCCCCCCTCCCGCACCCCAGCTCCCAGCCCAGAACCTCCTCCTGAACCCCAACTCCTTCCTGGACCCAAACCTCCTCTGCACCCCAACTCCCTGCTCCCACCTGGAGCCCCCCTCAGACACCACAATTCCCTCATACCTGCCCCCACCCCAGAGCACCCCCCCCCCCCAGTCAGAGTCTGCATACCAACCCCTGCCCTGCCAGCCCAGTGACAATGAGTAAGCAAGGGTGGGGGAGAGTGAGCAATGGAGGGAGGGGGGCATGGACCCTAAAGGCGGAAGGGGCAGGGCCTCAGGGCAGGAGGCAGAGCAAGTGTGTTTGGTTTTCTGCAAATACAAAGCTGGCAGCCCTAGCTGGGACAGACCCAGGCCCGTTCCTGGCACTTCCTGTGCCAAGGAGCCTGGCGAGGAGTCTACCAAAGAGTTGGTGCAGGCCGGAGCCCTGCAGCAAGCAGCATGTGCTTCATCTCCCTCCCCCACGCTGGCTGGGAGCAGAGGAGGGAGGCACCATAGAGCTTAGCTCAGCGTGCAAACCTGGAGCAACCGTTCCCAGCCAAGGTGCAGCTTTGCGGGGGGAGGGGGAGGGGGACTCCTCCCTGTAAAGCCACCATGACAATTCCTAGTGTAGGGTTTTATGGCACCCTGTGGTGTGGCAGCCTGGCCCCCCATAAGCATAGCGACAACCCGCCTGCCCCACGCCAAGGCAGGACTGAGCACGCCTAGGCCAGCGGCACACTGCTGGGCTAGAGGGACGTGCAACATGCTAGGCCCGGGCGCAGTGTCTCCCATAGGCAGCACCTAGCAGGGCTTGGCACCTACATCTTCTGGATCCCTAGAGTCACTGGAAGCTGCCAGCTCCTGGATGTGCCTGGAGATCCCGGCGTCCAGCTGCCAAAGAAACACACGCTCAGAGCTCTGGGTTTGCCCACATACACACATGCCCACCGAGGCTTCTGATGGGGAACCTGCCAGGCCAGCTCCGTAGAGCTCAGCCCCGTCGCCAAACCCCTACCCCCATCTCCCTCCAGCATTGGGGTCCCTGATCTCCCTCCCAAATGAGGCAGCCCACCCATCCCCACAGCTGGGAGCGCTGGGCTCTGCCCTGCTGCCTCCAACACATCACTGGTTGGGTCCTGTCCAGTGGCAGGGCCCGATCCCAAGGATCTCATCTTCATCCCACTCTGGCTGCCTCTCATTGGTTCAGGACATGCAGTCCCAGGGTGAGAGCTGGCAGGACTTCGCTCCATACCATCGGCGTCTCTATCAGCCAGACCCAACGGCCAATGGAGCTAATGGGCATCTTTCCATTGGCTTCAATAGGCTTTGGATCTGACTATTGGGCTGAGCCATAGCCCAGGCTCAGGGAGAAGGCAAGGCGGGAGGGTTACTTTGGCTGCCAGGGTCTGCACCACATCTCTGATCTCGTGGTCAAGGCAGGTGACGGTGCCTTGCAGCTGGTTGTGCAGAGTGTGCTGGATCTGCTCCGGCTCAATGATGCCCCCCGTTTGCTGTTCCAGGCGCCCCCAGTCCAGCTGTGCCGGCAGCTTCAGGATCAGGAGCCGCAGCTGCTCCACGTTGTTCACCACGATGCAGAGCTGGGGCGGGAGGGAAGAGGAAAAGCCCCGTGTCAGTGCCGAACATGCACTACCCTCGCTGCCTGCCGCCCACTCCTGCCTCATCCCCATACCTGGCTGGGCTCCCTAATTCGCACAGCCACGTCAGAGCCACAGTGCAGCCTAGCGACACGCAACCTGCACCCAGCGGGACATCACTGAACAGCTGCTGAGACACAAGTGGTGTCCAGCAGCGTAAACAGCAGGGGAAACTGAGGCAGAGAACTATTAGGCAGATGGCAGATCCAGAGCCTGTAGATCTGACTTCTAGGCCTCTATGATGAAGTGTCTGAGCAAGACAGGGTGGCAGCCAGTTCCCATGCACAACCATAGCTGGGCATTTATTTCCTTGCATTCTGATTGGACAAGACTAAATGTGCAATAGGGAAGCTCTGCAGCTCCTTGTGGGGGGGGGGGGGACAATGGTCTGACCCTGACCAAGACCCCCCGGCTGGCTCCAGCTGGCTGTGGCCATGAGATGCTGAGTGCAATCTCAGGCACGCTGGGGAAATGCACACAGAAGGGTGGGCCAGCAGCAGAGGAGACCCCGCAGGCAGGTGGGACCCTGAGAGCCAGGTAGTGAATGGCTCTCTCAGGTGCTTCTCTGGCCCCTGTTACTGTGGTTTGTGCACTCACAATCTGTAACGTATTCTCATAGCACCCCTGCAAGGCAGGGCCGTGCTGTTATCTCCTGGTACAGATGGGACCTGAGGCACAGGAAGGCTAAGTGACATGCTCAAGGTCATAGCAGAGCAGGGGACTGATGCCAGGTCTCCTGAGTCCCAGGCTAGCACTAACCACTGGGCCATCCTTCCTCCCTGGCTCCCCAGAGATCAGTGAGACTTTCCATCCCAACATGTCCCAGAGCTTGCACAGAATCCTCCAGCTCAAACTCACTCACTTTAGAACTTAGGTCATTCACCGCACCCTCCTAACAGAACTACAGGGAACACAGGACAAAGCACCCCCTCTGGTCACAGGGCACTGCCCTGCATCACATGCTGTCTGTAGAGGCTGCCCTGGCTCCCTGAACAACCTCCCAATCCCTCTGCTCCCCCTGCAGAGGCCAGTTCTGAGACTCACCCTGTTAGCTGCATCCCCCTCGTCTTCCTGGTTCCTCGACAGCTCCTCTGCCCGGGTCTTGATCAGCTTGCAGTACGTTAGAGCGATTTTACACATGTCCTAAGCAGGGGTGAAAGTAACCTACGTTTCTTACAGGTACCATTGTTTGGCAAGCCTACCCCCTTTGGGGGGGCTCAGGGCAGAGGACTGGGGTGAAGGTTGTCATTACAGTACCTGTAAGAAATGTAAGTGTGACAGAATACAGGGGAGCTCAGGGCAAGGTGCATGTGGGGGGTGCAGAAGTCTGGGCAGGGGGTTGGGGTAGATGTGCAAAGAGTGGAGCGTGGGGTGGGGGAGTTGGAGCTGGACAGTCCTGCTTGGTGACTCTTCCCCGCACTGCTCCTGTTCTCAGCCAAATGGGAGTTGTGGGGGCAGTGCCCATGGGCATGGGAAGGAAACTAAGGGTGCGGGGGATGCGGGTGCTCCCAGGCTTCTGGTCCAGCACTTGTGGTCCTGGCCCAGTGCCAGGGTTCCCATGTGCCCTGAACCCAGCCACCACAAATGGTTTTGCTGCTGGCGGGGGAGGAGCAGGGAGGACACGGGCAAGGGGGCTGGATCAGAGCCCCACTCCCAGCCGGCCCTTTTCATACCAGTGTGCTGCACTGGGGCACACCGGCTTATTTTCACCTTGGCCCTAGGGGATAGTGCAAGAGGCGGCGAGCTTGGGGAACGCACAGCAGACACAACACTGCACAGATGTGCACTGGAGGCAGATGTTGGCTCTACCACACCAGATCGGGCAAATGAGCCATTCTCTCTGGTGCCCTGTCTCGGAGACTGGCCTACGTCCAAAAGCACTTGGCCGGCACGTACAGAGGAGGAGAGGAATTCCTTCTGATGCGCTGAGGTACGACATTTGATCATCTCTTTTTAGCAGAGCTAGAACTTTGCTCTTACTGATCCAGCTAAACTGTCCGACCAGGGCCGGACTAAGGGGTGGGCTAGCCGGGCAGCTGCCCAGGGCACCAACCTATGGGGGGCGCCTGATGGCAGCTGTAAGGGGTACACAGCGTCCCTTATAGCTGCCATCAGGCGCCACGTGCCTTGCTCCTGCAGCACCGGCCCTGCGGCGCCAGCCAGCAGCGCCCTTCCCCCCGTGGCCGCGGGGCCCTGCACGGCCAGGCGCAGCCCGCCCCGGGCTGTGCGCCAGCAGCGGTGGCCGGGCCAGGCTGGGCAGCACATGCACTGTGAGCTCTGGGGGCGGGCCCGTGCATGCACCGTGTGCCTCTGGGCGGGCCCGCGTACCCTAGGGGGGCGGACCTGCGCATGCGCCATGCGCCCAGGGGGCAGCGCCGCGTGCCTGGGTCCGGGGCACCAAAATGGCTCGGGCCGGCCCTGTGTCCGACCATCCGCACCTCAACAAACTTCACCATGATCATGAAGGCTTCCTCCGGGTCTGGCCAATCCAGCTGCTGCCAGGTTTTAACAATCTGAGCATAGCACGTGGACAGGTCAACAGTGGACGTGCTGTGCTTAGTCAGCTCCCCCAGCGGCGTCAGCTGTGGGGGTGGCAAGAGAAAAAACAAACATTTTACTGAGAAACTTGCCAATAAGCCAACAAACTAGTTCCAAAGCCAGCTCATATTGCAAAGTGGCCCCTTATTTACCTTCTTCCTGACCCATCCCCTCCTCTGCTCCCCCATGGCCACTGCTCTGGGACCAGCAGTTTTCTCTTGGCCACAGCACCAGCATGTAGCACTAGAGGAGTTAATCTGTGCTTCCTCTTGCCAGTGCACCTATCCCTGGGTCCCTCCGTGAGGTTGCGCCCCTTAGATTTCAGGGAGGGAAGACAGCACAGGAGACACCTGGAGAGTGCAGCATGGGCAGACATGAAGCTGGCTTCCCTTGCCTTGGCAGGACCAAAGAAGAGTGGGTCCCTCCCCTTCACCGTCCGTTCCATCCTTGGCCTCTCGGCTGGGACTGCCAACAAAGGGAGCCAAGAAAGGAACAAAGAGGCCTGTCTCAGCTCGCTGCCAACAGGCTGCCATGGAGCCTGGGCCTTTAAGCCACGAGAGTACGACAGGGTCAGCAAGAACATGAGGCTGTGAGGGGCCAGCGCTTCCAGAGCAAGGGCCCTGCAGTACAAAGATCAACTCTAAGAGGAAGGCATGTCCCCTCTGTGAGCCCTGTGCCTCTGAGCAGGGTGGGGCTACTCGACTGTCGGGGTGCACTAAATGTTAGTTGTTGAGGTGCGGAAGGGTTAAACCAGGGATCTTGGTAGTGGTGACTATGGGTATGAGGCACAGCACAGGCAGACCCTGCTTTTATTGATTTACAGATTTGTTTTCATTTCCCCTTCTCTGCTTGCTCAGGGTAGTTGAACATGCAGCTGTACCCAAGATGTAACGTTTTAATGAACGGCCTGTGTGTTAACAATGCTCTCTTCCTTCCTCCCGTATCTGCTCTGAAACACATTCAGGGTCACGTGTCCTGCACCCCATTCTGCATTGCTGATGCCAGGAGTTTTGTGATGTGAAACCTGCTGACACCAGCTAAAAAGCTGTAAATGGTGAATGGGGGGGGGTATAATTATATTCACCACCTGGTTATGGTTATGCATTATATGGGTGTTCACAGTACTAAATTAGGGCCTAAAGAGCAATGTAATTGATAAGTGTGTTTACACACTGATTAAGATAAAATGGCGTAACTTGGGTAAATTCATTGCTCGCTTGCATCCCAAGGAGGCGGGATCCGAGACGGAACGAGTATCAGCAGTAAAGGTGCCCTGTTACCCCATCCGCCTCCGGGTCAGCCTGCTTTTTGCTAACGGTATTGTAGGGGTCCCAAAGCCTGACAGTCCTTAGGGTTTCACATAGGAGGCAGGGGGCAACAGGGGGGATGAATGAGCTGGAAGCGAAGGACTGGTCATACAATGATGAAAGCTGGAGAGCCTCAGAAACACCTCCGTGGCCATCTGACTGTTACCTGGTCCACCTGGATAGCTCTCTGGGTCCTCTCCAGTGCTATCATGTACGTCTTCTGCAGCCACTTGGGGATGGCTTCCTTAAACCACTGGTGGAAGTCAGTCAGAGCAAGGGGGCCGTCCCTGGGAACACAGACACATGGCTGGCTTCTGTGCTGCCGCAGAACAAAGGCAAGAGGCTGCACATTCTGCTTCCAGTAGAACTGAAATATTCCTGTCTCACCGAGATGGCAGCGTTCACAGCACACACAGCACAGCTGCCCACTGGACAACACAGGACAAAGACCCACAGGCTGGCGCAAGTGAAGCCTAACATATTATCTGAGCCATCTCGGCATCCCAGAGCCCCACTTGTATCTGAAGCACTTGCTCTCCCTAAGCCTACTCAGCATTGTGCCTGAGGAGTGGCAGACGCAGGTTGCATTAAACCCCACCACGAGGCCTGGGATTTGTTTATAATGCCACTGCACTAATCCAAAGCGACAGGCAGCCAGGCCAGCAAACCTTTTCAATCCACTCACGACTACTCCAGCTGGCCCAGCAGAGTGAGCTGCTGATGTGATCCCACCCTCCCACCACTTCCATTTCCCGGAAGCTGCTCATGTTTATCTTCCTCCATGTGGCCAGACTCTGGTTGGATCTGGCTCAGCACCTCTTGCTCAGGAAGCTCCTCATCCGATAAAGCTCCTGCAGGCTCAGGTAGACCTGGAAAAGGTTCTCTGCTGTGAGGTGGGACATGCTGCTGTCAATCTCACTCAACTCCTCCTTGACGTGATGTGACACCTGCATACGGGGAAAGGAAACCGAGGGAAGGCACTGAGGGCAGGAGGGTTAAGAACGGCTCTATGAATACTTGCCCTGCCGTGGGATCAGGGAAAGGAAATGTGCCATCCCAATCAGACCAGAGGAAAGGGTGCTGTAAGTTGGAGACACCAGCTGTTTGAGGGCTCAAGGGCTTCAAATAATACAGGAAAAACCTGTTTATCTCCATTTTATGGGACAGTGAGCAGAGGCCCAGAGAACTGGTCAATTTATAGACTTGCAGCTGACTCAGTTGCAAAGCCAGGAATCAGTCTCCACTTCTTTACTATAGCCACTAGGCTGCACAGCCTAAATGTGCCCTTCTTAAACTGCTGGCTAGTCCCAGCAATCGGGTCTCTGGGGCTGGGGACAGGATTAGCCCCTTCACGCACAATCCGAAGAGGCCCCCGGTTTGGAACACAAAAGTTTCTCTACTGCTAGCAATCACTTCCCATGAGCCCTGAGGAGCACACAGGGTGTAGGGGGAGCTCAGACTCTTCCCTTCCTCTGATAGCTGGCGCTTGCCTCTGCCTGGCTTTATTCTCCGCACACTCACCAGCTCCTGCAGCTCCATGTAGGCAATGGAAAAGAGATCCACCTTCACAGTGCTGCAGGGGAGAAACAGAAGGTCAGGAATCTGCCAGATACAACTCATTGATCAATCTGTCCAAGCCTGTGCAATTAACCCTCTGCCACTTGAGCCCTTCGATGTGATCTAGAGTGACAAAAAGCTGCAAAACTACAACAATCTGAAAGACTCCAGCCGGCAACCAGCAATACTGGAAAGGAAGGACACATGCTGTTAACCTCGGCTCCCTAAGCAACAGGGAGCTGTGGTATATAATGACCCAGGAGGGAATGTTTCCTGGGTCTTTCCAGTCTTTTATCCTTGATTTCAAATCTGTTTATATGTACGATGCCTGGGAACTGTGCTTTGGAGCAGTCACCTTTGGTGCCCTAAGCAAAGTTGCTGTGAGAGCAAGGGGCAGAGGGTGGTAGAACCAGGTACTTACTTAATGAAGAATTTGTTCCAGATTTTGTGGCATTGCTGGAGATCCCCGTTTACCTCCACGAGAAGTCTGGCCAGCGCTTTCCCATGCTCCTCCATGGTCTGCAAAGGGAAGGGCAGAAAGTCACCCCGCGGATGTTGGTGCCCGCCCAGGTATTTTGAGACTATCAATGTATCTAGTGGTAACACACTCGCTCCTGTCATATCTGAACACCTCACACTCACTGCTAGATTTATCCCCCCACCATGCCCTTCGGAGACAGGGATGTCCCATTACCCCCTTGGGGAACTGAAACACGCAGAGTAGTGAAGTAACTTCCCCCAAGCCGCACAGTGACTATGTGGCAGGACTGGGCATTGAACCCAGATCTTCGACAATAGTACAGTGCCTTAACCTCAAGTCCATGCTCATGAGCAATTGGTGAAGGAAGGACTGGGGGAGGCAGGCCCCCAACCTCACCTACAGCCCCACCCTTTCTGCTGAGGCCCTGCCTCCACCATGGGGAGTTGAGGGTGGAGGGTGCATAACCCTAGCCTCCCCAGGCCCAGAGCACGAGGGAGAGCGGGCGCTGGGGGCAGCAACACTCCACCTCAGTAGGCCTACAGCAGGCGTTCTGGGGGCAGAGTGTGGGCAGGGCCATGCCTGGTGGTTTGGAAAGGCTGAGCCTTCCCCGCCTCACCTACCGGATGCCAATGAACCTGTAAATGATCATCCCCATTTGCCTGTGATAACTTGTGAAAGGCAGCAGTTGGGCTGATTCAATTTTATCACAGCTCAGCGATAAAGGCCAACAGCCTCATCAGGCCCCTGGGTAAGGTGGGGGGGAAGGGGAGCCTGCTCTGTACTCCTGGAAGGGGAGTGGCCTTGGGCAGAAGAGGCAGGGCTGAAGCCATACAGCCCTCAGTGCCACCCAGACCTCATCACACCCTCTTCCTCTTGCCCCATCCCTAAAAGCCGCCCAGAGCACACAGCCTGGTGCTCTGGCAGCAATTTAAAGGGCCCAGGGCTCCAGCCGCCACCCCTGCTGCAGTGGAGCCCCAGGGCCTTTTGTACCATCAAGCCCAGGGCAGTTGCCCCCTTTGTCCTACCCCCGTCGGCAGGTCTGATACATAGGACAGTTTACTGCAATTTAAGAAGCATATCCCCTGCCTATTCTTTCAGTCTAATTGGAAGGAAGATAAACGCTCATGCTTCAGGGCACAAACCCAACTCTCATTATCCAGGGTTAGGAAGAAAGTTCCCCCCCATCCACAGTTTATTCAAGAAGGGTATGTCTACACAGCAGCGTTATTCCGAAATAACAAAGAGCGTGTCTACACAGCAAGCCATTATTTCAAAGTAATGTCAAGCTGGAGGACTGCTTACTCCGACTCCTGTAACCCTCATTTCAGGAGGAGTAAGGGAAGTCGAAGGAAGAATACTCTTCCTTCGACTTCCTGCTGTGTAGACAGCACCAAAAGCCAAATTAAGCTATGCAATTGACGTAGCTCAAGTTGCGTAGCTTATTCCGACGTTAGCTCTGCTGTGTAGATGAGCCCAACTATCCTCTTCAAGATTCCTCTGCTGCATCTGAGAGTGTTTGGCGACAGGGTACTGAACTAGAGGGACCACTGGCCTGACCCTGGATTGAAATCCCTATATTCAGAGCACTCATGGGATGTAAACTGGAATGGTCAGGAAATTCACACTGAACCACGCCTGGATCTAGCCTCTGCTTTCCCAGAGGCAACAAGATAAATCCAACAAGCAGCTGTTTATACAGCATTGTGCAATTTTGTCTGTTTTTCTTAAGCTATTTTCACCCTCACATAGTGATCATCTTTTTACCTAGGGTTTTTTTAGGTATACAATTGCTACATTGAAGTGTGTGAGGAAACTAAAATGGAATATTATAATGCTATTAAAGAATGTTAACTGCCATTAAAAGTATACAAGCGTCCTACTAGACTGTCTTTCCTTACAAAACAAAATGACTGAATTGTCTGGCTAGCTTGTCATTGATTGTTCACTGGCTTTTAATGCTGGATAAGACAATAGAGATTTGTTTCCAAGTGTGCCTAAGGCAGTGTTTCTTAAACATTTTAAGACGGAGGAACACCAAACGATAATTTTTTTTTTTTTAAATGAGGAACAACAAGGACTTTTTGTTGAGAAAAAAAGAGGACGGGAAAAGTTATTCAGCAAAAAAATAAAAGAAAAATACGGTTGGGGGGAAAGTTATTGAGGGGGGTAAAAAAGTCACCTCTCCCTTTAAGGGTGGCCGTTTTGAACTCTGTTGTGTGCCATGGAACACAGTTGAAGAAACACTGGTCTAAGGGAAGCAAAGCAAATATCCACCTTCACTATCCATTTGGACAAGCAATGGAAGAATCCTGGCATACTGTATCACCCTTCAAAAATCATGAGACAGGCCCCCCCCAAAAGCATGAGCATGCCTTAAAAATAATGTTGAGTGTTGGGATGTTAGCCTGGGCTTATTGTGTAGGGATAAGCCTGGGCTTATTGGTTAATCCTAACAACTACACGACTGCACACGCTCCCCCTCTTTGCTGACTCTGAGCCCACAGAGCTGCTTGCCCGCCCACCCCCACGTGCACTCCTGCCTCTGATAGAGAGGCAGCAGCATGGAGGGTTGGGGGGCAGGTGGGAGTCAGGCCTAGTCTTTGGGTGGCTGCTCCATTGCGTGTTATAATAGGCAACGTGCCAAGCTAGCAGGAGTGACCAGCGGAGACTGACACAGAGGAGGGGAGAGGACTGGAAGCGAATAGCAGCTCTTCATTCCTTATGGAGGCAGCCAGTTGCCTTTTTGCCCCTGCTGTGGTTGCTCAGCACCTCTGAAAACTGGGCTCACTCTGCCTTTTGGGCATTCAGAATCGCTGGCCACTTCTGGATTGTGGCCTGAGAAAACGTCACCCCAGTCCTCCTCTTCTGACCTGACCCAGCAAACCAGTGTGTGAACGAAAGGGGATCTGACCTTCACCATCGGCTTCAGGTGCTGCTTCTGCATAGCAAACCACTCCGTGGTTCCGGACTGCAAGAGAACGGGACAAGGAATGAGGGGAGAGAAGCAGAAGCGGCAGAGACAAGCTAGCCCCATTCACCCAGGCACAACAGCACACAACTTCCTTGCTATCCAGGCTCCATCTTACACCCTGAGCAGGCAGCATGTTCAGTCCTGGAGCAAAAGGAGAACACTGCACCTCTCTAGAGCAGTCAAAGGCCCAGGCGGACAAGCTTTGGAAATGCTACTTCCCACCCCTCTGCTGCAATTAAGGTCCAGACTGAAAGCTTTTGCGTGCTGGTGTAAGCATGGGAGTATGCCCACGGCTCCAGGAGGAAGTCAGAAGATCCCCTATGGGCTGGGGGAGAAGAGAGCACAGAGATGGAAGCGTACCTTGAGAGCGTCCATCACCATCTGCTGCAGCCTGGGGGTCAGGTTACAAAGTTCCTGGAAGGCTTTCATTTTACAGACCTGGACTAGGACCCTGTGAAGTGAGAAACACTGCTGAGTCACCAAAGAGCTTCCAAAATGAGAGCTTTGCCACCAGTCACAGAGCTCTCCTCTCTCCACGCACACTTTCCTCCGCAGGGCTCCCTGTACATTAGGGCCTTGCTGCTCAGTCATAGACAGAGGGACAGACACTGGCACCCTGTGAGAGGACCAAATGCTAATAATTCCTCAGCAGGGTGCTGAGGCATAACAGGACTTATTGTCCACAGCCCAAATTCACTCTCCCACCAGGTGAGAAGTATCTTGGGGCAGGAGAAGTTAATGGGGATGGTTTGGAGTTAAAATAACAACAAAAACCATCACAATGTGACAGGCACGCTCTTGGCCAGCACACCAGGAGTTGAACTGGAGACCTACAAGCATGAGCTGCTAGAGGCTGTGCTAAAGAACCAAACCTCCCTAGTGGGGCTCTACTAGACTCTCATCCTCCCCCACAGAGGGTACCTGTAGCAGGAATTGACTGGGGGCTACACTTTTCTTTGCGGTTTGTGTTATCCCATGATACAAAGGCCTCTCTATTTAACTCAGTCTGGGCATGTCCAGGAGAGAACACTCCCTAGGCCTAACAGGAAGCAATGACATCAAGATGCCAGTTTAGAATGCGGGAGGTCCCAGATTAGAGTGGGGAAGGTCTATCTACTTCCTTAGGGGACAGAGCCGACAGGGAAAGGCAGGGGAGAGGAGACAACAAGAGGAGCTGGGAATGGGAGTAGGAGGGAGGTTTCCTTGTAGAACAGTCTCCTCAGGGGAAGCTCCATACATGGGGGGGTTAAAAGGCAGACTGGATAGAGTAGAATAGGGAACAATCCAGCACTAGGCCCAGGAGGATGGGGGGAGGCTATTTCTTCTCTGACTGATGTGGTTTTGACACACTGCAGCTGGCTGACCTGAGCAGCGACTGTAGCCTATGCGTGGACCTAGCAGAAGAGAGCGGGAAGACAATGCGGTACTTCTGGAGGACCGAGAGTCCATAGGCTAGTAAGGTCTGGAAAGATTCGGCCAGCTCTTCTCTCTGGGAAGAAGAAATGGAACATGCATCAGCAGCAACACTGACAGCCACAGTATCTCAGATGGACGCCGCCTGTCCCCAACCAACACGGCCTCTCTACTGAGGGGGCTATTTCTACATTTTGCAACGTGCATCTGTCTCCAAAACCTGCCCCCCTTGCAGAGGGAAGCACTAAGGAATACCCACCTTCCAGGGGTCGCTGAAATCACTCACAGCAGCTTCTCCGAAATGAGAGGGGAAAGCAAAACACAATTACCTCGATTGGACTTCTAGACTGCTTTAGGAGATTGAGGCTTTGGCAGAGGCTCCCTAGTGAAGGTTAAGGTGAGTTTTGCATTTAAAGCAGGGATTTAACCACACCATAATGAACAAATACTGCAATGGCAGGATACTCCCAGGCAGGAAACAGGCGCAATTTTACTCCCTGAGAGTGGCCTGATAGAGGTCTGAGGACTCTCACCGGGGTGAGCTGGGTGAGTAGACAGGGAAGCCGGACACTGGACGGTGTCATTTGTAGAGAGAATTAAAGCACAGAACAGGCACAGCACAGGCAGCAGCAGTGTGAGCCTCCACTCCAATGGGCCCCAGCAGATTACCCCCTGGGGATGAGAGGGCAGCACAATCCCCACGGCCCCATGCCAGCCTAGAAAGAGGTGGCCAACAAGAGTGCCAGACACCATGGTGAGGGGCAGTTTCCATGAGAACACAAATAAGGAGCTGCCAGACGGTAAAGCCCTTCAGTCACTATCTGCCTGGGTTGGGTTTGAACTGGTGACCTTGAGGTGAAGGACTCTCTAGCCCATTACTAACTCCAGCTTCACTGAAGGAAAAGTAACAGAGTTCCTCACGTGGGGAAAGGGAGTCCGTTCATAGAATGGCTCCCCAACACGTTGGCCATTTAACAAGCCAAGCTTGCTAGGCTGAAATCCTACCCCAGGAGAGCCCGTAGCCAGGTTTTTTAGCATGATCTGTCCCTGCAAAGGAAAACCACTAAGGAACACCACCTTCCTAGGATGGCACTGCAGCTACTCTCAGAATCTCAGAAGCCGAAGGGAAGAGCAGCCCAAATCACCTGTCAGATTTCTAGATTAGGATACAATCTTAAAGACTCTCTGTAGTATGAGGTGTCAGCAGCGGCTGCTTAGCCCATTGTTAGGTTTTGCACTTAGCTGGCAGGCACCACAAACTCCTTCCAAAAGGGGCTCCCACCAGAGCCAAACCAATCAGTTACATTTGTGGCGCGTCTCAACCAGCCCACGAGAAGCCAAGAGAGGTGATGTGAGGAGGGCCCCTCAGCTGTCATGGCTTATCAGAGGCTGCCCCTGCTCCCTGGATCCCCGCCCCAAGTGCGGCTATGGTGTCTGTTCCTACCTGCTCAGGCCGCAGCCTTTCCTGGACCCACTGGTACTCGATGCTGGTGATCTGGTGCAGCAGGCAGCTGCTGTTGAACTCTAAGCTCTGGTAGAGCTTGCTGTAAGCCAGCCACTGGCTGTAGTGAAAGGGGGAAGACACACTGTGAGCATCCAAGGAGCCACAAGCAACCCCCAAAGGGAACTGGGATAGTTGCAATTGGGGGGCGGGTGATTCTGCCAGCAATGGAAATCATGGGCATTTAGGCCAGGCCCAGTATCCTCCTCAAGTAGGAACATGCTCTCAGGAGAACAAGGGATTCAGGCTCAGATGCTTCTTATTACCACAGCAGGCCAGAGCCAGCCACTCCCCAAGACTCACTCAGGCCCAGAACTCCTGCCCTGCCTCAGCCCAGTGTTCATGTGGAGGAAAAGAGAGGGGTGGGGGCAGGGAAAGAAGCTAGAGACAGTGGCAGTGACAGTTCCCCTGCTGATCGCCACATGTCCCAGCCCATGGGTACAGCCATAACTGCAGTGTTAGCACAATCAGGGGCTTCCTGGCATGTGCTCACACGCCAGATGGTGAGGGAGAGAGATCCGATGGTTCTGCTACCATAAACACACAGGGAGAGCACGTCAGTAGTGTTTGTCAGTAGCGATGCATGAGGCAGAAGTGACCAAACACATGGAGAAGAGCAAGGAAGTCAGACTACTGACCTTGCCATAGACAGCAGCTGTGGGCATCTGCACTTTAACAACAACAGTAATGCTATACTTCATACTCCCACAATGCTGGTTATCTCGGGTTCTCAAAGCATAGTCTGACTTCACAATGCTTGTGAAATAGGGCAGTGTTATTATGATTTTATAGAGGCACAGAAAGATGAAGGGACTTGCCCAGGGTCACTCAGAATCAGTGGCAGAGGTGGAAGTAGATCCCAGGTCTCCTAATTCCCATAATCATTACACAGCACTGCCCAGGTTAGCTGGGCGCATGGGGTACTCACACCATGACCTGGTGAAAGTCAGACAGATCTTTCTGAGCGGCATGCAGGTACAGGATCGTGCTGGCATGTTTACTGAGATCCCCATCCCAGGCAGTACTGCCAGCCTGTATGCAGAAGGAAGGAGCAAGAGAGTTAATCCTGCCCTGAAGAAGAGAAAAGAGCTTCCCGGAGCAATTCATAGAATTTGTCTCCTCCTAGGATTTGTACTTGGTTTTCATTTGCCCCGCCTCCTCTCTCAGGCTCTAGGATGGGCCCTTCAAAGCCACACATAGTCAATGCTCCAGTCCAGGCAAATATCCACAGGGTTCAGCCACCGACTGGTGCAGACCGAGGATGGGCTTCCTGGAAAGTGCGGGATCGAGTAGTTGTTGCAGGAGTGAGGAACAGGGCTACAGATCTGCTAGGAGTGGTCCAGTTTTCATGTAATCTCACTCAATCGCCATAAAAACCAAGGTCTTTTATTGGAGACATCAGAGAAGGCCCCTTCTGCCTGTCCCAGGTTGATGTTAAAGATGCCAGTGTGCTACACAGCATGCCCCTTCTTAGCAACATAGGCTGATGTGTTGGATACCTGCACCACACGGGGTAACTCATTGCTTTGGAAAGACTCTTGGGAGACCCAAAGGCTCCAAAGAGAGTCACAATCCAACCCATCTGCACTTCAGCATGAAATTAAATCCTCCCCCAGCTTCCACCAGCTTGCTGGCTTCACATGTACCTGGTGCTGCAGGATCTCGTAGAACACCATCTGTTGTAACAGGTGGCGATGGATGGTGTAACTCGGCTGGGTCTTGCTCAAAGAGGTGGATCTCTGAAAAGAGAAACCAAAGTAGAGAGACAGCCCAGAGCATGAGACGGAAGGGAGCATGTCTCCACAGAACCCCCAACATCCAAGCCATTGGACAAAGCAAGAGCCAGACTCAGGTCTCTTGTTTAATGGCAGGACTTTGGGTTTGTATCCAAGTGACCACATCCTTGGTGAGAGGTTTGGCATTGCCTCCAGGAAGAGTTAAGCCAAGTGCCCTGGTTTTCAGGGTCATCCATCACTAGGCACCACTGAGGCAGAAGCATAGACCTTTATCATGGGAGAACCCACCGAGATGCTGGAGAGCACCGAGGAGAAAAGGGAACCACACGGATACATGAGAATGAACTCCCCACTCCTCATTGCTACAGCAGCCTGTGGACCTTCCTACACCTCTAACGTCCAGAGCAAGCAGCCATAGGGTCAGCCCTGCAGATACAGCCCTAGTGAGCAACCCCCAACTCTACTGCTCCTGTTTAACCTCCTCTCCTCACAAAAACTCCTACTTTCTTGTGAGTCAGCAGGAACTGCAAGTGGCACTGCCCCCGATCAGGGTAGGTTTCCGTCCGTGGCTCCAGGTTGTACCAATGGTCATTCCTGCAGTGCAGTTCCTGTAGACAGACAGACAGACAAATGGATGGATGTCAAACACTGGAACATCAGCAACAGGGTGATCCCCATTTAGAGAATAGGATCCATCATGTTAATATGGAGTTAATATTCGACAATTAACATTTATACTTAATTTTTAAAATAACCCCTGGTCTGGGGGTGCTTTTCCTTATTTCTTAAATTACTCTTGTTTTTCAATACAAATTCCACCAGCAAAGCTGTTATACATCTCTGCATCAATCACAAGCAATAATCCTTTGCTGATTTACGATATGGCTGAGAACTGCACTAGAATTACCTTGGCCTGAGGGACTGATGACCTGCGGCAGGCTAGCAAAGGCCACCAGCCCGCTTAGTCATCACTTCCTTAAGGAAGTGTGGTCTATCAGTGAGTGCACAGGCTCCAGTTCAGGAGATCTGGGTTCTGCTGCTGATTGGCGCTGAGAGCCTCAGTTTACCTTTCTGTCACATGTGGATTACAGTGATGCTCAGCCCCTGGGAGGTCAAATGAATGCTTGTGACATGGTTTGAGATTCTCAGAGGAAAGATGCTAACGAACAACAGAGCATTATTACAATCCTATGCCCCCACTCTCACGTGCAAGCGAAGAACCACGTTCCCCAGGAAGTCGTCCTGCCCTTTATCTTTCCGAGCATCCTTAAAGATCCTGGAAAAGAAGATATAAATCAGTTGGGTGAAATAAGAAAATTATAGCCCAGGAGTGCAAAACATCTCCAGGATGTGCAATGCCTGGGGCCCAGGACATGGTCAGTGGTCCATCTAGCCCAGATGTAGCTGCCCCTGCTGTGACCCACTAGACCCCTCTCCCCTACCACAGCTGAGTTAGAACCCAGGAGTTCTGACAGTTTCTCTCTCTCCCTGCAGATTTAATAACAAAGTAAGACTATTTATTATAATTTTAAACCTAACAATGTCTCTTAAATGACTTGCCACAAGATGTCAGAACATGTTAGTATTAGAGCTGAGTGGGTCTAATATTTGTCCCGTTATATAAGCAACTAGAAGATGCATCCAGCATTGCTTGAGTCCTTAATTCAATTAATTTTTGTTTTTTGGAAAATAAAATGAAAAAATGTCCATGCTTCATTTAAATCACTGCTCCGGGGCAAGGCTAGGGAGGAGTTCTTCAAAAGAAAAAAAACAAATAAACCTAACACACACACACTCAGTATCCTGCCAACTAACTGCTAAATTATATGCCAGAAAACTAGAGTTTTCAAGTGCCTAAGTAGCCCCTGGAATCACAGTTAAAGATGCCTCCCTCCCAACCAAAATCTGAAATGGCACTTGTGAAACTAGGGAAGCAAATGGTCAGGTACTTTCTCAGCTTCTTCTTTGCACTGATGGATGCAAAGTGCCTGCAGAGCTGGAAACAGTCTGGTTGCAGGGATAACACACACTCAGGCCTCGGGACTTATTTTACATTCCAACAGTATGCAAACGGAGTCATTTAATATGAAGAGGAGCTGTGGCCCAAGACATGAGGCCCTAGTCTCCCAGGGGCCCCTAGAAGTCAGGAATTCGGAGACCACTGGCCAGTGTTCCCTGTAAGCGGTGCATTTGTGCGGCCACTCAGGAGAAATTCCAGTGCCACCCAGTTAATTAGCAGAGTGCCCACAGTTAGAGATTTTTTCTGTTGGTGGTGCACATTCGTACATGCCTCAGTGCACATAAAATTTGTTTCACACACGGATGGAAATGATTTGAGGGAACATTGCCACTGGCTCTGTGTCACTATGGGCATGCGTTTGCCCAGCCTCTCTAGAATCCACTGTGAAAACTCTCACTCGTGTATTTAGGGGAGCACAGTACCTGAGCTGGCTAGTCTGGAGGTATGGGGCAAAGCATGTGTTGAGCCTTGACCTGTGCCCTGACAGATCCCTGGCTCGTCCCAGGGTTGGGAGGGAGAGACATGAGCACACAAGAAGCACCTCAGCTAAAGCTGTGGGAGTGCTAAAGCCACTTCCACAATGGGGTCCAGGGAAGACAGACAAGTTCTCCCACAAGCTCCAGCACCACAAAACAATCCCCTGAGAGGGGAGGTGCCATGAACTCTGGCTGCAGCACCAGTGTGGGCACAGCTAACCTGGCATGTGTTTTGCAGACGCGTGGACTCTCGGAGCTGGGTTGGCCGATGCACACCCATGAGCATGAGCCAGGGCACGTAGTGCTGCTGTCAGAGACACGCCCTGCATGATGGCAGAACTGAGTGGGAAGAGGAGGCTGTGGCCCAGCAAGGAGCTGCATGTCACCGGAGTCCTTGCCACATCCAGACTTCCATCTCCATGTGCCCTGGTCTCTTGCTGTGTGCATGCTGGGCCTTGTTAGTCCAGTACCTCTGCATTCCAGGCTGGAGTACATCAGGCCCATCACTGCAGTGACCTATTTGATGCTGGGCTGGGAAAGGGAGTTATCTGCAACTCTCTCAGGACATCTCCAGGGAAGCCACATGCTCAGAGGACACTGCCCATTCTACCCCCCAGAGGAGACATTACTGCTGCAGGTGAGGATGAACTAGAGTGAAGAACAGGACCTCGGAGTCAAGGAGCAACCCACCGCACAAGGGGATGGCGAGCATGTGGCAGAGCTGCTCCCATGCCTGCAGCACAGCAGAGTGAAGGTCTGACACCCACCCCCAAACTCAGCAGGGGAGCCTCACAAGCACATGCGGAACCAGGACCTTACAGCGCTGCACTCAGATGCATGAACTGCTAACAGAGCTGGGTCACCGACAGCCCAGCCACCTCTCCCCAGTACCCACCTCTTCAGGCCATGGAGGTCCGTCAGCTCTCCCAGCTTGTGTCGCACAGATTCCACAGCATCCATGTCCCTGCAGGGGAGGGTCAGAAACACAGCAGATGAGGAGTGTGCATTGACAACACATCATTGGTGTTAGTTTGCCAAGGAGCAAAGTCAGGACTAAGGGAGAGTTGTCCCTCCTCCTTTCCCCCCCGCCCTGTGCACTCCACTGGGCCAGAGGAAAGTCACCCCATTGCGGAAGGGCAGAAAATCAGGTGGTAGGAGAGGTGAGATGATGCTCAGATACAATATCATGCTGGGGATGGTATAAAACCCTACAGTACTAAATGAGAGAGCAGAGGTTTTGCAGCAACTAGGGCAGGAAGCTTGCTCCCCCTCCCACAATTCAAGGCCCTCCTCGTACATCATAAAGCTGGCAACAGGGCACAAGCCCAAGTTTGAAAAAGTCTTTGCACGACACCTTTGCAGACATTACACAGACCCAGGGCATGGGGACTAGGATGAATGCAAAGGGTCTTTATTTCCCATGCACCAATATGCCTCCCTCCTCGCTATAACCTTTGCATGGAAATTCAAGGCTGGAGTCTCCGTAACTTTGCACCTCGTGCAATCCTTGGCCCCCGTGCAAAGTGAATGCGGAACACTACTCCTCTGATCCAACAGCACCGCGCGTGCACTCTATGACACCAGTGACAGTGGAGTACCCGGACCTGGGAATGTTACTGGGGTTCCACATAGGGATCTGTGAGGATGCAGGTTCAAGGAGTGATGCTCTCAGGGCTCTGTTCAAGTGATCAGGGTTTCTCCAAACAGACCACGCGCTGGCATGTTCAAGCCCCTCTACGCTCAGTCACACTCACCACATGTCCAGGTGGAAGCTGGAATTTGTTTCATCATCAAACTCCCTGCAGGACACAGAATCAGAAAACATTACTCCTGCAACGCTGAGAGGCTTTGTACTCAGGTCACATATTAGAAAGGGAGGGAGAGCTTAAAGGCAGGCAGCCCCCCTCCCCTGAGCTAGAAACAGCCTAGTACTGGGGTGTAGGTTTGTATCAATGAACAGAGACAAATATGACAGCTGGACCCTCCACAACTGCTCTCCAGTTCGGACGGGGCACTCCCAGGCTTATGGGTGGACAATATGTTCCAAATACACAGCTTCTGTTCTGAGTCCTAGTGTGGGGGCAGCCTTTGGCAGATACCCTCAGAGTTTTCTGGCTTGCCCAAAAATACCAAAAGAGAAGCCACACATCTGCCAATTATGGAAGACACAGGGTAAAATTATTGACGGACAAGCCCAGGAAGTCTAATCCCTGCAGTAGATCTGGTCTACTGGCCTGGTCGGCCAGATGCCCCCTGCAAATTTTTTTTAAAGCCCCCACATCAGATAGTCTCAGAGCCTGGGCCTACAGACTTGTGCTATGGCACTAAAAACAGCCATACAGTCCAATGTTCCCTCTAATTTTTTTCCATCTATGTGCAGAATACATTTTGTTATGTGCACCGAGGCAAGTGTGGTTGTGGACCACCAGTAGAAACACAGGCTGCTGGCTGTAGGAGCTCTACTAATCAGCTGGGCAGCACCCAAATCTCTCCTGGGTGGCTACCCATGTGCTCAGTTTACAGGGAACACTGCTACAGACATTCATGCTCAGGGTCTAAGCTCCAGCCGGAACAGCAATGGCTATTTTCAGCACTGTAGCATGAACCCAACAGTCTGCAGACCTGGACTCAGACTCAGATCCAGGGAGTTTTGGTTTTGCAATGCAGACACCCCCCAAGAGCTAATATAATGACCCCTCACTTGTCCACTATCTCCAATTTTTTCACTGGGCTAAACATGACACAGGAGCTTCTACTCTTTTGAGCAAGCAGAGGCCTATGTTTGTAGCAGTCTCCTGGCCTGTAATCCCATCCCCTCATGTCTTGCCTTAACCACTAGCCCACATTACCTCCCAGGTTATGTCAATCCCAAAGACCAAACTTTGGGCCTAGGTTCCTTGCCAATTGTCTGGGCTAGCAGAGAGGAGACAGCTGAGGCAGCAGAGAAGGGAAAGGAAGGGATGAGGGGGAGACCTACAGTATAAATGTCTCATTCCACACAGGATTGAGTGTTTGATTTATGACTTGGGTGCGATGGATCTGGTCTTCAGGGATCAGGTCTTTCACCACGGCCTTTAATCGCTTCTTGTTCTCCTGAAGGGTGCTGCTGTCACCAGAAGGCTCCTGCCTCTTTGATTCTA
Source organism: Pelochelys cantorii (assembly GCA_032595735.1). NCBI lineage: Eukaryota > Metazoa > Chordata > Testudines > Trionychidae > Pelochelys > Pelochelys cantorii. Next base: position 19,718,263 of record CM064344.1, read on the forward strand.
TCCCCAGCAGGCAGTATGGGTCGCTGAACCCTACAACCACAAGACATCAAAACACAATTCCTCCAACAGAAATATCTATTGTGACAAAAGGCAACCACCAGCCTTTCGTCAACAGCCATCCTGCCTCTCGGGGGCATGGGCAATTAGGGAAACTGAGGCACTGATGGGTAACCAACTTACCTAAGGTCAAACATACTGAGGCAGCAGGAGATGTGAGAACAGAACCCAGAGCTCCTGACTCCAAGTTCCCTCCTCTGACCAGGTAGGTACATATATCTGTATGTCAAACATTTATTCACACTTACCACTGACATCTTTACCCAGAATGCCTTTGGCTTGCTTCACAGTCACTTTCAGACAAAAAATTGGTTTCTGGAATTAAAGCAAATCAAACAACTCAACTCACCTGAAGGAAAAAAATCTCCATCACGCACAGAAGCGAATGTGCATTAGATGCATTTGTAAAGCCCATGATAAAACAAAGCAGCAGTACACATGGTTCCAATATTGCCATCCCCACGCACTCAAATATCAGCCCCCAAAAAATCATGAAAAATGGCTGATAAATGATCTTTTAAAATAATAAACCTGGAAGGTTTTTTTGTTTTTGTTTTTTTTGGGCCTTCTGGTTTTTCAGCTTCTATGGAGCACTCAGGCCACATTTCTCCACAACACGGAGGACTTGACACTCACTTTAAAACAATGAAAGCTGATTTGCACCAAATGACATGGCTCCAGCAGCTCGGAGTTTAATGAAAACATCAAGCATCACTCTCCCCTTCCTTCCTCTCAGTGCAATCTGCTTGCTGCCATTTCCAATTCAGCTTTTATGGCAACCCCCTCTCGCCAAGCCCTCCCTTCCCAGGGGGAGATCATGGACAGCTGTCCCTTCAGAGCAGTGTAGGAAATACAACTGACCATTGACTAAGCAATGAAACTGACCTCGCTTTGTGCTGTCACATGCACAGATTAAATAAGCAGAGCCCTGCTTTTCTGGCACTACATCCTGGCCTGTGACCCTGCCAGGCCCCTTCAACCACTAGCCCACAGTAGATCTCAGACTGCATCCATCATGAAGACCAAAGTTTGGACCTAGGGTTACAATGTGTGCAGATGCTGAGAGGGCCCCTTTTAAGGATATGACTGGAAAGCTGCAGATGGACAGATCCCTGCATGACTCTTTAGCTATTTCGTTTTGCTGTAAGAGGTCAGTGCTGAGAGAGGTCGCAAAATTGTCTCAAAAAACAAAGACCAAACCCAACCAACAAAGCTTTCAATGGCTTCTGAGCCCTGAGCCTCTCCCACCTCTGCACCAAGGGGAACAAATTAGTCACTGAACTTCTGAGGGACTAATGAGGAAGCTGCTGCTTGGTCACCTTTTCCAGCCATGAGACCCGTGGAAAAAGCTGTAGAGTGCGCAAGGTCAAAGAAGGATTTATTGGAAATCTTGTTCACAGTCACTCAGCTCCAGGCCAGGTATGGGGCGTGTGTGTCTCTCTCCCACAGCATCCACTCCCTCCCATACTGGCAGCAGAGCTGGCTCCAGACAGAGCTGTGTTGGCCACCAGGCTGCATTCTGTAATTCCACCAAGGACCACTGAGTGGCGGGATCATGCTGCGACAGGTATGTCTACACTGGAGATGTGGGTGTAATTTCCAGCTCAGGCAGACATACCAGAGATGGAGTAGGGGCTTGAGCGGCCCTGGGCCAGAGCAAGTGGGAAACCCCTCCCCACCCCTTTGGCTTGCAGTCCCTCCTGTCTCTCCTGCTGGGGAGCAGGGTCAGCGAGCGAGGTCTTCCCCCACTCCCCAGGCAGGAATGCCAGGTGGGCCGAGTGAGTCTAGGTGTGGGGGGGGAAGGGAGGGGGAGGGTGCAATTTTCTGGGCATGGATCCCATTGGTCCAGTGGCTGCGCCACCAGAGAGACATACTCGCGCTAGCTCTGATTGAGACAGCTGGCTAAAAATAGACATGTAGCTGCCACGGCATGGCCAGTGGGATGGGCTAGAGCAGTGTTTCTCAACCATGGGTACTGGAGAGAAGTCTGGGGGGTACATCAATGCAACTGAAATTTGAAGAAAACTGAAATTTTCTTATACGTTTTACAGCGCTTTATTATTTTTGTACTTTACACCCAAAAATTTCACCGCCTGCCCAGCTACGATTAAGTTGTTTAAACAAATGTGTTGCAATGGTAGAAAAAAAAATGTGTGTGTCTGAAAACTGTAGGTACTGGGGGTACTTTTTTTTTTTTTTAAAGGGGTACTTTATAAAAAAAGGTTGAGAAACACTGGGCTAAAGTTCCAGGCGGGTTTGTATGCAGGCAGCCAGCTCATCCTGCCACCTGCACTGCTGCCATAGCTGCACTTCTGGCGAGTGCAGAAACACCTCCCTGAGCTGGAAATCTCACCTCCAGTTCCTGTGCAGTCACACCCTCAGGCTGGCTCCTCCCTGCTCTCATAACTGCTCTTTCAACCCCACAGACTTTGCAGAGGGGACAAAGGTTAATGGATCAGGGCTCATCCCATAAAAGTCACCTACTCAGCTGGCTGGGTCCCCTCCTCATTCCCCAAAGCGCAGGGGTTTAGTCTGGATTTATAGCAATGACTGACAGTATCAAAGGACAAGCTTGGACTACAGCTAATCCATGCAAGCATTAGCTAACCAGCCGCTGTCCTACCATTAAATACCATTAAATAGGACACAGAATTTAGGATCAGTCCTTGTGGATATCTATATTGACCATTCCTCTGGCATTGACCTAGCCTGTATATTATTCCATAAAACCAAAGCACTGAGTTAGTAACATGTGTGTAGCACCAAGAGGTGGAACCAAACCTAGGACTTCTAGAGCGTAGTGCATGAGTCTCTACAGCTTGAGCTATAAAGCCAGCTGACGCACTGCTGAGGTTGTAAAGCAAACTCATTCTCTCTGTAAGTGGTCTAAGTGCCACTCCACAGGACAGCAAACCACACCCAGTAGGTGTGTGGGTTACATGCGCAGGAGACAGATACACATGGCCATGTCACCACCCCATAGAACGGGGAATACCTTGAGTTCTTGCAACAGATGCACTTCCCTGGGGTGGGAACAAATGAAGGCAGGACTCCTGTAATAATCACACATTCATACAGATGCACAAGCTGACCCTGCTGAGCTCAGTGGGAGTTTTACCTGGGCTAGGACTACAAGATTTTACCTGGGCCAGGGCCCACAGCAGGAAGTAACCTGCACAAATTCTGGGTAATGTGAACTGGGGAGAAGTCCAGACTTTACCTCCAACTTTTGGACCCGCTGCAGTATAATGCAATGCTCCTCTGGGTCCATGCTGAAGGCCTGTTTTAATATTAAAGAAGATAATAGGGTTGGTTTTATAACAACAGTACTTGGGATACATCCAAGGGCTTCCCCTCTGGAACCACCCCTCCCTTCCTCCGGGAGCCAGATGACACTCAGGAAGGGTTTGATGGGAAAGGAGAGAACAGCTCAGATTCAGCCTAACCAGGACCCAGATTCGTGAACACTTGGGCGCAGTCCAGGCAGACTTCCGAACCTCCCCCGGACAAAGGCTTCCTGGCAGCCAGACTGCTCCACTTCTGTCCCGGGCCTTGGGCAGACTCTGCTGCCCTTCTCCTTCCGGTGGACACATCTTTCCTTCCCACTCCCAGGTACCTGACCCTCCTGTGACCCTGCTCCTGCCCTGGTTGGTGTGACTCAGCATTGCCCAGTGCTGCTGCCTGCTGCTGGGACTATGACTCATGTCTGTGTCCAACAGACCCCCCCCTCCCCCATGTGCAGGAGCTCAGAGAAGAGGTTCATGTCTCACTTCTGTTCTGGAGAGCAGCCCTGGCCACTTGCAGCTGCCGGTATCCCAAACATGGGCAGAAGAATTTCCTCTCATGGGAACCCCAGGGCTGGGGCTGGAGGGGGCCTCTTCCCAATGCGAGACTGAGGCTATATCTACACGGCAGGTTTTTTGAGGAAGAGGACATGCAAATGACACGCTCATTTGCATATCTTCTTCCGATTCTTTTTTCGGAAGAGGTTTTGTCACTAAAAAGCCTCATGTAGACAGGGCCATTTGTTGGGAAAAAAACCCTTTTTTGCAAGATCCCTTATTCTTCAAAAATCAAGGTTTACTGGATCTTGCAAAAAAGGGTTTTTTTCCCCCAACAAATGGCCCCGTCTACACGGGGCTTTTTAGCAGCAAAACCTCTTTCGCAAAAAGAACTGAAGAAGATATGCAAATGAGTGTGTCATTTGCATATCCTCTTCCGCTAAAAAACCGCAGTGTAGACATAACCTGAGGGGTTTCCGGGCTAGAGGATCCTTGATGGCAGGACAGCAAGAGGGCAGGAAGGCAGGACAGGGTTTCAAGGAACATCAGGACGTGCAGGGCTTGGACCCAGGGACTGACCTTTTGCACGTACTCATACAATTCATTGGCGTCAGCAACATGGTCGGGTTCAGGCATGCCCAGGCGGTGCACAATGGTGTAGAGAACCTCCTCGTACAAGAGGTTGAGCTGCAGGGCAAGGGGGTGACAGGTCACAGCCAGCTCCTCTGCTAGACAGTGCAGTGTGTCAGCTAGCCGGCAGCCTGGGGATGAGGGCTTTGCTCTGGGCGGGGACATACCTGTAGTACTAGTCTAAGATTTTCCTCCACAAAGCACAAGGGGAAAATGTGTTTGCTCATCTTCTCCAAACATCTGCTGCCCAGAAAGCGCAGCAGGGCCTACTGTCTATGTTACCCCATGCCTCAAATCAAGCCTGGACACACCCCCTTTTGGCATCAGCCCACACTTGCTTTCAGACATGCAGATGCCTGCAGATGACTGGCAGGTTGCACAGCAATGCGCTTCCTGAGCTTTGCTGCCAGGAAAAGCTGAGGCTGTCTGAAGCTGGAGCAGGCTGGTAGGGACTGGACGTTAATCTCATCAAACCTCGTTCTAGGGGTTTTGTCAGTTAGCAGCAATTGCCACTAATTAGCCTCTTTGTTGGCAATCTCTATGGACAACTAGTACCCAGTGAGGACGGAACCTGTGTGCATTGCCACTGCCTGTCCAGATAGATGGAGAAAAGAACGGCCGTATCCAGGGCTTCTACCAACACTCCACTGATTATGCCAGACTCGTACCTCTCGCTTGGAAAATCGGTGGGACAGGTCCATCTAGGAGAAACAAGACAGACAAACACACGTTTCCATTCAGTTTTGCTGGCATCAGAGAACTGGTTTTTCATCAGATGCTTTCCCTGAGATTGCAGCAAGGCCAAGGGAGCTTCCCACTCCGCTCTGCATGCTTTTAGGAACAGCACATAGATTGTGGCAGATGCATCAGTTTCCTCCAATAGCTTTGGGAGAGCTTACTGTGCTAAATGCCTATTGCAATTATGGCCCAGGGATTGTATGGACTTCCCTGGGGGAGGGAGACCACAGCCCTTCACGTGCTAGGACAGTTGGGGAGTGATTAAGCAAATTCACTTGGTACCTCTTGGGAGGTGGGTGTTACAACACTGGAGAGACTCGCATATTGTGGTTCAAACCATATTCTCTCGCACAGTGTTTCTCAACCATGTTTTTATAAAGTACCCCTTTTTCAAAAAAAATTATAAGTACCCCAGTACCTACAGTTTTCAGACACACAAAATGTTTTTCTACCATTGCAACACATTTGTTTAAACAACTTAATCATAGCCGGGCAAGCAATGAAATTTTTGGGTATAAAAAAAGTACAAAAATAATAAAGCGCAATAAAATTTCAGTTGAATTGACATACCCCCCCCCCCCAGACGTCTCTCAAGTACCCCTGAGGGTACTCGTACCACTGGTTGAGAAACATTGCCCTAGCGAGCCAATTGACAACAAAAGGCCCTTGGATAAACAGCCTAAAAACTGACTCAGGCCCTGCTTTTAGACCCAGCAAATAGAAGCTTTTATCCTAAAGGGAGCCCCAACCCTTCCTGGCACAGGTTAGAAGAACTTAGCCTGTTCTTGGGAGTGTTTGTTCTGAGCTTTTATGAACTTGTGATCCCAGAGAACCCCCTTGGCGGCGTTTGACAGACTGATCATCTGCCAGAGCCCTGTTGGAGCTGGGGGATCTCTGGTAAGCTTATGAACATGCCTGTAGAGTCTTAGATTGTTTTAAATGTTTTCCCTCGGATGCTTTTACCTTAAGAATAAATACTCTTGCGCAGGAAGAACTGTTGTAACTTAACTGCGGGCAGCTACATTTCTCTGAGGAAGGGAAGCGAAGTGGGCTTGCTTAGGCAGTCTGACTTGCTGGGAAATTCACAGAGTAGATAGGGAACTGGGCTGGCTGGAAATACCCTGGTCAACAGCGAGAAAGACTCAACTCCACCCAAGTGAGGTGACAGCTGGAGAGTGAGAACCCTAACAGTGGGTGCTCTTGGCGGACCACAGAGGGGGAAAAATAGGTGCAGTTGCTCTAAATTGTGACAGATTATTTTGGAAAGGCTCAAGAACATGCATAGTCTGTACATCTAGATCAGTAGATCTCAACTTTTCAGACACTGCACCCCTTTCAGGAGTCTGGTTTGCCCTGCGTACCCCACATTTCATCTCACTTAAAAACAACTTGCTTACAAAATCAGACATCAAAAATACAGAAGTGTCCCAGCACGCTGCGACTGACAAATTACTGACTGACTCTCTCATTTTACACTGTAATTATAAAATAAATCAGCTGGAATATACCACACTTATGTTTCAGAGTATGGCCCATAGAGCAATACAAGCAAGCCACAGTATGATGTTTTAGTTTGTACTGGCTTCATTTTTATGTAGCCTGTTGTAAAACCAGGTGAATATCTAGATGAGCTGATGTACCCCCAGGGACATGTGTACCCCTGGCTGAGGACCACTATTCTAGGCAGTCTAGTGGCATCATTGCACATACTTGTGGAAAATCTCTACCCTCCTGGCCTACAGGTGTGGTTCACAAAATCATTGCCTACGGCCAAACAATTAACTGCTCCACCATAGGCGGTCCACCTCAGTACACAGTGCTTTGAGGAGGTGCCGTTAGGGCTGTACTCACAAATCTTTGAGGGATAGTTATGGGTCTAGACAACAGGCCCTTCACACGGAGTTCATATCACTGTAAAGGGCCTTGACAGAATGCCAACAGAACGTCACATGCAGCAGGGCAGGGCCCATACACCTGGTCCATAAAGACACAGAGCCCAAGGAGTATGCCCACCAGCGCACCCTGCACCACGCACAGCCATTCAAGCTTCGACACTGTGAGCTGGAAGGTCTCAACACAGCATCTCCACCACGTCACATGGACGTGGCCAGCAGGGCCAAGCAGCAAATCAGTGGTGTGGCAGGCACGCCTCACTGGAACTCCCAGAGAAAGACCCAACCACGTTATGCTCATCATCAGCCAGTAAATAAGGGCCCTGCACCATAAAACAAACACCAGGAGAAACAGCAAAACAGAACTTGCACCCTCCCCTCAGCTGCCAGCAGAATAAGCCTTGCTGAGCTTTCAGTTTATGAGGGATTCAGTTGGGTTCTGAATGCCCCAGTCAGGTTTGGTGTGGAGATGGGGCCTGCTTGGCATCTAGGATTGCCAGATGGTTTAACCAAAAATACCAAAACACTCCTCCCCATCCCCCCCCCCCAAAAAAAAACAGCAGGGGAAAAATTCTGTTGAGAAAAAAAAAAGGGGGGAGACCAAAGCTGAGCAAAAAAATTTAAAAAATAAAAAAAAACAGCATGGCCCCTTTAAGAAACGCTTTTGAGGCTTTTTGGCCCTAACAGTCTTCTAGTAGCCACCCGCCATCTTGCCTCCCTGCACTGGGCCAGACAGCTCCCCTGTGGAACCCGGTAAGCACCTGAGATTTTCACCTCCTGGCCAGGAAACAAAACAAATCAGAAAATACCAGACATTTCAGGTGTCCGGTATTTTCTGAATTTTTTTACCGGACAGGAGGCAAAAATATTGGACTGTCCGGGTCAACACCAGACACCTGGCAACCCTACTGGCATCTCTACTATGCACCACTTTACTTATCAGGGCTGCTCCATGGGGGTAGACTGCATCACCCTCCTGGAAAGAAACAGACCCTGGGACCAACCCCATTAGGAACCCCTTGCAAAGAGCATAGCTGACCTGAGTAATTATTGGTGGCAGTAGGTCAGAGACAAATGCTGCAGATCAATTTGCGAAAGGCTGGATGACTTTGTGACCAATAAATATTTGTAATTCTGCAAACCAAGATAACAGAGGAGGACACATGTCTCATGCTTCCAGGTGTCAGTCTATTGCAGCAGTTCCCAACCTTTTCCAGATGGGGACCCATTTTGACAATTCAGGAAGACTTGGTGACCCAAGGCCATTCAAAAACAGAGGGAAGTGGGGGGGCAGAGCCACCTGGGGAGACACTTGGCAACCCTTTTGAAATGTAATGGCGACCCATATTTTGGTCCCAACCCATAGGTTGGGAAACTCTGGTCTATTGTCTCAGGGACCAGGAAGAAAATTTCCTTCCCCTCCACCCCCACCCAGCCACCACCAGAAGAGCAGAACTGGCTACCTGGGTGGTTGTTCCTAGCTCTGAAGCTTTCAATATTGGCCACTGCTGAAGGAAAGATGGTCGTCTGGCATGGCTGATACCACGTGCCTAGGGAGTGCAGCATGTTCTTTGCACTGTTCCTGGGTTCTGAACCATTAAAAGTGAGGCCTTTCAGGAAGCACCAGCATGAACTAGCCACTAGATACTGGGATCTCTCAGTACTTTTGAATGTTTCACATTCTAGTCTGGTGCCATTGTGGACCCAGAAATCCCCTCTGAATAGGTGCCTGTTCAACGTAGGGAAGGAAAAAAAAAATCCCCCTTTGGGAGAAAGACAATTTCTTCCAACTCAACTATCCAGGCCAATCACGAGAGCTGATTGGAAGTTGCAGCAGAGCCCTTTGCTGCAGACAGTTCCTTGGAATCCAGCCTTCACACATGAGAGCACGGGCGTGCATCAAACACGTTTCGACTCCGTTCAGGAGGCATTGGTGAGGGACAGGTACATTCAAAAGAACAGGAGAGATGCTAACATGGCATCTGAACAATGTTGTGGTCCCAACATGAAGGTCAGGTAAACGCAGGGGGTGAAGAAAGAGAGGACAGATGGGATTTTCAATACAAGGCTTTGGTGAATTCCAGGGACTGGGATTGGGAAGTGAGGTGACTAGAGAAGGGGTGGGAAACTCAAGGCCCAGGGGCCAGATGCAGCCCCCAGCTTGCCTGGATCCAGCTCCTGAGGTTCAGGGCTTCCCCTCCCCAGCATTGGTGAGCCTGCACTGGCTTTCCAGCCCCCCAGCTGCCCCGCTGCAAGGCTGGAGCACATAAAATCTTCTAGCCTTGGCCCCCCTAGACTCTGGTGTGCAAGGGGAATGTGGGGAGTGTCTTTCTCCTTCTCAGTCAGGGGCCATGTCAGTGAGTGAGTGGTGATTATTTTTGCTTCGCACTTGTGTGTGGCCCCTGATTGATTTTTCTGTGGGTCAGCAGCCCCTGACCCAAAAAAGGTTCCTCGCCACTGGACTAGAGACTTTTTAAAAAGAAAGGCCTAAGATTTGTAAAAAGGAACTGCTAGCCCACACTATACATGTTGATTTCCTAGAAACACCATGATGGCAGCAGTCCCCAAAGGAACATTTTGTGATTTAGGAATCATTCCCAGTTACAAAACAAGATGCTCTTCTATTTATGGTGGCTGAGGTTGCATTTCAAGGTCATGTCACACTGTCGGTTTGATCTCCCTTTGAGACAGCGTTGTTTTGGTTTTGTAAAGTTAACACTGAGAAGCCAAGAGGATACATAAATCCTACATGTGTTTTCTAGGAAGGAAATATTGTCTGAACAGCATCCTTATAAAGCACGGATAGTAATAGTATCAGATTTTCTGAAAGTTACACATTTGACTTTTGCAACAAAATGATCTTCAGTATCAAGCACTGCTTACTTCCAATATGTGCTTCATGACAACATGGCAGATCCTATGTTGCAGCTAGGTGAATTTTTGAAAATTTGTTTAACCTTGTGCATTACGTAAAAACAACTCAATCAAAACTCAGAATTACACATGGGCTCTGGATCTAGAACACCCAAGCATGGAGCACGTTTGGGTCCCTTCCAAGTGGGCCAGCTGGTCCTTCTTTGTTTAACATGAGGGATCAGCTCTTCCGACCCCAGCAACCCCAAACTTTGGGGAAGTTCAACTCCCAACTTTGCGGCTCAAGCTCATCTGTAAGCAACATGGGAACTTTCCAGCCAACGTTTTTTCCTCTGTCAAAGCAAAAGATACAAGCAAGTCCTCACAAGCACCAAGTCATTTCTCTTCAGAGTCTTCTCAGCTTATTAGTAGGGGCTAGTGCATACCTGGTGAACTCAGAATTTGAGTGGGCCTTGATTTCAGATATTCACTCACTCAACCCACACTCCAAGAACTGAACAGCATGTTCCCAGCATGTAGCATCGTCTGATCTGGGGGTGATTTCAACACCACAAACTGGATGATCAGGTTATGTTTTAACTGAACATGGTACACTTTAAATTCTCATGTGGCCTGAGGCATTTGTGTCTCAGCAGCATAATGACTAGGCGCAAACAATCAAGCGTGGGCTGGTTAAAGGACAGTGTGAAAAAACATTGTCACGCTCTTTGGCAATAGATCAGTTTCAAATTTTCCTTAGGCCACACATGAAATGAGTGTTCCTTTTGGCTCAGCAGACACATACGCACGTCACAAAACCACCACTCAGTTTCACCAAAGGCTCCCTCAGTTCAGGGAGGGTCTAAGAGTGAGCTAGCAAGTGATGATAAACGTCCACTAGCAGAGGCAGATGGGAGCTCAGTAGCACTGGAATGGCAGAGGTGCAATAGCTGCATTACTTATAGGATCTGTATGGTTTAAAAAAAAAAATGGAAACATTTTTCTTCTAAATACAAAAATTAGGGCCAAAGTAATTTGGGTGTCTGACTGAAGTCAGTCGTTACACCCAGGATGAATTTGATCCTCATACTATAGGGGGAGGGGAAAGCCATTCCTACCCTGCCCCCATTGTTCCAGTCTGCTAGGGTATCCCTGGCAATTAGCACGAGACAGCTGGAATCTGTATTTCACTCTGTAGTCCCTGCTTGCAAAGATCCTCTTTAAAAGCTTCTGCTGCCTCCATGTCCTTGGAGCACCTCCAGGCTGCATTTACGTTGTCCCCTACCACACTTGAACCAGGGTACTGCCCTCCCCATGGGGTCACTGAAGCAGAGTGTAATGACTTTTCTCCCAGAGCCTCTCCCAGGTAATCAAAAGCATCCCCTCCATCCAACCATCTTGCAGACTGAATCACTAGTGCAGTAGGGTATCAAGCACAAATGGAAAGGACTTTGTTCTTCCTCGTACAATCCCTTATCTGCTGGACACCAGTTCCATTTCTTCCCCAGACATAGGCTGCAGCAAGGCTGCAAAAGGGGAAGGGAGAAGCTGCTTTTGTTTCTCTCTCTAGACATTTTCATGCCCCCTCCCCCAGACAGAAACAACAGTCTCTTTCTTCTTTACCAGCCTATCAGAGAAAGCTTGATTAATTCAATAGGGTATGTTTGTTCTGGGGTGGTAGGTTTTTTTGCTCATTGTGTGTGCATTGAAATCGTGATGGAAATTCTGTGCTGAAGGTCCTGAGGCCTGTGGTCCTTCTTGCCTCTTGTGGGGGCACCGGGGAGGGTGAGTGAGTTCCAGAGTCTAGGTCTGTGTCTTTTGAAAGTCTCCTGCACTCATGAGCCTCTCTTGTGGGTGGACAGTTTCACTGATCAGGCAGAACATGCCTGATGTGGCAGAGCAGAGGGGCTTTATCAGGACAGAGAACTTGGGGAGCCAGTGCAGAATGTTCCTAGCAACCTTTGCCACAAACTACACGGGCTGCTGTGGTTTGGACTTGTGGGAGACTTTTCCAAAGCATGTGGCTTTGAGCTGCAGTAATCAAACCTGCGTAGGACCAGCTGTGCTACAGTCTTCAGGCTTGTGGCAGAGGGAAGTGGGAAGTTTTAGCAGCTAGTACTACTTGGGCATACAGAAGCCCAGAAGGACCTGAAGGCTGTGGCTCCATTTAAGCCAAGGATAGAAGCTGGGGAGGATGGCTAGAGGAGGAAGGTACTCAGAGTACGTCCTCCTTCACTGGTGGAATTGGAAGGGTGGAACATCTCTGGCAAAAAAAGCATAGTACAGATGCCCTAGTGCCTGCCTGTATCAGCCTCTCACTGGTCACTTCTGCTATTCGATAGCCATGAGTACAATCAGGTTTCCCTTCTTAATCTCCCTCCATTATCGCTGCACTGGTGCTTGGCTCGATGGCTGTGTATAGAACTATAGACGAACCAGCTTGGCTTGGTGTAGACTAGGGATGTAATAGTGTAGTTGATTAACTGATAAGCAAAAGCTTATGGGTTAAAACTATAGTCTACGTGCATTTCCTCCCACTACCACCAGTAATTTTTTTTAGCAGGCTAGCCAGCAGTCCGGCTCAGTCCTGGCTTGAAACGGGTCCAGGATCTACCCCTGCTGCAGCTCTGCATTTAAAGTGTTTCAGGAGCCAGGAGGGCAGGCAGCCCAGCTCAGTTCCTGGTTGTACTGGGTCTGGGAGCTCAGACCTCCACATCGATAGGGGCTGCTGCCACCCTGCACTGCTGCCTCTTTATCAGAGGTACCAGCACAGGGTGACAGGCAGCCGGTCTGCGAGGGGAGCTGGTTTTTAAACTGGCTCCCCTCGCAGACCAGCTCCCCCCGGCACCCTGTGCTCCTGTCTCTGATACAGAGGCAGCAGTGTGGACTGGCAGAGGGCTCCTCAGGAGTGAGGCTGGAGTGTACTAGCTGCCAGCCCTGCCCCCAGAGACTATAGAATAGTCAGCTAGCTGATAAAAATTCTTGAGGTTACTCGACTATTCAATTAACCGATATTTAACATCCCTAGTCCATCCCAACCAGCAGCGTTTTTACCAGTAAGTCACCTACACCCGCATGAAGTCTACACTGGCGCTCCCATGATTGCTAGACTTGATGGAGCAGCAACAGTGCCACAGCAGTGAAGGACAGAGCGCTTAGTTAGTGTAAACACAGATCATTTGGGGCCAAGCACCTTCTCCAAAGTGTTGAGAGCCCTCAGCTCCTTCTAGGTTTGAGACCTTAGCCCTCAATTTTGGACCTCAGGGAACCTCAGGACTTAGTAGCCCCTAGTTCTCCTCCCAGCCCCTCCATGTGCCAACAATTAAACTCCACAAGATGCTCTGTGCAGCAACGTCTCAAGCACTGAGCAAAGGGAAGTGAGAAAACAGAAATCACAGATGCACAGCATGCAATGCAAAGCCCTGTTTAACAGAGTAAAGAGGCCACATACGTCACTGCTGTCCTCCCCAGGGAGGTCTTCTGCTGGCATCTCTCTGCCGGACTCCATGCTGGGGCAGATCAGAATGACCTGGAGCTGGATGCCGGAGGCCAAGGCCCAGGGAACAAAGCTACAGCTCTGCTTATTTTAGGCTTGAGCATCACCACCTCCGCCTCTCTCTTGCTCACATGCTCAGAGGAAACCACATTCTTTATCTCACCCTGACCATTTTCACAGGAACCGGAAATGCACTGGGACCTCCTTAAATACATGCTGAGCTACTTTCTCCCCTGCTTGAGGGCTCCATTTGGGGCCTGGTGCTGGGAGTAGCTCTCAGTTTTTTTCCACATTAAAAGCTATCAAGGGTGGTAGACAAGTGTGGTACTTCACAGACACCCAAGGAGACCTCTCACGGGTCCACCCAATTCATCTGAAATGAGACAGGCTCTGAAGCAGAGGTGCCAGGGACAAGACTGACTGCAGAAGGCTTTGCAAAAGGAGCAGGAACCTAAGTAGGGTTGCCAGATGGTTTCAACAAAAATACCGGACACACATGATGTTACTTCACAATCTAGAAAATACCGGACATTTATATTTTCTCAGTTTGTTTCCCCAAACAGAAATACTGTTCTGTCCGGTTCAAAACTGGACACCTGGCAATCCTAAACCTAAGGGTGGGAACTAAGAGGCTGTTCAAGGTGCCAGAAGTGAATGAGGAGCAGCAGTGAGAAAGGGCAGAGCACAGGGCCTGTGGTGGGCAGCTAATATAGGAAGATGCCAGCAGGGTCGGAGTCATACAGAGCATCGAAGGTGAGGATGTGGTGTTGAGGTCCTGGCCTGGGATGTGACGCCACCTGTTGGGTTTTAGAGGGTGGAATTCACTGTACTTTCAAACTCTGCACATGAGAGAATCACCCAGACCCTACTCCCATGAGAATTTGCAAAAAGCAGAAGCTGTCTTCAAAGCAAAGGCCACTACACCGGAGGCGGGGAATAAGAAATGTTGCTTGGACGCAGGTGATCATGGTCGATCGAGGTCAAGCTAGGCCTACTCCAATCTCAGCAGCTCAGCTTTGTACTTAGGTCACTGGAAACAGCTAGTCCAGTTAACTATCCCACTGGATTGCTGGGAACAGAGAAGGGAATGATCCTCACTAAGGCCAGAAAGGGGCATGCTAGGATCGACCAAGCTGGGATGGCTGCTCTCTGGCCGGGGTTGAGCTGGGCGGAGCAGATTTCAGAGAAGCAGTTCCTCTCCAGCGACGGGAAGCAAAGTTACAAGCTCTGTTTTACTGGCACTCTTCATTCTCACCATTTATCTGATTGCAAATTACCAGCCAGACAGTTAATGACTGCTGACAGGAACGGCCACTCCCTTCAAGAGATGCCTATCGAAAGGCTCTGAATTCCTGTTCGCTTGATGTGTCAGAGGGATGGGAGCCCAGAGAAGCCCAGAAGCAAAAGAGCAGCAGCCCAAGGACTCTTAAAGAGAGGATGTGTACACTTAGCGCACATGTGTTGTGCGCATGCAGAGAAGGATGGGCTTCATCTTACATTTAGATAGAGCTACATGTCCACTGCCCTTAAGTGTAACAACCAGCATGTTGATTGACATGCCAGAGCTAAAAAGCAGGAGCTGCTACAGCTTGAGCTAAAAAGGACAGGTTCCATGGCTGGGATTGTAGCAGATGGGGCACATTCACCATTGGGTTTTGTAAGCAGGCAGCATTTCACCCAATGCTAAGGTCTTGTCTACACTGGAAGAAGTTAGCATTGCAAAAAGCCCTAGGCGGGAATGCCTCGGACTTATGGCCACTTGGTGTCCACACAGCGCAGTCTTTGGCATTTGAAAAGCACTGGCTGTACCAGCTGTTGGCAGCAGGCAGGCAAGGGCTTTGACTCTGCTCTGCTAAGCCCTGTATTCTACCATGATTTCTCCCCACTGGGGACAGAAAGCCACAACTACTGCAGCTGCATCAGTTCAGCTGGCTAGGCGAGCATCATAAAGATCAGCTTCTCTGGAGCAATGATGTGCACGATGGGCCAATACTTAGTAGTCCCAGAAAGCACAGGCAAATGTACAGTGCATGGACCACGTCAATAACACTTATGAAAGGACAAGTGAGGCTACTAGCCATTTCTTCCAACTGATGTCCTTGCACCTTCTGAGTTGCAACTATTTTTGGGGGGGGAGGGGAGGGAAGAGGACTCAGCAGCTGTTTAATAAAACAGGCTTGGATGAGACAAAGATTTCCTTTCCAACTGAAAATGCAGGGGGAAATTGAATAGGTAGAATGTAAATAGAACCGGAGAGAAAGTTAGCCAGGATGTAGGTTAACAGCCCTCACTCTTGTGAAAAATGACATGACCCTTAAAGACTCAGCGAGCCAGAAACAGATGTTACATCTCATCCCCATTGACATACAATTGGGCCAGGACCTTTTGCACAGTGGCTTGATAAGTACACACTTGCCAGTGACCTTCCAAGCAGAGGTTAATGCTAGTCCATTGATCAGACGATGCAGCTGCAACTAGGTGGGGGGAGGCTGAATTCTTCCTTTTCCCCTATAAATGCTGATGGTAACCATTCCATGACACTGCAAAGCAAACCTCCCGCACAGGGCGCCCAATAGCATCTGCTTTCGCTCCCAGCTCTGGAGAGTCAAACCTTTTTAGCTCAAGTGTTTTTCCGTGGCAAGGGCGGGCAATGAACCACGAGGGCAGGGTGCCTGGCAGAGAGCATGTATGCTCCCTCTCGACAGCACAGGAGATAACCCCAGAGCTCCCCTTCCTGCAGACAGGTCACACTCAGTTTGCACAGATCTCAGGTCTGGTTTCTTAGTCAGGCCTGCACAGGGGGATGCTTTCGATGAGCGTTTCAGTTGGGTGCTGCTGTCTTGGCCGATGTTGCAACAGGCTTGGCGGAACTGAGGTGAGGAAATGCATCTTTTGTAACCCTCATCCTCCTGCTATGATCCCAGATGCAAGAGCGCTCGTTCAGGCACAAGCCCTTAGCACTATTTCCTCACATGTTGGTTACGCTGCTCAGCTTTAGGGGCCACCTCTCTCCCTCTCCATTGTCACACTGACAGATCGGCTGATCCCCTGCGGCACATAACACACTCCTGGGTGATCAACTGAAACCAGGGGGCCACTACGAATTTCTGCTGGAACAGCGACAGTCAGGGATGCAATAGGGTGTGATCCCTGCTGTGCCAGCAAAAGCCACTAGCATAGACCCAGTGATGCTAGGAAAACTAGGCTTTACTGGCATGGTTTGCTCGCCCGTGGGGTGGTTTTACTAGACTGGAGCAAACATAGCTTTGCCAGTATAGCGGCAGCCACACTAGAAGCACTTTGCAGGTATAGAATATTGGTATTACTCTACCAGTTACACTCCTAGTATAGATACCACCTGCATCCACCAGCCTTACAGCATTTCAGCTGAGTATTTGCTTCACTTTGGAAGCTGCTTTCATCTTCGCTTTTAGGTGCCGTGTGATAGACGACAACACTTGAGATTGCAAAAGCAAGAGCACAGCTCACAGGAGGTGCAAAAAGCTGTGGCATAAAACACGGACACCCATTCTGTCTCCATGAGCTAATAGCACTTTTCAGATGTCACCTTTGCAGATGTCAAAGTAATGAAACTCAAAGGAATCTCTAATCCCTGCTAAGGCAGAGAGGATGACTTAAGAGTTTTGTTAGCTCTTGGATCTGCTTCACCTGCCTTTGGAAGGCTTAAGAAATATAATCAATCAATCAAAATCGGCCTGAAAAGAAACACCATGAAACAGGCATTCTTCAGTCACAGGCCAGCTGCAATACTGTGGTGTTATTGCTTTACAAATAATCTTAAATTAGAAACATGGAAAGTGGCAGTTTAAATATGTGAGGGACAGTTTAAAAAACCTCTAAAAGTTTGAGCTGGTCATTGCATTTAGACACAAGAGCCTGATTTTGCCATGCTCTTTGGAAACATCCATCATGGATGGGGAGGGGAGGGAAGAGACAGGACGCAAGTACTTGAAATACAAAATTTGACCTCCTCTAAAATTATGATCCCAGCTGTCAATGCCCTCAATGCATCTGCTCTTTACTGACCCCGCTCAGGGTTCCCAGGGAAGGTGAATGAATTCCAGTATATGTGCACAGAAGAGGTGAGATTCTTTCTGGCCCTGAACTTGGGGGGGGGGGGGGGGGATCAGTTGAATCCTGGACCAGTTCTCTCTCTATCCAACTCGGTGTTTGTTCCGGCAGCCTTTGGGAAGAACCCAGATAACACCGACAAAAGTAAGAGGGTGACAAGGCTATCAGTCACCATTATGGTAAAGTGTCTGATTTTACTATATTTATACACAGACATAGCACTAGTTACAAATGTAAGTGTCCTTTCCCCACTCCCAAAATCTAATACCATGAACATTCTGGGGCATTGATTTTTGAATATGGATTCTCTGCTACAGAAAAGAAAACCTCCAGCACATTCACTGTTACCTTGATCTCTGCACTTTTCAGTTCCTAGCATGGATTTATGAGCTTCTTGAATTCCTCTGAACAATTTCCACAACCAAAGCACAGATACCTAGCCATGCCGTGCAACCCATTCAAAAAGCCAAGATCAAGAGCTTGATAAAGCACCCTGAGAGACTGGCACTGGAAAGATCTGCTAAATACAATGGCCAAGATCTTCTGGAGTAAGCAGGAGAGACACTGGATTTGCAAAGAGGGATGCTTAGCACTTTCTGAAAATTAGATCCCCTTCAAGGCATCTCCAACTGGGATCCCAAAATCACTGGTCATTTTTAGAAGCTGGGTGTGCCCAAACTAGAGTATGTTGTATGAAACAGCAGAGCCTGATGAAAGACTGTTTTAAAGAGGCACTGAATGCCTCTAAGCTAAATGAGATGCCACAGTTGAGTGAGCTGGGAATATTCACTGCTGTGGGAGTCTGCAGAGAAAACTGAACAGGTCAACAAAAGTCACTTTTTACAAGAGATTTTCTCCTGTGCCAAAAGCAATTCCCAGTAAATTTAAGTAACCACTTGTCTTCCTACCTCTTGGTGTGATTATCCAGATGGCGGGCCCACAGCCTTTCCTTGCTCTTATCTTGATCACTGAGCTGGAAATGCATGAAAAGTTGAAAAAATGATTTCAACACGGGTCCCACACACTTCTCCTTTTAATACCCAGGGGGCTAGGTCAAATGACTATGCAAAACTCTTCTGTGCCTGTGCTGTCTGACAAGTCATAAGGGGAAAAAACACCCAAAAGGGCTACAGCATAAAAACGGAAAGCACTTTCATCATGTAATCAGAACATACCCTTCTCCTCTTCAGATTCGGAGATAAGGCTGCTATCCTTGGGCTCAAAGCCCCAGTCATCCCATCAACTGATGAACCCTCCCCAGCATCAGTCTCTCCAGCAGCAGGTGTTCAGGGCATTCTGATGGCTGCCGCTCCTTGCCTTGAACAGGATGCAAATCAAATTCCTTTCTCTACCACAACACACCCTCTCTCTGGGCTGCACTATGTTGGCTATGCACACAGTCAACAAGAGTAGGAGCACACCGGCCATAGCGATTTGGCCTAGACATTTGAGAAAGCTTTCCATCCTGTCGGACGTGCAAACTGCTTTAGTTCCAGGACTGCAGAAAAGCAGCCACCTCTGGGCTGGCTGCAAGCTCAAAGTATGTTGCTCACAAGTGAGGGAATAGTGGACACCAGGACAAACACCTATTCTTACAAGAAGTGCTGGGGACTTTTAATGCCAATGCAGGCCAGACAGGGGCTTTGTTTAAGCCCTTATCCTAAGAATGCAGTACCATGCATTGTCACCTATACAGAGCACCTTGGTGCAGGGTGTACAGTTTTACATTAAATCCTCCCAATCAAAAGACAACATGCAATCATGGTTCTTCCAGAGCTACAGAAACTCTGCATTCCTGAAGGTGTGAGGAATGATTTTTACTGAACAAATTGTGTAGCTAGGAAATTTATTTCTTGACCCTTTCCAATAACATTGATGTGGTAGTGCCATTTATGCTACTGTAGATCAGCTACACGTGGGCACTTAGGAACGCTCCATAACCTCATAGCAGGCCTGATTCCAAGACCAGCTCAGAAATTCTTAGAGGTTGTCACAATCTTTTTGACAGAGAACAAACTTTCCCAGCTTGGCCTGCATTACCCAGTAGGTCAGGACAAGACATTCCACCAAGTGTCCTCCTCACGACTGCACGATCCAGTGGCAATGAAGGAGTAAAACCCTTCCATGCTGCACAATATCCCAGCATTCCTGTGTAGAGCACAGGTGTTCAGACAAGCTCCACCACAGCAATGGTTAAGAATTAAAGGTGAGACAAGAGGTTTGACTCAGACCTTGCCTAATTTTTCCTTCCTACTGATAAATTCTCCAGTTACTGCCCTGGATAATGTAGCCAGGCTTCTTTTTAATTAGATATAATGAGCTTTCAATTGCCTATGTCTTCTGGAAGATATTAATCACTTTTGAAGTATCGAACATTTATTCTGTTTGCAATTCTCCTCAGAAGTTTAAAAATAACCTTCTCTGGTTGTCTCATCTTTAATAGAGGTGGCTGAGGGTTTTTTGCCCCCCTCCCAGTGCATGTCCCATGAAGATAAATTCAACCTCAGTCTTCTTTGTTTAGATCCTTACATTTGCACTAGCCTCATCCATAATGGCACAGCTCCAGGAAAGCTGGAAATAGCCCTTGTTTCACTGCTATTGGAGGGGGCGAGAGGGATGCTTCAGAACTGGCAGGCCGTTCCCACACCAATTTCACACTCTTCTAGCATCCTAACACATACTAGGGATGTAATAGTGTAGTTGATTAACTGATAAGAAAAAAACTTATTGGTTAATGCTACAGAATATACACATTTCCCTCCTCCTCCCCACCCCCCTGCCAATCACCAGTAAATTTTTTAACAGCAGCCTGGCTCAGTCCTGGCTTGCAATGGATCGGGACCTACCTTGGCTGCGTCTCTGCATTTAAAGTGTATTAGGAGCCAGCAGACAGCCTGGCTCAGTTCTGGCTCATGCTGGGTCTGAGAGCTCAGACCCCACTGTGCTGCCTCTTTATCAGAGGCAGCAACACAGGGTGACAGGCAGACACAAGGGTAGATGGTTTTTAAACTGGCTCCCCTCACAGACCAGCTCCCACCTGGCACCCCAAGGCATAGGCAGCAGCGCGGAGTGGCAGGGGGCTCCTTGGGAGTGAGGCTGGAGCACACTGGCTCCCAGCCCTGCCCCCGGGACTACAGAATAGTCGACTAATTGATAAGAATTAACGAGGTTACTTGACTATTCAATTAACCGATATTTAACATCCCTATTACACACCAACCTCCCCTAAAGACCAAGTCAGATGCTTCTGAGAAAGGCAATGCCAGGTGGTTGGTGGGATCTAGACTCAGCGTGTTGCCTGGGCAGCCAGGCAGTTCATGTATTAATGTATCCAACATGCCTATTATGTGACCAGGCACCATCTACAAGAGTACTGACCAGGTCCAATATTAAGAAATTCCTACCCATAAATTCTCCCCCCACGTCACCTCTTCCTTTCTTTTTCTCAGGCTCCCACCTGTGTAGGGAAGAGACGGACCCTGAAGATCAGCAGAGTTGGGTCAGTGGAGAATGCAAATTTCAGAGCTGGGAGCCCTGTATGGAGACTGCTGTTCCAGGTGGGTGCTGTGGGTGTCACTCAGGGCCTTGTGGTCACAAGACAAGGAATGGGGCAGAGCTGGAGTGCAAGGCAATGGGGGCAGGGGAACTCAGGGCAATAGGTATGGGAGCCAGCGTAGACCCGGGGTTGGCTGATGGGCAGTATGGGGAAGCAGCAGGGTTATAAAATTGCAGTGAGGACACCTGAACATGGTCTGGAGCCTGGGACCCTCCCCCGTATAATCCCACAGTCTAGGCTCCAGCCCGAGCCCAGACATCTATAGCGCAAGGCCTAGGACCTGACTCAGCTGACACAGGTTATTTATCAGAGTACAGACATACCCTCCCCTCCACAAGCCAGAACCCAGGCCAGACAGGGCCACCTGCACTGGCCCATAAGAGAGAGTCAAAAGGTAAAGGAAGCATGAGCAGCGTAAAGGAAAGTTTTAGGAAGGTCGGATTTTCCATACCAGATCAGATCATCAGTCCAGCAAGCTGGGAAAGGCCAATGCCTGCTGTTCCAGAGAGTAGCAATTCCCGCTGTTGCTTCAGTGAAAGCCACAAATGGGCACTTGCTCAATGCTGCTCATGGAGATAGGGGCGTGGAGGGTAGAGTTCCTTCCTCACCTGCCCCACCCCACCCCACCCATCAGTTTACACCTTAAAGCATGAAATCTGATCACCCCATTGGCTGGCATAACTATACATTGTTGTTCATACAGTTATCCAGTTCTTTTCCACATCCACTTATTGTCAGAAGCTGAGTATTTAACCATCTGACCTCCCACAGCAGCACAAAGATAGCATCTGAGCAACTGGGACCCTGAAATACAACTTCGAGTTGTATCTCATGATCAGCCCAATGTAACAAACTGACTCACTCTACAGAGCAGAGCTGTGAGCATTGCTCAGCATGACTACAACAGAGATGTTATTCTTCCTCCCACCTCGACTATTCACAGGTCTATACATGCCATATTTCCCCCCCCACACACACACTTTAAAGGATGGTATATAATCATGTTTTATATGCTGAAACTCCTTTTTCCCCCCTTAAAAGGGTGCCCCCTAGACTGCATGCAGGACAATTCACAAAGCCCCCTACCCCAAGGTTTCACACCCCCTCTTTTGCAAGCCCGAGTGCATTTAGCCATTTCAAAGCAATGTCCAGCATATCTGCCTCATTCCACAGACTCAAGCCAAGCCTCAAACCTGGGAACTAGTCCTCAGTCACAACCATTTGAGCAAACACATAGAGAGCCACCTACTGCCTCAATGCCACACGTATGTGCATGACACAAGCAATTTTCCAGCTTTTTTCAGGCACCTCAGACATGCATCCAAATCAACCAAACCCATTTACCTGAGGGCGATGAGGAGAGATTCCGTCCCAGGAGCACTCCCTGCAGCGCCTGCCACTGAAATATTGCAGGCTGAACTTTGCCCCATTTCCTTTTGCTAAGGGAAACTGCTTCCCAGGCTGTGGCTGCCTATAGGACAGACCACCTCAATCACCACACAGCAGATACACAATCAATTGTTTTTTCCATTAGTTACTGATTATAGGCAGGCAGGCAGCAGCCCTACAAGTTACTGAAAGGAAAACTGCATGCAGGATATGAATGGGCAGCTTGTTCCACTACTGTCCCAGTAACGAGGTTACATGATTCAGCTGCTTCAGCTGGAAGTAAATTAATGCAAAACACAGATTTTATGACTGAGTTCAGCTTGGCAGGATCACAAGAGTGCCTCTGTTATGGTCTCAGCAGAGCTGTGCCTATGCCAGGACTGGTTTGCGTTGCTTCCGGTATTCCACTTACAGAAAACAAATACTATCGTTTCAAACTAAAGGCCTAATCCTCTCCTGCCGGCATCTGCAATGGACCCAGAGGTTAAAAAAAAAAAAATCAGCACTTACCAGCACCATTCAGATAGCAAATCCAAACAGAAGTTTGGCCAGTTTGTTTCTCTAACTAGTCAGCTAATAGATCTGTGAGGATGGTCTTATTAGAGATACCATGTATTAGTTCAGCTTTCCACAGAATGAGAACAAGAGCAGCAGGCAAAATGCAGTAGCAGAGTTGTAGAAAGTTGTGTATTTCAATAGCTTTGGGAGAGAATTAATCATTAGCACCTGGAACTCGTGTAGCAGCAGTTTTCATTGGGAGGATTTCAAAGCATTTTGGAAACATTAAGCTTCACTATACCCCGAGGCAGGGAAAATACCCCCATACTAAAGATGGAGAAACTGAGGCACACAGTGTAAGTGATTTACCCACTCTCATATAGAGACTAAGCAGTAGAGCCAGGTGAAGAACTCCTGACTCTTACTCCTGTGCTCCAACCACAGGTGTCCCTGGTATTGCTATTTACCCTTCCACACCTTCAAACTTTAGGCTCTAAAAAGCTCCTAAAATCTGTGATTTTTAAATAAAACTTTTTATTGGTTCAGTAGGGACAAAAACAACATGTAAAATACAGACTGTCCAAGTTTTGCATGGCAATGGTATGAGTTTAGGATCACATGATGTTGACTAAGTGTTGGTTTGGAACTAAATAAAGATGCAACATGCTGAAACTAGATCTGGAGAAATATTAATTTATGCCATTTCCTGCCCCACCACTCCCACTGCCAAGCAGAGGCAGCACTTCCACAGCACTTCTCTCTGCATCAGGTTCTTAACAATAAGATGTAACATTTCCATAAAGCTTTTTATCTGCAGACATCAAAGTGCTTACCAAAAAGACAGACCGACCGACCACCCTCCCCCCCCCCCACGCACACACACTTTATCTCAGCACCTCCACTGCTCTGAACAGGAAGAAGACACCCTCCAGTCAGTTTTCAGATGTCAGTGCATTTAGTGAACTGACAAGGGGCACGAGGAAGATACTTTCAACAGTCGGTCCAGTTATCAGGAGAGCCCATATCCACATTTCTTCTCTGGGGCGCTTCCAGCAGAGGCAGGATTAATCAGGACTGTGGAGTATATAGCAGAGCTGCAGGGAAAAGCCCAGGAGGCAAGAGTACACAACCATAAATTCCCTGGGATTATCTGTGCTGGGTCATCATGAAAAATCATGGAAAGTCGTAAATAATCAAGTGTAGGATCCCCGCCATACAAGGAATTCTGCTAGAGCCATGGGAAGTATTTTAGGGCATCTCTAAGGCTATATACTCCAAGGCATTAGTAACAATTGCTGGCTTTGAAATTACACTCGAGAAATGCAATCCACAAAACAGGATCTTGCTGTGCTGTAAGACTCCATTTCATCTTGTCTCACACCTCTCCCCATCTTCACCTCATTAGGGAAAATCCCGACAGCTAGGCAAGCCTCTGTTTCGAGTTGCATAAATAATATAAACTTAAAAAACAACAAAAGGTCTGGTAGCACTTTATAGACTAATAATATAGCCTGTAGGTTGCCAGAGCTGTGTGCAGGAGCAAGACCCTTGGATTTGGAACATTATTGGATCAGTGGGTGGGTGAACATCAGATGTGGTACAGTGGCTTGTCACAGTTCATGGAAGGAAGAGTCAGGCACAGCCTGTTGCCTGCTACAGACCAGATCCTGAATGCCCTGAACTCCCATTCACTTCAATGGGATCTGGGGTGTTCACCATCTTAGGGTTGGGACCCTAGGTAAGCTCAATGGTTTTTGAAGCTAGAGCTTGAATGTCACTGCATTCTGAAGCACAAAAGGTGCAAATAAGCAGTTCAGGAACTCAGGGTCCCCAAGCCTGAGGAGACCCACTGCTAATACTTCACTGGAATATTTGTCCCTCTATAGGACCTTCTATCGAAGGACCACAGAGTGCTTTAATGAATGAATTTGTAGAACCTTGCAAATCTGCAGATATCTGCTTCATATCCACAGGTACCCGCATCTGCAGATGTAAATGTGGGTATCTGTGGCTCATTTTTGCAGCTATGGATACAAATTTTATATCTAGAACCCTGCCAACTTGTGGATATATGATTTAGAGCCACAGATGTCAGTGCAGATATCCATGGCTCAAAATTTTGTATCCACACAGGGCTGAATTTGACCTGGGAAAGGTATTGGGTAAAATTTTCAAAAGCACCTAAACAACTTAGGGGAATGGAACATGAGCTCCTAAGTGACTCTGGAAAGCTCTGGAAAATGTTACCATCATCTCCATTTTAGAAACAGGGAAGCTGAAAGCAAGACAGAATAAGTGACTCACCCAAGGCCACGCAGGAAATGTGTGATAGAGCCAGGAATAGAATCCAGGTCTCCTGACTGCCAGCCCTGTGCTTTAAATGCCAGACAATCCTTTCATCCCAATGCTTGTGATGAGGCCATTGTGACACACAAATGCACAGGCACAAAGAGCATCAAGCTAATTGATTTTTACTTCACAGTCTCAGCAAAACAAATCTGCATTCAGAACTTTTTTCACATTAATATATTAATTCAACTTCTTCAAAATAAATACTTTTTTTAAAATAACCATTTCTTTACATCACTGCAATTTCAAGAGCAAATCTAGAAAAGTCAGTGCACAGAGCTATGATATGACTAGCTAAAAAGCTTTCAGGAGATCAAACTAAAAAAAAAACAAACACAAGAGGTGGGTCTTGTCTTTCAGGCAGGTTGCATGCAGCAGACCTCAGCAAGCTTCTCTAGCACATGAGTTTTCTGCAGAGTTGCTTGGAAGAGCTGTGCATGATCTCCCAAAGGAAATCTACAAATCTGATTTATATGCAAGTCTGCAGGATTCTCAACACAGCTGGTTACTGATCAGTCCTGTTAGGGTTCCAAGTACCACAGTGACTGCTACTGAGAGCAATATAAAACAACATGGAACAAGCATGCATGAATTTCTAATGGAGCTGAAGAGCCCTTGTGAAAGCGCAAGACTAGTGTTATTTATAATTCATTCATATCTCGTGTGGGAGCATTAAGCAACAGTACTAACCATCAGTTCTGAAACAAAGGAATGTTCTGAAGCCATGTTACACTGGATAACCAGCACTGAAGGGATAGTTCCAAAAATTAAATCCAACCGCAAGTGAACACATTGGTCTACATACTTCTGAATGGAGCGCCTTGCTATACTGATGGGAAGTGATGTGCATCTGCTGCTAACCCAAGACGACAGGACTTGCATGTGAACATTCATCATGGAGCTCAAGTCAGCTTGAGTATGCCAAACAAGCCAGGATGTTCAGGGATCAAATCTTTCTGAAATGTTGGAGGAGACCATCCTGTCAGCAACTAGAGAGATGCTGGCTTGGAAACTCGGCATTCCAGAGACTAGAAATGTCAGCCTGTGTGTTTTCTTCTGTTGAAGGAAATCTGGAAAACACAGCCCTTGCGGGGCCAGATTCCGATCCCCTTCCTGGGAAAATGAGCAGTAAGGAATCTGACAGTGATACAATGAAGGTAAAACCAACATGAGAAGAATCAGGCCCTCAAGCCTTTCCAGGATACAACTGCAGTATTACAAAGGTAATGAAACAGAATACACTTGTCTATGCGGGACTCCTTTCCACATGCTCCTGGTTTTACTAGCATAAGAGGCTGCAACTGAGAACCACTTAGGAGTGGGAAGGGAGAAACCTCAGGAAGTCAGGGGAAAAATGCTCTCCCACCTAAGCCAAAATGATACACTCAGTTCCCAAATCCTTCCATGGTGGAATGTGTACAAATTATTTTCACACCCACCTCAACTATACAGCTTAATCAATTAGACAGTAAGATGCTTCACTGGTCAGAAAGTGCAGCTTGTGTTATTGGAAAGGATAAAACAAAGGTGCATTAATGACTAGAAAAGGAATGGTCAGGATTTAGTGATCTAAGATCCACTTGCTGTCTTACAGGGAAAGAGACCGCAGAACATTCTAATGCTCCAATATACTCAAGGACTAGTTAGGTGCCACTAGCCTTGTAAGGAGAATCAAACATTTCCTCAGAAGATAAAACTTGACTGTGCCAAGATAGGCAACAATGCACTTTGTGGGGGTAAAGCAATAGTTCAGATGTTCCTGGTGAAGGAAGTTTCTTAAGCACTGGAGCAAACTGTAATAGAAATCAGTTTCCTTCCAATGTCCAGAGCTCCCTCTGCAGCCTCCCCCATGCAATTAGGGAGCAGTTGAAAGCTAGATGAGATACACTGGGCTAAAGAAAATTCTCCACAGTTAAGACAAGTTTTGTTGCAGTGTTAGAGATCTGTTAGCTTTAAAACTAGAATGGTCACCTCATTTCAAAAAGGACTATTTTAATTGTACTGGTGGAGAAGGGATGCAAGAGAAACCGTCACGGACATTCTAGCTATCACTGGGCACAGGGAGAGTAGGAATCTGACAGCAGGGAGAGAAACTTCCTCAGGGTTGCAAGTGATAGTCCAGTTCATTTTAAATCTCTTCCCTCATTATGCATGTATCTCATCTACCTGCCTTGAGGGAAGCCTTTGCCTCTTAAAGCTGTACACCCCATCACAAGATTCAGCCAGATGGAAAAGAAGGAAGCAATGCATTGTGGATAGGTTCTTTTTCGGCTTATTGGGTCTTCTTGTCCTCTGGTGGGAAATAAGGAGGAGGGGGAGGCTGGTCCTAAAATAGAGGAGAAAATATGTAAGCAACATAGATCAAGTTAGGAAATCAATTAATTCAAACAAATCCTTTGTCTCCAACAGGTACAATGGGTTTAACACAATTAATATTGCTTTTAACCCTCTGCTACCCATACACGATCACTATCCAGATTCTGCATATTTAATCTAATTTCCTGTCAAACTCACCAGTGGCCCAATTCCCTCTGACGACGACTCTGGCCCCCTTTACACATGCTATATACAGTCATTTATTACGTATAGGACTATGTGTGAAACTTACTGTGGGCATGTAGACGTTATGAGGGTTGACTGGACTGTAATAAGCACTGGCAGCAGCTTCTGCAGCCTTCGCTTCAGCTATTACAAACAAACACAGTTTAGAAAGATTAGCTGACACTGCAGGGAACTTCTATTATCCATAAAGCAAAGCATGTTTCTGTCTTCCAACCCTCCCCCATATATACACACACACACACGTGCACGCACGCCGGACAGTCTCTATGACAAAGGATAAGTGGACACAAACCAGGCATCAGAAATGGTAACAAATTACATATAAAAACATTAACTGGTTAACACACTGCAAAGTCAATTTCCTTTGCCTTAGACATCTGCATTGTCACATCAAAAGCTATGAATGGGAAACATCCAGCCCACTTAATTAGCCTCATTAACACAGGTCCTACAATTGACAGGTACTTCTTTTGCTGTTATATAGATATCTTGGTTTATGTTATTTCTACTTCAACTCATCTGATGAAGTGGGTTTTACCCATGATACCATATATATTTTTGTTAGTCTCTAAGGGTATGTCTACACTGCACACTTATTTTGAAATAAGATAATCCGGAATAGTTATTCCGAAATAGCACATCTACATTAGGGAAGCCTGTCTCGCACTAATTTTGAGG
This sequence comes from Pelochelys cantorii, assembly GCA_032595735.1. Lineage (NCBI taxonomy): Eukaryota > Metazoa > Chordata > Testudines > Trionychidae > Pelochelys > Pelochelys cantorii. The sequence continues at coordinate 19,746,835 of CM064344.1, forward strand.
CTTCCCTGCAGTGTAGACGTGCTATCTCGATTTAGAGCCCCAGGAGGCACTGAGGAGGAATAACGTAAAATGGCCCTGATGAGGAGCTATTTTGAAATAGCAGCAGTGGAGTGTCTACACACGCCTTATTTCAAAATAGCTATTTTGGAATAGGCATTATTCCTCATAAAATGAGGTTTACAGATTTTGGAATAAGCTGTCCATTATTTCGAATTTATTTTGAAATAACGGAATGGGTATGTAGATGCTCACATTGTTATTTTGCAATAATGCTAGTTATCTTGAAATAACGGTGCAGTGTAGACGCACCCTAAGGTGCCACAGGACTACTCATTGTTTAAAAAGCTACCTAGTTAGTGGGACTCCTTCAATGTCAGAGGGTAAAGAATCAACACCAGTTAATGTCTTTACTTAAGTGACAGTCCTGAGCTGAACAGCTATAGATTCAGAGTCAAGTGGTATGCTAACCTCTCCCCCCACTCCTTTGAAGAGATCCAGCAGTATTAACAGTCTCGCTCAGCATTTATTTGTTCTACATGATTTTAGAGATTTCACATGCAAGAACTTCAGAAAATGTCCCAAATTACTTTGGGAAAGATGTAATTCAAACTACAAGTCTGAGTTTTGTAACCTGCTTTAGACCCATTTCCATGAAATGCCTCCCATCCAATTCCAACTTTTAGGGAAGCATGGGCAGGTCAGATTAACAAGGTTTGTCCTGCTTAGTTCTCTGGCTTTCTGATGGCATGCTGCAAATAATGGTAGAGCTGTGCTAAACAAATGCTGCTCAACTCTATGTATTTCTATCATGATTCACTCATTGTTCTACTTCACTGAAAAGTCAGACGGATTCCCATTGAACTGCTGAGGCAAGCTCTCCTTTATAAGAGCATTTCTATTCCGGAAAGCATTCTGTTCTCACCGAAACCTTCTTACTCATCAAATCTATGCCCCTGCTGATGAATACAAACTTTTACACTGATTGCCCCCTCTTATTTTTTACTTCTGTTAGCCCTGCAGAATAATGTCACTATTGGAATACAGGCCGGATTCAATTTCGGTTCACACAGAAACAGAATTGATCCAACTGGAGAATGTTTGTTGATGAACTTGTTAGAAAGATTTCAGGTTTGACCACTGGACTGAACTGTGTCCTGCAGGACTGGCAGTTAGGGGAAAAAAATCTTTTAACTTGTAAATGGAGCAAGTTGGCTCTGAAATCATCAAGAGATATATGCAAAACCTCAGTCTTGCCAAGTTTAGAATGTTATGTCTCTGCTCTGAAATGCATTTTAAAACTTTTGCTCATAGTCATTATGCCCCACAGACAACTATTTGCTGTACATTTCTGTATGGCCTTTGTAGAGAGAAGAGAAATATTCCTGAAAGTATCAGATCAATTTATCATCAGTGGCTGATGCCACTAACAAAGAAAGGGGTTCTAATCTACCCCACTAGACACACTTCTCACCTGCAGGAGTGGAAGGAAGATCTGGACCACTGGCTGGAGACTCCATGGGCCCAGGGTAAGGAGGAGGTGGCGGTTGCATGTAGCCCATGGCTCCATCCATCATGGGGGGACCAGGATAAAACTCTGTTAGGAAATAAAGTGACCATCAAACATTGTAGGAACAGCTGCTTTGGGTCAATCACATACACTAGACAGCCAAAACAAGCCTGAAAACCAGATACAATTAAATAAACTAAGGTGCTTAAATTCATAAGGCGCTGAACCAAACCGAAAAGAATCCAAACCTCTCCAAACATACAAGTACATTCCCCTCTTCCTTAGCCTGCTTTTAATTTAGTGACTAGAAAGATTTCCTCATTGAGTCTTCAGACTCACCAGGAGGTGGTGGTGGGTATGGGTATCCTGCTGGAGGGGGACCATACATCCCATTGGCTGCAGGTGGGGCAAAAGCGTATGCTCCATTCGGCATGTAGGAATAACCATAAGCTCCATTGGGAACTTCTCCTCTAGAGGCTGTGAAAACAAAAGGAAGTTGATTCTACCAGATCCACAAGACTCCATGTGGATCCAAGTTACTGGCTGAAATTCAAAAAATTTAACCTGTCCTGCTGTACCTTATTCTAGGAAAATTCCATGCACCTTGTGCTCATAACAAGCCCCCATAAAAAAACGTCAACTCTCCCTCCACCATTATCTGTATTAGCCTTGTTGTTAAAACAAACTTCAATACCTTGAGATGCCACTTGCAGCAGACGCTGTCCAAACTCAATAGCGCCCCCAGCCGAAAAAGTCATTTTGAATGTTACAGATCCTTCCCAGCCACCTGTGAAAGAAAACATAAATCAGATGGAAGAAGAGAATCTGTTTCAGTGTTTAGACTCTCTGCTATGAGGCAGTTTTTGTAATCCATCTACAGATCCCTCACATACAGCACTAAAGTACTTTGCTTTTGCAAAATACCTTAGAAATCTGGAGGTAAAGGAGAGGACCAACATAATTATGCTTTGATTAGAAAAATACATGCTGGCCATGAGTGTTTCAGATCAAGATGTAAGTGAAGTTGAAGCACCAATCAGAGATTAGAAAGGCTGCAGAAGTTGTGTGACTGTTGTCATTGCCAACCACCGACAGTCTAAAGCTCCACTCTGGCTGCTCTGGATCGGTACAGGATTAGTGCAGAATTCAGGGATTGTCCTAATCCGCTTTTGCTAAGAAGTCTTGACAGCTAGTCAATCATTAGCTATAAATTAGATGGGGGGGAGGAGGGGAGGAATTGAGTACCCAGTGTAGCAAAGAACATAAACAGTATAAAAAAGGTGGGCTACTTAAAGCTACTATAGAGTCCAAGGCAGATGTCTGAGGATAGGATAACAAATACAGGAGTGACATCCCATATTTCAGGCCTAAAATCAACAGGAACAGCCCAAGAGTCCCAGCAGCACACCACAGAGGGTATCAGCGTCAATGGCAGGACAAGAAAACTAAATGACTGCACGAACTAAACCCAAGACACTTCTGTGTGTTACAGTGACATTCCTATTGAAGGGGAACTCCTCTGGGAAAGGCTCGCACAGATTTTCGGCAAATCCTTTTGCATGGTTTTCAGAGCTTGTTCTCACTATGCGTGCTTCCTCACAGACTGGTTTGTCCTATTTGATCTTGTACAGGAGCTATAATGCTGACTTCCAGAATCACAGACGGTGCTGTAATAAGTATGGGATTATGACTTCAGCGCCAGAGCAAGCAAGAGAAATTGAGCTGGGGATATGAGAGAGGTGATTAAATTGCAGGTTTCCAGTAACAGTGAAAGGAGGAACACAAAAAGTACTGGGTTTTATATGTTTTATACACTGTACGTGTATAAATCATTTTCTTTTTCTTCAGGTTTGATCAAGTATGTAAGCCCTCTTTTAAAACCATCCTCCCTCAGGACTGTCTCTTCTCTTTCACGCCTGAAATAAAATACATAACACCCATTTATTCAATTTCCTGTTATAATAAAGTGACATGAGATTGGCTTTATTGCTAAGGTGTGTTGCAGCAAAAACATGCCTTTCCTTGAGCTACACAAGAGATTTGTGATGGACAACTGTTTCTGGTTACTTGTCGGAAAGTGAATTTAGGAAGAAGCAAAGAGGTTTAGCAAAGAATAATCTGGACAAGGATTGAAGAGATTATCTCTACAGGCCATAGCTTATTGACAGTTCTTTGAGCAGGGATGGGCAAACTTTTGGCCAGAGGGCTACACTGGGAATGGACATTGTATGGAGGGCTGGGTAAAGAAGGATGTGGGAGGCTGTGCATCCCCAAACAGCAAGGTGTGACCCAGTCCCCGCCCCTCATTCAACCCCCTCGAGCCCCCATTCCCTGCCCTCTGACTGGCCTCCATCCAACACTTGTGTCACTCGGCCAGAGCTGCTGCCTGGGAGTTTAGGCTGTGGGAAGAGGGGCTAGAAGGGGAGGGGCCAGGGTCTAGCCACCCCTGCTCATCACGCTGCCTGGAAGTTGGGCTGGCATCTCCTGGCAAGGCTATCCCGACTTCACTTCCTGGTGGGAACTCAGAGGCAGCACTGAAGGGTCTGATAGGCCAGATATGCCCTTAAGGCTGTAGCTCCCCTCCTCTGCCTAAAAGCCTTGTTAGCATGACCGTCTCTCTGTTATGATCCTCTTATGGATGTTTAGTGAATGAGATCATTCGGCCAAGTAAAATTTAACATTCAGAACAGAGTGGAAATGAGACTGGTTTCTGAAACAGACCAACTCATTGTAACTGGACTGGGAGAAAGGGAAAAGAGAAACATTCTTGGTTACAGATTTTAAAGAAATACATACATGTTAAAAGTACTGAACACTGAGGACCCACATGGATACCACCCATTTTAGCTTAATGCCTAAACTTGATACTTCTCTGAATCTGATGCTGTGCAACTATCTTTGCATTACTGTAACCAAAAAATACATACCTCCTGTCTCTGCTTTCACTGCCCCCTTGATATAATTTGCTCCAAAGACAGGCTGTTTAATCTCACAGTCTTTCAACAGATAAAAAGGCATCATGAAAGACTGCATAGGATCCTTTCCCTTGGACACAAAGATAACCTGCAGGGGAGAGGAGCAAACTCACAGTAAGCCACATTTAGAACAAGCACAGCACATAGGGATAATTTACTGTGCAAAGATGGAGTTTGGGGTGCTGAAACTGCTTCCCACGCATGGAGCTCTTCATTAGCCCTGCAGGTCACAAGACCTTCAGAATAGCAGCAAAATGCCTGTAAGCTGAAGTACCTTCTAGAAACATACATGATCTAGGAACTCTCTCCTCCCAATTTCTAGTGAGCTTGCTGCTCTCTGGATGGCTATGATTAATAGTTTAACTAATGCATTAAGCATTTGCATTTCAACCTAAGGATCCCTACCAGGCTATATAGCTGCTTGCAGAAACTAATTAGTATTTATGTCTTTTGACAAGGATTTACAATGCATTCATGATGCTGCTGAGGTCCAAAGATCAGCCATTTTTGAGGGCTCCTGGATTAACCATACTTGCAGAAACAAGAAAGGTTTCTCTGTCACTTCTATTTAAAGCATCTGACCCCATTACAAAAACTAATTACTTACTCTAAATGGAGTCAAGAAGACACTTCCTTTCTTGGTCCCTTTGAAGGCATCTGGCACGTGTTCCATATCACTGAATGTAATTTCTATGTGGTCATAGGTCATCAAAACGCTACAAGCAAGCAAAGGAAAGAAGAGGCCCATTATTAGGACTTGATCCAGAGGAGTGTTTTGTGTACAATTTGGGAGCCTATGTAATGTGAGCTGATGACTTCGATCCAACACTCAGAACACAAGTGTCCCTATCATAAAAAGCATTACCACAAATGGCTTTTTTTGTCAGTTTCTGAGCTTCTCAACAGAGTTTTTAAATGGATTTACTTTGATTTAGAAACTGGTAAGTTAAATCAGTGCAACTTGCTAGAGTGGCTGCAGTTATACCAGTATAAAGGTGCCTTATATTTATATAGCTTAATCTCATAGCACCTCTATGCTAGTATAACTGTGTCCACAATAGCAAGGGGTTACCTGGATTAAATTACATTAAATGTAAAATCCCACTGCTAACTGAATAGTAAAATCTATGCATAGAACAGGTCTTAGCAGACATCTGCACAAAAACTGAGTGTTGGTCAGGTCCAAGAGGACAGGAGCCATGAGGAGTGAACTACCCTGCTGTGCCAGAACAAGTGCCTTATATGTTACAGCTGAGACACACTGGCAGGGAAGCACAGGGAAGGGTGTTCTGCTGCTAGCCAGACTGAGCATCTTCTATGGCAAGACAGGATTTTAAGTCTCCAGGGCGCCAACTCAACATCTTTCTCCAGCACAATATCCACTAAAAAGATAGCAAAGGCTTCAGAGGAGTAGCTGAGTTAGTCTGTAACAGGAAAAACTTAAAAAACAACAAATAGTGTTACAGCACCTTACAGATTAACAAAACATGTAGATGGTATCATGAGCTTTTGTGGGCACAAAAGGTAGCATAGTATAGTGTAGCTTTCAGAGAGTAGGAGATTGCTGAATGGCAGAGAGGGGAGCGCAGACCTAGGGTCTGAGTTCTCAGACCGATGGCATGGCAAGGGGGTAGGAGATGGATTTGCCTGGGTCCCTGCCATTGGCACTAGATGGGCATTGTGTTCAGCAGCACTAGAGCACAGAGATGTTAAAATGTGTGTAATTGGCTAACTGTGTAACCGCTGGGGTTACATGGTTACACGTGGGACAGCAGCCAGCTCCCAGGGAGCCAGCACTGCCAGGAGCCTGCTTTTAAGCCAACTGCAGGGCATAGCAGCCCCTGCCACCCCGCTCCCGGGGAGCTGGCTGCTGCCCCGCCTCTTGCCCCTGGTACAGAAAAGAGCAGCGGGCTCCCCCGGGAGTCGCGTGTGACGGTTTGGGTAACCGTGTGAACGGCCGCCCTCGAACACTCCCAGAGCGCGCTGTGGCCAGGCCAAGCTGCCCGCACTCGGGCCCGCTCCGCGGACGGGGAGATGTGCCCTGGGCAGGAGCGGGTCTGCAGCTCGGCGCGGCGCGGCGCGGCGCTGCCCACGGGCCACTCTGGCGCACGAGCGGGACAGGAGGGACGAGCCTGAGCCGCTAATGCTGGGCGCGGAGCAACCAGCGGGACCCGGGGCAGGGCGATGCTGGGAAGCGGGGACCAGGCTGCACGGCCGGGGAGGGGGAGGGGGAGCTCCCACCACACCAGAGGGGGGGAGACTCTCCCTCTCCCTCAACGATCCACCTTAAGGGCGGGACCTAAGAGCCCCCCCTTGCCCAATCACGTGACCCAAGCTCCACCCCACCCGCCGCGGTAACGGCCCCCAGGGAGAGGGGGGAGAACCCCGGTGGAAGGGGGGGGCTCTGACCTCTCGCTGTTATTGACGATCACGCCACCCCCCTCCGAGTGGTTTCTGTTCAGCGCCATGGCCGCCGCCCCCTCGAGTTCCCGACCTCCCGCTGCGGCCGACTTCGGACCAAGGGATGCAAGCAACACTGCGCCTGCGCAGCGAGACCACTTGGTGTGGGATGGGGCATGCGCTGAGATTCAGTCGCCCGGCATGCAAAGCGGCTCCGCCTGGCGGCGGGAGCGGAGCATGCTGGGACCTGTAGTCTCCATGGGTCCTCCTCCGCCGTGGCGTGTTGCATGCTGGGACTTGTGGTTCCCGTGGGCCCTTCCGAGGTGGCGTGTTGCATGCTGGGACCTATAGGCCCCATAGATTCCCTCAGCTAGGGGTTATGCTGTAGCAGCTTGGAACAAAGTATGGCTCGTTTGTCATTCCCCAAATACAGGCAACTTTTTAAATCAAAATAAAATATTAATTCAAAATTTTACAAACGTGTAATTACTTATGTAGCTCGAATGGGAGCATGAAGCTGGATTTCTCCAGTTATGATGTAAATTTCAAAGAAATGTGCAAAAAGATGCAGCAGCAGAAGTCCCATTAAATTAAGTCTATGAGTATAATGTTTCATTTGTGCTGTCATTAATCATTATGCCAATTATCAATAATATTAAGTTGTATATTTTCAGTCATGCAAACGGGCATTCTGATACGGCTCTTTGTTGACCACTTGTTCTGGATTTTGAAGTAGTTTGAGTCTGTGGTCTGAAAAGGTTGCCAACCCCTGTGCTATATAGCTATACTGACCAGACGTCCCGGTTTTTCTGGGACAGTCACAAACTCAAATGTTCTGTCCCACTTATCCATCAAGTAGGGAAATGTCGCAGAAAACCCGGCTGGATCTGGCTAGAAATGGCACGACCATTTCCCGCCCCCACTGGGACATCCTCGCAGACAGTGCTAGCACGGCACATCAGCAACGCCCCCCTCCTCCCCGGATATAAGCGGCTGCCTTGGTGCTTTGCCCACGGGCAGCCAGGGCCACTTCCAGAGCTCCATTGCAGTGCATACTGCCACCAGGCAAGCCCTCACCTCCGTGAGGGCCCTTCCCTCCCCCCACAGGACTGTCTTTGCTGTGCAGGACCGCCGGTCAGGCCATGCCATCTCCTCCATCCGTAGACTGTTCTTTGTACAGTGGCTGCCGCCGCCACCACTGCTGGAGGGGGGGGTGCTGGTCCAAGGAAAAACCCAGCAAGCTGCTCCTTGGAGCTGCTGCTTGAGCTCTGGCAGGAACCACGTGGAGCCCGGCTGGGGTGCTGTGGGGTGGAGTATGGTTGGTCTCTGCCAGTGCACTCTGTGCACTGCTGCACTTTCTCCCCACACCCCTTCCCACCCCCTGGGGGAGCTGCAGCACACAGAGCCACTCACTCTGCCACTGGGCTGCCCACCGTGTGGGGGAGGGGAGAGCTGAGCTCCCTCCTCCTCTTCACCCTGCTGGGGCAATGGCAGCACTGTCCAGAACCTTTTCCTTCTGACAGGGGTCGTGAAGCCAGATAAGCGTCCCCCCCTCATGCCCAGATTCCCACATCCCAATCCCCCTCATTCACTCCCCTCTCCCCCTGCCAAGATCCCACATCTCCAGATTCCTCTGACACTTTCCCTTCTTCCTGCACCCTCCCCACTGGCCAGACAGCTACGCCCAACCCTGATCCTTCACCCACTGTTGCTCCTACACCCTCCTTCCTGGCCACAGACTGCATCCTTCCATGGTCCTGTTCCCTCCACCTGGCCAGACACCCTACTCCCAGCCTGCTTCTTCATCCTATCTCCCATCCAGCCCTCGCAACCTCTCCCCCTTCTGTACCCCACCTCCCTCCCAGATCCTGCATCCCACTGCTGTCCCACTCAGCAGCCCTGTCCCACACACTGAACCCCTAATTTTTGTCCCTACCCCAGAGCCTAAGGGGGCCTATAAAATCCATTAAGTCTGGAACCCCAGAAAAGTAAATCTGGCCTATGGGAAGCCCTGAACCTCAGTCCTCCCTGTCCCTTCCCCTCACCCCGTGAGGCTGGAGCGCCAGAAAAGTGAGGTGTCTCAGGTGGGGGGGCCACATCAGTGAGGGTTGGGGGTTTTGGGAGGAGTTTTTTTGTTTCTCACTTGTGTGATCCCCAACTGATTTTTCTGTGTCAGTGGCCCCCGACCCAAAAAAGATTGCCTACCCCTGCCATAAATAAAGAAAACATTGAACCGTTTTGTGTTGGACATAAATTAATATTTTACTTTATTTAAAATTAAGTTAGATAAAATAAAATTAGAAAGTTAAAACGCTTAATCTGTTTAATTATTTAAATTAAACCATTCTCCCTAGCTGCAGCACTACCAAAATGGCTTGGGCATAATTGTGTAATTAACAGTGAGTTTCCATTAGCAACTGGTGATCCGTGGAAAGGTTTACATTGAGCCAGGTAGTCCATGGGCCAAAATGTTGGAGAACCACTGAAATAGAGCCACCCTCGGCCTCTCCCGAGAGACCATCGCAGGCTTCCTGCTGCTCCACAAGAACCCACAGAGAGATTGGGTCTGCTACCACAGCAGTGAAATCACCGTGTCACTCTGGTGTGGATGATGGACAGACTCTTTGTGAGTCTTCCTCATCCAAGCAGTTGATGATTTAAACAGTGTGTTAAGATGCCACATGAAAACACTTGGCACATCTACAGAAAGGCAGGATGTATCGTCTCTCTACAGAGAGAGTTGTCGTGACTTGTGTGCCTGGGTGAACAAGCCCTTTGTGAGATCTGTGAAGAGTTGAGATGTTTTGACTTCCAGTTTCAAGGGATTTGTTCTGTCTTTGGACTGAACGTTATCTAGACCTGAATGGAGTTAGCTGTGACAATGCATTTCTGAGTTATTCTGACACACAAAGAGAAATCTGCGCTAAAGACCCCACATCCAGTGAGAGAAAGCACTGCTGTAAGAAGTCAATTTAAAGTCTCTCCAATTTTCTTCAAAAATCACCTCTACCAGGCAGTGGAATTTTTACTGATTGGTCCCTTATATTTTTGAAGGGTGACTAAATGTTAACTGGATCTTCTTGGGTAATATCAACAGATTGCTTTTGGCTCAATCCTAGCTTAAAGTTTAAATTGGATCAGGCCCTTTGTAAACAGGTTGGGAAGTGGTCTCATTTAGCAATTACAGCTGGTCTCCGACTTACAACCACCTCCACTTACGACCAAAGCGGTTGTAAATGCGGTCCCCGAGTTACGAATGCGATCCACACTTACGAACAGCATGGTCGCCATGTAACTCAATGGGATCCGAGTTACAAACACTTCGAGTTACGGCCAAGTGTTTGGTCCGTAACTCATTCGCAACTCGGGGACCAGCTGTATTATTAGGTATTATTTACATAACATAGGCATTGCCATCATGGTATTGACATGTACATTTCTCAGTAGCTTTACATATAAAATAGACCAGCCCCACTGACCTCCATGGGAAATGTACCTTTCAAGCAGCAGTGGTGATTATGAACTTCTCCACCCTGAAACAAAAAACAGGACTATGTAGCACTTTAAAGACTAACAAGATGGTTTATTAGTTGATGAGCTTTCGTGGGCCAGACCTACTTCCTCAGATCAAATTGTGGAAGAAAATAGGCATGACCATATATACCAAAGGGATACAATAAAAAAAATGAACACACATAAAAAAGGACAAATCAAATTTCAGAACAGAGGGGGGATAAGGGCGGGGGGAGGTAAATGTCTGTGAGCTAATGATATTAGAGGTGATAACTGGGGAAGCTATCTTTGTAATGGGTAAGATAATTAGAGTCTTTGTTGAGACCCCAGCGTAAAGTGTCAAATTTAAGCATGAATGACAGTTCAGAGGTTTCTCTTTCAAGCCTGGTGTGAAAATGTCTTTGAAGCAGTATGCAGGTAATCAAGTCATTGAGACAATGCCCTTTCTGGTTGAAATGGCAAGAAACTGTTTTTTCTTTGTGATACTGTCTGATATCCGTTTTGTGTGCATTGATTCTTTGGCGAAGCGTCTGAGACGTTTGTCCAATGTACATAGCAGATGGACACTGTCCATGCCTATTTTCTTCCACAATTTGATCTGAGGAAGTGGGTCTGGCCCACGAAAGCTCATCAACTAATAAACCATCTTGTTAGTCTTTAAAGTGCTACATAGTCCTGTTTTTTGTTTCAGCTAGACTAGACTAACAGGCTACATCTCTATTACTATTCTCCACCCTGTAATTGACATGGTTAGTTCAGTATTGTCATTATGGCATGTGGAAATGGAGGGCACCTGATAGTTTTGCAGTAACTGCAAAAAATGCAGTTCCAGTACATCTCATTAGGCATGTAAATTCCCATTAATCAGTTAGCCAGTTAATGTTAGGTCACAGTGGGGCTGCCCCTTCTGGACCAGCCCCTGTCCACAGCAAGCTGGACTCCGCATGGAGAGAAGCTATTCCAGACACTGGTGCAGTCCCTGCCTGTGAGGCCCCCAGGTTCTCCAGAGACAGGGACTACTCCGGACAAGGTGGGGAGCTGCTCCAGCCCCCTCTGATTACCAGTTAATTGGAACTGGTAAGCATCATCCATTAAGAGGACTAAGGAAGTTATCCCATGAAATTGTGGGATAGTTCTGGATGATTCTCAGGCCCTGGGTCAAATGGGGCTGAATCTACACAGCAAAGTAATAGGCCTTGGATCCTGGATCTCATCTTGAATCGAGGTTGGACCCCTAGCACTGCAGTGTCATGGGACCCTAGGACTAGATCCTGGATTAATGCAATTGCAGTATACTTGCATGGAGGGCTCCTATGGGGTGCAAACCCATCCCTATTGGTAGAGGATAGTGGGAGGAGTTCTTAGTGGGGTCACATGACACCCTTTACTTCTGGTCATGTGTTTATTTTGACCCCGAAAGTACTGCCCCAGGGTGGGACTTCCTGTGGCAGGTGGGTGCGGCCTAAGGGGTCAGGGGCATGGCTAATGGGTTCACAGGGTGTGGCTAAACATATTTTTGGTTCAGAAAATATGGACACAGTAGCTATAGCTGGAGCAGCACAAGGGAGCTGGAGCAGAGCATGCTGGCTTGTAGCAGGTGGCCTTAGACCAGCCTTCTGCTTCCCTATCTGCACAGTGGGCCTGCTACGCTTCGCTGGGTGGGGCTGCCAGGTCCCACAATCATGGGGAAGGGTGCTTTTCAGGGGTATGGTGCAGTAAGTGAGCCCTGTAGTTTGTAGGAGTCCAGGCATCCAAGTGAACTGGGAGTCCGTAGGTGGGCCCATGGCCCCATAGCTCACACCCACTGCTCATTGGCACGGGCCCACAAAATGTCAACATGTCTCATCCCATCACCTTTTACAGACGCGCACACTTTGGAGGAGTCAGCAGCTTGTGATTTGCCAGCATCACCCTACAGACAGTGGTGCAACACCCTGGTCACAAATATCTCAATTATGACACCATACTCATTCCTTAAAATACAATTAAATCGATGGCTCACCTTGGGTGTGCAGTACTCTACAAGGCTGCATCAACTAATGCTGAGACAGTCAGATTTCCTTCACATTGAAAATATTGCAGCCAAACGTCCCAAAGGAAGCTATGGTCCTAGACTTAAATGTTTCTTCTTTTACTAAAAACAAGTGTCACCAGCCAAGAAGGAACTAAGAGGAAAGAAAACAGCACGTGGACAATACAGAAATAATATTAAATATAAAGGAGAAGTTAGTTGCTTGGGAAGGTTGGATTAGATCTGTTTTGTTAGTCTTGCTCCTTTGTGTGCTGCCCAGCAACAAATAAGTTCCTCTACTCAGAGAAGTGAAGGGACCAATATAATTGCTTGTGCACAATATATATTTTAAATGAACAAAAAATGAATTTCCAAATTCCTCTTTCAGATGTTCAGTGTGTGTGCTTAACAGACTGTTTTGTGGCACTAAGGAGCAGAGGAATGGTTAGAGCCGGGTGTATTATACACTGTAAATTCTTCACAGGGTTAATTTGGAAACAAGGCAAATTATTAGTTTTTAACCCATCACTTGCTAGCCTCAACAGAGCACTGAGCAAAAAAGACAGTTTCTATTAAACTCCCCTGGATCTATATTTTTCTATTCTATGGTAGTAGAGATAATTCTAAGATTTATTGTTATCTTTTTAGGGACACTTCTTAAGAGTGTTTGGAAACACACATATCTTCTGTTTACACTTCATTCTGACCAGATATAATTAAATGCTCTAAATCATTTGGTGCCCGTATGATCTGGCAACAAATGTTTCACTTGGACATGGCCCTCTTCCTTGCCTCCTGTCTTAAAATGATTTTTGGTGTTGTTTGTGTCCTGCGGGTGGGTGTTTAGGTTTGTAAAGTGCTTTGGCACAATAGGAGTTACAAGTTATTTTTGAACCAATGTATTTTGTTGTGGGTCACACCATGTTTTTTTTTCTAACGAAATTTCCTAGCTGACTCAGGAGTGGCAAACACACTCATTTTTTCTGGGATCATATCCAGTCTACAATCCCATAAGTGAGAACTGTTTGTACATCACATTGCAAAACCGCCAGACATATATGGTGTAGTTGGCAGGATCTACCATAGAGCAGTGCAGGGCTGAGATAAAAGGGACACAGAGCTATTTCAGATTTCTAATTGGTGTCTGAGTCAGAATTCAGATTACTAATAGAACAGGCTGAAAAAGCTCCTGTTTGCACTATGGATAATAGGGAGGTCAGTCCCTATTCCTGCAAGATGATTGCTGAGAACCATAAGATTTTTGTAAACAAAGATGTCTCTTTGATACACAATTTATTTTTGTCTTTGGAAATACTAAGGACTGGAAGATAATGGGTGTGACTAGGAATCATGGTGATGAATGTAGTACAAACTACAGTAGGCAAATGGATGGGGAAGATTTTAACAGGACTGACAAGATTTTTTTTAAAAGTTGTTCTAAAACTAGAAGAAATAGTCTCAGGATTTTCTCCATTTCAGTGAAAAATGTATATGTTAAATTGTATTTAACTTTCCCCTTCAGAGTTTGCAAACCAAACTCATTGCAGCATTGTGTCAGAAGATTAAAACCAAAAGCAAAAATGGACTAGTTTCTTTTCATTGTCTAATCTTTGTGAGGTGCAAAAAGCAAACTAGGTAAATTATGAAAAAGAAGATGATTTCAAAATTCCATTTTAATAATCTCTATTGTTATTGGTAATGCAGAAATGCAAGAGTGCATTTGTAATTTTTAATAGCCCCATCAGTTTCTCTTTAAAACATGTTACAAAAGTTGGGGGGTGACTCTGCCCCTTTTAAAGTCAACAGCAAAAGTACCACTCAGTTCAACGGAAGTTGAAAGAGAACCTCTGGCAACAAAATGCAGCAAGGTTGCCAATTCTCATTATTTTAGTGAGTGTCCAAATACCCCAACTTCTGCAATTGTGATTCTGCGTGAATCTTAACTTTCATTTTTAACATTTTTTTTCTTGTCACTGCAGACAAAAGCTGCACAATTTGAATCCCAAAGACACAAATACAGGAAGGCAAATAAAAGGTACTCAACTAGAGATGTTAGATATAGTTTAACTCAATAATTGTGTAATTGCACCACATCAGAGGCAGCAACACAGAGCAGCAGCAGCCCCTTCTGATCCCACGGAGCAGTCTCTTTCTGCAGTGAGCCCAGGCCCACTGTGGACAGAGGCTGCTCCGCAGACTGGAGCTGCTCTGGCATCCTGCCTGCCCTCCTCCCCAGCTGTCTGTGGGAAGCAGCAAGTGGGAGGCAGGAGGATCTGCAGAGTTGGCACGTGAGGAGAGCCAGCTTCCTGCATGTACTGGCTCCCACCTACCCCCCAACCTTCCATGCTGCTGCCTATCAGAGGCAGCAGCGTGTGACGGAGGGGGGGAAGGAGGGAGGGGCAGGCAGCTCTGCAGGATCCGGTGCTCATGGGCATCGGCTCCCGCATCCTTCCCTTACTGCCTCTGATATAATCAGCAAAGAGAGGGAGTGTGTAGTCGTTAGGATTAACCGATAAGCCCAGGCTTATCGGTTAATCATTTAAACAACTACATGCTAATATCCCTACACTCAACATTTATTATTTTTTAAAAATTCATTATTTTTAAGGTATTCTCATGATGGGGGGGGGGGACTGCCTCATGATTTTTGAATGGTGACACAGTATGCCAGGATTCTTTCATTGCTTGTCCAAATGGACTGTGAAGGTGGATATTTGCCTTGCTTCCCTTAGACACACTTGGAAACAAATCTCTATTGTCTTATCCAGCATTAAAAGCAAGTGAACAATCAATGACAAGCTAGCCAGACAATTCAGTCATTTTGTTTTGTAAGGAAAGACAATCTAGTAGGATGCTTGTATACTTTTAATGGCAGTTAACATTCTTTAATAGCATTATATTATTCTATTACAGTTTCCTCACACACTTCAATGTAGCAATTGTATACTTAAAAAACCCCTAGGTAAAAAGATGATCGCTATGTGAAGGTGAAAATAGCTCAAGAAAAACAGACAAAATTGCATGATGCTGTATAAACAACTGCTTGTTGGATTTATCCTGTTGCCTCTGGGAAAGCAGAGGATAGATTCAGGCATGGTTCAATGTAAATTTCCTGACCATTCCAGTTTACATCCCATGCGTGCTCTGAATATAGGGATTTCGATCCAGAGTGAGGCCAGTGGTCCCTCTAGTCCAGTACCCTGTCGCCAAACACTCTCAGATGCAGCAGAGGAATCTTGAAGAGGACAGTTATAGAATAAACTGTGGACAGGGGGAACTTTCTTCTGAACCCTGAATAATTAGAGTTGGGTCTGTACCCTGAAGCATGAGGGTTCATCTTCCTTCCAAATGGACTGAAAGAATAGGCAGGGGATATTCTTCTTAAATTGCAGCAAACTGTCCTCTGTGACAGACCCGCTGACAGGGGGGTAGGGCAGAGGAGGCAACTGATGATACAAAAGGGCCTGGGGTTCCACTGCAGCAGGGGTAGTGGCTGGAGCCCCGAGCCCTTTAAATCGCTGCATAAGTACAAGCTGTCCTCGCTATAAGTCCAAGATATGTCCCAAAAAAATTGGGACTTATAGGGAAACAACTTAAAGGGGGGAATTTTTTTCCTGCAGATGACTTCCACTGGCGCAAATTGGGGGTTTTTTTTGTGTGCGACTTAAGAGCGGGGAATGGGAGGACTTATAACAGATCAGTTCCTACAAGCGCCAGCGAATTTAGTGCGGAACAGATGTATACTGGGGTGACTTATAGCAGGGACACCCTGTATGCCAGGCTGCATGCTCTGGGTGGCTCTTAGGGATGGTGCAGGAGGAAGAAGGTGTGCTGAGGTCCCGGTGGTATGCCTCCAGCACCGTCTCTTCTGCCCAAGGCCACGCCCTTTCCAGGAGCACAGAGCAGGCTCCCCATCCTCCACACCTTACCCAGGGGCCTGAGGAGGCTGTTGGCCTTTATCGCTGAGCTGTGATAAAAGTGAATCAGCCCAACTGCTGCCTTTTATTAAAGCTACTTTCACAAGTTATCACAGGCAAATGGGGATGATCATTTACAGCGGGTTCATGGGCATCCAGTAGGTGAGGCGGAGGAAGGCTGAGCCTTTCCAAACCGCGAGGCATGGCTCCGCCCACACTCTGCCCCCAGAATGCCTGCTGTAGCTGGGCAGGCTGGAGCCATGCACCCTCTTCCCTCCCTGGTGCTCTGAGGCCGGGGAAGTTTGGGCCCTGCACTCTCCTCCTTCTCCTCCTCCCTGTGGTGGGGGGAGGGGCACACACACTTGGCCCACTGCCCCACCTCCCCCCCCCCATGGTGGGGGAGGCGGGGCCTCAGCAGAAGGGCTGGGGCTGCCTTCCCCAGCCCTACCTTCACCAACTGTCCATCTGTAAAAATCCCCCCATTTCATGTTCATACCAATTACTTCTGGGGCCTAGTGGGGAGCATTATTCACTGCTGGACAGAGCAAAACACTGGTTTCATGGCTGAACTTGGAACTCTTCCTCTTCAACCAGCCAGAGACTGGTGAGAATAGGCCAAGTTTGGGTAGGGGGGGTAAGCAAATACAACAGCCACAAGGGGAGATGCAACTGCTTATCACAGCGCTGAGAACAGCCCATGTCACTAGCTTCCTCCCATGCACTGCATTTCTGCACTATCCTTGTGGCTGCTTATGAGTAGTTCTCAAGTTTTACATCAGCATATTTTCCCATCTCTGGGGAAAGCAAGATAATAATGCTTCTCATTTACATAGCACCTTTCAACAGTGGTTCTCAAAGTTCTTTCCAGAGCTGGGTATTAGTTGCCGTATTTTACAGATTGAGAAACGAGAGGCACAGAATGGTTAAATGATTCACCCAAGGTCACACAGCAAGTCAGTGGAAGATCTAGGAACAGAATCCAATTTTCCCAGTTCCCCTGCTCTAACTGCTAGACATCATTGCCTCCCAAGCACTGCCACTGCCATCACCAGCTGAAGCCTGAGATAGGAAAAAAGTTATGGAGATTCACAGGGGAAAGACAAAGGCTTGAATGAATTAATCTCCTGAATGAATATCACAGACAAGCAGCATGCCTTACACTTTTGCTGTGGGTAGCTGGGAGATGGAAGGCTGCTCACCTTTTCATAGTGGACCCTCTGCCAAAGACACACTCATTCTAACAAGGCATTAAGTCATCTTCTTTGATACACAAATGGAATCGGGCCCACTGCTGCAGCCCTCACTTGGGCAAAACTCCCATTGAAGCTGATGGGAGCTTCACTTGAGTAACACAGTGAGAATTTGGCCCATGATAGGGGAGAGCTATATTAGCCAATAAAAGGTATAAGCAAATGTCCAAGAGCCCTTAATGCATATATTGAGCAGAAATACAGAGATTAAAATCTTATTTTTAGCTCTTGCTACATTCTGGATGGTGATTCTGTTGTGAAGGCTGAACCTAGGTTTTTGCTTGTAAGCCACATTTTCAGTCCTACTCACATCCAACTTTGCCACAACCAAAGCGATCCACATGAAATGGCACAAAGGTTGTCTCATGCCACAATAGAGACTGTATGCAAAGTGAGACACAAATAAGACACAGTGTTTCAGAAATTAGAGTTCAGAATGTAAGGCATGTGAACTCCTGTCCCACTGAAATCAACAGCAAAAATTCCCATAAACAGGGTCAAGATTTCATCCCAAGCATTTGTACTTCTGGAAGAGTTTGCTAATCTTTTTTTTTTTAATTTCTCATAACATTTCAAAGTCACCATATAATAAACATTCCTAGCTCTCCTTTCTCTCTCTTTCTCTACTACTTTTCATCAGTAGATCTCAAAGTACTTTGCAAAGGAGGCAAGGGTCATTATGCCCATTTTACAGATAGAGAAGCTGCGGCACAAGCTGGGAAGTAACTTACCCAATGTCATCCAGCAGACCACAGCAGAGCTTGGCACAGAATCCAGGTCTCCTGAAGCTGTTGGCTTTCAGAGGACTGAAGCCTTTGACTATTTTCAGAAGGCGGGTGGATGCATTTCATCAGGTCTCTATGTTGGGAGACGTACCTATAATTCTTTTTGGGCTACTTTTTAAAGTACAGCATTTTATTAAGGTTTTTTCCTTGAATATATTTCTATGGATTTACAGCCTTAACTCCATCTTAGCAGTTTTGTCTTGGTGGTAATGTACATAACAGGCCAAATTCATCCCTACTGAAAGAGGATTACATCTGTGGTGAATTTACAGTACACTAGATTTATATATATATATATATATATATAAAATGTAAGCTCAAGGACGTAGGTGATAAACTAATATCAGAGAAAATGAAGTCATAGCAAACTACATAACATTAAGACAGGTAGGAGTTGAAGTTACTGCAGTGCATAGATAGGACAGTAATTCATTCTAGCTATAATATCTCCAGGGTATACTTGAGAAGATGGCCATCTTGGGAACTGTGACCAACCATCTTGGCTCTGTGATCTTGAAAGTTCTCATTTTCTTTTTCCACCTTTTTCAGAAAAGGTTCTCCACCATATTTTATATTAAGGATTAATTTATAAATAGTTGATACATAACTAATAGGTGTTATAATTAATTAAAGATGACAAATGATCAGAATCCAACAGGTCAATAGGTTGTTTATAACCATGGCTTACAACCATTTACTGATGTGCTTATTGGGGATGGAATGTTTAACTGGTTAACCGATTAAAGCAGGGGCAGGCCTGGGGGCCACTCCAGCCCAGCTGAGCTGGGGCAGCCCCTGCCTGCTGCGCACCCGCTGCAAATAAAGGCTGCTCCAGTCGGGCTGGAGCACCTCTGTCCATGGTGGGCCCTCAGAGGCTGCTCCAGTCCCCACGAGTTAACCAGGTAACTATTCACATCCCTGGTGCTTGTAACAATCTATAACACGTACTAGTTACGTCTTATCACAGCTATTAATAATTTTTAACCCTTTATAAGCTACACTGGAGTACACTGCATTGGAGTCTTTTAGGATTTGGGGATTTTAATGCTACTAAAGTTCCAAAGAAAGCTGGGATGTGATCATAACAGAAAAGGAAACAGGCAGTGATTAGCTGTAATCTCATTAACTAAATTAATCATTCCTGTACTAGAAACTAGCTATTAAAAGAGAATTTTCATAAATACCACTCTTGCTATTTCAGGATCTCCAGTCAGTGAATGGTGCTGGAGTCAATCACTACCAGATATTTCATCCCACTGGTTGGGATATTTTATAGTACAGGGAACACTATAGTATAGATTGAGGGCCAGTGCTGCTCCGGTGGAAGTTAAGTGGACTTAAGGCTAACTACAGAGTTCAGGGCTGGCCCCACAATGCCCACAGGAATATTTTTCTTTCCCAAATGCAACAGACCAATGTTCAAAGTATCTGCAGAAGATGATGGTCATGATGCATGTATAGATGGTTTGCACAAACATCATAAAGGTCATTAGTTTCCTTTTACTTGTAACATCACTTTGTTCAGAGAACAGGCAATGGGATTTGGGACACTTCATCTCTGCCTCACTAGTTCAAATACAGCCCATATGGAATCCAGCTGCCATCTGGATGGTTATTTGGTGGACTCTGTGAAAATAAGTTTGATGGTCCCAGACCCGTTTTAGTGGACAGGGGCTATTTGGCAGTCTCACTGAACAAGGCAAGAACTGAATGAACTTCTCCCAGAACTGAGAGGGATAAGTCCCTAGCATTCATTCATCTACTCCATCTCTTGGCTAAGGCGGGATTGTTCTGCACAATATATTTTTTATTCCTTATTCAACCCATTTTTAAATAGTTCATCTTAATGGGGCTTCCCACCATTTCCCTCAGGAGACTAGCATAGAACCATAGAGCTGGAAGAGACCTCAGGAGGTCATCAAGTCCAGCCCCCTGCCCAAGGCAGGACCAATCAATCCCAACTATTCCCCAGAACAGATCTCGCCATTAAGAAGTTCCCCCCGATAGCCAACTTTCATTCCCCTTAATCTCATTCTAGCCCTCCTGGGTACAGGTCTACTAACCATCCCCAACAATTCTCACCAAAATACAGTTACAGCCTTAGACATTGGAGTCATGTCCCCTAGTCATCCGTCATTCAATCCAGGAATTATTTTAATCTTCCCTCAACCAACCCATTCCTCCACACCCTTAATCATTCTTGCTGGTTTTCCCTTAATTCCTGTCTCTC
Organism: Pelochelys cantorii; assembly: GCA_032595735.1. Taxonomy (NCBI): domain Eukaryota; kingdom Metazoa; phylum Chordata; order Testudines; family Trionychidae; genus Pelochelys; species Pelochelys cantorii. The sequence goes on from CM064344.1 coordinate 19,767,423, forward strand.
TCTTTCTGGTGTGGAGCTACATTGGACACAGTTGAGCATTCTAGGTGTAATCTTATCAGTGCTGGATTAGATACTGTGGGACAGGAGGTGTATTTAAGAAGAGCATGTGTACGGGTTGAAGTCCTCTGAGATGTGATCCCTCCAGTATAAGGCTGAGGCATGCCAGCAGTGCGGTGTTGGGGAACCATGCACCGCTGCTGTGCAGAGCCCTGTATTGCTATTTTAAAGCACTGGCTACAAGGTGTTCACTCAGAAAGCAGATTTTGAAGGTGTGGGGGGGCTAACACATACAAAATGACCGTCCCGCATTTACAGTGTTGAATAAGGCACAGAGCAGAGTAAACTATGGGATCACATGGTTGGAGTGGTCACTAAGATTATATCCCCTTGGCTAGGAATGGAGGGCTGGCAGGGATAGGCCATCATAAAATGCCTGTTTTGGGGTGTGTTTTTTTTAAAATAATACCTAGCTTTTATCTATAGCTTTTCCTCAGTAGATCTCAAAGCATTTTACAAAGTGGGTTAGCAGAATTACTGCCATTTTACAGATGGGGAAACTGAGGCACATAGCGGCGCTATAACTTACCCAATGGCAGAGCCAGAAAGAGAACCCAAGTCTCGTGGGTCCCAGTCCAGGGCTCTCTCCACTAAGAGATTTTTCTGTTTGTTAACCCCTAGGTTACAAACAGAACAGGGCTAGAGTAGGGTGGCAGGGCTGTTCCAGAGAGAAGGCTGTATAAGCCATGCTGCTGGTGAACTGGTGCAAAGAGAGACCCCTGGGTCTTCTCTGCAAGTTACCTCCGCTTTAGCACTGACACACAATCTTTCTTCAATGGCCCAATCTGCATATGGGCGTCTACGCTTTCAAGGAAAAAAGCCGGTTTGAGGTTATACATAAACAGCGACGGGAACTGGTGGTTGATCTTATTCTGGAAGGGGTCAAAGTGGCCTTTTTTGAAGCGGGCGACCTTGAGCTGTTGGAGGCACGTCATCTTGGCATCCTTAACCCCGAAGAAGGTGAGTGCCTTTTCCGAATACTCCAGGTACACCCCGATCGTGTGAAAGAAGGGCTGCTGGATGACCGATTCGAAGCCACCATACCAGGCCACGTAGTTCTGTCCATTCCACTGCAGGCAGCAGGACTTCTCATTCCTCCCGAGGCGGCCTCTGTCGTAGGACTCCCGCGGGTTGAAGTCCTCGGCAATGACGCCGATGCTCACCCAGCCGTCGATGATTTCTACCTCCCAGTAGTAATTGCCCCGGTTCATCAGGTTCTCGCCCAGCACCTGCTCGCAGTTGATGAACCTGCTTGGGTTCTCGGGGTAAGCGATGGGGTTCAGAACTCGTTTGGCCCCTTTGGTTCCAAACAGCTGGAGGAACTTGTCTGCAGTGTCGCTGTCCAAATCGATGATGAAGGCAACTGTGCAGAAAGGGACAAGCAAACACAAAAGAGAGAATCAGAACAGAGCGCCCCCTCCCCTCCTTTAGCCCCCTGTGATGAGTTTCACTGGCTAATGTTACCATGTCTATTTCTGTATTATTGCTCTCCAAGCTCCAGGCACATTTATGGTTATTTAAAACAACCACTCTCTGGGGCCAGTCCATACCTACCTCCTGGCCCCATGGCAATAAACACCACCCGGCTATTGACCCAAATGAGTAAAGCTAAAGAGATGCATCTAGGGGTATGTCAACACTGCAAGCAGAAGTATGATTGCAGCATGGCTGTGGTATATCTGCACTAGCTGTACTGTGGCTAGCACGGGTATCTGCAGTAGCATAGATGTGACGGCACAGGCTTCCACAGGCTAGTCACTAGAACAGAAGCCTGCTGGGGAGCCGGGTTGCTGGCCCATGCTGTTATTACCCGGGTGAGCCAGAAAAAAGCTAGTGGGGGATGCTCACTCATGCTACAAACACTTTCACTTGCAGGGTAGCCATACCCTTAGTACTGCATAATAATGGCTACTGAATGGATCAGGCCTTTGACTGATTATCAGGGGCTTTCCAAAGCAGACAGCCCTGCTCTGAGAACTTCCCACCACCCCGTCAGGAATTCAACCCTGGGCACAGAAAGCAACAGCATTCCTGCTGATTGCAGCTAACATGCTGCTCTGATGGAATGTGTTAGGGTGATTAGCCACAGACTAAGGCAGCCCATTATTAGCGGGGCCAGAAGCAACACAAGAGACTGGCTCTTTCTGTCTAACAGAGAGGCGAAGAGGTGCACTCTGAATTTATCCATTAGGAGTTTCTTAATGTTGCAAAGATCTGCACAGACTCAAACCTGCCCCTAATCCATTGGCCATGTGCCCCTTGACTTGAGAAACTGAGCAGGTACCCACTATGAATACTGACTTTGAAAGAAGCAACAGGTTTGTATGGCTGTTCTTGTCCTCTAGAGCAGCGGGGGGAATGTGGGGACATGGAGGCAATGGGCCTCCTACCTCTGAACAGTGGAGCAACAGTAATTGACCTCAGAGGGATAATAGCTAATCCCAACGGATTTCTGTCTGGTCACAAGGAGGGTTATGGCCTGGAGCCTTGTTGATGGGTGTTTATGAAACAGGAGCTCAGCTGGGACACAGAGCATGGGCCACCCTCCCAACTCCAGGAATAAGGCAAAGGGTAGCTCCACAAAGCCAAGCAGATCCAGCTTGCTAGTCAAATGCAGAGGAGTCGTGGGGAACAGGGAGGTCCTTGAATTTCCAGCTGAATGAGGCATTTGTGGACTGGAACCATCCTAGATCTGCACAGGCCCATCTGCTGGAGAGCGTAAGCACCAGAGCGGTGCAGCAGCTCCTCCAAAGCGGCCCTGGAAAAATCGCCCTTGGATTTGTGAGCGAACGCACGGCTGCACGAGGAGCAGAAAATAATGCCAGGGGCAGAAAGCCGAGATCAGTGGTGGCATGCGGGGGAGATAGCTCTCTGGGAGGGATGCCATCTCAACCCCTCTCCTCTGCCTGCAAGCTACGGCTCCACCAGCACAGTCCATCAGAGTGAGTCCTTTCTAGCCCTTTTGGCTCTACAGCCAGTCTCTGTGTGGCAATTTGCCAAGCCCCGCAGTGCTCTGAATGTCAATCAGTGTCTGCATCAGGCAACTTTTCACTGTCACCCTCTTCAGAGAGCCTGGCTTTTCCTTGGGCTCTTTCGATTCAGAACTGTGTCCAGCTTTAGCAACTTTATCTGTTCAGCAACCGGATTAGCCACCTGCCTCAAGCCACCAAACGGCATCAAAACTGAGCCTGGAATTCAGGTTATTTAGTGCCAGAGGTTCCGAGCTAATTAAACAGAGGCTCAAATTCATTCGTGACTGAATTAAGTGGAAAGTGCTTTCCGTGCAACAGCATCTTGGCTAGGTCTCCCAGGAAGGGTTTGGCAGAGCTACACAGAGGCTGTGTTTTTAAGATTTTAGCTGGAAGGACTAAAACTAATAAATGGACTCCCTTTATTAGCTGTATGGTATTTATCTCAACAACAATGCACCAGACCCTGCCAGGAAGCAGACAGACAAATGCATCTGCCCGATATCAGTGCTTTGAGCAGAAAGGGGAACTACAGAAACTGGCCTTAGCAACAGAAGCCAAAGCAAAGGTCAGGGTCTTACATTTCAGGAAATAGTCTCGTGTCTCCAGGCAGGCTGGATTATTTGATTTGTCCAATGGTTGGGGCTCAGCAACTGCTGCAAGGAGAGGAATAAAAGGCGTTACCACTGAGTTACATACAGAGCAAAGGCAACCAAACCCCTGGTGCAGGAATGCTGTGCGAATCGCAGAGGGAGGTGCAAAGCCTTGGGCCTCACAGCTCGGGGCGTATGGTGCTCCTCCGACATTTCAACATACAAAACAAAGAGCAAAAAAAGAAACATCCATGGGACTTTGCAACATTCATGCAGGGTCCTCCAACAGATTGCCCTGCTGCAGCACTGACAGCCAACCAGCAGGGGGCACTAACAACCCAATTCTGCATCCCTAAGTTGAGGCCAATACACAGCACATGCAATACCAGGCAGACCCCTGTTGGGCCGGGCGTTATGGCCACGTTCTGCAGGAGGAGACGGGCATGTCCGGGCAGTGGGTGATTCTGCTGGGTCTCCAGGAGAATGACAAACTCCGGGGCATTTAACCAGTCATTAAAAGCTCAAATGGAGCTGCCTGAGTCTGTGTGAAACTCACCCAGCAGCTTCAGCATTAGCTGCCCCGGGAGGACAGTCCGGGAACAGTGCTCGTCCATATGAAGAGGCTGGCCTGTGTCCAGTGGAGACAAGTCTCCCTTTCATGGGACGCCTCCTTGGAAGAGTTCCCCAAACCACCCAGCCACACCTAGCACCAAGCCTGTTTGTTGCCTTCTAGTTGTTGTGGAAACTTCATAAAACCCCCAGAGCGAGGCCTGAGCCCAGAAGGCAGCAGCTGATTATGCAATTGCACAGCAAGCATGCTGTACAATTTCCAAGGCTGTCGGGAGAGGTCTAGCACACTCCACGGCTCTGCCCTGGGGGACGCTGGCGTCTCATTTGCTACTTCTAAAAATTAAAAAGGGAGGCTAGAGAGCCTCTGTGCTGCTTGGGCAGGCCAGGCAGCTAAATACACCTCCGCCCAGAGGATCAGGGGCTAGCACATGGTTGCCAAATACACACCTTCTTGCATCCCATGGAAACCAGGCTCTTCATACCCCTTGCCCAGTAATTGGTCCCACTGGTTCTTGCACGCAGTCACCAGCAGCTCCTTCACGGCACACACAGCCTGGCTGGACTTGGTGAAGCTCAGCTCCTTCAGGAAGCTTGGACACAGGGAACTCTTTTCCTCAGCGGCTATTTTTAATGCCTGGAACTCCTGAGCCAAGGATATCAGGATCAAAAGGCTGCAAGAACCTTGGTCTGTTTTTTGTTCCACCATCACCATGCCCCTTCCCAAAACACCCGGGCAGTGTCCGTTCCGTGGCCCAGCACCAAGAAAGACACACACTGGGGAGGGGATGATTTCTCTGGCCATATGTTCCTTAGTTACTTTCAAATCTGGCTCAAGAATATCACATACAACAGCGTCATCTCCTAGCAAGGACCCTGGCAGAGCTGCTTGGAGATCGCTCTCTCTGCAGAAATTGCCTCTATGCCCAGGGCTGCTTTGCGCATGCCCACAATAGCTAGAGTGACTGTATTTCTCTATGCTGAATACGGGACACCAGGTACTACTACTCATATTCAAGCAAGTTCAATGGCAATCAAGCAGAACTATGCTGCTGGCCACCAACATAACCCAGCCACCTCCTGTCCCCTGGCTAAAGCCCAGGCAGGAAGACATTAAGCCCTAAGGATGCATTGAGCACCAGGGCTGAGAGAATCTGTCTGCAGCCTTCAGGGAACCTGGCCAGAGAGGCGGCTCAGCAGGGGAGGGTATCTAAGGGACAGAACAGCCCCGCAGGACCTAGGGGGCAGTGTGAGAAGAGGGTGTTTTGCCCTTGCCTGGGGGGCTGCTGTGGTGCCTGCAGGGTTGGGGCACAAACAGGCTGGAAATCGCTTCCTCCCTGCCACTGCAGCGCTCTGCTGGGGGTGGAGAAACCTCCCCATCCCAGCTCTGTGTGGGGCTTTGGAACACGCAGGGCTTGGCTCCTCCTGACTGGCACCCTGGACCAGAGGGTCTTGAGCTTTCCCTGGGTGCCAGCCCAGCCAGAGGTGGGGGGAGGGGGAGAAGAAAGAGCCTGCCAGCCAGGCTGTTGATGGGCTGAACGATCCAACCAGCAGCTGGTTCTCCACTGTGCCAGGAGCAGGACATACCCATGTGGAGGAGGGGAGGGGCGGGAGGATATGGAGGCACAGCAGGACTGGTGGGGGAAGGGCACAGCAGGGAGAGGACAGTGAGAGGTGAAACAAGTGCAGGGCCGATGGGGGGGCAGCAGAGGCAACACGTAACCAGTCACGGCCAGCCCCCACGCACCAACCACCACAGCAAGCGGGGGTGGGGCAAGGTGAGAGTCTGCTGGCCAAAGGCCACCCTGCAGCTTTGTCCAAGCACCAGCCTTGCACTGCCCCCCCCCCGTCAGCCACTGGAACACCCCCCCACACACACACACACTCAGTGCTGGTGGGTGGGCAGTTGGTGAGCAAGGATCTGGCCAGCAGCAGGACCCGCCAGTGCTGGTGGGATGGAAGAGACAGAAAATATGGGACAATTGGACCATTTTTTAAAGAAAGTAGGGAAACCTGTAGAAGGGCTTAAATCCGGGACTGTCCATTTAAAAACTGGACATCTGGTCACCATAAGAGCTGCCCATTATAGTCTCACCATGAACTTTAATCTAGTGAATGGCATGGGGCGAGTTAGTTCATATGCAACCCAAAACCCCACTAGCAAACTCCCTGTAATGACCTTTCATTATGGGCCTGAACTGCGGGTGGGGGTCTTGAGCCCCAATAACTCCCACTGAGTTCAGTGGCTGCTCAGCACCAATCAGGAGCAGGCCCAGGAAGTGCAGCCCAGAAAAATATGTTCAATACATTTCAAGACAGGCCTGCTTATTTGCACTGGGCCTTTCCCCGCAACTCACCCTCTCTGCTTCCTATTTCTGTCCACCTGCTACCCCAGTAACATGCCCTTAGGAGGCACCAGTCTAGGGCTTTGTCCCCACGCTGCTGCATTGCATGTCTGAACCCCGTATTATGCATGTGCTGTCACATACTGTCTAACCTTTGCTAGCTCCCAGGCCCTTGTTCTTGTTCTTCCCTTCAGTTCTAGCAGAGGTTCAGTGTTGACAATGATTGGCTAAGTGTCTAGCTATGTACTCGGTGCAGGTGAACATGCATTCCCAGCACCACCCAATCCAGCGCCCACTGCTGATGGTGAATCTCTGCTCCATCGGCTCACTGGATTTGTCTGTCTTCCATTTCCTACCTTGAGTGTGGGCAAGTTGCTCCCTAACAGCCTGACTGAAGCCCTCTGAAGGCAATGAACAAACACAGGTCAGCTTCCCTGGGCTTCAGATTGGATCCTGGTTGATCAATGGGTCACTCAAGCGCTGCGCTGCACTTTGGAGGGAAGTGTCACATTCCTGCTCCACAGCTAGCAGAGATCAATCAGTACCTCAGGTCAATTGTGATTTTTAAACCCTGCCCCAGCCCCAGTCCCTACACACCTGTAGGAAGTAGATGGTATCTGTGCTCGGGACCCTCTCCAGATTCTGTCTACACTGAGCCAGCTTGGCACGCCTCTCCTCCTTCTGCCGGAGATCCTCTTCAGCCTCAGCCAGCATGGATCGCTCGCCGTCCTCGATGAAGCCTGTCACCTCTTTCTGGAAACTCACCAGAGCCCTGGATGTTTCGTCGAACAGCCTGCTGACTTTTTCCTTCTCCTTCAGGGCGGTGCTCTGTGCACACAAAGGTGGGCATCTGCGTTATCAGCAATCAGCTTTTCCCTTTCTACAGCTCAGTCAATCGAAGGATCTCAAAGCTCTTTGGAAACAGCAATTCATTAAGGTCTTGCCTGTACAGGGGCTTTGTGCATTGATGTAGGTGCACTGGGACAAATGACCACTTATTTGGGTACTGTACAGACACTCAGGGTTCATACAGTGCAGCTGAAGTCAGAGCCATCCCTAGGATAAGGCAAATCGGGGTAACCACTTTGGACCCTGCATTTTGGAGGGGCAAGTTGGCCAGGTTGGCGGTCACTTCCTCCCCAGGTCCTGCACCCCCATAGGAACGTCCGTTACTGAAGTGGTGCCAAAACCACCACACCAAGCAGTGTAGACAAGGCCTATGCCACACCCCACCCCTCTGAGGTCGGAAGGTTTCACAAGGAGAAAGGGAGGCACCAAGCTTAGACGGAGGCAGGAGTAGAACCCAACAGATACCACTGTGCCCTTTTGTATTGTCATGGAGCATGACTGCACTATCCAACTTGTACTTTAGTCGCCTCTCCCTTCGCTCCCCCACCTCTCTCAGCAGAACATGGCAATGCAGCACCTTCCCTTGGGCTGCCCCGTGCAGAGATGCAGTTAATGGCAAATCCATGGTCTAGTAGGAGGTCAAGGCAGCGAGCAATCATGACACTTTCCCAAACAGGTGCTGAAAGCTAGGAGAATGGTAGAAGCAAATGGGTGACAGATAACATAATCCTGGAGTGTATTCAGCCTGCAGAAAGCTCAGATGTGTGACAGGGCTAAAGGAAGTACCTCCCCAACTGAGATCCTCCAGGGACCAACTTGGTTCTCTCAGGGGCAGTATTTCCTATCCTGACACCATTCCAGACTGGGGCCATGGATCAGGTCAGATGGCCACTTGGGAAATCAGATGCCAGCACGGTGGGCAGCCACCATGCTCTCCCAAAGCAGCCGAGCACTGGGAAAAGCCACCTCCAGCAGAAGTCTCTCCAACGTCACTCTCAGTTCCAGAGGGGCCCCCCAGGGTATTTGTTAAAGCATAGGTTCCCAAACTGGGGGGGCGTGAAGAAACTCCAGGGGGGGTGCGAGGCAACCCAGCCCTCCCTTCCCCGCCACCCCCATCAATCCCTCCCTAAGAAAGAGCCTGGTCTGTCTGGTAAAAAAATTCAGGGGAGGATGGAGCATCCTAGGCAAACTTCAAAATGGCTGTCTTAAAAGGGCAATGCCTGCTCTGCTCTTAAAAGGGCAACTTTTTTTTTTTTGCTCAACAAGTTTTGCTGCTATTTTTTGGGGGGCGTGTGTGAAGGTTTCTCAAAAATCAAAAAGGGGGCATGATGCCAAAAAGTTTGGGAACCACTGTGTTAGAGGATACTGCTCAGAGGGGAGGTAGAAGGGAGAAGGAACGGCTCCATGCTCATTTCAAGCCCTGGGCAAGGTGACAACAAGGACATCTTACTTTGATGAGCTCCACGGTCTTTCTGGTCTGTGCGATGGTGACTCCTAGCTCATCCAGCTGGTTCTCCACACAGCTCAGGATTTTGGGTCGCTGAACCTTTAAAATAAGAAGGAAGAAAAGAGCCCTGCTGAAAGGTGCATCAGCTGCCAGACCAGGGCTGCATTTAGAACAAGTCGTCTTATCAAGTGTGGTTTATGCACACCCCCTGCAGGGAATCACAGAAGTCACTTTGTAGCTAAGGTTCCAAACACTTTTTCATTATAACCTTTATTATTCCCACCCACCCCTCTATGTTCTGCAAATAAAACTCAACTGAGGTGAAATTCAGGAGGATGCCTCTGAGGCCCAAGTAGAACTTGCCTACCAAATTTCAAACAAATCAAACAAGGGGTTCCAGAATTATGGGCTCCCTCAAATCCAGAAGGTGATCAGTTTGCAAATGCTTAGTCCTTTTTTGTTTGCTTATAATTCAAAAAGCAGCAGAGATCAATGGACTCAGCCTCCCCTTAGGGAGGTCGTTTTCTAGAGCAGGGTGGTTTTCTAGAATGACAGAATCACAGAACTGTAGGGCTGGAAGGGACTTCGTGAGGCCAACCCCCTGCATTAAGTTAGGACCAAGTAAACCTAGACCAGCCCTAATAGATGTCTGTCCAATCTGTTTAACTGAGCCGCTTGCTGCAAGCAGGATTCAAACCTGTGCAGGTAAAACCCCGTTGGTGTGGTAGTCAGGTGTCACTGGTGGGGTATCCTGACAGGTCTCCTGCACCTTCAGTGATGATAACTGGTCGGCTGCATGCATGTTCCTCTGTGTGTGTGTTGACTTCGCGCAAGTAATCAACACAGCAGACTCCGGGGGAGCCCGCAACGTCCAAAAATCAGATGAGGATTTTGGTTTATTGTCAAACGAAGTACAATACTAGTTGTCAGTAGACTCCACTGAACCACTATGCCTATGTATCCCCTGACAACAGAACAGCTCAGTCAGTGTCAGGAATGAGACACTGCCCCTTTGGCTGGACAAACAAAACTCTTTGGGGTACATTTTTATACACAGGTACAAAGAAGTTACACATCACTCCTGACATTATCAGGTTGCCACTCTCTGACGTTACCAAGATACCACCTATTACCTCATACACGGGGGTTTGATCACTATCAGTCATATTGTTAGTTTAGATTCTGTCCTGAACGTGGGTCGGTATATTCCTATCATCTGTTGGGAGGAGGGGGAGGCTGGTACTAAGATGTTTCTCCACGAGGTGTTCTGTGTTTATGGCCTGTGCCTAGTACCTCTTAGGTCTGAAAGCCTGTGTGATATCAGCCCTGGTCTTGTCAATTTCTGTGACCAGGGCCTGCCTCTTGCTCACAGCCTCACTTTGCTTTATATTAGCAAAGTCTTGACCTTGCTGTCTAGGCCTCAGGCCTCACACCAGGGGCTTATGTGTCAGGCCCTCATCTTACTACAATTGGCTTCCATCTCTGACCCTGAAAACTTCCACCGTGCCCCTCTGCTGAGCTCCACACATGAGAACGACACCTACAGCGAGCCAATCGAAACATGATCCAGGGGCTTGCCTGACTGGATGGGGCATTTTCATGGCACCAATGGCCACCCACTGTGCCAGTTGCACCTCTGTGGCTCCTGTTAACCACCAGTCAGAACTGTCAGTGTGTCATCATCAGCACCTTGCAGGGCAGGAAACTCTCCATGTAGGGGCGTTCCACTCAAATCCTTGCTTCATAGCTCTGCCAACATGGGGCAGGGAGGGGAGGGGCACACCTATTGGTGGAGGAAGGGATGGGGGTCATGCTCATTGGCACTGATGGGAGTCAGGGAGGCTGTGTGGATGGACAGAGCAAAAGGGGGCGTGCAGGGAGTATGGGGAACTGTAGTTAAAGAGCTGGGAGACCATCCCTACCCCTAACCAGATCCCAATGCACCTACAATGAATGGGTGAGTCAGACTGGGACAGGCAGCCAGGGGCAAATGATATTTCCTGGAGCTGCAGAGGGGCATTTCTGGAGAGAGAAGTGTGGATGGAAAGGCAGAGATAGCTCCTCCCCACCATAACCCATTACATGCCACCTAGGACTCTTATCAGGTCCCCTGTTCATGGCCCCCCAGGGTGAGCATGGCTATGGTGGAATAGGGTTATGGGGCAGGTGGGTGTCAAGGGAGCAGGAGAAAGCAAGAAGGCATTAGATCTGCATGAACAAAATGACTTCCCCCACCAGCTGAGTACTAGCAGGTCTGTTGGGGCTTTTCTAGCAAGTGTTAATTCCACTCAGGCACTCTCCATTATAAATCAGAACTGTGAGCACCAATCTCACCCACACAGAGCTTGCTAGCACCAGTGGGAATGAGGCTATGTCTACACTGTAGCCTTCTTGCTGAAAAGCTTATGCAAATGAAGCCCGGTGTGGAATCGGTGCACTTCATTTGCATAATTAATGAACAGCCATTTTTGCACAAGAGGCTTTTGCGCAAAAAAGAGCCGTGTAGATGGCTCCTTTTTGCGCAAAAAACCCCTCTTGTGCAAGAGCCGTTCTTCCTCATTTTTTCAGGAAGAACGGCTCTCGCGCAAGATGGGGTTTTTGCACAAAAATGGCTGCTAATTAATTATGCAAATGAAGCGTGGCGATATTCCACGCCAAGCTTCATTTGCATAAGCTTTTCCGCAAGAAGGCTACAGTGTAGACATAGCCTCAGACGCAAGAGCAGAGCACAGACTCCTGCCATTTGAGCTGATGGAGAATTCCCACTACGAGTTAGCAGTATAAGAGCCATAAACATAGATGCTTCTGCAACTCTGATGCTAACCAGTAGAGGGCAATGGCTGTTACCCAGGTCATGGCAACGCCCTGCAAAGCTGCACCTTCTCTTTCATTTTGGGAACTTTTCCCAAGGAGGGCAGATGATCCAGAATGAATCTGACAGCTCACAGAAAGCTTGTGGGTGAGAATTTGGTAAATGAGTCAGACCCCTCTGGGAACGGGAGGGATGGAAAAAACCTCTGCCGACAGAACACAAAAGACTAACAGAGCAAGAAATGGAATCTGGGAATGGAGCCAAAAGAAATAAAAGACCTGATTTAAGATACTGTGGGAAAGAAACACAAGCAGACAAATTGCTCTCAGGGTTAATTCCAGTGAAGGCAACGGAGTGAGGCCAGAGATGGATTTGGCCCAGTACCTCCCAAAGGAACTTGGATAGGCCCAGACTTTTGTTTCTGCCTCCTCTCCGCCCACACATAATTGGTTACATTACCAGATCTCTTGCATGTGTGTAATCTGGCAGCCCAGACGGAACCCTTTGTAGTATTAGGTCAAACTGTTATTTTTACTTAAAACCATCTTGGCAGTGGATTTTCCAGTGCCAATTTTCCCCTGCCTGGCCGCAGCTCCAGGGGATTGAAGAGAACAGAGCACCATTTTCAAATTAACAAGCACAGAGTGTTCTGGGATTTTGACATCTTTTCCCCTTTCTTCGCCCCCCACTGGCAAAATCCTACCTGGACTGACTACACTATGAAACCAACTATGTCCCAGCACTGTGCTTTGACAGCGTTGGGGGACTTTGGTTCTAAATGTGTGCATGGGCCCAGACTGTGTTCCCAGCTCGGAAAACCCCCTCCCCAACCCATGCTTTAGTCATGACTCAACTGCTATTTCAGTCCTGGGTGCCCCACATACAGATCTGTGATGCCTTTTAATCCTGCCCTGCAGCATCACTGACTGATACTCCAATCCTGAGATCCCTCCCCCCAAAAGCTCTGAATATCCTTCACTACTGACCCCTGCCCCCCAGTGCTACAACAGTTCTGATACCTACTAAACAGTTCTGCTGATACCCCTCCATCCTGACCCACAGCCTCTCTGCTATTCAAAGCTCCAGCTCTATCACATGCCCCATATGCAGAGCTCCTACTGTCCCAGCCCTGAGCCCTCAGAACCCTCTCCCCACCCAGCCCTGCCTATGGCCATCCATCTATCCACAGCCCCCTGCTGTCCTCCAGCCCTGAGCTCTCCCCACCAGTGTTCCCTGTAAGCTGAGTGCTTAGACAGCCACCCAGGAGAGACTCACATGTTGCCCAGCTGATTAGCAGAGCACCCACAGTTGTCCACAGCCAGCAGCATGTGTTTCTACTGGTGGTGCACATCTGCACATGCCTTGGTGCACAAAACAATATTTATTCCACTCATGGACTGAACAATTAGAGGGAACATTGCTCCCCACCCCGTCCTGCCTATGACTCTCCATCTACATCCACAGCCCCCGGCTATCCTCCCACTATGCCCGTCCATGCAAACCCACAGCCCCCTGCTATCCCAGCCTGGCTGATGCCCCTCAGTCCCAAGTTGCAGCCCACGCTATCCCAGCCCTGCTGCCCCTCAGAGCACCACTCGCTGCTGTCCTGGCCCTGGGGAACAAACCCCGCACGGGTCTGGCGCCCAATGCGGGAGGGCTGTGCGGAGAGGCAGGAAGTCCCCCCGACAACCCCTTTCCTACCTCCTTGTGCTCCCGCTCCTCCTCCACCGCCACCACGTCGTGGCTGCGGTGCTCCTGGGCCCGGCACAGCTGGCAGATGCAGGCCTGGTCCGTGCGGCAGAAGTTCTCCAGCGGCCGCAGGTGCAGCTTGCACAGGCTGTCCTCGATGCGGCGCAGCGGGGGCACCAGGCGGTGGCCCTGGAAGGCCGGGCTGCGCAGGTGGGGCTGCAGGTGGGGCGGGCAGAAGGAGGCCAGGCACACCAGGCACGACTGGGCCGCCCTGGCCCGCTCGCCCTCGGGGCAGACGTCGCACAGCACCCCCTCCTCCTGCGCCGCCTCCGGCTCCTGCCGCTGGGGCGCGCCGCAGGGCTCCGACGGCCCGGGGCTCTCCGCGCCGGGGGACGCCGGGGCCATGGGGCTGCGCGGCTGGCGGAGTTGCAGCAGCTCGCACAGCGTGTGGTTCTTGCGGAGCTGCAGACCGGCCGGGAAGGGCTCCTGGCACAGCGGGCAGCGGGACGCGCCCTGCCCGCCGCCGGCCCCGCCCGCGGCCCCCGGGCGGTGCCTGTGCGCCCCCAGGCAGCCCAGGCAGAAGTTGTGGCCGCAGGGGATGGTGACCGGGTCCTTCAGGGTGTCCAGGCAGATGGGGCAGCCGAAGGGGCCGTCCTGCGGGCTGGGCAGGTTGCCGCCGGTCGAGCCGCCCTCCATGCTGCTCTGGCGGGCTCCTGCCTGCGAGGGACGAGGGGACTCGCCCGCCGGGAGCAGGGCGGCCAGCTCCGCCCAACAGGAACTGGTGTCAGAGCGCAGCCCTGGGGCGGCTCCAGGGGGCGGGGGGTGCAGCGGCCCCAAGAGCAGGGGGCGGGAGGGCAGCCCCTCTGCAGGGGATCCCCCAGTGACACGGGGGTAACCACCTATACCAGGGAACCCTCCAGAAAGTGACATGGGGTACCCCAAGTGGGGACCCCTCAGACAATGACATGGGGCAGCCCCCTGCAGAGGGGATCCCCCAGAGACAGTGACATGGGGTACCTCTGGAGCAGGGATCCCTCAGACAATGACATGGGGCAGCCCCCTGCAGAGGGATCCCCCAGAGACAGTGACATGGGGTACCCCTGGAGCAGGGATTCTCCCAGAGACAGTGACATGAAGCACGGCTCCTATTTTAGCATTGGAAAAAGTTCAGAAAAGGGCAACAAAAAATTATTAAGGGTTTGGAACAGCTTCCATATGAAGAGAGATTAAAAAGACTGGGACTTTTCAGCTTAGAAGAGAGGAGACTAAGGGGAGATATGATTGAGGTCTATAAAATTATGACTGGTGAGGAGAAAGTGAACAAAGAAAAGTTATTTACTTGTTCCCATAACATAAGAACTAGGGTGTCACCAAATGAAATTAATAGGTAGCAGATTTAAAGCAGGCAAAAGGAAGTATTTCTTCATACAACACATAGTCAACCTGTGGAACTCCTTGCCAGAAGATATTGTGACATCCAGGACTTTAATAGAGTTAAACAAGGAGCTAGATAAATTCATGGAGGATAGGGGCCATCAATGGCTATTATCCAGGATGGGTAGGAATGGTGTCCTAAGCCTCCGTTTGTCAGAAGCTGGGAATGGGTGAAAGGGGAGTGATCACTTGATCACCTGTTCTATTCACTCCTTCTGGGGACACTTGGCACTGGCGACTGTTGGACAACAGGATACTGGGCTAGATGGCCCTTTGGTCTGACCCAGTAAGGCCATTCTTATGTTCACTCACTGACAACAAGGGGGCCAGGAAGTAACTGACCTGTCCTGTGCACTCACAACACGGGGGGGGCGGAGATACGAAGAGGGGAGATACTGATATTCTATTTATGTGTCAGAATTTTTTTTAAAAAATGAGAGCAAGTTTCACCAAAGAAGATCAACTCTTCTCCCACTAGAGCTGAGGGTTTCAGTGCAATCTGGGGCACATTGGATTTACAGGCTCATTGCCAAGGACAGAGCCTGTCTTGCTGTTCCACGCATGTACAACTCCTAGCCCAATGGGGCTGTGATTCATGACAGGGCTCCTAAATGCTACCTTAATACACAGAATGGCAGCCTGTGTCCTGGTGACTCACAGAGGCTGCACCCTGCAAATGCACATTGGTGAGCAGTCCCACTGGAGTTAATGGGACAATGTGCCCCTGGAGAATTTGGCTCAGGTATCAGTGTTAATAGGATCCAGGTTTATGGTTGGGCAGTGACGGTTTCCCAGCGGCTTGGGGCACACATCAGCTCACTCCTGCTCTGGTGCAGACTCCATTTTCAACCCATTAAAACAAACTGCATCAATCTACCTGCAGCCTCCTGGGAATGACACGTACTCAAGTCAGCCCATAGGATTCCTCACAAGCCTCCAGTTGCTCATGTCTGTAAGTCTGCACGATTGGATCCCAGCCCAGGATAGTTTGCAGCACCCATCTCTAGTCTGTACATGCTGGAATCCTGTGATGAGGCCAGCCATTGGTATCAGGCCATTGCTCTTTCTCTTTTATTAGGTCAGTTGTATTAATACCTGTTTTTCTAGACAGCCAGTTTTACATGAAACTGGATCAGGAAGGGAGTCACCAAGCCCTTGGTTGGCTTTGAAGCAAGCAAAGGAATGAGCGATCCACTGGCCTTTTCTGTCTTGTGACTCTCCAGACCCTTCTGTTCCTGCTTGAGTGTGCTCTGACCACTGGGTAAGACAGATTCCTTCCCTCCTTTTCTGAGTTAACCCTCCTGACCTGCCTCCTCACATGTCCCAGGCCAAATTCTCTGCTGCAGGGGCTGGTGCTGCTTCATGGAAGCATTGAATGTGTCCATCTGTGATTCACGTTCCTCTGAGCGTGGGAGCCAGTGTGACGGGACAATGCTGCCCCAACAGGGGCTGGGAGGCAATGGTCCCTCTAATGTTTTTCATCCGTGCGTGGAATAAATGCTGTTATGTACGAGGCATGTGCGGATGTGCACCACCAGTAGAAACATGCTGCCGCCTGTGGGAGGCTGTGGGCCCTCTGTTAATCAACTGGGCAGCATTTGAATCTCTCCCGAGCGGCTGCCCAAGCGCTCATCTTACAGGGAACGCTAATGGGAGGTGGTTGCCGCCTTCCATGGCTGCTCCAGATGCTGGTCCAGGTGTAGGAAGTTAGCAGGGTTCTGTGGAGAGCCTGAGCCATAGGGCAGTACCCCAGCTAAGGGAGCTGGGTGACTGGCTGCCTAACTTTTGGGAGAAATTAAAACTATATGGAGACCTGGATTCCCAAAATTCTGCCACTCCCCATCCCTCCCTCCCCGCCACCTCTCCCACCTGGCAGTTGGCCAGCAGCAGCCAGCTCTGCATGGAACAATCACTGCTATTCTTGCTCCTGCGGCAGTGCTCTGCAAAAACAAGGGTGACTGGTGCCTACAGGGGGAGGGGGCAGGGAGGGCCACCCAGGGGGCACCCCATTTAGCAATTACAGTTTTGGCAGGAGCATAAGGGGGCAGTGCATCTCCCGATTGCCTGCCCAATTCTGCCAGGCCCTTCTTGCCCAACCCTGGGGGGTTCAAGCTCCTGGACCTTCCTGAGCCCACCTCTGTGAGGTGTGATCACACATTGGCACAAAGCCAGGCAGGACACAATATTCTTGCCAGCAAGTTAAGGAAGTATGGATTGGATAAATGGACTGTAAGGTGAATAGAAAGCTGGCTGGATTGTCGGGCTCAATGGGTAGTGATCAAGGGCTCAATGTCTGGTTGGCAGTTGGTGTCAAGTGGAGTACACCAAGGGTCGGTTCTAGGGCGGGTTTTGTTCAACATCTTTATTAATGACCTGGATGAGGGGATGGATTGCACCCTCAGCGAGTTCGTGGATGAGAGGTAGATATGCTGGAGGGTAGGGATTAGGGATATAATAGTGTAGTTGATTAAGTGATTAACTGATAAGCAAAAGCTTATAGGTTAATGCTATAGACTACATGCATTTCCCCCCTGCCCACTTGCCAGTAAATTTTTTAGCAGGCTGGCCAGCAGCCCGGCTCAGTCCTGGCTTGAAATGGGTCTGGGACCTACCCCTGCTGCATCTCTGCTTTTAAAGTGTATTAGGATCTGGCAGCCCAGCTCAGTTCTGGCTCGTACTGGGTCCGGGAGCTCAGACCCACCCTAGACAGGGGCTGCTGCCACTCACGCTGCTGCCTCTTTATCAGAGGCAGCAGCACAGGGTGACAGGCAGCTGGTCCGTGAAGGGAGCTGTTTTTTAAACTGGCTCTCCTTGCGGACCAGCACCCGCCCTGGCACCCTGCACTGCTGCCTCTGTGTCAGAGGCAGCAGTGCAGAGTGGCAGGGGGATCCTCAGAAGTGAGGCTGGAGCACACTGGCTGCTGGCCCTGGGGACTATAGAATAGTTGACTAACCGATAAGAATTCTTGAGGTTACTCGACTATTCAATTAACCGATATTTAACATCCTTAGTAGGGATAGGGTCCAGAGTGACCTAGACAAATTGGAGGATTGGGCCAAAAGAAATCTGATGAGGTTCAACAAGGACAAGTGCAGAGTCCTGTACTTGGGACGGAAGAATCCCAAGCACTGTTACAGGCTGGGGACCGACTAGCTAAGTAGCAGGGAAAACTTAAAAAACAACAATAGACTAGTAGCACCTTAAAACCAACAAAACATGTAGATGGTATCATGAGCTTTCATGGGCACACCCCACTTCTCCAACAGGTTTCTGTGTGTTGTCTTTTCGGATATCAGATTTGTGTCCATTAATTCTTTCCTGCAGAGACTGTCCGGTTTGGCCAATATACATGGCAGTGGGGCATTGTTGGCATTTGATAGCATAGATCACAGTGGATGTGCAGTTAAATGAGCCTCTATGTGATCTATGCTAGTGTTTCTCAATCTTTTTTTTATAAAGCACCCCTTTAAAAAAATTACAAGTACTCCCAGTACCTACAGTTTTCAGACACACCATTTTTTTTTTTACCATTGCAACACATTTGTTTAAACAACTTAATCGTAACTGGAAGGGCAATGACATTTTTGCGTGTAAAAAGTACAAAAATAATAAAGTGCTGTAAAACTTAACACAAAAATTCAGTTTTCTCCAAATTTCAGTTGCATTGACATACCCCCCCAGACTTCTCTCAGGTACCCCTAAGGGTACTCATACCACTGGTTGAGAAACACTGATATATTCCACCAAATGCCAAACAATCAGATATCTGAAAAGGCAATACACAAAAACCTGGTGGAGAACACTTTAATCTACCTGTCAAGTATCAGAGGGGTAGCTGTGTTAGTCTGGATCTGCAAAAGCGACAAGGAGTCCTGTGGTACCTTCTAGACTAACAGATGTATTGGAGCATAAGCTTTCGTGGGCAAAAACCCACTTTGTCAGATGCATGCATCTGAAGAAGTGGGTCTTTGCCCACAAAAGTTTATGCTCCAATACATCTGTTCATCTGTAAGGTGCCACAGGACTCCTTGTCGCGTTTAATCTGCCTGGACACTCATTAATGGATCTCCAAGTCACTGTTTTTTTTTCAGGCAAATTCTACAAGCCAAATACACAGAGAAGGGTTAGAACTTAACTTCATTCACAAGTTTAATTCTTATGCTAATGGTATGAACAAAGACATCGGCTGGCTGGCACACTACTTTCCACATCCTATGACTTAACCTACCAGCCAGACAATGGAGGTGCTAATGGTTCTTATCAGTCTCCTGTAACTATTTAGTCTTTAAGGTGCTACTAGACCAGTGGTCTCCAACCTTTTTACAACCAAGATCACTTTTTAAATGTCAGGACAAGCCAAGATCTACCCCATCCCTTCCCCAAGACCCCATCCCTCTCTGTTCCCCTCCTCTCCATCACTTGCTATCCCCAGCCCTTACTCCAGGGGTCTCCAACCTTTTTAAGCACAAGATCACTTTTTGAATTTAAGTGCAATTCAGGATCTACTTCAAACTCAAATACCCTGGCCCCGCCTCCTTCATGCCCCTTCTCCGAGGCCCTGCCCCTGCTCACTCCATCCTCCCATTCTCCCTCCCTTTCACCAGGCAGGGGCAGAGGGTTGGGGCACAGTCTGGTCTTGGGCTAAGGGATTTGGAGTGTGAGGGGGCTCTGAGCTGAGCCTGGGGCAGGGAGTTGGGGTGCAGGGTGCAGGCTCTGTAAGGGAGTTTGGGTCTGGGGGGGCTCAGGGCGAGGGCAGGGGCTTGGGGTGTAGAGGGGGGTACATGACTGGGGCAGGGGTTTGGAGCTGGCTCCAGCTGGACAATGCTTACCACAGGTGGCTCCTGGGTGGTGGTGCAGTGGGGCTAAGGCAGGCTCACCCCTGCCGTGGCCCTGCACCATTCTCAAAAGCAGCCAGCAAACTCCCTCCATCCCAGGCCCTGTTGTCCCCCTCTCCCCGTTCTGTGGAGATAGAATACAGGGTGGAAGAAGGGGCACCCAGACATCAGTGCCCCTCCTCTCCCTTCCCTGCTCTGTACCACAAGCAGGAGGCTCCTGGGGGTGGGAGGAAGCTCCCAGGCAAAGGGCAAGAGGTGCGCAGCAGTGGGGGGAGGGGGAGCTGAAGTGCCAGCACTTGATAGTCTCTTGGCCAAACCAGTCAGGATCACCTGTCAGAGGCTCCAAGATCTACCAATAGATCCCAATCTACTGGTTGGTGACCACTGTCTTACTCTCACTGGGCTGAGACAGGAGGTGCGGGCTCTGGGGAGGGATTGAGGGATTTGGGTGTGGGAAGGTGCAAGCTCTGGGAGGGAATTTGGCTGCAGGAGGATGTGGAAAAGGGGATGCTGGCTCGGGGAGGGGGCTCCAGGTTGGGGAGTGTTGGGCTCAGGTGGAGGTTGGGGTGCTGAGCAAGCCACAGGCTTGTGGATGTGAGGGTGCAGGAGTTTGGGTTGGGGTGCTTGAGGGGCTCAGGACAGGGAGGTTGGGAGTATGATGGTTTCAGGACACAGATTTGCAGTTTGTGGATGGTGCAGGAGTGTTGTGGCAGAAGACTGAGAATGTGGGGGTGCAGGAGTTTGGGGACGTGAGAGGCTCAGGACAGGGGGTTCCAGTGTATGATAGGCTCAAGTTTGGCATTGGGGGTGTGTGTGTGTGTGTGCAGGAGTATTATGATGCTGCAGCCAGATGGGGGCTTGGCCCCAACTGGGGGCTTGTTGGCCAGGATTCATTTTTAAATAAAATATGTCAAACACAAAAGGTTTCAGCATTGTCTTTATTTATGAGAGAGTCAGGGAACCTGTTTTGAGTCAGGGGTCATTGACCCACAGAAAAGTCAGTCAGGGCCACACAAGTGAGATGCAAAAAAAACAACCCTCCAAACCCCCCCCCAAGCCTCACTAATGTGGCCCCAACTGTGCTGGTGGTGGCAGGGGACAGGGTGCTGGGGCAAGGGACAGGATGCTGGGATAGGTGGCAGGGTGCTGGGGCAGGGGACAAGGTGCTGGTGGGGGCAGGGTGCTAGGGCAGCTTGCAGGGTTCTGGTGGGTGCTGGGGCAGGGGACAGGGTTCTGGGGCAGAGTGCTGGTGGGTGCTAGGGCAGGGGACAGGGTGCTGGTGGGAGCTGGGGCAGGGTATTCATGGGGGGGTCTGGCCAGGGCGAGGGGACAGGGATAGCTGGGGCCAGTACCTGGGGATCCTGCAGCTGTGCGCCAGGTCTGGGTCTCAGGAAGCGTGTGTGCTGCTTCCACCTCCCCAAACAGCTGGTGCAGTTTCTGAACAGCCAGGTCTGTTGCATGCCAGCAACTTTGTTCCCCTGCTGCCTTCCTGCGGGCGATGAGGGAAGTAGGAGTCCCGGGATTGTGCCAGCTCCAACTGCTCAGGTAGCGTGCGCCCTGCTCCTCCACTCCCCACAGCAGCCGCATGCTTCCTGAGCAGTTGGAGCTGGCACGGTCCCGGGACTCCTACTCCCCCTGCCCCCCCATGCAGGAAGGTCAGCAGGGGAAGGAAGTCACCGACACATGACAGACCAGCATTTCAGGAAACACGCAGGCTGTTTGGGGGTGGGGGGGAGCAGCCCGCACACTTCCTGAAACCCTGGACGTGGCGTGCAGCTGCGGGACTTCCCCTCCCACCCTGTAGGAAGCCAGCACTACTTCCATTGTCGCTGGAGGTAGTGTCAGCAGGGGCTTCTTCTTGGGGGGTGGGGGGAAATAGAGGGGCCCCCGAACGCTTCACGATTGACTGGTTGAGCCCTCACGATCGACCAGTTGATCACAATCAATGGGTTGGTGACCATGGTACTAGACTATTTGTTGTTTTTTAAGTTTTTCCTGTTACAGACTAACTCGACTACCCCTCTGAAGCTTATCTACTCACTAGTTCTCTTTTTAATTCCTCCTCTCCTTTTTTTCTCCTTTTCTTCTTCTTTCACCCCTGTCCCCCATCCCTCCTTCCCTTATTTATTCTTGGATCTGGACTTCTAACACTCCTGTCATCTGAAGAAGTGGGCTGTGCCCATGAAAGGTCATAATACCATCTACATGTTTTGTTTGTCTTTAAGGGGCTACTAGTCTATTGTTGTTTTTTAAGTTTTTCCTGTTACAGGAACTTTGGCTAAGTAGCAGTTCATCAGAAAAGGGCCTGGGGATTACAGTGGGTGAGGAGCTGGGTATGAGTCAACAGTGTGCCCTTGGCTACAAGAAGGCTAATGGCATATTAGGGTGCATTAGGAGGAGCATTTCCAGCAGATCTAGAGAAGTTATTATTCTCCTTTATTCGCCACTGGTGAGGCCACATCTGGAGTATTGCATCCGGTTCTGGGGCCCCCACTATAGAAAGGAGGTGGACGCATTGGAGAGGGATCAGCAGAGGGCAACCAAAATGATGAGGGGGCTGGAGCACATGACCTACAAGAAGAGGCTGAGGGATTTGGGCTTATTTAGGCTGCAAAAGAGAAGGGGAAGGGGGGAGATTTGATAGCAGCCTTCAACTTCCTGAAGGGAGGTTCCAAAGAGGATGGAGAAAGGCTGTTCTCAGTAGTGACGGATGGCAGAATAATGAGCAATGGTCTCAAGTTACAGTGGGGGAGGTCTAGGTTGGATATTAGGAGGGTGGTGAAGCACTGGAATGGGTTACCTAGGGAGGTGGTGGAATCTACACCCCTAGAGGTTTTTAGGACTCAGCTTGACAAAGCCCTGGCTGGGATGATTGAGTTGGGGTTGGTCCTGCTTTGGGCAGGGGGTTGGACTCAATGACTCCTGAGGTCTCTTCCAGCCCTAGGATTCTATGATTCTAGGAGAGGGTTTGCTGCTTAAGGTGGGCACAGATGGAGCAGCAGGCACCTTGTGACCATCTCAGTCCCTCCCCTTTTCCTGCCCACTACCTTCCTCTCATGCAGAGCCAGTGGGGTGCCCAAGTCTCCACAATTGGATGGGAGAGGGGAGAAATGGGCACTAACAAAAGGAAACAGGTATGTGTGTGTTGGGGGGGATGGGCTGGTCACAGAAAGAATCTGGGGTGGGGGGGGGGGGATCTGAATTCAGCCTCATCTTTGCAAACCCACCTCACTGACCCAAGCCCTGGGCCAGAGAGAATCTTCCACAAGCAGGAAGCAGCCCGGGGGGGAGTGCCAGGTCTCCGGGGGGCATTTTCCAGGAGGAGCTTATGGAGTGGCAAGAATTTTACTGAGCAGGACCCAGTTGCCAGGAGAGGAGTGGGGGGGTGTCGATGGCTCCGGAGCCGGGGGGATGGGTTGGGACAGATGTGGAGTATGAACAGAGGCAGTTTATAACAGACTGTTTGTTTGGCAGGTAGGAGACAGGGCATTGACGCCTCGTATTTACACACAGACACCATCCTGGCTCAGGGAGCAGTGATGCTGGCTTTCCCACTACCGGGCCTCTGAGCATGGTCAGTCGGGGGTTGAGTGGAGACAGGCCTCAGGCCCGTTCAGTCTCCAGAATCTCTAGCTGAGGCTGTCGACGCAGGCGCCAAGCCTCGCCCATTGCGGGGATGGTGTTTCAGGCTGTGGAGACCTGTCTGCTGGGACCGGGATCAGAGCCAAACTCATTTCACACGGGAGGCACCCTGAGAGGCAAACTGCCTTCTAGAATTCAGCAGTGACTGCAGAGTGCCTGGGCCAAACCCAGTCCTGGTGTAACGTGCATGTGAGCCAGGGACCCTCCCTGGAGATTTCCTGCATCAATGCTCCCACAAACCTCTCTGCTGAGCTTCAGCCAGAGCAGTGGTACAAGATACCAACTAGTACCAGGAGAGCAACAAAGCTTTATCCTTCAAAAGCTACTGAGCCAGTGCCCCCTGGAGGCCACCTCAAACCCGCAGCTGGAAGGTGAATGCAACAGGCACAGCCTCACTCTTCGGCACACACTGGCTCCAGTGATGGGAAAAAGCCCAGTCTTGGTCGGTGAAAGGAGCTGCCCAGGGCAGGGGCTACTGGAGCAGGTGGTGGTTTCATAAGGTATAGGGGTCCTTTTTTAACTCTTACCTTTCCAAACCATGTTGACTGAAACAAAGAAATCCATCTTCAATCAGACTCGACTGGGCCACAGGTGGAAGGGATGGGACGGGACCCTTGGGGAGGTACATGGACAGACCAGGAGGTGGGAAGCTCACCCTATAGTTGCCCACCTGGTTTTGTAGACAGCTAGAACTTCCTCCTCCAGGCAGTGGGTCCAGCACTGTTCACCAGGCCCACGTTCTCAGGCAAACTGACACAGCTTAAGAAAATAGAGCTTTATTTCAGGGAAAAACTTTTAAAAAACAAATAGAAACCAACCAGGGAAACATATTGTCTGCAAAGCAAAGGAAAGAGTCCTTCTCCTCTCCTCCCCCACCCCACTGTGCTCTGAACGTTCTGAGTCCTGGGGTGAGAACAGCCTGGCATGTTAGAAAGGGGCCAGGCCGGAATCCCTCCTTGATCCACCCCCAAACATGTATGGTTTGGAGAAAGTGAAACTTTTCCAAATTTAGAGTCTGTAACAGCAGGGCAACCACATCCTCGCACCTTCTCCACAGCACACGTGTGAAGGCTCTGTCCCACTGCCTGTCCTCTAACCAGCTAGGAGAACATCTGAGCAAGGACACCTTTCTGAGAGCAACTGCTCTGAAGAATGAAAAGCAGGCGGTGGTTGTTCAAGGCTCTGGGAAGTGGAGGAAATGAGCGCTGGGACACAAAGCTGTGCTAGCTCCCCTCCTGCCTTCCCCAAACAGCCCTTCCACTGGTGCCACCACAGCATCCTAACTTCTGTCACATGGGCTGGAGACAGGTAACAATTTCCACACACAAGATTGATGCCAGGCATCTTCTGAATCCCACTAGCTTCAGCTCTTCCACCAGGGGGCCCTTGTGACCAGTAAGGAAGCAGGCCTCCTGCCACCTAATGCTAACCTACAGATGGCTGAACTACTTGGGCAATTTTCATTCCAGTCATGTTTCTTTGGTCTTCAGGGTCCCCGCCTCATCTGCCCGTGTTCAACTCATTACAAGCCCACAGCCTTGGCCCTGTGGAACCAACCACATTGTGACATCTCCAGACCTGGCTGTAGCTTCAGCAGGCTGCCCGCCGAACAAAGCAGTGCAGCTGGCTGCAAGATGGGACACGCCCTGCTGGCTACAGCTTGGCTGCCGCACCCACGCCGCTGCCTCAGTTCTGTTGGCAAAGGGTGACGACTCTGCCTTCGCAGAGCCAAAAGACTGGGTAGAGGGGCTCAGTGAAGACACAGTGGAAAGAGTGGAGAAGCTTCATCTCGTTCCCAATGCCGTAGAACAAGAGGACACCTGTGCCATAGTCCAGGCTGACTCCGAGGCATTGGTACAAGGGCCCTATGATCTTATGCGACTGGCCCTTGTGCCAGGCCAAGTAGCAGTCCTCCCGGACCTGCAGCCCCCAGGACGATTCATCCAGCCCAATGCTGAATTTGTGACCAGCTTGTTTTTTCCTCTGGATTTTCTTGTATGTGACACCTATGATGACCGAGTGGCTGGAGATCCTGACTTCCCAGTAGTGGTGGCCTTCGCTGTAGCTTTGGCTGCCCATAACCTGCCACAGCTCAAACCTTTCTGCATGGTCCTGACACTGGCCATCAGGAGACCGGGTGTGTTTGGCCTTCTGGTTCTGAGTGGACAGCTGCAGGTACTTATTGGCTGTGTCTGGGTCGAAGGTCAAATTTCGATGATCTGTGGGCAACATGGACATCCAGTGTAAACCATGGGGGCTAGAATAATTTAATTTTCCTTTAACCTTACTCCTCCCGAAGCCCCATCCCCTGCCTATGTCAGGAGTCCAGCCCCAGTACCATTTAACTACAGAAAAAGCTCAGAGTAGAAAGCAAAGCGTGTTTGGGTAGAAGAAAGGAAGTTTTGACAGTAAAGCCCAGCACTGCGAGCCATGAGTGCTAGTTTCTGTTCCTGGCTCTTACATGGGCACGCTGTGCAATTCATGCATGGGCCCTGCCATGAGCCTCGGATTCCCCAGCAATAAAATGGTATTCGAGATACTCCTGGGAATAGCAGGATGGTAAATTAAAGAATTCTCGCCAAGTGCTTTGAGATCCTCTGAGAGCGGGAGGGGGAGGCTGCCAGTTGTCTTCTGCCAGCACCGTCTTTGTTCTTGTTTTAAGAACTATTTATGGTGACCTCTCTCCACAGTATTTCCAGCTGGATGCACTGACCCCAGTGGGGATGCTCACCCTCCCCAGTCATTGGAGTCCTGCCGGAAAATAGCCTTGCTCAGTTATTTCCTACGGCCCTTCATTTATTAATACTAGATAACATTATTGCAATTAATGATGTTTCCAATAGTAGATGGCTCTGCTTATTAATACATCTCTTTACAGACATTAACCAATCCCCTTAACAGCCCTGCGCTGGCAGCGGTACAGATTGATTTTCCAGGCACTGGGGTGATGGGTATATTAGAAACGTGTAGGAAATACAAATATCTCTGTTTCGCAGGGCGGAGAGGGTTAAAAGAGCAGTCTGGGATTTGGCATCAGAGCTGAGAATAGAAGCCAGAAGCTCCTTGCTCAGACCACTAGGCCATGCCACTCTCTCAAAGAGTTGGGTTTTCTAGGCCTAAAATCCTGCCTGGATGCTGCTGTCTGCGGGGACAGTTCCCCTCCTTGTTTCTAGAGCTGTCCCTTTCTCGTCTGCTGTGCAGAGTCGATTTTCTTTGGTGTGAAATAGTCTGCAGTGCCTGTTATTTGAAAGCAGGAGTTAAACCAGCCAAAGCAGAAACTGTCTGATGGACCCAGCAGGGTGACTGCTACTCAGAGAGGTCGAAATGGGAAAAGCTGTAAGTCAAGAACATCCAGAGAGACACAAAGTTCTTAAAACAAGGGAGCAGAGTCCAGGAGCCTGTCCGGATCAGGGAAGATTTGGGGCAGGGCGGGGGGAGGGAGCTGCCCCTTTCCCCTAGGTCTGGAGCAGCTCTCTGTGGACTGGCTGCCCCATCACTTCAATTCTGTGCTGTGCCATGAGATGTGCAATTCGGATCTGATCAGCCAGGATAAATCCCTGCTTGGTGCCAGGAGCCTGGCAGCTGCTTGCAGTGATTAAGCTTCTCAGCATCCCCCAAGGAACATTCGGGTCCTAAATATGGCTGGGTAGAAACAGGCACCTGACGCTTGCCAGGAGAGAAGCCAGAGAGAGGGAGGGAGAGCCCGTGAGCGTGTGTGGCAGGGAGGGACTCAGTATTCTGGAATTACTCTGCCTCCACAACTCACCCTGCCCACACTCTCCCATCACAGGGGACCAGGAATTTCTGCTGACTGTAGTGGGGCCATTGGATTCCTTGTAATTAAAGAGTCCACTAAAGGTCTCCACACACAGCAGCGCCACTGTAGTGCCTTAAGGGCACGTCTACACAGCAGCGTTATTTCGGAATAACAAACTGTGCATCTACACAGCAAGCCGTTATTTCGCAATAACGTCAAGCTGGAGGACTTCTTACTCCGACTCCTGTTACCCTCATTTCAGGAGGAGTAAGGAAAGTCGAAGGAGAAATGCTCTTCCTTCAACTTCCTGCTGTGCAGACAGAGCCAAAAGCCAAATGAAGCTATTTTGACAACTTCGCAACTGACGTTGCTAAAGTTGCATAGCTTAATTCAACTTTTGCCCTGGAGTGGCGATGTGCCCTTAGTGTAGACACCACTACGCCGGCAAGAGAGCAGTTCCCATCTGCAAATGGTTAATCCAAGCTCTCCCACAACACAGCGCTGTCTACACAGGGAAGTGGAGGAATGGGGAGGTTTAAGATGTCCCCCCTGAGTGACACTGTTATACTGATGTAGGTCTGTAGTGTACACCCAGCCTCAGTAGTGGCAGCTGATGTATTTGGGCCTTGTAAACTACTCACAATGTTTACCTCTATCTGGAGATCTCAAAGCTCTCTGCACACATGGGAGTGTAGGACTTCCCTCATCCTTGTGAGGCAATGGAGTACTCCGATCCCCCTTCATTAAAGCAACCAGCTACAGCCGCACCCAAACAGAGCTAGGAAGCCTGTGTCAGAGGCCAGCACAGAATCAGACCATCTTAGCCACACAAGGCTGTCCTGCCTAGGGGTTGCAAATTTTCCCTGGGAAGCTCTTTCAGATCCGCCCTCCGCCCCCAGGCATGGCTTTGGCTTGCTACATTGCTATGTTGTTACCAGTCCAAGAAGGAAACACCAACTGCCTTCATAGGTTACAGACACTTTCCTACTCTTCCCACCCGCATGGCTGGCTCCCAACATGCCGTTCCAAGCTGCACTCCAACCCAGAACTGCCTCACCCTTCAGAAGCTCTGCTCTTAATTCACAGACAGGAAGGGCTGGTCCTGCCTTCACCACAGCAAGTGCCTTTGGCTCCGCCAACTCTGCAGCAAGAGAGAAAGGGACATCTCTAGAAACAAGGAGGGAACTGTTCCCGCAGACTGCGGCATCCGGGCAGGATTTCAGGCCTAGAAGCACAGCCCAGCTCTGACATGTAGCAGCAGCTGCCCATCTGTGTGTCCGAGGCGGGAGGAAGGAAAAATGAGGGTTTGACAAAAACTCCAGCTCTGTCACCCTGCTGTTCTCACAACCAAGGGAGAGGGTGCATTGAGGCCGACCAGCAAGTCCTTGTGTGTACACAAGAGCCTCAACATGAGCAGTAAAGCACACCCTGACCAGAGCTAGACAGTGGGGAGTTGGAATCACTCCTCTGACCCGCTGGGAACTGGCTCATCCCCTTACATCTCCTCCCCTCACCCACAACCTGCTGTTCGACAAGAAGGCTGCCCTTGTGGTCAGAGTGCCAGCCTGGGACTTGGGGAACCTCGGTCAGTTCCCTGCTCTGCTACATGCCCCCTGTGTGACCTTGGGCAAGTCACTTAATCTACCCTGAGCCTCAGGTCCACCTCAGTGCCATGGGGGCAATGTCTCACCGGGTGTGGGGGGCTACAATGCTAAATGCTAAAGTGGGTGTAATGCACTCAAATGCTAGAGTAACGGGGGCTAAGCCCGTGGCCTACATTCATTTGTTTCATCTGCCTGTGGCCTGGCAGACTGTAAGCACTCTGGGGGTATATCTAGACTACACCTCTCTGTTGACAGAGAGCTGTAGATTAGGCATGTCGAAATTGCTAATGAAGCAGGGATTTAAATATCCCGTGCTTCATTTGCATAAACATGGCCGCTGCTTTTTTTTTGAAATGGAGCTTTTTCGAAAAACCCCCCAGCAGTCTAGACGGGGATCTGTCGAAAAATAAACCCTTTTTTCGAAAGATCCTGTAAACCAAATCCCTGCTTCATTAGCAGTTTCGACATGCCTAATCTACATCTCTCTGTCAACAGAGAGGTGTAGTCTAGACACAGCCTGGGAGTGGGGGCTCTGCATTCATACAGCACCTAGCACAATGGGACCCGACCTTCCGGCTAGTGCAGTAGAACTGGCAACAAAAGCCTGGCCAACAAGGGGCCCCTCTAGAGCCACATGGAAAGGGTGTGGGAGGGATTCTTGTGATATGAATACTGAGGTGTCCCCTCCCCCACAACACCTTTGATTGTTGCCCCAGCACATCTACAACTGTTCCACTGCAGAGGGTGATTTATACAGGCAGGGCTGGGACAGTGACTTGGTGTCCAGCTGGGCAGTGGCAGGGGGTGGGGGGAAGGTGCCCAATGGAAGATCTTACCTTTGGCTTCAGCATCGGCCACCTGTGGGTGCAGGGAGTTGGGCAAATCCTCCAGCAAAAGCCTAGAGACCTCAGTGAGGATCTTAGCTGTGGAATCCATCATATTGGCCACACTGAACTCAACAGCTGGCAAAACTCCCAGGCTGCCTGGGGATGGGAGCAGCAGGAATCCCTGCATGGGACAGGAAGAGGAGAGGAAATGCAGCACACGAGGCATTCCCATCTGAGGCTCAGTGGCACAGCAGCTCAGAAACCCCCTTCCCTCTGTAAAGGGGAAGGCACAGTCATCACGTCCCCTGACTACTTCATCTACTTCCTCCTCGGCTTGGGGATTCACCATAGCCCTGGTACTCCATGGCGCTGAATGGCTTGTGCAGGCCATGCCTGTAGCTCAGCTGTGTTCAGCCGCACACGCTCCCTGTCACTGTCGGAATGGGCGATGTTCCTTGGTAGAGGGGCCATGAGAGAGTAGAATGGGGGACGAACAGTCTAATTATGGTGGCCAGGGTCTGGTTTTTGACAGGAAAGTCCAGTTGAAAATGGAACCCATTAGTGTCCGGATACCTGCAGTAACTGGCCTCCAAATGTGAGACAGCCAGCTGTGTAGCTGGAGTCTGGCAGAGCACCTCATGGACAGAAGAGGCTGGGTGGCTCCCAGCTGGCTCCAGCCTCTGGCAGAAAGGTGTGTGTGTGTGTGTGGGGGGGGGGGGGTGATCTTGTCTGCCCTGCTCAACCTGGTCCTCAGCCCCTTGCTTTGGGAACTGACTCCCTTGCCCCTCAGTTGGGCAGGCTCCATGTCAGCTTCCCCCAGCCCAGCTCTGCAGGTGAGTGGGTGGGGAGGGGGGGGTGTGGGAGGGCAGAGCAAGCAACAAGGGGGAGGAGCAGCAGGGCCTGGGGAAGGGGCGGTGCAGGGTGTCCAGTTTTCAGCAGTTAGAAAGTGACAGCCCTAAAATCTAATCCCCTTCCCTCCCACACAGACCTCTAACCATTTCATTGCCCTCCTGGGCCTTTGGATCTTCTGGAGCTGGAGGGACCCAGGCTGAACACTGCACCCAAGCAAGGGCAGGTTCATTCGTTTGACAGAATTAGGTGAGTCTGCACTGGCACTTCACAGCACTGTAACTTTCTGGCTCAGGGGTGTGAAAAACCCCTCCCCCAGAACACAGCAAGTCTCTGCGCTGTAAAGCCCCATGAGAACCCGGCTACAGCACCGGGAGCTGCTCCCGCATGGAGATGCTTTACACAGAGCACCAGGAGAGCGTTCTCCCCGCACACGGGCCATGGCCACACTTTCAGTTTAAGGCGCTTTAAACGTTTCAGTGTAGACAAGCCTTAGCTCCGACGTGGATGATAATTTTTGATGGGGAGGGGTCACTCCAAGATTTTGGCAAGTGGTCAAGAGCTGTACTTTTCTATGGAGGGGGTGTGGCATCTGGGGCAGAGGTTGGGTGCAGAAGGGAGCTCAAGGTAGGAGAATGGGGTGCAGGAGAGGGTTTGGAGTCTAAGAAGGAGTTTGGGTGGAGGGGGTTGTGATCCTGGGGCAGAGGCTTGGGGTCCAGGAGGGCATATGGGTGCATGAGAGGATTCTGGCCTGAGGGAGGGGTGAAGAAGGGGGGTACAGGGTCTGGAAACAAGTTGTGACTTGGAGGGAGAGGAGTGCAGAGGGTTTGGGTGGTGATCTAGGGCAGGGGCTTGGGGTGCAGGGTCCAGAGGAGGTATGGGTGCAGGCAGTGCTTTTTTTGTAAAGGTACTCCAGGGGAAAAGTTGCTGAGCTCTGACGAGAGGTGCTGGTACTGCGTACTGGGCAGTACCGTCACAAAAAAAGCACTGGCTGCAGGAAAGGATTCTGGCCTGGGGGAGAGGCACTTGGAGGGGTTGCAGGGTCTGGGAGCGAGTTGAGACCTGCGGGAGGGGGGGATGCACAGGTTTTGGTGGTGACCTGGGACAGGGAGTTGGGGTGCCAGAGAGCATGGGGTGCTGCAGGCAGGCTCTGGCTGGGAGGCGCTTACCTAAGCGGCTCCTAGCCAGCAGCTCTGCAGGATCCTGAGGCAGGCTCCCTGCTTGCTGCAGTCCCAGGCTGCTCAAATGGCTGGCTGCTCCCTGTGGCTCTCTGCTCCGGGTGCCAGGGGGAGGGCAGGCCCATATGCAAGGGGGGTGTGAAGGGTGTGAACGCTGGGGCAGCATGTTGCTCCAGCCTCCCTCCCCCATGCTCCGGCCAGCTGAAGGCTGGGGCTGATTTCCACTCTTCCCCCCAGGAGCAAAGCTGGGGTCGGGGTTGGGTTGCAGGGGTAGGGCAGCCACCAGCCCCTCCCATGGCTCACCCCCCCCCCCCCCACACACACACAGAGAAATTCCTGCGTACGGGCCTGGACCAGGAGGCTTCATGTGCTACCCCCGCCCCTCTGCAAAAACTGGCCAATGGAAGCTGAGAGATTTTGCTAGGGGGTGGGGGCAGTCTCCCCCAGCACTCAGAGCATAGAGCAGGGAGCAGACAGCTGCTTAAAGTGGCATGCAGCTGCTATGAAGCGGCTGGCTGCTCTGTGCCTGAGGGTCTTGGTGGGGCAGACTGTGGGCGGGATAAGGCAGATGGGCAGGCCAAATCTAGCCCACTCCTGCCTTAGATACATAATTTTCATGCCTTAGTGCCTCATGCAGTCCTCTAGGGGGTGCTCAGGTGCCCCATCTTCCTGCAAGATGTTTCCCAGGAGCAGCTGCAGCAAAGCTGATGGGGCATCAAACACAGTTGGTGGCATGGTGTTGTACTGGGTCTGTCTGCATGCTAGCCCCATGGGGCCCACTGTGAGTGGGGGGCACTCCAGCCCCTCCCACAATTTCCCATTTGACCAGTTCACTAAATAAATGGGATTTTATATCCCTATTGCATCCCTGACCATCTGGGCCATTGCTGGACCAACCCTCCGTACACCTGAAGCTCTCTTGCTGGCTTTGAGATTGTGTGCACAGGGCGTTACGTGCAAAGCCTGCCTGGCCACTGACCACAGAGTACAGGGTAGTGACAGCTCTCCCCAGGCATGGCTGAGTGGGCACCAGTACCTCTAGGAACTTCATGTCATCTGCACAGGTCAGCAGCTCCTGGGCCTTTTGCTGGTGCTGGGTGAGCATGGCCAGATGATCCTGCAGGTGGCTCCAGTTCTCTGCCACTTGTCCTAGGGCAGTGGCCTGCTCTTGCTCTATCTTGTCCACGGCCGCCCTTTGGCTTTCCTCCAGGGCTTTTAGCAGGTGGGCAAACTTCTGCAAAATCCCCGACTTCAGCAACTCTGAAGACTCCTGGATGGAAAAAACATCAATGAGGACAATGAGACAAAGAACTGACATGACAGCAGTTGGGTGGCTTCCCCCCCCCAGCTGTGTCCAGAAGCAGCAGCACTTGGTGCCAGCCCCCTGCGCTCCCAGCTGTGGGGAGGGGGGACTGTGTTAGCCTTATTACCTTTATGGTGCCAGTATGCTCCTCCAGTTTGTGCATCTCCTCCTTGGTCTTCACAGCCTCCTCCTGGGTTTTCACCAGAGACTCTTCTAACAGGACCTGTGAGAGAGGCCAGATCCCAAAGTGTAATGTGAGATAGTACTCCGTGTCCAGGGGCTGGGCAAGCTGCCCCTCTGATCTCTCTGTGGGCCTGCCACCCGGTGGAATCACACCATTCAGGGGTGATAAGGGGGGGAGCTATCTTTGTAATGGCCCTGATTAGCCATGGACTCATAAATAGCTATTCCCTCCCTCCCTCTCCCTTGCCCCACCTTCTGTACTAAAATCTGATTTGTCCGTTTAATAATGTGTTCACTTTTTTCACTGTATTCCTCTGGTATATATGGTCATGCCAATTCTCTTCCAGAATATAATCTGAGGAAGTGGGTCTGGCCCACCAAAGCTCATCACCTATTAAACCATCTTGTTAGTCTTTAAAGTGCTACGTCGTTTTTCCTTTTGTATTGTTTGTGTGAATGAGAGAGAAAATGTTTTAGGAGAGATAACTGTGAAGCCCACTGCATGCTCAAATGGTTAGAGGAGGGGCCAGAAACTCAGAAGCACCAAATAATTATCAACTAAGTGAAAGCACATTGAAAACGCAGACTACCAGGGTAGACTGACGAACCCTGAAGTTAGTGGCAAGCACCCCTTGATAGGGAACCGATAACAAGTTTTACCAGAAGACAACACCAAGGAGGGGTCGTCAGCATACTGATATCAGATGACTGCGAGAACAACCTCCAGATAAAAGTATGTCACAGAAAAACTGATTGTGATACTGAATGACTGATTAAGGTCTGACGAGGCAAAATGCATAGACTTGCATGGAAGGAAAATCCTAAAAAGGATGGGATGTCTTGTATGGTTCTTCGGGTTCTGTCCTGCTAAGACCATGGAGCATCAGTCTGGACTGACAAGAACCTGGCTCCCCCCTCGTAATCGACCTATCTGGCCAATAGGCTGGGTCAAGTAACAGACTGATAACTATTCCATCAGAGAGGTGTGTGTGTGTGTGTGTGATTGCGTACGCTACTTTGTTATATTATCAATAAATGTGGTGTGTTGCCTTATCCCCCTGAAAAAGGTCCCGTGTGCTTCTTTTAAGCATAACAGAAGGCTCTCCCTTCCCTGGCTCTGGGAAGCCCAACTCCCTCCTCAGTTTCTCCATGGACAGCTTCTTATAGTAACCTGACTCCTCTCCTCCAAAGAGGGGCTTTTAAAACATCTCCCAGCCTTTTGCTCTCTAGTTCCCAGCCTGGCAGGACGAGGCCCGCGCTTGCCAGAGAGAATCTGTGAAGTTAACAACTAGCAGTGGTGTCTACCAAGCATGTGTGGGGCCTGTTCACAATAAGGCTGTAAAAGGTTAACTGTTTAACCGGTTACCTGGCAAGCACTAGACTTACTGGAATGCTCACCAGGTAACCAGTGATACACTCTCACAGAACTTTCTAATAACCCAGCAATACAGCAACCTTTCCTCATTCACCAGCGCAGGGCCAATAACCCCGCCTCCTTGCTGTCCATCACTTTGCTCGGGGTACTCGTCACTGCCACCCTGGACACCCCCAGCATTTCGACAACGTATCACTCCTTTGCAAATAGCCATATACCTGCCTCAGCTCCCCCCACCCCCCTGCAAAAGCTCCCACAGCAGTAGCCTCCCCAGGAATTGAAATTGGGGGGGTTCAAATTTACATGGGGGGGTGTCAGTGCCGATGAGGGGTAAGACCGTGAGGGTGAAGGTGGGCTGTATGGCACCATAGTTCACAAAACTGGGGGGCTGTTGGGGAAATTCGGGGGGGTATACACCCCCATGGGGGGGGTAGGGAAATCCCTGTCCCACAGGCTTTCACATCCCCCTTTATTCCACCTTCCTGAGTAATATGGCTAGTTCTTATGCGGCTCTTTGCATGTGCAGGATTCAAAGCACCCCACAAAGGATGGTACATAGCAGCACCCTCATTTTATAGCAGGGGAAACTGTGGGATGGAGGGGGAAAGGCATTGTCCTGGGTCACGTGGGAACAGAATGCAGGTCTCTGGAGAGAGCTACCTCACATGGAAACCCTTTTATTTCCCTTCTGCAAATCTGCCTTGCTCCACCACAAAGGCATTGAGGAAATCACTCAGCTTGGATGCTGGCTGCAGGTGACAGCACTGGGCTGCTAAAAGGCAGCACAAGGCAACAGGAAGCAGACACCGTCTTTCCACCTCTCTCTCCTGCACTGCAAGGCTGGGTCTCTCCAGTTATAGTTTCCCCCTCACAGGCAACTGCCCAGCTAACCCTAAATAATCATCAGAGGAAGGTGTCTGTCGCCTTCTTGAGTAGCTGTGGGGGAGCAGGGCCGTGCATGTCATAATGCCTACTGGGTCCCGCTCTGGAATGGCTGCACACGCACACGGAAGGCAGGCAGGAAATCCGGGAGCTGGTTACCAGACAGCCATATAACACCATTAACTATTTAGCGTCCAAATATGCTGCAACATCTGCCAGTTCTGCTGAGTCTCGGGTTAACCCTAGCAGTTAAACTCCTGGCTACTGCCAAGACCACAGGGCTGGCAGCCATCAAGAGCCCCTGGCAGGTGTTACCATGTAACCAATTGAATTTCGATTGGTTACAGGGTTAGTGTTGTTTTTTAAACTTTTACATCCCTGAGTTAAACACGTGGATGCTTTGCACCTGCATCTCCCCTTTCCTCCAAGGGTCACCAGAGGCGGGCATGGAGTCACTGCCTCTTTCAGACAGGGAACCTGAGGCCCACAGAAGGTAAGTGACTTAGCCAAGGCCACACAGCAAGCCAGGGTCAGGGATAGCATCCTAGCCTCCACCGAGGAAAGCACCCTCATCTGCCCACCCCCGCTGAGGGCACCTGACTACAAGACAGACACAGGGCCGGGCAGGAGAGCTGCTCTCTCTCACCAGGGCCCCACGACTCACAGGGGAGACCCAGCCCAGCCCTACCTCCTTTCTCCTGCGCTCCTCCTCAACCAGGACCCTG
Organism: Pelochelys cantorii; assembly: GCA_032595735.1. NCBI lineage: Eukaryota > Metazoa > Chordata > Testudines > Trionychidae > Pelochelys > Pelochelys cantorii. The sequence continues at coordinate 19,803,345 of CM064344.1, forward strand.
TGGTGGTCCCGGCACTCCTTCACCGTGCACATGCAGCAGATGCACAGCTTTTCCTCTTGGCAGTAGAGCTCCAGGGGCCGCCCGTGCCTGGAGCAGCTGCCCCCATTGACGGGGGATTTCCTCTCAAGGCTGGAGGCCTGCTCTTCACCAGACCTGACCAGCTCGACCACGCCGCAAAGGGCAACGTTCTTCCTGAGCTCCAGCCGCTGCCCAAAGCATTTCCTGCAGTCAGGACAGGTGTAAACCTTCTCACCCAGAGCAGCTGTCATCTCTTCCTTGTCCCAGTGGTTGTTGATACACTTCATGCAGAAGTTGTGCCCACAGGGCATGGTCACTGGTGTCCCAAACATCTCCAGGCAGATGGAGCAGACCAGCTTCTCCTCCAGCTTCCGTGGGCCTTGAGCTGCCATCCTGCTAGGCCAAGAGCAGCTGAGACAGAGAAGGAAATCAAACAGCAGCCTGGGAGGCAGCTAGGGCGGAGCTATGCATTGCAGAGAGGAGGGATGGGCACAGAGCCAGCTAAGCTCTTAAAGGGACACACAGGCCAGCTGTGTTGCGTTTATTGAACACCTGTTCTCTGCTCTCTCAAGGAGACTTTCTGGTTTTCATTTCCCAGCCCCTCAGTCTGCCGGCTGCCTGGGGAGGCCTAAAAAGCTGCCTTTGCTCAGCTTTGTGTTGCTGGCTAATTTTTTGGCTGTTTTCTGTTTAGCCCTTGAGAGGAGTTCTCAGCTTTCAACCTGAACAGCCATTTTCTCCTGGGACAGGGCTTGTCTTTACAAACCAGGCAGAGCCTTGCCACCTTCCACCCCCACCCCACCCTTTTATTACAGTGACCACAATTCTGTGCTGGAATACTCTTGTCAGAGCCCTTGGCAAACCAGAGAGGACCTACCAGAGACTCTGCACGCAGCACTCCTGCCCCTGCTGGTTTGAGGAAGTGGATCAGCAGGGCAGACTGTAGCCATACATAGCCCCAGCATTGGTCAGGGGCCTTGAGCACTGGGCAGAGATTGCTAGCTAAGTGAAATGTAACATGGAGCTGCATTGCAGTGTAACAGGATGTTGCATTTCCTCGCTATGGGAAGGCAGAGCCACTGCAAAAGGCTGTCATGCATCTGGGAGGTCACTGCAAAGCGTAGTCTCAGCAGCAGCCAGCCCCCATGTACAATAACAAAGCTTGGCTTCACAGATCATGAACTGGGAGGCCAGTGCCATGACTGAGTGCAAGCCCCACATGCAATCACAAGAGGAATCAATGGAGAATACAAGGGGAGGGGAGTATCATTACACCTAGGACAGCCAATGAAGGATGGAGGCTCCCATATTTAGATCCCAAGGATGCAGTCTGAGACTGGGGTTGTTGGGAGTTCAAAGCTCTTCTGTGGAATCTAATCACCACAGAACATTTCTTTAAGATTTTGTCTACTTATTGTCCTTTTGCTCACCACTCCAGATCAAGCAGTGTCCCACCCACTCCTACTGGGACCTAATGGTCTTTCTGTTACCACTTTGTCTTCAGGGAGCACGGGGGTGGATCAGAGGGAGAATGGTGCCATTGCTTGTGTGATACACCCTCTCCTCCCACCCATGCCATGAGATCAGAGGCATAACACTTACAAGCAGCTGTACCTTCATTCAGGCTACAAGCTCTTTCAGCCAGGGCTCTGCTTGGTTTATGCGCTTGCTTTACTTACTACCTGTTCTAAACCCTCCGTATCTGCACACCACACTCTGGAAATAATAAAAGCCAGTTGCTTCTGTACTCAGAGACTAGCTGCTTTGCCCTTTATCCTTCAGCTCTAGTTAATCATTAACCTGCCCCCTATCCCCTCTCTGCCTGACCCCAGATGTTTTTTAAAGAAAAAAAAAAGTATGCAGTATTGTGATTTCTGATTATCAACCAACTCCTGCCTAGCCCAAGTGTGTGTGGGGCAATTAGTGTTGCCCACTCTCCCAAATGTACTGGGACATGAGAGTCTGGCCCTTGTGCAGGGGTTTCTCTGGCCCATCTAATCCACCTCCTGTCCAATAATTAATTCCACCCCCATTAGTTCACATCCCCCATTTCTCAGCCTCACCTGTGCACTTCCTGTAGTTCACCCCCCTCTCCGGGGCTTGGGGTGGGGCATAGGCAAGGGCTCTTCACCTCCTAGGCTGGCTAGTAGTAGGGAGGTACCAGAGGTGCTGTCCCCATTGCTCAGAGGGACCTGACTTGTTGGTCTCTTTCTGCCTCCTCTGAGAACATTTGAGTTACTGCTGGAGGGGAAAGGAGGAGCACTGCCTGCAGCAGCTCTGACTGGCTGCTCTGCTGCAGGAGATTGGGCAATGGGGAGAGGCAGCCAATCTGAAATCTCCAATGCACAAATGGGCTGGAACTTCTCACATAGAGAGACAGAGACTGGCACTGGCACTGGCACTGGCTCCAGCTCCAGCCACAATCTTGCCACTTGCAAACCCTGTGGCAGCACCACCCAGGGACTCCTCAGTCCTTCTCCTTCCAAAATCAATATTGGCAAAAGTTGAGCTGAAAACCCCCCCTCTATCCCTGATTCCTTGTTCCATCTCTCCCCATAAAGACCTTCCTCTAAGGTTCTTATTTCTGCCAGACTCCAGGCTACACAGTCTCCCCACGTATCAGGTCAATTTGCTGTCTGTAATCTCCATGCAGCACCAGGTGATCTGTGGTTTGATTTAGAGGAATATCAGGCCCATGTTATCCCATTAGAGACAGAGAGTGGCCTATGAGCTCTCTGTGCTCACTCAGCAGAGATGTCCCTCCCTCAGCGGGATATTGCATTGTGAGAATAGATTTGTTGGCTGCCCAAGGTAGGGCAGCCGACTGGCCCTGCATTTGGTGCATCCATCACTGTGGCACTGAGGGAGCATGTAAAAGGGTGGGTACTCAAACAGTAAGGCTGTGTCTACACTGGCGCGACCTGGCGCAAAAGCAGCCGCTCTTGCGCAAAAACTTGCTGCCTGTCTACACTGGCCGCGTGTTCTTGCACAAGTAAACTGACGTTCTACTGTATGAAATCAGGGCTTCTTGTGCAAGAACTATGATGCTCCCGCTCAGGAATAAGCCCTTTTGCGCAACTGTTCTTGCGCAAGAGGCCAGTGTAGACAGGCAACATGAATTTCTTGCACAAGAAAGCCCTATGGTTAAAATGGCCATCAGAGCTTTCTTGTGCAAGAGAGCGTCTACACTGGCATGTATGCTCTTGCCCAAAAGCACATGCCAGTGTAGACGCTCTCTTGCACAACTACTTTAACGCATGAACTCTTGCGCTGAAGAGTTTTTGCGCAAGATCATGCCAGTGTAGACATAGCCTAAATGTCTTTGGTTAGTACTCTTTACTCCTTCAACAGGAGGAATACCACAGATTCAGCAAGAGGCACCCCAGGTAAACAGGAGTTCTTGCAGGGAATACACAGCTGGAGTCCTGGGGAGTTGGCGTAGGGTGTTGATACTTCTACATGCACCCTCAGTGCCACAGCGATGGATGAACCAACTGCAGGCCAGTCAGCTGCCCTGGAATTCCTTACTGCTACTTTGGGCAGCCAACAAATCTTATGGGGGGGCCAATTTTAAGGCTAGTGATAGGTGCTGGGGTCAGAGCTGTGGAGACTGGTGGGCACCGTGTATCTACACAGCAGATGCACTGTTGCCTCCGATGAAAGCATCCCACACTCAGTGACTTGCCAACATGTCTCAGCCATGACCCAGACAAGACTGAGTTCTGATTTTGACCTATCTCTATGAACAACACTCAGACCTTGTTGATGGCCTGGAGAAGAGGTAGTTTTGGACACACCTGGGCTTTGCATGTTTTCTTAATTTCAGGGTAGAGCCCAGCCCCCTTAATACTCATTCTCAAAATGCAGGCAGCCTGGTCAGCCTAGTCTGATGTCTATATTAGAACCCGGCATTTCCTCTTGCCTGGCAATGACCAACAGGGGTGCAGGAGTGCAGCATCAAATCAGTGTAAAAGCATTGATCGTATCAGTCCTGAAGCACAGAGAGCTTAATACATTTTGAATTGCTGCATTAGTTGCCTGTAAGCTGAGCACTTGGGCAGTCACCCAGGAGACATGCAACTGCTGCCCAGCTGATTAGAAACATGTGCTGTGGGTGCTCTGCTAATGGTGGTGCACATCCACATATGCCTTGGTGTACATAAAATGTATTCCACACAAGAATGGAAAAAATTAGCAGGAACACTGCCTGTGGGTTCCCCAAGCTCTCAGTGACTCACAGTGTCATGTCATCAGCTTCACTTGGAAAGTGTTTTACAGATTGTTAAAATATCTGTACAAAATATGCAGGATGCTGCCCAGAATCCCAGAACTGGGAATTTCATGGTGGGGAAGAAAGAAATGCACCAGATCGGCAGCTCCCCTTCTTCCAGGCTGAACAGATTACTGGGCTGGATTTAGATGAAAGTATTTTGCTGTCTCTGTGTGGATACATGATCTGAACTGGTGAGTCTTGGCCCACCTCCAGCTATCTATGCTTAGAGTTCTGGCTCCTGCAGTGAGACATGGTGCCTTTGGAGGGCACTGGGCCGGTCAGCAACATTTGCATCTGGCTCAGAGGCCATCAGAGCAGAGGTGGATATGCTCTCATGGCCACAATATCCTTTATTAACAAGGCTTTTGACCAAGGTAATGACCAATAGCAGAAATATTGGCAAACCTCCGTTACATTCTTTCCAGTGTTGTCAATGAATCCGAGCTTAGACCACAGCATGCTGTGATTGTGAAAGCTCACATCCCCCTTCTCCCAGAGTCATGGAACGTTCCAGACAGCACAGGCATTTGACACGTGTCGAGAAGGTAGAGTATTCCTGACCCAGTGGCTTGGAGCTCCTGGAGTGGTGGGAAACTCCTTAGTAAATGCCATATGTGGGCTCGTGGCTGTCCCTGTACCTATCCAGGTACCTCAGAGGCTGCAGGTGTGGAAACTTCTTCTGAGGGGGATGATACACAGGGGGTCGCACAAACTCAAACACTGGCTCCTTCATGTCTGCAAAGGAACAATGCTGAACATTAGCTAAGACATCTCAAAACCTAACCCTGCACCATCACCTCCCATCCCCACTCTCCATTGCTCAGAAGATCCCACGTCCCTCGTAGGGCAGAATGTGAGATTAATTACAGATCAAAACCACACATGTAGTGCCTGGCAATGGAACCTCACTCTAAAATAACAAGGGGAGAGGACGTAGCAAAGTACCCAGTCAAAATGGGATTCGAAGCCCCCAGAATTATATACCCTAAGATGGCCAAACACACTGCAGCCTTTGATAGGCCAACTGCTTCTAATGCTCAGCTGTAAATGTTCCCAGTGTGAGACTAATGTGCCAGGCATACATGGCTATATAGAAACCAGTTAGAGCAACTGTCCCCAAAGGGGCAAGTCAGAACTGGCCTTTGAATTCACCCCCGACTCACACATGTCCATGTCTCTTGGAACCTCATCTGCTCCATCAGAGAGCCCACATCGCCATGGCTGATTTCAGTCAGGGGTGTCTGACATCTAAGCAAATTGCTTCCATCTTCTTGTCCTCTTTTCCCAGCCCCAGGCACTACCAAATGACTGTCTCCTCCAACACACATTTAGTAATGCTTGACTGCTAGATGGATGGGTGGGAGGAGCGAAGGATGACTCCCTGGCCCAGATCCCTATTAACTGAGTTTCTTACTGAGATGGTTGTGAAAGACATGAGTAACGGAATCATCCCACTGGCACTGGAAAAATGCCAATCCGGCTGGGGTCATGTCGTTCTGGTGCTTCTTATAGAAGTCAAAGGTCTTGAAAGTTCTCATCTTGAGACTGTGGCTGAAAACAAGACAGGAGTAAAAGGACAGGTTTCTCTATTCCTTGGTTAACTATCCTGAAGCTACAATCCTGCATCATCACAGATTCTGCAGAGATGGAGAAGAAACAGACCCCAGTGGAGAAACCTACATGACTACTCAGAGCCTAGCTCCCAAGGCATCTCAAGGCAGAAGCATGCTAGCCATACATAAATTGACCTTATCGCTTCAATATGGCAAGTCATTTTCTTAACATCCTGTTCTACTGGCAAAGTCAATAGGATGCCATAGAGGTGCAAGCATCTTCCACACTAATCCCACTGCAGGACTGGGGCCTTCACTGAAGAAAAGATGCAACAGGAGGGTGAAACAAATGTGACAGGCTGTAGCAGCAGTAATATCAGTATATGTCTTCACAGATCATCTGTGCATACAGCCTGTAGAGGATTTGTTTGGCTAGTGGGAACAAATAAGCAAGGGAAACAACAAAACTGACTATGCACCCAGTGCTGGCCAGAGTGCAAAGGAAACAAGCTGAAGCTACAGAGGAAAATCACCTTTCAATTACAGTCAGTTATAGTTACGAGTAATCTCAGTGGGTAAAATGTTTGCAGAGATACAGGATTTTTTCAGTTGATGGTCTTTCCTTTTAAGAAAACAGTTTTGTCTGCTGCAATCGCACCGGGCACAAGAACCTGGCAGGGATTCAAGATTCAAAATTACCATGGAGTCGGCCGAACATCTTCAGTGAAATCAATTGGTCGGTCCTGCTTGAAGAGGATGAAGACAAAGCGGTGGTAGCCAGTTCCCTTGGCAGGGAATGGAGGGAAGTAATGACAAATCTCCTTCCCTGAATCTATATTGTTGCCTGGAATGTTCGTCCTGTGAAGTGCAAGATATTTTCCAGTCATTACCCAAGTAGGGATATTTAATTTTGATTAATCAGCTAATCGAGTAGTCAATGGAATTTCCATCGACTACTCCATTAGTTGATAAGGGAGGGAGGGGCGCTTGCAATCCTGGCTACGCCTCTGCCTTTTAAATGTAGTAAGAGCTGCCCATGGCTACATTTAAAAGGCACAGGTGCAGCGGGGGACCCAGGGTGAGTGGGGACTCACACCGGGTCTCGACTGTGGTGCTTCTGCCTTTGGAATGTAGCAAGAGCCCCATGGGGTTCTCTTGCTACATTTCAAAGGCAGAGGCACAGCAGTCAGGACCTGGTGCGAGCAGGGACTGCTTGACTTCCTGATCGCGCCATTTCCCTGCTGCACCTTGGCCTCCCCCACCCCCCGCAGAGATGGTGCTGAGGGGAACCGGCTTTTAAGCTAGCTCCCCCCAGCACTGGCTCTTGCCCCTCCCCCCATTGCTGATACAGAGGTAGCAAAAGGGCAGGGGAAGCGACTAGTCAGGTATGACTTGACTACCTGATAAGCTTATGCTTATTGGGTAGTCAACTAGTTGCTCACACCCCTATACCCAAGTAGCTGGTTTTATTTTGCTTGACACCTCTGATCAAAATCACAGTATTGAAGTCTTGCATGGGAAGATCTGTGGCATGCTCTCCCCTTGTGTAGCTGTGGGCTATTCCCTGCCATAGCTAGCATGCTGCTTCTAGAGACAGACATAATCAGAAGTAGCAAATCACATGCATACACCCAAAAAGAAAATGGTAACAAATTCCTGGAACTATTCTATCTTTAGTGGTAGCAATGTTCCAGGACAAATGTCTGACCAGCACTACACAGGCCAGATAATCACTGAAAAGCCCAGTAATTTTGTCTTCATGACAACAACAATTCAAATCTCTGCTCAGTTCTTTCCCCACTTCTTTGACCATTTTTCCTCTCACAGGACTTATTAGGCCAGGGCTGCCATCCCTGAAACACATGCATTGCTCAGATGTATTGGTTTGCAATACTCACACCAGCCAGTGGACATACTCGGAATCAGAGTCTCGCAGGTGTCCATCTGTGCAAACACACAGAGAAACACACATCTTAATGACAAGTACATGTATTTGCCTGCTGCTATATGAATAGGATCTATTCCAAAGTCAGAATTCCCTACGTCCAACAAGAAAAGAGGGTAATGCCTCCAGACCGCTCAGCTGCTCTCTACCAATCCTATCATTTCAGAAAAACAACTGGAACAAGTCCTCAAAGGATGGCATTCAAGACTGGGGGCTAGTAACCCAGTCCTGGGCAACATACAGCCCACGGGCTGCATCTGGCCCGCCAAGCCACCAGATCCGGCTCGTGGACGCTATGGGAAGCCTCAGGCAGGCTTCCCGTTTGCCTTGCCCCAGCAGCACACCGCTCAGACACATGGCTGCAGGGCAGTTTTTCTTTAAAATCTGAGAGTCTGGAAGGGAGGGAAGAAAGCTTTAGGAGCTACTCCTTTCCCCAGCACAATCCCATTGGAGCTTTAGGAGCTACTCCTTTCCCCAGTACAATCCCAAAAACCAGCCAATGGGAGCTGCCTGTTTCAATAGCAGGGAGCCAGGAAGCACAAGGGGCTCCAGAGCACATGGCTGCAACCTGTGCGGGGGCAGGGCAAGCAGTGTTCCCTCTAAGCTGCACAGGAGCACAGTCAGAGGCTCAGGGTTCCATGCATAAAGCTGACTGACTGGGCGGGGTGATTAATCACCAGTGAAGCTGTGCTGCAGAGCAGTTTAGAGGGAACACTGGCAGTCAGGGAGGCTGATTCAGGAACAGTTGCTGGCTGGTAAATCTGGCCAGGACCTACCTCTGGCACCGCAGTCCCTCCCTTCCCCAATCCTCTGCCCCTCACTCCACATACCCAAATCCTCTGCCCCCCTCTTGTACCCACATTCCCTTCCAGATCCAGCACCCCAATCCCCTGCCCCAGATCAGTCCCCTCCTACTCTAGCTCACAACCTAAATCCCAGCACACTCTCCTGTATGCCAACCCCCTGCACCCCAGTCCAGTGCCCCAGGTCACAACTGCCTCCCTTACCCCAAGCTCCCTTCTGCACCCAATCTCTATCCCAGACCCCGCATCTCCTCCATCAATATCATGGCAGAGTGATAATGGCATCCAAATTCTTGTAGTGGCCTCCCATAAAAAATAATTGCCCACCCCCACAGTAACCCCTGAGTGCCAATCTCTGTGTTGACGACAATTTACTACGTGACATTGGGTAAGTCACTTAACTTTGGGGCACCTCAATTCCCTAATCTATAAAATGTAGACAGAGATTCTGACCAACCGACTGCACAAGCGCATTGTAGGAATCAGTTAATGCTTGTAAGAGCATGTCGGAAACATAAAGCTCTGTCTAGGACATGCACATAGAAGGGCGGTTTTGTGGTTAAACAAGATCGGGAATCAGGAAACCAGCTTTCTTTTCCTGGTTTCCCTTCCAGTATATCAGTCACTGGGCAAATCATTTCACCACTCTCTTTCTCCACCTGCAAAATGAGCATAGTACTGCTACCCTCACAGATTTTGCAGGTCTGAATGCTTCAGTGTATGTAAAGAATATTGTGACACCAGTTAGCATTCGTATTGCGTTTTGCAAAATTAGTAATCCCAAGGCAGCCAGAGGAACAGTGTATTGCTATTCCTTCATCCACCTTCTCCAAGTGGTTCTTTCTAACCCCTCTGTCTGCAGTTTCTGCAGTAATTCTGCAGGTATGGCTGAGAAATCCCAACAGAATGACTAACCCGCTGCATCTTTCAGGTTACAAAGCAATCCTTATGGAATAATGCACCCACTGCATCTCTCAGGTTACGTAGCCCAAGGAAATAACAGAAGAGGGCAGAAGCAGCCAGTTTAATACAGTTCTAAAAAGTCTTGATACACACCCAGATTTGTGAGCAGCAGAGTCCAAAGAGAACCTTCATCTGCCTCATACATCACTTCTGGGGGACTGGAAGCCTAAATACACAATGTGAATGTAAGAATCTCAGGTAAAAGTTCCATAGCATTGTTTGCATTAACATTATGCACTTTCAAAAACAGAGAAATTAAATTAGTCACTTGGACATAACCTGGCTGTACAATAAAAGCAGCCCTGACAGAACAAATCAAATCTAGCTTTGTCTCAAGCAAATCAATTTCCATCACGAAAAGTAATGGAGATTTATTAAAAGCAAAAGCGGGTTTTGCCCACGAAAGCTTGTGATACCATCTACGTGTTTTGTTAGTCTTTAAGGTTCTGCAAGGCTATTCGTTGTTTAAGTTTTTCCAGTTACATAGTAATTCGGCTACCCCTCTGAAGCTTATTAAAAGCAAGTTTGCGATTTTATTTGAAAATGAATCCTACCTAAATGCTGTTTCCTTATCTTAATTAGAAGCACATGATTTTATACTGATTCCTTTCAAAAGAACATTCCTCTTATTGCAAGGCTGTGTCTACACTGGCGCGATCTCGCACAAAAGCGGCCGCTCTTGCGCAAAAACTTGCTGCCTGTCTACACTGGCCGCATGTTCTTGTGCAAGTAAACTGATGTTTTAATATATAAAATCAGGGCTTCTTGCACCAGAACTCTGACGCTCCCACTCAGGAAGAAGCCCTTTTGCGCAAGAGCTCTTCCAGAAGAGGCCAGTGTAGACAGGCAACATGAATTTCTTGCGCAAGAAAGCCCTATGGTTAAAATGGCCATCAGAGCTTTCTTGCGCAAGAGAGCGTCTACACTGGCATGGATGCTCTTGCGCAAAAGCACATCTCTTGTGCAAAAGCACATGCCAGTATAGGCGCTCTCTTGTGGAAGAGTTTTTGCACAAGAACTCTTCCGCAAAAGAGTTCTTGCGCAAGAAGCTGCCAGTGTAGACGTAGCCTAAATGTCTGTGCTGTCAGGTCAGCTAAGCCTTATGTGGCTTCTGATTAATTTGGGCACACTTAATATTCTGCCTAGTGATCAATTTTAAGATACCTCGGTGGGTGTCACAAAGTTCCCATGATATACAGGCATGACATGCTCATCATCTAGACTGTATTCTACCCGCAGCACCACTCTGGGGACGAATGTGGCTTCATCAAACATATCGCGGTATATCCCATAGTGCTCGGCGACACGCTGCTTGTGCAACGGGCCACTGTTTTTCTCCCACTCGGCTTTGACTTCGTCAAGTGGAATCACCACTGCAATGCAAATAGGAGCTGTGAGACATGTGGAGCAACTGTCTAAGCCACCACTGATACAGAAGAGGAAGAAACAAACTGCAGGGTACGTACGTGTCCTGAGGCGGGATGCTTTTTCCATGTCCACATTCTGGTGGTTCTGTTTCAATATTTCTTTTCTCTCTTTCAGTTTCTTTGCCCATGGCCGTCCATAGCGAGGCAGGCCAATGTCTATCTTTGCCTCTTCATCTAGGGTCAAAATCATGCAAGTGAGAACTTAAAATAAGCCCCATTCTCTTCTTTCTGTCCAACAGCCATGGGCAATTGTAACAGACAAACCAAAAATGCCTGAAGGATACAAACAAACTGCTGAATTGCAGGTCTAGGCCCCGATCCTGCAATAAGCTTTGTGCAGACCCCTGTGCCTTCATGGAACTCATAACAAGACTGGGACAGTATTTTGTCCACATCATATAACCTCACTGCCTGACTAATGAGACACTGTAAATGTTTCAGTGATATCAGTGTTGTCAGAGATATGACTGCAGCTGTAACTGTCTGTTACAGATGCCCTCCTTCAAGTGGGACAGGAAACACGGTCCCTTCTGTCAGTCTTTGGTAGATGATTCCCAGAAAGCACATTGGGAATAACACAAGGGAACTTTAGCCACAACTTCTTAGTACAACTGATTGTGATGGTCAAGTGTATATGGGAGTCTGGTGTATGCACATTGGCCGCTCTGTTTGTTTATGCTGCCATTACAACCCCAGTATCTAACAATGCTTTGTAAAAGATCTGGAGACATCTAAGGATTAAAGGTACTTTATACTCTCACTGAAGCTCATTTGAAACTGTGTTTTACTTGAATTAGTATCAAGCCTGGTAAACAGGTTCAGACACCCTCGTAGATATTTCCACTCCTTGCTTTACAATCACCTAAACTGTATTGCGGGTCTAATTTAGACTACATTTTGGGACTGCATCTTCCTTTATGTTTATACCATGCCAAGCACATGGACAGAACTTAAACAATATCTAGCTTATAATATTGCCTCCTTATAAAGGACAGCTGGATGTGTTGGATGTGTCTTTCACTTCACATGACATTATATAGAAACAAGTCCTAAGTCTAGTAAGGTTATTGCTTTCATTCATTTTTAGGGAATGAGAATAAGAAGTCAGATGTCCTTTGCAGAGGACTTTGCTCTAGAGCATTTAGGAGGGGCTGGAGTGTGATGGGTTGGAAAGGTTAGGAGAGATTATAGCTTTTAGAAGGGAATTTTGAGTTTGCAATGTTTGTAGGTAGACATTTACTTCTAGGAGTGGAACACAGCTCATTATCTAGCTAAGTTAAAACTAGGTGGTGGAAAGGCCTACGGGCTTTTAGGCTACTACTTTTGAGGATCTGGGCCTGCAAAGATAGGATGGGTGCTCACCAGCCGTTTCATGAATTGAAATAAATACTTCATTAGAAACTAAAAACCTGCAAGCTTCAAAAGGAGTCCTGTTGCTTCATTTTCCTTTGTATTACAGGGGCCCTAGGAAATAGCTTCCTTACTCTCCTCCCTGATCTTTGAGTCAAAAGAAGCCAAAGATAGAATTACATCAAGAAGCCCTTTCCTTTAAGGGGAAAAATCTTTGCAAACTTCTACAGCAGTAAACACCCACGTGAAGTGTTTGATCAGACCCCCATATTTTGGTGCTACATGCATACTAGTCTACATATAGCTCCCACTTCCCTCCTGCAAAAGAACACAAAAGTAACTTTTCTTCTTCCTCTTGCATACCTTGCACTGGTGTGATATGCTTTCTGTATGTTTGCCACCAATGAGTCTTCTTACTCTCCTTTTCAGCCACTTTGAAATAGCGAGTAAAGCTGCGGTATTTCTCCAATGCCTGCAAGTCGCTGACATCTATGTCTTCATTAGGCATTGGCCCTAGAGGGGCTGCCCGCTTGCAGAGAGCAGCTGAAAACACAGGCGGTTTTCATTTTACAAAGACGCTGACAATTACATGCTAAATAGAAAAGATCAGAGGGGGCTTAGACTGGACAAAGAGTAGAATAGTTTTGTGACTATAGCATAGGCCTGGAAGTAAGGAAGCCTGTGTTCTATTCCCAGCTGCACCCCCATCCTATTGTAGTCTCATGCAGCAACTTCTGTCCCCTCAGCTTCCCTACTCATAGGATGATGATAATGCTGTATAGCAGTGATGTGAGGAACCATCCATTAATCTCTGTACAGTACTTTAATATTCTTAAAGGACAGGTGCTAATGAAAGCCAAATGTTACCAAGGACAGGTTTCTGCCACACTCAACTGAGGTTTTATACTCTGCTCATCACCATGATACCAGGCAGCCTTCTTTTTTGGGGGGTGGGTAGTGATATGTTAAGTTTTTCTCCTTGGTGTGTTTTTATGTGGGGGGAAAAGAGGTAATTTAAACGTTTTAAAAGCTGTTTTCCAGGCAGTGAAATACATGAACACTCTGGGTCCAGGACAGAGTTTCACCTTCTGGGCCAGCAGCTGAGAAGGCACTGCTCCTTATCCTTACAAGTAGGCCTCTCCTTTACATAACAATTGAGGCTAGTCACAGCCACACACAGAAAGGGATGGTTCCTCCAGTAACCTGAGTCAGTTCTGTGGAGGGCTTTGAGTTTATATTAGGACCAAAATACAATGTGGAGCCCTCAGTAATTTTGGGGTAATCAAACTCCCCATGGGATCAATGCAGTAAGTTTGGTACCCCCTCCCCCCAATTCAGAGCAGGTGGGAACCCTTGGGAACGTGTAGGGTCAATGTTCTTTACGCTTGTTTCACGTGTGGGTGCAGAAGGAAGGGCGCCCCCAATGGCCTGCACAGCAACAGAAATACCATGAGCTACGATGCTGCATAGGGATGTAAGCGAGTAGTTGAGTCAAGTCCTCGACTACTCTACTTGCATTCCTTCCCCTCCCCCTGTGCTCAGTGTGGTGTGGAAGGTGAAAGCCTGGGACGAGCCAGCTACTCGGGGGGTGGCTCAGTCACAGCTCTGCTCTCTCCATCCCACATGCCGGGCTGGCACCACTCTCCCAGGAGCCCTGCTCACACATGGTAGGCTGGGAAGTGGTCAGGGCTCCTCTGCAGTTGGCCAAGACCAAAGGACCAAAGCCTGGGGAAGATGGAGGCTCACTGCCCTGGTGGCATTCCATGGGTGGGTCTCCCATGCTAAGCTGGGCTGATGTCATCAGTGGTGCTGTTTGGAGCCCTGGGCTGGGTTGCCTGCTGTCAGGGCTCCATGTGGGCTGGGCAGGCAGGAGCAGTGCCTCTGGCCAGGCTCGGTGCTCGGGAAGTTCAGCCATTGCCCACGACCACCTGGGAGGAGGCTCTGGCAGCCGAGCAAGTGTGACTGGGCTCGCTGCTCAGCTGAAGCAAGCCCAGGCAAGGCGCTGAGTCTTGTGCAACAGTGGTAGCAGCCTGCTGGGCTTGCAGGCAGGCACTGTGTGGCTTGGCCAAGGCATGCTGTAACCAGAAGGGGCAGAGCACGGCAAGTGGCTGAGTGGGGTTCCCATGGTGCGGACGCAGCTCAGGTTGTGGCCGGTCTCCCCTGTCCGCTTGCCCTGGCCCTGCAATTCATGGCTGGGCTCTGCCTGTCTCCTACCTAGCATGTGCAGTGCCTGGGTGCCACTACCCCAGCTCATTGGGTAGCCAGTGTGCAGCCCCTGCCAGGAGGAGCCCTTGCCCCAAAATGGCTTTGGCTTTGCTCTGGCAAGGCTGGGGACATGAATGATTAGGGGGCTGGAGCACATGACCTATGAGGAGAGACTGAGGGATTTGGGTTTGTTTAGTCTGCAGAAGAGAAGAGTGAGGGGGGATTTGATAGCAGCCTTCAACTGCCTGAAGGGAGGTTCCAGAGGATGGAGAAAGGCTGTTCTCAGCAGTGACTGGATGGCAGAACAAGGAGCAATGGTCTCAAATTACAATGGGGGAGGTCTAGATTGGATATTAGGAAAAACTATTTCACTAGGAGGGTGGTGAAGCACCGGAACGGGTTACCTAGGGAGGTGGTGAAATCTCCGTCCCTAGAGGTGTTTAAGTCTCGGCTTGACAAAGCCCTGGCTGGGTTGATTTAGTTGGGATTGGTCCTGCCTTGGGCAGGGGGCTGGACTTGACCCCCTGAGGTCTCTTCCAGCTCTATGATTGTAATAGGCAGGTCAAGTGCCTTTCTGCTGACCCAGCACTGCCTTTCCTGAGCCTGGCCAGCCCAACGGCTTCCTCTCCCAGCTCCGGGATGCGTGCAGCGCGCAGGCACTTGCCAAGGCTCCCCCCAGCCGCCAGAGCCCAGATGGGAAGTGGGAGTGGGGGGTGGTTAAATAAGATGCGCTGGGAAACCACATCCCAAATCAGACTCACCTTGTGCATTGCCCCTCGCTGGGTTTGCCCAGCACATTGCGCTGCCGGCGGACAGGGACGGCTGGAGCCCGGCTCGCGCCGGGTCCAGGAGCTACCCCCAATGGGGCGCTGCAGTTTAAAGGTAGCAGGAACTGCGCTGCCTGCGCCTCGCTCTTACTACACTTAACCCGCAGAGCCGCAGCGGGGCCCGGAGCCTTCAACCCAACGGACTACTCGTGTAGAATGTCTATGGACCAGGATTTCCCGCCCCGCCGCCCTCCGGCCAGGCCCCCTGCAGCCACCGCGGCGGGTCACAGGCCCGCCCAGCAAGCTGCACGCTTGTCATGGGGAGGGGCTGGGGCGGCTCGCCCGCGGCAGCTGGGAAGGGAACCGGGCCGCGCAGCGAGCTGCCCCCTCTCGGGGACCCTGCCACAGGCGGCGGCCCGCCCAGCCCGCGGGAGAGCGTGACAGGCAGGAGGGGGCCCAGGCGCTGCTCCCTCTCCCACCCCGGGGCACGCAGCGAGCGAGGAACCCAGGCGCGCGAGAGCCACCCGCGCCGGACTCCCGAGACAGGCGGCTGCCCCCGCCACACCAGCTCCGTGCCCCGGGGGCAAGAGCAGCCACTCACCCGCGGTACCGAACGCCCGCCCGGCCCACATTCCGTACAGCGGCCCCCTCAGCATGGGCGCCGCCATTTTGCCAGCGACGCTGCTCCCTATAAGTCCCCAGCCCAGCATGTCCCGCCCTGCGGGAAGCGGGCCAGGGAGGGCTGTCCCTGCTAGTGCCTGACTGGAAATGTTACTAAATATACCTGACCAGGGGGGCACAGCCTCATCACGGGGTGAAGAGCTAGAGACTCCAACTCTAGGCAGAGAACCGCCATGGGTTTACTTTATCAAGGCACATGTGATTGTTAGCTACAAAATGGGGTCCTGATGTGTCACTCACATGAAGTGCCTGGCTGGTGGATTGCAGGCTGCAGCGAAGGGCAGTTGGGCTTGCTCCTGGTGACCACTCTACGAGCCGGGCAGGAGCTCTGAGCCATTCACTTGGTACATTATAAAGGGAATGATGATGGTGCCTTTTACAGCATTGCTGGCTCTTATTGCATTGCCTATTCCACAATATTTGGTAAAGCTCCAGCTGCTGGAGCCAGGTGATCATAAGCTTTTTTAAAAGTATGTTTCTAGTCCTTGTAATTCAAGAGCAAAACTTGAAAATGTCAAGTGAGTGCAACCAAAAGACTTAGAAACCAGAAGACAAATTAATAGAACCTCCATATTATCAGTTCTTAAAAATCCCATGATTATTTTTGAACCTCTCTTACAATTTTTGAATGGTTGAAGTTGGTAATATTGTCTTCATCCCAAAGCAGTATCTGGATTCCTTCCTATATAGGGTTCGTGCACAGGTGCTGTTTGCTCTCAGAGATGGAGACTGGACCAACTAGATGGACCATGGGTCTGGTCCAGTCTGGAAGTTTCTATGTTCCAGTTTTAAGCAGCATATGTGACTTGATGTCTCAGTTCACAAAGCTAAGACGTGGTAATTCTTCTATTTGGGGTTCTCATGTGTATGAGAGTGCTCCTGCAATTCTGTATGCATTTCTGGGATCCTCATTATCAGAGGAGTCCCAGCACAAAGCAGAGCTGTCTACACCCCCAGTGTAAGTGCATCTGCTAAGTAGCATTTAATTTTTCATCCATCACTACCATATGTATCATCCTGTCCTGCACTAGCAAAGAGGATCAACAGGATGACCTAAAGAGCTCCTCCATCTTTAACTTCTGTTACTGTATCAGTCATGCATCACTGCCCTAGAACAGCTGTGTATTATCATTGCAGAAGGAATTTAGGATTTACAGACTATTCTGGTATATAAAGGTTTTTACAGTGTCCTTCTCACTATAATGTTTCCCAGTTGTGCACTGAGCACTGTGACTAACATCTATCACACACAGTCCATTCTGCCTTGGAGGAGAATTGTGTGTGCAATGATGCACTTTGTTTTGGGAGGATTTTTTTAAAATGTGCTTGCTGCTCTGGGTGTGTGTTTGAGAAGAGCGGTGGGAGAAGTGCACCTTACACTGAGAGTGGAGGTGCTGCTGTGTCTGCTGGTCCTCAGATCCTGGAGGAATTCATTCCACAGGTCAGACCAAGTATGCTGAATCTCCTGTGCAGGCAATCTGGGCCCTGCTGTTTCATTGAGCCAGAAGTGTGCCATTGAAAACCATGGTCTACTCCTCGAGATTTCTGATCTTTGGTTAGCCATTGAATGCCTCAAAGACAAAAATTGTTGTAATTACCTGACAGATTTTCTTAATTGGAAATAAAAAGAACAAGGAAGGAATGCAGAAAAATAAAACCAATTCCTTTGAGGCCTGTCAGTATTACAGAAATAAGTAAGGGAGGTCCTCTCCATGCATCCTGGTTTAACTACTGTGTGGTTATATTTGTAGTTCTAGTACATAGCTTGTTAACCATATAAACTGCTCCTTGTAATTCCTCATAACCCAAACTTGACCCTGGATGCATAGTGCCTTCCCTTTTAACTTGCATCTTGTAAACTTTCATTTGATCAGTAGCTTTAATACAAATTTTTGCACTAAGGCTCCTGAAATGGGATCCATGCAGATAGCAGGTGGTGCAGGGGTCTGAGTGGAGCTCTATACTGTGGCCCACATTCTGGCCCCCATCCATCTGTTAGTAAGATGGCATAAAGCTTGCACTCACATGAGAACAGCAATCGTAGTGAGGTGCCAAGGGGAATTGTCACTGACTGACTCCTGAACTGGGCAGAAGCTTTTGGGTGTCCAAGCAGGTGAGAGTCAGGAAGAGTTCAGGATTTTTTGAAATAAGGGACATGGGCTAGCTAGCCTTTCCAATTCTTCCCATGCCAGCAGAGGTCAGTGTAACTGCAGGAATGGAACCAGATCTTTGGTGGCTGAGAAACGGGAATCACAGAGCAGCAAAGCCTAAATAACAATTCTGACTTTTCAACTGGCACTTCTCAGCAGTAAATCTCACAAGTGCTTCACAAAGGAGGCCAGGCTCAGTGTAGTAACAGCCAGGAGGCATAGATTCTGGACAAAACAGCCCAGAGGACTGGGCAAGAGTCCACGCTGTGGCATTTAAATTCAGGGACCAATGTTACATCTGTTCTCCACTCCAGCCTAATTAACTGCTCTAACTAGAGAGATGAACCTTCTAAGAAAAGTACAGTTACTTAACTGGCCAGGGGGAATTGAGTGAAACCAGCCACCTTCCCTTATGAACGCGGATTTTTTGTAAGGGGATGGGCAAGTCTAGGGGGCCCACCAGCAGTGCCTTACAGTGAGAGTGTGGATTAGTTTCCTGTGGGAAGAGGTGCCATCCCCAGCACTTTGACATGAGACTCGCGCTGAAGCGGGGAGGCTGCACTCAATATGGGAAGAGAAACTGAGGCCAGTCCAGACAGCAGGGTTGGAAAGCTGTAGCCAACACAGACCTTGCCATTGTAGTTCTTCATATAAAGCTACACACTGATATAGCTCCTGTCCTCTTTGCTTCCCTTTCCTTCGTGTTTTACAGGCTGGGAAGTTGGGCCTCTCCTGCGCTCAAGGGCTAATGTGTCTCCTGGCAGCACCAGGAAGAGGGAATTCGAGCCAGTCTGCTGTCTGCTTTGAGGACATCCCATTGATTCTCAGTCTAATAGCCCCTCGGGGGTTATTGAGGGAACAGCTCACCTTCTTCCATAAGAGCAGGGGATTAGGGTTTTTCCACAGCTGGCTCAGAAACATGAAAAGAGGAAAACCCTCCTCTGAATGCAAGTAATGCTGAGCGCTTATGGTCTTGCCTGCAATCCTGAAGGTGGTGGGTTCAAGCCTCTCTTGTTCTCAAACTGAAAAGGTGTCTCCATTTCACCCAGGTATAACATGGGTATGTGACTCGTTGAGCCAGGGCAGTTGAAGGCTGATGGGTGTGATGCTGGTGCAGTGATGGCTATGAAACCGATGTGCCTTTACCACATTGGCCCAATATGCCATTGGCCTGGGGGACTTTGGCCTGAGTGGGACACTCTGGTGTGTAAGGGGAGCCAAGTTACATCATGAATCAGTAAAGCTAGGACTAGAGAACCCAGTAGTGCTGCCTCCCTTGTTAGCCAGCATTGTAACCCCTAGGCAACACATCCTCCTTCAGCTGTGGGAAAGAGACAGTCCCTGAGTGCAAAGGGAAGATGTGAAATCTAGTGTCTGGATTAATGTTTATTGTGTTGGGACCCATGGGTTTAGATGTGCCTGTTGGGTTCCTTTCTCAACTCTGGCACATCTCTCCATCTTCAGCAGCGCTGCCTAAGGCTCTCCTGCCATTGTCTTGGTCTCATCTCTGCCACAAGGGTGACAAATTGCTCAATTACAGGGGAAAGGCACAGAAACAATTTAGAGCCTGAATCAAACCAGCCTTGTCTCCAAGAAGGCCACTCATTCTCCCTGCCTTGTCTCCTCTGTCTCTGACAACACAGTGCCACCATCACTACTCAGAGACTGGGGGGTTGATAACACAGGCACAGATGCTGATCATGGTGCTGTCCAAGCCTCATTAGCCCCCTGCCACAACTTAACTGGCTCCCTGACAGAAGCGCAGGGCTAGATTCTGAGCTGGCATCAGTGTAATTCTAGAGTTGCCCTGCTGAAGTCAAGTTACTCCAAATTTACACTGAGGTCATTAGATAAGAATCCGACCTTACACTGATGTCATTAGATAAGAATCCAACCTTCCCTTTCCTTCCAATCTCTCACCACAGAAATGGCAGCTCAAATAAGCAGCATTTCTCTTCTTGATGGGTTGGCAAATGGATGATAATGGAGAACGACAGGTCTGATAAATGCACAGCCCTCCGTAAATTACTCTGTAGGACAGCAAAAGGAAAAGAGAGCATGCTGGTTAGTGGGAACGGCTTTTGTTCTCCTACAGGGCATTTGGATTTTGCTTTATTATTTAAAATATAAAAGCAAATGCTAGATCGGTAAGAAGCAAATACAAAGAGACCAATCTGGCCTCTGGATACATGCTGCATTTGAGAGTAATGAATATTGAAGCTTGTGTGAAGACTAGCAGAAAACATTTAACACTGTTAAGTTGCCCTTTTTTTCTCTTCCCCAGCAGCTAAAAGGACCTTGTGTTCTTAGCCAAGGTCGTGGTGTTATTATGGCAGTGGGAGAAGGACTCTGGTATTTATGCAAGAACAGCAGCAGGTCTCTGACTAAATCCCTCACAACAACAGCAAAGATATAAACCTCCTACACCAGAGCAGCAGCCTGCCAGCAAGGCAAATAGGAACATGCCTGGCTGCCAGGGAATCTATTAAGGTTTTAATCCATGACCTAGCATTGAAAGGCTCTATGTGCCATTACCAACCCCCGACACTGTAATTACTTTCCCCATTACATTGGCTTCTTTTCCACAGGTTTGTAAACTGCCAGCATCCCATTCCCAACCCATCTCTGCTAGCCTGCTCCTGCTCAGGCCTAAAGCCTAATACAAGCCCAAGTAGACCATAGCCCACCCAGACCTGAGAGAGTTGTCATTCGAACCCAACCCTTCCCTTGAACCTCCATCAGCACTGCCGCTGCCTTATCCACATGGTGCTCAGCCAGGGGTGTGTGTGACTGTGTGTCTGCGTTCCTGTATCTCACACCTGGGGCCAGAGATCTGTGTCTGTCTCCTGCTCAGGAACAGAACACAGCCATGGCTGGATATGCCGCACCCGCTGGCCACTGCCATCTCACTGTGTGTAAAGCAGTGTTTCTCAACCAGTGGTACGAGTACCCTTAGGGGTACTCAAGAGAAGTCTGGGGGGGGGGGTACGTCAACACAACTGAAATTTGGAGAAAACTGATTTAAGTTTTACAGCATTTTATTATTTTTGTTCTTTTTACATCACCTGCCCAGCTATGATTAAGTTGTTTAAACAAATGTGTTGCAATGGTAGAAAAAAATTTTGCATGTCTGAAAACTGTAGGTACTGGGAGTACTTATATATATATATTTTTAAAAGGGATACTTTATAAAAAAAAGGTTGAGAAACACTGCCGTAGAGCAAGAGGTCCCTGGGTCATGGGACTCCTCGACCACTGCAGCAGGCATATAGCACAGCCAGGTGGTGGTAGTCAGCAGCAGCGGGTTGTATAGCCACCACTGCCTTGACTCCAGGGGCAGGAGACCTGACTCAAGCCCAAGTGTGTCAGGTTATGTTAGACTCAGCGACCCAGGGACCTCCTGATTCCAACTGGCGCAGTGCGTAAGGGACACCTTCAGGTTTACAGGGATTCCCTGGGGTGTGTATGTGCATAACAGTTTGCCAAAGGGTGGTCTCTAATAAGATCCAGTAGCCCACTGGGCATCATAATCGTTGCAAAATGTACCTACCGATGATAGTTAAGAGATACCTGTACTGCAAACTATATTCTTAAGGAACGTAAGCAAAGACAGGTGACCAGAATGTGAGAAACAGGCTTTGTATACACAAAGAAAGTAAACATGTTTTGCAGTGGCAGGTCATTACATATGGTATGCCTGTGAGTCTGTTTGACTAAACCTGATGCTACTTAAGAGACTGTAAAGTCAACAAGAAAGGGGTACACAGGAAAACCAGAACATAGGATCCTGTTTACATTGTTGGCAGTGTAACTTAAGGGTGCAGAAAGACAGCCTTTTTGGAGGAAACAAGCTGAAACTGTGGCTTCTTTCAGGGACAGGGCTCACAGCTTAACTGGCTCAGAAACTCTAGTGAGTAACATAGAATCCCACCACCTCCCTGGATAACCCATTCCAGTGCTTCACCACCCTCTGAGTGAAATAGTTTTTCCTAATATCCAACCTAGACCTCTCTCACCGCAACTTGAGACTATTGTTCCTTCTTCTGCCATCCATCACTACTGTGAACAGCCTCTCTCCATCCTCTTTAGAACCTCCCTTCAGGAAGTTAGAAGCTGCTATCAAATCCCCCCTCACTCTTCTCTTCTGCAGACTCAGTAGGCCCAACTCCCTCAGCTTCTTCTTGTAAGTCATCTGCTCCAGCCCCCTCATCATTTTTGTTACCCTCTGCTGGACTCTCTTCAATGTGGTCACAACCTTTCTGTAAGACACGACAGCAACTAGTCCTGGTGATCTAGGCTAGGGGTGGGCAAAAGGCAGAGAGCAGGCCGGATCTGACCCACTAAGCTGCTGGAACCAGCCCACAGCTGCCTCGTCAGCACCCTTACGACAGAGCAAGGGCAGCCGCTTTAAACAGCAGGCTCCTAATTGCTCTGAAAGCTGGGCAGGAAGGAGAAAGCTTCCTGTTCTGACCCTGCCCCCTAGCAAAATCCCCAAGATCCCATTGGCCAGTCTCTAGCCAATAGGAGCTGAGAAATTTTTCCTGAAGGCAGGGGCAGTGAATGAAGCTTCCTGATGCCTTCCCTTCCCTTCCCCCTCTCTCCCTGTGCTGGAGCAGAGCTACTTGGAGCAGCCCAGAGGCAGGAAGTCTGCAGAGCTGCTGGCTGGGAGATGCCTTGGTAAGCACCTCTCAGCAGGGGTGGCCTGAGAGCCTAGGCAAACTAGGCAGTTGCCTAGGGCGCCGCTGGCCCAGGCACTCGATGATGACGTCACGGTCATTGATGGCCGTGCAGGCAGGGGCACCGATCACGTCTTCCGCCTGGGGCGCCAGCTGCCGCAGCTGGCCTCAGGCCGCTCCTGCCTCTCAGCCAGAGCTTGCCTCTGGTACTCCCACCCTCGCTCTCCCCCCAATTTCCTGCCCAGCCTAGGGAAGTAAGTGATTAGTTGTCTACTCGATAAGCATGTGTTTATCGGGTAGTCAAGTAGTGACTTGACTAGTCGCTTCCCCCCACCCTTGCTGCCTCCATCAGAGAGAGGCTGCAAGGGAGGGAGCAGGATCTGGTGCTGGGGGGAGCCAGCTTAAAAGCTGTTTCCCCCCAGCCCCATCTCCATGGGGGAGGAGGGGTGTAGAGGAAGTAGAGGCACAGCGGGGAAACGCCATGAGTGAGGACTGAAGCCCTGTGGGGCTCTTGATACATTTCAAAGGGAGAGGTGGTGCGGGGAATGCAGGGTGAGTGGGGACTCGAGGGAGGCGGTGCGGGGAACGTGGGGCGGGCAGGGACTCGAGGGAGGCGGTGCAGGGGACACGGGACGAGTGGGGACTCGAGGGAGGCAGTGCGGGGAACGCGGAGTGAGTGGGGACTCAAGCTGTCCCTGCTCACTTCGGGTTCCACCTCTACCTCCCTCACGGGGCTCTTGCTACATTTCAAAGAGAGAGGCGGAATCCAAGGCAAGCAGGGACTGCTTGAGTCCCTGCTGCTCTCTACATTTAAATGGCAGAGGTGCAGTGGGGATAGCGATCACCCCACCCCACCCCTTATTGACTAATTGAGTAGTCAATGGAAATTCCATCAACTACTTGATTAATTGATTAATCAAAATTTAACATCCCTGCCCATGCCACCACCTAAACCCTCTGTATCCCCTCTCCCCACCTTCTCCAGGTCACAAGTCCCTCCCAGAACCTGCACTCCCTCCTGAACCCCTCCCCCCAGGCCAGAATCCTTTCCTGCACACATATCCCTCCCTGACCCTGCACCCCATTCCTCTGCCTCATTCTGGTGTGGAAAAAGTGAATAAGGAAAAGTTATTTACTTATTCCCACAATATAAGAACTTGGGGTTACCAAATGAAATTGTTAGGCAGCAGGTTTAAAACAAACAAAAGGAAGTTTTTCTTTGCTCAGTACACAGTCAACCCAAGGAACTCCTTGCCAGAGGATATGGTGAAGACTAGGACTTTAACAGGGTTTAAAAAAGAACTAGATAAATTCATAGAGGTTAGGTCCATCAATGGCTATTAGCTAGGAATGGTGTCCTTAGCCTCTCTTTGTCTGGAAATGAGTGACAGGAGAGGGATCATGTGAGGATTACCTGTTGTGTTCCCTCCCACTGGGTTATCTGGTTTTGGCCACTGTTGGCAGTCAGGATTCTGGGCTAGATGGACCTTTGGTCTGACCCAGTATGGCCATTCTTATGCCCCACATCAACACCCAAACCCTCTGCAACTCCTTTCCCTTTTCCCAGGTCACAACCCCCTCCCAGATCCTGCATCCCCTCCTATACCCCTCCCTCAGGCCAGAATCCTCTCTTGCACCCATAACCCCTCTTGTACCCTTTCCCCAGATTATAACCCCCCCATCACCCAAAATTCCTCAGACCCCACACTCCCTCCTACACCCCAGTCCTCTATCCCCAACTCCTTTCTACACCCCACCTGCTGTCACAGTCCTTGAGCCCCCTCCACAGAAGTGCAGCCCTTGGCCACTTTCCAAAATCTTGGACTGCTCCCCCTCCCCCTATTAAAAATTATTGCCCACCCCTGGTCTGGGCTCTTGAATGCTTTGTCTATACTGCAGGGTTTTTGCGCAAGAAGTTTTTTGCGGATGTCTTCCGCAAAAACTTCTTGTGTAAAAACACGTCTACACCTAAAAAGCACATTGCAAAAGCGATGTGCTTTTGCATAAGAGAGCGTCCACACTGCATGGACGCTCTCTTATGTAAGAAAGTTCTGATTGCCATTCACAGAATGGCCATCAGAGCACCTGTGCTTTTTGTGATAGGCTCTTTTTGCGCAAGAGAGCCCTGTTGAGCATCCACACACACCTTTTTGCACAAGAACTCTTGTGAAAAAAGGAGTTATGCCTAGTAGAAGGAGGTTTACCTGCACCGCAAAAAGCCCTCTGTTCTGTCAATTGACTGTAGGTTTTCTTGCGCTTGAGGTGTGGATGCTCTGTGGGTTTTTGTGCAAAAACCCTGTAGTGTAGACATAGCTTTATATAGTTTTATTTTACATGTAACCATTTGTTTCTAAAACTCTGCTTGCTCCTACGTTTCTATACTTCGCTAAAGAAACATTTACTTGTTTTCTCTACAAAAATATCAAAGTGCTGCGTTTAAACAGAGCAGTGATATGAAGGGACACAGGTAAGCGGGGCAATACTCTTCTGTGGAAGCCAGATGCCTGTGAATTTTGTGATGCCAAGTGGAGAAAGGGCTAGGCATGCCAGGTAGGGATGTTAAATATCAGTTAATTGAATAGTCGAGTAACCTCATGAATTCTTATCAGTTAGTCGACTAATCTATAGTCCCCGGGGGCAGGGCTGGCAGCCAATGTACTCCTGCCTCACTCCCAAAGGAGTATCAAAGGAAGAAGCGCAGGGTGCCAGGTGGGAGCTGGTCCGCAAGGGAAGCCAGTTTAAAAACCAGCTCCCCTCATGGACCAGCTGCCTGTCGCCCTGTGCTGCTACCTCTGATAAAGAGGTAGCAGTGTGGGGTGGCAGCAGTCTCCAGAGCCCAGGATTGTGCGTTCAAGTCCACCCAGCCCCAGGAGCAGCAAGGCAGCCACAACACAGCCCACTCTGACTGTATCAGAGCCAGGCTGCCACCACCAGTTTGCCCAAAACTAGAGCTGGCAGCAGCTAGAGGTGGGGCAAATCCTCCAGTGGTACAATGGATAAGACCTCAGCCTGGGGTTGTGGATTTGAGGCCTCCTCCAGAGGCTTTTTCTGCTGGTGAATGGGAGGCGTGTTATGCATTGCTTGCTGGGCAGCATGAAAACAATTCCCCCCCGCCCAGGCCAGATAGCCCTCTGCCCCAAATCCCACCTTCCTCCTAGCCAGACACCCCCTCACTCCCTCTCCTTTTGCTGCTGCCAGGCTGTTGTATGTGGAAGGTGCTTCAACACTCTGAGATAGGTGACAACATAAAACCCAAAGAGAGCGCAATGGATAATGAAAGGTGCTAAAGGGCTGACAGCTGGAGTAATGGAGGACCATATGCTGTAGGCCTGTCAGTGGACACAGTACAAAGTTCACAACATTTTTGTGGGTTTTTTTTTAAACTAACTGCTTCCTGGCTGAATGTATCTGACAATTTTCAGTCCATTCATTTTTGCATTAAAAAAAAAAAAAAAGGATTATACATTAGAAAATCCCCCGTCTTCCTTGTAGAAAAACCCAGCAGCATCAGCAATGCCAGGGGCTGAGTGCCTCATGCTGTCTCAGATGACATGTTGTAGGAAGCTTTCTTCAGGGTGTCTAGAAAGAACTGCTCATCTTCCAAGAAATCCCGGTCCTGCAGAGAGAGATGGGAAGGCCCATCACTGCTTGTGGCTGAAGGTAGAATACAGAGGCCCACATGCTTGGTATCTAATCACTGTCTTGGGACCTGACATATAAGGTGCATCCATGAAGCAGTCAAAGCCTACACTTTGAGAACTCAGCACATCAGCAAGAACAGTTACTTTATAGTAACTATGGTTTTTCAAAATGTCTTGTCTGTATAGATCCCAATTAAGGCCTGCATGAGGCACATGTGCACCTTGAATGGGATCTACACAGACCATGTGAATAACCTCTCTCTCCAAGACAGGAACATCAGGATTCTAAGGGATCAAAGCAGAACCCCAATTATGCAGGGATGTTGGGGGAAGAACAGGCCACTGAGTGGAGAATCTGGAGAGGTTGGACACTTCAAAGAACCAGAACAACAGGAATTAACTGCCTTCCCTTTGAGGGTCTCAGAGCACTGGGTCTGGAGCAGTACATACCCCCCACTCCAGTGGCTACTAAGGCTAATGGGGTTTCACCTGTGACTAAGAGCCCATGTGAAGCAAGCCAACTAGTTGCTTTGACAATCTGGTTGTCCAATAATTTATGACAGTCATTGCTGCTATTGTTCCTCTGCTTCTCTTTTAAGTGTATCAGGGAAACACCAGGGTGCCTATTTTCCCAAACAACCCTTTTACAGTGCAGCACAGAAAAAAACACTTTACTGCCCAGCAACAAGCTTCAGAGAAAACCCATCCATCAGCAGGGGGCACTGGGCCCTCGCTGTCTCTTTTCCTGGCAAGTCAGAAGGGTTGCAAAGCCAAAAAACATTTTCAGCATTGCTCAGTAGCGGATCTGCTTGGGTCTTTAAATCTACCACATACCACGGAACCTCATCTTACCCGTGCAGCTGTGTGCTTCAGCAGCACTAGTTTGGCGTACAACTCTGCGGGTCCTGCCCCTGCTGTGCCCAAGGTGCCCCTTGTGCTGCCAGAGTTGTGCTGAGGTAAGCTGATAACAGGAGGGGGGAAATCTGCAAAAAAAGCAACAATAGCCCAACACGAACACGAACACGAACACGAACACACACACACGAACACACACACACACACGAACACACACACACACACACACACACACACAGAGAACAACATGGGACACACTGCTGGTCTATGGTAGGGATATTGTACCCCCAAAGCTTTCCTAGCATGATTGCTGTCCCTGTGTTTGTGTGTCCTGGTGCAGCATGGCAGTCCCTCTCCCTAGCCTGGGACAGAGGACATCGTGGGGATTCATTCTAATGACTAGGTGGCACTTCCATAGCTTCTTTCATGCAAAGATCCTGGATCACTTTACAAACATTAACTAGAGAGAGGCTGGTTTAATTAACCCTCCAGAGTAGCCTGTGGGATAGGTAACTCTTAGTCCCATTTTACAGAAGGTGAAATTAAGGGACAGACAAGTTAACCAATTTTCTCTGTGCAAAGCAGCAAGTCAATGGCTGAGGCAGAATGGAACCCAGGAGTCCTGCCCCAAGCCCTTGCTCCGACCCCAAGCCCAGCTCCCTCTTGGGAAGTGGCGACTTCAGAACTGGTCTCTATTCAGCGCTGAACAACAGAGATGCCCCACCCCCACCGGAAGACAAAGATGCAGGAGGTGTTGCCCCTTCAGCCTAACAAATTAGACTGACCCAGTGATGGTGCTCAGGGCTACAAAAAACATCATGCATAGTTAAGTCGCCCTAACTCCTGGTGTAGACCCAGCTAGGCTGACAGAAGAATCTTCTTTTGATTTAGCTACCCACTCCTGGGGAGATGGATTAACTATGCTGACGGCAAACCCCCTTCCCTCAATATAGGAAGAGTCTACACTCCAGTGGTAGAGCTGCAGGGCCATAACTGGCCCTGGAGCAGCTGTAGTGTAGACATGCCCTTCATCTCACTGAGTCCAGTGTCCCACTCTCGCAGGCAACCCTGGCACACAGTCCTAGTCCCAGTACCAAGCTCCACCTTAAAACCAGCTTGGTCTCTTGCCTCCACCGCCCCTGACGGAGGCTGTTCCCCAACCTCTCTCCTCTGATTCCAGCCTAAGTTTCTTCATGGCCAGTTATTCTTGGGCCAACATTGTCCTTTATGTTAAATAGCAATTCTTCCTCCTTGGGCTTCCCCCTCCCCCTGTGTGTCCACAGAGAGCAGCCACACAAGAGCTTTTCTGCTGGCGGGTGTGGAGGTGCAGCTTACAGTGTGTGGTGGAGGGAGCACTTGGTGCAGATGCCGGGGGTTTGGCCAGGAACTGCACCGGGCTGCTGGAAAGCTCCTCTCGCAGCTGTTCAAGCTGTCTCCTCTGACGAGCCAGGTTCTGGCGCTCCTATCTCACCCCAAGGGGATGAGGAAGACAGAGAGAGAGGGGGGGGGGGGCTGGTTTCTTGTGGCTTGGCATATTGTGGCACATAGGGAAAAAACCTCATGAGGGGAAACACCAGGATCTGACTACCTGGTGCAGGTGCTGCTCCTGCTGCTTCAGCCGTTCCAGCTGCTGCTCCATGGTACGCAGCCTCGTCTGGTGTTCTGACTCCACTTTCTTTGCCTCCAGCAGGGCTCGCTCCCCCTCCTCGTACTTCTGTGAGGACAGCTGGGGGACACGGCAACACAGAGCATGAGTTGGGGGGAGCCAGGGTGTAACGGCACCCAGGGGAGGAGAGAGGGCTGTGTACACATCTATGGAAACCCCCACTACACCCAGGCATGCATGAAACCCTAATAACAATTCTTCAGACTTCCCTAGCTCTTCAGCCAACCATCGCCCCTGTTTTAAAAAGGGAGGGAGCTATCACTATCCCCAAGGCACAGAGAGAAAACTGATGCACCCAAGATCACCTGCAGGAAGTCAGTGGAAGAGCTGGGAACTAAAGACCCGGTCTCAAGCCCCTACATCACTGCTGCCTCCACTTCCTGCATGTCCTTTCCTGACTTCTAATGGAAAAGAGCCAGGGATGTACTGATTGAAAGGGGCTAAGAGAGTAAGAGGAGTCTCCTTCATACCTTGCTCATGCTGTCAATCTCCTCTGCCCTCTGTTTGACGTGCACAGCAGCGACGTTAACCCTTTCTTTCTTGAGTCTCAGCTCCTGCCTCTCTCGCTCCAGAGATTCCCTTTCTCTAGCCAGCTGCTCCTCCTTAGCCCTCAGCTCACTGGCCTTGATTTTCAGATCTGCTTGTTCCTAGGAAGAGAGCATCACGGGTGACTATATATTGCCTCCTTACCTGAGCACATGCCCAAGTGCTCAGAAAGATCCATGATGGAACAGCCTCCAAACTCTGGGCCCACTGGAGGATTCTTCCCAGCTCCACATTTACTGGAGCACTGGCTTTGTTTTGCAGGGGAAGGTTCCCCAAGCATTAGTGGGCAGGCTATTTCCTTCACCCAACCCAGACAGAGCAGCTGGCTCAGGAATTTGGGCCAGTCAGAGGAAGTGTTGGAAGGTTTCCCACATGATTGAGGGCGCCATGTCCCCCCCCACAGAAGATTCCTTCCTATGGCAGGAACATATGCTATAGACATCCTTGATGCTGAGAACATGCACCAATACTGGGAATTTGTCGGCAGCAATAATATTAGCACTGAATTATTAGCCACCCCCCAGTGATTTATAAAATACACCAATAAGATCTGTTCTTACACTGCCACTGGGGGGAGAGAGAGAGACTTCCCCATGGCGATGCTCAAAGGGGGCAGAACAGGGACCACATGGACAGGGGAGAAGATGCAGGAAGACTACTTATATGTTACCACGGAATCACTGAGTGGCTGGTGAGAAAACACATCAGCAAGGCTCTGTTGGTTTGTCTAGCTGCCCTAGCACATCAGCTGACAAAGCTGAATTCAAGCCCTGCATGACTGAAGCAGGAACAGGCTTTGCCATGGTACCTTTGCCAGGGTCATGATGGCCCCTTCTCTCTGGGAGTCTATCTGGAGGGCGCGGTCGATGTCACGCTCTGTTCGCTCTTTGCTCAGCTTCTGTTGGGTGTGGAACTCTGACCACTCCATGGCGAGCTTTCGACGCTCCTCAGCACATTTCTGCATGACCAACTTCTGCTCCTCCAGCAAGACGTTCTGGGGGAGCAAAGCATGAGACAGATGCAGCCAAGTCCTCCAAACCAGAGAGATGTAGGGAAGGTTGCCTTGAGGTCTGAGAGAGTACCCCTTCCATCAGGAAGAGTGGAACAGGGGCTCCTTATGCTGCTCTTCAAAAGGATTCCTGCCGCAATTCTGTGATGCCTCACTGAAGTCCCATCTAGTTAATCTCTGAGTGGAACTGCTTCTTACCCCAAAGCCTTCCACGGCTATTAGCTTAATATCCCTGAGCTACACTGAAATCTATGTGGATTAATTTCCATCCTGCCCGTTCTCCTGTCCTCCTTTGACAGGAAAAGGATTTTTCTGGTGGCCTTGATGCCACCTGAATTAATGCTACATAATGGGAACGCTTCCTCCTTGAGATCATCATATTCATCTGACCTTTGCTTGCTCCAGCTCTTCCCTCTCCATGGCCAGCTGCTGGGTCATGACCCTCCGCTGTTCTTCTAGTGAGCGCTGTAGCGATTCCACTTTGGATTGTTCTGCCGTCACCCTCCAGCGTTCCTAGGGCACAGAGAAGGCAGGGGGCATGGGGGACATGTACCCACGGTACAATCATGCTTTAATCTGAAGTAGATATTTTTCCACTACCAGCTCCATTTTATCTGGCTTCACATCATCACCTGAATCTTGGAGGTTCAGGCCCTGTCCTGATTCTTCCCACCAGTCAGGAAGATAGCTTTCCACTTGTGCAAATAACCTGGTCTCTCCTCATGGCTGTTGCAAGATGCAAAATGGGATTTTCCACCAATGGCTCAGATTTCCCTCCAGCGGGGAAATCAGCTTATTGGTTTTTCACACCATGCCCCAAATAATTCTCCAATATGAGTATTTAACATGTAAGAAATTGGGTCTTGGCGAGGCCACTTAGAGCAACGCACTTGGGTTTCTTACCCATTAGTAGAAATATGCACTAGTTATGAAGTCTGCATGCAGAGCTAGGTCTCATCTGGTGTCAGGAAAAGAACGGGAGATGTAGAGTTGCAAGACAAACTCAGGTCAGACAGAAGGTTACTGCTCCCGTGCTGGTGGGAGCCTTCCCTCCGTAGCTTTCAGGGGAGTTCCCATATTGGCTACAGAACATGCAGGCCTCTCTGTCAGAGCCATTAGCAAACAGAGGCTGAACACACTGATTGTCAGCCTTGCCTCACCTGCTCCAGGAGACGAGTTTGCTCGCTCAACCTGGCCTCCATTTTAGCAATGACCTCCTGCAGCCGGCTCCGCTCTTCCTCCATGTCCCTCTGCTGCCGTATCAGTCTGTCCTGCAGCACTGAGGGGAGAAAAAACACTGTGCAGCAAACCACAGCCATTCACAGGCTAATCCCATAGTGCAGTGCAAGCCGCTGCAGTGTGTATCTTGTAAAAGAGTTGCAGGGCTGGACCCTCAGCTGGTTTAAACCAGTGTCATTCCAATGGCATTTACACTGGTTTACAACAGCTGGGAACCGACCCTCAGTCCCAGCTAGCTGGGATGGATCCTCTGCTGGGAGTGCTGTCTGGCTACAGGACGTTCCTGGGGAGCCACTTGCTGCATGGAGGAGCTTTGGCACAGTTGTCTTGCTCAGGTACAACCCTTGGCAAGACATGGTTCTCTTCAGAAATGTAAGTGTGTAGCAGAGACCCAGATGGGAACATCTGCTAGAGATGATGGATGATCTTGTGATTAAGACACTGGGCAGGGAGCTGGGGCCAATTCTCTGCCACAGACTCCCCGTGTGCTTTTGGGCAAGTCACTTAATCTCTCTGTGTGCCTCAGCTCCCTGTGTATAAAATGGGGGCAGAGATCAACTTGCTCTTTGTTTGCACAGTGCCTAACATAATGGAACCTGGTCTATGACTAAGGTTCCTAGATGCTTCTCAATATACGTCTCCTTCTGTACTGTAAGTTCTTTGGGACAATGACTATGTGTGTATAGTGGAGCTCTGAGTGAGGTTAGGGCCCGCCACTGTAATAAATAACCATGACCACCGCAGCTAGACAAAAGAAAAAGCAGGTACCCCTGAGCTGTTCGTCCCGTTGACGGGCTCCAATCTCGAGCTCCTGTGATGTGCTGTGGTGAGTAGCCTCCACCTTGTAGGAGAGATCATTCAGGTTACTGGAAAACTTCTCCATCTGCTCAATGACACCATTCAGAGACCTGGAGGAGGAAAACATGGGGTCACAATTATGTGGTAGCTGCATCCATTCCCACTGGGCTCCTGTTTTTAACGTTATTGTCATGTGATGAGGGGCTGGAAAGATTTACGTTAAACTAAAACTTCCGATTCTGGCCCAACTCCAGGGCAAGGGGCGGCCACGCAGCAGGCTCCTTGGGCAGTGAATATGCACCGCTTTGCCTAGGAGCTTGAGCGGGTACGATAGCTCTGACCTGAACCTCTCCTGGTCAGGTAACTCCTCCCCTTGGTGGAGGACAGGACAGGAGATGCTTTTTCTCAGGGCAATGCAGAGGCCTCTGAACAAAGCTCATTTATTGACTGACAGAGCTCGTGAGGGTAATTTACTTGCTGGGCCAGTGGCTTCTGCGCAGACACATCACCAGTGTCTGGGGTTCTCCCTTGCCCAACATGCCAGCCCTGCATCTGGGGACTGTGCCCATGGATTGCAGGGCCAGAAGGGACCCCTGTCACCCGCTAAGTTGGGTGTGTGTGACTTTTCCCCAGACGTTCCATGGAGGACTGCCTGGTTTATGGACCATCTCAGCTCCGTAGCAGCTCTGTTTTTCAGAGACTCTCTGAGCCCTGCAGGGAAGAAACAACCCTCTCAGCTGCTTGTTTTTCTCCTTCAGAACCAGAAAAGGAACCGATCTCCAGCACTACAGCAGGAGTCCCAAACTCCCAGTCCACTATTGCGCAAACTCCCAGTCCGCAGGTCAGTCCTGGCCAAAGCAATTGTGCAATCCAGCCCAGGACTCCGGGTGCACGGGCAGGTCATTACTGGCTCCTTCCTGCCATTACCCCCTCCTCCCATGGCACCTCTGTCCCCTGAGCACATGACTTTGGGGATCCCCCGGGGGGGGGCTAACTCCCCCCCCACACACACTTCTCCTGGCTCCTGAGTGGAAACTGGAGCAAGTGCACCCTGCTTCCTCCGCAACTCCTGCTGTTGTGGGGAGTGAGGATGGGTGAGATGGCTGCCACCACATGGTGCCAGGTACTCCCCAGTGATCCCCAAAGCCACGTGCTGAGGGGACCGGATGCTATGGGGAGGAAGAGGGCGGAGCGATGATGGGAAGGAGCAGAACTTGGGGGCCAGTAAGGGACAGTGCACACATCCTCTACCAGAAGTCCCAAGCCAGACTGCACAATTGTTCCAGCTGGGACTGGCCCACGGGCCAGGGATTTGAGAACCCCAGTCTACAGGGAGGGAAATACAACAGCTGAAGGCCCAAGGGAAGGAGGCTGTTCTGGGTGGCAGCCAGTACCTGGTATGGGAGGTGGCACTGGTTACTGCATCAATCTCCTGATCTTTCAGTCGTTTCAGCCTCTGCAGCTGCTCTTCATGATCTTTGCGCATCTCCTGAATGGACAGCCTGTGAGACCCAGAGGGGAGGACCCTGTTAATCATATCTAGTTACATAAGTTCCCTAAAGCACGTGCCACACTTGTACTCAGACACATGGTTTTCATTGCCACAGCAAGAGCACAGAGAAACACACAGTGAGAGCTGAATGGGAGCAGACAGCTGATCTTGGCTCCCTTGCTGCAGGCCAGAGGGACTGTGGATGGTCAAGCAGCGAGGAGTCCTGTGGCACCTTACAGACTAACCGAAGTGTTGGAGCATAAGCTTTCATGTACATGCATCTGACGAAGTGGGTCTTTGCCCACGAAAGCTTATGCTTCAACACTTAGTCTATAAGGTGCCACAGGACTCCTCGCCGCTTTTGCAGATTCAGACTAACACAGCTACCCCTCTGATACTTGTGGATGGTCAGTGGATAAGTCTGTGGAGATAGCAGGTTTCCTCTAGCAATGAGCTAACTCTTACCAGGCACAAGTGGAAGGGGGTGAATAATATCTGGGCGTCCCAAAGGACCCTATGTGGGTGAAGACCTTGTGCAGTGACAACCCCATGAGTACCTACCTCGGGTGATGCGGCCAAGGTGGAGCCGTGCTCAGGAGCCTGCTGGTCAGAGTAGCTCGGTCTCCTCACAAGCAGATGCAAATGCTCCTGGTTAGCTGCACAACTTGGAGATCGGACAAGCCTTTACTCTCCTCCCATCAGGCCTGGGGTTATTCTTCACTCCACTGAACTAGCCCAACTTGTCCTGACATCACGATCCCAGCTGAGCCCATTTTCCTGCTTGCTCACAGATTCAATATCTTTCCAAGAGCACTGCCCCCTTTGGGAAGGGAATAATGTTGGAGCCCAGACCCCCAGCCAAGTTGGCTGCCCCTCCCCTGGCCCTTCTTACCGCTGCAGCTCCCGCAGCCTCGCCACCTCCTGGGCCTTCTCCTGCTCCAGCTCTGCCAGCCTGCGCTGCTGCTGGGCCAGGAGCTCAGACTTGGCCTGCTCTGCGCTTTGGCAGCGGGCCAGGTACTGCGCTGCCAGTTCCTCATTCTCCTGCCGCAATCTCGCCTCGCGCTGCCGGGAAGATTCCTCAATCACCTTCACACGGCTCCTGCCCACAGGGAGACAGGGAGCTGTTTGCACAGTGCCTGCTGGGCTGGGCTGTTGATGGGCACTTATGATCTGAACTATGATGCTTAGGGGCCAGTTTTCAAATGCAGGATCCTAAATGTTGGTGCCGGCTACTGGTTAAGAGTAAATACACAAAACCCAGCTCTTTATATTTCTGTCTAAACAGTAGATAGCACTTTTCATTGATAGATCATAAAGCACTTCCCAAGGGGGGCCCAATCCCCTTTTACAGATTGGGAAACTGAGGCACAGAGCAGTGACGTGTCATGCCCAAAGTCACACAGCATGTCAGCAACCTAGGGGTGTGTCTAAACCGCATGGCTCCATTGATGGAGCCATGTAGATTAGGCAGGATGGCAAAGGGAAATGAAGCGGCGATTTAAATAATCGCCGCTTCATTTAAATCAAAATGGCCGCCGTGCTGAGCCGACAATCAGCTGATTGTCGGCTCAGCGCAGCAGTCTAGACAGGAATCTGCTGACCCCAGAACCCTTCGTCGGCAGATCCTTTATGCCTTGTGAAACGAGGCTTACCAGATCTGCTGACGAAGGGTTCTGGGATCAGCAGATCCCCGTCTAGACTGCCATGCTGAGCCAACAATCAGCTGATCAGCACAGCGTGGCAGCCATTTTGATTTAAATGAAGCGGCGATTATTTAAATTGCCGCTTCATTTCCCTTTGCCATCCTGCCTAATCTACATGGCTCCATCGATGGAGCTATGTAGTTTAGACACACCCTAGAAGTCCTCTGCTTCAACTGTACACTGAGCCAAGTGCTGTGGGTACTACACGCCCCAGATACGCTGTGCATCAGGCAGAACCCTGAGCATGGGGATGAACTGCATGTCTCTGGTGTGCATGTGCCTGGGGTGCAAACCCACAATACCTGTGTGCATTTTCAATGAGCTCCAAGTCTTCCTGATGACGCTGCTGTAAACTCTCCAGGAGCAGCTTCTGCTGATTCCTCTCCAGCTCCAGCTTCCGCACCTGATTGGGAAAGTCACGAAGATGGGCTAAAGAAAACCCATCTTGGATGGGGGTGCCCAGGGTCACCATGTCTCTAGGATCATAATATACTTTGTACGAAGTATGCCTTATGAGGTTATCATGTGAAAACCCATAATCTACTGCACATCATTGTCATGCTAAAATGTGTGTATCAATATTGCATATGGATTCTAGACTTATGATAGTTACTGAAATAGACTGTAGTTCTGGGTAACTGGGTACTGTAGTTCTTGGTGCCAGCTGAATGCTACATAGTGGGAACAGTTCCTCCTTGAAACCATCACATTCATAAGCAGCATGACAACACCTGACCTTTGTCTGCTCCAGAAAACAGGCTGTATTCTCAAATACAGAGGCAAACTGGCATGCCAGCTGGGTGCTAAAAGACCATTACTTATTCAACTGGAAACAGCAGGGGCAATGTTCCCTCTAAACTTTTCCATTCATCTGTGGATTTTTTCCATCCCTGTATGGAATACATTTTTATGTGCCCGAAGGCAGGTGCGAATGTGTACCACCAGAAGAAACAAAAACCCAGCTGTAGATGCTCTGCTAATCAGCTGGGTGGCATATGAAACTCTCCTGAACTTATAGGGAACGCTGAGCAGGGGAGTTGTAAAGTATTTATAGTTCACTTGAAGGACAGCTGGCAGGGCCTGTACACAACAGAAATGCATGAGTCCGTATCCCAACAAGGACTTTCCAAGGAAAAGCGTCAGGATATAAGAACAAAGGGAAAAAGACCTCAGGCCACCTCTCCTCCTGCATCTCTACTCACAGCAGCAAAATCATTTGAAAGACAAAGAACAACCATCACTGAAGTGGGAGGAGTGGTCCTACATGGAAGACTTTTCAGTCAGCATGGACTGCTGGAAATTTAGGGTGAGAGAAATCCTTCTGCTTTCAAATCTTAGCTAGCATGGTAATATTTAAGTCAGGAAATAGCTTGTATGTTTCTTTTATAACCAATTGCAACTTTTATGCCTGTTCCACTTATAGTCACTTAAAATCAATCTGTCTTTATCTAATAAGTGTGCTTTATTCTTTTATCCAAACCAGCAAGTCTGGACTGAAGTGTTTGGTGAATGTCTACTCAGGTTAAGAAAGGCTGGTGCACAATCATTCCCTTTGATGGAATGACAGACTTTTAATGAGCTGACACAGTTTGGGGGTGAGATCCTGAGCAGTGCAGGACACACATTCCTGAGATACAGGGTTAGGGAATTTGCCCTGTATATAGTTAGTGAGTGGCTGGCAGGGCATTCATGCTAATGGCTACGTGTGAGCAGAGCCAGGAGAGGCTGCTTATCATTAGCAAAGCAGTGTAAAAGGCACCCTAGGCTGAAGAGATAAAGGGACACAGTGGTTCAACAGTCCAGACTGTACCCTGGGGGATGTCAGCTGGCCTGCAGCCAGGCCCCCTCAAGAGCAAAACAGTGCACATGGAAAATGTCAGCATTCACCTTTAGTGCAGGAATAAGTCATGGGTAGCAGCCAGCAGCTCTGCACAGAAAGCAGGAGTTTTGAGGTTGTGTTTGGTGGCTAGACCCCCTCCCTGCAACCCTGCACAGACTGTACCATCTCTGTTACCTGCCCAATTCCTCCCTCTGGGCAGGGATAAACCATGTCTCTGGCACCTCTAATCCTGCTGCCTTTTGGAGCCCAGGTATTTCCTTCTTAACTTACTATCACAGCCAGTACGACCACTCCTAGGTTGGCCCCAGTGAAAAGACTAGTATGACTACTGAGAGACCAATCTTGCCTCTGCCTTCAGCCCAGCAGGCTGAGCCCCTCACCTGGCTCTCCAGCTCCGTGAGTCGAGTATGGGCACTCAGCAGCTCCACTTGGTGCCCAGCCACATTATCCCTCAGCTGTGCCTGCAAAGCTGCCAGCCTCTTCTCGTTCTCGCCCGCATTCAGCAAGCTCAGTGCCAGGGGCTCAGCCTGCAGGAGCTTCCAGAGGAGAGCAGGGAGGGGCAGAGGGAGACAAATAAGCCCTTTTAGAATGAAGAGTGGCAGAAGCACCCTGTCAGCCCAGCCAGACGCAGGATCCGCCTCTGGAAAAGTCACGTTCTGTCCTCACCTGCTGCTGCAGTAAAACCTGCGGGAGAGGAGCCCCGGACATGGCAACCTGCAGTGAAATAAAGAAAAACTCATCCACCTTCTCCTCTTAAAGGCCTCCACCCCCGTGGGGTAAATCTTAGTTCAACTTAGCCTGAGAGCCTCCCTTCAACGGCTGCCATTAATTCTGGTCAGACCCTCCTCTAGGCTTGCCAATCCTTCTCTGTGCTTTCCTCCCTGAAAATCTGGATCCTCTCTCCCAGAAGAGAACCTCTCTAGGCCCTGGTCTATGCTAGGGAGTTATTTTGAAATAATCCCCCTTATTTCAAAATAATAAGTGGAGCGTCCACACTACCAAGCCCGTTATTTCAAAGTAACAGGCTGGTTATTCGAAATTTGTACTCCTGCTTTCCTTGGGGAATAAGCTTATTTCGAAATAGTTCTTTTGGGAGTTATTATTTCAAAAAGTTATTTTGAAATAATCTCCTAGTGTAGACATGCCCTAGAAAACCTCCAGAAGGTCCTGCCCCTTTGGGACAGGACAGGAGACTTCCAACCTTCTTAGGCTTATTGACAGAGATGGGTTCAGGAGTCATAAGATTCTTTTTAGTTAAAAACCACACAAACACACCACAGTGGAAGGCAGGAAATGAAAAGGACCCAGAAGGTCTAGCTTCAGCCTTTCAGGGAAGTTTTAAAAATTAAGTAAGGATTGTTGGATACACTCATCATTAAAAGCTTTGATAATTTTCTCCTTTAAATTGCTAAAAATAAATGTTTAACACACACAGATCCACAGAATTTGAGATGGAGTACCTGTCAATGCATTCACATACATACTCCTTTCACCTCAAACCTAAGGATACTTGGCAATGTAAAACCCTATAATTAGCTAGAATCAAAGTCTCATTAATTAATGCACTCACATATGTATTACTAAGCACTTCCAGTCAAGGACCTCAAAGCATTTTGTAAACACTAATTTAAACCCCACAGGACTCCTGGAAAGGAAGCAGGGATGTGTTATTTCCCCCTTCTCCTGCTGAAGAAACTGAGGCATGGAGAATATATATAACGTGCCTTGTCTGAGGTCACAGTACACAGACAATCAGTGAGAGAGTGGGCAGCAGAACCCAGACTCCTGATTCCTACTTCTACTCCTGTGTTTCAGCCACTGAAAAATGACTGTATAGCTAGAGGAGTACTATCCCCAATATACCATGATCAGTGCAGTAGCATCGCACACCTACCTGAGTTAGTGTGGAAGGCCTCAGAACTTCTGGTTGTCCTTGGAGAGAAGCTGCGGGAGCTGAATATTCAACACATTTAACACTCAGACATGGCAGTGAATTTAGGCATTTTCAGTGTAAAGAGCAGTGAAAACAGCAGCATTGGAAGCCGGACAGATATAAATGCAGCTCCTCCATATCTAACCACAGGTGTGCTGCTTCAGCATGAGGAGGACAGTTTAGTGTCGTAAGAGCTCCAGCCACTGAGGCAGTGGGACTAGGTACTCCAGAACACACGGTCAGAGTAGAGCCACGAGGAGCTGGAAGATCCTCTGGACACTAAAGAAAGATGCATCTTTAATGAAACCCGTACACCCCCCAAGTGCCTCCTTGAATGCTTTATGCACATTCGCCCCTTGCTGCATCCCTGCCCACAGGGCATCCAGAAATGAATTATTCCAAGGTGGTGACTGGGATAGATTTCTACTCCAGGCATATGGACTGACACATGGTTAAGTGCTAGATACGCAGCATTGGCCTGATTTTCATCCATACCCCCCACCCCCGAAAAGTCATTAGGACACCCAAGGAAATTTCCACACTTCTAGGAAATACTATTTGCTTCCAGGGACACAGGCATGCAGTGCAAGACCTGGTAGGGTAAGCAAGCTCTCCCCTACCAACCCAAGGGCCATCATTTCTGCATCCTCTTGACTCCCTCTTGGTTGGCCAGCCTCATCATGGTACCCACCCTTCAGAGGCAGATTACTGACCTCAGGTGAATGTGAATCACCTGGAAAGAGGACAACACCACCCTCTATGCAGAAGCCCACTGCATTACCTCTGTGACATGCCAGCCCTCTCCCTGCACCAAAAGAAAGGGTCCCAGCACCTCACCAGCATCTGGCTCCCACGTCAGCACTGCTGCTCTTAAGTCACACAACTGACCACATGCATTTGCTTTGAGCCCATCACATTGTGTGCTCCTTCCAGGCTCCAACCCAACATCTCTGACCCCCAAATAGGAAATACCTTCCACCCTCATTGGCTGTGATGTCATCTCTTTGATACCTCACTGAGACCAGTGTCTGCTACTTCCAGACTGCGTAATGCCCAACCTCTTTTAATATAGCAGAACCTCAAAGTTACAAACACCAGAATTACAAACTGACCAGTCAACCCCACACCTCATTTGGAACTTGACATACATAATTGGGCGGCAGCAGCAGCGACAAAAAATGAAATACAGTAAAGTACTGTGTTCAAAAATAAAGTGAAAGTTTACTAAAAAATAAAGAGAAAGTTTAAAGATTTGACAAGGTAAGGAAACTGTTTCTTGCACTTATTTCATTTAAATTAAGGTGGTTAAGAGCCACATTTTTCTTCTGCATAGTAAAGTTTCAAAGCTGTATTAAGTCAATGCTCAGTTGTAAATTTTTTAAAGTAGCATGTTTTGTTCAGAGTTACGAACATCCTCTATGGCTGAGGTGTTTGTAACTCTGAGGTTCTACTGTATACTCCATAGAAAAAAAGTTACAAATACAGAGCACTGTTGGCTTGTAACAGCTGGCACTGAGATAGGAGTACCAATGGCTCACAGTTGCCCACGTCCCTGTGTCCTGGCACTGGATGAT
Source organism: Pelochelys cantorii (assembly GCA_032595735.1). NCBI lineage: Eukaryota > Metazoa > Chordata > Testudines > Trionychidae > Pelochelys > Pelochelys cantorii. The sequence continues at coordinate 19,844,449 of CM064344.1, forward strand.
GTGTGACCAGGTGGGCAGGACAACAGGGATACATCTACACAGCAACTACATATCTGCAGCTGGCCTGTGCCAGCTAGCTCAGGCTCAGGCTGTGGGGCTGTTTCATTGCAGGGCCAGCCTGAGCCCAGATGTCTACACAGCAGTGAGCTGGCTCGGCAGCCCAAGCCCCACGTGTCCAAGTCAGCTGGCACAAGTCATCCCTGGGTTTTTCATTCCTGTGTAGACAACCTACAGGGCTAACACCAGCAGGCAAAGCGGCAAAGGCATGAGGATGAATGTTGGGGGAAGAAGTAATCCAACAAGGAGAGAGGACTGTGGAAGAGGAGGATGAAGGGCACAGACAACTGAGGAAGGCCGAGGATGAATTATCAGCTAGAGTGTCAAGGAAAGCATGGCCCTTCTTTAACAAGAGACATGTGATGGGAAGAAGTTAAGCCAGACACTAAACTAGCATCCTTGGCCAGTACCTGGAGAGGACTCTGTCCACTCTCAGAGGAGGGGGGTAGGGCAGGGGACTGCCATGATATAGATCTAAGAGGAAGAGAAAGGGGGATAGAGGGACAAAAGGGAATTGAGACAGAGAGAGTAGGAATGTGTGAACAGCCACACTTCCATCTGCTGTTCAGTTGGGGAGCAAGCCCTAAGGTCCCTACAGACAGAGCAGGAAATATGTTTGGGCTTCTCGGCTTTTGTAATGAAACCTTTTTGATGCACAGCCTGGAAGCCTTGCTAGGCCCATCTGTTCCTGATTTTCATCTCATCTGCAAAGGCAATGATGCCAAGGTCATTTGACTTTAAAAGACAACTTTGTATTCCCCATCTGGGGGGAGAGAGGAGAACTTGGGAATCCTCAAGATTACACAGTGTCTCTCTATGGCTACTGATCACCTAGCTAGGTATGTCACCAGTATGTGTTTCCTCCTCAGCAGCTGGGCTGGTTTGGGATGTGAAACATACCGGCATTGCTGGTGTCTCCAGAAGGTACCTCTTTCCTGGACTCAGATGTAAGAGTTGTGGCTTGTTTCTGAGTGATTAGCCATGGAACAGGATACCTGTGGGATGCATTAGGTAAATAAGTAACTAGGGGAATGCCATTATAGCCACACAGTAGCGGGTATGGTGAAAGAGAAAGATTAAAGGGGTATTTTCTGGTTAATAGTAAGAAGTTTCAGAAACATATGATCAGCAGTTTTGTACACCACCAAGCCTACAGATTCTTCCACAAAGAGTCACAAAGGAGTAATTTTCCAAGCTCAAAAGTTGGAGCTGTCAATCAAGGTGATTTCTCTTTAAAACATACTGTACTCGATCTGACTATTCACCAAGATCACAGATTTGTAACATTCAAAAGCCACCACAACATTATCTTCTTGCCTACCCTTATTGAGGGTGGGCTGATTTAAATCACAATGATTTAGATAGGTAACTAGGCAATCAAAATAATGTAAACCATCCATTTATTTTAAGCTCAAGCAGGAAACTTTGATATCAATAATCCATTTTAATCATGTTTTACATTTGTACTTTTTTGTTATTTTCCTATAGAAAAGTTTATTCTCATTGACTGGTAACCATTAAAGCTTACTGAATTGCAATTAAAAATAGCCTTGACACTAAATTTGGTGCTGCTTTCTGCTAACCAGGAGGGTGCAATATATCTGTACACATTTAATTAAGCAATTATAGAGCTTAAGTTTACATTTATTCAGAGTCTTAATTTTCACATTTCTTTATTAAGTTAGAAAACTGTTAATGGTGCATTTATTTATTAGACGATCATTAATTTTTTTACTTGTGATTTGTATCAAGCTCTATTTGGATGGAAATTTAAATTTAATTAAAAATAAACAATAAATGCACAAATCCAGAATTTTAATTGATTTTAATTTAATAAAATGACCTTAAAAGTGCTGAGTATGTAAGAAAAAGTGTATCAAGACATTCTGCATTTCAAACTCTAATTTATTAAGCAAAGTATTTTGTGAATTTGATTGTTTCTGGTCACCACGTCCAGCAAGATTTTGGAACCATAATTATTTAGACAGTTAATAGATCTCATTGTCTCAACAACTACTTTTTATTTGTAGATTGGAAGAAGAAAACAAATTTTCTGTTTTTTCAACTCCCAAAGTTAAAAGTTTCTTAACGTTGAGTGAATTAGTCATTGAACTGAACTTGTCAGATAACCTAAAATACTCTCTCTGCATGTGCAGAAGAGGCTACACTGCTGTCAAAAGCTAGTTTAGTATTTCAACAAACTCTGGTTCCATGTGCTTAGCCAGTGACTTCCACCAGTTCAATGGTCTGGCTTTCTTTAAAAGTTGACAACAAACATGTACTTTTTAAGACATACCCTAAGTCTTCCATCCTGGTGGATTTATCTTCTGGGACAGCAGATCGCAGAGGTTCTTTTGCAGAGAAGCTGGTTGGCTGAAAACAAGTCATGTATAGGAAAGAGCAAAGAATCTTAGTATAAATTGACAGAGATGGGGCCACAATCCTCCAGTGTCAGCTCTACCCCAAAACAGTAAATGTTTCCCTTCAGTCAAAAGCCATCTCTTCTTTCTAAAAGAGCTATGGAAATATTCAGCATTCACTCGGTTTGAAACACTTAGGCCTGGTCTATACTACAGAGTTAGGTCAATGTAAGGTAGTTTAAGTTGACTTAATTCTGTAAACATCTACACTACAATGTTGTTCCCGCCAATGTTAGTTGCTCACTACGCTGACTTAAATCCACCTCCACATGAGGTGTAGCGCTTAGTCTGACTAAGGGCACGTCTACACTACATGGCTCCGTCGACGGAGCCATGTAGATTACCTTTGTAGACATAGGAAAATAAATTAAAATGGCTGCCACACTGTGCCGATCAGCTATTTGTCGGCACAGCGCTGTAGTCTGGACGCTCCGCGGTCGACATCAAAGGCATTTGTTGACCCCCCCGGTATGCCTCGTGGGATGAGGTTTACCGGGGAGGTTGACAAATGCCTTTGATATCGACCGCGGAGCATCCAGACTACAGCGCTGTGCCAACAAACAGCTGATTGGCACAGTGCAGCAGCCATTTTAATTTAAATGAAGCGGCGATTATTTAAATCGCCGCTTCGTTTTCCTATGTCTACAAAGGTAATCTACATGGCTCCGTCGACGGAGCCATGTAGTGTAGACGTACCCAAAGTGTCAGTGCAGATGCTGTGTTGCTTACATGAGATTGTTCCAGCTGTCAGCCCCCGGTGGCAGGGTTCCCCCTATACATGCCCTAGAATGTCCCCCATGGTGCAAGCACTCCTAATGAGAATGTGCACTGCTGACAGGCTACAGTGGACATACAAAACTGATTTAATTATCGCAGTGGCTGTATGTCAATGTAATTTAAGTTGACAATTTTTCAGAGTAGATGTGCCCTTAATTGCAAAGACTGAAGGAGCTAATGCACATAAGAGTAAACTGTGATTGTACCCTACCAAGATACTTCACTTTTGTCCTATGGGCTCTTCCTATTTCTAGCCATCAATTCTGCTTTGGGCAGCACAAGTCATAGCCAATATTTTTTCATCTTTAACCCTAAGTTCACAAAGATTTTGCCTGGGAATTTCCTTGTTTTTTTAAATAATTTTTTCATGCTTATTATTAATATTATTACTTACATTACCATAGTGACTAGGTTCATATATGAAAAATGGTTGAGGGAGTTTGCTTGTAACTTACAACTGAACAACAAGAGTTATTGAATCAGAAAAAGGCAGAAAATAGAATTGGTTTGAATTCTTGGCGGCTTCTAGATCACTGAGCCAGGCTTACAGGAGTCAATTGCTGAAGCCTTTACCCAGTTACAAGGGCAACTTGCGTGTTGTTCATTGCAGCTGAAATAAAAGGCAGCACAGGCTGGACTATACATTGGCCTGAAAGCCCCACACTACTATCCCGATTCTATTTCTGTAGCTAGGGCAAGTACACAAAAATAGTCACACTTGGCCGCCTAAAGTTAGACCCTTAAAAATGGCCCAATTTTCAGGAGTGCTGAGCACTAGCGACTCCTGGTGAAGCCAGTGGGAGCTGCAGGAGTTCTGCACCTTTGAAAAGCAGGCCACCAGCATGTCTTTACCTGGTGACAGTGATGGGGTCCACCTTGCCGTCCTGTTGCAGGGAGTCTGAGGGGCCAGCCCCTTTCTCCTTGACCTTCCCTTGCACCTGGGATTTCTTTCGAGACAAGGCATTACTCAGCCAGCTATCCTCCTCCTCCTCCTCCTCCTCCAGTGCTCTGGGTTTAGCTGCTGCTTCCTCGACAGCTGACTTTGTCCTAGGAAGGAGCTGGCTCGCTGGGCTGGGCCGCCTGGTGGCTGGGGGGCTGGATGGTGTGTTTAAAGGGGCTGCTGCAGAAAGATCTTTGGTGGCATCTTTGGCTGAAGATGGAGGCTCCAAATCAATGAAGTCCTCATCTTTCAAGCCCAGCCAATCAGCACCAGTCTTACTGCCTCGCATGGGGCTCGTGGTAGCTGGAGTGGTCGGTTTGGACCTTTGGTCCATTTTAAGTTCATTGATATTTTCTGATGAAAACCTGCAATGGGGGAGAAAGAGACAAACTGGAGAGCATTGGAACTTTGGCAGTTCCTGGGTGGGAGGCAGCACACCCAGTGGTTAGTGCAGCAGATATCATATATAAACACACACCTAACAGACTGTCGCCTTGACTGTCGGCCCTCGGGGGTGGAGGCCAGGGTGGGCTGGTAGGCACCAAAGGTGAAATCCTCATTGTCCCAAATGTTTTCCTTATCTGTTTAGACAAGTGGAAACTAAAGGCAGTCCCAAACCGGCAAGCACACACTCACATGTTCTCACTTTTGTAATTTCATATGGGTATTTCACTGCAATTAGCTTAGGCCCTGCCTATGCTAGAAAAGTTGGCTGGTCTAGCTATACTGGTATTGCTATGCTGAAAAATGCTCTGAGAGAATATAACCCTCACTATGGTAACAGTCTTTGTTGTCTTGTAAGACATAATTTGAAGATTCACTTTGCAGGTCAATATTGTCTTGATAAAATAAGCGTAGCAACATTGTATATTAAGTTATCAGATTTTCCTGTAACATGGTATTAACACATTTCCAAACTGAGGTTAGCATTTAGGCAGTAAACAGGCATCAAGCAGGAAGACAGACAAAGGGAATTCAAAGAAGTGGGAAAACCAGTAGGGAATATCCTTACATATAAACACTGAATCTCAGCTGGAAATGTTTTCTAAGAGGGGGACTGACGCTATGAAAGAAGGAAAAAGCACCCACAAGTACCCTCTCCTCTCTGTTCATCAGTTCATCACAAGAGAAGGGACAAAGGAAGCAGTCCTTAAGCAAAAGAAGAGGTCCTGACCTAAGAAGTTTGGCTAATAAGACTGTTGAGAGCATGCGGTGAAAAAACTTTGTTTTAAATTTAACATAGGCTGTTCGGTTAGGTACTCATTCCATTTTATCTTTATTTTTCATTTATGAATGTTATGGCTCATGACTTGTATTCACTTAAAATCTCTCTCGGTAGTTAATAATACATTTGTTTTACTGTTTTATCCAAGCCAGCGTGTTTAAATAGAAACAACAGAAGAACTAAAAGATAATATCCCAGCTTATTATTCAAAATCTTAACTAACTTATATTGTTCAGGAGATGGCTGGCAGCATAGGATATACATTTCTGGGGCAAAATTGAAGACTAGGAGAGTTGAGATCACCCTGTACTACACCCAAGCCTGATATGAGCCAAGGTGCGGCTGTCTGGCTGCACCTCACAGACATAGCTGGGAGGAACTTACATGCCGATGAGCACTCCAGACTGGAGGCAAGAGCAGCAAAGCAGTATGACAAGCACTCCAGGTAAGAGCATAGGAGTGACACAGCTATTCATTGGATTGCACTCTGGGAAGGTCACACCCTCCCAGTGTGAATGCAGACATACATTCATGAAAGTGCTTTATTGGAATAGCTCATACTGGTTTCCCTTTTATGCTGGCATGGCTATGTCTATACTAGGGCTTCTACCAGTATAGCAATGTTGCAAAAAACTGTCATCCCCCACAATGTTGGTAAACCAGCAAGAGCTTCTGGTCTTACTTACTGGGCTGTTGTTGGTACTTTTTATCCAGTTTGAACTCCTTGCGTTCTCCTGTGGCTGGTCGCTCCAAGAGTTTGGCTGCAGTCCCACTTCCCAACAACTCATCCAGCTTAGTGCGGGCAGGGCGGGGCTCTTGCCTGCCAGAGAGCAGAAAGAGTTACAAGTCACTAGTCCAGGGGTGGAAATCATTGAAGCGCTGTCTGTCTCTCTCTGCAGGCAAACAAAGCTCACTCAGGAGCTGGTGTGGGAGCAGCTGGCATGACCCTCTAGCACTTCTCTGTACAATCTGAGCTGCTTCTGATTTTTTGAATACCTACATAGCCCTTATAGTTGCAAGGAAATATTTCCAAGGCTGACCCATTGCAAGGCAGACTGAATGACTCCGCACCCAGCTTGCCTAAACAATGGCAATGAAGGGTGAGAACTGCTCCTGTGCATCTCCACAGGGTATTACTTATACCAGAAGTTCTTTGGGGCAGGGACTATCCTTTTGTGCTGGCACAGTGGGATCCTAGGCCATCAGGAGTGAGGTTCCCAGGCGCAACTGCAATGCAAATAATTAACAATCACCACAGTTGAAATAGGATCAAAGTTAAAGTGTCATCACTGATTGTTTTAGTAGATCTGTCCAGCTACACCGTGGGACCGAACAGAACTTCCGTCTGCATGACAAGTGCTACAACGGCACAGCTGTAGTGCTGTCACTACACTGCTTGAGCACAGATGCTTCCTACACTGGGGGAAGGGATTTGCCATTAAAGTAGCTAATCCACTTCCTTAAGAGGCAGTAACTAGGTCTAGGAGGGGTTAGGTCAACCTAACCACAGTGCTCAGGGCAAAATTCTTCACAGCCCTGAGTGACACTGCTAGGTCGATCTAATTTTTAAGAGCAGACCCAGCCTTTGAGACCATTCTAGTGATATCGAATAGTCAAAAGCAGTGATTCAGCTCAGGTGATTCATGCCTTCCATGCTCATATAGATGTAGAGTAACAGAGGACTTCTAATGCTCTTCTGCGTCTTCTCAATCCAAGGCACTTAATGACTGAAATCCAGTGAGACTATCTCATGAGTCATTCTGTATTTTATTTCTGCAACCTTTTATTTCCTAGCAACTCCTTACTCCTCTCCCTTCCTCTCTTGCTTCAGCTCGCCCCTCGGACTCTGGCCAAACCCCAGTGCATCCATCAGGTCATCCCCGTCATCTTCAAATGTCAACTCCTCCCTCCTCCGCATGGGGGTGACAGTGTGGCCAGGGGCCGACGAGAGAGACATCCCTGTGAATAGAATGAAGATCTTCCTTAGCAGAGACCACACACTTTACAGCACTAGTTTAAACAATATATGGTGCCCATCAGGATCTTTCACACAATCACCTGTAAATGGTTCTTTTGCAGCCAAACTACAAAGCATGGGAAGCAACAAAGCATCACTGCGCTGCTTTGCTGCACATATGCTCTGTTTTTAATTGCATCATTTGATGAATTTGGTGACCATTAACAAGGAGAGACTTTTTTAGCACTTGTTAGCGCTGGGGATATTACAGGCTCTCTACCCTGCTCTGTAGGTGTAGGGTAAATTGAGGCAGCCCATGGTATCTTGCTGAGAACTGACAAATTCAAATCTCAAATCATTAGGCCAGCCCTGGGAAGCACCCAGACAGCAGTTAACTTGTTAACTTGACCCTGGTCGTCCTGGCAACTACATTCCAAAGGGCCTCACTTTGATAAGGCCGGTACCAAACAACCGCGTGGGATTGTTTTTCATTGTCTGCTTTGTTCCTAGAAAATAAGCTTGGATCCCAAAGATCGCGCCAAGGCAATACCACCCCCGCAGGAGACGCATTGTATTTCCGGCCGACAAAATGACCATCAACATGCCTTTGTTTATGTTGGCTCATTTAGCTTGTTAGGAATAATTACTTGTATTAGTGATAACATGTTTAATTGGCAATGGGCGGAGATGCTGTGTAACTGTCATAGACCATTGGCTTATGTGCATATCTCACTTCCGCTGCCAGACCTATCAAATCACTTCTCCTCCGTCCATCTGCTACCTATATAATCTAATGTATGTTTTGGTTAAGTTAGTGCTCTCTGGGCTAACACTTGGTCCGCACTCCACCAGCGCTGTGTGTTCAATAAATCCTCTGCTTGTTTTCACCTGCACCCAGTGTGTCCAAGAATTATTCCCTACAGTAGGACTCCTGCTAACCCAGTCTGCTCCCAGCTATGCCCACTCATCTCAGACCTACAGCAGCCCCGGCTCTTCCAGACTTTGGTTCCACTCTCTCATCTCAGCCCTGAATTGCAGCACCTCCCGCTATTCAAGTCTTGGATGTTCCCCTCTGGTCCAACCATTCTACCTCCAGGCTTGACCTGTCCTGAGCCACCCCAGAGATACCAAATATGCCTTGATTAAAAATCCACTGGAATGATATTAAAGTAAGAAATTAGTCCCAAGTCCACAGAGGCAAAAGGTCAGTTCATTATTCCAGTGTCTGCACTGTTGACAGTGAGAATGCCTGATAGCCAGGAGTCCCAATACAACAGACATTTCATTGATGGAAGAGTTGGGGAAAGCAGAATGTTCACACCACTGAAGCAAACAACAGAACAGCCCGAAACCTGTTCAGTTCAGGGAGTATAATTCTAGCATGACCACATACCTTTCTCTTTGGCTGGTCCAGTGTGTCTTTCAGGGCTACTTTTGGTGCCTGTTGAAGGCAACTTCTTAGCAGCATCTTCCTCCTCATCAGATAAAAGCCCTGCCAAAGGATCATCTAAATCTAGCAATCAGCCCAGGGGAATAAAAGGGGAAACAACAATTGGCATTTGGAAACAGTCCAGCTCCAAGAAGACAATCCGCTAAGAGCTAAATATCAAGACCATCATCTATAACTGGAGGTTCTGCATGAGCCAGATCTTGCTCCTGTTGGTAGTCACTGGCAATATTCAAAATCTTTGTGTTTGTATTGGTGCTTAAGAGCAAATTTCTCCTAGGGATATCTGGAGTTGCAGACTAAGCTATATTTTCATTGGGAAAGACAGTTTAGACTATTTTTGCCATACAGTCTTGGATCTTTCCTATGACCTCATTGTTGATGCCATGAGAATTTGGATGTTCTAAAAATGCCTATTCTTTGGATGGCAGCTTCCACTGGTGATAAAACAGAGCTGTGACTACAGATTCTGCCAGGAACCATTTACACTTGAATCTCTCTGGATTTGGGTAACCTCCAGTGTCTAAAGAGTTCTGTACATGTTCATGATTTTCTATCCAATGTTTTTCCCAAAAGGGATCATTTATAGGGCTGACATCGCTTAAGAACTGGTCCTCTCCTAGCACTTGCACTGTCCAGGTATTAAAATGCAATCAGACGACCAGTTCTCACACTCTCTCAGCCCCACAGACAGCTGTCTATTGGCCTGATCCACAGCCCAGTGAAATCACTGGGATTCTTTCCACTGATTTCAGTAGGCCCTAGAACAGGGAGCATAGGCTCCTGGTTAAAGAATGGGACTAGAAAACTAGAAGATGTGGATTCTATTTCCAGGTCTGTGAGCTTAGGCTTCTATACCTCAGTTTCACTGTCAATACATCTGGTATAATATCAATCTAACTTGGGGAAGGGGAGTTTAAACGATCAATGCTCATCAAGCACTATACTTCTGTAAAACTTTCTATACAAATTACTCAGTGTGTTACAGAGGTCACCATTTAAAAAGGCATGCAACAATATAACCCTAAATACAGCACCCCCAGGAGTCCTATCCGAAGACCAGAACACACCCACAGACCCCACTACAGGATTTTTTTAAAACCAGAATTCCTATTCTCCTAGGTGGTTGCTTTTTAGGCTCATCTTTGTCACCAGTTGAGTACAGAGAAATGGAAGAAAAGAAAGTAAAAGGAAGAGGAAAGAACTGAAGTCAAAGTCACACCCCCACATTCCTTTATCTCTCTGGCATGTTTTTGTGTGTGTGTTTTACCACGGCAAAGAGTTGTAGGTATTTTCTACCATATGTTCCCCTCAGAAACATTTGGCAGCAAGATTTTAATGCTGGAGAGTGGACATGCACAGCTGTTTTAGATTCCCACACTGCCCCATTTTGCCTCAACTCTGACCTGTATGGAACATGGTCGGGCACAAGGAGGTACTCGGTGTTCATGGCTCATGTGGTCCTTGGATTCTCTACCAGCTCAGATTACCTTCCCTGGTTATTATTTTTGTGCTATGGATGCATTAGAACCCATAGCAGAAGATCAGCAACTCATTTCACACAGGTCCCCCTTGCGATACTTTGAGCTGGAGGAGGTTTAGACTGGTGATCTAGAGGTGAAAGGCTCTGTCTGCACCATATTACCCATCAACTTTTCCAGCAAATTTATCCTTAAAGGAGATGAAGATCTACTAGTTTCCCATTCAAGATTTAAGCAGTGAGAGCTGAGAGTGCATAACTGTATCCACCCAAATCCTACCTTCAAAGGAAAACTTCTTGTACTGCCGCCGCTGGGTGGTGGGTGTGGAGAGAGGTTTCTTTTCATTTCCAGTGTCCGATTCACCTACAAAATCCATCACATGGGGGGTTTGCAGACAGACAGGCAAAACCCCTGTACTTTCCATGCTCACCCCCATATGGCAAAAATAATCTATCCAGAATCAATATAGGGTTAACATTTCCAGCCAGGGAGCCTATTTTACTCTCTGCAGCAACCTGAGAGCACATACATGAAGGTACAGTTCAAGGGTTGGAATAGCTTAGGAGACAGCTCCTCCCACCAAAATCTCCCCTCTGGTGGGGTTCTGATCCTGATCCTTAGTTTGTAAATGGCCCCCTTATAACCAGTGAGGCCAAAAACCTAGCCACCAACTTGGGTAACATTTTACTATGGGTCTGAATTCTGCAACTCCAGTCTGTCTCTCATTATAATTCCTGCTTCCCACTGTCTTCTACAGTAGTCAGCAGCCATACTGCTCTAAGGGACCCATGTCACATCAATTTGAAACAGACTCTGTTTGGGAGCACCCCAACCATAAAAGGCTGGATATCACTGTCCATGTAGCTTTATGAGGAGTGGTTCCAGGCCTGGCTAATGCCACCTGTGGTGCTACAACGTGATCCAGAGCCACTTTCATCTTTAATGCAGGTATACAGTGCCACACGGTCTACAGGTCCCAGAGAGCCGTGCTCCATTCCACCTGGGCAGCCTGTCTGATTGGATCAGAGAGAACAGCCTACTCTACTGGGACATGTTGATACATGGAGCCACACCTGCTTCTGAAGAGGATAACAGCTGCAGTGTCATGTTAGGAGAATAAGGTGCAGGACAGGAAGCCTCTGGACAGAAGACTGCATGGCCTTTGGCTGGGCAAAGTTTGGGTGACCCCAGTTTTATCATGGCATGTAAGTGAGCAGCACAAGCAGGGTCTAGGTAGGGAATTGTCACTCTTTTGTTATAATATTGCTGAGCAGCCATGGCCCAGGCCTCCCCTCCTCCATGCTAGGCACTGTACAAACACACCCCAAAACTATATTTTAAATGTTCACAAATGTGAGCCACTGATCATATTTTAAGGCCTCGGTTCCGGTCTTAAACAGACAAAAATCCAGCTTTGGTCATGGGAAAATCCCTGTCCCTGAGCATATCCTAGAATCAACTATTTAAAGCCTGAGAATGCAAAAGCTTCATTCAAAGTCCTTTTACAATTAGTCAGGGCAAGTATAAAGGAAGCACTAGCAGAGGGCTAGCTCCTCACACACCTCTCTCAGCAGTCGTTAGCTTCCCTGCAGGTTTTGCTTGGACTCCTGGGGAGTCAAGTTTCTCTGAACCCTTTGCTGTTGTCTTCCCAGCCCCAGAACTCGACTTCTTTATGCCTAGGAGATCAGCCTCCATGTCATCCATATCCTGGAAAAGAACATACATGGCAGCATGTGAACTGAGCTGATGCCCTAGTACTCAGGCAGCAGAGCATGCAGAGAGAGTTTTGTTTTAACATGATAGTCCTGAACACATGAACATGGACATGTAAACTAAAAATGGGTGGAAGCCTCTCTCATCTGCTGGCCTGGCCTGATGTTCTCTGGGCCAAGTTGGCTGCTCTGGAAGGATTTACCCACACCATGGCCAGTGGCCCTTCATCCCAAACCTGGCTCTCAATCCAGCTCTAGACTAATCACTTACCAGGGAAGCATAGGGAGCAAACCTCCAGCTCAGGCCCTATACCTGCCCAGCCTGCACTGTTCACCGTGGGTGGCCACAGGGAGTGGCAAAGACTGTGTCACAAGAAGCATGTCAACTCCAGGAAATGTCCTGGCCTCCCTATTTTCCAATACTTGCTAATGGGAAGGTTTTTAACTGGGTTTGGCTGGGAAATTTTTAAAGGGGAAAAAAATAAACTGAGGCCTGATGCTATAAGCCTTTTGCATACACAAAGTTCATTGCCATGTCTCAGAGCACTGATCTAAAGAGCTCACAGCAAACGAGGACTCAGCATGGGTTTCTGTGAAAAGCTATTGAAGGAAGGGGTTACAGTTAAACACTGGTTAAAAGAAACCAGGATGCAGACCAAGGGCGTGTCTATCCAGCAATCAGAGATGTGACTACAGCATAGACACTCACACCCAAGTTAGCTTTGACCCAGCCAGCTCGCGTAACAAGAACAGTGAAGTGGTGGGGGCACAGGTAGCAGCAAGGACTGTATAAGCCTTTCTGGGTTCCAGTGTATGCACATGAGCGGTTAGCTAGCTAGATTAGAGCTAGCCTGGGTACATCTACATGTGCTGCAGTCTCCCCTTTCACTGCAGTGTAGGCATATCCCAAGAAAGACAAGTCTGAGGTTAGTTCTAGCATGTCACAGCCTCAGTCAGTGCACTTCAGAGACTAGTGATATTTCATTCGCTTACCTTCAGGGTCTCCAGCAAAGCTTGTGGGTCTACATCTGAGAGGTCAGATCCCTGCATGCACAATAAGGAGAAATGAGATCACAGTAGCATGCAGGCAGAAGCATGTAGCATCAGAGGCGGCTCAAGAAAGCCCAATGCACAGAAAAGGCATGTTTTTATTTTGCTTACACATTGTCACTTGCCTTGGCACACTTTGTTAAATGCCATTTATTCTATATCTCGTCCAAAGGGAAATGAACCAGCAAGTAAATCAAACATGCCCTCCTGTTTGCATTTCATAGAAACGACCAGAGACTAGACCAGGACCCCAGGAGTCATGACTTCTGGGTTCTGTTCCTGACTCTGTCACTGATTCCCTGTGATCCTGGGCCAGTCACTTAATCTCTCTGCACCCGAGCTTTCCTCATGGGTCACACAGGGACAATAATACACACTCAGTTCTTCACAGCGCTATGAGGCCTATTTCAGTCCTGTTTGTAAAATGCTTTGGATGTCTTCTCAGGCCTGGGTATTTTTCATTCCTTGGGAAAATGTGTGTTTGAGAAACCCTTCAACCAAGGAACTTTGCTTCCTTGCTGAAATCTGGCTGTGATTGGTGGAAGTGCCACTATCCTAGGAAGAAAGTCTGGATTTTTGCTTTATCACAGAAAGAGAAACATTGATGGTATTGCAATTAACACACAGCAGACCAAGTAAGTCTCCCCACCAATGCTCTGCACCAACTAGGATGCTTCCTTCTCATTCTCTCACCATCTATGCAAGCATCCATATTTCTCCATTTTACAACAACTAGGCTACATGGGTTCCCAAACTGGGGGGCGTGAAGGAATTCCACGGGGAGCACGAGGTGACCCAGCCCCCGCCCCCATCAACAAGTTTTGCTGCTATTTTTTGGGATGTGTGTGTGTGTGTGTGTGTGTGTGAGTGTGTGAGAGAGAGAGAGAGAGAGAGAGAAGGTTTTTCAAAAATCAAAAAGGGGGTGTGATGCCGAAAAGTTTGGGAACCCTTACTAGAGGAACATCCAAATAAGATCTTCCATCTATGAGGCCGTTAGAATTAAACGAATCTCTGCTGGCTTCAGTGAAATTACAGCAGGGCTGAATTTCTGTGTGTTCATTTGGAACCTCTCCTCACTCACTTAATCCATCTCAGCCCACCCAGGCCTTAGTTTACCTCTGCTCCTGCATCTTCCTTGGCAGCCATCTTGCTGAAGACACCATCTTCCAAAATGGACCTGTTACAGAAGCAGGAGGATTAGGAACTACACTGCTACTTGCCGTACAATTTCCCAAGAAAAGAGGCCAAGTGGGAGGTTGTCTGCGGTCCGAGGGTGGGACATGCCTCACTCTCAGTTGGAGAAGACTGGGAGATGTCCCTGCAGTGAGGAAGTTATTCTGACCCTTACTCGAGGAGATTAGGTAGTTATGCTAGTGCTAGGATGGCTATTTCTTCAGACTGAGCTAGGCACTGTCTTCAATAACACCTGCACAATCTTCTTAAATGGGGTCCTCTTATTTCACTAGGCTGGTACCAGTGTAACTGAGGGCAGAATGCACCTATAAGAGGGATGGAGATTTGACAGCCAGTGGGATATGGGCACCAAACTCCTAGTTGTGCTTTGGAAAAATCTCCCCCTAAAGCAATAATTGTAATGTCCAAAAATACATGGCTAGTACCAAGAAGAGAAACAGTTCATGGCTGAGGAGCTCCTGGGGTGCACAGACACCAGCAACTAGCAAGGTCTCCTCTTCAGTCTCTAAATTGTGTGATTCAGATCTACTCACTTTTTGCTGGTCCTGGAGACGATTTCCCTGGATCTCCCTCCGCTGCCCCCAGAGAGCTGGGAAGGCTTGTTGGATTTAATGGGGATTTCATCTAGAAGAAATGGAGAATACGGAACTTGCTCCAGCTTGGATCCAAAAGCTGTGGATCAAGTACCACCCCATTGCTATTGCCCCTGCCCCGACATCCATGTCAGCTGAGAAGCCAAGTACTGAATGGACTGCGTGGAAACTGCATGTCCTTTTTGCCCTTGGAGGGGGTCCCAAGAGGACAGGGCTGATGCACCATGGCAGGGAAAGCTTGTGCTGCCACAGCTAATACTGTAGTTGCTCTACAGGTAAAGAGAAGGCTTCATTCTCTGAGGATGCCAAGCCAGCACTTCTCACCAGCTCAGCATTCACATGGGGAAAAGAGCTTATTTTTCAATGTTAGTGAAAGAGCATTTACCATCGTCTCCCAGGAGGTCACTGAGCACGTCATGGATGGAACCTAGAAGAAAACAGAGCAAGGCCTTCCCATCAGGGGAGTTGGGCAACATGTGGGTAAAAAAGCTGTTGTTCATACATTCAGATAGCACCTGGTCTAACGTATGACACGCATGCCATAAGTGGCACACAAGATGACTTTTTGTGGCACATGCAGCATGGCACAGGGGACAGGCAGTGTGGCCCAACAAGTGGACTGGGAAGCATGACCCTGCACTGGGCTCTGCATCCCGGGAGCTAAGGGGTTAACTCCCCTCCCCCCTTACCCCTGCTATAAGCTCTGCCTCCTGCTCCAGGGGGTGGGGCTGGGGCTCAACCAGTCATTTTCTGCTGCTGCCGCTGCCTCCATGGGGTGCCAGGGCCCAGGCTAAGCCACAGGCAGGGAGACCCTTCACCAGCACCCTTCTGCCTCCAGCCCCAGCCCAGGTGCAGCCCTGGAGCTGCAGCCTGCAGGTGAGGCAAAAGGGCTGGGCTTGGCAGGGAAGTAACTTTACCCCCAGTCCCTCCTCACCCCAAAGCTGCTCCTGGGGAGCTGAGAGTCCCAGCGCTGCTGCCCTGCCAGTGCGTACACTGGGGGCACAGGGATGTGGGGGCAGCAGGAGGGTGAAGGAGGACGCAGGGGCAAAATGGAAGGGGGTAGGGCTTGCACTGAGCGGGATAGGGGAAGTCAAATCTTGGCACACCACTTCTGAAATGTTGCCGACCCCTGGTCTAACCAAAAGCCTCCAAACTCAAGGAAAAAAGTTTGGTTATACACATCATCAGCATAAGGTCCTGGGGCCTCCTAATCAGCCTAAAGATGATGGATGAAATCTTGGTCCCATTGAAATCAATGGCAAAATTCCTACAGACTTCAGTGAGGCCAGATTTTCAGCCATTACCCTATGAACACGAGAGAGCTTGGCCCAGATGGGGCTCTCAGTAGAAAAGTTTGCTCTCACCTGGGCAATGTAAGGGATTTCTTTATTTATTGGATTTGCAAGATCCCCTAACCTCCAATTATTCAGTTGCTGGACACATGCAGAGATTAAAGTAATCTAATGAGGCTTTCATTATAAAATATGGCTCAGAAAACCAGAAGCTGTTCTGTACCCTGTGGCAGCATACAATGGTGGGAGACGGACTTGGACATATGAACAGGGAACTGAAGCTGATGGGGAATTATCAACTTCAACTTGTTCTTTCCCTCTCAAGGGAGGGGAAACATGCCCCTATATATATGGGAGGGTGCCTGATTTAAGAGGCAGCTGAATCTCACTGCTGATTCAGCAATGACCTAACACAAGCAATATTAATACATTGCACATTCATATCTTGGAAACAAGGATCCCAAAGCCAGTAGCATACCTGTGAGTGTGTCAGTGACACCTCAGCGTTGGCTACTTCCACCCCACCTCTTCTAAGCAGCCCAAAGTGTAGTGTCATGAGAAATATACAAGTGCACATACCTTTTAAACCTTTCTTGGGTAGTGCAGCCTAACAAAAAAAAAAAAAGTTCTATTGTTACAAGAATAAAAGCACTAAAAGCAAGACTTGTCATCTAACCTATACTTTTCATGCAAGATGTTAATTCTTTGCATCAGAGAACTGAAGTTCAGATAACTCATGGGCCACATTCATCCCACATCTGACATATCACAATTCCCACCGTGAACTCTGGGTTGCCCATCTAGGAAGTCAGACTCCTCAGTACAAGCCCAGACAACACTAGAAATCGTTCACAATTGAGTCTGCAGCAGGTAGATTACTGTAGCAGACAGGATTTACTATCAAACCCCACCAACACACAAGATCATATTCATTTGAGTATGTCACATGAATGAAACCAAAGTGATCCTGTTCTAGACGACATGAGACTGCTATCCAGTGGTGTTTACTTTAGCCTTACCATTTCCTGGCTTCCAACAGTCCTCTTGCTCCAGTTATTTAGTTTATAAATGTCATTCAGTCTTCACCTTCACATACTGGAGAATTGTTTAGTACAGCACTCATATATAGTTGAGCCTCACCTAGTGAAAGGGAGAGTTAAAATTTCCTGATTCACTTTCATGTTCAATGGGAGCTTTGTGAAATGGAATTCTTTTGCAATTTCTACATGGTATGTTTTCTACCCCTCTGCTTCCTTGGGAAAACCATAAATTGCTTTAAAGACATTAAAGTAATTAAGCCTTGAATAATACCCCTTCATGGTGGGTAAATGTGATTATCTCTGGTTCATGAAAGTACATTTAGGCCCAAAGAGAGTCAATGATTTTCCCATCTGCCTATCTTTCTGGATTGCTTGTTAGTGTGGTGGGTAAGTAAATCAAGTCAAATAAGCCGGAAGCAGGGCTGGGACACATCTTCTGCTGTGCCTAAACCCCAGGGTATCCTTCCTCTCACATTAAATTATGCAATTTTTGGACTATCTATAAAGAAGACACCTAGTTGGAAGCCCCATGGGCACCTTGCCAGGATCAGGAAGGTCACCCTCAATTTGTATATAATCACCCCTGTTTTGACAGGAAGAGGAATAGCCCATAGAACAGGGGTGGGGAACCCCAGGTCTGGGTCTCCCCCACTGGCTTGCCTGGATTCAGCCCCTGAGGCTCAGGGAGCCCCACAACATTGGGGAGCCTGCGGTGGTGCTCTACTCCCCCAACTGCTAGAGGAGTCTACTAGGCTGAACCCCCCCTAGGCTTTGGAAGGGGAATATGGGGAGTGTCTTTTTCCTTTTTGATCTGGGGCCAGGTCAGCAATGGTTTGTTTGTTTTTGCTTCTCACTTGTGTGCGGTCCCTGACTGATTTTTCTGTGGGTCAGTGGCCCCTGACCCAAAAAAGGTACCCCACCCCTGCCATAGAGACTGCAGATCCCAGCATGCAACACTGTTTCTTGATCTGATTGGTCCAGTAGTACAGAAACATGGACTGAAAAGATTGCAGATCCCATCAGGCAAGGCTCCTCGAAGCAAGCACATGCAGCCTGCAGCATCAGCAGCAGCAGCAGCAGGCGGCCCTGCTCAGCTCCATCTTGATTCAAATAACCCCTGAAGCAGGGCTGTGGGCTTCAAGTACTACAGCCGCAGGTTCTGGAGCACAGCAGGCGCTTGGATCGAGATGGAGCACTGTATGCTGGGATGTCCGCAGATTGTCTCAGGGTGGCACCCAGAGCTGTGGGTTGTGCTCTTGTCTGTGACCTCTGTCCTCTTTCGTAGAGGCAGGTCCTACCGACTGCATTTTGGTCACACTTCTTTGGAGTCACTATTGCTGCCATCCCACTCTGGGGGCGAGAGTTCTCTACAGGAGTTAAAATCCACTGGCCGCTTGCCAGCCGCAAGGAGCGACTTTCCCTGGCAAATCCATGGGCCCAGTTACTGCCCAGGGCTGTCCTCCTCCCAGGCGCCTCCATTTCCACCGGGCCTTTTAGGAACCCCACGGGCAGCAAAGGACCTGCCCCCCTCACGCTGGTGTCACTCACCCGGCTGGGGCGTGGGGCGCTCTGAGCAGCACCAGAGGAAGACCCCCCCCCCGGGGGCACCCCCAAGGTGGCGAGGGAAGAGCAGCCGGGGGGGGGGGAGGGGCGCGGAGAGAAAAGCGCCTTCGCCTTTAATTCCAGGAGCTGGCGATTGCCAGGCACCGGCCGACTAGCCAGCGGCTGGAACAGGAGCTGCGGCCTCAGGGCGGCCCTGGCCGGAGGCCCCTCTCCCGGCTTTCACTGCCCCCTCCATGGCCCAGCCCCTGGCACCGGCCAACGCCCGCTGCCCGTTCGGCGGCGGGGCACGCCCTGGTTACCATGGCACCCCGCCTCCGGGAGCGCCCTCCCCGTCCCCGGATATGATCCGTTGTATCCCCCCCCCCGCCGCGCGCGGAGACGGGGGGGAACGTGTCAGCTCTCACCCTCTGGTTGCTGGGATCCCGCCCTGGAGCCGAGACCACAGGGGATCCCGGGAGCGGTAGTTCCCTAGCCAGCTCTCTACCTAGAGAGCCGCTCTGGGGCGGGGAAAGGACTACATCTCCCAGCATTCCCTTGGCGGCCAGCACCGGGAAAGGGAGGAGGAGAGAGCGGGTAAGCTGTCGGGGCTTAGGAGCACCTAGAGGGGTGCGCGGGCGGGCGCCGTGGGCTGCTCATCAGGGAGAATCTTCTGGCGCCCCGGCTTCCAAAACCATCCAGGCTGCATGTTCCGCAGGTCTATGCGCTAGCTGAGGGGGTTGTGGGAATTGGGGGCCCCTTGGGTCCTTAAAGTCTTGGTCTGGGGTGGAGGAGAGAAGCACCTAACTGCAAGGTCAGCAGCTACACAGGGCTGGCGCTGAGAACTGGGAGGCACTAATGCTGCAAGGTTCAAGTATGCTCAGGCTGGGAATTGCTACCTCTCTTAGGGTTGGTAGGTGCAGCTGTGTAAGGCTGTCCTTCTGTTACTGGGCCCATGGCTAGTCAGAGACGCGACAGCCAACACCCAGTACTGGGGACCATTAAGATAGAACCCAAATGGGGTTCCCTAAAGTGAAAATAAGGATTCCACATGAAAATTCCATTACAATAACAACTTATGATTTTAAAAAATTGTGATTTGTTTGTAAACGTGAAATTAAAGTAAATGTTGATCTCATGACCTTGTTTAGCATTTGTTTATTATCCTTACTTATTTGTGGTCTACTTTTTCAGCTCCATATATCAGACTTATTAGGGGGTTCTTTAAAACTCTTGAGTTTAAAAGGGTTCCATGGCCAAATAAAATTGGGAAACACTGAGCTCAAAGATGAATGTACAGAGGAGCGGCAGGAGGAGGGAGGGCAGTCAGCTAGGCAGGAGCCGGTACAGGTGAGAAGCTCCTCTCCCCCACTGCTGCCCATTATCAATATTGTAATTATCACTTGTAGCAGGTGGTTATTAGTTTAATTCAGAAAATTAGGCAAATCATTAGTTGTAGCTCATTAGAAATAAAGCAGACACTGTTTGCTAACAGTTGATAGCTTTCCCCTTATTTAAAAAGGTGATATTTGTGTTGGCAATTTTTTTTAAAAAAAGGCTTCTACTCAGAAATTTCTAGCTCTCTTTATCATTAGTACAATGCTATATTGGGTTTAGTGTTATAGAGTGCTCTGAGAATGTAAACAGAAGGTCACAATAAGTTAACTGAAAACAAATAGGCTGTTTTGGGAAGCTTAGTAATAAAGTTGGGCTGAAAGATAATAAAATTTTACACTACTAGTTGACAACAGCTGCTCTAGAACCTGCTCCCGCCAACTTGCCTCCCCCAGTTTTAGCTCCAATCAGTTTAATAGACTATTCTATTCCATCCAATGTGTTAGAGCAGGGGTTCCTAAACTTTTTGACAGAGACCAGTAAATCCATTTACAAGCTTTTGGAGGTCTGGTAACATTCATTTGCATATTCATTGAGCAAATGATGAATACTCAAATAAGTTGTTTCTGGTCCTCCCAAAGCCCCCAGTGCCAGCTTTAGCAAAGCTTTTGATACAGTCACCCACAATATTCTTGCCAGCACGTTAAGGGAATGTGGATTGGATAAATGGACTGTAAGATGGATAGAAAGCTGGCTAGACCAGAGTTTCCCAAACTTTTTTAATTGGAACCTGTTTTTTTTCAGTACTGTTTTCAGCCCAAAAATACAAATGCATATAAAAAAAATTAAAAATGAATAAATTTTCAGTGTTTCACCCGGCTGCATCCTCCGCCCAGCCTGGGCCAGGGCTTGGGGGACCTGGCGCTGCATGGGCACTCCAGGAGGCGGGAGCAGGAACAGATTGGGGGTAGGATATCTGATTGGGAGGGAGGGTGCAAGGAGGGGTAGGGTTGCCAGGTGTCCAGTTTTGTACCAGACAGTCCGGTATTTGAGGGTTCTGTCCAGGAAACAAATTGAGAAAATACCGGACATATAAAATGGCCGGTATTTTCTAATTAGGTAAGTTTTATTATTAGGTGTATCAGTCTGTAGCTGCAAACTGCCTGGCTGGTAGATGTGCTCATGCTGCCTGAGTGCATCTACCAGCCAGGCAGTTTGCAACTACTCAAGAGAGGGGGTGGGGGTGGGGGAATGGAATCCCCGGGCCGGACTCACTAGTGCGCCTGGGTCTGCATGTGCCCGGGTCAATCCTGCTTCCTGCCAGCTGATTCGCTCCTCACTCCCCCCCCCCTTCTCTTCTCACAATCTCCCCCCAGCCAGCCCCCTCCCCCCACCCCGGCCAGCCCTGCTTCTGGTTCGCCTTCCAGCCCTGCTCCCCCAACCCCGTCCCAGCTGGCCGATTCTCCCCCTTCTCCTCCCAATCTCCCCTGGCCAGCCCCGCTTCCGGTGGCTGGTTCTCCAGTCCTCCTCATGATCTCTCCCCGCCCAGCCCTGCTTCTGTTGCCCGGTTCTCCAGTCCTCCTCATGATCTCTCCCCGCCCAGCCCTGCTTCTGTTGCCCGGTTCTCCAGTCCTCCTCATGATCTCTCCCCGCCCAGCCCTGCTTCTGTTGCCCGCCCACCCAGATCTCCAGCAGAGAGCCCTGCTGCCCCCAACTCTGCTTCTGGGCCCCTCTCCCCCGATCTCCGCTGGACAGCCCCACTGCCCCCAACCCTGCTTCCCGGCAGCCGGTTTCACACACACACACACACCTCCTCCCAGCAGCCATGCTGAGACCCAGTATTTTTTTCCTGTGGCCCGGTATCGGGCTGCGGCCCATAGCTTGGGAAATGCTGGTCTAGGAAGGAGTACTGCAGAAAGGGATCTAGGGGTCATGATGGACCACAAGCTAAACAGGGGTCAACAGTGTGACACTTGCAAAAAACAAAACAAACAAAAAAAAGCAGCAAACATGATTCTGGAATGCATTAACAGGAGTGTTGTGCACAAGACACGAGAAGTCATTCTTCCGCTCTACACTGATTAGGCCTCACCTGGAGTATTGTGTCCAGTTCTGGGTGCCACATTTCAAGAAAGATGTGAAAAAATTGGAGAAGGTCCAGAGAAGAGCAACAAAAATAAAGATCTAGAAAACATGACCTATGAGGGAAGACTGAAAGAACTGGGCTTGTTTAGTTTAGAAAAGAGAAGACTGAGGGGGGACATGACAGCAATTTTCAAGTATCTAAAAAGGTGCTACAAGGAGGAGGGAGAAAAATTGTTCTCCTTGACCTCTGATAATAGGACAAGCAGTGGGCTTAAATTGCAGCAAGGGAGGTTTAGGTTGGACATTAGGAAAAACTTCCTGTTGGTGATTAAACACAAATAAATTGCCTAGAGAGGTTGTGGAATCTCCATCACTGGAGATATTTAAGAGCAGGTTGAACAGACATCTATCAGGGATGATCTAGATGGTGCTTGGTCCTGCCGTGAGGGCAGGAGATGGACTTGATCTCTCTACAATCCTTCCAGTTCTAGTATTCTATGATTATGTATTTCAGTCCAGGTTTAATACACAGAGCTACCTTGTCTGGTTGAAGTGCCAAAATGCCTCTGTGGAAATGTCCAAAGCTAGTGACTTTCACAACAGGGTGCCAAAATAGATAGAGACCACAGGATTATCCTGAAGGAAGCGCTTAAGTTGCTGCTCTTCACTTGTTTTGGAAAAAGGATTTTGGTTAAGAGGACAAACTTAAACCTTTTTCTGGTTTTACAAATGATTTCATAGAAAATTGATTAAAAGCTAAATCTTTAATCTGTTAATACAGAAAGCAATTGTGTCAGTCTCAATTCAGTATTAAAAGGGACATTAACATTTCAGAGAAAGCTCATTGGAAACTCTCAAAGAAAAAAAGCTGTAGTAGTTCCACTAGGACAGCAGTTCTCAAACTAAGGGGCTAGCCTCAACCTCCCAAAAGAGGTGCAGCAATGTATCAAGGATTTTTGAGAGGGTTTTTTGGGAGAGGGGGGAACTCTAGTTGTTAGCCCTAAGTGACTAGGGCTTAGGCAGGACACACTCAAGAGGCAGGGATAAAGAGAATAGCTGGAGCCTTACCATCTGGGCTTGGGCTTTTTTTTCCTCCCTTCCTCAGTCCTTCACCTGGAAATGGCAGGGCTCCAGCTGTCAGCCCCTCAGGATGGCAGCAGCAGCACAGATCTTAAGGGTGGCAAAGGGGCATTGCCAGCCTGCAGCTGCTCCTCTGCCTCCATAGCTAGGTGGTATATATATTTGGGGGAGGGGGTGCATAAACAACTACAGATACAAAGGAGGAGGGCCTGATCAGATAAGTTTGAGAACCACTGCACTAGAAGGGATTGCTCAAAGTTTCCATGCAACACCTGTTTGGATACACTACATCACAGAGCAAGATCAGTGGGTCTAAGATCCCAAGACCCACACCAACCAATTTTTGCTTTCAAATACTGGCAAGCACTGGTTTCACAACTGGTCAGCTTTGCAATTTCCACTAGCAATGTTGCTTTAGACAGCATACCTATCTGAGTGTTTGTAAAGTGCTTTGCAGATGTGAAGTACTATGGAAACAAAAAATTAAAAAAGATGACAGAATTCCCATTAATTTGCTCGTGGCTGAAATTTGCATATTTTGGGGGAGGTGTGAGTGGGGGAAATAGCATCACTTGTTTTTTCTCTAAAGCTACCATTAGTTGAGAGCCTCAAAGAGGGGAGGGTGCCTGGGATGGACATGGAATATGGTGGTATAAGGGAAACTGGCAGATTGAAGGGAGAAAGGATGCAATCAATACCACAGCTAAAGTTCACTGAATGGTTTGACTGAGCTAGAGCTCCTGAAAGGAAAAGGAGTATAACTCCCAATTAGGGATGTTAAAAAGTGTGGGGCTTTTTTGGTAAATGTGTAACCTCAGCGGTTACATGTTTACACACAAGGACGAGGCAGCTCCATGGAAGCCGGTGCACATGGGGAGCTGGCAAAAGCTGGCTCCCCATGAGCACCAGCTCTCAGAGCTGCCTGTCCCTCTCCCCTTGCACTGCTGCCTCTGATACAGGATAGGCCAGCTCCCTGTGAGCACTGCCCCCCTTCCCCCCACAGTGCTACCTCTGAGACACGGCAGGGAGAGAACTTGTGTGTAACCATTTAACAGTGCACCCGAACACATTCCTACTCCTAATTGCATCTGGAAGCTTCTGCTGCAGGGAGGGAGGTTCAGGCAGGGGGACCTGATGTTATGGAAGGACAATGTTATGCTCAAGGAGACAGGAGTAATGAACTTTGAGAGAAGTGGATTAAAATGTAGAATATCACAGAGCTTTTATTAAGACCCAGTTTAAACCCTTGGATTCTGACCAGCTCACATAGGCATCCCTGTGCACAGCAAGATGTAGGAGGATTCAGACAGCAGCTGTGCATA
The DNA here is from genome assembly GCA_032595735.1 of Pelochelys cantorii. Taxonomy (NCBI): domain Eukaryota; kingdom Metazoa; phylum Chordata; order Testudines; family Trionychidae; genus Pelochelys; species Pelochelys cantorii. The sequence goes on from CM064344.1 coordinate 19,868,995, forward strand.
TGTGATGCACCATTGTGGCACAAGGGTGTTGTTAAGTGTGTTTTTTAAGCAAGATAGCTGTTCATCAGCAGCTATTGCCTGAATGCAGTGAACTACTTAGTAGTAAAATCCTACTGTTTTCCAAATGAACAACCTCTGCCATTAGCAGGTTGACAAATGGAAGCTTTGCATGAATCTGTACAATATCCCACAATGTTTAAAAGGCTCATTTCTCAATTATTATAATTGCACTTTAAAAAAACACATCCACGTCTTATGCACACACTCTAATTTCCCGCACCCTACCCCGTCAATATATAAAAGTGGGAAGAGATGCTACAATTATTTACTGTCCTATGGTTATTGGGATTTCAAAGATTTGATTCAGGTGCCTGAAGGAAAGGCAATGACATCCAATTTCTAAACTGGACAATTGTGTGTTTCTTAAAAAAAACATTTTCACAGCTTGGCTTGCATTGGTTTCAGATGCTTGTGGAAAGACTCATGAACCTGTAGGGGAGAGGAAAAAAAGGATATTAGATCAAAATAATTTTTGTTGTTTTTATTTTTAAAAACACATTTTTGATTCTTCAGGTTATTTATACAAATAGAAAACCAGTGAAACAGCCACCTCTGCAGTATGAGGGTAGCAGTCAAACAGGGGAAATCTGTCCAGAACACAGGAACAAACTGCCTCCCACAACTATTCTCACAAGATGGGCCATGGAATCTTTCAAGTGTTTAAAATATATTAACTCCCCACAGTGAACTGCATGCTCTCAGTTGATCTTGGAAGAATGACCCTGCTGGGATTCCTAACAGTGTTTACAAGAAGTTTGGCTTTAATCTCAGGTCTGAGATACCTAATTTACTATGGACCTCATCACGGCAAGTAAAAGTGACAATATATTGGTAGGGTACTGTATTCTAGGGATGTTAAATTTAGATTAATTAACTAATCAAATAGTTGATGGGATTTCCATCAACTATTTGATTAGCCGATAAGGGCACCTCCGCCTTTGATCTGTAGCAAGAGCCTGGGGCCAGCAGGGGACTGGCCCCATACTCCCTGTGGTGCCTGAGCCTGAGCCTTTGAAATGTACAAGAGCCCCACCAGGGCTCTTGTACATTTCAAAAGCAGAGCCCATCAGAACCAGCGCAAGCAGATTGCTTTAGTCCCTGCTTGCACCGTTTCCCACTGTGCCTCTACCTCCCTCCCCTCATCCCATGGAGATGGTGCTGGGGGGAACTGACTTTTAAGACAGCTCCCCCCCCAGCACTGGCTCCTGCCCCCTCCCCGGTTGCTGCCTTCTCCGATAGAGACAACAAGGGGGGAAGCGACTAGATGCATCACTAGTCGACTAGTCACTTACATCCCTATGGTATTCTATCCTGTTTACCAAGATGGAGAACTTTCCCTGGCTTGCAACCATACAGATCTCTGGTTTTTGTCTACTGCAGCTACAAACTGATTCAGAAATGCAGCAAATATTCTCAAAAATCTAGAGGACAACTGTCAGTTTCTTTCCTCATTAAAAATAGCCACACTTTGTTTTAAGGCTTTTTATTTTTGCCCCCGAATCTTCCAGCAGGGCTATTGTAGTTGTGTGTAGTTGCTTTAGGCTGAATCATTTGGCTCTAGTTCAGGCAGAGTAGGAGTTAGCAGGGAGAAATAAGGGTTCCTCCTTACCTCTGTTTTGTTTAGTGGGGATTTCTTTGCCCATTCAAACATATTCTCGTAGATATTGCCATCATACCGGCCAAGCACAGATCCAAGGTGATTATCATGAAAATCAAAGGCATCAACTAGCGCTACAGCATTGGGACGGATTGCAGCCAAGAGCTCCTTCACACGCTGGTACACCTGAGTAACCTGGGCATTGGTCAAAATGCCCGCCTGGGACAAAAGCCAAGGGACTTATTAGAACAGAATCTAATTACAGACACGAGATCTCATGGTTCTATGTGGAAGATTAGACTGCAGGTCAACTTTCCCCTACAAGGAAGGCCAGTTTGTCAAAACACTTTCCTCTTAGGAACAAACTGCCAAAGAATTAAAGTGCTTCTATTTTAACCCACCAAAAATCAAAAGTTCTCTCTGTTTTCATAGCTGTTTGGTAAATGCAGGAGGTGGCAATGAAAGACCATACTTGTCAGTACAAACTTAAACCCCCCACTGTTTGTACAAATATGCTCTAGCACAGGGATGGGCAAAAGGGCCTCCGCAGGCTGGATCTGGCCTGCCAAGCGGGTGGATCCAGCTCGCAGAGGCCCTGCCGCTCCCCCATCCCCAGGCAGTTTCCTCCACCCTGTCAAGAGCACGTGGCACTTGGAAGTGCCAAGCGCTCCTGACCGGGCTGGAGGAGGCTTTGCGTGCTTCCCCACCCCCAGGCCAATCAGGGCCTGGGAGTGGAGGAGCGTGTGAAGTTTCCTCCCCCCTGGCCCCACCCTGTGAGGAGCATGCAGCACTTAGAAATGCCGTGCGCTCCTGGCAGGGTGGGAGAATACTTTGTGCGCTCCCCCGTCCCCAGGCCCTAATTGGCCTGGGTGCAGGGGAGTGTGCGAAGCCTCCTCCCACCCTGCAAGGAGCGCATGGCACTTTTAAGTGCCATATGCTCCTCACAGGGCAGGGACAGGGTGGAGGAAACTTCGCACACTTCCCCCCCCCCCCCAGGCCAATCAGAACCTGGGGACAGGGAAGTGTAGAAAGTCTCCTCCCAGACAGGGGTATGGGCACCTAGTGGAAGGGGGCTGGCAGGCAAAGGCAGGGAACCCGGAAGTATCCCAGCCCCGCCCCTTCTGCTCGAGGTCCCGTCCCCTCCGGTGTGGCCCGGGGCCACTTCAGAAATTTTTTGCCCACCCCTGCTCTAGCATCATAGGAGCTGATAGAGAAAAGTAGCTTGTCTTGTACCACTTGGATACTCTGACCGGAAACTATCTAGGTGAGAGATTTTTGAAGATCAAGCCCTTTTCTTCTTATCTATTCATGAGCACTTCCCACACTGGGGTCTGTACAGAATTATTGACTTATCACATTTGCATGATATCCATCTCTTATTACTCCCCTGCTTGACAATAAGCAGCCTATTAGTCAAAGAACAAAAAAAAACCCCAATTAAGCTAGTCTAAGGAGATGAGTCCTCAACCATAACCTAATGGCCATCCAACTCTGCCTTTGGAGGGCTGCAAGAGGAAGCTAATTCCAGAGCTCCATCTGAAATAGCTCTGCCTTCTGCCAGGTTTAACCCTGGAGTTCCCAAGCCTGAACAGCCCAGATAATTGCAGTTGTCTTCCATTTCAGAGCAACTTCACATCAGAGCACACTGTAGCCCTTAAGATATGGGATACTGAACTGAGATACTGACCTGCAGGAAATCCCCTGTGTGTTTACTGATTCCATAGAGTGCATACAGGAGACACAGATTGTTCATCACGGCATGGACAGCTGCATCATTAATTTCTGAGAGCTGTGCTGTGAAGAGCTTCACCACCACATAATGACAGTGTGCCTGCAAAAGCAAACAAAAATAGTAGGGAATCCAAGGCCAGAAGCAGAAGCCAGGAAAATGTAAGGTTAAGATGATTCCAAAATATCTTACTACCCCTATAAAAAAGATTCTCCTGCATCCCACAGGAACAAGCCATGCAGAGGGCTGGGGCTGCCCACAGCCAGGCCCTCCTCTCCCCACCTTTTTCAGTGGCCAGGGAAAGCAGGGCCGGCGCAGCTCCGGCCACCCCCTCCTCCACAAGGAGACGTGGGAGCTCCGGGGGGGGTGGGGCTGCAGTTGTGAGTCCTTCCCTGGAGCTGGGGGGGAGGGAGCAGCCACAAGCCATGCATCCTTCCCCAGAGATCCAGGGAGGCAAGGGTGGAGGGGAGGGTGCAGACATAAGCCACACAGCCCTGGGCGCAGCGAGATGCATGGCCCTTCCCCTCCCCATCTGCTGGGGATGGGGGAACAGAAGCCACATGGAGCTGGGAATTGAATGGTCCCTATCCTCCCCTGCTCGTGTATGCAGAAGGGGGGGGGGGCACAATCCACACAGCCTCTCCCCTTCAGAGTGCTGGGGCGGGGGGAGCTGCTGCAGTGGAAGGGAAGGTGCATGGGGGCCTCGCAAGGTCTTGCAGCAGCCCCCCCCCCCCCACTGCTGGGGAAGGGGGGAGATGAGGCTGGCTCGTCCACTCCCCCCCCCGACAGCTGGTAGAAGGAAGAACTGGGCCAGCCTCGGCTAGCTCAACCCACCCCACAAAGGCCAGAGGGAGAGGAGTGGGCCTGGCCATGGTTTTGGCCTGGTCCTACCCCTCCCCCACAGCCGGGGGGAGGGAGAGGGCTGAGCCTGGCCGCAGCTTTGGCCTGGCCCAACCCCCCAGAGGCCAGGGAGGAGAGGGCTGGGCCTGGTATGGCCTCGGCCAGGAGAAGGGGGGTTAGGGCTAGGCCGCAGTGGGGAGATAGGTTGGGGGGAGGGGGGGGAGAAAGGGCTTGGGCGGGGAGGGAGAAGGGGCCTGAGCTGGCGTGGCTGCAGCTCAACCATCCCCAGTGGAGGGTGGAAGAGCCAGGGTTGCCTATAGGGTTGTCAGGTGTCCGGTACTGACCTGGACAGTCCGGTATTTTCGCCTCCTGTCCGGTAAAAAAAATTCAGAAAATAATGGACACCTAAAATGTCTGGTATTTTCTGATTTTTTCCTGGCTAGAAGGCGAAAATACCCGGTGCTTACCTGGTTCTGCAGGGGAGCTGTCTGGCCCAGAGCAGGAAGATAAGATGGCGGACGGCCAAAAAGACTCAAAGGCATTTCTTAAAGGGGCCATGCTGTTTTTGGGGGTTTTTTTTTGGGCTTAGCTCTTGGGGTCCTGTTTTTTTTGCTCAACAACTTTGGTCCCGTCCCCTCCCCCCCCCCCGATTTTCCCCCCCTCAACAGAATTTTTTCCCTGATGGGTTTTTTTGTTGGGGGAGGGGGAGGGCAGGGTGTTTGGTATTTTTGGTTAAACCATCTGGCAACCCTAGTTGCCTACCCCCTATGAGAGCACAGCAAGCAGGGGGCACCATGCCCCTTGCGATTAATTAATGACAATACTAACCTCAGATGCTCGCACCAGGTCAACAGAGGTTCGGTTCCAGGAATCCTCCTGGCTCTTCCTGCGGTTCAGCTCAGCTTGCAAGTTCTTTGCTGCAGCTTCAACAAGCCTGTTTCGGTGAAGAAAGAAACAGAGTCTGCAAAGTGGCACCATACCAACAATACTAACTACAGCAAATTCACAGAAACTGGCTTATGTTTTGCTGATGCATTAGGCATGGAAGAGCTCAATTCTCACTGACACCTTGACACCCAATATTTACCAGTGTCATGTAATTAGGATATGTTTTGTACAAAGTAGGTCTTGAGGTATCATTCCAAAAGTCTTGATCTTCTAAACGTTAATATCTCATTGGATTGTGCGTGTTATTGCATGTGAAATGATGAAGTTTGGCCATGTGCATGTTAAAAAACATGTTGTGACGTTCAAAACACCCACAGGCAGAAACATCTCAGAGACAGCATTTCACTACAGGAACTGTTTGACCCAGGTCACAGCAAATGAGCTTTCCAGCAAGTGGGAAGTAGATATAAAAAGGGCACAATGACATCATGGGGACCTCACTCGCCCAAACACCACTATACCTGGAAACATCTGAGGAACAAAGACTGAAATGCGTCAAGTGATGGCCACAGGCTAGAAAGAGTTTTAGCCTGTGTAAGAAAACCTGGGAAACTTGTACCTTAAGAATCTGCCAGACTGTTATCACTCAGGGTGAGAATCTGCTAATTTGTATCTTACCTATATTAGTGTGTTAATAAATAAACAAAACCACAAAATTGAGTTTAAGTTAATCTGCTTTGTTCTGTTTGTTCTCCTTTATACCCACGTAAAATCCCATTTAATTGGTTAACTGATTAAACATCTGGGTGGACTGGAGCACCCCTGTCTGCGGTGGGCTCCACTGGTTAACCAGTTAACCGTTTGACCTTTCACATCCCTATCTACCTTTGTTTACTATGTATTTTAGAAACTGTGTGTGTGCAACAAGGATTCCTGTGGCACCTTACAGACTAACAGATGTATGAGAGCATAAGCTTTCGTGGGCAAAGACCCACTCTGTCAGATGCATGTAGTGGAAATTTCCAGAGGCCGGTATAAATATGCAGGCCAGAATAAGGTTAGAGATAACGAGGTTAATTCAGTCAGGCCCACTTCTAGCAGCTGATCTGGAGGTGTGCACACGCATGCGTCTGTGAGTCTGTTTGTTCAAGAACTCCTCCTAAACATATTCAAAAGCTTCAGTGGGGAGTTGAGTTAGTCTGAAACAGGAAAAACTTAAAAAACAAATAGTCTAGTAGCACCTTAAAGACTAACAAAACATGTAGATGGTATCATGAGCTTTCGTGGGCACAACCCACTTCTTTGCCTGTCATCTGAAGAAGTAAGTTGTGCCACAAAAGCTCATGATACCACCTACGTGTTTTGTTAGTCTTGAAGGTGCTACTAGATTATTTGTTGTTTTTTAAGTTTTTCCTCCTACACAGTAAGAGCTAGGACAGGGGTGGGCAATAATTTTTGATGGGGGAGGGAGGCACTCCAAGATTTTGGAAAGCCATCAAGGGCTGCACTCTTCCATGATATTAATGGAGGAGGTGCAGGGTCTGGGATGGAGGTTGGGTACAGGAGGGAGAATGGGGTCTGGGAGGGAGTTTGGGTAAAGGAGGTTGTTGTGACCTAGGGCTGGGGTACAGGGGTTTAGGTTGTAACCTAGGACAGGAAGGGATTGTGACTTGGGGTGCAGAGATTTGGGTTGTGACCTAGGGCAGAGGACTGGGGTGCAGAGGTGTGGGATGTGACCTAGGGCAGGAGGGGGTTGTGATCTGGGGCAGGAGATTGGGGTACAGGAAGGTGCAGGGGTTTGGGCTGTGACCTAGGGCAGGAGGGGATTGTGACCTGGGGCAGGAGATTGGGGTGCAGGGTCTGCGAGGATTCAGGAGCAGGACAAAGCGTTTGGCTTACGTGTAGGGAGGCAGAGTGGGCAGGGGAAGAGAAGGACTGGGGTGCCAGAGGCAGGCTCTGAGTGAGAAACTTGCCTGGATGGCTTCTAGTCAACAGCCCAGCAGGGTTCTCAGGTAGCTTCCCTGCCCTCCCCCCCTCAGGCTGCAGGGAGCATGTGCATTGGTGAATAAGAGCCTGAGGGGAGGGAGGGCAGGGTGCTTCCTATGTTGCCTGTTCTTCAAACAGACAGCTCCCATTGGCCAGAAATTGGCCAATGGGATTGTGCAGGGGGCAGGAGCAGCCTGTGAAGCACCACTCCCCCCCTTCCTGGACTTACAGCTGAGAAAGAGAAAGGGATGTGGCAGCCACTTTTTTGAGTGGTGTGGGGAGGAGGTCGCAAGGCAAGCAGGCGTCTGGCCCAAGGCTCCCCGCTGCATCCGCGGGCTGGATCTGGTGGCTTGGCAGGTTGGATTTTGCCCAGCCCTGAGTTAGGACCACCAAATTTGCTTCCTCTTATCATAATTCAAAGCAAGATAAAGGTTTGGATGTGCTTGGAATTAGATTGTTTCTCAAAATGGAAAGAAAGGGGTCTGATGGGGGGACAGTTATGCTGTAGAACAGGGGTGGGGAACCTTTTTTGGGCTGGGGGCTGCTGACACACAGAAGAATCAGTTGGGGGCATTACACAAGTGAAAAGCAAAGCGAGAAGCCCCTGACTGAGAAGGAAAAAGGCACTCCTCACATTCTCCTCGCACACCAGAGCCTAAGGGTTTCCAGGCTAGTAGATTTTGTATGCTCCAGTCCTGTGGGTACATGGCAGGGGGGCTGGAACACCAGTGCGGGCTCCCCAATGTGAAGCCTCAAGGGCTGGATCCAGGGAAGCTGGGGACCGCATCTGGCTCTTGGCTCCCCACCCCCGCTGTAGAATGACCACAAAGGACAGCAAGGGGCCAGAGACGGGGACTGGGACAGCAGGGGTGGAGAAAGGGACAACTATCTACTATATATTGCAGAGAGAGAGAGAGAGAGAGAGACAGAGAGTGAGTGAGTGTGTGTGTCCCAGCTGTGCCCACAGATGCTTCTCACCTGGGCCCAAGCTACTGTGGTAAGAGAGAGCTGAGGTTGTGCTCTTTCTGGGGCAGCCAGCATCTCCAACCCCACCCTAGAACAATGATTTAAATGAAGAAAAACAAAACTTATTTGAATTAAGGACCCCAGCAACGCCAGGTAAATCTTCTAGTAGTTAAATCAAATGATATCTTGTTTATAATATAACCCAGTTTGTGCAATTCATATCTGGAGGGGCAAGATGCTGTGCATACCTTTCTCTATATTGAAGGAGAGGGTGAATTTTTAGGAGCTCATACTATGCAGATCTTTCTATATAGTGCAAGACAGTATTATTTCAGAAGTGTTCCCCAAAAGGGGAGTGAACATGAGTGATGGGTGAGTCCTCTTGCACAGAGCTGACTTCATTCTGTATCTGCAGGTGGCTGTGGTCCTACTTGTATGTGTGCTACAAGAGGCCAAAAAGCCTCATTCAACAAAGCAGAAAGGGAATCCAGGCTGGTGAAACAGGAGCGGCTTAGTGAAAACTCCAATACAACACGTGGCATTCCAGACTGGGGGAGGGAGGTGTCCTATCCATCATACTCCTCTCATCCCAGCATTTGCTATTCAAGAACCTACATGTTCACTAGTGCATCTAGGATGGCATGTCTACAGTAGAGTAATATGAGCACAGCTTTAAGGAAATAAGATTAAAATAAGCCTCATGCTAATGAGACAAATATTCAAGCAGCTTTATGTCCTCATTTAGTGCCTGTGCTGTTTTTTCCTTTCCCCAGATATAGGGCTTTATATTAGGATTGACTCTACTTGCAACATGGTCTGCAGTGATCACTATTTTAACCTCTTCAGGAAAATATCTGCAGTTTAATGTTGGTGTCTGCAAGTTCGAATTTACATCAAAGCCCCTCAATCATCTGCAGAGAGCTGAAAAGCTTAGCTTATGGAAAATTTAGATGGTAAATTTTTTGTTGAAACACTTAAGTATCTGAGGTTGGGTACACTCAGCAGGAAGCATCATTTCTTGAAGACTGAAACATGCTTCACTTAATGCAGGATAAATGCAATCTGCAGACCATAGGTTGTATAGCGCTGCATTAAATAGAACAGTTTAGCTCTATTACATTTCCCATCAACATTCAAATTCTATAGCATTCTACTAATACACAGTTCTGTACATTAAGTTGTGAACTCACCTTGATGCTCGCAGTTTATATGCCTCCACCAAGCTTGCTGGTTCATTGATGAGCACCGTTGTAGGCCTAGCAGCCACCTGCTGTGGCTGGATACGTTGCCCTGAGAGGTCATTAAGATAGGACACCATGCCACTAACCAGCTGACCTGAACTAACTTGGGTGTAACTTTTGACCAGGAACCTAAATTAAAAAAAAAAAGATTGCATTGCACCATTCATTTAGGTACCGAGTAGACAGATTAACTTTAGGGTGTAGCCAGTAGTACTAGCCAATACACAGGACTTGCATACACTTGCAGTTTAGCAGAAGCCAGGGAAGGGGACAGAAATATATAGATTCAAAAGAAAGAAGACTGCTAGTTAGGGAGGGTAGACAAGAGGTCTGTGTGCCCTTCTGACCATCTCTCCAAGCACATGGACAACTTATAACTAGGTAGGGAGATCTCGAGAGAAGTCACCTCACCTCGCAGTCTGCAACATCATGACAGTGTTTTCTCCCTCGTACGTGCAGGATGGGGTGAAAGTGACATAGATATCAGGAAGACCACTGCAACGAGAGTAGCCATGCCCACCACATGCCATTCGACATTCTTCGATGCCAGTATTGGCGGTCCATGAAGTGAATGCCTTTAGCCCTGCAGACAATGCGTGCAGCTAAGGAGAAAAGCAGAAGTAGTAGCAGTTAAGTCTATTACATTAGGCTGTTGCTTTGTCACAGATGCCATTCCATTTGTATTTCCATTATTAGCTCACAAGAAAGGTGGGCTTCAGCAGAAGCAGCCAACAGACTAAACATACTGTACAATCAACATCACCTACCTGCTACTCATCAGTGTCAGTCAGTCTTTATCTTTTGTTGACCCCAATGATAATATCAGAAGTTAGTGCTAGAACACACTTATTAGGTCATCCAGCCCATTTCTATACACTGTATCACTCTACAGTGTAAAGCCCAATGCTTTGTCTAGTCTACAAGACAAAGATTGTTTTCACTGAATTTTGTTATTTCACCTTATTCCTTCAGCCATCCACTGGCCACTATTTGGAACTTACTGCACCTTGCAACCCCACTCGCACAAAGCTGTTAGTTCTGCCAGCATGTTTAATTAATATCAGTTCTGCCCTGGTTCATTGGAAACACGGTACAGTGGCTTCAACAGAGGACTTGAAGTCAAGACTCCTGGATTCCATTCTCAGCTCAGCACCCACATTCTGGGTGATCTTGGGTGAGTGACTAACTCCCACACTTTTAAATGTGCAGTACATAGATCCAAATATAAGGATGTCTCTGGATGAGTCAACAGCAGGAACTGAATCCAGAATCTCTGGATTTGAAAATCTCAAGCCTCTATTGTTTGCTCAAGAGACCGGGGACCAATAGCTCACGTGCCACAGCAGCTTTTACATGCATCACCCTCCAGCCTTTAGATAGGACAATTACCTCTGGCAGCTCGCTCAGGTCCCCCTGATTGATGTCACCAGTGATACGGTGGTAGGTCTTTTTCATGTAGGCTCCAACAAAGTGAAAGGCGTACGCAGTTGCCAAGAGAGGAAAGAGTTTGTATTGTTGTGTTTGATAGTCCAAGATCTGGGGCTCTGGCTCCCTGTAGCAAAACATGAAAGTCACAACAGTGACTGCTACCAAGTTTCTGCAGACATCCTGCACAGCAGTAAGAGCTTGCCTACATGGCATTTGAATGTCAGATACTAATTGGCCCTCATGGACCTTGCTGCCATGCACTAAAAGTGCCCAAGCATGTTTTCATATAGTCCCATTTCATTAACATACACTAGGCCATTTTTAGTGCAAGCCAACTAAGTCTACACAGGCCAATAAGCGTGACACATGCTAGCATGCACTAGAATGTATACCTCTACGGTGCAGAATAAGGCATGGTGTTCATAGAGAAGTATTAAGTGATTTGTTAGTGAGTGACTAACTCCCACATTTTTAAATGTGCAGTACATAGATCCAAATATAATGATACCTCTGGATGAGTCAACAGCAGGAACTGAATCCAGAATCTCTGGATTTGAAAATCTCAAGCCTCTATTGTTTGCCCAAGAGACTGGGGACCATTAGCTCAGCTATTATGTCTAGTGGGAATGTTAGGGTTGGGTTTCACTAATGTATGCAAAGACAAAGGAGAAAATAGAAGATTACACAGGTTTGGGAGCCACACAGTATATGCAGGGGGATAAGTGGGTTCCCTGGTAGGAAGGCTTACACAAGTGGGGACTTGGATCTACGCACAACAGAGGCCAGAATACTTGAGAGTCTAAAAGCAGGAGTGCTGGCAAATGGAAGAGATGACTGGTTGAAGTTTTTTCAACTGAAAATCAAAGTGACAATTCCCTGGCAGCTTGCCTGGAACTTGTCAATTCCACTTTCCTGGAGAACTGCCAAGGCAGAGAAGGCTTCAGGATGTCCCATCTCCCAATCTCTGGGAGTCACTGAAGCAGAAACAGGCCCTGGGACTCCCCACCTCCTCTCCCACTCCCATTCCCCCAAAATGCTTGCCTTTTGTCTCACATCCATTTATTTTTGTCATTTCACTTCATGACACAGGCAAGCCCTTCATTTCACTGCAGCTACTACACTTACCCTGGCTTTAGCTCAGACTGGTGCCTCACTGAACTGTAGCGGATGGCAATGGTACAAGCCCTGCACAATGAGCGAGCAGAATCTCCCACAATGAGGGACCGAATGAATACCATGGTCCCGTAAGTCAGCTTGTCACTGAGTGGTTTCACATATGTGCCATCTGGTTCAACCTAGCAGAAAGACAGAATATTGACCCAAAAGGTTTCCTGCATTCTAAATTCCAGCAGTAACTGCCACTTTGCTGTAGAGCAGAATGTATGTGAGCACACCTACCAAGTGGCATCTATACTTCACAAGCCTCTATTAAAAAAATCCACAGTATTACAAGTCCAATTTCCCCTACCTTGCTGAAGAGTTTTCAAAGTGGCTCTCAATGTAAGTAGCTGCAAGCAAAAGGATGAAGGCTGCAGAGTCAGTTTGACATTTATCTGAAATTCCTTTCCCATTCAAGAAAAGGGCAAACCAACAGACGTTCTTGTAAAAGTGACTACACGCATGTCTACTGTTCTAAACGGTTTGACACTTTTCTAGGCGCATCATGGAGAGCAGAATTACAGTTCTACAGAGGTCTATGCAGGCACAACTCTATGGTCTTTAGCTATATCAGCCTGGATTCTGATCACATTATGTCACATTTAATATGGCTGAGGAAACCTAAAAAAGTCATGTACTCCTAAGCAGTACTTGCAAACTTCTAAACATAAACCCAGAGTACTACAGGAAGTGGTAATAGTTCAGTGGATGGCATCTTCCCTCTGAGTCAGTAATTAATTACAGTCACACGGTGCTTGCTAGAGGTGTTGCCTTTTGGATGAGTCCTAAAATGGCCATTTAAGATTATACTTCACTGCAGCTATGGCATTTCTCCTAAGGGTAGAGTTGTAAACATCTATGGCTGGTCATATTCCAATTTGGGTAATTACATTCTGTCTCTAAATTCCTGCAATAGTTTCTAATGAATGCAGTATTCAACCTCAAGCTTTCTGACCACGCTTATCATATGGTGGTGTTATATTTGTTAAACAGCTGCCACATCTACTCCTGCTGTGCAAAGTGACTGTGTATAGTTCAGAGTGCTTTGGGATTAAGAGCAACTGCAGAAATGAAAGATATTGAACTTACTCACTGGAGCCATGGGATATGAAATGAAGGGGGATTATTTAAAATGAAAAGGGTTGCACAGGAAACGTAAATTACATGTTAGTAATAAGACCCATTTAGTCAGAGCAAGAGGAAGTTCTGAAGACTAAGAAACAAACCCTTCTTGCTCCTGGCTTTATAATATATGGCTAGAAAGCCTTTGGAGATCCTAGAAAATACAATGTTATAATTTCTTTCACACATAGCTCAACAGCAACCCCTCTGGCAAATTAAGGGTTGAATTTGACAGGCTCCTAAAGGATGCAAGCTTGCTTTTAGATAGCAAAGTTGTGAGATGTAAGACTTTCAGTGTGGAAAATGGGAAAAAAAAAAAAAAGGGATCCTCCTGACCAGAGGATCCCAAAGAAAACCCATCAGTAAGAAATGGGGCTGGATGTAACCCAGAGAGAGAAGAGTTAAAGTATTTTGAAAATGCTGTGCCATCAAAAAAACTGTTAATGACTGGCTCCAGAACTCACTCCTTTACCTTGGCATACTTCATCAGCATGTTCTCCCGGGGAATGCGAAAGTTGTCCATTTTTAAGTAGCCATTGTCCATTTCATCATAACCAAATTTTGGTCCAATGTCACCCACTGTAATACCTGCCATAGAACAAACAGTGGGAGAGAATCGGAATTAACAATAGATGAATAAGCATCAATAAGCATCAGAGGGTAGCCGAGTTAGTCGGTAACTGGAAAAACGTAAACGAGCAACATCTTAGGGTATGTCTACACTACAAAGTTAATTCGAACTAACAGCTGTTAGTTCGAATTAACTTTCATAGCGTCTATACATACAAACCGCTAGTTCGAACTTAATTCGAACTAGCGGAGCGCTTAGTTCGAACTAGGTAAACCTCATTCTACGAGGACTAACGCCTAGTTCGAATTAAGTAGTTCGAATTAAGGGCTGTGTAGCCACTTAATTCGAACTAGTTGGAGGCTAGCCCTTCCCAGCTTGCCCTGGTGGCCACTCTGGGCCAAACCAGGGAAACTTTTCTGCCCCCCCCTCCCGGCCCCGGAGCCCTTAAAGGGGCATGGTCTGGATACAGTGCTCGTGCCAGCTGCAAGCCTGCCAGCACCGAGCCAGCAGACCCTGTACCTGGCACGGCACGAGCCAGCCAACCGCTGCCACCCAGCTCTCCGCCTCTTCCCAGGACCAGGCTGGCGGCTCCCAGGAGCCTTCCCAGGGCAGCAAGAGGCGGGTGCCCGCCTGGTCTAGTGCGGAGATCGTGGACCTCACTGAGGTTTGGGGGGAGGCCTCCAACGTCCACGACCTCCGCACTAGGCACAGGAATGCGGCCGTCTAGGGCAGGATAGCTGCCAGCCTGGCCCACCAAAGGCCACATGCAAACTCAGGAGCAGGTTTGCATGAAAATCAAGTTGGTCCAGTGAGACCCCCGACCCTGAGCCCTGAGCTTAGAACATAAGAACGGCCGTACTGGGTCAGACCAAAGGTCCATCTAGCCCAGTAGCCTGTCTGCCGACAGCCGCCAACACCAGGTACCCCGGAGGGGATGGACTGAAGACAATGGCCAAGCAATTTGGCTCGTGCCATCCACCTCCAGCCTTCCACAAACAGAGGCCAGGGACACCGTTCCTACCCCCTGGCTAATAGCACTCCATGGACCCAACCTCCATGAATTTATCTAACTTCTCTTATAGTTCTAGCCTTCACAGCCTCCTGTGGCAAGGAGTTCCACAGGTTGACTATGTGCTGTGTGAAGAACTTCTTTCGCTTATTAGTTTTAAACCTGCTATCCATTCATTTCATTTGGTGTCCTCTAGTCCTTCTATTATGGGAACTAATGAAGAACTTCTCTTTATTCACCCTCTGCACACCACTCATGCTTTTATAGACCTCTATCATATCCCCCCTCAGTCTCTTCTTTTCTAAGCTGAAAAGTCCCAGTCTCTTTAGCCTCTCTTCTTATGAGACCTGTTCCAAATCCCTAATCATTGTAGTTGCCCTTTTCTGAACCCTTTCCAAGGCCCAAATATCTTTTTTGAGGTGAGGAGACCACATCTGTACATAGTACTGAAGATATGGCATACCATCGTTTTAGACTTCCCCTCCTCCTTCTTCCCCTGGCTTCCCCCTTCCAGCTCCCTCTTCCCAGGTTTCCCCCTCCCCTCTCCCACCCTCTCTCTTCCCCTCTCCCACCTCCTTTTCCCAGTCTCCCCAGAGGTTAATCCCCCCCCCCCCAGTTTTGTTAAATAAAAAGAGTTTCTATTTTTGAACACGTGTCCTTTATTTTTTACATCAGGAAGGGGGGCTAGGGAAGGGTAAGTGGAAGGAGGTGAGGGAGGAATGGGGCACGAGCCCCCAATGGGGAGGACTGGGGTGGCTCTGCGGGCTCCTCGGGGTGGAAGGCTCTCCTGCAGGGCCTCCTGGACCCTGACAGCCCCCCGATTGACACCCCCGGATGGCAGCCTGTGGCAAGTGCAGCCGGGATGATGGCCGAGTGCTGTGATGTGCCAAGTTTGGGCACTCAGGGCACTCAAAGACAGGACTGCTTTGCTGTCCCTTATCGAGGTAGACAAGCAAGCGGGGAAGCCTGAGAACTGTCTGTCCGGGGTGGGGGGTCGGGTCCCTTTAAGGCCAGCCCTTGGCTAGCCTGAGGCAGCAGCTCCACGCTCTAAGTCCTAACCTGATGCCCTGCCGGCACTGGTTCCGGCCAGCCTTAACTTCGGTTCAGGGTCCACTCAATGTGGACATGCTAGTTCGAATTAGTGAAACACTACTTCGAATTAGTTTTTAGGTCTAGATGCACTAATTCGAATTAGCTTAGCTCGAATTAACTAATTCGAACTAAGTTAGTTCGAATTAGTGCTGTAGTGTAAACATACCCTTAGAGACTAACAAAACATGTAGATGGTATCATGAGCTTTCATGGGCACAACCCACTTGTTCAGATGAATCGAGTTATTAAAGGTCCAGGTCGCGTTATTAAAGGTTTCTAAATAAATAGAGTATGGGAGGAAGAGAGAAGGAAAAAGAAGGGAAGAAAAAGAAAAAAGGGGAAAGAAATAGTCATTTAGCGTGTCCATGCTACATGAAGCTGATAAGAGAAGATACTAACTGTTCCTAAGTACCCATTGTTTGGTTTTTATGTCATTAGGATGTGGAATGTAGCGGACCATCCAGCCAATGTCTTTATTCATACCTCTGTTATAGGAATCAAACTTGTACATGAAGTTAAGTTCTAGGGCTTCCCTGTGGAGTTGGCTTGCAAAATTGGCCTGAAACAATACGGTGACTTTGAGATCCATTAATGAGTGTCCAGGAAAGTTAAAATATCCAAAAAGGCAACACACAGAAACCTGTTGGGGAACATTTCCATAAAGAATATGAAATGCACCATCACACTTCATATTCTAAATCCAATCCTATAATACAGGAATAGGGGGAACGCTCTCCAAAATCTGTCAGTGCCACTTTGGGCTAGAGAACAATGCAAGGTATTCCTCCCTCTTGGGGAGAGGTACATCCTGCCTTCACAACACTCCCAGTTTTGGAGTACAGCAACAAGTTCATACTAGGGATGTTAATGGGTGATGCTTACTGGGTAACAGTTAACCAGCACCAGGGGAAACGGCCACACCAGCAGGCCCTATGGGTGGAGGGATGCTCCAGCCCCATCGGGCCCTTGTGTGGGGCTGTCAGCTTCCAGTCCACATGGGCTGAGAGCTGGTAGCCCTGTGCAGAAGCAGCCCCAAAAGTGGCAGCAGCTCCTAGAAGCAGCCCTACTGCTTCAGGCCCCATGTGGTTTGAGAGCCGGCAGCTGTGCATGACTCGGCCTGCTCCCATTTAATCAGTTAACCGGTTAAACTTAATGTTAAACAGGATTTTACATCCCCAGTTCATACCCTTGCTTAAACCTCACCTCCACTTTGAGTTGCCACTAAACTGGCAATGTCAATCTAAGTCTTAAAGAGAGAGCTTTCAGGCTTCTAGAACCACACCAGATCTATCCACACACTTGTATTGAAGTGTTCTACTTCTTCACTGCAGTACTATCTAAGTTCAGTAGAGAAACCATCTATGTTAACATGGTAAGAACACCTCAGCAGCCCAACACTGTGGCATTTAATTTCAAAAAGGGGAACTATGCAAAAATGAGGTGGTTAGATAAACAGAAGTTAAAAGGTACAGTGACTAAAGTAAAATCCCTGCAAGCTGCATGGACACTTTTCAAAGACACCATAATAGAAACCCAACTTAAATGTATACCCCAAATTAAAAAACATAGTAGAAGAACTAAAAGAGACACCGTGGCTTAACAACCATGTAGAAGAAGCAGTGAGAGATTAAAAGACATCTTTTAAAAAAGTGGAAGTCAAATCCTATTGAGGTAAATAGAAAGGAGCATAAACACTGCCAAATTAAGTGTAAAAATGTAATAAGAAAAGCCAAAAAGGAGTCTGAAGAACAGCTAGCCAAAAACTCGAAAGGTAATAAAATGTTTTTTAAGTACATCAGAAGCAGGAAGCCTGCTAAACAACCAGTGGGGCCCGTGGACGATCGAGATACAAAAGGAGCACTTAAAGATCATAAAGTCATTGCGGAAAAACTGAATGAATTCTTTGCTTCAGTCTTCATGGCTGAGGACGTTAGGGAGATTCCTAAACCTGACCCGTCCTTTGTAGGTGACAAATCTGAGGACTTGTCACAGATTGAAGTGTCAGAGGAGGTTTTGGAACAAATAGAAAAACTTAATGTTAACAGTTCTCCGGGACTGGATGGCATTCATCCAAGGGGGAATGGTATTGGTACTAATACCTTTCTGCAGCTGGCAGAAGGTATGGCACGAGCCGCAAACAAAACTAACTGTTGGGTGTGTGCCTGGGCACCACAAAGCACGCATAGTGGATACCCAATAGGTGCCCTTCCATTAAACAGAACTGGACTAGTAAGTAATGCATTACTGAAACAAAATAACCAAACTGTGTGGTTCAACCAGACTGGGTGCATCCAATTATCATTTAGTGGTACAAGTCCCCTATATAGGAATCTTACAGGTACCACCTTTGTCGGGAATTCAAGCTGTATACACATTATAACAAAAGATAGAGAATGTAGCAGAAAACAAGGTACAACAGATGCTTCTGTTAAATGTACAGAACCCTCCCGAGAAAGACTACAAAGACACTTGCACGTTTGAGGATGAATGGGAAAGGATGCTTAAGATTAATTGTGATCCACAAGTGGATCAAAGTGGGGAATGAAGGATAAACTTAATTTGTTGTCAGTATGACCTCTGTGTGACCTGGATGTTAAGTCTGGTCTTTGTAAAGAGGTACGTGCTTGAACACAGGTATACAAAAGAAGGGGGTAGGTGAAACTGGTTTGAACCTGTTGTAAGACCTGCAAAGGGACTGTGAGGGGACAAATAATGATTGGAGGGAATTTGGTGCAAAGGGGCATGACCTGTATATGCATGCAATTGTAAGTGGTCAGTGGAAAAGGGGTAATTACCATGTAAGGTAGTACAAAAGACCTTACCTTTTGTTTGGGAAGTTGCAGAAACTTTTCCTGAGTATCCTGGAGATTTTTGCCCTGGAATGCATTCCTGAATAAAGCTGGTTGCTTAAGAAGGGTGTCTGGAATTGATTTGGTAGGGGTTTGGGGCCCCCATCCAAACCCTTGGATTATAATTCTCCATCAAGGAGGTTTGGGAATTAATTGATAAACTTAACAGTAACAAGTCACCGGGACCAGATGGCATTCACTCAAGAGTTCTGAAAGAACTCAAATGTGAAATGGCGGAACTATTAACTATAGTTTGTAACCTATCCTTTAAATCAGTTTCCGTACCCAATGACTGGAAGATAGCTAATGTAATGCCAATATTTAAAAAGGGCTCTAGAGGCGATCCCAGCAATTACAGACCAGTAAGTCTAACATCAGTACCGGACAAATTAGCTGAAACAATAGTAAAGAATAAAATTGTCAGACACATAGAAGAACATAATTTGTTGGGCAAAAGTCAACATGGTTTCTGTAAAGGGAAATCATGTCTTACTAATCTATTAGAGTTCTTTGAAGGGGTCAACAAACATGTGGACAAGGGGGATCCAGTAGATATAGTGTACTTAGATTTCCAGAAAGCCTTTGACAAGGTCCCTCACC
This sequence comes from Pelochelys cantorii, assembly GCA_032595735.1. Taxonomy (NCBI): domain Eukaryota; kingdom Metazoa; phylum Chordata; order Testudines; family Trionychidae; genus Pelochelys; species Pelochelys cantorii. Next base: position 19,888,131 of record CM064344.1, read on the forward strand.
AAAGGCTCTTACGTAAATTAAGTTGTCATGGGATAAGAAGGAAGATCCTTTCATGGACTGAAAACTGGTTAAAAGACAGGAAACAGGGTAGGAATAAATGGTACATTTTCAGAACGGAGAGGGGTAACTAGTCGTGTTCCCCAAGGGTCAGTCTTAGGACCAATCCTATTCAACTGATTCATGATCTGGAGAAAGGGGTAAACAGTGAGGTGGCAAGGTTTGCAGACAATATTAAACTGCTGAAGGTAGTTAAGACCAAAGCAGACTGTGAAGAACTCACCAAATTAAGTGCTTGCTCAACAAAATGGCAAATGAAATTTAATGTGGATAAATGTAAAGTAATGCTCATTGGAAAAAATAACCCCAACTATACATATAATATGATGGGGGCTAATTTAGCTACAACTGTTCAGGAAAGAGATCTTGGAGTCATTGTGGATAGTTCTCTGAAGACGTCCACACAGTATGCAGCGGCAGTCAAAAAAGCAAACAGGATGTTAGGAATCATTAAAAAAGGGATAGAGAATAAGACGGAGACTATCTTATTGCCCTTAAAAATCCATGGTACGCCCACATCTGGAATACTGCGTACAGATGTAGTCTCCTCATCTCAAAAAAGTTATACTGGCATTAGAAAAGGTTCAGAGAAGGGCAACTAAAATGATTAGGGGTTTGGAACGGGTCCCATATGAGGAGAGATTAAAGAGGCTGGGACTTTTCAGCTTGGAAAAGAGGAGACTAAGGGGGGATATGAGAGAGGTCTATAAAATCATGAGTGGTGTGGAGAAAGTGAATAAGGAAAAGTTATTTACTTGTTCCCATAATATAAGAATTAGGGGCCACCAAATGAAACTAATGGACAGCAGGTTTAAAACAAATAAAAGGAAGTTCTTTTTCACACAGCGCATAGTCAATCTGTGGAACTCCTTGCCTGAGGAGATCGTGAAGGCTAGGACTATGACTGGGTTTAAAAGAGAACTAGATAAATTCATGGAGGTTAAGTCCATTAATGGCTATTAGCCAGTATGAGTAAGGAATGGTGTTCCTAGCCTCTGTTTGTCAGAGGGTGGAAATGGATGGCAGGAGAGAGATCGCTTGATCATTACCTGTTTGATTCACTCCCTCTGGGACACCTGGCATTGGCCACTGTCGGCAGACAGGGTACTGGGCTGGATGGACCTTCGGTCTGACCCAGTATGGCCATTCTTATGTTCTTAACAATATTTGCAATATGACATCCCTTTTCTTCCCAACAGTGCTAAACCCCAATGTAAACTCTTACCTGGCAAGGGCTCATGGGTGCCCATCTGTCGTATGGGTACAATGAAGGCATGCAACCCTTTGCATTGACCCTGCGTGTAGAGCTGAGCCAGAACTATGGCATAGTTTGAGGTCTTTCCAACTGCAAAAGCAGAGAAAAAATATTTTAATACATGAAAATGCTCTTTCTGATAAAACACCATCTGAGATTTAACCAGCTCTATGTATTAGTTCTTCAGTGCTAATTATGGGCCTAATCCTACAGCTGACGCACAAACTGAACTCTCATTAAAGAGACTGGTGTGTGAAGCAGTTTTGTGACTCTCTCAAGAATCACACTCAGTACTACACAATTCCTTGGCAAGACTCCTACTGAAGTCAAAAGAGGCTCTGCCTAAGTCAGAAATGAATGACAGACTTCAAATACACAGGGGATAAAATTTCAGATTAAAGTCATACTAAACTCATGTTGTGTAACAACTCAAAAAAGTGCCCAAAGATAGTGTTACCATATCTGAACGTTCAAAAAAGAGGACTCCTGGTGCCTGCCAGTGCCACTGCGGCTGTTCCACTTGCACAGGAGGCCGGGCTCGGGAGCTGGCAAACTTGTCCCCATGCACGGCAAGCTTGGGGCTCTGGCCACCGCCTTGCTGCTGCCAGGGCTGCCACTGCCCCCGCTGGCTCTCATGGCGCGCGGGGACGCTGCAGGCTGGGCTCCTGCTTCCCCGCTGCATTGCCCTGAGACGTGTAGCAGCATGGGCTCCAGCGACACCACCAACCAGCCAGCAGTCCAGGCTGCTGAGGGGCCAGGAGGAGAGAGTGGGGATCCAGGGAGGCTACTGGCTGAGGCTCATTCTGGGGAATGGAGTTAAAGGCACCGAGGGGAGAAGTGGCATGGCTACAAAAGGAAGCCAGGAATCCTGCTTCCCAGAATCCCTTTCTTTCCCATGCCCGCCCCACCAAGCAACAGCTCCCACAGTCCTCACACGGCTGAGACTGGAACCTGCAAATCTAAACAGACTCACTGCCCACCTACAGGAAAGGAAAGAAGCCAGAAGTTTCACACTCAGTTCCCTGCTCTAACCCAATGCCCTTGCCCTTCCCCATAACCAGCTACTCCTCCAGCCCCCCTGTTTTAACCCAGTGCATCCACCCCTCCCTGAACCAGGCATCCCCAGGCCCCCGTTCTAACCCAATGCTCCGCAGAGCTGGGGACATAACCTAGTGTGGCGGAGGGTAACACGGTGACTCCATGAGAAGAGCCAACCCCCCCATATCAGTCCTGCCCTGGGTCTCACCGGAGCCGCTGCCACTGCGGCCACATGCTTTTCCCTCCAGGCTCTGGGGCGCATGCGCAGAGCCGTCACTAACAGTCCGGAAGCGTGGCTCCAAATGTTCAATTTGACAGGCATGTGCCCCCACCTCCTCCCCGATCCTCTTTGCAGGGTAAAATCCTGGACATTTTTAGCCATTTAAAAAACCCAGCCAGACAAAGATTTAAGAAGTAAAAAGGAGGACCCGTCTGGGAAAAAAACAGACTCTACCAAAGAAATTTGATGATCCAAAATTAGAGCTGAACTTTGATTAGTCTCCTACTTGGCTTAAGGATGATTTAGCTCTATACAGTTTCCTTCTGGACCAGTTTCCAATCACTACTTTCCAAACACAACAGTCCTAACATTGATATGAATCATCACCTCCTAAGATGGGAGAGTGACTCATCTTCCAAGTTCAAATGCACAGAGTTTCACTTACGTCCACCTGGCCACCACTTAATGGAAGTCACAGTGGGGCTGTTGAGGATGAATTCCTGGGTAGCAGGGTCATATGTGGCAGTGGTTTCCAAACCTCGAAGGTGAGTCCCTATGGGCAGTTAGCACATTTGACAATCACTGATAACACAGAAACAGTACTGAACAATGAAGTGCTGAACTCCAGGAGTGATGCAGCAAATGATATAATTCAAAAGGCAGAGAGGTCACACTCCCATGTATGTTTACAGCATGGAGTTTTAGAAGTATGGGCTCTAACTGCCTAAACACCAAGTCAGAAATGTATAACTTGAAATAATAAGTGCCAGTATTTCAGATTGTTCCCAAAAGTAGGGCCTTTAGTTTTCAAGCACCTCCTCCTTGATACTTTGCTTGTTTTACATCATGAAGCAGATGATCAAAAAATGATACACCATGTCATGTCTTAGTCTGCTTTCATGGACAGTGGAATCTGATTAGAACAAAGTTACCTTGACTTAACCAAACATGCTTTAAGAAGTACTACCATCACTATTCCCTCACCAATGGGTTTGTGTCCCACTCCTCTGATAGAACGGTTTCTCCCACAGAAGATAAATCCATGTGAGAACACAAGAGCACCTACATACTAGATACTGAAAACTTTTCAGCTACCTACAATAAGCTTAACAGTTCCATTAACTGCGTCCATGCCCTTTGTCCCAAATGTTCACTTCACATTTCATACAAAATGCAGGCTACTCTATCTACCAAATGGCATTCCCTGCACTGGTGGCCAGTCAAGGTAACTCGAGATATAGATGACCAGCTGTGGGATTGACCTAATGATCCAGAATGGCAGATCATTATAGAATCAGTGACATAAGAACATAAGAATGGCCGTACTGGGTCAGACCAAAGGTCCATCTAGCCCAGTAGCCTGTCTGCCGACAGTGGCCAGCACCAGGTGCCCCAGAGAGGGTGGACCGAAGACAATGATCAAGCAATTTGTCTCCTGCCATCCCTCTCCAGCCTCTGACAGAGGCCAGGGACACCATTTCTATCCCCTGGCTAATAGCCTTTTATGGACCTAACCTCCATGAAATTATCTAGCTTCTCTTTAAACTCTGTTATAGCCCTAGCCTTCACAGCCTCCTCTGGCAAGGAGTTCCATAGGTTGACTACACGCTGTGTGAAGAACAACTTTCTTTTATTAGTTTTAAACCTGCTACCCATTAACTTCATTTGGTGTCCTCTAGTTCTTCTATTATGGGAACTGATAAATAACTTTTCTTTATTCACCCTCTCCACACCACTCATGATTTTATATACCTCTATCATATCCCCCCTCAGTCTCCTCTTTTCTAAACTGAAAAGTCCCAGTCGTTTTAACCTCTCTTCATATGGGACCCGTTCCAAACCCCTAATCATTTTAGTTGCCCTTTTCTTGGAACCCTTTCCAAGGCCAAAATATCTTTTTTGAGGTGAGGAGACCACATCTGTACACAGTATTCAAGATGTGGGCATACCATAGTTTTATACAGGGGCAGTAAGATATTCTGTGTCTTATTTTCTATCCCTTTCTTAATAATTCCTAACATCCTATTTGCCTTTTTGACCACTGCTGCATACTGTGTGGAAGTTTTCAGAGAACTATCCACGATAACTCCAAGATCTCTTTCCTGATTTGTCATAGCCAAATTAGCCCCCATCATACTGTATGTATAGTTGGGGTTATTTTTCCCAATGTGCATTACTTTACACTTATCCACATTAAATTTCATTTGCTATTTTGTTGCCCAATCACTCAGTTTGGTGAGATCTTTTTGGAGTCCCTCACAGTCTGCTTCTGTCTTGACTAACCTAAACAGTTTGGTATCATCTGCAAACTTTACCACCTCACTGCTTACCCCTTTCTCCAGATCATTTATGAATAAGTTGAACAGGATTGGTCCCAGGACTGACCCTTGGGGGCACCACTAGTTACCCCTCTCCATTCTGAAAATTTACCATTTACTCCTACCCTTTGCTTCCTGTCTTTTAACCAGTTCTCAATCCATGAAAGGACCTTCCCTCTTATCCCATGACAATGTAATTTACACAAGAGCCTTTGGTGAGGGACCTTGTCAAAGGCTTTCTGAAAATCTAAGTATACTATATCTACTGGATCCCCCTTGTCTGCATGTTTGTTAACCCCTTCAAAGAACTCTAATAGATTACTAAGACATGATTTCCCTTTACAGAAACCATGTTGACTTTTGTCCAACAAATTATGTTCTTCTACATGCCTCACAATTTTATTCTTTACTATTGTTTCGACTAATTTGCCTGGTACTGAAGTTAGACTTACCGGTCTGTAACTGCCAGGATTGTCTCTAGAGCCCTTTTTAAATATTGGTGTCACGTTAGCTACCTTCCAGTCGTTAGGTATGGAAGCCGATTTAAAGGATAGGTTACAAACCACAGATAATAGTTCAGCAATTTCCCATTTGAGTTCTTTTAGAACCCTTGGATGAATGCCATCCAGTCCCGGAGAACTGTTAACATTAAGTTTTTCTATTTGTTCCAAAACCTCCTCTAATGACACTTCAATCTGGGACAGTTCCTCAGATTCATCACCCACAAAGGACGGTGCAGATTTGGGAATCTCCCTAACATCCTCAGCCGTGAAGACTGAAGCAAAGAAATCATTTAATTTCTCCGCAATGGCTTTATCATCCTTGATTGCTCCTTTTATATCTCGATCGTCTAGGGGACCCACTGGTTTTTTAGCAGGCTTCCTGCTTCTAATGTACTTAAAAAACATTTTGTTATTTCTTTTTGATTTTTTGGCTAGCTGTTCCTCAAAATCTTTTGCTTTTCTTATTACATTTTTACACTTGATTTGACAGTGTTTATGTTCCTTTCTATTTATCTCACTAGGATTGGACTTCCACTTCTTAAAAGATGCCTTTTTGTCCCTCACTGCTTCTTTTACATTGGTGGTTAAGCCACGGTGACTCTTTTTTAGGTCTCTTGCTATGTTTTTTAATTTGGGGTATACATTTAAGTTGGGCCTCTATTATGGTGTCTTTAAAAAGTTTCCATGCAGCTTGCAGGGATTTGGCTCTAGTCACTGTGCCTTTTAATTTCTGTTTAACTAACCTCCTCATTTTTGTGTATTTCCCCTTTTTGAAATTAAATGCCAGAGTGCTGGACTGCTGAGGTGTTCTTCCCACCCCAGGAACGTTAAATGTTATTATATTATGGTCACTATTCCCAAGCGGTCCTGTAATGGTTATCTCCTGGACCTGATCCTGCGCTCCATTCAGGACTAAATCGAGAATTGCCTCTCCCTTTGTGGGTTCCTGTACCAGCTGCTCCAAGAAGCAGTCATTTAAGCCATTGAGAAATTTTATCTCTGCTTCTTTTCCTGAGGTGACATGTATCCAGTCAATATGGGGATAATTAAAATCCCCCATTATTATAGAGTTCTTTATTTTGGTAGCCTCTCTAATGTCCCTCAGCATTTCAATGTCAGTATCGCTGTCCTGGTCAGGTGGTCGATAATATATCCCTACTGCTAATTTCTTATTATTGGAGCATGGAATTACTATCCATAGCGATTCTATTGAACATGTTGATTTATTTAATATTTCTATTTCATTTGATTCTACATTATCTTTCACATACAGTGCCACTCCGCCACCCACACGGCCTGCTCTATCCTTCTGATATATTTTATATCCCGATATGACTGTCCCACAGATTTTCCTCATTCCACCAGGTTTCAGTGATGCCTATTATGTCAATCTCCTCCTTTAAGACGAGGTACTCTAGTTCACCCATCTTATTAGTCAGACTCCTAGCATTTGTGTAGAAGCATTTTAAAAATTTGCCACTGCTTATTTGTCTGCCCTTCCCTGATGCACTGGATTCCTTTATATGTGGTTGTTTGTCTGCTCTGGCCCAAGGTTTGTCCTCTCCCCTCCTCTCCTTCTGACTACAGCTTAGAGAATCTCTATCAATGGATTCTCCTCTAAGAGAAGTCTCCATCCGATTTATGTGCATCTCCACACCAATCGGCTTTCCCCCATCTCTTAGTTTAAAAACTGCTCTACGGCCTTTTTAATGTTTAGTGCCAGCAGTCTGGTTCCACCCTGGACACTACATGGGCATTTCCATAAGAGGTCTGATCCTACCCTGATGTGTCCATGCACCAATTTCCAAAGTATGGAGTTCTAACTCTGGTGTCTCCATAGCTAACTTAATACATCCTTACTGAATTGCCAGGCCACCCCAACCTTAATGAGCTTCAAACCATAAAGCTTCTCATTTCAAATGAGCGTGTTTTTACTAGCAAGTCTGGCTTCACCATCTCTTGATGTCTCATGATAGAAGGGTAGATACAAGCTCACTATTCAAAACATTTTCCTGCCCGTATGTTTCACAAACAAGTGTCTCCCATGTATAATGTGTTGTGAAGTTGTGCGACACATACATGTGGTCCTCACCAGTCTTGCAAAACATCAGCCTAGGGCTAGGAAGCTGGGTCACTGCCAGGGACGGGGTTTTTTTTTTTAAACAAATTGCAAAGGGAGATGGGCAAACAACATTAGCTGAATATCTGCCACCTCTCCCCAAGCCTTTAAGCAGCAAAAAGACAATTTAGACAAAGGAGAAAAAACATTCAATTTTTGATGCTGAAAAGAGCATGCCGCAGTAGGATTAAAAAAAGGGAACTTAAGAGAAATGTCCATGCAGAAAGTGGGCTTTCCCAGGTGCTCTCCAAACTAGGAATGTTAAAAGGCATTGGTAAATGTGTAACTCCTGAAAATTTCTCAGAGGCTGCAGTGGCGGAGGGGGAGAGGCAGCTTTTAAGCCTGCTCCCCCACCTGCCCAAGACAGCAGCCTATAAAGGTCTGCATTCCTGCCTTCAAGATGAATGCCAAGTAGAGCAACTAAACTGATCAGGGAGAGACAGCAATTATTCTGGATAATCACATGTGTCTGGAAGCTGTAATATGCTCATCTCAACAAACCCATGTAAATAAGAGTATTTTCATTATTCACAATCTCCCTTCATTTGAGTAACACGAAATATCAAATACACCTAGAGATCAAACAGAATGGCACCATGCATGGTACATGTGACTTATTTAAAAAATTCCTGAGCAGGTACATTTTTCCCCATAGCCAGAACTGCACCTGCAGACCTGGAAAGCGCTTGCCATTTTCCCCATGCAGATCAACATCCTCAGTACAGAAAACCACCTTTGTGAATATTCTTGAGCAAATGTACTGTACCATGGCCCATCTCGGTCTGTGCATAAGTGCCAATGATCTCCAGATTCCAGGCAGGCATGAAGAAGCGGTCTTGTTGTTCCAAGGTTGCCTGGGTGAGTAGGGTGGGCAAGAACATGCCCAGGTGGAGATCCAGAGGCTCAGGCCGTCCACGATGAATAGAGCTGTGTTGAAATGCCGAGGGGTGGGAATGTGAAGGGAATATTATGGGAAAGAAGCAAGCGTGAAGTTCAAGGTGAAGATGGGGGGGGAGGAAAAAAGAATTGTATTAATGAGAATTTAGCATGCATATTTCACAGAATTATAGCACTGTCCTTTTCTCTGATCTATATTATAAAGAGATCTTGAATACTCAATCATACTGAAGTGCATTCTGATCTTTGCCGAGCAGGACAACATGCGCTCTCCTCTTTAAAATGGAGCCAAAGGTTCTGAATGCAAGTACACATTTGATTTTAAAATGGACAAGAGGCTGGCATGGATCAGATTGTGTTTTAGTTCAAGATGGAGATGGTTAGATAAAAGTCATATTGGATTATTCTGGAACTGAGTCAAGTCTACACATCTCTGTCATTTGAATGGGATTCCAGGAAGTGCTCAAACCCCTTACTACTCAAAGTCCCACTGTCTGCAGCAGAAAAAGCAATGCTTCTGTCTAAGCATTTCTTAAACTTGTCATAGCTGACAATTTGCTTTGGACATGCAAATTAGACATATGTAGCATATATGGACTTCAGTTCCAACTATGAGCTCTTCTATCCTCCAACACAACCTGTTTTGCTAAATTTGTGTCTGTTCTTTAGAAGCCTTCAAACAGAAGAGGACAGTGCTCTGCATAAGCAATCAGTCAAGCTAGTGACCGCAACTGCAGCTGTGTGTGAAAAACATTTATCAGTCAAGGCATTACCATAGCAGAACCTCCACCCCCACCAAACTAAGCAAACATTCTTCATTATGTGTACCATTATGGATTACATGTTGTGATCCCTTCCTCTGGGGCATCTGGTATAGGCCACTGTCAGCAGACAGGATACTGGGCTAGATGGACCTTAGTCTGACCCAGTATGACCATTTCATCTAGCCTGGTGGTTTTCAAACTCTGGGCTGCGGTTTGTAGGACAAGTTGCTAGCTAGCCACAAGATGCTTTCTTTACCTGTGCCTCCGCAGATACGGGTGACTGCAGCTCCCATTGACTGAGGATCGCCTTCCCAGCCAATGGAAGTTGCAGGAAGCAATGTCCCAGTCTGCACTGCTTCCTGCAGCTTCCATTAGCTGGGAATGGCGATCTTTGGACAATAGGAGCTGCAATCAGCTGTACTAAACAAAATGTCTCATGACTAGCTTGTGGCTTGCTCATATAAGATGTGGCCCTCTGACAGAGGCAGCAATGGGGGGAGAAGCAACTAGTCGAGTAGTCACTCAACTATCTGATAAGCATATGCTTATCTGGGTAGTCGATTACTTGACTAGCTGTTTATAGCCCTAGTTTAAAGGGCTGGAGTAAGAGACAGAATTAACTAGAGTATTCTTTTTTACAGACGGAACTTCCTGGTAACAGCAATTCTTTCCACTGTGGCAGTACTGGGCTTGTTATAATAAAGATTCAGCAGAAACTGTTAAACAGCAATATTTTGTAAAGCCCCATGCCTTATATAGTAAACCAGATGGGCTAGACTTAACGGTCACTTTAATGTTAGAAACATCAGGCTTTTGAATGAGTTTCGTGATTGTGAAAGGTGCCCAGCTGATGGTCATGAAGACTGAAAGCCTTATTCAACTATAAAACAGATAAAGCACAGGTGGTGACAATTGTTCCCCAAACTCCACTTCATTAGTGGAGTTTAGTCTCAACCATGTGCTAGAGAGGACCTCTTTGGAGAGGAGAGAAGGATTCCATGGGCCATTCCAGACCAACAATTACTCCCAAATACGGTTTTTAATGAATCTCTTTATTATGAAATGGACTAAAAATCAACTCATTTCACGGTCGTTACTGAAGCTAATCAATCACTACCATTCTGGGCTACATAAAAACTTCTATTCCATTACCTATCATGAACAACCAAAGCCACTATAAATATCAAGCTAAAAGAATCTATTGATTAGAAATCAGATATAATCAATGTAGCCCGTGAAATATATTATATAAATTACTCTACATCCATAGCAGGAACTCCAGCAGACATGTTAAAAATCAGTTTTTGACATGGAAAGTGTGAGTTGCTAAAATATACCATTACCTTCACTAGCTGTGCTAGGTCTGCTCAATCAATAAACTAGTTAATCACAGAACACTGGGAACATTACAAGCAAACTCATCCATATACACAAGGAAAAAAGTGGAATTGGTCAGTGACACACAACATGCAAAACCAAGTCACTTTTGTAGGACAGGTTTGATTTAAACTTGTGGGGCAAATGAAACAAAATCAGCAAATAATTATTTATTCACAGGATATCATCTTCTGGTCTTTAGCTAGTTTGGTTTAGAGTTGGAGCCTGTAGATTTAAGGGAGTGATGCAAGGAATTCCATCAAGTGACTCTTCTTTGCATTTTCAACTGGCATAAGTAATAACCAAAGTAACTGAGATCCATGTCATGGATTTTGCCATATGGCCTGGGAAATTTTCCAACATTGTTGGTTTGAATTCGGTTAAGTGTAGAGCCATTTCATTTTCTCAGCCACTGAAACTTTTCTTGCTGAGACACATATTTTGCAGTCCTGGGTACTGTGCTACTTATGAACCCACAACAGGATTCCCTGGATCCATGATCAGTTCTTGTGTTTTGAAAAATGCAGAAAGTAGGAACAGGACTTTTTTCTAAAAAACAGGAACTTTCCATGAAAATAGAAATGCACTAGGAACAAACAGTGCTTGGAACAGAGCACACCAATAACCAGTCTTTCACAAATATGTGATGCACAACTTCACCAAACTACATGATACCTAAAGACATATGGCTGAGTTATTCAGGCAGCTCATCACTGCATTCGTCTAACTTTGCAACTATGTACCCTAAATTCAGGCACAAACAAAACTACTGCCGACTCTTGTCAGTCCTTGGTGCCATAATTAATAGAATATTTAGGCTTCTATGGGCAAAAGTCACATCTTGTAATCTTTGTTTTAATAACAATGAAATCAACAAGCAAGCAGGAGGTGCATTTGAAAAAAAAAATCATAATAATAACTATTTATGAGTGAGACACTATGTTGTCAACCAGTAGAACTCTAATGTAGCCTTAATGGTCATCTAGCCTTTCCTGTGTGTTTGTGTATGTGTAATTTATTAGCTGGAGTCACAGCACAGAAGTTACCCGCTGGCCTCTAATAGGAACTAACCGTGCCCCATCTCAGTCTGGGCGTAGGTTCCAATTATCTGGAGTCCATAGGTCAGAGGTAGCCATTTGTCTTGCTGAGTAACAGTGCATTGGTTCTGTAAGGCGTTTGTAAACATACTGAAGTGAAGACCTAAAGGTTCAACATAAGAGCCCACGCACATTCTGCAGGAGAGAAAAAGAAGGATCAGGGTCTCAGACTCACTTTAAGTGTGATCCTGAATGGACTTTCCTCCAATTCTAACAGCTGTATACAATAGACTCATTTATGTTTTTGGTGTTCAAGAACTTAAAGTCTCAGTAGTAAACTTTAGACTAAGAATGATAGATAGTGGTTAATTGAATAATTGTGTAACTTCATCAAATTTTAGCAATTACACAATTATTTGATAGTTCCCAGGGGTGAGGACCAGCAGCCAGTGTGCTCCTGGGTCGTGGCCCCACTCTGGGGGAGCCCCCTGCCACCCTGCGCACCAGCCCGAGTCCGTGGGAGGGTCCAAGTTCCCCATGGACAAGAGTTGCGCCAGCATCCCACAGAGCAGCCTCTGTCCATAGCAAGCCTGGGCCTGCTACAGACACAGGCTGCTCCGTGGCAGCCTCACCTGTCCCTGCGCTCCAGCCTCTACCAGAGGCAGCAGTGCAGGGGGTGGGAGGAAGGAGGGGGGGTGGACAGGTGGCTCTGCGGAGCTGGCATGAGAGGAGAGCAGGCTTAAAAGCTGGCTCCCCATGAATATCAGCTCCCACCTGCCCCCTCCCAAGCTGCCGACTCTGATAGAGAGACTAATGCTACTGGAAAATAAACCAATATCTTCTGAAAAGTTCCTTCTTCCTGCAATTTTGGCTCCTATTATATCAATTAGGGATGTAAGGCAAGTAGTTGAGTACTTGACTACCCGATAAACCTAAGCTCATTGAGTAGTAGAGTTGATTACTCAACTACTCACTCCCCGCCTTGCTGCCTTTGATACTGAGGAAGCAAGGGGGGGAAACAGGGGAGCCTGTGCTGGGGGAAGCCAGCTTAAAAGCTAGTTCCCCCCAGCACCGTCTACGTGGTGCCGCCTCCCCCAGAGTCAGCAGCGGGGGTGGAGTAAGGGAGGCTGTCGCAAAGCAGCCTCTGTTCCTGGCGGCCCAAGTTGGCTGCGGACAGGGGATGCTGCCAGATCAGCCTCTGCCCGCAGCCAACCTAGGCCACCGCAAACGGGCTGCTGCCAGAACAGCCTCTGTTCGCAGAGGATGAGACTGGCACCTGGCTCCTACTACATTTAAACTGTAGAGCCGCAGCGGGGGTAGCTCATGGACCAGTGCGAGCTGGGACAGAGCACCTTCCCTTATCAACTAATCACGTAGCCTTGTATCAACTACATGATTAGTCAATTATCCACCTCATAACATCCTTAATATCAATCTCAAAAATCTTGCTCTACTTCTTGGACTCAGTGGAAGCCTGGAATTGAGGACCCTTAACATGACAAGCATCCTATTAGTTTTAGTAAGTTCGGCTGGAATTCAGAGTCAGCCTTCCTGACTCAAAGCCCAATCGAGCTTGTAACTGGAGCAGTGCTGATAGGTGTCCTGTTCCAGCCTAGGGTTTGCTTAAAGAAGGGCAAGTATCAAGTAGGAGCCTTCAGGGATAAGGAAAGAAGAAGCTTCTTAACGAACGGTCCATTCTTCGTTCAGTACACATGCTTTAATTGTGTTGTCTTTGTCCTGCTTGCCTCTCTTATTATAGCTGCTCTTCAGTTTCAATCATACCATTTCATTATGAAGAGTTCAAGAGAATGCTAAAATTAGACACTGTGAAGACAATTCCTGACATTTTAGTAAAGGTATTTCACTAAACTGGACAGAATAGTAATTGAGAGATAACTGGTATGAATGTGAGAGAGAAATACATTACATACTAACATGTAGAATTAATTCAGACAGTACAAACAACATGCTGACAAGGTTTTAGTCCACAAGTTATATGGATTGTAAGGTGGCTAACTTTACCTTCAACATTCTTACATTTATTAAGTGCTCTTTTCATTTTCTGATCATCCCAGTATCTGATCAGTTGCTCCTCCAAAACTAGAATGCCCAGGATAAGTAGAAACACAGAGTGCTCTGATCTGTCCCAACCAGTGACCAGAATAAAGATGCACACAGATAGAATTAAGCCATTCTCCCAGCAAGCACACATGCACTTAAGACATATCTGGAATGGGAAAAACTCCTTGGACCATGACAGATTTCTTTTTGATATTTTTGTTTACTTTGCTCATCTGAAACTGTCTCTCACACACTTAGGGCTTGTCTATACAAGAGGTTTAATCCAAGGTTTGAGTTAATCTGCTTCAAAAACACCTGCACACACACAGTACAATTCACTGCAGTGCACTGACTCTGCATGTATTAAGAATTCTGAAGTTCTATTTCAAAGTGAACTAACATTGTTGCAAGGTATGTTAGTCTTTTATGCTCTTTGGGTGCATGCAGTGCTGCTGCAAACTATATTTATAGTTTTCCTAACAGCTTTGCAGTTGACTGTTACTGAACAGTTTACCTATGTGTCCTCCCTTGCTTTATGCTCAAGATGACTGGATGTCCTTTTCCCTCTTTATAGGCTGGCACAGAGCTAGGTATTATCCATTCACTTTTGGATTCCAGAAATGCTAGAACATGCCCTGAGAAGCTGCTTATTTTCTTACCACGAGTGAATGCCACCTCTATTCACTAAGAAAAAATTTGCTGTATATACAAAACATCTTAAGTTCTAGCCAAAAAAGTGAGAACATTGATATAAACTAGGGCTTCTCGCTCAAACATCTTAGGCTGCAAATGAAAACAAGACTTTCCTCTTTGCTAGAGCCCCAGACCAGCGTGGGGGGAGGAAGCAAGATCTCTCACTCTGGCAACGTAGATCTTTTCAGATTTCAAAGCAACCAGTGACAACACACACACACACAATAAAATTCAAGATCTTGGTGTTTTACCACAGCTTATTAACCTCCACATCTGGGAACAAAGTATGCTATAAGCAATACCCTGTGATTTCTGAGATTCCACAGCCAGAGTTGCCTGTGAAATTCAACGCCTGGCCCTCATTCCCACTACAGAACTTGGCAACAGATTTTTAGCTTTTGCTATTAAAAAAAATCCCCCCAAATGCCCATTTTGTTTTCCACTCTGGAAAAGAGTCTCCTAACTGTTCTTCTTGTCTCCATTCACCCCCTCCCAATTTCCTCAATGTTTTCAAGATTAAATGGCCTCTGATTTGGGTTTACGAGACACCTTCCTTTCTCAAAGCTCTCTGGTATTAATTTGTTCTGTCAAGCATTACAGCAACCATGCTACACAGCTATATCATAAACATCCTGGAACCCAGCCCTGATGCCAACTCTGTCCACATATCTATACAAGCGAATTCATTGCTGGAGCCAACCACATAAGCCACCAAATCAGAGGTTCATTTAACTGCACATCCAGGAATGTAATCTATGCTATCAAATGCCAGCAATGCCCCACTGCAATATATATTGGGCAAACTGGAGAGTCCCTACGGAAAAGAATTAATGGACGCAAATCAGATATCTGTAAAGGGAACATATAAAAACCTGTTGGGGAACACTTCAATCTGCCTGGGCATTCATTAACAGATCTTCAAGTGGCTGTTTTGTTACACACCAATTCCACAAGCCAAATACACAGGGAAGGACTGGAACTACAATTCATTCACAAGCTTGATACTCATGCTAATGCTTTAAATAAAGATACTAGATGGCTGGGACGTTATCAACCTACCAAACAACGAAGGTGCCAATGGTTCTGTCTGTATAGTATCTGGTGTTGGTACTCTTCCTCTCTAATTGCCTACTAATGGTTCTTATCTGCCTCTTTTGACTATCCAGTCTTTAGGTGCTTATGACTATTTGTTTTTCCTGTTACATTCCAGTGAGGCTTTCCCCTTGATATTTTTATACCCACTGTCTCTTCTTGTCCTTCCCCCCCTTTTCCCCTATTTATTTTAGTTCTGGACATCCAACACTCTGGTCATCTGAAGAAGTGGGCTGTGACCATGAAAGCTCATGATACCATCCACGTTTTGTTAGTCTTTAAAATGCTACCAGACTATTTGTTGTCGTTTTTTTTAAAGTTTACCCCTCTGTGTGGTAGAGTTGGCAACAAATCATTTGTTAGACATACTACTCATTGTACAACATCAGATACAGATGATAGTATGTAAAATAGCGTAATAATGGGAGGAGAAACAATCTTGGCATTGAGTTTAGTACTCAAGCAAAATATTTTGTATATCTGAACGGAAATTCTAGAGTGCATTAAAATGTGTTCAATACTTTTAGATTTCTCTGTTCAGTAAGATTTTAAAATACAAAACAAAATAAAATTAAATTTTTAAATTAAATACAAGTTTATTTTTAAAAATAATTCTGACCATCTCTGTTAAAGCCTATACTTACTAGATCTATTAAAATAAGTTTAATTTGAAAAATATTAAGTAATGCATATTTGTTTCTGAGTTTTAAATAAAGTCAAACCACTTAACTGGTGGAAGTCACTGGCTAAGTAACTGGAATCAGAGTTTGTTGAAGCATTAATTGCATTGTTGAAAGCAAAATCCTCATTTGCAGAGAAAATATTTTCCTCATTTAGGTTATTCAGTTACTTTGGTTCAATGACTAGTTCATTAAAAATTAAGGAATCTATGGGTACGTCTACACTACAGCGTTATTTCAAAATATCTAATTTCGAAATAGTTAATTCGAAATAAGATATTTCAAAATAATGCATCTACGCACAAAATGCATTTCGAAATAGCATTTTGCTATTTCAAAATAGTGCGTCCACACTGAGTGGACGCTGAATCGTATTTAAGGCCATCCGGAACCAGTTCAGGCAGGGCATCAGGTCAGGAGTTACTTTGTGTGGCTGCTGCCTAAGGCTATCTGAGGCCTGTGCTTAAAGGGATGGCTTCCCCCCTCCGACTCCCCCCCAGGACAGCCAGTTCTCAGGTTTCCCTGCTTGCTTGCCTACCTCAATGAGGTAAAGCATTTTTGTCTCTGCGTGCTCTGGTTGCCCTCACTTGGGACACCACAGCACTCTGCAACATGGAGCCAGAGCTGGCCCTGGGCACTCTGGTGCTTCTTGTGGACGCGTTGCTGCGAGCCTGGCTGCACTGCCTACAGGCTGCCATCCAGGAAGTCCATCGGGGGGCTGTCAGTATCCAGGAGGCCCCGTGGGAGAGCTTCCACCCTGAGGAGCACTAAGAGCCTCCCTGGTCTGTCCCACTGGAGGCTTGTGCCTCATTCCTCCCTCATGTCCTTCCACTTACCCCTCCCTAACTCCCTTCCTGATGTCAAATAAAATACATGTATTTTCATGAACACAAACTCTCTTTATTTAACAACACTGGGGGTAAGGGGGGGGAATGAAATTCTGGTGAGACTGGGGAAAGGAGGAGAGAGGGTGGGAGAGGGGAGGGGGAAAACCAGGGAGGAGGGACCTGGAAGGGGGAAGCAAGGGGAACAAGGGGGAGGGGAAGCTCAGGGTTGGGGGTCTCGCTGGGCCAAATGTCTCCCAGCACCATGGGTGTGGGGGCCTCGGCGTCCCCAGGGGGATGGGGAGGGGATGGAGGGTGGGGAGGGAGAAGTAGGAAGGGGAGAAGGAGTGGGAGGAGAAGTGGTAGCTAGGGAGGCAGAAGGTGCTGGAGTGGCAGGAGGCAGCATGCTCTGCACCAGGGTCTGCAGGTGTTGGCAGATGACACGGCCCTGAGCAAGCTGCTCCCACTGGAGCTGCAGGTCTTCTTGAACCCAGTACTGGAGGGTGTGGTGCAGGGCTCGCCCCCAGCTGCTGCTGTTGGTACCCCTCCACTGCATGGGTGGTCCTGCGGAGCCCTTGGATGCGGGTTCATGTCCCAGATGGTGTGGTGTGCCCTGCACGCACAGCTAATGCGGCTGTGGAAAAACAAGAAGGGGTCAGTTATCCCTGGGGACACAGTGGGTGAAGCCAAGCCCCCCTCTGCAAGGTGAGGATGACCGTTCCCTGCACCATCAGAGCCGATGTGCTTGCACAGAGGCCACGTTCGGAATGTCCTGCTATCCCCGGGAGTGGGAGCTGCCCCGAGACCACACCCATGCCCCTGTGCTGTATATAGTGTGGGTAGAGTGGGAGGGGGGAGATGTCCCCTGCCTCTGTATAGAGTGGCCTTGTGGAGGGCGGGCGTCCAGCTGTGTCCCACTCCAGAGTCAGGAGAATGTCATACTTCTTCACACACGCATGTGGCTAACAGAGTAAGGCCCCTGTGTGGCAGCCAGCATGAGCCACATGCCCAGAGGTGGCATGGCACATGCACAGGTTGCTGCGTGATCCATGGACAGCAAGGCCCATGCGCACAGTCCCTGGTTTCCGTGTCCCCACCCTGCATAAGGGGACAATGATGACACTCACCTGTTGTTGCCTCCCTGGCCTTGAATGACAACGGCGACAGGTGCGCTGGGGCGGCTCGGGGGTCCTGACTGCTCAGCACGCTCCATCTGGTCTGCTGAGGCTCCTGGCTCTCTTCCTCCTTGATGCCCTGGTCAGGGCCCTCTGTCCCAGGGTTGATGACCACCTGGGGGGTACGGACCATCCTGCCCCCCAGGATGTGGTCCAGGGCGACGAAATAGGGGCAGCTTGGTGTGTGAGTCCCTGGTTGGGACCTGCCCCTTGTGGCCCTGGCATATGCCTGCTGAAGCTCTTATTTTCATCCGCACCTGCTCCTGGGTCTGGGTGTGGATGTGGCCTTTGCTGGCCATGCTGGCAGCTATCCTGCCATAGACAGCCGCATTCCTCCGTCTAGTGCGGAGATCATGGACGTTGGAGGATTCCTTCCAAACCTGAATGAGGTCCATGATCTCCGCACTGGACCAGGAAGGTGCCTGCCTTTTCTGGCCCCTGGCAGGCTCCTCGGAGCTGACAGACTGCTCCTGGGGAGCCGTGGAGGGCTGGCTCCCGGTGGCTTGCTGGTTCATATTGGGGCCACTGGGTCAGGGGCAGGACAGACTGTTTGTTGGGCTGGCAGGCTTGGAGCTGGCATAGGCACTGTGGCCAGACTCTACCCCTTTAAGGGCTCCGGGGAGGGGCGGAGGGAGAGGAGTTTTCTTGGTTGAGGCTAGAGTGGCCAGCAGGGCACCCTGGGAAGGGCTGGAGGCCCTCTATTTAGAAATAAATGTCTACACAGCGCTTATTTCGAAATAGCAATTTCAAAATAAGCCCTCCGCTATTTCGAACTAATTTCGAAATAGCGGTTGGCTTGTGTAGATGCTAGTAAAGTTATTTAGAAATAACAGCTGTTATTTCGAAATAACTTTGCTGTGTTGACATACCCTATAAGAGTTGAAAAAGCAGGAAAGCTTATTTTCCTCTTCCAATCTATTAATAAAAACTAGGGCTGTCAATTGACATGCATTAACGCCTGTGATTAACGCAGTCCAGGATTAATGTGTTACATTTTTTTAATGCATTACTTGCAGACATTAATGCTGCGCTGCCCCTTTGAAGTGCTGCTATGGCATTTCAAAGGGGCAGCGTAATGCGGAGCCCAGTATCAGCTGCGGACTCCCCAGCTGACCCTGAGCTCCACTGCCCCTTTAAAACATGCAGAAGTGGCAACTGCCCCTTAGAAAGCCTCCTTCGCGTGTTTCAAAGGGGCGGTGGAGCCTGAGGTCAGCCGGGGACTCCCCAGCTGATCCCGGCTCCAAGAGGCATTTCCCCAGAACCCAGGATTAGCTGGGCAGTCCCCAACTGACCCCAGGTTCCACTGCAGCGCAGAGCCCAGGATCAGCTGGGAACTCCCAGCTGATTCTGGGCTCCCCGTGGCAGTGGAACCCAGGGTCAGCTGGGCACTCCAGCTGGTCCCGGGATCCTAATGTTGTGCCTGCCCCTTTGAGGCGCTCCAGCTGATCCTGGGCTCCGTGATGCACTGCGCCTTTGATGCACCACTGCGGCTCTTCAAAGGGGCAGCACTGCATGGAGCTTGGGGTCAGCTGGGGACTCCAGCTGATCCCGGGCTCCGCCTTGCATTGCCCCTTGGAAATGCTGCCCCGGCACTTCAAAGGGGCAGTGCTGCATGGAGCCCAGGATCAGCTGGGGACTCTAGCTGATCCCAGGCTCCATGCAGCACTACCCCCATTGAAAAGCCATGGCGGCGTTTCAATGGGGAAGCGTGCGCGATTAATCGCAATTACATTTTTTAATCGCTTGACAGCTCTAATAAAAACTAGGTTTAAAGAGATTCGCTAGTTCTTAAATCTCAAATGACACAGGGCATGTCTACACAGCAAAGTTAATTTGAAATAACAGCCGTTATTTCAAAATAACTTTACTAGCATCTACATAGCCAAACCGCTAATTCGAAATTAATTCAAAATAGTGGAGCGCTTATTTCGAATTTGGCAAACCTCATTCCATGAGGAATAACGCCAAATTCGAAATAGCTATTTCAAATTAAGTGCTGTGTAGACACTTAATTCGAAATAGGGGGCCTCCAGCCTTCCCAGGGTGCCTTGGTGGCCACTCCAGCCTCAACCAAGAACACGCCTCTCCCTCCCCGGAGCCCTTAAAGGGGTTGACTCTGGCCACAGTGCCTGTGCCAGCTCCAAGTCTGTCAGCTCAGAGCCCCTGACCCAGTGGCCCCAAAACATGAGCCAGCAAGCCACTAGCAGCCAGCCCTCCACCGCTCCCCAGGGGCAGTCTGCCAGCTCCCAGGAGCCTGCCAGGGCCTGGAGAAGGTGGGCGCTTGCCTGGTCCAGGGTGGAGATCATGGACCTTATTCAGCTTTGGGGGAGGATGCCCCCAACGTCCATGATCTCCACACTAGACGGAGGAACGTGGCCATCTATGGCAGGATAGCTGCCAGCCTGGCCACCAAAGGCCACATGCGAACCCAGAAGCAGGTTTGCATGAAAATCAAGATGGTTCGGCGACACCCCCACAACCCTGAGCCGTGAGCTTCCCTTCCCCCTTGTTCCCCTTGCTTCCCCCTTCCAGGTCCCTCCTCCCTGGTTTCCCCCTCCCCTCTCCCACCCTCTCTCCTCCTTTCCCCAGTCTCACTAGAGTTTCATTCCCCCCCCCCCCAGTGTTGTTAAATAAAGAGAGTTTGTGTTCATGAAAATACATGTATTTTATTTGACATCAGGAAAGGGTGTTAGGGAGGGGTAAGTGGAAGGACATGAGGGAGGAATGAGGCACAAGCCCCCAGTGGGACAGACCAGGGAGGCTCTTAGTGCTCCTCAGGGTGGAAGCTCTCCTGCGGGGCCTCCTGGATACTGACAGCCCCCCATGGACCTCCCAAATGGCAGCCTGCAGAAAGTGCAGCCAGGCTCACAGCAACGTGTCCACAAGAAGCACCAGAGTGCCCAGGGCCAGCTCTGGCTCCATGTTGCAGAGTGCTGTGGTGTCCCAAGTAAGGGAAACCAGAGCACGCAGAGACAAAATGCTTTGCTGTCCCTCTGCGAGGTAGGCAAGCAAGCAGGGAAACCTGAGAACCGGCTGTCCAGGGAGGGTCCCTGTAAGCACAGGCCTCAGATAGCCTTAGGCAGCAGCCACACAAAGTAACTCCTGACCTGATGCCCTGCCACACCTGGTTCCGGCTGGCCTTAAATCCGATTCAGCATCCACTCAGTGTGGATGCACTATTTCGAAATGCATTTTGTGTGTGTATGTGTTATTTCGAAATAACTTATTTTGAATTAACTATTTTGAAATAAGATATTTCAAAATAACGCTGTAGTGTAGACATACCCACAGTGATTAGAAACAGTCAGTTCATTTCACCAGCTACAGATAATACTGATTTGTCAGTTAAACGCAAAATATACTTTGATAACTTATCTGTATAAGAAAACTTGAGTATAATAAAAATCTTAAATGTTCTGTAAAACATTGTACGTTTAAGTGAATTTAAATTTCCATCTAAATAGAGCTTGATACAAATAAACCAAAAATCATCCAGTAAAATAAGATGCATCAAGATACAGTGGATGAGACGCTGCATATGAGTCAACAGCGTGCCCTTGTAGCCAACAAGGCTAATGGCATATTAGGGTGCATTAGGAGGAGCATTGCCAGCAGATCCAGAGAAGTGATTATTCCCCTTTATTTGGCTCTGATGAGGCCACATCTGGAGTAGTGTGTCCAGTTCTGGGCCCCCCACTATAGAAAGGATGTGGACACACTGGAGAAGGTCCAGCGGAGGGCAACCAAAATGATTAGGGGGCTGGAGCGCATGCCCTATGAGGACAGGCTGCGGGATGTGGCCTTATTTAGTCTGCAGAAGAGAAGAGTGGAGGGGGAGGATTTGATAGCAGCCTTCAACTTCCTGAAGGGAGGTTCCAAAGAGGCTGGAGAAAGGCTGTTCTCAGTAGTGAGGGATGGCAGAACAAGGAGCAATGGTCTCAAATTACAGTGGGAGAGGTCTAGGTTGGATATTAGGAAAAGCTATTTCACTAGGAGGGTGGTGAAGCACTGGAATGGGTTACCTAGGGAGGTGGTAGAATCTCCATCCCTAGAGGTGTTTAAGTCTTGGCTTGACAAAGCCCTGGCTGGGTTGATTTAGTTGGGATTGGTCCTGCCTTGGGCAGGGGGCTGGACTTGATGACCTCCTGAGGTCTCTTCCAGCTCTATGATTCGATGATCACTTACCATTTTCTAAGATAATAAAATGGTACAAATTAAGACTTTGAATAAACATGAATTAACTTATACAATTGCTTAAATGTCTATAGATATAGTGTACCTTCCTGGATAGTTTAACACACAAAACAAAACCCAAACCCCATACCAACCAAAGAAATGTAGTGCAAAGATTAAATTTAGTTGCAAGTCTACATAGAATCACTGGAAGGGATCTCGAGAGGTCATCTAGTATAGTCCCCTGTATAACTGGACCATAACTTCACAGGCATTTGTCTAACCTGCATTTAAAAACCACCAGTGACAGATTCCAAAACCTCCTAGTCAATTTGTTCCAGTGCCTAAGTAACCTGACACTTAAGAAGTTTTTCCTAATGTCTACCTCAAACGTCTCTTGCTACAATTTAAATCCATTGCTTCTTGTCATATTCTGACGTTAATGAGAACAATTTTCAACTTTCTCCTTGTAACAACTTTTTATGTATTTGAAAACTGTTATGTACCTTCTGGGTCTTGTCTTTTTAAAGACTAAACAAACCCAATTTTTACAATATTTCTTAATAGGTCATTTTTTTCTAGGTCTTAAATCATTTTTGTTGCTCTCCTCTGGACTTTCTCCAATTTGTCCACATCTTTTCTGAAATGTGGTATCCAGAACTGGACACAAGACTCCAGTTGAGGCCATACCAACACAGAGAAGAGTGGAAGAATTACTTGTTTCATTTACACTCCTGCTGATACATTCCAAAATGATGTTTGCTCTTTTTGAAACAGGGTTACGCTGCCCTAATCCAGGGCTCAAAACCAGGCTCTGAGGACCCTGCAGCGCTGGAGGGCCCAAGCTCAAGTTAAACTGGGACCCAGGGTATGAGCCAGGCCTGGACAAAATGTGGCCTGTGGGCCACATCTGGCCCACCAAGCCACCAGATGCAGCCCGCGGAGGCAGTGGGGAGTGTTAGGCAGGCTCCCCTGCTTGCCCTGCAGGCTACTCCGAAATGCGGCTGCGGGGTGCCCTCTCTCTTTATGAGCCCGGAGGGGAGGAGGGAAGATTCAGATGCTGCTCCCTCCCCCAGCACAATCCCACTGACTGGTTTCTTGCCAGCAACTGGCTAATGGGAGCTGCCTGTTTGAATAACAGGCAGCCATGAAGCACAACCCTTCTCCCCTCCTGCTCAGCTACTCACTTAAGCACACGGGCGGGCAGGCAGAAACATTTTAAGCTCTGCAAGCCTTTAGCTCTACAGGCTTTGGCTGTTGGCTGGTAAGTCTCCTGGCCAGAGTCTACCTCTGGCACCCCATCCTCTCCCTTCCCCAACTCTCTACCCCTCCACTCCTGCCCCACTATTCCACATATCCAAACCCTTTGCCCCCCTCTTGCACCCATATCCCCTCCCATATCTGGCACCCCAATCTCCTGCCTGAGATCACAATCCCTTCCTACCATAGGTCACATCCCAATACCCTGCACTCCAGTCCCTCTACCTAGGTCACAACTATCTCTTTCACCTAAACTCCCTCCCAGACCCCATTCTCCCTCCTGCACCCCAATTCCTTACCCCCAAGCTCCCTTCTGCACCCAACCTCTATACGAGACCCTGCACCTCCTCCATTAATACCATGGAAGAGTGTGGCCCTCAACCACTTTCCAAATTCTTGGAGTGACCCACTATCAAAAATTGTTGCCCACCCCTGGTATGAGCCCTATTGCTCTGCATTGTAGATGCCATGCTGCTTGCCTTGGGTCCCGTGAGTTAGCTGGAAATATCCCACAATTGAATGGAACAACTTCTTTAATCCCCTCCATCTCAACAGTCTGGATTCCAGATTGAAACAGGAAGCCACCGCCCTTTGCAAACTGCCAAGCCCACTGTCTTCTGATCATCGATCTGCAAACACACTATCAGCAACCCTCCTGGGTTTGCAATGTAAAGTAAACCATCAAACCTTTTGGAAATCCAACTGCTTCCTGGTAATGGACAGGGAGTAAAGTTTTCCCACAGTGCACCACAATCCTAGGGCTAAAGTGATCACATTTCTGGGGGTGGGGGAGACTAGGGATGCTGGGATGTGGTTACTTTGACTTGGATCTGCACAGTGCAGAATGGATGCTAGAGCCCTAAGTTCAGACACAGGCTAAGTCTTAACATTTTGCTAAAATGCAATGTAAAACACTCAGCACCAGGGTTCCCTAACACAAGTCAGCTGGCTCAAGTCCCACTTATCCTGGGCATTCAAGTTTGACTCCTGAACCTGGTCTCACTCTTCTTATTGCATGTATGCATTGTAGCTATAGCCATGTTGGTCCCAGAATAGCTAGAGCAGTGACACACAGACTGAGGCTTGAGAGCCACAAGTGGCCTTTCAATGTGTCTCCTACTGTTCTTTCTAGCACATGATGTTAAAACAGTGTGATTTAATTAACCAGACTAAGTTAGAAACCAAACAGTAATTACTATGTTATTAAGCAACTGTAGTTGACAAAGAACTGCTTGAACCATTTACTCAAGTCTCCTTTCCCCCCTCCTTTTTTCTCCCCACCCCCCTTCCCTTATTTATTCTTGTATCTGGACTTCTAATACTCCCGTCATCTGAAGAAGCGGGTTGTGCCCATGAAAGCTCATGATACAATCTACATGTTTTGTTAGTCTTAAGGTGCTAGTAGAATACAGCCAGTCCCCAACTTACGAACGAGTTACGTACCCAACACGTGGTTGTAACTCGATGTGTTCATAAGTCGGACCCCATTCATTTAAATGCGTCCGTGCTGTTTGTAAGCGCAGATCGCACATTCGTAAGTCAGGGACCAGCTGTAATGTACTTAACGGGAGATTTGGTCGTAACTACGAACGGTCGTAAGTCGACACGTTCATAAATTGAGGACTGGCTGTATTTGTTGTTTAAGTTTTTTCATAATAATATTCGGTCAGTCATTTTGCTATGAGAATTATTATATATAGAATCATAGAATACTAGAACTGGAAGGAACCTCAAGAGGTCATCACCTTCATACGCAAACATAAATAAAATGGTAAATGAAACAATGAATTCACATTACTTATGTCTCGAGTAATGTTGCCAGCTAATTTGACTCCAGAATCACTTAGATCTGAGTATCACAGATCAAGAGACACTATGCAGGTCTGGAAACACACACTTTCCATTCTCTGATAGTTCAACAAGGGATAGTTACATACCAAGCTCCCAAGTTCAAAGTTCTTTTTTGTTTTTTTAAAAGTTTCTGTAGGTTACATAAAATGACAAAAGGAATTTGCTCAAATTTGGACAGCTATAAAGCACAGAAAATTTCAATCCAGAAGATGAATTTTTTTAAATATTTAGCCAAGGTTTGTTACAAAAACATTTCAACTAAATTAAAGTCTCACTGGTTACCCTAATAAAAATTTGCACTTAGCTGTTGTCCACACCTTAACTTACTTTGTAATATCTTTTGTCTACGTGAGGAAGCTATTTCACTAACTCCCTGTGTGGATAAGCCCTTAGATAAAGGATCATAAACTATTTCCAGAATAAACTTTAAAAACAACAAATAGTCTGGTAGCACTTTAAAAACCAACAAAACATGTAGATGGTATCATGAGCTTTCGTGGGCACAGCCCACTTCTTCAGAGGATCAGAGTGTTGGATGTCCAGAACTAAAATAAATATAGGAGCAGGAGGGGGGAAGACAAGAAGAGGCAGTGGGTATAAAAATATCAAGGGGAAAGACTAGCTGGAATGTAACAGGAAAGTCCAGAACCAAGAATAAATAAGGGAAGGGGGGGGAGGAAAAAATTGGAGGGTGGGGGGTAGATAAGTTTCAAAGGGATAGCCGATCCAGTCTGTAACAAGCCTCACAATGCCCCTGTGGAGTATTATTCCCATTGTACAGATAAGGAAAATGAAGCAAGAAGTGAATAGTTGCCCAAAGTGTTACTGAATTGCTACATAAGAGTCTTATGCTACTAGTCTTTGTACATAATTTAGGTGCCTGAAAAATGGAGGATACGCAAAAACACTGAACTCTGCTCAGTTGATTTCTGGCCCACTTACTGGACTTTGTAACATTTACCCTGAAGTATAGTTACATATTATCTTTGATTAAGGAAAAATCTTTTGCCCAACACTAGTGATGGAAAATCACGTTTAAGTAGTTAACCAGTTAATTGTTAAGTTTAACCAGTTAACCAATTAAACAGAGGCAGCTGGGGGCTGCTCTGGCTGGGTCATAGTGTCCCTACCTGCAGTGTGCCCGGGCCAGGGCCACCGCAGACTGGGGCTGTTCCGATGGGACGGGACGGCCTCCTGCTCCTACAAGTCTCTGTAGGCTGGAGCCGTCCCCCTGCCCATGGCAGGTGGGTTAACCATAACAAGTAAGCATTACCCATTAACCGGTTAACCATTCATATCCCTACTTAACACAAATTTCAGCACATGCTTCCATATTGTCATTTGCAAGGCAAGTTAAATCGTATCCTAAATTTCTTCTGTATATTAACTCAATGCTAAAATTCTCCTGTACGTATTAGAATAGTATGTTAAACAATGTAAATGCAAAGAGCATCAGGAAACTCAATTGCAGTCTACTATGTATTTCAGAGAGTTTGTGTGTGTATCTGTCTATCCCCCAGCCGGTGGACACATACACTTCCCCTGCCAGTGCCCACTGCAGTGTCCATGGACAGGCTCATCTCACAATGCCCCAAGCTGCTGCTGCGCTGGCCTCTTTCCAGGGAAGCCTGCAAAGTGAACCCCTCCCCCCCAGCCCCACCCTAGAACAACGATTTAAATCAGGGGTGGGGAATCTGAGGCTCAGGGACCAGATGCAGTCCCCTCCCCTCTGGCTTGCTTGGATCCAGCCCTTGAGGCTTGGGGCTCCCCCCAGCATTAGGATGCCCTCACTTATCTGTCCAATCCAGCCTTTCCATGGATTTCAAGAGGAGTTGTACTAAGCAGGTACAATCAGATGCATACTTTGAATATATCTCCCAGTACTTTGCTCTTAGGCAATGGTTCTCAAAGAGAGGTCCACAGACCACTAGTGGTCCTTGACCATCTTGAAGATGGGCCATGAACTCGGGGCTTGTTCCTCCTCCTCACGCAGCAGGGAACCTGCGCTAGCCCTACAGTCCCTCCCCTCACCTCACGAGACCGGAGCACCAGTGGCAGCTTCACACTGCAGGATGAGGAGGAAAGGGAATTTTGTGGGCTTTATCTTGCTTGTGCAAGAAGAAAGCCGCTCCGCACACTGCTGCTCCCTCTTTCCATGGCTGGGGGAACAGCAGCTCAGGAAACTTGGAGGCTTAACCCACAGCTCCTGTTGGCCAGAATCCTGGCCAATGGATGCAGCGGGGAGTGCAGAGCCAGGTAAGCACCTCCTCCTCATGCCTCCCACTCCCTCCGAGACCCTACACCTGTACCCTGCTTCTGCACCCTCCTTCCCTGACCTGCCCACTCCTGCACCCTCTCCCTGACCCTCAGCCAATTCCTGCACTCCACCTCCCACCCAGACTCCCACCCTCAGACTGCTCTTGCAACCAACCTCTCATCCAGACCTCACCCCCACCTTTCCTTCACCCATTCTGTCACACTGGCTGGTGGTTCATCAAAAAGTCTGCATCGAGTGGGGTGGGCCATGGGCCAAAAAGTCTGAGAATCACTGCGATTAAGTATCTAGCTTTGCAGTCCTTATCTGAAGGAGTTAACTGAAAGCTACATCAGACATTTCTCAGCTAAGTTGTTTCTGTGTCAAAGGTGCTTAACAATATTCTGGGCTAAGTTCATGGCAAGTTAAACTTAGTCTAATTCAACTGTTTCCCCCCAACTTAGATAATGCAAAAGATCAGCTAAACGAAAGGTCAGACTTTAATTATTTGGGTAAAAAGAAACATTTCAAGGCTAAAAGTGTTGTTCTGTCTGAAAACTGACTTTGAACTTTTTCAGAGCTATGACAATAGCTCTATTCATAGAGCTTCACAGAAGTACATCAAGGACAGTGATCTAATTTATGCCATTTATTAAAAGTCAGAATATTTCATTCCTTAGGCTAACTTAGAACCAGGTTTTCAGTTTCAGGATTTAATCTTTGGCATTAAAGATTTTATCATTGTTAGTTTTATAATAAAAGAACCTAAGGAAATAGATACTGTAATCAATAGATTTTATCTAGGGCATTAGGGCTTTAGTCAAAGATCACTGCAGTCATGACTTCAATGACTGTGTCTCATGATCTTAGTTCGCTTTAAAAGATTAAAAGGAACAAAAAGTGATTTCATTGATAATGCAGAAGAATTTTCTTCTAGCATCTACTTTGCATCAGAGTCCAGTACCTTTTAAACCAGTAGATTTCATCAGGATCTGCAATCCCATACTCTCTTAGCTTCATCACCATAAGGGCGCTCTTCCTGATGGCCACCTCATAGCGCTGGCTCCGTGAGAGGAAATTTAAATCTTCATGTTGGAATTCTGGATCATTCAGAACTAAGGCTTCTGAGGGCACAACAGAAGAACAGAAAAGGAATTAAGGGTCAAGCAATCAAGACAGTCATCCCATGAGGAAGGGTAAAACTATGCCCAGTCTTGAGATACTAAAAATCTGAAGCAAGTTACAAAGTTCAGGACCAATTACATCTTGCAATAGGTCATTTTCACATTAAATGTACATTTAAGCCTCTTTTAGTCAGTAAGTCACTGGTCTAGCACTTTAGGGCACTAACGTATTCAAATCATTCTTGCTATTGTATTATTGTGCACCATAATTTTTGGCATACCTAGCTTTGTAACACCCCTGTTAGGTAGAGAAGTGCTACTTAGTCCGTTTTACAAGAGGGAAACTGAGGAACAGAGAGGCTAAATACCTTGCTCAAGGTCTCCTAAGTCTTAGGGAGTGTCCTAACTACTAGATCCTCCTTTCCCACAGTCCCATAAGGGGCCTCTAGGTATAAGGTAGGGGTGGGCAAGAGAAAGCAATATGAAGGCCTATGGGCTCCTTCCCTTATGTAGGGACAGGAGGGAGGGTTCCCCAAATGTGGTGTTCAACTCATCTGGTGGTGACACCCTCCAACTGAGCTGCCTGGGGTACACACACCGGAATAGGACCGAGCCAGTGGGGCTCTCACGGTAGGCAAGGGGGAAGGAGAACCCCCAAATTGAGAACGGGGGTTGCCCCCAGAGGCCAGGGGGAAGCGAGGGAGCGATTGTCATGTGAGGAGGGAGTACCCTGAGAGCTTAGGGGGTGGTACGCCAGTGCGGCATCTTCGCGCGCGGAGGGGGGCCCAGGACCAGCGGGGGCTCCGTCGCGCGAGGAAGGGGGCCCCCCAGAGCCAGTGGGGGAGGGGTAGTGGGGCTCCGCGGCGCGAGGAGCGGGGCCCCCAGAGCCAGTGGGGGAGGGGTAGTGGGGCTCCGCGGCGCGAGGAGCGGGGCCCCCAGAGCCAGTGGGAGGGGCCAGTGGGGCTCCGCGGCGCGAGGAGGGGGGCCCCCAAAGCCAGTGGGGGCAGGGGGGCCGAGGCTCTCACCGATCTCCCTGCGGCGGCGGGTGCGCTCGGCGCCCCCATCCAGGAGGTGGGTGAGGAGCTCGGGGTTGAAGGAGGCCGAGTCACGTTCCTTGCGCAGATCCTTGTTCATGGCGGCGCCTGCCCGATGCCCGACCCCCGCCCGCTCTCACACACTGACTCCCAGGTGCTGCAGCCGGGCGGCGAGCCGCGGTCCCGGCCCCGCCCCCTGGTCTGGCACGTGACCAGGAGGGCGGCGACCGAGAGCGAGGGCGCGCGGCTGAGTCACGCATCACCGACACGCCACTTTACTTCCCGCCCCCTCTGCCCGTCTACCCCCCCCCCCACTCGGCGGGAGACTTACGCATGCGTAAAGGGCTTCCCCGGGTGGGCCGCTAGCTCTGTGCAGTGGGGCGGGCTGAGTGGGGATGGAGGAGGGGGGTTCTCTGTCCCTGTAGTCCCCTCCCCATGCCTTGTCGTGCAAGCTGCAAGGGTGGCGTGGGCTCTCTCTGGCCAAGCAGCAAGCTAGGCAGCGCTTAATGGGCGCAAAGGCTGGGCTCCAGCCCCTCTGGGCTTGGCAAGTCCTAGGGTTATGAATGTAAAACAATCGCTGGAGCTCGGGCACCGCTTCCATGACATATTAGCATTGGAGTTAGGTTGGGGCCCCAGCCCCGTAGGGGAACCCTGCGTGTATTAGGGAAAGGCTGGGGAAGAAAGACGTTGCGCTCCGGAGGTCAACGCAGAGGTTTAAAGGCTGTGTGTCGCAAAACCACAAGGAGGGTAAACAGCCCCTCCATCTACAACTCGAAGGAACTAGCTGCCACAGGAGCACTGGATAGCACTGGCAGGTGAAATGTAAGGTACATCCTGAGCAGATGCTGGATGTACCTCCAAAAGGCATCTCACAGTCTTCTAGTTTTGAACTTTGATATCACTTGCAGAACGTGCTGTGTGCAAGTATTTGTTGCTGAAATTCATAATTGATTCCACCTTCTTGTTCCTGCATATGCATTGCAAAAAGTACTATTTCAAGGGCTTTGTGGTGCAGTTAGTGCAGTCCTGTTAATTACAGGACAGCTCTAGGGTTCTCTGCATTGCCAGCTGCGTTTTAACATTTTAGGGCTTTGTCAGTGCAGTTCTGCTGCCATTACGTAGAGTACGGGCGATCCCATGCACAACTTGAGAGCCATAGCAGCAAATCAAAACAGAAACATAAATTTGCACGGGGCTTTTATTACAGCTACAGCACAAATGTGCAAACAGGGCTGGGTGTTGTTATGCTAAGCACTGCAATGCAGTTACAAAACAAATATAATGTGATCAACTGATTTAAGAGTGTTCCCACCAAAAAGTTCATTGATTTAACTCAATCAGTTTTCAAACTAAGTAAGAAAAATAAACATTCAAAACGAGCATGGACTAGTCCACCGCCAGTTAGCATCAGAGCTGGAAAAAGAATCCAGACAGCTCCCCGTTCCCTGCGCTGGGCGCCCAAAGTCGTACCTCTTCCCGAAGACTCTTTCACAATTTAATTTTAAAATGGACACAAATAAATATATCTGGTGAAACAAAAGAAGTGCAGCCCATTAGCTCCATAACACTGGATAGGTACTAAATATAAATTACTAGTCTGGATTTCTCCTTAGACAAATATCTAATCCTCTACCTTTGGAACTGCAATTACCCTTGGGCCAATGAACCCGTGTAACAGAATTTTCAGAAATATGTGCGAAGGTGCCAATAACTATTAAAGCCTGAGGCAGCAACACATCCTTGGCACGTAGCAGAGGGAGTAGTTAAGGGAGACAGACATTCTGGGAGGGAGGACCCGGACTACCCAGTCATTCACTGACATAAGCGCCTCAGCAGAGCTTCGCGGCTGCCACCCTACTAGGAAAGGAGGGGGCTGAGCTTTTTCTAGTCATGTGGTCGGGACCTGGCTTAGTCACATGGGAAGTCTGGGGGAGGAGGCTTAGCTGAACAGAGCTCTCTGGTTTCCATGTTCCTGCTGTCTGTGTGTGACCAAACGTCCCTGGGAGGCAGGGATAGAGAGGTAAGGGGCAGTGCATTGTATGACCTTTCCCCCAAGGGTCCCAAGAGAATGAGGGAGGATCACAGAGATCCTAAAGGAGGATGAAAAAACCCACAAAGCAGGCCACAAAGACCCTGAGATCCTTGTTCATGGGCTCTAAGGTCCTCTTCTCATGCAATTGAAATCAGAGGCAAAAGGGTGGGGAATGAATGGGGCATCAGCTGTGAGCTAAGGGGAACCCTGTGGAAGGAAACAGTTTGCTGGTTGTCTGGTGAGCTAACTAAGCTCCCCTTAGTATGAGTGACTGAGGCTCCCGATTAAAGCTCACGAGGTAAGTGGCTAATGCTCCTAAAGCGGTGAATGTGAGGTGGTCCCCAGTTTTGTTTTGTTTTTTTGCGGGAGGGAGGAGAGGTATTGTATGTGCAGTGTGTCTGAACACAACCCCCTGGATCCCATTATACACTCTCTCCTATTTTCTTGAACTCATGCCACCTATCCTTTCCTCATGGACTCTCTGCCCACATATGCACCAGTTCTGCCTCCTTGTTCTCCATTGGTAGGTTAAATTCACCACAGGTATAAGTAGGTGTAACACTGTATATATTCTGTTTATATTAAAAAATGAGTTAGAATAGCCATTTAGATTTCAGAATGAAATTACACAACCACACTAGAAAACCACATTGCTAATTACTAATTTGGAAAGAAAAGACAGGACTATGTAGCACTTTAAAGACTAACAAGTTGGTTTATTAGGTGATGAGCTTTCGTGGGCCAGACCCACTTCCTCAGTTCACCTTGGTTCCATAGCAATTTGAGCTATGCAAATTGTGTAGCTTATTTCATAATTTAATTATGCAATAACCCACTATTCTGAAACGTCCCTTACTCCTTGTGGAATGAGGTTTACAGGGACGTCAGAATAGCGAGCCCGTTATATTTCGAAATAATGGGCTTGCTGTTAAGATGTGGGATAGCTACACGCACGCTGCAGCGTAGACATAGCCATGGTGACCTATCCTTTTTCCTGAGTTTTGAAATAGTCACTCAGAATGAGTCATTCTCTCACAATCCAATCAGAAAGCAGTATATGAGCTTTTGAGTTCTTGCAGTGAGAACTGGAATTTTCCAGTCTTTGTGAAACAGATCTTGTCAGACCAGCTTGTGTGAGATAATGTAGGCCATAACTATTGGTACAGCCATCTTAGGACATATTGTGAACACCATCTGATTGGATCCATTCAGCAACTTACCTTTGTAAGTCACTTTCCCTTTGTGGTGCATTCCTTTGTCCAGTTTTGCAATTATGCTTGCTAAAGTTGCAGTTTCTCCATCAATACTCTGCTAGCGGCTCAGAAATCTAGTTTAAAGTTCAGGGCTGGCCCAAGGGTACCCTAGCTGACCTATGGACTTTGGCACCTGTCCCTCCCACATTCAGTCTAGGGAAAAATGAAAAGTCTAGAATAAAATTTTAACCTTTATTTATTTGGCATTCATAATGAACAATGTAAAAATAACAATAAATAGTTTATTGATTATTTTTCTCTTTTTCATTAACCCTAACATAATTGTACTGTATTAGCTGATGCTTTAAAGTTTTAACCATTTTGAGTTGTACAGTGTTTCTGGCAGCACAATAAACTGCTGCATTTCAAGCTGCAACTGTCTTCCTTCCAAAGGAACTGATTTTGGGGAAGCTTTGAAAATCTTTATTCCTTGATACTGAATGAAGTCTGGGTCATGGATCACAGCTCCCCCGACACAGCAGAACAGCTGTTGTGGGTCGCTGATGGGTCTTCCCTAAGCAGTGAGCAACACTGACCCAACTGTATGACAGGCCAGCACTGAGTTCCTGAGAATGACTGAGCTGCTAGACCCCGCCCCCAGCAGCAAACCCAGGCGGTGCTCTTTTGAAGCTACGCCTTGACACATTTCAACTGGTATTTACATAAGCGGCCATGCTTCACAATGTGAAATAAATAATATAACTCAACTTCTGACATGACAATGATGCATTGTTTGACAAACAATATTTGATACTTTTGTTTATAAAAGACTAGAAGATTTACCCAGTGTTGCCTGGAGGAGGGTCGCACAGGCTGGCTGGATATGGCTGCTGGTCGGCCTGGTGGTGCTGGGGGGAGAGTGGGCTGTGGCTCCTGTGGGATGGGGGGAGCTGCTCTGCCTGGCCCCAGCAGCGCTCCTGAGGGCTGAGGGGAGGCATTTGGGGCGTCACTTACCTGGGCCAGTGGCCAGCAAGATGATGAGCCCCATCTCTACCTGGCCACTCCCTTCCGGGTGCAGCTGCTTCCAGTGGTCATTCTGCAGTATAGTTGTCCCCCATGCCTGCTGCCTCCAGGGGTCACTTTGCAGTATCGCTTCCTTCCAATCAGTCCCCTCCCTGTCCATATTATGGAAACCAATCAAATTCCAGGCACATCCAGTTTTCCTGGCGCAACCAAACCCTGATCTTGCTTTAAGTTGGGATAAGAGGAAGCTGCATACCAATTTTGGTGGTCCTAGCTATTACCATTTAGGAGTTCTTGAACAAGTGGACTCACAGACAGACAGGCTCACAGACAGATGTACAAATCTCTAAAATTATATATTAATATATTTCAAAGGGAAAAAAATAACTTCCATCTCATTTGGCATCCCTTAAAGCCTGGCACCTAGGTGACCTAGTCAGGCTGGTCTTGTTAAAGTTGATATAATTTATATAAAGCCCCTCCATATTCTTTGATGCTTTTTAAGCTTGTTTTAACAGTCCCTTATACAGTGCAAAGCCACTTCACAAATTGTTCACCAGTAGTTTTAACAAGAGTGGTTGGACCTTATCATGTATGGCTGAGCTGACCGTGTTCATTATTAACCAAACAGTTATGTTTTGGATTATTCCACGCAGTGTGTTTATAATTATAAGGACAGGGGACCACAATTTGGCTCAATTCCTTACATTTGCTGTCTTCTTTTTTAGTACAAGCGAATTTCACTAACTTGATAGAATAAGCTTAATTAGTGTTGCTGCTTCACTTTATTACTTTAACTAAAATAAATCAATAGGAATGCAACCTCTTTCTTTTCTAACAGAATTGCCCATGAGACAAATCCTGTCCCTAAAGTTTACAGTATTTTGCCCAAAGCTATATTATTTATAGCTGACTTCCTTTATATACTCATTATCATATTAGATTCCATCAACCCTCCCCCATTTGTTGGTTATTTATAGCTGACTTCCTTTATATACTCATTATCATATTAGATTCCATCAACCCTCCCCCATTTGTATGTGGCACATTATATACCATCAGCATTGAATATATGATTGATTTTCTGTTCATTCTTAGGGAAAAGCGAAAGTCTCATTAGCTGCACCAGCAGTACACCTTTGTGAAAGGATGGAACCATTTCTGCAGACTATTGGATGGAGCCACAGTTTCTTCAGACTATTGGATAAATCTAGTTGTTAGACGGGGGCTTTTATTCTGTCAGTTCTCTGGTCTCTCATTACTAAAAGGGTTTAAATCTTGCCTGGGTATCAAATAACAATAACTCAGTTTTGGGGCCTTTTTTACTATGGATATTTTACTACAGTGTTGTGTACGCATACTACCACAATCACCTCTGTATAGGGATCTTTAGGACCCAAGGAATATTTGGAGAGGCAGCATAATCTAGCTACTTGCTCATAGGGCTGGGATTGAGAAGCTCCCAAATCCTTTAATCCCATCTTTATTGCTGGCCCACTGTGTGGCATATCTTATTCTCTCTGCACTTTCAATTCCTCCTCCGTATCCATCTGTGAAATGGGATAAGTATGTTCCTGACCGTCTCAGAACTGTCGAAAGAATTAAAGTTTGTGTAGCACTTGGTACAGTGTACTTAGCAATTAGTGTTAAACCTCTCAATCAAGATAAAATATCTTTCTACATAAGGCTTTAATGCATCCATTGGGTTTTTTCTAGGTTAATGTTGTCACCCATGAAGGTTGACTAACATCCCTTTAAATACCTGCCCAGTCTTTTGTCTGCTTGTAGAACCTGCAGTAGCAGCTCTGCAAGATGCTGCCCAATCCTGGTATTTATTATTTTCCTTGGGAGATCAACTCTGAATCAGTTGCAGATGGACAGACGCTGAGAACATATGGCAGGTGAGAGCAGTTTCTTTCAGGCCAACACAATTTTCAACAGTCTGTTGTGTCTGTAATTCCTTTTTTCTTCCTTGCGTCCTTGTCTTTCAACTGCCTGGTTAGGGTCCCTGCTGCTGAGTTCAGTGAATCAATTGTGTTTTAGGTTACACTGTTATGACATGGTCCAGTCTGAAGCCATCCTGACAGCCCTACACAGTTCAGTCCAGCACCAGGTCCGTGTTTGCACCAAATTTGTGGAACCATTCCAAGCCCAGCTTGGGTCCGTATATGTAGCTCTGGGAGAGACTGAACAGAGGGATGGTGAGTAGTTCTTTGTTTTCTCCTGTCAGGAAAGGAGGCGCTTTCTGTTCAGTAACTGGGGTGGCATGGGGAAGTTAAAAACCATACACCGGTTAGGCCCCTGACCCCCTCTGCTCTTCCTCTCCTTCCAGAGCAACTGATCATTAGGTGAAGAAAATCATTCAAACTCATTCTGAGACCCAGCGTGTCTTGTGGTTAGAGCCGGTTCTATTTCCCAACTCTGCCACAGACTTACTGTGTGACCTTGGCCAAATCACCCCAGTACTCATTGCCTCAGTTTCCTCATGCATAATATCCTTATTCACTTTTATAAAAGAGTTTGAGGTTAGCACAGGAAAAATGCTATAGGAATGCCAAAAAATATTACTTGTGTGGCCATGATAAAGGACCTTTCTTCTTTATCTTTCTTATCTCTGAGCTCTGTGATCACTGCTCTTTGATATCACCATACAGTGAATCAGTTAATTTCTGGGAAACTTGGGTACTCAGAGCTTGTGCAGCTCAGCACATGCTTGTGTTTCAAAGTATTAGGAAGTGGCAATGTTGGATGACACATTTGATCTTAAAGTAATATTTTGCACATTTAAAGTATGGATGGCAAAACCAATCACGTGTGTTTTAAAATGAATGATTTAGCTGAAATGAATTGCAATGAACCCATGGAGAAGGTTGTTTTTAAAGTACAGGACTCAGAGTCAGGAGATCTGGGTTCTATTCTTGACTCTGCGATGGACTCATTATGTGACCTTAGGAAAGCCATACCCCTTTCCCATGCCTCAGTTTCCCCAACCTGTAAAATGACGACAATTATTAGGCTAATCCTATTGTTGCGAGGACTGATTAACCTTTAAAGTGCTTGGAGATCCTCTGAGGGAAAGTGCCACAGAGACAAATCAATATTGTTTATACTCATCATTTGGAATTAGCATAGCTCCACAAACAGCACCTGATGCTTGTACATTGAGCAACTGACACAGTGAGTGAGATGCAATTCCACATGAGGAATGTTAAATTTCAGTTAATCAGCTAATTAAGATGGAATTTCCATCGACGACTCAATTAATTGATAAGGGGGAGGGGATGCTTGCTATCTCCGCTGTGCCTTTGTGGGCACATCTTGCTCCATTTCAAAGGCAGAAGTGCAGCAGTCGGGACCCAGCGTGAACAGGGAGTTCTTCAGTGCCTGCTCGTGCTGAGTTCCCACTGTGCCTCAGCCTCCGCTGTCTGGCTCCCCCCAGCACCGGCTCCTGCTTCCCTCCCCCTTGCTGCCTCGGATACAGAGGCAGCAAGGAGGGGCGGGAAATGTGAGTAGTCGATTCAACTCCCCCGTAAGCCTAGGCTTACCAGGTAGTCGACTGTTTGACTACTCTTTTACATCCCTATTCCAGACAGCTAAAATAGCAGGGATGTGTGTCTGCACACGTACCTTGGGAAATTAAGAAGAATTTTCCCCAAAATCTTTCCATCCCAGCTCTAAATTTTCAATAACTTTCCAGCTTGTAATTGCTTTTCCTTTTCTTTATTTTGTAATTTGCAAACACATTTAACTCATTGTATTGCACTGTTTACCGTGAGCCACAGCTTATAAATCTTTGCATCTCTTTTCCCTTCTTCAGAGCATCACAAATACATCCCCACTCCAAGGTGTGTAATGTGAGGATTTAAAGCAATCCAACAAGCTCAGCTGGCACTGAAGGGCACTATCTATAATTTGCAGTGGTGCACTGAGGATCATTTTATTTGCATTATAAAATATAAAAAGCAAATCTCGGCTTGGCTAAGTGAAGCTGAGAGGCTTTGTCACAGGCAACACTTAATAATGAATAATTATCGGTGATTGGAATTATTCTTAGTTAGTTTGAGAGTTGTTATGTGCATGATTTCCATGCCTTTCTGGATTGCCTTCCAGCTGACTGTCTCAAAGCACTGTCTAAACAGGAATGATTTCAGTCTGAGCACACAGGGAATTATTCCCATTTTGCAGGTGAGGCAGTGGAGCAGGACTAAGACCGGAAAGTCATACAGCTAGTCAGTGAGAGGGCTGGTTTCAGAATCCAGAACTCCTGGTCAAACCACAGCTCCTGCTTTGGAACAGTTGCCCAGAAGTCTCTGCCTCGGTTGCTCTCCACCTAGTTTCAAAGTTCAGCTGAATACCATATTGTCTCTACCTGTCTCTCAATTTCCCTTTCAAGTCCTACTATGGAACAGTGGGGATTCAGTCTGTGCAAAAGATGTTACTTAACAGTTCTCCTCTGCACTCATTCTTTTATATTTGCAGGTGAGGGGCCTGTGCTAAAGGCTCGGGTGCTGACGTGCGTGGAAGGAGTGAATCTGCCCTTGCTGGAACAGGCAGTACAGGAACAGCGGCGATATTTCCAAGAGAGACAGGGGCAGGTGGAGAGCAGTGCCTCCTAGCTTTGTTGCGAGAAGCTGTTGCTGAAATGAGCCCAAATGCATCACTTGCCTTCCATCCCTCTCTGCACCTCACTGATCTTTTGCCATTTTGGCACCAGAAACTCCAGTCTGATTCTGAGGTCGCTGTCCCTGTTCCAGGTTTTGGATGTCTCCGAACATGCATTTGCCTGAAGTGTTTTAGGTTTGTGACTTTCAGCAGCTCATTTTTATCACTCTTCTCTGTCCCGTCATATCAAGGGGGATGAACTGAGTGCCTGTGAGTCTGGAATCCCAGTGGTTTGAGCTTGCTCACTCTTACAGTTCTGTCAAACCTCAGACCTTATCTGAAATGTCCTCTGCTATGCCAGTCCTGGTCCCATGCAGCTCTGCCAGTGCTCCTCAGTCCAGACCCCCTAAAAACTCCTGCTGTTTCCATGCTCAAGCCTGTCTGGAAAAGAGACTAGGAAACATGCTGAATTGAATGGCAGCTTTAAAAATATATCTGCCCAGAGGACAAGACCAAATCCACATCATGGAAGAGCCGAGTCAGGATTTGAACCCAGGTCTCTAGAAAGAAGAAAATTATTCACCGACTTATTACACTGGTTGGCCGCATCTTAGCAGTTCAAGTAAATAGAGCAGACTGAAGACAAGTATGGACAGTGTCTGTTGACATCAGCAGGAGTTGGGTGTGTGCGCTTGAGGAAGGAATTTACCACAGTGAATTCTGAAATACAAAATTGCAGTGCCCCACAGACTGAGTGTAGTCATTGGTTTTCCTCTTTTACGGGACGAGAACAGGAGAGAGTCTGATCTTGGGGCCGCTATCCTCAAAGGAAACCTAAATTGTCTGTTTGATTATTGTATTGCATGTGTTCTGTCACTGAAAATGTTCATAAATAAAGAGGCTGAAAAGAGCATACAGCCTACTTCTCTTAGTGATTAAATACCACAGTCACGTTAAAGAGCCTGAATTCATGCCTGCTGTAACTCTACTGAAGACGTGGGGGAATTGAGTCAGGGTGTTTTTCTTTAATAATGGTCTCTTTCAAGGGTACTTGACTTTGGAAGAGCTACGGGAGGAGGACATGAGACTACATCTACATTCAGACATGCTGCAAGACCCATCTGTTTACCAAAGCTGCTAAAAATGAAGACAAATATTAATATGAGGCGGGGAAAGAAAATGTCTGTGGGTGGGGAATAAAATAAAACTTCAGCTGCTCTAGAAAACCTCCCAAGGAGAGGTGGGAAGCAGAACGCACTGCAATGTCCTACTGGCCAACACTTCACTCTTCAGTTGCCTGTTTGGATTATGGAGTCTGTGGTGACATGTACAATAAACTCTAGCTAGAGAATTCCCAATCCAGAAGCCATATAATTGCCTATAATTTATGCAGTTCACTCTTTTTTGCTTATGTTGCACTGTATGTTTATTCACAGAGTTATTAAATCTTGTCTTCATGTGTGTTGGGCTCACTGTAAAACCTGAGGTTGTGTCTTGAGGTATAGTCGCTTGGTTCTTCCGAAAACCTGGACTAGAGATGCAGCTGTTCCCAGGACATTGCAATTTACTCAGAACATTCAGTTAACAACTATTTTATGGATGGCTTGAAACCTTTGGGCTATTGGTTTTTATGCTATTAGCCCAGTTGTGGAATAAGGACATTTTAGGTCATTATTCTTCTAGTCTTGGCCTCCATGCCAAAGATCTATGCAATACTAGCTTTGCCAGTCCGTATCGCTAGGGGACATGGGAAAAAGTAGCCAGTGAATAGAACCATGACTAATAGAGTCAATGTGGCATAGTGAGGCCTTTACCCTTTACTAGAAACTGGAATTGAGAGCCTCAAGAATAGTCAAGCCAAAAATGATCCTTTTTGGGCTGGTAAGTAAATCTGTTCTCCCTCCCACCCCCATCACTGTAGTAAGGGCAGACAGTCTGCCCGAGTGGGGAGATGTTTATTGACTCTTGCAAGGCATAAAGGTGTTTCTTTCAGTTATTTGTTTTTATGGTCGCACCAAGGTGCTCCGGTGATGGACTAGGACTCCATTGTGCTAGGTCAGGGGTGGGCAAATACTGGCCCTCAAGCTGGATCCAGTCTGCCACGATTAGCCCGTGGCAGGCCCCCACACCACCATATTTACCTGTGCATCTACAGGTACAAGGGATCACAGCTCCTGTTGGCCGCAGATTGCTGTTCCCAGCCAATGGAAGCTGTGATTGCCCATACCTGTGGAGGTGCAGGTAAATATAGCAGCAGCAGCCTACCAGGGGAGAACCCTGGTGAACCACCTCCCTTGTATTGCCCATCCCTGTGCTAGGTGCTGTATAAACAGAACAGAGATACTCCCTGCCCCCAAGGAGTATACGCTGTCTCTGCACAGTCCTCAGCTGTCCCTCAGTACAGAGGATGAGCCCCTAGTGATTTGTTCCTTTGACATTCGCTGTTGATCTCTCACTTTCAGTGTCATACTTACATTGTTAGCAGTTCTACTTCAAATTGTGGAAAACAGGGAAACTAAGTTAAGCCCTGGAGCTGTTACATTTCTGCTACTGCAGTTTGGCTTGTGGCCCTGGTCTGGGTCCTCATCGTCCCCAGAGGCCATCAGCAGGAGGGGTGTGAATGCCGCTTCGCTGAACAAAATTCTTTCCCCAGCAGTGGCCAGCACCAGCAAGTGCATTTGATACTAATGCATAGACACAATAACATTTTAAATTATGTCTACCCCTAGTGGCCAAATGTCTGGGCATGATAGTGGAATGAAGTTTGACCCTTTGGCCACCCAGTAGATCAGCAGGAAGGGTACATGGAGAAGGTGAGAGGAGCATGTGGGCATGGAGAGGACTCAGCCATTTCACACTGGATGCAAGAAATGGACTGCAGACCCTGCCCAGCCAGCACAGGAGGGGCTGCAGGCTTGCCTTAAAAGCCTACTCTCAAACCGCACAGTATTTAAGTTAACTATTGAAGGAAAGCTGGTATATGATGGCAAATCCATCCTTAACGTGGTAGCTCTATTTCCCCACAGGCAGCAGAGTCTAGTTTTCATGCCAAAAAGCTAGCCATAGAAATACAGGGGGGAAGATCAATACAGTCATTATGGCCCATCAGAAGGGACATGCTTGCAATTGGACCATTGTCTATGCGGCATCACAGTTGGTTTTAGGAAGTTTAACACAGGAAGGCCTGGGGTTACTCTGGCTGGTTTTACTCCTAATTAGGAGGCTATTGGATGCAAATAGAGCAGATGATATTGAATTGATCAGATGTAAATAGCAGTAATACTTAGCACCCGTGGAGCATTTAATTTCTAACTCATTCTCACTGTTTCTAAGCCTAGTTCACAGAATGGGGCTGCGA
Source organism: Pelochelys cantorii (assembly GCA_032595735.1). Taxonomy (NCBI): domain Eukaryota; kingdom Metazoa; phylum Chordata; order Testudines; family Trionychidae; genus Pelochelys; species Pelochelys cantorii. The sequence goes on from CM064344.1 coordinate 19,930,145, forward strand.
GGCAGGGGGAATGTCTTGTTCAAAGTACAGGAGGAGACAGTGGAGACAGGGGTCTCAGAGAGAGAGATTGATCTTGGATGGCTAAAATCATTCCTCTGACCACTGGTCGTTTTCTCCAATGTATTTTCCTAATAATTGTGTCATCTAATTGAGAAGGGGTATTTAGTTACTGACATGTGTCTTAAAAACTGTAAGTACTCTGCGTTCAAATGGCTTGATGAACTGATTGAAACAGCTTGGCAGCATTGAACTGAGGGATAAACTTCTCCCCCGCCTATGCATAGTATGTAGCACAGCTCAAGATGTACACATTTGTTTAGAGAGTAACACTACTATGAGACATGCCCCGAGGCTGGGAAGGGATCTTGCCGTGGTGAGAGTCAATGAACGTGTTGAATGTGGATACAATGGAATAGATGTAAGTGGGGTTACTATTAAGGGGAGTTTTCTTTGCTGGGGGATATTGCTATGGAAAGGGCTTAATGCTATAGCCCTTCTTCCATACAGTAGCACCTTAAGATCATGGGATGTTCATTGAAAGGTGGGGCCTGCTGGTATTTCACAGCAGCGGGCAGTGTTAAAATGCAAGAATGGGCAGAACTAAAATGGCCTAGTGGGACTGACTAATGAATTAAGGGAACATTTCAGTGACACACCTGCTGACGGACAATGGAGACGTTCCAGGATGTGTTCCAGAAGGTGGAGAAGATTGGGGAAGGCACCTACGGCGTGGTGTACAAGGCTAGGAACAAACGGACAGGCCAGCTGGTGGCTCTGAAGAAGATCCGTCTGGATTCGTGAGTGTCTGAAATCCACAGTCCCAACCAGGGTCCAGCTCAGATATTCCACCCTGAAGCCAGACCTCTAGGGCCATGCAAATGCTAGGATTTGTAACTGTATCTGAAAGGTTTTCCCCACACAGCTGCTATTGTAAGATGATTTGAACCCCTGGATTTCTTACTTGAAGTCCCCTTAAAGCTGCATGCCCTGACCCCAGAGGCAGGTCTTAACTGCAACAGAGTTTGAGCTGCTTGTAGCTTTCCCTTTGGGGCAGGGAATTTGTTATAAAAAGAGGGTGGCAGGGTGATTAAGAATGACAAAAAACTAAACATTCAAGTAATTGAAGGATTATTAGATCATTATGAAAACATTGCCGGGTACTCCACTTAAAAGATAGGAGAAAAAAAAGAAGAAGAATGAGTGATGTACTGCTGGGATTTGCATTTGAATCATTGCTGTTAAACTTAAAAAAAAGAATGGCCCTGTAGCACCTTAGAGATTAGCAAAAAAACCCTGCTCTTAAACTTATAAATGTTCTTGAAAATGGGGTGAACAGTGACTAATCCAAAGCTGACCGCAAAGAGTTACAAAGGGATCTCACATAACTAGGTGATTGGGCAATACAAGGGCAGATGGAATTCAGTATCGATAAGTGCACGTGGAAAAATAAAATCCCAGCTATACATACAAAAATGATGGGGTCTAAAATAGCTGTTACCACTCAAGAAAGAAATCTTGGAATCATTGTGGATAGTTCCCTGAAAACATCTGTTCAGTGTGCAGTGGCAGTCTAAAAACTAAAAAGCTAACCGAATTTTGGGAATCCTTAGGAAAGGAATAGCTGATAAGACAAAATACCATATTGCCTCTATGTGAAGTCATTGTATGCCTATGTCTTGAATAAGTCACCCCATCTGAAAAAAGATACATTGGATTTGGAAAAGGTATAGAAAGGGCAACAGAAATGATTAGGGTTAAGGAACAGCCTCCATATGAGGAGAGATTAACAAGACTGGGACTTCACAGCTTGGAAAATAAATGACTAAAGGGTGGAAAGATATGTTAGAGGTCTAGAAAATCCCGAATTGTGTGGAAAAATAGAATAAGGAAATGTTATTCATTCCTTCACTAACATAACACAAGAAGTTGACCCAATTAAATTTATAGGCAGCAGATTTAAAACAAACAAAATAAATTATTTTTTCACAGTCAGCTTGTGAAGCGCTTTGCCAGGAGATGGTGAAAAGGCCCAAACCATACAGGGTTCCAGTAAGAACAAAATAAATTCAAGGAGGATAGGTCCATCAATGGCTACTAGCCAGAATGGGCAGAGATGGTGTCTTAGCCTGTTTGCCAGAAGATGGAAATGGGCAACGGGGGATGCATTATGATGGTTGCCTCTTTTGTTTATTCTTTCTGAAGCACCTGGCATTGGCCACTGTTAGAAGACAGATTACTGGGCTAGAAGGACCATTGGTCTGACCCAGTGTGGCCATTCTGATATTCTTATGTAGATCTGAAATGTATTTGCCTCCTTTCTGTAACCCACCAGACCCCACTCCGCTTCCAGGGCTGAGATAGAGCCCAGGAGTCCTGATGGGGTTTCTCTCTTCATACAGTTAGTAACAAAGTAAAAAAAAAAAGTAAGGCTAACTGTTAATTTGTCTGCCAAAAAAAGTAGAGTTTTCCAGTGCCTTAGTAGCCCCTGGATAGAGGTGATGTGTGGGGGGGGAGGGGAGGGAAGGCAGATGGGGTTGGTTTCCCTCCCCCCATTTGGTGCTTGGCTTGTACTGAGCATGCTTAGTAAGGATGTGTCTACACTGCACCCCTAGCTTGAAATAAGCTACGAAATTTGAGCACAGCACTTGTTTAGAAAAAAATCGCTATTCCAAAACGTCCCTTACTCCTCGTAAAGATGTGGCACATCGGAATAGCAAGCCCGTTACATTTTGAAATAACAGGCGCACTCAAAAGACACGGAATAGCTATTTCAGAATACCTCCCGAAACAGTACTGCAGTGTAGACGTAGCCTAACACTGCTGAAGCCTCTGTCCTCAGTCCACCCCATGTTCTCACTCTCTTCTCTCCCCCTCATCACGGGATGAACAGGTTGGCCCCTCCCTACCAAAATCTGAAATGGTGCCCCTGTTTGTCCAGACAGGGCATAGTTTAGACGTCTTAGGATAAAAACCCAGTCCAGAAGGGAGCAGCAAACCAAGCTATCGTTGTAAAGCACAGCTGTGCCCAAACCATAATCTATCCAGTCCAGTTTGTGCTGCACTGTAGACAGGGCTTAAAATTCCTATTTTCAGCCCTCTAGACACAATCTTCACCCCTCAACCAAACTTACTAAGCAGTATGACAAGCTAAAGGCTCCCAGGCAGGAATGGGAAATGCCTCAGTCTGAGAGCAAATATTCCTAAATCACCTGGGCCACAGAAGCTGTGCTGATTTGTACTTTGTCATAACAGTCCCTTCTGCATGCTCTTCCCCAGGCTTCTCTTAAAGCAGTTGTCTCCCTTGCCTGGAAGGCATCAAAATGGGGCCAACACCTACTAGAACTTCGCTAGGTTGATGCTGCCTGTGTCAACAGGCCATCCAAGCTATCTTAGGGCTCATATTTTCAGAAGTGCTTCTCATTCATGACGACATGTATGGCTGAGCTCTTATGTGTGCTGAGCATTTGAAAACCTGATCCTAATTTCTCCTGAAAATCTAGTCTTGAGTTGTCTAGAGACACATGGAGAGGGTTCTAGATTGCAAAACCTTATATTTTAGGTCCCAAGCCTCAATGAATATCCACCAAAAAGAAATGTCAGAAAATATCCGTGAGCCATATAAGCAGCTGAATTGGTATCTACTTGCTAATATCAGTCCAGATAATAATGGGAATGCAATAAAGTTGGTCTTCCCCACAGGGAGACAGAAGGGGTTCCGAGTACAGCAATCCGAGAAATCTCTCTGCTCAAAGAACTTAAGCATCCCAACATAGTCAGGTAAGAGAAGCTCTCAGTCTGGCCATGGAATTAGGGTGGGTGGATCATTGCCATTGACTCACTGCTACTGATCAGATTCAGTTGTGTCAAGCTGAGGAACCTAAGGATGTAAACAAATGTCTCCCAGCTTTGTGTGTGCCAAATGAAAGGGTTGTTGCTAAAAAGGAAACAGACAAGGCATGTCTGCTCATTCTGTACCACTCACTTAGCTATTTTTCAAACCGTAATTGCCTGTTGAAGTCGTGGAGGGTTTGATATGGTCATTACCCTGACACAGGGCAATGGAGAAGGCCATTGGGCATCTTAAAATTTCCAGGGGGAAAAATCATTTAAAGATGCCCAATGGAAAAAAATGCCAATAAGTCCTCTACAGCACTAATGCAAGTACAGAAGGAAAAAGAAACACATGAAGACTACGAAATTGTACATTTGCTCCACTTCGGATGCTAATTCACACTGTCCACAGAAATGTGTTCATCTGACTTTAAGTTCCAGATGCTTCTTAATGTGTGTCTGTTTCTAAAAGTACAACCCATCCACCTGTGGTCACCTTGCTGAGCTAATGCAGAAGATGACTGTGGCTGCAAGATTGTGATAGAAAAATTCAAATGCAGAAACATAAAATTGTGTCTGGTTCTTGACAATGTAGACACCAAACAAACAGAAATGGAGCTCAATGGCCAAGGAAACCAAATGCCATGCTTGGGCTATGAAAACCAGTAGGGTGTCTTACAGCAGGGCTCCAGCTCTCAGGGGGTAGGTAGTTTCGCCCCTTTTCTCAACATCAGCCAGTGCTTTCTGGCCACAGCCAAGCTTTCCTGGTCAAAGCTTATTTCTTTCTTAGTAAAAACTTTAAAAAACAACTAATAGTCTTGTAGCACCTTAGAGACTAATAAAAATGTATCATGAGCTTTCCTGTATGTCTATACTACAGAGTTTTGTCAGAAAAACGGCCGTTTTTCCAACAAAACCTGAGTTACGTCCACACTGCAATCACGTTCTTCCAAAAGTAAATCGAAAGATCAGAGGGGTTTTTCTGGCATTGGTAATCCTCTTTCTACGAGGAAGAAGCCTTTTTCGAAAAGAGCTCTTTCGGAAAAAGTTGTGTGTGTGGACGGGGAAGAGGGAGTTCTTTCGAAAGAAGAGGAAAGAGGAAAAAGCACAGGTGCCCTGGTGGCCACTCAGTCCGTAGTAATCACAGTTTAAATGTGAGATAGTGTCCATTCAGTGTGGATGCTATCTTTCGAAAAAGCAAATTGCTTTTTCGATGCACTTTTGTGTATGGACGCTCTCTTTTGGAAGAAGTTTTTTTGGAAGATCTCTTCCAAAAAAAGGTTCTTCCAAAAGAAGCCTGCAGTCTAGATGTAGCCTTAATGACCTTCCCAAGCAAGTTTCTGCTCCCCTCTTTCAAATCCAGGCACTAGCTATTTCTGAAGTGGCTATTTTGGACAGCAGCAGTGTGCTGCAGATTACAATCACCCTGCCAACTAGATTCGTAGTATACCTACACTTCAATGAAAGCCCCCTAGCCAGCCTGGGACAGCCCGGATCAGCAGACTGAGGCTCACGGGGCTATACAATTGCGGTGGAGATATTTGGGCTCAGGCTGCAGCCTGGGCACTGAGATCCCTTGAGCAGGTGAAGGTCTCGGAGCCCAGGCCCCAGCCCAAGGCTGAAGGTCTTACACTGCACAGCAAGGGGGTGTCTACACTGCACCCGGAGCTCGAAATAAACTACATAATTTGAGCTACACAATTTGTGTAGCTTATTTCAAGTTAATTTCGAAATAGCTTATTTCGAAATTTGGCGCTCTCTACACAGCACTTATTTTGAAATAACCTGCTATTCTGAAACATCCCTTACTCCTCGTGGAATGAGGTTTACAGGGATGTCGGAATAGCAAGCCCATTATATTTCGAAATAATGGGCACACTCAAAAGACGTGGAATAGCTATTTCAGGATACTTCTGGTATCCCGAAATAGCGCTGCAGTGTAGATGTAGCCTTACAGAGCCCCGGAAGCCCAAGTCAGCTGACCCAGGTTCCCAGACTTGATGTTGTGAGATGTTTATTGCCGTGTAGCCATCCCCATAGGCCACGAAGGGACAATTGTGATCCTCTACTCTGGACTTCTGCATAGCACTTGCCAGAGAACTGCCCCACAAGCGTTCCTAGAGCAGAATTACAAATGGTCAGCAATGGAGAAGCCATTATGGCCTAACTGGTGCGTATTGGCTACATTTTTGCTGTCCTCATCTGGTCCTTGTTCCTTTCAGGAATACCCATTCACATGCAGAATGATTCTAGCCACCTTAAACGCTTCCCTCCAGTCTTACCAGATCCAACACCAGCTCCTGAGCTGGCATAGCTCTGGCTTTCAATGGAGCTATGTCAAGGGACAGAAATTGTGGGGTCTGGCCCTATTACACCATGTACAAGCTATCTGCTGCTAACAGAATGTAGAGAAAAGCTAGTAAGGCACAAGGTATTTCAAATAAACCCTTTTCCATTCAGTTGCTCAGAAAAGAAGCTAGCAGGGGGATTATTAGCAATGTTCCCTGTAAGCTGAGCATTTGGGTAGCCGCCCAGGAGAGATTCAGATGCTGCCCAGCTGATTAGAAGAGCACCCACAGTTCCCATAGCTGGCAGCAGGTTTCTAGTGGTGGTGTACATCTCCAGATGCCTTGGTGCACATAACATTTATTCCACACATGGATAGAAAAAATTAGAGGGAACGTTGATTGTGAGCCTGCTAGTAGGGAACTTTTTACCCACTGTCCTCACAGCTGTTTATGTATTGGTTTGGAGCCCTGCTGTATAAAGCTAGTCAGGACTGTTTGTAATAAGACAGGTTATGGTTGTGTTTTGTTTTTAGGCTTCTGGATGTTGTGCACAGTCAGAAGAAGCTGTACTTGGTGTTTGAGTATCTGAATCAGGACTTGAAAAAGTACATGGACTCGTCCCGGACAGGGGAGCTCCCTTTAAGTTTGGTAAAGGTATAAAGTTTAGAGAAGTAAGAGAGCCACCATGGCAATATATCTGCAGGTGGTTAAAGCTGTGTTTATACCTGCTGCCCTCTGCTGGATGGGCCCACGACTGTTCCCATTTGTGTATAACGCAGTGGTCTCCAACCTTTTTAAACACAAGATCACTTGGAATTTAAGTGCAATCCAGGATCTACCTCAAATGCAAACACCCTTGCCCCACCTTCTTCCCACCCCTTCTCCAAGGCCCTGCTCACTCCACCCACCCTTCCTCCCCCATTCTCGTTCACTTTTATCGGGCAGAGGGCTCGGGTGCAGGGGAGGGCGATGCAAGCTCTGATCTGGGGCTAAGGGATTTGGAGTGTGGGAGGGGCTCTGAGCTGAGCCTGGGGCAGGGAGTTGAGGTGCAGGAGGGGGTTCAGGCTCTGGGAGGGAGTTTGGGTACAGGGGGAACTCAGGACTAGGACAGGGGCTTGGGGTTCAGGACCGGGGCCAGGGTTCAGAATGTGGTAAATGGTGCCCAACTGGAGCCCGCAAGTGGCTTCTGGGTGGTGGTGCAGGGGCTAAGGCAGGCTCACCCCTACCCTGGCCCTGCACCACTCCCAAAAGCAGCCAGAAAACTCTCTTCATCCCTGTCCCCCCTCTGCTCTGTGGAGATGGGGTGCGAGGGGGGGAGAAGGGCACCCAGATATCAGCATCCCCATCTCTTCTTCCCAGGGCTTGCACAGCAAGCAGGAGGCTCCTGGCGGGTGGGAGGCAGCTCCAAGGCAAAGGGTAAGAGCAGCATGGCAGTGCTGAGAGGGGCAGATGAAGTGCTGGCACTTGATAACCTCCCAGCCAAACCTGTCAGGATCACCTGTCAAAGGCTCCAAGATCTACTGGTTGGTGATCACTGGTATAACACAACGAGGAGTCCTGTGGCACCTGAGCCCTGGTCTACACTAGGACTTTATTTTGAAATACCCGCCCCCAGTCAAATTTATAAGTAGAGCGTCCACACTACCAAACCTATTTCGAAATAATGGGCCGTGAAATTCTAAAGCTGTACTCCCGCTTTTCATTAGGAGTAACACTAATTCCAAAATAGTTTTTTCGAAGTAACGATAGTGTAGGCTCTCCGGTGCTGCTATTTCAAAATAATAGCAGTGTAATTCGAACTAATTACTTCCCAGTGCTTCCTGGGGCTCTAAGTCCAAGGTAGCGTGTCCACATTAACGAAGCCTGCCTTGGACTAATTTCAAGGCTTCCCCATAGTGTGAACACGCTTGTTCAAATTTGTTAAATTGGGCATTATTAAGTCAGACTTACTAATTTCAAAATAATTTCCTAGTGTAGACATGGCTTTAGAGACTAACAGATTTATTAGGGCATAAGCTTTCATGAATAAAAACCACTTCATTAGCTGAACTGGAGTGGGTTTTACCCATAAAAGCTTATGCAACTCCTCGTTCTTGCAGATACAGACTAACACAATTACCCCTCTGAGACTTTTCACGTATGTGAAACTTTATACTGATTGTGGAGATTGTAGGTAAGTTCCCATGGTAATTAACTGACTCCCACAGAAGGCAACGGGAGCTGTGAGTGCGCAGCACCTCTGCAAGTCACACCAAGATGTCGTTTAGTCTGAAAAATTCTAGACTTTAATATGTGGTTCGTTAATTTCCCACCAGCCATTTCTAGACATCTCAGCTTGTTAGACTAGCCACAAAGTAAACTGAAGTTGGAAGATATTGTCCAGGCAGCTACTGCTAATCATATATATAGTAGCCCAATGTCTGTGACTCTGTAACGCTGAAACGCTGGCTGTTCCCTCTGGGCGGCGCTGTTGCCTCCCACTGTGGCGCTCGGCTGACTTCTGCGCTGCTCAGCTGGGCCGCCGCGTGGGACCAAGCAGTGCAAGTGGCTGTTTGGGGTCCGCGCTCCCCATGCAGCACAGGCTGAGCGGTGCAGAAGTCAGCCGAGCGCCATGGCGGGAGGCAACAGTGCCGCCCAGAGGGAACAGCCAGGGGGCGGGGCCTGGACGAGTGTGCGTCTCTGACGTCAGAAAAGGCGCCAGATTCAAAAGGAGGAAAGCGGAGCAGACACAGAGGATGCGGAGGAGACAGAGAAGAGAACGGAGGAGGCGGAGAGGAGGCAGAGGACAGTGAGAGAGACGCACCAGGAGGAGGAGAAGAGAAACACAGAGTGAGAGGCGGGAGGGGGAGAAGAGAAGGAGAGAGAGGCAGGAGGCAGACGAGAGCTGAGAGAGAGATAGGGCGAGGCAGTAGGAGTAGAAGAGAGAGAGAGGCCGTTTGTGCTGCTTGCTCCCATGCGGCGGCCCGGCTGAGCGGCACAGCCGAGCGCCACGGCGGGAGGTGAAGGGGGGTGGGGTGGTGACATACACACCCAGAGGGCGGGGCCTGGACAAGCGTGCATCCCCGACGGAGACAGAGGAGAGCAGAGAGAGAGTGAGGCAGGAGGAGGAGGAGAAGAGAAAGGGAGAGTGAGAAGCAGGAGCGGGAGAAGAGAAAGAGAGAGACGGAGAGAGGCAGAAGGTGGAAGAGAGCTGAGAGAGAGAGAGGGAGGCAGTAGGAGGAGGAGAGAGAGAGAGACGGAGCGAGTGACCGGAGGCTCAAGAGAGAAGACCGACGTGGAGGAGAGACCTGAAAATCCCGTCTTATGACGGGCTAATTGGCTAGTTATTTTTATAATGGGCAACCTGTTGCTGGCAATGTCAGTGGATTTGACACCTTCTGTCCCCAAGATAGCAGGGATAGGAATGTTTCAGTGTATTGCAGGGTTATGATCAGAACCTCCATCATGGGCTGGGACGGAACTAAAGTGATAGTGTCTGGGCTGTGGGGGGGGGTGGGGGGAGACGTTAATGCAACAGCGAAATATTTTCCATACAGATGCTGGAAAATTCCTTCATGAAGATCTGTTGTATTTCAAACGGTTGTAATTTAAGCCAGCCCAGTGTTCCACGTGGTCTCATTGCATTTATGTCTGAAATCTCTCCTCTTAGAGCTACCTGTTCCAGCTGCTGCAGGGTGTGAACTTCTGTCACTCACACAGAGTCATTCATAGAGATTTAAAGCCACAGAATTTGCTTATCAATGAAGCGGGAGCCATCAAGCTGGCAGATTTTGGCCTGGCTAGAGCCTTCGGGGTTCCATTGCGCACTTACACTCATGAGGTAAAAAAGGTGATTTCCCCTCTGGTCTAAGATGCTTTCACTGGAGTATCTCAGGGCACCTCTCCCCCTCTCTCACTTTCTGATTTAGCTAAACTGATCTGTTTGAATGATTGGACTCCCATGAAAAATAATCTACTCTATGAATTTCTAATTGCCCATCCCTGTAAAATACATGTGAGGAGTTGCAGTGGTCTGCATTGCTAATTAGGTGCCTGTGCATGTGGCAGAGATTGATGTTGTGTGTAAAGAATCTAATCTCAGAATTGTGTGGGGCTGTCAAGTGAAACTAGACCACAGAAGGAGTAAGTCAATAGGTGGACCTTGGGCCAAATCCAGACTACCTCATGGACCCCAAACTTCTTTTTGGTTTCTTATTATCATTGCGGTTTTAAACATTTTCTTCTCTGAAGTCTGGACCAGTGTTCCCTGTAAGCTGAGCATTTGGGTGGCCACCCAGGAGTGATTCAAATGCCACCCAGCTGATTAGCAGAGCGCCCACAGCTGACAGCATGTTTCTACTTGTGGTGCACATCTGCACACACCTCAGCATACATAACAAAATTTATTCTGCACACGGATGAAAAAAACTTAGAGGGCATGTTGCTCTGGGCACTAGACAATACCTTGACAAAAATAATTATCTACTCTGGGACTAAAGCTTTTGTTCTGGCTTCTTGTAGGTGGTAACTTTATGGTACCGGGCCCCTGAAATCTTGCTGGGATGTAAATACTATTCGACTGCAGTGGATGTCTGGAGTATTGGCTGTATCTTTGCAGAAATGGTAGAACGTTTTAACCACTTTCTAAGCTAATGGCCCTCTTTTAGCATCACCTTCATGCTATTCAGTCTCATACTTATCCATTTCTTACCATGATCCTGGATAGCACTGGGAATACATGGTGGAAAAGGCAGCTAGGCAGTCAACAACTTCTTAATTGTAGATTCAGAGTAAAATTCACTCCTCCCAGGCAGGGCACAGCACAAGAACTAGCTACCACTCAGAGCCCACTTATCTCTGGAAGATTTAAGTGAGCATAACCTTTGTCTGCCTTCTGCATGAGGGTGGCTTTTAGCCTAAGTTTTTGGATAGCAGGTGCCAAGACCTGGGTGCATTACAAGGATTGTGTCCACCTTTGCCTGAGGTTCTCACATGGTGGTCTGCAGAGAGCTGACATTTCACTGCATTTGCAAAAAAGTCTGGGTTCCTTTCAAAACAGCTTGAAACAAGGCGAAGACAGCGATAGCTGCTGCCACATAAGGGGTAAAAGCAGATGATGCCTTCAGGGAACAGGACAGTCAATGGGGGGAGGGAGAGCCTGCAGCTGGACGCAGTTCCCAAGGGGATGGAGAAAGGAAGCAGGTGAGATGAGAAATACACTGAGGGGAACACCCAGGTAATTGTATACACATGTAAGGGCTGAACAGACAACGGGATGGGGGTGGTGGAATGAAGAGGGCATTGTAGACAGTCATTGAACATGTTCCTAGTGTTACTTTTCCATGCAAGGAGTTACCCACCTCAGAGATGAATATTCTTCTTCTTTGCAAACACTGTTAAGAAAACTCAGTGGCATGGATCTGGTGCTTTTGTTGCTCCCAGGTGACAAGAAAAGCGCTGTTTCCTGGGGATTCTGAAATTGACCAGCTCTTCCGGATTTTCCGCACCCTTGGCACCCCCACCGAGGCAGGTTGGCCTGGGGTAACCCAGCTTCCTGACTATAAAGGAAACTTTCCCAGGTGGACAAGAAAGGAGATGAAGGAGGTTGTTCCAAACTTGGATCGTGACGGGAGAGACTTACTGGCCGTGAGTGGTGGGTTACGGGCAGGTGTTGGGGAAGTTCAGCTCTTTCAAATCGGGCAAATGAGGAACACATGCTCCGCTGAGATGACAAATAGCAGGCCAGGTTGCATTTGTGTTTTGCTTCCCCCCAATCCAAGCTGTTGTATTTTGGATTTGTTGGCGACGAAGGCTCCCTCACGGGAAGAGGGATTCATTCCACTGGGCTCCATGCACAAATCACTGGATGAAACGCTCTGGCCTGTGTTCTGTTGGCAGTCACATAAGAGGATTGTGATGGTCTCTTTGAGCCCTAAACTCCATGAATCTTTTCTATTCAGGTTCCTGTGACAACATGCAGCTCTGTGATAGCTGAGCACCTACACAGATGAAGGGCCCTGGGGGTGATTGCTGCTTTTCCTCTTCCGACTTCCCTCCTATGTCCCTCCAATGATTTGTGCAACTGAAAAACATAACCTGCACATAAATCTTGTTTGTAACTACAGATTTCCCAGGCCCATTTAGCCTTGGAGCTACTGACTTGAGTTGCTAGGTGCCACCCCCTAGTAGCTGTGGTGCCAGATCCGTGAATATTGATAAATCTCAGTATACATTCATGCCACAGTTCTTCCCCAGCCCCCCCCCTTAGTAAACAGAGTAAGAAAATCCTCCTGTCATGGAACAGCTGTTTCAAACTACACTTAGTAGAACCTGCTAGGACACACAGGCAGGTCACCATTTAAAGACTTCCTCTGCTTGTGATTTTTTGACCAAGATGATAGGTTATGGGGCAGTAGTTTACTGGGGAGATAGGAATGATATAGTATGACATCTAACTGCAGCATGGCTGGTGTGCTTGTCTGGAACAGACTCCTACCCTGCATGTGCTCAGGGCACAATGTGCTAGTTCTGACCCAGCTCAGACTGGCAAGGTCCATGGACACAGACCCTACAGGGCTTTTTGGGTGCCATCCTTTTTCTAAATAATTGGAAAACCATGTGGGTTGGTGATTGGGCACCTTTCTGGGGACTAGCAGATCTGGGTTCCACATGAAGCCTTGCTACGCTATGACCTTAAGACTTAGGTGAATCGCAACTTCTGTGGATCTCAGGGTCTACTTCTGTAAAATGGGGATATCAATCTCTGTCTACTCAACTTGGACATTGCCATGCTTGATTAAAGTCCACAAAGCCCTCTGGGCTTATTAGCACCATATAATAATTGCTACCGGCTGGAGGCCGGAGTCTAACCAAGGGTACATGGCACTGACTTGTGCTATTGGAAAACTTTGCAGTTGGTTCAATTAAACATTCTGCTTTAAAAAAAACAAATCCTCTTGGTTTTCTTTCGCAGCAATTGCTGCTGTATGACCCTGACAGGCGCATCTCAGCCAAGGCAGCCCTGAACCACCGGTACTTCTTCTGGCAGAGCCCCCGTGACCCCAAAGACCAACACTTGCTGCGGAAACACTGCAGATGAAAGGCTGCAGTGCCACCTGCCCACCTGGATTCCTGATGCTGAGCTCTGTGCATCAGTGCATTGACCCTTTTGGTGGCTTAAGCAGGGAGGTTGGCTGGGGCTGAAATGCCTGTGTATTACAAAGAAACCTGGAAGTGTTAGTTCTCAGTTAAACAGAAGGAGTTGGAGGCTGGCAACCATTGCTGAGGGTATGTGTTATGGCAGTTAGATCTTATTGAGGTTGTTGTTACATGTGATAGAGATGGGCCTGTTGACACCATCCATCAGCTGGCTGGGGGGAGGGGGGAGATTCTCAGAGTCTAAAGCCACTTGCAAACGCTTGTCTCTTTGGTGGGGTGCGTAGCAGACATGATGGCTGGTGCAATGCAGATTGCCTGTCTTTTTCAGCACCCATAGATCATCCAGTCCTGGCTTTGGTTCAGATTGCAAACGTGTCAGTTTCGCTCCCAGCATTAGCTAGTGCTTGACCTAAAGCAGCAGGGAGAGTCTACTGCAGACTGACATGAGCACCACTCTTTAGTGCTATTAATAAGACTAGGGGCTGTTGGTATTAGATACATCTTTGTATCTAATGTAATTTTGTTTAAGAATTTTAGAGGTTAAATTCCTAGTTAAACAGCAAGTGCAACTATCTTAAGAATGATCTTCATTGTGCTAGGAGGAGAACCAAAAACCTCTAACTAGGACAATGTGTGAAGTCACAATTCTGGAGAAGACTCCCTTTTGTTGTCCACACACACCTCTAGTTCAGTTACTTTGATTAGCTTTGAAAAAACGAATTTACTGTTTATCTTTCAAGAGATGTAGCACTAACTTTCGATGCAGTTGTGGGGAGTCTCTTCTATATTAAATAAATGCATATGTTTTGTTAATAAATCTCAGTTGTTTATGTGATAGGCTGCTAAGTTGTTTAGCAACCCCATGGCTCAGGGCAGTGATAGAATCTAACAACCTCTCAGGTATGTTAAAACCTCAGCCGGTGTCCACATCACCAGCCTATCGAGTTGGTCCATTTCTTTATTATAGACCTTTTTTTCCCTTTGTAACCTTTTTTTCTGTGTACAGGCCACAGCTCCTGTCAGCTGCTGAAGCATCAGACAGTGTTTTGTGTCTTCTGCTGATTTTTCCACAAAGACATCAGTGCTGCACGGAGAAACAGAGTTTCTCTTAAAGAAAAGCTGGTATGAAGTTGGGCCAATAACAAAATACTGCCTCACCTTCTTTGTCTTTAATGTCCTAGGACAGTGGTCACCAACCAGTATCTCGGGATCTACTGGTAGATCTTGGAGCCTCTGACAGGTGATCCTGACTGGTTTGGCTGGGAGGCTATCAAGTGCTGGCACTTTAGCTGCTCCTCTCCCCACTGCCCTGCTGCTCCTTGCCCAGAGCCTCAGAGCTGCCCCCTGCTTGTTGTGAAGGCAGAGGGATGCTAATATCAATCTGTCCCCCTCCCCTGTACCACATCTTCACAAAGTGAAGAGGGTGGGGCCTCAGTGAAGGGGTGGGACAGGGCCTCAGAGAAGGGGCAGGGCAGAGATATTTGGGTTTGAGGTAAATCCTGGACTGATTTAAATTCAAAAAGTGATCGTGAGCTTAAAAAGGTTGGAGACCGCTGTCCTAGGAGCAACTCAATACTGCAATTTGCAATACTGCAAATCAAACGATTGTCGGAAGACCTCATGAAACAGCTGCTTTGGGAGAGTTAGGCTGCCCACATTTAAGGGTTACTTTCAGATTTGCTCATTTCCAAGGAATGAGAACACTTGAATCCTCATTCATAGGTCCTGGGACTATCATTCCCTGGCTTGAAGTGGTTTCCATTATATACAGGGGTTACGGTTTAGTTCAGTGGCCCCCAGCACCTCTTACTATATACACTGTTCCAGCCTTCTTGTCCTCATTGCTGTGCTCCTAGGAAAGCAGCAGCTAAGAACATTGCACGCGCGCACACACACACAAGTTGGTGCAAGGTTGTACTCTAGTGAGATTTTATATTCTCTAAGAACATAAGAACAACCATACTGGGTCAGACCATCCAGCCCTGTATCCTGTCGGCCGACAGTAGTCAATACCAGATGCCCCAGAGTAAGGGAACCCATCAGGTAATCCTCACGTGATCCCTCTCCTGTCACCCATTTCCAGACAAACAGAGGCTAGGGACACCATTCCTACCCATCCTGGCTAATAGCCATTGATGGACCTAACCTCCATGAATTTATGTAGCTCTTTTTTGAACCCTGTTAAAGTTCTAGCCTTCACCACATCCTCTGGCAAGGAGTTCCACAAGTTGACTGTGTGCTGAGTGAAGAAAAACTTCCTTTTGTTTATTTTAAACCTGCTGCCTATTAATTTCATTTGGTGACCCCTAGTTCTTATATTGTGGGAATAAGTAAATAACTTTTCCTTATTCACTTTTTCCACCCCAGTCATGATTTTATAGACTTCTATCATATCCCCCCTTAGTCTCCTCTTTTCTAAGATGAAAAGTCCAAGGCTTTTTAATCTCTCTTCATATGGGACCTGTTCCAAACCCCTAATCATTTTTTTTGCCCTTTTCTGAACCTTTTCCAATGCCAATATATCTTTTTGAGAGAAGGCGACCACATCTGTACACGGCACTCAAGATGTGGGCATACCATGGTTTTATATAGAGGCAATATGATATTCTCTGTCTTATTCTCTATCCCTTTGGGTACATCTACACTACAGCGTTAAGTTGAGTTAACTTAATTCAAAATAGTTAATTTGAATTAAGCTAATTCAAATTAACGCATCTACACACAAAACCTATTTCGAAAAAGCGTACCCTGTACTGATCCAGTCAGGGAAGAGAGACAATACTATGTGGCTTATCTGATCCATCCAACTCAAGCCATACAGTTTGAGTTTCAAACATGAATGACCAATTTGTATCAATTACTCTTTGAATAGCAATCTGAGAAACCCATGATCTGCTCATAGAAATTCCAAGAGAAAGAAAAGAGGCAAAATCTGCTAAGCAAGCTAGTAGTTCTTGGGGCAGTTCAGACTTTGTTGCCAAATCTTTAGCTAGAAGGAACCCGTTGCCCCATTGAACAGTCTGAAATGCTGGTGTGACGCTTACTGCTGAAATCCCAGGTCTGTGAGGTGGGGTACATAAACTGTTCTTTGCTGATCCTGAGCACTGTTGGGTCAGGAAAGTAGACTGGCTCATGCCTAGTCCTTCTGAATCTAGGGGCCTGCAAGCTGTACATGATACACCACAGACTGCTTGGTTAGCTTCCTGCCTATAAACCAGTTTGCCCAGCCCTTGTAAATATCTGTTCCTCTTGACTATGTCAGAGGGCAAATTATACAGAGCAATTAAGTACCTGCATTACAAAACTCACAATCCTTTAATTATACAGTATTCCCCCCAGGCATTTAGTCAGCGCTGAAGAGCAGTTATGTAACATTTTTAAAGGCGCACCAATGTATCTAAGGGAGTTATAGCCCCTGGCTACGTCTAGACTACATCCCTTTTTCGGAAAAGGGATGTAAATTAGACGTATCGCAATTGCTAATGAAGCGGGGATTTAAATCTCCCCCGCTTCGTTAGCATAAAAATGGCTGCCACTTTTTTTCCGCACGGAGCTTTGCCGGAAAAAAGCGCAGTCTAGACGCTGATCTTGCGGAAAATAAAGCCTTTTCCGAAAGATCCCTTATCCCTCTCTGAAATAAGGGATAAGGGATCTTTCGGAAAAGGCTTTATTTTCCGCAAGATCAGCGTCTAGACTGGCGCTTTTTTCCGGCAAAGCTCCGTGCGGAAAAAAAGTGGCAGCCATTTTTATGCTAACGAAGCGGGGGAGATTTAAATCCCCGCTTCATTAGCAATTGCGATACGTCTAATTTACATCCCTTTTCCGAAAAAGGGATGTAGTCTAGACGTAGCCCCTTTGTGTGCTGGGAAGGGGAGCAGCAGAGTGGCGAATGGTTCTGCAGGTTTTTTTAATCGCTTTCCAATAGATGATTGACTGAAAGGAAGGTGACTCCCCTGTCTAGGAAAGCTCCAAGGTTGCAGCACAGTTATGGTCTGCAGAGGAGAACCTTAGCTTCATGAGGTGCTTAAGACCTGGAGGATTGTGACTGCCAGACCTGTCCTATCAGTAGATGGCTCGGGGAGACCGCCCCAGGACCTGTGCTTTGGGAGGTTCCACAGTGGCTGACTCAACCCTCCTATGGATGGGACACATGTGGGGCAGCAGCAAGGGTCACCTCACCCCCTACACTCACCCTGGTGGTGGGAGCCGGTGGAGCCTGCAGCCTGCTCCGTGGTGCCCCATCCTTTCCCCTCTGCCAGCGGTTGTGCTTGGCTTTTCTGTGGCAGCAGGAAGCAGAGTGTCCCAGCCCCAGGGCGCTCTGCTTCCTGGTGCCACGGAGAAGTGAGGCGCAGCAAACTGGGAGGGCAGGACAGGGCAGGCTGCTGGGCCACTCTGGCTCCCAAGGTGAGTGTGAGGGGGTAGGAGTGGGGCAACTCCTGCTGCTGCCCAGCCCCTGCTTGTATCGGTGAGGTGTGGCCTGTGGTGGGTGGGGTCTGCTCTGGGCCCTGAGCCTGGGGTCCTGGGGGAGGGGTTGCCTCAGGCCCCACCCCGCCTCACAGGGATGGCCCTGCATGCTTTGACTTTACACTGACAGGTGGGTGAGACCATCCTCCATTTTCAAAGATAACACAACAGTGGAGACACACCTAGTTTTATTGCATGCATAAGAATGAACACATTTAGGAGCACATTCGCTCCTTGACTCCCTCCTCCCACTCTAGGTGACAGGAAGTCACAGTTTAAACTACCACAAGCATATTTGTTTAAACAAAATCCCCTCTCCTGTCCCAAGAGGGCAGAGGTGCCCATGCTAGAACCCTTTCACCCTGATGGATGCCTTTTCTTCCTCTGTTGCCCATGTTCTGGGGAAGCGAGATCAGTTTGCTATAATAGTGCGCAGCCAGAAATGCTAGGCAGTCTGTTCATCTGTGAGCACCGCCCTGGATTAATATCATGGTGGGAATGGAGGGTGCATGGAGCCTTCTTAGTACCTGAATCGTGACAGCATGGGAGACGGGCTCACAGAGCGACGAGACTGAAATCCCTCAGAGGTGGCTGGGAGCAGCAGGAGGCCATTTAGAGGATCTTTCCGGCAACGAGTCATGGCTTCCTTGTAATTCATCTTTTCTTTGGTGATTGGGTCAGTAAGATCCTTCTCATAGCTGGGCTCGTCCTGGAGCATCTTGGCCAGGTCATCACTAATCATGCCTGTATGGGCAGCTTCTGACACTGGGATGCGACCAGTTTTCTTAGGATCAATGAGTCCTCCGGTCAGGTGTTGGACCTGTAGGTAGGGGAAGGCGCTGTCCTTGGTCATCCATCCTTTCTGAACGGCCTCCCCTACAGACAGCCTCCTCTTGGTCACAGGGTCCTCAATACCTGTGAAAGCTTTCTGGGCATTCAGCAGCCTCTGCATGTAGGTGTTGTCGATGAGCCCTCGGTCTATTGCTTTGTGGACAGAATACCGGTCCCGTGTGATGAGGTCTACAATGCCCCCAGTGGCAGCCTGGGCCTCTAGCAGCTTTTGAGCAGTCATGGGATCCAGCATCTTCTTGGAGACCGATGTTCTTATGTTGCACTTGGTGTCTGTGGCAGTGTCAAACACTCCGGCAATGGGGAAACTGTCGTCGCAGAAGCCTTTTTGCAAGCTCGGAGGAAAGAATCTTTGGCTCTGCTGCATTGTTGGAGATGGAAGTGGAGACTTGGAGATGATGGAGCCAATGGACAAAGAGGAGGGAGGCTTGGTTTCCCCTGCTACCAACAGAGCAAATTCCGAGATTGGGATCTTGCCATCCCTGTACAGCTGGTACTCCTCTTTCGTAATCTTCCTAAACCTCAGGGCATCCTCGATGGAGTATTGTTTCCCACTCTTCTTGTCAAGAAGGACAGAAACATCCCCATTGGGGCCCAATGTAGTAAGTTCCTCCCAGTCACACTCTAGCTCCTGTAGCTGGATGTATTGGCTTCTGTCTATGATACCTCTTTTGTAGGCCTCATAAGGAGACATATCCTTCCCTGTCTCAGGATCCAAAATGGAGATTTTAGTGGAAAGATTAGTCTCTCTCATCTTGGTCTCATGGCTCATTTCCTCCCGGTTGACCCTGGACTGGAGTTCTCGGATGGACCTCTCTTTTTCATAGATCTGGTCCTTTTCTCTTAAGATAGCTGCCTCCCGGAGGGAGAGCTCTTGCTCACGCTGCATCTTTTTTTGCCTGTCATTCTCTGTCTTTTGGCTGAGGAGTTTGGACTCCTCCCGGAGAAAGAGGACTTTCTGCTGCTTCTGCCTTTCCAGCTCTCTCAGCTCACTCTCCAGGTTGGCTCTCTCTTGGATTGCCAGGTTTCGTGCTTTCTGGAGATCAGCTTCCTCACGGACCCAGTTCCTTTTCATGACTTCACCTCTCTCTATTTTCTCCTTGAGTCGTCGTATGTCCTCTTCTGCATTTTGCCGGGCAGTTCTCTCTCTGCTCAGCAGCTCCCAAATCCGGGCACGTTCGTTCTCTAGCACTCTATCCTTCTCCACTCGGATAATCTCCTTGTAGATGGTCTTCTCCTGTGATTTCGTTTTCTGCAGAACGTCAATCTTGATCTGCAGGTTCTTGCACTCCCTCTGCAGGTTCAGAACCTCCGTTTTTTCATTGTCTAGCTCCAGACGCAGTCCGCTAGCAGCTTGCTCAAGCACCGGATCCTTCTCTAACTTGACCACTTCTTCCATGATGATCTTCTCTTGCACTGGGGCAGGGTTTTCCTCTATTTCCTTTATTCTCATAGTTAGCTGACGCAGCTCCTTTTCCAATGCAAGCCTCTTGTTTTGATCTTCCTGGAAGTTAAGCAGCTTCTCCTTCTCTTCCACCACAGCCCGAAGCTGCTGTACCTCACGTTCTACATGACGTCTGTTGCTCACTTCCTCATCCAAACTCCGACTCAACCTGTTGTGCTCGTCCCTGAGCTTTGGATCCTTTTGGGTGAGAACCACCTCCTGGACCACTACCTTTTCTTCAGGCTTCCTCCTCTCTAGCAGCATATACTTGTTCTGCAGGTCGTAGATGGTGTCCTCAGCTGCTCTCCTTTTTTGAGACACATGGCGCACCTCTTGGCGGAGGCGATCAACTTCTTTTTCCAAGAGTGGGTCACTCTCATATCGAACAACTTCCTTGTTGACCAGCTTGGTTTCAACCTTGGATCTTTCCCTTTTCCACTCATCCCTTTCACCCTGCAGCCGGATAAGCTGCTCCTGGGTCCTGCCATTTGTGTTCACCAATTCATTGAGCTGCTGCTTCAGCCTGTCGATTTCCCTAAGAGTCTCTGGGCTTGTCTCGAGTTTCACCACTTCCTGGGTCACCTCCTTGTATTCCACAGTCGGTTTCTGAGACCTGAGGATGCTCAGCTCAGACAAGGCCTCTTCCACCTCCTTGTCAATCTTTATCCTTTTACTAGTAACTTCTTGGAGCTCCCTGTTCAGGCGAGTGATTTCCTTCTCTGTTTCTGGATCAATCACAAAAATTTCATTGACTCTTTCTTTTACCTCTACCTTAGGTTTTTGCCTCTCTGCAATGATGTACTTGCTTTGCAGCTCTGACAGCTCCCCTATTAACATCACGTTCTTGTTCCTCTCTTCTTCAATGAGAGTTCTGAGCTTAGAAGATTCTTTCAGCAGCTCTGGGTCCTGTTCTACCTTCTTCACCTCCTTGACTATGATTTTGGGCTCGGCTACTTCAATCAGCCTTTCTAGCTCCTCGATCCTACTATTCAGTTTGGTTATTGTGTCCTCCACAGATTTCCTGTGGAAGGTTTCTTTGTCAATTTCCATTTGCAACGTCCTGACAGCCTTCAGCATCTCTGGGTCCTTTTCCAGCTTGACCAACTCTTTCACTACCACTTTCTCTCGGATGTTGGGCTGCTTCTGCTCCAGAACGTACAGCTCCTTCTTAAGCCGTTCAAGTTCCGAGGAAGCAGCTGAGCTCTGTTCCCTGAGACGCTTGATTTCCACACGCAGGCTAGCTGCTTGGTGATCCAGGTTTGGATCCCTCTCGATTTTAGTGACCTCTTTGGTAAGCAGCTGGGCCTCCACCACCTTCCTCTCTTTCTCCATCTGGGCAAGCTTCTTGTTCATCATTTCAATATCCACTTGCAGGCTGTCCCTTTTTCTACTCTCATCCTCAACCTGGTGCATCATCTTAGCCAAGTCGCTCTCCAGCTTTGGGTCTCGGTAGTATTCCACCACCTCCTTTTCTTCCACTCTTTCAATGGGCCTTTGAGTCTTGAGCTGCAGCAGCCTGTTTCTGTGTTCTTCCAGGTCCTGCTGAACTTTTGCCACTTTGCTCCTTTCCTCCTCCAGCTGCAGTTTCAGTGCCTGTGATTCTCTTGTTGGCTGAGCCAGATTTTCTGACCGTTGCATTTGCCCATATTCCACCTGCATCTCCTCTTTTACTTCCTTCTGCCAGGAGAAAGCAAGAAGTTCATTAGCAAGACAAGGAGTTAACGCCACTCTTAGAGCATGGCATCCGTGGTCCTTTCCCTGCATCCTAAAGTCTTACAATGCTGGCCAGTTGGAGAATGGGACTCGGTGACAGCAGACAAAACTCAGAACTCTGAGTGCTTTCTTTCTAATGGACAAGAATCACTTAGTCTTTGATTAAACACAATAAGCAAAAATGGATGTGATTGAGGGAATGTTCTCTCATGTTAATCAAGCACTATTGGAGTCAAACTAGTAAGACCTATAGGTATTTATATCCTTAGGGTTATCCAGCAAGAAGAAAAGCTAAATTCCTATCATGCTGGAATACCGGCTGTTGGGTGGTTCTCTCTCTGAAATTCCTAGTATCTAAGCCAGGGTTGGGCAAGATGTGGCCTAGGGGCTGGATCCAGCCCACCTAACTCTTTGATCCAGTCGGTGGACTACATCTGGCTGCTTTCTAGTTATATCCTGCTGTCCATGACACTGAATTTCCAGGTGGTGGCTCAGGCAGCAGGATCCTATTTAAATGGCTCACAGGAGCTGGAGCCGCAAGCCCTTTAAATAGCCACAGCAACTGCCAGGCAATGCGGTAGCAACAGGGCCAGAAGCTGGGAGCCCTTTGCTGTGTTTTAATTCAAAGCCCCAGCCCCGTCCCTTTTGCCCCAGGCCCCGCCCCTTCTGGGGAGCCGGCCCGTGACCATGTACCAAAATTCATTAAGTGGCCCCCTGTGAAAATTATTGCCCCCCCTCCTGATCTAAGCATGGTGAACACTAGATAATCTTAAGTCTGGATCTCTTTTATCCTGCTTAAAAGAAACATTTGTTAATACACTCAATGGCTACACTCAATGGGCAGGACCTTGGCTTATGTCTCACTGGAAAGATGGTGTCTTTGGTCAGCAAGGCCTCAGTGAAGCAGTGATAGAGATGCAGCTGTGTTAGTCTGGTCTAGCTGAAACAAAAGACAGGACTATGCAGCAATTTAAAGACTAATAAGATGGTTTATTAGGTGATGAGCTCCTGTGGGCCAGACCCACTTCCTCAGATCAATTTTCCTCGTGCCAGTTTTCTTCCACAAATTGATCTGAGGAAGTGGGTCTGGCCCACGAAAGCTCATCACCTAATAAACCATCTTGTTAGTCTTTAAAGTGCTGCATAGTCCTGTCTTTTGTTTCAGTGAAGCAGGGTTCCTTGCCCACTCAGAGGAAACAGAGCCATCTACTGGTTCACTAAGGCAACTGCCTGCAGCACGATCGTGTTTCCCAGGTTTCCATCCCCAAGCCAACCCTGCCTGACTTTGAAATCTGGTGAGATCAGTTTGAGGCAGGACCTGAACAATTCTGCTGCATGACACTGATCTATAACTTCTTTCTTGCAAGCAGGCCATGGTCCCCCCCAAAAAAAGATGGGAACACTTTGCAGATACCTTCTCCATAACCTTTTTGGCAAACTCCAGCCGGCTGAGCTGCTGCTTGTTTTCTGCTGCTGTCTCCGTGTAGAGTTTTGTTACATCATTCTCCTAAACAGAAATAGCAAGAATGATTTGGGTAGTCACCTGTGACGTGGCCTGTTAGACATGCTGTGTCCCTCCTGCCTCCCCCTCCTCTGGCCCTATGCATCTCTCTGTGCAGTAGTGGTAACCTGAGGCTCTCAAAGCATTTTACAACCTTTAACGGAGTAGTACAACACCCTTGTGATATTGGTATCACCACCCCTGATTTTATAGCGGGGGAAATCGAGGCATGAGCTGGTTAAGAGACTTGCCCTGAGTCATGCAGCAAAGCCAGTGGTAGACTGGGAAGAGAACACAGGAATCCTGACTCTGTCTCACAGTCTAAGTTCCATATGGTGCTCTCCCATATAGCCAGCTACAAAGCAGTAACGCTTACTGGTCACAGTGGGGCCAAGGAATGTTCTTGGCAGGTACCAGGCTTATCAACACCCAAGCACCAGCTGAATCCATATATAGCAGCCTGGACATGCTCAAGCCAAAAACTTGGAACAGGAAGGCAAATGCAGCCCTCAGCAGCAATATTCAGAACACCAAAAAGTGAATGGTTCCTGTTCATTTCATGCTAGAGGCTGCTCTGGGGCTGAGAAGATGGTCTGGAGAGTTGCTCTGGGCCCACTCACAAGAGGAGATTGGGATTTTTCTGTATGGAACCGGAACCATTGAGATGAATTTGGTTTGGATTCAACTACCAAATCATTTCCAAGCTCTAGAAATGTGAAATGTTCTGATTTGTCGTTCTCATTCACGTCTTAGAAGCGTAAACTACAGCAACACTGTGCTGCTGCAAGCCAGGGAAAAACAAGTGTTCACAGGAAAGCATCAGCTACTCTAGCAGCAGCACAGTTCTGATATTTCATATCCCGCTTTGCCCCAGGCGGTAGAGTCAGACAGACCAGCAGCACAGTTTATGCTTCAGGAGTAGGACAGGCACCACTGCAGTCAGAGAGGGGGGTGGGAAATTGGGGGACCAATCAAGACTTCCTCATGGAAAGAGGAGAAGCTGCAGGTTGATTTCAGACAAGGCATAAGCTGGGCAATGAAACTGCACCTCCTAACACCAGGCCTCAGTATGGCTCCACGTCTTTGTCTCAAGGTCTCACCTGGGCCTGGATGCTCTCTTGCAGTGGGGTAACACGTAGTCTTTTGGCAGCGGACGCACTCAGGGTGGGGTCCAGCGAAGAGCAATATTTGCCTGCCTGGAGCTCATAGTCCTATCACAAATGGAGACAAAGAGATCAGGCTGAGTCTCTGCTGCGCCAGGCTGGGCAGAGCCTCATGGCAAAACCCAAACGTACATTGAGAGCAGACTGCACAGTCTGGGAGAGTTTCACCACCGCGTTCTTCTCCGACTCCTTGCCCTGGATTTCGTCCACCAGCCTCTGCAGGAGAAGGAGACAGGACCTGAGTAAGAGCAGGGTGCTATCAAAGAGCAGAGTGCTATCAGGGAGGGGAAAGTATGGCTGCTTGTCCAGGAGTTCCCATCAGAAGGGAACAAAGAGATACCACCAAGGACATGGGGAATGCTCTTGGCAAAGACAGCCAAAATCTGGCATTGCTGTCTGCTTAATGGCCCAAGCTAACCCATCTCTCTGTAAGGCTCCAAGCTACGGGGGTGACTGAGTCTGACCTCATGTGCCTAGATAAGAGACCAGAATCCTGGAGCCACCTGGTCTCTTTTCCTCCTGGCTGATAGAGCTTAGGTAGGTCATGGAGGAGCTACCTCTTCCCGGCTCTTGGTGTTTGCTCACAGGGTCTCATTTTAGAGGCGACCAGTGTAGTTCTGCATCAGTCGAGGCTGTTGGCGGCTAGAGCCAATTCCTGGTATGTCTGGGAGGGGGCAGCTGGCAGGAGATGCTCCATGAGGGCCTTGGAGGCCATGCAGCAGCATGCTCAGAGATGCAGGATCTGGCCCCCCCCTGCATTCCCTATTCTGCTCTCCACTTGCTGTAAGCTGCCCTCTGTGTCAGGCCTTTTCTTTGTTAGTCACTTCACTGCCAAAGGCAAAGCACGAGAAAGAGAAGTGGAGCAGCGGTTACCACTCAGCGCAGCTCTCAGGTGACACAAGGGGCCCTTCCTTCCCCATAGCTGCCACTTTCCTCCTCCCCATGTCTTTGGGCATCCCGAGGCCTGGCTAGGGTTGCTAGGTGTCCGGTATTCACCCGGACAGTCCGGTATATGTGGGCTCTGTCCGGTAAAAAAACCAGGAAATATCGGACATGTGAAATGTCCAGTATTTCCTGTTTCCCTGGGACAGAAGCGCAGCGGGGACAATTTTCCCCTGCCATTTCTGGCAGGGGCGGTGGAGTGAGGAGCGCAGCAGAGTCGTAGCGAAGGGAGGACAGGGGGGTGCTGGGCTGGGGTGGGAGAGGAGTGCACGCTGCTCTGGCCCATGTGACCAGCAGAGACCATGGAGCTGGCTACGTGATGTCTCCCTCTACACACTGTGAGCTGAGGCAGCCTTACCTGGGTTCCTCCAGTGCCTGACTCTGCAGGGGGGGGAGAAGGGAGGGGAGAAGGAGGATTTGATTGGGGCGGGGCACTCCCTGCACTGGGGATGCCTGGCTCAGGGGGAGGGGTGAGTGCATTGGGATGGGGCATGCTGCGGGGGGCCTGGCTCTGGGGGAAGGGTGAGTGCATTGGGGGTTAGTGTGTGGCCCCAAACTGGAGGGAGTGGTGCAACTTTTGCTTAACAACTTTGGTCCCCACCACAAAGGGGCCCAGAACTCCAGTTGCCACAGGGCAGCTCTAAGGTCTGTGGTGGTGGGGAGGGGTGCACCAGTCTGGGGCTTCTGAGGCGTGTGTTCGGTATTTTTTGTTAAACCATCTGGCAACCCTAGGCCTGGCAGGAAGTTCACCTTCTGTGCCTGCATCTTGTAATTGATCTGGCTCGGCCCATCTGTGGTCTTGACCTGGTGCTTGGGCAGGTTGTTCATCCAGAACATCATGTTCTCGTTGGAGTTTTGGAACTGCTGGTAGGTGAGGTTGGTGTTCCGGAGGGTCTTCTCCCTGGGGAGGTTTAAGGGGCAAGAGGTTTCTCACATGCAAATTATTAAAGGGACACTGGGCCAGGGGAGACGACAACTTCTGTGGGTAAGATGTGAGGGGGAGGGACAGCTCCGTGCTCCCAGAAGGGGCAGGGCCTCAGGAGCCCCAGACTGGTGCATCCCTCCCTACCACCACAGACCTCAGAGCTGCCCTGTGGCAACTGGAGTTCCGGGCCCCTTTGAATCACTGGGCCTTGGAGCAATTGCCCCCTCCCCCCATCAGTGGCCCTGCACGGGGAATGTCACCAGGGTAACGAAAGGGGTGTTTATAAAAGGCCAGCAAGCAGGAAGGCTGGGTGGCTGCACAGTTCTCTGTGGGCTTGCTAGGAAAGTGCGTAATGAAAACTAAACTGTATTATCATGTTCAGCTCTAGGTGGCACCATGTGTAACACACCTTACCTGAGAGACTGAGGGGGTGGGGAGGGAGAGGTACATTTCATTGGTGAGAGGGACTCGCTTTGGAGCCACCCAGAGCTTTTTTGTACCTGTTGTGCAGGTTTCCTTTGCAGACAAGGACTGCTACGGCGTGATGGCTGTCACAGTGCCTTCTACAGGCTTTAAGACAAGACACTTATGACTGTGAAGGACACAACTGGGACATGCTTTCTACGAAATACCCCGTGTGAGTTATCATTGGAAAAGTTATCTGCTGAGTAGGATTCCCCCAGTTGCATGCATGCATCATCTTTGTAGATCTAGTTAAGATATTAAGTATAAACCTGTGTTGCTAATGTAATCATGGTAAGTGAGGGCCAGTAGTAGTACTCAAGGGACTTTAATTGCCCAGTACTCAGAACAACAAGTCTACCTTGAATGGTCTTCCCCACCTCACACTGGCAATTCCTTCTCCAGCCCTCAGGAGAGCTCCCTATGGCTTGAAAATGTGTCCCTCTCACCAACAGAAGTTGTTCCAATAACAGATATTACCTCACCCACCTTGTCTCTCTAATAACCTGGGACCAACATGGTTACAACTCCACCGGATGCCTTCTCTCAGCATTTTCCAGCTGGAGCTGGCCAGGCAGTTAATGATCTTGGCCTGGTAGTTGCAGCCCTGCAAGCTACTGTGCACAAGAGAGTGCAGCATGGTGTGCACAAGGGAGTGCATGGCAGACTGAATGCAATTACAGAGAGGAGAAGTTTTAAAGTCAGGAGCAGACTGCCCTGCCCCTGCCTGCTGTGTATACTAATAACTCTGCAACTGCCTGCTGCATATCTCTAGGGGTAAGTGGTAACTAGGAGTGGGGAGAGCAGGAGCAACAGGGAAGGCTGCACAGAATGCCATAGCTAGACACACTGGATCTCAAGCTACACTGGCCACAGGAATTGGACTGGGCTCCTGGACAGGGGAAGTGCAGAAGACCTCCCTAGAGGGTCCCAAATCCCAAAGCTGACTCTTCAATTCAAATAAACCAGGTAAATTTGGGTTTAGGGGATGGACACTTCTGTCTGGCCCTCCAAATCCCAGCCCCCACCCGGTCCCACATGCTCACCGGTGATCCAGCTGGTCAGCCACAGCATGGTAGCGGTCATTGAGGAGCTGGACTTCCCGCTTCTGCCTGGGGAGGTCGGGGCAGTACTCCTGGAAGTTGTTCTGCACCGCGCTGCAGCTGTGCTCAGCATCCTTGAGGCTGCGGTTCAGCTTCAGCAGGCAGTCCTCCTGGGCCACCAGGTCCCGCATCAGTCTCTGGGAAGGGAGGAGCTTCTGGGTTAGCACTGTAACTGCCAGCAAGCGGATTCAAACCTGGGACTTCTACAGCTTGAGCTATAAAGCCAGCTGGCACTCAGCTTAGGCTGTAGAGCTTAGGCTGTAGTATCTCTCGCTGTAAGTGATCTTAGTGCTACTCCATGGGACAGTGAACCACACCCACTAGGTGTGTGGGTTACACCTCTCCCTGGCCCTCCACCCAGCGCCTCTCCCTGGCCCTGTAAGGCTGACGCTGTTGCAGAGGGGAGCCACCGGTTCAGGAGCAGAAGAGAATGGAAGGAGCTTCTCTTTCCACCCCAACACCTTTATTCTCAATAGCAATGGGGAAATGGATTTAAAAAACCCACTGCAGGGTTGTGGGAGATTGGCAGAATGCAAACAGTGCTAAGTGCAAGGGTGGCTGTCTGACACAGAGATGTCAAGTATGGGGGGGGGGGGACCAGTTAGAGAGATGGGGGGGAGAGAAGGCCTGGCATGGCTGGAGTCAAGAGAGGTGGAGGTGCTGGAAATAGCCATTGTGGGCAAAGGGGGAATTAATTGTAGGGCAGAGAGGGTGGGGCGGGGACACAGGTAGATGGAGAAGGGTTACCGGGGTGGAAAAGGGCAGCTGATTGCAGGGGGCTGGGGCAGATTGACGAGGGGAGTGTTTGGTGAGGTACACGTGCAGGTGGTAAGATCTCTGTGGTTGGTGTCGGTTCTGATGGACGCTTCTCAGAAACTGCGACAGAGGTATCATTTTATCAACCTACTAATAAACAGCTGCCTCTGACGCTATGGAAGCTCATTTAGAGCAGAGTTTCTCGGGCAGTGGGTTGCCACCCCCCACCCCCAAAGGCCATCAGCAGGGTTGTGGAAATGTCACTACAACCCAAAGCAAAGAAAATCTCACTCCCCCACTCCCTGACCCTTCAAGGTCAGCATTGTCTGCCAGGGTCCCCAAACACACATGCAGATAAGTCACTCAGGCCTAGCACGGCTAGGAGCGATCTTCTTACAACTAAGGGGTGTCAGGGAGTTAGGAACATTTCTGACTTCCCTCAAGGGGGCAGAGGGAATGCTCAAGTCAATGCTTGCCCAAGTCTCTTGCGCACACTAACAACAGGACAAGGTTAGCTGACTCCAGCTCTCACTGTGCCCGGACCATTCTCACTGCTATCTAGAAGCCAAAGGCTCCCTCACCTGCAGCTCATTGGCACGATCCTGCAGGGCATTGGGGGAGGCTGGGATGGTGCTGTCCTGCGCCAGCTTGGACTCAAAGCTGCTGACAATCTCGTCTGTGACCTCTATCTGGTTCTCCAGGTTCAGTGATGCCTTGGCTCTGCAGAGGCGGAGAGCGTGGAAGTGACTAGACACACATCGCTTCCCTCACCTCTCCGAGGAGTCTGCCCTCCAGTCAGGCTTCTGAGGAGTAACTGCAGTGGGCTCCCTCGCATTGCACAATGCAGACCATTAAGAAGTTGGTCTTGAAAACACACGCCTGGCTTTGGCACCCCTTACCAATCTGGGGTGAGGGTCTCTACTTACTTCTCATCATACAGGCTGGACAGCATCTTGACATCATGGCACTTGTTCTTGACATTGTTCAGAGTCACAGGGAGCTGAGAGGCAGTGGTGCTGGCGGATTTCTTGGACAGGAAGGCCTCACACTCCTTCTGCACAGCTTCCTTATCGGCCTCAATGCCCTGCAGTCTCTTTGTTGTTTCCTAACAAATCAACAGAGACTACCTGTCACCCAGCACACACAAGCTCAGAGTGAGGCTGGTGTGATACAGCAGGATCTGCTGGGAGGTGACCAGGGAAGACAAGCTGGGAAAATGTGACCCCAATCCAGAGAGGAGCATAGCCAGAAAGAGGAGAAAACCACCCGTTTGAATCCACCCCCAGCCAGGGCAGGGCAGGGACCTGCAGCAGAAGACATAATCGGTACTGAAGTGACACTGCACCAGATCGAAGCCCAAAGCAGGGGAGAGAACCACAAGGTTTATGCTGAGAGTAAATTCGTCTTCCCTGGTCACCCCCACCAGGATAATTTCTAAGATGCAGGGAACATCACTGGTTCAGCAGTGGACGTGCCCGTGTTTCCCAAGTCAGACCTACACTGCAGCAATCTCCAGGCAACAGGCCGCGTTCTGAGCCCCGGAACCAGCAGATGTCTCCGCAGCAGCAGCAAAACTCTCCCCTCTCCTTTTTGGAGAGGTGGGTGCTAAAGCCTACATGATTTCCGGATCAGGTCAATTCTGCTCCCACTATCGGAGCTGGTCAACCCATTCTCTGAGCTCATCACCCCTCACCTCCTGGTCCTTGATCCGTTTGCGAAGGTCCTCTGTTGGGGCACTGTGGCTTACTGGGGACCTCACCCGGCTAAAAATCTCCTTCTCCACTTGGACCAGGCCCCCGCCAATCTTACTCAGCTTAGAGAGGAGCAGGTCAGCTTGGCGGTCATCCTGGGCAACAGCGGGACTCCTGATTGGTGCTGGAATGACAATTGGCATCACACTCTGGGTTATCTTAGCCTTTCTCCCCAAATCCCTGATCTACAGGCCCTGCCGCTGGGCCTTCCACTGCCCTTTCCTGGAGACCCCACCAGAAAACATCTGCCTCCAATGGGTTATGCTGGGGCCAAGTGCGCTTTACTTCATCCCTCATGTGGGTTGGGACACAGATTGTGAGACTGGGACTGTGAGTCTGGGTCAGAGCTGAATTGTCTCACACATCCAGAGGATTCAGCACTGCAGGGGGCTGATGTCTCAGACCCACAAAGGGCTGCTCCACGCCCAGCACAGTAACTTCTTCCGTAAGCTGCTGACCTTGTTTGGACTTTTTCACTGTGTGAGTTGCCCCTCTGCAGCCCCCTTGTCCATCATTCCCAAACAGTCCCTCGGGCAGTAAGTAAACAGAATTTGTTGGTGGAAAAGTGCTGGGGAAGCCAAGTTTCCAATGCAGAGATAGCAATAGTGTGGGAAGGGTTGGTCATGCAAGGCCCCAGCACCAGGCCCCAGCACTTCTGGAGCATCTTTCACTACAGGATCTCAAAACACTCGGAAGAGACCACAGAAGCCGCACGTCTCCCTTGTGCGATGAAGTCTCGTAAGAAATTTTCAAACCACAGCACAGAGACAAAGTGACTTGCCACGGGTCACCCAGACAGTCAGTGGCAGGGCCAGGATCCCACTATCTAGTCTTCTCCTCTAAGCACTAGACCTGACTGCATCCAGATACTGAGTATTTATCCTTCTGCATTCCCACAAGTGCCCACATGTGGGTGTCCTATGGCATTCACTGATGGACTATCTTTTATCGACTGGCCAAGTTTCAATAAAGTAAAACAAAATGAGACTGGGGTTCTCACTTTGTGGGGCTACCTTATTATGTTAAATTAGAGAGCAGTAAATAACCTGACATACCCTGCTGGCTGGGCTTAACTGGCTCCTTCTGGCTGCTTTTCAGGGAGTTCTGAACTGTCGCTTTCTTCTGCTTCACCGTGTTCAATTCATTCTCCAGCCTGCAAGTGAAAGAAGGGAGCATCATTCCCAGCATGGATGGGCCTCACCTGAGCACACTGCAGGCACCTCTTCCAGGGAAGGTGGCACTTTGAGCATGTTTAACTAGAAGTCGGAGGCTTTGTCTACACTGCTGAGTTTAAAGCATAGCCACAGCAGCATGGTCACGGCAGTGGGAGAGAGCTCTCACAGCGCTCTAGGTACACCACCTCCATGAGGGGAGTAGCTAACAGTGTGGAAGCCTGTTTACACTGACCCTATCACAGAGCTGTAACCTGCTGTGCTCGGGGCAGGTGGGGTGTAGTGTTTTTTCACATCCCTGAGCGAGAAAATTACAATGCAGCAAAGAGACGGCGCAGATAAGCCCTATGCACTCCCAGACAGTGTTCACACTATACTATCCTGGCATATGGAAACGGCAGAGCTCTGATTTGCAAGAGCAACATGATGTTAGGGGAGAACTAGGAACAGGAGCAAAAACTAGGGACAGTTGAAAAGTGACTTTGCAAAGAGCAATTTGCAGGGACTTTTGAAGACCCTGGACTAATTCCTGTTGCTACAAACAACATATGAATAAATAAACTACATATAGGGCTGTACACAGTCATCCCTAGTCTTGTGTAAATGGCCTCAATAAAAAATTCTTACAGTGATGACTACGCTGCAAGCCTTGTCCAAGGACCATGCTACATGCTTGAAGTAAAAGCCGTGAAAGCAATGCAAACGAGTGATTGGTTTACAGACCCGGGGCATAGGAGGGGTAGCAAATATCCCTGAAGGCATCAGTAAAAACAATTAGCTTAAGGTGATTGTGCAAGGGAAATACATCTTTACAGGGCTCCGGGACAGTCATTGTGCAGCATTACCAAGAGACATAATGCAGGGCCATGTGCTGCAAAATTTTAAAATCAAAGTGTTTTTTTTCAATTGCACATGAAATTAACAGGCACCAAGGAGGGGCAGGAATTGTTTAAAGTTGCACTAGTGATAAGGAACTGGGAGGATGAAATAAAGGCTGCATGTGCCATTTTCAAAACTGCCAAAATCTCTTTTAAAAATGGGCCTTGGGTATTGTCTAAAACTCACAAGTTGCATTGATTTAATTAAATCTGTTCAGAGTTGAGTTGGCCAAGGGGATTGCACTGATTTAAGAGTGTTGATTTAGCTTCATATTGCCTTAGTATTAACTTGTGCTACATCAAAATATGGCACTCTTCAATTGATTTAGACACAGCCACACAAGGGAGCAGCGCCAATATAACTAAATCTGATTCTAAACCGATTTAGTCAAACTGGTGCCGCTTGTGTATCTAGACAATATGCATGAAAAACTTCTTGACAGTGAGGTCTGTGGACTGTGGAGTACCCCCTGCAGGAGAAATGGTAGAAAGCCCACTTCCTGGGACACTTAGAATTGGACGAAGCACTAGAATCATGTATAATAGAGAGGGAGAAAAAATGAGTGACAGCATTTTTTTATGTCTTCGCTGAACTCCTCAATGAATATCTGTAACGACTGGAGCTAGGGTGTGTTCAAGCCCCTCTGCCTCACACACCCACTGCGTACTCACTTGTTAACTCTGCTGATGGCCTCTGGGTCTGGAGGAGGTATGAAGAAGCAAGCAGCAGGAGCTGTCTTTGTCACTCCTGTGCTGCTCTGCACCACCCAGTTCTCCAGGTTGCTGTTGTCTTTCAGAGTGTACTTCTCACCCCGGCTGAGCTGCACCTGGAAGAACAGAGAAAGGATTCGATTCTCTAGCTCTGACTCCTGAGCTCCTGCATTTTCAGGGCTCCCGTGTAATAGAGACTTTCTGAAGTCTCCTAACAAGGCCAAACTCTGCATTCCGCAGGGATTTGGGGGCTGACTGTCCTGAAGGTTCTCCCTTCTCATCAATGCCCCACATTGCCCCCTTGGTGACCAAGGTGCTTAGTTGGTGTGAAGACATAAATCAGCCTGGGCCAGATTCACATTTTGTGGGCCAGGCACCAAATAGATTTGTGGGCCTCCACGTAGTCGTTATCGGCCGTTTGAGTTTGGGCCTACTGGGCAGTGCTATGGTATTCCTGGTACTGAGTCTCAGGCATTTTTCATTTTGATCACACACTCTGCACGACTGTATGCATTGCTATACACAGCTTCCTCAGCCCCGGTTTCTCACTGAGCTTTACACTTATATGGGTTTACCAATGTCCACAGTGAGCAGAAACTTCATAGGGATCAGGGGAAACGCCCACAGATTTATCTCCTTCCTCAGCCAGACAGTCTATAGCCATGTCTCCAGGACCACCCTGTTTTGCCAGTCACCGAGTGTGGTCCTAGTCTGAGCTCAGTAAAGTTCCCCAGCCAGCTGCTACCCGATCAGTTCCGACAAATCCCTCCCCCAGCACCCATCCTGCCATGTGAGCAAGCCACTTGCAAACACCACTTCCCCAAAGTGAGCGCACAACCCTTGGGAACCTGAAATCACCTGCTTTTCTCCTGGCCACCTCTCCCAATTCCTGTTTCCCTTCTACCTTGGACGTGCTCCCCAGACAGCAGGGGCTATTCTCCCATGCAAGCCTGGCCTGCTCCCTTTGACCTTCCTTTCCTACTGGTAACTCTGTTCCTTAAGATTAACTCATTTCTTAATCTGCTTCTAGCTTAATGGGCCCAAGAGTCATAGAACCATCTGCAGCTTCTCTGGCTACAGCCATGGGGCCAA
This sequence comes from Pelochelys cantorii, assembly GCA_032595735.1. Lineage (NCBI taxonomy): Eukaryota > Metazoa > Chordata > Testudines > Trionychidae > Pelochelys > Pelochelys cantorii. The sequence continues at coordinate 19,964,327 of CM064344.1, forward strand.
CAGCCAGAGGCCAGCCTCTACCAACCATGGGAGGGGTGGTAATTCTGAGGCTGAGCATGCTTGAATTTTGCAATGGCAGCACTTGGGACTCTAAATCTTCAGCACTGGCCTTAGACAGCTGCAGACTCTGCAGTTCAGTGCTTCTGTCTAAGTACCTGAGATCAATGTTCCTTCCATTTTTTCCATCCATGTGCAGAATAAAATTTGTCACGTGCACCAAGGCATGTGCAGGTGTGCACCACCAATAGAAACACATGCTGCTGGCTGTGGGAGCTCTGCAAATCAGCTGGGTGGCACCTGAATCTCTCCTGAGCAGCCACCCAAGTACTCAGCTTACAGGGAATGCTGCCTGAGATGCCCATCACCTGCAGCAAGGACCCTAATTGTCACATACCCCTGAGCTAGCACACAGTGCAGAAAGTGCAGCCCGAATGACTTTGGAGGCTGGGGCAGTAGCAGGTTCTCATCCCTGAACAGCACCTCTGCAATAAGTTCACACACCCCCTACCTCCCCCGTGTGACCAGAACCCTATGAAGACAGTGGAGTTACACCATGTATAACCAGTTTCGCCCAAAGCCTGCTGAAGTGAGAGTCTTTTCATAGATGCAAAGAGCCCATTCTAGATTCTAGGAACAAAGTGCATTTTATGCAGCACTGGTTTATTATTATAGCAGGAGGATCTCGCATTACCTAGTGAATAATCAACACCTCCTGCAGCACTTAACTTTTCCTGAGAGGCTCCCTGCCCAATAACAAAATATAAACCTGCTTAGCTTACAGGCAGTATAGTTACAAAAGGAAGGCATTTCTGAATTTAGTAGGAATTTTGGAAGTGCACAGAACACAGGTCTGACATCAAATGAAACAATTTTCAGTTTGTGTGATTGGAGGATATCTAGATCTACATTGTAAGACTGTCCCACCCAACAAGGAAAAGTTGAGGCACCTTTGTTGTTCTTTTGTTCCACTCTTTGTTTCTGTGGGGAAATCGCCAATGCAATATTAGTGTCTTCTTTTTAAAAGAAGAAAACGTAAAAAAACCTCTGGCAATGACCGTTGGAAATAGCAACTCCAGACCCAGTTAGCACTGGGAAGATGCCAGCGTTTGTTGCTCCATTTTATCCTATTTTTTTTATAACAAACTGCAGTGGATCAGTATTCGATTTTGGAGAAAATGATTTAACGGCCACCCAAACTGAACTTGAGCCCCCCTGTTCCAACCTGGGAGGCAGGTGCAAGATTCCCTTTCTGTGTATTAGATAAATCCAGAAAGAAAAAGCCCATTTCTGCTTCCATGGCTGTGGAAACTGAGTCAAATCCTCCTGTGTGCCTGGCATTGCATCTAAAGCCGCCCAGGTCCTTTAGTAGAGTCTTTCCTCCCTTATTTGTCATTTTAACCTCTCCTAGCCAGTCCACATAGCCTCCCTTGCCAGGCTTTAGATAGATGTGCATTATCCACCCAATTCCTTCTTTGGGGGCAGCCAGCCGAGGCCACCAGCATCCCTAAACTAGTCTGGGGAAGGCTTCTGAGGGTGAGATCTGGGCCAAACCTGCCTCCTCTCTGTGCACACATGTGCCCAACACACAGCACCACCCCCTTCTAGCAGCCAGAGCTTTCCACTCACAGCAAGTGCTGTGGTAAGTTCTCACAGCGGCCCTGCTCCTCCCTCCTCCCTTTCCTGTTGCTATCTGCCAAGGTACGGCTGGGAAACGAAGTCCCTTCCCTGATCCAGGGCCAGCTCTCTGGGCAGGGAGCTGGCCAAGGAACTACAGCTCCCAGGATAATTTGGGGACTCAGCTCCCGTGATGTTCTGCAGGCTCCCATTGCACAGAGGAGTGGGGAGGAAGTGAGTAACAGGGGCCCTTTCTGATCTTGGGCTGGTCACCACAGAGCCAGTGGCGCCATGACAAATCTGCTAGTGAAATCAGCAGGGACGCTTGTCCCTAGCAGAGCAGACACCTGGGCACTGGGGTGTACACATTCCTCACTGGAAAAGCACTGGCACATGGATCTATGTTTCCCCCAGAGAGCCAGACAGGAAGGTGTTTCAGGTTAGCAACTGGCTCATGATCCTCTGAACAGGAAAGTGCCGAATTGCAGAGTCTGCAGCTGTCTAGGCTCAGCGCTGAAGATTTAGAGTCCCAAGTGCTGCCATTGCAAAGTTCACGCTACACTCAAAAGTGGATCATCAACTCTGGAGCCAAGAAGGGGGGCAGCAATAGGCATTTCTCAATTGCTTTGCTGGACCGGGGACAATGGGTACGTTTGGGTTTAAACTACAAGACATTTTCACCAATGACAACAAACTAAGGGGAATGATTTCTAGTGTCCAGGTACCACAGTGACGGGCACGTGGGAAATTCAAAAGCGGACATCGCTGGGAATACCAAAAGGGAATCTGATCCTACTTCTATCCAAATGGTAAGAACATTCCTTACGTCACCAGAAGCCCAGTCACAGAGGCTGTCCAGGGTAAGCGGTTGGGAGGGGCAGGTTCTGCGCAGTTTCAGAGGGCTGATCTCTGGGCTCCTCCTCTTCAGCTCAGCGATGCTTTTTTCGGCTTGTTTCACAGTCTTCTCCTCATTCTAAATAGAGAGAAGAGGCAGAGTTTCCTGCCTGGCTGGCACTTGATTGAATAATGTAGGCTGGAGACAGCAGGGCATCAAGAGGCTTAGGTTTGGGACCTACATATGGTGGTACTTTGGGGCTATTCATTCATACCTGGGTGACAGAGCAGAAAGCCTGCAGGGAGGGAACTGCTCCAGAACAGGTTCAGAAGCATGACAATTGCTTCCGCCTACTGCCAACCCACTTCTCCTCTGCCCCCTTCTTTGTTTTTCTCTTCTGCCCTTTTCCCTGCTCGTCTTCAACCCACGCCAGTTCTTTGCTTACAGCTTAGGGTGACCTGATCAGACTCCAGCGTGAGCGATTCTATTCTGTCTGCCTCCTGAAATCTCCCTTGGGAGATTCAGCTGAAGAAATTACACTTGCCATATCCTACCTTAGAAACTGCATTTAACAGCAGGAGCAATCCTGTGTACACACTCTGCAAAGAGCCTTGGACGGTGTTGGGTGAAAGGCACATACAAAGATATTATGATTAATAATTTCTCCCTTTTTCTCCTCTCTTTCCCCTCCACCATTTTTTCCTCTCATCCCGTTTTTTCAAGCTCCCTCGCTCCTCACATACATTTTTCCCTGTTATGTACAAGGGGATTAGGCATAAGGCTGGCCAGAAAATCAGAATCATAGAATACTAGAACTCAAGAGGTCATCAAGTCCAGTCCCCTGCCCTCACAAAAGGACCAATCACCATCTAGATCACCCCTGATAGATGTCTATCTAACCTGCTCTTAAATATCTCCAGTGATGGAGATTCCACAACTTCCCTAGGGAATTTATTCCAGTGTTTAACCACCCTGACAGGAAGTTTATCCTAATGTCCAACCTAAACCGCCCTTGCTGCAGTTTAAGCCATTGCTTCTTGTAATATCCTCAGAGGCCAAGGAGAACAATATTTCTTCCTCCTCTTTGTAATTCCGTTTTAGATACTTGAAAACAGCTATCATGTCTCCTCTCAATCTTCTCTTTTCTAAACTAAACAAGACCCATTCTTTCAGTCTTCCCTCATAGGTCATGTTTTCTAGACCTTTAATCATTTTTGTTGCTCTTCTCTGGGCCTTCTCCAATTTCTCCACATCTTTCTTGAAATGTGGTGCCCAGAACTGGACACAATACTCCAAAAGAAGAATTCCATTTTGCAAAAACTTTTGAGGTTTCAGAATTTGTTTTCATTCTGCATTGACACAAACCTGAGACCTTTGGAAAGTAACCTCTAAATAACTGGGACACTCACTGGGGATGTGGGAGTCCCAAGTTCAAGACACTGCATTGTTTTTATTAAGGACTTGAACATGGATCTCCTACCACCCAAGCGAGTGCCCTGATCACCTGAACAGGGGTGTTGTGCGCCCTCTCTGGATTTGACAGAAATTCCATCCTGGACGTAGAAACTGCTGAGGAAAGTTTAATTTAAAGTGATACTTTCATGAAACTTTTCGGGTTAGACAAGTTGGCATTTTCTGACAAAAAAAGTTGTGTCAAAAAATCGCTGCTCAGCTTTAGTTATGAGCGTTTCTCCCTCTCCGCCACAGCAGCCCATTGTTCACAAATGGACCCATCTTCCCCCCTCCCCCACCCATCCGAGCAGTGTCCATTGGGATGGAAGGGTTAGCAGAAGACAGGACTGTTCGCTGGTTGCTGGACAAGAGTGACCCGAGGCACAGGACATATTCCATTGCCCCACCTGTCTGATGCACAAAGTCTTTGAAAGGTACCTTCACTCCTTTCCTCATCCTCATGGGGATTGTCCTCCTACAGGGAGCAAACTACCTACTGTCACAGCATCTCCACAAGGACCGTTTCTGCATCTAGCTCTCTATCATCTTCGGTTCTGGGGCTGCATGAAAGGGTTTGAGGGCAGAATGTTGCCCTGGCTATTCAACACAGTAGTATACAGCCCATGACAACCCTTTTTTTTGGGTGGGGGGAGAGGTGGCTTTGCTTACAACTTATATTTGGCGATGCTCTAGGCAGTGTCGTAGAAAGGTGTAATAGTGTCTGGTCTGCGAGTGAGACACGCGGCGCTACTGGGCCAGATTAGTCCTCACCTCCAGCTGCAGCAGTAAATCAGACACCACCCCAGGAGTGTCTTTGTTGAATTTGCTGTATTTTGTATCCAGCTCGGAGTTCAGCTTCTTCAGTGTCTGGGTCACAGTATCAGCATCCTCCTGGAACTGAAGACAAGCCAAAGGAACGTCAGGAGATGCTGGGGGACCATGAAAGCTGGGCATCAGCACCTCTGTAAGTCCTACTGTGGATCCTCAAATCTGAGCCTAACTCATGACTCCATGTAACCTAATCTCACCACAGCTCAATAACCCTGATCTGCTGACCTTGTCGACGCTGCATAGCCTACCGTGTGCTGCTGCACCAGCCATGTGACCCTGGTTGATGGCGTTGCACCACATTGTGAAGTTCCCAGATCTGACGTAATCCTATGACTCCATGAATCTCTGGTGTGACCCTACAGGTGGTGCCAGGTAGGGTCAGGGCGTGCACCCTTCATGCATTGAGGGACAGGTTGAGAGCAGAGGGTGGGGCTGCTTTTGGCTGAAGAGCCCGTATATAGTGAGTGACTCTCAGATCTTTGCAGATTGTGACAACGTTTCATACAAAGTCAGATCACTTGGGCTTTGGCGCTCGCAGCCCCTATGGAATCCCTCTGCCCCTGCTATTCACTATCTCACAATTAAAATTAATGATTTATCCATTACTATCCGAAGTCTAATCAACCTCTCCCCAGTCATAGAAGTATATTAACCCTGCCTATTGCCAACCTTCTGCTTAGTCTAATCAGCCACCTCCTAGTAATTACTAACCAGGTGGCAACATCCCCAGCTACCTACAACTGAGCTTAATCGACAGTGAAGACACCTCTGGTTTCTGAAGCTTAACCCAAGCTGGGTGCACATACCAGTGGAGCACAGGTGGTGTGACGCTAGGTCCCTCTGTATTCACACCTGACTCACTACGGCAATGACATTTGTACAAAATACGCCTTGTGAGCAATCCCTAAAACGTAACACCCCCAGTAAGACACAGTAATATCATTGTGCCAGTGCTGCATGTGCAGTGATGGTTAAATGCTGATATTTTGTTTTAATGGCAGTGACTAAAGCCTGTTTAAACCAAGCATGGGGAGGGGGGCAGTGTAGATAAGCCAGTTTTCAAGACAAAGGAAAAATAAACCAGGTGTGGCCAAATTCAATGGGCTATTCATTTGTTATCAAAGGTTGCGAGAGGACATTGACAGTGTAAAATAGCAGCTGGAAGGTTTACACCCACTGGAACACACCATGGTTCAACATGGAACTGGCCCCCAGAGGAGATTGTATCCCAGGGGACCAGACTGAGTCTTGAAACAAAGGCAGACTTAGCGCTATACAAACAGACAGACAGAGATTTTGGATTATCCTTCACCTGCCAAGGATTCCCTGGGGATCCTGGCTAAAAAACTTGTCAGGTATTACTGGAAAAAGAAGACTGGTGAAGAAACTTGCTCGAGTATAGTCTGAATGTTGGTCAGCGAGGTCTTAGCCATTAGAAAGCACATTTTTACCTATCTGTCTGTCTGTTTGTTTGTAACCTTTTCTAGCTTTGCTCCTTGTACTTGGTATCACTTAAACCTTGGACTTTTGTTTAATAAACTCGTTTTACGTTTACTACCAACCCAGTGCGTGCTGTGTTGAAAGGGTAGAGTGTATTTACCCCACTGTCATGTGCTGAACACTTGAAAAGAGCAGTGAATTTAATATCTTCTGCTTCAGAGGGGTAGCCGAGTTAGTGTGTAACAGGAAAAACTTAAAAAAAAAAACCCAAATAGTCTGGCAGCGCTTTAAAGACCAACAAAACATGCCATCTGCATGTTTTGTTGGTCTTTAAAGTGCTGCCAGACTATTTGTTTTTTTTTAATATCTTCTGTGAGCCTACAGCGACAGAGGCTGTGCACTGTAGAGAAACATCCCTCAGGAGCTTCAGGGCTGGACTTGCCTGACTCTGGTGCTGGGCTGGAGCACCCCTGGAAAAAATAATACTATTTGCTCAGCGTCCACCAGCCACCCACTGATCAGCTGCTTTCCCCCACCCCAGCACCTGCCACAGATCAGCTGTTTGGTAGGTGGGAGGCATGGGCAGGGGGAAGGTGGAGTCAGGGCAGAGTGGGGAAGGGACACTGGAGAAGGGGATGGAACAGAGGCAGGAAGAGGTGGAGCAAGGATGGAGCCTTGTGGGAAGGGGCGGAGCCTCAGGGCAGAACGGGGTTGGAACCCCCTGGGGGAACCTGAAAATCGGTTCCTGTGCCCCTCAGCAAGATTTGAGCAGGGAGAGCCTTGAGGAGTTTGCTGGCGAGGCAGACAGCCTGGCATGGCAGGGAGCTGACACTCTGTCTGACCTCCAGGAAAGCTCACGTTTGCTGAGGCAGAGAGGTAACACAATGGTTCTCCCCTCTGCGAATCCCCAGCAGCGCATTCCACTGGGATGTAGAACTTTGACCCAGACTTGATGGAGCAAGGGCTCCCCATACTTTCCAGAGCCATGGCATGACTTGGAGTCCTGTGCCAATGGGGGCTGAGCCTGCTTCTACCCGGGGAAGAATGTATCCCCACCAGATGGCAAATTTTGCACCCACTATTGCAAAAACTTTCTCTGTGATAAGTCACAGTGCCCTCTTCCCTCCACTGGACCCGTTTTACCTTTCTGTAGCTCTCCATGCTCTTCAGCTGGCTCTCCTGGCAGATGCAGAGGTTGAGGAAATTCTGCCACTCATTCCTCAAGGCTTCCTGGTGAGCCTGCAGAGGGACAGAAGCAATTCCCACTTGTGTCCTCCTCTTAATGCTCCCAGCCCCTGTGGCTCCTCTCTGCATCTCTGCGAGTCCCAGAGCCCCCAGAGACACAGCAGGGAAAGAACATTCCAAGCCACAGCATGATGCTGCAAGAGACAGCCAACAGCCAGCTTACATTTTTAAGCCCCTGTTTCGAAAAGGGCCTTAACTCCGGCTCCAGTATTTTGTATGTAGACTTGCACCCATATTTAATTGCAGGTGCATCACTGTATCTACGGCATCTGTGAAAAAGTGTGGCCCTTAAAAAGAGCCCTAGTGCTCTAAGGCATTGCTGTTCTCAGGACTGGCTGAATGCTGACAGCATCATCTTTGTAGGATTGATTGCCAAAAGGAGGCAAGCCATCTGTATTGCTCTCAGATTCCCCTTGGCCTGGAACAGTCTGTCCATGCTCCCATCCCCGGAGGAGATGCAAGTGCTGAATGACACACATGGAGGGAGGAAAAGGGAGTGCCAGGAGGGGAGAGGTCAAGAGGACCTTGGGACACCACTTCAACCAGCCTCTCTCATTTACATGACCCACGGAGCAGGGGTGGGACTTTCTTTTCTCTTGTGGCCTTGCGTGGGTTCAGATGGGGAGACTGAAGCCCAGGCTCACTTACCTGGTGAGCACACCATAGAAAATAAGACCTCATTCATCTTTTCAAGGTGGGTTTTTCACAGATTCTCTCTCATGCAGGAAAACTCAACCTTTAGACAGCAGCAGATGCAGCTTTTATACAGAGAGTCTTCCCGAACTGGCCAGGACTCAGTTCTGTGTTCACAGCCACAGGAAAAACCTGCTCCTTACGAAACTAAACCAGCCCCCAGACCATCCCTTACTGGTGCGACAGGTCTGTTCCCTTCCCTTGCCCTGAAGCTGCTGAGACAGCGTTCCACACTGACAGCCCGACTATCCCTGATTTAGCCTTTTAAACAGATTGACTTTCCTGCATTAGACCTTTCAGCCTGCTGGAAAATGGAGGGCCCAGGGCAGCCAGAATCTGTGGGCCCTAGTTCAGTAGTGGTGGTGGAATTTACAGAGCAGGTGGGAGAGGAAGTGGCACCGCAGGGTGACTTGCACTGACCTGGTGTTCAGTGGGAGTGAAGTACTGGTGTAACTTGCTGAGAGGACAGACAGCGGGGGGAGTGACAGAGAGAAGGGGCGGATGATGAAGCAGCTCCTTACATAATTTAACTTATACTGACCCATCCTGAATGCTAACAGGGCTAAAATCAGCCTTGGTGTAGGCAGGTGCAGCTCCCTTTGACTTCAAGGCATGTTAAAATATCAAATTCAGGCCCATGTGTAAGCAAGGGTCAACTCCCTCTGTAAACAATGGGGGCTGAGCCTGCTTACTCTGGGGGCAAATTTGATCTCCACCTGCTGACAGGCTGGTGTAAGTTACACTCGCTTTGCACAGGGGTGAGCTCCCTCCCCCCAGTGGTCACTTGAAAGGATCTCAGCAAACAAGAAAGGGCTTGCCTCCCTCGCAATCAATAGCGCAGTGTGTGCTTCCGAGCAGGCTAGCGAGTCAAGCATGCACCCAGACTCCTTGCTGGGCTTGTGCCAACTGGATTCAGGCTAGCTCAGGCTTGTTAGGCCATGCACAGCTTTTGCTGCATGGTCAGACCTTTATCTGGGGCAGGGAGAACATCTTCTGCAAGAACAGCTCTCCCTTCAGTGAGTCACCTATCAAAGGGACTCTTGGAAATGCCTAGCTTCATCCCCCAACATGATGCAGGACTTTGAAGCCAGTGTCTTAGAGGCCAGCTCGGCCTAGCAGGGCGAGGGGAGGAAAGCAGGCTCCAACCTGGGTCCACAGTGGCGCCGACAGCTTCCGTGGGCACCCCAGGCAAGGTGTGTGTGGGGGCCAACTCTGCGCTCCCAGAAGGGGCAAGCCCTCATGCAGAAGGGGCAGGGCTGGGGCAGCCAGTCCTCAGTGCCACCCGGAGCGTGCCACGTCAGCCCCAGCGCCGCCCAGAGTGTGGCACATTCCCCCCTCTGCCCAGAGCTGCATGGAGCGTGCCATGCAGCATTCCAGCAGCATTTAAAGAGCTCCGGGTTCCAGCCGCCCCCCTGCCACAGCAACAGCAGCAGCAGGTGGGAGCCCCGGGTCCCTTTGAATCACCGGGCCCTGGGGCAACTGGCACCATTCGCCCTCCGGTTGGTGGGCCTGTGGTCCCCTACCTGTATTGGCTCCACAGCTGGGTGCTTCAGTTCAATCATCCTGTCTCCATCATCCTGGATCTGGTTCACACATTCCTCCTGGTTCAGAAGCTCATTAGCCTTGAAATCCTAAGGGAGAAGTGAGGGGGTTTCAATGCATGGCTTACACTCAGGCTGCCTGAGTCAGCGCGGTGGAGAAAAGGTAGCCACAGTGCAAAATAGTTGCTACCTGGCTTGAGTGAAAGCACAGGCACACAGGAAGAAGAGAACAAGCGATGTGTAATTGCCAGCAGGGAACTGGAGGTAGCCATGCCTGGGCTGGCTGAGACTAAGCATATGCATGTTTGTCCTAAGCCCATTTTCATCCCCAGGTTCCTTGTGGCGTGTTAGTAGCGAATTAGCTGGCTAATCCCAGGAGGGGAGAGGCCCACTACAGCGAATCCTCCTCCAACCGGAAATGAGGAGGGTTTTGCTAAACTAGAGACACCCTCCCTCCATCTCTCAGACACAGAGGGGCCTGCAGAGCACGTACCTCATACTCCCGGCGCATCCCTGGCAGGTCAGCCATTTGGTCGCTCCAGTCCTGCTTCAGGATTTTGTTCTGCTGGTCTGTGAGGAAACCCAGCACCTTGGTGCAGCCTTGCAGGTGGTGGTACAGACTGCCCAGGCTCTGCCCTCGCCAGATGGAGGCTTTCTGCCCATTCAGGACAAAGAGAGGAGACTTCAGCATCCGGACCGAGAAGGGGCTACTCACTACCCCCCATGGTTATTGTTCCAGAGGCCTTTTCAAACGCCCTCACTGGTTCTTATCTGGTGTCATTTTCATTCCCTCCTCCCTCATGCTTTTCAAACAGGACAGTGTTGCCAAGCCAGAATCTGAAGTATGTGTGGACACCTCAGGGGAGTCCAAGAAACGTTCCCACCGTGGGGGATATTTGCCCTATTTGCCCTTCCTTGGTTCTAACTATTGGAGGGCAGTTGCATGGAAGCAGGATCTTGTTTCTTGCAAATTCCTCTATCCCGGCTGCTTATTCCCCATCTGGCAAAATTTGGATCTGGATTTTGAACACCCCAAGGTTTAGAGAGGTTTGGTCTCCCAGATTCACAGATATACCCATAATTCCCTGCTTGTGGCAATTTAATCCTCTCCAGAGCAATGGATTGTGGGGTCACAAACAGACGACAACAGGCATGATTCTCCTCTCACACACACTGTCTTGTGCCTCTGAATCCAATGCTGCTGCTCTGATATGCCCAGAGAGGGGAGAATCAGGCCCTGTGATGTTAAGAAGTGACCCACAAAGTGGCTTGTGCCACCAGGCTCTGCTGTGTTCCCTCCCTGCCCACGGGAAACAAACACTGACACCACAGTGACCCACCCACCATTCGGAGTATCCAGAAAGGCAGCCCAAGCCGACTGCCCTGACGATGATACAATGCAAACATCCCGGAACAAAACTCTTACCAGCAAATCCTTGTACTGGCTCTTTAAATCTGCTGCATCCTGTGTATTATCCAGCCGTCAAAGGGAGAGGAAAAACAGTGGAGTCAGTAAAGGTGCAGGGTTGACACTGGCCCCTGCATTTCCAAGGTGCCCAAGAACCATCCCAGAGACATGGTGTAGACTGAGCATGCAGCCTGGCTTCCAGCCAGGCCAGCTTTCCTGCTGCCTCTGCCAAACGAAAACCTCCTTCTCGCTTTCCTGGAAGAGCTGTTCCAGGCCTTTCTTGGCTGTGTTACCTGCTGTTCAGGACAAATGCAGCAAACCCAGATGCTCCGTGGATCATGCTGCTGTCTGGGTCAATCTGCTTCAGTGTTTGGTGACCAGTTAGCACATGGTGACCATCAATACCTCTATTGTACTTTATAGGCTTAACTGAACCTCATCTCAGCAGGGTGCTGTTAGTCACACTTAACTAATGGGGAAGCTGAGGTGTGGAGTGACTAAGTCATTTGACCAAAGCCACACAGTGAGTCAGTGGCAGAGCTAGGGTCAGAAGACAGGCATTTCTAGCTTCCAGGCCCAAGATCTAAACAATAGAGCACACCTCTCTCTCACAAAACACAATAATGCTGTTTACCTCCACAGCAAGTGTGACGTACCATGCTGCACACAGTTACTAGGACCCATTGCTCCCATAGGAGTCTCTGGTAAGGCAGCTGCGTTACCACTCGACTACTGGTGCGTACACATGGCCAGCCCACACTACATGATGGATAGGGACCTACTAAAGTCATGGCCACAAAGAATGAATCACATACTGTGAAATCTGGTGGTCTCTCCTCCTCCTCCCCCATGAAATCTGGTCTTTTGTGTGCTTTTACTCTAAACTATTCAGATTTCACAGAAGAGACCAGCATTTCTCTAACTGGAGGTCCTGACCCAAAAGGGAGTTGTGGGCTGGGGGCGGAGGGTCACAAGATTTTCAGGAGAATCGTGGTATTGCCACTTTACTTCTGGAGTAGGCAGCCAAAGAGCAGCAGCTGTTGGCCACGCACCCAGCTCTGAAGGCAGTGTCCCGCCAGCAGTAGTGCAGAAATAAGGGTGGTGATACCATGCCAGGCCATCCTTATTTCTGTGCAGCTGCTGGCGGTGGCTGCAGCCAACAGCCACCATTCTCCGGTGGCCCAGCTCTGAAGGCAGAGCCGTCACCAGCAGTAGAAGAGTAGAGGTTCAGCAATCCCCCCTTCAGTAACTTTGTCCTCCCCAACTCCTTTTGGGTCAGGACCCCTAAAATAACACTGTGAAATTTCAGATTTAAATAGCTGAAATCATGACATTCACTATTGTTCCAATCCTATGACCATGAACATTGACCAAAGTGGCTGTGAATTTGATAGGGGCCTAGTCATAGGGCACAAAAGAGACAACAAAGGCCACATGGTTGGCCAGAGAGGGGCCTGAACTTCTGAAAACCAACAAAGCTTCAAAGTATCCCTCCTCCTCATGACAGTTGGCCCTGAACACTTGGCACTTCAAATATTCTGGAGCATATTTTAGTGAGACCCATTCCAGGTTCCAGACAAGGATTCTGAACCAGACTGGCCCCAAAGAATCCACCTCAGGTTCTGCACGGGGCTCAGTGGAGCCCTGGGAGAGCAGTCAGTGCTCTGTGCATGCAGGACAGGTGTGATCAACAGTCCCATAGGTGGCAGTGATCTTGGAATGCAAGAAGGAAGCCGACTTAGCTAGAATGAGGATGACAGTGGAGACTGAATCCCTCGGATCCCCACCAGGACTGAGCATAAGGCTCACGAGGTGGAGACAGGGTAAAAGAGGGAAGGCGGGAGGGTAACTTACCGGGGTGTGGAGGTTCTTGATCTGGAGGCCATAGGCTTCTATCTCTTTCTGGAGGATGTTGTGCTCTGCTATTTGCTTCTCCAGCTCTGGCACGGTGGGGCCATATTGGCCCGCACTGACATGCTCCTGCGTACAAACGAGGTGTGTGGTGAGTGCCCATGTTGTGTTTTTCTCTAGGGGATATAACACACCCCTCCCTAAATTCCTGCTGCCAGAGGCTAGTGCCAAAGATTCTGCTGGGAACTTTCCACTGCAGCGGGGTACTGGGAATTGGAATCCTCCGGTTAATTGGGAAGAGAACATGTGCCCCATTTGTCAGCCTGTTTCGTTACTTTCAGTCCTCTCAGCTACTATTTGTCCAGATGCATGGAGAGCAAAGAGGGTATTTATGCCACATTGCCCAACAGAGGGGCAGTCCACACAGCAGTTAAAACCCCACAGCTGGCCTGTGCCAGCTGCCTCTGGCTCACAGGACTTGGGCTTAGGGACTGTTTAGCTGCAGTGCAGCTGTTCTGGCTCAAGCTGGAGCCTGCGAGGCGGGAAGGTCCCAGCGCTCAGGCTGGAGCCTGAACCCCAGTGTCTATACCACAGTTAAACAGACCCTTAGTCGAAGTCAATTGGCATGAGCCAGCCATGGGTGCAGTGTAGAGATACTTGGAACTGGTTGGTTTGCTATGGACCTGGACTGACATGGCTGTGCTTCACTCTTCACAACCAGGGCTTGGGGGTGATGAAAGGGGAGCGGTATCTGCTACTAGGGTACTTTCAATTGAGTCTCTGTGAACTCAAGTACGGGTGCCACATGCCCCCAGAACAAAGACTCTGGTATGCACATGCTTGTGATAGAGGCAGCCTGCTCCCACCAAACATGGGATCAACACCGCAAATCACCAACAAATGCGCCAAACGGAAAAATATGCTCACAAAAACGCCCCGCCCCTATTCCCCACTGCCGGAGCGAGCCATATGATAGAGCGATGCCAATCTAAAGGGAGGGGTGGCCCATACTGGGTCTAGCATCTCAAGACAAGTGACCGGCCTTGTTTCACCTGCTGATGCAGGAGTGCTGACATCTGCCTTCTCAGAGCATGTCTCTGCCCCGCAGCACTGGAACCGCTACTTTTACCTGCTTCTGGTTGAGGAGTTTGGTCCAGTCCACCTTGGAGCCCCCTTCAGGGGCATTAAACTTTTCATAGAGATCTCGATACTCGGCACATTGGTGTGTCACGCGGTCGTGGAGCTGCTTGATGCTGCATGCAAGGGGGGAGGAGACAGATACAGCTCATCGCCAGGTCTCCGGGGGCGAGAACAGAATGCAGGGCAAAATCCTGGCCCCACGGAATCCAAGGGGAGTTGTGTGGAGCCAGGACTTCACTCAGAGAACCCAGCATGCTCTGCTTTCCCCTTGTGGCACACAACACATGCTGAGTTGCTTTCTGGCTAGGGGGTTTCTTTCCTGAGCTAAGCCCAAGGGGGAGCGTGGGGATGGAGCACAGACATTTGTGCTTGCACAGAGCTCAGTAAGATCCCTTTCAACCCTCTGTGCAGGTGTCCAGTGCTGCAGCAGGGAAACAGCTCTCCCACTAGGTCTCTTGTACTGCAGGGGAGAGGGTGGCTTAGTGGCCACTGATCTTGGATGCAAGAGACCAGGTTTCTATTCCTGGCTCTGACTTTGCAAGGCAACCTTTGGCAAGTCATTTTGCCTTTCCATGCCTCTTCTCTGTAAAATGGGGATAATGATCCTTTGCAAAGTGTTTTTGAGATCTATGAATGAATGGCATTAATACTAACATAGCATGGATAGGCCAAGGCAGTGCTTTTTGAGCTTTGTATTTGGTTTGACATATGTCTGAATAGTGGAAATTCAGAAATGTTCTCTTTCTCTTTCACTCATATTTGCACATGTAATTACTGCAGTAGCAGAGACCCATTTATGAGCACACACAGGATTTGGAAGTCGAAATACCTATGGCCCTGCACACACAGCATAGGTGTGGGTCTCAGGCTGCACTTCTGGGAATGTGCTTCATGATATTTTATGTTTCGTTCCACCAATGTTCAATCAAAACCCATTGCATCAGAGAACGGAGGACAAGAACCTTCAGGTACTGTTAGGGTTGCCAGGTGTCCAGTTTTGAACCGGACAGTCCAGTATTTGAGCTTTCTGTTTGGGAAACAAATTGAGAAAATATAAATGTCCGGTATTTTCTAAATAAGATGGAATGTAGATTGTGATGTAATGTCAAGTGTGTCCGTTATTTTTGTTGAAACCATCCAGCAACCCTAGGTAGTGCATGGGACAGCGGCAATGCCTAGTGCTTAGACAGAACATTCTGTGTTCAAAGGCCTTTGGGAACATTTACTCTTCAGTTCTTGCCATACCCCTCTGACGGGGGGATTATCCCCAGTTTACCAATGGGGAAACTGAGGCAGAGAAGGTAAGTGACCAAAGCCGCAGAGTTACAGAAGTGCTTTGGGGCAGGGTTCTGAGTTTGTACAGTTCCTTGGTCAAATGACACGAGACCCCGGGTGCTACACATAATAATTCTTAATAATTATCAGAGGTAGGACTAGACCCTGACTCCTTTTCATGGCTGACTACGAGTGGCGTAAGTCGCTCATTTCCCACTTACTCCTTTTCTATTTCAGTGGCTTGGGGATGGTTCAGCCTCTTTGCTTTGTCCACATCCAGGAAGAGATCCTTCAGCAGGGTCTCCGCTTCCTTCAGGTTTTTCGCGTTCTCCTGCTGGAACTCGAATGCCTTGTTCTGCTGGTAGTTACTGATGTCCTGTCAGCCAAAGGGAACAGCCACAAAGCCCCCACAGGGTTAGTTTGAAAGCGAGGGATCTAGGTCAGAGCATTGCTATAGGGTGTAAGCTTTCCCAACCCCAGGTTCTCACAGGCTCACTTAAAACAAAAGGAAAAACTATGTAGCACTTTAAAGACTAACAAGATGGTTTAATAGGTGATGAGCTTTCGTGGCTCACCTAGTGAGTTGACGCTTGCAGCTAGGTTGATCTTATCATAGGTGATCCTGGCTCAAGTCACCCAGGAAGCCACTGGACGCTATGGTCGGTGCACAATGCAAGTCCCTGCACCTGCACAACTGTCACTGGTGCTGCATTTCCTGGCATCTCACTGCTCCCTGCATGCATAGGCGCAGGAAGTAGGGGTTTGGGGGTGCTGCAACTCCACATTTTGCACCAGGCATCCGGGCCACCAGCACCAGGCCCTGCACCCCTGCTGCCTGGGGTCCTCCCAGCCACCAGGCCCACTGCTGCCCAGGGGCTTTGCTGTCAGTCCTGGGTCCCATTTGGCCACTGGCTCCAGGGGCTCTGCTGCCAATCCCAGGGTCCTGGCCACTGGCCTGGCTGCTGCCTGGGAGCTCTGCTGCTGGCCCAGGGTCCCACCTAGCCACCGGCCTTGCACCCAGGGACTCCACTGCTCATCTCAGTGTCCTGGCTGCCAGCCTCGCAGGGGGAGTTCCAGCTGCTGGCTCCAGCTAAGGGATAGTGAGGTGCATGGATGGGCTAAGGGACGGGTGCAGCTCAGTACCCCCACTCCAAAAACTCTTCAGCACCACTGTCTCTACGTGGCCCAATGTGGATGTTCTTACACCTTCCCCTCATGCCCACATTCACCCCTCCTCTTTGTCTGGCGGTTACCTTCTTGAGCTTGGACTGCGTCTCCAGGATGTCCCTTTCTACCTGGTCGGCATTCGTCTGCATGCGGGAGATGAGCATGGCCAGGTCATTGGTTGAGGACCTGAGGGGATGGGGAAACAAACCGGTGGATGACAGCAAACCGCCCTCCCGAGGAGGGTCTCACTCACTACCCAGAGCCCTTTCCAAAGAGCCGCCCAGCTGTGGGTTCCTCAGGACTGTGACCACCGAGTCCTTTCAGGCTCCAGGAGACTCAGGTCTAGGAGGTGGCAAAGGAGAGCGGTCTGTGCAGTCCTAGGGTTAGTTCAACACTGTGCAGGAACCATTTTCCAATTGGCTGTCTCTGCTGAGTGCTCTTTGCACACAACGCACTGCAGGTGCATTTGACAGCAGCTCTTGGTGCGCTGAGATTCAAACTCTTGCGTCAGAGCATTAGCCAGGCCAGAATATCGATCTCTGGATCAAGCAAGGCCCCAGCTTTTTCCCTGGATCCTTGCAAGGGAAGTTGCAATCACCAGCTGCACTACTGCCACTTTCTGGATCCTTGGGCACCATTTCGCCACTACATCACTCCAGCTGATGGAACCCAGCTGTTTCCAGTGCATTTCCACTGGTGCATACCTGGAGTCAGGCCGTGGGGAACCCAGTCCCCTGTGTCTACAGTCAGACCACTCTGCCGGGCTTCCTTCAGACTGAGGCTCACAATAGCAGACTCCACTGCCATCAGATTTCCATGCACAGTCCCTGTGCTGTGCATGCAGTCGGGCACTGCAGCTCTAGCATTATACACGGTGCTTGCATGGTACTATGTGGTCCTGAGATGGCTCCACTGCCCTTGGCAAGCCAATCAGTGCCTGCCCCTCACAGCTACAGAATGTTTTGCTGCTTCGCGTAGTTTCTGCCCAAGGCGAATAGCTGTCAGCTCCAGGGCAGAGATGGTGCCACCAACAGGCTGCACCCTACAGATGTGCGCTTACAGAAACAGACCCGAGTCACGTCTCAGGCGTACGAACAGTGTGGGGCTCAGAGACGCACGTGCCTCTGGGTGCGCTTCTGCAGTTGTGCACACAGGGCCAAGTTCAGCAGTGATGTAAATGGCGTTGGAAAGCAGCACGCTGGTACAATACCCAGCAGGGGTCTGGCACTCAGGAGGCGCTGAAAATGAATGGAACTGTCACTCTGAAATGGAATGGCTGGTGTAGCTGGAAAAACAACTGAGAGGACTGCACAAGTCAGATTAGGGGGCTACAGCTTAAGGGCGGGAGAGGATGCAACCTGCCTAAATCCTTGGCTGGGGGTGGGGAGACACACACAAATGAGTAGCACAGGGAAAGTAACTTACACTTGTAGAAGTTAACATTTTTTGGCTAGTGACATCTGTTTGCTGACTAAGGCTACAGTCTACACTGCGGAGCCCGAAATAGCTATTCTGCATCTTTTGAGCAAGCCTGTTATTTTGAAATATAATGGGCTCAGTATTTCGACGTCCCTGTAAACCTCGTTCCACAAGGAGTAAGGGACATAGCGGAATAGCGCTCCATTTCAAAATTTGACACTGTGTAGACAGCACCAATTTTTGAAATAAGCTCTTTTGAAATTAACTTGAAATGAGCTACGCAATTTGCGTAGCTCAAATTGTGTAGCGTACTTCGAGCTACGAGTGCAGTGTAGACACACCTGTCGAAGCAAAAGACTTCTCTGTGTTTAGGTGGCTAACAAACAGCTTTATTGATCAATAAGGCACAACTTGAGCCAAACGTGACCCCAGCAGAGCCGGGCCCAGTAAGGCTGCTAATACAAATCAATCCTAGTATCTTTACAACCTTAACCAAACAAGTCTGACGTCAGGGCATCCAATTACAGAAATCATCAATTAAACTCAAAAGAGAAGACTGTTATCAGCAAGAAGAAACAGGTAGTAGGGAGTGAGAGCTTCCAGCTCAAAACAGCTCAATTAACGCATTCCAATAGCTCATCCTTCTGGCCTTTCTCACATTGGTGAAGGAGAGTTCACTCTCTAGCGTACGTGCAGAAGCAAGAAATTTAAATGGCTTCTGTTATATGAAGTGGCTTCTAGCTAAATATGAAATGGCTTCCACACACCCTAACTTACACCCAACATGCCTCACCAATGAATCAGGACTAAGCATTTCCATGTGCCCCAAAGGTGATACAAAAACAATAGAAACATACTTCCCGCTGTCTAGCTTCACTCAGACTTGTGTCAAATGCATGCATAATGTGTGCCTACACCCCAATGCACAGAGATGGGGCACACACACTCTAACATGCATTAGACACCTACACACACAGGGAGACAGACCCAGTCGGGGACACACACATTCATATGCTCAGACACGCCTGCCCTCTCTGCAACTATAAATCAAGGAAGACAGGATCAGAAAGCTGCCTGGGAGGGGCCCCACCCTTTCGTTAAAGTGCACCACAGAGCTACAGCTGTGCTGAGATGGAGATGCTGCTCCATTCGCACCAGCTTTCCCATTTCTCATTCTGTTTGCTGCCACCCTCCTTTCTCTCTCTCTCTCTCTCTCGTGTGGCACTGCCCATGGTTTCACCAGTCATAGGGTTGGATGATTTTTGGTGGTGCTCAGCAGCAGTGTAGCCAGAAGGGCCCACTTGGGTGTGCCCTGATTTTGGGTGGGTGGGCGACAGTGGGGGCAATATCCCCCCCACACCCGGGTGCCACAGCACCAGCGGAGCAGGGTCAGCTCTTGTGCCCCAGCCCTGCTCCCTGACCGGAGCACCGAGCACCAGGTTAGCCATGGCCCTGCTCCCCAGCTAGACTACCTGGCAGCAGGGCACTGTCGGAGTGGGGTCAGCCCCGGCCTTGTTCCCCAGCCCAAGTGCTGGGTGGCAGGGTACCAGTGCGCCGGGCATAGCAGGGTCAGCCCTCTTGCTGGGTGGGCCTGGATGAAAAGTGGGTGAGCCTTAGCCCACCCATGGCTACGCCACTGGTGCCCAGAATGGGTGCAAGTCCCGCCCTCCCTCCCCGCACCCACCTGCCCTAGGCTCTGAGCTGGCTCCATGTGGGATTGCGAGGTGTAGGGTGTGCAAAGCTCCTGGAAGCTGTAAGTGGGGTTATCCTCTGCGTAGTTCAGTCCCACTTCCCACATGAGAAGGGCACTTTGTTATGCTGATGCTGATTCTCAGCACCATGTGATATACACACACACAGACAAGAGGTGCACAGCGTGTGTGTGGTAGCAAGACTTATGCAATAAATTGTGGAAGGTGCAGCCATGGCCTGTCCTCTAAATGATTGCTGTGCATCTGGCTAGACGGTAGAGTGTTGGGGGGCTTTAGAAGCGCAACCAGCCAGGAGCCTGTTGCTGTACCCTGATGAGGCAGTGCAGGCACCAGGCTGGTTTTTCATTTTTCTGTCCATTGCATAAGAGCCGCACTCTTCCTTGACACCTTTGGCAGCTCCCCATCTCTGGAATGAGGAGGGACTCCGAGAGCAAACACTGGAGTTCCACCCAGAATTCTTGCCCTGGCTCTCTGCTTAGGGAGGGGACCATTAGTCACTGCCTTGCTGCATGTCCAGACAGCTCAGTGAATGAATTCACTTGTTCCAAGTTCCACTTTTGCATTTCTGAGCCAGCTGATATGGGCAGGGAAAGTCAAACACTGTTCTTTGGAATTACAGACCTCACGAGGAGTCTGTACTAAGCACCCACAGCGGAACAGCCTTTGGGAATGTCTGGATTTGGATCCAGAATTTGCACTGGCTTCTGTCTCCAGTGGGCCAAGCCTGCACCACATCCCTGAGTGCCACCCCGCTGTCCCAAACTAGGGAGAAGTGCCCATTGGGATCTGAAGTTCACAGCTTCTGATGAAAAATCATTTATTCGTGGACTGTGAGGGCTGCATTCCCTTCTAAACTGGCTTCAGAGCTGGTTGAATCACAGGGACCTTTAATTCTCCAGGTCATGGAGTATTATCTCCTGGTGCGTGTTCAGGAAAACAGGCGAGGAGAAATCCAAAAGCCATTCTTGCTTGGGAGGGAGGGAGAAGCCCAAGCCAGAATAATGGAAATTAGAGACCCTGCCATTCATATAGTCCAACTCCCCCCGCTGCCAAATATAGCATAACTCTTCCCTATAGAGGGGGCTTTGTACAATCTTCAGTGTAATATCCCCAAGCCAAGGGGCCAGGACAGTTCACACTTCTTCTGGAGTTGACATTTGAGGCCAGGAATCAGGTGGTAGATGGGAGGTCACCAACCTGACCCCCTGGGAAGAGGTGCTGTGTCCCATAAGAGATCTGTGTCTCAATCAGAGGAACGCAGGGATAGGAGGCTCCAGGAGAAGAGAGGATCAGAGAGGACCTGGGAAGGACTCTCCACCCAGACAGCGGAAAAAGCCTGGCTGGAGCCCCCTGCCATAAGGAGCAGTGGCAGAAGCCCCAAGGAGAAGACAGAGACTGTAGGTGGCAGCAGGACCTCGCTTTGGGAAGGAACGACCAGGCCCAGCACGGGGCTGTGTGAACTATGGACTCAGGGAAAACTGAGTGTTGCGTTGGGTTGCAAAGAATGGTTATTTTTACAGAACAGAACCCTGGGAAGGGATGAAGGAGATGGGCCCTGCACGGGGACCCTAAGGGAGGGACATTGAAACAGCAGCTAGGCCTGATGCCGGGTGGATGAGCCCCTGCCATGCAGCCTTCCCTTGGGAGACCGTTTTGACTGTTACAGCTTACTGAAGGCCATGCCAGTTCCCCTGCATCCGTCCTGGTCACCTTTTTGCTGCTATCCACTCCTGAGGGCCTGATTCACTGCATCACGCAGCCTTTCCCCAGAGTCCATCTTTCCAGCCCCATGACCGATCCGCTTGCTCTCTCCTGCCTGCTTCTATTTTGTTAAATTCTCTGGCTATGGATGAAGCCAGGAGAAGGTAACCTCACAGGGGCAGTTTTGCTTCCTCCCCCATCTCCTATAATGTATAGTGCAGCTGATCCAGGGGGAGGGCAGCCTGGAAGAAAGAGTCCTTATGTTGAAGAGCTAAGGCCTGGACTGTTTGGCCCTGGAGAGAAACGACTTGGACTAACGAATGGAGCAGATAATAGGAGCCAGGAACCTAATCTTGGACAAGTCCTTGAATCTCACGGGGTTGGATTCTAACCTAATTTACTCAGGTGCAGCCACATTAACTGCAATAGGGCAGCACCGGTGCTGGCAGAATTTGGCAGCAGTCTATTTCCCCATCAGTAAGAGAGGATACTAATATTCCCCCTCACAGGGAATGGCAAGGACTAATTAGTGCTTGGAAGGGATCAAGTGCCCTTTTCATTATTTTTTTGGTTCAATCCCTAGGACATCTCGCTTCTACTAAGAGGCCAATTGGCTGGATGGGGTAGAGTCTTTTTCTTTTTAGCACAAACATGACCATTTCCCAGTCTTACTTTAATCTGCCCTGCTGCATTTCAATAGGGCTACAAGCCCCCTACCTATCCCCCTTCACCAAATTACCCTGTTCTTTCCCCTTGACAGGTTTCAGCAAGGTAGCCATCTTAGCCTATTTCAGCCAAAACAATAAGGAGTCCGGTGGCACCTCAGATACGTGCACAGGTTGTTTTTTTTTAAATGGCATAAGCTTTTGTGAAGTGCCACTCACTTCAGGTATCCTAGATCCTGTCGTGGTACGGAACCATTCTTCTTCAAATGGGGGTAATCCAGACAGTCAGGAGGAACAGGACACCCAGGAAATCAATTTGTTAATACCCAGGTGTGCCCAGCCACTCCAGGACACATTGGTAGACACACCTGAAAAATCTTCCAATACCTCATACCCAAGGCAGCCAGCTCTATCAATTCTGCCGCCTCCTGTCGATGAATGGGATTGATCACATATGCAGCACCAGTTCCCACCCCTCCAACTCGTCCTCCCTTGGATGCTCTGATACAGGGTTGGGAGCTCTTTTCCCTCTAATTTTTTCCATCCATGTATGGTCTCAATTTTGTTACGTGAATCAAGGCATACATGGATGTGCACCATATATGGTGGTTGCTGTGGGCACTCTGCTAATCATCTGGGTGGCAGTTGAATCTCTCCTGGGTAGCCACCCAAGCACTCAGCTTACAGGGCACACTGGTTGGGAGCCAGGAATATCCAGCTCTGACACTTAACTCCCACCAGGACCTAGGGCAAGCCTTTTGAGCTCTCCTCCGTAGTTTCTTCATCTCAGATGAAGGGGGCGGGGGGGGGGTGATACTGACCAACCCCTCAGGTTAAGGCTGGATTAGTCAACGTTTGTAAAGCAGTTTGGAGGTGCCAGGCATTATTATTTCTCAATAATAACTTAAATAAGTTATTAACTTAAATAATAAGGTGGCCTTAAATAACTCCCTGTGCAGCCTGGCTTAACCCTCTGAGCAGGAAAGAGACTGTCAGGGGAATGGCTGCAAGTCCCGCTACCTCACCCAGCACAGGAGGCAGGGCAGAGCTCTCCAAGGGGACTGGTACCTCAGTGGAGTTGCATCTGGGCACAATTTGGCCCAGAGTTTCTTACCAGGGCAGTACAGGAGCAATTTCAAAATGCAACGTGAAAATGGGTCTGGAAGAGTGTTAGCAGCAGTAGAGCCTGGCTGGCAGGTATTTAGACTGGTTAAAACAAATTTCAGAGGTTTCGATACAGCCTGCTCTGGCCAATATGGCCAAGGCCAAATTGCTCCATGAATTTATCTAGCTCTTTTTTGAACCCGGTTATATAGTCCTGGCCTTCAGAACATCTTCTGGCAAGGAGTTCCACAGGCTGACTGTGTGTTGTGTGAAGTAGTACTTCCTTTATTAGTTTTAAATCTGCTACCTATTAATTTCATTTGGTGACCCCTAGTTCTTGTGTTAATGGGAATAAATAAATCTTCTTTAGGGTACAACCAAGTTTAAAAGCTGCTTTTAAACACTGGAGTTGTGGGTATGTAGATAGGACAATCCACTAATTCTGGCTGTTGGACTCTCCAGCCCCCAATTTGCACATCAGCTTTCCTGGGCAGGCCCCTTCTCGGGCAAACGGTGGCTGAGCTGAGATGTGCAGCCCTGCATTACTTCTGCTTTTGTAAATCTACAAATCGTCCCACTTTGTGCTTCCTCCCATTTTGCAAGGCAGGAAGTGTTTAAAACAAAACCCATAGGCCGGACTGTGGTTCTGAAAACATGACAGAGGAGGAGGGTAGAAATGAACCCTGAGGTGGGGTCTGCAGGATGAGCAGGGGAAAGGGCTGCCTTTACAAGATCTCCCTCTCAAAGACGCCCTAGGAAGCCCTTCCCTTTTGGGAGCCCTCTGGCTTCCCGCTAAAATTACCCCAAAAGGGATGTCTCTTCCCCTTTGTGCCTCCCTCACACTGACAGATGAATGCCGCACCACTCCGCAGAGTGAAATGGAGCCTGCTACAGTTCCCCCAGGGCCTCACCCACTGCAGACTGAAAAGAAGTAACAGGGTGGCGGAATTTGCATGGGCTTATGATGGAGGGGAATGGCCTGTAGCCAGGATGAATTCTACCCACAATGTACAGCCCGTCCTGTCCCCCTCCTGTTCCATTCAGCCAAGAGCAGGGATGCTCTGAGCTTGGTACCAGCTGCACCCTCTGATTTGGATTCTTCCAAAGGTTTTCACATTCTCTTCAAGGGCCACCTCAGCTCATACGGCAGCATCGCCTCAGCACTCACCGCCAACCTATTTGGACATACAGTTTGGAGACTGAAAATGCTACACTGCTATGGGTGGCAGGTATGATGGGCAGGGGATGGCCTGGCCTTCCCAAACTGCCAGCCCTGCCCCGCCCCACCCTCACTCCACCCCCAGCTTCAGTGAGGCTCCTGGGCTGCCCCTGGGCTTCAGCCATGCTGAGGCTGGGGATGCTGGGGCACTGCCCCCTACCTATGCCCCAGGGTAGGATTTTGGGGATGCCTACCTTCCCCATGCTCCAGGGGGTGGGGAAGATGGGGGCCGCATACTGACCCTCCTCCCTATGTTCTGGGGCTGGGGAAGCTTACGCAGAAGACTGAAGACCTGCCCTATGTGGGGGCAGCTTGGCTCACATGGGGGGGGGGTGAGGCCTTGGGTGGAAGGGGCTGAACTAGAGACTTCCCTCCCCCAGCCCTGAGTTCACCCACTGCCCATGTACACTGAGCTATGAACAGTCCAGCAAAGCCTTGACAAGCTGAAGTTTGTCTGTCTGAGAACATCTCCTTGAAATACCCATGTCTAGATGCTGCCTCTTGCACTACAGCCTCCTGTCTGCTCATCTGAATTCATGTCACGCAGGCTTGATCCCTGCAATATCTTACTCATAGATAGTGCCTTGCAAACTAGAGGGTGTTCATACAGGAACCATGCAGCTACCTCTGGGCTGGAGCACCAGGGAGACTGACAATCAGTGTACAGCCCCTGGAGAAAGGGGACATATTGGCTAAGTTTCCAACCCTTTGGCAGTGGATTCCCAAAGAGAACTTTGGCTGCTCAGGGCTCAGGAGAAAGATCTTCTCATTTATTCAGAGGTGACCTCTTCTCCCATAAGTCCTGTAACCCCATAAGAATTCAGCGAAATCAAGGAATGACACTTACTTGGTTTGCTTGATTGGAGGTGTTTTGCTGGGGGAGCCTTTGCCCACTCCTTTGAACATCTTGGCAGGAATTTAGTTCCCCTCTTAGCGTCCGCAAAGCTTTTCAGGGGACAGCTTCTCTGCGCCTGTCTGCGGAGATGGAATGACAGGCTCCAGCTGGGAAGGTCTGGGGCAGCTTACAAGAGCAGTTTCTGGGTGGCTCCTCCCCAAGCTACCAACGATCCAGAAGCAGAGATTGAGCTTTGCTTTTAAAATTACTAGAAAAACCAGTTTGTGGTAGAAAGAGCAGAGTGGGCGACCCCGCCCTGCTTGTCAGAGGAATGTTCCTATGATTTCACTGTCTGGCACAGGTTTCTCTCTGGGAGAGGGGTTCAGTATTAGCTTTGAAGCCTCAAAACAGAATCAATCCAGCAACTCCAGTGCAATGAATTGACTTTCAGTTCTAAGCATGTCACTACCTTTCCTAACGATTAGTAACAGAAAAACTTAAAAAACAACAAATAGTCTAGTCCAGAGGTTACCAACCAGTAGATCAGGATCTACCAGTAGATCTTGGAGCCTCTGACAGGTGTTCCTGACTCGTTTGGCCAGGAAGCTATCAAGTGCTGGCACTTCAGTTGCCCCTTCACCTACTATCATGCTGCTCCTGCCCTCTGCCTTGGAGCTGCCCCTTGGGAGCCTACTTCTTGCTGTGCAGGGTGTGGGAGGAAGAAGTGGGGGTGCTGATGTCCGGGTGTCCTTCCTCCCCCCATTTCTGTACTGTCTCCACACAGAGAAGGGGACGGAGGGAGCTTGGCAATGCAAATCTATCACACACAGTGTGTGTGTCTGTCACTCTCACAAACACACACACACTGTCCTTCCCTCTCATCTCCTGAGCCAACATGTATGTGGGGGGTTGTTGTTACTACTTTTACTGCTTGCAAAGTGGGTTATTTTCAGTTTTTGACTGGTCTGTGCATTTCATAACTTTTATTTCTCTCTTAGGCTTAAATTTAATTCTTTGAGTAGTGAGTTCTAAAATGTCATGTCTGGAGTAATTATCCTTGTGGTAATTGTGCTCCTGGGGGTGGCTGGCATGTCCCTGCAGCCCCTGAGAAGGTCAGAGTAGAAGGTCTCCACCTGCTGTCCTTGCTTGCAGGCACCACTCCTGCAACTCCCATTGATTAGTAATGGAGAACTGTAGCCAGAAGCAGCTGTGGGGTTGGTGCTTGTAGATGAGGGGCAGCACACATGAAGCCACTGCTATGCATGCCAGGGGTGGTGCAGGGCCAGGGCAGGAGTAATCCTGCCTTGGCTTTGGTGCTCCATCCCTGAGGCAGCTGGGTCCAGCCACTCCCAGGATGGGAGTAGGACTCAACCCCACAACCCTGTGCTTCCCAGCTGAATGCCTTATCCCCTAGGCCACTCCAGAACCCACCCTACCTTTAGTGGGTCCCTTAACCTGCTTTCCTAATGTGGGAGCCAGCTCCATCCCTAGGGCAGCCAGTGTTGGCTGCCCAGCCACTGCCTGAGAGGGGGAGGATTGAGCCTACCACCCTGTGCTCCAGAGGCTGATGTCCCATCCCTGAGTTCACTGGAGATCCCACCCTGCCTCCCTACGTTCAGTAAGTCCTGTTATTGTGCTTTCCTAATGCAGGAGCCAGCTCCATCCCTGGGACACCTTGTGTTGGCTGTCCGGCCACTCCCAGGGTGGGCAGGGAAGGGAGGGGAGAATTTGAGTCCCCAACCCTGCACTCCCCAGGCAAATGCCCTATGTCACTCCAGAACCCACCCCACCTCCCTACGTTCAGGGCATCCCCTCCCACATTCTGAACCCTTTGGCCCAAGACCAGAGCCTGCACCCCAACCCTCTACCCTAGCCTGGTGAAAGTGAATGAGATCAGGGAGGAAGGGGGATGGAGTGAGCAGGTTGAGGCCTCGGAGAAGGGATGGAGCTGGGGCAGGGCCTCAGAGAAGGTGGGGAAGGAAGCTGGGCAAGGGTATTTAGGTTTGAGGTAGATCTTACATTGCACTTACTTTGAAAAAGTGATCTTGTGGTTAAAAAGGTTGGAGACCACTGGTCTAGTAGCACCTTAAAGACTAACAAAACATGTAGATGGTATCATGAGCTTTCGTGGCCACAGTCCACTTCTTCAGGAAAACTCCTTTCCTTATTTATTCTTGGATCTGGACTTCCAACACTCCAGTCACCTGAAGAAGTGGGCTGTGCCCACGAAAGCTCATGATACCATCTATATTTTTTGTTATTCTTTAAGGTGCTACTAGACTATTTGTTGTTTTTTAAGTTGTTCCTGTTACACACTAACTCAGCTACCCCTCTGACGAATTAGTAACTTGTATTGGAAGGAGGCCAGAGAAAGTAGCTACCCAGCTAGGTAGCAAACCCATGGTGCCTTTGGACCTCTAGCTCCTGCAGCTCAAACATAAGGTGAAGGAGGCCACAGTTCTGAGTTCTGTTCCCAGCTCCACCCTGATGCCTGAGGTGAACTTGGACAAGCAAGCCAGCCTCTCCACACATCCCTTTGTACCAGGAGCCCCAGCTTTCTCTTGTGGGTACAGCAGCCATCCTACCTACCAAGGAAAGGCCAGAGGGGAACAGAGAGACCAAGCCTCTCTTCTAAAGGGCCATACTGGCCACACTACAAAATCATACACTTCTATCCTAGCATCCGAGCCTTTACTTCACTGCTGGCAAATGTACTCTTCACTGACCAGCTGCTTCTGAACAAGAGTCTTAGGGCATAAGGCACCAGGTAAATAGCAGCTCTTAACACCACAACAGGTGAGAACCCCAACTCCCAGGTGTGTTGAGAAGCTGGACTCAGCATTTTGGAAGCAAGAAGTAAAACAGGAGGGTGGGGTTTTATTCTAGTGCAGGGCTCAGTGTCACATTGAAGGGCCATGTTTAAATGCAGTTTAAAACATGGCTCCCATTGAGCCCATTAATAACAACATGGATGGGGCAGCTGGTTAAAACTGTTCAAAAAGATTATTTTTTAAATCATATTCACCGCTAGGTCAAAGGAGGTTAACATCTGGCTTAGAGATGCCATAGGATGCAATTCTCGCTTCCCCAAAATCAATGAGAATTTTGCCATTCAATGGGGCCAGTATTTCAGCTCCAGTTCTTAGAGCTGAAAGACCAGTGTAAACTGGCTTTGGTAGCATAACCCTTCCCTAAGCCACACAGTGTGCTGCGGAGGTTCTGTACTCCCCAGAGGGCTCTGCATAGTGGCACAGAAGTCCCCAGCTTCCCATAATTTGTATTACAATAGCACTGAGGGGGCCCAATGCAGATAAAAATCCAGTCTGGAGACAGTGATGACTGCTGGGTGGAACCTTGGACTTGTGCTCGGGTCACCCCTGCCACTTGCCTGCAGGGTGACCTCAAACAAATCACATCACCTCTCTGTGCCTCAGTTTCCTCATCTGTAAGATGGGGCTAATGAGACTGACCTCCTTTGTCAAGTGCTTTGAGATCGATGGATGAGAAGATATTATTGTGTGTGCAAACACCTAGGAAGAGCCACTCCCTGATCTGACAGTCTAAATCATGTGTCATTTAAAAATGGAAGGAAAGCTGAACATTTTAAAGCCATGTAGAGCCTGATTCTCCCATCCTGGACCTTGTGCAGTCAATTGCACCTGTGCAAAGAGGGTGCACACCCTGACCAGTCCCCTGTACACCGACTTTCCACAGGTCTCTTTTGTTAAAATGTGTACACATCAGTAAAGCCACAAGCCCCGTGATACTGAAGGGGTAAAACTAGGAGGAATGAGGGAAACTACGTGCTCCCAGAAATACTTTTTGAAAGTTGTACAGGCACGTGGGGGGCAGGGGGAGAAATAGAAAAAAGTAGCCAAGAAGCTGGACATACCTTCCAGGGCTGCTCTTTCCCAGAATACTTTCACCTCTAATTAAATCAGTCACTTGTTATTTGCAAGTGCGGAAGTAGAAATTCCTGATCTTCTGGGGTTTCGAGGACTAACGTGTTCTGTCTCTCCACAAAACACAACACAACACTCCTGCGGTTTTTCCCCCTAGCTGGATCCAATCTTGGATTGAGTCCTGTTTTAAAGAAAGACCATGGATGAGAGAATAGCCTCATAAACCTTTCTGTACCAGCAGCAGACAGCACCCACCACACCCATGGCTGGCAGGTGGGGAGAAAGAGAAACACAAAGCTAATCTCCAAATCGCTGCAAAGAATTACAAGCATCTCAGCCGAGCACACTCTGCCAACCAGGTTTGGGTGTGGCACTGACTGGAGAGAACAAGCCATACTCCTGTGATTTGTGTGTGCAGTTACTGGAGTCATTTTCAGTGGCAAGAATGTGCTTAATGGTTAGTCAGAGATTGGAGCTACTTTTGAGCCAGGCGGCTACTGCTAAGATATTGACATAATGTGTTGTTTACCAAACAAGACTTCCATTGGCACTGCATGAAAGAGGAAGCTCTTCCCTTTGTGAGCCCCACTGGATGCTGAGTTTAAAACAAACCAAAGGAATGCACATAATGCACAATCTGTGGAACTCCTTGCCAGAGGATGTTGTGAAGGCCAAGACTATAACAGGATTAAAAAAAAAACCTAGATAAATTCATGGAGGAGAAATCCTTCAATGGCTATTAGCCAGGATTGGTAGGGATGGTGTCTCTATTTCAGTTTGTCAGAAGCTAGGAATGGGTGGTAGAATAGGGAATTAGCAAGTGATCCTTCCCCCTCTGGGACACCTGGCATTGACCACTGTGGGAAAACAGGATACTGGGCTACATGGACCTTTGGTCTGAGCCACATCCTGGGACTGGATTCTGTATGACTAAGCATTACATAGGTCAGGTGTTTGGAAAGAGTCCAAGACAAAGAAAGGTGACTGGGGGCCTCTGGAAGCCCTCCTCCTCCCCCCCCCCCCCCCGCTACACCTGGTTACACAAAACTTCTCTCTAGGATAGTGAAGGATCTCTTAACACTTAGTATCCATTCAGTTTCGTGCCAGCCCTGGGAGGTTTGTATCCTTACCCTCAATCCCAGCAGTGAAAAGTGGAGTGCAGGGAGATTCAAAGGGTGCACAGTGCTCTCTGTGCAGTGCACAGGCCTGCATTGGAGCATGATCCCTTCTCCAGCTGAGCGCCTTTGGGCTACAGTACTTTGTACCCTGGCACGCAGGCCAGTGTCGGGGGGAGAGGGCCATGCCTCTTCCTCCTCCCTCTCTGTAGGTGATTTACTGGTACCATGTGGAAGGGCAGGCCTGAAATTGTTCCTGGGCCTTCAGTGAAGCTCATGGGAGGAATGGAAAATCCCTGCTTTTCTTTCCCTTTGCCAGTCTCTGGCATGGTCTCTTGGGGCCCGATTCCCCCACCAGGGCTCACCTTGGATTTCCATTGAACGCACTTGCAAAGGACGGTATGGCTCAGAGCAAAGGTCACTAGAACTCCTCACAGGTATTTAGGGCCCTAACTGCCATTGGTTTCCATGGGAGTTAGGCACCTGTATATGTTTTCTATTTGGAGGCTCTGGGTGAGTTCCCCACAGTGAATTTGCGATGGCACCAGAGATAAAACCAGACCTCCTATCTATTCCACCACTATTTTCCCTTTATTTACATCCTCTTAGGCCCTTCTGCCCCTGCACTCATGGGTGGGAAGCGAAGCAACGTGGCTGGTGGAGCAAAGCGAGCTGGGGAGGCCTTGTTCTGCTTCCCCTGCTGCTGCTGGTGAGCCTGGGGGGCAAAAAGGGAAGAACTCCTGCTCCTGACCCTGGCCCTGGTATTCCTCCGGGCTGCCTTGGCTGGGGAAGAGGTGGGGCGTGGGTAGAGCAAAGGTGGGGAGGGGGTAGGGTAGGGGAGGGAAGAGGTGTGGCCTGGGGCAGAGGGGGGGTTGTTCCAACACTTCCCTAGACTAGGTGGGGGGTGTCATGTGGCCAGTGGCCCCTTGGATACCCCCTCACCAGAAATGTGCTGGGCCAAACTCTGCAAGGAGGCTTGGCATCAGACAGCATGACAGGGACACACAGGTAGAGTCCTGTACCTCCACTGATAGCTGCAGCTCATTTTTGCAGAGGTGGATACAAATTTTGTATTCAGAAGCTCACAAACTTGCAGCTAGCCACAGGTATCCACATCCCCAGCTCACTTTTGCAGATATAAATTTTGTATCCATGCAGGGCTCTACATGTCAGCAACTGATGCCTGTGGGGGTGCAGGAGAGCTACATCTAAAGGAACGGGGAGAGGGCATGGGGGCCCCCCATTTAGCAATTAAGATGGTCAGGGGAGGCAATGCACTTCCCAATTGCTGGTGTAACTGCCACCAAGCAGATTTGAACCTAGGACCTCTGAAGTTCAATGTAGGAGCCTCTACAGCTTGAGCTATAAAGCCAGCTGCTGCCCAGGCTAGGCTATAGAGCTCCCTTGTTCTTATCACTCCTTGTAAGTGGTCTAAGTGCCACTACACAAGATAGTGAACCACATTAGGTGCATGGGTTACACTGTCACAAGTCCAGACTGGCTCAGCTAACTGGTGCCAGCGTATCCTTCCCAAACATGGCAAAGTCCCGCCGCCTCACAGGAGTAGACACAAAACCAACCCTGGACTGGAGCTGGGAAGAGCTAACTTCAATGCCAGGCTTGTTTGCTGGTTATATTGCAAGTTGCTTGGCATTCAGACAGCCTGAAACGTTCCTAACACAAGCACAGCCCTGGCTCTTAACACCCCGAGCTAATATGTCAGACGTAGCAGGAAGCTCATTGGTTATCTCAAGTGGCTGGGATTAGTACTACTGCCCTCAGTCAGGAAATGCCTGCAGAGGTTCTCCTAATGATGGAAGCTACGCTTGCTACACTTGCCCTTTTATTGGGCCTTTCAGGGTAATGAATCTTCAAGTGCTCTACACGTTAGTGCTATAAGTGACACCCAGCAGTCACTCCCTCTTAGCCATAGTTAATATATCCATTGATCTGGGCACACATGGCAGAGCTGGCCAGGAAATCTTATTCCTATCCCCCTGGGAGCTCAAGATGGACTTCCTTCCCCATCCCACATTGCAATCAAAAGTTGAAATCTGACATTTTTGTGACCAATTTGCTCGCATTGCGTAGTGCCTTACTCCATGAGCTGTCTCAATGACAGCAGGCAGACGCTTCGAAGTTACTCACCAGAGTGAGGTTAGCGCTTCTAGCCCGTTGACCCCAAAGGGGCAGTGGGGGATCAGGAGCACAGAGCTCTCTGGGATAGCACCACAGTGTGGTACCCAGATGATCTGATGGGAAAAGAGCTGACAAAGCTGAACAGCCTAAGGGTTATTGGGGAGAAAACAGAGGCACTTGAAGTAGTGAACCGAACCAGCCACTATAGCACCAGGACATGGTCTTCCTCCCCCCATTGCAAATCAAAAGCAGCTCCAGCAATGGCAGTGATTTACCCCCACAGAAGATGAAGCAGTAAGGCCTGTTGTCTAACCTAGAGGACACCTGTCTGAAAACCCTTTAACAAGGGGGTCACTTTTCAAAAGCACTGGAGCAACTGAGGAGCTAGAATCTTCCTGAATTTCTATGGCACTCAGGAGCTTTGGAGAATTTTAGCTCAGGTCTCCCAGACACTGGTGGGCCCATTTCACAGCTTGGCCAGCGTTAAATAGATGCCAGCCCAGGAGCACGGCATGTCATGTCATGTCCCATCCTTTTCTGTCCCTGCAGTGTTGTTTTCATTCATGCCAACAGAAGCTCTCACAAACTAGCGCCAAGAATAGCTAATCTATTAAAATTGCTGCACCAGCAAGAAACAGGACACCCATTCTTTTCTCTATCCTGCCATCATTATGTAGTTTCAATCTCCAAATGCTCAAGTCATTTCTTTCCCCCTCTAATGACTGGAAAGACTGGAAGCAGGAGCCCTACGGGGCATAAAGACTACGAGGTTGCAGGATTGATTTATTCAGTGCTCTGAGCTGCATGAAAGTGACTGAGCGCAGTGCTTTGATTTATTTCAAGCTGACAATGCTAGACTAAGGCCACAGCAGAGTTTTACATGACAGCCCCCTCCCCCTCCAGCAATGGATTTGGCCTGGAAACTGAACGAGCCTTCTTCAAAGAGGGCAGCTCCACAACTGAACCTCAGTGGCCCAGTACAGGGAAGAAAAAGGCAGCTGTGGAAGACTGAATCTCCCTCCACCTCCAGCTGCACTTTACAGGCTCAGTCCAGCACCCATGAAAGGCTTCTGTTGACTTCAGAAGAACTTGACCCTACACAGCAATGAAGTCCAGGTTCATTGCAAGCTGGATCAAACTCTTGGGCCTCAATGAGTCTTCTCCATGGACTTTACAAGGAGCAGAGTCACATGGCTCATCCAGCATGAGTGCTTGTTAGTATTGGCTGTGGACAGGTCTTCTGCTGGTTGTGCCCTTGCATTCCCACCCGTCAAAAAAATGATCCGAGTCTGACAGACTGGCCGGCAATGCAGGTTATGGCAAGAGAGCGGTTTAATGCTTCGCTAACCCCCTGAGAGCACAGGATTCAGCTGGCCTCAGATCCTCCCTTTCTAAACTCATACTTGAAGAGACAAGGTATAAAAACAAAACCTCCTGAGCCCTTTGTGGAGACAGAGGGTGTGACCCTGAACACAGATCGGCTATTTCTCTTCCACTCTAAAACCTGCTCAGTGGAACCACCACCGCCTGCAACAAAATTGTTTCCAACAGCACATCTATCGGGGGCACCATTTAGGCAGCTTACTTCTAACCCCCCCCCCCCAATCAGTGCACCTGCCCCATTCTTTGTCCAGCACATCTCAGGCACCCACTGCCCTTCACTTACCATGGCTTTCCTCACTCTCCTCCCATCCTCAGCTTTTATGCCTGGAGCCAGGACATCTCCCTGAATTCTCCATAGCTCCTTGTGCCATAACCTGATCATTCTTCCCCATCAGACTGCAAGAAGCCTCACGCTTTGCCTTCACATAGAAGGCTGCAATGGTGCTGAATGAACCCAGTAATACATTGTAATTGACAGCAGCTTGCAGGGAAGGGTCTCACAATATTTCAGAACACTTGCCCCTATTTCAATCTGGTTAGACGGTACCCAAATGTGTCCCTGGGCTTGCCATTACCTGACCAGATTGCTGATGTGAACTGCCCCACGAACTCAGTAAAAATCTGCTCCAGTCAATGTGTGACCTAAGCCAATTAAGCATGCAATGGGAAAGAGAATTACACCTTTAGGCAGGTGTCTGTGCAAGCCTCAAGTCAGTTAGGGCAACATTCCTGGGCCATAGAAGGCAAATGAAGTAAAACAAACGTGAAAAGTGCACTTCAAAGGGGAATAGAAACAGATGCACAAAGAGGAGGAAGTTTGGATTATTCTGAGAACCTGTGAAACCAATAGCCTTCTGCAAATCCAGTGCTTTCCCATAAGACAAACAGTAATACCCAGACCCTCTCAGAGAATGACAGAGGCCCAGGCCACTGAGTTTAGAGGTCCCAGTCCAGTACCAGTCCCAGGCCCTGTCAAATCTAACTTCTCATCCACACGGTCATACTAAAATTAAAAGAATATATGAAAATGAACACTTGAGACATTTATTTATTAACAATTAAGTCATTATACCAATAGTATGTATATTAAAAATGTAACATTGTGAGTTTCCACTGCAAGCAAAACTCTTCATTTTAGGAATGCTTTCTGGCTTTGTTGTGTGCAAACTTGTTTATAACTGAAAAAAAATCTAATTTATGTGCAACACCACTGTTAATGTTAAGCATTGGGAGCCCATTCAAATGCTCTTGTCCCATTCTAGAAGGATGATAGTTCTTTGCTTGTTTTAAACACGCTGAAAGTGCGTTCACCCGAAGCCACTGCAGGGAGACTGACAAAATACGTAATGCAGTGGTCACCAACCAGTAGATCAGGATTTACTGGTAGATCTTGGAGCCTCTGACAGATGATCCTGACTGGTTTGGCCAAGAGACTGTTATCAAGTGCAGGCACTTCAGTTGCCCTCCCCCCACGCTGCGCTTCTCCTGCCCTTTGCTTTGGAGCTGTCCCCTCACGAGCCTCCTGCTTGCTGTGCAGTGCAGTGGAGGGAGAGGGGGGTGCTGATGTCAAGGTGCCCCCTCTCCCACTCTGTATCCACAGAGCAGAGAGGGGGCACCACAGGACTTGGGAGGGAGTTTTCTGGCTGCTTTTGGGAGTGGTGCAGGGCCAGGAGAGGGGTGAGCCTGCATTAGCCCCACTGCTTCACTACCCAGGAGCCACTTGAGGTAAAGCAGAGCCCAACTGGAGCCCACATCCCAAAATCCTACCCGAGTCATGAACCCCCCCCCCCACACCCCAAGCTCCTGCCCTAGCCCCAAGCACCCCTGCATCCAAACACCCTCCCCCAAAGCCTGCACCTAGAACCCCCTCTGGCACCCCAAAGACCTGCCCCAAGCTCAGCTCAGAGACTCTCATGCTTCAAATCCCTTAATCCAAGACCAGAGCCTGCACCCCAACCCTCTGCCCCAGCTTGGTGAAAGTGAGGGAGGAAGGAGTGAGCAGGGGGCAAGGCCTCAGAAAAGGGGCACAAAGGAGGTGGGGCAAGAGTATTTGGGTATGAGGTAGATCTTGGATTGCACTTAAATTCAAAAAGTGATCTTGTTCTTAAAAAGGTTGGAGACCACTGATGTAATGCAATTGTGATATTAGGAAATACAGTCGACAGGCATGAAATTGCAAGTCCATTAGCAAAATTTTTTAATAAATCTCTAAACTCAGGGGTTGTACCATTTGACTGGAGAATTGCTAATATAGTTCCTATTTTTAAGAAAGGAAAAAAAGCGACCTGGGTAACTATAGGCCTGTTAGTTTGACATCTGTAGTATGCAAGATCTTGGAAAAAATTTTGAAGGAGAAAGTAGTAGAGACATTGAGGCTAACGGCAATTGGGACAAATTACAACATGGTTTTACAAAAGGTAGATCGTGCCAAACCAACCTGATCTCCTTTTTTGAGAAAGTAACAGATTTTTTAGATAAAGGAAATGCAGTGGATCTAATCTACCTCGACTTTAGTAAGGCATTTGATACAGTACCACATGGGGAATTATTGGTTAAATTGGAAAAAATAGGGATTAATATGAAAATTGAGAGGTGGATAAGCAACTGGTTAAAGGGGAGACTACAGCGGGTCATATTGAAAGGTGAACTGTCAGGTTGGAGGAAGGTTACTAGCGGAGTTCCTGAGGGATCAGTTTTGGGGCCAATTTTATTTAATTTTTTTATTGCTGACCTTGGCACCAAAAGTGGAAGTGTTCTGATAAAATTTGCGGATGACACAAAGTTAGGAGGTATTGCCAATTCAGAAAAGGATCGGGATATCATACAGGAAGATCTGGATGACCTTGTAAATTGGAGTGATAGCACTAGGATGAAATTTAATAGTGAGAAGTGTAAGGTTATGCATTTAGGGATTAATAACAAGAATTTTAGTTATAAGCTGGGGACACATCAGTTGGAAGTAATGGAGGAGGAGAAGGACCTCGGAGTCCTGGTTGATTATAGGATAACTATGAGCCGCCATTGTGACATGGCCGTGAAAAAGGCTAATACGGTCTTGGGATGTATTAGGCGAGGTATTTCCAGTAGGGATAAGGAGGTGTTAGTGCCATTATACAAGGCATTGGTGAGACCCCATTTGGAATACTGTGTGCAGTTCTGGTCTCCCATGTTTAAGAAGGATGAATTCAAACTAGAACAGGTACAAAGAAGGGCCACTAGGATGATCCGAGGAATGGAAAACCTGTCTTATGAAAGGAGACTCAAGGAGCTTGGCTTGTTTACCTTAACCAAAAGAAGGCTGAGGGGGGACATGATTGCATTCTTTAAATATATTAGAGGGATAAATACCAGGGAGGGAGAGGAATTATTTAAGCTTAATACCAATGTGGACACAAGAACAAATGGATATAAGCTGGCTAGTAGGAAGTTTAGACTTGAGATTAGACGAAGGTTTCTAACCATTAGAGGAGTGAGGTTCTGGAACGGCCTTCCAAGGGAAGTAATGGGGGCAAAAGATCTATCTGGCTTCAAGATTAAACTAGATGGGTTTATGAAGGGGATGGTTTGATGAGATAACATGATCTTGGTAACTAATTGACCATTCATTATCAGTGGTAAATAGGTCAATGGAGGGATGATAGGAGTTACTATAGAGAACTTTCTGGGTGTCTGGCTGGTGAGTCTTGCCCACATGCTCAGGGTTTAGCTGATCGCCATATTTGGGGTCGGGAAGGAATTTTCCTCCAGGGTAGATTGGCAGAGGCCCTGGAGGTTTTTCGCCTTCCTCTGTAGCATGGGGTACAGATCACAGCTGGAGGATTCTCTGCATCTTGGGGTCTTTGAACCATTATTTCAAGGACTTCAATATCTGAGATATAGGTAAGAGGATTATTCTAGGAGTGGGTGGGTGAGATTCTGTGGCCTGCATTGTGCAGGGGGTCAGACTAGATGATCATAATGGTCCCTTCTGACCTTAAAGTCTATGAGTCTATAAGAGCGAATATTTCTTGAAGCAGTCTTTTGGCTTGCAGTCCAATTTAAAGTTGGTGAAATGTGTGCATTTCAGGAAGACACTCTCGTCAGAGATCTCTTGAAATTTCATTGTACCTTTATGGAAACTGTTCAGCCGCTGAATATAAATCTTCACCACTTAGTTCTCTGAACTCCCAAAGGAATCCAAAAAGGGTACAAATTTGTTGCAGTGACTCAAATCAACATGTAAGACCAGATTGAATGGAGTCAACAACAACAAAAAAAACCATTATTTGATAGTGCCTTTCTGCATCAGATTGAGATGTTAGGCTGCGATTGGTGAAAAATTCAGATGAAATGTCAATACCCGATGCTAGTGATTTGGACTCAAAGAAAGGATTATGGCCCATTGATGACAAATCTTTTAAATATCTTTAAGTTGTTGTTCAATGTTATCCCTCTCAACATCTAATGTAGCATTGCATGCTTCAATTACAAGATTAATACTGTGGATCATTTTTAGCAGCTTCATCTGCTTGGATGACAAAATGCATTCAAATTTGGATGTATATTTCTGAATTGACTTAAGCGCAGTGTGAGCTTGTGCTGTGAAAGTAAGAGATTCAAGCTCACTTAAAGCCTCTCTTACAGAGTCCAAATGCTGTGCAATTGGTTTAATGCCATCAATTCATACTTCTTGTTGACATGCTGCGAAGGGAAACAGGCAGATGCTGCTTCAGAATTTCCCACTTTCAAGGACTGCTACTGAAGAGGTTGTACAATTGCTGGATTGTTCCAAAGTATGTGATTGCTTCCTTGCATGATTCAGCACAATCAACGCTGACAAGATTTAGTGTGTGGTTGCCACAAATGGAGAAAATACAGTTTGGATTTTGCTCAAGAAGGATGGCTTGTACTCCGTTGTACTTCCCAGCCATATTGGATCCACTGTCATAGGCTTGGCCAATACAGACTTGAAAATTTAATTTGAAGCCTTCCAGAATTTCTAATACACGAACAATCTCTTTTCCAGTTTTTTGTGTGAAGTCAAACAAAATGAATCGTTCTTCAGCTGAAAACTGAACTTCCTGCATCTTTAACATATTGAACACCCAAGGTCATCTGTTCTTTATGAGAACAGTCTGGTGTTGCATCAATAATAACTGAAAAGTACTTTGCATGTCGTATCTCTTCAAAAATTGGTGTTTGCACAAATGTCACACACAGCTCAAACTCATTTTGTATTCTGGTAGACAATGGACTTCCATGTGTTTTCCTCTCTCCTGTGATTCACGAACATGCTTAACATGGCCTGATAAGTGGGTATACTTGTTTCATGGCTCCTTCCCCACTGGCATGATAAATGCAGAAGTGGGGGCCCACAAAAGCACCCCAAAACCTTATCTACCAGGCTTTGGTATAAAACTTCCCCCCCAAAATCAACCTAGATTTTGGGAATAAAACACCGCTGCCGCCACCCAAATATTAATAAAACAACCAGGGAGAGACTACTTGGGAAATCTCACCCCTAAAGTACAAACCAGGACACAAAAATTAATCAATACCAGGTTAATAAAGAGAAAGAACTTTTATTATCACCACAATATTCCTGTTGCAAGCATAATGACTAGATGGAACAGTAAGAAAATAATATACTCATGGAGGAGAAATTTACCACGGGCCAGGAATTTAGTTACAAAGGAGAGCAAAACCCATTTTTAAATGCACAGATACTAGATCCTATTTCCCAAACCATAAAACAATAAAACCTAACGGATTTATCTAAACTTTATCCTACTTATAGACTGTGAAGAATATTTTCTTAGAGGGAGACATCCTGTCCCCTTCAGTAGCTGGAGAGAAACTGCCCATGACAAAGGAGGGAAAAACCCAAAAATTCCTTCGTCCCAGTTTGAAATTCCTACCTACATTTCCATTGGCTGCCTACCACCTGGTTTAGGTAAGGAACATAGTTAAGCCCTTAGTCCCCAAGATACTGGCTAACCCTCACAATCATGACAACTTGCTAAGAAGCTCAAGTATACCAAGGAAGTTTCCATTTGTTGGGTATTGATACATTGACTGGAACCAAAGTCAATCCCCATCCAGAAAGAATGACAATTCAATATGCACACAAGGAGGTTTTTTTCCAGTTATCAGTTTATTTCACTCAGGAGTAAGTTTTCAATTGAACTGTAAGCTAGTGCTGCTCTACTAGCTGATTTCCACGTAACAGTTATCTTTATGCAATACTGAAGTTTCATGTGCAGGTATTTGGTCTTTCAACTTCCTCCAACCTCTACTGATGCCCCAACCGGATGGATCAGACAGTACTGATGCATTTGACATATTACTGTTGAAAATGAAACAGGGTACACAGTACCCTGAGCCTGCTTTTCCATGCTCCAGCAGAGTCCATCGCTTGAGTAGCTCTCTCCATTTGGAAGAGCTGTCAGCAGACGAGTGGGAAAAGCATGATTTTCAATATCTTTCGTTATATTACTTGGAATCTGAAAACAACTGACTGAGAAATGATTGCGTTTGAGCAACATTGTTCTTAACAAGTAGTCCAATATCAGGCTCTGATGCCATTGTTACACTGTGTCCTGTGCTAGTCTTAAGTTCTTGCTTTTGCTGCGCAGCATCTCCGAGGTCCTCATTTTCTGCCTGCAGAGTCTCTAAATGGAGTGCAGATTCTGCATCTATCACTACTGTTGGCATTTCTGTGTCTTGATTAGTGACCTCCTCCATTTTGAGGCAATGGCTTGAAATGTCATTTGTGGGTACAAAGTTTTCATCATCAGAACTGAAAGTGTCACTGTCAGTATGGTCACTGTCTAACGGCTGAAGTGTCTTTTCTATGAGAAATGATGTTATTGGCTTTAAACTCTTAACTGCTGCTTCACTCTGTTTCTTTTGCCGTCTCTTGCGCCACTTTCAAATCTTTGCTTCATTTTTATAAAGGGGTTCTTTTAAAACATAGTAAAATTAATTCACTAAAGGTTTTGGTTATACAAAAATTTAGTTGTATATACTTTGCAATTAATATCATAACACAACAGTTTGGGGGTGTTTTTTACTGTGGCCCTTATAGCCTTATTTCAAAATCTCGACATTTTGTCTGCTAACATGTTCCCATTATTAAATTCTGCTAATAACAGATGCGTTATGAATATGAACCCGGGGCGATTGCCAGATTGGATATAAAGTTTATTAAACAACTAGAATTAAAAGTTTATCACAAAAAAGCCTTTAAAGGTGAATCTAAAACTGGATGAAGAGGTAGTTTATAGCTGAGCCTGATATAGTTATTGGATACAAAGACACACAAAAAACCCAGGAATACGAAAATCTCCTATGCAGACAAACATGTAATTTAAAGGTTAAACTCACCCTCAGACAAAACAAAATCACTGCACAGTAACAGAATTACAACTTTCCAAACCTCTAAACTATGCCAAGACTGTAAACAGCATTTCATAAAGTAGAATCACTAATCACAAAAGCTACTCCAGTCACAAATGAAAACTCAGATGTAACTGAAAAATTGGTGGAGGCCTGAGATCCCACAACGGTTTAAATCAATTTTTGCAGGTATATAGAGCTTCTTGTGTTCTCTCTGTTATAACTGCACGG
Source organism: Pelochelys cantorii (assembly GCA_032595735.1). Classification (NCBI taxonomy): domain Eukaryota; kingdom Metazoa; phylum Chordata; order Testudines; family Trionychidae; genus Pelochelys; species Pelochelys cantorii. Next base: position 20,005,621 of record CM064344.1, read on the forward strand.
TGTATAATAAATGGAAATGACTTGGAAGAAAAATGTTAAAATTTGAGGCCCCTTTGTCTCCTGAGGCCTAGGCCAAATGGCCCTCCTGGCCCCCCCTTTGATAGGGCTTGGTAATACCTAGCTCTTAGCTAGCGCTTTTCATCAGTAGAGCTCAAAGCGCTTTACCAAAGCCAGTAAGCATTAGCCCTCTGAAAAATGGAGAAACTGAGGCATAAAGGAACGAACGTGACTTGCCCAAGGGCACCCAGCAGGTCAGTGGCTGAGCTAGAAATAGAAACCAGGTCTCAAGCATCAGTCTGTGCTATCTGCTAGTGCACGCTGCCTCCTCTAGAGAGGAGACAGGCCTAAGCATTCTTTGAGGGCGTTATGTCAAGCCTGTGATAGGCCAAGAAGGAATAAGCCAGCCTGCAGCCAATTCCATGCCATGGAAAGATGGACAGTAGCTCAATCAGGTACTGACATGTGGCCATCAGAAAACAAGATGGAGTCCTACCCAGAAGTAGATTTTGCTCCAATGACAATAGAAATACAGGAGCTACTGAGTAGCCCCTGCTGCTTTGCCCAATCATGAGACACACCAAGGTGCTCATGATAGACTATTTCTATTAAGAGGAAGTTCTGGAAATGTCCATAGAGTAACTCAGTGGGGGATCTGCCTTTCCCAAGACAATAAATATGGGCCTGACTTGAATAGTTTACAGTCTAATACAAAAGGCAGCAGTTTCAGGAAGGGAGGGTATGGTGCCATCACGGCTGAGGAGACCCGTTATTAAGGATGGTTTTGAAGGAAAAGTGTAAAATGTATACAACACACACAACAGATCAAAGCCCAGTGCACAGAGACAAGGACACCACATGTCCCTCTGTGACCATCAATTGACTGCAGGTCCATCATTGAACGCAGGCCAGTATCAAGCAATTTCTTGCCCCTCTGCCTTTCTGCATGCTCCTTTCCCTCCTCACTGCCTGGGAGAACTGCCAATGAACAAACACATGTGAGAGCAGCTGGTGTTTCACGGGCTCAGAGGCACAGAGAGGATTAATCACACTGTGCCCAGCCCAGGGGCTGGAGCCCAAAGATCACTTCACGGGAGAGGAAGTTAGAGGATTTACTGAGATTCATTAACCTTTACCAGTTGAGTTCCTCAGGGCAGGGCAACACAGAGAAAGTCTCTCATGGGTGTCTCTCTCAGGGCACCCTCTCCATTTCCTGCATGACTGGGCACTGGTCACAGGATGACTAATGTGGCATTTATACACTTAAATCCAAGAGTGCCAAACATGAGTCACACAGGGCTGCGTAGCCTGTATGGGTGCACTTCCAGTGCCTTCCACATGGAGCCCTCCAAGTGCTTTCCAAACCATGGAACCCCAGGAGAAAGCCAGTCTCCTTCCCACTATGCAAACGTGGGAATGGGGACACAATGGAGGTGAAGGTCTTGGTTTGTAATGTCTGCTGCTGAAGTACTAATGATTGCATCATGTCCCAGTGGCAGAGAAATAAAGTGACACATATCCTGCCTCCCAAAACTGTTCAGTCATCCCAGACTTCACCTGCTTCTGGTTAATTTCCCTTGGGACAATTAAGCATCTCATCCCCCTCTTCTTAGAGCATAATGCCAAGGTTTAAGACATACACACCTACCCGAGTTCTACTTCTCATTGTGTGGCCCTGGGCAAATAACAGATAGCCTCAGTTTCACCATCTGTACAAGATACCTCCACCTGCTCTGAAAGGGGAACTGTGGGAAAGCTTTTCTGCAAAGTGATACGTTTACTCTCAATGATCATTCTCAACATGGGTGCCTAGAAGTGGATTGTGACAGTAAATTGTATTGCCTGAAGACCAGGGGATAGTCCTCTGAAAACAAAAGGTACACTCTGTAGTAGGATGCAACTTTAAATCAGTGGGATTGGAGCACATTGGGCATAACTCCAATCACAGGAACTGAAGTTATACCCAAAGACATTCGCACATTTTGAGACAAATATTGAATTGGCAAGCTGCCCTTCTAGTCTTAAAATCCACTTCTGGATTATAGTGAATTACGGCAATCACAAGTGAAAAAGCAGGGACTTAGAAAATTTTCACCCTAGTTTGTGTGACCAGCAAAGGATCAATTTACACAGAAGTTCAGGGACCCATTTAGGAGCATGGGTGAAAAGGGCAGGCAAGACTACCAAACCCCTTAACTAATATTGCATTTGTGCTCTAGTACCATTAGCATCAGAAGTCCACTCAAGGGTAGAGTGGAGTATTCATTCTACATTGAACCACCAAGACAGCTATTTTGACCATAAGCACAATGAGGCAGGGATGGTCATTGTTCTGGGTGCGTACAGCACTTAGCCCAATGGGGTGCTGATCCAGGACAATGGTTTCTAGGGGCTACAATAGCTAATCTGCTAATAATTGACATAGCTTTGTATCAGGCCAGGAAAGCAGGGCACAAACTCTGTACCAGGGGCAGACACACAGAAAAAACACCATACATTTTGCTGAACCTGTTCTCTTAGACCAAAGGACACTGCAACATGAAAGGAGAGGGTTGTGCATGGGAGAGGCTGCATCACAAACCTGTTCCACAGTATCTCTCCCTCTGCATATTTTCCTCTGTTTTGGATCTAGGTGAGGCAGAGAAGAAAAACAACTCGCAAAGGAGACTTTGAACTAGGGCTGGCTAGAAAACAAGAATTCCCTTTCCTGAAAAAGCTTTGAGGCTGTGACATTTCAACACCAGACTGTGTGTGTCTCTAGAAATTCCTATAGAAAATTGTCAAAATGTTTCAATTTAAAAAAAATTAGAATTTTCCAACGAAAACATTTAAAAAACCCCCCATAGCCAGTGTTGTTTAGGGCCCATGATTCTTTGCATGAATATACAGACCTTTGCTGCAGGTGATGTCCTTCCAGAACAGAGTTTTTCGTTACCTCTGAAGGAATATTTGGCGGTGACTGAAGCTGCTCCATGTGGAAACCTGACTGTAAAGGGGGAGGGATTCAGGCAGGGTTACAAATGGTTAGCAAGAACAAGTTAAGGTATTCTATTTATGAGCAGTAGCAGTCTTGTGGAGTCATAATTTCTCCTAGCCAGCCTTTAATCACATGGGTTGGGTTTGTGAGCACTGCTAACTGCTGGTACCAGCTCTATTTCCTCAATAAAACACAGCGAAAGGGAGGGGAAGAGAAATTATTTCAAATGACAGCTGACTGTTCCATGCAGTTGAAAGACAGCACAAGGGAAAGAGAAAGTAAAGTACATAGCACATAAGGCAACTGTCTAGCAATCCTTTGGCAAAGCAATTGTTCTCCCATTTTCTCCAGTAGATTAAGTGTTTTTACACAAGAACTCCCATGCTTTGTAGTATTTTCCACTTCAAATCAGAAGGGCCCTCGCCATGCAAACATGGTTAACTCTCCCAACACACCTTGATGAAAGTATAAGCCATGGGAAAAAGTACAGTCTAATAGAATAAGGAATTTGGGTAGGTCTTGCAGTCATCTGCCTAGATGCTACTGATTTCCCCCTACTAGTAGACTGCCTCATATTTAAATTTAGCTCAGACATTGTATGAGCAGGCAAAAGCCAGAACCTGAGGACTTCAACACTGTTCCACAAGCAGACAAGTGGGCGTAGAAAGTCACCTGCTTCCTGCAAGGTTGATACAATAACTTGTGCAAGGGTCCCATGCATTCCCCCAAAGCGGGTTTTCATATGCCCTCAATGGGTCCTGTTACATCTCTCCTAAGAGTCCTAGAGCTTTTAAATGGATGCTTTTCCAGATCTATAATAATTTTCATTGACCTCTTCTGGAGCTTTGTATTATTGCTTATATCCCATTTGAGACAGGGTGACTTGAAATGAAGATCCCCTCCAAGGGGCAGGTGCACCATTGAGAAATTTTTATAATTAAGATGCACCTGTTATTCTTCATCCCTTTATCACAACCCAGCATCTTTGCATTTCAACAGTTGTTTTAAGCATAATAGGTTCTTCTGTCTGACCAGCAGATGGGCAAGGATAAAATGTGGATAGAATTGAAGTTCCTGTGCCAACCTCTAAAATCTTTACCTTTATTAACATTTTGCACATGAAGTGTATTCCACTCCACTAACAATTCTGAAGATTTCTGTCCGGGAATTAAGATTAAATTACAGTTACTGAAAAGGTATGAAATGCTGTAATGGGAACATTGCAGTTCAAATAAAAGCAATTCAACAAACAGATGTGTTTTGAGTGAAGAACAAGTTCACCACCAGGGCAAGCAGCTAGTTTGTAAAACATTAAGCTTTGCTCTTATCACAGGAGCTGAAGGAAAGGTTCACACATGCCAGGTTCACAAATCAGACCTCAGTTTTCTTGCCTCTGGATGTGCAAACATTTTGAAGGTTTGGCAATGGATCACACAGCTGACCAACCCACTCAATTTTATTAATTCCTGAGGATTTTGAGCCTTTGCAGATTGTATCAGCAGATGGATCAGATCATCTATGAAAAGACTGCCACTAGTTCTTACAATCGACGCTGTCAGACTTAAGGCAGCAGTTCCAAATACAGCCTTTGTGCTAGAAACGCCAATAAATTTAACAATCTGGTTTTCATCTTGACAGCAGTTAATAGCTACTCAAGAGAAAGCAGTACATATTTTTACTATCTTTGGATATTTTCCTAGTGCTTCATCAGTTCCTTCCACGTCACTCAAAATACAAACACACTACTAATAAATCAAGGATGTATTTCCCCCCCTTAACATGTCTGTATTAAAGGAGGAAAAGAACAAAGTTATATCAGATAATGGCACTCATTTGTCTCTCCACTGATGATTCATGACACTCCAATTGAGGACAAAGGATAGAACAGCCTCAGAGATGACAGGGCGAAATGGATCTTCTGAAAACTCTTTAGGTAAAGAATGCTCAGTGTTTCCTCCGCTTCATATAAACGACACACCTCAAATCAGGAATAAGACTTTATTATTTTAGGGTTTCTTATGTGTCCAAACTAAGCAGTTATGTATCACAGGATGTTTAACATAAAGAGGATAACACTTAACCATTTGAAACAACCACCAATCAGAAACTGGGTTCAACGCAAGTTTCACTGGAATGAGTCCAGACACCCATATGCTTGGGGTAGGAGAAGGTGAACAACCAAAAAGTCTGGTTTGCATTCAAAACAGTAAAATAATTCTCAAATTGATTTAATGTAAAATCTGAAAAAGGAGGAGACAGAAGCTCAGAGCAAAGTACAGTCAAAGAAAACACCATAAGGAAAGTAGCCAGAAATGAGCTGGGTCAGTATATCACATGACAAGGTCTCTTATTTTAAATTAGACAGGCTTGATGGAGAACTGACAAATCAGCATGTTTCAGGAGCACAGCTGTGTTTGAAATTCATCATTTGATAAATTAAAAAATATTCTTTAACATCAAGCTTTTCTTCATCTTAAGATATTTTCTTGTATAAAATCCCCCTTCCAAGAAGAGACTAAAAGAAAATTCAGAATATCAGGAAACTCACTTGATTTACATGTTGTAAAATATACAGAGAAATACGTTTCTTTATCCCTCCCTCCCCCACCCCCTTTGACCTTTATGTATAGGAGTCCTGCTGAAAGAAGTTGTCATACTTCAAGAATCAATGAATCAGATCAACTTGGAATCCCAAATATACATTATATTTAAAAAAAAGACTGGAAAACCTGATATTAATTCCATATTGCTCTCCAATTTCACAAATACAAGCATCTTTTATGGAATATTTCCAACACTGCACAATCCACATCTGCAGAAGCCGGTTTTTCTTCTCTTTCCAGCCTGTGGACTATCAAGCCTTCATTGCAGCAGTGAGAGGCAGTATGAAAACCAAAACAGCCTGTAAGCTATCAAACTGCTACACCTCAGCAGCCGACTGCAGTACACCCCAGGAAAGACCCCACCCCACACATCTCATGGAAAGCTTCTAAATTTTATTTAGGAACAATACTGTCTTTTTTTTTTTTGCGGTGATATGAAATTACCTGCATTTCAAAACAGTCCATTACCATGGGCACTCTTACAAAAAAGTAATCTAAGATCAGATCTTATTGCTTAAGAATCCACTAGGCTCCTGTTACTTATTCCTCATCTTAAATTATTTCCTTAGCAATCAGATGCAGTAGCAAAGTCAGAAGACTGAAGGTGAGAAAATAAGCAAGAGAAGATGAACTCCAGACAAGGATCACTTTGTTTTCAGGCAAGCCTGATTAAGAAGGAAATGAGCATGTAGGATAAACTGACTTTGTTTATGAACTTTTAAAACCATCCACGAGCAGCCTTTTCAGAATGGGTTCTATGTTGTAGTTAGGCATTTAATAGGGTGTCCTAAGTGAGAGAGTATTCACAGATGCTGCAACATGTAAATTCAGACAAGACTCCACCACAGAATGGGTAACCATTAAAATCTGTTAAAGTATTTACCACTTCTGCTCTTAGCACAAGAGTGTCAGCTCTCAATTCTCAATGCAGATTTGTAAAAAATAAAGACAGATTTCTCTTTACATAACTATATATATTTTCAAGTCAGGGAGTGGAAAGCAGTACATCGTAGCTGGAATCCAGTCCTCCTAGCTAGTGTTTCACTCCCTTTGCTTAGGCAGCCCCTTTTGTGAATTCTGGTTCCTCAACTCCTGTCTCCCTTCTCCCACCCCTAACAAATGATCTGATTAGGTCATCAAATTATAATTCAATCATGGATGAACATCAAGATGTCTAAGCCTGGTCCACTGTGCGTGCTGACTCTGAATGGGGCACTGGTCAAAAAGCAAACTCCAGCTTTTCAGCTCTTTGCTCCAGGTGTTAACACATTTACATAGTACATGTGTGGAAGTCTGTTTCCATCTAATACATTGAGAAAGAACTCAAGTGCACAGGCACATACACAATACAGGGAAAATGATGGTAAGAGTCTCCCCTTATCGGTTTCAGATGCAGATATTTGTGTCCTGGACCCTGTTGGAGCTTTTCCACCATCAAAATAAAACCTCCCTTCCTTTGAAGGCCACTGGTTAACTTCTGAATCCAAAGATGCCCTTGATATACCCTGTAAGGCCACTCTTCGCTTTTTGCTCCACCTTGTCCTCCAGAGGTGGGAAAGCAACATGATTGAGGGCCAGGTCGAAGAACAAGGGTTTGCATGGGATTGGCTGGAACCCAGGAGGGAAATACACCAGGCTGGCTTGCTTGCTGACAAGAGAGGGATCCAGGCAGAATGTCTCAAACCGTTCAGAGAGTGGCTGAAAAGAGAGCCAGACACCAATATTAAACAAGCTGATGACATATTATGGCTGGCTCGATGGTCAAACAGCATCTAGACACTCAGGGTGAGCAGTAGCCTTGAGCCAACTGGAGTTGAAATTGACAAATATTGTGTCTAGACTCCATGGAAAGGGCTCAGCACTGGTGACATTCTGATACTCATTCATCACTACCACAGCTAATTGAGAAAAAGCACTGCAGACGAGAGGCAACATTCCCATGGACTGCAGTTTAAACCCAAAAATGTAGACCCCAGATAAGATGTTGCAGTGGCAGTCTCAAAATCCCTACCCAAGCCAGCTGCAGTCCTGCAGCTGCTACTTTGAGGGGACAAGGAACCCTTTTCCATCCCCACCTCAATTCTTGTGGGAAAGGCAATCAGCCTAGAGCATTCTGTACCTAAAACAGACCATATTGCACAACTCATTCTGAGCACACTAATCTTACCGAAGTGTACACACCTTAGGTACACTTACCTTAGGTACACTTACCATTTAAACTAGACATTGTCAAACAGAAATGTAGATTACTGAGGTTAAAGTTAAGCTTTGCTCTTCCCATTTACTAGAAAATTAGTCTCTTGCAGAAAACTCTCTAAGGCTGATGAAATCTCCTTTTCACCCTAGTGTGCAAAGCAGTGACTTACCTTGCCATCCTTAACCTGGGATGGAGACTCAGCCTCGTGTGTGTCATTTGTATCTGAAAGAGTCACAGAAGTGCCATATGAATATGCAGACAGAAGACAGATTAGTAGTGTCAAAACTCATAAAAGGTGTTCAAAAAAGTCACCCTGGGTCTCATGCTTTTCTACATATAGAAGACTGAGTACTCTAGCAGACAATTTGCCTAGTTTGCAAAACAAAGAGATGATATTTATTTTCCTATTTTTGAAGAGGCACAGAAAGTATCCCCCAGTCTCAGCAGCGGCATGGTACTGTATGGAAAGTTATAACTATATGGAGAGTGAGTGGGGGCAAAAAACCCAAAGGTATGTGGCAAGTCCACAATGTTAGGGTGAGGAAAAAAAACAAAACAAAACAAAAAACTTTCACCCATACTTCCTTGGTTCTTCTATCAGCAAGTCTTGTATGCCAAAGAGGAGAGCCTGGTATAGACCACAAATTCCCCAATTCAATTGTCATTGAATGATGACTCAGTACAACTGTGTCAAAATAAAATTAGAGCTTTTTCCTCTTTCAATGAACCATCCCTAATGTCAGTTGGTTAAGTCAGATCCAGTAAGAACGGACAGAGTCACAACTTACAATGCACTCCCTACTCTGCTACAAGGTGCCAGACATTGTATGCTGTTTATCTTTGGTGACAGGTGAGAAGTGCTATTTGCATTCTTTGCAAGACGGCAAAGGGTAAGAGTCCTTCAGCAGATCTCAAATCTGATTACATAATAAGCTGGGAAGGCTCTGTCTGCTAGTGGCAGCCCTAATGGTACAAGCAGAGGTCCTAGAAGAGGCTGGAATTAGAAAGGAACAGCTTTTCAAACACACTATACATCAAAAACATGTGGTAAGCAACTTTAGTAATGAAGCTTTTACAGATGAAAAAGCCCAAGTGACTGGAGTAATAAATATGTAAGTGATTGAATCTGAGGGAAGCCAGTTCTCCTGCAGGATTGCATAACTCACCTAATATAGCAGCTGCCTGCAGGGAGTATTTCTCTGCATTCACCTGAGTGATCAGTTCCTGGACATCAGGCAACTCCTAGATTTAAGAATACCTTTGAGACTCAAACAATTGAATCAAACCAAAGTTTTAACAATAAATGGGACAGAATGTTTAAAATCAGGACTAACTCTGACAAACTAGGAATTTTAGAGCTAAAGCCATCAGTGCCAAACACTTCTCAGAGGAAAGATGAACATTTATAATGGGCTTTATGGTACCTTATCACAAGTGAAACCCAGACACATGATGGACATAAAAATATATCTAAAAATCTGTTATAAAACTATAAAGGTAGGCACCTTGTTATTCTGGTGAGGAGCTGTATAAGCAGCAGCTGATTCCTACCTTTACATATCAATAAATGTTAACGGCCATTAGGATATCTTTGCTGCAGAAATACAGGTCCCCCCACTTCACCCCCAATCGTATAGGGCAGAATGGAGAGAGCCATTCTCACACTAACACACGTCATCATGAAGCCTGTAGCAAGCAAGAGTGTTACAAGAGCTCAAGGCAATATTCTTCCCACCATTTAAAGATCATATTTGAAACACAGTACCCTATTGTTTAGTTAACTGAACTCAAGTGTGGAAGGGTTTGGCTCATACCTTCAAGCTGTTCTTATAAGCACCTGCCTGGGCCTGAACTTCATTGGCATACTTCAGAACTCTGTCATATAAAACAAGGGCTTCACTCCACTTTTTCACCAGGACATAGGACTGGGCAATGAAGAAACACCTGGCAAGACGAGGAGCAAAGTTAACCCTCGCAACGATTAATTGCTTTGCCTTGAACATATTTCTTGCACATTCTTGTATGTAGTTTTAAACAGGTTGCCCCAATACTGAGCTATACACCTGGATCAGGCTGATGTTCTTCAGCTTGCACTTGGCAGGCCCACTCATGTCACAAGTGAGAGTACTCCTTTCCCCCATCCAGTCCTGCACAGTGCACTGGAATATTATGTGATTTCCCAAAGTTCATCCCTGGTTAGCCCTAGAGAATTCTGTTGCTTATTACCAGCTACAGAAACAGCCTTGGTACCTATAAGCTTTGTACACCAGTGTTTTCAGTCCTATCTCCTTCTGGAAGTTCTTGTCCTCTTCTAGACCAGGAAGTTGTGGCAGTTCCACCAGATTCTGTAAAAAATATAGAAGAACTGGAATGTGTCAAACCCAAACAAATACCCTCTCCTGGTGTCTGAATGAAGACAGCTACCCTTTTATAGTTAGTCAGAGCAATGGTATGTGCCTATATAAATAATGTGACATTTTCCAATTACTGATATATTAACTTGGAAAACATCATTCAGTTGAACATGTGTAGATTTACCCTTTGGGCAGAATTTAAGACTTCCTGACAAAAATGCACTAGGACAGCAGCCTCTCAAACTTTCATAGTAAGAACCACATTATTAGTTTTTCATGCAATATCTCCCTTTCCTTTAAACTAGCCAGACCAATCTATCATCCATGTGGTAACTACAGTAATTGCTTCCAAGTAGTAACATTAGGGAAGTTTTTAATGTTACTTTTAGTTGTCAATTTAATCTAGCAGTTGGAAGTGCACCAGAATCATGGTGACACATGGAAATTTGAGAACATTTGCAATGGACCATGAGATTCAAAAAACTTCTTGCCAAATCAGCATTTTCAGATTGTTTAATCCACTTTTTAAAATTTCCTAAGTGCTTACCGGATACCACAGAAAGTTTAGCAAATCATATTAACCCTGACTGTAGCTTCCCTTTTCTGGTTTTGTTTGATTAATTCTTTTGGCACACTGCACACTGTACTTTTTCTGCCCTGGCATTACCTGCAAAATGATGTCATACAAGCGAATGAGGTCCTGAGGTCGTGCTGTACGCTTGCCATCATCCTCTGACTGATGCTCCTGCAGCAGTGCCTTCTGTAAAGCTTTTGCCATGCTCTCATTGCGTTTGATGGCTGTTGATAGCTTGATGTAGGTCAGATAACTAGAAAGTACCATTTACAAGCTTTGAAATTGTTGGAAATTATTCACAGCAATTCTTGGACAGAGTTTCTATTACTAGCTAGCTACAAACTTCCAGGTAGAGCAAGTTCTCAGGGGAACAGGAAGATGTGAAAATGGGACATTGGGTCCAATGTTCCCAAAAATGAATGTGGGGGAAAAAACAGATTCTACCTGATCCACTAGGTCTGAGATGATTTAAGACTGAGGTGGCTCAATACAAAAGAGGATTAAGATGAGATTCTTGTAATTCACATGGGAATACAACACTGTCCTAAGAATGCAGACCCTCTTACCTGTGAAGATATTGGATATTGGACACCTTCCCAGAATCTATTTCCAGAGAATGATCCCGCTGCTTCTGCAGAAATTGGAACACACAAAGTTCTGTGTGATTTACTTAAACTAGTAACTGGAGAAAAAAAAACAACAGTCCAAATTTTGACATGCATCTGGCAACAATCTTTTAATGGAAAAAAAAGACAATGGATGAATGGCAAAGAAGAGGCTCATGTAGAGTTCAATTACGAAGAGAAACTGTGGCCACTCAGCAGCACACCTTGTTACCGATGGATCCAAGAGTAACTATGGCTACAATAGCTGTGGGTTTAACTTTACAAGAGGCCCTACAAGATTAAATGCTATCCCTCCAATTTTGGAAGCGGTCATATGTTTGGTGTTTACCTGGTCTGGTTTTAGCTCTTCCCGAACAGCCTGAATGGCATCTCGACATTCACTGAGTAAAGACTCAAACAGACGTTCCTTTGTTTCCTCTTCTTCTGCCTAAATACAACACAGAAAAGGCATAAAAATAAATACCTCAAAGAGACACACTTTCCTATTACTGGGACTGGTGCTATGGAAGAGTTGGTTAATCCTTCCTTAACTAAGTCTTTTCAAACTTCTCCCCAAGTTACTGCTATTAAAATGTTTTGACCACAATCACCTAACTGTATGTATGTGCTCCAACTGTTGCTAAACAGCAAAACTATACTATAGAACAACCACTCATGTTTGCATGTCTGACATACTTAAGGGGCTGTTTCTCCAATGCTGGCATACACAGATTCCAGGAAAAGGAGAGATGCATTTAAACTAGGGCTGATTAAAAAATTTAATTGTGATTAATTGCGTGCGCTGCCCTGTTGAAACTCTATGGCGGCGTTTCAAAGGGGCAGCGCTGCAGGAGCCCGGGATCAGCTGGAGTCCTCAGCTGACCCTGGGCTCAGTATAGCCCTTTTCAAATGCCACCCTGCTGGCTCTTAAATACATTTAAAAGGCAGAGCCGTAGAGGGTTAGCTCCCAGGGCCGGGAGCTAACCCCGCTGCAGCTCCCCCATTTATCGACTAATCGATGGAAATTCCATTGACTAGTTGATTAGCTGGTTAAACTAAATTTAACATCCCTAATTTAAACGGCAATGAAAGGTTTTGAAAAGAGACCAAAAAAATAGCATTATCCCAATATAGCTTGTTACATTCTCCTGGTCTGGAATAGCAGTCCTGCCAGACACGTTCAGTAAATACAAAAACTGCTTTTCAGATTGTTTATCCTTTGCACAAAGACTGTCCAGGTTATTAGGTTTAACAAACGCATTCAACAATACAGCAGAACCTCAGTTATGAACACCTCAGGAATCAAGGTTGTTTGTAACTCAGAACAAAACATTGTTCTTTCAAAAGAAAAGCTGAACATTGACTTACACAGCTTTGAAGCTTTACTAATGAAGAAAAATGCTGCTTTTAACTGTCTTAATTTAAATGAAAAGTACAGAAACAGTTTCTTTATCTGGTCAATTTTTAACTCTAATTTATTAGTAGTTTACATTTAATAGTACTGTACCAGATTTGCTTTTTTGGGTCTTTGCTGCTAACTGATTGTATACTTCCAGTTCCAAATGCAGTGTGTGGTTGACTCCCTGTTTGTAACTGAGGTTCTACTCTACAAACAGGACAACTGACTAATCTCAGACAGTGGCCCCTATTGGCAGATTCAAATATTAGAGCTTTGAAAGTTTGGAGACCGTTCCTCTCTGTATTTATATCAGCTAGAATCATTGTCCTCCAGAAACCCATTATAAATTGTCAATAACTATTTGAAGAACAAGATGAAATGAAATTCAGCATTCCAGTCTGCCACTCTTGTAAGAGGAAGCTATCCAAAGAACCAGGGTAGCTAGCCAAAAGACTCCCTCAATAACCAAAAGAAAAGTGGTAGAAAGTTGAACACAAAACTAAGCTGCACCACCACCTACTGGTCATACAACTATATTGCTTGCAGGGAGTTTTCCTCTTTTTTGTGAGATGATCAATTTAATCCACAACTTGAATTTAAGCATTCCTCAGGGCCATCCCTACTGATGCTGCTGCCCTATGTAGCCCAACCCTGGTACCACCCTATTCCACACCGGGCATCGCCTCAGTCTTCCAGCTCAGGAGGGACACTTGCCTCTGCCTGATGAGTGGGAGCTGGGTGCTGAGTCCTCGGAGGACAGCCAGAGCCCATATGCAGCACAAGGCTGTATAGGGCACCATGAAATTTGGGGCAATTTGGTGCCTTATGTGGCTGCTTGTTTTGTCTATCAATAGGGAAGGCCCTGGCATGGTCAGTGGATGAAGGCAGACCTGGGGGAGGCAAGCCTGCAGCCTTGCCCCTTCTGTCCCAGACCCTGTCCCCCCAAAGGAGCCAAGCCCCTTCTCCCCCCGGAGCACCAAAGGGAGGGTGGGTCCCAGAGCACAGGGAGGGTGGGCAGTGTGTGGCTCCTGCCCCCACCCCAGCTCCAGAGAGTGGGCACTCGGGGCAACAACACTACACCTCCAGTAGCATTCTGGAGGTGGAATATGGGTGGGACCAGGCTGGCAGTTTGGGAAAGCACTGACTTCCCCCACCTCATATTGCCACCCCTGGGACCTGGCATTACTTATTTAGAAATAAATGACTGCATAAAAATAAAAGTTTCAGATGAGATCAATACAAATAAACTTCTATAGGCTGCACAACAAAATTCCATTTGACTTATGTTTCCTTTCAAGCACTGCTATCATTCTCTACCTCCACCCATTTGACTCCATTCTGTAAAAAATAAAGGTTGGAGAGAATTAAATCAGATCTGTGCCTTTTTAAAATTGTATGCTAAATTTGAGCTGTATGCCTACTCTATTAAACTTTATTCCTGCTTATAGAGAAAGCCTTCCCAACTTCCACTGTAATCAGCAGCAAGCCAAGAAGCAAGCAGCAATGACTACTCGAGATTCAAAACAGCAACAGCTCAAGATTTTCAGCCAATGGAAAGCAATGGAAGGCAGGAGCATTTTCAGCAACCTTCAATCGGGGAAAAATACCTTGCAGTGAGAGTAATTGAGCTTGGTTGTGCACAGAGGCAAGTATTTTCTAATATCTGGGCAGTTCTAAAACTTTTGGGGCTAAATGCATCCCTGATATAACTCCAGGGATGAGTTTGGCCCCAGACGTTTATCGTGAATCTTCTCCATTTCTTGAGAGTTCGTCTACAGCATGACAACTCCTGATGTGCTGATATAGCACAGTACTTGTTTTCTGCAGTGAAAGGGCTAGTTACATAGCCTTTTTTGTCCATTCGGATTGAACAGCAGCACACAGATTAGAGAAGCAGGTGATATTAGAACATTGGCATAGAACACCTGGAAGTGATTTCCTACTTACCTGAGCAATGGCTGCTTCATTATCTGCAAGCCCCAATAAAAAGATCCGCACTTTATCTATCTTCACTGGGACAGTTCTTCCCCTCCATTCCACCTCACTCATGGTGGCTGCCTGCTTTGCTCGAGTCTGGGTGATCAGTGACTGAAAAGAGTAAACAAAGGTGAGTGGCTGACAACTTAAATGGATGCAATTTTTGAATAGATGACTAACCCTCATATTTACTTTAAAACTTGGAGGACATTTCATGGTTCCATTCCTTTCTAGGACTTGCTCCCTATAAAGTAACACAGCTCCTCTCTCTCTCGGTTGTACAATGCATGTATATTTAATTTAAAAAGCAAAGCGGAAGAATGTATGTTCAATTGTGTTCCAAACCATGTGTTACAAGTTTTGGAGCCTGCAGTAAATTACCTCTAATTTTTCAGCAAGAAGACCCTCTGTGCCACCAGATCTCAGTCTCATCTGCATTAGCTCACTGATAGCAGATTGGTCACCTGAGCAACAGAATTGACAGATTAGGTCTGAGACCACACTTGTTTCATTTGTCACTTCAGACAATTTCAATCCATGTCTCTAGAACACAGACTAGTGCTGAGGAGGGAGAAGGAAAAAGTATAGCTCTTGCCCCAAGTATGTATTTATCAGCACTGCATAAAACCAGTGTTGCAAATTCTAATTTGTTAATCAGGTACAGAACTTAAAGGCCTTGTCAGTCATATGGATACATCTGCAGGGTTTGCTTAGAGCATTACTAATGGACTCATTCTAATATATAAATAAGATAAACATTCCAAAACTCTTGCCTCAAAAGCAATCCTTAACCTGAAGTGTTTCCTTACTTTACTTACCAATATTATAGGCACAATAGCGAATGTTGGGTGAAATCTCTTCCACACGCTGATTATATAGCACAGCCTGCTCCTCTGTGAAAGCACTGGCCAGTTTTTCATATATGGTCCTGTAGCAGGAAAGTGAAAACTTACACTGTAGCATTGGCATTTACTAGACTATTAAGAGGTTGGTAAGAGAAAGGATGGCTGCTCAACACTAAACCATTACTCTGTGAGATGTCATTTCAACACCACAGCTCAGCTCTCTACCATTATGCTACTGGTTAGCATATAACTGTGATCAAAGATTTTTCAGAACTCTGGCAGAAGCTAAACAATTGCAGTTAACAAGCAGCTCACCTAGACTTATATCTAGTCTTGTATCAAATTGTATTAAGTGCAAGTTGACAATGATGGTAAGGAAGAAAAACTCACTTGCATTTGTTGAAAGCCTCCATAGCTGCTTTCCACTCCTGGTGTTCAAAATGCAGCATTCCTGTGAGGTAAGCCATATATGCCTGCAGACAGAGCAAGAGTGGACAAGTTAATTGCTGCGAAAGCATAGTTCCATTCTGTGTGTTTATTAACACTGATACCACTATAGATAAAAATCTAGTCCAAGTAATAAATGTTAACTATGAAAAACAGTTTTAATTTTATGAATACACGGCACAAGTTATAATTAACTAGCTCACTTTTCCACTGACAGTTACAAATTCCTGATGTGAGAGGAAGACAAGCTAGTGGCTCTATCTTGCAGTCATTACCCACACATTGCTAGAAGATTCTGTAGCCCAACAAAACAAAAGCTACAAAATGGTTGTTTTAATCACATCTGAGCAGCTATTTGAGCTCCCTTCATAGGGCACTAGTATCGCAAAGCAATGATTGTTTCTGTTCTCCACTGGCCAGTAGGCAATCGCTCTGGATATACAGAAAAACCTCAGAGTTACGAACACCTCAGGAATGGAGGTTGCTCGTAACTGAAAACACATTCTGGTTGCAAACATTTGGAGGAACAACTGAACACTGACTTAATGTAGCTTTGAAACTTTACTAAGCAGAAGAAAAATGCCACTTTCTCTTTTTTAAATGGTTTAACATAGTACTGTACTTGTTTTTGGTCCCTGCTGCTGCCTGATGGCATACTCCCAGTTTCAAATAAGGTGTGTGGTTGACTGTTCAGTCCATAACTGAGGTTCTACCATAAATTGTAGGAAATTGAAAAAATTGGTAGAGCTTACATCTGGTGAGAAATGTTGCTCAGTACTATGAGTTTTCTGAATGCTGCACTCAGCAAAATGGCAGCACAGTTCTCTTTTCTGAAGTGAGTTAGGAGTGCTGTACCCTCATCCTCTCCCCACATTCCTGCCATTAAAAAAATCCTTTTGTTAAATCTTAAACTAAACTCTGAGGCAAGGCCCATTGTGTTTATACAGTATATGTGCAGTTGGACCCTAATTCTTATTGAGGCTTCAAGGCATTACTGTAAAGCTACTGCTAAAACACATTTGATAACTAATCAAATCAAACTTCACATTAGAGCTCAATCACCAGTAAACTAAAATTATCCTGGACAGTCTTATTCAGAAGTCAGAGCAGGCAATTTCATGTCAGTTTACAGAGTCTTTGTTCAACTAGAAACAAAAAGTTAGTTTATCCTTTTTGTTTCTGCTATAAAACAAAACTGAATGTCAAGTAGCAACCTGAGCTTCTAGCTTAGTCTTGGCATCTACTCGATTGCTTTCACATAGGCGCTCCAGTTCCTCAGCATGTTTCACAGCTTTGCGCAAGCGAGAAAGTAAATGAAATCGCTTGCGAGGTTCTGTGTTGGCTTCCTGTTTAAGCTGCATGGCGTAGCTCCAGGCTCTCTCCGCGTCCATCAGTATCAACAGCAAGTACCTACAGGACACAGGAAGGCTATGAATAAAAGAAGTCAATTTTCCAATACTTTTTTGGGTTCCTTTCTATCACTCAGGCTATGTCTACACTGCAGGTATTTGTTGGCAGAAAGTATGCTAATGAAGCGCTCATTAGCATTTGTTGTGCTGTCATTTTCATATTCTCTGCCGATGGTTTCTGCGCAAAAACAAGCAGTGAAGACGGGTCCATTTTATACAAAACTCCCCTTTTGCACAAGATCCCTTATGCCTCAAAAAAGGAGGGTTTTTTTGTGCAAAACGGACCCATCTACATTGCTTGTTTTTGTGCAAAAAGCATCAGCAGAGAATATGCAAATACAGCGCAACAAATGCTAATGAGCGCTTCGTTAGCATATTCTCTGCCGACAAATACCTGCAGTGTAGACATAGCCTCAGTCAGAAAGTCTTATAAATTATAGCTTTGGGCAACAGATTCCTCTATTTCTATAGGTAGCCATAAGCCTAACAATACAATAGGGCCTTGTTGACTATCTTATTTATTGTGTGGCTGCTTGTTACTGAGATGCAACTATTGAAAGATTTCTTCAGGGACACTAAAGCTGTAGAAAACATTTGATATTAAGTCTCTGCTTTGTAGGATCACAAATTCCTGTGAAGGAAGACTAAAAGTAGCAATTAGCCTCAGAGCTTTTCAAGGTACATAATTAAAAATAAAACCACCATTTTCAACAGTTAAGGAACCCGATGAATTTTAGAACATTGCCACAAACCAGGTGGAAAGAAATTCCATGAGCTAAAAAAATTCCCTATTTTCATCCCCTTCACAAACAGAAGAAAAATGAGAAAACACACAACTGTTTCTAGCAGCTGGGAAATGAGCCTAAAGCTCTGGCTGCCTTCCAATTGTTCTACCAGAAAAATCATTCTAGTGAATTTTGAAAGCACATGTACAAATTGAAGGCAGATATTTTGATCCAGAGATAATGGATATGTACCTAGTCTCAATCCTGCCGGTAACAGCACTTTAGCTGTCTATATTCAGATGGTTCTTCTAAAGAAATGCTGACTAAATGGACTAAGCACATCCCTTAAAAATATTTGAACTGTACTGCTCAAGAAGCCAGCACTGACAACAGTAGCTAGTGCCAGGCAGTGAGGCAGGAACTGTGTGTTCCCCTCACATCACAGTATCAGTGTGTTGCAGTTAAACTGCAGCACTGTCCCATCTCTACATATTCTAGTCTGAACTTGGGTCAGACGAGAAAGACTAGACTGAATTTTAGGTTTTGACAACACTCACCACTATGGAGATAAAAAACCCACCACCAAAGTGGTTTAGAGAAGTGCAGATCTGTGAACTAGGATAACATCCAAATGGTTTTCATTTGTGACCTATGTGAAGATAATTATCTCCAGGAGCAAGTTGCTAATACACAGCTACCCAACACCAGATTCTGCCCATGCTGAATACCTGTTGTCAGAGAGAATCTCTTCAGTTACTTTCTTCCCTGTGAACTTGTGTCGATTTCCCATCTTGAAGTTAAGAGTTTTTCGGAGTCGTCTTAGCCTGCGTGAGCAATAACCCCTAGAAATAACCAGAAAATAAAATCAGTTCTTCCAAGGAATGTGACTTGGCTCTCATGTATCCCTCTTCCATTGCCAACCTTTATCGAATAATCAGAAAGCAATGCTGGACAAAATGTATGGTTTAGAAACAGGCACTCCCAGAAACAATATAGAGCCAAGTTTAAGAAACATAACAGGAACATTAAACCAGATATATGGCAGATGGTTAAAAGAGAAAATGTAGCAATAAAGCAATATGTAAATAGACATGTTATGGTCATTGATTTCAACAAACTAAAACGATGCTCTCACTGTGTTCCAAATAATTTCTTATAAGTAACATATACACTCTCAAGTGGCTACTAATAATGTATTTGTGATCATTAACAAAAATGAGGGAACAAAAAGCAAGCAAACTAACTTCAGTATTCTAATAATTTGATTAGTCAAAAAGGATTAATTTGATTTACAGTAAGGCCCCTACCAATGGCTCTTATTTGGCAACCGGTTTTCAAAGTAATTTCCTGTGGCAGCAAACAAGCATTTCAAATGTGCTTTGAACTAAAATTGACTTGGCATGGTGATTTACAATGATCAAGATAAGTATATTGACTATTACATATAAAACGCCTTGGTGTTATTTACTAACATACTAACCTGTATCTCTGGAAGTCTCCATGCCGTAAGCCATGCTGCTGTTGGGATTCCTTAACAATCTGAAGGACTGGAAATCACATTAAGGAACATTTTTGACAGCATGCTGTTTGTTCTTGGTATGCCATTCTATCCTAAACTAATGGCGAGGACAGAACTCTACTGGATTTTTTCTTACACAAACATTCAAACAGATATTGGTCAAATGCACACAGAAGAGATTAGTGCAATCTTTCAATGAGAAATCCAAGAGCTGATGGGTCTGTAGAGATTCTCACTTAAATATTTTATTATTTTTCAGAATGCTGTAGATATAAATTATGGACAAGTCTACACTTAGGTCTGCTTGTATAGCTATACCAACAAAACCTTCTTAGCATTGGTGCAATTATAGCCATGCAAAAGTATTTCCTTCAGTATTCCAATACAGTGAGTGAAAGAAGCTATACCTGTGAAAACATTTATGCCGATACAACAATGTCTACGTTATAGTTTGGTTGGCATAGCTAGGTGGCCAACTCCCCCTTCTCACACACTCCTATAACCGACATAGCTATGCCAGCAAAACTTTAATTTTAGAATCATTGCTGAGTTTTATTGTTTGATTTCTCCTGAAAAGGGTGCTAGAGGAGCTTTGCTGAATGTATTATAATTGCTATTCTTCTCTTTTGGAGCACAGGCAAGCTTTAAAACAAATTACTCTCTTAATACACTCCTCAAAGTGAGTCTTCCCAATTCTAAGTATTTACCTTAAATTTTCTTAAAATCTATTTTATATTGTTTAATTATACAATACATTATTGTCATAGAAGCTCTAACTTTTGTTGATTTGGGCATGTCTACCACCCCTGATGTGACATTGGGTCTGCTACTTTATTTACAAATGCTAAATTATATCACTATTGCCAGAAGTTAAGTTTGACTTGCATCCTCATTTCAATTTGCACTCCTTCCTACTGCAAGATAAAACTCAGTTTTGCAACAGCTGTGCAGCTGAGTTATTTTCTCAAAAACTACTCACAAGAGAAAGCCTACAGCTTTAAATTAACATACTAATGGGTAAGTCAACTATAAAAAAAACTACCACACTGATCCTTTCACAGAAATTGGAAAGAATCCCAAGCTTCTAGTTAGGCTGTAGGTTGACACATCACAAAGTGTATGAGGCTTCATTTAGACAAAGCAATTCTATGTTTTATAGAGGAGTGTGAGCATCTTGTGCTCTCTACAGTAGGACAAAAAATACAAATGTGAATAAAACTGACTTTATGTGGGTTACTATGTATTTGAAAACCCATTAAAGTGCTATGTTGTTTACAAATTCAGAGAGGCAGAAGAGATTATTTTTAAGAAATTGGATTTTTTTTAATTTAAATTTTTTTATTTTTTTAATCAATAAAATACTAATTTTCTCATTTAAAAGTAACAGTTACATCTCATCACAAACATGCTACACAAAGTCTCATAAAAACAAAGCAAGCACTCTAGACTGTACAGCCTATTAGCTCTTATTTCTTGAAAGTTTTGGGCTTTCAATTTCTGTTTCTAAGCAGACTGAAGTCACGTGCAGTAAGATAGGATGTATAGGATTGTTTTTGTTCTGTGTTTACATGGTGGTGGGCTTTGGCCAAGCATGGCAAAGTATTATCTTAGAGACAGAGAAAATATATAGGAAAGGACAGAGGCTGCATAAAAAGGAACAGTGGCACGAACTGGAAAGAAAAGGGGGAAGACATTTAGCACACACAGAGCTTCCTATATTCCTCCACTCTTTTGCCACAGAAAAACTGTCATAGTCTGTCTCTTATGCCCTGAAGCTATCTGGGAATATTTTGAATAAATTCTTTCTCTGGGTGAAAAAGGAAAATGTGTCAAGTGTAAGCAGTACAAGATGATTTGCAGGGCCTAGTTCCAAGAATAAATCATCATAAGAAAAACCACATCATTAGGAGAAAATGATGTGGATATGGCTGAGTGCATCAACTGGTTAGTAACAACTAATTCACTTTGCAATGCAGCATTCTTCAACTCTCTCTATGACTCTTAGTATAAGTGTGATTTGACAAGTAAATTCCCAAGCCTTTTGTGGTGCTGAATGTTGCTAAAAAAAGTTTTAGCTAATCCTTATGGCTTGTTTAACTTGGTTTAGAATCTATTCCCTAATTTATTTCAGCATAACTCAGCTTTTCCAAGCAAATTCCATTCTCTGTTTGTTTTTTCAAATCAGAAGTGCCAGTGAGTTCAATGGGGCTTACTTCAAAATTAAGAGTCTGATGCTCTACGGACTGAGCTAGCCAGGTGCACTCTATGCACAGTCTTGGATTTTTTGGTAACTTAATTTAAATCAATGAGTTTTTTTTCTGGTGATTTAAATCAATCCACTTGGGCAGAATACTTTTCCCTGAGAACAGTAATGATATTCATGTATACAATTTTTTATTTAAAACTGCGATTCTAATTCTTAACTCCATTACAGTTTATTACCAAGGATTACAACTGCCAAGGAAGACTCTCAGCTCAATAGCATGCAACTTCCATAAAGACTACACAAAACATATCTATCAAACCAGGATGATACAAACTGTTATTGCTTCTGTGGCTGTCACAACAAGTTCTCTTGGAGAAACCAAAAATTAGTATTGAACAAAATTAACATGCCACATGACTGTATTCCAATCAAATAAAATCTGGATTGGAATTCTCCATTAATGAGGATTAGTGATATTTGTTACAGTGGCTGCAAGGGAGGCGGCTAAGGGCATCAAAGTAGGGATGCTAAAATGTGTTTACTTTGGTAAATATGTAATCACTGAAATTTTCTGCTGTTACATGTTTACATGTGGGGAGAGGGAGGCGGCTCCCCACATGCATACTGACTCCTGCCTGCCCCACACCCTATGATGGGTGGGACAATCAGCCTCCTAGGAGCCAGTGCTCACCAGGAACCTGCTTAAGAGCCAGCTCTGGCCTTCCCCCCGCTGCCTCGCAGCACCCAGGGAAGGGGCAGGACTCATGTTACCGTGAAGGTTAAACATTTACATGTTTACACTATCACATCCCTACATCAACATTTACATCAAATTTTCTTGTGCCAAACTTACATTGTTAAAACACGTCAGCACTACCTATCAGTGTCTGACACCTACAACTGGCTAGCCATGTACTACACAACAAATCTCACACTACTCCTTACATTATTTCACAAATAATTCTATTTTGGATGCCAGAATACAAACTGAATGAGAGCTCAGCAATGCCCAGCATCAGGGCCTGTCAAAACAGAAATGAGAACCTTAGAGTACCAACAAGCACCAATGAAGCAGTACATAAGTTACCTCAACCCTGAGGTCTAATATTCTAACTAGGATCTGATTTGTCTTTGGGTGGCAGGCAGCTTCAGACTTGGATTACACGCGTGTAAAGTTACATTCTTCTCTTACTCTGCAAAATTAAAAAACGCTTCCCTTCACACCCGTCAAATCCAGCCTTCGCTTTGCACCCCCACTTAAGGTAACGTCAGTTGCCACACAGGAAACCGCCCCTTATCGTAATGAGTGCGGGGCGAGAGCGAACAGGGGAGAAAAGCTGCTTTCGCAGCCCCTTGCCGCAGCATTTCTACCAAAGCCGCGAGGCCTTTGTTTCTCCCCGCCCCGAAGACCGCAGGCTCCGCAAGGCCCCACGGCGGAGGGGCGCGCTGAGCCACGCCGGGAGCTCGCCCTGCCGGCTGTTTCACACCGCGTGGGGGCCTCCCCGCGGCCTGACTGACACGTCCTCACTCGCGGCCGGCCCGCAGGATACTCTCCAGGCCCAGGCTGTCCCCGAGGCCCCCCGCCTTCGGCCCCGCCGGCTTCTCATTCTCCTTGTTCTCCTCCGGGCCGGTCCCGCCGCCGCTGCCCCCGCCGCCTCCCCCGCGGCGCCCGCCGCCGCTGCCTGCCACCTGCCGCTCCGCCGCCATCTTGCGCCTCTGCCGCCGCCGCGCGGCATCATGGGCCGGGAGAGCGGAGCTGCGAGCGGAGGCCATGGCGCGGGGGGCGCTGGGATAGTGGAGGACGCGGCAGGCCGGGAGCGGGGGAGGGCTCTGAGCTGGCATTTAAGCCTTTTCCGGCCTCGTTGTGAGAGCGGGGCTCGGCCCGCGGGCGGGCGATGGGGTAGCCCCTCCCCTGCAGGCTCTGACTCTAGCCTAGCTCCGCCCGCTGCCCTGGGGCTGGATCTTCCCCAGGCAGCCCTGGAGCCCCCCCCCCTTCTGTCCTGGGGGGTCTCACAGTGCACCCCTCCAGCCCTCTGAGCCCCAGGCTGACCCAAGCTCTGGTGCCCATCACCCTGGTGTCTGGGCACCCAGCTCTGGAGGGTGCAGAACATTTGTCCTGGCCCCAGTCCTCCCTCCCCCGGGCCTGAATACCTGGTAATGAGGGAGGGTGGGTGTCTAAGCTGGACCCTGGCTGTTAGCCTAGCTGGCCCTGTAGCCCACCAGGCAAGAATCCTGGCTGTTGCTCTCTGCTTTGCTGGGAAGGGAGGGTGAGAACCAGAGTCCAAATTCTGGCACAAATGAACTGAATCAGTTAGGGACAACAATCTCCTTGTGTCCCTGTCTCATTGCCTGTTCATTTCCTTTCAAAACCACAGCTGAAAACAGCCCTCTGTGCTGGCTTTATAGCTGGATGCTTTCATTTAAGACATGTCTTCCCACCCCAACAAAGTGTGATTTTACACCAACAAGTTTATCTCAATGCAACACTCCAGTGGAGACAAGATACTAAATTTTACTTTGATATAGGCGTTGAGGTAAATCACAAGTGGAGATAGAATCATAGAACACTAGAACTGGAAGGGACCTTGAGACGTCATCAAGTCCAGGCCCCTATCCTCACGGCAGGACCAAGCACTGTCTAGACCAAAGGTCTCTAACCTTTTTACACCCAAGATCGCTTTTTAAATGTGAGGACAAGCAAAGATCTACCCCATCCCAACTCCAAGATGCCACCCCTTCCTTGAGGCCCCGCCCTCTCTGTTCCCCTTCTCTCCATCACTTCCTATCCCCAGCTGTTATACACTCTCAGGGTACAGCTACACTGCCGCTTTTTTTCAGTCCTTCTGTTGGAAGAGATTTTTCTGTCATTTGGCCTGTCTAGACTGGGCCAAATGTCAGAAAAACCCTTCTTTTGGAATTCCCCCTTATTCCTCGTGGAACGAGGAATACAGGGGCTGCCAAAAGACCGTGTTTGCCAGAAGAACTCCTGTAGTCTAGCCGTAGCCTCACTGGGGTGAGACAGGAGGTGCGGGCTCTGGGGTGGGAATGAAGGATTTGAGTGTGGGAAAGGGTGAGAGGTTCAAGCTCTGGGAGGGAATTTGGATGCAGGAGGATGTGGAGAAGGGGCTGCTGGCTCAGGGAGGGGGCTCCAGGCTGGGGAGTGTTGGGCTCAGGTGGAGGGTTGGGGTGCTGAGCAAGCCACAGGCTTGTGGGTGTGAGGGTGCAGGATTTTAGGTTGGGGTGTGTGAGGGGCTCAGGACAGGGAGATTGGGAGTCTGATGGGCTCAGGACACAGATTTGCAGTGTGTGAATGGTGCAAGAGTGTTGTGGCAGAAGACTGAGGATGTGGGGGTGCAGGAGTTTGGGGATGTGAGAGGCTCAGGACAGGGGGTTCCAGTGTATGATAGCCTCAGATTTGGGGTTGGGGTGGGAGGTACATGAGTGTTATGATGCTGTGGCCAGATGAGGGCTTGGCCCCAATTGGGGGCTTGTTGGCCAGGCTTCATTTTTAAATAAAATATTATGTCAAACACAAAAGGTTTCAGCATTGCCTTTATTTATGAGACGCGGGGAATCTGTTTTGAGTCAGGGGTCACTGACTCACAGAAAAGTCAGTCAGGGCCACACAAGTGAGATACAAAAACACAACCCCTCAAGCCTCATTAATGTGGCCCCAACTGTGCTGATGGGGGTAGAGGACAGGATGCTGGGGCAGGGGACAGGATGCCAGTGGGTGCTGAGGCAGGGGCCTGGGGCAGGGTGCCAGTGGGTGCTGGGACAGGGGACAGGGTACTGGGGCAGGGTGCCAACAGGTGCTGGGGCAGGGGAGAGGGTGCTGGGGCAGGGTGCCAATGGTGCTGGGGTAGGGAACAGGTTGCTGGGGCAGAGTGCTTAGGCGTGGGACAGGGTGCCAGTGGGTGCTGGGGCAGTGTACTTGTGGGGGGTCTGGGTGGTGGGAGGGGACAGGAACTGGTACCTGGGGATCCTGCAGCTGCATGCCAAGGCCCAGGAAGTGCACGGGCTACTCCCTTGTTCCCAAACAGCAGCACGAGTACCTGAAACGCCGGTCTGTCACACGCCGGGGATTTTCTTGCCCTGCTGCCTTCCTGCGCGGGGGAGGCGGGTGGAGTGGGGGGTCCCAGACCGCACCAGCTCCAACTGCTTGGACAGCGCGTGCCTTGCTCCTACGCTCCCCATGGCAGCATGTGCTGCCTGAGCAGTTGGAGCTGGCACACTAGGGACTTTCTTCCCCTGCTGCCTTCCTGCATGGGGGAGGGAGGGAGTGGGAGTCCCAGACCGTGCCAGCTCCAGCTGCTTGGGCAGCACGTGCTTTGCTCCTCCGCTCCCCACAGCAGCCTGCGCTGCCTGAGCACTTGGAGCTGGCGCAGTTCCGGACTCCCACTCTCCCCCCTCCCGCACATGCAGGAAGGCAGCAGGGGAACAGAGTCCCCAGCATGCAATGGACTGGTGTTTTAGGTACCGGGCTGGCTGTTTGGGGAGGGGAGAAGAACAGCCTGTGCACTTCCAGAACCTGGCAAGCAGCTGCAGAACTCCCCCCCCACCCCGCAGGAAGCCCGTGCTACCTCCGTTGTCCCAGGAGGTAGCATCAGCACAGGGTTCATCTTGGGGGTGAGGAGCAGTGAGGGGGGAAGCCCTGAAAGCCTCGCGATCGACTGGTCGAGCCCCCAGGATTGACCAGTCGATCGTGATCGATGGCTTGGTGACCACAGGTCTAGACCATCCCTGACAGATGTCTTATCTAACCTGCTCTTAAATATGTCCAGAGATGGAGATTCCACAACCTCCCTAGGCAATTTATTCCAGTGTTTAACCAGCCCTCCTACCCTTAGGACAGCCTTACGACGGATGTTGCTGAACCAGAGAGTGCCATTTTTTGTAGGTACAACCTGTATATGCAATGTACAACAGGACCCATTCCAGGCGACCTGCATCTCTTCCCCTAGTCATTCAAAATACAGCCCACCTTCATTGCAAATACATTCTGGAAACATCATATCAATTACAATTGCAAAATGTTCATAACTAAACAATCAAACCCAATTTTCACTATACTTACACCGACCATCCCTCCTAGATTTTCCAGGACAGTCTCGATTTCAAATATTCTGTCCTGTTGTCCCCATAAACCATCAAAATGTCCCAGAAATTCCAATATTTTGACAAGTATTGCAGTGGGGAACGGGGGTGGGGAGGGAGGAAAAGTCCTGAGACTCCCCACTGGATCCAGTTTGCAGGGAAGAAGCGCAGCCAGAAGCGGCTGCGTGTGCTGCTGCTCCCTCTCCCCCTCCCCTGGCTGGGGGAACAGCAGCACAGGGATTCACTTCTTGGAGGCTTTTCCCGCTGCTCTGGAATCCAGCCAATAGGAGCAGTGGAAGGCGGTGCCTGAGGCACAGTGTTGGACGCTGTCCAAAAGCAAGTAAGTGGCCCCCCTTCCCCTCATGCTCAGACCCCACACTCCCAGCCCATTCACTCACCGCCCTGCCGAGACTCCGCACTCCCACCCTGCTCATTCACCACCTCCACTGAGAGCCCGCACCTCCAATCCACTCACTCACTGCCCTGCGATTTAATTTTTATATTTTTGTAAAACTGTTCATATAAATAAATTCACAAATCAGAAAAAAAATCCTTTGTCAGATCATGTGTCCCAATTTTTGGTTCAGAAAATATGGTCACCGTAACTGTGCTGTATTCGAAAGTCACTTCTCAGCGAGGGCTGTTTTCTGCAAAATTTCATTTTTCTATGTCCAGCTACAGCTGTTTAAAAAATATACAAGATCCCCCTCCCCCAAATGTTGTCACATGCAGAAACAGCTCCAGCTCAACATTTTAGCACCTCAAGATTTGAAAAATATAAATAAAAATTCACCTGGCCTACCTTGGAAAATGTCAGCCTCATAGCTGAAAGTTTTAGAAAATTATAAGCAACTAAAAACAAGAGACTTAGAATAGAAATACTTGGGCAACTGCTACCCTGACATGTTATGTGTTTGTAGTACCCTTAGCTCATTGGGATCCTCATGATGTCTAGAGTCTCCAGACACTACTGCAATAAGTTATTAATAAAAATGATTGCTGTTTAAATAATAATGCAGTTCAAATAGTTGTCATTAGTGCTCCTACGCTAATAAAATCAGCAGGTATGGTAATTCAAAGCTTAGAGGCTTCTGCCTCTTTTTGTGTCTTAGGATATTTGCACAGGATGCTGATGTGATAAACCATTATAATCAGCAATTTATATTGCAATTCTTTTACTTCTCCAGAGGCCTAAATTAGGCTCATTTATATCTGGTTTTCTTTGAGCTCTTGCACCCTCTTGGTGCACAAATTGCATCTTTTCTTTCCATTTTAAGTGTTCGACTTTAATTTTCTCTTTAATATTCAGTGTTTCCACCTGCTCTTAGGTTTGAGATGAGTCTCGCACTATTGAATTAGATTTCTTTACCAGACATGTATTAAAAGTGATCATTTCAAGCAGAGAGGTGGGACTTGACTCAGATAAAACATCTTTTACAAATGATTGCTGTTTTCATTCATATGTGTCTCATTAAGGCAGACAAAGTCTATTACATTACAAATGAGATATGCACAGCACAAGTATGCTCTCTAGTCTTGTGTCGAGGGAGTTCATGCTAATAATAAAGAATTAGCGGAATTTAGCTCAAGCACATTTTACCATTCCATCTCTCTCTTGAAACTTAAAAGTGATTTCATTTGCCAGGGACTTTTAATCTGCTCTGGATTCTGTAAGTCCTAAGGATAAAACTGTCACCAGTTGGCCCATCGCACAGATTTCATCTGAAAACCTGCACCATTTTCATCCTATAGAACAGCCAGGGAGGGAAGGAAGGGAAGTGATGTGACCTAAATGAAATGATGGAGGAGTTGCACTGTATGTAAGCGATCAGTAGGATTGCTCAGTGCTTCAGTATAAAATGGGAGAAAAGCCAGTTGAAAGTCTTTGGGTTAAGTTTAGAAGTAGGAGAAACAAGGGTGACTTTGTGGTGGGTGTCTGCTATAGACAGCCAGATCAGGTGGATGAAGTAGACAAGGCTTTCTTGAGACAACTAAAAGAAACTTCTAGATCACAGCTCCTGGTTCTCATAGGGGACTTCAATCACCCTGATGTCGGTTGAGGGACAAATACAGCAGTGCACAGACAATCCAGGAAGTTTTTGGTGAATGCTGGGGACAATATCCTGGTGCAAGTGCTGAAGGAACCAACCAGGCGCCATGCTCAGCTTGACCTGCTGCTCACAAACAGGGAGAATTTAGTAGGGGAAGTAGATGTGGGTGGCAACCTGGGCAACAGTGATCATGAGATGGTAGAGTTTGAGATCCTGATCAAAGGAAGAAAGGAAAGTAGCAAAATCCAAACCCTGGACTTCAGAAAAGCAGACTTTGACTCCAGGCTCATATGCCGGAGGGCATGGGGGTGTCAAAGGGTGCAAACGACCTACCCATGGTCCCGAGTGTGCTTCGGCCAGCTGGCCGGGGCAGGGCTGGGCCTCACTCTTGGGTGGGGGAGAATTAGCTCCAGCCTTCCCCCGGCCAGCTGGACCATGGGGGAGGAAGGCTCTGGCAGCGCACCGCTCCTGCCTTCCCCCGGCTGGCTGGAGCATGCTTACCTGGGGGACCATGGGAGGTGCGTTCACAACCTCATGGTCCACATTTACAAAAAAAAGCACACACACCCTGAAATTCCTGTGTACGGGCCTGACTCCCTCAGGGAACTGATGGGAAGGATCCCATAGGAGGGGCAAAGGAGCCCAGGAGAGCTGGATGTATTTCAAAGAAGCCTTATTGAAGGCGCAGGAACAAACCATCCCAATGTGCAGTAAGAAAAGTAAATATAGCAGGTGACCAGCTTGACCTAACAGTGACATCTTTGGCAAGCTCAAACAGAAAACGGAAGCCTACAAGAAGCTGGAACTTGGCCAGATGACTAGGGAGGAGTATAAATATATTGCTTGAGCATGCAGTGGTGTAATCAGGAAGGCGAAAGCACAATTGGAATTGTAGCTATGAAGGGATGTGAAAGGTAACAAGAAAGGTTTCTTCAGGCATGTTAGCAACAAGAAGGTGGTCAGATGAGGCGTGGGACCCTTAGGGTGTGCCTATAGTGCACCTCACCTCAAAATAAGCTACACAATTTGTGTTACGCACGTTGCATAGCTTATTTCAAGGTAATTTTGGAATAGCTTATTTTGAAATATGGCACTGTCTACATAGCACCAAATTTTGAAGTAAAGCGCTGTTCCAAAACGTCCTTTAACCCTTGTGCAATGAGAGTTACAGAGATGCCAGAATAGCGTGCCCATTATTTCTAAATCTATTTCAAAATAACGGGCTGCTTTAAAGATGCAGAATAGCTATTTCGGGATACTTCTGGTATCCCAAAAGAGCTGTTCAGTGTAGACATAGCCTTACTGAACGAGGGAGGTAATCATAGATTATGTGGAAAAAGCTGAAGTAATCAATGCTTTTTTTGCTTCTGTCTTCACAGACAAGGTCAGCTCCCAGACTGCTGCACTGGGCAACAAAGTATGGGGAGGAGGTGGGCAGCCCACAGGGGAGAAAGAGCAGGTTGAGAACTATTTGGAAAAGCTGGACATACACAAATCCATGGGGCCAGATTTAATGCCTCCCAGAGTGCTGAAGGAGCTGGCTGATGTGATTGCAGAGCCATTAGCCATTATCTTTAAAAACCTGTGGCAGTTGGCAGAGGTCCCAGAAAACTGTAAAAAGGCAAATGTAGTGCCCAGCTTTAAAAAAGGGAAGAAGGAGAATCCAGGGAACTATAGACTGGTCAGCTTCACCTCAGACCCTAGAAAAATCATGGAGGGGATCCTCAAGAAATCCATTTTTAAGCACTTGGAAGAGAGGAGAATGATTAGGAATAGTCAATATGAATTCACCAAGGGCAAGCCAGGCCTGACCATCCTGATGGCCGTCTGTGATGAGGTAACTGGCTCTGTGGATATGGGGAAGGCAGTGGGCATGATATATCTGGACTTTAGCAAAGCTTTTGATACGGTCTCCCACAGTATTCTTCCCAGCAAGTTAAAGAAGGACGGATTGGATAAATGGATTGTAAGGTGGATAGAAAGCTGGCTAGATCATCAGGTTCAATGGGTAGTGATCAGCTGCTTGATGTCTAGTTGGTGGTCAGTATCAAGTGGAGTGCCCCAAGGGTCAGTTTTGAAGTCAATTTTGTTCAATATCTTTATTAATAACCTGGATGAGGGGATAGATTGCACTCTCAGCAAGTTTGCAGATGACATTAAGCTAGGGGAAGAAGTAGATATGTTGGAGGGCAGGGATAGGGTCCAGAGTGACCTAGACAAATTGGAGAATTGGGCCAAAAGAAATCTGATGGGGTTCAATAAAGACAAGTACAAAGTCCTGCACTTGGGAAGGAAGAATCTCAAGCATTATTACAGGCTGGGGACAGACTGACAAAGCAGCTGTTCGGCAGAAAAGGACCTGGGGACTACAGTGGATGAGAAGCTGGATGTAAGTCAACCTTGTGCCCTGGTAGCCAAGAAGGCTAATAGCATATTGGAGTGCATTAGGAGGAGCATTGCCAGCAGATCTAGGGAAGTGATTATTCCTCTTTATTTGACACTGGCAAGGCCACATCTGGAGTATTGTGTCCAATTCTGATGCCCCCATTACAGAAAGGATGTGAACTCATTGGAGAGAGTCCAGTGGAGGGCAACGAAAATGATTAGGGGGCCTGAGCACATGATTTATGAGGAAAGGCTGAGGGATTTGAGCTTATTTACTCTGCAGAAGAGAAGAGTGAGGGGGGATTTGATGGCAGCCTTCAACTTCCTGAAGGGGGGGTTCAAAGGAGAATGGAGAGAGGCTGTTCTCAGTGGTGACAGATGACAGACTGAGAAGCAATGGTCTCAAGTTGCAGTATGGGAGGTCTAGGTTGGATATTAGGAAAACTATTTCACTAGGAGCGAGGAGAAGCACTGCAATGGGTTACCTAGGTAGGTGGTGGAATCTCCATTCCTCGAGGTTTTTAAATCCTGACTTGACAAAGCCCTGGCTGGGATAATTTAGCTGGGATTGGCCTTGCTTGGAGCAGGGTGTTGGACTTGATGACCTCCTGAGATCTTTTCCGGCCCTAGGATTCTATGATTCTATGACTCAACCACACTGCGTTATTGGGGGAGATACTGCATTGTGCATGGATACAGGGACAGAAGGTGCAAGGAAATGGGGAACTGAGTGTACAAACCCAACTTTAAAATGCCTCTGAGATGTTCCACCATCTGAGGGCTACTAGCTATCCTAAGCAAAATGACTTAAGTGGTTTCAGTTCCGTTTCCCATGGGTAAGAATTTGCACCATCGATGGCAGTTGTTTTTTACAGCTCCATTAAGGGGCATAGGACTGAATTGGCTAAGGAGAATGAATTATCTTCTCTATCCAAGAAGTGATTCTTTTAAGGGCTGGGCTCCCTTCAAAGAAAGACTTTGATCTGCAGTACCATAAATCCAGCACACATTTCACACAAACATTTGCCAAGAAGCTTTGGAAAAGATCTCACTGTGTGCACAAATAACTGCAAATGGTAAGGAGAAAAAACATGTGCAAGTCCATTTACAACCTCAATTGCTTAAGAAGGAACAGAGGGGCCAGCGAAATAAAATTAAACAGAAAAACACCAAATTATCAGGCTACATCTACACTATAGGGGTTTTGTGCAAAAACGGCTGTTTTGGTGCAAAAACCCACGGAGCATCCACACCTCAAGCATGTTTTTGTGCAAGTAAATTTACAGTAAATCAAAAGAACAGAGGGGTTTTTGTGGTGTAGGTATTCCTCTTTTTATAAGGAATAACTCCTTTTTGTGCAAGAGTTCTTGTGCAAAAAGGTGTGTGTGGACAGGCAATAGGGGGGTTTTGTGCAAAAAGAGCCAATCAAAAAAAGCACAGGTGCCCTGGTGGTTATTCTGTGTATAGCAATCAGAGCTTTCTTTCGAGAGAGCGTCCATGCAGTCTGGATGCTCTCTAGCGCAAAAGCACATCGCTTTTGCGATGTGCTTTTGTAGTGTGGACATGCTCGTGTGCAAGAAATTTTGTGAAAGATCTCTTGCGCAAGAAGCCTGCAGTGTAGACGTAGCCTCAGTGTCTAGGAGCAGGTCTCACAATGGAAAAGGGGATTGTTATTATTTATATTTCAGTAGCACATGGTGGCAGTAGTAGTATCTGCAGTAATACACCAGGGCAGTGCTCCACTGTGCAGGCACATAGTAAGAAATAGTCTAAATAGAGAAAACGGTCAAAGGAAGTATTGTTCCCACTTTACAGATTGGCAACAGAGGCACAGAGAGATTGGGTGACTTGCCCAAGGTCACACAGAAAGCCCGTGGTGGAGCAGATCTCCTGAGTTCCAGTTCAGGGCCTTAACCAGCCATCTTTTTTTTTGTTTTTAATAGTGTGTGAGTTTTACATTGTCTAGTGGCAGCTGTTGTTTCTGAATCAGGGATTCTGGCTGGTCCGTATCACAAGGCTCTTTCTCCACCTTTTGCCCAGAGGGTTTTTTAATTAGATTCTTTTGATTTTTGATTCTTAACAGGACTCCAGCTGATCAGGCTCAGTGGGAATTTATTAATAAAAAATTAGTCAAAGTTTAAAACCACACAGTAGAGGAAGGAAGGTTATACCTTACCAAACCAGTTCTGCAGTAGCACCTCTGCAGCTGGATTCACTCCTAACTAACTCTCAAAACCTTACAGATCACAGGTGTATACAGAGAAAGCGAGAGAGCAATTAATTCCTTCTTCCACCACCCAATTACAAGTGGAAATTCCTTTATGGTACCTTAGTTCATATGGCTGATAAAGATATTTCTATTCAAGTCATTATGACAGAAAATATTGTGACAACAAAACATTCCTTAACAGTTTATCATCTCACCAATCACAGAACACATCTGCAATAACAAGTATCTCTCCGCAGTAAAATGGCTCCTTTCTGGACATATTCTCCGTGAATCCATGTGATCAGAGTGAAAGATTATACACATTCCACCATTTGGTCACACACTGTGGTTTAACCTAAGTTTAAAGAACTTAGAATTATAGACCCAGAGCATCACCATACTAAGAGGATCGTCGGAGTTTGGTTGAGGTACAAACAATTGAGGGAGTTTGGAATCTGTCAGTATAACTCGGTGAAGCATCGTTTTCATAATCCACAGAGCTGAGCATATAATTAACAATATTGTATTCAACATGTATAATCCGAAACAAAGTAGGTTTCCCTACAGCGTGTTTGTTCTCAGAATGCAATTGCAGATGCAGGCTCGAGTGTTTAAAGCACAGGACTGGACACAGCAGAGCCACTCTTACTGGTTTGGTCTGCCACCAATTGTGCAAATCACGTCACTGCTCCCTGCCTCAGTTTGCCCAATGTCTTTTGGGGTTGCTGTGAGGCTTCCCACGTCAATGCTCAGGAGGCCCTCTGACATCCTTAAGCGGGAAGTGGAACGTGTCAGTGACACCGGGACTAATTGCAAGCCGAGGCAGAAAATCACCGGAGTGAAAGATGGTCAAAGAGTCGGGGGCGTTCTACGACGTGAAGAAAACTATTTCAAGAGGGGGAAAAAAGCAATTTTGCAGCGGGTGGCGAAGAGAGGCGTAAAGATTTGTTCCCCTGCGCTTGGGTTGGCTGGATTTGTTTCCCTATTGCTCAAAAGATGACAGAGCCAATAACTCTTCTGCACCCCGGGGGCCACACTAGAGCGTTCTGGTGCAGGGACCATGTTTTGCGCGCGCAGTGACTGGCACGATGCAGCCCCAGATGCTACCCTGATAACAGAAACAAATGACCAGCTGGCCGCTGACCCTCAAATCGACCCTGCAGCCTTTCCTGGGCTCCTGCAAAACTCCCCCGATTTTCGGGGGGCAGAAGAACATTTGCAGGCTCGGAAGAAAGGGGGTAGCGGGATCTTAGACACAAATCAACAGCCCAAGAGCTGGCCGAGCTGCTGGCTCCTGCCCGCAGACCCTGTTCCGCACCGCATTGCGCGGAGCTCTAGCCCGCGGCAGCGCAGCTCTCCGCAGTCGCGGAGCGGAGTTCGAGGAGCATTAGGAACTTTACCCACAAGCTTTCCTCCGAGGAGAAGTAAAGCAGCCCGTGGCCCCT
Source organism: Pelochelys cantorii (assembly GCA_032595735.1). Lineage (NCBI taxonomy): Eukaryota > Metazoa > Chordata > Testudines > Trionychidae > Pelochelys > Pelochelys cantorii. The sequence goes on from CM064344.1 coordinate 20,040,642, forward strand.
CCCGAAGGCACATGGGCGCCCTCCCTCCCTTCCTTCCCCTGAGGTGCAGGCACCAGCCACCCGCCCAGGGCGCCGGGGGCCGCCGGGAGGCGAGCTGTAAGTTTCCATAGACACCATTAATTGTATTTCGGGTATTTGTCTCCAGGGAAACCGGAGCCTGGCGCGGGTCTATATATTCCCCCCGCAAGCCGAGCTCTCAGAGCACAGGGCTGCGAGAAGGGAGGGCACCAAAAGAAAGAGGAAAAACTGCCAAGAAGTTTGCTCTTTCCCCGCCCCGTCCCTGTCCGCCCCTTTAAAGACCCGGCGGCAAGAGAGGCGGCGAGCCGGGCTTGGGAAACGCTCCGGAGCCCGCTGAGCAGCCGAGCGAGTACAACCCCGGAGCAACTTGGGCGGCTGCGGACTAACCGCGACTCCGCGGAGAAGGTCAGGGGCTGGGCTCCAGCCGAGAGCGCCCGGAGGATGCCAGCGAGCCAGGATCCCCACGCCGCCCCTGCCCCGCGCCCCCTTCACTGAACAGCTGAGTCTGGGGAGGAGCCGGGCTGGCCGCGGGGATGAACAGCTCGCTGGCCCCGCTCAACACGTCCGGCGGCGAGGCCGGCTGGCAGCCCGAGTCCGTGCTCATCCCGCTGGTGTACTCGCTCATCTTCCTGCTGGGCACGGTGGGCAACTCGCTGGTGCTGGCCGTGCTGCTGCGCAACGGGCAGGTGAATAACACCACCAACCTCTTCATCCTCAACCTGGGCGTGGCTGACCTGTGCTTCATCGTCTGCTGCGTGCCCTTCCAAGCCACCATCTACACCCTGGAGGGCTGGGTCTTCGGGCCCTTCCTCTGCAAAGCCGTGCACTTCCTCATCTACCTGACCATGTATGCCAGCAGCTTCACCCTGGCCACCGTCTCCCTGGACAGGTAGGGAAGGGAGAGGCCAGGGCAGCGGGGGGCCAAGGCTGCCCAACTTTCTGCCCTTCCCTGGCCAATAACTCAGCAACTTCCCTTGGGTACTTGCCAGCCAGCCCACCCTGCCCCCCACCCCGCCACTTATAGGTTCCCAGGGAGCGCTGGGGAGCACCAAGTGTAACAGCACAGGGGTGCAATGGGAGGGGGGGCAGGAGCCCCCCCCCCCGAAGCTCTCCTGCTGCTGGCAGGGTGGTGTGTCCCTGAGAGCTGCAGAGCCCCAGCTGCAGAAGGCAGCATGCAAGCTGTTGGCAGAGGTGGTGGAAAGAGGCAGCTTAGAGGAAATGGGACTGAGCCCTGCAGTGAGAGAAAGAGGAGGCATCAGGCACCCTGAGGTGGTCGAACTGGACCCCAAAGCCAGCTCAGAGTGGATGAATTCATTAGGGGATGGGGCAGTGGGCTGCAAACCATTCCCTTGGCCAAAGGAGATGAAATCAGCAGCACTTTGCATTGGAGGGCTCAGCCATGGCTGGTGGAGTTTAGTCACCAACCAAATTGTAATCTAGGTGCAGGGCTTGAGTCTTTGCTCAGGCACCCCAGAGGAAATCTGGAGTGGGTCCATTGAGAGACAGTCCTGCTTTTTCTTGACTCATCTCCAAAGGGCCTTGGAGGTTGCTCAGTGAAGTGGAAGGAGGTGGAAAGGGGTAAGATTTCAGTAGATTTCAGTCAGTCCAGTCTACACTTATAAGTTAGAGGGACCTATCTAAGTCATGCAGGGCTCTGACAAATGTTATGCCCTAAGTTGACCTAACCCCTTATGTGTACACAGAAAGAGCAGCAGATGAATTCTTCCATTGGCCTAGCTACCACCTCTCAGAGGGATGGAGTAATCTCATTGCTGGAAAAACACCTGCTCTTGATGTAGGAGGTGTCTACAGGGTGACCCAACTGCAGTGCTGCTACAGCAGCTGTAGTGTAGACATGGCCTAAAATCCCTTTTCAGGAACTGGGAGAGATTAGTTACAGGGCTAAACAGCACCAGTGCAAATTCAGCTTTACAGCAGCTCATCATCACTAGTTACAAGTGCTAGTGACACAACCCCATTACTGTAGCGTAGAGACTTGCAACCGTGGCAGAAGGAGTTTTTCTATGGCTTTATTTAATTCTCCTCCTGAGAGACAGCGGCTAGGTCAGTGGAAGAATTCTTCCATCAACCCAGTGCTGTCTGTATCAGGGTTTAGGTCAGTTTAATACTGTCTCTCGGAGGTGTGAGTTTTTCACACCCCTTAGAGACATATCACGATTGACCTACATTTTACGAATCGACCAGGAATATGTTGTAGGTTTGCACCCATGTGACAATACTGGCTTTGTCACCACTGCCAATGAATTTGGTTTGTACCTCAGGAGAACTAAGGTGCATTAGCCAGCCTGTGGTAAAATCCTAGTAAAGACCAGGCACCTGCGGTTTTTCCTGTGAGGGTCAGTAGGTGAGGTCAGCCGTGGGCAGGGGTTAGCTATAAGTGCCTTATTTCCCTAAGGCTACATCTACACTACAAGTTTTTTGCTCAAAAACAATTGTTTTTGTGCAAAAATTGGTGGAGCGTCCACACCTCAAGCGTGCTTTTTTCACAAGAAAATTGACAGAACAGAGAGCTTTTGTCGGTAGAGTTATTCTCTTCCCATGTGGAATAACCCCTTTTTGTGGTACAGCTCTTGTGCAAAAAGGCAGGTGTGGACACTCCAGAGCGGTTTTTGCTCAAGAAACCCCTATCGGAAAAAGCACAGGTGCTCTGATGGCCATTCTGTGAATGGCCATCAGAGCTTTCTTGCACAAGAGTATCCATGCAGTGTGGATGCTGTCTTGCGCAAAAGCACATCGCTTTTGCAATGCACTTTGAGGTCTGGGCATGTTTTTGCACAAGAAGTTTTTGCGCAAAAACTCTTGCGCAAAAGGCTTCTTCTGCAAAAAACCTACAGTGTAGACGAAGCCCAAGATTTTACAGCAGGATAGTGAAAATGCTGTGAACCCCCCACCCCCACAACCCCTCCAACACCTGTTTTGCTTAGATGTAGCCTTTAACTTGACCTGTCCCCCACACAAAAGGGGCAACTGCTTCATCTTCTCTGGGGTTTTAACTCAACATAAGAACACACCTTTTGTTTTTGCAGTGACGACATACCTGTGACATCAAGTCACACCAGTGTGATTTTCTCCGAGAGAGACAGAGATGGGTAAATGGGTGACAAATGCAGGTCAAACCACATGCCAAACCAAATCTCCCCTACAGAAGCTAGAGTGGACACATCCCTATCCCCAAGGGGTGCAGGGTAGATTAAAGAGCAGGCTTGCCCATGTACAGTGAGTAGTAGCTTGATAAATATAAGGCGTGTTAATTAAACTGAAGAATGTAAATGGCAGGGTTGGAACGCTACACTTCCTGAGTCTCCTGGGGGTATTTATTGGCATGCCAAAGCTGCCTTTTAAGAGCAGATCACAATTGAATGCTGGTGTAAAGCTAACAGCAGAGAAACTCCTGAGGGTCAGAGTATGAATCCCGTATGCCTACCAACGAGCATTTACCTACCTGACTGCAGGCTACTTGTGTATGTAACTGCTTACTAGTGCAAGCAATAGCCCTAAATGATCAGAAATTTTCCAGTGTCTAGAATTGCTAAAGGACAACAAAATTGCTGGGAAACATATAGAACAAGACGGAAAGGGATTCAAAAGAAACTGGCAGCTAGATTCTGATCTCATGTACACTGACATACATGTGCAGAAAAGCTAGTTACTTCACTGGAGTCAGTCTAGATTTATGCTGCGAGAATTGAGATCAGAATCAGTCCTTGATCGTTTGAATTCAAGATTTTGGAATTTAAATTGATCAGGTTATCAAAAGCAAGGAGAGAAATGAGCTACAGCTGTCATGATCAACAGACTATATGGCATATAGAGGCTCAAAAAGAGATGCCATAACGGAGGCAGCAGCTCTTTGCTCATTTGAGGAATTGCAAAAATCACATCCCTTTGTAAATAGCATTTGATAGATGTCAAAGTAGGCAAATCTTTTTTAAAAAGGGTTTCCACTCACCAGCCCCTCTTATAGGCTTATATGAACATTTCCCTCTAACAAACATGATTGATTATTATTATTATTTTTAAAACACCAGGAGATGATTCCAGCCTGGTCTGGGAACACTGGACAATAGAATGAATGCTGGGTTTCAATTAAAACTGTCATGTCCAGCCATGAGGTTTGAAATTGGAATTGTGTCTAATGAAGGCAGCCTGCAGCTTTTGACATTTGGAATTGTGATTGCCTGCTGCTGATCTCCAGCAAGAGTTCAGCATTCAAGAGGCCGAGATGTAATTAATTTGCAGAGAAAAAGAGAACACTGATTCTTTAAGCTTTTCTATTAGAATATTTTCTATTTCATGCCAAAAATACTCAGGGTTTGGAGTACTTTAAACCTGCAAGATATTTGGACCGTAAGAGCCAATGAGGAAGATGCCAAAAGCCCTTTTAGCAAACCCTTGGCAGGCCTCTATACAGCAGAAATGAGACAGAAAGTTGTCTTTTTTCTTTACCTTTCACAAAGCTGTATTTTATTTGTTATAAGTCTCATTTGTTTGGCAATAAATAATTGCTTCTAAGAACATGCGACAGGCATTTGTCACCAAAGGAGCCATAGAAGGACATACATAATTCACTTGGCATAATTTGATTTTTATTTCTGTATAATTTTGACATAAGATCATCATTTATTTTTAGGCATATTTGCTATTGTTATCCATTTACATTTTCACAGTTGTGGGAAATCAGGGGGACACAGGAGTGCAGAAACAATTTGTACAGTGGGGTGCTGAGAGCCATTGAACCAACCTATAAATCCTGGATATGACAGAAACCACTTCAAGCCAGGGGGTGTGGCAGCACCCCCAATTCCAGCACCTATAGAGAGAGAGAATTATTTAATGACAGATTAAAAAATACACTTTGTAGTCAAAACCCAAGTTTTCACATTACATGTCAAATACACAATGTAAATATCCTTGAGTCAAACCCTAATATGTTCTCAAGCTGCACTTCTCTTACTTTGCACATCTGTATAGTTTGATTATTACCAACAGACGTATTTTTTTCATCAATTTGTGTATGCCCAGTGGTTTAAAATCAATGTTTGCCAACATTTACTGATAAAAACTTTAGGGGGTAGTGGAGTTAGTTTGTAACAGGAAAAACTAAAAAACAACAAATAATCTGGTAGCACTTTAAAGACTAACAAAACATGTAGATGGTATCATGAGATTTTGTGGGCACAGCCCACTTCTTCAGATGACCAGAGTGTTGGATGGTTCTAGACATCCAACACTCCGGTCATCTGAAGAAGTGGGCTGTGCCCACAAAAGCTCATGATACCATCTACATATTTTGTTAGTGATAAAAGCTAGTCCTTCCAAACCTGTGTGTAATTAAACCCTGATTCTCTTCTCCCACAAATTTAAAATCAGGAGTAACTGTTGATGAAGGTGAAGTTACACCTGTGTGAAGATTATTGTGAAATATGTGAAAGGGAACTGAGACCACAGGAGTTTGATGTATCATCAGGAGATTACTAACCTATCATTTAAATTCTCCCTATGTGTGAGCACCCTGTTCCTGTTGTTTCTGATAACAGTTTTCAGAGGGTAAAGCTGTGGGAGCTGTGAATGAGACTAAAGGAAACTAACATCCTGTGCCTCTTGTTTGCTATCTCTTACTAATTGAGTCTTTCACTGACATTTCCAATGTGCCTATCTTCACAGTATTTTGCTGCCAGGAATCCAAAAGTGAGATATACCTATACCATAGAATTGAAAGGGACCTTGCAAGGTTATTGAGTCCACCCTCACAGCAGGATCAAGTATCATCCCTTAACAGATTTGCCCCAGATCCCTAAATGGCCCCCTCAAGAATTGATCTCACAACACTGGGTTTAGCAGGCCAATGCTCAAACCACTGAGCTGTCCCTCACCCCCAAAAGTCTATTGGAGTAGTAAAAATGGATCAAAGTTTCAAAGATGCAGCATTTCTTTCCATATTCTGAGGTGCCTCTCCCTTGTCAAAAACTGCCACTCGATTTATTTCAGTTCCAGTCTTGCTACTGACACAAATTAGAGTCAATGTACTAAATGAGGGACCCCCATCCATGAGAAGGGACCCAAGCCAATCCTTTGGGAGTGGATAGTGTCCAGAACCTCACAAGAGAGGCACTCAGCCTCTTTACAGCATCAGACCCAAAATGTCAGGGGTGAAATGGCAATTTTCTAACAAAATTTTGCAAGCCCCACAATCAATCATTTCCTTGCCATTTCTAGTGCTCTCATCTTACCACAAAAGCGTAACTATTATGATTCAGCCTGGGGAATTAACTTTCTAGATGACACACGCAAGTCTGATTTGCACCTAAAATGTAGCTTGGCCTAGATTTGTTGCTCAGAGATGTGAAAAGTTCACACCCTTGAGAGACATAGGCTAGCCAGCCTAAGCCCTGGTATACACACTGCTAGCTCAATGGAAGAATTCTTCTGTTGACCCAGCTGCTGCCTCTCAAGCACGTGGATTTACTACAGTGATGGAAAAACCCTCTTGACACTGTAACAAGTGCCTGCATTATAGTGGTATGGCTGTCCCTGTGCAGCTCTAGTGCATGTAGTATAGACATACACTTAGAGCACTTAGCACTGAAATGGCCCTTACTGCATCAGCTGAATTCTACAACCATAAAAAAAAGTAGATAGAGGATAGTTTACACTTTTCTGGGTGTGGTGAATTCTATCCATTGGTTTCAGTGGACATCAGTCTGTACCTGGGAGGCTTGAAAACCAGAGTTGTGAACACTTACATTTCATGACTCTTTTCCCCTCCCCCTCCTCCATAAAGGAAATGTTAGATCCCAGAGAATGCAACTCAGTTTCCAGTGAGAACCCAAAGGCTGGAGAATTGCAGGAAATCCCACGCCTGTAGGATTTGGGCTTGATCCTGCTATCAGAAAACAACCCCCAACAACAAACAGTCCCACTGGCCTGGGGAATAAGGGCTGTGGGGTCGGAACTGTGACGAATCAGTTCCTCTCTGAATAGAAACCTAGCATTTTTCTCATGTGCTAGCTGGAGACTGTTTACCTAGTAATAACCATCAAGAGGAATTTACTAGTGAGTGTAGGAGGATGCTCAAAGCACATTTAAAAGCTTGTTGTGAATTAGAGGCACATTTTAAAATTCATGCTGCTTGGGATTAGGGTAAAGATGTATGCAAATGAGTCTCACCAGCAAAATCTCAGTCCTGCAATGCACTCAGTATCCTGACATCCCTTTGAGCACCTAGCTGGGAGGTAAGGGTGCTCAGCACCTCACAGGATTGGTCCCCACTGCTGACTGAACAGCAATAGCTGTTTTGCACACGCACACGAGAACAGCTATCTATATATTTTGGAAACATGCGTCTGTCTGTGTGTCTGCCTATGAGTCTGTTAGTTCAAGAACTCCTCCCGAATGGTAAGAGCTAGGAGCACCAAATCTGGTCTGCAGCTTCCTCTTCTAACTTAAAGCAAGACCAGGCTTTGGTTGTGCCAGGACACTGGGATGTTCCTGGAATTCAGTTGTTTCTCATAAAATGGGAAGGGAGAGGTCTGGTAGGAAGGAGTTAAACCCGGGGAAAAGCCAGCAGCCAGGTTGTGTGGCTCCACCCCTGCCCAGGCTGGACTCGGGCAATGCTGGGTAAGTTTTCTAGTTATACATAATAATCCTAGCTGGCATTTTTGTGCCCATGGTAAGACTGAATATTCTCTGGGAGGGTTTTGATGGGTTTTGGAATGCAAGCCTATTCATTTATGCTAAATGATGGTTACAATTATTAATAATTTAATCCCCCTTTAAAATGGTATATTAGTCACATATAATGACCACCCAATATCCCTGGCCCAAGGAACTGCACTGGGACCTTCCAGAGCTGAAAGCATGAGCCCTCACTGCTTGAGCTGAAGGACTCTGCATGAGAGCTAGGAGGTGTTGCAAAATCACAGCCTCTGTAGATTGGGCCCAGGTGGAGTTTGGGAAGTGGCCAAGGGGCCACACCATGCCCTGCTAAGGAGAAATAGGAACCCTGCATCTTGACTAGATGAAGTCCTATGCTAGTAAAGTCCCTGGCAAAAACTCTCAGTGCCTTCGCTGGGAATGAAGGGTACAGTGCTGAAGGATTCCCAACTGCATCATTCCAGTTTTAAACCCATGTAACTCCTGTGAAGCCAGTTACACCCACCTAGACTGCAGTACGCAAGTGGGGAATCTGGCCTTGTTCCCTTTGCCCGATGGAGAGTGATAAATGCTTCTCCCTGGAAAAAGTGATGGGTAAAAAATACCTCTGTTGGTAACCAGGAATATTGCACCCTTATTGCCATGTTCAGAAATCAGCGAGCTGACTGTGGCAAATAAATGGGTCTCCAGCCTTTACACAGGTACACTATCAACCATTGTTTCAGAGCTAATTCCCTAGGGATACTCTGACAGATGAGATTTAAATATTTTACCTCTCTCAAAGAGCCACCTGTCAAGAGACCAGAGCAACACGTGCTTGCAAGCAAGTGCATAAAACAGGTCAATGCATTCACAAGCACAAATGTGCATTGTCCAGGCATTGAAAGCACAGCCCTTCGAGTTAGATTTTTGATGTCATTGTCATATACAGAGAGAGGCAAAACCAGATGTTCAAATTCAATGCCCTTTGGATTTTGTAGATGGCATTTCCAAAATTGAAATCTCTTCGTCCAGCATCCTAGCTAGGGATGCACGTATTGTCTGATACCAGTTACCATGCACTAAAAGTTTGACTATGTCAAAGCACACTGTGGAACTTTTAGTGCATGATAGCAGGATCCGTCTGGCCAGTTAGCACATGGCTGGCTAGTGTGCTGTAGATTCACACTCTAGCTTCACACCTGTGCACTAGGGTTCTTTGCAGAGAAGCCCTTGGAAATGTGGCAATTAGTTGCATGAGAAATTACATTAGAAGTGCAAAGGTTTTTCATTTTAATCCTTTCTCCTTGTGTTCTCCACACACAGCTGAGTGGGCCTTACAAAGTTTTCTCTGTTTTAAATAGAACTGTAGTCTTGTTCTGTTCTCTCTCTTGCAGGTATTTGGCCATTCGATACCCTTTGCATTCTAGAGAACTCAGAACTCCCAGGAATGCTCTCACAGCCATTTGCCTCATCTGGGGTCTTTCCTTTATTTTCTCTGGCCCGTACCTCAGTTACTACCAGGAGTTCCAGATGGCCAACCTGACCGTCTGCCATCCCATCTGGAAGATCTCCCAGCGCAAGATCATGGACATCTGCACTTTCATCTTCAGCTATGTCATCCCAGTGCTGATCCTTAGCCTCACCTACATGAGGACTATCCGTTACCTCTGGACATCCGTGGATCCCATTGAAGACATGTCCGAATCCAAGAAGGCCAAGCGCAAGGTCACCAGGATGATCATCATTGTAGCTGTCCTCTTCTGCCTCTGCTGGCTGCCCCATCACCTGATCATCCTGTGTGTCTGGTTTGGCTATTTCCCTCTCAACCACGCCACCTACGTGCTTAGGATCCTCTCGCACCTAATTTCATACGCCAACTCCTGCGTCAACCCCATCGTCTATGCCCTGGTCTCCAAGCATTTCCGCAAGGGCTTCAAGAAGATCTTCAACTGCCTCTTGCACAAGAAGGTGGCCAATAAGGTTCATGTGGCACAGGTGACCAACACAGTCAGCACCCTGGAGGCGGATCTGACTGAAGTGACGCACATCAGTGAGCCCCCATCTGCCAGGATCTTCACCAGCTGCCAGGTCCCAGGCCAGCCGTGGGGAGAGACGGAGCAGCTAGGGCGCCAGCAGAAAGTAGCCAGCTCCTTCATCACCTTCAATGTCACCTAATGGAACTTTTCCTGTTGGCTTTGGAAAATAATCTGACTCTGGGGCAGTTTCACATGGACCTGGACAGGACTGAACTTTGGCTTTAATGGACTGCGCACGGGAATCTCAGCTTTTAAAATGCTGCTGCTTTCTAGCCTCTCAGCCACGTGAATGATTAAGATGTCCGTGTGGAATGTGGTTTCGTTGCCCTCCCTGTGGTGTGATCACAACCTATTTTTCCCAAACCAATGCTTAGGTATGCTAGTGTGCTGCAACCCCACCCCACCCCACCCCCCTGCTTTGTTATAATGGTCAGTCAGTGCATGGGGGGTTACTGACGGAGGTTAGATTGGAAGTTTTCTTTGAGGAAGAATATTGCATCTTGGAGAGTCCTGCAGAGCCACTTGGCTGCAGGAGAACAACTTGCGGGAGCCATTCACCACTTCCCTCCCCTGCCTGGGCCATAGAACATTCTCTCGGGCTTGCGCTGCACATCCAAAGCAGAGATCCTGCTTCTGTGCACATGGCTGACAGGGAAGCTCATTGCCATGTTGGGAAAAGTCATTCCATGATAATGGCCAAGAAAGGGGAGTGGCTTGCTGAATGGCCCTTCTGGTGTTGCACAGGAAGGGTGTGGGGGGATGGGTTTGTACATAAGAGGTGCAGGAAAGAGGCTCAGTTCTAGGGCTATGCTTCTCATTACCCTCTTAGGCTATATCTACACATAGTCCACGTCTACACACAAGCAGTTATTTCGACATAATGTCGAGCGGGAGGACTTCTTACTCCGACTCCTGTAACCCTCATCATATGAGGAGTAAGGGAAGTTGGGGGGGGGTGCCCTCTCTTGAAATAACTGCTGTGTAGACAGTGCCAAAAGTTGAAATAAGCCATCTTGACTTAAGCTACATGATTAGTGTAGCTCAGGTTGCGCAGCTTATTTCGAGTTTAGCCCTGCTGTGTAGACGAGCCCTTACAGGACAGGAGCAGTGTGGAATGGGGGCAGGCAGAACCCAAGTGGCCTTATAGCCAGAGCAGTGGACTTGTGCTGAAACAAACTTGATGAGAAACAAGTAGACCAACTTTGTCTGGGCCAAAAGAAATAAACTTGCCCACGATTATTTGGTTTCCTTGGCTGTTATCAGGACTCTTAGGTGTTTAAGAAAGTCATTCTCCCCCACAGGTTCTCCTTCTATGACATCACCTTTTGCATTTACAACAGGAGTTTGTTGCCATGGAAACAACACAGTCATGCACCTGGTGTCACCACTTGTACCTGTGCAAAGTGTGTAAAAATGGCAGCCGGCCTGACTGGTGTAACTACCAATGCAAGGCGTGAGTGGAGAAGCTGTCACAGAGGGACTGACCTGTGTGGAAGGACTAACGGGTTGAAACACAGAGGGCTCATCTCCTGCACGCAGAAATGGGCTGGTACAGTTGGAAGCTGGCCGGGGGTACAGAAGGGGAGATTTCAATTGTGTTGCACTAGCATTCCAAACAAGAATTTGACCAACTCCCTTTGACATCATGTTGGGTCTGCAGATTCATCAGACCCAACTGAGCAGTTGCACTTGCTCTTGGAACTCTAAAGCCAGGTTCTTTGGAGTGACGCCACTGAAACCAGTGAAGTTCCTTGTGTGAAAAGCAGAGCAGAATCTGGCTCATTATACTCCCCACTCGCTGAATGTTTAAATACCCATCGCTTGCTTTGCACACCTGTCCTAATTGCTACACACACCCGTTACCCCGCACGGTAGAGAAGCCCATTTTCTGAGCAACTTTCACCAATAATCTCAGTGCACATTTCAGGGAACTCATGTTCCCTGATTCTAGGCTGCATTTAGCTGCACTCATGCCTGGGAAAACCCCATGAAACTAAAGCGACGCCTGTTAAGAGTCTCGTCACTACTGCTCAGTTGTAATACTGCTCAGTTAGGGTCACTGGGTGGCACAGTTTTTACAGCGGGGGCCCTGAAAGTCATTGAACCAAACCACAAACCCATTTATATGATGGAATCCATGGACAGCAAATAGTGCTTCAAGCCAGGGGATGCTGCTTCACTCCAACTTCCAGCATCCTTAGACCCGAGTCAGGTTCTCCACTGAGAAGCGTCTTTCCCCCACCTTCAAGGTCTCTCACAGCTCAGCCCCTCCAACTCTGTCCACTCATCACCCTTCCTGATGGCAGCTGCAGCCTTCAGCTTCTTACCCAAACATCTTCCCACTGCCTATCCTGCGTGGAATGCCCTTCCTGAACCAATCTGAAATGCCAATGCTCCCACCCTCTTCCTTCAAATCCCTCCTCCACCAGGATTAACTCACCAATTAGGCTGGCTAGGCTGAGCCACAGCTGGCATTTTATTTATCATAATATAAACATACAGATTTCAATGTATATTGCCATTCTCTGTATTTGACTGTATTGCATTCATCACTGTGTTATTAAGCTGTAAGATCACTAGGGTCAGAAAATATGGCTTCATGTATCTAAGTACAGAGGTAAGCACAATGGGGCCCTGATCCTGACCGGAGCTTTCAGGTGCCATAACAATACTCGTGTTAAATAGTATTAAGAAGAAAGTGGCTGTTTCCAGAGTATCCTGTGGTCTGGGACATGTGACTAGCACACAGAATGGTCAACTTGGGCCCCATGCTTATTCCTGATTGCCTAAGTTCTAGCCACATATGGCCCTTTTCCACAGAATGACAGCCAGCCAGCATTTTGAAGATCATTGCCTCTAAGTGGGGCCGAGCCAGCACTCGAGGTCCAAACACCCCTGATAACGTAAGCACACATGGATCAAGATCGAAATCTCGGGACATGTATTTAGTCTTCCTAGCAGGAGAGAGTATGAACATGGTGTCCTGCAATAGAAGCTGGATCAGGGAGATGGATTTTTAGCAGCATAGGTGTCAACTAGATTGCTGAGGGGATTGTCTGCCACTGATGAGACTATCTATGCTAACCACATGGGGGAATCATGGGGACTTTTACATCATGTGAGTGGAGCAGTGATTCTCCTCCCTAATGTATATATCTGTACTTACCACCCTGGTCTGTTTCATAGGCTGTGTAGCACCATTCGCACCTTTAATTACAACGTATTTCAAAGTGCTCTGCAGTCTGTCCAGGGAGATCACTGAAATGGGGCCACTGCTGGGGTGGAACACAGCAGCAGCCCTGCACCAGACATCGTAAGAGGCAAATGAAGAATTCCATATCTGGCTGAACTTCATGGGTGTAAAATCCCTTCTCTTGACACCTGAGCTGATGCTCCACTCTGCTAAAAAGAGCCGGGGGATTTTTAAGCACCACAGACGATCAGGATGGCAGCTTGACATCTCCTCCAAGAGCAGGCACCTCCATTAGCTCCCCAGCATGGGCTCAGGACTGGCTCAGCTAGAAGTGTGCCACCTACTGAATCGCCATTCTTCTGCAGCATCTCAGTGCCCCTCGGAAAGCTCCTATGTAAACACTGATGGCATCCTGTAGCATAGCCAGCCGGTTAGTCCAGGAATGTTTAGTCCTGACATGGTGGTGTGATATTAGGGCCAGTGATACTCAGACCTCTGTGGTTCAGCAGCCAAATTAGAAATCAGCATTACCCACAAAAGCCACGGTCATGTGAATTCCTTGTTTCATTTACAGTAGTGCAGTCTGATTGCATTTAAATGGTGTGATGGGGGAAATATTTAGTGTTATATTATTCGTACAGCCAGGGGCGGCCCTAGACTAGCTGCCAGCAACTGGCACCCTAGGCGAACCATGCAATCGGCGCCCCCACTGCCAAACCCCTCAACGATATTGTGCCACTATTTGGCGCCCCATTTAACTTGGTGCCCTAGGCGACCACCTAGGTCGCCTATATGGACAGGCCCCCCTGCACACAGCCAAATGACTGACCACGTATTATTATTTTATCAACTACCATTGGTTAATATCATAGTAAAAACATCCTGATTGATTAATAGCTAAGACTGGTTAACAATTAAATCACATAGTGTTTTAATATTGTGTGTGGCAAAGAGCCACATTAAAGAGCCACTTTCAGCTGGCGAGCCTCAGTCTGGGTATCACTGCAGTAGGCAGCATGGGCTGCAGTTATCAGCATGGGAGCTGGAGACTAGAGCAAACCCCAGGTCTGTCTGGGTCCTGCTGCCTTAATAAAAAGCTACCTTTATAGTCATTACAGCTGAGTCCTGTCTCCTTTCAGAGATGCTACAGGTGAGACTCTGCGTGGCTTGGGCATCAGACAGGTGGTATAGCAGCTGGTGGGGAGTGGGGAGCTGCTTTTCTTTTGTTCATTGAGGGACCCGATTAAGACTCTAGTTCTGTCGAGGACGAAGCTGTGCCTGCTGGAGATTCGGGTTTTTCTCTTCCGCGGCATTTGATAGGCCTTAAGACTACAGATGCCATGGTGAGTGCAGGAGGATGTGCTGCAGGAGAAACTAACCAGCTGTACACTGCAATACTTGGTGCCTCCCTCCACCTTTGAACACAGTTCACCAATTTTAGCCCTGTTGTAAGGGTTGAATCTGACTCATGCTCTGTGCTTGTGGAGTTAAGGGCTCTGTGAATGGCTTTATAATAGCCCCTGTGCTTAGTCGGTGGAGAGCGATTAAGCGGTTAACCATACAGAGCCCCCTGAAGAACGCATTCTGCATTAGAACTGGGGGGGAAATGGTTGCCCACAAGAACATGACATTTTGAATTTTTTTTCCCTGTCCCCGAACAAGACAAAACTCTTGAAAATCTTTATGAAGCAATAACCTGTAAAAAATGTGGACTATGTCAACTGAAATGCTTCATTAGATAATTTCAAACTGTTTTGATTTTTCCCTTTTATAAGCTTTTAATGTAAATTATTTAAATTTGGGAATAAAAATAATTTCCGATTTAAAAAAAACAAACCATTTGATTTGAAAATATTGAAAAAGGATTTTTTGACAATTTCTGAACTTTTTAATCCACATTTTTAATTCAAATCAGGAGATTTGGGGAGGCCAACCCTTTTCTTGCAAACAGTTTCAGTTTTGATTAATTGACATTTTCCCTTGACAAAATGTTTTGTTGGAAAGCTTCCAGCCTGCTCTACTCTTCATTCATTCTCATCTGTAGGATCCAAAACACTTTGCTCCTTTGTTACTGCATCCAGTGACAATGACCTTTCAGCACGTCTCGAGCCCTTGAGTTTGCCTCACCCTGATCCAATATGTGGGTTATTCACACCTTTCGGGACTGGATTTCCTTTTAAATGCATATGGCACAGTTGTAAATGCTAGATGCACAAGTCATTAATAATTATAGCCATGTTAGGCCTTGGAGCCCAATCTGTTCACTTGACCCTGGTCTGTTACATGGATTCAGACTAACCAGAAGTAACCGTAATGGGTTAGCAGATTTTTTCAGGGGCTCCACCCTGAAGTCTTCACTAAAGCAATAATCCAATTAACCATCAATGGGAGATTGAAGGTCTTATCTGATATTAATGGAAGCCCTTCCACTGACCTCATAAGCTTTGGATCATGCCTTGAATAAGTAATTCAGGTTCAGGCTCTAGAAATGTCCCAAGGTACAAAGTTGAAACCCTGACTTGAATCTGAAATTCCAGAGTCTAGGGTGTTTATCTGTAGGTTTGGGGCTGAAGCCATCTCTGATCTAAACATCCTGGGAATAGGGACTCTGTTTACAACAAGCTCCTTTTCCAGTCCCTGTAGTTTTGATCCCTGCCCTGAGAAGCCCTCAACTGTCTGAAATCTTTTCTTTTTCCCATTAAACCTTATTATAACCAGATCCAGCATGTCCCATGCCGAGGACCATAAATTGTCTAATGTTTCTTATTAATAATTATACTTAGTCTAGCCATGCCTCAAGCATAAGTCACAGCCATCGATTGCATAAACAGCTCCATTATTTATCTCTGTATTTATCTTCCTGACCCAAACCTTTCATGGCAAAGAAAAACATTTAATAAGTTACAGACACATGGCTAATAACAGCCTTCTGCTGCTGCTGTTTTCTTGGGCTCAAGAGAGTTTCTTTTGGCTGATGGATGATTGCTCGCTGGGCTGCATAGCTCACCTTTCAGAGGCAGGGTTTGTTCTGTCCCAAGAGACCAGCCACTGGCTTAGTTTAGTCACCCATGGAAAAGGTCAAAGGCAGAACAGATTAAGAAGGGGCTGGTGACTCAAGTGATTTATTTGTGGGGGAAGAGCTGGCTTCACCCCAAACTGTTTGTTCCTTGACTCTGAAAGTTTGCTTAGCAGAAGTGTTTTTCCATGGCCTCGACAGAGCCTTCTGTGAGTTGCTTTACCAGAGGCCATATATGTAACGAGACTGATGGACACCTCTATCACGATACAAGGCAATATTTAATCTATCTGCCCCCTCCCTGTTCTCACTCTACTAGCAACATTCACATCATCCCATGTTTGCATTGCCCTTTGATTAGAAGTCTATTTGCTCTATTATGTAACCGCTGTGTTACAGCAAACACTGACTTCTCTCTTCCTGAACAACTTGAGTTCACCGTGACTTGTCCCATCCACTGTCTATACCTTGGTGACATTTGTACATAGAATCCTAGGGCTGGAAGAGATCTCAGGAGATCATCGAGTCCAACCCCCTGCTAAAAGCAGGTCCAATCTCAGACAGTGTCCCACATTAGCAGTTCAGCAATTTTTGGCATGTCAGCTGGCTTGAGGAAAGGCTTCATGATGAACAGTGTCCTAATAAGAGCTACATCTCTTGGTACTGGGGAAGAGGGATGCAGATGAGGGCCTGGGATAGTTAGCAGCTGACAGCTTCTTTAATAGCACTTACATTGGACACAGATGTGACCAGGGATTGCTTTGGGGACTGCCAGAGCTAAAAGCATATGCTGCTATGGCTGGAGTCAAGACTTTCTAGCCTTGGTGAACTGGGTGCAGGGGGGACTCGTAACAGACTTACTCATGGGTTACCTGTACAAACCTCATTGCACGGCATAGTCCAGTAGCTACATGAATGAACTAGAAGTCAAAAGACCTGGATTCTATGTCTACAAGGCTATTAACTCAATGTTGGGCAAGTCAGTTCCCCGCTCTGTGCCTCAGTTTCCCTGTCAATAAAATAGGGATGATTTATATGGCTCTTTCTCTACAAAGTGCACAGGGATCTCTGGGAGGACAAGAGCTTTGCAAGAAGTAAGGATAAATATGAGTAACACTGACTTCACTCTCAGAAAACTCGGCAGTAAAATGAAAAGGCAGACTAAAATGAAGCTCATGATGGCTTAGCTGTCCACAAACATCTCTGCAGGTGATCAGAAAGAACAGCATGGGCTAAACCCTAGAAGGACAATACTGAGTCTAGCGAGAATTTCATCCACAAATTACATTGTGAACCTACAACAGGTGTGAATTCATGCTCTCAAAAGCAAGGAAATGCCGGAATGAAGGCTGATGCCAGATCCTTAATTGAGCTTCCTTAGGCGTGTGTATTATGATAGGCTCTAGTTACATTCTATTCCTGCCACACAAGTGCTGCTTCATTTGGTGCCCAGGACAGACAGTGCCCATTTAATGAGCAGCTATTCAGATGCCTTTTGAACCTCCCTGGAAACACAGCTTGTGACTGTGTGACCGTGATACTCTGCCTACCCTCCCACCCCACCCGCATCCAAGACAGGCTATTATATCTTCCCCTCCATGTGCTAGGTGCCAGCCAGGGGGGAAGATCTGTAAGCACAGAAGAGATGCTCCCTGCTCTCCGCTCCTGCCTCCAGCAGCACACAGATCCTGGTAGCCAGCAGGAGCAAGTGCGGAGTGAGCCCCGCCTCCCCCCCGCCCCTCAGTCACAGCTCTTGGGTCCCATGGGACATGAGGGCTGGCCAGGGGACTGGACAGGCCAAACCAGACCCTTGTGCCAGGTTGCAAATCCTGGAGCAGGGCCCAGTGCTGTGTGAGAGGGGCTGCTGAGCTGCTGCCCTGGAGTGAGCACAGACTTGTAGCCCCAGCCCCTGGGGACATGGGCGCCACCAGAGCCGCCACAGAGGAGGGACTCTCAAACACAGGAACAAGACATGGATAAATGGGGGAAGGGGGGTAAATCGCCCATCTTGGCAAAGCGGCCGCCTCAGACAGATGCTATACTGCCAAGTTGGCAGGTGAATGGGAGCACATAGACCCATGAAAAGTCTCAGCGGGCAGCTGCCACACTGGCCCCCTACCAAATAGCGCCCCTGAGTACTAGTGACTTCACTGAGCTGCACTTTTGCACGTCCAGTAAGCGAACTATCCAGCAGAGCTCAGATTCCTGCCACTACCCTCATCTCCTACTTCCAGCCCCCAGGCTGGGTAGTGTCAGCATCAGTCAGTCTCTTGGCTTTAGTATCTAGCTTTCCAGCCAGCTCAAGGCCCATTTTACAGATGGTAATGGAGGCATGGAGAGGCAAAATGACTTGCCCAAGGTTACACAGGAAGTCTATGGTGGAGCAGGGACTCAAGCCTGGTCTCTTGTTTCACAGGCCAGTACCCTAACCATCTGACCACGTCATCCTCCACTCCCTACCATCATCCTCCACTCCGCCACTCAGGCCAGTCCAAACAACTCGAGCAGGGAGTCATTTTCCTGAAGCAGGAAGGAAAGCAGTTCTGGCATCTCTCCTCCTTCCCTATGGCCTTTTCCCTCTTACTGCCCTCCCCCCCCAACTCCCTTCCTATGCTTCTGTCCGCCTTTTCATTCTCTGAGTCATTATTATTTGTATGAGCCCGGGACACATCACGCAAGGTGCTGTCCAAACCCACCACAAAAAGATGGTCCCTGCCCCACACAGCTTCCAATTTAAGTAGGAGACCAAGATAAAGCTGGAGAAACAGACAAGGTAGTACAAGGAAGCAATGAGACAGTATTAACAAAGGCAGGCTGAGCTCTGAGCCCACTCTGGGATGGTGGAGTTTTCTTACTGCCTCTGGTGCTGACACCCTCTGTACGGCTCTGAGCACAGCACAGAACCTCTCTGCTCCAGGAAGGGGAAGGTCAAACATTACCTGACTAGCTCCCAGGACTGCTGGCCACACGACCCTTCAGATCAGTTATCTAGGCCCTTCCACACTACAGTGGAGACCAACGGTCGTCGTCTTCTGCGCACAGAACCTGTGTCCACATGGAAATCTATGCCCATCTCCGACAGAGTTACTAGAGCCTGCAAGTCATGGGAGGTGGCAGTACTGCTCTACTTGGCGCCATTAGGCCTCAGCTGGAGCACTGTGTCCAACTTCACTCACTGATGCACAGGAAAGGTGTAAAGACACTGGAAAGGATGTGGAGGGGAGTGACAAGGATGATCAAAGGAATGAGATGCAAACCCTCAGAGCAAAGCCTGAAAGAACTGGGGATGGTTTGTTCGGAAAAAAGGAGATTAAAGGGAGACAGGATAACAGTCTTCAGAATACTTGAGAGGCTGCCATAAAAGAGATGGAGAAAAATTGTTCTGTCTTGACGCAGATGGCAGGAAAAGAGGCAAACTACGGCAGAGCAGTTACAGATTAAATCTCAGGGAAAGCTCTGTAAGAACAGCAGACTAATGGAACAATTGCAGCCCGCACTGAAAGGGTTAAATCCGAGTGTCACTAGTGACCAGTGCCTTACCACTCTATTTAATCCCTGACCGGTCAGAACTTCATGCCCCCATCCTTGGGCCTTGGGATGCGCACAGGGACAGCACTCATCAACTGCAAGACAACCAAGTTAGGGCCCAGATAAACCCTGGCTCTTGCTGAATGTGGCCAGGACCGAACTGGGAAGTTGGAGCACTGGAGAAAAATGAAGGATTAACAGTTTCTCATTTGCCCCCCTGCTGCATTTTGCTTTCTAATTACATGAAGGTTCCCTGACTGGGGGATTCCCAGAGGAGGCTGGCTAGCCATCTGCCTGGCTGGCTTAGACACAAGTCTTGTGTCTTGGCAGAGGGGTAGATTAAATGACCCTTGCAGTCCCTTCTAACCATACGGTTCTATTCCCACTTCAGTCTCCATCAACTCTGGGCTCCTTGGCCTAGAGCCTCATGTGATGTAGTGGGGGGTGCTGTACACTCTGGGGTATGTGGTCTACTCTTGTGGCCCTAGGTCCACTCTGGTTGGGCTGCGGGTGACCCCTACTGGCCTCTGTCTGTAAGCACTGCCCAAGGGCAGGGGGGTCGCCCTGATCAGAAGCATGTAGGCAATGGCCAGCGGAGACTTCTCACCTGACCAGGGGAAGGGGTTTAAACAAAGGAAGGAGTGTAGCTACCTGGGGGGGGATGAGCGTTCTGTGGTTTTGAGAAGGGGCAGTCTTGGCTGGGAAAACATGGAGAGAAGGGACTAAATTGGGTACTGGGGGACCAGGGGCCTGTGTACCCCTACCCCAAGGGGTCTAAGGCTGCCCGCCCCTTACTCAGATGTCCACAACAGACCCAGGCTGTGCTGTATCTCTGAGAAGCAATAAAACCTCTCTAATCTACTGGCTGGCAGAGTCACATCTTGCTGTGGACAGGGGTGCAGGGTCAGGATCAGGGCATCCCCCCCCGCACCGTCACACCTCAAAAGGTGCAGTGCAGCTGATCTCAATGGGAGTCAGGTAGCTAAACACCTGTGAGGGGGTGGGCCCTCCTAATGGAGGGCGGTGCATTCACTTACAGCTGAAACACATAACTACTGCTCTCTGCAAAGTGCTGAGATCCATCTGGGGGAGGAGAGAGTTGTTTCTGAGTTGCTCTCTTCATAGTTCCCTTTTTCTTTTTAAATTAAATGAAGCGCAGACTCACAAGAAAGCCAGGATAATGCAAGTGGATTAACTGTCTTCTGCCCAAGGATGGGCCATAAATCCTTCTAGAGAGAGACTTTGCTTTACTTGCCTCATGGAGGAAGAAAAGGAGACACATTAGTGTCTGGGCATTTGTTCTCCTTGGCTGGGACAGCTCGGGAGGGGGACTTCACAGGAATCAGATTCAGGAGTTTTCGGATGGTAGGGCCAAATCCTCCACAGGTGTAAATTGTCATCATTGAGCTGACTTGAATGATTCCAGCTGAGGCTTGGGCCCTTAAAGTCACCCTTTATTATTTTTCTTACTGCTGCAAGATTGCTTGCTGATCCAGGCAAATCCCCTCCTCCACTCCCTGCCCCTTACGCTCTCCAGGCAGGATACTAACATCACCTAACAGGGCCAAGGTGGTTGGACATTACACAGGCTTTTGTCAACCCTGGGAGCTGGGGAATCCAAGGCCACTTCTCCCAGCAGCCCCTTGGAATCTCCTACACACGGTGATCGGAGAGAATCCTCTGGACTCAGAGGGTGCCTGCACTAGCCTTTGACATCTGAGGTCAATCCTGACTTGGGAGGGTTCTGGATCTAAACCCCCAATTTATGGGGATCACAAACCCACACACAAGGAGAGGAGTATTTCAGTTTCAGCACTGAAACAACAGAGGGGTGTGCACAAAGCTCCCCCCCCCCCAAGCTAGGCCAAGCTCAAGATGGTGTTGAGAGCCCCTCTCCTTCATTGCATCTGGACATTTTCAAAGGAAAGAAGCTGCCTTGGAGATAACAGGCACCTGGTGTTAGGTTGCAAGCCAAGGCAGAGTGTAGCAAAGAGCCACACAAGACCAGATGAACCATACTGGCTCAGCAAAGGGACACCCACTCAGATAGCCCAATGAAAGGGATAGGACCTCCCAGTTAAGCCATGCCTTGCAGCCCAGCAAAGAAGGGATTAAAACTGATTGCCACTAGTGACCAGTGCCTTACCACGCTATTCGTTCACTTTAATCCCTGACTTTCAGCTGTCAGAACTTCAGGCCCCTGTCCATGGGCCCTGGGATGTGCACAGGGACAGCACTCATCAGCTGCAAGACAACCCAGATAAACCTTGGCCCGTGCTGAACGTGGCCAGGACCGAACTGGGAAGTCAGAGCGCTGGAGGAAAATGAATCCTTAGTAGAGTTTCTCATTTGCTCCCCTGCCACATTTTGCTTTTTAATTACACTTGGTTGGAAGTCAGCACAATGCCAGGTAGGTGGCACCAGCACAAGTAAGCCCAAGCACTCAAGGCAGGAGAAGCAAGGCTTTCAACGAGGCTGGCTACGGGTGGGCAGCAGGACTGGGAGGAGCTTGGTCTGAGGGACCCATAACCATCCCCCCCCCCCCAACAGTTTGCTTTGAAAAATCAGCTCATGCAAATATGGCCAGAAAGGGCCAATGGGAAGAAATGGGTGCTGTTAACACGCACAGGGACTGATACCATCCATAATGAGGCTTGGTGAGAAACAGAGCAGCTTTGCCATGCCAAGGAGGTGCCAAATGATACTATCCAGGAGATTTCCCCCCTAGCTCTTCTTGGCTATCCAAAGGCAGGTACCTAAACCCAGGCACAGGCACCTGAAGAAGTAGCCTGAAGCCCAGCCATACTGAGGCCTGTAGCTCTATTTGGATATCTTACCTCTAGGAAAGCTGGTGAAAGGGGCCCAGGTTGCTAACCCTGCAGAATATGGTCCTCTGCCTATCCATACGCTAGGTACGGTGTGGGCCACAGAGGGCTGAGCTGGTGGAACTAGTTCTAGTGGAGGGAGAGTAAGGCCTTTTCTGCACTGGGGATGGCAGCCACTTATAGACAGGAACTGGTAGAAACCCCTATCTGAAATAAGGGTGGGCTGCCCCTGTACAAGTCCTGGCTTAGCCTGTTTACACCAAGGGGTTGCAGCCACATTGGTGACTGGGCACCAGTGGCTGCAAATGCAGCAAATCCCCACTCTGAACAAGGCTCAAGTAAGATTCCATGGCCCATTCGAATGTCAGCCTCTGAGCTGGGGTTGCTAACGAGAAGGCTGGGCCAAAGAATGGATTTTAGCATCATGACCTATCCACTGTGATCTGGATTGAGACCACCAGCCTCTGGGCACAGGGGCCAAAGTGCTGCTAGATATCAACTCCTGCCATTCCAGCGCCCTGGAGAGGTGAAGCTGCATTAACGCTCCTCACAAAACCCACAGGGCGGAAGAGGGACTTTTGGCCAGTGGAAAAGAGCAAACGAAGGAAAAAGTTCTGTTCCCACGAGATGGCTTCCTCATCGGTGGAGACCACAAGGAGCTTAGCAAGGGTTCCCTTGGAGAGCTACTGAACCTGCTCTGATCAATCCACACAGGAAGTTTCTGGCGTGGCCCTTTGAACCACTTGTGTGCAATAGCACCAGCAATTCTGCAAGTAAGGGGGCTTAAGGAATGTCAAACTGTTCCTGGGGCCAGCTGATTACTAAGTGAAGTGAGTCTTTTCCTGAGCTCTGGAGAAGGGTCATAAACTCCCTCTCAGCCCCAGAGATTTCTGATCTCTAAGCAGCAGATTGCCTCCCTGGGGGTAGGAAGAGTGGCTGTTCTGACCAACACCCGCAGAGAGAGACACAAAACAGCTTCTTGACTCAACATGTCATTGCCCATCCAGCTTAACCTCATGAGCTGCCAGGGGAGTGAGGCTCTGAACTTTCTGACCCACTGAAAAAAACATAGTAGCCTCTTAAGAAGCAGACAGAGGTTTGGTGCAGTCTCTGCACCAAAGGGCCTAGGAAGGGGAAGAGGTAACACAGGCTTCCTGGAGCCAGCAGCTGCTGACAACAAAAATGTGTTTTGCTTCTGCTTCAAGATTAAGATGTAGTAAGAAGGGATCTTAGGTTAAAAGTTTAACTAGCATATCACATAGATCATATGGCACACATTCATAACTTCATGGTGACAGCCTGGATAGAATTCAGGTTCTCTCTGTTCCAAAGAGAAGAAATCCAGAGGCCTCTATAACTGGAGCTAAAGGAGAATCTCCACTAGGTGTTAGCAGTATAGGATCTATGACACATAGCAGATTAGTGGCCAGATAAGATGGGCAAAGGTGCTTGATGACCTATACGACTTGGCTCTGTGGTTTTTCATGGCTATATCACCATCATGTATGCCATACAAACACGTGTGAATTGGGACAACATAAGTCATTCTCTGCAATCAACAGTGCCCCTTCTAGGTTCCTTATTGTGGCTTGTGGTGGGGGGGTAATTTACCTGCATGACTTTGATGGGGTGAAAGGACAGGTGTGGGAAGCAGTTGTGACTTCCTTGCTTTGTTTGAGGCAGGTTCCAGATGACTCAGAGTAAGTCCTAGGATACCAAGGGCCCCTCTGCCCACACAGTCCCCAGCAAGCATCCCTGCCAACCTTCGCCAAGGCCAGGCAGTGGGTTTCCCAGACTGATGGCTTGTGCACAGGCTGTTTAGCTACATGTCCCTGAGCAATAGCAGCCCCAGCTCACCCCACCTGGGCCCATCTGCCAGCAAGCTCCATTGGCTCCATTTTGAATAGCTATCGTGGGGAGCGGGCATCCTGGCAGGCCTAGGAGTGTCTCCTCTCCCTGTGAAAGGAGCTGAGGGGGGAGGGACTAGCAGTTTCTGGAAGGATGGGGAGCCACAGGATGCAGGGGCTTAAGCTGTGTGTGGTTGCCTGGACAGAGGATTCATGCAGCTTCCACTAGCCACCCCCACCTTCCTGCCTCCTCCCCAACCCAGCAGCCCTCTCCTCCTTCCCTCCCAGACTTCCAACTCAGAGAACCCCCTTTTCCCTGCCATACTCTCCAAATCCAGTGACTGCCTTCCCCTTGCCTCCAAACCTAGCAAGCTCCACTCTGTCTCTCCTCCAAGCAGAAACAAGACAACCCCCCTTCCCCTCCCACTCAGGCCCATAAGAGGGAGGGCTAACCCCTACTGAGACAACACCTTTCCTCTCCCCTAGCCCTGCTCAGGCCCTTAAGAGGGAGGGCTAACTCCTAGTGAGACAACTCCCTTCCCCCCACCAGCCCTGCTCAGGCCCATAAGAGGGAGGGCTAACTGGCTAACCCCTTGTGAGCCATGCAACTGCACCAAGCAGGTACTTGTGCCAAGCAGCCAAGCCCCTCGTGCTGGCTGCTCCCTTTCCAAACACACAGGGCTCTGCCCGCAGAGGCTCCAGGTCGGCGGTGAAGATCAGGTTGAAAGCAGGGCTGTGGGGTGACAAGAGGGAGACTGGGGTGTTCAGAGCTCACAGACTGAGCTGGTCACGCAGAGCTGATGGAACCAAAGGTCTGAGGCACATTCTGTGTCACAGCTGCTTAAACCGAGGCAGCTGATTGAAGTTCCCCCAGTAAGTGGGGAGTAATAAAGGGAGCAAATGAAACAGGATGCAGCAAATTGCTGGCAGCTACTTCCCACATTCTCAGTATCCAGGGGAACAACTGCCTGACAAAAGGTTTGGAGCTTTGAGATGAAATGGTCAAAGGTGTTTTTATTGGATTTCCGCTCTGCCTTCTCTCCGCAGCGGTCACTGAAATCACTGCAACCAGGGGCCCTTCTCCTCCACCCAGTGGATCAGGCTTTGCTCAGATGTTCTGGCAGGGCTCATTTGTTTGGCATTCCCCATCATCAGTTACATTTTGTATCATCTGTGGCACCAGAGCTGCCACTTGTTCCCCATCTGTGCCCTGACCATTGTTCTCCCTCCAGGGTACAGCCAATCCTCCCCTGCTGGTCAGTCACCCTGCTGTGCAGTTTGAGCGGGGGAGCCTCAGCAGGGATGGATGATTGCTCACAGTGATTTTAACATATTGGAGCCCTCAGCATTAGCTGCAGAAGGACAGATGAGGGGCTCCCCTCCCCTCAGGGGTCACTCACCACACACAGAGCCCTGGAATGATTGCAATAGCCACAGATGGGCCCCCAGGAAGTCATTAACTCAGGGCCTGGCACAGTCTCCGTTCATCTTCAGAGATGGCACTGCCTGGATGCCTCTGTGCTTATCACCATGCGCTCTCTCCTGCAGACCTTTCAGAGTTAGGTGTCCTCCACTGAAACCACCTGTTACAGTGGTTCTCAGAAGTGGCTCCATTTCGATTTTCAAGTATCTAAAAGGCTGTCACAAGGAGGGGGGAGAAAAATTGTTCTCCTTGGCCTCTGATGACAGGACAAGAAGCAATGGGCCTAAATTGCAGCAAGGGAGGTTTAGGTTGGACATTAGGAAAACTTCCTGTCAGGGTGGTTGAACACTGGAATAAATTGCCTAGGGGGTGTGTGGAATCTCCATCTCTGGAGATATTTAAGAGCAGATTAGATAGACATCTATCAGGGATGGTCTAGAGCTGTGTTTCTCAAACTGAGGCAGTCAGAGGTGGGCTGTGGAGAACAACAGAGTTCAAAATGGCCATCCTTAAAGGGGCAGACAACATTTTTTTTTCCCCCTCAACAAAAAATCCTTGGTGTTCCAGGACCTGCCACAAACTGCCATCAGCTTCTCAGCCCTGGATGAGGAACCCCATGCAGGCAGGGCACCCACTGCAGCAGGCTTATTCTGCACCAAGACACAGGCCACTGGTGGCAAATCATGTAGCCTTGTGCCAGGCCCACCTTCTCTCAGGCTGTTCCTGGCCCCAAAGCTGTTGTGCTTCACAGCCAGCAGGGCTCTTTAGCCCATCCCCCAAGCCTAGCACCTGCTGGGAGCATAGTAGGGAGAGGCCAAGTGAGCCCATAGCAGCCTGTTAACCCTTCCTCAGCCAGGGTGGGGTTGGTATACCCCTATCACACATCCAGCTGAATAATAACCTGTCCTGAGCATGTCGACAGGGATGAACATTGCTTCCCTATAAACAGCACCTTTTATCTAGCCACCTGGGAGTGCTTTTCAGACACTGATTAAGCCTCAACACCCTTGTGAGGTATCACCCCTCTTTTACAGCTGAGGAAATGGAGGCAAATAGAGGTTAAATGACTTGCCCAAGGTCACCCAGCAAAGCAGTGGCAGAGTTGGGAGCAAACTAGGAATGTGACCAGCCAGCAGCATTTGCTGCCTGCCTACAACATGGAGCACTTTTGTCTGTCTAGCTTGCAGCTGGCATCGCTACCATGCTGTCCAGCTGTGAGATGGATGAATAACAAAAGGATGAATGTGGAAGACAAAAAGCAAGAGAAATGGGGTCAACAGCTCTCCAAAGGAACCCCTGGTAGGACCGAGTAACTGTTCTTGTTTTCCCTCCCAAGTGGCACTCCATGGACAGCGGCAGCGGTGTGTTTCATTACCAGAAGGGGGCTTGAGAACAGGAGATGCTTTGTGTGGTTTCGAGGATCCATTTCATTTCATTCCCACCCCGATTCGCTTGCGGCACTGAGCTGCTTCAATAGCTCTGTTTTGTTTTGTCAGGTCTTTTTCCCACTGGGTGGCTTTTCCAGGGAATTGCTTTCGCCTCCATCACCCCTCTGCAGTAACCCCTGACTGCAACGAGCCAGGGAAATCAGACCCTTCCTGCTGTTCTATTCTACATTGGCTGTCAGCCCCCTCCCTCGCGGGGGTATATGAGCCCAGAGCACTCTCCATACCGCAGCGAGTGACACGACTAACCTGTCACCCACGAGTCAGTCTCTCCTGCTAGAATTGTGTGTGCAACAAAGGGGCTTTCGGGTTTTGAATGCTCAGGGTTTATATTGGAGAAGTTTGCCTTGCAGAATATGCAGAGATTTGGGATGGTCCTCAGGCCCTCAGGGAATTTGTTCCAGTCTCAGACCAGCTCCAGGGTGAGCTCCATCTCCAGCACACACAAGCTTTTCCCTGACGATAGAAAGGGGCTATTGTGAACTTCCTGAGGTGGGGCTGGGTCCCCCACCTGTTGGGGAGGGATTCCCAGATGGTTTGGATGGGACTCTCCCCTCAGGTTTTATTTCAGTGGAGTACAAGGGGCTCTCTGCCATTCTTGGATCCTGGCTTTGCATTGCCAACTCAGACGGGTAGTGTTTTAGACCCAGTTTGCACTGTTGTCACTACACGGGGTGCAGAGCAACAGTGAACCAGGCCTTTGGTGTACAAACCATGTCTACATGGCAAGTTAGTCCTGCACAATGGGGTGTAACTTGAGTGCTGGTAGTCAGCGTGAAGCTAACTAGATGTAGTATGGTGTAGCTAGATGCATCCATGGCAGACAGGGGGCCTGATTTGCTGGCCCCGACCTACCAAAAGTGCCTTCATTGGTGGCGACCAGCAGCATTAAAGCAGCCCAGCTGAGACAGTGACCCAGTCCTGGGGGAGGACGTTTATTTATAGAGGATACAGGAATTTTTTTGCCAATGGCCCTCCTGGTGGACAGTTGCCACCACCAGGGGAGTCACAGATGCATCTGCCGTTGGGTCATCAGACCTGAAACCCAATGTGCAGCAAGCCCATTTGGCTAAGCTGTGTCATGCTTTGTCAAGGTTTTTGGAGAGACCTGTGTCCCTGTCACTGCAGGTCTGGCTGTTTCAAATGGCACCGACATTGCATTCGACCTGGAAGCAGATATGCAGGAGGGGCTCCTTTACAGACCAAATACCTACTTCTCTTATACCACTCTATCCCCCTGCTGCATCTGCATACACGCCAGAAACATGTGCCAGCCCTCTCACCCGCCACAGGGCTGTGGTTCTCAGCCTCGCCAGGCTGCTGCACCCCTTTCAGGAGTCTGACTTGTTTTGCACACCCCCAGTGAAAAACTCAGGCTTTGACTTTCTGCCCTGGGTGCCAGTGATCCCAGTAAAACGAACTTGCCCACCATTTGCGATATAGGATATAGAGCAATATAAACAAGCCATTGTCTGGGTGGAATTTTAGTTTGTACTAAGTTCACTGGTGTTTTCTTTGCAGCCTGTAGTAAAACCAGGCAAATCTCTAGATGCACTGATGTACTCCTGCAAGACCTTTGAGAACCACTGCCTAGGGGACACTCCTGTTGCTATTTTGCTTCACCCTTTACTCAGTCAATGAATCAAGCCCTCTAGTGTAATTCTCAAAGACAAGCTCTATCTTCCGGAGCAAAGATGCTCAGAGACTCGAAGGATGCATGCATGAATCTCGAGGTGGAGAGAGGGTAAGATACAACAAACACAGAAAGGTAGGACTCCACACAACCAACACAGATGAGATGGATGCTCTGTGCCACACCGATTGAGAGCTCCTTTGATACACATTAAGTACTTTAAATAACCCACTCCATAACAAGAGAGAGTAAGAAGTAACAACTGGAAAGTTACAGATTTCCAATAATTCCCCAAGGGCTGCATTCAAAGGAAGCTACAATTTACCTTCCTTCTGAACACGCTGGGGCTTGTGATTGCTTCAGACTTCTTGTGCTTTGTCCAGGTACCTTCCCTCCTCCCCCTCAGCAGACCAGACACAGAATTCATCTGAAAAAGTCCTGGCCTGTGTCAGCCTTTTTAAAAGCTCTGCTTGGAGTTTATTCCAATCCCTCTAAGCTCTGAGGTCACCTTTGTTCCCTTTCACTTTTAGTGCAATTTGCAGCTAATGCAAGAGAATGGCTATTGGCTCAGGCTACAGGGAGGCTCCTGGTAGCTGGGTGCTGTGAGCCTGCTTTAATCACAAGGTACTTCCCACAGACAGCTCTGCTAATGCATGAAGTGAAAGGCAGCGAGGCACTTGGCCCAGGACTCCCTCCTCGGTTATCCTTGGTCTCAGGTGAAG
This sequence comes from Pelochelys cantorii, assembly GCA_032595735.1. Classification (NCBI taxonomy): domain Eukaryota; kingdom Metazoa; phylum Chordata; order Testudines; family Trionychidae; genus Pelochelys; species Pelochelys cantorii. The sequence continues at coordinate 20,069,984 of CM064344.1, forward strand.
CAGTTTGAACGCCCATAGCACAGGACCTGCTTTCACCCCTTAGGCCAGCAACACAGACCAGACCGTAGGCAATCTTTGAAGATGAAGACATGCACTAGTGCACCTTCCCCCGGTCAGACAGAGAGCGAAGCACTGAGGGTGATGAACAGAGCCCTCTTCCTGCCTCCTACAGGTGGAGGACACCCAGGCTCGACAAGGGCTGGATCTAACCCCCACAGAACTAGGAGTGCTCCTACAAACAAGTTACACAAAGGGCTGGGAGCCATGCTATGTGAGAGTCAGGCCCCTGTGCATCATTGGTGTGAAAATCTGTCCAAGACCAACTCCTGACAGGTTCAGTCACGGCTGGTCCATGGAAGACTGTCTTCTCCTTTACCTGAAACAGACAAGGATCCATCCATACTAGACTCTTCCTGAAGTTCCCCACCATTGCACGTTAGCGTAGACTAGCTGTCGGGGTTTTTGATGCTGTCCCACTTCACAGATTTCAAGGCCAGAAGAAACCACTGTGATCGTCTTCTCTGACCCGACACAGGTCAGTGAACATCCCTAAATTATTCCTAGAGCAGATCTTTCACTAGGACTCCATGAACCACCCTTGGTAACCCATTCCAATGGCTATTACCCACACTGTGAAAGATACACACTTTAAGGGCAGTTAGAATATGCATTTAAATGGGGTTAGAGCAACTCTAGATGACCTAGTAGTTTTTAATGTTGGCAGTGATCAGTTCTCTGACTACTCTAGAGTTTCCTTCATTGCCATCACCAGTGGGACATTAGACAAGCTCCCCCCAAATCCAGCCTGTTCTTAGGAAACCAGCCACCAATCTCATAATCCCACTGCCCTGTCCTGTACCTCAAATCCCAAGGCAAAAGCATAGGGCACAGCCATACAATCCAGCTGCTGCCAACATTCTGGAGTCCTTAGATCAGGTGACATCATGGAAGAGGTTTGGGTAGCACACAGGGCTGATTTCATGGCTATGGACAGCCACCCAACATCTCTGCTCATCCTGCCTGAGGTACCTGTAGGCCTACAACACAGTGAACTACAAAGATGCTACTGACTCAGCTGGCTGGGATGTGGCTTAGCTTTATCCTGAGCCAAACCTTTATCATTGTGGATTAGCAACAGGCAACTTGCCTCTGTTCTTCCAGACCTACCAAATGAGGAGCACACCTGGGATCTATCCTGCTCTGTAACACATGCTCCAGGCCTGGAGGAGACTGATGTTAGAGTCCATGGCTACCACCAGCCTGCAAATAGCACCTAGCTTTCTATCTCCTGCCCAGCAGATGAATGACCATTAGCTCAGCTGAGTGTCCAACCCTGATGATTTTTCTAGAGACCATGTTCCTCCTTACACCCACAAAAGGACGGACTCCTAATCTAGCCCAGTGTTTCTTAAACTATGTTCCGCGGAACACTGGTGTTCTGTGAACAACGTGCAGGTGTGCTAGAATTATAGAATCATAGAACCATAGAGCTGAAAGAGACCTCAGGAGGTCATCAAGTCCAGCCCCCTGCTCTAGGCAGGACCAATCCCAACTAGATCAACCCAGTCAGGGCTTTGTCAAGCCGAGACTTAAATACCTCTAGGGATGGAGACCTATTTCCCTAGGTAACCCATTCCAGTGTTTCACCACTCTCCTAGTGAAATAGTTTTTCCTAATATCCAACCCGGACCTCTCCCACCACAACTTAAGACCATTGCTCCTTGTTCTGCCATCCGTCACCACTGAGAACAGCCTTTCTCCATCCTCGTTGGAACCTCCCTTCAGGAAGTTGAAGGCTGCCATCAAATCCCCCCTCACTCTTCGCTTCTGCAGACTAAACAGACCCAACTCCCTCAGCCTCTCCTCATAGGTCATATGCTCCAGTCCCCTAATCATTTTGGTTGCCAGAACTGGACACAATACTCCAGATGTGGCCTCACCAGAGCCAAATAAAGGGGACTAATGACATCTCTGGATCTGCTGGCAATGCTCCTCTTAATGCAACCTAATATGCCATTAGCCTTCTTGGCTACAAGGGCACGCTATTGACTCATATCCAGCTTCTCATCCACTGTAACCCCCAGGTCCTTTTCTGCAGAACTACTACTTAGCTGGTTGGTCCCCGGCCTGTAATAATGCTTGGGATTCTTCCGTCCCAAGTGCAGGACTCTGCACTTGTCCTTGTTGAACCTCATCAGATTTCTTGTGGCCCAATCCTCCAGTTTGTCTAAGTCACTCTGGACTCTATCCCTGCCCTCCAGCGTATCTACCTCTCCCCCTAGCTTAGTGTCATCTGCAAACTTGCTGAGGGTGCAATCCATCCCCTCATCCAGGTCATTAATAAAGATATTGAACAAAACCCGTCCTAGAACTGAACCTTGGGGCACTCCGCTAGAAACCGACTGCCATCCTGACATCGAGCCGTTGATCACTACCCGCTGGGCCCGGCCTTCTAGCCAGCTTTCTATCCATCTTACCATCCATTTATCCAATCCACATTCCCTTAACTTGCTGGCAAGAATATTATGGGAGACCGTATCAAAAGCCTTGCTAAAGTCAAGGTATATCACATCCACTGACTTTCCCATGTCCACAGAGCCAGTTACCTCATCATAGAAGCTAATCAGATTGGTCAGGCACGACCTGCCCTTTGTGAATCCATGCTGACTATTCCTAATCACTTTCCTCTCCTCCAGGTGCCTCAAAATGGATTCCTTAAGGATCCCTTCCATGATTTTTCCGGGAACCGAGGTAAGACTGACCGGCCTATAGTTCCCTGGATCATCCTTCTTGCCTTTTTTGAAGATGGGCACTACATTTGCCTTTTTCCAATCATCCGGGATCTCTCCCGATCTCCACGACTTTTCAAAGATAATGGCCAAAGGCTCCTCAATGACATTTGCCATTACCCTCAGTACCCTCGGATGCATTAAGTCCGGACCCAATAAAGAGGAATAATCACATCTCTGGATCTGCTGGCAATGCTCCTCTTAATGCAACCTAATATGCCATTAGCCTTCTTGGCTCGTGTATGTTTAGCTTTTCTAAATAGTTCCTAACCTGTTCTTTACCCACTAAGGGCTGTTGATCTTCATCCCATCTTGCGTCACTTAGTGCATTAGTCCGTGAGCCCACCTTGTCCATGAATACAGAGGCAAAGAAAGCATTGAGTACTTCAGCTTTCCCCACATCATCTGTCACTAGGTTACCTCCTTCATCCAGTAGGGGCCCCACACCCTCTCTGATCACCTTCTTCTTGTTAACATGCCTGTAGAAACCTTTCTTGTTATCCTTCACATCCTTAGCCAGTTGCAATTCCATTTGCGCTTTCGCCTTCCTGATAACCCCCTGGCATTCTCGAGCTATACATTTAAACCCCTCCCTGGTCATTTGTCCAAGTTTCCACTTTTTGTGCTGTGACCTCTGTGACGTAGTGGGGGTACCTTGCTGGTTGCTATGCTGGGCAGTGGGTTGTCAGTGACCTCCACTGGCTGCTGTCTGCAGCACGGCCCAGCAGGGCAGGGGATGAGTCTTTATGCAAGGGGGCTTCAAAACTCGTCAGACAAGTATCTCCCATGGAGCAGAACAATGGGAAGAAGGGGAGTGGAGCCCTGGCTGGAGCAGGGCTGGAGGTGAGTTAGTTAGATTTCTGTCTGGAATCATGGAGGAGACAGCCTAGGGAAGGGGCTGGAATTTAGGGGCCCAGGCCCCCCCATCTCAAGGGGGGCTGAGGCATCCTAGGCTGCCCTGTAACCAGATTACATCTGTGCTGTGCTGTATCCTGGAGAAGCAATAAACTCCCTCTATTCTACTGGCTGGTGGAGTCTGTCCGTGCCATTACGGGGGTGCAGGAGTCGGGGGACCCCGACGCGCTGCCACAGTGGTGTCAGGAGCAGGATGCACTGCACCCCGCGGATGGAGCTCCCAGCAGCAAGTGACAAGGCGCAGTAGAAGCAAGGGCCTTAGAGCCAGGCGTGCTGGAGACATAGTGAAGCGGTTCCTGAGAATCGTGGGGCGCAGCAGCACTAGACTGGTGAGTCTGCACCGAGGGGACCAGCGGGGAGATGGCCTACACCCAACTCCTGAAGGCAGAGCTGGTGAAGCTGTGCAGAGAGAGGGGCTTGCCTGTGCAGAGCGCAACCAAGGCCCAGCTAATACCCCGGCTGGAAGAGAATGACCAGCCACAGGGCTGGGATCCTGTCCCAGTGGGGAACAGCCAGACCCCCCCTGGGAGCGTGTCAGGCTCTGAGGGTGGGCGGAGCACTGGAACCCACCGGAGAGATGGGACAGCCTCCCAGGGGAACTCTGCAAGCCGTAGTCCGCCCAGGGGAGGGTCCAACCCAGCGGAGCTGCGGCGGCTGGAGATCCAGCTGCAGATGAAGGAATTGGAAGTCCAGGACCGCAGAGAGCAGCGACAGCATGAGCTGGCCATGGCAGAGCGGAGAAGCGTTAGGGCCCCGGTTGCGCCAAGTGCAGACGGGGCCCCCCCCAGCTGCCAGACACTTGGAGAAGCTCGTGGTGGCCCAACTGAAGGATGTGGGTGACATAGACGGGTTCCTCAGCTCCTTTGAGAGGGCCTGTGGACTGCAACGGGTCCCCACAGCTGACTGGCTACAGGAGCTCATCCCCACTCTGAACCAGGAGGCTGCCGGGGTGCTCAATCAGCTGGAGGACCTACAGCCAGGGGATTATAACCGAGTCAAGGAGGCCCTGCTGCACAAGTTCGGGCTGACTCCCGAGATGTACAGGAAAAAGTTCCGGGGGGTGCAGAAGGAGCCACGGGAGACCTTTGTGGATCTGGCCTCCCGCCTGGCGCAATACTGCCGCAAGTGGGTGTCTGGAGTCGGAGCCCAGACCACAGAGGACCTGCTCAAGTTGGTCATGGTGGAGCAGTTCTATGAAGCATGCACACCCAGCCTGAGGCTGTGGCTCAAGGACCGAAGTCCGGAGAACCCCCAGGAAGCTGGGAGACTGGCGGACGAGTTCACGGAGAGCCGGTCCGGGTGTGAACGGGAGTCCCGGAGAGAGAAGGAATCGCGCCGAGACCGGATCTCGGCTGAGCGGCGGAGAGAGTGATCTACGAGGCGAGCCCAAGAGACAAGTCATCTACGCCCCAGAGAACCAGCCAGGGCCTGGACAGAGACAGCTCAAAGGGGCCCGCAGGGCCTAACTTGCCATCACTGTGGGCAAAAAGGCCACAAGAGGGCTCAGTGCACCAGGCACCAAGACCTGGGATTTCCCAGGGTTAACTGGCTGGAGCTGGGGGAAGGGCAGGCTGCCCCAGAGGCAGGGGCCAGCAGGCAAACCTCAGCTCAGAGTGGGTGGGGAGGACGCTCAGTGCACCTCCCCTGGTAGGTCTGACCCTTGGGAGGCAGATTTCTCCATGTACCGGGTGGGGGCAGGACGGCCCCTGCGGAGCGAGTGCCTCGTACCCCTGGAGGTGGATGGTAGGAAGGTGACGGGTTTCTGGGACACGGGGGCAAAGGTGATGCTGGCCCGATCCGACATAGTGGCCCCAGACCGGGAACTACCCCACACTCAGCTGACCCTGAAGGGCATAGACGGGACCCCATTTAAGGTACCCATAGCCAGGGTGCATCTGAAATGGGAGTCCAAGGAGGGCCCCAAGGAAGTGGGGGTACACCCGCACTTGCCCACGGAGGTGCTGATGGGGGGTGACCTAGAGGAGTGGCCAGACGGACCCCACAGGACCCTGGTCACCACCCGTAGCCAGAGCCAGCAAGGGGCTGGCACCCCGGAACTCGAGGAGGTTCCCCAACAGGGAGCCCAGGGCCCCATCCCAGCAGACATGGAGTCGGACCGAGGCAGTGGGGGGGAACACGCCCCTGTCCCAGCACCAGCCGCTGAATTCCAGGCGGAGGTGCGGGCGGATCCCTCCTTGCAGGCCCTGAGGGACCGGGCCGACCTGGGCGCAGCTCAACCCCTGGGGGGAGAAGTTCCGGTGGGAGAAGGGATTTCTGTACCGGGAATGGCTTCCCCCCGGGAAGGCAGGGGAGTGGGGGCTCCAGCGGCAGCTGGTGGTCCCCCAAAGGTATCGCCGTAAGCTGCTATACCTGGCCCATGACATCCCGTTCTCGGGACACCGGGGGATCCGGAGCACGCGGCTGAGGCTGCTCCAACACTTCTACTGGCCGGGGATATTTGCAGCCGTGCAGCGGTACTGCCGGTCCTGCGACTCCTGCCAGAGGGGCGGGAAGGCCCAAGACGGGAGGAAAGCTGCTTGGGGGCCCCTACCCCGTATAGAGGAGCCCCTGGGCTTGCTGAGAGAGTTATGGGAGGGGAAGACTCCCTGGATGGAGCGTCGGGGGTGGAAGACGTCCTGGCTTTCCGGGAAAGACGCGCTGAGCTCATGGCCCCAGCCCGAGAGACCCTGGCCAGAGATCAAGGCCAGTGGGAGGGTGGATGCGACCACAGAGGACAGGCCTGTGCCAGAGTGGTGCAGCAAGTGGACAGAGGGAAGCCAATTCATGTGGGGCCTCGCTGCGGCCGGCCCGAGCCAAGGGGAGCACCCATGTCCCCAGGGCGGGTTCCCACGCAGAGGACCCGAACTTCCCTAGGTCACGAGCGGAGTGACCCTGCTCAGTTCGCTCTCGGAGGGGGGAGAACTGTGATGTAGTGGGGGGTACCTTGTTGGTTGCTATGCTGGGCAGTGGGTTGTCAGTGACCTCCATTGGCTGCTGTCTGCAGCATGGCCCAGCAGGGCAGGGGATGAGTCTTTATGCAAGGGGGCTTCGAAACTTGTCAGACAGGTATCTCCCATGGAGCAGAACAATGGGAAGAAGGGGAGTGGAGCCCTTGGCTGGAGGAGGGCTGGAGGTGAGTTAGTTAGGTTTCTGTCTGGAATCACGGAGGAGACGGCCTAGGGAAGGGGCTGGAATTTAGGGGCCCAGGCCCCCCCATCTCAAGGGGGGCTGAGGCATCCTAGGCCTGCCCTGTAACCAGATTACATCTGTGCTGTGCTGTATCCTGGAGAAGCAATAAACTCCCTCTATTCTACTGGCCGGTGGAGTCTCTCCGTGCCATTACGGGGGTGCAGAAGACGGGGGACCGCAACGCGCCGCCACAGCCTCTTTGTTTTTGTCACTTCTTTGGGTTTTTTTGTGTGTGACAAGATTTTTTTTCTGCTTTTTCCAGCGCCTGACTGCTCAACAAATTTTTATCTGGTAACCCTAGGTGTTCCACCTAAAAAAATATTGTTTGGTGTTCCATGGCCTCAAAAAGTTTAAGAAACACTGATCTAGCCGACCCCATCCAGAAGAGCAGAGGCCTTTTACCGGGACTGAACTCACCACAGCTGGCCTAGCCCTGCTGATCGAGAGAACCTAAACTGAGGGCATGCACCTGTGCTCTTTTCTCAGCTAGGGAGACAGACACAACTGCCAGAGGAGGGGAGGGCTAACACTCTCCTTGCCAGCCTGCAGGAGGGGTCAGACATGCCCATCAGAAGCCACATCTCTGGACTGCATGCTCAGCCCTGTGGGATGCTGTGCAAGCCCTCCAGTGACCGAGAGGGGAAGAGACTCTCGTCCACCCTCTGTCAGGTTGACCACATAGTTGTCTTTACAGACGGAGAAGAGGGTTGGCTTCTCAAATCTACCTGGGAATGGGAAGGGGTCAGAGCTGACCCATGGCTGAGGCTTGTGTATTGCAGAGTCCATCCCCACATGGAGAGCTGTTTACCGAACAGCTCTGACTGCTGACAGGCCTGCGGTGATCAATTGCCCGCCAGGAAGCCACTAGGCTGTTCAGTTCTCCTGAACCACTTCCCCAGCTCAATTTTATTAAAGGCTGCAGCTCAGTTGGTGCCCTGCTGCAAGCAGAACAACAATCCAGCCTGTTGTGTGCTGCCTGCCAAGCACTGGGAGGCCCCCAAACCAACATTGCCATAACAACCTCATGGAGAGAGAGCCCTGACAACGGACCCGGCCTGTTTCCACTGCCCTGGTCCCGCTCACCAGGCAAGTATTAGGTTGAGAAGGTCTGTTCAGCCCTGGTATAAGCAGACTTCACTCCATGGAGATCAAGATAGACCACTTACACTAGGGCTAAATTTGGCCCATAGTTTATTGGCCAAAGCTCTAACATACAGTCCTGAAGAGAAGCGACAGGGTTGGACAACTTCCTGCCCTGAAGCAGGCCTTTACCCTAACAACAGAGGAGAGCTAGATTCTTTGCCATTTCCCCTACAGACACCGGCTACTGCCCTTACCTTAAACCAGACCAAAAGGTGTCTGGCTTCCTGAAGGCTGATTGGTGCCATAGGAGTTCCAGGATATGCTGCAAACCTGGTACTAGGCATGGCCTGACAACAAGCTCATGGTCCAGAGGTTGGGAGGGTGGGCCTTTGAACTCTGTGCCATACACAACTGGGACGTGAGTTTATCCCAAAAGCACAGGACTCACCCATGCACGGTTAATCACAGAGTATGAATGAGGATCCTTGAGGACATATGGCCCTTGTGTCATTAGACCAGGAATGATTGGTCCTTGCAGAACCTGTGGGATCCAAGCATGATCTTTCCCCTTTTTGGTTTGAGGAGAGTTGAGGAAGACATGAGAAAAAGGTCTCTGCAAAGCTTACGTTAGGGGAAGAAGTTCTCCTCTGGTCCTGCAAGGTGCTAATAGGGGAAACAGAACAATGCAGGTTTGCGTGCCCATGCTCCAACCATTGGGATCTCGCAATGGAGCAGAGCTGGTGAGACCATCAGGCCAGCTCTGATGTAACAGGGGTTTCTCTGCTCCTGGAGCCAGCAGCCTCTCTGCTTGAACTGGACAGGTTGTGTGTGTGCCAATGTGCATGGAGGCACCTGGCCTGTTAATGAGTATTGTGTTAAACATGCTATGGAGCGATGGGCTCTCCCAGTGACTAACCCCTTGGATCCAGGTGAGTGGCTTTGGGGTAAGAGAAGCAAATAATGAGCTGGAATTGAAATCCTCCTGTTCCTCTGACATCACTCAGTGCACACTGCCACCACGTGTGCAAAGTAGATTTCGTACAGGTGCACGTGCTGAATAGTGAGGCACTGAACTGCCAGTCTGGCTCTCCCAGGACAGGCTACTAGCAGAGTGAGATGTAATTCAGGACCATGGACAGCGCACACGGGGGTGCACGGCCCTTGGAGAGTCTCCTGCAAAGGCATTACAGAAGGGCTTGGGTTTGACGCTCACAGCTCTCCCAGGCCTGGGGCCCCGGACTGGGTCTGCCACTTGGCTGAAATGTCAGCGCAGTGCAGGAGAGTCTGCCAGACATTTTCAGCAGCCAGGCTGCTAACGCATGTGCATCTGCCTGATTTGACAACCGCACCCTTTGTGTGTAATGGTGCTTTTCAGCCTCACTGAGCCCTCTAGTCATCCAATGCCTCAGCCCCTGGGGGCAAGAAAGTAACACAGGGCCCCACCTCCCTGATGGAGCAAGGAGAGGGGCAGTGAGAGCATTTTAGGGTAACCACAGGCTACACACTGGGAAGAAGGGTCCTGATTTGCTCCTCAGTCAGAGCTTGGCCATAAAACAAAGCAAGAGATTACTGAGTAACAAACCTCACTGCTTGGCCTCCATCCAAGGCTCTTAAAGCACTCTGCAAACATAGACATAACGGCCATACTGGGTCAGACCAAAGGTCCATCTATCCCAGTAGCATGTCTGCTGACAGTGGCCAATGCCAGATGCTCCAGAGAGAGGGAACACAACAGATTCCATGGGGAACAGTCCTCAGAGAGGCAGGAGCTGTCAGCCACTCAGGCCACACCCTTGTCCCCAGACAGAACCAGGCATGGGGCAGAGGGTCAATTGCAGATGCTTTCTGGTACAACTTTCTCCAGTGCTGGAGTGTGCACCTCAGGGACCTTGCATTGAAGGAAGGACAAATCTAGCCCTAAACCAAAGAAACAGAGACCCCCTTTTGAATCCTATTAAGCTTTTGGCCTCATTAATATATTGTGGTGGTGAGTTCCACAGGTAAGTTCTAAAGGTGAGTTTCATTGGCAACTGAAATGATTAACTGGTGTCAAGAAGCTGTTGAGGAGCTAAGTCTTCATGCCCCCCAAGTGCCAGCAGCATCCCAGGCAATTGGGCACCGTCAACATGATGAGCATCACCTTGCTGTAAACATCCACAACTGAGACACAAAAAACCAGAGATAGATAGAGAGAGAGAGAGAGAGAGCGAGAGAATGGATGACATGGCCTCTGGAGTAAAACAGAAATTGGGATGCAGCTCACTGATCCTCCATCAACACCTGGGAGCGGCATTGTCACTCACTTAACAGCAAATAAAAGAGGGCTGGGAGGCAAGCCGCCAAAGCTCCTTACAAAATTACAGCGCTTTCCCCAGAGATCCGGCACTTAATACCTGGCTGTCTCCCTCGAACACGGAACGGAGTAACAGGATAAGCTGCTAATCAGAGGCCCATCTGCTACTCTGCCTCACCGCTCAAGTCAGAACCAGAATGTGCCAGGCAAAGCATTTGCCCTCATGCATTCTATGGGCTTCCTGTGCAGGCTCCTCTCCCAGTCTTCCTGTTTATCCTCCTCGCTCCATTTCCTAGAACAAGAGTCCAAAACCATCAGGTCCTACCTCAGGTACTTCCCTGGCTCTCAGCATGTAGCATCTGTGAGGAGCCCAAGACGAGAACGTAGACTCAGTGGATTCACACCCCCCACACCTGAGCAGGACTGTGCTATTTTATAGATGAGGCACAAACTGGCTAAGTGACTTGTCCAAGATCACACAGGAAGCCTTTTGCAGAGCAGGGAATTGAACCCAACTCCTTGGTTAGTGCTCTAACCACTTGGCAATCTGGCCTCTCCTGCCAACCTCCCATCAGTCCCTAGAGGATGTTTAGCTGCTGCTGACTGCCCCTATGGTTACCAAGGCTGATGCCAGGCTCTCACATCAGCTTCCCAGCGAGATATGGAGATAAGCCAATGTAAGAGTGTGATTAAAGTAAGCCCTGCTGCCCAGAGACCCAACCCTGCATTGGGACACATTCCCCATGAGCATTCTTTATGCACAGCACTGGGGTGTGAAGCCAGCTCAAGATCTGTGGGTAGAGTCCTATGTGGGCACGTTTGTACCCACCCAAATGAGTCCTGGATACCAGGGGGTATCTGTGGGTTTGCAGGGCTCAGTGGGAGCATAAGGGAAGTGAGTGTGCTCTTATGCAGTGCAGGACATTGTGACCCCCAGAGGAGCATGGCCTGCTTGCCAGCTAGTGGCCACAACCAGTCTTTCCAGCTGGCTAGCGGCCATTAATGTCTGCCATGTTTCCATAGGTCTGCTGCATAATGGGGCTCTTTGCCGTGCCGTGATGGGACTGCAATTCCCCAGCCAGGAGAGATCACCAGGAAAATTAGTGGGGAAACATGACCATTTCCCCCCCACCCCTGGCCCTCCACTGACGGAGTCCTGGACCTACATTTCCTCTCCCATAGGGTCGGGGCAGGCAGGGGACATGCTACAGAGGCAGCTTCCATGTCTGAGTTGCCAGACCATGGAGTGGTTCCTCTCTGTCTGCGGGTCCCAGATGCTATTCCCTTCCCTTCTAACTCAGCCAGAGTGGGAATTATGCGGAATGATGCCAGCAGGTTTGGCCTAGAAGTGAGATTCTCGATGCTCCTGTGCTGCAGGGGGTTGAACTGGCTAGGCTGCTCCAACCTGAAATGGAGCCATCTTTGGGGATGGTGCTGGAGTATATACCCACTGCTAATTGATAAGAAATTGCTATTGCCCTCTCTAGGGCTCAGCTTCACAAGCTACCCTCTCCCACTCAGCCCACGGGTGTGAGGCCGGTAAGCTGGCTTGTTTGCCTGCATTCATCAGCTCAGAAAGACGATGCTTTCCCATTAATTTCAGACGAAGAGCCATCAATAAAACACACACCACAGGGAATTCAATTCCGGCAAGATAAAAGGCTCAGAACAGCTCTATTGTTTGGGGGACTGTCAAGGGTCTCTCTCTCCTTTGGCTACATACCAAGCAGATTGCAGACCAGCTCCTACCTGCATGGTGGGTCTGGCACAGGGCACCATGCTGGGAACAAGGCTAAGAAGGGCCTGCAGCAGACCATGCAGGGAATCTGAAACTTTCCAAGGAAACCATTCATCTCCAGGGAGAGGTGGGTTTTTTTTCTTAGTAATAGAAAATAATTGGGCAAAGTAGAGAAGAGAGACAAAGCTATGAATGGTAGCCCAAGAAAACGCGAGATTAAAGATGATTTTAGAGGGAGGTTGTTTTTGTTTTCCTCCATGGAAGAGAGCTAGCTCTTACCTCATGGACCAAAGCCACTAAGGGTCACTGGATAAAGCCACAGGAGTTGATGGAGAGTAACAGGGTATTCATCTGGTGCCAGTGTAAGGGTTGCCACTGACTTCCTACAAGGTTACACTTAGTATCAGATATAGCATCTTTCACAGTTGGAGTGCCTTTGTGCTCTCATAATCCCCAGCTGCTTTGCTGTTACATGCTGTGCAAGTGACCAAACCAGCCCCCAGCAGACTTGAGGCTTAGGAGAACTGCAAAAGCAGGTGTGCAGCCACTTTTGGCCCTTGGAGCCAGAACCATCAACATCACAACTAGCTCTTGGCTGAATTTTCAAAGAGGCCAGGCACAAAATTTGGGCTACAGAGTGAACTCCCCAGTCATCAACAGCCCTTCTATCTGTAAAGGTCTGCAGCAAAATGGTTCAGTTAAGTGTCTGCTAGCTGTCTTGGGGAGAAAGAGGGTTTTGCTTTCTACAACTGTCATGCATCAGCCCTGAGAAAAGATAGTGGAAAACTGTTACTGTAGAAGTTACAATTGAACCATAAACAAACTTATCAGTGTCGTGCACTTATCACTGTTCCATTGACACCACTCATGTTCAAGCATCTATCTACTGAAGGGTGGTAATGAAACTCGAATTCAATCAATTCAAGAAGCTTTTTAAATGAGACCCACTGAACATTCAATCATTGTTCGATGTGGAGTTAAATAAAAGCAGATTCAATTGGGAAGAGAAAATAAATAGAACAAATTAGGCTTCCATGAGAGCCCAGCGAAATTCAGTCTGAGAACCGTCTTTACACTGGGACCTTGCTTTATGGAGAGCCTTCTAAAGGACAGAGTCTTACTAGATTCACTCCTTGATTTCATCACTGGCTTCTAGTCAAAGACATTTGGGAATCAGACTCCTGAGTTCTTCACAACTAATGAAACTATTTAGAGATAAGTCAGATCCGGAAAGCCGAACCCAGTGAGGTGTCTGGATCAGTATCATGGAATCGGAACATGCCTGAGGAGATTAGCTCTTTACCAGAGCTCAAATCAGAAGGTGTCTCATTTCTAGGCCTTTTATGGATGTTGTGGAAGTCTCTGAAAACCAGCCAGCTGCAAGAAGGCTTCCAAGCTGAACAAATATCACAGCATTTCTGGTGGTGGAGACTGAAGTTTGGTGAGAACAACTTGACAGAGCTTGATGCCAGCCCCCAAATCCCACCTTCTTCCACCACCTTCCTGTTTTTATTGTTTACTTTAATAAGAGCAACAAGCATAAGTCTTGACCTAAACTTTCTCCTGAGCTTGACAATTTCTAGGGCTTTTTCCTGCAGTACCCCCCAGTTTGTCCCCCTCATGCCCTAAAACCCTTCTGTATTCTGGGGCTGTTGGTAATAGGACCAGCCTAGTCTGGCTGCAAGGGTGACCTATGATATGGACACTTTTCAGCTACAAACTGGACAGGGATCTAGTTTATTTCACACAGCCCCCTGAACACTCAGCAGCTGGTAATAACTGTCAGTCATTACCCAAAAGTCTCTGAGGCGTAGTCGTGTTAGTCTGTAACTTTAAAAACAGCCTCTAAGGTACCACAGGACTGCTTGTTAACACATATAATACATCATGAGCTTTCATGAGTAAAACCCACTCCATCAGATCAGTACTCTCAGCTGATGAAGTGGGTTTTACCTACGAAAGCTCATGATATATTATCTCTGTTCGCCTCTAAGGTGCCACAGAGCTGCTTGGTGTATTTAAAGTGATTACAAAAGTTCTGTCTTCATATAAAACATTATTTGTGGTTATATTTTATCCTGCAAAGTTGGGTGGGGGGAGGGAGGAAAAGGAGCATATAGATTTAGGCAGAGTTGAGGTGAACCGAGGTCTGGGAGGGGACACCGCTCCTTTTGTCCCATAGCAAAAGATGCCTCAGCTTCTCCCTGGCCCCTCCATTCCCTGTTAAGGCAGGGCAGAAAGAAGTTCGATTTATGTTTTGACCCAGGAATATCCTAGGGATGTTAAATATCGGTTAACTGAATAGTCGAGTAACTGAATAGTCGAGTAACCTCATGAATTCTTATTGGTTACTCGACTATTCATAGTACCCGGGGGCGGGGCTGGCAGCCAGTGTGCTCCGGCCTCACTCCCAAGGAGCCCCCTGCCACCCTGCACTGCTGCCTCTGTATCAGAGGCAGAAGGGTGGGTTGCTAAGCTAGAGATCCCCTCAGGGACCAGCCGCCTATCACCCCATGCTGCTGCCTCTGATACAGGGGTGGCAGCAGTCTCTGTTTGGGGTAGGGGTCTGAACTCCTGGATCTGGCATGAGCTGGAAGTCAGCTGGGCAGCCTGCCCGCCTACCTCCTAATAACACTTTAAATGCAGAGCTGCAGTCAGGGTAGGTCCTGGACCCGTCACAAGCCAGGACTGAGACAGGCTGTTGGCCAGCCTGCTAAAAAATTTACTGGCGGGGGGTGAGGGGAATGCATGTAGTCTATAGCATTAACCTATAAGCTTTTGCTTATCAGTTAATCGACTCCACTATTACATCTCTAAAATATCCCAGTTAGGATGATCAGAACCGTTTTGCTGCCCCATGGGGTTCTCCAGGATTGCAATCTGATTAAACCCAAGGAAAAAGAAAATGCTCACCAGGGAAAACAGGGAGGAGCACAATGCCTTTAATTTACCATAAGTGTTCCCTGTATGAAGTCAAGAAAATCTCCATTCAGATTTCTGCTCCTGTCCATCCCTTCCATTTCTGGTTCATCTCTCTGTTAAGTTGCTTCACATGGCAGGGTTCCAGCTGCCATATTTATGTTCCTTCCTGCACTCCAGAATGTACTGAGTGCAGACCACTTGGAAAAAATCCTGTTTTATGAAAGGCGGGGCGAGTGATTCCCGGCTCAGATCCTGGATCTTTGTCAATGACCATTGTTCGTGAACACGCCTTGCCACGTCAAAAAGGCATTCCTTACCTTAAAAGCTGAGGAACTTCGGTTGCTCTTTCCCTGAATGCTGTGTACTGGTTGATCAGATCTGGGCAATCAGAGTCAATCAGCTGCAATCTGGAGTCTTTTCTGTTCCAACCCCATATAAAGATGGGGAGACTTGAAGAGAGAGGCGCTGGTGTTCCAGAAGCAGGCGTGGTACTAGATCCACTTCTAGAAACCAGGAGGTCCAAATACCAGTACCACACACTCTTCTTCTCGCAGGATAGAGGTAATCAAGCTCACTGCAATGGGGGCTGTTTACTAGGCAACCACCAGAACAAGGTTTTCAAGTGACAGTGATTGAATAATGGCTAATTTCTTCCCCCTTGCTACTGCAAGGAGGAAACCCTGTTCCTGGCTGTTTTTCTAATGACCTTGGGTTCTAGAGGACAAATCCTGTCATGTGATCAGCATCACACAAGACCAACCATACTCCACACATCTAGGTCTTTACCATCCTGACCATGCCCATGGCCTGGAGCGCCTTCCATGAGAAGTCTCTGAGGGCAGGAACAAGCTTCAAGGTATTTATTTCTTTAGATTTAAGTCACTAATGTCCTGCCGTACCATTAACAATATTATGAAATATCCTCTGCAGATATTTCAATAGGAACTCTGTCTGCTAGCAACCTGCTTTCCTCCTTGGCCTTGGAAGCAAACCTTCAAGGCCCTCTCCAAAACCCCTGCTTCCTGAGGTTTTTGGAAACATACACAGCTGGAGTTTGCTGATGCGGGAACTCTAGAAAAGCTGTGTTGATTAGACAATATCCCCTCACATCACACGAGGCCCCTGCCTTATCCATGAGACCCTCAGGGTAGTTAACATGAGCCAGCCAAGGTGACCTTTGCTCCCCATATGTTTAGAGAAGAGAAAAAAAGAGAGAAGTTCACTTTGTCAACACATTGTGGGCTTGCCTTGGCTGCCATGGCAGTCAAGGCCTAATACAAGACTTAAGCCAGCCACGTGCTGATTGTTTTCAGCTTCACTGGAGTCCAATGGAGCAGGATTGGCCCAGGAGAGCTAAAGTCAGACGTGAGGGTAAGGGCACTTAACCTGATTCGACTTGCACCTTTTTCTGGAACTTCCACTTCAATGTGATCCTGTCCAGCCCCTCTGCACTCACTAGCTCTTAGCCACAGGGAACATGCCCCCGTCGGGGCACACATCTTGGAATCTGGCCCACCAAGTCTATGGGGGTCTGAGCAGGGGAGAGAACGGAAGGCAGAAAAGCAGCCAATCACATATGTGTTAATACAGCTCCCACCCCCCACAATAACTTGCACTATCTTCTGCCTATTCAATGCGTTGGTTACACCAATTGACTCCTTTGCACTCAGCACATAATGTTAGGCAAGAGTCAGGGGTCAATTTACACGGTACCTCTGGTTCTGGCCTTTAGCGAAGCCTGGGCCACTCTTGGGAGTCCTGGGAAATTGGTTTCCATACCATCATTAGTCTCTAGGGAAACAGCATCAAGGGGCATGGCATTGTGTATCTGCAGCCACGCAAAGCAAAAGCAGCCACCAAAGGCAGGTATCAACAAAGCCTTTGCACAGAGCCCGGGCTTGCCATTGCACCTCTGGAGAACAATGCATCAGGCACAAGCATCACACCATGCACAATGAAAGATGCTCCAGGCACAGGAAAGCCGCAGCACAAGCCGGAGGGCTGATGGACTATAATTGGCATAACAGCTCTGCTCTTTCCCCCATAGTGCAGAGCAGGGACAGGAGAGAAAATGGATGCGGGTTCCACTTGAAATCGAACATGACCTGGCTCTGAGCAATAGAAAACAAGCAGTACCCCAAGAACTAGCACTGGGGCAGTGGGGGGCCTCCAGGCCAGTGCAGATCTTGCACACGTGTGTGCCGGAGCTGTCGAATCCTGAGCCAAGCCCCAGACTACACCTCTCATGGTGCCTTCTGACCCTGCCTCTGAAGCCAGTTCAGTTTGGGAGCCAGTGCCCTGAGCACTGCTCCTGATTTGGCTCCAGCTCAGATGAGGCAAGAACGCATTCGGGAGTCGCTGATTAGCCGTGGTTTCTGAATGGGCCAGAGACAGCCAAAAGCCCGGCAGGTTCCTGTGAGCTAGCTAGCTGCAATCAGGCTGAGTTAACAGGGCCTAATATGCAGGACCTGTCCACAGTGCAAGAGCCCTCCCTTCCCCTGCCAGTCAGCTGGGTTACAACATCCTCTTCTCTGCTGTGTTCTAGAGCAGGGGGCGGCAACCTTTCCAAGTGGCGTGCCAAGACTGGACCCTCCTGCCCTGGGCCGCGCTGCTCTCCCAGGAGGGGGCAGGGGCTCTCTCCACTGTGGACTCTGCTTGGTCTCCTGTCCTAGGCTCTGCTCTGGCTTTTCCTGTGGGGAGGGGAGGAGCAGCGTATGTGCTTCCCCACAAGCCGGATCCTATGCAGAGTCTCAGGGTTCCTCCCCCCACCCCACAGGAAGCCGGGCTGGCTCCAATCTTGCGGGGGGCACAATGCTGGATCTCCAGCCCGGGCTCCTTGTTGCAGGTGGGGGGGGGGGAGCGAGGGGGAGCCCATTCATTGTATGTGCCACTGAAAATCATCTTGTGTGCCACTTATGACGTGTGCCATACATTGCCAACCCCGTTCTAGAGCTACCACCCTGTTGCCGGGCCCACCTGATCCTCCCAGTGTGCCGAATGGCCCTTCAGATGGCAAAGGCACAATAACCACAGCCTTACCGGTCACAAAGCCCATGGAGAAATATAACCGCCAAGAGGCAGACCTGGACACACTGACTGGGGGCGGGGGTGGAGGGGGAGGGCTGGGTGGAACACATCTTTGGGTAACCCCAGTCCAAGCTCTGACCCATCCAAGGATGATTCGTTAACCCCCAGTGAAGATCCTCCAGCCAGACACAACCTGGCACCTTACCAGCCAATTGCTCAACATGTGGAAATGCTGAGAACCCCGAGACTGGACAGAAGATCCACTCTGCTGAGTGGTGGCGGAGATCCAGCAGCCCTGCCAGGAATTAAACACACGGCAGCCTCTGAACAAACACGCGGCTTTAAGGGGCCCAATAGATTTTCCTGCAACGCCCCAAAGATTTCCCCTGCTTTACCAGAGGGCTTCATCCACCTCCTGGTCACTCAGTGATCAGCAGGATGTACATGGGCCATTGCCCCATCTCCGGCAGCACAAGGGAACGACACCAAGAAGGCTGATGGGCAGCAGATTTCTTAAGGGAAAGGACTCCCTGCTGGGCCGCACAGGGGCCAGAAACTTTCCCCCCTTCTCCCCCCCCAAGTCCTTCACAAAGCAGGGTTCTGCCTTTCTCCCTGGACAGGAACCCCGTCTCCTCTTAAGTGGGGACAAAACCACAACTCGGTTTCAACAAGTTGACTGGCACGGCAAGGTCACATGTATGACATGCGGAGTTCTGTACTGGGCTTACAGTGGTGCCAGTGGCAATGGAGCCAGGCCCTAGCTCACGAAAGGTACCTGCTCTGCTTGCCCTGTGCCCAGGGATCCTGCCAATGCATTGGCTCCCCTCCTGTCACCCATCACTTACTCCTCTTGGCCTGCCCACCGGCTGGCTGAAGGCTCCTCTCTGCACCCTGTCCTCACCCACTGGCTTCTCCCTGCCACCCACTCCCCTGGCTCTAGGCAGTCTCTGCTTCTCCCCTGTCTCTCTGGAGCTGAGTTGCCTGGGGCTGGTACAGAAGCCTGGCCAGTCTTGGCCACTTGGGGGCAGGACAGTAGGGAGGGTAGCTTGGCTGGGTCCCTCCAGGCAAATGGGTCCAGAGGGAGCTTGGCCAGGACAAGCCCTGGCTTGACTGACTGTACCACTTCTGAAATCACCCTGGGACCAGTGCTAGCTACACTGGTGGCTCAGCCTGGCAGACAGAGTCATGTCCCAGAGGGCCAGTGAGTGCAGCTGGCAGGCCAGGTGTGGGGGAGTGGGTCTCTGGAGGGCCCAGGTGGGGATGCTAGACAATGTTCTTCACTTTGTCATCCACGTGCAGAATAAATGTTATGTGCACTGAAGCATGCGCAGATGTGCATCACCAACAGAAACCCCTGCTGCTGGCTGTGGGCCTCTGCTAATCAGCGGGGTGGCACCTGAATCTCTCCTGGGTGGGCTGCCTAAGTGCTCAGCTTATGGGGAACACTGGTGCTGGGCTGTGAAAGGGCAGGAAAAGCTGTGTGTGTTGGCACAGTAGGCAGTTGGGCAGTTGTGGTGGGGCTGGGAAGGAGTTGTGGTGTGTGGGGCACAGTCAGGGTATAGCTGGACATAGGGAATGGGTGGGGGTCTGATACAGGGTGGGAGGGATGTGTGGTAAAACACAGGGCATTGTGCACCAGGCAGCTGTCAGTTTGTAGCTAGTCCCCTTGCACTGCTGCCAGGCCATGCCCCATGTTAGTCCCAGGACCAACCCTCCTGCACCATACTCCATTGCCCACATAGCAGCCTGCCTGTTGAAGACACAATCAATTCATTAACCCCCGCCCCATTGCACCCCTCCAGGAACAGCTGGCTAGTTTATTTTAACAGTATGAACTGAATTGTGCATTTAGGAATGGTACCAGGTTGAAAAGCCTCAAGCCTAAAGTCTCATACTCAGCTCCAAAATAGGCATGGCCTGCACACCGCTTTCATACCGCCACCATGTGTCCCTGCCACTTGGCTTCCCCCTTCCTCTGGAAGAGTCACAGCTCCAGAGGGTTGTGATGGCTCCATGCCTGTTTAGTCAGGGCTGCTCAGGTTGGTCTTGACTAGAAAAAGAGGTCACGTCTACGGGTGTGTCTACACTGCAGGGCTTAACTCGAAATAAGCTATGCAAAGTGAGCTTTGTCAATGCATATCTTATTTCGAAATAAGGAGCGTCTACACAGCACTTATTTCAAAATAGAGCACTCTTCCTCCAACTCCCCTTATTCCTTATACAACAAGAGTTAGAATCATAGAACCATAGAGCTGGAAGATACCTCAGGAGGTCATCAAGTCCAGCCGCCTGCCCAAAGCAGGACCAATCCTAACTAAATCACCCAGCCAGGGCTTTGTCAAGCCGAGACTTAAACACCTCTAGGGATGGAGATTCCACCACCTCCCCAGGTAACCAATTCCAGTGCTTCACCACCCTCCTAGTGAAATAATTTTTCCTAATATCCAACCTAAACCTCCCACACTGTAACTTGAAACCATTGCTCCTTGTTCTGCCATCCATCACTACTGTGAACAGCCTCTCTCCATCCTCTTTGGAACCTCCCTTCAGGAAGTTGAAGGCTGCTATCAAATCCCCCCTCATTCTTCTCTTCTGCAGACTAAACAAACCCAAATCCCTCAGTCTCTCCTCATAGGTCATGTGCTCCAGCCCCCTAATCATTTTGGTCACCCTCCGCTGGACCCTCTCCAATGCGTCCACATCCTTTCTATAGCGGGGGGGCCCAGAACTGGACACAGTACTCCAGATGTGGCCTCACCAGTGCCGAATAAAGGGGAATAATCACATCTCTGGATCTGCTGGCAATGCTCCTCCTAATGCCCCCTAATATGCCATTACCCTTCTTGGCTACAAGGGCACACTGTTGACTCATACCCAACTTCTCATCCACTGTAATCCCCAGCTCCTTTTCTGCAGAATGCTGCTTAGCCATTCAGCCCCCAGCCTGTAACAATGCTTGGGATTCTTCCATCTCAAGTTCAGGACCCTGCACTTGTTCTTGTTGAACCTCATCAGATTTCTTTTGGCCCAATCCTCTAATCTGTCCAGGTCACTCTGGACCCTATCCCTGCCCTTCAGCATATCTACCTCTCCCCCTAGCTTAGTGTCATCTGCAAACTTGCTGAGGGTGCAATCCATCCCCTCATCCAGGTCATTAATAAAGATGTTGAACAAAACTGGTCCAAGAACTGATCCTTGGGGCACTCCACTAGAAACTGACCGCCACCTGACATCGAGCCGTTGATTACTACCCGTTGGGCCCGAGTTGGGTTACAGGAGTCAGAGTAAGTAGTCCTCCAGCTTGACAGTCTTTTGACACTATTTCGAAATAACTGCCTGTTGTGTAGACACGGACTAAGTTATTTCAGAATGGCACTAGTTATTTTGAAATAGCGTTGCAGTGTAGATGTGCCCTACATTAGGGTTAGGTAACATGTGCTGACTAAGGCTGACCTAAATGCAACCTTTTCCCTTGCATGTATGTAAGGTAAAAATCTAGGCTACAACTCACCCAACTAAAAATTAAATTAAAAGTTTGAAATCTCAGCCTTAACGTACAGCTGCCCAGAGAGAACTGCGTGTGATGTACTGGGCGCAAGTCTGGTGGGCCCAAAAAAGATCCCACTGTACTTTTCAGAAGGGGATTGTCCTGAAATTCCCTCCCCCACATTCCCTCCCTGCATAGATGTGTGCTTGGGGGTTACACTGGAAACAGCTGCATTTCAGCCATGTTCTCTTTCTCTGTGGTCTCATCTCATGCTCCTTGCACATGCAGGCTTTCATTCAAGTCAGAGGGTGCTTTTGGCATGCACAATGTGGCCCCTTTGCAAAGTACTTTGGGAACTATAACAACATGAATTATCACTACCATCTCTAGCACCCATTACAATATTTATGAGTAAATGCTGTTTCTGATCCAAGAGGTCACTGAAACAAATCACCATCTGATACTGGCTGCAGCCTGCTTGCTGCTGCACTATACACAATTGCATTAAAGAGGCTCAGGGTTTTTGATTTAGTCCAGGAAGAAAATATCCTTTAGTCTGTTATGCTTCAGCGTGGCCACATTCCTTGCCCCTTGTTTGTTAGTTCAGTCTCTGCTCTATTCACTACACGTAAAGTGAATACCATGAGGCCTGGCCCTCCCTTTGCTGGCTCTGGAGATAGTAAGTCCTGACCTCCTATCTCCATGATGTTCCAGGGCAGGACGAGGATGCATATGCCGAGGATCCTGCCAGGTCACCTCTTTCCATGGCTGGGAAGGATTTTCACTCTCATCTGGGTTTAGTGCACTGATGGGCAAGCAAGATGAGTGAGTGGGCTGTATGAGTGGCCCTCCATCCCATTGGGCTGCATGGGGACCGTGCACCCTTTTGCCCCCCCCATCCCATTCCTTTCTTGCACACTGGGGCACTTGAGCCCCACACTGCCTACTCCTGTCCCTCTCACAGCTGATTCAGTGTTCCAGCTCTGGGAGGGATGGGGAGGAGTGGGGACAGAGCACAAATCAGCAGATTCGGGGCCTTCCAAAAGCACTGGGAACGAGGGGAGGCGAAGGAAGTGCAGGGCTCCAGTGTCCCAGTGTGCGAGACGGGGGTGGGGGAAGGGAGCAGACAGGGGGTCCGTGGGCTGCAGGTGGAACCCCAGTGAACTGCAGGTTGCCCACCACCGGTTTACATTATCTTGGAGGCTGGGGACAAGATAGGATCCGGGCTGGAGAATGGCTGGGAGCAGGACAGGCACAAGAGAGATCACAGCTGCGGGCATGCACTTGAGCAGCCCTGGGTCTGCTGTAGCTTCTGGGCTACAGCAGCCTTGAAGACTTCCTCTGCCAATCAGGCAGCCCTGCTGTGACCCAGGTGTGCCGAGGCTACTGGCAGCCTGGACAGGCACAGCTGCACACCCTCATTCCTGACCCCCTGAGCTCCAGCCCCAGTCCTGGAGCTACTTGCTGGTTTCAGCTGACTCACCTGACCCGTGGCAGGAAAACGAATGGGAAACCACTTACAAGCTGATGTCCTCTCCTTCAAATTCCTCTGTCATGGGATGACCATCAGCTATCGTGGGACAAAAATGCGCGGGCTTGTGAATGTGAACGCATCCCAGGGAAACAGCCTGAGAGATTCACAAACCCTCCAGCTCCAGGACACTCCCCCAGCCCTGCTCATGATGCCTATGGTTGAGGTGGGCAGTGCTAGATGTAGGAGGAGAGCAGGTTATTTCTCAAGGCCTGTAGATGGTCTGTAGGTCTCAGGAAGGATGAATGAATTCAGCTGCTCACACCTTAAACATGTATCAGACACTTGCTCTGGGAATATCACATTCTTGGGGGCATCTGGGAGATGCCTTGGGCCAGGACTACAGCCTGATGCGGGTAGGGCAGGACCAAGCAAGAGAACATTTATGCTGCCTGAAAAGGACTGAGTTGTGCATGGACAGGTGACTTGCTCATTTGACAAACTCCATCTAGGACACTTTCACACAAGGAGAACAATGGAATTCCCTCTACATGGGCAAAGGTATAAAAAGGGCTATAAGGGCTCCTCCATTTTGTCTTCATTCCAGCTCATTGCTTCTGAAGCATCTTTGCTATGAATTGAGCCTGAAACGACTGATGGTCCATCCTAACAAATGATGTATTCCATAGGCTTATAAAACAGAAGATTATTTAATCTCTGGTTCAAGCCCACACCAAGAACTTTGCATGTAGTGCATGTAATTTGATTCCTTTAACACAGAGCTGGCCAACTCACAGCTCGTGAGCCGCATGACGCTCTCTCCCCCTTAAATTGTGGCTTGTGAAGCCACCCCGAGCCCCTAAAAACGGCCCCCTTACTCCCGGTTCCCGACAAGATGGCGCTGGCCGACAGGAGCCTGATGTGGTCACCCGGAGTTTTGTTTAAAGGGGCAGTGTCCTTTTTCTGCTCGACCAACGCAGCTGGGGCTTTCTTTTTTTTTTTTTTCCCCACTCAACTTTTTTCCTCGGCCCTTTGTGCTATATCCCCAACTATTGTGGCTCTTTGACTTTAACGGGTTGTCCACCCCTGCTTTAACAATTCACAGGGGGCTGGCTCCAGCCTGGCTGAACTGTCAGTTAACTGGTTATCAGTAAGCATCACCTGGTTAACAAGTAACCCATTAACATCTCTACTTGGTACCAGGGCATGTTAGCTAAACACCAACAAAATCATTTGTCTTGTCCTTATCCTCTGTCTCTCCTAACATTAAGATTACAATACTTCACATCTCCCCTTGGCTAAAACAGTACATGGTAAATAAAAAGCAATTTGGAGAGCTTAAAATGAATAGTAATGATATAAAATATTGTGATATTATATATGAGATTGGCTAATGCTATAAACCTTACAGACTCTTTTTTAGTGGGCTCCATTCATATTTGCAAAATAGAAGATCTGCAGAAGGCATGCGTGGCCTAATTACAAAAGGCTGATGGGTACAATGCACTTCCTAAGCCTTATCGTACTTCCCAGCAGTATAGGAGCAAGAGTTGTAGCACTTAACTGGAGTACAGTGATAGTCTTGATGACCAGACTGGTTGCACAGGACCTCTATCCATGGCGAAGATTTTGGGGTAGAATTCTCAGGCCTGTATCAGTCAGCCAAAGACCAGTGCCAGCATCAACACAGAGAGATCCAGAGTTAAAAGGTAGAAGCAACACCCAGGAATAGTGAACAATCCCATCTCTGCAGCAAGCGGGCAGGGAGTTCAGTGGCTTAATGCATTAACCTCTCTCACGTAGAAATCTCCACTCTAATCTGGAATGCAGATCATGGAGAGTACTCGACAGTCCCAAAAGGCAGTTTTTCCCCTCTAACAAAACTACCCCAGAGGTGGAGATCATTCCTCCTTATAGCCCTCTTCTTTTGCAGAGCCCTTCATTGGTGACCTTCCTGGATTGTGTTTTTAGCCATGTTTGCTTCTGCATTGTTTCCTGCACCATCCTCCTGGTGTGATGCTCCTTGAGGCAGACATGCTCTTTGTGAAGCGTCACACCAGCACTACACAAATTATCACTGCTCTTCTACAACCTGCAGATACTGGAAAAGGAGACAGCTCTCAAAAGGGACACGTCAGCTGCTCCCCAGAGACTTGTGTTTTTCATACATTTAGTCATGTTCAACATCCTATTCATTGCCCCCGGATTCCTCTGGCAGTGCAAGTCAGGTCAGCCACCCAGAGACGTTCCCCAATTCTGAGGCAAATGCGGACAGAAGATAATCTTACTGAACTATAAAACAAACTCCTGCAGCCACAAGTTGGAGGGAGAGAGAGCTCAGTGATTTGAGCACTGGGCTGCTAAACCCGGGTTGTGAGTTTAGCCCTTGAGGGGGCCATTTAAGGATCTGGGGCAAATCTGTCAGGGATGGTACTTGGTCCTGCCATGAGGGCAGGGGACTGGACTTGATGACTTCTCAAGGTTCTTCCAGCTCTATGAGATAGGTAACCAAGGCCAACATCCCCATGGCACCAATTCAAGGTTACCAGTTCCTGGTCATGTTTTATATTTAGTTTCCTTCAGAGCTGCAGGTGGAAGCACATGTGATACTAGTTCAAATGTTCTCAGTCTACCTCAAAGCTAAACATACAAATATACAGGAGCAAAAGTGGATGAGAGACTCCTCTAGAAGATCTGTTTGTCATCAGCCATCATTTCCTTTGTGCCAACAGAATCATGGTTCAGTAGACAGTGCTCTGGGCTAGGAATAGGTAACCCTGTGTTCCACTCCCAGCTCTGCCTCTGACCTGTGAAGTGATCTTGGGTCACCTTTCTGGGCTCTAGTTTCTCCACATATGGAATGGAGTTATATTTACCCTCCTTTGTAAAGCAATGATTTCCAGACAAAATGCATTAGGTAACTACTACTACAATTATTCCTTTCCATGTCATTCTTACCAGCCCTTCAGAGCATTTTTAAAGCAATTATTTCCATTTAGAGCTAATTTGCCCATTATTTATAATCTAGTTTTTAAAATAAATTCTTTGCAGCAATATTGTGCTGACTGAATTCTGACTGTGCTGAAATTTCCTTGGTATTATCCCAATACAAATGCCACAGGAACAGAACTAGTTAGAGTTATTCAAGAAGCAATGAATCAAAGCATCTAAACTTAAAGAGCGTTTTCCAGTCTTTTGGAAGTTGTGCCCTCCCCTATGGATATTAACACCAGAGGGCATTGGACTGAGAGTCACGAGACCTGGGTTCTAATCCTGGTTCTGACACCAACGTGCTGTGTGACCCGTGGCACTTCGCCTCTCTGTACCTTTCTTGACCTTTCCACTCTGTCTTACTAAGACTCTAGCCCAGCGGTTTCCAACCTTTTCCAGATGGGGACCCGTTTTGACAATTCAGGAAGACTTGGTGACCGAAGGCAATTCAAAAATGGGGAGAAGAAGGGGGGGGCAGAGCCACCTGAGGAGACACTTGGTGACCCTTTTGAAATGTAATGTTGACCCATATTTGGGTCCCGACCATAGGTTGGGGAACCCTGCTCTAGCCTCTTTGGGACAGGGACTCTCTCTTATTTGGTGTTTGTACATTGAGGAAGACAGAGAGGCCCCAATATTGGTTCGGGTCTGTGGGTAATAACCCCACTGCCAGTCCTGAGCATGTCCCAGTATAGAACTTATCTATGAAACCTGCCTTTCCTGAGCTGGTGGTTGTACTGGTCACATCTGATACTTTTCCATGACATGAATGTTTGAGGCATACAGATGGCAGCAAGGAAGGGGTTAAAACACAGGCCTCCCACTGTCCTACAATCCTCCTTTATTCCCTTTATTGTTCTCACTCTCCACTTCATACCTAGCTCCAATTTCACTCCCCACACCATCTATTACCAGTGCATTGTTCAGGGCATCACATAATGCTATTTTTGTACTACTTAATTAGGCACTGGTATATACTAGTCCTGCTAAACATGAATCTGGCAGAATAATGAAATTATTTCTAAACTATTAAGCACTGGGTACTGCAAACATTGCCAACTGTATGGAATCTTTGCAGGATACCCTACAGCTCAGTATGCGGGGGGCGTGAGGGGATTATGGATGTTAAGGTTAACACTCAAGTAGAAGTACATGCATATCAGGATGCTTTTACAGGACTTGGCTGGAGGAAGAGGAGGATGTCCAGCAATTGTAGCAGGGCACATGAGGATCATTCAAAGGCAGACTAGCACCATCACTTGTAGCTCAAATACCCACTGACTTAGTTTCCATGTCTAGCATTTCAGCCTCTCACTGTGGGAAGGGGGTGTGTGTGTGTCAACCAGCTCCTCCAGAAAGAAGACATGTTGGCTCAGAACTGGCCAGGGCTTTTGGAAAGAAAGGAGAAAGATGTTATGTGGGAATAACGTATCGGACAGAAATGCTGGAGGGCTGCAGCCTTTCCTCACATTCCACAATATAACTGTCACTATGGGTTTACATAAGAGGAAACCATCACTAATTGCTCAACCTGAACTCTTGTACAGTAGGTGACTCATTCCCTGCTCCCAGAATCACTAGATTAAATTGGAGTCTGGTGCCTAACTCCCATAGTCTTTCAATGGGAATTGGGGGCCTGATTTCTTTAGGCTGGATTTGTCAAAGGGGCCTAAGTGATCAGTGGTTGACACTAGGGATGTAAACTCCTGGTTAATCAGTTAACCAGTTAAATGTTAGGTTAACCCAACGTTTAACCGATTAAGTAAGTGAGATTTGGGCAGGGGACCACTCCAGCCCAGCTGGAGCAGCCCCCAGCCTGCAGAGCTCCTGCTCCCAGCCCCATGCTGGGGCTGCCACCAGCTCTGCCACCTGCCAGCCCCCGCCAAAGCAGCCCCTGACTGCGGAGTGCCTGTGCTCCCCACAGACAGAGGCTGCTCCATTCTAGTTGGTAAAATACTCCAGGGCTAGGTGGCATGAGAAGTAGGTTTGCATGGAGCAGCACATCCCTATTGCAACTGTTCTGTAAACAGAGGATTTCAATCTAGTATTTTTGGCAATAGGCTGTAAATTAATTTGCACACACAGATTAGAGTTCTCTAAGCCTTTTTCACCCTGATCTGGATCTTTCTATTTCAAAATAGATCCAAAATTACATGGCAAAAATCTGTAATATTTCCCACTATGTAACAAATGCCATTATAATACCCCACACTCCCTATAGCACAAGGTTCTTCAGTAGGGATGTAAGTGATTAATCGACGACTACCCGATAAGCATATGTGACTCGACTAGTCGCTTCCCTCCCCCTTGCTGCCTCTATCAGAGAAAGGCAGCAAGGTGGTGGGGAGCAGGAGCCAGTGCTCTGAGCAGACGGTATCTGCTTTTTAAAAGTAATAAGAGCCACCAGTCGATTAAGAGCCGATTAGTCGATAAGGGGGGAAATGGCAGAGCTGCAGCGGGCCGGGAGCTAACCCCACTGTGGCTCTGCAGTTTCACCCCTTATTGACTAATCGAGTACTCGATTAGCTGATTACCCACAATTTAACATCCCTAGTCTCCAGTCACTTAGCAATGACTGGCTTACCAGTGAAAGAGAAACACTGCTGGGCTCAAATGAACACTCTCCACTCCTCAGTGACTAATACAGAATGTCTGCAACATATGGACTTTAGTGCAATGATGGAAAAATCCTTCGAGATCCAATAGCATCCCTCAGGG
The DNA here is from genome assembly GCA_032595735.1 of Pelochelys cantorii. Lineage (NCBI taxonomy): Eukaryota > Metazoa > Chordata > Testudines > Trionychidae > Pelochelys > Pelochelys cantorii. The sequence continues at coordinate 20,098,607 of CM064344.1, forward strand.
AGAACTGAGGTATCATGAACACTTCTCTTATCACGTCAAAGGTGCATTAAAGAGCCAGACAAAGCCATAATATAGCATATACTTTCCAGCAGGATCAAGGATTTCACCCTGAGGAGATAAGTACTTACAGAGCTCACACATCAGAGAGAGAAACTGTACCCATCAGTAGACATGTAAACATAACAGAAACCATTCTGGAATATTTCATCTGTCATCTAAAAGCTTCCTCTGTGATCCACTTTAAAAAGGCAAAGGCAGACAGGAAGGAGTATTTTCATGTTTATAAATCCGATAAATACAAGAATAACACCAGCCCACTAAATTGGGCAGGGAAGGAGGCGTAGAGGTGACCAGGAAAATTCTGACTTGCAGATGGGCGCATACCAGAATGTCAGTGGTTCATGCTGATGTGTCAAACAGCTTCTCAATCATCTCGCCCACCTGATCGACTCGATATTTGATGTATTTCTCAGGATTCTTGGTGAAGGGCACATTGCCATACCTGCCGAGGGCAAGCAAAACAACTCTGGTGTGACACCCAGCACACACTGCAAAGCCACAGCCCCTGGGACTTCCCTTTTCACTAGTCAGATGCTGCGCCTCTTCTGCCCCTTCCCAGACAAACAATATTCCAGCTCCCACATCTTCTGTTTGAGAGCGTGACAGACACTTGGGGAGAGCTCTTCACAGCAAGAATACCATTCTAGCAGGGCTAGTTCAAACAGGCATTCCTGGATTTCCATTGATATCAAGAGATTTCTCAATGGAGCTCAGCTTTGCATTAGCTAGAACATGGCTATTCATGAATGCTGTGACCCAAGAACAACCATATCAGCCTAGCTCAGCTTACAGAACCCATTCTGGAGCTGGCTTTGGAAAGCCAAAGTTCAGTGAACTGCCTGAGTTTTGCATGTCTACTCTGGGCCGAAGAAAACTCAGTGTATCCCTGGAACCTGGAGAGAGACACCGCTCCTGCAGAAGAATTGTCACCTGTTTAAGAAGGTACCATAGGTCTCTTTCACAATGGTTTTCTGGGCCTGGCGGATTTTGTCCCTTTGCTCCATGTCTGGGATGGCCCAGGCCTTCTGGATTTTACATAGCTCCTCCAGGCCGTCATTGAAACCCTTTCCATTAAAGCAGGAGAAAACAATTAGAGACATCGGTGTCCAAGTTTCAGATGGTGCATTATGCCTGGCAAGCTCAGCTTAGGGTTACATTGATCCAGGGAGAGTTCTCTTGCCCCCCCTCCCCCCCCAAAGTCTCCTTACCTTAAAACGTTCCTTTATTACCTGCCTCTCCTTATCCTTGAGCTGTGAGGAGAGAAGAAAGGATGTTACTTACCCCACCCAGGATAAATGCCAACACTGCTGCTAAATTCCTGGAAGCTCATAACATATGGGACCCTACTCCAACAACAGACATGAGCGCTCCATCAGGACTGACAAGCCTTCAGGAAACAACCCAAAGGATCTATTCCTCAGGAGTCTCTGAAAGACTCTTAGAATCCCACCACATCTGTGGCACCATCTTTATTTTCATTCACTGCCTCCCACTTACCACCCCAACTCTCTCCTGGAAGTCTGTCTTACGTGCGTTAGCTAGGACTCTGGGACGGAAATGTGGTGGGGAGCAGAGAATCCCAGTTTCAATGAATGTCACTCACCTAAAGATTATTTAATGGGGAAATTTTGGCCAAGACAGGTTACAACACTGACTGTGCATATACAGCAGCTATTGCGCCAGACTCTCAAGAATTTCATAAGATGAAGTAGCATCATCTGCCCCAGTTTGACAGAGAGATTCAGGCACCGAGCAGTGAAGGGATTTGATCAAGGTCACACTGTAAAACTGTGACAACAGAGACTAGGCCCCAAGCCTGATTCCCAATCAGATATACTCTCCACAATATAACTCTGCCTTCTTGTAGTACTTCTGCTTTCCAGAGAAGTTCTCTTGGATTTTAAAAATATATATCTACACAGAGTAGGGGAAATGCTTTGGCCAATTTCCATTATCCAAAATTCATTCTTATTTATCACCTCACCTTGACTCCTGGTTGAAAGACAGGCAAGGTTCTCTCTGAGATGTATTCCGTTACTTTTAACCAGCTGCAATTGACACAAAAGTGGATGCATTACAGACATAACAGCAATTCTGGGTCAGACCGATGGTCCACCTAGGCCACTATCCTGGGTTCCAACAGTGGCCAACACCAGGGGCTTCAGAGGGAATGAACAGAACAGGCAATTACTGAGTGATCTATCCCCTGTCACCCATGCCCAGCTTCTGGCAAACAAGTGAGGGACACCCAGAGCATGGGCTTGGATCCCTGATCTATCCTCTATGAACTTATCTAGCCCAATTATAGTTTTGGCCTTCATAACATCCCCTAGCAATGAGTTTTACAGGTTGAGTGCGCATCACATGAAGAAGTACTTCCTTTTGATTGTTTTAAACCTGCTGCCTATTAATTTTCTCAGATGACCTCAGGACTTGTGTTATGTGAAAGAGTAAACAACACTTTCTTACTAGCTTTCTCCACACCAGTCGAGCTTTTATAGACTTCTACCATATTCCATCTTGTTCATTTCTCTTCCAAGCTGCAAAGTCCCAATCTTTTTAATCTCTCTTCACGTGGAAACTTTCCCACACCCCTACTCACTTTTCTTGACTTTCTCTGTACCTTTCCAATTCTAAGATACCTTTTTTGAGATGAGGTGACTAGATCTACATGCAGTATTCAAGATATGGGTGTACCATGGATTTATATAGAGGTATTGCAATATTTTCTTATTGTTTATCCCTCATCATCTTTAGGTTATATCTAGTACACACTCTCCTTAGGACTAAAAAGTGGGCAATTTTTACAACACATATTCAGAAGTCTTTCCATGATGAACACTTCCCATGCTATGTTATACTCTTTCAAATCATGATTATTCCTGGAGGAATTCTGCACCACTGCATGTGCACAGAATTCATGTTTCCCACAGATTTCTTGGTTTTCTCGCAGAACAATGACTGACGCGGAAGCAAAGGAAAGCTGCAAGAGAAGTCATGCACCACACTCCAGCAGTGCAGGTATAATGTTTTAGGCTTCCGAAGCAGCATGCAGAGATATTAATCATCATGGGGCTGTGGACACAACAGCCAGCGGCTCCTACCCTGAGCTGGGATCAGCTGTTTGTCCCGGCTGGTTGAAGGCAGGACAGGACAGGGCTCCCTTTTTCCCTGCAAGGAATGGCTGGGGCTTTGTCAGACCCATGCCCAGAAACCTCCCTCAGCTGCAGGAAGCTCAGCATCTTCTTCTGCTGCCTGTCCCCACTGCTCCTCAGCTGTGAGAGGAGGGGTCACTGTATCGGAAGCTGCTCCCCCATCCACCCAACCCCTGTACATGCAGGTCCTCCCATACCCAAACTCCACTGCTAAGCCTACATGGTACATCCAGAACCCCACCTAGCCCTCCATTCCTAACCCCACCCAACTGAACATCAATCTCTGTATCTGGAGCCTCTCTGCACCCAGACCTGCTGCCTCAGGACCCCCACCCCTGCACTCAAACCTCCATCCTCATACCCAACCCCCTGCACCACATCAAGACCCTCACACCACTGATTGCCAACTGGCTCCACCCAGACCCTCACCCTACCAACCTCCACTCCCCTACTACACAGATGCCCCCACTAAGACACGGATCCCTGTGCTGAGCCCCAGCAACCTTCATCTGGAAGCCTGCAGAGTGCCATTGCCCCTATACCTGGAACTCATACAATGAGCCTCTGTGTATCCAGACCCCTTCACTCCTAGAACCGCCCCCCCCAATCTCACTGCTGGATCCCCTGACACTGAACACCCTTCACACAGACCTGCCTGATTGGGCCTACCTATCCCACGCTTGGTGCACCTGGCACAGAGGGGACATGGGACCAGGGTGCTTCTGGGGCAGTCCCAGACCTTGTTCTGCCAGGGATGGGTGTAGCCTCATCACAGAGTCCATGTCCAGGGGTGCAGGGTGGTTGTAGACTGACCTTCCACCTTCATGTAGCCAGTGGCCTGTGCTCCCCACTGCCATGCTGAGACCCCTGCATTTATTTATTGACAATTTACTGCAGAATTTTAAAATCCTGTGCACAGATTTTTTTAAATTTTTTGATGCAGAACACCCACAGGTTTACATGATGTTTGTGGTTCCTTTTTATTCTGTCCTCGCCCACCACTCAGTTAGGCCTGGACGTTAAAGTTTATGCAGGGAGTTGACGGTCTCTCAAGCCATAATAAGGGCTAAGAAAAGAGAAAAAGGATCTCTGCTGACCTGCGCTGGTAGGTCTGGATCTGCTGCTCAATGTGCTCCCTGTAAGACCTCTCTGCTGTTTTCTGAGTCACAGCCACCAACTGGATTAGCTCAGACCTGGTTGAAGGAGAGAAGATCTTATCAAAACACCCACAAACTAGCTCAGAGGTGGGCGATAATTTTTAAAAGGGGGCCCCTTCACAAATTTCTGAAGTGGCCCTCGGATGCCCCAGAAGGGGTATGCTCCCCTGCCTGCAGACCCTGATTGACCTGGGGGAGCACATAAAGTCTCTCATCCCGTGCCCCTACCCTGCTAGGGGCATGTGGTGGCTAGAGAAAACTGCCAGCTGTTTTAAATTGCACGCCCCTAGCTGGGAGAGGAAACTTCACACGCTCCCCAGTCCCTGGGTCTCGATTGGCCTGGGGACAGGGGAGCGGCAAGGCGGCCATGGGTTGGATCAAGCAGCTTGGCAAGCCCTGAACTAGCTCATCTCCTGCCAATCCACTGATGCTTATTGGATGGTGAGGTTTCAAGCAAGGCTCCTTGCCCCTTTTCAATTAACAATCCCCCATTTTTGGGAGACAGCAGTCAGAATGCACAACCCAAGGCACAGAAATTGTTCCAAGCTGGATGCTTTCCAGCGCTGGATCCCTACTGCTGAGAAGATGAAAGAATCTGTTGCGCTCAAAGGCCTGACTGCTGCTTTCACTTTCCTCTCTCCTCTGCAATGCAAGGAAGACTTCAAAGGGTGGTTTCAAAGGCGGGAGGAATACCAGAGAAGATAAGCCAGTGAGGAAATGCATTCAACATACAGGGCCGTCCTTAGGCATATGCAGAGTATGCAGTTGCCTAGGGTACCAGTATTTTTTGGGCACCACTCTGCCAGGAGGAATGGGAAGCAGTGAGCAGGCAACAGCAGGGCTGCTGGGTCCTAGAGAGAGCCGAATGCGCTGCCTGCAGCACAGTCTGAGGGAGGGGATTGGCTGCTGGGGTCTCTGGGAAGGGGAGGGGGTAAGGGTGGGGGAAGGAATTCACCTCTGTGACTCTCTCCCCTGGCGTGAGGTGAGGCAGGCTGGCTGGGCAGCTCTGGCAGTATCCTTTCTTTTGCCCCCCATAATGACCATTCTTCTCCCCTCCCCCCACAGAGCATCCCCCTCCCCCACGGAGCACCCCTACCTACCCCCTACCCTCCGGCAGGGCTGGGTTGGGTGAGGTGCTAGAGGGAGGGGGGGGGCTGGCTGGCTGGCTGGCTGAGTGCTGAGGCAGGGGTGAACTGCCCGTCTGCCGAAGGGCCGGCTGGCGGCGGATAAGTGGGACGTTGGCGTGCCGCAGCCTGAGCCCAGCACCAGCACTTTAAATTCCCCGGCACTAGCCGGGGCACTGTGTGGGGCCAAGAGAGCGCATGCACGGCGTGCTTAAACACTGCGGAACAGCTGAGAGGGGAGAAGCCCGGGTGTCTTCCCTCTCAGCTGGTTTGAGCTCCGCACGTGGACGCTGCTGCCGGGGAGGGGAGAGGCAGGTCTGGGGCCAGGGGAGTGGTCAGAGGAGGAGGTGCTGAGTGCTCAGCCTGGGTGGGCGGCTGGGGCCGGGGATCCGGGAGGGGCAAGCACCCGCACCCCCCGCCATACTAAGGAGCGGGGGAGGGAAGAAGGCTGCCCCCGTCTCGCTGTCAATTTGGATCATTCTGTCAATAAATCAGAATTTTTTCTATAGTGCTACTTCTTTAGTGCTAGTCCATCAGCATGGCAGTGTGCTTCATTACGTTAAACTGGTTTTAATAACGTGCATGTGGCAAGTTTTCCAATACTGTAAGCTTATGTTTGTGTTGCTAAGAGCAAGTCAGGCATAGGGGCATCAGTTTAATAATCCCGCCTAGGGCACCATAAATCCTAAGGACGGCCCTGTCAACATATTGGAGTTTTAAAAAGGGGGAGAGGGAATCACCCTTGCAACCTAAAACCCACACACCAGTGAAATTCAGACCACTTGAAATGCACAGGAATTTGTCCAGAGAGGCACTTACTTTTCAAGGGATTTAAGGATGTAATTGTAGTTGTTATGCAGGAAGATGGCACTCAAAGCTGGGTCCTCATAAACCTTGGATTTACTGAGAAGATTTAGTTGCAAGTTGCCCAATACTTTGCCTTAATGAGAAAAAACACATTACTCGAGGACAAAGGATTTTTAATCAAGACTACAGGGGTAGCTGTGTTAGTCTGTATCTGCAAAAACAACAAGGAGTCCGGTGGCATCTTGGAGACTAACAGATTTATTAGGGCATGAGCTTTCGAATAAATCTGTTAGTCTCTAAGGTGCCACAGGACACCTCATTGTTTAATCCAGACTGGAAGATGATGACCCACAATGCCTTGTTATTATAGAAAACAACATACAATGTTCAATTTTCAAAACCTTCAGGTGCACAACTGAACATACATTTACTACATGCAAATCTGCTTAATTTGTGTGCATAATCATAACAATGCACACAAATTAGATGTGCAATTGTGTGCATTTCACACATCTGTCCTGTGTGTAGTTTCAGCACACAATTCCCAGTTCTCATGCAACCATTTCCTTCAAGGAGCAGCTGAGATCTCCTCAAGAGCTAGTGCCCCTACTGCACCATTTCCTATAGTGGCATCTCCGTGCATTGCATGCAACCACTGATTCCATTAGCAGTAGAGGCTCGAATTCAGCCCTGACATGAGTAGCCACAGCTCCCATTGCACCCAGGAGTTCTCTTTGACTTCAACCAAGTCTAATGCCAACATGCCCCATCTGTTGTGCTCTGAATTCAGTAATAGTTTTGCTCTTTGGTCCCACGCCAGAAATACCAGTCAAATAACTAACTGCAACTCCAACTGCCCTACTTATGCCACCCATCTGACAAGTCCAAACACTACACCGGAGAACATGCCTTGCAGAGCACAAGCAGAGGTATGGAGAAAGGAGAACTGTGTATGGTACTCACAGATGTAGGTGCTGAGCAGCCGTCTGTTAAATTCAGAACTGTAGCTGCTAGCTGAAGAGCTGGTCTCTGTAAGGAAAAGGACCTTAAACCAGTTAACATGCCCCTTACAGATCTGCTTTGGTTAGTCTGCCTTGACTCAAACAAGCCATTTTGTTGTTGCTATGAAGTTATAATGCCAGATTCAAGCTATCAGTGAAAATTACTCCCCCTCCTCACCCCAGCGATGCATCACATTATTCAGAAGAAGAAGGGACAGACTGCACTCAGTTTGACCCCTGTATTTGCACTAACTGCTAGGAAGCCATGCTACACGATAGACCTATTCCTTCTTTACCATTGTTTTCAGATTAAGGGAATAGGATCTGAGATATAGAAGATACTTTATTAATCAGAAATTGAGCAATTAAATGTAATAAAATCTCTTTTTTAGCACCAGATGTTCTCAACCAAGGGACAGAGAAGTTCTTTTTGTTAACAGAAAGCACTTAGTGTATGTACTGTACCTGCAACATTAATCCAAACAAATAGCACCACTCTGGATAGTTTCAGCTAACACCACTCAGGCTCATAACAGCTGCCCAGGCTCTGCACAGGAACTGTTCCATACCCCACCCACACAGGTGATAGGGTTGTCTTATATAAATTCTATTGCCGGATGTGCAAACGTTTTAAAAGCATACGAGTAATCTTCTAAGGGCCACATGGTTAGGAAGCGTACGTGAGAGTGCAAAATCCAACAGAGGCCACCATCAGATAATTTGGCCCACAGAATTATGCATGGCCATAAGCCAGACCAAGTTAGCTTGAAAGGTTGGGAGCCTTTGGAGTTTGTATCATAATCCCAAATTGCTTTTGGAGTTAGGTCTGATGGTCCCATCAGTGAAACAAAGAGGGTGTTTGCTGCCATGAGGAGTTGTCAGAAAAGGGGCTGGGTCCGCAGAGGACAGTATGACAGACCACCTGGGTCAACTCCCCCGGGAAAAGCCTGTCCCCCATCAGGCATAACAGAGAATTCAGTGCAACAATACAGACTTTATCCCATTTTAACTAATATTGCATCCTCCCTGCAAGTTAACAGCTACATCCACATATTCACTGTAAGACAACACTGACTGCCTCTCCCACTGAGTCACAGAGCTTCTGGATTATTTTTAAAACTCTTAAAAATTAAATATTGGTCAAAGAATCAACAGAAATATGTAACTATAGTCAAAGGTGATATAACAGGTTGAGTGGGTAACGCACACACTCTGCTTACCTCTGGGATCTAAAGGAATATTGTATGTGTCCCCAAGAACTACAAAGTTTAAAGCAGAGCAGAGAGAAAAGGGGAGGGAGGAGAGAGAAAGAAATGCAAAGTGCAAAAAGACAGGTTAGAGACCACCATCTCTTCAAGAAGAACAAAGCAGTTATTAATACAGAGCAGCCAAGGAGCTAAAGGCAGAGCAGGCAGGATTCACTCCTTCAAGCCCACAGAAATGGTGCTGGAGATCGAGGAAATGTATATTTAGTCCTAGCGTAAAGGAGAACACTACACTGCCATCACCCTGAGAAGATTAAAAAAAAAATGTCGCAAAGGGCCTGACCAAACTCCCATTAAAGTCAATTATTTCAGTTGGTTTGGTCCATCAAGTAAACTGGACACTGCTAAATAGAACTGAGTGGCTCTGGCTCCCTCCCTTAAAGCAACCTACATGCTTTTTCTAGGACACAAGTGGCATTTCCAGGTGAGACAGTCTGCCTGGATATTGCTCAGTGCAGGAAGAGAGCTGGTGAGAACTGTCCAAAGCAGTGCTTTTTGCTGCTGACTGCCACCACCATCTTTCTACACCCGATGGACAATTATATTTAAAAACTGAATGAGCTACATTTTGATGGTTTTCCAGGCATTTCAGTATATGAACCATGTTAAAGGTAAAAGGTTTTCTCTGTGGCAAAGTGGTACTTTCCCTCCATTTATGGTGAAAAGTATCAGAGGGGTAGCCACGTTAGTCTGAATCTCCATTCAGAAGAGAAGTCCTGTGGCACCTTATAAACTAAAAGATGTATTGCAGTATAAGCTTTGGTGGGCAAAGACCCACTTCGTCAGATGCATCTGTTAGTCTATAAGGTGCCAGAGGACTTCTCGCTGTTTTTCCATCCATTTAGTAAATTTTGTGGGCCTCACTTTTTAGGAAAGCACCCAAGAAAACTGAATTTGCACCATGCCCTTGGTCAATGAAAGCGTTAACTCCACATGTGTATCTTGCCATGCATATAGTTTAGCACGTAAAGAGGGCAAGTGTTAGAGTGGAGGAGGAAATGATGGTATGCTGAGGAGACAGATGCTGAGATGGATTAGACACTGATGTGAACAGTTTGAGTGCTGTTAATGAGAGATGACTGTATGATAGGGTATAATGTGAACATGACAGGTAAAACTGATTCCTCGTAGTCAAACCTCATTACCAGGAACTCCACTGGATCAACTACTATTCTATTATTCACTTTAGATTAGATCTTCATGGATCTGCCTTGCCTATGCTTTCTAGGACAGGCCATCTGTTAGAGTAAAATGGCTCTCGTGTCATACCTAGAGAGTAAAGGTTATCTGGATGTGCTCCCACATGCACATCTGGAAGGCAAAAAGGGAATAAACTGCAAATCTTCTTGAGATCTCCAGGCAGCCATCTCTTTGTCATGGCAGAGCACAGGGAATAGCTCACTGGCAGAGGGGAAGCTGGCATGCTAATGAGAGTTCTTGTTAAGGAGGTTTAATCATAAGGAAAATGGCTCAAAGAGCGTGGGAAACAGAGTCCCATGCATGTACCTTGGGATGCCAGCATGGCGCCTGCAGTCTCCTGAAAATCCAGCAACTGTTGCAGGAAGAGAATGGCCTGCAAAAGAGGGGGGAATAGAGGGGAAAGGTCAAACATAATTCCCATTGAGTTTCTTATCCTCCATTCCTATATGCAATAAAGATGCCTGTGCCTACAAACCTGCAAGAAGCAGCAGTGCATTCATTTCAAGTCACATTCAATAATATTGTGTATCTTTCATCCAACAGGATCTCAAAGCACTTTATAAACCTACACGGGTACCAATGATACAAAGCTCACTGGAAATGCAGTCACCTCCAGGGTGAAAGACAGCACCTGATCAACAGTATATAGCAACACCACAGTTTAGGACTGGAAGTGAAGATGAAGAGTATTTCATTTTAAGCGAAGTGTATTTCATTTTTAGCAGACGTATGTAGCTACAGCTGGATTTTGGACAAAATACTGAAGTTCACCTTCCTTTCTATTACCATTTGATAATTACTCCATAAAAGAGATCAGGGAGTTGGTTTAATTGCATCTACAGGAGCAGCACAGGGCCCTCTAACACCAGGAAGAGACACTAGTTTAACAGCTTTTAGGGAAGACATCTACCTAGTGAATCACTATATCCCGCAGTTCTGTTTTTCCTGGAAGTCTCCCATCCACATACTCACAGTTACCATCCTCCTTAGCAATAAAACAGGCATTTTCCACATTATTGGATAAGTACATGTTGTATCTGTGCAGTGTCCAAATATTGTGGGGGAGGAAGAATAGCTCAGTGGTTTGAGCATTGGCTTGCTAAACCCAGGGTTGTGAGCTCAATCCCTGAGGGGACCACTTAGGGATCAGGGGTGGTACTTGGCCCTGCCGCGAAGACAGGGGATTGGACTTGACCTCTCAAAGTCCCTTCCAGTTCCATGAGATAGGAATATCTCCATATTAAAAAAAAAAAATGTTCAGATCCCCAGGTCTGATGGGATACATAAAAACTTTTAATTGAGCCCTCCCCACACACTACACGCAGCACACTATCCTAATGCTGTGGGGAAGAAACAAAGGCAGGAATCTAGAAAGCACAAAACCTAATCTCCCAAAGGAAGACAAGTAATTCCTCTACCGAAACGAAAGAGAGCCAAATTTAAACACACACAAGTCCCCTGTTGCTTCTATTGAAGCAGATATTGGTCTCCTAGGGAACTGATGTTAGCAGGAAGAGAGGAATGGATTTTACCAATAGATGTTTTCAATCATTGCCACTTACATTGCTGGTGAGTTCGTGAACGGTCCCATCTTTTGGCATGTTATATTCCTTGTCTGGATCATTCTTTTAAGGGAGGAGAGAAAGATACAGATAGAACGTTAAATGCAAGTAAAAATCAAACACTGCTCCTCAGGCAAGTATATTTACAAGGTTGTTTTTCAAAGCTCCCGCAGTACTGTCCTAACCCAAATGCTCAGAGCTCCATCTATTGCTGATCGCAGGATACAACTTCAAAGCAATCTATAGCTAATGCAGAAAAAGACTAAAGCACAGCCTGCTTGCACTGAAACATGCACATACATTTAAAACTCTCTTATGGTCATCATAAGTTAGGTTCACTCACTAGCTTATGGATTAATTTAGCAAGAAATCTCCCTTTAGCTGGAGACAGTTTCTAAGTTTGGTGCATGTAAATTTAACTCAATTTTTTTAAACAAGGTGATTAGATCTCAGATTGTTTTCAAAAAGTATGTGCAGCCTTACCTTTCCCTGTAAAATGGTTTGCAGTATTGTGCATTAGGGACATTAAATAGAGAACTGCATTAAATGCAGCCTTAATCTTCTTTTACTATATATTTTAGAAATGCGCGCGTCTGTCCATGCATGAGTCCATTTGTTCAAGAACTCCTCCTAAGTGGTAAGAGCTAGGACCACCGAATTTGGTATGCAGCTTCTTCTTATCATAACTTAAGGCAAGGTCAGGGTTTGGTTGTGTCAGGAGAATGGGATGTGCCTGGAATTTGATTGTTTCTCATAAAATGGAAAGGTGTGGCAGGAGGGTCCGTCATACTGCAGAATGACCACAGGGGGGCACGAAGGGGCTAGAGATGGGGACTGGGACAGCTATAACCCATTGGGCCAACAGGGGGCAGGGATGGAGAAAGGGACAACTGTCTACTATATAGTTCAGAGTTTGTCTGTTTGTGTCTGTGTCCATTTGTGCCACAGCTGGGAAACATTCACCTCTTCCCCCAGCTGCGCTCGCTGCAGGTGCAGCAGCCATGGACAGGCGCTTTTCATCTGGCCCTAAGCTGCTGCAGTGAGATAGCACTTGGGTTGTCCTCTCTCTCTGGGGCAGCCTGCATACTGAACCCCTCATCCCCTGCCCCGTCCCAGAACAATGATTTAAATGAAGAAAAACAAAACTTATCTGAGTTAAGGACCCCAGCAACGCCAGGTAAATCTTCTAGTTATAAATACATTTCAAAATAAGGGATGGAAAAAAATCTATTCCTCCTAACAAGTCAGCACTCTCCATTTCTTTTGCAACTGATGCCTAAGACAATGCCACTCCTACACTACTAAAATGTTGACACGATTGCCACTTTGCAAAAAAAACCAGGAAGCTGAACTCAGGTCGTTGTTCATGAATATAACATTTGTACAGTTCAGCCGGGCAAGTCTCTTCAGCTACTGAAGAAGAGAAAAGTAGATGGGAAGTTACCTTAATGTTGTCTGCAAAGTCCTCCAGTGCTTTTGCACCTGTCGTCTCCATGGAGGTGATCAGCCCTGGAAGCTTGTTCTTTGTGCTGGCTGCAGTGCCCTGGAATGGCCCAGTGCATGGCATAAGATGACACAATGAAGATGGCTGTCATCACCTGCCTTTTCCTCCACTAGTTGACCTCTCCTACATCCCTTAGAGCATCTCAATCTCAATTCCCTCAGTGGTTGGACTTCGCTGGAAGAATATTTACAGGCTAGTTAACAGTGGGTGAAACCCTAGATTCTCACAGAAATGCCACAGATGGGTCAGCTGGCAACAGAGGAGAAAGTCCCAAGTGAGCCCAGAGCTGAATCCCCATCTTATAAATTATTTCCTCTCTTGAAACACTTGCAGCCACAAGGCAGCACATCGTGGCCACCAACCTCCAACCATGCAGAACTAAAGGAAGATCCTTTGAAAAGACTGACTCTGCTGGAACTGACCAGTCAAACATCTGAACCTAATGGAAAGAAGCCTCACCAAAGCTGGACACCATTTCTGGTGTCTGCAAAGCCTTTTTACAGGCAAGTAGTCCACTGGAGTTTTTAAACCCATTTACAGCAGTTACAAATGAGCTGAATCCACTAAACTCTCACCTAAAAGAATGTGTGGTTAACACCATCGTCTGCTAGGCCCTTCTTCAGAACAATTAACCTATCAGACGACATGAGAAGACTTCCTTAAGCGCACTTTCTTAACTAGATTCAGTGGTACTGGAGATTAACTACCTCAGGATTGGTATAAGAACTTGGACATAGCCAATCACTTGGCATCCAAGTGCCAAATTATTACTTAGAATCATAGAACTGGAAGGGACCTCAAGAGGTCATTGAGTCCAGTCCTCTGCCCTCATGGCAGGACCAAGCACTGTCTAGACCATCCCTGATAGATATCTATCTAACCTGCGCTTAAATATCTCCAGAGATGGAGATTCCACAGTCTCCCTAGGCAATTTATTCCAGCATTTAACCACCCTGACAGTGAGGAAGTTTTTCTTGAACTGGAGAGATCTGTTACCGAGTGATGCAGGATTCTCCAAGGATAGAGTATACTGGCTCATGGAATGAGACACTGAGACGCCAAGCTGGGTCTACTGCATGATAGTGAGTACAACCACATGGCTAGCTGGGTCCTGTTCTAAGGTTTTAATATTTTTGGCTATTGTAAAGTCCCTTAAGAAGCACTACAGGCAAAACTGCAGGATCTTCTCCAGTTACCACCTACTTGCAAGACTTGATCAAACTCTGGCTTCATCTGCTTCAGGTGCCTGAGGATGGGAAAGATGGTGAGCACAGCTGAATAGTCATGCCGAATGATGGCCTTCCGGGCTGCCGAGACAATGTTATCTCCCTCTATCATCAGGTTATCCAGGGATTCCTACAAAACAACCACCAGAAACAGGGGGATGTGTCTTCAACTCAGGAAGCGCTAGATTAGTGGAGGGAAGTAGGCAGGGAATGGTTTTGCAAACTGGACAATACAGTACAAATCAAACCAAAATGATGAGCTTAAGAAACCTGAATGAGGGAGTCAAAGGTCTTCTTCTGGTGGTGCTCTGGGATGATTTCTGTAAGGAGCTGGTACTCGCTCTGGGCCAGTTTCACAAAGGTGCTAACACAGTGAATATACGCATCAATCTCGATGTCCAACATGTCATCCCTCCCTGTGGGAACAGCACAAGTTTATGAGAGCCAGGATTTAACTGTTCCCTCCAGGGTTGGATTGATCCCACCAAGGACATTTCTCATTCTGAGACTCTGGTTTACATACAGGTTTTGGGTTTCCTCTGGAGCAGACCGTTCAGATATTGCATATGATTTTAAAGTGAAAGTGTGACCTTTCTGAGCGCAGATCCCAAGGCTGCTACAAATCCTGCCCCATAAAATTTACTCCTGAAAGTTGCACACACCCAGTAATGAGTGTGTATGGAGGTCTCAAGCTCGGGAAATGAGAACTGAGGGGTGCCACTTGCTCTCTCCAGCACCACAACAAAGCTAGCAGGGGAAATGTTTGCTACCAGGACTGCAGGTTTGTGACTGAAAGTATTAGGGGTTGGAACAAACTGGGAAGGGATGAGAAAGTTGCAGTGAATTATTCAACACCATCTCTGGTTTATTTTTAGTTAGTTTACTGGTAACATGCTGATGAACTACTACCATTCTGAATCAGCAGTTCTGGGAATACAACGCTTTCCTGCATGACAACTGCTCTCCATGGAGAGCAACTCAGCACTGGAGCGCAGGAGGACACTGAAATCCCATGGTCTTGGAATGTCAGAATAATCATGCATGAGATTTGCCAGGAGGGTAGATGTGCAAACAGAACAACCAGGAACTCTTAAATCGTTTGCTATTTGAGGAGTCTACGTGCAGCTGCTACACAGCAAGAAAACTGGAGCGGGGTTGGTTTCTACCATATATTGCTCCTTTTCTATTCAATATCAGTGGCTTGTGATGAAAACAGAATCGCTCCATCATATTGATGGAAGTTCCTTAGTTTAGCCTTTAACAAGCATGCTCAAAGTCTGGCACAAACATGACACACACTTCTAAAATTTTGGTTTATAGATTAGAAAGGACTGAAATGGAATGCTGCATGCTAGGACACATAGTCTGTTGGCTCCTTCTTGGTTCCGAGGAAGCCAGCAGCTGCAATCTGTTCCATTTGCTAGGAGACAGGAAAGGTCATCCAGACAGCTGATGATAATCTATGGTTTGACAAAGATTGGGCACCTCTGCTTTAGGGGGGACATGCATGACTAGTAGGAACAAGTTCCACTGAATGCACAAAAGCAAAAGCTTCATAACCAGAGACAGGCCATGCTCCATGACTGCCCATGTGGAAGGAAAGTCACTGGCTAAGAGACTCTGCAAAACAAGCTGAAAAGGAGGAACATTAGTCAGCTTGTTATTACAACGCGGTACTTACCAGCAGTTGGCCCATGCTTGTCGTTCAGGGTATCGGAAAGGTGTTTAACTCGTAAATCATGCTCATGACCTAGTGAGATGTCAGCCGGCACAAACAGAAGGCTTGGTTTATCCAGGGTGGTTACAGCATGGATGTTCACGCAGGCCGGAAGGCTGGTTTATTCAGTCTGTCAGAAATCTATACACACATGCTGTCCTGGAAGGCCCCACCCACATTCCCTCTGTGGGCACCATAGCCCTTTGAAGCCTGACAGGAAATGTGAACCAGACATGTCATTTGCCAAGCCCAAGATGCCCTTCAAACCTCTTGGCACAAGTGCTAGATGGGACAGTGGGCATGAGGAATCCAATTTGCACGCTGGCTGTTGGGTACCAGATCTTAGACGGGCACCTCTTCCACTCTGTATTTGGGGAGTGTTTTTGAAAGGATAATTGTAGTTACTGAGATCCTCTTTATAGTTTTGTGGACTAAAATGTAGGTGAAAATATCTATACACTGATGAAGTTGCAATCATTTCCTTTAAGCTGATCTCTTTATCGTTATAGGAGTTAAAAGATCCCAGAGATATTTTAAAGCAAGTGATCTCTCTGCTTGCCCATCTTGTTCAAATCTCCAAGCATATAGCAGAGCCTGGGGTGACATTTCAGGATGCAGGAGCAAATTTGCTTGTCACTCCCTTTTGAGCAGGCCTCTTGTGAGAAGGAGGGCAGCAAACTGGATCTTGGGCTGGATCTGGTCTGACACATCCTTATCAGGGTTGGAAGGGCCAATACTAATTTAAAGCCTTCTTAAAGTTCAGGCAAAGTGAAACAAAGACAGAAATACCAAGGGAATGTCACTAAAAGACAGAGCAGAGCTTCCCTTAGCCAGCCGACTGTATAACGGATTGACTTGTCTAAGATCAGCTGGCCCATGACCTTACAGAGCCAGCTGAAGAATGGCTTGCTACCCTGGTTTTAATGTTCCATTCTTATATCTTCTACCATGTCTGAAGTCCTAAGACTTTTTAACCAGTGTAGCTCCTTTGTCAAGTTATCCAGGATCCCCACAGGATAAAGACTAACACTATCCGCACAGTGAAGCTCTGAGCTAATGGGAGCCCTGCCTGAGGAAACAGATCTGATACATAGTGAAGATCCAAGGGTGAAAGAGTGAGAGATGTGATTACCTTCCATAGGAATGAGGTTAGAGGCCCCCTTTTTCCCATCTAGACCATGCTGAGAATATTGTTTCAGAAGGTTCTGAGCCTTCCGGATCGTTCCTGTCACCAGAGCCACACAGAGAAGAAACAAGAAGACCTAGGAAATGAGTGAGAGAAAAAAAAACACCAGCAGCCCTCCACCAGTGCTAGTCATTGCAACCCCGTGAGATTATAATGGGCAACAATGAGCATGCTCAGTATACACACTGAAACCCCAAACAGGGTTCCAGATGATGTGCCAATGCAATGACTTATCCAAATCTGTGGCTTACTTCTTACTAGAGAAGGCAGAACTCAAATCAAGCACTGCGATCAGCTTTCATATGGCTTGGAAGGAATGGAGGTGGGGGGAGAAGGTCAAATCCACTGAGAAGGAACGCCAGGAATCATTCCTCCAGGAATACTTTGAGTTAAGCATCTTGTGCCCAAGTTCAGTTTAAGACAACAATCCCTGCTGCATGAAAGCAAGTACTTGTGATCAGCCCAAATCTTGATATGGTCTACCACCAGTCTGCCACAAACGAAGGGCAACCAGTGACCTTTATTAAACACCAAGAAACCTGATGAGGCAATAATGCCACAGAAACATATGCTCATGTTGGGAGAAATTTGTGAGCATGCTCAGTGTGGATCAATGAGGATACTAACAGCAGAGGTGAAGGAGAATCTCTTGCAGCACAGGGCTAATAATGACAGCCTCAGGCATCAGTAGCCAAAAAAGTGATTAGGACACAGAATTTGTTCACCCCCCTCCCCTAGTTCTAGTGTTAAAGAAGGCAGAGACACTATTCTTTGGAGGCACCACAAATCAATTGAGCCACAGAAAGAGACAATGAATATATTAAAAAAAACAGACAGCATTAAACAATAGCTGGTGCTGGACCCCATGGCTAGGAAGCGCTGCAAGCACAAAACAGAAAGTGTTAAAGTGTCAACTGAAAACTAAGCACTGCTCACAACTGGAAAGGTTAGTGTTCATATCAGAAAATGCCAGACACATAAAGAAGGACACCCCAGGGCAGATGCTGCTGTCACACTGTTGCATGAATGTGGAATGGAAAACTTTGGAAAGGTATAGGCAACTCTCTGGGGGGTTAAGACATGCAAATAAATTAACCAAAAATCAAACATGGCCAAAATACTAAGCAAAAATTGCATTTTGGGTATAAACAAAAAATCATAACATGCACCAACTCCAACTTCCAGCCGCAACTCTGGCTGCCACATCACAGGTGCTATTAGCTAGTCTGGAGATCAGTGCTAAGAGAACTGGTTTACATTGTTTGAAAATTGAGAAGTCTTATCCTAGTTGGCTGTCAAAGTTTAAACTATAGGAGAGCATGATAGGGTACCTGCTCCGCAAAGGCCAAAGGCAGCTTCCCACTCTCCTTACACAGGTGCTCAAAGGAAGGTTTATACGTACATGGATAAGTGGGAAGATCTTTGGGAAGGCAAGGCTCCCCAATTGGGTATGATGGGAATGGACTGATGTCCCAAGCTGTGTTAAGTTCACTTCCCAATTCTAAAACATTTAACCCTTGAGTAAAACACTTTCCTTACAACATTTTCTTTTTCTGATACATCCCACCAATTTTCAAAATGGTCTTAACCTCTTATTGAAAAATCCTGATAAAACAAAATCAAATTGTAGGTAACTTTCTTATTTCTACACATTCCAAGTACTTGGGAAAGGGTCATGTCCAGTATTCCCTCTAAGCAGCACAGCTACACAGGTGATTAATCCGCCCCACCTAGCCAGAGGCTCAGGGCTCTCTGCATGGAGCTGACGGACTGGGCAGGGCCAATTAATCACCTGTGAAGCTGTACTGCCCCACAGCTTAGAGGGACACTGTTCATGTCCACTTTCTACATTTACATCATTTATTCCACAAGCTTCTGCAGCATTTGTTTTATATAATCCTCTACCCAGATCCTAATGGATTCATCTGGGGCAGTTTTAAAACCATGAGGTATTTTCATACTAACACTTCACATTGGTTACAGACACTTTCAGAAATCTTATTTACAACAGAACTTATTGTATTGTTTCCAATGGCACTAAAATATATACAAATCCTGAAAATATTTCTGGTGGTCTCTGATTTTTGTAAGCATTTGGGCAAAAAAATATGAATATTATAAAACTGGGGTGATATGTAAATTGACGGCTCAGCAGGAGGGATGTCTCCATGCTGTCAGTAAGAAGTCACTTTGCATGCACACGGTCCACATCAGTAGGAACAGCTATTCCTAGGAACATGGCCCACAGCCTCTTGACATGCTTGTCTTAGATAAGAGCTGCCCTGTCACAGTGCATGTTCTCATCTGCACAAACACAATCAAATGCATTTACATTCACACATAGCAAGTGTGTGTGTGATTATTTCAATGCTGTTGCATCCCTGGTACTTTGTATCACAATTAGGGCTTAATGGATTCTATTGGAACCCAAAGGCCTTTGTTCCATGATTATTTCCCTCGATTAGGCAGCTTTCAAATCAAATGGGATAGTGTAGCAGTTACTAATGAAGGCATCAAATTCAAGAGCTGAGAAGTAATCTAACTGGGGACACAGAAACAGGTTATTCATCTTGCTGCTCAAAGATTATGTTGGCTTCCTCATGGTACATCTTCCCCAACTGGAACAAAGAAATTAATTGACATGAGCATAAAGTGATGCTCATGGGACAAGGCCAGTTTACTCCTGGAGAACAATCAAGGCCACCTCCAGAAAATTAATGAGTTTTTCCCTCCCTCTTCCACTTGGGTCAAATATAAAGTGCCAGTTTCCAGTTTGCTCTGCTGTCCTTTCCAATAGGGGCAGTTTCCCATCCTCTAAGCAATTTTCAAATGCAACAGAAAGTCGCTTTGCCCCCTACTTCCTTGGTGTCACTAGGTGAAATTCACACAGGTTTATATGAAAAGGTATCAGACATGATGATCACAATGGTCTCTTCTAGACTTAATTGTCTATGAATACACAACCGTTCTAGGAACAGATTTTTTTTTTAAGTTAGTTCCTCCTGCTGGCTCTAGAGCAGCAGTTAACACAGTGAGGTTTTGGTGTACCACAGAAAAATGGCAGCTTTTTAAAAGCTTCTTGCCAGAAGATGTTTAAAGAGGATATTTAGAACAGGATGATTTTTCTCACTGTGCTGTAGCAATTTTAGGACAAGTACTACATTGGAGCCTCAACTCTTATTGTCCTCTTAGATGTGGTGCTAACATTTAGGAGTTGAAAGTGGTCAGCGTTAAAAGAATCATAAAGCACTAGGCCTACAAAGAAACATGTTGTGTCAAGTTTCACCCATTTGGCAGCACATGCCTTCATCTTAGAGAGGCTCTTAAAGCTAACCTATCTCATGATGAAGAATGCTGGAATGCATTTCAATGAATCATTAAAATTTCACTCAATGCTTTAAAAATTTTGCTCATTTTGTCTAACAGACAGCTGTGAAAAAGGTCTTCCTTGGAGGACTAGGAAGGCCTTACAAATATGTGATGTGACCTCAGGAAGGTGCTGAAGAAGTAGGTGGTACAACTGCAAAAGAACTGTTTATGGTGACACAAGAATGCATTGACACAATGAATAGGTACTGATAATAAGGTCCCTAGTACCCAGTAGATTTCCCCAGCATACAGCCCTGCCTCTTATACCTTGCCATGGTTTTCACAGATGCTAGCACCCTAGAACTTTGCTTTGCATGTGAAAGGGTTGTAAGCACATCAGATTTACTTAGTAGTTTATTCTTTGCAACAGATTGAAATGTGTATCAGAGTCTGTGCTGGGATATTCTTCCATTAGGACTGAAGAGTTCTTAACCTACATGCTTGAAATGCTAGACTAGATACCCTCCTCTTAATGCTGTATGACATTGTATTTGAAGGGAGTTAGCTTTGACTACTGAATCAATGGCATAGAAATCACAGTGATTTCCTTGCCCAGACTCAGAACTCTGAAGATTAAAATATGGTGCAATTAAATTCCAATAAAAAACATTTTGTTCTGGAGTAACACAGTTCTGATTTTGAGAACCTTTCAAAGATCTCCAACCGGGGTTGTCGTCACACCTCAGGGGGTCACAAAGTGGTTACATGGGGGCTGGGAGCTCTCAGCTCATGGGGCAGACAGCCTAAGTTCCCATTAAAGAGAGGAGTGTTAATTTATAAGGCGGGGGAGGGTCCACACTCAAGAGATTTTTGTGTGAAACAAGTCACCAATACAAAAAGTTTTAAAAACACTGCCTTCACCTCTGGGACTGTCCCTGAAAGCTGATGGATTGGTGGGAAATAAGACAGATGAATGCCAGGAGAGTAAATTAAAAAAAGGTCTTGTTTCTGGTTAACTATGCAGTTATAAAACAGGGTTGGTGTACAAGCCACTAAGAACTTGAGCCTGGTTCAAAGAGAAACTCTCTCCTTGCCTGAGAATATGGAAGACACAAATTAACTACTATTATTTCTTGGAATTCCCAGTAACCTAGATGATCACTTCACTGGATCTCTCTCTGACACATGTAATGCCATTTCCATTTGCACAGCTTCTGAGCTGGTTTCTGTAACCCAGAAACAAAAAGAAACACAGCCACAGCTTTCAGGTATTGAGTGAATGAGTGAGTGTGCACACATTTTAATATCTAATTATGTGGTCACCAGTTTTAAAGATCTGCCCTAGCAGCAGATTTCCCCTTTAAATATCCCAGCCACACCCTCTGCTATTAGCAGGAAGAAGACTGACTAGGATGTCAAGAGAGATGTGGCAAGCTGCAGAGAACACGCACACACAGTTTACCTGGAATGAAGACTGCCATTCACATAAGGATTATAAAAATAAAGATAACACAATTAAAATGCATCCTTTCCTTCATCCTCTCTGGGCCCTCCACCAACTCCCACCCCCTTCTCTCCTCTCCATTTTTTTGGGCATATAAGAAGGGCAATAATCTGGGATCTCTACTGGAAATAGCTACGTTTGAAAATATTTCTTCTGCACAGGCTAACAAACTGCATATTAAGTAGATTGGACCAGGTGTGCCAGAGCCTTGCAAGCCCCATATGCTAAGCTGATCCTGACAGAGAATCTGCTATTCAATTCTGAATGTGTGTGAGCTTTTGTTTTAGTGCTGCTGAAAGTGTCAGAGCTAGGGAGTAGCCATCACTCCACAGAGCAAGGACAGCAGTGGGGGAAGGTTGCCTCACAGACATGCCATGACCTGGAGAGCTCATTTCTGGGGGCAGCAGGCAGTTCAGTTTCCATAGCTTGCTAAACCCTTGGCCTCTGTATCTGAGTAAAGTTTTAGAATCACAGGACTTGCCAGACTAGATGTCCATCCATCTGACAGTGACCAGAACCAAATGTTTCCAAAGAAGATGTAAGAACACTGCAGTAGGCAGATGTGAGATCATCTGCCATCCATACAGGTCTCTTCTTGACCTCTAATAGTTAAAGATTGGTTTAGGCAAAGAACTACAAAGTTTCCAAAACTGTTATGATAACCCTGGAGAGTTATAATATCAATATACATGTCCAATCCCTTTATGAATTTTGCTAAGTTCTTAGCTTCTGTTACTTCATGTGGCAGTGAGTTCCAGAGTTTAATTCATGTGGCATTGTATTTCATTTTGCTTGTTCTGAATTTCCCAACTTCATAGAATGTCCCTTTTCTATCATATTATGAGTCAGAGAGAACAGAAGCTCTCTATTTGCCTTCTCTGCATCATTCACTATATTACTGACTTATGACCTTCCCTATCGGTCTCATTTCTAAGGTAAAAAATCCCAGTCTTTGCAAACTATTCATATAAGCGCTTTTCAAAAATGCCCCCTGAAACACGGACTGGATGAACCAACAAAATAAGAGATGAAAGAGGGTCTATACCAAGAGCTTAACCCAACATGAAAATCCCTTACAAGCGAAAAGGTGTTTGCCATTCAACTCCCATCCACCCAGCTACCTTCAGAACAACTCTTTATGACTGAATGCTAACCCCTAAGATGGAGATGCACAAAGAAAACTCTGATACATTCAATACAACAAGTGGAACAACATGCATAGCAGATGTTCTTTAGCATCAGGGCAGGAAATTGATCCTTAAATTCTGGAACTAACCTGGTCTCTTGATGGGCTTTTTGGTTGGTGTGTCCTTCCTCTTGTTCTGAATGGCAGGGGAGTATGGAACACCTGTGGAGGAGCTGTTCTTACGGAAGTGCTCTTTCAGACCTTTGATGGAGCGGTCAAGCTGGCTGGAGCGGATTTGGTAGTAGACATTCATGAAGTCTACGGAGATAAGACAAAGGTATGACTTGGAACCAAACTCAAGGCATTCTTTGCACAGCGAGGATGCTGTTGCTGGGCCTTTCCTCAAAAGAGACTGCACAAAAGAGACTGACCTGCTGTGACTGGGGTCCCACAGCCAGGTTCCTACCTACAGATCTGTCCCAGGGATCTTTTGCTTTGAATAAATTTGATCCTATATTGTAAACACTTTGGGGGAGGGAGTATTATTGCTGTATGTTGGTAGAGTAGCCAGCTCACTGGTTGGCCTCTCCTGCAAATGTGTGTTCAATAAAAAAAACTTGGAGACTGGGAATGAAACCTAAACAAATTACATTGTTAAACACCAGTGCTAAACCTACTGTAAAGAAGCTTATGTAAAAGTATACAGATTTACTGGACAAAAAAAAGCTTCCTTGCATCCCTCTATAGCTATTCTCTTTAACAGATGGGAAACTGACCATGGAATAGTTATAGGGCTTCCAAAGGGTTATTATAAGCACTGCAAAGAAGTAGGATTTAAAAAGAATGACAAAAGGGGTTGTTATGCAAGGAATCCGATTTACACTACTCACCTAGAAATGCCTCTGAAAGACAGTCAGAAACTTTGCTAACATTCTTTGTCAACTTCCAAAGGCAATTTGATCTCCCTGAAAACAGACCTGACTGCTGAGAGGAGAGAGCTTACTGGCTCAGCTCCACAGTGACACAGACAGCCTTCAGCAGATTGTGCTCTCAGTAGTGTGCAATAAAATGGCTGATGGAGACCATTGTAGTGATCAAGATGAGCAAGTATGGAATATGCAATGTTTGTCTCCAAGACTGGCTCACTTAGAGGTTTGCTTTAGTTTACCTTGGTTTCTTCCATACTCCACCAACCAAAGGGAGATACGGACAATGTCCTGCAAGACACTCTCAGGGAGGTGTTCCAAAATCAGATCTTCTTGTGTTTCAATCTCATCATCCCCGCTTATTAGATCCATGATAAGGATGGGAGGAACTGGTTTGGTGTGCCGTGTCATCAGACTGCGGAATTCTGACTCCAGAGATTCCTTTCCCTTCTCAAACAGGGATTTCTGGAGGACAGAGCAGAGACAGGAGAAACAAAGATATTTCTGCAACTTCTCCCAATATCTTTAAACTTCACTTAATCTCTTGCGTTCCCAAATACTGTGTACCACTGACATCTGCCACCACATGCAGTGAAGCCTACTGTCAAGAGAATTTTAAAAAGTAAGGGGTTTGAAAAAACAAAAAGTCAAGGAATTACTCCACAAAGGATGAAGTTGCTCAACTGCAATCTCTCTAGCTGTTATGGGAATACTATCCAAAGGGAGTTCTAAGCATCCCCAATGATCTGGAAAGATGCGGTCATATCTGCTCTCAGTTACACTGCTGCCAATATACTGAGTTCAGTGCAATTATTTCAGGTTTACACTGGGATAAGATCAGATCTGGCCAATGTTATCGATAACAGGAGGTTTTGAAAGAGAGGGAAAAAGCGTCATTTAAATAGAGAAGTTGAAGACTACAGCAAGGATAATGCATAGAAGGCTGCAGCAAAGATACAATTTCCATCCCATCTTTGGACTCCTGTATCTTTCTGATCAACGATCCAGGAATAATACTTGGAACAGCCAGTTCTGAAAATACTGCCTCACCAAAGCAGTGGCACTGGAACAGTTTTTGGAGCACGGGTGCTGAGTTGCACCCTCTTTTCCCCAGTCCACATCCCTCATCGCCCCTTAGAGCAGGGGATGGCAGCTGGGACCCCACAGGTGGGGCCTGGTAGCAGGGTCCCCAGGCAGGCAGGGCAGGCAGCCAGAACCAGGCCAAGTAGAGCATGAAGCCAACGAGGGAGCAGAATCCAGGGCTAACAGCAGAGCCCTGGGGCAGCAGCGTGTCCAGCAACCAGGACCACATGTGGCAGGGACACAAGGCTGGCAGACAAGACCCTGGGTTGCAGGGGCACAGGACTGGGACACCCAAAACTGGGGTTGTTTCAGCACCACTGTGCCTCTACACCAAAGTGTTCATAGCCTAGATAGCTTAACAGAAACGAAGTTTTTAAAAAAGTAAAATCTTATGAATCATTCTGATTCCTTTCTTGTTTCCCCCACAATGCTTTAGTTGGGACAGTTTTAGCAGCCAAGATCTCAAAATGCTAGCTAATTAATACTTTATGCTACATGAATGCTGGAATTCCAAGCTACTTTCAAAAGGTAAAGCCATCTAGCTTGGTTCTTGATATAGCAGCTATTAAAATAATGTCAGAATTTAATTGCTGGCACAGAGTAGGGAAGGGGTTATAGCTAGTGGTAAAAGAATTTAAAATGGCAATGGACATATGGGATGAATTTAAAGGTTGATACAGTATTTGATCTAAGTACTTATACGGTCTCTTATGGCAGTGTATGAATGCTTCATAATCTCATGTACTTAACCATACACAACCTCCTGTGAGGCAGGGCAGTGCTATTATCCCTGCCATAGAGATGTGAACTGAGGCACAGAGAAGATAAGTGACTTGCTCATGGTCACACAGGGAGTCTGTTGCAGAGTAACTGAACACAAGTCTCCCAAAACCCAGCATAGCACCCTAACCACTGGCCTAGCCATCCTCTCAGTATTACCAGAGCTAGAGACTAATCTGTCAAGGTTGGGATTTTCAGAAACCTGAAGGGACCTAGACACCAGTGTTCCCTTTAAGCTGAGCACTTGGGCAGCCGCCCAGAAGAGATTCAAATACTGCCCAACTGATTAGCAGAGACCCCCCAACGCCCACTGCCAGCAGCATGAGTTTCTACTGGTGGTGCACATCTGCACATGACTCAGTGCACATAAAATTTATTCCACATGTGGATGGAAAAAATAGAGGGAACATTGCTAAGCACCCAAATCCTATTGGAAAACCAAAACACCTAACACCTTTGCAAATGCCAGCCTATGCTATTTAGCAAAGCATGGAGTCTGTTTTTCAAGTGCACAAACATTTGTTTCTTATCCTGGGGATACATGGACTACAGGACCTTAACGACAACATTACCTCACATGATTAGGGAATATGTGTAGCAAATCCTGGAAGGTGGATTAATGGCATTTTCTATCTTTGCTAGGAACAGGAAATAATTTAGGAGCATGCAAGGTACAGGCTTTCAGCTATAGGTCTTATTGGTACAGGACACTAAGAAAGGTAACTGCAAGGAGGTAACAGATTTAATTGGGATTCGAAGAGAAAGTTCCTACAAAAAACCCTCACTTCTGCAAACTTGCCAGTATGCTGTACATACCAAAGAAGCAAATGCCCACACAGTGCTCTTGGTTTTCAAGCATACTACATACCACCCGGTTTAGTTCTGGGCTGTCAGGGTTGTTGTCCTGGAAATACTCCACGGCCTTTTGGATTCGGGCCATGCAGCCCAAATACTCCTCCAGTCTCCCTGTCGGGCTGCAATGGAAAGAGTGCATGCATGAGAAAGACACCAAAAACCTCAGCAATGGATGGAACAAAACCCGTGAAGACCTCAACTCCCACTTTCTTCAGTCAGAGGTTAAAGGGAATGTTCTGACTGCCTCGGCTCACTGCCACTTCACCCCTGCCACTTGCCAAATCACTAGACAACTTGGAAAGGCTGGCTTTAAAAAGACCCGATTCAGGTATAGACAGCAGCCCAAATGGCAGCCTATGGTCAGTATTCCACAGTGCTCAGTCTGCTGCCTCTCATTGCTTATGTCAGCAATTGTTTCCTCAGTATTCCTATCAGCAGGCTCAGCCCATGGTGGGGCAGGACACTTCATGCTTTACCACAGTAACCTCTTCAGGCAACCCAAGATCCATGAAAGAGTGCCCAGCCAGTCCACCCAGCGAGGAAGAAAGGAATGAATACAATCGCTAGGTGTTCCACATAGAGATCAGGTGCAGAATGTGTTAAAGCACCCCAGAGCAGGATTCTACCCTCAGAGGTAATGTAAGTTCAAGCGAGTTTCCCTTGAGGCAGACACATCTATGTATTTTAGCAATGTGCATTTGTTTGTCTGTCTGTTCACGAGTCCATTTGTTCAAGAACGCCCCCTAAACTATAAGAACCACCCAAATTTGGTATGCAGCTTTCTCTTAACTTAAAGCAAGGTTAGAGTTTGGTTGTACCAGGACAATGGGATGTGCCTGGAATTTGATTGTTTCTCATAAAATGGAAAGAGAGGGGTCTGGTAGGAGAAAATTATACTGTGGAATGACCACAGGGCGACAGCAAAGCATCCCAGCGGGAAGCCACTGGATGGCAGCAGCCAATACCTCAGCCTGCTCCAGGGAGCAGCTGCTGGCCACTGCCCACTCCCCACCCCCACCACTGGGTCAGCCCAGAGAGCGGTAGGAGGCCTGCACAACCCTCTCCACCCCCCAGGGAATGCCAGGCCTGTGCAGCCTACCAATCCCACTCCCATATATTTAAAAAATAAATAAATAAATAAATAAATCAATCAAAGAACAACAAGATTTTGTGAAACCTGCCCAATCAACTACCCTGATTCGAAACAGACCCGGGACAAAGAGATTCAGCAGAAGAAAGCAGGGTTCTGCTACTTGACTCACCCTTCCTTTATGATCTTCTCTGTATCCTTAGCCACATGGTAGTAGCTAATGACATGATCCAGACAGGACAGGGTCTTCTCAACATTTTCTTGCAGACGTTGTAGATTCTCTGTCTGCTTATGCACAGGGATGATAGAGTTCTCCAGCTTCATCAAACGACTCTCAAAGGAGGAGAGGATGGAAACCTAAAACCCGCAAAAGAATCAAACAGCATGGAGAATTTCCTTCTACATAAAACACAACTGTACTGTGGGCTAGCAGTTAGAGGGTAATAGGAATCCAGATTCCCAGCTTCTACTCCTGGCTCTGCCACTGAATTGCCTGTCTCCTTGGGCAGGTCACTTAACCCACCTATGCCTCTGCTTTCCAATGTGTAAACGGAAGTAATACTAAACATCACCATATACTTATTAGTATTATATTTAGCATTGGTATAGCACTCAAATCATCACACGACAGGTGCTAGGGAAGTATCCAAAGGGAGATAAACTGTAGATATCTCAGGTGAAGGGAAAGGCTGAAGTAGAGTTTTTACTCCAGGGGTTCTCAGATTGTGGGTTGGGATCCCAAAGTGGGTTGCAACCCCATTTTAATGCTGGGGCCCGAGTCTGAAGTTAAAGTCAGAGCTCCGGTGCACAGGGCCAAAGCCCAAGCTGAAGCCTGAGAGCTTCAGCCCTGCAAGTTGGAGCTCAGGTTACAGGTCCCCCAACTTCCCAAGCCCAGGGCAGAGGGGCTCAGGAAGACTCAGGATTTGGTCCCTTCTCCTGTGGTCATAATTTTTGTCAGAAAAAAATAAAAATTGACAAAAAAAATAAATGAAAAAAAAATTGTCATTCAGTGCAATGAAGTTTGAAAATGCCTGCTTTACTCAATTGCACTGAGTGAATGAAGTTTACGATGCAGAAGTCATTTGACTGATGTTTATAGCCCTGTTCTGCCATGACCATTTGGTTTAGGCACGTAAAATCCCGTTTAATTAGTTAACCAGTTATATGTTATGTTTAACTGGATAAACAATTAAACAGAGGCTGGTGTGGGGGCTGCTCCAGCCCAACTGCGCTGGAGCAGCCCCCCATCCACTGCGGATTGGCTGGATCGCCGCCTCCCTCCTGCCATGGACAGGGACTGCTCCAGCCCCCGCCATTTAACCATGTCTGATAAGCATCACCCAGTAAGGGTGATGCTTACGGGTTAACTGATCAACCATTCACATCCCTAATTTGGTTGTCAAGAAACTCCAAGTTTGCACCTAACTTAATTAAGAGGGTAAGTAGTCTCAGCAGAAAGAGGATGATATGGAGGAACAAAGTTCATCCAAGCTCTTCCTTCTCTCCAGCAAGATCATCTCTGTCTTGTCTGAGTTCAACATGATCTCTCAGCTCCTGGGCAGAGATTTGCAATGCTAGGGGTCATTTTAGTCTCCTTGCAACAGTAAAAAAAAAAGTACACAATTCCATCCAGTCAGATTCAGATCCGGCTACAGTGACTGAGACTCAGTTACCAAAACTCAAAAGTAAGAATAAGAAGTGGTGAGGTGGGGGGAGGGAATCCATTAGGCATAGCATCCAGCAATCCACCTGTTAAGCAACACAAATGCCCATGAGCACATCAATGCCACACTTCTCCTTGGGAATGGACTCCCTAATTAAGACCAAATCCAATTCTAGGCCTCTGTTCTGATGTGGTATATCACAGATCACCTGTCCCTCCACAGCCAGGATTACTAGCATCAGCTACATTCCACTGGCAATACAAAACTGTCAACCAACAATAGATCCTTCAGATCTGGGTTACTGAATTCACTACCAGATGAGTTCAGAAAGATTACCAAGTACATTGTATTCAGAAATTACTCTTCTTCTTAGCTTTCCCAAAGCTCTTCACCGCTGTGCCCTGACACACAGAACAATTAATATTAGCTATTTTACCCCCTGGCTGGAATGGATTTATTTCTACTGTCATATACTCGGGAGGTACTGAAATACTGAGATGAACAATGCCATAAATACACATAAATTAAACCAGATTGAAGGATCATTTGAACCCAAGTTTCCAGACCTGGCAAGCTTGCACCCCAACATACTTTATAACCTATCCTCAAGATTCTAATCTAAAAACAGTACCTAGTGAACCCACAAGTTTCCCAAGCTGGCAAATCAGAGCTTCCAAATAAATTCTCAGGAGAGAAAGCACCAGAATCAGAGACCAAGCAAATCATATCCTACCTTTTTTAACTTAATTTATGGGACCCTGCTTACCATGTTTTTTGTGAGCTGATCACTTTTTTCAAGGCTCTCTCTTATAAAGGACAGCGTTTCTTCTTCCTGACATTGGAATAAAGAAGAATTCATCAGTTCTATATGACAGGTGAATTTCAAACCTTACACAAGATTGAAAGAAAACTGCATTTCTAAGTTCTATTAAAGGAAATGTCAAATAATTGAGAAGGAGTTTAAAAACACACATTCTTTTAATTAGAACAGAAACATTAAAGTGATATACCTGTTTTTAAATTTCAATACACAGACATCCTGGATTTAAACATTGCTCTCTGGTGTTATGAATTTAAACACAACAAAACAATGCTAGCAGGTGAGAATCAACTGATAATCTACATACGAAGTAGCACCAGTTTAACTAAAGGTTTAAATTTGTTTAAAGTCAATTAACCCAGTGTAGCAAACACTCTCAGTTCAATTTAAATCTGTCTTGCCTCTGGCCTACACTACAAATTTAGGGCAATGCGAGCCACCTTTAATTGACCTAACTGTGTATCTGACTACACTCAAACTTGTCTTCCACCGATGTAAACACCCTATTATGACAAAGCAATAAATGCCACTTTCCAGCTGGGCTGAAGTAGCGCCCCTGCCGTAGTCAGGAGCTGCTCCAGCCTGGCAGCTTCCAGCCCTGCATGGGATCCCGGTGGTGCTGGAGCAGCATTGCGGTGGGCCAGGGGGCTGCTCCCTGGGTATTGGTTAACTGTTACCCAGTAAGCATCACCCATTAAGGTTACATGTTAACATCCCTGTCCCCAGATCTGATCATTCCATGTGACTTCAGGGGCCATATCCCTACCCGTGCCATTCCACACCAGAGGTCAGTAAGAAAAACCACAGCTTCACAAATACTGACTTGTGAGACCCATGGTTGCTGTGTGTGTAGCCAAAATGGACATGAATGTTCTTTTTCTCTTGTATTTGATTTATTTCAGAAGTAAATGCTCTATTTGTTTCGGATCTATTCACAACATATGCTGCAGAATGCCTAACACTAATGAAAATATCCCCTATTTCTTACACTACAGGGTAGCAGAACTCACTGATTCAATGACAGTGTATTAACTCCAAATGTACAGCAAGCACCACAAAATTAGTAGGTGCATTAACAGATAGTGTTATATCCATAGATGTACACCAAACATCACACAATTCGTACTTGTGGAGGCCTGCTCAACCCCCTCCCCCCCCAAACTAGCATTACTGTTGTTAAAGTGCTTTTTCAAGACCTCGTTTAGCCACATAGCTCTGCACTGTGCTCTTCTAACAGCAGTTGTGCCTGGCTATTCAAACTCTGCAGACAGCAATTCTAGCTCCACCCCAGTGGCAACGTTTCCTTCTTTGTTACACAGAGTAGACAGCTATAACTTTGGGATATTTTTCTCACTGAGATCCAGTCTTGTCAGTAAACACCAGCATCCTTTCTTCAATCTACCAAAAGCACATTCAACTGTCATTCTACACTTGCTGTGCCAGTAGCTGAATCTTTCCCAGGTGTTGTCTAGGTGGCTGGTGTGTGGCTGTATGAGCCAGGAGAGCACCTGCTAAGCTGGTGATTCACCAGTGCTTGCATAATGCTTTAGTAGAGGAACTCTGCAGCAAGATGAGCTGGTACCAAATTCGGGATATACATGCTGTCTATCGCCCACTGCAGTTCAGGAACCCCATTGCTTCAAATCCACCCATGTCCTGCACAATACCTACAGGAACAATCCTGAGTAGGAGGAGACGATTAATGGCCATGCAAACTTGCATGACAACAGCCTCTACTGTAGATTTTTCCAAATCCAAAACAATTTCCCACTGACTGGTAGCAATCCAGCATCACTAGCTTCTGTAGAGCAATCGCCACTTACTTCTCCACTATCAGTGTAGCTCTCATTCACATGTTCCTGCACTGGAGGGCAGTGGCGAGCATGGCACAGGGACCCAGGAATATGGCCTTTTGGATCTGAAAGTTCTGCAGCCACTGCATCTTGTTAATCTTTAAAGTGCTGCATAGTCCAAGACCAGACTAACATGGCTACATCTCTATTACTATTCTGCATTACAATCCTGATCCTACCAGTCAGTGCTCGTTTCTCAGGCCCAGAAGTGGCGCTCCACTGTCTACTGCTGCTTCGTGAGCATTGCTAACAATTTTGAACGGATTTTCACTAGATTTCACAGCAACTTGTCATCCACAAAACGGTTATGTCCCCCATTATAATACCGGAGGATCATTCATCTTGGATTTGCAAAGCTCATGTCAACAACACAGAGCTGCATGTGCTCCATGTTTCCATCACAGTTGATGAACAGTGAGAAGTGCCAAAAGGGTTTTTTTTTAAATGATGAGATATGGATGATATTATGGGGTGGAGAAATTATGGGGAATTATGCAAGAGGTCTCAAGAAATGGTCTTCTCTTTGCAAAGGAAGAATTCCAGGAGCCTATGGAGTGCTGGAGTCATTCTGTGGATGTCATCTATAGGTTAGGCCCCAACTGGGGAAAGGGCATGGGAGGGGGACCCAGGGCCCAAAGTGGGGGAAGGTCTCTCTGGAAGGGGCGTGTCACAGGACTAGAGCTGTACAGTCTGGTTCAGGGGGATCAAGGAGGTCTCAGTTCCAGGGAGGTCTACCTAGCAGGCTCAGTTCCAGAGGAGTGGAGCTGTCCAGGCAGGAACCTGGTTCCAAGGAGGCTCCCCTGAGCCCCAAAACGTGGGAAAGTTCTGGGGGCCAATTCCAGGGGAAATGGAGCAGTTTAGGGAAGGCGGATCCCAGACTGCACTACAGGGAAAGGTCTCTCTAGACTAGAGGCAGTGTGCATTCCTAGGGAGCGGGGGGTGCGGAGGGCTCTCCAGGGCCCTACAGTGTGGGTGGGTAGCAGGGATGGTCTCCCTAGGGCAGGTGGGGTGAGCAGCAGTGGGGTGGGCTGTCCGGGGGGGGGATGCTGGAGCTGCCCGGGCTGACAAGCTGTGAGGGAGGGAGTCTTTTAAGGGGGGGCTGTACAGGGGTGAGGCGTCTTGGGGGTGGGGGTGGAGCTGTCGGGGGCTCCCGAGGCTCTGGGGGATGTGCAGCGGCCCACAAAGCGCCGGGCCCCTGCGGCTTGCAGGCAACGAGATGGGGGTGTCGGGGTCTCCCCAGGCCGGGCCCAGCGCAGCGCCCCCCGCTACCTGCTTGAGCTTGTCCTCTATCTCCCGCCTGCGGGCAGAGGCCTCATCCGGCGGGATCATTCTGCCGCGAAACCGCTGGGCACAGCCAAGGGGCACCGGCCTGCCAAACACCCACAGCCCGGCCGTGCCCGCCACTGTCAGTCAGCCTCCCCACTTCCGCCTCACGCCCACCGCCGTCAGCGCCGAGCCGCCATGTTGAGCGCGGCAGATGGCTATGCGCCTGCGCTCCGCCACAGACCACCATCTTGGACCCAGTAGTCATGCGCAGATCCAAGACTTTAGGGCGCGGCTTGCGAGTAGAAGTACGCTTGCGCGTCTCCAATGCGCGCCATATAAAGGGCAGGCCCTTGGAACGATTTGGGCATATTGGGCGCGTCCGCTGGGTGTCTCTTGGTGTGTTCACTGGGGGGGAGGGTATCAGTAATGCCTGGGGAGGGAATTTGGAGGAATAAGTTAAATACAGCACACTTGTTGTTACACCCCCTGGGCCTCTGCCTTCTGCCAACAGTGATTGGATGTGGGGATCACTGACTTGCAGATACCTTCTCCATTGCAGTGTAGTCAGTGATTTTATGGGGGGGCCATGGTGGGGAAATGTTCTGCTTTAGACTAGAGTCCTAGAACCATAGAGCTGAAAGAGACCTCAGGAGGTCATCAAGTCCAGCCCCCTGCTCTAGGCAGGACCAATCCCAATTATATCAACCCAGCCAGGGCTTTGTCAAGCCGAGACTTAAACACCTCTAGGGATGGAGACTCCACTATTTCCCTAGGTAACCCATTCCAGTGTTTCACCACTCTCCTAGTAAAATAGTTTTTCCTAATATCCAACCTGGACCTCTCCCACCACAACTTAAGACCATTGCTCCTTGTTCTGCCATCCGTCACTACTGAGAACAGCCTTTCTCCATCCTTTTTAGAACCTCCCTTCAGGAAGTTGAAGGCTGCTATCAAATCCCCCCTCATTCTTCGCTTCTGCAGACTAAACAGACCCAACTCCCTCAGCCGCTCCTCATAGGTCATATGCTCCAGCCCCCTAATCATTTTGGTTGCCCTCCGCTGGACCCTCTCCAATGCGTCCACATTCTTTTTGTAATGGGGGGGCCCAGAACTGGACACAATACTCCAGATGTGGCCTCACCAGAGCCAAATAAAGGGGAATAATGACATCTCTGGATCTGCTGGCAATGCTCCTCTTAATGCAATCTAATATGCCATTAGACTTCTTGGCTACAAGGGCACACTGTTGACTCATATCCAGCTTCTCATCCACTGTAACCCCCAAGTCCTTTTCTGCAGAACTACTACTTAGCTGGTTGGTCCCCAGCCTGTAACAATGCTTAGGATTCTTCCATCCCAAGTGCAGGACTCTGCACTTGTCCTTGTTGAACCTCATCAGATTTCTTGTGGCCCAATCCTCCAATTTGTCTAAGTCACTCTGGACTCTATCCCTGCCCTCCAGCGTATCTACCTCTCTCTCTAGCTTAGTGTCATCTGCAAATTTGCTGAGGGTGCAATCCATCCCCTCATCCAGGTCATTAATAAAGATATTGAACAAAACCGGTCCTAGAACCGAACCTTGGGGCACTCTGCTAGAAACCAGCCGCCATCCTGATATCGAGCCGTTGATCACTACCCACTGGGCCCAGCATTCTAGCCAGCTTTCTATCCATCTTACCGTCCATGTATCCAATCCACATTCCCTTAACTTGCTGGCAAGAATATTGTGGGAGACCGTATCAAAAGCCTTGCTAAAGTCAAGGTATATCACATCCACTGACTTTCCCATGTCCACAGAGCCAGTTACCTCCTCATAGAAGCTAATCAGATTGGTCAGGAACGACCTGCCCTTTGTGAATCCATGCTGACTATTCCTAATCATTTTCCTCTCCTCCAAGTACCTCAAAATGGATTCCTTAAGGATCCCTTCCATGATTTTTCCGGGAACCGAGGTAAGACTGACTGGCCTATAGTTCCCTGGATTGTCCTTCTTGCCTTTTTTGAAGATGGGCACTACATTTGCCTTTTTCCAATCATCCGGGATCTCTCCCGATCTCCACGACTTTTCAAAGATAATGGCCAAAGGCTCCTCAATGACATTTGCCAACTCCCTCAGTACCCTCGGATGCATTAAGTCCGGACCCATGGATTTGTGTACGTTTAGCTTTTCTAAATAGTTCCTAACCTGTTCTTTACCCACTAAGGGCTGTCGATCTTCATCCCATCTTGCGTCACTTAGCGCATTAGTCCGTGAGCCCACCTTGTCCGTGAATACAGAGGCAAAGAGAGCATTGAGTACTTCAGCTTTTCCCACATCATCTGTCACTAGGTTACCTCCTTCATCCAGTAGGGGCTGCACACCCTCTCTGATCACCTTCTTCTTGTTAACATGCCTGTAGAAACCTTTCTTGTTATCCTTCACATCCTTAGCCAGTCACAATTCCATTTGCGCTTTCGCCTTCCTGATAACACACCGGCATTCTCGAGCTATACAGCACTATGTTTCTAGCTGTCAATGGTTTCCCAACCAGGTAACCTAATTCCCACTTGCCTGTATATTAGGAGAGCAATCGATCAATCTCAAAAGATCTTCCATGGATCCCAAAAACCATTGCCCATTTTTAACAGATTGTTTCCCCATCTGTTACACCAGTGGTTCTCAAAGTGTGGTCTGTGATCATCTT
This sequence comes from Pelochelys cantorii, assembly GCA_032595735.1. Lineage (NCBI taxonomy): Eukaryota > Metazoa > Chordata > Testudines > Trionychidae > Pelochelys > Pelochelys cantorii. The sequence goes on from CM064344.1 coordinate 20,134,531, forward strand.
TGCAGGTGGGCTGTGGGCTTGCACTCTCTCTCCCCCTTCCCCCTGGCTGCAAGCGGAGAGTCCTCACTGGTGCTCCAGCCTTGCATAGCCCTTTCTCCCTGCAAGGTTGGCTTCCCGCTGCAGGTTGTGGGAGTCCCGAGCCTTGTGGGTCAGACCTCGCTCATAGGGGGAGGAAGTGGTTCCATATGCTGCCACTCCCCCTCTCACTTGGCTGGGGAAACAGCAGTGCAGGAAACTGCTCATCTGGAGACTTTCCCCACTACTTGGGCAGGGGGCCTTCTAAGGTCTCTTCTAGCTCTATGGTTCTATGATTCTACTCCCATTTGCTGTAATCCCAGCCAGACCTCCACCCCTCTCCTGCAACCAACTTCCCAGCCAGACCTCCCTCCCCATCTTCCCAGTCCACTCCTGCTCCCATTTGATCATCATGGGTGGTTGCTGGTGGTCCACAAAAGGTTTGTTTTGAGCAGGGTGGGACACAGACCAAAAAGTTTGAGAACCACTGTGTTACACAATTCACATTCTGTTATGTTCAGGGCCTGAACATAATCAGGGAGACAGCCATGTGACTATTAAGACATTTTAGGATCAGGCAATCTTCTGTAACCCTCCCTTTCCTCACTGGAGTACTCAGGAGCAGACCACTGTCGCCTGTGTGCCTGAGCGCCAGATGTTTTTAACATTAAAGGAGATCCTGAGTGTCCCTCTGGTGATGTTGGATAGATGGGGATCCCCTTGCTATCCACCCACTTGCGGCAATCTCTTGCTTCTAAAGCAGGAGTGGGCAAGATACCTCTCGCAGCCCGAATCCGGCTCGCCAAGCCACCCAGTCCAGCTCATGGACACCCTGCTAGGACCCTGGGTCATGCAGCAACAACTGTTTTAAGAGCAGGGCTGCTCTCTCTGCCTCTACTCTGGGGGGGGGGGGGGAGGCTTCAGGTGATCTCCCTGAGGCCAGCCCAATACTCAGCTCCTATTGGCTGGAAATAACTGACCAATAGGAATTCACCCCAGGCAATCTCTCAGTGCCTATTGGCCAAAACCAACCATCCAATGTGAGCTGAGAGATTGGCCTGGGGGATGGAGGCAGCATAAGCCTCTCCCCCCTCCCAGACCTGAGTCCCACATGAAGGGAACACCCTGCAGTTTTAAGTGGTTTGGGGCTGCAGCAGTCAGGGAGCCCATCCTGTCTCGGGGTGCTGCAGGCTGGGAGATGCTTAGGTAAGCTCCTCCTGGCCAGAGCCTGCCTCTGGCACCGCAACTCCCTCCCCCAGGTCACCATCCAAACCATCTGCATCCCTCCGCCCCAGGTCACAACTCCCTCCCAGACCCTGGGACTCTGACTCCCCTTCCCTAGCACTTTCCCAAACAGCCACAGTTACTAACAGTACCTTCTACGCAGGCTTTTCTGAGCCATGGGCACAGCACATAGCAGGTACCTGCCGCAGCTGAAGCCAGCTGTTCATAGTGGCACTGGGACTGGGGTACACCCTGGCCCCCCTGAGACTCTTAGCACCAGCCCTAACCCCTAGAATCCCCACTCCTCCACTACCCTCCCAGTGCCAGCCACTGACCTGAGTTCCCTGCACCCAACCCCCCCCAGTGCCAGCCTCCCACCCTCAGAGCCCCGCAGTGCCAGCCCATCATCCCAAAAGCCTCATTGCCAGCCCCCATCCCTTAGAGCCCACCACCACCAGACCCCCCAGTGCCAACTTCCTGTTTCCAGAACCCCACTGCACCCAATCCCCCGAGAGCCCTCCCAGTGCCAGCCCTGCCCCCATACTCCCACCACTACTAGTACCAGATCCCCGCCCCAGAGCCCCCCAGTGCCAGCCTCCCACTTCTTAGACCCCCCCACCCTCAGAGCCCCCCAGCACTAGCCCCACCCCTGGAGCCCTCAGTGCCTGCCCTACCTCCCCTCACCTAGCCCTGCGGTGCCTCTCAACCACAAGCTGAGTGCTGCTGCCCAGGTCACAGCTGCCGTAAGGCTGCTGTGCCGGGCTCTGTGCAGCTCTTCCGCCAGGCAGCGAATTGCTCTTCTGTGTCTGGGAGGAGACCCCCCACTCCTGCTGGTTGGCTGAAAGGCGGGGCCATGTACCGGCACCGGTCCTTGGATCAGTGGCTGGGAACTGCTGGCCTGCTAGATCCAAGCCCCAGCAGGCTTTCAGCAGCAGGCTCTAGCTTTGAGCAGCAGCTCCTGGACTAGAAAAAGGCTCCACATCAGCAATCTGGCTCCTCTTTCCAAATTGGAGCCCACCAACTCTCTTCCTGCACTGCCTGCAAGAGAACAACAGTTTTCCCTCCTTTTTCCCAAGGGCTCATAGGAGTTGTAGTCTCTAGGGCTAGACTGCAGCACAAAGGATCCCCCCCCCCCAGTAAAAATTAGAGGCTCCTTTTGTAAAGGGAGCCTACACTTCCCTTTTAAAATACCAGTTGAGTGTAAGAAGGGGGAATGTTGACTAGTAGTTATAGTCGGGGCTGCCGCCTGGGAGCTAGGGCTCCTGGTTGCTTGTTATAGTTCGGCTACTGATTGGGATCAGTCACTTGATCCACTTTTGGCTCTGTTTACTCAACCTCTTGCTTTGCTCTTCAGTTTACCTTATTGTGAAGTGGGTATTACACCACCACCCTCGCAGACATGTCACAAAGATTCATTAATTCTCTAATTCTCGGAATCTGTAGCTGGAGAGTGCCACTACAGTGCAAACCAGTATTATTGATATCATGTGTGAGTTTGTCTTTGGCGTTGCAGTGACAAGACGGGTAGCTAAAGACCAGGGCTCAGGGGCTTCCCCTTAATGTAGGGCTGGGGAATCTTTTCTGGACCAGGGACCACTGACTTACAGAAAAATCCGTCAGGGGCCACAAGTGAGAAGGAAAAAAAAAACCCCAACCCTCACCGACATGGTCTCCAACTTAGGAGAAAGATACTCCCCACATTCCCCTTGCACACCAGAGCCTGGGGCCAGCCTAGTAGATTTTGTGTTCTCCAGCCCCATGATGGGATAGTGGGGGCTGGAGTGCCACTGAGAGCTCCCCAGTGCTGGGGGGGAGGGGACTGAGCTTCAGGGGCCAGATCTAGGCAAGCTGGGCACTACAAGCTTGAGGTTCCCAACCCCTACCTTAGTGTTTGGCTACTGCGGTGGAAGCCAACAGTGCCATGCCAATTAGCATTAATGGGAGCTACACACTGTGCTTCCTGCCAGTGGAGATGAGAGTAAGTCTCTAGACAGTCTGCAATTCATATCAGCACTCCCACCTTCTCTTGATAATTTTCTTCTCCAAGTGCCTTGCATGGTGCGGGATACAGAGGCACTTGGACACTGAGGAGAGCTATAAAAGTAGCTAGAGAGAGTACACACATAAAGATAGGTAGAGAGCATCCCCCAAAAGCACCTCATGGCCTATAGCAGCCACCAGTTCTTGATTCCTGCTGAGCCTTCCAAACAGAAAGCCACACAAAAAACCACACACTGAATACTGTTGCTGTGACAAGGAGAAGGGCAATTTCAGTGAGACAAAAGATCCGCAACATGCAATGAATTCCCAGAACTATATGTTCTGAGAACTACATGTAAAATGCAGCACATCCACCAGGTGTCCCCAAGCACCAGCTTTCCTCCTTTGACTACTCAGTGGGAGAGAAGAGGCGTTTATATGGCAGAGTCTCTACAGCTAGCCTCCAACCAAAAAGGCACAAGAGGGTTTTCCAACTACCAGCCATAGGGGAAAATTGTTTTAGATAATTCATCCAAGCCAATTCACCCTCCAAAACCCTTCACCTCTCATGTGCCAACTGTAATTTATTTGTGACAGTCCTTTGGGGGTGGAGGGAAAAGTCTTAATGCCATCGGTCAAGGTAAATATTGTATCATAAGCTATTTAGCAAACAATTGTGTTAATATACAGGGAAGTGGGAACTATGTTACCTGGCTGGGAAGCCATTGGCAGCTAGAAGCATAGTATAAATCAGGAAATTTCCCCACCTTGGTCCCCTGTAAATAAATCAGCACATCACTCACTGCCCAGTTTCCCTGAATCCATTACTGGGGAAGGGAGCTGTGTTGTAATGGTTAAAAGAAGCTCTGAGATGTGGTCTGTTGTTAAATCAGAATATCAGCTCTTTGGCTCAGGGACTGTAATTTACTATTTTTTCAGCACCTAGCACAATGTGACTATGATTTAGGGGAGGTTTCTAGGCCATACACATTTTTAATGAAACAAAAATTAATCTCAAAATGCTGTGCAGATAAATAGCAGAGTATCACAGGTATCTGGAGGGTAGGAATTATCATCCCCATTCTATTGAAGGAAAAATGGAGATGGAGAAAGATTAAGTGACTTGCCCACGGTCACATAGCAAGTCAGTTGCAGAGATGTGGCTAGACCCCGCCCCCCCTGCAAGAGTCCTGACTTCTATAAATAGCCCCCTCCCAGCTCCAACCATTAGAAAGTATTACCTCCCAAACAGAAAGGGCACCTTGTCCCCTATGAACATCCATCTCTACTGTTCCACAGGGAGCTGGGTGGAGGAGTTAGATTTATTTGCAGATGATGCCACACTGTTGGCACCAGACTCACTTGCTGCCCTTGTACTGCTCTCAGCAACCAAGAATGTTGCCGTTATGGGGTGTTGCCCTTTCATCAGGACACTAGCCAGTCGTTTTTTGGTTGTTTGCTTTTTTAATTTTATTTGCAGCTAGTAAAACCCTCCTAGAATCTTGAGGGAGAAGGGAAGAGTCCCTCGCCTTTTTCCTCCATTTGGCAAACATTGATTCCCCCACCCCAGTGTTTTGGACGGAGCTGAAATTAAACCAGGAGCTGTCTTTGTTCAACAACTTCAGCGTGAATTACAGAGCACCTTATCGTGCAGCAGACAGCTGTGTTTGTGCGCCCACCTCATTGAATGGGGGTGCGTGCAACAGTGTGTTTTGCATGTGAAATTACCTGGCTGTGACCATGCAGACATGGCGTGCAGGCTCAGTGGAGTTTTCTAGTTTGAAGGCTTTGGCCCTATGTGTGTGGGGGGAAAGAACCTCACTTCAGACCCCCTCCCCCGCTTCCCATGTTGGGTCCGTGCCTGCATCTCCTTTCAGATGCCTCAGGGCTAAGTCTGACTGCCAGATAAGGATTCAGAAATATCCTACAGATATTTGAGACATTGATGGGAACACAGAGATGTCAGATGAGTTCCTTTCCCCCCAAATGTGTGCTGTCCCTAATAGCCCTTCTGCTGCTCTGGCTGCATATGCAGCATCCTCCTGATCCTTTATGTCAAAGCTTGCAGTCTCATTCAATGGAAAGCCTAAGCTGAAAGGGCCACTGATGAGATCTTTCCAAGTTCCAGCCTTTTTCTACACCATGCAATGATCTTACTGTATGTTTGCTTCCCTCCCACTGTTCCCCCTGCCCACAACTAAGGGGCTTGGATGCCAGAGGTGCTGGCTAGACTGTGACCCCCTTGACATTCATTTGTTTGGAGTGCTTCTGAACACAGCTTTATGTTTGCCCTGAAAGGCCAGTGAAAAGGCTCTGCTCCCTCCCTATGGAATTACTTGGCCCATTACGGGAAAGAGGTGGAGCTGGGTCAGATTGCCAGAGGAGAGCCACATAGGCCATTTCTCAGGTACCAATCCTGCCCCCTGGTTTCCTCCAGGCAGGTTTGCTCTTTTCACCCACGGAACTGAATTTGGGGTGGAGGGTTTGGAGCTTCCAAGCTGACCTTGTTTTCACAGAGCCCTAGGAAGCACCTGCCACTAATCAATTAGTCACCTAGTCAGGCAAGCGTAGTCAATAAACATACAATCACCAGATAATCACAAATTACCAACAAATCACCAGTCCAAACGCAAATCACAGATATGTCGCCACATCAAACAAACGACGTCAGATCAAACACTGAATGTGTGTAAAACATGGTACCACTGAAGTGGGAGCAGCTAAGGAGACAGTAAAAACACTGGCTATTTCTTTAAAAAATAAATAAATAAAAAACGAAAGGCCGGGGGCACTGAGTGGCTGAGGAAATTTCACCTCCAGGCCTCCAGAGCCAATCTATCCCATCCTGGTAATGATCGAAAGCTCTCACCTTTGGCTGTCTGGTGGCCTATGTGAAATGAGTCTCAGTCCTGTTCTGTAGGGTGACCCCCCCCCCCTCCAAAAAACAAACTGTCATCGTTATCTGATTCAGCAGGGAGAGCAAGAACTGCATGGCCGGGGACTGAGCCCCCTCGTGAGCCCTGGGGGGTAATGATGATGCATGACCGTGTGGTTGATGGAGAAGCCCGAGCTGTGCAAGAAATTCTTGGGAAAAGATTTCGAGGGTTTAAATGTAAGGGTCCGAGCAAGGTGACAATAACTCATGGGTCCTTCTGTTGCCCCCAGCAAATGCAGACAGATTAAGGGTTCTGTCTGGATTTAGTGCCAGTGAAAGGGCCCTGCCAGCCAGACTTGGAGAAGAAACCCTCCCCTTCCCCTAGATAGGCAATGTGGGGCAGCAGCAGGGCAAGCTTCCCTCCTGCTGGCTTGATTAAAGGAGACAAAGACAGGAAGGAAAGCTCAGCCTGCATCAGCCGAGGAGGAGGGGGCAGCTCTGGGGATGTACTGCTCTCCCCAGACTTCCAGTCGAAGAATGGAAGCTGTGCTCCCACCATGCCCCTTTTCTGAGGGGCCCCCTGGTTTGCAAGGAGAGCTCAGCCTCCGGGCCCCATTTAGTATTTGGCCTCTGCTGTTCTCCAGCCAGTGGCAGGGCTGAGTCCGACTGCTGAGCAGGGATTCAGAAAAGGTGGAAGGGCTGTGGCCTGTCCCCTTTTCTCTGCAGCTCCTCAGCTTTGTCGTCCAGCCGCTTGTGTGGACCAACCTGCCAAACCACCCAAAAAAGGGAAACTTCTTGATCACAAGCTTCTGTTTGCTTGGCTGAGGGGAGCGGAGTGGAAGGCCAGGAACAGAGTCATGAGAGGCTGAGACTGATTTAGATCCATTGTCTCCAGGGGAGAGACATGCAAGGAGGTTACTCTAGGGAAATGGGAGGGGAGGGGCGCACAAAGCCTACATCTTTCCCCAATCTTAAAGGAGGAGGAAACACTGAACTATAAAGGCCACATTCTTGTTGGTGCCCCAGCAACGAAATTGCAGCAGGTTGTAGGAATGGGAGGTCAGGGGTGGAGAGTTAGCGGAAATTGAGTGCCCCTGTGCTGGCCCCTCTAAGACTCATGGGGAAACCACAGATCTCCCACAACAGGAGGGGCATTGCAGGATGTGCCCTAGAGAGGTCTAGAGGTCAGGGGCCTTAATACACACACCAGTGTGCTGCAATCAGCCAGCAATGTTCTTTCTGCACAGCCCCCATGTCCACTTTGAGGCCCAAGGGGGTTGATAGCTTGGATTGCAGCTGGTAGCTGTTTGGAGGCTGATGGTCATAACTGTTTGGAGGCTGAGCAGTACCCTACATGACCACATAAGTACCCTAGGCCACCAACGGATGTACCAGTGCTGCTCTGAATAGATTTTCAGTCCACTCCATGTGTCAAACAGCTGTGACATTCTAGTTTGGGATCATAATTAGAACCCACTCCCATCTTCAGTGTAAGACTGATCACAGGCATCCTGATGGCTTTTTTCCACCAAGAACTTTCTCAATAATGCACCACAGTCATCAAGGCTATTACTGTCTCCAAGAAAACTGTCCGGCACTTTTGCAGGGGGCAGAACTCCCCCAGGTGTCTCTTCTACAGCAATAGCTTCCCCCAGCTGATACTGATTTAAGAGGAGCCTTTCTGCAGAGTGAATCAAAGCAGGAGACATGTTGATTTAGCACTGGTCAGGGAAAGTCGGCAAGGGGGCTTTGGCCAACTGCCAGGTCATCAGATCCATTCTCAGTGTGGGAAGCCTCCTTATTACCAGGCAGCATGAGGCAGGAGAGGGAAAGAGCAGCCCTTGTTATTGCAGGCATTGGGACAGACTAGTCGGATTAAGCTGAATAATAATACCCTGGGGCCTCTGCGGTTGCTAGATTGCAGTGCAGGGAGCAGAGCTTTTCCAGTGTCACTTGCAGAGCAGCGAGATAGGTGGCCGTGCTCACGTGCAGCCGAAGCAGCAGTAGCATTTGGAAACAAGAGGAAGTAAACACAGAAAAAGTCTCTGAATGGAAATCTGTTCCTCGGTATCGTTTGGCCAGGGGCGCCCGTTGCGCAAGGCTAACGATTTTGTTTGCAGTGCATGTTGAACAAAGATAGATTTGATATGCTGAGAACGTCATTGCATGGGAGGCTGTGGTCAGCTCCGGGCTCACCAGCTCTGACCATGATTTCTGTACAGTTCAAAACAGTTACTGCTGTCATGCTATTTAAAGAGCCCTGTAGCTTAGATACAACTTTTAAAGGTAGGTTACAAGAGCCAGTGTCAGAGGCATAGAGAAACAGGTGGAAATTATAACAATATTTTGCACTACTCTAATGTTTTCCATCCAAGGATCTGAAGGCACTTGGCAGACATAGCCCCAAAACACACCTGGGAGGTAGGAAGGAGGAGCTAGCCCAATTTACAGATGGAGAAACTGAGGCATGGAGCACTGAAATGATCAGCCTAGAGCTGCACAGTAACTCAGTGGGAGAGCTGGGAATGGAAACCAGATTTTTGGATTCCTAGTGTTCCCTCTCATGTTCCGAAGGACTGTCATCCGAAGGATATGATTTTGATCAGAATCTGGCGAAACAGGCCAAGTATTAGCCGTTCCAGAAGTAAATGGTTTCCTACACTTCTACTGTGGTTAAATGTCTCCTTAATGTCACAAAAAGATTCTTGCTTTAAAACTGATAACTTCTTTCTTGCAAAATTAAATGTGTTACTAAAACTGCTGCGGTTCCTGTAGGCCCTGCACATACAGCAGTGTAAGCATGGTGTGGCTGCAGATGAGCACGTGTGGATGCCGAGGTATTTGTGAAGTTTGACAATGCCCCTTTGAGTCCTGAGACTGCAGGTTTCACAGTATGCTACAACGAGGAAAGATTACGGCAGTGAGAAATCTACAAAAGGCTTTTTGCATTTGCTGTGGGAGAGGAGAGAGAGAACAGAGTCCAGAGCAGCCCAGGATTAACATAAAATTACAAAACCTTCATTATTGCTTGAAGGGACATCCCACACTGGGAGCACTCCCCCACCCCAGATTCCTCCTCCCCTTCCCGCATGACCTCCCAGTGCCCTAGAATGATAAAACGCATGGGAACAACCTCTCTGGAGCCACCAACCACCATCCCCATGTCCCCCTCCCCATGCCTACAGACACAGAAACTATTATGCATTTCATTGGGTCATCCAGATTTCAGTTGCAGACAGGGTTATAATAAGGGTGCGTGTGCATGTGTGTGAGAGAGTACACAGGTGCTTGTACGGAAGTAAGAGAGAGTGCACGAAGGGGAGTATCCATGAATTGAGAGGTCCAAATGTCAGACGGGAACCATCAAAGAACATTTCCTTTCTGTTAAAGTCCCTTCTGGGGTCATTGTTTATAACAGCACCTCCCTGGAAGCTTGATGCTCTATTCCGGCAACTCCAAGCACCTCCGGAAGGTGGGAAATGGGAATTCCAGGTTCTCAGCACATCAGGATTCAGCCCTGAATCACTCAGGGCATGTCCAGCCTGAAAAGGTGCATCAACACTGTACCCATAGCTGGAAATAAGCTATGCAATTTCAGCTACGCAAATTGTGTAGCTTCTTTCGAGTCAATTTTGGAATCGCTTATTTAGAAATTTGGCGCTGTCTACACAGCACTTATTTTGAAATAAATCGCTATTCCAAGATGTCCCTTGCTCCTCGTGGAATGAGGTTTACTTTACAGGGACGTCGGAATAGCGAGCCTGTTATATTTTGAAGCAACGGGTGTGCTCAGAAGACGCGGAATAGCTATTTGGAGATACCTCCGGTATCCCAAAATAGCGCTGCAGTGTAGGCATAGCCAAAATGGCCAAGTGCACCTCTCCTCCTTTCCCTGCTCCACATGCCAGAGCTATAGCCAAGAGTTCCCTCACCACCAGCCCCTGCTGACAACGGGCCAAGTCAGAGCAGCCATAAGGGAGGAGCAGGGTTACAGCAGACAGGTACAGAATGGTGTCCCAAGGCAGCACCATGCTGGGATGGTGAGAGAGCAATTGCACAGGCCAGGTGCTCAGTATGTAATGGTTGCTTAGGTCCATACTTTCTCTTCAGTCTCATTGGCTGTGTATAAATCAGTTTAGTGTTGGTGAGATTTGCTAGGTAGGCAGCCCTGGAGAATGTGATGCCCAAAGCAGGCACAGCATGGGCAGCAGTGCATTCCCACTGCCCCATCTCCCACTGAACTCTGAGCGTCTCCTTCATCTCCTGGGAACTGAGCTGAGACCACAAACTCATTGACCTGGGGACCTGAATAGGACTGAGGAGTGGTTTTTGGTCACTCCTGGCCTGGTTTGGAACTGATGAGAGAGGCCATTGCCAGTGATCACAGCACTTGCAAGGAATTGTCGAAGCAAAAACGCTCCTCTCTGTTTAGGCAGCTAACAAACAGCTTTATCAATTAACAAAGCACAGCATGAGCCAAACGTGGTCCCAGCAAAGCCAGGCCCAGTAAGGCTGCTAATACAATCAGTCCTAGTATCTTTATACCCTTAACCAAACAGTCTGACGTCAGGGCATCCAATTACAGAAATCATCAATTAAACTTGGAAAAGCAAAGCCTTATCAACAAGATGGCGGACAGGTACGAGGGAGTACACCTCCTGTCCCAACCAGCCCAATTAACACATACCAATAGCCCATCCTGTAGGCCTCTTCTCATGGGGTGACAGAAAGTTCACTCTGGTCTACGTGCTTGAGAGAAAAGCTGAAATGGTTTCTGTTATACAAGATGGCTTCTAGCTAAATATAAAATGGTTTCTACAGGATTCACTTTCCTTCTCTTTAAAATTTGTCTGGGGCCCTTTTGTCCCAGCATGATTCAAAACAGAGACCTTCAGTGCTCTCTGAGTCAGGGCTTTGAGACAGCGATTAGTCTCCCAGATGAGCGATGGTGCCTGGGTGGAATGAAGAGCAGGGTCTGGCACCCTGGATCCAGGCAATTCAATTTTGCAATTTGTTGGTGTCATGATGCCCTCCTCATGGGCCACGGTGGCGATCGAAACTTAGAGCTTCGGCTGAGATGCATAGGTCTCCACCACTTGAGATAAAGGAGTGGCTTCATGGCAGCAGTAGTAGGCTGTTATCCTCTTTGTGGATCAGCCACTAAAAGGGAACACAGTATATTTAGCCAGAGTGTTACCATCAGTATCATGGGGTCTGAGTGATTGGTTAGCAACAGGATCCCTCAGGAGAAGCTGAAAATCTGTCATCAAGGCCCTGCTCCTGTGCCCATTGAAGTCAATGGTAAAACTCTGAGGGTGTGTCTAGACTACAGGGTTTTGTCAACAAAAGTGGACTTTTGTCGACAAAACTATACCTGCGTCTACACTGCCACTGAGTACTGTCGACATAACGTCGACAGAACTCAGCAGTTTTGTCGACGGCTGTAAACCTCATTCTATGAGGAATAACGCCTTCTGTCGACAGAGTTCTGTCGACAGAAGGCATTATTGCATCTACACTGTCCTTTGCGTCTACACTGTCATGTTGACAAAGCAGCTTGCTTTGTCAACAGAACTGGATGTAGTCTAGACGCTCTTTGTCGACAGAAGCTTTGTCGACAGTATCTGTCGACAAAACTTATGTCGACAAAAGCCTGTAGTCTAGACATACCCTGATAGTGGCAGGATGGGGCCCTGTAGATGGATTAGTACCCTGTGACAGAATATGCTTGGCTGGCCCCCGAGAAAGACACCAGACTGATATCCCAGAATGAACCCCTTCTAGTACATTGCAGGCACAAGCTGTGGCCTCCCTCCCCTGTGCTTTTTGCCCAGGGAAGTATGGTCCTGTTGGGAAAGCCGGCCCTCTGCATGGATAAGGGCCTGAGTAGTAGTCACTAAACGGCTATTTGTAAATGAATGATCGGGATTAACTAGCCTACATGTTACAGTGTTTGCTTAGTATTGGGCCCCCTGCAACTCTGAATCCTCCACTTACTCTGTCCAGGGTCCAGGGGCACAGACAGAGCCCATCAGCAGGCAGAGATGAAGAGATTTGGGAGGCTAGAAATAATCCCTCCCCCACTCCTCTTTCTCCTTGAAGCTGGGTTTTTGCCGGGGGTCCTGGGACTACCAGGAAGCCAACCTATACAGGAGAAGAATGAGATGCTAATGGCTGCCCAGATCCCATGTGCACAAGCCAAGAAAGGTCTGTAGGTCTCCAATCCAAAATGCTGTGGAAGGAAATTCCCAGCCAGACCTGGAAGAGAGAGTCTGATATTACCAGAGTGAGTGAGGACAGGCGCTGGCCCCGCATGCAGAGTAGCGACGGCACCCAGTGCTGCCTGGACTTCATGTCAGGTGAAATGCGGAATCACAATGTCCATCACTGGGCAAATCTATGCACCATCCTGCAATGACCCAGAGGGCAGGAAAGGTGTCCTACGATGACCTTTCCAGCTCTGATATCTCTAGATCACCCCGACTTCGGCATCACAGTCAGGGCAGTCCAATTTCAGACAGCCATAGAGATGGGTATCTTATTTTCCTAGTGTCTGCTGGTTTAAAACAAATTGCTCTGCAAATAGGGGTCCAACCTGCCAGCTCCTCTCATTCCTCATAACTTGTCTGCTACATCCCGGTCCTAAGGCTGATGAACACACCCCATTTCACTGACAAGAGAGTAGGTGCCTGTAGAGACAGAACTAGAGGGGAAATCATTTGCATTGCATGACCCTGAGCAAGTCCCTTTTTCCTTCTATTCCTCAGTTTCCCCTCCTTTACATTTGAGAAATCTCTGGAGGAAAAGTGCTAAGGATTATTATGTTCCATCTCCACCAGAGAGTCCTCTAACATTTCCCCCATCGTTCTTATCTACTTGTTTGGGTTTTATTCAATTGTTGTTACTAGTTCCCAGTACTGATGCTCCCCTCCTCCAATTGCATTGGCTTATTCAGTTTATTAATGATCCCCAAATGAAATTAAGTTGATATCTGCAGAGTCAAGAGGACCCATCCAACGGGGTGGCACCAATTTAACTCAGTTTAGCAACAGATTAGTGCAATTTTTGTGCCTAGAACAGGCCCCGGAGACAGAAAAGCAGGGAGGTAGTCAGGACCCAGCCATTTGGGGCTTCACAAGTTGAAATCAATGCCATAAACATCTAGGGCTTGAATCTGGCCCCTTTGCATCACCCTGGTAGCACAAAGGCACCTTAAAGTGACAGTACAGCTGCCACCATGTAACTGAGAATCAGACTCCTACACTTGCCTCAGTTTTTACTCTGGTTCCATCATAGTGCAAATGCGTCAGAGCAACACTGATCTATTGCTCTTATGTTTTTAAACAGCCCCATGGCTGTGCATGGGGTCCTAGAGACAAGGAGAAGCACAGGGCCCAGGCAGGGGACATTTTGGAAACAACGTACAAGGACATAGCTGTGTGACTCTCACTGACACCAATGGAGTAGGGTCCAATGTGAAGTGAGTTAGGAGGAACAGCAGAATAAAGGCTGGAAATCTGGGCTACAGTTTTATCCTCAGTCTTTATATTGCAGGCAGAGTTGGATTGGGTGCTCCTGGCTTTTGAGCATGTAAGGCTCTAGGTGAAATTGTGGCCCTAGTGAAGTTTTGCCATTGACTTCCTGAGGGCTGGACTCTCCTCCTCGTTCTCTCTCTGGGGTTTTCTGTCGTGCCCTCACCACAGTGTCTAAGTCAGGCTCCTTTAACATGGCGGAAGTAACTGCAAATCACGTCCCATTAGTGGAGCTCAGTGACCTTTGGATATTTGTACATTCCTCCCTGTTAATTTGTCTCATACCAAAAGCTACTGGAGCAAACCATTACCTCCCGCAAACACAGCACACACGTGGCCATGGGGGTCACCTCAGATTCCTCCAGCCAGTTCATCAGTATCCTTTTTTCACGTCCTCCCCCACACCATCCTCCTAGTCTAGAAAAGAGCGTGCATGCACGCGCACACACACTCAGATTCCTTTGCTCCCATTCACAAGCAGCTATGCGCACGCGCACACACACACACACACACACACACACACACACACACACACACACACACACACAGAGTGCTTCTACACAAGCAAACAGCCATAATTCCCCAACAGTGCAGCACACAGGTTCTAACTCTGGTGTAAGGGAGTGATATGGCTCGGTGATATGGTTCGGACATAGGCAGTTGTAATCACCACGTTGACTCTGTCTCCTTACTGCTCCCATCCTGCTTAGGCCAAAACAGGTTCAACCAGAACTCAGGGAAAAGTCCTGAGCTGGGAATATTTGGAAAGCCACCAAGGTTATCCAAAGTCCCAGGCTCAGGAGGGCTACAGCATTCTGATGTTGGCGAGTGGAACAACATAGCAGATCCAGCCACAAGGAGCACTTTTCCTGCTGTGCCTGGATGTCTCTGGCTACAGGAGTAGGTCTCCCACACTCACTCTCATACTGGCCTGGGGCTAGCTGCTTGTGTGGGGCACTTAAGCTGAGACTGGGATCTCAATGGCACTGATGAAACCCAATCCAAGCTAGCTTGTCATGGTCCAGCAGGCCAGGCACCAGACTAGGAATCAGGAGGCCTGGGATCTATTCATGTCTTGGCTGTGGGCTCCTGAGCATGATATTTAGCATCTACCTCTGTTCCTCAGTTTCCACTCTCCCACCTGTAAAATAAGAATACCATCCTCCGCCTTTATAGTACAAATGTGAAATCTGGGATCAATGGCATGAAAAATGGTAGCTAAATGCTAAGTGTGATCATCACTGAATTGTGACATGAGGTTGCATGGTGTCATGCTGGAATCCTCATGGTGAAAAAGCTCTCATTCTGGTGCGCTTGGCTGAAAAAGCAGAGTCACTAGTGGTCGCCCCCTTGAGACCATTGCAACTCTGCAGTGTGTTCTGTCCCATGGTTTCAAATTCATTCCTCATCCTACGGCAGGGACACGCCAGAGCCCTGAGAGTGCCATTCTACTTGGCGGGGGGTGGGGGTGGTCTATGTCCTTCACGTACCAATGGCTTCCAGGGGAAATGGGTTCAATTTACGAGCAGAGCAAAATTTTCTTCTAATTCCTAGCCCTGCAAATTCCCCCTGGGACCTTAAAGCCAAGCTGGGTGGTTGTGGCTTGTGCACCAACACTAGTGATGTTCTCCAGCCCTAGAGTGAATGTCTCTGTTGATGATACATAAGTCAAAATAGAATCCAGCCCTTTGTCTGCAACACTAACAGCTGTAAAAACCCGCAGAAACCTCTGTTCATGAGGAAGGACAGCAGCTGGGACTATGAATTAGAAGCGGGTCTAAAGTTGGCTCCAGGAGAGCTGGTTTGGGTAATTTCAAAGAACAAAGGCCAGCTATAAAGTTCAGGTTTAGAACCAATCTCGCCCAAAGTGCAAAGGGGTTTTGAACATGACCAGGGCTGAGGACAGACATGCCAGGCCCCGGGGAAAGCTAGCCTCCCCCTGCCAGTCCTTCCGAGGTGCCCACATTGCGGGGCCAGGGGCTCCCACAGTGATTTAAAAGGGCTTGGTGCACCAGCTGCTGTGGTGCTCACTGCAGCAGGAGGCCTGGGTCCTTTTAAATCACCGGGTCCCAAGGCAGGTGTCCCAGAGACAAGTAACTACATGAAACTCTGCTTTCACTTTTTAAAAGTAAAAGTTCCTAGTCCTCATGCTGCAGAGAAAGGCTTGAAAATATGATCCCCTACCAGGTTCAAAATCCAGGAGTAAAATACCTCCCCCCCCAAAATTTATTACTCAAAACCTCATTATTTTTAAGGCAATCTCATGATTTTGGGGGGCCGGACTCTTCCTGTTTGAACATTAGGGACTGTCAATCCTGGATCCGTTTCATAAGGAGTGTGGGTACTTTTATGATCTGAGCTGCACTTTCAGTAGATTCCCCCTGGCCCATTTACTGAACGGATGTGACTTATTCAGGACACACATACACAACATCAGCAATGAGGGGCTAAACCCCCCTTTCTCGGTACCAGAAAGCCCTAACTCTTGCAGGACTTCAGAGACATTGGTGGCATTTCCTTCTCCACAAGGCCTCTTCCTCCCCCCCAATCAAGCTTCTTAGCCGGCAGCTCTCTCCCATCCTGAGTTTGTGGTTTGCAGGAAGAATGCGAACCACCCGAGCCAAGGTTAGGGTGCTGGAGGAGGAGGGTTGGAAGGAATTCACAGCAATCTTCTCCTGACAGCCTTTACACATTGTCCAAGGCAGAGCTGAAAGGGGCTGGTTGCACCTGTTGGTTCGGGTCAATGCTGGCCTAATTCTCCAAGCTCCTTTCTCTTTTCATGGGCATGCCCCAACCTGCCGGCCCATTGTCTCGCATTCCCCGCTGCAGCTGAGAGGAACGTCAGCCTGTAACGGCTGGGTGCCATGGATGTTGTTTATATTTGTTTACTTCTCTGGCCTCTCCAGAGGAGAGAAGGGAAAAGTAATAACAACAGCCGGTGAGTGGATGGGTCCCTGGGGCTCCGTGCCTGGTAGGAGACACATTCTGCGGCTGGCATAGGTGCCATCGTGGCATGGCACAAGGATGGGGAAGAGCCTTCCCATCTGCTCATCTTGAACCTTTGGCTAGAAACACCCAGAATTAGTGAAAAAGCCCGAGCCCCCCAACACAGCGGGTGATTCTGGGAAATATAGTCACAGTCAGAGGACTGGAAAATAGGACTTGAGCAGAGGCGGTGGCAGAGGGAATAGGATTAGCAGGGAGGGGATGCAGCTAGAAAAAAATTGGGGTGGGAGAATCAGTGGGAGCTTCATCTTCATCTGCCTCTGCATTTAACATGGGTACAGTTCGAGAGCTCTGGGTCCACTCCAGACAAGGGGCAAGTCACTGCCCTCTGTTGTGCCTCAGTTTCCCCAGCTCTTTTGTAGGGCTAATGACACTCACCAGCCCCAGCTCAACAGGATATTATGAGGCTCCAGAGAGGTCTGTAAATCAGTGTGAGGGATGGAAGGTAAGGGCAGGAAGGGAAAATGTTTTAGGGTACGTCTACACTGCATGGCTATTTTGGGATACAAGAGGTATCCCGAAATAACTACCCCACATCTACACAAGCCGCCCGTTATTTCAAAATATTTTTCAAAATAATGGGCGTGCTATTTCGACATCCTGGTAAACCTCGTTGCACGAGGGATAAGGGATGGCTTGAAATAGCGTGTTATTTCGAAATTTGGTGCTGTGTAGACGTGCCCAATTTCAAAATAAGATATTTCAAAATAGATTTGCGATCAGATACGCAAATTGCAAGTTTGTGAGTTTAGGGTGCTGTGTAGATGCACCTTTAGAGATTAGCTTTTCAAACACTCGGCATTCAGCTGCTGCCATTGCTCCTGGACACGGCATAGAATGAAGCAGCCCAGAAGCCTGCTCTCGCTCTCTACTATGGGGCAGCATGTGTGTCAGAGTTCCCAAGCAGTTGTGTTTTACACTAGGAGCTGAGCCCCATTAGGGCACAGTCTGCCATGTTGTTCCAGACGCTAAGGCCCACAGCAGGGAATGCTTTGCCCCACCTTAGGACCTGAGCCTCCCCCCAGAGGAATGCAGTTGTCTTACGGAGGGTAGAAAGGCCCTGCAAAGTAGCCAGGATTCAAGCCCTGGGTGGGGGCATATAATAGGCCAGGGGAAGCTAAGCTTCCCCTAACTCACATTCCTTCCTCTCCCCCCAAAGCTGGCAGGGGCTCAGTTCCAGCCAGAGGCAAGCGCGTGGCTGGGGCCAGAAAGCAGCCCAGAACAATTTGGCTAAGACTCATCAGGCCATGGGTGTGTGTGGGCATGTGCACCTGGGAGTTCTGGCAGAGGAAATGGGGCGGTAGGGGTAGGGCATTGGGCGGAAGAGGTGGGAGCTCATGTACTACCCATGAGCCAAGCTTTTAAGGGCCTCAAGGGCTCAGGTTTCCTTTATGGAATTCTGCTTGTACAAAGGTTTAAACCACCTTTCTTGCTCCCTCCCCTTCCTCCTGAGTGCAGGTTAGGGTTAACGAACAATCAGTCCCCAGGTCTAGGAGGCAAATGGGGAGCCAGTCACAAAAGCCCAGCTGTGAGGTGTTAACAGTACTCTGCTGTAAAGTAGGATGGCTTCTGCCCACCTGACCTCTTCGGCCTTTCTCTAGCAGCTGCATCCAACCTCAGGTGGAGCAAGTTACTGGAGGTGATACAAACATGGACAATAGTGGCCAATTCTCCAGCTGAGAGAAGGCAGCAAAACCCTCCGGGGGAGACAAAGCAGCTGGGGGCAGACTAGCTAGGCTTCTAATGTCTCTTTGAGATGCCTGGTCCAATGCCCTCCATGAGTGGGGAAGTAAAATACTGGCAGCTCCTCAGGATGCTTCCCCCTTCGTACAGGCTATGTCTAGACTGCAGGCTTCTTTCAGAAGAAGCTTTTCCGGAAGAAAGTGTCCACACTGCCCAAGCGCATCGAAAAAGCGATCTGCTTTTCCGGAAGAGAGCATCCACCTGGAAACAGTTCAGCCAGGGCTTTAGGTCACCAGTTGCTTCTGAGTGCTGGTGCCGGAGCCTAGCTGAGATACGTGCTTGAAGGGGCCCCCCTGGGCAGCCATTTCTCTGCTTCTGCTGCGTGCTTGCCTACCTCTTTGAGGAACAACAAAGCTCTCGCAGTGCCTGCTTTGGTTGCCCTGCTTTTTTGGATGCCACAGCTTTTGTCTTTGTGCCATGGAGCTGGAGCTGCCCCTTGGCATGCAATGGCTCCACACGGCCATGCTGCAGTTTCTGCAGGCTGCTTTCCTGGCCCTACATGAGCTCGACTCCGAGCTCATTCTTGAGACCCTCTCCCTTATGTGCGGGAGCAAGACACTTGCAACCACACCCCACAGTGGAGAGATGGTTTTGGAGGCTGGACGCTAGTTCTGACTGGTGGGACTGGCTGGTCATGGAGCGGTCGGATGACCAGCAGTGGCTCCAAAACTTCCGCATGCAGAAGGCCACCTTTTTGGAGCTATGTGACTGGCTCGCCCCTGTCCTCAGATGACGGGACACCCACCTGTGGCCCGCCATCCTCCTGGAAAAGCAGGGCGCAATTGCTGTCTGGAAGCTTGCCACCTTTGACAGTTACTGGTTGGTGGGCAACCAGTTTGGCGTGGGGCAGTCCACCATCAAGGCCCTCCTCATGGAGGTAAGACACTCTCAGGCTGCAGTCCCTGTGGGGAGGGGAGGGGGAGTCCTGGAAAAGGGGGACCCTCAGGAAATGGGGGGTTGAAGGGAGTGGCAGTGGGCCCCATCACTGGGGGGTTGTGCCATCCCACCCTCACATAGCCCTGCTGCTGGGGGGATGGCCTCATAGGGAGTGGCTCCTGGGGTATTTGAGGGGGGGAGGGGAAGTGAGGGGAAGGGGGCAGGCATCTCCCAAGGGCTCAGGCACTCCTGCTCATTCTCTGTTTTGTATGTTTGTTTGTGTCCTTCTGCAGGTTGTGAGGGCCATCAAATCCATCCAGCTGCGTAGGGTCATCTGCCTGGGAGACCTGGACCGAATCATGGCCGGATTTGCCACCCTGGGGTTCCTGACTGTGGTGGAGCCATAGTTGGGACCCACATCCTGATCCACGCACCATAACATCAAGCGGCCCAGTATGTCAACCGCAAGGGCTATTTTTCAATGGTGCTGCAGGCCCTTGTCAGCCACCGTGACAGTTTACTGGTATTTGTGTTGGGTGATCGGGCAGGGCGCACGTGTATTTTGAAACTCCAGCCTCGACTGGAAGCTGGAGGCTGGCACATTCTTCCCCTGGCATGACTTTGTGGTTGGGGATGTGCAGATGCCACTGTGCAGATGCGGCCTACCCCCTGATGCCGTGGCTGATGAAGCTGTACACCGGCCACCTGGACCCCAGCAGGGACCAATTAAACACCCACCTGAGTCAGGCAAAGATTGAGGTGGAGTGTGCCTTCGGCTGCCTCAAGGCGCGTTACAAGTGCCTCCTGACCCACCTTGACATGGGGGAGAACAACATCTGCATGGCCAGGTGCTGCTTCGGGGCCAGCTTCCTGCCACAAGGCTTGTCCAGGGTGCCTGCAGCTTTAAGAGGGGCCAGGAGAAAGGAACTATAGAGTTGTGATTACTTTGGATGGACTGGCCACCAAGGCACCTGTGTTATTTCCTGGAGGCCTCTTCTTTTGGAAAAAAAACCACCCTCCTCTCTGTCCATACACGCCTTTTTCTGAAAGAGATCTTTCGGAAAAGGTGTTTTTCCTCGTAGAAAGAGGTTTACTGCTGTTGAGAGAACCCCTGTGTTCTTTCAATTTTTTTTTTGAAAATGTGATTAACGTGTGGATGTAACTGAAGTTTTTTCAGAAAAACGGATGTTTTTCTGAAAAAACTCTGCAGTGTAGACATACCCACAGAGACTGAAAGAGGCTAAGGCCAGAGGGATCATGACAGTATGTCTCCTGGACCTGGATGCTCTCAAATATCAGAGCAGTTTACTTCTCAGCCCTGGACCTAAAATCCTACCTGTGGGATTTGCCATTCAAAGAATAAATGCCAGAGACACCTTCAGACCTGTTCCCATAACATTTCTTGGCCAGTTCTGCAGATTCAGGGAGGTTTGCATAAAGGGCTTGAACTTCTCAATGCTTATTTGGGAGCCTGAATCCCCAAACTTTGGAGGTTCGTTCATTGCTATGCAAAGCGTGTTCATTCCCTTCCCTCCCTTTATATCCCGCCCCCGCTCCCCTCCCAGTCTAGTATGTTAAAACTGGCTGAATTTTCATGATGAGAAAAAATAAGGCGAGTGGAGGGGGGGAGCATCAGCTGTGACCTCCTCAGAACACAAGGCATCAAATCCACACAAGGAAAACAAAAGCCGAGTAGATTAGCATTTCCAAACAGACCAAAGACAGCCCCAATCTCTGAGCTGTTTATTCTAGGCGTTGATTTTCAATATTTAGAATGATTAGCAAGTGAAAGCAGGTTGTTGCCAGGATGGCTCCGTGCCAGCCCCCCCGCTCAATGGAAGAGAAAGAAAGAAAAGGCAAGAAAAGGAGAGAAAAGAAGGGCTTATGTGTATATGTTCCCTCTGCGAACAGGAGATTGGTTTGAGGTGTCGTTGTTTGCCTATTAAGAAAGGATGATAGATGAAGAGGCATCTGGGGGAATACGGGAACTAAATAATAAAGGGATGATTGTGATGATCCTAATGACTGGCATTGATAGCTGTATCTTTTCATCCCTAGAGGCTCCACAAACTCTGTGGCAATCCCTGAAGCGCCTTAGCCAGCCAAGGCATCCACCGATCCCAGCAGGAGTCGTAGGCATTATCACCTAGACTTGGCTCCTTGACTTCAGAGGTTTGACCTGAGTAAGGGCTCAGGGTTTGCCCAACTTCCCCTCTGCACACTGACCAAGAAGCGTCGCTTCCTGCAGCTGTGAAATGCAGCCACCTCTAGGAAGGGGTGTGGCAGGTTTTAAAAGCCTTAGTCTAACAAAACTCTCCAGCTCTTGAGTCACCTTCAGATGGTCCCAGAGGGCTTAAAGTGAGGTACACGGTTCAGTGATTTTCTGCATCAGGATATCAGATGCCACAGGAATGCTACATGATAGGAGGGAGGAAATGTACCATCTCCAATTGACATGCAGTGGGGATTTAGCTCAGAGCAGGGACGGCCTGTCCATACAGGCAAACTAGGCGCCAAATGGTGGCGCAATATTGTCGAGGGGTTTGGCGGTGGGGGCGCCGATTGCATGGTTCGCCTAGGGTGCCAGTTGCTGGCAGCTAGTCTAGGGCCGCTCCTGGCTCAGAGCATAACAGCCCAGGGATCTGGCTAATCCCCCATCTCTTCCAGTGCGGGCAAGAGATTTCTTTAATCTTTTCAGCAAAAATCATGGTAACCCCAGGGAATGGTTCAGGGGACTGAAATTATTCCACCCAACACCCATGGCTGTGCCTGGACTGGGCAGTTCTAACATCTTCTGCCGTTGCTACTGCTGGTCAGAGCCACCAGTGACAGGCAGAGCTCAGCTGCCAGGGTTCTGGCCATGGATCTGTCTAACTCTGCCCCAATGACTAGGTGTCTAAAACACCAGCGTCCACTCTTGGCCTGGCCTTGCTTTCCCTGGTGGAGCAGGGAATAATTGGCAGGCACAGGACGTGTTACGGAAAGACAGTGTTCTGGTTTTCTTGTGTAGCCAGCTGCAGCCGGACAGGCGAGTGCACGCAGGATGTGATTCATGCAGCACCCCATCTGAAGGGTTGTGTTTCACACCCACTTTGCACTGGTGACATTGCACTCTGAACTAGGTGTCAGAGTCAGGCCCGGGGGCCCACATGCTCCATTCCTATTGACTTCAGCTGGAGCTGCACAGGGGCATCTGGGTTCAGAAATCTACCAATCCAGCTGATTATATTTGTAGTTGCATCATAATACCCAGGCTGGAAGGAGATGGGGTTACCCCAACCTGTGTATGTACTAGAGATGTTAAATGTCGATTAACTGACTAATTGAATAGTCGATGCAATTTGCATCGACTATTCGATTAGTCGATAAGGGTGTCTCAAGTTGCATCATAATACCCAGGCTGGAAGGAGATGGGGTTACCCCAACCTGTGTATGTACTAGAGATGTTAAATGTCGATTAACTGACTAATTGAATAGTCGATGCAATTTGCATCGACTATTCGATTAGTCGATAAGGGTGTCTCCACCTTTGAAGTGTAGAAACAGCCCTAAGGCTGCTACTCCGACTAGTGTGTTGACCATCTGATAAGCATTTGCTTATCGGATAGTCGACTACTTGACTAATCGTTCACATCCCTAGTATATACTCCTCAGTCACTCATAACTGTAACCACTGAGGTGCTGGTTGTACTACTGAAATGCACTTTTAATGCTGCCTTCACGAGCCCTTAATGACCTCTGTGTAAAGAGGGTTTTCAAGCTCCCAGAGGGACAGGGCCAATGCTCCTTGACATGAGATGAACCAGTGCAGGAGGATGGGAACTCCCGGCCTTTGCCGTGTTTCCCTTCAGTCTCTCATTGCAGCAGTGGGGACTCTCCCCAGAGAAGAAGTGGAGGTTTGCCCCCTCAGACCAGGGAATGAGGGGGTTGACATGGAGGCACAGAAGTCCTTGTCTTTACACTGCTACTTGGTGTGAGGGGTAAAAGAAAGGAGAAAGAAGAGAACCGCCAGAAAGAGAGTAAAGGAGAGCCATAAAAAGAGAGAGGGGGAGGAGCCATGACGGGGCAGGGCACAGCTTAAGAGATAATAGAGTCAGAGAGCCAAACATGGCAGGACTCTGGATAGGGAAGGCTGAGGAGGGAGCCCAGGTCTGGCCTTGTTTCAGGCAGCACCTCTAGGTTGTGCTAGAGGAACGCTGACAGGATGAACCAAACCTGGTACCTTTGGAGCTTAGTGCATGAGTCGCTACACGTAAGCTAAAAGCCAGCTGGCTCTCAGCAAAGACTGTAGAGCGAACACAGTCTCTCTGTCATCTGAAGAAGTGGGCGGTGCCCACAAAAGCTCATGATACCATCTACATGTTTTGTTAGTCTATAAAGTGCTACCAGACCATTTGTTGTTTTTTTAAGTCTCTCTCTGTAAGTGGTCTAAGTGCCACTCCATGGGACAGTGAACCACAACCAGTAGGTGTGTGGGTTACACTAGATCAGGGTTTCCCAACCTATGGGTCAGGACCCAAATATGGGTCGCCATTACCTTTCAAAAGGGTAGCCAAGTGCCTCCCCAGGTGGCTTTTTCCCCTTTTCTCCCCCTGTTTTTGAATTACCTTGGGTCACCAAGTCTTTCTGAATTGTCAAAATGGGTCCCCATCTGGAAAAGGTGGGAACTGCTGCACTAGATGGTGTTGCTCCCATCAGGACGTGAGTTGTACAGTTTTCTTTGGCTAATTGCTGCCCAGGCCAATACACTTGCAAACTGGCAAGCAGCCTTCTCGCCCCTGCTGAGCTGTCCCAAGCCTCACTGAAAACCGGGCTGGCTCAGCAAACAAACACACTCCCCACTCTGCCAGTTGGCTAGTTAGTTTTGCAATTTATGTGCGAATGGGGGTGGAGAGAAGCCGGGTGTGGGTGTGTATGTGCACCACTTCCTGGGAACGTCGAAGCAGTGGGATCTATGGGAGAGAAAGAGGCCAGGCTACAAGCTGCAGTGTTTGAAAATCACGCTCTCTCAGGCAAGCCTGGACAGGCCAAGCTCTGAAGGGGCCTTGACCTTCCTTTCTCTCCCTCTCCCTTTCTCACTGAGTACACACAGTGCTTTGTAAAAGCCAGCCCAGTCTCTTTAGCCTGCATTGGAGGGCAAAGTTTACAACCCAGGGAGAAAGTTTATTGTCTTGCATTCTTTCTCTCAATCTCCTTGGCTGGAAGAAAGCTTCAAGCTTTGATGGAAGAAAAGACCTCCAAGCCCTCCCCTCTCCCTGGTTACTACAGTATTGTCCCCATCCGCCCAGGCCTCCCCCTACACACACATTAGTCATACATCTTCTGGCTGCTGTAAAAAAAACCCACAACCCATTGAAAAAATGTTGCTTGGAAGTTTGTTTTGGTGGCTTCACAGCTGAACTAGATGTGGATTCAGATGTTGCCAGGTGCTCCCCCTTATATCCCCTTCCCCCCCCCTTAAAGGTCCACCTCTTCTCCTGGGGCAAAATATTTGTCATCCCTTTAAAATTTCCAAGTCCATGCAAAATGCTCGTCTGTTTCAAGGGGGTTTGAACAAAAGCAAGTGGGTTGCCTCTCCCGATTCTAAAAGGGGCTGCTTCACATGGCTCTGCTTCTAACAGCATGGTTGACAACATGGAGCAGTCAACAATCAGAAGTCAGCCCACCCCTCCCCCAAACTCATGAGATTTTTAAGAAACAGTCCAAGCTGGAATCTTTTTATTTGCTGTCTGGATTTTAACGCTTTGCGGGTCGTGCTTTCAACCTTTTCTCCACAACAATGAACATTAGAATCTCACTGTGAAAAACAAACCAACAAGAAAAGAAAGCTGAGATTCTTACATGGGAACAGTTTGGGGTGTTAAGAAAAAAAAGTCCACACCAAATTTGATGTGCAATTGAATCAAGAGAGTTATAAACCAAGCTCCAGTCTGCTCTGCATGAATATGATAGTCCTCTTTGCTCTTTTCACAGCCATGTCTTAGCCAAATACCTCCTTTTGCCACTGTGTGCAGTTAGCTGCTGCCCTCACGCATGTCAGAGGTGGCTGCTTTAAGTGGGACCCCCGTGTGCGCAGTTACCAATCAGGGCTGATCTAGGTTTATTTGTTCCTGCCTTGGTCCAGGGAGCTGGATATAATGACCTCTCAAGGTCCCGTCCAACCCCACAGTTCTATGATCCATGCTTCAGGGCCATTTGAGATTAACAGAGGGCTAAAGTGATCTGGCATGTGAACTATGCCTTGCGCTCCCTCCAGACCATGTTGAAGACACCTTCACCATCTCTCCTCCAGTACCCTCCTACCAGTGTCCAACACATACACAGCTTTGAACTTCCCCACCCCCACCCAGTGGATGCTGGCTTTGAACCTGCAGGGCTATGTCTACACTGGCGGGTTCTTGCGCAAGAGTTCCTGAGCAAGAACTCTTGCACAAGAACACGTCCACACAGCCATGTGCTTTTGCACAAGAGCATCCATGGCAGTGTGGACGCTCTCTTGCGCAAGAAAGCTCTGATGGCCATTTTAGTCATAGGGCTTTCTTGCGCAAGAAACCCCTGCCGCGCATCCACACTGCCCTCTTGCACAAGAGCTCTTGAAGAAGAGGGCTTGCACTTTTTAGAAAAAAGCATAGCTCTTGCGCAAGGAGCCCTCTCTTCCCACGCTTTATTGTAACTCTTTTTGCGCAAGAGCAGGCGGGCCATGTGGACGCTCTGCGGGTTCTTGCGCAAGAACCCGCCAGTGTAGACATAGCCCTGCTGTGAGTGGTGAGGAGGCTCCACCCTGCCCAGTAACAGGAGTACTGCCCATAAAAGCTGCTACCATTCTACAGGACCCTGGGCCAGGGATTGGGTGTGTGTGTGGGGGAGGAGGGGGGAGAATAGCTGGAGCAGTTGCCTTGCAGTGCAGTGCAGGGCATGATGGGTGCTGCCAGTGCCAAAGACCAAGCGGGGGTGGCAGAAGGGACTAATTCCCAGCCTTTCTGGTAAATGGGCTTTATGGTGCATCTGTGCACCCAATACACTTTTAAAAAGAACTCGGCAGGGAGATTTAGAGGCATACTGGCTGTTTATTACATAGGCCATGCTGTGCCTGCCAGCACTGGATGTTTGGAAAACATTCTGGGATCCTTAGGCATTCAGGCCATGTCTACACTAACAGATTATTTCAGATTTACTAAATTCGACTTCTGGGCACTCGGTTTTACAGGTTTGAACTACCGTGTCCTCACTACAGGGAAAAATCTAATGTAGTCCGAGGTAGTGTGTCCACATTAATGGAGCCTGCCTCGGACTCAGAGCCCCAGGAAGCGCTCTGGGGAGTTGTGAGAGGCCTCCCAGAGGCCATTAGTTGGAATTAGTAGCACCAAAGCAGCTACATTAATGTGTTTCGGACTTACGAGTTCAGGAATAGCATTATTCCTCGTGAAAAGCAAGACTACAGAGTTCGAATTCTAACGCCCCTTATTCTGGAGTAATGAGCTTGGTAGTGTGAACGCATTGCTTAGAAAATTGACGTTGAGGGGCTAACTTCGGCGTAAAGTCCTAGTGTAGACCACGCCTAAAGTACAAAGAATATTGACTTCGGACGTTCATTGTATTGTGGGCGTGGGGGGAGGCCCCATGGCTCCCTTAACATCCCCTCAGCCTACTTTTATACCTCTGTTCTCGAGGGCCCTGTGTAACAAACACCTGCCTTCTGCTCAGGGTAGATTGCTTGGGGCCCCTATGGAGCCCCCTCAGGACCACAGGATAAGGCTGAGTAACGGAAAACCCAACAGTGCTTCCAGGCCCCACCAGTTCAAGACAAGAGGATCTGGGCTATCTGCACAGCAGCACTGAGCAGCTTGGCCTCACCCTTCCCTTGTCACCTTCTCTGGGCTGGTGTAGCTGATCAGTGTTGTTTTTAATCAAGGCACTTTGCTCACCTCAAGCAGGGCTTGTGTCACCTTCCTCCCGCTCTTATTCCCACCGCTCTTCAGGCACACATTAACCTGGGCTGAGACAAAAAGAGTTGCCCTCAATCAATTCAACCTGTGCTCCCTCACCCACTATTGTCCCATTCCTCTGCCCCTTCCCCATCCCCACCATGTGCTGGACTGAGCTTCCTGCACACCTCCAAGGTCAGGAAGAGTTCACCCTCCCCGATCTTTCAAGTTTTTTTTCTCCCTGCCTCTAACATCCTAATTGCTTCAGAGCATAATTAACCTCAAGTGGTTTCATCTGCTACCGTCTCTTTTGTGCAGTTTCCCCTGCCCGCCCCAGCTCATGGCTTCCTTCCCTGCATTGCTGGGGCTTTTCTTCTGCTCCGAAGGGCTGGCTGCCTTTGAGTGACAAGAAGCATTTTTCCACCACCACCACCCCACCCTCAGAAGGTGCTTCTGCAAAGTTAATTGCTTTTGAGGAGACCTCATCCCTGCACCCCACTTCCATCCCCCTGAAGACATGGGGAACTACAGGCTCCTTTCCCTTCCCTGGCAAAACAAAGGAGGGCAAAACTCAGAGAGAGCCCCTCATATTAAGTTGAATCCGAGGGTCTCCCTGCTGGCAGCCTTGGAACAGTGAGGAGACTACTTGATAAGGATGCATAAAATCTTCTGGTCTGAACTATTGTTTGTTAGAAGTGTTTTTTAGCCATATCACTCCCCAAGTGTCTTCCTATTCCCCTGCCAATAAACAGTAGCACAACTCAGTACTGTAAGAAGTCTAGCTGGAAAAACATCATTACAGCAGCCCAAACTGAGCCAGCCCACTGCTCCATG
This sequence comes from Pelochelys cantorii, assembly GCA_032595735.1. Classification (NCBI taxonomy): domain Eukaryota; kingdom Metazoa; phylum Chordata; order Testudines; family Trionychidae; genus Pelochelys; species Pelochelys cantorii. Next base: position 20,162,541 of record CM064344.1, read on the forward strand.
GGCCTGTTTAACAAATTCCAGGCTGTCCAGCTCTCCTGGCGAACATCTCCACTACAGTATGATAAGAAAAAGGTGTCTAGGGTACTTTCAGCCAGTTAGGCAAGTCCTTCTGTCAACTACCATTGAGAGATGAGTTTCCAATGCTGTGCATTGTGGGTGTGTCTCAAATGTGTGCACAAAATGTGAGCTAAATCACTCAGGCAAAAGTCTCCTTGGGGTCAGTGGTTGTTCCAAGAGAGGAAGGACTGAGTTAAAAGCCCTCACGGAAGTTTTGCCTGGATACAGTTGTTGGGCTTTAGCTCTTTGGTTTGGAAAGTTGCCTCTTCTGCTCTCCCCAGAGTGAAAGTTCCCAGACCAGTGTGACATGGGGGAAGTCCAGAGAGATTGGGGCAGTGGCATAGGGTCCCACTTTCCCTCCCAGGCATTTCTGCTCCCTGCAGGAATCCCCTGCCCCCACCCTCAGACAAGTGCAGTAGCAGGGGCATCTCCCTGAGGCATATGTGGTTGAGTGGGATGAACCTGCTGCCCCTTTGGCTCCCCTTGCACATGTACACAGTGCTCTGTTGAGGGTAGTGTTGACTGGGCTTCTCGGCACAATAAGTATTAGCACTCCATTAAGATTAATGCTCCACATTCTACTCCATAGACCTACTATTGCTGGCAGTCAGTAGAGTCAGGCACACTTAGGTCATGTTTCCAAGCTTTTCTTGGCCTATGAGAGCTAGAAACTTACTTAAAAAAAGAAACAGATTTTGGTGTAATATGATTCTAGGAACTGGGATACTAGGACTGGGCTTATACTATGGTTTAGCAACCATAGCAACTAGAACAAGAGAAATCAATTTTCAGTGGTGACCTTTAGGCATTAAGAACACAAGAATGGCCAAACTGGGTGAGACTGAAGATTCATCTAGCTCAGTATCCTGTCTGCTGACAGTGGCCAATGCCAGGTGCCCCACAGGGAATGAACAGAACAAGTAATCAGCAAGTGATTCACCCCCTTGTGCCCATTCCCAGATTCTAGCAAGAAAAGGCTAGTGACACAAGCCCTCCCTAGTTAACAGCCACCAAGGGACCTATCCTCCATGAATGTATCTAGTTCTTTTTTAAACTTGTTATGGTCTTGGCCTTCACAACATCTTATGGACTGTGCATTGTGTGGAAAAAATATTTCCCTTGGTTTGTTTTAAATCTGCTGCCTATTGATTTCATTGGTGACCCCTAGTTACTGTAGTATAAATCTAGATATGTTTTAGAGTGTGTCTGTCTGTCTGTGTGTGTGTTGGTCTCTGGGCCCATTTCTTCAAGAATGCCTCCTAAATGGTAAGAGCGAGGGCCATCACATTTGGTGTGCAACTTCCTCTTCTCTTAACTTAAAGCAGGTCAGGGTTTGGTTGTGTCAAGACAACCAGGAGCCCTGGGAAAAGGACTGTTTTCCATAACATGCAAAGGAAGGGGCTGCTGTTCAGGGGGACTTGATATGAGAGTAGCTAATGGGGGCAGCCAGTCCACAGGGGAGAACTATCCTGCTGTCCACTGGGGGCAGCGGTAACACCAAGGGAGTGGCCGGCAAGGCTGGGGCTCTGCCATCTTGCCTGCTAGCAGACTGGGTAAGTAGCCTTCCTGCCTCAAACCTCCCCCCCCCACTCCTGGCTGTTGGCCACAGTTCAGTTTGGTGGGGTGGGGAAGAAAAAGGCCCGTGGAAGCTGGGGAGTTCCGGGGAGGGGAGAACCTGCCGGGGGGGAGAACATACCCCTGGCAGGTGGGGGAACCTAAGGGGGGAGAAAACACCCCCATCTCCCAGCCTCCTGCACCACCTCAACACCCCTAGGACCCTGCTCTGAAGGACCCAGGCAATGCCAGGTAAGTCTGCTAGTATAATTAATCAATCAATTAATTAGTTAATGCATGCTACATCTTGATCCCTTAGACTGATGTCATTCTCCCATCCCTAAACACCTTTTACCTCCATGAAAAGAGAAGAAGAAGAAGGATGGCCCAGCAGTTAGGGCACTCTCTAGACTTGAGAGACCTGAACGGAAGTCCCTGCTCCATTACAGATGTTTGGTCTCACCTTGGGTGAGTTACTTGCCTCACTGCCACCCTTCCCCAGCTATACCTTGAGGGTAACCACACCAGCCACCTCACCTCCAGGAATTCTGTGAGGATAAATGCATTAAAAGGTTGGGGGGAAGGGGGGAGGCTGCCATGGCAAATGAGAGCCACATAGGTACTAGACAGAAGGCAATGCCATGCCTTAGGAAAACAAGGAGGCAAAACCCATTTTTCCATTTGCCATGTTTTTTTAATTGTAAATAGCTTTCCATGAAAAAGGTTAAATTGCACACTTATCTTTGCAGTTCTTCCAGCATCTGTATGAAACAGGCCCCAAAACAGGAGAAAGAAAACCAAAAAGTATGAAGCATAAAACCCCCACAACTGGATTAGGCCCAGTCTGAGCACAGGTAGCCTTGGAATGGAGATGAAGGCCTGCAGCTATGTCTCACCTTTGAGAAACGCAGCCAGCTGTCACAGCAGTGCTTGCCGGATGAGGACACCCCTCCGCTCGGTTTGGTGGTTGTTCTCAGAGTACTTGAGGTGTTAAAATTCCAACCCTACTTCCCCATTCTATGGAGGACTAATGGGATCGACCTCTGGAGTCATTTGGCAGCTTGTATCCTCTGCATGTCTGCCAGACCCAGGGGAGCCCTGTGTAAACCATGGCCCCTAAGAATAATCTCATGCCAATGAGTCTCAGAACCCAGGTTCATTGATTTGGGCTTGCAGGGCTCTTGCTGTGGGGCTAAAAACTGCAGTGTGGATGTTCCGGCTTCTACCCACCCTTCCTTCTCATAGGGTTTCAGAGTCTAGGCTCCCACCAATATTTAGCCCCACAACCTGAGCTCAAACCAGTGGCCTGAGACCAGCCACAGCCATGCCCCACGTCTTTTATTTAAGTGCAGACACACCCTCGTTGTTCCACCCCACTCCAGCAGCCACCTGTATGGAGATCAACGGGTCAGCATTCTCTGCTGCTGTAAGCATCAGTAGCTCCATTGACATCAGTGGAACTAGGTTGATTTGCACCAGCTGAGGAGCTAGCCCTATGTACCTGAAAACCCACATGCAATGCATTGCATTTCCGACCTCTGTGACCTTGAATGCAAGTTAATTCATTAGTTAATACAAGGGTTTTCTTTTCCAGCATTAAATCAGGCTATTTTTAAATGACAATTAGACTCCAGCTATGTTAGTTTGCTCATATCAAGATTCCTATATTCTTACTATAGTTTCTAAACAAACAAAAAAAGTTTATAGTTTTCTGCTTTTTCAACAAGTCTAACACACTCCAAAGTAACTTCATTTCTGCTAACTAGCTGCTACCTAACCTTAACTATATTACCTGTACCAACATGCTTAGAATCTGATTCTCTAGAGCTTGAATTCAAGTTTTTGTGAGGTTTTTTATTTTTAACTACCATAATGTTTCTTTGCTGCCTATGCATATTTCACAGACACCTTTCCACACTCCCATTAGCAAACCAATTAGGGGCAGATCATCAGCAGGTAAATCAGCATAGCTTTTTTGAAGTTAGGGGAGCTCGGGCAAATTTCACCAGCTGAGGCTCTGGTCCTGGGTTGTTAAAAGTCTTAAGAAAGGAGTCAGGCATTTTGCCTCTCCTTGCTCTGCCTTTCCAGGCATTTGAAAACACCATGTTAATTTCTAGATGCTTTGGAGAAACCTTTAGCCTGCTGGCATCCCCTTCATACCTTTTGGAGGCAGTATGGTCACAGGATTGAGAGTGAAGTGCTGCTGCTAGACGTGGGCAAACCAATTAATTGATCGCTGCCTTGTCATTCCCATCTGTAAAATGGGGATCATAATACTTACCTTGCAGGGGTGCAGTGAGAATTAACTGGTTAACCTTGTGCAGCGGGCTAGAGGTGGTAAGTGCTGAGAATGATTATTGCCTTAGGAGGGGAGCAGAGTAAAGGGCACACATTATGAAGGCAGAGAAGAGAATTCTAAACTCTGCTTTCATTCATAACTAATGTCTGTTGCAAGCAGAGTCTTTGGCCTCTTGCTCCCTGACTGAGTCCTGGACAGAGATTTCATTTTTTGTTCGTCCCATACAAGCACATTTGTTTAAATAAACAAAATAATCAACAGCTGGTGTGACCATGGGAACCCCCAATATAACAATTCCAAAAGAAAGCAACATTTGATCATAGCTGCTTCACTGAGGGAGAAGAAAGCTCAGTTCTTAATCACTTATCGCTTAATTTGTCTCTTGGCTCATCCCAAAGGCTGTTCAGAGCCTGACATGCAAGCGGACGAAGGGGATGCTTTCGGATCGCAGTTTCTGATCAGCGAAGAGAACATGGTTTTGTCAGTCGTCATCATTCAGAAATGTAGCAGGTTCACAGTGACACAATTCTGGGCCTTACAGCAAATACAGCTGCACATAATCCGAAACCAGGAGTTCAGGATACACAAATAAGAGCACAATCTGGAGAAAGTCAAGTCTCTTCTCCATCTCTCCTGTCTTGATCCTTTTCTTGATTCTTCAAGAAATTAATTGCTTTAAATGTAGGAATTTTCCTTTGCATATTTTGTTACAATAAACACTTGACATGCTTCATTTTTAATTTGTAGAACAATTAACATTAGTCTTTATACAGCACAGAAAAAAACATTTCCACTGCCATCCCATCAAAGAGATACTCTGCTGATTGTGCTAAAAATATAGGTATCTTTGAATAGAGATATATTTATATATATAATAGACTATAAAAAAAACATCTGAAGAGGCCAACTTGCTGATTTACATCTGATTTTACAGATCGCATCTTCTTCTCCAGCCCCAATTCAGGAGGGAGTTTGAATTTATAGAATCCAGAAGGGACTTTTATTTACTTGTTACTTAATTATCTCATGTTGTACCTGGGAATATCCCTGGACAGAAAAAACAAACAAACAAACAGAGAGAGAGACAAATGGAGAAGGAGAAAGAAATTGCACATGGTCTACAATGTCCTAAGTCACCAGGAAATTTCAGCTCTTGCATGAAACTCAGCAACTGTTCTCCTTTGTCCTAGAGTGAACATATGCTCCTTCCATTCCCACAAAAAGTAGGATAATCTGCATTTCTTTAGAAAAAAAAAAAACAGAGTCCCCAAATAAGCAATTATTTCTTCCCTTAGAGAAACCCAAGGGGCAGAGACTTCTTCTGGCATGTTGTTTAGAGATATATCCAGCCAAATTTTCTGGGTTTCTTCTAGAGTGACTGTCACTGATCGTACTTTGCAGCTGATAAAAGTCAACATGTATGTCTCTGTTTCTAGGGATCTTGTTCTTTGTAAGTTCCAGCAGCAATGGGAGTATCTTGCTAATAGATAAAGTCTACCTGGGTTTAACTTGATCCTTCTAGCTGGCAGCAGCCTCTTATAAAAAAGATCCCATACTGCTCCAGTCACTCATGTCTGTTGGCAAAGAAGAGTCGTTGAGGTCAAACAACTGGTCCATGTTGACCGAATTTGAGAGGTAATCATTTCTCTCTTCATCCCAGGGATGTTGAAGGAAAGAAGTCGCCATGAAGGTTTCATCAAAGTCCAGGTTGTTCTGGTTGGATTCTGTTAGGACCTGATCTTGTCCAACTGGGCACCATTCCTGTGGACAATCAATGTGCCTTCCATGCACTGTCAAGTCCACATCTCTGGTTATTGGGCTAATAGGAGGTGTGAGTTCCAGATCCCCAAAAGTGGAGAAGTCGCCATTCAAGGTGGTATCAAAGATAGCTTCCCAGTCAAAGTCACCTTTCAATGAGCCAAGCTCCGTCTGTTCCTCCTGGGTGAGCAAGGGAGAGCTAGAGAGGCGAGCTGTCTTGTGCATACGTTTGGGCAATGGCTGCTTACGTTTGTGGCCCATTTTCCCATCTGCTGGGTTCCAGTTCTGGTCACTTGTGACTTCCTCAAACTCCTTGAGCAGTTGCTGTGACTCCATGTTGACATTTAGGACACTGTGGTTGGACCAAGAGGATACTGCCTGATTAGCAGCAGTCCCGGCTTCTTGTTGGACTCTGCTGGTGAAGGCTGGGTGGATCTGCACAGGGGGCATCCTACGCTTCTTGAAGGCCCCATTCATGAGCCTGTCTGCGTACTGAGGGTCGATCTTCCAGAATCCACCTTTCCCCGGTTCGTCCTTCTCTCGTGGCACCTTGATGAAGCACTTGTTCAAGGATAGGTTGTGCCGGATGGAATTCTAAACCCAAGAGAAAACAGCAAGGTTGGACATGTACAACTTTGTAAACGATCCATTACAAAACATAAACCCCTCCCATGGGGTGAAGATACATAGGACCACCTGGGGCCTTCTGACAATCGGGAGACAGAGATGACTACAAGAGGAAAACACATCCCAGGCCAAATCCTGAGTTGTGTGGCACAGCAGAAACCTCCTTGGCCAGCAACAGTGTGAGAACCAAAGGGAAGGCAGCCATCTCCATTCCAATCAGATTCAAAATAGCCAGAGCCTGACCCAGAGCTCCCTGAGTTTCACAGTAGTCTTTTCTGTTGAATGTGGATCACTCCCATGGAAAGACGGGACGGGGGTGTGTGAGCTGTGCCAGTGTTAGCAACAGGAGGGAATGAATTGGCAAATGAATGAGTCCTGCTATCTCTAGTGTTATCCTGGCACCTAGATCCCACTCAGGCATGTGTGCTCCCTTCCTCAGAAATGCATGTGTCCATGTGCTGATTATTGTTACCCGGTTGCACATGGGGTGTTGGCCTTAGACATAGATACCTATATGCAATGGATTTGCACCTCGATTTCGAGCACCATTAGTGAATTTGTCCACAAGACGTTGGAAAGCTTGGTATGAAATCACTGTCTGTATCTTCCTAAGCACAAATCAAAACAGCTGCAAAAAAGAACTAAAAAAGGAACTTTCTGCTTCCCGTCGAGCTCCTCTGAAAAACATGAATGTCTGGAGTGATGTGCATAATCAGAAAGGAAACTCAGTTATTGGGTAAATAATGCTGTGTTACACTATACAAAGCCAAGAGGGTGTTAAGAGATTGGATATGGTGGAGGGTTTTTTTTAAATGTTGCCTGGATATCTTTATGCTTATTCATCCATAATCCGTATTGCCGGATAGCAAAAACAAAGCTCGAATGCCTGGAGCCCTTACAAAAAAAAAAAAACACACCCTACAAAAAACCAACACCCCTCCTCCAGGCTGAAACTCCCTGGGCAAGTTGGCTCCTTTCCAAAGCATGCAGCTCCCACAGGAATCTATCCATCTACCCCTGCATATGGGTGGCATGACCTTTTGAGTCTGTCTCTACTTACTGGAATTGGAATAAAATGATGAGAGCACAGGTGGTGGGAGAATAGGAAAGAAAGGGAAAAAACCCAGCAAACATTCCAGACTCCAGGGATTCAGAATTTACTGTTTAATGAAATCTTACAAAGGTCAGACAATTCCAAGCCAAACTCTCCACTCCCAGCCCCAAATTTCATTCAGCCTAGCTGGCTTGCAGTTGATTATTACCCAGCCAGTTAGCATATTTATCATTCCTCCTACAACAAGCAATCTAACCACCTGCATCTTTGCAGAGAGGGATTGAGAGCTTTTTTTTTCTTTTACTAAACACGTTTAATTGAAAATATGGTAATTATCCAGAATTTGGAGAAGTCAAAATACTAGCACTTGCCTTCTAGCTGACTGCTCTTGTATATTTCCCAGTGCCCAAGCAGGTTGACTTGCTGCTGCTAGGGGATGCAGACTGATGAGAACTCTCATTTGTGACGGTTCTTTATATAGGGGAGTTTCCCTCAACCACTATTGCTGAAAGCCTTTTAGACTGATACTCCACACACCGGTAGTGCAACCCTGCTGGCTAGGATGGAATCACTCCCAGTTTACAGAACCAGGGACTGCTGCCCCCTCCCATTTCATGTTGAACGTGCCAGCTGGAATGGAGATTGGGGAGCTGTCACAAGCACAAGGTGGGAGTTGGAGATGCCTAATATTCACCCCAGTTTAGAGTGGATGTGGTTGCATGGGAGGCGGTGGGCACGAGTTGATCTAGTCATGGTCCTATGGCTGCTGCACGGCTCGGGACCTCAGTCTTAGCTAACCTCCATCTGAGCCCACTCCCTTGTTTTGTCGGATTTATTTGGTTTAAACCCAGAACCATTCCAGCGTCAGTCCTGAGCAGTGCAGGTTTGGTCTTCGGGTTCTCAAAGTTCTTAAAAGAATGGCTGAGAGCCAGACTAAACTGGCACGTTAAGGGGGTGAGCACATAACTGAACCATGGCAGTCGGATTTGCAATGATTTAATCTCTGGCTGGCCAGTACCCATGGCCACAAGAACTCGAATTCGATGGGCCTGATGCACCCCTGTGCTGATGCAAAGCCAGCATTGACTCCAAGAGGAGCTTGAGCCTCCCGGACTCTGGGGTTGCCAGGCTGGCTCAGTTTCTAGCGCAGGAGAGGGCAGCGCTCAATTGGCACCTTGCCTGCCATGGCCCATATGTCCTTGCAGCAGCCTGGGATTAACCAGGGGGTGGGAACACCCTGGCCACACCTCCTCCTCCCCGTGACACATCCTGGGAACGCCCCCTGTGCCAGGAATTCCATGGAGGGGAGGGCATGGAGCCAGTATAGATGGGGAGGCCCCTGTGTTGAGTACGTTCCCTAGAGGGCCTAGGGTGTGACCAGAGATGAACCTAGTTCAGTGATTCTCCCTGTGAGCTTTGGGGAGCATCTTCAGGTTAACTCTTAGGTTGCAGCTAGTTTAGGGCATGGTTCAGCCTTCAAAGGAGTGCAGGGTATTATTTATCAGTGTTGTAATGGTCTCCAGCAATCTAGGGAAGTTGTTCCTCCTTCAAACAGAGGCAAAAGAAGCTGGCCCTGGATAGGTTTTTGTATTTGCAAAGGAGCATTGAAGCTCAGGGCTCTCATCATAGTGATGAAATCTTTCCCCTTCTTCGTGCCACAAGCCCCTGAAGGATATAAGGCTCTGTGCTGAATGGGGACACAGCTTTCCGTTGTGCTATAGGTTGGAAAAGATGGTGTTTGCTGATCCAAGCGCTGCTGATCAGGGATTTTCTACATGAAGGTATTAACCCTTCCCCTAGATCTTTTCCTTTGTGGCTGTAGAAATTGCTGGCTCAGAGATCTGATGAATTCACTAATCCCCCCACCCCCCCAAGGGAGTGAAGAAATGACTCCTCAGTCTGGGGGCTGCCGGGTCTGACATCTGAAGAGAACAAGGAGCTGGTACTCAGGGATGGAAATGCCTCCCAACGGGTGTGCCGTCAAACGGCAGGGAGGAGTTTCAGGTCCTTACAGCAGGATTTGTACCTTTCAGTATCCTCAAAATGGCAGTGGCCTATTGTAGGATAATGGACGTCTTACTGCAGCCAAGAGCTCGCCTGGTCAAAGCCGACTTTCAAGGCACTGTTGGGTTTCTAATCTCTAGAACAGGGGAACCTGGCCGGTAAGTCTGAACCTGATACAGAAGTTAAACACCTCACAGACATCTCCCTGCCCCTATCCCTTCAGCTATTTTTACCATCCTCCCTTTGCCATTGTCCCTCAGTCTCTTCTCTCATCCCCTTCTCTCATGTTCTTCTCAGCCTTTCCTTTACACTTCTTCTTTCCCCTCTCTGCTTCTCCTCTCTGTGCTCTCAGAGCCAAATGCTTTTCTCCTTTACATGCGTGCAGCACGCTAAAGTCTGTTGATGTAACAGAGGAAAATTTTGTCCTTTTGTCTCCCATCTCAACCTCTGTCCAGCATCGGTGGTGTGATAGATAATCACTAACTTTACAAGGGTAAATTCCTCTTTATACTGGGCTGTGGTCTCATTTACAGCAGCTTCTATGTGCTACAGAATGCTCACTCAAGGCAAAAGGCCTGGGCAGGAAACATACCAAAAGCCATTAATGAAAGAAAGAAAGAACGAACTGCTTCTAAGAGTGCCACCATTAAGAGGTCAGCTACCAATGTTAAAATGACATCAACAGGAAGACTCCCCTTTCTGCCAACCATTTAGAACTGGCAGCACAGTTCCTGTTGCTCCATTAAACACATGTGCAGTGGATGCTAGGCGCACAATGTTGGAACACAATTTGCATTACTCCTTCTTGTTCTGCTCTGGCCCAATCTGGGGCTGGAGCACCATCAGCTCTTGAGGAATATCTGACTTCATCTATTTGCCTAAGATCTTCTACTGGCACCATTACTGCAGTACTGGATCACCTAGGGCAAATTTCTCCCAACCCCTCCAGCATTCTGCACATTTCCATCTCTAGGGATGGATGCAAAGGGCGGGATGGCTCGTTGGGGTCCCTACCTGCCAGGTGGGGTCAGCGTGTCTGAAGTAGCAGAAGTTGTCCGTAATCCATTTGTAAATGGCTGAAAGGGTGATTTTGGTTTTCTTGCTGGCTTCCATGGCCATGCAGATGAGCGTCGCGTAGGAGTAAGGTGGCTTCACATGAGGGTTGGTCTTGTAATCTATGTCTTCCATAGGCTGGGTCTGTATGCCCATCCCCAGGTGAGCAGTCCTGGAGGTGGAAGATGAAATGGGCTTGCCAGGAGTGTGGGGCATCCCAATGCAAGCTGGGTCAGCGGCCAAGGGGGAACAAGGAGCGGCAGAGCCAGGGATCTTGTGGTAGCCATGAGGGTCCGAGCTGCTTGGAGAAGAGGAAGACTTGCCCATGTTGGCATTGATGATGGAAAACTCTTGCAGCCACTGTAGGCTAGTCAGGCTGTCGTCCAGGTTGGCAGAGTCCCCCATGCTGCTCTCCTGTCCTCTTTCTTCTTCTGACTGTAGGTTCAACCAGCTGTCAGCCATGTCTGGGGAGGCCAGAATGGGCAGGTCCAACATTCAGGAGGTGTGGGGTGAAACGAGGTGAGGGAAGGGCGGGAAAAGGGGCAATCCTGCAAGGACAACATGAAGAGATCAAGTTCCCTAACAAACAGGCAGCTAACTACAGTCAGCAGGCTTTCAACCTGACACTCACAATAAGCCTGGCTCCACTGATCCCTGGTGTGCCCCTGCAGATACCACTGAATTCACACCAGAGATGCTGGAGCCCCCCTTCTCCATCCAGCCTCCTCCACAAGCCAGTTGGAGATCATCTGGGCCATTTACAGCAAGTTGTCTTCTGAATCCCAAGAATCCAAGCAGCTTTTCTATTTACGCTATCTTTGAACTACAGTGCACCAAACTAGACTTGTACCTCCTTCTGGGTGCTAACCCTTTTCTTGGTAGACTTTAATTCCATGGATGACAACCCAAAATAATAGTCTCCTGCATTTGTTAAAGTGCCCTGAATATTTCTTAGATAACTAAATTCCATTTCTTCTATTAATTTCTTTTTCTCTTTATGCAGGGCATTGCCATCTTTGAAACAAGGTGTATAAATATATTTCTAACAACCTAGGAGATTTAGAGGCATAGCATTTATTCATTTCATGGGAGATGTGTGTAAACCCCTTTGACTACTTTGGCAGTCATAGCTGTGAATTTCTTCCAAAGAGAAATGCGATCACAATTAGAATACAAATGTTATTTCATGCCAAAGAGGTGTGTAGTATCGCTTCTATGCCAGGCTAACAGCCAGATGTAATTGTAAATTCTGCTGGTGTCTCATTTGAATAATGTAGCCATTACATAGCTAAGATAAAATGCTGGAGATTTGAAATAAAAAGAAGTGAAACAATCCAGCAACTCCCAGCAAATGAAGATTTGCAACAGTCACCTTGTCTTTAAACATGCAAAAATGTGCAAAACTAAACAAAAATCTGAGGTGTTACTTTACCAAACCATTACAATTTTAGAATACTTTTGTGCAGCGGGAAAAAAGAAATGTTCTGTCTAAATACACCTGCAAGTAAAAGATCCTCTAAACTGTGGCTTAGTTATACATTAACTTTCGAATAAATTCTCCTACTTACTTAGTGTTGCCTGCAAGACACCATCAGCAGCAGAAAAAACATCTGCACTTTCCAGTATCCTGTGCTGCAGAAATAACACTAAATGCACTTGCCACAAAAAACTAGCTCACTAAATATTTCAGGGCTCCTTACCTGATCCTTATCAAAGTCCCACAACTTCCAAAGTTCACAGCTCAGCAGGAATGTTCTGGAAAAAAAAGGGAATTTCTACTTTTCCCCCCTTGGATAAATTATTACCCAAAGCTCTGCCAGAGCTCCTTTATTGCAGAGCTGCAGTGATTTGTAAGCAGCAGAATGACTGTCATTAAGTAGCTGCTCGAAAAGGCTTCACTGGATGCCATGGAGACGCTCCTCCCCTATAAACAGCTTCCATCCTTGCCATTGGTCCACTGATCTCCATGGAGAGCTCAGTCACTTGCCAGTTTCATCTACAGTTCTGCACAAACTTTTTTTGGCTTCCCCCTCTTTCCTCGTAAGTTGTTTGCGAATCTGAATGTTTAACCTCTTGAGGCCAGGAAGGAACACCCAGCTAAGGCTGGGCTCAGTTTATTGTTTAAGGGAACGGAGATGTCGTGTGGGGCATCGCTCGGCGCTGATTTACGTGGGGTAGCAGCAAAAGAGGGGCCATGTGGGATTACTGCTCTGAGTTTCATGAAGACAAATTAAAGTCCAGTTGAAGTAGCTCACAGACGCCCATTATTCATCTGGATGCTAAAGAAACTGCTTCCAAAAAAGCCCCAACTTGACAACCAGAATGATCGCTGCCCTGAAAAGAAGGGAATGATTCAAACCGTCGGCTCTCCGCTCTCTGGGGACAAATGTTGGGATCCCTCTGCCCAGTTAAGTGCCATTTACCTGCCCGCGCAAGAGGGCTTCTTTCCCACTGCCTACTCTGTCTGCAGCTGGGAGAGCAGGGAAGGGGGAGGCAGCATTCCTGTGCAGAGGACCCCCTCTCTCCTTGCTGTGGGAGGAATTAATAGCAAACCTGCCATGCGGCTAAGCATTCGGAGGCCCAGTTCACCCCTGCAGCAGCCCTATTGCAGTCAGTGGAGTTTACACCGGGGAGAAAACGGGCCCTTTTCCTCTTACCTGCCCAGGCTTCATGAAGCCGTGACCTCTGTGTAACCTGAAATAATTAGCTTGGGGAGCGGGGAGCTGAAAAGGGGGAGGGGGGAAGAGGCTGACAGACCCCTCAATCAAAGGGATGGCTTGGTTCTTCCTTGATTTAATTAAGATGGCTCCATTCACATTCCCCTATAATGACCCCTTCCCCCATAAGCCAGTTATTAGAAGTCCTTAATGAAAAGTACCCTCCGCCCAATGAAGGAAAGCATGTTGCCCTCCACAGCACATTCCCCCAGCACAGCCAACATGGGTTGGGGGAGAGGTTTCTCTGCGGAGGGAACGTGCCCCGAAGTCCAGCTCTGCCCCTGGTTAGCAGGAGCTCTGAGGTGGACTTTAGTATGCCAGCGTCCGGCAAAGGCCCACAGCTTTGTCTCTGCGCCTGGGCCCAGCCTCCCGTGGGGCAGCAACGTGACCACACAGGCCCCTAGACTAGCTGCCAGCAACTGGCGCCTGAGGTGAACCATGCAATCGGTGCCCCCACCTCCAAACCCCTCGATATTGCACCACCATTTGGTGCCCCATTTAGCTTGGCGCCTTAGGCAACTGCCTAGTTCGCCTATATGGATGGGCCACCCCTGCGCACAGCCAGCTCAGCCCACAGCCCAGGTTTTCCTTCAGCTGGAGAGCTGTGTCAAGGAAGTTCCCTGAATCACTGTGGAGATGCAGGCTGGTTAGTGCTGCTATTTCCTGCTGGCCACCCCTTGCTATGTGACAGGGACCAGGCCCGTTTCCAATCGTTTCCTGCAACCAGAGGCCAACCACTCCAACACCGTACCACTGGGGCTTGCAAAGCAGCTTCCATACCACAGCACACACCGTGCATCCTCGCCAGCCACGTGACACAGAGTCACACCAGGGATGGATCAGGCCCAACACGGTCCAAGACAAAGGTGATAGCTGCTATCTTGGCTGAGCCACAGGGAGCCTGCTGAACGACTATGAGCTGCTACTCAGCGGGGCTGTTACAGACTCATACCATCCACACAGCTGGCACGGGGGGCCCTGATGCACCCTGCTCACTGGATGACACAGGCAAACTGTGGAGACTGCTATATGCCACGGTGGCCGTGGGGTGAGGGGGAGGGGTTGCCACTGGAACACCTAGGGTGCTGCCCCCGTCAGGAAAATCAGAATAAGATAATTTACTTTCCTCCTTTGATTTCGCCAAATGAAGTGTCCCTGGGGGAAACCAGCTCTGATGCCCCAGGCTTCCAAAGCAGCCCAGGAACAGCCTTGGTGTGGCAGCTAAGACTTGAAACACCACCTTGCGATTGCCTAGGACCATCCTCTTCAGATTCATGCCCAGGTCTTTGGACCAACCAAAGGGGTGCCCATTCAGCGGAGAATCCATCTCAGGTTTTACAATGAGCACAGCACATGCTGGGGCAGAACTTTGGGTGGGTTGCCAATGCTCCTAGACTCATAGGACTGGAAGGCACCTCAAGAGATCAAGTCCCATCCCCTGCACTCTTGGCAGGACCAGGTATTATCTACGCCATCCCTGAAAGGTGTTTGTCTAACCTGCTCTTAAAAACCTCAAGGATATGTCTACACTGGCGGCTTGTTGCGCAAGAATATCTTGCGCAAGGGTTCTTGTGCAAGAAGTCTTGTGCAAGAACACGTTTCTTGCACAAGAACACGTCCACACTGCCATGTGCGAGATGTGCTTTTGCACAAGGGCATCTATGGCAGTGTGGATGCTCTCTTGCTCAAGAAAGCGCTGATAGCTGTTTTAGCCATCGGGCTTTCTTGTGCAAGAAACTCCTGCCGATTGTCCACACTGCCCTCTTGCGCAAGAGCTCCTGCGCAAGAGAGTTTACACCTGTTAGAAAAGAGTGTAGCTCTTGTGCAAGAAGCCCTCTCTTACCACGCCGTACTGTAAATCTTCTTGCGCAAGAGCGGGTGGGCAGTGTGGATGCTCTGCGGATTCTTGCGCAAGAACAGCCATTCTTGTGCAAGAACCCGCCCGTGAAGACATAGCCCAAGAGATGAGATTCCACCCCTTCACCTAAGCTCTTTCCTGTTTTTCCCATCCCCGGGCTCCCCAAAATTTTCCACCTTTGCTCCCATTGATCCAGTTCTACCAATGCTAGCAAAAAGGGGGAGTTATTGTGTGAACAAAGCACTGGCTGCTGCTGGTCTTCTAACCTCTGTGTCCCCAGAGAGTGGCTTCAGGAAGCGTTAGACAAGACAGTGGTTATTCCTACTGGTGCCATGAGTGGGGGTCGGTGTTTGGGGGTGGGGGGAAGTGAACACAGACACAAGAAGCGATGCAGACCTGACCAATAAAGCTCTTTGTTTATGCACTTCATTACTGAGTTGAGTTAGGGAACTCTCACAAACCCTCGGTCCTATTTTGTGGCATCTTGTGGCCTTTAGCACATGTCCTGCTAACAGTTTTCAAGTCTGCATGGTGTTTGGAATAGAGGTTTGCATGCCCTGGGAAAAATCACTCTGGGGTTTTAATAATAACTAGCGGAAATGTCCTGTGCTGCTCTGGAAATATGCCTCTGGTGGCAGTGGGGACATCACATGGACAGGGAGAGAGCCTACGAGTGGTGGTTTTATTCTTAATCCAAATGCTACAGAAAATGATTTTCCTTTACAGCTCCATCAGAGACAACCTAAGAGCTTCCCCACAGCAGCTGCCTCACAGTCAGCAAGCAGGGTCGCTCACAGAACCACTGAGGGGGGGTATGATCCTGAGGCTTTCCTTAAATCAAGTGTTGCTTGTCTCCAGCCACCTCTGTGCTCCCAGCACAGCTCCCCTAAAGGCCACTCACAACGTACCTACTCCCCCATAAAGATCCCTAATTCCTGGTGATTCTTCACTAGGAATCAGGGAGGCCATTAAACTTCCAGAGACCAGGTTTGTTAGGCCAGGTCTACACTACAAACATACCTCAGTATGACTATGTGTAAATCCCCCCCCCACACACACACAACGTAGTTATGCCCACCTAACCCCCCCTGCGTAGACAGCTCTTTGTCTTCTGGAGAACTCCTCCTCCCACCCTGACTCACTACCACCTCATGGGGAGGTGAATTCGCTCAGTGCCTTGGCAGCCCTGTACGTGAAGACAGTGGCTCCTGTGGATTTCTGGCCAGTCATTACAGGTGAAATTTGTCACCCTTACCCTGCATTAGCTCCATCTGTGTGAGGGAAAACTTCCACTGAAGTTCATGGGAACTCACCTGAATCAGAGTAAGTTAAATCATGAGCCAGCCTCTCTGGATTTGGCCCTGGTGTGACTGTTGCCCAGTCTCTGAGATCAATAGAGAGGAAATCCATTCCTGTGGGGCATGATAATGAGTGTTTCCCTTTTAACATAAAATGCCCAGCTTTAAAAAGAGACACAGTGTTGATGCCACTCTAACTGGCTCACTCTCTCTCCCCCTAGTGATATGGCATCCCAGCCACAGGACAAGACTGGATATCGAAGAGAACTAGGCTCTACTCTTTCATCTACCACAGGTTTTCTGGGTGACCTTAAGCAAGCCACTTACTCACTCTGTGCCTCAGTTTCCCCAGCTGGGGGATAATAATGCAGACCCGCATCACAGGGCTACTGGGATGATCATTATTTATTTTTATTGCAGTAGCCTCTAGGCATCCCAGTTGTGGACCAGGCCTCATTGCACTAGGCACTGTACAAACAATCCCTGGGGGGGCACTGCCCCAAGGAGCTTACAATCTAAGTAACATCCTACAGCGCTTTGCAGTTCATGGATGGAAGGTGCTCTTGCCATGCAAAATAAGATTGATAAATTACTCATCACCACCATGATGCTCTCCCTGTCCTAAACACAGAATTAGTCTCATCAGTTGTGCCTTTCTTAGTGTTGATCACAGCCTTTGTTCTGGACCTCTTGTTTGCTCTCCCTCCCGCCCCTTATAAAGCTCCTTTTTCTGTGTGTTCCTTTTCTCTCTGCTGGCTCCAGTAGACGTGACTAAAGTAGCATAATTTCGACCCCTTGTACAAGAATTTGTGGCCTGACCGATCCTCATCTATGTTTCTGATAAGTGCATGCCACCTGCTGACTGCAACCCATCACTACATTCTGTCAATGCCTTGGACCATAGGTGGACCCAGCAGCTGAGTCATTGTGGATCAGCCGCATTCTGCCTTGCTGGACAGCCTTGCACCAAGTGTTCCAGCCGGAACCTCTAGATCTGTTTCAGCGCCATTCAGAGCTCAGAGGGGAAGGAGCACCTTCCCTGTCTGAGCTTTCTGATCATCACAGCTAAGAAATGGGCGAGCAAAACATCCTTATTCATGCTTCCTCAGACTGCCTATATTTTTATAAAACCAGATGTCTTTGCCCACACCAGAAATGGGCTTGAAAAATTGACTGGGGCAGGTTTTGGCTGAATGGCAACACTGCTGAGAGACAAGGGACCACACCTGCTTTTAACCTGACTCCTGTAAATCTGGAGAACTCAGCTGTCCTCAGGAGAGTTATTTTGAATTTCCTTCAGTGTAACCGAGAGAAGAATTTTGGCCCTTAATAGATACGCGGTGCCTTTCTTTAAATATACTTTTAACAACCAAGATTGAGCAAGATTGTCCATTGGTTTCCTTTCTTCTCAAGTTCATGAAGATGTAGGTTAATTAGGCTGAGCAGTGAGCAAAGCGGGTCCTTAAAACTTGGAGATTTAGCTCCATGGCTGTGAATGGCTGGTAGCACTAAAAGGACCCTGCTCATGGAGACTCTAGCACTAACAAAACAGTGCTGCACATCCCAGTGAGTTGATCTAAGGCTGGCAAGGAGGGTCTTTAACTTTTCCCATTTTATTAAGTACACGTAAGGGTACCATTTTGGCAACAAAAATGATTAGGGGTTTGAACGGGTTCCATATGAAGAGGGATAAAAAAGACTGGGACTTTTCAGCTTAGAAAAGAGGACATGGAGGGTGTGTCTAGACTACAGGGTTTTTTCGAAAAAAGTAGCCTTTTTTCGAAAAACTTCCCCTACGTCTAGACTGCTCCTGAGTTCTTTTGAAAGTAAATCGAAAGAACACGGCAGTTTTCTCGACTGTGGAAAACCTCATTTTACAAGGAATAACGCCTTTTTTCAAAAGTGCTCTTTTGAAAAAAGGCGCTATGTAATGCAAACTGTGCGTTTTCGAAAGAGAGCATCCAGCCTGCCTGCAGCTTGCTTTTTCAAAAGTACTGGTTGTAGTCTAGACGCTCTTTTTCGAACGAGGGTTTTTCAAAAGTATCTTTCGAAAAAGCTTCTTTCGAAAGAGGCTTGCAGTCTAGACGTAGCCTAAGGGGAGATACGATAGAGGTCTGTAAAATCATGACTGGTGTGGAGAAAGTGAATAAAGAAAAGTTATTTACTTGTTCCTATCGCACAAGAACTAGTTGTCACCAAATGAAATGAATATGTAGCAAGTTTAAAACAGACAAAAGAAAGTTTTTCTTCACACAGCACACAGTCAACCTGTGGAACTCCTTGCCAGAGGATGTTGTGAAGATCAGGACTTTAACAGGACTCAAAAAAGAACTAGATAAATACATGGAAGATAGGTCCATCTGTGGCTAGTGGCCAAGATGGGGAGGAAAGCCATCCCTAGCCTCTGTTTGTCAGAAGCTGGAAATGGGAAACAGGGGTGGGGTCACTTGATGATCCCCTGTTCTGTTCATTCCCTCTGGAGACATCTGGCATTGGCCACTGTTGGCAGACAGGATACTGGGCTAGATGGATCATTGACCTGACCCAGTATGGCCGTTCTTATGTTAGATCCCCTATGAACCCAAATCTCCTCCAAACCTCTCAGTTGCCCATTTTTGTTCTTTGACCCACCACTGGTGGGTCATAGCTCACAGCTGGAGAACCACCACTCTACTAGAAATGTCTGGGATGAGTGTCTCTTCACTTACGGCAAAGGATCGTGTACTCTTCCCCTGCAGAGCTCTGCCAACCTGTCCGATGCTTGCACACCACCCTGTTCATGTAATGCTGATCACCCAAATGGTTGCACAGAAGGACCGCACCTGGATTTCTCCTGAGCACCATCAGATGGGCAGAGTTCCAGTAGGATTACTATTATGATACTAAGCTGAAGGTGAAACCAAAGTCTTTTATGGAGGGAGGTTGCTATATTAGATTAGCCCACTTGGCTACTGTGACTTGGGGTTTGACAGCCACTTGGGATATGACAAAACTATCCAGAAGTTTTATTGGCCAGGGATATACCGAGAGGTGAAGGACTTTTGTGACTTGTGCCCCGAATGTCAAAACACTAGCCCCAAAGGAGTACCCAGGGCACCTCTAGTCTCTTTACCAGTAATCGAGGACCCCTTTGAGAGAGTTGCCCTTGACCTGGTGGGCCCCCTCGAAAAGACACGAACGGGGTATCAGTGTATCATGATCCTAATAGACTATGTGACAAGGTACCCAGAGGCTATACCATTGAGAAATACCACTGCCCCTACCATTGCTGCGGAGCTAGTGAAGATCTTTTAGTGAGTTGGGATCCCTCGTGAAATCCTAACAGATCAGGGAACTAACGTTACCTCACGATTGATGGGGGAGCTTTGCCTGTTATTGAGGATCAAGACACTAAGGACCTCTGTTTACCACCCCCAGACAGACGGATTGGTAGAGAGGTTTAACAGAACACTTAAAAAGTATGTTAAAAAAATTGGTGGATGAAGACCCCAAGGAGTGGGACAGGCTTTTGCCCACCCTGTTGTTTGCGGTCCGGGAGGTACCCCAGGCGTCCATGGGGTTCTCGTTGTTTGAGCTTCTATATGGGCAACAGCCCCGGGGTATATTGGACATTATTAAGGAAGCCTGGGAAGAACAAGCAACCCGGGTGCAAGGCTCGGTGCAGTACATACTTAAATTACATGAAAAACTGTACACCCTGGGGGAATTCGCGAGAGCAAATCTATTTACTGCCCAAGGGAGGCAAGCAAGGTATTATGACAAAGGGATGCAACTAAGGACCTTTGAGCCAGGGGATAGAGTATTCCTTTTGCTACCCACTCAGGATTCCAAACTGTTGGCTAAATGGCAGGGACTTTTTGAGGTAGTCTGACAGGTGGGAGAAGTTGATTATGAAATAGGAATGCCGGGAAGGTGGAAAGATACCAAAGTTTATCACATCAACCTCTTGAAGGCCTGGAAGAATCAAGAGGGTTTAATGATTGACCCGTGGCCTGCCGAACCCGAGTTGGGACCCTGGGGAGCGGAAGACCCTCACCCATTGCCGCTACAGTTGGGACATGAGCTGGGGCCAAGTCAACAGGCTGAACTACGCCGACTATTGCAGAAATTCACATAGGTCTTAACCGATCAACCAGGACATATGACTTTGGCATATCACCACATCGTGACCGAGCCCAGTAAGAAGGTGCGAGACCCCATGCGACCCCTTCCCCAGAAGATGTGGGATATGGTTTGGGAAGAGCTCCAACGGATGCTACACTGGACAGGGCCAGCTCAAGCCATTCCTGCGCCCTGGGCAGTGGGCACGCGACGCATGCGTGGCTCTGCCCCCAGGCTCATGGCGCATGTGCGGCCCCGCCCTCCGGCGCGCTGCGCACCTTACAGCTGCAATCGGGCGCGTGGCACCTGATGGCAGCTCTAAGGGGTGCCGTGTGGCCAGGCATGCAGCGCCCCTTACAACTGCCATCAGGCGCCCCCCCCATAGGTTGGTGCCCCGGGCAGCTGCCTGGCTAGCCCCCCACTTAATCCGGCCCTGCACTGGGGCATAGTGGAGGAGTCTCATAGTGAATGGTGGAGTCCCATAGTCCTGGTCCCAAAGCCTGACAGGTCGACTCGAATCTGCATCGACTTTCGAAAGGTGAATGCGGTATCTCGGTTCAATGTCTACCCGATGCCCCGGGTTGACGAGTTATTAGACCGACTCGAAGTGGCAGAATACATATCTACCCTCTATTTGACTACGAGATATAGTCAAATTCCTCTGACCCCAGCCTCCCAAGAAAAAACAGCATTCTCGACACCATTTGGGCTGTACCAGTTCGTGAAGATGCCATTCAACCTACATGGGGCGGCCACAACCTTCCAAAGACTAATGGACAAGGTGCTACAAGACCACAGGCAGTATGCCGCAGCATATATAGACGACATAGTAGCGTACAGTGTATTGTGGCCCGAACACTTCCAACGGCTACATGCTGTCCGGACAACACCAAAGGAAGCTGTCCTCACCGCAAACCCCGGCAAGTGTCGCTTTGGAGAGAGTGAGGTATCATATCTGGGGTACACCGTAGGGAGGAGTAAACTGAAGTCACTGGTAGACAAAGTCGGAGCCTTGAGGGACTACCCGGCACCCTCAAACAAAAGGCAAGTATGTCAATTTTTAGGGCTCACCGGATACTACAGTCACTTCATCCCCAACTTTGCAACCCTGGCAGCCCCTCTGACAGACCTGACCAGAAGTGCCTTGCCCAAGAAGGTGCGATGGACTGCGGAGTGCAACCAGGCATTCCACACGTTGAAAGACCGACTGACCCACACCCCCATGCTGACACAGCCTGATTTTACAAAGCCCTTCATCTTACATACTGATGCTTTGGATGTCAGACTAGTGGCGGTGTTGTCCCAAGAAGAGGAGGGGAGGAACACCTATCCTCTACATAAGCCGTAAATTATTCCCATGGGAACTTAAATACTCCACTATTGAAAAGGAGGCTTTGGCCATAAAGTGGGCTATTGACATGCTTCGTTGTTATCTTTTAGGAAACCGTTTCTGAGTAATTACCGATCATGCACCTTTACGATGGCTTCAAACGATGAAGGATACAAACGCACACATCATGAGGCTTTGCAGCCGTACTGTTTTGAAGTGGCCCATTGCTCGGGCCGGGACCATGGAAACGCAGATTTCTTTTCAAGATCACCCCTGAATGAGGAGGACAAGGAACCAGGGGTGAGAGGGAACCTGGAGGGGGTGTGTGTGTGACGGGGCACCGTTGCCCCATACTAGGGATGCCCCAGCACCCACACTGTACGGGGAGCATGGGGCATGGCCCGCCGCGTGCTTTGCCTGTGTGCCATGAGGCAGTTGGAGGTGTGCCACGGAGAGAACAGAATTCAAAATGGCTGCCCTTAAAGGGACAAGCGTCCTTTTTTTTTTTCCTCAACAACTTTTCTCTGGGGCCTTTTTTTTTTTTTTGGTCAACAACTTTTCCCTGGGGAATGGCTGTCCTTAAAGGGGCAAGCTTCCTTTTTTTTCCCCCTCAACAACTTTTCCCTGGGGGCTTTTTTTTCTCAACAGAAAAATTCTTGGTGTTCCCCATAAAAAAAAATTATTGTTTGGTGTTCCTCAGTCTTAAAAAGTTTAAGAAACACTGATCTACATGTTTTGTTAGTCTTTAAAGTTCTAGCCAGTCATCTGAAGAAGCGGGTTGTGCGCACGAAAGCTCATGATACCATCTGCATATTTTAGTCTTTAAAGTGCTACTAGATTATTTGTTGTTGTTGAAGTTTTTCCTGTTACAGACTAACTCGGCTACCTCTCTGAAGGTTTTATATTATTACAAAGCAATTTCCAAAACCAGCATGAGAGAAAAGCTGCAGAACTTGGTTTCATTCACAAGTTTGACACCTGGAATGGAGGCCTGAACAAAGACCTGAACTGGATGGGCCACTACATTCCATGCCCTACTGACATAAAAAACTAAGCACTGGGTAGTTAGCACCCACTCTATTAGCCTCAGCATGGACACTCTAATTGACAATATTTTTTCTCCATTTTTTTCTTTCTCTTTCCCTCCCCACCCCCTCTCTTTCTCTGCTATTTATTTGTACCTTGGACCCCTTGCTCCAGTCATCTGAAGAAGTGAGTTGTGCCCACGAAAGCTCATGATACCATCTGCATGTTTTGTTGGTCTCTAAAGTGGTGCAGGACTATTTTTTTAAAAATGTTTTACATAGTGAAAGACGGATGTATTTGGGGTTTGGATCCCTTTTGGGGGGTTGGTTTCCTGAGAGCTGAGCTCTAGAATTGAGTCCTCCCAGAGCTGAAGTGGCTCAGTGTCTGCATTGCTTTGCAGGAGGGCAGTTACATGAACTCTGTGCCTTGTCTGGGGGAGACCAGAGGATCTGGCCCAGCAGGACGGGGTGCTGGGGAGCCCCAGAGAGCAAGAAGGCGGGATCAGTGGCATGATCAGCTCACAAGGAAACAATCTCGAGGGGACTTCTGTGACTGCACCTGACACACCGTATAACTGCTACCAGCTTATGCAGCCACTTCACAGGATTACCTTAGGAAGTGCTTCCATTTCCTTGTTCCTTCACCGCTGTTCTGCAGCTCCCTGGGTGGCTCAGACACACTCATGAATGCACAGCTGGTTTAAATGTCTCTGTCAAACTTTATGGATGCTCCCTTCCAGCACTTGGTTGTCAGAAAAGGCAAAGGCACCTTCATTCCTCCCCAGGCCAGAACTGCCCCCGCAATGCACCGATTCTGTGGTGAAATGCCCCAGGAGCTCTGTGTCCCCATAGAAGCCAGGACAGCAAACACCTTGGTCAGTGGGCAAGTCGCCATCACAAGTTTGCATAAAACATTCCTTGTTGTTCTTCCATTTACCCTGGTGCTAGCATAAAATACTGGGAGGCAGAAACCTTCATGTTTGCTGGCAGCAAAAAAAGCTTCATTACCCAGTGGGCCATGGGTGTTCTCAGTTACACCAGGGCAAATCTGGAGTGAGTTACTCCACTAAGTGAAGTGGAATCACTCCACTGGTGTAAACGAGTGTGAAAGATGACACATCCACCTAAGCGGTGCATTTGGGGACCATGTAGCAGAGCTAGGGAGAACCTGCCTTCTCACTTTTGATTTCCTTTCTGGCTGGCCCTGTCTCCTTAGACCCTCCTTCCTTCCCATTGTCTTTACCTTGTGGCACTTCAGTTTTGATGGGGAGAGCAAAATACATGACAGCTGCTAAACCTGCTCCATGCACTGCCTAGAGCAGGAGTGGGCAATAATTTTTTTGGGGGGGGGTACTCCAAGATTTTGGAAAGTGGTCAAGGGCTGCACTTTTCTGTGGAAGAGGTGCAGGGTCTAGGATGGAGGATGGGTGCAGCAAGGCGCACAGGGTAAGGGACTGGAGTGCAGGAGGTGGTGTGAGGTCTGAGAGGGAGTTTGTGCAAAGGAGGGGTTTGGGACCTGGGTCAGAGGATTGGGGTGTAGGGTCAAGGAGGAAGTATGAGTGCAGGAGAGGATTCTGGCCTGGGGGAGGGACACTAGGAAGGGGTGCAAAACTGGGAGGGAATTGTGACCTGGGAGAAGGGGAGAGGGGGTACAGAATGCAGAGGGTTTGGGTGGTGACCTCGGTCAAGGGACTGGAGTGCAGGGTCTGGGAGGGTGTTTGGGTGCAGGAGTGGATTCTGGCTTGGGGGAGGAGTGTAAGAGGGGGTACAGGATCTGGGAGGGAGTTGTGATCATGGGGGAGTTGGGGTGCAGAGGGTTTAGATGGTGACCTGGGGGAGTTGGGATGCAGGAGGGTTCTGGGGTGCCAGAGGCAGGCTCTTACCTTAGTGTCTCCCAGCCAGCAGCCCTGCAGCACCTCCAATGCACGCTGGGTTCTCTGCCTGCTACAGCCTCAGAGCACTTAATACTGCAGGCTGCTCCCTAGTCCACATGACTCTCAGCCCGGAGAGGGAAAAGGCTCCTACTGCCTCCATCCCCCAGGCCAATCTCTCAGCTCCTATTGGCTGGTTGTTTCTTGCCAATGGGATCTGACGGTTAGGCTGGGGGTGGGGAGATCACATGAAGCCTCCCCCTCCCTCTGGAGCAAAGAGTGGCACAGACTGTGCTCTAAACCACAGAAGTTGTGTGTCTGTGGGTCCCAGCAGGGTGGATCCGGCCCCTGGGCCATATTTTGCCCAGCCCTGGCCTAGAGCAACGGTTCTCAAAGTTTTGTATTGGTGACCTGATGAGCTGATAGACTCACCGGGCCCCTGGAAAAGGTAGAGGAGGCCCCAGCTCCGGGCTGCTGGAAGGGGCCAGGTCTCTGACAGAAGGGACTGCCTGGGGCTCCACAGCACGCCATGCAGCATTGTGGCTGTGATTTAAAGGGCTTGGGGCTCTGGCTGCTGCCAAAGAAGCAGCAGTGGCCAGAGCCCCAGCCCCCTTTTGAATTGCTGGGCCTCTTATAAATGAAAACACTTCTTTTTTTACATTGAACACCATTGTAAAAGTTGGAGGTGAAGCAGGGTTTGGGGGTGGAGGCTGACAGCTTGTGCCCCCCCCCTCCAAGCAGTCATAACCCCCAGTGTGAGAACCCCTGGCTTAGCGAGAAGGCTGGAGCCAGGGAATCTGGCCCAGTAGCCCCTCACCAGTCCCTCTGGGCCACATAGGGTTACCAGGTAGACCCCCCCCCCCAAAATACCGGACACACTTGATCATGGGGGGGGGAGGAGACCAGCCGGGAGGGGAGTGGGGCTGGCCGGGAGGAAGGGGGGCGGGGGGGCAGGGGTCACGGGGCTGGCCGGGAGGAAGGGGGGCAGGAGGCGGGGCTGGCGGGGGGTTGGGGGCCATGGGGCTGGCCGGGAGGAAGGGGGGAGCGGGAAGCAGAGCTGTGGGGGGATCGGGGGCTGGGGGGCTGGACGGGAGGGGGGGGGCGGGAAGCAGAGCTGGTGGGGAGGGGGTGCAGCCACTGGCTGCAGCTGGAGTCCAACAGGCCGCGCCCCCGGCAGGCACTCCCTCTAGTTGCTAGTAGAAGCCAGGCGGGTGGAGTGCCTGGGAGCCACTCCCCCTGCCCGGCTTCTACACGCAACCAGAGGCTCCCAGCTGGGAGGTGGGGCCGCGATTGGTGCTG
Source organism: Pelochelys cantorii (assembly GCA_032595735.1). Classification (NCBI taxonomy): domain Eukaryota; kingdom Metazoa; phylum Chordata; order Testudines; family Trionychidae; genus Pelochelys; species Pelochelys cantorii. The sequence continues at coordinate 20,188,446 of CM064344.1, forward strand.
GGAGCCTCTGGTTGTGTGCAGAAGCCGGGCGGGGGGAGTGACTGGGAGTCCCAGCCACTGCCCCCACCCCGCCCCGCCCGGCTTTTGCACGTGACCACAGGGCTCCCAGCGCCAATCGCGGCCTGCCTCCCAGTTGCTCCCCCGCCCCCGCCAGGCTTCCGTCCGGCGCCCAGCCGGAAATTCAGAAAATACCAGATGTTGCACATGTCCGGTATTTTCTGAATTTTTCTACCGGACAGAGGGCACAAATACTCCACTGTCCTGTAGAAAACCAGATACCTGGCAGCTACACCCTAGCAATGGAAGGCAGGAGACCAGAGTGTGAGAGCAGATGAGGTGGAAAATCCCTGACTAGGTCACCTTGTCCATGTTACAACAGAACCAGACCTGGCCTTTACCGCCTGTTTTGTCCTCAACCTGCCCTGACAGGACAGCTGCTGAGTAACTACCAATTAAAACCTGTGTGCTTCGGAGTGCCCCGGCCTGGCTGAGTCTTTGGTATTTGGAGAGACGGTGGATCCCCAACCCCCTCTTAGCTGGTCACTCAAGACAAGGGGAAATTCAGTCACTGCAGTGCAACATTCAGGCTGTTTCCTAAGGGCCAGATTCCAAACACCAGCCGCTCCCATTGGCTTCAGGGGAACTTGCCGCTGTTCAGCACATTTCCCAGTGCAAGAGGTAGAAGGGCTCTTTGCACAGAGGAAGCAGCAGTAGCACTGGCTGAGTCCTGGGGCATTAGACAAGACAAAAATGGACCAGAACACAGCCACGGAAATGGACCCTTCCGTGTGCAAACACAGCCCCTGGTTCCACCCAGTGGCTGCGCCACTCTTGTAAACAACAGTATTCCCTGTTAGAATCACACCACAACGAACACCTGTTGCACCGCTGCCTTTGCCAAGGGCCCTGGTTTGTGTGCAGGGGTGCACCTCCCCCGCCCTGGGGCATGCACCTGCGGGAACAGAATCACTCTGCAGTTGCCGTTGGGATTGTGCTACCTTCACTCCGCTCCCAGGATCGCGCTGAGAATCACAGACATGCCTGCTCATTGGGTCTGGCCGCCTCTCCCCTCCTGGTGCAAAGAGCAGTGGCCCCCGGGAGCTGGGGCCCATCACACTCAGCCCACACCTGACTCACAGCTGGAGCATGGAGAAAATGAAGGGAAGAGGGGTTCTGTCCGCTGTTGGTTCCGCTGTCTCTTGTATTCTACAGCCAGGAGCTCCAGCTTCCAATAAGTGTGGCTACTATTTCAATCACTGGCGTGTTTTTATTGAGGGGGGATCATAGGGAAGAAATACAACACACGCTGATGATTCCTGGCATCCCCTCATGGCTGCGCAAGGGAGCCCTTGGTAACTGTAGGAGAAGCCCAAGCCCTCCCTCTGTCCCAAGGGCAGGGCGAGCCCTTCACTCCACAGCCTGTTGGGTATGCTAGGCTCTGCCCTGCCTTATCCCGCGTTCGGAGAGGTAGAGCTCTGCAAATCCCCAGCTATCTGCAGGGCTCCACACCCAAGGACGTGGGTATCCGCAGCTCACTGTTGCAGATACATTATTTTATATTCACGCGGGGCTCTACTTTAAAGAGGCGTGTAGTAAGTACAGAGACGTGGCCCATCTCTCCAGGGTCAAGTTGCCCCCTTGGCTATGCTGATCCCAGACTAACAAGCCAGGCCCAGAAATCGAAAGGAAAATCAAGGAGTGAAAAGTGGGGGGTCGAGCAGGACGAATGGTTACAACCAGTGCTTTTTTTGCAAAAAAGAAAAAAAAAAGGAGCCGGTACTCCAGGGGAAAGTTGTTGAGCTCTGACTGGAGGTGCCGGCACTGCGTCTGGAGGTGCTGGTACTGCGTACCGGGCAGTACCGTCACAAAAAAAGCACTGGTTCCAGCAATGGGAGATCGGGGATGACACGGCTCACACGTCCTTGGTTGCCGACACTCGGCAGGGTGCTTTAGTGAGGAAGACCAGAGATACCAAGTTTGTCCTTGCAATTACCAGAGAGAGGGGCATCTGAATCCCCTCCAGCTGTGACAAATGGAACCAGCAGGACAGCAGTTTGGAAGACTATGTGGAAAAGAGCCTTAGTCATCGCTGAGAGGCCGGCTATTGGACCCGTGCTGTGGCTTTCATTGTAGGAAACTAGGCTACTACTTCCCTGCCCCAGATCTTCTAGTTAAATACCAGACAGAAGCAAGGGTTGAGGGTTAAGAAGTGAGTCCCCACCCTGGCCAATAACTGCCCTTCATCTGTTCTCTTGCTGAGTCACAGCAGAGGGCAGGGATGCATGACACGGAGGGCCTCCACCTAGCTTATTGCTTGGTTTTGTTTTGTTTCAGGAAGAAAGGCCTGGGAGCCACAGGATGGGGGAGGGCAAAGGGGCCCCAGAGGATGTTTTGAAGATGGGAAAGCGGCAGCATTTAATGCACAAATTTGCAGGCTTGAACCTCACAAATTGGTCTCAGGGTAAAAACATCATCACAGGGAAGAGCGGGCTGAGCAAACGTGAATAGGCACCCACAACCGCGTGCAGGTACGTGCTTTAGGGTGCATGCACATAACCCTCCATATGCACAATTTTTTGCACACTTAAGTGCACCTATTCAGATATGCCAGGCTTCATCTGTCAGCATGCCTGCTTGCATGCCCCAGCACAGGGTGCGTACGAGCCTGCTCCTTGGAGGCTCACCATGAACACTAGCAGCTGAATCCTGGTCCCCCTGAAGGCTAGGGCCATGTTCCCATTTACTTTAATGAGATCAGGGTTTAGCTTCATCTCTTGGGGAACGGACACCTGCCGGGCGCATGCAGCTGAGAGCGTGAGGTGGAGACACTTGCGAGGTAAATGGAGGTGAGCTAATAGTGAGTGCAGATGGACAGGGGAGGGAGAGCCTGCCCATGGCTTGCTCCCAATCATGCTCTTCTCTTAACCAGCCTCCAAGTGCAGATGGCAGCCACCTCTCTAACCCAGAGACTAACACTCATTCCCCTCCCTCGCCCCTCAAGGTGGAGGCCCTCCGTGTCATACAGACCACCCACCCTGGAGCATCTCTTGCAGGGGCAGGCAGGCAGACCTTTCAGTGCTCCCTTGGGCCCAGCTAAGAAGGTAGCATTTTAAACCATCAGCAGAGACTGGAGAGAAGAGGCAGGCATGGAGGAAGGGTGCAAAACATCAGCTCTTTCCTTCACTGGTCACCACGCTGAAGAAGACAGGAATGGGTAGGGAGAGGACCGACAATCCCTTAGCTACAGAAGGTGGACACATGCCAGGAGAAGACTGGAAAGGCTCAGAACTGAGGAGTCATACTGCCTTCATTCAAACAAAACCGCTTCTGCTGTTACCACTGCGAGCTCAGTTTGCCTTAGCATAAATACCGAGAAGGGGTCTGCACAGAGGAGCAATGAGAGATCCAGGTTACATTCTGTAAAAATCAATGTCGCTACATCTGCTGGATTTGAGTGTTAATGCCCACAGAGCTGGTGCTCTGTGTTTCTTTAGTGTCAGGGAAGTGTGATAGGTGGGGGGCTTTGCCCTCTACTCTGCGTGAGGCTGGAATGAGCATGCAGTCCTGGGGGGACGGAGTCTCTTCAGACAGCCAGCAGGCCCATCACGCCTGCATATCTTCCTCGTCTTCCAGGCTGATGCTGCTGGAAGACAGATGGTGCCTCTGGGCTCGCCTGTGGGTCAGGGCATTGTCATCTGACCCCTGGATGCCTGAAGAAGAGAAGACAGTGATTAGACATGCACAGGGGTGCCCAGTGTTAGCAGAGAGCAGGGCATCTCAGAAATACCACTCGGTATTTTAAATCTGGGCACAGAGTGGAATTGTCTTATAATTGGAAAAGGATGGGACAGCAGCACAGAGCTGGGGGGGATCCTCTCTGTCCACTGTCAGCAGCTGGGATTTGGACTCCTTTTTGCAAAATTATAGCAGGCTGGTCTCCTCGCTGGGCCCCATTTTATCCAAACCGCTAGAAATTCACAGGCTAGGACAGTTCCAGGTAAACAAGTGAGTTCATAAACAACAATGCTCCACCTAGAGTGAAGCAGAGTGAATCCCACATTGCTTCAGCGCTTTGCCAACGACCAGTGGTGCTTCTAGCCAGAGGAGAACCTTATCTTACAGCAACCTGTGCTGGGGAAAATGACTTCCCTCTCACTGGCTCCCACCGCACCATTCAGACAGGAGACCACTGCCTCAAACGGCACTGATTGCAGCAGGCCACGTATGGCATGCTCATGGCTCAAACACTCCTTGCTGTGGAAATGACTGGGATACACTAGTGCTTGCTTCAATCAATATGTACAATGGCAACAACAATCCATTGTGTATCTCAATTACCTGGCTTCTGAACAGAGCCTGCAGCTGCTGATAAACTAAAAAATACCTCCTGGGCTGAGGTGGGATTTTTGCTCAGTGTAGGAAGTATGTATGTGTTATTTTTGCCTAGGAAATGTATAGAGCTGAGCCAGCCTACAACACAATGCTAAACAAGGCCATCTCCTGTGAATTTACAACCCTTGGAGTGTTTTGCTCCAGAATCAAAATGGCACCACCCCCATTGTTTGCGTATTTGCTGGAAGTATGAAGGAACATCCCACAAGCGAGAGGCTCTCCCCATCTCAGCCCTGGAGACCTGGAAATCCACTTCAGCAGTAGCAGGACTTGCAAAGAGGCAAAGCTAACCATGGTGTGAGACTAATCTGAGACTAATCATGGTGTGACATCCAGAAAGGGCAATGCATCTGCTAGAGTGTTCCTCTACCATCCTGATGCCACAGCTGAAGAGTTACCATGAAAAAGCAACATTGGGATGTCACCTGGGATTGTTTGTTTACTGGCTCCCAGCAAGGCCACTGCAAATACTGGGCCATGCAAGCCCAGGGTGTAGCTCCACTGACTGCCGTGGAATTACATCCGGGATGAATTTGATCCATTAGCTGCTGGCCCCTTTCTTCCTGGCTACTGTAAGGATGAAGAGGGGTGCCATGGCTCAGTATTTCCCCCACCACTTTGTGTGCATGATGGAAAGGGCTTGGGTCATCTGCCTAAGCTAGGGCATGAGATGCTCCACTGAGATCCGCCGGCCCCCTCAGACACACATGGGATTTTTTCAGGATTAAAAGTCACTGACTCAGCATGTACTTTCTCATGACATAAAGTCAAGGGAAATGAGTCAGGTCCAGCAGGTGAAGGGAGGCAGAAGCCCTTCACTCCTAATGCCCACACAGAGGCCAGCTGGAGTCTCAGGACACAAAATGGGGATGTTCAAAGGGGGCGAAGGCTAGGAGAGCTCTGTTTAGACCTACAGCCAAGGTTCCCTCTAAGCTGCATGGCAACATGGCCCTGCAGCTGCTTAATGGGCCTGGCTCGGGGCTGTTGTGCACGGAGCTGCCTGGCTGGGGGAGGGGCACTTCTCCCTCAGCTGCAGGAGCAGCTCCCTGCTGAGGACAAAGCTGTCCTGCCCTCCCCATGCAAAGCAACTTTCCATTACACCAGGGGGGTAATTTAGTACCTACAAGCCACCCATGGGCATTCTTTCTGGCTGGCTGGTTTTTTGCAAAGGGCTCGTGCACTGCACTGGGGCCTGGCTTTTCCCCTTTGCACGTGGGTGGTAACACATGCCAACAGACCTGTCCAAAGCCTTCACCACTGGTCTTTATACCACTTGCAGAGGTGGGGGCAGGAGGAGAGCAGCCCAGCTTCAGTATAAGCTTCTCCAAAATACAGTCTGTCTTTCGCACCAATTCCAAGCAGTGGGCCTCATTCTCCATTGCCCAGCACTTTGCGGCATCAATTCTGCCAGTGCCCAGCTGCCATTCTGCTCTGGCAGTGTTTGACACCAACGGGCTGAGCAGTGGCGATCTAGGCTCACTGGGTATGGAAATCCCCTCTGATGTTATCAAGGGGATGTGCTCACTATCAAGGCGTATGGGGTGGGGCAAGATTTTTTCCCATTAATCATGGCATGGGGGCAATTTTGCTCATCAAGAGAAGTCCAAAAAAAACCAAACAGTAAAACAAGCGTGAGGGTTGTTCAGACTTTGCGTATCTCATACCTAGTCATCAATGTTTATGGGGCACGACTCCGGAACCGCGGCTGTTCAGCAGAAAAGACCAAAAGCAAATGGTGAACAAAAGACACACACGGGCACACACAAAACAGAAGCAGCAATGCACAGAAGTTTTGTCACACTTTGATACAGAAGGTTCTCCATGCAAACCCTGCCCTGCCCTGGCTGGGTTAACACCAGGCCCTGGCACTGTGCTCCAGCTCAGATGACATTCCTTAAGAGACCACCTGAGCTGCTGTGGTGAGAGGAACGGAAGGAACCCATCCTGGCTACCTATTGGGTGGAAGGGGTAGATGTTGAACCCAGGAGGTGCTGTATTCCATGTCATGCCATAAAAACTGCCGGACTGGGAAACAAAGCCCCACAAAATCACATGTTCTAGTACAGCATTACAGGCTGGATTGCATGGTCACAGTTTATGGACACCCAGGGTTACAATGGAATTTCCACCCATTAACACAGACAGGAGCGTACGGTTAAATTCAGTGCAAGAGAATACAGCAAAAAGCCAGTCTTGAGCACAGAGACTGGACAGCTTACTTCTAGGAGCCAGACTTCTCTACTTCCCTGGAAGCTCTTCCTCCCAAACTCCCTTCATTCCTAGGGATCTGCCCCACTCCCTCACCCCTGCCCTCTGACTGCCAAAGAGAAGGAAACATATGTGTCCTCATGAAAAAAGGTTTCAGCACTTGGGCTCCATCCTGGTCTGGGAGTGTGTGGACAAAGCTGCACTCTGAACTAGGGATGTTAAAATTAATCAACTAATTGAATAGTCGATGGAAATTTCATCGACTGTTTGATTAGTCGATAAGGGCACTTCTACTTTGAAATGTAGCAAGAGCCCACCTGGCTGTTGCTACATTTCAAAGGAGGAAGTGCCACACGGTGTTTTGCTTATTGGATAGTCGACTAGTCGATTAGTTGCTTACATCCCTACTCCGAACCGTCCTGCCACAAAACCCAGTGGGCCTGATTCTGATCACACCTGTCCTGGTTTTGCACCCATTTATCTTCACTGATGTCAGTAGAGACACTCCTGATTTAAACCAGTATAAATGAGAACAAGGTTCGGCCCATGGAGTTCACACCCACAGGCTTTCTGTGGGGGATGCCTACAAGGGGTGGGGATCCAGAGGTCCAAGGAGGGGCTAAGCTGGTGTTTTCAAAGGACCTGATGTAGATAGAAGCCCAAATCCTGTAGAGTTTGCATGGGAGTTGCCAGCACCCAGCTCATGTGAAACTCTGACATTACATGCCCTGGAACGCCCTCTTACACAGCCTCTGCCACTGGAATTACTCTGGGAAAATACCTAATCTGGGTCTCTCACCTATCAGATCACTTAGCACACAGGCACCAGCCTATTATATCTATGTTTGTCCTCCTGGTAACAATGACCACACAGCTATCTGCATGGCTACTATATGTCTCTGTGCTATATAGTGTTCAAATGGGGTGTGATACTGGTAAACAATGAAGACAAAGTGAGAACTCAAGCTGGGTAAAAGCCTATTTCTTTGGAACTGTAGTTTGTAATAGTTTTTCTTCTAAACAAATGGCTCTTGCTTAAGACAGTGATTCCATATATTATGATAGCTATGACTGGAATAAAACATACCAGCCTTTAAAACAGTGAACTGCAATACTACATATTTCAGGAGAGGAAGAGTATAATTCAGCCTTGTTTACCCAAGAAATAGTTGTCCATATGAGATCTCCTGGATGATCATTCTATATTGCAATATCCAAAGATGATACTGGACAATTTACTAAGCACACTCTTTTAGCCTTTAATGTAGCTGTGCTTTGCAGAAAGAGATAGTCATGTCAGAAAGTAAATTTACATAAGCAACATGTAAATGTAATGTGCTACCACCACACAGCTTTCTATGGAGGATCATGCTGTGTGCCTAGTGCAGTGGATTACTTGGAAAGTAAATAAGCAAAATGAACCAATATGAATTTGACTCTGAATTCACATCAGTGCTGTTTTACACTGGTGTATTCCCACTCATTTCAGAGTAAATGAAAGCTGCTGTTTATAACAGATTTGAAAATTCAAGCCCTTAATGCATTTCTTGCCACCCACACTGAAAAATAAAATCCTACTTTAACTGAGAGGTACACAGTATATTGCAAAGTGTATACAGTTAAACCGCCTGATGACTTTGTTCAGTAATACCTTCAAATCATTCCTCAATAGCAGAGTTATCTTTTGCTAACTGACATTAGGGGCCTAAATCTGATTTACACTAATGCCCTTTTATATCACATTGTTTACACATATGTTACAATGCTCTGGCAATGCAAGGGGACTGAGTATAAACACAAATCAGACCCTAAGGAGGGGCTGTCTTCACTTGGGTGTTGTCCTACCCCAATCCTGTCCATGCACAAAACCCCTCCTCCAAGATCAGAGGTGTTTCCAACCCAGAGTAGCTGGTCCAGCTGGAAATGTGCTTTGGAGCCCAGGTTTTGCTTTCAATGAGGCCGGAGGATAAACCTCTCTAGCACTGACAGTCCTACCAAATTCCCCCCAGGGGCCCAGAAGGACAGAAAGTTCTCCCAGAACTATCTCAGAAAAGAATATAGAACAATTCAGTTACTGAAGCATCAAGCACCACGGATAGAGCCAGGCACAGATACAAAATTTTGTATCTGCATCCACATCTGTATCTGCAAAAATGGGCCAGGGATATCCTATCCACATCTGTGGATGCGGATCACTGTGGCTATGAAGTAGATAGCCATGGATCTGCAGGGCTCTAACCATGGGATACACCCCCAAAACTCCTAGCTTAGCGATGCACACGGGGGAGCACAGAACCATGAGGACTGGGACTGCCCACACCTCATCAGCTGAGCTAACCAGTGCTCATCATCAAGGTTAACTCCTCCGTGAAGACACAGACCCTTGTTTTCCAGTGGCATCCAAAAGCTGACGTCAAAGATTATTGGCTGTTTTGTTCCTAACACCAGCTGATTTTTCATGTTGAAGTTGAGCTAACGAGTGACAAGAGAATCTCCAGGTCTCAGAGGCGACACAAACAAGATGAGAAATTCCATCAAGAGCTAGATGTTGCAGCACTAAGATGCCTCTTTACAGAGAGCTGGATGAGGCCTGGGAAGATTAGAGGGCAGCATTCCACAGTGAGACCTGATACAGAGCACCTGTAGGGGAAAATAGGTGGGTGCTGAGCACCCACCGGCAGTCAAGCTCCTCCGCTGCTGCCCTTCCCCCCATGCCTCTTGCCTGCCGGCAGCCCTGCTAATAAAATCCTCTCCTCCCTTCCCAGTGTTTCTGGAGCACTGTGAACAGTAGAGGATTCGCAGCAAGTTCACACTGTTTGGGAAGCTCCAGGAGGGAGAGGGAGGAGCAGGGACAGGGCATGCTTAGGGGAAGGGGAGGGCCGGGAAGAGGCAGGACATGGCTTGGGGGAAGGGGTGGAATGGGGTGGGAGTGGACTAGGGTGGGAAAGAGGCGAGGCAGGGATTTGAGGAAAGGGGTGGAGTGGGGGGCCTGGGACCCCCTGGCTAGAGGGGAAGTCGGTGTCTATGGTACCCATAAACATTACTATACGTTCCCCCCACCTCCTCCCACACTTCACAGGAAGGTGGAACTGGGTGGGACCTCAACCTAATGGCGCCCAGACTGCTTCAGCTGCTACTTTAAGCCCCCTAAGATGGATTTGACCAGGCCCTGCTGCCTTGACTTTCTCTAACTTATCTCTACCTGCGTTAGCCTGCTCTTTCCTTGTGTTGGCTGCCCTTCCTACACCCTTGTTCTCAATATTAACTATGCTGAGTCACCATTAGCCTTAGTGAAAACTGAAGCAAAACAGGAATTAAATGCCTCAGCCTGCTTGAGGCCACCAGTCACTAGTTCTCCTTCTCTAAGTAGAAGACCTACACATCCCTCCATCTTTCTCTTGCTTTAATGGCCTTTTGGTCAGATCCATAAAGACTAGCTCTTGGAAGAACGTCATTAAGGGAAAGCTTAGCCATTTGAAATAAGCCTGCTGCATAACTACTTGCTCTTCTAGTAATTTACATTGTTATAACAAGGACCCTGCTCTGGCTTTAAATCTGCAGCCGATTCAATACCCCGTTATGTTTATTTAAACCTTATGCCTGTTGTGAGATTTGCAGCCTCACAGAGACCCTCCTGTGCTGTATCACATTGCCCAGAGGGATGCTTCCTTGAATCTTTCCAAGGCTGCTCCTGCCTAATTCTCCTCTAAAGAGCCATAGACAGTAGCAAAAAGAGTGATGGAGTGTCTCTGCTTTCATGTATCATTTTGCAAGGCTGGCCATTTATCATAGAAAAAATCAGCGGTTTAACAAGGCAGCCTCCCTCCAACCATGCACTTCCCCTCCAAAATTACAGAAAACACAGAGAGAGGGAGGCCTGAGTCAACACCATTTTGGGCAAAAAATCTTTCTCTTTCCATAAAAAGATACATTAGACCACTGAAAAATCCAGGTCACTCTTGGGTGCTGCACAACACTGGATGTGAACAGATCCACCTGGATGAGAACTGGCTGAGTGTTGCTCAGCCATGTGCCTGGAGGGGGAAAGACCATTCATTGTGAAAACACGGCAAGGGACTTTTTTGACACAAACCCCATGACTGTGACACACAAAACCTCACACAGTTCAACAGCTGTGTGGTCACCACTCCCCGTTACTTCCCTTAACCTACATACAATCAGAGCGGCCCCTGCCATTTTCCGGAAATTGTCACAGGGATGTGCCCATTACGACAGCAGTGGGGTGCATTCAGTTGTCAGAACAGAAGCTCAGGTTTGCCCCCTTCTGAGCTGCTGGATGCGTCTTGCTGTGTGTGGTGCTTTCTACATCCATTCACTCCTTTTTTAGGGAGATCGGTGACGTGCAAACTTTGGAAAACACCCCCCTTTCCACAACACGTAGCATTTATGGGCTAAGCCAGTTTGGCTTCAAAGTAAAGTACGTTGGAACGGGTAAGTCACTGTGATGAAATGCGCACAAGGTTCTTTGCTGCGGGCAGTGCATAAGGCAAAGAAGACAACCGGGGTTGTGATGGGGCGGCAGAGTGAACCCCACAGCACACTAAACATACCACAACAGCATATTATAACACAGAAACTGCAACTGCTAAAGGAACAGGATATTTTCTCATTTTCTCTGCCTTCTTTTGAGCATCACGATTGACACATGAGTCTATGTGGGGCAGATCCTCAGCTGGGGGGAAACTGACACTGGCGGATGTAAAAGAGCCGAGGATCTGGCCTGCATGGGCATCTACTGTACTGTAAAGAGCTGCTCCTTTTCTCTGATAATTCAATAGCCTATTCAATAAGGACAAGAGCCAATTAATGTTTCCTCTCACTTTTTCCATCCATGTGGGGAATAAATGTTATGTGCACTGAGGCATGTGCAGATGTGTACCACCAGTAGAAATACATGCTGCTGGCAGTGGGCACTTTGCTAATAAGCCAGGCAGCATTTGAGTCTCTCCTAGGTGGCTGTCCAAGCGCTCAGCTTACAGGGAATACAGGAGCCCGTGTCCTTTGAAGATTGGATCAGGCCTTAAGCACTCACCTCATGACATCACATAATTTCCCCTCTGGAGATCTGTGTTTCTAGCCAGCTACCTATCCTCTGCATCTATTCCGAGGCAGCTTTTCACCAAAGAAACACTCTAGGAAGGATACCCAGGGATTAAACCCAGCACTAAGGTGATAGTGAAGGTTAAAGGATTGGATCCTGGAGTGAAATGAAAACCCGGCCCCCATCAAACCAGCCAGCTTTCATGAAGAGCTCTACGGAGTGGGGTTAGGAGTCATTCCAGGGAAGGGGGAAGGAGGGACATTGGTCAGTGACTGGAGAACAAGCTGAGAAGAGGAAACTTGGGATCAGAACATGCACAGAGCCTCTGCCCCTAGCTGATCCACTGACACTGTGCAGGCCCGTATGAGGCGGCTGGGACTGCGCACCTGTGGACAGGCAACCTTGAGGTGTTGTGCTCCATTGCACTTCACATACACAACCACCCAGCCTCCATCTCCCCCAGGTGATGGTGCTGCTGGCTTTGCAGAGGAGGTGGATAGAAGCAGAGCTGCAGGGCTCGGAGACACATGCTGCTCTCCCCCCCCCCCCCCCCACAAAACAGAAGAGAGCTCTGCAATGGACTCATAAGCAGCAAAGCCGCCAAGCAGCCATGCAGGCTGGAGGATGGATGCCACGTCTCGTAGCTGTGCATTTAGTGCCTAATTTATTCCACAAGGGCTCCTGCTTTGGCCTTCTCTGAGCACCACTGAATGCAGCAGGAGCTGTGTTCTGCAGAGCCAGAGCCAGATTTGGCTCTTAGGGTATGTCTGGACTACATCCCTCTGTTGCCAGAGGGATGTAAATTAGACATACCAAAATTGCTAATGAAATGGGGATTTAAATATCCCGCGCTTCATTAGAATGAAAATGGCCACCGCTTTTTGCCGACGTGGCACTTTGCCGGCAAAAAGCGGCAGTCTAGACGGGGATCGGTCGACAAGGAAAGCCTTTTCCGACCGATCCCTTATGCCTTGTGCACACAGGGAAAGGGGCAAGTGGCTGATCTGCCCAGTTGTTCCCATCACCCCTGCAAATGGATGCTATAAAACAGCAGCCTCCCCACAGACAGGCATACTCATGACACAAGGAGATTCAGTTTGCTGCATTTCCTGTGGGCTCTGTTCTATGGCAGGAGCCTGTATCATCTTGACTTCTTGGCTGCATTTCCCCAAGTGGAATAAATCGTAACAGAAATGGGATGGCTGCAATGGGAGAGGAAGCAGCAGAGGAGGAAGCTTTATTAACACCGGCGTTTTTGGGCAGGGTTAGAAAGGATCCTCCCCACAACAGCTAATAAAAACTAGGTCCCCTGGAAGGAGGCAGGGAGGTTTCTCCAAATACATCAGGTCTATATCCCTCAGGGAGCAGCCTGATTACAGATCAGGGAGGGATAGGCAGGCACAGGGTTGCATTCAACTTGTCCACAAATTTACTGATACGGGGCCAAAAATCAGTCTGGTGGTGTCAAGGGGATGAATTTAAACCAGTGCTGGGATCAATCCCCCTCATTCTTTCTCCTCGTGCTGAGACAGAACTGGTAACTCCATCTTGCCCCCATGCCAGGTAAGAAAGCAACCCTGATATAGCAGGTCGGAATTCCCTTCCTTTGTCCCCAGGCACCTACTGCCAGCCACATACATTCAGGGACCATCAATAAATTTGTGACCGTTCAGCAACCCTGAGTGTGGGAAGGACAGAAGCATGAATCGAGAAAACTGTGTTGGGACAGAGTGAACATGAACTTTCATACAGATGGAGTCCAGTGAAAACAAACTCAAGAGACAAATACAGGAGAGACGGACTCGGAGTTAGTAAAAAAATGTGGAAGGAAGAAATGGACAAAGAGAGAGTTAAGTGGGGAGGAGGGATGGGTCTTTTGGGTGTCCCACGGGAGGAAGAATAAATCAAGCAGTAACTAGACAGTGATTGCATTCAGTCACTGGCTACCCCCCTGTTCACTTGCTTTGTGGATGGCACTTTCCAAGGCACTGATGTTTAGATCAGAACTGGTCTACAGGATACCTGGAAACAACTGGCCACTGCTAGGTCTTCAGCTGGGAGGAGGAAGTGGGTCTGGTGAAATTTTGTGCTGTTTTTTTGCGAAGTCTGAAAGCGACCGGAGGTCACAGACTGTGAGTCTGATAGGCTCCTGGTACAAATTGGTGCAGCTCCGATGAAGCTAACAGAGCAGCACCAATTCATTTAACCTAGCAGCCACCCCAGCCCGGTATCACTAAAACGGTCTATTTCCTACCTACAAGCAGCACACGTTCAGCATCCACCCAGCAGATCTGCCGCTGCGGTGCCATAGGTGCCATCTACGCTACAAGACACCACTGTGCTGGGGGAAGAACCAGTAACCACACGGTAGCCCTGTCCCAGCTGAGGCCCAGTCTGGCCTTGCAGCGGACACAGGAGTGAACCATGTTTGAACCACGTTCCCACCTTGCGGAACTGCAGCTTGATTCAGAGCTGTGGATAAACCCTGGCTCCTCTCTGTGTGAGCAGACCCAAGCCACGGCATGTTGCAATACGGTAGCTCTTCACTGGGAAGATGGAATCCAAAACCAAAAGGACAATTGTCCAGTGACCCTCTTCTGTAAACTAGCAAAGCTGCCTAGGCAGGTAGAAACCCCCCATTCCTTGCTCACGCACGGTCAGTGCTGACAAAATGGGGAGAAGAGCAACGCTGCTTGCGGAACCCTCCCCTCCGCCTCCCAAGAGGTCTGTCCTACGGTGTATCTCTAGGTCCCCTTTTGGACCCTTCTCCTTAGCGACTCTGACCAACAGGGAGCAGTCAGGAAAAGGGAGATCACTGATCTCTCCTTGGCTACAAAATAGAGGGCCACAGGCCCCAGCTCCCTGTCCTAAGCTCTCACTTGAGTGCTGAATGGCTTGAAAAGGAGGTGGGTTTTCCTCACCTAGTAAGCAATAGAAGGCCGAGACCTTCTGGCCAAAAGTGGCAAAGAATTCACGTCACTGCCTTCAATGACCTACTCCTGCTAAAGTTGGAGACCTGCAGTCAGTCCTTCCCTGCCCCGCATCTTTGCTCCAGGACTGTGCTCATAAGGAGGTGGGCACTAGAGTGGAACATCTCCTGCCTCCCGGCTGCCTGGCTAGGCACACGCGTCTGTTGCAGTGGGACAGAAGTGGGGAGTGAGGGATAGGGAGAGTGGAAATTCTGCCCCTTCCCCCCAAAGTTCATGTTCAGCAGACTGCCACTCACCAGGGAAGCAGGCTTCAGAGCACAGCTTATTGTCCAGCGCTTTCACGCTCACGATGTCAATGTCATTGTTATTGTCACACTCCATACCTAGGAAAGCACCTGTCCTCTGGCCTGCAATGGAGTTAACGCAGTTAGAGAGGCAGCGGTGTCCCCCCATCTCCTCGTAAAATACAGGAAGAGAGACAACAATCAAATGTAATCACAGAGCTCTAAAAATGACAACAAGAACGACATGGGTAGAGAGTGGACAATAAGGAGTCAGATCCGTGTGCATGCATTTGTGTCAAGCCATCCTGCTGTTTTCCCAGCCGCCTTCTTTCTTGCGCCGTGACAACTGACGTCACCCAAGGGAGGCTGCGGAACACAGGAGGACACTTAACAGAAACATCTAAAAGAGCAATACGTATGCAGGTGAAAAGGCTGAGAAGAGAGTAGCTGGGAAAAGCAGCTAGTGAGATTACTCCCTGTCCATGCTTTTGTTTGCCTCTGCTCTGCATCTGGTATGAGTAGGGCTGTGGGAATGTGAGGCCACTAGAAAGTAAAACCAACAGTAGAATCTCACCAATTCTTACTTTGCTACTGGGGGGAGAGAATCACCGCCACCTCCCGCAAAACACACACTGCCAGCAACCTCTCTCCACTTCCAGCCCGGATTTAATTGCTGAGAAAATGCAACAGTTGGCGGGAGAGGGGCAGGGAGAAACGGCTTTTTGGAGTGGCTTGGGGGCTTATTTTTTGCTTGTTGTCTAACCAGAGACACACAAACATGGAAAGGGGAGAAAAAGGGGAGATTTGGACCCTTGCTGACACTCCCAGTGAAAGCAGTGGGAGCATGGCCTGTTGACTTCAAGGGAAACAGGTGGAAGCCTCAGAACTGGAATTCATTGTAGCCCCTTTTCTAGGGGGAATGATGGGGGTACAACTCGAGAGAGGGGCAAGAGAGAAATCTGAGTCTGCTCATGCACCAAAGCACATTGGGAAATTAAACCAGTCGAGAGACCCGCTTGATGTTCCCTTACTTGAAAAACAAACCACCACCAACATGGACGATAACCTGGAAGGGGGAGATTTTCAAAGGGCAGCTGGAAGAGAGAGATCTCCAGTGGGAAGCAGGCGCCTCCCTCCCATTTGTGCCTTTGAGAACACTCCCCTTAATTGATGAGTAAACTGCAGCCTGAGGTGTGACAGGCACCGTTCCAGCAAAGGAACCTCTCCTCAGAGGCTGTCCAATCCCATTGCCAATGGCAGCACAGGACTCCAAGCTGGAAGTCTCCAGGCAAAGGGAGGGGGATCCGGCAGGCTGTTTGCTGGGCTGTGTATGCAATAAGTGTACATGGCCACTGAAATGCCAAGAGTGCACCTGGCACTAGACAGAAGCTATGGCCTGGGGAACAAGGAGCAAAGGGGAGAGATGTTGGCTGGCCCCTGAGAACAGTCTGTTAGAGAGAGGGCGTGTGTGTGTGTGTGGGGGGGGGGGTGGTTTGCTCCCTGAACTCTTCTGTCTACATCTGTGGGAGGAAGTGGGAATTTTCCATAATGTCTTTATGAATCCTGGGCATGCCTCAGGTTTCCCCGTCTTCGCATTGCGACCCGGAAGGGGAAATGGGTGTAGTCTTTGTGTCGTCTTCTCTTAGAGTAGGTTAAGAGATATAGGTGGGTATGTGTCACCTGGCTGTCTGAATGGGTCATTAAAGCGATTGGCTGAGGCCGACCCATATCCAAGGAGACAATGGAAGACCCAGTCACCAGCACCTTGACACCTAACAACCGATGGCCCAGGGGCTGCTTAAAGAGGACCCAAGTGTTGCAGGAAGATGCTGGGGTTAATTCCTGCTGGCCTGAGTGGGTGGGATTCCATCGAAGTGAGTGAAGTTGCATTTGCTTAAGCCACTGATGAATTTCAGTGGTTGGCTTTTCAGCAGCAGCGCCTGGCCTGGGGCTGGATTTTGCCCAGACAGATTGTGAAGATCCCGACTGCTGCACAGCCCTTTAGACGCCGCTGGGCCGGGTGCAGAAAAGAAAAGGGGCCTGTTGTAGCAGACCCTGAAATACAGCTTCCTTCTGCCCCACCCCAGCACACCACACTGTGTTCTGCTTCTCAGGTTGCGCCGCTCACTCCTGCGCACTAGCCAAGTGGGGCTGCAATGAACCACTGCAGCGGCTGCGGGGCCCCTGCCGGATCCACTACCTTTCTCCTTTCTGAGAGACCCCGGCCCTTGTCCTTAAAGCTGTGCAGCCTGGCAAACAGGCAGAGGTGGGAGGGGGGGAACAGACCTGCAGGTTTCTCCCCTCTGCTCCGTGCTCGTCTCTCCTGCGTAACAGCTCACCCTAACCATTTCTCAGCTGCTTCCTGGAGAGGGCAATCCATCGCTGCGAGGGGCACAGAGGGCGCTTTGGTTGCTGCTCGAGTGACCTGAGCCAAACCCCCTCAGCTTTTGGATGTTCCCATTCCTGGCTCTGGCTCCAGCTCCAGCCCATCTCAGGTTTCTGCTGCCTCTAGAAGCCTGAGGTGCAGCTCAGATAACCAGCCGGGGAAAGGCGAAAGGGAGAAGAAAGAGGATCCCAGGACAGTGCAAACTGAGACAGTAGTCCATACACCATGTACTGTGCCGACAGCACCACGTCTGTGCCCTTCCGTGGGACCTGATACAGATGTAGAGACTCCTCGGAGCCTGAGTCTTGACATCAAGGGACTCAGTTACCTCCCAGAACATCCTGCACAGACACAGGTCATCTCCATCTTGCACCCCCCCTCTGCCAAGCCACCCATGCTCCCCGGTACCACTCCCTGAGCCCAGTTCATGGTGAAGGAAGAGAAGATGCCCCCCTTCTACTCTGCACCCAACAACCAAGCAGGCTAGTCCTGGGTCCGGCTGACTCTCCTCCTCAGACTAGGTGTGACACCGTGAGCATATGATATGCTCTGTGCTTGCTGGGGAAACAGAACCAGGCTAGCGGGGAGGGGAGTAATGATCCACGTCGGTTACCGTCTTCCTGGGTGGGAGATCCGGCCTCTTCCTCCAGAACATCGTTCCCCTGCGACACAGAAGACAGGCAGTGAAAGGCAAAGGACTCTGTCCAAGAACCAGGAGCTGAGTCCTTCAAACACCATCCACCTCCTCTTCATGGGCTACCCTCCACCTCCTGCACTTACCTAGCTCCCCCAGCACCTCTTGCCATGCCCTTGCCAGCCCAGGGACAATCTGCATCACTGCTAGCGGAGCTGCCCCTTCCAGAGCTACTGCCGTCCTGCCAGGGCTGCTGCAGTCCCCTCAGCTCACAAAGCTACAAGTCAGCTCTCCCGCTGGCAGTCCTTGCTCATCTCACCCCCTCCCCAAGCTTTACATGCCAGTTTCTCCAGCCAAGGAGAAGCTAGGACACCCACGTACTTATACTCTGGCCACCAATGAGAGCCGAGATAGGACCTGGGATTAGAGCTCAGCCCAAGTTTTCAACTGAAGCTTTTTTGGGTGGGGGGCAGTGAAAAAGGCAGATTCTGCAGCACTGAAACATTCTGCAAACTCGTGCAGATTTTCACAAATTGTTTCCTTTGAAAAAGAAGAGAGAAGAAATTCTGGAAAAAATACCAATCCAATTTTCCAATCTGAAACGCCTGCTTTAACGTTTCCTTTCATTCTATTTTTAAAAAGCTGAACAATGTCCCTAGTGCAGGCATGTCAAACTCGAAGCCTACTGAGGGCCGCACAAACGAAAACTGATAGCTTTCAGGGCCATCAAAGAAAATGTACTTTATCAGAAAGTCGTAATTATTTATTATTATAGATTATGTTTTAGGTATATTTTATAATATTTTTTCAGGTCTTGTTTTAATATAATACAATAATTTGATGTGTAAAATTGTTATTTGCTCATATAAAATAATTTTTAATTTAAATATAAATTTAAGGTACTTTTTAATTTTTTATATGATACATAACTTGTTTTGTTGAAATAAAAACAAGTATAGACCGTGGTTAACCAAATAGAACATGCTTCTGTGAAAAGTTCAGATACTTTGTAAGTTTGAGATTTTGCGTAAACATATAATTATTCATGCAATTGCAAAAAATTGACATATATTTATTGATATAAAATGAATATACATTTTGCTATTTTATTTGGGAATAAATAAATAAAAAACAAAATATTAACAAAATAACTCCCTCCCCTCCCCCAGAGCTAGGCCCCCCCAACCTAATTCCTCCCCCTTCCCCCAGAGCCAGGCATCCCCAACCTAATGCCTCCCTCCTCCCCCAAAGCCAGGCCCCCCCCCAACCTAATGATTCCCTCCACCCCCACAGCCAGGCGCTCCCAGCCCCCACAACCTAATACCTGGGTCCCAGAGTTGCTGTTGCCACCGCCACACATTTCTTCCTCAGGTGTGCTGGGGTGGTGTGAGCACAGCGGCCAGCTGTGAGTGTGTGCTGGGCGCTGGGCGCAGAGTGGCCCGGCTGGCTGTGAGTGCATGTGCAGAGCGCCCAGCACAGAGCAGCCCAGCCGGCCGTGAGCATGTGCTGGGTACCGTGCGCAGAGCGGCCCCGGCCGTGAGCAGTCGCTGCGGTGCAGATTGGCCCGGCTGGCTGTGATCTGCACTCAGCTGCGTGCTCCAAGTGCCCAGCGGGCCGCACATTATTCCTTTATAAAAATGTAGTGGCGGGCCGCAAAAAATTTCGATTGGGCCGCATGCGGCCCGCCAAATGCCAATTTGACATGCCTGCCCTAGTGGATAGGCAGCCCCGCATTCCTGTCAGGCTGAATGGAGCATTTTGTTGGACCAGAGACAGATTTTTTAAAAAACTCTTCGATGTGCCAAAAATTTCGTTTTTGGTTTGACCTGACGTGATTTTTTTTTTTTAAATTCTGTGTTGCCAACTAACCAAACTAATGCTCCCTTATTCACACAGGGATGGTCTGGACGGTACTGGGTCCTGCCATGAGGGCAGGGGACTGGACTTGATGACCTCTCGAGGTCCCTTCCAGTTCTAGAGTTCTATGATTCTATGATTCTACCAGGACTTTCAGCCAAAAGCACATGCCTCTAAATCTTGAGCTACAGAATAGCTCCTTCATGCAAATCACAAGGTCTCACCCTCGCTGGGGCAGTGCTTAATTTGTAATGAAAGAGTTGCCGGGGATCAAGCAATAGTTTTTCATTGATAATGAACGTGGAAAGCCCAGAGGTGCCGGGGTTGAGCACTGGTGAGGCCTAGCACAAGTTAAGCACTGCACTGGGACCAGCTGCTAGCAGGCAGTGCGATCACACACATGAACTCAGTATATTACGTAGCTCATTGATCACTAGGAAAGGCTGCTGACGAGTTCCTTCGTATGAACGTGGGTTTTTACCTCCGCATCTCGCTCCTCTGCAGGGATACTGACAAAATTCGTATCCGGAGATTCCACAGGGGTTGACTGCAAAACAGGGACAAGAGAAGTCAGACGATTCTACTCACGCTGTGTGGCTGTGAATCAATGCAGTTTGCTGCTAGCATTCTCCGTCACCAGGGCTGCCCCAATGGAGCTGGAATAACAGCCCCCCAGCGAGATGGGCCTTCTTTCAGAAAGGCGCAGGCTGGCCCAGACTGAGCAAGGCTTATTAGCCAATTTATTCTCTCTATTTAGTGCTGTACAACAGAGAGTAAAAAAGAAAAAAAATGTTTTTCAAAAAAGCTTCTAATCCATGTTCCTGAACAAAAAAATGTTTCTGAGTTTTACATACAGCTTCAAAATTGTAATTCTGACAATAATTTCATCAAGCTGCTGTTTAAGACAACCCCCTGGCAACCAAAGAGCTGAAGTTTTCTATAGGACAGTAGCACCTAGAGCAGTGATCTTCAAACTTTTTACACCCAAGATCACTTTTTAAATGTCAGGGCAAGCCAAGATCTACCCCATCCCTTCCCCAAGACCCCACCCCTTCCTTGAGGCTCCACCCTCTCTGTTCCCCTCCTCTCCATCACTTGCTATCCCCAGCCCTTACTCACTCTCACTGGGCTGAGACAGGAGGTGCGGGCTCTGGGGTGTGAATGAGGGATTTGGATGTGGGAAGGGGTGAGAGGTGCAAGCTCTGGGAAAGAATTTGGATGCAGGAGGAAGTGGAGATGGGGCTGCTGGCTCAGGGAGGGGTCTCCAGGCTGGGGAGTGTTGGGCACAGGTGGAAGGTTAGGGTGCTGAGCAAGCCACAGGCTTGTGGAGGTTGGGGTTGCAAGAGTTTGGGTTGGGTGTATGAGGGGTTCAGGGCAGGGGGCTGGGCATATGATGGGCTCAGGACACAGATTTGCAGTGTGTGGGTGGTGCAGGAGTGTTGTGGCAGAAGACTGGGGATGTGGGAGTGCAGGAGTTTGGGGATGTGAGGGGCTCAGGACAAGGGGTTCTGGTGTATGATGGACTCAGGGTTGTGGTCTGTGGTGGGTGCAGGAGTGTTATGATGCTGTGGCCAGATGGGGGCTTGGCCCCAATTGGGGGCTTGTTGGCCAGGTTGCATTTTAAAAAAAATATTATGTCAAACACAAATGTTTCAGCGTTGTCTTTATTTATGAGAGAGGCAGGGAACCTGTTTTGGGTCAGGGGTCACTGACCCACAAAAAAATCAGTCCGGGACCACACAAGTGAGATGCAAAAAGACAACCCCTCCAAAACCTGCCAAGCCTCACTGATGTGGCCCAACTGAGACACCTCACTCCCCTGGCACTCCAGCCCCTGAGTGAAGTTCAGACCAGATTAACTCTTCTGGGGTTCCAGAGTTAGTGGAATCTGTGGGCTCCTCTACACTCTGAGGTGGGGCCAAAAATGAGGGAACCAGTGTGCAGGACAGGGCTGCCAGTGAGTGGGATAGGGATGAGGGGTGCAGAATCTGGGTGGAAAATAGGGTACAGGAGCAAGCTGGGGGTAGGTGTCTGGCCAGGAGGAAGGGGGCAGGGGAAAGGCTGCTGGTGGGGGCTGGGGCAGGAGCAGGGTGCTGGTGGGGAGGAGCAAAGGGAAAGGAAGGGAAAAAGGGTTCAGGGCTTCTCTGCCAGAAAGTTTCCTTTCAATTGTTTGAGAGCAAAAGGTTTTGGAAAAGACCGTAACTTAGCTGGTCCAAACTGAAATGACAAATGGGTGTAACATTCACTGCAATGTTGTTCTGAAGACATTAACTCTCTGGTGACAGGAGTGCTGGAGCAGTCCCATTTAGAGGGACAATCAGACCCAAAGTTGGGTCCATCTAATAGCTTGGAAGAGCTGAGATCAATTTTTTCAATGCGCTTAAGTGACTTAGGAGGCTAAATCTCATTTTCAAAAGGGACTTAGGCACTTCGTGGTCTAAGCTGCTCTGACTTTCAAAGGGCCTAAGTTTCAATTGACTAGTCACTAGTTACAAAGGCTCTCAGTCATTTGGGCCTTTTGAAAACTGGACCCCAGATCTGAAAGCAGAAGAGCAGTGAAAACAAGTGTGAGAGTCTCTGGTGTTGTTCCACATGAACAAAGGAATCACGAGCTGGTCCATCTAATCTGGTATTCCATATTGAACAGGGATCAAGGCTGGATGCTTCGCATGAACACATATTCAGGGGGTTGTTTACAAACTCTCCCCACCCCCACTCCTCCCATACAAGCAGCCCTACCCTCAAATAATCAATCATACTGTGTTACAAAGAGGGGAATTGCTTGCTGGCGATCAGCTTCTCTCCCAACGCATGAAATGCTTGTAGGTCCACTCTGCCTACCTCTCCTTCTGAAGGAATCCCACTGGCAGCTGCAGGGGATGGGAGCATGTCCCCCTCCTCCTCGGTGCCCGGAGCGACATAGGAGCCAGACATGGAGGACACAGTGTCTGTGCTGATCTGGGAGTGCTGACTTTGGGAGGAGGCCATGGACATGATGGACTGGGCCAGGCTGCTGCTGCCAGGTTCTGGAGAGAAAAGGAAGTGTGGAGAAGGCAGGTCAGCATCAGGGAGGGCAGAGCAGCCGTGGCTGTGCAGGTTTGACTGCAAGGGAAACCATTTGCAATGCAGATTTTACGATTATGGGTGTCAATTTGCCCTGCTCCCCTTCTCCAGACCCTGGCACTGGTGCCTACGAGCTGGATCCCTGCTTCCACATCCTGTGGCTTGGAGACTCCCGTTGGTAACATCTCCTCCAAACACTTTTAGCAAAGAAACTGCTTTCCAGTGGAAACAAGCTCCTGCTGCATGCAATGCCCACACCAGACCTACAACTTTGGGGCTGGATGGAAGAATCAGTAGGTGAGGCTCCAGCCTGTGTCATAAGAACAGCCATACTGGGTCAGACCAAAGGTCCATCTCACCCAGGATCCTGTCTTCCAACAGTGGCTAATGATAGATGCCCCAGAGGGAATTAACAGAACAAGTGACCATCAAGTGATCCATCTCATTGCCCATTCCCATCCTCTGACAAACAGGCTCGGGACACCATTCCTACCCATCCTGGTTAATAGCCATCGATGGGCCTAATCTCCATGAATGTATCTAGTTCTTTTTGAACTCTGTTAAAGTTCTTGCCTCCACATCATCCTCTGGCAAGGAGTTCCATCGGTTGACTGTGTGTTGTATGAAGAAATACTTCCTTTTGTTTGTTTTAAACCTGCTGCCTATTAATTTCATTTGGTGACCCCTAGTCTTTGTGTTCTGAAAAGGAATAAATAACTCTTCTTTATTCACTTTTTCCACACTAGTCATGTTTTTATAGACCTCTATTATATCCTCCCTTAGTTGTCTCTCTTCCAAGCTGAGAGGTCCTTGAATTATTAATCTCTCCTCATATGGCAGCTGTTCCATACACCTAATCATTTTTGTTGCCCTTCTCTGAACTATTTTCCAATGCCAAGATATCTTTTTTTAGATAAGGGGACCACATTGAGAAGCAGTATTCAAGATGTGGGTGTGCCATGGATTTATATAGAGGCAATAAGATATTCTCTGTCTTACTCTCTATCCCTTTTTTAATGATTCCTAACATTCTATTTGCTTCTGTATGCAGGAGGTCAGACTAGATGATCACGACGGCCCCTTTCTGGCCTTAACACCTGTGAAATCTACAGTAGGGATGTTAAAATGTGGTTAATTTATTAATTTATTATTTTTATCAACTACTCAATTAGTTGATAGGCAGCCGACTCAGTCCCGGCTTACACCAGGTCCAGGACCAAATCCCACTGCAGCTCTGTAATGTAAAAGGCAGTAGAAGCAGGGCAGCAAACCCTGTCCATGGGTTGGGACATCCTGCGGAAAGGGGCTACTTTGAGGCAGCAACCCCTTCCCTCCCCCCCCAAGCGCTGCTGCAGGTGGCACCGCAGAGACTGTGCTGGAGGCAACCGGCTTTTAAGCCAGCTCCCCCCAGCACCAACTCCTGTTGCCCCGTCCAGCCTTGCTGCCTCTGTATCAGAGGCAGCAAGAGGGGAGGAGTGTGAGTAGTCAACTCAACTACCAGATAAGCCTTGGCTTACTGCGGAGTCAACTAATTGATTACTCCCTTACATCCCTAATCTACAGATGATATGGTTTGACCATTAAGATCTTACCATGCCAGCTCATACCCTGTTCACCTAGTTCATGCATTACTCCCAATGAAGTGCAGACAGGGCTAAGGCAAGCAGGATCAGACCCTTGGAAGCATCTTGGGACAAGATCTTTGTCCTCTCTTCTTCAAACACAAAGTGTCACCTGCTCCTATGGCACTAAATACAGCAACAATGGGGAAACCAAGTGACCACTGTAACCCTGTTTGTCCCTCTTCTCTTACCATACCTTCTGGGGAAGAGATGGTGGAGGAGAGAGGGGTTCCTGTGCATGACGACTGATCGATTGCTCCCGAGGAGGACAAGGTGAGGTTTTCACTCTCTGGGGTCACGCCACATTCCTGGAAGGAGAGCAAACACACCAGAGTAAAAGGAAGACAGGTCCCTGCAGGAGGAGCAACTGATCGTATTTGGCATTTTCAAGGCATGTATCGCTCATGGCAGATTCTGAATTGGCAGCTGTGGGGGTTAAAGTAAATACAGCAGGTGTCTTCAGAACATCCCACTTCTCCAAGGGCCACTGCTGGGGAGAAGGGTTTTAACTCTTGGTGCTCATTCTGCCTTTGCTGCTGTGGCTGCTAACAGGTGAGCCAAATACCAGGTGCTTTTTGTGAGGTGGATAAGACTCCCCCAGGCCTTGTACATGAGCCAACACAGTGCTAACAGATTCTGAGTTGGAAATGGACTGATGTTGATGCCTTTTCAAGTGCACGGGACAGTGGGAACCCACCAGTGAGTGAGCTGGAGCTTTTAGGCCATGCATGACAGACTGATCACCAATGGAGCCCCCCAACCTCCCTGCATTTTGGGTCCCCCTTATCCTTCCTTTGTTCCAGGGATGTCAGGTCCATCCATCAGTAAGCTGGTAGTGGCTGTTCCCTGAGGGCAGGGTTTGAACCCTTGGCCTCTGACAGCAGATACTTTACCCTCTACTCCACTAGATGAGCCCCCCAACCTCCCTATATTCTGGCTCCCCCCTTATCCATCCTATGTCCTAAGGGTGACCCTAGGTTGGGTTGGTGGGGCTCAAACCCTCAGCCTCTGCTTCAGGAGATAGGTACTGTATCCACTCCTGCAGCTCCCATTGATCAATAATGGAGAACTGTGACCAGTGGAAGCAGTAGGATTGGAGCGTGCATATGAGGGGCAGCACAGCACCAGCTGCCCCATTAGGAAGGCCGGATAAGGGATGCGCTGAAGGTAGCATGGTGGGGTGGGTTCTCAAGTGGCCTAGTGGTTAGGGCATTGGCCTAGGGACCCTAAGGTTTTGGGTTGAAGCCCCACCCACCCTGACATTGTTCTTGCACCCAGAACCAGTTGCCCCAGGGATGGAGCTGGCTCCCACATTAGGAAGGCCGGATAAGGGACGCCCTGAAGGTAAGGCAGGTGGGGTGGGTTCTGGCATAGCCTAAGGGATAGGGCATTCACCTGGGGTGGGCTCTGGTGTGGCCTAGAGGATAGGGCACTTGCCTGGGGATGGCAGGCTCAAGACCCTCCCCCCCAGGAGGGACTGGACTGGACTGGACAGAGACACCCAACAAAGCTCCTTGTGGAGACAGCATCAGCCAGGCAGCAGGGCTGGGAGACAGGTGCTCTCAGGCAATATTCCCAGCCCAGGCTTGCACCCTGTGACCTTACTTCACCTGTCACTCACCTATACAAGGGAGCCAATATGGACCCACATCACATGGGGATCATAAGGGGTCTGAGTCAATGTGCAAAGCATTAGATAACAGGGGCTTGGAACAAGAGGCCAATGAATGATTCTACCCAGAAAATGACTTTGTAAAATAGCATCTTCTTATTTAACAGATCTGCCCTGTGCAGGAATTCAGAGCCCAATCTACTCAGTCTCTGCTATGTTTTACTGTTGTCAGCCCAGCAGGACCAACACAGCTCATGGGCAGCCAGAAGGATGCTTTCCAGCCTCCCAAGTATCAGAAGGATTAACTATACTCCGACTCCAAGGTCACCTGTGCATCCTAGCCTCTTCATATAGTGTCCCCAGTTAAATCTGAGCAAGTCCACTGAGGGCAACAGGGCTGCACAGAGGTCATTTAGAGAGGACAGCACTTGGCTGAAGAATCTTCATTGCTGGTAACCATGCACGAGAAAGAAAGAGCCCAGCTTGACTCTCAGATTCCAGGCTGAGTTTGCTGGGTTGACAGAAAAATATAACAGAGCTTTGCTTGATATAGAATGACTGAGGAATGAAACAAACAGGGAAGCCCAGAGTGTCAGTTCTATGGAATCTCTTCACTCCAGATGGCTGGGCCCATGTTGGGCCAGAACCAGAACCCTGTTCAACAATCACCTCCTCCTGCTGATGAGGAGACTTCCTCCTGGCAATCCTGATTTCTGATTCGCTGCAGGACTTCTCTTCTTCTTCATGCAGTACAGAGGAGGTCTGGGACACTGACCTAGCAAGGAGGGGAAAGGAGTTTTCCATTAACATACGATTTTGCTAGCAGAACCCACAACGGTAAACACCACAGAAAGCCACTGCTTCCGGAGCCATAGGTATCTGCCTCCATTGGCCAGAAACAGGGCAACCAGGGGAGGGTGTAACAATAACAGCTGCAGCCACGTGGTAGGGGCATTAACCCTTTGTAGCCCAGGCCCCCATGAGGTCTCTGGGGCACATTTACGACAGGTAAGGCAAGGCGAAAAGTGGTATTTACTCTGATCAGTGAAATAAATGTCTTTTCCTTAGAGCCATGATTCTAATCCTTTGCCCGGTTCTCTGTACAGGACACTTCCCTTATCTGTTCTGCTTTCTGCAGCAAAAATCTCTCCCCAGTTTTAATGGGGTAAATCCAGAGCTGTCCCACTGAAGTCACTGGGGTGCTGCCTCTACTCCAGCTCAGCCCAGATAGGAACTGAGGGTATTTGATACCTGGCTGGACCCAGCCCTTAGCCACCCCCAGGGTTCCTTGGCTTGGCCACATTAATCCCTCTGCTGCAGGTCTCCACTGCCAGGCCCATCCTCATGATTTATGGTGCCTCATATGGGGGGTGGAGTGGCCGTTCCATGGGGCGGGGGCTGTGCTCAAGGCTGCTGGGGCAGGAGCAGGGCAAGGAGACATAGGCATAGGAACTGGAGGGGTACTGCAGCACCCCCATATGTTATGTAGGTTCCTGACTGCTACCTGGGGTTCTGCCAGGTTCCCAGCTGCCACCTGGGGTCCCCACCATGGCCCCAGCTGCTGTGCGTGGCTTTGCCACCAGCCCCACGCCAAGGATTCCAGCTGCCCAGGATTCCAGCTACTGCCTGGGGCTCTACCACCAGCCCTGCAGCTGTGCCTGGCTGCTGCCCAGAGCTCCACTCCCATGTCTTCCCCCAGCCTCAGCCCCCAGCCCTGTCTAGGTCTCTACTTTCCAGAGACAAGGCCCTGCTCCTGGCCTCAGCGAGGTGGAGCAGATGAACAATGGCTGGGGGCTTTGGGGGATGGGGCTGGCTACCAGAACTCGTGAAGCCTGTGCCTTGCCTGCTGGTAGCAGCAGCCCCAGGCATGCGTGGCCCATAGCTGCATATTCTGTGCTGCCTAAGGAGGGTCCTGTCCACCACAGCCTTTTTACCACAGGCCAACGGTCCGCTGGAGCATCAGGATGCAACAGGTCCCTGGGGCAGCCAGCAGGGCTAGGGGAGAGAATGTCACTCCCTGGCCTGCTAGGCAGGACCATATAGTGCAGATCGGAGACCTTGGGCCCAAGGGCGCCATTTCAGGAGGGTGGGGGGCAGCAGCCGTGCGCTCCGGAATGTGGCTTGCTTTTCATCCCATTCCCTGGACTATCAGGGAGTGAGGGGAAAGTTCCTGAATTCCGTGCATGCCTCTCTCAGCTGGCTGGTGAGCTCCATTCTCCAGCCAGGCATGAGAGGCATGCACAGAATGCAAGTACTTTCCCCTCACTCCCTTACCATCTGGGAACGGGATGAAAAGCAAGCCACAATCCAGAGTGCACGGCTGCTGCCCCTCCCGAAATGGCGCCCTTGCTTGGGCCTGATGAAGTCAATGAAGGGATTCCCACTGGCCCCAATGGGAACTGGGTCAGGCTCTTCACAAGCACACGGGTGTCCTGGCTACAGGCATGGGCCTGCTCTGCCCTCTCCAGCAGGGGTGTGGAAGCCAAGGGCTGGGTCTGGAGCCTCCCTGAGGAAGCTTAGGGCAGAGTCCCTCTCTCGCTGGCTGCCGCTAACATGCCAGTGGGAAAGGTGGCGAGCAACTTACTGTGACAGGCTCTTCTTGAGTTTGAGCCCTTGGCTGCTGCAGTCCGACAAGCGGTCAAGGGGAGAGAGCGTCCTGATGGGAGGCAGGTGGCTGTCGCTGCCATATGACGGCAGCATCCCGGCCCCACGGCTGTCCCCAAGCCCGTGCAGCGGAAGGGCGGCCGGGGATGGAGTGAGGGGCCCATTGAGAGCTTCCAGCAGAGACACCACCTCGTAGCCAGGAGGGATGTTCTCAGGAGACTACGGAAAGCAGAGACAGGCCTGGAGATGAGCATTCAACAGCCCACATTCCACTGCACAACCGCACCCTCTATGCCGGGCCATGCATAACAAAGCAGTGTCCTCTCAATATGGAACTCGGTGGTCAGGAATACAAAGGGCTGAGACCACGGCCTGGGGGAGGCACAGAGCAAGCCAGGGCTGAGCAGGCCTCCCCACACTCAGCCTCCCGCGACGCTACCTCCGCCTCCCACTGCAGCTCTGCCAAGTTACAACCTCCTCAACTAGGCCTGGCAATGGGGGGAAGGGGAGACAACTGCTCTGGAGCCTGGTGATTCAAAAGGGCCTGGAGCTCCCAGCTGCCACTACAGTGGCAGGTAGGGTTGCCAGGTAGTTTAACCAAAAATACCGAACACACACACCCCCCAAAAAAATGGGGAAAAAATTTTGTTGAAAAAAAAGGAGGGGGAAGACCAAAGTTGTTGAGCAAAAAAAAAAAGGACCCAGAGAGTTATTAAGCAAAAACTTGCCTCCCTCCCTGCTCCGGGCCAGACAGCTCCCCTGCAGAACCAGGTAAGCGGCATGGGGGAGGGGGACTGGGCCCAATTGCTGAGTGTGTCATAGGGTTGCCAGGTGTCCGGTATTGACCTGGACAGTCTGGTATTTTTGCCCCCTGGCTGGGAAAAAATCAGAAAATACCAGACATTTTAAGTGTCTAGTATTTTCTGAATTTTTTTACCGGACAGGAGCCAAAAATACCAGACTGTCCGGGTCAATACCAGACACCTGGCCACCCTAGTGGCAGCACTGGTGGATGGATCCCTGTGCCCTTTTTTAAATCACTGTCGGAGCCCTGGGCAGCACTAAACGCTGGCAGGGGGGAGGCAGTGCTGAGGGCTGGCTGCCTCAGCCCTGCCTCTTCTGCCTGAGGCCCCGCCCCTTCCAGGATTGCAGAACCAGGCCCCTCCCACCTAGCCCTGGGGCCTGCCAATTCTGGCAGCAGACTACCCCCAACTTGTCCAGCCCCCGATTCCCCATCACCATAGCTCTCCATGAACCTTGATCCTGGATGTCGTGTGAGTTCAGCACACCACCAGATCAGGCCTGAAAGTGGAATGAATTATCCTTCCTGGGTTATCCCTTTGTTTAGAAGCCTGGGAACTGTGACCATGCACCAGTGTGGGGGGGTGGGGATAACAGCAGCATTAGGACTACACATGCTAGGGCTGAGAGGTGGGTTGCTACGGTCAACACTCACCGAGTGCTCCTCAGAATCGGATGTTTGGGACCCAATGATCGGGCTGAAGTTGGCTGGAGAGAGAGGACCAAGTTTTTTCCTCATTGCTCGGATCTGAAGCAAGGCTCGGAATGCTGAACGGGGGAGGGGAAAACAGTTAATTTCTAATCTAACGCACAGGAAACCCAAACTCACAGAAGAATGCCGCTTGTTTTCATAGGAGCTGTTTTATTTCTTCTGTTCCACACTAGTCAAAGCCACACAAAACCCTCACGATGGAACTGAAGGTTTTCGCATTTATTCAGAGTTAGAGGGTTTTGCACTGTGCTGCAATTTCACATATGCAGTGTAAAACCTGCAAAATTTCAAGTTTTTCCACCTTACAAATATGGCTGGGTTTGCTGGAGAAAAATAAAAGACATGGCCATCACTCAGGATGGACCTATTTTCAAAGCAGGAACTACTGACATTTTAAAAATTCTGAATTTCAAAATTTCAGTCAAAGATTTTTACCCCAGAATTTGCCCCAAAAAAGAGTTTACTTTGTGTATTTTTAAATCAATGACAAAACCTCATTTCACAAAATTTGGGGAGGAAAGAACAATGCAGGTGCAAAATTGCTTGAAATGCAGTTAGGAGCCCTGTTGAAAGAATGGTAGAAAAGGGTTTTACATGGAGCTACTTCCAACCCCAGCCAGATGAAGATGTCTGTCAGTGCACTAGCGATTCTAATAGACCCCACTTCTTCCTAGGTTCAAGCCCTTATACCAGGGCAGGCAGCTCTAATTCACTAGCTAGTAGCAGCTGCCCTCATTCCCTAGGAAAAGGCCAGTGCCAGCCAATCCCAATGTCCTGTACAGAGAATCACCACGTGAGTAGTTTGGGTGAAGCTAAGAGTTGTGTCTTGCTTGAAGCCCATGTGTAGAATGTACAAGATTGATCTTCCCAAGCTAACACGTAAAACAACTTGGGACAATGCCCCTTTGGCCCCCCCTCCCATAGGAACGACCCTGGGAGATGAAAGGAGCCCTGCGCCTTACGCAGCCTGCAGATGGGGCAGTTGTTGGCTTGGTAGCGCAGGGTGTCCGCACAGGTGTTACAGAGGCAAAGATGGCGGCAGGGTAGAATCAGAGTGTCCCGCACGTCGGAGAGGCAGACCACGCACTCCGCGCTGTTATCGCTCACCTCGTCCTCCGCCACCTGCCAGGAGACAGAACGGCCTGCTGGGCACTGAGCCGCTGCATCCAGAGCACGGCGGGGTGGGGCTCTGTGGGCACAGCCTGGCTCTGTCTCGAGTGGCTGCTATTGCTAATGCGAGCCTGCAGTGGCCCTGGCTGCTCCTGTGCTGCAGGTATCAGTGGCTCACAGGTCTGCAGAAGGGTGGATCAACTGCCCTTCCCCTGCAGCTCTTAACCCCTTGCTGCCCAAACATGCAGGGAGCCCCTGAGGAGCTATGCCTGGAGCATCCCTGTGCAGCTCCCGTTAGTCCTGCACCATCTCCACAGCAGCTAGGGCAAGGCCTCACCCCATGGGGTCCCTGCAGCCCTGTGTGGAGAAAGGATTTAACAGGAAGGCCCATGGAAAAGAGGGTCAGAAGTTGGGCCTTTAACTGCCAAGGGCCTTGGTTCAACTCCTCAGTGATCCTGAGCTTGGAGGTCCAACCCTAGTGCTCATGGGTGGAAAAGGCATTAGGGTGGGCCCAGGACTGGACCAGACCAAGGGCAGGGCGGCTGAGCCTGGAGGGTCCATGAAGATGGGAGAAGCCTGGGACTGCAGCTGGCCCTGCTGCCCAGGCCTGAGGGGTGCTGGCTACACTGAGGGTACGTCTACACTAGCTCGTTAGTTCGAGCTAGGTAGGGTAATGAGGGCAAGCGGAGTTACAAATGAAGCCCGGGATTTAAATATCCCGGGCTTCATTCCACGAGGAGTAACGGTAGTTCGAATAAGGATCTTTAATTCGAACTACCTAGCCGGTGCCGCGTGTAGCCGCGGGCATGGAGTTCGGACTAAGGGGGATTTAAAAATGGCAGCGCCCAGGAACATGCAAATGAAGCCCGGGATATTTAAATCCCGGGCTTCATTTGCAACTCCGCTTGCCCTCATTACCCTACCTAGCTCGAACTAACGAGCTAGTGTGGACGTACCCTGAGTGGGGAATAGGGTTACCAGGTAGTCATAAAAAAAATACTGGACACACTTCATGGGGGAGGGGGGGACCAGCCGGGAGGGGAGCAGTGCTGGCCGGAGGAAGGGGGCGGGACCAGGAGAAAGGGGAAGGGGCCGGGAAGCACAGCTAACGGGGTGGCAAGTGGGGCTTGCCAGGGGAGATGGGGGGCTGACGGGAAGCAGGTCTGGTCGGTGGGGTGGGGTCGAGTAGAACGGGGCTGTCTGGGGGAGATCGGGGGGAGGGGGGATGGCCGGCAGGAGTGGGGCTGGCCGGGGGAGCTCAGCAGGAGGAGGAGGAGGGGAGAACTGGCTGCCAGAAGCAGGACTGGTGGGGGGTGCAGCGGGGCTGGCCGGGGAAGATCCGGAGCAGGAACCGGCCAGCGGGAGGCAGAGCTGGCGGCGGGGGGAGGGAGGGGCTGGCCGCGGAAGATCACGAGGAGAAGTGGGGGAGAATCAACCAACCGGTCAGCCGGGGGGGGAGAGGGGAGGAGCAAATTGGCCGGCGGGGAGCAGGACTGACCCGGGCAGTGCAGATCCCAGGGCACTCCCTGCCAGGTCCTGGTGAAGCGCGAGTCAGTCCAGCTGCGGCTCCACCACACACTTGACCAGCGTGCAGGAGCACGGACCAGGCTGCCCTTCCTCACATGCAGCCAGGGCTCCCAGTGCCGATCGTGCCCCGCCTCTCAGCCACTTCCTCCGCCCCTGCCAAGCTTCCGGGTGCCCAGCCAGAAAACCAGGAAATACCGGATATTGCACATGTCCGGTATTTTCTGGATTTTTTTACTGGACAGAGGCCCCAAATACCGGACTGTCTGGTAGAAAACTGGACACCTGGCAACCCTAGTGTGGAACCCAGGCACCAATGTGGAGCAATAGCAGTGCTGGGCCCAAGCCGCCTGCACTGTTCTATAAACCCCGGGCTCCCCTGAGTGGTAAGAGGCCCTGCGTTAAGTGGAAGAGAAGAGAAACGGGGATTTCAAAGAGTATCAATACAAGAGGTGTGTGCACCAAAGAGAACAGTGACTGAGAAGGGCACCTCCCACCCGTAGGTTCTGCAGCCCTCCGCCCCGGGGACACCCCCTTACCTTGGAGTCCTGTGTGTTGTATTTGTTCTCGATCCCGTAGATCTCCTGAAGGAGGTAGCTGACTCCATCCACCTGGAAACCGCCGAGACGGGGGAGTCACATGAGCAACGCAGTCATGCTGGTGCTGCCCCACCAGCGCATTTCAGATACTGTGCTTGGGTATGCCTCTTTCTAAGCCTCTCCATTTCCCCACCATGTAAGCAGGGTCCCCCCACCCCAGCCCCCAGAGCCCTGTGCTGGGAGGAGGCTTCTCTATGCAAAGGGGGTGCCTCATTGCACCAGTAATGCTAACAAGCCTGAAGTCCTTCCTGGATTCCAGCTCCCATCCAGGCCAGCCCTGCTCACGTCCACTGACAAGGAGCAAGTGGCCTTCATCCCCCAGGACGAGGCCAACGCTAGCCAGTCCCAACCCCACATAGACTCACCACTTGTTTCTGCTTGAGAGGCTTCACACAAAAGCTACCATCTGCATGCTGGAAACAAGGAAAGCGTACTCCAAGTTAATCCAAAACAACCATAGATACTTGGGAAAAGAGAAGGCAGCCGTGGTGTATCTATCACATTGTGATGTCTGTAGCTAGGCTCCGAAGGGTTAGATTGTTGTCACTAAATGTCAGTTTCACTGCACACATGAAAACTGATGAAAAAAAGTTGCCATTGAGAATACTGTAAATACTTCCAGAGGCAAAATAAGAAAATGCTGTTTGAGAACTTCTTGGCGTTTGACTGGAGGCTATTGACATTGTCTATCTGGAGATGCGATGCTGACAATTTGTGCTTTAATGGCTGTAAAACTTTCTGAATCGCAACGCTCACTGTACTTCAATAACTATTGTCTGAGCCACCCCATTGTCTGTCCCCTCCCACAAGCCCCTGCTCCACTGGACAGGACAGCCAGACTTCCTGGGGCGGGAACCTGATGGAGCCTCACTCACCTTCTCGAAAGTGGCCAGCAGGACGTGGCAGTGGCCGAGGTGCTCTGCAAGACACAAAAGGGGCAGGGCCGAGAGGTAAAAGGGATGCCCTGCAGCTGGGAATCCGGGTCACTGCCCCAGCTCCCTTTTCAGGAGAAGGACGCGGAGCACCACATTCCGCGGGTCTGGGCAGGACCCGGCCTGCTGGGCACTGTAATGGGAAAAGCAGATGGGGGAGGCTGCCATGTTTGGATACAAGGAAGGTGACAAACTCGCCCCAGCCCATCCCAAGATCAGGGAGGAGGTCCCAGCCTACAGAGTGGAGGAAGGGGGCTGGCTCTGGGTTTAGTAAGTGTGTGGGCTAGTCTCCTAGCCCCTCTCCCCAGCTGCCTGTGGAAGGTGCAGCTGTTATGGGAAGGGTTTTCACTCTGTCTGGAGGGAAACAGCTTTGCAAGCGGCAGCTGCCCTGCAGATCAGGGCTAGGGAGTAATGCCCCAGGCCATATGTGACAGAGACAACTCTGCAAATCCCATGGAGCTGTGACACTGCTGCAAAGCTGCAGGGAGAAGGCACAAGGATGTAGGGAACTGGGAAAGCCATGGACCAACCTCCTCTTAGGAGTAACTTCACGGACTGCAATTCATTTGCCCTGTGACTTATTAGAATCAGCCTATTTCCCATGTCCCTGACACAGGATCCCCCAGAAACCTGATGGCAAAACAGTAACACGCCTTTACCATTTTAAAGCCATATGCAGACTTTAACTGGCTAATGCTCATCGCTCCCCTGGGGATGGGATCCCTACTGTACAATGGGGAAACTGAGGCACGAAGCAGTTGAGTGACTCACAGTGGGACAGTGGCGGAGTAGGAATTAGAATTCAGGAGTCTCTGGCTCCCAGTCCCCATACTGACTCTTCCTAAACCGTACTGGCCCCTGCGCAAGAACAGTCTGTGGGATGGGCCAAACCCTTTCATGCTGCAAATGGGAAGGTTCACAGGAACAGGAAGGTGTGGGTTACAAAAGAACAAGTCTTCTACTGCATGTGGCAGTGCCCCTCGCTCCACACACTGCTCAGTTTGAGGGCACTTCCCAGGGGCAGGACAAGGGCTTGTAGCAAGGCAGCTCTGGAAGCCTGGGCAATTCCAGTGAGCTCGGGGCAAAGGCTCATGCTTGGTACTTGGCACCCGAGACAAATCATCCATGGACGAGGGGTTCCTGCAAAGAGCCCCAGGCTGAGTTCCTGGCTCGGCCTGTGCTCTCAGTGAGAGCTGCTGCTGTTACACACCACGAACCATTGACTGCCCCAGGGGAAAGCTGAGCTCCACTCGGGCTCCTGATCTGGGCTAGAGAAAATGTCAGGGCCTTATGAGTGACCTTTATCAAAGCCGAGGAAAAAGATTTACAGGGCAGGATAAGCGGGTGAGGGATGTTAGATACCATGTCATTGAATTATTGTGTAACCGTATCAAATGTTAGTGAGTACACAACTATCTGATAGTCCATGGGCCGGGGCCAGCAGCCAGTGTGCTCCTGGCCTCACTCCCAGGGAGTGGCTCCCCACGCTGACTGGCTCCCATCTGCCATCCCACACTGCTGCCTCTGATACAGAGGAGCAGTGTGGGGCAGCAACAGTCCCTGTCCACGGTGGGCCTGAGCTCCCAAAGGACAGAGGCTGCCCCGGCATCCCACAGAGCAGCCTCTGTCCGCAACAAGCCTGGGCCCACCACAGACAGTCTCCTC
The DNA here is from genome assembly GCA_032595735.1 of Pelochelys cantorii. Classification (NCBI taxonomy): domain Eukaryota; kingdom Metazoa; phylum Chordata; order Testudines; family Trionychidae; genus Pelochelys; species Pelochelys cantorii. The sequence goes on from CM064344.1 coordinate 20,224,443, forward strand.
TGAACCCCCCTCCATCCTGTGCTGCTGCTTCTGATTAAACTGGCTCTCCCCAAACCCTGGCTCCTGCCTGCCCCCATGGTTGCCTCTGTGGGAGGCAGCAAAGTGGGGGTGTGGCACATGTGGAGAGCCAACTTAAAAGCCGGCTCCCCATGCATATTGGCTCACGCTTGCCCCCACCCCACACTGCTGCCTCTGATAGAGAGGCAGCAACATGGGGGGGGGAGGCGGCAGCTTCATGGGAGCCGATATGTGTGGGGAGCTGGCTTGAAAGCTGGCTTCCTGCGTGTACCAATTCCTACCTGTCCCCACTCGCCTTCTGCGCTGCTGCCTCTCTATCAGAGGTAGCAGCGCAGGGGTGGGGGTCGGGGGAGAAGTGGCGCCACGGGAGCCGGTGCTCGTGGGGAGCTGGCTTAAAAGCTGGTTCCTCACCGGCACCAGCTCCTCCCTCCCCCCCCATCTCCTTTGCTGCCTCTGATACCGAGGCAGAAAAGGGGGCGGTGTGTGTAGTCAACAGGTTAACCGAAAAGCCCAGACTTATTGGTTAATCATGTCGTTGACTACAAGTTGACATCCCTAAAGGGGGTCCCAGCTGGAGTGCAAGGGAAATGCATTTCATAGACTCTTAGAATCCTAGGGCTGGAAGAGACCTCAGGAGGTCATTGAGTCCAGCCCCTGCTAAAAGCAGGACCAACCCCCACTACTCTGGACTCAGAATGAACTTCCTGACTGCAACCTCCAGTGCTGCATAAACGCTGCAAGACAGGTCAGGGGGAAAGCCTACAAACCTCCAGCCACCTCCACCAAGGGCCTGTTCCTGTGGCACACCGAGCATCCGGATCACTCAGCAAGAGCAGAGGGCGCTCAGCGCCACAGAGTCAGGTACACCATGGAGCTATCTGGACTCACTTTCCTTGCCCGGGGGTCCGATGAGAAGCCACGGGTGCCAAAGGGACACTTTCCAGTGACGTCAGGGAGCTGTGCACTGGGCCCTCTAACAGATTGCTCTTGCTCCCGGCAGGGATCTTCGTCCTGAACTGGCCTCGCTGACTGGCAGGCTCCTGGCCAGGGGATATTGTTCATTTACAGTCACTAAAGCCCGCTCTCTTTTTCAGTTTAAACAAAGAGGCGGCAGGATGTGCCATGCCACAGCATCCAGGCCACTGGATGTGTGTCTGGCCAGATACAGCCTTTTGCTGTTATTTAATGTTTACACTGTAATGTATTCAACGACTCTGGCCAGCATGGGCCCATTGTGCTAGGTACTGTACAAACATGCTATAAAGGATAGGCCCTGCCGCAGAGCGCTGATAATCTAAACGGCCTCGAGCACAAGGCTGAAAAACTGCTGCCTCAGGATCAATAATGAGCCTTTATTTTCTCTCTCCAACAAGAGCAAAGTAAATCCATTTATCAGATCACCTGGGCTGTCTTGTACCAGCACAGGGGACTGGAGCAACACACACATGCAAGAGCCGACGCTGGGGACGCTGAAAATTCACGGGGCAAATGGAGGCTGCATTGTAAGAATACAGACGCCATCTGCAGGGCAAGTCGCATGTGGCACCAGAGCCTTAAAGCTCATCCATGTGGCTGCTGAAGTAACGAAACAAAGCCTTGAATTCTCAAGGGGCTGTCCCTACCATCTCCCTCGTCCACGACTGCATGTACCACCATGGGATACACCTCTCGGTCCAGGTCAAAGCCCAGCTGGAAAGAGAGAGAACAGGAAACAACTTAGAAGAATCACTGGAAGCGTCACTGAGCCTGACTCGCAGCTGGTATAAACGTAACTCCATGGACTTCAATGGAGCAACCCAACTGACACCAGCTGGGGGAGCCGGCCCAGTGATGTAAATGGCATGATGTCAGCTTACACCAGCTACGGATCTGGTCCATAACAGCAAACGCAGCCTTAAGAAGGACCCCGGGAAGTTTGTGTTCAGTGAAAGTATAAGAAGCTGATGCACAGAGACGCGCCCCTCAGTGCGCTCAGCTCCTCCAGCTGTCAGACTGCCATGGTGCAATTACATCTCAGTACTTGCCAGCCCCCGGCCTGCCAATGACCCTCAGTGGCATGCACAGCACTGCAGCTTACTCAGCAGCCCCAGGCAAATACCCTGCAGCTACAAACCCCTCCCTGCTTAACCATGCAACCCAGGTTAGTTAACCCCGTAACAAAAGCCCCCTCCCCCACACTATCATATTCTAACACGGCACTGGGAACAAAATGAACCAGACCATGCTACTTTCAAGGGCGTCATTTCAGGACAGGAGGGCTGAAGCCTCTCCTACCGGGATACCACTTACTCTTCTTCCTCTTCCCCTCACTAACAGGGAACGAGAGGGAAGTACACAGCTTGCATCACTCACTCCTCTGCCTCCTCCCCTCCCCAGCTGGGAGTGAGAGAACTGCATGCAAGTTGTGTACTTTGCTCTCGCTCCCTGACAGCGAGGGAAAGGGCAAGAAGAGCAAGCAGTGCTCTGGTACGCATGGCTGTAGCCCATCCCTGCCCTCCTGAAATTGCACCTTTGCCGTGTTCCCTGTAAGCTGAGCACTTGGTGGCCACTCAGGAGAGATTCAAATGCTGCCCAGCTGATTAACAGAGCGCCCATAGCTAGGTTTTGTTTCTAGTGGTGGTGCATATTCGTACATGCCTCGGTGCACATAACAATTTATTCCACACATTGATGGAAACTATTAGGGGGAAGGAACATTGCGCCCCTGGCTACTTTTCTGGTGCGTAAGAGCAAAGAAGTTAAAAATTCTCTCTTAGGCATACACCACCAGTCACAGTTGCATGTAGGCACTGACATAGTCAGGTGAGAAAGGCAGGAGTCCATTAGCAGCACTTGTTCTCCTCTCTCCTTTATGGGGTACAGTTGCTGATGCTTAGAATATTTTTAGTTCCATGCCATGAAGAATGGGTTATATCCCTTGGCACAGGTTTCTTGAAACCTTATTGGCTGACCCTGGCTCATATCCTCTCCATTTTGACCCAGGCTTCTCCTATGTTAGATCTGACTACAATTATATGCCAATAATGAATGAAGAAATCATGGCAGCAATAAAAAGACTTGCACACGGAAAAGCACTCAGTTCTGCTGGAATTCTGGCTGAACTGTTAAAAAGTACAGGGGATGAAGGCTTGAAAGCCCTGTCAGAGGTGATGAAGAAAGTGTCAGATAGGAGAATTGCCAGAAGTCTTCACAACATCACTGTGCATCCAAATCCCCCAAAAGACCATCTCTATGGATTGTAAAGACTATAGAACAATCAGCCTCCTATCTTATGCCACTAAGATACTTTTACAAGGAATAACTGATAAGTAAATAATTGGCGGAACTATGGAAATGTGGAAGGAGCACAATAAATACCATTAGAAATGTGAGGCTGACATTAGGAAGATCAGTTGAAATGGGGAAAACAGTACACTTTTGTTTTATTGACTTCCAAAAAGCATGTGACAGCATCTACTACTACAAATTGCTCAACTTATTAAGATTTGTGGGGATTGACTATTACGAACTCCAAGTAATAAGACAATGATATGGGAAATCAGAAGGCAATTATAACAGGAGATGAAAATGAAAATCTAATAGAGATCAAGAGAGGATTGAGACAAGGTTGTATGCTTAACATTTATAGCGTTTGATTAAGTAAATCTAAGAAAGAAAAGAAAATAGGTAAATAACATTTGTTAACGCAGATGACACACGGCTGTTAGTTGATTCAGAAGAAAGTCTGATGACGTTAGTGGTGATTATATGTGAATATGACAGAGAACATAATCTAGAGTGAATGTGGACAAGACAAAAAATGAGGATCATATGCAAGGATCCTGGGAACACATACAAAATTCCAGTTGTACAGGAAGTGAGAAATGATTGCTACTTAGGAAGCACCATTATAGAAGATGGAAGATTGGATACTGAAATCTACACCAGAACAACAAGAGTGGAAGGGGCATTCTGGAAGAATAAATATCAGATAAGGGGGAACATAAACCTGAAGACTGAATTCTGACTCTTAAAAACTTACATTTAGTCTGTGTTAAATTATGGCTCTAAAACATGGACATTCAAACAATTAATAAGAAAGAGACTACAACCCTTCCAATCATGGTATTATAGATTTTTTTTTAATATCTGGCTAGATCACATAACCAATGAAAAATATACTTAGAACACAGCAAATGTCAGACCACATTTTAAGAGGCTCAGCTAGGCTACATCTACACTGCACAGTTATTTCGGAATAAGCTATTCCAGAATAGCTGAAATAGCTTATTTCAAAATAGCATGTCTACACTGCAGGGAAGCCTCAAAATTAGTCCGAGGCAGGCTTCCCTAATGTAGACGTGCTATCTCGATTTAGAGGCCCAGGAGGATTAACTTAGAATGGTCCTGGTGAGGGGCTATTTCGAAATAGCAGAAGCGGAACATCTACACACGCCTTATTTCAAAATAGCTATTTCAGAATAGGCTTTATTCTTCGTAGAATGAGGTTTACAGAAGTCAGAATAAGCTGTTCGTTATTTCGAAATTATTTCAGAATAATGGAATTGCTGTGTAGATGCATGCATAGTTATTTCGGAATAATGGCCATTATTCTGAAATAACTTTGCTGTGTAGACACACCCATAGTGATGCATATTTGCAGGGCCTGGAAGGGGAAGGGGCTGGTGGAAGAATATGAGGCAGAAGAAAGACACTCTTGGATGGGACACGGGGATACCCGGGGTGGATCAAAGGACTGCAAAGAGATTAGCAGAGGATCCTTCCGAATGGGTTCCCATGGTTGCAAACCTCTGATAGTGCCACACAAGCAGCAAGCTACTCGGGCAGCTCACGGGGTGATGCATCTCTCCCCCCAAAGCCAGATTATATCCATGCTGAAAACAAAGGGAGGACATGTGAGCCCAGTTTCAGACTCTAATGCAGCTCAACAGGCTTTGGAGAACTCTCTCCTTTCCCCTCGGGTTCAGCAGGAACTCTGAAGGGCTCCACATGGCCTGCTTTAGCATGTCTATTTTAAATCAGTGCTACTGCTCAGCAACTCCCAGCCACTGGTTCACCACTAGCACTGGTCCCTCAAGCTTTGTGACTTGCTTTCCAGGTTCCTCTTCTCCCAGCCTTGTGCTGGATCCCACATCCCACTCAGCTGCGAGCACCCTGCTGCCATGGGCCAGGAGTGGTTCCAAACCGCAGAGCACAGGCGAATGACAGGGAGTTAACCACAGCCCAGAGCTCAGGGAGCGTGGCCGACCAAGAAGAGCTGACAAACCACTGTCTTGTGGCCTCATGCCAGGCTGGCTTACCTCCTCTTCTGCCCACTCAGATGGATCAACGGTGTGGGAGGGGACGCAGAACTGCTGACAAACCCCTCGTTTGTAATGGACCGTCTCTGACTGCAAGCTGGTGTCTTTGGGGAGGTAGCTGCCAAGCAGAGGACGACAGAGTTAGTCCCTGGCTGTGCACGCTCGCTATGTTTACGCAGTGCATCAGTTCGCTCCAGCCAGGAGTGCTCCCCAAGACAAGGCAGACACGAGCCACCTCCTCCCAGGTCTTCTGTGGGCCATCTGGGTTTGGTCCCATCACTCCCTATCTGGGGTGGCTGAAGGCTGGGAGCCCAGTGAGGGCCAAAGGTATTTCAGGCATGTTTTGAGATCCCATCAACCATCTAGGATGGGGAGAGATCAGCATGTGGTCACTCCCATTGGCAAGATGGAGACACTCTGTCAAGGCCTAATGGTCCTACAAGGGGACACCAGCTCAGCACACCTCAGCCTTGTGTCAGGGGAAGCCCAGCAAAGGAGCATCTCTGAGGCCTTACTCCATCCTCTCGTGTGCCCTCAGCACAGAGGTGGGGTGACAAGAGCTGGGGGGCAGGGAGGACTGGAAACGAGATGCAGGCAGTCTAGGACTCTCAACTCACTGGAGGGAAATAAAGCTGCAGGAGGTGCTCTGGCCTGGCTCTATGGGAAGCTGTACTAGCCAAGGGCCAGGGGAAAGCCACGCACCTGGGCCCCTCTGGTTCTTGGAGGAAATGCTTCCCCCAGGCCTCTCATGCCCAGGGGCGTAGTGAGGGAGGGACGGGGGAGCAGTTGCCCCCGGGTGCCACACTAGGGGGGGTGCCAATTTAGTCCCCCTCTGCTCCCCCCATCATCCCTTGGCACGCCTGTTCCTCCTTCGCCCACCGCCGCAGGCTGGAGCCTCCTCCCCACCTCTCTGCTCCCAGCCCCACCCTCCTCCATCTCCGCCCACAAGTTAGAGCATGAGGGGGCCTGGCCTCAGACTGGAAGGCGGGGGAGGCATGGTACAAGCTCCCCCCTCCCCTGGGTCGGGCTCAGCCATGCGCCAGGTTCAGGGCCCTGTTGCATGGCAGTGACAGGGTGCAAATTTTACTTTTGTCCCTGGGCGCATACACTTCCGCTACACCTCTGCCCACGCCCTTCTTACCTGGCTACTCCATTCTGGAATTCTTCAGTGGCTTGGTAATAAATGGTGATTGCCACCCGGGCGTCGGTGTCAAAGGTGAACTCCACATTGTAGTGGACCTTGGCTTTGCTGACTTCCTCTCCAGGGGTCTTCACTTCCTCCGCACACCTGGCAAATCCCAGAGGGAGTCAGAACTTACCCTGGACCCAGAATTCCCCCAGATCCCTCTGTGAAAGGCTCTGGCGCACAATGTAACCACCCTGGGGAAAACTGGAGCTGCCATCCCCCTCCCTCTGATCAGGGAAAGCCAGTAAGTGACAGAGCCACAATGAGATCCATCCAGGGACTGGCTCAGCAACAAACCCCAGCCATGGGCAAGAAGAGGAGACACCAGCAACCAAAGGGCTGTGAGGGGAATGAAGTGGGCCCCAGTGCTGTGTAACAACTGGGGCATTACTGCCAGAGATTGTATAAATCCAACCACCTGCCAACAAGAACTCACTTCTGCCCCATCCCACATCCAGTATGAGGCTGACGCTGCCCAGCAAGCAAGAGCAAGAAGCTTGTGGGGCCAGGGGAGTCAACTTAAAATCCAAGATTTTTCTGAGCTTTGGTCTGGATGCAAGGACTGGAGGGCTGCCCCATCGAGAGCAAATAGCTGGAGTCTTTCAGACTGGAGCAGGCAACTGGCCAGCAGATCAGCAGCTTTAGCTCAGCCTGCCTGGAAGGGAAAGGTGCTTCACACAATGGCTCTGGTAGAAAGGAGGCTCAGAGCTTAGGGGTAAGCAAGGGCCAGTCCTCATTAATGAAAGCTGGAACCTGGCCTGCCCTTTCTGTTCTGGCGAGAACACAGGACAATCAAGAAAGATGAATGTTGGTGAAGCAGCCCAGAAACCTGAGTTCATCCCCCTGCTCCATCACACACGTCCTGTGTGACCAGGGACAATTCCTATAGCCTCCATGCCTGAGATGCCATCTGAGCACCAAGGGGTCAGAGTCCTGCCCTACTGTGGTGGGAACAAACCCTTCACAGACTGAGAGGCGCTCAGAGGCAATGGTGCCTGGCACCGAGCTGTTCCTAAGACAGACAGCAGGCAGTTAAAAGGTGCTGGGGCAATGTTCTGATCCGAGTCATACTGGTGTTGATGTGAAGTAACGCCATTAACAGGAGAGTTACTCCAGAGGCACGTCCATGTCCACGCGATCACACCAGCCCCGTGTCATGAGAAGAACGTGTTGTGCAAGAGGGCAAAGAACTGACCCACTGGATTGCTCCGGGCTGGTTCCCCACCTTGGGTGTCTAGCTGCTCTCTGGAGCCCTGCTATGTACCCTGGCTTTGCTCACTGCAATGAACCCCCATTTGTACTCTGGGCTCTGCTCATTCTGAATGGCTCTGCCTCCGTGCTGGGGCGCACATGCTGCTGGGAGGTGCTGGGCCAGCAGAGGAGAGCAAGGACGTAGCCAACAGCTGACTAGGCAAATGCGCATGGCAGGGGAGTGGCAGTTTTCCTAAGATTCTGAGTGGCGGTTGCAGCCCAGTTCTGTGCCAAACGCCACACTGGACAAAGAGCTCCACCATTCCTGTGTGGAGATTTGCAGGTTTGTCTCTGCGGGGAACAGCTGAGGCCAAGTTGAAGGTGACTAGCTGTCCCCCACTGCCACGGCTCCTGATCAGTTACGCTCTATAAAACCTGAGATGTGAATATTAAATGTCTGTCCTCATGCTGAGACTCAGGAATTGCGAACAGGAATTGCTAACAGGGAGTTTGGAGAGGGAGGTTAGAGGGGGAGGTTAGAGGGCACTAGTGACTTCTGGCCTTCTTTAAAACATAACTCTTATCGTAATCTATATTCCAGAGGTTTAAAAAGAATCCCAGTTTATACTTAAACTTGTTCATTAGAAAAATGGAGACAGAAGCCCAGCAGCAGAGTGGGGGCTATCCTGTTTATTGCGTCGAGTGTAACATGTATGATTACCTGCCCTGTGGGCGGGTGGCGTATGTGTGCACCCGTTGCAAGGAGCTCCTGACCCTCAGAGACCGAGTTCGGGCTTTGGAGGCCAGGGTGGCTGAACTGGAGGAGCTAAGGGAGGTAGAGAGATTTGTGGATGAGACTTTCTGGGACACTGTAGTACTGTCCCACCTCCAGTCTGAGAGCCCCAGTGCTCTTAAGGAGGATGAAAGTCTCAAGGGAACAGAGCATTCAATGGGAGCAGAGGGAAACCATCCCGTAGTTGGGACCCTCCTCCCAGAGGATGTTGCGGTATCCTCTCGCACTGAGGATACCTCTGAGGGGGAGGGAAAGCCAGTTCGGAAGAGGCAGGTGTTAGTAGTGGGTGATTCGATCGTTAGAAACATAGATAGTTGGGTTTGTGATGACCGGGAGAACCGTATGGTCACTTGCCTGCCTGGTGCGAAGGTTGCGGATCTCTCGAGGCATCTAGATAGACTTATGTGTAGTGCTGGGGAGGAGCCGGTGGTCGTGGTACATGTAGGTACCAATGACGTAGGGAAGGGTAGGAGAGATGTCCTGGAGGCCAAATTTAGGCTGCTAGGAAAGAGACTGAAATCCAGGACCTCTATGGTGGCGTTCTCGGAAATGCTTCCGGTTCCACGCGCAGGGCCGGGTAGGCAGGCAGAGATTCAGAATCTCAATGCGTGGATGAGACGATGGTGTAGGGAAGAGGGGTTTGGATTTATTAGAAACTGGGGACACTTTTGGGAGAGGGGGAGCCTATACAGGAAGGATGGGCTCCACCTAAACCAGGGTGGAACCAGACTGCTGGCACTAAACATTAAAAAGGCCGTAGAGCAGTTTTTAAACTGAGAGATGGGGGAAAGCCGATTGGTGTGGAGATGCACGTAAATCGGAGGGAGACTACTCTTAGAGGAGAATCCATTGATAGAGATTCTCTAAGCTGTAGTCAGAAAGAGAGGAGGGGAGAGGGCAAACCATGGGCCAGAGCAGACAAACAACCGTGTACAAAGGAATCCAATGCATCAGGGAAGGGCAGACAAATAAGCAGTGGCAAATTTTTAAAGTGCTTCTACACAAATGCTAGGAGTCTGACTAATAAGATGGGTGAACTAGAGTACCTAGTATTAAATGAGGAGGTTGACATAATAGGCATCACTGAAACCTGGTGGAATGAGGAAAATCTGTGGGACACAATCATACCGGGATATAAAATATATCGAAAGGATAGAGCAGGCCGGGTGGGTGGCGGAGTGGCACTGTATGTGAAAGATAATGTAGAATCAAATGAAATAAAAATATTAAATGAATCAACATGTTCAATAGAATCGCTATGGATAGTAATTCCATGCTCCAAAAATAAGAAATTAGCAGTAGGGATATATTACCGACCACCTGACCAGGACAGGGATACTGACATTGAAATGCTGAGGGAGATTAGAGAGGCTACCAAAACAAAGAACTCTATAATAATGGGGGATTTTAATTACCCCCATATTGACTGGATACATGTCACCTCAGGAAGAGAAGCGGAGATAAAATTTCTCAATGGCTTAAATGACTGCTTCTTGGAGCAGCTAGTGCAGGAACCCACAAGGGGAGAGGCAATTCTCGATTTAGTCCTGAGTGGAGCGCAGGATCAGGTCCAGGAAATAACCGTTACAGGACCGCTTGGGAATAGTGACCATAATATAATAACATTCAACATTCCTGTGGTGGGAAGAACACCTCAGCAGACCAGCACCCTGGCATTTAATTTCAAAAAGGGGAATTACACAAAAATGAGGAGGTTAGTTAAACAGAAATTAAAAGGCACAGTGACTAGAGCCAAATCCCTGCAAGCTGCATGGAAACTTCTTAAAGACACCATAATAGAGGCCCAACTTAAATGTATACCCCAAATTAAAAAACATAGCAAGAGACCTAAAAAAGAGTCACCGTGGCTTAACCACCATGTAAAAGAAGCAGTGAGGGACAAAAAGGCATCTTTTAAGAAGTGGAAGTCCAATCCTAGTGAGATAAATAGAAAGGAACATAAACACTGTCAAATCAAGTGTAAAAATGTAATAAGAAAAGCAAAAAAAGATTTTGAGGAACAGCTAGCCAAAAACTCAAAAAGAAATAACAAAATGTTTTTTAAGTACATTAGAAGCAGGAAGCCTGCTAAAAAACCTGTGGGTCCCCTAGACGATCGAACTATAAAAGGCGCAATCAAGGACGATAAAGCCATTGCGGAGAAACTAAATGATTTCTTTGCTTCAGTCTTCACGGCTGAGGACGTTGGGGAGATTCCCAAATCTGCACCGTCCTTTGTGGGTAATGAATCTGAGGAACTGTCCCGGATTGAAGTGTCATTAGAGGAGGTTTTGGAACAAATAGAAAAACTTAATGTTAACAAATCTCCGGGACCGGATGGCATTCATCCAAGGGTTCTAAAAGAACTCAAATGGGAAATTGCTGAACTATTATCTGTGGTTTGTAACCTATCCCTTAAATCGGCTTCCGTACCTAATGACTGGAAGGTAGCCAACGTGACACCAATATTTAAAAAGGGCTCTAGAGGCGATCCGGGCAATTACAGACCGGTAAGTCTAACTTCAGTACCGGGCAAATTAGTCGAAACAATAGTAAAGAATAAAATTGTGAAGCATGTAGAAGAACATAATTTGTTGGACAAAAGTCAACATGGGTTTTGTAAAGGGAAATCCTGTCTTACTAATCTATTAGAGTTCTTTGAAGGGGTTAACAAACATGCGGACAAGGGGGATCCAGTAGATATAGTATACTTAGATTTCCAGAAAGCCTTTGACAAGGTCCCTCACCAAAGGCTCTTGTGTAAATTACATGGCCATGGGATAAGAGGGAAGGTCCTTTCTTGGATTGAGAACTGGTTAAAAGACAGGAAACAAAGGGTAGGAATAAATGGTAAATTTTCAGAGTGGAGAGGGGTAACTAGTGGTGTCCCCCAAGGGTCAGTCCTAGGACCAATCCTGTTCAACTTATTCATAAATGATCTGGAGAAAGGGGTAAGCAGTGAGGTGGTAAAGTTTGCGGATGATACCAAACTGTTTAGGATAGTCAAGACAGAAGCAGACTGTAAGGGACTCCAAGAAGATCTCACCAAACTGAGTGATTGGGCAACAAAATGGCAAATGAAATTTAATGTGGATAAGTGTAAAGTAATGCACATTGGGAAAAATAACCCCAACTATACGTACAGTATGATGGGGGCTAATTTGGCTACGACAAATCAGGAAAGAGATCTTGGAGTTATCGTGGACAGTTCTCTGAAAACTTCCACACAGTGTGCAGCGGCGGTCAAAAAGGCAAATAGGATGCTAGGTATTATTAAGAAAGGGATAGAAAATAAGACCCGGAATATCTTACTGCCCCTGTATAAAACTATGGTACGCCCACATCTTGAATACTGTGTACAGATGTGGTCTCCTCACCTCAAAAAAGATATTTTGGCCTTGGAAAAGGTTCAGAAAAGGGCAACTAAATTGATTAGGGGTTTGGAACGGGTCCCATATGAGGAGAGGTTAAAGCGACTGGGACTTTTCAGTTTAGAAAAGAGGAGACTGAGGGGGGATATGATAGAGGTGTATAAAATCATGAGTGGTATGGAGAGGGCCGATAAAGAAAAGTTATTTATTAGTTCCCTAAATAGAAGAACTAGAGGACACCAAATGAAATTAATGGGTAGCAGGTTTAAAACTAATAAAAGAAAGTTCTTCTTCACACAGCGTGTAGTCAGCATGTGGAACTCCTTGCCAGAGGAGGCTGTGAAGGCTAGGACTATAACAGAGTTTAAAGAGAAGCTAGATAATTTCATGGAGGTTAGGTCCATAAAAGGCTATTAGCCAGGGGATAAAATGGTGTCCTTGGCCTCTGTTTGACAGAGGCTGGAGAGGGATGGCAGGAGACAAAGCGCTTGATCATTGTCTTCGGTCCACCCCCTCTGGGGCACCTGGTGCTGGCCACTGTCGGCAGACAGGATACTGGGCTAGATGGACCTTTGGTCTGACCCGGTACGGCCGTTCTTATGTTCTTATGTTCTTATGTTCTTATGAATATACAAACTGCAGCCACCCTTCTGAGCCTGTTATAATGCCTTCCACCCTCAGGTCCCAAACTACCTGCCATACCCTGATGGGCTAAGTCTTTCCAGGCCCCTGTGCAGTAGATATATATCATGACCCCAATGAAGAGAGAGCAAAACTGAGGTGCACAGAGGAAAAATGACTTGCCCCAGGTCTTGCAATGAGTCAGTGGCAGAACTGAGCACAGAGCCCAAGTCTTACTCCTTCTCCAGTACTTTAACCACTAGACCACATTGCTGCCCTTCCTTCTAATAGCACCATTTGGAAAGTAACTGCAAAGAGAGGTGTAAACGCCACATAATCCAGCCGACGTCAGGAACATGATGGACCAGATGCAGAACGGTACAGAATTCCTTTTGTTTACCCAACAGACCAGCGACCTGTCCCAGTGACTTGCACACTCGGTGAATTGGAAGATGAAAGAGAAAAAAAAGTGGCTTGGAAGAGACACGAAGCTGATGCTGTGAGGTGCCAGCTTCCCCTGTAAGCCATCGCCACCCTGCTTTTAAGAAGCCTCAGGTTTGTAACTCACGACTGTCATGGATTTCCCAGGCCTGTCCCACTTTGACCCCACGATCCCGGCCTGGTGGAAGCAGAACATTTCCCATGCCAACTTGGCCACATTAAACTTTCAGCCAAGTCCCAGTGATGCTCAGGACGAAAGGGCAGCAGCTTTGCCAGGACTTTTGTCTCCTCCTGGATACAAGCCACCCTCCCCACCCATGCCCCCTTTGGCTGCAGGGAGCTGGAGCTACAATCCCCAACATGGCAGTAGCAAGGGCACAAGCAGCACTGGCCACATGACTGCCCACTCTGGTTTGGCCCACGCACCAATGCTGTTCCTCTACCCCACTGCCACGGGCAATCCCCTCTTGTGTCTGCACTTGCGGCCGCACTTCCTCAGCCTTTTCTTTCCACGCGCCACCCCCAGACAGATGTTTACTTCTGGCCCAGATACATCCTCCCCTAACCAGCACCACAGGCAGCAGAGAAAAATCCATGTGCTCACGCTAATGGGCCACCTGATCATTTCCATTTCCCTCTCTCTCCCCCCTTCTCTTTTGCTTCCCACCCAGCCCCAAGTTTCACTCCCTCCCTTTTCTCTCCCTCAGGTTTTTAAAAAAAACAGGTATTCAGCCATAGCCCCCCTTCATTAGATGTCTCCAGCTGCCCCGCCCCCTTTCTGCCCGACGCAGCCTGCAAATCCCCTGGGCACGTTACTGCCCCCAGCTTCACCCTGTGGGTGACCTCAAGTCAGTCTCAAAGGTGGCTGCTGCTTGGCCATCAATCTAGGGGTGGGAGTGGCGAGCCCAGAGCAGCACCTTTAAGACAGTTTCTACTACACGGAACTGGACAACAGTCGCCCCCTCACCGATGCCCACCTCTTGTCACCCGGCCACCCAGGCTCTGTGCAAGGGGGGCACTGAAAGCCTATGTCACGTGCGACCACTGCGTTCGCATGCGACGGTGTAGCGGGCTTGGGCCTTGAGCTCTCCGTTTGCACTGGGCAATGGTATAGGCACATTTCTGCCCAGTTCCCTGCTCTGACGGACGCCTGGCTGATTAGAACTGGGGAGACACAGGGAGAGAAGGGCAAAGAGAAATAACAGTTGCAGCGTGTCCCAGAAAGGGAGGCAGGTTAGAGAGAAGCTGGTCTATGGTGGCCTTGTTGTTGCATTGCTGGCCCTGGCTTTTACTAGGTCACGTCTGCCCACCAGGCCTGAATGCTGCGCTGCTGCATTTCATCTGGTTCCCATCGCTGGTTGCAGCCCTAGCAGTGGGAGAAGGATCAGCTCCGTCTCGCTCCTGCTGTCACCTCTAATGACCCTGCAGAGCAGCTGGGAAGGTGAAAATCCAAGAGGCGAGCCATCTGTCTAATAACGGGGCGGGGGGATTTCTCCTATGGCACCACCATTCACCTTCAGTGCTCCACTGAGAACACAGTTAGTTCTCTTGGCAGGCTGGCAGATGGGTGGCTCTTAGCACACCAAAATGACTGGGGGGCTGGAGCACATGACCTATGAGGAGAGACTGAGGGATTTGGGCTTATTTAGTCTGCAGAAGAGAAGAGTGAGGGGGGATTTGATGGCAGCCTTCAACTTCCTGAAGGGAGGTTCCAAAGAGGATGGAGAGAGGCTGTTCTCAGTAGTGAGGAATGGCAGAACAAGGAGCAATGGTCTCAAGTTACAATGGGGGAGGTCTAGGTTGGATATTAAGAAAAACTATTTCACTAGGAGGGTGGTGAAGCACTGGAATGAGTTACCTAGAGAGGGGGTGGAATCTCCGTCCCTAGAGGTTTTTAAGTCCCGGCTTGACAAAGCCCTGGCTGGGTTGATTTAGTTGGGGTTGGTTCTGCTGTGGGCAGGGGGCTGGACTTGATGACTCCTGAGGTCTCTTCCAGCCCTAGGATTCTATGAGACTATGATTCTATGCCAGAGGGGAACTGACTCCTCCACTCACGAGCTTCCCTTCACCAACCAAGTGTAAACAGGATTCAGCCCTTATTCCTTCTAGTCAGAGCCACCCCTGAGCAGAATGAATGTTCTGTGCACCAATGTGGAGGTCATACGTGACACGGAGGGGCTGTGCAACACATCGCCTTCTTATTGGTGCACATAAAGTTCATGTGGCGGGGATGGGGCTGAGGGGTTCTGAGTATGGGAGGGGGCCCAGGGCTGCAGTAGTAGGTTGGGGTGCAGAACTGTGAGGGTTCTGTCTGGGGGTGCAGGCTCGGGGTGGGGCTAGAGATGAGAGGCTCAGGGCTGGGACAATGAGTTGGGGTGCCAGGGCTCTAGCTGGGGATGCGGGCTCTGGGGTGGGGCCAGGGATGAGGGGTTCAGGGCTGGAACAGTGGGTTGGGGTACAAGGCCTTTGGCTGGGGATGCAGACTCTAGGGTGGGGCTGGGGTAAGAGGTTTGGGGTAAAGGAGGGTGCTCTGGGGCTTCTGCAAGGAGAGAAGACTCCCCCCATCTCTTTTTCCTTGCAGCAGCACCTGGGCTGGGAGGGAATGGCACCTGCCCCCTCCGTGGTAGCTCCAGGGCTGGGGCTGTAAGATAGAGGCCCTTCCCCTGGGCCTGGTAGGTTCCAGTTGGGCTAGGCTGGGCTGTCTTGGGCGTGGCAAATCCTGGCACAGTGGCAAAGTGGGGGCTCCAGGGCCAGGCTGTGGTGGGAATGAGGGGGGCCACTGGGGCCAGGATACCCTGGCCATGGTTGCTTTCAGGCCAGGGGAGAGGCACCAGTTTGGGCTGTTCCCTCCCCTGACCATGGCAGGCCGGAGGCTGGACTAGGTTGGGGCAGCCTCCTCCAGCTAACTAGGCAGCTGCACAGCTTACAGGAAACTTAGGTCAAGGCCCAGTCCTGCTAGATCCCTTCCTCGCCATCCTAAATCCCCTCCCAGCCCAGTGCCACAAGCCTTGCTTTACCTCAGATACATGGGCAGGTGCAGAGCTCCCTCTGGAGGTGGTTTGGGGCACTACCGCATGGGTGGACTTGCCCCTGTTCAGCTGATACTGGCATCTAACTGGTTAAGCCACGGGGATGCTGCAAGTTGGAGCAGGATTCCCAGCCAAACCATGTAATCTCCCACCTCTGCAAATTGGGACTCACTTGACTAGGCGCAGAGTGTCCTTTCGGATGTTGATTAAACTCCTGAGTGTCTTCACCGGCTCCTGGGGGGGTGGGGCAGCATAAGGAAACTAGGGTGAAAAGAGAGAAAATTGAAAGAAGTTGATTTTTCTAGCACCGGGTCACCTAAGCCAAAATCACTCAGTCTGCAGCAGGCCTGGCTGCCAGCGCTTGCCATGCCCGGGGCTACAGACCTTATCTCTGCAACAGGACAGAGCCCCTTCCCCGTACCACCAACCCCAGCTTCAAAAATCAGGATTCCGGCCCCCTGAAAGTCATGAGTTGGCTTAGGCGCCAGGAGATTTTTATAAGAACAGTAACACATATTGGGTCTTCCTGTTTGCTAAGACTTCCACGGTCACATATTCCAGTTTTTGCTCGAGCCACAAAGTCCAGAGACCCACTTTGTCACTTTTACCCAGAACCCAGATTTGCCACAATCCCCTGGCTCCAGGGCCCGGGGCTGTATGAACAGTACCACACAAGTGCCACAAGCCACCACAATGGCAAGTGCCAGCAGCTGTCCCACACATGGGCCAAGTTTTCCATGCAAATCAGCGAGTGGGTGTGGTCGTAAAGTTCTAGGAAAGTGGGTTGGTTTCTGCCTTTGATTTCCTTCCCACTCCTTTGGATAGGGAGATAAAGCATCTTTGAGATTCTGGTCCATTCCCGCCCCCCATCGCTCTCCTCCCCACCAACCCTTTGCTGGAGTCTAATGTGTCCAGCATGCTAATGGTGGGTATTTTTAGACTGCTGATGCTGCAGAACACACTCTCTGATGAGGATCAGGGGACAGAGCATATTCTCTGCCTGGCTGCTATGGAATGAATACCAATTTGCCCATTTAACCAGCTGCTCCCCCAAGACATCTGGGAAGAAATGGCATCCCCATTAGCCATTCTGAGAGGTGCCGATGAAGAGCTCTCCCACTCCGGAGGGCGTCAGACTCAGGAAGGGAGGGGCCCAGGCATCCTAGATCCACACAGAACTAATGCCTGGGGGATGGCAGACTCTGCAACCGTGCACCTAGGTGACCTTGAGCACCAGAGCTGCATGCTCAGGCTGGCTGCTGCTCACAGGGATGACAGTGGGTCAGGGCAGCTCCCCTAGGTCTGAGATCACCAGGGAGTGGCCACAGGGGTGGAAAAGATGGTGGATGCTGACGGGCTCAGAGATGCAGGTCTTGGCAGCCGATTGCATAGCTCCGCCATACACTCCCCTGCGAGGTCTGCTCCTTCTCACCCACCCTGGGGCACGAGCCTCTAAAGGTGCCAGGGTTCCACAGGGCCATGGTCCAGCCCCTCTGCAAGGCTGGCTGGATGCAGAGTGGCCTCGGCTCAGCCCAGCAGCCCTGGAGAAGACTCACAATCCCTTCCACAGCTTCCCCTGACCAAGTCAGCAAAGAGGTGCAGCCAGAAAACAGAGCAAGGGGGCACAGCAGTGTAACTGCACCAACATGGCACACAGTGAGGGCAATTGGAGTGTAAGTTACACCATTTAATACCTTGTAGGGGAGCAAAGCCAGGCCCTGCTCAGTGCGAGGCCAGTTGCCATGCCTGCCATGCAGCTTTGACATTCCAGCCTCATTTCCTGGGGGCTAACAGCCTGTGTTTGCTCTTTTCAAGTTTCCATTGTACCCTGTTCTCGCCAGCGAAGACCGACCAAAGGCTGTAGAGTAGACTCAGACATGCATCAAAACACTGCAGACAAATGCTGGCAGGAGTCACACAGGGAACAGTTGGACTCGGGGATGCTCTTGGTGGCTTTGATACCATCGCGGCCAGTTGTTCTGTGTTTATTTAAATTCATGGATTAAAAAAATCTTGGAAAAAATGGATCCCATTCTGATCACAGTTGCTGGTGTAAATCAGGAGTAGTTCCTGTGTGAGACTCCGGTAAGGGACAGCAGACTCCGCCCCTGGAGAGTTCAAAGACTAGCTCTGTTAGCTGCTCTCTCTCTGTCCCTCCTTTGTTCGAGAAGACAGACAATGCCAGCTCACATACTGCAAGTGGCTTTTACAAGGCTTTGTTTGTTCTGGCTGTGAGGCTGTTCAAAAGGAAACTGGGGACCCGTGCTCCACATTCACCTTTCAGCTTCCATCAGCGACTGCACCACTCAGCAGCAGGCTGGTACATGCCTCAGACATGCACAGATGAGGCTGCTGTCACACCAGCTGGGGTTGATGCTGCCTGCACTGCCGTGGAGGTGCTATGTGCAGGGTGCACACACACTTGGGAAAACAGGAGTGAACACACTGGGACAGAGCTGTCTTTCTCCTTTGCTGCTCTATTGTGGTAGAGCACAGAGGGAGGAGAGATGCACAGTGCAAGGCACTGCACGCACCACAGAGTCCCCGCCCCAGAGAACTTACAGTTGCATTTGTTTAATTCAACTGCCAGTTCCAAACAGAGAGTGCCAGACTGCCAACTCCAGGGAGACTTTTCCCACGATAAATTTGGCACCCGACCCTCAATGTAAGTCAGTGGGAATCGGGCAAAACTCCCAGAGAGCTGTGGGACCCCAAGCCTGTGAGCCACAAAATACCTTCCTCTGCACAGACTCGCTCTCCCCCAGGAATGTTTAAAGTTATGAGTGGAATCAGCAGGGCAGGGCATGCTCCTCAAACCACACCAGGACCCCTGAATGATGCTCCCAAGCGAGGAGAGAGCAAGGTGCACAGAGGCCCCGGTCAGCAGATCTGTGCCAACAGCCTCTTTATTTGAAATGTTTTGGCGCCACCGAGTGGAGAAATTGCATTGTTACCTTAAACCACCACAATTAGGCACGGCTCTCCTAACCAGGCTGGCAACTGGACAGAGCCAGCCGTACTGGAAACAGGCATAACTCTAGTCAGTGGAGTTCCACCTTCTTCCACTCTGTTTCACCAGCTAAAGTCTCTGACTCTCCACTTGCAAGAAGTTTTCTCTTGCGGAATTTGACTGAAGCCAGGGGGATGGATTAGAAGGGACATTAGACCTGTTTGGCAAACCCGGATGGGATAAGCAGGCTGTTGTGACCCATTAATGAGGAGTCAGCCCTGGCCAAACACTCTGCTCTCATTTCATTTCATGGAACACTTTCAAGGCTGGGAGATGGCAAATCAGAACTGAAACAAACCTTCTCCCCCCAAAATGCTTTTCTATTCAAAACTGTTTCCTGCTACCAAAGAAACCATCATACCCTTGAATCCTCCATAGCTGTAATCTAATGCAAGGAAAGTGTCTTAAATGGAGGTCTCAGGTTCTGCTCCTTTCACCTCTCGTTTCATGAAATCAGGGAAGTAGAAGAGTGGAATGGACTTTGGGAAGTCATCATATCCAGTCCTCTCCCTGTCATCATATCCCACCTGTTCTTAAAAGGAGGGGATTCAACAGCCTTCTTCGAGAGCCTGTTCCAGAGCCTAATTTCCTTTCAGATTAGAACATTTTTCCTAATATCAAACTTAAATCTCCCTTAAAACAGATTATGCCCTTTAGCTCCTTACAAACTGACTGGTTAATAATTTGTTCCACTATCTTTCCAGGTATCAAAGCGAAGCTGACTGGTCTCTAATTCCCCTGGTCCTCTGTGGTCTCCTTTTGAAAGAGAGGTCCTATGCTTGCCCTTCACTGGTCCTCTGGGACCTCACACATTCTCCAGGACTTCTCACAGATAACTGCACTGGCTTGTTCCTTAAGCATCCCTAAGATCATGAGGCCCTGCTCACTTAAATACATCAGACTTACCTAAATGGTCTTTAGCCTGCTCTTTCCTTGTCTTGGCTTGCATTCCTTCTCCTTTGTTGTTAATATTAATTACACTGAGTATTTGGTCAACATTAACCTTTTTAGTGGAGACAGAAGTGAAAGGTATTAATTTACTTTACATTAATTATTAGCTCTCCTTCAACACCAAATAGTGGACCTACACTTTCCTCTCTCTCTTACTCCTAAAATATTTAAAGATAATCTTATTGCCCTGTCTGTCCCTTGCTATGTGCAACTCATTTTGTGCCTTAGCCTTTCTGAATTTGTCCCTACACACCTGAGCTATTCTTTTGCCCTCTCCATAGTAATTTGTTTCTACTTTTTGTAGGATTCCTTTTTGATTTTTAGGTCATTAAATATCTCCTTGTTGAATCATGTTATGTCTTCTTATCTTTCTTTCACATCACAAAAGTTTGTAGTTTAATGGGGTCTCCTCAAAAAACTGCCAATTCCTTTTCCCTTAGTTTTTCTTCCCATTGGACCCTACCTACCAGTTCTCTGTCTTTGTTAAAGTCTGTTTTTAAAAGATACATTACAATTGCGAAAGGTGCAAAGCAGGACAGCAAAAATTATTAGGAGTATCGATCTGTTTCCATATGAGGAGAGTGTAAAAAGAATGAGAATATTCAGGTTAGAAGAGATGACTCAGAGGGGATATGATAGACATCTATAAAATTGTAACCAGTGCAGAGAAAGTGAATCAGGAAGTGTTAGTTACCCCTTCACATAACACAAGAACCAGTCACAAAAAAAAGAAAAAATAATAGGCAGCAGGTTTAAAACAAACAAAAGGAGGCACTTCTTTACACAGCGCACTGTCAACCTGTGGAACTCTTTGCCAGTGGATGTTGTGAAGGCTAAAACCATAAGGCTACGTTTACACTGCAGGCTTTTCTTGCACAAAAATTTGCAGAGCGTCTACACTACATGCGTGTTCTTGCGCAAGTAAATTTACAGTAAAGTGTTGGAAAACAGGGCTTCTTGAGAAAGAGTTATTCCTCTCCCCATGAGGAATAAGCCCTCTTGCTCAAGAGCTCTTCCACAAGAAAGCAGTGTGGACAGGCAACAGGGGTTTCTTGTGCAAGAAAGCCCTATGGCTAAAATGGCTATCAGAGCTTTCTTGAGCAAGAGAGCGTCCACACTGCCATGGACACTCTTGCGCAAAAGCACATCTCTTCCACAAAAGCACATGGCAATGTGGACGCACTCTTGTGCAAGACCTTTTGCACAAGAACTCTTGTACAAAACAGTTCTTGCACAAGAAGCCTGCAGTGTAGACATAGCCTAACAGGCTTCAAAAAAGAATTAGATAAGATCCTAGAGGATAAGTCCATCAATGGATATTAAGCAGGATGGGCAGGGATGCCAGAAGCTGGGGTGGACAACAGGGAACTGGATTTGGTAACTGACCTGTTCTATTTATGCACTTTGAAGCACCTGGGATTGGCCTCTGTTGGAAGACAGGACTGGGCTAGATGGACCACTGGTCAGATCCAACATGGCTGTTCTTATGCTTTTTTTGAAGTCCATTGTCCTTATTCTGCTCCACGCTCTCCTTTCTCCCCCCCGCCCTTAGAATCATGAAATCTATCATTTTGCAATCACTTTTACCCACATTGCCTTTCCCTTTTTTATTCATTACCAATTCCTCCCTTTTGGTGAGAATCAAATCTAAAATGGCTTTGCTTCAGTTACCTCCTTCACATCCTGAAACAATGGGTTCACTCGGAAACCGGCCATCATGCAGCCCATAAGTGGTGGGTCTCTTTTGGAGAGGGAGGCTGTGTCTCCACAAACACCCTAGTGTGGCTCCACCCACACTCCATCCCCTGGCCAAGCCCCCTCCAGCTGTTCCCAGAACTGGCCAGCCTGCCTCCCACGGGCTCTCAGGGCTGCTGATGCTGTTCCCGCTAATTTTTCCCACTCCTGAGCAGAATGAATTTTCTAATGTGGACCAATGTAGAAGTGATGTGCAACATGTGGGAGTTGGGCCCGGGGTTCTGAGTGAGAGAGGGTTCAGGGCCGGGGCAGAAGGTTAGGGTGAAGGGTGAAAGGGCTCTAGGGTGAGGCTTGTGATGGTCCCCCTATGTTTTATGAAAATTGGCTTATGAATATTAATATGCATAAATCAGTGATGCTTTAAACAAAATGCCTCATGTAACCTATCCATTTTGATGTTACAATCAGTTGGATCTGTATATCCCATTTTGGTGTATGTAGCATTCCTGTCTGAGAAGTTAAAAATATGAAGTATGAGACTATTTATAGTATTCAATGTGCTAATGAGAACCATTACTGGTTCACCCCCCAAGCCTTAATGATTGGGCAATCAGCTTAGTGACTGGTAAACAGCCTTGTTTGTCCTGTAAGTCCAAAGGTGATTGGACTAGTAAGACATGTGACCATACCACCTGGTACCATGGAGGGAGGGAGGGAGGGAGTGTGTGTGTGTGGACCATTCCACCTGGTACCATGGAGGGAGGGAGGGAGGGGGTGTGTGTGTGTGTGTAAAGGTTCCTGGGGGAAAGACCATTTAAGCAATGGGAAGCCATCAGCCCTTGTCTTTGGCTGGAAAACATGGAAAAGATACAAAGGGCTAGAGACCCAGGTCAGGGCAAAAAAGTCTCGGACCTGAAGATTACAGTGGTTCTCAAAGTGAGGTCTGCAGACCACTAGTAGTTTGCAGCCATCTTACAGGTGGCCTGCAGGAAGGGCACCAGGGCTGGCCTTACCACGAGACAAACTGAGGCGGCCGCCTCAGGTGCCAGACTGGGGGGAGGGGTGCCACTAGAACCCAGAGAATTGAGACCTTTCAAAGTTTTAGCCCAAGCAAGGAGGTATGGGGGCATCATTTGAGCTCCCCACCTCAGGTGCCAAAATGTTGTGGGCTGGCCCTGAAGGGCACCCCAAAATGGCATCTCTCTAACCACCTCCCTGTGGGCCGAGGTCTGGCTGCTCGCTCTCTCTGGCAGCTCAGGGCACATGCAGTGTCCCCCAATGGCAGCCCACCCCTGCCAACGGTGCCTCGTTACCGGCTACAGCTCACACCACAGCATAGCACCCCACACCCACCCGGCCCAGTGAGACCTCACAAGACTGGGATGGGTGGGGGGGAAGAGGAGGCAGAAGTGATGCCCAGAATGACAGCGGACTCAGGAAGTGCATCACGGTGGCAGCCGGGTCCATGAGCAGGCATTGTGAACGCCGGAGTGGGAGGTGAGGGAGGGGTGGAATGAACCATTTCTTCATTGCTCCAGGCTGGGACTCTTCATTGGTCCACAGCAACTCAGAGCACACGGCTTGGCTCCCTCCCTCTCCCCTGTATCATCCGGGTCCAGTCGCTCTGGGCCCCAGGGAGCGGCATGTTTCCATGGGGGTCCCTCCTACCCTTATTGGGACCCTTAGAGCCAGGCTGCCACGGATCTGTGCCTCTGGCCAGCTGCGGGAGGAGGGCAGCTCCTTAGGGAAGGCAGTGGGGGCTTCCTCCCTAGGGAGACTGGGAGCATTACGCAGAGAGATTTAGCAGCTGCTTGTCCCCTCCTGTGGACCAGTGACCAACCCTGCCTCCTCCCTTGCTGGGGGAACAGCAGCGCAGTGATGCACTGTACAGAGGCTTTCCCTGCTGCTCCCATTGGCCGAGAGTAATGGGGGCGCAAAGCCAGGTAAACACCCCCCCCTCATGCCCAGACCCCTGCCCCCCAATCCGCCTCACTCCCTACCCTCTCCCCACCAAGACTCTGCACCCCCAGCTTGCTCCCACACCCTCCCTTTCTCCTGCACCCTCCCTTGCACTTGCTCCCTTCTCCCTGGCCAGACACCCGATTCCCAGCCTGATCCTGGAACTTTACCTCCCACGCAGACCTTGCACCCTTACCCATTCCTCCACCCCACCTTCTGCATCCCCATCCCTATCCCACTCGCTGGCAGCCTTGTCCCTCACACTGAATCCCTCATTTTTGTCCCCACCCCAGAGCCTAAGTGGGTCCACAAAATCCATTAACTCCAGAACTCCAGAAAAGTAAATCTGGCCTATAGGAAGTCCTGAGCTTCAGTCCTCCCTGTCCCTTCCCCTCATCCTGTGGGGCTGGAGCACCACAGTGAAGTGAGGTGTCTCAGCTGGGGGCCACATCAGAGAGGGCTGGGGGTTTTTGGAGGAGTTTTTTTGCTTCTCACTTGTGTGGTCCCCAACTGATTTTTCTGTGGGTCAGTGGCCTCCAAACCAAAAAAGGTTCCCCATCTCTGCCATAAACAAAGAAAACATTGTAACCTTTTTTGTTGGACATAAATTAATATTTTACTTTTTACTTTATTTAAAATGAAGTTTGATAGACTAACATGAGAAAGTTAAAATGCTTAATCTAACCATTCTCTCTAGCTGCAGCACTAGCAAAATGGCTCCGGAATAATTATGTAATTAACAGTGAGTTTCCATTAGCAACTGGTGGTCCACAGAAAGGTTTGCATTTAGCCAGGTGGTCCACAGGCCAAAAGGTTTGAGAACCACTGGCCTAGAACAAGAATAGTTCTTTAGGGTAAGAATTTGCTTGGAATAAGCTTTTTAGTGAAACAGCACTAGCTATGCATTTTCTTTTCACTTTCACTAAGAAACTTACTTTGATCTGTCTGTTTTCCCGTCCAATCACTTAAATCCTACTGTTTGTACTTATAAAAACACTTTAGTTTTCTATTGGGCCCAGTGTAAATAATTGTTACTGGGGGGGGGGGGAGGAATGACCAGTGTGCATCTCCCTCTTTCATTGATAAAGAGGGCAAACATCCTTATGAACTTTCCTTGTGTAAAATGTTTACACAAAGATGGATTTATTTGGGGGTTTGATCTCATTGCGGGGCTGGTCTCCTGGGTGCTATGCCCTAGAACTGCATTCTCCCAGAGCCGAAATGGTTCAGTGTGTGCATTGCTGTGCAAGGGGGTGGTAACCCCAACTCCGTGCCTTGTCTGGGGAGAGACTAGAGGATCAAGCCCAGCAGGATCCCTCCTTCTCCTACACATAGCAAGGAGCCCTTACTGCTTCTCCAGTGGTGCTGCACAGCCCAGAAAGCAGGAAGACAGGTGTCAGTGAAGTGATCAACACACCAGGGAACAATCCCAAGGGGTCCTCTGTGATCACACCCCATCACAGGGCTGGTGTTGAGGGACTCAGAGCTGGAACAGAGGGTTGGTGTGCAAAAATCTCTAATGGGGGTTGCATGCTCTGGGGTGGGGCTGGTGAGATGGGTGTGCAAGAGGCAGCTCCAGATTTGGTGCAGAGCTCAAGGCTAATGTGCAGGAAGGACTACAGGCTTGGGGTTGGAGGTGTGGGCTTTGGAGTGCAGGAGGGTGCTCATGACTGGGGAAGGGTTCAAGGTGAGGCAGAGTGTTGGGGCCTGGTTTATCTGGGCATCTCCCTGCTGGGGCTTAATTGCCTCTGTGAGGGACTTAATGGGAAGCCACATGGTCATGCAGATTAGGGGAAACGTAGGCAGCTGGTGTTGGGGCTGCACTGCCCTCCAGGTGCTCACACTGTACCGCTCAGTGTCTGGGACTGGCTGCCTGGAGCACCAGGGCTGGTGGTGCAGCACTAGAACTGCTCTGGGTTCCTGTGGGGGACAGAAAGGGGGTGGAAGGGCTTTTGGACTCAAGGAGAGGGCCAGGGGCCAAGCCTCCCCTGGTGGCCAGGTCACCACTTGCCCATGAGGCATCCCTATTTAGCTCATGCTTTTCCCCCACCTGCTTTGACTCTCAGCCTGGCATCAGTTTCACACTTTCCAATTCCACTGTTTTCTGCAGAACTGGATTCATACACTGGTAGGTCTGTGCAGAGAATCGACCCGTCTAGGTAGTGCTGAGTTGGCAATGAAAGAGGTGCCAGGGGCTTAAGCAATCAGATGCTGACACTGAAACAATTGTTTTACTTTTGTAACTGCAAGCCAAGAGGTGCTGGAGTTATAAATTGCCACACCTAGAGGTGCTGGGCTTGGCCCTGGCACAAATTAAGCACTACATCTAGGTTAGTTCTTCAATTACACCTGCATCAAGGAAGAACAGCAAGAGAGCTTGCATAAGAGAAAGCATAACATGCACATCTCCTCTAGTAGGCTACAGGGACTCCAGAACAGGATGGCTGACATGGAAATCTAAAGGGGCAATAAACAGATGTAAACAGGGTCTGAAGGAATGCTTTTCTTACAGCTAGTTGGCAGGAAAGAGACCCTGGGGTGTGTGTATGTAAATACAATTTGCTCCTGCTCTGCATAGATCTGTTGGATATTCAGCAGATGGAGTGGTATTTTGCTCAGTGTAATCAACTCAATTTGTGACCCAACACCAGCTCTCTTTGTATTAATTGCAGGGAGAGCTGAAATATGGCTACCAACATTTGTAATTTTGTGGGATTAGAGAAAAATAGGACTGTGCTACATTATTCCAAAGGAAAGGACTAAGCAGAAAGAGCTTTGCTAAGCAGGGGATTGACTTTCAAAGCTCTATAAGAGTTGGGGGAAGGTCTTTCTGGTTATGAGGCTGCATACTCTCCTTTGTCTACACTGGTTTGCTCTGTTTCTCACCCCTGTTCAAAGAACACAGCTAAATAGCTATCATGAAGAGTGTCTCTTCTTATGATAATTGTGTTGGAGTTGTATTTCTGCTACTCTGCCTGCAAAGAGTGAAATCACTGGGAGCTGAAATCACTTAAGGCTGATGGGCTGAAATGAAGTCACAGCCAAGAGATGGATGACAGCAGATTGTGACTGACAGCTAGTAGGGGGCACTGGAGCAATGCGACAAGTAGCCAGCAGCATGGCCAGCAAGGCGGCAGTGGAGTGGTGAGATGCATGGCCAGCAGGGCGGCGGCGGAGAGGTGAGATGAATGGCCAGCAGGGCGGCGGCGGAGAGGTGCAATGAATGGCCAGCAGGGCGGCAGGGGAGAGGTGAGATGAATGGCCAGCAGGGCGGCAGCGGAGAGGTGCAATGAATGGCCAGCAGGGCAGCGGTGGAGAGCAGTGAGCAGGCGGGTGGTGAGTGACCAGCTGAGTAAGATGCCACTTTACTTCCCCCCCTCCCACCGGATGGGAGGTGAACTCTGCAGAGGCACCTCTGAACTCTGGTCTGCCCTGACCAAGGGCAGTGACTGTGAGCAGGATGCAGAGAAGGGTTGGGCACATGAAGGGGACATTTACATTGCTGGACTTAAGAACCCGAGAGGAAAAGGACACTGTCCAACCTCACTGGGTGGGATTTTTGCTCCTGCTTTAGGTTTATGAACCCTGTTTGTGGTGTTTTCCCGAATTAATGCCAACTTTCTTCCCTCTCTTTTACTATGCTTCTTTTCTACACTCAGACTCTGTGCTTGTGTAACCACCACCAGGCAGATTTGAACCTGGGATCTCTGAAGTGGAGTATAGGAGCCTCGACCCTCTGAGCTAAAAGCCTGCTTGCTCCCAGCCTCTCCTGTAGAGATCTCTTAATCTTAACTGTTGCTGTGGTCTAGGTACCACTTGCATTGCTCAGTAACCAGACTAGGGCTATGTCTACACTGGCGGCTTCTTGCGCAAGAATATCTTGCACAAGGCTTCTTGTACAAGAAGTCTTGAGCAAGAAAATGTCCACACTGCCATGTATGAGCTGTGCTTTTGCACAAGAGCACCCATGGCAGTGTAGACGCTCTCTTGCGCAAGAAAGCTCTGATGGCCATTTTAGCCATAGGGCTTTCTTGCGCAAGAAATCCCTGCTGAGCGTCCACATTGCCCTCTTGTGCAAGAGCTCCTGCGCAAGAGGGCTTACACCTGTTAAAAAAGAGTGTAGCTCGTGCGCAAGACGCCCTCTCTTACCATGCCATACTGTAATTTCCTTGCGCAAGAGCAGGCGGGCAGTGTGGACGCTCTGCGGATTCTTGCGCAAGAACGGCCTTACTTGCGCAAGAAGCCACGAGTGTAGACATAGCCTAGGTGTGTGGGTTACCTACTTCCCCTAGGTGAGGAAGCATGTCCCAAGCTTCAGAGACCCAGTTGAGATCCTGGACAAGCCCCCACTTGTAGCCGCCACCAGGCGGATTTGAACCTGGGATCTCTGAAGCAAAGTATTGGAGCCTTGACCCTCTGAGCAAAAAGCCAGCTGGCTCCCAGCCCATGCTGTAGAGGTCTCTTGATCTTAACTGGTGCTGTGGTCTTGGTACCACTTGCATTGCTCAGCGACCACACTAGGTGCGTGGGTTACACTTGCAAGTAGGGAAGCACTGCCTCTCCGAGGCACCCAAGGGTGGGGTGTGAATTTCTCAGAGTACTGGGTGGGGGCTTGAGTCAATTCTGTGTTGGATGGATAGAAAGGAGCCCCTAGATCAGGGGTGGGGACCCTCAGACCCAGGGGCTGGATGCGGTCCCTCCAGCTTGTCTGAATCTGTCCCCCAAGGCTCAAGGCCCTCCCCCAGCATTAAGGAGCCTCCACTGGTGCTCCTTCTCCCCTCCCACTGCAGGGCTGGAGCACACATTTCTAGTAGTCTGGGCCCCTGTAGGCTCTGGTGTGTGCGGAGAACATGGGGAGCATCTTTCTCCTTCTCAGGGTTGTTTGTTTTTTTAGCTTCTCACTTGTGTGCGGATCCTGACTGATTTTCTATGGGTCAGCAGCCCCTGATCCAAAAAAGGTTCCCCAGCCCTGCCTTAGATCTTGAACCTGGCCGGCTGCTGCTGGCTCCACCTGGCAGAAAGGTTACACAAGAGTAAATTCTACAATTCCCCAGCTTGCATCATTCCAGTCTCATCACCACTTTGGACTGATTCTGGCCACACTTCCGGAAGATTCCCACCACTGTAACACTGCTGATCTCCTTGGAGTGTCTCCTGGTTTTCACCATTGTAGCAAGCAGACTCCAGTCCTTTATTCTGTTGCGTTAAATCAGCTCTGTGCTAACACAGCTATGTCTAGAGCTTGAGGTGATTGTATTAAAGAACATTTTTTCCTGTTAGGCCAGTAAGTGATTTGCCACTGGAAGCTTGTTCCATTTTGCTGATCACAGGGAAGTGGAGACTTCAGATCCAGTCTGAGGTGATAAAATATCAGAACTCATTAGGGCAGACAGCCCGTGAGCCAATCAGATCTCAAGGCTCCCAGCCAATGACAATGCCCATAAACTTTTTTTCCCCCTTTGGCTCTCAGACATCTTTACATTTCACCATCCCCACTGCCACAGCCTGAAGGAAGCAAAAGGTTGCTGAGTCATTAACTTCAAGCTAATGAGCTTTTTAATGAGTCATGAGAACTAAATGGAAACCCTGAAGTATTGCTAATTTCATCTGGAACCAAATGGCAGAGAAGAGAGAAATTTGTGCCGCATGATTGCTGCCCCTGTCTTCCCGGCTATTAATATAAACGTCTCTGGGCACCCGGGATGGAAATGGCACTCTGCAGCTAATTTAACAGCGCTGTTGGACAGCTGCTCCATTCTCTCACGGCTCAGCTTCAAGGAAACCCCAAGAGTTGTGCCAAAGCCACACTGCACTTGAAGCACATGCTCTGATCTCTCGAAGCAGCAGTGAGCGTTAGAACCCATGTTAGAAGCAGTATTGCTTAGCGTGGTTAAAGCACAGGTCCAGGAAGCAAAAGATTAACTGTATCTAGACTAGAGAAGTGAACCAGTGGGATAGGACTGGTGTAGGTCAGCTCAGTATGGCTGAACTGGGCATGTTATTTCAAATGCAGTTTGTATCCTACAGCTATGCTCATACTCTATGTACTAGAGCCACACGGACCTCTGGGTAGCTAGCCCACAATTATCAGCATAATTCCCAACATTTTGATTTTGATAACATCTCATTTTCTGAGAGAAAACTGTTCTGCCCCACTTTTCTTGACCAGCTCTACTTATAACCAAGTTTATAAAAAGGTTTTTTAAAAAGGCCACGAGCATTGTAAATAACACTGAATGACTTGCTGTGACAGTTTATCACGTCGAATAGAACTGAAACTAGAGTTGGTTGGAAAATTGTGAGGTTTCCTCCAGAAGATTTTGATCATTTTTTTCAAGTTTGTCAACTGCCCTTTCCTCCTCCCCGCCCCCAGATTCCTAGATTTTCCAGAGAAATATCAAAAACCAATGAGTAGCCCCAATTGTTATATAGAAAAATGTGTTCAGTTGAAAACACAAGTTTCCATTACAAAAAAACAATTTCAAGGAAGGTTTGTGATGAGCCTTTATCAGAGCCACTTGACTGTGTTTCACAGGCCCTGTACTTCTAACAGCTAGGGAAGGATCTCCTTTAGCTCAAGTGGGAAGGGCCTGTCCTCTGGGAGTGACCCTGCAGTTCTACCCCTTACATCACTATGAAGTTCCAAGTGGCAACAAGGTGCAGCACAACAGAGAACATCTGAGTGACCCAGGATGTGTCACACAAAGTAATTCCTTTTTTCAAATGAGAGGGGAGACCTTAGACTTATTCCTTTCCGATAAAGAGCATTTCCTCTGTGCTCACAAATCCACTGAGGCTCATATCCTAAGAAAAGGCAGCTTCGGTTATTTAATTAGTTTGGTTGCTAATTAGGGGTTGGGGTGGAAGAGACCCCAGCAGGCATCAAGTCCAACCCCCTGCTAAAAGCAGGACCAATCCCAGCTAAATCATCCCAGCCAGGGCTTTGTCAAGCTAGGACTTGAAAACCTCTAGGGATGGAGATTCCATCACCTCCCTAGGTAATCCATTCCAGTGATTCACCACCCTCCTAGTGAAATAAATTATACCATGTGGTATAATAAAGAGGCAGCACATTGAAATAATACAGCTATAACCTTAAAGTCAAATATCAAAGTTTGTCACATCCATGTGAACTTTCAGAGTCTGGAAGAAGTTATCAGTTTTACCCTGAGGGCCCGGTTTAATTACAGCCTTCTTGTAACAAGCACATGGGGTTTGGGACAGGAAACAAGCATGTGATTGGGGTTGTACACTTGGTTTCAATGCCTTCATGAACAGTCCTGGGGAAACTCCTCTCTAGCCTTGTTTCAGGGCAGGTACTTTAGCAAAACCTGCCCTGGTACAAGGTGAGCATGGCCCATAGAGAAAATCCTCAAGCAACTTCAATTGCTTTGCATGGCCTGCAATCCCTGCATTGTACAGCATGTCTTTTGTTACTACTGATTCACCAACAGCCAAGACAGCCGGTTGCATTTCGAACCCCGTAAAGACAGCTTTCTAAACCAATCAGAGCTGCTACATCAGCCTGATACAGTTACTGAAATAACACCAAGGCCTATTAGCTGTAGAGGTGGGCTCAGGGCCCCAGAATGCAGTTCTGGATCTACTAGCTGGTGTCAACAGGACCTTTGTCATACAGTTTCTTTGCCTCTCAGACTCATTAGTAATTAGCTTATCTGGCAGGGAGCTTTTGACTGAAGGGGCTTTGTACCCATGGAAATCCACAGGACTTCCTGCAGGAAAAATTGACTTCCAGGAGCCATTGTATTTAAGGGGCTGTTGAAACATCTTTATAGAAGATGAATCTGGTCTTTAGAGACAATCACGCAGGTGAGTGCATCTTTCCCAATCTATTTCTGAGGATGTTTAACATGGAAACAACGGGGCCAGTTTCAAAGCTTTACCAACCACCCCATCCCCTTCCTTCTGCAGTGACTTTTTTCTTCCAGTGGGAGTCAAGCATGCTCAGCACCAGTCAGGACATGGTCTGTAGAACATCTGCTGCAATTGGACAGTAGAAAAACTGTCTCATGATGGAGGATTCCAAGCCACAGAACTGGTTTAACCCCCTCGCTTCATTGACTCAAAATTGAAAAAGGCCCAGCATGGCTTGCTGAGATATGCTGTGAACACACCAGCTCTGGGGGACACAGTCACGTTCAATCACACACACTGAGTTAGCAGTCATCAGAGACGGGCCCAACCAGGCTACAAAGTGTGGATCCATCTTCAGATTCAGAAGCTTCCCAGGGAGATTTGGATGCCCCCCCATTGTAGAAAGAGGGAACTGAGAAAATTTACATCAGGGTTTGATTCTGGAAAAGGTCCACAGCACTTGCGGGAATTTGAAGCCTGGGTTTTCTGTCGTCATCCACCCTTAGCTTTCTGAGACTTTATAAAGGAGGCTGCTGTTAATTCCATCACTGGAATGAGACAATCTACTGAAATCCACTCCCTGACGTGTGTCCTGTTTGTACTGCATCTGAGCAGTACAAATCTAAGAAACCAGAACCAGACCCAAACAGAGTAAGATCCATGCTACGTATGTAACACTAATAGGTGGAATCGAACCTGGGCCTGCTGGAGCTTAGTGTATGAGCCTCTACTGCTTGAGCAAAAAGCCAGCTGGCTCTCAGCTAAGGCTGTGAGCAAACTCATTCTCTCTCTCTGTAAGGGTACGTCTACACTACATGGCTCCGTTGACGGAGCCATGTAGATTACCTTTGTAGACATAGGAAAATGAAGCAGCGATTTAAATAATCGCCGCTTCATTTAAATTAAAATGGCTGCCGCGCTGTGCCGATCAGCTGTTTGTCGGCACAGCGCTGCAGTCTGGATGCTCCGCGGTTGACATCAAAGGCATTTGTCGACCTCCCCAGTAAACCTCATCCCACAAGGCATACCAGGGAGGTCGACAAATGCCTTTGATGTCGACTGCAGAGCGTCAAGACTACCGCGCTGTGCCGACAAACATCTGATCAGCACAGCATGGCAGCCATTTTAATTTGAATGAAGCAGCGATTATTTAAATCACCGCTTCATTTTCCTATGTCTACAAAGGTAATCTACATGGCTCTGTAGACGGAGCCATGTAGTGTAGACGTACCCACAGTGGTGTAAGTACCACTACCTGGGACAGTGAACCACACCCAATAGGTGTGTGGGTTACACATACATAGTACTGACAAATCCTGGGCAGGGACAGGTGCCAACTTGCCACGCCAAGCGGGCTCTCCCACGTACAGCTCGAAGGACAAAGCGTGGATGCTTAGCACTGCTGATGCAGCCTATGCAGAGCCAGAGAAGAGAAAGTCAAGCATCTGAAACGCTCGGGCAGTGCCAAGATAAAACGCTGCAACCAGCAGGGGCAGACAAATGACACTAAGTGAGCTTAAAAGTGTAGGTGAGTGAGCAATTATGGGGCCCAAATTTCCTGCTGGCATGAACTGCCTTATTAGCAAGAGATAAAGAGATCCTGGTGGAGGGAGGGTTTGTCAATGTACGTAGAGAAAGAGAGAGCTGCATTCTCCATGCTGGGTGGCACATTTTCAGTCTCTATTAGCTTCTGTCTCTGGTCAAGGAGTCATCACATGAAATGGATCAGGGCAGCCAATCATGATCAATATCACAAAGGAGGAGATGGGAGCCAATGTCCTGTGTAGAACTGGAGCAAGAGAAAGGTATTATAATGTTGTTTTCCAGCATCAGCATGTTTCTGCTGCCATCCAAGATGCAACTGCAGCCTGTGTAGGCATACCCAAGCTAGCTTTGATTAGCCAGCTCAAATCGCAGCAGCAGTGAGCTGCCCTACTATGGACTATACAAAGGACCCTGGGAATGTATTTGAGTAGTTACCCTGTGCTGCCTCAGTTTCACTGCTGTCATCATTCAAGCCAACTAGATGGAAGCTAGATCCAGTGTGTTTACATGTGCTGCAGTCAGACCTCTGACTATAGTGTAGAGACAAACCCTTGGTGATGCATTATGAGAATACATGGAATAGAGAGAGCTGTGATAAAGAGTTAAAGTCCCATCTCAACAGAGCTGGATCTGAGCCACAAAATTCAGCATTGGGTGTGTAATCTCTGTGACTTCAGGGCCTTTAGGAGACAAGTGCCAGCAAAATTCAGATCTGGATTGGGCTTTGGTTTAGGCCCATCTCTGTGAGATTGTTCTCTCCTATGTATCATGAGACCGAGTCACTATTCTCCCAGTGGAAGGACTAATGCTAACAAGAATTGGACAGGGATTTGTGCAGCAATTGTGAACTTCAGAGATACTCTTCATAACAGGAAAATGCTAGTGCTTAGGAGTGAATGACATGAGGAAGCATTTTGGGTGAGTTGCTTTGTGAAAGTGTTCAGTTTCACACCCACAATAACTGGACTTTTCATGAAATTTTACACCCTACATTTGCATGTCAAAAAGGGGGCTTTTCACAGGGTTTTTCAACTTATTTTCAAAGTCACTTCTTCTAACAAGACCACAGCTTCACTCAAAAATTTGCCTATTTATACATTATTTTATTTTTCAGTCCCAGAAATAGCTTCCTGAAACACGCAACTGTCAAAGACAAAAGCATACAAAGCCTTCAATAAATGTTTTGTGTGTGCAAAAACAGACCAGTTTCTTATATTACAGTGAAACACAGAGAAACATACATGCTGATCATTCTTATTTTTCCTGCAAAAATGTTGTACATCTCCATGAACAATACATTTCCTAATTTGCACATCTCTGCCTCCTTAGATTTCCAGTTCAGCTCTTTCATAGAATATAGTTAATCACGATAAGACTGTGTCCATTGACTTTGAATGCCTTATCACCCTATGACTCATGACAACACTAGCAAAGCACCAACTACATGGGCAAGGAAGGAATTTTTCCCCAGGTCAGGTTGGCAGAGACCCTGGGGTTTTTTCACCTGCTTCTGCAGCATGGGGGCATGGTCACCTTCAGGTTTAAACTAGAGTAAATGGTGGATTATCTATAACTTGAAATCTTTAAATCAAATCAAGATTTGAGGACTTCAGTGACTCAGCCAGATGTCCCGGAGCTATGAGTAAGGGGGTGTTGAGGTTCTGTGGCCTGCGATGTGCACGGGGCAGATTAGATCAGTGGTTCTCAAACTATTTGCCATTGTCAGCCACACGTGCAGCTCTCTGTGTGTTATGTGGGCCACATCCACACAATATAAATATGCACTACCTGAGGGTGTCACATCGGCCACAACTATGTGCTGATCGGATTGTAAGTGGCCTGTTGTCAGAGAATCACAGGACTAGATGATCCCTTCTGAGCTTCAAGTCCATGAATCTGAGCAGGCTGCCAATAAGGTGCCTCCTTCCCTATCAGTCTCTCTCTCTCTCTCTCTCTGGCTCATGGGCCAGGTACAACAGCAGGGCTGAAACTACACTGTACTCGGGAGAGGGGCAATAACAATGGCAGCAGAAAACCCCTTTCCCTCCAATCCCTTTGGCCAACATGAATCTTGGCAAAGCCTTTACCGGCAACGGTTTCATCTGGTCAATGGCATAGTGGTAGCTTGGTGATTTGTGTTCATATCCACACATGGCCTCTCCCACCATCAGGGTCTCCCCTCCCTGTGTCCTACAGTAAATCTACAGGGCCACAGTCGGTGTTCCTTGTCAGCTGAGCACTTGGGGGGCCGCCCAGGAGAAATTCACATGCTGCCCAACTCATTAGAAGAGTGCCCACAGCTGGCAACATGTGTGTCTACTGGTGGTGCACCTCTGCATGTGCCTCGGTGCACATAACATTTACGCTGTCCGTGGATAGAAAAATGAGAGGGTACATTGTCAAAGCAGATGCCCCTCCTCAATGCACAAGGTAGGCATTTGATATGGCCCTGGTTATGTCTCTAAGAACCCCGCATGCATTCATGCAGCATTTAAAGAGCAATTTCCTGCCCTGACATTGACTTGCCTCCACTAAAATCCCACCTCAAGGTTCTTCCGTGCCCTCTGCTCCTCCCACTGTAGGCCAGCGTTACAATTCCCCTTTGGTTTACTCCATCCATAAAGCACACAACATTCTCCACCTAGGAACAACCCCCGCCCCTCCAAATAACAGCATTGGCCACAAACGTTTGGCAAGTCTGGCAGGCTCCCAACAGTCTCTGACATTTAACGCTCTGCTGAGCTCTCCGGCAACGCGGCAAACTCCGGCTTTCGAGAGCCTTTGGAGAGGATCAGAGACACTGCACGGCTGTTCTTTAAATAAATCCAGACACACAGAACCAAAGGGAAGGAGGCGGCAGGGGGAGAGCCAAAGCTTGTCTAGACTAATCTGCATCAAGTTGTCAGGCTTCTGTGTGAGCCTCCTTCCCGCTTCCACGTTAAGGATGAATATTTATCCTGTCAGCGTTCATGAGCATCCAGTAAATACTGCAGAACACCTTCGCTTCTGCTGGCACAAACCTGACTCCTCAGACCTATAGGTTGTGCTTTAGGTGTCAGCCACAGCCCAGTGCTGCCAGGGCATGGATGGGGACGTGATGCATAAGGACTTGTACTATAAGCCAGTCAAGGGTTCAGGGAAAGCATTTGGAAGTGATAAGGGGAACACTGCAGGAATGCACCCCATGCCCGGCTTTCTTGGATGGTGTGGAGTAAGTTCAGTGACAGTCGGCAGTATCATTGGGCGTACATGCCATTGTCGCCAACTGAACAAGCAACAGACCTTAGGGTCAGTGGATGGACAGCGAGTTTTGTGTATGGAGGAACCCTGCAATGCCACCTCCTAGTCATTTCAGGATCCACTTCAAAGCCACCCTCCCTGCTTTTAAAATGCATCATAAAATTTGTTCAATCCTACCCTGTCTAAGGAGCATCATTGCTGTAACCTCCACGTGCCTCCAAATTACTGATGCCCTGTGAAGTAGGGAAATATTATTGACCCGCTGGTGCAGGTGGGGAACTAGCACACCAGGCAAATTAAATGACTTGCCCAAGATCACACTGGAAATTTGTGGTTAAGACACAGAATCAAAACCATGTGTCCAAAGTCCCAGTTCCAAGATCCACCCACAAGGCCTGCCTCTCTTCTCTCCCACCATCCAGTCTTGCCAGGCGATAGGTCTGCCTGCACCCATGGGCTACTCTACCAGAGCTAGCATCCAGCTAGTGTGGGTAAGAACAACAACAAAGACAGCTCAGCATGGGCAGTACAAGCCTTGGGTATGTACTTGGCTTGCCAGCCTATTCTGAAGCCTGCACTTCAGAATTGGTTGAGGAACAAAAAACAAACAAACAAATAAACAAAAAGGACACTGTGCCTTTAAATCTCCTTGTCCCCATCAGACATGGCAAGGGAAGAATGTCCTTGTCGGCCTTCCAACTGAGAAAAATAGACAGGGGCCACAAATACCAGACCGTCTGGGCAAAAACTGGACATGTGGCAACTGACCTACACTTATTGGACTCAAGCTAGCGCAGCCCTTGCACTGCCTTTGCTAGGTGGGCAGACCCTCACTGCAGGAGCCTTCTCTGAATCTCCTGCCATGAGGAAGTGCCATCCATCCAATTTCAGAACCCCACTTCACAGTCTCTCTTTTCCTTCTGCTCCCACTCACAGGCTGTAACTCAGAGGTGCACAATAAGCAGCCTGTGGGCTGGATGTGGTTTGCAAGGGTTAGCTCCTGGCGGGCTGGCAGGAGCTTTATTTACCCAAGAGTCTGCAGGCACAGCCACTTGCAGCTCCTGTAGCACTGCAGCCAACGAGAGCTGTGCCTGCGGACACTCGGGTAAATAAAGCTCCTGCCTGTCCGCCAGAG
The DNA here is from genome assembly GCA_032595735.1 of Pelochelys cantorii. Taxonomy (NCBI): domain Eukaryota; kingdom Metazoa; phylum Chordata; order Testudines; family Trionychidae; genus Pelochelys; species Pelochelys cantorii. Next base: position 20,261,803 of record CM064344.1, read on the forward strand.
GCTAACCCTGACAAAGCTGCTTATTGCCCACCCCTGCTGTGACTATTCATTCGGGAGAGCTCTACAAAGAGTTTTAGGAGACAATACTCTGCCTGCTGAGACAGTTCTGCAAAACAACTGCCTGAGCCTAGGAGCAGGGAGGGGAGAGAACCAAACAACCTCACTCCTGAAGTCAAACTTTGTGACTAGCTTGTAGAAAGGGCCAAACCAGAACTCCAGCTCCAATCACCTGAACCTGGGAAACATGGCGCTAAAGCAATGCTCTGCAGCTCAGGCCCATCGTTAATGAAGAGCAAACAAAGTAATTTCCTGAGTTGGAAAGACGGTGTTGATTCTTTCCAAGCCCTTTGTTTAGTCTCTACCGCATCTGACATCTAGGTTCCTCCCTCAAGGAATCGTGCATGGTGGGCAGTTTATAGGCTTTTACTGTAATCAGGAGGATTTCTTGCAATCCCTGCTGGAGAGAAAAAATGCATTGGGATTAAGGCTGAATTTCCATTCTAATGGGGAAACTCGCTGGCTGTGGGACTCCCTCTGATTGTAAGACACAGCTAAATCCTGGTGCAACCTTTCCCTCCCTCAGCACTGCATTGCACTGCTGTCCTGAAAGCTCAATGTGATGTGGCGCAGCACTAGGGTGCTCTCCCTTACCTGACACATTCATTCAGCAACAAGGCAAGCAAAGTCTTCCTGATTCATAGCTATTTAAGTGCTTGTGTGAAAACAGACAGTACCGTGAGGAAAGGGGCTGTCCCTGTTTGTAACAGCACCTAGACAGTGGGCACCTGGACGATGGATAATGCAAATAATAATGGTGCAATAAGAATCATAGAACTGGAAGGGACCTCAAGAGGTCATTAAGTCCTGTCCCCTGCACTTGTAGCAGGACCAAGCACCATCTAGACCAGGGGTGACCAACCCGCAGCTCACGAGCCTCATGTGGTTCTCCCCCCCCTTAAAGTGCGGCTCGTGAAGCTGCCCCTGCGCCCCTAGAAACGGCCCCTGTGCTCATCAGCAATTCAAAATGCTCAACAACTCTGGGGTTGGTGGGGAGCTCTTCCTTTTTTTTTTTTGCTCAACAACTCGAGGCAGGGGAGCGGGGCGAGAATTCTGGTGCGGCTCTTCGCATTTTTTCCACCGCTGTTTTGGTTCTCTTCGTTTAAATGGGTTGGCCACCCCTGACCTAGACTATCCCTAACAGGTGTTTGTCTAACCTACCCTTAAAAATTTTCCAATAATGGAAATTCCACACCCTCCCCAGGCAATTTATTCCAGTGCTTAATCACACCCTGACAGTTAGGACGTTTTTTCCCAATGTCCACCCTAAACCTGCCTTACTGCTGTTTAAGTCCATTGCTTCTTGTCCTATCAGAGGTTAAGGAGAATAATTTTTCTCCCTCCTGCTTGTAACAGCCTTTTAGATACTTAAAAGCTGTTATGTCCCCTCTCCGTTTTTACTTTTCCAGACTAAACAAACCTAATTCTTTCAGACTTCCCTCATAGGTCATATTTTCTAGAACTTAAATAATTTTGATTACTTTTCACTGGACCTGCTCCAATTTGTCCACCTCTTTCTTGAAATGTGGTGCCCAGAACTGGTCACAATACTCCAGTTGAGGCCTAATCAGTGTGGAGTAGAGCAGAAGAATGACTTCTCCTGTCTTTCTTACACATCCCAGAATGGTGTTTGCTTTTTCTGCAACAATGTCACCCAATGCAAAGAAACTATTTGACAAACCTTTTGAATTCCAATTGTTAGAGCCCTGTAGCTCTTAAACGCACGTTTTATCCTTATAAATCAAAAGCTTCAAGTGTAATAAAAAACAAGGAATAAATACCCAGCATTCACAAATAAGCCCCCACCACAGCCCAGCACCAGCAGCCTGCCATTCATGAGTTTCTCTTTCACTTACAGAACATGCAAATGACAGAACAAAAAACCAAACATCTCAGGGCTCAGATCCACATTTCATTTCTGTGCATTCAAAACAGTTAGAAAGAGGAAACTTTGTAGCTTTATAAATTCTGAGTATATTTTAACAGAGAGAGCATCTTAGCACAGAGCATCCACTCGCACAGAGCAGACCGTGCGCACGGCACGCTGAGAGTCTTGTGAACAGAAGGCCAACAGCCCTCCAGCAACTTTGTCATGAAGAGTAATTTCTGGCATGGAAGAATCCTGCACACAGCTGTACATGAGCCCCACCAAAATGTATGCTCTCCTTTTTATTAAAAATACATATCCTGCCACCAGAAGCTGCTCAACTGAGGATTAACTAAGATTCACTAAGGATTACAAATGTAATATTTTAAAGGGGAAGCAGAGTTTACTAGATAACACACACTAATCATGGGAAGGGTGGTTTCTGGCTAAGGCCCAGGACCCAAGAGATCCAGGTTCAATCCCCTGCCCTGCCACAGACTATAAGACCTTGGGCAAGTCACTTGCCTTACACTGTGCCTGTAAATTTGGGGTGATGTTCGTGTCTCCCAAGCTTTGTCTTTTGATTGCAAATTCTTTGGGGGCAGGGACTATCTTCTCACATGCCCAGCAGCACAATGGGGCCCTGATCTCAGTTGCTGTTGTAGTAAGAGTAGTGATAATATCATAACATCACTTGCAAAGGCCTTAAATAGAATGAAGACAAATAATTGTATAAGAAGGTAACATCTTGACAGCCTGGTGCTAGGGTGTAAATCTGACTATAGCTGCCATTTCTGAGCATGATAAATGGCAAGTTTATTTGTTTTTTGTTGATTAAATAATGGATAAACTTAACTGTTAGCTCATAAAACTCACTAGGCAACATCATCAGATGGTCTGGCTTTCCCATGCAAACAAGCAGCAGCTGCAGTCTCTTCATTGTGCCCTGCTTTAACAGTACATTGACCATGTAGTAACTACATCACCATTTAGGCCCCAATTCAGCATGTGAGGTGTCATTAGAGGAGTTTTTGGAACAAATTGATAAACTTAACACTAAAGTCACCAGGACTTGTTGGCATTCACACAAGAGTTCTTAAAGAACTCAAATGTGAAATGGCGGAACTATTAACTGTGGTTTGTAACCTATCCTTTAAATCAGCTTCTGTACCCAATGGCTGGAAGATAGCTAATGTAACGCCAATATTTAAAAGGGCTTTAGATGTGATCCTGGCAATTACAGACCGGTAAGTCTAACATCAGTACCAGGCAAATTAGTTAAAACTGTAGTAAAGAATAAAATTGTCAGACACATAGATGAACATAATTTGTTGGAGGAAAATCAACGTGGTTTCCGTAAAGGGAAATCATGCCTTACTAATCTGCTAGAGTTCTTTGAGGTGGTCAAACAAACATGTGGACAAGGGAGAGCCAGTGGATATAGTATACTTAGATTTCCAGAAAACCTTTGATATGGTTCTTCACCAAAGGCGGTTAAGTAAAGTAAGTTGTCATGGGGTAGGAGGGAAGGCCCTTTCATGGACTGATAACTGGTTAAAAGACAAGATACAAAGGGTAGGAATAAATGGTAAGTTTTTCGACTGGAGAGAAGTAACTAGTGGGGTCCCCCAAGGGTCTGTCCTGGGACCAATCCTATTCAACTTATTTATAAATGATCTAGAGAAAGGGCTAAACAGAGAGGTGGCAAAATCTGCAAATGATATGAAACTGCTCAAGATAGTTAAGACCAAAGCAGACAGTGAAGAGTTTCAAAAAGATATTGCCAAACTAAGTGATTGGGCAACAAAATGGCAAATGAAATTTAATGTTGATAAATGTAAAGTAATGCACATTGGAAAAAATAATTCCAAAAAATAATTCCCCATACAATATGATGGGGACTAATCTGGCTACAGCTATTCAAGAAAGAGATCTTGGAGTCATGTGGATAGTTCTCTGAAAACATCCACTCAGTGTGCAGCGGCAGTCAAAAAAGCAAAAAGAATGTTAGGAATCATTAAAGAAGGGATAGAGAATAAGACACAAAATATCTTATTGACTCTATATAAAACCATGGTGTCACGTTACTGCATTTTAAGAGGAGCAGCCAGATTACTGCTGCACCCATGGCAGGGGGGGATGTTTGCCCCAAAGTCTATACAAAGGGGACCATGTGAGGTGTCAAATGAAAGCTTATGTTCTACTGATTCTGTGTATGCTACTCATGTACTTGTATGATATCTGTATGTGGAGTTATGAATATGGACTGTGTGCTGATACAGGCCTGCACTGCCTGTTGTAAAGGAGGATTGTCCGATGAATGACTATGCTAATTAGCACAGCCCTAAGGACAATGGCTCTCAAGGTGCCCAATACACACCTGAGGAATGCGTCTGGGAACATGCAAACCAGCAAGGGCATAATGGCTGCCAGCATGTGAAACACAAACAGGTGACTCGACCATGTGACCGGCTCTGACTTGGGAGACCAGGAATGGATATAAAAATGCCATGAGGCGGTCTCCATCTTGTCTTCAATTCTGCCACTGATCCCAGATGCAGCCTTGAGAGGGACAGCGAGCTAGGAAGGACTGTCGACCCATCCTGCCATAGGACGTAGACCAGAGACTTTTAAGATAGCAGTTTGTAACATCTCTGCTGAGAGCCTGCATCGAGAACTTGGTGATTGGTGCATGTAATGTATTTTCTTTAACAACCTTACTCTCCGCCTTGTCTTTCTTTTATTAACAAACGTTTAGATTTTAGTTTCTAAAGGATTGGCCCAGTGTGATCTTGTGGGTAAGATCCAAAGTGTAAATTGACTGGGAACTGTGGCTGATCTTTTGGGACCAGGAAAACCCCTTTCAGGGTAGGTGAGATTGGATTCTATAACCCCTCACCAGTGTATTAGGCCCGGGGCTGATTGTGGCACAGGAAGAGCTGGGGTGTCTGAGGGGTTTTGCTCGTGAAGTTTCCTGCTGGCCAGATTGGCGGCTGAAGTGCTCAGTATGACTGGTTTGTGGCCTATTTGGGAAAGGTCTCCAGTCAGGGGCTGTAAGGAGCCCTGATTTTGAGCAATTCGCCCTGAGAGGATGCCCTCAGCAGTGCCCAGACCCAGCCTGGTCCATCACACATGGTACACCCACATCTTGAATACTGTGTACAGATGTGGTCACCTTGTCTCAAAAAAGATATATTGGCATTGGAAAAGGTCCAGAAAAGGACAACAAAAATGATTAGGGGTTTGGAACGGGTCCCATATGAAGATTAAAAAGACTTGGACTTTTCAGCTTAGAAAAGAGGAGACTAAGGGGGGATATGATAGAGGTCTATACAATAATGATTGGTGTGGAAAAAGTGAATAAGGAAAAGTTATTTACTTATTCCTACAATATAGAAACTAGTGGTCACCAAATGAAATTATTAGGCAGAAGGTTTAAAACAAACAAAAGGATTTTTTTCTTCACTAAGTGCACAGTCAACTTGTGGAACTCCTTGCCAGAGGATGTGGTGAAGGATAGGACTTTAATAGGGTTCAAAAAAGAGCTAAATAGATTTATGGAGGTTAGGTCCATCAATGGCTGGGTAGGAATGGTGTCCCTCACCTCTGTTTGTCTGGAAATGGATGATAGGGGAGGGATCATGTGGGGCTTGCCCGTTGTGTTCCCTCCCTCTGGGACATCTGGTATCGGCCACTGTTGGCAGACAGGATACTGGCTAGAGGGACCATTGGTCTGACATAGTATGGGCATTCTTAGGTTCTTAATGTGCTGCAGTCCATGCCCATTCTGCAAGGCCCCACAGCACACACTTGAACTTTAAGCACCCCTGTGTTTGACACAAGGCATGTGCTAAAGAGGCCCACTGGATCAGGGCAGAGGACTCCGGCTCTCGAGTCAATAGCAATGCTGATAGCAGCATTCAAATCTCCTTCCCACCAGACTTGCTCTCTCCCACAAAGCCATCCGCCCTCCCTTGTACAGCCAGAGCATGAGAGGGGCAAACCAAGTGTCCATTTCAGCCCAGCTTGCGCGGGTGCATTCTGCATGCTGGGCCCGGCAGATCACATAGCTCACCTGCAGGTGCAGTGGGGACTCCAGCAGGGGCAGGCTGAAATGTGCCATCTAACATTCATGCTCCACTGCTGGGTGGTGGTGGGGGACGTAGCCGTGCTCCATGTGGACTAACAGCTCCATGCGGCAGATAACATGGGCCTCCAGGGAAATCTGCCTGAGGCACATGGTCACCCTAATGCAAGGTCCCTTCTGTTTGCCCCATCAGCTCACTCCTAATGCCACTACCTCCTCCCCATCCCACTTGCTGCTGTAGCCAAGCCGTTTAGAAAGAGCTGCCCTCTCTCTCCTGGGCCGCCTTGTGGGGTGGCAGCCTCCCTTCAACCTCAGAGAGCCCCTCTGACATGGAATTGTGAGGCCTCCCGCCCCTCCCCCCCACTCATCAGCTTTCACGAGCCCCTAGGGGCTTCATTATTAACTGAGCGGCAAAGGGCCCGACAGCCTGGAGTGCAGCTTTAGCGAAAGGAAGCCCAAATAAAAGGTTGTTTTAGGGTCCCAGCCATAGTCCATGTAAACCACATGGCTCAGGTTATGTCCACTCTACAACAAGGGGTGCAATGCCCTTGCTCACATGCATGTGCTTGCACTAACTCCTGTCGGGCTAGCACGAGCAGGGGAGCCGCAGTAGCAGTGGATGCGCAGTTGAGCTGTGCTGAGGGCCAAACCTGTCTGAAAGCAGTGGGTAGGTGCTCGCTGCTGCTACCTGTACTACCGCAGCTACCCTGCTGCTTCTGCCCAAGGAGTGCTAGTGCAAATACCTGTATGCAAGCAGAGGAAATCACACAGAGCAGCCTTAGTCTACACCAGCTGAATTACACCCTCCCCCCAGGGCAGGTGGGTGGACTCAATACAAGGAACAATGACAGACTGAAATCTCTCAAGTTTTGGGCACGGAGGGAAAAGAAAAAACTTCTGATTTTATCCTGAGCTGCCTGATGCCATTGCTATATTGTGACAATCTGCCCTTCTTAGTAAACATAAGCAAGGTGGCAAAGAGATTTGCCAGGATGTGATGACTCAGATGCGTGTGTATTAGGATGCAAATGAAGAGCGACTTCATTGGTTCCAGGACCAGAAGAGACCGCCATGATCATGTTAAACTGTTTCTGGTTTAACAGAGGCCTTAGGACTTCCCTGGTGTGATTCCTGCTTGAACTTGTCTATAGCATATCAGGTTCATATGTCAAGGGCTCAGACCTTTATTGCCTTAATAAAATCCTGATTTTCCCTGCAAGTCTCTGTGAGAAATCAGAAATAGACAGGAACTAACTTAAATGTAGCATTTCTGGAGAATACAAGCAAATTTATAAAGTAACTATGTAGATATTGGATAGAAATCAAGAGCAAAGCCACTGAAGCCAAAGGAGTTACAATGAGCAAGAAGAAAATCGGAACCATGGACTTAGGAAAAAAAAAAAAAAAAGCTCCTGCTTTTAGGATTATAGAGATGGCAGCTTATGCTGGCAGAATTTACACAACATGCAGAAACTCATCACGTGTCAAAAGTGGGGAGCAAGTGAAGGTAATTTACAAAGCAAGAAAGGGGATGATGATTGGGGTGGAAAGATTGCAGAACTTTCCACCCCGATTGTTAAAGCAATAAGACAGCAGGGGTGACTCACTAATATTACAGCCTGAAATTAACACACCCCTACAATAAGAGCCAATATGGTAGAATGTGGTTAAGATTCTTCTTCTTCAGCCACATATACTGGGAAAACATTTCTCTCTCTCTTTTCCAAGTCAATTTCAGAAGTTCACAAGTTATGAGACTGTATTTGCTTTTCAAAAATAACAGCAATGTTATCATATAAAATAATTCTTTTACTCCACCCTTTCCAACCCTAATGCAAACATGTGGGTCCAAGCTAGTGCTTTATGCACCTTGTGCCCCCCAATACTTTGGTATATCTCCAGGAAGAATACAAAGGGAACACAGAAAGGCAGCAGTTTGCCAGTCAGTCTGCAATCAGATTTTCATGGGCTAAGTTTTCTAAGTGTCCATGCAAATGATAAAATTCATGGGTAAGGCCAATTACCATGTGCAACTCCAGTGTCAACAGCAGCAGCTGGCTTCTGGGTATGGTCTTAATGTCAGTACTTCTATTCAACACCTGTGTGAGTGGTTCTCTACCTTTCCCATGCTGCCACCACTTTGCCAAGCCGCCCTCTCTCTGAACAGTACAGGAAGAGCAGGGTAGTCATGAACCCCAAGTTAAGAACATTTGACTTAGGTAAATAGAACTGATTAAACTGTAAAAATCAGCATCTTTGCTGCCACTGAAGAATGAATGGTGTTATCAGCAAAAGATGCTGGCAGATAACAATTAGACACTTGCCATTGGGAAAGGGTGTCTGCTTTATATCCTGCACCCAATGCACTCGGAGTCTGTTTTTTGAATACAGGGGGCCAGAGAGGACATCAAAACTCCTGCATCTGCATGGGTACTCCCAGGACATACAATCATGAGAAATGCAGGGATCCAGGCAGTGACCCATCTCGAGTACAGAGATGTGTAACCTCAATGGCCTAGCTAGGAAATGTGTTTGGAAATGGAGCTCGCATGCACAGAACACAGACCTCAGCCTGGGTAACCTGTGCCCGTCAGCTCTTCCCTTGCACAAACCAAAGAATGCCTATTGGCCCAGTCTGGGCCTTATCACGTGTGCCAGGAGGGGAATTAAAGGTGAGGCAATGGAAGTTGTGGTAAGTGGAGCAGGGACATGCACCAACCTCTCCTGTCTTTGATGCTGGGCTTAGGCATAAGCTCATGTCACAAGGGGCTCCAGGAGTGTGAGTTAGGGGTCTCATTTGTGTGCATCACAGCTCAGCACCACCAGCAGTGCATGTTCTCCAGAGAGCCAGCAATGGTAGGGATATTGCATATCAGCTTTGAGCTGCACTGGAACAGCTGCCTTGAGCTGCTCGGTGAGTACCTGCCTGCACCAGTGCTGTCGGCATCTCCATTTCATGAGTTCTAGGGTCACCCGCAAATGTAGAAGGCAAAATCCTAGGCCCTGTTGAAGTTAGTGGGGTCTCAGTCAGAAGACAGAGCATCAGTTAGACATTGTCTAATTGTAGGGATGTGCATGAAACTACCCAACTGGGGAAAAGTTCAGATCTGCATGTAAAATCTGGGGTTGTCCCTTCCTCACCGGTCTCTGCAATGGGCTAATCCACCCACTCCCACAGATTTTAGGGATCCCTGCTTGTATGCAGGGACCTGAGTTTTGTAGCTCAGGCCCAACTGCCATGGTGACAGGTGTGGGAGAAGAACCCACCCATCACAGATTTTTCTGTCCAAATGGCAATTCTCGCCCCATATCTCACAGTATCAGATTCCACCACCCCAACTGCAAACCCAGCTGAGTTAATTCCACTCTACCACCACAGGTCTGTTTCCCAGGAAGTTCAAGTCGCTGTTCTCTCCAAAGAGGTAGCCCTCTGGGTGCGTGGAGTCGAACTTCTCACCTCCCATGATGAAATGGCTGGCAAAGTAGCTCCCTAAAAAGGGGCAGAAAAAAACAGAAGCTGTTAGAAACACTGAATGGCGCTGGAAAGTGAATGTGATAAACTGCCGAGCAATGAAACGGTTACAGTGATTTCCAACTCAGTCGCCTGCTGCCATGGGGAAGAGGGGCAATTCTGTGGGAAGAAGGGCAGCACAGCAGCCGCTGACATTAAACACATTTAGTCCATGTACTCAGACTTTGCTTTGTCTGTGAAAATGCTTCACATAAATCCCACAGGCTGAAGCCACCAGAAAGAGCCATCACTGACAAGAGACAGGATAAAAATGTAACTTTGTGGCTGGTGGGGGGGGGGGAATCTAAGGCAGCAGTGTGCAACCAGTGGGTCACCACCCCTTTGGGGGTTGCGGCTGTCTTCTGCGGGGGGGGGAGGGGTGTCGCAGCACTGGGATGGCCACCATTTTTTTCCTGGCTCAGAATGAATGCTGTGGGGGTGGGGAGAGTGGCAGGTGAGCAGAGCAGCATTTAAAGGGGCCGCACTTTTTTTTTTTTTTTTTTTTTTTTTGGGCTTAATTAAAATTTTCCCGGGGGTCACACCGGGAAAAAAGTTGCGCACCACTGATCTAAGGCAGGGGTCAGCAACCTATGGCTCAGTATGGAACCAAATATGACTCTTTTTTCATTTTAATTTAAAAAGTTGCCTGTATTTTGGGAATGACAAATTAATTCAAATTTTTAAAAACTGTGTAATTACCCCTGCCAAGAGGGTCTTTTTTGTTTAGTTGCCCTTTACCCAGAGGTGAAAGGAAGGCGGTGCACCCCAGTAAAAACTGGCTGCGCTGCGGCAAGAGCTGGCTGGGGCACTCTGCTTGTTGACAGGGTTGGCTGAGGGAGTGCTGTAGGAGACGTGTGCACACTCCCAGCCGGGGCAGTGAGAGGGGCTGATGGCGGCAGATGCCTCCAATTGGCCGTGGCCTCCCGGCTCCAGCCCCTATCTGACTGCTGCAGTCTGTTCCCAGCCGCTATGCTCCTGGGGCAGACCCCATGGTCGAGCCCCAACGGCCCCGTGACTACTGCAACAGCCCTGCTGCGGTGCCAAGCTTGGGCTCTGGCTGTGGCAGTCTGGCCAACAAAGCCCCAGTCGGGGCCCAGCCCCCATCTGACCACAGCATTCTGTCCACAGCCCCGATCCTGGGGCATGCCCCACAGTCTGGCACCCATATGGCCACAGGAAGGGCTATGGCATGGGTAGGAGGGGAGGCTGCAGTGTTCCTGTCCTGGCCCCTTGTCCTGCCACTACTGCCCAGGTGCAGCAAGCAGCCCTGACCAGGTCAAGTAATCTAGCCCCAGACCCCTCCCCCCCACATACTCTACTTCTCATCCCCAGTGCCCTACCCTGTCTCCTACACCTCCCATTCACCCCACCAGTCCTTCTGCTCGGGGTTAGCACTGCTGTCAACAGGGATGGCCTATTTTTAAAGAGAAACTCCAGGGAATTGTTCTATTCCTGTATTTTGGTGATTAGATAGACTCACAGAAGACAGGAGAATTCAAGGCAGCTTTTAAGAGACACCCATCCTGATGTCAGCATAGCCTCTTACCTAGCTCAGAGGGGGGGCCCACTTTAATGGTACTTCCCCAAAAGAGAACTGTCAGTGAGTAGTACTCCCAGCCTACTCAGACCAGGACCCCACAGAGTCAAAGGCCACTCCATCCTGGAGTCTGGTTTGTTAATGACACTTCCAAAATAATTCTGTGCAAAACCCCAGCCTAAGTCTTCCCCCAGGCGCAGCTGTTCCTAGGGGGTCTTTCCCTCAGGACATTCCCCAGCTGGCTCACCATCATGTAAGGGGGCGGGTTAAGTGATAGAAGTGACTTTGTGGTCTCTTGGAGGCAGATCTGTAGCAACACCCAGCAGGAGAAAGGAGATGTCTGGGGGTGCTCACCTCCATCCAGGATTGCACCAGCCCCAAGCTTCCCATCCCCCACCCCAGCTGCTATTTATGGAGGGTAGAGGGGCTGCAGCTCCCCCCCCCCCCATTTGTATGGGAACATTGCTGGCTGTCCCCCTTCCTCAGGAAGCAAGGGGAAAGTGCACAGTTTGCTCCATTCCTCACTCTGGCTGGGGAGCACAGGCAGCAGATGAACCTGGACCTGCCCCAGCTGGGGCACATGCACCACTCCCCCAGCTGTGCCTGCTGGAGCTGCATTGGCCATGGCGAGGCACTTCTCACGTAGCTCCAAACTACCGCAGTGTAAAAGGTCTGGGGTTGTCCTCTGTCCCCACAAGGCGGCCTGCATATTGAACCCTTCGCTCTCACCCCCACCCTACAGCAATGATTCAAATGAAGGAAAACAAAAATTGAGCAACTCCATGGTTGAGGCTCTCTCATGGCCACGCTGATCCCTTTGGTCCCATTTACTTCCTCAGAGCAGCATTATGGCAGCTTCCAGTCCAATCATTCCCTTGATTTTTCAAGTGCCTCTCTGTCTAGTGAGCTGCTTCCCTTTGCAACTGGTTAGAGTGACACAGTAGCTCTTTAATCCAGAAAAGCCTCTCCATGGGCCAGACCTTGAGATCCTTATGCCGATTTTCTGAGGTAACATTTTCAAAAACTCCAAAGTGACTGAAGAGCTCAAGTTATTTCTCAGGCAAATTTCTCATGGAGACAGTGGAAATTTGCTTGCATAAGGACTTAGCATGTTGGCCAAGTCTTGTGGTCAGTTTTCATTGGCACCACCTGTTCAGGTACCCTAGTGAAAAGTACAAGGTTTACCTCGTTACCACTCAAGTCTTGAGCACATTCTCCTTCAGCACATGCCTGTTAATGGAAGCTATTTTACTTGCCTAGTCTAGGCAGAGCGGATCCCCGACATGAGTTAATGCATCACATACATTTTCCAGACCTCGGACACCTGCCCCTTTGCCCTCTAAACAACTCACAGATTTCACAGTAAAAGTCAAACCAACTTTTAACAAGTGAGCCTTAATCCCAGCCACGCCAGTGGGAATGGATAGCTTCTGACTTGCAAGAGATAAAAGAAGGAGGATTGTTCTCTAACAATTCTTCAGTGTCACAAATAGAGAGAAACCAGATGAAAGCTGGGGATTAGAAACAGAAGTACTAATCCTTGTAATAGACTTGATTTAATTTCTAGGGTTCTAGAGAAGACAGCAGCAACAGCCCTGCTTCCCCTTCCCCTCCTCTCCCAGTACTGTCCTGCCAGAATGAAGGCATGTCTCCAAAAGCCTCAGAAACTGGAGGAAGGGAGCAGCTTGAGGTTAGAAGCTGAGTCAGTCTTCCTCTGAAATACTGAAACACACCAGAAAACACTCAGCCCATTTCTAGTCTCACTGACTCAGGGTAGATCAGGAACAATTCTGGAGTAGCCAGTGTGGAGTTACAAATTGGTGTGGGATCAGACTCAGACCTGTGTGTCTCAATACATCTGTTCCATTAAAACAGTGACTGCCTGCAACTCCCAGCTTTACACATGATATGCCAGGGGGCATCCAGCTGAACTGAGTTTTGCCTGTTCTCAGTCAGCAATATTCTGTACGTAGAGTTCAAGTGTAGATAGAGGCTAATGGCTAAATGTGATGTTATTCATCCAAATGTTTGACTTTCATTGATCTCAACAGGTGTTCTTCCAGGCATCTACAGCACCCATCCTGAAACCAGTTCCAGACAGGCAAACCCTGGGGCTGATTCAGCAACACAGTGGCGTGAGGGTGTATGTGTCCTGAACAAGTTGCAGGAATGCAGTCTAAGCCAATACCTGCCCTGGAAGAGCTCTCAGTAAGGACTAATGCTTTTACTTTAATAATATGTTTAAAAATTCACCAAATTTGTGCTTGTTTGAAGACTATGGGTTTGAGCACACACTGTACTTTCCCCCTAAGCATGAAGACACACATAAATACAGTGTGTATACATGGGCTGTCAGAAACATGCACACATTTCAAGGCTGATTTTCTACTGTTAAGCAATCAGAAATTTAGAATGGCTGTACTGTTCCCTCCAGCCAACGTGGCTTGTTTCGTAGATCTGAGGCCTACAAATCAAGTGAAGTTTGAAGAACATCAGTTCAGTAGTTTTAAAGAAATTCAGTAACCCTGAAATCACCTTAACTTACACTCACTTATTTAGAATAGAGGGCAGGCGTGGGCAGCAAAATGGCAGCAATTTACCAGGGTTAGCCCTGGCGGCCGCTGTTGCTACATTTACCTGTGCTACTCAGATATGGGCAACTGTAGCTCCTATTGGCTGCAGATTGCCATTCCCAGCCAATGGGAGCTGTGGGAAGTGGCATGGACCAGGACACCACTTCCTGCAGCTCCCATTGGCTGGGAACAGTGATCTGCAGCCAACAGGCGCTGCAATCGCCTGTATCTGAGGATGCACTGGTAAATAAACAGTGACAGCCTACCAGGGGCTAACCTTAAGGACCTGGATCTGGCCCGTGGGCCTGTATTTGCCCACCCCGACAGAGGCACAGAGGGTACGTCTAAACTACATGGCTCCATCGACGGAGTCATGTAGATTAGTGTACTCGAAAAAGGGAAATGAAGCGGTGATTTAAATAATCGCCGCTTCATTTACATCAAAATGGCTGCCGCGCTCTGCCAATCAGCTGTTTGGCAGCACAGCGCAGTAGTCTGGACGCTCCGCGGTCGACAAGGGAAGCCCTCATTCCACGAGGCATAATGGGGCAGTCAACAAGGGCTTCACTTGTCGACCGCGGAGCGTCCAGACTACCGCGCTGTGCCGCCAAACAGGTGATCGGCACAGCGCGGCAGCCATTTTGATGTAAATGAAGCAGCGATTATTTAAATCGCCGCTTCATTTCCCTATGTCTAGAAACCTCACCTACATGGCTTCGTCAACGGAGCCATGTAGTCTAGACATACCCAGACATAGGAATAAGCACTTGCCCTGTAATAGGTGGACATGATCAATATTTTGATTAAAGGAGAGATTTTTCAGGAATACAAATGGGAAGCACCAAATCCCTTTCAATGAGAGTTGGGCACTGAATGTTCTTTGAAATTACTTCCCTATGCCTGCAAACAAATTTACTAGCATCACAAACAGGCACCTGTTGGCCGGTGCTCACCTTGGCCTATTAACTGAACTTCTCTTTTTTACCTCAAATCAAAAACTAGGAAATTAACTGCCAATGACGAGAGTAATGCAGTGCTCAGGGAGCAAAGTTAAGCTGCAAAGAGTCAGGAAAGATGAAAAAGTAAAGATGAATGTGCAACCTTAAGTCTGTTCTTAAGCTCTTACTTGTAGACACTGCAGTCTTGATCAGACGTTACATAGATGCAAATATACTTAGGGCTGTCAAATGGTAGCTCGTTTAAGAGATACGATGTGGACACATCATTAAAGTCTACGGCAGAAGCGTAAGTGCAGTGAGGCATAATTGCATGATGTAGTGTGTCTGTCAGTGATCTAGGACCCAGCAGACCAGCATTCTATGCCCAGCTCCGCCACTGCCCTGCAGTGACACCTTAGGCAAGTCACTTCACCCCTCTGTGCTTCCCTTTATCTGCCTTGTCTATAGGCTTATACATGTGTGTGTGCAAGGACAAGTTCTTACTGTTGATGCAATGGAGCCACAGCTAAAACTGGCCTCTCACAGCACTACCATATCTCAAATAATAATACAATTGTTTAATTAACCTTAATTTTCATGTTCTGACAGAGTGTTTTGCAGCCTCTGGCTTCTATGGACTCCATGCAGAGTTACACATGGAGTTACATGCTGGATGAGGGCCTTTGGAGGTGGAGGTGATGTCTGACAGTTCCAAGCAGAAGCTAAAAGTTACACGGTGCAATTTAAAAGAAGAAAACCACCAGACCTAAACGGATACAAAGACACAACTCACAGTTTAGGAAGGCTCGACTATCAATTATTGATGCCTGCTGCTTTCTGGCCCCATTTTCCACGTGCATAATTTATAGGTAAGATAGTTTCACAAAGAGAAAGCAGACATCTGAACAATCCCCACTGTGAGCTGCCCTCAACCTCTACTAAAACCGATATGGGCACATGTCTCTGTGGGTGGGGTGGGCGGTGGGAACATACATCACATGGTTTCACTTGGCAGATTAAGTGAGTTGGGCAGAATACAAGGAAGAGTTCTGTGGCACTTTAGAGACTAAGAGATTTATTAGGGCTTTCGTGGGTAAAACCCACATCATCAGATGAATTGGAGGGGAAATTACAGAGGCAGGAATGTGTGTGTGTGTGTATATAAATAAGAACAACAAAAGAAAGTTGTGAGAAGAGTAAAACACAGAAGGGCACATTAAACCTTCTCAGGGGAGTTTCCTAGGCCCCTAACAAAGTTTAAAAGAGGGCAACCTGCAGTAAGCAGAAGCACCATTTATTGTATCTGCTCTACAATCCTGAAGCTCTGGGTTCAAGGTTAACCAGCGAACCATGAGTCGACCAGTTCCAGTTAACCAGCGGGGCTGGAGCAGCTCTCCACCCACCGCAGACAGGGGCGTTCCAGCCTGGCCAGAGTCCCTATCTGTGATGTGGGGCAGAAGGGCCTGAAGTGAAGAGTGGGTAGGACGGGTTGGGCTGGAGTGGCCCTCCCACCTGCGCCCTCTTTAATCGGCTAACCAATTAAATGGGATTTTACATCCCTAGTTCAAATCCTGCTCTAGCACAAGATCTACTCCCCATTGCACTCTGGAAAGGCCACCCCGGGAGTGGCACATAGGGAGAACGCTGGCCTGCAGTTACTTCTCGGTGAGCACCCCCTGGAAAAGAGGTGATGGGGGGCTCACTGCCAATCAGAAAGGAGGCGGGTCTCACCTGTGTGTGGCACTTGATGCTCTGTACCTGCCTCTTCAGTGCCTGCTTCTAGAGGGCCCTGCAGCCTCTTGCTTTCCTGAGTCACAAATATGCAGGCTGAAGGAGACCAAAAGAAGTCAAAGGCCAGGGCCCAATGCCTCCTACGCAAGCAAGGGAGAGCAACAGCTAGTGTAGATGGGGCAATACTGCTCCAGAATCACCTGCTGGCCTGGGGCCCCATGGAAGAGGAATCAGGAGAAGCCGCTTTGTGCTGCTCATTCTCATCAAAACCCAGACGTCAGTGCTAGAGGCACTGGTTCCTACGCCAGCCCGTGCATGGGCTGGACGGAGGAGCCAATGGCTGCATTTCTCCCAAGGGAGCAATGATGCTAGAAAAGTTCCATCTGCAGGCTTGGACCTTCCTTTACCTGGATCAGAAGGTTTTGGAGATCCTCCTGGCTGGCTCAAGCCCCTCCACCTTTTGCGTTAGTCGGAGCCCCGTCTATGGGCACAAAGGGTTGTCTTGTGGCCACTGGGACTCAGCAGCTCTGGGTTGTTTCCAGATCTGCCAGATGTCCCACAGGACCTGGTGCAAACCAAACCATCTCCCTAGGCCTCAGTTCCTTGTCTGTGAAAGGAGGATATGGTGTGTGAGGGTAGGGGCGTGGCTTCTCACTTGCACCTTGGTGAGCCATTGGTACTGTATGTCACCAAATCCACACGGTTCTCTCTCCCCCATCATAAACACCAGTGTCCTTTCAGACAGACTCAGTTGCTTGTGAGAGGGGAAATGTTGCCCATTCCGGGTGCCCAAGGAAGGAGTTTAGATTTCCCAGGTTTCTGGGTTGGGGTTAGAGCTTCTTTTGACTTATAGTTTGAAGAGGAACCCTAGATATTGATCCAGGTCCTTGCTGCTGACACCTCCTGGCAGAGGGGTTACACACCATTTGTCTCTCTGATCTAGAGAGACTGTACATTCCTCTGTTCCTGCCCAGTTCCTTACTGTGCATCTATATAGCACCTAGTACAGCAAGGCTGCAGCCTCAGCCGGGGCATCTAGGAGCTACTGCAATACCAACTCAGTCATGTGAGCTGTGGGGTGTGCCCAGCCTCCTGCCCCACTGCAAGGGTTTAAGAGAAATTAAGGAGAAGAGTTGCCTAATGGTAATGGTGCTAGCCTACGCCTTAGGAAAGGCAGGTTCAATTCCCATCTCTGCTGCAAATTTCCTTGTGCACTTAGTTTCTCTGATCCTCATTTTATAATTGGGAAACTGAGGCAAACAGCCATTGACCAGATGAAACGGTTGAAGCTAATGGCTTTGCCAGGGTTGGAGGGAAACGGGCTCTCTGCTGCCATTGTTATTGACCCTCTCTGGAATACGGTGTAGTTAGCAGCAGCAGAGCTGAACCTGGCCCAGGAGCCAGAGAGAGAGAGAGATGGCATGGATAATTGACCCACCCCACATGGGTGCTGTTAGGATAAATACCACTTGTAGTGGGGGGTAGTTTTTGTTATGCTCACAACAGAGTGAAAATACCCCTCCATTTACAATCACTAACACAGGATCACTAACTGGTGCACAAGAACCCATGATTTGGAAGGTAAGATGGCAACTGGAACAAGAAAAAGCATTACAAGGAAGAAAAAGCAACAAACAAGTCCTGGGATTGCTTTTGTTATCAGGAATAAGACCCATAAGCAGCTCCTTACTAAAGGGGAAAATGTCGCACTCTAGCTACCATGAAATCATTTGGACACAAGCAACTAAAGCTCTCACTCAGCACACGCCTTTGGATTTTCCTCCTGGTTACCTGGCTGACAACAAGATGTCCAAGCTTCCTCTGCTTGAACCCCCTTTTTCATACCAAAACTCTGCTACTGCTCATCTGTGCAGCCCTTTGCTTTTCAAGCAGTAATTGAGAGGAAAGCCCTATACACTGTCCCCAGGCCCAGCAGAACGGGCGTCAGTCACGGCAGAGGAGATTAAAGAGAGAACTGACAATTTTCTCTCCTCCACAGGAAAGAGGAGAGGGAGGAAGCAAACGGGTTGTGCTGGTCCAATGCTCCCCTCCCAGTTCGGTGCCCAAGGGGGAGGAGGAAGAGAATAACAAACCCATTGTTGTGTGGAGTTTACTGTCTCTACCAGCCGGTAGTGAGTGCAAAATGAATGGCTTCATCAGGGTAGGAGCTTAGCACTAGGCTGCTGTTGCACGTCAGCTGATACCCGATTCCCAAAACACTGTCTCTCATGCTGCGGCCTCCATCACCAGCAACAAGACTCGAGATTCTTGCTACACTGGTGCTTAGGAGTAGGGAAACTTGCAAGCCAGGCTACCTTGCCCTCCTCCCCCACTCTGGTGAAGAGCATGCTTTGAACAGTCTCTCAGAGCTCAAACCTTGGGCCAAACACTGTAGCTGCCTGAACATGGCTGGGTGGGGTGGGGGCGCGAGGAGTGCCCTCTGTCAAGCAACGAGCTTCCTATTATTGGCTAATTATAATTCTTTAAGCCACACCTGCCTCAAGAGGATTAAAACCTTGTCAAGGTCAGTTAAATTACTAAGGGAGAGCCAGGCTCTAATGAGATCCACAAGAAGATCCCAAGGAACAAATTAAGAAGACAGTATAAGTGAACTGTGCTATTTTTAAAAATCAGCAGACGTTTGAACAAGACATCATGATGGCACCTGAAAAATTAAGACAAGCCTCGGGTATTAGCATCACCCCCGCCCCACCACCAATGTATTCATATAAGAGAAGCCACAGATGCCCAGAATGCATCATTTAATCCAAATGATGCTATTGGTCTCCTTTTCACATGTGTGCCAAGCACCCAGCAGGCGAATTGTTATAGAGAAGGAATCTTTGGTTTGCCCTATTTTGGGAATAAATCTAATTAAGGCTCCACCTGCAATACTCTATACTCAGAGACAAAGAACTCTGCCATGGAACAGAGACAAGTGCAAGGCTAAGAAGCTGGCAAGCAGCAGGCAGCTTTTTCCAGTTACTGTACATCACAGTGCAAGGCAAGGCTAATGTGCTAATGGCAGCTGGGCTAATCAACATAAGTGCACAAATAAAGCTCTCTTGCAAGTGGCCAGTGCTGTGAGTCTGTTTCCATTTTGCTGATCATGAAGAATTTGCTTGCAGGGAAGGAGGGAGAGGAAGATAATGCCCCATCCAGCTCTAGGGAAAACACTGCAGTTTAAATAAGGGTCCTGACACCCTGCGCAGCTCCCTCCTCAAGTGGACAGACAGGCACAGTGGAATTTTACATCTTGAAAACTTCCCTGCACGTAAAGCAATTTGAGCCAGTCTTGCAGGTTTTCTAGAATCTATGGCTAGCAATCATTGGAGACTGTAGCTTTGTGTGTAATTTCAGCTCCAAATCTGATGTGCCACATTCCTTGCAAGACACACCAGTCATTATACTTCATACTCTGGATTACACTTTTTTTTTTTTACATCCCATATCTTAGAAACAAAAGGCTGAAACCACTTTACAGTTGACAAGTACACCACAAGACAGTGTTAAAGGGCGTATGAGAGGGTGACAATTTTTACAAGAGGGTTTGATATGAAAAGAACAATGAAATGGGAGAATGTGTTGGTGGGCAGGCTCATACTTTGTCTGGAAGCACTTAACACAACTGGGCTGTGCAAGTGCATTACAGCCCTAAGGGGAAACCGGTTGGAAAAAAAAAAAAAAAGATGTGAAACTGACCAGGCCACTGCTACTGCCCAACCGGAGCCAAGTGGGGAAAACAGCATAAGTGGCGACAAGTCAATTTGATCTTTTTAATGCAGATTGGATCATCTAAGATGTTATTAGTGACACACATAAGGGATTCTTCTCCAAATGTACAGTGACCTATGACCACCTGCTCTTCATACTTGTGTTAACCATTGGTAAAATCCCAGACCCTGTAAGATTTCCCAGCCAGAGTAACTTAGGGTGTAGCAGGGAACCTCCAGCAGCCACCTGCAAGTCCTCTGCTCCCTCACAACTCCAGGTACACATACACACACCCCTGCATACATTGTGTATAATCACCCTGCACCAATGACTGCGGGTTTTCCTGTAGAGAAGAATGTCAGCAGTGTTTTAACTGCAAACTTAGGGAAAGATCATGCCCAACCCTTTGCAGGCATGCAAGGAAGAGATGGTGGGAGAGCAGAGGAAGGAGGGGAAAAGAATTCAGGAACTAGGATCTTTTCACCCCCACCTTTGTTCTGCACAGAAACTTGAGCACCTGATGCACCGCACTGTAAGGTGCGGCAGCGGAGGCAGGTGATGTTAGAGGCATCATCCCTATCCTAAGAGCTGCCTTGGGCCTGGTGCACTTCTGCATTGCCTACTTGAAGTGGTTCAAAGCCACCCCTGTTGCTCATTTAGACAAGTGCTGTATGTCAGACAGAAGCCCTCAGGAGGAAGCATAATGAAGATAAAGCTGAAACAGCAGAACTGTGTGTGACCTGTCCTCTTCTAAATAAATAAATAGGCAGCCACACGCAAAAAAGTGGGATACCTGAGTCCCTATGGTGGCCTCTGATACAAACAGTGGAATCTGTTCATATTATTTGCATTCCAATAGCACCCCTGGACTCTGACCAAGTACAGGGCTCCATTGGACTAGCTGCTGTACAAATGCACGAGACACAGTTACTGCCCCAGAAACAGCAGCCAATGGGGTGGGGGAAGGCAAAGCAAAGGCACAGAGAAGTTACATGTATTGGCCAAGGCCACGCCACACAGAAGGGTAAAGGCAGGAGTAGAGCCCAGCACTCCAGCTCCAATCCCCTCTCCCCTGGACCATACCATGACAATACTACTTCTTCCGACTTGCAGCTGAATTCGGCCAGAGTGCGAGCTCAGCACATCAGCACCTTCCCCGTGACATCAAGCCCTGGTATTTTGTCTACATGTCACTGGTAGATTAGGTCCCTCACTGCTTGTCATGTAAGAGCCACCCATCTGCTCAGAGCCCCTAGGACTCAGTCCCTGCATTCCAATAGAAACCACCTCCGTACACCACTGTAGGCTGGACCCCGGGGGGAGGAAATCCACTTGGAAAGAAAAACAAGCCTCCCTGACAGAAATAGTTTCTGAAACAGATTCCATAGTGGGTAAGGCCCAGTGCCATGGGGAACAACCAAATACTAGCTCTGATGCAAACTCAGATCTCTGCATAGCTTGGGGCAGCTTTCCTCCATTTCAAGGTTCATTAGGATCATCTAGGCCAGGGGTTCTCAAAACTTTGCTGCACCACATCCCCCTTCCAACAAGAAAAATTACTGCATGATCCCTGAAGCCTGAGCCTGCCCTGGCCCTGCCACCCTGGGTTGGGGGGCCTAAAGCCAAGGGGCTTCAGCCCTATAACCTGAGCCCCACTGCCCACAGATGAAGCCCTCGGGCTTTGGCCCCAAGCAGTGGGGCTCTGGCTTCAGCTTGTCTAAGTCAGCCCTTAAAATAGGGTCATGACCCACTTTGGGGGCGCTGACCCACAGTCTGAGAACCACTGATCTGATCTACATAACACAGGCCAGAGAGACTCGTGCCTCTGGAGTACAACTATGCTGCAATAAAAGGCCATGGCTGGCCCACAACAGCGGACTTAAGCCAGCTACAGGTCTTCATGTGCAGCGTAGACACAACTGTGGCTGAGATACACATCCATTACAAAGGCATCCAGACATCCCTTGGTGATCTGTTCTAACAGTAAGTTACCCTCATGGCCTGCACCTTATTTCCAGTTGAGTAAACTGGGGTTCTGGATACACTTACTCCAGGACCGACAGCCTTCAGCTTGGTTTCCACACCACTGATGTCCCATGGTGAGGCTCTTGCAATGTGTTGGTCTAAGTGGCAGAAGTGAATTAGAGGAGACAGGCACAGTATCCACAGATTCAGTGGCTCACTCACATGAGTGATGCAAGAGGAGCTACAGCCACTATTCCAGCCCACAGAGCAAGGGGAAGGAGTTGCCAAACTGCAGTCTAGCCCTGGCTCCCCATCCGAGCCTCTTGCAGGCTTCACCAGCATAAGTAGTAAGCTGAAGTGCATTTCACCCTGAAAGCTGGTGTGCAAACTGAGTTATTTGCATCTTCCAGCCAGCAGAAAGGAGATCAACTGCAAATGGGACAGAGAAAGGAGTCCCCTTTTGCCACACAATGAATAATAGTTCATTTCAGCGCTTCCCATAACCACCCCAGCCCAGCTTAACAAACAGCAAGAAGACATGGCCATATTTCATTCATACGGCTGCATACGTCAGAGGACTTGCACACAGGAGCAAAGCATCCGAGTCAGCAGAACCGTGGCTTTGGCCAAAGCATCATCTTAAACTTTCAACAAGGAAATGGCTTTGATGGGTGAGGATAAGGCATTTATGTAGTGAGGGAAAGGGCAACTGACTAGCACCATGCTACAGACTGGTCAGTTAGGCCTGGAACCCCCAAAACTATAAGAGAAAGCAATGGGAGCTGCAAAACTTCCTCTGAGCCCCACTGCTCCCTCTTGCTATAGACAGTGTGTTTACCTGCCTCTGGAGAAGCCTACTTTAATAAGATACCCCTTTGTAGATTTACATTCACAACATTTGCCCTTTAGAAAATGTTAAATGCATCACTGTCCCACAAAACTGGAAGAAAATCCCATTTAAATCACAAGCAAGACAACTGTAATCTCTCTGGGTCCATGCTCATCTTAGCTGCAGATGGTTGTATCCGCTCCTAGTAGAATTTCTGGTAAACAACTGAGGTGGTGAATTATTCCTTCACTTCCCAGTGCAGCCTCCCAACTTTGGACCTGAAACACACTGAGAAATCACACGGGGAAACCCAGACAGTGCTGGGACCCGCCCTATTGCACCACACTGCAGTTGGCCTGATCCAATACCAGACTTGACAGAACGTGTATTAGTGTCTCTAGGTCCTGACTGCTCTACTGCTAACCTGGACAAAAGCAATAATCTAAAATGCCTAGCAGCTGAACTGAGCTTTGCAGGTGCTCAGCCAGGAAAACTCTCTGTTCCCAAGCAACTGAACTGAAGGTGAGAAAGTCATTTTCATGCTTGCCAAGGGCTCTCTAATCAGGAGCAGGATAAAGACAGTAGACTGGAGGCTGCAGTGCCAGAGTTACCCAAGTACCTCAAATCATGCTAATTCTAACAAAGCATTGCCCATCCTCAGCAAAGTAAGGCAGTTTGCAGACATTAAATTATGCCTCTCAAGTCCCAGTGAAGTAAGAAGGGGAAGTACTGTCACCCCCATCTCACAGGTAGGGAAACTGAGGCTCAGAATGTTTAAGTAATTTGCCTGGGGTGGCAGAGCCAGGAATAGATCCCTGAACTCAACCCCCAGTCCTGTATTTTAGACCCAAGAGAACAAGCTAGGCCAATAAATAATATTACTTCACCAACCTGGCTATTCCCCACACATAAATAAAGACATTTGTCTTCTACTCAAGTCTTTCTATGGCACTCTCATTACCACAGTGTCTGAACATCTCACAAACATTTCTGGATGTATTCTCACAGCTACACCCTTGAGAGGCGGGAAGGAGCTGTTAACACCATACTCTCCCTTGTTCTAGATGGGGTCTGAGGTACAGGAATAGGGGCTGCCATGAACCCACCACTTTTGCCAGTCGTAATGGTAAGTGATGGGGGAGGGGCAGGCATGAGCAAGTAGGGGGCGCAGAGTCTCGGGTGCCTCGGGGAAAGGAGTGGGGCACGTGGTGGGTCCACAGTGGGGGTGCTGGTGGGGCTCCTCCACACTTTTAGGAAACTTACACTGTTCCTAATGGGAATCCAAGGCAGAGACTAAGTGACTTTCCCAAGGTCACACAGATACAGGGAGTCTGTGGCAGCTCCAGGAATTAAGTCCACATCTCCCAAGCACTTGTCCAATGCTTTAACTGCCAAGTTATCATTTCTCCTCTTCATAGCCTTCCTTTTGAGCTTCAGATATCTGCTATGAATGTTACTTCTTCCCCCACCCTCCCAGATTTTCCATCAGCTCACAATGCAAAGCTCAGTTACAGCTCAGGAAGGCAAAATAAAAGGATGCCACAATTTAGCATTTAAAGGGGGAAAGTGGAAAGAAAAGCATCTCTAGCAGTCCCAGTATATGTCAAGTGCCCAGTATCTATTGCAGTACTCAGGGACTCTGCCTAACTCTCCTTGCTGTAAAATGTGTGATGCCCATGTGTGCATCAAGATAAGATTAAAACCAGCAGGCAACACCTGTTTAAAATTATGTAGCCACCAGAACATACCTTGTATTGTGATTGATGGAAAAGAAGTTGTTAAATGCCAATAACCAGACAGATGTTTCAGCAGACCAATTCCAGCTGTGCTGGCTGCTACAAAAGCAAGCTCATATTTTCAGTACAGAAACACAGTTTTTGTTGTCAGTAATTCTTTCTGAAAAGGTTCTTGCTAGTAATTAGCAAGTGGTTTCTTAAAGCATTGATGATCCTTAGCTTTTACCTTACCCTATTAATTAATAAAATACTTATTAACATTCAGTGCCTCAAGACTCATTTTGCATATCAAGTACAATTCCACAGTGGATCAAGACATTTTCAAAATACACACTCCATAATGTAACACCTTTCATCCCAGGATCACAAAACACTTCATAATTATTACTGAATTAAGCCTCTCCTAAGAGAGTTGATTTAGTTGGGGTTGATCCTGCTTTGAGCAGGGGGCTGGACTAAATGACCTCTTGGGGTCTCTTCCAACCCTAAACTTCTATGATTCTATAGATATTGGAGGTCAATGATTCCTGAAGGTCACTCACTCTTTCACGAAGAAGAGCCAAGACCAGAACTATTCTCCCAATGCTGTGTTGTTACAACTAGCCCATGCATCCTCTCTGCATGATCATGTCACAAGCACAGGTTCGGCAGCTAGGAGAATTTCAAAGAAACCGCACTGCAAAATTCTCAGGAGAGGGGTGGGTCTCAGACTGATCAATGGGGAACCTGAAAGGAGTTTAAACAATGGTATAAGTATAAGAGTATAAGTCCCTGGTATTGTCACCCTGGGAATTACTCTTCAAAACACATGATTAAAAAAGAGAAAATGAAGTGGAACATGATATAGTTAAAAGCAATGAGCTGTCCTGTGGCACCTTAGAGACTAACCAATATATTATATGATGAGCTTTTGTGGATAAAGTCCACTTCATCAGATGATACTGTTATATTTTTAAAGCCAGACAATTGTTTGCACCTTTTAACAAAAACTTATCAATGCAATATGCTATATAAAGAGAACCATTAAGCTGGCAGACTGAAACCTTATCAGAACCCAAAGATCTTTTCTTGCCATTGCAATATTTGTAACCCATTCCTTTCTGTGCCACACAAAGAATGCATCACACTAACAAGAACGACTGACAACACAGCTTTGTGTTATAGGCCAGAATTTTACCCAGCTATTATGCATTTCATTTTTGTAAAGGCAAGTAACACATGAGCCAAATATTCCAACCTGTGTGAAGATACACAAGACACCACATCTATAGTTAATGTGTATTATTAGGTGCACTCACACCAAGACTGGTATGTAGCCATTCATTGTGGGATGCTGTGGTTGCAGCAATTCAGTTTATACTAGTGACTTCAAAGAGCATTTTGCCTAAGCAAGATCTGATCAAAACCCAGGATGTAGCCCTATAGCTATGTCCACAATAAATACAAGTAAGAAAACCAATAGGCTAGAAAGGTCATTTCTTTACAGTGCCATGAATGTCCTCAATGCAATTCAGGTGCCGGGCAAAAATATTGCAGCCTGACAAAGTAGCAGCAGGCAAGTGAGAGACAAGAGGATTTAGGGCAGACTCCAGACCTGCGAGAACCCTTGCTGGGAAGCTCATTCTTCCTGGAACAAACTCCACGAACACTCCTCAACTTCCACAACTACAGCCTCGCCTCCCACCGAGCAAAAGGACCCGACGAGCCCTGTCCCTCGCCACACAGAATCGCCTGGCGGGCGCTGGAGCAGGCACCAGTTACGGTGCCTGCCCCGCTCCGTAAGCCTTACCGGATTTAGGAGGATATCGGTAGGCGGAATTAGAAGGGATGTCCACCTCTTCCACCCCTGCGTTCTGCCTGCTGGCCAGCGCCCCCATGGCCGAGCCGCGCCGAGGGATCCCGGCCGGGGGGGTGCCTAGCGGGAGGGATGCAGGAGCAGACGCTGCACGCGAGAGAGGAGGGGGCAGCCTCGCAGTGTCCTCAGCCAGCCGCACAGTCAGTGGGGAGGCTGCCGCATTGGCTCGCCCGCTGCCGCGGAGCGGGGCACAGGGCCGGCTGCCCGCCCTCCCATGCCCTCCTCGCCGGAGCTAAGCGCCCGGGCGGGCTGGGACTCGCGGGGAGGGGAGGGGGGGGGCCCTCCTGGGGCACTGCGGCTCAGCAGGGGAGGGGGCTTGCGCCGCCAGGGCGGAGGATGCTGCTGCCGCCGCTGCCGGGGGGCCGGGAGGCAGCCCCTGCCCGCAGCAGCATCCTCCCCCCTGCGCCGGCAGCCGCGGAGCCTTGGCACGGGCGCCGGGCGCCGCCTTGACGTTGGCGGCGGCTCGCCAGCCAATGGGGGCGGGGAGGAGGCAGCTGGAGCCGCCTGCGGGCAGCGGCAGCAGCACCCGGGGAGAGGGGGGGGGACTAAACCCTGCTGTGTGGGCCCCAAGAGCGGCAGGGCCCCGGGTGCAGCCGCCGCCACGGTCCTCTCGCAGGCAGCAGCGGGCTGGACCCAGAAGCCACCTGCCGTAGGTACCTTCTGTGCAATGAGGAGCCGAGAGGGACCCCGGCTCCCCCCTCTCTGCGCCAGGCAGCACGGGTCTCTTCACCGGCTCTGACCCCTGTCCCTTAAGCCCCCACCCCACCCCACGGCTTACGGCCTTCCAGGCCTGGCTGGGGGAGCTCACTACCAGACAGCGGGTGGAGGGCTCTTTCCGCTGAGTCTAGACCGGTCTGAGAACTCCCTTTAAATGGGCCACACGGGGCTTTTTTCACAGGCAAAAACAGACCCTGTGTTCACGGACTGCACAGGGGAGCCCCAGGACCTTACTTTAAAACCTAGGCCCATGCCCACAAAGGTATTTTGGCTCTTACCTCTAGGCTTTAGGTGCCTGAGCCCCCGTTTTGGCTCCACTGCCAGCCACAGAACCCCCACCAAACCTAAACATGCTCAGCTCCTAGGTGATCAGGGCAAAAGTTCCTCAGGGCCTGTGCACTGCCACTCTCCAGGAATCCAGGCTCCTGTCCCCAGAGCCAGTCAAACCCCAGGGGGAGATAGGCAGACAAATGTTTACATTACATGCAGCTTCCAATCTGATCAACCTGAGCAGGGGCTGCCTATGGGATCAGGGCCCCTTCCTTGCTAGAGGAGAAGCTGCTGCCACGACCCTATAACTTTCAGTCAAGTGGCTAGAGCACACCTCCTTGGCAGAGGGGGAGACAAGATTTGAACAGGGGTCTCTCACCTCCCAGACAAGTGCTCCATCCACCTAACAATGGGAAATTCTGATAGAGCACCTGGCTCTTTAGGCTGTTCCGCAATAGAGCAGGGAATCTGGAGCCAGGCTCTCCCATCTCCCAGGTGGGTGCCCTAGCCACTGGTTATAAGGCTGGCAGCGGCAGCGGCTGCAGCAGCAGCAGCAGCAGCAGTGTCTCCTCTGTTTGCCGAGGCCCCTAAGCTGCCTGATTCCCGTTTGTGGATTGCTAGCAAGGGTAGGCATCTCCTTGCAGCCCAGACTCTATCTCTAAGAGAGTGGCCAGCCTTGACATGTACCATTCTCATTGGCATCGCCCATTGGGAACTTGGGTGGCTCCTCACTTAGCTGCTGGCTTTTGTGCATCCCATTATAAGACACTTTTCTCTTCCCATTTCTTGTGTGAGGAGCTAGACACCTAATTCCACTTAGGGGATCCCGGTGTGTTCCTGTGTCTAAAAGTTAGGCACCATGAGGCTTAGTGTACATCTACACAGCCACATTATATAACTTAGTCCACATCTACACAGCAGGCAGTTATTTTGAAATAATGTCGAAATACTGTCAAGCTGGAGGACTTCTTACTCCGACTCCTGTAATGCTCACTGTACGAGGAGTAAGGGAAGTCGGAGGAAGAGTGCTCTGTTTCAAAATAAGTGCTGTGTAGACACTCCCTATTTTGAAATAAGATACGCAATTGACATAGCTCGATTTGCATATCTTATTTCGAGTTAAGCCCTGCTGTGTAGACACACCCTTAGTGTTGCAATGCCCCATGGGGTCTGCCGCAGGCAGAGGTGCTCCAGCCCAGTCAGAGCAGCTCCACTCCAGCCTACCTGGGTGAGGGCAGCCCCCACCACCTGCTTCTGTTTAATCGGTTAACTTGTTAAACATAAAGTTTAACGAGTTAACTAATTAAATGGGATTTTACATCCCTAAGTGAGATTATTATTTATCCTGAGACACCCACTTACGGCTTCATGGAGTTCCCATACAGTTTACACACTACTCTCTAAACAACTTGAGTATCCGCTCCAGAATAAGATTCCTGAGGGATATGATACCACTTTTTAAATATACTTGTTTTTACCTATTTTCATATATAAAGGTTGGAAAGCAGAAACTTATTTACAAATGCTAGCAATAAATTAATCTTACAATGCAAATTAATGGAGGAATGAATTTACTTTAAGTTGATATCATAGTTGCTGCATAGATTAAAGCAGAGAGGCATATGTGAAATCAGACAAATGGCCACATTGCCCTAAGTTGTATATTCTGTGATGAATGAAACTACTGGTGGCTTTTCTCTGCTCCATGAACATAAGAACATAAGAATGGCCATACTGGGTCAGACCAAAGGTCCATCGAGCCCAGCATCCCATCTGCCGACGGTGGCCAATGCCAGGTGCCCCAGAGAAGGAGAACAGAAGACAATGATCAAGTGATTTATCTCCTGCCATCCATCTCCTGCCCTTGTTATGAAGGCTAGGGCACCATACTTTATCCCTGGCTAATAGCCATTTATGGACCTAACCTGCAAAAATTTATCAAGCTCTTTTTTAAACCCTAATAGAGTCCTGGCCTTCACAGCCTCCTCGGGCAAGGAGTTCCACAGGTTGACTGTGCGCTGTGTGAAGAAAAATTTCCTTTTATTAGTTTTGAACCTACTACCCATCAATTTCATTTGGTGTCCCCTAGTTCTTGTATTATGGGAAAAGGTAAATAATTTTTCTATAATCACTTTCTCCACACCATTCATGATTTTATATACCTCTATCATATCGCCCCTCAATCGCCTTTTTTCCAAACTGAAAAGTCCCAGTCTCTCTAGCCTCTCCCCATATGGGACCCTTTCCAAGCCCCTAATCATCTTAGTTGCCCTTTTCTGAACCTTTTCTAATGCCAATATATCTTTTTTGAGGTGAGGAGACCACATCTGCACGCAGTACTCGAGATGTGGGCGTACCATAGTTTTATATAGGGGAAGTATGATATCTTTTGTCTTATTATCTATCCCTTTTTTAATAATTCCTAACATCCTATTTGCCTTACTAACTGCCGCTGCACACTGCGTGGATGTCTTCATAGAACTATCCACTATAACTCCAAGATCCCTTTCCTGATCTGTCGTAGCTAAATTTGACCCCATCATGTAGTACGTGTAATTTGGGTTATTTTTTCCAACATGCATTACCTTACACTTACCCACATTAAATTTCATTTGCCATTTTGCTGCCCAATCACTCAGTTTGCTGAGATCTTTTTGTAGTTCTTCACAATCCCTTTTGCTTTTGACTGTCCTGAACAACTTTGTGTCATCTGCAAACTTGGCCACCTCACTGCTTACCTCATTTTCTAGATCATTGATGAACAAGTTGAACAGGATTGGTCCCAGTACTGACCCCTGGGGAACACCACTAGTTACCCTCCTCCATTGTGAAAATTTACCATTTATTCCCACCCTTTGTTTTCTGTCTTTTAACCAATTCTTGATCCATGAAAGGACCTTTCCTCCTATCCCATGACTACCTAATTTACGTAAAAGCTTTTGGTGTGGGACCGTGTCAAAGGCTTTCTGGAAATCTAGGTATATTATATCCAATGGTTGCCCCTTGTCCGCATGTTTATTAACCCCTTCAAAGAATTCTAACAGATTAGTTAGACACGACTTCCCTCTGCAGAAACCATGCTGACTTTTGCCCAACAATTCGTGCTCTTCTATGTGCCTTGCAATTTTACTCTTTACTAGTGTTTCTACTAATTTGCCTGGTACTGATGTTAAACTTATCGGTCTATAATTGCCAGGATCTCCTCTAGAGCCTTTTTTAAATATTGGTGTTATATTGGCCATCTTCCAGTCATTTGGTACCAAAGTGGATTTAAAGGATAGGTTACAAACCACTGTTAATAACTCCGCAATTTCACATTTGAGTTCTTTCAGAACCCTTGGGTGAATGCCGTCTGGTCCCGGAGACTTGTTACGATTCAGCTTATCAATTAATTCCATAACCTCCTCTAATGTCACTTCAATCTGAGTGAGTTCCTCAGATTTGTCACCTAAAAAGGCTGGCTCAGATTTAGGAACCTCTGTAACATCCTCAGCCGTGAAGACTGAAGCAAAGAAATCATTTAATCGCTCCGCAATGGCACTGTCTTCCTTGATCGCTCCTTTTATATCTTTATCATCCAAGGGCCCCACTGCTTTTTTAGCGCGCTTCCTGCTTCTAATGTATTTAAAAAACATTTTACTATCATTTTTTGAATTTTTGGCTAGCTGTTCCTCAAACTCTTTTTTGGCTTTTCTTACTACATTATGACACTTAATTTGGGAGTGTTTATGTTCCTTTCTATTTTCCTCACTAGGATTTGACTTCCACTTTTTAAAAGCTGCCCTTTTCTCTCTCACTGCCTTTTTAACATGGCTGTTTAGCCATGGTGGTTCTTTGTTAGGTCTCTTACTGTGTTTTTTTATTTGGGGTATACATTTAAGTTGGGCCTCTAGTATGGTGTCTTTAAACAGTTCCCATGCAGCTTCCAGGGATTTTAGTTTAATTACTCTCCCTTTTAGTTTCTGTTTAACTAGCTTCCTCATTTTAGTGTAATTCCCCTTTTTGAAATTAAATGCCAGAGTGTTTGACCGCTGCGGTGTTCTTCCCAACACAGGAATATTAAAAGTTATTATATTGTGGTCACTATTTCCAAGCGGTCCAGTAACAGTTACCTCTTGGACCAGATCCTGCGTTCCAGTCAAGACTAGGTCGAGAATCGACTCTCCCCTTGTGGGTTCCTGTACTAGCTGCTCCAAGAAGCAGTCATTTAAGGCATCAAGAAATTTAATCTCTGAATCCCGTCCTGAGGTGACATGCACCCAATCAATATGGGGATAATTGAAATCTCCTATTATTACTGTGTTTTTTATTTTGGTAGCCTCTCTAATCTCCCTTATCATTTCAGCATCACTATCACTGTCCTGGTTAGGTGGTCGGTAATATATTCCTAATGCCATATTCATATTAGAGGAATGAATTGTTATCCATAATGATTCTATGGAACATTTTGATTCCTTTAGGATTTTTACTTCATTTGATTCTATATTATCCTTCACATATAGTACCACTCCGCCACCCACACGACCTGTTCTGTCTTTCCGATATAATTTATATCCCGGTATGATAGTGTCCCACTGATTGTCCTCATTCCACCATGTTTCTGAGATGCCTATTATGTCAACTTCCTCCTTTGATATGAGTTCCACATTACTTTCATTTACCTTCCCATTTCTCTGAAAACTCAAGAAATTAGTGCAAACACCCAATGCCCTAAATATGCTAAATGCTGGGTGTGTTTCACTTCAAACAGTTGCTTTTGATTCTCTTTTGAAGAATACAAGCAGCATGGAAAACTACAATATCATGAGTCAGCCCTTCCCAGATAATGATATTTTGCAAGAACTTTGAGGTTCCTTTTACTTGCCTTCTGTTTTTTGAAACTTTGGGGAACATTTGTCTCATTTTCAAGATTTTTTTCTGAAGTTTTGGGAGTTAGAAACTTACTGTTTTCTTTTTTTTTTTTTAATGGAACCTGAGAGTCTCACATATTCACAGGACTCCAGGAACAGGGGTGTTAAGAAAACCCCCCCAAAAATGAGACTAGCAATTAGGGATGTTAAATATCGGTTAATTGAATAGTCGATTAACCTCATGAATTCTTATCGGTTACTCGACTATTCTATAGTACCAGGGGGTGGGGCCGGCAGCCAGTGCGCTCCGGTCCCACTCCCGAGAAGCCCCCTGCCACTTAGCACTGCTTCCTCTGTATCAGAGGCAGCAGCATGGTGTGCCAGGTGGGAGCTGGTCCATGAGGGGAACCAGTTTAAAAACCAGCTCTCTTCACAGACTGGCTGCCTTTCGCCCTGCACGGCCGCCTCTGATATAGAGGCGGCAGTGCAGGGTGGCAGCAGCACTTGTCCAGGGGAGCTCCCGGACCTGGCGTGAGCTGGGACTGAGCTGGGCTGCCTGACTCTTAATACACTTTAAACACAGAGTTGCAGCAGGAGTAGGTCCTGGACCCATTGCAAGCCAGGACTGAGCCAGGCTGCTAAAAAATTTACTGGTGGGAGGCAGGAGAAATGCATGTAGTCTCTATAATATGGAGATATACCTCTCTCATAGAGCTGGAAGGGACCTTGGAAGATCACCCAGTCTAGTCCCCTACCTTCACAGCAGGACCAAGTACTATCCCTGACAGATTTGCTCCACATCCCTAAATGGCCTCCTCAAGGATTAAACTCACAACCCTAGGGCTTGGGAGACTGTTTAAACCACGGAGCTATCCCTCCTCCTTATAAGCTTTTGCTTATTGGTTAATTAACTACACTACTACATCCTTACTAGCAATCCCATCCAAGAGCCGCCAACACTGATTTAATGCCTAATGCTGGAGTTCATGCAGAGACAAAATATATGTGGGGATCAGAAACTGCCACAAGAGGTGTCCCCCCACCATCCATGCAGTTTATAGGACTGGCCCCTTGGGCACTTTTTAAATTTTAATTCATTTTCTTTTTCCCCTGCAGCTTGCATGTTTCTCCCCTCCACCCACCTCTTTTTCCCCATGTTGACACTCGGTGGCATCTCAGTTTGTCAAACAGAGCCTTAGGCCCTGATCCTGCAGGAGATCTGGATGAGCAGACCCCCTGTGCTTGTATATAGTCCCAGTGATGTCAATGGGGAAATCTGCCCACAGAGCTCACAGAAAAAATGAGAGCTTATATTTTCCTTTCCAGAAACCCTATGCTTCCTTCTTTTCATATCTATTGAGCTCCAATATTATTTCACAGGGTAACTACCCTCTCTTTTGATTCTCCTATAAAAATTAAAAGAGATCAAGGCCACTGAGCATACACTCAGTTACATGGGGTTACATGTTTTTTTTGTGTTTCTGATGGCTGAACACTACCACTGATCTTTGTATTACATGTATTCTCTTGGCACACCAAGTAATTGCATTTATATAGAGAATGATTGACAAGAATTTCCAGCACAAATGCCCATATCTGCACACATATAAGCTCATGCTTCAGCATCAGTGCAAACAGAAGACTGTCCTGTGAAAGCTTGCAGAAAAGGAGACAGCATGGATGGATCAGGTCACAAATCAGATTTCCCATGCATGTTCAAATTCTTTGCAGCAATTCATTCAGCTTTGGTCCTGATGCTGAGCACCCAACTGGCAGCCCAGTTTAGGGTTGAGCAAATTGGGTTCGGATTTAATGCATCCAAGGATACTGAGGGAGTTGGCAAATGTCATTGCAGAGCCTTTGGCCATTATCTTTGAAAACTCGTGGAGATCTGGAGAGATCCTGGATGATTGGAAAAAGACAAATGTAGTGCCCATCTTTAAAAAAGGGAAGAAGGACAATCCAGGGAACTACAGGCCAGTCAGCCTTATCTCAGTACCCATAAAAATCATGGAGGAGATCCTCAAGGAATTCATTTTGAAGCACTTGGAAGAGGGCAAAGTGATCAGGAATAGTCAACATGGATTCACTAAGGGCAAGTCATGCCTGACCAATCTGATTAGCTTCTATGATGAGGTAATTGGCTGTGTGGACATGGGGAAATCAGTGGATGTGAAATACCTTGACTTTAGCAAAGCTTTTGATACAGTCTCCCACAATATTCTTGCCAGCAAGTTAAGGAAATATGGATTGGATAAATGGACTGTAAGGTGGATAGAAAGCTGGCTAGCTTGTCAGGCCCAACAGGTAGTAATCAACGGCTTGTTGTCTGGTGCGCGGTCAGTTTCAAGTGGAGTGCCCCAAGGATCGGTTCTAGGCCCGGTTTTATTCATCATCTTGATTAATGACCCAAATGAGGGGATGGATTGCAAGTTTGCGGATGACACTAAGCTTGGGGAGAGGTAGATATGTGGGAGGGCAGGGATAGGGTCCAGAGTGACCTGGACAGATTACAGGATTGGGCCAAAAGAAATCTGATGAGGTTCAACAAGGACAAGTGTAGAGTCCTGCACTTGGGATGGAAGACTCCAAAGCACAGTTACAGGCTGGGGACCAACTGGCTAGGTAGCAGTTCAGCAGAAAAGGACCTTGGGATTACAATGGATGAGAAGCTGGATATGAGTCAGCAGTGTGCCCTTGTAGCCAAGAAGGCTAATGGCATATTAGGGTGCATTAGGAGGAGCATTCCCAGCAGATCCAGAGAAGATATTATTCCCCTTTATTCAGCTCTGATGAGGCCACATCTGGAGTACTGTGTCCAGTTCTGGGGCCCCCACTATAGAAAGGATGTGGACACATTGGAGAGGGTTCAATGGAGGGCAACCAAAATGATTAGGGTGCTGGAGCACATGACCTATGAGGAGAGACTGAGGGATTTGGGTTTGTTTAGTCTGCAGAAGAGAAGAGTGAGGGGGGATTTGATAGCAGCCTTCAACTTCCTGAAGGGAGGTTCCAAAGAGGCTGGAGAAAGGCTGTTCTCAGTATTGAGGGATGACAGAACAAGGAGCAATGGTCTCAAGTTACAGTGAGGTAGGTCTAGGTTGGATATTAGGGAAAACTATTTCCCTAGGGGTATGTCTACACTACAGCTCTAATTCGAACTAACTTAGTTCGAATTAGTTAATTCGAACTAAGCTAATTCGAACTAACGCATCTAGACCCAAAAACTAATACGAATTAGCGTTTTGCTAATTCAAACTAGCGCGTCCACACTGATTGGACGCTGGGTCGCATTTAATGGCAGCTGAAACCGGTTCCGGCAGAGCATCAGGTCAGTAGTTGCTTTGTGTGGCTGCTGTCTGAGGCTATCTGAGGCTCGTGCTTAAAGGGACCCCCCTGGACAGCCGGTTCTCAGCTTCTCCGCTTGCTTGCCTACCTCACCGAGGGACAGCAAAGCGTTTTCCTCTGCACCTGCCAGTGTCAGTGGTTCCCATTGGAGATGCCGCCGCAGTTGGCAACATGGAGCCAGAGCTCGCCCTGGGCATTCTGGTGCAGTTTTTGGACTTGCTGCTGCAAGCCTGCCAGCAATGGCTGGAGGCTGCCTGGCACCATCTGGTGCACGTCAGCCCCCTGCCTCTCCACCTGGCCTCCCTGGGGGCCAGGGAGGAGCCGCAGCAGCGCCCGGACGCCAGCATGCCCCGCCGCATCTGGCGTCTGGACACCAGCAGCGACTGGTGGGACCGCATCGTCCTGGAGCGCTGGGGAGACAGACAGTGGACCCAGAACTTCAGGATGAAGAAGGACACCTTCCTGGAGCTCTGCGAGTGGCTCGCCCCTGCTCTGCGGCGATGGGACACTTGCATGAGGCCCGCCATCCCCCTCCAGAAGCGTGTGGCCATCGCCCTCTGGAAGCTCTCCACGCCGGACAGCTACCGATCCGTCGGGAACCAGTTCGACGTGGGGAGATCCACTGTCGGAGCAGTGCTCATGCAGGTACGGCACTCACCGGCCACTGGGCCGGGGGCGGAGGGGGGCTGCAAGGAGGGAATGGGCCGCCCCAGGGAAAACGGGGGCAGGGGAGGAGGCGACAGTGCCCCACACGGGAGGGTTCGGTCTGTCCCGGCCGTACTACACGCCGCCCGCGGCAGCCAGGATCACAACAGGGGTCGCTTCCGGGAGTGGGGCGCGGGGCAGTGCCAGGGAACGAACACTCCCAGCCACCCGGGTGCCCCAGTGATTCGTGGTTTGCTGTGTCTCTCTGCAGGTGGTCAAGGCCATCAACAGGGTGCTGCTCTGCAAGCTGGTCCGCCTCGCCGATCCGGACGCCGTCATCCAGGGGTTCAGTGCCCTCGGCTTCCCCAACTGTGGGGGGGCCATTGACGGGACGCACATCCCCATCCGTGCCCTGGAACACCAGGCCTCCCAGTACATCAACCGCAAGGGGTACTTCTCCGTCCTCTTGCAGGCCGTGTCTGACCACCGGGGCCAGTTCACGGACATTAATGTGGGCTGGTCCGGGCAGGCACACAACGCACGGGTGTTCCGCAACTCCTCCGTGTGCCAGAGGCTGCATGCCGGGACCTTCTTCCCTGACCACCACATCAGGGTCGGGGACGTGGACATGCCCGTCTGCCTGGTGGGGGATGCAGCCTACCCCCTACAGCCCTGGCTGATGAAGCCGTACACGGGGCACCTCAACCCCTCCCGCCAGGCCTTCAATGCCAGGCTCAGCAGGGCCCACATTGTGGTCGAGGGGGCCTTCGGACGACTGAAAGCCAGATTTAGGTGCCTCCTCACCTGCCTCGACCTCGCCGAGCACAATATCCCTCCCGTGGTGGCAGCATGTTGTGTGCTGCGCAATTTGTGCGAGCGGAAGGGGGAGGCTTTCCTGCCAGCCTGGATGGCTAAGGCTGAGCGCATGGCTGGCCACTACACTCAGCCCCACACCGCCGCCATCTGGGAGGCCCAGCGGGGGGCCGTCCAGATCCGGGAAGCCCTGCGGGAGACCTTCCTGGTGGATTAGGAGGACTGAACTCTCCCTGCATGTCCCACTGGGGCCTTCTTCCACCCTCCCCTCCTTCCCCTTTCCCCTCCCTAACCCCCCTTCCTAATGTTAAATAAAGACACCTGTTTTGAAAACAACAATGTCTTTTTATTTTACATAACTGGGGTGGGGGGAGGGAGGAATGAGAGTGGGAGAGAGGAGGGGGAAACCTGGGAGGAGGGAGCTGGAAGGCGGAGGAAGGGAAGGGAAAGCTCAGGGTTGGGGGTCCTGCTGGCTCTCCGTCTGACAGCACTGCGAGTGCGGGGGCGTCAGGGGGGGAGTGGGTATGGAGGGTGGGTCAGGAGGGACGGGGGGTGCGGAGGAAGAGGGGGTGGGAGGAGGAGTGAGAGCTGGGGCGGCCGCAGAGGCCGGAGCGGGAGGAGGCAGGAACCTGTCCACCAGGGTCTGGAGGTGGCCTCTGAGGGCACGGCCCTGCTCCTCCAGCGTCTCCAAGCTCCACTGCCGCAGCCGCAGGTCCTCCCAGACCCAGTGGTCCTGGGTGCGGAGCTAGTGCTCCAGTAGCCACAGGTGCCAGTCCTCGAGGTTCCTGTTGTGCCAGCTAGCCCGGGTGCGGGTGGCTGTTGCAGGCAGGGTGGTGCGCCCTGCACTCCCAGGTGCTGAGGCTGTGATGAAACAAGAGCAGTGGTCAGTTCTTCCTGGGGACACAGTGGGTGAAACCCAGCCCCCCTGTGCAAGGCGAGGTCGGCGTGTGGGGAACAGGCCAGCGCCCCTGCATGACACCCAGCTGCTGCTCCATGGTGGGCAAGGCCCAGGCGCATGGTCCCTGGGCTCCCTCTCCCCCCACCCCCTGCATACACATAAGGGGAGCATGATGGCACTCACATGTGGAGCCCTCCTCGGCCTCGGACGACACAGCCTATGTGCTCTGTGGGATGCCTCGGGGGTCCTGGGTCCTGGGCAGGCTCCCTGCAGGCTCCTGGCTCTCAGCATCCTCCTCCTCCTCCTTGGTATCAGGGACGGGTCCCTCTGCCCTGGGGTCGATCACCACCCGGGGGCCATGGACTGCGTGAGCCCCCAGGATGCAGTCCAGGGCCTCACAGTGGGGGCAGGCCTCTGGGTCGGCCCCTGGCTGGGAGGCCCTGGAGTAGGACTGCCGCAGGTCCTTAATTTTGCAGCGGACCTGCTCCCGGGTCCGCATGTGGCCTCTGGTGGCCAGGCTGGCAGCCATGCAGCTGTAGATGGCCGCATTCCTGTGTCTAGTGTGGAGATCGTGGATGTTGGAGGCTTCCCCCCAAACCTCAATGAGGTCCACGATCTCCGCACTAGACCAGGCGGGCACCCACCTCTTGTGGCCCCAGGCAGGCTCCTGGGAGCCGCCAGCCTGGTCCTGGGAAGAGGCGGAGGGCTGGGTGGCAGCGGGTGGCTGGCTCATGCCGTGCCAGGTGCAGGGTCTGCTGGCTGGGTGCTGGCAGGCTTGCAACTGGCATGAGCACTGTAGCCAGACCATGCCCCTTTAAGGGCTCCGGGGCCGGGAGGGGGGGCAGAAAAGTTTCCCTGGTTTGGCCCAGAGTGGCCACCAGGGCAAGCTGGGAAGGGCTAGCCTCCAACTGGTTCGAATTAAGTGGCTACACAGCCCTTAATTCGAACTACTTAATTCGAACTAGGTGTTAGTCCTCGTAGAATGAGGTTTACCTAGTTTGAATTAAGTGCTCTGCTAGTTCAAATTAAGTTTTTACTAGCGGTTTGTATGTGTAGCCACTATTAAAGTTAATTCGAACTAATGGCTGTTAGTTCGAATTAACTCTGTAGTGTAGACATACCCTAGGAGGGTGGTGAAGCACTGGAATGGGTTACCTGGGGAGGTGGTGGAATCTCCATCCCTAGAGGTTTTTTAAGTCTCTACTTGACAAAGCCCTGGCTGGGATGATTTAGTTGGGGTTGGTCCTGCTTTGGGCAGGGGGCTGGACTTGATGACCTCTTCCAGCCCTATGATTCTATGATTCTATAAATTACATAGTAAAGGCAAATGTTAAACTTAAGGCAAATGTTAAACTTAAGACAGATGATGTGTCTTTTTTTTTTTTAAATAAAACTTCATAGATTTTAGGGAATAAAAGCAAAACCAAGGCTGACAGCCAATGCGACATTGGCAATTGACATCATCACCAAAATAAATGGTTGGTTATCTTTTCTGTGTACCACACGGTCTGCAGATAACAGACTACTAGCAAAGGCCCTTGACATTCTGTGAAGTTAAACTGATGGAGCCAGAGATACACACAAACTGCACCGTCTAACCGGAACTTTGCTTTTGTTCCTCTTTGTAAACATCATTCAGTTTAGCAACACTAGACAGTTCTGTGGCTGGGTTGGAAAACATAACAGAAGTTATAGTCCCTTAACATAAGGCCCAATCCTGCAAACCACTAGTGAACAAAATGGGAGTTCAACACAATTTGTTCCACATCAGCAGATCCCTGTCTTTCAAGCTCCATTGAAGCCAATGAAGTCCAGCTATACAGAGCAAGTTGCAGGATCAGAATCATAGAATCATAGAGCTGGAAGAGACCTCAGGAGGTCATCAAGTCCAGCCCCCTGCCCACGGTAGGACCAATCCTGATGAAATCATCCTAGCCAGGGCTTTGTCAAGCCAAGACTTAAAAACCTCTAGGGATGGAGATTCCACCACCTCCCTAGGTAACCCATTCCAGTCCTTCACCACCCTCCTAGTGAAATAGTTTTTCCTAATATCCAACCTGGACCTCTCCCACTGTAACTTGAGACCATTGCTCCTTGTTCTGTCATCCCTCACTACTGTGAACAGCCTTTCTCCAGCCCCTTCAGGAAGTTGAAGGCTGCTATCAAATCCCCTCCTTACTCTTCTCTTCTGTAGACTAAACAAACCCAAATCCCTCAGTCTCTCCTCATAGGTCATGTGCTCCAGTACCCTAATCATTTTGGTTGCCCTCCACTGAACCCTCTCCAATGCGTCCATATCCTTTCTATAGTGGGGGGCCCAGAACTGGACACAATACTCCAGATGTGGCTTCACCAGAGCTGAATAAAGGGAAATAATCTCTTCTCTGGATCTGCTGGCAATGCTCCTCCTAATGCACCCTAATATGCCATTAGCCTTCTTGGCTACAAGGGCACACTGTTGACTCATATCCAGCTTCTCATCCACCGTAATCCGCAGGTCCTTTTCTGCAGAACTGCTGCTTAGCCATTCAGTCCCCAGCCTGTAACAATGCTTGGGATTCTTCCATCCCAAGTGCAGGACTCTACACTTGTCCTTGTTGAACCTCATCAGATTTCTTTTGGCCCAATCCTGTAATCTGTCCAGGTCACTCTGGACCCTATTCCAGCCCTCCAGCATATCTACCTCTCCCCCTAGCTTAGTGTCATCTGCGAACTTGCTGAGGGTGCAATCCATCCCCTCATCCAGGTCATTAATAAAGATGTTGAACAAAACCGGTCCAAGAACAGATCTTTGGGGCACTCCACTAGAAACTGACTGCCAACCTGACATCGAGCCATTGATCACTACCCGTTGGGCACGACAGTCTAGTCAGCTTTCTGTCCATCTTATAGTCCATTTATCCAATCCATATTTCCTTAACTTGCTGGTAAGAATATTGTGAGAGACAGTATCAAAAGCTTTGCTAAAGTCAAGGTATATCACATCCACTGACTTTCCCATATCCACAGAGCCAGGTACCTCATCATAGAAGCTAATCAAATTGGTCAGGCATGACTTGCCCTTGGTGAATCCATGTTGACTATTCCTGATCACTTTCCCCTCTTCCAAGTGCTTCAAAATGGATTCCTTGAGGATCCCCTCTATGATTTTTCCAGGGACTTATGTAAGGCTGACTGGTCTGTAGTTCCCTGGATTGTCCTTCTTCCCTTTTTTAAAGATGGGCACTACATTTGCCTTTTTCCAATCATCCGGGATCTCTCCCGATCTCCACGAGGGATAGGAGAAGCTTGTAACTTCAGGTCCATGCGGCTAAAAATGGCCTGATCCAAAATGCTGTATCCAGACTTACCTGAATTTTGGGGAGGAGATCAGAATTCAGACCTGAAACCAAATTTTACAGCTGGGTGAACCAAGCATGCTGGATCTGCACAGCTCTCAACTTTGGCAGGTACAAATCCCAAAAGTGGATCTGAAATTCAAGGTCTGGGTTCCATCTCCACCTCTGTATAGAGAAAACCCCAGGGAAGTATAAAAATGGACACAAGGGAGAAAGAGCCAGCAAATTTCATTAGAATGAATCTCATTAAACAGATGGCAGGATTTTACAGCAGATAATCATTCAAAGTTACACCAGCAAAGAGCCATAAAACACCAATCATTATGCTCAGTGTTGGTGTTTTATGGTGTCGTACTGCAGCGTAGTATTTTCTGGTGCAGTGCTGCAGTGGAGGACTGTGGTTAAACAATATTGCTACAGGAGGATCTGTAGGTCTCTTCTCCCCCCCCACAAAGTGTTGCTTGCAGAATTGAATTACTGTATCTCGTTGGGCCAAATACTGCCAGCCAAAACAAAGTCAAGGCAGATAGAACTGGGCCAACATCTCCAGCTTGGGGGCAGGGGAAAGAATGGAAGAGAGACAGGCTGTGTTTAGACTAA
This sequence comes from Pelochelys cantorii, assembly GCA_032595735.1. Classification (NCBI taxonomy): domain Eukaryota; kingdom Metazoa; phylum Chordata; order Testudines; family Trionychidae; genus Pelochelys; species Pelochelys cantorii. The sequence goes on from CM064344.1 coordinate 20,303,682, forward strand.
CTCTGCATCTGTTGTGCAAGACCTGGGGGCTGAAGCATTAAGCCTATTCATCTAGTAGCTTAGGAAGCTGGAGTATTCATTAAAGGGGGCGAGAGGGAAGAAAGGCTGTTACTACACACTGCCAAGAACTGTAATCCTGCTAGCCTGTTGGCACTGTTTGCATCCATCCCCCTTGCTGGAGTTCCTGCTCTAAAATCTGATCTGACCCTCACTCAGCTGCACTCACTGCAGAAAAGCAACAGTAAGTACAAAGTATTAGGTGCTGACATCACCCAGCTTAATCATGCTACAGCGGCTGCTCTGTGTTCATGAAGTGCATACATGAAAGGGCAAAACAGCCCAGCATCTGGCCTGCCAGGAGCCTTAGACGAATGCTATAGGGAACTGCTGACTGGCATCGCGCTGTCTGTATCAAACAGCACCCCTCACTGGAGTGAGTAGCGAGTTCTATTAATGGCATGACAGGTCCTTAGCTGCATAATAAAATACTCTTTTTAGTGAGTGTTTGGCTGTAATCATTTCACGATTGCTAAGGACAGAGTTTCAAGGGACGGTGCAGAATGTTCTGTTAAGACCCAGTCCTGCATCCTCAGCCACATAAAATTCCCCCGTTGCATCAAGGCCCAGGCAGTATGCTGGACACTCGTGCGGCTGTTCAGGAGAGATTCAGATGCAGCCCAGCTGATTAGCAGAGTGCCCAGCTGATTAGCTAGGTTTTTGTTTCTACTAGTGCCTTAGTGCACATAAAATTTTGTTCCACACATGGATGGAAAATATTAGAGGGAACATTGATGCCAATGCTTGAGAGAAGTGCTGGACAATGAAGCAATTCTTCTTTGCGGATTAATGCTTAGTTATGTTCATGCAAAGATCTCAAACCACTTCACACAGGAAGGTAAATATCATTACTGTCATTTTACTGATAGGGAAACTGAGACACAGTGAGTTGCCCAAGACCACATAACAGTTCAGTGGCAGAGCTAGGAGACATTCATCTCTCCCAAGTCTAGTACACCCTGCTGCCTCCACTGAAATCAACAGGATTACTCCAAGGGGTAAGATGGTCAGAATTTGGCCCTGTTTCCATACATCTAATAGATGGTCAGTTTCCTCTGCCACCCTTCAATGGTGACTGGCATACACTGCCGTCACGGACAGCATCCAAAGCACCCTTCCCTTCAGTGTCTCTGGCCTGAGCTCTCTCCTATAGGAGATAAAGCTTTCCAGATGGCCTTTTGGCTAAGATCAGTCTGCCTATCAGCAGCACATCTGACATGTCCTCTGTCAGGAGCCTGTCTGCTGCTGCGCAAGGGGGATGGGCGTAGCTATCTAGTTCAGTAGCTCTTTCCCATCTCTATCTACTGTGAGCTTGTCCCATGACCTTCCTTGTTATCTTGTGCTGATTGAAATTGCCATTGGGTTTCTAGGACTCTGTCCTTTCCTGGGCCTCTGCCTGCCACCCTGACTGCTCTTTCAGCAAATCCTTGTACTTCTCCCCCACCCACTTCTGTGTTGATTTTTCCTCCCCACAGCTGTCCTTGGACCTCTCCTGCCCTATCCCACCCCTCTCCTCAGGACCTCATGTGCTCCCAGGATCTCTCTCATCATCTCCCTGTCAATGACTCTTGATATCACTCTCCACCCCAGCTCATTTTCTCTTCCTGCCTTTTCAATGTAACTTCTTGGGGACATCACACCACAGCTTTAAATGGGTCCTGGATTAAGCAACGTTTTTATTCTTTTACTCTCCCCTTTCACCAGAGCCAGCTCCAATCTGCTCCCCATCACTCAGACTTAGGCTTATCTTTTGACTCCTCCTTTCCTTCTCCTGAGCCCGGATCTTGCCAAATTCTGCCTGATAACACTCCTAAAACCTGCCCCTCCCTCTCTACACTCTGAAAGAACCAGGGTTCCTTTAACCTGCACCAACCAAACCACCTTCCTTCTAAGCCCCCAGCTTCTCACCTTTCCTGCTTCAATCTACAGCAGTGGTCACCAACCAGTAGACTGGGATCTACCAGTAGATCTTGGAGCCTCTGACACAGGGGTGGGCAAAAGGGCCTCCGCGGGCCGGATCTGACCCACCAAGCGGGTTGATCCGGCCCACGGAGGCCCTGCTGCTCCCCCGCCCCCAGGCCAATCAGGGCTTGGGGGCGGGGGAGCGCGTGACATCTCCTCCCACCCTGCGAGCAGCATGTGGCACTTTGAAGTGCCGCGTGCTCCTGACAGGGCGGGGGTAGGGCGGGAGGAGGCTTCGCGCACGCCCTGCGCCCCCAGGCCAATCAGAGCCTGGGGGTGGGGGAGTGTGTGAAGCCTCTTCCTGCATGGGTGCCTAGTGGGAAGCGGGGACAAAGGGGCTTCCCCACCCCCAGACCAATTATGGTCTGGGGGTGGGGAAGCCCAGAAGCATTCTGGCCCCACCGCTTCCAGATTAGGCCCCGCCCCTTCTGGCCCAGCCAAAAAATTTTGAAGTGGCCCCCGGCCAAAAATTATCACCCGCCCCTGCTCTGACAGCTGTTCCTGACTGGCTTGGCTGGGAAGCTATCAAATGCTGGCACTTCTGTTGCCCCTCCACTCAATGTCATGCTGCTCCTGCCCTTTGCCTTGGAGCTGCCCCCCTTGCAGCCCTCTGCTTGCCATGCAGGATGTGGGAGGGAGAAGAGGGTATTAGGGTGTCTCTCCTCCCCCCATTTCTGTACCCTGTCTCCACACAGAGAAAAGGGGACGGAGGGAGCTTGGCAATGCAAATCTCTGTCACTCTCTCACAGTGTGTGTGTCTGTTATTCTCACAAACACACACTGTCCTTCGCTCTTGCCTCCAGCCCCAATGCATACATGGGGGGTTGTTGATATTTCTTTTACTGCTTGCAAAGTGTGGTATTTTGGGGGGTTGACTGGTCTGTGCATTTTATAATTTTCATTTCTCTCTTATTCTTATATTTAATTCTTTGGGTAGTGAGTTCTAAAATGGGATAAGACATTGGAATATAGGAAGGGATAAGCCAGCCCTTGAAAGTAGGGAGGTGGAGAGGCTCAATAGAGAAGGTGGCTGCCTTGGCAGCCTAGGGTTTAGGGTTGGCAGACCTATCCACCTTGGGCAGTGACTACTACCTTCCACTGGGATAGAGCTTGCACTGCAGGAAGGCTAAGGGAGCCCCTGAAAGTAAGGTGGTTAGATGGGTCCTCTAGTGGCACAATGAAGCAGGTATCTGCCACCTGGGGTTGAGGGTTCAAATCCCCTGCTCCCCATGGGGGGAGCAGTAGGCACAGCTGTTGGAAATTAGCACCAATGGAATGTAAGAAGGATAAGGGAGCCACTGAAGGTGCAGGATGGAGTCCCACCTGCCCTGAGGGCAGCAGCTACCCAAGCAATGGAGCTGACATGATTGAAACATTCACAGGATAAGGGAGCCTGGTGGGGTGGGTCCTCTAGTGTTTGTAATGGATGAGGCATCTACCACCCAAGCCTGGGAGTGAGGGCTCAAGTCCCACTCCCCAGAGAGATGGAGCTGGGACTGGGGGAAGGACAAGGAGGCCAATGAAGGCAGGCTCCTTGAGTGGCACAATAGGGTTGAGGGCTAGGGAAGCTGGTAGTAGTTGAGAGCTCCAGCCCACCCTGGGTAGCCACTGCTACTCCCCTGAGGGCCAAAGCTGGCACCATTGGAAGGCAGGAAAGACAAGGGGGCCCCTGAAGCTAGGGAGGTGGGGCAGCACAATGGATAAGGCAGTGGTTTCTCAACCCCTTTTCATAAAGTACCCCCAGTACCTACAGTTTTCAGACACAGTGTTTTTTCTACCATTGCAACACATTTGTTTAAACAACTTAATCATAGCCAGGCAGGCAATGAAATTTTTGGGTGTAAAAAGTACAAAAATAATAAAGCACTATAAAACAAAGTTCAGTTTTCTCCAAATTTCAGTTGTGTTGACGTATCCTCCAGACTTCTCTTGAGTACCCTATGGGTTCTCATACCACTCAAGAAACACTGGGAGAAGGCACCTGCCTCTAGAGCCCTGGGTTAAGGGTTCATGTCCGACCCATCGTGGGGGCAGCCACCAGGAGCTCCTCGGGGGATGGAGCTGACACCACTGGAAGGTGGGAAGGATAAGGGGGTCCATGAAGGTTGGAAGGTGAGTGGCTTGTCCAGTGGTGCAATGTATAAGGCACCTGATTCAAAGCCCAAGGTTGAGGGCTCCAGACGCTGGTGGTGGCTGAGCGGGAAGCTGGTGGTGGCTGAGAGTTGGAGTCCAACACCAGATTCCTGAGTGCTGAAACTGGCACCATTGGAATGGAGGGGGGGTTGAGGGTTGAAGTCCTGCATGCCCAGAGGATGTAACTGACACTATTGGAAGATAGGGAGGATAAGGAAGCTCCTGAAGGTAGGTATGTAGGTGGGGTGGGTCCTCCGGTGGCATAATGGATAAGGCATCACACCCTGCAAGGCTGGGGTTGAGGGCTCCAGAAGCTGGTGGTGCCTAAGGGGGATGCTGGTGGTGGCTGAGAGTTTGAGTCCTGCCCCCTACACTCAGCCACCACCAACTTCACAAGGGATGGAGTTGGCAACATTGGAAGGATAAGGGGGCCCCTGAAAGTGGGGTAGGTCTTCCAGCAGTGTAATGGGTAAGGTGTCCACAGCCCAGGGTTTAGGGTTTGAGACCTGCCCACCCTGGGCAGGGACCCCCTACCTTTCAGAGAGATGCAGCTTGCATCATTGGAAGGCCAGAAGAATAAGGGGCCCCTGAAGTTAGGGAGGTGGGGTGGCTCCTCTACACTTAGATTTAGTTCATCAAAGTCTCAGTTTGTGCCTCTGATCATCAAATCTGCACCATATGCTGAGTCCGAACCATCTCTCCACTGGCTTGTAGGAAATCCTCAGATGGAGGCCAGGCAAGACTCTTCCTCTGCTGTGGATCACTGCTAGGCAGCCAGCTCACTGATTAACCAGCCAGTTAACTCACAAGTGAATCGATTTAAAGAAAACCCTGCTGCAAAGTGCTTCAGAGTGATGGACAGCAGCCTGCTTTCTGCTCCTGAAGTTAGGGAGGTGGGGTGTGTCCTCCAGTGTCATAATGGATAAGGCATTGCACCCCTGAGTATAGGTTGAGGGTTGGAGTCCAGCCCTTCCTGGGGGCAGCTGGGTTCTGCCACCAGATTCCCCAGGTCTGGAGCTGGCACCAGCCCAAGGCTGGGAGGATAAGGGAGCCATTCAAGACACAGGAATGGGTGGCTCCTCCAGTAGCTTAATGTATAAGGCCTAGGACTCCTATAGCTGGGGTTGAGGGTTGGAGACTCACCTGCCCTGGGAGCAACCACCACCAGCTTCCAGAGGGATAGAGCTGATGATGTGCAAGATGGGGGGGCCTGAGGGTAGGGTAGGGTAGGGTAGGGTGGGTCCTCTAGTGGTGTAATGGACAAGGCATCCCTCCTGAGGCTGAGGGTTGTAGCTCTGCCTGCCCTTGGAGCAATCACCTCCTCCCTCTTCTCAAAGACCAGAGCTGGCACCATTGGAAGGTAGAAAGGATAAGGGAGCTGAGGGTTGGAGCTACTACCAGTGGAATATAGGAAGGACAAGGGGGCCCCTGAAAACAGGCAATGTGGCATGGGTCCTTCAGTGGCACAATGGATAAGGCATCTACCTCTGCAGCCAGGATTTAGGGTTCAAGATCCACCTACCCTGGGTGCAGGGACAACCACCACCACCCTCCAGAGGGCTGGAGCTAGTACCATTGGAATACAGGAAGGATAACAGAGCTCCTGAAAGCAGAGAGGTGGGGTGGGTGCTCCAGTAGCACAGTGGGGTTGAGGCCAGGGAAGCTGGTGGGGGCTGAGGGCCTTAGTCCTACCCACCCTGGGCAGTCACCACCATCAGCTTCCTGAGGGATGGAGCTGGCACCATTGGAAGGGGGCCCCTGAAAGTGGGAGTGAAGATGGGAGAAGAAAGAGGATGGAGTGAGCAAGTGAGGCCTTGGAGAAGGGGTGGAGCCAAGGCAGGGCCTCAAAGAAGGGGCAGGAAGAAAGTGGGGCAAGGGGGTTTAGGTTTGAGGTAGATATTACATTGAAACAGGTTGAAAAAGTGAGCCTGGGGCCAAAAAGGTTGGAGACCACTGATCTGCAGAATTTTAGCAGCTCCTTTGATCTGCTTCTTCTGACTGCCTTCCCATCCCTTCACCAGCCACTGCTCTCTTCCCTCAGAGTGAAAGCCATTCAGAATCACATCTAGGGCTTTGCTCATAGCTAGAGCCCTGCAAATCTACAGATCCCTGCTTAATACCCACACCCGAGGATGCAGCCATGGATACAGATACAAATTTTGTATCTAGAACCTTGCAAATTTGGCTCATTTTTGCAGATGCTGACAAGTTTTGTATCCACCCAGGCCTCTACTCCTAACTACAGCTCACCTCCTACTGCAAAAAGGGAACTAGTCCAGATTCCAGCCACCACCAGAGCTTAACAGGCATGAGACCTGAGGAACAGGAAGGGGTCAATCTAGTCTCATCAAAGCTTTTCACCAAGCAGCCAACAGTCAAAAAAACAGCTGAGTCCTTGTGCTGAGCAGCCAGAGGTCCCTGAATAGTCAGTCACTTCCTTGCCCCCACTAACAATCTGCATGGAACATGTGGGGTGGAACCAGGAGGCACAGGACTCAGTCTGCCTGCATGTGGCTAGAGCATTCACAGCACTGCTGTAAAGAGTTCTCTTAATAAACAGCCAGCTTAGCTAGACAGGCATTGAGCCCTCTCATGCTATTACCCAGGTTGTGATTCATGAAACACCCACTATGCATAAAAAGAGTTTGTAGACCCAGCTTAGTCTCTCCCCCTCCATCCTCCCTGCTGGAGCTTGGCAGTCTCCTCTCTGCCTGAGACTGCCCATAGTTATGCATGCCTCTCCCTTTTAATTACCAGTCCACTGGTTATGGATTACAGATGGAAGGTCCTTCTTCCACCACTGAGGCAGGTGTTGCATGGTTTTCTTAATAAATGCCTTGGATTCAGGACAAATTTGCTAATCAATCCCTTCCTGCTCAGGCCAAGTGTAGAGTCTATGCACTCCATCAAAATTGCAGATGGAAACTTTACTCACTGCTGAGTGCGGTAATATTGCTCATGCCTCTGAAGAGCTGAGATTTTAAGGGATCAATAAATGGGTCAATAATCTGACTGAGAAACTCAGATTCTTTTGGACAGTGGAGCTACAAAACACTTAATGTCTGATGATTTTGCTGGCTTCCCTCATCTAACAATGGAGATGGTGAATGCAAGTAAACAAGCCACATTGACTAAGGAGCCTATTGTGGCATGTAAAAGCAGCACTCATCCAGGCTAAGCAGTGTAGTGGAGCTGGGTGAGGATGTATGTAGTCTGATGCTAAATCCAGCAAGACCACTGGGACTTCTGCCACTGTTTTAATGGGAGAAAGACTGGCCCATGCTGGAGCCCTTAATCAGTTCTGGCTCATACAATGTCAAGCAAACACAGACTAGCAGGCCAATGCTGTCCAGGTGCCCCCCTCAGACTAGTTACACCAACGACCTGTGCCCTCATCCAACAAGCCAGAGACAGTTTTGACTATGCAAGGAAAAGCTACAGACATCTCATCAGTCTGCTACTGAGTCTGCTCCATGGCACAGGGAACGTGATGAGGGCTCAAAACCTCAGTTTGGTGAGATTCTGTCTGAACATAAATGTCTCTCTGCAGACCCCCCACCCGTCACCAATAGACTGAACTAGAACTCGCATCAAAACTCATCCTGTTTATCGGTTTAGTCTGGCAGGTGGCACTCAGTTTGTGGGGCTGAGAGCTAGTCCTAACTCAGCTGGTGCACTGTGATGTTGGACAAATCACATCTGCTCTGTTTCATCTCCTCCTGCCCATTGAGTTAGACTGTGAGCTCTTCAGGTCAGGGCTGTCTCTTACTACATGTTCGTACAGCACCTGGACAGGGGAGATCCCGATCTCAGCTGAGGCCTCTTTGCATTACCAACACTATTGACAAAATGTTCATGAATAAGATGAGTTAAAAAGCCAGTTAAGTGGCCTCTCTAGAAAAAGGTCACCATTTTGCTGCACAACTCTTGTCTGCTATTAATGAGGAGGTTGAGCCATTCTGAGTATGTATGACCTACAGAGCTGTTCAAGACAAATATTCCCTGCCCCATGCTGATGTGTGAATTGTTTGGCTGCACAGGGCTAAAATGTTTTCCAAAGTTGTTGTGTTGTATGTTGAACTCCAGCCAAAAGAGATTTTTCAGTCCAAATCTAGGTTATGTAAATGTGTTTTGTTTTGAACGGACACAAGCTGCTTTTCTTACGGCAGTGCATGGGGTACTTCAAGAGGCCCTCAGATAATATATTGTCTACTTAGATGACCTGTTGGATTGCTAGTAATCCACAGGCAGATCATAAACAACATCTTAAAAATAGCATTTAAAGTCAGTTTACAGGTAAGAAATAGGCAGCTCATAATCAATAGTTAAAGACAGCCTTGTATATTCTCTAGAGATCGATCAGTACAGCAAAACAGATTTTCAGCCATCAAGAAACCTGGTACCATTCCTAAGGTTTATTGTATCTAGTAGAGGTGTATGGAGCCAATAGAAAGTCACATCCACCTTGAATTGACCACACTTAACTTGTGTTGTAGGTGTGAGAACTTTCCTTCCACTTGCAAGTTACTACAGGAAATCTGTTCCAAGACTTTGCCTAAATTGCCTTTGTCTTACTCAAAGTATTTGAAAGCAGCAATGCACCTGACCCAAACCCCCAGATGATGACACACACACACAGCAGATAGGTGAGAAGGAAGGGTGCAGTGTCACACTGCATTCTTTCTTAGAATTCAGAACAATAACACACAAGAATGAAAACCAAAGAGACAGACAAAGCAGGCTGCTCTCTCCAAGAGGGAGGCACAACTCACCCCTCCTTCCTCTGGGCTGGCTGGCTGCAAAGTAGACAGACTGCTGCACCTCCTAGGTCACATACTTCCCTACAGAGCCATCTGGCCAAGCAGGACCTCTCCCCCCCCCCTCCATTCCCAATTTTCTAGCTTGCATTTCCCATGCAGGCCTCCTCAATACACCACACAAACCTCCTCAAACTTTAAGGAAAGTCAGATACAGATTGAATGGATTAAATCAATCTCTATAAAAGACCTGAACTGGAACCTCAAAGGGCTGACCCCCACTGAACTTGAGGAAAGTTCTGGTACAGATCTGGACCTGCATCTCTAGGGAAAGATAAATGCACATTTTTTATAGCAGGTAAAAAGCAAATGCTTGCTATGGACCAAAATAAGCTTTTCTTTATGATGCCCCACCTTTGCCTTATGTGGCTATGACAGGTAATTCTGCTAAGGCAGAGAGAGCTGGTCTGAGTTGAGTCAAGTCCAGCTGTGGTAGAACAGCCATTGGTTTCGGAGTTTGAACAGCCATTGGTTTCGGAGTTTACACTGACTGAACAAATTTATGCAATTTCTGAAAAGGAATGATTGACCCTTGTGCAGTCATTTGTAATGCATGTAAGGAAGCCAAAAAGTCTTTAAGTGAAGCATTCTATAGCCGAAATGGATCACACCTCCCTATATTGTTTAGAAACTCGGATAAATCTGTCCCAGAGACAGGCTGCCTGGATGGAACTGCTGCAGATATATATGACTTTGAGATACCATTTTATCCCAGGAAGGCTGACACAGCAGCCAAAGTCTTGACTAGGCAGCCAGAAATCAATATACTTATTGATGTGCAACATGACCAGACATTCGTCCTGTTGCCTTGAGATACTTATTTTACGTATTCTTGTTTTAATAACAGTTTTGGACAATATCAAAGCTGGTGTTAACAATAAAAAGACAAGAGAACTAATTTTCCTCCCACTTACACCGGGTTTGCACAGTATTAGATCACTGACTGCGGTAGAGTTACTCCTGATTTATACTGGTGTGAGTGAGCGGAGAATCTGGCCAATGGTAATTACTAGGAAAAAAAGATAGGTTATTCAATATCTATCCCAACATGGCAGAGCCTGTATATTCCATAGGCCTCAGACCTTCTAGATCAACACAATGGCCTGTCAGCACAACATTTTGTTTTAATTTAGGGGAATTGATATAACCAGCAATAACTTCTTGTTTTTGTTTTACTGGCCCAATATGTGGAAGGAAGGTAGTTGGAAGGAAGGCTGGGAAATGTATCTGTGCCATAGTAAGATGCAGGCACTGTGACATAGTGGTCAGAGCAGGACCAGAGTGTCGAACCAGAGACATGGTTGGGAGGCATAGCTGCATCAACCTCACTTTTTAGTGTAGACCTGGCCATACCAAGGGTTTCCTGCATCCCGCTGAGCCAATGGGTTTGCTAAGCAACTGAGCTCAGAGATAGCTGGGTACCTGATGGTGTCAGTGTACAAAACTTACTTCTCAGTTGTACATTGGGCTAATGCAAGTGATTCTTTTACTATTATGGGAACAGATGATGATGGAGTTTGTTACGAACTTGTCCGGGACTAAACATTTGCTCTGACCCACTTTTATAGGTGTTGGGTCACCATACCAGACCCTAGTCCCGCAAGCAGCTCACATAGGCATGCAAAAACTTCTGTGAGATTTTTGCACAGGGGCATAGCAAGGGCGCCATTTTGGGGGATGGGGGGCTGCAGCCATGTGCTCTGGGACACAGCTTGCTTTTCAGCCAGTTCCCTGGACTATCAGGGAGCGAGAGGAAAGTACTTGTATTCTGTGCATGCCTCTCATGCCTGGCTGGAGAAGGGAGCTCACCAGCCAGGTGTAAGAGACATGCACAGAATGCAAGTACTTTTCCCTCACTCCCTAATAGTCTGGGGAACAGGAAGAAAAGCAAGTCGCGTTGCGGAGTGCATAGCTGCTGCTTCCCCTACCCTCTCAAAATGGTGTCCCTGGGGCAGAGGACTATCCACAACAATCACCTTGCAGCACTGGGGAGCATATCGATCAGGGATCAGATTCTGATCTCAGTCACACTGGTGGAAACCTAGAACCTCTGACTGCCATGTGGTTATTCTGGATTCTTATTGGTGCAACTGAGGTCAGAAGCTGGCCTAATATTTCTCAACAACACTCTTCTTTGCTTTGCCTTCTAACTGTTATCAGGGGAATTCAGGTTGCAATCCAGAATTTACAGGAAGATTTTGGAAAACAAAGTGTGGTTTTGGTGGAGGAATCCTAGAATCATGGGGTTGGAGAGACCTCAGAAGGTCATCCCAGCCTAGGGTTGCCAAGTGTCCAGTTTTGAACTGGACAGTCCAGTATTTGAGCTTTCTGTTCGGGAAACAAATTGCAAAAATATAAATGAGAAAATAGAAATGTCTGGTATTTTCTAAATAGGATGTAATGTAGATCGTGATGTAATGTCAAGGGTGTCCAGTGTTTTTGTTGAAACCATCTGGCAACCCTATCCCAGCCAGTCAAGGGTTTAAAAACCACCAGGGATGGAGAGTCTACCACTTCCCTAGGTAACCCATTCCAGTGCTTCCCCACCCTCCTAGGGGGGGAAAAAATCTAGTTTTGTCTACAGCTTGTTACCCTCAGGGGGACAGATTCCAAGATAGCCACACTGGTTCTACCCCAAAGGTATTAGCGCATAGCTCAGGAAGATGGGGTTCAATTCCTAGCTTTGCTACAAACTTAATGTGTGATTTTGGGCAAGCCATATAATCTCACTGTGCTCTATCACTAAAATTGAGGTAATACTCCCTTACTCCCACACTTAGTATATTTTCCACATTTAGGGTGTGAGCTTCTCAAGGCAGGAACTGTATTTTATTTTGTGTACATACAACACCCAGCTCAATAAAGCTCTTACCTCTAGGTGCTCCTGCAATGCAAACAGTAGCATGCTAATAAACGTTTATCATCATGCTTCATGGTTTTGTTAATCAAATGCAGCCTGATGGGAATAATCTGCACAAACTGAGGGATAGCTCAGTGGTTTGAGCATTGGCCTGCTAAACCCAGGGTTATGAACTCAATCCTTGAGGGGGCCATTTAGGGATCTAGGGCAAATCTGTCAGGGATGATACTTGGTCCTGCTGTGAGGGCAGGGGACCAGACTTGATGACCTCTCAAGGTCCCTTCTAGCTCTATGAGAGAGGTATAGCTCCATAACCACTCTCAGCCAACTGGTTATGCCCCATCTAGACTGCAAGGCTATTTCAGGATACCAAAAGTATCCTGAAATAGCTACCCTACATTTAAGAAATGTATCTGCTATTTCAAAATAGTTTTTGAAATAACAGACATGCAATTTTGGCATCCCTGTAAACCTCATTCCACGAGGAATATGGGATGTCTCGAACTAGTGCTTTATTTCAAAATTTGGTGCCATGTAGATGTGCCAAATTTCAAAATAGTCTATTTCAAAATAAAATCAAAATTTAGAGTGCAGTCTAGACATACCCTTATTTAGCTACCTGGACTCTGAAGCAACCATTATTTTACAATTCCCTCTCCCCCTTCCCTTTCTTTAGTGAGTTTGAACACATTAGACAATTCTCTGTCTTGTTCGTTATTTGCATTTCTTCAATAAAAAACTCTTCATTAACAATTCATTGTGAACACTCATCAATTGTTCTGTGTTGATTAGTTTCATCAGCCATGTGGTCTGGTTTCTTTTCCCAGATTGGATGACTAATGTAACCAACCATAGACATCACCTCTCTTCAGAGGGCCAGCTCATGTCCTATGCCTTACCCATGCCTGTTACCTTAGTGGTGTAAAGGCTTGGGAGGGCCTTTATTGATCTGGAATGTGAGTTTTTTCTTGTCAGCTTCAACATGAATGGGAGTTATGTGCTGGACAGAAGACTAGAGCCTCAGGGACTGAAAGTAGGAGGCATGTTTCTGCTCTGAATAGGAGGAGGCGGGGGAGGGGATGAATCACTGTCCAAAGAGAATAATCATGCCTATTTGTTCACAAGAGTCTGACCTTTAAGATGTAGAAGAAATGGTCACATTTCAAACCACAGCAAACTTTAGCAAAGCAGGAAACTCCAGATTGTACAGAAACAATGTGCCATCAAGTTCCTTCAGTTTGGGTTTTCATACTTCTGGGGTTACCAAATAACAGAAAGTAAAAGTAACACAAGGCCAATTTAGAAAAACTTGGATCAAAATATTGCTCCAAAGAATAACATCTCCCACAGCCTGAAAAAGACCTGAAATTCCAATGGAATTTACCTGTTAGGTGGTGACATCATGGTAAAATCCATTCCTAACTGTTTGTGTATTTATATTGCTTTTTCACAATTATTACAAATGTCATCAACCACAGTATCTCAGGCTCTTCAGGCTCTTTTAATCTGATATCAATTGATTAAATCAATTGTCTTCTCACAAAGCCCAGGCAGTGCTTCGGACAACACTTGTGTCTCCGTTTAGCTATATGCTTCAGAGCAATTTTTTAAAATAGCAGCAGGAAAGGGTACTCATAGGCTACGTCTACACTACGAGTTTTCTCATAAAAAATATGCTAATGAGGGACTCATTTGCATGAATCATGATCTCATTTGCATATTTTCTGCCAATCCGTTTTTGTGCAAAAACAAGCAGTGTGGACATTTTCTTTTTGCGCAAAACCCCCTTTTCCCACAAGATCCGTATGCCCCAAAAAAGGAGGTTTACTGATCTTGCGGAAAAAGGGGTTTTTGCGCAAAAAGAAAACATCCACACTGCTTGTTTTTGCACAAAAACCCTAGCGCAAAAAAGGATTGGCAGAAAATATGCAAATGAAATTGCGACTCATGCAAATGAGACCCTCATTAGCATTTTTTTTGCCGAGAAAACTCGTCATGTAGACGTAGCCATAATGAGCAACCAACCCTACAACAACCAGTCAGTGTGTGTATGGGTAGAAGCAAGGACACTGGGTCTGGAAAGAGATTTCTGCCTCAAATTTCTCCCTGGTTAATATAGTGCAGGGGTAGCCAACCCATTAAACAAAGAGAACCAAAACAGTGGTGGAAAAAATGTGAAGAGCCTCGCCAGAATTTATTTTTTTGAGCAATTTTTGTTGAGCAAAAAAAAAAGAAAAAGGATGCTATTTTGAATTTTGAATTGCCACACCAGACGGCTCTCCTGCCCCAGTGAGCACAGGGGCTGGGGACCATTTCTAGGGGCACAGGGGCAGCTTCGCGGGCTGTGGGAGAGTCTTCGCAAGCCGCACTTTAGAGCCGCATGTGGCTCATGAGCCGCTGGCTGGCCACCCCTGATATAGTGAGTCAAATGTATTTTAAATACTGAGGGAAGAAGGAGAAGCAAAGCACGTAAGTCCGGACAATGCCCTTTAAACTCCTCGGCCTGCTTTGCATATTTCCCTTGCCCATCCTTGCTGATGGGGAAGATATTTGAAAATTTCTGCTCATTGGCTTCACCATTCCTGAGATAATAAGGGATACAATATTACAGATTGGATTGTGACATCCCAGAAAATATTGGGCCTGGTAGCAGACAGAATTGACATGCAGGCACCTAGCCTTTTTCATAAACACAAGGGTGCAGCTCCTCATAGGTAAGTAAGTGCTCAACAACCATTCAACTCAATGGCACTTGGGCGCCTAAGAACCTTTGAGAACTTGGCTAAAGATCTTGGCAAAATCAGCCAGAGGGAGGATGGAATTTCAGGGAAAGGAATTTTGTGGGCAAACAGCTATTTATTAAAATGTTAGAGTTTTAAATGTAAACTCCTGCTTGAGTCACCTGTCAGATTAATCATGTATTTGAAATTCAAACCCTCCTTTTACTTAACTTTCTTCTGTTAGCTTCACAGCTGTACTTGATGCTCCACAGAGAAGCTGGGAGGAATGTCCTCAGGAGGCTTATGGCTCCAATCCTTCAATGAGACTCTTTTGGACAATCCCCTGGTTCTCAATGGAGCATCATTGACTCCAATGGGACTGCATATGTGTGCCAGGATTTGCCCTGGCTGAGTGTCTGGAAGGCTCAGGGCCCATGTGTTTCTGCCACTGAAGTCAGTAGGACTCCCATGGGTGCTGGATCAATCTGTAAGGCCCACATACTTCCCACCAAGCATAGTGCTTACCACTGTGATTGAATTGCTTCCAGCAATAACACTGAATTTGGCAGTAAGATTCTGGGCCAGAGTCTCAGCAGGTGTAATTGATTTGCACCAGCTGAAAAGCTGGATCAGCATCTGCACAGTTAGTCTTTAAGATCAGTTGACCAACCTGGGACCCTTGCAAGGGAAATAAAATCTATAAAATAAGAATAGGTGGTTGCTAAGGTGGGGTATGGCATGTTGTGTTGGTTACACTTTTTAGCGGTGTCCTCTAGGGGGTACGTGTGGGGTAAAGTAATGAAAGGTGGGGTTAAAGCAGGATCGTTAGGGAGGATATTGCCAGAGTAGAGTGAAAGCACTGAAGTGCTTGACTGAGCAGGAACAGAGGATCCCTTGCAGGGAACTGATTTGATGAAATGCAGGCACCTAAAAGTATGAGAAGAGGGAAACCGGTGAGGTGACTGTTTCTTCTTCAAAAGTCAGTCACCTCACTAACACTTAATGTGGGGGTGGACAAATACCAGCCCATGGACTGGATCCAGTCTGTCAGGGTTAGCACCAGTGGGCTTCCACACCACCATGTTTACCTGCACCTCTACAGGTACAGGGGATCACAGCTCCAGTTGTCTGTGAATCGCCATTCTGAGCCAATGGGAGCTGCAATTGCCCATACCTGCAGAACTGTGCATAAATATAGGGGCTAATCCTGGTGAACCACCACCATTTTATTGCCCACCCCTGATCTAATGTCATGTAGGAGGAAGCAAAGCCTGTCACTGACTACAAAATCTGGGTAATTAGACTACATGCTGGGAATCTCTGTGAGAGTAGAAGAAAGTCTCATGACAGGACCATGGAGCTGGCCAAAGATGCAGTAGCCGTTATGGGGAGCACGGTGCATCTGCACAGTCATAGAACTGCTAGGTCTACCCTGAGACCGCCCACGTCCTACCCTTTCCCAAAATCCCACCAGTTTGCAGAGCTGGCTCAGCAGATATTCTCTGCTCCACTCCTGTGCAGCCGGAGGCAGCATTTGTCCCTGTTAGCAGCTCTCATAAACTGTTTAAAAAGTGCCTGACATTGTCAGTTCTGGGAAAAACACCATTTATTGAGACCCCCTAAATTCAGATCTTGGCAGGTAAAAAGCCTCTGCAGGTCACCTTCACCTGACTGTGACAAGCAAGGCCCAAAAGCCAATCTGCCACTCATGGAAGCGAATGTTCCTGGTGCCCTCTGAGCAGGAGAGAGGGGAAAAAAGGAGGATGCGAGCAGAACACCCGAGTGCCCCCCCCAGATGTTGGTGTATAGGGTGCCTGGCCTTCCTTAAGGATGGCTCTGCTGGGAAACTCATTAAAGAAAAATGAATTGATCCTCACACAAATTCAGCAAAAGAGCCAACAGAGTGGAGTGGTCTGAGCAAATGGCTGGGAGTCAGGACCTCCTAAGCCCTAATATTAGCACTCACAATACATTGTGTGTGGTCTCAAATTACTTAACCTCTCTATACTCAGTTCCCCATCTGTAAAACAAGTATGACACTTACGTGCCCACATGAATGATGTGAAGCTTCATTCATGTCTCCTTAAGTTCCTCAATCGACATTTGGTTTGTTATTTCTACGGCACTCGGCACCATGCTATCTGCACTCTTCACAAACTTGAAGTCTATGAGGTAAGGAAGTATCATTAGCTACATTTTGCAGATAGGTAAATGCAGTCACAGAGTGGCAACATTACTTGCTCAAGATCCCATCTTGAGCCTGTAGCTGAGGCAGGAGCACAATGCAGCTTTGAAGCCACAGAGACCTTGGGCCTGACAGTCTTAGCAGTTATGGGTTGAGACTGTGGGAATTCCAAAAATGCAACTGGCAGAATAGCAAGACTCAGTAGAAAGTCCCTGCACCCCAGATTTAACTTTGTACTAGAAGTGGGATTCTCACACACATCCATCCAAGGAGTTGATTCTGAATCCTTCCCATGCCCTCAAAAGTCACTTAGGGAATGTCTACACTGAAGGGCTTAACTCAAAATAAGCTACGCAAATTGAGCTACATCAATTGCACATCTTATTTCATAATAGCTTATTTTGAAATAGGGAGTATTCACACTGCACTTATTTCGAAATAGAGCACTCTTCTTCCGACTTCCCTTATTCCTCATACAATGAGGTTCACAGGAGTCGGAGTAAGCAGTCCTCCAGCTTGACAGTATTTTGACACTATTTCAAAATAACTGCCTGCTGTGTAGATGCGGATTAAGTTATTTCGGAATAGTGCTAGTTATGTTGAAATAGTGTTGCAGTGTAGACGTACCCTTAGAATTGAGGTGCCATACAAGTGCAGAACTGTGTAATTGCAGATTTTTACCATTGTACTTTTCTGTTGTTTGCCATATCTCAAAACTGATTAAAAATAAATTAAAAGAAATAGCAACCCTCAACTCCCAGTATTAAATAAACTGTAAGAATCGGAAGTTGCAAATGTGCTCTCTATTGTGATAAGTTTGGTTCTCAGGATCACTAGTTCTTTCACAGGAAATGAGTCAGAGCCATTTTTGCTGCTGCTCAGTCGAGTCCTGCTTTTCCAGCTGAGCATGTTGGTTTCAATGAAGCTCTTGAATGAACTTGGCTTTACAAACATTTTTTTTTCAACAAGACACAAACAGAAAGAGGTGACAGCCAATGAAAAGCCGGCCGGGCTTTCCAGCTCATTTCGCAGAACAGCACAGTCTCACCCCGCCCCTGGAAAAACAGAGGCCAATGGTGGACCTCCCCCGATCCAAAACACAGCAGCTATCCAATGGGGAAAGAGCCCGATGGCTCATTCTCCCCCAATGAAGCATGAGCTGGGGGAAGGGGGCCAGAGAAACAGCCACAGCCTGGGAAGCTGGAAGATTCGAATCGAACGTTCATACATGTGAAGAGCACGCCGGTGGCCAATCAGCGGGCTCGGAAGGCAGGGAACGGAACGTTGAGACACCTTCAGCCTCCCTCCCCCTAGTTTTCCCCACATGCTCCTCCCCTGGCTGCTGTGCTGTTGTTTGTGGTGCTCAAGCAGCCGAAGAGCTGGAAGGACTGGGGCCAGGGGGAGCACAACATAACCGGCTCGGTGCCGACTGAAACAGGCTGGGAGGAAGCAGGGTTGGCTTGGCCAAGCCTAAGGGCCAGGGGGAGCCGAGTGTGGGGTGGAGAAGGAGGGAAGGGCCTTCGTGGGTTCACCCCCATACGCCGCAGGGGCACCGTGCGTGTCTTTTGCCCCGCTCCCCTCGTTGTTGTGGTTTCGTTTCTCTCGCCATGTCGGTGAATATGGAGGAGCTGAGGCACCAGGTCATGATCAACCAGTTCGTGCTGGCCGCGGGCTGTGCGGCAGATCAGGCGAAGCAACTGCTGCAGGCGGCGCACTGGCAGTTCGAGGTGCGTGGCGGACTGGGGGGGGGCGGTGTGGATACCCCCCAGGGGAGCGTGGGAGCCTCGCGTGCTGGTGTCCCTGCTTTTCCTCCTTCCACCCCGTCCTCCGCCTAATCGCTCTCCCTTTCTCGCTGAAACAGTTGGCCTTGGAAACAGTTGTGGGGGTGGAATGTGTGTGTACGCGGCTTTAAATAACAACAGAGCGGGGACACGGCCGGCCCTGCAACATGGGGCCCTGGCGCTGCCGCTGAATGGCAAGCTAGGGAGTTGCATATAAACAATCATTACTAGGACTTCATTACGACTACCTATTGCAGCAAGTGCCTTCGGGGGCCAGCAATGCACGAGGCCTCGCACGTAATGTCTGTTGCTGCTGTTATGGATGGGAGGGGAGAATAAATTTTATTCATGTAATTTAAGGGGGGGGAGGGGGAAGAGAAACCGGCTTCCAGCTCTCCTGGTTCCTATTTATATATTGCGCTGTAACCAAATCTGTAGCCTCTTCTGAGGTCCAGGGCCCTGGAATGAGGCATAGAAACGTGGTCTGGTCTCTCTCCGCCCCGATTTGCCTGCTGGGAGAGTGAATTCATAGGGGCAGCTGCTCCAGAGCTGGGGAAAATATTGTCTAGGGGGTGAACCCCTTCCCAGCCCATACCGAGAGAGGCAGGGTGGTAAAATGTGGTGTGGTGGGTTTGGGTCTTTTTTGTGAGTGGAAAAAAAAAGGGGGGGGGTGTTATGTAAGATGAGAAGGGCTTTAACTCCCTTCACGTGGATAAAGACCCTGGGGAGGAAGCAGATGACAAATGGAGTTTTAAAAAATATATACTGTTCACATAAAAGGAAATCATTACACATGGGGCTTTGTCAATTTCGTGCAGGCCTGCTGGTGAAGGCTTGCTTTTTCTTTGGTATGTTTCTGCAGAGACTTTACCCTACTGGCCCCTTTCCTTCCATGATTAATGCCACTCATGGTAACGAAACCAACATGGGTCCCTTGGCCATTTTTACTGAAGTGCTTTGATGGTACTTCAGCTGGATTCTGTTTTGTGTTTCTGGGTTAGATAGGGTGGGGGATCAATCCAGTCCAGGTGGGGGAAGATCTTCTGCTTGTGATCTTGTTTTGGATTCCTTGGTAGCTTCATTCCTCTTTTTGTAGGGGGAGAGAAAATTAGCATTTCAAAGTAAAGCCAGTGTTGAGAAATGCCAACAGCCTGTTTGTTGTCTTACATTATTTGCTTACAGCTGAAACATACTTAAGGGAGCAAGAGATCCAAACACTTTTTCACAAAACAAAACATTTCTAGTGTCTTTACTTGCCCCATTCCTGTGTGTTTGCATTTCTGCCTTTTCCTCTGTCTGGCTGCTGGAATTAACTAATTTGTTGTTTTTTTTGCAGACTGCTTTGAGTGCATTTTTTCAAGAAACTAACATTCCAAACAATCACCACCACCATCAGATGGTAAGTGACCCAAACTTCACAGACACGTGCTGTTCCTCTGTAGTATCTTCACTTCCTGTGGGCAAGAAATGTACAGAAATGTCCTCCCCATCCTATAGAGTCCTTCATCTCATGAAAAAATGAAATCTGAAAGGGTTATTTCTTATCTCGGAGAACCTCATGAAAGAAGCTACAAAGGCTTCATCTGAAGCCACTCTTAAACCCCCCCCCCCCCCCACCACCAGTTGTTAAAGTTTTTCTTATGAAAAGCCATGTAAAAAACAGAACTAAGGGGCGGGATTCCCTTTTTCGCACATGGCTGCAGGCAGAAGTGGTTGTGCATTCAAAACTGTCGGCTCTTGTGACAGCCATATTGCTCTGCAACAAGAGAAATACACAGACTGCAAATGTAAACAAGAGCCAAAATGTCTGCCAGGAAATAGTTTGTCTTCACATAGATCTAGATAGTTATAACAAGTAAAAGAGCCAAGTGAATTGAGATGGGGAAGGGGGGCAGGCCCTTTCTCTTGTATGTTTCCTCCGAACTTCCAGCAAAACTTTACTTGACCTTGGCTGAGGGCAAGTCTCTTTAGCGAAACAGGGGAAGTTTTTTTTGGAAACTAAACCAGTGCTCTGTGTGAGGATAATAGCAGATGTAGGCTAAGCCATAGATTTTTCTTTTCCTGTACTTGCCATTGTTAAAGCCTGTGGCCAGTTCTAAAATATTTGGAATAAAATAGAAAAATGGCTCTCAGGAACTTTTGTATTAATGCTCTTATTTCCTTACTTTATACTTTCCCCCCCGCTTCCTGGCACAAAAGTTTTGCCCCAGCATTAGAGTAGCATGGTAGCACTTACAGGCCCTGGCAGAAACAGCTCCCCATTGGGCTAGGTACTATACAAACAGCCCTGCCCTAAAGAGCTTCCAGTCTAAATACTCAAGAATGAATGGGAGAGGGGAAACTAAGGCACAGATTAATTTACTTTACCCACAGTCTCGCAGCAGGCAGGGAGATGGATGTAGAATTCAGATATCTTGAGATTCAGTTCAGTGCGTTTGTCTAGAACACTAGGAAAGCCTCTGCAAAGGAACTAGATTTATATTGTCCCTTTACTCCTAGGATAAATCTAGTGCTACATCTATCTTGTATTTGTAAATGAGCTTGGAAATACAGAGGCACTGTCCTTGGATGGCTTGATTGAGGACAAGCTTTGACTAAAACTAGAGGGTGCAGTTATTAATTTACAAACCTTGATCAAACTCTGAAGATGTAGACATGATTCAAGCTGTTTGAAGTGCTTACCACACAGCAGGGGTGATTCCATACCAAGTTGAATCATTTACTGCATGGTTACTATAGGAAGCTTAAAATGTTTTGACCAGGCTGGTTTACACAAGAGTTTAAACCCTCCCAAAACTGGATTATCAGCTGGAGTGAGATCTATCTCCAGTCTGGTTGGGTTTTTTTTTAAATGAGGGAGGCCAAAATTTTAGCTGATAGCTATATCACTTGAAAAAGTCAGCACTGAACACTCATTTCTGGTGTTCTAAAAATCTTCAAACCCTGATACTCAAATGCAAGAGCAGTGACATTAGCGTGCTTGCCCCATTATTCATAAAATGATTTCTGACAGCTGAACAGATCTTCATCTGAGGTTATTTCATCAAAAGACAAAGACCGGGGAAGCCTATTCCTGAATGCCTTATAGCCTCTCTGTGCTGCCAAATGTTCACCCTCTTCATTACAAACCTACAAATTCTAGGTTCTCTAAAAGCATTTGAATAGTATTTCCAAACAAAGGAATTCTTGACTGCTTGGTAGGCTAGTTTCACCCTCCCTTTTTAAAAACTAGTTTACACATTAATCATGGAAACTGGTGTGCGTGTCATGATCTGCAATGTGACCTCCCTCTCTCCCCCCAATGTTATTCATCTCTTTCCCAGGTACTAGTCTGACTTTTGTGCTACATTTTTGGTGTTTCTATTGTGTGTGGTTTTTGGGGGTTTTTTCCCTGCCCCTAATTTTTAGAAACAATGAATACTCCTGTGGCACCTTAGAGACTAACAAAAATATATAGAATCAAGACTTTTCATGGGTAAAACCCACTTCATCATATGAGTTGGAGTGGAAATAACAGAAACCAAGATATCTGTCTGTCTATTTCAAAAGAAGTACCTGTCAATTGTAGGACCTGTGTAAATGAGGCTAATTAAGTGTGCTGGATGTGTCCCATTCATAGCTTTTGATGTGAAAATGTGTGTGTTAAAGGCAGGGGAAATTGGCTTTGTAATGTGCCAACCAGTTAATGTCTTTATTTCAGCCCAGGGTAATAGTGTCAAACTTACTGATGAATTCCAGTTCTGCAGTCTCTCTCTCTAATGACATTCCTTTGTAGAAGAATGGCTACTTTTAAATCCAGGGATTGAGTGCCCAGGCAGGTTAAAATGTTCCGCTGCAGCAGTGGTCTCCAACCATTTAAAGCACGAGATCACTTTTTGAATTTAAGTGCAGTCCAAGATCTACCTCAAACCCAAATACCCTTGCCCCACCTCCTTTTTGCCCCTTCTCTAAGGCTCTGCCCCTGCTCACTCCATCCCACCTCCTTCACTTTCACCAGGCTGGGGCAGACAGTTGGAGTGTCAGAGGGGGTTCTAGGTGCAGGCTCTGGGAGTGTGTTTGGATGCAGGGCTGCTTGGGGCTAGGGCAGGGGCTTGGGGTTGCAGAAGGGGATTCATGACAGGGGTAGGGATTCAGGATGTGAGCACCAGCTGGGCACTGCTTACCACATGGTTCCTGGGTGGTGGTGCAGTGGGGCTAAGGCAGGCTCACCTCTGCCCTGGCCCTCCACCATTCCCAAAAGCAGCCAGCAAACTCCATCCCAATCCTTTTGTGCCCCCTCTCTGCTCTGTGGAGATAGGATACAGGGTAGGAGAGGGGGCACCTTGACATCAGTGCCCACTCCTCTTCCTCCCCTGTCCTGCACAGCAAGCGGGAGGCTTCCAGGGGTGGGAGGAGGCAACTCCAAGGTAAAGGGCAGGAGATGTGAAGCGTGCTGGGGTGAGGTAGCTAAAGTGCTAGGCTTGAGAGCCTCTTGGCCAAATCAGGCAGGATCACCTGTCAGAGGCTCCAAGATCTACCAGTAGATCCCGATCTACTGGTTGGTGACCACTGCGCTACAGGTTTATGTGTGTTACATTTCTGATGTCTGATTTGTGTTCATTTATCCTTTGTCGCAGAAACTGTCTGGTATGGCCAGTATACATGGCAGAGGGGCATTGCTGACACTTGATGACATATATCACATCAGAGTATGGGTGGGGAACCTCAGGCCCGGGGACCAGATGTAGCCCTTGGCTTGTATTCAGCCCGTGTGTCAGGAACCCCCTGCATTAGGGATCCTGCACTGGCACGCCAGCCCCCCTGTTGCCCCACCATGGAGCTGGAGGACACAAAATCTACTTAGGCTCTTCTGGTGTGCATTGGGAATGTGGGGCGTATTCTCAGTTGGTGAGGATTTTGGTGGTGTGTGTGGGGTGGTTTGTGTTTTGTGGTTTTTTTTTTTTTTTTGCTTCTCACTTGTGTGTGGCCCCTGACTGATTTTTCTGTGGGTTGGTGGCCCCTGACCCAAAAAAGGTTCCCCACCCCTGCATTAGAGGATGTGCAGCTGTATGAGCCCCTGATGTTGTGGCTTGTATTGTTGGGTCCAGTGATGGTGTCATTTGCTTCTGAAAGTTAAATGCCCTGACATTTCTGATTACAAAAAAAAATGGAGATTAAAACCAGATGTGTTTCGGAACAAGTCTAGAAACTTTAACACAGTTGTACAAGTAAAGCTATGAGGGAGCCACAACAAAAGTCAGCAGCTACTCTCTGTCTCATGGACCTCTCAGAGATGTTTCTGTTTAGCTAAGAGATGCTCCCCATATCCTGGATTCTTACACCATTAGCGTTAGAAATAAGGAGCTCACGTTATGCTATTTCGATCCTGTCCATACACCAATCTGAAACGGGATGTGAACCTTCTAAATGAAGAACTTTGGACACCGACAGGTATTCTTTGTAAATATGAGAAAATAAATGGAGGTTTTTTAGTCCCCGGTCCTGGTGATTGCTCTGCATGGGCATCTCCCCAACGGAGCTTAGTTGGTGTCTGGCTACCTGAAATTCATGCTAGATTGGGACCTTTTACCTGGTGATGTAAGGTTCCAAATCCTTTCCAAAACAGACACTTCTAATGGGCAGATTTCACTGGTTTAAGGTAGGGATGTGAATGTGTAGCTGTATACACAGTTACATGCAACCCTCCCACCGCTGTGCTGCAGGAGTTGGTACGTGTGGGGAGCGCGCCCCCCCCCACCTGCATGTGTAACCACTAAAATTGTCAGTGGTTACACGTTTACTTGAATAAATGCATTTTAACATCCCTAGTTGAAGGATAGAGGTGAACTCTGAAGTGTGTGTGTCCAGATTCTAAATGGCTCTAAGATGTTGAATTGATTTAAAAAAAAATCAGGGATGGATCATCTGCCAGTGGAACCTACTGTCTCTTTACTGGATTGGATTTGTTGCAATGAAATGTAGGGGATGTTGATATTGACATAAGCTGTGCGGGAAGTGTGTCAGCACCCTGATAAAACTCCAGGCCTTTCATCTGCACCAAGGAGGGTGTCTCTGCCTACATACAGATGCTCTGTGTTCATACCTATTTGACTCCTCCTACCTGTTGCTGCTGTCTGGTTTCTGTTCCTCTACCTACCCCATGGCTCATTTGGAAAAATTGTGGAAGTGCAAATCTTCCTGTAGAATGTAGGTAAAATATGACTCCTTGTATTACAGTTTCCTGGATGTTTTCTCAAGTATGGTCTGGTCTAATTAGGCTTCACGTGAGTCAAATCTGAGACCCTTTGCTGTACAGAAGTCCATCTTTTAAGTAGCAAGTGCCCTTGTGGAAAGGAGCTGATATCCTGTGAAGTTTGGGTCCGGTGAAGCAAACTGGCCAGAAAAGAGGAGCCTGTTGTTTGGTGTTGCTTTTTTTGTTCTGATCACTTTGGGGTGTGTGTTGTGTTTTTTTTTTGTTTTTTTTTTTTTTTAAAGTCTCCTCCCGCCCCTAGAGTGAAAGTTCATCTCCAGTGTATCAAGTGGGCCTATCCTGCAGTCAGCTGAGTGCCAGAGAATGAAAGGCCATTCTTGTTACTGACAATGTTCAAAACCTGCCTCTCTTCCTACATTTTTCAGGCAGAGTCCTGTTACACTGCTGTATACCTGGAATAACTCCACTGAAACTGACGGACTGATCCTGCTTCCCTAACTGTAGCTAAGATCGGAATCTAGCCCCTTATGCCATCTCTTGACGTTTACAAACTTCAGTGCCTACGAGTTGTAATATTGCTCTCCTTTTGCTCCTCGCAGCTGACTAAGTGCCTGGTGTGTAGCTGTGTATTGCAAATCACTTTCTGCTATCTGTTGCTTCTCCCAAAACAATCGTTGTTTCCTCAGCCTTGCTCTTTGACAGAAGATGTAGACACTTGGGCCACTTTGCACAGGACCTGGTTTGTGTTCTGTAATTTTACTGCCCTAATCCGGGATCTCATTCTGTATTGAATAGCTCCTTTCATTTCATAGGGACCACTCAGTGTTAGTAACGCGGCAGAATCGGGTCCACGGTCTTTCCGTTAAGGTGAGATGAGGACAATCCACTTGGATTCCTTGTGGCTGCAGCATTTAGGGATGCAACATTATTGGAGCAGTTTGAATAATTCCAAGTCTCACCAAAAATTACCAAGAGGGGATGTAAAGGTTAATGTGAGAAAGTAAATCCTGAAACACTCTGTGTATTCACTAGGAATGTTAAGTAGCAGTTAATAAGCTAATCGAGTAGTCAATGGAATTTCCATCAACTACTTGATTAGTCAGTAAGGGGGTTAGCTCCTGGGGACGGTGTGAGCTGGGACTGCTGAGTCCTGGCTTGTTCTGGGTCCCCCACTGCGCCTCTGCCCTCCACCCCCTCTGGAGATGGTGCTGCGGGGAGCTGGCTCCCCCCCCCCTTGCTGCCTCTGACTCAGAGGGACCCGATTAGTCACTTACACCCCCGGTATTCACTACATAGTCTGATCCAGTTTGGCTATTCCTAAAATCCATCTATTTCAGTATTCCAATTGTCAGGGCTTGACAGATACACTTGCCCGCTCGCCCGTGGCGAGTAGATTTTACCAGCTGGCGAGTGCAGGGGCGGACTGGCCTGGTGGGCCTTTGTGACAGGCTGGCCGAAGCCCTCACTACGGGTGGCGCGGCCCCATCCAATCCGCCGGCCAGTGGAGGAGCAGAGCACTGCCCGGAAGGGGGAAGCATGGTGATTCTCAGCGCCGGGCTGCCTGCATGCAGCTCCAGCGCAAGGAGGCGGGGTGCGAGCCAGAGGGCGGGATGCCGGCAGACCCCAGGACGCTGGCGTGACGTGTCGTCCTGATGTCACGGTCAGCGACCGCCAGATTCAAAAAGGCTCCGGCAACCCCGCAAACTGGAAGGCAGAAGCCAGGCAGGGGAGGGGGAGGGGCTGGGGCTGTGCGGAGGGGGAGGGAAGGGAAGGGGAAAAATATGGGGAAGGGGCTTGTGCTGAGGGGAGGGGAGGAGGTCAGGAGAAGAAGAAGAAAGGGGAAGGCACCAAGGGTCAGGGTGGAGGAGAGACAAATGCCAGGGGGCCAAGTGCAGACAATGAGGAAAAGGGCAGGAGGGGAGGTGTCAGTGGGAGGGGGGACAGGGTGATGCTGAGAGAGGAGAGGGTAAGGGCATTGGGGGCTAGAGGGTGGAGGGGGAGGTGCTGGGAGAAGGCTTGAAAGAAGGGGTGGGCATGAGGAAGGTGGAGATGGAGCAAGGCATGTGTGAGGGCACGGGCATGAGGGGAACGGGGGCAGAGGGTGGTGGGGGGCAGGGGCAGTGAGGGAAGGGGGAGGCACCAGGAGGGTGCAGGTGCCAGGGGATTCTGGGGGTGAAGCAGAAGGGCAGACACCTGCAGGGGAGGGACCAGCACCAGAGGGGAGAGGCAGGGCAGGTGTGTAGAGGGAGGTGTTAGGAGAGGGGATGAAGAGGGGTAGCTCACATGATCAGAGTGGGGCTACTGGAGGAGTAGGCACAGGGGGGAGAGAAGGGCTGGTGGAGGGGGCAGGTCTCAGGAAGGCTGAGGGCAGTGAGAAGGGCAGGAGTCAGGACAGCAGAGGAGGGTGAGGGGTTGGGGGGCAGCAGGCACGGGGGGAGCTGATGGAGCAAGGGGAGGAGACATGGCAGCAGAGGGAAAAGGTAGAGGCTTATAAGATATTTATTAATAACTTGGGTAATATTTATTAATAACTTATTAGTAATTACTGTTCTTATTCTTATTAGGAATTTATGCCATTAAAAAAACACTTGGGGGGGTGGCGAGTCCCTTTTTTTTTGTCTGACGAGTAGGATTTTCCATAATTTGTTGAGCCCTGCCAATTGTGAGATATTGACGTTAGTCTCTTCTAAAATTAATTATCATTACCTATAACAACTCTGGATATCATTGTCAAGAGTCAGACTGGACACCGAATGAGTAAGTTTTTAGCACCACTGACATCCTGTGGCAATGAGTTCCATAGTCTAAATAACGTGAAATCTCTAGGCTGGGAAAATCAGTTATTTTGCCTGTTAGGTTGTGTGGCAAACACTTAAAAACAAAACAAAAAACTTTAGACATGGGTCTTAGGATCTTGAACACATTTACTCTTCTCAGATTGAGTTGGGCAACTGTGTATGGTGGGGGAATGGATCCAATGTAATGTAATCTCACTGCCATAGACTTGGCGCCAGTTACAAAATCCTGTCCCTCCATTCCCCCAACGCACACAGCCGCTGTATGAAAGAGCCTGTTTGCAAGCACAAATTTTCAAGGTACAAAGAGGCTCCTTAGAAACTTGGCATATAATATTTCACATAAGATGGGTTTAATTAGGGTTGGTTTTGAAGGACTGAGCTATATGCAAGCCCCAATGACCTGGTGGAGGATTGTGGCAGTTCTGCTTCTCTGGATGAGTGGCACGTACCTGGAGAATAAACACACATTCTAGAAGTTAACTTAAGTCTGATCTACTCACAACATGTAGCACAGTAAATGATCTCATTTCTGTAAGCCAATGCAGATCCCAGTGTGTACACCTAGTTCAGTTTAAACCCAACTTTTACCTCTTGAGCTTACAGCTGGTAGATATAAAATGAGTTGTGTCCACACACTCAGTACTAGAGGAACTGAATCCATTTTTAAACTGGTGCAACTGCCATTGTGGACAAGGTTTTGGTGCAGTGCTCTTCTTTGCTAGGACAAGATCTGTGTGCATCTTCCTTTCTAAAACCCCTCCCCTTTTAAAAACATGCTTTCCAGACAGCTTTGAAGTGGACTCTAGGAGCTCGTTTTATAAGGGTGTTTATAAAGAAGGATTTTTCCCAGGGGTCGGTAATGGATTCTCATACTGTGTAATGATCCTGCAGACTATGCCCAAGACAAAGCTAGCAACTCTGCCTCTGGTTGCTGAGCTCCAATATTAACTCTGCTGCTTTTGCTTGTTTGTTGAATGGGGCAGGTTAGAAAGGGGGTGTATGTTGCAGTCCCTTAGGCTGCATTCTCCCCCATTTGTTATTTTGGCCAGTGTTGGTATTTTGGAAGTTTGGTGCTTGCTGTTCTGGTCTGGGCCGCTAGAGGGGAGCAGCTGGGACAATCTCCCCCTCTGGGTGTGTTGCATTGGAGCAGGAGGGACGGACTCCACTTGTGATTTCCTGAGCTTTTGCTTTGAAACGCAAGGGTGTGACCTGTATGGGCTGCTACCTAGGCACCAGTGTACTATTCTCTATGGAGCCAGGCCACCGGGGGAACCACCTTCTGTTAACAAGTTCATATGCTGCTCTAGGCCCCATTCAGTAAATTGCTCAGGGGTGCTTCAAGTTAAGCATGCGCCTGAGTATTTTGCTGAATCAAGGCCCTAGTCTGAATTGTCTCAGGTAGGGCACTAGGAGTCCTGTGGCACCTTAAAGACCAACTGATTTACTTGGGCATAAGGTGCTGCCTGTTCCCAATGCAGGCCGTTTTCTGCCGCTGCTGGTTCCGCTTTTCACTTCCATTCTGCTGTGCGGCAGGGTGTTGCACATCTGTCTCCCACCCTCTCTCTGTACACTAGCTTGAGCAAGCTTGCTCTGTCTCTTGTGGGCTGGGCTCCAAGGATTGGATTTCTCTCTCACCGCTGATGCCCACAGAGGGTGTGATGCTGATTACGAGACTATACAGACCAATCACAAGACTGCTCCCGAGCCAAGGGAAGGCCTAGAAAGGAGTGGGGAGGGCACTTGAGACTAAAATTAGAATGAATGCACAGAACTGTCCCGGCTTACCAGGAAGCGAAAGAAAGCTGATAAGTTGTTTTTAACAGTGGCTGTTGTGTGTGTTTTTTTCGTGTATCTAAATCCCCTTCTATCCCACTCCCTTCGAGCTGGGTAAATTGTGATTTCTGGCCGGGGTGGGGAAGCGTGCGTGTAAGATGGCTTTTAAAGGACTTCTAGCCCTTATGAATGTTGGCACAAAATTCACTTATCCGCCCTTCACCTGGGTTATAATGGGGGGATGTTGTTTGTTTTACAATAGCACTGGGGGGCCTCAAAGGAGAACTACTCCTCTGCCTAGCATTGTTCCCTGGGGGCTGGTAGAATTTTGCAAGGATGACCTGAAAGAATTTAGTGTCAAATGGTGCAAAGACCTCTCACGTCAGTCTCTCTGGTGTCACCCGCTCCAGTAGCACCTAAATATGTAACTCAGAAAGATGCTACTGGCCTAGGTGTCCAAAGATTGCTTCACCTGTGCAAACTGTTGCACAGCCAGCCTGCTTTTGTCACCATCTGACTTCTCCTTTGTTTTCGCTCTCAGTTGTGCCTGGGGCTTGCCAGTCCTAGAAGGCCCTTCTGCTTCTTCTGATCCAGCTTTTTCCCCTTCACCCTCCCAAATCTATGGCCTGTTCTGACCTTTTGAATGTTTTTCTCCCTGTCTGTCTCTAGTGGGTAGAAATGTCAGACATGGGTTTGGGGGGCCTCTTTGCTTTTGCTGTTAAACCCAACCCAACCCCTCTGCTCCACCTCTTAAACCCCCCTTGGAAAGGTTCAGGGATTACTGAGATGAGACAGGCTGCGCTGGGGCATTTGCCGCTTCCCAGGGTCCTCGTTGCGGAGGGGCGGGGGCCGAGCCTGGGGACTGAGCAGCAGAGTTGCTGTAACCTGAGCAGAGCAAAGTCCTCGGCGAGACAAGACGGCAGGGGCAGCCGCTCATCGCACTACTTCTGTTTGTTGTGGTAACGCTCCTTGATTAGTTGCTACCCTGGGTCACTGGGGCATTGTTAACATGAGGCCCTGGTGATTCCGGAGAGGGGACCCACAATCCGGACACTTGTTCTGCAGCGGGAGCGGCACTGCGGATACTTGCATCTTGCTCCCTGCAGAGACTGCTGATCAGGCAGCCAGGCGCTGCCATGTGTTTAGGGTCTGCTAAATAGTCTCTGAAACACTCTCTTTAACTGGAAGCTCTAACTCCTAGTGAATGGGACTAGCTTCCTTCTGAGCCGTAGTCCAGCCAGGTTAGAAGTAGGGATGTGAATGGGTAACTAGTTACTATGGAGCTGCTCCGACCAGCCAGCAGCCCCCCCGGGTTCCCACCCCTGCTCAATCATTTAACTAGTAAACATAACATTTAACTGGTTAACTAACGAGCCCTTGAACTCCATGCTTTTGATAGAAACTGTTTGGAGAGTTGGGTGGAGGAGGCTGTGGTTTGCAAGACCCTTTGTTCCGGCAAGAGCTGAAATTTTACTTTCACCCTTTTCTTTCACCCCCCGCCCCCGGCTTTAGGCAGACATAGCAGTGATCTGATAGTTGCGCTTACATTATTGGACTTACCCAAGGGGAGCCTGTGATTTTAGGGTAGAGGGTGAAAGCTCAGGTAGATCCAGCTTCTGTTGCACTAGTAATGCCTTGCAAAAAGAAGTGGTCATGGAGCAGAGGAAGACATAACACAGGCCCAATTGCCTTGGGAAGAAAGGAGGAGGAAAATGAGGCTGTTAACCATAGAACTATTTTGGTTATGATTGCTTTGTAAACTCTGCTGGCCACAAGGATGGATTTATTATAAAAGTCTGGGTGTGGCGATCCATCCGTGTGTGTTCCATTCTAGTTCTTGTCATATATTGTTGTGACTGTTGAAAATAACCTGCCTTGTGCAGAACAGATCACAAAAGTAGACTAGGAAGTACCTTATCAGAATACTGAGACCATCTTTCAAAGAGTACCAGGAACTGGCTTGTCATCTTTTTCGGGGTGGTTTTCTAGTTGACACTCTTTAGGGTTGATTCTGGGGAGGGGGAACCCCAACTAGAAATGTTTGTGGCCTTTCAAACTTCTGTTGCATAAGGTTGAACTTTTATAGCAAAAATTCCCCCACAGGGTTTGCAATTAAAGCAGGTATGCTAGAGCGTGTAAAGGGAGTGAAATGGCTAGTTTATTTTTACTGCCACAACACACATTTGAAAGAATAAATCCGCCCCCCCCCCCCCCCCCCCCCCGGAAGAATGAACTAGATTTCCAAACACTCTGTTTCAAGAGTTTAAAGTGCTAGTAGTAGCTGGCTAATAGGACCCCAACCTGCAAATCAGATTTGTCTGGGGACTACTTTTTTTTTTTTTTTTTTAAACACCTACTATTACAGTAACTCTGAGGATACTAGAGCTGAACAGTTATTCAAAACATTCCTTTTGGGGCTGGTTTGCTCATTTGATAGCACTTCCTGTGAAGTCAGTTAGTCAGTTTCCCCTCTTTGCCTGAGTCTGTCCTTTGCTGTTGTAGGAGAGGTTTTAAATAGGAAAAAGTGACTGTCTGACCAGAGAGATTGGTGGCTGGGGTGGGGTTTCAGGGACCACTGGAGCACCCAAAACTACTCCTAACTCTCAATATCCAGTGCAGCAGAGCCCTGACGTGGGGGTTCCCAGGTACTACCATACTGCTACCAATAGGGATGTTAGATAGCAGGTAATAGAATAGTTGACTAGCTGCATGCATTCTTAACGGTTAGTCGATTATTCCAGTGGTTCCCAACCTTTTTTATATTGGGGACCAGCAAACTCATTCAGAAACTTTTGGTGAACAGGCACCATTTTATCTGCATATTCGTTACGCAAATAAAAAGTTACCAGTTTGCCAAAATATGTACTCCAGCCCCCTCATACACTTTAGCCCTGAGCCCTGTGTTCGCCCCCCCTCCCCAATTATTTTATTGAGCCCTGGAAAAACTGGATGTATGGGAACCTTAAGAGCCGCATTTCTATGAGCAAAGTGCCGCATGCAGCTCGAGAGCTGTGGCTTGGCCACCCCTGCTATAGTCCCTGGGGGCAGGGCTGGCAGCCAGTGCGCTCCCGCCCCACTCCTGGGGAGCCCCCTGCCACCCTATGCTGCTTCCTCTGTATCAGAGGCAGCAGCGTGGGGTGTCAGGCGGGAGCTGGTCTGCAAAGGGAGCCAGTTTAAAAACCAGCTTCCCTTGCAGACCAGCTGCCTCCCCCTCCAGCCCCCTGCTTCTGATAAAGAGGCAGCAGTGCAGGGTGGCAGCAGCCCCTGTCCGCGGGGGTCCAAGCTCCCTGCAGACAGAGGCTGCTGCGGGGGGAGGGAACAGGGGAGGCTGCCGCAAAGCAGCTCCTGTCTGCGTGGGGTCCTGGCTGACCACGGGCAGAGGCTGCTCCGCGGGCTGCACAATAGCCTTTGCCTGCGGTGAGCCAGGCTCCTCCTTCACCAGGCAGGTCCCTCCTTTGCAGCAGCAGCCTCCCCTGCCCCCTCCTCCCCCTGTGCGAGGGGGGCAAGCGGCACTGTGGGGCCGATTGGAGGCAGGGCGGGGAGGGGGACATGCAAGTCGTTGACTAGATGTTTAACTGAGAAGCCTGGGCTTGACATCCCTAGCTACTAATCTCCATTACTGACTCAGTTTCTTTTCCGATGCATCCCTTTAAAATAGCTTTAATGTGTTAACCCCTTTAAAATCTTTGGGCAAAACAGCAGTAGAATCAGGAAATGGAGTTCTGCATCCAAAGAGAGCAGGCAGAACGCTAGCAGAGGAGGCTGAGCCCAGGGCAGTGCTGGTGAATTTCACCTCCAGGCAGGTGATGGGGGAGAGTCTTGCACAGTCACCTTGAGTCTTTTAAAGGCTGGGCCTCCTCCCCAGGCTGGCTTGGTGAAAGCCTTCTGGGCGCAGCATGCCAGAAAAACGGCATCAGGGGAGGAAGAGACTGGGAAAGTTCAGGTGTGTCTCTGGGAGGCAGGTGGAAGAGACATGGACATGGGTTCCGCCGGTGCGCCGAGGGAGGTCGCTCAGCCACAGAAAAGTGGGGCTTACCCAGTAACGTTCATCAGACGGGGTCTTCCTTCCAACGCCCACCGTTCTGCTGTTCTTTGGCTGGATGCGCCGTGCCTTGTGGTCAGAAGTGGCATTGTCTGGGGGCAGTGTCTCGCAGACCACCAGCCGCTGGAGAGATCCCTGTGCCAATGTCAGGTTTATCAGGTGCCCAAGGCCAGCGGGAGCTGGGGACGAGTGGCAGGTGGAGGAGTAGCTGGGGAATCTGAGGGCTGGGTTTCTTTACAACTGGAATAGGGCAGAGGCCACAATCCGGGTGGGATAGCCCACGTGGCTTTCCTCTAGCTCTGGTGTCAGTGGCTTTACGCTCCCTCTGTAGTGGTGGTGGGGGGGCGGGGCGCTATGGAGCCAAGAGGAGGCTTGTGGTGACGATACCGGCCGTGGTACTATTATTCTTCAGATGCTTTTGCAAGATACCTGTGACAGGATGCAGCAATTCACCAGGGAAAAGGAGCCTGGCACTTGCTGTCTTCCGAGTGCCTTGAAACTACGCTTCCCTGGTGAGGAAGCAGCATCCTCAGTAGAGGTGCAGAGGGGTGCAGTAACTTTTCCAAGGCCAAATCCAGTTGGTGTCACCAATAGAACTGGAGCCCAGGAGTTCCTGGGTCCCAGGCTTACGATCAGACTGTGGCAGTATTGCCCAGGGGACAGGCAAATGGAGCAGGAGTCATGCTTAGCATTGGTGTGACCTTGGGCCAGGAACCAGTGTCTGTTGCTCTGTCTCCACAGCTGGTTGCTGTGTTAATCAGCTCTACCTGTGCTGGCATCTTTGGGAGCCCTAGATTACACCAGCCACTGTTGTGGCCACCACATCTATTGAACCGGCTCTGCTCGGGGCTAAGCAGAGCCAGGTCTACACTCGGGTGGTCACATGGCTCTCTGGTGGCCTTCTAACCTTCTCCACAGGTGAGCAGCCGCTGCCGAAGCTGCGAGGCGTTGTCCGGTCCTTCCGGGGGAAGGAAACGCCCCAGTCCAGGCAGTTCCTAGCAGGCAGACAGGTTCTGCCTTTCCAGCTCTGACATGGGCCGTGGTGCCTGCTGGTGTCTGATGCTCTGTCCTTTCCCTCCCTGCAGATGTGCACGCCCAGCAATACTCCAGCCACGCCTCCCAACTTCCCGGACGCACTTGCGATGTTTTCTAAGCTGCGGACTTCAGAGACCCTCCAGAGCAGCAACAGCCCCATCACAGCCATGGCCTGCTCCCCACCGGGTAACTTCAGCCCTTTTTGGGCCTCCTCCCCTCCCAACCACCAGCCCGCCTGGATCCCACCCTCCTCTCCAACCAGCCACAACCTCCACCATCATCTCCACCACCAGCAGCCCATGTGGCCACCCGTCTCTCAGCAAGGAGGCGCCCCGCAGAAAGCTATGGCTGCAATGGATGGGCAGAGATAAGACTCGTTAACATTGAAGAGGGGGGAGGGGTGGGTGGGGGAAGAACAGAGAAGAGGCGCAGGGGATCGGGCGGTGGGGGAGGGGGTTCCCGAAGATCGCACTGGAATATTTTATAATTCTTTTTGCAACTCTGCTGGAATGGCTTCAGCCCAGGGGGTTTTCCCTTCAGGAGAGTCAGTAACTGGTCTTCTCTTTTTTTAATATATAACTATATAATATATAAATATCTAATGTATATAAATCCAGAGAGAACGAGAGCCATGGAAAGAGATGGGGCCATGCTGTTCCTCCCCTCCTGGCAGCCAGGTGGGTGATCACAGGCTGGCGACGTCAACGCTTGGGTGAAGAGGACATTGCTGGACACTGGGATCTTCCTGCGGGCAGAGGGTGGGAGGGTTCAGGAGCTGCTGCTCTTGAGTTCACATCTCCCCTTCCTTGTTCTCGGGCTGCTCCTCGCGAAGCTGCATGACTTGGACTCGGGGCTTGCTTGAAACCTGCCCTTCCAGATTCAGGGAGGAGGGGGAGAGGCCCCCGCTGAAACGTGGCTGCTTCGGGAAAGCATCCTGCATGGGGCTGTAACGTGCCACTGGAACCCAGAGCGCCTGTACTGCGCATCGCACTTGGGGAAGGAGCTGCATGGATGCACATTCATCTTCCCTGCCCGTGCAGCTGGGGCGTGGCTTACGCGTCTCCACTGTTGGCTGCGTTTTGGCAGGCCCAGGGAATGGGCGTCTTGCCCCAGCAGCTGGAGAAGCTCCCGAAGGGCAGGGTGAGGCTGAGAGCAGTCCCCGGTGGGTCAGCGATGGGGGTGGGGATCTGAGTTTCCGGACCTTATGACTGAGCCCTTCTTCGAGCTTTGCTGAAGATCATCCATGTCTGTGGCATGTGCCCCACAGAACAAGTCACACTGGGATTCATGCTCATTAAATCTCACTGTGCCCCCTTGCCCAGGGGAGTGGTTGATCTCCTCCACCCTCCAGCGCTGGCTCTGCTCCCACAGCAGACAGTGCTCACGGGGGGATGCCAAGCTGGAAGGGCAGTTGTGCAAAATGGAAAGGACCATTCTTCTCCCTGCCCCCGCCGGGCTCAGCAGCAGGGCCGGGGGGCTGCTTTCCGCCAGGGCAATAGGTCCGAGCAGTGGCGTTGGGGGTTTGGTTTCCAGATCAGAATCTCACTTAAACAGGTTGAAGGTTTTTTATTAATTTAAAAATTTAAAAAAAAATCACTTTTTTAACCTACTGGCTCCCTGCCTTTTCTCTGCGGTGATGGAGTGGGAGCTGCAAACCAGCCAGTGCCCTGCCAATGGTGAACTCCACACTGGGGGGTAGTGAGGCAGAACAAGGGGTGCTTTCCCCACACACCAGTGGTCCCTTTAATCTTTTCTATCCAGGTGAAGAATAACTTTTATGCGCCCCAAAGCAGGTGCGAATGTGCACCACATGTAGAAACAAAACCAGCTGTGAGCACTCAGCTAATCCCCTGGGCGGCACTTGACTCTGAGATGGGGCCATGCTGTTCCTCCCCTCCAAGCACCCAGCATACCGTGGCTGCAGCCTCACCCCCTCCTTTCCTGTGCACTCAGGCCTGGAGTGTGTCTCACCAGTGGGGCAGTGCAAAGGGCTTTGGAGTGGCTGGCTGAGTTAATGCTCCCTTGCACAGAGTGTGGCCAAGGCATGTTCAGCTGGGCCTAGGCAGAGTTTTGTGCTGACCCAACAAGAACATCAGAGTGGCCATATTGGGTCAGACAAAGGGCCAGCTGGTCCCTGTGTCCTGTGTGCTGGCTGGTGCCAGGTGCCCCTGGGGTCTCGTCAGAGCGGGGTTTTGCCTTTGCTGCTGAAGTAGTTAAACAGGCGCAATGCCGAGTGTGGGCACCATCAGTCCCTTCAGTTGACAGGAATGAGCTGTACCAGCCTAGCCATGCCTCCTGCCAGCGGCACGTGCCCAGTAGGGCTTGGGCCGCAGTCCCAAGGCAGGTTTCTAACCCACGGAGAAAGAGCTACAAGAACAGGGTGGATGAGTCTTGGCCTGGCTGAGAATCTGGCCCCACTTGCGTCCTCTCCCCCTCCCTTACCACAGGCTTTGCCTACACTGTGATCCCTACAGCGGCACAGCCAGGCTGCTGTAAGGTGCCCGGGGGGCTGTGTGTCAGCAGGCAAGCACTCTCCGGCTGACATAACTGCCCCCAGGCAGGGGCAGCAGGCTTGTCAGTGGGAGAGGGGCTCCAGCTGATGCAGTGCTGTCAGCCTTTCCATTGGTGAGGCTGTGAAACACCCCCCACCACCACCACCGACAAGTGAAGGGGGGAGAGCCTGCCTTCAAAACTGCTACTTGGTAGCTGCTGGCAGTGACGGATTGTCCTGAGCCTCTTCCAGACAGGGCTTGCCAGCTTGCCAGCTGCCTGCTTGCCAGAGGCAGGTACAAAAGGCAACGCCCTGGCGTAATGCACTGCTGGGAACAGGGATGGGCCCAGGTGCCTCGCCCTGGGGCTAGCTCAGCCCTACAGAGGATCCAGCTTTTGGGTTTGTCCTTGGCATGTGGGAGAGTGGAGAGAGGTTAAATCTCCCCCTTGGGCTGACAGAGTGGCTCTCTCCCACCCCTCTTCTCCCTCTGTCCCAGTGCCTGGCTGCTGTGAAGGGGAGGGGTTCTCCACTCCGCCTCTCCCTGGGTGTCCCAGCACCAGTTCAGGTTCTTGTCTCTTTGCCGCAGGGAAGCTCAGCGCCTCTAGCTAGAGCAGCAGCACGTGAGCTGCCAGCAGCCTCAGGAAGCTGGCACTAGGTCAGTTTTGCTGGGGGAAGGTTCTTTGCAAGCAGGCCTGCAGCAGCTGACTTGAGTTCTGCAGAAGGGCTAGTTCAGGGCTACCGTGCCTTCCCGGAGCCTAGCCAAGGGGGTTCTTCAAGGCCTGGGGCGAAGTGAGGACATGGGGCCTGGCCACTAGAGCAACAGTCAGCTCGGTACTACTGCCTCTCGCCCTGGCCAGCAGGTGCCTGAGCTGATGTGTGGAAAGCTGGGAGTGCCCAGAGCCAGCTGCAGCAACTACTGAAACCACATCACAGGCTCACATTTCCTGAAAGCTGCCGGGACATAACTCCCTGGAAGGGACTGTGCTAGCTCCTGTATTGCAGGAGTTTGGCTTCTGAATCCTGGCCCCTGCTATTTCATCAGGCAAAATCCTGAAAACTTTTTCACTGAGGCCTTTAGAAGCCAGCAAGCTGGGGGGGTAAGGGAGCTCCATGAGGGGGTAGATGGGCTGCAAGCTCCCAGTACAGTCCCTGGCTCTGAGAAGCGAGTCCCTTCTTTCCTCCACAGGTACGCTCTGAATGCGGAGACTTCCCACCAGCAAGCCATCTGGGGGATTCTTATCACCTCCATGCAGAGCACCAGCCCAAAGGCCTATGGCCTGCCCGAATCGAACGTCCTGTGTTGTTCAGGTGCATCTAGCCTGGCACCCCACTGTGCTGGGCATCCTACATGTGTGTAGTGTGGCAGGGTGACCCCGCTCCTGGGTCCCACTACCCTGCTCAGTCCTTCATCGGGCAGACTCTGTACTGCATTACCAGCCCTTGGCAGGGTTTAAGCTCTAGTCCCTCAGCTACCAAGGGCATTGGGGCCAGTGCCCTGGAGACAGCCTGGGCTGCCGAAACAGTCCTTTCCAGCTCTTAGCTGGGGTCTTCAGGCTGCCTGGGAAAGGTGGGCCTAAACCTCCTGTTTGGAGTGCCTCACCCCCACTGTGCTCTCCCTGGCAATGTTGCTGTTCCCTTTCTCAGTCTGCTCAGGTCTCCCCTCCCTGCAAGGAGAGCTTCCTTTTAAAGGCTCCATGGCAGCCTCAGGTGAGATCAGCTGGCCCTGATTAATTAACAGCAGTCCTGTCTCCTTTGCTCCTGATTGACCAGGGCTCTTGCTGCCTTAGAGCTGCCTTTCTCCCTCTTAGCTGTAGTCCTCCAGCCTGCCCCTGTCGCAGTTGGGAGAGCCTTCTGCCCTGAGACTCTACTAAAATCTACGCAAAAGGTCAATGTAACAAGTTACCCGACTGACAAAACACTGTTCCCTTTGCTGAGGATCCATTCCCACTTCCCCATAACCTGATGCCCCGAGACGTCGCTCGCCACAACCCCCCTCCCCCCCCCCGTGCGCTGCAGCACAGTCTCGCTGAATGTCCTCTACGTCCCGTCTGCCGCCTCTGTATTGCAAGCACCTGCCATCTCAGCCCTAGCAGGGGCTTGCACCAGAGCATGGTCCCTGCCCTCCATGTGGCCAGTGCCACTCGTGCGCATGTCCCTGGGGCTGTCCCCCTCTGAATCCCCAGTGTGACACGGTGCAACCACAACACCCTGGGGGCACGTTGGCATTGTGCTAAAACCCCATGTGCATTGTCACCTCGTCAGCAGGGACAGGCCACATGGGCAGAGCCGTGGCTGGAGGTGCAGTGTCTTTGAGGGTGTTGGCATGAGGGGAGGGAGGAGGCAGACGGCAGAGCCATTTGGGGAAGGAGGCTGGAGCTCACCCTCCAGCATGTCAGCCAGCACGTAGTGGAGGGTGAGGCAGCCAGTGGCCTGGAGGGGTGAGAGATGAAGGCCCGATCGCAACCCCTTCCTTGCTATTGCTAGAGATGCT
This sequence comes from Pelochelys cantorii, assembly GCA_032595735.1. Classification (NCBI taxonomy): domain Eukaryota; kingdom Metazoa; phylum Chordata; order Testudines; family Trionychidae; genus Pelochelys; species Pelochelys cantorii. Next base: position 20,343,017 of record CM064344.1, read on the forward strand.
GTCCACCGCAAGGGCTCAGCAACTTGGACTGTAGTGGCTCGGCCTGCTGCCTGCCAGTTCAGCCCTGCTACCCTGGCTCGCCCATGGCTGATGTGTGCCCTGCAAGGGGGCGGGCCTGTCAAACTGCCTTGTTGCACCTGCTCGTGCCCATTTCCAAACGCTCCGGAGCCGTCAGCCCCCCCCCCCACCCCAGAGGAGAACGTGTCCTAGGAGCTGGTCCTGCTGGCGTGAAGCCTAAGACTGACTTGCACGTTCACAGTCAGGTGGCGGTGGGGGTGCTGGCATGACAGCCTGGGGAGATGAATTCCTGGAGCCATGCAGGAGCGAAGCTTTCCGGAGAGCCCTGCACCCAGCGTGCTGAGCACCTTTGAAAAGCTGGCGCCAGTGCTGGGTGCTGAGCCCTCTGACTCGTCCAGCACTAACATAGTTACAGGTCCCTCCCTAGAGTGCTGTCCCGGCATGCCCTGACCTCGAATGGGTGCCTGTAGGGTCGAGAGGGTGGTTAAGTGTCTACGCCAGTCCTGGGCTGCCAGTTGGAGATGTGGTTTCTTTGGCCTGGAGATAAAAATGGCTGCACTGGATCAGGCCATTGGTCCATCAAGCCCAATATCATGCCTCTAACAGTGGGTAATGCCAGATGCTTCAGAGGCAACAAACAGAACAGAGCAAGTTTGAGCCAGCCCTCCCCTGGCGTTCTGTCCCAGCATCCAACAGTAGGAGGTTTAGGGACAGCCAGAGCATGGGGTTGCATCCCTAATCACATTGGCTAAAAACTATTGATGGATCTATCACCCATAAATGGACCTAATTCTTTTTTTAACCTAGTTATACTTTTGGTCTTCACAACATCCCCTGGCAATGAGTTCCACAGGTTGGGGGTGTGTTTGTTTATGGTTGTTTTAAACCTGTTGACTCCTAATTTCATTGGATGATGCCTAGATCCTATGTTGTGTGAAGGGTAAATGCCACCTCCGCCCTGTTCACTTTTGCCACACCATTCATGGTTTCTAGATCTTGATCATCTCACTCTTTAAGGGTTCTAAGATGAACAGTCTTTGTAATCTCCTTGTATGGAAGTTGTTCCACACCCCTACTCATTCTGTGCCCTTACTCTGCTCCTTTTCCAATGGAATAGCTCTTTTTGAGATGGGGCAGCCACACATTATTTAGATACTGGGTTTAGACAGTAGCTTTATGATATTTTCTGTTTTATTATCTACAGTGGGGCTGACAGAATTGCTGAGCCTGTGGGCAAGGGGGTGGGGGAGGGGCCAGCTCTGTGCGCCTGGAAGGGGCAGGGCCTCAGGCAGAAGGGGCAGAGCCAGGGCAGCCAGCCCTCAGCATCACGTGGATTGCGTTGGTCCCCCTCAAACGAGCCCTCTCCCCTTATCGGCCTGATTGTCCCTTTCCTGTTTCTGCCTAACAGTTTGGTAGGTATTTCTGATTCGGCACTGAGCAGATGTTTTCAAAGGCCTCTGTGCAATGACGCCAAGATCGATAGTGAATGGTAACGGGTACGTGAAACCCCATCGTTTTGCATATGTAGCTGGGGTTATATTGTCCAACGGGCATTGTTTTGCACTCACCCACGCTGAATTTCATCTGCCATGTTGTTGTCCGGTCATCCAGTTTTGAAAGATCCCACTAACGCTTCACTGTCAGCTCTGAATCCAACTGTCTTGAGCAATTCTGTATCGTCTGCAAATTTTGCCACCTCACTGTTCATCCCTTTTTCCAGATCATTTATGAATATTCTGACCAGCCCCAGGCCAAATCCTTGCTAATCACCTCTCTCCACTGTGAAAACTGACCATTTATTCCTACCCTTTGTTTCCTGCCTTTAGTGAGCCATGAGAGGACCTTCCCTCCTATCCTATGACTCCCTACTTTGCTTAGAAGCATTGGGTGAGCGACTTTGACAGAGGCTTTCTGGAAATCTAAGGACACTGTATGCCCTGGATCCCCCCTTTCCACATGCTTGTTGAAATTAGCCTTACTGGGCTGTAATTGCCAGCATCATCTCTGCAGTAGGGCTGTCAATGTGTAGTTGACCACACAATTAAGCAATAAGTCTGGGCTTATCAATTAATCCTATCACCTACATGCATCCCCCCTTGCTGCCTCTGAATCAGAGACAGCTGGGGGAGGGGGAGGCAGGAGCCATTGCCCATGGGGAACACTGGATTACATGGAGCCACCTGCTCCCTCACCCTCATGTTGCTGCCTCTGATGGAGAGGAAGCAGCGCAGAGGGTGGGGGGGGGGGCAGGTGGGGGACAGTACACATGGGAAGCCAGCTTTTAAGCTGGCTCTCCATGTGTGCTGGCTCCGCAGAGTTGCCCGCCCCTCCCTTTGCTGATTCCCACAGAGGCAGTGGGGGGAAGAGGGGCAGGCAGGAGCCAATGCTTGGAGGGAGCTGGCTTAAAAACAAGCTCCCTATGACACTAGTTCCACGGAGCCGCCTGTCCCCCCGAGCTGCTGCCTCTATCAGTAGCAGCAAGGGGGGAGGGCAGGGGAGGCTGCGGTGGGCCCAGGCTCGCCGTGGACAGAGGCTGCTCCATGCCGCTGTCCGCTGGGAGCTCAGCCACCCCATGGACAAAGGCTGCTGCCGCCCTGTGCTACTCGCTCGGTATCAGCGGCAGCAGCATGAGGCGGCAGGCAGGAACTGGCTCCTGCCTGCCACCCTGCACTGATACAGAGGCAGCAGCGCAGGGTGGCTGGGGGCTCCCCGGGACTGGGGCCAGGAGTGCACTGGCTACCAGCCCCGCCCCTGGAGACTATAGACTAATTGTGTAACTGCTAACAGCACGGTTTTCACAGAAATAACGGGATTGATGTGTAATTTCATGCTGACTACTCGCTGCTGGGGAGATAATGACACATGTCAACTAAGTGGCTTTACTCTGACAAGTGAAACCGTAACACAAAACAAAGAAGAGTCACCTTAGCTGAAAAGATCCCCCCTGGGTGTATCAGAGCCCCAGCCACTGACTCAGGTGGCTGCCGTATGATGAGGTTTTTCGCTACTTTCTGCTGTTGCTGGGGTGTGGAGCCAGCACAGCTGAGAATGCAAGATGGATGCCCTTCCTTTGGGGGCATCAGCAACAGAGATGTATTAAATTTCAATCAATTACATCTGTGCAAAGCCATTGATGGCAATGGAGCAGGGCAGGTGTCACAGTGAGCCTAGCCCAAAGACAATGAGACTGCACATGTCTCACTGTGGGCCAGTGGCAGGGACGTCTGAGAAGCAAAGAGCTCAGCTTGACTCTCAGATCCCAGGCAGAGTTAGCTGGGCTGGTAGTTACTACCCCCTGGATCCTTTTACTTGCACATGGAGCGTTTCTGCTGGGAGGCAGTGAGAGGCACTAAGCAGAGATCCTCACACTGCTGTTCTTACAGCGCTTTCCAGCACAGCACAGGGTAATTTACAGAGCATGAGAAAGAGCCTGCCCCAAAGCCTTTGGGATCCCAGGCACATGACAAAATGTTCACTGCCAAGGCAGATTTGCTGGTCTGGTCCGTGTGAGACCAAGCTGTTAGAAACCACGTGACAATTCAGCAAAGACCAGAGTGGCAGCAAGAGTCCGTAACATGGGCCTATCCACAGAGACAATCACTCTGCTTGTAAGGTCTCTCGCTCCCTTTGCTTAGCGCGCCTCGTTACATCACAAGCGCTTCAGGGTGGCGACTCTCGGTTGGTTTGTACAGCGCCTAGTGCAAAGGGGCCTTGCTCTTGGTTGGTGTCACTCAGTGCTACTGAGGTACAAAGAATGCGATGGAAACAGTAAATCTTGTGCCCTGACTCCAACAAGCTAACACCCAGGCCAGCCGTGCCAGTCTCAGAGGGCCGCCGGGTTAGTCTGTATCTGCACAAATGACGCGGAGTCCGGCGGCACCTTGCAGACTCACCGATTCATTCGGGCAGATGTCTGACAAAGTGGGGTTCCCCCTAAAGCTTCTGCCCAACTAAATCTGTTAGCCCCAAAGGCGCCCCAGGCCTCCTTGCTTTTTGGCAGAGCCTGGGACAGGGATGGAGCCCAATGGACGAAGGGCTCCCTCAGGAGAGGGCTCTGGGTGGCTAAGATGTGGTGAGACTGTTCATGGAGTGGGAGATTCACTCAGGCCCACTGATGGAGGAGGGGGGGCAATAGCCCCAGGGCCCTGTGATTCAAAAGGGCCCGGGGCTCCCAGCCGCGGCTACTGCGGCAGTGGTGGTGCCTGAGCCTGGGCCTGGGCCCTTGAAATCGCTGCTGGAGCACCGCGTGTTGCGCTGCCAGGGCTGGGGGGGGCGCCTTGCTCCAAGCAGCACAGAGGGCCAGCTGCCTTGGCCCCACCCCTCTTGCCCAAGGCTCTGCCCCTTCCGGGAGTGCAGAGCCAGTGTTCCCACCCTGCCCAGGCACCCGGCAAGGCTGTGGCTCCCCTGGATACACTGGAGTTTTTGGTGGGGCGGGTTCCCTGTTCCCCACCTCGATGAGTGTGCCTGTGAGCTGGAAATGGAGCTCGACAGCCCCGGCATGGGCAGCGCTAAGGAGGGGCCGTGGAGCAGGCTCTGTAGGGAACGCTTTTGCTGGCTTCACTGCAGGAAGCCTGACGGTGCTGGGGGAGAGTTCTCTGGCAGGGCTGCGGGGTCCATTTCCCCTGCGTCCCTCCAGCAGCGCTTGGCCCGGGAAGGCGGCATGGTGCGTGGCTGTTCCAAGAGCTGCTTTTGCACTGCACATGGAGGCCCTGTCAATGCAGCCTCTGTTCAGGCAGTGGGAGGGGCTGGCGGCACTGAAAACGGAGCTCCTCTGTTCATTCACAAGCCTGGGATCCCAGACAGCACGTTAACCATTGCATGTCCCCTCTCTCTGCTCTTCCGAGAGCGCCATTCTACGGCTGCCATGTGGAATACAAGGGGCGTCCAGCTCTTCCCATTGTTTTCAGTTGCTTGTAACTTTGCCAGACTGTGACCGTTCCACTCTTGGCCTCTGCCTCAGGCTGAGAATTTCTGGAAAACTTCAGTCAAAATGGTTCAGTCCCTTCCAAGGACCAGCAAAGAGGAAAAATGCTTCATTTTGTCCATGTTAAAAAAATTCTGAGGCTCTTTTCTTTGAGACGCTCCAGCACCCCCACTCCCAGCGGGGAGCACTTGATACTTAGCGGGGGGGGGGGGCCTTTGTGTTGGGGATATGGCTTTTGCTATCTCTGTGAAAATCCATCTCCATTTGGCCAGCTCTGGAAAACCACAGATCATGCATGCTCTTTCTAGAGCTTTGCAGCCCAAATTGAGGAAGATTCTGTCTGCACTGAGCATGCTCCAACCCAAGGCAGAGTCTGACCATCTGTCTTTCCTGTGACCTAAGGTGGCCCCATGCTGGCACCCCAGGAATGTGGAGGGTGAGGCGCCCAGATCCAGAACGGGGCTGGGGTATTGCAACGCCGAGCGCTGCAGTACCTAACTTTTAGGTGCCCCGATAAGCCACAGCACAACAGTGAGATCTGCAGAGCTGGGTTAGGTGCTTGTGCTCCCTCTACACTGCCCAGGGGAGAGGGAGAGGCCGAAGAATGCAGCCCTCACACACCAGCATGCCAAGCAGGAACCACCTCAGCCAGCCAACTAAAAATGTGAAGGAGAGGGATATGGAGTTAGGTGCCTACATCCAGGCTGCAGGGAGACCTCTCTCCACAGCCGGGCGCCAGTCTCTGGGAGTCACCAGTTGGTGGCCTGTAGTAGTGTAGACTGGGCCTCAGAAGTAGTTGACTCTAGTACTAGGAGGTGAATGTGGGGACAAGCCTGCGCTGGGAGGGAGAGAGGCTGAGTGACCCAGGAGGTCCGTCCTTATCACTAATTGCTGGGATTAGAAACACAGCTATACACGAGTCCACATGTGGAAAATGGTGCAACACAGACAGCTGCTTAAAATACCAACAGGAACAGAAACTAGATTGCCCAGCGGGAACCAAAAGGGGATCCAAAGTCAGAGAGAAACTATGAAGAGCAGATCTCTGCAGCCCTCTGGCTTACACAGACGGGGCCTTTAAGAGCCCCACAGAGACAACAAGGGAACCGGTGTCAGCTGAAAGACTCCCCAGTTGGCTGTTGTAGGTCTTTACAGATAAAGGGGGAAGGCAAGAGAAAACACTGGAACTTGAATCACCAGTGAGACGGGGGGGGGGGTAACGTTTGTTTACAGCCACAAGTCCTGGCTCTTAGTGTTCTATGCTGTTATTTAGCTCTAATTTACCCCTAAACATATTCTAAAGCCCAGCAAGCAGTGGAAGTGTTGGTAACGTTGCTGGTCAATATTGACCTCCAGGGGTTCAGCAAATTCTCTGTTTTGGCACCAGTCAAGTCCTGAGATTGCTGGACTAGAAAGGTTCAACCTGTACTGCCGCTCGGTTTCCTTGATGCTGAAGTAAACAGCATCAAGTTCTGAGAGGATTTGAGCTTGTGGTTCCAGAGAGTCCAGGGACCTCACACCCAAGATGGCTAATCTGCAGGAATCAGGATCAGGAGACTAAGGCTACATCTACGTTGTGGTTAAAAACCCGCAGCACTGAGTCTGAGCCCAGGTCAGCTGACTCAGGCTCCCACGGCTGGGGCTGCAGGGCTAAAGATAGCAGTGAAGATGTTTGTGCCTGGACTCTGAGATCCTGCATGGTCACAGAGCCCAGGACGGGCTGTCAAAGGTGAAGCATGTGGAGAACTGGGGATAGAAAGTGCCACAAATGCTCAGCAAGTGAGGCCCATATGAGTATTCCATGGGAGAGTATCTCCATAGAGCTCTATGCTCTGCACAGGGTCCCGTTCCCATTGAACCCAATAGTCCGCCTCCACTGATTTCAGGAGGAGCATCCCTGGGTCCAGGACACAAGTAGGTTGGCTCTAAGCTGAAAATCATCCCCCACACTTATGCAAGCAGGATCTGAAGGAATGCTTCCCTTACAGCTAGTTGGCAGGGGGAAGAGACCCTGGGGTGTGTGTATGTAAATACAGTTTGCTCCTGCTTTGCTTAGATGTGTTGGATATTCAGCAGATGGAGTGGTATTTTGCTCAGTGTAATCAACTTAATTTGTGATGGAACACGAGCTGTTTGTATTAATTGCAGGGAGAGCTGAAATATGGCTACCAAAGTTTGTCATTTTGTGGGCTTAGCGCAGTGGTCACCAACCAGTCGATCGGGATCTACTGGTAGATCTTGGAGCCTCTGGCAGGGATCCTGACTGGTTTGGCCAAGAGGCTATGAAGTGCCAGCGCTTCAGCTGCCCCTTCCCCGACTGCTGCTCATCTCCTGCCCTTTGCCTTGGAGTGGTCCCCTCAGGAGCCTCCTGCTTGCTGTGCAGGGGAGGGAGAGGGGGGTGCTGATGTCAAGGTGCCCCCCCTCCCACCCTGTATCCTATCTCCACAGAGCAGAGAGGGGGCACCACAGGACTTGGGAGGGAGTTTGCTGGCTGCTTTATGGAGTGGTGCAGGGCCAGGAGAGGGGTGAGCCTGCCTTAGCCCCACTGCACCACCACCCAGGAGCCACCTGAGGTAAGCAGTGCCCAGCTGGAGCCCACATCCTGAACCCCTACCCCAGCCATTAACCCCGTCCTGCACCCCAAGCTCCTGCCCTAGCCCCAAGCACCCCTGCATCCAAACACCCGCCCAGAGCCTGCACTTAGAACCCCCTCAGGCAGCCTAACTGCCTGCTCCAAGATCAGCTCAGAGCCCCTCTCACATGCCAAATCCCTTAATCCAAGACTAGAGCCTGCACCCCAACCCGCTGCCCCAGCCTGGGGAAAGTGAGGGAGAATAGGTGGAGAGGGAGGATGGAGTAAGTAGGGGCAGGGCCTCAGAAAAGGGGTGCAGAGGAGGTGGGGCAAGGGTATTTGGGTTTGAGATAGATCTTGGATTCAAAAATGATCTTGTGCTTAAAAAAGTTGGCGACCACTGGATTAGAGGAAGTAGGACTGTGCTACTGGGAAAGGCTCACAGTTAGCAGAAAGAGCTTTGCTAAGCAGGGGCTCACTTGACTTTCAGAGCTCTTGGGATGGGAGGTCAGGAAGCTACACACCTTCCCTTGCCTCGCCTGCTTTCACGGCTTCTCCCCCACCCCCCCTGCACTGTTCAAAGAACTGAGCTAAAGAGGCATAATTAAGAGCCTCACTTCTTATGATAATTGTGTTGAAGTTGTGTTTCTACTACCCTGGCTGCGAAGAGTGAAATCACTGGGAGCTGAAATCATTTAAGACGGATGGGCTGAAGACACAGCCAAGAGGTGGATGCAGCAGATAGTGATTGACAGCCAGCAGGGCGGCAGTGGAGAGGTAAGATAAATGGCCAGCAGGGCAGTGGCGGAGAGGTGAGATGAATGGCCAGCAGCGTGGCGGCGGAGAGGTGAGACGAATGGCCAGCAGGGCGGCGGCAGAGAGGTGAGACGAATGACGGCGACAGAGAGGTCAGACGAATGGCCAGCAGAGCAGCAGCAGCAGAGAGGTGAGATGAATGGCGGCGGCGGAGAAGTGAGATGAATGGCCAGCAGGGCGGCGGCGGAGAGGTGAGACGAATGGCCAGCAGGGCGGCGGCAGAGAGGTGAGACGAATGATCGGCGGCAGAGAGGTCAGACGAATGGCCAGCAGAGCAGCAGCAGCAGAGAGGTGAGACGAATGACGGCGACAGAGAGGTCAGACGAATGGCCAGCAGAGCAGCAGCAGCAGAGAGGTGAGATGAATGGCGGCGGCGGAGAAGTGAGACGAATGGCCAGCAGGGCGGCGGCGGAGAGGTGAGACGAATGGCCAGCAGGGCAGTGGCGGAGAAGTGAGACGAATGGCCAGCAGGGCAGTGGCGGAGAAGTGAGATGAATGGCCAGCATGGTGGCGGCGGAGAGGTGAGACGAATGGCCAGCAGGGCGGCGGCGGAGAGATGAGATGAATGGCGGCGGCAGAGAGGTGAGACAAATGGCCAGCAGGGCGGCAGCGGAGAAGTGAGACGAATGGCCAGCAGGGCGGCGGCAGAGAAGTGAGACGAATGGCCAGCAGGTTGGCGGCGGAGAAGTGAGATGAATGGCCAGCAGGGCGGCGGCGGAGAGGTGCAATGAATGGCCAGCAGGGCAGCGGCGGAGAAGTGAGATGAATGGCCAGCAGGGCGGCGGCAGAGAAGTGAGACGAATGGCCAGCAGGTTGGCGGCGGAGAAGTGAGATGAATGGCCAGCAGGGCGGCGGCGGAGAAGTGAGACGAATGGCCAGCAGGTTGGCGGCGGAGAAGTGAGATGAATGGCCAGCAGGGCGGCAGCGGAGAAGTGAGACGAATGGCCAGCAGGGCGGCGGCAGAGAAGTGAGACGAATGGCCAGCAGGGCGGCAGCGGAGAAGTGAGACGAATGGCCAGCAGGGCGGCGGCAGAGAAGTGAGACGAATGGCCAGCAGGTTGGCGGCGGAGAAGTGAGATGAATGGCCAGCAGGGCGGCGGCGGAGAGGTGCAATGAATGGCCAGCAGGGCAGCGGCGGAGAAGTGAGATGAATGGCCAGCAGGGCGGTGGCGGAGAAGTGAGACGAATGGCCAGCAGGGTGGCGGCGGAGAGGTGCAATGAATGGCCAGCAGGGCAGCGGCGGAGAAGTGAGACGAATGGCCAGCCAGGGCAGCAGCGGAGAGCAGTGAGCAGGCGGATGATGAGTGACCAGCTGAGTAAGATGCTGTTTTACCTCACCCCGCCCTCCGGGATGGGAGGTGAACTCTGCAGAGGCACCTCTGAACTCTGGTCTGTCCTGACCAAGGGCAGTGACTGTGAGTGAGATGCAGAGAAGGGTTGGGCACAGGGTTTAGGGTTATGAACCCTGTTTGTGGTGTTTTCCCAAATTAATGCCAACTTCCTTCCTCCTTTTCATTAAAAGTTTCTTTTCTACACTCAGACGCTGAAAGGCAATACTTCCCCACTCACAGGCACAGAGGTGCCCGGGGTGGTGCCTGAATTTCCCAGATTACGGGGTGGGGGCTCGAGCCGGTTCTGTGTTGGAGAGGAACCCCTAGATATTGAATCCAGCCCTGACTGCTGCTGGCTCCACCGGGCACAAGGGCTGTATTTCGAAATGAGTACTGAGGCACGTCTCTTGCTGGATCATTTTGGTGCAGCTTGGTCTGTTCCGAGACGACACGCTCGTGTTAGCTCCTGCCGCGGTCACATGGCTCAGCATCCCTTCCCCAAGGCTGGTTCCCCCATCCTGGCTTCCTGCAGCTTTGGCAGCCTCTTACCCAATCCCGAGGATGTGGCTGACCCCAGGCACTCCGGTAAGAGAGTCAGAAACCCCTTCTGTGACAGAGCACTGACAAACTGTCCCTCCATGCACAGAGCTCCTCTGACCTTGCCAGTCCTGTTCCTATTGTAGGGTGGAGGGGAGCCTGGCTCGCCAACCCACCACCGGGGAATACAGGGCCCTCAGAGAGTGCTCTGCCCCACTTCCCAGTAAGAATGCCCATCTTGGGATCAGCTCCTGGCTTGGAGGTCCTTAAAAGGAGGGGAGATAAACGGGATTATTTATTTGTACAGCGGTAGGGTCTGAGGGAGCAGGGTGTCTACACTGCTGTGTAAGCCTAGGCCTTGAACTCAGGCTCAAGCCTAATCGCCCTGCTGTCACCACACAGATTGTGCTAACTCAGGACCTGCGACCTCATGGGGTGGCAGGTCTGAGCCTGAATCAAGGTGGGATCCAGGGGTCAAGTCCTGCTGCTTTTCAGCGTAGACACGGCCATGCTGGACTCGTGCTCTGGGGCTATGTCTACACTGGCGGGTTCTTGCACAAGATGGGCCGTTCTTGCACAAGAATCCGCAGAGCATCCACACTGCCCACCCTCTCTTGCAGAAGAAGATTTACAGTACGGCTTGGTAAGAGGGCGTCTTGCGCAAGAGCTATACTCTTCTTTAACAGGTGTAAGCCCTCTTGCGCAGGGGCTCTTGAGCAAGAGGGCAGTGTGGATGCTCAGCAGGGGTTTCTTGCGCAAGAAAGCCCTATGGCTAAAATGGCCATTGGAACTTTCTTGCACAAGAGAGCGTCCACACTGCCATGGATGCTCTTGCACAAAAGCACAGCTCGCACATGGCAGTGTGGATGTGTTCTTGCACAAGACTTCTTGCACAAGAACCCTTGCGCAAGATGTTCTTGCGCAAGAAGCCGCCAGTGTAGACATAGCCTGAGAGTCTGCCAAAAGCATCCCACAATCTCACAGGCCAATAGGACCAGCCCTTCTGAAGACAGGGAACTACAAAAGCAGGGGAGGGTGCAGAGGCAGGAAAGAGATGGGGAGAGAGGCTAGGGGAGGCCAGAGCAAGGGTATGAAAGAGAAAACCTGGGTGTGAATACTAGCCAGGCAATGCGACTAATGCCAGGCCACGCTCCCTTAGAGTGTGCCTGAGCGGGGAACGAGAGCATGATGGGGAGGCCAGGGGCCCGGGTTCTGTGCCCACGAGTGTTGCTATGACCCTGGCAGGCTCCGTAGCGCTAGCTGTGGGGGAGGGGAACCTGGCTATGAACCCGGCTCACTGGGGGGCTGCGAGGTTTAACGTGCTGTTTGCTAATAACCTGGCGGCCTCACAATCCATGGCTGCAGTGGGCACCGTGAGCACTGCCAAGCCTCAGCTTGGAAAGTGACCTCTCCCCCCCCGCAAGTTTGCCCTAGCCTCCTGAGCTCGCTGCATGAGGGGCTCTTGAGACTGGCTTCTTGCAGGGTCACTGGCTCCTGTGGCCCTTTGTCCCCCACCTTTGAGGCGCCTGCATTTCGGCAGAGCTGGGAGGCCACGGGAAGGGCCTGTCAGCGTCTCCTGGGGCAGGTCCAGGAGCTGCCCCCTGGGCCACACATTGAAAACCTAGCCCCCTTGTGCTAGAGTCCTGTGCCCGAGCCTCAGCAGGAAGTGCTGTTCCTCCGCATGCTCGGGGCTCCTGCCAAGTCACTGCCCTGCACAGTACCAGCCACACAGCCAGAGAGACGAAAATGAAACCGGCCTGGGTTGGTACCTCCCAGCCTCAGCACAGAAACCTGAGCGCCACCAGCTTCAGTCATTCAGCTGGGGCTTCCGGCCACAGGGCCATGGTCCCACAGGTGCTTGCTTCCCAGCTGCTAAGGGACCCTCCTCCCCTCCAGTCCATCCCCTCCTCACAGACGTGCCTCACCAGGAATGGCTTCCCACAGCCACCCTCCACCACTCCAGCAGGCCCATCAAGGAGCAGCCCTGAGGGGCTGAGAGGCACTTGCAGAGGCAGAAGAAGGGTAGCCACCCGCGAGGCTTGGGGGAGGCAGGCGTGAGGTTGGGTGAATACTCGGCAGCAAGCAGCTCCCGTGCCGGGGATCTGCATTTTCTGTGTGCGCAGGGCAGAGCATTAGTGAGCATTGGTGCGGGGTGTTTTCAGGAGTGGGGCTCTGAGGGGGAACATGGGGGTAGCAGAGTCAAGGGGCCACTTAGGAGCTGGCATGGGGGCAGCTTAGCGTAAGCTGGAAGTTGGTTGTGTTTTGAAGGGCTGTGGTCAGTGGGCCCTGGGGCACGTGGACCACGTTGGGTGTGTGTTGTGGCTGCGGGGTGGCTGTGTGAGTGCGTGTGCGCAGGAGAGCATGCGCAGGCAGCTGGGCGTAGGAGTGTGTGTGTTTGACTCAGAGTGTTTCCTTGGAAAGCCGCACTGATGTCTCTGGGGGCGGGAATTCACACCGCACTAGCAGTGAACACCCACAGCAGTGTGGACTGGTTCAGTTTAACCTGCTCCCGCTCCATTGAGCTAAACTGAAATCAGCCTCTCCAGACCGAACCCACAATGCCCTTGGCACTGGTTCACCAATAGCACGTTACAAATCAGTGTACGTGACGCTAGTGCAACTGTCCCATGTAGACAAGCCCTAACTCCTGGTTGTGTGGCTCTGAGAACAATTTGTCAGCATCCTCTGCACTTGTCCCCAGGCTCCAGAGGTCAGCGTGGGCCACACTGGCCCCGCGGCCTGGGTGCCAAAACCCATCCCCATGCGTCTATGTGTTCGCTCACCGGCTGGGCCCGGGCCCGGGCCTGGGCGTGTGCAGCTGTGGCTGTGATTGTTTACGCTGTGATTCAGCAGACGCAGGGCGAGCCGTGTTCTGTCCAACCCAGCCTGCTGCAGCGTCACACTCGGCTGTTGCTGCTCCGCACGCGGTGACAACTGTGGATTTCGGAGAAAGAGGAAGCTGAGACGCCTTTGACCTTTTAGCACTTGCGGGGCGGGGGCGGGGAAAGCGAAGCCAGCAGGTGCTTTGCCTTTCGCAGAAGAACCAGCACTCCCCGGGGACTGCAGTGATGACAGGCAGGTGCAGCTGGAGCTCAGGGGGATACCCTTGTGGGAGGGGGCTTTCCCCACCTCCTCCCCTGTACTCACTTAGCACCTGCTGCTTACTCCCTCTCTCTTTGGGACTCCTCTGGGAACAAGCCCTCCTCCCCACTGCCCTGGCAGCCTCTTCACTCCCTTCCTGGAGCCCTGCCTGGAGCCTGTGGAAGTTTTGCTGGGTGGTTTATGGGATGGGCAGGGGGGGGGCTGGGGGGGGTTACTGCAACCACAGCTGCCCTGGCTTAGAAGGCTTCCTCCCAGGAAATAGAATCAGCAATTAGCTAAGAAGCCTGGTTTTCAACAGCGCAGGCCCCAGCACTGTTCACTTTTCTGAGCTGCCGGGTTTGCGCACTTGGAAATCTGGCAGCTTCCTTCCAGTTCCTTAATGAGAGCTTTGACAAAGCTGGTCAAGGCGGGAGGGAGCTTTCAGGAGCTTCTCAATGGCTCATGGTAAAGGGGAGGCCTCCCTGCATCTTGCTGGCACCCCCCTTTCTGGGTGCTGTGCAACCATCTCTCCCCAGAGCTGACAGAGTCCCCAGGCCTCCTTGCCACAGTTCTACCCCCCAGTGAGCCAAAGAGCGGGCTGTTCACTCTGGGCTTCTCACAGTTAAGGCCCCTGTGCAAGGAGCTTCAGGCTCCCAGCTGATTCCCAAGCATTTCCAGCACCAGGCAGCCTAGCGCTAGGAGAGTCGCATCGGAGATTCTGCTACAAAATCTTTCAACAGAAATTGGAACAAAATAATTTCCAACAGGACGTCCAGGACCATTTTCCTAACAGAAATCCCCCTGGTCCTAGCCAGGGAAATTAACCCAACCCCAGACCCCCCCCCCCACCTCTCTCCCTCCCAGTCCCCTGCCCTGCCTCCTGCACCTCCCACCCTAACCCCTGCCCTGAGCCCCCCATACACTCCAACCCTGACTCCTGCACCCCCCACATCCCCAGCCCGCTGCCCTGCCTCCTGCACCCTTCACCCCATAATCTCCTGCCTTGAGCCCCTCAGACAACCCAACCCTGACTCCTGCACCCCCCACATCCCCAGCCCGCTGCCCTGCCTCCTGCACCCTTCACCCCCTAATCTCCTGCCTTGAGCCCCTCATACAGCCCAACCCTGACTCCTGTACCCCCTACATGCCCAGCTCACTGCCCTGCCTCCTGTACCCCCTAATCTCCTGCCTTGAGCCCCTCAGACAACCCAACCCTGACTCCTGCACCCCCCATATCCCCAGCCCGCTGCCCTGCCTCCTGCACCCTTCACCCCCTAATCTCCTGCCTTGAGCCCCTCATACAGCCCAACCCTGACTCCTGCACCCCCTACATGCCCAGCTCACTGCCCTGCCTCCTGCACCCCCTAATCTCCTGCCTTGAGCCCCTCACACAACCCAACCCTGACTCCTGCACCCCCCCCCCACCTCAACCCTCAGCTCTGAGCCTTCCACACTCCACCCCACACTTAAAATTTCTTATGGCTTCAGTTGTATTGCACCATCCCTGTTCTGAGGGCCCCACCCCAGGACAATACCTGTAAGAAATGTAAGTTACTTTCACCCCTGGATGCAATAGAGATAGGGGAGCCATGGCGGGATCCAAAGAGAGGCCAAGGGCGGAGTGGCCTGGAAGCTGCCTGCATGCCCAGCAGCCTATGCCCTATGCACCTGTGCTCAATCACACTCACCATACTTGGCACCAGACCATCCACACAAACCCCAGGCCCCTGAATCTCCCACATCTATTGCACTAGCACAACCCCCGCCCTCCCCATCCCACGTACCCCTCTAGCACCGAGCATGTGGCTGGGAGCTCTGCTGTGGGAGGCCAAGGAGCCCCACAGCCTGTCAACGAATTGTTCCTGTAAACGCTGAGCGAGGCCTTGCAGCCACTGCCAGCCGTACTCTGGTGCTGGGAACAGACTGTCTAATGTGGCTCTGCAGCAACCGTGAGCGAGGAGCCCTTCCTACACATCCCTGCAGCGCACATCGTGCCCAGCCTTAGGACTCCTCTGGGCTGGGCAGGGTTAGCAGGGAGCCAGACAGGGTGGGGCCCACCCGTTTGTTCTGGTTACTCTGAGCCGGTTTTTCTCCAATCTCTTCTCTGGCTGTCAATCACATGGAGACACAGACAGGGTTCTTGTGCAAGACTGCATCTCCCTCCTTCACCTCATTGTGAGCTCTGTTGGGCAGGGCCTGCCTGCTACTGGGATCTCCAGTGGATTTCTGAAGGAGCCCCAGAATCAGGGCTGGCTGGAGATCCCAGTAGCAGGCAGGCCCTGCCCACAGAGCTCACAATGAGGTGAAGGAGGGAGATGCAGAGGGCATGGATCTCCTGAGCCTCTTGCCCCATTGCTATTATCAGAGAATCATAGGATTGGAAGGGACCTCAGGAGTCATCGAGTCCAGCCCCCTGCCCAAAGCAGGTCCAGCCCCAACTAAATCATCCCAGCCAGGGCTTTGTCAAGTAGAGACTTAAAAACCCCTAGGGATGGAGATTCCACCACCTCCCTAGGTAACCCATTCCAGTGCTTCACCCTCCTACGGAAATAGTTTTTCCTAATATCCAACCTAGACCTCCCCCTCTGTAACTTGAGACCATTGCTCCTTGTTCTGCCATCCCTCACTACTGAGAACAGCCTTTCTCCATCCTCTTTGGAACCTCCCTTCGGGAAGTTAAAGGCTGCTATCAAATGCCCCCTCACTCTTCGCTTCTGCAGACTAATAAGCCCAAATCCCTCAGCCTCTCTTCATAAGTCCAATTGGAGGAGGAGGTTGGCACTCCGTTTGGATGTGAACTTTGTACATTAGGCTCCTTCTTAGGGGAAAGATGTGTGGGTCCCAGAGCAGCCAAGCTGGGCTGCCTCTCCAAAGGGAACACGGTGTTTCCAGTGGGTGTTGCAATCGGGGGAGGCTATGCAAAGTGAGAACAACGGCAAGAGAAGCTAGAACTACAGTCGCATGCCCACCCCGGCATAGAGCAGGGGTTCGTGTCTTTCTCCGGAGACAGGAAACCATGTTGCAACAAGGCTGCTGACTCTTTGGGCTGTTAGTTACTCTTGCGCTGGCTGCCACAAGCCAGGAACCTTGGTCAGAAACAAAGGAAGAGAAACCCCACCTTCCGCTCCAAGCCGGGGGGGGGGGGGGGGGGGAGCATGGTTGGGGCATTTTGTAAGAGGCGAACACTCAGCGGAAAGAGTTGACAGATCAGAATTGCCCCAGCCTGTGGAATGAGTGATGAACTGCAGGACAACTCATCGCTATCTTATCACCTTCTCAGGCAGAGCTACCACGAGTTTACAGTTCCTGTGAAACAGATCCCCTCCTCGCCCATGCCAACAACCCCCCATTTAGCTGGAACCTGCATCTTTTGCCTGGATTCGGGCAGAAACAGTGAAACCAGCTTTGTTCTAGAGCAGTGGTTCTCAAAGTGTGGGCTGTGGACTGTGAGTGGTCCACGACTTTCTGACAGGTGGGCTGCAGTCTCCGGGCTTGCCTAACCCCCGCCCCGCCTGGTTGGACCACCAGTGCTGGCTTCCCGCTGGGGCTCAGGAAGGGTGGGGTGGGGGAGTCTCACAGGCCAGATCCAGCTTGTGGGGGAAGGAAGCCGCTCTGTGCACTGCTGCTCTCCCTTTCCCCCAGCTGGAATTACAGTGCCTGGGAGCAGCAGGAGGCACGGAGCCAGGTAAGCACTCCCCATTCCTCCTCATGCCCAGACCCCGCACCCACATGCCCCTCATGCTGAGACCCTGCACTCTCAGCCCACTCCTACACCCTCCTTCTCCCCAGACCCCACACCCCCACCCTGCTTGTGCACCCTCTCTTCCACCCAGACTCTCCACCCTGCTCCTGCACCCTCCCAACCAGACAGCCCCCTCACTCCTGCACCCTAGCTCCCAATCAGACCCCACCCTCACTCCCTCCTTCACCCATGTTATCATCACGGGCAGTTGGCTGGTGGGCCTCCTGCTGTTTCAGCTTCTCCTACTGGGATGTGCATGCTGCAGCCTGGCTCCCTGGAGGAGCGTTACCACTGTACGCAGTGCACAGAGCTGAGAGGCAGGCAGTTATTCCAAGCTGATGGCACTGCCCCACAGTCAGGATCTGTCCCAGCAGCAAGACTAGCACGACTGGACTCACGGAGCACTCCGCCCATGTCACGCAGCTTTAAGACACACCCGTGAAGATCTGCGGGTACCTGCAGGTCCTAGTTTTGCCTCTAATGAAATAAGAAACCTGGCAAGTGACACCTGTTTTTAGGTTTCATTCACCACTTTTGCCCCGCTTCATGGCTAGTGCTCTGGAGTTGTTCCAGACAGCAGCACTTCATGGCTCACCCATAGAGACCAGCTCTACCAGGCCCAGAATGGGGCCTTTGAGCTGCAGGGCTGAGTCAGTTGGCCAAGAGCTGGATAAAATCACACCTGGTCTCAGTAGCAGTCATTTCAACAGGGAATTATCCACCTCAATCAGTTCTGGCAAAATTGAAAAACAAAATAGTAAAACCCTTACACAAGCCCCCTTTGTGTAATTCCCTGTGCACCAGCCCCCGTGCCACAAATTGCACCAATCGCAACCTGCCCGTTCAAAACCCAACGAATACACGGAAAGTGAAACCGCATGAACATTCTTGACTGCATACGCGCTATGCACAAAGGGGGTGTGTGCGGAACTGGGAGACAGGCTGAGGCCCTGCTGCTGACATTCTGGGTCCCAGTAGTTGCTTTATTGTTGGGGGATTTGTGGGCAGTACACCTAGATTGTAGTGCCTGCAGCTTAATACACAGGGCAACGGGTCAGGCCAGGCTGATGAGACAAGTCTGGAAAACTTTCAAGCCTTTAACTGTAGTCACGCCTACGGAGCCAGGCGCGCATGTGCTCGCAACTGACGAGCTTTGTGGAATTGGAACAGTGAGGTAAACAGAGACCGTAGCCCCATCCTCATCTCAGAGCATTTGATGCCAAATTCGTCTTCATCTCAATGGGACCAGCATTCTGGCATGTGTAGCTCTGGCTACAGAGATCTGGATCTCAGAGATCAGTCAGTAGCCTGATTTACGCTCAACACTTAGGTCATCCTAGCTCCATTGTTCAGGGGCATGAGAGATGCAATAAGTGGACCTTAGCCACTGCTGGGTCACATCGACCAAGCTACTGCCTGGTGGGGAGGATGGATTAACTACAGCTGGAAAAAAACCTTCAGCTGCTGGAGCAAGTGTCTACCCCAGCCGTTCTCACACTTCACCGCACCTCAACCCCTGTCTAACACCAGCAATTGCCATGTGATCCCAAGGTGGGGAACCGAATCCTGAACCTGTCTGAGGCTCCGGTGAAGGGCCAGAGTGGAACCTCAAGGGCTTCAGTCCCACACAGCGGGGTTCAGGCTCCAGTAGTGGCCCCGGGCCCCAGCAAGTCTGACACCAGCCCTGACGGCCCCATTCAAATGGAGCCGTAACCCACCCCGCAGTTTGAGAACCGCTGGTTTACAGCCTGGTGCTCGGTGGCAGAGCTGCAGCGAGCGTGGGAGTGCCAACAAGCCTCACATGCTCTCATGCTGGTGAAGACACTGCAGCCCATCACTGGCCGCACCCAGGCATTAGGGAGACTGGGGGTGAAGCCAGCGCGCGTCGGTTCCCTTGCGGACAGGAGCGCCGAGGCAGGGCTGCAGTGTGGGGTGTGAGCGCGTGAGCTGACGGGGGCGTACGGATCAGAGTGATTAGAACACGCCTGCGGGACGTTAGACATGTTCCTTCCCCTCTCCCCCTTTGCTTCAAAGGCAATAAAACAATCCCGAGTTGTCCTGAACAAACACAGGAGGACAAGTTTACCATTGGCGTAAGCAGGAATAGCTTGCGGCAGGGGCTCGTTCAAACCCATACGATGCCATTTCAGTAAATAAAGCCGCTGCGGCGGACGTGGTTAATGGTGACTAAGCAATCACGATTATTCCTTTGACACGTCAGGGAAAGGCAGGTCAGGCAAACAAACGTTGCTTAAAACTGGCCTGTTTCAAAAGCTTCTCCCTCGTCCTGGGGAAATCACGCACCCAAGGCAAGAAGCAATATTTTAATACCCTGCTGCTCTGGGCCCCAAGTGGCAAGGCCCATGTTCAGTGGCTCTACACTTGCGGGGGGGCTGCAAAGCAGGCTGTTTCCCACACTTGTGGGGGCAGTGATGTGTTTGCCTCCTTACCAACTTGGGCCAGAACAGTCCTCTCAGCTCCCTGCTGCCCACCTCACTGTTTTGCTCTCACCCAGGTTGGCTCTGCATGAGAAACCAACGCAGAATGTGCAGCAGGCAGCCACGGCACAAACTGAATGGAGTCGGGACGCGCTGAACGAGGGCTTGGCATTCTCACAGCAGGCCCGAAGAGCCCCACGTGCAGCATGTGTGGGGAAAGGGGAGACAGGGTTTGGGCAGCTTGCAAAGCCCATATGTACCCCGAGGTCTGGAGAGCTGGGCGCAGGAGCCAGCCAAGGGAAGGCAGCGAAGTGGAGCTCTGCTCTCCACTGGTCTAGCAAGTTACTAGAGCAGAGGAGGCCAAGAGGGTTCATCCTCTGCATTCCCTGTGTCCTGCCCTATTACTACTGGGGCTAGGCCAAGATGAGGCAGGTGTGAGTATACCAAGAACACCAGGTTGCAGGGTGTATCATTCTGTAAAGTTAATTTTAAACCTCAGGACTGTGCAGAATGAGAGCATCACAGCATGACTCTAGCAGGGAGGCCTGCACATGTAACTACTACTAGGCAGATTTGAACCTAGGCTCCCTGGAGCTGAGCACAGGAGCCTCTACAGCTTGCGCTATAAAGCCAGCAGGCTCTTGGCTTAGGCTGTAGAGCTCCCTTGCTCTTATCTCTGGCTGTAAGTGGTCTAAAGGCCACCACATAGGTGCGTGGGTTACACAGGCTAACAGGTGCTGCCAGCAGGCCTTGGGCTGTACATAAGCACAGCCTGCAGCATTTGTAGCCACCTCTCATGCAACACGTGTCCAGCATATGGCATGGGAGCATTGCACACATGCAGCCTGTGACAGTACATGTCATATGCTTGTGGCCAGCAGCATTCATGTGCTGCCAGCGCACCGGGAGCGTACAGCAAGGGGTATTAAGGAAAGGCAAAACCTCGGCGTGCTACAGCAGACTCTACGCTGGCCTGGCTCTGCGTGAGCCACACGGACCAGACGGCATGCCTTCACGGTACCCCTCCCGCAAGCACGCCACCCCGGCCTGCAGGTACGCAGCGCACATTTGCCCCCATGTTGCACAGAGGGACAAAACTTGTCCACATTTAATTCATTGGGCATGAGACACACACTAGGCGCCACTTCAGTCCCACAGTTACCCCGAGAAGAGCGCTCCCGTGGGACCGAGCTGCAAGAGGACACAGGCTGTGTGCAGCCCCCTGCACAGGGGTGAATCTTCCTCTGCGGAGGCCCTCTCACTGGTCCCTCCTCTCCCAGCTGCTCTCTCTGCTCCTTACTGCACGTCCTTGTCACTCAGTCATTCAGTCCCCAGCCTTGTTCCGAGCTAAGTCAATGGGAGTCTGCCATTGAGCCCAATGGGAGCCAGACCCGGCCCATATGACAAACGTCATTCGCATTTTCCACCCATGTTTCCCTGGCAGAAACACAGTTGCTTTGACTGTGCACTGGACGGAGCTTTCAGAAGGCTGTAGGTAGGGACTGTCCTGAACTGTCCCTCCTCACGAGAAGGGTCCACCCTCAGGGCAAACAACCTGTCAATCCCCCGCCCCTGCGGAGTAACTACTCTGTCAGGACAAGAGCGGCAGGGTGTTTGTAAGGCAAGTGCCAGGGGATGGCCACTTAATCACAGGACAAGTGGCTCAGGCTGGCAGGGTAACTGCGCCGCAAGGGGCTTTGCAGCACGTGCTGTGGATTTACTGGGAGAGCGTCTTGGTTACGCAGCAAATGTGATCATTTGTGATACCTGCATCCAGGCACAGGTGCTGTCGGCTGAGTGTAATGACAAGTGCAGGGCACGTACAAGGCAGTAGCTCTGGGGCATTAATCAAGTAGCCTATGTAATTACTAACCTAGTTAGGGCTTGCACAATAATTGTGCCATGTGACCTGTACTGGATACACTGACACTTCTCCAAACATAGCCTGCAGGATCCTGCTGGCCCCTACTGGCTTGACTGGACACACAAAGGTGAGAGTGAGCCGAGAATTTAAATCAAGATGCATTGCAGTGTTTACTGCTCAGTCCTTCCTTGTCTGCAAAATGCTACACGCCTCCTGTGCTCTAGACTTTGGTTTGTGTCCTTGAGCTAGGGCAGTCCAAGGCACCTACAGCCAGCCAGGGCCATCCCTACCAACAGGCAAAGTATGCAACTGCGTAGGGCACTACAAAATATGGGGCACCATATTGTCCCAAATGCACCATCAACCCATGGAACTCCTTGCCAGGGGATGTTGAAGGCCAAGATTATAACAGGACTCAAAGCAGAGCTAGATAAATCCATGGAGGTTAGGTGCACCAAGGACTATTAGCCAGGACAGGGAGGAAAGGTGTCCCTAGCCTCTATTTGTCAGAAGCTGGGAATGAGCAACAGGGGTGGGATCACCCCTCTGGGGCATCTGGCATTGGCCACTGTCGAGAGACAGGACACTGGGCTAGATGGACCCAGTTTGACCGATCTTATGTTCAAATGCCATGATACCCCAGGCAGCTGCATGCTGTGTATGAGGTGGCACCAGCTCCAGTGGCTATTTCCATCCCCTGGTTGCCCCCATGGGCTGTGCCCAGCAGGGCCATCCCTAAGGGGGAGTGGGACTTGGGACATCCCCCGTCCCTCACTCAGCCCTGCCCCCATTTCATCCCTTTCCCTGAGCGATGCAGCCTGGGGAATTAGTGGAGGGGCCTGGCACTGGCAGCAGCAGGGGGAGAGGGAGGAAGAGGAGCGACCTGACTCCAGTCCACTATGCTCCCCTCCGTTTCCCACCCCCATTGAGTGCGAGCTGGGAGCCCGGGGAGCAGAGCGGGCTGGGGCCGGGTCGCTTCACTTCCTGCTGCCGCCAGAGAATGCAGAGACAGGCCTATCCCCTGCGGCCTCCCTGCCTGCCCCTGCCCCCCCACAGCTCCTGTCCCTGCAGCCCTGAGCGCAGCCTCCCCAGCACGGAGGGGCCACCCCCCTGGCCAATGGGGGTGGTGTAGGGCTCCAACATTTCTAGGGACAGTTCTTACTACAGCACTCTAAGGCAGCATTAAAGCAAGTGGAACAACAACTCTGTCTGTCTGTCTGTGTCTCTCACCCAGCACTAGCTCCACATGATGATCACACCGGCACCAGACCCATGGGCAATATGACATAGCAAAGCAGCAAGGTTAAATGCCCGTCGGGCCGTTGCATGAAAATCAAGGAATGGAGACAGTGGTGCAAGCAAGGAGGAGAATAGGGTGGCAGTTTCCTGCCTTTTCTAGACATCTGTTTCCCCATCTTGGGAATTATTTGTAACCCTTCCTGGCATTCCCCTCACTTGGACAGCTCCATAGATCCAGGGGTCTCAAGGTGCTTTACGTACGAATGAAATAGGCCCCACGCCAGGGACTTTAACAGAAGGTGGAAATTAAGAGAGTAAAGGGAACCACCCAAGGTCACACAGTGAGTCAGTGTCAGAGCTAGGAACTGATTCTGGCTCAGACATTCAATCTTGGGCCTTATCCACAGGCCACCAGTCCTCCTCTAATCATTCAGGGTAATCACCCTCCCTCTCAAAGCCCTTCCTCCTCACTGAGGAAAGAAAACAAAGGCAGGCCCCTATGCAGGGGTGCGAATACCCTGCCCCCATAGTCCTCCTAGGTGAGGCTGGTGGCTGCCCTGCCCTGCCCCTGTGGTCTGCCCCTGCCCCAGCCTCCCTACTCCTGTGCTCCAGCCAGCTGGGGGAAGGCTGGGGCTGATTCCCGCCCCCGCCCTCCCCAGGAGTGAGGCCAGGGCAGGGGTGGACCACAGGGGCAGGGCAGCCACCAGCCTCACCCACAGCTCACACCCCCCACAGAAATTCCTGCATACTGGCCTGAAAAGCCTGGGAATTTGCCTGATACTAGTTTGGCCTTTGCCTGATCCTGCAAGGCAAGGGCCAGGCCTTGAGGGAAGCAAAGACCTGCGCGTGGGAACCAGCAGTTCTGATCAGAGGGGGCTTTGTCACTGAGGAATGGAAGCAAACAGACTCTTTTCCAGCCACTCCTTGAGCACAGGCAAGGCAGCAGTCCCCATAAAGCATAACCCCTGGCTTAGAAATAACTGTCACACCCACCTCCCCACCAATGCTTTATCATAGAACACTGGAACTGGAAGGGACCTCGAGAGATTATTGAGTCCAGTCCCCTGCCCTCATGGCAGGACCAAGCACAATCTATATCATCCCTGACAGATGTCTGTCTAATCTGCACTTAAATATCTCCAGGGATGGAGATTCCAGTACCCCCCCTAGGCAATTTATTTCAGTGTTTAACCACCCTGGCAGTTAGGAAGTTTTTCCCTAATGTCCAACCTAAACCTCCCTTGCTGCAGTTTAAGCCCATTGCTTCTTGTTCTATCCTCAGAGGCCAAGGAGAACAATTTTTCTCCCTCTTCCTTATGACACCCTTTTAGATACCCTTTTTTATGAGAATTGGCTTAAGAAAATGAATATGCGTAACTTGAAGATGCTTTATGCAAAACAGGGCATGTAAGGTACCAGTTTTACTATTTCAAGCTGCTGAATCTGCATATCCTATTTTTGTGCATGTGTCATTCTTGTGTGTGAGGTTGGAAACATGAAGTGTGGATCTGTGTATAGTTCTAAATGTGCTAATGAGGGCCATTGGTGATACTTCAGGTGCTTAAATTTAATTATTTCAGTAGTGAGTTCTAAAATGCCTAACCTGTCATGGCTGGAGCAATTATCCCCGTGGTAATTGCTGCTCCTGGACATGGCTGGCATGTCCCTGCAGCCCCTGAGAGAGGCAGAGCAGGGGTCTTCACACGCTGTCCTTACCTGCAGACATCACTTCTGCAGCTCCCATTGATCAGTAATGGGGAACCACAACCAGTAGAAGCTGTGGGCTCAGTGCCTGTGGATGAGGGCAGCACATAGTGCCAGGGAGCCACTGCTGTACAAGCCAGCTGCTTTCAGGAGGGGTGCAGGGCCAGAGCAGGAGTAAGCCTGCCTTACCCCCCCTGTTCCATCACCTGGAAGCCATCTCAGTTAAATGGTACCCAGCCAGAGCCTGCTTCCTGAACCCCTGTCCCAGCCCTGAACCTCCTACTGCACCCAACCTCCTGCCCCAGACGTGAGTCCCCCTGCATCCAAACTTCTTCCCAGAGCTTGCACCCAGAAACCCCTCCTGGACACCAATCCCCCACCCTAGGCTAAGCCCGAGCCCCTCCCACACTCTGAACTCTTTGGCTCAAGACCAGAGTGTGCACCCTATCCCCTACCATAGCCTGGTGAAAGTGAGTGAGGATGGGGGAGGAAGGGGGATGGAGTGAGCAGGGTGAGGCCTCGGAGAAGGGATGGAGCTGGGGCGGGAGCCTCAGAGAAGGGGCGGGAAGGAAGTGGGGACAGGGTTTTTGGTTTGAGGTAGATCTTCCATTGAAAAAGTGATCTTGTGGTCAAAAAGGTTGGAGACCCCTGTTCCAGTGGGGTGGAGCTGGCACCATTGGAAGGCGGGAAGGATAACGGGGCCCCTGAAGTTAGTGAGGTAGGGCAGCTCCTCCCGTGGCACAATGGCACAGGCCCCAGCCTCTCCCTCTAGAGCCCTGGGTTGAGGGTTTGTATCTGACCCATTGTGGGGGCAGCCATGGGGAGCTCTTGGGGGATGGAGCTGACACCATTGGAAGGCAGAAAGGATAAGGGGGCCCATGAAGGTTGGAAGGTGGAGTGGCTTGTCCAGTGGTGCAATGGATAAGGCACCTGGCTGGAAGCCCAGGGTTGAGGGCTCCAGAAGCTGGTGGTGGCTGAGAGTTGGAGTCCAACACCAGATATCTGAGTGCTGAAACTGGCACCACTGGAAGAGAGGGAGGATAAGGGAGCCCCTGAAGGGTAGGGTGGAGTGGGGGTTGCAGTCCTGCCCACCGAGAGGGCAGCTGACACCATTAGAAGATAGGGAGGATAATGATGCTCCTGTAGGCAGGTGGGGCAGGTTCTCTGGTGGCATAATGGATAAGGCACCACACCCCTAAGGCTGGGGTTGAGGGCTCCAGAAGCTGGTGGTGACTAAGGGGGATGCTGGTGGTGGCTGAGGGTTTGAGTCCTGCCCCCCACACTCAGCCACCACCAGCTTCACAAGGGATGGAGTTGGCAACACTGGAAGTGTAGACATAGCCTGTGCGTGTCTGTTATTCTCACAAACACACATTGTCCTTCTTTTTCATCTCCCAACCCAATACGTGGGTGTGTGTGTGGGGGGGGGGGGCAGGTGTTACTTCATTTACTGCTTGCCAAGTGTGGTATTTTTGGGTTTTGTCTGGTCTGTGCATTTCATAACTTTCATTTCTTTTTTACGCTTAAATTTAATTCTTTGGGTTCTGAGTTCTAAAATGCCTAACCTGTCATGACTGAAACTAGGGGCTCAGTGCCTGTGGATGAGGGCAGCACATGGTACCAGGGAGCCACTGCTGTACATGCCAGCTGCTTTCAGGAGTGGTGCAGGTGCAGGGGCAGGGCAGGAGTAAGCCTGCCTTAACCCCACTGCTTCACCACCCACAAGCCATCTCAGTTAAATGGTGCCCAGACAGAGCCTGCTTCCTGAATCCCTGTTCCAGCCCTGCACCCAACCTCCTGCCCCAGACGTGAGTCCCCCTGCACCCAAACTTCTTCCCAGAGCTTGCACCCAGAAACCCGTCCTGGACCCCAATCCCCACCCTAAGCTAAGCCCCGAGCCCCTCCCACACTCTGAACTCTTTGGCCCAAAACCAGAGCCTGCCCAACCCCTACCATAGCCTGGTGAAAGTGAGTGAGGATGGGGGAGGAAGGAGGATGGAGTGAGCAGGGTGAGGCCTCGGAGAAGGGGTGGAGCCGGGGCAGGGCCTCAGAGAAGGGGGGCAGAGGGGAAGGAAGCCGGGCAAAGGTATTTGGGTTTGAGGTAGATCTTACATTGCACTTACATTGAAAAAGTGATCTTGTGGTTAAAAAGGCTGGAGACCACTGACTTAAACCCACTTTTTGTATTTATAAAACCACTTCTGTTTATTAGCAAGCCCAGTGTAAATAATTGTCACCTGGTGGGGGAGAAACAACTATTCATCTCTCTCTTTCATTGATAAAGGGGGCAGACACCTTTTAAGCTTTCACTGTGTGCTTGACAGAATAAAACGGATGTACCTGGGGCATTGGTCCCATTTGGGGGTTCGTTTCCTGGGTGCTGAGCCCTCTTGGAGCGGAACTAGTTCAGGTGCTGTGTTGCCATGTAGAGGGACAGTAACCGCAAATCTGTGCTTTGGCTGGGGGAGACCAGAGGATCTGGCCCAGCAGGACAGAGGGATGGGGAACCCCAGAGAGCTGGAAGGTGGGTGTCAGCACACCAGGGAACAACCCGAAGGGGACTTCTGTGATTCACCCCATCACAATGACCACTCTGGTTAAGGCTCTCCGTTCTGAGCTGCAGGAAGCCCAGGCTGGACTGAGCGCTGCGTGAAGGGGAAGGGAAGAGGCAGCTACACTGGTGACAATCCCTTCCCTTCCTGCTCCACAGAGCCTGCTTTGATGTCTAGAGAGACCAGTCCTTACTCGTCACGGAGCTCAGGCTTTGCCCAGAGTAGGGCAGCATTCCTCATTAACTAGGGGACTCCCAGAGGGCCACTGGCAAGGTGCACGAAATAGAGCAGATGGGTCCCCCCCCCCCGAGTATGAGCAGCTTATGAAGACTGCAGATCCCAGCAGGCAGCATTCCAAGTGGCCACAGCTCTCCACAGAGCGGGAGAATGGGCCACAGCTGGGGGACTGCATTGTGCGCTGGCGACTGTCACCCAAACAAGTCACCAATTGTCCAGTTTCAGTGCACACGAGGTGCGTCAGGCTCTCCGATTCCAAGGACAGTGCCAGGGCAGCGGGGAGGGATCCCAGGGGCTTGAAATGAGCTGTTATCAAACTGGCTTACCCAGAAGATCTGGTATGTGCAAAATCTACTCAAGCAAAGCCAGCAGCAGCCAGGGGAAGGTTTGCAAGGGCCAGTGACCAATTGTTTTCAAGACTGAACATGCTGCTGCATGGAACAGCACTGGGTCCTGCTGGCCACAGGCACCCCAGGAAAAACTCCCTGTTTCAATCTCTGTGACACACACAGTCTCCCCTCAGTTCTGCTCACTCTTTATTGCCTGTCTTCTGTCAGCGAGTGCAGCTTTCCTGCCATCACAGTCACTGTAATGGAGCTGGCTGCTCAGTCGATTGCCGGCGCATGGAGAGGTCCAGATGAAGCTCTAGGGTTTCTTTCTCCGGTGTGGGAGAATCCTCACTTGTCTCCTCGGGGGGAGGTGTCGAGGTGGATAGATGGGCCAGGTCTGTCCGGGACAGTCGGCTCTCTGATGACACGGGCCTGTCCTTTAGCGACCTCGCCGTACCTAAATGAGCAACATTGCAGAGGATGAACTGATGGGTGATCCAGCTACCAGACTCTATGCATCCATGTCTCCATTTCTGCCCTCATCCTCTAGCCATCCCATCTTCCCCGTCCCCTGCTTCCTGATCCTTCCGCATCCAGACCCTTTTCCATCCATTATTACATCCGGCCACCCTGCCTACCTTGGTTCTATCTTCAACTATCAGTTTTTAGGTCACTGGCTACCCATTCATTAACATGAACTTGTGTCCCTCTCCCCTACCTTCTATCACGAACAAGCCTTCTCCCGACATCTACTCCAGGTTTGTTTACTGAGACCCCACTGAAGAGCAAATTAAGCGCAGGGTCTCAGTGCATCCCTCTGAGTGAAATTCACGCCCGTGCAATCAGCCATTTCATGACTCTACGGCTGGATATTTTCCTTCATCCTTACTGCTTTCACTCCATTTATCCAGTCAAATTTCCTTGCCTTCCATACCCAATTCTACCAGGGTATGTCTACACTACAGAGTTTTTTTTCAGAAAAATGGCTGTTTTTCCAAAAAAAGTCAATTACATCCACACTGCAATTGCGTTCTTTTGACAAAAAAAATCAAAAGAACAGACGGGTTTTTCTGACATTGGTAATCCTCACTCTACAAGGAAGAAGCCTTTTTCCAAAAGAGCTTTCGGAAAAAGGCGTGTGTGGATGGGGAAGAGGGAGTTCTTTCGAAAGAAGAGGAAAGAGGAAAAAGCACAGGTGCCCTGGTGGCCACTCCATCCATAGTAATCAGAGCTGAAATACGAGATAGCGTCCATTCAGCTTTTGCAGTGCAGACGTTCTCTTTCGGAAGAAGTTTTTCCAGAAGATCTCTTCCGGAAAAGCTTCTTCCAAAAGAAGCCTGCAATCTAGACATAGCCCCAAGCTAAACACGCGCTCTTCCCGCTGAAGGCAAGTGGCGTTCCGAATGCCACGTGTCTCCATTTTAGTGGCAGGAGAGTTCTGTGCTTTCCCACCAACTTCTTCACTCAGTGCAGAAGCTATTGCAGTTGTGGGCTGTGTTTTAAATCATGGCTCAGATCAGGTGGTTCTGCAGTATCCCACGGCTCACCCTTACCACGGATAGGCCTGCACAGGGATTGCCAACAGAGCCTGAATCCGCCCATCCTCGGGGTGGTTTTATGACGGATGCCGCCGAGCGCTAGTTCAGAAGAGTTTGCCATGTTGGTGGTTTTCTCCCCAGCACCAGTAAGAAGCTTGGAATCAAGAACATGATTTTCCTTCTTGCTTTGGGCCACAGGCTGCTTGTGGCTCATGGCCTGGTGGGGACGGCAGGACAGCCCCTGCGCCTGGGCAGGGAGCACAGTGTGTTCCACTCGCCCCTTCTCTAGCTCCCACGTGCGGCCCTTGGAACCCGACAGCAGCTTCCCCCCAGTCAGAGCGGATTGAAGCGGCAGCGAGCAGCCCTATGGGATGTGGAGCTGGAGCAAGTGACTGCAGGAGGGCGAGGAGTGGTGCAGGGCACTGGGGAGGTTCCCAGATGCAGAGCTATGGGGTGGGGGTGGGGGTGGAGCTGGGGCTGGGCTGAAGCGCCTGCTTAGGGCTGGGTAACCCTCGGAACGGCTTGGGCTGGGAGGAAGGCGGGAGCTTTGCATGCGGCTCGTCCTCTTCCCTCCGCAGGTTTTCCCCGCAGATGGAGCAAGTGATTCCACCCCCACCCCCCCCCGGCTCCTCCCCTTTGTTTGCAGAGCCTGTCGGTGTCCCAGGGGCGCTTTTATTTCCTTGTTAGCTTTTGTCATCGCTGATGTGCTGGCAAACAGCCCGAGCCCTGTGCTGGCAAGCGGGCGAGTTCTTTAACTCCTGCCCCCTCTGCTGGCTGCCTCGGCAGCAGCTGGGCACAAATACTCCCGTGCTTATCCAGAGGCAGACTGGCATGTCTGCTCCTGGGAGTGTCTTCCTAGAACCCTCCTCCTCAGAGGGCCTGCCATAACCTGCCCCAGCTCCAGGAGAGGGGAATCTCTGCTAGAAAGAGGGGGAAAGAAACAGGATTCTTCTAGGAGCTGCCCTCTCTCTTCAGGCTCCGTCCCCCACCAGACCCAAGGGAGGTACCTGAATTGCAGGGGGACAGTTTGGCGCTGTGCGGGCGAGCGGGGAGGCTGGCTGTGTCCGTCAGGGTCGACGGGCGTTGTGAGGAAGAGCGGGAGAGCTTGGGTTTGGTTTTCAAAGGACCTGTTGGGAAGCATATGGGTAAGTGGAGGCTTTCAACGGCTCTTGGAAGTCACGTGAAGCCACGAGGCCGTGGTTACTCAGCTACAGCAGAGGATTCGCCCACGGGAGACCGGCAGAGCTGAGACGGGTGTAGCCAGAGACATCCTGGGCGATTTGCATGCCTGGCCCTGGTGGAACTCCATGCTGGTCAGTGACCTGCTGTCCCAGGGCCTCTCCCAGGGGGGTCTCATGTGGCCACACAGTGGGAAGTCCCCCAAAGAACAGGGCTCTGGGACAATGGGAAAATAGATCAGAGTATATGCAATTGGGTACAACACCTGCAGAAGTAACACTGCCTGGCACGCGGCAGTAGGGAGCAGCTCCTCCAGCGGGGCTGCCTTCCCCACGCACACAGACTCAGTGCTGCAGCACTCCTTGGCAAGGTTGGAGTTACCCTGAGCCCGGGGTCTCAAGACACTTTACAAACATTAACAAAGGTGAGCCTCACAATCCCCTGCCTCCACCTCACTGGGAAGCTTTATTCTCTCCATTTTACAAAGGAGAAAACTGGGCAACCAGCATGCAATTTCCCCAGCCTGGCGCGGAGGCAGGAAAAGATCCCCGCATTTCTGCTCCATTTCCCTGGGGAAAGATTGGACCTGATCCCTTTGCTAGAGCCCATGGTGCTCACCTCTCCTTTCATTGGAGGGGGGGCTCCAGGGTAGGAGGGCCTGTATTCCTGGGATTAGCATGAGCATGCAGCTCTGAACATGCACAGCCGGCTCTGCCCTGCCAGAGCCGCCACTGGCCTTGGGCACGTTGTTATGGGACTGGCAAAGTCTACGAGAGAATGGAGGAGCTGCCAGGGCTGGAAAGGAAGGGCCAGTTCATTCAAGCTCCTGCCGGCAGCGATTCCAAGTGGGACAGTGCGCACAAGCACCAGACAGGGACACTTGACTGGTGGCCCAGTTTTCTCCCAGTTTGAATTGGCTCAGCTGCATGCTCTGGAGTGGTGCCTTGGATACTGGTGGTGATCCCCAGTCCCCCCCCACCCCATCACCCTCTGGCTGCTCTCTGACCCCGCTCCCCCATACTCCTGGTCAGGACACCACTGCCCTACACATTCTTGCACAGGCTGAAGTTTGGCCTAGCTACAGAATTTGGGAGCCGTTCCCTGCCCTGGGGGCAGCTGAGGCACATTCTTCGCATCTTGCCTGTAGCCACAGGGGCTGTGTTTGTGTGGAAGGGGCAACGTGAAGACCTAGAGCAGTGTTTCTCAAAGGGCCCACAAAACGGCTCTGAGAAACCAGCTAACTGGCCACTTTGGTGTGTTCATTTACCGGCTACGCAGCCTCATGCCGTTTGCAACCAAGGGGAGCTGCAGGAAGCTGCAAATGGGAACTGGAGCCCATGGGAGCCGTGAGGCTCCGTAGCTGGTAAACACACACACCAGAGAGGCCAGTTAGCAGGCTCCTCAGAGTGGTTTCGCAGACCACTTTGAGAAACGCTGACCTAGAGAAACAGGAAGGGTTAATGCACCAGGGCAAAGCATTCTGGGTACAGAGCCTTGGCCCTAGGCAGCTGTCTTGTCTTCTTCAACAGGGTATCCCAGCGCATTGGGGGTGGGGGTCAGATTCCCCTGTATTCCCTGTGACAGCCCTTACTGCCTTCCACTAGCGGGCACAGAGCTACCTCGCACCCTAGACAAAGGGCACCGGCTTCTGCGCCCCCTGGACCCAGGATGGGAACTACCCAATGGGTAGGTCTGAGACTGGCAGAGCACTGAAGCAGACACTGGGGGAGATCAGATGCCCCATTTCCCAAGCTGTTGTTGTACGGGTCCCAGACTTACAGGGGCTGGGGAGAGGGTTGGAGATCACAAGGTGAAGGATGTTACTGTGCCTAGCGTGCTAGCTTGGGACCCGGGACGAATCCCACCACCGATTTCCTGCATGTCCTTGGGCAAGTCACTCTATCAGGGGAACCAACAGCCTTGCTGGACCCCTGGGCAAGGTATGGGTGGTGGTGGTGGGGGGGCAGCTCTGCACTCCCATAAGGGGCAGGGCCTCGGGTGGACAGGGTGGGGCCACTGCAGACAGCTCTCAGCACCACCTGATGCCGGCGCTCAGCGCTCTGGCACAAATTCAAAGGGCCAAGAGCCCCAGGCCCCTTTAAATTGCCAAGGCCCAGGGCAGTTGCCCTCCCCCCCTCCAGTCAGGGGGCCTGCTCTCTGTGCCTCCATTCCCACCTGTACAATGGGTAACGTCCTGCCTCACAGCATAGCTGAGGAGAAAGAACACATTGAAGATTGAGGGGTGCTTGGATACTGAGGAAGTAGGGCCAGATCATTACCTAGTATACCCAAGGGCTAATAAATACGAGACCTAATAAAGGCCTCACATCATAGAGTGGCCCAATTCTAGGTGCCACATGGACAGCAGATCCGTTCTGGGGGAACATACAAAAGAGGGAACCCCCCTCTCTGCGCTAAACCCCATGCGCTGGCCAGTTGGCCGCTACCAACAACAGGCTCCCCAAAGAAAACATCCAGGGGATCAGAGACTTACCCTCCTTGGCTGAAATTGATGGGAGCCTCGTGTCCATCCGCCCTTTGTAGATGTGTCCATCCAGGCCCAGGATATCCACCTCTTCGTGCTGGGAAGGGAAGGCAGAGATGGGGCTGGGGTTGAAGGCAGACTGGGGGACAGAGTTCTTTGACATACCCAGCAGTTTTTAAGGAAAACGGCAGTGAAAATGGCTGGGAATGAGCTGAAAAGCACTGGCCAGGGAAACGATGGCTCAGCGGTTCGTTGCTCTATGGTCATTTCAAGGTAGGGTTCTACAAGAGCAGTGACTCGGCATAAAGACAGCCTCACTGGGGCTCCCAGTGACTCCAGATCAGCCTGCCCAGTTTGGGCACAAAATTACAGCTTCTCTAACTGCTCGCCCGCCAGCCTCAGCTCAGAAGCTGAGAGGCCAGCTGGGTTCTTCCCGTCCCCAGGCAGAACTTCACAGTGCTGATGAGACAAGAGAATCCAGCTTGTGCTCCCAGAGCGGTGCTGGCTCTCCAGGGCTAACCACGGTAACAACCTGTTTCAGTTGCTAACATCAGCACATCTGACTCCCAAGATACCTGGGAAGGGGTTGTTTGTATGTGCACGGGGCCACACATATAGTCCCAGCCTCAGAGCGTGCCAGTGGCTCCCCTCGCTCCATACAAACGCTGCTCCAAGCTGAGAGGAGTCCTGCCATGTAAGACCAAGCACTGTTCTACCGAAAGGTGAGTGGGCCCCAGAAACGTGATGGTCTGAAATGTACATTAAAGGAAATCACACCCAGGCGGCCAGATTCTGGTCTTGGATCCCAAAAGGCTAATACATGCAATGGAGTTATTCTGCATTTACACTGCTAAACCTGCGATCTGGGGGTCTCAAGAGTGCCCAAACCACTTAGAGACTATGTCATGTTGATTTCAGAGGGCCTGAGGCTCCTAACTCACCAAGGCCCATTTGAGAAGGTTTCTCTAGATCTATTGTTTCTATCTTGCTTTCTCCCCAAAGCAACATGTGGCATATTGGAAAGGGTGGGGGGAGTTAATTCACTGTAAAGATGCAGGCACAAAACCTTTCCCCTTGGCAGGAGGAAGGGAGGGGAAAGTCCCACGATGGATACTACTTGGCTTATTCTTAGTTCTGGAAGATGCTCAAAGATATCGGGGCAGGCACAACACAGGCACCTGAACAGAACGGGTTTGGCTCCAACCCCAGAGAGTTAGTAGCATTTGGACCATCATTCAGGCAGACAGATACCAGACTCCCCTCCCCACGGAGCAGTGGGCAGGCTCTGCACTCTGCAATCCCCTCCCTTCCCTTCCCTTCCTAGAAAACGCTCGTACGGCTCGGGAACGCTGCCCTGCACCGACCCCTCTGTGCTCAGGGCCCCGGCCGCACTAAGGAAATCTGCTCAGCCAGCTGGCTGCATTATGCAGCTGGGATCTGGATGCGCTGTACCGATGCAGAACGGGCTTTGTGCCTGCGGGAACTGCACTGCAGCATCGCTGATGGGTGCAAGCACAGCCAGCCAGTAGCAAAGTCCTTATGCTGGCAGGGCCCAGGCCACTATTCCACTCATTAACTCCTCCCTCTGGGCCAAGTCTCGTCTCCAGCTCTGCCACAGCTCCACTGTCCTTGCCCTGTCACGCTCTCTTACTACCGTTCTTTCTCGAGCACCCTGGAGAGTCCACACACACCCCCTCTCCCCCCCATCCTCTCTGGTCCCCTGTCTAATCCAGTGGCTCACTGTCTCCCTCCCCCACCCCTCCTTACGCTGCTCTGTCAGCGGAGGTGGAGCAGGCAGGGCAGGCTGAGGAGGCTCTGACTGATGGCAGTGCACAGGAACGGGGCATGTTGTAGGCGCCTGGGAACGCCTTGGCTGTATGTCCTTTTTGGAACAGGTGCCAACCCCACATCTGGGGTGTTTTCCACTTGGGCCTCCTGCTCTCTGCAGAGAATTGTGGCTTGTACACACACTAATAATAGGGAATGCAGCCTGGGTTTCTTTCCCAGGACCTGGGACTTCCCTGAGCACCTGGGACTCTGTGGGGTGGCAAGGCCTGCAAGGGAGAAGGGCTCCTGAGAAACTGCAGGAGAAACAACCACCACCCCTAGCTCTTAGCAAGCACTTTTCCTCAGGAGATCTCGAAGTGCTCCACCAGATCAGTGTCCCCATGTGACAGATAGGGAAGCTGAGGCACGGGGCAGCGACGTGTCACCGGAGCCCATGACAGAACCCAGCTCGCCTGAGTCCCGGTCCAGCATTCTAGCCACTCAGCCAGTCCTCACAATAGACCTGGCAATGGGCCCTGTGCAGAGCACCGGCATTAAAGCTGCTGCAGAAGGTTGACTTATTTGGGAGGCAGGTGCACGAGAGGTGCCAAAGGCGAGTTCGGGGGCCAAGGAGAAGGAGCGTATTGTTTCCTGCTGCACGCCTCAGTGCTGCCGAAGGGGATCATCATAGCTGTCTAGTCTGACCCCTATGGACCTCTGGGTCAGGTGCGGGTAGAGCTGGGGAACAAGAGGCATCTGCTGCACTGACTGACTGGCGAACCAGTGGGGGTTACTCTGCACCCCAGACTGGCATGGCAGGTGGGTGGAATTTCTTTAGAAATGCTAGAGAAGCTAGAAAACAAAGCTCTGGTGCTCAGAGACTCTGGAGATTCTGGGGCTCCAGATAGGCCAAGCCCCTCTGTATTCCAGAGGATCTCAGTAACACACAGCTGGATTCTCAACTGCTCCAGTCCCACGCTCGGGGCTGGGATTTGGGGATACTGTGGCTTCAGGTTCCCCTTATTCTGGGGCTATCAAAGGGGCTGCCTAGTCCCCAGGAAACTGGAGCAGCCTCAGGGCTCTTCTGACTTCTACTTCTCACAGCCACTGGGAAACCCAGAGCAGACAGTGCCATGATCCCAGCCAAGCCCGACAGTCCTTGTGCCAGCAGAACCGTCACACCAACTCTGCACTTGCCGGAAGGCCTCTGGCCCAGGTGATTCCACACGGGAGCCTCCAGCCTGCTCTGGGTCCCTTTTCAGTACCAGAGCAGCACAAAAAAGGCTTTTCACGGAGCTGAGATCCGGCACAAAGGTTTCCTCCCCCACATTTCCTGCGTCTCTTATTCCTGGAAGAGCTGGTGATTCAAGAGGCTCTGCAAATTCTCACCCTCAATAGCCCTGACCCACCATTTTACGTCCAGCAGCTGCAGAGACGCAGGACACTGGCTCAGGGAAGAGTTTTAAAAAGCCCAGCATTGCCAGATGATTCAAAAGTGGTATTTCCAGTGGAACCCAACAGCCTGTTTGGCCACTGCAGGCCCTGTCAGTCATCACTGGAGCGCCCCGCAGAGCACGCTGGGCGACTTCGAGGGGCAAGGGCATGCTGTGGTCCATGAGCACTGAGGGCTGGTTGCCGTGGCCCCACCCCTTCTGCCTGAGGCCCTGCCCTTTCCAGGGGTGCGGAGTTGCCCCCTCCCACTCTGTGCCCGGGGACCCAGAAGCTGTCAGCTCTCCTGGCTTCGGGGGAGCTGAGGTGGTATTAGCAACCGAGGGACGTCTTTGCAACATGTCCCTAGTGTAGTTAAGCCTTATGAAGAGGATACACTTCATTGACTCAACATTATTAGCATCTTGTAAACAAAGCCCAGACTGGCCCTGGTGCCCTCTGCCCTGGGCCTGTACCTTAGGTGCTTTTAAGAAGTTTTCCTGTGATTCAACAGCCCAAGGAGCAGGAGGGGGTAGCTGTCCCACACACCTCTCTTTGAACCGCTAGTAAGCCTGCGGTGCAGACTCCAGGTGGGGAACTTCCCAGCCTGGCTCACCCTTGCCCAGTGCAACACACTTCTGTTGTGACCTGTTTTATACCCACTTTGCACTGGTGTCAATGGTCACATGAGGGGTAAGGCCAGCAGAGAGTCAAACCAGCTGTGTTCCCACATCCCTGGTGTCTCTCCCTCCCTGCCATCCCACTCGCTGATACCTTCATCACTCTCAGCATGGTAGTTTCCTCGGGATGCACAGGCATACACTGGGCGATTTGCTGCAGCCGGGTATAGCGCCTGAAGGGGTAGGTGAGGGTGTGGCTGCCACCGCAGCGCCGAGGCATGGACAGGTAGCCGTACTCTGCCATCTCCGTCATCTTGTCACTGCAGGTCAGTGAAAACAACGCTGCAAACTCAGCAAGAGAAACAGCAGAAAGCCCCCCGCCCCGGACAGCCCAGCTCCAGCTCCAGTGCACACTGGCTCATGGAGTCAAGGCTTCCTATCTTTGCAAGTCGCCAAAGACACAAAGGCCTGCTGCTGTCATGTCCCTGTGTTACCACTGACCCGTGATGGGGAAGTAACTGGGTGTCTGGCCTGTCCTGCGGCTTTTACAGGGACAAAGAAAGCCAGGACATCGCTAACTTGCCTCTCCCATTTCTCCTGTGGACAGCTGGAGACCTGGTGAGATCCTGACAGCTAAGACCCACCCTAACAGTGATGCCTGATGGATGGGAGGGGAAGGGACTTTCATGCAGCCTATTGAAAATGATGGGCACATTTTTGTTGGCATCCACCTAACTCAAGTCCTGATAAAACACTTGGTAGAAAAGTGATTTTTGTAAAGTCTTAACGCCTCCTCACAGCCCCTCATTTATGTGCTGAGAAAGCTCCCGGGCTGAGACCCCCAATGAGTCCTCCAACAAATGCAGGGGCTTGACATGCTTGATCTTTCTAAGAAGAAAGAAGAAAAAAAATCTTTTCAGGATCCTTTTATAATAACGTAGCAAAACAAGGACACTGGCTTAAAATGATGCCCCCTTCCTTGCAGGTCACCTTCAAAGGATGCTGGAAGTGAGCCCTTTCAGGGATGCTACCATGAGAGCCCCATGATGAAGGGGCTGTTAAGCTTGGTTCTGGATCCAAACAGCTCCAGAGCCCAGTGTGTTCAGATCTGGGATCAGGCACTTCCTCTCTGAGGGTGCATCTAGACTAGGCACTTCCTCTCTGAGGGTACGTCTACACTAGCCCCCTAGATCCATCTAGGGAGGCTAATGAGGGCGACCAAAATTGCAAATCAAGCCCGGGATTTAAATATCCCGCGCTTGATTTGCATGTTCCCGGCCGGTCGCCATTTTAGAAATTGACTAGCCCAAAGTAACTGCCCGTGTCTACACATGGCAGTGAAATGGGATTCCGATTTAAAGCCCCTAAATCGAATTAGCTGGTAAACCTCATTGCAGGAGGAATACCAGCTAATTCAAGTTAGGGCTTTAAATTGGAATCCCGTTTCACTGCCGCGTGTAGACGCGGCAGTTACTTCGGGCTAGTCAATTTCTAAAATGGCGACCTGGCCGGGAACATGCAAATCAAGCGCGGGATATTTAAATCCCGGGCTTGATTTGCAATTTTGGTCGCCCTCATTAGCCTCCCTAGATCGATCTAGGGGGCTAGGGTAGACGTACCCTGAGGGTGCATCTAGACTGCAGGGTTTTTTGTGAAAAAAGGTCACTTACGTCCACACTGCTATTGCGTTCTTTTGAGAAAAAAATCAACACTGATGTGAATGGGAATTGGGCATGAGACATCACCAGCCCCTTTGCGAGGGACCCCATGTACAGACGGGACAAGTTGGCTCATTGTCATTTGTGCCTGAATAACCCAGGCAGAGGTCTCCTGAGGAGAAAGGCCCATTGTCCTACCCCATGGAGTCACCGTCACTACAGCCCTACGGTCCCCAGATCGGCTCATCAGGCTGCTGAACCGCAGACGCAGGGAAACATACACACACCGAGAGGCCTCCCACACAATGCACAGAGCAGGGGCAGCACCTGATTCAGGCCCAATCTGGGTGAGGTGCAGAACGGCAGCACAAACCAGGCGGCAAAACCCAAAGGGCACGACCGAAACAGAGCAAGGGGCCCAGAAGCAGAGGAGGCAGGAGTCTGGTCTTGCTGCCTGTGACACATCCAGTTAGAGGGGGGCTGTGTGCCATAGCGTGGGTCAATCCGGAGTGGGGTCAGGGCGAGAATCACAAATACACCAGTTAAAAGAAGCACCCAGGCTCTCACAAAGGGAAGATTGAATGTGCACAGCTGCCATGACAACAGATCCAGAACCGGCTTCATCACAACTTGAGTCAAACAAATATTACTCCTCCCCCCAAAAAAAAGATTCTGGTGGGTACAGGCCAGTTTGATAATCAGGTGCAGTTTCTACTGCCCCCCAAATGCCTTATGTATTTATCGGCCCCCGCCTTCACGTGATATCCCCTACAACCGGGCTGCATCCTATTTGTACCATGATTGGTAGGCATCCCACCCAGGGCAAAAGACTAAGAGATACCCACAACCGTGCTTCAGGGGCAGAAGCCAGCCCTCACCATCCAGAATGACCTTGGAAGGAACTGTCCCTGTGGGCAGGTTGTTTGCCAGCCCTTTGTAGGATTCCTGCTGTTTCTTTTGGAGCACCTGGTACTTGCCATGGCTGGAGACAAGATACTGGATGAGCTGGCCCATTGGTCTGACCCACGAGGGCCTCTGACGCCGCAGCCCTGCCTGGCCACGTTGCCTGCTCTGCTGAATGACCAACCCTCTCGCACAGGAGGTTGCCCTCTGCGTAGGGCTCTCCGGCAGCAAGGCACCCTCTCTGCAGGGCAGCCTGTAGGGGAAGGTGGGGGAGATCTTCTCCAGTGGGCCCGGAGCACAGTATCTGAGAGCAGTGCTCCAGAAAGTGCAAGATGCCCCCTCCACCAAGGATGTGTGGGCTGGGATAAGAGCCCCCAGCTCTGTCTACATACTCACTACTCGGTCCTGCTCTCCTACCGTTTGTTATAGTGGCCCAGGCTGAGACACTGCGACTGCATTATCTCCCTGATCATCTGACTGCTGGCCTTCGCCGAGCCCCCAAAGTGGATCTGCACCTTCTCTATGTCCATGAGCATCTTGGAGTGGATGCTGCGCAGCTTGCCAAGACCCACGCTCTTCTCCAGCGGGAGCATATCCAGGCGAGGGTAAGGGCTAGGCCCTAACTTCAGACTGAGTGGGGGAGGGGGAAGGAAAGGAGAAGTTGCATGGTTACCCAGGGCTGGGAGTGGTGAGAGGCGAGCCAGCCCCCCAAGCCTCTACAGTCCCTCATGGAGCCTCATCGTGTGTGGAAGGGCGGCAGAGTCAGGCCATTCCTCTGTCCGGGGAGTTGTACGACGCCCCTGAGAACAGGCGAGCTGGGCTGTACCAGCCCATCTGAATCCCAGAAAGGTGGCTGAAGCCCAACCCAAGCACACATTAGCACACAACACTAGTGGCAAGGAAAGAGGAATGGTCAGAATTCCGACCTTAACTTTCCCCAACTCAGTATATGATTTGGAATACGTGACTTGGCCTCCCTGCACCTGCATTTTTCCCCATATGTAAAATGCACATCAGAAAATTCTACCATGTCACAGGAGTGGTGAGATGTCCAGTAACATTTGTAAAACACTTGAGATCTGTGAATGGAAGAATCTATTAACGAAGCACAACTACTGTTCCTCTTTGTACATGCCAATATGTGCTTTCCCGCAACCTTCGGGCAAAAAACAATGCTAAAATGGCGTTAAGGTTGACAGTGCCACATCACACAGGGCCACCTTCCTCCAGGACAAAACTGACTTCCTCTCCAAACTTGATAACATTACTGTACTCCCTTGGAACACCATCCTCCCCAGTCCAGGGAGACAGCTCCCAAAAGGGACCATTTGTGCTGGGTTTTCCGCAGGGCTAAGACCCCACAAAACTCATGGCTCACTGTCTGAAGTGGTTTATTCTCTGCCACAGAAGAGTTTCCTTGTTCGTGTGACAAGGGTCTGGGCATCACACAGAACTGAGTTTGGGGCTGTGCTCATGCCTACAATCTGCCATGGTTACAGCTGGAGGATTTTCAAAGGTTTTACTGTGAGGGGAAAAGGGTCAGCTAACCCTCTGTGATCGTCTGCAGGGCCAAAGTCTGCTCTTACTCACACCAGTGAAACCTCAGGAAGATCAATGGGGTTGCTCCCTGCAAGATCCATGAGTCATCCCCTCCCCAATCCTGACCAGGACTTTTAAATAATCAAAGCAATGGTCCCTAGAGAACCCATCCCAGAGTCTACACTGAGCCCAGCCTGTGCTGGGAGAGCACCTTGGGAATATAATGACTGCTGCCTACATACTGGTGCAGTGCAGACACTCCGGTACCTCACCCTCAAGTCTCAGTGCCTTGATTTAAGGAGCAGTCCAGACATCTGGGACATAACACACAGATGCCCCCCATGAGACAATTCACAACAGTGTGGATAAAATCCATTCCCCTATAAGAACATAGGAATGGCCATACTGGGTCAGACCAAAGGTCCATCTAGCCCAGTGTCCTGTTTGCTGACAGCGGCCAATATCAGATGCCCCAGAGGGAGTGAACAGAACAGGGAACTGTCAAATGATCCCTCTCCTGTCACCCATTCCCAGCCTCTGACAGAGGCTAAAGACACCATTCCTACTTATCTTGGCTAATAGCCATTGATGAACCTAACCTCCCTGAATTTATCTAGTTCTTTCTTGAACCCTGTTAAAGTCCTGGTCTTCACAACCACCTCTGGCAAGGAGTTCCACAGGCCAGCCATGCACTGTGTGAAGAAAAACTTCCTTTTGCTTATTTTAAACTTGCTACCTATTCATTTCAATGACCCCTCGTTCTTATGTTACAGTCTTATTCACTTTTTCCACACCAGTCATGATTTTATAGACCTCTATCATATCCCCCCCTCAGTCTCCTCTTTTCCAAGCTGAAATGTCCCAGTCTTTTTAATCTCTCTTCATATGGGACCCATTCCAAACCCCTAATCATTTTTGTTGCCCTTTTCTGAACCTTTTCCAATGCCACTATATCTTTTCTGAGATGAGTGACCACATCTGTACGCAGTATTCCAGAAGTGGGCATACTATGACTGGGCAGGTATAGGGATTCCAGCTCTGGGCTTCAGGAAGCTGCGTTAATTCAACGGGCAAAGGCAGCACAAGGCTTTTATGCATCAAAACCCCAGGCTGGAGAGTGGCAGAGGAGATGGCACAGTCAGCCCTCTGCAAGGAAGAGAGGCCTTCAGTAGGGTGATGCCGCATTGAGGACAGGGTTGGGGTGGGAGGGAGGGAGGGACAATATCCACCAATTCCAAGACATGGCAATGGAAGGCAGGCCAGGAAGGGTCCCACCTGTCTGGAAGGTCCAAGTTGCTGTTGTTGCCCAAACCTGCTAGCAGAGGAACCTCCACAGAGTCACCACTGGCAGCTGGGATGGAGAGCTCTTCACTCCCAGCCCCCCCTCTCCTGCCCATATATGAAGCCCAGTAATAGGAGTACGGCCCCTCACTTCCTTGGCCACCATACTTGCGGGTGTGCTGCCTGATTTGCTCCAGTTCGTAGACGGTATAGGGCCGGATGGAGCGATGAGACGGTAACCCCGGCACGGACGGGATGGTCATGATGGTCCTGGTGAGTCAATAAGCAAAGGGGTCAGAGGAGAGTATCCAAACATCCCTGGTTATTAAATCCACACGTCAGCAACCTTTCAAAGGGGCGTGCCAAGATTTAACTTATTCACTTCTATTTATGGATCTTCATGCCGGGTGGAGGAGGGGAAAGGGGCAGGCTGGGGCAGGCTGGGTACGGTGACCATATTTTCTGAACCAGTTGCAGCTAGGGAGAACGGTTTAATTTAAATTATTAAACAGACTAAGCATTTTAATGCTCTCATGTTAGTTTATGAAACTTCATTTTAAATGAAGTAAAATATTAAATTTATGTCCAACACAATAGGTTTCAGTGTTTTCTTTATTTATGGCAGGGGTGGGGAACCTTTTTAGGTTGGGAGCCACTGACCCACAGAAAAATCAGTTGGGGACCACACAAATAAGAACAAAAACACACCTCCAACCCCCCCCAACCCTCACTAATGTGTTCCCCAACTAGGACACTTCACTCATCTGGCACTCCAGCCTCATGGGGTGAGGGGAAGGGACAGGGAAGACTAAGGTTCAGGGTTTCCCATAGGCCAGATTTATTTTTCTGGGGTTCCAAAGTTAGTGGATTTTATGGACCCCTTCAGGGTTGCCAGATGGTTTCAACAAAAATATCGGATACACTTGACATTACATCACAATCTACATTACATCTCATTTAGAAAATACCGGACATTTATATTTTCTCATTTATATTTTCTCAATTTGTTTTCCGAACAGAAAGCTCAAATACTGGACTGACCAGTTCAAAATCGGACACCTAGCAACCTTAGACCCCTTAGGCTACTGGATAGGGACAAAAATGAGGGGTTCAGTGTGCGAGACAGGGCTGCAAGTGAGTGGGATACGGATGGGGTGCAGAATCTGGGAGGAATGTGGGGTGCAGAATGGGGAAAAGTTGCGAGGTTTGGATGGGAGGTAGAGTGCAGATGCAGACTGGGAGTAGGGTGTCTGACCAAGGGAGGGCACAGGAGCAAGGGAGGGTGCAGGAGCAAGCTGGGGATGCAGGGAGTGAATGAAGGGGGAGGTGAAAGGAAGGATGGGAGCAGAAACTGGACATCCCACGCATGGGGGAGCGGTGGAGCAGGAGCTGGCTCCCCAATGTGCATGGCTGCTAGCTCCTGCTGCTGCCCCCTCTCCCTGCATGGGGGGTGGCAAAGGCAGCCCCATGCGGAGGGAGGAGTGGGATCCCACTTAATCAGTTAACTGGTTAAACCTAAGGTTTAACCGATTAACCGGGATTTTACATCCCTATTGAGCACCCTGCTCTACTCCCTGTGGTTACTCCAACTCTCCTTCATGCCCCTCCGGCAAAGTAAAAGGATCTCAAAGTGGGGAGAAATAGCCCCTGAGAAAAATCTCTAGGGCAAGGGGCCTCCCTGACCAGTAAAGAACTGGGTTGGGGCTCCATGCCTGCACCAGCACAGGGGTGGGTCAGTGCACTCTGGCCATGCCCCCAAAGCCATTGCATACTTCCTAAGGACCGCGGGAAACAGAGTTTCAGACAGAGCAGCCTAAGAGCTGCTCTAATTTACACTGGCACTGGGCAGATCTGGTCAAGGCTCCAACTATGGGAAGTGCAAAGGGAGCTTAATGTTTATCTTTGCCCCCTCCTACACGTAACCCCCCGGCCCCCGGCCACAGCACCGGAATGCAATAACTAATGTCAGGCCAACCGCAGATGAAGTTTACACTGTTCTGGTGATTGTCCTTACTTTCCCACTTCACTGTCAATCAGATTCTGGCTGATACGCCAGAATTAGAGTTTAAGGCTTTTTCTCATTTGATCACTGCTCTTGCAAGCTTGCAGGCGCTATGAAGCATTTGCTTTTAGTGCTGCGATTGGAGATAGCACCACACAGCAAGTGTCTCTCAGCAAGGGTCAGGGAAGACGAGGATTTGAAAATGGTTCTTTTACAGTCCTCCCTTTGTAGCACTTTCTGTGGGCAAAGCTCTGTACAGTTAGGGTACATCTAGACTACATGCCTCTGGCGACAGAGGCATGTAGATTAGGCTACCCGGCATA
The DNA here is from genome assembly GCA_032595735.1 of Pelochelys cantorii. Taxonomy (NCBI): domain Eukaryota; kingdom Metazoa; phylum Chordata; order Testudines; family Trionychidae; genus Pelochelys; species Pelochelys cantorii. The sequence continues at coordinate 20,387,124 of CM064344.1, forward strand.
GGAAAATGAAGTGGCGATTTAAATAATCGCCACTTCATTTAAATTTAAATGGCTGCCGCGCTCTGCCGATCAGCTGTTGAACAGCTGTTTGTCGGCAGATCGGGGCAGTCTAAACGCGCTGCAGTCGACAAGGAAGCTTTTGTCGACCAGAGGCATGTAGTCTAGACATACCCTTACTGACTTCTTAGCCTCCTAAGGGGCAATAAAATATCACTCTGCTTTACAGACAAGCCATGGAGAGATTAAATGATTTGCCAAAAGCCACACACTGAGTCAGTGGCAGAGCTAGACCCGATTTCCCATTCTGTGTGAAATGTTCCAAAATAGGGGGCGGGGATTGTATTAAAAATCTCCCACAAAACAAAATTCTATTTTGGCTAATTTTGTTGTTTTAAATGTTTGTTATTTTATAATATAAAAGAAACAGCAAAAAAAAAAGTTCTGACACAAAATCCAAAATGTTCCCTTCCAAGCTGTCACCACGGAGCACTCCGACATCATCGGCATGCTTTGCATGGGGTCTTTCCAAACCAATTTTTTGTCAGCATCGACATGTTTCACAGACCGAGACTCGGAATTTCCTGATGGAGAAAGGTTCCCTGGGAAAACATCCAACCAGCTCAACCAGTGGCAATGCTGGGATGCCTGCACCGAAGGTTCTGGCTTCCAGTTCTATGCTCACACCACTAGAGCAGGGTTTATTTGCCTTCTATGAAATGTAAATGTGCAACAGGAAATCTTGGGGGCAGCTCCCAAACCCACCTTGGGGACATGTCACCAATGTTTGGAATCACCATGGTAGGGCACACACGGGCTCACCAGTGTGAGAACTGCATACAGGGAGGGGGGAGCATAGTGCACTTGTTTCCCACCCCCAGCACGGGGAAAATACATCTCTAACAAACATCACTGCCCCGTTTCTTCCCTGGTGCCTCTTACAGAGGTGAAGGTCAGCTGGTGCGTCCCAGTGCACGGTTCCAGAAAGAAGCTGGCTGTCTGGGGCACTCAGCTGCAGGAGGCAGTGTGACATGTTCCCAGGCTCTCCTGCAGGCTGCCACGCAAAGCAGCAGGCAGGTTAAAAGGACCAATTGCAGGTCCCCCCCCCCCCAATCCATAACTGCCCCAGCCAAGAGGCCACCCCAGGGCACTCCCCCACGATTTGTCCCAGGCTGCTGCTTTGTTCTTCCCCTTCCTGGAGCGAGAGGAAAGCACACAGCATGAGCGCATGCCTCCCCCTCCTGGCTGGGCAGGGGGGTGGGGGAGTGTGTAGGGTAGAGGGCAGGGGGACAAGGGCACTATTGAAGGGAGGGAAGGGAAGGGGAAGAGGAGTGGGTGACCCACCCTGTGCACTTTCCTCTCACTCACAGAGTGATGAAGGGGAACAGGAAACAGCATCCTGGTACAAATCGGGGGGGGGGGGAGGGCTGGAGTCTCCCCTCCCTAAATAGTGCCCTTGTCCCCCCTGCATTCTCCCCTACACACATCCCCCCCCATCCCCTGCCCCGAGCCCCTCCACACACCCCCGAGCCAAACGTTATGTGCACCCAGGCACATAACAATCACTCCTGACTCCTACATCTCCCCACCTCCCCAGCCTGCCCAAGTGCTCAGCTTCCAGGGAACACTGCCCCCAACCCTGAATCTGGCACCCCCCGCCACGCATCATCAAACATCTGCCTGAGCCTCTCCTCACTCTCCCAACCCTGACTCCTACACCTCCCCACACCCCAATCTTCACACCCCACACCCCCCAACCCTCTGCCCTGAGTGCCTCCTCATGCCCCCCAACCCTGACTCCTGCACACCCACACACCCAGTCCCTTGCCCTGAGCCCCCAGACCTCAAGCCCCTGCCCTGACTCCTGCACCCCCTATATCCCCACCTCCTGACATGAGTGCTCCCCACACTCATACCACAAGCCCCTACCCTGAGCCCCCACACTTAGTTTCTTACAGGTACTGTCGTATTGACCACCCCCATTGCCCTGCCCTGACACTCCCCCTCCAGGAGGGTGCAATACAACAGTACCTGTAAGAAATTTAGGTTACTTTAATCTCCGATATGTCATTGATACAACTATGAACTCAAGAGACACGTGACAGGCTGCAGCATCTGGAGAGCCCAGGTTACAGCAAGAAAACATTTACACCCATGCACTTAGGAAATGGTCCAGTACTTACGGGCCGGGCACCACCATTTCCAGAGGTCTGTCACAGGAAATGCAGTGGAAATGAGCCATCAGCCTTCTGTTGGGATGAAACCAGACACGGGGATCATTACAGGCTTGGGCACAGGCGCAAACTGTTTCTTTGGATCTGTGCTAAGGACAATAGGCCTGAAGTTCAAGCTACAGGACCCCTGAGCAGGCACAGTCTGTGCTAAGACCAGTGACCTGGAGCACGATCTATATCCACAGCTCCATTGTTAGATACACATCAGCAATACACTGGCCAGGGGACTTGTTTTATACAGGCTACCGTGCAGGTACTTTTATGTACTGGGCCAGATCCCGAGCTCCATTGACGACACTGGAACTACCTCCACCAGACGAGGTTTTGGCTGAGCTGACGTAGAATGACAATAATACTCAGAGTTACTATGACGAAGGGGTCTAGTCAGAGCTTGTGGGATAGAGACTCTAGCACCACCGGGGACTGGGCTCTGAGGCCATACAGCACCACAAAGGGCAAAGTGACACATTAACTCCTTCCACAGCCCCTGCCAGGTGGGCCAATGTCATTATCCTCCATGTGCAGGTGGTGAAGTGACTTGCCCAAGATCACACTGCAAAGCAGTGGCAGGCTCAGTGGTCTTGACTCCAACGGTCCAGCATAACCACTAGCCGCCACTGCTAGCGTAATTAAGTTTGGTTGTACACGAACCTGACACCTGTAACTGCTGTGAAATCGTTTCACACCAGGCATCGTGTGTCACACGTGTATCAGCGGATATGGAATTTACCCCACGTTCGCACTTACCAAATAGGCCTTGGCCAATGTGTGTGGTAGGAACATGCTACACCCTGTCTGCAGTTCCACCAGCATTACACACCCCAGTACAAATGCGCTTAAAAGCACATGGAACTTGGCGCAGACCTGCCATGAAGGGGTAGAATTCTGCACCCACATAAACCTTAGGCAACCCTATGAAAGCTGGAAGGGGAAGGCACAGAACCAGGATGCAGATCTGTATCTTCTGAGAGCAGGGCGCTAAGAACCCCAAACCTGAGACTAATCCCTGCTGCTAATCACTCAGACCATTCATAAAGCAAGGATAGGCTCATGGCTCAGCAGCAAGGAATTACTGCAAACCTGCCCTGAACTGACTGGAAGATGCAATTTCTCTTGCAGGGACTGAGTGACAGCCCCGAACCTGTCCCTTCATTTAAACTTTACTCCATAGGCACAGCTGAAATCAACCACACAAGCACCCCTGCCTTCTCCCGAGAGGGAGCCTGAAGCAGGGGGAAAACCTGACTCATCAGAGTTTGTTGTTTTTGTTTTCCACCCCTCCCAGTGGATCTGATGTTAGGCTCAATAGAAAATAATAGGTGGCCCATGGGAGAGAGTATATGTTTACATGTATGGGTTGGGAAGAAGACTCTGGATGGCAGATCCTATCAGTAGCTTATATACCATGTGGGCCATACATGACTGTTATTGTGCCATCTTACATAAGGGCTTTGCACTGTTGTCCATCAGCAGCATCTGGTGCCTTCCACATACGATCAGTAACAACACTGACGTCCCTAGCACACTTCAAGAGCTGCCAGCTGTTAGGTTTCAATTCTTAAGTTTTTAGGACAGGGTATTTCAAACCTGCATAAGGGATTTAGATGCCTGTTCATTTCCAGTCCCTTAGGCAGCTTTGAAAATCTCCATCTTCAGCCTCCCTGTTCTGAAACCACACTTCTGCCAGCAACAGAACAACAGGAGCAAAGAAGCTGGTACCACCTTTTGGTCAGGAAAGTTGCAATAGTATTTGAATAGGCTGGGACTAGAGAAATCCTCAGGTCTGGTCTACACACATTTTTATATCAGTATAGCTATGTTGGCTAGGAGTGTGATTTTTTTTTTTAACCAATAGCCCTATAGTACAAGCTCTAGTGGAGATTCAGTTATACCAGGATAAAGTTACCGCATAGTTATTCCCCTTCCGGTATAGAAACAGCTATAGTGCTCTAAGCATATTTATATCGGTATAATTACATCCACACTAGGTGCTTTAAATTAGCCCGGCATGGTTCAAGATGTACAACGTCTGTGTGTAGATAAGCCCCAAGAGAAGTCAGCCTGACTGAGGATATCACAGCACATCAGAGAGACACATCCCTTGGTCCAAAGTGCAGCCCAGAAGCTGCAGCTGTCCATCTCCTTACTTCCTAATTCCAGCAGCATCATCTGCCTCGTACTGCGGAGACCTCTCCTTCAGCTGTTTCCGGATGGCCTTCCAGCGCTCTTCCAGCTGCTGTCTGAAGGGATCTAATTCCAGGCGGTCCATCTGCAAGGCAATGCACAGCTCGTGAAAGAGCTCCGTGCGCGTGTACAAATGGCTCACCCATGACTAACACCAGAAACGAGACAGCAGATAAAGGGACACGATATTGGGCTCCAAGGCAGTGACCGCTCAGGAAAGGGGAGATGCACTCCAAAGGCAGACAAGGAGGTAGGGCAGGAGCTGTGGGAAGAAGCCCGGCAAAGGAAATCCTCAGCTGGCTGGTCTCACCCCAAGGAAGTTTTCCTTGCTATTCAGAAGGGAATGGACTCTCAAGACAAGCAGAGGAAACTCCATCACTTGGATCATTTGGAATAAGAGGGGAGGAAGTGTTAGGAAATGAACTGCAGAGAGCAGTCTGGAAGTGTGGCCAGTGCTCTGACACCGAGTGGGGTCTTTCCATCTTTACCTCCTATGGTTCACAGACCACAGAACATCTCGAAGTGATGGGACGGGGCATGATGGCATGAGAAGAACCACGTGGGCAGGACATCAAACGGTGGGCAAGTCTGTCTGCCCACAGTTGGGGGCTGTCACAATTCAGGGCAACTGCCCCTGTATTTCCCCTTAGTGGCCCAGCAAAGGCATCTGCTCTCTGGCTTCCAGCACCCCAGCTGGTGCTTTTTGTGGGTGGAGACCTGCCTCTCACTCTCTCTGACCCAGGTATTTCCAGGCTGCACAGTTCCCTGTCTCCACTGTTTATTTCATAGCACAGACAGTCCCCCAGGCACTCTTGCTTTTTGGGGGGCAGGGAGGAGTTTCTTTGGAGATGTTACAATCTGAATGAATGTGCCTGATCACTCGCAGCTGGTGTCTGATTTACCTTCCCATGGAAATACATATGATCCCACCACACAACTGCATTTTGGACCCCAAAAGAATTCACTTAATTCATAGAATCCAAGGTTTGGAAGAGACCTCAGGAGGTCATTGAGTCCAGCCCCCTGCCCAAAGCAGGACCAACCCCAACTAAATCATCCCAGTCAGGGCTTTGTCAAGCTGAGATTTAAAAACCTCTAGGGATGGAGATTGCACCCCCTCCCTAGGGAACCCATTCCAGTGCTTCACCACCCTCCTAGTGAAACAGTTTTTCCTAATATCCAGCCTAGACCTCTCCCACTGGCATCTACTGAATTCAGTGAGGTTCACTGAGGATATTGCAGGGAGTTGTCATTCTGTCACAGGAGGTACAACGGCCAGTGCTGGGGAATGCAGAGCCATGTGAAATAGGGTGGGACTGGAGCGAGAGAAGCAGAAAGCCATGCCTGGCTTAGCCCCAGTGTGTTCAGCATTGTCCCAGAATCCCTGCCCCAAGTGGCTCCAGGTTTAAGGGCTAAACACAAAGAAGGCAGGGCTCATTGGGTCACTGCCCCTGCACCTCCCTGAGGCCAGCAGTAGCTGGATGAGAGCTGACCCTGCAGGGCAGTGTCCAGATGTGGCCTGTAGTATGTGACATAGCAATCTGTCCCCAGAGCTCTCCTAGCAGGTGTGGCAAAGCCCCCTGGCTCCCTGGCCCAGGCGTGGGTCCATTCCAGGAGGGACAGGAAGAAGGAAATGAGAGTCAAAAATAAAACACTGCTGGCCAGATTCCCATGTACTCCAGAGCCCCTTTGCCGTGGTCTGGCAGCATGAAGGGGCCTCAAAGAGGCCTTGCCATAACTATGGCTCACTTAAAGACCCCAGAGTGGTGAAAAGGGGTCCTAGGGAAAATAGAAGCCAGGCCCAGGCCATTGACGGGAGGCATAAGGGGGCAATTGGCCTGGGGCTGGTGATTCAAAGGGCCCAGGGCTCCCAGCTGCCACCACTGCAACTGCAGCAGTGGCTGCAGCTCCAGGCCCTTTAATCGCTGCTGGAGTGGCACGCCACTCACTCCGTGCGCCAATAAGGGCTGGGGGGCACGTGCACTGTGCTCCAGGTGGCACGGAAGACTGGCTGCCCGCAGTCCTGCCCTTCTGCCCATGGCCCCGCTCCTTCCCGGAGAGTGCAGCCACCCCCCTCCACACCTTGCCCAGGCCCTGCCTGAAAACACAGGTAACCCCCCAGCAACTGCCCAGAGAGGACCAAGCTCCCCACCCTGCCCAGCTACAAACTGGGCAAAGTCTCTTCCCCCACCTGCCCCTTGCAGTGGCTGGCAGCCAGCTAATGCACAAGGTGGGGCTGTGAGCCACACAGTCGGCACATCCCCAGCTTACCTTGGAGTCCATCTCCACCGAGATTTTATCGAGCACTTTGTGCCAGTCCTGCTCCTGCCCACTCATCTTGTTCAGCAGATCCTGCATCATCTTATTCAACTGCTCCGTGGTGGCATCGAACTGGGTGTGGCTGACTTTGCCAGCCAGGGCGATCTTGTCTGCTTTCTGGCAAGGGGGAGCAGAAAGGGGGAGAGTGGTGGGGCCAGAGGAGGGTGGAGGAAACGCTGGATCCAGGGCACATGGGAAGCATTCCACACAGTACTCCTGCTGCACAGGGCACCTCCCTCCTTCCACAATCCAGGCTCCATCCGCCAACTCTGTCCCTCTTCTTTGTCCCCTTCCCCTTCACTCATTTCAATCAGGCCCTTCCTCATCAATGCAGATGCTACCCTGCCATTTCAGAGCTCAGAAGAACTGGATGGTCTGTGACGGCTCCTCACTCATAACCCAGGAGGACTCTGGCATGGACCCTCCTTGCATACTCTGGCCTAGCTCAGGAGTAGCTGCAATTGGAGCTGTGGGTACCCAGCATCTCTGGAAGCTCAGGGAGTCTCATTCAGAGTAGGGACACAAACGTGAAGTCATTTAAAAGGGTAACTGGCTACAAGGCTACAAGTGGCTCACTCCGGCTCCCGGGGAGCTGTCCACTGCCCCACGCTACTGCCTTGTATCAGCAACAGCTGGCTCCTGGGGAGCAGGGTGGCAGTCAAGCCAGGGCATGCCAGAAGCCAGCTTAAAAGCTGGCTCCCAGTGCACACCGGCACCTGGGGAGCTGGCTGCCACTCTGTGCCACACATTTTAATATCCCTAATTCAGACACTGAGCAAGCGAGGCACCAAACTAAGGGGCCACCATGAACAATTCTGGCTTCCGTGTAGGTAACGCAAGTGTAACAGCAGCAGAGAGAGTCTCCTTGCTTTGTGTTGCACTGCGAGGATCTAAAAGGCAAAACAACGGTTAGCGCTTTTCACCAGCAGAGCTCACAGCAGTGCACAAGGCAAGAGTCATTATTCCCATTTCAAGCAGAGTCAGGTGAAGGGACTTGCCCAAGTCCCACACAGCAGAGCCAGGAACTGATCCCAGCTCTCCAGCCTGGGCTCTTAGCCACCACTTCCTGCCGAACGGAGAGCCTGACCGTGCAAAAACAACGTGCGTCTGCTACACCGGTGCTGTACAACCCCTTACCTCGTCAATTTCTGTCTCCAGATGCTCCTTGTCTGCTTTCTCCTTCTCCAACTTCTCCAGGGACTGGAAGAGAAGCTGTAAAGAAGCAGAGGAGGAGGATGAAAGCCGGTCAGAGAACGGGAAGGCTGTGATGACTGCACGCTTCCTGGAGGCCGCCCGCCACTCAGCTAACACATCACAACAGCAGGGTGGGGATGGGAGCACACCTAGGCCGAGCAAGGACCAGCAGACAGGAGGGCTGTCCATGTGGATGCTCCCTGTCTGCCTCTCTCTCGGGTGCTCTCCCTGGCAGAGGTTCAGTGTGTGTCAGGTGCCAGTGTTTTAGTGTCTGTGGTGGGTGGGATAGCTCCGGAGCCAGTCTCTGATTCCAGGTGCAGCAAATTCCCATTGTACCATGACAGGCAGCTCGGAAGCATGACTCCTGCACTATTGGATGTTGGATGAGGGGAAAGCAGCTTCAGGGCCAGCAAGTCCAGAGCCCCCTGCCAGCCCTGCACTATGTACATGTATTGGGTTCTCCCAGGACAGGAGAGGGGCTCCTTCGCCTCCTCTGCCCATTGGTTTGTTTTCACAGTGTCAAGAGCACCCCGATTACCAAGAAACCCAAGCCCCTGGGGAGTACAGGCAGGACTTTATCCAGCCCCTCTAGCCAGGCCCCTGCTGTCACTTACAGAAATATCCTTCTGCTTCTGCCGATGGTCTTCTATGAGGTTCCCGGTGGTGGCGTTGAGATTCTCGCAGTCTCCTTGCACCTGGAGGATGGTGTTTTGGATGCAACTCAGCAGCTCTTCATCCTGATGCAAAGGCAGCAGGAAGGGAGAGTGACACTCTGTAGCAGATCATTGCTGCCAGACTCAAAGCCTTCACACTGCAGAGCAGGCATGGTAGGGGCAGGCACAAGCCACAACGCCCCATCAGTGCACCCCCTGCCTCACTTGGAGGACTCTCCTCTGGAGCTGGGAGAGCCGTTCGCCTGGGCCCAGCCACAGCTTGGCTTCACCGCAGTGACTGCCAGCTGCGGACGTGCTTTTCGTGACATGGACACCTGCTCCCTTGGACACAGAGATCTGAATCAACAGCAGGCGTCACACGCACAAGTACCTCACCCAGCATCCAGGGCCAAGATTGTCAGCCACTACTACTCCGTTTAATGAGTGACCTAGAGGTGCCAGGCTCCATAGACAATTCATCCATTCCCAGTCTCCCTTGGGCAGAATGATATAGGGGGTAGCCACGACCTATCCCTTCCTGCTGGACACAGCCCAGATAAAAAGGGGCTCCCAGTACCAGCTGAGTGTCTGGTGTTCTGTGCCAGCACCTACAGGTTGCATTGGAGCAGGTAAAGCATGAGTCAGTTTGATTCCCTTGCTTTTAGGAGTGATATTTACAACATTCCTAAGATGGATGATTGTTTTTCACCAACTGTACCTCCGCCAGGCATGCAAAGCCAGCACCGTGTGCACAATGGTGGCTCGCCCCGCTCTCAGACCTGTTGGGCAAAATGAGCCTGTGCCCACTGTTACAGACATGATCAGTGACCAGGACTTTTAGAGAGGCAGCAGCTGAATATCTGGCCCTAGGAATCACCCCAGCATCTCCTATGGTCCACCCAGCCAGGCGAAGGCACCACTGCATCCTGCCATTTGGATCATCTAGGAAATGACCACTGCAACATGGCCACTAACTGTTCCTCTCTCAAGACAACACTTTCCACACATTGGCCAACTTGGGCCCACAACCCCCACCCCCCGAGAAGCAAAGATTTTTGTCTCCATTTTACAAAATAGGAAACGAAGGCACAGAGAGGTCACGAGCCAGGACAGCGATAGGGCGAGAGCTCAGGGGTCCTGGCGCCCAGTCTCCAGACAGATCATAACACTGCATCAGCGTGACATACTGATGCTTTGACACAGTGTAAGACCGTTGCGGTACATGTGTCATAAGGCCACTATATTGTCCCACGTGGGAGATCAAATACCAGTGAGGGGCAGGAACGTAACTGGCACCCCCAGTGGGCCTTGTTTTCCCCTCTAACTTCAGGTTCATCGTTTAATGGCAGATGTTCTGTTGGGTAACCCATGGAGCCTAGTTCCCTTTCAGTCTTCTCCCAGCTCTCTGGACAAGCATCAAGCCAGACACGGGACAGTCCCTTTCTGACATGGGTGCATGGATGGAAGAGGGGGCTGGACTGCCTGGCTTAGAAGTTGCATGCAGAACTGACAGCGCAATGTGCACCTGAGGGCAGGGGGGATGCTGTGCCGCGCTGCAGAGCACAGAGCGGATGGCAGGACGGAAGCCTCATGGTTTGCACTGGACTCAAATGGCTATGCCAAGATCCCTGTTCCAATCCCACCGCCGCCTCGTCTCTAGCGTCTTGGGGAAGCTGTGTGCCAGCGGGAGAGTGGTTGCGTTGCCCTTGGCTGGCCACGGGACAGCAGATAAGGAGCAAGCTGCACCACACACAGCTCTGCTGACTATAACCCGCAGCAGCTTTGCTAAGCCCGCCTTGGAATCCCCACACACCGCGCTGCCAAGGCACCTCAGCCCCAACCTGCAGCAGCTCTGCTCCACTAGTTGGGGGAAGACACAAAATGTACTCTTATGGGGACCCTGAAAAGGCGGCTTTGAATCCATGACCCTCAAGGTGAAGGGCCAGGCCAGTTAGCATGTGTAACGCAAGGCAAAATGAAGCACCAGAACACCTCTGGGCTTCCCAGGGATCTGCTCCTGCATGGTGTGCAGGCAGAGGGCTGAATCAGTCAGTCACACAACTCCCGTGGTCAGCTCTTCCCACGAGCCCTGCGCCAGCAGCAATCAGCATCCCGGGCTGCTGCCTGCTGCTCCGACTCGCTGCACGGACCCAGCCTCAGCCACCCCCTCGCAGCGCCACTGAACTCCTCCAGCCCTTGCAGCTTTCCCCCGGAAGTGTGGCTAAGAAAGGAGGGTGCGTCCTTTTGGCTGGCCTTACCTGACTCCTCATATGCGGCCTCTTTGCTGGCTTGCTTTCCGCGTGCCTCGCCATGAAGCTGCTAACTAAATCCTGCAGCTCTTCGTAGCGTTTGAACAGCTGGCTAACCTGCTCGCTGACGTCTAGGCTGCAAGCCGGGCACGTGCCATGGGGAGACACTGCCTGCCCCGGCTCCGGGGTAGCAGGCATGCTCATGGAAAGCAAAGTGGAGGAGGAGGCCATCATGTTCTCTATGATGGATCTAAGCTTGTCTAACTATAGGCAGGGGAGAGAAGGAGTCGGGGTTGAAATAGGCGCCTCCCAGCAGAATTTCGCTGCATGCTAAAGCACCTAGGCAGCGGTGAGATGGGCAGTGCCCGAGGCAGTACATTCTGGCCAAGACTCCACCAATTTGCCCATGGATGAGTCTCATGGTTTCATGTTGGGCCCCGTGGCCCCTAGGTACCTTCTCCAGTTAGCAGCTGTGGAAGCAGTGCTCCCCTTAGAGGCCAGGCCGAGCTGCCTTGGAGCCTGCCTTACAGTCCCTGGCTTGGGCCAGGCGGCATCGAGCGGACCTCTGGAAGTACTGCAGAAGACAGGCTGGCTGGTTCCTGAGCAAAGCATCTTAATGCCCCCAGGCACAAGGCAGCCCACTGACCTGCCACCAGGATGCGCTAAGGAACAGTTGGGCTTCTACCCTGCTCCCCCTTGACAGCAGAGCAAAGCCTTAGCCCTCAGTCAGCTCCAGGGCTCTGCTGCATCACGGGAGACAACAGCCTGTGGAAAAGCACCTCCCTGGGGCCCTGCCCAGCACTGCAGCTCTACGCCAATGACAACCGCTTCCCCAGCGCTGGAGGGAGCCTCCAGCTGAACTCAGAGGCTCCTTCCTTCCCCTGCAGGGTAAAGGGAGGCAGCAGTTAGTGGGCCCAGGCCTGACCCCACTGGAGAAGGGGCAAGCACAGACCCCTGGCATTACCACTGCGCCAGCCCCCAGGGGCAGCCGTTTCACAGGAAGCCAGTGAGCAGCCCGACCTCTCGCCTCAAACCACCTGACCTGTTCCTGCAGGTAAAGGGCTGTGTCAGTCACCGACTGCTCCAGCTTGGCTTTGCCATGATCCTGCTGCTCCCGCAGCTCCCGCAGATCTTTCTCTATGTCGTGCACGGTCGATCTGGACCACAGAGCCAACAACAGGAAGGGTCATTTGCTGAGCAGAAGGGCCCCATGCGGCTCAGAGCACGGAGGGGGACAGGGGCTAACCTTGCACCGTGCCAAATGTGGCTCAGGAGCAGCTCCTCCAATATCAGCCTATTTATGCTGGGGCTGAATTGGGTTCCGGCCATGGTGCCGGGAGGGAGCTCTGTGGCTTTACCAAACCACTCAGAAAGGCAAAGGCCAAACAAGGAATGCGGCCGTTCTTACGGCTGTCTAGCTGAGACTGGCTGCCCAGGTCCCCCTGCTTTGAGAAGAGGAGGGGTGAGGTCTTGTGCTGTTAGACCCTTCCCAGCGTTCTCCTAGGAACCCCGCCTCCCAGCGTATGGCCCAGTGTCCCCCACAGTAATTCACTCCTCAAACCAGCTGGATTTTGACCTCCCTCCCTCCCTCCAACCCAACAATGGCAGCCCCCTTCCCCCCTCCAACTCCTCTGTATGGGTGCTCAGCCCTGGCGCAAGGTACCTCCCTGCCTTGCCCCATGGCCCACCCCCAGGTGCGCTAGTCAGGTTACAAATGTCGGCCTGGCACCGAGCTCTGCAAACTGAGAGCCAGGGCCTGAAGCCAGCCCCTCAGTCACTACTTCTACGACAGCCCTGCTCTGGGGCAGCCCAATGGCGCATTTAACACGGTCCGAGGCTCTGCTCGGCCCAGGAGGGAGACGTGGCTGCTCCCTGCAGGATATTAAGTGACAACCCCGCAGGTCGCTCTGTTCTTACAAGCCATGGCAGACGGGTCACCTGTTGCAAAATGATTCTGCCTGCACCAAATCCTTTGGGAGGCAGGGTGAGAGCCCAGCTCTTTTTCAAGCCAGCCTTAGTGGGATGGAGACACCCGTTAGGTCAGTGGTGCCCAACCTTTTTTAATACCGCCGACCAGCAAACCCGTTCACAGACTTTTGGCGGACCCTTAACATTTAATTTGCATATTCATTATGCAAATAATGACTGTGCAAATATGCAAATAACTGTTACCAGTCCACCAACGGGTTGCCATGAACAGCTGGTTTCAGCTGCAGCAGATGCCCACCACATGGCGGCTATGGGAGCTGAAGCCGGCTGCTGTGTCCCCCAGAGCCGCCGCAAACAGCCAGCTTCAGCTCTGGCCGCCCCCGTGGCCCGGCAGCCAGGGGTTCGTGGCACCAGTCCGCAGAGCAGCGTTTGGGAACCACTGCTTTAGGTTACACAATTCAGTTTGACGTGAAACCTTCAGAACATGGGACGGACGCTACAGCTCAGCCCCATCCCAGGGGAGGGGTCTTGGTCATGAGTAACTACTTGGGAGCCTGATTGGTTAACTGTAGTTCAGTTCTGTATCCACTCAGATGCTGCACTGTCTGAACAGAACTAGGATTTACATGAGGGATTCAGATCAGAAATGGGAAATTGTATGGAAGTATAACAGAGGCGGCACTGGAATGCAGCTCTCCAGCATAGGTATGAACCCTATGGCTTCTGGACCAGGATTCATGTGTCATGTAATACTGGAAGGTAACTTTATAATGGGACTTTCTGTTAACAGGCTCCTGTCCTATAGGAGGGCAGCTCTACAGCTCGTTTGAATCCAGTGGGACCAAGGCTTGTTGTGGGCATTAGCAGCATCCATGGCTCTTTTCCTCTTTTTACCTGAGGTAACCTAACTGCAGGTTAATCTGATTGGATCCCTCCACTTTCTGATCTGCTTTTGTTGCCACTTCTCCTTCCAGGGTGCTGTGCAGCTTCCTTACCTAGAACCATGACAATCGTGAAGAGTCAGGACTCCAGGGCACAGGTCTGTCTGCAAGGATTTCCCTCAAACCGGCTGAATAACTTCCCAGCCCCCTCCCCAGCGCATGAGCTGGGTTCAAACACCTCAGGGCTGCATGTAGCTGTAAGCAGTTGACATTATTTATTTAAAGGACTTGCATCTCTTCAAAGCTGAACTGAGCACAGAAAGCAACTGGACAACCTAGCGCACCGTCAGTGCTGTAAAATAATCCTTGGCAAGCATAAAGCACAGGTGGGTTTGGATCAGAGTGCTGGAGAGTCTTTGTGAGGGGGCTAGGGTAGGGAGGAAGCGCTGGGCTTTGTCCCATATGGTCTGAGGGACACAAGGGCCAAACTCCCACCCTGTCTCCTTTCCCCCTCTCCTCATGCTGCTCTTATGATCATTCTTTATCTTCTGATTGTGCTGAGAAGCCAGCGAGTTCAGGGAACCGCAGTGCCAGGCACTTTGCTAAGACACCGTCAGAAAGAGTCTGTGCTCTCTGGAGCGTACAGTCTAAAATGACAAGGCAGACAAAGGTGGGGGGGAAGGAAATGAAATACAATTAACTATTGCACATGGATAATATGGGAAACAGTGTAAGGGCTGGATTCACAACTTAAAGCTGCCCCTGGATAATTCTCCCTCTGTAGGGGGGAGGAGAAGTAGTGACGGAAGCAGCTGTGATGCCTCTTACACTGCATGGGAAAGAAGCTTATGTGTCAGTGCTGGGAAGGGAATGCAGCAGATCCAGGCTCTGCTACACCTGATTTTCCACTAGTGTAACATCCTAGAGGGAATCCAGCCCTAAGTGACTTGCTCCTGGTCCCAGAGGCAGCCTGTGGCACAGCCTGAAATTGCATCCAGCTCTCCCAAGTCTCAGTTCAGAGGCGTAACTACACAACCAAGCAACAGGGACATTTGGCACTAATGCCAATACCACAACTCCACAGCTACAGCGCACATGCAGATCCAGGATGCTATAGTATCCAAGTCCCTGTCTCATGCACCATCCCAGCCAGCCACAGTGAACTCTCATTGCCATCAGTGTTTCCATGGCAAGATGACAAGATGGCGCCTCAGCTACTCACCTTAGTCTTCATGTCCCTCATGTCTTCTGCCAGGGCCTTTAGGGAAGACAGCTGGTCTGGGAGGTCAGCAGGCATACTGGAGAGGTTCTTAGGGACTAGACGCCACCAAGGAAATACAAAGGAATCACATCACTGACTGGACACAGGACAGAGGGCAAAGTGGACTGGAATGGGCCATGCTGGTAAGAACCGGCGGCTGGTACTGGGGTGAACATGGCCAACGGTAAAGCGCTGCACTTTAATGTCGCTGCCCTTTTGGTCCCCCCAGTTGTCAGCCCTGTTGGTTGGGTCACCGATGTGAGGGGAGAGCAAAGGGAGGGGCAGCTGCCCTGGGGCCCAGCGATTTAAAAGGTGCCTAGGGCTCCTGGCTGCTGCTATTGAAGGGCTGGCTGTGGAAGTCTGGCCCCCTTGACTCGCCCTTCTGCTCTTCCAGGGGCCCAGAGCCACCCCTCACCTTGCCAAGGACCCCGCTGTACCAGTAAGCCCTGGCAATTCCTTTCACCCCTAGTATCTAAGAACACAAGAATGGCCAGACTGTATCTGACCACTGGTCCAACTAGCAGTGTCCTGTCTTCCCACAGTGGCCAGTGCCAGGTGCCCCAGAGGGAATGAACAGACCAGGGCAATTATTAAGTGAGGCCTGTTATCCAGTCCCAGCTTCCGGCAGTCATCGGGACAGCTCTTTTGGCTAACAGGCACTGATAGAGCAATCCTCCATGAACCTCTCTAACCCTTTTTGAACCCAGTTACACTTGTGATCTTTAGAACATTCTTTGCCAACAAGGTCCTCGGGCTATATGTTGTGTGAAGAAATAATTCCTTTCGGCTTTTTAAACCTGCTGCTTATTAGTTTCATTGGGTGGCCTGAGATTCTTATATTATGTAAAGGGGTAAATAACACCCATTCACTTTCTCCACATCATTTGTGATTTCATAGACCTCTAACATATCCCCCCCTTAGTACAGCTGGGATTATTTCTTCCAACATGCACTAATTTGCTGTTATCAACAAGCCACCCAGCTCTGCGAGATCCCTCTAACTCTCCATACACAGCTTTGGACTTAATTATCATGAGTAACTTTTTATCATCTGCAGTTTCTGCCACCTCATTCGCTTTTTACCCCCTTTTCCTAATCATTTATGAACATGTTGGAAAGCAGTGGCCACTGGACAAACCCTGGGGTCACCACTCCAGTCTGAAAACTGTCCCATAATTCCTACCCTTTGTTTCCTGTCTCTTAACCAGTTACTGAGCCAGGAGAGGCTCTTCCATCTTAGCCCATGACAACTTGCTTTGCCTGAGAGCCTTTGGTGAGGCACTTTGTCAAAGGCTTTCGGACCATCTTAGTGCACCGTAGCCACTGGATCCCTCTTGCCTCCCTCCCTCAAACAATTCTGATAGATCAGGGAAGCAGGATTTCCCTTTACAAAAGCCACTTTGACTCTTCCCTAACATACTGTATTGATTATGTGCCCAATCATTCAGTTCTCTATTATAGTTTCAGGTAATTTGCTTGACACTGCAAAGTACATACCAGCCTGTAACTGCCAGGATCACCTCTGAAATCTTTTTTTTTTAAATCAGTGTCACATTAGGTATTCTCCAGACATCTGCTGCAGCAATTGAAGTGACAGTGTTACCAAGCAGTTCAGTTATATTCATGTCTTGGGCCAGATCCTGCGATGGATTTAGGACTAAATCAAGAATTGCCTCTCCCACTGTGGCCCCAGGACTAGCTGTTCCAAGAAGCACTTATTAATGGTGTCTGTAATTTTCTCTCTGTATCTTATCCTGAGAGGACAGGCGACATCCCCCATTGTTACTGGGGTTTTTGTTTTTGTAGCCTCTCTAATCTCCTTGAGCATTTCACAGTCACCATCACCATCCTGGTCAGGGGATTGGTAGTATATACCTGTGGCTATACTCTTCCTATTCAAGCATGGACTTTCTGCCCATAGAGTGTCAATGGTACAGTTTGATTCATTTAAGATGCTGAGCATAATTGACTCTGCTTTCATTCCATAGAGTGCTCTGCCCACCCGCAGCATGGCTTTGGTCTAGGTGCACTTATAAAATGTGCCCATATTTAGTTGTTGCCTTCGTGAATGGGACCCTTTTGTTTGTTTCTCTTCTGTTCCTATCTGCACTTTATCAATGTCTAACCTCTCCTCTTTACTAGAAATACACAGTCCCCCCCCTTTAATAAATCTATGGCTTAGCTCAGATGCAGACCCTGAAAGCAGATTACCAGTGATAGCTTCCAAACCAACACAAGCAGAGATATGAAGCTCACCAAAAGAATTCAATTGCAATCCCTGCATCCTTATCCCAGTGCCCCCGCTGGGATATTTTGTATCCTTTCACAGGCCACTGTCGGCAGACAGGGTACTGGGCTGGATGGACCGTTGGTCTGACCCAGTCTGGCCGTTCTTATGTTCTTTTGGGATGCAGGATGGGAATGCAACAAGGTCCTTGGTACTTGAACCAGAAAATGATCCAGCTAGGATAAAAGAGCCTTTTTCAAAATGGTACCTGGGGAGTGAGCCTAAGGCCTCTGTCAATGTCAGCGCAAGAGTCCCACAGTGGAATATTTATACACTAAGTACCACTCAGGATGTTTATACCCTCAATGACAGCTCTGTCACAGTGAGCTGCCCCTGTTCCACCAAGTGCTTCTCCGTGGGGAGTGAGCCCCAGGGGATGAGCAGCATGGGGTAGGATCCAGGCTCCAGCCAAGAGCACCGCTGCTCATCCAGACAGCACTGTGGTTCCCACAGAAGTCTACAGTCAGCATCACGAAATGGGAATCCACATTATCCGGTCGCCCCATTCATATGGACACGGAGCCCAGGGCCCTCTCAAGGGGCATATGGGAAGCCAGCCCCAAGGAGTGTTTGCCCAAAAAGCTGCCTGCATCCCTCCCGCGCCCTGGACGGATGTGATGAAGCCACTGGCTAAGGGTGAAGTCCCTACCTGCCTCTGAGAGGAACTGTCGCAGCTTCTCGAGGTCAGCGTGGCTGCACTTGATTTGTTCCAGGTGGTTTATCTGCTCCTTCAAGCTGGTGTAGAGGTCGCTCAGCTGCCCTATCTGGCGCAGTGCTTCCACGGTATCAGAGTAGCGGCTGGAGGCACTGCTGGACCCGGAGGACCCTCGCAGAATGGATGAGGGTAGGAGTTTGTCTTTCTCTTGGAAAGGTGACACCGGCGATGTAACGGCAGAGTGAGGCCTGAGTGGAACTGCACGCTGGGCTGCTAGAGCTGGGGGACCAGCTGTAGGTGATGTAGGCGGGAATGCTGAAGCACCAGCTTGGGGCCCAGCGTATCTGGCCTGAGTCCCCTGTGCACCAGGCCAAGCTCCAGGAGGCCCCACCTGGGTCCCTGGAGCACCTGCCTGGGCCCCAGGGTAGCCTGGCTGGGCCCCCGGCTGAGCCGCGGGGTAGCCTGGCTGGGCCACGGGGTAGCTTGGCTGGGCCCCCGGCTGGGCCGTGGGGTAGCCTGGCTGGGCCCCCGGCTGGGCCGTGGGGTAGCCTGGCTGGGCTGCTGGAGTGACTGGCTGGGCTGCTGGAGTGACTGGCTGGGCTGCTGGCTCGACTGGCCGGGCTGCTGGCTCGCCTGCCCTGGTCCCTGGAGTGCCAGCTCTGCTGCTGGGAGAGCCAGGCTGGCTCCCTGGAGCCCCTGCCCAGGCTGCAGAGGGTTTTGTGGCTTGGGCATCCATAGCTGAAGCTGGCTGCTCGGTTGGAGAGGGCTGGCTGTGGCCGGGTTCCACAGACTGGCCTTCCTAGAAACCAATGGAGTGGGAGCAGTTTACTAATGGCACTAGCTCAGAGCAAACGGGGGAGGGGGAGAAGGGAGCAGGGATATTCAAAACCAGCCTCCTCTATTTCTGTACTTCAACTGGAAGTAACACAACTCCCAGCCCCTGAGCATGTGACTCCCAGCCCCTCCAGCCCCTGAGTGTGACTCTCAGGCCCTCCAGCTCCCCAGCCCCTGAGTGTGACTCCTCCAGCCTCTGAGTGTGGGGTTTAAGCCGGGGGGGGAGTGGTTTAGGGATGAGTGTCTTTCCCCCACCACAACTCAAATAAATGTAGTGTTATTATTTTATTATTAATGTATTTTCAGTTTTTCTATGAAATAACTACTATGAATATATAAACAGGAGGGGGCACAATTTTATATTCTTGCCTCAGGCACAAAATTAGCTAGTTATGGCTCTGCCCTCCCTCCCCCTGTTTTTTAATTGCCTTGGGTCACCAAGTCTTCCTGAATTGTCAAAATGAGTCTCCATCTGGAAAAGGTTGGGAACCGCTGCAGTAATGTGATCTATGCCATCAAATGCCAGCAATGCCCCATTGCCATGTATATTGGCCAAACTGGACAGTCTCTGTGGGAAAGAATTAGTGGACACAAATCCAATATCCGAAAAGGCAACACACAGAAACCTGTTGGAGAACACTTTAATCTGCCTGGATTTCCAAGTCGCTGTTTTATTTCAGACCAATGCCACAAGCCAAATACACAGAGAAGGGTTGGAACTTAACTTCATTCACAAGTTTAATTCTTAAGCAAATGGTATGAATTGGGATATCGGCTGGCTCGCACATTATCTTCTACATCTTAATGACTTAACCAACCAACCAACCAACGAAGGTGCTAATGGTTCTTATCAGCCTCTTGTAACTATTTAGTCTTTAAGGTGCTACTAGATTATTTGTTGTTTTTAAAGTTTTTCCTGTTGCAGACTAACTCGGTTACCCCCTCTGAAGCATACCTACTCACTGTCTCTCTTTTTTTTCTTCCTCCCCCCCTTTTTTTTCCCTCTTGTTTTCCTTCTCCCCCCTCCCCCTTTCCCTTATTTATTCTTGGATCTGGATTGCTTGCTTGGATTCTAACACTCCTGTCATCTGAAGAAGTGGGTTGTACCCTCGAAAGCTCATACCACCATCTACTTATTTTGTTAGTCTTTAAGGTGCTACTAGACTTTTTGTTGTTTTTTAAGGTTTTCCTATTGCAGACTAACTTGGCTACCCCTCTGAAGCTGTTAAATTCATCCTCACTCAGGACTAGCCTTCTAACCAACCCCAATAGGGCCAGGTGACATCCCGGCTGCCTAATTGTGAAGATTCAGCCAGTGACTTCCCTAGACAGTTAAATGCAACGGGAAGCTGCCCTAGGCCTGCACGCTGGAGAAAAGAAAAGGGAATGGGACAGATCAGTTAGCTCATCCAAAAGGCATTTTTAACATGCATGGTAAGAAAAGGCCAAATTCCTCCACAGGGTAAAGTTGATGGATCAGAGGGGTCACACCACTGGTTAATTCAATCCTGTGACCATTGTCAAATCCGATAAATTCCAAGAATGTGAATCCTTCATATCACACAAATAATGGCCCCTCTCATGCTGTGCTCGTTAGACACTGGGATGGGATGGCAGAGCCCCCATGTCCTCCATGACCCCACCTTGACCCCCTCCTCCCCAGTCAAGCCGGAAGCCAGAGCAGTGAACCCAGGCCCATCCACCTGCAAGGGATCAGGGGCTAGGGTTGCCAGATGGTCTCCCAAAAAATACCGAACACACAGGCTAAAAATTTGTCAAGCAAAAAAACCACCCACACCGAACACACATCCTGTGTGGCTACTACCAAGAGCCACCAAGCTGGGAACAAAGGGGGAGGCAGCAGAGCCTGCTCTGCAAAGCAGCCGCCTGCTACCCAAAGCAGAGAGAGGCAGACCCTGGGGCAACGCAATGGCATGGCGGGGGAGGAAGGGGGACGACCATGGGTAGGAAGGTGACTCCCCCATAGCCAGGTCTTTGGGTGTTCCAGTGGGAAGAAGCAGAAATTCCACCCCAGTCAGTTTTGGCTGAGAGCCCATGGAAGGTGCCTAAACGCAACTACAAAGTACCTGCAGGCTTCTCTCCTGGACTACGGCACCACAACGCGCTTCAACAGCGCTCAGGAGCAGGGACAGGGCTTCTCCTCCTCCCCAAGGCATCACTCCTCCTCACACGCAATCAGCTGAGGGCTCCCAGCACTGATTGCGCCCTGCCTCCCAGCCACTCCCCCAGCCCCGCCTGGCTTGTGCACGCAACCACAGGCTCCCAGCACCGATCGCGGCCCCGCCTCCCAGCCTGGGACTCCCTCTGGTTGCGTGCAGAAGCCTGGCGGGGAGTGGTTGGGACTTCCAGCCACTCCCTCCGCCCAGCTTCTGCACGCAACCACAGGCTCCCAGCTGGGAGGCGGGCCGCGATCGATGCTGGGAGCCTGTGGTTGCGTGCAGAAGCCGAGCGGGGGGAGTGGCTGGGAGTCCCAGCCACTTCCCTCACCCCCGCCAGGCTTTTGCACGCTACCACAGGCTCCCAGCACCGATTGCGGCCCCACCTCCCAGCCACTCCCCCCGCCCCCACCAGGCTTCTGTCTGGTGCCCAGCCGGAAAAACAGAAAATACCAGACATTGCACATCTGATATTTTCTGAATTTTTTTACTGGACAGAGGGCGCAAAAACCGGACTGTCGGTAGAATATTGGGCGCCCAAGAGCAGCCCTGGCCTCTTAAGCTGGTGGAGGCTCCGCAGCTCCCTACAGATGCCAGGGCAGCCTGGCCAGACTCCATTTCCAGCTTAGCCAGGAGGCAGGACTGTGGCGAAATGAGGAAGGACAGGGGTTGGGCAGGTCGTGAAGAGTGGCTGATTCCAAGTGGGAGAGCCATGGTCTCCTCTCCCTCCCCCCATTCCAGCAGCCCTGCACTGGGAAGCCCTGGGGAGCAGTCAGGCCCGGATTTCCAGGGCTCCGTCGTGGCCCCATGGTGTCAGCGAAATGGCAGTTACAGGTGCCATCACAACAAGTGGTAAGAAGGCAGGTGGGGACTGTTTCTTGTTTCCAGCACCACACGGCTCTGCTCAGAGGCCACAGCAAGACAGAGAAGCCTTTGGTGAGAGCCAGATCAAGTGGAGCCTTGCATGGCTCTGGGGCCTAGAAATGCGAGAGATCCCCAAAGCCAGCTCCAGACACCCTGCCCAGAGAGGAGTGTCTCAGACCGAACACATTCATGTAAAGCCGCGGGAAGACTGGAAAGGGTCCAGATTCACACAACCTCCCTCCCCACTCTTCCGGGGACACCTAATAAATAAATATATGGAAATATACTTATCTCATGGAACTGGAAGGGACCTTGAGAGGTCATTGAGACCAGTCCCCTGCCCTCATGGCAGGACCAAGTACCATCCCCCTGACAGATTTGCCCCAGATCCCTAAATGGACCCCTCAAGGGGTGAGCTCACAGCCTGGGGTTTAGCAGGCCAATGCTCAAACCACTGAGCTATCCTTCCCCCCTCTTTGCAGAGGTAGAGGAAGGGGGCAAATGTATTAAACATTCCCCTAACAGAAGTTACACTCACAGTGGGTGGGCTCTTGCCTTTGCCTGTCACAAGGCAGTCCTCCAGAACCTCCCAGCGCACCATGTTGTACACTTCCTCGGGGGTGGGATAGAGGTTTAGCCTTTGCTGCAGGTTCCTCTGGAAAGGAAAAAACCAAAACCAGAGAGATGACCATACTTCTAAGGTGCGTGTCTAGGGAGGGACTTCATTCCTCCTCCATTAACTCTCCAGAGCCTCACAAGCCCAGGATCACCCAATTGACTAGGAATACACGTTCCCCAAACGGAGCAGCAGACTTCATCTTGGACTCACCAATAAAAATTGGGGCCCCTTGTGGTGACAGCACAGAACCAGGCACCAGGAGAACAGGATCAATACTATCCATTGTAACCAGCTCAGCAGCTTTGGTTCCATGATGGAGCAGACCCCGCCCTGCCTACCCACACCACCGCTTCTGCAACCCTGGAGTATCTGGGACAGGGCCTTCCTCCTACAGAAATGGAGGCTGTAACTCCTCCGATAGAAGCACTGGCATTTCCTGCCCCTAAAGTAGGGGTGGGCTACCTAAGGCCTGGGGACCAGTCTGGCCCTCGAGGCTCAGGGCTCCTCCCACCTCCTTCACAGCAGGGAGTCAGCATTGGCGCTGCACCCCTCCCTCCTCCTGCAGGGGCTGCAGCACCAGTGCCGGCTCTCCGCTGCAGGGGGAGGGAGCCCCAAGCCTTGTGGGTGGGTATCAGGCAAGCCCGGGGCTGGAGCAGACCCATGGGCTGTGCCTGGTGGTGGGAGGAAGTGGCTCCTTGCGCAGCCACATCCTCGGCCCCCTGTCCCTTCCCAGACCCCTCGCTGGGGAAACTGCAGTGCAGCAAAGTGGTACCTGGAGGCTTTTCCCCCACCACTCCAACTGGCTGTAATCACAGCCAATAGGAGCAGCAGGGGGCAGTGCCTGGAAGTGGCAGGGAACACGGAGCCATGTGCATCCCCAGGGAGCTGCGCCGGATGATTCATATGCAGACCGTTCCAATTAGAGACGTACCACATCACTCTCCAAGTTCTTCTGATCAGTGATGCAGGTCTGCAGCAGATTGCCAGTCTCTTGGGTGTCAAGTGGTAAATTCTTGCAAGAGAAGAGAGTTTAGTTAATCTCTGACAGTCTGGTGTGTGCGTGACTGCCTTTAAAACAAGATGACCCATTTAGATTTAGACCCAAAATGTAGAGGTTTTTGTGTTGTGTGTGCATGAGCAAATGCATACCCTCACACACACACACAATATGTGTGTGCATTTACATTCCCCCATCCAATAAAGAAGTTAGTCAGTGACCAGGGAGCTTGTGAACAGGGGCTGTTAACAGGGTGTTTGAAGAGGGAGTTCTCCAGATAAAGGAGGAAGCTAATACAGGACCCTTGAGGGAAGTGACTGTCTGTAGTGTGTTTGTGTTTGGCGTTTTCTTACTGTGTGCTGAGCTTGTGTTTGGCTGTTTGTTGGTTTGTTTGTTTGTTTTTTGTTTTCCTTCCCCTCCCCTCCCCCCTCACAGAGTGAGTGCTGTGGCTGGCAGGTGGAAGCTGTGAGCTTCTAATCAGGGGTTGAAATCTAGAAGCCTCTGCTTATTGGTTGAGCCTTAATCAGGGGGAGGGGCTATCAGGCAGTCCAGGACTTTATAAAGGAGTGAGTCAGCAACCAGAGGCTGTTAACAGGGAGTCTGGAGAGGGAGTTAGGAAGGGGACTGGGAAGGGGGCGAGATACACTCGGCCTTCTTTAAAATCTTTTCACTACACTCCTGCCCTTCAAGGACGCATTTAATAACATCTGAGGATGGCAGGTATGGATGGTGATAGGTCTGCTGTTGTTACCTGCACAGCATGTGCCATGTTTGTCTTCCTCCCAGAAGACAGAAGGGATGTCATCTGCACTAAGTGCAAGCTGGTCACCATTTTGGAAGAAAAAATTGGAGGACTTGAGGGCCAAGTATCGACCCTATGTTCTATCAGAGAGGATGAAGACTTCCTCGATAGAAGGCAGCGTTTAATCCTGCAGGCACAGCAGGCTGAAGAGCCAGTCAGGGCAGTACAGGATAAGGAAGAGAACTGGCAGCATATAACCTCTAGAAGGAGAAGGCGGCCAACTCAGGTATCCCCCATCCTTGTAGAGGTAAGTAACCGCTATCAGGCTCTCTCCACAGGCTCTGCAGTGGAGAATGCTTTGGCAGGGATCTCTCAGGGAAGAAATCAGAAGGGAACACCATCTACGGGAAAGTATGGGATGCATAGTCCTAGGGATGGGGGTTCCACAACCACCACCCCCAAAAGAAGATGATGGGTAGTGGTGGTCAGGGACTCCCTCCTAAGAGGGACTGAGTCATCCATCTGCCATCCAGACCTGCAATCTTGAGAAGTGTGCTGCTTAAGATTGGGAGCTCGCATTCAGGATGTGACCGAGAGTCTTCCGAAAGTGATTAAACCTTCGGATCGCTACCCCTTCCTGCTTCTCCATGTAGGAACTAACAATACGGCCAAGAATGATCTTGAGTGGGTCACAGCAGATTATGTAGCACTGGGAAGAAGGATCAAGGAATTTGAAGCGCAAGCGGTGTTCTCGTTCATCCTTCCGGTTGAAGGAAAAGGTCCGGGTAGGGATCATCGAATTGAGGAAGTAAATGCGTGGTTACACAGGTGGTGTTGGAGAGACGGTTTTGGTTTCTTCGACGATGGGACTCTGTTCCAGGCACAAGGATTGTTAGGAAGAGATGGGATCCACCTAACCAAGAGAGGAAAGAACATCTGCACAGGCAGGCTTGCAAACCTAGTGAGGAGGGCTTTAAAACTAGGTTCGTTGGGGGGACGGTGACCAAAGCCCTGAGGTAAGTGAGGTAGTTGGACACTGGGAAGAATCACAAGGAGTAACGAGCAACAAAGGAGGACCCCTGATTCGGATGGAGAAGGCAGGGCGATCAACTGGTTATCTAAGGCGTTTGTACACAAATGCGAGTAGCCTGGGACACAAACAGGAAGAATTAGAAGCCCTGGCCCAGTCGAAGAACTATGACTTGATTGGAATAACGGAGACTTGGTGGGATGACTTGCATGACTGGAGCACTGTCATGGAAGGATATAAAGAAGAGCACTGTCATGGAGGAAGAACAGGCAGGGGAGAAAAGGAGGAGGAGTTGCATTGTATGTAAAAGAGCAGTACGATTGCTCGGAGCTCCAGTATTTAGAGGAAGAAAAGACTGTTGAGAGTCTATGTGTTAAGTTTAGAGGTGGAAGCAACAGGGGTGATGTTGTGGTTGGGGTCTGCTATAGACCACTGGATCAGGTGGATGAGGTAGACGAGGCTCTCTTTGGACAACTGAGAGAAGCTTCCAGATCGCAGGCCCTGGTTCTCATGGGCGACATTAATCACCCTAACATCTGTTGGGAGACCAATACAGCAGTACACAGACAATCCAGGAAGTTTTTGAGAATGTTGGGGATAATTTCTTGGTACAAGTGCTGAAGGAACTGACCAGAGGCTGTGCGCAGCTTGACCTGCTGCTCACAAACAGGGAGGAACTAGTAGGGGAAGTAGAGGTGGGTAACAACCTGGGAAGCAGTGATCATGAGATGGTAGATTTCAGGATCCTGACCAAAGGAAGAAAGAGTAGCAAAATACACACCCTGGACTTCAGAAGAGCAGACTTTGACTCCCTCAGAGAACTGATGGGCAGGATTCCCTGGGATGCTTACATGAAGGAGAAAGGAGTCAGGAGAGCTGGCAGTATTTTAAAGAAGCCTTATTAAAGGCACAGGAAGAAACCATCGCGATGCGCAGCAAGAAAAGCAAATATGGCAGGCGACCAGATTGGCTTACTGGGGACATTCTTGGTGAGCTTAAACCCAAAAAGGAAGCTTACAAGAAGTGGAAACTTGGACAGATGACTAGGGAGGAGTATAAATATATTGCTCAAGAATACAGGGGAGTTATCAGGAAGGCAAAAGCACAACTGGAATTGCAGCTAGCAAGGGATGTGAAGGATAACAAGAAAGGTTTCTACAGGCACATATTAGCAATAAGAGGGTGATCAAAGAGGGTGTGGGGCCCTTATTGGATGAGGGAGGTAACCTAGTGACAGATGTGGGAAAAGCTGAAGTACTCAATGCTTTCTTTGCCTCTGTTTTCACGGACAAGATCAGCTCCCAAATAAATGCACTAGGCAACACAGCATGGGAAGGAGGTGGGCAGCCCTTGGTGGGGAAATAACAAAGTTAGGAACTATTTAGAAAAGCTAAACATACACAAACCCATGGGCCCAGATTTAATGCACCCGAGGGTACTGAGGGAGTTAGCAAGTGTCATTGCGGAGCCTTTGGCTATTATCTTTGAAAACTCATGGAGATTGGATGATTGGAAAAAGATAAATGTAGTGCCCATCTTTAAAAAAGGGAAGAAGGACAATCCAGGGAACTACAGACCAGTCAGCCTTACCTCAGTCCCTGGAAATATCATGGAGGGGATCCTCAAGGAATCCATTTTGAAGCACTTGGAAGAGGGGAAAGTGATCAGGAATAGTCAACATGGATTCACCAAGGGCAAGGGGTGCCTGACCAATCTGATTGGCTTCTATGATGAGGTAACTGGCTCTGTGGACATGGGAAAGTCAGTGGATGTGATATACCTTGACTTTAGCAAAGTTTTTGATACGGTCTCCCACAATATTCTTGCCAGCAAGTTAAGGGAATATGGATGGGATAAATGGACTGTGAGATGGATAGAAAGCTGGCTAGACTGTCAGGCCCAAGGGGTAGTAATCAATGGCTCAATGTCAGGTTGGTGGTCGGTTTCTAGCGGAGTGCCCCAAAGATCAGTTATTGGACTGGTTTTGTTCAACATCTTTATTAATGACCTGGATGAGGGGATGGATTGCACCCTCAGCAAGTTTGCAGATAACACTAAGCTAGGCGGAGAGGTAGATACGCTGGAGGGCAGGGATAGGGTCCAGAGTGACCCGGACAGATTAGAGGATTGGGCCAAAAGAAATCTGATTAGGTTCAACAAGGACAAGTGTAGAGTCCTGCACTTGGGACGGAAGAATCCCAAGCATTGTTACAGGCTGGGGACTGAATGGCTAAGTAGCAGTTCTGCAGAAAAGGACCTGGGGATTCCAGTGGATGAGAAGCTGGATATGAGTCAACAGTGTGCCCTTGTAGCCAAGAAGGCTAATGACATATTGGGGTGCATTAGGAGGAGCATTGCCAGCAGATCCAGAGAATTGATTATTCCCCTTTATTCGGCTCTGATGAGGCCACATCTAGAATATTGTGTCCAGTTCTGGGCCCCGCCCACTATAGAAAGGATATGGATGCATTGGAGAGGGTCCAGCGGAGGTTGACCAAAATGATTAGGGGGCTGGAGCGCATGACCTATGAGGAAAGGCTGAGGGATCTGGCCTTATTCAGTCTGCAGAAGAGAAGGGCGGGGGGGGGGGAGGATTTGATAGTAGCCTTCAACTTCCTGAAGTGAAATTCCAAAGAGGATGGAGAAAGGCTGTTCACAGTAGTGATGGATGGCAGAACAAGGAGCTATGGTCTCAAGTTACAGTGGGAGAGGTCTAGGTTGGACATTAGGAAAAACTATTTCACTAGGAGGGTGGTGAAGCACTGGAATGGGTTACCTAGGGAGGTGGTGGAATCTCCATCCCTAGAAGTTTTTAAGTCTCGGCTTGACAAAGCCCTGGCTGGGTTGATTTAGTTAGGATTGGTCCTGCCTTGGGCAGGGGGCTGGACTTGATGACCTCCTGAGGTATCTTCCAGCTCTATGATTCTAATATCTATTTTCACATTTTTATTTGAAAAGGCAGTGACATTAACTTGAAATACAGTCAGTTTCAAAACAAAAAAAAAACCCTGAGTTAAATGAAGTTATAGCTTCTCCGCCCACCTGCCCTTTGGTCCCCCTGCCAAATCATGGATTTACAATCCCATTTCCCTGTCTTTTAAAATGTTTTTTCTCTCTGCTGTTGCTCTGTGAAAGTCATTCAAGCAAGACAGGAAGAAATGGACTATTTGTTCTTACAGTGGAGAGGAAAACTTTGACCACACAAAATGCAAAGTAAATGAGCTGAAGAGAGCAAAAAAAAAAAAAAAAAAAAAAATCAAAGCCGCTTTGCTCTACTCTACTACTTGGGAATTATTATTAACTGTAAAGGATCAAAAAATTCAGACAGGAATAGGATGCCTTCAGTCCATGATATGCCTTTAAATATTTCTTCCTCCAATACTGGAAACTCAACCCAAGAACTGTGTATTAGTGCAACAAACAAGCATAAACAGAAAATTAAAACTGTCTGGGTATGTCTACACTAGCTCGTTAGTTCGAGCTAGGTAGGCAAATCAGGCAACCGGAGTTGCAAATGAAGCCCCGGATTTAAATATCCCGGGCTTTATTTTCATGTTCCCGTCCGGCCGCCATTTTTAAATCCCCCTTAGTCCGAACTAACTGTCCATGGCTACACGCGGCAGTTTAAAGTTAATCCAAACTAAGTCCTTAGTTCGGATTAACTGTTACTCCTCGTGGAATGCGGAGTAACAGTTAATCCGAACTAAGGACTTAGTTCGGATTAACTTTAAACTGCCACGTGTAGCCGCGGGCAGTTAGTTCGGACTAAGGGGGATTTAAAAATGGTGGCCGGACGGGAACATGCAAATAAAGCCCGGGATATTTAAATCCCGGGCTTCATTTGCAACTCCGGTTGCCTGATTTGCCTACCTAGCTCGAACTAATGAGCTAGTGTAGACATACCCTCTGAGATTAGTTTTTTGCATTTCACCCTTACTTTTAAGAACATATATTCTGAAAAACAGATAAAGAACCCAGTCTGACAAAACCTTCACGCAAGTGAAAGGACTGATGTGAGAAAATGTTTGCAGAATCAGGCCTCTGATGTATAAAGATCTTTTAGTTTTGCTAGTCTAAAGTAGTTTTAAAAGCCCAGAAAAGGGTGCCACATTTACAAATATGGTTTTCTGTCTTGGTCATATCCCTTTGAGCACAGCATATATATAAAACACTAGGAACTAACTTTTACCTGAAGTTATTGCACTGTACATGATGGGGATTGGAGTGGGAACCAAGTAAATGGAAAATGTCACCATGAAAAACTCCCAAAGCCCAGAACATAAGATCGGTCATACTGGGTCAGACTAAAGGCCCATCTAGTA
Source organism: Pelochelys cantorii (assembly GCA_032595735.1). Lineage (NCBI taxonomy): Eukaryota > Metazoa > Chordata > Testudines > Trionychidae > Pelochelys > Pelochelys cantorii. The sequence continues at coordinate 20,416,552 of CM064344.1, forward strand.
AGTCTGTCTTCCGACAGTGGCCAATGCCAGGTGTCCCAGAGGGAAAGAGCAGAACAGCTAATCTTCAAGTGACCCATCCTCTGTTGTCCATTCCTAGCTTCTGACAGAGGCTAAGGACACCATTCCTACACATCCTGGCTAATAGCCATTGATGGACCTACCCTCCATGAATTTATCTAAGCTCTCTTTTAAACCCTGCTCAAGTCTGTCGGCAAGGAGTTCCACAGGTTGACTGTGTGCTGCATGAAGAAATACTTCCTTTTGTTTGTTTAAAACCTGCTACCTATTAATTTCATTTGATGACCCCTAGTTCTTGTGTTATGGGAACAAGTAAATAACTTTTTCTTATTTACTTTCTCCACACCAGTCATGATTTGATAGACCTCTATTATATCCCTTTTTAGTCTCCTCTTTTCTAAGCTGAAAAGTCCAAGTCTTTTTAATCTCTCCTCATATAGCAGCCATTACATACCCCAAATAATTTTTGTTCCCTTTTTCTGAACTGTGCCAAGATATCTTTTTTGAGATGAGGTGACCACATCTGCATGCAATATTCAAGATGTGAGTGTACTATGGATTTATATAAAGGCAAAAAGATATTCTCTGTCTAATTCTCTATCCCTTTCTTAAGGACTCCTAACATTCTGTTTGCTTTTTTGACTGCCACTGCACGTTGAGTGGATGTTTTCAGAGAACTACCCACAAGGACTCCACACATTTGAGATTATGCTGCCACTTTGTTGCCCAGACACCTACTTTTGTAAGATCCCTTTGAAGCTCTTCACAGTCTTAGTTTTGTATCATCTGCATATTTTGCCTCCTCGCTATTTACCCCTTTCTCCAGATCATTAATAAATAAGTGGAATAGGCTTGGTCCCAGGACAGACCCCTGCAGGACACCACTAGTTATCTCTCCATTCTGAAAATGGACCATTAATTCCTACCCTTTGTTTCCTGTCTTTTAACCAGTTATCAATCCATGAGAGGACCTTCCTTCTCCCATGACAGCTTAGTTTGCTTAAGAGCCTTTGGTGAGGGACCTTGGGGTCTGATCCACAAGCCACAGAAGTCAACAGAATGGATCAATTTCCTACTCACCAGAGGTAAGAGGATTTTGTCAAGCCCCACTCATTGGAGCTGAAGAAGTGAGTGCTTGGAAGAGACTGGAAAGGTAAGAGGGAGTGGGCTTGGGGGGGCAGTGCTCCATTCCTGTGTTGGGGGAAATACTGGGGCTGGCATCAGTGACAAAGCTAAAGGGGTTGTGCTAAGGGTCTAGGAGAGAGATGGAGGCTGGACCCCAGCCATTCAGTGTCTGGGAGGCAAGCACCGCACTCTCTCAGATAGAACATGTTTTCGGGGCTGAGCACACACAGCAAAGGCTCAGCCTTGGCATCCACTTCCCTTCTGTTTCCCTGGGCTCTAGGGAACGAGATGTTTACTGCTTCCCCACAACCCCCTCCCTTCCCCCCAGGCTCCTGGGAAGAGGCAGCCTGCCAAGCTGCAGAAAGAATGTGCTCCTGCAGCTAGCGGGATGCTTGGTGGAGCAGGCGAGTGCTGCAAGCATTCCTGCAAGGGCCACCCCGAGGATCCCAGAAGGTACAAGGAGCAAGCTGGGCACTGCTAATCGCTGCTGCTTTCCTTGGGGAAAGTTCAGACTTTCCCCACCTGGCAGCAATCCCTTGGCTGGCAGAGACCCCTGGCCGGCACCAAGCTGGTGGAAGCTCCCCCAGGCCTTGCTAGGATGATTTACCTGCTGGGAGCGCTCACTCCCCATTGACACTGAATCCCTGTCTTAGTCTTTCAAGGGGTGTAGGCAGGTACCCTATCCTGAATCCCACGCTGGAGGCCCTTATCTATATGCTCCTCCAGTGGTTAGCAGGGGATTGGTTCTTCCTCATCCCTTCACAATAGCCTCCGGTGCCTGTGCCCCATCCCATATTGTCTCTCAGCCCCTCTGCCAGTTGGGCTCTTTCTGTGCCCATCTGGATTCCAGAGCTGCCCTGCCCTGGTGGAATTGGCAAGAGAAGGCCACAGAGATAGAAGGGCGAGCCCTTCCCTACCCCAGCTGCCCCATGGGGATAGGAACTCCACAGGCTCCGTATCACATCATCAGGAGCCGGCATCTTGCCGGGATCCCATGTAGGGGCCCCAAGTGCTGAATTTTTACCTTCTGGCTGCAGCATCACCTCATGTTACCTGAGCCAGCTTTGCTATTACAGGCCGGGCCACCCAGCCCGGCTTCCCCAGGCCCCGAGACTACAAACCCCATTCCCTCTGCTCTGGCTCTGGTTAGCTCCTGTGTGGAGCATTCAGGAACAGTAACAAGGCTCTAGGGAAGGGAGGACCGGACAGGTGAGCCCTGTGCATGACTCCCTCAACACCTTATTCCCCAGCCTCATGGACTCGACCATGCATTTGGCATGTGGGGCACACCTCTGTCTAACAGCCAGCACCCAAGTGCCCACACACACTGATCACTTCTGACTTGCACCCTGCCCTGTTGCTCCAGGCCTAGGCTCCCCATGAGTAGAGCCTACCAAATTCATGGCAGTCAATTCATTTTAGTCAATTTCACAGTCATTAGGATTTAAAAAATCATAATGTCATCATTTCAACTATTTATATCTGAAATTTCACAGTGTCGTATTTGTAGGGATCTTGACCAAATTTTGTGTGTGAGGGGGAGGTCATAAGGTTATTGTAAGCACAGCAGTACTGCTACACTTACGTCTGTGCTGCTGCTGGAGGGCACCACTGCTTCAGAGCTGGGCAACTGGAGAGTAGCAGCTTCTGGCCAGGAGCTCAGCTCTGAAGGCAGAGCTGCCACCAACAGCAGCGCAGAAGTATGGCCTGGTATGCTATTGCCACCCTTACTTCTGTACTGCTGCTGGTGGGGTGCTGCCTTCAGAGCTGGGCACTTGGCCAACAGTTGCCGCTCTCCAGCTGCCCAGCGCCGAAGGCAGTACAAAAGTAAGGATGACTGTACTACAACCCACCTACAATAAACCTGTGATCCCCTGCAACTCCCTTTTGGGTCAGAATCCTCAATTTGAGAGAGGCTGGTTTCCCCATGAAGTCTGTATAGGAGGTGGGAGGAATGTAAGGCCCAGGGGATGTATGTGGCCCCTGGTTTGCCTGATTCTGGTCCCAAGGCTCAGGGTCCCCCTCCAGCATTGGGCAGCATGCGCTGGTGCTCCAGTCCCCCTGCTTCTCACATGTGTGTGGCCCTGACTGATTTTTAACAGCTGGCGGTTCACTCTAGGGGCCGCGCTCCCCTTGCACGGAGGGGGCAGGGGGCGAGAGACTTTACGCACTTCCCACCCCCATACCAGTCAGAGTCTGTGGGCAAGGAAGCACAGGAAGTGCACTGGCCCCGCCCCTTCTGGAGCGGTCCGGGGCCATTCAGAAATTTGTGAATTGGCCCTCCTTCAAAAATTATTGCCCACCCCTAGCCTAAGATGTCTGCTAGAAACATCTAAGAGTGAAAGGAGGAAGGATCGGGCCCAAGCTAGGAGGCTGCCTGACTTGTGAAAGAGATGGGTAGAAGAATTCGCATGTCACAAGTTTCTTAGTGCATTAGGATTAGCTGACATGTTTTGTTTATTTTAATTTAGTAACTTACTTTGATCTGTCTGCTTTCACTTGCAATCACTTGAATCCTACTTATTATACTTAATAAAAACACTTGTGTATTATCAAGCCCAGTGTAAATAATTGTTACCTGAGGCAGGAGCAACCACTGTGCATCTCTCTCTTTCATTGATAAAGGGGGTGAACCGTATGAGCTTTCTTAGTGTAAAACTTTTATACAGAGTAAGACTGATTTATTCGGGGTTCTAGTTCTCTTTGGGGGTTGTGTTGCTGGGTGCTGTCAACAGCCTGATAGCTCCCCAGAGCTGAGCTGGTTCAGTGTGTGTATTGCTCTGTTGGGGGGTCGGAAACCAACTCTGTGCCTTGGCTAGGGGAGACCAGAGCTTCTGGCCCAGCAGGACAAGGAGATAGGGAGCCCCTGAGGGTCAGTGGCTTGATCAGCACATTCAGTGACAACGCCAAGGGAACTTTTGTGATCCAACTTGTCACACTCCACATAATCCATCAAGGATTAAAAGGGGACAGTCGTAAGGACCCAAGCTAGTCTTCAGTGAAATTCCCAAAGGAGAGGAAAGATCAGACTGTCCCATCTACTTTGACCAGCACTACACGTGCAGCGGGAAGCTGTGCTCTTATCTCTCACTTCCATTGAGCATGCTGATCCAGGTGCACCTAGGACAAACAGCCCTGACCTCACGTTGCTTGCAATCAGGGTTGCCAACCCACAGAAATTTCATTTATGGACAAAATGGGAAAAATTTACGGACAGACAAATTTTTTAATGAACATAATTTTTATACTATGTTAAGACAACATAAATGGCCAAAAGTGAAAAGTAATTATTGTCATTCATACATCAATGTGCTGACGCTAACTCGGCAGGATAATGTAAATGATATCATATGGATCACGTGATTCACGTTACATCACCTCAACCATTGAATAACCATTAAATAAACAACTAACATGTCCTATTTCCACTGCTCCACAGTAAATGGCTGAAGCAGCACAGAAGAAATTTTATTGCTATAGAATAATTGCTGTTTTTTGAAATTTTATTGCACTTTTATGAAATTTACGGACACCTACATTTTTTACAGACTTTACGGACATGTCCAATTTTGGCTAATTTTTTATGGACTGTCCGTGAATTTACTGACAGTTAGCAACCCTGCTTGCAATCCAAGTTACCCTGGGAATACCAGCTCAGAAAGCCTAAGGAGTAGTGAGAGGAGAAATTAAGGCAATAGGCACCTCATTCGCTTTGCTGCCAGTACTAGTGGTTGTGCTGCATTAACTCCCCTTGGGAGCGCCCTGCTATGGGTGTGTAGCCCACGGAGCTGGGGGGAGGAGAGGCAGGGCTCCATGCACACACAAGAGGGACTAGGGGAGTGTCCGTGCTTGAACGGGTGGAAGGAGATGGCTTGGCATGTCCCACCCCAGGGAGAGTGACCAGACCCACTCTGCTCTGTGGGAGACAGCCACACTCACCAACTCGAGTTTCTCCTTCATCTTTTGGAGGCCCTCGGTCGTCTGGAAATTAGCCGCCTTCATGCCGCTGACTTCATTCAGCAGATCCTGGAACAAAGCCATGGCCTGAAACAGACAGCGAGTGAGTTTAGGGCCAGAAGAGCACCTAGTACACCACATTCAGAGAGACGGCTCAGAGGGGCAGCAGGGTCTGGCAAATCGAGCAAGGAGCCATCATACCTGGCACTGCCACTGCCCGGCTGTGTGACCTGAGGCAAGGCACCTCCCCTGTCTGTCTCCATTTCCTTAGCTTTATGATGAGCAGAGCCAGGGGATGGAGTCCCTTAGACAGGCTCTGGCAGCCAGTGGAGTGTGGGTGGTGGTGAGGGACTTGCCAGAGAGCCAGTTTAAACATAGAGCCTGAGGCCAGAAGCTCGCAGAACAACACAGAAGCTACCCCGGAAGCATCCGTCCCAGCAGGGAGCTGGACGCTGGGAGTTCTCCTTTGGCTCCCCGGGTAAATAAAGGCTGTGTTAAGCTTGGCAGCTCCAGGCAGACCTCTCAGCTAGACTAACTGAACGAGTTAAATGAAAACACCAGCCTGGGTCCACCCCAAGTGCCTTTGCAGACGGGCGGGGGGGGGGTGTCAGCGCATTGGGTGCCTAACTGAGTGCGGAGAGATCAAGTGCAGACATGCCCTGAGGTCTATGCTAGGACACCAGCACGTGAGAACATCTGCTGCTCATTCGCCTGCCGCCGTCATTTCAGCTTGGGCCCTGCAGGCTTCTCCTTCCAGATTTGGGCACTATCCTGCCCTTCTCCCTCTGGCGCTGTTTTCACGCCCACACGGCACCCTTATTCTGTAGCTTTTGCCACAAGACCTGCCTCTGATACATAAATGCTGGGATCACACACTGCACTGATGCCGTGCTCTACAGCTGGTGCCAAATACCAATGCAGGGACTTAGCTGTTCATTGGCTGGACTTGGCTTGTTCATAGAGTGCACAAGACCACATCACAGACTCAAACCAGCACTCTGGTTTCATGGTTGGAGCAGGAGGGGGGGAGGGAGATCTGGGCTGTGCCGCTATTTCACCAAATGGCTTGCCAAAGGTCACAATCTCCCTGTGCCTCAGTTTCTTCATCTGTAAAATGGGGATAGCAACATTTACCTACAGCTGCAAGGCAGTGATGTTTGGAAAGTGCTTTGAGATCAGATGGAAGCTGCTGGGACATTGCAAAGTTATGCTGTGCTAAGTTGCTTGGATGGATACATGCCTCTCCTTGGAACTCCAGCATGCGAGGGTTCTTCCCTCTCAATCCCATTAGCCGAGGCTCTCAGCTGTGCAGATCTTTAGTAGAAAATCGATCAGGCTCAACCATTCCACTGGCCATGTTATTAATAAGCAACATTCTATAAAAACACCATGCATCCACATAGCAGTGTTCAGTGGGGTGTGTTTCTGATATTTACACACAGTCTCACCTCCCGGCCAAACACAGATGCGTGGAAGGGAACATCATACCCAAAGAATGCCTCCAAAGCAGGAGCAATTGCTGCAGGACTAGGGAAAGAATAGAGCCACAAGATTAAAACAAGTCCCTGCTGAATTATTCATCCCTTCATGCAGCGTATTGGGAGGGAAAAGGAGCTTCTCTGATGAGATAATCCTTACAGATGGGCAAAATGAAGCACAGAGAAGTCAGATGACTTGCCCACAGTCATATGATGATCAGTAGCAAAAGCAGGAATGGAAGCCAGGTGTCTGGACACAAGTTCTAACCATTAGAGCCCCCTGTCTCCCCGTTTGTGCTGAGCACTTCTGAAGATTGAAATGGTCAAATATTAGATACACAACTATGACCAATGTGCTATTAAACAACAAGAGCATCTGGAAAGTGACATTCATTAGGGCTGGAGGGGTTTCCATGTACTCAAAGTGGTGAGCAGTTACCCGCATGAGTAGTTTATTTATCCTGGGCAGGTCTTGGCTGGCCCTATGCATCCTTAAGCCCTCAAAATAAGACAAGCTGTACCCTATTGCAGGGACTTACAAACTGGCCTCAGAACACCTGGCAATTCCAATCTCCTGATCAGAAACTGGTCCCCATGATTTCTCAGCACCTCACACTGATCATCCCACTGAAGTTTTGCTTCCATTAGCTCAGCACACGTCAGATCAATCCACAAAACCATTTAAAAAAAGGCAACAGCGGGCCCAGTCCTGAAAGGTGCTGAGTGTTCTCAACTCCCTTTGGCTTCACTGTGGAGGCTCACTCAGTAGCCAGCTGCAGGATCTCCGTACCTCACTGAATGGGGATCTTATTTCCTAGCTAAAACGCTGCTCTTGGGTCAAACTTATGGCAACCCTGGTATACACTCAGAAGACTCAAGGTGTCAGCACTGTATTCGGATCGATGGAGAACACTGAATTTCTCACACACACTGGATCATTCAGGGGGTGAACTGGAAACCAGCTCCCACAGGTCAAGATGGGGATACTTTGTTTTTTTATTTAACATGACCCCCCATGAAGCAGCACTGGCAAATAATTAAACATTTACAGCCTGTCATATTGGGTTGCAATATCTGCTGCATGAGCCTCTGAGCTGATTTAGTGCTCTGAGAAAGGGCTGTTTATCAGGCTCAGCAAAGGCTCATTATCTCATCAGAGAAGTTCCTTTTCCCTCCCAATACACTACATGAAGGGATAAATAATTCAGCAGGGACTTGCTTTAATCTTGTGGCTCTACTCTTCCCCTAGTGCTGCAGCAATTGCTCTGGAGGCATTCTTTGGGTATAATATTCCCTTCCTCCACATTTGATCATTATCCTAAAGACAGCCAGCTAGCTTTGCAGCATGGCTCCTTAGGCCAGTGGTCACCAACCAGTAGATTGGGATCTACTAGTAGATCTTGGAGCCTCTGGCAGGTGATGCTTCCTTCCTGATGTGGGAGCCAGATCCTTCCCTTGGGCAGCTTGGTGTTGGATGCCCAGCTGCTGCCTGGGTGGGATCCACCCCACCACCCTGTGCTCCTGAGGCTGATGCCCTATCCCTAAGTTCACTGGAGATCTCACCCCACCTCCAGAAGGTCCCTTTTCCTACTTTACACACATGCAAGAGCCAGCTGCTCCTGGGGGGGTGACCTTGAACCCACCACCCTGTGCTCCAGACTCTGATGCCATATCCTCTAGGGCACTCCAGAGCCCACCCCACTGCCCCCATCTTCAGCACATCCTTTATCCTGCTTTCCAAGTACTTGAGCCAGCTCTATCCCTGGGGCAGGCTGTGTTGGCTGTCTGGCTACTCCTGGGGTAGATAGGACTCAAGCCCCCAACCCTGCACTCCCCAAGCAAATGCTGTACCCCCTAGTCCACTCCATAACCCACCCCACCTCCTTACCTTCAGAGGGTCCTTTAACCTGCTTTCTTAATGCAGGAGCCAGGTCCATCCCTGGGACAGCCCGGCCACTGCCTGGGTGGGTGGGATTGAGCCACCAACCTGTGCTCCAGAGGCTGATACCCTATTCCTGAGTTCACTGGACATCCTACCCCTCTTCCCCATCCTTCAGAAGGTCCCTTTTCCTGCTTTACAAATGCAGGAGACAGCTGTCCAGCTGCTCCTAGGGGGGGACCTAAAACCCACCACCCTGTGCTCCAGATTCTGATGCCGTATGCCTTAGGGCGCTCCAGAACCCACCCCACTGCCCCATCTTCAGCAGGTCCCTTATCCTGATTTCCTAATGCAGGAGCCAGCTCCATCCCTGAGGCAGCCTCTATTGACTGTCTGGCTATTCCCAGGTTAGAGGGACTCAAGCCCCCAACCCTGTACTCCCCAGGTAAATGCCCTATCCCCTTGTCCACTCCACCGCCCTACCTTCAGAGTGTCCCCTCCCATACTCTGAACCCCTTGGCCCAAGACCAGAACCTGTATCCCAATGCCCTACCCCAAACTGGTGAAAGTGAATAAGATTCAGAGAGGAAGGGGGATGGAGTGAGCAGGATGAGGCCTCAGAAAAGGCGTGGAGCAGGGGTGGGGCCTCAGAGAAGTGGGGGAAGGAAGCTGGGCAAGGGTGTTTGGGTTTGAGGTAGATCTTACATTGCACTTAAATTGAAAGAGTGATCTTGTGGTTAAAAAGGTTGGCGACCACTGGCCTAGGCTGTGCTGTGCTGGGCATGAGCAAGACCCATGCTGGTTGGTCTCCATGACAAAGTCTGCTCCCCACGCTAGTCTAGACCAGACAGTCTCAGCTAGCGCTCCCTGTTATAGTGTCTCTTAAATGTCGTTCTGTGCACCGAGGCATGTGTGGATATGCACCACCAGCTGACACGCATGCCGCCGCCTGTGTCAGCTGAACAGCATTTGAATCTCTCCTGGGCAGCTGCCCAAGAGCTCAGATTACAGGGAACACTGGTCCCAGCTTCTGAGACTTGCTAATTTCAGCCAACCATTCTGTCAGAGAACTCTGCTAACAAATGGGGGCAGCATTCACCTTCCCATACTGCATGAGGCCTATGCATCACCGAAGGCAGGGGTGGAGAACCTAAGGCCCAGGGGTCAGATGCGGCCCCTGACTTGCCTGGATCTGGCCCCCGAGGCTCAGGGACCCCCCCCCTAGCACTGGAGCACCTGCGCTGGTGCTCCAGCCCCCTTCCACTCCACCGTAGGGCTGGAGCACACAAAATTACTAGCCTGGGCCCCCCAGGCTGTGGGGTGGGAGGGGAATGTGGGGAGAGTCTCTCTCCTGCTCCATCGGGGGCCATGTCAATAAGGGGTTTGTTTTGTTTTTTTATTTCTCACTTGTGTGCGGCCCCCGACTGACTTTTCTGCAGGTCAGTGACCCCCGACCCAAAAAAGGTTCCCCAGCCCTGACCTAAGGCCTCAATATGAGGCATAGGTGATGCAAGTCCTGTTGCCCCAGGGTCCTGTGTACAGGAGAAAGGAAGGGAAATCCATTGTCCAGTCCCAGATGGAGGAAGGGAGGAAGGCTGGAGGGGGTGAAATGTAGGAACTGCAACAACAACCTTGTTGAGCTCCCTGTAAACCCAAAATCCCTCCCCCCGGACTCATGCTGGACTGCGATGGGAGCTGGAAGGGCAGAACATTTTCAGCAAGGACAAATCTACAGCAGTCAGCATCTTGCTGGATGTTCAAGGGAGAAGCTGGAGGAGAATGAGCACCTGATCCTGAGAGGCACTGAAAGCTGTGGACAAGGGGGCACAGCACCTTTGTCTGTCTTTTTTTTGTTGTCAATGTCTGTTTCATTCACAGGCATGAGGGGCATGTGGGTGGGGGAGAAGGTGTCTGCTAGTGCATTAAGCCTCTGTCTGGAGGGTGATGGTTGCTGCCCCAGGGGGTGGGTCTTGAGCCCTGGGCTGCAGAGGCAGATGTCTTAGCCATTGTGCCAGTGGAGGATCCACCCCATCTCCCCTGCTTTCAGGGGCCCTCTTATCCTTCCTACCTTCCAATGGTGCCATCTCTAGCTCTGTAGAAGGGGGGGGGGTGGCTGCTCCCAGGGCAGGCAGGACTCCCAACCCTCAAGCCCAGGCAGCAGATGCCTTATCCATTACACCACTGGAGGACCCACCCCACTTTCAGGGGCCCCCTTATCCTTCTGACCTTCCAGTGTTGCCAACTCCATCTCTCGTGAAACTGGTGGTGGCTGACTGCAGGGGGGCAGGACTCAAACCCTCAGTGTCCCCCTTAGCCACCACACCAGCTTCCTCAACCCAAGCCTTGGGAGTGTGGTGCCTTATGCCACTGGAGAATGTGTCTCAACTCCCTCTCTTCAGGGGCTCCCTTATGCTTCCTACACTCTGTCTGTGCCCTGCAGAGGGTGGTGCTGGTAGTTGCCCTCAGGGCAGGTGGGTCTCAAGCCCTGCCTTGGGGGTGTGATGCCCTATCCATTGTGGCACTGGAGGACCTGCCCACCTACATACCTACCTTCAAGATCTCCCTTATCTTCCCTCTCTTCCAATGGTGTCAACTACATCCCTTGGGAATCTGATGGTGGCAGTGCTCAGTGCCCCCACCTCCAGCCCTTGGGAAGCGGGGGGTAGCTGCCCTCAGGGCAGGCAGGACTCCAACCCTCACCCCCCCTCCCCTACCTTCAGGGGCTCCCTTATCCTCCCTACCTTCCAATGGTGCCGGTTTCAGCACTCAGGTATCCGACTCCAACCCTCAGCCACCACCAGCTTCTGGAGCCCTCAACCCTGGGCTTTGGAGGCAGGTGCCTTATCCATTGCACCACTGGACAAGCTACTCCATCTTCCAACCTTCATGGGCCCCCTTATCCTTCCTGCCTTCCAATGGTTTCAGCGCCACCGCTCTGAGAGGTGGCTGTGGCTGTTGCTGCCCTGGGGGGGGGGGGGAAGGGGGGCGGGACTTGAGCCCTCAAGCCACCTCACCTCCTTAACTTCAGGGGCTCTTCTATCTTCTGAGTCTTTCAATGGTGTCAGCTCTGTCCCTTAGGAATCTAGTGGTGGCAGTGCTCCAGGCAGGCAGGTCTCCAACCCTCAATCCCCCAACCTTCAGTAGCTACCTTATCCTTTCTACATTCCATTGGTGCCAGCTCCAGACTTGGGGAATCTGGTGGTGGTGCCTGCTGCCCCCAACAGGGAGGGTGGGACTTGAGCCCTCAACCCCAGGCTCAGGAGACAGATGCCTTATCCATTATGCCACTGGAAGACCCACCTAACCTCCTGGGGCTCCCTTATCCTTCTGGCAAGCTCCATCCCTCTGGAGGGTAGTGGTCACTGCCCAGGGTGGGTGGGTCTCCAACCCTAAACTGTGGAGGCAGACACCTTCTCCATTGAGCCACTCCACCTCCCCAGTTTCAGGGGCCCATTTATCCTTCCTATATTCCATTGGTATCAGCTCCAACTCTCAGCCCCCTTATCCTTCCCATGGTGCCAGCTGCATCCCTCTGGGAGGTGGTGGTGGTAGTGGTGGTGGCTGTGCTGGAGGGTGGGACTTGAACCCTCAAACCCAGGAGGCACATGCCTTATTGATTACACTGCTAGAGGACCCACCCAACCTCCCTAACTTCAGGGGCTCCCTTATCTTGCAAATAGGGTTGTCAGATGGTTGAAACAAAAATACCAACCCCCCCCACCAAAAAAAAAATGGAAAAAATTCTGTTGAAGGGGAAAAAAAAGGGAGGGAGACCAAAGTTGTTGAACAAAAAACAAACAAACAAACGGGACTCCAAGGACTTATTAAGCCAAAAAAAATTAAAATAAAACAGCTGTTTAAAGTGAGTGCAGGGATAGGAATGGTTGAGCACTAAGACCCAGGGGAAAGCATTACTTCCCCTAGGTCTTTTGGCTGGCAGCCATTTTATGCTGGCAGCCTTGGGGAACCAGGTAAGCATGGGGGCTGGGGTTGGGGGGCTGGGGGGTGTTGGGAGCTGGGAGGGGGTTTTGGAGGGGGAAGGCTGGGTGCTGAGTGTTTGTAGGGTTTCCAGGTACCCTGCATTTTTTCCTCCTGGCTGGGGAAAAATTCTGAAAATACTGGACATTTGAGGTGACTGGTATTCTCTGAATGTTTTTACTGGACAGGAACTGAAAATGCTGGACTGTCTGGGTGAATACCGGACACCTGGCAGCCCTACTTGCAAGTCTTTCAATGATACCATTTTCATCCCTTGGGGGGAGGAGGATGGTGGCTGGGACTCAAGCCCTCAGTTCTGTAGGCTGGTGCTGTATCCATTATGCCACTGCAGGAGCCTCCCCACCTCCCAACCTTCATGGGCCCCTTTATCCTTCCCACCTTCCAATGGTACAAGCTCCATCCGCTAAATTCTTCAATTAAGGGATTAGAAAGGTCACAATCCACACTGAGGAGCTTCAAAAAGTCCTCTGGCAAAACTATGGACTTAAGATGCTGGTGGTTTCTAAGAGGACAGCAAGCAGAAAAACCTCCAGCATTTGCACCCCGGCCCTTGCCCCCAGCCCTCCACACATACTGAACTGCCACTTGAGCAGCCCTCCATATTTAGCTCTATAACCAGCTTCCTTCGGAGTCAGCTTCTCCAGGCCATGCAGCAGTTTTCTGTTCTTTCCCCAGTTCCTAGTTTGTAACTGTTCTGGCATGAAGGAATCCAAAGCTGATCCCAGGGTCCCAGATGGGGTTGTGCTATTGCTGCCTATTCCATTATGTCTTTGTCCTTTCTATGGTCTTACTGCATTGATGGTCCAGGACCGCACTGCCAGGGTATCCCATGAGTTGGAATGTGCAGAGCCCACTCTAAGAAGTTATTCTTTGTGCACTCATAACAGGCCACTTTTCTTACCTTCTCTTTACCCCTCCCATCCCAGCTTTGGATTGCAATATAGATACTCCCCTTCCAGGGGAGAAAATCTCCAGGGCTTTCCCCTAATGAGCCTATGCAACATAGTGGTATCCTTGGCCTTAGATTCGAAAGGTGGGTCCCTGCCCCACACAGTTTCATCCTCCTGCCTCCTGGAATGGCAACATTACAGCTCCTCCTGACTGGGAGGGGGAAATAACAAAGCTAGGATGTGAACTCCTTTCAGGGTGCCCCAGGCTACAAGAGGACAGCAGACATCATGGAGATGATGCTATTTACCTACAAGAGGAAGGGTTCAGACTACAGTAACTTAGACACAACAGCTATGTACCTGTGCCATGGTGAATCTAAGTGCAGGTAAGTCAGGGGACAGAGATGGGCAAACGTATCATTCCCTGGCTCACAAACCTACCCCATCACATGGCACTACCTTCATCCAGCAAAAGCACACCTGGCAATACAGCTGACATGATTTCAATGAAGTCCCTCTCTTCCCTCCCCACCCCACCCTCAATGGAATCTGTGAGTGTGATCTGACTGCAGGATATCACCCCCACCCCGAGAGACGAGGGTCTAATTTCTTTGAACAGTATTGGAGTTGTGGAGCAGAAAATGCCACTTGTATCTAGAGTGGGAGAAATGAGGGTACAGGTAGCGAGCAGGAACAGGGAAATACTGTGGAGGCTCTGCCCCTGTGCAAGCTCTCACACACCTGGCGGAAGGGGCGAGAAGCAACAGTGGGACCCAGGGGGGCTGGAGCAGCTGCCATGAGGCCTAGGATAATGCCAGGGAGCCAGGAAGCAGGGAGTGGAGTGGGGATGGAGTGTGGCAGGGAACAGGTAAGAACCCCTAGAATCCTCTTTCCCAGCTTAGAGCCAGTTGCCAAGTGTTGCTATCTCGCCTCACTTCCTCTCCTATCCCTCTGCCCCCCACCTACTTGCACCTCTAATGTTTCCCTAGGCCTAAGGATCTCAAAGCATTTCACTATATTGAATTAAGCACCCCAACCACCTGTGAGGCAGGTCAGTGATCTCAGCCACAGGTTCCAGATGAGGACACTGAGGCACAAAGCAGCAAAGAGCTGGATTTTTAGAGGTGCTAAGAACCCACAACTCAAGCTGAAGTACAGAGGAGCTGTGGGTGCTTAGTGTTATTGAAAGCAAAGTCCTTGAAGATTTGCTAGAGGTCACATAGGAAGACTGTAGCATAGCAGGAAACAAAGCACACAAAACCATTCAGCCCCTTAAAAACATACAGTGCAACTGGCAATCAGGGCTGACAAGAGGAGGAAGGAACAAAGATACTGGGGCTCCAAACTGGAGGGTGGGGGTAAATGACTAATTCTTGTGTAAATAAAAAGCGAGAAGAGTAGGGCCCTAAAACATGATGCAGTGAGGTCCCCAAACTTCTCTCAATGGGCCTTTCACAATTCAAGGGTAGTTCCTTTGTCATCTAACCAAAGTTTACACAGACCACAGACAAAGGACAATAGAAGGTCACAGTCTCTATATTCTCTAGACTGGAAATAAGATGAATGCAAACAAGAACAGCCCTTTGTTAAAACTATGGCATGAGTTAGACAAGCAATACCCCAACCTTTTCCATCCATCACTTTAATTAAATGGGTAGCAGCAATCAAGACTTTATTTCTCTTGCAACCTTAGAGGAATCAGTGCAAAGGTTTCATTAATTTTACAAGAACACAAGTCACAGCTGTAATAAGACCTGTGTGATACCTGGTCATGGTTTTCCTTATTATCCTGCTTTGAAAATACATGCTAGATCACAACCCCCTAAACAACATGCAATAGAAATAACACTGGATATGACACATATAAGAGGTAATGGAGGCTGGCCCTGGAGATTCAGATATTTCCTTTCTTATAGTTTAGCTCTAATCCTAAACAACACAGGGACAGGAAAAGACTGCCACGTGAGAGACAAAGTGGGAGAGGTAATACCTTATTAGACCAACATCTGTTGGTGAAAGAGAAGATTCCTAGCTACACAAAGCTGTCTGTTTTTCATACATTCACACAAACTTTAGACCCTAACTTACCATAGTTTTGCACAAATTTGGAGTCTTGTTGCTTATTACTGAAAATTATTTATATCAAACTATAAAATAAATAAAATACCACCACCAGGCACATATACAGAACACAGGGATGGTATGAGTGCTGTACAAGGAATTTAAAACAGACCAATTATCTACCACATTTCCTCTTGGGATCCTTTCTAAGGGTGGATATTCACTCAATTCTCTAAATGAGTAGATGAAGGGTAAAATGACTTGACCAAAGTAGCACAGCAAGTCAGTGGCAGAGACAAGGCTATCACAAGCATCTAATCATTCTCATATATGGGTTTGCCCCACTGGATGTGTTGCCCCTTTACAATTTAAGGAACAGAAAGATTTACCTTGGAGATGCCGTTCTCATTAGCTTCTATCTTTTTCTTCATCTGCATCATTTGCCACATGTCAGCCACAGCAGATCCATTTGGAGAGCCACTTTTGGTCCTCTCCAGCAAGTCTGTCCCAGAAGGCAATTTTTCCAGGGCAGCCATTTGCTTCTCAAGCCCTTGAACCTGTTCCCCTATCTCATGGACCTCTGACTTCACCTCGTTCATCTGAGCCTCCACACCATGCACATGAGCTGCCATCCCAACCACCTGAGCCTCCACCCCAATGACCTTCTTCTCTAAGTCAGCATAGACTGAGTCCTTCATCTCTTTCTTTGGCATGGCTTCCTGGAGCCTAGGTTTCTCTTCACGCATCTCCGCTATGACATCCTGGAGGTTGAGTTGTTTAATGATGGCATGGAGCAAAGTGTGGAGGGCATTAAAATTAACTGCCCCAACCTCTGGTGTCCCTATGGAGAGGTCAGCCAATTCTGCCAAGCTGAGCAGAGCCATTCCCCGTCCCTGATTTTAACTCCTGCCCAGTATCTGATGCTGTTACCTTTTCATGCAAACATAAAGCTATTTTTTCCCAAAATAGATAGAATGATTTGAGCCCAAGGACTCAAATAAGTTTCTCTTCTTTACACTGTGAGTGACTAAGCAAACAGCTAAAATCAATACAAGCTGCTAGATCTTCCCACAAGTCCTGCTCAGCTGCACACTCCATCGAACAGGAATTTTCCTTCCAGGGATTTTTCCTCCGGTCTTTTAAAAGTTTCCTATTTATTGACTCCTACTGTTCTGCAACCTGTCTATGCCTGAGCCTCTTGCGCCTCCCCCCAGGCCTCTCTCTCCTAGGCTAATGCACCTGTCTCACACACCTGCCGCTGCCATGCCTGACTATAGCCAGAAGCAGGGCTCAGGCTGCTGGCAGCCCAGCACAACCATCTCCACTGGAACACCCCCCACCCCCTGGCTCACACCCGCCCCTTTCGCCATGCCATTGGCTACCTAACACACCGCCCCGCCGCCGGATTGGCCACATTGGCTGTCCATGTGCCTTTGTTTACATCAGCGGATTCTGACGGCTACATGGCAGTGTCTGGAGTTGCTAGGCAGGGATGCAGCGCCCCCTAGACGTTCTGTGGCTCATTGCGCCTAGGGAAATAGTCCCGGTGGTATATAGAGGGCTGCTACCTTGTAGGAATGTACTACCGGTAGCACTCTCTCATTGGTAGGAACGAGGGAACTGCTCCTGTAAGAAACTGCAGTGGTGCCCCCACCAGCCCTGAGTTTGCCCCAGCACCGATTCTCGGCCTGTCTGCAGCCGCTTCACCCCCTTGCCCAGGCAATTTTCACCCCTGCCTCTGTTTAATCACTTCCCCCCCATTTTCAAACCCCTTTAAAATTTAGTAAGGAAAAAACGTATGCATAGTAAGGGAAGGGAGAAGGGCAGTGGCGTCAGCAGGTCTATTAAGCATGCTTAGTGCCTCTGCGTTGAGTGAATTATGAAAGCCACTGATGAGCTAGCCCGTTTGCAACGCATACCTTGCGGCACTAGGAAAAAATGGTTACTTACCTTGCGTAACTTGTTCTTCGAGATGTGTTGCTCGTGTCCATTCCATGTAGGCGTGAGCGCACCACATGCGCACATTGTCAGAAAGCTTTTTCCCTTAGCAGTACCCACTGGCCCTGCAGGGGAGCCCCCTGGAGTGGGGCTGCTATATTGGCTAATATATACCCTGCTGGCCCCTCAGTTCCTTCTTAGCAAACTACTCCAATGAAGGGGAGGTAAGTGGGATTTAGAATGGACTTGAGCAACACATTTCATAGAACAGTTACAAAAGGTAAGTAACCATTTTTCTTCTTTTTTAATTCGAGTGATTGCTCATGTCCATTCCATGTAGATGACTCCAAAGCAGAAACCCAGAAGGCAGGGTCAGAGTCTTAACCTTCCACGGAAAGAACAGCCCTACCAAGTGCAGCATCTTCCCTAGCCTGAAGAGCCAGTGCAAAATGGTTGGCAAAGGTGTGGACCAAAGACCAATGTGGCTGCCCTGCGGATGTCCAGGATGGGCACCTGGGCCACAAAGGCTATAGAGGAGGCATGGGCCCTAGTGGAGTGAGCCATTCGGGGGGAAGCTGGCAACCCTGCCAAATCATTATGACCTTGGATACAGGAAGTGATTTATGATGAAATCCTCTGACTGGAGACCAGCTGACTCCATAGCCTCTCCACAACTGCTACAAACAACTGTGGGGACTTAGGGAAGGGCTTTGTCCTGTCTAAATAACAGGCTGGTGCCCTTCTAACATCCAGTGTGTGCAAGGCCTATTCTTTACCAGAGGCATGGGGCTTGGAGCAAAACACTGGAAGGAAAATGTCCTGAGAGACATGAATCTGAGACACCGCCTTAGGCAGAAAAGCTGGGTGAGGGTGGAGCCTGACCTTGTCCTTGAAAGAAAAAAAAAAAGTATAAGGAGGGTCTGAGGTGAGCGCCCTAAGTTCTGACACACATCTGGTCAACGTGATAGCTACCAGGAACACCACATTCCAGGACAGATGTAGTAGTGAACACCAGGTTCAAAAGGGGGCCCAGTAAGCTTAGTCAAAGCCAAGTTGAGATCCACAGTGGAACAGGTTGTCAAACATGCTGGTAAAACCTCTCCAGTCCCTCAAGAACCAGTAGACCATGGGGTCTGCAAAAAGTGTCTTTCCCTGGGAGCCTGAGTGGAAGGTGGAGATTGCCTCCAGGAGGACTCTAACAGAGGAGGACAGCCCCAGGATCCCCAGATCAAGGAGAGAGTCCAGGACCAGTCCGGGACCTGGGCATCCATGGAAGAAATCCCCTTCCGAGTAACCCAGATAGAGAAACGCTTCCATTTGGCCAGGTAGGTAGCTCTAGTGGAAGGCTTCCTACTCCCTAGCAAGACCTCCTGCACCTGTTCCGAGCATCGTAGCCATTGAGCTTCCAGGCCATGAGGTGTAGGGACTGCAGGTTCAGATGGTGAAGCCTGCCAAAATCCTGCATTCACGTCTGGATACAGAGAGGCTGCACTTGGCCTCTCGAGGAAGAGGCTCAGAAGAGAAGTGAATCAGTGCAGCATCCACCACATTGGCACTGTGAGGGAAGCCCCAAACCACCAAGCCCTCAGGATCATCTTTGTGTACCAGGGGAAATGGGGGGAATGCACAAAGCAGACCCTTCGGCTAAGGGGTGAGGAGGGTGTCCCCCAGAGACCCATGGCCGAGACCCATGAAAGATCAAAACTGGGAACATTTTCTGTTTTGGTGGGTCTCAAACAGGTCCAGGCAGGGAAACCCCTACACCTGCAGAAGATCTGAAGGGCCACATTTGCCCTGAAGGACCTGCTCAATTGGTGTGCCAGTGTGTTCTGGGTCCCAGAAAGGTAGGATGCTATCCGGTGAATACCCGCCTCAAAACACAGATCCCAGAGCTGGAGAGCTTTTAGACAGAGGAGAGGGGAGGGGAACAAGCACCACCCACTTGTTTATGTAGAATACTGTCGCTGTATTGTCAGACAGGATGAGAACAGTTCTGCCCGAGGTGGGGGAAAAACGCCTGACACACAAGGCAGACTGCCCGAAACTCCCTCACATTGATATATAAAGGAGAGTTCCTCCTGGGACCACATACCTTATGTCCTCATGTCCCCAACATGGGCTCCCCATCTGATGGCGGATGTGCCCATCACCAGCCAGAGGGATGGCAGGTGCTGGCAGAACAGGACTCCTGCGCAGACCACTTCCTCCTGGAGCCACCAGTCCAAGGAGTGGACACTGGGAAGGACCGTCGCCATTCTGTCCCAAGGATGGGAGGACAGGTTGTGTTCCTGAGCCAGCAACAGCTGCAGTGGGCGGAGGCGAAGCCTAAGCCTGGCACACTGCACCACGTATGTACAGACGGCCAAGAGCCCTAGAAGGCACATGCAGTTTCTGGCCATGGTCGTGGGAGATGCCTTCAAGGCTAGGATAGTGTCTCTGATGGACAAGAACTGGGACCTGGTCAGTGAGGCTGTGGCTAACGTTGAGTCCAGGTGAGCACTCGCTAATTCTGTTATCTGTGTGGGCGTAAGGGTGGATTTGGACACATTCACGAGGTGGCGTAGGTCTAAAAACAGATTCTGAACCAAAGAAATATGGGACAGCACCTGGTCCAGGGATGAGCCCTGCACTAGTCAAACGTCCAGGTACAAATATTCTTGGACCACACACTTCTGAAGGAAGATGGAGACTACAGACATGCACTTTTCAAAACTCGGGGGGCTGTAAGGAGGCTGAAGGGGAGGGTCTTATCTGGTAATGGTGCTGGCCCACAGTAAAGTGCAGGGACCTGTGGTGAGGGGCAATGGAAATGTGGAAGTATGTGTCCTTCAGATCAAGGGCAGCATACCAGTCTCTGAGATTGAGGGAGGGAACTACAGACACCAATGTCACCATCTTGAACTTGGTTTGGTGATGAAGACATTGAGGTCCTTGAGGTCCAAGATGGGCCAGAAGCCACCCTTCACCTTGGGAATCCTTGACCTGGAACTCCAAGGGGACCACTTCCACTGCTCCGAGATTTAGGAGCTGTTGCACCTCTTCCTACACGAGATGCTTGTGGGAGAGGTCCCTGAAGAGGGGGAGGCAAGGAGAAAGGGATGGCATAACCACTTCCTACCATCTCTAGGCCCAACGATCCAAAGTAATGAACCCTCAGGCACAGTAGAAAGGGGGTAAGCGGTTCAGGAAAGGATGAGAAGTGACTGGTAGGCTATCCTCAGGTGCAGGGCCTTCGGTTTTGTTGGAGGGGCTCGCCTCCCTGATGGGAAGAAGAGCAGGAACAGTGCCTATTGTTCCTGCCTTTTGCATTCCTACCCCTATGCCTGGAAAAATCTGTGTGGGCACTCTGCTGAGAGAGGTGTTTCTATTGGAGAAGGGAAGTCTCTGGGGGGCAGGAGTATAAACCCCTAAAGATTTTAGAGTAGCTCGTGAGTCTTTTAGGCTATGCAGATGGTGGTTGGTCTGCTCTGAGAAAAGACCGGGACCCTCAAAATCAGGTCTTGGATTGTGGTCTAGAGTGGAGTTTGGGAGGTACCCCAGACACCTGTAGCTACGAACTATGACAGAGCACCAAGCTTGTGGTGATAGTGTGGGCCACAGTGTCTGCTGAGTCCAAGGCTACTTGCAGGGCTGCTCAAGGAACCACCCTATCCTCATCCGATAGGGACTGAAACTCAGAGCAGGAGTCCTGAGGGACGAGCACCATGAACTTATCCATGGCAGCCCAGGTGTTATAAGCATAGCAGCTGAGAAACTGCTGGTTCATTATGCAGAGCTGAAGACACAGAAAGGTCCATTTTCTTTTCCTCCCTGTTTCTGGGAGTTGGGCTGGCTGACCCTGCCTCTCCCAGTGATTAATCGCTGTGATGTAGTGTCTATACATTGCTGGTTGCTGTGCTTGGGCTGTGGATGACCCCTGCTGGCCTCTGTCTGTAAGCACTGCCCAGTGGGGGGCACCTTGAGGGCCCCCATGACAGTCCCTGAACCGGTCCTACCCGTTAAGGGAAGGGACGGAACAAAGGAAGTGAGTATTGGGAGAGGGGGCAGTCTTTCGCTGGAACCATGAAGGGGACAGACTAAGGACGGGGCTGGGAGTCTAGGGGCCCAGGCACCCCACCTCAAGGGGTCTGAGGCATCCTGACCCAGACTCCTGTAGCCATATCACGTCTCTGCAGTGCTGTATCCTGGAGAAGCAATAAACCCTTTCTATTCTACTGACTGGTGGAGTCTGTTCTTGCTGCTCCGGGGCTGCAGGATCAGGGGGAATCCCGACTCGCGGTCACAATCGCTTGTACCACCAGAGACCCCAGGGGAGGATGAGAAAAGAGATGCTCATTACTCTCCTATGGCACAAAGTAGCACCTCTCCACCATTTTATCTGTTGGCAGGACGGAGGCTGGAGGCTGCCAGAGGGTCTTGGTGATTTTAGTCACCGTTTTGTTCAAGGGCAAGGCCACTTGGGTAGGGGTGTTGGCATTAAGGATATCAACAGTTGGATCTAAGTCCTCCAACCCGCTCAGTCTGCATCCCTAAACTCCAGGCCAGATGTCTGAGAAGGTCTTAGTACGACCTCGAATCCATCAGTGGTATTGCCCCTCCCAGGGCCTCATCCGGAGAAGAGGAGAATGACCCTTTCAGGCTGGCTTCTTACAGGTCATACCTCGAGAGGCGACCTGTGAGGCCATCGACAGCTGAGCTGGGGGAACCATGCTTGCCTCAGAGGCTAAGATTGCCCTGACATGGGGGAGCAGGCCATTGGGGTTGCTGATGGAGGAGCTCTGAGTCCCAAGTAGACCAACTCTGGTCTGGAGGGCCCTGCACCCTGGGCCTGGTGGTAAGCCCAGGGGGTTCAGACTGGCCACTAGACAGGAGCCTGCCACTGAGGTGGCCAGGGCAGCTGCACTGACTGAGCAGGAGCGAGCTGAGACAGCCAAGACTGCTGCACTGATTGTACTGAGGTACTCTGGTGTCGGGAGTAGGAGTGGTTCCTGGAGGTCTGGGACAAGGAAAACACTGATTCAGCCTCCAAGTCGATGGAATACCCTGAGGCAATGCTGTGGAGGCGGAGACCAGGGATTGATGGCCCGGAGTGTGATTGGCCATGGACTTGGGCTTCCCAAGATGGAGGTGGTGGCATTACGGAACTCGGTGCTGGGATTCCATGCCCCATGGAATGGTGTGTGGACTGGGCCAATGACAAGGATGGTGCCAAGCATGTGACCTGTGCCGGTGCTGCCTGATCGTGCTCCCTTGGGACCAGTGCTGAAGCACTCGGTACCGGGGTGTCAGTACAGGTCTGCTTGGAGTCACGGTCCCTCGTGGATCCAGAGACTGAGATCAGAGATAAAGTCAAGTCAGTTCAATAAGGTCTCTGATGCCACAAATGTATCTGGCGTCAAGGGCTCCAGCAGGTCCTCCTCCAGACTAGGATCTCTGTGCGGGCTGGCCTGGTGCCGATCCAACCTAGAGGACCCGAGTGCCAAGCCTGACGGTGCCACGTGCCACGACTGGGGCGCACTCCCGTCGTGCCCTTGCTAGGTCTCCATTTCTTCTGAGGCACTGGAAACTGCGACCGGTGCTGAGGTCACTGCAATGCCGGAGAGGCGCATGAATGGCTGGGTGCCTCACGCACCGAGGCCAAGGCACTCTGAGATGATGGTGCTAGACGGAGAGCTGCCTCCATAAGGAAAATCTTCAAGCAGGGCTCCCTCTCTCACTTGGTCTGCAGCTTGAAACCCCTGCAAATTTTGCAGGAGTCAGATAGGTGAGCCTCCTCGAGGCACTTCAAGCAGGCTTTGTGGGGGTCGCCACAGGCTTCTGGCACCTAACACAGTGCTTGAGGCCCAGGCATGCCCTGCTCCAGGTGACAGGGACGCGAAATGAGCCCCCAAGCTAAAAGCCAACTGTCTACACTAGGAAGAGAACTATTTACAAAAGATAAGAACAATTAACTGTAAAACACTAATTACAAGATAACAGATGAGAACTGCGAAGTCATGCTTGCAGAAGCAAGAGCAAAGCACATTACAACGACCATCACGGGTAAGAAGGAACTGAGGGGGTGGAGGGCCAGAAGGATTATATATTAGCCAATACAGCAGCACCAGTCCAGGGGACTCCCCTGCTGGCCCAGGGGGTACTGCTAAGAGAAAAACTTTCCGACAACATATGCATGCAGTATGCGCACACCTACATGGAATGAACATAAGCAATCACTCAAAAAAGAACCTGACTCTACTGACTGCAGCAGCTTGTTACTCTCCTTGAGCAGAACATAAGGAGTGAAAAAGAAAATGCGTTGCAGAAATACTCGGCGTGTCAGTGAACTCGAGTTATCCATACCAAAGCCAAAATGTATTTGTGCAAACTATTTTTACTTTGCATTACAGAACTTACTGACCCAGACCCTATTGTGCTAGGCACAGTGCAAACACAATTAGCCTCTGCCTCAAGAGTTTTATAGTCTAATTAAACAAGAAACAGAAGGTGGGAGAAACGGATACAAAAATAGCAGCATACGACTGGGAACAGAGGGGAAAAGAGATGAAGACCGTGACTATCCCAAAGCCACAGAAAGCCAGTGGCAGAGCTGGAAATTAAATCCTAGTCTCCTGTCTCACAGTCCAGCGCACTGAGCACTAGTCCATCCTTTCTCCCTAACGTTTACTCTTTTAAAAACCAAGTGTGTGGGGGGAGGTGTGTCACATAATTCACTAGCATTAATTTGATCAAAGTCAAAGGTTTCTCATGTTTCTCAGCACTGTAGAGACTCTACAATGTAAATCCAATTAATAAAACTTTGTTTAAAATAGGAATTGCCATTGGATCAGACCAGTTCATCTACAGTGGACCAATATACTGTCTCCCACTGGAGCCAGTGCCAGCTGCTTCACAGGAAATAGCCCTAAAGGGGTTAAATCTTCTCCAGGGAAAATTCCCCCTAGCTCCCAGAGGCTGAATTATGCCTCAAAATTCAAGTGTTCGTATGTTCTTTAAACATCCTATTGCTGGGTTTTGTTTTTGAATATTGTAACTCTCCATAGGCCTACCTGCCACATAAGTGCCCATTCAATCTATACATTTGCACTATTTTTAGGAAAGTGCCCTGAAACCTCAGTCAGAGGTGGTGTTACTGTGCTTGTATCCCAAGCACAACTTTCTCTGGCATGATGGGAACCCTTCCAGGGCAGAGGCCTGATATTATACCACTTGAAGTCAGTTTGTTGATTTCCATGGGCTTTGTTCAGGTCCTTTGCCTGCAGGGCTGGATAGTGTAGTTGAGTTTCTTCCAACACAGCTGTTCTCTCACACAGTAAAAATGATGCAGTTAGTGATGTGATGGGAAAAATATTTTCAGAGCCATTCCAACTATTTTCCTGGTTCCAAGCTCACTTGTCATTTTAATCTTACAACAGTTTTCCATGAGTCTGATTTGTGTTGCTATGTCAGTGAGGCCAAAAGGAAAGTTGTGATAGGATGTGCGTTCTTACAACCACTCAATCCAGGCCCAAGGGAGGGAGCAGTTATTTTGTGCACACATGGACTGACGGAACAGGTGTCATAAATATTGATAGGAAAGGGACTTCATCAGTTTTCCCCAAGACTTGAAGCGATTTGCTTCAGCACAAATAAAAGATGCACAGATGCCAACCCCATTCACACAGAGTATTACGAAATGAATGCAAGCCAAACACTCTATTTCCATATTACGTCAAGGCCTACAGGCTAAGATAAATCCAGGGGTGTGGGAGGGAAGATGATTATTTTCAGTGTATTAAAAAAAGTCAGTGGTTTTATCAGGACAAAGACTCAACCTCCAGCAGATGTCAGCACACCACATGAAATGGAGAACAACTCCCCATGACAGACTTATACTCCATGATGGAAAGCACTTACCTCCAGTTAAGAGCCTCTATTGTAATGTAACATTTAGTTTTGACAGCTGCTCTCTTGTAGCTCTCCCAAAATAAAGGGGGCAGGGGATACAGAGACTGTTTTCTCTGTTCTTCTGACAAGACTGCATAGCATAAAGAGGTAGCAGAAGGGGAAACTAACATCTTTCTACAAATGAGATTACATTAAGAATATATTTTTTTAAAAATCAAGCCAACCAATCTCATGTAGTCTTCAGTCCAGAAGTGTTTGAACCCAAACTATAGTTTAATGGGGAGCGTGTGAGAAAGGACAGGTGTTACTCACACAGTAACCGCATGAGCAGGCTTATAACAGCCTGAGCCACAACCTGCCTTTGGACATCACCTCTACCACCGCAACTTGGCTAGGTTCAAACACTTGATCTGAATTTCAGTAGCAGTGGTATATGGCCTCAGTCACCACAATAGCAGCACACCTTCCTAATGTTAATTAATTAGTTCTCTCAGCAGTCACAGGGAAGGAAACTCCCCTTTTACCATAAAGGAATGGAGGCACAGAGATTAAGTGTCTTGTCCAAAGTCACACATCCTAGCACAGGGTCCTAACCCTCTGGGTGAATCTTCCCCTCTTCTAACCTCCCCCATTACAGAAAGAATGTGGACACATTGGGGAGGGTCCAGTGGAGGGCAACCAAAATGACTACGAGGCTGGAGCACTTGACCTACAAGGAGAGGCTGAGGGATTTGGGCTTATTTAGTCTGCAGAAGAGAAGAGTGAGGGGGGATTTGATAGCAGCCTTCAACTTCCTGAAGGGAGGTTCCAAAGACGATGTAGAGAGGTTGTTCTCAGTGGTGATGGATGGCAGAACAAGGAGCAATGGTCTCAAGTTACAGTGGGGAAGGTCTAGATTGGATATTAGGAAAACTATTTCACTAGGAGGGTGGTAAAGCACTGGAATGGGTTACCTAGGGAGGTGGTAGAATCTCCATCCCTAGGGGTTTTTAAGGCTCAGCCTGACAAAGCTTTGGTTGGGATGATTTAGTTGAGATTGGTCCTGCTCTGGGCAGGGGGCTGGACTCAATGACCTCCTGAGGTCTCTTCCAGCCCTAGGATTCTATGATTACCTGGTTTATAGAAGTAAAAAATTGCTTTAAGGGCAGGAACCTTATAATATGCAGTAATCAGAAATAAAATAGCAGTAACTCAGGGTATTCTGATAGGGGAAGTGCCCCAAGCAGGCCTCTGGTCAGACTGGGAAGATAGCTCATACCACCATCACTTTGGGGAGTAGCCCCATCTACTTTTATATGATTTATGCTTCATTAGAAGGTGGGTTTTTTGCATTACTGTTTGTAGAGAAAAAAAACACTTTGCAGTCAGCCAACAAGTCCTCTTCCTATGATGGAAGTCAACCTGCCTGGAAAGTGTAATCGACTTTAGATGCCCTTTTGCCACTTGCCTGCATCTTATGCTGAACGTCACCTTATGTTACAATCATACCCATAAGCCCTACATTGTTTTTCTGTCCATGCAATGGAACATATTGAAGCCATCCTCCATGCAATAGATCTGCAGGCACAGCAAAGTTTCTGAACTGCCATTTGGTGGCTAGGCCAGAAAAGAGCTGCATTGTTGGCACAACTGGTCATGATCACACTGTTGCCTAATCCTTCCATACCCACCCACTCCTTTTGTTTCCTGCACTTGGGACATCTTGTAATTAACCAAGATTATAAGAACTCTAGGACAGCCTCCCTACTACTTATATGGTGCCTAGCACAAAATCACGACTCTTGACTGGGGCCTCTTAGTGCAGTTATTTATAGAAATACCATGTACCACCTTCAGAAGAGAGCATTAATTCTGTAGCATTAAGCTCTTCTGGGGGTGGTACATGACAACATTTTGACCAACATCATCCTCAATTTTAGCAAAAACTGGTGTTTAAGGGACAATGAGCAGAGCCTATGTAGATATATACTGCTTCCACCACCTTCCCAAAATCTGACTCTGTTCTAGGCATCACTATTGCCTAGATAAAACCTAAAATGAGCCAAATTTCCTCTCCCACATTTTCAGACACTCAAGGCAGGCTCCTCTGCTGCAACACTCATTTAGAGAATGCCCGTTTTATAACAGGAAGAATGACTGCAGTGACATTCTTCCCTCTTCCCCTCCATGATCTTAGTATTTGCTAAGTCACTGAAATGGAAGTTCTCAAGGGTGGTCATCAGCAAGAGAGCGCAATACCAACTCTTGTTCAAGTAAAAGCACAGATTTCTCCAACCCCTCCCCCCCCTTTAAAAATGGAAAAGGCATAAGGCTCCTAACCCAGGTGTGCTAACAAATGCCAGCTCATACTGTATCACCCTCAGGAGGCGGGGTAATCGACCCACAGGGGGTGGGGCAATTACACAAGCCTTAGCACAAAGTAAAGTTCAGTATGAACCATAGGAATTCATCCTGAGCTATTTTTCCTGCACATATTTATGGAAATTGCTCAAAGCCAAACACCTTACCAATAGACGTACACACAGAGAAAAGGCTCATTTCTAGCAATCAAATCAATATTAGGGTGAAGTTTAATCTACTGCAGAGAAGCCATCCAGGGCCCTTTGAATCACATAGTGCCTGTACAAAAGCTTCAGAGAGGTAGCCGAATTAGTCTCTAACAGGAAAAACTTAAAAAACTACAAACAGTCTAGTAGCACTTTAAAAACTAACACAACATTTAGATGGTATCATGAGCTTTCTTGGGCACAACCCTCTTCTTCAGATGACTGGAGTGTTAGAAGTCCAGGATCCAAGAATAAATAAGGGAAAGGGGGGGTGGGGTGGCAAAGTAAAAAAATTGAAGGGGAGGAAGAAAAAAAGACAGTGAGTAGATAAGCTACAGAGGGATAGCCAAGTGAATCTGTAACAGGAAAAAACTTAAAAAACAACAATTAGTCTAGCAGCATCTCAAAGACTAAATAGTTAAAAGAGGCTGATAAGAACCATTAGTTAGCACTTGGAAAGGAAGATGACCAACACCAGATTCTACACAAACATCAAGAACCATTAGCACCTTCATAGTTTGGTTGGTTGATAATGTGAGAGCCATCCAATATCACGATTCAAACCATTAGTATAAGAATTAGACTCGTGAATGAAGTTAAGCTTCAATCCTTCTCTGTGTATTTGGCTTATGGAATTGGTCTGAAAACAGCAACTTGGAGATCCATTAATGAGTGTCCAGGAAGATTAAAGTGTTTTCCAACAGGTTTTTTATGTGTTGCCTTTTTGGATATCTGATTTGTGTCCATTAATTCTTTCCCGTAGACACTGTCCAGTTTGGCCAATATACATTGCAGTGGGGCATTGCTGGCATTTGATGGCATAGATCACATTAGTGGATGTGCAGTTAAATGAGCCTCTGATTTGGTGGCTGATGTGGTTAGCTCCAGTGATGAAAACGCTTGTGTAGATGTGTGGGCAGAGTTGGCACCAAGGCTGATTGCAGGGGTGGGTTCCTGGATGCTTATGATGTAGCTGTGCTTCGTAGTTACCGGAAAGAATTTGTTTCAGGTTAGGGGGTTATCTGTAAGCAAGAACTGGCCTTTCCCCCAAGGCCTCTGAGAGTGAGGGGTCATTTTCCAGGATAGGTTGTAGATTTTTGATAATGTGTTGGAGGGGTTTAAATTGTAGACTGTAAGTGATGACAAGTGGAATTCTGTTGTTTTTTCTTTTGGGCCTGTTTTCAAGGAGTTCTTGTCTGGGTACTTTTTTGGCTCTGTCAATCTGTTTTTTTCACTTCTCCAGGTGGGTATTTCAGTTTTAAGAATGCTCTATATAGATCCTAGGTGTCTGTCTCTGTCTGTGGGACTGGAGCAAATCCGGTTGTATATTAGGGCGTGGCTGTATACAATAGATGTTTCTCAACCTTTTTTTTTTTTAATAAAGTACCCCTTTTAAAAAAAAATTATAAGTACCCCTAGTACCTTGTTTTCAGACACACACTTTTTTTTTCCTACCATTGCAACACATTTGTTTAAACAACTTAATTGTAGCCGGGCAGGCAATGATCATTTTTCGGTGTAAAAAGTACAAAAATAATAAAACGCTGTAAAACTTAAAACAAAAATTCAGTTTTCTCCAAATTTCAATTGTGTTGATGTACACCCCCCCCCCCGACTTCTCTCAAGCACCCCTAAGGGTACTCATACCACTGGTTGAGAAATACTGCAATAGATTGAGAAATCTGTATGGGATGGAAACTAGAGGCGTGAAGGTAAGTGTAGTGGTCGGTGGAAATTTGTCCATCATTTAATTGTACTGTAGCATCAAGGAAGTGGATTTCTCATGAGGACTGGTCCAGGCTGAGGTTGATGGTGGGGCAGAAGTTGTTGAAATTCTTGTAAAATTCTTCAAGGGTCTCTTTCCCGTGGGTCCATATGAAGAAGATGTCATTGATGCAACATAAATAGAGTCAAGGTGTTAGGGGGCGAGAGCTGAGGAAATGTTCAAGGTCAGCCATAAAGATGTTGGCATATTGTGGTGCCATGCGGGTGCCACTGACTTGAAGATACAAACTGTCTCCGAATCAGAAGTAGTTGTGGGTGAGGACAAAGTCACAGAGCTCTGTAACTAGGTGTGCAGTGCTGTCATCAGGGATGGTGTTCCTGATAGCCTGCAATCTGTCTTCATGTGGAATGTTGATGTACAGGGCTTCTATGTCCATGGTGGCCAGGATGGTGTTTTCAGGTAGATTACTGATGTTTTGTAGTTTCCTCAGAAAGTCAGTGGTGTTGTGAAGGTAGCTAGGCGTGCTGGTGACATAGGGTCTGAGGAGAGAGTCAGTATGGCCAGATAATCCTGTTGTAAATGTGCCAATGCTTGAGATGATAGGTCGTCCGGGATTTCCAGGTTTGTGTATTTTGGGTAGCAGATAGAAAACTCCGGGTAGGAGATTGGGGGGGGGGGGTGTTAGTATAAATCTGGTTCTGAGCAGCATCAGGGAGCTTCAAGAGCAGTTGTTTCAGGGGTTTTTTGGTATTCTTTAGTGGGATCACAGGAGAGAGGTTTGTAGAATCTATTATTGGTGAATTGTCTGGCTGCCTCCTGTTCATAATCTGTTCTGTTCATGATGACTATAGCACCCCCTTTGTCAGCCACTTATGATGTTAGAATTGTTTTTGAGGCTGTGTATAGCATTGCATTCTGCACTGCCTGTATTAAGAGTTTAAGTGGAGTATAGTCCCTGGAGTAATTAACTCTTAGGGCTAGTCTACATGGAGAGTTTGTACATAGCCAGCCAGGGTACAGTAAGTAGATGCCTATAGCAGCAAGTCTCAGAGATAGGTCTACAGGCTCTAGTTCCCACGATGCTCTTCTGAGCCAGTGCCTAAATGGCTATTTTAAACATCCTGAGTGCATAGGCCCAGACTCAGACTTGCTGCCAGGGGTTTCTGCTTTCCCTGCTACTGTACCATTAAAGGGCCTTGTTCTGCGATCCATTATGCACACTGAACTTTTGAATAGTCCCTGTTCAAATCAAAGGGACTACTGCTTGAATAAACACCGCTCAGTGCAAGCAAAGGGTTCAGAATCATGCCCCCATGAAACAGCCAGGCTGATCACCTTTTGTCAGAGGCAAGGAAGACAACAAACCCTGAACTGCAACTGTCTTTTGTTGCTGACGAAGAGGCCAGTTTCTATCTCCAGCAGCTCCTCCAGCATAAAAAACTTTAGTTTGAGACTCAAACCTCAGGCAGGATTCCTTGCTCTAGATCAAAAAGAAAAACCATGACCAAAATAAATTTTCATCTGACATCTCGACAGGCATTACACCTGTTGCACAGATGATTTAATACAGACACCATCTGCAAGGAAGAGAGTACAATTCTTTGCAAAAGCACAAGTAGAAAATACTTTCTACCATATAGGCTTAAAAAAAGTTAGCTAGATTTTGAGCATGTAGAGGATTAGACATCTATGACCATGACATTTATTATATATGCTATGGTCTTCCCTGATCTGTTTCACTTTGTAAGAGTCATCCCTTTTTGCTCTGTACTATGATGTTCCTTTAATAGGAACAGCAACTCAAAGGAGCTCTAGTGGCATTAGAATACCATAGGCATCCAAAAGTTATGATCATAAGCTTGATGCATCACGGAGCCAAAGGATCAAGAAACACGCATTGGAACCAATGCAAACAGGGATACGATGTGTGACAGTGACACAGCAGTATGTGACAGTGCATACGTTTAAACTAATAACTGATGAGCTTGGGCTTGTAGGTTACCTTTCACGGTTATACATAAGGCTCATCCTCCTGCTAACTTTGTATCAGAGGCAGCAGAGGGCGGGGGGGAAGCATGTGAGCACTGGCTCCCAGGGAGCTACCTACTCCCCTCCTGCACTGCTGCCTCTGATACAGAAGCAGCAGTGCAGGAGGAGAGGCAGGAGCCAGTAGTCTCAGGGAGCCAGCTTTTAAGACAGCTCCTGTGGAACCACCTCTCCCATCCCCAGTCGAATTCCCCATGAGCACTGGTGCCCACGGAGCTACCTCTCCCTCCCCCACCCCATGTGTAAATGTGTAACCGCTGAAAATTTCAGTGGTTACACATTTAGGGAAAAAACCCGCTTTTTAATATTTCTACTCAGCAGGCTTGTGTCTGGGCCACTGAAGTACTTTTTGCAATAAACTGCAGAGAAAAGCTCAACTGAGAATGTAGAATTTATTAGCATCAACACTAGGAGTTTCTCTATGGCTTTCTAACAGACACAGCCAAGAGGGCAATTTTTTCTCCAAAGAAAATAGCTAATAGCATACTCTAGATCAGACAGATATATGCCAACTATACAGCTTGTCTTCACTCTGCCCTGGGCAGGAAAAATGTATGAACTTAAAATATATCTGCAAAAAAGAGGTCCCCAAGGCTTTCATTATCTTCTCCTCTGGCCTTTTTTCACTTCAGTGCAGACTGCAAAGAGATAACTATAGTTTTACAGCAGCTTGCACATAGAGCAATTTCAATGTGAAAAGACTTCTTCCTCAGAGATGATCAAACTACAACTGTAACAAAAATTTTAGTTATATGCAGAAAGCAGATATTTATGTTCACCTAGACCATTTTGAAAGTTTTGAATTTGGGAGATAATGGAAGCTCAGTTTATATTGCTTTCTATCCAGTACTGTGCGATTTAAATTGCGCTTCCTCCCTTTTTTGAGACATCAAATAAGAGCATGGGTCTTCACTCTTCCTATGGCCTCACTTGAGGGTGGTTTCCAAAAGGGGATTAAACACATTACTACATAGACTTTTAGGAAATCATCACATCTTGAAGTGAAAAGCCATGTCAACGTGGCAAAATGTAAGAAGGGAACATAAATGCAGAAATTTTACACATGCTGCTATATAATTCTTGAAAGTAAAATACTTAGAGACTCTTGGGAAGACTGTTTACATTAGAACCTGAGTGACTTATCAGCAAACAAAAATAAATGAGAACTTTTTTCCCTTCTTTAAAACCAATTCTCAATGTAATGCCATTGTGTAGCTTTTTAGATCACTAACCGCTCTCCATCTAGGCACTCTCAAACCAAGGCAATTTCCGAGAAAGTAGGCAGATGGTGGTTGAGAAAAGAATTGGCCAATTTGCCGTTTTACCAGAACAGAACAGTTACATTTTCAGGAATTAAAAGCAATACATTTAGATCCCCTGTTTTGGTTTTAAGTATCAGGATTGAGTTACAGAGAGAACACAGGAAATGGGATGGAAATAAAGATGACATAGGCAGATTGTGGTGCTATTCAGAAAGTCTTGGCCTGCTAAATAAGAAACTAAATCCTACAAGACCACTTAAGACCCACCTTTAATAACTGGCAAAGCCATAAAGATATTCAAGTTTTCCAAAAGGCAGAGGAAACTGGGTGGGAGAGGCCTTCATGTTAAAAAAAAATTGACAGCACACATTGTAATGATGGCAGCCATTAGGGCTGGATTCCACGAAAGAAAAAAAAAAAGACTAAGTAAAGCTCAATGCCAAGACAAATGTAGTTCAAGCAGAAGCTATACAAATTTCCCCATAGCTCTTCTGATGCATTTTAATCTCAATTTGCAATCTGTCATTGCAATTTTGGGTCTTGTGAGCACAGGCTACCATTTGGACTAAACTGGTTGGGGATTTTGTGATATGAATGATTTAAGACAATGGCCCAACCAAATTCATTCTGACTTGTGTCCCAGCCCAAGATCTGAACAGAGGCTAATCTGAGGTGAAAGGATAGCTGACTAACGATCTTGGCCATTTTACCCAGGTGTCTTGAAGTAGTTACAGGGGATACGAGGACAGAATGTTTTCATGTTTGTAAAACTGGCTATCACTATGAACCGTGACAGCCTTCGTACTAATTAAGAACAAGGGGACATAAGTATGTGTGATTTTTTCCACATACATGCTTCAGTCAGTCCCTTCAGTAATACTTAAAAGTATAGTACCATGTTAAGATATAACTGTCAGCAGCCCTGAGGGGCTACATACATAGAGTCACAGTAATGGAGTATTAGTTGTCACTTTTTCTAATACTTTGTGAACACAGTCATGAAATTAAGAACAGTCCCTGTATATTGCTTACAAGGATATTCAGTCTGGAGGTACAGATCAGCAGCTCGATTCCAGTGAGAAGGCAACATGTTCTTATATCTATAGTTCAATACATGCTCAGTAGCTATGCAATAAGAAACTACGGTAGTTCTGTAACTTGCATTTCACTCTACTGAGGACATTTTGTTTGCTGAACATTCAAGGCTCTTCCTGGACTCCCAGAATAAACATATGCTCTTTGACACCATTAGAATTTGTTGTACATTGGAGTGGAAGTGAAATATGTAGGCAGAAGTTGAAGGGCAAACAATACTATAAACTAATCCCTGCTGGACAAAGCAATCAATCTGCATGGTCTTCTCCCAACCAATAGCCTCAAACTACTTATCACAGAGCCAAGTGGAAAATATTCTAGGTTTTAGTGGCGTGCATATTAAACTGTCCCCCTAAATAGTTGATGTTTTTGAATATGCCCTTGGGTCTTATTACAGCCCAGCAAAAGTCGTCACAATTCACTAGGATTGCTTGTCCAGTCAGATACTTTTTGCCAACAGTCAAGGATTTTTTGTAACCAGGGAAAGAAGCAAGCAACAAGACCCCTCTCTCTAAAGGCAAGAGTTCAATGGGTGTTTCAGAAAACATGTTGACAGCATCTACATTTTCTTTTACTTTACAAGGCTGCCCCGTAAATGTATTTAACATATTTACAGTAACAGGCCAGAATGGAAGCTGTCCACAGGGAAAAGATCCAAAATAAAATCCTAGACCTTTTAGTTCCTTGAACATTAGTTTCAAAAAGTACAGTCATATTCGAGGCAGGCATGTAAAATTTGCCCCATACAATTCTGCCAGTTTATATTAATTCCAGGCAACTTCTGAGCCAACAATCAACAACAACAACAACACACCACAAATTGTGCTTAACTTTCCAATGTAGACAAGTGTTCCAGCAGGGATCAAATTATTGTCATGAGCCACTGAGTTATGACAAGAATCCAAGGCTCTAGAGATAAAGTTGACATGTTCTAATACTACATTCCCACTCTTGCAAGTGAGATAAATATATTTTTACTTGTTACCAACACCACCTACATGTCTAATTTATGTAAGGATTTCACTGCCATTGGGTCATTCTAGGCTGCCACTGTTGAGTGTACTTACAGGCAATAATTTCATAAAAATAAATCAATGCTGAACAAATGAAATTAGAAAAGGCTACAAAAGTTGGCACAGGAGTATTCTGCACATCAATTCTACAGGCAGCACCCTACTTGACCAGGTAGCTTAAATGAAGTGTTCCCTTCTGTATTCTGTAGTCAATTCATAGATTAGAAGAAGCATCAACATCTTTTCTCCAACAGTGCATGTGCAGCAACAATACTTAGATTGCCCGCTCATGAGACTACAGCTCTGTTTTACAGGGTAGTGGCTACCTTTCAAAGAGCTTGCAGGCAATTTTTACTTTACTTAATTCAAAGCCTCTCCATTTCCTGATCATATCTAAAACGTAACCCTCCCTGTAAGAGGTGAACAAAAGAGGCTGCAGGTATCAGGGCTGTTCAACCTTACTTTTGCTATTTAATCTTGTGGCTTCAGCCTTTAAACACCCTAAATCCTCTCCCTAGCAGAAGAAACAATTGTGTTACATCTACAATTTATGGTATTGCTTTTTCATGCACATTTCCTTTCCCTTCGCTTCAGAAAACCCCGACAAGGGCAATATTGCCATCTAGTCATCCACGGTGATGTTGCGGAAGAGATAAGCCATGGACTCCCCATTGTGGATTCGTCGGATAGCTTCTGAAAGGATCAAACTTATATCCACTGTCTTTATTTTGGGGCACTGCAGCTTCTGAACTTCATGAGGAACTGTATTGGTCACAACCACCTGCAGTGAGACAGTAAGGAAAGAACATTAAAAGTGCCACTGAACATTAATTCAGATTGAACAGCTACATAAGAATAACTCTGAAAACTGTTTGTATCTGAAGTTTCTCTGAGTAGTTAAAGGATTCAGGGTAGGTATGAAATGGCTGGTCTGCCAAGGTTGATCATTTGAAGAAAGGTCAACATCCATGATGCTCTGCATGACACTCCTTCATATGGACTAGAAAATCTAATTACAGCATAGGTTCTTGACCACTGAGTGTGAAATATTTAATGGCTTGATCCAATAATGACCCACAAAGGTCATGGTCAGATGGGAGCAGCAGAGAAAAATACATTAAAGAAGGGCTATATTACAGGAACACATGCACATGCGATGTGATAGAGAAGTGCCCATGTGAGTGGTTTTGCTAGAAGATATCAAAGAATACAGACATAATCCCAGCTCACTTTGCTACACTTCTCCAAACAGCAGACTTCACCTATTTTATTGGCAATTAAAACAAATGCCATAAAATTCAGAGGGGGACTGTCCTCTAAACAGAGTTTCTCTCCCTGAGTGTCTAGTACCAACAGCTCCTTTACTAAGGTAACCCAGCATAATTTCCAACTGAGGCTGTGCTTTAGCCCCTCCATCTAGGCAGGTATTAATAAATTTGTATGCAGATGGGAAATCTACACAGAGGACAGACTCTTAAGAGGCCATATGCCTCTGAACTAAAGGAGATTTTCCGTTATCTTCTAAAAAATGGATAACAACCCCATTTTTGATAACTATATTAGAAGTCTCATTTAAATGTCCCCATTATCTTCACTCATGGGTCTTTCTTGTCATCTAGCAATGACCAGCATTATTTTCCTCTCATAAGTGTATGTAAATCTGGTGAATTGTTTCACTTACGGGAAAATGAACATTAGTCTCAGCTAAGAGCTATTCAGAGCAAGCAGACTGAACTTAACCCAAATGAAGTTTTGAAAAATCATCCCAAACCTAGTCCCACTCAGAATAGGTACTGTTATCTGCATGCTCAATTTTGTGATGGTTTTGTGATACCTAGTAGAAATTGTAAGTCTGTGACGAAAATCATTTTACAATTGTGACAAACAACTGATTGGAGTCTTACTATCTAGAGGTATAAAGCTAGAGCATTAATCCATCTAGCCACTATCCAGCCTTTTCCAATCTCCACAATACAAACAGTGGTAACACACCTCATCGACTGCTGATTCTTCAATTAGACGGGGTGCATCTGCAGATAAGAGTCCATGAGTCGCCATCACAAATATCTTGTAAGCACCACGCTCTTTCAGGATTTCTGCGGCTGCAACAAAGCTTTCCACATCATCAATAATATCATCCTGAGAGAAACACAAACAAACACCACAATCAGAACCAGGAAGTTACCACATGACAGAAGGTGACAGATCTGAAGAGATCAGAGTCTACAGCAGCAAACTGCATACATATTTGAGGAAGTTACAGTGTCTACCTACTACTGAAGATCCTTGACACACCAAGGCAGACTATACCAACAGGAATATTTCTATAGTGTTCACCACACCAGTATCCAAGTGCCTCTCAAAAAATTATTTAAATCTCTGCCCCCCACATGTGGTAGAGAAAGAGTTCCATTTTAATAAAAAGATAATGTGAGGCATTAAGCAGTCACAGGAAGATTGTGGCAGAAAGAGGAACTGAACCCAGATAGGTCTTGACTTTTAGTCTTGTATCTAAAGCAGACTATCCATTCTCCCAATGATACCACCCATCTCAAAAGCAGGTGAATGGAGACCAGCAACAAGTGATTCCCATTCTGACGTATTCATTTTTGAGTTCTGGTGTAACTGGGAAGGAAAATTTTAGGGTCCATCTTCCTATGTTCTGAGTCAAATGCTGGATATTAACAGCACTGAAGAGTGGTAACAAGAGGATGGAATGTGAGCATTCATGTTTTGACACTATAATGATCTCCAGTTTTTATTCCAGTATAAAAATCCCCAAGTTACATGGAGGCATAAATATTTAAAGAGATGAGACAGAGAAAAGATCCCACTCCACTGCCCTTTCAATCTCATACCACAATGATAGCAATTCTTCCTCCAACATCTCCGACTACAGTTATTGGTGGCTTCTCTTTGGCCATCATCACTAAAAACAAAGTAAAGCTCAGTTAGATTCCATACATGGCAGTATTGCTGCATGCATATATCCAATTTTTGCACTGCAGGACAGGCTCTGACTTTTTTTCCAATTAAACTTTGGTGCAGCAGTTTTAATATACATGTGCATCCCTTATAGCAATTGATATGTATGCATTATCCTAACCTGTAAACCCACATTGCTAAAATTGAAGTTATCACTTTAAAAAGGGAGCAGTAGAAGATCTTAAGAGGACAGTAAGAGCCTGATTTCCAGAGGTATCAAGCACATTCACGCTGACTTCAACTGAGCCAACTGATGCTTAGGATTTTTCCTTTTAAGGCCTTAAGTGTCTTAAAATTTCCTTTTGTCAACGCAGCTATGATGCAGTTGTTAGTCCACAGTGTAGCTCAAACACTGGTGCTTCTCTCATCTTAAAGAGCTCTTTTGTTCCAAGAAGTGACTCTAAAAATGGTGCTGTGGGCTTCCACACTTAGTTTCTTTAAAAGATATTATCATCAAACCGGCATGGTTTGCAAGAGGTAGTTTTGTAACCAATTTGCATGGCTAACAATCTGGGAATCTGACTCAATCTGGATCTTTTCCTTCTCCTACTCTATCCCCAATAAAGAGTCCTGAAGATCAGAAAAGGCCCTTAATTAAGACCCACATATGTTCAAGACCCTCAGTGGCATAGATGACTGGAATTTTGTAATTAGTGTTCAAAAGAAGAACAAATAATATCCCACCCAATCTTAGCACTACAAATAACACAGAGTAAAGAGCAGTAAATACATGTATTGCTAAATTCTATAGATAACATATAAAAGGATCAAATCTGTTAATTAAGAAGGTACCATCCATCCCCCGCCCCAAAACACTTTCAAATGGATCTGTGGCATGCAGAAACTACATGCACCAACAGGAAACATTCCATCTTCAGGCAAGCGGTATCAATGCCAAGGTGAATCATGTGCTGATATGTACAGTCTATTTTGGATTCAAAGAGAAGGCAGACAGCCATCTGCTCCACAAACTGGGTGTGGTCCTCAGACCACTGGCAAGTTATTAATAAATCCCACACCTGAACAAGGATTGGCCACCCTTGAGCCAACTACATTTAACAAGCCCCTCTGACAATAAACATTTTGACTTATAAAATTCACCCAACACAAAGTCTCGAGGCACGTGTATGATACAAACAGAATATATTTGATATATACATTTTAAATGGAATGAATCTGGGGTAATCTTGTTACTCAAATGAAGTAGTAAGGGAGTCATGCATGTCCGCCCAAGCAAGCCCAGACTTTCATATTACCCTATTTAGGATTTTACATGTGTGACACCATTGATGTACCTCTTTCAGAAATGATTGAGGTGATTACAGTATTTTAAAATAAAACTTCATTGATACTTTTTTATAGCCTTCCACTGTAAAAATAGGTGATTTAATTAACTATGATTCAACAGTACATGCCTCAGAAAAGTTAAGACATTTCAGAAACCTAAAAAAGATTTGTATCATATTGTTAGAAAATGTATGCACTTGTCTGATATCTCACATTCTACTAAGGCAGAAAAAAAAGCCTTATCCCATTATCCTTGCCCCCCAAAAAGGGGGATTCTAGGCTAATGGGTCAGTTGGGAAATGATTTTTAGCTTTACTGGATAAGGGGATCTCACCTTAAACTGACTGAAAACACCCCTCTTGCACAGACTAAGAGAATAGTCTTAAAATGATATCTAAGATACTCTGTGGTTTGGCATGTTAGTAGCTTTAGCAAAGATGGCTATGTTGTCAGAGTGTAGGTAAGGCAGATTTAGGTGTACGATAAATGTGATTTATGGGCACCGCAGTTTTAAGTGTATACAACTACTACATGAAGCATACAAAACAGCACACTATAATGAATGGCATGTAAAGATCTTGTTTTCCTTTAAACCTTATTCAAATTTAACAAAAGCCAAAGAATTGTTTTGAACAGAATAAGTCAATCAGTGCTGAATTTTAGTTTAAAGTCTCAAGTAGGCAGCTAGCTTGAGTCCTGACTGAAGTGCTCATTGAAGCAGGGATTCTTCAGTTGCTTGCATGCCAGGACAGAGAGACATGAGAGTGCAAAGAGAAAAACAATTCTCATGTAGAAGGGAAGAGTAGGAGGAAGGGTACTTTTAATAAATCAGGATTAAGCTTCACAAGAGATAAGCAGGGTAAAATATTTCAACTGCAGGCCCTACCAATCAGTTTTGATGAATTATTAATCTAGTTTAGATAATAAAACTCTTGGTAGGAAGAACTGAGTAATTAAATACCCAAAGGATTACATCTGGCTCACATCCCAACCTTAACATACATTCCACAGATGAACATGGCTCTGCTTACAGCAGATAGGACAGGGAGAATTCCTTTCAGAACAATGGTTAATAGTTGAAATT
The DNA here is from genome assembly GCA_032595735.1 of Pelochelys cantorii. Classification (NCBI taxonomy): domain Eukaryota; kingdom Metazoa; phylum Chordata; order Testudines; family Trionychidae; genus Pelochelys; species Pelochelys cantorii. The sequence goes on from CM064344.1 coordinate 20,456,828, forward strand.
CAGCACTATTTTACTGGCAAACATGTGGCTCTTCATCTGGAGCTTGAACCTTTGAATACCACAATTGATAAAATATTCCTTACCGGTAATTTCATCTCCAAACTATGCTCAGTTTTGACAGTCAGCTGCCAATATTAGCAGTAATTAGTGTCCTTCCTTCTCTACATTTAAATGCTATATTTAAGCTTTTTTTTTGCCCCCCCCCTTTTTTTTTTTTAAAGTAGGGTAGGCAGCATGTAGACAGACCTACCCGATTCCTAAAGAGCTGTTCTCCCTTTTTCTTGATCAATTTATCTCTGCAAAGAAAAGAAAAAAATTGCAAGCCAATATCCACCCATAACCACATCAAAACTCAAAAGAACTTTGATTGCTCCAATGTGAGGTAAAATACATGCCAAAATCATTGTGGTCAGTTTCTCCCTCTCCAAAAACCTCAGTAATATCGACATTTACAAATCAGAACTGCTGGGCACCGGTGGTGGCTTGAAAAATTGTGCTAAATAGTAAGTGAACATTTTCTTCCCATGTACAAAACCTTGGTTTCTATGCTGTCGAAAGAGGCAAAGTTAAGAAAGTAGGCCAGACTTGGATATGAGTTACCCTGGTATAAACCCAGAGTCACTTCAATTAATTGTATTTACAGTGATATAACCAAGATTAAAGTCTGCTCCAAGGTCTGCAACTGCTTCTAAAAATCAGGAAGTTGTTTATAGTGTTTCTTGTATCTTTTTAAAAAGGTCGTACACCAAATGGAAGAGTAGTCATTTTTATAAATAAGAACATTAAAAATGTTTAAGAAGATATATGGAAAAAACCAACTCATGTAACAGGCTTATTCCTCTGATTTAAGTGCTGGATACAGTTACAAAACTTCATTAAGCATTTAAAAATAATCATTTCAACTGGCATAAGGAAATGGCATTAACCTGTGCTCCAACTTGCCACTGTCATTCAGTGGCCAATACTTTTTAAGGAATATTGAGGTGGCTTCAGTTCAGAGGACACAAAATTCACCGCAATTTGTGAGTATTAAACTTTCATTCACCAAGTAAAATAATGCTGCATTTACAACAGGACCACAGAAGAACCAATAACAAATAATTATGCAAAGTGATATAGCTAGGTAAGTACAGACAGCTTTTCTATGCCCCCTTCCAAATACAGAAGAGGAAAAAACCCCATATGTTCAATCATTTTTTTTACTCTAGACCCTTCGCTTATGATAGTCTGTTTAATTATGGATTTGAATGGTATATTGCAGATGTACATCTGGTAGCAACCCAAAGGTTATCTGAATTATTTAATACGATACATTTTCAAAAGGGAGAGTCAGCAAATGCAAATGTATGTGCATTGTTAAAGCACATCATAGAGGGATAAATGCTTGAACAGAAAGACTCCATAAACAGCTACAAATATAAAACAGAACAGCCTTAGGGAATGCCCTTATTACAGACTCAAAGATTTCTGATATTTGGAATGAGATGATCCTTTTTAGCAGAGCAGTTTAAGTAGTACAGTCAAAAGAGACTGACTATGGCATTTTTATAAAATATACCTTTTCCCATGTGTTGCTGAATCATACAGTGGGGCCTGTGATGCTCTCTGACAGAAGGGTAAAACATGAACTCATATTTCAGTAGTGGGGCCTCTGAATTAAAGGATATAATCCCATAGGGACTAGTGTTTGAGCCAAGAGTTGAATGTGGCTAAGGCCAGCTGACCTACCCATAACTGCATGAACTATAGTCTATTTTTGCAGAAGTCCATCTGTCTCCATTTAGGTCTCTGGTTCCTATGCCCACTTAGGTCATATCTACACTACAGCTGAGAGGTGTAACTCCCAGTTTGGGCAGACATTCACAGGCTAGCTCTGTTCAAGTTCACACACTAAAAACAGCACTGAGAGGCATGGGCAGCAACTTGATCTAGATCCTGACCAATGTTTCCTCTACTTTTTCCCATCCATGTGCAAAATACATTTTGTTATGGGCACTGAGGCATTTGTTGATCTGCACCACCAATAGAAACACAGGCTGCCAGCTGTGGACACTTTGCTAATCAGCTGGGAGGCACCTGAATCTCTCCTGGACAGCCATCCAAGCACTCAGTTTACAGGGAACATAGCTCCTGACTACTTATCTAGGATCGCAGCCAGGGCTGTTCTGGGGTGGCTAGTATGAGCCTTCGTCACCACATTGCTATTTTTAGCACACAACTAGTGCATCAACATTGACCTGAGATGGGCATTACACAGTTGTAGACATTGCCTTGGACACAGATATCCCTCTGTCTGTGCAACTAGCACTGTAACTCACAAAACTGCCAGTTCTGCACAGAAGTCCATGCTCTACAGCCGTGGTCACCAACCTGTCGATCGTGAGACCTCGACCAGTCAATTGCGAGGCGTTCTGGGCCCCCCATTTCCCCCCACCCCCAAGAAGCCCCACTACCTACCTCCCGTAACAATGGAGGTAGTGGCAGCTTCCCGGTGGATAGAAGTCCTGAGCTGCGCGTCACTTCCGGGGGTTCCAGAAATGCGCTGGCTGCTTCCTTACCCCAGGTCTGTGGCATGCCGGTAGCTTACTGGGGAGTCCCCAGAGGTGCACACTGGGACTTCCCTTCTCCGCGGAAGGGGAGAGTCGGCCCCGGAGGGAGCGTGCGCGCGGGCTTCACTGCTCTGCGGGAGGCTCACGCCGCCCCGGAGGAGGCACGCGACAGGGCTTCCTTCCTCCGCAGAAGTGGGGGAGGGGGGTTGGCCCCAGAGGTGGTGCTTGCACGGGCTTCCCTGATCCGCGGGGGGGGGGGGGGGGGGGAGGATTTGGGCCCGGAGGGGGTGCGCAACAGGGGCTTCCCTGCTCCATGGGGGGCGCGCACCGGCCCTGCAGGAGGCATATAAAATCATAGAATCATAGAGCTGGAAGAGACCTCAGAAGGTCATCAAGTCGAGCCCCTTGCTCTAGGCAGAACCAATCCCAACTAGATCAACCCAGTCAGGGCTTTGTCAAGCAAAGACTTAAACACCTCTAGGGATGGAGACTCCACTACTTCCCTAGGTAACCCATTCCAGTGCTTCACTACCCTCCTAGTGAAATAGCTTTTCCTAATATCCAACCTGGACCTCTCCCACCACAACTTGAGACCATTGCTCCTTGTTCTGCCATCTGTCACTACTGAGAACAGCCTTTCTCCATCCTCTTTGGAACCTCCCTTCAGGAAGTTGAAGGCTGCTATCAAATCCCCCCTCACTCTTCGCTTCTGCAGACTAAACAGACCCAACTCCTTCAGCCTCTCCTGGTAGGTCATATGCTCCAGCCCCCTAATCATTTTGGTTGCCCTCTGCTGGACCCTCTCCAATGCGTCCACATCCTTTTTGTAGTGGGGGGCCCAGAACTGGACACAATACTCCAGATGTGGCCTCCCCAGAGCCGAATAAAGGGGAATAATGACATCTCTGGATCTGCTGGCAATGCTCCTCTTAATGCAACCTAATATGCCATTAGCCTTCTTGGCTACAAGGGCACACTGTTGACTCATATCCAGCTTCTCATCCACTGTAACCCCCAAGTCCTTTTCTGCAGAGCTGAACTTAGCTGGTTGGTCCCCAGCCTGTAACAATGCTTGGGATTCTTCTCTCCCAAGTGCAGGACTCTGCACTTGTCCTTGTTGAACCTCATTGGATTTCTTGTGGCCCAGTCCTCCAATTTGTCTAAGTCACTCTGGACCCTATTTCTGCCCTCAAGCGTATCTACCTCTCCCCCTAGCTTAGTGTCATCTGCAGACTCGCTGAGGGTGCAATGCATCCCCTCATCCAGGTCATTAATAAAGATATTGAACAAAAGCGGAGGCGTGCGACAGGGCTTCCCTCTTCTGCGGGGCGGGGGAGTCCTGGGAGGAAGTGGGGACTCTGTCCCCACTGGCACCCTGTCCCCTCTTCCCTGCTCCCAGCCATAGAACCCTGTCCCCACTGGCACTCTGTCCCCTGCCGCAGAACCCTGTCCCCACTGGCACCCTGTCCCCTGCTGCAGAACCCTGTCCCCTGCCCTCCTGGCACCCTGTTCCCTCTCTCCTGCCCCCAGCCATAGAACCCTGTCCCCACTGGCACTCTGTTCCCTGCCGCAGAACCCTACCCCCACTGGCATCCTGTCCCCTGCCCCAGCACCCACTAGCACCCTTCCCCAGTACCATGTCCCCTGCTCCCACCAGCACAGTTGGGGCCACATTAGTGAGGCTTGGGAGGGGTGGGGGGTTGGAGGAGTTATTTTTTTGCATCTCACTTGTGTGGTCCCAACTGACTTTTCTGTGGGTCAGTGACCCCTGATTCAAAACAGGTTCCCCACCCTTCTCATAAATAAAGATAGTGTAGAAACTTTTTGTGTTTGACATGTATTTTATTTAAAAATGAAGCCTGGCAAAGAAACCCCCAGTTGGGGCCAAGCCCTCATATGGCCACAGCATCATAACACTCCTGCACCCTCCTTCCCCCCACACCCTAGATCTGAGCCTATCATACATTGGAACCCCTCGCCCTGAGCCCCTCACATACCCCAACCCAAATTCCTGCACCCTCACATCCACAAGCCTGTGGCTTGCTTAGTACCCCCAACCTTCCATCTAACCCCAACACTGCCCGGCCTGGAGCCCCCTCCCCGAGCCAGCATCCCCTTCTCCACCTCTTCCTGCATCCAGATTTCCTCCCCGAGCTTGCACCTCTCACCCCTTCCCACACCCAAATCCCTCATTCCCACCCCAGAGCCTACACATCCTGTCTCAACCCAGCAAGGGCACAGCTAGACTGCAGGAGTTTTTCAGGATTCCAGAGATATCCCAGAAAAACTCTTCTACATCCAGGCATGCGTTTGTTCTTCTGCTTTTGTTAGTGGAAGCGCAAACATGCTCTTTCGGTAACCCCTGTATTCCTCTTTCTGTGAGGAATAAGGAGGCTTCCAAAAGAAGGGTTTTTTTCTGACATTTGGTCCAGTCTAGACAGGCCAAATGTTGGAAAAACCTCTTCCTACAGAAGAATTGGAAAAAAAAGCAGCAGTATAAGGGTTGGGGATAGCAAGTGATGGAGAGGAAGAGAATAGAGAGGGCAGGGCGGGGCTTCAAGGAAGGGGTGAGGTCTTGGGGGAAGGATGGGGCGGTAGATCGTGGCTTGTTCTGTCATTTAAAAAGTGATCTTGGGCGTAAAAAGGTTGGAGACCACTGCTCTACAGAAAGAAGCATATATCTAGGCGAGTGGCTCCTTCCCAGGAATACCCCAACTTTCTAGTGCCTAACATATCCAAAACGGTTTCTACAAAAACAGGGATGTAATTCTGGAGACTTTACTCCTCCCCATTGGCAATTGAGGACTTTTCTACCCCTTTTTGTTCAAGGGAGCCCAAGTTCTAAACTAGCAGCTAATGCTGTGTTTTGTAATTCTACGGAAGAGCTAGTTAGATTCTATTCTGTCTCATCAAAACTAGCAGGAAACACCCACTTCCAGTTATATTTGTTACTGATGCAAGATGAAGAAAGAACCCAGCATGATTCAGACCCTAAGGTCTTGAAGTCTGACTGGCAGTTGGTATCAGAGTACCCCAAGGGTCAGTTCTAGGGACGGTTTTGTGCAACATCTTTATTAAATGACCTGGATGAGGGGATAGATTGAACACTCAGCAAGTTTGCAGAGAACACTAAACTAGGGGAGAGGTGGATATGTTAGAGGGTAGAGATAGGGTCCAGAGTGACCTAGAGAAATTGGAGGATTTAGGGCAAAATAAATCTGATGAGGTTCAACAAGATCAAGTGCAGACTCCTGCACTTGCAAGAATCCCAAGCACTGCTACAGGCTGGGGACTGACTGAGTAAGCAGCAGTTCAGCGGAAAAAGACCTGGGGATTACAGTAGATAAGAAGCTGGATATGAATCAACAATGTGCCCTTGTAGCCAGGAAGGCTAACAGCATATTAGGGTGTATTAGGAGGAGCACTGCCAACAGATCCAGGGAAGTGGTTATTCTCCTTTATTTGGCACTGGTGAGGCCACATCTGGAATACTGCATCCAATTCTGGGCCTCTCATTACAGAAAGGATGTGGACACATTGGAGAAAGCCCAGTGGAGGGCAACAAAAATGATTAGAGGGCTGGAGCATATGATTTACAAGGAGAAGCTGAGGGATTTGGGCTTATTTAGTCTACAGAAGAGAAGAGTGAGGGGGGATTTGATAGCAGCCTTCAACTACCTGAAGGGTGGTTCCAAAGAGGATGGAGAGAGGCTGTTCTCAGTAGTGACAGATGACAGAACGAGGAGCAATGGTCTCATGTTGCAGTGGGGAAGATCTAGGTTAGATATTAAGAAAAACTATTTCACTAGGAGGGTGGTGGAGCACTGGAATGGGTTACATAGGGAGGTGGTGGAATCTCCATCCGTAGAAGGTTTTAAGTCCCAGCTTGACAAAGACCTAGCTGGGAATGGTCCTACTTTGGGCAGAGGGTTGGACTTGACCTCCTGACATCTCTTCCAACCCTATGATTCCATGGTTTTGCTGAAGTGGCATTTTAGAAAAACCTCTTGATTTGTAAACTAAATCAGAGGATTAATACAGGTCTTCACAATATCACTTTTTCTAATCCCACCTTCACTTTAATTTTAGAACAGTGAAAAGCAAATACAGTAAAACCTGTGTTATCCAGCACACTCAGGGATTAGGGCGTTCTGGTTATCTAAAAATTCCAGTTATCTGAGGGTCCCATCAACCTAGGAAAAACCAATGGACAATAATAGTAAAACTCAAGTTTTTAATATTGGTAGTTTTGTAACGTGAGGCAGTTGGTCTCACATTTCTATTTTCATTTAAAAATGATTAGTACTTCTTAAATAAAAAACTGTTAAGCTAATCGTGGTAAACCAAGCCAGGTCTGTGCGCCTGAAGATGTGACAGTATTGTGGCTGGGGGCAATGCCGGTTAACAAAGTTTTCTGGTTAACAGAGTGCCGGATAACAATGGTTTCACTGTACATGGTACTCACTATAAATTTCAGACGTCATTTTTTTTAGTCAAATATTTTGGTGTTTTGTAGTTTAGGTCAAGCACCTACTCAAAGCCAAATAGCAAGCAAGACTCAAAGGCTGCAAGGAATCAACAAAATTAGATAGAGAGAGAGACAGATATAGCTACAGCAAGGAGCTACTATTGGCAAGGAGCAAGGCTCACTCCAGAACTAGGGATATAAGCGACTAGTCGACTATCCGATAAGCATATGCTTAACAGATAGCTGACTAGTGACTCGACTAGCTGCTTTCTACCCCCCTTGCTGCCTCTTTCAGAGAAAGGCAGCAAGCAGGAGGAAGCAAGAGCTGGAGCTGGGGGGAGCCGGCTTAAAAGCCGGTTCTGCCCCAGCACCATCTCTGGGGGGGGGGGGGGATGGGAACAGGGGAGGCAGAGGTGTAGCGGGGGCCCAGCTGCAAGCTGAGAATCATCTGTCCTTGCTTGCGCCTGGTCCACGCCACTGCACTTTAGTGTCTAGTGGCTCTTAATACATTTAAAAGGCAGAGCTGCAGTGGGGGTTAGCTCCAGAGGCTGGGAGCTAACTAAAGATGTTAACCACTGAGGCTCTTGTACATTTCAAAGGAGGAATGTAGAACTCAGCAGGCTGCCTGCTTTGAAATGTACAAGAGTCCCCAGCCAGGGCTCTTGTGCATTTCAAAGCCAGGGCACCCTCATGAAGCCCAGGGTCCATGGCGTTGCCCCGTTAAAACACTGAGGCAGTGTTTCAAAGGGTCAGCGCCGCACAGCTGATCCTTGGCTCAGCTGTGCTGCCACTCTGAAGTACCCCATATTCCCCCCTCTTTGCTGCCGCTATCTGATAGAGGCAGCAAGGGGAGGGGGAAATTGACTAGTTGACTGACTATCCGATATGCAAATGCTTATCAGACAGTCGACTAGACGACTAGTCCTTAACATCCTTAGAGCTAATCCTGCTGCGGCTCTGCAGTCCACCCCAGTTATCAACTAATCGACTAGTCAATGGAAATTCCATCGACTAGTCAATTAGCTGATTAAACACCATTTAACATCCCTACCCAGAACTCCACCCTGTTTTCCCCCCTTTTAGTCAACTTCAGAGCAGCGTAATTTGATTGTTTTACATTTGTGTTTCATGCACAGAAGCATGCAAGGTAGTCAGTCAGGCATCAGATTTCTAAAAGGATAAATAAAGAGGAAGGTGAGACACACTAGCTGAACTCATGTCTGGATAACAGCATTTCTTCCCTAAAACTGTAACTGCACTCAATTGGACAAATCTATGTGCAGGCTATCATTAAGGAGCATTCAAACAATTTAAACCAAAATCTGATCTACCTTAAATCCATTATAATAAAATCCCCAATGTAGATTCTGAAAGGGACCTGGGGAGGTCCTCACGTCCTGCGCCTTTCACTGAATTAAGACTAAGTAAGCCTAGGCCATTCCTGACAGGTATTTGTCCAACCTGATCCTAAAAATCTCCAAGTAGGGGGATTCTACAATCTCCTTTAGAAACCTATTCCAGAGCTTAACTACCCTTACAGTTGGAATTTTTTTCTTAATATCTAACCTAAATCTTTCTTGCTGCAGATTACACCTATTACTTCCTGTCCTACCTTCAGTGGGCATTATGAACTACTGACTCACTATCCTATTTAAAACCACCCCTAACGTATTTGAAGATGTATTATCTGATAAAGATTTTTTTCAGGATTTTGAAGTACTTGAAAATCTGCCATCACCATGAGCCTTGATGTAAGATCTACATGCTCTAGTTACACTAAACAAAACTCTACCCATACCCTACACTTCACCTAAAAATGAGGATAAAAATCAGAGATTAATATTTGCTGTCAGAAGCCAAGAAGAAACTCCTGCTCACTTCAATTTGTCAACCCAGTGTCTTTTAAGTGTGCACTTGTTATACTAACACTTGTGATAATTTCCTTTGTACCCACCCTGTCTCAACATAACAACTAGCTAATGCATGAAGAACGTTGATCTCTAAACATTACATCAAGGACAAGAGAGGAACACATATTCATGTGCTCATTCATTATCATTCTGAAAGCACCAGATCATCCATACCTCTGCAAAGGCAAATATCACCAAGCTCATCTGATTGATTTTTGGTTCCCAACCTTTTTTATGTCAGAGACCAACAAACCCATTCACAAACCTTTGGCAGACTGGTAAAAATCTTATTTGCATATTAATCAAATGAATATATAAAGTTAATGTTATCTGACCACCTAGCCCCAACCCAGCCCCTTGCTCCCCAGTGCTTAACACCTTTTGACCCCCTACCCTTACACACCAGACCCTTTGACCCTTTAACCTCTGACCCCTACAGCCCATGCCAACACTCTCTTGTCCCGTGATCCCACTATGCCCTCACCCAACATCCCTTTGCCTCCCCACTCCCACACTCCCCAGAGCGAGGCTGTCCCTCTAGGAGCATGGCTGTTACTGCTGTGTGGAAAAGGTGAGCAGCTGTTGGCAACGCGCCCCCTTTCTCCCCAAGCACATCTTGCACCCCCCATGGGTAGAGGGCAGGGAGTGCGGAGTCCTGGCTGGGCCACCATTACTGAGGGGGAGGAGGGAGGAAGGCGCCTTCTCCTCTGTTTCCTCCTGCTGCCACCCCAGCGCTGCTGCTGGCAAAAACGGCCACACAGGCAGAGCATGGAGCCCTGTCTGGCTGCCATTACAGAGGAGGGAGGGAAGTGCCTCCTCCTGTCACTGCTGCAACCCTAGTGCCAATGCCGGCAAAAACAGCCACACAGGAAGGGAGAGCAACTGTTGGACACATACATGGCTCCCTCCTCCTTCGTGCCCCATCGCTCCCCAAGTGCAGAGGAGGGAGGAAGGCACCTCCTGCTCCTCCTCCTCCTGCCGTGCTCAGCCACCACGGCTGCTGGGGCTGAGTGGCCGTGAACAGCTGGCTTGAGCATCAGCAACTGCTACAGCCCAGCAGCGGTCCACAGCCCAGCGATTGGGAACCACTGGCTTGATGGACAGGTACCTCAGCTGCAGGAAGCAACATTCCATGTCCCTCCTTTGCTCTAGTCTCTCTCTCTCTCTCTCTCTCTCTCTCTCACACACACACACACACAGTGCATCCATGACTCTAAACCAGTGGTTCCCAACCTGTGGGCCGCAGACCCCTGGTGGTATGTGACGGTATTGCAGGGGGTCAGTGGAAAGTTTAAAAATAAGGATCGGGCCTGCCACTGTAGGCCCAATCCTTACTACCTTCCCCCCCCCCCCTTTCCTTGCTTTTCTTTTCCTTTTCTTTTTCTTCTTCCCCCAGGGAGAGGGGGGTCCATCAAATTTTAATAGCTTGAAAAGGGGTCCGTATGCTCGAAAAGGCTGGGAACCACTGCTCTAAACTCTAACTTTAGGCCCAAAACATGTATCTGGACAGCTAAGAGGAATGAAAACAGGTGGGTTTTTTCCTTATCAGCACTGCCATTGGTGTCTGAATCCTGATGTTGTTTAGTTACTTAGAACTAGGGATGTAAAAAGTGTACTTTGATTAACTGATAAGCAAAAGCGTATAGGTTAATGCTATAGATTACACGCATTCTCTCCCCCCCCACACACACACACTTGCCAGTAATTTTTTTTAGCAGGCTGGCCAGCAGCCCAGCTTAGTCCTGATTTGCGATGGGTCTGGGACCTACCTCTACTGTGGCTCTGCATTTAAAGCATATTAGGAACCGGGAGGCCAGGCAGCCCAGCTCAGTTCCAGCTCATGCCAGGTCCAGGAGCTCAGACCACCCCCTAGACAGGGACTGCTGCCACCCCATGCCGCTGCCTCTTTATCAGAGGCAGCAGCACAGGGCAACAGGCAGCCAGTCCACAAGGGGAGCTAGTTTTTAAACTGGCTCCCCTCATGGACCAGCTCCCACCTGGCATCCCAAGCTGCTGTCTCTGATACAGTGGCAGCAGTGCAGAGTAGCAGGGGTCTTCTCAGGTGTGAGACCAGAGTGCACTGGCTGCCAGCTCCACCTGCAGGGATTATAGAATAGTCGAATAACCAATAAGAATTCATGAGGTTACTCGACTATTCAATTAACCTATATTTAACATCCTTACTTAACAGCTTTTTAAGGTTTTTGGACCTATAAGCAATATTATAAAACTGTGCTGCAAGCTAAAGCAAGAGTGAGACTAGTGAGAGCATTCAAGGTATCATTCTCAGTAGCAGGAGTTCTTATAAAAACCTTATTCACACTGACCAAACAAGTTGCATTACAATGCTTCCAGAAACAATATCTAAATGAGACTAACTAGCACAATTTTGTTCCCAGTAATGGACAAGCACTATTCCAAAGTCTGCTGTAGTATAAGGCAGTGTTCCCTGAAAGCTGTGCACTTGTGCAGCTGTTCAGGGGAGATTCAAATGCTGCCCTGCTGATTAGCAGAGTGCCCACAGCTAGGGTTTTTTTCCTACTTGTGATGTGCACATAAGAATGTATTCCGTACATGGATGGAAACAATTAGAGGGAACATTAGAGGGTTTTAAGGGTATCACCTCCACATTCAGAGGATGGCAGCCAAAAAAAAAAGACGACATCATGAAAAGAAGAAAAGGACTGTCCACCGAACAGTCTCTCTGCTAATGGCTATTCCTTTGCAAATTTCCCTTTGGGAGTTCAGTAAGATAGTTAGAAGGCATGTTTATTATATTAAAATGAATATCGTGCCATTCGGTGATGCATAAATGATGTGTCTGCATTGACAATTGTCATGTTCTCCAAGCACTAACACTAGCTGAAGCTGCACTGAGACTAGTGTAACAGTGAGAGATTTGAGAAAGACCTTAGCACAGAAAAGGTTTTCAGATCCAACCTCAACTTTGCCCACATGAGAAGAACTTCCACTGCTATAGTTATATCATTACAACAAAGTAGACAGTGAGTACCATCACCATACCTCCCCCCAAAAGTTAAATGGTAACAGAGTGCTAATCTTACAGGGCAGCTCCAAGCCAGAGTGCACAGTGGTATTTTTGACAGTTGGGGGAGAGTGGCGGCCGTCATCCATGTCCTGCTCCGTACACTGAGCCTCTCCGTGGATCACCGCTAGTCCCAGACGCAGTCTCTCAGCATAAGACTGGGCTCTGCATGAAAACCAGAGCAGGTTGGGGGGATGCATGAGAACAGCACTAGAAAGGCCCTCTAGCTTGATATACTTTTTAATCACATGTTTAATCCTTGCCGACAATGAAGAGGGGAATTTAGGACCCTGCTACTGTGCCACTAAACTTCCCAACAAGCTCCTTCCAATTGTGTAGACTGGTGCTAGGAAAGAACTGCTTTTAAACACACAGTCTTCCAATACCCCAACGCCCAGTACCTCCCCCCTTCTCTACCCACTTCATTCCATTACCAGTAGGTTCTTTTTGTTCCTCCTCATCCTCTCCTTATGACAAGCTGACTAAATCTGTAGGTCTGAGAATAGCAAAAAGAGAGTTACTCACCCCGTGCAGTAATGGGAGTTCTTTGAGATGTGTCCCCCCATGGGTGCTCCATTCTGGGTGCTGGTGTGTCCTTGCACCAGCAACTGGAGATTTTTGTAGCAGTGCCCTGCCATACCACGCATGTGCCATGGCACCTCCTCATGCCGTTGGTGTCCATTAGGGGCGCGTACGGCGTGGCTCCCTCCATTCCTTCTCTACCCTGGTTCTAGCCCTGGAGAGGCTCCAAAGTAAGGGAAGGAGGGAGGGTAGTGGAGCACCCACGGGGACACACATCTCGAAGAATTCCCGTTACTGCATAAGGTGAGTAACTCTCTTTTCTTCTTTGAGTGATGTTCCCATAGGTCAGTGCTTCTTAAACTTTTTAAGACTGAGGAACAGCAAACAATTTTTTTTTATGAGGAACACCAAGGATTTTTGTTGAGCAAAAAAGTTGGGGGGAAAAAGGGTCGGGGGGAAAGTTATTGAGGAAAAAAAAGGGTATGGGGAAAGGGCAGCCATTTTTAATTCTGCTGTTCTCCGCGGCACACCTCTGACTGCCTCATGGCATACCGGTGTGCCGCAGAACACAGCACACTGCCATAGGTGCTTCACTCTGGGTGACTACACAGCAGTAGTCATGGAGGCGGGTTTGGAGCCCTGCCAGTGCAATTGAGGATAACACCGCTTGCCTGACTGCTATGAATGGAACGATCATAGAGGTGAGAGCATAGTGTTTTGCAAAAGTGTGGTCAGATGACCAAGTGGCTGCCTTGCAAATTTCTTCTAACAGCACATTTTTGAGGAAGGCTGTTGTAGAGGTAACCGCTCTGGTAGAATGAGCAGTGATGGTATCTAGTGACTGTTTGTTGTGAATGATATAGCAAGTGTGGATGCAAGATGAGATTCATTTGGATATTCTTTGTGAGGAGACTACTTGACCTCTGGACCGTTCAGCAAGATAGGAAGAGTTTGGTTGATTTCCTCCACGGTCTTGTCTGATCTGGATGGAAAGCGAGTGCTCTTTGAACATCCAGGGTGCATAGTGCCACTTAAGAAGGATCGGCGTGCAGTTTGGGAGAGAATGCAGGTAAGTATATGGGTTTGTTAATGTGGAAAGGAGATGGGACCTTTGGAAGGAATCTGGGGTGCGGCCGAGGGATTATCCTGTCCTTGGTAAATACCGTGTATGGCAGTTCTGCCATTAGTGCTGCTAGCTCCCTGACTCTCCTGCTGGAAGTGATGGCTACCAGAAAGGCTACTTTCACGGAGAGATGCAGCCAAGAGCAAGTTGCTAGAGGCTCAAAGGGCGGTTTAGTTAAGCTTTGAGGATGCAATTCAGGTCCCAGATGGGAACTGGAGGCCATACTGATGGGAAAGTATTCTGGAGACCCGTAAGGAAGTTTAGTACGCGGGAGTGAAAAGAATGAACTGCCATCATTGGTTCTATGGAAGGCTGCTATTGCTGCCGTATGAACCTTAATAGTGCTGAAAGAAGCCCGTTTCTTCAAGTTCCAGTAGATAGTCTAATATGGTGGGGATGGGCATGGTGTTGGGTGGCATGGGATGGTTCTGTTTGATCCACTCAAAGAACCTCGTCCACGAGTGGAGTTTTCCTCGTGGATTCTCTTCTACTCTTAATTAGTATCTGTTTTACTCTGAGCAGGTATTTTTAGCATTCTGGAGCCATGAAGGAGCCATGCCCGTAGGTGGAGTTTGTGTGGATCGGGATGGAGAACCCTGCGATGATGTTGAGTGAGAAGACTGAGTTGCAGGGGAAAGACGTGAGGATGCGCTATCGCTAATCTGTGCAGGTAACCAAGTTTGCCTCAATCATGCTGGTGCAACCAAGACCACATGAGCACGTTCCCGTCTGATTTTCATGATAATTCTGTGCATTAAGGAATCGGTGAGAACAAGTATAGGAGGGCTGCATCCCATTTCAGGACAAAAATATCTTCTAGAGATCCCCTTTCCAGGGCTGCTCTGGAGCAGAATAGATGGCATTTTCGGTTGGCTCTGGTTGCAAATAGGCCCAGCTGCTCCCATTTGAGGAATACTTCCTTGAGGGCTTGAGAGTCTCTCTCATTCGTGATGATCAGGGAAGATGCGGCTGAGGGTGTCCACCATCACATCGAGTACCCCCAGGAGGTAGGTGGCTATGAGGGTGGTGTGTAATGCACCAGTTCCATCATCTCAGTACTTCTATACACAGGGAAGTAGAGCGGGCCCCCATCCTGCTGGTTGATATAGTACATGCTCGTGGTCATGACATTGATTGTCCTATGAGCTATGTATTGTAGGAAGTGACTGCCCTGAGTTCTAGCAAGTTGATGTGGAATGTTTGTTTGCTGAATGACCATTTGCCTTGTACAGTGTGGAATCCCAAATGGGCCCCCCCATCCCATGAGGGATGCATCTGTCGTGATGGTAACCGTGGGGGCTGGTTGTTGAAAGGATACCCCTGTAATATGCTGGTTGGGTCCGTCCACCAATCCAGAGAGTTGAGGACATGTGGTGGAATGACAACAGTTTTGGAGAGGGGGGTCCCTGGAAGGGATATAGAGAGTAGCTAGCCAAGCTTGGAGGCACCTCATGTGTAGTCAGTTTGTTAGACAAGGATTTTGAGGCATTTGCACATTGTTGTAGTTGGGGTTGTGCGTGCCACAGCTATGAAGTTTCTGGAGGGCCTCAAATCTGTGCATTGGCAGTTTTGTCCTGGCTGATATAGTATCAATATGTGCTCCAATAAACTCTGGAGTTTAAGTGAGTTGGAGCGTAATTTCTGGTAATTTATGTGAATGCCAAGTTCAAGTAGGAGGTTGATGGTCATATTGACCATGGTCAATGTTTCTTGAAACGATATGCTCTTTATTAGGCAGTCGCTGAGGTATGGGAATATTATCACTTCCTGCTGGCGTAGGTGTGCAGGAACAATGGCCAGAGTCTTGGAGAAAACTCTGGGGGCTGCCAAAAGGCTGAATGCGATATTGGTAGTGTTGGTCTCCCACTGTAAAGCATAGGAAATATCTGTGAGCAGGATGTATTGTTATGTGTCCTGAAGGTCGAAAGCCAATCTCCCTGATCCAAGGCTGGAATAATCACTGCCATTGTCACCATCTTGAATCTTCTGTATGTTACGTACTCATTGAGCCTCCTTAGATCTAAAATGCATCTCCACCCGCCTGTTTTCTTTTCAATTAGAAAGTATGTTGAATAGCATCCCCTCCCTGGAAAGGCTGTTGTCAGTAGCTATAACGCTCCTATATACAGAAGGTGTTGGACCTCCTGTTGGAGGAGGATGTCATGAGAGGGGTCCCGAAGAGGGACGGGGAGGAGGGTTGGGGAGAGGGAATAGCGATGAAGGGGATGGAGTAGTTCACATTGATGAGCTCTAGTACCCATCCGTCTGATGTTATTTGTGCCCATTGGTGTAAAAAGGGCCGTAGGCAGTGACTGAACTGAAGTTGTCCAGCTGGTGATGTGGCCATAGCAGGGGTGTGTCTCTGACTCCAGAACAAACCTTCAAACTTGCTGCTTAGAGGATGAAGGTTGGGACATTGTGGGTTGTTGCTGGCGCTGAGGTCTGCACTGTTGAGGTCTGTGTTTTTGTCTAAAATCTTACCGAGGCTGCTGTCTGTACTTCTCTCTACGTCTCAGATAGGTATTGTATCTGAAACTCTTATTAGGTGGTGTGTACATGCCAAAGAGTTCTCAGTGTTGTTCAGGAGCCCTTCAGAGTGTGTAAGACCTCATCCGTTTTTTGTGGCGAAAAGGTCAGTTTTATCAAATGGGAGATCATCTACTTTGTGCTGTAGCTCTCTGGGTACACCAGATGCCTGGTGCCATGAAGCTCCATGAATGATGATGACAGTTGCAATGGTGCGTGCTGCGATGCTGGCCATATCTATAGAGGATTGTAACACGGTGCATGAGATAGTGTGCCCCTCCTGCAAAATAGTCAGGAATGTTGGCCTTTTGTACTCCGGCAGGAACTGAAGGAGCTCTTGTAGTTTGGAGTAGTTCATATAATCATAATTGGCGAGCATGGCAGTATAGTTAGCTGCCCTTAATAGTAGGGTTGCCGATGAGTATACCTTTCTGCCCACGATATCAAGCTTCCTAGTTCTTTGTCTTGGGGAGTAGACCTCATGTTTGGCTGTTTGGCCTTATGTCTGGCTGAGTCAACCATCAGGGAGTTAGGTGGTGGATGTGAAAAAAAAAAGTACATGCCATTAGGTGTGATGAAGTATTTATGGTCAGCCCTCTTGTTGGTGGGTGTAATTGATGCTAGGGTCCACCAGATATTATCGGCAGGGTCCATAACGGCCTCAGCCATTGGAAGCGCGATCCTTGAAGATAGAGGTGTACGCAAAAGTCTGTACTGTTTTACTTGTACCTTTTGCAGGTCACGTTCCTGTGCTAGAGCCACTCTCTTGAAAAGTTCCTGGAATTGTTTTGAATCATCTGATGGTGGTGGGGATGATGGCCTCATCGAGTGATGAGGAGGAGTTGTGTAGTGGGGATCTGTCTTCCCCTTCTGAGAGGGAGTCCTCTACCTCTGATTGTAAATGTTCTGGGGAGTTCGGTGCCGTGTCTCTGGGTGCAGGCTGAGGAGATAGTGGTGGTCTCTTGGATGGTGTGGAAGGAGCAGTATGGTGGCTATTGCGAGAAGACCAGGTATCCCAGGGATGCCACTGGTTGGGATAAGGAGGTGGTGGTTAAGGCCAATGGTGTGCATACCAGGGAGATGGTTAAAGTGGGTGCAATGGTCTGGAGGAGCGGGATTCCCAAGGAGGGTATCGCTGAGTAGGGCTGGAATGCTGAGAAGAAAAGTGGCCATGAGGACTGCAGCCAGCCTCATTTGGTGAAATAGATGGAGCTAGTGACCTTGGTGAATGAGCAGACCACACCGATGATGATAGAGATGGTGGTACTGATGAAGCACGGGCTAAAGTTGATGTATGGTGCCATGAATGGTCAAGCACCGGTGCCGAGGCTGACTGTGGTTGATGACGCTGATAGCGTAGGAGACGGTACCTTCAGAGGAGGCATGTCGGTGTGGGGTTTCTTAGGTGCCATCTCCTGTGTCGTTTTCAGCACAGATTTGTGGTGTTTAGCCAGCACCATGGATTCAGCCAGTGTGGCTGGTGCTGATGTTTTCTGTCTGGGCTCTGAATGAGCTCTCTTCTGCATCACCGAATGTTTAGGCGGTGCTGTACCAGAGGTGCCAGGCTTTTCTCCTACGCTCACACTAGCTGAGCTTGGTGCTGGAGGTAGTGAGTTCACTGGGCAAACCCGGGTTTTTGCTTTTAGTTTGTCAGAGGAGGAAGAGGGACACCCCTTGTCCATACCTCTTGATTTGACCGGTTCCTTGCTTCTGGGGGGCAAGTCATTACACTGTGGCTGAATCGATTTTTCGTACAGGTATGTCTTCAGCCTATTGGCGCGGTTGCGTTGAGCTCTGGCTGTAAGACTGGAGCAGTGTGTGCACTTTTGCATCAAGTGGGCCCTCCTGAGACACCTTATGCAAGAGGCATGACCGTCTGAGACTGGCATAGCCTCCCGGCAAGAATCACAATGTCTGAAGCCTGAAGAGCCAGGCATTGGGACAAACAGGGTAATGAACAACAAAGAACTGTTTGTTTTTTTTAAAAGGAAAAATGGGGGCGGGGGTGGCTAGGGTAGGAGTCGAATCTTAGAATTAAGGAGAAAACTGAGAATTAACAAATTTTATTGGGGTATTTTTTTTTAGGTGAAGCAAGGGTGAGTCAATGGAGCTCCATATGCTGCAGAGGATGGTAGAGAAGGAACTGAGGGAGCTGTGCCACACGCGTGCCTAAAGGACACAAATGGCACAAGGAGGCACCATGGCGCACTGCTACAAAAATCTCCCGTCACTGGCATGAGGACGCACCAGCACCCAAAGCCATGGGGACATCACTTGAAGTAGAACAGACCCTTACTGCAGCCATCACTGTACAATGGTGTGGGGTCATGGGCTAGATCCAGTTTTCCTAATGACACTCTCCACATTAGCACTGAATAGAGGCAACAGGTGTGACTACGTATTCTGTCTCTACCTGATACTGGCTCTATTACCCTTTAAATGTGCGAGAAGCTCAGACATCTTCTAACACCCAGGTAAACAGAAACTGTTCAATACTCCAGCTGCTGGGAGTTCCAAGTCTGGGCCTCCCCCAAAGTGTAAAGGTCAGTTGTGTGACAATCCAGAGACTTGCACCAAATAGATTGGTGGCACTAAGTTTGAATCCAGTGTTTTACTGCAAAACAGTTGGACAGACAGTTTTATTGTCTCAGGAGACAATGCATTCCATAATACCAGATCACAGCAGGTTATATCAAAACGTACATCCAGACAGTCAGGAAGTGAATTTACCTTTTCGCTGCATCAGGAGATTTGGCTACAATAACTGCATTTCTGTAATTTGGAATCTGGATTAAAAAGAAAAAAGTTACTAAAATGTAGAGTAGTGAATACTTATAGTATATATAGTACTTATTCTTAACTCATTACAGTTTGGGTGGACAACTGTGTCTACATCTTTATAATCAAGGGCAATAGTGGGAGAACCTCATGCTGTAGTACTAATAAAAGGACAAAATTCCATTCTAACACCAGTGATATAAAGAAGGGCAGTAAGATATGTGTATATAACCTGCCCCAAAATATTATGCAGCACTCAAATTAGTGCTCAAAATACTTCAAGCAATACAATTAGTTCACAGAATTCACTATAGATTGAACCTCTCCAGTTTGGCACTCTCAGATCTGTCAACATCCATGGTCTGGCCAATGTCCACTTAGGGTTTTGGGCAAGTTTCCCCCAGTCCCTGAAGCAGTGGTTCCTAAACTTTTATTATTCCGTGGACTGGCAAACCCATTCACAAACTTTTGATGGATAGGTAACATTTTACTTGCATATTTGCATATTCATTGTGTAAACATGCAAGTAAAATGATGCCTGTCTGTCAAAACTCCTGGCCCCCAGAGCTACTACAAACATCCAGCTTCAGCTCTGGCAGTCACCACGTGGCAGACAGCCATGGCAGCTGAAGCCAGCCGTTCATGGTAACTCTGGGGGCAGGGGCACACCCCGGCCCTGAGACCCCCAGTGCCATCCATAACCCCGAGAGGCCCCCCCCACTCCTCCATTACCCCGTAGCACCAGCCCAACCCCAGAGTTGGGGCATTCTCGGAAATGCTTCCAGTTCCACGCGCAGGGCCAGGTAGGCAGGCAGAGCTTCAGAGTCTCAATGCGTGGATGAGACGATGGTGTAGGGAAGAGGGGTTTGGATTTATTAGGAACTGGGGACACTTTTGGGAGAGGGGGAGCCTATACAGGAAGGATGGGCTCCACCTAAACCAGGGTGGAACCAGACTGCTGGCACTAAACATTAAAAAGGCTGTAGAGCAGTTTTTAAACTAAGAGATGGGGGAAAGCCGATTGGTGCGGAGATGCACGTAAATCGGAGGGAGACTTCTCTTAGAGGAGAATCCATTGATAGAGATTCTCTAAGCTGTAGTCAGAAAGAGAGGAGGGGAGAGGGCAAACCATGGGCCAGAGCAGACAAACAACCGCATACAAAGGAATCCAATGCACCAGGAAAGGGCAGACAAATAAGCAGCGGCAAATTTTTAAAGTGCTTCTACACAAATGCTAGGAGTCTGACTAATAAGATGGGTGAACGAGAGTACCTAGTATTAAATGAGGAGATTGACATAATAGGCATCACTGAAACCTGGTGGAATGAGGAAAATCTGTGGGACACAATCATACCGGGATATAAAATATATCGAAAGGATAGAGCAGACCGGGTGGGTGGTGGAGTGGCACTGTATGTGAAAGATAATGTAGAATCAAATGAAATAAAAATATTAAGTGAATCAACATGTTCAATAGAATCGCTATGGATAGTAATTCCATGCTCCAATAATAAGAAATTAGCAGTAGGGATATATTACCGACCACATGACCAGGACAGCGATACTGACATTGAAATGCTGAGGGAGATTAGAGAGGCTACCAGAATAAAGAACTCTATAATAATGGGGGATTTTAATTATCCCCATATTGACTGGATACATGTCACCTCAGGAAGAGAAGCAGAGATAAAATTTCTCAATGGCCTAAATGACTGCTTCTTGGAGCAGCTGGTGCAGGAACCCACAAGGGGAGAGGCAATTCTCGATTTAGTCCTGAGTGGAGTGCAGGATCAGGTCCAGGAAATAACCGTTACAGGACCGCTTGGGAATAGTGACCATAATATAACAACATTCAACATTCCTGTGGTGGGTAGAACACCTCAGCAGTCCAGCACCCTTGCATTTAATTTCAAAAAGGGGAATTACACAAAAATGAGGAGGCTAGTTAAACAGAAATTAAAAGGCACAGTGACTAGAGCCAAATCCCTGCAAGCTGCATGGAAACTTTTTAAAGACACCATAATAGAGGCCCAACTTAAATGTATACCCCAAATTAAAAAACATAGCAAGAGACCTAAAAAAGTGTAACCGTGGCTTAACCATGTAAAAGAAGCAGTGAGGGACAAAAAGGCATCTTTTAAGAAGTGGAAGTCCAATCCTAGTGAGATAAATAGAAAGGAACGTAAACACTGTCAAATCAAGTGTAAAAATGTAATAAGAAAAGCAAAAAAAGATTTTGAGGAACAGCTAGCCAAAAACTCAAAAAGAAATAACAAAATGTTTTTTAAGTACATTAGAAGCAGGAAGCCTGCTAAAAAACCTGTGGGTCCCCTAGACGATCGAACTATAAAAGGCGCAATCAAGGACGATAAAGCCATTGCGGAGAAACTAAATGATTACTTTGCTTCAGTCTTCACGGCTGAGGACGTTGGGGAGATTCCCAAATCTGCACCGTCCTTTG
Source organism: Pelochelys cantorii (assembly GCA_032595735.1). Taxonomy (NCBI): domain Eukaryota; kingdom Metazoa; phylum Chordata; order Testudines; family Trionychidae; genus Pelochelys; species Pelochelys cantorii. The sequence goes on from CM064344.1 coordinate 20,478,211, forward strand.
TGGGTGATGAATCTGAGGAACTGTCCCGGATTGAAGTGTCATTAGAGGAGGTTTTGGAACAAATAGAAAAACTTAATGTTAACAAATCTCCGGGACCGGATGGCATTCATCCAGGGTTCTAAAAGAACTCAAATGGGAAATTGCTGAACTATTATCTGTGGTTTGTAACCTATCCCTTAAATCGGCTTCCGTACCTAATGACTGGAAGGTAGCCAACGTGACACCAATATTTAAAAAGGGCTCTAGAGCAATCTGGGCAATTACAGACCGGTAAGTCTAACTTCAGTACCGGGCAAATTAGTCGAAACAATAGTAAAGAATAAAATTGTGAAGCATGTAGAAGAACATAATTTGTTGGACAAAAGTCAACATGGTTTCTGTAAAGGGAAATCCTGTCTTACTAATCTATTAGAGTTCTTTGAAGGGGTTAACAAACATGTGGACAAGGGGGATCCAGTAGATATAGTATACTTAGATTTTCAGAAAGCCTTTGACAAGGTCCCTCACCAAAGGCGCTTGTGTAAATTACATGGCCATGGGATAAGAGGGAAGGTCCTTTCTTGGACTGAGAACTGGTTAAAAGACAGGAAACAAAGGGTAGGAATAAATGGTAAATTTTCAGAATGGAGAGGGGTAACTAGTGGTGTCCCCCAAGGGTCGGTCCTAGGACCAATCCTGTTCAACTTATTCATAAATGATCTGGAGAAAGGGGTAAGCAGTGAGGTGGTAAAGTTTGCAGATGATACCAAACTGTTTAGGATAGTCAAGACAGAAGCAGACTGTGAGGGACTCCAAGAAGATCTCACCAAACTGAGTGATTGGGCAACAAAATGGCAAATGAAATTTAATGTGGATAAGTGTAAAGTAATGCACATTGGGGAAAAATAACCCCAACTATACGTACAGTATGATGGGAGCTAATTTGGCTACGACAAATCAGGAAAGAGATCTTGGAGTTATCGTGGACAGTTCTCTGAAAACTTCCACACAGTGTGCAGCAGCGTCAAAAAGGCAAATAGGATGCTAGGAATTATTAAGAAAGGGATAGAAAATAAGACCCAGAATATCTTACTGCCCCTGTATAAAACTATGGTACGCCCACATCTTGAATACTGTGTACAGATGTGGTCTCCTCACCTCAAAAAAGATATTTTGGCCTTGGAAAGGGTTCAGAAAAGGGCAACTAAAATGATTAGGGGTTTGGAACGGGTCCCATATGAGGAGAGGCTAAAGAGACTGGGACTTTTCAGTTTAGAAAAGAGGAGACTGAGGGGGGATATGATAGAGGTATATAAAATCATGAGTGGTGTGGAGAGGGCCGATAAAGAGAAGTTATTTATTAGTTCCCTAAATAGAAGAACTAAAGGACACCAAATGAAATTAATGGGTAGCAGGGTTAAAACTAATAAAAGAAAATTCTTCAGCCTGTGGAACTCCTTGCCAAAGGAGGCTGTGAAGGCTAGGACTATAATAGAGTTTAAAGAGAAGCTAGATAATTTCATGGAGGTTAGGTCCATAAAAGGCTATTAGCCAGGGGATAAAATGGTGTCCTTGGCCTCTGTTTGTCAGAGGCTAGAGAGGGATGGCAGGAGACAAATCGCTTGATCATTGTCTTCGGTCTACCCTCTCTGGGGCACCTGGTGCTGGCCACTGTCGGCAGACAGGATACTGGGCTAGATGGACCTTTGGTCTGACCCAATACGGCCATTCTTATGTTCTTATGAGTCCCCTACACCCAACTGCCTGTGCCAGCCTCCTGCCCTCACAGCCCCCCAGTGCCCACCCCCCAAACTCCTCAGCGCCAACCCCCTACACCTTAGAGCCCCCCATCACCAGATCCCCCAGTGCCAGTGCCTCCTGTTTCCAGAGCCCCACTATACCCAACCTCTTCAGAGCTCCTCCAGTGCCAGTCCCCAATATTAGCCCCATCCTGAAAGCCTCCCAGTGCCAGCCTGGCCCCTGTAGCCCCTCCACTACTAGCCCCATCCCAGAGCCCCCTCAGTGCCAGCTCCCCACCCTGAATGCTGCAGTGCGCCCCAGTATCAGCTCCACACCTCTTAGAGTCTCCACCTCTTAGAGCAGTGTTTCTCAACCTTTTTTATAAAGTACCACTTTTACAAAAAAAAAAAAAAAAATTGTAAGTACCCCCTTTAAAAAAAAATTGTAAGTGCCTCCAGTACCTACAGTTTTCAGACACAAAATTTTTTTCTACCATTGCAACACATTTGTTTAAACAACTTCATCGTAGCCGGGCAGACGATGACATTTTTGGGTGTAAAAAATACAAAAATAATAAAGCGCTGTAAAACTTGAAACAAAAATTCAGTTTTTTCCACATTTCAGTTGTGTTGGGGTACTCGACAGAAGTCTGGGGTAAGTCCAGGGTACTCACACCACTGGTTAAGAAACATTGCCTTTGAGTTCTCCAGTACTACCCCTGACCCCCTCACCTAGCCTTGTACTGCCTCCCAGCTGAGCGCTGCTGCCATGGTCACAGCTGCTCTAAGGCTGCCATGCTTGGCTCTGCATGGTCCTCCTGCCTGGCAGCAAACTGCTCTTCTGCATCTGGGAGGAGACCCCACTCCTGCCCGGTGCTGGTTGGCTGAGACACAGGGCAGGACACGCATCTCCCAACAGCTGCAGCGGGCAGAGGAGGTGCTGGGCAGTATACCACAGCCCTAGCCCCCAGCACCACTGTGGCCCGGCAGCCAGTGGTTCGCAGCCCGGCACAGATCTGTGGACCAGCAGTTAGGAACCACTGCTCTAAAGTTTGTTTATAGCCACCGGTCCTGGGTCTCATTATTCTATGCTGTTATTTAGTTCTAATTTATCTGAAATGTCTTCTAAGAGCCCAGTAAGCAGTGGAAGTGTTGGAAATGTTGCTAGACAATATTGACCTCCCATGGTTTGGCAAATCTCTAGTTCAGCACTGGTCAGGTCCCAAGGGTACTGGCTGGGTCCTGAGGATACCAGCTGAGAGAGGTTAATCTGTATTAAGAAACATTTGTCATTCTTCACCACCTTTCATTATTGGCTTCAACAACTATAAAAGGTGCACACTGCAGAACATAGCTATTTCTTTGGGTACATTTACACTGGATGCAGAAATATCTACATGAGCTGTGTTCAAGCTAGCATGGTAGCAGAAGTGTAGCCATAGTGGCGTAAGTGGCAAGATAGGCTAATTGCTTGAATACTTTGGGTTGACAAGCCTGTCCCAGCACAAGCAGCTGCACAAGAAATAGAACTGCACTAGCCTCAGAGCTAGCATGGGTATATCTACCAGAGACAGAAGTGACACTGAGATGGAGGGCAGGGCCAGCTGGGTACCCCTCTTTGTTAACTTGCTGGCTTGGGAGGGGGAGGCGTGCGTGCGTGCGTACACATACGCATGCCCCTGCTCTGCAGAGCTGGGGTTGGGTGGCTGGCACATGTGGTGCACCAGGGCCTGGGCTATGCCAGGCTATTCTCCACGGGCTGTGTGTGGGGTTGGGGAGCCCCTTCTCCAGTGCCCTGCTGTGCCCGGCCGGGCTGGAGATAGCCCTGGGCACTGCCTGCCCCAGCCCCAGAGCCGCTGCCTGCTGGCAAAGAACTGGGCTGGGCAGGGAAGAGACTCTGCTCTCCCCGCCTCTCTTCGCCCCACTGCTGCTCCTGGGAGGCTGCGAGTCCCAGTGATGCTATCCTGCCAGTGAGTGTGCTGGGAGCACAGAGATGTGGGGGCAGGAGGGAGGGTGAAGGAGGATGAGGGGGCAGGATGGGAGGGAACAGTGGTTGCATTGAGGGGTATGGGGTGATGCAGGGGATCAGGCTTCAGGGGCAGGATGGGAAGGGTCAGGGGTTGCACTGAGGGGCATGCGGCAATGCAGAGGATGCAGCTGGGGGGGATCATGGGGCTGATGCAGAGGGAAATGTGAGGGGGAATACAATTTTTACTTTGTAGAAGCTGCACTTTCCTTTATTTCCCACTTCTTTGCCTCCCTCCCCAGCTAGCTATTTGGCTGCATTCTCACCCTCTCATCTTTTCTGCGTTACTCACCCAGCTCCCTCCCACCCCCAAACTCCCTCTTGTGCCCCCACCCTACACCTTCTCCTGCCACCAAACTCCCTCCCAGGCCCTGTCCTCCTCACCCTGTCCTGCACCCCATCTCCCATCCAGATCCTGCGTCCCTATCCCACTCACTGGCAGTCTGGTCCTGCACATTGGGTCCCTCATTTTTGTTCCCACCACAAAGCCTAAGAGAGTCCACAAAATCCACTAACTCTGGAACCTCAGAAAAGTAAATATGGTCTATGGGAAGCCCTGAACCTCAGTCCTCCCTGTCACTTCCCTCACACCGTGGGGCTGGAGCGCCAGAAGAGTGAAGTGTCTCAGTTGGGGGCCACATCAGTGAGAATTGGGAGCTTTGAGGGGAGTTTTTTTGCTTCTCACTTGTGTGGTCCCCAACTGATTTTTCTGTGGGTTAGTGGCCCCGACCCAAAAAAGGTTCCCCACACCTGCCATAAATAAAGAAAACATTGAAACCTTTTGTTGGACATAATATTTTACTTTATTTTAAATGATGCTCGATAAACTAACATGAGGAAGTTAAAACACTTAATCTGTTTAATTTAAATTAAACCATTCTCCTCATCTACAGCTCTAGCAAAATGGCTCAGGTGTAATTAACAGTGAGTTTCCATTAGCTACCAGTAGTCTACCAGAAAGGTTTGGAGAGGGTGGGGCCTCAAGGAAGGGGTGAGGTCTTGGAGAAGGGATAGGGTAGATCCTGGTTTGCCCTGACTTTAAAAAGTGACCTTGGGTGTAAAAATTTTGGAGACCACTGGACTACAGGAACAGATTGACCATCAGTTTAGCCCAACAGAACAATTCTTGTGTAAGCAACAGAATGAACAATGTTAATATCTCAGCGGTGGCCAACCTGTGGCTTGCGAGCCACATGCGGCTCTTCAAAGAAAAAATTGCGGATACTGCACCGGCGGCTCTGAAAGGAACAGCGTGTTTCAGTCTGACAGAGCTGGAGTCGCAGCGTCCCGTGCAGACTTCAAGATGGCCGCCTTAAAAGGGCAATGCCGATTCTGCTCTTAAAAGATTGGCGGCCAGGGCCTCCCCCCCAAAACAACTTTTTTCCCCTCAGCTCTTTGCGCTGTATCCACCACTATTTTGGCTCTTCGTCTTTAACGGGTTGGTCACCCCTGCTATATATCATCAGATACAGGTTAAATGCAAATGAATATGGATAAAACATGAGTAACCTTACTTCTTCCTGTATATACTGCAGCAAGAAAGGAGATGCCCTTAAGTTGTCTACTGGAAAACTGAAGAAGCCTTGGATTTCCTTTTGATGAAGATCCATAGTGATAATGTGTGTTAAACCTAAACACACCAAAAAAAGAGTGAATCACTAAATAGCCTCTCCTATTCTCAAACGTTTTCTGGAATATACAATCCATGTGTGTCCAAATTTCATGTTCTCTAACTTATCCTATGTCAGTATACTTTAGGCCACATTTTAACAGATGCTTCAAAGCCTTTTCTTCTACCAGCTTATACAAGTACTGACAACCAGCCACTGACAACGCAGCATCAGAGAGAACATAACATAGGCATATTAATACAGCATTCCTAATCAGATATTTATGGATCATCCCCAGATACAACTGTAAAAGATAGCTGAACAAATGTTAATTTCCCCAACAGGGGCTGAGAACTTGGGGCTTGCCCCCAAGTATGAGAAGGGAGGTAAGGAAGGACAGCTGATTCCCAGGGGTTCATGGTAGTTGAACAAATTATGAAGGCCAAAATTCTTGCTGCCTTCTTGCATGACTCACTCACCTGCTTTGGCTAGCATAGAAGCCAGCAGTTTGCAGACTATGGAGCCCCTCTTCCTCATTTTGCTTTGTTTGCTATAGGGGAAGTAAGGGATGACCCCAATAATATTCCTGGCGCAGGAAGTCTTCAGTGCATATGCCATTATCAACAATTCCATTACAGCAGTGTTCACATCTCTAAGAGAGGTTTGAAAACCATTCCAAATATTAGTGAAGAAGTACTCTGATAACAATTCCATCCCACAGTCTCTAGCTTCTTTATTTAGTGTTCAGAAAGTAATTTGTTTTGCGCCTTTTTTAGATAAAGCTTCTATCATACATGATTTGATAAAATTAAACAGAACTTGCTACCAAAAGTCAAATTAACAGCTACCACTCCTCACCCTTAACTCTTATTCCTTGCTTTTTCTTGCTTATGGCCTTTTAGTGTTCAGGCTGTCAACTATAGAGAAAATGGGGTTTAGCTCTTGTAGCATTTGTTGAGTTAAATATACTAAAACCATAGACCTTCAATCAGCTTTAACCACAGAGCAAGCTCTTACACAGAAGTTCATTATTACTATTTAAGTTCTATAGCAAAAATAACATATTAGTTCTATAAATCAAAGCTTGTCAAGGTGAACAAAAGGAGGGAATTTGTTCAACATGTGCACCTGGCTTTATACAGAAACAAATTACCTTAGATCAACACACCCTGCTGCAACTTCTTCTAGAAAGTGATATCTTTCTCCAATACTTCATTGATCTCTATGTTAGTATGGTATAAGCTTTGTTATCTGGCATGTTGGGGAAAGAAGGGTTGCTGGTCAAATATTCTGGCTAACAGAGTTCGAAGTGGGCTCTAGGCTGGGGGTGCAGGCCACAAATGAGAGGTTCACAATGAGGGGGATCCAGGCTGGGGCTGAAAGAGTACAGAAGGGGGTATGGCATAGAATTTCTGGATATCCACTTTATATCCGCATCTATGTATATGGATATCCGTGGCTCATTTTTGCAGATATGGATGTGGATTAGGGACATAATAGTTTAAACCAATTAACAGATAAGCATTAGTTTATCTATTAACCTTACCAGTTAAACTCCCAGTCACCGCTGGGAGCCTGCAGTGCCAGCAGCCCATGGAGTTAGGGCTGCCAGATGGTTTCAACAATAATACCGGACACACTTGACATTACATCTTATTTAGAAAATACAGGACATTTATATTTTCTCAATTTGTTTCCCGAACAGAAAGTTCAAATACTGGACTGTCCAGTTCAAAACCGGACACCTAGCAACCCTACGTGGAGTGTTTAACCGTGTAACTAATTGAATTTCAATCAATTACATGGTTAGTGGGTTTCTTTTTAATTTTTACATCCTTAATGTGAATACAAATTTTGTATCCAATACCCACAAATTTGTGGGTATCCATGATCCACACTCACACATGTGTATGCGGATATCCGTGGCTCATTTTTATGTCTCCAGATGTGGATAAAGAATTTTGTATCCACACAGGACTCCAATATAGGATGTTAAATTGCAGTTATTGGACTAATCATGTAGTCAACACAATTAGTCAATATGGACCGCTCTGCAGAGCCACAGCGGCAGTAGCTCCAGGAACCAGCTCAAGGCAGGACTGAGTAGTCCCGGCTCTTGGTGGCTCCAGGAGCCACCCACACTGCAGTTCCGCATTTTAAATGGAGTAAGAGCAACTGGGCTCTCACTACATTTAAAATGCAGAGGTGCAGTGTCCTGGACCAGTGCAAGCCGGGACTTCTTGCTCCCGGTGGCCAGAGCTGGCCGCTGCAAACAGGGGATGGTGCCGGAACAGCCTCTGTTCACATCGGCCAGGGGTGGCCATGGACAGGGGCTGCTGCCAGAGGAGTCCCTGGCCATCGTGAACAGAAGCTGCTCCGGCACCAGCCCGTTTGCAGCGGACAGGGCTGGCTGTGGACAGGGACTGCTCTCAGGGTGTAACATGGGAGTCCTAATGGTTATTTCTGTGCCTAGGAAAAACAGGGACATGTCACCACTTCCAAGGAGCCACACAGAGCCAGGTAAGGAGCCTGCCAGCCCTATGCCAACTGGCTCAATTAAAATCAGAAATGCCGGTTTAATAGAACTGGCTGGTACAGGGCTGGATAATGCAGGTTTCACTGTATTTTGTTTAGCTCGTTAGAAGTGAAAATGTGAATGAGTTTTATTGTGAGAAAAGGAATCTCTAAAAGCCCAAACCATATTACAGACCACCATGATCAGGAAGTTTGATCTTCTGGCCACAACAATGTTTACAGATCCCATGACCCAGTACCTCTTGAGAAACCCACAAAGAAGAAAGATCAGATCTTAGGCCACAAGTTGTGAAAGTGTATATTTAACAAGCTCCCTCCAACATGATTTTTTTCTAATATATGCTCTAGTTCAAACAGATCAACATTTCATGATGAACATTTTGGAGAGAAATTACTTTTGTAACGAATACATGTCATCCCTGCAGTCCATATCATTAAGTTAGGATCCAAATCATGGAACATGTTTCCTTAAAATGTTCAGTGTAAATGAACAAGGGTATGTCTACACTACCACCCTAGTTCAAACTAGGGTGGCTAATGTAGGCATTCGAAGTTGCAAATGAAGCCCAGGATTTAAATATCCCGGGCTTCATTTGCATCTTGCCGGGCGGGCGCCATTTTTAAATCTCCTTAGGTCGAACTCCATGCCCGCGGCTACACATGGCATGGAGTAGGTAGTTCAAATTAGGATCTCTAATTCGAACTACCGGTACACCTCGTGGAACGTGATATTTAAATCCCGGGCTTCATTTGCAACTTCGAATGCCTACATTAGCCACCCTAGTTCGAACTAGGGTGGCAGTGTAGACATACCCCAAGTGACTCCCCCTCCATTGTCCAACTCCAAAAAACAGCACAGCATAAAGTGCAGACTAGGGATGTTAAATTTAGATTAACTGGCTAATCAAATAGTCAATGCAATTTGCATCGACTATTTGATTAGTCGACAAGGGCACCTCTGCCTTTGAAGTGTAGCAACAGGTGAAACCACTGCAGGGAGCATGGGGCCAGCAGGGAACTCAAGCAATCACCTGCTGGCCCCATGCTCCCCGTGGAGTTTCAAAGTTGCAGAGCCACATGGAGCCCAGATTCAGCAGGGGAGTCTATTAGTGTGTCGACTATCCGATAAGCATTTGCTTATCGGATAGCTGACTAGCTGTTCACATCCCTAGTGCAGGCAATATATTTTGCTGGAAGCCAGCATCTCTGTGCTACTCATGTTTTCAGGAGATGAAAGACAGGCTGCATCAAACAATAATATAAATGCTAAACCCCCAAGCAACAGCTTATATTGGGAAGATCCATTGAAAAAGTTGAATATTGAAACATATACACAGATCATGGCAGAAAGAGCTGGGAGAAAAGACCCACCTTAACTAACTTTGGCCATGCTGACTACACAGCTGTTTTATCTACAAAAATCGTTCCTTCTGCCCACTTTAGATGAGGAGAGATTCAAGCATAGTGTTGCTTTCAACTGAATATGGCGGTGTTGTTCACCAAATGTTCTATCCTATCCTGGCAATAAGCTTTGACTCAGCTATACGGGGATGAATGACAATTTAGAGCAGGGGTGGGCAAGAATTTGTGGCCGAGGGCCACTTTAAAAATGTGTGAAGTGCCCCCGGGCCGCTCCGGAAGGGGCGGGGCCTAATCCAGAAGGGACGGGACCAGAATGCTTCTGGGCTTCCCCACCCCCAGACCATAATTGGACTGGAGATGGGGGAGCCCCTTTGCCCCCCCTTCCTACTAGGCGCCCATGCCCCTGGCAGGGAGGAAAGAGGCTTCCCCCTCCCCCAGGGCCTCATTGGCCTGGGAGCGCACAGAGTCTCCTCCCACCCTACCCCCACGCTGCGAGCACGCAGCACTTCAAAGTGCCACATGCTGCTCGCAGGGCAGGAGGAGACATCGCAAGCTCCCCCACCCCCAAGCCCTGATTGGCCTGGGAGCAGGGGAGCTGTGCCAAGCTTCCCTCACCCTGCTTCCGCCCTGCGCGAGCGTACAGCACTTTGAAGTGCAGTGTGCTCCTCGCAGGGTGGGGGGAAGGGCAGAGGAAACTTCACACACTCCTCCTGCCCTCAGGCCAATCAGGGCTTGGGGACAGGAGAGTGTGTGATGTCTCCTCCTGCCCTGTGAGGAGCGCTTCAAAGCGCTGTGTGCTGCTCACAGGGCAGGAGGAAGCTTCACACGCTCCCCCGCCCCCAGACCTTAATTGGCCTGGGGGAAGGGGAGCAGCAGGGCCTCCGCAGGCTGGATCCGACCTGCAGAGGCCCTTTTGCCCACCCCTGATGTAGAGCCTTGTGGAAAATACATGCACCACAGGTTGGAAAGTCCAGTGATATCCTCAAAACAAAGACATCCTTACCCACTCTATTATACCAGCTGTCATGGGCAAACTGTCAAATTATACATCAGTCCTACAATATACCACCACTACACACAGATACGCATCAGTGGAACCCTACCAAATTCACAGTCCAAACTGGTCAATTTCACAATTTCAGATGTTTACACAGCATTCTAAACATGGGGGTTCTGACTCAAAATGGGATGGGGGAGGAGGGCAGTTTGCAAAGTTTTTGTAGGGAGGAGTACACCTCTCCCAGCTGGTAGGGAGGGGACAAAAGGGGGAGGGTGTGGTAGGGTGAGCAGCGGGGAGAGCTGCTGCAGCTGAGGGAGAGGGGCTCCTCCTCCAGTTAGACAGCTCCCTGCAAGGTAGCCCTGAACCGCTGGGAGGGGCTCATTAAGCAGCTGTGCAACTTAGCAGGAACCTTGGTCTTGACCTATAGTTTGAGAACCACTGATCTAGTCTGACCTCCTGCATGTTGTAGGCAGGGATGTTAACCAGTTAAGCACTAGCATTTAACAGGTTAACTATTTTAACTCTTTTAAATTAGGCCTGGCACGCCCCAGCTGTGAGGTCCTGACCACTCAGCCTGTCTCCTCTGCAGCTGGGGCTGCTCCAGTTTCACTAGCAAGGGTTGGTTAACCGTTTAACTGGTATGCATACCAGTAAACCTCATGCTTATCAGTAAACTGTTTAACATCAGTTGCAGCTATGCTGGGCAAGGGAAATATGGTAAAAACCTCAATTCTGAGACTTCCAGGATGTTCTCTCTTCCACAAGTCCATTGCAACTCCTCAGAAGCCAGTGCAGGCATCTCAAGTTACTGATTGCTGTGACTGAGTAAAGGGTAGTACTCTGACCACACTGGATTCTACTTTCTCCCTGAACAGGGTTATGTCCCTGAGAACTCTGAGGCCAAGAGTAATCCAAGTACCATTCCATTCAACTACTGATTTGTTTCGTGCATCTCAAGTGTTATACAACTAACTAGTCCCATTCTAGCTTCATTACTTCCCCGATCTCTGGAAACGAACCTCTATTTGTTTCTTCGTGAACATTCTGAGTGTTTGTTAGCCTACTGGCTCTATCAGCCTGCATATACAATGGCACTTACACACAAGAAAGCTTTGTTTGCTATGAAACACCCAGCCAAGAATTATATAAAACAGCCCCCTGCCTCTCAGGAAGGCAAACTAACAAAGAGCCATTTATTTCCTTCAGTAGTATGGTCATGTCAGTGAGACTGGGAGGTGAGAGAAAGATGCTGTTCTCCATGTTACGTTTTTGGCTTTTTAAAAATGCACTGTTTAAACGACACTTTGGAACTTTACATTTTATACCGCCTTTTCTTTATTTATACTTTTATGTCACAGAAAATTTTAAAAACAAACACAAATGAGGGTTGAGTACCACTGATTTTAAAACCATGAAAATGACTAAGTTCATTTCAGGAAAACAATCCATATATGACAAACATAAAAGAATGGAAGGAAAAGAGAAACTACAGTGGTGAGTGGTGCATAACTGCACAAAAGCAAACTCACTTAAATGGCTGGTCACCTTTGCCTCCTTATGTCTATCGCATTCCTCCTTTCTGGAGGAAGTACTACACTAGAGGTTAAACCTCTCTAGTCTAGTACTCTCTGGTCAAGCAACATCTGTGGTCCAGCATGATTTTAGTTAGCCAGATGTCTATTTATCATGGGTGTGGCCAAGTTTCCTGCAGTCCCATAAAGTCTGTTTACAGCCACAAGTCCTGGGTTTCAGTGTTCTGTGCTGTTATTTAGTTCTATTTTAACCCTATATGTCTTCAAAGAGCCCAGTAAACCGTGGACGTGTTGGTAATACTGCTAAGACAATACTGATCTCTTACAGTTGATCAAATTCTCTGGTTCAGGACTGGTTGGGGCCAATGGGTGCCGGATTAGAGAGGTTCAACTTGTACTCCTCATTCCCCAAAGGCCTGCACTAACGTTATTCTATAGACTCTATTACTCCTGGATTATTTATTACCCTGAATCATAATCTACTATACTCAGCTCTTATACCTTAGCCTACTTCTCTACATCTACAAATAGTTTTCTTCTCTTCCATGTAGCTTATCTTTAATCTTCCTGCAGTCTTTGCAATTTTCCAGCCTTCCCTTGTGAAATTCAGAGTTATTTATTCAAGAGGTTTTTGATGGTGTGTCTCCCCACACAAAGCCCAAAGGGTTATGGTAGGTCAATTAACTGCATAAAGCTGCACCTGGAGGAGGAGCCAGGGAGCAATGAAGAAATTAAAGAGGACATTCAGCTGACAGGAACAAGAGAGTCTGTATGAAGCCAAATAGCTGAGAGTAGAATGGGCTACAGAGAGAGAGGGTGCAGTCAGACTCAGTGTGAAAGAAGGCAAGAAAGGAAACAGCCCAGAAATACATCAATAATTTAGGACTGTGCAGACCTTGACTGCTTGTTGTAGAGCTTCTGGGCTAGAACCCAGTGTTGATGGTGGGCCTAGCTTGTCCTGGCCAGACACTGTGGGAAGTGGCACCATTAAGGGGCAGTGAAAGGGAAGAATGTCTGGGACACTGGGGTCACAAGATACAGAGAACACAACTTGCACTGGAAGGGGAAACTACTGGGACCCAGCCAGTGGGTCAAGCTTCATCCCAAATGCTTAAGACTCAGACTGAATAAATGTAACTGCAGGAAGAGGTGTGGACCTGGCAGAGTTAATTCCCAGATACAAACAGAAAGAGGCTCTCTAGTGGTGGATAGAGCACCCAGGGACATGACTAAACTGGCTCAACAGAAGAAAGATGCTATTATGCAACACGTAGGCTATGTCTATACTATCAAGTGTCAACAAAACTTATGTCAACACCAAAAAGTCAACAAAACAAAAATCGCCACAGGGTACTCACACTTGCTCCCTTTGTTGACAGACCTTGTCCACACTGGGGACATGCATCCCACAATGCAGTACTGTGGAAAGGCAGAGCTGATGGTTGTGTATCTTGCTATTCCCTCCAGAGTTCTCCCAGAGCCTCCTTAACTGCTAGGAGTGGCATCATGTGTAGCTCTGCTAGCTCTTGGTTCTGATGAATGTCAAATCAGCATAGCAACTTTCCCCCCTACCTCTGTAGCAACAATCTGCCTGCAGCTGTGTTCCTAGTGCAGGGCAGAACTTGAGCAGTCCAAGGATGTGCTTTGTTCCCTAAACTGAGCAGCACACTCAACTGTCCGATACTTTCCAGAGCTTTGAAAGGGGAGGGGCACACATGGCTGCAGGGCATCAGAGATCAAAACACTGAGCAGAGCAGTCAGGGTAGGCATTGCAGGATACTGGTGGAAGCCAATTCTGTCAAAACAAATGCCAGGGTCTACACTGGCTCTTTGTCAACAACATGGGGGGGGGGGGGCGCAGCGGGAATCTCTCATGGGGTGAAAGTTCTTTGTTGCATAATCTGGGTGTTTTTTTCCAACAAAAGTCACATTGCAGTGTGTATGCTCTGATTTGTTGCCATAAAGCAGTTTTTGGCCACAAAACTTTGTAGTGTAGACAAGAGCTGGGCAAGATGCGGCCCAGGGCTAGATCCAGCCTGCCTAACACTTTGATCCAGCCCACAGACTGCATCTGGCCACTTTTTATTTATATCCTGCTGCCCATGCCACCGAATTTCCAGGCGGTGGCTCAGGCAGAAGGATTTTATTTAAATGGCTCACCATTTTGGGCCAGAGCTGAGAGTCACGAGCCCTTTACTATGATTTTAATTCAAAGCTTTGGGCCCCAAACAATTCTGGAGGAAGGCTAGTCCCCAGCTGCGTCCCTTCTGACCCAAACCCCACCACTTCCGGGGGTGGAGCCGGTCCATGACCATGTACCAAAATTCATTAAGTGGCTTTGCTGCAAAAATTATTGCCCTCCCCCCAGTGTAGATAAACACTCCTGGGGTTAGGCAACTCATTCCAGTCTCACCCCACAACCCTCCCCTTAGCTTTTTGTATCTCAGTACCAACTCTTCCATCTTTACTACTTACAGTATGATTCTGTAGTATTTGAACAACATTTTAATATCAAGTTTTGCACGGCTAAAGAGTCCGCTTCCTTTCCTAATACCCCTGATAGTGTGAACTTAAAATGTGCTGCAGAAAGGAGACAACCTTCAGATTATTCCCTCTAAGCAATGCAATGAAGCAAACATGAAGCTGAAGAATAAAGATCCTTGTGCACATCACAGTGGCTGCTCATTTGGAGGACAAGTCCTTTCAACACTCATACAAAGATAAAAGAGCAGAGATTCTGTAGGCAGCAATGATGAATGAAATCAGGTTTAGGGAAGAACAAAATTCTTGACAAATTGACAAGAATTACTGACACATCTGAGTTTTCTCCCAAGTTTACTGCCTGCCCAAATTTTGATTTCTCTTTTCCCTAACGAAAACCTGTAATTTGTCTCAAATTTACATAATCTTAACTACATAATAATTGAAAGTTATTATGTACATGTAACAGGGTATCAGTGTTTGCCCAAACACTAGGGATGTAAAATCCCATTTAATTGGCTAAACAAGATGTTTAGCTGGTTAAAGGGGGACCTGCAGAGCACCCCGCCCGCTGCAGACTGAGGCTGCATTGGCCGGGATGCCTGAGAAGCCCCTTTCTGCAGCGCTCCTCCACTGGTTAATGTCTTAAACCTTCACATCCCTACCAAACACTCCATTCTATTAAACAAGATTCAGCTGGGAAAAAATAGTTGGTCTGGTTAATCAATCAGAGGAGGGGGCTTATTTCCTCACCTTGTTATAAATGATGTGAGTGGCTTTTCTGGGAACAGACCATCTAGTGTATGGGCTGAATAGTTTTGAGAAAGGAACCCTAAGAACGGCAAATCCCAGGGAAAAGATTCAAGCTGATCTTATATTGTCTTTGATATTTTGTTAATATAGACAAGCTTTAGGAATGAGATGAGTTTGGACTTTTTTAGTTTGGACTATGTTTGCGGAGCAGATTGGAAAAAGGCTTCTGCTCATAAGATATTCCATTATCAATTTATTCTTGAGTGCTGGTGAGTTGTAATAATAATGGAATGTGCAAGTTGGGGCAAAGCCCTGAAAGCTCATGAGTTTTCTCTCTTTGCTAGCCAAAAACCATGCAATATTCTCTCCTGGCACCTTTAAGAATAGTGTCAGACCTAGCTGCAACCCTCTAAGAATAGTATCAGACCTAGCTGTTCCCTCTAAGCTGCACAGAGCCCTGAGCCTCCGACTGGGCGGGACTGATTCCTGTGAAGCTGTGCTGCTAAGCAGCTTAGAGGGAACACTGGCTGCAATTAGTTTTTTTATACTCCAGCACCAAGTTTCACTGATTGCATTAATCATCTGACAAGAAACCAGCAGAATCAGTGCAGACCTCCAAACTCAACTCATTGCCTTCCCAGACCGTTCATTTACCCACCTATTCTACTGGAATCAAGCAAGATTCTCAGGGAGTGGATAGTTTTCTAAGTCCAGTATTTCTTTGCTCTCCTGACCCAAAGTCAGTACACCAGCAGACGTGGAATACCCTAAGGCCCACCTAAGAGCCAGAATGGAATGGTACAATGTCATGGAAGCACAGGAAGCAGAGAGTTAGCTTGAATTCTGTTTCACATCATCACAATCAAAGAAAAGGAAAGAATAATTCAACCTGTAATGAAAGCAACAGTGCCTATTGTTGCTTGGTAATTTGAAGGCAGAGGAAATTACACATCTTGAAATGGAAGAGCTAGTCAAAAATCACTGAGCAACAGAGTCTGCAAAGACAAGGTAGCACAGAACAGAGAAATTTCCATTCACAGCCATCAGTTTTATTTGTTGTTGCTTGAAGTCATATACTTAAGATGACTATGGTGCAATCAGCTAATCCACTGGGAATTGTGACAGCTAAACAACACCCTCCCAGCAGAAATGGGCATCAAGGCAACAGCGCTGGTTTAAAAAAAATGCCACCACCACATTACTATGGTGGTCAGTAGATACAAAAACCTCACAACAAATCCATTGAGCTAGAAATTCAAAGCACTTTCAAATGACCCCAGATTTTAATTAAGCTATAAAGTACCTACCTGGGTATTGTCTGTATAATGAAGATATCTTGACCGCGGACAGATTCTTTTATTTCAACTCTTGTTTCTGAAAATGACAGAAAAAATAGTCAGGCCATGGCTACTGCTTGGGAATGAAGCAGATAATGCAGCACATTAATAGCAACTTTTTCCAGCAAGTTGGGAATAAGGGCCAGATTCAGCAATGCAGTTTTAAAACCCACCCAATCTACCCAAAGAAAATTTACATATTATAAACAAGTAAGCCAGCTGGATTCTCCAGAATGCTGCTCTTGGGAAACAAGGAGTTTGCATGATGTAATGAGATATTTATATTCACAAAAGGATGTAATAAACAGTGAGAATTATACTGAACTGCAATAACCTTACATGGGGGGGGGGGTAGAAAGAACAAATTACTCAACTCCAAATGAGCAAAAAACTGTCTGGAGGTTTTCTATTCCCTTTCTCTTGCTGTAAACAGCTGTCACACCACACACAGCAAAAAAGAAATATCATACATGTAACAGCCTACAACATTTTCCCAACAGAGGAACAAGCCCTTCTATATCTTAGGGCGAGGTCAGCTCTCTGTTTACAGGCTATTGACACAATAATATGCAGTGCAGAGTTCAAAGTAGGAATGCATTTTCTTTTGTTTTGCTTTTGAGGTAAGCGTTTTCCCCTAATGAAGAAAAACATTTTCTGGTCAGAAATCCAAGTCTCCACTTAAACCATCTCCCCCTGCCACTCTCGAATTCCAAGTTACAATAAGCCAACTAAAGAACCAGCTCTGCAATCCAGAATACTACTACCAGGGTATGAAGACTTTTCAAGCATTCATTTTCCACAGACTCATGATAAAATAAGAGACTAAGTTGCTGGGAAGGGGAGAGAAAGGTGGGAGAAGTTTAGCAGGTTTGCAAAATTCAAAGTCCAATTATTTGGGCAATTGTGACGAGGGATGTTAGCTAACAGTCAACTGGAGTATCAACTACTTGCTTCTCCCCCCTTGCTGCCTCTATGAGAGGCAGCAAGGGGGAGGGGGAAAACAGGAGCCGGTGCTGCCTGTCCCCCGTCCCCCTGCTGACTATCCGAGGTAGTGGGGGGGGGGATAGGAGAGGCTGCTGCAAAGCAGCCTCTGCCCATGGTGGGCTGAGAGTCGCCACGGGTAGAGGCTACTTCGGCAGCAGCCTGTCTGCAGGCGGTCCCAGCAAGGAGCTGGGGCCCCCCACGGACAGGGACTGCTGCTGCCAAGCAGCCCCTATTTGCGGTGGCTGGGCTGGCCACACGCAGGGGCTACTCTGGCAGCAGCCCCTAGCCACAGCCAGCCCTGGACGCTGTGAACAGGGTCTGGTGCCGGAGCAGCCTCTGTTTGTAGAGGACATGGCTGGCTGCGGTCAGGGGCACCTCCAGTAGCAGTCCCTGCCAGCAGCCAACCCTGGCTGCCACAAACAGAGGCTGCTCCAGCAGCAGTTCCTGTTTGCAGTAGCCAGGGCTGGCTGCTGCGAACAGGGGCTGCTGGACCGAGCGGTTCCGGCTTGCGCTGGCCCGGGATTCTGCGCCTCTGTATTTTAAATGTAGTAAGAGCCATCAGGCTCTTACTACATTTAAAATGCAGAGCCACAGCACAGCTGGCTCCCTGAGCCAGCACAAACCGGCAGAGATCCCGCTACATCTCTTCAGAGTTCTTATTGACTAATCATGTAGTCGATACAAATTGTATTGACTACATGATTAGTCTGATAACTGCAATTTAACATCCCTACTTGTGACAACTTAAAGGGAGCTAGCTCAAAGATATTAATGAATTGTATGTAATACAGTGAAGGATAAATCTGCACCCTGAATCAAATACCCCAATTTAAAGGTTATATCCACAATCCAGTAAATTCAAAAGGCAGCAAGCACAAGTCAAGACTCCTGAAGAAAGAGTCAATCAGTCACCATAAGTTAGACTGGAGCCAAGAGCAAAACCTGAAAGCACAAAGAGTTATGGATGATGATCTATAACTATACAAGGGCAGCAACTAACATCCAAACAGCTTAAAATATCCCTATTTTGACTGCTCAGGACTGAATTAGCACTCTTCCAGGGCTCTTCAAAGCAAAACTGTCTGAACTTTCCTCACTTTCCAACAAACATGCTGCAAGGTCTTATTGCTAATATATAAAGCATATAAACTGTCCTAGAACTGGAGGTACTTATAACACTGTAAATCACATGTATCACATGGCAACTGAGGTCAGCTGCCTGGTCCTTGCTCGCTTGCAAGAATCATAGAACCATAAAGCTGGAAGAGACCTTAGAAGGCCATCAAGTCCAGCCCCCTGCCCAAGGCAGGACCAATCCCAATTAAATCAACCCAGCCAGGGCTTTGTCAAGCTGAGACTTAAACACCTCTAGGGATGGAGACTCCACTGCTTCCCTAGGTAACCCATTCCAGTGCTTCACCACCCTCCGAGTGAAATAGTTTTTCCTAATATCCAACCTGGACCTCTCTCACTGCAACTTGAGACCATTGTTCCTTCTTCTGCCATCCATCACAACTGTGAACAGCCTTTTCCAGCCTCTTTGGAACTTCCCTTCAGGAAGCTAAAGGCTGCTATCAAATCCCCCCTCACCCTTCTCTTGTGCAGACTAAATAGACCCAACTCCCTCAGCCTCTCCTCGTAGGTCATATGCTCCAGCCCCCTAATCATTTTGGTTGCCCTCCGCTGGACCCTCTCACATCATTCCTGTAATTGGAGGCACAGAACTGGACACAATACTCCAGATGTGACCTCACCAGAGCCGAGTAAAGAAGAATAATCACATCTCTGGATCGACTGGCAATGCTCCTCTTTATGCAACCTAATATGCCATTAGCCTTCTTGGCTACAAGGGCACACTGTTGACTCATGTCCAGCTTCTCATCCACTGTAATCCCCAGGTCCTTTTCTACAGAACTGCTACTTAGCCAGTTGGTCCCCAGCCTGTAACAATGCTTGGGATTCTTCCGTCCCAGGTGCAAGACTCTACATTTGTCCTTGTTGAACCTCATCAGATTTTTTGTGGTCCAATCCTCCAATTTGTCTAAGTCACTCTAGACTCTATCCCTGCCCTCCAGCGTGTCTACCTCTCCCCCTAGCTTAGTGTCATCCTCAAACTTGCTGAAGGAGCAATCCATCCCCTCATCCAGGTCATTAATAAAGATGTTGAACAAAACCAGTCCAAGAACTGATCCTTGGGCACTCCGCTAGAAACCAACTGCCATCCTGACATCGAGCCGTTGATCACTACCTGCTGGGCCCGACCTTCCAGCCAGCTTTCTATACATCTTACTGTCCGTGTATCCAATCCACATTCCCTTAACTTGCTGGCAAGAATGTTGTGGGACACTGTATCAAAAGCCTTGCTAAAGTCAAGGTATATCACATCCACTGACTTCCCCATATCCATAGAGCCAGTTACCTCATCATAGAAGCTAATCAGATTGGTCACGCACAACTTGCCCTTCGTGAATCCATGCTGACTATTCTTGATCACCTTCCCCTCTTCCAAGTGCTTCAGAATGGATTCCTTGAGGATCCCCTCCATGATTTTTCCAGGGACTGAGGTAAGACTGACCGGCCTATAGTTCCCTGGATCGTCCTCCTTCCCTTTCTTAAAGATGGGCACTACATTTGCCTTTTTCCAATCATCCGGGATCTCTCCCGATCTCCACGACTTTTCAAAGATAATGACCAAAGCGGCTCAATGACATTTGCCAGCTCCCTCAGTACCCTCGGATGTATTAAGTGCGGACCCATGGATTTATGTACTTTTAGCTTTTCTAAATAGTTCCTAACCTGTTCTTTCCCCACCAAGGGCTGTCCACCTTTGTCCCATATTGCATCACTTAGCGCATTAGTCTGGGAACTGACCTTGTCCGTGAAGACAGAGGCAAAGAAAGTACTTCAGCTTTCCCCACATCATCTGTCACTAGGTTACTGCCCTCATCCAGTAGGGGCCCCACACCCTCTCTGATCACCTTTTTCTTGCTAACAAGGTGTGTATTTTCTACTCTCTTTTCTTCCTTTGGTCAGGATCCTGAAATCTACCATCTCGTGATCACTGCTTCCCAGGTTGTCACCCACCTCTACTTCCCCTATTAGCTCCTCCCTGTTTGTGAGCAGCAGGTCAAGCTGCGCACAGCCTCTGGTCAGATCCTGCAGCACTTGTACCAAGAAGTTATCCCCAACATTCTCCAAAAACTTCCTGGATTGTCTGTGTACTGCCATATTGGTCTGCCAACAGATGTCAGGGTGATTAAAGTCCCCCATGAGAACCAGGGCCTGTGATCTGGAAACTTCTCTCTGTTGTCCAAAGAAAGCCTCATCTACCTCATCCACCTGATTCGGCGGCCTGTAGCAGACACCAACCACATCATCACTGCTGTTGCTTACACCTCTAAACTTGACCCATAGACTCTCAACAGGCTTTTCTCCTTCTATATACTGGGAGTTCTGAGCAATCATAGTGTTCTCTTACATACAGTGCAACTCCTTCTCCTTTTCTCCCCTGCCTGTTCTTCCTGAACAGTCTATACCCTTCCATGACAGCGCTCCTGTCATGCGAGTCATCCCACTAAGTCTCTGATATCCCAATCAAATCGTAGTTCTTGGACTGGGCCAGGGCCTCCAATTCTTCCTGTTTGTTACCCAGGCTTCTTGCATTGGTGTACAAACACCTTAGAAAACCAGTTGATCGCGCTACCCTCTGCATTCGAATCATGGGTCCTCCGTTGTTGCTCATTCCTCTTTGCATTTCTTCCCGGTATCCGACTTCCTCACTCCCTCAGGGTTTTGGTCACCGTCCCCCAATGAACCAGGCTTAAAGCCCTCCTCACTAGGTTTGCAAGCCTGCCCGTGAAGATGCTCCTTCCTCTCTTTGTTAGGTGGATCCCATCTCTTCCTAACAATCCTTGTGCCCGGAACAGAGTCCCATCATTCTGATGTGGGCCAGGTTCCCCCACAGATAAGAAATTCTTCCAATGGGAGCCTTTTTGTAACAATCCATCAGAGTCTCTCTCCAGTTTTGAAATTTCTTGTATAGGCTTCCACTTCAACTATTCCTCCCGTTTCTACTTATTCCTCTGTAAGAATGGCAGAAGAGAATTGAAATGCTAAATTGCAGCTAGACCATTGGGCTGTTTTTGGCTAATAAATATTTTTTTCAACAAAGCACTCAGATGTCTGAAGACAAGTGCCCAAATACATTTAAATAAGTTGAACTGCATTCAAAAAAGAACCTGGTAAGTTCACAGAGGATTGATCCATCAATGGTTTTTAGCCAGAATGCAAACCCATGCTCTGAAGCATCACTAGTGCCTAGGCTCCATTTGCCAGAAGCTGGGAATGGGCAAGAGGGGCAGACCATTTGATGATTACCTGTTCTGTTCATTCCTTCTGATGCACTTGGCATTGGACACTGTGGGAAGACATGATATTGGGCTAAACAGACCATTGGGCTGACCTATATTGGCCATTCTTATGTAATGTCTAGGGCCCTCTTTGTTAACTCTTTGAACTAGCATTCTTTCTACACAGAGACAACAGCAATGATAGAGAGATCATCCAGTCTTTTATAGATGGGGAAACTGAGGTAGTGACCAATTTATTGCTTTGCTTAAGGTCATACAGGAAGTTTATCAGAGGCAGGAATAGGAATGAGCTCCTGACTTATTACAGAAGTTTGGTCAGCAGATTTACCACTAGTACATTTTTAAGTTTAATTAGTGAGACATGCTTGTTAACACAGTAACAATGACTCACCTCCATTCGTTTCCTGGTACACCACAGATTTTCCCAACTCAGCACCAAGACGCCTGATGAAAAAGGGGAGGGGGAAGATTAAAAATAGATTAGTGTGCTTTTTGAAGCTTTGGTTTTTTGAGGGGTATTAAATGGCTCATCTTAAGAAGTCTAGCATTATACAGTTTCAAAAATTACAGCATATGTAAATAATTTGTCAAATTACCAAATGAAGAATTTAGTACAAAAATGGAAGCGACAATATTCAAATTAAGACTTACTGATTTTAAAAGCGAAGCGTATTAAATATTACTCAAAGTTCTTTATTTGTGAAGTATTAAAAAAGGCCATACATTCCTTCATGAATGCTACCATCATTCCCCCTGCCAAGTAATTTGTTTACTTTAATGTTGTACAGAGTATGGTAAGAGGCAGAAAGTAGTGCTGGAGCAGGCACTTTCTGCAGATTAATGATATACTAAGAATAGCCCTTTTCAGATACTGTATTTCAAATAGTATAGAATAAAGTATATTCAGACAGAAAATACACATTTTAAAATTAAATGGGACAGAACCCAAGTGACTGCGTGAGTCTTCTATACATTCCTTATTACTGACTTTCCCCAAGTGTACATAAGATTAATAACCAGATGGAGGTCTATAAAAAAAAACCCTGCAGAGCGAGGAGATTTCAGTCTCAGAATGGAACTGCACAGTGAGTTTGTGCGCTTTGTGGCAACACATTATCACACTTAAAAATTCACCCAACTAACCCAGTGTATCACCTTCTCTTGCCATGCTTCCAGGGTCCCAATCACAAGTTTGGATTGGTTTAATTTTCAAATCAAGTCTTCCAATTTTTCAACTTTTCTGATGTCACAAATATATAAAACTAAAACCATCCATTAGTAAGAAGTCAATTATATGCGTATTTTTTTTAATACACAGAATACAAGAATTAACTGTTAGAACTCTACCTACCATTATACACTAAAGATCCTTTTAACAAGCATTTTAGAGTTATGTCTACGCTGCAATAAAAAAAACTTGCAGGCTGGCCAGGTTCAGCAGGCTCAAGCTGAGGAGCTATAAAACTGGAGTATAGATGTTTGGGCTTGGGCTGGAGCCCAGACCTGACCTCAAATGCCTACACTGCAATTTTGCAGCCTCACAGATGGAGGCAGCTAACTCAGACCACAAGCTACTTTATGGCAGTTCTTTTATTACAGGATAGATATACTTTTAAAGGACACCAATTGTTTCATGAAGTATGTTTTATTACATTGCGTGTATTTAACTTACTTCAAATTAGACTGGAAATATCTAAAATTTAATTGTAAATACATTCTTTTAACACCTGGGTTTTTCCGTCAGTTTCATGGATCTTTAAAAATATTTCCTATTTATACAGGTACACGAATAAATACGGTTGTTCTGGGCACAAGGGAGTTCTGTTTATTGTCTCATCTGAAGGATAGCACTAAGTGGTACTTTTGGCCTATGGTATTATTAAAGGAGAGAAAAGAAGGTAAATGTGCCACCATCTGTCCAACTTTTACTACTCCCTGGGGTTCTTACACATTGCTATTCTATTGCTTTTTCATCCATACATATTGAAGTACTTTTCAAAAGAAGATATCCTTTTCCCTATTTTACAGATTGGAAAACCGTGGTAAAGAGTACTAGTCGGCAACAGAACCAGGAACAGAATCCAGAGATGAATGTTCCTGGTGCCCTATGTAGTGGGGGGATGCTAATTGCTTAAGAGTGCAGGAAGACAAGACACAGGTCCTAACTCCTAGCAGAAGGGCTACAGCAGCAGCCTGCAGTCACCTAGAAAAGTTCATCATCCAGTAACAAGGTAGCTCCCTTCTCAGCATCCTTGCTTCAAAGTAAACCAAGAAGCTTGCTATGCAAAGCCAAGTTCTGATAAAACTGAATGGAGAGCTGTTAGGCTGTCACAGGAAATGCAAGTCCTTCAGCTGAAAGACAAGTAGAACTTTAAGCTTCCTTTTTATAGCTTGATAGGATTCTGCAGCCCTCCTGACAAAAAAAGCCAGAAACTTAAAACCACAGAGGTTTGGCCTAATTGCTACTGAGAGATTCAAGTCAGCACAATCTAGAAAAACAACAACGACAAGTAGTTTTGGAAAAAAAGATGCCTAAACGCAGGCTCTTTCCTCCATGAGAGCACAGAAATTCACACAACCATTTTCTGGAGAGACATGCATTCCGAATTCATAAATAAGCAATTTATTCTGCTTTTTCCATTTGAAAATAATGTTCTGCTAAAGAGACTGTCATCCACACACCTGTAACCAACCGCTGATCTAAGGATCTAAGCAGATTAATCAAACTGGAAGCTTTTAAAATACTCTAGCTGGAAAGATCTTAGCAAAATGCCATTTAGAAAGTGGAAGATTCAACACTGCATAGTGTAAGGCAAATAAAAAGAAGGTTTAAAATGCTCTGAGAGGTTACAAGGACTCAGTTATGCAGAGGAGGAAACAAGAGCCTGATGCTTCAAAATTAATAGAGTAGATGATGTAAGTTATTTCAGCAGCATAGAAACTAAGAGGCTAAAAGGCAAGTTAGCTCCTGAACAAGTGAGGTGTCAGGGCATCAACTTTCAGTGTAACTGAACTGGCACAGCTTGGATTTAAGTTACAGGACAAATAAAAGTATTGAGAACACACTTGTGGATATTGAAACAATGTCATCAGCTCACAAACCTAAAACACTAACTGGAGGAGGCAAGACTTGCATTTTCAAGTTGCTTTTTTTTAATACATGGAATTTAAATTTGTACAGTCTCTCTCAGTAGTTAAGACAACTGAGCTGCAATGACAGTGTATAGCACTCACCATAACTCCGGTCATCTGAAGAAGTGGGCTGTGCCCACGAAAGCTCATGATACCATCTACATGTTTTGTTAGTCTATAAAGTGCTACCAGGCCATTTGCTTGCTGTTTTTTTCCTGTAACAGACTAACTCAGCTACCCCTCAAAAAGCCAGGAAGTTCAGGAAGATTCAGGCCTTTATTACTTAAACTGAGATGATATTACTCTAAACTGGTATAAAAGTGTCTCTGTACAAAGGAATTACATTGATTTAATAAAATCAGTTTCTGCACGCTTGTGTAGGCAAAGCCTTAATCTTCAATTCTGTCCGAAAAGGCTAAAAACCTTGACTGGATCAGAGCTCTATTAATTGCTTGTTTATCCCTTATAGACAAGGAAGCAATAGGAATGTCAGACTCCCTCTGGAGATGACTGAATTCCACAGAACTGACTAACATTTATGTCAATAGGAGGTTTGCACAATGGACCAGTGTAGACTATAGCCTTATGGAATTAATGTACAAAGACAAGATGGGTGAGGTTGTATCTTTTATTGCACCATATTGGGTTGGTAAGAAAGGCAAGCCTTTGAGCTTATATAGAGCTCTTCTTCAGACCTGGGTATAGGCTTACAATGGAAAGATTTGTCAACAGGCAAAAGTCACCAAAACTGAAAACTCACCAAACCCGTTTTTCAGTTACCCACTGTGAACATTAATGGTCACATTGTTTGCTTTGCTCCTTTTTTCCTCAAGTGAGCTATGTGGGTAAGCATCCCACGGTGCCTGGTGTCACCATGGACAGATGACTAAGGAGAGATATAAATGTATTGCTCGAGAATGCAGGGGAGTTATCAGGAAGGAGAAAGCGCAATTGGAACTGCAACTCGCAAGGGATGGGAAGGATAACAAGAAAGGTTTCTACAGGCATGTTAGCAAGAAAAAGGTGATCAGAGAGGGTGCGGGGCCCCTACTGGATGAGGGCAGTAACCTAGTGACAGATGATGTGGGGAAAGCTGAAGTACTTAATGCTTTCCTTGCCTCTGTCTTCACGGACAAGGTCAGTTCCCAGACTAACGCGCTAAGTGACGCAATATGAGACAAAGGTGGACAGCCCTTGGTGGGGAAAGAACAGGTTAGGAACTATTTAGAAAAGGTAAACGTACATAAATCCATGGGTCCGCACTTAATACATCCAAGGGTACTGAGGGAGCTGGCAAATGTCATTGAGCCACCTTTGGCCATTATCTTTGAAAAGTCGTGGAGATCGGGAGAGATCCCGGATGATTGGGAAAAAGCAAATGTAGTGCCCATCTTTAAGAAAGGGAAGAAGGACAATCCAGGGAACTATAGGCCGATCAGTCTTACCTCAGTCCCTGGAAAAATCATGGAGGGGATCCTCAAGGAATCCATTTTGAAGCACTTGGAAGAGGGGAAGGTGATCAGGGATAGTCAGCATGGATTCATGAAGGGCAAGTTGTGCGTGACCAATCTGATTAGCTTCTATGATGAGGTAACTGGCTCTGTGGATATGGGGAAGTCAGTAGATGTGATATACCTTGACTTTAGCAAGGCTTTTGATACAGTGTCCAACAATATTCTTGCCAGCAAGTTAAGGGAATGTGGATTGGATAAATGGACAGTAAGATGTATAGAAAGCTGGCTGGAAGGTCGGGCCCAGCAGGTAGTGATCAACGGCTCGATGTCAGGATGGCAGTCGGTTTCTAGAGGAGTGCCCAAGGATCGGTTCTGGGACCGGTTTTGTTCAACATCTTTATTAATGACCTGGATGAGGGGATGGATTGCACCCTCAGTAAGTTTGCGGATGACACTAAGTGAGGGGTAGACATGCTGCAGGGCAGGGATAGATTCCAGAGTGACTTAGACAAATTGGAGGATTGGACCACAAGAAATCTGATGAGGCTCAACAAGGACAAGTGTAGAGTCTTGCACCTGGGACGGAAGAATCCCAAGCATTGTTACAGGCTGGGGACCAACTGGCTAAGTAGCAGTTCTGTAGAAAAGGACCTGGGGATTACAGTGGATGAGAAGCTGGACATGAGTCAACAGTGTGCCCTTGTAGCCAAGAAGGCTAATGGCATATTAGGTTGCATTAAAAGGAGCATTGCCAGTCGATCCAGAGATGTGATTATTCCCCTTTACTCGGCTCTGGTGAGGCCACATCTGGAGTACTGTGTCCAGTTCTGGGCCTCCCACTACAAAAAGGATGTGGATACATTTGAGAGGGTCCAGCGGAGGTTGACCAAAATGATTAGGGGGCTGGAGCGTATGACCTACGAGGAGAGGCTGAGGGAGTTGAGTCTGTTTAGTCTGCAGAAGAGAAGGGTGAGGGGGGATTTGATAGCAGCCTTCAGCTTCCTGAAGGGAAGTTCCAAAGAGGCTGGAGAAAGGCTGTTCACAGTAGTGATGGATGGCAGAAGAAGGAACAATGGTCTCAAGTTGCGGTGGGAGGTCCAGGTTGGATAATAGGAAAAACTATTTCACTCGGAGGGTGGTGAAGCACTGGAATGGGTTACCTAGGGAAGTAGTGGAGTCTCCATCCCTAGAGGTGTTTAAGTCTCGGCTTGACAAAGCCCTGGCTGGGTTGATTTAATTGGGATTGGTCCTGCCTTGGGCAGGGGGCTGGACTTGATGGCCTTCTAAGGTCTCTTCCAGCTCTATGATTCTATGACCATCAGTCACTAAGCACTGTGGGAATGTGCGATATACTAGACATTTTGAGAACATGAAAAATGTCCTGTTAGCCAGCTCTTTGCTTCCCAGCCCTCCTAGGGCTTCCAGATTACTTTTACACCACTTGAATGACAGGCCTTGCGCCAAACTTCAGCATCTTCAGTGAGAAATCATGGATCCCAGACTTTTTTCCCATGTTGTGTTCAATGTGCTTAGGACATCATGTATTGCAGCAGAACTACTTATACAAATGACAGCAGAGGATGAAGCCTCGGATGCAGATGACAATGCGAGTGACAGGGACAGCAGCCAAGTGGCTTTGCATTGGGCTGTGTAAGAACAGCTGTGCACAGTAGTGTGTTGCTTTTGGGCTAGGGAAACCAGTACTGAGCGATGAGGTCACATTGTCATATGGGTGTGGGATGAAGATCAGGGGCTACAGAACTTTTAGATGCATAAAGCAACATTACTGGAGCTGTGCGCTGAACTGGCCCCTGAACTGTGGCTCAAAGATATCCGAACGAGAACTGCTCTTAGGTTAGAGAAGCATGTGGCCACTGCTCTGTGGAAGGTGGCAGCTCCAAATTGCTACCATTCAGTTACAGATCAGTTTTGAGTGAGGAAGTCTATCAATCAGGGCAGGACTTATGCAAGGAAACAAATCACATTTTGCTGTGTAAAACTGTCACTCTGGGAAATGCAGATGACATGCTGAATAGTTTTGCTGAAATGGGCTTTCCAAACTGTGGCAGGGAAATTAATGGCATAAGTATTCCCACTGTGGTACCACCCCACTTTGCCTCAGAGTATATCAATTGAAATGGGTACTTCTCCATGGTGTTTGAGTTTCGCATACATAAATGCGGGGTAGTCTAAAAAGGTGCATGATGCATGCATATACAGGAATAGTTGTCCGTACAGAAAGCTGCCTGCTGGTACTTTCTTTCTGGACCAGAAAATTATAGCTTCAGAGAGGTAGCTGAGTTAGTCTGTAATTAGAAAAACAAAAAATGAATAGTCTAGTAGCACCTTAAAGACTAACAAAACAGGTAGACGGTATCATGAGCTTTCGTGGGCAAAACCCACTTCTTCAGATGACTGGAGTAGTAAAAGTCCAGATCCAAGAATAAATAAGGGAAGGGGGGCCGAGGAGGAAAAAAAAGGAGAAAAAACCACAGTGAATAGATTGTCATCTGAAAAAGTGGGCTGTGCCCACGAAAGGTCATGATACCATCTACATGTTTTGTTAGTCTATAAAGTGCTACCAGACCATTTGTTGTTGTTTTTCTGTAACAGACTAACTCAGCTATCCCCTGAAGATAGTGAATAGATTGTTCAAGTTACAAGAGGCTGATAAGAACAATTAGCACCTCCACTGTTTGATTGGTTGGTTCAGTCATTAGGATGTGGAAGGTAGCGTGTGAGCCAGCAGATATCCCTGTTCATTCCATTCTGATAAGAATCAAACTTATAAATGAAGTTAAGTTCCAAGCATTCCCTGTGTATTTTGCTTGTGGAATTGGCCTGAAACAACACGGTGACTTGGAGATCCATTAATAAGTGCCTGGACAGGTTAAAGTGTTCTCCAACAGGTTTTTGTGTATTGCCTTTTTGGATATCTGATTTGTGTCCATTAATTCTTTCCCGTAGACCAGTGGTCCCCAACGCAGTGCCCGCGGGCGCCATGGCACCCGCCGCGGCATTTATGCGCGCCCGCCGAATGATCTGGGCCAGCCCTGCCCCGGGCGCAGGGCACATGGGCAGCCCCGTCCCAGGTGTGTGGCGCATACAGAGTGACAACCCCGGGCGTGTGGCGCATGCACAGTGCCGGCCCCGGGCGGCCCTGCCCCCGGGCGCACGGCCCTGCCCCCGGCAGCCCCAAAAAGTTGGGGACCACTGCTGTAGACACTGTCCAGTTTGGCAATATACATGGCAGTGAGGCATTGCTGGCATGGATTACATTAGTGGATGTGCAGTTAAATGAACCCATGATGTAGTGGCTGATGTGGTTGGGTCCAGTGATGAAATCACTTGTGTAGATGTGTGGGCAAAGTTGGCACCGGAACTGATTGCAGGGTGGGTTCCTGGATGATTATGATGGAGGTGTGTTGTGTGGTTACTGGAAAAAAATTGTTTGAGGTTAGAGCGTTCTTTGAGGATTGGCCTTTTCCCCCCAAGGCCTATGAGAGTGAGGGGTCATCTTCCAGGATAGGCTGTAGATTGTTGATGTGTTGGAGGGGTTTAAGTTGTGGGCTGTAGGTGACAAGTGGAATTCTGTTGTTTTCTCTTCTTGACCTGTCTTGCAGTTCATGTCTGGGTGCTCTTTTGGCTCTGTCGATCTGTTTTTTTTCCACTTCTCTGGGTGGGTATTTCAGTTTGCTCTACATAGATCCTGTAGGTGTTTGTCTCTGCCTGTGGGACTGGAGCAAATCCAGTTGTATTTTTTTTCCTCCCCTTCCTTCCCCACCCCTCCTTATTTATTCTTGGATGTAGACTTTTAATACTCCAGTCATTGGAAGAAGGGGGGTTTTGCCCACGAAAACTCATGATACCATCTATGTGTTTTGTTAATCTTTAAGGTGCTACTAGCCTATGCATTGTTTTTTAAGTTTTTCCAGAAAATTATAGCAAGGGGTATGGAAATGTCCACAGTAATCCTAAGTGATGTGGCTTACCCCATGTAAGACTTAGGGAGCCAAGGCTGCACCAAGCCAGCAGTAAGGAACAGTTCAGCAACAGGCTACGCCAATGCTACATGGTTGTTGAATGTGCCTTTGACAGACTGAAAGGGAGATTGAGATGACTCTGGTGGCCTCAGGCCATTGCTTATATAATTTGAGAGTAAGGGTGAAGCATTTACTAGTGAGCAGAACAATGAGACAACGCCTAGATGCACAGTTTGAACTCGGGATGTGAATGTTTAGCTCATTCTTATCAGCTGAGCCTGTTATGGTTAACTGGTGTGGGCTGGAGCAGCCCTCTGCAGGCCAGAGCAGCAGGGAGTACTGCTCCAGCACAGCTTTACCTCCCTAGTTTGACCAGCCAGACACTTCTGCTGTCAGAGGAACACATAGCGAGGACATCAATGTCAGGGAAGCTCTGAGGAACCACTCTGACAATGACAGGCACTGAAATTTCTGTGTGTTAAGGTTGATTTTCTGCCACATCCCCCTGCTCATCCTCTGAGAGGTATTCCCACAAAACCAAGGGATATTACAGGCTCCCACAAAGGCCAGAGCAATTAGTGTGAGTCACATTACATAAAATAAACTCATGTAAACCTGCATCACGTATTTTTATTGATGTCTTTCAATCAGCATACTCTGTGGTAAAGATGATTGGAAAACCTGACAACGGTGTTAACGTCCAGCTGTCAGTCACAGCTGCTTTCAAAGAATGTGGAGTGTGCTGGGGAAAAAAACATTACCTATAGTCAAAATGAGCATGTGGGGGTAGAATTGGATACAGAATTGTGCCTGTGTGGCCATGGAGACTGATGGGTGGGCATAGACAGGCAGTTGTTATGAAAAGAGTTCTGAATATGCTGACAGGGAGGCTTTTGGTTCTGTTCACTCTGTATCTTGATAAGGCACTTCAGCATCTCATTGTGCTCTTCCATGAGCTTTAGCATGCACTCAGTGGCTTCTGTTCTGATTTTCATCTCCCTGCCTCTTCTTTCCTCCCTCTTCTCTGAAGTGTTGAATGCTGTAACACATCCTTGACCAGATGCTCCCTTGTCCTCAGAAGTTTTTTCCCTTAGTTGACAAAGTTTGTCTACAGGAAGAACTTGCCTGACTTCTCAAGGTCTGGTCTCTAAAAGTAACCATTAACAAAGGGTTACTATACTTTTTCTGATAAAGATTGTAATATTTCACTAATATACACACCTCTGAACAAAACTGGCCACTTTTCTTGTTTCTCTAGAGGCAAAACAACTCCTGCCAGATACTCTGCACATGTTGAGGTTTAAAGGGGGATGGGGGGGGGCATGGTTATCCCTTTGTGCACCAACTCCCACAGAGCTGCATCCTTTCCCCCTTCCTTCCCTGCTGTATAAACATGTAACCGCTGAAAGTTTCTGCAGTTACATATTCTCTCTCTCACACACACACACACACACACACACTTTTTAATAGTCCTAATTTTAACATCCTATTCTGGATGTGAGTGGGGAGTGCCCTGCTCCTTATGTGGCCAAACTCTGTGCCACCTTGATTCCAGCAGCACAGTATGATCAATGGTGTGGAAGAGTTTGAGCCCAGAGCAGTGGGAAAATGGAAGCCCCACCATGGAATTTTTGGTGAGAAAGTTAATAAGTACATCAGGCGAAGCTTCAACACCATCTCCCAGCAAGATTCTATTGATATCTCTGTGCATATTGATGCTCTGTTTGGACATAATGCAGACCCAGGCAGGCCTCAGCCAGCTCACAGAAATACAGCATCTGGTCACTCCATACTGTTGTCACCCTCTGGCCACAAGAGTAACTTCCCACACCACCATCTTCCCCATATCCACCCTGCTGCGATAAGTTGTGTGTATCACCCCGCATGGCAGCCACAGCTCCCTTCCCCTAGCTGTACTAGAGCAACTTATCACCACGCATGATTGCCCCTACACTGGCCCAACCCTACCCTTCACAGCAACTTACTCTGCATCTCTTCCCTTGCTTCATGCTCCACATACAGTTGCTGAGAGTCCTCACAGAAATCGGGACTTGAGAACAATTCCTCACTGCCTGGCACACAGGTTATCACTAGACTGACCCTCACCTCCTGGTCAGCTTCCATTTCTTCATCAATAAACTTCTGTCTCCGGGTTAACTGTTTCTCTCTTTGTGCTATGGGAAGTATCCACATTCTCCTTGGGTGTGGACATGGGGTCCCCACCCAGGATTGCGTCCAGTTCTTAATAAAAACAGCATATCTTGGGTGCAGCACCAGACTGGTTGTTTGCCTCTTTCAAGGAACTCTGGCAGGCATATCAGAAGATGATCCTGGCTCTGCATTCTAGAGTGTCTCACTCATACCCCTTGAGGCCTGTATAGAAAGAAGTGGGACCGTACATGTCCCGGTTCCTATGAGTCACTCACAGCTATGATTGCGCCATTCTTCACCCTGCATACGGATACGATTCAAAAGCTCTGCAGTGCTCCATGCAGGAGAGAGTTTGAGCAACAGCCATGACTATACCATGAGGACCACTACACAAGTGAACCAGACACCAGGACTTTTTTATGACAAAACTTGCCAGTGTAGACAAGGCCTTGGAAACACACTCAGGGTCACAGCTAAATACAAAGTGGAACACATTTTTTTAGCATAAGTAGATAACATTTCAAGGGACCATTCAAGGTAAAGTGGCCCATTAACAAACACCCATCCAATCATAAGGCGGTGGAGGGGAAGGAAGAAAGAGAACTGAAGTTACAGGATTGTTGGGGTCCCAGAGCCTGGCTTCCTGCACAAGCCTGAACACCTACATCTCTATTTTATAGCCCAAACCAGACACAGGATAGCGTGTTTAATAAGGATGTAAAATCCTGTTTAATTAGTTAAACTTAATATTTAACTGATTCAACAGCGGGAAGGGGGCACTCCAGCCTGGCTGGGGGGGGACGACCCCCCAATGGGGCTGGAGCAGCCCTCTGCCTGTCGCAGGCTGCTCCCTGGGTACCATGTAACCGGTTACCCATTAACACCACTAGTGCTTAATAGCAGCATAGACATATCTTCACTTCCACAGTCTCTAGGCTAGTCAATGGGAATTCCATCGACTAGTCAATTGGTTGATTAAACTAAATTTAAACCCCTACTTTCTGTGAAGAACATTGCACAATTCTGTGCCCTATAACAGAGTAATGTTCAAAGCAAGACAATACAGCCCCTGACTAATGGTAGTTCATCTACGAGACCAGGCAAAACAATACAGATTCTTATTACACTGATTGACCAGTGATAAGTTACAGTTTGGGAGTTTTCTTTTTACAATTAGTTGTATAAGGATTCTTTGCACAGGTGAGTTAGCATGGGGAGGATTATACTGACTGCATTTGCTTTCTTCACTTTATGGTAGAGATATCAAATGCACTTGCAAAATTCTCTCAACATAATTTATATTCAAGTCTCAATGTAAATCAAGATTTAACACTGAAATTAAACAGAAGATGCCGTTTATTTTTGTGGCTGCAACCTCCTATCCAGGAGGTAATTTTTTAGCCTTTACCCAGTGAGACACACACACACACACACACACACACACACACAAACCAACCCAACACCACAGTTTGTTCAAAATTGCCTGAAGTGCTATGGATGGTAGACTGAATGGAAATGACTGTCCCTTTGATTTGGATAACAGAGGGCAAAGAAATCCATAGCCTGAGCGTGAGGTGCCTCCTGTAAAACTAAAGTAAACTTTTAAATACAGTGTATAGTTATTCTTTCTATCTACAGGACAACCGTTGCATAATTCTGATTTCTCCTAATTTTGAATGTGTGAAAGGGGAAGGATAAACAGTACATACTTTTCTCTATACACAGAGATTAAGATTTATATAGTTCACATATCTGAGTAAATCCTATAATCGCAAGAATACAAATCTGTCTTTTCCCCCCCCTCACACGACTAGAGCCCTCCAAATCCACAGATACCTGCTTTATATACACAGATGCAGCTGTATTGTTTACAATCATTGTGGATAAGATCAGTGTTCCCTGTAAACTGTGAAACTGTTCAGGGAGATCCAAATTAGGGACATAAAATCCTGTTTCATCGGTTAAGCAGTTAAACCTGAGGTTTAACTGGTTAACTGACTAAGCAAGAGTGGGAGGGGAACCACTTCAGACCTGCTGCAAGAGCCCCCAGACTGCAGGGCTGCCAGTGACCCCGTGCGGGGCTGTTGCTACCACCTCTGCTGGCCCAGAGTGGGACTGCAGCTTCCTGCCCTGGCTTATGGCACAGTGAGCATGCGGTGGAGGGAGGATGCCCCTGGGTACCAGTTAACCGTTACCCAGTAAGCATCACTCAGTAAGGGAAGCCACCTCCCCAAGAGTGGAGCCAGCAGGGGTTGGCCACCCAGCTCCTAGGAAAGTGGCTTCTCTGTGGCAGGGAAGCCTCAATTCATCAGATTAAGGAAGCCTTCAGGATGAAGCCTTGTTGGCATTATTTGTTCTCCTCAGGATGATACTCAAACAGTAGAAACATTAGCATATATTATGCAGATCTCCCTTGTCCTTTTCAGTCTAATACTCAAGAATGAAGTTCACCTAATGAGAGCAAGCAAGCAGAGAGGCAATATTCTACTATATGAGGGTGTTTGCACGTGTCTGTTTAAGAATGCCTCCTAAACAGTAAAAGCTAGGACCACCAAAATTCATATGCATCTTCCTCTTATAACTTAAAAGCAAGGTAAAGATTTGGTTGTGCCAGGGGTATGATCCTCTCCATTTGATGAGGAAACAGAGGGGTCTGCCAGCAGGCAGTTATACTGTACAGTGACCAGAGGGGGCAGCAAGGGGCCAGAGATGAGGATCAGGACAGCTATAATCCCATGAGGGTGGCAGGAGTGGAGAAAGAGAAAGCTATGTACTATGAATTTCAGAGAGTTTGTCTATTTGTGTGTCTTTTCCTCAGCTAGGGGATATGCACCTCTCCCACAGCTATGTCAGCTGCAGCTGTGGCAGCCATGGACAGGCGCTTCTCACCTGTCCCCAAGCTGCTATGGTGACAGAGGGCTGGAGTTGTTCTCTCTCCCCCTGGGGCAGCCTGCATACTGAACCCCTCCATCTCCAACCCCACCTCAGAGCAATGATTTAAATGAAGCACGTGCATCTTCATTTTATGGTCCAAAAAACAAATATTAATTGAGATAAAGACCCAAGCATCACTGGGTCAATCTCCTAGTGCAAAATAAATTGTTATTTGGTAAGGCTACTAACTCTATCCAACTTACCCACAAACTCCGTCTCAAGGTGCTCACAATTCTATACTACAGGCCATGTAGTGACAACATTCCAGCAAAGAACAATGCTGCACAAATTTTACATTCTTTCCTGACACCACCCGCCATCCTTCAGTTAATGGTTTACCTCCTTTGCACAGGGTAGTTTTATTCTCCAAAGTTTGGAGTTTTCCTGCAGTGTGTCTTCATGTGTTAGCACAGGAGTGGGCAAATCAGGGCTTGGGGCGAAGCACACGAAGTTTCCTCAGCCCTGCCCTCTCCCAGCCAGGAGCATGCAGCGCTTCTAAGCACTGTATGCTCTTTGCAGGGCAGGAGACTTCACATGCTCCCGCTTCTGTCCATAGGCCAATCAGGGCTTGGGGGTGGTGGAGCACACAGTCTCCTCCTGCCATGATTGGCCTGGGGGCAGAAGCAGGAGCATGGAAAGTCTCTTCCCACCACCAGGGGCATAGACTTCACCTGCTCCACCACTATCAGACCAATCATGGTCTGCGGGTGGGGAAGCAGAGAAGTATCCTGGCCCTGCCACTTCCAGAGCAGCCTGGGGCCACTTCAGAAATTTTTGAAGTTGCCCCCGGCAAAAAAAATTGCTGCTCACCCCTGTGCTAGCATGAAAGAGTGGGTGGGCATTCCTCCTCCTCTCCCTGCCCCAAACAGAGACAGAAGGGACACAAGGAGTGGGAAACTTGTAGCCCTGAAGGTCTGTACTCTGATTTCCTCATATCATCCTCTCTTTTCCTTTGGTCTTCTCTAAGAGATCCCAGCAAGGAGGGCTGGACACAGCTTTTTCCTGGAACCCAACAGTACTGCCCTTTTCTTCAGAAATGGAGAGTTGCTCGCTAACTGGGAACACTTCTCTGGTTTAAAGGGATTGCGTATAGGTTAGGGATGTTAAATATTGGTTAACTGAATAGTCGCATAACCTCATGAATTCTTATCGGTTAGTCGACTAGTCTATAGTCCCTGGGGGCGAGACGAGCAGCCAGTGCACTCCTGCCTCACTCCCGAGACGACTCCTGTCAGGTGGGAACTGGTCTGTGAGGGGAGCCAGTTTAAAAACCAGCTCCCCTCATGGACTGGATGCCTGTTGCCCTGTGCTGCTGCCTCTGATAAAAAGAGGCAGTGGTGCAGGGTGGCAGCAGCCCCTTTCTAGGGAGTGATCTAAGCTCCTGGACCCAGCGCAAACCAGAAATGAGCTGGGCTGCCTTCCCACCTGCTTCTAATACACTTTAAATGCAGAGCTGCAGCAGGAGTACGTTTCAGATCCAGCACAAGCCAGGACTACTGGCCAGCCTGCTTTAAAAAAAAAAGTACTGGCAAGTGTGTGGGTAAGGAATGAGTATAGTTTATAGCATTAACCTATAAGCTTTTGCTTATCAGTTAATCGACTACACTTTTACAGATTTTAAAATCCTATCCTTATTAGTCTATTCTGTCTATGCTCAGAATTTTCTTTCCATGCCCATTATTTTCCATACTTAAAACCAAATGAATACAATAAACCCTGTTCATACTGTAGATGTGTAACACCTGGTTCCAGAACACAATGGCATGCTCAAGCATTTAGTAGGCCTTAACAGACTTCAACACCTTCTCCCAGCTAAAAGAGCAGTGAGTAGTACATAGCATTTGTATCATCTGCGTGAAATCTGCCATCAGGGAATGAGATCCAAGAGCATCTGTGGTGCTCCTATATTTAAAATGTTTTGTTGGCAGAGCAGATGTTACTACCTCTGAATGCAGTGTCCACAAGAACTGCAACGGTCACAGAACCATCTGTCTCTTACAAAAATGATATTTTCCAAAGGAGACTTATCAGACTACACAGGTTCTCCTAATTACAACATGACACGCCACCAGTCTAAAAAAGAAACAGTTAAAAACAAGTTTAATCTGAGATGCAAGAGAGTATATGGGACTGTTGACAGGGGGTGAAGGAGGAAAGTGGGGTTGTGCTGTTATAATGAATTATCTGCTGTTTTAAAAGGAAGTTTGGCAGTATATTAAGTCATTCATAATGTACCACATGCCTATCCCCAGCAGTGTCAAACATATGCAAAAAAAGTTATGGAAATTCAAAGCTAAATCTGTCAATTGCTCACCCATCATGCATTAGCATTGCATCAGTAATAGAGGAACTTAAGTCTAAACTTGCTAGGAGAGCATAAAAGAGAAGTATTTGAACCTTCAGAGAGTCACTCTTGAGAGAATACAAAAGCCAGGTAATTAACATTTAATCTTTTGACATTCATCCCATTCTCTAAACTGCAAAAGAGAATAAAGTGGGACTATTCATGCATGCACTTTCACTAGTCTTTGTGAAAGTTAAAACAGAAACATTAAGGATAATATTTGCAGTTTAAATACAGCTTAATTCATAGGTTAGGTACTGAATGCCCTGAACAGATTCAAGAGATATTTCACCATATTTCTAAAGTTCACTTACCTCTTGCATTTAGCAGTAGCAATATGCAGACTACACTCTCTTCCCAGTCCCCCACCCCCAAAAGAAGTCCAATCTTTAATTGCTGGTTCCCACTTAATGTGATAACCCAGCATGATAATGAATTCTGCTGGACTCATCCTATGCATTAATGAATAGTGACAGAGCTTGTATATGGGGAGTACATTTTAAGTCACTCTTTCCTAATATTGTGTGTTGTTTTAAAGTTCTTTTAAATCTTATTCTGTGTCACAAAAAAAACTTTAAAGAAAACGCACAATATTAGATGACAGACTCACCCTCATAAGCCTGCTCCAACCCTATTAAAAGGTGCGATTGACATCCCCAGCAGAGTGCCTGCTAGGATATCACAGTGAGTGGGAAGCCAGCAGTCATGCATCTGAAAAAACAAGGTAAAGATTACAAGTGTGTTGAAGTGGTTCTGAATTCTATTGGGGGGAGGGGGGAGTTAGTAGATAGCCCTGGCAAATTGTATTTGAAAATTATTGTTCAACTTGAACAGATCTTTGCCATCTCTAACTACTCTGAGTCTATTTCCTCCTAGGGTTACCTTTATGTTTTGGGATTGTCACAAAGTTTAAACAGTGGATGCATGTATGTATATTGACTTAATGCCACCAACAGCTCAACCTCAAAACTCCGGTCATCTGAAGAAGTGGGCTGTGCCCATGAAAGCTCATACCACCATCTACATGTTGTTTTTTAAGATTATCCTGTACAGACTAACTCAGCTACCCCCTGAAGCTCAACCATTGTAATTTAATACAATTAGGCTGTGGCTCAAAAGGATGGGTCTTTTTTCAAAATGTCACTGGGAGCCATTCAGTGGATTATAGTTATATATTCTCCAGGGGCAGCTTTGTTCCTATATGGAAGGATGAAGTTCCAGGCATCTTTAAACCCTCACATCCATCTCTCCCTGATCAAATAACATAGGAAAGTCCCAGAAAGTGAACTTGATATGTGTGCACTACATACAGTTATGCTTCCTCATCTTTGGAAGCCCTAATCCTGCAAAGGTCAAAGGTCCCATATTATCCTCCACTACTCCTCAGCAGATGTTGAGTCATTAAAAAAATACAAAGTCCAAAGAACTTGTGAAGTAAGGTGAGCCGTTTACGATGTAAATGCTGAATACATTGGAAGCTGCTTCTTCACCCACAGGAGCTGTGTTGCAGAATACTATGATCAAGAGGTAAATTTTTAAATGGTTTGAGAATAGCCCTTAGTGAAGGCATAATCTATTTGTTGCACTACAATAAAGGCTTTAGGAAAAAAAAAAAAAGTCAGAACTTTTATACTCAGAATTGTATAGCTATGTGCTTGAGAACATTGGAAACAGCTTTGTGGAGAGAAAATTAAGCATTTTGCCTTTTTCTTTTAAAAACATTCCCTCATTCTGCACAAGCCAACATCTCCACCCTGTCCTGCAGGGTCCTGTTCATTAGTATGTCCCATTGACCCGCAGGCAAACTACACATTCATTTTAAAAGAGATTATTTGTGTTAAGTACAAGACAAGGTTTACTTAACAAGACAGACAAGTCATTTAACTAGCCAAACTGTCATGTATCTGCCAGTACTCCACAGCATGCCTGCATGTGCCAATATCTGCATTATACAGACTCTAACAATAAGCATTGGTGTACCATCTGTGTCTATGCATTAGTGAAGACGCTATTAATGAAAAACAAGCACTGGATCCGATCCCCCAGATCTTAGTTTATTATGACTTGTGGAATGGATCTAAGGGTAAGTGAAGAAGAGACCAAAACCAATTGAATTTGACACTTGCACCCTGTTCAACTTTAAACAGATGTCCACTCCTTAGGAAAGCCACTTTGATGTCAGAAAGCTCCCAGGCACTGTGTCCCATTTCAAGCCAATTTAACTCAAAGTGAATGACAAAGTATGAACATGTGTTACATTTTATAAACAAGTTATATTCAAAAGCACATTTTGGAGCAAGATTTTGAAAAGCTTCTAATTATCCCAGTAAAGAGGACTTAAAAATACTTCTCTACTAAACCAAGGTTAAATTCTGCCTAGAAAGTGAGCCTGTGGAAAGTGCAAAAATCTGTCCTT
This sequence comes from Pelochelys cantorii, assembly GCA_032595735.1. NCBI lineage: Eukaryota > Metazoa > Chordata > Testudines > Trionychidae > Pelochelys > Pelochelys cantorii. The sequence goes on from CM064344.1 coordinate 20,518,333, forward strand.
AAACTTTTTTTGGGGGGGGGTAGAATACACACTGCCTTTTCCACTTCTAAGAACTGGATGTAGGTGATTTTTTTTATTAGCATGAACTCCAGTGTTGCACTGGATTTAGTAAAGAAATAGGAATGAACTCAGAGCAGGATGCTCATTCTGGTAAATGCTGAAGTTTTCAAAATAGCAAAATCATAATTATGCATCTGAAAAAAGAATCCAGTAGATATTTCTGAAAAGTGTGAGCCCAATCAGTTACACACATTGCTAATTTCAATTAAGTCTAAACAAACTTATCAGTATCTTTGTGCTGAAGCCCTACTTTTGCCTTGGGGTGAAGTTACATAGGAATGTGAAAGTGAAATTAACTGAAAATTAAAACAATTGGTGTCCTTTTGTTATTTAATCTGATGCTAACAATGGGTAACCAGCACCAATAAGGAAAATATCAAATAGATTTTTAAATGATTGTAATTTTAAACATGTAAGGTATAAGAAATGGATTTTTGTAATTTTTTTTTTTTTAAAACAGAATGCCCTTTTGAACTAATTTGAAACAAGCCTCTCTCAACTAATGGCGAGCACTAGGGGGGAAAAATAAGCAAAGTGCAATGGGAGACTTACTCTGTGATCTTCTTTGCCAGCTCGGTGCAGGCGGCTGTGGAGTTTGCCGAGAAGACACGGTAGCCACTTCTGGCGGCATTCATTGCCAAGGAATCATGCAAACCCCTTGGAGCTCGAAAGTGAGAAAAAACAGATTTATAAGGCAACAACAGCTTTCTTGGCATAGTTTTCCACCTCTCAACTGCTAACACCGCCCCTTAAGGGGCGGGAGTAGTGAGGAAGGGTGATCTCTCCGCAAGCCAAGGATCTCCACAGCCCAGTGCTACTGACGTACAAAAAGCAAGAATAAAATAAAATAAAAGAGCAGCAGTTGCAGCAGGCTCGGATGGACACCTGGCAGTCTCCAAAGGGAGTTCAAAAAGGGACAAGTCAGCCCAGAGTTAACTCTTTTGTCCACCATAAAACGCCACCTGTGGAAGAAGAAATAATTGCTCCCTTTGCCTACAGGGGCCGAACTCAACACGCCTGGAGCAACTTGGCTTTTTGCTTTGGGTTGGCGGGATGTAGCTGGGAATCTACGGCACAAAGAAGAAGCGGGGGAAGGGGGTAGAGGAGCGAACCGAGGAGGGGGAGGCTGCAGGGGTAGAAGTTTACAAAAAAAGCAGCAGCTCCCGGGGGGCTAAATCCAAGATACTGGGAAGAAAAAGCGACTCAGGCAAGTCAGAGAAGCGGATGCAAGGAGGAAAGCTGCGGGGGGAAGGAGAGTCTCAGCGAGCCAGCTTAGGTGCCCCACGGACAACAGATCCTGAGCACCCGGGGAAGGGGCCAAGGGAGCTGGGAGGAGGGGGACACAGCCCAGGGATCAGGGCACCCACAAACCAATCTCAGAGCACGGGCTGGAGACAAAAGCCCTCCGGGGGATGAGGGCAGGCAGGCAGCAAGGCAGGCCCCGGGGCTAAAGGGGACAACAAGGTGAGGCGCCGCTCAGGCCCAGAGGGGGAGGGGCAAAAGGGTGGCGGTCCCCAGGCCGGGGCAGGAAGGAGAGGGTCCTAGGAGGAGCTGGGGGAGGAGCCCTGAGGCTCGGGGGGCTGCCCGGGGCAGTCAGGCGAGTGAGTCCCTATAAGGCCAGGCAGGGAGGGTCCCCTCAAACAGATCCGGCGCTGCTGCTGCTGCTGCTGCTGCGACGTCCACCCCGCAAGCCCGTCCCGCCGCCGCCCGCACCACCTCGAGGCTCAACGTCCGCCCACGACTCACTGCACGCGCCCGCTCTGCCTCCCTCTCTGGGGGACCCGCGCTTGCTGGTATAATCACCGAGTTGCCAGGCTAGAGCGCCACCCCCTCTTTTAGCGGCCATTTTCTAATTAGACCTCCAACCCTTCCTCCGCCCCGCCTTCGCGAGGCCATCTTGAGTGAGGGCATTAAACTTATCGATGTCGATGGAGACGTACCTCGGGTTTCCTCCACGTGACTGGCACTTAAGGAGGAAATAACATGAAAAGAACCCTGGGCTGAATTCTATCTGCGGGCGGCGCAGGCGGGGCCCTTTATTGCCCCGCCCTGACTTATGGCTTCGCTTCCCGGATCCAAGATGGCCGCCGAACAGGAACCCCACCAGAAGGGAGCAGGCGCTCTGTAATCACGCTCTATGGTAGAGGAAAGGGGCTATGGGGGAGGGGAGGGGCGGGGCGGGGCCAGATGTCCCAGGATGGGCGGAGCCGCCTGCAAACGGTGGAGAGGTGTCTGTGGAAAGAGGCGGGGAATGACCTTGCTGGGGGTTCGTGGTCTCAGTGCACTGCCCTGACTTGGGGCTCGCAGCTCACACGGCCTGTTGGGGGACTGGCCTGAGACCGATCAAACTCATCACACTTTCTGCCAAGGAGCTGCCCAACAGGAATGGCATGTGGGTGCGCTGAACCCGCGTTGAACTGGAGCCAGCAGCGCTGCAGGGAGAAGACAGGCTCCGCATCCTGTCCTCCGTTGCCTTGGGAAACATGCCAGTCCACATCCCCTCAGAAAATGTGCTCCCGCCTCCGCAACCACCATAACGGGATCAAGACCCACACCCTCTCATGTGAGACTGAAATCTCCCTGGGCACCAGTGGCAGAAGGAAGAATGGCAGGAAATGAAGCTGTTCAGCCCTGTACAGGAACAACGTTCAACTTTTCATGAAAAGGGTTGTGCAAGGCTGCCCTGACTTATCTAATTCCATCCCCTTTGTTTTTAAAATCATGTTTGTATCAGCTGCTCCTGTTTATAAACTGTCCTAAAGTGTTATTTACCCAGAGACAAAGTTCCACGTGGTGTCTTATGACCTTCTAGCACATCTTGTTCAGCTACACTCAAACCTGTGAAAACCAGAACATGCAAAGTTAAAATATACACATCACATCCACAGTACAAACTGAGCTCCCTGGAGCTGGTAAGACCACTGAGAGGTTTTGTCCATCATGGTGCCCCTTCAGGGTGTTTAAGCACTTTGCAATATTTCTCCAGTTGTCCTCACACCATCCCTGTGAAACAGAGCAATGCTATGACACCTTTTACGGATGGGGAATTGAGGCACAGAGAGTCATCAGTCTGGTGTATATCTACACTGCAACAAAAACTCATGGCTGCCCAGGCTATTTCATTGCAGCTCCTCACAGGCTTCTGGAACCCAGACTCCAGCCCCCAGCCCAGTCTATACTGCATTCCCTTAGCCCAAGCTAGATGTGCACATCTAATGGCAGTAGAGACATACCCTTAGAGATCCCAATGATCCCATGGAAAATCCATGCTACAGCAGGGAACTGAGCCCAGCGCTCCCAATTCCTACGCAAGACCGCTAACCACTGGCCCATCCTTCCTCCAAATGCTTCCAGAAGGGGGTTGCCATTGTAAACAGACACAATGAATGATTACAAGACTCTTCCATTATTTGTCCTGTATTCCACAGCTCTGAATTCCAGAACTTGCCTGCATGTGCTCCAATTGCTATGAGGTGGAGGGAGTATTTGAAGAGCAGACTGGCAGAGTTATTACTGTGAAAGAAGAAAGGTGATCTTGCCATGGGCGTTGCCATCAATCTGGTGGCATAAATGACAGCGGTCTCCAGGGTAAGTGAAAGGAACATCTCACAAACCTGCAGGGTGAAGGAGGTTGCCCCAATAAAGCAGTTTGGCCTTGAAGAGGGATAGTATGCAATGCCATGGGTACAATGTGGTAAAACATGTGGAGGTAGGAATGGGACCAGGCAACAGCAGGGATTCAAGACTAGACTTATCAGCCTGTGAAACTTGTTAAGAGTTGATATGAAACATTCAAACAACGGCTTCTGATGAAGTGGACTCCAGCCCACAAAAACTTATGTCCAGATAAATTTGTTGGTTTATAGGTGCCACAGAACTCCTCGTTGTTTAAACTAAAACAGACTAAGACATTTACCCTTCTGAAACTTGCCTTCATTAAGAGACAGTGAAAGGGACCGCACCTAAAACAAAGCCTAACAAAAACTAGCACCATGTAGGCAGGTGATCCATACCCGGGTGTGACTGTGTGTTAGAGAGGGATGGCAGAAATAGACAAAACTAGCGAGAGAAAGCAAGGAGGCCTCTGTCTCTGAAATTTTCCTCCCCAGTCTTGGTTTGATAGAGCCTGGGTCTGTTGACCCTCAAGTCACACTGCAAAGTCTACCTCTTCTCCCAGGCTTTGGAGAGAGAGGTGGATTTAATCTTGGAGCATCAGACAGTAAAATATCATTACTTAAGCAAGTTAGTGCTAGAAAAGTGAGGGAGGTGTCATTTGATTCATAAACATCTACAGACTCGTAATTTCAGTGGTGTCACTCTCTGTGGTATGGGGAGGGGTGGATTCGCATCCCTCTATCCTGAACTCCAGGTCCTCTGATTGGTGGAAGTTTTGATAGTACAAAGGTGTCAGATGGGTCAAGTTGAGTATCATCTGAAAGCTCTTTCTCCCACAAATGCCATGGTACCAAATATGCCTAATTTTGAATAGTTATGTAGCTATATAATCCAGAAAAATACAGTATTTACAAATATCAACATTTTTAAATGTACCTTAACAAAGGGTTGCATCACTTATATAGATATATAAAAGGTATTTACCTTGACTAATCCTACAGAATTCAGACTTGACATGTAGGACTGAAAACATTTCTTCATCAAGACCAGTATCAGTATCATCTCTGTTTAAGGCACCATTACTGGTCAGGGCAACTACATTTGTATCCCGTCTCTGTGGTCCAGCAAAGACACATGCTTTTGGTTTTCAGCTCTCCAGCACAAAGTTTGCCAGCTTTCCTGATCGGATGCCATTGCCACAAACGGCCAGACAGCTGTTTGTCTCCTGCTCCATGCGTTAGGACCTCTGGCAGGGACTGACAGCCATAGCAGGTTTGGTGGTTGCCCTCTGCCTTTTGGACACCGCCCTTTTGCCCCCTAGTGCTTTTTCCTGGTTTTGGTTTCTTGTGCCTTGCTTTGTCTGCTGTGGAGCCACAGGTGGCCATGTGCCTTCTCTGGCCCCTGTTGGCCATTTTCGAGTGCCTGCAGCTAGTGCTCCAGGCTGGTGCCCTCGTGTTCCAGGACCAGGAGGCGCAGATCGCCTTGGACTCCCTCACCAGGGAGGCCATGGAGTCCCTGTGGCATCCCCTCCCCACCGTGGAGAGGCCACTCTGGAGACTAGACACCAGTACAGACTGGTGGGACCGGCTGGTCCTTGGGCAATGGGACGACCAGCAATGGCTCCGGAATTTCCGCATGTGAAAGCGGACGTTCCTGGAGCTGTGTGCCTGGCTCACCCCCGCACTCCAGAGAGCCACCACCCGGCTGCATGCACCCATCCCCATGAACAAGAGAGTTGCCATCGCGCTATGGAAGCTGGCCACCCCAGACAGCTACCGATCGGTGGCACACCAATTCGGGGTGGGAAGATCCACCGTCGGTGTGATCGTCATGGAGGTAAGTCCTAGGGGAAGTGGGGAGTGGGGTGGGGGGAGGGTGCTGCACTCTATGCCCAGGGGCAGCCAAGACTCCAGGCTGGGTCACTCAGGGGTTTGGGCCATCCCTCCCTTGCACAGGCCTGCTGGTGGGGGGGGGGGCGTGGGGCGAGGGGGCCCTGGTGTGTGTGTGCGTGTGCGTGTGTGTGCGTGAGGACAGAGGGAATCACGGGGGGGGAGGGCCCAAGGGAGCGCACACTCACCCCTGCCTTATGTGATGTGTTCCCTTGTGTTTCTCTGCACCCTTCTGCAGGTCGTCCACACCATCAGTGATGTCCTGCTCCTGAGAGTGATCCGCCTGCACGACGTGGACACTACGCTGGCCAGCTTTGCTGCCCTCGGGTTCCCCAACTGCGGGGGAGCCCTGGATGCAACCCACATCCCCATCCGGGCCCCGGAGCATCGAGCAGCCCATTTCACGAACAGGAAGGGGTACGGCTCTATTGTTCTCCAGGCCCTCGTGGACCACCGGGGCCGCTTCCTGGATGTCTACACGGGCTGGTCCGGCAGGGCACACGACACCTGCATCCTCCGCAACTCCGGACTGTTTCGCAGGCTGGAGGCGGGCACTTACTTCCCCCAGCAGGAGTTGACTGTCGGGGATGTGCCTATGCCCATCTGCGTCATCGGGGACACGGCCTACCCCCTGCTGCCCTGGCTAATGCGGCCCTACACGGGGCGGCTGGACCAGAACCGGGCCCAGTTCAACGACCGCCTCAACCGGGCCCGAAATCAGGTGGAGTGCGCCTTCGGCCGCTTAAAAGCCCGCTTCCGTTGTTTGCTCACCCGTCTCGAGATGGGTGAGCGGAATGCAACAGAGGTACTGGCTGCGTGCTGCGTGCTCCACAACATTGTGGAGCGGAGTGGGGAGGCCTTCCTCCCTGCATGGATGGCAGCCGAGGCACAGACGTTTGAACAGCCCCACACAGCTGCCATCCGCCAGGCACACCAGGATGGGGTGCGCATCCGAGAGGCCCTGACGGGCATGTTTGCACAAGCTCCATAGTAGGGTCACCTCGGTCTCCCCATACAACTCCCTCCCATCCCCTCCCCTTCCCCCTCCCCTCCCCTTACCTCCCCCCAATTGTAAAGCGTTGGTTCCAAGCACATCGGCCGTCATCGTGAATGTTCGTCAGGTGCGTCGGACGTAGCTAGGGTTTTTCTTTTAGTTTAGGCTAGGGTTTAGGCCACCATCGCCTGTCCGAGCTGTCCCGAAGAACAGGAAGAGGATTCGTGGTTCGTGCGGAAGGCTCGAGTCAGCGTACCCGATTCCAGTCGTCTTTGAGGGATCTCCTGGCTGTTCCTCTCCCGAGGCCCGGAAGGACCAAAGGATTGAGGTTGCCAGCAACACTACAATCGTCCCTGCGTCTATACTATGTACATATTCTTTTGTGTGCGTCTTTTAACCTTTCTTGCTTGTTTGTTATCTATGTTAATATAGTTGTGGTTTAAATTTTACTTAAAAGTGTCAGTATTTATTTATGCGCCACAAACCAATGACCACTTAAAGGAACGACCGGTGATAGATACAGAATTTGGTGTCCGCATTTTGTAATCCTCTTAAATTTAGTTGGCTAATTGGCATCTCAAATCATTTATTACAGTTACCTCGAGTAACACAATAACCAACACAGTTTTGTTTTCAACTGAAAAACTTGTATGTTTTTATTTACAAGGGGGAGAGGGGGAGGAGACCTTCAACTGGGAGGGGCAGGGGGAGGGGGAGGAGACCTTCAACTGGGAGGGGGAGGGGCTACTCCTGGGAGGGGTGGCCCCTGCGAGCGCTCCTGCGGGGGCGGACCTGGACATGGGGGGCAGGCTGCACGGGGAGGTGGGCAGGAGGGGCTATTGCAGGAGCGGCAGGAGGGGGCATTGCAGGGGCGGCAGGAGGAGGGATTGCAGGAGGGGGCATTGCAGGGGCAGGAGGGGGCATGGGCAGTGCTAGGGGAGGGATGGCAGGGGTATGGGGTAAGGCCATGCCATAATGGATGGCATGGGCTATGTGGGCAGTGAGGGTGGTGATGGAGTCAGCCATCCTGGTGCACTGGGCCTGGAAGGCGGCCCAGGCCTCCTGGCGCCACTGCAGGTCCCCCTCGACGCGTTGCCTAATCGCAGCCTCAATGCGCTCGACGGCCTGCACATGGCGCCGAAGGAGCTGGTCCCAGTGGCAGAGCCTCTGCCTCCGTGGTTGGGCAGCTGGGGGTGCCGCTGCTGCCGGACTGGAGGGTCTTTGGCTTGTGCTTGGTCCCGCTGCAGGGAAGAGAAGAAAGGATGGGTCAGTCAGGCAGGCCAGCCACTGTCCCCACACTTCATGCCCTCCACCCCTGAGCCCAGGTGACACCACGGTAGTGTGGCTTGGGCCCACTCGGTTCCCCCCCTGCCCCCCGTGTTGTATGTTTGCAAGGAGGACCGCCCCTGGAGTAGGGTCCTCCTCCATGTATTGTAACCACCGGTCTGTGTCCTGGCCCCGTGGAGGGCGGGAGGGCGCTTGTGTTATATTAACCTGTGGAACTCCCTGCCGGTGGAGGCTGTGAGGCTTTGGGCTAATCACTGATGTTTGACAGGGAGCGAGATGCATCCCCACACAGTGCCTGGGAGCACATCTGGCAGAGGTGGTCTGGGCTCTCAGATCCCCATCGCGTGGGATATCTCCTGGACGGAACCAGGAGAGTGACTGGGGGGGGGGGGGAGTGTCCCATCCTTGCAGCAAAACTCAGGCAGCCCTAGGGGTGGCCCGAGCGCTTCCCCCCCTTCTCCCTCCCACTATCCCTCACACACGTAGCCCAGGGACATGTGTGGCCACAGTGGGGCCTTCCCTCGGGGAGCCAGCCAAGGCACCGGGAGCAGGTGAGGGGCTCAGTGGGGGCCATGTTCACAGGGCTGTGATGCTGCGGTTTACCCAGGAGCAGCTGGCTGTGCTTCACAGCCAGGCATGGGACAGTGTGCCATTCTCCGTGCTGCACCCTTGCGGAGGTGCGGGCTCTGGCCTGAGTCCCTGGGGCCCTGGCTGGTTCCAGCCGGCATCCACCCTTCCCCCTGGTCCCGCCGAATGTGTGTGAGCAGCACGGTCCCAGGCGTGCCCTGCAGCTGCCTGCCGCGGCCACATGCCACCCGGTCACCAGGCTGCACGTGGTTACACGTGCTGCTTCCTGCCTAATGCTACACAGCATGCAGCTCACATGGCCTGAGTGACATGCTCTCCCCCTCCCCCCTCTGGGCGCCTGGCTCCCCCCTTCGCCCCCCGCTCTTGTGAGTGCAAAGTGCAAGACTCACCGGTGGATCCTTCCCCGGCCTCGGAGGATGCGCGGGAGATGTCAGGGCTGCTGGAGGGGGCCTGCTGGGTGGAAGTGCTGGCCTCATCCTCTGATGCACTGCTGTCGTCTCCTTCCCCTGCCTCGGTGGTCCTGGTGACAGGGGGGCGCACGCTACTGTCGACAGGCACGTCCGGGGCTTGCGGGGCTGGCTGGCCCAGGATGGCGTGCAGGCGGTCATAGTGAGGGCAGGTGTCTGGTCCTGCCCCCTGGCCCTTGCTGGCCCGCACATAGCCCAGGTGAAGTTCTTTGACTTTAGCCCGGACCTGTTCCAGGTTCCAGGCTGGATGGCCCTGCTGGGCTAGCGCCTCGGCCATGCGGCCAAAGATGTCGGCGTTGCGGCGCCGGGACCAGGTGTCTTGGAGGCCCTCCTCCTCCTCCCACAGGTCCAGGAGGGTCTCCAGCTCCCCCGAGGACCACGATGGTGCTCTTCTTTTCTGGCCCCTGGGGGCCTCCTGTGCTGGGGGTGCAGGTGGCTGAGCGCCCGGAGCTGCCATGCTGGGCTGCGAGGTGGCTGCTGGGCACGGCAGGGGCACCATGGCAGACCTCAGGCCAGAGGTCTGAGGCACGCTCCTGCCACGTGCACTCAGCAGCCTGCAGCTACTTTTAGAGCTCGGGTTACCAGGAAGTCCGGGGCTACTACGGGGTCTCCCAGCGTCCAAACAGCTTTTTTCCGTTTAGCCTGCTTTTGTGCAAAAGTCTTAGCTAGCTGTCTACACTGGCCCTTTTGCGCAACAGTTTTTCGCAAAAAAGACTTTTGCCCGAACGGGAACGTCAAAGCTTTTCCGGAAGAAGCACTGATTTTGGACAGTAGATCGTCAGTGCTTTTGCAGAAAATCAAGCGGCCAGTGTAGACAGCTGGCAAGTTTTTCCGGAAAAGCGGCTGAATTTCCGGAAAAAGTGGCCAGTCTAGACACAGCCCTATTGTTTCTCATACCTTCCAGAGACTGTATTCATTTTGTCTTTCTACTAAATATGTTCTGTACACTCTCACAACAGTATATAAACATTTGTAACACAATGAATTCCAAAGTTGTTAATTCTAATTCAGCACGCTTTAATTTAAATAAAGTCTATCTTAATTCCATAAGGTTTGTTCAGGATATTGTCAGTCCATCAACACTGATCCTCATCCACGTGACACATGTTTATCTCCATGCAAGGCAGGCTGCTGGCCAGACATTTGCAGGGTGGTGAGCAGCTGGTCTTTGCATACAAGCATTTGATTAGCAGAAGGATTGGTTTGGGAGCACATGGTGGTATTTCTCATATAATTGGTGTGTTCAGTTAATCTTTCAAGACCCATTCATGCTTGATATATAGGGAAGGGTAATTCTGGATGCACTTGATCATCCCAGAGTCATTCCATTGCTTGATAATTCACCCTCTTGGTTAGGAGGCATAAATGCACCTCATCAGTGATAAGTATCAGAGGGGTCGCCGTGTTAGTCTGAATCTGCAAAATGCCTCTGGAATTTCCACTACATGCATTTGACGAAGTGGGTCTTTGCGCATGAAAGCTTATGCTCCAATAAATCTGTTAGTCTATAGGGTGTCACAGAACTCCTTGTCTCATCAGTGATAGTTATTCTGAGCAAACTGAGAGATCAGTGGGGGTAGCTGGTAAGGACACCTTGTGTAGGGCCAAGTTAAAAGGCTGACTGTGCCAGAAGATACCTTTCTCCTAAAATGGTATGGTGGTTGTCACACCACCCACTATACTTTATAAAACTTGACTTATGCTTATGAATATGCATAACTTGAAGATGCTTTAGGCAACACGCATCAGGTAACATATCATTTTTGAGTTTCTTTTTTTTTTCAGCATCTGAGGAAGTGAGGCATCTGAGGAAGTGAATTGTAGCTCATGAAAGCTTATGCTCTAATGCCCTAATAAATTTGTTAGTCTTTAAAATGCCACATCTTGTTTTTGCTGAAATAGACTAACATGGCTACCTCTCTCAAATCTGCTGAATATGTGTATTCTGTTTTTATGCATGCGTTATTATTGTATCTGAAGTTAGAAATATGAACTGTGGAACTGTTTATAATTCTAAATATACTAATGAGGACCATTACTGATACTCCTAATGGCCCAGTGCTCAAGGTAACAATCTGTGAATGGTTTTGTTTTTCCCGTAAGCCTGGATTTTGGTTGGTCATGTCAGGACTTATGGCCAGGCAACCTGATGCTGGAACCCATTTTGAATCTGGTACTTTTCCACTCAAGATGAGAAAAAATTAAACTAAACAGAAAGAATTCTGTGGTGGCCAGACACCAGGATACCCCCCACTTACCATCTACACTTATTTTTTGAAATAACAAGGTGAGCATCCACACTACCAAACCTGTTATTTCGAAATAATAACTCCCCTTGTGAAGAGGAATAAGCTTATTTCAAAATAGTTATTTTGGGAGTTATTATTTCAAAATAACTCCCCATTGTGGACATGCCCTAACATGCCAGCTGGAAACATCTAAGATTGAACAGGAGGAAGGATCGGGCCCAAGTTAGGAGGCTGCCTAGCTTGTGAAGATGATTAGAACAGTTGTTAGGGTAAGAATTTGCATGTAACAACTTAGGCTATGTCTACATTGTGGTCTCTTGCATAAGAACATATGCAAATGAGACACGGCAATGAATATCGTCACACCTCATTTGCATACTTAATTTTGCGCAAGGGGCTTTTGCGCAAGAAGGAGCAGTCTGAAAATAAGCGGCAGAACGGCTCTTGCACAAAATGGCGGTTCATTAAGTATTCTGGTTCAGCATATTCATTGCCGTGCCTCATTTGCATATGTTCTTGCACAAGAGAGCGCAATGTAGACGTAGCCCACATGTATTAGGAGTAGCTGGGATGTTTTGTTTATTTTGTCTGAGTAACTTACTTTAATCTGTCTGTTTTCTCTTGCAATACTTAAATCCTACTTTTTATACTTAATAAAAACACTTTTGTTTATTATCAAGTCCAGTGTAAATAATTGTTACCTGGGGGTAGAGGAGCAACCACTGTGCATATCTCTCTTTGATTGATAAAGGAAGCTAACTGTATGAGCTTTCTCTGTGTAAAACTTTTATACGGCAGAAGATGGATTTATTTGGGGGTTTTGATCCTCTTTGGGACTGTGTTTCTAGGTGCTGTCAACAGTCTTGTAGCTGAGCCCTCCCAAAGATGATCTGGTTCAGCATATGAGTTGCTCTGCTTGGGGGCTGTTACCCCAACTCTGTGCCTTAGATGGGGGAGCTTCTGGGCCAGCAGGACAGGGTGGTGAGGTGCCTCAGAGGGAAGATAAACAGGCTCAGTGGCATGACCAACACACTAGGAGACAGTCTCAAGAGGACCCCTCCCTGTGATTGAACCCGTCACAGCCATGTCTTGTGTAGCCAGATCATTTGAGGGTACAATCTATCTTCAGCTGAAGTTGTACTTAATTATTTTTCATCTCTAGGTTGCATCCCATTTTTGCACAATAGCCAAGTGAGGTCACCATTCACAAATGTGTGGAGTTCTGGACTCCTTGGGTTCAGAATTTTTGGACCTTGGTAGGAAAGTACATTAGAAGCAGGAAGCCTGCTAAAAAACCTGTGGGTCCCCTAGACGATCGAACTATAAAAGGCGCAATCAAGGACGATAAAGCCATTGCGGAGAAACTAAATGATTTCTTTGCTTCAGTCTTCACGGCTGAGGACGTTGGGGAGATTCCCAAATCTGCACCGTCCTTTGTGGGTGATGAATCTGAGGAACTGTCCTGGATTGAAGTGTCATTAGAGCTGGTGGGAGGGGGAGTGCAGCGGCGCTGGCCAGGGGAGATCAGGAAGAAGAACGGGCCAGCGGGAAGCAGAGCTGGGGGGGCGGTTGGGGGCCGCGAGGCTGGCCGGGAGGAAGGGGGGGCCAGAGGAAGGGGGGCAGGAAGCAGAGCTGGGGGGGTCGGGGGCTGCAAGTCTGGCCAGGAGGAATGGGGGGGACAGAGGAAGAGGAGGGCGGGAAGCAGAGCTGGCAGGGGAGGGTGCAGCGGCGCTGGCCAGGGGAAATCAGGAAAAGGAACGGGCCGGCAGGAAGCAGAGCTGGGGGGCGGTGCAGGGGGGCTGGCCGGAGAAGATCAGGAGCGGAAGTGGGGGAGAACCTGCTGGCTGGGAAGGGGGAGGGGGGTAAGCAAATCGGCCAGCGCGGAGTGGGACTGACTGGACAGAGCATGCAAATACCGGACTGTCCAGTACAATACCGGACACCTGGCAACCCTAAGCAGAATACTCTGCTGTCATCAATGAATGACAAGTTCTGTGCACAAGCTGCACAAGGAACTTGCTATGGATTTTGGAATGTTAAACCATTTGGAATATTACTTGTTAAACCAACAGCCATTTGTAATGGTAGATTACACACTCCACACAGCTGTCATGTATGTGTTGGAAAACTGCCTTTCACTCAAGCACTGACATGAGACTTTGCAGTAAAAGGGGCAGTCTTGTGTTCTCCATTGGCTCATTGTTGTACTTGTTGGTGCTGGAGTTGCTGCGGCCACTGGTGCACTACTTAGAGTAAGTTAAGGTCAAGTATAACATGGAATTGAATTTTTCAGGTTTGGAATCAGCTATGGATCCTTGGGGCTACTAGTGGGTATTGTTCATCTCCCCAATGGTCTTGACCCTTTAGGCATCTAAGTAAAAATTAGGATTTTGTAATAAATTGCTTTGGGATTGTAATTAATTAGGTAAGGTAATGTATTTTGTGTAACTATGTACCTACCATTTGCAGATGGATTCCAGTAATTTCTGCCTGAATGCAGATTCCAGGCTGTGTCTAAACTACACCTCTCTGTTGGCAGAGGGATGTAAATTAGACATATCGAAAGTGCAAATGAAGCGGGGATTTAAATATCCCCCGCTTCATTTGCATAATGGCGGCCACCGCTTTTTTCGAAACGGGGCTTTTCGAAAAAACCTGGCAGTTTAGACGGGGCATTTTCAACAGAAATGCCCCGTTTTGAAAGATCCTGTATTCCTCAAAAAACGAGGAGTACGGGATCTTTCGAAACGGGGCATTTCTGAGACTCCTTATGTCTCTTTTGGTACCATAAATAAAGTTGCGAATCAATGCCACAGAACTGTTTCTTTTTGACAATGATGGTGAATCAACTTGAAGCACTCCTCCATTTATAATAATCTGTAACTGGCATCATGTTCTGAGCAGTATCTGGTAACCAAGAACTGGCAGTAGAGGGCCAGAGGTTAACTTTGTGAAGGATGCATATTTGACAGGCCTGTGTTAAAGTATCATTTTTTAAAGTTGATTTTTAAACATTTTTTCAAATACGTAGCTATGCATTGTTCTAGATTTGTCACATTTGGGATCAACAGGTTCCTGGGAGACAGGGCTTTCAAATGATACCCAACTCAACCCATTTCTGATGATATTATCAACTTTCTACCAGGTAGAAGACCTGGTGTGGGAGCTGGAAGGTGCAGGTGTGGGGGACTCCCTTGCCATGCCACAGAGGATGACACTACTGAAATTGTGATTCTATACATTAAGAGTCAAATGACACCTCCCTTCCCTTTTTATCAGTAACTTGTCCATGGAATGACACATGCTTCCAAATTAAGTTAAAGGAATCAAGAATGGGTGACTCCTAACCCTGACCAACTGAAGAGTTATTTATTCATCTGATGCTCAGAGAATGAAGAGGGGATGGAAAGTTGACACAAAGTTGTGCCAAACCATCACTGGAGAGAGTGCAGTGGGATTGGATAAAGAAGCACAGGGCTCTACACTGAGAAACTTCTCCTTTTGTTCTTGGTACCTCGTGCGTCTAGAGCCACGGGACTTTGTACTTTCCTTGTAAATAAGCAAGAATACATCAGAGAAATACCCAAGTGTCACCATTTTCTCTGTCTAACTGGAACAAACATGCCACACAGCCCCAAACTTTGCCTAGTGGCTCAAGTTGAAACACTGGCAAGAGCAGAGGGATTAAGGGAGGGATGGAATGGGAAACAGCATCCAAGATATATACATGCAGGTTCTGTGGGCTTTGAGAAATTGAAATGTGATGCAGGTTTAATGGGCAGCCATTAAAGGAATTCAGGGGGTCAGGGACCGGTGCATATTGGCCTGTCCTGTTGGGATTAATCACTAAACCACAGCCCTGGGGTGTGTCAGTCGTCCCATGTGTCCACACAGAACAATCTCTCTCTAGCCTGAACTTTTGCCCTTGCTGCCACACCTCAACCCTAGCCTGCTCAGGCTACAAACCCTTGAAGCACAACAGTTGGCCTCTGTGCCAGTCTCTGGGTCTCTTCGTTCTTGGCCTCTGTGCTGCCAAGAACAATGTCCTGCCAGCTGGACGTTTCTATGCCAGGTACGTTTGTCTCTCAGGAAATGCCCTGAGAAACACAAGATATTGCAAGTACTAGACACCCTCAGCTCTCCTAGGGGCAGATGGAGAGGTCCATCCTGTCACAGGATTGGGCCCTGAACGATTTCTTTGATAATTAAGTATGCACATATTCAATTTTCTATTTCCATAGAGCCTTGCAGAATTCTACTCCCCCACTTCTCTAGAGCAAGTAATGTTTTTTTCAGTTCTTGGGCAAGTAAAATAGCATTAATTTTATTGTCCTCATTGGAGGGCTAGTGCCAAATACTTTTTGTCCTGAGTAGTAGGTTTTCCTGGCAGTTTTTCAAGACAGCCATTAGGTAAATTCATTAATATACAACTGGGTCTATTAGCAACTAGCCTATTTTTCTGGACAACATGCGGATAATTACAGCAAGGTTTTGCAGCCAACCAAGAATTGAAATGAAGGGTCACATTCAGGACCTTCCAACCTTGCCAATATCCTTTTCAGACACTCTGGAGAATGCAGATCCTATTATTCTTCAGCGTGGAAAGTGCTGGCATGCTAAGGGTTAGGCTGCAGAACAGCCCCATTACAGGCTGTTGTCTCTGCTTTCCACTGCATTGTCTTTTTTCAGGAACATTCGATATATTTAGCCAGTTTCTGCAGTTTCTCTTCCAGTCTCCCATTCCCCAGGGCAGACATGCACTATTGTTGTCATGCTCCATCCCTAATGTAAATGACAAGGAGAGCTGTTTGCTTTCCTTTTATATACTGCTGCTGCATCTGTTCTCACAGACAGTGGCTTAAAACATCGCCCTGGGGAAGAACCTCAGGCTAAATTCACTGCAGTGCAGGTGTGACTTCATTATGATCCCTCATCTGCAGATGTGACTGGTCTGTGGTTCAGGAGGTGGTGTTGTGCATTTGCCACCACACTACAGAAGCATGGAAAGGATTAGATCAGGGGTAGCCAATAATTTCTTGTCAAGGTCCAAATGTCTTGGTCAAAGTACAATCAATATCAAGACTCCAGATAAAATAATAACAATAATAACAATAATGATGATAAGTAAATAAAAAGATTTTGGGGCCTGTTCAAGAGTTCCAGGTGGCCCAGATTTGGCCCATAGTCTGCCCCTTGACTATACCTGGACTAGATTTTGCATATCAGTAATAGTCAATTTCTCCCTCCACCAAAAACCTATTTGGCAGAGAGGAATCCAAAGGTTAAATCAAATATTTACAGAGAGGGGAAGCATGAGGGTTATTTTTTTATACTACATGTGGGTAAGGGTGAAAATAACTTACATTTCTTACAGGCACAGCTGTATTGCCCCTTGGGGGGGCCTCAGGGCAGGAGATTGGGGTGTGTGATATGACAGTACCTGTAAGAAATGTAAGTGTGGATGGAGTGCAGGGGGCTCTGGGCAGGAGGTTGGGGAATGTGTGGGCATGGGGGGACTCAGGGGTAGGGGTTGGGGACATGGGGGTGCAGGAGTCAGGGCTGGTGTGTGAGGAAGGGCTCAGGGCAGCTGGCTGTGTGGGGGATGCAGGAGTCAGAGATGAGGAGGGAAGTGTGGAGGGGCTCAGGGCAGAGGGTTGGAGTGGTGGTACAGGAGTCAGGGCAGGGAGTTGGAATGTGTGGGGGGAGTTCAGGAAGGCAAGAGCACCCTTTAGGGAGAGCAGGGAAGCAGAAGTCCCCCCGATTCCTACTAATGCTGTTTGTTGCTCGCTATTCCCCTTCTGTCAGTGTCAGGGAACGAGGGGACAGCACAGTGCGGGTCACTCATTGCTCTGTCCCCAGCTCACACCAGCCAGGGAGGAGAGGAATGCACAGGAGCTGTTCACTTTCCTCTCGCTCCCTGACAGTGACGGAAGGGGAATAGCAAGCAACAAGAAGCATTGGTGGGACTTGGGGGGGAAGGGAGGCTCCAGCCCCTCTGCCCTCCCTAAAGGGCACCCTGGGGGGTCAGGGCTGGGTGGAGTGCGCCTCCAGCCAGCTCCTTTCACCTGCCTGGCTGCCTTCTACTTAGTGCAGCAGCCTGCAGAAGGGCCCCAGGAGCTGAGCTGGGAGTGCACCCTGCCTCCTCCTGCAGCTGAGTGCCCCAACTGGCTGGCTGCTTCTTACGGCTGTGGCGCCCAAGGGCACCCCAGCTTACTTTCACCTCTGCTTTGGGCTAACAGAGGATGGCATTAACCTTGGCAGAGAAGCAACGGAAGGCCCAGGGACAAAGTGGTGCCAAGTCAGGCCTGTTTTGAGAATTTGCAGTGACTCGTCCATTAACCATTAATATCCCTACTTTGGAGCATGACTTGTCACTCTCCCAGGTTCAAATCCCAGGATCAAATAATTGAGCACCTCCCATGTGTGTCTGAGTACCCTCAACCCCAAAGTCTTAGCGGGCTGGAGAGCACTCACCACCATGCAGGCCCAGGAATAGTGTAAAACCTAGAGAGACAAGATGGGCGAGGTAATATCCTTGACTGGACCTGGTGAGAGATAAACAGCTTGTCTTCACGTCTTGGGAGTGCTTTGAGAGTTGCAGCTACATAGAACATGGGGCAGATTGTTTAGCATAAGTAGTCAGCACAAGTGGCAAGGGACCATTCAAGGTGAAGCCCTGGGTAAGCTTGAAAGCTTGTCTCTTTCTTCTACCGAAGTTGCTCCAAGAAAAAATATGATCTAATATCCTGGGATCAGCACAGCTATAACAACACTGCATGCATGTGAAATCTATTTCAAAATCTCGACTTCCCCAGCTCCCTGTCACAACCCCCTCCTGTCCCAGGATACAACCCAAACTCTCTGAACCCCTTTGTGTAGGGAGTTTGTGTCTCAACTCCCTACCAGATCCTCCCACTCTTATATCCCTCCTCCAGGTCTGAATTCTTTCCTTGCACCCAAACCCCCTCCTGGACAATGCAGCCCCTCTTGTACTCCAATCCCTTTGCCAGGTCACAACCCCCTTCTTCACCCAAACTCCCTCCCAGACCCCACACCGCCTCCTGTACCCCAGTCCCTTATCCTGAGCTTTCTTCTGCATCCAACCTCCTCTGTTTACCTAGACGAGTGTCACCCTTGACCACTTTCCACATTCTTGGGGTGGCCCCCATCAAAAATTATTGCCCATTCTTGGCCTAGCACAATGGGGTCCAGGTTGAAGTCTGGGTACTCAGATAACTCCCGTAATTAATAATAATAACGTTGCCTTACCACTGCAGCCCTTGGTCTGCCACCTTCTCCCCGTTTTGTCTCTTGCCATTCTTCACTCTCTTATTCCTGAACCAAGCTGTTAGACTTGTGAAGCTCTGAAAGCTGGATTCCTTTGGCATCTGTCCACACTGTTTAGTCATCTGGAAGGGAGTTCATGGCCGAATGCCATGAGACCCTCCCTTCTCCAGAGGGTGAGTGCTGAGTCCCCACTCCCCAGCTTTGTGGAGCATTTTAATGTCCACACTGAGAGGTATTGGGTCTTCGTTGGACAGAACATGAACACACTACACAAGGAGGAGGCCCCATAGTTCCGGGGCTTCCCTGAGTCTAATGGGAGGATAAAGTGGAGCCATATGGTGCTACCAACAGGTTTAAATGGAGCATTGAGGCTTGAAAATGCTCCAAGGGTCTTACACACCAGACTGCAAGGGAGCAGATGCAGTTAAGTGATTTGTGAGGGACACAGCCCCTCGTGGAGCCGGCACACAGGCAGGAAGGGTGTCTTGACTGACAGGGAAAACTTAGGCAAATCTTTCCCCACCTCTGCCTGCCCTAGGCAGTGGGATTAGGGGGCTCGTGGGAAGTTCTAGCACATTTCCCCTCCTTGTGACATTGGGTGGAATTTAACTGTAATTATGTACCTGTCCAAGGCCTGCCCCTTCCCAGCTCAGTGCACCCCAGCCAGCGAGGTTCTGTGCTGCTGGGATTTGTTGTGTCATGATTTGCTGCATCGTCTCCCATTCACAGCTCACAGAAGACAGAGAAGCTAGGAAATCACTGCTCCTGTCAGTAAGGGCATCCAAGGTCTCTTTAAAGAGCAGCGTAGAAGATGACAGGGAAAGGAAAGTAATCTGGGTGACAGTGAGGTTTAAAGTGCCACTAAATGGGGTCCTGGCTGGGTTTTCCCCTGGGCTTAGAAGCATAGAACTGATTTGGAAATGGCCTAACCAGTAGCTCCCCCACCCCCCACACAGGGGGCCCAATCCTACAGCACGGATTCACACAAATGATGGCTGCAAGATGAGGCCTCTTGGCAGAGTCTGACCAATTAGCTGTCATGGCCCCCTCTCCCTTTTCATAGCAATAAAAACTCCCTTTTTCAGTGAGTTCCACTCTACAGATCTGCTGCTCCTGTGCAGGTCAATGGGCCTCTCCCTATTTTCATCTCCAAATGGGCCTAATTAGAGCTTTTTAGCATTGGTGAACCTGTTGCAGAACCTCATGAGCCAGGCTGCCCAAGCAGAGCTAGACACACTGCCTCTGCCTTATCACAGCAGACTTGAACTGGGGTCCTTCAGGGTTTGTAACAACAGCTTACCCAGCTGTGCTGGGATCACCAGCAGCTATTTTAGGCATGCTTTAACCTTCCCTTTGAAAGGCACCTGTGGGGAGGGAGGGGGTGCAGGCCAAGATTCCGATAAACCTCAGTAAATGCAGAATTGAGCCCCACTGGTGGATTTAAAGGCATTTTCCTGATTTTCCTTCTGTAAAATTCCATGAGTGAACTCAGAGCCCAAGAACTAGGAGCATTAATCACCCTATGCACCCCTTTGTTGCCGGAGCCCAGACCTGGAGTTCAGTCACACCACTGTGCTGTGGGATCATAGAATCACAGAGCTGGAAAAGACCTCGGAAGGTCATCAAGTCCAGCCCCCTGCTCTAGGCAGGACCAATCCCAACTAAATCAACCCAGCCAGGGCTTGGTCAAGCCGAGACTTAAACACCTTTAGGGATGGAGACTCCACTACTTCCCTAGGTAACCCATTCCAGTGCTTCACCACTCTCCTAGTGAAATAGTTTTTCCTAATATCCAACCTGGACCTCTCCCACTGTAACTTGAGACCATTGCTCCTTGTTCTGCCATCCGTCACTACTGAGAACAGCCTCTCTCCATCCTCTTTGGAACCTCCCTTCAGGAAGTTGAAGGCTGCTATCAAATCCCCCCTCACTCTTCACTTCTGCAGACTAAACAGACCCAACTCCCTCAGCCGATCCTCATAGGTCTTATGCTCCAGCCCCCTAATAGGCTATTAGCCAGGGGATAAAATGGTGTCCTTGGCCTCTGTTTGTCAGAGGCTGGAGAGGGATGGCAGGAGACAAATCGCTTGATCATTGTCTTCGGTCCACCCGCTCTGGGGCACCTGGTGCCGGCCACTGTCGGCAGACAGGATACTGAGCTAGATGGACCTTTGGTCTGACCCAGTACGGCCATTCTTATGTTCTTAATCATTTTGGTCGCCCTCCGCTGGACCTTCTCCAATGCGTCCACATTCTCTTTGTAGTGGGGGGCCCAGAACTGGACACAATACTCCAGATGTGGCCTCACCAGAGCCGAATAAAGGGGAATAATGACATCTCTGGATCTGCTGGCAATGCTCCTCTTAATGCACCCTAATATGCCATTAGCCTTCTTGGCTACAAGGGCACACTGTTGACTCATATCCAGCTTCTCATCCATTGTAACCCCCAGGTCCTTTTCTGCAGAACTACTACTTAGCTGGTTAGTCCCCAGCCTGTAACAATGCTTGGGATTCTTCCGTCCCAAATGCAGGACTCTACACTTGTCCTTGTTGAACCTCGTCAGATTCTTGTGGCCCAATCCTCCAATTTGTCTAAGTCACTCTGGACCCTATCTCTGCCCTCAACCCTACCTACCGCTCCCCCTAGCTTAGTGTCATCTGCAAACTTGCTGAGGGTGGAATCCATCCCCTCATCCAGGTCATTAATAAAGATATTGAACAAAACCGGTCCTAGAACCGAACCTTGGGGCACTCCGCTAGAAACCGACCGCCATCCTGACATTGAGCTGTTGATCACTACCCGCTGGGCCCGGCCTTCTAGCCAGGTTTCTATCCATCTTACCGTCCATTTATCCAATCCACATTCCCTTAACTTGTTGGCAAGAATATTGTGGGAGACCGTATCAAACACCTTACTAAAGTCAAGGTATATCACATCCACTGACTTTCCCATGTCCACAGAGTCAGTTACCTCATCATAGAAGCTAATCAGATTGGTCAGGCACGACTTGCCCTTTGTGAATCCATGCTGACTATTCCTAATCACTTTCCTCTCTTCCAAGTGCCTCAAAATGGATTCCTTAAGGATCCCTTCCATGATTTTTCTAGTGACTGGGATGTGACTAGACCAGTGATCTCCAACCTTTTTAAGCATGAGATCACTTTTTGAATTTAAGTACAATCTGAGATCTACCTCATACCCAAATACCCTTGCCCTGCCTCCTTCATGCCCTTTCTACGAGGCCTCGCCCCTGCTCACTCCATCCTCCCTCCCCCATCGTTCCTCACTTTCAACAGGCTGGGGCAGCAGGTTGGGGTTCAAGCTCTGGCCTTGGGTTAAGGGATGTGGAGTGCGGGAGGGGCTCTGAGCTGAGCTCGGGGCAGGCAGTGTCTGAAGGGGTTCTAGGTGCAGGCTCTGGGGGGGGGGTGTTTGGATGCAGGGGTGTTTGGGGCTAGGGCAGGGGCTTTGGGCGCAGGAGGAAGGTTTACAACTGGGGTAGGATTTCAGAATGTGGGCTCCGACTGGGCACTGTACCTCAGGTGGCTCCTGGTTGGTGGTGCAGTGGGGCTAAGGCAGGCTCACCCCTGCCTTGGCCCTGTACCTCTCCCAAAAGCAGCCAGCAAACTCCATCCCAAGTTCTGTTGTGCCCCCCTCCTGCTCTGTGAAGACAGGATGTGAGGTGGGAGAGGGGCACCTTGACATCAGCACCCCTCTTCACTCTCCCCTGCTCTGCACAGCAAGCAGGAGACTGCCAGGGGTAGGGGAGGCAGCTCCAAGGTAAAGGGCAGGAGCTGCGCAGCAGTAGGGGGAGGGGCAGTTGAAGTGCCAACACTTGATAGTCTCTTGGCCAAACCAGTCAGGATCACCTGTCAGAGGCTCCAAGATCTACCCGCAGATCCCGATCTCTTGGTTGGTGACCACTGGGCTAGAGACAGCCACACTCTCCCTCCAGGTGACCCAGAGCTGCAGCCACATCCCCGAAGGAGAGAGGCCAGAGCACTGCAGATCACCCAGCCTGAAACAGCCTTTGCAGCTAGCCCAGAAATGAGACATGGCTGAAACTCCTTCTGTACTGGATGGGGAACAGCTACCTGCCTGTCTCAGCTTCAGTGTCTGCTCAGCACAGAGCTGTGTACCTCCACTATGTGACAGTGACCTCCCCTTTCAGAGTGGCTTGAACCAACCAGCAGCATGGGGTCAGTCCTAGTCATGCTTTGCCACTTCAGGCAAAGGAAAGATGCTGCATCTAGCCACCCATTGCTGTCTCTATGCTCATTGCTGGTGTACAGGGGTAGTCACCAGAGTAACTGCACATGGTAGGGTTTGTAATTAGTACAGCTGCCTAGTGAGGTGGCTATTCCATGCTCACCACTGTGCTATCTGGGCACCTGTGCTGCAAGATAACCTGGAATCTGCCCCTCAGCCATGTTCATTGTTCCCCTGCCAGCATCCCAGGTATGAAATGTGCCATGATTAGGACTCAGCAGCTGGGTATGCTGGTGCTGCACAAGTCAGGACAGACTCCACTAGCTGCAGCAGCTCTTTTTGTTTGTATTGCCACCATGTCTGGAGGTCTGGCCCCATTGTCCTAGGCATGACAGGAAACAATGCTGCCCTGAAGAGACTGCAATTTAAATGGACAGGCCAACCATCCCTATTTGAGATACAGGAAGCCAAGGCCCAGAGAGATTAAAGTGACTTGCCCAAGGTCACATAAGAAGTCAATAGTAGAACCATGAATGGTGACCAATCCAGTCTAGTGCCTTCCTACGAATCCACCCTCCCTTGTGATGCTAAGAGCAACAGTTTAGTTCTGTCAATAAAATGAGCTGATGTGACTCAAAGACAGACTTTGATACTGAGATACTGAGGGAGCAGCAGTGTTCCCTGTAAGCTGTGCCCTTGTGCGGCTGCGCAGGAGAGATTCAGATGCTGCCCAGCTGATTAGCAGAGCACTCACAGCTAGATTTGTGTTTATTGGTGGTGCACATGCCTCGGTAAACATACAAAACATTATTCTGCACATGGATGGAAAAGATTAGAGGGAACATTGGTGAGCAGGTCCACTTTTATGTCACTTTTCCAGACATACCAACACGTTAAACATCAGCTCAAGCTATTTAAGAGGTTACAGATTAGCTAGACCAGTGGTGTGCAACCCGTGGGTCGCGACCCCCAAGGGGGTTGTGGATGTGTTCCTGGGGGGACGGCCTTAGATACAGCCATCTGAGGGCTGGGCCCAACTGTTGGCGGCCGTGCGGCACGGCGCTTAGCTCCAGCCGGCTGGGGGCTAGGCCTGGCAGTTGGCGGCCTCCGCAACGCGGCGCCTAGATCTGGCTGGCCGGGGTGCGGGGCTCGCAGATTAAAAAAGGTTGTGCAACACTGAGCTAGACTAAAAAATGTTTTGGTATAACAAAAAGAGGCAGCTCTACTGCAAGGCCCTTGATCCTGACATCCTTGTCTGTGGCTCAGGATGCGTCTTTCACACCCCAGTCAGTTATCTAGCTACCGAAACCTGCAATGGCAGAGATGATTGTTGCAGCAATATCCCTTTTGCTATGTACCGTGGATTTTCCTAGGAGCACCCTTCCCCAAGGTATGGTTTTGGGTCTTCCACTCAGGCATCGCTTGATTGGAGGCCATTTTGTCCCTGTTTATCCCTTCATATATTCAGAGAGACACAGAAATCTTGGCTTCACACACTGATTTGTTTTCATGTTTTAGATTTAAAAAAAGCAAGCCACAGGGATCAGCTGCCCAGATCTGCTGATTGCCTTGAAGGAGAAAATAGCATTTTTAATAACTTGTTCTAATGCAGCCAACCATGCCACACTGATCTGGGCTTTAGGGCAATAAGCAATGAGACCCCTCAAATCCAGCATGAATCATCTTACTCTCTGCTTGTCAGGTCACAGAAATCCCCCTTGCTCCCCCTTCTGACTACAGAGGGTTGGGCTCAACAGCAACCCTCCTCATTTAGTAGTAACAATCTTGGATGGTCTCTTCCCTTGGTGAGGGACACCATCACCTAACATCAGTCACCGTTACTCTGTGGCCAAGATGCTGCAATTGAGAGCATCACTGATATGCAAATTTTGACCTTCAATGGGAAGTGCTCAGTGGAGGAAGAAAGGAGCAAGTTATTTTAGGAACACGCATTAGAAAACAAAGCAAGGGCTTTGATATGAGCTCTTGGAAAGCTGCCATACGCCCCTCCCCCCAATATTTCCAGGATGACTCCATGCATCCCATTCTTGCGATGGAATGGGCCATCCTCTCCCTTTCTTACCAAGCATCTTGCGCTAGCTGCAGTACATCAGGCTCATGGCAAGAGCGGAAAGGCATCTCTTTGGGTTGCCTGTTTGATGTGAAATGAACTTTAAGAAGCAGCTGCACAGAAATTCCTCAAGGGGGCAGCAGCATGCCTCAAAAACAGGCCTTAGCAAAGGCACCTAGAAAAGTGTGACTGCCTGGATCTTTCCCCTGGGGCAGGACAGACACATCACGTGGATATTAAATTTGATTTTAGCTCAAAAGCCAAGGGTCTGAATTAGCCTTCAGAAGAGAAACATCCACTTTTCATTGAAACACATACGGCATGGGGCCGAAGGAACGCCTGTAAAGCCAGTGGAATTACCTGTGGGGTAAACTGGGCATGTTTATTTAATTTTTTTAGAAACTAGGAGGCAACATGATCTAATGGATTAGAAATGGGAGCCAGGAGTCCTCGCCTCCCTTCCCAGCTCTTCCAGTGAGGGCTTGGTGATGATAGCAAGTCGCTTAACTTTCTATGCCCCCGTTTCCCCATCTGTGAAACGAGTCCAATGATTCCACCCAGCTTTGCAACATGAAGATGAAGAGAGCTCTAAGGGCTTAATCTAACAGACATGTAGAAATAACACCTAGCTCTTATCTATTTTGCAGCAGTATATATCAAAGCCCTTTATGAAAGGAGATAAGCATCATTATTTTTATTATGCAGGTGGAGAAACTGAGGCCCAGGAAGGGAAAGTGACCTTCCCATACAAGACAGTGGCAGAGTCAGGAAGATACCGTAGATCTCCCAAGTCCCAGCCCAGTGCTCTATCCACTAGGGAACACTGTCTATGTAGTTTAACCCACTATTTTTAAAATCTCTAGATAATGCCAATAGTTTTAAAACTAGACTGTGTTATCTTAAGCCAGCAATGCTGTTTCTCCCCAGCAGCCACCAAGGGGAGCTAGACTACACAGCAAGGGTGTGTCTAGACTACATGGCTCCGTCAAGGGAGCCATGTAGATGAGTATAGTTGGCAAAGGGAAATGCAGCAGCAATTTAAATAATCGCCGCTTCATTTACATCAAAATGGCCGCCAGAACCCTGACGACAAAAGGTTCTGGGGTCGGCTGATCCCCGTCTAGACTACCGCGCTGTGCCGACAATCAGCTGATCGACACAGCGCGGCGGCCATTTTGATGTAAATGAAGCGGCGATTATTTAAATCTCCGCTTCATTTCCCTTTGCCAAGTACACTCATCTACATGGCTCCGTCGACGGAGCCATGTAGTCTAGACACACCCCAAGGGAAAAGAGACCCTGTTATTCATCTGATGTTTCTACACCCACTCCCAAACTTGCCTCCTCCCTCTTCATTACACTGAACAGTGCTCAGATACTAGAATAGCCGTGGGCACCTGTGATAGATAGAAGTCACTGAAAGCAGCTGGGAGCACCAGCTCTTTATCCCCTGCTTTCCTCATTCTGTCAGGGTACATCTGCACAGCGTGTTATTTTGCAATAACGGATGTTATTTCAAAATACCAAAATGTACATCTACACAGCAAGCCATTATTTCACAATAATGTCGAGCTGGAAGACTTCTTACTCCAACTCCTATAACCCTCATTTCATGAGGAGTAAGGGAAGTCGAAGGAGGAGTGTTCTTCCTTCAGCTTCCTGCTGTGGAGACAGTGCCAAAAGCTGAATTAAGCTATTTTGACTTTAGCTACGCAATTGATATAGCTGAAGTTGCGTAGCTTAATTCGACTTTAGCCCTGCTGTGTAGACGTACCCTCACTGTCCCCAGGGACACTGAATGGCCCTGAAATGACAACCCAAAGAGCCCCATCAAACCCCCCTCCTTGTCATGGGTGCCACTTCAGGAAATATGATGCTCTATGCAGAAGTTCTCTCTAAAAAGCAAAACCCGTCAGAACGCATATCACATCTACCAGAAGCAACACCCTCAAAGTGGAACCATGTGATTAGATTCTCTTTGGCTCCATATTTAGTGAAGCTGGTGACATAGAAAGCTCTGGCTCGCCTTATTGCTTAGAGTAATTTCAAGTGACACAGTGAGAAATCCGCACTGGCACCGAAGGCAATGGCAATCCAACGTCTTGTCCCTCTGGGAAGCCTTCAAGCAGGGCATAGTATTGTGTCTCCTCACAACAATGGTTTGCTGCAGCTCCCTTCAGAATCGGGCAGTTCTCAAACTAGAACCCCAGATCTCAGTCCCCTGGACTTTGAGGGAGTTTCATTCAGGATCCAAATGCTCCTGTAATTGGTTTATTTCTAGAGGGTGTCGGACTGCATGACTGAATCCACTGCTCAGCTTGAGACCAACCAAGAGAGAGCTGAAATAATGATGCGATTGCAGATCCAAGCTTTGTGATTCAAGCTCATGTTTACTTATATTCACTCCAGTGCCTGGTGCCTATAAATACATTTTATACTAGAGGCATTCCATTCCCTAAAATATTGTTTGCAAGATGTACAGATATAGTGTTACCACAGTTAAAGCTTGTTCACCATCAACATTTTCTCAGTCTAGACCAATTTTTGCAACCCCTACTCATGCTGAGTAGCCCCCAATAAGGCAAGCAGTCCCCTTGACATCACAGGGGATACTCTCTTGAGCAGTGTTTCTTAAAATGTGTTCCATTGTACACCGGTGTGCTGCAAGACAGTTGGAGGTGTGCTGTGGAGAACAACAGAATTGAAAATGGCCACCCTTAAAGGGGCAGGTGATCAACAAAAAATCCTTGGTGTTCCTCCATTAAAAAAATATATATATATATTGTTTGGTGTTCCTCTGTTTTAAAAAGTTTAAGAAACACTGCTCTTGAGTAAGGATTACACTATTGGGCCCTTTGATTCTTGGTCAAGAGCAAATTTCTTTCCCCATAGTATCCAAATTGTTTAGCCTTTTAACTTCTGTGGAAACAAAATCCACCCACACCACCACATTATTTACAAGTAGGTTAAGATGGGTTAACATTTGTATCTTATTTTAAACTAGAAGATTTACCCAGTGTTGCTCAGGTCCTCATATCAATTAATTTGTGGTTTTTGGAAAATAAAATGAAAATGTTCATGCTTCATTTAAATCATTGCTCTGAGGCAGAGCTAGGGATGAGGGGTTCAGTTGGCAGGCTGCCCCAGGGAGAGAGGAATATCCCAGCCCTCTCTCACTGAAGCATCTCCGGGCCAGGTGAGAAGCACCTCCCCATGGCTGTTGCAGCTCCAGCAGGCACAGCCAAGGGAAGGGTGCATGTCCTCTGGTGGGCAGATCCAGGTTGTTTGTCTGCTCCATGTGTCCCCTGTCAGAGTGAGGAATGCAGCAAACTATGCACTGTCCCCTCACTCCCTGACCAAGGGGAACAGCCAGCAATGTTCCCATACAAATCGGGGAGAGGGCAGCTTCAGCCCCCTCCACCCTTCTTAAAGGGCACTTGGGAAGTGAGAGGCTTGTGGCTGAGGCCCTCAGCCAGCCACTTTCACCTGCCTGGTGAGTCTGTCTCTTTTCTGTATGGTTTTATAAGAAGCAATCCCATTCCAGGCACATCCCATTTTCCTGGCACAACCAAACCCTGACCTTACTTTAAGTTAAGAGGAAGCTGCATATCAATGTTGGTGGTCCCAACTCTTACCATTTGGGAAGAATTCTTGAACAAACAGACAAGCTCAAAGGTAGACAGAGGGACATACAGACAGACACACAGACAGACAAACTCTCTCAAATATATAGTAGATATGAGTGTCCATCCACATGGATCTCTTTGTTTTTCTGGTTACAAACGAACACCACCCTTACTCTGCTAGGCACCAGCTGGAGCTTTTCTCTAAGATCATTTCAAATATCTATTTAGAATGAAAAGGTTCTAAGCACATGTGTTCCTGCACAGACCCTTGTGTTCACAATCCATGAGTGAAGAAGCCTCTAAGCCTTAGAGGACCCTTATAGTTCCCCCAGCCCTTGCTAGGCTGGGCACTTGTTCTTCCTCTTTCTGTCTGCCTGCCCATAATGGGGTAGCCCTGCTCTTCATGGACTAGGCTAAACTGCCCAGTGGTGTCACTGAGCAAGGGGGCTGAACAAGCTCCCCATCTGCAAGAGCATGGGAAAGACCAGGGTTTCCAGCCACTAAGCCAGCAGACCCTCAGCCTCAGCCTTTTGTCTGAGCAAGCATGGTCTCTGACTCGTAGACTTTAAGGTCAGAAGGGACCACTGTGATCATCTGACCTCCTGCACATTGCAGGTCCCAGAACTTCACCCCACCGACTCCTGTGATAGACCCCTAACCCCTGGCTGAGTCACTGACGTCCTCTAATCATGGCATTTGGATAAATTCATCCAGGTGGTCCAAAAGATAAAACCAGCTGGTGATGTCTGCAGAGGTACTAGCAATGCCAGCAGTCTGCTGGAGATGTCAGTGCCATCTTGCCTACTGGCAGCCTCTGTGGGATGGGCTGTTCGGGGAAGGTGCTGTGGGAGATGGAGGAGGCTAATCTGAGGGAGTCAGTTGGGAGCCACCAAATCAGTTAAATGAAGGAAGCTGTTGGTTGTAGAATGGCTGCCCTGTAACTGCTGCCTGGGAGAGGTAGGGAACTTGGAGATTAAATAACTAAGACACACACAAGTCTGCAAAGACATCCGCTAAATTTCTCTCTTTGGGTATGTCTACACAGCAACATTATTTCGAAATAACTTAGTCCATGTCTACACAGCAGGCAGTTATTTCGAAATAATGTCAAAATACTGTCAAGCTGTAGGACTTCTTACTCCAACTTCTGTAACGCTCATTGTACGAGGAGTAAGGGAAGTTGGAGGAAGAATGCTTTATGTCAAAATAAGTGCTGTGTAGATGCTCCCAATTTCAATTTCAAAATAGTTACGCAATTGACATAGCTCAATTTGCATAGCTTATTTTGAGTTAAGCCCTGCTGTATAGATGCACCCTTTGAAATTAGGATAGAGATGCAGCCGTGTTAGTCTGGTGTAGCTGAAACAAAAAACAGGACTATGGAGCACTTTAAAGACTAACAAGATGGTTTATTAGGTGATGAGTTTTCGTGGGCCAGACCCACTTCCTCAGATCAAATAGTGGAAGAAAATTGGCACAACCATATATACCAAAGGATACAATCAAAAAAATGAACACATATGAAAAGGACAAATCAAATTTCAGAACAGAAGGGGGATGGGGGGGGGAGGTAAATGTCTGAGAGCTAATGATATTAGAGGTGATAATTGGGGAAGCTATCTTTGTAATGGGTAAGATATAATTAATGTCTTTGTTTAGACCAAGGCGTAAAGTGTCGAATTTAAGCATGAATGACAGTTCAGAGGATTACCTGCATCCTGCTTCAAAGACCTTTTAACACCAGACTTGAAAGAGCCTGGGGTCACTTGAATGTCTCTCTTCCTCTGCATTAAAAGTGCGGTAGGGGGCCTTGCTTTGCCTATTACGGTTCCATGGGAAGCCCTGCCAGAAGTATTCAGGTTCCCAAGAACTGGGCTGTACAATGTGTATGATGGTAATCTACAAACCCTGGAAAAGCCAGGTGCCTTGTGTGGCTGGAGTTCCCTGCTCTCTGAGGGTATGTCTACACTTCATTCTTCTTCCGAGAGAGGAAAGCAAATGCAGATACCTGAGATTGCAAATGAAGCGCGGATTTGAATTTCCCGTGCTTCATTTGCATAATCGTGTTATGGTGCTATTGTGGAATAGCGCTATTTTGAGAAAAAAACGGGGTTATTTCGAGATAAAACCCTTCTCTTGAAATAACTGGTAAACCTCATTGTATGAGGAATAAGGGTTATTTCGAGAGAAGGGTTTTCTCTCGAAATAACCACGTCTTAACAGGGTCTGTTATTTCGAAATAGCCCTATTTTGAAATAGCGCCATAACGCGATTATGCAAATGAAGTGCAGGATATTTAAATCCCAGCTTCATTTGCAATTTTGAATGTCTTCATTTGCATCCCTCTCTCGAAAGAGGGTGCAAGTATAGACATACCCTCAGCCCTATGCCACAC
This sequence comes from Pelochelys cantorii, assembly GCA_032595735.1. Classification (NCBI taxonomy): domain Eukaryota; kingdom Metazoa; phylum Chordata; order Testudines; family Trionychidae; genus Pelochelys; species Pelochelys cantorii. Next base: position 20,549,070 of record CM064344.1, read on the forward strand.
GTACACTTCAGCTCTTGATTTGTACCATAAAAGGGAAACAGTTAAAGGAAAATGACATGCAGCCGCTCTACTGAAAGTTTATATTTTTCGTAAGAAAAATGTCTTTTGGGAACAGCACCTCTGGCCTCTAACTACAAGGTTTATTCATCCATTTGACCTGTGGGGTGCACCACAGAGGCTAACAAGCAGGTTCCTATGAGTGGATGGCAGCATGGGAGGTCAGTGCAGGCCAGTTACCAAAGACAAAACGCCAACAGGAGGTGCCTTGGCTTTGGAATGCTGAGTCCTAGTATTTCCATGACTTGGCAGTGACCCCATAAAGATTCCTGAGTTACTCATTAACCAGGAAGAACAAGCTCAGCTTTCTATAGCACAGCTCTACAGCACTTCTGCTGCCCTGTTCTGGGCTTCATGCTCCAGAGCAGTGTTTCTCAATCAGTGGTACGAATAACCTTAGGAGTACTTGAGAGAAGTCTGGGGGGGGGGGGGTACATCAGCACAACTGAAATTTGGAGAAAACTGATTTTTTTTAAAAGTTTTACAGTGTTTTATTATTTTTGTATTTTTTACACCCAAAAATTTCATCGCCTGCCTGGCTACGATTAAATTGTTTTAAACAAATGTGTTGCAATGGTAGAAAAAAAATTTGTGTGTCTGAAAACTGTAGGTACTGGGGGTTCTTATAATCTTTTTTAAAGGAGTACTTTGTTAAAAAAAAAAAGGTTGAGAAACACTGCTCCAAAGGATGTTAAAGCCACAATTAATTCAGCTATATCAATCTGCTAGGCAGGGTGTGTCTGGGACTTGGTTTAAATCAGGCTGGGATTTACAACTGCTGCTGCAGAACCTGGCTGCAGCAGTAGGGAGCCAGAGAAATGCAGCCTCCAAGGACTATATTTGATTGGGACATGCCCATTCCAACCCCTTTGGCCTTGCCCTTTGTCCCCTGCCAGCTCCTATAAACATTCAAAATGGGTTTGTTATTTTATATATTGTCTATGGGTAGCACAATTACACTTTTCATCATAGTGACCTGACACCGCCCCAGGGAGCTGACATCCCTTCTTGGTCAGATGGAAGAACCAAAGATGGAGCAGTGAAGTGACTTGCCCGAGGTCACACAGCATATCAGTGGCAGAGCCAGCCATCACGCCCAAGTCTTCTGATTCCACACCCCATGCCTTAGTCACAAGGCTATTCTTATTACCCTGTCTAGAGAGTAGAGGTCTGGTACTCAAAGAATGAGGGGCAGGGTGGGTAAAAGATCTGGGGGCCCACAGAGAGCAGACAAGGACTAAGCCAATGGTCTCCAACCTTTTTAAGCACAAGATCACTTTTTAAATTTAAGTGCAATCCAAGATCTACCTCAAATATAAATATCCTTGCCCCGCCTCCTTCCCACCCCTTCTCTGAGGTTCTGCCCCTGTTCACTCCACCCTCCTTTTCTTGTCCATCCACCCTCACTTTCATCAGGCTGAGGCAGAGGGTTGGGATGCAGACTCTGGTCTTGGATTAAGGGATCTGGAGTGTGAGAGGGGCTCTGAGCTGCTTTTGGGGCAGGCAGGCGGGGTACTGGAGGGGGTTCTAGGTGCAGGCTCTGGGAGGAAGTTTGGATGCAGGGGTGCTCGGGGCTAGGACAGGGGTTTGGGGTGCAGGAGGGGGTTCATGACTGGGGTAGGGTTTCACAATGTGGGTTCCAGCTGGGCACTGCTTACCTCAGGTGGCTCCTGGTTGGTGGTGCAGTAGGACTAAGGCAGGCTCACCGCTGCCCTGGCCCTGGATCACTCCCCAAAGCAGCCAGCAAACTCCCTCCCAAGTCCTGTTGTGCCCCCTCTCTGCTCTGTGGAGATAGGATACAGGGTGGGAGAGGGGGCATCTTGATATCAGCACCCCTCCTTCCCCTCCCCTGCCCTGCTCTGCACAGAAAGTAGGAGGCTCCTGAGGGGACAATTCCAAGGCAAAGGGCAGGAGAGGCGCAGCAGTGTGGGGAGGGCAGCTGAAATGCTGGCACTTGATAGCCTCTTGGCCAAACCAGTCAGGATCACCTGTCAGAGGCTCCAAGATCTACCAGTCAATCCCGATTGACTGGTTGGTGACCACTGGACTAAGCTGTTCCAACAGACAGAATAGCTACCAGCCTGCAGGCTCTCTCGAAGGGCACTCAGGCCTGTTGAGCTTACCATGGTCTTGGGGCCAGTCCTGGGAATGGCTCCAATCAGTGTTGCCTGCTGCAGCAGAATCTCTGCTGGAAAGTTTCCACAACTGCAGCTGGCTTCTGTTTCCAGCCCAGCCCTGTGCTCCCCAGCCACCAGCTCATCAAGACAATGGTCACATGGTTTGGGCTTTGCCGTGGCAGACCTACCGAGCACGAAATTATCAGGGTGCTTGGGATCCCCGTCCCCGGACCAAAGCAGAGGCAACAGAAACAATCCTTTATTAAGCTGATGCACCTTGCATGAGGGACCCTGACCCTATGCACAACTTCCTTCACTAGAGCAAACCTGCCCCCTGCTCAAGTCTGCAGTTGCACCATCAGCAGTGTCCAGCAGTTTGCACCCAGCTGGACAGTGAGAGACACAAGTCACAAGAGGAGCTGTAAAAGAGTAGGCAGAGCTCCGTGGGTGCTGAGGGGTTAAGAGCCAAGGCAGTGAGGAGAGTCCATACAAAGCCCTCTCAGCCAGAGACGCCCCTTTGCATTCTCCTAAGCAAGGGGACCTGCAAATTCGATTCCCAGGCCTGGGAACACATCCACCTGGTGGGGGTCAGTTTGTCAGTAGGGGGTAACGTGGTCAGTGTCCGATCCACTGGACTGGGGAGTCAGAAGACATGGAGGGAGGGACAAATGGCGGGAGGAGATGTCACATTCCACCTCTAACACTGACCTCCAGCATGACTTTGGGCAAGTCATTTCGCCCCTGTGCCTCTGTTTTCCCATCTGCAAAATGGAAATGACACTTCCCTCCTCTGTAAAGCCCTTGGGCTAGGTTTACACTGAGAATCTCCAAATAGCTATTCCGCATCTTTTGAGTGTGCCTATTATTTCCAAATATACTGGGCTCACTATTCCGACGTCCCTGTGAACCTCATTCCATAAGGAGTAATTTCAGAATAGCGATTTATTGCAAAATAACATCAAAATACGCTATGCAATTTGTGTAGCTCAAATTGCGTATTCTGTTTCGACCTACGGTGCAGTGCAGACACACCCCCAGAGAGCTACCAGTGAACAAATCTATACAGGGCTTGTGATGGAAATAATTCCTGGCCTTTGCAAACTCCCTCCCTTATATAACATCTTCCCTTTGCAAACACCACTGGAACAAGTCCAGGCGCTGCCACAATGGCTGTATAGAGCACACACTGCAGGAGGAGCTAGGAAGAGCTAAGTCCTGCTGTTCCCAAACCACCATCCTTGTCACTTAAGCTAAGAGATTGAGCTCCCTTAGCCAAAAATAGTAAAACCATTATCCTCTGCATGGCCAGCCCATTAGAGGGCAACCACCCCAACCCCATTCTTGCACCCTTCCTTCCTATGAGTCTTTGCAGAGGACACACAGTGAAACTCCAGAGCAATGTCACTTGTAGTGGTGGCAGTGAAAACTCCAGCAGGATTCAGGCACTTCAGCAGACTCTTGCTCTTCTTGGGCAGCACCCTGGCTTTCCCCCAGCTCCCCACCTCAATCTGCATTTAAAAGGGCTGTCTCACTGGTGTGGACAGGGTCCACTAAGTTCACCCTGCTGCTGCACGGTGTGATAAGGCCCCTAAGAGAAGAGCCAGGGTCTGACCACTCACTGCTACTTGCAGTCTGCTCCTCTGACCCCCATCCATGCCAGCAGGACAACCACTACTGAGCCATGCCTTAGGGGAGCAAGCAGGAGCTGATAAGGAGTCTCTGCCAGGAATGCACCTACTTGCAGGAAGAGCTGCATTCCTGAAGGGATTAGTTAATTGCTTATTTCCTTCCACTCCTCTATTTAGCCACAGTGAAGCCAGTGGGCCAGTGCATTGCTATTCACCCCAGAGCAATACAAGCGTGACACACAAGCAGGATGGAATTTTTTGCTCCCTCCCACCAGTGAGTAGCATTTTGCACAGGGATGCTTGATCCCAAACAGGTGCAAGGCAGCAGAGAGTCATGCACCAAGGCTGCAAGGTGCCAAGGACCTGCAGCAAAGCTCTGAGCAGCTTTCCTGATGTCACTCAGCTCCTGGCAGGACTGGGCCCGTATGGGCCATAAAGATGTTGCTGTTGCTCCCTGGGCCAGGTGGCATGCTGTAAACAGGGCTTTGTGCACTCTCCCAGGCTAGGGCAGTGAGGAAGAGGTGTCCTAGATGGTTTGCCTTGCTATGGGGGATCCTGCTGTTGCTTTCCTGCTGGGGTGTAAGAGGGCGTGGGAGGAGCTGCATGTTGGGCGAGCCAAAGACTAGCTGAGAGAGGCTGGTTGGACTTTTTGGTTGACTAGCAAGTACTTACCTGACTCCTCATGGCTCTGGAGCCTATGGTGCTTAGTGAGAGAAATGTGTTTTATGAAAGATATTAAACAAAAATAAACTCAAGAGAGCGTTTCCCCACTACTAAGATACCCTTCACAATACTAAACTAAGATTAAAGCAACAGAGCTAATGAAACAAGGTCAAATCCACAAGTCAGCAGCTACACTGCGTTGGAATTAAATCAATACAAAGACCTGTCCATTCAGAACAATACATAGAGAATAAACTTGTGACAGACATTGCTGAAAGCACTACCAGCAGGCGCTCAGACACTACAGTGATGGGCGTAGTATAAGAACCTATGTAGAGCAGAACCCTTATGAATGCCAATAAACAATTTAAGGAGGTGGCTGCCCATTTGTTAATAACCCACAATTAAATATGTTTATCCCAGGCAGTCAAACCTGTCATTTGGACCTGGTTAAGTATTTTGATACTGGAACCTAATTATTGTTCACTATCTGTACCACAACCCTCTGAGCCAATTACAAAGCTGCCTCTATTGATTTCCGTTCCTCTGTGTTGGCTAATCCTTCCCTCCCAGCCACAAAGACATTCCAACACGGGCCCTAGCTGAACATGGGGAAGCAAAGTGTGGACAGCTCTTACAGACCAAAATGTGAATAGGAGAGTCTGGGTGTGTCCAGGGAGGTGAAAATGTTCTTCCGCTGGTTTTTGTATGTTACCATTCTTGATGTCTGATTTGTGTCCATTTATTCTGTTGTACAGAGACAGTCCGGTTTGTTCATGGCAGAGAGGCATTGCAGGTACATGGCAGAGAGGCATTGCTGGCACGTGATGGCACATATCACATTAGTAGATGTGCAGATAAACAAGCCTTTGATGGTATGGCTGATGTGGAATGTGGCTGGCACCTACCAGCACACTAGCTGTCTATCTTTGGGTGCAGGCAGACTGGTCAAAGGCTGGCATGGCCCATCCATGGATGTCATGACTTCCTGTCCCAGAGGTGATCAGCCCTAGGGGTTCTGTGATGCTAAGCTTTCCATAGAGTGCTTGTTGACCCCAAAGGCCTCAGCCTCACCCTCGACTCTCATGGTTTGCAAGCATTGCTTGCTGTGCCTTGCAGCACCTCCCTCCGCCTTCAGGCCAGCCAGGTGTGAGGTCTACCTTTGAACTAGGCAATTGGTCCGGTCAAAGGTCACAGGAAATCAGCACTAGCTAGCATCACCTTGGAAAAGGCCTGTTTCTAAATAACAGAACTGGATTTTCATGTCCGAAGACTGTATGTTTGCAACCCCCTCCCCCAAAATATCAGAAATACCAAACAAAGATCATTTTTAAAGAAGTGGGTACGAGCAGGTAGAAAGGTCTTGAGATGACATTGTATCACCAGTTTACACCAAATGTAATGAAATCTGAAGAAAAAAAAATAAAATGGATTTAAAAGACTCTAGCCACCAACAGCCACTCAACATTAATACACCCACAACATTAAAAATACGTTGCACAATCTATAACCAGATGTCATCATCTCACACAAGAGACAAGCTAGTAGTCTCATCTCACAATGTAATTATTTTTGTATTTAGGAAGTAGGGCACAAATTGAAGAGCTTCTCTTTGAGAGTTTTCATCTGGATAGAAAAAAATTACTTTAAAAGCTTATTAGGACAGAACTCCCTTAAGAAATAAAAATGTATAAGGTCTATACGCCCATTAGGATGTTTCTCTTGCACTGCTGAGCCTTTACTCTCTGGGATGACTGGCTGCCACAAACTGCCTCCTGCCTCCTGTCTTCTCTTGCCTCTGCATGGCCATTTTCTCCTCCACTGGCTGACTGATTTGCTGCATCCTACTTCCTTTTCCGCTTCGCCTGTCTCTTTCCCAGCCAACCCCTCCCATGCCTGCCTGACTCCCAGCTTTTCTCCTATAAAACAGCAAAATAGGGTACAACCTGCTTGTTTTAAAAAACCCTTTGCAAGTCACTTTAAAGCCGTGCTTAGAGGAAGGAACGTATCATTCCCATTTTACAGGTAAGAAATGTAAGGCATAGGACAGCTCATGGTCACATGGCAGAACCCAGATCCCCAGTCCTGTGCTTTAACCAGACTGTCCCCTCCTCTTTTCCTAAAGCAATTCCCAGGCAGAGCAGAGCTGATTGACTGAATGACTGATTTTCAGCTCGCTGCCCAAACAACCCAACCTCACTTCAGGTCAGCCAGAGACAAGGTTTGTTTCCTGAATTTTTCAGGAAACTGAAAAAGGAGGAAAGAATTGTTTCAGGTCCAACAGAACATTTTACTTAACCTGCAACAAAATGTTTGGTTTCACTTTTGAGTTAACATTAAAAAAGGATGTAAATTTCAAAACAAAAAGCCATTTCAGATCTAAATATCAAAACATCTTGTTTCAAAAATGTCAAAATGAAACATTTGATTTTTTCAGGTTTTTTCTCTTTTTTTCCCCCCCAACAATAATTTGCTGAATTCCGCATGAATTTACAAAATGTTTTGGGTGACCAGAATCTCTGTTTTTTAGCTGTTCTAGGTAGAAGCCACTCAGACTAGAGGATGGATTTTGAATCATGGTTCAACCTCAACAGCAGCATCTGGTTAAATCACACCAGGTCACTATCTGGCCACTCAGAAATTTATACTGCACCCAACAATCCAGAAGCTTGGTTGTTTAGGGTATGTGGTGAAGTCACTAACAACATCTTTCCTTACCCACACAGGGAGCTGGTGCCAGAACACCACAAACAGGTGAATCAATAGAGCCTTAACTGTGAGCTGGTCACATTTAGTGACAGTACCTGCACAGATAGGAAACAGGGAATTCCATCGCTGCAGAAATATGTATGTAAAATGGTAATAAGAGAAAAAAAACAAACCCCAAGTAAATACCTTCAATCACAGTGCAACACCTGCTGGAAATAGTTATAAAGGTTATATCATTTCCTCCCAGGAGGCCTTGAGAATTTCCTGAGAGGAAGCAAAAAGCTGTTTAGTCATTTTTAAGGGAGGAGGAGAAATTTGTATATCTGCATATTCAATTTTTGGATGTTTCGTTTCTGAAGAGCAGGGGTGTAGAACCTTTTTTGGGTGGGGGGGCCACTGACATGCAGAATCAGTCAGGAGCCACACACAAGTGAGAAACAAAAACAAACAAAAAAACCCAACCTAGGCTAGTAGATTTTGTATACTTCAGCCCCATGGGTGGGTGGCCGGGGGGGCTCCACAAGGGCTTATGGGGCTTAGACATTACAGAGGATCTCAGAGTGCTTTACAAACACTTAAGCCTGAAAACACTCCTTAAAGATTAACATTATCCCTTATTTAACAGATGGGTAGGTTAAGTGACAAGTCCAAATCGGGGGCATAATGCAACACAGAATTGTTGCCATGATTCCCAGTTGTCTGTACTTAATCACTGGGCTAGATCCCCTCATACCAAAGCATCAGATAGAAGAAAATCAGCAGGACAGATTTCCTATCTTTAGCTAGCCTTGGTTTGGTTTATTTGTTTATGGAGTTTGCTGGTACCCAGTCTGGTGGCACCAACGAGGCTATTTTAAAAGTACAGTCCCACAATTGAGAGTATCTCTCTTATATTTATGCAGCTACCTCCCAGCACATTTTCCTGTCAGAATGTGAAACAGCATAACCTGTTCCAATTTTAACATGGGGCAAGTTCCCCAAGCGTAACTAACCAGAGGCTCTGTTAATGTGGAGTAGCCTGGAATGGTAGAAAATCTCACTGGTGGGAACTGCAGCCACAGATTGCGATCACAATGAAACTGTAGCAGTTTCATGTTAAGCACGTAGCACTTATTCCTTCTAACGAAGTTCCCAGGCATAGGACTAGCTGGAATCCATCTGTCATATGGATTCAGGCCCACATCTGCAAAGGTATTGAGAAATACAATGCCCTTGGGATCTATGTGGGCTTTGGGGACGGGGTGTGTGTGAAGGGAGACAGAGTAAGTTCATTAACCATGAGATTGGGTATAGGAGTCTTAGGACACCTTTACACATCAACTAGATAGCAGCAGCTGGCCTGTGCCAGCCAGCTCAGGCCACTGGTCTTTTTCATTGCTGTGTAGATTTCTGGGCAGAAGCTGCAGCCTGAGCTCTGGGACGGACCCATCTCGCAGATTTTAAAGCCTTAGTGTAAGTCTGCACTGCAATATAAGCCTTGCCTGAGTCTAGCCTCGAGCTTAAACCCCCTTGCATCTACACTACAATTGTGCTAACTCAGGCTCAGAGTCCCAGACCATTGGGTCTCAACAGCAACATTATTTCAAAATAACTTATTTCAAAATCTACACAGCAGGCAGTTATTTCAAAATAATGTTGAAGTACTGTCAAACTGGAGGACTTCTTATTCTGACTCCGGTAGACCCTCAGGCTGCGTCTAGACTGGCATGATTTTCCGCAAATGCTTTTAACGGAAAAGTTTTTCCGTTAAAAGCATTTGCGGAAAAGAGCATCTAGATTGGCACGGATGCTTTTGCGCAAAAGTATCCGTGGCCAATCTAGACGCGGTTTTGCGCAAAAAAGCCCCGATCGCCATTTTCACCATCGGGGCTTTTTTGTACAAAATGGTTCTCAGTTGTCTACACTGGCCCTCTTGCGCAAAAGCATTTGTGCAAGAGGGCTTTTTCCTGAGCGGGAGAGTCATTGTATTTGCGCAAGAACACTGACGATCATACATTAGATCGTCAGTGTTCTTGCGCAAATTCAAGCGGCCAGTGTAGACAGCTGGCAAGTTTTTGCCAGTCTAGACGCAGCCTCCTTATATGAGGAGTAAGGGAAATGGGAGGAAGAGTGCTCTATTTTGAAATAAGTGCTGTGTAGATGCTCCCAATTTTGAAATAAGCTATGTGAATGACATAGCTCAATTTGTGTAGCTTATTTCAAGTTAAGCCCTGCAGTGTAGACACCCCCATAGAGGGCTTGAAGGGTCCAAGCTTGAGTCAAGCCAGGATCTGGAGTCTGAGCCTTATTTGTCTGCAGTATAGACACAGCTCCACTTGAGTCAGATCCTAGGAGTCAACCAGAAATACCCCATGGAATTGTGGGATAACTTCCTCAGTCTTCTCTATCCCAACAATCTGTAATCCACGTGTTGAGGGAAGCCATGGCCTCTGCTAAGTTCAGCAATAACCTATTCTATTCTGATCACAGATGTACAAGCACATTGTCAATGGGCCTCTTGGGTTTGCAATGGAGGGTGAATCATCCAGCCTTTTGCAATGCCAGGTGCTTCCAACTTCATGCAAGGTGGGCAGTGAAGGTCTCTCACAGTGCACCACTGTCCTTGGGCTAGAGTGGCCACATTGGGGGTGGAGGGGGTACCAGGGACTCTGGCCTGCACAATGCAGTGTGGATGCCAGAGCCCTAGGTTCAAGCCCAGGTTAGAAAAGCCTTAACATAGGGTTAAAATACAATGTAGATGCTCAAGCACAGGGTTCCCTAACACAGGTCAGCTAACTCTAGTCCTACTAACCCTGGACTTACCCTGGGCTCACCAGTGCTACAACACTCATTTAAAGCTCAACCAACTCTGATGAACAGGGAGCCCCATGAACAGAGGCAGAGCACTCTATCCTATATCCTCCCACTAAGCTGAGAAATGCCTTCACACATGCCACAGGGTACCCTCCTCTAACACCTGTGTCCATCACAGAGCCAGGGAGTTACAGGTGTTCATGAGATCAGGCCAATTGACTGTCTGTCTCCTTCCTATTCAGGTAATAATTCCAGGGATGGGTGCCCTGGGGTGACAATGGCTCTAAGTCATATCAGCCCAGGACAGGGAAACCACCATGGGCTCACATTCCTCCAGTGTTCCCTCCTTCCCCCAAACAAGGACTGATCACGTTCCAGCCGGTCTCATTCTGCTCACCCTGGGTTCATTTCTCCTGGTCACTGGCATTTGTGCTCTACCTGCCTGGATTGGGGTACAGTCTCTTGCTTCAGGATCCCAGCCCAGCCCATTGCACCATTCTCTGGGCCATGCCCTTATGCCCCCTCTTAGGAAAGTTTGCTTCTTTCCAGCTCTCCCCTTCCCCCCATCTCAAACACTAGCACCTGTCTCTAATTGCCAAGATCTTCTATGCTGACCCTGTCCCCGCACTGTTCTAAACCTCTCCAGTATTGTTATCAGCTGCACCGGCCAAGCACACACCTTCCCTGCGGTGCACCCACAGTTCTCCAGTCTCTGGGTGCAGATGTCACATCCCCAGAAATGTCCAGATTTTTCCAGGGTCCCAGTGGCCTGCCCTGAAACCAGGGTGTTGCTGAGCTAGCCACAGGGGCCCCACTGACTTCAGTGCACAATGCTCAGCTAACAGTTTAAAGTGTGGAGGGGCTCTTGACGGAGAAGGTGACAGAGGGCTGATTGGAAAGGGGTGAGCTGCCAGGGAAAAGGAGGCTGGAAGATGCATGTGGGAAAAAGTCTTTTGCCTCAGTGACAACAGCTCTCCCTGTTGTGCTTCACACCACTTCAGTGACATGGGCTTTTACCTATCCTGCAGCAGCCCCACATCCCATAAGCTCCAGCTGCCTTGACTGTCCTGCTCTCCTGTTCCCTGGTGACAGACATGCTCAACCAGGCCAGGCCTGGGATGACTCCCCCAGCAGCAGTACTGTTTTCACTGCGAGTAGGGTTGCCAGATGGTTTAACAAAAAATGCCGAACACACACCCCCCAAAAAAAACACTGGGAAAAAATTCTGTTGAGAAAAAAAAGAGGGAGACCAAAGCTGTTAAGCAAAAAAAAAATGGCCCTGCACTGCACCTTTAAATGGCCCCGCACTCCTCACTACCCTGCCCCCACCAGAGGAAAATTGTCTCCGCCGGGCTTCCGTCAGAGGGAAACAGGAAATACCGGACATTTCACATGTCTGGTATTTTTTATCAGATGGGGGACCTGAATAACAGTCCGAGTGAAAACCGGACACCTGGCAACCCTAACTGTGAGATGTATGCGTGTGTGTCGCACACTTTGCAGCCTGTGTAAGCTGAGCTCACTGCACACACCAAAGGCTCTTTGCATCCCCCATGTACTCTGTTGGGGGCCACCCTCCCATCACAGAAACTCCCTGCAGCTTCTGCTAGCCTACCCCAAAAGGGATTCCCTGTGCTCTGCCCACACCAGGGTTCTCTCTTCACTCCCTTGTGCCTGGGAGCTATGTGCTCCCACACTCCCCCCACAGTAGGGCCCCCAGCCTCCCCACCATGACAGGGGCTTTCTTCCCCCCATTTCTCCTTCCTTTCCCAGGATCCACATTCTCCCCACCACACTGGGGTCTCTCTCCCCTTCCCTCTCCCAGATAGCCCTCCCCATTTTCCCGACCATGCCAGGGATTCCCTACTTCATGTCCTCCTTCCCCCCACACCAGTATCCCCCATTGCCCATATCACACCAGGACCCCTGCATGTGCCAAAGTATCTTTCTCTCCCCTAGTTGGGATGGCTGGCACCCTCTCTTCCTCACCTGGAACAGGCTGGGAAGAGGTAGGAAAGAATAAATCCTCCTCTCCTGATGGAGTATCCTGCCCACTCACACTCCCAGCAGGGAGAGCCATTATTTCTCTTCTGGATGTCCCATTGTAAAGCCATCCATACATTTAACACCTCATTTACATCCAAAGCCAAGCATGGGACACTTCCAGCCCACTCAATTAGCCTCATTAGCACCAGCTACAACTGACAGGTTCTTTTTTCTCTTCTCTCCCTTCTTTTTCTTTTATAAATTCTGGGTTCCCATTTTTTTCCACTCCAGCTCATGTGAAGAAGTGCATTTTGCCCATGTGACAGCTTGCATATACTGTATATATTTCGCACCTATATTGCATATACCATATATAATATACTTTACATAGTTTTGTTAGTCTCTAAGGGTGTGTCTACACAGCAACATTTATTTCAAAACATGTAGTGTTATTTTGAAATAATTTAGTCTGCATCTACACAGCAGGCAGTTATTTCAAAATAATGTCAAAATACTGTCAAGCTGGAGGCCTTCTTCTTCTGACTTCTGTAACCCTCATTGTATGAGGAATAAGGGGAGTCAGAGGAAGAGTGCTCTATTTCGAAATAAGTGCTTTGAAAATGTTCCCAATTTCAAAATAAGCTCTTTTGAAATAAGCTATGCAATTGACATTTTGCGTAGCTTATTTCGAGTTAAGCCCTGCTGTGTAGACGCACCCTAAGGTGTCACAGGACTATTTGTTATTTCTCTTCTGTCAGTCTGCCTGTCAGCTCTATTGGGGGGATGAATAGGAGCCATGTTCTGCTGGAAGGTGTTAACAAGTGCCATCAACAGCAGACAGTGTGTCCTCCATTTCCCCAGGCGTGATGGGTATGCTAGGCAGGGGAAGGCACTGCGGGTATGCTAGGCAGGGGAAGGCACTGCCTTCTCAAACCATCAGCCTGACCCCATTCATTCTCTGCACCCAGAATGCCTACTGTAGGTGTTGTAGGGGGCACAGTGTTCCTGCCCCTGAGCATCCGCCCTCCCCATACTCCGGGGTTGGGGAGGCTGGGGCCTCACCCTCCTCCCTCCCTCTCACAGCCCTGAGTGACATAGTTACACCAACCCTCCTTGCTGTGTAGACACCGCTGTGTTGGCAGGAGAGCTTCTTCCATGGACATAACTACCAATGCAGCATTTTAAATGTAGACTTGCCCTGAGTTGCATTTTAAATGTAGATTTGCAGCTGTTTTGTGAGTGATCTGATGCAGATTGCTGTAGAAGAGACAGTCACACTGTGTTCTCTCCCACAGCCTTTACTCCCAGTCCCCTGAATGTACAATAAAAGCAATAGAGCCCAAAACATCTGGTTGCTCTTTGTCTATAGAAAGGTGAGAGTCTCATCTTTTTTTGTGGCAGCTCCATTCCTGGAAGTTTTCAGCCATGGTGGCCCATTTTGTTTGATCCCCTGTTAATTTCTTTGTGGATGAATATTCCCTTTGATCCACTCAGAATACCACCTTGTCCATCTAAGATCTTCTTTTTCTGCCTTGTATATAAGTCTGCCCCCAGTTTTCCCTTCCAGTGCCTGCAAACAGGCATCACATGCTTAACATGGGCCCTACACTGTCTCATAGTACTTGAGAAAGGCAGGTATTAAAGGCAGCTTTTGGGGTGGGGACTGTCTTTTTGTACAACACCTAGTACAGGGAGAGTCCATGACTGCAACACAAATAAATTAATAACTAACATTCTCCCTTTTTACATACAGGAAAACCAAGGCATGCAGCAGTGAAGTAACTTGACCAGGTACCACAGCAGTCAGAAGCAGGAAAGCAGCTCAGCTCTGCTGACATCCAGCCCTGCCCATTAAGCCCCTCAGTCATGCTGCTCTGCACTTGTTTTAAGAGGTAGCTCGTTGTGCCATTTAAGAGGCTATTCGTGCCACTGGCCCCAAAGGCTGTGGCGAATCAGTCTCCTCACCTGGTAAATGGTTGATAGTCCCTTTGGGTATGTCTACACATCAGGGTAAAAGTTGAATTAAGCTATGCAACTTCAGCTACGTCAGTTGCAAAGCTGAAGTCAAAATAGCTTAACTGGGCTTTTGGCTTGTCTACACAGCAGGAAGCTGAAAGAACAACACTCCAAGTACTCCAGAGTACGTCTACACTGCACTCTAAAATCGAAATAAGATACGCAATTTGCGCTTGCAATTTGCGCTATGCAAATTGTGTATCTTATTTTGATTTTATTTTGAAATAGGCTATTTTGAAATTTGGCATATCTACACAGTGCCAAATTTCGAAATAAAGTGCTATTTCGAGCCATCCCTTATCCCCCATGCAGTGAGGCTTACAGGGATGGTGAAATAGTGCCTTTGTTATTTCAAAAATTATTTTCTTGGAGGCGATCCTTGGACCAGGGTAGCTATTTCAGGGTTCCCGAAATAGCATTGCAGTATAGATGTACCCTCCTTACTCTTCCTGAAATGTGGGTTGCCATGAGTCCGAGTAAGAAGCCCTCCAGCTTGTCATTATTCCGAAATAAAGGCTTGCCAGTGTAGACATGTCAGTTATTCCAAAACAATGCTGCTGCGCCTGAGCGGCAGGGCGCTCTTCCATTCTTTATGAATGAACCCAGAGAGAGGGCCGTGCCCCAGGGGCGCCACGTGGGGTCAGCAGAGAGCAGGGCACGAGGCACCCGAGCCATTCACCCGGTGTCAGAGTTTCGCTCTCCGGCAGCCACTCGGGCCCCGCAAGTGGCCCTGGCAGCAGCAGCAGCAGCTCTGCCTCTCCCCCGTCAGGTGCCGCTGGACCAGCCGCTAAATGAGCCAGCGATGGAGGGCAGGCAGCCGGGCGCCGCAGCGAGCTCCCTGCACAGCGACTCGCCCGAAGTTTTGCTCCACGGGGTGTTCGCCCTGCTGGGCCCCCCGCCCAAGACGAGTCTCTACGCCCTGAGCCTCACGCGCCGCGGGGAGCTGCACATGCAGCGCGTGGGCTCCGCGCCGGCCAGCTCGGGCGCCGTGCTGCCGCTGGCGGACTGCATCGGCTGCTGCGCCTTCGCCGCCCGGGAGCCCCAGCAGGGGCCGGCCGCCTACTTCTCCGTCTTCTGCTACTCCTTCCAGAGGGGCTGGTGGGACGCCTCGCCCTCCCGGCAGCGCCTGGCCAGGACTTTCCGCGTGTGCGGGGCCCAGGAGCCGGAGGAAAACCTGAGGCTGGCGGAGACCTGGGCCGGGAAGATCAGGGAGCTGGCTGCGCCCCGGATCCCCGCGCAGGAAGGTGGGTGCGAGCCCGGGGAAGTCAGCCCCCACGCCCCCGGGACCCCGGTTCTCTGGCTCGCGGCGTGCGAGTAATCCCAGGCGGCGCTGGGGGGGAGCCCCCTGGGTTCTCGCTGGTTAACGTGGCTCAGAACAAAGTTGAGCCAAAGTAAATTCACCTGCACTGCGGAGCGTCCCTCCCAGCACCCGGCGCCGGCGCCCGGGAGGGGAGAGGGGTTAGAACTTGGCTTGCTGGGGGGGCTGTGTCTGGCTGCGGCCGTTCCTCCCCCCCGCTGCGCCTGCCCCGCTGCCGGGGTGCGGGCGTCCGAGTAGCGCGATGAGGCCGAAGTGTGGCGCTGGGCATTCAGCGCCGCGCCTACCTGCCTGGGGCTGCGGGACCGACAGGTGCAAGGCCCGGCCCTTTGCTGGCGTCCCCGGGCGAGGGGCGGAGGAAGGGCTCGAGAGGCGGCGCGCCTAACGGGCGAGACTCCTGCAGGTCTCTGCCGGTCGGATCAGCCCGGTCCTCTCCCAGCCCCGAACCTGTCAGACGGGCCGGGCCCGGCCAGCCCAGCCTGCTCACGAGGCGATGGGCTGCCGGTGTCAGTTTGCCTTTTCCGCTTGTTCCTATTTACTAGGCTTCCAGCCCTGGCGGCTTTGCAGCCTGCTTCTGGGGCGTGTTTAAAGCAGGCAGGTTTCCTCTGCAGGGCACTAGAGAGGGAGAAAAACAACACTCCCCCCTCTCCCTCCCTGCTTGATTTACATTTGTATGCCACCTGCTTCGGTGCAGGGGTGGGGGAAGGGGCAGAGTCCTCTCTCTGGGACCCAGGTTTCACCCTGTACAGCACAGCGAGGGGCTGAGGCAGTCCCTGCTAGTCCTGCGGTAGTTTGGATCCCACCCCACACTTCGCAGCTCAGGGCTGTTTTTAGTATATGTCCTTAGCCAGTCACATCATTCCTGGGGTGAAAAGCGCTTGGATCCATTCAGACAACAGGGCAGCAGTTTGCGCTGCTGACAGCCTGTCCCATTTCCACCTGACTCGGGGCAACATTAACCCCCATGCCTGGTGACAGTTACAAACTCTGCAAAAGTGTCTAGAAAAAGGGCTGATACTTGATCTTCCAGCCACCTCCCTGCCCCACTCTGGCCAGGGAAATGTGGCAGCTTCTTGTCCCCTTACTGAGCTCTCACTAGCCTCATGCCTGTAGCACGAACCCCAAATGGATGGTCATTGTTCTCTAACCCACTTGCAGCCTAGACATGCTGTAGAATGCAGTGACACCTACAGTCACTGAGCACCCCGAGGCAGTGCTGTGTTTGTGAGCGAGCATGCGGGGTGAATGATTGTGCAGATGACAGCACAACTCCCTGGGCGAGCAAACTCTACACTGGGCTACTTTAGCCTCCATGGCCCTGATAGTCTGGCAAGGCCATTCTCCATGTACCTTTGCATCCCCAGCAGGATGCCATCACCCTTGATGCTATCTCAAGAGGCTTGTCTGGTGCCACTAAGCCACACAAACTAGGTGTGACATTGCGGGGCTAGTTCTTTCACTGGTTTATGCTCACATACAAATGGGAAATGACGGCATAGGAAGGAGTACTGCTGAAAGGGGCCTGGGGGTCATAGTGGACCTCAAGTTAATACCAGTTAAGAGTGTGACACTGTTGCAAAAAAAGCCATCATTCTGGGATGTATTAGCAGGAATGTTGTAAGCAAGAGAAGAGAAGTGATTCTTCTGCTCTACGCTGCGCTGATTAGGCCTCAGCTGGAGTATTGTGTTCTGGGCGCCACATTTCAGGAAAGATGTGGACAAACTGGAAAAAGTCCCAAGAAGAGGAACAAAAATAATTAAAGGTGTAGAAAACATGACCTATGAGGGAAGACTGAAAGAATCGGGGTTGTTTAGTCTGAAAAAGAGAAGACAGAGGGGACATAACAGCTTTCAAGTGCCTAAGAAGTTGTTACAAGGAGGAAGGAGAGAAATTATTCTCCTTAGCCTCTGATGACAAGCCAAGAAACAACAAGCTTAAATTACAGCAAGGGAGCAGAGCCATTCCATCCATAGGATGCTTCGGGGTGGCTGCCCCAGGTCCCGTGCTTTTGGGAGTCCTGCAGTGGCAGCCCCCACCATTCTATGGACAGGACCGACAGGGTTATCTGAGGCCAGGGGCGTGGTGTGGTGCAGCAGACCTCACGGCGGCGGGGGAAGCCAGAGTGGCCTGGCAGCCTGCTCCACTCTGTCCTGCCGCCCTCTCCTGATCTACTGTGCTCAGCTTCTCCATGGCAGCTGAAAGCAGAGCACCTTGGCCCCAGCATGCTCTGTTTCCTGCTGCCGCAGAGAAGCGGGGTGCAGCGGGCTGACAGAGGGCAGCAGGGTGGAGTGGAGCAGGCTGCTGGGCTGCTCTGGCTCCTGCCACCATGGGGGTAGTTACCCCTGCTGGTGCTATGCCAGCTGCCCCCCTCCCCATCCCTGTAATCCTCTGGGCTGTGTTGCTCAGGGGAAGGGGCAAGGAAGCATGAAAGGGCTGGGGCAGGGGCAGGGCCTGGGGAAGGAGCAGGGCTTGCAGTGCATGGGAGCCCCTAGCACCCAGGAGCAGGGAGTTCCTAGGCCCTGTGCCCCCTTAGGGACAGCCCCTAAGGGAGGTTTACGTTGGACATTAGGAAGAACTTCTTAACTCTCAGGGTGGTTATGCTTTGGAGTAACTTGCCTAGGGAATCTCCATCACTGTCGATTTTTAAGAGCAGGTTTGACACAAACACCTGTCAGGGATGGTCTAGATGATGCTGGGTCCTGCCATTAACGCAGGGGACTGGACTTGATGCCCTCTCAAGATTCCTTCCAGTTCTGTGATTTTACGTCCCTCGGGGTCTAATTTTGCAGCACATCCCTCATGAGGCTGGAAAGGAAGAGACCAGCCCCGGGACCTCATCTGCCTTTCGCCCCTGTCAGCAAATCCTCTTCCCAGAGAGGGTTGCCCCGCACTGCACTTCATTGCACTTCATAAGGGTTCCCTCATATCTGTCACGGTCTTATTCTCTGCATGCTTGCTGGGAGGGGGAAGGGCATGGTGACTAGCTCAGGGCTATTAATAGAAACTGTTCTAGGTCACTGGCATGCATCCAGCCCAGATTAGCAGCAAACAAGACATAAGAAGGCTCTTGAGTAGCCCAGGTGAAAGTCAGGTTCATGGTCTCAGGCTGGTTCCTAATAGACAAGTAGCCACTTCCCAACACCATCACTGCAAGCAACTGGCTGCCTGGCTGGGGGTCTTGGCCCACAGGCCACTGAGAGTGGCTGAAGGGCAGGGGTGGGTGAAGTTAAGAGAAAAGCCAGGTGGTTGCCACTGGTGCTGTCCTTGCCCTGGGGAAGGAGGCCTCAACTTTCCAGGCCAGCACCTGCTCCAAGCAGGGGCACTGGGGTGGGAAGCGACTCTGCAGCTGGTTAATGCTGTCAGATTCCTTCTGTTTTGGGGTTTTTTCCACCAGGCTCCAGGTGTAAGTACCCTGAATTTTTTTTAGTGTCTGAGCCTTCCTGGCAGTTCCAGATAACTACATTTAGCTGCGGACTGAGGCCAGTGTGACTGGTAATAACATTAACTACTTTATTTTAAATCACATTTAAATGACAATACAAACAGGCACCACATGCAACCACATGCTGTCTTGGTTCTCCCTCGCTGAGATGGGCAGGGCACCCGGGGTGCTCAGTCCTCGGAAAGAAGGTGTGTGGCCCTTTGCTAATGGTTCTGTGCTGGTGGACAGGCCTGCCTATCGGTGTGCTACCCTTCGCAGCATCAGCTCTGCTAATGCTACCAACCATTAGTCGCCATTAACTCTGCCTTTGACCCTATCTGTATTTCTGCTGCTAAAATTAAATATTTTCTCCTCCCTCACTGGCTACTTAACTTTGAGAACAATCTCGATAATATATAATTAATATAATGCCACATTTCTATGTAATATAAGTTGCAGGGATCATCTCTATGCACTATGTGGGCTGAAGTGTGTACAAGAGAAATCACAGGTGGGGTGGGAAGTGCCCTGCGGGATGTTTCAGGCCCTGTGCTGCTCCTACACTCCTTTGGTTTAATCTGAAGAAGGGGGTTGTGCCCACAAAAGCTCATGTGACCAGCTATGGGCTTTGTTAGTGTCCCAGGGGCTGCAGGGCCATTCGCTGGCTTTTACATTTTTTCAGTTCCCGACTAACACGGCTCCCCCCTGAAACTCCTTTTAAAGTCCACTGAGTTGTGGGTGCTCAGCTGCATGCAGGATCAGGCCCTGAACTCTCCTGGCTTAACATGCATGCTTGATGGTGCCAGAGCTGTCCCGGCTGCCTGCTCGATGCAGCTGCTCATCAGCAGGCCCCCCCATTTCAGGGTGCAAGGTGGGCCAGAGCCTCACTGAGAGAGCAGGAGGAATCCTGAAATCAGGCAGCCCTTAAACCCCACTGCCATGTTCCTGATTTCATGACTCAGTATTTCTGAGCCCTGCCCCTCCCCCAGCTCCACGGGGGCGGGGGGGCAGAAGGAAAGACTGACTGGTGTGTACAAGATGTGAGGCCCTGTTTCTGCCTCCCCTCCTGCGTGGGCGTCCGTCCGATGATGCCTCAGCCTTTGCGACAGATTCCCCCAGGGGAAGCACATGCGAGGGGAGACGGTGAAAGGGAGTGACAGGCAGGGAGGTTTGGCAGCTGCCTGTGTGCCCAGAACACTTGGCTGTCATTCAGTTCATGAAGTGACAGACTGGGCGATAGAGGAGCTTTCTGGCATTGACCTTTCTGCTGGGAGAGCAGGAGAATCCAAACGCAGCCCTCATCCTGCGGAGCTTGTGATGGGGGCGGGAGCCTTTTGGTTCTGTCTCTATGCAGGGTCTCCAACGCAAAGCTGGAGATGGGATTGGCTAGCTGAGGCTGGGTTACTGGCTCCGGTTGGCCCATCAGCTGTATGTTGCGTCCCCTGGGCACATGTAGGATTTGTCTATCCCCACACATGCCATACGTTTAGGGGTGGAGTAAAATGTCGCAAATTGGGGTTTGCTTCCATAAGGGGACATTCATTCTCTTTCCCAATGGATTTCTCTTCACCCCATTGGCTTGGGGCACTCTTGCTGTCAGACCTTATGTGAAGCACATAAGTGCTGATGGCCAGGCGTTCTCACTAGTGGGTCATCCGTTCTGGATCTGTCAGCTCCCCAGTGTGGGGCCGCCATGGCACGTTGCCAGTCATGTTTATTTAATCAAACAGCTCAGGCCCGTATGCAGGACTTTCTGTGTGTGGGGAGGTGTGTGTAAATGCACCCCCATAGTCTACCAAGTAAGCGGGGAAATCAGCCCCAGCCTTCGTCCAGCTGGTCAGAGCATGAGGGAGGGAGGCTCGGGCAGTGCGCCGCTCCTATCTTCCCCTGGCCAGCCAGAGCATGCTTTTGCACACACCACCCCCCATAGGAGCCTGCAGCTCCTTCTGGAGTGGGCATCCTGTCAGGTAGGAGCTGTGTGACAGTGCCTGGGGAGGGCTAGCAGTGTGTTGTTTGTTAGGAGCAGCAGGTGATGTATTCCTAGGCTTTGTTTGCAGTTTGCTGTGATGATCAGATGCCAACATGGGTGTGGGGCCCATTTTAATCCAAATCTCAGGAACCTAAAAGGCCACATCCAGTTCTGGCTTAATTCCATTGTCTTCACTGGAGCTTCATCAGGGATGAATTTAGCTACATCTGTGTAAATCTCTGACTGTCTGATCAGAGATTCAATTATATGCACCACTTAATTTATATACATGTCCAGCTGTAACAATCAAACTTTGAAATTAGCATTAGTGTGTTTAAAAGGATGCAATCAACTCATATTTGGCCCAGTGGTTAGACTTGTATTTTAAAAAGCATCTTTCCCAAAACCTAAGGCTAAAAGCAAATATTTCCTGAGCTCTAAAAACAGATGCATAAAATTCCCGTGGAAACATTTGTTAAAGCAGTTCCCCTGCTGTTTGTTGTCCAAACACTGCACCATTAAGAACCACATTTCATTGACTAAGCCAGCCCAAAATAAACTGAGTAAAAGTTTTAAAACTTGTTTTCCCTTCTTATAATTAGAGGCATCAGTAGTAGCCTGAGGCTACATCTAGATTGCAGAGTTTTTGTGCAAAAACTCAGAGCGTCCACACTGCAAGCACGTTTTTACCTAAGTACATTTACCGTAAATGAGAAGAAGAGAGGGGTTTTTGTGCAAGAGTTATTCCTCTTTCTACGAGGAATAAACCTTTTTATGGAAGTGGGAAACAGGGTTTTTTTGCGCAAAAAAACCCTATCAAAAGAAGCACAGATTCCCTGGTGGACATTCTGTTAATGGCAATCAGAGCTTTCTTGCGAGAGAGTGTCTATGCAGTCTGGATGCTCTCTTGCGCAGAAGCACATCGCTTCTTTGACGTGCTTTTGCAGTGTGGATGCGCTCTTGCGCAAGAAGTTTTTGTGGAAGATCTCGTCCACAAAAAGTTTCTTGCGCAAGAAGCTTGTAGTCTAGAGGTAGCCTGAGGGATCAGGAGGCGAAGAGGGAGAGTTAATGTGGGACTTTAGAAAGAGGAACAGTGAATATTTTAAGTGGACTTTTTCAAATTAGAACCCATTTCAAAACAATTCCCTCTGTAACACCTAATTCTTAGAGACGAGGTTTTGAAAAAGGTAATTTACTTCTTTCCATTTGCGCTTTTTATTCACTTTGTATCTTTCACCCAGCTTGGACAGAGAAACCAGTTTGGTCAATTTCACTTCCTATTGATTTCTGTTGCAGCAACACCCAGGGAACCCAAACAGGGCTGAGGGCCCCATCCTGCCTGTCTCTGGTTCCTGTGTAGCGTGTGGTACTAGTTTGTTCTCTGTGGATGGTGGATGTCATTGCAGGAGTGGGGGCTCCGTTTCAAATGCTGAAGGGAAAGGTTTAAGAAAGGGCTGACTCAGCACAGAGGTGAATTTCACCCCCGTGGAGCAAAACTGGTATTTCCCCCAACACTTAATAATTTCTTTAATTCACCTCTTCAGCCGGGCACAGACCTGCACCCCTGGTGAGGACTGCAGAAGTGGCATGGATGCACTTTAGTGTTAAAGGAAAAAGATTGCAAACATCCAAGTACAAAAGTCCTCTGACAAAACCACTTTAGGCAGTGTAACCCCATGTTCTCAGGGAGCAGCGCTGCCCTGCTCTGCCTACTGGCATGAACTCCCCCCTGACAACCTGGAGGTGTTCGCCCTGAGATCCTAATGGTGCAGCACCATGTTCGTGGGCATCTCACGAGCTTAGCGGCCGGCTTCTTTTATAGTGCCCAGCTGCTCGACTCACAGAGCAGGCGCTTTCTGCACATGCACAGCCAGCAAATGGCCCCAGCCCCGATCCGCTTACTGTTAAACTGTGGCAGCTCTTCAGGGGCTGTGCATGCCCCTGGTGCCGTTGCAGAGTGTCTAGAGGCTGCATGCTCCCAAATTCTCCATGGCACGGAGGGGGAGTGCTCCTTACTCCTGCGCATTTCCACAGCAGCCCTGACGACACACACAAAGGGGGTGGGCTCAAAAGCCATGTCCAAGCTCAGTCCAGACATGGCTCCCCTGAGTCCCTTCCCAGCAGGATGTGTGGCCCAGTCTGCCCCCCACTAGATCAATGGGAACGGTGCCTGATCTGGGTTTTAACACATCAATACAGGTGCCGAGGTTTTGAAAAGTGACTTTGGGGGCCTGACCAGACACCCGAGCAGAGCCTGGTTTTCAGTGCCAAGCACTCGCCCACCTGTCCCTTCAAAAGTCTCCAGTTTGGCACCCGGGAAATTACCCCCTCCCCCAAAAAAACCCTCTAATTTTTCTCCCCCCGAGCGGAATGAATTTTGTCATGTGCAGCAACGTGGAGGTGACGTATGACACAGAGGGGCTGTGCGACGCATCACCTTCATACTGGTTCACACAACAAAATTCATGTGGCAGGAGGGTGGGAACACAGGGTTCTGAGTGGAAGGGGGCTCAGGGTAGGGGCAGAAGGGTGGGGTGCAAGGACTCTGGCTGGGGGTGCAGGCTCCGGCATGGGGCTGGGCATGAGGGGCTTGGAGTACAAGAGGTGGCTCCAGGTTTGGGGAGTGTCTCAGGACTGGATGTTAGGATTCAGGCTCTGGGTTGGGGTGTGGGATTTTGGCTGCGGGGCGGGCTCAGCACTGGGGGGCTCAAGGTGAAGAAGGGGGTTGGGGTTCGAGCTTACCTCGGTTCCCTGCTGGGGCTGATGAGGAGGGTCCCCTTTCCCCTAGCCACAGCAGCTCCAGGGCTTGAGGAGAGCTCTCTCCCCACTGCAGCCCTGAGTCCCTGCGTGGGACTTAATGGGAAGCCAGGCAGCTTAGGGGAATTTAGGTCACCCCGGAAAACTGGCCAGGGTCTTGTCTCACTGTTTTTAGGGTGAGAACTGACTCAGCGAGGCATTTAAACATGTGGCTTTGGGGATGACTCACGTGCTTAAATCCCTTGCTGAGTCAGGGCCGCAGCTTTTCTCAGAACATCCTCCCTCCCCCTTGCCCTGGCGCTGTTCCAGCTGGCACTAGCACTAGAGTGTAAGCTCTTTGTGTTCTGTGTTTGTACAGCGCCTAGCACAGCGGGGTCCTGGCTGGGCCATGGCTCCTGGGAGCTCTCAGTGTTATAACCACGGTGCCACGCAATGCTGCCCAGCCAGGGGGAGCAGCAGTGCAGCCCACACTGACTTGTACCTGTCTGCCGGGAGAGGCTCTGCTGTCTCGTGTGGCAGCACGTCCAAGGAGCAGCATGGAGGAATGAGTCCAGTCCTGGCTGCAGGAGGAACAGTCGGAGTGCAGGGCGAGAGGTGGGGTGACGAAAGCACCAGGGGCTGGTCTACGTGAGAGCACTCCGAGAGAATCCGTGTCGCCAAGACCTCAGGGCATGTCTATGCCACAGAGACTGCCGGCACAGCGAGGTCACCGTGGCTAAACTGGCCTCATCCCACAGCATAGATGCAAGGGTTTCTGTCCCAGTCAGACCCCCTGCCCAAGCGGCCGTAGCGATGCTGGTGGGAGCATTCCTCTTCGGGCTGGACAAAGCCTCCTAACCATGCCCACCTGCCTGTTAGCGCTTCATTAGCTGGGGGAGGTGGCGTGGGGTGAAAGGACACCACCTTACACTCAAGGACACCACAGTCTTCCCTCCTTCCCCCCAGTGCCCAACATTGACTCTCCTTCCTTCTCCTCATCCCATGGGCTCTCTGCCAGGAGGGAACGTGGCCTTGCTTGGCAGGCAGGCACGGCTCAGCTGCTGTTCTGCCTCTGCTTCCTTGGTGCATCCAGGCCCACGCTGACTACAGGGCCTGGTCCCTGCAGAGTCAAGCATCCTGCTTTAATCAGCCCCTGCTGTGCCTGGTGGCAGATTCGTTCCAAGAACCCTGGGGGTGCAGATGATGTGCTCAGATGCTAATTAAGTTTTGACTGTAATTAGCATTCTGCTTCCCAGCTGTTTGGAAGGGTCTCCTAGAAATGCCCTTGACCTGCAGGTACCTGGCCAGCAGTTTGTTGTGGCCAATACAGCTTCTGGTGGAGGCTACCGCAGCCCAGGCTGAGCAATTTGCCCTCTCTGGGGTGGAGGGCGCGTAGCAGGACATGGCTGTTCCTATTGTCTAGCACAGGCTCCCCACCATGTGGTGCAGTCAGATAGGACTTGCTGGCTTGGGGCAAAGGAGCTGCCTGCGGCCAACACCCAGGAGAGGGAGTTTCCCAAGTACCTGAGAATTGCTCAATGGCTCAGGGGCACTTCCTGAGCAGCCTCTTCCTTACGCAAATCTGGAGTGTAACAGGCTGGGCGGCTCAGGGACATGGGACCCAGATACGGGGACTGTCACCTTGGGCCTGGGTAATGGAGCAGTCAGGGATGTGAAAAATCCACACCCCCATGCCATGGCCACGCCACCTCGGCCCCCACTTACTTCCCGTCACTTGGGGAGGTGGGAGCTGACAGCTGTGGGAGAACCTCTCCACCGCTGGAGGTGGCAGTTATGTAATGGAGCGACGCTGGCAGAGCTACTGTGCCACACCCATTCCCCTAATCCCTGTGGTATAGATGTGGCCCGAAAACATGAGCCAGTCGTCCCGTGTGAAATGATGAGTGGTCCTCTGGCACCTGACAGACTAACCAAAATATATAGAATCATGAGCTTGTGTGGGCAAAACCCACTTCCTCAGATGAGTTGGAGTGGAAATAACAGAAACCAAGAGATAGATACAACAACAGAAGTACCCATCAATTGTAGGACTCGTGCTCATGAGGCTAATTAAGTGGGCTGGATGTGTCCCATACAGTGTTTGAGGTGGAAATGCATATGTTAATGGTAGGAGTATTGGCTTTGTAATGCGCCATCCAGTTAATGTTAGGGTAACGGTGTCAGATCAGTAGATACATTCCCGTGCTGCAGACTCTCTCTAATGGGTTAGTGAAATCCCTCTAGATGTGTGAAATGAATTGATGTGTCAGCATCAGCTGCTGGTGGACAAATGTCCATGGTACAGCTCCTCCCCCACAGCAGTTCATCTCTGTTGGGCAGCCAAGGACTGAGCGGGCCGTGCACACAGCCTGTGCACGGGCTCACTCTGGGTCTGTCTGTACCGTGGCCTTGCTGTCCCATTCCCACCTTGAACTTCTAGCTGAGGCACCAGCCAGGCAAGCCTGCTTCCGGCTTAGCCTGCAAAGGCCATCTCAGAGGGTCAGCAAGCAGCTCCCTCTCTGGGACCTGTCCTGCCCCGGCTCAGATTGGCCAGTTGTAACTGTGGTTTCTAATGTGGTGTCCACCAGGGAAGGGGCTGAGACCAGCTGCTGTGTTCCCACAGGGAGTAACAATGTCCATTGCGCTTTGCAAGGGTCACAGTGGTCAGTGTTGGCTGGGGATGGATTGGAATCAGCTGTGGAGACG
This sequence comes from Pelochelys cantorii, assembly GCA_032595735.1. Classification (NCBI taxonomy): domain Eukaryota; kingdom Metazoa; phylum Chordata; order Testudines; family Trionychidae; genus Pelochelys; species Pelochelys cantorii. The sequence continues at coordinate 20,575,187 of CM064344.1, forward strand.
TGAAAGGGTCTGTTCCCAATTCCTTTCTAATCCAGACACGCCCCCACGGCCTTGGCCGTGTATACTGATGGGCCTGATTGTTGCTGTGATTCTTATTCCACATGCTGCAGAGCTTTGTGCTTTGTTGTGAAACTGCTTTGAGAGATTCTTTGCATGCTAGATAACTGATGCTCTTCTGTTGTGGAGTTAGGGCCACACTAGGATCTCGATAGGCAATTGCTGCCCGCTGGTAACTTTTTCATTTATCTCTTACCTACAGAAGCCAGTTTATTTCTGAGAAAGGGAGTCAGACCCAGCTGTTTCTCCATGTGATGTTTGTGATCTATGCAGGGTGGGGAACAGATCCAAAGAATATCAGCTGGCCCTCTGAAAGGGCTGACACCCTCCCCTACCCCAGCATCTGTCTGCTGAGACACACCCAGATTGTCGGCTATCATTCTGATTGGGGCCCCAAAAGAGGAACCGGGCAGAGAGATGAATGAGTCTGTCTTGCTGGGACATCAGATGTGCCCTTTTCCCAAGAGAAAGGGAGGGGTCATTTCCTGTGCGCATCTCTGAGCTCTTGCTTTGTCAAAGGGTCCTGCTTGGGTAATCTCTTCCCATCGAGTTTCAGCATCTTTCATCACCTCCCCCCCACCCCCCGTTGTGGGCAATGGGAGGGAGGGATATGTGCCTCATGGGCAAAGGCCTCCACAATCTGAGACAACAGTCTGCTGCTGTGGGGCTGGCAAGGCCCCTCAATAGCCAGACACCATGTCAGTGACACTGGAAGTGCCTTCGAGCTCTAGGATGGGCAACCAGATATGGTGGATGGTCCGCATACGTGGCCCTCCTTCACCTCAGTGGGCTGCAGCAGCCTGCAACCCACTCAGGTTCTACCTATAGCCCTGTGCCCCCCCCCATCTGCCCCCTTCCCCACTGGGGCACTGGAGGCCTGCACTTCCTGCTCTTCTCCCCTCCCTCTCAGCACTTTTGGAGCATGCAAATCACCTGATTTGTGCTCCGTCCAGCTCTTTCCCCTCCCTCCCAGAGCTGGAACGCCACGACAGTGCGTAAGAGGCGCATGGGAGAGGGAGCAGCTGGGGGTTGAGCCCCAGTGGTGATTTTCAATCACCTGACTCCAGGAGCAGGAGCTTTGAGGAGATACCAACTTCACGAGCTTCGGCAGTGCCTGGCCAGCACTCATAGAGCCTCATTTTCACGAGAAGCAAAGTGAAACCTCTCTGAGAAAACCAAAGCTGAACTTCCCGAGGGATCTGGCAGGGGCCATAGATCAGTGTAGTCAACTAGCTGCAACTGAGACTTTCCCCCCGGTGACGGGTTATGCTCTGCTCTGACAGCGGCTGCTTGGGGGCCCCAGATGTGAGGCCCTGTTAGTCTCTGAACTTTTTCTGCCGGGAGGGGAGTCTGTTTGGAACTGATAATGGGCACCAGAGAGCAGGACCCACCAGCTGCTTCCCAGAATCCCTCTGCACAAGCCGGGGTGGGGCTGCTGTTTGAGCCAGGCTTGGAGAGAGCAGCTCTCTTTCACCAGGGTCACCAAGCCTGCTGCTGTGCAGAGGCAGCTGACCAAGGGGGAGTCCCCTCCCCCATCTGCAGCTTGGCACAGCTGATTACTGGCACATGTACAGTGGTGGGTTTTTTCTGTCTAATTCTGCCTTTGTCTGCAGGTGGTTCTCTCAGTAGCATCCCTCGGCCCCAGCAACAGACATGAATAGACGTCACGCAGGACACCCAGTCACTCCAACTGGGCTGGGACACATGCCCCAGGCCTTGCTGGGAACATGCTCAGATATTCAGGCTTTGATTTTAGGAGGGAAGATGCTAACTGAGCTTGATGCCCAGTTGTGCACGGTGCTGTACAGCTCTCCAGAGTGGCCTGTTTCCTACCCCTGAAAGCTTATAGTCTTTGCAAGCCCTCGAGTGCACTAGGAGCACGGTATTGGTCTTGGAATATGGGTCTGCTGTCCTGGCAAAGAGCCCCTAGGTGGGCACAGCTAAGCTGAAAACGCTGCCCTGCGCAAAGCAAGCAGCACAAGCAGCATTAGCTCTGTTTCGCCAGCATTAACTGCAGTGAATCAAGGGGCTTCTGCCAGCACTGCTCCGTGAGGTGGGGATTGCACTGCTATGCCCCCTGGCCCCACACAGCTGTGCTGGCAGACATCTGGAACATGCAACCTGGGCCTCCCTGAAAAAGCTTTTACCCTTGGAGCCAACTGGAAACAGCCTCCCATAGAGGCAGTGATGCTAGTATAACTGGGCATGTACAGCATCACTTCAGCCAGTTCCCTGAGCCGGCACAAGCTCTTTAATACTGAGAAAAACAACAAATGGTCTGGTAGCACTTTATAGACTAACGAAACATGCAGATGGTAGCATGAGCTTTTGTGGGCACAGCCCACTTCTTCAGATGACCAGAGTTATGAGTTGGATTTTACCAGTGTAGCTACATCAGCAAAACTCTATAAACTTTCAACTTAAAGAAGAGGAGACTATGGGTATTTGTGTGAGGGGATATGTGTGAGGTCTGTAAAATCATGACTGGTGTGGAAAAAGTAAATAAGGAAAAGTTAATTACTTGTTCCTGTAACATAAGAACTAGGGGTCACCAAATGAAATTAACAGGCAGCAGGTTTAAAACAAACAAAAGGAAGTTTTTCTTCACTCAGCTCACAGTCAACTTGCGGAACTCCTTGCCAGAGGATGTTGTGAAGACTAGGACTTTAACAGGGTTCAAAAAAGAGCTAATAAGTTCCTGGCTATTAGCCAGGATGGGTAGGAATGGTGTCCCTAGCCTCTGTTTGTCTGGAAATGGATGACAGGAGAGGGATCATGTGATGATTATCTATTGTGTTCCCTCCCTCTGGGGCATCTGGTATTGGCAACTGTCAGCAGATAGGATACTGGGCCAGTATGGCCATTCGTATGTTCTTATGTTCCCGTGCAAACAAGGCCACACCCTGTAGCAAAGACTCCAGGGTCAAATCCTAGCCCCAGTGAAGTGCATGGCAAAATTCCTGTAGGCATCCATGGGGCTGGGATTTCACCCACAGTGTATAAACGAAAGGCATCTCAGACACAACCGCTGACTGGTGGGCAGAGCGCCCCAGCCCTGGGCCCTGTGGGTGGGCATGCTGCCAGGAACCTTCCAGAGAGACTTTAATTATTGTGGCGCATGTGTTTTGGACCAGATCTATGGAGACAAGCTGTCTCCCTGGAGATCATGAGCATGCATTGTACAGGAATCCCACCCCCGGGGTGTCACCATCTCTCAAGCCACATGTGCACGGTCGCCCCGACCCGGAACGCAGCTCCGGCTGTGTCTCGCTACGGGAGGTGATGAGACGCCGTCGCAGGGTGAAATGAGAAAGTGTAACTGCACATTGCATACCCACCCATCACCGAGTGCCAGCCTTGGTGGCGGGGAGGGGAGGGGGAGGCTTTTGACCCCCAAGCTATGTAGAGTGCAAACTTCTCCTTAGGTGGAAAGCCAACGCGTGTGTGTAAACTCTGCTCCAGCTACCCACTCCCTGAGCTGCTCAGACCCTGCTTTGAACCCTCGCCCCTAGCTACTGCCCTTGAGCCCAGAGTGCAGTAAGGTTGAGGGACAGTTTATACAGACCCAGGCCTGTGGACGCTGCTTCCTTGGGGACTAGTTCTCCCAGAACATGACTGAGCAAATATTTCTGGCAGCGTCAGCCCCACTCCCCCTTCTGGGGCGGGCGTCTGGAAATCTGAGCGTGAGTCAGAGGACTGAGGAGCCACTAGTCACAGGGCCTGGCCGTGGAGAATGCTTCCTGGGGGGAGGGGAAAGGAGGGCTTAGGGCAGGGCTACTCAACATGTGGCCCGTGGCCCGTTTGTTTGCAGCCCGTGGTGCGGTTTGGGTTCACGCTGCAGTTTGGGTTGATGTGTATTTCAGTAGTTAATTCCTGGACGGTTGTGAAGCTAAAACAAAAAAGTCGTCAATATAATGGTGTTCTAGTTGATATGCATTTTAGTAGGTAATTTCCTGGACTGTCATCGCTCATTACAAGTGCTGTCATGTGGGTGGAAATCTAGTGAATATTGCATTTTAGTAATATCAGCAGAACTGACTTAAATGGGGCCTGTGTGTTGTATAGTCTTGCCTTAATTTTTGTATTCATGCCCATCAGTGTGAAAGAAGCTATTTGCATATATTTGCATGTATATGCAACCACACTTAAGTTGCGGCCCTCGGCATGTGCTGTGAGTATCATTGTGGCTCTGGGCCCTGGGGGCTTCCAAAGTTGAGTAGCCCTGGCTTAGAGCAAATTACCCAAGAGCTCTGGCTTCAGCTTTGCCTTGTGTGACCTGGAGCAAGGCAATTAACTCAGACTTTTTCCAAAGCCGCTCAAGGGATTTAGACACACAGTTCCTATTAACACCAGAAAGTAGAGTGTCTAAATCCCCAGGGGCAGTGACTGTCTGCCCTCTCTCCTTCTTGTCTGTAAAATGGAGATATAAGCACCTCGCTGTACAGATCAGCGCTGCCACTTACCCTGTGCAGAGACATAGGGCCCATCCAGCGGGTTTCCTGCCCCTTGCTTGGGACATGCTTAGGGGATCGGGCAGGCCCACCCACACCCTAACCCAGTTCAAGGAAAGCAAACTCAAGGGGAGCGATCGCAGGCCAAGTGAATTTCACTCTGCAATGGGGCCTGTTTGCAGACACTGCCTGGCGCTCTCTGCCGAGCTCCACGGCCAGATGCTTGGTTGCATTTGTTTAATTATTCACTCGTGTCCATGGCCAGGGCGTTGTTTGTCTGGGTGAAATGCTGGCAGGCTGGTGGAATGGAAGGTGTTGCCTTGCTGCTCTCTCTTTCCTTTGAGTTTCTCCCCTTGGTGGGGAGGAGATTTCCCCGATCCTGTCCCAGCCTCCTGAGGGGAGAGAATGGGGCCAAGACCTGCCTCAGTTTATGTTGCTTTTCACTTTATCACCTTAAACAGTCTTGAATTTGCTGCTCCAAGATTAGCCGCACTGCACTGTCACCAGCAGCTTCCCTGCCCCCCCCCCGCCCCTTTCTCTGGACACCCAGAGATAAACGCACCGCAGCTTTGTAAACTAGCTCCTGGAGCTGGACCCCTTGGGACCTGATTAGCCCTTTGGGCAGGAATCATTCACTGCACCCATGGAGTTACCCTGGTGCTGCGGGGGAGAATGCAGGGGAGCCTGAAACACCTGGGCCCACCTGGCACACCACGTGTGGCACATGGGGACTGCCTGCCTTCCCAGGCTGGCTGATGTCAGTCTCCAGAGCTGCCAAGCCAGCAGCGAGGAGGGAGAAAGGGCTTCGCTGTGGAACTGGGTGTCATGTCAAGGCAGCCTTCGAAGCCAGCTGCCAGTACCAAGCAACCTGCTGTGTCACTTGGGCACGACCCTCCTTGGTCCCCTCCCGACCATTCCAGGCCTGGCTAGGGGAGCTGATCGGGGTTCAGCCCATGCAGCAAGCACAGGAGAGAGGCAGCCAGCACCAAATCTCTTCTCTCTCGTCTCTGTTCAGGGGTTATGTGGGGACTCTTGCCGCGGCCCTGCCACGCCCTGGTGCTGCTGAACCCCCAGAGTGGAACAGGGTGCGCGCTGCAGCTGTTCCACTCCCTTGTGCAGCCGATGCTGGCCGAGGCCGGCATAGCCTTCACCCTCTTTGTGACCGGTAAGTCTGCTCCCGCTGCAGTAATTGTGCCCCGGTGGCCTCTAGCCGGCCCCTCCTGCAAGGCAGAGGGGAGGGTATTTTGCTGGGTGTGGGACTTCTGGCTGGCCGGGCTCTCCCTGCCTGGCTGGCTGTGCCCTGTAGCATAGCAGCTGACTGCCTTTTGTGTAACATGTGGAACGCTCCAGCTGGGAGCATCCCGGCCAGTGCTGCGCTGTAATGTGCAACTAAAGTGCCGCTGGCTGAAACGTGGCCAATGGGTGCACGGTATTCAAATGAGCAGGGGGGCAAGGAGTAGGGAAAGGGGCCCCTTCCCCTTGGGTGCTGGGTAGCTACAGGAAGAAGAGGGCAGCAGCTGGCAGGAGTGTCACTTTCCCACCCAGCCCTGAATCCTTCCTGGAAGCTGACAGGAGCAAGGTGCATGTCATGAGAGTTCTGCCTTGTGGCTTGGTGCCCCTCTAACTCTTGCCCAGCTCCCAGGTGAGGCATTGGCCAGCTGGCTCCGATTCGGGGAGCATTGGTTGGTGGTCCCCCCAGTGCCAGGGAAAGCTTGAGCCCCCCCTCCCCCGCCGAGCCCCAAGGATTGTGCAGGGAGCGGTGACCCTCCCGACACCTGGCAGCCCGCGGTTAAGTGAGACCATGCCGCCCCTGCCAGCAGCTCTGCATTTCTCTCCCCAGAGAGGCCAAATCATGCCCGTGAGCTGGTGCGGGCCGGAGACTTATCGCAGTGGGACACCATGGTCATCCTGGCTGGGGATGGCCTGCTCTATGAGGTGAGGAGATGGGCAGCTGCTATGCTGGCAACAGGGAGAGGAGCTGTTCCCTGGGGCCTGACCTCTTACGCCCCAGCAATTGGGCAAAAGGCGAGAGCAAGCGAGTGCCCGTGTGTGTGTGTGTGTGCATGCGTGTGCGTGTGTGGTGCCACCCCAGCGTTTGAGGTGGGAGTGTATGTGGCAAACAGGGTGTGGATGGTGGCTCACATCCCAAGCAAGGGTGGGCCACTAGGTATCCGCCTCAGTCACAAACAGCACAGGTGGCGCAGTGTCCCCTGGGAGCCCCTGGAGGGGAAGTAGGCCGGGGCGGAAGGGCAGGGCAGGCCTGGAGGGAGGGGGCTGCGTGTGCATGTGGGGCAGATGGCTGGAACCGCAGGCGGGGTTGCAGGGCAGGACAGAGGAGCAGCAGTAGGGTGTGGGCCGGGTGGTTGCTGTGCTGGGCTGGGGGACACACTCATGCTTGACGCCACTTGCTCGTCCCACACAAAGGCTGGGAGGGAGAAACGGCACTAGGGCCAAATAGCTTCTGGGTCTGCTGCTTGTGCCCTGGAGCCAGGCTGGACAGCTGCTGGAGGCACCATCAGACAGGAGGTGGCTTCCCTGACCCAGGTGGGCATGAGCAGCCAGAGCAGGGGGCCACATTGTCCCACCCAAGAGGCAGCCCTGGCACCATATGGGCTCCCTCCAGCAGCCAGGGATGGGCAGGGGCTGCTCCCTCGGGAAGGCTGCCAGCTGTGTGGCTCTATCTGCAGGTGCTGAACGGCCTGATGGAGCGTCAGGACTGGCAGGCCGCCCTCAAGAAGCCTCTGTGCACCCTGCCCGGGGGCTCTGGGAACGCCCTGGCCGCGTCCATCAACCACTACGCTGGGTAAGGAGGGCTCAGCCGGCCACCAGCCCTGGCCCTGCTCTCCCTCTGCTGTTGCCGCAGGCTCCTTGGGGAAGGAGCACGTGGGGAGAGGTGGAGCAGGCCCTGGGCAGGGAAGCCACTGCCTGGCTGGCCAAGGGCAGGCACTTCCACCTGAGACCTTGTTACACTATTGAAGGTAACTTCAGCAGCCCCAAGGGCAGCCTGTCTAACCCCAGGGCCCATGCAGGGGCAAGAGCTACCCCCAGTCCCCACCCTGTGGTGCCATCTGCCATGTGGCTGGTACCACTCCTGGCAGCCCGGTGCTTCTGGAGCCTGCCTAAGGCAGCTAGCGGGGGCTGGATTGTGCCCATGGGGGGAGAGACTGAGGGGGCAGCAGTTAGCTCTGCTCCCATGAAAAACACAGCACAAAGCTAAGGCCCCTGCAGCAATCACCACCTTGCAGGTGCGTGACCCAGCTGGGTGTTCCTGGGGCCGGCGTGGACAGAAAACCCGGGTTAGAGCTGGGTGTGAGCATTGTGTGTCCATCCCCATGTGCAAGGAGAGCCCCGGGACAGGGTCTGCTTTGGACACTGATGAGTTACCATGGGAACTCCCCCACCCAGCCTTTCCTGCTCTGGTAATGGCATCAGCTGCATGGTTTGGCCTCATGCCACTCCGAGCCCTCCATTCAGCAGGGGTAGTACCCCCCACTCGGCACCCTGTCAGCACTGGGACCATTTGGTGCAGACCCCACCTGGTGGCTTTGCTGAGACTGTTTGAGGGAGGGCCCCATTCAGAGCAGGGGCCACTGACATAGTTGGGTACAGGATGGGGCACAGGAAGCTCACGTGATCTGGGGTCTATGCCTGGCTATACCACTGGACTGCTGGGTGACCTTGGGCAAGTCACTTCACTGCCCTGCTCCTCAATTTCCCCATCTGTAAAATGGGCTATGGAGCCCATCCTCCTTTGAAAAGTGCTTCCAGAGCTATGCATGTAAAGTGCAGTAAGAGAGCTTGGGATTATTACTACTCCTGGGCTTGGTGCTACGTGCACCCCAGGGAGACGCAATCCCACAGAGCCTGCACGCTACCTGGGCAGCACAGAAGAAGGAGGGGAGGGGGATGAGAGCCCAGCGAGGAAGTGAGCTGGCCCAGGTCACACAGCAGGGCTGGGCCAGACCCCAGCTCTCCCTGACTCTTACTTTTAGCCCATTTTATGATCTTTTCCCAGGCCCGGCCTCTGCCCCTGCTCTCCCCGTGAACATCTCCATGCAGGAAGCACCAAAGCCCAGCTCTGCCTGGTGTGTTGGGGTAGAGAAGCTCCTGGCAGGCTTGGGCCCAGAGAAGGCTGGGAGGGGTGCATGCAGAGGCAGTTTAAGTGGAAGTCCTGGGCTCATGTTTCTCAATGTGTGATGAAATTGCCACTCTCAGCTCTGGCCCCTGACCCGGTGCAGCTGGCCCGGCCCCCATCTGCTGCCAGGCTAATCCCAGCTCTCGCCGCGCAGTGCTGGGGGCAGGACTGGGCAGTTTCACTTTCACAGCCAAGCTGCTCAGCCTGACAGCTCCCAGCCAATGCCCAGCCCCAGCTTGCGGGTCGCTCCTGAGAACACACAGGCCCTGTCCCCTCCCCGGGCTGCTTGCTCCACACACAAGGGGGTCTGGGCTACAAACAAGCTCCAACGCTCTTGCTGCCTCTGAAAGTCACAGGAAGGGCTCTCACCCCTGCACAGAGCAGTTCCCAGCTTGGCACTGGGCTTAGCTGCCTGTGCAGCAGGTCCCCCAAGAAAGGATCCTCCCTCTTCCCTGCACTCTCCTTAGCCCCGGCTCCCACTGTCTCCCCAGCTAGACTTTCCTGCCAGGCCCCATGTGGGGAGGTAGGAGAATTGTGTTCCCAATGCAGAATCCTGGGCAAGTTACTTTACCAGTCCCTGCCTCAGTTTCCCCTCCTAAACTGGAGGTGAGATTTGTGTGCTGCAAAGTGCTTTGGGGTCAGAGAGAGAGAGACGGGGGAGCTGCTGCCTGGGGCAACAGGAACAGGGCTCACAACAGACACAGCAGAGGGAGTCCACGGTGCTTTGGCCACAGAGCTTGGACCCCAGTGTTTGCCCATCCCCAGCCAGGCCCCCCTCGCCCTTAGGTCCTGCATTAGCACTAAGTGTCTGCTGGTGCCGCTGAGCCTGGTGGCAGGATAGGTTCAGATTAGGCTTTAGCTGCAGGGGAACTCTATAATAATGGGGGATTTTAATTATCCCCATATTGACTGGGTACGTGTCACCTCAGGAAGAGAAGCAGAGATAAAATTTCTCAATAGCTTAAATGACTGCTTCCTGGAGCAGCTGGTACAGAAACCCACAAGGGGAGAGGCAATTCTCGATTTAGTCCTGAGTGGAGTGCAGGATCAGGTCCAGGAGATAACTATTACAGGACCGCTTGGGAATAGTGACCATAATATAATAACATTTAACATTCCTGGGGTGGGAAGAACACCTCAGCAGTCCAGCACTCTGGCATTTAATTTCAAAAAGGGGAATTACACAAAAATGAGGAAGTTAGTTAAACAGAAATTAAAAGGCACAGTGACTAGAGCCAAATCCCTGCAAGCTGCATGGAAACTTCTTAAAGACACCATAATAGAGGCCCAACTTAAATGTATACCCCAAATTAAAAAACATAGTAAGGGACCTAAAAAAGAGTCATCGTGGCTTAACCACCATGTAAAAGAAGCAGTGAGGGACAAAAAGGCATCTTTCAAGAAGTGGAAGTCCAATCCTAGTGAGATAAATAGAAAGGAACATAAACACTGTCAAATCAAGTGTAAAAATGTAATAAGAAAAGCAAAAAAAGATTTTGAGGAACAGCTAGCCAAAAACTCAAAAAGAAATAGCAAAATGTTTTTTAAGTACATTAGAAGCAGGAAACCTGCTAAAAAAACAGTGGGTCCCCTAGATGATCGAGATATAAAAGGAGCAATCAAGGACGATAAAGCCATTGCGGAGAAACTAAATGATTTCTTTGCTTCAGTCTTCATGGCTGAGGATGTTAGGGAGATTCCCAAATCTGCACCGTCCTTTGTGGGTGATGAATCTGAGGAGCTGTCCTGGATTGAAATGTCATTAGAGGAGGTTTTGGAACAAACAGAAAAATTTAATGTTAACAAATCTCCGGGACCGGATGGCATTCATCCAAGGGTTCTAAAAGAACTCAAATGGGAAATTGCTGAACTATTATCTGTGATTTGTAATCTATCCCTTAAATCGGCTTCTGTACCTAATGACTGGAAGGTAGCTAACGTGACACCAATATTTAAAAAGGGCTCTAGAGGTGATCCTGGCAATTACAGACCAGTAAGTCTAACTTCAGTAACAGGCAAATTAGTCGAAACAATAGTAAAGAATGAAATTGTCAGGTACGTAGAAGAACATAATTTGTTGGACAAAAGTCAACATGGTTTCTGTAAAGGGAAATCATGTTTTACTAATCTATTAGAGTTCTTTGAAGGGGTTAACAAACATGCAGATAAGGGGGATCCAGTAGATACAGTATACTTAGATTTTCAGAAAGCCTTTGACAAGGTCCCTCACCAAAGGCGCTTGTGTAAATTACATTGTCATGGGATAAGAGGGAAGGTCCTTTCTTGGATTGAGAACTGGTTAAAAGACAGGAAACAAAGGGTAGGAATAAATGGTAAATTTTCAGAATGGAGAGGGGTAACTAGCGGTGTCCCCCAAGGGTCAGTCCTGGGACCAATCCTGTTCAACTTATTCATAAATGATCTGGAGAAAGGGGTAAGCAGTGAGGTGGTAAAGTTTGCAGATGATACTAAACTGTTTAGGATAGTCAAGACAGAAGCAGACTGTGAAGAACTTCAAAAAGCTCTCACCAAACTGAGTGAGTGGGCAACAAAATGGCAAATGAAATTTAATGTGGATAAGTGTAAAGTAATGCAGGTTGGAAAAAATAACCCCAACTATACGTACAGTATGATGGGGGCTAATTTGGCTACGACAAATCAGGAAAGAGATCTTGAAGTTATCGTGGATAGTTCTCTGAAAACTTCCACACAGTGTGCAGCGGCGGTCAAAAAGGCAAATAGGATGTTAGGAATTATTAAGGAAGGGATAGAAAATAAGACACAGAATATCTTACTGCCCCTGTATAAAACTATGGTATGCCCACATCTTGAATACTGTGTACAGATGTGGTCTCCTCACCTCCAAAAAGATATTTTGGGCCTTAGAAAGGGTTCAGAAAAGGGCAACTAAAATGATTAGGGGTTTGGAACGGGTCCCATATGAAGAGAGGTTAAAGCGACTGGGACTTTTCAGTTTAGAAAAGAGGAGACTGAGGGGGGATATTATAGAGGTATATAAAATCATGAGTGGTGTGGAGAGGGTGAATAAAGAAAAGTTATTTATTAGTTCCCTAAATAGAAGAACTAGAGGACACCAAATGAAATTAATGGGTAGCAGGTTTAAAACTAATAAAAGAAAGTTCTTCTTCACACAGCGCATAGTCAACTTGTGGAACTCCTTGCCAGAGGAGGCTGTGAAGGCTAGGACTATAACAGAGTTCAAAGAGAAGCTAGATAATTTCATGGAGGTTAGGTCCATAAAAGGCTATTAGCCAGGGGATAGAAATGGTGTCCCTGGCCTCTGTTTGTCAGAGGCTGGAGAGGGATGGCAGGAGACAAATCGCTTGATCATTGTCTTCGGTCCACCCTCTCTGGGGCACCTGGTGCTGGCCACTGTCGGCAGACAGGCTGCTGGGCTAGATGGACCTTTGGTCTGACCCAGTACGGCCGTTCTTATGTTATAGGAGCACAGGCTGGGCTGTGAGAGGCAGGAGCAGATAGGACCCCAAAACCAGCTGTGAGACATTCCCAAAGTGAGACCCCTCCCCTGACCCTGTGCCCAGCCTCCTCCAAGCTGGTCCCTGGCCTGGCCCATAGCACAGCCTGGGACTGCTAAGCAGGTGGGGAGGGGGTGTGTGGAAGGAGAGCCCCAGCAGAAATGAGATGGGATGCAACTTGCTCCACTTACTGGCTCTGAGTGGCTTCTATTGCCTAGGAGCTGCCCCCCGGCCCTCAGCCTGGGTGGCTCAGCTGGGACCTGGCTCTCCTAGAGCAGCCAGTGGCTCTTACTGCCACAGCTTTGGGGAACACTGGCTATTGAAATGATGAGACCTTGCAGAGTCCCCGTGGCACAGCTGCCGGCGTGGTGCTTGTGTAAATCATGCAGCCTCCTGTGACAGGCAGCCTGGTTCTCCAGTGGTCAGGGCATGTCCTGGCTGTGGCACGAGGGCAGCTGGCTGCAGGATTCAATCTGGCCCAGGCTCTAGTCTCTAGAGAGGGCAGCTGCTGCTGCAAATCTGTCCGTGCTAATGCCAGGTGCCTAGTCACTGGGTTGTTTGGGGGACAGGCCCTTTAGGGCCCTGAACAGGTTAAACAACCACCAAGGTTGCATGTGCCAGTGCCCCACAGGACTAGGGTTGCCAGATGGTTTAAGCAAAAATACCAAACACCCTCCCTCCCCCCCCCCCCCCCAAAAAAAAACACTGGGGGAAAAATTCCGTTGAGGAAAAAAAAGGGGGAGCCCAAAGTTGTTGAACAAAACAAACAAACAAAAAAAGTCCCTGAGAGTTATTAAGCAAAAAATAAAAAATAAAATAAAATTAAAAAAACCCCAGCGGTGGCCCCTTTAAGAAATGCCTTTGAGGCTTTTTGGCCGTAACAGGCTGCCAGCAGCCGCCCAGCATCTTGCTGCCCTGGGCCAGGCCAGACAGCTCCCCTGCAGAACCAGGTAAGCACCCGGGATTTTCGCCTCCTGGCCGGGAAAGAATCAGAAAATACCAGACTGTCTGGGTCAATACCAGACACCTGGCAACCCTACACCGGACTCATGGGCCTTGCCCCTGAGCCTGGCTCTGCCTGCAGCTCTGGCTATTCTCTCAGGCTGGCAGATCACTCCTGCCCTCTTCTCAGTGGGAGGTGCCACTGCCAGGCTGGGCCATGGGGCCTCATAAGCAAAGACACCAAGCAAACCCCCTGCCTGGCCAGATGCCCCTGTGGGTTCCGCTGCCTCCCCCACCCTGCCAGTCTGACACAGCCCCTGGAGAAAGGTGTCTCCCACAGAGCCCAGCCGGGCAGCAAAGGGGTTTGTGAAGCACTGGGAGCTGTTCAGGCCCAGAGGGTTTAGGCCCGGCTGGCTGGTCAGGACAGGCGGAAGCAATAGTGGAGTCTGAGAAAACGCGCACAGGCTGGGGCAGCTGGGTTTTAAGCCCATCCCAGGGAGTTTCTAGGGGAGGAGACTTGCCTTGCAGCGTAGACAGTGGATATTGAACTGGCAAGGATCTCTGAGCCCCCCACGGGCTTCTCATGCTCCACTAGCAGCGACGTTTTGCAATTGTCGTGACTTCCTCAGCCACTGGGGCACCCTGGAGCCACAGGGATTTGCCCCCCAGTCACACAGCTAGTCAGCAGCCTGCCCCCACATGGTCCTGAAAGCCCCTCTCCCCCCAGCAGTGGCGTGGGCCAGGGCAGGGCCCAGCTCAATGTGCCTGCTTTTGTTTCCGTAACAGCAACACTCGTGCCTTGAAGGAGAAGCTGCTGATCAACTGCACGTATTTCCTCTGCAAAGGCCTGCACGCGCCCATGGACCTGGTCTCCCTGAGCACGGCCTCTGGCAAGCGCCTCTTCTCCTTCCTTAGCTTCGGCTGGGGCTTCATCTCTGATGTGGACATTGCCAGCGAGAAGTACAGGAAACTGGGCAATGCCCGCTTCACAGTGGGCACCATGCAGCAGCTGGCCGTGCTGCGGGTGTACAAGGGCCGCCTCGCCTACCTGCCCTTGGAGACCTCATCCTCTGTCATCTCAGCCCCCTGCAGCCAGCAGAGCAGCCCCTCGGAGCAGAATAGCCCCCATGCACCATGCAGCAACGGTCACCCCATCCACATCCTCCCTCAGCCTGCGCCGGGGGCGCTTCGGTCCTCTCATGGGGGGTCCTTGCCAGAAGACTCTCTCCTGGTGCCCTTCGACCAGCCCGTCCCAAGCCACTGGACCCTTGTGCCCGAGGAGGAGTTTATCTTGATTTTTGCCATCTACCAGTCGCACCTGGGAGCTGACTTCACCATGGTCCCTAAGGCCAAGCTTCACGACAGCTCCATCCATCTTTTCTACCTAAAGGCTGGAGTGTCTCGGCTGGTGCTGCTCAAACTCTTCCTAGCCATGGAGAAGGGGACCCACCTAGAGCTGAACTGCCCCTACCTTCACTACGTCCCCGTGAGGGCCTTCCGGCTCGAGCCCTTTGTTTCTACTGGGCTCATGACGGTGGACGGCGAGCCGCTGGCATGTGAGCCAGTGCAGGGCCAGGTGCACGACCAACTCTGCAGGATCATCTCTGGCTCCTGAGACCCCCACCAGCTTGACAAATAAACCATTTCAAAAAGGGCTTTGACCATGTGCGTCCCTCGGGCGAGGAGCACTGCAGGGAATGCTTACACCACCTCCCACCCCTCCGTGTCTTTTCCAGCCCGCCCCTCTCTTCCTCACACTTGTTCACGGGGCTCCTCGCTCCCTGCCCAGCGCCTGCGTCCTACCCTCTCCATGATTGCACAGATGGGCCAAGTGCTAGGAGGTTTGAGGGTGGGGGAGGGGGACACAGCCTGGCCTGCCCAGTGTGCAAGGAAGCTCTGAGCTGGAGCTCCTATGGGACACTAGGATCCCGAATGGGAGAGGGCTGCAGATGGTACCCGACACAGGTACAGTTCTTTCAGGTCAGATGAGCAGCAGTCACTCCCACTGTAAGCACTAGGCTGTCTCTCTTTATGGCTGCTTCTAGATCAGCCTCTATGCAGGGACTCAGATGTGGCCAGATGACTGGCCAAACCTAGGCTCTCCATGGTACAGGTCTCCTCTGCCTTTCTGCTCTGGGTTCCCCACAAGGACAAAGCCAGCCTGCTCCCTTCCTGCCCCTCTACACGACGCTAGCAGCACAAGCGGCGTGCCACAGAGACCGAGCACAGCACCAGCAGTGGGCACTCAGCTCACGGGGCCGGCAGGGAAGTGAGAAGTGGATCCCCACAATTAACTCCTTGGACCAATGTTTATTACAATGAGCCATTATTTTTAAAGAAAACATTCTACCACAAGCTCCATGTTGACTCAGAGTTTATTCTTAAGACGAGACAATAAAGATTTAGCTTTGCCACATGGGGAGGCCCTGGCTGTTCTATTGGGGGGGGGGGGGTACTCTGATTTCATTGCCAACCTAAGCACCTTGAACTCCAAGGCTGGACTCTCCCCTCCCCTCTGCACCAGGACAGCTGGGGCATAATAAGCAATACAGTTCTTGGAAGCAGTAGCATCACTGGGGTTCCTGCTTTCAGGCTTCACCAGCAAGGCATGGGGGAGGATTGCTCCAAGTCTGCTGCCTGGTGGCCTTTGCACACTCTAGTCAGCCAACTAGTGAATCCCCTTCTTTCCCACAGTAGAGACAGGCTGTGACAACTTGGGCAGGGTTATCACAATCCAATGTATTAAAAATTGACCGGGCAGAGCACTGGCTTTGTGTGTTTAATTGTAGCAGGGAAGACCACCAGCCATCATCTGTTGCTGGGGTTTGCTTTAGACATTTTGGAAAAAGGAGGCAACAAAAACATCCAAAATTTTACAGAATTGATCTTTGTAAAAATCCAAGAGCATAGGGATTCCTTGGTGGTCAGATTCCACGACGAGGGGCAGCCTTATAAAACCTAGATAGCATTCATGTCCATGGTAGGGATGTTCAATATCAGTTAATTGAATAGCCAAGTAACCTAATTAATTCTTATTGGTTAATTAACCATTCTATAGTCATCCCCCCCCCCCCGGCCAGCAGCCCCTTTTTGGGTGAGGGTGGTCTGAGCTCCTGGACCCAGCATGAGCTGCCTGCCCAGTTCCTACTACACTTTAAATGCAGAGCCACAGCAGGGGTAGGTCCCAGACCTGGCATGAGCCAGAAGTGAGCCAGGCTGCTGGCCAGCCTGCTAAAAAGTTTACTGGCTGGGGAGAGAGGGAGGAATGCATGTAGTCTATAGCATTAACCTATAAGCTTGTGGTAGGCAGTGACAGCTGTAAAGAACACACTCCTCACATCTGTAATCCAGCTAGAGCATTCTGTGACTTTCAGCACACATGCAGCTATGTGAGCTCAATAAAAATGCTTGTGGGGAAGAGCTGGCTGTGCAGACAGACTGAGCAGCCACTGAGTCTACCTAGTCCAGTGCGTGAACGCTGATTACACCACTTAATATAGTGGCACCATTTTTTTTGGATTGTCACTAAGTTTTGGTCAAAAGCAATAGTAATTAAAACAGATTTACAATGTTCAGCTATGCAAGTAGAACAGACATTGCTGTTCTCATTTATTCATCTGCAAATTATGCAATTAGGATTCCAAAACAAGGGAAAAAAGTTAATTGTTTGCCAGCCAGTCATGATTAAAATCAGTCACAGTTTAGTTGGAGCTGGTCCTTGCTTTGAGCAGGGGGTTGGGCTAGATGATCTTCTGAGGGCTCTTCCAACCCCAGTCTTCTATGATGCTATGAAACAGAGCTCAGTTATTTTCAAGGAAGGTAACAAACAGGAAGCATCTCCCAAACTAAGGGGAGGGGGAAGGTATCCTTCCATATGGTATCTGGCTAGGCATACAAATGGATGCAGTGATGCTTTGGTCTAAAGAGGTAGAAATGTCTCCCCCCCCAACCACTGCTGCAGTCTCGGTTCTGATTTAGCAGCTAAACGAGTCTCAGGAGAATTGCATCACATAAGCACATGCAGGAAAAGCCTGGCTGTCCTGCTCCAGCAGCTCTGGAATTTTATTTAATAAACTTCATGTTTTTCAGGAAATTCCTGGATTCCTAAGCACTTGATCTTTTTGTAGGAAATTGATTTTCAAGGGAGCCCTGCATAGGTACACTCTGCAGCTTCTTTGCAGTTTGCATCCCAGCTCCTCTACTCTCCAGCCTCCAACCACATGAGGCCAGCTTTGGTTTTATAGCAGCCATCCTGTCTCCTATGCCTGCTCACCTAGCTGAGTTAGGTGTCTGGAATTTGGTAAGCAGGTTGGCAATCAAAAGCTTTGGTTACCCACAGCAGCTTGTCTTTGAGCCAAGCTGTCAGCCTATGTGCCACAGACAGGTAGGGAGGTTCACATTCTGTTGCATACCTACACCTCCCTGCAGGATGCCAGGCCTCCCTTGAGTAGCTGTCCCCCTAGAACTACCCCTTCTGTTACCTTTGTGAGAAAGCGATCAGAGCCTTCTGCCTCTGTATGCATAGAGAGGGAGGGGGGGGCTGGCCTGTGAGAGGGAGTACCTGGCCATGGTTCATTCATTAAGGTAGACCCCTGGCAATAGCTGCCTGGGAACAGGCTTCTCTCCTCTCTGAGGCTGCTAAACATCACCCCTTACACAGAGCACTTGATAAGTCCCTGAGCAGAAGGCCTCATTCCTCTTTCCGTAGCATGGAGAAAACTGAAGCCTGGGGAGATGCAGTGACTTGTGCCTGAAGTCAGAGAACCATCAGAAGAGTCCTGGATCAGAAACCAGGAATGTCTAAATTCCAGGCCCTGTCCACTAGCCCCTCTCAGCTTCCCTCTTCTAGGGCAGGAGCCAAAATTTCACCCCATTCTGTTGGTTCAGAAGGATCGAGTCATTCAGCTTCAATTCCCCCCACTGTGCCCAAGCGTCACCAAAGTCTCTCCACGCGCATCTTATCGAGGCTGTGCTGCCAAGCCTACCTTTGGGCTGGTGGCTGAAAGGTAACTCGATTGTGGGGGGTCAACAGCACCACTGACGGGGGGGGGGGGAAGGAACCTTCTTTCTGAAGAGGCACAAGCTTCCCCCCCAATTCTGCTGCCTGATCTCACTGCTGAGAGGCTTCCTCTGTTCCTGGCCTCTGATAAAAGGCACCAGCTTGGAGGTGAGATCCACAGTGGCAGGTTAGGATGTGGGCACGTGTCCACTCACAGGGGGGCAAACTACTCATTTTGCATCAGTCAGCACCCAGCTGCTGATGTGGAGTCCTTCCAGCAACTGCAAGGTTTAGATCTGAACAAGCCAGCGCCTTGGATCCCATGACCACTTACTTCATTTCAGTCTGACTAGCTGAACTTGTGAGGGTATGGAATCCTGGCATTACCTTAGCCCATTTGCTACTGGACCAAAAAGCTGCTCTTCCAAAGGACTCAGGCTTTCAGACTGCAGGTGTATGACTTGGCTACACCGCAGTTGTCTGTTTCCTCAGGGCCAGATTCTGCCACCCTGCCTCATGCTGGCTCCATCAAGAAGAGTAAAACCTAGCTCTTACCCAGCACTTTCCATCAGCAGATCTCACAGCACTGCTCAGTGGGAGAAACCGAGGTACGAGGAGGGGAAGTTACTTGTCCCAAGTCACCTGCATAGGCCAGGGAGCAAGCCAGCAGGAACCAGGACTCCCTAGCCCTAGGCTATGTGCCGCAGCCCAGCAGCTGTGTCCATTTCAAGAGCAGAGTAAGAACTTGTCAGTTGGAATAAAGGTGGCAGGCACTAGTTCTCTTGCATGTGCTACACAGACACTCACCACACATGAAAGGAACAAAAAAAGCACAATCAGAGCTATTCACAGAGGCAAAATTTAATGGCAAATCACCTTTTCTCCTTTAATTACATCTTAATTAGCCAAACAGAAACAAAATTGCAGGTAAAAAAAAATTTAGTCACACAGCACTTTATACATATATGGTAAGCAACCCAGCATTCGCATCTGCACATGAACAACACACCTCTAAGCATGGCCTCATGAATAGTCAGTTCCGTTGGTGTTAAATACTGTACAGAATCAAGGCTACAAATGGATTTTGTAATATTTCTTCCCCGCCCCTCCCCAGCACTTAAAACAGTTACAGGCTGCTCTTGTTTGTACATCGCACAGCCAGGTAGCCACTTTTAAGGCTAACAATATGCATCATGCTTTGGCTTGTGTTTTTAAATCTTTTTTTTTTAAGGTTTTGCCTTTTAAAGTTTTGTCTTCAACCTTTAAATATTACATACGTACACCAAAAAAATTACATAGCTGCAGTGTACTGAACAGCAGTCTCATACCCGGAGCTTCACATGATCAAAAGCTTAGAAAACTTGTAAACCTCTGTGCGCGTTTCAGTTAGGGCCAGACCACTATGAAAAGCTAAGAAAGCTCCAGCAATGCTATTAGGGGATAGGAGACTGCCCCTCCCCCCAAGGCCAATCAGAGCTTTCCCAGCAGGGAGCTCCAGGAGCCTCTATGATTAGGATTAGATGAACAGACTTCTGGGAGAAGTGGGGGAAGGAGGAGGAATCATCTCGCACCATGTCAGGCTGGCTCCCAACAATGGTGCCTCACCTTCCTCCAAGCAGATCAGCTCCCACAGCTAGCTGCTGTGGCTACTCTAGTCCCCTTCATCCACCCAGGAGACAATCAGAGAAACAAGGAGAGAGCTGTGCCTGGGTGGGCAATGCTAGACAGCCCCATATACATGAGCAGATTCTCTTCTTCACTGGTGTCTTTCTAATGAGCAGCTGGTCAACTCCTCCTCCCCCATCCTGGCCCAGGGAGCAGAGGCGGCTGCATCTCAGGAGGAATGCAGTGACACACAAAAGGAAATGAGTCTGAGTTGTAGTCTGCCCTTTAGTACGGTGAGCAAGACGTCTAGCAATGTGTGGAACCACCCCTGTGCTGGAGCCTTCACTCACCCCATGACAATGTCAATTAGCACCCCAGCCCTGCATTTACATTCCAGTCTGTTTTCTTGCTCAGGAAATGCTGCCTCGCACCAAACCCACCCCCACAACGCTACTGTGCTTGTAGCCTCCCTCCAGCTCTCTCCTCCAGACCCACAGCTCTCCTGAGCAATCGCGTGGAGCATTGTGCAGCGCGGACGTGCACACCAGAGCCAGTGTGTGGGAGTCCCAGTCTCAGTGTAACATTCCTCCAGTGGGGAGTCCTACCCGTGTGTGCATTTCCTCAAGGGGGCCAGGACATGGCCCTTGTAAAACCCAAGCAGACAGCATGCAGTAGAGGCATCAAACCAGGAAGGCTGCTGGAACATGTTGCAAAGTGGCAAGATTGCTGGCTCATGCTTCCGCACTCAGCTGTGACTTAGAACCCAGACAGTCCCTGGCAGGCGCAAGAGTGGGGGGAGGGCCAGCAAAGAGGGATCTGATTGGGGTTTCCTGTGAGGAATTAGCCTCCTTTCCCAGCTTTACTGGCCTCGCTAGTCCTCCCACTTGGAAGCCCAGCATCACCAGTCAGCTTCACATGCTGGGTAGGACCCAGCTGGCCGCCTCTGTGGCAGAAAACTGGCACTTATCTATGGCAGATGGGAGCTGGTTGGCAGGCTCAACTGCTGCCAAATCCAGCAGGGCTGGGGCTCGAGGGGGGCCCCCTACAGCGTGCAGGAAGTACTGACAGCAAGCTGAGGTCAGTCGCTGCTGTCGTCACACCCCTTTCCAAGTGCTCAGTGTAAACCCCTCTCCGCTAACATGCGTGTGGCCCACCCGCCGTTTCCTAGAGCTACATGGCACCACTGTATGGGCGGAAGGAGGTACGTGCAGGGTCGCCAACGCTGCTGGCCAGGTCCGATCCAGGCCATCGGAGGCCAGTGCTGGAGGGACTTGCACTTCCCACCTGTGCAGGGTGGGGATGAGCAGTGCTACACAGTGTTTGGGAGAGGCTGTGTCCTGCTGCTGCCCATGCTGCTGCCGCAGGAGTGAAACCCCCCTCACCCCGGCACAGAGCTAGCCTAAGGAACAACTGCAGCGGTGGGGAAGCATCAGCTGCACAAGGTTTAACATCCACACAGAAGCTGCCGGAGCGACCTCATCTACCCTGGATCCACCTCTGCTGCTCATCAATTGGACTTGAGCTGAAGCAGTGCACATGGGGCTCCCTACCAAAGGGTCACAGCTGGGTGGGATGGTGCCAGCAGGAAGCTGACTCCTGCAGGCAGGGAGGGGGAGTAGAAAGGTGCATACTCTTTGGAGAACTCACATCTAGAAGAGAGGCCAGAGGGTTAGGACCACAGGGAAACCCCAGGGCATTGCTCAGGGCTGCACAGGAGCCAGTACAGCACTTCATCTGCGCAGGCGCAGGCGAGCTGAGAATCTGTCCGTGACCAGCTCTGGGAAGGCACCTTCGCTGGGAGCAGGAGACTTAGATGCAATCAGAGCCTCACATCAAGCAGACTTCAGGAAAGCCACAGGACGTGGGAAGGGCATGGAAGGACACGGCCGTTCAGCACCAGGTATCACAGTAGCCACCCTTGAGGGCTGCATCCCAAACAGAACGTTAATGTCAGACATAGCACCCAGGGTGTGGAGCCCGCTTTGCAGAGGGGCCCCGCTGCATGACTGCTCTGCACCTGATGGAAGGGTCTTGACTCCTTACACTTCAGGATCAACGTGCGTGAGGAATGGAGGGAAGGGGCTGGGGGAAGTAGAGCCAGGAATGAGCTGTCTGGGCGACTGCTCTCTTTCTAACACACCAAGCTGGGGAAGAGAGCTGGGAACGAGCAACACCAGTTTATTGGGAACAGCATGTGCTGATTTCCTCTCCGCTTTCCCCTTCTCTTCTGCATCTGTCTGCCCCTAACCTGCTGTTTCATTTGTCCTCTCGCCACTCAGGGATATTGGCCTCTACCAAGGCAGCCCGGTACTGCTGCAAGACACCACGGATGCTTTTAATGAATCCCTTGGACAGGGGGAAGAGGGGAAACCCGATGTCAGGGTAACCACTCTTCTCGGGAAGGAAACTTCGGTAGCTCTTTCTCCGTTTCTTTGGTTTCACACTAGGCTGCGAGGCAGAGTCCTGGGTGACTTTACACTCGTCCGTTAGGTCTCTCACGAGGGGGAGCCCTCTGGCCTGGACCGTGCTCTCGGAGTCTGAATACTGATGGCCGTCGCTGGCAGCAAGTGTCGAGGCTCCACATCCAGAGTCTTCCAGCTCCTCCTTCCCCTCCAGCGCCAAGTCGGAAAATTCAGCTGCCGCTGCCGCCCCCAGCTCCTGCTCCAAGGGGCTGCCATACTCGCCCTGCAATCCCATCGTGTCAACAGGGCTCTCGGCCAGGGTGCCACAAGCAGAAAGGAGAGAGGAGGAATCTGCCCCATTGGGGTGCTCGTGGCTCCTTTCCACCAGCTCATTGGTCTCGAGCCAGGACTCTATCCGGGAGACGAGGCGCCAGCCATTGCAGCGGAAGTGCTCATGGATCTCGTGCTCAAAGACCTCCACAGGCTTGCGCAGCATCTGCATCATCGACTGGACCACGCGGATCAAGGCCATCTCGTTGTAGCAGCGGCTGTTCTCATAGCCCTCCTGGAGGCCCCGGTCGCTGTCAAACCCTGCCTCATTGTAGTAAGGCTCATTGACTAGGATCAGGCCTGCCAGGAGAGAGGGAGAGCGAAGAGTTAAACAAACCTCGCACTGACCTGTGACCTACAGACTCTGCCCTCGCAGCAGGGTCCTACGCAGCACAAAGACAGCAAGCGGGAGAGCAGGCAGAGGGAGCTGCAGAGCAAGGTTTGACTTCACCCACTCTGCAGCCATGCTGGACTGCCACACGTGGAAATCCCAGCAGGCAGTACTTTGTCTGGGCACTGACGCTGCCTGGGACACTTGTGAGAATAAGTCTGGTGGCCTCCGGGCCAGCGGCCATTTTCCAGACTCCAAGAGCACACAGAGTTAACAGCCAAGTGGCTAGCCAGAGGTACGTAGACTAGGCCAGCAGAGGGGAGGTACCAGGCACACTGCCAGAACTCTGGAGGAGGCCCAGAGCCGAGCAGATTCACGTGGTGTGAAGGGAGAAATACCTGCGTTTAGCTCTCGACTTTTCAGGGCCGAACACACGCAAACAATGTACCAGAACCCAACCTTTCCTTAAGGCAGCACCCAAAGCCACTTTCAGCACTGTCCGCGCCACATTTCCTTTGTCATCAGCATCTTTGGCACAGCCGTGCTAGCAGGACTGGGGAAGCTAGCAAGTCACCCACATCAAGCTCTCACCAGCCGACACCTGAGTCCTGGGGCTCTGCCTGGGGGTGGCCATGCCAATGACTGGCGGGGGGGGGGGGGGGGGGGGAGAGGAGAGCATGACCTTCCTCTCCCGACCAGGCTACAGGTACAAGGCTGAACGATCAGCAGTAGCAAGGCTCTCGGGTCACCCAGAGATGTTTGCAAAAAGTTGGTATTTTCTCCTCTAACTGGGAATTATCTGCTATGTAGACAAGGAACAGCATTTCTGTTCTGGAAAGTGGCCCCCTGCAAGGAGGAGAGAGCAAATACCGTAGTCCGTATGCTCCCAAGTCAGGCCCTGGGCCTTCTGCACAGCAGACGGCTTGCACGTTGCCAAGCAGGGTTTAGCACTGCCAGCTGTGTTGGTCAGGCCTGGAAGCGGTGGTGGGGCCAGAGGGCCTCTGCCTGAAGTCAGTACTGCAGGGCTCGGGCACACCTCTGCTTCCTTTCAGCAGCCCAGTGTAAACACAACAGGCGTGTGCAAAAATAGACCAGAAGCTGGCGGGGCTGGTGACTCTGCCTATAATGAGCAAAAGGACCCAGGCTCAGCAGCAACCTCAGGACCTTCCTCTTCGGAGCTTTTTTAGGCATCAGCAGCTGGCTGGAGGCGGCTGTGGTTCACTTTCCCAGGCCCAGGCAACCTGGGAAAGGCTAGCGAGGGCCACGCTTGTGGAGAGGAAAGGAGTGAGGGAATGCTAAAGGCAGCCAAGAACCCAGGGATGGGTAAAAGCTTGCCCCTGCTGGTTTGAGATGGGAAACGTGCTCCTCCACACAGCCCCGCAGGGCAAGGGAGGCTTGTAGGCCGGCCCTGCCTCGAGGTGTTTTGCCCCCTGCCCCTCCCATGGCTCTGCAGCTGCATTTACCTTGGATTGAGATGAGCACCTGGAGAAGGCTGGATTTGCTGGTCCACCTTTCTGTGCCCTGGAACACACACAGGAGTTACCACGGACGGCTTGTCACGAGCAAGCCCCCCCCAGTCAGCATTCATACAGAAAACAAGGGAGGTCACAGCCTTCTGAGTGCAGCTAATAGTGAGCAAGGTGCAGGCCAATATGTGCTGCCTGGGCCCGACCACGCTGCCGGTGTGCACATCTGTTTGAAGGCCTGTGGCACAACTGGGGCTTGGATACCACTATGGGCCAACTGCACAGTGCCTGGGCAGGAACTCCGGAAGCTTCTCCTAGACAGCTGCTCATACACCTTAAGGCAGGGATGCGGCACCCACTCTACTGCTCCAGAACTGGGAGGGCCTGCACCAACCCCACTGACTGTGTCAGTATGGGGGGTATTTAATGAGACCCTCCCACCCAAGAAAGCAGCTCAGCACTACCCACAACCTCCCTGTTCAGGAGCTAAGAGCGAGGGTTCTCTAAACACACTGTGCCCCGTGGGTCTTGGCTAAGCCTGTCCCCAGCATGCCTTGGCTGCCCACCAGAAGGCAGAGAAGATGACCAGAGAGGCCAAGCTCAAAGGGCAGGAGAATGGCTCTGCGCACATTACGATCTCTCCGCATGCCCTCTGTTCTTGTCAGCCTCAACTGGCCCATGGCTAATACTAGCCAGGCCACTGCACAATTTCCAGGTGCAAACATCGCTCTTCCAAATCCTCTCTCAAACACTGCCCTTTGGCTCCCTCTGTTCCAGCCAGAGTTCAAACCCAGGCGTCAGGCATGGTTCAAGCCCAATGCAGGACCAGCAGAGCTTTAACGCTCCCTGTCTGCTCTCCAAACTGGACGTGGTCAGACCTCTAGGGCCAACAGGAAGCAGCAAACACTACTGCCTTGCTGTGGAAGCCTGGCTCAATGTAATATCCCTTCGTACCGCACAAGGCTTGACAACAGCATTACCTTTCCTATCCAGGTGCCCAGGAGGCTGACGCAAACCTTGCCGTTGTCGTACAGGTTGGGGTTCAGTCTCCCGCTGCACTGGGAGAGGTAGCGGAAGAGAGGGGGCACAGCTGGATAGATGTTGGGGAGCTGAATGTCGAACAGGAAAAGGCCATCTTCATAAGGAGTGCGTGTGGGCCCCTTAATAAGTGCTGAGAAGAGATCCTGTGAAGAGAGGAGATGTAAGCACAAGTGGATTCTAGAGCGAGCGCCAGGACTGTCCAAGGAAAGGAGCCAAGCCCTGTGACCAAGGCAAAGCTGAATTTGGGGGCAGGGGGGAGGGGGGGGAGAGGGAGGAGAAGAGAGCGCGGCTCTAATTAGTTCAACACTAACTGGGGCCTGGGAAGAGCTAGCTTGGCGCTTGCAGCTCGTCTGCAAGTGCTAGCTTTGGGCTGCAGACTCATCTGAGAATGGCTGAACTTTGTCCACCACACTTAATTCACCGGGGCCCATAGGCTGGATCTGAAACCGGATTCCAAGGGGATTCAGCACATCCACTGTCTTGTTGTTGCCGCCACCTGCTCACCTGCCCACACTCCCTGCTCAGTCTAATTATGCAGCCCAGGTTTATTTGGGGAAGTAATTCTAGTAGCTGATCCCCACCCACTAGCTGCTTATTCCGACTCCTGGAAACGCAAAGCGGAGCCAATTTACTGTAATTATGAACCTCAGTGCACTGCAGATGCCTTGACAGGTCAGTGAGGGATTCAGGCTGGAATTTCCTCCCAGCCATAACTATCAGGTTACGCCCAGCCACTGCGCTAACAGACAGGCTGGAGCACAAGCACTTGCCATTCTGTCTTCAAACGTCTTGACCATGATGCCATCGGGCAGAGAGGTCGCCAGCAGCGCCATCTCTTTCCTCACTGTGCTGAAGAACTTCTTGGCTTCGGGCGGCTGGAACTCCATTTTCTTAAAGGCGTGGGTATCTATGGAGCGAGGAGAGTTACAGCCCATCAGATTATAGAAAACCTGCCTCCCACATCAAACACCTCCAGAGAAAGTGTTTTCCCTCCCAAGAATTAGGCCCAGTCTCAGGAGAGGAGAGTCAGTAAGGCTGGAAAACATGGCTGTATCATTGTTTGAGATCTCCAGCCATGAGTTAGCAGCAAGCTGATACAGTGACTACCCCAGCAACCACTTCTGGGCAAGAATTTACCCCTCAGCTCAAGAGCCATGTTGATATCCTCTTTCTCTGCAGCTCCAGGCTCAAAGCAGAGGCTGGGTAAGTTCTCCCAGCTGGCCTGTCCAGAAAGATTTGTTTGCCAGATATCTTAAGCTGTGTTGTCACCAATGCCCCACAGAGCCAGGCAGCCTTATTTATTTCTGGCCAGTCAATGTTAGTTTGAGCCTACAAGCACTACTGCACTCAGAGCGGGCATGACTGATACAAGAACATCAGATGTCTCCATTCTACCTCTCGCCCTCCGTCGTCCCCCCAGCCAAAGGAAGCTAGTTCAAAGTTTGGTTGCACCCAGGTTTTCATGCTGGCAGGGGGTTGATTGCAACAGCCCTTAAAGCTGGAGTGCCAATCACTGAGCAAGGGAGTCCTGCAATGCACACTAGGGATGTGAGCAAACGATGATTTTTGTAAACACGTAACCCTTTTTTTTTTTTTAAAGCAGTTACATGTTTACATGCAGGGTCAGGCAGGAGCTGGTGGGGAGCGAACACCAGCTCTTGCGTGCCCCTCTCCGCTGCCTCTAACACAGAGGCAGCAACACAGGGGCAGAGGCGGCTCCCTGGGAGCACGTATGCGCAGGCAGCCAGCTTGAAAGCTGGCTTCCCCTGTGTACCAGCTCTCATCTGCACCCCCAACCCCTGCGCTGATCCAGAGGCAGCAGTGCAGGGGTGTGTGCGTAACAGTTAGGGTTAACCGATGAGTTCAGACGTATTGGTGAATCATGTAGGCGGCTGCACGCTGACATCCCTAATGCACGCTGCCACAGAGCAGCCTAGTCTGAACGGCTTGAAGGGGAAAGAAAGGGAAACTTGCCCCAATCACATGGCATGACAATGCTCTCAGCACATGCCAGCACCTGGAATCAGTTCCCAGACCAGACTGCTCTGGGACAGGCAGCCTCCAACTGCCCCTTCGCAAGTCACCTACGAATTCCAGGTGGGTGACTCCCCTACACTTATCCTAGAAGCAGGGCGTTTAAGAGGGGGAGAACGACTGCAGGGGACTCCTGCTGGGACCCGGAAGCCTCACTGGGGAAGAACTAGTGAGAGAGAGAGAGTCTACCCCCAAGGTCACACACTAACCTGGGGCATACTCCAGCACAGAGAAGACCTCCCCCTTGGCACTTGTGAAGGTGACGCCAGGCTTGCCTCCACTCTGCTGGCAGAGCACTGGGGTCTCACTAGGCCACTCCGACCTCACCGGTGTCTGCACCTCTGCTTTTTCTTCTTTCTTCTCCGTCTCCACCATAGCTTCCATTTTCTCCTCCTCCACTATGGCCACATTATCCAGGGTCTTCTTCAGATTCTCCTGAAGCTTTTTGATGTCATCCAAGAACTTCTTCTCCCGGGTGGGCTTTTCAGGCTCTACTGTTGGCGAGGTGGGAGAGCCAGTCAGGAGCTGCTCCACAGTCATGTTTTTCAGGCTCTCTAAGATCTTGATGGCCTCCTTCAGCTCCCGGAAACTCTTGGGTGCTCCCTCTTTCCCAGCTTTCTCCATAGTTAGATCAGCAACTGCCATGGCCACTGCACCCTGCACTTGTTCTTCTACTTTTTTCACCTCTTCCGCTACAGGCTCCTCGGGTTCCGGCTCTTCTATTCTTGGATGGTCGTCTTCCATAAGGCCATTGTCTGTCTCCCAGCTATCGCTCTCATCCTCCCATTCATCAGAGGATGCCCCACTGGTGCTGCCATCTACTGAGTCATAGTCAGATTCTTCGATCTCCGATTCTATATTGTACAAGTGCTTAAGGATTAAACAAAGTAGTGAGGTGGGATAAGGCCAAAATACACACAGTTCATTTACTATCATCTTGGATGGAGAGAAATCAGTCTCTATTGTTAAAAGGAAACCATCAGTTAGAAACAGTGATCCTAGCAGCACCAACATTCCCCCAAAAGGCAATTTTTCCTTTACCTACATAAGGTGGATTCTGTGAGGCTCCTGTGAGCTGGGTTCTGAATCAGCATTTTCTCCCCTGAAAACAGGGTGCTTGGAAAACTCCAGGCACTTTTAAAGAGACCATAGCTGTTTCATGAGCTGGGGCTTCAGTTGCACTACAGAAAGAGAACTGCATGCTAGAACAGCAAGACTCAAGTCCCCGATTTCTGAACCCCACAGAATTTTGCAGGTGTTAATGTGTCAAATTTATATTTCTGTTTTTGCTGCCAAGCCAGCTGCTGTGTGAATACAACACCCCAAACAGGCTGTCTGCATTCCATACATCTACAGAAACAATTCCTGAACTAGCTAGAATGTGCATGTTTCACTATCGGCCTGTGTAGCACATTTTAACCACTATCGAAGGTCTGCTACGAAGAGTCTCCAATCACTGTATTGCACTGCCACTTTTAAAGGTTTAATTGAGATAAGAAAGCCTTACTAGAATTGCTGACCTGGCTCTTTTATAAATGTGCTTTTTAAGAGTCTAGCTTCCTCAAACTCCATCACTCATACCATTCTGACAGCTCTAAGTTTCAGGGGACTTTTGTGTACATTACACCTCTCAAAGACAGCCTGGCAAAGCAGGCATGAAAATGTACCCAACTCAGATACAAAATTTACTCATGCTATATCCCCTTCCTCCCCCCATTTGCCAGGATGGTTGATAATGGATGTGGGGAGGAACAAAACCCAATGGATAGTTCCAGGGTAAGAAATGCTTTATAAGGTGTATCAAACAGGTTTGTATGATGAGAAGTTTTAATCTTGGATTTCTGAAAGTTTGAGACCATACATCAAACCTATACAGCTCCTAAAAAGACAGGCACTGATCACAGTAGCTAAAGGCCAGGCATGCAGATGTGCTATACAAGCTCTCTACACACAGAGCTCTGCCAAGGAGCCTCAAAATCCCCACCTGCACCCAGCACTATTATGTCAGTCATAGGCCACTCAAAACCTGATTGCCAGCTGTGATTAGATCCTGGGGAGCTAGACCAAGGCCACCAGACTTGCTGCCCTTATGGCCTTCCCCATAACTGAGCTGAAAGGCTACTTTGTTAGCCAGTTATGCCATATTCAGGGTTATTTTTAGATTTGCTGAAAGTGTCCAACCAGCTAGTCCCTGGCACACGCACAGAAACTAAAATTACAGTTTTATCAACGATAACTTAGGATCTCGACATTCACCAAAGTCCTGTAATTACACGTTCAGACAGAAGCCAAGGGAACGGAGTGACACAGATGCAGCGTGAGAGCAGCTCTTTGTGGCGCATACACCAGACCTTTGATTCTGCCTGTGATCCGGTCACATGTGACAATAGGGGGAAGGGAGACAGCAGACTGCTTTGTAACATCCTATTCCATTTCCATAGTGCAGGCATTGACCATTCTGCTAGAATTAATGCAGAGCTGCTTGGTTTAAAAAAAAAAAAAAAGTCTTGATCATCAACTTTCTGCACATGAATGAGCTTCTGTAGGGACTGAAGTAATGTGTTCAACACTGCTTGATGGGGGTGGGGCCCTACAAAGGCAGGTATTCTATTTATCTGGAATGTCTGTCTTCATTAAAAGGACAGGCGAGACAGGACTAAAAGGTAGGCAAAGAATCTGGAAACAAAGATGTGGAAGATAAAGTAAAGTGGCTAATTAGGCAATGGACTAATGTGTTGACTTTCTTGGCTTTTGCACTGTGCTCACTTCTCACTATTCATCTGGGGAGAGATTTGCATCAAGTCCTCTGTTAGGTCACCATTTAGTGGATCTACTTCCATGCAACTTTCCACACATCAAGTACTACCATCTAATTTAGTGCAATGGCTCAGGAATTGAACAGCAGGGGCTTCAGGTCAGACGGTGATGTATTAATAAAACAGACTGGTGACTCTAGGCTAGCATAGCACAGGAGGCTGCGAGTCAGGAGTGAGGGTCACTAGCAGATCTCTGCATACAGAACTCTCTCAATCAATTAATTGCATGGCAGCCCCAGGACTACATTACTTGGGTACTGCAGGTCAGGTCAGGAAGGAGGGTCACTGGCAGAGCTGTGTGCATACAGGGGGGTGGGAATGTGTATAGTAATCTAGACAATGCCATCTTCTCAATATTCAGGAGCCATGGAAAGATGTCAAATTCAAAGTTAGTTTTCAAAAGAAGGGAGAGGCCAAACAAGACCAAGCTCTTGTATGTCTTGGGTTACAGGAGTGGGAAATCCCTCACCCCACGCTGGGGAAAGTACAAAGGAGGAGGAGGAAACACGAGACGCATTTATACAGGCTCCAGCAGTATCCTTGCTCCAAGAACACTGCATGTCATTCAATGCTACAAGAAGTACCGTGCCCCCCACTCACCAGACATGAGTGCCTTACCTGAGGCAGAATAATGGTCTTGGAGTTATCAGCCCAGACTACCTCCACTTTGCTGCTGACATCAACACGAGCCACCTGACCTACGGAGGGCTGTGGAAACAAGAGCAGCAAACAAAATATCGCAATCTCATTCATGGATTTGTGAGTACAGAGAATGAAGGCTTTGAGAAATGGCTTTTCTCCAGGTAAGTAAGGCACATACACATGGATCCAGTCCAAAGACAAGCTGTGGCATGGGAATGCAGCGAGAGCAAGGTTGCAGCAAGAGCAACCAGGCTACTGAAATTCTATTTAGTGGGAAAATGTTCCCATGGAAGACTACCTTGGCCATTAGAAAGTCACCACCTAGGGGAACTGTGGTCCAATTATAGGATTATTTCTTACCAACAACATTATAAAGCTCCAGCCCGTGAGCATTTTTGATTGCTTTGCCTATAAATGGGGTCCCACACCATTTGACACAGGCTGCCATCTAGTGGCAGTTCTAGAATTTTTATTTTGAGCAGATTCAGTTGAAGGAACACACACAAGACTTCGCAGTTTGTTCCCAGAGACCACAACGTCTACGAGAGCTAGGGCATGGCTATGAAGGGCATGTCTGCATAGCCCATGGCAGCCAGCCTCCCAGACTACGTTGAAAGAATTGGGGAACTAGTGCTCTAAAAACAGCTGCGTAGACCTTGCTTTGAAGTAGCAGCTTGGGCAGGCACTCAGGCTCGGAGGCTGAAACTCCAAATGCCACATTCAGTTTTTTCCATCCCACGTTTAATGCATTCAGAATAAACAGCTTCTTAAGATGGAACAAAGATGACTCAGGCCAGGTGAGCAGCTGTAGAGCTGTGTGCTTCATGCTGCTGGAGCTCAGACATGATAACTTGGTGTATCAGAGAGAGTTGAAAAGTATTCCTAAACTTCTACCCTACAGCTCCCTTTTAGCTACTTCTAGAGTCAGAGAGGCCCACTACCAGTGAATAGCTCATGTTCTTTACAAAAGGAGGTCCCCTCAGAGAATAGCTAACTCGTTAATCCAATTTACATATGTATATCGAATTAACAGCAGCCTCCGCCTCATTTCTCAAAGCAAAAACATCACTAGCTATAGGCAAACTGACCTTCCCCCTGTTTGGGGGTGCACTGGATTTTCCATCTTAGAAGTTGCACTGAAAACCCAATGTGAGATCCCTGTGCAGATACTTGGTGGGTTTAAATTAAGATCAATTTTGTTTTCCAAAGTTGGTTCCCATTGCTTTGACTTTCAGGCCAGGTTCTAACCCATGTTTCATTCTGGCAGAGCACTTCAGGTGACTGCCTTCAAAATCTGAGATTGGGGGCCTAAGTAAGCACACATTTATATCTTCACCCCAGGGTCCTCTGCCTCTGCCCAGGGTGAACAATCATCTTGCATGCATGGGACCTTTCACAACTGCAGGCACTGGGTGCCTAAATGCGGCTTGGGGAATCCAACTCCCTTTGGTTCCTTTGGAAATCCTGGCTCGGATGACTGCAGACTGCCCTAAGCAATAGAAGCATGTCTGTAACTCACCTCATCTTCCTTGGCCACAGCTCCATCCTCAGCATTGCCAATGCGAATCACAATGTCAGTGGTGCGGAAGCGAAAGTCGGGGTGATCGGCAATATCATACACACTCACGTCTTCCTCCTCCCCGATCAGCTGGCATTGGGGAGAACAAACATGCACGCACATTAGAACCAAACTGTTGTGCAGATTTCTAGATTCTGATTTTGACCCATAAAATGCTTCTGCATCTGCAGTTTGGTTCCCAGCTCCTCTGGCCACTCGACATCTCGTGAGCAAGTGCTGCTAACTCTTTCCTTCTTTTAATCTTCTGCTTCTACCGCTGGAGCCCGCTGCAGTGCTCTGCTTTTGATATTGCTGGCCGCACCTCAGAAGAGGTAAATCCCTCTCCTCTCTTTTCAGCCAGCTCATCTCACCTTTTATCTTAGGTTTTATGCTACCCAGATCATGAGCTAAACAGGAACATTTTATACCCCCTGTGAGCATCCAGCCTTCCCAAAGAGAGCTGAAGGTTGAGCTGAGCAGAGCCAGAGAAGACAGAATTTATTCTGGATAGTGGTTCCTTGAAATCCAAACCATCACAGCTAGCAGGGAAATTGGATAAAATGCTCATTACTTAATAGGAAAGAGCACCCCACTGCCAAGGCAGCTCACCTTGCTTCCGCTCAGAGAAAAGCACTGCTATTTACTGGCATGAGGAATTGGTATTAGACACAGGAAGGTGTCTCTGGGACAGTCTGAGGTTATGTCTGTACTACCAATTATGTGAGTATAACTTATGCCAGTCAGGGGTGTGATTAAGCCACATAAGTTATACCCAAGCAACATACGTTATTATACCAACATAAGTGCCGGCGTGGACAGCATTCTGTCGGCGGGAGAAGCTCTACCATGGAGGCAGGAGCTATTTAGTCAACTGGAGAACTCTTCTGTCAGAGGGCCTTCTCCAGTGTAGACATAGCTAAGATCATATTGTAGGTGAGAACTAGCTCTGGTCACTTATGCTGCAGCACTCCCCCTGCAGGAGGGGGAAAAGGGAGACTGAACCAGGTTTAGAGGGGCCATGGCAGTGCTCTTCCAACTTGCCCACAGCCTAACAGGAGTCTGCAAGATAAAATGCTCTGAGCCCCTGGACTTAGGTGGGGAGGACGATGGTCTGTAAATGGGGGTGCAGGGCCAAAAGCTCTCTCGTGGGGTTTGGGACGACCACTGAGCTATGGGATTCTCTGCTAACTAGTGGACGCAGAACATATCAGAGGCCCAGTGCCAAAACTGAGTAATCAACTGTCACTGCTTCAGCACAAGTCTCTCTCCTGGCCAAGGGCTTGTGATGACAAGTGTGCACCAGAGGGACAGAAATTCAGGGATAACTGAAGGAATAAAAGACAGATGCTGCAAGATGATGGGGTGCGTAAATCTCTGAACACCTGTCTGCTTTGTGCCAGGCCACCCCCTACAAAACCACAGGCTGCATCTACACTGCATGCTTCTTCTGGTGTGTGTACAGTGTACACTTGGTAGCCCCCCAGCACAACTTTATGTAGCAGCATAGAAGGTGAGGCAAAGCTTAGGTGAGTGGAGCAAACACGCCTGAAGGGCATGGCTATGTACCGAGTACATATCCTACATGGCTCTACTCACCCAACCTGTACCCACAGCTCTCGACTTGCCTGCGCTGCTAGAGGTTGGACCTCTGTAGTCCAGACCTTTGTCATCTAGCAACATCACTGGGTGCTCCCAGAACGGAGTGCTCATGGGGAAATGCCAGGTCCTAGAGCTTCCCGACTGCTGCCAACAGTTTGCTGAGCTCACACTCAGGGCGGGAGGGGGAGAATGCTCAGGGGAAGAGGCCGGAGGACTATGGAGCACAGCCCAGCGGCCATGGGGCTGAGAGCGCTCCTGGCCCCCGATGCGGGGTTCCGCAGCCAACCTGCCTCATCCTCAAGTGCTCCTCCCAGTCCCTACTTGATCAATGCCAGTCCCTCTGCTGCTGCTGGAGTGGAGCCTTGCAACCACTGGCAGCAGAGGGGCCGGCACGGACTATCCCTGGTCTGGCACATTCTGTGGTTTGGGGCTAGTCAGATCCCAGAGTGCAGGATGAGGGAGGAACAGCCTGCATTTTTAGTCTTGTAGAGACCCATTGTCGGAGCCTTCTCCTGCTGCAGGCCAGGGCTCTGCCATCTCCCTGCTGGGGGAGCCCCTGAAGTCCTTTCTCACTGCCGCCCGTGAGGACCTTGCACTGACAGCGCAGCGTGGCCATGGCCTGCTTTTCACTGCTGTGTGTAGCTGCAGGTACATGGTGTGCTGCCACAAGGGGTGCAGAGTGTAGATTTAGCCCCAGAGAAAACCATCCTCTCAAACAGTCTATTGACCCGAGCACACCATCATGCCTCACTCCCCAATCCCAAAGGTGACTTATTTCAGGCAGAAGCATCCAAAGTAACTGCTGACACACATGACACTCCCCTGCCACAGAGAGCGGGCTGCTTCACCTACCTCAACGTCATCTCCAGTGGCCTTCAGCTTGAACCACTTTACCACACATGTGCGGCCGATGTGGTCGCCTGACTGCACCACTCCATACACAGCAGGGTCCTGCGAGGTCTGAGCTTTGGGTCAGGGAGGAAGGAAAATAGCCAAGTGAAAAGCTGGACCAATGACAGCTGTCATTCCCATCTC
Organism: Pelochelys cantorii; assembly: GCA_032595735.1. Lineage (NCBI taxonomy): Eukaryota > Metazoa > Chordata > Testudines > Trionychidae > Pelochelys > Pelochelys cantorii. The sequence continues at coordinate 20,610,127 of CM064344.1, forward strand.
TTCAGTCCGGTCAATAAGATTGTTTTATCTGTCTTGCAGCAGCACCCGAGGGAGTTAACTCTGGTGTCACTGTCTCCCCCAAGAGACACTGCAGCCCAGCAATTCCGCTCATGACAAGGAAATCTGGAGGCTGGATCTGGTTACACTACAGCTAACGTAACCAACTCTCAAATACAGCACCCATCCTTCCCCTGTGTGCCATGCCAGGATGAAAGCAACATCCGACCTGGGGTGTTTTGAACAAGTCAAGTGTCAACTTTGAAGGCCCATTTAGCCAGAGGGTAGGTAGAGTCTTTGGGGGCTCTCAGTGCCTGATCCATGGAGGCTGCTATGGACACTTCACCTTGGTGCTCTGCACTATTGAGGGAAGGGCTAGAATCCAATTCAAGTGATGGGCAAAGAGGGCCATCTGGGGTGGGTCGTAGCCACAAGGCGCCTCTTCCTCCATGGTCTCCAAACAACGGCTACGCTCTACTGCAAAAGATGGTCTCGTGGCAAAAGCACAGGCTGGGGAGTCTGGAGATTTGGGTTCCATTTAGGGATGTAAGTGACTACTTGAGTAGTCGACTACCTGATAAACCAAGTCACTACTTGACTACTCGCTTCCCCCCCACTCCTTGTTGCCCCTGTATCAGAGGCAGCGGGGGGGGGGGGGGGGGAGAGCAGGAGCTGGTAACTGGGGGGTGGGAGCCAGCTTAAAAGCTGGTTCCCCCAAGCACCATCTTCACGGTGCATGGGGGTGCAGGGGAGGCAGAGCCGCAGTGGTCCCAGAGCCAGCTCGTGCCCAGGACTACTCAGGCCCAGCTCGCGCCGACTCCAGGAGCTACCCCTGCTGCGTCTCTGCAGAGCGCCTCCCCTTATAGACTAATTGTGCCATCGATACAAAATTGTATCATCTACATGATTAGCCAAACAGCCGCTCCTTAACATCTTTAGTTCTGGTTCCACCTCTATGACTGACTGTCTGTGCCTTTGAGCAAGGTCACTTAAGCTCAGGGCCATCTGCAGAACATGGACACTACTTTGCCCGCCTCCCAAAGGGGATGTGAGGCAAGGCTTGTTAGTATCTGGAAAGCACTTTGGGAACAGATTGAAATCCTTGGTTTTCTTGGGCATTATTAATTTTAACTGCTGAGGCACCTCCAACTCCATCGCACATTTTAAAAATCCAAATAAAATAGACAATGGCAAAGCACTCTTATTGCATGCAATGAAAAGGATGATCTGCACTTCCTCCCAGAGCATATTTTTCACCCAGTACCTCTTTTGTCCACCACAAAGTCCCCAGGACAAAACTCATTGTTGTCCAGATGATGGACTGGAAACAACTCATTGGAACGAATGTTGGTCTCCACAGTGCCATCCTGCCACATCACATCAGCTGAAGTCATCGTGGTCACCACTTCTACTGCAACTCTGAACATAAAAGACAGTGCTCAGTGAGGCTGCCGCCCGGGGAGAGCAGGAAAGAATAAAGTAGCCCCTTCTGCCAATGTACTTTACCCATTTTGGGGACTTTCCCCAATAACAGGAGCCAAAGCTAAATGCACAGACCAAAATTAGAAAAACCTGAGCTGCCAAACACTCAAGTTCTAATGGACATCCATGTTTCACATCTGGTACCAGGTAAATTGATTGGGTTGTAAAGGTCAAAAACCAGTACCCAGGTCAGATGTCTGTAGGCCCATCTAGGGACACACTTTCAGTCACCACAGGTCTCAAGTGACAACTTATTTTCCTTTGTAAGTCGCATTTCAGGAAGGCAATGCCACATTCATTTCACTCTTGCAGGAGCAAACTTACCGGGATACTAGAACACATGAAGCTGCACTTGACTGACAGAGGGGTGAGATGGGGGAATTTAGTAGGGAAAAATCTTAGGTTTCAAAGGCTTGAAGTGCCTTCTATCTGGCGCCCTGCTGAAAGTTCTGAGAAATCTTTGAAGCTGGGACCATGGAGATGAAAAGGACGAATAAAACCCCACACTATATATCTGCCCTTTAAGAGAGGTTTGACACTGCCCCTTGCTTTGAAAGCCAGAAGGCTTTAGGGATGTTAAATTTAGATTAATTGGCTAATGGAATCGTTGATGCAATTTTCGTCGACTATTTGATAAGGGCGCCTCCGCCTTTGAAGCGTAGCAACAGCCACAGAGCACGGAGCCAGTGGGGCAGTCCCCCACTGGCCCTGTGCTCCCTACGGTGTTTCAAAGCGGCAGTGCTGCAAGGAGCCTGGGGGGGTGTCAGCTGGGGAGCTGACCCCAGGCTCCATGTGGCGCTGCCGCTTTGAAGCACCCCATCCTCTTCCCCCTCCCGCTGCCTCTTTCTGATAGAGGCAGCAAGGGGGGGTGGGGGAAAGTGACTAGTCGTTCACATCCCTAAGTTCTATACCAAATGAGAACAGAGTTTTAACCTCTCCGAATGAATGAATCACTGTCTGAAAGGAAAGGGGGTGGCAATGGTACCCTACACGTTATCCCCAAAAGAATTTACCGGCGTTCCAGTTGCTGCCCCGATGAAGTGATATCCATGTAACAGATTCAGGCCATTTCTACACTATGAGATAAGGTTGACTTTTTAGCACCCAATTTTGTAAAGTGGAAGGCGCATGTCCCCACTGTGTGCAGGAATTTGTTGCATGTCCTCAGCAGGGTGGCTACCATCAACTTTGAGAACAATGCATTGTGAATAGCTATCCCACAGTGGCTGCTGCTCCCCTCTGCATTCTGGGTTATGCCCCCGGGGCCTGCTGGGGCCAAAACTGAGCAGCAGGCGATTGCGGGTATATGTGCCATAATGCACTCGTTTCCTCCCTCCCCCAGCTTAAGACCAACAGCAAACAGTCATTTTGTACCCTTTTTCCCCCCCCTCGGTTATCCAGACAGATGTCACAGCAGCGTAAGCATGGAACCAATCGTGGATCCTATTGAGCACAAAAGCATTATGACGATGAGGAGGATGTTAACCTTACTGCGCCTACAGCTAGAGTATGTCCTGAGAGTATCCAGGGTCCAATGTAGCGAGGAAGAATCTTGGAAGGCCATGAACATACTGTTCTGCGAAGCACTGAAGTCGAGCAAATTGCAAATGCTGTTGGCATTCAATCTTATTGACACACTGGAACACCGGTTCTGGTGCTGTCAGGCACAGACTGGTGGGACCGTATTGTTATGCGGGTATGCAGAAGGCCACTTGTGGAAGTTTGCAAATTGCTTTCCCCCACCCTTTAGCACAAGAATATCAGAACAAGACGTGCTCTGATAGTAGAAAAGTGAGTGGCAATTGCCCTATGGAAGCTTGCAACACCAGACAATTACTGGTCAGTTTGGAATTAATTTGGCACGGGGAAGTCTACAGTGGGGACTGATGTGACCCAAGTAGCCAAGGCAATCAATACCCTTCTGCTACAAAGGGTACCGACTCTGGGAAACATGGAGGACTTTGCCACAATGAGGTTCCCTAACTGTGGTGGGGCAATAGATGGAATGCACATCCCCATCTTGGAACCTGACCACCTCGCAAAGGAGGGGATACTTCCTTTGCGGGGGGTATCACAAGGGGTACTTCTCAACAGTGCTGCAGGGCTGATGGATCACAAAGGCCATTTCACCAATAGCAACGTGGGATGGTCTGGAAAGGTGCATGACTTGCACATCTTTAGGAACTTCTGACTCTTCAGCAAGCTGCAACTCTTTTCCCAGAACAGAAAATAGCATTTCATCATCTCAAATGGCAAACAGTGATCCTTGGCGACCCAGCCTACCCCTTTGCTCCCAGGACTCATGAAGCCATACACGGGCAGCCTGGACCGCAGTAAGCAGCAGTTCAACTACAGGCTGAGCAAGTGCAGAATGGTGGTAGAATGTGCTTTTGGGTTTTTAAATGGAAGGTTCTGCAGTCTACTAACTAGGTTAGACCTTGACGAATGCAACATTCCATTGTGGCGGCAGCCTGCTGTGTGCCCCATAATATTTGTGAGTAAGGGAAAAAGATCTCTGTCAGGGTGAGGGGACAAGGCAGATGGCCTAGCCAGGGATTTTGAGCAGCCAGAAACCAGGGCAATAAGGAGAGCACAGTGAAGGAGCCGTGCAAATCAGAGGCTTTATGAATGGCCAGTTTTGAGAGTCATGCATGTTGCTCTCAACAACGTGCTCCTGCATTCAGCGTGCTTGCCTGTAACCCTCCACCTCATTGACAAAAGCAACAAAGAAATCATGCATTTTTATTAAGGGAACACAGAAGGGACAGAAAAGGAGTCCAGGGTGGAAGCTTCAGGGCGCATGTGCGATCACAACTGACTTTTGCTTTGTGACACCACTGGAGTTGAGTGTGAAGCTGACTTACTCCCCACCGCCTTGTCCCTGTGTTCTAGGGCCCCTGGACTATGGAACTTGGTGAGAAGGTAATGTTGGTCCACAAGGACTGGAGGGGATGCCTGTTCATTCTGGTGTCCTGGAAAGCCGCATGCCATCCTTCACACTGGCCTTGGACAAGACTCTCCTGGTGCTTCACTTCCAGTTCCCTGCACGCTTCTCCTTTCCTCACGCTCTGCTCGTGTCTCCTCCAGCAGTGTATCCCTCCACTCACTCACACACTTCCTCTCCAAGCTGTCGGATTGCATTTGCCCCTTGAACTCGTTTTCCCTAGTCCATTTTTGCCTGTGGATGTGTGCCAGGTGGACAGTTGGTGGGGCCAGGAGAGTACACAGCAGGCTCACTGTTGTTCTTGCTGTAACCTAAAGTGAAGGGCAGACTTTACAGGAGATGCACTGTAGAGCGTAAAACCTAATCTGTTAGAATAAAATGAAGGTCTGTCTAAAGACAAGAGGGACGTGTTATGTACAAGGTCAGAGTTATGCTTTTAAGCAGCCACTATGCAGCAGGTACATCGCAGAGTTCTTAAGAGAGCAGCTGGACCGTTTGCTGGAAGGCATGGTAAGAGACAGGCATGAGGCTAGCAGTGGGAGGGGGTCCGGGCATGACGGCAGAGCAGGGCAGCAGCTTATGCAGTGCCCATCTGTTTGGCACCCTGTTTGCTGGGAGAGTGCAACTTTCCCTTCCCTCAGGAGTGGGTAGGCAGGAGGGGTTCCTGGCATGGCAGCAAGGTAGGGGCTCAAGCCATGCTTCTTTGGGGATGAGCAAACAGAGGTCTACTGTGGAGGCATCAGCTAATAGCTTCCCTTGCTTCATCCAGGTTGCCATGAGAGATCTCAGTCTTCTCTGAATCACACAGTGATGGAGCAGATGTTGAGTGAATGTTGCCAGAAATCTGAACCTTATGCTGCACTGCTTTGTGCTGCAATGACGCAAGACCACTTACTGCTGGCTTGGCATGAGAAGGTGTCCTACCATGGAGGACAGAATAAGGCAAGTCTCCCCAGGAACCTTCTGAAAAGGATGAAAGAGTTCCTAACTCAGAGCTTTATGGAGATGTGCTGGGAGGATTCCTGCTCCATCTCCAGACACATTAAACAAGCTGTTCCACCTGTCCCCTCCAACTGTGTAGGCACAGTGGCCACCACAAATCATACCCAATTGCTTTAACCCACTTTTAGATTAAAAAAATGTCAGCTTACCAGAAGTGCCCTCCCTGGGATCAGTGCCCGATTGTGAGATGTCCTGGGAGGAGGAGATTGTCTCCAAGGTTATAAAAAGTTCTTGACTCTTGGTGACCTCTGTTGCCCCACTGGCCAGCTGACCATTCTCCTCCACCACCACCACCACGCCGTCCTCCGTGCTGCTGCCTGAGTGGTCTTGGGAGGAATCCACAGACTGGCTAAGGAAGCTGGTCGGGTCCCCCCTCCAGACTGCATGCAGCTGCTCATAGAAGTGGCATGTTTGCGGCGATGCTCCAGATTATCCATTTGCCTCCTTTGTGTTTTGGTACAACTGCCTCAGCTCCCTTATTTTCACTCAGCACTGCTGGGCCTCCCTGGCATATCTTCTCTCCTTCATTCCCTTTGTAGTCGTGGCATAGATATCTGTGTTTCTTTTGCTGGTTCGTAGTTCTGTGAGAACAGCTTCCTCTCCCCACACAGCAATGTGGACCAGGATCTCCTGCATGCTCCATGCTGATGCTGGTCTGTGAACCTGGGAACTCAGTCAGGTGTGCTGTCTGCTTGCCACACTGGCCATGCTGGAAATGAAATTCAGATTTTGCTGGGGCTTTTCCTGGTCACCTGGAAAGCAGTAGAGTTGAAAGTCGTGGCCAGAGTGGTCATTGTGGGGCATCTCCCAGAGGCCAAGAACGTCAACTTTCAAAGCACTGCATGCATCTGCATTACTGAAAAGTTGACCATGCAAGATCGAATTTAGTGGTTACTCCTCATGAAAGCACGAATACAGAAATCGACTTTAATGGTCCTTGAAGTTGATGGAATGGGCTTGATGTTATGGACTCATTTAGAAAAACTGACCTAATAGGGCTAAGTTTGACCTAAACCCCTAGTGCAGACCAGGCCTAAGCTAAAGCAACATGCTGTGCTGCTTTCATGTAGTTAGGAGGCACCCACGCGGCTGATCTCAAATCTGATACTTTTAGCTGCATCAAGCCAATTCAACATGTACAGTCCATTTGCTTCACTCTTTCCAACAACATTTCAGCTGTTGTGCCTACAAAGTCTCATCAGATTTCTGTCTGGTTATTCAATCAGACGACACCCAGGGCATTTCATGGTGGTTAACGACCAGCTGCCAAGTAACCCCTTTAAGTGCCATCTGGGGTTTTATGTTCTTTAAAAAAAAAAAAAAAAAAAAAAAAAAAACACACACCAACAACATTTTACACTCTCCTTGTAGCAATGTCATGTCTTTAAAGAGCCCCAAGGACTACATTTTCTCTGTTTTCCTTCCTTCCAGAGTCATCTCTCCACAGCTTAGGTAAAAACAGGTTCCTATCCACTGATTTCTTCATGTTGGCTATCAACGCTGCCCATATGGGACCCCCTTCAGCTACACTAGGAAGACAGAAGTTGGGTGTGCGAGGGACATAGAGGCTACACTTATGGATGCGGTTTCCAAAAAACCCTACTTTTTTCTGGTGCATCCCTTTCATCTTTCCCACTTTAACGTCGCTCCCCTGAGCGCTAATGCTTTTGAATGCTTCTCCCAGGCTTTGGGAAAGGATTCCAGAGTGGCAAAGCTTCACTTATACTGAAGCAAATGGAGATAATCAAATGAGCAGTGACTGAAGTACACAATACTGCCCTCATTCTCACAGCTCATTTACTCCCCTTTGAGAAGAGTCTCTTCTAATTATCTACATTTACTGCCAAAAAGGGCATTTGAAGCATGGGCTATGCTAACTCCCTGGATGCCAACAGACTTATTTCCCCACTCAAGCTGCATTAAAATTTGTATATGAATTTGGTACTGGTGAAAGATGTTAATTCAACAGTCCTGAGACGGCGGCACAAGTACACAATGGGCCAAGACATTGCAGACTCCCCCACAGCCTCCCAACAATGTCCTTCTGGAGGGACCATTGAAGAATCAATGGCCTCTTAGCTGAAATGCCAATGAGGGCATAAATTAATGTCATATTTAGATGAAGTTCTTTGGAGCAATATCATCTCTTCCTTTCTGTATGCACAGAACCAGGTACCACGGGCACCTGAGTTAGTTAGAGCCTCTAGACACTACTGCATTGGTTTAAGGTGATGAGGCCGCCTTTCCATCGGGAGATGGACTGAGGCCAAACATTTCACAAAGGCATTGGACACCACCAGAAAGTAACAAGGGTTAGTTATGGAGTGGTGCTCTCCTGCAACATGCAAAAGGCGGCTCAGCCAGAGCTCCATGCTTACCCGAACTTGGGTTTGCATTTGAGAATTCAGACAGGGAAGCTTTAGCAAGGTGATTAGCCAGGAACAAAAATCTGAACCTACCTGTCTCCTGGCTTAAACTCCCTGGAAATCTTTGTTTTCTTCTTCTTGTGCTTCCGCTTCAAGTTTTTGATGGAGAGGGGAATGCTCTTCTTGCGCCCGATGCCGCTGCCACTCTGTGAAGAGGCAGTGGAACTAGCTGAAGAAGTCACAGAACTGGTGTCATCTGTGTCGTCGGCTGCCTCATCATCAGCATCCTGCTCCATTGACTGGAGCCTGTAGTCAGACGACCCATCATCTTTCAGTAGAAAGGGGGGTTGCTGCCGTCGCTCAGCTGCTTCGCAGGAAGTCTCCTTTCCCATTTCTTCAGGCTGCTCCTCTTTTGTCTCCCCCAGGCTGAGTGTGCCATTGGCAGAGTCCTCTAGTTCACATCTGGCTCTGGTTTTAAGCTCTTCCAATTTTTGGTCAGCAGCTGTAGTGGACTCTCCATCGGGCAGTTCACTGGTACCCTGAGAATCTGGTGTGCATGACATTATCTTCACAATCTGCTTTTTTAGCAATCTCCTCACCTAGGGAAAGCAATGCTGGTCAGTAAATAAACAGGAGTTTGGGTGCCTGTGCACAAAGCAAACACACTGAGTAGCCAATGGGGGGATATGTACAGAATAGACTGTGTCCCTCTTTGGCCCTTTCCACACTCCACCACTCTCAGCATTTCACAAAACAATGAGATATTGCTAACGGACTTACTGTGCTAGCAAAGGCAGCAGCCAGTGGCACGTGCAGCCATGAGCAGCCATGAAGAATATAAATTGTTTTACAAAGAGGAGGGGATGTTGGCTAGGCCACTGGGTAATTAACTTTTGGCAAGACTATGCAAAGGTCCAGGTGGAAATCCCAGTCCAATGACTAACAAAACTATATTCAATTTATACAGTGCCTTTTATTAGGATAGATCCCAAGACACTTTACAAAATTAACTAAATGGAGTGTACGAAGCTGTACAGACACTTCACCTCCTTGCCACTGAAATGCAGCTACCCTGGGGTGGTTCATGGCACTTAGTTTGACAACAATAAAGTTCAGCACAGTAAATGAATGCTTTTCCCAATCTGTCACTGTAGCGGAGATGTAAGCCAACAAAGGAAGATTCTGCTAGGAAACCAGGTTTAACATCCCTACAGTTATGCAAAATATGGGTTCTTTAATGGTGAATGATGGCACCTCTAACACCACAGTGGCCCGCTGGCACCTCACTATGGCACTGGCTCTGCAATGATGCAAAGAAAAGAATGCCACCAACTGTATGGCTAACCCTACTTCCTGCAGCAAGTCTCATCTAAGTACTGATCCAGCCCAAACCTGCTTAGCTCTAGGTGACAAGTTCATTGCACAAAGTGACATGACTGCAAGCACTGATGAGCCATTATACTGTGCTGGATCACATTTCATACCATATAACTTTTACTAGAAGATTTATGATGTAAAGGGAGCATTTAAAATCCAGGCTCCATGAATCTCAACCACTCAAGCAGATGTGTTCGAAACTCAAGACATCCAACCACCCACCTCTCAGTCCCAGTTAAGCTAGCCCCTCACTTTCCTGGGAACACACCTTCTTGGCGACTGATCCTTCCCCCAGAACACAGTTTCTCTCTGGGCATTCACAAGTGATTTTTGCAGGTTCCACTTTGGCAGGAAATACGTAGAGGCATCTTTCCCCGAGCTGCCTCTGTGCATGGTCAAAGCACCCAAGACGTTTTACTCTGTTAAGAGTGAGAAGATGAAAACAGTCATCTCCCCAATGGTGGCTGATATCAGCCTCTGAGCAAGAGACAACAAACACCCCACTGATGATTAGTACTTCCCCATGGTACATGTGCTGCTGTAAAACAGTCCTGTATACACGTGGACGTATGCAAGGTCAATGTGGGTGGCACTGATTAAAATGGGACCAATTTTGCCTTACAACTTATGTTTTCCAGGAGACTAGAGTTCCTTCAGTTGGTCGGTCGGTCGGACAGGCGCACGCACGCACGCACACAGGAAGAGCTAGAGTATTTCCAAGCCACCTGGGAACTGGGAGGCCACCACCTCCTCTACATACAAGGACTAGTTGTTACTCTTGTCAATCTCCCACAGAGAATTAAAAATAGCCTCAATAAATTAAAAAAAACCATTATTTGTGTTTTCAATAGTCCGAGAACTCCTGCTTCTGAAACTCCCTTATAGCTTCAGATGGGATTGCACTGCTCTGTCCTGAGTTTCAAAACTCACCTACCTTCTCTCCTCACTTCAACCTAATTATTTTGTGGCTAACACACATATCCCTTGCGGCCTGCAGGGGGCATCAGATGCTCTTCAACACTAGCACAGTCCCTTGAAGCAATGTTAGTTGCCGTCCCCTCACACTGCTGAAACAGTGCTCAGATTTGCAGGTTTCAAAGGTTCAATTCACTGTAACTGAATGAGGGAGGTTAAGAGAAAACCGGCTGTCTTAACTCGCTGCTTACTCCCAGCTCTTCAGCTGGGGAGCACTTCTAGCAGAGGAGAGCTTGTAATGTTAGCCCTTCTAACGTTAAACGAAAAACCTACACTAGCCAGTTAGATGATGCTCCCCCACGTGCTTTCACTAGCCATTCTCTTTCCATACGGTGCTGATACCAAAGTTGGATTTATGTCCATCTGCTGGGAGAAGGGCATATTACCCCTTGACTGTCCTGGCACCTTAGTGGGGTAGGATACATGGGTACTTTAAGCAGATCTCACCTGGATAAGTTCTCCTGCGTGATTACTGAAGGTGGGGGACTTACACTGTCAGTACCTCCAGGACAGAAACTTTTAGTGATCCAAGTAACCTTTAGTTCCACCACTTGTACCTTAAAAACGAAGCAGAAAGGAAGAGGAAGGAAAACATCACACTCTGAAATTATATTGAATCAGACTCTGAAGACTGTGGATTTTCCACATGGAAATACATAATGAAATGGCTTTTGCTCCTAGATGGCTGGGCCTAGCCCCTGGATTTTTCAGAAGACAGCCATGGGCAGCTTCCAATTGTGCTTCCACGTTGGGTAAGTGTTAATTGCATTCATTATGCCCCTGGAGTGCTGAAAAGACAACTAACGTTCCAGTTCCTCCAGGAAGACTATCCCTGTTCTAGGAAGGAAACTACAGTCATCCAGTGTGGGAAGAGTCCATGCTTTGTCATTTGATTAGCGCACACTGACAAAGCATGGCATAAGTCAGCAACCCTTTTCCCTTTTGGGAAAGTGTGCACAGCTAAGTTCCAATTGCAAAGATGTTTTGGGTCATCTCTCTGAGATTAGCAGCATTAAAAATGAGCCACTCACATGATCACTATGAGAATCTCATCTATTGCCACAGACTCCAAACTGTATCTGGCTTCCACATGTGTTTCATCCCCTTATTCTCACAGAAGCAGGCGAGGCCAGAAGAAGCCTTCTTGTATTAGAAAGGAGACTAAGATAGCAGGGAAGAGGCAGAAGAGGGGTAGTCCATAGCTCAAATAAACTAATGCAGCAGCTCAACTTCCAAGTTCATGCTCAAAGCTCTGATCAGCCCAGGAAGCAGGAATGAGCAGAGTGACAATGGATTTTATGCTTGTTCTTGGGCCAGGTCTCCACTTACAGATCTGGTGATCGATCTTCCAGGGTTCTATTTAGTAGGTCTAGTAAAGACCTGCTAAATCAAATGCTGAGGGCACCCCCTTTGGCGCCAGGGGTTGCGAGGAGTAAGGGAAGTCGACGTAAGTGTTTCTCCCATCAACCTCCCATTGTGGAAATGGTGCCAAGCTCGGCTTAAGGTACGTCAACTCCAGCTACGTTATTTACATAACTGGAGTTGCATACTTTAAGCCAACCTTCCGCCTGCAATGCAGACCTGGCCTTGGAAAGTTACCATGGCAGGTTTAACAGAACTCTATGACAAGGTGCTAGCAAGGGTAGTGTTCCCATAGTAAATAGTCACATTCAGCTCACTGACCTCTTCCACAACCACTCTGAACTTGCTCTTTGTGCTCAGGACAGGCTTCACACCTGAAAGCCACTGCACACCGGAGAAGACTTTTGACGGACCAATGAGGACTTGTCCAGGATAAAAACCATATGAGTCATCAAAGAAAAGGCCCTGAAAGAAAAGGGCAGCATAAGGGAACTATGTGTTAGAAAGCAAACAATGCTGGAAAACATTTTGTTCCAATTGCAAGGGATTTGTGCATTTCTTCCTCCTCCCCACCAGGTTCCTGATCACTAAGGATATCTGTAAGCAATGAGACTTGTTTGCAAGTTCCCTTTTTGTCCTATGCATCATTCCTTTGCTGAAGTCATCACATCAGTTTCTATAGCAACAAACTGAATGGCCCACATACCCAAACAGGGGATTACAATTTAGCAGGGAACAGGCAGAGGTACTTAAAAAAAAAACCAAACAAAAAACCAATTACCTTGATTTCGTGCAAATGTTCTTAGGAATGAGTAGTGTGGTCTGAGCACTGGGCTGGGCAACAAGAATCCCTGATTTCTTACACCTGCTCTCACATGAGCACTGATGGATTCTAGAAAAATCACCGAACTTCTCTTCCTCTGCTTCCCCAGTTGCAAAATGGGAATAATACTGACTATGTACCTAAGGGCCATTTTACATGGATTTACTTAATATTTCTAGGTTTTTTTAAAATAAAGTGCTAGGAACTAACCAACCATTTCTCTTTCAGGCAATCTCTGTTCATGATAAATGGGGTGAAGATGAGCTGGGGATGAGGCTTGGCTATGGGGTTTTAGGTAGCAACCCGATTAATGCATTCAAATGTTTGTACTGATTATCATTTCAAATCTTATATGTGAAGATTTGGGTGTGTAAAATCGGGGCCATATGATCTAAGTCGTAAATTAACGGCAGTGAGAAAGAACAAAAGGAGAGGCATTTTCAAAAGTGACTTGTGGTTCTAGGTCCCTCAGCTGGACACGCTTAGAAGAGGCCTAATTCTGAGAAAGAACAAAAAAGGCCATGCTCAGGATATCCCAAGCGGAGCACCCAAAATCACCAGTCGCCTTTGAAAAATGTAGGCCATGATATAAAGAAGCTGAACTTGTTCTGCACTGAGAAGCATTTATACTTTGGGATTAGACGATAAGAGGTACTGGACATCAATGAGATGGAGACTCTTCTCTTTCTGGGGAGGATGAAGTCCCTCAGGAAAAGACACCACATTCAACTGATATGCCATGGAATTCGGTGGCAGATCACTAAGATTTTGATTAACTCTAGGGTGCTGGCAGAATTTCATAGGATGAGGCCAACTGTATCAACAAAATAAAGAGCTTTTACACTGTAGGCAATTGCTATAGTCTCACCCATCAATAAAGAAACAGTAACTAATAAAGCCTTGCTGACAAGGTCTAGGTGCAAAAGGAAATTATTGCACAGCTTCTGAAGAGGGTAGGGGGTTAAATCTGACTACTACACAGTGAATTTTGTGCTCTCTGCCTGGTTACCAGTAGACAGCTCTCCAGAGCACACAGTCTGGGACAATTCAACAAGAAGAGCAGTGTCCCACTAGAACACCAAAAAGCAATGCCATCAATTTAATTTTTAAAAATGAATTTAGAAACAATCTGGTTTCTGATAGAGCACCCTTAAAATAGCATGCTTTTAAGTTATTCCATCAATCATTTTTAGAAAGGTTTCTCCATTCTCCACTGATGCTCATTAGGGTCTTTTCAAGAAGAGTGATTATGAGGATCAGTGAAACCAACTGTACTTTGTGTAAAACACTTGAAAAGGTACTTTATCGAGGCAAAGCCACTTTTTAATGTAAGTTTCTTCGGGAAGAAAAAGACAAATTCTGGGCTGATTCTAAGAAAAAATTCTCCAGAGGACCAAAAACGTACCGAGTCACTGACATGAGGGCAGACATCATAGAGCTTTGCTCCATCTTCTGTGCTCATAGAACACCTGGGAAAAAGAAAAAAGTTGGGAGACCGATCATGCGACAGTGAGGTCAGCCACCACAACAGCAACAACCACCACCACATAGATCTCTCTTCTGGGCATCTTTGCCATTACAGGGGCCTCAGGCATTGGCAACATCTTAGATTCTTCCATTCTCTGCTTGAGGTACACCATTTAGTTTACCAGGACCAAAATGTTTAAGTCCAAGGCTATAGCCTTGTCTACACTGGCATGTTTGGTGGACAAAAACTGCCTTTTGTGACAAAACAGTGCGAGCGGACCCAATACAATGCAACTTTTGTCGGGAAAAAACAGGCAGTTTTGGCAAAAAACTTTGGCAAAAAACTTCCACCCCTGCGAGAGACTGTCTTTTTCCTTCCCTTTTTTATTGACAGAGCCAGTGTGTACTCTGTTTTGTAGAGAGAACTGGCTTCCACCAGTATCTTACAATGCCTGCCTTGATGGCTGGCTCAAGTGTTTTGTGATCTCTGCTGCCCTGCAGGCATGCACCTCTCCCCTTTCAAAGCTCCAGGAAGCATCTGACAGCTAAGTGAGCTGCTCTGTTTTGGGAACAAACAAAAAGAGCAAATCACTGGAATGCTCCCATTCTGCCCTGCTAGAAACACAGCAGCAGGCAGACAGCTGCTGCAGGAGGAAGGCTGTAAAGACTGCTGTGCTGCTTTGACATTCCTCAGCACAGAGAACTCACAGAGCTACTCATGATGGTGCTCCCAGCTGTGAGAACTCCGAGAGAATCCTAAGAAGCACAGGGATCAGCTCTGCCTTCCTGCAACACTGCACTGTGGGAGGCTTACCCACACGGCTTTGCTCTATCAGTCAACAGGGGAGCTAGCAATGTGGCCATGAAATGCTGACAACGGGAGGCAGAAAAACCAGTTTGACCAGTTTTCACTTTTGCATGTGGTCAGCACTGGTCACCAACCTTCCCAGTGTAGATAGTCTTTGAGCTTAATATAGGGGTGTCTGAGTGAAAAGTAATGACTTATTTCATACTGAAGGTCAGACTAGATTATCTCAAGATCTCTTTTTGGATATAAACTCAGTGAGACATCTGTGTGTGTTTGCCCAAATACCTAGGCTCTCTCAACACAAGGACTGATTGCAAAACATGGCTGGCCCTTTCCAGAGTAAAGTGAATCCCCTGGTTTTAGCCAAGAGTGGGGTAAACACTACTTCATTATGAAAAGCATAACTCAGCACATGAAATTTATGAGGGAAGCGGGCTGTTTGGCGGAGTTTTTGCCTACCAGTAACCTGCGCACTCTCAGCTATTTCAGAGCAGTGCTGGAACCTCACTCTAGAAAGCTAACAAGTGGTTTGGGCACACCTGTATAGGCAACAATGTTTTATCTGAGATGAAACCTACAGTAGGATTTTAAATGATTCACTGATAGGAAGCTAAGAAACAGACAGCACATTTTACATTGCTAGGCATAGGCTAGTAAACACCCCAGAGAGTTTTAAGTTGTGAGACTAACTGAAAAGTGATACTTCAAATTAGTAAGCAACAGAAGCATGATTTATAAAAAGATATTTGTGATCCACGACCAACATGTGCTTGAGATTCTTGTAGTTTAGGTTTCCAAGCTAGGACACCATATTTAAAATCAGGTACAACAATTCAAATGATAGCCCCATGCACAGGTAACCTGTAATATCTCCAGAAAGATTTGCTTTTTCTCTGAAAAGAGGCTCAAAATTGGTGGTATGGGGTTTCTTGTTTATTATCTCACAAAACCTCAAAGTCAAAATGTGCTGTTTACAAGAGTTTTTTCTAACTACCATCCCTGCAAATCCCTTCTGGACTATGTGATTTCTAGATCATAACTACACTGTCAGGGATTAGCTTTGCTTCGTCTAAAGCAGGGCTACTCAACACATGGCTGGCGGGCTGCATGCAGCCCGCAGCCCATCTGTTTGCGGCCCGTGGTGCAGTTTGGGTTTACGCAGAGCTCGACATGCGGCCCACAGGTGGGAGCCAAAACAAAAAAAACCAGTCAATATAATGGTCTTTTGTTGATACGCATTTTTGTAGTTAAATTACTGGACTCTCATTGCTCATTGGAAGTGCTGTTATATGGGTGGAAATCAGGTAAATATTGCATTTTATTAATATCAGCAGAACTGATTTAAATGGGGCCTGTGTATTACGTAGTCTTGCCTTAATCTTTGTATTCATGCCGTTGGTGTGCAAGAAGCTATTTGCACATATATTTGCATGTATATGCAACCACATTTAAGTTGTGGCCCTCAGCATGTGCTGTGAGTATTATTGTGGCCCCCTGGAGCTTCCAAAGTTGAGTAGCTCTGCTGTAAGGGATAAGAGAGTTGCCAACTATCCAATGTATATTTTCCACAGAGGTGGATTACCTGTGGCATAGAAATTACAAACCCCCATGCCCAAAATGTGTTCTCCTGTGACTGAAAATGGGACAAGACCTGCTGTCACCAGAGTAACGACTGCACAAGTGAGATGCCAAGCATACTTACACTACTTTCAATAGAGACTACCACGCCCAAAGGTAAAGGAGATGTTCTGCTTCAGAAAAGTACCTGGCTCCATTGGAGAGCTTCAGGATGACTTGGTTCTTTAAGTCATAGACCTTCCCCAGCCAACAGTCATAGGCTATATAGTCGCCATACATAAATGGCTAAGGAAAAAAAACAATAATTGTAAAATGCAACTTAATTCCTTGGACTATCACGCACACAATGCAGACTGGCCAGAGATCTCTTGCGTTTAAAACTGCCCAAGCGGCTGCAAATTCAAATTAGGACAGTGTAAAAGTACATACTTTGCATAGAAAAGGCATGATCGATACCTACATTCTAGAGATAATGGAAACAGCTTTGTCTGACTTTTTCTTAGATCATAAATGGCCGAGAAAACAATTAACTATCTGTAAATTGTTTGCAAATTATTTAGGAGGAGGACTGGCCAGAGCCATGCAAAGGAAACTGTATGCAACACCCATGTACATTGGGTAAAGTGGTGCTGAGTACGACCAGTTTCATACCCACTGGCACTTTACTCCAACCAGAGAAGAGAAGCTTCCTTTTTCAGGGAAACCACCTTGTGCAGTCACTCTCAAATGCGTTTCTCTGCAGCATGGCAGCAACATTGCTCTTCACTTTAGAAATGCTTCAGACTGTCCATTTTTGGAGAGGTGGAGGAAGGAGGGAAAAGAAGCTTGTTTCAAGTTCATTTTCTCAATTCAATGATGAAAACTAACAGGGAAAACCTTAGTCTTCAATGTACTTGTCTTGCAAATCACCCACCCACCCAAAAATTGGAATGGATGCTAGGAAAACCAGGTATGACTCAGTCTGCTTCAGCTGGACAAAAAATGCTTTGCTTTTTTAAACATTTTGGAGCCTATTGATATAGTAATTATTTGCAGCAGCTCAGGCCTGTACCGTTGTCATGGGATTGCCAGGGTCAGGTGATCACATCAGCTAATCACAACGCGGATGCGTCTCAGAGCATTCAATACTGACAGTCTTCTCAGTCTAGCGGGATCGAGCAAAACGATCAGAAAATACATGAGGGAGAGGGTTGGACTCTGCACTTGCCTCTAGCAGTGAGGACATTTCTGGTAGACATATAATATAGCTAAGTCACAAGCGGACAACAAAACACTGAAATGTCCATCTTGTGAGGGACACCGCTTGCCTGAAGTAAACACCAACCCCTCCAGCTCCCCTGGGAGGAGAGGGGAAGGACTGCGGCTGCATTCTCACCCAGATATGCTGTAGGTCTTTGCTGTTGACAGGATAGAGGATACAGTTGGTTCCTACCAGCTTCACAGCACACTCTATGTTTACATCAATTACAGTCCCGCACTGGCTGTCCTGAAAATGCAAAGAGAAGGAAGAGGAAAAATAGGGTCAGTAACTGGATGAAATTCTCAAGTTGTATGTCAACTGCATACAAGGTGAAAGGTACAGAAGTGACAGCCCTGGAGGGTGAAACCCTCTATTTATCCTCAGAGCAGACAGCACCGGCAGAGGCAGCGCAAGCTTTTCCCCAATAACCGTGTTCACAGAAATTTAACAAGTCCAAAGTCAAGGATTGAGTGGGATGGACAGTAGCTTAAAAAAAAAACCCTTCTTCCCACTTATAATTTTAACTGGCTGTTGCTGCAGCAACCTATGCATTCCTGCCTCTGTTTGTACAAGCTAGTTCAGCTGATGAAATAAAACCATTGCTGCTTGTTCATCAGTTTAGCATTTGGGTCCCCTGTACTTTGGCTCCTGGTTAAATGGTGTACTGCTTTTGTCACACTCCATGTAACAATTCATTGCAACTCAACAGGACTTTCTCCCATGGTAAAGCTCCAAACAGAGGGCAGAGCACAAGTGTCAGATGTCAAGAGTCTCTAAAACAGTTTGCTGCCTTTCTATTCTGAGAGTTTCCTATTCAAACACATTTTGTATATTTTTTCCTCACATATAGCTGGTAGCCAGTGCAACAGAAAATCTGGCATCTTTCACCAGGCCAAATGTATTAAGTCACAAAATGTCAAGCCAAGCAACTTACTTATTGGTCCAATTAAAAACATCATCTACCCTTGCTCACTTTTTAGTGGGGACCCAGGACCACATCTTCAGTTAAAAACCAGAAGCTATGCTGTAGCAGTGAGCCTTGAGAAAGGCTTCCACAGCATCAGGCATACTTGACAAACATGCACTTTTTAGGTATGTATGGCTTACCCCTCCAAGGAACCCAAGCATTCTGTCCAGCTCAGCAGCAAACTCTGCCCTCCTGAACAGTCAATAGCTGTATACATTAATGACCATAATCCATTACAAAACCTGACGAAGGGATGGTGTGGAGAATGTGTTGCTCTCAATGGTTTCAGTCGCTGTCTATATTTCAAACACCAGGGTCTACTATTAATGGAAACAAGAGAACACACACTTGGAAGAGCTGACACCAAGCACCGACTGAATGAGCTAGCTCATTCCACTGGAAAATGCTGTCCCTTCTAAGGGACTTACTCACTCAAGTCCTGCATCTAGAGCAGGGGTGGGCAAGAGGTGACTAACAGGTTGGATCCAGCCCACAGCCGCCTCGCCTACACCCTTACCTTACAGAGCAGGGGCAGCTGCTTTAAAGAGTGGGCTGCTAATTGCTCTGCAATTTGGGCAGGGAGGAGAAAGCTTTGTGCACTGTCCCTGCCCCCTAGCAAAATCTCCAAGCTCCCATTGGCCAGTTTCCAGCCAGTACGAGCTGAGAAATTTAGCTGGAAGGCAGAGGCAGCGAATGAAGCCTCCTCACCCTCTTCCTCCCCCTCCCTCTCACGTAGGAGACAGCACAAGAGGTGTCCACAGGCAAGGCAGAAGTGATGTGTTTTGTACTCTTACTTCACAGACTACAGCTACTCCTTCACACTAGTGGCTGGTTTGTGGAAGTATCTCCCAGATACACCACTGATTGCAGAAACCAGCTACATACTTCCTATGCGCTGTAGTTCAGATGAACTAGCACAGCACTCAACCAAAAAGCCCTGACTGCTACAGACAGGGAAACCATGCTGACTGCAATTGCAGTCAAAGATTTAAGCACAGATTTGCCAGGATCAAGCTGAACTGTTTTCCAGGATAGCTGCTGCTGGCATGGTTCAAGCCCTGGGACAAACAAAGCCTGGACGGCAAGTCTCACCGTTAGGAACTAGGAATGTCAGTAATCATGTAATTTAGTAATTGTGTAACCGCAACAATTCTTAGCAGTTACACAAATATTGGATGAGCCCCGAGGGTGGGGCTGACCTCCAGTGCACTCCCAGCCCCACTCCTGGGAAGCCCACTGCCCGTCCCTGCACTGCTAGCTCTGTATTGGAGTCAGCAGCGCAGGGTAGCAGGCAGGAGCTGGTCTGCAAGGTCCCCACACAGACCGGCTCCCACCTGCTGCTGCCGCCGCCTCGATACAAAGGCATCAGTGTGGGGCAACAGCCCCTGTCTGCAGGGGTCCCCAAGCTCCCCGTAGACCAGGGGTCTCCAACCTTTTAAAGTATGAGATCACTTTTTGAATTTAAGTGCAATCTACCTCAAACCCAAATGCCGTTGCCCTGCCTCTTTTGTGCCTTCTCCGAGGTCCTGCCCTTGTTCACTCCATCCTCCCTCCCTTTCACCAGGAAGGGGCAGGCTCTGGTCTTGGATTAAGGGATTTGGGAGTGTGAGGGGGCTCTGAGCTGAGCTTGGGGCAGGCAGTTGGGGTTTAAGAGGGGGTTCTAGGTGCAGGCAATGGAAGGGTGTTTGGATGAAGGGATGCTCGAGGCTAGGGCAGGGGCTTGGAGAACACGGGGGGGGGGGGGAGGAGGGGGAGTCGTGACTAGGATGTGGATTCCAGCTGGACACTGCTTACCTCAGGCTCACCCCTGCCCTGGCCCTGCACCACTCCCAAAAGCAGCCCGCAAACTCCATCCCAAGTCCTGTTGTGGGCCCCCCGCCCAGCTCTGTGGAGATAGGATACAGGGTGGGAGAGGGGGCACCTTGACATCAGCACCCTTCTTCTCCCTCCCCTGCCCAGCAAGCAGGAGGCTTCTGGGGGTGAAGGGAAGCAACTCCATGGCAAAGGACAGGAGGTGTGCAGTATTAGGGTGAGGGGCAGCTGAAGTGCCAGCACTTGATAGCCTCTTGGCCAAACCAGTCAGGATCACCTGTCAGAGGCTCCAAGATCTACCAGTAGATCCCGATCTATTGGTTGGTGACCACTGCCATAGACAAAGGCTGCTTCAGCATCCCACTGAGCAGCCTCTGTCTGCAGCTTTTTTTTTTGGGGGGGGGGGAGGGGGAGGGCTGGGACTGAGTCACCCTGCCAGTCTGAGTTTTAAATGCAGAGCATGCAGAGGAGGGAGAGTTGTTACAGTTAATCAGGACCACTAACTGATCAGCAATAGCTTATCAGTCATCTGACTAGCTGCTAACATCCCTACTAGGAACTGGATTGCACCAGCTCATTAATTTGCAAGTGACTACTTGCCTCTGGTTCTTCCCCAGAATGATCCTAAGTTAATAAACCCCAATCATGTTGTTCTTTATTTAATACTTTTGTATCTAGATTTTACTTAGTGATTCTAGGTAGAAAAAAAAATTCTGAAAATGAAGCTGTGTGTGAAATATTTCAGAATTTCACTCTTCTCCAAAGACACAATTTTTGTGCATCAGTGAGTGCCAGGAGAGTTATAGGAGCCAACAAAACATGTTCTAGACTAGAGGCTGCAATTTCTATCAGATGGTGTCTGGGTCCCTCTCACCCATCCTCCATTTCCAATGGAAAAGGCACTATAGTAAACTCAATGTCTTATCAATAAGAGACATCAAAAGGCGTTTACTGCATTGGATGAATAACAGTTGTCAACCCGCCAACAAAAATGATGTCATAAGTAGTTCAGAGAATTCTCTGCTGGTTTAGTCTGTCTCACACCATGTCCATTTCCCACTAACTGACCAAAGCTTTCTAAGGCACTCTCCAATACACAGCAAGCCTGTCTGTCTATGTGCCCCGGCCCGCAGCCTCTGCCTATTTCCAGGGGTCTTCTGACTGCTACTGAGACAACAGGGAATCAGCAGAGGATGTGTGCCGATTGCTTAGCAGCAGTCCTGTGCGGAGATCGTTACTGAGGTAAACTCAACTTTATTGCCCTGCTGCTGAGATGAGGCACTATGCTGTTACTGTATTGGATGCAGAGAAATGACAGAAGCAAGCACTCTGAAGACAAGTTGTTCAATTTTTTCTTTATATTTTCAACTGGGATTCCTCTACACACAATTCAGGACAAGCCAGGTTTCCCTAGATTCCCACTGAATTACACCTACCTGCTATAGTTTTCCATTCACCTCTTCCCCAGCCCCTCTCTGGTGGAGACTCTTTTTGGAGTCAGTGATGGTTTTCGGGTAAGTCAGCAGGAAGCTCCTGCTAACTCAGAGTGAAATGCATCCCTTATGGAGCTCAGTCCATAAATACCATAAATAAGACTAGGGCATGAGAGCTCGAGTCTCCTACTGGGCAAGCCCCCTTCCTTAAGCACGTAGTAGGGCCCTACCAAATGTATGGTCCATTTTGGTTAATTTCACAATCATCAAATTTTAAAAAAACATACATGCCACGATTTCAGCAATTTAAATCTGAAACTTTACAGTGTTGTAGTTGTAAGGGTCCTGACCCAAACAAGAGTTTGGGGAGGTTGCAAAGTTGCTGTAGAGAAGGTTATAGTACTACTACCCTTACTTCTGTGCTGTTACTGGCAGCAGCACTGCCATCAGAGCTGGGCGGCTAGAGAGTAGCAGCTGTTGGCTGGGAGCCCCCCTCTGAAGGCATAGCTGCTGCCAGCAGCAATGCACAAGAAAGGATGGCATAGTATGGCATTGCCACCTTTCTGCCAACCAGCTTATAGAAATAAGGGTAGTAATAGAGTGACCCCTTCCCCTAAAATAACCATGCGACTCTCCTGCAACTCCCTTTTGGGTCAGGACCCCCAATTTAAGAAATGCTCGTCTCCGCTGTGAAATGTGTATAATACTCTTTAAAAGCATATAAAAGACCAGATTTCATGGCCTGTGACGTGTTTTGCATGGCTGTGAATTTGGTAGGGGCCTACAGATATCTATTTTACTATGAGAGAAGGATGTTAGCGTGTACTCATTTACATGATTAACTGATAAGCCCAAGATTACCAGTTAATCTTAATGGTTACATGCCCATCCCCACTGCTTCTGTATCAGAGGCAGCAAGGAGGTAGGAGCCAGTGCCCACGGGGAACTGGCTTTTAGGCCAACACTCTGCATCCCAGCTCCTGGAGCCGCCTGCTCCACCCTCCAGCAGGGTAGGGGGAAGGAGAGCTCCTCATGAGCACCAGCTCCTGCCTTCCCCCATGAGTAAATATGTAACTGCTAAAAATGTCAGCAGTTACACGTTTACACAACTACACGATTTTTAACATCCCTACTATAAGACACTAGCCCTTGAGGAGCAGAACCTGCTGAATCATTTCATCAGGTTACACTGGGGCTGAGTTATTCATTTTCAAAGGGAGAGCAAAAGCCAGCATGTGTCTTGTGCTGTAGTACAGGGCTTGAACTATAGATTCCGCCCCCCCAACAGTCAGTCTCAGACAGGTGGAACTGTGTTCTACTACATTCCAGATAAAGGGATAGGCCACAGGAAAACAGAAAGTTAAAATTTCACTGTTCAGTTCTAAAATCAATCTCTCATGAGCCAATGATGAATGGACGGAACCGGAAATCCAGCACTGTGCCCTTCAGCACACAATCAATCACAACTTAATTGAGTCCTGAGCTCTAGAGGAGTCAAGCACCCTATATTGTGAACACATTCCTGTGCTTCCACCTTTGCCTCCACCGCACACATCATGCCGGAGAAACACGCAAATTTGAGGTCTAGGGTTGCCAGATGTCTGGTATAGAACAGGACAGTCCGGTATTTTCACCTCCGGTCCGGGAAAAAAAATTCAGAAAATACCGGACACCTAAAATGTCTGGTATTTTCTGATTTCTTCCCGGCCAGGAGGCAAAAATCCCGGGTGCTTACCAGGTTCTGCAGGGGAGCTGTCTGGCCCGGTGCAGGGAGGCAAGATGCCGGGCGGCTGCTGGCAGCCTGTTATGGCCAAAAAGCCTCAAAAGCAAAGCATTTCTTAAAGGGGCCATGCTGTTTTTTTTTTTTGCTTAACAACTCTCCAGGTCCTTTTTTTTTTTCCCCTGTATTTTTTAAGAAACCATCTGGCAACCCTAGCTGTGTATTGCTGTTGATAATGGGTCAGACCCTCACCTGGGAGAAACGGGTGCAGGCTAGGGTTGCCAGGTGTCCGGTTTTCACCTGGACTGTCCATTATTTAGGTCCCCCGGCCAGTTAAAAAAAACCACCACAGAACCGCCCCCCCCCCCGCCCCCGAAAATACCGGACATGTAAAATGTCCAGTATTTCCTGTTTCCCTCGCATCTGGTGGGGGTGAGGCGCGCGGGACCATTTAAAGGCCTTTTTTTTTTGCTTAACAACTTTGGTCTCTTCCCCCCTCCCCTTCCCCCCCCCCAACAGAATTTTTTCCCAGGTGTTTTTTTGGGGGGGGGGGTGTTCAGTATTTTTTGTTAAACCATCTGGCAACCCTATTGAGATGGGTGTGGGATGGGGAAGTCCCTTATTTGTCCAAAACACTATCCCATCATAAACACTGCCATAAGAAAGACTAGGAAGAGAAGAAAATGGCTTGTATTGGTGTCTTCAATGAAAAATTCAGACCAGCAACATACTGGGAAAGGACAAGTGATATCAGATAGTTAAATGCTCAGAGCTCCACCAGAGGTGACTGCGTGCAAGATAGCAGTTTTGGCAAAGTAAGGCGTCACACAGTGCACACATGAAATAAGCAGACAGCATATTATTCTCAGCTCATCCAGGATGAAAGCTGTGAAAGGAATAGAACAGAAGAATATGTATCTATGTGGGTGGGGAGGGGAAGAGGGGAGAATGCCAGTAGAAACAAATCATTTCAAGCTTCTTGGAAGATAGTTTTAAAAAAGCAATGGCAGGGAAACGAAAGGAAAACTTGTCAGTGAGTGTCCCTCAGAGTGAAAATGAAACAAACCGTTCCTATTTACTGCGAGGTGCTGGAATGTGACCTTAATCACCCTCTATCACTCATACAGCTCATACAGTTAGTGGCCAGCTGTATCTCACACCACTACACCAGTGGGTCTGACACTGAAGAGGAATTTGGGAAAAAATACACCATGAGAATAAATTAAGACAGGATTTAACAACTGCAGAAGATTCCCAGGCTAGCTAACTTCCTATAGAGATCATATGCCTCATTTGAGGATGGAAACTGAACATCCTTAATATTCCCCTCAAGCAATCAAATCCACACATCTCTGATGAAGTGCTAGTGACATGGCAACAAGGACTTAAAACAACATTGGGGAAGAGGAAAGCTTATGGTCTGCTGTTTAAGCACCAGCTCCATTTTGCTGAGTGACTATGCTGAATGCTTTGCGTATATCTTGCCTCAGGAGCCCATGGAGTTTTCTGGGGGCAGATAGACAGAGAATACTCACTAGAGATCCACTTTGAAAGGTCTCTCAAGAGACTTCTTCCCATTTAGGAAGACGGTAAGTTATGCTAACTGTGCCACAACACTGTTTCCATTACAACTGGCACCCCAGACCCTTGGACATTCTACTTCCAATGGGTAACAGTGCAGAGACACACTATGTATTCTACATCTATGTGGGCATGCTAAATGCCATGGTCATGCAAGAGCTTAATGATAATGTTCAGGGGCGGCCCGTGAGCCTAGGCAGACTAGGCGGTCGCCTAGGGTGCCGCCGAGCTGGGCACCCGATGACGACGTCACGGGGCACCCGGGCGCCCCATGATTACGTCACGGCCATTGACGGCCATGCAGGCGGGGGCATCGATCACGCCTTCTGCCTGGGGCGCCAGCTGCCGCAGCCGGCCTCGGGCCGCTCCTGATAACATTTCTCCAATACTGACTCAGCTAATCTTGTAAAAAAGGTCCCATGCAGAGGATGAAATTTCATTTGGCTAAGCTCCACTGCAATATCTGGAGAGGTGATTCAGCTGGAATGTGGAACTACTATATTGGCTTAAACTTTATAATGAGACAAGTCTTCCCTGGGAAACAGCAAAAGTGTTGCATGCGATGCACAAGGGGTGAGTGTGAGTGTGAGAGAGAGAGAGAGACCTCTAAAATCAAGAAATGTAACTGTATGTGCTACCCAACCCAGCTTCAGGTGAGCAGAGAGTAGGGAAAATGGGAGAGCCTACGGGACATACCTCATACAAATGCCTTCCTCTTCCAGTGCAGGATTCCCACTTCACTTTTGTCCCTACTCCCTGCACTAACAGCAACGCATCCCACCCCATACCCCGGAAGAGAGAGCTACTCCTTATCCTCAATGTGGTGTTGGGAGCTCTCATGCTGCCCCAATGCTGGGTCAGCTCCTATGGCACCATCTCCAAGTGCTCCAGCACATGAGCAGTGGGTAGACCAGCAGTTAGGGGAGGCTAGCTCCCCTTCCTACCCACCTGGCCCCTCTCCCCTTCTGCTTGTGGTCCCATCCCTACTCTTTCCCTTCTGTCCCCCACTGGAGCCCAGCATTCATCTCCTCTGCTGCTGGACCCTTCTGTCACAGGCCAGAGTCCCCCATCCCCCCCAAGCACGGGATAGGCAGGGAGTGTAGAGCTTTCTGAGCCTGTGGCCCAAGTCTTGAAGCGTGCACCACTGCCGAAGCACCCCCACTGCACCAGAGCATCCAGCAGGTGGTGCCACAGCAGCATCCCCAACTGCAGTGCTAGGCAGGGCCCCAGCCCTAGCCTCTCTATTGTGCATCACCTCCCACTCCCCCCAGGAGCAAGCATAAGAGAGTCCTGTTTAAACAACACACATGAAGGCAGGCAACTGAATAGTGACAAAATGTGAGTGCTTATACTCAAATGCTTGAAGTCTATAAATCCTAAGATGGGTGAACCAGAGCGCCTGGCACTAAATGAGGAAACTGATACAATGGGCATCACAAAAACATGGTGGAATGGTGATAATCAATGGGACATGGTAATACCAGGATACAAAATACATATGAATGACAGATTCTACAGTTAAAGAAAAAAAAATCTTAAATGAATCAAACTTTACCACAGAATCTCTATGGACAGAAATTTCATGCTAGAACAATAAAAGTTTAGCAGTAGGAATATACTACTGAGCACCAGGCCAAGACAGTGACTGTGAAATGCTCAAGAAGATTAAAGTGCCTACAAAGGCAAAAAATTCAATAAATGACAACAGATTTCAGCTATCCTTATATTGACTGGACATGTGTCACCTCAGAACAGAATGCAAAGATAACATTGCTAGACATTAAATGACTGGTTTTGGGAGTAGTTTGGCTTGCAACCCACAATGGGAGGCCAATTCTTGATTTAGTCCTAAATGAAGCACAGGATCAGATTGCACCCAACATGATATAGCTGAATCACTTGATAATAGTGACCACCATGTAATTAAATTTGACATCCGTGTCGGGCAAAAAACGCCAGAGAAATGCACTATGGTCCCACTTAATTTCAAAATGGGGAACTATATAAAAATGAGGAAGTTACAATGGAAATTAAAAGAAACAATCACAAAGGCAAAATGCCTGCAAGTAGCATGGACACTATTTAAAAATACCATAATAGAGGGCTCAAACGAAATGTATATCCCCAAACTAAAAAACAAATAGTAAGAGAGCCAAACACAGACTTCCATGATGAAATAGATAAAATAGGTGGCAAGAGGCAAAAAGGCATCCATTAAAATTAGAAGTCAAATCCTAGCGAGGACAACAAAAAGGAACATAAACTCTGTCAAGTCAAGTGTAAAAGCATAATAAGGCAAGCCAAGAAAGAATCTTGATAGCAACTAGCCAAGGACACAAAAACTAACAGCAACTTTTTTTTTTAAACCAGAAACAAGGATGCCTGCCAAACAGGGGCCACTGGACGATGAAAGTGCTAAGAGAATACTTGATGGAGATCAAGCTGTTGCAGAGAAACAAAATTACTTCTTTGCCTCAGTGTTCACCCTACACCTGAGCCATTCCTCTTAGGTGAAGAATCTGAGGAACTGTTCCAGACTGAGTTGTCAATAGAGGTGGTTTTGGAACAAAGCAATAAGTCAATCAGTAATAAGTAGGGATGTTTAAAAGCAGGTAACTGGGTAACCAGGTAACCGCAGAAAATCTCAGTGGCTACATGGAGCACAGGGTAGCAGCTGGCTCCCACCTGCAGCCCCACTCTTCTGGAATGGGGTGGGAACCTGTGTGTAAACATTAATGGTAACAGATAAACCCAGGCTTATTGGTTAATCATTCAAACAATTATACTTTTACATCCCAAGTAATAAGTCACTCAGTATCAGATGGTATTTACCCAAGGGTTCTGAAGGAACTCCAATATGAAATTGCAGAACTGCTAACTGTGATATGTAATCTATTGCTTAAATCAGACTGTATCAGATGACTGGAGGGTAGGTAATATTACATTGATTTTTTTTTTAAAAAAAAGGCTTCAGAGGTGATCCTGGCAGTTATAGCTTAACTTCTGCATGAGGCAAATTGCTTGAAACTATAGTAAAGAACAAATTCGAGCATGGACCTATATTGGGACAAATGCTGTTCAAAATATTCATAAAAATCTGGAAAAAAGGGTGAACAGTGAGGTGGAAAAATGTGCAGATAATAGTAAATTACTCCAGATAGTTAAAGGCAAAGCTGACTAAGAAGAGTTACAAAAGGATCTCAGAAAACTGGATGAGTAAGCAACAAAACGGCAGGTGAAACTTAATGTTGGTAAGTGCAAAGTAATATTTTCCAGAGTGCAGACTTAGCTATACATAGAAAGTGATGAGATTAACGGGCACCAGATTTAAAAAAATATATTTCTTCACACAACACAGTCACCCTTGTTGCCAGGGCATGTTGTGAAGAATATAACTGGGTTCAAAAAGACCTAGATAAGTTCATGAAGAACAGGTTTGTTAAAGCCTATTAGCCAAGATGGGGGACAGCCCCATGCTCCTGGTGATCCTAAATCTCCAACTGCCAGCAGCTGGGACTGGATGAGAGAGGATGGATCATTCAATGAATTGCCCTGTTCTGTTCATTCCCTCTGAAGCCATTGCCAGAGACAGGATACGAGACTAAACGGACTTTTGGTCTTGCCCAATATGACCGTTCTGATGGTCTAAGTGGAATGGTTTCACCATTATGTGTATAGAGAGACTTGCCCTCTAAATTTAAACTTCAGAGGACAGGAAGGCTTTTTGTTCAATTGTGTGAGATTATCAGCCTCACCTGCTCAGGAGGAGGCCATCTGATAAACTATGGTTAGAAATGAGGAATCAAAGGATAACACTATCTGCTAATACAACACAAAATGAAAGAATGCAATACTTTCTGAGCATTTGACTTCAGTTTAGGTGTTTTGGCTAGTCTGCATGCAACAATATCGAGATCTTTTAAAAGTAACACTTACGTTTGAGCTCATGTGTCTGACCACATCCCGAGGGACCACGGAGCGATCCTCAAGCTTCAGCTAGGAGAAGAGAGGAAAATAAACAACTAGGTTTAGTGACCTCAGATAATAGTTGGTGAAAAACTAGGACAAAGTAAGTGAAGCAGTCTATTTAGCTGTCAATACTTCATTGTTCCCGGAATATAGGGTGTTTCAGGAGAGGCTCTCAAAATGCTTTTATAGACACTGGATCATGGGCAGTCGGTGAAGGCAGGGCTAGCGGAGGTAAGCCCTTAGCCCTACCTTCAGCTCCACCCCTTCTGCTAGGCCCCACCCCTCAGGAGGCAGGGCAGTGTGCCACAGTTGTGCTTGCCCTTGCAACCACAGGGAGGGAGGGGAGTGGGCACACGCTTGCCACAGCCTCCCCAGTCCCAGTGGAAGACACTGCACTGCACGGCCTGGCCGAACCCAGCACACCCTCTCAACACGCCCTGCCTCCCTCCCCAGTGTTCCGGGGCTGGAGATGCTGGGCTGGGCTGGGCTGAGTGGAGCACCGGGAAGGGTGGAGGCAGGGCATGCTGCTATGCACAGCCTGGCCTCTCCAGCCCCAGAGCACTCGGGGAGGGAGGAGGGTACACCATGCAGCCAGGCCTGGCCTCCGCAGTCCTGGAGCACCAGGAGGGCAGGCGCTGGGGGTAGCAACACTCCACCCCCAGAACATGTATAGTAGGCGCTCTTGGGGCAGTGTGGGCGGGGCTATGCCTGGCAGTTTGGGAAGGCAGAGCCTTCCCCTGCCTTACATACCCGCCATCCATGCACTGGATTAACCCTCTCAGCACCTTTCAAAGGTAGGCATTATACACATCTGTAGCTCTGCAACATGGCAACTAAGTGTTCTGTCCAAAGTTTTACTGTAAATCACTTGTGCTGCAACGCCAGGAATAGGACACAGAAATCTTGACTCAGTTCCTAATTCTCCCAACCTACATTCAGTGTCCTATGGTGGGGCGGAAGCGGGGGGGCTGGCGACACAGATGAAAGCAGATCACACAGGGCAGTTCCCCTTTGTCCTGCACTATTCATCAGTCAAGCATCATACATGATATCCCAAAATTCTGTGGTAATCCTATTTTGACAAGAGTGTCACATGCAGCTCTTGAAAACCCAAATCTTAACCAGCAAGGCATATGATCTGTATTACTATGCTTTCCATCACAGCAATCACTCCCCTTAAAGCCAGTAAAGTTGAGACATTCTCTAGTCTTGCAGCAAAAAATTTTAGGAGCCATAATCTTAGGATACATTGTTTGTGCCTTTCATTTCACTCAGCAGTCCCATTGTCCAGGCCAGATAACACTCCTGTGTCAGAACACACCATTAAAAACACACACACACACACACACACACACCCACCCACCCACCCCCCACCCCCCCACACACCCACCCAGCCACCCCTTTCAAACTCCAGGCTTCACAAAGCACTTTACAGTAATGAGTTAGAAATTAGTTCCAAAGCAACTGTGGCAGCAAATGGAGCAGCTGAACAACCATTAGATGCTCAGCAATAGCCCACACACAGCCTTGGGCACGAGAACTCACTGAACTGAGATGGAGATGGGCAGCATGGATTGGTGGACTAAATGTAGTCCTAAAACAGGTACTTCTGAATTCTAACCCCAGTTCTGCCAACGATCTGCTATTCATTGTTAGAGCACAATCTCAGTTAAACGAGGGCAATACCAACACTGGCATTACCAAGCCACTGGAAAAACTTGCCAAGTGGTAGTGTGTGGAGTCTCCTTCACTGATAATTTTAAAATCAAGATTGGATGGTTTTCTAAACTATATGTTCTGGAATTATTGTAAGGTGTATTACACAGCCTGAGGAGTACCAGAGGTCAGACAAATGATCTTTTCTAACCTTGGAAGCTATGAATCGCCTTTCCCCATCAACTCCTGTCCCAAAATTCAACACTGCTTCATCAGCATTTGGTAGAAATCCAAGCAATAGCTTGAGGCTTGGATTAGCAATTTAATCAAAAATTTGTAATCCAAGGGCAAGTGCTAGAACCAGATATCCTAGTAAATATGATATTTTATTGAAAACCCATCAAGTAACACACAATTAACTATACTGAGTGGTTAAAGCAGGGGGTCTAGGAATCAGAACTCCAGGATTTTTCTCTCTCAGTTCTACCATTATATCTCTCTTTGAGCATGTTAGTTTCTGATGCCCGTTTGTGATATTTACTTCTCCTTCTAGGGATATTAAATTTAGATTAACTGGCTAGCCTAATAGTTGATGTAATTAGCATTGACTATTCGATCAGTAGATAAGCCTCCACCTTTGTAGCAACAGCCCTGTGGCTGTTGCTACACTTCCAAGGAGAAAGCGTTGCGGGGGACATGGGGACAGCAGGGAGCTCAAGCAGTCTCCCACTGTCCCTGTGCTCCCTTGCAGCATTTCAAAGCAGCAGCGCAGCATGGAGACCAGGGTCAGCTGGGGACTCAGAATTCCCAGGTGACCCCAGGCTCAATGTGGCGCTGCTGCTTTGAAGCGCCGTGGGGAGCCCAGGGCCAGCTGAGAGTCCAGTCTCTGGCTGGCTCCTGGCTTCATGCGGTGTTTCAAAGCGGCAGACCCCGGGCTCCACACAGTGCTGCCACTTTGAAACACTACGTGCAGCCCAGGCCAGCTGCCCGGGCTGTACATGGCACTTCAAAGCGGCAGCGTCGCGTGGAGCCCAGATGCTGCCACTCTGAAGCACCCCTTTCCCTCCCCCTGCCCTTGTTGCCTTTTTCTGATAGAGGCAGCCAGGGAGGAAGGGAAGCGACTAGTCAACTAGCATGTTGACGATCTGATAAGCATTTGCCTATCGGATAGTCAATTAGTCGACTAGACATTCACAACCCTATTGCCTTCCCCAACTCTCAGGAGTATTGAGGGATTAAGTTTTTGTAAAGCGGTTACAAATTTTTCAGTGAAAAGGTATTAAACATACATAGTTATTTTAACAAACCAACCACAGGTAATTACAGTATTTACATCCCAATAGTCAACCATAAACTGCACTATGACATGCCAAAAAATTAACTTATTCTGATATTCGAAGTGTACCATTTACGCTAATATTGTAATATGCATTAGAGTAATTTAATGGCAATGAGACTGGTGTTAACACATCATAAATTAAACTTTACTTACTAAATCATACTTCGTTACTAGCTACAGTGTCTGGTGGATCCCTAATGGTGACATGGTGATCTTATGTCAAGCAAGAATGACTGTACTTAGGTTTTTTTGGTTTATAATTTATCATATTACAACAAAAAGTTAAGACAAATATTGTTTCCATCCTGCTCCTAATAGGTAACCCACAAAAACTGATGAACAAAGTGGCCTGAATATACACCCTTCCTAGGATTTTTCTTCATTATTCACTTAAACAGAAAGAGCCGCATCCTCAGATCCTTTGTAAAATGCAATGCACTTGAGTTGCTCTCTGGAATTCATCTCCGTTCCTGATTCTTAAACACTTTGCCCTAAGCGAGGCTCGACTCTGTTATACTTTAGTGCAGGCTAGAAGATGCACCCAGTTTGGTTGCCAGGATGAGCTAGCAAAGCAGTGCTACATCTGCGCACAGATGTAGCACTGCTTTGCTAGCTCATCCTGGCAACCAAAGTACAGTCATTCTGGCAGGTGCTAGAATCCTGTCACTATGTTTAGAAATGCTGCCGTTAAACAGAAGGTTACCAAACTGCAGAGAAAACCAAATCAAAGAATATGTTAAAAAAAATTAATGGGATGCCTTTTTGTGAATACCAGATATTCAGCACATTCCAGTTTCCTCTCCTCCTCTATTTGTGCCTGGCAGAGCAATGCTTTCTTCAACTGAAGTGCACCCCTTTGTCAAAATTCTCTCATTTGTTATATTTCTCTTTGAAAATCAATATCGCAATGAGGATTCTGCATTCAAGTCATGGGCCTTGATAATGCCAGTAGGAATCTAAAGTCCCAATTCCTTGAATAGGCACCTGCTTGGTTATTCCTGAATAGCCTGGTACATAGCCATGTCTTTCCACTAGTCAGATGCTTTGGCCCAGACTGACAGCATTATCGTGTAATATACCAGACTTTGAGCTACACAGCAAATCCATAGCCTACAAGGCACAATCCTCATCTTAGCAGGGTTGTCTGTAAGGATGTAAAATCCTGTTTGAAAAGTTAACTGGTAAACATTATGTTTCAATGGGATCCTGTGAAGCAGCCCCTGCCTGCGGTGCAGCGGGCCCACTTGGACTGGAGTAGCCTCCTATCTATGTGGCAGATTAACCAGTTACCCAGTTAAGCATCACTGGATAAGGGTGACATGTACCTGGTAACTGGTTCAGGGGCGGCAGATTTGTATAATTTTTGGTGATGCCCCATTAGCCACACCCCCTGACCCCTGTTAACCATGCCCCGACCCCCATTAGCCACACCCCCTGACCCCCATTAACCAGGCCTCTGGAGGTAACACGGTCGGGGCAAGATGGACACATGACCAGAAGTAAAAGGTGTCGTCACCCCTCTTGAAGGACTTTTCCCACCATCCTCCTACCAACAGGGATTAGTTTGGCCCCCACCAAACCCCCCTCATGCAACTATCCTGCAATTACATTAATCCAATGTGTGTGACATTAGCTCGGGGGCAGAGAGGCTGGGGGAAGTGTTCCCTCTAAGGCTATGTCTACACTCGCAGCTTCTTGCGCAAGTACAGCCGTTCTTGCGCAAGAACCCACAGAGCAGCCACACGGCCCGCCTGGTCTTGCACAAGGAAATTTACAGTACGACGTGGTAAGAGAGGGCGTCTTGCGCAAGAGCTATGCTCTCTTCTAACAGGTGTAAGCTCTCCTGCGCAAGAGGGCAGTGTGGATGCTCGGCAGGGATTTATTGCGCAAGAAACCCCCATGGCTAAAATGGCCATTGGAGCTCTCTTGCGCAAGAGAGCATCCACACTGCCATGGCTGCTCTTGTGCAAAAGCACAGCTCGCACATGGCAGCGTGGACATGTTCTTGCGCAAGAAGCCGCCAGCATAGACATAGCCTAAGAGTTTCCTCCCATGAGCAGAATAGATTTTGTGTTGTGCACCTGTACTGAGTTCGTGTGGCTTGTTTGGATGTGCCACTGTGGCACCCAAGTTATTAATAAATATTTTTAAACCTTTACCTTTTCTCTCTGCTGCCATGTCTCCTCCCCTTGCTTCATCAGCTCCCCTGGTGCCTGCTACCCCCCAACTCCTCACCCTCCTCTGCTGTCCTGACTCCTGCCCTTCTCACTGCCCTCAGCCCTCCTGCGACCTGCCCCCCCTCCACCAGCCCTTCTCTCCCCCATGCCCACTCTCCAGTAGCCCCACTCTGATCATGTGAGCTACCCCTCCTTATTCCCTCGTCTAACACCTACCTCTACACACCTGCCCTGCCTCTCTCCTCTGGTGCTGGTCCCTCCCCTGCAGGTGTCTGCCCTTCTGCTTCACCCCCAGAATCCCCTGGCACCTGCACCTTCCCTTAGCCCTGCACCCTCCTGGTGCCTCCCCCTTCCCTTACTGCGCCTGCCCCCTTTGCCCTCTTTTTTCCTGATGCCCACCCCCTCACCGCTCTCTGCCCCTGTTCCCCTCCTGCCCCT
Source organism: Pelochelys cantorii (assembly GCA_032595735.1). Taxonomy (NCBI): domain Eukaryota; kingdom Metazoa; phylum Chordata; order Testudines; family Trionychidae; genus Pelochelys; species Pelochelys cantorii. The sequence goes on from CM064344.1 coordinate 20,644,640, forward strand.
CTGTGCCCTCACACGACTTACTCCATCCCCACCTTTCTCATGCCCACCCCTTCTTTCAAGCCTTCTCCCAGCACCTCCCTCTCCCCCCTCTAGCTCCCAATGCCCTTCCCCTCTCCTCTCCTCTCCCAGCATCACCCTGTCCCCCCTCCCAATGACACCTCCCCTCCTGCCATTTTCCTCATTGTCTGCACTTGGCCCCCTAGCATTTGTCTCGCCTTCACGCTGTCCCTTGGTGCCTTCCCCTTTCTTCCCCCTCCCCCTCCGCACAAGCCCCTTCCTCTCCCACCCCTTCCCTTCCACACAAGCCCCTTCCTCTCCCGCCCCTTCCCCCTAGTTTTCCCCCTCCCCTACCTTCTACCTTCCACTTTGCGGGGCCGGAGTCCGCACTCGGGCCCCGGACTCTGAACCCGGAGCTAGGCCGAGTGGCGCAACGCGGCGCCGAGCAGTTTTAAAGTCCCCGGCCGTGACATCATGTCACGCCCGGGTGTCTCCCCGCTCACCTGGGAATGCCACACATGGCAGCAGCAGCAGCTGGCAGCGCGCGTCGGCAAGGGGGAGCTGACTGAACGCTGCGCACGGCAGGGACAGTCCGGGGCCGAGGGGGACGCTCTGGGGCCGGGGTGGGTGGACGTGAGGGGGCCAGCAGGTGGGGGCCGGGGACCGCTCCAGGCAGGGCCGGGGGAGAGACCCAGCTCCAAATATTGCTGGAGCAGAGCCCCTGGCTCTGAATATTGGTGGAGCATGGGCACCATGAGCCCATATAACTTGCCACCCATAAACTGCTTCACCCTTTACTTCTCTAGTAGTCTGCAACATCTCTTTCCAGGTCAGATGATAAAAAAAAAAAAAAAAAAGAAAAAAGTTAAATACACAGAGTGGGAGGAATACAAATCATCTGGTTGCTGAAAGTGGCGAAACAGCTGATTTCTCATGAAAAAAAAAAAAAAAAACCCACCTTATTCCAGTTTAAAAACTGAGCTGTGTGTTACCATCTGCACAGCTTCTAAAGTACTTACTAGTCTTGGTAGACTACTTAGAATATGCTCGGGCAGTGGTCTCCAATCTTTTTACACCCAAGATCACTTTTTAAATATGACAGAACAAGCCAAGATCTACTGCCCCGCGCCTTTCTTGAAGCCCCGTCCTTTTCTATTCTCCTCCTCTCCATCACTTGCTATCCCCAATCCTTATACTGCTGCTTCCCCCCCCCCCAATTCTTCTGTAGGAAGAGGTTTTTCCAACATTTGGCCTGTCTAGACTGGACCAAATGTCAGAAAACCCCCTTCTTTTGGAAGCCCCCTTATTCCTCATGGAAGGAGGAATATTGGGGTGACCAAAAGAGCATGTTTGCTCTTCCACTAAAAAAAAGCAGAAGAACAAACACATCCCTGAATGCAGAAGAGTTTTTCTGGGATATCTCCAGAATCCTGAAAAACTCCTGCAGTCTAGCCGTACCCTCACTGGGTTGAGACCGGATGTGTAGGCTCTGGGGTGGGAATGAGGGATTTGGGTGTGGGAAGGGGTGAGAGGTACAAGCTTGGGGAGGAAATCTGGATGCAGGAGGAGGTGGAGAGGGGGACGCTGGCTCGAGGAGGGGGCTCCAGGCCGGGCAGTGTTGGGGTACTAAGCAAGTCACAGGCTTGTGGATGTGACGGTGCAGGAATTTGGGTTGGGGTATGAGAGGGGCTCAGGGCAGGGGGTTCCAGTGTATGATAAGCTCAGGTCTGGGGGAAAGGGGAGTGCAGGAGTGGTTGTGGCCAGATGGGGGCTTCGCCCCAATTGGGGGTTTGTTGGCCAGGCTTCATTTTTAAATAAAATACTATGTCAAACACAAAAAGTTTCTGCATTGTCTTTATTTGAAAAAGGGCAGGGAACCTGTCTTGAGTCAGGGGTCACTGACCCACAGAAGTGTCAGTTGGGAGCAGGGGACATGGTACTAGGGAAGGGAAGGGAACAGGGTGCAAGTGGGGGCAGGGTTCTGCAGCTGGGGGCAGGGGCGAGGGAACAGGGTGCCGGGAAGGCAGGGGACAGGTTTCTACAGCAGGGGAGAGGGTGCCAGTGGGGACAGAGTTCTGTGGCTGAGGGCAGGGGAGAGGAAACAGGGTGTCAGGAGGACATGTTTCTGCAGCGGGGGCAGGGGGTCAGCGGGGGATAGGTTTCTGCAGAGAAGGGAAGAGGGCCGGGGGCGACAGGTTTCTGCAGCGGGGGACAGGTTGGAGGGGGGCAGGAGGGCGGGGGACAAGGTTCAGGGGCGGGGGGCAGGAACAGGGTTCGGGGGCGGGGTGCCAGTGGGGTCAGGGAGTCCCCTACACCAGCCTCTGAGGGAAGCCTCCGTTGCACGCTCCCTCCGGGCCCAACCACGGAGCAGGGAAGCCAGCGCATGCGACCCCTTGGGGCCGACTCCCTCCTACCACAGAGAAGGGAAAGCTTCTGGGGACTTACCTGGTAAGTTCCTGGAACGCCAGGGAGCTAGGGCAAGGCAACAGCTAGTGCATTTCCAGAACCCCCGGAAGTGATGCGCAGTTGTAGGACTTCAGTCCGCCCCGCGGGAAGCTGCCACTACCTCCATTGTTGCTCGAGGTAGGTAGTGGGGCTTCTTGGGGGTGGGGGGAAATGGGGGTCCCAGAACACCTCGCGATCCACTGGTCGAAGCCTCGGGATCGACCAGTCGATCACAATCAACTGGTTGGTGACCACGGTGCTAGGGTTAAATTCTCATTGTGATGCATGGGGATTTAACCACTTAACTCAATAAAGCTAATGAGATTTCCTCTCAGACAGCCATACTCTATGTTAATAGATCAAAGGAGAGCAATTTGCTTCGATGATTCAGAATAGCCAGAAGTGCCAAGAATTGCATCAGGTAAAGTAGTGATCTATTATGAAGCCATAAATTGCAAATACTTCCTTAAAAGAAATGCTACTGAGATTGTTTTTTGAACAACTAGCTCTGTTGGTACTCAAACAAAATAACCAGTGTGTTTATTTTATACACAAAAGTTCTCTGAAACAGGGCACTCATCTGCTTAAAATCAACAAGTGCCTAAATTTTGAACAGAACTCAATTTTCAAGCTATTGCTATGGTTACGCTTGGAATTTAACCAACAAAATGAGACACTTTCTATATTTGCATGGATGGAGTTTAAGTAGTCACTAGCTATCCAATCAATACACAGGAGGAAATGCATGCATGTGCCCCCTAAATACACACACACACACACACACACACACACACACACACACCACACACGACATTTGCCTTTTCACCTCTTGGAGCACCGACAGTATATTTTAACTTCATAGTTTCCACAGGGATAAAGTAAAGTATTTCTGCATAAAAAAAGAATCATGAAGAGTGGCAGCTGCAAAACAATTGTTCACTATAAACAGGAAACTGTCACATGAGAATACTGAATAGTCTGTTCTCTGCTCAGGATGAAGTGAGAGATGGAAGCTTGAGAACAAAATTAACCTGGAGAAACAAAACAGTATTAAGAACAAATGGATCTCATGTGAAGCAAGCTGGGTTTTTTTGGTTTCTAACGGACTGTATCTGTATCACAAAAAGGCACCACAACTGGCTGCACCTCTTGTAGGCTCAGATAAGGAGCCACTGACCAATCCAGGGGAGTCCTGGAGACTGAACTCCCCTTACAGAATCAGAGATTTCAGAGGAAAAACTTAAACAACAAATAGACTAGTAGCACCTTAAAGACTAACAAAACATGTAGATGGTATCATGGGCTTTCGTGGGCACAACCCACTTCTTCAGATGACTGGAGTATTAGTAGTCCAGATCCAAAAATAAATAAGGGAAGGGGAGGTGGGGGCGGGGAAAAGGGGGGGGGGGAAAAGAGACAGTGAGTAGATGGTTCAAATACTTACAAGAGGCTGATAAGAACAATTAGGACCTCCATTGTTTGGCTCCCACGCTACCTTCCACATCCTAATGACTTAACCAACCAGCCAAACAATGGAGGTCCTAATTGTTCTTATCAGCCTCTTGTAAGTATTTGAACCATCTACTCACTGTCCCTCTATTTTTTTTCTCCTTTCCCCCCTCCTTTTTTCTTTTTTTCCCCTCTCTCCCCCCCTTCCCTTATTTATTTTTGGATCTGGATTTCTAATACTCCAGTCATCTGAAGAAGTGGGTTGTGTCCACGAAAGCCCATACCACCATCTACATGTTTTATTAGTCCTTAAGGTGCACTAGACTCTTCTTTGTTTTTTCAATTAGGCTACGTCTACACTACAAGGTTTTTACGCAAAAACCCGCAGAATGTCCACACCTCAAGCGTGCTTTTGCACAAAGAAATAGACAGTAAAAGAGCAGAACAGAGGGCTTTTTGCGGGGTAGGTAAAACTCCTTCTACGAGGCATAATTCCTTTTTTGCGCTACAGCTGTTGCACAAAAAGGCACGTGTGGACGCTCTGCAGGGGTTTCTTGCGCCAATACAGCCTATCCAAAAAAGCACTCTGTGAACGGCCATCAGAGCTTTCTTGTGCAAGAGCGTCCAGGCAGTGTGGATGCTCTCTTGCGCAACAGCGCATTGCAAGCGATGCACTTTGAGGTGTGGATGCGCTGTTGCGCAAGAAGTTTTTGCGCAAAAACTCTTGCGCAAAAGGCTTCTTGCGCAAGAAGCCTGTAGTGTAGACGTAGCCTTACAGACCAACTTGGCTACCCCTCTGAAGGTTTCAGAGGGGTAGCCATGTTAGTTTGAGGTGCCACAAGATTCCTTGTTGTTTCTACCCTTATAGAGATACTCTCTAATTTAGGAGTCTGGAAACTACCAGGGATGACAACAAGATAACTCATCCTTGACACTACCCAAGCTGAGACTTCAGCCCCAAAGGCTGTCAATCACAAAATTCACTTAAACATAATATGCAGTTAGCATGTACAAGGACTGTGCTGCAATAAAAAGATGGGGAGAAAATAATCAGTCTTGATTATACCCACAAGTTAGTGGTAGGGATGTTAGGTAGCAGGTAATAGAATAGTCGACTAACCGCATGTCACAGAGTGTCGGGGAGTCACCGGACTCTGCACCTCCATCTGCAGCCAGATGCGACTCACAGCCAGCAGGTAGAACAGAAGGTTTATTGATTTGCAGGGACACAGCATAGCACGGGATCACTGTTAACACTGGAACGAAGAGCATTCAGCACCATTCCACTTGAGGAGCAGGAAGCCAGGTTCCTTTTCCTTCTTTCCTGCTCTAACCCTCTTCTCTCACCCTAAAACCAAAGAGACTGCACCATCCCCCCAGAACCTAGCCCCCAGCCTGGTATCAGCCCCGCCTCTCTTTGTTCCCTTTCCTGGGCCTAAAGTGTTATCTACTGTCACCTGGCCCTCAGACATGAGAGGCTGCACATTCTTCCCCAGCGAATCATGACCAGCCTCCCCTTCCTCTTCTAGATAGTGTTGCAAAGCCCAGGGAAACTGAGGCACACACACACAGTCATTACAGAACAGCACAGCAGAACCACATACAACCCCACAAGGCAAAAAGAGTGAATACAGAGGCAAACAGAATTAATACAGTTCCTGCTACATCACACCGCATGAATTCTTAGTGGTCAGTTGATTATTCTATAGTCCCCAGCGGTGAGACCAGCAGCCAGGGCACTCTGGCCCCACTCCCAGGGAGCTCCCTGCCACCAGAGGCAGCAGCACAGGGTGCCAGGTGGGAGCTGGTCCTCAAGGGGAACCAGTTTAAAAACCAGCTCCCCTCATGGACCGGCTGCGAGTGGCAGCAGCCCCTGGCCATGGGGGGGTCCCAGCTCCCTGCAGACTTAGGCTGCTGGGGGGGAGGAATAGAGGAGGGTGAAGCTGTCTGCGGAGAGCCGGGGCCCACCGTAGGCAGAGGCTGTTTCGCAGTAGCCTCCCGTGACTACCTCCCAAGCCCAAGTGACTACCTCTCCTGATAGAGACAACAGCATAGTGGGATAGGGCAGGCAGCACCACAGAGGTGGTGCTGAGGGGAACCAGCTTTTAAGCTGCTCCACCCAGCACCCACTCCTGCTTCCCCCCTCCTTGCTGCCCCTGATACAGAGGCAGCTGGGGCGGGGGGAGGGGGGGGCGGGGAGAAAGAATGCAAGTTGTCAACTAGATTAGCCAATAAGCCTAGGCTTATTGGTTAATTGTCTAGTCAACTACTCATTGACATCCCTAGTTAGTGTAGGAATATGAATATTTTATTATTAACAGACTTACTGGGCATTACCTGAGTCCTTCAAGGTAGGTGACTGGTGGTGTGAGGGGGGTGCAACAGACAGGGCAGGTTTTTGGGGATGGTGGGGAAGGGCAGAAAGCTGGGGGTGAGGGGTGTGTGCAACAGGGCTGGAGGCGAGGAAGGTCTCAGGTCGAGGGGGTCTCATTCGGCATAGGCCTTCCCTCCCCCAATTGCTCCTGGCTTCCAGGGGCCTTTTTTTACTCCCACCCTTTCCAGTGCTGTGGCCAAGAACTGGGAGGGTGGGAAGGGTTGGGGGAGGGGGGGGAAGGGTACTTCTAACTGGTACGCTAGCAGGCAAGATGACAGCACCCCAGCTCTATTGGCCACTCCCTTGGTAGTATGGCTGCTCCCAGTGGACACTCTGCCAGAGAGCTCTCCCCTACAGACTCACTGCCCCTACTGGATACTCTCCTACTGCATCTCTAAACAGCAGCCCCTCCCTTCGCACGTTATGGAAAACTGTTCTTTTCCAGGATCTTCTGGTTGTCCGGACACAACCAAACTCTGACCTTGCTTTAAGATAGGAAAAGAGGAAGTTGCATATCAAATTTGGTGGCCTTAGCTCTCACCATTTAGGAAGAATTCTTGAACAAACGGACTTGTGAACACACACACACTTTAATTCCGGGGTGGGCCAGATACCTCTTGTGGGCCAGATTCAGCCCACAGACCACCCTGCCAGGACCCTCAGACAAACAGCAGCCATTGTTTTAAGTGCAGGGCTGTACCAGGTGACTCTCTGCTCTGGAGGGTGGGGGAGGCTTCATGTGATCTCCCCGCCCCCAGCCCAATCCTCAGCTGCTATTGGCCAGAAACAGCCAGCCAATGGGAGCTGAGAGATTGGCTTCGGGGATTCGCATCCCGGAGCTGAGAGCCACGTGGAGGGAGCAGCCACAGTTTCAAGCAGTCTGGGGCTGCAGCAGGCAGGGAGCCCAGCCTCCCTTAGGGGGTGCTTCAGGGCTGCTGGCAGGAGACACTTAGGTAAGCGCCTCCTAGCCAAAGCTTGCCCCTGGCATCCCTGCCCCTCCCGCACCCCCAACTCCCTCCCCCCGGTCACCATCCAAACCCTCAGCACCCCCTGTCCCACATTACAACTCCCTCCCAGACCCTATAGCCCTCCTACAGGCCAGAATTCTCTCCTACACTCAGACCCCTTTCCCAGACTCTGCACCCAAATCCCCTGCCCCAGGTCACAACCCCATCCTTCACCCAAATTCCCTATCAGGCCTCACACCATCTCCTGCACCCCCGTCCCTTACCCCATGCACCCTTATGCACCATCTTAGACCCTGCACCTCCTCCACAGAAAAATGCAGCCCTTGACCATTTTCCAAATCTTGGCATGGCCCCCCACCAAAAATGATTGTCCACCTCTGGTCTAATAGAGATATAGAAGATATGAAATGAGAATTAACCCTGGGAATACAAATGTTAAAATGGAGGAGCAGCAGTGAGAACAGAGTAAAGAAGATACTTCTTTAGTGCCTAAGAGCAGATGGCAGCCTTCATAAAAAGAAAATGCAAGTCATGTTCCTCCCCCACCTGAGAAGCAAAGCAGAGACTATCTGCTTTTGGCAAAAACTAAAAAAATATACCGTAACAAAACAGTTATATTCATAGGTTCTTCTCATCTGACTTGTATCTTACTGCAAGTATTTCTACTGGTATGCTCTGAAGAGCAACTGAGGCTCAGAGTAAATGATATCAAGGATGCTAGCAAGCCAATTTCTGACCGAGCCGGGCCTGATGTCAAGCTCTATTTTTTTCCCATTCATGTGGCTTAACGCTTTGTACCACTCCTACTCCATCACCATGTGTCGTGGCCACTTTCAAGTCACTGTATTCCTGCTAAATTCATGTAAATCTTGCTCAGACACTTACAGAAAAGGTGGACAAGTATGGTGGTTTTTTTTTTGCGGGGGGGGGGGGGGGGGGGAGATAAACTTTCACAATTACTTAGTGAAATGAAAGAGGAGAGAAAGAATCAAGTTTATTTAGAATTTACAATTATTTCAGAAACTCCTTTTCCACGACAAATGTGAGGTTAAATGAGGATAAATTAGCTTTATTGTGCCATCATCCATTTCAAGCCTCAGCTTTATTTACCAACATATGGACAATCCTGCCCTGACCCCGGGAGAGGCCTCCTGGATTGTCTGTTGACTTTTCCTAGCTCTAGTTTACATGGTTTTAGTCTCCTCCCAGAAAGTTTTCCTGCATGGAATGAAGATCTTAGCAAATCACCACACTATACCCTATCAAAATTAAAAATGAATGCAACTCCTTTAGATGTCCCTCAAGGTCACTGTCCCAGTTGAAAATATCCAGCAATCCTCATGTTTCATTTTTATTTAAGGGGTATCACATATTCAGCACCTCTGAAGTTGCCATGGAAACCTGTAGCTCCACGGTTTTGGGGCAGGGATCAAGTTAGCAGAGAAGATTTGGGAAACAGTCTACTGCAGCAACAGGTAATGAATATTGCATCACTCTCCCTGGTAACACCAGAAAATGAGGACCCTGAATCTGCCCTATGCTGCCTCGTTCATTCTTTCAGCACCCCCATTCTTCAACTCTCTCTTGCCCCTGCCACTTTTCATTTAATGCCATTCCCCAAAAAGGGTGCCTTTTCCTGCAGTTACAATTCATGAAAGCCAAGGGGCATATCCTAAAAGCAGTGCTTCCTTCCCAGGTAGGCAGCTACTCTGATAGCCAGCTCTGAAGCTATTCAAGAGAACTGAGCCTCTGGTTCCTTGCTGGGGATGTGCTACAGGGTTATCAAAGCAACTTTCAGAAATAAATACCCCCCATTTTCAATCTGCTGCCCTTCCAAAAAATCCTTACTGTGATTCCAGGACCCACTGAAACACATGCATTTCCACCCCTTTCTTTCAACCTTACCCCCAGAAAATGATCCTCCCATATGTCTTAATTCAGAACATTACTATTCTAAAATGTGTGTATGTCACCAACTGCGGTAAAGATAGGTCTCTACTTGACATGACCAGCAGCCTTCTTGTGTATGGACTTAGCATAACCGAAAAACATGTTACATTTAGCCACCATAAACTGAAAACAAAAACTAGAATCAGGAGAATTTGGCCTTGACACAGGCAGACAGATAGAAAAATATCAGCTGTAGCATTACTAATAGGAACAGTTATATTCACATCATGAGAATGAGAGAGTATGGACAAGCTAGCCTCAAGTTTCTGCTTCTTCCTGATAAAAAGTACAAGGTTTTGCCATAGCAAATGTATTCCATTAATGAAGCATAAAGGTAAGTAGACCTTGATAAGTTTTTAACAACTTTGAAAAAACACAAACACTAATGAGCATGCAGTCTTAAGTGTGTGCATTGTTGTATAATGAGTAATTTGCTAGTGCTTTTGTATAGCTAAGCTTTGAGTAAAATAGTTTGTTATGACATAGATAAGATAAATCTTAATTTTAACTATATAATGAGGGTCAGAAAATGAGCTGTAGCCCAAAGCTCAACACCAAAGCAGCAAGGATTTTTAACTCTTACACAACTAGACTGCGTGGAAGCCGGAGCCCCAGATGAGATCGGATCCTGACTAACAGGAGACATCCGTCTGCATTATTAGGAGTGGTGAGCATTAGATGCTTACTGTGTGGGATTCTGTCCATTAGTTCTTGATTGCTAATAAATACACACACATGTTTAAGAATACTTAGTGTGATAAAGGCTCTTTTATTGAGACAAGGTCCCATAAACCCCTAAAGGGCCTACAACTGAGCATGTAACAATGCTTGAATATAAGTGGTCTTGGGTTTGTATCTTTGGGCTAAGATGGAAAGAGAGGTTAGCGTCACTAACACACTGTCTTGAGGGAATGGATGGTTGTGTATTTGGGGAAGGGGGCTTATGGAGGAAAGCTAAACTAGACCATTGGAAAGAACAAACACTGCCTGAAACTGGAATCTTATAACCTGATGGATCTGAAAATGAAGGATTGTAATATACAGTGTGAATAATGCTCCCTATTGATTGGTTACAGGCAGTGACACTGAAGTGTAACCCCAGGTGGGTGAGAGTTGAGACAGAGATCCTGCTCTCTTCTGTGGCTGAGCGTGGAGCCACACTAGAACTTCACGTGGTGCCCAGAGCCAGCACACCCATACCAAAGGAGCTCTGCTGAAATTAAATAGATTTACAAAGTGCCCAAGGGACAGCTGTTTTGAACGCATACCCACAAATACATGCCAAGAAAGTGGACATCTACCTGAAAACTGGTCATTGTTTGAGAGTGAGAAACCAACTGCAGAGAACATGCCTCCATTTGTGGCTTAAATTTACAAATGTTAAAAAAAAAAAAGTTGCACAATGACTGGATAATCCACAGCCAGATTTTCAAACTGCATACAGGGGAGTTAGGCACCCCAACTGCCTACCTCCCTTTTATATTATGAAGTTCCCCACCCCCTTAAAATTGGATTGTAATATGGTACAGTTCTGGTTATTAGGCAAGCAGATTCTGAACCAAATCATAGAATCATAAGGCTGGAAGAGACCTCAGGAAGTCATTGAGTCCAGCCCCCTGCCCAAAGCAGGACCAACCCCAACTAAATCATCCCAGCCAGGGCTTTGTCAAGCTGAGACTTAAAAACCTCTATGGATGGAGATTCCACCACCTCCCCAGGTAACCCATTCCAGTACTTCACCACCCTTCCAGTAAAATAGTTTTACCTAATAACCAACCTAGACCTCTCCCACTGTAACTTGAGACCTTTGCTCCTTGTTCTGCCATCTGTCATCACTGAGAACAGCCCCTCTCCATCCTCTTGGAACCTCCCTTCAGGAAGTTGAAGGTTGCTATCAAATCCCCCCTCACTCTTCTCTTCTGCAGACTAAATAAGCCCAAATCCCTCAGACTCTCCTCGAAGGACAAGTGCTCCAGCCCCTTGATCATTTTGGTTGCCCTCCACTGGACCCTCTCCAATGCCGCCACATCCTTTCTATAGTGCAGGGCCCAGAACTGGACACAATACTCCAGATATGGCCTCACTAGTGCCGAATAAAGGTGAATAATCACTTCTCTAGATCTGCTGGCAATGCTCCTTTCAATGCACCCTAATATGCCATTAGCCTTCTTGGCTACAAGGGCACACTGTTGACTCATATCCAGCTTCTCATCCACTGTAATCCCCAGGTCCTTTTCTGCTGAACTGCTACCTAGCCAGTAGGTCTTCAGCCTGTAACAATGCTTGGGATTCTTGCGTCCCAAGTGCAGGACTCTGTACTTGTCCTTGTTGAACCTCATCAGATTTCTTTTGTCCCAATCCTCTAATCTGGGTCACTCTGGACCCTATCCCTACCCTCCAACATATCTACCTCCCCCCCTCTCCCAGCTTAGTATCATCCGCAAACTTGCTGAGGGTGCAATCCATCCCCTCATCCAAGTCATTAATAAAGATGTTTGTGAGCTGGTAGGGCTCTGGGAGGGGCGCCTCCCCCTCAGGGTCAGTGGGCAGCCACTCTGACCCACTACACCCAGTTTAGTCTTTTGGGGAATTACCTACCGGTGGTTTTGGTCTAGAGCCCAGGCCCTTGATCAGGGTGGGCAGCAACTAATAGTTTAGAGCCCCCAAGTCCTTGCTTGGGGCGAGGCAGTAAAAATAAACAGTTCAGAAGCCCAAACCCTTGCTTCAGGACAGGGCGGCAAAGTAAACAGTCAAAGCCTGGCCTTAGTTCAGGGCCAGTGGGGGTGGGGGAAGGAGCAAACAGTTCAAAACAAATAGTCTTAACATGAGAGCCCAGCCGGATCCCCTTGCTCAGGTGAGGGTCCAGTGGATGTAGGCTGCACTTCAGATGCAGCCAAGGGGGGAAGACTGCTACCTGGGTGTGGGGTATCAAGGGGGACACAAGCCCACCCACTCCACTGCATCCCAGCCCAGTGCCCTGGTAGCAGCAGAGCGATCTGCTACTGGGTCAGCGGGGATCCGCTCTGCAACATGCTGACCTGGCTCTGGCTCAGCCAACAGGCAGTCAGCTTTCCCTGGGCTCTTTCCAAACTCTCTCTCATGCTGTACCTGGGACCAGGGCCAATCCTCAGAGCTCCATCACTCCAGAAGCTCTGGCCAGGTAAGCAGTCCATCCAGGCAGTCTGTGAGCTGTGGGCCCAGGCCAGTCCTCAGCTTCCCCAGGTCTAGCTCCTCCAGCAGGTGCGCAGGGGAGACTTCTGGCTGCTTCAATCGCTGGGCCCTCACTGGCCTTTCTGGCAGGCCTTTTATATCTCAGGCCCTGCCTTCTGGTTTCTAGCCAGGTGTTGCCCACCAAGGCTCAAGGAGGGGCTCTTCCCCCTCGGGGTCAATAGGCGGCCACTCCGACCCACTACACACACCCCCCCCTACCCCCCCCCCACCCCACTCTCAACTTCAGCTCCTGTCTATCGGGGCTGGACTCTTGACCCTCCCCCATGCATGACTGGCAATGCAGATTCTTTCTCCATGCTCAGGTGGTGTTGAATCGTGAACGCATATTGTTGTAACGTAAGGTACCACCTCATTATTTGGAAGTTCGTGTCTTTCATAGTATGCAGCCACTTGAGCAGCGCATTGTCTGTCATGAATATGAAGTACTGCCCAGGAGGTAACACCTTAACGCCTCGGTTGCTCATTTAAGGGCCCAGACTTCCTTTTTGATCACAGAATAATTGCGCTCCCTAGAAAATAACTTTCTGCTGATATATAGGACAGGGTGCTCCTCTCCATCTATGGTCTGGGAGAGAATAGCCCCCACTCCTACCTCTGAGGCATCTGTTTGTACCACAAAGGGGTGGTCAAAGTTAGGGCTGAATAGCATCAGTTTGCGGCAGAAGCAGTCTTTAAGGTTCTGGAATGCTGCCTCACATTCTGGTGACCACCGCACCTGTTAGGGATTGTCTTTGGTTAAGAGTAAGGGGAGGGGTGCAGCAATGGCTGCAAATTGGGGGATGAAGCAGCAGCAGTAGCTGGCTAGGCCAAGGAACTGTAGTACCTTCCGCTTTGTCATTGGTACTGGGTAGCTCTGAATAGCGTGGACCTTATCTTTGAGGGGGCGCACGAGGCCTTGTCCCAGCTGGTACCCGAGGTAGGTGGTCTCCCGCCATCCAATTCGGCACTTCTTCGGGTTGGCAATTAGTCCTGCATCCCAAGAGTTTGAAGAACCGCTGCCACCTGGAGGAGATGTTCTTCCCAGTTGCAACTGTAAACGACAACGTCATCCAGGTAGGCGGTGGGCATATTCGGTATGAGCGCTTAGGAGGCCATCCATCATGCACTGCAATGTCGCTGGAGTTCTGTGAAGGCCGAAGGGCATCCGGATGAAGTGGAATAGTCCGGATGGGGTAGTGAAGGCTGTTTTCTCCCAGGACTCCAGCTCTACAGGGATTTGCCAATATCCCTTGGTCAAATCAAGGGTGGTAATATAATTGGCCGTTCCCAGGTGATCTAGGAGCTCTTCGGTTCAGGGCATCAGATAGGTGTCAAACTTGGATATGGCATTTACTTTTCTAAAATCTATACAAAATCGTACGCTCCCATTGGGCTTCGGCACTAGTACTATGGGACTTCGCCATTCACTTTTTGGCCACTCAATGACCCCGAGCTCCAGCATTGCCTAGACCTCTTTTTCTATCGTATCCCGCATCTGTCGAAGCGGAGGCCGGTTCAGCTGTTGGACAACCTGCCCAATGGTTGTTTGAATTGTGTGCATTACCGCCATGGTCCGTCCGGGGAGCATGGTGAAGGTCTTCCGAAAGGTGTCTAGTAGTCAATGGGCTTGCTTTTGCTGACCCTTGGTCAGCGTGTCACCCAGCTGCGGTTGTTCCTCTCTTGTTGAGTCGGGCACCTGGGGCCCTAGTGTGGGTTCCGGTGGGTATCGGATGATCATCAGCCCCTCGCATTCTTTCCATGGCTTCAGGAGGTTCAGGTGGTAGATTTGCTTCTTTTTCTTTCAGTCAGGATGATGTACCTCGTACGTCACTGGACTCACCCAAAATATAACCTCATACGGGCCCTGCCAATGAGCGAGGAGTTTAGACTCCTCGGAAGGGAGGAGAATGAGTACCTGGTCTCCAGGCTCGAAACTCCTTCCCCGGGTTCCCTGATAATATTGCTCTTGGTCCCAGCCCGATCCAATTGCTCCTGTAGCTATACAGTGTAAAACATAGCGGAGCAACCCCTGGTGGGGCCTTCTCCCAGTCTCCTGAATCGAGTCCAACACGCCCCGAGGTTGGTGACCGTAGAGAAGCTCAAAACGGAGAGAACTGGGTCGATGATTGGGGCACTTCTCGGATGGCTCGCAACAAGGAGGGAAGCAGCTGGTCCCACTGCTGCAGTTTAGCTGGGGGAAACTTCCTCAACATCCCCTTTAGTGTTCAATTAAAATGTTCCACTAGGCCATCGGTCTGCAGATGGTATACTGAGGTTTGGAACTTCTCAATGCCCAGGAGAGCACAAACCTGCCGGAGCAACCGGGAAATAAAATTAGTCCCTTTGTCAGTGAGCAGCTCCCGGGGAAGGCCCGCTCTCAAAGACGTTCACCAACTCGGAGGCGATGGTACGGGCCGTGGTGTTCTGCAGCGGGATAGCCTCGGGGAAGCAGGTGGCATAATCCACGAGGACTAGGATATATTTGAACCCCGCTTTGCTTCTCTGGAGTAGGCACACCAGGTCCAGCGCAACCCGCTCGAATGGGGGTACCGACCACAGGCATGGGTATCGGAGAGGCTTACGGAACCAGGGCAACCGCTGCTAACTGGTACTCAATACAGGAGCTGCAATAGTCTTTTACCCCAACCTTTCTTGAGGGAGTACTGGACAACCAGGGTCCCGAGACTGGTTCCCCAGAGGAGATGTGTGAATCTAGGCCAGTCTCGGCCGAGAATGATGGGGTAGGCTGGACCAAAAGAATTGTGACAGGACACACACCAGGGTTTTGTCTTGGTCCAGGTGGCCGGCAGCAGGAATGTCATGGGTGAATAAAACCAGCCCTAGAACTGATCCTTGGGGCACTCCACTTGAAATCGATCGCCAACCTGACATCGAGCCGTTGATCACTACCTGTTGGGCCTGACAATCTCGCCAACTTTCTATCCACCTTACAGTCCATTTATCCAATCCATATTTCCTTAACTTGCTGGCAAGAATATTGTGGGAGACCATATCAAAAGCTTTGCTAAAGTCAAGGTATATCACATCCACCGACTTCGCCATGTCCACAGAGCCAGTTACCTCATCACAGAAGCTAATCAGATTGGTCAGGCATGACTTGTCCTTGATGAATCCATGTTGACTATTCCTGATCACTTTCCCCTCTTCCAAGTGCTTCAAAATGGATTCCTTGGGGATCCCCTCCATGATTTTTCCAGGGACTGAGGTAAGGCTGACTGGTCTGTAGTTCCCTGGATTGTCCTTCCCTTTTTTTTGAAGATGGGCACTACATTTGCCTTTTTCCAATCATCCGGGACCTCTCCTGAACTCCACGAGTTATCAAAGATAATGGCCAAAGGCTCTGCAATGACAGTTGCCAACTCCCTCAGTACCCTTGGATGCATTAAATCCGGATCCATAGATTTGTGTATGTCTAGCTTTTCTAAATAGTTCTTAACGTGTTCTTTCTCCACCAAGGGCTACCCACCTCCTTCCCATACTGTGTTGCCTAGTGCAGTAGTCTGAGAGCTGACCTTGTCTGTGAAGACAGAGGCAAAAAAAGCATTGAGTACTTCAGCTTTTCCCACATCATCTGTCACTAGGTTACCTCTCTCATCCAGTAAGGGCCCCACACCTTCTCTGATCACCCTCTTATTGCTAACATGCCTGTAGAAACTTTCTTCTTACCCTTCACATCTCTTGCTAGCTGCAATTCCAATTGCACTTTTGCCTTCTTGATTACTCCCCTACATTGTCAAGCAGTATATTTATACTCCTCCCTAGTCATCTGTCCAAGTTTCCACTTCTTATAAGCTTTCTTTTTGTGTTTAAGCTCACCAAGGATTTCCCCGGTAAGCCAATCTGGTCGCCTACCATATTTGCTTTTCTTACTGCACATCGGGATGGTTTGTTTCTGTGCCTTCAATAAGGCTTCTTTAAAATACAGCCAGCTCTCCGGGACTCCTTTCCCCTTCATGTTAGCATCCCAGGGGATCCTGCCCATCAGTTCTCTGAGGGAGTCAAAGTCTGCTTTTCTGAAGTCCAGGGTATATTTTGCTGCTCTCCTTTCTTCCTTTAGTCAGGATCCTAAAATCTACCATCTCATGATCACTGCTTTTCAGGTTGCCGCCCACACCTACTTCCCCTACTAGTTCCTCCCTGTTTGTGAACAGCAGGTCAAGCTGTGCATGGCCCCTGGTCGGTTCCTTCAGCACTGGTACCAGGAAGTTATCCCCAACATTCTCCAAATCATATCTAATATTCAGTTTCATACAAGCATGAAGTAGACATTTTTCAGTAAGAACAACCTATAAGACATGCCAATTACAACCAAGTAGTATGAACTGAGTTTTATATTTTAGACATGTAACATTTTCAACGGTCTGCAAAAGGCCTCTCCCGAAGAAACACTCACAAGTTGTTGTACTGGATCAAAGTATAGGTCCATCTGGTTTAGTACATCTGCCTATGGAGGCAGATAACACTCATTACCTCCCAGAAGTCATTTATAAAATAACATAGCGTGGAGAGGAGGAGGGAATTGAGATGAGAGAATCTTATCACTCACTGGTGATCAGCAGACATTATGAAAAAGATTTGAATCGCTAACTTGATAATACTGTCTTTCATGTGCATAGCTACCCATGTTCTAGGATGGTCACTGATACTGATCTTTTAAAACTCCAGCCACACCGTCAGTCTTTGTAATCTCTTGGGATGGAATATTTGACAGGTCACCTACACAGGTCATGAAGAAATATCTGGAATATTTAGATTAATTGCCTTTTAAATTCTCATTCTGGAACAGCCCAGCACAGAGCACATGATTGGTTTAGACTGTACCTGTTGCTGAAGTCCCTTCTTACTCTTCTCTTCAGATTAAATCAAGCTCAACCTTCCCTTTCAACACATTTCCCATAGTGCAGTTACCATTTGTGTGTCCTTTCTCTGGGTCCCTTTAATTGCAACTATTTTGAAGCAAGGCAAACAAGACTGATCAGTACTCTAGATCAGGGCTCTCAACCTTTCCAGAATCCTATACCCCTTTCAGGAGTCAGATTTGCAAGTTATACCTCACTCAAAAATTACTCATGTAATCAAGACACAAAAATACAAAAAAAAAAAAAAAAGTGTCACAGCACACTATTACCAAAAAACTGCTTAATTGTTTATCATACATTTATGAAATTGGAATATAAATATTGTACTTATTTCAGTGTATAGTATATAGAGCATTATATGAAATATTAATACTACTAACTTTGCTAGGCTATATAAAAAGCACTGTTGTAAAACTAGACCAATAGCTAGAGGAGTTGATGTACCACCTGAAGACCTCTATATACCCTCAAGAACCACTGCTCTAGATGGCCACTTTATACTTCTGACAAATGCCGCATTAATTACACTGATATATTTTTTAGTTTCTTTTGAATGTATTCAAATGCCGCAGCCATATATTCTGCTTTATACTTTATTATAGTACAAGTTGAACCCCTCTAGCCTGGCACCCTCAGGACCCGACCAGTGTGGAACCAGAGAATTTGCCAAACCACGGGAGGTCAATATTGTGTAGTAGCATTACCAATACTTCCACTGCTTATTGGGCTCTTAGAAGACATTTAGAGGTAAAGCAGAGCTAAACAACAGCACAGACCAAAATGTAAACAAACTTTGTGAGAGTGCGGGGATCTTGGCCACACCCATGATATGTGGACTTCTGGCTATCTAAAATCATGCTGGTCCTCAGATGTTGCCAGGCCTAGCTAACAGATAACACATGGCTTACCTAAAGCAAAGCTAAGCTGTGAGCAAGAGGCAGGCCCCTGCTCACAGAACTTGGCATGAATAGGGCTGAGTGTGCAAAACACTAATTGGTACTGGTCATAAGTTGAAAGCACATGGTACCACCAAGCTCATTAAAAGAGACCTTCATACCCACTCCTCACAGATACAGACCTGGGTTTAGGAAAGGGTCTAAAATGACAGCATGATGGATAGAGATGATTTAATCAAACCACGAGGTACAGGGTGATGGGTGCTATCTAAGTAGCGTCAGAGGGTGGCAACCTGATACGTCAGCAGTGATGTGTAATTTGTTGTACCTGTATATAAAGTGGTGTCTGGGGGGGGAGAGGGGAACAGTCTTTGTCTGACCTGGGGGCAGTGGCAATTTTCCACTTATTGAGTCTTTCCATTGGTACGGGGTACATCTCTGTTGTGGTTTAGCAGAGTCTACTGAAAACTATTACTGTACTTTGCTTAACAATAAACCTGGCTGGGCGCCTTCAATCCTTATCTGGTTTGTGGTCTTTGGCAGCTCTCTTGGAGTCTACCGTGGAGACTAAGTGCACAAGCAGCCTTCTGGTTATCATTAACCGAGTCAGAGACCTGTGAGGACACCTCAGCAGTAAATCCTGCCCCGCCTCCTGAATAACTGCACCTAGTAGCCTGTGTCAGTCATGAACTAGGACCTTGCTATCCTAGGTGCAATGCAAACATGGAACAAAGTTCCTGACCCAAGGAGCTCACTGTAAGGACTCTCTGTGTTCTGTGCTTGCACAGTGCCTAGCAGCATCATAGTGTCCTGGCCCATGACTGGGACAACTAGAAACTACAGAAATACAAATAGGGAAAGAATTTTTCGCTCCTTTGATCCAAATAATGCCTTTCCCATGCTTTTCACAGTTCAAGAAAGGTTGTGAACTTGTCTGCTCTCTCAAATATCTAATCAAACCATCACATCACATCTCTCTTCTCTATCACAGCAGCTGAGAAGAGAAAGTGTATGTATCAGTTTTTAATTATAAACTGAACACGCTGAGCTCTGCAGCAAGGGAATCAAGCTCTAACATGCACCGTCCCTTATCCAGAGTTGTCAAATGAATTTATTATACCAATAACAAACCATTTACAGGGCACATTAGAAAACAGCGCAAGGTTCATTCTCTGGCCCAAGGAACTTTCAATTTAGGATTCAAGTGAAACCATAAGACAATAATTTTGCTATGGAAGAGCATGCAGTACAAGACAGAAAGGTATACTTGTGTTATTTAAAGGAAGGGAAGAGATTGCTCTTGGCAGACAATAAGCAGGAAAATTTTCCAAGCACAGGGAGCAACACAAAGCATGAAACTGAGAATTGGACTTGATGAAGGAGGGATGACTGAGCAGAGACAGGAGAGAAGGCAGCATCATACATTCAAAAAGGCAGAAAGCCAGATTAAGATTATATATTAACTGTTCCCTTCTGCTCAGAAGACACTTATGAATGTAGATTTCCTAATATAATCTCCCGCCTTTTTCAGTCAGTCAATCTGAAATAACTGAACAAGAATACATGGGCAATACATCGTATGGTTTAAACAATCTAAATAGTCTCTGCCTTTATGGGCTCTACTTGCCCTTCCTCTGAACTGAGTTGGAAGAGTTGTAAACATTGTACAGTTATTAAAAACAACCCAAAAGCATTATCATGTGAACAATAAATACATACTTGCCCAAACCCCACCAGGATGTAGGGGTGGGGCTTGAGACATCACACAAGGTTGGAAGCACAGATCTAAATTGGTATGTGTGACAGATACCTAGGATGAAAGCACATTTCACAAAAAGCAAGGCTTGCAGCCTCGGAACTAAAGAAACATTCAACTATTTTTACGTAGTGACACAAGAAGATCAAGTCGATGGCATGTTGTCTAGAAGACAACAGTGTTTCACAAAGCAAAGGTTTTACTTGCTCCAGTCTAACTTGGAAGCAACACATTTTGAAATTAGCATTGAAGACAAGTCTAGCTGCAAGGTAGAGGCTGTATGCCCATAGTGGATATCCAAGGATAAAAGTAACTTATTTGTAAGATAGTAAAGTCTTTTGGTTAAGACACTTGAATGAGAGTCAGGACTATTCTGTGCCCTGCCACAAATCCAAAGTGTGACCTTGGGCAAGCCTATTAGGGCTGTCTCTGTTTTCCAAAATGGGAAGAGGATTACTTATCCACTTCCAAGGGGTGGGGCTAAGTAACATTAATTCCTGAGGAGTGCTTTAAGATTCCTGGCTGGCACACACTGAAGGCTGGGCAAAGTCACATACCAGTGGTGCTCAGAGTACCAGCTCCAGCCGGAGACAATGAGGTGCCAGGAAAGGTAAACTTCTATCAACAATCAGTCCTGGGTTTTTTTCCCTGTTATTACCACTCTAGCTCATCATCTAGTGAAGTGGGTTTTAGCCACGAAAGCTCATGATACTATATATATTTTTGTTAGTCTCTAAGGTGCCACAGCACTATTTGTCTTTAAAGCTACAGACTAACACAGCTGTCCCTCCAAGATTTATTTTATCAGTGGCACTTCTGAGCCAGAATGTAAAATTGTGTTTACATGTGGGAGCGGGGAGAAGACGACAATACTGTCACAGGGATCCACTTCCTTGTGAGAAGAGAGAACTCAAGATTATGCACCGAAAGAGGATGCTTGAATAGTTGAGACTTAGGCCTAGGGATGTGAATGACTTATTGACTAGTCACGCTCCGCGCCCCCCCCCCCTCCTCCCGCTCCCTCTACCAGAAAAAGGGGGAGCTTCAAAGCAGCAGTGCTACGTGGAGCCTGGGTCAGCTGGGGACCCTAGCCAGGCTCCCCGCAGTGTTTCAAAGCAGCAGCGCCACAGGAAGCCCGGGGTCAGCTGGGGACTCTGAGTCCACAACTGACCCTGGGCTCCCAGTGATGCTGCCGCTTTGAAACACTGCGGAGAGCACTGGCCCCATGCTCCCCACAGTGCTTTCGGCTTTGAAGTGCAGCAAGAGCCCTGGGGCTGTTGCTACACTTCAAAGGTGGAGGAGGCGCCCTTATTGACTAATCAAATAGTCAATGCAAATTTCATCAACTATTCGATTAGCCAATTAATCAAAATTTTACATCCCTACTTAGGCCTAGCCTACACTAAGCACCGCTCCCCATCAATCTAAGATATGCAACTTCAGCTACATGAATAGCACTGAAATCGATGGACTTACCACAGTGTCTTCTATGAGGTAAGATCGGTGGGGGCTTTTCTCCCATCAACTCCGCCTACTCCTATCTTGGTGGAGTACTGGAGTCGATAGAAGAGCACTTGAAGGTTGATTTATCGCAGCTAAACAGACACAATAAAATCGACGGCCAGTGGATCAATCGTTACAGCACTGATCCACCGTGTAGTGAAGACAAGCCCCCAGACAGCTGTATGTGGGACTACATTACAGCAAAGAGCTGGTTACAGAAGGCTTATGCAAAAGGAATCCTATGGGGACTCCTTCAAGAATGCTGTCAGCTATAGAAAAAAACTTCCTCTGGCTGCCTAAGTAGTCCAGCACTGAAGACATTATATGAAAGAAGTCTTCCTTTAATCCTCTCCCTTCTCTGTATTTATATTTCCAAGTGTGGTGGGATATACCATATACAATTAAGTAGCACATAATGGATTTTTAATATACTTTACATATTTTCCTGGAAAGAAAGGATTATAAAAACGATTCATTCTTCTCTAGGAAAACACGGATCCTTTGAAGACCTATTAATTGATATATAGTCTTGCCTCCCCACCCCAAATGGGGGTTTATATATTTTAATTCACACACACATTTTGGGGAGGGTAGACAGTATAGGTTTGGCAGAATTTAACTTTCATAAGTGACAGATAGTATCAATGTTTAAGCATTTTTATTTTTATCAATTTAAATTTCTACCATTACAGGGAATTAGGGGAGAATCAGACAATTTAATGAAAAAAAACACTGAGATTAAAAAAACCTGAAGTTTTATAACCATTAAAACACAAGTTCTCAACATCACGTGTGAAAATACACAAGTAAATAACCTTAAATCAAACTTGGTTCTCAAGCAACATTTTTTTTTAAACACTTTGCCTATCTGCATATTTCAATCAGCAATGAAAATACCTTTTCCCCAGTTTGTGTGTACAGTGGAGCAGATGTTTATTCACATTTTCTAATACAAGTCTAATTCATCCTTCTAAGCATATACAAAGAGAGAATACGTGAAAGCACGAGAACACAAAAGCGCTGTTCTTCATTTGAAAAAACAGGAAGGGGAGATCAACAGCCTAGCCACTAAGCTGCATCAAAAGAGACCTAACAAATCTTTTCCTCTCAAGTGTCCTGCTGCTAGGAGAGAAGAGGTTCAAGAAAAAAAAAGGGGGGGGGGTTTGCCTAAAAGAGAGGAGCAACTGAAATAGTCTCTCTTCTACTCGCTCTCCTTATTCATGGTTCTTTTTAATTCTTAAGACCGGCACTAGATGGCACTATATTACTTAACTAGGATAAAAAAGTCTACTCAAGAATTCCATTCACAGAGAGACAGGAGAAAAATGGCTAGAGAGACAGAAACACTATTTCACCAGTATATGGGTCAGCACTTTTTCCACGGTTAGGCTGCCTCAGCATTACCACAGCAACAGCAAAGCCCAACAAAAATCTAGTCCAAAAAGACTAGAAATCCCAGCCATGACAGACTGGATGGTACCAGAAAACAGGGCCCACAAACCCAGACCAGCTTGGTAATATCATCTTGATTTGAATGGAACTGAAGAACGAAGCTGTAGAAGCCTCAGATCTGGTTCAGATCACTTCTAGACATTAACTCAGGTAAGATAATATTTTTGGCAGTGGATAGAAGGGAGCCGGGGGATAATTTGCAGATATTGTATCAGGAAACATTTCTGGAACAGAAGAGATTTATTCTAAAAAAGACTCTCGTTCGGCCACGAGAGTCGAACACGAGTTGGGGAAAGTTTTCAGCCTCTGGAGACTTGACTCTTTGGATTTGTTACCTTTGCTATTACTTTATGGTTTATAATATCATTCCATCATGGGGTGTGAACAAGTCATTCTTGCAGCACATCCATCCACCTGAAGCAAAAAAGAACTTCGAACACACTCTGGCATCAGAAGAGAGAGAGAAGATACCAGTTATTTTACAATGGCTTCTATCAGTGTGGTGAATTGCCCTAATACCAGCACTCACTTTGCTACCTAAATCTAATCACAAAAATGTCATCTAGCACCTGCCCGTCTGACAAGTGTGTGACATTATTGCAAAGCACAGCAAAGAGATTGATTTCACCTGAACTGATCTACCTCCTGGGACAAGCCAAAGAAAAGCAGTTAACACAAATACTGGATTGCCAGATCAACATGAACAGATATTTAAACCTTTTACTTCAGCTGTGCAGTACGGCTAATTAGGTTTCCTCTAGCTCTCAAAAGGGAGTAAAGCGTGCAATATATAAGTAAGATTTTCTTGCTGTGTGACAAAATATCATCAGACTCTCTGGCTGCGAAAGCGGCCAGAGAGAGGGGGGTTGGTGACTGTAGCCCCCTATCTTTCAAAATAACAAAAGAGGTTAACTTCCTGATGCATGTGTGTACTAGGGGAAGGTAAATTAAACCAAAATATCGCTTTACCATAAACAAAACCTTATTTGTTTCCAACCAAACCCTTTTTCAAAAAAAAATCACAAATAGGGTTTGGGTAAAAACGTGTGAAATGGGCCAATGTTCAGCAATATCATATATATATATATATATGAGAATGAGAGAGAGAGAGGAGACAGACAGATGTCAGGTGAACACTGTGTGGACAGACTGACTGCTAACTTGCAGCAAGAATGCACCTTACAAATGGCTTCGGAGCAGCAAAATGGAGATGTGTCAACTGAAAAATTACCATCTATGCTTTCAAACTGGTTGGCTCACATGCTGCTGCTGTGCCTACCGAAGAGCCATTTAAATTAGTCTCTAATTGTGAGCAATTATTCAAAGGCTGCACAAGCTGCAAACAGCCTATGAGAACAAGTAGTCAGGAGAGAGAGGCAGACTGATCTGGGATACCTTAATGAGGTATAAACCTTCATGTTTACAAGTCTCATTGCTACACATATGTTGCTACTTTAGGAGCAAATCTGTAAAATTACATTGAAAAGACGTAATGAATGGCTTTCTTTTAAAAAACAGTAAATTTACCCATTTTCCTCCCAAACATATCAGGATGAGAAACTATGGAAGTTAGAAATGAGACAAGTCAATTTAGATTAGGTTCCACCCTGTCCATTTCCTGCAGTCTACGCCTGAAGAGTAGGAGAGATATTTTATTAATGAAACCGTTTAAAATTCTGAACACATACAGAGTAAGAATGTTAAGGACTAGTCGACTATCTTATAAGCAAATGCTTATCGGATAGTCAAGTTGACTAGTCGATATCCCCCCTTGCTGCCTCTATCAGATAGATGGGGGGGAGGGGAGAAGAGGAGGTACTTCAAAATGGCAGCACCGCACAGAGCCCACACTCAGGCTCTGTGTGGCTCTGCTGCTTTGAAACGCCATGGCAGCGTTTCAAAAGGGCAGCGCTTCAAAGGGGCACCTCTGCACAACTGATCCTGAGGGCTCTTGTACATTTCAAAGGAAAAATGTGGAAGTGCCTATCCACTACTCGACTAGTAAATTACTCAATATTTAACATCCTTAATCCAGAGCCCTTTGGCCAGGTGGCAGCAATGCCACACCTGTAAGTAAAAGTTTGACATCAAACAGCTTGCGTAATATAGCCTATGGTTCCTTCATCTTTGCTTAGAGCTCCCCTTCCCCCACGAACATCTCTGAACCAACAACTCCCCCAACACACAAAACACTTCCCGACTTCCTTGGTTCTTACCGCTACAAAGAACAAGCCAGCATTTGGTCTAAATAATTTATTTTGGTTTAAATTCTTCAGACACAGAAGTGAACCAAAACTCTGAACTGGTTTGCAGATCAAACCTTTGGTGGGTTGAATCCAAAGAGTTAAAAAAAAAAAAAAATACTGCTTTCAAACCTCCCCACTCAGCAATGTTTGGATCTAGGCTTTTGGTGTTCTTAAAACACCAAGTTCTGACCTGGATGCTAGTCTAGTTGCTAACGTGCCAGGCTAGGATTACCAGTTTTATTTATTTACAAGTACTGTTTTGTGAAGCTGGTGGAACAGAGAGATAAGCAGCAACACTGAGGGGCAATAAATAAAATAGCTCTAGCTGAGACCATAACAAAAGCTGGGTCATGCTACAATCTGCAAAGTCAATACTGGGCAGCAAGAACCTGGGGGCTGACAGTTGCTCCTATAAATTCAATTTCAGAAATGAGGCCATTCCAGGAAATGAATTATCTAGGGAATTATTCTGGGTTCGTATCTCACACCACTGAAGCATATTATCTTACAAAAACGCATTGTACCAACTTGCTGTTCAGTTACATACAAGGACAGCGAAGCGGACAAAACCTGAGGTAAGGCAGAACAATCCACTCAATTAAGTGCCTATGGATCAAGGAAGCTTCTGAGTTACAAACGGACACTTCTGTTTTTATGAGAGTCATCACCTTTTACAACCTAAGAGATAGGCTTAGGGTCATGGTGAAGTCTAGTTTGCCAAGTAGATGTGACACTGGTTCCTACGTTGCCTGATGTGTGCAAAGACAGCAGCTACTGAGGGTCTCTAAGATCCTCCCTCAGATCTCTCCTATTTGTACAATGCCTAGCAAAAAGGGACCCCAAATCCCAAGGGGTGCCCTGTGATGCTACTACAATGTCAATTAACAGCAGCAACGGTGACAAGACAGTTTCCTTCATCAGCAGTTTCCAAAGAGATGTTCTATCAGAGGCTTTCTGCAAAGGTAGCACTGCAGAGGCTGAATTCAAATGCCAACTATTAGGTTAAAACAAACCTTTCATGAATTTTAAAAGAAAATGCCAAGCAAGCTCTGGAATCCTACAGGCAGCAGCTCTCTGAAGCCCAGTGACAATGTGCATACTCAATGCATGCATTTCATTCCCGGATAAATAGAAAGCCACTCCCCTAACTCACACTGCAGCCTCAGTGCGTGAAAGCTACTGGGACAATGCAGCACAATTGCATCATTGCCTGGAAAAACCTCAGCTGCAATTTCTGTTCACTGAAAGTTTCAGCTCTGCTCTCTCACTGCTGAACTGGCTGTTATGAAAGACAAGACAGAAAAAGAAGAGGTGTGTAAGCCATGGGCAGGACCTGTGGACTGTAGCTCAATTGCCCCATACAGCACTTAAACTGTGCAGCCCCCACACTGCTACATTGCTTGGCATTCAGGAGATGTATTCATCATCTGGGAACTGGCTAAGGAAAGATGAAAAAGTTTTTCACAAGTAGCACTTTCATTCATGGTCTCCATCCCACAGCAAGCCATTTGCACTTTTTCTGTTGCGTTGAAGAAAACAGCATTACATTCTCTGCAGTAACGGAGGGAGAGGGAGGTCAAGTAAAGCAGGAACTAGTGACATCAACAATACAATATACCAGTGGTTCTCAGACTGTGGGCAGACACCACAAACTGGGACACGACCAGTATTCCCTGTAAGCTGAGTGTCTGGGCAGCCACTCAGGAGAGATTCAAATGTCGCTCACCCGATTAGCAGAGTGCCCAGTCTCCCAGGGCTGGCAGCAATTTCTATTGGTGGTGCACATCTGCACATAAAAAAATATTCTGCACAGGAATGGAAAAGAGAGGGAAAATTGCTCATGACCCCATTTCAATGGAATTGCCAGGGTTGGCATTAGACTTTCTGGGGCCTGGGGCAGAAGCCCAAGGGCTTCAGCCCTGGGCAATGGGGCCCAGGTTACAGGCTCTAGCTTTATTTCCCCGCACCCCGGGGCAGCAGAGCTCACGTTTCAGCCCCTCTCCTGGCAGTTCAAATTTCAAGGCAATTGAAGCTAAACTGTGTATAGTGTTTGTGGGGTTATTTAATAGAGTTTAATGACAAACACTTCTCCAACACATGCTAACTTATAAAAAAAAAAACCAGCAAGCAAATGGTCTGGTAGCACTTTATAGACTAACAAAACATGTAGATGGTATCATGAACTTTTGTGGGCACAGCCCACTTCTTCAGATGACCGGAGTTATGATTAGGGGATAAGGAAACTCAGAATAAATAGGAGAAGGGAAGGGGAGGGGGGGGGGAAAGAAAGATGTTCTGTCTCCATCCCCCTACCTCTATGCATAAAGTATCAGGAGAAAGGGTGCTAAACCTGAGTAGATAAAGATCAAAAGTCAGTAGATGGATAAGGCAGGAAGGATACTATTCAGAAAGTAATAGGTTCCACCACTCCAAATCTTGATTAAGTCCATAAGTAATTGAACTGAATTTGCATATGAATTGTAATTCCAAGCTTTCCCTGTGGATTTGACTTGAGGAACTGGCCTGTGACAAGACAGCCACCTTCAGATCTGTGAGATTATGGTTAGGTAAACAGAAATGTTCTGCCACTGGCTTCTGAGTATTTTCTTTACGTATATCCGATTTGTGTCCATTGATTCTTTCACGTAGAGAACGTCCAGTTTGACCAATATATATAGTAGAAGGGCACTGTTGGCGTTTGATGGCGTAGATCAAATTACTATTTCTGAGATACCCACCTGGGGAAGTGAAAAAACAAACTGACAGAGCCAAAAAAATACCCAGACATGAACTACTTCGAGAGAAAATAACAGAACTCCTCTTGTTGTTACTTACAGTCCACAACTCAGACCCCTCCAACACATCATACACAATCTACAACCCATCCTGGAAAATGATCCCTCACTCTCAGAGGCCTTGAGAGAAAAACCTATTCTTGCTTACAGACAACCTCCTAATCTGAAACGTATTCTTTCTGATAACCATGCCCCACAACCACATCATAAGCCTCCAGGAACCCGGCCCTGCAACCAGAAAAGATGCCAACTCTGCCCACATCTACACTGACAAATTCATCACTGGAGCAAACAACACTAGCCACAAAATCAAAGGGTCATTTGACTGCTCATCTAGTAATTTGATCTACGCCATCAAATGCCAACAGTGCCCTTCTACTACATATATTGGTCAAACTGGATGTTCTCTACGTGAAAGAATCAATGGACACAAATCGAATATATGTAAAGAAAATACTCAGAAGCCAGTGGCAGAACATTTTTGTTTACCTAACCATAATCTCACAGATCTGAAGGTGGCGGTCTTGTCACAGGCCAGTTCCTCAAGTCAAATCCACAGGGAAAGCTTGGAATTACAATTCATATGCAAATTCAGTTCAATTACTTATGGACTTAATCAAGATTTGGAGTGGTGGAACCTATTACTTTCTGAATAGTATCCTTCCTGCCTTATCCATCTACTGACTTTTGATCTTTATCTACTCAGGCTTAGCACCCTCTCTCCTGATACTTTATGCATAGAGGTAGGGGGATGGAGACAGAACATCTTTCTTCCCCCCCTCCCCCCTTCCCTTCTCCTATTTATTTTGAGTTTCCTTATCCCCTAATCATAACTCCGGTCATCTGAAAAAGTGGGCTGTGCCCACGAAAGCTCATGATACCATCTACATGCATTGTTAGTCTATAAAGTGCTACCAGACCATTTGCTTGCTGGTTTTTTCTGTAACAGACTAACTCGGCTACCCCCTGGAGCATGCTAACTTATGCCAACCTTGTGTTTAGGGTTGCCAGATACTTTAAAAAAATACCGAACACGGTGGGGAAAAAAATTGGTTGAGGGGAAAACACAAAATGGGGGACCAAAGTTGTTGAGCAAAAAAACGGCACAAAAGAAAGGCACTGAGCCTTTAAATCCCCACACTCACCGCTCCCCCCGCCAGACGGGGAATGTCCCAAGCGGCCTTCTGTCAGAGAAAAACAGAAAATACTGGATATTTTACATGTCCGGTATTTTCTGTTTTTTTGTACCGGACAGAAGCCGCAAATAGTGGACTGTCCGGGCCAATACTGGACGCCTGGCAACCCTACTTGTATTATGTCTGTGCACAGTACATGGGAAGAAGGGAACTCCAAACACACATGCATACAATACTGCTAAAGCCGCAGTCTAACAATAGCATTGCCACTTGCAGCTTGTGAGCAATGTGCTCCACAATGAGCGGGTTACTGCGGATTATGTAGTGCTGGGAAGAAGGACCCAAGAATTCGGAGCGCAAGTGGTGTTCTCGTCCATCCTCCCTGTTGAAGGGAAAGGACTGGGCAAGGATCGTCGAATTGAGGAAGTAAATGCGTTGTTGCGCAGGTGGTGTCGCAGAGAGGGCTTTGGTTTCTTCGACCATGGGACTCTGTTCCGGGCACAAGGATTGTTAGGAAGAGATGGGATCCACCTAACGAAGAGAGGAAGGAGCATCTTCGCGGGCAGGCTTGCAAACCTAGTGAGGAGGGCTTTCAACTAGGTTCGTTGGGGGACGGTGACCAACACCCAGAGGGGAGTGGGAAAGTCAGATACCGGGAAAATATGCAAAGAGAAACGAGCAAGAAAGGAGGACCCCTGATTCGAACGGAGAAGATGGGGCAATCAACTGGTTATCTGAGGTGTTTGTACACTAATGCGAGAAGCCTGGGCAACAAACAGGAAGAATTGGAGGCCCTTGCCCAGTCCAAGAAATACGAATTAATTGGGATAACAGAGACTTGGTGGGATGACTCGCATGACTGGAGCGCTGTCATGGAAGCGTATAGACTGTTCAGAAAGAACAGGCAGGGGAGAAAAGGAGGAGTTGCACTATACGTAAGAGAGCACTATGATTGCTCTGAACTCCAGTATATAGAGGGAGAAAAACCTGTTGAGAGTCTATGGGTTAAGTTTAGAGGTGCAAACAACAGCAGTGATGTTGTGGTTGGTGTCTACTACAGGCCACCGAATCAGGTGGATGAGGTAGACGAGGCTTTCTTTGGACAACTGAGAGAAGCTTCCAGATCGCAGGCCCTGGTTCTTGTAGGGGACTTTAATCACCCTGACATCTGTTGGGAAACCAATATGGCAGTACACAGGCAATCCAGGAAGTTTTTGGAGAATGTTGGGGATAACTTCTTGGTATAAGTGCTGAAGGATCCGACCAGGGGCCGTGCGCAGCTTGACCTTCTGCTCACAAACAGGGAGGAACTAATAGGGGAAGTAGAGGTGGGTGACAACCTGGGAAGCAGTGATCATGAGATGGTAGATTTCAGGATCCTGGCCAAAGGAAGAAAAGAGAGTAGTAAAATACACACCTTGGACTTCAAAAAAGCAGATTTTTGACTCCCTCAGAGATCTGATGGGCAGAATCCCCTGGGATGCTAACATGAAGGGGAAAGGAGTCCAGGACAGCTGGCAGTATTTTAAAGAAGCCTTATTAAAGGCACAGAAAGAAACCATCCCGATGCATAGCAAGAGAGGCAAACATGGTAGGAGACCGGATTGGCTTACAGGGGAAATCCTTGGTGAACTTAAGCACAAAAAGGAAGCTTACAAAAAGTGGAAACTTGGACAAATGACCAGGAAGAGGTTTACATGTATAGCTCGAGAATGCCGGGGGGTTATCAGGAAGGCGAAAGCGCAAATGGAATTGCGACTGGCTAAGGATGTGAAGGATAACAAGAAAGGTTTCTACAGGCACGTTAACAAGAAGAAGGTGATCAGAGAGGGTGTGCGGCCCCTACTGGATGAAGGATGTAACCTAGTGACAGATGATGTGGGGAAAGCTGAAGTACTCAATGCTTTCTTTGCCTCTGTATTCACGGACAAGGTGGGCTCACGGACTAATGCGCTAAGTGACGCAAGATGGGATGAAGATCGACAGCCCTTAGTGGGTAAAGAACAGGTTAGGAACTATTTAGAAAAGCTAAACGTACACAAATCCATGGGTCCGGACTTAATGCATCCGAAGGTACTGAGGGAGTTGGCAAATGTCATTGAGGAGCCTTTGGCCACTATCTTTGAAAAGTCGTGGAGATCGGGAGAGATCCCGGATGATTGGAAAAAGGCAAATGTAGTGCCCATCTTCAAGACAGGCAAGAAGGACGATCCAGGGAACTATAGGCCGGTCAGTCTTACCTCGGTTCCTGGAAAAATCATGGGAGGGATCCTTAAGGAATCCATTTTGGAGGCACTTGGAGGAGAGGAAAGTGATTAGGAATAGTCAGCATGGATTCACAAAGGGCAAGTTGTGCCTGACCAATCTGATTAGCTTCTATGAGGAGGTAACTGACTCTGTGGACATGGGAAAGTCAGTGGATGTGATATACCTTGACTTTAGCAAGGCTTTTGATACGGTCTCGCACAATATTCTTGCCAGCAAGTTAAGGGAATGTGGATCGGATACATGGATGGTAAGATGGATAGAAAGCTGGCTAGAAGGCCGGGCCCAGCGGGTAGTGATCAATGGCTCGATGTCAGGATGGCGGTCGGTTTCTAGCGGAGTGCCCCCAGGTTCGGTTCTAGGACCGGTTTTGTTCAATATCTTTATTAATGACCTGGATGAGGGGCTGCATTGCACCCTCAGGAAGTTCGCAGATGACACTAAGCTAGGGGGAGAGGTCGATATGCTGGAGGGCAGAAATAGGGTCCAGAGTGACTTAGACAAATTGGAGGATTGGGCCACAAGAAATCTGATGAGGTTCAACAAGGACAAGTGCAGAGTCCTGCACTTGGGACGGAAGAATCCCAAGCATTGCTACAGGCTGGGGACCAACCAGCTAAGTAGTAGTTCTGCAGAAAAGGACCTGGGGGTTACAGTGGATGTGAAGCTGGATATGAGTCAACAGTGTGCCCTTGTAGCCAAGAAGGCTAATGGCATATTAGGTTGCATTAAGAGGAGCATTGCCAGCAGATCCAGAGATGTCATTATTCCCCTTTATTCGGCTCTGGTGAGGCCACATCTGGAGTATTGTGTCCAGTTCTGGGCCCCCCACTATAGAAAGGATGTGGACGCATTGGAGAGGGTCCAGCGGAGGGCAACCAAAATGATTAGGGGGCTGGAGCATATGACCTATGAGGAGAGGCTGAGGGAGTTGGGTCTGTTTAGTCTGCAGAAGCGAAGAGTGAGGGGGGATTTGATAGCAGCCTTCAACTTCCTGAAGGGAGCTTCCAAAGAGGATGGAGAAAGGCTGTTCTCGGTAGTGACGGATGGCAGAACAAGGAGCAACGGTCTTAAGTTGTGGTGGGAGAGGTCCAGGTTGGATATTAGGAAAAACTATTTCACTAGGAGGGTGGTGAAACACTGGAATGGGTTACCTAGGGAAGTAGTGGAGTCTCCATCCCTAGAGGTGTTTACGTCTTGGCTTGACAAAGCCCTGACTGGGTTGATCTAGTTGGGATTGGTCCTGCCTAGAGCAGGGGGCTGGACTTGATGACCTCCTGAGGTCTCTTCCAGCTCTATGGTTCTATGATTCTACCTAAACTGTTTGTAAAAGTGACTTAGGAGCTACAGGGAATGTCTACACTACAGTCACAAAGTGGGACTAAAGTTTGTGTAGATATACACAAGCTAGTTTTTATCTAGCACCAACATTGCAGCAATGTACACCTCAGCACAATCTATCCCTGCAAGTAGTTATCCAGTGTTCTGGCTGGCATATACAGCCTGAGCTAAAGCAAGTGCTGCCACAGTCCAGGTACTTAAAATAGCTAGATTAAAGCTAGCTCAAGATGTCTACACAAGCTGCAGTCACACACTATGACTGCACTATAGCCTAGGTCTCATGAGTCAGTCAACTGGTTAAGTGAGCTTTACGGCCGGAGTTGATTTATATGCCAAGAGAGAAATCTGAGATCTTACATTCTTAATGAGACATGCCAAAGCTTTTGTATCAGAGAGCAATGGGTTTCCAGGCAGAAACTCTGGGCTGTCCACTTTATTACATTCCTAGAATTATCAATAGGGGGCTTGATCAGAATGCAGAATTTTCTGAGTAGTCTTTAAGACTGAGGGTGGATGGTGTCATACTTATGCCTTAAATTCACTCACATCATCTGCCTTGTGGGCCAGCAGGTTACCCATAAGAATTTGTTTAAGCACTAAGTACAGGCATTTGTGTTTGTAAAACTTGAGTAACAGATGCTGGAAGGCAAATCACATTTGTAGCTGTTGTCCCCTACAGCAGCAGAGCTCATCTTGTTATAAGCCGAAAAAAAGATAAATGCTTCCCCTTATGTTAAAATACAGTTCTAGGTGAACAATAAAAATAGCATCATGAGGTCCCATGTTTATGGTCTCTCAATTGTTCAGTATCAGAGGTGCTTTTTCTAACTGCCAATCCTGTAAACTCAACCTGAAATCTGAGCCAAGCTGTGTTTTCCTTTTTTATGCAACCTCATTTCCTTCATAATGTGCACAGGGGTAACTGATTGGAACATAGTAAGACAGACAAGGGGGTTTAGAACGGTGTTTCTCAACCTTTTTTTATAAAGTACCCCCTTTTAAAAAAAAAGTTATAAGTACCCCCAGTACCTACAGTTTTCAGACACACAAAATTTTCTTCTACCATTGCAACACATTTGTTTAAACAACTTAATCATAGCCAGGTGGACAATGACATTTTTGGGTGTAAAAAAAATACAAAAATAAAGTTTTACAGCCACTTTATTAACACAAAAATTCAGTTCTCCAAATTTCAGTTGTGTTGACGTACCCCCCAGACTTCTCTCAAGTACCTTAAAGACTACAGGTACGTCTACACTGCACGCTTATTTCGAAATAAGGTATTCTGGAAGAAATACTCTGAAATAGCTTATTTCGAAATACCATGTCTACACTACAGGGAAACCTCAAAATTTGTCTGAGGTAGGCTTCCCTAATATGGATGTGCTACTCGATTTAGAGCCCCAAGAGGCACTGGGGAGTAATTAGTTTGAATGGCCCTGGGGAGGGGCTATTTCGAAATAGCAGCAGTGGAACCCCCACACTACTGCTCTTCCAAAATAGCTATTTTGGAATAGGCATTATTCCTCATGGGATGAGGTTTACAGAAGTCAGAATAAGGTGTCTGTTATTTCAAATTTATTTTGAAATAGCAGAATTATTGTGTAGATGTTCGCATTGTTATTTTAGAATAATGCCCATTATTCCGAAATAATGCTGCTGTGTACACGCACCCTGACAGATTTATTTGGGCATAAGTTTTCATGGGCAAAGACTTATTTTTGTCTTCATCAGATGCCCACAAAAGCTTATGCCCAAATAAATCTGTTAGTCTTTAAGGTGGTACAGGACTCCTCATTGTTTTTGCAGAAACAGACAAACATGGCTGCCCCTCTGATACTTGTCACAAGGTGAGTGAAGTAATAGCTTTTTCCTGGACCAACTTGGACAGAAGATACTACCTCACCCAGCTGGTCATTCTAACATCTTGGGACTAACATCTATACCACCACCATTAGGGATGTAAAATCCCAGTTGACTGGTTAAATGTTACATTAAATTCACATTTAACCACTTAAAGTGGGACCCGGGCTGGAGACCACTCCAGCTCAGCTGGAGCAACCCTCAGCCCACGGGGCTCCCACAGCCCAGTCCCACACTGGGGCTGGCTGCCAGCTCCCAGCAGTGCGTGGGGCATCCTGGCTGCCCATGGACAGAGGCTATTCTGGACAAGAGCAAACCTCCACTGATTACTGGTTAACTGGAAGCTGTAAGCATCATCCAAACACTCAATTCTGTTGCTGATGCCTTAGCAGCTCACATTGTGGGCAACAAGAGTACAAAGCAGCCCAGGCTTGTTTGTCAGTGAAGTCAGCAGCTCGAACAAAAAAAAAAAAAAAAAAAAAAAAAAAAAATACACATAGGAAGCAGATCTGTTGAGTAAAAAGGGGCCATTTTTACACAGTCCCTTTCCAGAACAGTTGATTCCTAATGCTGCTGCAATACTCAGTCTTGCATTACACCTGCACTACACCCTCATGGGACCAGGAATATTTTAACCGGGGGGAGGGGGAAAAAAAAAAAAAAAAAAGCTCTTTCCAAAGATAAATGATGCAACTAGTCAGTTACAAAACCACCTGATCCCTTGACCTTCCAGTGGCATGAATCCAACTATGTGCTTTGTGTATCTGGATATCTTTGCATCCACACTAAAAATAAAAGCAGCTTGGAGAACAACTAATCAATAACTTTGTTCTGCATTTTCAAACAATGATAAATCAACTTAAAGCTCACATAACCTTCCTAACCAGAGTCAGTTATTCTTGATGGGGAAATCCCTTACTTTTTGAAACAGGTAAATCACTTGATGTCTATTTCCTAAAGTAGCTTATTTTATTAAGCTATGCTAGTATGCCCAGTGTCCTTGTGTGTTATGCAGGTGCCCTGTGAAGGATGTCAGACCATCACCACCCAGTTGAAACACCAGAAGCACAACCCCTCCATTTTTGTGACTCTAACACTAAAAATATTAACCTGTCAGAGGTGATGAAGAAAAAGGACTTTCTTCAACAGCTGAAGTGCTCTGCTGTCTCCTGCCTCAGTGTAGTAGGGTAGGGACTGAATGAGGGCTGGTTTAAAAACAGC
Organism: Pelochelys cantorii; assembly: GCA_032595735.1. Lineage (NCBI taxonomy): Eukaryota > Metazoa > Chordata > Testudines > Trionychidae > Pelochelys > Pelochelys cantorii. The sequence continues at coordinate 20,680,387 of CM064344.1, forward strand.
ATCTGAATGCTACAATGATGAGCATACTACTAATATTTGAGAGATTGACAGCATTGTTGATGTCACAACATATGAGGAAAAGCAGTAATACTATTGGACAATGTGTTCAAAGGTCATCTCTTGGGCCAGCAAGCATAAACTGTTGCATCAGTTAAAAAAAGTGTAAGAAGATAGTTACATCAATATAAACCTTGAGCTATGTTCTTGAAAAAGGTGTATACATTGGGTTAGTCATCCCCACACTATATTTTATGCCGTCACTCCTGAGTGCAGTGCACCCCTATTAAAAATATGTGAAATACAGTTCAATTTCACCACTGCCTAACTCTTACTCAGTGTAGGAATATATGCTTTTTTCAAGCTCTTTAACAAGGCTTGGATGTCATACAGTGCAACAACTATGCACTCCAAGCCAGCCCAGTCACCATTCTTCTGCACTTATATATTCCACCTTTCATCCAGAAAGATCACAGAATGCTTTACTAACTACACACATGTAAAGAAACCAATCCCATAGCAGCTACCACCAGGGTGGAATGTGGGAGCTTTTCATTGTTGCTGTGCATTGTTAAAACAGGACAAGACAAAATGAACATAGTGCCATCCCCATCTAAAATAGCAGGAAGAAGAGAAGATGGTAGAAAGGAATTGCCTAAGTGGAGGCTGGCCAGAACACACAGGCTAGCACCCTTTACACTGTTGCTCTCATCTGAAAAGAGAGGCTCTAATCTTAGGAACTCTTTGTCCATGGCACCACAGTGGAGCACTGGTTCAGTACCGACCAGGTAAGGATGCTACCTACTGAGTCACCTATTCGCAGCTCTCTACCATGGACTTCTCTGTAAGACATCGCATGTGACAATTATAGAAAAAAATTGAGATAATACTTTACTATATCCTGTGGGTTGAGGAGATGTTTAATTTGTACAGGACTCTGAGATACTATAGAATCTTCTATCAGACTAGTGAGTAATAGTAAAAAAACCCAACAAAACAAACTTAAATGAGTGGTCCTGTAGCACCTTAGAGACTAACACAAAATTTACATTTATATGTAGCCTCTTGCTCCATTCATCTGAAGAAGCGGGCTGTGCTCATGAAAGCTTACAATACTAATATATATGGGGTGGGCAAGATACCTCTCGCAGCCACCGGATCTGGCCCCCGGACATCCAGCCAGGACCCTCAGGCATGCAGCAGCTGCTGTTTTAAGCACAGGGCTATGTCATGGGACTCTGCTCTGGAGGGAAGGTCAGGCTTTGTGTGGTCTCCCCAACCCCAGCCCAATTCGCAACTGCTCTTGGCCAGAAACAAATCAGCCAATAGGAGCTGAGAGAGATTGGCATGGGGGAAGGGGGCAATGTAACCCTCTCCTCCTCCCAGAGCTGACAGCCACATGGAGAGAACAGCCTGCAGTTTTAAGCAGTCTGGGGCTGCAGCAGGCAGGGAACCCAGGCCCCCCATGAGGATGCTTCAGGGATGCTGGCTGGGGGATGCTTAGGTAAGCACCTCTGGGCCAAAGTCTGCCTCTGGTACCCCTGCCCCTCCCACACCCCAATTCCCTCCCCCAGGTCACCATCCAAACCCTCTGCATAGGCAGAGAGAATTGTGTACTCCTTCCTACACCCCTGCCCTAGGCCAGACTCCTCTCCTGCATCTGACCCCCTCCCAGACCCTGCACCAGGTCACAACCCCCTCTCAGGCCTCACACCATCTCCTGCACCACAGTCCCTTAGCCCGTGTGCCCTTCTGCACCATCCTAGACCCTACACCTCATCCACAGAAAAGTGCGACTCTTGACCACTTTCCAAAATCTTGGGGAGTGGCCCCCCACCAAAAATTATTGCCTACCCCTATTCTAAGGTGCGACAGGACCACTCCTTTTTAAAGTTTTTTTACGTTACAGACTAACATGGCTACCACTCAGACTACAGAAATAGTACGCTTGACTATCTGTACTCTGGATGTCCCTAATCCATGAGTGTCCATGTTACAGAGGAGGCAGCGGGTCTGCACACTGCCCCTTCCCCTACCCCACAGCTGGGGGGAACAGCAGCATGCCGAGCTGCTTCCCCTGAGGCTTCTCCCTGCCACTCCCACAGCGGAGCCTGGGAGCAGCATGAGGCACGGAGCCACAGGCAGCATCCCATTCCCACCTCCGACACCCAGACCCTGCAGTGCCTTCACTGGCCCAGCAAAATTTTTAACCGGCATACCTTGTTTTCCAGGGTTGCCAGATCAAAGTTCAAGTGTGTAACATTTTACCTGAAACTCAGCCCTGACAATTTACAGGTATGAATCAGTGAACACACACAAAAGGTAGTGACCGAGATTTGCCTTGTTCACTGTGAATATCAAGTGACATGCTCTCACATGCCCTGTGTTCTCCCACTACACACTAGGCCAAAGTCTCCTTTTGCAATTCCTGGTTTTAAAGCTTCCTGACTAAGTATATTCCATAATATAACTATCAGCTTGAGGCTGGCTCACTGTTGATATGCAGCCACTATGGTCCTGCCAGAGAGTTTTTATACCTCTTATCAAAAACGATCTCGTTTGGTGTATATTATACTGCTACACATATGGGTATCATGGATTCATGCTTAGAGCACAGAGCCATTCTCCTCCTCCTTGTGACACCAGCTTTGTTTCCACTTTATTAATCAGTGCATATTCATTTCTCGTTATCCAGGAACACACCGTTTATCCTGCAAGGAACTTAATGGCGCTTCAGGCCACACTGCTTTCCTTCTGTCTTGCCATCAGACCTACAGGCTAGGAATACATGTGCAGAGATGCCAACAAATGAGGGGAAACATTTTTTTTAGGATACTGACACCACAGTCTCTAAAAGAACCACATGTGCTATTTGTGGCTTGCTGTAGCAAAGACTCAAGGTCTGACGTATCTGATCAGCCTTCATTGTGTACGTTTGTGATACAGAACTGTTCCGTTATTGGCTGGATTGGGGTGGTCGCTGCCCCATGCTTCAGAGGGACCCGGGGCGTGGTGGCAGCACTACTGGCCCCACTCCACTGGTGGGGTTCAGAAGAGGAGGGGTCAAGAGCTGGGAGAGAAGAGGCACAGTGGGGGCAGGACAGGGGCCGATCAGAGGAGGGGGTTGTCCTGGGCCCTGCCCCGCTCCGAGGACAGCCTTGTTACGTATTAAATTACATGCATATAACAGTCTCTCCCTTGAGCACAGGGTCTCACACTGAACGAACAAGAGGAAAGGCTGCCACGCTTTGGAATAGATTTCAGTGTCACTGCAGTCCTGCACTCCTTTATCAACCTCCCTAAGACTACAGGAAACCCTTGAAATGTGACTGACCGAGTTGCGACCACCTGCACTTACAGAAATTGTTGTAAGCGTGGAAGGGGCCGAAAACCCCCAACATACGTCCTCAGCCCGTATTTACGACGGCGCACAACGCCTATCATAAATGAGGGTTCAAGTTATGACGTCCCCGACTTGCAACTCTTCACAGGAACTGATAACGTCACAAGTCAGGGGCCACCTGTATGTAGTTGGCTCCCAAAGATCGCTCATTTGCAGCACCGATTTAGTCAGTCCTCAGACTTGTCCTGAAGGTTCCAAGGTGAGCAGAATGTTTGGCTACACAAAGCACTTCAGCTCACATGGTTCAAGCAGCTGGCAAGGTTCCCAAAGAAAACTAAGGCAGCTCCCAAAGTCTCCAGATACCTGAGACTGTTTTGATCAACTAAATACAAGCCGCCAAGTGCCTTTGGCTGCTCCTTGCCTTTTTTTTTTTGGGGGGGGGGGGGGGGGGGGGGGAATTCAACCAGGTTTAAATCAGAGGATGACATCAAATGGGGGGCAGGGGGTTTGCAAATACAGAAGACAATAGAACTGCAATGTGAAGGGACTACTACAGGCTGCACCTCTATAAACAGGGACACTCTGGTCTGCGGGACCACAGATGTTCTAGGATCAGAGTCCTGACATGCTGCAGGGGTGGAGGGAGCTGGCACATGGCCCAGCTGGGTTGCAGGGAGAGCCAAGAAGCCCAGCACATGGCCCAGATGAGCTGTGGAGGAAGGGGTAGGAATCCCAGCGTGCACCCAGCTGGACTGCCTGGGGAAAGTTCGGGAGGGGGAGGGGTAGAAAGCTAGGCGTGTTACCCAGATGGGCTGCAGGGGGAGCTAAGAAGCCCAGTGGAGTGGCAGAGCAGGGGGTGGGGCCAGAAATGACCTCCCCTGGTCTGGCAAAACCCCTCATCCAGGCCCAGTCAGGTCCCGAGGGTGCCAGAACAGGGAGGTCCAACCTGTACAAGAGTGAGGCTGGCAGCAATGTTAATGTTTATTTCTACATCCAGAGACGAGGGATATATACACAAGTAGCCTTCCCACCCCAACTGACCATTAAGATGTAAAAAGTGGATGCTAACAACAGGTCTGAAGATTTCTGGCTACTGGAACAGAAGGCTGAGGTTTGGCTTTCCCTGCTGGTAATTTCCACAGATCTCTAGATGCCTACCACCTCACAAACCCTCCTTCACAGCAGGAGTCAGCATAAAGTGAGGCGAAGCAGACAAACTAGAAAGACGGGATGTCAAACTAAGGATGTTAAATTGCAGTTATCTGGCTAATCGTGTAGTTGATACAATTTGCATCAACTATACGGTTAGCTGATAAGGCACCGCTCTGCGGAACCGCAGATAGGGTAGCTCCTGGAGCCAGCTGGAGCCAGGACTGGGCAGCTGCCAGGCTCTTACTACATTTAAAATGTAGAGGCGCAGTGTCCCAGACCACTATGAACAGGGGATGCTTGACTCCCTGCTGGGACCCCCATGGACAGAGGTGCTGCCCCCCTGCCACTCTGGAGCAGCCCCCCACTTATTTAAGCAGTTACTCAAACTTAACATTCAACCAGTTAACTGATTAAATGGTATTTACATCCCTAGTGAGGACAGTGGTTCATTCCCTCGCGAGTCAATATGGCACTACAAGCTGATGAGATACAGAATATGCAGTTAAGAAATTCCATCCTCTAATCTGTTCAGTCTAAGTGATCGATTACATAGGTTGCCCAATGTATTACTACAATCCAAGAGACACCTACACATGGTCAGTTTTACTAGGTAAAACAAGCCATTTGCCTGCTTCAGCCCCTCCCCCCCAACTGATTCTGGACAGTTCAGAACCTTGTTAGCAATTTTGTTGATGCATGATGCATAACTGGAAATGGAGCTCTGCTACAGCTTGGATTTGACAGCACTAACAGAACTAAAAATAGCCCTTGTTTGTGTTATTAAACTAAGCAGGTAAAACCAGGAGATACACACAGGGAATAGGACATGAACAGTGAGACTACAAAGAAACTAAGGTTATGTTGCACAGGAATGAGTGTGTTTGGGGAGATTTAACAGATGAGATTATCATGGGTGTAGCAAAAAATAGGGATATGAAAGCATAACAATGTACACAATTAACTAATGAGCCTGGGCTCATTGGTTAACATGCATGGTTGCATGCAGCCCCTTCCGCCCCCCCCCCACCCCCCTGCACTGCTGCCTCTAAATCAGAGGCAGCAGCAGAGGGAGAAGTGGGGGTAGGCAGGAACTGAGGCACCTCCCCTCTCCCACACCCCTAACTGCTGAAAATGTTAGCAGTTACATGTTTACTTGCATAAACGCATCATAATATCCCCAGTAAAAAGTGATCTGCCTCTCCTGTTATGCTGGCCCAGAATAAGAACAAGGGGTTACTAAATTAATAGATAATACAGAGATTAAAAGAAATCATTCTTCAAGATGACTTATAAAGTGGAAGAAATGGATATGTTTCCCCTTGTTTCTTTATGATATAAAGTCTCTTAGAACTCTCTCACTGTCATTGTAGATTAAATCAAATCAAGTCTGCCTTGGTTTTACTGGAGGTCTCCTTGAAGGGCTCAATTTTCAAAATGATCTGGACAAACTAGAGAAATGGTCTGAGATAAATAGAATGAAGTTTAATAAGGACAAATGCAAAGTACTCCACTTAGGAAGGAACAATCAGTTTTACACATACAGAATGGGAAGCGACTATCTAGGAAGTAGTACTGCAGAAAGGAATCTAGGGGGTCATAGTGGACCAGAATCTAAATATGAGTCAGCATTGTGACACCTGCAAAAAAGCAAACGTGATTCAGGGATGCATCAAGAGGAATGTTGTGAGCAATACACAAGAAGCCATTCCTCCGTTCTACTCTGCGCTGCTTAGGGATGTTAAATATCAGTTAACTGAATAGTCGAGTAACCTCATGAATTCTTATCGGTTAGTCAACTATTATATAGCCCCCGGGGATGGCAGCCAGTGCACTCCGGCCCAACTCTGGAGGAGCCCCCTGCCACTCCGTGCTGCTGCCTCAGTATCAGAGGCAGCAGTGTGGGGTGCCAGATGGGAGCAAGTTTGAAAAACAGCTTCCCTCACTGGACCTGGTGAGAGCTGGGACTGAGCCGGGCTGCCTGCCCGCCCAGCTTCTAATACACTTTAAATGCAGAGCTGCAGTGGGGGTAGGTTCCAGACCTGTCACAAGCCAGGACTGAGCTGGTTGCTAGCTAGCCTGCTAAAAAATAAAAAAAATGTACTGGCAAGAGCAGGGGAGGGAAATGCGTGTAGTGTATAGCATTAATCAAGAAGCTTTGGAAATACTCAAGCATCTGAATCAGTATGAAAGATCTCAAACTAATAGGAGGAGACAGTACAAGTGGATATTAAAAAAGGCATCAAGCTGCGTATGTAAAGTGTTTGCAAGTTCAAAGTTTTTAGGTCAAAGTTCAAAGCAGTAGAACATGGAAATTAATAAATTTCATAAATTTTTAGAGAAGACTTTGTGGAATGAAGCTTGGACTGGTGTGTAATATATTCCAGCGGCGCATTCAACCACTGTGTGAACTAATTTCTTTAGCTATTTATTTACACCATAGAATCATAGAATACTAGGACTGGAAGGGACCTCGAGAGGTCATCGAGTCCAGTTCCCTGCCCTCATGGCAGGATCAAATACTGTCTAGACCATCCCTGATAGACATTTATCTAACCTACTCTTAAATATCTCCAGAAATGGAGATTCCACAACCTCCCCGGGCAATTTATTCCAGTGTTTGACTACCCTGACAGTTAGGAACTTTTTCCTAATGTCCAACCTAAACCTCCCTTGTTGCAGTTTAAGCCCATTGCTTCTTGTTCTATCCTCAGAGGCCAAGATGAACAAGTTTTCTCCCTCCTCCTTATGACACCCTTTTAGACACCTGAAAACTGCTATCATGTCCCCTCTCAGTCTTCTCCTTTCCAAACTAAACAAGCCCAATTCTTTCAGTCTTCCCTCATAGGTCACGTTCTCTAGATTTTTAATCATGCTTGTTGCACTTCTCTGGACCTTCTCCAATTTCTCTACAACTTTCTTGAAATGTGGTGCCCAGAACTGGACACAATACTCCAATTGACGCTTGATCAGCTCAGTGTAGAGTAGAAGACTGTCTTCTCGTGTCTTGTAGTGGCTGATGTGGTTGGGTCCAGTGATGAAATCACTTGTCGACAGAGTTGGCACCGGAGCTGATTGCAGGGGTGGGTTCCTGGATGATAATGATGGAGGTGTGTTGCATGGTTACTAGAAAGAATTATGTTTGAGGTTAGGGGGTTGTCTGTAAGTGAGGACTGGCCTTTCCCCCAAGGCCTGAGAGAGTGAGGGGTCATTTTCCAGGATAGGTTATAGATTGTTGATAATGCGTTGGAGGGATTTAAGTTGTGGAATTCTGTTGTTCTCTCTTCTTGGCCTGTCTTGAAGTAGTTCATGTCTGGGTACTCGTCTGGCTCTGTCGATCTGTTTTTCCCCACTTCTCCAGGTGGGTATTTCAGTTTTAAGAATGCTCTATATAGATCATTTAACTGCACATCATTGTTTTTTTAAGTGTTTCCAGTTACAGACTAACTTGGCTACCCCTCTGAATCCTCTGTTTATGTTCTGTACAGTCACTTGGGACTTTGAAAACATTAGGGAAGATTACCAGAAGCAGCTCACAAGACACTTTTAAACAACCCTTTTCAAAGCACTGCATCAACTGATGTTTGAATGCCAGTTCTGCAAGAGTTAGCAATCCCATGTTCTGTTCATATTTTTGCTGTCTTACAGCTTTCTAGTGGAAGAACTGTACTCGCTATCTGGCTGAACTGACTTTCAAGAAACATTGCTTATTTTCACAGTGGCAAAGAAATTCAGTCTCCATAGCTACTCTTATACATTTTAGGTCCCCATGGGAAAAAAAAACTGATGTTTTTACAGTATGTTCCTAATTGCTCCTATAGATAGTTTCAGTTCAGAGTTAATTTCTACAAATAATTTGTTATTAACAGAAATAGTAGTACTCCTATTATGACTCAGTTACACATAAAAAAACCCCACACTAACCATACAGAATACACTCTTACATCACTGTTTGAATCACAAAAAGTTAAATCACCTGCCATAGTAATGTTCCAGAATCAGAACAAAGTTATATTGTTACTACATGCACAGAGATCAGTGGTAAGCCTTCCTGACAAGTCGCAATTAGGACAACACTTCTAAACATTTTCATAAATATATTAGCTTAGCCTACCGGAGACTTCGCTAGTCACTTAGCAGCATGTTCAGTAAGTTGTCATTGCAGTTAAAGAATGATACTCCATGAGGTTCTCCTCTAGCTCCCAGAGACAATATATATCTACGGCCAGGTCTACAGTAGGGGGCAATATCAAACTAAGATACACAACTCCACCTACATGAACAGTGCTGCTGGAGTCAACGTAGCTTAGTTCGACTTACTACGGTGTCCCCACTGCGGGCGGTCAATGGGAGAAACTCTCCTCTTGACTCCGGTACTTCACTGGAGTGAGAAGAGTAAGGATGTGAAGGTTTAACCAGATAACTAGTAAGCTTAGCCTTTAATGGATGAGGCCTACTAGTTAAGGTTAATGGGGGGGGGGAGGGGCGGGAGAGACTGAAGCAGCCCCCTGCCTGCTGTGGGCAGGGGACTGCTCCAGCCGGTGGGGTGCCTGCCACGGACAGAGGCTGCTCCAGCGCAGCCCTGCCTGCAACGGGCCTGGGTGCCCAGCAGGGAGGGACCGTTCTGGCCCAGATGCTGGAACAGCCTCTGCCTACAGGCAGGGGCTGCTCCAGAGTCCCAGTCTGAGCAGCCTCTCTCCATAGCAAGCCAGGGCGCCACGTAGGCAGGGACTGCTCCGGTATCCTGACTGGAGCAGCCCTTGCCTGAGGATGGGGAGGGGGAGGCAGGTGTTCCAGTGCAGCAGAGAGCAGACTGATTAACTGGTTAAACAATATGATCAGACAGGATTTTACATCCTTCGCGATCAGCAGTCGATTTAGTGGGTTTCAACTCCTGGGAGATTGATCCCCACAGTGGTAAGTGTAGACAAAGTATAAGAAAGTGTTGCACAGCAGGTCTGAACCGCTTCCTGAAAGTCAAAATGAACATTCTGCTTAAAGCTGAAACCTGTATCTTAAAAATCCCAACTAAGTTACTTTAAGCAAATGAAGTTTTTGATGTGGCAACTTTAAATGTTGCCATTTGAAGCCATTATTTTTCCTCTGATGTTGTTTATTCTTGTAAATGATAGCATCATTCTTTCGGTCTTCAAGTATATTAGTAATTTACTGTAGCAACTAAAAGCAAAAGAGACAAAGCTCCAATCTCTTCCTCATCAACCCCACACATTGACTACACAGATATCTTTGCAAAGTTTAAGTAATATCTGAACTGCAGAATGAACAAGTCCCATTTGGGGGGGGGGGGGGGAGAGAAGAGAGAACATCTGTGGCCCAGGCACATGAGCCAGTGCATACACATGATGAAGGAAAAAATATTTTGGTAAGGGAACATCTGGCACCCACTTTCATAAAGCAGTTGTGAAAATATGAAGAATTATGGAAAATATTGCTGCATTGAAAAGCACACCATCAGATATTGCTGACAGTCTGAATAGGCAAACTCTTTCATGATTTATAAAGAACCTAGAAATTACCATAAAATAGTGGAACTGGAAAAGTTTAGCTTTTCCTGAGAATACAAGTCATTCTATTAGAGTAATCAATGCATATCCATTAGCCTGATGCATAAGAGCATTTTTGGGGAAAACAACATAAAGATGCTTCAACTGCTTGTAGAGCCCTGAAAATCCACAGATGTCCACAGTCATGTTTCCAGGTCCTGGATTGGATGCAGATACAAACTGTCCCCCCACACAGGGCTCTAACTACACTAAGGAAGTATTTCGGTTACAAGACAGAATCCAAAGGACAGGAATGATAAACAGCTACATAGGTTGAAATATCTATAATCCAAAGCAAGGCAACATCCTTTATCTACCAAATGATAAAGATTTTGAACTACTAGCACCACACTATAGCTTCTTAAACACTCTACACGCAATTGATATTTCAGTGAAGCATCATCTTTCCTCCTCCCATCCTCTGGTTAAAATGGTGTATTGATGCCAAGAGGGGTTAATGTACTAAGGTTTCACCTCTAAAGGCCAGAGTTCAAATCACAGCTTTTAGGTCATAAATGAAAATACATCTGTTTCATACTAGTCCTTAATGGACATTTGTTCATACTGCAAAACAACTGCACAGCTTAACATGACAGGCAGACACTTCGCCAGAGAGGCTCAGGATGGAAAGAGCAGCAGAGCTTGAGGGACAGAATCGAGTGAGAGACAGCAGCACAGTTGTGCCTGGCAAGTTTGCCCAGCATAACGCCTGCCTGCACTGTGCCTAACTGAACCCTGTTTTCAGTCCTACACTTAAACAGGGAAGCATATGAAAAGTTCCACACCTTTACCCTGTTCCAGAACAGCAAATTTTACCCAAACACTCCTACACTTGAAAGCAGAGTTCACCCAGACAACTGGAAATATATTAGGAAAAATATCCAAAAGGGCATTTGCTCTCTGAATTGCCTGACTGCACACACCAATGCCCCCTCAATGGCCAAGTGAACCAAGGCCCTATACTCAACTCAATAGCAATTGTCCACATGGCTGCAACACAATAGTATTGGAACACTGGATCCGAATAATTTCAACCTTTTAGGTACTGCTCTCTAGGGATATGCAAGGGGCTGCTCTGGCAGGGCTTGGAGCTGGGAGTTTGCAGCAAAGCCAGTCCCGTGAGCTCTCCCCAGCCCAGATACTGCTTTTGTCTGTTAACCAGTTAACTGATTAACCAGGATTGTACACACCTACTGCTCTCAGCATCAATAGACAGAACCCTATTAATGCAGCACTTCTGCAAAGCTCACAGAAAACCTCCAGCATGAACAGAATGTCTCCAAGTCTTGGTATCTTTCATTCCTGTGGATAGTGGATAAATCCATTAAGCCAACACATTGTTTTCTAGCATGGAATTCCTCACAGAAGTGAGGCTGCAGGAATTCCTCCCTGCTGTTATCACAAAGTGCCCTCCCTTATGATGGGGGGTTCATGTTTGAAAGCTCTCAAGCCTAGACAGAAAGAGCTCTGCATTGCTTTTGTGACCCTTCTCTGGTCAACTAAATCCATGAGCTGGAAATCTACACCGAGGTAAGTAAATATTGACGGCAACAGAAGAGGAAGGAATCGGGTCCTGTAACTTCTACAGAGGCATAGCGAGGGTGTTTTGCGCCCTGGGGCAAAGGAAAAATTTGCACACACCCCCCCACCATGCCGCCGCCATGTGGCAAGGCCCCGAACCTGGTGCATGGCTGAGCCTGACCCTGGGAGGAGGGGGGGGAGGGGAACTTGTACCGCATCTTCCCCTGCCCCCTCCAATTTGGGGCCGGGATCCTGCATGCACTAATCCGCCGGCAGAGAAGGAGGAGGGTCGGGCTAGGAGCAGAGAGGAAGCTCTAGCTGCCAACAGCAGGCAGAGTAGGAGCAGGCGAGCCGAGAGATGACAGGGGGAGCGGAGGGGGACTAAATTGGTGCCTCCCTAGCATGGTGCCCACGGGCAACTGACCCCTCCGGCCCCCACGCTATGCCACTGCTCCCTGCTCCTGCAGATCTATCATCTTATGCATGTGCAAGATCTGTCAGAGTCATCCCATGAATCTGCAGTTAGTGTCTGCGGAGCCTGCTTCTGTGGGGTGTCTCAATGCTGCCACATTCACCTCCAAAGGGGGGGGGCTTCCCAAAGCAGGCCCTTGCTGCTGACCCCCAAGGCATCCACAGGTCCAGTCTCCTTTCAGTGGGCCCACTTCCCAGGGCTCATTGGTCTTGGATCTGGCTTCCATCCCCTATCCAACCCTTGCAACTACCCAGAGGTGCTCGCCTTCTGCCTTATCCATTCCCACCTCATTCACCCCACAGGGACAGTCTCTACCTTACTTGTTTTAGGATCTGTTCTACCAAGACGTAATACAAAGTTTCCATGTAAAAGGACTCAATACAAAGCTAAAAACTTCAATGAGAGAATGATTAATACAGAGACATGTCTACATCTGCTGCAGGGAGACACCTCTGCCTACCTCCACTCCCCTCCTCCAGAGTCTGCAAAGCAGGGGAGGGGAAGGAAAGGGGCTGAGGCCCATCCAACAGGACTGAAGCAGTCACGCCCGGAGCCATTACCCTGTCCATTGCTGGGGCTGTGTTGCTTCAGGGATGCTGAAATGCAGTCACCTCTGGGGTGGGGCTGGACAGCTGTTTCACACCTGCACAAGAGGTTTCAGGCAGGGGGCAGTGTGGGCTGCCTTCCAGCAGAGCCCCCATCAGAACCGCTGTGCCCTCCTGGCTAGGAAAAGAATAAACAGGAGGACTGGTAATTAACCCACCCAATCTCATGTCCCCTAGGCAGGAAATGAGCCATCCACATCAGGCCCCAGCTGGAGCGTCACGTCCAGTTCTGGGCGCCACATTTCAGGAAAGATGTGGAGAAACTGGAGAAAGTCCAGAGAAGAGCAACACAAATGTTGAAAGGTCTAGAGAACATGAGCTATGAGGCAAGGCTGAAGGAATCGGCCTGATTTAGCTTGGAAAAGAGAAGATTGAAAAGGGACACGAGAGCAGCTTTCAAGTATTTAAAAGAGCATCATAAGGAGGAGGAAGAAAAATGGTTCTCCTTGGCCTCTGAGGATAGGATGAGAAGCAATGGGCTTAAATTGCAGCAAGGGAAGTTTAGGCTGGACATCAGGAAAAATTTCCTGCCTGTCAGGGGGGTTAATCATTGGAATAAGTTGCCTAGGGAGGTTGCGGAATCTCCATCACTGGAGCTACTTAAGAGCAGGTTAGACAGACACCTGTCAGGGATGAGTGAGGGCAACTCAACTTTGGAAGCCCTGGGGACCACACTGATACTCACAGAACATGCTGACAGTCTCAACTTACATGTGGTTGCATATACAAGCAAATATATATATGCAAATACCTTCTTTTACACTGACGGGCATAAATACAAAGATTAAGGTAAAACTACACAACACACATGCCCCATTTAAGTCAGTTCTGCTGATATTGATAAAATGCAACATTTACCCAATTTCCACCCATGTGACAGCACTTTTCACAAGCAATGACAGTCCAAGAATTTAACTACTAAAATGCATCTCAACAGAAGACCATTACATTGACTACTTTTTTGTTTTGGCTCCCACCCGCCGGCCGTGTGTTAATCCCCACATAAACCCAAAACCACACTGTGGGCCGCAAACAAACCAGCCGTGGGCAGCATGCGGCCAACAGGCCATGTGTTGAGTAGCCCTGGGTGCTTGGTCCTGCCGTGAGGGCAGGGGACTGGACTCTATAACTTCTAGTGTTCTGTGATTCTATACTGCCCACATGGGGTTAGATAGGGGCTGGTGCCCCCTAGAGGGAACAGGTCCCCAGAGCCCATCCATACCTCCATGAGCCAGCCTGTGCCCCCTGCCCTGGGACTGAACTGGAGCCAGCGCGCCCTAGGGAGGCCCTGTAGCCTCCTGTGCATCATGGGATTTTGGTGCCAGGCCCCTCCCTCAAGTGGATCCCATGAACTGGGGGTCAGGTCAGGCCCTGTTCTCCCCCACACTGTGGAATTCCAGGGGCCGGGCCCTGTGATGCCCCTAGGCAGGTGTTGCAGAGCGAGGGGAGTGAATTGGCTAGGTCCGAAGCATTCCCCCCACAGGGCTCGGCAAGCCGGGGGGCGGGGCTGAGTGGATAGGAGAAGCAGTGGCAGCTGCCAGGTATCAGTCTCTGCCCTTGCTGCCATTAGTTGGGTTGCACTGTGGGCTGGCGGGCAGCTCCCAGGACTGTCTCCTTTGAGCAGGGGTGGCTTGATCACAGCTCGAGCTAGCCAGGGTGTGATGGCTGAAGCCCCCTCCACCCCACGGTTGTTCCCCACATTAGCCAGATTACAGCGAGCCAGGTTATGCCGGCCTATGCTGCGGTCACATCTTCACTACCTGTGTAGACAGCTCCCAAACCACTGGAAATTGAGCTTCTAGTTTGGCCTGGTGTGAGACCTCAGGTATGTCGGAGCCCCCACCATGCCTCAGTTTCCCCAGTTGTAAAATGGGAACAATACTGGCCTCCTTGGGAAAGCCCTCTGAGTGCTACCAATGGGAAGAGTGAGGGCTGGCAAGGATTAGCCTTGCCTTGGTCATGCAGGCTTGGTACCATTCCAGTGGGCGGGTGGTGCCATCAGTTGCTTGACAGCGCTTTGTGTTCATATGAAATCAAGTGAGCAGTCCAGTCACAGGCGGGTGAGTGGCTCAAAGTCAGTGGGCAGGGAACTGGGTGCCAGGCGGCGGGTCACCGGCAAATTCAGCGTAAGGGGAAGGGGGCTCCCCACATCTCAGCTCCCAGCATTTGCAGGCAGAGTTCACAAATGACAAAGCTCTTCTCGTCTCCCCACCAGCCAAGCCATCACTTTACTCCGGGTCCTTAACATATGTTGTTCCTTGCCTTGGTTGGCCACTGCGCCAGGGCGGCTGGGCTCTCCAAGCCCAGAATCACAGAAGTGTCCAAAAAGTGGGGTTGGGGGGCACAAGCACCCGAACCCATGATCCCCCACCCTGCTGTTCTTGCCCCAAGGCCCCACCCACACACTGTCCCTCCCCCCAAAAATGCTCCTGAGCTACCTCTTCCTCCCAAGACCCACCCCCCACTTGCACTCTCACCCTGCCATTGCCTGCCCTTACATGCCTCTGGCCCTCTGCCCCCGACCTGCCCAACCATGGGCTGCTGCTGGAGACTGGTAGGTTTTCTACCAGCTGATGCCAGAGCCAGGCACCCCTAGCGCCCCCCCCCCCAACCAAATTCCCCTCCCCCAGAGCCAGGCACCCTCAGCACCCCCTCCCCCAAAGCCAGGCACTGGAGGAACCGGACGGGTAAGTTAATCTTACTTTTAAAGAGACCGCTCCTACTGCCCTGCCGGCTGCCTCTGCTCGCAGTGTGTTCCGGGCGGCAGCACGTGGCCCAGCTTCCAGCTCACTGACCTAAGCGCCAGGTGGGCCTGCGCAGCGTCTGCTCCGATCCCACTCTGGCCCAGCACCCCCCTAGCATGGCGCTCGGGGCAGCTGACCCTCCTTGCCCCCCCCTTTGCTATGCCTCTGAACTACCACCTCTAGCAGGCAGCCCACTGAGTACTTTCACTGCAAGTTCCTCACTGCAATTATCCTACCAGCAGGTAGGGGACCAGCACAATACACATGGATGTTGATCTCCTCTTAATCTGTCAAACAAATGAGAAATCAAAGGGACAGTAAAAAAATTATGTTTTTTTCCCCTCTGAGCAATGAGCTATATACTACCTGAACTCTTCCAGTGATCGGTGGCATATACCGTACTGGCTGTTGCTATGGATGTCAGATACTTTCCACGTTTAGGCAGGTAGGGCTATCACAAACTTTTTGACTGAATAAATAGTTCCTGACTGTCCTCTCCCAGGATGTGAGCACTTTGCGCTGAAACAGCCAGCTATGGGAGTTCACAGACAAGAGTATTTTCTCTGTAAAATTGCCTTGCTTTCATGGTCATGCACACATTAACTACAAAGACGGCAATAATCTGAAGAGAAAGCAGCTGCATGGGGCAAAAACAAAGGAGAAGCCAAAGCATCATAGTGGAAGCGATTAAATTAAGTCTAAACGCATGTGAACTTGAATTAAACAACAGAATATGCTGAATTAACATGACATTGACTCTAATGCCATGTTTACGATGACAATGTAAGACATAATTCAACTGTGAAAAATTTAACTATTGTGAAAGCAAGCCAGTAAATTAAGAATTGAGACTAATATCGAGGACTATCTTCGGATTTAACTCATGCTAACGAAAACAGAAAACACAACCACAGCTTGATTAAGGAAAAGGCCAAAATATTAGCCTGGACTTTTCCCAAAACTTAAATCAATACTGAAAGATTCAGAAGAGACTGTTCCTCTCACACTTCCTTGCATTTTTCTTCTCTCATCTTATCTAAACCTTCTTAATTTATAAACAAGGATGAGATTTTCTGAAGTAGCAGCATGTTCCAAAAGGCATAAGTGATGCAGGAAAGAGGAGGTGGATGAGGGTTCATGTGCCCTCTAGATTTTAATTGCCAGAACCTGGTGTCCTCACTCCTCCCTACTTCTCAGGGCACAATTTGCCTATGCCCTGAGGCAAATTATGGTTATGTGGGGCCCCCAGGGCCAGGACAACTGGGGCCGCCTCCCCAACCCTTCTGCTTGCAGTCCCCCTCCACCACCTCCATCACCTCATACTCCCCACACTCCTGCCAGGGAAATGAGTTCAGGGCACAGGGGCTTGCCCAGCCCTGCCTGGCACTCCTGCTGTGGAGAGGGATTGAAGCTTGGTGGTATGCTCTGACCCTGCTCCCAAACAGGTATGGCAGGTGAGCGGAGGGGGTCAGGGCACAGGGGTGTCCATTTTTCCAGTCATCCCTCCCCAATTAGCCAGGGCTTATGAACCAACCTTACTGGCCCAGAGGCTAGTCCATCACTGCATGTGCGTGTTACTATTCCATATTAGTTAAGAGTCCTCCATTTAGGTACACAGCAAAAGACCAAACATATGAAATCACATCAACCCCCCTTGATAAAAATATATTACCCTGACAGAAGTGGGGTTGAAAACTGAACTGCTAACAACTTGTCCTTAGTCAAATGGAAAATAAGTAGCAGAAATAGACGTCTGCATAAGAAATAGAGAGCTGTAGCATCAACTCTCTGTGATTTCAG
Organism: Pelochelys cantorii; assembly: GCA_032595735.1. Lineage (NCBI taxonomy): Eukaryota > Metazoa > Chordata > Testudines > Trionychidae > Pelochelys > Pelochelys cantorii. The sequence continues at coordinate 20,697,582 of CM064344.1, forward strand.
CATTACACTTCAAAAGCCCAAGTCTACTCTGACGTGCTCATGGCAAGTGCAGAGAGGATGTGAGAGGTTACTTGATCAGAATTCTTCACTCGTTTATTACACCCACTTTCCACTGGTATTCATATTTACACAAGGGAAAGATAGCAGAGAATTAAGCATTAACCCAATATTCACAAGCAAAACAAAAACAAAAAAAGGGATGTGAACGACTAGTAGACTATCCAATAAGCAAATGCTTACCGGATAGTCACACTAGTCGACTAGTCACTTCCCCTTCCCCTTGCTGCCTCTATCAGAAAGAGGCAGCAAGGGGGTGGAGAGGAGGAGGTGCTTCAAAGTGGCAATGTTGCATGGAGCCCAGGGTCTGACGCTTTGAAATGCTGCATGCAGCCTAGGGCCAGCTGGGAGTCCACAGCTGGCTCCAGGCTGCATGCAGTGTTTCAAAGCGGCAGTGCCTCATGCTGACCCCAGGCTCCATGCAGTGCTGCCATTTTGAAACGCCGCATGAAGCCTGATGTCAGGCTCAGAATCCCCCGCTGGCCCTATGCTCCCTGCAGCACTTTTGCCTTTGAAATGCAAATTGCATTGACTATTCAATTAGCCAATTAATTGAAATTTAACATTCCTATTTTCATCATTTTGTCAGAGCACAATAAGATATCCAGGGATTAACACTCTACCATGGTAGCCATTACAAGGCAGATTTACTGTGTGATCTAAATGACAGCTTCTTGTGCAGGTTCAGGACACATTTTTAACTCCACATAAAACAAAACAGAGGAATTTTCTAACCTGGGAGCCTGAAGGGTAGGTGATAAAATTAATTCAGTCACATGGGTCAGTAAATGTTCTGAAGGAATAGGTGGATATTGTAAAACAAATACAACGAGCCACTACAAATTAAAAACAAAAAACCTGTAGCTTTCATGGAGCTAATGACAGATGGCAACAAGTTTAAGGCTTTAGTGGATATGTAAAGAGACACAAAACATCTTTCAGCTAGGATTAGCAATTTTGTTTAATTAAGATATCAATCTATTACATTAGGAAGAAAGATTAGGACTTAGATGCTTAAGATATTGGGTAAATATTTGTGAACAGGTTTGATTGTTCTCCCCCACTCCTATACCGCATGATACCTTACCAGTTACCCTTACACTGGAGTAGTCCTTTTTGGCCATTTGCCTTTTTTCACCATTATTTTGCCTTCTCTTTTAAAATTACCCCAGTACTAGGAAATGACTGGAGTACAGGGAAGAGGAGCCATACATATACCCTCTAGGGCAGGGGTGGGCAATAAAATGGTGGTGGTTCACCAGGATTAGTCCCTGGTGCGCTGCCGCCACTATGTTTATCTGCGCCTCCGCAGGTATCGGACGATCACAGCTCTCACTGGCTGCAAATCGCCATTCATGGCCAATGTGAACGGCAGGAAGAGGCATGGACCGGGACACTGCTTCTCAACACTTGGGAACAAATGGCAATTTGTGACCAACGAGAGCTGCGATCACTAGATACCTGCGCCTCCGCAGGTAAATATAGCAGTGGGGGCCCACCAGGGACCAGAATTTGCCCACCCCTGCTCTAGGGCCATCATATCCAAAGATGAGGCGACAAATGAAGAGTGCACACTCCAACAACTATTATTTTCCCAGAATTTCCACAGCACCCATTATAATCCTCTATCAAATACTTGAACAAGCTGCAGTACCTTTCACCTTCCCAAGATTCAGTTATTGTACGAAAAAAAGCTGATTGCTTTTAGGGATAAATCAAATGTTAGGGTGCGTCTACACAGCACTTTAAACTCAAAATTTGTGCTATACAAATTGCGTATCTTGAATCTATTTTGAAATAGCTTATTTCGAAATGAGGTGCATCTACACAGCATATTATTTTGAAATTTGGTGCTATTTCCAGCCATCCCTTATCCCTCATGCAATGAAGTTTACCAGAATGATGAAATAGCATGCCTGTTATTTTGAAAAATATGTTGAAATAATGGGCGGCTTGTGTAGACGTGGGGTAGCTATTTCAGGACACCTTCAGTATCTTGAAATAGCTGTGCAGCGTAGACATACCCTTAGACCCACATCAACCTGACAACATCCCTTTAAAAACCACCGGTTTTGCTGTTCAACAGAGTTTCAGTACAGTTTCTCTGGCCAGTATGGACTATGGGTGTTAAATATCGATTAATTCAATAGTTGAGTAACCTCATGAACTCTTAACAGTTAGTCGACTATTCCATAGTCCCTGGGGGCGGGGCCAGAAGCAACACGAGATGCCACGAGATGCCAGGCGGGAGCTAGTCTGCGAGGGGAGACAGTTTAAAAACCAGCTCCTCTTGCAGACCGGCTGCTTGTCACCCTGTGCTGCTGCCTCTGATACAGCAGTGCAGGGTGGCAGCAGCCCTTGTCTGGGGGGGTGGTCTTAGGTCCTGGACCCAGCGCAAACCAGAACTGAGCCGGGCTGCCTGCCTGCCTGCCCACCCACCCAGCTCCTAATACACTTCAAATGCAGAACCATAGCAGGGATAGGTCCTGGAGTGAGAACTGAGCTGGACTGTTGGCCAGCCTACTAAAATATTTACTGGTTTGGGGGGAGGGGGGGGGGGAGAGAAGAGAAGCTTATTGGTTAATCAACTACACTATTACATTGCTAGTATGGACTAGGGATGTTAAGGACTAGTTGACTATCCTATAAGCAAATGCCCGTTGGGGGCTCTTGTGCATTTCAAAGCAGGCACCCAAGTGCAGCCCGGAGTCAGCGGGACTTCCCACTAGCCCCAGGCTGTATGCGGAGTTCCACATTCCTCCTTTGAAATGTACAAGAGGAATGTGGAAGTGCCTATCAACTAGTCAAGTAGTTGATGGAAATTCCATCGACTACTCAATTTATTGCATTTTAACGTCCCTAGTATGGACAGGGATTTTTTTCCTGTGTAGAATGCTCGTCAAACCAGGCTACAAACTGGTTCAGAATAGGAAAATTTCATCTCAGCTTATCTGAACTTTCCTCTATTTGTGCAATAAAGGTCCACAGATCCATTAGCATCCACTAGGATGGGTACATCAATCTGCTTGCAGCACCGAGCCAGAACCAGACCTCGCCTCCTGAAGTTTTTTTCCCCTAGCACAGATACTTTCAAAAGCCAGAATCATTCAAACTTACTTCCTCTAGATTTAAATTGTTACATATACTCTGAGAGAAAAGCACAATGATTTCTCTTATTACAGAGCATGGGAAACTCCCTCTCTCCCCCACCCCACCCAACCAACCCCAAATCCTTGGATGTCAATTTCCCTCTTTATTCTGGATGATCCATTTGTCTCCAGGCTTGGCCACACCTGGACATCATTACTTATTCAAACAAAGGTCATTTTTTAGTAAGCACTGGGGATGTAAGAGTGCAGCTCATGCTTATTGGTTACCCGTTTAAACAGTTACATGTGGCTCCTGGCCCCACTCAGAGGGAGCCAATTGCCTCCCTGTGCTGCTGTCTCTGTATCAGAGGCAATAGCATGGGGCAGCAGGCAGGAGCCAGTACACATGGGGAGCCCCCAGCATGCACTGGCTTCTGGGAAGCTACCTGCCGCCCCACGCTAATGCCTCTAATATAGAGGCAGCAACATGGGATTGCAGGTGGGAGCCAGTACACATGGGGAGTCACCTTAAAGGCTAACTCCCAGCATGCACCAGCTCCCAGGGACCCACCTGCTGCTCCACGTGTAACCACTGAAATTTTACATTTTAACATCCCCAGCGTGTAACCGCTGGAATTTCTCAGTGGTTACACAGTTATCCAATTGCCCTCATCTTAACATCCCTAGTAAGCACCTGTTCCCTCTAATCATTTCCATCCATGTAAAGATTTTTTTCCATCCACTTGTGAAATAAATTTATGTGCACTGAGGCATGTGTAAATGTGCACCATCAGTAGAAACAATAAACCTAGCTGCGAGTTCTCTGATAGTCAGGTGGGCGGCATCTGAATCTTTCAGAGTGGCTACACAAGTGCAGAACTTACAGGGAACACTGGTAAGCACCCATCTTTTCCCACTGTTATTCATGCTATAGATCTGTTATAACAGCACTGTGAATTCAAGGTGGGAAGCAGAATCACCCCTTATGTACATTATTTCAGAATGTTTACATCTAATATACATTCCCTCCTCTTCCCTGGGGCATTAGGGTATGGAGAAGACTACCACTAAAAATGGCACTGGCTAAAGACTGGATGACCCAAATATAAAATTTTTTGAGTTTACAGATGATGGCCACATGGCAGGGCTCAGTACTGGAGACATGACCACTCTGTCCTGTGTACAATACTAGATCTCAGAGAAGGTTCATAACTGAAAAACAGAAGGGGAAGCAGAAACGAGAGGACAATCTCCCCGAAAAGTAACCTGGGACACTTGCTGGGAATTAGAGAAATCAGGAGGCAAAATGTTAAGTTGGATATTTAAAATGAAACATTGACCTTCCCTTTAGAAAAACTCTGGCTGAGCTGCCTGATGCAGGCAGAACTGCTGTAGTGAGGGAGGGAAGGCAGAGAGGAGCAGACAGGGACATCTAGAGAGTAGGGCATTCCCCTGCTGCCCATAGCTTGCCAGTTTGATTCTGCCCTCAAGTGGTAATCAAGCTGAAGAACCCATGTAACAGATTTGTGGTAAAAAAAAAACTAATAGTCTCCATTCTGTTCAGAGAAGTCATCCTAGATGTGTTAGTTATAACCTCACTTCCACTCAATGCTACAATCAGTTCATTTAAGCAGTGACTAAGATAGATTCTTAACATCTCTTGGATTCTAGGAACACCTTGAAGGTATTAAACATCCTTCCAGAAGCTAATGACCCATGAAACTGGACCCATCTGGGAAAGTTACACATTGCTGAATACATTTATAATACAAAACATTTGAGCCAATCTTCCAAAAATTGTCATGAAAGTTTACTAGACCAAACAGAAATATCCTTGCCTATTCTTTAGTATTTTCCCCACACCAATCATGAGAGTTTACTTGATAGTCTGAAAAAGTTACTCAAAGGAACAAACTTGGCAAAGGTGATCTGAGCTCCAGAATCAGCAGGGATAACCCCTAAAACCTGAATGCAGACTAACAGTATAGTGGCAACTTGCTACCTACATAGCATGTGATCCAATGTGCTATGGAAATCGTGAAGGAGGAGGAATATGCCCAGAATAGAAATTTGTGACCGTCAGCACTAGCATTTTCAAAAAGTTTCCTAAAATTAATATTTCTCAGGTGCAGCTTCATAGATGATTTATTACCTGTCTACCCTGCTCAGACCAGATCTAACAAATAGTGATTAACACAAGCCCCTTCATTTTCAGATTAAACCATTTTTACCAAAAAATTCTCGGTTTTAAAAAGTATTTTTTTAAATTTTCACCCTTCTTTTGTATCACTCAGATACAGTATATTTAAAAAAACCTTGTTTTATTAGGAAATAAAATGCATTGAATTAGATATATGTATTAAGAGAATACATAAGTCTGTGTGCATACACAAAGCTGCTTGTTGAAGTTCGGCTATGTATTAGTCTAGAAGACACACACACACACACAAACAGGTAGAACTCTGCACAGATACAAATTTATATCCACAGAAATAAATCGGTTCCTGCAGAAAGGAGCAGAAATTGGAGCCAGCAACCTGCGCCAGCACCGCCCTCCATCCTGCCCCCAGGCCTTCCACACAGCTGTCTGAATCTCCTGTCCAGTGGCATGCCAGTGAGCAGGGCTCTACAAACAGGTCAGCACACAAGCTTTGAGGTGCCCGCTCATCTGAACATACTGATGAATCTCACCTTACCACATTCACATTTCAAGCTGTTAGCTTACTAAAATGGGAAGAAAACAAAAATCTGTATCAATCTGGCCCAATTATTTATAGGCTAATCGTTCAAATTAACAATTTTATTTGGGGATTAGATGTTGCTTCCTTAAACTCAGAGATGACATTGTGTTTTGAGTGGTGCTGTTTTAGTTCTGCAGCAAACTACACTGATGAACAAAATTCAAAGTATACTGAACACTTTTTCCTCTGTCCACCAAAATAAACCCTGATATTTACCCAGAAACTAATAATTTTTGCACTGATTTTTACCTGTTTCTGTTGTGGTAATAAACACTGAAATTCCTGAAAAAACACCACCACAAAACTGAAAACTTTTAAATGCCTTATTAACACAGCAGCAGCCCAATTCCATTGGAGCTCTCAATAAGCCAATACTACCTGACTGAAGTAGTATGAGCAATGGTGGGACATCTTTGCAAAGTCTCAACTGAGAAAGAAAAGGTCACAGAGGTCCTGCGGTATTAATGTTTGGAAAATGCTTTGAAGATTGAAAGTACTATGTTAAGTGCAAAGTATTGTTATCAGCAGAGAAACAGAACCCTATTTCTTAAAACAAAAGTGATTCACCCATATAATCCTCTTTAATTCTCAAGAAAATTATAGTAGTGCCTTTTCAAAAGTGGGTTAAAAAGAGTCACCATGGAACTAATTCCAGCCCCTCTAGCATTAATGCATTTTACTCTAAGTAGAAGCTTAATCTTCCACTGACTGCGATGGAAATACTGCCCAGTTATTTTTAATAAAAATGAAGCACACAGGACACTGGAAAAATCCCCTGCTTCAATCTAAGGAACAGAGTTGAGGCCTTCTTTTTTACCTGGTGACCAATTAGCCCTCTATCCTCCTTGTCTTTGCTTCTCCCTATCTAGCCTCCTTACCATTCCTAGAGACCCATCCTTCATAAAAAGAGCATCAACATCACAAGCAGCTACAGGAACGTATCTAAACAGTGTTTGATGTGTGCTAAATAAGGAACTGCAAGAGGTGGAAATTTTATGCCATAAAATAGACGCTGCTTAATGGAGCAATGCCCTAGCCATTTAGTTTCTGTTCATCTCCAAGAAGAGACATGAACTGGAGGCTGTGAAACAATAGCATCGCAAATGCAAATCGAAAGGAGTTTTTTGTTTAAAACTTTACTACTTTGGGAAAAAGCTCACAGACTCAACAGAAGGTTTAGTCTGATACTGATTACTCCCTTCCCCTCCCCAGCTTTCCCAGCTCCTGATCTTCGCACCCCTGGCTGCCTTCATACAGTTTGGCTATTTTGTCCAGGGGAGTGGCGCACAAACTGTGACAATGAAAGCAAAGGCTTTCATTTACAGAACTGAAGGCCTGAAGTTGGGACTCCATATTTAGAACCCTCAACACATGGCACTATTTTTAAAAGGACTCAGCACCCAGCAGCTCTGCGTGATGCCAAAGGGTGAGTGGATGCTCAGAACTTTTGAAAACTGGGCCACCTGTTAAGGTGACTAACCATAGGCACACACTTTTGAAAGTCTTTGCCAAACACTTTAAAATACACAAGACAAAAGAGCTTTCCAGGTTTGTGTTTGTTCTTCGATGCAACTACACACAATCTGTGGATACAGAAGTGCTAGAAACTAGAAGCACATGGCAAAAAACCTCCAAAAAAAGTCTGCAGGTCCTATAAAGAAAGTGATATAGAGGCAAAGGCAGCATTGGCATTAGTTTTTAATTATTCATTTGTTATTAAACCCAATGTCTGGCCTTGTGCAAGACACAGAAGGAGATGAGACTGCCTCAGATAGCTTATTAGGAGGGATGGCAATGTGTAATCAACTACAAGATTAAGAGATAAACCTAAGATTATCTGTTAATCTTAGCGACTGCACGCATTCCCCCCTCCCTTGCTGCCTCTGACACAGAGGAAGCAATGAGGGGAGAAGGGAAGCAGGGGCTGGTGCTAGGGGGAGCTGGCTTAAAAGCCTGTTCCCCAGCACTGGCTCTGTGGGGCCACCTGCCCCCACCCCTGCGCTGCCGCCTCAATGGGGGTGGGAGGTAGGGAGGGAAACAGGGGAAGCTGCTGTGAAGCAGCCCCTATCCATGGTGGGATCAAATTCCCTGTGGACAGAGGCTGCTCCACCTCACATGGAGCAGCATCCATCAACGGCAAGCCTGGGCCTGCTGCAGACAGGGGCTGTTGCTACCCCGCGCTGCTGCCTCTGTATCAGGGGCAGCAGGTCTACAGGGAACTGGTTTTTAAACTGGCTCCAATCGTGGACTGGCTCCTGCCTGGCACCCCACACTACTGTCTCTGGTGGCAGGTGGCTCCCCAGGAGTGGAGCTGGAGCACCCAGAGGACTATAGAATAGTCAAGTAACTGAAAAGAATTCATGCAGTTACTCGACTATTCAATTACCCAATATCTAATATCTCTACTTACTAGCTGATAAATGTTCCACTCCAACAGGTTACTCCTTTTGCAAGAGGATTCTAATAATACTGAAGTACAAATACTTTAAGATGCTTAACTTAATATGTATTATTATCACCTATATGCACAGAGAAAGCAATTAAATTGGATATAAAGTGTATGATTTCTTTGTAGTCTTAAGTGATTTGTATTATTTTTAAAATCTGACCCTCTTGATCTTGTGCTTTTAACCTTCCTATTTGTAGGAATGGCTCTCCTGTGACAGTATGTATGCACTGTAATCAATCTCCTATAGGAGTAGCTGAATGGACATGGCATAAAAGCCAAATTTTAACACTCTCCCCCGCTACAAAATAGTTTGTCAGTGTCCACATCTGTAGCTTCTACAAATCCATTTGGTCTATTCCAGTATTTTTTAATATAGATTTTCATTCCATGGTTAAATGTTTAAAGGGAGTTTCACTTTGTCAGATTCTCTGTGGAGCCTGAGCAACATCTTAAAGCAATGATCCCGTAACTCTGCAGTCTGGAGACAAGGCTCAATACAGCTTTTATTGCTGTACGTACAGACATAGCATTCACACCATAACTGTGACCACACCTTTCTGGCTCATTCTTTTCAATGCACAGCTGGGTTCTGAAAGAACATCCAAGATAAGCTAAGCTGGGGAAAACAAACTCAGAAATCAGTTCTGGCTCTGCATTCAATTCAGGAGTGAAGATAACCTGGCACAGACAGACGAAGGACATTAGATTCCCGTACTACAATGCTGAAGTGGCACAGTCATACCTCATCGTTACTCTGAAAGCCCCTCTGACAGCAATGTGAGAATCTCAGTGCTGCTGTACTTGATTTGGTACCAGTTGAAGATAAGAACTGAGTGAAAATTGGTTCTACTTTCTGATTGGCCAGGGCAATTACATGTAGCATAGGAGAAATCCTACTTCACATTTTCATGTGAATTGAGGTATTATTTGCCACTTCTATCCCTGAACTCTTTGGAGTATAGCTGTTAATCAAGCAACATGATCAAAAACCTGTTGAGAGTCTATGGGTTAAGTTTAGAGGTGCAAACAACAGCAGTGATGTTGTGGTTGGTGTCTACTACAGGCCACCGAATCAGGTGGATGAGGTAGACGAGGCTTTCTTTGGACAACTGAGAGAAGCTTCCAGATCGCAGGCCCTGGTTCTGGCAGGGGACTTTAATCACCCTGACATCTGTTGGGAAACCAATATGGCAGTACACAGGCAATCCAGGAAGTTTTTGGAGAATGTTGGGGATAACTTCTTGGTATAAGTGCTGAAGGATCTGACCAGGGGCCGTGCGCAGCTTGACCTTCTGCTCACAAACAGGGAGGAACTAATAGGGGAAGTAGAGGTGGGTGACAACCTGGGAAGCAGTGATCATGAGATGGTAGATTTCAGGATCCTGACCAAAGGAAGAAAAGAGAGTAGTAAAATATACACCTTGGACTTCAAAAAAGCAGATTTTTGACTCCCTCAGAGATCTGATGGGCAGAATCCCCTGGGATGCTAACATGAAGGGGAAAGGAGTCCAGGACAGCTGGCAGTATTTTAAAGAAGCCTTATTAAAGGCACAGAAAGAAACCATCCCGATGCATAACAAGAGAGGCAAACATGGTAGGAGACTGGATTGGCTTACAGGGGAAATCCTTGGTGAACTTAAGCACAAAAAGGAAGCTTACAAAAAGTGGAAACTTGGACAAATGACCAGGAAGAGGTTTACATGTATAGCTCGAGAATGCCGGGGGGTTATCAGGAAGGCGAAAGCGCAAATGGAACTGCGACTGGCTAAGGATGTGAAGGATAACAAGAAAGGTTTCTACAGGCATGTTAACAAGAAGGTGGTGATCAGAGAGGGTGTGCGGCCCCTACTGGATGAAGGATGTAACCTAGTGACAGATGATGTGGGGAAAGCTGAAGTACTCAATGCTTTCTTTGCCTCTGTATTCACGGACAAGGTGGGCTCACGGACTAATGCGCTAAGTGACGCAAGATGGGATGAAGATCGACAGCCCTTAGTGGGTAAAGAACAGGTTAGGAACTATTTAGAAAAGCTAAACGTACACAAATCCATGGGTCCAGACTTAATGCATCCGAAGGTACTGAGGGAGTTGGCAAATGTCATTGAGGAGCCTTTGGCCATTATCTTTGAAAAGTCGTGGAGATCGGGAGAGATCCCGGATGATTGGAAAAAGGCAAATGTAGTGCCCATCTTCAAGACAGGCAAGAAGGACGATCCAGGGAACTATAGACCGGTCAGACTTACCTGGAAAAAATCATGGGAGGGATCCTTAAGGAATCCATTTTGGAGGCACTTGGAGGAGAGGAAAGTGATTAGGAATAGTCAGCATGGATTCACAAAGGGCAAGTTGTGCCTGACCAATCTGATTAGCTTCTATGATGAGGTAACTGACTCTGTGGACATGGGAAAGTCAGTGGATGTGATATACCTTGACTTTAGCAAGGCTTTTGATACGGTCTCCCACAATATTCTTGCCAGCAAGTTAAGGGAATGTGGATCGGATACATGGATGGTAAGATGGATAGAAAGCTGGCTAGAAGGCCGGGCCCAGCGGGTAGTGATCAATGGCTCGATGTCAGGATGGCGGTCGGTTTCTAGCGGAGTGCCCCCAGGTTCGGTTCTAGGACCGGTTTTGTTCAATATCTTTATTAATGACCTGGATGAGGGGATGCATTGCACCCTCAGGAAGTTCGCAGATGACACTAAGCTAGGGGGAGAGGTCGATATGCTGGAGGACAGAAATAGGGTCCGGAGTGACTTAGACAAATTGGAGGATTGGGCCACAAGAAATCTGATGAGGTTCAACAAGGACAAGTGCAGAGTCCTGCACTTGGGACGGAAGAATCCCAAGCATTGTTACAGGCTGGGGACCAACCAGCTAAGTAGTAGTTCTGCAGAAAAGGACCTGGGGGTTACAGTGGATGAGAAGCTGGATATGAGTCAACAGTGTGCCCTTGTAGCCAAGAAGGCTAATGACATATTAGGTTGCATTAAGAGGAGCATTGCCAGCAGATCCAGAGATGTCATTATTCCCCTTTATTCGGCTCTGGGGAGGCCACATCTGGAGTAGTGTGTCCAGTTCTGGGGCCCCCACTACAAAAAGGATGTGGACGCATTGGAGAGGGTCCAGCGGAGGGCAACCAAAATGATTAGGGGGCTGGAGCATATGACCTATGAGGAGAGGCTGAGGGAGTTGGGTCTGTTTAGTCTGCAGAAGCGAAGAGTGAGGGGGGGATTTGATAGCAGCCTTCAACTTCCTGAAGGGAGCTTCCAAAGAGGATGGAGAAAGGCTGTTCTCGGTAGTGACGGATGGCAGAACAAGAAGCAACGGTCTTAAGTTGTGGTGGGAGAGGTCCAGGTTGGATATTAGGAAAAACTATTTCACTAGGAGAGTGGTGAAACACTGGAATGGGTTACCTAGGGAAGTAGTGGAGTCTCCATCCCTAGAGGCGTTTAAGTCTTTGCTTGACAGAGCCCTGACTGGGTTGATTTAGTTGGGATTGGTCCTGCCTAGAGCAGGGGGCTGGACTTGATGACCTTCTGAGGTCTCTTTCAGCTCTATGGTTCTATGATTCTAACATGGACTCTATTAGCCTCACGTAGCACGGACACTAATGACAAGATTTTTCCCCCCTTTTCTTTCCCTCCCCACCCCTCTTTTTCTGCTATTTATTTGTAACTCTGGATCCCTTGCTCCATTCATCTGAAGTGGGTTGTGCCCACGAAAGCTCATGATACCACCTTTGTGTTTTGTTATTCTTTAAGGTGCTGTAGGACCATTCGTTGTTTTTTAAGTTGTTTTCATGCTTTACTCAAGAGATAGCATCAGTGATCCTTGCCTGTATCATTTGTAAAGCACTTAGGATTTAAACACATTAATCCTTTCAAGCAAAGCTTGCCAACCTGAAGAAAAATTAAATGTACCTATAGTTATCAGAAACCTCTAAGATTACTATAGAAGAAAAAAGTTAGCAAGACAGAACCTTATTTTTTTCAGTTTATTTGGTGCATTTGACAGCACTCTCTTAATAGCCAATTTCGCTGTGTTCCCTGAACAATGAGCTCTGTCTGAAAATACCCCTATAACCAAAACCCTTATGCTTCTTAAAAAGATGGACTCATAAATGGACAACACTATTTAAAAGAAGTGAAATATGGGAAATTATTTTTTCGGAAGTTAGTCAATTTCATAAAAGTTGGTAGCATCCCCATTAAGCTGCTGGAACAGTTTGACTTGTCAAAAACTGAAGTCCCTGCTAAATATGAGTAAACTTCCAAGCAAAAAGCTGTGAAGGTACATATTAGGTGTAATGGTGATAGCAGGCTCCTTTTAAAAAAAATTATTTCAAGTTGACAGAGTTAAAATAAATACAAATCCAGCTTCCCACTTCCTACTAGTTATTGTGGTTTCAGAATCACTTTACTTAAAAAAAAAAAAAAAAAGGTTTTCTTCCTGCTTTTTGACTGTGTTAAAGATAGATCCACACAAGTGGGCATAGGCGACTGGTGCCTGCTAATCGAGAGGGTGCAGGGAGGGCCACCTATAGGAACAGGGAGGGGACATGAGGAGACACCCCATTTAGCAATTAAGATTTTGGCAGGAGTACAGGGGAGCAGTGCACTTCCCGAATGCTACTTAGTTACCTATGGAAAGAGGAGAAAAACTATTCTGGGCAAACAGTAAACATGAATTACATATTCAAATACTGTCAAACGCACAAAGCAAAACTGCAAAAAAATAGTCACTTGTCTTTCAGTTCTAGTAATTGAAAGCATGCCACCATGTAATAGTAAGTACAAAGATTTCAGAGAGGAATGTTATTTTCTAAGATGATGTCTCATTTGAAAAGAATGAAAACCACATAGTGGGAAGGGAACAAGCAGAGTGGAAACAATGACACAGGTTCTTCCTAACCAGCATTTAAGGAAGGTGTTGTCAACCTTCAGAGCCTTTGAAATCCCCCAAGTAATTAAACAGTCAAGTGGGATGAGGCTTTTAGCTTTGCAAATGTCAGTTATTAACATTGCTCCTAGCGCCAACACAGACACCAAACATTAAAATTATGTCTTTTCTTTGACGAGAAGGGGGATCTGAGGGAGGTATACGTAAAGGTGGTGGAGGGGGAGGAAAGCAAGTGAAATCTTGTCCTCAAAAGCATCTGTCAGAAAAATTCTGCTGTTTGAACTCAACAGGAGAGAGAACAATTAAATTTTCAGAGCTGCTTCAAACTGCTTGTCTATGGCAAGCATAATGTAAATGAAGGAGGATTTCTTATCAGGGTTTCAGCAAGAACCTCACTCACATAGGCAAGTACTTGAATACCTGGTATGGATTTTCATTCTCTTCTATCATTCAACAAATGTCCAAGACTTTTATTTTTAAGAACTATGGGAATTTAACTGAAAAACAACAACAATTTATTAACAGTATGTCATGGTGAACACAGCTGATTGCTGCAGAATCAGCACTGGGAAAGAGATGCTGCATCCCTGCATTTCCCTGACTAATTATTTTATATATTTTAAAAATAAAAAAAGTGGACTCAATTTGGCATAATTATGTATGGATTTCTTGATTTACCTACAATTCCACCATTTCCATACAATTCAAACTATATTATTTTCCTGCCCTTGATGTCTCAAAATAGCATCCCCATGGGACACTGCTGGTTTCAATATCGCAGGCTACACAAAGTTTGATTTTTATTATAAAATATGTGTGATAATCTTGCGGCCTGCTCTATGCTGAAAAGCTGTATCAGCATATAGCTCTATCAGTCAAAAAACCCTACACCCCTGACCATAGCAGCTATTCTGACATAATCCCTAGCATAGATACTAGGGATGGGATAGTGTAACAGTGTAAATGATTAACTGATGAGCCTGGAGCCCTGCGAGCACTGCTCCTTCCTGCCCCTCCTTCCATGCTGCTGCCTCTGATACAGAGGCACAGCAGTGTGAGGGGAGAGGCTGCTCCACAGGAGCCAGTATGCGTGGGAACCTGGCTTAACCCCCTTCATGTAAACATGTAACCCCTGAAAATTTCAGATGTTACACATTTACCAAAATAAACACATTTTAACATCCATTGTACATGGAGTTATATCAATGGAAGAAGGCATCTGTCACCATAGCTAGCTTCATCTGGGGATGTGGTGTTCCTACACAATAGAAAAAAAAAAAAATCTTCTGTCACAAACTATGGGGTTATGCTTGCCTAGTTATGCAGACATAGCTATGCCTTAGTGTAGATAGGGTTCTCAAACTGGGGGTTGTGAGATTATTACATGGGGAGAGTAGCAAGCTGTCAGTCTCCACCTCCCAAACCCCACCACGCTTCCAGTATTTACAGTGAGAGAGATGCAACCGTGTTTGTTTCAGCTAGACCAGACTAAGGACAGGACTATGCAGCACTTTAAAGACTAACAAGATGGTTTATTAGGTGATGAGCTTTCGTGGGCCAGACCCATTTCCTCAGATCAATTTGTGGAAGAAAACTGGCACGACCATATATACCAAAGTCCTAATATCATTACCTCACAGACACTAACCTCCCCTCCCCCCCGTTCTAAAATGTGATTTGTCAATTTTATATGTGTTCACTTTTTTTTGATTGTATCACTTTGGTATATATGGTCATGCCAATTTTCTTCCACAAATTGATCTGAGGAAGTGGGTCTGGCCCATGAAAGCTCATCACCTAATAAACCATCTTGTTAGTCTTTAAAGTGCTGCATAGTCCTGTCTTTTGTTCCTGTCGGGCGATAGAATGACGTCATCACACACTCATGCTCTCTGGCTGTGAAAGCGGCCAGAAAGAAGGGGGTTGGTGAGCGTAGCGAGCATGGGGCGCAGCATGCTAGTAGTGTTTAATATAAAGCAAGTATTTACATTTATAAGGAAGAGAACCACACTCATAGGCTTGCTGTGTGAAAGAGGTTACCAATACAAAAGTTTGCAAACCACTGGTGTAGACAGAGCCATATTCTCCATAGTGTAGCTATACCTTTTGTCTATACAGCCATAGTCAAATGAAAGTCCTCAGCTAGCAGATCAAAACTGACAATCAAGTCAAGGGGAAATAACCATGCCATGATATTCATTCAGAGGGTTGGAACAGGTTATCTATTAAAGTTGATTCAGCTTTTTGCAGAAACTGCAAAAATTCCAGTAAGTTCTTCTCCTGTCTCTAACCGCTGTGAATGTCAGGTGGTTCCTCAGAAATCCCCAGAGAGACCAACTGAAATGTCAGAAGCAAAAGAGGGTTAGGTACAACTTCCCCACTCATTAAAAAAAACAGTATTAATGGCTTAGGGTATTACATTTGTGTACCACATCAAAACTACAATGCTGCACAACGATCAGAATTTATTCATGGTTCCTGACAAGAAATCATACTTAGATGGTTCTGGATCACCTATCTTTATCTTTTAAAAGCTAAACACTCTATAGCTATGAATTCCTAAACAGAAAAATATGTCAGCTGCCTTTGAAGATGGAAGGCTTCACAGGCCCTTAATTTTTTATCCATCAATCATGGTGACTATCACATACAAAACTCTAGCTATGATTAACGCCCAAATAACCCATACTACATGATCTGAATTAGTCTAGAGAGAAAAACTGCAAAGCGCAGATGATTAAAGGGTTGCTGCATATTTATCACAGAAGAATCTCCTCAAGTTACCCCTTGCTAATGGGATGGCAAGTGCATTTTCTACAACTAGCCAAATACCCCAGAATTTAGGATGGAGTCCACAAAGATTATTCCATACTCTGCAGCCTTAACCTCCTGAAGCTAATGGGAGCTGACAGCACCCCATATCTCACAGGACCACATCATTACCACTGACTCATTTACAGTAAGAAGCAGAGATTCCTCCCTAAAGAGATGGATCACTCAATAATTGCCCTGTTATTTTCACTCTCTCTGCAGCATCTGGCACTGGCCACCACCAGAAGACAGGATACCAGGCTAACTGAATGGCCCATTAGTGTGAACCTACATGGTTAGTCTCAGAGCCATCCTGTCCATAGGATGCTCTGGGGCAGCTGCCCCAGGCCTTGCACTTTAGGGGTCCCTGCAGCGACTGCCCCAACCGTACTATGGACAGGACAGTTCTCCATATAGATGTTAGCCCGCAGCCTGCATTGCTCTGCTTCACTGCAGTGGCAGGAAGTGGAGCGATTCTGCTGGATGATGGGCAGCAGAGTGAAGCAGGCTTCTGGGTTGCTCTGCTTCCTGTGGCCGCTCTGTCTGTGTCTGTGTGTGTGTGTGTGTGTGTGGGGGGGGGGGTCCAAACCCTGATGCCACCACACACCAGGTCCCTGGTAATCCCCCAGGTCACATCACTTGGGGGAGGGAGCTTTGGAAAAGGGTGCAATGTTGGGATGTAAAATCCCATTTAATTGTTTAAAACACAGTGCAGACAGTCTATTTAATCAACTAAAGGGGATGGGTGGGAAGGGTGCTTGAGTAGGCTGAAGTGCCCCCCTCTGGGGTTGGACTAGAGGACTCCATCCTAGCAACGGCCTTGGTCACAAAAACCAAGTTTGATATCAACTACAAGAGAGAGAAAGAGACAAGACAACATATTGACCATCTCTAACTAGGAAACTTATTCCTCACAGTGCAACCACAGTGGTTTAAAAGTTTAAAGTCAAAACAGATTACTAAGGGACAGGATCCAAACAAAAAAAGGAAATCTGAAATGAAGTAGGACTCATTTCATTATGAGGTGGCAGAAAACTTTTTTTATTCGTGAGTCAGCACTGCAAGAAATATAGCAATAAGTAGTGGGAGGGAATATGGATATAATAGTGTAGTTGACGAACAGATTAACTGATAAGCAAAAGCTTATAGGTTAATGCTACAGACTACATGCATTTTCCTCCCGCCCCTTGCCAGTACATTTTTTAGCAGGCTGGCCAGCAGCCTGGCTCAGTCCTGGCTTGCAACGGGTCCGGGACCTACCCCTGCTGAGGCTCTGCATTTAAAGTTTATTAGGAGCCATATGGGCAGGCAGCCTGGCTCAGTTCTGGCTTGTGCTAGGTCCAGGAGCTCAGACCCCCCCTAGACAGGGGCTGCTGCCACCCCACGCTGTTGCCTCTTTATTAGAGGCAGCAGCACAGGGCGACAGGCAGCGAGTCCATGAGGGGAGCTGGTTTTTAAACTGGCTCCCTCATGGACCAGCTCCCACCTGGCACCCTATGCTGCGGTCTCTGATACAGAAGCAGCAGCGCAGGGTGGCAGGGGGCTCCTTGGGAGTGCGGCCAGAGCACACTGGCTGCCAGCCCCATCCCCAGTGACTATAGAACAGTAGAGTAACTGATAAGAATTCATGAGGTTACTCGACTTTCTAATTAACTGATATTTAACATTCCTAGGAGGGAACAGCAGAACCGTGTGGTATGGAAGCAGACATAGACCTACAATGAGACTTCAGGAGTAGTTAGAGAAAACAAGGCTGATCAGTCACTGAATTAACACTGAAGAGACTTGCTGGTTAGAATCTGTTTCAGGACAGTTCTGAATAGAACAGCAGCAACAATAAAAATGAGAGCAAACTGCAGCACTAACTCAGTTTCACTAGGACCAGAAAAACTTCCAATACAATCTACCACTATGCCTTGACCTTGCAGTTGCAGTCCCGGATCCCCATAAATTTCTTCCAATGCAATTTGATCAGCTTCCTCCTCACCTGCACAATAAGAAGGATATGCAATACCAGTACTACTAGGAGGCTATATCCGAATGGATTTCCCCCCCCCCCCATTACCATAATCCAATGCTGAACATAATAATTAAAAAACAAAAGAGCACTACTGTATTAGTCATTTAAACCCATCTTCCTTGGCATGAAGATAGATGCAGTAAAAGACAATATTGTGCCTCTTACTACTGATGGGATCAGGCACTGTCTAGTGCAGGGGTGGGCAAAAGGATCCGGCCCGCAGAGGCCCTGC
Organism: Pelochelys cantorii; assembly: GCA_032595735.1. Lineage (NCBI taxonomy): Eukaryota > Metazoa > Chordata > Testudines > Trionychidae > Pelochelys > Pelochelys cantorii. The sequence continues at coordinate 20,715,883 of CM064344.1, forward strand.
TGCTCCCCTGCCCCCAGGCCAATTACGGTCTGGGGGCGGGGGAGCGCATGAAGCCCTCGCCGCTTTTGTCCTCCTAGCAGGGTGGGACGAGGCTTTGCGTACTCCCCTGCCCCCAGGCCAATTAAGGCTGGAGAGTGCGCGAAGCCTCTTCCTGCCCTGCCAGGAGCACGTGGTGCTTTGAAGCGCCACAGACTGCTGCAGGGGGAGGGAGGGAGAGAGGAGGAGGCCTAATTGGCCTAGGGGCAGGGGAGCGAGGGAGGTCTCCCTCCATGCCAGGGACATGGGCACCTTGGGGGATCGTGGGGTACTCCCTCATCCCCAGACTAATCATTGTCTGGGGGTGGGGAACCTGAAATATCCTGGCCTTGCCCCTTCTGCTCCATGCCCCACCCCTTCCTGTGCGGTCCAGGGCCACTTCAAAAATTTCCAAAGCGGCCCCCGGCAACAAATTATTGTCCACCCTTGTTCTAGTGAGTGATCAGAGCACAGACCCAGATGTCAGGAGATTTGACCTCTTGTGAACTAAACAAACATACCTCAATTTCCCCCGTTTACAAAACAGAAATGCCAGGACTTGCGAAGATTAGAGTTTGAAGACAGTTGTGAAATCTTGGGATGAAAGGTGGTAAGAGAAGGCAAATGAACCAAATCTAACTTGCATTTCAAAAGTGTTTGTGATTACTTTTCTAGGAAAGTGACTGCTGAAACATTCAAACACTGATGCCAGCCAGTAATGGCTCCATCTTTTTAGGAGGGCAAATTAAATATAATGTTCACAGAGCAAGAATTATGTTCAATGTGAAGACAGTATAGGTGCAGCTTAAATTAGCAAGGAGGGTGATACACATTTTGCCACATGATTTCAAGAAGGGCTGAGAATAGCCAGGACATGGATGAGATGCATGCTTCCAAAATAGGAAATTCTGGACATTCAACAATGGAGATTTTCAATTTTTTTCAGTGTCAGAGTATCTGAGGAGGGCAAGAAGGCAGGCTTAAAGGGAGCATAAAGAGGTAAAATATAAAACACTTGTGTGGATGACAGAGTCTAATGTCACCAGAGGAAAATCTTGCTACTGACACTACTAGTGGAAAACAGTTTAGGAAAATAACCATATTTAGGAAACAGATAAGAAATAAGCCAACCTAATTACTTTTATAGTAGTGGTCCATAGCATCTTCATCAGTTACTATAGGTCCTAAATTCACATTCTGTTGTAAAAGAATAATTTTACTAAACTTAATAATAATGCAAGCAATCATTTAAAATTCAAGCAAACATTGGTCTGCAATATTTATTGCCACAATGTATCAGCACAGGAAAGCCTAAAAGTTAGCTAGGATCAGGACTGAAAAAGATTAGCTTGTTATCACTGTCTATATTCCCTAACAAATTAGGAAGGCTTACTTTAAACCTGATGATGTAGCTTTAAGTTTAGAAGCCTAATTTGTCCTTCTAATTCAGGTTGCCTGGTTATGTGGCTTCAGAAAAGCCTTGCAACTTTCCATATTTGCATACGAAGTTATTTATTTTCTACTATTATGTTGCTACAAAAGCCTTCTTTGCCTTTCTGAGCTCTCTGGTGCTAAATGCACACATTTGCTAGCAATAATATTTTACCCGAAGTGTCCACATTTCCACACTGAGGCATAAACCACAAGCAGTTATACATGACCCTGATTTCTGAAGCACACTTACCCACTGTGCATTGCATTAATCCATCCGTGTGGACTCTGCCACTGCCCATTAAAAGTTCCCTAGTGCACTTTAATGTTGTGCTGTTTTCAAACACTCCCCTAGTGCTCAAGGCTATTCCACACAGACAAGCCCCAGGTGATTTGCTCATGGTCATAAGTGGTAAATGGCAGAGCTGAGAAAAAGAATCCAAAGTCTGCTGACTAAGCTTTGAGACTATTTCTAGTCCCCCTCTGTTGCAAACCTAACTAATAGTAAAAGAGGCTTTCAAAAATAACTAGAAAAAGAGTGGGGGACTAATTTAATCTTAAATCCACGATTTAATTTTATCAGGTTTTAGGTAATCATGTCATATACTTTCAAAGAAAGTGAAAGTTGCAATCTCAAAGCAAGAGGTTCCTTTACAGATTCAAAGTTGTGTTAAAAATTAGTCACCCTGTCTTACAATGGTTACTAACACCATAAACTAAAATGGTAATTAATATTTTCTTCTCTCTGCCACAATTATGTGGTGTTTACATTTTTGGCTCTCTTAGCTTGGTCAACAAAAAAGAGTGTCCATGTGCCAGTTTAACATTTTGGTTCTCACTTACTAACACAATGCGCAATGTTTGAGATAGAAGAAATACTGGTAAGGAATATTATATAAAAACTGTCTATAGCAAAATATTCCATGGCTAAACTTCTGGTGGTCTAAATTGCAGCCCACCTCTCATTGGGGCAGATTTTTTTTTTTTTTTTTTTTTTAATTTGAAAAACACCAATAGGACAATTTAGGCACTTTTGCACATTACCTGTATAAATCTTATACCCTCCCTGAAAGTATATGACTATAAAACGGAAAGGAAAGAAGTTACCCATTTAAGTAGTTTCCTTTGAATTCTGGTAAGTTTATGTCTCCTGCATTTTCCATATTGCAATGTGGTATAAATATAATAGCCTTTATTTTATCATATCATGTTCAAATCTGTAACCCTAAAATCAGGCTCCTGAATCCATATTACACAACCGAGGGAGCCTGTTTCAGGAGCTCCCAAATTAATTTGAAAACTGAATTTTAGGCAGCACATTTAAAAATTGTGGCTGAAGATTTTATTTGAAAAGCAACCTCTCTTGCTTAAGGACCAGAAATTTAAAAAAAAAGTATTTTTTAAAAGCTATTGTGGATACACCTTATTCATTTTTATATACTTTAAACAAGATTCACTGTGCCTAGTGACAATACAGTCTGCCTTCAGCTCTACTTAGTGTTGTGTGATCCAACCAATTTCCACTACTGGAATTACAAGTGCACTGCATTTTCCACAGACTTCTATGGCATGATATTGAGGAGGAGGGTAAAAGATTATGCTAAGAGACTCATATTTTCACTTTCCATCATAAAATTACATGCAGCCTCTTTTTGTTTCTATGATAGCACAAGCCTTCTCTTCTGTGTGACATCCATTCATCTCAGACTCTTTGTATTATGTTAGAGTGGTCTTTTGTCTCCCATGTACTGTCAGTCACTGTCAGTCACCAAGCAGTAGGTTAACTTTGGAAAGTGGAAGTACTCTATGCAGAACCTCAGACACTCATACCTTGCAACCCTTCAACTACAATTAAAGGTCAGAAGTCAGCATATGCAAGACTGATAGGAATAACCATTCGGGGGGGAAAAGTGCAAACCCATGAATCCACTTTGTGTGTGTACACTATTATATCACACTTGAAACCTTTAACTGTCCAAAGCTATTGTACTTTGTTAACTTTCCTATATTGAGGTTTTGGGGGTTTTAAGTTGTTTCTTTTTAATACATAGTACATGCTCTTCTCCACAAAAGAACAAAGAATCTATTACAAGGCACTCAGTGCCGGACCAAGCCATAGTTGCGCCCCGGCAGCGGGCGCGCAGCGCATGCGCAGCCCGGCCCTGGGCACGCAGCGCCCCTTACCACTTCAATCAGGCGCCCCAGACAGCTGTCCAGCTACACCCCCCTTAATCCGGCCCTGAAGGCACTCCTTAATTCACCTTAATGACAATGGCCATTACCACAGTTTCCTGGACTTTTAAAGATTATTTTAAATGTAAACCAAAATCCAAATGAGACAGCTATGTTTTGATCTTCTCTATGTAGGCAAGAGCTGTGTCCTCTCCAGGTGAGAAGCAAGGAGATTTAACTACAGTCTTTAAAGCCCTTTGAAAGAAGATAAATATATTTCAAACCCAACAAAATTAGCATACATAAGAGGCCAATAATTCTTTCAACATCAGAGAAGCTCTCATAGAACTAAACAATAATAACAATCCTGTACTAATGCGTCTGCTGAGACTAGGAATAATTGTAAGAAGTTTTCCTATTGACAAACAGCTGTGCCCTTTGTAGCTTACCATCTGCACAGCCCCAGAGGCTTGCATAGCAATTTGTGGACAAGGCCCCTGCCCCTAGGAAGTCACAATCTAGGCACTCTTTTAAGGGGTGTCTCTGAGCAGGGCATCCTATGCAATTATGCCAAACGTCATGGGTGCGGAGGGCTGGAACTAGGGGAGCAGGGGGGAGCAGCAGCACTCCTTGCCCTGAAGAGGTTTCCCTCATATGCAGGGTTTACAGTCTGGTTCAATGGCCCGCAGCGCCCCCACTCTACACATTGTTCCAGCCCCCTGAAGGCGGGGGTGCATGTGGGGCAAGGGGCGCCCGTGACCGAGGCGCTACAGAGAGCCACCAAGGCTCGGGATGACGGAGGAAGCCGGCACGGAGGACCGAGAAGAGGGGATTTCCGAGGGGCGATCGCGGCTGCCGGGCACAGCCGCGCGGGGGGCAGGATTCCGGGCCAGGGCGGGGGCGAACCGGGTGGGCGCAGCCGAGCCCGAGGGGAGGGGGGAGGGAAGAGGGAAGGCTTCGCGTATGCAAATCCACGCAGATGAGATGCAGATGAGCTGCTCACCTTGGTCTCCTTGACGTGCTGCTTGATGCCCTCCGGGTACCACTGGACCCGCACGTAGCCGCGACGCAGGGGGCTGGCCCGGCTCTCCTCAGCCCCGCCGGCCCCGGGGCCCCCCGACTCGGAGCCCCCCGAGCTGCCGGCGCCGGCGCCACGGCCGCCATCCTCCTCCTCCGAGTCGGAGTCCTCGCCGTGGATGAGGCGCACCAGGCCGAAGCGCACCGAGCCCCGGTAGCGGCCCGACACCAGGTCGTGAGAGAAGAGCAGGCGCTGCGAGCCGCCGGGGGGCGCCGCGGCCGGGGCCGGGGCCGGGGCCGGCTCTGCGGGTTGGTCCGCCATGGCTCTGGCAGCGGCACGGAGACAGCGAGCGAGCGAGCGGCCGCCGGCAGCGGGCGGGCAGGCAGGGAGGAGGCCCGGGCTGCGGCGTCGTCACTGCTCGAGGGCGGGGCGCGGCCGCTCGGCCCCGCCCACCGCCGGGGAGCCGGATGCTGAGGGGGGAAGGGGATGGCGGGGAGTGGGACAAAAGGGGGGAGGAAGGGAGATGCCCGTGAGAAAGACAGATCCAAGGTCCTAAGCCCTCTGCTCTGCCTCCCCCCCCCCCCCCCGTTCATTATGATTTGTTGTCCCTATGGCCCTAAGCAAGATTGAAGCCCCCTTGTGCTAGGTGCTGTATGTACACAGGGTGAGAGGCAGCGCCTGGCCTAAAAGAAGCTACGCTCTAAATAGAAAGGACTGACAAAGGGCAGAAAGGAAAGCAAAGGCTGGAAACGACTTGGCTAAGGTGATATAGCAAGGCAGTGGCAGAGGCAATAATAGAACCCAGGCCTCCTAGGGCATGTCTACACAGCAGCATTATTTTGGAATAACAAAGAGCATGTCTACAGCACAAGCCGTTATTTCAAAATAATGGCAAGCTGGAAGACTTCTTACTCCAACACCTGTAACCCTCATTTCACAAGGAGTAAGGGAAGTCGAAGGAAGATTGTTCTTCCTTCGACTTCCTGCAGTGTAGACAGCGCCCTAGTGACCAACCCCATGATTGAGACCTCAAAACCATACTGCTTCTCAGAGGAAAGTCATGTTTTCCAGATACCAGGGCACCCAGCACACGGTTAAAATACATTCCAGTGAAACTCCAGTGTTTGGGTCTATTTCAAAGTGCCCATTTCCTGCTTTCCTTGTCTTACAGCTCCTTGGGGAAGCAGCAATTATACCTATTGACTTCATATGCATTTTTTGGCTTCCCTACTTCAGTATTCTCAAGATTTTGTTTCAAGTAGGAAAAGGGTCTCAGCTAAGTTGTCAAAGGAGCTGCCCTGAGTCTTTTAATCTTGTCGCTCTGGTCCATGAGTATCTGTAGCATCACCTTGCAGCCCAATTGTAAGGCTCAGACTCAGATGCCTTGCATTTTTAAAAGTCTCAAAGGGGTAGCTGTGTTAGTCTGTCTCATCTGAAGAAGTGGGTTTTGCCCACAAAAGCTCATGGTACTACATGTATATTTTTGTTAGTCCCTAAGGTGCTACAGGACTACTCATTTTCTTTATAGACTCAGATGTTGATGCTGCATCTGTATGTAATTCACACTGAACTGGAAAAGGGAATAAAAAAGACGGACAACACAAACACTGTTCAAACACTGGGCACACTATCCATCCTTCTCAAGCATCGACCTGATCTGATATGCAGCCTCTCTATCCAAGCTTACAGACAGCAGTGGAGGGTTGAGATCAGTCAGGGCTCTACAATCCTTTTCCTTTCTCACCTCCCCTCTCTCTGCCTGCCATTGTAGAGTCAGTACCCCATCTGCCCCATTAAGCAGGCTTTCTTGTCATCTATGGCTGGCACAATGTGTTGTGCCTCAGATACACCCAACTTTTGGCCTGTGGACTATGACTACTCTTCCCCAACTCACTGTGAGTTCCTAATGATAGGTGCATGACTGACTGGTTCTCCAGAAGCAACTTTACAGGTTGTGTAAAGCCCTACATAGCTTGGGACCTTCCTGCTTGAGAGACTGTCTGTCTCCATGGTCATTCATAGAATCATAGAACCATAGAGCTGAAAGAGACCTCAGGAGGTCATCAAGTCCAGCCCCCTGCTCTAGGCAGGACCAATCCCAGCTAGATCAACCCAGTCAGGGCTTTGTCAAGCCGAGACTTAAACACCTCTAGGGATGGAGACTCCACTACTTCCCTAGGTAACCCATTCCAGTGTTTCATCACCCTCCTAGTAAAATAGTTTTTCCTAATATCCAACCTGGACCTCTCCCACCACAACTTAAGACCATTGCTCCTTGTTCTGCCATCCGTCACTACCGAGAACAGCCTTTCTCCATCCTCTTTGGAAGCTCCCTTCAGGAAGTTGAAGGCTGCTATCAAATCCCACCTCACTCTTCGCTTCTGCAGACTAAACAGACCCAACTCCCTCAGCCTCTCCTCATAGGTCATATGCTCCAGCCCCCTAATCATTTTGGTCGCCCTCCGCTGGACCCTCTCCAAGCCACAGGGGCACTAATGGAGGTGAGCAAGTAGGATCAGCCACAGGTTAATTGTGGGAGCTACCAGCAGGCAGAGCTCTCCCCTTTGGAATTTACTCTGCACTTAGAGCAGGGGTGGGGAATCTGAGGCCCCAGGAGCTGGATTCATCTCCTGGCTTGCCTGGATCTGGCCCCCGAGACTCAGGGCTCCTCCCCAGCACTGGAGAGCCCATGCTGGTGCTCCTGCCCCCCACCATCTCCATATGGGGTTGGAGCACCCAAAATTTACTAGCCTGGGGCCCCCTAGACTCCGGTGTGCAAAGGGAATGTGGGGAGTATCTTTCTTCAGTGAGGGGGTTTTTGTTGCTTCTTGTTTGTGTGTGGCCCCTGACTGATTTTTCTGAGGGTCAGTAGCCCCAACCCAAAAAAAGGTTCCCCACTCCTGACTTAGAGCTACAATATCCCAAATATGTTGACCCTCAGCACTATAAAGCTTATCTGGGTTTGGTGGGGGTAAAAGGGCTTGACAAGGGCTGGTATTTGTGAGCAGGGTGGGATGATAGGAGTTCTCTCTTTTGAGAGGTGGGTGTGAGAAGCGGTTGCAGTTTATAGGGAGGGGAGTTAGCAAGTGTACGTTAAATTTGTTTAGAGCCACCCTTTCCTCTCCCAGCCAGCTCTTGAGGCTTCTCCAAAAAGCCATTAGTCCCAGCTGTGGCTGACCTCCATCATGCAGCCTCCTCATGGCATATGGGCTCGGAGGTTGCCCAGGTCCTGCAAGGAGAGGGCAAAGTCCACCAAAGGAATTATTATATATTATTTGTATTACATTAGTATTTAGAAGCTACAGCTGATATCCAGGCCTCATGGATTGTGTGTAAATGAGTTCAATATTTGGATTCAAGGTCTTTAACAAGTTCTTTTCTGAGCTCATTGAGTTCACTGGAGTTAAATAGGTCCATTAAAGGATTTCAGTGGCCTAGCTGTGGATCCACTTGCGAAGGTGGCTTTAGACCATTTAGGCAGGCCTGCAAAACAATATTCTGTCTGCCCCTTAATCTCAAACAGAACCAATTCCCATGTACTAGAATCAAACTGGTATGTGCAGGATTGGCTGCTAGGTGCTGTACAGACACACAGTAAGAGGCAGAGCTTATTGTCTAATTAGAGAAGGCAGACAAAGGCTGGGTGGCATAGAAAGGTCAGAGGACAGAGCTGAGATGAGAACTAGGTCTCCTCACTCTTATCCACAAGTCTGCAGAACCTGCCCAATGGCAGTCTTTCCAATGACTGTAAAAGAGATTAGATCGGGCTTGTAACTGCCAGGTGCCCAATGGGCTGGGCTCAGGATATCCAGAGTTTGCCTATAGCTCTGGGAATAAGACTAAAATTGTGGTTGCTTCTCTGGCACTATGGCCATCCATCTAATTAATGTAAAACTGATCAGTGCAGGAGAGACTGTGAATTAACCCAAGGACTAAGGACCATCCCAAACCTCACCATCTTCTCTCTAAGTGCCAGGTACATTTCTTTGACTTTGCCTTCTCTAACATGAATGTACAGCAACATATACATAAAGTAAGTCAATACATTCCTAGCCAAAACCTTCCACAGCACATACTTCTCTCCCTGAGGAGACGCTGAGAAACCAAATGTGATTGATGTTAGTCATGTTGCTTAATGCTCCTCCAGGAAGTGCATGATACTGTACTACATAAGGAGGGAAGTATAAGACATAGAATAGAATAGAACAGAATAGAATAGAATAGGGCTTTCTGGAGCGTTCATCTGCCATTAACAGGTGGTCAGAAGCTTCCCAATCAACGAGGAAGCATTATGTTGTTTAAATGCATGTGTGTAAATGAGTTCACTATTTGGCTGCAGGGGCTTTAACAAGTTCTTCTCTGAGCTCATTGGGCTCACTGGAGCTAAATAGGTCCTTTAAATGATCTCAGTGGCTGAGCAGTGGATCCACTTGCCAAGGTGGCTTCAGAATATTTGGGAAAACCCAAAAGCTGAGAGTCTCAGCCATTATTTGAAGCTCTCCTGGCAAGGGGGTAGCATCCCTTGGCTTGGCCAGGCCCGGCCCAAGGACTGACTGCACTTTTTGAGGTTGCACGAAAGATTCTATTGCTAGAACATAACTTTGTGTGCACGTTTGTTCTAGGGGGCACATTCTGCTCCTAGTAAGACTTCTGTGACTGTGGTCTAATCATTGCTTTCCTCAGCATTCCTCTGGGTTTACCATGATGTGGCTGAGATCAGCACTCCAGCTCTCTGGGCCCAAGGCTCAGAGCCACTAGGATTATTTTGCACAGCTCTGGCAATGCAAGGCGGCCATAAAGCCATCTTAACTCACCACTTGGGAGTTCACCTGGTGTAGGGGTGTGGATGGGGCTGGAAAGGGCAGAGCCAGAGCATTGCTATGTGCCAGCTATTCCCAGCTGCCAGCATGGTCCTGGTGACAAGGGCTGTAGGTTGTAAGCCTTTTGAGGCAGGGATTGGCTTTTTGTTCTGTGTTTGTACAGCGCCTAGCACAGTGGAGTCATAGAATCATAGAACCATAGAGCCGGAAGGCCATCAAATCCAGCCCCCTGCCCGAGGCAGGACCTAGTACTTGGTCATGACTAGGCTTCCTATGTATTCCAATAATACAAACCCATAATGATCATAATAATAATCGTTACTTTTGTTCTCATTTGTGCCTGGGGACAAAACAATCCCCAGCTGTTTCAAAACCAGAGCACTGCAAAGGTACAAAGCCATCTCCCTTAGGACCTTGCTGGGTGCCCCCTGCAGGCCTAATAGCCGTCCCCTAAAGTGAAGAATCGTAGGGGCAGTTGTGGCTCCTAGGCACAGCTGGCTCTGAGCTTTCAGCATTAATCTTGATTCCATCACAATTTCCCATGTAACAACAGAGAGGGAAGCATTAGGACAGCAATTGGGAAAGAAATGTTAAATCTCTCCTGTATGTCATGTTGATACAAAACGTTCATTAACATGGACAAGGCAGGCTCAGAGCCTGCTAACAACTGGAACTCCCATCCGTGTGGAACTCCCAACTCTAGAGCCCAGTGCCTAGAGATGCAGGAGATGGGACAATTGCTGTTTATTTACACAGAGCAAAGAGGTAAATGTCAGTGATAAAACACTCAGGCTATGTCTACACTCGCAGCTTCTTGCACGAGAAATATGCAAATGAGGCTAAGCGTGGAATATCACCAAGCCTCATTTGCATACCTAATGAGCCGCAATGCCGCTACACTGATTATTTTCAGGAATAACGGCATTGCGCATGAGGGTTTTTCTTGCGCAAGAAGGGGCAGTGTAGACAGCTCCTTCTGGCACAAGAGCCTCTTCTGCAAAAATGGTGGCTCATTAGGTATGCAAATGAGGCTCGGCGATATTCCATGCTTAGCCTCATTTGCATATTTCTCTCACAAGAAGCCACAAGTGTAGACATAGCCTCAGAGATGATGCTCAGTCTGCTCTTGGTCATTCCCAAGCCTCTTGTTTTGAGCTGATCATGCCCCGTAAAGGTCACACTTTTGTGATAGGGTGTGGAAGAGATGGGAGTGGAGCCAATTGCTGGTTTGCATATATGTTGCACTCATCTTCTGAGTGTAAACACTCCCCCCTCTTACTGGGCACATAAATGGGACAATTATGGGCCAATACTGCTCCCTTTGAAATTAGTGGCTGCAGGCTGGATCTGGATCTGATCTACCATGGTTAGCTCCTCGTGGGCCCTATTTCCTGTGCCTCCGCAGGTATGAAGGATCACAGCTCCCATTGGCTGTGGATTGCCAATGGGAGCTGCAATTGCCCGTACCTGCAGAGGTTCAGGTAAATATTGTGGCAATGGCCCGCCAGGGGCTAACCCTGGTGAACCAGCACCATTTTATTGCCCACCCCTGTAGTGGGGGCTTTACCTTTGATGGCAGAGGAAGCAGGATTGGGTCCCTTAAGGAGGGAAAAGATGCCCTCCAGTTAGTGCTTACATTCTTCTTACCATTGCAGGAAAGGTTTTCATGGTGCAACATTTTATCCACTCCAGTAACTCTTCCTAGTTTTCTTTCATCACACATACTAACAGCTGTGTGGCACAAAAAATAACGAATGGGCATAAATCTTGTCTCTCTTTGGACTCTGCCCTTCTGCTGAGTGATTATACTTTGCAGAGCAGTTTTCAGAATTCAGGATGCAAAAAGACATTTGGGGGCAAATAGTTGAATTCTGCAGCTAGCCAGAGTACCAAGATGTGCATTTTAATGGGACCAAATCAGGACAATTTGCTTACGTACATAGCAGTTGAGGACTATACACATTTCTGCACTGTACTTTTATTTGTGTCTCTGAGGTACTCTGACTTAGAATTGAACTTCTCATGCCAGTAAAAAAGAAATCCCTTGTGCTTTATGACTCTGGCCCCTGGGGTTGAGCTGCATCAAAGACAGCATGCAGCTCAACAGCCTCTGCTCCTAGAACAGTGAAAGAAGGATGTTCCACTACTACATCGGAGTGGCTGGGCATTAGAACACCTGGATTCAGTTCCTAACTCTCCAGTAATCCTAGGTAAGTCAGAGCAACTTTGTACACAAAAGCCATTGATTTGAGGTGTGTCACTTTTGTAGGTGCCCAAATTAAGACATTGTAGGCCTGATTTTCAGACTAGCCACGAGCCTGCAGCTTCCACATGCCCCAGTTGGAGTGGTGGTCTCACAGCATTTCTGAAAATGAAGAGCACATCAAAAAATGGAGACACCTTGAAATCAGTAGCCATTTTAGAAAATGGAGGCAGCTCCACATACCCACATCTAATACAATACTTACCTAAGGCAAAAGGGTGGTGTCAAAGTTTGATTGACTGTCTGTAAAGTGCTTCTGGATCCTGGCCTGTAAGCTGTTGTCATCCTTGGCTGCTGCACAAAGGTGACATGTAACATCAGGACAGGCCTAATATCTCTGGAGCCTGGACTCTAAACTGATGAGTGCATTAGAAATGCAGATGGCTACCTAGAGAGGAGTAAAAGCCAAGGTGTAAACTGGCACATTGTTGGCACAAACTGACTTTAGGGGAGCTGCTCCAGTTTGCACCAGCAGAGAACATGACCCGGACTTTCTACAGTATTACTTTGTGTGTTGGTCCTCCAGATCAAATTAATGGTGTACAAAGCCTAGGGCTCTCTCTACAAAGCTGCTCATGGGAGCCAGTCATGCATGCGCATGTGTGTTAGTTTCAGCAAGGTGGCATTTCACAGAAGTTGTTTACAATGAACTCTGATAGCAGTGGGAGCCTGTTATCAATGGGCAGCCTTATTATGAATAACATCATAAGGAAACAATGAAAAGCCAGTTTATGTTTGCAATGATTTTGTTCCTCATTCCTCTTGCTGAGTGACTTATATTGACATCCTCTGTACCATAAGAAACGCTCTTATGCCATCTTGTGGCCATTCAATGGAAATTAGCAGCTTACTATAATTATTTACAATGACCACCTACAGCAGGAGGGCTACTCAACACGAGGCCCGTGAGCTGGGCCTGTTTGGGCTTATGCGGGGCTCAACATGCAGCCCGCCGGTCGGATCCTTTGAACATGGCCTCCACTGGGAACATGCTCCACAATGGCAAGTCAATATAATGGTCTTTTGTTGATATGCATTTTAGTAGTTACATTCCTGGATTCTCGTTGCTCATTAAAAGTGCTGTCATATGGGTGGAAATCAGGGAAATATTGCATTTTATTAATAACAGCAGAACTGACTTGAATAGGGCCTGCGTGTTGTGTAGTCGTGCCTTAATCTTTGTATTCATGCCCATCAGTGTGAAAAGCTATTTGCATGTATATGCAACCACACTTAAGTTGTGGCCCTTGGCATGTGCTGTGAGTGTCATTGTGGCCCCTGGGGCTTCCAAAGTTTAGTAGCCCTGATCTACAGCCGTGGTGTCCAACCAGTTCTGAAGCAGTAGCCACTATGTGCTGGTCTACAAGCAGTGGAGTGTCCCCACTACCAAGCCTGTTATTTCAAAATAAGAGGCTGGTTATTTCAAAATAACTCCTGCTTTCCACGAGGAATAATGCTAATTTCAAAATAGTTATTTCAAAATAGCATTAGTGTGGATGCTCCAGTGCCTCTATTTCAAAATAACTACTCCCCAGCGTCATTCAGACCAATAACTCCCCAGTGCTTCCTGGGGCTCTAAGTTGAGGTAGCGCATCCACATTAACAGAGCCTGTCTCAGGCTGATTTCAAGGCTTCCCTTAGGGTGGACATGCTATTTTGAAATTATTATTTAGGGAGTTATTTCCCAGTGTAGACATGCCCTATAGTGGCTACTGCTATAGCAAACTAGCCCCACTCAACCAGCCAAATAGCCACATGTGGCTAGTGGCTAGCATGTTGGACACATATAGCAATATGGGAAAATGTGGGAGGGTAAATGGCTATCAGAGATAACAGGTCACATTATTTGTCTGGATGTTCCAATGACTGCATTTTAAGGGAATGTCAGAGGACAGGGATCCCCACTTAGAGTAAGGAAGACAGGTATTTAACTTCAAATTGGCACTTCTGAGAGAGCATCCCTTTCAGAATTGGGATGACACATTTTAAAGGGTGGATGCTTTCAGTAAGTGGTTCAATATTCATTGATTTCTTAGGAGCAGAGAGAGACCCAGACACGAATGGAAAGCTCTTTGGTGCAAGGACTCTGGTATATTCCATGTCTGTAAAGCACTGTGCATGCACTGGGCCCAAACTGTCTTCCCAGTGCCAGCTTAAGTAGCTAGGCTGCAGTGACCCTGCTGACATTCTGGACATGACAGGAGTCCCACTCTAGGCTGCTGAGTGGGGGCAGAGCTGCTCTGCAGCCCTACTTCATCCTAATGCTTGGAGAAGTCTCCACCAGTGGGGAAGAACTGGAAACTTGCTGTGGCTCCACCCCCAAGGATCGCTGCACCGGGACCTTGCATGGTCCTGCACTCTGTGGCATGCACCGCCTGTTGGTACCTTTTGACCCAACTCCACCTGCAAAGCTGATCTGGAAATGTTGGGAGCCCTCTACATAAGTGGAAGAGGAGAGGATTTAGGCCTCCACAAGCCTCTCCACTCCTCTGTCACTGACAGCTTCACAATCATCACAGCTCACACCCATTGGCTTAGCAGGAGCTAACAACTCTAGTTCAAACCTGTTGCCAAAGAGAGAAATACTATGAGGGAAGCAGAACTACACACTATGTTCATAGAATCATAGAACTATAGAGCTGGAAGAGACCTCAGGAGGTCATCAAGTCCAGCCCCCTGCTCTAGGCAGGACCAATCCCAACTAAATCAACCCAGCCAGGGCTTGGTCAAGCCGAAACTTAAACACCTCTAGAGATGGAGACTCCACTACTTCCCGAGGTAACCCATTCCAGTGCTTCACTACCCTCCTAGTGAAATAGTTTTTCCTAATATCCAACCTAGACCTCTCCCACCACAACTTGAGACCATTGCTCCTTGTTCTGCCATCTGTCACCACTGAGAACAGCCTTTCTCCATCCTCTTTGGAACCTCCCTTCAGGAAGTTGAAGGCTGCTATCAAATCCCCCCTCACTCTTCTCTTCTGCAGACTAAACAGACCCAACTCCTTCAGCCTCTCCTCATAGGTCATATGCTCCAGCCCCCTAATGTTTTGAAGCTTTTGAACACTATGGCTATGTCTAGACTTCAGGCTTCTTTCGGAAGAAGCTTTTCCGGAAGAGATCTTGCATCTGACGAAGTGGGTCTTTGCCCACGAAAGCTTATGCTCCAATACCTCTGTTAGTCTATAAGGGGCCACAGGACTCGTCGTCGCGTCCGAAAGAGAGCATCTACACAGCAAAAGCGCATAAAAAAAGCGATCTGCTTTTTCAGAAGAGAGCGTCCGCACTGAATGGACGCTATCTCGCATTTCAGCTGTGATTACTACGGACAGAGTGGACATCAGGGCACCTGCACTTTTTCCTCTTTCGAAAGAACTCCCTTTTCCCCGTCCACACATGCTCTTTTGGAAAAAGGCTTCTTCCTCATAGAAAGAGGTTTGCCAATGCTGGAAAAACCCCTCTGTTCTTTCCATTTTTTTCCCAAAAGAACGTGATTGCAGTGTGGACGTAAGTGAAGATTTTTTTCCGGAAAAACAGTTGTTTTTCCAAAAAACCTCTGCAGTGTAGACATACCCTATATTATGTATGGAAACCACTAGCAGCAGGCTGGCAGGCTCAGCAGAATGGTGCAAGACTGAGTGGCCAATGGAAGAGATTTCCCCTTTGACTCTTAGAGCTGCCCTTGCAGGTCAGGGCTGATGGTCCTGACAGCCTTGGTTGAGGGATGCAGGGTGGGGCCTTTACTTCACTACTCAGGCTTTGCTTATTTCAGAGGCTCAAACTGACAGCCCTCCAGCCAGATACTGCCTACCAGCCTGAGTCATTGACTCAGTCTCCCAACTTGGATATTTCTTCATGTATGTCAAGGGAGAGATTTAAACACACTCCCCTTTTGTTCCTGGTGAAAGTTTGTAAAACAAACCCCTGAACTGGAAACATGATAGATAGTCACTAAGCTTAATCCTTCCGGTGAATTTGTCTTCCCCACTAGGTGGTGCTCTGTACCAGTGCATCTGCCTCCTTACAGAGTCTAGCATACTCAAAGTAGTAAGTGCATGGACCCCAGACCCTTTTTGCTGATGACCTGCTGTGCTTATATGGGAAGCAGAACGATGCAGCAACAATTAGAGCCAAGTCCATGTCCCAAAGCTCAGACCTAAATGTAAATTGTCCTAAAGGTGTGGGGGCTCAGATGCAAAGGTTTGGTGTAGGGCCCACCCAAGGGCTCCTCTGCAGCCACCCCTCTCCTCCTGCACTAGCTGGATTATACCTTGAGTTCACTGGACTTAGCTCAGCTACTGTGACCTGACAGAAAAAGCAAATGAGGCTAATTGCTCAGCGCCTGGGGAGAGGAGAACAGAGACACTCACTTCACTTCACTTCACTGGAGTCCTGCATAGAATGATATGTGGACTGGATATTGGTGTGTGTTGAAACTTCATCTCTTGCTTAGTTAGCCCCCTGGGTTCCCTCTGATTCATCAGTACCTCCATTTAACTGGCCCTAGGTCAGAAGAGAGGCCAGAGGTGCTGAGAGCCATTGAACCAAACTGTAAACAAACATCTTAAAACCAAACTTTGAAGACCCAGAACTGAGCCTCCTCATCCATATTAATGGAGATAGACTGACAGCTGTATCTGGCTTCTTCCCAAGGCTGATCTTCAGCTGTGCCCTGCACAATGTGTGGAGTGCATACCCCCCCCCCCTTTCTGCCTGCAGGAAAGCAGTGTTTGGAAAGAGCAGGGAAATCCAGCTAGGCAAGTGGGACTCCAAAGACATGGGTTCATGAAATTGTGACTTTCCTGCATCTGGCTGCCTCAGGTTGTGCTGCCAAGAAGAAAGCAGTGAGGTGCAGGGGCAACTTCTCCAACTACTAAGCAGTAAGACTATGGAATCTCTAAGCCCTGCTGTGACATTACTGTGGTAACAAGCAATCAAGTGATATTGGCTGCCCCATGCTGTGTTCTGGAGAAATGGATATTAGAAGTCTGGAGGAGAGTTAGAAAAGCAATCATCGGGGCAAATTCTCACTGGCATAAACTGTCACAGCATCACAGACATCAGAGATGCTGCACTAGTTCACACCAGCAGATAATTTAGCTCACTGAGCTTTATTTGGTGATAAGTTCAATTTCACAAGCAGGCAAGCTGGATTGGTCTGGTTCATTCTAATTACACTCCACATCTGCACAGGTTATAAAGTAAAAATGTACCAAGGAAATGAAACTCAAAGTAGAAACATTACATCATCAGAACCTCTCTCACTGGCCAAACTGCCCTGTAAAGGCAAGATACTCTTACACCACAGATCTTAAAAGCTGCTTAAATCCTCATGGGTCTCAATCATAATGCATTACAGCAGGGAAGGGAAGAAAGTTGCACAGATCATTATGACAGCCAAGACTCCTTGGAGCGGGTGGTTGAATTTATAGGTCAGTTAATTCCAAAGTGATGAGAACAAGTGATGTAATTCTTTCCTTCTCCCCTCCCACCCCAAAAAAACAAATCATAAGCTACCAGCTGGCTAAGTGGCTGGACAAACGGACAATAAAGGATGGTTGCAGACAGATGCAGAAGTGCCAGCTCTGAGCCCTTTGAAGATGCTGTGGGCACTGCTAAATATGTAAATATCTGTAATTCGCCAGTGCTCTGATGCTGAGGTTTTGACCCCTCCACAGCTGGCAGACAGTGACAAGGAGAAATGCCCTGTTCAGTTTAGCTGTAATGGAGACAGGCTGGTTATTGTTAGTGCTATTTGCTGAAAGGTTTATTTTTTATTGGGTGAGTGTTTGTTGGGTTGTGCTTCTGTTTGGATTAATACTGAAAAGAAAAACAGTACTTAGCCTTAGGGTAACTGAGTGAGACTTGGAAGTTGGGCACATCCTGCCCTCTTCCAGATTTACTTTAACCACATATAGAGCCAAGTTCTGCTCTTTGTTATTCCCATTTTACATGAGTGTTACACTAGCGCCTTTAATGGAGTCACTTCACTTTTACATCACTAATTCCAAACAGGATCTGGCCCATAAAGTCATTGCTGATAAAGGAAGGTACCAGCAAGGTTATCTTGTATTTGCCTCAGCTAGGGCAAAATCCTGATGGTTTTACTCAGGCATAAAATCTCACTGCAGCCTAGCTCCTTAAATTGTAAGACCTTCAGAGCAGAAACGTTGGGTCCGCTTCTGATTTTACATCAGTGTAACTCTATAGACCTCATTGGAGTTACTCCCGATTGACACCAGCATAAATGGGAGCCACCTCCAGCCATTTATCTCTGAGTTTAGTAAAGCACCTTGTAGACTGCTGCTGCGTACGTAGTTTTAGTGTGAAAACAGCCCTCCGGCTTCAACTGGTAGTAATTTCCTGATGCATCTCTGTTCACAGTCCAAGCTTGACAGTATGTTCATGGTTCTGTTTTCCTAGGGCTGCCCCAAATTCTGATCCTTCGTGCTGGTTTTACACTAGGCTGACTGCAATGGCTTCAGTGGTGTTATCTTTTCACGTAAGCAAGAAGAATGCAGACTCCCCATATTTCATTTTGCAAGTCCCATTAGTCCATTTCTTGCTTTGCTAGGGATTAGCAATGTAAGTCATTCCACAACATATTTGCCTACAGACAAAACCCATCAATTGACTGGAAAGCTAAAAGCTCTGCCGAGAATACTTATTAAACCCACGGGGTCAAATGCAGCTCCAATTTGTGATGCAAGTGGGTGCAGCTGCACCAAAAGCAATGACATTACATCTGCTTTCACCATGCTGGATTTTAGCTCATTGAAGGGTCTTATACAACCCCTATTCTCTGTCTGTCAGGGTTGGGAATGATGACCAGGGATGGCTCATTTGATGATTCCTTGTTCTGTTCATTCCCTCTGAAGCACCCGCCATTGGCCACTGTCAGGAGACAGGCTATTGGGCTAGATGGACCTTTGGTCTGACCCAATATGGCCATTCTTATGACTTCAAATGGATCTAGATCTGACCCTAGTTGCATTACATAGTGATGTGTTATTTCATGTTTTCTAGCTCTTCACCTAGTTATTGGGTCTAGCTACTTGGCTACCTGAGTTGTGCAAGCAACACTGAGTATCTAGCAATCAGCTAAAATGCTTTATCCCCCTGCAGACACTCAAGCCAGGAAAGAAAAGCCTCATCGGATGCTTTTGCTGGCATATCACCTTAAAGCCTCTCACTTCTCTCTGTGACTCAGCAGGGTTTATAAACGTCTTACAATTTTATCACGTGCTCTGTAAATAACAAATATATAAGCAAGAGCTTCGTAAATCACAGCAAAGTAAAAGCAGTAGGCAGGTCAAAACTCACTGCTGCCTGTTTTCTCCTCTCTCGGTAAGACTGACAGACCAGACCACGCCATCTAGAGGAACAACTCTGCCATTCTTACAAGAAACCCTGTTCCACACACGCACACAGGTAATTAATTGTCTGCAACTTTACTGAAATATGTGTGGTACTGATTTTCTAGAGTGGAAAGCAGCCTGTAAAGAGGCCATTCTGTTCTCCATACAATTGCATTTGGTGCACTGTCTTGTAGTGCAAGGAGCTTTGTTTCATTAAAATGTGTATGTATAGACATTGATTAGAATGTGGATCCTATGGTATTCCCCCCAGGCCCTGCACCCACCCCAAATCTGAGTGGGTGGAGTCTTGGCACTGAAACCCCCACATTTTGGAATAGACAGGGCTTTGCTGCAAGAAGAATTTTCAGACCTAAAATTGTGGTTTGTGATGCAAACAAACCCTCATGGTTTCTACACGACCTGAGCATTCAAAGACCAATCAAAAGAGATTTACATACTAGACTGGAGAGAACATTGCTTTCAGTTGCCTGTCAGTGTGTGTTTGAGCAGATGAGCACATGCATCTCCACGGTTTGTATGAATGTTTAGATTCCTTCGGCACATGAATGTGAGGGATCTAACATTTGCATGTTCAGTCTTGGGCAAGTCACTTCATTGCCGCATGCCTCAGTTTCCCAAAGGTTGACATGGGAGAATGATCAAGATGGGTGGGAAATAGTTTCCCCATCCCATGAAAATTGGAGATTGGGAAAAGTTGTCAGTCTGAATTGTAACAGAAAAGGGCAAGAGAAAAATTGAAAAATTTAGCAAACTGGAAATCCTTAAAAAATGGAAATGTTTCTTTTTTAAATTTAAAATGATCAAAACAACATTTTGAAATGCTCAAAAACCATTCATGTTAATTAACTTATTTCAAAACAGGTCATTTCAAATCAGAGAATCAAAAGGAAAAACTAAAATAAAGTAGCTTTATTTAGTGTGTCTGACTTTTGCCCAGCCTAGATGGTCCCTAATAGTGATCTTGGATGGATTTTCTAAAGCTGCCTGGCAGATTTAGCTATCGAATTCCCATTAATTTCTATTGGAAATTGGGTGTCCAAATCCCTTAGTTGGCTTAGAAAAATCCCATCCCCTGTGTATAAAGGTCTATGATACAGTAGACCCTCAGTTAAACACCAGAGTTACAAACTGATCAATCAACCACACACTCCATTTGGAACTGAAATTACAGTCAGGCAACAGCAGAGACAGCACATCACAGGATGAAAACATTGATGTATATTTTTCAGTCTAAAGTAACTTGCATTGCATCCTCTGGGGTCTCTGATTGGACCATTAGTCACCCTAGCTAGTTAATCCAATCAGCAGTATGACTGGCTCCATCTGATTCACTAGTAGTAAATCTTAAATACTCTCCTAGTAGTTTGTCCATGGCTATATTTCACCGTAGTCCCTGTCCCAACAAAGGAACATGAAATATCCATTTCTAAAATGATCTTTAGAGTGAATCAAATTAGCACAGGGAGGCTCAAAGGCCTTATTACAATCACATCTTGATGAATAGAAGTAACTCCTGAAGGCCAGTACGAGAGAGGAGTTAAATCATTAGCTGCATTCATACACAGAAAAGACTCTCACTATTCTAGCTGATCAGGGCAATAAATACAATTTTAATCAGATGAATATTGGAATACAATGATTTTAAAGAGTTTAAATGAACTTGATGGCACCTGGCTGAAAGGGGCACAGCTGAAAGGTCTGGGGAGCAGAGAGAAGACATTAGGTGTTTGTTCATAGCCTGAGCAAGTGTTCAATACTTGTGACTGTTAGGAAAAGGATAATGGCACATGAACATTTTTGCAGTTCTCATACTATAAATTCAGAAGGAGAAATTCTGGCCTCATTGAAGTCAATGAGCATTTTGCCTCTGATTTTAGTAGAGCCTCACCCTCTGTCCTCAGCAGTAGGAGTGGAAAGGTTGTCACTGCAGGCTTCCATACAAAAAAGACTTCCGGGATCTATGAAAGTGAGTGTCCTAATCGCTCTCACCTGATCTCTCCTCCAGTTCTCCCGTCACTCTGAAGAGAGACACACACGTCACACTGTCAGAGCCTGCTTCCAGAGCTCAGACACATTTGTGGAGAGACTGCATTAAACAACCCCCACTGCCGCCCTAGACCTTGGTAAATCTGACAATTTGATGTAACTAGAGAAAAAGCAGTGCTTTAATACACCACCGTGCAGTCCTGCTTTTGATGCACCGTGTCTGCTGGCAGTGCTTTGCTTTGTTATTTTGGCAAATCCTATTAGCTTGTTGCCAGTCTACAATCTGGAGGGGAGGCCAGCACCTGTTGAACAATAGTCTTTGGTGACCTGGTCTCATTTCATCACATGGGCTGTAGTGATCCCTTACAATATTCAGCTGGCAACTAATTCACAATGCACAGAAGTGCATTGCACAAGGTCAGCTCTCGGGCAAATATTACCAGTGATCTCTGCCTGCGGGAGAAGTGATTTGCAGAAGTTTGCTCTGTCTTCCTGCACATCTGTGTCTAGTGTATGGCGATCTGACGCAGGTTTACTAATTAGGCTTGAGCTCTCTCTCACCGCCACACATGAAGCTAAGGCAGCTCCAAGCAGTAGGTTTTGAATCCAGATCCAGGTTCAGGGCTATTCCAACCTAGGGATTTGGACCATCTAAGGTAGATCCTGCCTGGTGTTATCAGGCAGAACTAGCTGTGGCTAGTCACTTGGCAGCTAGAGATGGCCACAAGGTCTGAGTTCAGCCTCAGTAAAGAATTCCTTTTGTATGCACCACAGCCAAGGCTTGTCTCCCCTTGAGGAGAGACTCTGCAAGCCCTGCTATCCCTGCGGTAGCTCAGTCACACATGGAGCATGTGTTTTGTCACTGATGCTGTCTTATCAAACTACCATGGGAATTTATCAGCCCAGGCCTAGGGGTGCCAGATACTTTCACAAAAATCCTGAACATGGCAGGAAAAAAAAATTGGTTGAGCAAAACAAAAATGGGGAGCCAAATTTGTTGAGCTGCGCCTTTAAATATCCCCGTGCTCCTCACCAGATGTGGCAGGGGAAGAATGTCCCCGGCGGCCTTCCGTCCGAGAGAAACAGAAAATACCAGACATTTTACATATCCGGTATTTTCTGGTTTTTTTTAAACCGGACAGAGGCCAGAAATAATGGACTGTCCGGGCATAAACCGGACACCTGGTAACCCTACCCAGGCCTGGTATGTATGATATCTATATGGCCTCCCCTACCTCTGCTTACAGAATCCTAGGGCTGGAAGAGACCTCGGGAGGTTAGAGAGTTCAATCCTCTGCTTAAAAGGAGGTCCGATCCAAACTAAATAGCAGCTAGTTAGCTGCATTTCCTGCTGCACCCCCATCTTTCCTTCCTTTGGCATCTAAATTAGATTGCTTCTCACCTAAGGGTCCCCTCAACCAGCGACATCAAAATACTACAGCTTTGCCTCCCCACCTGCTGGGTGTTGCACCAGCTTAGCTAATGCATGTTAGCTATCTGATTGCAAACCACACACTTTTCCTAGTGCAGGCACAGCCACAGAAAGTACAGCACAGACTAAGCTGGTGTAATTTATCTGCTAAGCAGCTAGAAATAGATATACATCATACCAGCTTAGACTTCTCCCAGCATTTGGCCCAGATTGGCTACTGTGTATTCACTCAAGAAGCTCAGCAAGATCTAAGGAGAAGTCCAGGTAGGTCGATCAGCTCTACAGATGAGTTTATTGAAGTCCGAGGAGCTGCTCGGAGAGCACCAAGGAAGCCACCCAAACTAGCAGCTGGGGAGGTTTCTTTGGTTGCTCCCTGCAGTCGCTGGTGTATAATTAGACCTAGTGGTAAACAACAGCTGCAGACACATTCCAGCATTTCTCCCCAAGTCTGAGCAACCACGGAGACTTCCCCTTTCTCACTGGTAACTGAAAGCCACAGAACTAATGCCAGTGTCTGACCCTGCCCTCACTAATGGAGTCATTTGTGGACTCTTCTTGCCATGGACAATCTATCCAGGAAGCTGCTAACAGACACCGTATAAGCCGGATGCTGGACAAGCTCTAGCCTGGGAGATTCAAGAGACAGCTTGTACCCATGCAGACTGTGTCTGTTCCCATGGATTCTCTGCCCAGGCATGTCACATTTGCCCAGGCCTATGTGCGCCCTCCAGCTGCAGTTCATTGGTACCACAGGACTTTTCTGTTGGGCTGATGGAGGTTTCTCCATACAGCGGCACCCTCTCCAAACCCCCGAGTTCTCCCCAAGACAAAGGGCCTTAACAAGTCATTTGCTCTGCATGTCACACCCTCCACTTCCTCCTCCTCCCAAGGGAGGAAAAGCACTGGGCTGTGAGCCCCTCTGTTCAGCGAGCCCCTCTGTTCAGCTTGTTAACACGATTACAATAAGAGCTTCCCAGAAAGCAGAGGATTGGCTTGACAGCATTAAGGGCCCAATCCTGCAAGCTGCTCTGTCTCTCCTGCAAGGTGCTCAGCTCCCACCAAAGCCAGAATGAGCGGTGGGTGCTCAACGCTCAGCAGGAGACTCAGCGCTGGGCAGGATCAGGCCCTAAGAGTGCTTTATTGAGTCACCAGATCCAGCTTTTTGGTGACCTTAGCGCCACCTTCCCTCCCCCTGCTCACGTCAGCACATAAACCCTGCCTCTCTCACCACTTAACCCTGCTCGCTCGTCCCCAGGCTCTAAAAGCCTTTTCTCATCCCTCCACTCTGTCATTATTGCTCTCAGCCTCAGCCGCCAGGTGGCTGGCTTTTGTTCCTACCCTTCAGCTGGCTGGTAGGGGGCGGTTGTTTTTGTGATCCTCCCATGCCAGAGTCCCATCACCGTGACCAGAGGTCCCTCACTTGCCTTGTGATGGCAATTATGTCTGAGAGCCCGAGCGGGTCTGTGCTGAGAGGCTGGGCAGGCCTGCAGGCTCTCTCAGGCACAGACTGCATATATAGGGAGGGAGGCAGGCCACCTAATCCAGTATGTGCTTGGCAGGTATTTTTGGCTGGTGGCAGATCACGCTGGAGAAGATTTACTGAAATAGCCACTCGCTGACAACACCAGTGGCCAAAAGGAGGAGACGTTTGCGGAGGACGCCAGAAATAAAGGAGGATGTCCGTGATCAGCGCCTTGCCTTTCCTGAAGCCCATTCACCTGAGGCCTCTACGGAGCTCCCCCGGCCGCCAGCGCCGCCATACGCTTCCTGCTAGTGAATTCCGGTGCCTCTCCCCCGAGGATGCAATCAGTGTGTTTGAGATTGAGAGAGAAGGTAAGAGCCCTCCTTCCCCACTAGCCCTCTGCCTTAGTTCTGCTCAGCCAAAAGCCCCAGTACTGCCCCAGCCCAGCGCTGGTGTGCAAGTGGACACGCTTCTCTTTCTGGAGGGGAGCAGGGCTGAGCATCCCACAATTACGCACAAATAGGAACAGCTAAGAGTCGTTACAGTGTCTGGCTCAGAAGCTGGGCCCCGAAAGGCTTTAGAGAGCTCAACAGATAGCAACGGAGGGAGAAGTGGAAAGAGGAGAGACCCATTTACCCAGCATCCTTAGGGTCAGATCGGTTACAAGCTCCAGGCCCGCCGTTTTGCAAATGTATTTGAAAACTCACCGTCTCCCTCTTCCCACAAGCAGCCGGAGAGTCACAGAGGTGGAGGCAGCATTAGGGTGCTGGAAGCAAGGTGTTATATAATGGAACTCATTTAAGGGGCCCATTCCTGGCCCCACTGGAGTCAATACCAAAATTCCTAGAGCCACTCCAAAGTCATCTTTATTTACACACCAGCACCACTCTCCAGCAAGGACCCCTGCAGCCAGGAATGCAGCCTGCACCTTGGTTACATGGGAAAGCACGGGGCCCTCATTCTGCTCTGGGAAGGGCTTTTTGCCATAGCAGGTGATTAGGCCAGATCCCACTGGGGGCAAATAACTTTTCCCCTCAAGGTGGAGTGTTTCCCCCTCACTTGCTGTGCACACCTGACCTGGAACACTCAAGCCAGCTGGGAGTCAAACAGATTAGTCAGAATAAACATTTCAATCTTCAAACCCTAGAGTTAGAGCCATGCTTATTGGAGCCCAGAGCATTGCAGCTAGTTTAGTTATTCTCAGGAGATCTCGGGTTTGCAAAACCTGCAAGCCCTGGGCTGTATCGCCCCTCAAGTCTGGGCTGAGTTTGGTCCTTTGTTCCCTCCTATGATAAATTTTGAAGGAATAGCAGCAAACTCGCAAGAGTAATTCCGTGTGGCAGTGGCCAACAGCAAGAGACAGCAGAGCTAACCCCTCCCTTCGATACAGCATATGGCAACAAGACCAGATTCTCCACCATCATCTCATTTATACCCACCCAAAGGGGGAGCACACTGGCTGTAAATACTGCCGTGCCGATCTCTCTTGTGCCGATATAAATGACTGCATGAGAAACGGGGCAGTGGAGAAGCAGGCCTCGAAATGGAAACTGGGAGGAGCTCAGGGCAAAGGGAGATACAGTGATTTCCAGAAGTCACTAGTCCTGTCCTGCATTCCCAACCCTAAGCACATAGCTCAGACTGCAGATGCTGAAGCACCTAAGTGCAAGCTGTGGGCAGCTAACTCCTAGTTAGGGCTGCCCTCAACAAAACTCCCTACACTCCCGCTGGGCCTATGTTTTCAGGGCACAAATTCCTCAGGCCCCCGTATTTCTGCCTTTAAGCATGTGCGCTGCTGCCTTACTCTAGAAGCATCCTGCCTAAGCCCCACAGCAATTCAAGAACCAGGGAAAGAAGCACCTGGTCTGGTAGGTTCGCTCAGAGGCTGCTTTCTGGGGCAGGTCCCACTCAAATCTGGCTGGAAGAGGGGAGGCGGTGGCACTGCTCACTGTGTAACTGGAGCACAAAATCAGTCCCAGGCGTGGGCCAGAGAGACGAGGACTCTGTAGCCCAGTGGGTAGAGCATGGCCCTGAGAGGTGGGAGACTTCCAGCTGTTTGGTATGGCATGAGGCAGGCAACCCTGCCTCCAGGCAGCTCCTTGCCATTCGCAGATCACTAGCCACTACCTCAGCTGCAGAGCCCCGACATCAGAGCCAAGCAGGGCTTAGCACTCTCCTCTCATCGGAGGCGCCTGCAGACTTCAGCAGGAGGCTCCGCTCTTAGCATGCTGGCTTTGTGGCTCCCAGGGCTAGGCCACCCATCTTCCCCTTCCTTGTAGAGACCCTCAGTGGCTAATTCATCTTTGGGGGCTGCTGTGCACACCTGTGATTGTCACCCTCCTTGACTGAATTAACCTCATTAGCTCTAGCCTTATTCGGGCCTGCATATTTATACCTGCCTCTGGCTATTTCCACTACATGCATCTGACAAAGTGGGTCTTTACCCACGAAAGCTTATGCTCCAATACATCTGTTAGTCTATAAAGGTGCCACGGGACTCCTTGTGGCTTTTGCAGATCCAGACTAACACGGCTACCCCTCTGATATTTGTGATTGTCAAGGCGCCTAAAAATTAGAATCAGATACTAGACCTGGAAGGGACCTCAAGAGGTCATCAAGTTCTGTCCCCTGCACTCACAGTAGGATCCAGTACTATCTAGATCATCCCTGATAGATGTGTATCTAACCTGCTCTTAAATATCTCCAGTGGTGCTGTGAGGTTCAGTGTTGCAACATCTACATCCTTGTGTCGATCCCAAACTACTTCCCCATTTATTGATCATTTCCCAAGCTGTAGCAAGAATCAGAATTTCAGGACTAGTGTTTCCCAACTCAGTTAGCAAGAACTTTGAAGCTATATAAATATCTGTGATGGTTTTAAATTGAGGCCCAGTGCTGAAGGAGTGACTCAGAAGCCCCCCTCCTCCCCAGGCTTAAGAGAGAGCCTTAAAGAAGTGTCCAGGTTGAGTGAGGTACCGATCAGGGAACAGTTTTCCTGCTAGGGAGAGCCTAAGGCTTTGCTTCCTCAAGGGGGAAGGGCCAAACTTCTAAAAGGAAGCAGCTTCCACAAGAAGGGTGAATAGGAAGGACAATCCCAGTCCTTTCGGGCCAGGTCCTCCTGGCTTCTCCCACTAGAAGCAGATCAGCTGGAGCTACAAAAAGTTCTGATCTGGATCCAAACTTTCCCAAAGCCTGTGAGTGCCTGGAGCCAGGATTTTGGTTCACACCTCGTGTTTGCTGAGCTAATTCCAGTTCACCATCAATTACCCTGAGGGACGCCTAGCCGAGGGGAGGGCTACAGCATAGCCCCCAAGAGGCTGTTCCTTCTTGACACGGTCTTGATTTTGTGCTTCTCTAGCATTTATCTCAGTTTCTGGTGACTGCCCCCTTCACATGGATGAGATCCGCCACTTCCTGAACCTGTGCCCCGAGCTTTCGCTCGGCTGGTTTGAAGAAGGCCGGCTCGTGGCTTTCATTATTGGATCCCTCTGGGACCAGGAAAAACTCAGCCAGGTAAGAACCAGCTTCTGTTACTGCCACTGGGCTGTTTCCTTTCCATGCTGGGGCAGGAAAGGAGGGCGCCCGAGGTTTGAGACAAGAGGCTGGAGTGCACATAGGCCTGGCTGTGGGTATTGGGCATCACCACTGCCTCCAAGGGATCAGTTGTGACCGCGGGCCACGCTGAGCCCCCAAGTGCAGAGCACCAAAGTGGGGGTGGCTCCACCAATGAGCCACATTTTCATGTAGTTCAGACAGGCAGGGGAGGTGCTATTCTTTCCAGCTTTGAAGCCATGGTTCAGTCCTGTCTGCTACGGGGCTCTTCCGTTTCAGACACACCCACAGCTTCTGGGGCAGCAGGACTTTGACTAAGCGCCATAGTAGCACGCTCTGTAGTAGGGATGTAATAGCGTGGTCGATTAACCAATCAGCAAAAGCGTATAGGTTAATGCTGTAGACTACACACATTTCCCCCTCTCCTACCCCCGCCAGTACATTTTTTAACAGGCTGGCAACCAGCCTGATTCAGTCCTGACTAGCACCGGGTCCAGGATCTACCCTGGCTGCGGCTCTGCATTTAAAGTGCATTAGGAGGCAGGCAGGCAGACAGCCCAGCTCACTTCCGGCTCTCACCGGGTTCAGGAGCGCAGACCCACCCTAGGCAAGGGCTGCTGTCACCCTGTGCTGCTGCCTCTATCAGATGTAGCACCACAGGGTGACAGCCAGCTAATCCACCAGGAGAGCTGGTTTTTAAAATGGCTCCCCTCAGACCAGCTCCTGCCTGGCACCCTGCACTGCTGCCTCTGATACAGAGGCAGCAGCATGAAATGGCAGGGGGCTCCTTGGGAGTGAGGCACACTGGCTGCCAGCCCCGCCCCCAGGGACTATAGAATAGTCAACTAACCCATAAGAATTCATGAGGTTACTCGACTATTCAATTAACCGATATTTAACATCCCTACTCTAGTGCTCCTTGCGTATACAACTCCCCTTTCTTCTGGTCTAAAGTTGCTGCCTAGCACCGGAAACGGGCAGCAGCCAGCCATGCCGGGCGCCTGGGGGAGGTGGAGAGGGGCAGCTCTGCACTCTCGGAAGGGGAGGCTAGCATGGCACACTCCGGGTGGTGCTGACCACCCCTTCTAACTCTTACAGGCCCCCAGGGCACAGCGCCTCTGCCGCCCCAGGCAGCCCCAACAGCTACGCAGGCTCCAGTGGTGATTTAAAGTGCCCGGGGTTCTGGGCATTGCTGCACCCTTTTAAACTGGCAGGCCCCAGGGTAGTTGTCCTCTTTGCCTGCTCCCTGGTCAGCAGGCCTGACGGGAGAGGTAAAACATCCATCAGCTATTTTCCTTCTTGAAGTGGATACTACTGAAAACCCAGAGTCAACCAACAATCGATTAACTGCAAACCAAACAGGGCTATTCTCCGAGTGACAAACGCACATACAGCTGACTCAGCCACTCTCCTCTGCAAAACGCTTTGCTTGTAGAAACTGATCAGTTTGCAATGTGGAGTGAGTTCACTCCGGAAGAGAGATGTCTTGCAGCACTAATTGCTACAGGGTAACTCATTTCTTTTACGGCTTTGGTATCAACTATATGAGGCACGTTGCAAACATGTTTCATGTGGAAAAAACCTCCTTAGAATTACAAGTAATTAAAACTACAGAGGGCCCCAGAAGCTGTTGCAGGGGAAGGAATGCTCTCTAGTCAGAGCAGGAAGCTAAGAGGCGGGACTCCCAGGGAATACTCCTGGCTCCTTCCTTGCCCCTCCGGAAGCCTGGGCAAATGCCTGATTTTCAGAAAGGGATAAGCAGCCGCAGCACCAGTTAAAGCCGTTTGGAGATGGAGACTGGGGAGGTGGGGACTAGGAGTGCATCACCTCTGAACAATCCAACCCTAACCTGTCCATGCCTCAGTTTCCCCCATGAAGCAGGGATGACACCACCCATGTGCTGTGCAGGGGTATGGTGAGCCATTGGGTATTGTCTGCCAGGCACTCTGTGCTTGGATAACGCCAAAGAAGGTCAGTGGCTTGGACGAGAGCTGCAGCTGGGGTGCATCCGCTTACTCCCATGGGGGCTGCTCATTCACACCAGTGGCAGATCTGGAGCGACGCCTGCAGCTTGGCCAGCTGAATGTGCTCTCTAGAGAATCCGAGGGCCCTCGGGCAGGGACCGACCCGCCATCTGCCAACACGCTTTGCTCTCTCCCCTGGCAGGACGCACTGACTCTGCACAAGCCCGGTGGCACCACCGTGCACATCCATGCGCTGGCCGTGCACCGTACCTTCCGCCAGCAGGGCAAGGGTTCCATCCTGATGTGGCGCTACCTGCAGTACCTCCGCTGCCTGCCCTACGTGCGGCGGGCCATGCTGATGTGCGAGGACTTTCTCATCCCCTTCTACGAGAAGTGTGGCTTCAGGGTGCTGGGCCCCTGCCAGGTCACCGTGGGCTCGCTGGCTTTCATCGAGATGCAGTACCCCGTGCGCGGCCACGCCTTCATGCGCAGAAACAGCGGCTGCTGAGACAGCTCCTTCCCCTGGCTTCAATGCTTCTCAGGCAATGGTGGGGCAGAGACCCAAGTCCAGAAAGACAGAGCTGAGCAGCAGCTGCTCTCTGTACAAGCAGACCCAGACTTGCTGCTGACTTGTGTCCGATGTCCCAGTTGGCTGCCTTTTATCTAAGGACTCCAGGCCCATCCCACTGGCCTCCACACTGGTCCCAGCTGTCAAGCTTACAGATGTGGAGCAAAAGGCACCAGAACCACCCAGGCCTCTTGCCCAGCCCACAGCTCAGCCGGCAGGTTGCCTACAGCTACTGCTGCTGAATTTGACCTCCCCCGGCTAGGGCTACGTCTAGTGTGGTTAGCCCTGGGTCCCCATTTTAGCTCCTGGCTTTAAAAGCGGGACGGGGGGGGGGGGGAGAGAGGGGGAAGTGCAGGGGAAGAGGGTGACAAAGCTCCAATAGCATGTTATGCAGTTCAAAAAGGGGAAAACATTGCCTGAGAAGCCGCACCGCCTGGATCAGTTCATGGATTCGGTGTTTTTGTTCTTTGTCAAATGTTCCAACGCCAACGCCACGAGGCAGGGCACATGTTCTGCTGTGGCCACCTCTCATGCTCTCTGCTGGGAAAAGCTGTCCACGCCTTCTCACACTAGCTGCTCGCTGCCATATTCTGCTGTGATGCATTAAATGGAATCCGTGCTCACGCCTTCTGTACATATGTAAGATACATTCTGCTCTGCTAAGATCCAGCAAGCCTCCCCTGCCTCACCCTCCTACTGTTACAGGCTGACAACCAGTGGAAGCGTGAGGATGCTATATTATTATGGGACCAGTGATGGCACCCGTCACTGCTCCAACAGACTAGGGCACCAACTTCCAACCCAACATAGGAGATGCGGTCCAAAATCCACAGTGCACACAGTCTAAGGAAAACCAAATAGGGCATGGAGCAAATGCTCTCTAAGCAGCCCAGTAAGGCGACTTCATCACTAGATAGACATCCCAATCAACTCCCATCTCCAAAGAGTTATAAGGGGTAGAGTTCTCAACAGACCTTTTAAGGTACCTTTGTGGTCCTTATCTAGGGAAATCCAAAGCACCAATGAAAAGTCATATGCATCAAATTAATCCAATAAGCATGCAAAGGTTTGCAAAATCCCAAAGTGGCAACATCACTTGGTTTATTCCTTAAAAACAAGGGGGTAGGTACATCATCCTTCACGGACCAGTGCTGTGTGTAGACCAGAGCTCCTAGCTTATGCCATCCTAGTTCACTGGAAATATGAAAGTTCCCAGGGCACACTGTGCACTCTGTCAGTTCTTTTGTTAATCAGCAAATAAAGAGTTTATTTGTTGTGTTTTCTAATTGGGTTGTGTGTGTTTTCCTGGTCACCTGTCCTGCCTAGACTTAAGATTTCATTCAGAAGAGAGTTTTCAACCGAATTCAACAGCCTGCACCAGAGCAGCACAAAGGGAGTGGCACAGGTTGCTTTGCACACTTGAGAGGTTACATCCAAAAGCCAGTGGCCCACAAAGCATCTTCCCCCTTTTAGCTAAGGGAAGGTTGGAAGTATCCAACATGAATGCACAAGGGACAGAGGATTTTAAAGCCCCCAATAACCTGAGAGATTATTGCTGCTGGGATCACGTGGAATAACGGCCCTGCACTCTCTAGTCTGCTGCCTTCCCTTGTTTGGGCTCACACAGAGCCTAGGAGGCTGTCATCGATGAGAGATGTGCTGCCTTTCCTTTCCACGGAGCCCCATCTACTTTCCAAAGATGTCCAGCACCTTCCTATCCACCCCTTGCAAGAAAAGCTAGGTCACTTGTCCTGCCTGGACCTAGACTTCATTCAGAACAGTGTTTTAAACCAACCTGGTCCCAAGAAGCATCTACAGCAGCAGGAAGACAGCAAGAGCCGTCTTGTGCAGGACAGGAAAAGCAGCAGGACAGATCAGAGCGCCCTCGTATGACGAGGCTGCTATCAGCACATCATGCACAGCAACACGTACACACAGGCTGCCAGAGAGGGGGTCAGAGTATCTAGCTCTCCCACACCAGGGGCAGGCCTGCCCGCTTTTGCATACTCCCCACTGGGGCAGCTGGAATTTAAAGCAGGAGCACAGGATTTCCATCCACCCCACCCAGCCCTGCTCACCCTCTGGAGTTAACCCAGCCTCTCCCCCTCGCAGGGGAACTAGATGCTAGAACATTTTGCCATTATCATAAGTGTTGGCTAGGAGTGTTGCTTTTGTGAACCTGAGACCAAAGCCCTAGCAGGGCTGGAATTATGCCAGCAAGAGTCCTTACACCAGGTCCCCGAGCTACCCTGGCACAAGCAGGTGTTGCTAGGAGCGTTTGCTGGGCTAGCTACACAGGCTAACCTTTCCTAGCATCAGCTGGGCCTGCATTAAGTGACAGCTCTGTTCCTGCCGCTCAGCCTATTTACCACATGAATCCCAGGACAGTAGCCTTGGCCAAGAAAGCCAGCAGAGGCTGTAGGCCCCAGCATGGTATTCAGACAGGATACAGACCTTGGGCAGGCTCTCTGCAAAATACAAGAATTGGCCAACTGCTTGGTCCCAGCCACTTAGAACAGGCTTCTCTTCTGGGTGAAGCCTCCCCTAGGGAAGGATGCTGCAGGAGCAGACACTGCTGTTCCAGTGAAGTCAAAGCAGGCAGCAGTTAGAGCCTGCATAGGAGAGGGGGGCGACGGCAGCAGCAGGCAGAGGCACTTGGCACTAGCCAGAGCTACGGGTAGCTCCACGTTTGACTACTCGAGGCAGACTTGGGTTTGGGGCTGCAAACGCTACCTAATGGACACCACAAACCGCTCAAAAGTCACATGGAGTTTGTCATTTGAATATGCCCTTTGATTGTCTCTAAGCAGCAGAATTCAGTTGCTCATTAAATTTCACAGACTACAGTGCAGGTTACCATACGAACGGCCAGACCAAAGGTACATCTAGCCCAGTATCCTGTCTGCTGACAGTGGCCAGTGCCAGGTGCCCCAGAGGAAGTGAGCAGAAACAAGTAATCATCATGTGATCCCTCTCCTGTCATCCATTTCCAGCCCTGACAGAGGCTAGGGACACCATTCCTACCCATCCTAGCTAATAGCCATTGATGGACCTAACCTCCATGAATGTATCCAGCTCTTTTTTGAACCCTGTTAAAGTCCTAGTCTTCACAACATTCTCTGGCAAGAAGTTCCACAGGTTGACTGTGCATTGAGTGAAGAAAAACTTCCTTTTGTTTGTTTTAAAGCTGCTGCCTGTTAATTTCCTTTGGCGACCCCTAGTTCTTATGTTTACCATGTCAGCAAGGAAACCCACAACCAAAGAAATAAATGATATATTCCCCTACAAGTGCCATTAAATAGAGTCTGATCTTACATCAATGAAGAGACTCCAGCTGACTTCAGGTGTTCTCTGTAAACTCTGCACTTGTTCAGCTGCTCAGGAGAAATTCCAATGCTGCCCAGCTCGTTAGCAGAGCGCCCACAGCTGCGTTTGTCTCTCTCCTGGTGATGCACATTCACACATGCCTTGGTGCACATAATTTATTCCACACGTGGTTGGAAAAGATTAGAGGGAACATTGTCAGTGAATTTTGGATTGGGAATACAGTATTAGCTATATAAAAAGTATATGGAAGGCTGGTCTAGCATGCTATGAGAGAGGAAGGAAGGTCCAGTGGTTAGAACACTGCTCAAGGTCTCTGAAGACCTGAATCAAATTCCTTGCACGACCACCAGAGTTCCTGTGAGGCTTTGTGCAACGGCGACGCTGGGCCTCAGCTCCCCCATCTGTGAAACAGGAATAATTCCATGGCCCTACAGCCCAGGCACATTAGTTTGAGGCGCTCAGTTGTTACAGTAATGCAGGCCGTAGGTGCTGGCAACAGACATTACACAGCACTTAGTAACAGATTTGCTAAAAAGATAATGGTGACGTCTCATCACAACATCCTTTCCTTACTGAGCATTAAGGTGAGGGCACCAGTCCAGAGAGAACAACTGCATTTGGGAGAAGAGCCAAAGGAAGCAGTGGTTGGTTCTGCTCTAGGGTAACTGACCCAAGAACCTTTAGGGTCGCTGTGATGTAGTGTCAGTACCTTGCTGGTTGCTGTGGATGACCCCTACTGGCCTCTGTCTATAAGCACTGCCCAGCAGGGGGCAACTTGAGGGCCCCCAGGACAGTGACCGAACCGGTTCTATCCGTTAAGGGAAGGGATGGAACCAAGGAAGGGAGTGTTAGGGGAAGGGTCAGTTTCTGGGTGGAATCATGAAGGAGAAAGACTAAGGAGGGGGCTGGGAGTCTAAGGGCCAAGGCACCCCATCTCAAGGGGTCTGAGGCATCCTGGTTCAGACTCCTGTAGCCATGTCACATCTAGGCTGTGCTGTATCCTGGAAAAGCAATAAACCCTCTCTATTCTATTGGCTGGTGGAATCTGTTCTTGCTGCTACAGGGCTGCATGATCAGGGGAACCCCCAACTTGCCGTCAGTCGCAAATTAAGACGATAGCCAGGCTTATTAAAAAGAGTTAGACAACCTATATTTCACCATCATTTTGTTGATGCTTTGGCTTTAGAGTCCACCATGGCTCTGTTTATTCCGCCCTCCCTCCCCCACTGGGCACAAAACAAGTTTGCACTACCCCCACCTAGTGTCACCTGCCCACCGGCAGCGACTGAGCATGGAAACCAGGCTCTGTGAGCATCTCCTGACATACAGACACATTTATCAGATACTGTATTTAAAAGCTTCAGGCACAACATGGTAGAGCTCCAGCCCTGGGATAAAACAGCAAGAGTGTGTGTGAGGGGGAGCGTGGGCCTAGAAGCAGTAATGACGCTCACATGATACACAGCCACCCCCCCAGCCCACGTGCGCTGGGAGCACTGATTCTTTTCACCAACGCAGGGAGAGGCCAGGTTCCACGTGCACAAGTGAGAAAGTGGTTTGATTGTTTGAAGTGTCTGAGCTGAAGGAGGCCCTCTCCCCGCCTCGGACAGAGACATCTGATCACAAGTCAGACAAGACTTTGGGTGCTTAGAGCAACACACTGATGCCCCGTGATGCCTGACTCCGAGGCAGGGGAGGAGAGCAACGCCAGGCATTCATTATTCATGCTTCAATGGATAGACCTTCCCAGACATTGAGGAAGTAGAGCACGGCCAGCAGCAGGATTTTATTGCTGATCCACCCCCAGCCCGTCTCTCCGCATGAGGGGGCAGCTGGGTCTCTGTGCTATGCACTGCACAGCTGAGTAGCCCAGCCAGGCAGGTGTGTGATGCCCACCAGGCACAAAGGTGGAAGCCAGCACTGCAGAGCACACATACCGAACCCCCACCTCCACCTGAATATTGTCTGTTGTGTCAGAACTAGGGGTGTCAAAGTGAGCG
This sequence comes from Pelochelys cantorii, assembly GCA_032595735.1. Taxonomy (NCBI): domain Eukaryota; kingdom Metazoa; phylum Chordata; order Testudines; family Trionychidae; genus Pelochelys; species Pelochelys cantorii. The sequence goes on from CM064344.1 coordinate 20,751,271, forward strand.
CCTTCATCTTCCTGCGAGAATACTCTTAACACCGCCAAAGTGGTAGGCACTTCCCACTTCTGCTCATGGATGGACTCATATTAAATTTATTGAGGACTTAAAAAGGACATATACTTGCTTCTTGAAAAGATCTCAACCAGGAACGCAGCAACTGCAAAAGCCCAGTGCTACATGGTCCAAACACCATGTAGCTTAATTGTTCTCTCTCTAACATGACATCTCCTAGTTACAAGAGAATTAAAGTTTGGGTACTTGCTAAAAGTTGAACAGCCAAGTTAATATACAGGAACATATCAAACCATACAGGACAGTCTCTGCCATGCTGTTACTAACTGGAGAGTTATTGTCCTTAGGCCCTAGGAGATAAGGAAGAAACTGAGATTTGGTATCTCCCTGGGTGCGTTTTGGTCCATTCTCCAAGCTCATGATTTCAAAGGATAGCCAGCAGTTACTCTTTCACCCCAATTCTAGCCCACCTCCCTATGGTTTAAAATGAAGGAGGCAGTAGTGGGGAGTCTAGCCTTGCCAAATGTGGAGAATCCCCTGATGGCCATCTCCTGAGAGAAGAACTCAGGAGGCCCGGGGGTCCAAAGCAAGGTGGAGCTGTAACAGCTGCTGACTAACCCAGTGCCCCTTCATCAGCCTTCTGCAGCAGATGCACAGACATTGACCCAGAACTGTCAGTGGCGTGTTACTTTGCTAGTTCATCTTTATGACAGTTTCCTGGTCAGCCTAGCTAGGAATGCACAGATTCCAGTAGCAAGACAGATGGAGGCAGGCCCAGCTTCAGAGCGGTCTGCTTCTCTGTGCTTACAAGAGAAAACTCGACTCAAAAATCCAATTCCTTGCATCTTGCAGGAGCCAATTGTTTTAAAAAGGGGCCTTCACTCCTTTAAAGATCAAACAGAAAAGTCTGGGATACTTTAATGATGGATATTGGGACAAACACACCACAATGTGTCAGTGGGGGTCTAAATCCATCACCCTTGGGATGAACTGGCACCTAAAATTTGCAGAGACTGATTTCCACAGAGCGGTTTTCACAGCAAAGCCCAGCTCAATTTGAGTCAGCGCCTACGCACCACATTGGAAATCAGACTCGCATCAGTGTCATTAAAACAGTCAGTTTCCACTGATCCAGGCAACAGCATTCACTGCTCAGAGCTACTAGAACGAGGCCTGGGCTTCCAGAGAGCACTGGGGGACTCTTACGAGTGAGCACTGAGCTCGGGGTGATGGCTGAGGACTGGTGTTTTCCACTAGAGCCTTAGGGAGATAAGAAATACTCGAAGCACCCCCCAAAGCAGGGGCTGGTTTTCACAGTACAATTCACAGTACCCACAAGGCACCGAGACGGGGAGAAGGCTACAGGGTGTGAAGCCCTGTCTGTCTCACATCATTAGGAAGAAAGGGCTGTACAGGTCAGGTCAGGTCAGAGGCCATCGACAGTGACGCAGCAGAGAACCAGGCTGACTGAGCTCAACAGGTGTGTTCAAGGCACGCTCTGAAATGCCTCATTCTTGGGGTTTCCAACCCCTAAGAAAGGCCCTGCACCCCCACTGGGAAAGGAGTCTGAGCGCAAGAGGCAGAGATGCTGGTGAGGGTGGTTCTGCAACGTACGTTGCTGTATGGGGTCATCCCGTCCGTATGGCCCAGGCTAGAGGCCTTGCCCCAGCACAGAACAAAAGCACCAAAATCTCCCATGTTCCCATTTGGATCAAGCCTTTCCCAGGCAAAGCAGCTGTTGGGCTCCCAGGCTGACACCCAGAGCTGAGGATTATGGCTTTTCTATGCAGGGTGACAGATCCATCCCCCCGACAGATCTGGCCCCACTGCCGAGTGCAAACCAGGTCAGTTCATCTTCAATTCTCCCCACATCCACTAGTGACCAGCCAGCGCAGCACCCCCCAAAATAACAGCACCTGCCCAGCACCTAGCAACAGTGCTAAGGGACAGATGGGGGCTCTGAGGCAGGCCTCGCCCTGAGTGAACATCCTGCATGGCTTTAGATGGCAGGCCAGAAGACTGGGGCAGTCAACAGCAACATCCGCCCCACCACGAGTTGAAGTCAATTTTCCAGTCACTGAGAAAAGCCACCTGGTGCTAACTTCCCATGTTCAAATCTCTGCCCCCTCCTGCCCGGTCTCCAGGCCGGGGTCAATGCAAAACCTGGTCCAGGTCGTACTTCTCACAGAACTTGCTAGTGAAGGGCAGGCAGGTGAGATACTCGATCCAGTGCCAATTGATGGGGTAGACGTAGAACCACACCACCAGGGAGGCAAAGAGACCCACAAAGACCAGCAGGGAGACGATGATCATGGCCCGCTTGCGGTACTTGTCCATGGTGCCGAAGGTGATGTAGGGAAGGAAGGCGAAGGACAGCAGGAGGCCGCTGAGGAAGCCGAAGATGTGGGCGATGTTGTCTATCCAAGGCAAGAGGCCACACACAAAGAGAAAGAGGACAATCCCAAAGAGGTTCAGGAAAGCTTTCCAGGGCTTCTCCAGGATCTGCCAACTCTGGAAGAGCTCCACAAAGAGGCAGGCCAGCAAGCCAAACTGTGATCCAGCAGGGCCGACCTGAAGGAGATAAAGACGGAGGTTACAGTGGATAGGGCACCACAGGAATCAGGAAAATGGGATGCTAGTCTCTGCTCCGCCACTGACTTGCTGTATGACCATGGGCAAGTCACTGCCCCCTGGCACCTCTGTTTCCACCCTCGTACTTTGCCTGCTAGTGTGTTGACAGCAGGCTGAGACAAGGTTAACCATGGCAAGGGCTCATTCAGCAGCCTTGCCATGCACTGTCCTTGGTTTCAGTCCTGAGGAGATAAGAGGCCTTCAACTGCTCCACTGTGACCTGGTCTCAGTTTCGTCACTTGCTTTGGCTTCACCACCAGAGGTGCCAAGAAAAAAAAAAAAAAAAAACCCACACCAGTTCAAGCCAACAGCAGCTTTTGGTACAGCCAGCTAGAACAGCTCCCAGCTTTAGAATCCTAGGGTTGGAAGAGACCTCAGGTCATTGAGTCCAAAGCAGGATCTACCCCAACTGCATCATCCCAGCCAGGGCTTTGTCAAGCTGGGACTTAAAAACCTCTAAGGATGGAGATTCCAGCCCCTCCCTAGGTAACCCATTCCAGTGCTTCGCCCCCCTCCTAGGGAGATCATTTTCCCTAATATTTTAGCTCTGCCGTGATGAGCCTAATTTATCCTGGACAGCAAATAGCCACAGGAGGGCGAGGTGGATTGAGTTCTGGCACCTGCATCATCTAAGGGCAGAGCCGGTTTCTGGTGCTGGGAGGCAAGACAGGAAAGGGCTCAGCAAAGGGGACTGGCTAGCAGTGTTCCTCGAGACCACCGCCTATGCTCTGCACACTGGCGGGGACAGTGTAGGGGAAGCAGCAAGGATGGGGAAGGAAGAATTAACCTGATGCCACTGATAGACAGAAAGGCTCCTGTTGGCCACCTGGGACGAGCATCGTACCTGGGGTGGCGGCGAAGTGGCTATGGAAAAGGAGGGGTCTGTGCTCTGGTTTTCAGAGTCAGCACTTCTGGTGACTCCGCAGCAGCAAGCTGGGTCTCCTTCCTGTCCCACAGGCTCCCAAACAATCACCTGAGACCCACTCAAAGGGATTACGTGCATGAGAGCTAATGCAAAGCCCATCAGAATTTGGTGCCAGATTAGCCATCTGCCCATTGCGTAAGCCCACGCAGTACATGCATGCTCATGCGCACCTCCGGGGGCAGCCTGGCACGTGCGAGCTCTGCACATGCGGACAGAGCAGTGGATTAGGACCGAGATGCATGCTGCACCCCTGCCCCTTATGTGTCAGAGAAGTAAAGGGACGGACACATGGGTCATCCACAACTCAAACTAAAAACGTTACTGAACTCTCTGTTTCCAATCAGGCTCCTGTACCTGGGACTCCTGGACTCTGGTAAGAGGAGTCAAGGCCTGATCCGCACTAGCAAGAAGTCGGAGAAAGAGCAACGTTAGGCCCTTTGATCACCTAGAGTAGTGTACAGTCAGTTTCACCTCCGGTTACAAAAGGAACAGCTCTAAGCTACACCCCTCGCTGGTCACGCCATGGGCGACTGCCCCATTACACCCAGCACCGAACGTACGTTCCAATGCAGCTCAGAGCACAGGACGCCTCCCCCCTTCTGATTGCCACGACAGAGCAAAAAATCAACTCCCCTGCCCCTGGGGGAGCAGCTGCACCTGGAAAGTCTGTGCTGCAGCAGATAGCTACAGAGCACCATTAAAAACCCACCACCTGCATGCGCCTTGCTCAGCACCCAGCAGAATGGGGCCCTGGTCCCGAACTGGAGCCCGGGGTGCTAAGGCCTGGAGCATTAGAGGCACCAAGCACCCCCGCCTCACTGATTTTGCTTGTGGGGACACAGCTCACAGGGAACCTGCCGCCTTCCTCCCCTTTCCCAAGGGAGGGGCTTGGTGCCTAGAAGGCGGGTGGGGGCAGGAGGGGTCCAATGCTCTCTCCTGCAGGAAAGGGAGCAGCCAGCTCCAGGGAAGGTGGGACAACGGCTGTGCAGTGGGGAGACCCTAGCCCAGGTCAAGCAGTGTGGGGGCAGAAGCAGCAAGGAGGGAGACTGAGTGAAAGGCAGCTGCTGCCTTGCAGCCTGCGGTCACTTATTAATCCCTCCAAAACCTCCCTACTCGGCTCAGCCACAAGAGCAATCAGTTTAAGAAGTCGAGGAAGCTGGACTGCTACCCCTTCGGCCATGGTGCCTAATCCAGTTAGCCCCTGCCTTTGCCTCTCAGGCTAGCGCGCCTGCAGTCTGGGACAGGGCCAGGGACCAAGCTGCCTGTTACAAGCACCAGACAGAAGTGCCCTCTCAGCCAACAGGCAGGCCCCCCCTCTCCTCCCACCTCTGCGCGTCATTCCACATGCCACTGGGCGGTGCACAGAGCAGCATCAGGCAGAGACAGGACAAAGGGTACAGGCTCGCTGCCCACAGGGAGGGATGTTCAATGAGCCCCGGCCACCAGCCTGAGCACAGCCCCACATCACATGCGGCTGGCAGGGACTGCCAGGAAGTTCACACACATGAAGCCTGCGCTCCCTAAAAACCCCTCCTAAGAGGCCAGGCCTGTGGCCAGGGCAGAGCTGAGACCGGGAGGGCAAAAGGAGACTTGTACCTCCAGATCACTGGCTCCAGCTGTACCCCAGTCTGATGCTGCGTTCAGGCTGGTAGGTCTCCATGCTACTTCACGCGTGCGCCCCAGAAAAGAGACCCTGACATGACTGGGCCTCATATGTGTAGCCTGTGCAGAGGCCGAGGCCGGACCTGGCTTCAGGGAGAGGGTGCAGCCCTTTCGCTCACAGCTTGGCCCATGGGGCAGGGCGGAGCAGAGCAGGGAAGGTGGTGCACTTGGAGCTTGTGCTGTACCTGCTCTGGGGCAGGTAGAGGGCTTCCGCCCGCAGGGACGTTAAACCCACCCCAACTCTTAAGTGCTTTTGATGGTCACTGGGTACTGACAGGATCTCTGGGGAGAAAGCCTCTGCACTTTGCCTCTGATGGAGAGAGCAGCTGAAAGCTGGCCGGGTCAGAGCTGCAGAGGAAAACAACCCTCCCGCTGGCCCCCCCCCGTCTCACAGCACCCGTACCTCAGCCCTGTATGGAAGGAAGATGGCACTAGCCAGGTTGCCAGTGATGCCACTGAGCAGGAAGATGATTGATATCCTGTGCCAGCCTGCCAGCTTCTCCAAATCCCTGAGGATGGTCATCTGGAAGATCACTGATACGAGACAGTGAATAATCCTAGGGAAATAGACACAGACGCTTACATAGCAACCCCTGCACCTAGCCCATTGCCCCTCACCCCACGCACAGCAGGGGAGAGTTACTCAAGCTTCATCTAAATCAGAGGAGGCTGGGACTGGCAGCTGCAGGCAGGGCCGTCCTCATCCATACGCAGAATGTGCTGCTGCATCAGGCACCTGAAAATCTGGCGCACCACTGGGTCTGAACATCCAGCCACCCACCTTCTCCTTCCCCTGGTCCCAGGCTTCACTTCCTCTGGAGAGGATCTAGTTAACTGGACATGACAAAGCCAGCTGGCCCTAGTGGCAGACACTGAGCCTGTGAAAGAGCCATTCCAGCAGCAATGGACCACTTAGCAGACATCTGCCAACCCCAGGTAGGGACGGTCAGTCTTGGACTTTACTGTCTCAAAGGGGCAGTTGTCTTAGTCTGTATCTGCAAAAACGAGGAGCCCTGAGGCACCTTAGAGGTGAACAGGTGTATTAGGGCAGGAGCTTTGTGGGCAAAACCACTTCATCAGATGAACTGGAATCAATTTACAGTGTTCGACTGTAGGACCTTAAAGTCTGCTTTATGAATATTTCATTAGTGTGTTGCTGAAGATTATAAAAATCACCCCCCTGAAAAATCCCCCCACCCTCAGGCATAGGGGCACCAGTTTAATGGGACTGCGTAGGGCCCATCGATCCTCAGCATGGCCCTGGCCGCAGGACGATGCTAGGGGGCCATTTGGCACCTATTTTCATTTTTGGTGGGTGTGTCAGTGTCCAGAGGCAAACTGTAACCCTGACCCAGGGCACTTTGCTCATTGCTAGGCTTGCTGGAAGCATCAGCAAAGCTGCCAAGGGAGGCTCATGGACGAATGGCGGATCCCCTCCCCCACCCACCACGCTTCTTACCCAGCATGAAGGAAGAGGGACAGCCAGAGTCTGTAGATCTGGTCGGGGAATTCCGGGTTCAGAAATGGCAGGAGGCCACACACATCATCCAGGCAATGGACCTGAAACGAAAGGGAAAGTGCTACGGGGTGAAACGAGACCCGAGGCAGCCGCAGCAGCACTGGCTCCCGGCTAGTGCCAGTTTTTCGGGAGAACAGAGGTGGGAGAGGAAAAGGCACAGGCAGCAGCCGACTCACAGCAAGCACCTTCTCAGGCTAGTCATCAAGTCCAGCAAAGCAGCCTCAGCCTGCCCCTGGTGCTTTCACTGAAGACCCCACCATGAGTGAGTCAGGTCAGAGCAGAGCGTGACTCCCACAGGTGAAGGGGCAAAGCGCCAGGGCAGCTGGGCACCCAGCAGAGATCTGGGGTGAGTGGGTTTCTTCAGCATCCAAGCTGCTATCCAGGAAGTGCATTTTCCTGCCAGCAAGGTGCTGCAATACCATTGCAGGCTGCTTCCGGGCTGGATGCCGCTTGATGGATCAGCATCTTGTCATTCCCAGTGCATGCCCTCATCCCTAGGACTGCTCTGCCTGGAACCAAGAAGGATCTACTCCTTTCATTGCCAGCTACCACCCAGCTGTGTGCTGACCCAGCTCCCCAAGCAGCTGGCAGAGAGCTGCCCATCGTGGCTTTATGGAGCTACACGGCCAGCCTGACAATTCACCACCACACTCAACACAGCAAAGCACAGGCTAAGCATTGGCGCCCCCCCCGTGCAGCATTTCTCCAACCCAGCGGCCCAAAGCTCAGCTCACCTGTGAGCAGAGAGTGGCCTCCTCATGGAAGTAGCCGTGCATGAACTCGCAGTACTCCCTCGTGGTAATCTCACAGCTAGCGCACAGGAGAACAAGGGGGTCAAATTCATGCAGGATTCCCTTTCCTCTCCCCTCCACACGTAAAGCCTTGAGCCTCATTCATCCTCCCCTCCACCCATGGACAAGATGGAGTCTAACCAGCTCTGGGCTAGGCTTGTCTGGCTGCCTAATTCCATGCTGCCTTTACAGGGTTTGGCTGAAGCTCTCAGCTCCCACTGTGACATTTTCTGCTCATCGCAGCCAAGCTACAGCGACCTTAAGTCAGTGACTGGCCAACGATGGCTAAGGGGGAAGCATCTTTCCCATGAAAGATCCCCAGGATGTTAACTGCAAACCTCCTATGGGGGTGGCCCCAGGACACAGGTCTCCCAAGGACAGAGCATCCAGTAGTGCTTCCCATGCACCAGGGCATCCTACGGGTACCCAGAGGGATGCAGAGTCAGATTTATCCCTGAGGAAATTGTAAGTGGGAATGAGGTTGACCCCTCCTATACCCATTCCACTCTAGATTAGTGCTAGGAGTTGCCACTGCCTCTGAGGAGAACAGGCATCCCAGCCACGGCTGAGTCCAGCAGTTGCATCGGGAAAGCTGTCTGAAGGAGCACGGGTGGTGCTTACCTGCCTTTGGTACCGATACAGCATGGTCTCCCTTTGATATCACAGTCCATGTGCAAAAAGCCAGTATGGTTGGTTTTGGCTTGAAAGGTGCAAATCTTAAAGGAAGAGCAACGACCTCGTTAGAACAGGAGGGAGGCATGTACCACAGCTGGCCAGTCTGTAGCCAAGTGCACAAGCACAGATGGGCAGTGGGCAAGGGAGAGTTCTTCCACCCAGACCCATCACGCTGGGGTTTAGCTACACCCACGGCCTTCGTCTCCCTGAGCTGCCTTGCTTCTGGTCCAGGGGCTCCCCAACTTGGCCCGGGAAGACAAGTGCTTTTTATTTCTTGTCTTTCTAGGCCAGGAGGCCCCTCCAGAATGCAAGGGGCATTTCCAACGATGAACAGGAAGGGAAACAGCAAAATATTACTGGGAGATTCCTTACCGGCCACTTGGTAATGTCATCTGGCCAGACATGAGGGGGGGTGGAGGCTGGCTCCTCGCAGGTCCTGTGGGAATGGAGCAATCAGTGAGGAAGGATTCTGCTGCAGCCTCTGTCTGGGACCCTCTGATAGCCCATGATGGACACCAGTAGAGGGCGAGGTAGCTTCTCTCTCCTGCCACCTCAGCGCACTGTCCACAGTTCATCCCCTTTGGTCTGTGAGGGCCAGACTTTACAATGGACCATGCCTGGACTGACTGGGGCAGTTTAACAGGCCCTTGGGTCATGTTGCATGCCTAGAGACCCAGGTGATGGGCACACAAACGTAAGCATCCAATAGGTAAATTCATTTCTCCTCTCTCACCCCATACATTAAGAAAAAACAGAGAGAACACGACTGGCAGCCAGGACTTCTGGGTTCTACTTCTAACTGATGCCAACTTTGTCAGTGCTCAGGCAAGACTGTTTCAATTAACTTTGCCTCTCCTCCTTAAAACAGCAGCCTATGCTTTCGGAAGTGTGCTTGGAGATCCTCAGATGTAAGACACCAGGGGCATGAACATTTTCCCTTAGTACAACCCTTTTATAGTAGGCCCGGAATCCCAAAGCCAAGACCCCACCCTGGTATAGGGTTCCCAAGCCATCCTGTAAACCCACAGTCAGCCTCCAATCCCTCATCCCTGTTCAATGACCCATCCTGTTCCCTCCCCCAAAGTTCGGGGCTCCTTGCCCCAGGGGTGTCCATACCTGGGGTCCTGATGGCACACTGCTCCGGATGTTCGCTTCCCGCTGGAATTGCCGAAGATCGGGGCGTTGGAGTCCGGCCATTTTGTGAAAGTTGCTAAAGTCTCCTGCAGTTACAGAGAATGGGAATTTGGGAAGTGGGATTTTTAGTTGGTGAGCAGGTACACAGATCTGAGGGGTTCAGACATGGGTCCATGCAGTCAGTGCAGAAATGCCTTGTGGGGGCTCACCCCCACACCTCTGGGCATCCCACACTCTGGGTGACCTCCGCCAATTGCCCTTTCCCCACTCTGTAGCTAATCCAGTCTAGTTCCTTAGTCTTCCAGGCCCTCAGGCCCCTGAGATGGTGGGATCTGAATCAGGACCTCCCTCCTGACTGGCTGCTCTTACGTTTCCTTCCATCTTTGTTTCGAATGGTCTCCACGGTGTTAATCCACGTAAGTGTGGCAGATTCCTGCGGTGTTCGTTGCTTACCATCACGCCTTACGGTGACTGCCACCCAAAGATGGGTGGAAACGTAAGTGGAGCCCAATGGAAGGGATTCCCAATATCACTCTACCTACCACAAGCTAAGGGGAGACAAGGCCACAGGTCAGCACCGCTTTACCCTTGAAACCTGCCTTGCCTCACCACACCACACCCAGTTCTTCAGTCTGGGATCTTCCTGGATCCTTCCTTCAATACCTTCCAGCAAGAAGCAGCCCCCCATGGTACACCCCGCAAATCCTGCCGGCATTAGGCCTGCAGCTGCACTTGGGATCCCTGGAGGTGTCCTTGGCCCAGAGGAGACAGGCAGCCACGCACCGAACAGTCTTTTTGCTGAGTCTGAATGCAGCCCGAGTTGTCATTTTGGACGCAGCAGCCCGAGTTGCGCTCCTGGTCCCTCTCCTTTTGAATGAGCTTCTCAACCTGCTGGTCCTTGCGGATGCAAGGGGAGAACTTGGCTCCCAGGTGGATCAAGTCGATCTGAAACACAATGCGGTTCCACACAAGCCCTCTTGCGGTGATATTACAAGTGCTGCATAGTCCACAGGAGCAGCGGTTTAAGCTAAACTTGGGGTGCATTGCACCTTTAGGGCAGAAGATCTGGGATTCCTGTGTAGAGCCAGTTTCAGGGGCTGGATATCACAGGGGAGAGGTTCCAAGGGACTCGGGTGCAGCTGCTGTTAGCCTGCAAGGCAGATGGGGCTGGCACGCCCCGAGGAGAGCGCCTGGAAGACCAGTGGAGTTAGGCCGCGCAGGCAAGCCTAGCTTTTTCCTGGGGCAGGGGGTAACAAGGTGGCTCTCAGTCCAGTGTACAAAGAGAACAGCCACAGTCTATAGCATTTGGTGGGCCGCGTCACATCACAAAAAGCCACCAGCCACCATGGGAACTGAGAGCCCAGAGATGGAACAGCGCGGGGGCCTGACATGCTGGCTAACGCCGTGAACCAGGGACGCCTGGCCAGCAGCTGCTGGAATCGTGCCATTCTCCCTCTGCACTGAAGTGCAAGTCCCTCTTGGCCTTCCGTGGGGCAAAGGAGGAAGGGAGGGGGAACCACAGACATGCCCCTTACCGAGCCTGGCCCAATCCAGAAGTTCTCCTGCTGAATGTACTTCACACTCTCATAGACCCCTTTGTTCCTCAGCACCTGCAAAGGGGCACGCCGATGAAAGGTCTCTCAGTAATTCACAGCTAAAAGGACCAAATGGTTAAGTGGATTTTTCCTACTGCTGGGCCTACAAATGCAGCTTGGGATCAGAGTGTCCAGCTGGCTCCTCTTTGGCTCCTGTGACAATGCAGGTCCCTAACTACAAGGGCAAGGTGAGAGCCAGGGAAGAGCAGCTTCAGGTCCTTGGAAGTACTTAGGCAGCCTCTCCTCGTGACCGTTAACAGCGTTTTGCCTCCCAGCGCCCCCTGAGGTACATCAGTGCTATCGGCCCCACTTTACAGATCAGGACGATCAAGTAACTTGCCACAGTCACGCAGCAAGACAGTGGCAGGGCTGGGAATCTGACTCCCGTCTCCCAAGTCCTAGTCAAGCACTCTAGCCTCTGGACCAGCCTTGCTTCGCCGACCCAGGCTGGCCTGTCAGCGGCAAGAGAGATGTTCCTGGTGCTCACAAACGGAGCATGCTTGCTCCCACTGGACAGTCTGCTTTTTCCAGAGAGGGGAAAACAGGTTACAGGAAAGGATAAGAGTTGCCCATCTTTCCAGGAAGCTCAATTCCTGCCTCTTTTCAGTGCCTGGCTACCTGGCTCACTAAGCATCCAGAGATGCTGGGAGACTTAAGCCTGCACGGGATTATCCCTGTTTTGCCGGCAGCTTTAATCAGCAGCTGGAGTCCTGCCACTTCAGAGACAGGATTCCTCACAGGTGCCATTAGCGCCAGGCCCGACAGGCTAGACAGCCCCCTAACCCCAGAATGGGCACAGCCAATAGCTATTAAACTTACTAACTCTGTTGTCACATGCTGGGCAAAGCCCATGGGCGCGATCCCGTAGGTGCAGATAACCAGCAGGGTGATGATGATATGGACAAAGGTGAGCCAATAGGTGAAATATGGCCTGGGGCAGGGAAAAGAAACACAAACAAGGATCACTTCAGACTGAGCAGCCTCGCGCCTGCCAACTTCGCGTGAAAGCAGCGGACTGGAGATGCCCACGTCTGACGCAGCAGGGACATGGCAGGTCTGGTCAGGTGTGGGACAGGGATGCACAGGCTGGGTTCAGAGGCGCACTGGCAAAGCTGCCATTGGGATCGCTGGACCATTTCACAACCACAGTGCAGGTCTCATTTCACACCCATAGCACTAAAATAGAAATCAAGTCAGCAGAGCCCTTTTCCTGTCCAGACCCCTCCACCAATGCAGCTCCTTGTCCGGGAGGATACTGCTGGGACGAGGGGCCTCGAAGGCATCGGGCGTAAGCAAACAGAGCTCCTCTGCTGTGTATGTTTGGAAGGAGCATGAGCCACGCTGGACTGACAGCTGCACAACAGGCGCCGATCCCGGTCCCTTGGTGTGCAGCAGGAGTGACTCCACACCAGTCTAAACAGAGTTCACGCCAGTCTCAACAGAGGGATAATCCCACGCCAGAGTTCACCTCAGGGGCAGCATTGGGACCCAGGATCTGTCCATCCCACTGTAACCACCCTGCCGCCTGCAGCCGGCGCCTGGCCCTCACCTGTGACTGTCTGTGTTCTCCAGCTGCGACTGGACCATGCTGCTGATGCTCCGGCGGTACGTCCGGTTCAGCCACTTGCCTACCACCCCCAGCCCGTAGTATCGCTTCTTGCGGTCGAAGGCAAAGTGCCTCACTTGGGAAGCGATGCGCTTGCCTCTCTTGGGGCCGGGGACTGCAGGGCCCAAGGCAATGGCACCTTCCACCCTGCAGCGAGAAGCAGTTCATTCCGTTTCCTGCCCAGAGGGAGGGTTAAACCCTCTGCCCCCATTTCATGGGTGGCCCCATCACAGCACAAGCCACTGTGGCCAGAAGGGAAAGGAGTTGCCAGGGCAGGGCCAAGTCTTTTCTGCATACCTACCCCCATTCCAGCCCCCAGCACGGGGGGGGAGCAATGTTAGGAGGGGCCACTTTACGCATTTTTGAAGAGGCCCTGGGGTGCCCCAGAAGGGGCGGGGCCTCAGGTGGAAGGGGCAGGGCCAGGACACATCATACACTCCCCCACCCTAGCCAATCAGGGTCTGTGGGCAGGGAAGCAGGGAAGTGTTTTCCCCCCACCCCTAAGAGAACCACCAGCTAGTTCCCTCTAGGTGCCTGCACCCCTAGGGGGGAGGAGACTTCGTGCTCCTGATGGCCTAGTGACAGGGCATCCGTGGGCTGGAGCAACCCACTTGGCAGGCCAGATCTGGCCTGCAGAGGCTCTCTTGCTCACCCCTACCCCACTCACTGCAACAGGCCAGCTAGGAAGATATCTCCGACTGGAATATTCGGGCCAGCATCAAGTCTGAGGGGCCCAGCCCTGAGCCCAGACAGCCCCACACTTGAACCGATACTCACAGGACAGGCTTCTGCACCGCGGAGGGCTGGGCTTCATCCAGGTGCGGAACCCCTTGGAAGCCAGCAGCTGAGAGCGGAGGTGACTCAAACACATCGTCCGGCATGGAATACATCTCCTCGTGAGGGCCAATCTGTGAGGGACACAGCAGGGACGTGCATAATGGCTTAAATCCTACAGATACATTGACCCAGATGGGGTCCCCACCAGACTTCCTCCTGGCTCAGACCAGGCTTCAGGACAGGGTCTTGTGAGAAGGTAAAGGTCGATTCACTGTTAATTCTATGGAGAGATTTACACTTAGCGCGGCATCATGGTATTTGCTCATCGATTCATTGAGCACTAGCAAGGTCTTATGAATGAGACAGGGACCCCGGCTTTCTTGTCCCAAAGAGCTTCCAGCATGTCCAGGTTCTGCAATCCTGGAGACCATTCAAATCATTTGTAGTACTGTTGTGTCAAAGGACTGACAGATCAAGACTTTTGTACAGCACCTAGTGCAAAGAAGAAGTCCCAGCCTTGCAGAGCTTACAGTGTAAATCAGACTAGAGATGTAAAAGGTTAACCAGTTAGCCATAAAGCATTAGGCTTACCAATTAACTAGACCTTGCCCAAATTACGGATGTAAGCGACTAATTCATTATCTCCACATTTCTCAAACTGTGGGTCCCGACCCTCTGGGGGGTCACGAGCAACTTAGAGGGGGGCTGTGGGATCACAAAGATTGAGACCCCCTGCATTATCTGATAAGCAAAAGCTTATCGGATAGTTGACATTAGTCAACTAGTCGCTTCCCCGTCTTGCTACCTCTATCACAAAGAAGCAGCGGGGGGAAAGTGGGGGGAAGAGGAGGTGGTGCTGGTGGGAGCCAGCTTAAAAGCTGGTTCCCCCCAGCTCCAGCTCCGTGAGATGGGGCAAGGGCACAGCGGTGGTGCTTCCTCTTTGAAATGTCAAAGAGCCCCAGGAGAGGCTCTTGTGCATTTCAAAGACTAAAATGCCATGTGGAGCCCATGGCCAGTGGGGACTCCCCGGCTGACCCCAGGCTCCATGCGGGCACTTCCGCTTTGAAATGCGCAAGAGCCCCCACAGGCGCCGGGCTTCACACGGCGTTTCAGTCTTTGAAATGCACAAGAGCCTCTGCTGGGGCTCTTGTATATTTTGAAGGCAGAATGGGTGCTAGTTCTTATCGACTAATCGAATAGTCAATGGAAAACCCATCAACATTCAATTACTTAATTAATCGATATTTAACATCCCTAGCCCAAATCCTAGTCCTGGTGGCCTGGGTGGGCAGGCAGGGCCCTGGCAGCCCTAGTGGGCGGAAACAGCCCGGGCAGGACCTGACGATGGGCATGCCCGAGTGGCCTCAGGCCCATCTGTGGCGGACAGGCCGGCTTGGTGTAGCCCCTGCCATTTGAATGCCTAAATAAGTCAAGTTATACCATTTAACTGTTTTAATGGATATTTACGTCCCTAAATCATAACCATAGAGCTGGAAGAGACCTCAGGAAGTCGTCAAGTCCAGCCACCTGCCCTAGGCAGGACCAATCTCAACCAATCCCTTCAGGCCTGATCTACACTGAAAGCTTTGGCTGCCTTTGCTACGCCGTTCAGGGGTATGAAAGTCTACCGGCTGAATGGTGTAGCCATGCAGACCCAGCCCATAGGGCAGCGGCAGCTAGGCTGACGGAGGAATCCTCTTGGCTGTTTCTACATGAGACATTTAAGCCAGCATAGCTACAGCACCATGGCTACTTTGCTAGGTCCCTGCACCACAAAGGTGGCCAAGTGTGGTTGCTATGGGATAGGGCATATGTAGGGAAAATCCAATGATGCAATTAAGGTGCATTTTCCCCAGCACATTAAGCAACTCCCCCCAGTAACCCCCAATAAAACAGTGAGGGGGGACAGACAGCGAAGAAATTATTCTGTGCTAGGCAACCAAATGCACAGCCCAGCAGTCAAATCTCTCAGGGGCATGGGACCAATTATCTGATGGGACAGATGCCATGCAGCAGGGTCAGAAAGTTTTAAAATGAAAAAAGGGGGGGGGCAGGAAAAGGGGAAATTTACTTCCCTAGCTGTAATGATAGTTTTCATTGAAACCATGCAAAGACCCAATTTCCATCAATGTGCACAGACATGAGTTTCAACAGAGCTAGTAGCCAGGAGTCTTTGAGGAGTCACTAAACCCTCAAAGGCCTGATGTACTAGCCATGCTGGTTCCAGGACCTTGTGACTCTGCTCCAAGGGAAAAGCCATAGGGGAGAGAGGGGCGCAGGTAGGGTATCGTGGAACCATGCTTGCCTTACTGAAGAACGAGGAGTCCAGTGTATCTGCAGCATCCACCATGTCCTCATCCAGGAGGCTGGGATATGGGAAGCTCCGCTTATTGCCTCTTCGTTTCAGGGTGGAGTGCTCCAAAACTGAACGTCCCTTTCACAGAGGAAGAAGCAAACCAATGGGTGAGAGGTGCCCTAGGAAAGCAGCCCTTTGCCATGTCACAGGAGGGGACCAGGAGGCAGCTCAGGGCTGAACGTCAAGCAGATTTGCCTGCCTGGCCGGGAACCCGCACACAGATTTGCCAAGGGAGGAAGCGGTCACCATTTCAGATCTCTCAGAGCATTGCAGCCACCTCCCCCAGCACCCACCAGCACTGAGCAATGACAGCTCCATAACATGCCTCAATCCCAGTTATGCACCAGCCACACACTTATTCATTGGATCACAGATCCAGTCACTGGATCACTCAGAGGCAAGCACAGCCACCCCACTCCCCGTGCCCTGCCCACAGTAGAACTCTCAATCAGAATGGGGGGGCTGGAACAGACCTCAAGGGGACATCAGATCCAGACCTCTGTGCTGAAGTAGGACCAAGTAAACCTAGACCATCCTCCACAGGTGTTTGTCCAGCCTGTTCTTGAAAATCTGTGGTGATGTGGAGTCTGCAGCCTCCCATTGAAGCCTATTCCAGAGCTCAACTGCCCTTAGAGTTACAAAGTTTTCCCACTAATCTCTCACCTAAACCTGTCTTGCTGCAGATCACTGTACATGAACACGTACAAACAGCTCACAATGGCAGTGTTGCCACACACTGTGGTTAGAGTTCATCAGAATCTGGAAATCTGGTTGTCCCCCAAATTGGGCCAAAAAGTCCAAGTCTCCAAACGTTGTGACACCACTGTGTCTATGAGGTTTTGATTATATTCAAAGTCTAAACATTCTGCCCTTATCAAAATGTAACATTCACCATAATTTCCCTATGAAAAGGTCAGTGAAATTAATAGATTCTTGTGCAGAGTTTTGATTTTGCCAAATCAGCCTTGTGAGATTGAAAGTGGTTTTGTCAGGAAAATTTTCAACTGCCTTTCTACAAGGTGAGCCATATCTGATTCATACAGCCTGTGAGACTGGATTATTCTCTAGTGCAGAACAAGGCTGCTAAAGGGCCACAGCAGAAACGCCACCTATGGCTGGGTTTTAATGCAACAGCGGCAATGAGATCTGAAAAGCCTCCACATTGTAGAAGTCCCCATTCAATGCTGATTTTCTTGAACAGTTCAGTTTTCACTCAAGCCACTTCACTTTTTTAGTGCAAATTCTGCTTAAAGTGCTGCAGTAAGCAGACTGAAATTGCGTGATCCAACCAAAATACTTTGCAAAAAATATCAAGAACAGAAAAGCGTCGGGGTCTGCCACGTGTCCCAGAATTCAATGGCAAATTGTCCTGCATTAAGCACCATGGGGAACTACTGCATGTGCAGAACTGTGGGAGAACTCGAATAAGGGCTCCCATTCAGATCTTGGAGAGACAAGTGATGGACATAAGGGTGCCCTGGACAAGTCTGAGGAAGGTTCACATGGCAGCAGCTCAGCTGGGAACACACGGACAAGCAGCACTCACTCGGATGATAGCCGCAGCCGCTCTGAAGCTCATGTGTGCGACAGACTCCCTCTTCCTCCGGGGCAGACGAGTGTAACCCGACCGCACACTGGTGAAGGAGGTGAGGGAGATGACTCCAGGTGTCTGGGGTGGCAGAACAGGGTGAGGGGTCCGAGGACGATCAACTTCATCGGGGTGCCGGAACGGGCGGCCTCTGGCCAACGGGTCGACGATCTTACATGGGGAGACAGATAGGCAGAAGTCAGTGAATTTGGTTGGGTTCTCAGCTGTGTGCACATGCAGGGAGGCAGGCAGGGTGTGTGTCTGTCATACGCAAGGGAACCCTGTGAGTGGATTTTCTGCTGGGACTGAATCCAGAACCTCTGGACTGAAAAGCCCGAGCCACAAGACCAGGTCCCATACAACAGGGCTACCCACTGCCCAAGGACAGCATTTGGGAACCCTTTGCTGACATTATCGCCAGCAGCCTGAGCTGAAGACACCTGCCCCCTGGCCCAGAGAGGTGGGCTCCCTGGAGCCCATTTGCATCGTATAAGCGAGTGCGAAGTCAGAGTTTTACCTTGGGCATCCTGGGCTTCGGCGACTCAGTGCCTTGGAAGGAAGGTGCCTCCTGGCTGGGTAGCTCCATGTCGCGGTAGGGGGCCTTGAGCTTGCCATAGCGCAGGCTGCAGTGCTGCAGGCTCTTGCGTTGCCAGTGCTGCCGCTTCCCATCCCAGTCGCTGCTCACTCCAAACCACTGGGCCGTGCCCCTGCAGCAGGGAGCAGGAGGGAGACACACTCAGTGCCCTTCTCTGCAGGTGGGACAGCACATGCAAAGGCTACTGAGCATGGGCTAAGCCCACATGACCAAGAACATGGCAGGTCATTTAAATGCAGGTGCGAGTGTGAGAGAGGATCTGCAAGAGAGCATCTTGGAACCTTTTAACACCATCCACGTCTCAGCTGCTATTGCTAGCCCCCTCCTGGGCTGTAAGCAGCTTTGGATATTGTCCACACTGAACAGGGTGGGACTGCACATGGTGCCTGGTCTACGTTGCAGAGCTAGGCTGATGTAAGTCGCCTCCCATCGATCTCTTGATGCATCGGTCTACACAAATGTGTCTCCAATTCATATAATGCCCAGTAACCCCTCCTGCATGCCCCAAACAACTGTGTTTTGTATGAGGCCAGGTCTACACTAGACCTGGAAGGTTGGGTTAAGAGATGCAACTCCAGCTACATAAAGCAAGGAGTACCAGCACCCTCAGCGTTTGATTTAGCAGGTCTTAACTAGACTCGCTAAATCAAATGTCAGAAGATTGATCTCCAGGGCAGCAAGCGGAGACATGGCCTTAGAGAGCTACTTAGATCAACAGAGTGCGAGTGTAGATACTGCATGCAACAGATCCTCCAGTAGCTTGTCCCACTATGTCTCATTCTCTGCAACAGTAACTACTCTGGTCAGTTTTAAACTCCACTGCCCAGGGGTCAGACCTGGAGGTTTTGTGACAATCTTTAATTCCTGGAGACTCCAGGATCATCCTGGAGGGTTGGCAACCCTAGCTGGGACACACAGCCAGGCAGTCCAGACATACTACTAGCCAGGACCTTTTGGAAATTCTGCAGGAGTCGAGCCAGTCCTGCCATGTGAGCTTGGGGAAGCGTGTGATGCATTTTTCCTTCCTACATTAAATTGAAAGCTGGCGTTCTTAAAGACATGAGTATCATGTCGAATTTTGGGAGTAAACGCGTGGTTACACAGCTGGTGTGGGAGAGGGGGCTTTGGATTCTTCAACCATGGGAAGCATGGTCCCGGCACAAGAGTTACTAGGAAGAGATGGGATCCACCTAACAAAGAGAGGGAAGAGCATCTTCATAGGCAGGCTTGAGAAGGTTTTAAACTAGGTTTGTTGGGGGATGGTGACCTAAGGCAAGTGGGATACCAGGAAGAAACAAACAGAAAGGTGCATCCTTGACTCGTATGGATAAGGTAGGGCAATCAGCTAGTTTTCTAAGGTATCTGGTAGAGGAATGCAAAAAGCCTGGAAAACAAGCAGGAAGAATTAGAAGTCCTGGCACAGTCAAAGATCTGGGATTTGACTGGAATAACGGAGACTTAGTGTGACCACTCCCATGATTGGAGCACTGTCATGGAAAGGCATAAACTGTTCAGAACAGGCAGGGGAGAAAAGGAGGAGTTACACTGTAAGTAAGAGAGCAGTAGGATTGCTCCGAGCTCCAGTAGAATGCAGGAGAAAAGCCTGTTGAAAGTCTTTGGGTTAAGTTTATAGGCAGGAGCAACAGGGGCGATGTTGTGGTCGGTGTCTGCTATAGATCAGATCAGGTGGATGAGGCAGATGAGGCTTTCTTCAGACAACTAACAGAAGCTTCCAGATCACTGGCTCTGGTTCTCATGGGCGACTTTAATCACCCTGACATCTGTTGAGAGACCAATACAGCAGTACACAGACAATCCAGGAAGTCTTTGGAGAATGTTGGGGATAACTTCCTGGTACAAGTGCTAAAGGAACCACCAGGAGCCCCATGCAGCTCGACCTGCTGCTTACAGACGGGGAGGAACTAGTAGGGGAAGTAGAAGTGGGTGGCAACCTGGGAAGCAGTGATCATGGGATGGTTGATTTCAGGATTCTGACCGAAGGAAGAAAGGAGAGCAGCAAAATACACACTCTGGACTGCAGAAAAGCAGACTGACTCCCTTAGGGAACTGATGGGCAGGATCCCCTGGGATGCTAACATGAAGGGGAAAGGAATCCAGGAGAGCTGGCTGTATTTTAAAGACGCCTTATTGAAGGCATCCCGGTGTGCAGTAAGAAAAGCAAATGTGGTAGGTGACCAGCTTGGCTTAACAGTGAAATCCCTGGTGAGCTTTAATACAAAGGAAGCTCACAAGAAGTGGAAACTTGGAGAGACGACTAGGGAGGAGTATAAATATATTGCTCAAGCATGCAGGGGTGTAATCAGGAAGGCGAAAGCGCAAGTGGAATTGCAGCTAGCAAGGGATGTGAAGGATAAAGGTTTCTACAGGCATGTTAGCAATAAGAGGGTGCTCAGGGAAGGTGTGGGGCCCTTACTGGATGAGGGAGGTAACCTAGTGACAGATGATGTCAGAAAAACTGAAGTACCCAATCCTTTTTTGCCTCTCTTCACAGACAAGAACAGCTCCCAGACTGCTGAACTTGGCAATGCAGTTGGGAAGGAGGTGGGCAGCCCTCGGTCGAGAAAGAACAGGTTAAGAACTATTTAGAAAAGTTGGACAGACACAAAAATGTTGAGGCCGGATCCAATGCACCTGTGGGTGCTGAGGGAGTTGGCTGATGTGATTGCAGACACATTGGTCATTATCTTTGAAATAATGGGGGGAGGTCCTGGACAACTGGAAAAAGACAAATGTAGTGCCCATCTTTTAAAAAAAAGGACAATCCAGGGAACTACAGACGGGTCAGCCCTGGAAAAAAAATGGAGAGGATCCTCAAAGGATCCATTTTGAAGCACTTGGAAGACAGGAAAGTGGTGAATCCATGTTGACTATTCCTGATCAAGTGCAAGTCATGCCTGACCAACCTGATAGCCTTCCATGACAAGGTAACTGGCTCTATGGACATGGAGAAGGCGATGGACCTGATACACCTTGACTTTAGCAAAGCTTTTGATACAGTCTCCCACAGTATTCTTGCCAGCAAGTTAAGGAAGCATGGATTGGATAAATGGACTGTAAAGTGGATTGATAGCTGGCTAGACTGTCAAGCTCAATGGGTAGTGATCAATGACTTGATGTCAGGTTGGCAGTCGGTTTCAAGCAGAGTGCCCCAAGGATCGGTTCTAGGGCTGATTTTGTTCAACATCTTCATTAATGACTGGATGAGGGGATGGACTGCACCCTCAGCAAGTTTGCAGAGGACACTAAGCTAGGAGGAGAGAGAGCTATGTGTGAGGGCACGGATAGCGTCCAGAGTGACCTAGACAAAGTGGAGGATTGGGCCAAAGGAAATCTGATGAGGTTCAACCAGGACAAGAGCAGAGTCCTGCTCTTGGGATGCAAGAATCCCAAGCATTGTTACAGGCTGGGGTCTGACTGGCTAGGCAGTATTTCAGCAGAAAAACACCTAGAGATTACAGTGGATGAGAAGCTGGACAGGAGTCAACCATGTGCCCTTGTAGCCAAGAAGGCTAATGGCACACTAGGGTGCATTAGGAGGAGCATTTCCAGATCTAAGGAAGTGATTATTCCCCTTTATTCGGCATTGGTAAGGCCACATGTAGAGTATTGCATCCAATTCTGGGCCCCCTATTACAGAAAGGATGTGGATGCATTGGAGAGGGTCCAGTGGAGTGCAACCAAAATGATTAGGGGGCTGGAGCATATGACCTACGAGGAGAGACTGAGGGATTTGGGCTTATTTTAGTCTGCAGAAGAGAAGAGTGAGGGGGGATTTGATAGCAGCCTTTAACTACCTGGCAGGAGGTTCCAAAGAGGATGGAGAGAGGCTGTTCTGAATGGTGACAGATGGCAGAACAAGGAGCAATGGTCTCAAGCTGCAGTGAGGGAGGTCTAGGTTGGATATTAGGAAAATCTATTTCACTAGGAGGAAGGTGAAGCACTGGAATGCTTCTGAGGACTTGTCACAGATTGAAGTGTCATTAGAGGTGGTTTTGGAATTAATTGATAAACTTAACAGTAACAAGTCACCAGGACCAGATGGCATTCACCCAAGAGTTCTGAAAACTCAAATGTGAAATTGTGGAACTATTAACTATGGTTTGTAACCTTCCTTTACATCAGCTTCTGTACCCAATGACTGGAAGATAGCTAATGTAATGCCAATATTTAAAAAGGGCTCTAGAGGCGATCTCGGCAATTACAGACCAGTAAGTCTAACGTCAGCACCGGGCAAATTAGTTGAAACTGTAGTAAAGAATAAAATTGTCAGATGCATAGAAGAACATAATTTGTTGGGCAAAAGTCAACATGGTTTCTGTAAAAGGAAATCATGTCTTACTAATCTATTAGAGTTATTTGAAGGGGTCAACAAACATTTGGACAAGGGGGATCCAGTAGATATAGTGTAGATTTCCAGAAAGCCTTTGACAAGGTCCCTCGCCAAAGGCTCTTACGTAAATTAAGTTGTCATGGGATAAGAGGGAAGATCCTTTTATGGACTGAGAACTGGTTAAAAGACAGGAAACAAAGGGTAGGAATAAATGGTAAATTTTCAGAATGGAGAGGGGTAACTAATGGTGTTCCCTAAGGGTCAGTCCTAGGACCAATCCTATTCAACTTATTCATAAATGATCTGGAGAAAGGGGTAAACAGTGGGGTGGCAAAGTTGGCAGATGACACTAAACTGCTCAAGGTAGTTAAGACCAAAGCAGACTGGGAAGAACTTCAAAAAGATCTCATCAAACTAAGTGACTGGGCAACAAAATGGCAAATGAAATTTAATGTGGATAAATATAAAGTAATGCACATTGGAAAAAATAACACCAACTGTACATATAATATGATGGGGGCTAATTTAGCTACAACTAATCAGGAAAGATCTTGGAGTCATAGTGGATAGTTCTTTGAAGACATCCATGCAGTGTGCAGCAGCAGTCAAAAAAAGCAAACAGGATGTTAAGAATCATTAAAAAAGGGATAAAGAATAAGATGGAGAATATCTTATTGCCCTTATATAAATCCGTGGTACGCCCACATCTTGAATACTGAGTACAGATGTGGTGGTCTCATCTCAAAAAAGATATACTGGCATTAGAAAAGGTTCCAAAAAGGGCAACTAAAATGATTAGGGGTTTGGAACAGGTCCTATATGAGGAGAGATTAAAGAGACTGGGACTTTTCAGCTTGGAAAAGGGAAGACTAACTGGGGATATGATAGAGGTCTATAAAATCATGAGTGGTGTGGAGAAAGTGAATAAGGAAAAGTTATTTACTTGTTCCCATAATATAAGAACTAGGGGCCACCAAATGAAACTAATGGGCAGCAGGTTTAAAACAAATAAAAGGAAGTTCTTCTTCACACAGTGCATAGTCAATCTGTGGAACTCCTTGCCTGAGGAGGTTGTGAAGGCTAGGACTATGACAGGGTTTAAAAGAGAACTAGATAAATTCATGGAGGTTAAGTCCATAAATGGCCATTAGCCAGTATGGGTAAGGAATGGTGTCCCTAACCTCTGTTTGTCAGAGGGTGCAGATGGATGGCAGGAGAGAGATCGCTTGATCATTACCTGTTCGATGCACTCCCTCTTGGACACCTGGCATTGGCCACGGTCAGCAGACAGGATACTGGGCTGGATGGACCTTTGGTCTGACCCAGTATGGCCATTTTTATGTATGGGTTACCTAGGGAGACTGTGAAACCTCGATCCCTTGATGTTTGTAAGTCCTGGCTTGACAAAGCCCTGGCTGGGATGATTAGTTGGGGTTGGTCCTGCTTTTAGCAGGGGGTTGGACTTGACTTCCTGAGGTCTCTTCCAGCCCTAGGATTCTATGATCATGTCCCTTCCCTGGCCAACCTACACTGGCATTGGTGAGGCATCCCTGGTGACTGACCAACGCTTGCATAATCCTGGGACAGTAGCCCTTTCCAATGATGCACTCTGTAGCAAGGTGGACTAGTGCCCAGCTAGGGACACACATGGTGTCTGTCACTATCGCTACTCAAATCCATCCACTAGCTCCTACATGTTGCCGAGAGTCACAGCCCTACATAATAGGACGTGATTAGTGGCACCACACACTGCATGAGTGTGGTTCCCCATCAAATTTCCCAGTACCAAGAGACTTTCCCATTGATAGTAATCTGGCACCGCAAGCTTTCAGAGAGCACTGGGTTCTCTCTGTCAATGCGGCTCTCGTTCTGCTATCGCAGCACTAGTGGGCTGGGGCAAGCTCTGCACATGGTTCCAGGAAGGTGGCCTTTCATGTCCAGAGATTCTGCTGCTCATTGCATTACACTGTGACCCAGCATGCAGAGCTTGTTTCATGAGGACCACAAGCAACCACTCTGTTAGCCAACTGGCCTCACAAAGAGCCTCATGGCCCTGGTTGCCAGGGTACGTCCTGAGGGTCTGCAAAATCCGATGCATTGTACAGCCTGCATTTGCCACATTCAGGAGCAGAGTGCAGAACGCTGAAGGCTCCATGCTTCTGCCAACACCTGAGAAGCAGGCAGTGGACTTATGGGATTTTTTTTTAAGGGTGCAAAAACGATGGGAAATGGATGGTCTTCTGGATGCAGAAAGTTGCATGCTGGGAACTGACTTCCAGCTCCCCGAGTGAATCCTTACTGTCCTACAGAACATCGGAAAAGTGTCCCAAAAGGCAAAGTGTGGTGACAGTGCCCCCTTCATCAACAGTGTTGGCACCACATGTGGCGCATGATACACGCCCTTGTCTGCAACCTGCCTAGACTGTGGTTTCAAGTACAGAAAGGTGCACCTGCGCCAGCTTTAATTGTGTTAGAATGCTAAGAACAGCGGTGAAGATGAAGCAATCCAGAGACCCTGAATTGGTTAGCAATGCAATATGGCAGGTGGGCTTTTGTAGACGGGGCTGCAGCCCCACATCTTCTGTTATTTGTAGCCGGGCTAGCTGGAGTACAGCTTGCCCAGATGTGCCTCCCTGTGCTACAAGCAGACACCCGATAGCAATGTGGGCACACCCATAAGTACAACTGAGGCATTAAGGTCTGAGAGAACACAGGGTGCACATGACATTCACACCACTATAAAATGGGATCTCTGATCTCAGCCTAGCCACTGCACACAGAGAAACATGTCACAATGCAGCTCAGTTGGCAGCCTCTAATCTGGAGGGACCCAGGCCTACAAAAGCAAAGGATGCCAGAAATTCAGCTCTTCTGGGGACATCCCTGGTACTTCGCACCGTGCTGGGAACAGGCTTGGGGCTGAAACAGAAGCACAGCTGAATGCGTCTGAAAGCCCAAAGTAAACACTACTGAGAAACGGCCTCATGCTTATTCGCACTGATCTGAGAAAAGCAAGAGTTGCCGTTCTCATTGAGGAGACTGGAATCATTCCCGAGACATAAGAACATAAGAACGTAAGAATGGCCATACTGGGTCAGACCAAAGGTCCATCGAGCCCAGCATCCCATCTGCCGACGGTGGCCAATGCCAGGTGCCCCAGAGAAGGAGAACAGAAGACAATGATCAAGTGATTTATCTCCTGCCATCCATCTCCTGCCCTTGTTATGAAGGCTAGGGCACCATACTTTATCCCTGGCTAATAGCCATTTATGGACCTAACCTGCAAAAATTTATCAAGCTCTTTTTTAAACCCTAATAGAGTCCTGGCCTTCACAGCCTCCTCGGGCAAGGAGTTCCACAGGTTGACTGTGCGCTGTGTGAAGAAAAATTTCCTTTTATTAGTTTTGAACCTACTACCCATCAATTTCATTTGGTGTCCCCTAGTTCTTGTATTATGGGAAAAGGTAAATAATTTTTCTATAATCACTTTCTCCACACCATTCATGATTTTATATACCTCTATCATATCGCCCCTCAATCGCCTTTTTTCCAAACTGAAAAGTCCCAGTCTCTCTAGCCTCTCCCCATATGGGACCCTTTCCAAGCCCCTAATCATCTTAGTCACCCTTTTCTGAACCTTTTCTAATGCCAATATATCTTTTTTGAGGTGAGGAGACCACATCTGCACGCAGTACTCGAGATGTGGGCGTACCATAGTTTTATATAGGGGGAAGTATGATATCTTTTGTCTTATTATCTATCCCTTTTTTAATAATTCCTAACATCCTATTTGCCTTACTAACTGCCGCTGCACACTGCGTGGATGTCTTCATAGAACTATCCACTATAACTCCAAGATCCCTTTCCTGATCTGTCGTAGCTAAATTTGACCCCATCATGTAGTACGTGTAATTTGGGTTATTTTTTCCAACATGCATTACCTTACACTTACCCACATTAAATTTCATTTGCCATTTTGCTGCCCAATCACTCAGTTTGCTGAGATCTTTTTGTAGTTCTTCACAATCCCTTTTGCTTTTGACTGTCCTGAACAACTTTGTGTCATCTGCAAACTTGGCCACCTCACTGCTTACCTCATTTTCTAGATCATTGATGAACAAGTTGAACAGGATTGGTCCCAGTACTGACCCCTGGGGAACACCACTAGTTACCCTCCTCCATTGTGAAAATTTACCATTTATTCCCACCCTTTGTTTTCTGTCTTTTAACCAATTCTTGATCCATGAAAGGACCTTTCCTCCTATCCCATGACCACCTAATTTACGTAAAAGCCTTTGGTGTGGGACCGTGTCAAAGGCTTTCTGGAAATCTAGGTATATTATATCCACTGGGTGCCCCTTGTCCGCATGTTTATTAACCCCTTCAAAGAATTCTAACAGATTAGTTAGACACGACTTCCCTCTGCAGAAACCATGCTGACTTTTGCCCAACAATTCGTGCTCTTCTATGTGCCTTGCAATTTTACTCTTTACTAGTGTTTCTACTAATTTGCCTGGTACTGATGTTAAACTTATCGGTCTATAATTGCCAGGATCTCCTCTAGAGCCTTTTTTAAATATTGGTGTTATATTGGCCATCTTCCAGTCATTTGGTACCAAAGTGGATTTAAAGGATAGGTTACAAACCACTGTTAATAACTCCGCAATTTCACATTTGAGTTTTCAGAACCCTTGGGTGAATGCCGTCTGGTCCCGGAGACTTGTTACTATTCAGCTTATCAATTAAATCCATAACCTCCTCTAATGTCACTTCAATCTGAGTGAGTTCCTCAGATTTGTCACCTAAAAAGGCTGGCTCAGATTTAGGAACCTCTGTAACATCCTCAGCCGTGAAGACTGAAGCAAAGAAATCATTTAATCGCTCTGCAATGGCACTGTCTTCCTTGATCGCTCCTTTTATATCTTTATCATCCAAGGGCCCCACTGCTTTTTTAGCGGGCTTCCTGCTTCTAATGTATTTAAAAAACATTTTACTATCATTTTTTGAATTTTTGGCTAGCTGTTCCTCAAACTCTTTTTTGGCTTTTCTTACTACATTATGACACTTAATTTGGGAGTGTTTATGTTCCTTTCTATTTTCCTCACTAGGATTTGACTTCCACTTTTTAAAAGCTGCCCTTTTCTCTCTCACTGCCTGTTTAACATGGCTGTTTAGCCATGGTGGTTCTCTGTTAGGTCTCTCACTGTGTTTTTTTATTTGGGGTATACATTTAAGTTGGGCCTCTAGTATGGTGTCTTTAAACAGTTCCCATGCAGCTTCCAGGGATTTTAGTTTAATTACTCTCCCTTTTAGTTTCTGTTTAACTAGCTTTCTCATTTTAGTGTAATTCCCCTTTTTGAAATTAAATGCCAGAGAGTTTGACCGCTGCGGTGTTCTTCCCAACACAAGAATATTAAAAGTTATTATATTGTGGTCACTATTTCCAAGCGGTCCAGTAACAGTTACCTCTTGGACCAGATCCTGCGTTCCAGTCAAGACTAGGTCGAGAATCGACTCTCCCCTTGTGGGTTCCTGTACTAGCTGCTCCAAGAAGCAGTCATTTAAGGCATCAAGAAATTTAATCTCTGAATCCCGTCCTGAGGTGACATGCACCCAATCAATATGGGAATAATTGAAATCTCCTATTATTACTGTGTTTTTTATTTTGGTAGCCTCTCTAATCTCCCTTATCATTTCAGCATCACTATCACTGTCCTGGTTAGGTGGTCGGTAATATATTCCTAATGCCATATTCATATTAGAGGAATGAATTGTTATCCATAATGATTCTATGGAACATTTTGATTCCTTTAGGATTTTTACTTCATTTGATTCTATATTATCCTTCACATATAGTACCACTCCGCCACCCGCACGACCTGTTCTGTCTTTCCGATATAATTTATATCCCGGTATGATAGTGTCCCACTGATTGTCCTCATTCCACCATGTTTCTGAGATGCCTATTATGTCAACTTCCTCCTTTGATATGAGGTACTCCAGTTCACCCATCTTATTAGACAGACTCCTAGCATTAGTGTAAAAGCATGTTAGAAAACTACCACTATTTATATGTCCGCCTTTCACAGACACATTGGATTTTTTTATGCACGATTGTTTCACATCTGATCTTGCCCATATATTATTTCCCACGTTCCCTATCTGACTAACTTCTAGGGAATCCCTACCTATGGAGCCTCGTGTAAGAGAAGTCTCCGTCCGATCCAGGTGCTCCCCCGCACCAATCGGCTTTCCCCCACCTCTTAGCAAACAGCTGTGCTGGAGCTGTGTGTTTTGCCCCAGAGTGGGACATGGTTAGCTTATTTTAGTATCCCGATTGTAACACACGCAGCTTCGACTTCCTCTGCACAGGCAGGGCAGAGACCAGGGAAGCAGGGAATCCATCTGTCCAGCTCCCCCGAACCAGGACGCCCCAGCCCCAGGGCTGCAGCATGTGACACGTGGATGCCAGTAAGGCCCAGAGCCGCATGTTCCTTACTTGCGGATGCTCTGAGACAGGGAGGTCTGTCTGCGAAAGCCAGGACGTCGCTCCAAGGTGTTCTCATCCCTTTTCCCTTGGGGTTCCTGGAGGCTCACGCTCTTTTGATACACTGGGTTTTTCAGAGGCTGGAAGGGGAGCAGAGTGGTTAGGAACAGAGTGAGGGAGGGGAAAACGTATAGAGCTGGGACCCCCAGAAACCCACTGTTCAGGGAGATGGGGGGAGCAGAGTCTGGCAGCCAAGAGACTGACCTACTTCTCACAAGGGCTCAGCCCCCTGCAAATACGTTAGAGCTTTCACAGAGACAGGAGAGCCTCAGCTGTCAATTCACCGTTGTGAAGGTACCATGGTAAGCAGACCTAGGCACGTCAACTTAAGCTACATAAGTCACATAGCTGACATTGTGTCACTTAGCTCGATGGCCTGCAATATTCTAAACAAGGCCTTAGCGAGCTCCTGCTTCCAAAAGGATCAAGGGCAATGCTGTGGTTACGAAGGAGGGAACCACGGTAAAGCCATTTCATAATAGGCAACTAATGGGGGAATAACTAACCCCTTGGAGATGGCCTTCAACACACATAACTCCAAGCAGCCACCTGGACAGCAGCCTGGAATACCGGCATTCAGAGCTCAGAACCCCACCGGCTCCGATCTGCTGGCAGTATGGGACAGGCGATGGGTCTGAACTGGAGACCTCCTGCTCCCCCAAGACACTTTTCATGGTCACTGGGAATTAACAGGTTTGGGGATATTGGGGTCTTGCCAAGGGTCCCCCTCTTACCAGTTTCAGGCTTCTTTCCTCCTCCGGCTCCACCGGTGGAATTGTTATGGAGAGGTCAGGGGGCTTCTTGCTCTGCAGGCGGCTGCTGCTGGTGCTCGACCGGCTGCCCCCATTCTTATCGCTGGACGACATCTCAAACCGGAGGAGTTACTCAGGCTAAAGGGGGAGAAGGAAGGTAAGAGTCAAGCCAGAGATTTCTTTGCTAACACCCCTCAACAGAGGAGGGGTTGAGCAATCTCCTCCCTAGGAAGAAGGAAAGGTAATGGCCATTCCATGGATTTCTCAGAGACCACAAGAGAAAGTACTAACCACTAATGGGTTGTGCAACATGGAGACCTCTTGGTAGCATGTAAGAAACATGGACAACCACACCTCCCTTTAATTGTGTCTCAGAGGAATCCTCCACTCCTCAGCCATATGTTGTTGCCAGAGAGCAACATTTCATACTTGTGCAGGGACTTCCCTCCAGGGATCTTCAAGTGCTACCCAAACATCACACACCTGACTCGTGCATTATGGCCCCCACATAACCGACAGGGAAGGAGCAAGTGAATTTACACAGGGCAACAATTCAGCAGCAGAGATGGAGATCTTGGTTTCCGTTGCTAACTCCTAGTCCCGCGCGCTAAGCTGTTCTCGACCGTAACCATGCCACAGGTCTCCCACCACTAGCCCGATCGTGCCCTGTGACTTGTGATGTTGCAAAGGAGGGTTGGACATTTTCTTTGCTATGGTGAGCTTCAAAGGCTTTGAAGAGGTTTGCTTCCAGCCGAAGGTGCTTGGGGAGTTCAGGACATGCCTGGCAACATCAACTCCACCAAAACGAGAATAAGGGGAGTTGATGGAACAGTTTTTTCTGCTGATCAGAGCGGTGTGGATCCCACATTGAGTGGATCTGAGGTACGCAACTTAGATCAGCCTGCCCCCAGTTTTCAAAGCACTCGCCTGGCACAGAACCAGAACTACAACCCACATGACAGGCAGGTGCTCTGAGCTCGGCCAGAGAAGAGGAAACCAAGGATAGGAAATTGAAGCCAAATAGCAGAAATGTTTTCAGACCACAAGACTTATTTTCATTGTAGAATCGTCACCCTGAAACAGCAGTGGATGCTCCAGGCACTGAAAGCAAGAGTCCCACCAGAAAGTGCCCTGTAGCCAACGAGCCAGTGCACTTGTAAGGAAAGGCAGTGGGTAAGAAGTCCAGGCCTGAAGACTAGTCAGGATAGGCGTATGGGAGTGGTTACACCCCAGGTCTGTCTGGAGCAACCATACGGCGACAGAACAGGATGCATCAGAGGGTCTCACTCACTTGGCCCAGGATTGCTGCCACCCCATGCCTGTGCCAAGTATGGTTTCTTCACAGCTAGACAGACGCCTCAGCAGCCTGCCTTGTCAGGGTCACTCACCTGCCCGTCTCATGGGGGTGGGAGGAAGGGCGGGCAGGAGAAAGCTCCATACACCACGGGATTTAATCAGCCATCTCGTCAGCCGCCATTTGGCATGCCAAGCGTGCAGACACCCAGGAACTGGACTCCCATGCCCTATAGCAAAGGCAGCTAGGAAATCCCAAGAAAGGGAGCTCGGGTGTGGGTGCCACACTGCAGCGGTGACCAAGGAGACAGCAAAGAACCAGGCAGCCCATTCGCTGGGAACCCAAGGATGGCACAATTCCCCATTTGCTAGGCTTGGCACTGTCCCCTCCACTCTTTAGGCTCAATGGGGAGACAAACAGCACCTCCCTCTGCAGAGACTGTTCTAGGCTGTTCTTGGAAGACAAAGTGACGGAAGCACGTCTGCAGTCAGCATCCCTGGGCTTAGAAACCCAGGATGGGGCAGACTTTGGGGCAGCTAGTTCCCAGCACAGGCTGACCTGTGATGTCATGGTCCCTTCTAGCCTTCATCTAGAAGCCTTAGTGCACTCATGGAACAGCACTTCTCGGCCCCGCCACCCCTTCCTCGCCCCAGCAATCTATTTAGATTGGAAACTGCTTCTTAGGGCAGGGGCCCCTCTCTCCTCTCTGTGCCTAGAGCTGCAAGCACAGAGCTGTTAACGCCACTCACAGGCCAACACTCCCAGGGTTAAAGGTGCTCTTAGGAAGGAAGGAAGCAAAATCTCTAGCATCAAAATGAACACTGAGTATCACTAGAGAAGCGTAAGCCAGACACGTGTGAGAGAAAGGGCTGAGGGGCAGGAGAGGTTACAGCCTTCACCTCACACAAACGCTGTGTGAAATGAGCTAGTCCACACGCCTAGTCAGCACATGTGCTTATTTGGGACAGCAGGTAAGCAGAGGACCTCCTGGGCAGGGATGGGAGCAAAGCATCAATGCCCCCATCTTGTGCACAGTGGTGAATCTCTTGGCCAAGCCTTAGCTCCTGGAGTCATAGGATCACTGGGAGCCCCTGCATTCATAGAAACCATGGCTAGCCCCACTGCCGCAGAGAAAAGGCTGAAAACGTGACCCAAGTGGGAGCCCAAAAAACCCTCAAAAACGAGACAACTCACATTTGCATTTTATTCTCCCCCAATCTCATGATGGGGGGAGGGAGGGGGATTCGCAATTTTTGAACACGTGACATTAGCAATACTGGAGTCAATGCTCCCAGCCCCTCATTTCTCTCTCCCTCCCCCTCCCCCCCATCATTCATCTGCTTTCAAGGCTTCTGAACAGAATACAAGACCAGACCAGACATTCTGCATTCACTGTTAGCCTCCCTCTGCTTTCTGCACGGAGCTGGGCATTTGCCAGCTTGCTGCTGCGCGCTACCAGCTGGCTCACTGCTTTGGCGCTGCAGGATCTGGTTGCCCTTAATCTTTTTGGTTGCTGCTGAGTTGGCAGCCCCACTCCTGCCCCAGCCCTTCAGCCCAAGGCTCCACTCCTCTGGCAGGCCAAGAGCCAGGGGCCCTTCCCCTGCCCAGGGAGAAGGGAACCACAAGCAGTTACCAGACTGTCCCCCCCACCGTGCAGGCTCTGTCCCAGCCCAGGGCAGGAGGGTCCACAGATCCCCCTGCTATGCAATGTGCCCCTTACCATAGCTGGGCTGCAGCCACTAGGTCAGGATAGGAGTTGTGGGGGGGGGCAACTGTGGGAAGCCATGGATGGTGGCCCACAGAGCAGGGTGCAGGTCCCAGCCTCTGGCTGGACTTGGGGGAGCTGTCAGGGGAAAGGGGGGGGAAGGACCCGGGCCCTATCATGAAGAGGGGATGGGCCATGCCCCCCTCCTCTCCCTCCGGTGTTGGTACAAGTCCAGCTTTTGACAGAGGTACCACTTGCCAGGGCTGGGGCCTGGGGAAGTTTTGACTTGGTAGCTAAGAGATTCATTCCCTCGGCTCACTCCACCATGCTCAGAGGTACACGCTCGGTGGAGAACCATGTGCTCTGCTGCCAGCAACATCTAGTGGGACCAAACCAACATCCCTGGAGGGACTAGCAGTGAAAGCTGCGGAGAACAGGCCAGCTGGATTTGCAGCACAGCTTTTAAGTGGTCGCCGCACCTGCTTACCGGGTGACTGCCCAGGTGAACAAGACAGACCCACAGAGAGGGTCTGAAGAAGCTAGCCCTGCCCAGGTCACCACCACAGGATGCTGGGGCATGACGTATGCCTGTCTGACCTGGGTCAGCTTGTTTTAACAGTAAGAACAAAGCACTGAGAAAGGGTTTTAACCCAACAAACAATGAGGTGGGTTAAGACAGCTCTTCTGATCCCTGTCAGACTCAAATACTGAGCACAGCCAGATTGGCAGGCTAAGAACAGCTGACAGACAGCTGGGGAGCATAGCCCCAGGCCTGGTCTAAGTGGGAGAAGTGCAGAATCCCACCTCCAGAGAGGTAAAGGCACAAGGGCCTGATCCCTCAGCTCAGTCCCAAGACGGATCTTCTAAGCAGACTCTAAGCAGCTCCTGCTATTCAGCAACAGCATCCAGGACAGTCACCAGGTCGCAGAAGCACGTGCGAAGAAACAACCCCGAATCTCCACACTTCCAGTGTGCAACCCTGGAACATAATCAGGCCATGCAAAGCTTTTGGGAGCAGAAAGACTTAATGAGGGTGGAAGGGGCCCCCCCTAATACTTCAAGTTAATACTTTCCACAAGCTGACATCTCAATTGCATTTATAAAACTAAAAGAGCCTGGCAGAGAACAGTGCTGCCGGCATGTTTTAGCAGAGAAAAGTAGTTGCATGTCAGGTGCTGGATCCTATTAGGAAATTATGCAGGACCTGGAAGGGATTCAAAGCTTCATCACTGAGACACGTTTGAGTCCCACGTGCACACCTGAGCTCAGGACTATGAGGAGGGGGTAATGCTCTGCCCAATTAGCGGAGCTACCCAGCCTTAACTCAGTAACTCCCTGCCGCATGCTCCAGACAGACACCAGGAACGGAAGAGGCTGGGGGCAGCGCTGCTTTTAGAGATGCTGAGCTGTCCTCAGGAAGGTCTGCTACCTCTTACTGACTTTGCTGCCACCTTGTGAGAGAATGGAACACACCTAACTAGAAACTGGGCCACCTTCTGAGCTTTCCCCAACACACTGCGGCAAAACGATCCCCCCCACTTCCCATGACAGCCTACCCTGCAACCAGGAGGTCAGCTAGCCACCTGATGAGATTCGAGTGGGAAAAGAGCCGATGGATTGGGGCATGACAATGGGAATCAGGCAATACCAGTTCTCTGGCATGTCGTCCTTTGGTAAGTCGCATCCTTGCTGCGTGCCTCAGTTTCCCCAATTGTAAAACAAGGATAAATATCCACCTGATAGAACTGTAACGCTGCTGAATTTTAGAGCCTGTAAGGTGCCTGGAGTTTCCCAGGTGGAAGGTGCTGCAGCGGCACTGCCCCATATCACTAAGATACATTTGCATGGGATTGTGAGCTCCTGATTAGAAAGACACCTAGAGAGAACACTGCAGAAGCAGCTTTGAACCGGCCTAGTCGATGGCCAGTCTGGGTCTTGTGGGGACACTAGCAATGGAGCTAGAGTTACTTAGCACTAGTCTGCTCCACTCTGCTCCTGGTGTGACAGATGCACTCCCCTTCCTCCCCCAAGCCTGCCTGCTTGGCAAGTTACCCTTCCCACATTCCCCTACCCTCTCTGATAGCTCGCCCTCGGAAGGCACCTCACATTGCTTCCTAGACCAGCCGCCAGCTCTGTGCAGAGCAGCTGCTTGGTGTACAGATCCCAACAGGGCAACTAGGGATGTAAAATCCCATTTAATTAGTTAACCGGTTAAATGTTGTTTAACCAGTTAACCAATGAAATGGGAGTGAGCAGAGGAGGGGGGGCACCGCTGCAGGCCAGCTGGGCTGGAATGGCTCCTGCAGTGGATGAGGGCTGCTCTGGCTGGGAAGAGCCCCTCCTGCACTGCCAGAAGGGTCCACACTGCTTAAAGTACCCACAGGTGCCTTTCTCCAGCAGGACTTCCCTCTACACTCAGAGCATCAGCAGGGCTAGGCCAGGAGCCCCCAGGGTCCACCCACTTGCTAGCAATCCAGTGGGGGTATTGGAGCCCCACTGACATGCTGCTAAGACACTGAGCTCCTTTGGGTCTCTGCTTTGTGCTCTGCCCCCAGCCTGTGGTCCTGGAAGAGCCCTAAGCTCTTTCTGCAAAGGCAGGGATGCAAACCCAGCACCCTGGCCAAATTCCAGAGAACACGCGACCCTCCTGCTCTCAGTCCTGGCAGTCTACATAGGGCCTGCACTGCCTGGCTGATGTGCGTAGGTAGAGCCTCAGAGCCTGTGGAACTGGAGAGGGGCTAGAGACGCAGCAAGTCCAAGCAGCAATCTGGGCATGAACATTTTCAAGCCCCCCAGCCAGATGGCTTGTTCAGCATCCAGACTACAAGCATGACTCATAGACTCATAGACTCATAGACTTTAAGGTCAGAAGGGACCATTATGATCATCTAGTCTGACCCCCCGCACAATGCAGGCCGCATAATCTCACCCACCCACTCCTAGAATAATCCTCACCCCTATATCTCAGATATTGAAGCCCTCATATAGTTTGAAGACCCCAAGATGCTGAGAATCCTCCAGCTGTGATCTGTACCCCATGCTACAGAGGAAGGCGAAAAACCTCCAGGGCCTCTGCCAATCTACCCTGGAGGAAAATTCCTTCCCGACCCCAAATATGGCGATCAGATAAACCCTGAGCATGTGGGCAAGACTCCCCAGCCAGACACCCAGAAAGTTCTTTATAGTAACCCCTATCATCCCTCCATTGACCTATTTACCACTGATAATGACTAGTCAATTAGTTACCAAGACCATGTTATCTTGTCAAACCATCCCCTTCATAAACCCATCTAGTTTAATTTTGAAGCCAGGTAGATCTTTTGCCCCCACTACTTCCCTTGGAAGGCCATTCCAGAACCTCACTCCTCTAATGGTTAGAAACCTTCGTCTAATCTCAAGTCTAAACTTCCTACTAGCCAGCTTATATCCATTTGTTCTTGTGTCCACATTAGTATTAAACTTAAATAATTCCTCTCCCTCCCTAGTATTTATCCCTCTAATATATTTAAAGAGTGCAATCATATCCCCCCTCAGCCTTCTTTTGGTTAAGGTAAACAAGCCAAGCTCCCTGAGTCTCCTTTCATAAGACAGGTTCTCCATTCCTCGAATCATCCTAGTAGCCCTTCTTTGTACCTGTTCTAATTTGAATTCATCCTTCTTAAACATGGGAGACCAGAACTGCACACAGTATTCCAAATGAGGTCTCACCAATGCCTTGTATAATGGCACTAACACCTCCTTATCCCTACTGGAAATACCTCGCCTAATACATCCCAAGACCATATTAGCCTTTTTCACAGCCATGTCACAGTGTCGGCTCATAGTCATCCTATAATCAACCAGGACTCCGAGGTCCTTCTCCTCCTCCGTTACTTCCAACTGATGTGTCCCCAGCTCATAACTAAAATTCTTGTTATTAATGCCTAAATGCATAACCTTACACTTCTCACTGTTAAATTTCATCCTATTGCTATCACTCCAATTTACAAGGTCATCCAAATCTTTCTGTATGATATCCCGATCCTTTTCTGAATTAGCAATACCTCCCAACTTTGTGTCATCTGCAAATTTTATCAGGACACTTCCACTTTTGGTGCCAAGGTCAGCAATAAAAAGATTAAATAAAATTGGCCCCAAAACTGATCCCTGAGGAACTCCGCTAGTAACCTTCCTCCAACCTGACAGTTCCCCTTTCAATATGACCCGCTGTAGTCTCCCCTTTAACCAGTTGCTTATCCACCTCTCAACTTTCATATTAATCCCTATTTTTTCCAATTTAACCAATAATTCCCCATGTGGTACTGTATCAAATGCCTTACTAAAATCGAGGTAGATTAAATCCACTGCATTTCCTTTATCTAAAAAATCTGTTACTTTCTGTTACTTTCCAATTAGCTCATGTTAAGAAGTCACCAGAGGGCAGGCGCCCTCTGAAAATAGAGCTTAATCTGTCTCTTCCCCACACTCACACCCCCTCCATGCTCTCTGAAGAGGAGCAATTGGCTTGATGCCATTTTGCCTACAAGACTGTCTATAGTGAAGGCTGGAGAGCCAGGCCTCATAGCTGCACACTGGAACCTAGAGCTCTTCACGCTGAGTCAATCCCAAAAAGATACGTGGAGGATACAAATCCTGCTTGAGTATCTATTTCTCAGCCCTTCTGTGCTGCATTCCACCCTGGGAAAGACCTTTTCCTGCCCCCTTGTGAGGCTGGTGCTGTTTTACCACTGTGGGAAGACCAGCACAGACAAAGGTTAAGTGTCTTCCCAACTCAGTGGATTTCTGCTCCCAGCTCTGCCGAGTCCCTGTCTCCAAATCTTGTGCTTGAGCTTTAGGACTCTCCTCCCAGGACCTAACACGGTCCAAAGAAAGCAAGCCCTAAGACAAGGTAAATTACCAGCACCCGACTCTTTCAATCCTTTGACAAGTCACCAAACAGGGAGAACAAACTTGACCAGCAGAGGGCAGCAGCATCTCTTCGTGGCCACAATGAATGTGCCTAGACTGGCTGACAGCCCTCTCGCAGGAAAGAGATGCACACAAAGCGGGACTGTAATGTTGGAGAGACTGCTCAATACAGCCAGAGCCCTACCCACCACCACTGGCCTGTGGGAAGTCTGCGGCTCCCACGAGCAGGGAGCAGAGCAAGAGAACCCTATCTAGGAGGTCAGTTGTCTGCATAGAAAGAAGGTGATTTGGTGACTAGATTTCAAGGCTTAGTAGAGAGAAAGGATGGTGCTGTGGTTAGAGCTCCAGCCTGGGACTTGGGAGATGAGGGTTCAGTGCCTGGCTCTGTCCCAGGCTTTCCAGGTGACTTTTGGGTGAGCTCTTTGGTCTGTCATGTGCAAAACAGCATTGCCCTTCCCCTCAAGTGCTCCAATACTACAGTAACAGGCCATAGATGCTATGCCCGAGGTGAACAACACAGCTGACCTACTTCGCAGGACAGACAGCACAGTGCTTTGGGGAGGCTCAGCTATCAGTGATTACAACTCACTCAGCAGCAGCTCTGGAGGGTTGCACCGCGGCTGGTAAACGAAAGGCGGTGTGTGGGTTTGCATTTGGGAAGGGTTTTTGTACCATGGGGCACAGCTAGTCAGCACTGGACTGCACCCCTCACGACCAATCCTGCTGTGGATAGGTGTGTGGGGGGGTCCCCTAGCACTGCCACAGAACAAAATGTTTTGGGTAAGGGTCATACCTGCTGGCTGCAGTGAAACATTTTAGGCCAGAATCAGCCCCAGGAAGAATGGGAGCTGCTGGGAAAGTCTGGCCCTTAGTCTGTTCAGCCAAATGCAAAGCTCCCATTCCACAGACCATAAGTATCAGGAGAATAAAGAGCTGCCCCAGCTTCAGTATTTTAACAAACAAACCTGAGTGCCCAGCAGCAGATTTTTCAGGCCCCTGGTTTGAAACTCCTCCCACTCCCCTCCCTTTACCTCATCCCTGGCGGAAGGAAAGGCAGCAGAGGCAGCTCCAAAATGCGGCAGCGACTGATTCAGCCCAGTCCAATGAAAGCCAATTGCTCCCACTGAGGAGTGAAGAGCAAGGTTTCCCGGTCTAGAATTAAATCTCATCTTGATTCGGATGGGGGCAGCAACCACCAGTCAGCGAACGGGGTCTGCAGGGCCATGGGTGGATGTCAATGCAATTAGCTGCAGATGTCAATGCAATTAGTCCCCATGACGATTTTGCCTGAGGCACCACCTGGAATTCAGGAGACCAGGTAAACAGCCTGGGCAGGAAATGGGGCTTCCCGACTCATAACTAGAGGCAAGGAGGCACTGCTGCAGCTTTCTTCCCATGCCAAGAGACCAACGGCTGCAAACTGGTGGAGCCAGAGGGAAACCCCTCGATGTCACCATTTATTGCCAATATGGTTTAACAGTTCAAGGTCTGAGGGCAGCTGGGATTCTCTTCTCAGCATAACCCTAATATGGTCATGGTTAAAATGTCACGATTACAGCCCAGAGTGCCAGGGCTTACGGTGCAGAGCACTGGAAGGAACGAACTGGCTCTGCCCCGGAGGCAGCTCCCAGCAGCAGCATGCTAAGCGGGCAGAATTCTCTCAGGGCCCCCGCACCCCTCTGAAAGGAGCCCCCCCCCCCCCCAGGGGCTAAGCACTGTGGCGAGGACCCCCAGCCCAGCCCTCTCGCAGGAGACACTCTGGGCCCTTGGCATGAGGCTGAGGATTCTGGATGTGCCGGGAGAGAAGAGGCGGAAGGGTCCTGTTCAGCTCTTCAGTGATGTGCTTGGGAAAAGGGAACCATAGCAGTGTGCCGCCAGGAAGTCACTAGTCAAACAAGTGATTTACCCTTTTCCGTGGGCTCTGCTCCCAGGTTACTTCCCAGCAGGGGGGTTGGCCCTGGCCTCCAGACTCCCAGCAAGCCCAGGACCTGCAGCGCTGGGAGATTATGAGGCTAGGATGGAACAGCACAGGGAAAATGAGGCCAATGCCCCTTTGGCATCATGCCATGGGAAGGGACCCCAGAGAGCTTCTGCAGACGGCAAGAGGAGATCAGTAACCGCCAGCCCCAGCGCCCAGCACTACCCAGGAGGTCTCCCCGGTGACTCAGTTGCATCATGGAGCAGACGCCTCTGTTTAGTCTGATCTCCTGGCTCTTACTTGCGGTAAGAACAAATCAACAGGAACTCCACTCCCCATGCTGGCATCCTTCCCTCAGGGTGCCGGGATTCTGTGTGGAACGTCTTGTCCGCCTCCCTCCTCCTCTTTTGTCCTTCACCCGATAGAGCCCCAGACCCCAGCGCAACCCCCTCCCTGTCCGCAGGCCACTTAGCAATGAAAGAACTAGGCCAACACTGCAGGAAACTGACTTGATCTTCCTCAAAAGACCTTGCTGTGCTGCAGCAAGATGTGCCAGGGGCCCCCCAACGGCTTTCGCACACATGTGGGCCCAAAGAGGCTCCCGTTAGCCAGCAGAGGCTCAGAGCAGTGCTGTAACAGTCTGCACAAAGGCAGCTGTGTATCCAAGCACTGGGATGGAGACTAGAGCCACATGACTTGGGGGGAACAGACTTCAAGCCTGGAATCGGATTAGTGCAGGCAGTGTGAGGTGCCGGTGATTACTGGATCCTGCACTTACAGAGCACTAGCATGCACAGTGCTTAGAACAGTCCCTGCCCTCCCCGTGACTGTTCGAGGAAGAGGGATGATTGTTTTATGGGAAAGCACCGGTCCAGGCGCAGGCCACCCAAATTCAGTTACTAGCACTGACAATCCAGTAGGACCTCAGGCAAGTCAATTGGATCTCCGGCTCCCCTGGGCACACATCTGTTCTTCCAGCCCCCGTCGTCCTCTCCATTGGGCCAGCCAGCTCTCTGGGAGCAGGACTGTCTCTTAGCAGGGGCTCAATCAGCGTGTGGCAGAAAAGGGCCAGGAGACAAGGAGTGGGCAAAAGGGCCTCCACGGGCCAGGGCCAGCCCACAGAGGTCCCGCTGCTTCCCCACCCCCAGGCCAATCAGGGCCTAGGGAGGGGGGAGTGCGCAGCACTTACAGTCAACCACCAGGGTTGACTAAGCGCCACACAGAGGGCAGAGAGACTTTGCGCTTCACCTACTGCACGCACCTTGTGGGACAGGGGCAGGGCAGGAGGAAACTGTGCACTCCCCTCACCCCCAACCCCAACTGGGCTGGGGGTGGGGGGGGGATGGGCAGACACACGAAGTCTCCTCCTACCACCAGGGGCACGGGCCCGAGAGGGAACAGCTGGATGTTCGCTCTAGGGGGGTGGGGTTCTCTAGGGGGTCAGGAGCAAAGACTTCACACGCTCCCCCACCCCCAGACCAGTTAGGGTCTGTGAGCAGAGAAGCATGGAAGTATCCTGAGCCCCACACCTTCTGCAGCAGCCTGGGGCCACTTTAAAAATTTCTGAAGTGACTCCCGATCAAAAATCATTGCCCAGCCCTGCCCTGTTACCTTGAAGAACTAAGCATTCAGGTGAAAGTGACTGCTCGGGTGTATGCTATATAAACAACTGACACCCGCCCTGGAGCAGGGCTCCCAGGCTGCACAGTCCTGCAGGCCGGCACTGCCCCGGGGGTGCACTGCTTTCTCCAGTCACTCGCTGCTCCTTTTCACAACACACCCCGTTTTGCCCAGGCTTGGTCAGGAGTTGCCTCGCCGCAGCACTGAACAGACTTTTCTGGTTCCACAGCACCTGCCGGATTTGCACGTCCTTGGTCGCTGCAAGACGTGTTCCCAACAGGTGCTGTTTTGCAAGATTTCTCCCAAGTAGCATCTGTCAGTGAGTTACCCACCAAGGGCAGGGCCAGGCTGCTGAGCAGCTCACCTACCAGAGAGGAAGGTGCATTTGGAAGTGACAGTACAAGGAAGGGGGAATGGGAGGATTAGGATTCTGATGCAACAATCCAGGCACGGGATTTCCTTACACCTCAGCCAATCCAGCTAGCAGAGTGAGCTATCACCCACCCCAGCACTACCAAAGGAAGTCTCCCTGGTGACTCAGTTGCATCATGGAGCACACATGAGCTCTGGCTGGGCAGCACCAGTAATAAAAATTACCAAAGCTACAGCTACTGCAGAAGAGTTCATGGCAATCATGCTGCAAGCCACGGCCATTTGCTGTGTGGCAGCAGCCAGGCCAAGTCTCAGGTAGGTACTCCTGCTACTGCACAGTAACTAGCACTTGTGGCATTACTGCAACATGACTGGGGGGGACTCACCCTTTAGTTAGCAGTACAGGGCCTATGACACAGTTGCTCTGAGGTTATGCAGTAGATCATGGAAGATTTGTACATGTTACACACACACACAAAACCATGTCCATGTATGTTATACACCATTTATTATTTTCCTGATTTATTTCTCCCTGCCCTGTAAACGGAGTCCAGCTACATCAGGGCTCTTTTGCAGAGTGTAGTGGGGAACAAAAACTATACTCTGCAGCTTTGCAAACTGAGGCTGAAAATCTACACCTAGCGCCCATCCCATCAGAAATACAAAGCCCTGTTCTCCCTCACTTCCAGTGCACGCTGGATCTTGTTTGGCTCTGCAGAGACAAACTTATTTAAAGAGTAATTGTGTTTTAACTTTTTGATTAAGATGGCCAAGTCCTTTTAATTGACTTCTGCCGGACAATCCTCCCTCGTATCCAGAGCTCTCCAGCGCAGAGCAGGCACAGAGCGGAGGAGGAAAGGTGTAGGCATGCAACCTGCTTACTCATTTAATAACTGCTTGCTTGGGAAGATTTCACTACAGAACATTCTAAGCCTTGGGTGGAAAGTTTCTCCAGCTAGCAAGTTAGAAAGAGCTACTTCTAGTTTCCCACCCAAACAGGGCACACCATGAACAGGATGCTGGCTGCAGCCAGTCATAAACCCTGGCACCTGGGAGTGAATGCAACTCAGCTCCAAAGAGCAAAGCAAAACAAACCCAAGCTGCATCCTAGGGTAGTGAGAGGAGAGCAGTTTCAGCCACAGGACCAAGTGAGATTTCACAGAGCAGCAGAATCAGATGTGGGGAATTTGGAGCTTGCCAAAAATCCCCCTCCTACCGAATGAGACAAGCACAAGACTTTGAACTCACACGGCGCCCTCCATTAGAGCATTTCAGAGGGACCTACAAGGCACTGGAGACTCACCACCATTCTGGCTCCCCATCCAAGGGCAGGCGTCACAGGGCCCCAGCAATGAGCATTTCCACATGGGTGACTCACCAACCCAGATACAACAGCAAGGGACACTAGGGATGTAAAGCCCCACTGTTTAACGGATTAAGGGGGGGGGGGCAGGCCTATGGGTTAACTGTAGTAGGTCAGGACAGTGATGCAGTAAATTCAGGATTCACTGGTGTGGTGTCCTGACAGGTCTTCTCAGGAAGTGATGATAAACGTTGGGCTGCGTGCATTTTTATTCGCTCCCTCAGTATATCGTGCCAGCTCTTCACAGGTAGCTAGCATAACAGACTTGACGAGCCCCCAAAGACCAGACTCAGATAAGATACAAAGGCACCTGAGTCAGGTTTATTGTAGAATGAAGTACATTAATAATTGGCGATAGCTGGGCAGCCTGGGCCCCTATGCATTTGTACCTGCGACAACGAACTCGACTCACTCAATACGGGTTAACTATTGCCCCCTAAGCTGGACAAAAAGCCAAGGTACCACAACATTTGTCAGGAACAAACGATCTATAATACAATAA
This sequence comes from Pelochelys cantorii, assembly GCA_032595735.1. Taxonomy (NCBI): domain Eukaryota; kingdom Metazoa; phylum Chordata; order Testudines; family Trionychidae; genus Pelochelys; species Pelochelys cantorii. Next base: position 20,794,463 of record CM064344.1, read on the forward strand.
TAATAATAATAGCAGCATCTATGCATTAATGACATGTTTGGTACCTCCCCGTGTACTTTCTTCCAAAGCATCCCTATTCACCACCTGCTATGCTTTCACGCCTGTTATTTCAGATAAAATAGCTTGAACAGTGATATTTTATCATATGCTATGTTGGGGTGTCCTTGTACTGTCCTGATGGAATGTATTTACATATTTCATGTGCTTTTAGCAGTGCTGGCAGTTCTAATGCAAAGTTCACGTCCCAGTCACTGACTTGCAGGCAAACTTCTGCTTTTGACAGGGTCTGTCTGTTAGCAAGAGTTATACTATGAGTGACTCCGGTTCAGGCCTCAAGTCCTACACCAGGCCCATGCTTCAGGGGCTCTCCTGCAACCAGTTAGCCATTCCCATCCCAAACAGGCACGTTACCACCACACCCCTGGGGCTAAAGAGCCAAACCACATAAATCAGGTGGAAGAGTGAAGGAGCAGAACCTTGGAGACTGATTAAAAAGCAGGGTCACTCTGGTTAGGTTAGGGCCAAATTACCTGTTTTACACCCCCAAAGGCTCCGTTAAAAGTGCCACATGTCAGAGTTTAATCCCATTTTCACTTGATGCCCTCTGCATTGCAAGCAACAGGCACTCAGAAGTATTGGGATCAGCTCCGGAAGCAAGAGGCCACAAGCGAAACAGCACAGGCCAGAGGGCCTGCTGGGGAAGCCACGCCCACCTCTGTGGGGGCAAGGCTGCTGTAGTCATACTGGAAACCATCCAGCGTGTGGAAAAAAATCCCAGCTTAAAAGGACATTGTGCCTGCAGTCGGCTTAGCCCACACGAAGGGCTCCTGCATCTTCAGTCACACAGCACTGGAAGCCATGCCTCTTTCAGAGCTTACAGGTTCGTAGTCTCAACAGGCCTAATCTCAGGATGAAAGCCGGGGGAGAGGGGAGGGGGGGAGGAGACAATCTCTGCCGGGCTGTGGTGTGAACATCCACACACACACACTCAAGGTCTCAAATGTTTCAATGACTCTTCCCCCAATAACTTCCCAAGGAGCCACTGCAGTGCCGAGTGACATCCATGCAACAACTGCAGCAACTAAGATTATGTTGTCTGCACACCCATGAAGAGGCAGCACCAGGGACTTTGCCTAGGAAGTGCTGAGAAGTTATTTTTAAACACTGTTAAGCCATCTAAATATTTTGCACCTCCCCACCACACCCAGCATGTCTGCTGTGAGCAGAGCAAGATGGTAAGTGTGTATATTTGTTTGCAACTTGTTTCTGTGGCAACCTGCTATGTGGTCCTATAACCAGACCTCTGGGGCTCTTGCAACTCCAGGTATGGCGTGCAGTCATGGCTCCTACCACTCTGGTCACTTCGGCCGAGACGTGCACACACCCAGATTCCAACTGTCATCTGAATACTTCAGTGGGTTTCGTGTTCTCTCCTCTCCCTCATACCAGGACAAGCTGTAAGGCTTCCCCTAGCCTGCCTCTCCTCAGACAGGGGAATCCCTTCATGGCTGGAGCAAGCAGCTCTGTCTCCATTCCCATTCCCTCCTCCACAGCAGCTGCCAGTTACACTGGCAATTGGATGCCAATTCCTGCCTGTGAGATCTAGTCCAAGACCAGCCCAATGTATCTTGGCTACCCCAGAGAGCCTTCCAGACCCAGCCATTTCAGGCACTGGTACAGCTGGATTTGAACTGGCAAGCGCAGGGCAAAAGGCTCTGTTGCAGTTCTTCCAAAGCAGCCAGTTGCCCCAGCTGTAACACACCCATTCTCAGAATCTGCCCATTGCGCTTTCTGTCCATGGGCTGGTACAGCCCCTGTCCTTGTCCCCAAACCCAGGGTTGTATGACGGCCTTGGACCCAGAATGGCTCTCTAACTGCAAGCGAAGGCACCGCACGCAGCATGTCAAGACAGTGATTTACATTTGCTCGCATAGGAACGCACTGAAAGCCCTGCAACAGCAGAAGCGTCACACCCACGTGCCAGCAGCCAGCCTGCCCTGCACCCACGTGGCTGTGCTTGCTCTGCAGAGAGAGTAGGCAGCAGAAGAGGGAGGCTGGAAGGGAAACCCAAGTGAGCTAAGGGGGAAAATCCAGTGCAAGGTGTGATTAGTGTTCTCGGAGCCCACCGCAGAAGGGCTGAGCAAGGCTCAGTGGGCGGGAGGTAAGCAGGGAGGGAGAGCAACTAATATGGGAGGTCACAGTGTCTAGCCAGCTACAGGAAGTCTGGGTTTAGGCATAAGAGGGGGGCCGCGTTCAACCACCCAGTGGAGCTGCCAGCTTGATGCCGTACAGCCGTCGAAGGGTGAGAGCAGCAGTGAAAGGAGGCTCGGTGCAAAGTCTCATCAGCAAGGGAAACGCTCTTTGTTCAGTGTTGAACAGAGCCCAGGGATGGCTGAGCGGGTTCTAGAGTCCTACCCCAGTGATATGCTCCCACTGCTAAGCACCCCTTGCTAGTGCTTCCACAGCGTGCCACTGGCGTCTTCTCTACTCTGACCTGGGCCAGCTTAGGGGCAGGTGATCAGGGCAGCCGCCTGGGCACAAACTCCTGGGGCCCCAAGTCAAGCGTGTGTGGTTTACTTTTGAGGAGGGGGTCTGAAAACACCTAGGTCTGCCCCAACTCTGCCCATGAGCTGCTGTGCTGGGCAGGAAGTGTCGAGTAGACATAATTTTGGCTCTCCCCACGCAGTGATGCCCCACCGCTCCGACTCTCGGGCACTGGGTACAAACAGGCAGAGCGATGACTAGAAGCCAGCAAGCTCGGATAGGTACAGGTGGGGACTGTCCACTAAAGCAGGTAGCAGCAGGATTGGACTGTGGGTTCAAGCACATCCCGGCTCTCAGTGCTGCCCCAACACAAAGCTCCTTGCAGATGTGCAGTGGGGACACTGATTGGCAGAGAAGTCAACAAGGAAGATGGGGCTGTCCTACTGAGCGACGGGGATTGGAGGATAAGGCCCGACAGGGCAGGGGACAGCCTCCCGGCACACAGTGACTGAAAAGGATTGATGGAATCTCAGGAGACAAACAGCCCAACATGAGCCCCCTGTGCCATGCTGTGCCAAAGGGCCAACACCATCTTGGGTACATAAGACAGTGGAGTAGGAGTGTGATTTGACACCCATATATGGCACCGGTGAGAGGAGTGCACTCCCTTCCCTGGGGTTCCCATCGCCGCATGGCGTGCAGGGGGTCCCGACCACTGCTGCCATCCCACACCAGACCCCCATAATCCCCGAGGCCAGGTCCTTCTGAGGAGGGGGGTGCGATGTTTGGGAGAAGGCAGGGAAGGAGTGGGGAATAGGTCCAGACATGCCCCCACCCTAGTCCACCCAGTCTCCCAGGACAGATTGCGAATATGTTCCAGCCAGGAGTTTTAAATCAAGGCAACAATATTGAATGGGGCTCAGAGCTGGGGCAACAGGATGAAATTGAATGGCTGGTGCTATTCCAACAAATCCATCCTAGATCACAGACACCAAGGCAAGAATAAGGGTCTGGAGGAAAAGGGTATTACTGTCACCCCTGTGCAGCGTAATGACCTACACCAAGTAGGGATATAAAATCCCGTTTAACTGGTTAACCGATTAAAGGGTGGTGGGCGGGGGGGCTGTACTGGCTGCGTTGGAGCAGCCTCTGTCTGCGGGGTGCCCAGGCCCACCACGGACACAGCCTGCACTGGCCGGACTGGGTAGCCCCTGCCCGTGGCAGACAGGGAGCTGCTCCAGCCCTCACCAGTTAAACATTCACATCCCTAATATCAAGGCCCCGTCTACCCTAACACCAAGGATGGAACAGAGCTAGGCTACTGGGGCAGGCAGGGCTAAATGGCTTTCAGCCCAAGTCAGAGGAAAAGGAGGAGAGCTAGTTCCTGGCTGGCCATCCACATCACTACTAGGAACATTCGGGTGCTGTCAGCCTGAGATGGAGTCTTGTATTGCCAAGAGGTAAAATTTTAGCAACCTACGAATCTACAGGGCAGGAGTCTCTGCAGTCTGAAGGCAGAACACTGGGACCAAAGCTTTTCTCCAGCAGAGGCAAACAGTTTAAGCTTCATCTTTAATAAAGAGAGGGCTGCACTTGGGCACGTTAGTCACGTGTGCCATGTCTGTACAGATTGTTTAAGCACAGATGGTCGGAAGATATTCTAGGTAATGACAAGTCATGGTTAGAAAGCAGCCTATTGACCTGCTGGACTCTAGGAATTCATTATTACTAAATCCACTAATACTTTCCAAGTATACCCCTTAGTGTGGCTGAGTGTCCATAATTAAATGCCACCACCTCTAAACAGCTTATAAAAGCCTATAACATTTACTACACTCAAACATTAGTGTGCCCACAAACATGCTAGACTGCAAAAAACGCAAGCTCTGCATTGCTAGTGAAACAGGGGAAAAAGCAGAACCACCTCTGGGAGCTTTGTCCATCATAAAAGCACCCACAAAAAGGACACAAGCTCAATCTTATTCTGTCTGTGGGTCTAGCCAAGAGGGACTGGGAAAATGAGCAGTGCTACAACTTAAGCAGGAATGAGGCAGATGGACACAGATGACTGGGACAAGACTGCAGAGTTACTCATGTAGGGACCTAAAAAAACCTTAACACAATGAGTGATCCGGGAACAACATTTGTTTTAATGGTTCAACTGGTCCTGCTTGGTTTTTGGCACAACACTATTTTTAATTTATTTATTTACAGCAATGCTGCAGAAGCGACGTTTTAGGAGTGGCTAGAAAAGTCAAGAACCTCTTTCCTTCCTTCCTTCCCTCCCTGATTTTAGAACTAGACTTTAGTCCCAAGTATTGGGGGCAAGGTACTGTTACATTTACATTATGTTTAAGTTATGCACATTAAAGCCTGAAGGACTCTGGGTGAAGTAGGCATTTGGGGCTTTTTAGTACACCACACATTGTTCAAGGAATGACTAAGGAAAATGATTGGCCAAAGCTAAGTTTCATGGTGCAATTCAATTCCACCTTGAAGTTGATAGGAGTTGAAACATGCTGCTTCTGCAGTCCAGTGGAGAATGTGTCACATGAGCAGGCTCATATGTGCAGTGTTTCTGTGATGGAGCTAAAACCGTCAACAAGAATCAGGTTAAAACCTCCAGGAATTAGGTTAAAGCCATCAGGCTAATTTCACTTCTGCTCTAACCCAGATCCCCCCAAAGTGCAGTGCTTTGTACGCTGTGTCAGCACTTCACCCCACCACCAGGAAGTTAGCCATGTGAGTCACAGATACTTAGAAATCTGTGTGTTCATTAAACCTCTGTTGGATCAAGTTGAATGACGAGGACAATGAAGACTGTCAGATATTCCCAGTGCAGCACGCTTCCATGGCACTGAACCCCCACTCATGATAAAAGGGGTATTCCCACAAAACAGCCCAATCCTGGCACCACCATAAGATTTGAAAGTTAAAAACCATGAGTCAAGTTTCCAAAAATACTCGAGAGATTTTGGGCTTCTAAAATCACTTTTGAAAATGGGATTTAGAGTAAGATTGTTAGGTGCCCAGGGCATATAGGCAGCACATCCATTGACATCAATGAGTTATAGGCACTTTGGACTTTTTAAAATCCTATTCAGCACCTAAATACCTTTACAAAGCTAGCCCTTGGAATAGTGATGAGCAGCCTAGGCTAGTGAGTGGGCCACATGAGTGGCCCTCCATCTCAGTGGACCGCAAGACTGTCATAACCAAGATGGTCTGCCGGGCTAGGGTAGTTTTGCTAACCACATTTGCATATGAAGAATTTGTGGGGTTTGCCAACTGAACTGTAGCAGCACTTTGATTGGATGCAAAGGGAGTACACACAGCTCGGTCAATGTTGTGTGCAGTCGGCATGCACCTCATGTGCGTCACTTACACCGGCTGAAAGAAAAGTACGTGGACAGAAACCAGCAGAATCTATCAAACCTGCAAGTGGGCAACAGTAAACAAAATGTCTCATGGGTTCCATGTAGCCTGCGGGCCACAGGATGCCCATCACTGCCTTAAATACTTTGAAGAAAGTTTTACCCAGTGTCCCAATCCAAGCTACCCAATTCCACTGCGAGGCATGAAAAGGGCCCTTATCCAAACTCAGCTTCTCTCATCCCCAGAAATAAGCAGTGTTCTATTCTGACTGCCTTTCCACGCCACAATTTTAGCTTGGAGAGAACGATTCAGTATCTGCTGTTGTGGGAGTCATTGACCTCAGAGGGGCAGAACTACATCCAGGGACCAGACCCCTGTTGGAATTAATCATAGGGCTGGAAGAGACCTCAGGAGGTCATCAAGTCCAGCCCCCAAATTAATCCAGTGCAGCATCTCCATGCTCATCACTGTGAGATCTGCCAGGGCTGGGGGAATGCTGTCAGATATCTTCCACTCCAGTTTAGTTAGATCTTTAAATGAAATGGCTTGGGCTGGGCTCAAGCACATCCCTCCGTTCACTTTTTATGGGTATTGGTGCAATCCAGTTTTAACGGCAAATGTTTGTGGACTAAAATGCTTCAGAGCCATGTATACAGGTAATCTATGAATTGAAAAATCTGGTGAAGAGCTGAGCAGATAATTCAATTTTCAGTTTGGTAGCTGAACCAAAAGACCACAAAAAGCGTGTGTGTGCGCGTGTAAAAATGTTTCTAATGTTTAAAGATTTCTTTTAAACTAAAAGCATCCAACTGGAACAATGTCAAAACAGTTCATTTTTCAGAAAAATGTTGAAACATTTTGTTATGACATTTGATTTTTCCCTTCACCCCTGCTAAGCTGAAACTATTAATCAAATTCAACCCACAGTCACAAAAATTTGGTGCCCCCCAAAAAAAGTTCTCTTCAGCAAGTTTGCTAGTCCCCAACATTCTGTCACTCAGCTGTAATTCATAGTGACCTAGCTGCTGAGTTTTGGTCTGATCAAATAAACCCAACATACAATTCTTGTCAGACAAAGCACAACAGCTTTCCTTATGGTTAGGGACAATCAAGAACAAAACCAGAATGCTAAACACACAAACTTACCAAAAAGCTTCGCTGAATAATGGAGGGGGAGAATGATTTCCCAATCGTTACTCAATGAGAAGCAGCTGTATTTGTTGGATGAGTTATTTGCTCAGCTCTACTATTTCCCCCTTTTCATGACCACTCATGAAGTATTAGGCCATCACATACTCAATTTTTAGTTGAGTCCTGGTTTCCATGCACAAACAGGATAAGCCCAAGAAGGAAGCAGGGCTGCAGAATGGAAATATGGATGTTTTGTTTCTGCAAAATCCAACTGGATGCTACTGATAAAGTGGCAGGAGGCCTTTTAATCCTGTCAATGACATGTAGCAATTGTAGTTTAGCTGGTGGGTGGGAAGAACAAGACAGGAAATGAGTGCACTATTGCACAAGATGTTCTAGCTAACTGCAAAGACCCAGGACTCATCTCAGCCCCCTTTTTATCACAAGCCACATTTGCCTCTTTCACAAGATCTAGCCTGATAAACACAGTATCTGGGGAACAAAGACAGAGGAGAGGAGATGCAGACAGGGTGCATGGGATGTGGAGTCACCCAAACAAAAGATTCCTTCACAAGTGTTGCTATACTTTGTCCATTTCAGATTCCTCTTAGCTGCACCCCGGATTATGGGGTGCCAGGTTATGATCATTTCCTGCGCACACCCCTCTTCAGTCTTATTGGATATGGCAACAGTCTCTTTATGGCTGTTAGCCACCACATATTAGTAAGTAAATACCCCATTATATGGATGCCTGGCAGTTGCAGGGGCCGAACTGCCCTAGGTTTTCTCCAGAGTTCTGTTCACTCATGCTAAGTTACATCCCACAGTACCCCGCAGCAGTACAACGCAGCACATAGGAATCTTGTTAAAAAAAGTCACGGCCAGTCATGTTTTAGTGGAAGATACCTTCTCAGAGCAGTACTTGGAATGCTGGTACCTTAAAAATAAGAAAGGAGCAGAACAAGAAGTCAAGGAATGGGACAAACTGATGGACTGGATTTTTGCGAGGGGTGAAAAATTTTGTAACTGGTAAAAAAAAGTCCTCCTAAGATCCTCCTTGTTGAAATGTGCAATGGAAGTATCTCTGTGCAAGGTGAACATTAACAATGCTGCACAAGACAGCTTCCTGGAGACAGGAATCATATGATGTTCTTACTAGAAGATTTACCCAGCGTTGCTCAGGTCCTTACCCCAAATTTGTGTTTTTCAGAAAATAAAATGAAAATGTCCATACTTCATTTGAATTCTTCTCTGGGGAGGGGGGGGGGGGAATGACGGGTTCAGTATGCATGCTGCCCTGGGGAGAGAACAGCTCCAGCTGCCTCACTGAAGCAGCCTGGGGCCAGGCGAGTAATGCCTCTCCATGGCCACTGCAGCTCCAGCGGGCACAGCCGGGGGAGAAGTGCTTATCCCAATTTGCCTGCCCCCCCCCCCGTGCTTCCCAGCTAGAGTGAGGAATGCAGCAAATTGCATTTCCCCCTCCACTCCCTGGGGGAGGGGAACAGCCAGCAATGTTCCCATATGAATCTGGGGGAACAGGGGGTAGTGCCTTCGAGTGGAAGCCTGACACTGGGGAAGTCCCATTTTTGCAGTGTAAACATAGTGCGAGTCACAGAATAACGTAATTCCTCCTAGCGTGCCAGGCAGCTGTTTGCTGGCTGAGAGAACCCAGCAGCCTCTAGCTCCGTGGTGGGCAACCTGCGGCCGATGGGCTTCATGCGTGTGGCTTGAGACACATTTTGTTTACTGTTGCCCCCACACAGGCTTGCCAGATTCCGTTGGTTTCCATCCACATAAGTTTTTTCCTACCAGTATTACAAAGTGACCCACACAAAGAAAGGGCACATGGAGAGGTGCATGGTGATCACACCCAACATTGACTGAGCCATGCACACCAAAGCACTGCAACAGCTCAACTGGCACACCCCGCAAATTCTAGGTACACAAGCGCAGTTAGCAAAGCTACCCTACCCCAAGAGACCGTCTTGGTCTAACATTCTTGCAGCCCACTAAAAAGAAGGAGGGCCACTCACGCAGCCCACTCCTAGCCTAGGTTGCTCATCCCACTAGCTACTAGCCCCTCAAACTATTTCCAGAGATTACAGTAACATGTGGCTTAAGGGCAGGTGGAGAGGGGTAGTGCAGTAGCCACGCATGAAAACAGGTGCAAATCTTGCTATGGATCAAAAGAATACATGTGGGAGCAAATCCTCCACTGGTGTAAGCTGTACATTGAACCTGCCCTGGGGTGTTTTTCCAAAGTCCCACACAGGGGCATGGTGTAAGGCACAAAGTTCCCACCACATAACTGACTCAAATACTCAGAGGTCCAGGCCTGACATAGAGAAGCGATATGAATGAAACTAGAAACAGAGCAGGAATGTGTACATGATTACTTGACGGTTTCTGGAAGCAGGGCTGGCAGCCACTGTATCCCCCAGCCCTACTCCTGGAGAGTCCCCTGCCACCCTGTGCTGCTGTCCCTGTATCACTCCATCCCAGCTGGTGCTCAGGCTGAGCACCGGCTCCCGCCTCTTCCCCCTACCCCACTGCCTCTGTGGGAGGCAGGCAGGCAGCCCTGGGGAGCCGGCACATGTGGAGAGCTGGCTTAAAAGCATGCCCCTCCCCCTCATGCTGCTGCCTCAGAGAGCAGCGGGGGAGGCAGCTCCACAGTAGACGATATGTGCGGGGAGCTGGATTGAAAGCTAGTTCCCCACACATACTGGTTTCCACCTTCCCTCCCCTGCCAGAGGCAGCAAGTGTGGGGAGTATGCGTAGTCATTAGGATTAACCTATAAGACCAGGCTTATCCGTTAATTGTTTAAATGACTATGTGGTATCATCCCTAGTAGAGAGCATGGCAGAAACCTTCACAGAGCCTACTGCATGGTGCTAGGCTCAAGCCATGCTCTTCAGATCCCTGTATCAACAGACTCCCTTCTGCACAATGAAGTGGTAAGAAGAAACCACATACAGGAAGGGCAGAAGATACAAGGTAGATATGTCAAGATAACTCTAATGTAACTTGCAGCCAGCCTGTATTTCAGTGTCTTGAATTGCTTGGCTATAATTCCAAGTACTGAATTGGGCATCTGGATTACACATTGCTGACACTGTGCCTGCCAATCTGAAATGCCCAAGTGCCTGAACAGAATACATTTCCTCCATGGGTCATGAGGGGGAAGGAACAATTAGTAGCTGTGCAAATTAGACAGTGCTCTAAGAATGCAGTTTCCCTCTCCCATATTGACACCCTCCACCCCCACATTTTGGCTAGCATTGCTTTGCATACAGAGTAGGAAGGCCAGATACTAACCTCACCCTCCCCCCCACCACAGACTGGTAAATGAGCTACAAAAAATAAATTTGCAAATACCAATCACTTGACCAAAGGAATCTACAGTGGGAAACTGTGATGCCCATGCAGACCAAGAACATTACAGAACTGGGCATGAGATAAGGGATAGGCAAAAAACCCAAAGAGCATCTGAACTGGGTCCTGATGGGATGGCAGAACTCACATTAACGAGGAGGAATAAGCACTGGGAGAAATTTGGGAGAGTGGGAGGGAGAACAATGCACAAGTTTCCACTAATACAGGAAGTCTTAAGAGATCAAATCAAGAGAGTGAGGTGCATCATGGTCTCCAAGGCTTCCTGTTTTAATGGCAGATTATTCAGTTTTACTTTATTTTGTAGTGGCAGGAGATATTACACTGTGTACAAAGACCTTGCCACCCGAGTGTCAATTTGCATTCCACTGCAATCCAGCCTGGCTGCCCAGAGTATGCCAGTACCAATTCTAGCCCAGACAGAGGTGTGATCTTTGGTGGTCTGGTTTAGCCTTTCCCCGGGGTCATTCGAAGCATGGAGACAAGTGACTGCTGGAACCCCTGGCTGACCTGGTGCTTGCATCTTCTACAACTCTAGAAGACAGATTCCAGTTAAATAAGTTAACCAGTTACTCTATGTTTAACCCACTAACAGGCCCGGGGAGGGAGAAGGCCTGCTCCAGTGCAGCCGAGCCAGGCATTGGTTAACTGGCTACCCCAGTAAACATGTTAATAATAAGGGAACACTTACCAGGTAACTGGTTAACCCTTTACATCCCTACTCTAGGGGAGGAAGAAACTGAATAGACTAACCAACCCCCTGGCCCAAAACAGCTCAGGGCCCTGCGAAACTAAGGCCAATCCACGTAACCTGGCTCTGACCCATCTTGTGGTAGAGGGAGGTGCACATGGGGATTTGATTCAAGCTAGAATAAAGACAAAATGAACGAATCTATGACCAGAAACTTCTGGGCACAGAGGGTAATGTACTCAACGCGCAAGGGAGAGCACTTCGCTGCTGCAGGAAAGGCTGCCATGCTCCAGGGAGACAACACCGGCGGGGAGCTTTGGGCTGGGGATCAGCATTTAGAGACATCCCCCGCATCCGACAGCTACATGTTAATGGAAACCTGACAACTCCAGAGGAGCCTTCATGAGACAGTCCAGCTGGGCACATCACACATTAGGCAGGTACAGTGAGATCAGCTTCACCACAACTGTGGCCGAGCCTTGCACTGGCCCCATGTGCCGAGCTAAGCCCTTGGCAGAATAGCTCCTCCCAGCTGGAGTATCGATTAGAAAGGAGCCAGCTTCTTTTGCCTGCTTTCAAAAAGCTCAGTTTCCATGCTCTTGGGTTTGCATCCTGGCCAAGGAAGCAATGGAAAACCAAATACCTACATGGAGGGCCAGCCACATGCACCAGCCTCACGCTCTCTCAGGCATAAAGCAGAAAGGACAAGCAAGATCCTCGCTCCAGCCCTAGGAATATGTTGCCCTTTAGCTAGGAAAAGGATCCTTTTAAAATACTGGAAAAGGAGTGGGAACTGGAATGTGGGAACAACGAAGTGGGTTCAAGTTGCAGCAAGATTTTCCAAGGAACAGTGACTGTAGGGTTGTATTTCACCCTGTCAATTGCTGCAGTGAGTGCTCAGTTCTGAGCAGTCTTCCCAAGCCATTATGCTCCAAGGCTGGCTCCGAAGTAAAAGAACTGGGATATCCTGCAAGCTGTGCATATCCTCAAGGCTGATAGGAAAAGGAAAAGGGTGGGGGGAGGCAAAGTCTTGCTCCATCAGAGGTTCTGTTGGGGCAGCCCAGTGATTGTCCAATGCAAGAGGAGGAAATGCTTCCCCAGCAGGCTATCCTTGAGCATTCTTAGTGGCCTTTTCAAAAGTACATTTGCTTAGAAAGCCAAGAGCATCTGAATTGAAACAGATCCTGCTGGGGTCAGGATCACAAGAACTGCCAAGCCAGATCAGACCCAAGGCACCATCTAGTCCTGTATCCTGCCTGACAGTGGCCAGCACCAGGTCTCAGAGGATTCACCCTACAGGAAGCAAAAAGTGGGATATTTCCCTCACCAAGGTCTCATTGCAAACCCCGAAAACTAGAGATTGTTTTAAGCCCTAAAGCAAGAGGCTCTATCACCTTTTTAATTCAGGAGAGGAGGTTGCATAATCTAAAGAGCTGAGCATAAGGTCAATTCTGCCACTTCTCCTTGTGTGTCCAGGGCAAATAATGGTCTGTTTCAATGGGAGCAATCCCTGCCTACCTCCTCCTCAGGAGGGTGGTATAGTGGAGCAGGTTAGAGTGGCACTGCGTAAGTGCCATGCTATTGCTTTGCCTTGGGTATAGTGGAAAGTCAGAGTTAATTGCAGGCTGCTTTCAAACGGCCTTGGATTCCCAAGGGGACCAGGGTTTGGCTTGCAGAAGCCATTCTGCCGTGTCAGCCATCTGCCTCTCCACTTGTACATTAGCACTAATGTACCCTGGGCTCCTGCGTGCATTGGCTGGCTTTTCTTTTGGTTTTATTGGAGATGTTCTCATTTTTCTATTTAGGAGGAGCTGGCCTGCCAGCAGAAATGGGACAGCTGCCACAGGGTGACTTAGGAAGTGCTGCCAAACAGCTTCTTTCCAGGGATGGGGACATTCACAGGTACAAAGGCTCTGTGAGCTGATTGCTCACAGGCAGAAAAGTGGCTTTTTATTTACCTTCCGTGTTGCTGCGCTCAGGGCATACTGCATGCAAGCATCTTCCTTGAATTGCCACAGAGCACTGCACAGCTCGGAAAGTTTGCCGAAAGTCTGCTTTAGTGAACAGTCTTTTTTTTGCCAATTCGTCAGCAACCAAAATCATTCATGGGACAGTCAAATTTGACAAAGTGTCAAAAAATGTTTCAAAATTGTCCAAGTGTCCCATGTCAACACTTCCTAAAGTGGAATGTTTTAGTTCAAAATGATTTTTTTGAAACAAGATTTAAGCTAATTACAGTAAAAAACCCACAAGGATTGTCCCAACCAAATTAGTTTTGGATGCTGGGTTGTAACACTGATATTTTGTCCCAATTCAGGACAGAACCATTTTTCCAACTCTGGAAAGTTTTTCCAGGATAGGGAAGTTGTTTCCTGCCTCACTCCAATGAGAGTTGGAAGGAAGAGTTCCTAACTCAATCCTAGGCCTGCCCTCCAGTACCTCAGCCTTTTGGAATGGAGCGTGGATGGGCAGATGGCGGCAGATTCCTGTTGTGCAGGGAGGTTCTGTAGCAGTCCTCCCTGCATGGCCTCTATTCGCAGGAAAAGGCAGTGAGATCATTATCCGAGTGGCAGAGGCGTGGGATGTGCAGGTGTCTTCGTTTTTGTTTTCTTGAGGAGGGGGGCAGAGAAGCAAACTTTGAACTGTTAGTTTCGTTGACTCCCACACAGGACTCAGTAGCAGAGGCACCTTCCTCAGTGGAGAGGGGCTGTTATCTGCTAAGCAGCTTCTGTTAAAAAAAATACTAGAGCAAGGGTGGGAGGAAAGTGCAGAAACCAAAACCAGAGTTAAGATAAGAGCCTGCTGCAGGCTGGGGCTTGACAGCGTTACCAGAGACCTATGGGGAAGTTTTCCTGGAAAGGGTGTGGCAGGAAACAACTCAGAGAGCTGTGTTGCCAAAGGGCTATTCTCTGCTTGCTTGGTTCTGTGTAAAAGCATTGGGATGCCTGGCACAAAAATAGCTCTGCGGGAGTCTGGCGGCCCTATCAGGCAGCAATGCCAAGCCTTCAGCAAGCATTCCTGAAGTGCTGGGAAACTCCCATGCTCAATACCACCCAAGGGGCAGGTCTGTCCCATTTCTTGGTATCCAGCCAGCAAGGAATGAGCGCAAAACTAGGACTTGTACATGGAACAGGAGGGCAAATGGGCACAATCAAAACCCATGCAAGTCCCTCAGTAACACTTAGAGTGCCCAGAAATTGCAGCGATGGGTGCTTTAGCACTGCACGAAGCAATGTTACTAGCTGCACAAAGGTCCATGGAAGGGAATTCATGAATGGAAAAATCTCTCAGAGCTACACTCTAAACATCTATCGCCCTGGTCTGCAGCCAGCAAAGGGCAGGGATGGAGAAGAAAGGGGAGAGCTGCGGACGCAGACACCCCAGTCCTGCAGTGCATGCCCAAGCGCACAGCCTTCCACCTACACAAACAGTCTGCCAGGACCAAGAACCTTGCTGCGTGTGACACTACTACTGCCCTCTAGGCTCTAGCTGCAGTCCTCTCTGCTCTCCAGGACACGGGATGCTTTGGGAGGGGATAGGTGACTTTGTAAACTCCCAATTTTCCCCTTGAAGGCTCTGCTTCCCCACTTCCACCCCCAAGACAGACTCCCAGAGAAATTGCTTTTCTCTGAGCAGACAGGGTGCTGGGGAAGGGGGAAGCAGAGCGGCCAAAGCTCAGCAAAACTTAAAATCTTAGTCTTATGCAGTCCAGCTGATAGGAAACCCCAGACCTCCTGACCTAACCCTATTGGCTCAGTGCATGGAATTAGGCAAGTCACTGGCAAGACTGAGGCAAGGACGTGTACAGACCATCTCGGAGGGGAGACTGGTTGCATGCAGCCTGCAGGCCCTCAAGCAGAAGACAAGAGAAAAGAATCAGAACCACTGTTTCTTGGCAGAGGTGAAGAGCCTGTGTTTATTTTCTGTTCTATAGCAGAACAGGGCCCCAATGGGGAGATAATGGGGAAGCACCTGTGCCTGTGGAACAGGAAGTGGGACAGCAAAGGCAGTAGGGTGCCAAGAGTAGGAGAGGAATCCTGAGCTGGTCTGTGAGAAGTCACCGCAGAAAGTGACCTGCAAACTGCAGCCCTGCTGCTGGCTTGTCTTCTCCAGAATTCACCGCTCCAGATTTGTGAAAAGCCAAAGGGGAGTGTACAAATGGCTCCGTCCCAGCAAGATAAAACCAATCATCTGCTCATAAATAAGCCAGAGCTGTTCTGAACACAACACAGCTAGAAGCTGGGAGACTGAAGGGTTTATATCCATGTTGGGCCACGCACCCTGAAATAATCACCCAGGCAATTCACATGCTATATTTAAGGCTTACGTCTCAACTGATATGCACCCATCTCAGTGTGTGGCCTAGGCAGTGAGAGAGCACCCAGCAATGCTGTAGAGCACTTAGGGCAGCAAAGGAAGAATCCAAGCAAAATCCATGCAGCTCCCCTCCCTATGCAGAATGACGCCAGGACAGTGGATCTATACCAGCAAACCAGAAAAATCTACGGTTCATACACCAATAATCACGAGTGCCAGAATGTCGGCCTTTAGCTCCTTCCACATGGCAGCTTCCAAGCCAAGACTGTAACCACTTATGTGCTGACCCTGAGGCACTGACACATCAGAGTTAGTCGTCATGGCAGCATCTCACCCTGTCAGGGGCCCAGCCTGGCACATGCTTGTGCCAAGCTGGTCACAAGGAAAGATTGATTTTTGCAGTATGTCCCATTCTCAGACCATGCCTTGCTAGCAGGACACTCCCAAATGCACTGCCTTCCTATGACTGGTGAGAGACGGGGCAGCTTCCTGTAGCAGCCATATTGCAGCATCTGAAGGGTCTTTAGGTAGCAGTGTGGGCCTGGGACAGTGCATGCTCTGCATACATGTGGGGGAGGGGGAGGGTAGATGGGGAGCAGCCTGCAGTCACACACAACTGTTCAGTCAGTTTGCAAAGCGGGAGGCACATGCTCAGTTCAGCCATGGCTGAGAGGCAGAAAGGGATGTTCACACACAGCCGCCTCCAACCTCTGCTGTAACTAGGTCAGAGAAGGGAGTGTCCGACTGGCCGGAAAATAAATAAATAAATAAAAAAATGGGGCTTTAGGTTTTGCCTGGGAGGCATCCCCACCCTTCACAGCGGGCATGGGTCCAACACCAGTCCAGACAAACCAGCGACACCTGCTGCTGGACAGTCACCTTGCCTGCAGCATCTCAGCTGTTTGAGAAGGTCTAGAACTGACCTTGCTAAACTCCACTTGGCACCAGGTCTCACACCATCCCCACAACGAGCCATCCCTGTGGCAGGAGGGGAAGAGGTCACTCAAGGTGGGAAGCAGAAAGGTATTTGTGGGCTACACAGACCACCCAGGGCTCCCTGTTCTCCCCTCCCCCCCTCCCCGCCACCACCCATGAAGGGAGCATTTGCAACTCAAGCTGGAGACCCTGCTTCACTCATTCCTGATTGCCGTGTAACAAGGGGGAAGACACTTCTCTGTTGCTCTGTAGTGTTAAGAGCATCAGGCTCATGGGTTCTCCCATTAAGGACTGCCACCACAAGACACCCATGGGAGAGAGTCTCTTCCAGCGTCCTGCTCATTCCTATTAAGTAGGAACAGATGCCGGACCAGCCTGAGGTCTGTTAGGAGCAGAGAGTGATATGCTGGGGCTGTACATTACAAATGGAACAAGAGATTGCTTACGTCTGGGCAAAGAAATCCCACACTACTCCTGAGGGCCTCCTGCACCAAGACATTAAAAATTCTGTGCACAATATTTTAAAATTCTACATATTTTGTCATATGTGGAGGCTCCAACATGACACATACCATTGGCTACACAGAGATATGAGAGAACTGAGCAGCTCCCCCTGAGGCTGCACCCAACCATGACACAGCACAAGGACTGGGTCTGCCCCAGAAATACCAGAGAGCCCTGCCCTTTCAGGCTAGGTGCACCAGGTGCAGGCAGGCAGGCTCAGCAAGGCAGGATCCAAATGTAGAGCAATTTTGTGTAAGAAATTGAGTGGTGGGTTGAGAGGTTCTGTGTGGGGAAGTCTAGCTACAACAGTATTGGGACTCTACCGGGGGGGGGGGGGGGGAAACGACAGGTGAAGGTGGTTGGGGCTCAGCAGGGGAGGTCTGGGTATGACAGACTCACTGTGGAGTGGGGGTTCTGAGTGTGGGGAGGTAAGGCTCAGCAGGAGGGTCTGGGAAGAACAGTTTGCATAACTTCTTGCAGCTGGGCGAGAAAGCTGGGGAGCGTTCTGACTAGGGATGTAAAAGAGTAGTTGAGTCAACTACTTGCGCCCTACCCCCTATATCAAAGGCAGCAAGCGGGGGCGGGGGGAAGAGCAGGGGCTGGTGCTGGGAGGAGCCATCTTAAAAGCTGGTTCCCCCCAGCACCATCTCAGTGGTGTGGTTATGGGGCAGGGAGGCAGAGATGCAGTGGTGCTGCGGCTCTGCCTTTTAAGTGTAAGAACTGCCCGGCTCCTCACCTGCACTGGGTCCCTGACTGCTGCGGCTCTGCCTTTTAATGTGATAGAGCCCAGTGGCTCTTACTACATTTAAAAGGCAGAGCCACAGGGGGTTAAGTTAGCTCCCAGAGCCAGTGCGAGCTGGGACTGTTTAGTCCCGGCTCACACCGCCCCCAAGAGCTAACCCTGCTACAGCTCTGCAGTTTAAATGTAGAAGGAGCCGGGCTGCTACACACCTAGCTCCTACTACGTTTAAACTGCAGAGCCGCAGCGGAGATGCAAGCGACACCTCCCTCCCCCCATCAACTAATCAATTGAAATTCCATCAACTACTCTCGATTAGTCAATTAATCGCATTTCAACATCCCTAGTTCTGATCCTGCCCTGGATGCCATGCAGGAGACAAGGAAGTTCTATCTTCCCCAGCCAAGTTGGGACTAGCAGCTGAGCCTGGTGCAGAGTAGGAGCTACCAGCTGGGTCTTCTCTCGTCCCGTCCCATTCCCCACAGTGATGGCTGCCCTGAACACCCAAGACATACTGCTGGGGAGGGTCACATGACCACTCATGGCTTCCTTTTGCTTCCCCATCAGAAAGTCATTTTTCTGCAGAAAAGCAAAAATGGGGGGATGGGCAGATTCCATGCATACCCAGTGGCACAGAATTCTCCTCTGATCAGCTTTACCTTAGGAACAATCAAGGAGTTTTACAGCATCCCTACAGTCTCCATATAAGAATCCTGGTTCCTATTCACATCTGAAACAGTGGCCTGCAGACAGTTCTTCTCCCAGTCAGTACCACAGTCCTGAAGTGCTCCAACCTGCCCATTCCCTCCAACCAACCCCTCACTGGGAGCTGTAGGCTCAGCCTTCCCCTTTAATTTGCTCCTTAGCACTAAATGCGGCTCAATTCCCAGCAATGCATGGTGCTAGGAATTCAATGCCCAAGATCAAAGGGTTAAACTGTCCACAGCTTCTGCTTTTGGATCTCAGATTGGAATTCTACAACCAGGAGCCTTCTACAAGCTCAACTAGTAGGGAGAAAACCCCAGATCCCTCCTTGTATGTGACAGAGGTAGTCAGAGTGCTTTTGGACCATATACATTATATATAAGCACATACATTTTTAAAAGAAAATGTCACGGAAATTGAATTAGAACAAGCTATTTTCAAAGCCAAAGTTAGGAACCTGAAATATTTATAAAAACCTTCATTAACTTATTCCGAGTAGCACTCATTCAATCTGGACACAATGAGCCGCCAAAGAAATGGCGAAGTAAGAATGCACATTAACTGGGGAAAACTAATAACCAGACATCTACTGTCTGATTCATTCGAGGTAGCTTGCAGCAGACATACCTGCATGGTTTCATTCCCAGCTCTAGCACTTGCTCAATCAAGCCACATTTCTTCCCATGCATCCTCTAGCTTCTCTTTCTAGCCTGTGCTTATAAGTCAGGTGCTTCAGTATGAAAAGCTCATCTCTGAGAGAACAGCAGTGCCAAGCACAGCTGTAACTATGGAAAGTTAGCTACAACTTTTAGGCCACTGCTTACCGGAAAGGTCACTGTTCCTGCTGACCAGCGAATTACAGGATAGCCCAAAAATAAATCCCCAGCTACAGCTCCTTTACCAGAGTGATCACATGATGTGTGGGACTAGAAGGAACCTTTGACAGAGGCCAGCTTGACAATTATTGACTGTTCAGCACTAATACTGATGGAGAGAGGTTGCATCCCATTTGCTTTCATTACAAGTCTGACCCCAGGAGAATCTGATACAAGTCAGCACTACAGAGCCAGTGACAGAACTGAGCAGTTCTGAATCCCCCAGCGGAGGGCAGTGGAACACACAGAAGTTTGTTAGGCAAATGTAACCAATTACACTGCTCGGCTGGGCTTTCCGAGATAAGAACCTTTTTCAGCGCCTTAGAAAAAAAAGCCAGAGTGATGTCTTTGTTTATAGTGGACAGGGAAGAGATGGAAAGGCAGCACAGTCAGCTGGGTGCACTATGGATCACTGTGACTTGCAGACTGAATTCTTTAATGACACTCATTAGACATGCCAAAGGCTGTTTGCTTTTGCCTTCAGAACTAGAATAAGGATTAACTCCCCTGGGGAAGTGTTGACATGAAATATTATTAGCAGGTGGTACAGGCAGCAGCATTGTGCAACACAAGAGAGCACCCTGAGCAGCCTAGCTTAATGCACCTAAGACAGGTTAGTACAGTGCCACTGTGGCACTGGGTACTGTACTACACAGTTATATGGGCCTGGCACAGGTAGCACTTTGCAGGGAGGTGCTCACCTGGGCAAGACTATTCTAAGCTATCTGCAGCAAAGACACCAAAGGGGGAACATGGCTGCCCAGAGCAGGACACAGAGTTCAAACGGAAAAGCAGCATGCTCAACTGCAGGATTGGATGGCAAGGGCTCCCAAACTCTACTCGCCTTCCCCGGTCAGTGCACGGGGCTTTGGGCAAATTTCCCCACCTGTAAGGTGCAGGTAACATTTGTGTACCCACCTCACAAGGTCATTGACACAAGGGGGCTTGGGAACCCCTTGGAAGAGGGAAGGAGGCAGGGAGCCTGAAGTGCCAAACTCCTGTTGGTTTGAGACTCGCAGGTGCTCAGCACCTCCGGAAGCCAGGCCCTGGAGCACAAAGTGCCACAGAGAAGGAAAGATGCCAGTCTGGGGGTAAACAAGGAGTCTCCAGCCTGTTCCTTTGGTGACAGAAGGGCCCGGGACACCCATATGCATATTCTGTTCCTGAAAAATGGCATAATCCAGCTCTCATTGAGATTAATCAATTCAGAGTTCAGGAAAGTGAATTCCATCTACGTTATGCTGCAATTACTGTGGTGTCTGGCCATCTCCCATTGTTCAGTCTGGCCTACACACACAGTTCGTATTGCTGTAACTACCTGGTTAGGGCGTGGGGTTTTTACATCTACCTTCATGGTTATACTGGGAGAAGCCCTAGCCCAGAAGCAGTTATACCAGTAGAGATGTGCCTTACAAAGGTGTAGTTATCCTCTTCCTGTATAGAAGCAGGCTATACTGGCAGAGATACTTTGATGCTCACTGTATGGAGTTTCTAGTACAATACACACAAGTTCTCAGAAATGGGGAACTGATGCAAGAGCATTAGAGCAACTTGCCCAATGTCCACAGGAAGCACGGGGCAGGACTAGGACTCAAGTCCCTTGAGCCCCAAGTCCTCTTCCCAGGGACACCCGTCAGTGGGAAAAGAACTAAACCACAAATAAGCTACAGGAAGCAACATCAACTTGCAATCTCAGCAATTTACAAACACAAAGTATTTCAGGTGCTGGATCCGTCAGACCTCCTCTGCCAACGCGAGACAGCTCGCAACCACATTTTCCTTTAACATCTCTTCCCCACTGGTGCGCGAGCAGTCACACAACCAGCAGGTAACTGATTATAGATGAGAGAAGGGTAAGCATTTCAAGAGTTACTTGTATAAGGCTGAGACAGGTGTGTGACTTCAGCTGGTGTTTTAGAGTTTAACAATGCCTTTCAAGCCTAAGATTCTGCTAATGGAAAACGGATACTGAGGCACATGCAGGGGTGTGGGTAAGTGACCCAGACACCAAACATCCCCACTGACTTTGCTCAGACCAAGTTCACCTGAAGGGCGAAGCAGCGAAGATGCAGAAAGCGGTAGGGCACTGTCAGGTAAGTTACCCAAAGAGGAAACATGAGCCTGGTGACTTTTACTGGGCAAATAGGGGCACCCAAAGATCAGTGGCCATTTGAAACCTTTGGCCACAGTGACTTGCCCAAGGTCACATACTGGTAGCGAGTCACTGGCAGAACCCGCTCTTGTGACACTTAGTCCAGTGGTCAGAGTAGGGGACAACACTGCTCCTAGCTCCCTGTGAAGGCCCCACTTAATTCCAGGCAGGCAGTGGGATCCACCGGCGTGGATCTCATTGCAGGGCTGGGGCCTAAATTGGCAGGTCTGCTGTAGCGAACTTTGCAAGCGTACAAAGAATCCCTAGTGCTTTTCATCAATTGATCTTTGGCAGAGATCAGCAGCGCTGTTCCCCTTTTCCAGACGGGCCAAGGAGGCACAGGAAGGAAAGCAACTAGCCCAAAACCACTCAGCAGGTCAGTGGCCAAGGTGGGAACACTCAGATCTCTGAGTCCCAAACCTGTGCTCTCTCCACCAGCGTTCCCTATAATTTTTCGCACCCCTGAGCAGAAAGAATTTTGTTCTGGGCACCAATATGAAGGTGAAGTGTGACATGGAGGGGCTGGGGATGGACCAAGGGGTTTGGAGTGCAGAGGCCTGGGCAGAGAGTTGGGGTGCAGGGGTGTGAGGGCTTAGTGTGCAGGCTCTGATGTGGGGGTAGCGTTGAAGGGCTCAGGACTGGGGCAGAGGGCTGGGATGCAAGTGCTCTGGTTGGGGGGTACAGGTGGGGAAGAGGATGGGGTGTAGAGGTATGAGGGGGGCCAGGCATGAAAGTGCTGGGCCCTGGCTATGGCTGGACTACCCCAGCTATGGTTGCATTAAGGCTGGGGAGAGGCACCTAGTTCAGGCCCATCCCTCCCCCAGCCACCAGAATGGAGGCTAGGTTGGGGGTGGAGTGGCCAAGTGTAACACCACCTTGAGTGGGCGCCTTGAGCGTCTGTGCAGGGCTAAGTTGGTGGCTGCACTCCTTGTAGAGAGCTTAGCTCTTCACTAGGCCAGTCACACAGAGCCTTGCTACATCTGCTTGCTAGTAAAGCTTTGAGCTGTGGGGCCAAGCTGCTGGCTTTGGTGTCTTTTGCAAAACAGATTAGCAATTAGGGCATGTTACAGAACCTCACTGCTAGCTCAGGTCCTTCCTCCAAACTTGGGTGAGAGGCACACAACTGCAACCACACAGTTAAGGAAACATGTTAACATCAAGCCCCTTGAGTTGTTCTAAACAAAGTGAGCAAAAACAAACACTCTTCAGCAGCATCCTTAAAATATGACAAAATCTACTGAGCAGGCAGAAGCCACTCCTGCTCCCAATGCATCAAGTTTCTACATGATCCCTGCTTACAGAGCTTTTAGGATTGATTGTAACCTACTGTGCTAGTGCAAACAAATCACTTCGCTCCATCCTCCAGTGGAGGCACATCAGAGGGGTCACACTACAGAGCTTTTCCATGCCAGGAAGCAGCACAGGAATCAATGAAAATTTCAGATCCAACTCTCCTACTTGCCAGAGAAGTGCTCATGCTGGAAAGTTACAAATAAAACTGCAGGCACATCGGCTGGGAATTCTGGGGGTGTCCACAGCTGCTGCTTGCGTCTGACTGGCATGGTGTAGTATAAGCACACTGGGCTGAGACTGCTCCTGTTGATACAACCACAACACAAGCCTCCAGCTGAGCAGCCTCCTTCCAGACAGCTTGTGCATGCCATGGCAGAGATCACCAAGTCAGCATGTAGATTTGTGCGATGTTGCACGCAACTGGCATTTGACTACCCTGCTCTTAGGGAATCTTGGTGTACACAGCAGGGGGACTGCCAGCACACGGATTTTTTAAGCTTCCCGGGATGGGAAGCAGACAAGCAAACACCATGGCTTGCCTTCCAGCTCGCAGAGGCTGCCAAACCAGTTGGGAAGTGAAATTACAATACAGCAGTGAGACAGCTCGATTTCCCTGTACAAGGAGGAAGGTAAGTCCGAGCAACTTTAAAGGCACGAAGAGCTGGTTCTGCAGTTCCAAAGTGATGCTTTAGCTTCAGGCAAGAAAGCACCCTACTGCTGGAGCCTTCCAAAGTGCCCACAAATCACGGCTTTGAAAACTGAAGACTTAGCAGCTGGGAGATGGTTGTCCCAGTAACCAAGCCTTCCTCCCAAGCAGGTGTCATCCTGCCAAGAGAAACCCAAATCACTTCTTCTGCATGGAGTCTTGTGGCGCTGTAGGTCACAGCTGAGCACTCCGACTTGCTGTTGCCTTGTATATTCTTCCAGTTTGAAATACTTTAGGGCCAACGTTCTTTAAATTCTGTTCTTAAATCCATGGCGAGGCCAAAAGAGGACAAAATTGCATTTGCCCTGCTGAGAACTGTTTGCATAATCCGCACTGGTGTCTTTGGAAATCTCCCCCTCCACAACGGGCTGCATTCGCAGAGTGCACAAAGCGCCCCGCTTGCTGCTCCGAAGTTCTGGTCTACACCTGCACCTCTTCCATTGAAACCAAAGGGGTCAGCAGCGGAACAGGAGCATCCCTAACAATGCCTCTCAAACAGCCTCAAACTTGCTCTCATACAGCACTTCTCATCCACAGAGCTCAGGGCGCTGTACGAAAGGTCTGGCCACAGGATCCCCATTTGACAGATACAGAAACAGAGGCAGAGAGCCAGGCAGTGACTTGCCCAGGGTCACCCAAGTAGGCCAGTGGCAGAGTCAGGAACTGAATTCATGTCTCCCAGTCCCAAGTCCCAGTCCTGCATGCTACCTGCTACTCCAGTGCAGTGAGCCACGGGGCTCTGCACGGACACAAGGGGCCGACCTGCGTGGGTCAGTGTATAGGGCTCGTGTAATAAAAGGCTGGCTGCATGGCTGTTTCACACCAGGCCCTTCTGCTGGAGAGTAAGCAGTGTGCTAAGCCCCACAGATTAAGCCAATTTCTGGCAATGTCTTTTCTAACAATTCTCCCTCCTGTTCAGATAAAGGGAGAACATGCCTGAAAGCCAGTTGGAGGGCTCCGAACCTGTACTATTATTGACATTAAAGATTCAAACATCTAAGATTCATGACACTAAGCTAGGGGGAGAGGTAGATACGCTGGAGGGCAGGGATAGGGTCCAGACTGACCTGGACAGATTAGAGGATTGGGCCAAAAGAAATCTGATGAGGTTCAACAAGGACAAGTGTATCCTGCACTTGGGACAGAAGAATCTCAAGCACTGCTACAGGCTGGGGACTGACTAAGTAGCAGTTCGGCAGAAAAGGACCTGGGGATTACAGTGGATGAGAAGCTGGATATGAGTCAGTGTGCCCTTGTAGCCAAGACTAATGGCATATTAGGGTGCATTAGGAGGAACATTGCCAGCAGATCTAGAAAAGTAATTAGTCCCCTTTATTCAGCACCGGTGAGGCCACATCTGGCATATTGTGTCCAATTCTGCCCCCCCCCCCCATTACAGAAAAGATGTGAACGCATTGGAAAAAGTCCAGCAGAGGGCAACAAAACTGACTGGGGGCTGGAGCACATGACTTACAAGGAGAGGCTGAGGGATTTGATTTTTAGTCTACAGAAGAGAAGAGTGTGGAGAGATTTGATAGCAGCCTTCAACTACCTGAAGGGGGGGTTCCAAAGAGGATGGAGAGAGGCTGTTCACAGTAGTGACATGACAGAACAAGGAGCAATGGTCTCAAGTTGCAGTGGGGGGAGTGTGTGTGTCTAGGTTGAATATTAGGAAAAACTGTTTCACTAGGAGGGTGGTGAAGCACTGGAATGGGTTCCCTAGGGAGGTGGTGGAATCTCCATCCCTAGAAGTTTTTAAGACCCGGCTTGACAAAGCCCTGGCTGGGATGATTTAGTTGGAGTTGGTTCTGCTTTGGGCAGGGGGCTGGACTCAATGACCTCCTGAGTCTTCCAACCCTATGATCCCAACCTGTCCAACAGCACCCAGAGGCTGGGGAAAGGCAGACATCACTGGTCCTTCCCTTGTGGACTGAAATATTTTGGACACAGACTCTTCCGACAGCACATGGTCTGACACTAGGGAGACAGTAGCCAGCAGTGCCCAGAGCTAGATGGGGATGTCTGCCTAGAATCAAACCCCTGATCCAAACACCCTGAATGTTGGGTTGGGTTCCAAACTTCAGAGCTGAGGCCTCTCTCCCCTTAAAAAAAGGTGCAGGTTCCACCTCCGTTTCCAGGGCTATTGTGGTTTAGAGGGGTAACACTCACTGAGCCAGGCCCCAACCCAAAGAACCCACAATTTAATTTTGGCAAGTGCGATGCACACACAGGTTCATTGTTTGCTGTCCTCACATGGCTACAGACAATGGAATTTCTTCCCATCATCCCCAGTCCTCCCCAAAACCAAATGAGCTACAACAAATTGAACTCTGCAACTGCTTTCCAGTGGATTCGCTCAAAGGACATTGCTCCATGCCCTCACTCATGGATTAGCAAGTGAAAGGAACATACGGGCTGAACAAAGCAGCAGCCTGACAATCAAGAAAAGTCAAGTATAGAAATGCAACAAGGTTCTGTTGAGTTACCAGGCACGGATCCAGCAGCAAATGTTATACTTTGAGATCTTCAGATAAAACATACTGTATAAGCGCAGAGTGCTACAGAGACGTTAAGCCTCACAATGCACCTGCCAGCTGGGTTAAAAACAAAACAAAAGCATCCTCACTTTGCACAGGGATAGGCCAAGGCCTTGTCTACACAGGAATTTTGGTAGGGCCATTTTGGGGATGGGGCGAGAACAGAGATGATGCACTGGTGCAAACTCCTAGTGTAGTTGCACTGCATTACCTTAAGAGCCAAGATGAGCCTCATCACCACAACTCACTTTACACTAATACAGCACATTCATACCAGGAGTGTTCACAAACACACCTACATTATGTATCAAGCAGGCCTGACATACATTGAGGTTCTGGGCTTTAGACTAGAAAGTATTTAGATTCCTGCCTCACAATGATTTTAATGGGAATATCTTTAATTATCTGAGCCAAACAGACTTGGCCAAAGATGTAGCAAGTGAGAGACAGCCAGGCACTGCACGAGGAATCTTCGATTGCCAGTGCCATGGTCCAGCCACTAGACAACACTCCCTTATCACAAAAAACAACTTGCACAGGGATCAACTGCAACATCCTTTTTCTCTGCCCCAGATGTAGATGTTGCTGGTAACTCTCCAGCAAATAGTGTACTAGCTCTTTCCTCCTCTTCCCTGTACGTATTTTTAAAGAGAATAAGTGAGAAATTAAGTCAGAGGACAGCAAGCCAGGTGTTAGTGTGCTATTTAGGGGAAGAAGAAACGGGTATTTTCAAACAGAAGATGCCTTCTGCACTCACTAACAGGTGGCAAATAGCAAGTTGTTACCCAAAGCACCAAAATGCTCCCACAACAGTGTGCTGGAAACTAGCAAGTCACCCGGGATTCTTGTTAACAAGAATATTTGGTCCAATACCTCTCAGAAAGACTCAGGATTTAGTGTCATAAAATTAACAATACACTGATATGGCAAGAAAGCAGGGGCTCACTGGTGATAAGGTGCAAAGCTTTTAATTAAGTAATTGTGTTTATGATACCTAGACAACAGTGCATACCAAGTAATTCTATTTTAATATTTAATAATTGCTCCTGTTTCATATACCAGGCCTCCAGTTGAAGTTCTCTGTTTTCCCATTAACTGTAACCTTAGCATGGCTTTAGGAGTTTGCAACAACCTCAGTTACCGCACAGAAATCAAAGCAATTGAAAAACCTCCTACCTGGACAGTCTTGGATTCCTGCCAGTGATAAGTTGGTTGAGTTTAGGTGATCTCAGTCCAGTCACTGGTCAAAGCTTGTTCATACCATTCAACATCAGAAAAATCTGCCTGGATGAAGCCAATGATTGGAACAGCTGGTAGCTGTATGCCCAGGTTAGGAGCAGTGGTCAGGAAACTGGAAACACGAACATACATATGATGAGAGGCTGACTTTCGCAGAGCAGCATTTTAGTCTGTGGAATCAATTTACCATGTCCAAGTAGCTAGTTATTAGGAAACGGGGCTTTAAAGAAGATTGAGCTAACCCAATTGCTTAGTTCCAAAATATTTTTTAATTATAGTAAGAAGCAACCTTAAAAATAAAACATTTCACATTGTGGGATTCAAAATCTAGATTAACGGCTAATTCTATTTCTCTTGTCTCCATACACAGAGCCCCAGGTCAATAACTACAAGGTTGTGCATTAAGGCACAAAGTCAGTCCAAGCCCATTCCTGAAGGGGATAGATGAATCTGATAGTTTATACAGACACAATCCAGGTGTGGCCATAGCATAGATTTATAGAATGGCATTATGATATTTTCAGTCTTCTCTCCCTTTTGTAATGGTTCCTAGGATCCTCAACTTTTTTGACTGCCGCTACCCATTGAGCTAATATCTTCAGTGACAGGGAAGTAAAAGGGTAATCAGTTACTCAGTAAGCATTGCCTTACTGCAGGCCTGGGCCAAATACAAACCGCCAAGCCACCGGATCCGGCCCGCAGCAGCAGCAGCGAGCCCCAGGCAGGCTCCCCCGCAGCCGGGTGGCTACAGGGCTCTGTTTCATTTTGAAACTGGAGGGGAGGGGGAAGTTTTAGGAGCCACCCCACCCTCAGCACATTCCCATTGGCCGGTTTCTGGCAGAAACCAGCCAATGGGAGCTGCTTGTTAGAACAACAGGCAGCTAAGAAGAATCACATCCCCTCTCCTGGGATCAGTTATTCATGAAGCACATGACCAGGCAGGCAGGCAAGTTTGGCAGCTAGCAAGTAAGTCTCTTGGCCACAGCCTGCCCCTGGCATCTCAGCCTTTTCCTGCCCCAACTCTCTGCCCTCCCCCCAACTCAACATACCCAAACCCTCTGTCCCCCCTCTTACACCCACACCCCCTCCCAGATCTGGCAACCCAATCTCTTGCCGCAGATCACAATCCTCTCCTACCCTAGGTCACATCCCAAATCCCTGCACTCCAGTCCTACCCTAGGTCACAACTGCCTGATCCCAACTCTCCCCCCCCCCCAACTCCAATCTCCTTCCTGCACCCCCAGTCCCTTACCCCAAGCTCCCTTCTGCACCCAACCTCCATCCCAGACCCCGCACCTCCTCCATTAATATCATGGAAGAGTGCAGCCCTTGACCACTTTCCAAAATCTTGGAGTGGCCCCCCATCAAAAATTACTGTCTACCCCTGCCCTACTGGCATGTTTACTGGGGTAACTAGTTAACCAGCACCTAGTTGGGCCAGAGCAGCCCTACATCTGCAGTGCAGCAAGTCCTGCCCAGCCTGGCTAGAGCAGCCCCCTGCCCACACCACACCATGCTGCAGGTGGGGGACTGCTCCAGTGGCCCCTGCCCACAGTGCAATGAGCCAGTTAATTGGTTAAACAAATAGTCTAACTAGTTAACATTTTAAATGGGATTTTGCATCCTATACCAGAAAGCCTTTGACAAGGTCCCTCACCATGGAAGTTGCCATGGGATAAAAGGGAAGGTCCTTTCATGGATTGATAACTGGTAAAAAGACAAAAGACAAAGGGTAGGAATAAATGGTAAGTTTCCAGAATGGAGAGAAGTAACTAGTGGTGTCCCCCAAGGGTCTGTTCTGGGACCAGTCCTATTCAGCCTATTTATAAATGATCTGAATAAAGGAGTAAACAGTGAGGTGGCAAAATTTGCAGATGACGCTAAACTGTTCAAGATAGTCTCCTTTGGTCTTAATTGTCAAGAGCTTCAAAAAGATCACACAAAATGGCAAATGAAATTTAATGTTGATAAATGTAAAGTAATGCACATTGGAAAAAATAATCCCAACTATACATGCAATATGATGGGGACTAATTTAGCTTTAACTACTCAAGAGAGATCTTGGAGTCACTGTGGATACTTCTCTGAAAACATCCACCCAGTGTGCAGCAGCAATGAAAAAAGCAAACAATGTTAGGAACCATTAAAAAAGGGATAAAGGATAAGAGAGAATATCTCATTGCTACTATAAAACCATAGTATGCCCACACCTTGAATACTGCATATAGACGTGGTCACCTCGTCTCAAAAAAGATATATTAGCATTGGAAAAGGATCAGAAAAGGGCAACAAAAATGATTAGGTGTTTGGAACGGGTCCTATATGAAGAGAGATTAAAAAGCCTGGGACTTTTCAGCTTAGTAAAGAGGAGACTGAGGGGGGATATGATAGAGGTCTATAAAATCATGACTGGTGTGGAAAAAGTCAATAAGGAAAAGTTATTTACTTGTTCCCGTAACATAAGAATCAGGGGTCACCATATGAAATGAATAGGTAGCAAGTTTAAAACAAACAAAAGGCAGTTTTTCTTCATACAGCGCATAGCTGGCCTGTGGAACTCCTTGACACAGGATGTTGTGAAGATCAGGACTTTAACAGGGTTAAAAAAAAAAAACTAGATAAATACATGGAGGTTAGGTCCATCAATGGCTATTAGCCAGGATGGGTAGGAATGGTGTCTGTAGCCTCTGCTTGTCCGAGGGTGGAAATGGATGACAGGAGAGGGATCATGTGATGATTCTCTGGTTCTGTTAACTTCCTCTGGGTCATCTGGCATTGGCCTCTGTTGTAAGACTGGATACTGGGATAGATGGATCTTTGGCCATACTGGGCAAAGACCGGTCTCAGGGAGTCATGCACAAAGCATGGGAGTGCATGTCGAGTCAGACAGGCTAAGACGTGTCTCTGTCATGGATTTTTCACAAATACACCTATCCCAGCAAAAACTTCCAGTGTGCATGGGTGCAGTTTACCCTGATAGAAGTCACGTAGCTGTGCAGCACGGCTCTATCAGTACAAAATTCCTTGTCTACTGGAACCCACTGAACCAACATTGGTCTTTTAGCCACTCATTCTACTCAGTGTCTTGGAAACAGTCAGGGAGGAGCCAGCTGCCAAACTGAGGAAGCACAAGAGCAGCATATACAGTACTTATGTTCCACTGTAGTTGATGGAAGATTAATTGGCAACCAGGGCCGGCTTTAGGAAGTGCGGGACCCAATTCGAACAATTTTGACAGGGCCCCACAGCAATTTTGGTTGAACAAAAAAACAAACAAACAAATATATATATATCCCCAACACACACACACCCCCCTCCCGCAGCACAGTAAAACCCTGCACTCAACTCACACCTCCTGCGGCCGACGCACTCCTCCTGGGGGCCAGCAGGGGCAGCAGATTTGTATAAGTTTTGGTGGTGCCCCATTAGCCACACCCCCGACCGCTTTTAACCACACACCGACCCCCATTAGCCACACCCCCTCTGGAGGTAACACGCTCGGGGCAAGATGGACACATGACCAGAAGTAAAAGGTGTCATGTCACCCCTCTCAAAGGACTTTTCCCACTATCCTCCTACCAACACGGATTAGTTTGGCCCCCACCAAACCCCCCTCATGCAACTATCCTGCAGTTGCATTAACCCAATGTGTGTGACATTAACTCGGGGGCAGAGAGGCTGGGGGAAGTGTTCCCTCTAAGGCTATGTCTACACTCGCAGCTTCTTGCGCAAGTACAGCTGTTCTTGTGCAAGACCCAAGGAGCACCCACACTGCCCGCCTGCATGGAAATTTACAGTATGGCGTGGTAAGAGAGGGTGTCTCGCGCAAGAGCTACGCTCTTTTCTAACAAGTGTAAGCTCTCTTGCGCAAGAGGGCAGTGTGGATCTCGGTAGGGATTTCTTGTGCAAGAAACCCCTATGGCTAAAATGGCCATCGGAGCTTTCTTGCGCAAGAGAGCGTCCATACTGCCATGGATGCTCTTGCACAAAGTCACAGCTCGCACATGGCAGTGTGGACATGTTCTTGCGCAAGACTTCTTGCACAAGAACCCCTGAGCAAGATGTTCTTGCGCAAGAAGCCACCAGTGTAGACATAGCCTAAGAGTTTCCTCCCATGAGCAGAATGGATTTTGTGTTGTGCACCTGTACTGAGTTCATGTGGCTTGTTTGGATGTGCCACTGTGGCACCCAAGTTATTAATAAATATTTTATACACCTTTACCTTTTCTCTGCTGCCATGTCTCCTCCCCTTGCTCCATCAGCTCCCCTGGTGCCTGCTGCCCCCCAACTCCTCACCCTCCTCTGCTGTCCTGACTCCTGCCCTTCTCACTGCCCTCAGCCCTCCTGCAACCTGCCCCCCCTCCACCAGCCCTTCTCTCCCCCGTGCCCACTCCTCCAGTAGCCCCACTCTGATCATGTGAGCTACCCCTCCTCATCCCCTCTTCTAACACCTCCCTCTACACACTTGCCCTGCCTCTCTCCTCTGGTGCTGGTCCCTCCCCTGCAGGGGTCTGCCCTTCTGCTTCACCCCAGAATCCCCTAGCACCTGCACTTTCCCTTAGCCCTGCACCCTCCTGGTGCCTCCCCCTTCCCTTACTGCCCCTGCCTCTTTGCCCTCTTTTTCCCTGATGCCCACCCCCTCACCACTCTGCCCCCATTCCCCTCCTGCCCCTGTGCCCTCACACATGACTTGCTCCATCCCCACCTTTCTCATACCCACCCCTTTTTTCAAGCCTTCTCCCAGCACCTCCCCCTCCAGCCCCCAATGCCCTTCCCTTCTCCTCTCCCAGCATCACCCTGTCCCCCTCCCACTGACACCTCCCCTCCTGCCCTTTTCCTCATTGTCTGCACTTGGCCCCCTGGGATTTGTCTCTCCTCCCCCTCCGCACAAGCCTCTTCCTCTCCCCCCCTCCACACAAGCCCCTTCTCCTCCCAGCCCCTGCCTTCCCCCCCCCCCCCCACTTCTGCCTTCCACTTTGCAGGGCCGGAGTCTGCGCTTGGGCCCCGGATGCCGAACCCGGAGCCAAGCCATGCGCCGCCGAGCAATTTTAAAGGCCCAGGCCGTGACGTCACGTCACGCCCGGGCGTCCTCCCCGCCCACCTGAGAACGCCGCGCATGGCAGCAGCAGCCAGCGAGGGGGAGCCGCACTGAAAGCCACGCACGGCAGGGATGGTCCGGGGCCGAAGGGGATGCTCTGGGAGCGGGGTGGGAGGACGCGCAGGGGGGGATAAGCGGGGGGGGGGGGGGGCGGGCCGGGGCCCGCTCCAGGCAGAGCCGGGGGAGAGACCCAGCTCCACATATTGCTGGAGCAGGGCCCCGGCTCTGAATATTCACTTGCCGCCCATAGCACCCGGCACACTTCCGGGTTCAGGGCACAGGGCCCCTTTAGGCGCAGGGCCCCATTCGGGGGAATCGGGTGAATCGGCCTAAGGCCAGCCCTGTTGGCAACAGCAACACAGCATGCACAATGACAGATAAGCAAGAAGAAGGCTACCTAAGATTAAGAGAACTACCATGTATCTGAGAAGGGCATACACTTGCCCATTCTGGAAAGAACTTTAAGGCTGAAACTTCATGACAGACAAGCAGCCATCAGCAACAATTCTATCACATACCCACCCACGCACCCCTTGCAAGAGCTTGGGAAGCTATACAAACTGCATGCAGAACCACAAAAGCAGTGAGCAGCTGTGGAAAGAGGTGAATGGAGCCCTATACCTGTTTCTTCACACATGGGATTTGAGTGCGGTAGCCCTCTTTAGAGGAAGCCTAGACTTCACTGATGCACAAAAAGGTACAGAGAGGGCAATGCACTGCAGTCATCCCACTGCCCATCTTTATGTGCTCATCCAGCCAAGCCTAAATTGCCCTTAGCCTCCCAGTATAGAGGCGAGTTGTGGGGATGGCCCAAATGGATGAGGAACTTCCTTCTGCTCCCATAGGGCTCTGCAAGCCTACAACAGCAACATGTGCTGATGAGATCATTTTGGAAATCCCCATGAGGAGTGACCATTACAGCATAAAGGCACATAGGAAGAGGTGGGCGGATCAAGACCAGCCTTCCATCTTTACTGTAATTGGGGGATTGGAAGAATTCCTCCATGTGAATTCTGTCAGAGGCCAGACAACTTTATTCCCTCCCCTGCAGCTGCATTAAAGTGACAGCTACATCTTTTGTATTAGTCTCCCTTCCCCCTAAAACAAAGGGATTTTCTCCTTCTAGGCTTCAGAATTAATAGTCCATGTGAAAGATGAAAAGGCCAGTCAGGAAAAAGAGATTAAGCCATTACCTTCAGTGCAATCTAGTAGAAATGGTAAAAATCTCTCAGCAGACATATTTCCTTTTCAAGTGCAGTTTATGCAGCCAAAACAATACTAGATTTGTAGGTAGGCAGGGCAACACCAACAATTTACATCCAGCAAGTGTGCGCTCATGATACATAAATTAACTAGTAACACTTCTTAAGCCTGGTGCCAATATTGCCAAGAAAGGAAACAGGGCTGGCTAAAAATCGGTGCTCTCTCTCCTGTCTTCCCTTTAAACAGGAACTCCATTCGCTATATCATATATTTCTCTCTAGCCAGATTTCCAGATCCTTCCCCAATTGTCACTGATGATTCAATGGCTTTGCATGACCCATGGAAGTGCTGATTAATGTAACTGTCTTGTTGTTAGGCAATAGCATTCATGTAAAACCCAGGCTTTACAGAGAAGCTGCACCCAGTTTACTCAATGCAGCATTGAGAAGGCTGAGGGAGGTGAAGAGAAGCAGGCAGCACAGACAAATATCAGAAAGCTCTGTGGACATGCAGAAGTCAGTGGATGTGATATACCTTGACTTTAGCAAAGCTTTTGATACTGTCTCCCACAATATTCTTGCCAGCAAGTTAAGGGAGTATGGACTGGATAAATGGACTGTAAGATGGACAGAAAGCTGGCTAGACTCTTGGGCCCAAGAGGTAGTGATCAACGAATCGATGTCAGGTTGGCAGTCTTTTTCTAGCTGAGTGCCCCAAGGATCTGTTCTTGGACTGCTTTTGTTCAACATCTTTATTCATGACCTGGATGAGGGGATGGATTATACCCTCAGCAAGTTTGCAGATGACACTAAGCTAGGGGGAGAGGTAGATACGTTGGAGGGCAGGGATAGGGTCCAGAGTGACCTGGACAGATTAGAGGATTGGGCCAAAAGAAATCTGATGAGGTTGAACAAGGACAAGTGTAGAGTCCTGCACTTAGGACGGAAGAATCCCAAGCATTGTTACAGGCTGGGGACCGAATGTCTAAGGAGAAGTTCTGCAGAAAAGGACCTGGGGATTACAGTGGATGAGAAGCTGGATATGAGTCGACAGTGTGCCCTTGTAGCCAAGAAGGCTAATGGCATATTAGGGTGCATTAGGAGGAGCATTGCCAGCAGATATAGAGAAGTGATTATTCCCCTTTATTCAGCTCTGATGAGGCCACATCTGGAATATTGTGTCCAGTTCTGGGCCCCCCACTATAGAAAGGATGTGGACGCATTGGAGAGGGTCCAGCGGAGGGTAACCAAAATGATTAGGGGGCTGGAGCGCATGACCTATGAGGAGAGACTGAGGGATTTGGGTTTGTTTAGTCTGCAGAAGAGAAGGGTGAGGGGGGATTTGATAGCAGCCTTCAACTTCCTGAAAGGAGGTTCCAAAGAGGATGAAGAAAGGCTATTCTCAGTAGTGACGGATGGCAGAACAAGGAACAATGGTCTCAAGTTACAGTGGAAGAGGTCCAGGTTGGATATTAGGAAAAACTATTTCACTAGGAGGGTGGTGAAGCACTGGAATGGGTTACCTAGGGAGGTGGTAGAATCTCCATCCCTAGAAGTTTTTAATTCTCGGCTTGACAAAGCCCTGGCTGGGTTGATTTAGTTGGGATTGGTCCTGCCTTGGGCAGGGGTCTGGACTTGATGACCTTCTGAGGTCTCTTCCAGCTCTATGATCCTATGACCTGGAGAGCTCCTTCCTACAGGAGCTGGTAAGAAATGGAGGAAGGAAAATGGCAACTTGACATTTTAAAAGACGGGGCCCTATTCACCATTGCCCCTGCACAGCCATTTACTTCAGGACAAGGCAAACATGAACACACATCCATTTGGAGGCTCAGTCTGCACTTGTTAGGTCGACATAGACAGGCCAATCAGGGGTGTGAACTCCCCTCTCCCCGCATCCCTTACCAACATGGTAACGATGCAGTTATGCTGACAGACAAATGCTCACTTCATTCAGGGAGTTGGTGTTCATATACCAAAAAAGCACTCCATTGCCATGGGCTGCATCTACACTATACTAGCACAGATATATCAACATGGCTCTACTGCCATGTCACAGCCCAGACTAAGCGTGGGTGCTGCCTTTTGGAATGCTTCTGCACCCCCGGCTTGAAATAGTTTCCATCATATACTGGGGGAGATGCCCATCCATGGAGGTACAGCAGTTTGGTTCAATGGCTCACAGCAAACCCCTCCCCCCCCCCGCACACACACACACACACACACACACACACACACACACCCCCATATAAATCCCTGAACTGAAGCTACTGTTAGTACTTAAAAGCCCATTGTACTTAAGTTTCAGAAGTTTAGCATCAGCAACTTCAGGAGTAGCTTTTTAAACAAGAGCAAGTCCCTAATTACACAGAAATCATATATATAGTAGCCCAATGTCTGAGACTCTGTAATGCTGGCTGTTGCCTCTCGGCAGCGCTGTTGCCTGAGTCACATCCTTTGCCTCCCGCTGTGGCGGTCAGTTGACTTCTGTGCCGCTCAGCCGGGCCGCCGCGGGGGAACCCAAATGGCTGCTTGCTCCCCCGCGGTGGCCCAGCTGAGCGGCGCAGAAGCCAGCCGAGCGCCACGGCGAGAGGCGACGGGGCGGTGACATGCAGCGTGACAACAGCTCCAGGCCCCACCCCCGGCCATGAACATCACCGCCCCGCCCCCCTTCACCTCCCACAGGCATGCACGGCCAGGGGGCGGGATCTGGAGTCCCTGTCAGGTCCTTCGCCTCCTGCCGTGGCGCTCAACTGACTTCTGCGCCGCTCAGCCGGGCCGCCTCGCAGGAGCAAGCGGCCGTTTGGGCGCCATGCTCCCCATGCAGCACGGGGAGCAGTCCCCCAAGTGAGAGGCAGGAGGGAGAGGAGGAGAGAGAGAGAGACGGAGTGAGAGACAGGAGGCAGAGAAGAGGTGAGAGAGAGGGGCAGTAGGAGGAGGAGGAGAGAGACACATGGGCATGGAGGAGAGACCCGAAAATCCCATCTTATGACAGGGTATTGGCTAGTTCCTTAATGTTTGTACCAGGCTTAAAGTTATTTATACTAAAACTGGCACTGTCTTTGAAAAGCCAGTAACACATGAGAAGTGCATCAGAGAAAATAGTTCTCTTCACTCCCCTCCCCCACCCCCAGACTCAGACAGAGCTACTGTTCCTCTACATTTTAAAGACCTTGCAATTATATGTAACAGACACTGACTGATCACACTTCCTAGCCTCATTTGAGAGCCGGATGAGGAAGAAGCTTTGAAGAGGAAGGGAGTCACTATGAACAGAGGTAGCCCTGGCAGTCTGTTTCTGCAAAACATTAAAAATGAGTCCGGTGGCACCTTAAAGACTAACAATGTTACGAGGGCATAAGCGTAGTGAGCTGCATCTCACTTCATCAGATGCAGCAAGTGAGTTCCCATTCAGGAAAGTGTGTGTCATAATAAAAAGAGCGAAGGGACCAGCAGACTCCTGGTACGCGCAAGCATTCCAAGCGGTCTGAGCTAGAATCAGACGCGGGTGGGGACCGGCAGCCCCAGGGACCCACTGGAACTTCAGAGGGGAGACGGTGATGATCTAGGGAAGGAAGGGGGAAGATGCCCAGGCAGCGCGGTCCCGCCCAAGAACACACGTCCGACGGAGAGTTCACTTGCCCCAGGCAGCACTCGGAGGAGCCGCCCTCCCACGAGGGGCAGGGCGAGGCGGACTCGGCCTTTGTCGGAGCAGCAGCGGGGGACGTGGGTGTACGGGACTGAGCCTTTCAACTCGCCCCGGACGAGCGCGCGCGCGGCCAGGGGGCTGCTGCCCCTGCCATCCCGCGCAGCCACCCACCGGCGCAGCGCGGGGGCGAGGAGGAAGGAACAGCCCGGCGGGGCCCGGAGCGAGCGGCCCCGGGAAGGGAAGCGCCAGGCCGGGGACATTTGAACGAGGAAGGAAGCGGCGCGCATGGGAGCAGCCACCAAGTAGCGACACACAACTTGCAGCGAGCCGGGACTCCGCCCGCTCCCCGGGCCCCGGCAGCCCCCTCCCTGGCAGCCCCGGCAGCCCCGCTTACACGCCTTTCCCGCGCCGCTGCCCTTGCACCCCCCCGCGCGGCTCACAGGCAGCGGAGCCCAGCTCACCTCCGCTCCGCGCCCCGCACCGGATCCGTCCCGTCCCGTCCCGCGGCCCCGCCCAGGCCAGCTAAGGAAAAACGGGGCGGAACTCGCCACCCGCCCTCTACCTGGGGAAGGGCGGGGTTAAAAGGGAAGGGGCGGGGCTGCGTGCGGAGCCGGGGCCAGGCTAATTGGGGCGGGCTGAACTTTGGGTGTTAAGGAGCCGCATGTGGGGTCGGGGAGCTTGTTCCTCTTTCTGTAGGTTGGCTCGGCCAGGCAGCGAGCCCCGGACATACGCCCTCTGTCTGGCCTCAGGCAGGAGCCTACTGCCCCTTCCGAGAGCAAACAAAAGGAAAAACGACGCAGCACTTGAAAGACTAACAAGATGGTTTAATAGGTGATGAGCTTTTGTGGGCCAGACCCACTTCCTCAGACCATATTCTGGAAGGGAATTGTCATGACCATATACACCAAAGGAATACAATGAAAAAAGTGAACACATTATTAAACTGACAAATCAGATTTCGTACAGAAGGGGGGGGGTGAGGGGGAGGGAGGGAATAGCTATTTGAGTCAACGAGTGGCTAATCAGGGTGATAAGTGGGAAGCTAGAGAGTCACCATCCCTCCTTTAGACTTCTCGGTGGCCCCCTGCACCTGGTGCTCCCCCTGGGCCCTACTAAGACTCAGTTTATTGTGTCAAAACTCCCCCCCCCCCCATCTCCAATGAGACTGTGACATGTGATCCCTCTGTGAGCAGCCAGCATCATGGGAAGCAGGCTCTGCCCCCAGCAGTCAAGGAGTTAGGTGCTGCCACAGGATTGGGGCCCGAACTGCTATGTCTACACTAGAGTTTTTCTGAAAAAACTTGAGTTACGTCCACACTGCAATTGCGTTCTTTCAAAAGAAAATCAAAAGCACAGAGGGCTTTTTCTGACATTGGTAATCCTCATTCTATGTATGAGGAAGAAGCCTTTTTCTGAAAGAGCTCTTTCGGAAAAAGGCTTGTGTGGACGGGGAAGGGGGAGTTCTTTCGAAAGAAAAGGAATGAGGAAAAAGCACAGGTGCCCTGGCGGGCACTCTGTCCATAGTAATCACAGCTTAAATGCAAGATAGCATCCATTCAATGTGGATGCTATCTTTCGAAAAAGCAGATGGCTTTTTCAATGCATTTTTGCAGTGTGGACGCTCTCTTTAGGAAGGCGTTTTTCCAGAACATCTCTTCCAGAAAAGCTTCTTCTGAAAGAAGCCTGCAGTCTAGACATAGCGTAAGCCTCCGTTTCGTTTGCCCATCTAGGAAATGGGAAGACTGTGTCCCTCTCGGGGTAATTACAAGTAAGGGGGGGAGCCTAAGAAATGGAAATATATGGAAGAGCAGGAAAGATTATCCAGATTGGGAGAAAATGAAATCTGGAGGAGGGTCGGAAATCCGAAATCCAGCTCCTTCGAGAAGTGCTGGAGTCTGGGGGCTGTGTGGAGTGAGCCCTGGTAAATCCATAGGAATAATCCTGCAGTGAGAGGAGTTTGACAGCCTAATAATTTGCTTTCCCAGTAATGTCGATCCTGTGAAAGGAGATGCTAATCCTTATTATCTAGCTCACCAGAGTGCAATTAGGCTTAATTAGTGAATGTTTGTACTGTGCTGTGACATACAAAGGGGCTGTGTCTAGACTGGCGCGATCTTGTGCCAGAGCTATGCAAATGAGGCTCAGCGTGGAATATCGCTGAGCCTCATTTGCATAACTAATGAGCCGCCATTTTTGCTGAAGAGGTTCTTGCGCAAGATGGAGCTGTCTACACTGCCCCGTCTTGCGCAAGAAAAACCCTCTTGCGCAAAGCCGTTATGCCTGAAAATAATCAGCATAACGGCTTTGCGCAAGAGGGTTTTTCTTGCGCAAGACGGGGCAGTGTAGACAGCTCCGTCTTGCGCAAGAGCCTCTTCCGCAAAATGGCGGCTCATTAGTTATGCAAATGAGGCTCGGCGATATTCCACGCTGAGCCTCGTTTGCATAGCTCTGGCGCAAGATCGCTCCAGTCTAGACACAGCCAGGGTGTGCGAGATGTTATCTGGAAGGCAAAAGGAAATCATGAATACACAGACACCCCTCGGTAGGATCTCTCTGGGCCTTTAAGGAGTCCGTAATCACATGCCAGCCCCAGGAAACACATGTTTCTTATCTTGCCTCAGTGATGTTCTAGCTGTTGACATTAGCATTCATGGAATCCATTAGGACAGTGGTCACCAACCAGTAGATGGAGATCCACCAGTAGATCCACCAGTAGATCTTGGAACCTCTGACAGATGATCCTGACTGGTTTGGCCAGGAAGCTATCAAGTGCTGGCACTTCAGTTGCCCCTGCATCCACTGTCATGCTGCTCCTGCCCTCTGCCTTGGAGCTGCCCCTTGGGAGCCTCCTGCTTGCTGTGCAGGATGTGGAAGGGAGAAGAGGGGGACACTGATGTCAGGGTGTCCCTCCTCTCCCCACTCCTGTACCCTGTCTCCGCTCAGGCTATGTCTACACTGTGGCAGTTTGTCTGAAGAGGAGATGCAAATGGAGTGCTCATTTGCAAATGGAGCACTCTCATTTGCATATTCTCATCTGATCCTTTTTGCGGGAGAGATTTTTGCGATAAAAAGCCCTGTGTAGCCAGGGCCAATTGTCAGAAAAACCCTGTTTTGTGTAAGATTCCTTATTCCTCAAAAAATGAGGTTTACAGGATCTTGTGCAAAACGGGGTTTTTCCGACAAATGGCCCCGTCTACACAGGGCTTTTTATTGCAAAAACCTCTTCGATAAAAAAGGATTGGAAGATAATATGCAAATGAGAGCATGAGATTTGCAAATGAGCGCTCCATTTGCATCTCCTCTTCCGACAAACTGCCACAGTGTAGATGTAGCCACAGAGAGAAAGCGGGATGGAGGCACTTGGCAATGCAAATCTCTGTCACTCTCACGCACTGTGGCTATGTCTACACTGCCCCTCTCTTGCACAAAAATATATGCCGTTCTTCCAGAAAAAAATGCATAAGAACGGCTCTTGCACAAGAGGGGGTTTGTGCAAAAGCCTCTTGTGCAAAAACAGAGCATAATTAATTATGCAAATGATGTGCGGCTATATTCCACGCTTTGCCTCATTTGCATATATTTTTGCAGAAAAGGCTATAGTATAGACATAGCCTGTGTGTGTGTGTCTGTCATTCTCACAAACACACACTGTCCTTCCCTCACTCCTCACCTAACATGTACATGGGGGTTGTTACTACTTTTACTGCTTGCAAAGTGGGTTATTTTTAGTTTTTGACTGGTCTATGCATTTCATAACTTTCATATCTCTCTTATGCTTAAATTTAATTCTTTGAGTAGTGAGTTCTAAAATGCCTAACCTGTCATGGCTGGAGTAATTATCCCTATGGTTAATTGTGCTCCTGGCGGTGGCTGGCATGTCCCTACATGCAGCCCCTGAGAAAGTCAGAGCAGGGGCTCTCCACATATGCTGTCCTTGCCAGTGCACACCACTGCTGTAGCTCCCATTGATCAATAACAGAGAACTGTGGCAGTGCCTGTAGATGAGCGACAGCACATGGAGCCACTGTTGTATATGTCAGCTGCTTTTGGGAGTGGTGCAGGGCCAGGGCAGGAGTAGGCCTGCCTTAGCTGTTCCATCTCTGGGGCAGCTGTCTGGCCATTTGGGCTGGAAGCCCACAGCCCTGCCCCCCCCCCAGGCAAATGCCCTATCCCCTAGTCCAGCGGTTCTCAAACTTTTTGGGCTTTACATGCATAAAAATTTATGTGGAGCCCCAGCGGTCCACTGATTGTATGTGTTGTACCTATCGATGTTTCCAGTTTGTCAACCTTGCGGAGCCCCTGGAGATGTCTCGCAGAGCCCTGGGGCTCCGCGGGGCACAGTTTGAGAAACACTGCCCTAGTAGGGTGTCAGCCGGTGGTCAGGGCAGTGAGTGGTGTGTGTGTATTATACACCCGAGACTTCAACTGCTAGGACTGGGGTCCCTTAGCAGCGGGCAACCTGAAGGAGGTTGACGGGCGCCCCAAGAAGTTTACAGGGAGAGCTTATTACACCTCAGATTTTGACTGCTAGGATACACGATCCCTTCGCAGCGGGCAGCCTGGGGAGGCTGAGAGATGCCCCAACGGATCCGTCCACTGGAAGCGACACGATCCAACGCTCAAGCTCTGCCTATATCTGTCCCTTATGACCGGCTGGAGTTCTTTTTAAAATTGTGCTTGGCTCTGTTACAGCAACTGAAGGAGTCAGGTCACAGCTTAAACAGTTACTATTTTATTGTTACAGGGTAAACTTAGCTGTTAAATGCTACTACTGTGTTACAGATAACACAGCCACTACAAAGGACAGGACAGAAATTACACTAATAAGTCACTTACAGGTACCATGAAACCCTTTTGGTTCTCTGAGCTCTTATTAAATGCATGCAAAATAGACACCTAGCAGGTATATATTCTCACCCCTGCGTTCCAGACTTGGCGTGGCCAGCGTCTTTCTCTCAATCCCTCGGGAAGAAGTAGGGCGAGGTTGGGCGTCCCACAGACCTCGGGAGACAATCAATACCTGCCAGCAGGTGTAGATGATTGGAGCTCAAATGGGGTGGGCTACTAAACCCCTCTTTATACCCCTTGGGTCACGTAGCTTCTTCCTGGTTTCAAGTGGCCAATTAGGAAAAATGGCTTTGTATCCCAAGTTTCCCACGAAGGGTGCAAAGCATAATTCACACCTGGGAAAATGCAGACAATGGGCACCTCTGGTATGTGATGGGCGAAGATTCCTCTCCTGGGACAGTGCAGGCGTGTCAATTACTGGTACTAGCCATCAGGGCGACGGCGGGGGGGTGGGGGGGCGGGGCCCCGGTCGTCAGCTAGCCCATTTACTGTCTGGTTTCTGTTTATTAGAGTCAGGGACAGGCAGCACATCTGCATTCCCAGGGCATCAGAGGCTGACTGCCTTTCTCTTGCTCTCTGGGGGGGTGGGGAAACAATATGGGGTTCATGTCTGGCTACATAGGGTTGCCAGATGGTTGAAACAAAAATACCAAACACCTCCACCCCACCCCCAAAAAAAACACTGGGAAAAAATTCTGTTGAAGGGGAAAAAAAGGGGGGAGGGAGACTTATTAAGCAAAAAAAAAAATTAAAATAAAACAGCATTAAAACAGCATGTCCTCTTTAAGAGTGAGTGCAGGCATAGGAACAGGTGATAGGTTGATCACTAAGACC
The DNA here is from genome assembly GCA_032595735.1 of Pelochelys cantorii. Classification (NCBI taxonomy): domain Eukaryota; kingdom Metazoa; phylum Chordata; order Testudines; family Trionychidae; genus Pelochelys; species Pelochelys cantorii. The sequence continues at coordinate 20,837,169 of CM064344.1, forward strand.
CAGGGGAAGCATTGCTTCCCTTAATCGGCAGCCATTTTGTGCCGGCAGCCTTCCGGAAGCAGGTAAGCGTGGGGTTGGGGGGCTGGGGAGCCCGGGGGGAGCCCGGGGGGTAAGGGGGGAAGGAGGCCGGGCGCTGTGTTTGTAGGGTTGCCAGGTGCCTGGTATTTTCGCCTCCTGGCAAGGGAAAAAAATCAGAATATACTGGACATCTCAGGTGTCCAATATTCTCTGAATTTTTTTACTGGACAGGAGGTGAAAATACCAGACTGTCTGGGTGAATACCAGACACCTGGCAGCCCTCTGCCTTAGGCCACTCCAGAGCCCATCCCATCTCCCTACCTTCAGTAGGTTCCTTATCCTGCCTTCCTAATATGGGAACCTAGCTCTATTGCTGGGGTGGCTAATGTTGGTTGCCCAGCTGCTGCCTAGTTGGGTGAAGGGGACAGGACTTAAGTCCCTAACCTGGTGCTCCCCAGGCACATGCTGTAGTCTCTAGTCCATTCAAGTACCCACACTGCTACTGTACCTTCAGCGGGTCCCTTATGATGTGTCTGCTTGCTCCCAGGGAGTGCAGGGTGACAGAGGGGGCTTGAAGGTAGGCAGGTGGAGTGGGATCTCTAGTGAACTTGGGGATAGGACAGCAGCCTCTGGAGCACACGAAGGTGGGCGCAATCCCACCCCCTCTCCACCCACTCTGGCAGTGGCTGGGCAGCCAACACCGGCTTCCCTAGGGATGGACCTGGCTCCCATATTTGGAAGGAAGATAAGGAACCTGCTGAATAGAGGGCAGTGGTGTTGGCTCTTGAGTGGACCAAGGGCGAGGGCACTTGCTTGGGGAGCACAGGGTGGTGGGTTTAAGTTCCCACTCAAGCCTTCTCTCCTCCTTTCCCCCTGCCTCCAAATGAGCAGCCAGATAGGCAACATAGGCTGGCTCCTGCATTAGGAAGGCAGGATAAGGGACCCTCAGAAGGTGGGGTGGGTTCTGGAGGGGGCTAGGGCACCTGCCCAAGGAGGGCAGTGCTGAGAGTTCAAGTCCCATCCCCTGCAAGTGGCTGGACAGCTGCCCCAGGGATGGAGCAGCAGAGCCAAAGTAGGCTTATTCTTGCCCTCGTCCTGCACCGCTCCCAAAAGCAGCTGACCTGTATAGCAGCAGCTCCATGTGCTGTCCCTCATCTACAGGCACTGCCACAATTCTCTGTTATGGGAGCTACAGCAGTGGTGTGCACTGGCAAGGACAGCATATGTGGAGAGCCCCTGCTCTGACTTTCTCAGGGGCTGCATGTAGGGACATGCCAGCCACCTCCAGGAGCACAATTAACCATAGGGATAATTACTCCAGCCATGACAGGTTAGGCATTTTAGAACTCACTACTCAAAGAATTAAATTTAAGCATAAGAGAGATATGAAAGTTATGAAATGCATAGACCAGTCAAAAACTAAAAATAACCCACTTTGCAAGCAGTAAAAGTAGTAACAACCCCCATGTACGAGTTGGGTCAGAGTGAGGAAAGGACAGTGCATGTTTGTGAGAATGACAAACACACACACAGTGTGTGAGTGACAGAGATTTGCTTTGCCAAGCTCCCTCTATCCCCTTCTCTCTGTGTGGAGATGGGGTACAGGAGTGGGGGGAGGAGGGACACCCTGACATCCACACACCCCTCTTCTCCCTCCCACATCCTGGGAGCCAAGCAAGAGGCTCCTAAGGGGCAGCTCCAAGACAGAGGGCAGGAGCAGCATGACAGTAAGGGGAGGGACAACTGAAGTGCTAACACTTGATAGCTTCCTGGCCAAACCAGTCAGGATCACCTGTCAGCCGCCCCAAGATCTACTGGTAGATCCTGATCTACTGCTGGTGACCACTGCCACTCCAGAACCCACCCCACCCCTCTACCTTTAGAGGGACCCTTATCCTGCCTGCCACCCTTAGCCAGCTCCATCCCTGGGGCAGCCTGTGTTGGCTGTCCAGCCACTGCCAGGGTGGGCAGAGGAGAGGAGAGACTCAGGCACCCAACCTTGCGCTCCCGAGGCAAATACCCTTCCCCCTAGGCCACTCCAGAACCTACCCCACCTGCCTACCTTCTGGGTGTCCCCTCCCACACTCCAAACCCCTTGGTCCAAGTCCAGAGCCTGCACCCCAACCTCCTACCCTAGCCTGGTGAAAGTGAATGAGATCTGGGGAGGAAGGGGGATGGAGTGAGTAGGGTGAGGCCTCAGAGAAGGGGTAGACCAGGGGTGGGGCCTCAGAGAAGCGGGAGAAGGAAGCTGGGCAAGGGTATTTGGGTTTGAGGTAGATTTTACATTGCACTTAAATTGAAAAAGTGATCTTGTGGTTAAAAAGGTTGGAGACCACTGCATTAGAATGTGCTATTTATGCACCTTGCACAGATATCCAGTGCTTGCTTAGTTAATATTAGAACTGTGCCAACAGAAACACTAACCATTGTTTTATGTTGCCTCAGTCTGCATCTTCCAGACCTTCCTGTGGCTCAGAGGTGTAGCAAGGGTGTTATGGGCCCCTCGGGCAAAGGCAACATTTGTGTCCCCCTCCTCCTCCTGCACGAACCTGGTGCATGGCTGAGCCCAACCCTGGGAGGAGGGGGGAGCTTCTACCGTGTCGTCCCCTGCCCCCTCCAGTTTGAGGCCGGGCCCCCGCATGCACTAACCCACCGGTGGGGATGGCGGAGGGTTGGGGCTGGGGGCAGGGAGGAGGCTCCAGCCAGCGATGGCGGCCAGAGGAGGAGCAGGCGAGCTGAGGGATGACAGGGGGAGCAGAGGGAGACTAAATTGGCACCCCCCTAGCATGTCGCCCAGGGGCAACTGCTCTCCCACCACCCATCACTACACCACTGCTGTGGCTTCCACCCTCTCATAGGAATGTCCCAAATAAATCCCCGTCTGATGCAGGAAGGATGGGGTGGCCTAGACCAGAGCACTGAATGGAGATGAGTAGTGAATAGCAGGGACAGGGTAGGGTGCGGCTTATTGAACAATCATGTCCAGGTATGTTCAGTGGCAGCTAATGCAGAACCACATCAAGTATCATACAACACTTTATTTGCACTCAGGGCTTTCTTCTTTTGTAAGGTGACAAATCTTTCCAGGGTAGCCTCAGATAGTGGGGCCAAATTTACTCTGGGAGCTGGATTGCAGAGCAATTAGTGTTTGCTCTTGCAAAAATGGCTTAAAGAAGAGGATCAATTGAAGAGTAAAAAATTCTCTGAATACAGGACCAGGCTTTGATTTTGGTACTGGGGAGGGGATTTGGTGGGGTTTTTTTAAATCCTAAATTTAAGCTGATTCATTTTCTAAAGATGAAGTTGGATTCTAGCAGAAATCTTTCACTGCTGAGTTAAGATTTGTATATGTGCTTTACTTGTGGCTTTATCTGAGGTTGTTTTTCCCAGTTTTACCCTACAACTTGTGGTTGTAAAATAAATTGATCCTGTACAACAAATTTGTTCCTTAGCTTTAGACTGTGATATATTTGTTTTACTTGTAGTTGTGTCTTAAGGCCCAGATCAGTGCTTCATACTTAGAGGGCGATGCCCCCCCAAGTGTGTATAGTAATTAGACACAACTGGCATAGGATTATTTCCCTGTTTTACAGATGGTGAACTGCTGCTTTCAGAAGTTAAGGCTCTGGCCTGAGGTTACACCTGTGAACTGGACATGACTCTTCCCTTTTCCACAGCCTACTTCAGTGCCTTAACCACAGGACCTTAACCATAGGCACTGAACCTGAGAGGTTCATTCACCCCAGTTCAGTAATAACTGCAGGTTGCCATCACAGTCATTTAAAGGACTGTGTGAAATGGGTCTGATGGTCTTAATCAGGGATGGGGAAACTTTTAGGGTCAGGGATCGCTGACCCACAGAAAAATCAGTTGGAGGCCGCACACAAGTGAGAAGCAGAAACAAAAAACCCTCACCAACTGAGGTGAGACACTCCCCACATTCCCCTGGCACACCAGAGCCAGAAGATTTTGTGTGCTCCAGCTCCATGGAGGGGTGGCGGGGGAGCTGGAATGCCAGCGCTGGCTCCCCAATGCTGGGCCTGGGCCTTAGGTTCTGGCCCCTGGGCCTTAGGTTCCCCACTCTGGGTCTAAATTAGGGATGTTAAATATCGGTTAATTGAGTAGTCGATTAACCTCATGAATTCTTATCGGTTACTCGACTATTCTATAGTCCCTGGGGGTGGGGCCGGGAGCCAGTGCACACTGGCCCCACTCCCAAGGAGCCCCCCTACCGCTCTGCGCTGCTGCCTCTGAATCAGAGGCAGCAGCTTGGTGTGCGAGGTGGGAGCTGGCCCATGAGGGAGCCAGTTTGAAAACCAGCTCCCTTCACAGACTGGCTGCCTGTTACCCCGCGCTGCTGTCCAGGGTGGGGGCTGAGCTCCTGGACCTGGCGCGAGCCAGAACTGAGCCAGTTTAAATGCAGAGCCGCCGTGTGGGTAGGTCTCAGACCCAGTGCTGAGCCGGGCTGCTGGTGGTCAGCCAGCTAAAAAATGTACTGGCCGGTGGGGGTTTGTGGTAGGGGGGAGATGCATGTAGTCTACAGCATTAACCTATAAGCTTTTGCTTATTGGTTAATCGGCTACACCAGCGTTTCCCAAACTATGGGCTGCGGCCCAGTACCGGGCCGCAGCAAAAATATACCGGGCCTCAGCGTGGCTGCTGGGGTGCCGCGGCCCAGAGCCCAGGCCCGGGCTGCCCGCAGGATGCAGCCGGGAATTCCCGCCTCCCAGCTGGCCCGTGCGGTGCCGCGGCCCCGAGCCCTGGCCTGGGCTGTATGCAGGATGCAGCCGGGAGTTCCCGCCTCCCAGCTGGCCCATGCGGCGCCGCGTCCCCGAGCCCTGGCCTGGGCTGCCTGCAGAATGCAGCCGGGAGTTCCTGCCTCCCAGCTGCCCCGTGCGGCGCCGCGTCCCCGAGCCTTGGCCTGGGCTGCATGGAGGATACGGCCGGGAGTTATGGGCTCCCGGACTGCCCATGCGGCGCCATGTCCCCAAGCCCTGGTCCGGGCTGGATGGAGGATGCAGCCAGGGTTGCTGGACAGTGGTCTCCATGGGTGAGTGGCGGACTACTTCATATGGGATTTCAGTGGCTCCTCCAGGGGGTGGGCTCTCTGAGGTTGCACAGTGCTTTGGCAGTGCCGGGGAGCGCAGGCCACCTGACAAGGGCAGGGAAAGGGCTTCGTCTCCCCGGAAGCATGTGTATTTTCATGCAGCCAGGCTTGTGTCATTGGTTTTCCTGTCACGTGATACAGCAGCCTCAGCTTGTTTCTGCACAGTGGTGCACGTCCTCTTAGGTTAACTGCTTAAGCTTTCTTCATTTATTTTCAATAACATACCCTCTCATTTTCATCTTCAATATGGATAAATGGCTGAAGAATGTGACTGTAAATACAACTAAAAAATGTTTGAATGATGTGCAGCCTAGTACCAGTGTGCAGCCTAGTACCAGTGTGCAGCCTAGTACAAGTGAGAATAAGAAGATAAAAACTCCTTGGACCCGCAATTATTCTGATGCGTATTTGAAATTTGGTTTTATAAGTGCTGGTAGTGATAATCACTTGCCATTATGCCTAATCTGTCTCTCAGAACTATCCAGCGAGTGCATGAAACCATCACAACTAAAACGCCATTTGGAATGCAAACATCCAAAATGCGCAAGTAAGCCCATAGACTTTTTCATAAATAAGAGAAATGAATTAGCTTTTGCTAAAAAATAGCATGAAAAGTGCACTTTCAATGGGCTCTTCAAATGAAAACTTTGTGTTGGCGTCATATGAAGTTTCAAAAATAGCCGAGACAGGTTACCCACATACTGTTGGTGAAAGGTTAATACTTCCTACATTGAATATTATTACATCCCGTATTTATGGAGGAAAAAAGGGAAATCAGTTGGGTTCTCTGTCTTTATCCAACAATACAGTGAAACGTAGAATTGAAGAAATGGCAAAAAATATTGAAGAAACGCTCATTCATCGACTACAGAATAGTCAGTTTTTTGCATTACAAGTGGATGAAAGCACTGATATAGCTGACGCTGCCAATTTGATGTGTTTTGTTAGATATGATTATGAAAGCTCCATTCAAGAAGATCTCTTATTTTGTAAACCACTTCTAACAAGAACAATGGCTGCCGAAATTTTTAAGCTAATCAATGATTTTATTATTCAAAGCGATATTGACTGGAAAAAGTGTGTTGGACTGAGCAGGGATGGGGCTCACGCAATGGCAGGGTCTCGCACTGGGCTTGTCCCGCGGATTCGAGCTGTAGCACCTGACTGTGTATGGGTGCACTGAAGTATTCACAGAGAGGCACTAGCTGTGAAAACTATGCCATCACTTTTGAGTTCCACTCTTTAAGAATGTGTGAAGTTTATAAATTATATAAAAGCTCGTCCTTTGAATTCCAGAATCTTTACTGCTTTGTGCAACAAATTAGGAAGTGAACATGAGCATCTCTTACTACACTGTGAGATTCGATGGCTGTCGAAAGGAAACATTTTGAAATGACTCTTTGAAATGAAGGATGAAGTTTTATTGTTCTTGGAGCGACACCCTCCATCGGCAAAAGATGTTATATTTACATTTAAAGACAGGTGTCATGAGTTTGATTGGTTAACAATGGTGGCTTACTTATGTGACATATTTTGTCTTTTAAATGATTTAAGTTTGAATTTACAAGGCACTAAAATTAATATTTTCAAAGTTCACGAAAAAGTTGAGGCAACAATTAAAAAACTTCGTTTATGGGCACAGCGAGTTAACAAGAGAAACTTTAAGTCTTTTTGTACTTTAACTGAATTACAAGAAAAATATGCTGAAACTAATATCTCAGATGCTATTTCTGCAGCAATCCAAGAACACCTCTTGGGGCTAACATCAAGTTTAAATGAATATTTTCCTCCAATTGATGCCAGTAAAATGTGGATTAAGAACCCGTTTACCATTGACACCGAAAATGAAGAAATACTACAATTGAGTGCATCAGAAGAGGATTCATTAATTGAACTTTCCTGTGACTCTGCCTTAAAGAGAACTTTGATAAACTCTCCTTGATTGATTTTTGGTTGAGCTGTAGAAATGAATATTCACATTTATCTGAGAAAGCAGTCAAATTCTTAATGCCTTTTGTCACGACATATAAGTGTGAATCTAGTTTCTCATCTTTGGTTTTCTTCAAAAATAAATATAGAAATAGATTGAATGTTGAACCAGATTTGAGGATAAAACTTTCTTCTTTTGCTCCTGACAAAGTTGCTATGTGATGCAAAACAACATCACCCTTCCCATTAGTTCTCTTTTTAGTTATTTAAAAGTTATAAAGTGCACACAAATGACTTATATTCTACTCATTCAATTATAAATAAACAAACTTTACAACTGTTAAAATTCTACTGGTTAAATTGTAATTAAGATTTATGTTATGTACTGTTGTTATTGTGAATAAGTAAAACACAGTGAAAAATGTATTCATTTTTCATTCTTTTTCTTAATATGCATTTAAATTTTTGGGCTGCAAAACACAGTACTAAAAAAATGGATTCCAACTACAGTAAAAAGTTTGGGAAACCCTGGTCTAGCCAGCTTTCTATCCATCTTACAGTCCACTTATCCAATCCATATTCCCTTAACTTTCTGGCAAGAATATTGTGGGTGACAGTATCAAAAGTTTTGCTAAAGCTGGCACTGACGGCTTCAGGAGGACCAGAAGCTTATTTGCATATTCATCATTTGCATAATGAATATGCAAATATGCAAATGAATGTTACCAGTCCTCCAAAAGCTCGTGAATGGATTTACTGGTCCCCATCTCAAAAAGTTTGGGAACCCCTGGGCTACACTATTACATCCCTAGTCTAAATTCAACATTACTGGGCAGATAGTCTCAGAAGGGAGGCTGTGGGTCAAATGGGCTATGCAGAATGAACTGCACTTCCTCTCTTAGGGCCTGTCCATATCACTCCACTTTAGTTATGACAGTCACTTTTCCTGTGTAGACATGTCCTTAGGCCATATCTATTGTGCCTTTTTACTGGAGTCAGGGGGACTCAATTGCAAAGTGGTTAAAAGCCATAGCATAAATGGGACCTAATATAACTGGGATTGTTGGAAGCATTAGTCCCGTTATGGGACACAGTTAGGTCCCATCTAGACTTCTAATCATAATGGGACCATGCAGGATGTCATGCTGTAGCCACGTCCTCCTCGGGCATTTCTCCAGGGGACCCAGAGTTGGGAGACACCTCGTTACCATTTGCCCATAGAGAGAGGGAGCCATGTCTGTGTCTGCTGTGGGTCTGTTCTCCAACTCCACCAACCTCTGGCAACATAGGCACTGCCCTCCAGGCCATGCAGGCCCTGCTTTCTCCGGGCAAGGGAATGACTGGTACACCCCAGCTCCTGAGTCCTCTGAGTATCTCTCTAGAGTGCCCAGCCTGCGTTCTACCAGGGACTCTCAGAATTCACAGCCAAAGGAGCAATGCACACAGGCTTACCCCTTTGACCTCCGAATCACCACTCCGCTCAACACACACTGCTTAGAGATGTCCATAGTAAAAACAAGAAAGCTAAGTCTGCACTGCAGGCTTTTGCTGGCAAAGAGTATGCTAATGAAGCACTCATTAGCATTTGTTGCACTGTCATTTGTATATTCTCTGCTGATGCTTTTTGCGCAAGAGGTTTTTGCTCAAAATCAAGCAGTGTAGACGGGTCCGCTTTGTGCAAAAAAAACCCTTTTGCACAAGCTCTTTATGCCTCAAAAAAGTATACACATAGCCAAAGTGTATTTAACAGTGAATCAAGATTCAAGTCGTAGCAAGTAGAAGTAAGTACTGGAAACAAAGGGTTACATAAAAAATAAAACTGTAACATGCATCCTAGGACTTAGTATTGCTCAGCTGTATTTCTCAGCTAAGTGGGCTGTGATCTCTTTTTCACGAAACAAACCTCCCAGCTTGTCCCTTCGATAGAGGTTTCTGAGCGTAGCTCTGTACCGACAGCTGCAGTCCAAAAATCTATTGTTTTTGCTGGTGAACAGTACTCGCTCTTACCAGTTTATTTCTTCTTGTAAATCCCTCTCTGGAGGATTTCACAATCCCTTCATTGGCATTTAGCTCAGGCTTGACATGGGCATCCATTGGGAACTACACCAAGCTCAAGTTACAAGTAGCTGGCTAGCCAGATAAACTTCTCTTGCTTGAGTGAAACCTATGTCTCACTTTATGGTGCCCAACCCCAAGTCACAGACCTTAAGAATGTAATTTTTGGCAACTCTACTTAACTCTTCACACATTATCCAGAGGTTACAGATGCTGTGCCATGATTCCGAGGAGCAGTGTGATGCAGACTTTCAGTAGAGACCTTACCTGACACCGTGGCAAACTAAGATGTAGGTATCAGACCTAAAGGATCCCTGCCACAGTTGCCCTCTCCTAGTTGGAACCAAGTGCCCGGGTCACTGTCCTGCTCAGAGTTGTTATTTGGGGGAAGGAGGGGTGCAAAGATCCCACTCTGCTGCTCATATTCTCAGAACTGGGAAGAGCTGTAACCAGGCCCTGTTGGGCTGTGGAACTGAGCAGTGAAATCCTGACACCCAATGCAGTGCGGTTCAAGTGTATTCTCTCCATTCATAATCAAAGTGGGTGGGAGAACACAGACTCCTACACAGCAAGCAAAACCATTCCAGGCATGGCCTCCAGCCACTGACTGAAGTAAACCACTCCCGACAGAGCTGCCAGCTGGGGCATGAATGTATCTGCAGGTGGGTTTGTGGGCCTGAACTGCAAAAACTAAATGCAAACTTTCCCCACATGTGGGAGTGTTCAGAGCTGGCCTGTGGTGGGAACAATGCTTCATGGGACTGCTCATTTTGAATGGGGAGGCTCTTAATGGTGGAGAAGGCCTGGTGCTGTGGAACCAAAGGGGCAGGCTGTTTGCAGCACCCTCATTAACAAATCTTCCATACATTTGTTCTGGTTGAGTCCAGTCTGCTTTTTACTGTTAGAGTCGTGGCAGGGCCCACTGTGGGGGTAGGCACAGAGTTTGGATCTAATCAGACCTTTCCCAAAGGTTGGGGAGGAGGGTTCAGACCAGGCCCCATTTGCTGCAGGGAAGCAGGGAGAGTGCAATGGGGAACAGTAGTGGGGCTGTGCAAGTCCTGTGTGCAATAGGAGCAGGGCAATCAAGTAGCATGATAAGCACCCAGTCAAGGTCATCATCATGCTGCATTGTGGTGCCTGAGTGCTCATGATGTGGCTACTGGAGGGTGAGTTGTGCATCCAGCAGTGCAATGGGAACTGGCCACTGAGTATCCGAAAACAACTCTTTGCAGCAAGGTGGTTAGACAGAAGATCCGTAAAGTGCCAGCTGGGCTGCTAGCCAAAGTAATTGCAGCTGAGCTGATCAGAAAATAGATGCTGAGAAAACACAGAAACCTGTATCAGGATGCACAGCAGAAGAGCGTTAACTTGCATGGGCAGGAGACTGCACCATCAACCTAAGAAAGCCACTTGATTGCCCACCATGGATTTTACCAGTGGGACTCACTGCCACTAGATATCCGGGAGAAGGCAATTACCATGAATAATAATATCTACAGTTACATTAGCTAGGATTGAAACCCTCATGCTTGAAGATAGAATCCAACCACAAACTGCCTGGGGAAGAAGCTTCTGCAGGGGCAGGCTATTGTGTGGTTGTCCTTTAACGGGTTCTTCCTCACTTACCTCAGCAGCATCTGGAACTGGCTGTTGTTGGTGCCAAGATACCTGACCAGTTGGATGGTTGGCCTCATCCTCTGTGGTGCGTCCTATGTTCCTACTAGGACTGGACAGAAGGCTGTGCTGCAAAGGTCGTGTGGGGTCTGAAACTCCCCCAAGGCTCGAGTTTGTGGGGGAGTAATATTTTGGTTCAGATCCCTCTCCAGAAAGTAATGGGTGGGTGATTTTAGGAGGAGGGATAAAATCCAGCACTGTTCCATGCTCACCTTGCTTGCTGCAGCTTTGTATCAGGTTTTTATGGGGTTTTGAACACTCATGCTGGTGCTGGTCTTATGGGAAAGAAGGTACCATGTTATATTAGAGGAGGATAGCTGTTTGGAAAGGGATGCATCAGGATTTTCCCTCTCTCGGGAAGAGGGAAAAAGCTCTGACCTTCCAAATGTAGCTGCCACACATGCCAAGCTTTTCCAGGATGCTCTGTTGCTCCAATTCCCAGAGCTAGACAGGAAGGCGGAATGTGCTGAGAAGTCAACAGCATATTTGAGGTGCTTGGATACTACCACAGAGAGGGACATGGTGTTAGAACCTAGAGAGATAAATATTCCTTGGCCATGGCAGGCAGAGGAAGACCATACTGTGTGGAAGGGAGGTTTCCTCTGATGCCTATGATTTAAGTATAAGTGAGTATCACCATCTACTGGGAGTGCTAGGTAATGCAGTCCCTGTACCACCCCTGCATCACATGTTCTGTGATTAGTTAAGATTCAGTTCACTGACATTTCATCAATTCTTGGGGCTCAAAAAGAGGGTGTTTCATGCCAGTGGGGATACAGAGTTTTAAATAAAGGTGGCACTGAGGGAGGATGGTAGCTGGTTGTCTGAACTCTGAGCTGTGCACCACAATCTCACACATCTAAGGGATAATTGTAACCATCCCATTAAGTTTCACTTCAAGCTTGTTAAAAATGTGAACTGATAGCACACATTCCCACAGCAGTGGGTCCGATTCCCTCTTCTTCTGGATTAGGAGAGTCATTCTTACGGATCTGATTATGGGATCTGATCAAGGCCCTACAAGGAGCACATGCTCAGGAGCTCTGGAATTCTAACTCCAGCTCAGAAAAATCTCCAAAGGTGGCTACTGATTTTGGGTATCTCCATTTTTTTGCAGGTGGGTTGGCAATTTGCTTAGTGTTTACAGGTATCCAGCAGTGACAGCTCTCACTGCAGTTTATGGGAACTAGGGATCCACAGCTCCTCAGAAATTTGGGCTTGGGTGTCTCTAAAAATTAATGGACACTTAAAAAAACATGGGCCTTGGTGTCCACTGTCCTTTAGTGTATCAATTGGTCAAGCCCAGACATATGCTACCTACTGGCATTGTAGCAAACTCATCATTCCTAGTTAAGTTAGTGCCTTTCATCCTCAGGCTTCTCCAATGCTTGACTGGAGTGACTGGAGCTTTAAGTATTTGGTACCTGCATTTTGAGGTCTGCAGAATTCTGGGAGGGCTGAGTTCAAAAGACTTGATGGAGGGCACATGTCAAAGCTGGTATTTGAGTCTTGCCCCAAGAATGGAGCAGGATAGTTGCAACTGGTAAGTAAGAACATATCCACTGGGCAAGCTTCACTCCTATTTTCATTGTGTTCCCTTCATGTTGTTCTCATCCCATTTAAGTCATGTTGTGAATTCAAAGGGCGTGAGTAATATACTTGGCTCTGGAGATAGAACACGTAATGATGCAGTGGATCTGCCACTACAATGCAGCCTCTGTTTAACAATGCCCTGCGACGTTACAAAAGAGTTCCCTAGGACCAGAAGTGAAGAATTAAGTTAAATAAGGGAGGGAATTTAGGTCTACAGGATGTAATTAGTTTCAATGGACATCAGGCAGGACACAAAGGCTATCCCCTTTAATTATGGGAAGTGTGGTGGTATCAATGTATAATAGCATAATGAATGAGACACAGAAGCTTAGAACCACCAACTCAGCCTAGGGTGTAGGTTAAGAACTGACCCAGAGGAAAGCATGTCACCAATTGACAGTTCCCTGTAACAAGAGGGAATTGCTTGGATGTCTCCCAACCAAGTCCAGGCCTGGCCTTCAGATCTGGGTGGCTCAGAGCACAAGGCAGTATGATGTGCAATAGGCCCAATGATGCAGGAGTAATGCATATAGCCTGCACCATCCTCGCACTCAGCCTTTAGAAGCCTCATGCATCTGGTGTATTGGCTTTGTCCTTGTACAGCTACTGTGTGATTTCCCATGCCCACAGCATCTTGGCAGCTGTTCTTAATTCCATGCACCATCTGGCAGGTCTTTCCAGGACAACATGTGAAATCTGGTCCCCTGCTTTCTATAAAATCTATGCAGTATCCCATATCCCTTGGGGCTTATTCTCCAAGTACAGTGTTTGCTGGAGTCCCTATAGTTCTTCTGCTTTCTCTATCACTGTATAGTAACAACATAAGACTCTTTATCCTCCTACCCCCCATTTTATCTGTTGCTATTCCCATGTCATCTCAATGGCATTTTTCACACCCCTGATGTTTTTTCTAGGTAATATACGTATGGGATTTCTCTCTTCTTATTTTGCCTTGAACAGCAGAGGGCAGACTGAGACTACTTTGGTTCTAGGTTGGAGTAGCAGAACAGATTATTTACTGAATGGGGAAAGCAGAGCCCTGAATGTAGGCCCAATGTCCAAGCTTTATACTATAGCGATATAAATGCCTCCATGTGATATAAATAGGTATACAGCCTATGGCAAGTCTGATATTGCAGCATCTCCATCTTGCAGGCTTTTGTCCAAAAATCTCCTACCTTTAGGGCTAAAAGACTTAGGAGCAATGGAGATGGGTAATGAGACTATCAGGTTTTAGAGCAGGGATGGGGAATCTTTTTTGAGTCAGGGGGGCTGCACAAAAGTGAGAAGCAAAAAAAACAACCAAACAAAAAAACCCCCAAATCCTCACTGACATGACCCCTGACTGAGAAGGGGAGAGAAACTCCTCACATTCCCCTCACGCACCAGAGCTGGGGTGGGCCCAGGCTAGCAGATTTTGTGTGCTCCAGCCCCATGGGCAGATGGCGGGGAAGAAGATCTGAAGTGCCAGCGCAAACTCCCCATTGCTGGGGGAGGAGCCCTGAGCCTCAGGGGCTGGATCCAGGCAAGCCAGGAGCCGCATCTATCCCCCAGGCCTTATGTTCCCCACCCCTGTTTTAGAGTTTGTCTGCACTTATAATTATTTAGGAGTTGTTATTTTGGTAGATGTTCAGGTATACACAAACCTTTAGAGTCAGACATTTGGCCCTGCAAATCCATGGTTATCCGCTTTGTATCTGTGGGTATCTGGATCCTGCAGATGTGGATGCGAGTCATTTTTGCAGATGTGGATACCAATTTTATATCCACACAGGGCTCTGCTTACAGTAGTTGAAGACCTCCCCCTCCCCCAATAAAAGTTTAATAACAAGTCCCTTTGAGAAACAGAGACAAAAGGATTTTGAAATCATTTGAAATTTCCCCAGGAAGTGGGATAAACTGATTGTCCCAGTTCCTGGCCCCAGATTCTCTTTGTTTTCTGTTTTCAAGTGGGTTCTGTGCAGAGAACCTGAAAGACTGAAATCAGCTGTTTCTCCACAGAGTACGCACAGCCCTGGACAGTGACAGAGCAAGTCCCCCCCCCCCCCCACACACACACTTTTGTTTCATTTTCTGACCCTTGTAGCGCAGGGGTCTCTTTGAGGGAGGGCAGGGGAGTTTAGTCCCCATGACCCCCTCAGTTCTTGTCTGCCATTTAGTGCCAGCTGGAGTGATAGTCTGTCCTTAATTCCTGCCATTCCCTGGGCCTCTGAGTGCCAGTGTTAACAGTGAATCTCTTGGCTACCCTAGTGTGTGTCACCACACTATTCCTGCTGAAACTTTCTCTTGCAGTGTCTGCAGCAGGTCCATGGCCCAACGTACACCCTGCCTACCTTCCGCTGGCAGGCTTCCTGGCCTTGATCTCCAGCGGAGGTGCATTTCTGACTCCAGCGGAGGTCAGAGGGAGCTGTGAGTGCTCAGCACCTCTGAGAGGCAGATCTGTTGGCCTGATCTTCCCACCCTGCGACATGAGAGACTCCAGTGGGGTTTTCTGGTGTAACATGCTAGCCCCTTGATGCCTGAGTTCAACTTTTGACTGATGGCCTATCTGAGCTGGAGAACGGGCCGTTGGCTTCAAAAAGGGGCTGCTGGCTGGAGGGAGCTAGGGGGGAATTGGTGAGGAGAGAACAGCACCATTTTTGAGAATGTATGTGGAGTTCTTTGAGCCCAGAGCGCCAGCATGTGATCTCTGCCTAGCATGCTGATCTGTATTGTTTCATTTGGGGGATAACTGGGTCTTGCCTCAGTGCAGGAGGCAGGATCTGGTCACTTCCCAAAGTCCCTTCCGGCCCTACGTTTCTATGATCCTTTCCTTGTGCTCCCCTCCATCTGTTCCATTCCCCTGCTGTCCCTTGGCCTTTACTGAGATTGGACACTCTTTGGAGCAAGCCCCACCTCCCAGTTTTGTTTGTGTCCAGCCCTTTGCAAGGAGTCCCCTGAGCCATGACTGGGAACTGCCACCACAGCAGCAGGAGAACAAGGGGCTTTCGCATCCAAGCATCACTGCAGCAGGAAAGTCGACCATCAGATCTGCATTTCCACAGGGATGTTTTGGAAACACGGTTAGAACCCCGGCTTGTGCTCTGGGTTTTCATCCAGGCTCTGACGCTGCCCTTGCACAAGCCCCACATGTGCTCCGTGCTTCATTTCCCCCGCCCATAAAAAGGGGATAGCAATACCGACCAAGCTCAGCTCAGTGCTTATCTTCTTGTACTTCAACCCCATTCAACCCACAGTATCTAGGGCAGGGTTTCCCAACCTATGGGTTGGGACCCAAATATGGGTCGCCATTACATTTCAAAAGGGTCGCCAAGTGTCTCCCCAGGTGGCTCTACCCCCTCTTCTCCCCCCGTTTTTGAATTGCCTTGAGTCACCAAGTCTTCCTGAATTGTCAGAATGGGTCCCCATCTGGAAAAGGTTGGGAACCACTGATCTAGGGCCTCTGCAGCGAATCAAGAGACACATGTGAATGGGTTACCCAGGGAGGTGTTGGAATCTCTGTCCCTAGAGGTTTTCAAGTCCCAGCTTGACAAAGCCCTGGCTGGGATGATTTAGTTGGGGTTGGTCCTGCTTTGGGGATGGGGTTGGACTTGATGGCTCCTGAGGTCTCTTCCAGCCCTAGGATTCTATGTTGCCAAGGAAAGGACTTGCCGTTTCACCCCTCCCTTCAGTCACTCACTGTCCTCAATGAGCTGATTTTGATGGCTGACTTCCCAGAGACAGGTGAGAGATCTAATCAAATCCAGTCTCATGTGAATGCATGTCTCACGGTAGTGTTTGAAGGCGCTCACTACGGGCCCATGCACCTTTGCAAAAAGATGGGTCTTGCACCTTGCCCCAAAACTGGGATAACCCCTTCTCCTGGAGTGGGGAATTCCACTGCTGGGGAGGTCCCCTGAGAAGCCCCTCGACCTCTGAGAGCTTTGCTGTGGAGATCAGCAGCCATGTAATCTGTGGTGACTATCGAGATGCTCAGCAAGCGCTCTTTGGCTGGAAGGCCAGCCCAGAGCACCGTGAGACATTTCTCCCTGCAGCTTTCTGGGTAACTTATTTTTAGCCTCCCTCTTGTTCTGTGGAAAGAAATCATTAAAAATAAAGCGGGCTGGTGGGATCTTTTTTTGTTTTATTGCTTTCCCAAAGGATAAACATTTGCGAGAGCCCTGGGAGTATTTAGTTAAATGGGAAAAGGCCAAGGGGCTGGGAGGCAGCACGACACCTTTGGCACATTTTGTGGGAGGATAGTTTAGATTTGCTGGGTTTCATTCCCATAACAATTGCCCGGTAAGAGGCTGAAGCTATAAATAGCATCCCCCCACCGCGCCCTGGGTCTGCTCATTGGAGCTGCCGGGTCCCCATAGGACTGGAATCCGAAAGGCACATTCATAGGATCAGGGGAAGGCGATTAGCGCTGGCGGAGTCAGGCAGACAGGGCTGGTTGTCTGGGGGAGGGCTTGGCCAGACTCACTCTGATGCAGACCAGCTAGGGGTATAGACTCTTGGCTTGTGAATGCGAAAGCAGGAAACCTCAACTGCTTCCCATTAGCTCGATGAGGAATGGGGGGAGGATGTGAAATGCTGCAAAAGGGTCAGAGGGTCACAGGTGGGGGTCACCGGAAACCATTTGCAGCAATAGCTCCTCTTCCAAATGCCAAAGGAGCCTTCTTGTGACACGCAGGAGAGTGTGCAGTGTGGGGAGGCTGTGTGGGTGGGCAGGGGACAGCCAAGGGACAGGGGGATCCTAACTGAGGTCTCAAAGCCAGCCCCAAGCTCTGGTGATACTATTGACAGGGACAGCTGAGGAGGTGGCAAGCTGAGCCCCTTGGCTGGAGCAGGATGCTCTCCTTTCTTGCTCTGCATCCACCCCTCTGGCCATCATCATGGGTATGTCTACACTGCGGCACTAGCTCAAAATAAGCTACACAATTTGAGCTACACAAACTGTGTGGCTTATTTCGAGCTTATTTCAAGATAGTCTATTTTGAAATTTGGCACTATCTATACAGTGCCAAATTTCGGAATAGAGCGCTGTTCCAACAAGTCCCTTAATCCTTGTGGAATGAGGTTTACCAGGATATCGGAATAGCACGCCTGTTGCATTTTGAAATAACGGGCATGCTGTTAAGATGCAGAAAACGTTATTTTGGGATACCGGATGTATCCTGAAATAGCGCTGCTGTCTAGACGTACCCATGGGTACAGCACTGGTGAGTTCTGAAGGCCCCAGGTGGAGCTGTTGAGCACTGTAAATGTTGTGTGTGTGGGGGGGGGCGGTTTATATATGGAAAGGTGGGGGGAGTGAATATGGGCTGGAAAGAGCTTAGGGCACTTCCTCCATGAGTAAAAGTACTATCCCAGTGGTTCTGGGGTAGCCAGTTTGTAGCAGGCTGATTCCATGTGCTTGCAGGATTTCACTTTAGGGCCCTTGGCAAGAAGTGTCACTGTGCCGGGCAGTTATGTGTCTCCTGCTGTCCCACCCACCCAAACCTTAAAAGCTGTGTTTTCACCTGCCCAGTGTGCTCTGCTGTTGTGTGTGGGGGACTGGGAAAAGTCCTCCCCAATCTAAGCAGACACTGGCGGGGCCAGCCCTTCACAACAAGACTCTGCCGTTGACTCATTTTGTGTCCTCATGCCATTTCAACTTCCCTGCCTCCATTTCCTCTGCAAAGCGAGGCTAATGGGGCCATGACGTGTGGGGCCGGCTCGGTGGGATTAAGATCCGTTTGGGGCAGCGAGCCGTTAAGGCCTGCACAGATCGTGGAACAGGCGATGTGCGGAGTGTGATGATGAAACTGGGGGGAGCTCTGTTCTCCACCCACTCTGAATCTGGCCTGTGCTAGCGAAGGAGGCAAGGCTGAGAGAGGGAGACGAAAAGCCCTCTGGACTTGCAGAGGCGCCTTGTGTAAATATCATGTGCTGCCCCCGGGTGCTTCAGCAGTTCCTTTGCCAGCTGTCTGTGCTCAGATGAAAAATGGGATTTTGCCTGACAGATGGCTGCAGGTAAACATTGTAATCAAGGTGCTAATGAGAACGCTTCAGGGCTCTCACAGCTCTTTAGACCTCGGAAGCAGACAAGCGTGTTGAGAAAGGCCACTGACACTTTCTGGAATATATAAGCGTGCAGTCGATCTGCTGAGACAATGACTAGCCTAAGGCCAGTGGCATGATGATGTGCATGTCAAACTGAGATCGCCATGCATCCGGGGGAGAAGCATGCCACGAAGGCTGGCGCCCCTTGTTACGTGCCTTCCACCTTCCTGCTACATTTCAAAGGGCCTCTTCCCTCCGCAGCAGGGCTGGGCTGGGAGCTGGGGCCTGTTTTCTTGCCTTTCCTTCCCCTCTCATTCTGTAGGGATCTGGGGCTCTCCCGTTGGCATTGGGTGTAGAGTGAATGGTCAGAGGCTGCAGTGAATACCTGGACTGAGTGTTGGAAGAGGAGGATTAAGCTAGCAGGGTTGGAAAGGAAGGATGGTCCAGTGGCAGGGTGGCAGGCTAGAACCCAGCAGAAATGGGCTCACATTCCTGCTCTTGTTTCTTTGACAAGTCCCCCAGGCCCGGCTCCTCAGAGGTATGAGGCACCCATTACTTTTCCCATTAATTTCAACCGGCATTGGACACCAGCACCTTAGTGTCTGGTCTTAGGCTCCATTCCCCAGCTACACAATCGGGCACTACAATGCCTCACAGGGCACATACAGCAAAGGTTGGGGAGAGCTCAGATGCTATAGTCATGGAGGTCAGATGGAAACCAGAGGTTTTACTCTCATCACACTGGTATAATTCTACCAGACTCCGTGGAAACAGAGGGCAGGATCTTGGGCAGGACTTTTGATTGGTATCCCAACATGTATCCCAGCATGGGGGAAGCGTCAATCCAAGGATTACGCTAGGTCTGTATTTAGCCCAAGCCACAGAATGGGTTTTGGAGAGACACCCCCTGCACTGCTTTGGGATCTAGCATGATTGCCAAAAGCGGTCAGCATAATTGCTCCAAGGTGAATGGCTTGACTGGGGTTGGGGTTGGGCTATTGTCACTACCTCTGATTCAAAGTGTGACAATAGCCATATGTACAGTGGGAAAGGTGCCATGTTGGAAAACATGTTAGCGGACACATTTTAACTAGCATGATGTTGAGCATGATTTTGTCCTGGAAGGTTTTAAAATGTGTTAGCTGGTTAGAGTCACTGTAGGTTTGACCAACCCCTACGCAAGCCAAACTCCAGGGTTAGCATTAAGTGCTAGGTGTTTTTAACATCAGGTTAGTTAACATTTTCAAACATGGCACATTGTGAGCATCATCTTGGACTGGGTCTGACTTATATAGAGCTTTGTAACAGTTTTGCTTGGGGTTGAAGCTTGCACTCCATGCTCTTGTCTGCTTCTGGGTCCCAAGCAGTCAGCGTGTAATGTTCTGGGGTCAGGCAGGTCAAAGGGCAGTCTGTATCCGAGGTCAGAGTTCATGCAAGAGGTTCCAGTAGCCAAGAGATCCAATCCAAGGGAAAGTTTCTGCAAGGCAACTGGTGGGGCTGGGTGGAGCAGCAAGGCCAGGTCAAACAAGCAATGGCCAGAGAGAAAGCAGGAATTTTATGTACGGATAACCAGGCCTGCTGACAGGGGGAGGAGATGCAAAGGGGGCAGTTACCCCAGTGATTCCCCAGCATCCAGCATCCTGGGCCCTTTAAATCACCTTCGGAGCACTGCACAACGTGCTCTAGGTGGCTCTGGGAGCTGACTGGAGAGGCACGGTGCAGCACACTCCAGGCGGCATTGTGGAATGTCTGTCTCCCAGTCCCGCCCTTCTTCTCAAGGCCCCACCCCTTCTGGGACTGTAGAGCCCCCCACACAATGCCCAGTGTCCCACCAGCAATTCTGTCTCCCCCCACCCAGTCACTAGCCAGTAAAGATGAAAACCATGTGGCCAATCAGGAAGCAGGTTGCAGAGCTAAGGAAGATGGCCCAGCCAAGTGTGTGTCTTCTCTGATCAGCTGGGGCGGTACAATGTGATGGCCAAGGCTGCTTCCTTAGCTCAGGGGACCTAGGTTTGAGACTGGGAGGGGTTCAAGACCAAGCTCCTGACACAATGTAGTTAGAGACTCTTATAGTTCATCTCACCGTCCCCCTCCTGACATGGATTAATGACCCACCCTATGCTGGCTGGAGGGTGGGTATGAAAAAACGTACCATTGCACAAAGGGGCAAGGTGAAGCTTGGGGTGGCAATCAGGGGGGCTGGAACAATTTGTATAGTGGGGGTATGAGGAGCCATTGAACTGCAAACTTTCTATATGATGGAAACCACTTCAGGCCAGGGGGTGCAGCAGCACCTATGGTGGCAATTGGAGAAGATTATCATTTGGAAAATTCCTAGACATGAATAATGGGGGAAGTACTGGGGTGAGGTGAGGGCAGTGTCTCCGGAACATGGTTGGTGGGAAGCTCTGATGGGGGCAGAGTTAAGATTATTGTAAATAATTAGGGCTAATCAAAAACCAGAGGGGTTGAAAAGAATGGTGAACATTTTGTCTAAAAAATCCTGGTTTTGTTGTTGAAATGTCTAAATTCAAAATGTTTCCCTTTGTTCTATCATTGATCAAAACCAGGGGTAACTCAGTTAAAAATGTGATTGGCTTTTTTCTCTTTTTTTTTTGGTCAAAATTTGAAGAAACTTCAATACTAGAAAACCTGTAACCTGCTCAAAGAATAACACTGCAGGCAGGAATGAGAACATACCGACTGGGGGCTCTGATTTCTCACTTTCCCTATTGCTTTTGCCATAGTACGGACTAACCATGGCTGAAGGTAGGCATGGGTCCTGTTAAAAGACCACAGCAGAACTCAGTGGGAGGTAGAGTTAAGATCTACATCTGTTCCTTTCTGCACCAGTTTCTTTCTTCTTCTCGGCTTTAGAAGCCAGCGCCCAGGAGCCAGGCATGCCTGCTGTAGGTAGGCAGCTGGAGACAGCAATTCTTTCATTCAGCCACATCCTTCTGTTGTTGATTGACCGCCCTGCCCCCTCCACCCGCATCAATGCTGTGGCCTCCTGACAGCCGATTATCCCTGGCTGTCGCTCTGGGAGCAGCGCGAAGGTGAGGGGAGAGGGGTAGCAGCACAATCAAGCTGGGTCAACAGAGGATTAATTACATTTTTGGCACTTTGCAGTGGTGTCACATCAACACAGAAAAATCAAGGAATTTTCTCCTTTGCCCAGCATGTCGGGAATAGCAATTAGCATCATAAAGGGCTGATTAGAAAAACAGCCCAGAATAACCAGCTTCTACCTTTTTCAACATAGTTTTATCTGGTCAAGCCTACAGCTTAGCCAGCCTGTAGTAAAATGTGACATTTATCACCATCAGCTCTCACCCCTTAAAAAGGTGACATGCCAGTCATTTTCTCACTGGTATAAACAGCTGTCTCAGAAAGCAGCCAGCTCATCACAAAAGACATTGCTTCCAGAATCCATTCTGCTCCCTCATGACCTGGCTAGTGTGGCTGTGTGACACTGCCCCAGGCCCTATCTGGTGGTATCACAACTGTGTGTCACAGACCCTGTATTGCTAGGAACTAATGAGATTCCTGTGGGGTTTGAAGGGGCCCATACTCAAATGGCTGAGGCCAGGCTGGATTCCTAATCTCAATGAAGACAACAGGGCAAGTTTTAGCCCCTGATTAGGGCCTATAATGGCAGGATGGTTTTACTTACCAGTTATGGGAGAGGGAGGGAGGTTGTTGGCCAGCCCCCCAGGCCAGGAAGGACTGCCACCAGGCCCAAAGGCTCTCTCAGGCCCTTTCCTCAGAGCTCAGGCCACTAATTAAAACAAAACCTCACAAAGTAACACAAAACTATTCCCCAGACCAGCCCAGACTATACGAGACTTTCCCCTCCCTCTACTCCTCACACATCTCACTCCTGCTCCCAACCGTTCTCTTTCAGCTCTTCCTAGAAAACATGTGACCCCTTCCCTGCTGGGTCTGGTAGTTACAAAGGGCTGTCAGAGCCCAACCCCATGACAATCTGAGGCAGAACACCCTGTTAAAAGGTGTTTAGTACAAAGTGGAACCCAGATCGGCCAAATCTTGTGTCTTCTTGCCTGGATTCCTTGATCTCCCACCCCAGTTGCTCCCAAAATGCATTGCCCCCCACCTCAGCCCAGCCCTTCAATGGGCTACTGGACTTTTATGTGTGTGAGGGCCACAGTCTGGCTTTTGGTTTCTTACCAGCCCTTACTGGGTCCCCTCTGATACCAGGCCTGTCGTGGAAGGATCTAGCCTGAATTAAGCCCTGCTTGTACATTCCTCTCCTTCCCGCTGCCTAGGTGATAGCAGTTCCTGGGCATTCCAAGAGCTGCCAGCTCTTGTGAGATTTGGTGTTTTTGTAAAATCCTAACTTCTGGAGTCATGTTATTACACGGGAATCTTGGATTTCATTAAAAAACCACCTTTCTAGCCCTCAAAACCAAAAAGAAACCCCACACACCAGAATGAAAATAAAAAGAACCCAGCACTGATTGGTTTTGGATGTCTCATGCCTTTTTGCCACTCTCGTGATTTTTGAGGGCAGGCTCCTATTTTCAAATGCTTGACGTTGGATGTGCTGTATTGAGCTCTGACAGACACAAGGCAGTGACACTTTATAACAAGGAACAAATGCAGTAGCCTCCCCAGGAATTGAAATTAGGGGGGGTGTTTGAATTTACAAGGGGGCGTGCCAGGGCCGATGAGGGGTGAGACCGTGAGGGTGGAGGTGGGCTGTATGGCACCATAATTCACAAAACTGGAGGGGGGGGGTTGGGGAAATTCAGGGTGGGTATACACACCCATTGGGGGGGTGTAGTGAAATCCCTGAACAAATGGATAAAGATAAAATAAAACCACAAGGCAGGGTACTGGGCGCAAACACATGGCACTTCACAGGCAAGTCAAAGAACAGAGGATTTTGCAGTTTAGAAAAGGACTTGGAAGAATTTGATCTGGCTAAGTAGATAATGTGGTGGCAGTAGCTATGGAACAATGGTTGTGTTTACACTTAAAGCTGGGGTGTGATTCTCAGCAGAAGCCGAACAGAGTTATACCTCTTCTTGAGCTAGCATGCTTACAACTATAGCAAAGCCACAGGAGTGCAAGTGGTGGGGTGAGGTAGCTGCCCCTAGTAGGTACCCATGGGATCTGTGTGGGCTTATATTCAGCGTGATTAGTCCATGCTGCTGCTGCCACAGCCCAAGCTATTGCAGCTGTGCTGCTGAGAGCTAGTGCACGTGTATGTGAACTGGGAATCATGCCCCATAGTGTAGATGTATCCAATGTTGTTTCCCCTTAATCTAAAATAAAACAATGTAGCCTGAAAGTATATGGCTGTTCTTTATGTAAAGTCAATCTTTCCTTCTACCAATCAATCAATCAATAAATAAATAATAAACAGAAGAAGATGAGAGAAAATATTCATATTTACTAAAATGTACCAAAAAAAGAAAGTTAATTATTTTAAATTATATCTAAATTCTAATAAGCATGTTTAGATTAATTAAAAATCACTATTATTCAGCTTAAAAATAAAATATTGGTACATTCATACCATAGAATATGATCGTGGTTTTATTTCTGAATCTGTTTTGAATCTCAGCTGCTAAAATCATTAATTTTTGGAATAACTAGTACTGTTTTTGTCTACTTCCCACTATACAAACACTTTAGTAAATCATTTGAAAAAACCTTAGAAATAAAAAAAAATTTCTTTCTGAGTTTCACCAAAGGTAAACATCAAATCCTTCCAAGCCTAATCATAAGGAAAAAAATTACAACATGAAAATGCTGTATCATCTGGGTTGGATTCTGCTTTATGCTAATCCAATATAAATCAGAGAAATTGATTTAGCAATTGATTAAGTATGTCAGAATTAGGTCCACTGGTAAGAGTTGAGATCTAGGCCAGGTTCACGGTGAACAGCTGTATTACATGGATGTTGCTAGACTGGATCATGCATTCTATTTATGAAGACACAGTCCTGAAAACACTGGTAATGGTCATGAATAACTTTTGTATGTGAATACGTAGGAGTGTAAAGTGACTTACACACGTAAGTATTTCTAGGATAAGAGTTCTGAAGTCTCAGGGTCTTTCCCATTCTTCAAGGCTGGAATTTTGTTTTAAAAGAACTTGTGTTACTTAATGTAATGAACCTTGCAGAGCAGATGGCGTCTTAATTCTCCGGAACTGTAGAAGGTCTCATGAAACTCAGATGATCTCATTCTGCTAATGGTCATATCAGGAAATTGAAGCTATTTTTTTTCCCAGGCACAGTGCAAGTGATTTGAAATGGACTGTCTGTAGTCAGGGGAGTGCTGGTGCATGTGTATAACATTTTTGGTCTGGTTATAGGAATCCCCAGAGGTTCTCCCACATTCTAATATACATCTACTGAATAATCACTTTCAGTGAGACAGATGCAATTCTCCTGGGCACAGTTATAGTTCAATGCAAACTGCTCTTCACGGACAGTGGTGTTTCAGGCTGGCAGTGAAGGTTCTGTCATCTTGCTGCTGCTGCTGCTGCCGACGCTCCTGCTGCCGCCCCAGGGGGCTCCTGAAAAACCAGAGTATATGTCTGGCTAGTTCATTTCCCCTTAAATATTGTCAGTAACACCCTCTCCCTCCTGGTGTAAAGGCTAAATCTTCCATCCTGAAGAGCCATCTCGGTAGGGGAAGCAGAAAAGCACCAATGCGCTCAACTTCTCTTCTGCTTGCAATGTCCACGCTGCTGCCGGGGACCCCTAGAGAGGCACTGCTCCAGCAAGGGCACCCAGCCAGTGCCCATTCCTTAGCTAACCCCATGCCTGGCATGAGTTGGTTCACAGTGGCTCATCCCAGTGCCAAACACTCCAAGTGAGAGGGTGCTCAGATGTGATATTTAAGTTTTGGCTCAGTCTGTACCCTAAATAAAGCCAGGAATCTTTACTCTCTGTATCCCTCACACTGTCCAATGGAACCATTCACAATTATGGATGGGGGCTGAATTATGCTTGGTGTTTTATCAACACAGATCTGGAGGAACTGCAGCAGAGCCAATCCAGAACTACACCAGTGCAAGTGACAGTAACATTAAACTCTGGTTGGGCTCCTAGGTAGAGGTGGTCCTGTGCTGCACAGTTTTGAGCTACATTTTCATCACAATGTTTTGGTTTGGCTCATAATAATAGCTGCCAAATTTGGATCTGTTCTGGCCTAGGCATGTTCAGCCCTGGTAGTGTCCCACTGGACAGGACACAATATAGCCCCTGGGACCAACATCTTCTGAAGTCCAACTTTGGCAGCCAGGCCTGGAAGCACCCTCAGGCAAACATTACTCTGGAAAACATGGACTCAGATGACCTGCCTGAGGTCTTGTCGTTAATTGGTGGCAGAGTCAGGAATAGAACCCAGGTATCCTGACTCTGGGTCTGGCCTGGATGAAACAATATACACTCAGTGTGCTTGCATAGGGTCCCCAATCTGAGGGGGCCACCAACCAGGAATGAGCCTACGGTTGCCACCTGAGTGTTTTTAAACCAGCCTGGCTGAGTTTTCTCCTTTGTTGCCAGCAGAGCTGGATTACGACATGCTAAGGCCCTAAGGTATGTCAAGATTAAGAGGCCAGGAGGGAGTCTAGATTCTAGGGTCCCTAAGGAAGTTGAAGGCCCCCCAGTTCCCACACTGCACAGGGCCCCTAGGTGCTTTTGTGCAGCCCTTCTCTTTGTTGTCTACTCTAACCAGGAGCCGAGACGTTGGCTGACACAAGTCAGAGTGGAGCCCAAGTTGCGCTGTTCTGGTCTGGTTCCCAATCGCTCGACATCAGAGTGCTCAGATGTGGCATTTGAGTTCTGGCCCAATCTGTACGCTAAATAAAGCCAATAACTCCCCTCTCTGCACCCTCACACTGCCTCTCTGAAGCCCAGGGAAGCTTGGTTATGGCAGGGGCTGAATTCGGCTTGGTGTTTACCAATACAGATGGGGAGTAACACCACTGGCTGCAGCAGAGCTAGTCCAGAGCTACCGCCGTGCCAGTGGGAGTAACTGGAACCCCCAGGCTGCACAGAGCATTGTCTGTGCCAAGCCACGAGGCCAGGGGAGCTGGCCAATTGAGCCATTAGATGGAGTATGTGTTCCTCAGTGCTTGATGCATTCCTTTACTGGGGCAAGTGGGCCTGATGGATTTATTATTAACCAGACCATACAAGCTGAATATTTCTTTTATGTGGGAGGGGGGACTCTGATCCTTCACACCAATCTGAGAGCTTCAAGCTGGTGATTGTATTATATTGAGAGACACCAGAGCCCCTGTGGGACCATTGACAGGGCTTGTACATAGTGGAGAAATGGAATTTTACACATTTCATCTCTCCTGTGAAACTAGCAGCCTGGCCATTACTGTGTCACTGGGTGGGGGTACAACCAAAAGAGAACCCCCCTTTCCTTCCCTGTGTTTTCTCCCCCCTCTGTGTGAGCATTTGAAAATGTGGGAGGAGAAGAGGAACCTGGCTGCAAATTAGCCCTGAAGAATTTTTCAATTTCAGATGTGTACTTCCACCCCCACCCCTGTTATTTAATCTCTTTGCTGCCAAACTCCAGAGAATTAATCTTGGTCTGGGCTGACAGAGTTTACATTATGTGCTGCTCAGATAAACCATATCACCCAGTGCAGCTGAAGAGACAGGGAATAGATGGACTCCTGATTAACATGGCTGGGAAGGATTCTCTCTCTTTCTCTCTCTCTCTCTCAGGGGGAAATAGGGCCAGATGCTCTGGGTAAGTCAGCACAGCTCCAATAAAATCAATTGCATTGTCCATTTTATGCCAGCTTGGGGTCTGAAATCAGTGGGAGTTAGGCACCTTTGAGGAGCAGGGCCCTGGCCCATAAAATATAGTGGAATTTAAGCAGAATTAATTGCTGCACGATGCTGCGAAAGATAGAGGGGAAAGAGCAGGCAAGGAAGCTCTTTGGGACAGGGGCTGTCTTTCTGTTCTGTGTTTGTACAGTGCCTTGTGCCATGAGGGCCTGACTCAATACACATAAAGGGGGAGGAGAAGCTAAGGGGACAGAGTTCCTGTGAAGGTGCAGGATTTCTCTTTTTTGCCTTAATAACAAAAAATTAATTCTCTATACGTTTGTATTCTGTGGCATGTTCACTGGGGTGCAGAGAGATGAAATTTGCACAGTGATTCTGGGCCTTTGCTAGAATCCCAAATCAATGACACTGTGGAGAGGGCTAGCTTTGCTGGGATCTGCTCTGATTTGCAGTGATGTGCCAGGTTGAGGACTGGATGGGCACTGGCACTCTACTTACTGGATAACTCATCTGGCACAATGGTAGACAGATGTGAGGAATTTGCACTGGGACAGCTGTGGGGGCTGAGGATCAGAGCAGAGGTCTAGAGCTGCCCAGGGGTTTCTCTTAAGCATTCATTGAACTGGCCTTTTCCATTCATGTTCTCCTTTGGGGCAGGAGGGAGCCAAAAGAAGCAAAAGCTGTCACAGGTGGGAGATGAATTACTGAGTGTTTGGACAGGATGTGATATATTTATCCTGTCTCCAGAGCCTGCCTTGCATCATGGTACAGCCTGCTTTCAGTGCAGTGTGGCTGAGAGCCCTAAGAGCTAAATAAATCAAGTTACCTTAATAACTTCAATGGAATAGGAGGCCAGGCAAATCTCTGAGCTGGGTGAATGGTTGGACAGAAGTTTGGGCCCGATTCATTCTAACTGCCCTGTTGTGAGCTCAGGGTGAGCGGACACACCATTGTGCCAGGCTTTGGGCTGGGGGAAACCGTCTGGTGTCAAATCCCTTGGAGCATCCTACATGTAAGGATTTGACTCCAGTTTTATGGGAGAGAAGGAGAAAAAAATCCGGTGAAGGGGAATGTGCTGGGGTGTACAAACCCCACACTGGTTAGCCAGCAGTTAGCAGGAGCCTGAGCTGCTTAGCCAGTAGAATCATAGAGCTGGAAGAGATCTCAGGAGGTCATCAAGTCCAGCCCCCTGCCCAAAGCAGGACC
The DNA here is from genome assembly GCA_032595735.1 of Pelochelys cantorii. Taxonomy (NCBI): domain Eukaryota; kingdom Metazoa; phylum Chordata; order Testudines; family Trionychidae; genus Pelochelys; species Pelochelys cantorii. The sequence continues at coordinate 20,865,567 of CM064344.1, forward strand.
TATCCCAACTAAATCAACCCAGCCAAGGCTTTGTCAAGCCGAGACTAAAAAACCTCTAGGGATGGTGATTCCACCACTTCCCTAAGTAACCCATTCCAGTACTTCACCACCCTCCTAATGAAATAGTTTTTCCTAATATCCAACCTAGACCTCCCCCGCTGCAACTTGAGACCATTGCTCCTTGTTTTGTCATCCGTCACCACTGAGAGCAGCCTCTCTCCATGCTCTTTGGAACCTCCCTTCAGGAAGCTGAAGGCTGCTATCAAATCCCCCCTCACTCTTCTCTTCTGCAGACTAAACAAACCCAAATCCCTCAGACTCTCCTCGTAGGTCATGTGCTCCAGCCGAATAAAGGGAAATAATCACTTCTGTAAGTCTGTTGGCAATGCTCCTCCTAATGCACCCTAATATGCCATTCGCCTTCTTGCCTACAAGGGCACACTGTTGACTCATATCCAGCTTCTCATCCACTGTAATCCCCAGGTATGTACTAAGCTGACTGCAAAGGAGTAGGAGGGGTCCCTGCATACTTAATATAGAGTGTGAGAGTGAAAAAACCATGTGGCCCAGGCACAAATTCTGGGCTGGCATAGTGTTACAGCTCTATTAATGGGTGTACGGCAATAATACCATCTGGGGCTCTGCCCCATTGTGTTTACAGATGGTGACTGTAAACCGAGGAGAAAGCCTAAATTTAAATTAGAGGAGGAAAAGAGATTACAGACTCTAACAATGTGGGTCAATGTGATTTTAACTGACTTAAAAGCACTTACAAATCCTGCATCTTGCAAAGATGTGATCTAGTGGCCAGAGTCCCCCCTGCAGGAGTTAGGCCACCTGGGTTCTGTTCCTGGTTCTGCCAATGACTTGCTGGGTATCCTTGGCCAAATCACTTCACTAAGCCTCTGTGTCTCTTTTTGAATTGTAAGCTCTTTGGGACACGGTTGGTCTCTTGTTGTATCTGTGCAGCACCTAACACAATGGACTGATAATGTCAGAGACCCCCAGGGCTATTATAATATAAATAATAATGGGTGGCTTGCAAATCCTGGGACTCCATTGGTTGGGAGACGTTTGCCCTGAGATCTTAGTTGAAGGAACATGATGAGAAGTTCACATTGGGAGCTTTGCATGGTTCCTTCCTTTCTGCAATGTGCCAAGCGCTTTCCCATGCTCCAATATTAGTCTAATAGAATGGCTCAGTTAGAATAGACTGCAAGACTATTTGTTGTTTTTAAGTTTTTCCACTTAACTAGTAGTAATTAGAGTCTGTCCCTGCTCCACTATCAGATGGCTGTTGCCAGGGTGCATAGCTTTAGGCTAAGATTTGGGCTCTGAGTTTATATGTGGGGAGCTAAAGCCTGACTTTCACAAGAGCACCTACTGTCCCCTCCATGGTCAACAGTGCTATTGAAAATGGGACATCTTACTTAGGTGGTTCCGGACACTTAGTTTTTAGAATCACGGCTGGGGTTTTTTAAGGCACCAGAGGACCCGGCTGTATCTTCCAGGTGCTGGTTTTAGGCTGGTGTAATTAGTGTTTTCAGAGCAGCTCCTAATTTGCACCGGTGTATGAGGGCTCGGAATCAGGCCTAGAAAGCTGGATGCTTTGGAATCTGTCTGATAGCTCTTCTTAAACCCAGCTCCATTCCATGTTTAACTGTTGCCTGAATGGGAGGCTTTCCTGAGTGGGGTCCTTGGATTGCAAACTCCTTTGGGCAGTATCTATCTTTGTCCTGTGTGGGGCTCCGCAAGTGGGTTCTGCCCACGAAAGCTCATGATACCATCTACATATCTTGTTAGTCTTTAAGGTGCTGCAAGACTATTAGTTGTTTTTAAGTTTTTCCACTTAACTAGTAGTAACTGATCCCAATGGAGGGACCAGATGTTAGTGGAACCATCAGTCTGCCCTTAAGTACTGCTGGAAGGAAGAAGACAGAAGCAATGGTAGAGGTATTGGCTAGGATGGGGCAATGATGGTGAAAGACATAAGGAGGGGACCATGGCAGTGGTGCAGGTACTACAGGGATAGTGGCAGTATAAAAACCATAGGGGAAAATGACAGTGGACAGAAAGAACTGGAAAAATATAGAACTAAAAGGACAAAAGAAGGAAACAGAGGCCAGGTAGAAGCTGATGAAGATTATGGAGTCCGAGCCCAGAAGAGACCATCATGACCACAGGGCCCAATTCTTGCATAGAATAAGCCATAGACCATTCCCCAAATCATTCCTTGGGTTTTGCTCATGGTTTGTCAAAGACAATCTTATCTTGTTAGTGGTTCATTCAACAGACAGCTAGTTTTGGTTGTCTTGGCTGCAAATCGGCACCTTTGCTTTGTGGATTGATGCCACTTGTGAAAATCAGGCATGAGGTGTTTCCAGCTGGGCACTCGGACTGAAGTGTGCCAAACTAGAGAGCACTTTCAGGTTACGTCTAGACTACGAACTTCTTCCACAAGAGGAAATGCAAATGGAGTGCTCATTTGCATATGTCACACTCTCATTTGCATTTCCTCCTTGGATCCCTTTTGCGCAAGAGATTTTTGCATAAATAAAGCGCTGTGTAGATGGCTCCTTTTAGCGCAAAAACCCCCTTTTAAGGAAGAACGGCTCTTGCGCAAAAGGGGTTTTTGCACAAAAAGGAGCTGTCTACACAGCACTTTATTTGTGCAAAAACCTCTTGTGCAAAAGGGATCCAAGGAGGAAATGTAAATGAGAGCATGACATATGCAAATGAGCGCTCCATTTGCATTTCCTCTCGCGGAAGAGGATCGTAGTCTAGCCATAGCCCCAGACTCTTGGTTGATCATCTTCCTACCTGCCCATCTATACAATGGGGACCCCTTATAGAGGCAGGGGATTCCCTATGCTACAGGGGTCATGAACAGATGGGAGGTGCTCAGCTCCTACAGTGATAGGGGACCAGATAGGTGTCTAGATAGTCAGAGCTGAGGGCATTTGTCACCTGAAAGGAGGAAATCCCTAGCACTGCCCAGGAACAGGCCCTCACTTTCCCAAAGGCCACTGCCAAGCTGTGGCTTCAGTGGAAAGGATCAGAGTACAAACGGTCTTCGTAAAATTCCTCCCTGAAGTTCATGGGGTGCTGCTGAGCTATGGGCAGTGGCACTGTAGCTCCATTTTCCTCTGCCTTCCATGAAAATACCTAAAAGCACTCCCCTTGTCCTTGAAAACTCCAGCTTCTGTTTCCATGTACAGGTCTGGTTTAGAGAGGGTCATTTCTGCACATGCCCATATCTGTTGGCCATTATTTACCTTACAACACCCAACAGGAGCTATTATCCCAGTTGGGTCATCTAGTGACTGTAAGCCATTGATGCTATGATGTAATCTAGAACCTGGATGCTGCAGTTCAGCTCTGCTGTAAGGCAGTGGTTCTCAACCAGAGATAGATACCCTGGGTCTACGCCGACGTCTGCCAAGATGTACATCAACTCATCTAGCTATTGGCCTGGTTTTACAACAAGCTACATACAAGCACTAGCCAAATTAGTGTGGATTAAAATTTCATACAGACATTGACTTGTTTATACAGTAGACCGAAATGTAAGTACGATATTTATATTCCAATTGATTTATTTCATAATGGTAAAAGGGAGAAAGTAAGCAATTTTTCAGTAATTGTGTGCTGTGACACTTTTGTATTATGTCTGATTTTGTAAGCAAGTAGTTTAAGTAAGATGAAACTTGAGGTATGCAAGACAAATCAGACCCCTGAAAAGAGGTATATGGCCTAAATGATGCAGCTTTTAGCAGTGTGGCCATGTTGCTAAAAGTCTGGCAGTGTAAATGCTATTTGTCAGCAGTTTTGCCGACAAAATACTTCCACCTTCTACAAGTGGGGTTCATGTTGTCCACAGAAGAGTGCTCCTGTTGATAATGAGCTGTTCACATTGCTACGTACCAAGGCAAAACTATTGTCGGGGGCCGGGGGAGGGGGGCTTTTTTAAGCACCTGTGAACGACCAAAAAAATTGTCATTCAATTGGCAGTGTAGACAAAGCCTGTGTCCAGAAAGGTTGAGTTCCCATTGAAGTGAACGAAAAATTCCCATTTATTCCAATGGGAGCTAGACAAGGTGCTAAGTGAAAATACTTGAGGGACTGGCAGAGTCCTGCAGCGTAATTATATTTTGAACTAGCAACAGTTAGGGTTGGAGAGGAACAATTTAGGGAAGCTGTGCTAGGTAAATTTAAACCAAGATTCCTTAAATCTAGCAGCCCCTTTAAATTGATCACCAGTATGAAAGAAACCAGGAAGAGACTGCTGAGGATAATGGGTTTGATTGGTTTATCAATGGGAGGTACAAGTTCAGTTTAATTACACAGTTTTGTCCTATTACAAACATACTAAAAACCTACAAAAAGAAAAATTACATCCATAATACACTAAACAGCATGTAGAAAAAAAGCACATGAGCTCTGATAACACATACATGAACAGTACCCATTATAGTATTCTTAACACTGAAAACACAGAATTACGTCTGACCAAGTTGCTTCACAAGTGCGGGTCACCGTGGGACCGGGTAATGACATACTAACAATCAGACAACTTTAGCTATGGAAAATAGTATTGTTACAGTTTTGTTAAATATTTCAGACCCACGCTTATTTATCCCACACTTTATCTTGAAAGTTGGTCCAACCTTTTTTTTTTTTTTTTTTTTTCACTTTCTTCTGAGCATCCACCCTTTTTCTGACATTGCCTGTGCTGTGCATGGCACTCCCTGTACAGATACCAGCATAACAGCTCAACTTCACTATAGCAATGAGTAGGGAGGACATGCCCTGGAGGGCAAATTTCAGGTCCCATTGAAGTCAATGGAAATTCTGATATAGATTTCAATGAAACTAAGATCTCCTTTATCAAAAATAATATAACCAAACCACAGCAGGATTGTACTGAAACAGCCCAAATGCTGCCATATTGCTATTGTAAGCTGCTGGGTTGGCACTTTTAGTGTAGCCTGCAGAGTAGGGCTGAGATTTTTTAAGATTCCTAAGGGATTTGGTGTCCTGATCGTAGCTGGTTTTGAAATCTGTGTGTGTTTTCAAAAGCAAATTTCATGGGAGAAATGGTGCCTTGTCCACTTCCTATGCTGCTTTTTATTTGTTGTTGTTGTTCCCTTAGCACTTAATTTCTAGATAATGCTCATTCATCCTGGGATAGACCGTAGGCTGCAAAACCTTTCACGTCCAGGTCCCCAGTTTGTAGTGATGTGGGCTAAATTCACTTAGAAGGTTCTCTGTCAGCCTGTGCAAAAGAAAGGGTGGTACTGGCTCTATTCGGAGTGGACAGGACTTCCTGTGAGAGACGCTACCTTTACAGTGGGCCCTGGATGCTCCTTTGTTTGCACCCAAATTGTGGCTGGCATTCTTAAAGCTGCCGAAACAATGTTTGCATGTATATTTCTGCTACACAGGTACTACATATTCATAGATCTCTGTTCTCCCACCAGCATGTCTAAGTGCTGACGTTAGCATGCAGGTATTCTGTTTGGCTTTCACACAAACTCCTCTGTAGCTATAAAAAATACACACAGGGCACCCATATCCATCTGTTGTGTTTGCTCATTGCTCTCGCTCTGCAGAGCCCAGCCCTGTTAAGGACTCTCTGCTCTAATACTTCTCTCCCTTCCCCAGTAGCCACATAACAAGGGATGAGGCTGGGCAGCTCAGTTTTCTGGCAACCGCTCTAATCCGTGAGGGAGAAGAGCTGAAGGCTATTGCCAGTGCAGCAGGAGGGGCAGTGACTGTCTTGAGACAGTAAAAGGAACACACACTGCCTCTGAGTTAGGGTACACGTGGGCCCCACAGCTACAACCCACCTGTCTCAGCATTCTCTCTTCAAGGCAGAGGACTGTGGTTCAAACCTGAGACTTGGACTGCTAAGCAGCTCCCTGTCACTTATGTGTTTGGTTTTGTCAGGGCCATGCTTGCTCTATGGAGTTGAGGTTACATGCATGGTAGAGTCCTAAGGGAAAACTTTCAATGCTCCAAAGTCACCTCAGAGTATCCTGAACCGCGTCCACACTGGTACAAGCACCAGCCCCAAATCGCAAAGCACTCTGCAGAAGCCATGGGGAAGAAGGGGTTAAAACAGTAACAACCTAGACCCCTTGTACAAAGCCTCTGTTCTGAAAGACTCTCCCTCTCCACCATGCTAAACTGCAGCAGCCTCTTACCACCTATGGAACTAGGGCTGCGCTGGAGGTGGGACCAGGAAGGCCAAAAGCAGAAGTGCAAGCACTGGCAGTAACAGGTGTGCGACCACCAGGGTGGAGGAGAGCTGAGACTAAGTAGGCCCTTTCCATTCTGTTGTCCTCTGTGGGAAGGGAGATGAGGCAAAGGGCTCTTCAAAGAAAAGTGGGGGAGAGAACTGTAGAGCGGCCAGGCAAGGGGCGCAGAGGCGGCACTGCATATGGAGAAGCCCACCGTTGAGCCAGAAATGGACACATGAGGATATCACCCAAAAGGCAGGATGAACAGTGTGCTGGGCATGGGCTTGAGCCAACTGGCCCCTTCTCTGGCAGATGCCATGTGTTTTCTCTCTCTTATCCTTGGGCCACTCAAAGTGAGGCAGCCGCCTGGGAAGGGTGGAAGGTTCCCCACCTCCCCTAGCCAGGGGAAAAGAGCACACACCCTTCCTCTCTGGGACCCAGCGGCTTCTTCCTTCTGTGCCCACTTTTAATCCTTTCTAGACAGCTGCTCCCCTTGTCCCAGCAATGCCAGGACAGTTTGTCATGCCAATCAGTGGTCTTACAGTGGCAGTAAGGAACATTTAGTGAAGCAATATTACTGGAGCAGTGAGGCTTTGATGGGAGGGGAAAGACTCCAGAGACCTGATGTACCAAAAGGACAGGTAATGTCCTGGGGCTGATGGACATGGCTGTGCTGTGAAGGGACAGAAGACTCTGAGTGGGGACAGCAGAAGAATGCAAATGATCCCAAGTTCAATGGGATCCTTTCTGTTGACTTCTGTGGGTTTTGGAGCAGACTGTAAGATCCTGAATTCAATTCAGGCTCACCTTACACCCCACTTACTGTGCTGAAACTTTCTTGCTTGGGGAGTCTGGAATATATGTCTTCCCGCCTCCCCTGAGCGCAGAAAGTTCCAGCATTGTAAAGTGCCAGTGTAAGCAGGTTCCCAGCACTGAGAGCTACTCCCCTCATGGAGGTGGTTTCCAGAGAGCTCTGGGGCCGTGACCACGCTGCTGCAGGAAGGCACTGCCCGGGCAGCCTTTACTCTCGGCAGGGAAGACAAAGCCAGTGAACAGTGCCTCACCGCGTAAATAGCCTCCCTCCTTGCTATGAACTGGTCTCAGAGTGAGATGCTCTTTGCCCTCCATGGGCTTAGGTGACGTCCTCAGTAACTCAAGCCAAAGTATATTCACCAGGCACTTGGTGTGAAGCTATGCAAAGCATTGCCTCCATAACAGGCGGCTTGTAGGCAAGGCAAGAGGCAATGTACTGGGCCGGGGCAATGGATCCATGGATGAATGAAGTCCTGTTTCCCAGAATCTCCACTTCAAAATTCTGGATGGTTGTGAGAAGAGACCATATGGGATATCAAACAGAGCTGTCTGGAACATGCAGCAGCTGTGTGCATGTGTTTGTGCATGCAAGAGAAAACCATGCTCGGAGCCAAGACCAATTCTCCCCTTGCGCTCTTCCTCACAGATTTCTCATGCCTGTCTTGTTTAGGAGTTATTTCCCTTCCAATGTTCAGCTTGGTTTTGTCTCTTTTCCGCTGAGATTTTCCTGATCTAAGCAAGTCCTGTTCTGTTTCGGAGGTGGAGAGGGGGTGTTGACTTTTTCTGTGTCTATTCCCTGGCACAGCCCCATTTATTCTACTTCCTACAGAGCTGGTAAAAATAAACATGTTTTTGTTTGCATGCGTTTGAGTGGCCTGCGATTTGGCTTAGTGGGTGGATCCTCAAGGGACAGCAGCTGTGCGCAGCTGGATTCTATGCAGAAAAATATATCTTAAAACAATTTGCAAAGTTGTGCTGTGTCTACTGTGATTGCTGCTCTGAGTTTTACACTCCACAGACAAGCTGTTCAGGACATGAAATAACAACATTTTCAAGCATTCATTAATTCTAGGTGCCATGGTCTCCTGAGAGGGGACAATGTGAAACACCCCCAGGGCTAACTAGAGTTGTGTGTGCTGGGTGGCTCCCGTTGGGTACCAAGAAACCAACGCACCCAAACTGAGTGGGTGCTTGAACCTCCGGTCTCTGTCTTTCTCCTGCCAGACAGTTGCAAGGAATTCCAAACCTCCCTATCTCAATCCTCCAGGCCTCACATAGCCACTCTAGCTCCCACTGATCTGTCCAGTTGATGCCATGGCAGCTGTCGGGACTAAAGTCCTATCTCCCAGTCTAGCCCTAGCGTAAGTGACCTCGACTGCATTAAACTCAGTGGAGTTGCACCCAAACATACCAAGGAGGAATTTGGCCCATTACATCTTGGGGAGAGAAAAGGTCTCACAGAGGGAAATAATTCCCTCATGGAGAAAATGACTGAACATACCTATTTCCTAGCTCACTTACTCATAGGCCATGACAATGCTTAGCACATAATGGGCCAGCTGTAAATCAGCATTGCTCTATAGAAGTATGTGAAGCTATCCTGATTTACACCACCTGAGGATCTGGTCCAGCGTTTGCAAAATATCGAGAACATGAACTAATCATTGGCAGTTTCTGCTTCTAGAAAACCTTCCATGCAAAGATTGCAAAGGGCTTTGCAAAAATTAATGAATGAACTCACACTATAATGCTGGGAGCTAGGCTGAAGACATCTGAAATCTCCTGTTACACACCCTACTTTGCCCTTGCCAGGGAATAAACTCAATGAATGAACAGGTCTGTTCTCATTTGTAATGAACATGGTCCTAACTATGAAATGACACAGCTACAAACTTACCTGATGGGCAGGGTGGGAGGGAACACATCCTTGAAGTTCATACAAACTAGTAGCTGAATAGACATTCACATGTTAGCTGTTGAGACATTTGTGTGTACAATCTGATTGGCTGAACATCCAGGACCCTGATTCTGTAAAACAAGTCCATTATGTTCCAAGAGATCTTACATTGTCCCTAAGTATAAATCTCTGTTCCCATGGCTTTTTTAAAAAGCCCTTTAATCTTGTAAATGCCTCAGGACTGGGGGGTTTGACCATCTGGGGTTCAGATACTCCAGTGACAGAAATTAGACAAGTACCTGGAAAAACAAGCAGGCAGGTCAGATGGTCATTTCTACCCAACCAGTCACTTAGCCCAGGAAATAGCCCTGGAGACAGTATGTGTCTAGCCATAAATGACCCTCGCAGAGGATCTCTCTGAATGTATCAGTTCTGCCTGTGTGCTATGGAGGAAAGAGCTGTGAAGCAAAGCAGACAGTTGTAGCTCTGCACTGTCACTGAAAGAAAGAGGCACCAGGCCAAACAACGGATGGGGCCGTGTTCATTCTAGATGTGGGTTTGAGTCACAAAGTTCAGATCCAGAGGAGGATATGAATCCAGAGCATCTCACAGCTGGAGGTTCTGACCCAGTGGCTTGATGTTGTCCAGTGCATGGGTCAAGATCTGGATCTAACTTCCCCACAGCTCTGGAATGCATCAGATTTGGTGGCCTGGTGTGGACGTATTTCTAGCTATTTGATTTTAAAAGTATCCTTTGTTCCTTTCCTGGATGAATTTGTATTCTGTGTTCTTGCTTTTTAAATCTCTACCTTTCCTGAAAAGTCTTCACAGAATCCTGGAAGAGACCTCAGGAGTCATTGAGTCCAGTCCCCTGCCCAAAGCAGGACCAACCCCAACTCAGTCATCCCAGCCAGGGTTTTGTCAAGCTGGGCCTTCACCTGCGCTGGGTGTTCTCTATTGGTGCTACAGCCAGTGAGCAGAGCCCTATGTGGCTTAATGAGGCTAATTCAGGAGAGTGGGGGTGACTGGGTGCTATAGTAATGGCTGGGTAAAGAGGCCATGTGATTTATAATGTTTCACAAATTCTAGTTTACACCAGAGTCTGCAGAGACCAGTCAGGGACTCATGCAATGATCTATGGGCTATGTAAGCGCAAACCCTGGCTAAAATCCAGGGGTCAAAAACAAGAGAGGAGGAGGAAATGATTTTTTTATAACATGCTTCCACTTCCATCTTGTTTTAACTGGGCCGTGGCCCAGGGGCTGCTCTGCCTTGCATTCCTTTCCTGGGCTATCCTAGAGGCCTTGTGGGGTTCTCAATGTCTTAAGACGTGAGGAGGGGGAAAGGTGATTGGAGATTAGCAGGGTGGGAGGAGAAAGCAGCCAGCTCTGTTTAATAGAATTCAGTGGACTCACAGCCCTGGCAGCAGGATCCACTTCCTATCTGGTTGGCTCTGGTGGGGTGTCCATGTTGGCAACCTTTTTGTGTCCCACACCTAGATAGTGAACAAGGTAGAGAATCGTATTTAAAACGTTTACCTCTTTTAGTGCCAAGAAAGGCAGGGTGCACATGAAGGTCCCTAGTGGAAGCACCACTGAGAGAATCATTAGCAGCCCTGCCCCTCTTACACTCTAGGTCTCCTGAGTCTGGCAAACACAGGAGCTGCTGATATTGGGTTTAGCTGGGCGGACAGCAATGTGTGTGTGTTGCTTTTTGGGCTCGTTATTGTGCTATAGTGCAGACATAGACTTATGTCGGCACAACTGATGTGACTCCAGGGTATGATAGTCCACCCCCAAGAGACATAAGAGTTTGTGTGCACAGTGTTGGTGGGAGAGCTTCTCCTGCCGACACAGCTTATGTCACTTGTGGAGGTGGGCTTTTTTATCCCGACAGGAGATCTCTCTCCCACCAGCACAGAGCATCCTTATCAGATGTGCTGCAGCAGCAGTGCTGGACCTATGCACATACCCTAACCTGGCCCCAAGGCATCCAATAAAGAGAGGCCAGAACATTTCATGCACTGGAAAAAAAATCTTTCAAACTATTTCAAAGAATAAATCAATCTGCCTGCTAGTGAGTGAAGTCAGGAATGCCTGGCTGCTGGCCACGGAGGGAGAAGTCATTCCCAGGGAGAGTTAATGTATTTATCACAGGCCTGCCTCCCATTTAATCTTAGAACAAACGCCCTTGTTCTGCTCAGTTCTCTTCAAACCACTTGATTTTTTTTTACATATAAAATCGGCCTCTCGCTGCCCTTAAGCCATGTCAATGTCTGAGGCTACAAAGCTGTTCTGTCTCTCCTGTGCACAGCAGAGAGCAGGACAGATCCTAAGCAAGCCAAGATTTTTTTCTTCTGCTAGCTGGGGGTATGGTTGACCAGTGGGGGTTATTGTGACATCATGGGCACATGTCTCTAGAGTCTGGGCTGAAACCAAACTATTCCATGGAGGCCACTGTCTAACAATCAGAGGACAATAATTCTGGGGGAGATTTTCAAAGTGACAATAGGAAATAGGTGTCCAGTTTCCCCAGACTTTTAATGAGGATTGGGCACTGAAATGTCCTTTGTGCCTTTAAAATATTCTCTGTCTCCACCAAGCTGATGGGGATTTCAACTGTTGATTTAGAGGTAAAGGGCTCCATGCCCTAAAATACCCTGAGCACTAGGGTTGCCAGGTGTCCAGTTTTGAACCGGACAGTCCAGTATTTGAGCTTTCTGTTCGGGAAACAAATTGAAAAAATAGAAATGAGAAAATAGAAATGTCCGATATTTTCTACATAGGATGTAATGTAGATTGTGATGTAATGTCAAGTGTGTCCAGTATTTTTGTTGAAACCATCTGGCAATCCTACTGAGCCCTCACACCCTAGGCCCCCAGAAGGAGAAGGGTCTCAGGTAGAAGGTGTGGAGCGGGAGGCTAGCCTCCCGCAACCAGCCCTTCAGCGCTGCGTGGGGCTTCGGCAGTGATTTAAAGGGGCCAAGGCACCAGCCACTGTTGTCACTGCTGTAGTGGCAGCAGCTGGGAGCCCCGGGCTCTTTTAAATTGCCGGGGCCAGGGGCAGCTGCCTCCTTTGTCGTCTCTCCCCCCATCAGCAGGCCTGAACCAAATACAAGCTATTGGGTTCTGTACAGGTGTAACTGGATGAAATATAGTGGCCTGTGACATACAAGAGGTCAGACTAGATGAGCTAATGTGCTCTTCTGGCTTTAAGCTCTGAAACTGGTACTCTCAGCAGAGAGGCTAGGTACTGAAATCACATGGAAACTGGTCTTGCTGCTCAAGAAGGTTTCTCTGAGTCAAGAGCAGGGAAGTTTGCATTGCCACCGCCTTTGCTGTTCATTTTATGTACTAGATAAACACAGTAGAGGACTTCAGTCTCCACGGCTGTCTGTCCACTACCTTCCACCACCACTACATTTATAGGCATTTCACGGGACTCTGGAATAATCTCAGCTTGGCACAGGACGACAGTTTAGGTGCTTTGTCAATGACAGAGAAGGCTGGAGAAGGCCTATCTGTGAATGATTGCTTTTTTACTGCAAATTTTTCATTCGCTACTATGCTCCCCGTGTATAAAGAAATTCCCCCTCTTCCTTAGACAAAGAAAGGAGATGAACCTGGGTTGGGGAGAACTGTAAAAATCTGCAGAGACCTTCTTTCTGATCCCCACAACTTTCACCAGCACTCTTCAGAAACTGAACATGATGAAAAATGATGAAAACACCAGTTCAAAATGCCGGGGGGCAGGGGGCAGGGGGAGGAGAGATATTTAGCCAGAGGAGCTGTGGGCTTGACGTGTCAGTCCCAAGACATCTCTATAGGCTGCTACCAAATCTCAGTGGAGCCTGTGATTAAATAAGCACCGTAGCACCTTAGTACCTAGGACTTTACAGCACTCGGATCGCAATGGTCTCACCTGAGAGCCTATGGCAGTGCTGAGAACCAGCAGCTGAAACAGCACTCTGGCCAGTTAGTTTCTCTGGAGAAGGGTCTGGTTCAGGGAAGTTGGGACTAGTTCCTAGGTCAGTCTGAGCTGTAGGGAGCTAAAGATCTAGTTAACCTATTAACTGGAAGAGTAGGCAGGCACATGGGGAGGAAGGACAAAAGGGGGGAATGAGAGAAAATGGGAAAGGCCCACGGAAAAGGGAGCGCTCTGTGTGGAGAGATTGCTTCCTTCTGGCAGAAGAGGACAAGGTTTGGATGTTGCTGCTAGTAGAACTGCTGCACAGGACTGTAAAGGGAGGGGGGTGAGTAACTGGGGTGATAAAAACGACATGTTGGTGTTTATAAAATGGAGCTGCTAGAGCCATGGGTCGGAGGAGATCAGAATAGAGGGCGGACCCTGTCCCAGAACCTAAGTAGGATTTAGTATCTGATCAGCTCAGCCGAGGTAACATTCACTGCGAGTTTGGTTGGAACGTAGTCATTTCATAGCTACGGGAGGCTGAGAAAGAAGAGAGGCACCAAGGGCTCAAAGCTGCAAGATGCTGAGTGATCTAGGCCTGCCAAAGTCTGGATCAGGCCCACTTGTGCTTACAGTGAATTAGGTGCCCCAGTGCTTTGCCAGATTGGGGCTAGAGGGCTCGGAACTTTGACATGTCCAAGTCCAGCTGACCAGCTCAGAGAACTGTGTGCCATGGGGAGGTGTGGCTACCTGCTCCCTCCATATGTGATGCCCTCTGCTTCCCTAGGAATTCCAGACCAATAGGGATGGCTACAGAGAAGGCAAAGGCAATAAACAAGGACCTACACACAAAAAATTCGGCTCCTTTCCACCGTGCTCCTTGTTGTGAGGGATGACGATGTAACAGTATGGTTTTTCTGTAGCCATATTGGAAGGCCGGTAGCCAGACTGGTAAGCCTAAATGAAAGCCTTCTTCTGCACCAGACTGAAGAGCAGCAGCCATTAGCTGTAAAGCCTGGAGTCACATACTCACATTCCATCTAAATTGCATTAAAATAGTGTCACCCTAGGCTGTGAGAATGAGACCCTGTCCTAATGGCCCCCACTGTCACCAGATAAAGAAACAGGTCTCAAGATGTGTAGAGAAAACTTAGTTAACAGCGTTTCATCTGGCAAGAAACTGTTTACCAATAATTGTCGTTGTGGAATCCGCATTCTATGATTATTGTCCTCACTTTCCTACTGTTTGTCTGTGTGATCTCTCTCTCATTTGTAACTGTTTCTATCTGCTGTATAATTAATTTTGCTAAGTGTAAATCAACTAAGGTGGTGGGGTATGATTGGCTAGGTAATTCTGTTACAGTATGTTATGATTGGTTAGTAAAATTATACTAAAATACTTGGTTAAGGTAGGCAGGTCTCAAGTTTCAATATATAAACTGGGGTCCAAAAAGGAGACCAGCAAGAAAAAGGAAAAGGGGAAAAGAAGAAGAAAGAAGGAAAAGGGAAAGGAAGAAAGGAAGACCAAGAAGAAGGAGGGAAGACCTAGAAGGAGAACTCACCTCCAAGACACAGCCAGAGCTGCTAGGACTCCTCTGCCCAACTGTGATGTGCAACAGCTAAGATCCAGAGAGACTGACCTTGCCTGGCCAATGGGAAGTCTGCCTGCCTTTATCAGGATTGGTGAGCATGACACTGTGTGCTTATTCTGCTTGCTTGGGAATTGTCAATAAGTAGAGAATAAGAATTTTACTGTGTAAGGCTCTTTCAGTGGCAAAAGATCCTGCAAACCTGCAGGAAGTTACGCCCTGAGCCCTAGGAATTGGGTAAGGGTAGCTGTGTAAATTAACAGGGTTGTACCTTGAGCCCTAGGATTTGGGTAAAGGTGTGTGTGTCTAAAGTGTGGAAGGGATAGAGAAATTTGTGCAGGTAACAACAAGGCTTATGTTCTATCAGCCACTCACAGAAAGGAGCCAGCCACAGCTGAAGCAAACAGGGAAGGATTTACTTCCCAGCAGAATGATTCTGTTCTGTGTTGATAGAAAAGGGTGAGAGAAAGATAAATTCCTGTTTGGTTAAACTTACTCACAGCTTTAGTTCTATGGCCTATAATGTGCACGAGCCACTCTGTATTACTAAGCATTGTGAAATAAGCATCAACAGTGCTCAGTCCTATACAGGAGCAAACACAGTCCCTGCCCCAAAGAGCTTCAGTCTAAGTAGGGCTCTTGCTATCTGACTCATCTGTCTAATAGCTGGTCTGCATGGACAAACAAGGCTGAGTGATTATGGGTAGGTGCCATCCAATAGCAGGGCAGTTACAATAGAAGTACAATGGAGCAGCAGGCTATTTACAACATCAGCACAATGTGCTGTCCTAGGTGAGCACCACATAACTGGTAGGGCAGTTTCAGGGGAAGTCCCATGTGATAGCAGACTCTATAGTACTTTGTATGCAGGGTTGATGTAGTTATGTCAGTCCCAGGAGAATAGAGAGACAAGGAAGATGAGGTAATATCTCTTATTGGCCCAAGTACATTATTATCCTGTAAGTCATATGGGGAGAGAGGGGCAGAGAGAGGGTACAAATGGAGGAGCAGGAATGACATAATGAGGGGAGGTGGAAGGAGGAGAGAGGAAAGTTCTCTCACAAACTGAGTGCGGTTTTGGGGAAATGACCATACCTTTAGCTACTACAGGTATTTACAACTGTGGTTTGGCTCTAGGTTTGGCTCAGTGCAGCCTCCTGACATAGAGGCTGCATAGGGCCAAACCATCCCTGGTGTAACTTTTGATTTAGCCCCTGGTGAAAGCTCCTGGGCTCAGGGCCAGCACAGACCACATAACAGAGTTGCCCTCATGAGAAAAGCCACTTTCTTAGGCCTGGCTGGAAAGAGGAGCTGCTGTGGGGGTGGTTGGAAGGGGCACTTGTGGTACAGAAAGCACACACGGGTCAGCCCCAAGCTTTTGGCCTTCTTGTAACTGGATGCATCATTGGGGACACCGTCAGCCCCATGCCCAAGGAACTGACCATTGGCCGCTCTGTAGGGGTCTGGGAATGTAACATGCGGAGCAGAGGAAGAGCTGGTCTCTTCCCCAGGTGCAGACTGTGTCTCAGGCTCATGGGGAGTCTGCCACAGATGGGTGTCTCCAAGGAAAAGAGCCCTGCCCCTTGCTTTGAATGCTTGCCCCTCCAGCGGGGTGCCTCATGGAGAAGTCTGCTTGTGAATAATTATTGGGTGAAAACTTTGCCAGGCTTCTCGGTGAGTTCTTCGAGCAGCTTGGCTTTTCATCTCTAGCACTGTACAGACATGCGCTGATTAATCCCCTCAGTGCCGTGCATGTGGAGGTAGGGAGTATTACCGTCCCTTTTGACAAGTGGCAAAACCGAGGCGGAGAAGGTAAGGGATATGCCCAGGGCTGAAGAAGGAGTGAGTGTCAGAGGAAGGATTAGAACAGAGGATGTGCTGTCATCGCATGCGGAGCTCCTGCTGCTAGACTGTACAGCTCTCCCAGAGGGGGTCGCTTGTTCGAAGTTAACGTGGTTGCTTGTGAGGGTGGAATCAGTGTCTTGCACACAGTGATTATTACCAGGCACTTCGTTTGGAGGAACCCAGTTTCACTCTGAGGGCAAAAGGAGCAAAGCCTTTTTCCAGTGAGGAGAGACTCTTCATCATACTCAGGAATTGCCCCTTAGGATGTTCAGTTCATCTTTACATTATTCCCTTTCCTCCAGCCAGGGGGCTCAGAGTAGCCAGGGCTTGGGTGCACTATACCCCCCATTCTTCCTGCAGACACACATGCCAATTGCCAGCTCCCTGGGTCGTGGCCACTGGGTAGCACCTGCTGGCCGGATGAATTCAGACACCTCGTTCCAGCTTCCCGCATGTTCTCTGACATGACTGGGGGAGTTAAAAGGAGACAGCCTGGTTCCACGGTGCCTCTCCTTTTCCCTGGAGCCTGCATTTCCCTGGCCAGCAACACACTGCTGCCTACTGCATTGCCATGTCTCTCAGGGTGGGCCTGATCAGATTCTGTGCTAATCTCCCCCTCACCCCCCAGCCCCGCCTCAGGAGTGGGGCTCTCTACCCATAAGGCCATGCTCCAAGCCCTAGCATTGGAATCCCATTACACGCTGAGCTGCTTCTGACAATGCAGCAGCCAACCTCGCAGCTGGGCAGAGCCTCCAGGACTGCGGGCAACACAAGGCCCATGGAGAAGGGCTTCTGTGCAAATGAAATCTGCTGCCTCAGGATGGGGTGAGGATGGTGGGTGACTGGTTGGGCTGCTTCTGTACCAGTGATGTATAGTTTGATGGGAGGTTCTCTGCATCCCTCACTAATCTGGGGCTGGATTCTTACCAGCCGGTTTCTTCTTTTTTAAATGCAACCAAAGCAGCAGTTACCTGTTCCCTTTGCAAACTGGACAGGAGAGGAGTATGTGACCCCGATAAATCACGAACCCTGTGGGTGGGGAGCCAGTGATGGCTGGGTGCACTGCAGACTGTATAGGGTTGTGATGGGCTTTTAATTCTTCAGTAAATGTGGGCAGTGTATCTCTGGCTCACCACAGAATTTGAACCAATGCATTTCTCAGTGGTCAAATCAAAGCCATGCTCTGGGTTTGGGAAGGTCGATAATTTACTGGCCTCTGGAACAAGATGGGTCCACCAAGCAAAACAAGTCCCTTCCCACCCCTTGTAACTCCCACCCTTTTTTTTGCTATGGGGAGGTAAAATTCGGACTCTGCTGTTACAGAGCTAACCCTGCCAGGCTGCTCAGATCAGGAGGCTCTTGAGTGGAGACCATAGTGAAGTCTTGATGCACGTCCCTCCCCATCCCTTCCCTGCCCCTGTGTCCGCTCACATGGTGGAGTTTGGATACTGCACCCAGCCCACCTCCTTGTATGTGGCAGTCACATGGGTGTAGATGAGGCTCTTCAGCTTTGTCCAGGCTCTCTGCACCTCTGGGGTGAAATCGTTGGCATATTCTTCAGCGATGACCTCCAGCATGACGCCGGTGAAGAACTAGGGGAGAGGGAGACAGGAAAGTGTTACTGGATTCTCCGGGAAACCAAGGGAGAAGAGGTGTGGTCACTGTGGCAGCATCTTTTCCAAAGCAGCCCTGCTGCTGAGTTCCGGAAGCTTCTGCCACCTTGCTGAGTTGATCCACACTGTGATATTTTGCCCTGCTTTGCACTGTCCCTAGCCATTGCTCTGAGAGAATGGCAGTCTCCCGCAAGGCTCCAGGAGAACTCCAGGAGCTGTAAAGCAGTGTTATTAGTCTTGCGGTGCTGAGGGGGAAACAACCCCAAGTAGGCTCAGAGCTAAGTTGTCAAGTGCCCGCTCATTTGAGTGTCTGCTTTTCAGAAGTGCTAACCACCCACTGCTCCCGCTGCCTTCCTGACTCAGTGCTACGGTTACCAGATGGTTTAAAAAAAATACCGGACACACTTGATCTCAGATCAGTGCAGTGGAGGGACTGGCTGGGAGGGGGTCGGGGGGAGCGGGGCTGGCTGGGAGGGGCTTGGGGGGAGCAGGGCTGGCCGGGGGGTGGGGGGGGACCAGCCACTGGGGAGTGGGGCTGGCCGGGGGGGGGGGGTGCAAGGGGCGGGGAAACGGCTGGTGGGGAGCGGGGCTGGCTGGGAGGGGGTTGGAGGTGGGGGAAACCAGCCAGTGGGAAGCAGGGATGGCCAGGAGGGGCTTGGGGGGAGCAGGGCTGGCCGGGGGGGGGGGACCAGCCACTGGGGAGTGGGGCTGGCCGGGGGGGGGTGCAAGGGGCGGGGAAACGGCTGGTGGGGAGCGGGGCTGGCCCGGGCACACGCAGAACCCGGGGTGCTGCCCATCCCGCATATGGTCCCGATGGAACGCATGGGCGAGTCTGGCCCCGGGGATTCCATCCCACCCCGGTCCCGGCCCCGGCCCTGGCCCCAGCCCCTCCTCTCTACTGCATAGTTGCGTACTACCTGGCTGGTAGACACACGCACGCAGTGTGAGTGTGTCTACCAGCCAGGCAGTACACAACTATGTACTGATACTCATGATAATAATAAAACTTACTTAATTAGAAAATACCGGACATTTATATGTCCGGTATTTTCTCAATTTGTTTCCCAGACAGAAAGCTCAAATACCGGACTGTCCGGTTCAAAACCAGACACCTGGCAACCCTACTCAGTGCTACTGAAAATCAGAACTGAGGCCCTGGGCTTCTCCTGCTGGCTGCCCAGAATGAGGGGCCACTTTTGAAAAGTTTGGCCTAAGTGGCTTGCCTGTGGTCACGCCACAAGTCAGCAAGAGAGTGCGTGACAGAACCCAGGTGTCCTGCCTCTCCCATAACGGCACAGCTGCTGAGCTCGGGACAGGTGCCCTCTCTAAGGGTTTGGCACCTCCCTCTCCCCTCTGCTTCTCCAAGTGTGGCAGAGGGGAACGCTGGCTGGCTTCCCACTGAAGTAATTTTGGAGCCAGCCTGCCTTGAGTCTTCTTCTGGGGTGCAGCCCATAGGTCAGGGGACATATGGGGGTCACCTCCCCTTAGATTTCAGTTGCTGAATCCAGGTGCCCTTCACTCTGCCCCCGTTCTCTGCCACCCATCCCCCACCAATGATGCAGCCCACAAAGTCTTCCCCCCTTCCTTCCAGCTCTTGCTGCCTGTCTGTGCCACCTGCCACTGGTGCTATGGGGAGCCAGAGAAAACTCCCAGCTGAGTGAAAAGGAGAGGAGGTGAGTGGGGGGAAACTTGCTGACCATGGTACTGACTGCAGCCTCTCTCCCCAGTGCCAGTAGACCCTACAGGGTACAGTGCCCCTTTCAGTCTACCCAGCAAACCAGCTTCTCCTGATGTAAAAATGCACAGGGTTAGCCAGCATCCTGGGGGCTAGAGTCAGCCAGCACAGCCCCACCATTTCTTGCCAGCACCTATTTCTCAATGCGCCTTGTCCCCTCCCTCCCTTTCCCTCTTATGTCACCAAGACTTTTGCTCTACTCCTTTACCTTGAAGTAGACAGGCTCTACTTTGTGCTTGAGGGCATGGGCCTTGCCCACCAGGGCCAGGACAGAGGAGACCTTTTCGGAGTCATTGATGTTCTCCACTACGGTGTTAACAGCGCCCATGACCCGCCGGGCATGCTTGCGCAGCTGCGGGGTTCTCTCCATCTCCAGTGGGTCCTCCATGTGCTTGAACTGACTGAAGTACTGCTTGGCAGATGGGAATTGGACAAAAAACCTGCACAGTACAGAAGGGAGAGAGGAAGGGGGAAAGAGGAAAGAGAGAAGAGAGAAGCCACGTGAATTTCAGCGAGAGGTGGAGGGGCCTATGGTAGTGATTCTTAGCCAGGATGACACACACACCTGGGGGTATGCTGAGGTCCTCCAAGCTATGTCTACACTGCAGGCTTCTTGCGCAAGAGCACGTCCACACTGCAAAAGTGCATCGAAAAAGCGATGCGCTTTTGTGCAAGAGAGCATCCAGACTGCATGGACGCTCTCTAGAAAGGAAACTGTGATTGCTATTTACAGAATGGCCACCAGGGCACTGTGCTTTTTTCAATTGCCTCTTTTTGTGCAAAAAACCCCTGTTCCCTGTCCACACACACCTTTTTGCGCAAGAATTCTTGCGCAAAAAGGAGTTATTCCTCGTAGAAGGAGGAATACCTACACTGGAAAAACCCCTCTGATCTTTCATTTTATTTGCGCAAAAACGCACTTGAGGTGTGGATGCTCTGTGAGTTTTTGCGCAAAACCAGCCGTTTTTGCGCAAAAACTCTAGAGTGTAGACCTAGCCCCAGGGGTACATCAGTTACTCTAGATATGTGCCTAGCTTTACAGCAGGCCAGATAAAAAGCACTGGCGAAGTCCCTACAAACCAAAATTTCAGTTATGGACAATGCTTGTACATTGCTCTATAGACTCTGCATAGAAATGTAAATACAATACTTATATTCCAAGTGATCTATTTTATAATTATATGATAAAAGTGAGAAAATAAGCATTTTGTCAGTAATAGTGCACTGGGACACTTTTATACTTTTATGTCTGATTTTGTAAGCAAGTTGTTTTTAAGTGAGGTAAAAGTTGGGATAAACAACTTTGGGACACACAACATCAGTGGTAACAGATGACCAAATGAGGAGCAATGGTCTCAAGCTTTTTTTTTTTCTTTTTCACTTCCCCTTTCCCCTCCCCCTCTCCTTCATGGAGTGTGTGCTGTGAGTGGCAGGTGGAAACTGTTGACTTCTAATTAAAGTTAGAATTCTAGAAGCCTCTGCAGATTGGCTGAGCCTTGGTAGGGGGAGGGACTTTCAGATAGTCCAGGGCTTTATAAAGCAGCGAGCAAGCGACCAAGGAGCTTGCGAATAGGTGAGTGCCAACAGGGAGTTTAGAGAGGGAGTTGGGAAGGGCACGAGGTTCTCTTGCCTTTCTTTTAAATCCTTTCTCCAGGATAGCAGGGATGGATGGTGATAGGTCTGCTGTTGTTACCTGCACAGCGTATGCCATGTTTGTCTTCCTCCTGGAAGAAAGAATGGATTTCATCTGCACGAAGTGCAAGCTGGTTGCCACTTTGGAGGAAAAAATTAGAGGACTGGAGGCCCAAGTGTTGACCCTACCCTCGATCAGAGAGGATGAAGACTTCCTCGATAGAAGGCAGCGTTTAATCTTGCAAGCATGACAGGTGAAAGAGCCAGAGAAGGCAGTACAGGACCAGGAAGAGAACTGGCAGCATGTAACTTCTAGAAGGGGAAAAAGGCCAGCATGGGAATCCCCAAATGCTATAGAGGTAAGTAATCGCTTTCAGGCTCTCTCCACAGGCTCTGCGGTGGTGAATGCTTTGGAAGGGACCTCACAAGGAAGAAACCGCAAGGGAACACCATGGACTGGAAGGCATGGGATGCGTAGTCTTAGGGATGGGTGTTCCACGACCACCACCCCCAAAAGAAGACGACGGGTGGTGGTGGTCGGGGACTCCCTCCTAAGAGGGACTGAGCCATCCCTCTGCCGTCCGGACCTGGAATCTCGAGAGGTGTGCTGCTTACTGGGAGCTCGAATTCAGGATGTGACTGAGAGGCTTACCAAACTGATCAAACCTTCGGATCGCTACCCCTTCCTGCTTCTCCACGTGGGAACTAATGATACGGCCAAGAATGACCTTGAGCGGGTTACTGCGGATTATGTAGCGCTGGGAAGAAGGATCCAAGAATTCGGCGCGCAAGTGGTGTTCTCATCCGTCCTCCCTGTTGAAGGGAAAGGACTGGGCAGGGATCGTTGAATTGAGGAAGTAAATGCATGGTTGCGCAGGTGGTGTCACAGAGAGGGCTTTGGTTTCTTTGACCATGGGACTCTGTTCCGGGCACA
The DNA here is from genome assembly GCA_032595735.1 of Pelochelys cantorii. Taxonomy (NCBI): domain Eukaryota; kingdom Metazoa; phylum Chordata; order Testudines; family Trionychidae; genus Pelochelys; species Pelochelys cantorii. The sequence goes on from CM064344.1 coordinate 20,887,776, forward strand.
AGGATTGTTAGGAAGAGATGGAATCCACCTAACCAAGAGAGGAAGGAGCATCTTCGCGGGCAGGCTTGCAAACCTAGTGAGGAGGGCTTTAAACTAGGTTCGTTGGGGGACGGTGACCAACACCCAGAGGGGAATGGGAAAGTCGGATACCGGGAAGGAATGCAAAGAGGAACGAGCAAGAAAGGAGGACCCCTGATTCGAATGGAGAAGATGGGGCGATCAACTGGTTATCTGAGGTGTTTGTACACTAATGCGAGAAGCCTGGGCAACAAACAAGAAGAACTGGAGGCCCTGGCCCAGTCCAAGAAATATGATTTAATTGGGATAACAGAGACTTGGTGGGATGACTCGCATGACTGGAGCGCTGTCATGGAAGGGTATAAACTGTTCAGGAAGAACAGGCAGGGGAGAAAAGGAGGAGGAGTTGCACTATACATAAGAGAGCACTATGATTGCTCTGAACTCCAGTATATAGAGGGAGAAAAACCTGTTGAGAGTCTATGGGTTAAGTTAAAAGGAGCAAACAACAGCAGTGATATTGTGGTTGGTGTCTACTACAGGCCACCGAATCAGGTGGATGAGGTGGATGAGGCTTTCTTTGGACAACTGAGAGAAGCTTCCAGATCACAGGCCCTGGTTCTCGTGGGGGACTTTAATCACCCTGACATCTGTTGGGAAACCAATACGGCAGTACACAGGCAATCCAGGAAGTTTTTAGAGAATCTTGGGGATAACTTCTTGGTATAAGTGCTGAAGGATCCAACCAGGGGCCGTGCGCAGCTTGACCTTCTGCTCACAAACAGGGAGGAACTAATAGGGGAAGTAGAGGTGGGTGACAACCTGGGAAGCAGTGATCATGAGATGGTAGATTTCAGGATCCTGGCCAAAGGAAGAAAAGAGAGTAGTAAAATACACACCTTGGACTTCAAAAAAGCAGATTTTTGACTCCCTCAGAGATCTGATGGGCAGAATCCCCTGGGATGCTAACATGAAGGGGAAAGGAGTCCAGGACAGCTGGCAGTATTTTAAAGAAGCCTTATTAAAGGCACAGAAAGAAACCATCCCGACGCATAGCAAGAGAGGCAAACATGGTAGGAGACCGGATTGACTTACGGGGGAAATCCTTGGTGAACTTAAGCACAAAAAGGAAGCTTACAAAAAGTGGAAACTTGGACAAATGACCAGGGAGGGGTTTAAATGTATAGCTCGAGAATGCCGGGGGGTTATCAGGCACGCGAAAGCGCAAATGGAATTGCGACTCGCTAAGGATGTGAAGGATAACAAGAAAGGTTTCTACAGGCATGTTAACAAGAAGAAGGTGATCAGAGAGGGTGTGGGGCCCCTACTGGATGAGGGAGGTAACCTAGTGACAGATGTGGGGAAAGCTGAAGTACTCAATGCTCTCTTTGCCTCTGTATTCACGGACAAGGTCGGCTCCTGGACTAATGCGCTAAGTGACGCAAGATGGGATGAAGATCGACAGCCCTTGGTGGGTAAAGAACAGGTTAGGAACTATTTAGAAAAGCTAAACGTACACAAATCCATGGGTCTGGACTTAATGCATCCGAGGGTACTGAGGGAGTTGGCAAATGTCACTGAGGAGCCTTTGGCCATTATCTTTGAAAAGTCGTGGAGATCGGGAGAGATCCCGGATGACTGGAAAAAGGCAAATGTAGTGCCTGTCTTCAAAAAAGGGAAGAAGGACGATCCAGGGAACTATAGGCCAGTCAGTCTTACCTCGGTTCCTGGAAAAATCATGGAAGGGATCCTTAAGGAATCCATTTTGAGGCACTTGGAGGAGAGGAAAGTGATTAGGAATAGTCAGCATGGATTCACAAAGGGCAAGTCGTGCCTGACCAATCTGATTAGCTTCTATGATGAGGTAACTGGCTCTGTGTACATGGGAAAGTCAGTGGATGTGATATACCTTGACTTTAACAATGCTTTTGATACAGTCTCCCACAATATTCTTGCCAGCAAGTTAAGGGAATATGGAATGGATAAATGGACGGTAAGATGGATAGAAAGCTGGCTAGAAGGCCGGGCCCAGCGGGTAGTGATCAATGGCTCGATGTCAGGATGGCGGTCGGTTTCTAGCGGAGTGCCCCAAGGTTCGGTTCTAGGACTGGTTTTGTTCAATATCTTTATTGAAGAGGGAGAGGTAGATATGGTTGAGGGCAGAGATAGGGTCCAGAGTGACTTAGACAGATTGGAGGATTGGGCCACAAGAAATCTGATGAAGTTCAACAAGGACAAGTGTAGAGTCCTGCACTTGGGATGGAAGAATCCCAAGCATTGTTACAGGCTGGGGACCAACCAGCTAAGTCGTAGTTCTGCAGAAAAGGACCTGGGGGTTACAGTGGATGAGAAGCTGGATATGAGTCAACAGTGTGCCCTTGTAGCCAAGAAGGCTAATGGCATATTAGGTTGCATTAAGAGGAGCATTGCCAGCAGATCCAGAGATGTCATTATTTCCCTTTATTCGGCTCTGGTGAGGCCACATCTGGAGTATTGTGTCCAGTTCTGGGGCCCCCACTACAAAAAGGATGTGGACGCATTGGAGAGGGTCCAGTGGAGGGCAACCAAACTGATTAGGGGGCTGGAGCGTATGACCTATGAGGAGAAGCTGAGGGAGTTGGGTCTGTTTAGTCTGCAGAAGAGAAGAGTGTGGGAGGATTTGACAGCAGCCTTCAACTTCCTGAAGGGAGGTTCCAAAGAGGATGGAGAGAGGCTGTTCTCAGTAGTGACAGATGGCAGAACAAGGAGCAATGGTCTCAAGTTGCGGTGGGAGAGGTCCAGGTTGGATATTAGGAAAAACTATTTCACTAGGAGAGTGGTGAAGCACTGGAATGGGTTACCTAGGGAAGTAGTGGAGTCTCCATCCGTAGGGGTGTTTAAGTCTTGGCTTGACAAAGCCCTGGCTGGGTTGATTTAGTTGGGATTGGTCCTGCCTAGAGCAGGGGGCTGGACTTGATGACCTCCTGAGGTCTTTTCCAGCTCTATGATTCTGTGATTCTAAGCTATAGTGGGGAGGTCTAGGTTGGATATTAGGAAAAACTATTTCACTAGGAGGGTGGTGAAGCACTGGAATGGGTTCCCTAGGGAGGTGGTGGAATCTCCATCCATAGCGGGTTTTAAGTCTCGGTTTGACAAAGCCCTGGCTGGGATGATTTAGTTTGGATTGGTCCTGCTTTGGGCTGGGGCTTGGAATTGCTGACCTCCTGAGGTCTCTTACAACACCATGATTCTATGAAATCAGACTCCTGAAAGGGGCACAGTAATCTTGAAAGGTTAAAAGTCCCTGGCACTGGGGCTAGAGCACCATGGGTAATAATATCTGCGGGGGGGGCACTTAATGAATTTTGGTAGGTAGCCACCAGTCAGCTCCGCCTTGGAAGGGGCAGGGCTTGAGGCAGAAGGGGCAGGGCTGGGGTCTAGTCTTCCCCAGAGTTTTCTGGGGCCGGAGGCTTTGAATTAGAAACACATCAAATGGCTCACAGTTCTGGCCCTGCCGCTACCACGTTGTCTGGCAGCCATCCAGGGTTGCTGCAGATATTTAAAGGGCTTGTGGCTATGGCCCCTGCTTGGGTAGTGTTGCAACTGGGAGCCATGAGCCAGTTCAATAGGATCTGGCTACCTGAGCCACCGCCTGGAAATTCAGTGGCAGGAGCAGCAGGCTATAAATAGAAAGCAGACAGATGCTGTCTGCAGGTGGGATCAAAGTGTTAGGCAGGCTGGATCTGGCCTCCGGGCCACATCTTGCCCAGCTTTGGGCTAGAGCAAAGTCCAGGGAGGCAATAGAGTTCAGATCTATTCCCAGTTGTGTCACATACTCACTGTGTGACCTCATGACTTATAATGGTGTGGGGGTTTCTTTGGTCCTGAGCATCAGTGGGAGCAGTGGTGCACGGCCCATCTGCAAGCTGTGTTCTGGGAGCTTTCCCAGCTATAACAGGGGACTTTCAATAAATACTCACCTGCCTAGAAGATGGGTTGTGGGGCTGAATTCATCATCACCATCCTTATTAAAGGTTGGACCTCTCTGGTCTGGCACCCTCAGGACCCGTCTGGTCCTGAACAAGGGAGTTTGCCAAAGCAGAGGGGTCAATTCCAGCCCCTCTGTTGCCAGCCCCAGTCGCTAGTCTCTGCTCCCAGCCACTGGCCTCCCAGCCGGCCCCGGCTCCCAGCTGCTGGGGGACTCTGGTCTTAGGGCTTTCTGGTCCAACAGCAGGACCACAAATGGTGCCAGACCAGAGACTCCCAGACCAAAGAGGATCACCTGTACTGTTGTGTGTAACAGCCCCTTGCGCTAGGCACTGTACACACATAGTGTGGAAGATTGTTCCTGCCCCACAGAGCTTGCACTCCTATATTATAAAGCCCTTATCCTGGCCAACAGGATTTCCTTCCTCCAGCAGCAGGCCAGGAGCAGCAGCTTTTCCACAGTGTTCATGAATAAATCAGGTGCATTTTGCCCCAGCACTTCTATACAAATTGAATAATTCTGCCCTTGGCCACACCTGGGTTTCTCCTGAGTTTTCAATGGAGGAACCAAAGGCAGAACCTGGACCAGAGAATGCAGCCAGGGTTCACAATGAGAAATCAAATCAGTGCTCAGAGCTGGGGGGCAGATGCTGAACCCTACGGCTTCCACGCTAAGTTGTGTCTCTGATGTGCCAGTCCTAGATTACTACAGCTGATGGCGATGTCTCCTTCATCCTGTGCTGGAGGGTGTAGTGGTCCTGGGACCAACCCTCTGGCCTCAACCCCAGAACCACCTCTGCTCTGTGCTGTGAACATGTGCCCATGTGCCTGGGGCAGACCCACCGGAGCACAGATCTGAAATGCTGCATGTGAAAGGGAAGTTTCTGCTGAGCTCTGAGTCCATCTGCTCTCTTCACAGTGGGTCCCACTGCATGTAGAGTAGGGGTGAAGGCTGTACCGTGATAGGCTAGTGAACCAATACACCCCTTGGTAACAGAGGCAGAAGCATGGGGGAGAGCGGGAGGGTGCGAGGGAGCTATGTGCAAAACCCTTCATCTTACAAATCTTTGGCGAGTTACTTAATGCCTGCATTAGGGGTGAGATTCTCCTGTCACTTGCAGCAGGGCAGCTCTATCTTACTGTAACTGCACCGATTTTAGCGAAATCACTCCAGATTTACACCAGGGTGAGCAGATCAGGTTTCAGCCCGTCCTCTCCACTGCATACATCTGAAGGCTTGAGCAGCTGCACTCGCGCTGTGCCCTTATGTGCGTACATGAGACTGGCTGAGAACCAGCGTAGGCCACGCAGGAGCTGGTAGACTCAGCTCCTGGGGCTGTCCCCCGATGTCTTCTTTGCCCACAGTTTCAGGCAAACACCTCCCTCCTGCCATCTGCCTCCTCCCTTCTTCCAGGCTGGTGTGCTCCCCTCCCAGCCTCTCACACACACACGCTGCACAGTCCCTGTGCCGATGCACACACCACCTCCAGGGCCAGGCGGGTTTGTCTTCTGTGCGCGCCAGCCCATGGGTAATTGCAATACGAGGAGCAGGCTCTCGTTTACCACCTCATTGTCCTCTCCCCCCTCTCTTGGCTCAGAGAGGATCCGGGGGGCTGCCAAGAAAGCACAAAGCAGTGAGTGGAACGTACATTGCTTCTGTTGCTTCCCTCAGGCATCTGGGATTCATCAGCGGGCCCGAAATAGGTTTCGATGTGTGAAGAGTGAGCAGCACGGGGGAGGAGGGAAAGTGGGGGGAAAGGCGTTGATTTGAAAATCACAGAGGGAGCCGCGAAAAAGCTCCTCAGATTATTTTTTAATCTCTCCCAGCAGAAGAGACTCTTCATGCGGCGTCTGCTCCCTGGCAGAGGAAATCATTTTTCGGAACCCTGGTCTCATCACGTCTCACCACATCTTACCATCCTGCTTCTTTTAGCTAAGTGCCTTCCGTTCACAGCTGATGGAGGGCTTTGGCGCAAACTGCGCATGGTGCCCCAGTCTGGGAATGAGGCTTTGCAGTTCCATGTGTCCTTCTGATAGAGTGTTAGCAAGATCGATGAGTCTTATTAGGACAGGGCGGCTCTGGCTTGGAAAAGCAGCAGGCTCAGCTATTGTTATGGATGTCTCCATGGAAGCATCGTTGTTAATGCCCCCCTTTTCCCCAGATTTCCAGGATTCAGTGTAGATTGAATGTCTTGCACCAAAAGGACAGACACTTCCCCTCAGGTTGACCTAACTACATTGCGAAGAGTGAGGAAAAGTTTCACACCCTGTGCGGTTATAGTCAGATCAACCTAACTCCCACTGTAGATGCAACTAAGTGGAGAGAAATATTTTCTCATTGACTTAGCTACCGCCTCTCAGAAAAGTGGAGAAACTCCTTCCATCAGTGTAGGGAAGCACCTACACTACAGCCGCAGAGTTGCAGCACCACAGATGTGTCGCTGTTTGTAGACATGGCCTACGTGACATGGCCCAGAATCAGAAAGGAAGACAGGGAATTGAAGTCAAGTCTCCTGAACTGCAAGCTAGTTCCTAAGCATTGGACCACCCATCTTGTTTCTGGGGGAATAAAATTGGGCGTTTAAAAAGGAAACTTTTGGCCTGTATCAAGAAGAAAAACATGATTGTTAATTTCAAGAAAGGCGTGTGAAATATAAGCTCACTTGAATCTAAAGCAACTTTAAAAAAACACAGCTCCTCAGTAGTTGCTAATTAATTTATAAGTTGAACTGATCATTTTAATAAAGGACAAACAAAAATGGGGTAGAGAAAGAGAAAAAATAACACAAATGTTGATGAACAGGGATTTCCTCCTCCCTGCCCGCCCCCCAGGTACATCTTTTTCTGTAATCCAAACATCTTAGTATCTGGAATATTGTTTTCTTATTCACCCAAGATCATTACAAATAAAATATTTGCCATTGCATATCACGCAATATGACAACTGATACAAAACAGATGCCTGAATACCGATTTCATTAAATTCCTTGTAAATGATTTGATTCCATGCCCCCTAATTTGTATTGTATGAGCTACATCTGGACAAAATAGACAGGATGTCCTAAATGTCATTTTTTTCATCTTCCTCTTTAACCATTTTATATACACAACCTTTACCAGCAGCAGAACCAAAGGAAATAATTAAAGTGCAAGATGGCCACAGACACTGGGAATCTGTTCTTTGTTCTCATGTGTTTGGAATCTGAAATATGTTGGAGAAGGAGTGAATTTTCTATAAAATATTTTATTGAGTAAAGTATTTAGAAGGCTCATCCCCTTCCAGTAATTGCAACACTTGTTTACCAATGGGACAATTATTATTTTCTGAAATTTCAGTTGTTCTAGGTAAAGGCGTATTTCCTAGAATCAACTGATTTGTTACACCTCTGAGCTACATTCTCATCCCCTACTCACTGGGGGTATGTCTAGACTACATGGCTCTGTCGCCAGAGCCGTGTAGATTAGTTTACTAGACATACCCAAATGAAGCCGCGATTTAAATAATCGCGGCTTCATTTACATGAAAATGGCTGCCGCGCTGTGCCGGGGATCAGCTGTCCCAGCACAGCGGGGCAGTCTAGACGCGCCGCGGTCGACAGGGAAGCCTCTGTCGACAGCTTCGGTAAACCTCGTTTCATGAGGCATAATGGAGCGGTCGACAGAGGCTTCCCTGTTGACTGCGGCATGTCTAGACTGCCCCGCTGTGCCGGGACAGCTGATCCCTGGCACAGCGCGGCAGCCATTTTCATGTAAATGAAGCCGCAATTATTTAAATCGCGGCTTCATTTGGGTATGTCTAGTAAACTAATCTACATGGCTCTAGACATACCCTCAGTGATTGGGTTGATAGGACTTAGAAGAACCTGATTCAACTCCCTGCTATGTCACAGACTTTCTGTGCGATCTTGGGCAGGTTGCTTAGGGGCTGGATTTATTAGGTATTTAGGAATCCAGCAGGGTTTACAAAAAGTTCCTATGTGAGTCAATAGGAGTTAGTTGTAAATCCCCCAGTTCCTTAGTTAGATGCCTAAATGCTTTGTAAATCTGGCACTCTGTGGCTCAGTTTCCCCACGAGGCATAAATTTGATATCCCTCCCAGGAGTGCTGCAAGGATGAATACATGAAAGAGGAGCTCAGACTCTACTGTGATGGGTACCTGACTCCCCTGCTACTCAATATGAGCAGTTATCAGACTTTAGCAATACCTAGTTGAGTTTGAACAATGGTGTATCCTTTAGTTCATGTCTGTAATTTGCCTTAAAAATGATTTTCAAACATTGTTCTGTGAATTTGCAGAAGACTGAGTACCTAATTTATCCACATTTACTTCAACAGCCTGCAAAACACACACCTAACATGCAGCCCATGTCATTTTACTGCTCTTAGATCCCAACCCAGCAAGTCACATAAGCACCTTCCTCTTTTAGTATATGACTAATTCATTGGAAGGGCTTGTGCTTAAACTTAGTGCGTGCTAATGTTACTTGCTGAACTGGGGTCTGAAGGTCTCTAGCCAAGCTAAGCTGGTGGATTGGGGGTGAATCACACCTATTGCCAACTGTTCCCCCAACCACATGAAAAGCAATCTATACATCTCTAGTGCTGAATCACTTTGGAACTTTTGTTTCTCAGCGTAATTAAAATCGATACGATCAATGGAAGAGATGACAGTTTTACAACCACCCTCCCCTCAATTCCTGCCCCCACAAAAAGCCCTGTTAACCTAACTGATGACAAAAATCTCTTATTTTAACAGCATCCCCCTGCCCCGCCCCAGCTTAGGAGTCTGGGACCTGGGGTCTAGCCCTAGTTCTGACACACACTCACTGTGATGACAGGCAAGTCACAACTCTTTGTGCTTCAGTAATAGTAAATTGCTTTGAGATCTACTCCTAAAAGAGCCCCATAAGCACACCTCCCCTATTACACTGAAGAACTCTCTGTAGTTTGAAAGCTTGGTGCCTTGGAAGGAAGGTGCCCCAATTAAGGATATTACCTTATCCGCCTTGTCTCCCATATCCCGACACCTGTGCAGTTACAACAACAAATACATTTGTGAGTCTTTAAGGTGCCACAGGACTCCTCATTGCACATAGCTCATAACTGTTCCTGGTGCTTTCCTCTGTTGTCTTATCCTTACGCTGTAATCTAGCTGGGACAGGGACTGCCTTTTTGTTGCCTGTGTATACAGTGCCTAGCACAATGAGGGTGGAATCCCAAACATTAATTAATTGCAGGGAAACATAATAAAATACGACACATCTCCTTCAGACTGTGCCCTTTGTGAAGTTACACCCAGGAGATCTTGTTTAGCAGTGCAAATATTTTGAACTGCTCTTCCCTAAATGTCACTCTACTGACACACACAAGGCACAGACTGGATGATGGAGGCTAGAGAGGCTGACAGACTTGCTGGGCCTCTGGTGGAGATGCCCAGTTCCATGCTCCCAGAAAGGGTGTGGCTTTGGGTGGAAGGGGCAGGGCTTGGCAGCCAGCCTTCAGCATCACACAGACTGCGCCATGTCCCTCCCACCCTCCTGCCAGCCCTGGAGCATGTCACCTGGGACTCTGGCCACAGCTGGGAGCCCTGGCCCTTTTAAATCACCAGGACCTGGAGCAACTGCCCCCTTTCCCCTCCCCCCATTAGTGGGTCTGGATGGGGCTGAGTTGTAATACCACGAGAGGTGACAGTTGTGGGAAGGGGCCCATAGTTGCTCCAAAGGACAAAGTGGCTGCGAAAGCTGAAGCTAGAAGCTAAGTTACTGTTAGCACGCAGAGGGGTAGCCGAGTTAGTCTGTAACTAGAAAAACTTAAAAACATGAATAGTCTAGTAGCACCTTAAAGACCACTTACATGTTTTTATGTCTTTAAGGTGCTACTAGACCATTTGTTGTTTTTAAGTTTTGTGGGGGTTTTTTGTTAGCATACAGCTCACAGTGAGGTACCAACGCTTCTCCTTCTGCCTTGCCGGGGTAAGGTCCCAGGAGCAGCCCTGAGGCCAGTGGTCCTTTCTTGTGTGGCGCTGAGAGCCCTCTACTCCCATGGCAGAGGTTCTTCTTCAGAGCAAAGGATCATGCCAAGCAAGGGGACCGTTTTAAAGATCTCTTCTCCCCTGCTGGTCCCTTCTGATTGCAGGGCCAGACAAGGCTGCTCCCAAGATCCAGAACCAGCCACAAAAATGGAGTCTCCCTTCAACACAGGAGCAACGTTGTATCTGCACCAGGCCATCCTGAAAGCCCTTTGTGGGTTATCCAGTCAAGGAGTGGAAACAACAGCATGTGACTTTGGTGGCCGCAAATATAGAATCATGCAATACTGACCTCGAGAGATCATCAAGGCCAGTCCCCTGCCCTCATGGCAGGACCAAGCACAGTCTATCTCATCCCTGATAGATGTCTGCCTAACCTGCTCTTAAATATACTCCAAGTGAGGCCTAATCAGCGCAGAGTAGAGTGGAAGAACGACTTCTTGTGTCTTGCTCCCAACACTCCTGTTAATACATCCCAGAATCATGTTATAATAAATTACAGAACAGTCCTGTTCAAAGCAGTAGTTCCAGGTCAGAAGCTGCTACTGCTGTGAGTCTCAGAGCAAGGACCCTCTCTGGAGGAGACTTCACTCCACGAAATGTCGTGCACAGAGATCTCAGCTAAGGGCCTGATCCTGCTGGCTGCTACCAGAAGGGGCTGAGCATCTGTAGCCCATTTCAGCTTTCCAGAAATGCACCAGAAGAGAAGAGGGACACGTCACTGACCATGAGAAAAGACGAATCCCCAGAGGGAAGGCAAGGAAGTTGTCACTTTGTGTCGCTTTCTCTAGCAATACTCAAACTAAGATGCATTTGCGCATCTCAGAGCTGGCCAGAGCTCCCAGTGATACACCACAAAGCGACCTAAGAGGGTGGCTATTTAAAAATGGACCAGGGAAAGCCTGATAAAATAGTCTGCCCCAGCTGGAGTCGGGAAAGGAGTAGCTGGGATGACCTCAGAGGTCTTCTCTGTTTCCAATTCCTCTGATTCTGTGAAAGGCCTGTGGGGTGGATTTTCTTCCTCCCTTCCCCTTTGTCTTTTCATGGTTTGTGCCGTCCCTCCATGGGGAGGAAAATGAGGCACACCTAGCAACGGCCAAGCAGCTTCCTTTCCTTCCTCAGCATTCCCCAGCACTGCTGGCCTGCTGCAGACAGCTGCCTGTCCTTAGTAATGTTGTTGTCTAGATTTCAGCAGCTCCGGCTTTGATTGATCAAAGGCTTTCTAAGAGGCGCGCCTCAAAGAGCAGAGGCCACCGCTGAGCTCTGAAGTAATTACCAGCCTCACAATGTGAAACCTGCTCATGTATAGTCATTTCGCCCCCACAGGCAGCGCATCCTGCTACACTGCACAATGGGCCTTGGCTTCACTCTGTCTTCATTAAAGCTGTGGGTATCGCCACAGACCCAAACAGCTCTTGGTTCATGAATCTAACTTTCCACTCAGGGCTCTGCAAGCTCTTAGTTCTGACAGGATCTATTTTGGTTTTCTTGGAGGCACATGGCTCCTGCAGTGTCTTCTTGCAAAAGCCATTATAGCAATCCCTTCCATTCCAGGCATCAGTGAGCCAGCCTCACACTAAGACACCCATATTCCTGTTTCCCAGAGTCTCCTGGAGCTATGCTTTCAGCAGCACAGTTTAATATTATTACTTGTACATTTCCCGTTGTGCAGATTTCTCTCTCTGTGAACAGGGCTTGTCTGTGATGGTTTTCACGAGCCATCAGCCTGCACCTCCATGCTGCCAGGGACATGGAGTGACAGCAAGACAGCTCTGCAAACCGTCCAGCCAAAGAAAACCTCTTACTTCCTCTCCTGGGCTTGTCTCTTCTTAGCTCCCAGCCACTCAGCTGGCCTGTGGAGATCTCCCGGCCCTGTGAGGGGGCAAGCGAGACTCTGCAAGCAGCTTCTGTCCTGTCTCCCTAGCCCAGCTCCAGTAGGAAGCTACCCAGCCCAGAGGAGCTGGAGCTGTCCTTGGAGGGCCCATTCATGGCAATGGCCTTTGGTTCAGGCCCCAAGAGATTGCTGGGAGGAAGAGCAGTGGGCAAGGACTCACCTAAGGTCAGACCTACGGTGCTGATTCCCCACAGCTCTCGGCTAGCTAGAGGTGGAACTCGTGGGTGAAGGGTGCTAGCGCAGGAGTGCGGGGGCAGTGGGCTCCAGTGGAGATGGGGGAAGGCCAGGACACCAGGGTTTAAAGACAAATTTTGATCCTAGCTCTCATCAGAGTTAGTCTGGGGCAGGGGTGGGGAACCTCAGGCCTGGGGGCTGGCTTGTCTGGATCCAGCCCCTGAGGCTCATGGCCCTCCCCCCAGCATTGGGGAGCCTGCACTGGCACTCCAGCCTCCCCGCTGCCCTATCACAGGGCTGGAGCACAGCCTCAGCCTCTAGTGGGCTCTGGCGTGTGAGGAGAATGTGGGGAATGAGTTTTTGGGGTGTTTTTTTTTGTTGCTTCTCACTTGTGTGCAGCCCCTGACTGATTTTTCTGTGGATCAGTGGTCCCCCAACCCAAAAAAGGTTCCCCACCCCTGGTCTAGGGCCTGATCCACGAGGCCCTCCTGTTTCCCTGAAGGAAAAGTAAATTTAAAAGAGATAATGGTGTTAAAATATAGAATGAAAGAAAGAATTGGCTGGAACAAAAGAAAAATGCAAATACTGTACATAAGATTTAACCATAAAATAAAATTATGAATGATTAGATGTATTAGTAGCTATAAATATGAAATAACGAAATAACTAGGGCTCTTATCCTACAGTTGAAATCCATTGGGCTGCATGTAGGTGCAAAGATCTGCCTAGGGGATTGGGCCCTGCATGCATACCTGACACCGCTTCATGTATTTTGCTTATTTGTTGTCTCTTAGGCTAGATCTAGACTATAGTCTTTTTTTGGAAAAAGCTATGCAAATTGCGGAGGGCAATTTGCATAGCTTTTTCTGATTGCTTTTCCGGAAGAGGCTTTTCTGCCATTTGGCTCCATCTAGACAGGGCCAAATGGCGGAAAAGCCTCCTCTTTTGAAGGAGCCCTTATTCCTCGTAGAACGAGGTATATAGGGCTCCCCAAAAGAGCACGTTTGCTCTTCCGCAAAAAAATGCGGAAGAGTAAATGCATTCCCGGAAAAACCCCGCAGTCTAGACGTACCCTTAACTACTATGTGCCTGCTTGATCTATTTATATTGTAAGATTTTGGGGATAGGGACAGTCTCTTACTATGTGCATGTGCCCCTCCTAACACAGGGTCAGACCTTGATCCTGAATGGAGCCTCGGGCAGTATTGCAGAATAATATTAAATAATAATTGCCCTGAACAGAATTTAATCTCCATGCTGCAGAATGTAGGCTGCTCATTGCAGTGGTCAGGAAGGATTCTTGCCCTCTGACAATTGGGGGAGTTTGTCTGTACAGCTTACGAATTCTAGCTGCTACTGGGAAGTTGTTCTTATGAAAAGTGCTGTATCATGGACAGCGGTGCAGGAACATTTTAAAGAGTGGGGGTGCTGAAATCTAACCCCCTTACTCCCGCAGCTGAGGCCTGCAGCAGAGCCCCCCCAGCACAAAGAGCCACATGAGGGGTGGCAGACAGGACTCTGGGGGTGCTGCAGCACACACCCCCTCCATAGTTCCCATGTTTATGATCATGGACTGTCTCTGCATCTGTACTTATTCACTGTGGGCTGACAGTCCTATAGCATGTACATCCCAGACTAGCAGAGCTGGTATTAGGGGCGGGTGAGTTGGGCGGTCACCCGGGGCCACCATTTTCAAGGGGCCGCCAAAATGTAACACAATGAATTGTATATATAATGGGGAAAATTGCAAGAGCTTTGGCCAGATATTTGTCATGTTTTCTCAGCAGCAAAACTGCCTCGCCCAGCGCCCTGCCCTGCACTGAGGCTGCTTCTCACTCTCTGGTGCTGGGAACCCACCTCTGGCTCCCCGCATCTGTGGCTCCCTCCCCACCAGGCACTCCCGGGAGAGTCTCCCGTCTCGGACAGCTCCCCCTAATGTCTGTATTTCCCAGCTGGGCCCAGGGCACAAGGCAGCAGGAGTGGCTGGAAGGTAGGAAATATTTCTTTGCCATACTTAAGGATCAAAGAACACTTTTTGAATATTTGGGCTAACACGGCATATTGTTGTAAGGGCTGCAAAAAGAAATTTTCCCGGGGCCGCCAATTGGTTAGGACAGGTCCTGCAGACTAGATACAATGGGCCACTGCACTGAGCCATGAATAGATATGCTAAGGAAGTTGGCTGAAGAAGGGAGAAGCCACTTCCTCCTGTTTGTTGGCAGAGATCTAGGGATTGGAAAGTCAAAATTCTCAGCAGCAGGCCATGGGAGCTGAGTGGTGGTGGTGGGATGTAGACACAAGAAGATTCACAGTAAGCTTTTGGGCAGAAGACAGGGAAGAGACTGGCAGGATTTTGTAGCGGAGGACCCAGTTTAGCTGTGAGATTGAGCAAAGTCAAAATAAGGTGAGTGGGTGAGGCAGGGGGCGCCATGGTTGAGAAACCAGGTGCTGCAGCAGAAGGGTGCTGGTGGCCCCCAGAAGTCTCTGACCCCCACCCAAAGAATGCTCTCAGGTGGAGAGAAAACTGGGGCAGGGACATGTGTGTAGGTTTTATGATTTGTGTCTAGTGCTTTAGAATCCTGTGTGGAGTCTGCCTGCGTGTTGCGTGCTACACCTATTGCGTGCCCTTGCAGAGTTAAAGTGTGGACCCAGGACACCTGGACAGGCAGAGTTCTGGGAGACGGTGTGTTTAAGCTACAGGATGTGGGTGTGGGTATGGGGAGTGGGTGCTTGGCCCAGGCGCAGTGACTAGACACTCTTCCAGCTCTGGAGGTTTAAAGCACATGGGAGGTAGCAGCTAATTCCCCACAATAGTCTGGTAAGTGCCTAAGTTGGGGGTTTTGATTAGTTCTGTGACACCCTGTCGTTGGCAGCTGGCGAGGTGCAGTGGGCAGGCAGGCAGACAGCTGGCCTTTCTCAGAAGACTGCTGGAAGTCTGTGTAGCCTCTGACAGCCTGGGGAGTTTTGCAGATATATCCCCTTTGCAGTAAAGCAGACATACATCATGCCTGTCACTCGCTTTGTGTATATGTTGGTGGCATGTGGGCTGTATAACTCTTCTCTTGCACCCTGCTCTGCATTTTTAGACCTGAGATGGTTGCTCATGAGATTGATTTTAAATCCTGCTAGTGCTCACATATAGTTGCCAGATGATGGCAGTATGTGTGGCATGGATCATTGCTCAGACTTGCTATTCTCAAGTGGCAGACAACCGCCTGCAAGGGACCATGCTTTGCCTCTTGACGATGGCGATTTTCTCAGAAGTCTTGGCACCCCCAAACCACATCTGCCGCAATAAATGCTTAGTGGGTCCCTCCCAGATCCTCAGGAGCACCCCAGTGCTAGATCTCCTTCAGGACTTTTCCAACCTGGAAGGAGGGCAACATACCACAGACAGCTCCATATACCAGAAGTCCTGTGGATACCTTGGACCAAGGACCCTGGACAGTTACCACCACTCTAAGGCTGCATGGTTAACCTTAAAACCTCCACCAAAGTGGCTGATCGGCCTTGGAAGTGTCTTTTCCAGGCAGCTTGCACTTCTAAGCCTGAGAGAGGTAATACTGTTTAATCAGCATTGCCTACTGTTACCACAATGTATAAAACTCGCAACTTTCACCAAATACACAAGGGATGTCCTTACCTTTCAGTGGCTTTAACAAGCTTTGTAGTTCGACAGTCACATGCACTTTATAGCCCAAGCAAAGATGTTACGTGTATTTATAGCCACATTCTGCTCTTTGGAGCAGCCACCCAGCACCCTTCTTACACAGAGCTGTTTGACAGTGCATAGAAGGTGGCCCACGTCCCCTGTTCTAAATGAGAGATTCCCATGGGCTGGCCAGTCAATTCATCTAGGGACGAGTCACATGTTGATCAATAGAGCTCTGTAACATTTCACTTCGTAACTCTGCTGCAGTGGTGGCACTGATTCGGCCTTTTGTGGCAAACGAGTGAGCCTGGGAAATACTCCTGGGAGTTCTCACAATTGTTTTGGTTCATCAGAATGTGTCTGAAAGAACTCTTTGCAGCTGGGGGAACTTTCAGAGGCAGCTGATCAGAGTTAAAGGAAAATCATTACATCAAAGGTCTCGAAGGGGGAGGAAGAGAGAAGCATCCAACTTTAAAATGGCCTGTGTTTTTCTTCCCCAGTGGGCACCAGGTTTGAAATGAAGATGATTGGTTGACAGTTAAAAGTTGCATGACTGACTTGGTTGTGTAATCTCGGGGTGGCCACTTCTAACAGAAATGTTACATGTGACTGGGAGGGTGGGGCAAGAGTACCAGATTGAGCACTAGGCTGGGAGTCAGGTGATCCAAGCTCTGCTCCCTGAACTTTTCTACAACTTTGTTTTCCCTCCCAACCCTATGTCTTGTCCACTTAGCTAGTAAACTTGTGAGGCAGGAAATGTCTCTTACTCGGCACGTGCACAGCGCACAACGGGAACCAGAGCTCAGTCACAGCCTCTAGGTGTTATAGACAAATAATCCAGTTTTATAAGAAAGGTGAGGTCACAACTTCATAGAAAGAGTGTCTCCGGAGCTCTCCCCCAGTCACTTCTCACAAACCACTCCTCCCATTGGCCATCACTGAGACCACCTGCCCTATCACTCCGCACAGGGGAGGTGACAGCCTGCGTGGACTTAGTGCCACTCCCATGTCAGTGGACATGTTCCACATCATGCAGATTGCCTTCCCTCCTATTGGCTATTCGCGCACACCAGCTTCCCTCCTATTGGCCATTCGCCCATACCAGCTTACCTCCTATTGGCCATTTGTCCACCCTTTGGCCATTGCATTGACCTCCTCTACTGTTTGCCACAATGCACATGGAAAAATGACAACTAAAAATACAAACATGAGTATTTTCTAGCATCTTCTAATGCTGGTCAGCAGAGAAGAAGGAGGCCACCAGCAGCATGAGGCCAGCTGGTGTTCTGCAACGGAGCCTCCCTGCTGCTGACTAACATCCACGGTGATCGTTGCTGGGTGAATTGGGGCATTTGTGGCAAAACTGCACCATGTTTGTGTTCTGTTGTTTTCTGGCCTCTCTTGTTCTGAAAGGCCTTTCCTGAAGCTCAGACAAAGGATTCACTTCCAGTACACACTTACTAAACCAGGAGAAAAAACCAGCTGTTTAACCTTTTGCATGTTTTCGTAAGCCTTCTGACTATATCCGCTCATTAGCAAAGCTGCCTGGTACTTAAACCCCAGACCCCTAATAATGCGACAATGCCTAGCACTCATCGAGTGCTTTCCATGCTCAAAGCCCGCTACAAACAGGACGCTAAACCTGGTGGACTGGCTCAGACAGAATGCCTATTGAAAGCAGTGGGGCCTGATTCTCCATGTCTACTAAGTCCCCTTTACGCTGCTCTAGTTGGTGGGACAGAGGGTGCGGGAGAGATGTAGAGATCGCAGTGAGGAAGATGTTCTGAGGTTGAGAAGTTAAAATTAGAGATGTGAAAATTTGGGAGAATTCTCCCTGCAAGTTCAGAGACGGGGCACAAAGCGAGGGAAGTTTGGGAGACATGCCAGGGCCTTTCTCCTGCAACTATTGCCTGGTTCAGTAGGAGACGGTACATCTTGCAATGGTCTGCGCTGGGTGCAGCTTTCAAATCTGATGCGAACTTTGATTTGCTCTTTTGCTGCAAAGAGCTAATGAAGTCTGAACTTTTGCACCCAGGAGTTTGAAGGGGCATACATCATGCTCTGGCCTTTGAGTCTCAGCCCTGTAAGCATGTGCGTCTGTGTGTGTATCCATATGCCTAGTGGTGGACCACAGGAATTGTGCCACTGCTTACAGCATAGATTTTTGCGCGTGTGTGTACGCGCGCTATGCACACTGAATGCATGTGTTTGCAGTCATTGTGTGTGTTTCTATGAGAAGTGCATTTGTGACTATGCCTATGTAGGGTTACCAAAGTCTCTATGAGAGTTAGGCCTCCAGTCTGCATTGACTTGCAGCTGAAGCTGGACACCTTATTCTCTTTGATATCCTTAAAATTCCCAGCCTATCTGCACTGTGTGTGTATTGTCTTACTGTGTGTATTGTACGGGTGTGTGTAGTGGGTATGTGTTTCTCTCTGCCAGGGTTCAGTTGGTGTTGTTAATAACCCGTCTGTAAATAGACTGGGGCTTTACAGAAACAAGAATGAATTGTGATCTACAAATACACCATCAATGGAAACATCTACTAAGCAGAGCAAAATCTACTATAGTTGCATTAAAAGTTGTTGAGTACAGTTCTGTCACCTTTACTCATGCACCTACCCATCACATAGGGCTTTTCATCTATAGCTTTATAAAGAAAGGATATCAGCAGGCCTATTTTACAGATGGGAGGACTGAGGCAGAAAGAGGAGACATGATTGATCCACTGAGGCTAACTCATTTCCCCATACAGTTATGAGTAATCTCATTGAAGTTCAGGTACGGGGATCTGTGGAACTACTTGCATCACTAACTTGCCATTCAGTGTTGTCTGCAGAGGGCTGGAACAATTTGTACAGCAGAGGTGCTGAGAGCCACTGAACCAAACTGTAAACCCTGTATATGATAGAAACCACTTGAAGCCAGGAATTATGGCAGCACCCCCATCATCCCTATGTCCAGTGACTGTGGGTGTCCAATGCACACCGGAGGGGCCTAAGTTAGATGCAACTTGTGCTTTGTTAAGAATTAAGCATATAGTTAGATAATAATAAATGCACGGACCTCTGGTTTCTCAGGGGAGGATGATGTGTGAGATGAAGTATTATTGAAATACTTTTAAGCAGACAGTTTTTATTCCAAGAGTCTAGTGATAGTTTAGCCAAACAACATTACTATTGTTATATTCCTGTAGCACCTGTGGACCCCAGGCAAGACTGGAACCTTCCAGTCCAGAAGGAAGGCTCAGAGAGGAAGGATGGTCCAGTGGTTAGGCCACCAGCCTAGGACACGAGAGTCTCATTCCTTGCTCCACCACAGACTTCCTGTGTGACTATGGGCATGTCACTTATCCTCTCCACGCCTAGGTTCAAGGGGGATAACTGCCCTATCCTACTTTGCAGGGTGTGAATTCACTAAAGACTTTGAGGCACTCAGCTACTATGGGGGTGCAAGCTAGCTAAGCCCCAGATATACTGTTAGATCTACACTGCACCCTGAGCTCGAAATGAGCTATGCAAATTGTGTAGCTTATTTTGAGAGAATTTCAAAATAGCTTATTTCAAAATTTGGCACTGTCTGCACAGCTCCAAATTTCAAAATAGAGCACTATTCCGAAATGTCCCTTAATGCTCGTGGAAGGGAGAGAGGAGGGAACTGCTCCTTGCAACAGTGCTGGCTTCTGTCATGCCTTCGCTGGGGTTTTGGCCCCTCTCTTCCAGGTGAACAGGACTTTTGCACAAATCCAGGGCTCCAGAAGATGCCCTCTCTGTAAGTAACCTGCTCCTCTTTCAATGGAAAAGTGACCTACCCAAATCTGCGCCAGCGTGGCAAGGGGGCAGCTGTCTGGCTGGTGCATTGTGACTGAGCAGAATGCCTGCTCCGTGGCACACACTGTGCATTTTCCTGAGGACTGTTTGAATCTGTTTGCTGATATACCATACAGTTACACTGCACAGTGCAGCTGCCCATATCCCCAGGGCTGTGTGTTTGTGTAGCTGGCCTCTCTTTGTGTATGGTACGTGCTTATCCTTGCTGTGTGATCTGACAGCTCCCATCCTGCAGACCTGCTCCTGCTCTTGTCAAAATCAGCAGCAAAGCTCCCATTGACTTCAGTGGGCACAGGATCAGATCCTATGTTTATCAGTATTAGTTATTTTCAAATGTGCCCACAATGTGCTAAGCTCTTTCCAAATGGGAAAAAAAGGACCCTGCCCTGACCAGCACACAATCTAAGCCAGAGAATTTAATGGAAAGGCCAGGGGGGAAGGGCACAACATACACAGGCTTGTTAATAAAAGCACAGATAGGAATAACTTTAATGGGCCATGAAGATGATTCCGGAGTTACTCCTAAAGCTGGACATTGACAGCCAACAAGTAGAGTTGCTTATGTTTGCAGGCTTGCTCAGGCTTGGTGGTTCACGCATGTGGCTTATGAGGCTGAGTCAGCTTAGATTCCTTACTTTTGCCACGGTCTTGCTGGATAACCCTGTGCAAGCCACTTTGTACCTCGGTTTTCCCATCTGTAAAATGGGAATGATGACATTACCCTTCCTTTCCAACTCACTTGGAGACCTGAATGTGAAGGGGCTACATCACTGCACAGAATCCGATGCTTGTGTGCATGGGAGGGTGTTTTACACCCCCCAGTGTGTATCTGGGGAGTGGGTCTGGTTGTATGTGCTTTGCCTGTGCACATGTGTCCGCAAGCGGTCAGCAAACTGGAAAAGCAAATGACCTTTGTAGTTGCTGAGCGGCTGCATCATTTATAAGAAAGTAAAAGCAGCCTGTGATTCCATCTCCTGTTCTCTTGCTGTGCCTCCCCGCAGCCTCTGCACATGACCTAGTTCTCCTGGAGGGAGATGCCAGCTGTGAAAGGTAAAGGCAAGCAGGAGCCAGCTGGGGGAGAGCTTTTCTCCCAGGTACTGACAAGTCAAACTGGGGCTGTCCTGGTTTTGCGCTGCCCACATTTCCCCAGGGATCTCTGCAGTGAACTTGGGGAGCATGGTCGGGAACTATGTGAAGGGTGAATCCCTTCCCAGCAATGGTGGGGTTATGTGCAGTTTTAGATCTGTCCTTACTATTCAGAGTCAAGCCTGTGCTCTGCTGTTCCCCTGTGACAGGGGCTGCGTCTCTTCCCGCTCACTTCTTGGCATTCACGGTGCGAGTGTCTCACAGCTGTGCTTCCGCACCCTGCCTCTGTGGCCTCACTGGCACTGGGGCAGTGAGTCACCAGCAGTGTGTCATGTTTCTGTAACAGCAGGTGCTGCTGCTTTTGCACCTGGGGGAAGGATGGGTCTCTTGTCCACTGCCTTATCCTTTCCCAGTTGCCTCTTGCCTTCGCCTTGCCCGCAGGACTCCAGAGAAAAACACAATAGTCTCAGCTGGTGTTTAAGAACATCCGAGCTGCCATACTGGTCAGACCAATGATCCATCTAGCCCAGTAGCTGATCTCCCAAGCACTAACTCTTAGCTAACAGATTCCCTCATCTCCCCAGGAGTCCTCCTCCTGCCCAGCATTGGTGCTGGTTTCACAAAGGCTTGGCACACTGACAGGAAAATCCCGGAATGCAATGACATGTAAAAACCACCCTGAGTTTCGGGGAAGTTCTGCTCTAGATCAGAACTTTGCAGCCAGGGTCCCTCTGCCAGCTGCACTCCACGCCCCTCCTGTTCCCAGTTCTGTCTAGTTTTAGGCCTGTTGTGTAACACTCCAGATCCCACATGCCAGCTGGCCACTACTTTTCCCACTGGAATTGCTGCATCTGCCTGGGAAATAACTTTGCTTTTTGCACCTCTACTCCAAGGGAGAGGAGCTTGGCTCCCAGTTCACTTGTCTGCCTTTGGCTTTACCTTATACCCTCTTCCATCCTCCTGTCACTTAGGCTACAGCCCCTCCTGCCCCTCCCAGGCCCCAGGTTTGGGTAATCTTTGGTGGTGCCCAGAATGTGTTCAAGCAGAGCTGTCCCATCCTTAGCAGGATGGGCAGTCTGGGGCGGCCTGGGGCACTAGCAGGGGGCTGGGTGCTGGTAGCAATGAGTGACCCAGCCCACCCCACTGGCTCCTGGCATCTCTCACGGGAGGGGGTGGAAGTTGGAAGAGGCGGGGTGGGGAGGGAGGCTTGGGGGAAGGGGTGGAACAGGAGATGGAGAAGGGGTGGAGTAGGTACAGGAAGTGGCCGAGTCACCTACTGCTGCTGCTGCCAGACCTCCCACAAATGCCCCAGACTATTCTAAACTCTGCATCCCCCTGGAGCCTAGGGCCCTCCCAAAGTGTGGGGCCTGCAGCAGCTGCCCCAGTCCATCCTATGGATGGGACAACTCTGAAAATATCAGCCCAAACACAGAGGCTATGTCTACACTACAAGGGGTTTTTGCACAAAAACCATCAGAGTGTCCACACCTCAAGTGCATTTTTGTGGAAAAAAAAATGTAAATCGACAGGACAGAGGGCTTTTTCCGGTAGAGTTATTCCTCTCCCCACGAGGAATAACTCCTTTTTGTGCTATAACTCTTGTGCAAAAAGGCAGGGTGTGGACGCTCCACTGGGGTTTCTTGTGCAAAAAGAGTCTATCAGAAAAAGCACAGGTGCTCTGCTGGCCATTCTGTGAATGGCCAGCAGAGCTTTCTTGTGCAAGGGTGTCCATGCAGTGTGGACGCTCTCTTGCACAAAAGCACATCGCTTTTGTGATGCGCTTTTGAGGTGTGGAGGCGCTTTTGCACAAGAAGTTTTTGTGGAAGATCTCTTCCGCAAAAAGCTTCTTGTGCAAAAACCGTGCAGTGTAGACAAAGCCTGAGGGACCTGGGCCCATGTTCCTGAATATCGGTGTCACACAGGCATGATGGGCCCTTATAACTTGCTGTCTTTGGCCCCTCAACATGTACATTACACGCATTGTGCATACGTGCTACCCAGCATCCATACCAGCCACCAGTGCTGCGTTCTGTCTCATCCCCATCCCATTGTCACTTATACCCTCCCTGAAGCCACTGCTGACCTGGATCCATTTTGCCTGCCTGCGAGTAACAAGTCTCTGGGAAGTTCACGTCAGGCAGGAGTCCAGGGCATTTGCCATCCCAATCTGCCCAGGATCAGCCATCGGATACCACTTCCACCGCAGCTCTCCACCCGCATTCCCGAAGAAGAGACTCCCTCTTTCCCCACACACACACAACACCACCCAGCAGTTTTCCCAGAGGTGGGGCAGATGTCCAAGGAGACAGCTCTAAGTCAGGAACATGGCAGAGAGGGGTTCCAGCAGCCAGGGCCAGATTATCTCAGTTCCATCTGGAAGGATCAGAGAAGTTGCATGAAATATCCAGTCTGGGTTCCCCTGTGGCTGTCACAGCTAGAATAGGTTGTGTGCACTAGCGAGCAAGCAGGTCTCAGCAGCCAGTCACGTCAGGCACTAGAGGACTCTTTTGATGCTTCATTTCATGGCAGGGGGAAGAATAATCAGCCCCAAGAAGGCCTCAGATCTCCAGCTACAGGCCCCTTTTCACAGACCGGATCCTCAGAAATCCCACCATTCCCCAACTCGGGGCTCAGGACACTAATAAAAGATGAGCCTAATAGTGTCCAGCCCTCAGGTTCTGTTTGGATGCAAGTGGGGCTTGAGCCAAACTCTGACCCAACATTTTGGGGGCTGGGGTGTGGCCCATTTTAAAAGGAGGGAAGGAGAGGCAGCAGCATGGTTCAGATCTGGAGGTAATCTTCCCCAATGGGACGGTACGGGGTGGGGAGAGGTTGGTGTACACATGGAATGATGGAATCTAAATTAGGAATTACCACTTGAGAGCGATCTTGGAATTGTGGTTAGTTCTCTGAAAATGTCCACTCTCAGCAGTCAAAAAAGCAAACAGAAATAATTAAGAAAGGAATAGAGAATAAGGCTACATCTATACTGCAGTCTTCTTTCGCAAAAGCTTATGCAAATGAAGCATGGAGTAGAATATCGCCATGCTTCATTTGCATAATTAATTAGCAGCTGTTTTTGCGCAAGAGGCTTTTGCGCAAAAAGGAGCTGTGTAGATGGCTTTTTTTTGCGCAAAACCTCCCTCTTGTGCAAGAGCCGTTTTTCCTCATTTTTTCAGGAAGAACGGCTCTTGCGCAAGAGGGGCTTTTTGTGCAAAAAGGAGCCGTCAACACAGCTCCTTTTTGTGCAAAAACCTCTTGCGCAAAAACGGCTGCTAATTAATTATGCAAATGAAACGTGGCAATATTCTACTCCACGCTTCATTTGCATAAGCTTTTGCAGAAAAAGGCTGCCGTATAGACGTAGCCTAAGACAGAAAATATCAGATTGTCTCAGTATAAATCCATGGTATGCCTGCATCTGGAATATTGTGTGCAGATGTGGTTGCTTCCTCTCAAAAAAGATATCTTGGGATTGGAAAAAGTTCAGAAAAGGGCAACAAAAATGAGTACACTGCCATTTGAAGAGAGATTAACAATACTGGAACTTTTCAGCTTGGAAAACAGACAACTAAGGGGGGATATGATAGAGGTTGATAAAATCATGAGTGGTGTGCAAAAATGAATAAAGAAGAGTTATTTACTCCTTCTCATAACGCAAGAACTAGGGATCACCAAATGAAATTAATAGGCAGCAGGTTTTAAACAAACCAAAGGAAATATTTGTTCACACAACGCACAGTCAACTTGTGGAACTCCTTGCCTGAGGATGTGGTGAAGACCAAGACTTTAACAGTGTTTAAAAAAGAACTAGACAAATTCACATAGGATAGGTCCATCTATGGCTACTAGCCAGGATGGGCAGGAATGGTGTCCTTACCCTCTGTTTGTCAGGGCTGGGAATGGACAACAGGGGATAGATAATTTGATGATTACCTGTTCTGTTCATTGCCCACAGTTGGTAGACAGGATACTGGGCTAGACAGACCTTTGGTCTGACTCGCTATTGCCAGCCTCATGTGTTTATGTTTTTATGACTGACACTTGGAAGTCCCGGAATGAACTTCTGGTTCCATTGAAGACAAAGCTCCAATTGACTTCAGTGGAGCCAAAATCTCACCCCTGATGTTTACCTAAACTCTCTAAACCTCTTGGCTGTGTCTACACTGGCGCGATCTTGCGCCAAAGCGGCCGCTCTTGCGCAAAGAGTTGCTGCCTGTCTGCACTGGCCGTGTGTTCTTGCGCAAGTAAACTGACGTTCTACTGTATAAAATCAGGGCTTCTTGTGCAAGAACTATGATGCTCCTGCCCAGGAATAAGCCCTCTTGCGCAACTGTTCTTGCGCAAGAGGCCAGTGTAGACAGGCAACATGAATTTCTTGCACAAGAAAGCCTTATGGCTAAAATGGCCGTCAGAGCTTTCTTGCACAAGAGAGCGTCTACACTGGCATGGATGCTCTTGCGCAAAAGCACATGCCAGTGTAGACGCTCTCTTGCACAACTACTTTAACGCAAGAACTCTTGCGCTAAAGAGTTTTTGCGCAAGATGATGCCAGTGTAGACGTAGCCCTTGAGTTTATGAACTCGGGCAGGAGGTTTCCCAGAAATGGGCTTTGTGGGCAGTGACTAATCCTATATATTTCTGTCTCAAACAAGGTCTGGCTCTATGAGTAGGGAGTTTCAGGGAGGCCTGTAGGACGGGGCTTTCTTTGTATTTGATCCAAACTGGTTCCCGGGGGAGGAATCCCATGGGGAAATCCTGTGATAATTCTGACAGTCAGACAGGCGGGAAAGCCAAGAAGGGAAGTTTCTTGGCACATATTAGGAAGTTTCTGCTACCTCTGCAGTTCGCCCAAGCCCTATGCCTCTTGGGAAACTTTGAATTTATGACTAGGGAGAAATGCGCCAGTCCCAGTGTTCTTCATAACACAGCCCAGTCCTAAGGCCACAACCTGCTCATCTCAGGAAACAATGTTCACAACTTTAGCCCAGACCATTGTTAGGAAAGGAGAGCACTACCCAAATATGCAACCTAATCCAGCTTTCTCCCAGCAGCTGGAGATGGAGGTTCAGGTGCATCCTTGAATCAAGCATTTTTGCTCAAATCAAGTGGCAACTGGTCCATGGTTCTATCCACAGGGAGCTAGACTAGAGGACCTTTATAGTCCCTTGTACCCCTCTGGTTCTACAGCCTGATCTTTCTCAGCTCCCCCTCCCCAGCTCCATGGTTCTTCTGTATTCTCTTTTAAACCTAAGGCCTGATTTCCCTCCCCCACACACCAGTCATGCCCTTGAGTAACTCGGGGGACTTCAGTGGTGCTTTTCCTGATCTACACCGGGGAGAGTGAGATGAGACTCAGATAAACATTTCATAACAGTTAAATGTTCTTTGAATGAAAACAAGTCCCTCTATTTTCCAGTGAGAAATCCCAGGAGCAGTCTGCCCCTTTCTTACCCCCTCAACCTTTACCTGCAGGTCTGTGCAACACACAACAGGGTGCTGTAAGGGAATTTCCATATCCTACTGCCAATGCAATAAAGCCTCATTCCTTCGATGCTCATTGCCTATTGCCATATGCCCCCCCACCTCCTGCTTATGACCTTCGTACCAGCCTTAGCAGGCAACTTCTGCATTATCCTTTATACCAACGCTGTAGTCCGACAAACAGATGGTGCTGTCAGAGACAGATCTGTTTTGGTTTCATCTTGGCTTGTAAGTTGCATTATTTCACCCAGGAACCTAGTACATACAATTCCATCGGCAGGGATGTGAGTAGAAACCACTGAGCAGAAAACTGTGTACAGCTATTCCCTCCTTCTACACCCTCCCCACGTCCACCAACAGCACACAGGAGATAAGGTGACCTTTCCAACTGAAATACTGATTGCCACAAATTACATTATAAGAGGTTCCCCCCAAAAAACATGTTGAAATCTGAGAAGTGCTGTGAAATTGTATTTGATCAGAGCCAACAGGGACTGAGAATGGTTTCTGTCTATCTGTCACTCATTTAATTTAATTTAATTTAATTTAATTTAATTTCTTTTAGGTTTGTTTCTTTTTATTTTTAAATACCTGATAAGTATGGAGACCCCAACGTCCTCGCAGTTGGTGTACACTCTGCTCCAGGTCTCTTGAATCACCTTTTTCTCGGCATCTGACAGCTCTTCACTCCTTTCCCATCTTTCAATCTCCATTTCTCCCTGGACTTTCTCCATGAAAAACAGCCGGCACAATCCTCCAGGAAGCCAGGAGGAGATTGAAAAGAGAGATGTGTGTGTATGTGTATCCTCTGAGAAAGAAATGGTATTTGTTAGATGGTGCAGTAGATGATATTGTCTCTGTCTATGTCTGTGTGTCTATGTCTGTGTGTGTGTGCGTGTGAGTGAATGTGTGTGTGTAATTAAAATATATCCAAGAGATATAATGCATGTAGTTAGATATCAAATCTTCTCGTGCTGTCCATTGCTGTAGTTTGCTTCAGCTCAGTGTGTGCATGTATGACTCTGACTCTGATGGGAAACTGACTAAAAGTAAAATATTCAAAGGCATTGCAAGACCAGCCTCTTTAC
The DNA here is from genome assembly GCA_032595735.1 of Pelochelys cantorii. NCBI lineage: Eukaryota > Metazoa > Chordata > Testudines > Trionychidae > Pelochelys > Pelochelys cantorii. The sequence goes on from CM064344.1 coordinate 20,914,996, forward strand.
CAATGTGTGAACGTGAGCTCACTTTCTCTCCCTCTCTCTCCTCCTCTCCCTCTCTCTCTCTCTCTCTCCTTGAACAGAGAGAAATGAAAAAGAGGTTCTGGGGAACATCAGGATCCTCTGCTTAGGGGATTTTATGACTACAGGTCTTTTTTCAGCCCTTGTAAACAACTTTGAGGAAATGCAGCATCTAGAGTGAGCAGTTAAAGTTATCCCAACAGCTGGCTTAGCCTTTTCTATTTCTTCTCTCTCTTGCATTACCTAATATTGCAGGAAATTGTGTTTGGAAGGAAAAATCCCTGCTTGCTTTTGATTTCTAGTCTGTGTGTTTGAGGCGGGGGGTGGAAGGCAAAGGAAAGAAAATACCTATTAAATCAATGTTTAACTTCAGCATGAGCTAAATTATTTTCTGTCCCAAGGGGATGTTTTTAATTATAAGATTTGCTATGTCTTCCTTTCTCCAAACACAATGGGAGAGGAATGTGGGCTTAGGGGACTCCTGGAGAAAACATATGGGTGTATTATTATTGGTGTTTATCATTTTGTAATGGGAAGTGCATTGTTCAGATATTCCTGCCCCCCTCCCCAGCCCCCATCTCAGGTAGCACTTTGGCAGGCAGGAAAGAAGAGTGAATTAGAGGAGAAGAGAAATACTTGTGTTATGGGTCAGGAATACAGTACCTGCTGCACAGACATTTGCATATAGACAGAGAGAAAAATCTTACCGGGAGGTGTAGTAACAGACAATATCCAGAAGGGGATTGGAGACAGAGAAATTGACGGACTGAAAAAGTGTGTAAATATATCAGTCTCTCTCTCTTCTCCTTCATCTGGTTTGCCTGTCTGTGTATACTCCTGCAGACAGAGAGCTCCATCAGACAGACTGACGGACAGGTCAGTCCTATAGTGATGGAGAGGTAGATGCAATAGGCAGACAGACAGAATCTGTGTGAAAGACAGGCCCACAGGTGCTACTGAGGATAGCCAGGCAGAGCAGTCTGATTTTGTTTTCTGAGCAAGGGCCATGCCGAGCACAGCTGGTTGCTGGAGCACGTGTGCGCCACAAAGCAGAGAGTGTTATCTTGTGCTTGTAATCCAGCTGGGCACAGGAGATGCTGCTGGAGCAAGCATGTACCTGTGGAGTGCTCTCTGTGACTTCCCATCACCTATATAACCTAAGAGCCAAGAGGAAAGCCCAGGCTAGGGGGGCATCTACACTGCACCCTCTCTAGAAATAAGCTACACAATTTGTGCTACTCAAATTGCATAGCTTATTTTGATCTAATTTCAAAATAGCTTATTTTGAAATTTGGTGCTGTCTACACAGTGGCTATGTCTACACTGTGGGGGGTTTCAGAAAAAGATACGCAAATTGCAAACTGCTTGTTTTCTGCTTGTTTTTTTGGAAGAGGCTTTTCTGACATTTGGCCCCTCTACACGGGGCCAAATGTCAGAAAAACCTCCTCTTTCAGAAGATCCCTTATTCCTCATAAAATGAGGAATACAGGGCTTCCAAAAGAGTTCATCTGCTCTTCTGAAAAAAAAATTGGAATTTTTTCCCTAGACGCGATGGAGTTTTTCCGGGATACTTCCGTTATCCTGGAAAAAAACTCCGTAGTGTAGACATAGCCTGTGCCAAGGGTCGAAATAAAGTGCTATTCCACAATGTCCCTCAACCCTCATGGAATGCTCAAACGACACGGAATAGCTATTTTAGGACACTTCCGGTATCCCGAAATAGTGCTGCAGTCTAGACATAGCCAAGCTGGACAGTGGAATGCAGACTGCGGTGCTATCTGTTAAGGTTCTCCCATGATCCTCCTTGGATCTGAGTACCCAACAGTCTTCAATGCAGCCCTCTGAAGGAGAGAAGTGCTCTTAACCCATGCAGGGAACTGAGGCACCTGGACCAAGTGATTCATCAAGGTCACACAGGAAGTCTGGGGTAGCCTGGAAATTGAGCTCCTGTCTGGGGATCCTAGGGGAGCACTCTAACCACTGATCCATCCTCTAGAACAACAGGTGCCCTCTAAAGCAATTTGCCTTGGTTTTCCCATGGTGCTTTGCTGTCGGTCACAGTATAGCTTTCTTTTCCCCTTTGCTGCAGTTCCCTCTTACTTCCAGGGGCACTTCACGTTCTTCCTTTTCTCTTTTGGGGCCTGACTCTTGTCTCTGTTGCTAATGGCTCCCCACGACGCTTCTGATCAGCAATAGGGAGAAGACAGAGGAATGGGTGTGGTGGAGTAACGCTTTCCCCTGTAGCCAATCAGGAGACTATGGGGCATTTTATTTGCACCTAAGAGAGACTCCTAACTGCACATAACACCTGTATTGCCAACCCCTCCCCCCCACACACATTGAAAAATCAATCAACCTCCACAAATTGCCTTTAAAATCATGAGATTTCAAAAACTCATGTAGGGTTGATTTGCCTCCTGTTTTTGAGCTTTTGGGGTGTGCATTTTCAAGCTTTTCTTCAGAGGCATGAGGGTTAGAAATTTACCTTCTTTTCTGGAAATCTGAGATTTTCACACAATCACAAAACTCTAGGAGCTGGGGCCCTAACAGAAATGCTAGATACCATATGAATCATGGACATTGCAGCAATAAAAGGTGCTGCAGAATTCAGTACATTCACATATTCTGTAATTGTACCTTTTTATTAAAATGTAGGAAATTGTGCCCTGGATTGATTTCCAAGAGGGAAATAAATTTTAGTGCAAGCTTGAACATATTGAAAAATGAGAAACTGCACTATAGACAATATGAAAGTGTATGCAAATATTCTATGATGAATGTATAGTCTATTTCACTGTTTCCAGTTAGTTACCATTTTTCTATGAGCAAATCTCTTACACAGCAGCAGGAAACATTTTAAAAAGCAAGCGCATGTGACTGTAAGACTGTAATAAAATGGGACACACAAAGAGGGATACAGTATTACCCTGACTCATGTTATGTGGTTTGGGCCAGCCCATAAAGTTTAGTCTGTTACTGGCTTAGCTATGTGATCACCACTCCCCTTTTTTTTTATTTTTGCCTCATGGCAGTGGTCATGTCCCATGGTTTCCACTGGCTACTGTTACAACAGGCAGGGAGACCAGGGCAGGTATAGCATGTAAAACATCTTTTAACTCATTTGAAAAAATGAGTTCAAGATGATACTGTCTCTTTAAAATGCTGGAGCTTGCTCATGCTATCATCCAACCAGCATTGTCATTTTAACTGTCATGTGCCATTGCAATATCGCTTTGCCAGGTATGTAAAGTTAGCATTGTGTGTGAAATATACATACAACATTGTTCAGTATATTCAGGGCCTGATTCGTCCCCTTCTGAGCCCAATCCAGTGCCCAGTGTAGCCAATAGGAGTCTTTCCATTCATTTCATTAGCAGTTGGATCAGCCCATGTGGTGTCATAAATATCTGTGCAAACTAGGTACTAAATGAGAGGAAGGATTGTCCACTGGTTAGCATGCTAGCTGGAGACCTGGCTTCAGTTTCTGGATCTGCACCTGACTCTCTCTTTGATCTTGGGAGAGTCACTTAGCTGCTCTGTGCCTCAGTTACCCATCTGCAAAATGGGGAGATGATCACCTCCCTCCCTGACAGGAGTATGGTGAAGATAATTACATTGCAGATTGTGTGATGCTCTGAACTATGATGATGGGGTACATGAAAGTACCTGAGACAGACAGAGATGCTACTGAGTGTGTGAGGCCCTGCCTAGTATTGAAGAAAGTGTGTTTTTACAGCAAGCTAGCCAATGCAGGACAAGTTGACTTGTCCATATAATTCACCTAGTGTTATTTAATATTTATACGGTGGTAGGACCCAGAGCTCCCCCGCAGGATTGGGTCCCTTTGTGTTAGGTGCTGTACAAACATGGGAGACAATCATGATGTTCCTCGGTGGCTTCATCTTTATTGTGACTGACTGTTGCTGTGCCTAGCACGGCACAAAACACAAGACCCACAGTCTCTGCTTGAAGGGCTTTCAGTCTAACCTGGGCTGAGTAGTCAGCGCGCAGCAGGAAGCCCAGGGGAGAGAATGGCCAGTCATTTGTAGGCTCTTGTTGACACTGCAGAAGAAGTGAGTCCTTTGGAGGGCAGGGACCTGAGAGAGAATAGTGACTTGGTGGGCTGGCTGGGGAGGGAGGCAGGGACTCCTTGTGTGGGGTGAGGAAGGAGTAGCCTGGAGAAAGACATGAGCATGGCCTGGAATGAAACAAACACATGGAGCCCCCAGGTTGGTACCTGACCATTGGCAGAGCAATGAAAGTGGAGGTGAGATGATGAGCCAAGGAGGGGCCAGTAGGAGGGGAGAGTTGTTCCAAATATGTGCGCTTATATTTGTGCGAGGGTTTGAAACTTCTTGTGGGGGAGGAGGTCCCTCTATTTTCTCTGCAAGCATTTATACAATCACAGAATCACAGGTTGGAAGAGACCTCAGGAGATCAATGACCCTACTCAAAGCAATTTCACTTCCTTTCCATTTAGGTCTGACCGCTTTCCCTCTGTCCTGCATCATTTATCTCCTATTCCCTTTGTCTCATTCACTGTTTCCTCTGCACTGTGTTGGCCTCACCTCTTGCTCTGTGTCCCTCCTGCCATTCTTCATCTCAGCAACTCTAGGGCTATGTCTACACTGGCGGCTTCTTGCACAAGAACTCTTTTGCAGAAGAGTGTGTCCACACTGCCATGTGCTTTTGCACAAGAGATGTGCTTTTGCACAAGGGCATCCATGGCAGTGTAGATGCTCTCTTGCGCAAGAAAGCTCTGATGGCCATTTTAACCATAGGGGTTTCTTGTGCAAGAAATTCATGTTGCCTGTCTACACTGCCCTCTTGTGGAAGAGCTCTTGCGCAAGAGGGCTTATTCTTCATGGGGAGAGGAATAACTCTTCGGCTGTGTCTACATTGGCAAGATTTTGCGCAAAAGCAACTGCTTTTGCGCAAAATCTTGCTGCCTGTCTACACTGGCCACGAGTATTTGCACAAGAACACTGACATTGTAATGTACAAAATCAGGGCTTCTTGTGCAATACTCTGACGCTCCCGCTCAGGGATCAGCCCTCTTGCGCAAGTGTTCTTGCGCAAGAGGCCAGTGTAGACAGCAACATTAATTTCTTGCGCAAGAAAGCATCTACACTGGCACGGGTGCTTTTGCGCAAAAGCAAATCTTTTGCACAAAGGCATAAGCCAGTGTAGATGCTCTCTTGCGCAAATACTTTTAACGGAAAAGTTTTTCCGTTAAAAGTATTTGTGCAAAATCATGCCAGTCTAGACACAGCCTTCCAGAAGAAGCCCTGTTTTACAACGCTATACTGTAAATTTACTTGCGCAAGAACGCTCGTGCAGTGTAGACAGCAGGCAAGTTTTTGCGCAAGAACGGCCGTTCTTGCGCAAGAAGCTGCCAGTGTAGACATAGCCTAGGGGTACATCTAGACTGAGGATCTGTGCATTTTGCATATTTTTTTCTAAAACTTTTGTTGGAAGAGGCTTTTCTGAAATTTGGCCCGTCTAGATTGGGCCAAATTTCTAAAAAAAAACCCTTTCAGAAGCCCCCTTCTTCCTTGTGGAATGAGGAATACAGGGGCTTCCAAAAGAGCGCATTTGCTCTTCCGCAAAAAAAAAAAAAAAAAGGCGGAGTTTTTTCGGGATACCTCTGGTATACCGACCCCCCTCCCCCCCGCAGTCCAGCCGTACCCTAGTCCCCTCCCCTATTTTCTTTTCTGCTTCTCTGCTCTGTCTCCCATCTTCATATCCTGCCCCCTTTGACCCACAGCATGCTCTGCCAGCCCTTCTGCCCCCGCTGCCTCTGGAAATGACAGACATGATCTCCTGGCAGTCAGAGAGCAGAGAGATCAGAGTCTTGTCAGTTTCAAGCTGCTTTGGAGACAGTCAGTGCAGGCTTCTTGCTCAGCTTTGGCACTTCAAGAGCAAGCGCGTTCTTGGGCACCCACCCTTTCCCCTGCTGCAGGAGGTGGTGAAGTGACGTTGCCATGCATTGCAGTTCCATTTAACCACTGCGCCTGCCCGGCCCCATATTCCCTCTCCAGCCAGCCCACCAAGTCACGATTCTCTCGCAGGTCCCTGCCCTCCAAAGGACTCACTTCTTCTGCAGTGCCCACAAGAGCCTGCAAATGACTGGCCATTCTCTCCCCTGGGCTTCCTGCTGTGCGCTGACTACTCAGCCCAGGTTAGACTGAAAGCCCTTCAAGCAGAGACTGTGGGTCTTGTGTTTTGTGCCATGCTAGACACAGCAACAGTCAGTCACAATAAAGATGAGGCCACCGAGGAACATCACGACTGTCTCCTATGTTTGTATGGCATCTAACACAAAGGGATGCAATCCTGCGGGGGACCTCTGGGTCCTACCACCATATAAATATTAAATAACACTAGGGGAATTATATGGACAAGTCAACCTGTCATGCATTGGCTAGCTCGTCGTAAAAACACAGCTTTGATGTTCTAGCCTGGCTCTTCTCTCTTTCTGCACTAGCTCCACTGTCTTTTCCACTGTCTTAGCTCTCCTGTTCCATGAGTATGCTGGGATCAGTGTGAAATTTACTCGGCTCCTGATCTCAGAGGGGGACGTACACTCAAACCAAAACTTGAACTCCCAACAACTTTGAGTCTGCCTGTTAGATATTCCTGAGCATTGCTGCCCAATTTGATTTAACTCTAATTCTCAGTTTAACCTTTTAGTTTCACATTTAACTCTAGTTCTCAGGATGAAGAATTTCTCTTGTGGCTGCAGCAGTCATGACTTTGAATGCCATCCCTTTTCCCTAGTAACTCCTTGCAACTGGCTGTCATGTCTCAGGTCCCGGTATGGAAATGTAGAGCCATTCTCCTGACTCACCCTGACAGCCAGAACCGTGCAGTCTATTCAGCTTCATTTAAAAGTGGAGAGTCTCTTTCAGGTGACAGAGAATTCAAGAAGTAGGGGGCAATTGGTCATGCAGGAAGAAATCCTATCAGCCCTCTCCAGAAAGCGTTCTGGGGCTCATGTCTGTACGTACAGGCCTGTCTTAGGCCAGTGTTAGTGTACTTAAGAATCAAGGCAATCCCTAGGGAAGGGAAGGGGGGTGTTTGAGGACTCTCCACTGTGTGCATGAAGTGTTAGGCATGGCATGGAAATGCAGTCCCTTTACATTTCTACATCAGAATCAGCAGGCTGGAAGAGTTTTCAAGAGGAGGTGGTGGGGTTTGTGTGAGTGGGGGTATGCCTCCCAATCCCAGGACCCGCTCATTTCTGCTTCCCACCCAAAGCAGTGCTTGCATCCTCTGGATGGACAACCCACTGCGTTGTGTTGCTGCTCTTTTTGCTCCGGGATCTTCAGCTTGTCTCTTCTAATGCTGCTGAGACTAAGCCCTCTGGCTTCCAGAATGGATTGTACGCATTACCCACCATGCCTTGCAGCGCAATTTCTCTCTCTCCAATATAAGCCTGCTGTTGATTGGGAAGGCCTGGGGCGAAAAGAAATTAACAAGGCTTTAGGAAATGAGGGAGACTTTAAGGAGCTCTCCACACAGCCAGGCTCTCGGGAAGGGAGAGATTTTGCCTAAAGCCCATTTAAATGCTATGGACTTGCTATAGGGTTCCTCCCTCCATCACTGCTGAGCTCCAAGAGATTTCTGTGTAAACTGCAGTTTACGTTCTGCCCTTCCTTCCACTGTGGGGGATGCGAGAGTAAAACCAAAGGCCACAGAGGCCTGCATATTGTGTATGCGCATTGTTTGGCATGCCACAGCACAAAATTGAGCTTTGAGGAAAGGGTTAAAGCAGCTGGCAAAAGCTGATGCAAGCCAGGCAGAGCCTGCCGGATGCTGGGACATTAGCTGCTTTGCTCACCCTTTCTGAGCTGAGATAACCTTGCTCTGCAACAGTGCTCTGGTATCTGTCTGTCTCCCCTGCTCATGCCCACGGTTCGCTCTTCCTTCAGCTTCTGTGCTGCTGGACCAGCTCTACAGAGCCTGTGACAGAGATTGTCCTGCAGGAGGCAGCTCTGTGCCCCAGAGCTATAGAGCACAGGAGGGCGTGGAACATGTGGGCTATGCTGTGGCTTGGACCGGCTCCTCAGTCTGGCAATGAAGCAGGGGCCAGGGTGTAGAAAGAGACATAGAAATCCTTCCCCATCCCAGGCCACAAAGCCACAGCTTGCTGAGGTCCCACCTGCATACCCACTCCTTCGGTGAGGCTTGCAGAAAGTGAATCATTTTAACTGGAAGCAACATTATAGCCATCCCCTCTTCTGGGGGCTTCCCAGAGCATCCTGCAATATGCACCGGCAGACTGTGCGGGGCCTGTGCGGGGAAGAGCTGAGCTCTCTGTCTTTGCCTACAAACTAGAACTCCCTTCTGGGTGTGATTAGTGGAGGAGGGTGGGGAAATCACACCCTCCCACACCAGAGAGGTTGGAAGAATTGGGGTTGTATCTGTTCAGACCCTTGGGGTGTTCACCTCCCTCTGCAGCATATGGTTACAGGTCACTTGCTAGGACTGTCTGAATCATATCCTGGCCACTGCAGTGGCCCCAGAGTTCAGTGCCCCTCTCGGGTGCCAGTTTTCTGCCTGCAGCACCAGACTGGCTGGTCGCCTGGGGGCTGTTGTACTTTGGTCTTGCTCTGGTTGCTGGGTGTAGTGGGTAGGTGCTGGCTGGTGGTGGTGGCGGCCTGTGGTTTGTAGGAGGTCGGATGAGGTAACATGATGGCCCCTTCTCACCTGGAACTCTATGACTCTCCATTGTGTAGCACCAGGAGTGTGAGTGGTCTATTGCGCCTCTTGGTGGGGGTGCAGGGGCAGCATGGAGGTGTGGCGCTGACATAGAGCACGACAGGATCCTCGGTCGTTTATTCAGCTGGCCATCCCAGCTGCCCTCTGTGTAATTCAGATGCTAACTACAGAGTTTGCCAACACATGCTGACTTCATATGGGCTCCCCATTGCCGGGGCAGGGGAGTTCCCCCCCCTTCAGCTGCCTTCACGTGAAAGAGCCTGGCCGAGTAGATGAGCCAGAAGGGCAATAACCTTAGGGCTTGTCTGCATGACCTTGCTGCACTGGTTTAACCTAAGGAATCCATGTATGCTGATGTAGTTAGAGGAGAACAAGCTCTGGGTGAACATTCTCACTGTGGTTTAAACCAGGCCTTTGGAAGTCTGATTGCAGTCGACTGGGAGCAGGTTTGAGCGAAGTGTCCACACAGGGTTTGCACCAGTTTAACTAAACTGCTTTAAAAACAGAGGTGGCCTTCCCATGTTGACCTGGCCTATGGCTCTGCTGGAACAACGAAGGCAGGAGATTACAGAGACATGCCCTTCAGTGAGAACACCCTGCTCCCAGGCCCCAATGTTTAAGTCACGTGCCATTAATAAGAGTGCCTGGCCTTTCCCACAGCTCTCCTCTCACCTCAACCACACAGGGTTCTAGAAATTCACAGCAAAGTCCTGAGTTAGCTGCAGCTTCTGGTCCTCAGAGGTAGGTCCTGGTCAGGATCCAGCTTGAGGTGATAGAGACAGAGAAACGGGGTGTGGAGATGGGGGCGTAATGCAGGGAGGCGGAAAGGGCAGCCAGTAATGTACGGTGTCCCCCAGCACCAGGCCTGACCATCAATAGTGTCTGAGGAGCATAGGTACCACTGGGAAGGATGGAAGAGAGGGACTGTGGAAGTGCAGAATCCTGCTGACCTCTTTGAAGTGTGTGCGTCCGGGGAGCTGGTGACATAAAAAGAAATCCCCCCTGGAATGCGCTGCCATCCGATGTTACGGAGCTTAGCCGGCCTGCAGAAAAAGAGGATTAGTGCCTCTGTGGAAAGTGTTGTGGAGAAACGGAAATGGCTGGGGGCCTGAGGACCTGCCGCGCTTGGTGGTGAAGCAGCACGGAGGGCTGGTCCCTGGATGATGGAGAGCCAGGGCAAGTGGCTGCTTGCACTCCCTATAGTGGGCAGAGCCCTGGGTGCTTCTGGACTTGTGGAAGGTTAGATTTGCCTAGGCGGGGCAGAGGAGAGGAATGGGGAGCTGGGAGGTGAGCTACTGTTCCCGATGTAAAACTTACCCTTTCCGAGAATGGAAGCGAAATTGCTGCCTTCCCACACGTGATGTGGAGAATCAAAACTTTCCGGCTAAGTGTGGTGTGTAAGGGTGGGAGCAATAGAGAGGGTGCTTTAAAAACACCCCACATTAGATAGACTAGATAAACTCCAGGGGGACAGGAATGTGACCTTGGGCTGAGCTGCCAACCCTCCTTGGGCCCTGCTCAGCCTTCAGTTTCTTCTCCCTCACCTCAGGCTCCAAGCTGCCATGTAAAGCTCTGTCCTTCTGCAGTGAGCCACCTACACTCAGGTCTCTGCACCGGGTGGACATGGTCCCCCGGCTCTGTGAGGCCAGGACAATGCAAGGAAGGCCCTGAGCTAATCCAAGCCCTGGTGTCCTCTGGGGTGTTCAAGAACCTGAGCCGAAGGTGTCTCTGTGAATCCTCCACCCCGAGTCCAGAGCAGTCATCAAGTAGCCCTTGCAGTTCAGCTGCAGCGACGGGGCTATTGGGAAACGCTTTCAACAGAATTCCCTTTGTTGGATCTTTACTTTGTGAAGCTGGTCTGTTTGTGCTGGGGGGGGGGGCGGCATGCTGGAAAACCAGCCCACTCCGAGGCTCACATCATCTTGCATTTGGGGCCAGCCCCTGAAGCATGCACTGTCAAGGAATCTAGCTCAGGTTCCAAGACAAGCCCTGTTTCTTATTCAGACCACATTCCCCAGGCTCCCCATAGAGATTCATTGATTCATATCTTAAACAGAAAAACCTTCAGAGCCCACTATGGCCGAACCTTTCCCTTCCATTCCCACTCTCCAGATCTAGGGTCGGAAGTGTAACTGAGGCTGCTCACAGGCCCTGGCATTTGAACTGGGTCTCTCGTCCTGTCAGTCAGGCCTGTTTGGAACTGACCTGCTACAACCCCGGACAAGTGCCATGAAGTCAGTCTGCTGAGCTCTCTGGGCCGACTCCAGCTGCGGAAAAGTGTTTTTCTTCATTCCAGAGAATGTCCAGAAATAATTTCTATTCAATTAACACAGTCAGATCTTCAGCTGGGGGAGCTGGTGCAAATCCGTGAGCTACTAGGGCAATTTATACCAGGTGAAGATCAAGGCCCAATAACCAGGAAGCTGTTCCATGCACTAATCAGGTCTGTCCTGTACTGGAATCTTTGGGAGGTGCAATTTCTAGCCCAGGACACCCAGAATTGTGAATCCTCACGTGAACCTCTTATCCTCAGCTAGAGAGAGCTTTGCTGCTGCTAAGTTACATGTGAGCTCCCCGACACACTTGCTCATCTGCCTTGTCAGCAAACCTTGGCTGGCAGGTAACAGTGAGTGCACCCAATCTTCCTGAGAGACCTCTCTCAGAAGAGAGACACTCACAGAAGTGATTAGGTTTGCTGCCCCCAGTGGGTGTGGCTAGCTGAGGACGCACCCTCCAGTTTAATATCCAGCACTCAGGAGGCCCTGAAATAAAACAAGGATATGCTTATTAACAAAGAACAGAGCTCTCAGTGAGACAGAGCAAGAATAAAAGAGACAGATATGGTTATAAACATAACAAAACACGCTCTCTAGTGAGTAAAATTTAATTTCAGCTCATTAAAATCTGAGTCTAAGCAGGTTCTTCACTTGCATTCACTTTGCAGCAACCCTTGCCTTCTAGGCTCAGGGGATCCAGGGTTCAAAGGCTCAGTGATGCTCTGCCTTGCTGTCCCCCGTCTACACAGCAGGGCTAAAGTCAAATTAAGCTACGCAACCTGAGCTACATCCATTGTGTAGCTTAAGTCGAAATAACTTAATTCGGCTTTTGGTGCTGTCTACACAGCAGGAAGTCGAAGGAAGAACACTCTTCTTTCGACTTCCCTCACTCCTCCTGAAATGAGGGTTACAGGAGTTGGAATAAGAAGTTCTCCAGTGCAACATTATTTCGAAAAAAAGGCTTGAAGTGTAGATGTGCTCTGTGTTATTTTGGAGTAACGTCAGTTATTTCAAAATAATTCTGCTGTGTAGACATAGCCTAACTGAACCGTCTCTACTCCCTTATATTACCCAAAGGCATTTGCCTCTATTTCTATCACTAAGGGTACATCTAGACTACATGGCTCCGTTGACGGAGCCATGTAAAATAGTTTACTCGGCATAGTCAAAGAAGCGGGGTAAACGAGGTTTACCGGAGCGGTCGACAAAGGCTTCCCTTGTCAACCATGCTGCATATAGACTGCCACGCTATGCCAGATCAGCTGATCGTCGGCACAGTACGGCGGCCATTTTTATTTTAATGAAGCGGGGATTATTTAAATCCCTGCTTCTTTGAGTATGCCGAGTAAACTGTTTTACATGGCTCCGTCGACGGAGCCATGTAGTCTAGATGTACCCTAACAGTACTCTTCTCCCCTTCCTCATAAAGCTTGGTGACTTTGTTAACCTTATAGAATCATAGAATTCTAGGACAATCATTTTTCTACCTCTTCCTTGTAACAACCTTTTATGTACTTGAAAACTGTTACCATGTTCTCTCTTGGTCTTCTCTGATCCAGACTAAACAACTTTTCAATGTTCCCTCACAGACTGTATTTTCTAGGCCTTTAATCATTTTCGTTGCTCTTCTCTGGACTTGCTCCAATTTGTCCACATCTTTTCTGAAGTGTAGCACCCAGAAGTAGACACAATACTTCAGTTGAGGCCTAATCAGTATGGAGTAGAGCGGAAGAATGATTTCTCATGTCTTGCTTACAACACTAATGCTAACACATCCCAGAATTATGTTTGCTTTTTTTGTGAGTGTTACAGTGTTGACTCTTATTTAGTTTGTGGTCCACTATGACCCGTGGGTCCTTTTTTTGCAGTACTCCTTCCCAGACAGTCACTTCCCATTTTGTATGTGTGCAATTGATCGTTCCGTTTTAAGGAGTACTTTGCATTTGTCCTATTTTCTTCAGACTGCTTCTCCAGTGTATCCAGATCATTTTGAATTTTAATTCTGTCCTCCAGCTCACTTACAACCCCTTCCCTCTTGGTATTATCTGCAAAATTTGTAAGTGTATTCCCGGTGCCATTATCTAAATTATTGATGAAGGGTACGTCTACGCTACAGCATTATTTCGAAATATCTAATTTCGAAATAACGCATCTACACACAAAATGCATTTTGAAATAGCATTTGGCTATTTCAAAATAGCGCATCCACACTGAGTGGAAGCTGAATTGCATTTAAGGCCGGCCGGAACCAGGTCCAGCAGGGCATCAGATCAGGAGTTACTTTGTGTGGCTGCTGCCTGAGGCTATCTGAGGCCTGTGCTTAAAGGCACTCCCCCTGGACAGCCGGTTCTCAGGTTTCCCTGCTTGCTTGCCTACCTCAATGAGGAACAGCAAAGCATTTTGTCTCTGCGTGCTCTGGTTGCCCTCACTCGGGACACCACAGAACTCTGCAATGTGCTTCTCGTGGACGCGTTGCTGCTAACCTGGCTGCACTTTCTGCAGGCTGCCATCCAGGAGGTCCATCGGGGGGCTGTCAGTATCCAGGAGGCCCTGCGGGAGAGCTTCCACCCTGAGGAGCACTAACAGTCTCCCTGGTCTGCCCCACTGGGGGCTTGTGCCTCATTCCTCCCTCACGTCCTTCCACTTACCCCTCCCTAACCCCCCTTCCTGATGTAAAATAAAATACATGTATTTTCATGAACACAAACTCTCTTTATTTAACAAAATTGGGCGGGGGGGTGGGGAATGAAACTCTGGTGAGACTGGGGAAAGGAGGTGGGAGAAGGGAGGAGAGAGGGTGGGAGAGGGGTGGGGGAAACCTGGGAGGAGGGAGCTGGAAGGGGGAAGCAAGGGGAAGAAGGGGGAGGGAAAGCTCAGGGCTCACGGTTGGGGGTCTCACTGGACCAACTCGATTTTCATGCGAACCTGCTCCTGGGTTCGCCTGTGGCCTTTGGTGGCCAAGCTGGTAGCTATCCTGCCATAGATGGCCGCGTTCCCCCATCTAGTGTGGAGATCATGGACGTTGGGGGCATTCCCCCAAATCTGAATAAGGTCCATGATCTCTGCCCCGGACCAGGAAGGCACCCGCCTTCTCCGGGCCCTGGCAGGCTCCTTGCAGCTGGCAGACTGCTCCTGGGGAATGGTGGAGGGCTGGCTGCCAGTGGCTTGCTGGCTCATGTTTTGGGGTCACTGGGTCAGGGGCTTTTTGCAGTACTCCTTCCCAGACAGTCACTTCCCATTTTGTATGTGTGCAATTGATCGTTCCGTTTTAAGGAGTACTTTGCATTTGTCCTATTTTCTTCAGACTGCTTCTCCAGTGTATCCAGATCATTTTGAGCACTGGTGGCTCTGGGCTGGCAGGCTTGGAGCTGGCACAGGCACTGTGGTCAGAGTCTACCCCTTTAAGGGCTCTGGGGAGGGGGAGGGAGAGGAGTGTTCTTGGTTGAGGCCAGAGTGGCCACCAGGGCACCCTGGGAAGGGCTGGAGGCCCCCTATTTCGAAATAAGTGTCTACAGAGCACTTATTTCAAAATAGCAATTTTGAAATTGGCGTTATTCCTTGTGGAATGAGGTTTACCAATTTCAAAATAAGCCCTCTACTATTTCAATTTAATTTCGAAATAGCGGTTGGCTTGTGTAGACTCTAGGAATGTTATTTCAAAATAACTTTGATGTGTAGACATACCCGAAGCTATAGTACTGAACAGAACTGGTCCCAGAACTAATCACTGTGGGACCCCACTCCTTATGCCTGTCCAGCTAGCCTGGAAACAATTTCCCAACCAGTTATGTGCCAACTTCCATGTAGGTTGTATTCCCCTAGTTTGTTTATGAGAAGGCCATGTGAGATAGTATCAAAAACCTTACTATAGTCAAGACATACCACTTTGACTGGTTCCTCCTACATACAAGGCTTGTTATTCTGTCAAAGAAAGCTATTAGTTTGATTTGATACAAGTTGTCCTTGACAAATCCACGCTGACTATTACTTATCACTTTATTATCTTCTAGGTGTTTACAAATTAACTGCTCAATGGTTTGCGCCATTATCTTTCTGGTAATGAAATTAAGCTGACCGACTGGTCTTAGCTATTTCAAAATAGAGTGTCCACACTGATTGGATGCCAACTCACATTTAAGGCCACTTCTGGCAGGGCATCAGTTACTTCCTGGACCTTCTGCTTCAGGCTATGTGAGGCTCTTGCTTAAAGGGACCCCCCTGTACAGCAGTGTCTCAGGCTTTTTCTCTTTGCCTGCCTCCTCGAGGGACAGCAAAGCCTTTTCTTCTGCCTGTTGTGGTTGCCCTTGTGGACACCTCAGCTTGCCAGACATGGAGCCGGAGCTGCCTCTGGGCAGTCTTCAGCTATTGCAGCTTGTGCTGCACCTCAGGCGCTGCAGAGCCCAACCCCCAGCTCCTCTGGGAGACTCTCCTCGGTGCTCTGTGGGTGTGGCTCATGCATCTGGGTCCAGCCTGCCCTGCTCTGCACACAGTGAGTCACCACCTCTGGCGTCTGGACACCAGTGCTGACTTGTGGGACCGGATTGTCATGGAGCGGTGGAGAGACCAGCAATGGCTCCAGAATTTCAGGATGAGGAAAGACACATTTCTGGAGCTCTATGAGTGGCTCACCCCTGCCCACAGGCAATGGGACACTCACATGAGACCCGCCATCCCCTTCCAGAAGCAGGTCGCCATCGCCCTCTGGAAGCTTGCCACGCTGGATAGCTACTGATCCATTGGGAACCAGTTCAGCGTGGGGAGATCGATCACTGGGGCCATGCTCATGCAGGTGTGGCACTCGGGATATTATTCCAAGGGTGTGTGTGGACTGCAGGAATGGGGTTCCCTAGGGAAAGGGAGGTTCGGGGGGTGCAATCCCCTCCCTGGGAGGTTTTTTCAGTCCTGTCCTCACAAAGCCCTGCTGGGAGTTGGGGGTCAGTGGCGGGGGGGTTGCTCCTGGTGAGTGAGGGGAGAGGGAGATGGGGGGGGTGCTGAGAGAACTCCCAGGGGCCCTGGCACCCCTGTGAATCTCTGTTTGTCTCCTTGTGCAGGTGGTGAGGGCCATCAACACCATCATGCTGCACAGGGTCATCCGCCTTGGAGATGTGGACACCATAATCATCGGGTTTGCCGACATGGCCTTCCCCCCCACTGCTGGGGAGGGGAGGCTATTGATGGTACCCACAATCCCATCCGGGCCCCTGACCACTGGGCATCGGAAGAGATACTTTTCAATGGTCCTGCAGGCCGTCACAGACTCCCAGGGCCAGTTCACTGACATCTATGTTGGGTGGTCGGGGAAGGCGCAAGATGCACGTGTCTTTAGAAACTCTAGTGTGTTCCAGAAGCTGCACACTACATTTTTTTCCCCCAGCTGCACCCATCAGGGTCAGGGACATGAACATGCCCATCTTCATGGTGGGGGATTTGGCCTACCCTCTCCTGCTGTGGCTCATGAAGCAATTCACCGGCCACCTTGACCCCTCTCAGGAACGCTACAATGCCAAGCTCAGCAGCGCCCGCATGGTCATGGAGGGCGCCTTCGGCCATTTGAAGGTGCATTTCAGATGCCTCCTCACCCAGCTGGACCTCGGGGAGAGCAACATCCCGCACATGGTGGCCACGTGTTGTGTGCTCCACAATGTGTGAGCGGAAGGGAGAAGCATTCCTGCCAGGGCGGGGGGCAGAGGCTGACCGCATTGGCAGACCCTTTGAACAGCCGAGCACAGCAGCCATCTGGCAGGCCCATCAGGAGGCCATGCGCACCCCGGAGGACCTGAGGGAGAGTTTCTCCCCTGGGCCGCCCCACTAGGGGACTGTGCATCGCCCCTCTCTGCCTTTCCTCCCACACCCCTCCCTTCCCCCCTTCTCCCCTTCCCTGCTGAGACAATAAACAAAAATTCTGTTTTAGAAAAAATAAAATCTCTGTTTCTTTTTATTTGGGGTCAAGGAGACTGGGGAAAGAACCTTGGAGAGGAGAGGAGGAGGAGAAGGGGGGATGAGAACGTTGGAGGAGAAGGGAGATGGAAGGGGGAGGAGGGGCTCAGGGCTGGGGCTGGGAGTGGCACCTGGATCTGGTGATCCCACCACCACAGGTACGGGGGCCAAGGCGACCACGGGAAGGGCAGGATGTTGGGGGAGAAGCAGGAGGAGCAGGAGGTGGAGCAGGAGTGGGAGGTGGGAGGAGGAGCTACAACGAGAGTAGGAGTGGGAGCAGAGGCAGGAGCAGGAGCAGGCATCATGCTGGCAACAAAGGAGTGCATGGATGGACACATAGAGCGGCCCTGCTCCAGCAGCTCCCACCAGGTGTCTCACTGAATCATAGAATCATAGAGCTGGAAGAGATCTCAGGAGGTCATCAAGTCCAGCCCCCTGACCAAGGCAGGAACAATCCCAACTAAATCAACCCAGCCAGGGCTTTGTCAAGCCGAGACTTAAAAACCTCTAGGGATGGAGATTCCACCCCCTCCCTAGGTAACTCATTCCAGTGATTCACCACCCTTCTAGTGAAATAGTTTTTCCTAATATCCAACCTAGACCTCTCCCACCACAACTTGAGACCATTGCTCCTTGTTCTGCCATCCGTCACTACTGCGAACAGCCTTTCTCCATCCTCTTTGGAACCTCCCTTCAGGAAGTCAAAGGCGGCTATCAAATCCCCCCCTCACTCTTCTCTTCTGTAGACTAAACAAATCCAAATCCCTCAGTCTCTCCTCATAGGTCATACGCTCCAGCCCCCTAATCATTTTGGTCACCCTCCGCTGGATCCTCTCCAATGCGTCCACATCCTTTCTATAGTGGGGGGCCCAGAACTGGACACAATATTCCAGATGTGGCTTCACTAGAGCCGAATAAAGGGGAATAATGACATCTCTGGATCTGCTGGCAATGCTCCTCCTAATGAACCCTAATATGCCATTAGTCTTCTTGGTTACAAGGGCACACTGTTGACTCATATCCAGCTTCTCATCCACTCTAATCCCCAGGTCCTTTTCTACAGAACTGCTACTTAGCCATTCGGTCCCTAGCCTGTAACAATGCTTGGGATTCTTCCATCCCAAGTGCAGGACTCTACACTTGTCCTTGTTCAACCTCATCAGATTTCTTTTGGCCCAATCCTCTAATCTGTCCAGGTCACTCTGGACCCTATCCCTGCCCTCCAGCATATCTGCCTCTCCCCCTAGCTAAGTGTCATCTGCAAACTTGCTGAGGGTGCAATCCATTCCCTCATCCAGGTCATTAATAAAGATGTTGAACAAAACTGGTCCAAGAACAGATTCTTGGGGCACTCCGCTAGAAACCGACCACCAACCTGACATTGAGCCATTGTTCACTATCCGTTGGGCCTGAGAGTCTAGGCAGTTTTCTATCCATCTTACAGTCCATTTATACAATCCATACTCCCTTAACTTGCTGGTAAGAATATTGTGAGAGACCGTATCAAAAGCTTTGCTAAAGTCAAGGTATATCACATCCACTGACTTTCCCATATCCACAGAGCCATTTACCTCATCATAGAAGCTAATCAGATTGGCCAGGCACGACTTGCCCTTGGTGAATCCACGTTGACTATTCCTGATCACTTTCCCCTCTTCCAAGTGCTTCAAAATGGATTCCTTGAGGATCCCCTCCATGATTTTTGCAGGGACTGAGGTAAGGCTGACTGGTCTGTAGTTCCCTGGATTGTCCTTCTTCCCTTTTTTAAAGATGGGCACTCCATTTGCCTTTTTCCAATCATCCAGGATCTCTCCCGATCTCCACGAGTTTTCAAAGATAATCGCCAAAGGCTCCGCAATGACATTTGCCAACTCCCTCAGTACCCTCGGATGCATTAAATCAGGGCCCATGGATTTGTGTATGTTTAGATTTTCTAAATAGTTCCTAACTTGTTTTATCCCCACCAAGGGCTGTCCACCTCCTTCCCATACTGCATTGCCTAGTGCATTTATTTGGGAGCTGACCTTGTCTGTGAAGACAGAGGCAAAGAAAGCATTGAGTACTTCATCTTTTCCTACATCACTTGTCACTAGGTTACTTCCCTGATCCAGTAAGGGCCCCACACCCTCTCTGATCACCCTCTTCTTGCTAACTTGCCTGTAGAAACCTTTCTTGTTACTCTTCACATACTTTGCTAGCTGCAATTCCAATTGCGCTTTTGCTTTCCTGATAACTCCCCTGCATTCTTGAGCAATATGTTTATACTCCTCCCTAGTCATCTGTCCAAGTTTCCACTTCTTATAAGCTTCCTTTTTGGGTTTAAGCTCACCATGGATGTCCCCAGTAAGCCAATCTGGTCGCCTGCCGTATTTGATTTTCTTGCTGCGCATCGGGATGGTTTCTTCCTGTGCCTTCAATAAGGCTTCTTTAAAATACTGCCAGCTCTCCTGGACTCCTTTCTCCTTCATGTAAGCATCCCAGGGAATCCTGCCCATCAGTTCTCTGAGGGAGTCAAAGTCTGCTGTTCTGAAGTCCAGGATGTGTATTTTGCTACTCTCCTTTCTTCCTTTGGTCAGGATCCTGAAATCCACCATCTCATGATCACTGCTTCCCAGGTTGTCACCCACCTCTACTTCCCCTACTAGTTCCTCCCTGTCTGTGAGCAGCAGGTCAAGCTGCACATGGCCCCTGGTTGGTTCCTTCAGCATTTGTACCAAGAAGTTATCCCCAACATTCTCCAAAAACTTCCTGGATTGTCTGTGTACTGCTGTATTGGTCTCCCAACAGATGTCAGGGTGATTAAAGTCGCCCATGAGAACCAGGGCCTGTGATCTGGAAGCTTCTCTCAATTGTCCAAAGAAAGCCTCGTCTACCTCATCCACCTGATCCAGCAGTCTATAGCAGACACCACCACAACATTACTCTTGTTGCTTCCACCTCTAAATTTAACTCATAGACTTTCAACTGCTCTCTTACATACAATGCAACTCCTCCTCCTTTTCTCCCCTGCCTGTTCTTCCTGAACAGTTTTTACCCTTCCATGACAGTGCTCCAGTCATGCGAGTCATCCCACAGTCTCCATTATTCCAGCTGGATGTCTTCCTGGAGCCTGCGGTCGATGATCTGCTCCCCAGATTGGAGGGCCCTCTGGAACTCATCCATGGGTCTCTGGCACCTGCGGGGCCCTTAGGTTCAGGAGGCTGCCCTGGGTGGTGGTGTAGAAATCTAATGAGGTTCAACAAGGACAAGTGTAGAGTCCTGCACTTGGGACAAAAGAATCCCAAGCATTGTTACAGGCTGGGGACCAACTGGCTAAGTAGCAGTTCTGTAGAAAAGGACCTGGGGATTACAGTGGATAAGAAGCTGGACATGAGTCAACAGTGTGCCCTTGTAGCCAAGAAGGCTAATGGCATATTAGGTTGCATTAAGAGGAGCATTGCCAGTCGATCCAGAGATGTGATTATTCCTCTTTACTCGGCTCTGGTGAGGCCACATCTGGAGTATTGTGACCAGTTCTGGGCCCCCAATTACAGGAAGGATGTGGATGCATTGGAGAGGGTCCAGCGGAGGGCTACCAAAATGATTAGGGGGCTGGAGCATATGACCTACGAGGAGAGACTGAGGGAGTTGGGTCTATTTAGTCTGTAGAAGAGAAGAGTGAGGGGGGATTTGATAGCAGTCTTCAACTTCCTGAAGGGAGGTTCCAAAGAGGCTGGAGAAAGGCTGTTCACAGTAGTGATGGATGGCAGAACAAGGAGCAATGGTCTCAAGTTGTGGTGGGAGAGGTCTAGGTTGGATATTAGGAAAAACTATTTCACTAGGAGGGTGGTAAAGCACTGGAATGGGTTACCTAGGGAAGTGGTGGAGTCTCCATCCATAAAGGTGTTTAAGTCTCAGCTTGACAAAGCCCTGGCTGGGTTGATTTAATTGGGATTGGTCCTGCCTTGGTCAGGGGGCTGGACTTGATGGCCTTCTAAGGTCTCTTCCAGCTCTATGATTCTATGATTCTATGACCTCCTCCCCCACAGCTGGCCCAGCTGTGGAGAATACAGAGAGAGATGGTCAGTCATCCCAGGGGACACTGTGCCTGAAGCCTTGCACTCATCTGTGAGCCAAGAGCGACAGTTCTTGGCTCAGTTGAAGGCAACATGCTTAGAGCAAGGCCATGTGCATGCTGGCCAGTGGGCCAGGTGTCCCCAGGAGTGGGTGCTGCCCGAGAGTGCGGGCATGTCCGTGTGCCATGTGCGGGACTGATGAGTGTGTGTGTGTGTGTGTGTGTGTGTGTGTGTGTGTGTGTGTCCGTGTCCCCAGCCTTCTTCTAGAGGTGGCTTGTGGTGGGAGTGTGGAGAATGTCCCACCCTGGGGTCATGAGCATGGCAGGCCTCTCCAGACACCCTGTGGCAGCCTCCTGGGGTTGTGTGGCCAGAAGCAGTGTGACACATGCTCCCACGTGCACAGGCTGCTGCGCGATCCCTGGGCCGCAAGGGCCAATTGAGGAGCGACCAGCCCCTCTACCCCCTGTGTGAAGGGAATGTGATGGCACTCACACGATGTTCCTTCCCCGGCCTCAGATGATGCCTGGGACACGTCCACAGAGAGGGGTACCGGCTCCAATGTCAGGAGGATGCTGATGCTGGCCTTGTCCAGCTTCTCCTCCTCCTCCACCTCATCCACCTTGTCTCTCTCCCCTGCGAGGACAACGATGGGTGTCTTGAGTCTGGAGTCCACAACCCGAGGGGGTTGGGGAGAGAGGGACTGCCCCACCCCCCAGGATGCAGTCCAGGTTCTTGAAGTAAGGGCAGGTGTGGGGGTCTGCCCCAGAGCGGGAGCTGCCTTCCCTGGCTCTGGCATATGCCTGGTGGAGTTCCTTCACTTTCATCCGCACCTGCTCCTGTGTGTGGATATTACCCTTGGTGGCCAGGTTCTCGGCCACCCAACCATAGACATCCGTGTCCCTGCATCTGGTGTGGAGATCCCAGAGGTTGGTCTTGTCACCCCAAACCTCAATAATGTCCAGGATCTCCACACCAGACCTGGAAGGTGCACGCCCCTTTTGGGCCTGGGCAGGCTTCTGGGAGGTGTCTGACTGCTCCCTGGGAGCACTGGAGCACTGGTTGGGAGCAGCAGATGGGCTCATTTTGGGGGAAAGTGAGGCAGGGGCAGCTGCAGGGTGGCTCAGGGCTTTCAGGTCCTCCTGCTGGCCACAAGCCCTTTCTGCTGAGGCTGCAGCTTTAAGGGCTCCAGAGGAAGGGGGGGGGGGAATATAGAGTTTGGCTGAGGGTGGACAGAGCGGCCAGCAGGGATCCTTGGGAAGGGCTGGAGGCCCCTTATTTCAAAATAACAGCTGCTGCCCTGTCTACATAGCCCCTATTTTGAAATAACTATTTCAGAAGACGTGTTATTCTTTGTAGAATGGGGTTTGCAGATTTCAGAATAAGACGCCCGTTATTTCATAATTATTTTGAAATAACGCTATTGCTGTGTAGACGCTCGCATAGTTATTTTGGAATAACGGCCGTTATTCCGAAATAACTTTGCTGTGTAGACGCACCCTTCCAGGGCTCTGGAATCTCTCCGCTCCTCCATGACTTTTCAATTGCTAATGGCTCAGATATCTCCTCAGTCAGCTCCTGGAGCATTCTAGGATTTATTTTATCAGGCCCTGTTAATAAATGTCCTTTCATTGTCCCCTGGCTGACAAAGCTTGCCCCAGCCAGGTGATGTGTGATATTTTCAAACAGAACAATGCAAACAACACTCTGTTGTGCTGCATTCCACTGCAGCTAATAGGATTTCAGGGTGAGTAAGGAATAAGCTCTGTATGTAGTGCTTTACAGGGCTAAACCCAGGGGACAGCATGGTGTAACTGACAGAGGGAAGTGAGATAAAGGCACTGAATGTGCCCTGCATATAGCTATGGACATGAAAGGAGAAGTGGTCATTCTGCTTTGTATAAGCTGTGCCTTTAAACATAGAAAAGTCCCCTTGGTCACTGTGAGCTTTCCTCAGTTCTGGGTGCTGAATGGGGCAGGTTGAGTCACTGTGTCGGTCTGTCTGTGTGTGGTGGGGGAGGAAGGGGTTCAGTCAGATAAGTAACATGCAGTCGTTATCGCACTGTAGAACCCTAGGACAGACAAGGAGAGTTTCCTGTGAGGTAGCCAGGTGAGGCCAGCACTATCCCTCCATCTGTGGTTGACCTTGCTACTTTCCCTTCTGGTGAAAAGGACAGTACTTGTCTCCTCTAGGGTTCTACAGTGGGGTAGCTCGCTGGAGAGTCAGCCCGTAGCTAAAGACACCTTCTTTTAGCAATGAAAACGAAGCTTACGTGTGTGTGTCCCTGCCTTTGTCTCTCTCATGGAGACTCTCTCTCTTGGTTGCTCTCCTGACCCTGAAATAAAAGTCACCTCACCTGGGAAATGCATGGCTGATCTGGGAATGGGGAACGGGATGAGGCATAAGCAAAGCTGCTCTAGGAAGGCCAGCAGTGGAGGGAAGAACGAAGAGGTGTGGGGAAGAGAGAAGATGGGGCTGGAGGTTTCCAGAGGAGGTTTGAAAAGGGACAGAGGTCTGATGCAGAAAAGGCTTGTCTAGAGGACAAGAGCTGCAGAGGGGAAGGCGCTTGCATTGCTTTTGAGCCTGCATGAAGGGCAGAGAAAGGAGGCGAGTAGAGAGACAAGGGCTAACAGATCAGCTGGTCCATGGGGAATTACATGCAGTCTGCAGCTTGTCCAATAGCAGCGAGGGAGGGAGAGGTCTGGAGAGGGCAGGCTATGGAGAGAGGAGTGAAACCAGGTTTCAGAGCCCTGTATGCAAAGAAAGGGGGTGGGGAGAGTGGAAAAGAAGGAGTCTGGCTGCAGCCATGTACCCAGAGAGAGGGAGCAGACCACTGTGATGGGTGTTCGAGGGCACTCAGACAGACAGGAAGAATACGGGATAAGTAGGCAAAGGACTGAGGGCGTCGTATGGAAACGACAGGTTGGGGAGGGGAGGCCCACGTGGTGGGGGAAGGGTGCATAACAGGATCACTTACATGGAGGGGGTACTTGCCTCTGGCTTGTCATTCTGGGGGCTGGCCCATTATGTGAGAATGGGGTGAAAAGTCTAAGCCACTTACAAGCTGAAGGGTTCAGGCTGCCCAGCCCTCTCCTATCCAAAGATCAGAGGAGTGTGTCCTCATTTGCTGCCCATTAATTACATCTGATCCTGCTCTAATCCCCTCTAAAACCGGTCATGAGAGCCTGCAGGTGACCGACTGACTGGAACACAACCTGCTGGCTGGGGCTGCCTGCTAGCCTGGGGAGCAGATGGGACCAGGCTGAGGGCAGCGAAGCTGCACTGCATCTGCCTCCACGGTAGCACAGGGGATGTGGCCGGCCTTCTGCTTTCTGTGGTGGTGGAGAAAGAACCATGTGCACCACCTTCCTGGTCATCAGCACCCTGGCCATCCTGCTGCGGCGCCATTTCTTCAACAGGGTTGAACCGTACGTCTTTCCCCCTCGTCGGTGCCCCGGGGCAGACAGCGGGTGGAGGGAGGCCCCAGGCGAGGGGGCGCGTGAGCCGGCTTTCTAAGAAGCCCAGCTGCACCGGCACCATCTGGGAAACATACGAGTCTGCAGCCACAAGGGACAGTGGTTATGGCTACTGCTCAGCACCTTAGCTAGGTTATGGGTAGTTTCCATTAGTGACCTCTATTGAACTGGAGGTAGGGGGACTGTACCTCCCTGGCACTTGGTATGCCTGATTTCATTCATACCAGTGTCAATCACACCACTATAGAACTGGTGGGAGAGAAGGAGGAACAAGCCCCGTACATACCCTGGCAGATGCATATCCTCTATTATCTAACAAGCTTTTTCCTTCTCTGACTCAGATAATCCTGTTCTGTGATTCTTGAATCTCTTTTATAGGCCTCATTAGCAGAACTTTTATCTCGGTGGGGCAGGGTTCTGTTCTCCTAACCATGAATCTTTCTCAGCCCTTAGGGAAATGCATACAAGAGGGGAAGTCAGTTTCTTCTCCATAGTGTGTATGCAAAATGCCATGATTCAGCGTGGTTGGTAATGCAGATGGTTTTGTAAGGATATTAACCTGTGCGTGCACTTGTTTACTGTGATTGGGAAAGCTGTAGCATTGCTGTGCAAACACATTCTGTGTCTTGCTTTGGAGAAATCTACACATTTCAGCTTTGTGTGGATTGGGAATGAAATTCTACCGCCGCTAATTACAGACTTGCAGATCCGTGCTTCCAAAGTAGCCCAGGTTCTCCGTGCGTGGTCCAGAAGTGCTGAGTGTGCACCCTCAAATCCCCCAGAAGGGATCTCACGGGATCAAGCCCTAACAGTGCAGACGTGCAAACTGCAGGTGCAAGATTGGGCTGCCTCTTTCAGTGCTTCTCTGTACTAATTTCTGGCAATATGGAAATGTCCCTTCTGAGCAGTGAGGGTTCTGGTTTAGCACAGGCTCTACAAGGGGGCATTATTGGCACTGAGTTGTTAATAGCTAGAGCTGAGTGCCTGCCACACTTACTTACTGATTCCATGAGGAGCCCCACTCAAGTAAATGTGAGGGTTGCAGTGTAGTTGTACAGATTCCTGTAGCAGGGGTTTGTTTTGTACAGCAGGCCCTGCCCGTGTGGTGCTGAACACTTGGAAAGCTCATTGATTTCAGTAGGGTTGTTTATTTGAGGTACAGTAGCAACTTGGGGCCCCAGCTGCAAGATTGTGCTGGGTGCTGTACAAACACAGTGAGAGACAGACCCTCTAAGGAGAGCGCCCTCCGTCACCCAGCAGCACAGTACACCACCCTGTCAGCTGGACTCTCCCAGAGGAGGGGTTAATGGGTTTTAAGGTTTTCAGCTCTCGTTCAGCACCTGCTCCACTTTGGCGCAGATTGAAACAACTCAGCACTAATGGCACAGTGCTCGCAGCGGAGTGGGATGAAAGCCCCCAAGTGCCTTCGCTGCACTCCAATGGGCCGAGGGGGAGCTAGGGAGCCTCTGTTGAGAGCGCAGCTGTTCTCTTCAAACAGCCTCGGCTTGAAGAGGTTTCTGTCAGAGACGCAGAAATCTATTTACCGGCGGAGACTGGAGACATCTGAAAGCAGGTCGATGAAATTGGCATTTAAAGAGCCAGCTTCCGAGTCTGATTCCTAGCAGGGTCTGGATGGTCCAAGCTGCCTCCTGGACTGCCTGGAGCAGACACAGGAATTCAGGCTAATTGATTGCCCGTGAAATCCTGTTTTGAATAAAAGCCACATGCTGGCTCTGTGCTGTCCATCAGGAAGAGCACTGCCCTTGCCCAGAGGGAGGCAGGACTGAGGAACAGGCTGACATCCACACACTGAGTTGCAAAGGGACTGATACTGCCTGGTAACAACAGTGTGAAGCTTGGCACCATGGTCCAGTGGGCACTCCAGTGCGTACCCGTGGTCCCAGGCCAGCATGGCTACCTCCCATAGCCGCTGTGCTGCTTTAGCCTTACAGCTGTTACTCAAGCTAATGTTCACCTAGCTAGATCACAGCTAGCTGGGGCATGTCCACACAGGCAGTAATCACACCTTCCAGTTGCACTGTAGATGGTGTCAGAGAGCATGTTCCACCACAGTGATGTCACTACTACTGTAGGTCTGAGTGTGAAACTCCCTGTGAATTCCCATTCTTAGCACAAGTATTCTTTGTGGGTAGCCAGAATGCCACTGCTTTAGTAGCCAAGGGAGACAAAGCACTTACAATTTATTGCTGACCTGCAGTTACAATTTATTTATTATTCTCTGCAGCTATACATGTACAAGGAATGTTATCACATGGTCCCTGCTCTTAGCTTACAGTCTAGATCAGCTCATGGATCGTAACACCAGGCATGGGATGGGAAATAGATAGAAACGGGGGCTCGGGTGCTAGTAAGAAGCTGAGCTCTGGGGTGAGAGACTGAAGTCTGAACTTGCTTCCAGGGAAGAAGTGAGGGGGCATGTGTGATGTGGTCAAAGGAGATTTATAGATTTTGAGGCCATTGTGATCATTGAGTCTGACTTTCTACCTATCTGAGCCCAGGGAACTTCACCCAGTAATTTCTGCATCAAGATCATAACTTCAGCTGGCATGAAAGCCTTGTCTCCTGAGTCTTGCTCCAGGTTTCAATGACTAAGCCCCAGCGAGTCAGTCATGGGGCTAGCCTGAAGCAGAGAAAGGACTAGAGTTCAGGGATTTCAGCTCCGTGCAGAGCCACAAGACCAGGCATTCTGTCTGTAACCCACTGGCAAAATGTGTGCCACCTCCCCTGTAGTGGTTAGTCATTACATACCTCAGGATGAAGATGTTCCCATCTGAAAACTAAGCCCAGAGTCAAGTACAGCTCTCCTCAGCTTAACAGTGCCTGAAGAAAAGCCACTCTGCGACATGAGGGCCTTCTTCTGTCTCTACCCATGCACCAAAAATCAGAACGAGTGAGCACAGACAAAAACAAGCAGCCCAGTGAGGATTAGGTTGTGTACAATTCTCTGCACACTGTTTATGTGACAATGGTTTATGGCAGGGATCAGGCCTTGAGCTTCTGATGCCTTCAACAGACAGTTGTCTGAGTGGAGAGGAGAATGTTCCTCTGTCTTGGCATGACCCCTACTTCTGCTCCTCGTTGGGTCCCTCCTGCCTCCAGGTCTCAACCACCAGAGGCTTGGTGGTTTCCAGTGTGTTTGCCCTGGGGGATGAAATGTACACATGAGATTTCTGTGCATTGGAAATTAAAAGCAAATTGAAATTCTAAGCTTGACTGGACTAATCTTTCCCTGGAAAGAAAGGGGACCAGAAATGTAATTTCCTGGGCTTTAAAGCTTTTCTATAAAAGTTATTGTTATTCTTAGTTTTAGCCAATAATTGATAGAAATTATAAACTGTATGTCACAGGATAGTTCTACTTTGACTTTCTCACACCCCTCTTTGGTTCCCATTAGATAGTGTTGCCTTTTCAGTAATATCTGTTAGATATTAATAATACATTGTTTTATGTAAACAGATACGTTGCTGAAGGAAAAATATAGCATAGTACACTATCCCTTTAAGGCTGGCTACCTGCCCAACAAGGTCCTAGTCCCAATCTGGAACAGGGGAATTCTGAGAATTGTACTTCCCAGAATGGAAACAGTAGGTCTGTGTAATAGTGCATTTCATATTCTTTATGGAAATATGCTTATGAATATATGTAACAGGAAAAAGTTTATGCAAAATACACCATGTAAAGTATCATTTGAAAAGTTGTAATCTGCTGAATGTGTACATTCTATTTGTATGCATGAACCATTTCTATATCTGAAATTAGGACTGTAGATTTATCAGCAGTGTGTTCTTGTTGGGAAAAGCCCATTACCTGCCCATCAGGAACAACAGTGAAGAAGCCAGATACAGAACTAATAGCCATTAGCTAGAGACAATTGAGTGGGGGAGAACAGTCTTCCTGTGCGCTACTCTGCTACTGACTGATGAACTCTAGGGTGCTACAAAGACATGTGACCATGTCACCTGTTGCTGGAATCCATCTTGAATTTTGAACTTTCCCACAGGTGGGTCGGTGGGTGGAGGGGAACCAAACAAAGGCTTCCTGCCTAGGGAAATTCTATATAAGTACGCTGACCACATGTCCCAATTTTTCCGGGACTGTCCCAAATTTAAATGCTCTGTCCCGGTGCCCCATCAAGTAGTGAAATGTCACGGAAAGCCCCACCAGACATTTCACTACTTGATGGGGACACTGGTATGGTGCAGCAGCCTCCTCCTGTCCCCACCAGCAGGGTGCTTAGGGCAGCCAGGCCAGCTTCCAGTGATGCACGGCCCCTCCTCTCTCTCTCCCCTCCCACCCCCCACCATGTGGGGTCCTGGTCGGGCAGCCATGCCTCCTTCTCCTCTGGGCTGCCTTGAAGCCCCAGCAGGAGCCGTGTGAAGCCCAGCTGAGGCACTGCGGGGAAGGGCACGCTTGGGCTCAGCAGGTGCCGGGACTGGAGTGGAGGCCCCTGTGGTGCTATTTTTAGTGCCACAGTCTGGGTCCCCACAGGCAGCCCCAGCCCCAGCTGGAGTCAAGCTGCAGCCACGCGAGGTGCGTTCCAGCCAGGGCAACATCACCGGGATGGGCCTTGTGCGGCTGCTGCTTGACTCCAACTGGAGTTGGGGCTGCCCACGGTGCTATTTTTAGTGCCGCAGTGTGGGTACTCACAGGCAGCCCTGGCTCCAGTTGGAGTCAAGTGGCAGCCACACGAGGCATGTTCCAACTGGGGCAGCCTCACCAGGACGAGCCTCATGTAGTTGCTGCTTGACTCCAGCTGGAGCCAGGACTGCCTGCGAGGACCCGGACTGTGGCTCTAAAAATAGCACCATGGGCAGCCTCCTCTCCAGTCCCGGCAAGCAGTCCTGCCCTGGGAGCCGCTGGGACCAGGGTTGTGGGGGCTTCTGGGGCTGGACCATGGGCTCCAATCCCTGCAAACTGGAAAGCAGAAGGTGAGGGGAAGGGGGAGAACTAAGGGGAAAGGGGTGAGGAGAGGAAGGGGTTGTGCTGAGGAGAGGGGGGGCAGGGAAGGAGAAGAAAGGGGAAGGCACCAAGGGGCAGGGTGGAGGAGAGACAAATGCCAGGGTATCAAGAGGAGACAATGAGGAAAAAGGCAGAAGGGGATGAGGGGAGGGAAGCTGTTAGTGGAAGTGGGGGAAGGGAGGGGACAGGGTGATTCTGGGAGAGGAAAGGGGAGGGACAATGGGGGGAAGAGGGAGGAAGACGAGAGGGGAGGAATGGGTGCTGGGAGAAGAGGGGTTGAAAGGAGGAGTGGGCTTGAGGAAGGCAGGGGATGGAGCAAGTTGTGTGAGTGCACAAAGGGGCACGAAGAAAACTGAGGCAGAGGGTGGTGAGGGGGTGGGCACCGGGGAGAAAGAGGGCAAGGGGGGCAAGGGCAGTGAGGGAAGGAGGCACCAGGAGGGTGCAGGGGTAAGGGAAGGTGCAGGTGCCAGGAGACTGTAAGGGTGAAGCAGAAGGGCAGACACCTGCAGGGGAGGGACGGACACCAGAGGAGAGAGGCAGAGCAGGTGGGTAGAGGCAGGTGTTAGGATGGGGAGGGATAGCTACAGATGATCAGAGTGGAGCTAGAGGAGGAGTGGACATGGGGAAGAGAAGGGCTTGTGCGGGGTGGGGGGGCAGATTGCCAAAGGTCTGAGGGGAGTGAGAAGGGCAGGAGCCAGGACAGCAGAGGAGGGTGAGGGATGGGGGGCAGCAGGCACCAGGGGAGCAGATGGAGTGAGGGGACGGTGCAAGACATGGCAGCAGAGGGAAAAGGGAGAGGTTTATAAGATAATTATTTATAACTTGAGTGCCACAGTTGCACATCTGAACAAGCGCACATGAACTTAATACTGGTGCACAAGACAAAATTCACTCTGTTCATGGGAGGAAAATCTTAGAGGGAACACTTCCCCCAGCCTCTCCCCCTGAGTTAATGCAGTGCAAATTGGGTTAATGCAATTGCAGGATAGCTGCATGGGGGGGCGGTCCTGTGGGGCCAAACTCATCCCTATTGGTAGGAGGATGGTGGGAGGAGTTCTTAGAAGGGTCACACGACACCCTTTACTTGTGGTCATGTGTCCATCTTGACCCCGGGAGTACTAACTCCAGGGGTGGGACTTCTTGTGGCAGGGGACGTGGCTAACTGGGGCCAGGGGGTGTGGCTAATGTGTCCCTAATTTTGGTTCAAAAAATATGGTCACCATATATATACGGTGAGGGATGTAAACAATGATGGTCATAAGCTGGTTTTACAGATGACCTCCCCACCCCAAGAGAAAACCTGAAAACACCTGGAAAGGAAAGGATTGTTATGACAGGGGTGGCAGAGAACTGCTGGACCCAAGTCAGAAAGGACATCTCTGGCCTGAAAAGGACTCTGCCTGAAATAAGAACTAGGGTGAGAAATTATTATTTGTAGCAAGTTTTCTCAGTTTATTAGGCTTAGCTAAGCTGTTTTTAATTGTTTAGTAACCTACATTGCTCTGTCTGCTATCTCTTATGACCACTTAAATCCTACTTTTTATACTTAATACAATCACTTCTGCTTATTAATAAACCCATTGTAAATCATTGTCACCTCTGGGGGTGGGCTGCTGTACATCCCTCTCTTTATATAAGAAAGTGGGCAGGCAATATGAGCTTGCCCTGTATAAAACTTTATACAGAGTAAGACGGATTTATCTGGGGTTCTGCTCCCATTGGAGCTGTGCACTTGGGTGCTGTGGCAAGTCGCTTTCACTGAGCCTTCCCAGAGCTCAGCTTATCTCAGGGTCTCTGTTACTCTGCTGTGAGCTGGGACCCCCCCTCCATGCCAGTATTGGAAAGGGCCACAGGGCTTGGCTCAGCAGAACAATGCTCAGTAGAACAATCAGCATTAGCAGAAATGCACAGACAGTGACAGGACTGTTTATTTCTGGATAACTTTATACCTTCTTACGTAATTAAGGCCAACAATGCATTTCAAAACAATGGTGAATGCAAATGGCACAACTAAGCCAAACCCCTCTGTTCCCTAGAATGTCTGACAAGCAGTGACATCCCCCCACTTTCTCTCTTGCGTCTATTCACTTTACTCTACACGCATTTGCCGCTATTGCCATATTTTACTCCATTATCTGCAGGGCCAACTCAGTGTCAGCCTGTGATTAAGGATAACCGTTCTAGTGTAAGTGTCTGTGAACAAACAGAAGTTGTGATGAGACATCGATTGCAATGAATGCTCTGTCCAGCACCTGTTATTTAATTAGTTTAGAGAAAAATCTGTGCAGAAGGCCATTTAGAGAGCTGGTTAGGAGAGTGCTGTCTCTCAAACTGCATCAATGTTTGTTTAACTCTCTTTTGTTTGGATATTTTTAACCAATGCTTACTGACAGCCTGGCAAGTGAATATCGAATATATTAACAAAGACGTAAGCCTAGGGTTGCCAACTTGGTAATATTTAATAATTTGTTGCTATAGTAAGAGGTCCAAGACCTCCTCTGCCCTGGCTCGTCCCCCTTGGGGCATTGCGCCACCCCGTACCGCCCCATCTACTCCCTCGAGCCCCTCCCCTAGGCATGGCTCCACTACAGCTTTATTTCAAAATAACAAGGCGAGCGTCCACACAGCTAGCCCATCGTGCTTCTTATTTCGAAATAATAAACCCTCATTTTATGAGGAACAACGTTTATTTTG
Organism: Pelochelys cantorii; assembly: GCA_032595735.1. Classification (NCBI taxonomy): domain Eukaryota; kingdom Metazoa; phylum Chordata; order Testudines; family Trionychidae; genus Pelochelys; species Pelochelys cantorii. The sequence continues at coordinate 20,947,151 of CM064344.1, forward strand.
AAATAAGGGTAGTGTGGATGCCCCACTGCTGCTATTTCAAAATAACTCCTCCCCAGGACCATTCAGAGTAATTACTCCCCAGTGCTTCTTGGGGCTTCAAATCGAGGTAGCACATCCACATTGGGGGAACCTGCCTCAGACTAATTTTGAGGCTTCTCTGTAGTGTGGATGTGCTATTTCAAAATAGTTATTTTGGGAGTTATTATTCCAAAATAACTTATTTTGAAATACCCTTGTAGTGTAGACATACCTCATCCCATTCACTCTTCTTCTCCTTCCTCCACAGCTCACTGATTTCCTCTCCTATTCCCCACCGCCTAGGTCAGGCGGGACTTGCCTGCAAAACCAGTACTGTGAGCTGCAGCTGCCCAAAAAGCTGAGCAGAGATTGGAGCAAGTGATGATCCAGTAACTCCCCACCTCCCCTGCTCGCTGTAACTGGATTTTAGCTGTCCGGTCAGTAGACAATGTCAGGCCTCCTTTGCAACCAGACTTTCCACTCAAAAACCCAGCACCTGGCCACCCTAATCACCTCAACTTAATATTAATAATTCTTAATATATCTTGGACTGCAGAAGAAGGCTTTTTGATGATCAAACCATGGTGACAGTAAAGCTAAACTCTTACATCTATCCCAATACTATATACACAATGGACTGAATCAAAACCAGCTTTCTTTGCTCTTCAGTGCAGATAAAACTTCTGTTTGTAAAATTAAATTAATCCATCATTCACAATCAAGAACCCTAGCATAGCCTAGTAACTCACTGATCCTCTACTACTTTGGTTTCTTTTTTTGAATTTGATTGAGTTACCAAAGTACTGACAGCTGTTGAAAGCAGTGATAACCCTAGCCATTCCCCTCTCCGGGCTTTCCAATGTCTCTTGTTTGCTGTGCCCGATGGATTCTCATCTCTCCGAGGCAAGGACTGTTGTGTGTTGGGGTCTTGTATGGAGCTCAACCCTCTGTCAACACTTAACTAATAAGACCCAGATTTTCAAAAGTGCTTGGTTTGTAACAGGCAGCCAGATTTTTCTGAAGAGGATGTTGGCTGCTGAGCACTACAGAAAGTCTGGCTCTGTTTAGCTGTCTAAATGAAAGCTGGTTCCCTCTGAAACTTTGTTCAGCAGCTGAAAATCTGGCCCATAACAGATAAGTATTTATCCCGCTCCCCTCTCAGGTGTAATGAGACTGAAACGGTTAGACCCACAGAACTGTTTTCAGGACTATTCTTTATCCCTTCATTTGTTTGCATTTCAGTTGCACCTAAAAGCCCTGACCAAGATCAGGGCCCCATTGGTACTAACCCTTCTACAGGTGCCAGTGAGTGATGGGCTTTGCCCTGGAGCAGTGAGGGGCCACCTAGGCTAGTGAGTGGGCTGAGTGACCCTCCTTCATCTCAGTGGGATGCAAGATGGTTGTAACGAAGACGATCTCCTGGGATAGGGCAGTTTTGCTAACTGCGCTTGTGTACCTAGAATTTGTGGGGTGTGCCGATTGAACCCTAGCAGCAGCACTTTGATTGGATGCAGAGGGAGCGCACTGCTCTCACAATGTTGTGCAATCCACATGCACCTCACTTCACATGCCCTTACTATGTGTGTCACTTTTGTAATACCGGTAGGAAACTAACTACAGATAAAAACCAGCAGAATCTGCTAATCCTGCACGTGGGCACCTATAAACAAAATGTCTCGTGGGCCACACATAGAACCCCAGTGGGCCACAGGTTGCCCACCCCTGCCCGAGGGAATTTACAATCCAAATACACAAACTTTTTTTTTATAAAATCTGACTGTAGAACCACAGACTTCAGCAAAGGGACTGGGGGGCCAGTGTGGCCCTGGGAACTACTCTTATCCCTTGTTTCAATGAGCTAGTGTCCCTTTAACAAATAGCGTGCATGTTGCAAAATGAAATCCTTAACTGTGAAGCAGACTTGGGTCTTGCAGCGTGTTGATTGCTGGCTGTGGCAGGACCCAGCAGAGCACAAATAAAAATCAGGGGTGAAACAAAGATTAACGGAACTGTTTCAAATTCTTAAAGGTCTGTGTTTGGGGCTGGGGGATTCTGGATTTGCCCAAGCTGGCTCAGCCTCCCCACAGGAGGCAGTGCTGTTAATCACAACAGATGTGAAAGAGTCTGTACCTTAAGAAAATAGAGGTTTATTTGGTTTTTTTTTAAAAAGGCACCTCTCAAACTTTAATTCCTTAACTTACCTTCCTCACAGGCAAATCTGCTCCTAATGCTCTGAACTCAGGAACTCCTGAGTTCTAATTCTGGCTCTCTTGCTGGCTCCTTATGCCTCCATTTTCAAATCCAGCCAACCTAGAACACTATAGTCTCTGTGCCTCAGTTTCCCCAGCTCAGTAATGAAGGTGGTGCTACTGACCTGCTTCTCCAGAGATGGACTGGGATTAATTAGCAAGTGCTTGTATTGCACTCTGAAGAGAATAAGTGCTAAGCATTTTACATGCCTGACCAAAATGTATTGCAGGATGTCACTAGATTGCTTTTGTCTCGGGTTATGCAGGACCAAATTAAGATGTGGTTAGGCATTGCCTACTACCCTGCTCCATCACTCGTCCCTATGCACTCTGCATTGTACAGGTGTGAGGAATGGGCCCTATTCAAAGAGGAAGGCCCTGTATCCTAACCCTACTGTCCTGCTAAATATACACACTGATGCTTTCAAAAATACCAAAAGGCGTGAGATACCCAACTCCCATTGAATTTCAGTGGGAGTCCAACTCCTTTGAGCTTTCTTCAGAAATTCCAGGCCCAAAGCCCCAGTGAGCGATGAGCGAGATAAAGGTGAGGAGCTGAAGTGTTGGCAGATGATGGCGGGATGGGGATTATGAAACACTACCTTTTGGGCCCCAAAAAAGTGTTTTTTCACCCTAAACTTCATATTTTGCTTCAGAAATGCTGCTGCAGCCCCTCATAAGTGCACTTCTCTCTGCACTGGGCTTTCTGACCGGACCTCCTGCGCTGCATCAGGCCTCCTCTCTTGCCAAGAGTCATAAGAAACCGTGGCCATGGGTCACCAGAGGAGACAGCCTGTGGGCAGGAAACTCAGCCCATAGGGAATGACAGGGCATGGCAGGGGGGCCCCAAAGCCCAGCTCCCAGGAGGCATTGCAGTGGCATTTTGTCAGCCGGTGGTCAGGGCAGTGAGTGGTGTGTGTGTATTATACACCCGAGACTTCAACTGCTAGGACTGGGGTCCCTTAGCAGCGGGCAACCTGGAGGAGGTTGACAGGCGCCCCAAGAAGTTTACAGGGAGAGCTTATTACACCTCAGATTTTGACTGCTAGGATACACGATCCCTTCGCAGCGGGCAGCCTGGGAAGGCTGAGAGATGCCCCAACGGATCTGTCCCCTGGAAGCGACATGATCCAATGCTCAAGCTCTCCCTATATCTGTCCCTTATGACCGGCTGGAGTTCTTTTTAAAATTGTGCTTGGTTCTGTTACAGCAACTGAAGGAGTCAGGTCACAGCTTAAACAGTTACTATTTTATTGTTACAGGGTAAACTTAGCTGTTAAATGCTACTACTGTGTTACAGATAACACAGCCACTACAAAGGACAGGACAGAAATTACACTAATAAGTCACTTACAGGTACCATGAAGCCCTTTTGGTTCTCTGAGCTCTTATTAAATGCATGCAAAATAGACACCTAGCAGGTATATATTCTCACCCCTGCGTTCCAGACTTGGCGTGGCCAGCATCTTTCTCTCAATCCCTCGGGAAGAAGTAGGGCGAGGTTGGGCGTCCCACAGACCTCGGGAGACAATCAATACCTGCCAGCAGGTGTAGATGATTGGAGCTCAAATGGGGTGGGCTACTAAACCCCTCTTTATACCCCTTGGATCACGTAGGCTTCGTCCTGGTCTCAAGTGGCCAATTAGGAAAAATGGCTTTGAACGCCAAGTTTCCCATAAAGGGTGCAAAGCATAATTCACACCTGGGAAAATGCAGACAATGGGCACCTCTGGTATGTGATGGGTGAAGATTCCTCTCCTGGGACAGTGCAGGCGTGTCAATTACTGGTACTAGCCATCAGGGCGGCGGGAGGCCCCGGGTCGTCAGCTAGCCCATTTACTGTCTGGTTTCTGTTTATTAGAGTCAGGGACAGGCAGCACACCTGCGTTCCCAGGGCATCAAAGGCTGACTGCCTTTCTCTTGCTCTCTGGGGGGGGGGGGAGAACAAGATGGGGTTCATATCTGGCTACACATTTCCAAACTGAAATTCGGGAGTTGGGGTTTTCACTGAGAAGCTGAGATGTCCCTCGGCAAACAGACACTTTTCACACACAATATATTTAATCCAAACCCCCATTTTCTGTCCAAAAGTCCCAACCCCCAGAAAGCTTTGGCTTGCTCTGGGCTGGAGGAAAGAGTGAGGGAATGCTGGTTGCCATCCTGTTCCCTGGCACTGTCCCAGGAGGGTGTGCATGTGGGTTCACTTGGTTCTTTTCCCTCTTTCAGACACCCTGAGGGAGCTGAGGAGACCATGCAGGAGGCTGGCACCAACTCCGTCACAAGGTAACATTGTGTGATGGAGTGTCAGTACCTTGCTGGTTGCTGTGCTTGGGCTGTGGGCTGTGGATGATCCCTACTGGCCTCTCTGTAAGCACTGCCCAGCAGGGGGCATCTTGAGGGCCCCCATGACAGTGACCAAACCGGTTCTACCAGTTAAGGGAAGGGATGGAACAAAAGAAGTGAGTGTTGGGGGAAGGGGCAGTCTTGGGTTGGAACCATGAAGGAAACAGACTAAGGAGGGGGCTGGAATCTAGAGGCCCAGGGACCCCATCTCAAGGGGGCTGGGGAACCTGGCCCAGACTCCTGTAGACACATCACGTCTAGGCTGTGCTGTATCCTGGAGAAGCAATAAACCCCCTCTATTCTGCTGGCTGGTGGAGTCTCTTCTTGCTGCTACGGGGCTGCAGGATCAGAAGAACCCCGACTCGTCTTCACACATTGCTTCAAAATAAAAGCCAGCCATGGTGGCTGGTGTGGGAAGGCCGTGTGGGTGTGAGAGACTGCAGAGCCCAGAGCTGGGAAAATCTTGGAAGCAAAACTCTTAGCCTGGCACAGAGTGTGATCATTTCTCTGTTTTTCACTGTCTTTTCATGGACAGATCTGAGTGTTTATAGGAGGGTTGTGCAAAATAGGGACAGGGATTTTTTTCTCCTGTGGAAATTTTCACGACCATGTCTCCAATTTCGTGCCCATAAAATGTAGCTATTTGGGGGAGTTTCATGAAATGAGGCTTTCACAAGGGGAAAAGAGATACTAGAGATCCAGTAACCCCAGACTGAGCCTGTGGCTGCTTCTTCAAGTAACCACTGAGGAAAAGAAGCAAGTTTCTTTCAGTTCCCAGCCAAAGTCCTTTCTCTGTGGACTCCTAGTCATAATCTGGGCCCTCCAGGAGCTCTGCCTGCTTCTGCCATTTGACTGTGGGACTGCCTTGGCTTCCAAGACGCCATGGGAAGGAACAGAACTAGCATAGCTTGGCAGCAGGACACTTAGGCTATCTCTAGACTACAGAGTTTTTCCAGGATACCAGCGGTATCCTGGAAAAGCTCTGCCATGTCCAGGGAATGCGTCCACTTTTTCGGAAGTTTCCGAAAAAGCAGGCGTGTTATTTCGGCATCCCTGTATTCCTCTTGGTGACAGGAATAAGGGATGTTCTGATGAAAGAGGAGGTTTTTCTGAAATTTGGACCATCTAGACAGGCCAAATTTTGGAAAAGCCTCTTCTGAAAAAAAAAGTGTAAAAAGATACTCAAATTGCGGTTTGCAATTTTGTATCTTTTGCCGATAAAACTCTGCACAATGGATGGCAAGGCAGGTGCATGAGGGAGGGAGATTTGTATCAGACATTGAAGATGACCCCCAGTTTTATGTTTTGTGCAGGGAAAGCAGAAAGTGAGCTCCAGTCCCTGCAGGAGGCTGCCCTCCCACGGCTGTGATGAAAGGATCAGGAAAGGAACAGCAAGAACCTCATTGTACACAGCCAGCAACTGGCAGAAGACTCCTACCCTCTCGCATAGAGGGAGGGGAGATGATGTCTAGGTGCTGGGCACGCAGTATGTGCACTCGGATCCCCAGCTCACTTTCACAGCTGGCTTGATTATGACAATGGACTCTCAGTAAATCCTGGCAGTATCCAGGGATTTCCCACCTGTTCAGTGTATATGGTGGGAACAATGGTCTCCAAGCTTCTGTGTGCTTGGATCCATGCCTACCTTGGGACACGTCTGCTGCTTATTAAATAAAGGTCTTCTCATTTTGTTTTTTCCCTCAGTATCTCTGGCTCTTCCCTTCTCACCCTGATTGCAAGTGCGGATTGTGTCAAAGCCTCAGCTTGTCTGGAAGCAGTACTTCACTTCCTACCAGGCATGCTACAAGCAGCAATGGGTGGAAGATATTGGCCAAGACAACTAGCTACACTTCTGACAAACCCCATGCAACCAAGGACTCTCATTGTGGCTGCTGGAGTGGAAAGAGGTTACCAAGCCTTTAATGTAAGAGGTTACCAAGCCTTTGATGTATAGCGTGTACAAGATAACTAACGGCCTCACAGAGGTCATCTCAGCAATGCCATCCAGAACCCATGACACAGCTTCAGGAGCTGAGGTAACCAGGAAGTGGTCAGTCACAATTCACCAGGGATAGAGTCAAATCCTGCTCCTAGTGATCAGGAATTCACACCCTGGGGAGGTTTTCCTTTTATATACGTATGTTAATAAAAGATCACTTTGAAGACCAACTTACTCTAGCCAATAGCATTAAAGCCGCATTTGCTTCCATGAAATGCCAATCTCTTGGTGGTGTTATTTTTCTGTTAGCAGCAGTGATAATCCCTTTCAGCATTCAAGACTCTAGCTATTATGGCGGGGAAATATTCTGCATCAAAAACTTTTGGGCTGAAAACAGCTAGCTAAAAATTGGGAAATGACTGAGCTTGAACAAAATGGCTTGGATTTTGGTTTCCAATGAAAAACGAGTTTCTTTTTTAGGATAACAGATACTTTCCATGACATCTTTTTTTTGTTTATTGGAAACTCAGTTTTCCACTGAAGAAAGATTTGATGGAAAATTTTGACCTGTCCAGTTAAGGCTGTTCATGGAACTTTCACTTTGAACTTCTAGACTTTCAAGCACTTACTTATTCTTAATTCTACCTCAGGCCTAGTGTACACTCAGAGTGAGGCTTTTTCTATTTTTTTTTTACTGTTATAGCTGTACCGATCAAAGACTGGTTTTGTCACTAGTGTGTCAGTGTAAAGATGCTTTAGCCCAGTTTAACTTATTCCCCAAGAGCTATACTAATATAACTGCATCCACATTGAGGGGGTGCAGTATTTTAACTGACCTTTCTAACATAAACAATACTTTCCTGGTTTCCACAGTTAGATATTTGTTAATGACTACAAAGTGTTTTCTAGCGGATTTTTTCCCCTTGGAGCATTTCATTTGAAGTCTTTCTAACCTCAGCTCAATTGTAACGATGGTTCTTTTTTTGGGGGGGAGGTCTGGAAATAACAATGGCATAGGGGTGCAGAAAATCACTGCTTAGCTGTTTCCATTTTTACAGACAATTAGGAATAAAGAGAAGGCCATGGTAGGTGCAGATGATTGGATCTAAGAAGGATCAGGTGAAAGGAAAAAGCAGCACCAAGCACTCAGTGATGGCAAAAAAGCAGGTGAAAAGAAGGGCTGTTCTGCTGAAGACTGGAATACATGGCAGCTTCCCAAGAAAGGCCCAGAGGCTCTGTTGATGCAAATTGGCATAACTCCACTGATTTCAATAAAGCCAGGCTGATTTACATCAGCTGAGAACCTGTCCCTATGAGGCCTTTATGTTTTTTGGCATAAGAACACCCATACTGGGTCAGACCAAAGGTCCATCTGGCCCAGTGGCCTGTCTTTCAACAGCAGCCAATGCCAGAAGCCCCAGGGGGAATGAACAGAACAGATAACCCTCAAGTGATCCATCCATTCCCTGTTTCTGGCAATCAGAGACTAGGGACACCATCCCTGCACATCCTGGCTAATAGCCATTGATTAGACCTATCCTCCATGAATTTATCTAGTTCCTCTTTGAACCCTGTTATAATCCTGGTCTTCACAACATCCTCTGGCAAGGAGTTCCACAGGTTGACTGTACATTGTATAAAGAAATATTTCCTTTTTGTCTGTTTTAAACCTGCTATCTATTAATTTTATTTGGTGAACCCTAGTTCTTGTGTTATGAGAAGGAGTAAATAGCATTTCCTTATCTACATTCTCAACACCAGTCATGATTTTATAGACACAATCATATCCTCCCTTAGTAATCACCAAGCTCAAAAGTTCCAGTCTTAATCTCTCCTCATACAGAAGCCATTCTATACCCCCTAATCATTTTTGTTACCCTTTTCTGAACCTTTTCCAATTTCAATTTAAAAAGAAGATACAAACGTACTGACTTTTGTTTTTTTATACACTCAGGGCTTAAGCCTATGGCCAATATCAGTTTGCCTAGCTGATCACATTTAGGCCTAGTATAATTAGAGTGTCATTCAGACTGTATCCACAATGGCTTTAGAGGGTAAATTACACGGCACCTTTCAGCTGAGCATCTCAAAGTATATTACAAAAGTAATAGGCAAGGATTATGTTTTTTAAACAACTGGGGAAACTGAGGCTCAAAGAAGTGTTGGCCCAGATTTTTGCAGATATTTAGGCACTGCTGTGCCTCTTATTTTCAAAAGAGATTTTTAGCACTTAGGAATCTGTCAATGGTATTTTGCCTGTCAATGATATTTTCGAAAATGAGACTTCAAAGGCCTGGTCTAGACTTCAGAGTTAGGCTGATATACGGCAGCTCCTGTTAACCTAACTGTGTGTCTACACTACAGCGTTGTGCCCACCTAAGAAGGTCGCCCATTTCAGCAACTTAATAACTCCAGCTCTGTGAGAGGTCTATGTAGTTAGGATTACGCAGTGTCTGTGTCACTGTGTCTGTTGGCTGTGAGCCCTACACCGGGCTCACAGCCTGGAGCCCGGAAGCTGCCCCCCAGTGATGGTTTCAGAGGCAGGGGGTGGAGAGCCCAAGTCTGCTCACCACCCAGGTTTGAGCTGCCCTTCCCTCATCCCTTGCTGGGAGGTGGCAGTGGGGAGGGGAGTAGGGTTCCAGCTGTCAGCCCCCTGTGAGGTGACAGATCAGACTGTCAGCCCCAGGAGTCCAGCTGTCAATGCCCCTCAATGCCTCACTTCAGATGGTGGAAGTCCTAGTAACTGTGGACATAACACACTGTTTTAAATACTGCAGTGGCTGTATATTGACCCAACTTAGGGAAACAATTTTGTAGTATAGACTTAGGCTCCTAGTCAGCTAGGCATTGAGCTCAGCAATGACTTGAGCATCTTCAAAAATCCAGGCCAAAGCGACTTGCACATGGTCACATGTAGAGAGGGTGGCAGATCTTCCAAGACACAGATGTAAATTCACAGCCCCTTGCTCCAACCACTCTCCTTCCAGCAAAAAGCGAGGCCAAGGAGCTAAGAGCTAGGGCCAAGACGTATATTTTCAGCTGATATCTGAAAATAGCTGGTGAGCCAATAAGGCAGACTAGACCAACCAGGGAGACTGCCCCACACATTAAGAGTTGCAGAGGAGGATGCTCTAGCTCCAGTGCGAGGACAGCCGTACAGAATGGGTGTATGTGGGAGAAACTTTTCAGGCAAGCACAGCCATGTTAGCAGTGGAAGCTAGATGGGTTTGAACTGGAATCTCTGATCTCCATGTGCAAAACTTTAGGAAAATGTGGATTCAGATCCAGAGCTGAACTTTGCAGCTCAAGCCCATATTTGTAGTGAGTCTTCAGGGCGGTAATGAAAGCCTCTAGCAAGCCATATGATGGGCTCAGGGGACACTGAAGAGGTCAGCTGGCACTGAGAGATAGGAAGGGAGGAGTACGTAGGCAGCTGTGGCACCAGGTACATGAGAGATCTGGGTGGGTCTCTGAGCATGAGTTTGTAAACACATATCGGTTGTGTGTGGAGCACAATGGATTTTGGAGATGAAAGTTCCCCTGAGTCTTGGGAAAGACCAGTTCCCTGCCTAGGGGTCTCCAAGGAGGTGAATGCCGTGGGAAGCGCTATATTTACTTGATTATCTGAAGCAAAAAGCTGAGCTAATAATGGGTGGATCCGCTTTTCGTGAGTGGCTGAAGGAAGATTTCTGGCCCACAATGAGGCATTTGCTGTCTGTGCTGAGAGTTGTATGGCTCCCAAAAGGCTCCGGATGGATGGGAGGGAAATTCACATTTCATTATCTACATCATTGCTACTAGCCAAAACCACATGCAGCTTAGCAAGAAAAACAAAATTGAGACTGCCAATCCTCTGGGAGCCTTACAGGCCTGACATGACCTCCTTGGTTTTCTGCCCTGTCTTGCCCTTTAACATTGACCAATCCTGTTTGGAGCTGAGATGCTTCATGGAATGCCCCCCTAGGGCATAGCCCCTAGCCATAGTGTATTCCTGCCGGCATCTCAGAGGTGGCCTGGACTGGATGGGAAAAGTCCTGAGCCATTCCAGGCCATGTTACTGAATCAATGTTATAAAGCTGTCGCCTTTAAGAAGAAGCAAGTTCCTTTCTTGGCCATAATGCTGCCCTCCATTCTCGCCACTCCCCTGGCTGGCTGGTCCTGGCTGACCCTTGTTAGTGCTGGGAGGAAGGAAAGGTTGTGACACACTTTCTCTTCTGTTTTCCTCTCACCATCTCTTTAAATAGAGGTGCCCGGGGCCAAAGGGAAATGAAATGGGTGTGCAGCAAAGACGGCTCAGTCTTGTTCTGAGTGGATGTGGATGAGGCAATGTGGCAGGTCAGGCAGAACTTGCTTGTGCAGTTGGCAATGATGGTGGGAAGGCAGATCTTGGCCCTGGCTCTCAGGAAGGAATTTTTGGCTTCCCTTAGAACTGGTTGATGTTGTGCTTTATCATCTCTTCCAGTGTGTCTGTGAAGGGATAAAGGGACCATACAGCAGCACAAAGTCTGGGAAATCAGCAGGGAAGTCACCTGTCTCTATGCAGGACTCTCCACTGAATGCCCTCCAGGTCCCATCTCCTACTTAGTCCTTAGGCCTCTCCCCCAGTGTGCGCCTGACCTCAGTCCCTTGCTAGCTCTCCTTAGAGGCTGAAAGGTCCCTGTCTCTATGGGACCATCCAAGCTGTTCCCTTTATAATTCCTTCCCTCTCTTCACCATGCAGGTGCAGAAGCTCCATCAACATGTTACTTTGGGAAAGAGTATCAGAACCATCTCCAATTTGCAGTGACTCAATGGAGCTCATTAAAAACAGCTGTGATATTTTGGCCTAGCAGCCTCTGCCCTAAGGCATAAAAGCAATGGCAGAAATAGCAGAGCAGGAAGGGAGTGGTTGTCTGGAAGGAGATCTGGAGCCACACAAAATGTGCTGTCTCTGGGGTGTGAAATGCCAGCTATTTGAATATAATTTCCTCAGATCCCAGGGGTAAGTGGATCCAGAGTACAGCCAAGTCTAGACATGGAAATCCAGATTCCAGGAGTGTTTGGATAAGGCTCATTAGCAAGAGGGGCTGGCAGCAAAGTGCAGATTGGAGCCCAGAGTTCTAGGATGCTTAAGGTCATATGTTTAGTATGAACTCTTTTCTGCTTTAGGGTATCTGGCCGGTGTGCTGGGGTGGGCACTTTCACTTTAAAGCTGTTGTGATCTCATTGGGCTTCCCAAAACCAGGTGACATGCAGTGGTTGGTGTTCTCAGAGTCCTTTCAGCCACCAGAAAGGGAATGAAACCGGGGAGGTGCAAACCCCCACACACTGAGCCTGGAAAAAACACCCCTGGGGAGCTTCTGCAGGAAGAATGGAACTTCGCATAGCCCTGAGAGGTGCTATTACAAGTCCCTCGTAACCAGCTAATTAGGACACAGCTAAGGCTGGAATGCTGCTCTGCTATTCATGCCGCCACCACCACCCCTCCAGATCAATGTAGGTTAAACAGGTGAATGTGAGAGTATATGGCCATTAGTCTTCCTGTTTTCTTCCCTGGATCTTCTGATACAGACTCTGCAGGGGGTGGGGGTGCTCTTAGGAAGAAGGGTCCTTCAGCGTAAGTCCTGATTAGAGACAGTGTAACCACCACCAGGCAGATTTGAATCTGGGAATCTCTGAAGCTTAGTATAAGAGCCTCTACAGTTTGAGCTATAAAGCCAGCTGGCTCTCAGCCTAACTTGTAGAGGTCTCTTGATCTTATCTGTTGCTGTGGTCTAGGTGCCACTGCATGGGACACTGAACTACACTAGGTATGTGGGTTACAACAGCTTTTCCTGCTCTAAGCATGATGGAAGTGCCAGTCCATCCCACACCCACTGAAGGGCTCCTAGTATAGCATTGCATATGGATGGCTTTCTATGGCAAAGAACCTCCATCCAGACTGATATACTGTGCAGGCTGCCTCCCTGGCTACACTTAGGGTACAGCTAGACTGTGGGGGTTTTTCAGGATACCAGAGGTATCCTAAAAAAACTCTGCTGCGTCCAGGAAACGAGTTTGCTCTTCCACTTTTTTTTTTTTTTTTTTTTTTTTCAGAAGAGCAAATGTGCTTTTTTGGAAACCCCTGTATTACTTGCTCTATGAGGAAGAAGGGGGCTTTCAAAAGAGGTTTTTTTTTCCAACATTTGGCCCAATCTAGATGGGCCAAATATCGGAAAAGCCTCTTCCGACAAAAGTATCGGGAAAAGCTATGCAAAATGTGGAGCGCATTTTGCATAGCTTATTCCGACAAACAGATGTAGTCTAGATGTACCCTTAGAAGACTGCATCTTGTGTTCGCAGCCCAGTGTTCTGGGGATACTCAAGGTAACTTGCCTCCTGCATCTCTTCCTCTTCCCACCTATGTTTCCTTAGGGCAAAAAAGCAAAAGCAGGTGAGGACTGCAAGTTTCCCAGTATTTCATGGAACAAAATATACTCTTGTAGGCTGCTTTGGGAGAGCTGGGAATGCTCATTCCTAATTAATGATGATTTATGAAGAGGGCCAGGCTGTAAGATCAGGAAATGTTCCAGCTGCCTGTCTCAGTAAATATGGAGCCTGGATTTTGATTCATGCACATCGGTGAAGGACCATTCCCCGCCTGTCTGTTTGCATTTGAGCTGACATAGTCTATAGCCAGAAGGGGCAGGTTTGCACAGCCTTCTTCATAGCCAAGCAGGACAAAGGGAGTCTAAAAAGTAGGGGCTGTATTGTGGCTATAACCAAGTAGGTTAGAGCCAAAGTTTGACCTACCTTAATATTGTAATAAACAGAAAGTGATGGGGAATAGCTTCTGAGTTTTTTTTAACTACAGCAAATAAATAGCTCACAATTTGAGTAGGACCTATTCAAAAACAGCTCCCTTCTCCCTGACTTGCATCCCATGGGCAGAATTCAGCTCAAGTTGCCTCATGGACTTTCATTTCCCCTGCTGGCTGACAACAGCAGTTACTTTAAAAACTTGGTGCTTGAGTCTCCATTATGCTAAGACCCCTCTATGCCGCTATGGTATTATGAAAGTGGTGTAAAGTGGGTGTAAAATGGCACCCTGAAAATACCCTTGTCCAGATGCCTCCTTACTGGGTGCAGAGCTGGCATAAGAGCTCTACACCAGCCAGCACTTCTCCCAGCCTAGGCTGGGTTTGAGCCAAGTTGGAAACAGGGCCAAAACACTCTACATGTCAGTTCCTTGCTGCTTCCTGGGGCCATAAAGAAGCAGAGTGTGTAAATCAGAGGCACCCTGAGGCTGTGAAAACTTAGCCGGAGCACTGCATAGGCCTTTGTACAGCCTAGAATGTGCTCTGCTGACAACCCTTAGGCTACGTCTAGACTGGCATGATTTTCCGCAAATGCTTTTAACGGAAAAGTTTTCCGTTAAAAGCATTTGCGGAAAAGAGCGTCTAGATTGGCACAGACACTTTTCCGCAAAAGCACTTTTTGCGGAAAAGCGTCCCTGGCCAATCTAGACGCGCTTTTGTGCAAGAAAGCCCCGATCGCCATTTTAGCCATCGGGGCTTTTTTGCGCAAAACAATACCACGCTGTCTACACTGGCCCTCTTGCACAAAAGCATTTGCGCAAGAGGGTTTTTGCCCGAACGGGAGCAGCATAGTATTTCCGCAAGAACACTGACAATCTTACATGAGAGCGTCAGTGTTCTTGTGGAAATTCAAGCGGCCAGTGTAGACAGCTGGCAAGTTTTTCCGGAAAAGCGGCCGATTTTCTGGAAAAACTGGCCAGTCTAGACACAGCCTTAATGTTTAAAGTCAAAATCATGAGACTGGGTTAAAAAATGACAAAGGTATTTTTAAATCATACCTTTTGAGGTCCTTTGGTTTCTGGTTTCTGAGCCTTTTGAGCAGCAACTAAGCCATGTCTCCCAGCTTTCCTCTACAACGAATGCTAGAAACTTATTTTTCTTAAAATCAATCAATAAATAAACACTGATCTGCTTGGCAGCCACTCAGTGCAAAAAGACAAATTGCCCAGCTGTAGAGGAATGGTTTAAAAAAAATCATGGGAGGTTGTGGTCATAGAAAAATTAACATACCAATTGTGCACTCAGCAAAATAATCAAAGGACAGATAGATAATTGTTTTTCTTTTATTCAATACTCTGACAAAGCCCATTTGCTAGCAAAACCCCCAGAGTACTTGTCCATTTTTTTGATTGACATTTGACAGAAAAACCTGGTCTGTTAAATGTGTATATAAAAATGTCACTCCATTTAATAAAATCATGAGAAAATGACATAGGTGTTGTAATGACACTCAGGCTATGTCTAGCCTGCAGGCTTCTTTCGGAAGAAGCTTTTCTGGAAGAGATCTTCTGAAAAAACTTCTTCCGAAAGAGAGCGTCCACACTGACAAAGTGCATCAAAAAAGTGATCTGCTTTTTCGAAAGAGAGCATCCACACTGAATGGACCCTATCTCGCATTTCAGCTGTGATTACTATGGACTGAGTTGCCACCAGGGCACCTGTGCTTTTTCCTCTTTCCTATTCTTTCGAAAGAACTCCCTCTTCCCCGTCCACACACTCCTTTTTCCGAATGAGCTCTTTCAGGAAAGGGCTTCCTCATAGAAAGAGGTTTACCAATGTTGGAAAAACCCCTCTGTTCTTTTGATTTTTTTGTCGAAAGAACGTGATTGCAGTGTGGACGTAAGTGACGTTTTTTCAAAAAAATGGTCGTTTTTCCAAAAAAACTCTGTAGCATAGACATAGCTTCACTCTGCAATACAGTAACACTGTTAACTAGGAAGATCTGATTACTTTCAGGATAATGTCTCTTTAAACAAAAGCTTGGTTGTTTTGTCTCTGATATTTACTTGGCAAGGATTTGTAAATTTGTTAAAACTTCCTTACTAAATAGTTTTAAAAACAAGGAAACAGAAATTAAATCTGAGATTCTCCCATGATCACCTGCCTCCAATGGCTGGGGCTTTCATTAACTCAAAGTATTACCAGATTCATGATAAAATTGCAAAAGGTAGCAACGTGGACTGTGGGGAGTGCAAAGATAACTTCAAGCCATCCCTGCACGAAATGCAAGAAAGGAACACCTGAAAATCAGGTTCTTTACACCTGATTCACCAGTGCCCTCCACCTTGTGGGTAACATCCATGCAGCTTGGGGAGGTAGCCCCCCACCAGCTTTAGACTAGTTTAAAATTGCAGTGAAGCCACAGGGGAGCAGAGTGTACAAGCCCACCTGGAACCTGTGTAGCTATTTATGTTGCTAGCTTCCACAGGGGTCTTCCCTGACATTGAAGTGAGGCTAGCTAAATTAAAGCTAGCATGAGTATGCCTACTTGCACCAAAGGCAGCGTAGACGTATTTGGTGTCATCATTCATACTAGTGCGCAGTGCTTGGGGGTGATCATGAATCAATGTTCACATCATACTCCCTGTCAGTACTCTGCCCAAGACGGGAGAGCTAAGGAACCAAGCAGTGGACCAAATCTAGTGATGAATCCTGCTTGGTGGTGTGCCACTAAGGCATGTTGCACATACACTAAAGACAACAACGTTGGTTGCATTTTACACTCTCTGTGTACTGGTATAAATGAAAACACAAGGGCCCAGAGTCTCAAGGGTGGTTAGGCACCAATTGGAGGAGCTGCCTCAAGATCCTTGAGCATCTGGGCCAAGGAGCATAGCAATGAGAAATCAGGCCCCTCATTTAGAGCTCTTGTGTCCTTGTTTGTATTCTTGCACCAGCAACCGTGGTGGTCCATAGACATGGATGTTTACAAAATGATGCTGCATTTAGCATAAGCCCATTAGAAAGAGGTCAGTGGGCAAGTTCTACTCTCAGTTCTCTCTCTCCCGAGAGAGGCTTGCATGCTGCAGAGGCCTGAATTCTGTGAAGGCTCCCCAAAGCAGGCATCCTGGACACTCCTTTCCTTATTTTGAACTAGATATTTGCTGAGCTTCTCCTGCTGCTGTAAACTGGTTTTGTGTTAACCTTTCCTGTGTCATTTTCACCCACACGCTTTCAAATATCACCTCCCCGCAGGCAACACCTCTCCTTAAGAGCAGAGAGCAAATGAATGGGGGAGAAATGGTTTGTTCTTTGTGATGACACTGCAGTATTTCTAAGCATGAAGAATAAAAAAGCAAGAGGAGAAAATTCCAAAGGTAACACTGGAAATACATGGATGCTTCTGAGCTGGGCTATACAACAGTGATAACTGGGGTCACTATCAAAAAAACCCCATCGAAATCAATATCTCTCAGCTCCATAACAACAAAGTGCTTTGTGTATAGGATCAGTGCAACCACCTCTGGAACGGAAGATAGGAGTGGTCTGGCAGTGCACAGGAAGCCTGTGCAGGAGTGGAGGCTAGGAAATGAAGATTAATATTTCACCAGCTCTTGAGCTGGTGCAAAGCAGCATAGCTCATATGTGAGTTTGACTGAATTACACCCACTGAGGGTCTGGTCCATTGTATCCAATTAAAATGGGAGGAACTTACAGAGACGAACTGTAATTACCCGCACTGGAATCTTAGTTTAGGAAGGGAAGTAGAGCTCAAAGGACCAAATTCGTCCTTGGTGTAACTCTACTGGAGTTACCCCAGGGCTATATTTGGCCTGAAACATTTAAACTATCTCATTTACTGTTATTCATGCTCTACTGGAGATGAAAATGTTTATACTAAATGAGAGTCTCTAATACGCCATGGAAATAATAGAGTGTGAGGTTTATATGGGCTCTCATTTACGAGCTTAGCTAGAGAGGCCAACTTGTCACAGATGCTGGGGCAGCCACGGATTCCGTGGTTCTTTAACCAGGGTCCCTGCCAGGAGAGGCAGCTGCCCTTTCCTTTTATCCTCATTCCTCCTCCAGTTTTTCCACTTCCAGCAAGTGGTTCCTAGCCCAGCAGGCTTGGACTCAGCTCCACACCAGGACTTTGTTCCTCCATGGTGTTTGGAGGCTGGGGGCCAGTGGTACACCGGGGAGCTGGTATTTTGACATCAACTGCAGTTAGCTTAGCAGCTCTTGCAGGGGGATGTTTGCAAAGCCAGAGGGGAAGGAGCAAAAACATGGCAGCTAGGAAGCAGAAGTAGGTGATATAGGAGATAGGGGGGAGAGGAAGAGAAACTGCTGTGGGGCAGAGTGGTATTATGATGACTCTAGTTATTTTCTGTAAAGCCCCAATAAATCACCAGTGATCATAAGGCAAAAATCCCTGTGACAAATTTGCCATCCTAGTCACCACAATAGAGGAAGAAGGCATTTGTACCCATACTTATCCTTACGGAGGAACTGCCTCGCTTGCCTCCATCGCCATGACTAGCAGGAAGAATTCAGAAGTGTGGGATCAATGCCCTAAGGCAAGGCTACTTAACACATGGCCGGCGGCCCATTTGTTTGCGGCCTGTGGTAAGGTTTGGGTTTATACAGGGCTCAACATGCGGCCCATGGGTGGGATCCTTTGAACATGGCCCCCACTGGGAACACGCTCCACAACGGCAAAGCATCTCACAGGCAGGGTGAGCACTGAAAGACACAAGCAGACAGGCTGGCTGGAACAGACGGGAACAGGGTGTCGGCGTTTCTAGCCCCCAGGGAGTAGGTGCTGGGAGCGCCGGGGCATTGTGGGAAGTGCTTTGCATTCATGCCTGTCAGTGTGAAAGAAGCTATTTGCATATATTTGCATATATATTTGCATGTGTATGCAACCACACTTAAGTTGCAGCCCTCGGCATGTGCTGCGAGCATCATTGTGGCCCCCCGGGGCTTCCAAAGTAGAGTAGCCCTGCCCTAATGAGTGAGCTCTACATTGAACTTGGCACACATGCACACTCCAGACAGCGCCAAGATGCAGCCTGGGTGTCCTCCACGCTCAGCACTCCCAGCTGTCATCCAGAGGCTATTTCACTTAGTTAAAGACTCCATCTCAGGGTCTTTCCAACTTGCCACCCAGGTGAGATTCGCGTAATGTCTCCTGCTTGACTGGAGCCAGAGAGCACCACACCCTTCCAGGTGGAGCTGGGTAGAGTTTGTACAGCCAGACCTCACGGAGCCATATTCATTCCTGCTGGTTCAGTCGAGTCACCTTTGGCAGGTCTGGAAAAATGTGTATTCTGCCGTTCTCAAAAGCAAAATCAATGGGCTAAATGTTTCCCTAATGCATCTCCACTGCAGCCAGGGGCAAAATGCCAGTGATGAATTTAGCCTGTTTTTTTTTTGCATGTCCAACAGCCTTCAAAATCCATTCTCCCAGAATTAGCAGGAATTTACTCTCTAGGCAGGCAGGTGGCCATATTACTGCAAACCTTGCCTACAGTTCAGTTCATTGTGTGTGCCTTTTCTTTCCAGACAGGATCTGCCAAGCCGCTTTGTGGTCTTTTCCTTGATTCCCTTCCCAGTGGGAGCCCTTGCACATGCAGACTTGTTTGTCTAAATGCAATTTCTAATGTCTCGCGGCTTAATGGAAAATGAGATGTTATCAATTCTGACTACCACTCGCTCCTCAGGGGATTTCAGATTCTCCCTGGGCATCTCGCGATGCTCCCCCACTCTTGGTAACTGTTCTCTCATTTTAATTTCCAGGCTTTTCAAAATGCTGCTTAATCGTTCGTTTAAGTTACTTGCTTCAAACTTTCTCCTGCTATGTCTTCCCAAGGCCTGAATAAGCCTCAGCATCGCCAGATGTCTCCTGTTGGCTAAAACCTGGAGAAAAGGTGTCTGGTGACTGCTGGAACAGGAAACTGGATGCAAGACTCCTGGTTTGACTGCAAATTCCTGTGTAAAAGGGGTCTGGTATTCACCTCACAGCTGAATTGACAGCAGTAAGGCTGTGTCAGTGTAGATGAGAGGAGTAGAGCAGGTTGGAACTGGTCCTAACATTGTGTGCCACCTCACCATATTCTGTACAGGTGCCCCAGGAAGAGAATACATCATTTGCTACCACCCCTGGGTCTTTGGCCTTTCTGCTGATGAAAGTGGCATTGTTTCTTGCAATATTTCTACTAGAAAGCAAATGGAAAACACTGGCTTATTTCACAGAGGCCACCTGATGGTAAGGATGGTCCTTCATTACCCACATGGGGTAGATCCCAGCTGGTGGTCCTGAGCTAAAAGGCACTATATTTCTCTACCCTTCAGCAGAACTAGAGTACCCTGCCCCCAGAAGTCATGGCTTTGCTCAGGGGATGCTGTCATTTGACCCAGACCTGCCCTTAGGGTCTGTGTGTGAGTGTTGCAGGATGGACGGAGAGGCAGGAGTCTAGGGAGCAAGAACCATTGTATATAATTTGCTGAATTCTTAATAAACCTCAGCTGCTTCTCTTGACCCCAGCTGCCCTGCTGTTCCCATACGTAAGCCATTGGGTTGCTATACACAGATGAAAACACATCCCCATTTCTGCTAGCAGAGACCCAGGCTGGAGCCCAGTTGGCAGTAGCCTCTGTTCCTCTCTGCCAGCCATTAATCTTCCCAGGATCACCCCAAATCCCTCATCCCGCCCTCTTCTCTGTCTCTCCTGCTGC
Source organism: Pelochelys cantorii (assembly GCA_032595735.1). Classification (NCBI taxonomy): domain Eukaryota; kingdom Metazoa; phylum Chordata; order Testudines; family Trionychidae; genus Pelochelys; species Pelochelys cantorii. The sequence goes on from CM064344.1 coordinate 20,967,214, forward strand.
CTCCCCCACCTGTGCATGGAACCCTTTCACTTCCACTTAACATTCTAGTATTTCACATGCACAGAGACTGAGGAGTCTCTGGGCAGCAGCATGCAAATCAAACAGCTGCCACTTCTGATCTGTGGAGAGAGAGAGAAAGAGAGAGCGAGAGGGTGGGGGCAGGGAGGGGACCGGAGGAATATGGTGAGAAAGGGGAAAGGCAAAGAAGCAGAGGAAGTGCCAGCCCATCTGCGGGGCGAGGATAGTATTTCCCACCTCCCGCCCAACACATGCTGAAATAGTGACATGGGGGCCCCCTGGAGCTGCTCAGAGTGCTAAGCAATTGCTCAGTCTGCATGTTCCCAGTGCCGGCTCTGCGAGGAAGAGCAATGACAAGAGACAGAAAGCAAAATAAAAAGAGCGAGAGAGGAAGTGAGTCAGTGACCAGACAAGGTGTAAAGAGAGAATGTTTGTGCTCGAAAGGGCGGAACTGAGAAGAGGGGAGAACTGGTCTCAGGGCTGGGAGTGTAACGCAGGGCCCAACGCCTCAGTCAGGAGTGGGGTTAACAGAGTGACACTGGTATAAAGGAGGGATGAATCAAGGCCTCTGTCCTGTGAGGGGGCTAGCATCACCCAGATGACTGCAGAGCGTAGGAGGCCAATTTCATCTTTTGCTCCCTCTCGCTGTCTTCTTGCCTGTCCTTCTCTTGCTCCCACCAGTGGTCGTGGGCCAGCCCTGTAAGGTCCCCCATCAGGGAAGGCAGGAAATGCTAAAGGCCCCTCATCTTGAGGGGCTTTGCATCTGCCAACACAACACGCTGTGCTGCACCCCTCTTCCTGGCCACAGGTGCCAACTTCCCCTCTGGCCAGGGTGCTCAACCCTGCCTCCGTCCCTGCCCCCACCCCATTACAACCCTTCCCCCAAACTCATGCCCTGCCGCTTCCCCACCTGCTCCCCTGAGCGTTCTATGTCCCCAACCTCCCCCTCCTTCCCAGGGCACCCCTATGCCATGAAACAGCTGCTCGCAGTGGGCAGGAGGCGCTGTGGGGGACGGGAGAAATTGGTCAGTGGAGCTGCTGGTGGGTGAGAGGTGCTGGGGGTAGGGGGCTGAGGGGGAGCTTGGCTGCCGGTGAGTGCTGAGCACCCACTAATTTTCCCCTGTGGATGCTCCAGCCCCAGAGCACCGAAGGAGTTGGTATACTAGGGCCAGGAGCATCAGCCTTGGGGTTCCTGGGCTGTATCGTCCCTAACAAAACGGATGCCATTGGCATCGTCAGTATTTGCCTAGGGCTCAGGAAGCAGCTGCAGGACTGAGTGGGGAGGAACGCACAGATCTAAGCCCTGGAAAGGGGATGGTCCAATTTACCCCTGGTTAGAAGAGCCCTCCCCTAAACCCAGTGTCCTTTCCCTTTGGCTGGGACATTCAGCCTCTCTAACACCCAGTCCCAGAAAAAAACAGCCACACCCTAGCGCTGACCCACACTTACCAAGCCAGCCCGAGCGAAGAGGAATCTGAGTGCAGGCAGGGAAGGGCCTGTGCCCAGAGACAACTGGGTCAGTGGAGAGAAGACGGAGGGGGAAACCAGACCGCTAAGCCATGAGAGAGACATGTCAGTGCATGGAGAGCACAGCCAATTTTCTTTCAATAGCATTCACGCCACTCCAGCAGTGCCTAGAATAACAAACTCTTCTCACCCTCCACCCCTGAATGCTGGAGGAAGCTGCTGAGAAACTCAATTGATTAGCCGGATGTGTGCGTGAATGAATGGCCCAGCATCAACGCCGTCACTGTCCTGATAGCCAAGGCAAAGGCGGGGGTGAGGCTGCAGGAACCAGCTGTATCTTCCTGCCGCACAGTCCCTTCTTTCAGTTCAGAGACAAAGCGAGGTTTGTTGTTACTAGGGGGCCGTTTTGCAGCCGCTCTGACACTGTTCCTGAAGGTGGCGGGATTTGAATCCAGGAGCAAACAGCTCGATTCTGGCATCACACCAGTGTTTGAACAGGAAGGTGACACCCGCTCAACTGGACCCCAGCCTGCAGGTGAACAGCCTGGCCCAGCGGGGTGGGAATGGTGGGAGCCCTGCCAAGCAGCGCTAAGGAGCAACATGTCCATGCTAACTCAGCATACATTGAACTGGCTACACTCAATGCATATTAGAGCCTTTGTGTTAACGGTGGAGCAAGGACACTTTAAGGGTTTGCAGCTTGTGTAAGAGGGTCATTTCAATGAGCACAAACCCAAATCAGTGCCAAGTGACCTCCCCCACACAGTCTGGTAAACAAGCCATCAGGCAACATGCAGTAAAAACACCTGATCCCCAGCCACACGCCAGCCTCCACCATTGCTCCCAGTGGCGAATTGTGGGTCCCATGGCTAATGTAGCCAAGGCCTCGCTCTTGTCTGACTCCTCCCCTGGGCCCTTTCCTGCATCCCAGGCTCAACCCACCCTCCCACCAAAGCCAGTGAGCATTAGAGGCTCAGGAATGCAGAATTTGGGTGTTTGTCTCACTTGCTCATGCTGTTTGGGCCCCACATCCCTGGGCCCGACCCAGGCATGTCCCAGCAAAGGGAAAGAGCTTGCTGTGCACTCAAATGGGCTTGGAGTGAACAGAGTGTGAAAGCGGGGGGGTTGATTTTCAGAGCCCGGGTATTTGGCCCTTTGGAACATCCGCCCCCTTTTAGGTGCCTCAGGCGGGGCAGCCAAAAATGGAGGCAATGAAAATGATGAGTCACTTTTGAAAATGTCAGGCCCCTGCCTCTCTCTGAGCTCTCCCACTCTCTGACCAGGTGCCTGAGCGGAACCGCTGCATAATTCACTCGGTGTCTCTAGCTCTGTCACCAGATGACTTCTGTCCTAGATCAGCGGAAGAAAACAAGCAGCTAAAAGCCTGGTGGGGCTGTGAACCTGCCTGTCAGGTTTCCTGACAGCAGCAGCATGTTCCTTTGCTTTTGTTTTTCCTAAACTATCACCGCATGTCGCAGCCTTGGCTCAAACCACTTCTCAAGCCCAGAGAAGAAAATGCGGGCTTTTTTTCTTGCTTTCTAACAGTGAGTGTAAGAGGTGCCAGCACCAGAGAATGAGCCCGCTGCCCACAGAACAGGAACAGACAGAGCAATTGTAACCACTGGTCAGGGTGTGTCCCAGTATTGCCAACCTCAGATGTTCAAAAATCATGAGTCAGGTTCCCTCTAGTTTGATCCTGGGGCTTGACTAGGACAGTGACAGTCACACAAGCTTCCCCAGTGTTTCTCTCATTCAGCCTAGAGGATGAGACGGGAGTTGGATCCCTGAGTCTTCTTGGGACAGGGTCTGTTTTCTGGAGGAAATGCAAACAGAGCCTCACCTGGGTCATCTGGCAAAACAGAAATCTTCCCCCAAGACCTGGCGCTTCCTTCGTTCTTGTGAGCCAGCGCTAGGCATAGGCAGACTAAGCAATTCCTGCAGATCACAGGCAGCTCAAAGGGCCCCTATTAATTATTATTATGTATTGTGTATGGGGGGGAGGAGAGGACATTCCTGCTTCAGGCCTCCAATGGGCTAGCAGCAACACTGCTTGTGGGAGTAACTGGGCCCTTCCCACTCCACTTCTTCCTCACAGGGAGCCTTGTCAACACTGCATGAGCTAGACTGGACGTCTGGGAAAGGCAGGGGAATGTCTGCAGGGCAAGGGGATACGACAGTGGCTAATGTAATGAGAACGGTGACAGCATCCAAGCAGTGCAGGTGAGAACTGCCTAGAAAAACTAATAAAAGGAGAAACTACAGAAAACAAAACAAAACTGTGAGGGGAAATCAGGACACCCTCTCTCTCCAGGGTGGGTCTCAGAAAGAGGCAAAGCACTGTGGGATAGACAGGGTCACTTTGACTGGATCCTTAGCCAGTCCAGATATCTTCGCATCCAACTGAGCCTGGCCTTTGGCTACTTCTCAAGGGTCTGTTCCGCCAGTCATGCTGAGATGACTGACTGTGCTTGTACCTCTCATACCACACTCCTGTTGCTGTCCATAGTGTGATGGGCTTCCAAGTTGCTTAAGAAACTAAATGACACTTGCCCCCTGAGCTGTGGCAAAGCCAAACTCCATTAACTTCTGCAGCCCGATCTCACACACCTCCCACAGGGGCTCTTGTACATTTCAAAAGAGGAATGCGGAAGTGCCTATCGACTAGTTGAGTAGTCGATGGAAATTCAATCGACTACTTGACTAGTCAATTAACCCTTACTTAACATCCTTAGTATAACCAAAGCACCTAGGAGCCCTAGTGCTAGGCTAGGAGCCCATTGTGCTAGGAGCGGTACAAACAGAACAAAAGACAGTCCCAGCAAAAAAAATGATAAAAAATGTTTAATATTTGAAAAATATTTGATAACTGCACATTTCCCCTCTGTAAATGAAAATAATAATAATAATTTTCATCAAAAATTTCAATTAAAAAAAGGCTGCCTTTCCCCTTGCCAAACCCCGTCATTCAAAAAATTCCAGCTGGCTCTGGTGATGGGCTTGGTGGTTCTTTGAGAGGGTCTCAGACTAGGGATGTTAAATATCGGTTAATTGAATAGTCAAGTAACCTCGTGAATTCTTATCGGTTAGTCGACTATTCTATAGTCCCTGGGCGTGAGGCTGGCAGCAGCACGGGGTGACAGGCGGGAGCTAGTCCACGAGAGGTGCCAGTTTAAAAACACCATGCATCTGACGAAGTGGGTCTTTGTCCACGAAAGCTTATGCTCCAATACCTCTGTTAGTCTATAAGGGGCCACAGGACTCCTCGTCGCTTTTGCAGTTTAAAAACCAGCTCCTCTTGTAAACTGGCTGTTTGTTGCACTGCGCTGCTGCCTCTGATAAAGAGGCAGCAGTGCAGGGTGGCAGCAGACCCTTTTTGGGGTGGAGTCTCAGCTCCCAGACCTAGCACAAACCAGAACTGAGCTGGGTGCCTTCCTGGCTCCTAATACACTTTAAATGCAGAGCCACAGCGGGGGTAGGTCCTGGACCCAGCGTGAGCCAGAAGTGAGACAGGCTGCTGGCCAGCCTGCTAAATAATTTACTGGTTGATGGGGGGAGGGAAATGCATGTAGTCTATAGCATTAACCTATAAGCTTTTGCTTATCAGTGAATTGGTTAATCGACTACACTATTGCATACTGAGCTCAGACAGAGCTGTTATGATCATGGGAAAAGATTATAACTCTAGGGAGTAGAAAGTTCTGGTAGGTAAACACCCATGCAGACCAGATACACTTACCTTGTCCCAGCTGAACCTTTTATGGGAGTCTCCCAAAGTTTGGGTTTTCCATATGCAATTTGAGCAGTTGTAATCCCTTTGTTATGCTATTGTAAGGCATTCAAATCAATCTGCAGTTTCTCCACTTTAACTCAGCAGCACTCTGCTCTTGTGGAACTGTAAGGCAGAACAGTCCAATGGAGAGGACACTGAATTAGCATGCAGGCTAGCTGAGAACTATTCCTGACTTTGCTACTGAATTACCACAAACCTTGGGCAAGTCACTTAACATCTCCCCTGCCTCATTTTCCCTTATTGTAAAATGGAGACAGCAATTCTGACTTCCCTTAACAAAATTTGGTGAGATCTGCAGATGAAAAGTACTTAAGTGCTACTAATAATAAATACTTTTTTGTTCTTTAGCACTTTTCACCTGAGGATCTTTAAAACCATTAGCTTATGGTTTCCTGTCCTACAAGGTACATAAATAGCATAATCTTCATTTTACAGATGGGGAAGCAGAAGTGAAGTGACTCCCATAAACCCATGCAACAAGTCAGCAGCAGCATCTGAAAGAAAGCAAAGGCAGAGAAACTCAGCATGACATGCTCTGTCTACATCCCAAGCTCATGCTGAGTGACGCGTGTTAGGGGCTTTATCTCCCTGGGTATGTCTACACTACAGCGTTAATTCAAGTTAACTTAATTCGAAATAGTTAATTTGAATTAAGCTAATTTGAATTAACGCATCTACACACAAAATGCATTTCGAAAGAGCATTTTGCTATTTCGAAATAGCGCGTCCACACTGAGTGGACTCTGAATCAGAGTTAAGGCTGGCCGGAATCAGTGCTGGCTGGGCACCAGGTCAGGACCTCCTGTGTGGGGCTGCTGCCTGAGGCTATCTGAGGTCCATGCTTAAAGGGACCCTACCCCCCATCCCGGACAGACAGTTCTCAGGTGTCTCTGCTTGCTTGTCTACCTCGATGAGGGACAGCAAAGCATTTGTGTCTCGGAGTGCTCTGGTTGCCCTCACTCGGGACACCCTACCACTCTGCAACATGGAGACAGAGCTGCCCCTGGGCACTCCAATGTGTCTTGTGGACGCGTTGCCATCAGCCTCGCTGCACTTACTGCAGGCTGCCATCCGGGAGGTCCATTGGGGGGCTGTCAGTATCCAGGGGGCCCTGCAGGAGAGCTTCCGCCCTGAGGAGCACTAACAGTCTCCCTGGTCTGCCCCACTGGGGGCTTGTGCCTCATTCCTCCCTCACGTCTTCCTCCTACCCTTCCCTAGCTGCCTTCCTAATGTCAAATAAAATACACGTATTTTCAAAAATAAAAACTCTGTTTATTTAACACAACTGGGGGGGGGGGGGATGAACCTACGGGGAGACTGGGGAAAGGAGGTGGGAGAGGGCAGGAGAGAGAGTGGGAGAGGGGAGGGGGAAAACTGGGAGGAGGGAGCTGGAAGGGGGAAGCAAGGGGGAGGGGAAGCTCAGGGCTCACGGGTGGGGGTCTTGCCGGGCCACATGTCTCCCAGCATGGCGGGTGCGGGGGCCTCGGCGTCCCCGGGGGGATGGGGAGGAGGATGCGGAGGTTGAGGTGGGGGGTGTGGAGATTGAGGAGGAGAGTGTGGAGGTTGAGGAGGGAGAGGCGGGAGGGGGAGAAGGAGGGGGAGGAGGAATGGTAGGTGGGGGGGCAGCAGGCGCGGGAGTGGCACGAGGCAGCATGCTCTGCACCAGGGTCTGCAGATGGGCACTGATGGCATGACCCTGGGCAAGCAGCTCCCACCGGAACTCCCGTTCTTCCTGCACCTGCTGCTCCATGATGCGGGTCTGGGCTCGCAGGGTTGCCAGGTGCTGCTCGTGGTACCCCTGCAGTGTTGCCGTGGTCCTGCGGAGCCCTCGGGTGCGGGAGCATGTCCCAGGCGGGGTGGTGCACCTTGCATGAGCAGCTGGTGCAGCTGTGGAGAAAGAAGAGAAGTGGTCAGTTCTCCCTGGGGACACAGTGGGTGAAGCCCAGCCCCCCCCAGCGAGGTGAGGATGACCATGCCCTGCACCGTCAGAGCCGCTGTGCTTGCACAGAGGCCATGTTTGGAATGTCCGGCCATCCCTGGGAGTGGGACATGCCCCGAGACCGCACCCATGCCCCTGTGCCGTGTATAGTGCGGCCGCGGTGGGGGGAGATGTCCCCTGCCTCTGTGTAGAGGGGGCGTGTGAAGGGATGGCGTCCTGCTGGGTCCCGCCCCGGGGTCAGGAGCATGTCAGGTCTCTTCACACACGCGTGTGGCTATCAGGCCATGGCCCCTGGGTGTCACGCAGCTGGAGCCACCTGCCCAAGGGTGGCATGGCACGTGCTCACATGTGCACAGGTGGCTGCATGATCTGTGGTAGGCATGGCCCACGCGCGGTGCCTAGTCTCCCTCCCCGCCCCCCCTGGGTAGGGGACAGCGATGGCACTTACTTGGTGTGGCTTCCCCAGACGACCCTGCTGACTCTGGTGCTGGGACAGCTCGGGGGTACTGCTGGCGTGGCACCCTCTGCGATGGCCCCTCTGCCGCGCCCAGGTCAGGGCCCTCTAGTCCCGGCTCGCTGCCCCCCGGGGTGGCGCGGACCATCCCGCCCCCCAGGATGCAGTCAAGGGCGGGGAAGTAGGGGCAGGTGTCAGCCCCTGCTGCGGCGCCGCCCCTGGTGGCCCTGGCGTACGCCTGCCGCAGCTCCTTTACTTTGAGGCGCACCTGCTCCTGGGCGTGCCTGTGGCCCTTTCTGGCCATGGTGGCCGCTATGCCTAGTGCGGAGATCATGGACATTCGGGGCCTCCCCCCAAACCTCAAGGAGATCCATGATCTCTGCACTAGTCCACGAGGGCGCGCACCATCTATGGCCCTTGGGTGCTGGGGGACTGGGCAGGGAACGGCTGGCTGCCACTGGATGGCATTGTGCGGCCACTGGGTGAGGGGCTGCGGTTGCTGGCAGGCCTGGCTCTAGCACGTGGTGTGTGGCCAGAGTCTACCCCTTTAAGGGCTCCGGGCCTGGGGAGAGGAGAAGAGTTTTCCTGGTTTGGCCCAGAGTGGCCACCAGGGGAAACTGGGAAGGGCTGGAGGCCCCCTATTTCGAATTAAGTGTCTACACAGCACTTAATTCGAAATAGGTATTTCAAATTTGGCATTACTCCTCGTAGAATGAGGTTTACCAAATTCAAAATAAGTGCTCCGCTATTTCGAATTAAATTTGAAATAGCGGTTTGCATGTATAGACGCTATTGAAGTTAACTGCAATGTAGACATACCCCCTCAGTGAGGAGAGGAGGATGCTACTTCTGAGTTATCCCCTCTCTCCTCACAACACATTAGATTCAAATTCCTTTCCTTTAGCAATGAGGCTGTTTTAGGCCAGCTGTAGGGGAAGGGGAAGGAAGTGCTTGCAGATTGCAAAAATACAGAGGCATCTGAAGACTGTTCAGCTTTTAGCAATGTCAGAGTTATTAGGTCAACAAGAAAACAATAATAAATATGGAGTTCAGTTGGAAAGAGAAGCACCTGAACTCGGAGGATTTGCAGCCCCGGTTTGGTTCATATGTTTTCTGCTGAAATCTGGAAAGAGACTGAAGCATGGAGCCTGAAGAAGCTGTTTCAGATTGCAAATGCAGTAGAGGAGAAGTCTCTTGTACAATTGCTAAGCCTGAGTGGCAGGACTAGGAGGAGATGGGTGAGCAGTGAGTGGTGGAAGTAGGAAGAGAGATGAGACACCATTTCTGAGACTGCGTTTACATTGCAGGCTTCTTTCAGAATAAACTTTTCTAGAAGAGATCTTCCAGAAAAGCTTATTTTGAAAGAGAGCATCCACATGGAAAAAGCTCAATGAAAAAGCGATGTGCTATTTCAAAAGAAGATCCACACTGACTGGATGCTATCTCGCATTTAAGGCCACCCGGAACCAGTTACTATAGCCTAAGGCTAGCTAAAACGTGAGCTTAAAGGGACCCCTCTGGACAGCCATTTCTCAGCGTCTGCTGCTTGCTTGCCTACCTCTTTGAGGCTACGTCTAGACTGCAAGCTTCTTTCGGAAGAAACTTCTCCAGAAGAGATCTTCTGGAAAAACTTCTTCCGAAAGAGAGTGTCCACACTGCCAAAGCACATCGAAAAAGCGATCTGCTTTTTTGAAAGATAGCATCCACATTGAATGGCCACCAGGGCCAGCAGGTCACCTGTGCTTTTTCCTCTTTCCTCTTCTTTCTAAAGAACTCCCTCTTCCCCATCCACACACACCTTTTTCCAAAAGAGCTCTTTCGGAAAAAGGCTTCTTCCTCGTGGAAAGAGGTTTACCAATGTCAGAAAAACCCCTCTGTTCTTTCAATTTTCTTTCAAAAGAACACATTGCAGTGTGGACGTAAGTGACCTTTTTTTGGAAAAACAACTGTTTTTCCAAAAAAATCTCTGTAGTGTAGACATAGCCTGAGGGACAGCAAAGCTTTTGCAGTGTGTACTCTGGTTGCCCTGCTTCAGGACACCACAGCACACTCCTTGCCATGGAGACAGAGCTGCCTCTGGACACGCAATGGCCCCACACTGCCATGCTGCAGTTTCTGCACCAGTTTCTGCAGGCTGCCTTCATGGCCCTGCACGAGCTCGACTCTGAGCTCATCCTTGAGAACCACTGCCTGTGTGTGGGAGCAAGGCCCTTGCAACTGCACTCCACAGTGGAGAGACAGTTCTGGAGGCTGGACACCAGTTCCGACTAGTGGGACCAGCTGATGATGGAGCAGTGAGATGACCAGCAGTGACTCCAGAACTTCAGGATGAGGAAGGAGACATTCCTGCAGAGCTGTGTGCCTGGCTCACCCCTGCCCTCCGTCAACGTGACAGCCAGATGCGACCCACCATCCCTATGGGTCACCATAGCCATCTGGAAGCCACCCCAGAAAGTTACCAGTGAGCGTTTCAGGCCTGTGCAGACAGCCAGTGCAAGAGGATGTTGGCACTAAACCTGCCAATTTTTGACATCAGCCCGACATTTTAGTCTGTCTGTTCATTCCAGGTGCCACCAGGGGATCCAGGGCAAAAGCTGCCAGGGGCTTGTTCTCACGACTAGCCACACTCACTGCAGAGCAGGTCCTTTACAGTTCCCTGTGGCATTGGATCATTGGCTCACAGCCACGTTGTGCTGGGGAGCACAGACACACTTTTTTACAATGCTGTAGCTGAGCACTGGGGGGAGGAAGGGCCCTCTGTCTCCCTTGATCACTGCTAGATCCAATGTGTAGGAGAAAGGTTGAGAAAAGATGTCTCACCCTCAGACCTGGTGTAGCCAAGGGAAACTTCTGTGGGGTTTTTCCCATTTACACCTGCCTTGAGTTTGGCCCATTTGGAGCAGGCTTAGGAGGTGGTGACAAGCCGCCATCCTTACACCTCAGAGGTTAAACTGGGCCATGAGCCAGGGGTAATATTCCTTAGTGGCCACTATGATTTATAAAGGGCTAGTTTATGCCTTTTGATGTGGGCCTGGGAAGGGGTGATATATAAGAGATACACCCAGGACACAGGTTCCAGAGACACCTCTATCAATTACAATTCCTCCTTGCCCACTTGCAACTGCAGTTGCTCTGGCCATAAAGTTTGTACATGGTGAGGAGAGAGCGACACCCTGGGTCCACCCATTTCCTGTCCACCTTCCCCAGAAGAGAGTCGACTGGCACTTCGCCCCAGGGACTAAAGCCTGCGTAGGTGTGTCAGGGTGATTTTTACGCCCGAACTCGGGCCCTTAGTCCCACTTCCTGTGCAGCTCAGAATATAGGCCACATGAGCGAGGCTGAGTGGCTGGGTGTCGAGCTAGCATATGGACCAGACCACCGAGCACTCCCCCAGGAGGCTGCAGGAAAACAGACAAGAATTCCAACTGTTCAGCCAGCCTCTGGGTTGGAAGGAGGATGGGCTGGAGGGAGCAGGTCGGCTTCCCCCACTGGCAGCCTCTTATCTTGTTTTCCTCTTTTTAAATGTCTGTCTGCTCCAAGTACAAAGGGAATTAGAACTTGGCCAAGTCACTTTAATTATCTGACTGGCTGCAAATCTCTGTTTGTTTGAAATCCCTTACAGGCCCTGACAGGAAAGAATTCCTGCACGTTTGAGATAAAGGATGCTGAGATGCAGCGGAGGCGTTTCAGGGTCAACAGAGGAAAAGCCAGCCAGTAAACTGAACTGCTGCTGCTTTTCTTTATTATCATTACTGCTATTAGTCAGTGCCATCTACGTTTCTGTGGCCCGACACAAAACATGACATGGGTGCTAATGATGGATAGCATGAAATGGACAGAAAGTAGCCTGGGTTTCAAGCAGCATCCTCACTCTGTCTGGCAAGACACAGGGAATTAATATATTATGCTCCCTACTTTTTTTGTTACACCCTTTAATCGCATCATGGTTCAAATGAGATTGTAAGCACATCTGGGCAGGTATTTAGCCATCTTGTTTGTGCTGCACAACACCTAGCATGCTATGGGCACTAGAAGATCATTGTTCTTTGTGGTCAAATTTAGGGCCAGATTTTAAAAAGTATTTAGGTGCCAAACCTTTAAAAATCTAGCCCTTAGCTTGTATGTAACACTTCCCATCTGTAGATCTTCCCTTTGTCAATTCCTTTTAATACGTTCAATGTTGTTGGGTTTTACCAATGGGGAAACTGAGGCAGGGAGCAACTCCAGACTTGGTCAAAGCTACTCAGTGAGGCAGGAGTGGGGACAGAATGTGGGTCTCTCCAAATCCCTTGCCCAGTGCCATCTCCACACTGCTTCCCTCCTTGATGGTGTACAATACACACACTTGAATGCCCTGGTCTAACAGACAGACACTGAGGGTACATCTACACAGCAAGCAATACACTGTGGCCGTGAGTCTCGGGCCTGGGTCTACAGCAGCAGGCTGCTGCTTGCTCTGTAGATGGACCCTAAGATAACAGGAAAAATCAGAGAAGGGAAGAACTTGGTGATTTGGAGGTTTATGTAACATCCCACTTGTGGAGAGCCCATCAGCAGTAAGTCTGCAGGAGAGACAGGGTGGGAAAGGTAAGGTGTCGGGTGTACTAGGGTGACATGGCAGAAGAAGATGCCTGGGCCACAGAGACTGGCCTGGGTAAGGTGGGATGGGATGTTGTAAGGCACAAGGCCTGAAATGTCATCAGGTGAGGAGTCAAGTGGCGGGTTGAAAGGCAAGAACATTTCCCTCCTGGGCTGTGTGTGCATGTTCATGTGTACGTGGGCTCATCTAGACTACGCGGAAGATTCGAAAGAGGATCTCACTTTCGAAAGCTTTTCTTCAAAAATTGAGGTTTACGCAGCTTTTTGAAAAAGGGCGGGGTTTGCCAAAAAATGTGTCTTGATTACTTTCACTTTCAAAAGCTCTGCTTTCAAAAGTGAGATCAGAAGATATGCAAATTCCCATGGAATTTGCATATCCTCTTTCGAATCTTCCGTGTAGTCTAGATAAGCCCTGTTTGTCTAAGTGTGTATTTTAGCATATGTCTAGCACGCGCACATCTGCAATGACTCAGAGGTAGGCCTCAAGCAACTCCCTAGCATGATCACTGCCAAACACCAGGGAAGTTCGTGTCTGGATCTGAACTCCCTGGGCCTGGCTCCTTCTCTGCTCTGCAGCCATTACAGTGACAGCTCTGGTGTATTGGTATGTGTGCACTCGGGCTGTGTCATTGTGTATACACCGTGCACAGGGGTGTGTATAAGGTGAGGATTTTGTTTCTCTCACTTACCCATGGAAAACCTGAATTTTGTCCATCCTCACTATGTGTGTATTTATTTTTCTAATAGGAATGTTTGGTTACGTGTGTCATAATTTACTCCTTCAAAGACAAGCTGCTGTTACAATCTAACCAGTATTTAAACCCTGTATGCTTGACTGAGTGCAATATCTGACATGAAGTATGTGATCTCTGGCAACATTTAGCAATGTTAATAAATTCGAAAATAAATTCAAATATACTTTTTTCCTAGCCATATATTTAAGCAGGTAGCCACAGTGGCAGGTCTCAAATCCAAAGTGCATCCTCTTTTTTCAAGCCTCACATACCCATATATTTAATAAGTAGGCAAAGTTCCGCAGGTGGAAATGCTTGTTATCAAAGGTGAAAGTAAGCCAGTGAGCCCTGATGCGGCACACCTGTAAGAGACTGGCCAGCTGAGGGCTGGGCTTTGGATGCTGCCAACACCTCAGGCTGCATGGCCACAGCACACCCAAGCTCCAACCCTGGTGCTTGTGTGGTGAGGTTCCTGACCTGGCCAGCCCCCTGCCCTCCCTCCCACACTTACATTTCTTATGGGTACTGTCCTATTGCAACCTCCCCCACCTTAATCTCCCTCCTATGGGTGGGGGCAGATTGTGACAGGACAGTACCTATAAGAAAGATAAATTTCTTTCACCCCTGCTTGTTATGTTAAAAGAGTGAGGTGAGGTGGTGTGACGTAGTGTGGGTACCTTGCTGGTTGCTATGCTGGGCTGTGGGTGACCTCCGCTGGCTGCTGTCTGTAGCACGGCCCAGCAGGGCAGGGGATGAGTCATTATGCAAGGGGGCTCCGAACCTGTCCGACCAGTTGCCTCCCAGGGAGCGGAACAATGGGAAGAAGGCGGAGTGGAGCCCTGGCTAGGGGGCAGGGCTAGAAGTTAGTGAGTTAGGTTTCTGTCTGGTATCATGGAGGAAGCAGCCAAGGAAGAGGCTGGGATTTAGGGGCCCAGTCTCCCCCATCTCAAGGGGGGGCTGAGGTATCCTAGGCCACCCTGTAACCAGATTACATCTATGCTGTGCTGTATCCTGGAGAAGCAATAAACTCCCTCTATTCTACTGGCTGGTGGAGTCTGTTCGTGCCACTACGGGGGTGCAGGAGGCGGGGCAACCCCAACGCGCCGCCACAGGTGGTAATATTGGAAAGGCATCTTCCCCAGCAATTCTGGAGTGAACCCTGGACCCAATGAAATCAATGGAGGGTTTCCCCTGGATTTCAATGGAGACAGGATTGTATTTTACCTGGGACCTATAAATCGATAATTCCTCAAATACCTTGCTCATCAACTTGGAGATCAGCAGTAGCACAGAAATATTATACCCAAGCTAGAGCTCAAACAGCTTTGTGAACAGTAATGACCAGCCATTAATTTGTATGACTGATGCAGGAGAACCCACTATTTATCTGCTGAAATTGCTTCATTTTTGTTTTTACACAGCACCTAATTAACCTGAGGAACTCATTTGCACAAAATCTTCCAGGGGCCAAGAGCTCATTAGCATCCAGAATAGGGTTAGATATTTATAGTGAGGATAATAATATCCCCTATTGCATGAGACAGGACAGAAATGTGTAACATATATAAATCCCAATGCTCCAGGCCGTAAGACAACCCCTAACTGACAGAGGTTAGGAACAATTTTCCCCATACGCAGATTATTCCATAATTATTCTTTATTCATAACTATTTTTTACAGCATGTCTTGCCCTTCCTGTGCAGCATCTGGTGCTGGCTATAACACAGTTTTTTAAGCAGGGATAGAATTTGCTATTCAATTCTATAGAATGGTTCATAAAGCCTATCGAAAGACTATCATTTTCTATTGAATTCTATGGGGCTTTTTCATACCCTACAACTGTAAAGCAAAGTTCTGCCACTGAAGATTTGTTTGACATGATCGCCCCCTAGAGATGAAGGGAGAGTCAAGATTCTCAACCAGACAAGCCTTTGCAGATAAGCAATCAAACATGTAAGATATCTAATATGCTATAACAAGGTGTCCAGTGGCACTTTAAAGGCTTCTTGTTGTTATTGCTGAAACATACTAAAACAGCTGCCTCTTTGAAACCTAATGTGTTGTGTGCTTAGTGGAACCTCGTTAATTGTCACTTTGTTAAGCCACGAACTCCACTACTTACACCAACAGAAAGCTTTCTCCATCATCCAGCAAAGATTTAAGAATGGAATCCCTATTGTAGCCAGCTCACATAGAATGGGGAATTTGTCATTCCTGGACAATAGCCCCTGGAATGTTTTCCTCTTCACTGTGAGTGCAGGTAGGAGCTTAAATCATTACAGTGAACTACACTCATCTCAGATAAAGGATGTAACTACATATTGTGGCACTTAGATACTACAGTCATGGGCAACAGAAAAACCCTAAAATAGGTAGATACCCATAGCAAATTAATTAAATTTGCTAAATAGCAAGTAAACCAAACAACAAAATAACTAAGTGCCTTCCACAGAAAAGCTATGCCAATAACAAAGTCTCTAATGAGTCTTTGGCTCTTCTCTCTTTTCAGGGCCTAAGTTCTGCATGGGACAGGCTTTTAGTTCCTTGGGCTTTTCAAGTTTCATATTAATTCACCTTCCTTGTTTTTATGGTTGATTTATTAAAGATTTTGGTTAGGTTTAATGGTTTTGGGGGGGGGGGGGATTGTACATAACAACGGCCATGCTGGATCAGACCAAAGGTCCATCCAGCCCAGTATCCTATCAGCTGACAGTGGCCAATGCCAGATGCCCCAGAGGGAATGAACACAACAGGTAATCATCATGTGATCCCTCTCCTGTCATCCATTTCCAGACATACAGAGGCTAAGGACACCATTCCTACCCATCCTGGCTAATAGCCATTGATGGACCTAACCTCCATGAATTTATCTAGCTCTTTTCTGAACCCTGTTTAAGTCCTAATCTTCACCACACCCTCCATCGAGGAGTTCCACAGGCTGACCATGTGCTGAGTGAAGAAAAATGTCCTTTTGTTTGTTTTAAACCTGCTATCTATTAATTTCATTTGGTGACCCCTAGTTCTTATGTTCTGGGAAGAAGTAAATAACTTTTCCTTATTCACGTTTTCCACACCAGTCATGATTTTATAGATCTCACTCATATCCCCCCTTAGTCTCCTCTTTTTTAAGCTGAAAAGTCCAAGTCTTTTTAATCTCCCTTTTTATGGGACCCGTTCCAAACCCCTAATCATTTTTATTGCCCTTCTCTGAACCTTTTCCAGTGCCAATATATCTTTTTTGAGATGAAGTGGCTACATCTGCACACAGTATTCAAGATGTGGGCATACCATGGTTTTATATAGAGGCAATAAGATATTTTCTGTCTTATTCTCTCTCTCTTTTAAAATGATTCCTAACATTCTATTTGCTTTTTTGACCGCCGCTGCACATTGAATGCATCTTTTCAGAGAACTATCCACAATGACTCCAAGCTTGTTCTCTTGAGCAGTTGTAGCTAAATTAGTCCCCTTCATATTGTATGTATAGTTGGGATTATTTTTTCCAATGTGTATTACTTTACATTTATCAACATTAAATTTCATTTGCCATTTTGTTGCCCAATCACTTAGTTTGGTGAGATCTTTTTGAAACTCTTCACAGTCTGCTTTGGTCTTAACTATCTTGAGCAGTTTGGTATCATCTGCAAACTTTGCCACATCACTATTTACCTCTTTCTCCAGATCATTTATAAATAAGTGGAATAGGATTGGTCCCAGGGGGACCCTTTGGGGGACTCCACTATTTACCTCTCTCCATTCTGAAAACTCACCATTTATTCTGACCCTTTGTTTCGTGACTTTTAACCAGTTATCAATCCATGAAAGGACCTTCCCTCTTATCCCATGACAACTTACTTTACTTAAGAGCCTTTGGTGAGGAACCTTGTCAAAGGCTTTCTGGAAATCTAAGTACACTATAGCCACTGGATCCCCTTGTCCACATGTTTGTTGACTCCCCTCAAAGATTTATAGCAAATTAGTAAGGCATGGTTTCCCCTTACAGAAACCATGTTTACTTTCTAGGGTTGCCAGATGGTTTCAACAAAAATACCGGACACACTTGACATCATATCACAATCTACATTACATCTTATTTAGAAAATACCGGACATTTATATTTTCTCATTTATATTTTCTCAATTTGTTTCCTGAACAGAAAGCTCAAATACTGGACTGTCCGGTTCTAAACTGGACACCTGGAAACCCTATTACTTTCCCCCAACAAATTATGTTCATCCACGTATCTGACAATTTTATTCTTTACTATATTTTCAGCTAACTTGCTTGGTACTGACGTTAGACTTACCAGTCTGTAATTGCCTCTAGAGCCCTTTTTAAATATTGGCATCACTTTAGCTATCTTCTAGTCATTAGGTACAGAAGCTGATTTAAAGGATAGGTTTCAAATCACAGTTAATAGTTCCACAATTTCACATTTGCGTCCTTTCAGAACTCTTGGGTGAATGTCATCTGGTCCCAGTGACTTGTTACTCCTAAGTTTATCAATTTGTTCCAAAACCTCCTCTAATGAAACCTCAGTCTGGGATAATTTATCAGATTTGTCACCTAAAGAATAGCTCAGGTTTTGGAATCTCCCTAACATCCTCAGCCGTGAAGACTGAAGCAAAGAATTCATTTAGTTTCTCTGCAATGACATTATCATCTTTGAGTGCTTCTTTAGCATCTTGATCATCCAAAGGCCCCGCTGGTTGTTTAGTACGCTTCCTACTTCTGATGTACTTAAAAAACATTTTACTATTACTTTTTGAGTTTTTGGCTAGCTTCTTCTTCAAACTCCCTTTTGGCTTTTCTTATTATATTTTTTACACTAGATTTGACTTCCACTTTTCAAAAGATGTCTTTTTATCTCTCACTGCTTCTTTTACTTGGTTGTTAAGCCATGGTGGCACTTTTTTGGTTCTCTTACTGTATTTTTTTAATTTGGGGTATACATTTAAGTTGGGCCTCTATTATAGTATCTTTGAAAAGTTTCCATATAGCTTGCAGGGATTTTACTTTTGTCACTGTGCCTTTCAATTTCTGTTTAAATAACCTCATTTTTGTGAGTTCCCCTTTCTGAAATTAAATTCAAGTGTTGGGCTGCCGAGGTGTTTTTCCTACCACAGGGATGTTAAATTTTATTACATTATGGTCACTATTTCCTAGCAATTCAGTTATGTTTACCTCTTGGGCTATGTCTATACTACAGAGTTTATTTGGAAAAACAGCCATTTTTCCGAAAAAACTTCACTTACGTCCACACTGCAACTGCATTCTTTTGAAAGAAAATCGAATGAACAGAGGGGTTTTTCTGACATTGGTAAACCTCTTTCTACAAGGAAGAAGCCTTTTTTCCAAAAGATCTTTTGGAAAAAGGCATGTGTGGACGAGGAAGAGAGAGTTCTTTCAAAAGAAGAGGAAAGAGGAAAAAGCACAGGTGTCCTGGTGGCCACTCCGTCCATAGTAATCACAACTTACATGCGAGATAGTGTCCACACTGAATGGATGCTATGTTATGAAAAAGCAGATTGCTTTTTGATGTGCTTTGGCTGTGCGGACGCTCTCTTTCGGAAGAAGTTTTTTCAGAAGATCTCTTCCAGAAAAGCTTCTTCTGAAAGAAGCCTAAAGTCTAGACATAGCCTCGGACCAGATCCTGAGCTCCACTTAGGACTAAATCAAGAATTGCCTCTCCTCATGTGGGTTCCAGAACCAGCTGCTCCAAGAAGCAGTCAAGTAAGGTATCAAGAAATTTTATCTCTGCCTCCCGTTCTGAGGTGACGTGTACCCAGTCAATATGGGGATAGTTGACATCCCCCACTATTACTGAGTTTTTTATTTTAATAGCCTCTCTAATCTCCCTTAGCATTTCATAGTCACTATCACTGTCCTGATCAGGTGGTCGATAATATATCCCTGCAGCTATATCCTTATTATTAGAGCATGGAATTACTATCCACAGAGATTCTGTGGAACAATTTGGCTCATTTAAGATTACTTCATTTGATTCTACATTTTCTTTCATGTATAGTGCCACTTCCCCACGAGCACAACCTATTCTGTCCTTCCAATATATTTTGTTCCCTGGTATGACTGTGTCCCATTGATTGTCCTCAGTCCACCAAGTTTCTGTGATGCCTATATATCAAAATCTTCTTTTAATACAAGGCACTCTAGTTCACCCATCTTATTATTTAGACTTCTAGCATTTGTGTATAAGCACTTGAAAAATTTGTCACTATTTATCTGTCTGCCATTTCCTGATGTGTTGGACTCATTTTTATTTGATTGTGTCTCATTTGTGGTGTTATAATAACTGGATTGACAAATGTACCCTAATTGTGGGAAAGTGGATAAAAGTTTACAGATGTTTCAATATATAACAATAGATGTTGACAGAAAAAGGGGAGACTGAGTGAGTGAATTGGTGGGTTTCAGAGCAGCTCCTGGCAGGCAGGTGAGCACATCATGGAGAAACACCACTCAATTGGCACTAATAAGCACCCTCTGCAGAGATGTCAAGCACTGAATGGGCATGGAGATCAAACTCCAGTCTCATCCCTGGAAATGGTTTCTCCAGCTCAGGTCACTGGTGGGTCAGTGCGAATGGCTGGTATACATGCTGTGCCCTGTCTTTGGTTAGACAGAGGGTGATATCTGGAGGTAGTACAGTGATGTGATTAGTGAAATGGTCTGTGAGACCTTACCTGGGTTCTGTTCCCACACCTAGTACTAACCTGCTGTGTGACCTCCACTGACTTCACCTCCATTTCCCCTCCCACACTTTCTCACTCTTAACTCTTTGGAGCAGGGACTCTCTCCCCAGGTTGTTCGCACAGTCCTCAGCACATGATTGTAACATTAGTAATATTAAGGAGGTATTCATGAGAGCTTTCACGGCACTCTATGCCTCAGGAGGTGGGGGACAGGAGAAGAAGCCCTAAGAAAGGGTTGGGAACCTCTGATTTCTACTGGAGGGAAGATGCCCAGGACTTTCCCTGTGTTACAGATTACACACATGCAGGATCAGTTAAAGATAAAATCTATGCATGAGCAGACAATCCCAAGGGATGTAGAAATGGATACTTTATATACTTGCTACTCTTGCATTTGTACCATCTGTTTCTTTTAAAGAAGTATGCATTTTGGCAACTTTTGTTACAGTTCATTGGTTGAGTGGAGCCCTATTCCTTTTACAGTATTTTAATTATAAACGTTATAACTTACACCACTTATAGAATGTATTACATAATCAAAGTATGACACACACGCACTTACTAATTAATCTCTAATTAATCCAAAAACTCCTGGCTAATTAGCCATTTAAAATTAAGGCTGGTACTTCCTTTTGGAGATGCGGAGCTCTGTATCCATGATATGTATGATTGTATTTTTCTTATTAACTGTAAGACATGTATGTGAAGATTCAACTAACACATTAAGAACAAACAACAAATGGTCTGGTAGCACTTTATAGACTAACAAAACATGTAGATGGTATCATGAGCTTTCGTGGGCACAGACCACTTCTTCAGATGACTGGAGTTATGAGTTTAGGATGTGCACACCCAAATAAATAGGAGACAGGAGGGAGGGGAAAAAAAGGAAGGGGGGTGGGAGACAGAGAGCTGGGGGGGGGGGGCAGAGAGCTATAGTAAATATCTGAAGATTGGGTAGTTAAAACGCAGCAGATAAGAACCAGTCGTGCTAATACTGTAGTTCACTGAGGCACCAGTGCCTGAACTGGAACTCACATCAGTGTAAATCAGGGGAAACTCACTGACATCTAGTCAGATCTGTCCACCTATCCATACTATTTGCTGTGGTTTCTGTAAAGCTGCATTGGAATGACACCAAAGTGACAGCAGCATATGTGAAATCAGAACCAAGCCTGTGGTCTGAATTTGTCACATTCTTTATTATTATTTTATTACTTAAGTGCCAACAGGAACCATGGCTCTGTTCTAAACCCAAAATAAGCCAAATTTATCATGTAGAGAAGACAAGATGTAGCAGGGAATTTAGAGAAGGGAATAACAGAGAATTCTTTATGTTATTAGCTCCTTCATAAAATGGATAATTCTTTGGGTCTTTCATCATTTAGCCGCATCTTAGCTATTATCTTGTATACAATACAGTGCTCCACCACTGTTGCCAGCCTTTAATGTCCATTTGTCAAATTTTCAGCAAACACCGCTGTGGTTTTTGCCATGGAAGGAGCACCCCATAATAAAAACACAAAGTCACTACACTGCCCTTCAAATGTTGTCTTAAAACTCATTTCTGCTCTGGTACCTGCAGAACACTTGACAATGGCTAGGCTGCAGGACTGATGTGACCATTGTACATGACTCTAATGGAAATCATAGCACAGATGCATTAAGCTCCCTCTACTGTTTGCTGTAGCTACCTCTTTGTCTTTCACCATATATAGAGTGTCAGATCTTTGTGGCATAGATTGTTATTATATGTTTGTACAACATTTAGTCCGGTGGTGCCTGTCCAGCTAGTTGCTGCGTTTGTATGAAGAGGAATAATAATATCAATAATAATACATAATAAATATTTAATAATTAATAATATAATTGTAGGAAGGGCACAGAGATATGGAGGTGACTTTATGAACTGGGTGAGGTAGGGCATGGAAGAAAGCACCAAGACAGGACTAGGAGAAAGAAGTTAACCAAATTCTGAGCTGATTTGCAGCCCCACTGCTTCTGGCTGCCAGCCAGGTCGGGTTGCCAGGTGTCTGGTATTCACCCCGACAGTCCAGTATTTTCACCTCCTGTCCAGTAAAAAAAATTCTGAAAATACAGGACACCTAAAATGTCCAGTATTTTCTGATTTTTTTCCCTGCCAGGAGGCAAAAATACTGGACACCTGCCAAACCTACGACACACTCAGCAACCGGGCCCAGCCCCCAGAACCCCCCCCTCCCATCCCTCTGCCGGGCCCCCGGCACACCCACACCCACACACACACACACACACACACACACATACACTTACCTGGTTCCACAGGGGCTTGTCTTGCGGCTGAAACAGAAAAACAAAATGGCCATCGGCAAAAAAAAAGCCTCATCTTAAAGGAGCCATGCTGGTTTTTTTGTTTTTGTTTTTTGCTTAATAACTGCTGTCAGGGTCACTTTTTTTCTTCTCAACAGCTTTGGTCTCCCCCTTTTTTTCCCTCAATCAAATTGTTTACCCGGTATTTTTTTTGGGGGGGGGGTGTTTGGTATTTTTGGTTAAACCATCTAGCAACCCTACAGCCAGGTGCAATTTGGCAGAATTTGATCTTCTCATCATTATTAACAAAGTTAGCAGCTTGCTCTGGAACGGTGGCATGTAAAACGCCCGGGATACCTAAGAGGGTGGAAAATAGCACCACTCCCTCTCTCCAAAGAAACTTCACACACACTAGCCACTTCAAGTGGCCAGATAAAAACACTACATTTCCCACAAGCCCCTCTTAGGCTCGCGAGAGGTAAAACGAGACTTGCCCTGAATAGGATGGACACTTCCTGTTATCACGGTCTCTTCCGCTCGCCGCTGGCGAGGATGCCGCTTTTGTTGAAGGTGAGTAGCTTCAGGCTGTGATAGGATCTGGTGCCATCCTTAGTAACGGTGACTTGTAAGCAGACGCGATCTTGTGGTGTGGGGGCGGGTGGCGATTGTGCATGGCCGTGGCGATGTATCACTTGGGTCGGTGCGTGGGTTTCGTGTCACTTCGGTGGTGTGACGGCTCCCCCCCCCCCCCCATCGGCCTGTGAAGCCTTGGCCGTAAGTCCCATGGCTGCCTCTAGCGCGTTCTCCCCAATGAGAGGTGACGAGGGCCCTGGATCCCCTTTGTGGGATGGCTTTGATCCTTCTGAAGCTGCTGGGCAGGGGAAGCCTGTGCGTGGGATGGGGATGGGATGCCGCAGTTAGCGCCCCCCACCCCCGCTTTCCCTGCTGTGGCAGGTCCTTCCCCGAAACCTGCAGGAGGGCGGAGAGCCCGGCTGCACCTTGCTGAGCGCGCAGCTTAAAGGAGTGTGCGGCAAGAGGACGGCTGCTCTCAGCTCAGGCTCTGGCGGCCCCCCTTTCCGTGCGTAGGTAACTCACTCATAATACAGGTGCGTCAAATCTCAGTTCGTTCAAGTTTTAACTTTCTCCCACACTAGATCCCCTGACCTGCGGGCTATTGGCTTGTTCCTTAAACTTCTCTGTAGCTGTAGAATGTTACTGATTCCTGATAGCTGCTGTGCTAAATGCATCTGGGATGTGTGTAAGTCACGTGTGTTAAGGTCTGTGATTCAAAGGGACACCCCCCTATTCTGATACTCTGTTCCAGTGACTCCTGTATGTTGCCTACTTTGAAGAGTAAGTTTTAGTCTTCCTCTTGTTGCAACTACCTGTCATTTCCTGTTGTCTATAAACTTAAAAACATGTTCTAGACTTGGTAGCCCATGGGATGTGTCTTTTAATTTTCACTTCTAAAGTGAATGTTTTTCCTTAGGCACAGAGACTGAGTCTGATCCCTTCCTTGCTCAAACTTTAGCATTTCTTGCATTAGAAGCCAAGGTAGATGAAATATCTTTTATTGTCTCAATTTTATGGGTGGAAGGAACAGACTTTTGGGCTGCACAGCGTTCTGAAAAGTCTCTTCTATGTTAACAGAAGACTAGTCCGTAGGAAATCCAGTTAGTATAACAAAGCTAAGTTATTTTGGGTTCTGCCGGCTGCCCATGCTAACTATAAATATTATACAAAACATGTGCATGTAATTATATATAATGTGTTTCCCTCCTGTTGTGTGGAGAACTGCACAAACTGGGAAAACCAAGGGTATGTCTAGACAGCAGGCACTATTTCGGGTTATGGGCGCTATTTCGGGTTACGTTAGTATCCGTGTCTTGACGGCACTCCTGTTATTTCAAAATCCAATTGAAATAACAGGGTTGCTATTCCGACATCCCAGTAAAGGGCCAAATTTCAAAATAAACTATCTCAAAATAAGCTATGCAATTTGCACAGATCAAATTGTGTAGCTTATTTTCGAGCTAGTGCAGCAATGTAGATGCATCCCAAGAGATTTTTGAAGTATTCTTTAAAGTCTTTTGATCTCTTTCCATTCACTTCAGTAAGGTTTGGACTGCTGCTCTAATTGATTATTTGGGTAAACAGTGCAGCTAATGATACATAGGGCCCTGCCAAATTGACAGTCCACTTTGGTCAATTTCGCAATCAGGTAGGACTTTTTTAAATTGTAAATGTCATGATTTCAGCTATTTAAATCTGAAATGTCAGAGTTTTAATAGCAGGGGTCATGATCCAAAAGAGTTGTGGGGATGTTGCAGTGCTGATACCCTTCCATGCTGATGCTGGCGAGGACACTGCCAGCAGTGTTTCAGAAATATGGGTGGCATAGTATGATATTGCCATCCTTACAGGGCATTACCTTTAGAGCTGGGCACCCTGCCAACAGCTGCAGTTCTCTGGCTACTCCGCTCTGAAGTCAGTCCAGATGTAAAGGTGATAATCTTGCAACTCCCTTCTGGGTTGAGACTGCCAACCTGAGAAACGCTGGTCTCCCCTGTGAAATCTGTATAGTATGGTGTAAAAGCACATACAAGATCAGGTTTCAGTGGGTTGGAGACCAGCTGTCATGGTCTGGGATGCATTTTTCATGGCCATGAATTTGGTAAGGCCTTAACCGATACAGTATGCTTCACACATCTGTAATGGACAAAATAATGTTTTTAAAAAGTACTGTATGTAAATTTTTCCTTTACTTTTTCATCCCTAGGGGTTCTTGTAATGGTGAAACTTCTTCAGAATGGAGTAATTGTTTTTAAGCTGAAGGAAGTGCTGCTCTAAGTACTTCTGGTGTGAATTCTACTATGACAGCAATATTCCAATACTAGAAAAATGTGGTTTTGGAGCAGATGATGAGTTTGGCGAACAAGCAGCTTTCATGCTGAACTTGCATTGCCTTGGCACAACAAAACCTCTAATTGAAATGTCCAAAAAAGAGAGCATTGAAGGTGCACACTGGTGATGCTGCCAGGTGTCATTGTCACACACACAGCGGAAAACATGGTAATCAAAGGAGCAGAACCTTTGGCTTTGCTCACACAGGTCTTCTCTGTTTTGAAAGCTGAGCAAGTGATGATACAAAGTTATCCCTGTCTGAAAAAGATCTTTTCACGTGTGGAGTTGTGATTCTGAGGCTCAGCATTGCAGTGTTGATTTAATGAAACCCAGAAATGAAAGCTTGTTTGATCATATGTTGATTAACCCTATGACCTGTGCTTGAATTCCTAGGGTGCAGCCTCTCTTTCTACTTCTAAATCAAGGATGAGATTCTTGAGTGAGCAAATCAGTCCCACTAATCTTCCGTGTCCATGAGTCCCCAACGAAGGAGGTGAAAATTCCTTTTTTCTGCTCATGCCTCACCGTTGTGCAGATGTTAACATCTGTCTTGTACAGTCAAAAAATGAAGTGCCTTTTATTGTTGCTGGGAAATGGAGGTGGTGTTGGATGACTGTGTTGTGATCCCTAGGGCTAATGAGTGTAGATATAAAACCTCAATAGCTTGATTATTGTAATTATAGGTCCTCTTTCTTTTCTCTTTCCCATGCCCCTTTTCTTCCTGCCAGTAATGGTTGCTGCTTTGTTCCCATAGACACACAAGTGCAAACCCCTTTCTTTCAAAGACTACTAGTTGAAAGTACTGATCTGTGAATGGGGATTTAAGTCTGTCAGTGTGCTGGGCTGGGCAGCTGGGTGCTGCAGCAGTCAAAGGTGAGTTTGATAATGGAGTCTGGAAGGATTGGGTAACACTCTGCTGGGGAGACACTTGATGCAGCTCATCCCGCAAATAAATTTGTCACAGGAATAGAGCTAGTGAAAGAATAATTAGTCTCTGCATTGGTCCTGGCTTACACTGAAGTCCTTTTAAGCTTTATTTGGCTAGAGAAGAGGCATAGATCAAATACACCAAGTGATGACTCAACAGGGAATATAAAAGCTAATTGCACATCCAAAGGGTATATTACTTTTTTCAGTATGTCCGGATGTATTTCATGTAATAAGCCCTCAAATGTTTTACAGAAAGTGCTGGTGGATTCTTTGTGTGGGTGTGTTGCGAAGAGGGGAGTACATTAAGAAAATGTGTCATGTTTCCATGTAACATTGCATATGGTGGTCCAACTGGGGTGTGTCAAATGTGCCCACCCTATAGCAGAACTCTATAGAATTGTGTCATCTGTGCAGCATGGCTGCATATGCATTATGTGTGTGAGGGCATGCCACATGGAACATAGTTTTGTAGAGCACTATTTCTGTATGTGGCCAGTGGAGGTGCCCCAAAACTAGTATTTGACCCTGAGTACTGAAAAGGTTGAGCCAACAGGGATACTGTTGGCTTGAAATATAGTCAATAAAAATGAATTTAAAATAGCTTCAAGTAATGGACTTTCCCCTAGTGAGGTTTTACAGCTTTGCCTCTAAATTAGAGGAAACTGGCTCTTAAGTTGATGTACCTGTAAGCAAGGGTTTATCCTGATAAATCCAGGGCTGTGGATGCCTGCTCTTGTGGGAGTGTTTGACAAGTGAGCAGCTGCAAAGAATGTATCTGCCTCATGCTGGACAAGTCTCTGACGTGAGTGCTGAGCTGATGATGCTAAGTTATCCCTGTCTGAAAAATAAACTATTTGTGGAATTCCGACTCTCTGAGGCTTAGCACTTTCTCGTGTTTAATGAGATGGGAAGATCAAAGATTACTTTAAGGATTGGTATGATGGATTTTTAATACGTGCCTTGTACTTGCATTCCCAGGATGCAACGTTTTCCTCCCAAGGATCCAGTAAAGAAAGTGCCTGTGTCAAGCCAGAGGCTGATAACTTTGACTGCACATTGGTAAGGAATTGCCACGAGAAATCGAAAGGCTTTTTGGTCAGCAGTGATGGGTAGGTCATGCTGTTCAGAGTAGGGATGTAATAGTGTAGAAGCAAAAGCTTATAGGTTAATGCAGCATTTCTCAAACTGTGGGTCCTGACCCCCGGGGGGGTCACGAGCAACTTAGAGGGGGATCGCGGTATCACAAGTTTGAGAACCCCTGGGTTAATGCTATAGACCAGTGTTTCTCAACATTTTTATATAAAGTACCCCCAGTACCTACAATTTTCGGACACATACTTTTTTTTTTTTTCTTTTTGCAACACATTTGTTTAAACAACTTAATCATGGGTGGGCAATGAAATGTTGGGTTGTAAAAAGTACAAAAAATAATAAAGCACTGTAAAACTTAAAACAAAAATTCAGCTTTCTCCAAATTTCAGTTGTGTTGATGTACCCCCCCCCCCCGACTTCTTTCGAGTACCCCTAAGAGTACTCGTTCCACTGGTTGAGAAGCACTGCTATAGACTACACACATTCCTCCCTGTCCCCTTGCTTGCCAGTAAATTTTTTAGCAGCCTGGCTCGTTCCAGGACCTACCCCTGCTGCAGCTCTGCATTTAAAGTGTATTAGGAGCCAAGTGGGCAGGCAGTCTGGCTCAGTTCTGACTTGTGCCAGGCATGGGAGCTCAGACTCTTGGCTCCTTTTTTCCTCCTTCCCGCGAGGGAAGCTGGTTTTTAAACTGGCAGCAGCGTGGAGTGGCAGGGGGCTCTCAGGAGTGGAGCCGGAGTGCACTGGCTGCCGGCCTCACTCCCAGGAACTATAGAATAGTCGAGTTACTAACTGATAAGGATTCATGAGGTTAATCGACTATTCAATTAACCAATATTTAACATCCTTAGTCCAAAGTGCATAGTCTTTGAAACTCTTCTATTCCTTAAGGGAAACATAGGAATGTTGTGGATGATTGTTATATTCAGTTGTTGCCCTCCTGAGCATGTCTAATCCTGGCTTTTTGCAGTCTGATGTGTTGAATAACACAGGGCAGGGGAAATGATGGTCCAGAGATTCTAAAAGAAGCAGAACTCAAACTTGCTATGGGTCTTGAGTCCAGTTTTCGACACATTTCTCCTCCCTGGCCAGTTTCTTAATCTTTGTGATCATATCTGAGTTATGCCTGCAGTGGACAAAGCTGATGCACTCACTCTGCAGAACTCTTTGGATGTATCTTCAGTAGGTTTTCAATCTGTTTTTCTATCCCTTGAAGCCTATAAGCCAGTGAGGTCACGTTATCTCTGAAAACTCAGCCGTGAAGGGGAAAAACAAAATATTATGAAGCTTTTGAACTTTGCCCACTAATTTATCTTCCTACCTCTGTGACTTTTGTAAAAGATTAAAACCTTGAAAGACCAGATAAATGATGGGATGCCCTTTGTTCCATGGATCTGTGCTGAGTCTGATTTGGAGGCAACCATCACAACATTGCTGTTGGCAAAATCCTCTAAACAGTTGCACTCTTGGATGTTTTCCAGTTGCCATTTTTTTTGACATGATAAATGGAACCCTTAATAACAGGCATTGCCCTGTTTGGTGCATTCTGTCAAATGTTTAGCAAACAAAAAAATTGGCTTGTTGATTTCATGTATGAAAAACGGTTTTTCAGGCACATACAGCTTGTTTTGCCCTGGCTGATGGGAGAATTTGACACACATTTATGCCTAACTTGAGCCGTCTGTTCAGTTAAAAGCTGTTTTTTGTCTGTAGCCTTGATGGGTATAATAACTGTCAGTGTTTCTCGCCAAATGAGCTCTGAAGCCTGTTCTGCAGGCAAAATGCTGATGGAACTAATGCTAAACGGAGGTGCAACCTATAGGCAAAACACTGGCTGCAATAACTTGATAGTCCCTTCTATTTTTGTGGTAGTTCTTTTCAAGGAAGCCAGGGTTTGGCTCAGTCCTTAACTACTCATTTGTGTGTTGTATTAGTAGCATGTCAGAGCAAAAGCTTTGTTTCACCTGCCCTTATGCTCGTGACCATTATTACTTCCCATCCCAAAGTGACAGGCAGTAACCAAATTTGGGATGGTGTTTGAGTTTCAAGTGTGCTGCATAATAGTCTGTTCAGTATGATGCCCTGATCTGTCCAAGATGCAAAGATATAGCAAGAGGTCCCTGCTTTCCCAGCAGGGAATACAAAAAACTACTGTCCTCTGCCATGCTCCACTTTATTTCTCTATCCCCAAATAACCCCTTGATTCTCTTATCAAAACAATAATAGCATTGAGAGCAAGAGGATTTTCTTGCTCTAGTGGTTACAGCAAGAGACTGGACATCAAAGGCTTATGTTAAGTTTCTGACTCTTACACTGACTTGCAGCTTGACCATGGGCAAGCTACTTAACTTTTGTACCCTGTGTTATGAATTAGAAGAGAGGAGAACTCATTTATCTTTTTAAGCTGGGATTTTGTTTCCAAAATAATTAACTTCATTCTGTTGAGCAATTCACTTGTAATTTAAACTTCAACAGGATTTGAAGATATGATCCATTTGCTGAAAGTCCTGGCAACATGTGCATGAACTGGACAGTGGATCCAAAAATAAAGGGACTCACTTAGGCTTGGAGGTTGGTATGTGGGCTGGGGAGGAATGTACTAGAAAAGCAGTGCTATTTGTTCTAAGTGATTTGTGTTTGTTATGTGGCAGCTTTGCAGTGAATTTCTTTTCAAATTTTTCTGTTCTATCATGGATTTTTAATGTCACACTTTGGCACAGTGTCAAGATTTTTTTAATTAGAGGACATAATTTATTGAGTAATAAAAACTGGAGCTTACCTGCTCCCAGATTGCAAGTCAAACGAAAAGGAGAGAATCTAAAAATAGAAGAAAAAAAAGTAAACAGTGTTCAGTACTTGTGGGGAATGGATAAATTCAGGAACTGGTTCTACACAGCTCTTAGTTGCTGTATTTACATAGCAGCTGTTGTGTGGTGTTTGCATATCATTTGACTTTGATAAATCTTGAACTTCAGAATGCTGCTGCAAACCAGGGAGACACCTGTAGCAAGGTCTCAGTCTGTCTTTAGACACAGACTTTAGACACAGTCCTTGTTAATTAGTAGTTCTCACTTTGATAGCTGGTGTGTGTGTGAAGTCGTAACTGTAGGAGTTTCCTCACTTCGGAGCACCATTCCGGGGTGTCTGTTAAGGCAAGAATGGGACATAGACATTGGAAAGTGTGAAAAAGGGATGATTGCTTGGAGTTACAGGAACATGGCTCAAGTGAAGTTAGCTGTCACATGGGCAGAACTAGCGGGTTTTTTATCCTCCTCAAATTATGTTCTTTATATTACTGGTAACATAGGGAAGGTTCTTTGTATCCTTGGCAACCACCTTCTCTGCTCTGTCAAATTTATTGTAAAAAATCAAGAAAGGGGCTCATTAATGTCTCTCTTCACTGACTATTCTGTTTTTTTTCCCTCCACAGCAGGTCTGGCTGGAGAAGAGAATTGTTGACCTTTCACAAATCCCCAAAATGTCAAGTATCTGGGTTATTGATGCTCTAAACCCAAAGTTGGTACTAACTGCCTTTAAGTTTAGCCACTTGGTTTTCTGACCTAGGAAACTAATTGTGCATTGGAAATGTTTAATATAAATTGTCTTGCTAAAGGGACTAAAAGGAGGGATCCATCACTTTACCACAAATGTGTCTAAAAGTAAGCAACAATAAACTTCATTCTACAACCCAACATGGCTCTTTCTCAGAGCTTTCATTTATGCAGATGCTTAGCAAGGGCAGATGGCAGAACACCTCACAAATACCTTTGCTTGTCAAGATGTCGACAGACTTGTAAGAGAAGATGGCTGAAAACTAAAATCTTCATTGCTCCATCCAGAGTCTCTCAGTGATGTGGCTTGGAAGATCATGAGGCCTTGCTTATACCAGCCTACCCTTTTTCTAGCATAGCTACCTGTAGTTTACAAGAGCAAATTCATTCTGTTACTGGTCTAACATCTAGCTCGGGGTGGCCAGCCTGTGGCTCTTCTGAAGTTAATATGCGGCTCCTTGCTCAGGAACCAACTCTGGGGCTGCAGCTACCGGTGCCAACTTTCCAGTACTCAATGCCTGGCTCCACTTCCTCTTCCAAGCGTATTGTACCCTCGCTCCTGAGTGCCATAAAATAGCAGATTGCAGTGGGCAGGAGACGTGGGGAAGGAAGAGGAGGTACTGATCCATCGGGCTGCTGGTGGGCAAAAGATGCTGGAGAGGGAGAAGAGGCAAATGTTGGGGACTATTGACAAATTACTGTAGCTCTTTGGCAATGTACATTGGGAAACTGGCTCCTTCTCAGGCTCAGGTTGGCCACACCGGATCTAGCCCTTTCCCAAAGAAAAGGCTGTTATGCTCTCAGAAGCACACTCCTAGCTTGTATAATTGCATTTCTGTTGGGGCTAGTATAGAAATTACATTAAAAGCTTTTGCCAGGCTGACGTAGACCTGGCTTAAGCCATGTAACTGTCTTTAGCTCCTCTTAAAAACCCCAGTCAGTGAGAACATTACATGCTCAGGGGTGAGCTGCACCCTCCTACCCGCCTTATAGCAGGGATGGGGAAACATGCATTGAGGGCCACTGACCCACAAAAAAAATCAGTTGAGGGGGGTGAACACAAGTGAGAAACAAAAGGAAAAACCCCAAACCCTCAGTGATGTGGCCCCTGCCTGAAAAGGAAGACACTCCCCATGTTCCCCTCATGCACCAGAGCTTAGGGTGCCCAGGCTAGTAGATCTTGTGTGTTCCAGCCCTGCAGGAGAGGCGGAGGGTTGGACTGCCAGCACAGGCTCCCCAGTGCTGGGGAGGAGCCTTATACATCAGGCTAGATCTAGGCAAGCAGGGGTCCCGTCCTATATTTTTGTACCATTAGGCCCAGCTGATGCACTTGTGAATCTCCAGTGCAGGGCTGGCACACCTGCTGTAGTCTTTAAATGGGAAAAGGTTAACTCAGCTCTGTCCCACACCTGAGAGTGAAGCTACAGGTTGAGCCTATTCACACACACTTCCCCTATAACCTCTATCAGCATGCTGTAAATCTGGCCTAGGTTTCACCAGAATCTTTGAATTGGAAGAGACCTCAGGTAATTGAATCCAATCCCCCACCCAAAGCAGGACCAACCCTAATTAAATCATCCCAGCCAGGGCTTTGTCAAGCCAGGACTTAAAAACCGCTAGGGATGGAGACTCCACTACTTCCGTAGGTAACCCATTCCAGTGCTTCACCACTCTCCTAGTGAAATAGTTTTTCTTAATATCCAACCTGGACCTCTCCCACTGTAGCTTGAGACCATTGCTCCTTGTGTCATCACTGAGAACAGCCTCTCTCCAACCTCTTTGGAACCCCCTTTTAGGTAATTAAAGGCTGCAAATCCCCCTCACTCTTCTCTGCTGTAGACTAAATAAGCTCAAATTCCTCAGCCTCTTGTAAGTCATGTGCTCCAGCCCCCTAATCAATTTTTGTTGCCCTCCACTGGACTTCCTCCAGTGCATTCCCATCTTTTCTGTGATTTGGGGAAGTGGGGGGGAGGGGGAGAGCAGAATAGGGCACAGTACTCCAGATGTGGACTCATCAGTGCCAAATAAAGGAATAATCACTTCTCCAGATCTGCTGGCAATGCTCCTAATGCAACCTAATATGCTGTAAGCCGCCTTAACTACAAGGGTGCATTGTTGCCTCATATCCAGCTTCTCCACTGTAGTCCTCAGGTCTTTTTCTGCTGAAGTGCTGCTTAGTCAGGCCCCAGCCTGTAACTGCTTGGGATTCTTCCATTCCAAGTGCAGGACTCTGTACTTGTCCTTGTGAACCTCATCCAGTGTTTTGGCCCAATCCTCCAACTTGTCTAGGTCTCTCGACCCTATCCCTACCCTCCAACATACCTATCTACCTCTCCCCCTAGCTTAGGGTACGTTTACACTGCACATTTATTTTGTAATAAGCTATTCTGGAATTAAAATTAGTCCAAGGGGGGCTTCCCTAATGTAGACATGCTACCCTGATTTAGAGCCCTAGGAGGCACTGGGAGGAATAACTTAAAATGGCCCTGGTGAGGGGCTATTTCAAAATAGCAGAAGTGGAGCGTCTACACATGCCTTAGTTTGAAATAGCTATTTTGGAATAGGTGTTATTCCTCGTAGGATAAGGTTTACAGATTTCAGAATAAACTTATTTAAAAAATAATGGAATTGCTGTGTTGACAGATGCTTTATTTAAAAATAAAGCTAGTTATCTTGAAATAATGGTGCAGTGTAGGTGCACTCTAGTGTCATCTGCGAACTTGCTGAAGGTGCAATCCCATCCCTCATTCAGATCCTTAATAAAAAAAATGAAGAAAACCAGCCCTAGAACCAACCCTTGGGGAATGGTGCTTGATACCAACCACATCAAGCGGTCGGATCACTACCCATTGAGTCCCACCACCATCTAGCCAGCTTTCTATTCACCTTACAGTACATTTAGCCAATCCATACTCCCTTAACTGGCTGGCAAGAATACTGTGGGAGACTATCAAAAGCTTTGCTGAAGTCTATGGCAGTGGTCCCCAACCTTTTGGGGCTGCCGGGTGCCTGAGGGCGGGGCCGTACATGTGCCTGGGGGCGGGGCCACCCATACGGCACGCACCCCGTGCTGGTGCCACCCATGTGCCACACTCCCGGGGCCGGCACTGCTCCTGTGCCGCGTGCCCAGGGGTGGAGCTGCCCATACACCGTGCACTGGGGCCGGAACAGCCCATGCGCCGCACGCCCGGGCCACCACTGCCCGTGTGCTGCATGCCCGGGTCCGGTGCTGCTCCTGTACTGCGCGCCAGGGCCAGTGCCACTCCTGTGCCGTGCGCCCAGGGGCCGGCGCCGCCCATATGCCACGCGCCCAGGGCCGGCACAGCCCTTGCGCCGCGCACCTGGGGGCGGGGCCGCCCAAATGCCGTGCGCCCGGGGCTGGCGCTGCTCCTGTGCCGCACACCCGCAGCCGGGGCCGCCCGTGCTGTGTGCCCAGGGCCAGCACCACCCATATGCCGCACGCCCGGGGCCGGCACAGCCCTTGCACCACACACCCGGGGGCAGGGCCACCCAAACGCTGCGCACCTGTGGGCGGGGCTGCCCAGGTGCTGCACGCCCGGGGCTGACGCTGTGCATATGTTGTGAGCCCAGGGGGCCAGCACCGCCCATGTGCCATGCACCCGGGGTCGGGGCTGGCCCCGTTCACTCGGCGGGCGCACAGAAATGGCCCGGCGGGCACCATGGCGCCCGCGGGCACCGCGTTGGGGACCATTGGTCTGTGGATATAGGTCAGTAGTTAACTGCCCAATAAGCCTGCGTTTACTGGGAAGTGCAGTCAACTACTTGCTCCCCCCACCCTCTGCTGTCTCTGTAACAGAGGCAGCAAGGGGGGGAGCAGAAGCCAGTGCGGGAGGGGAGCTGGCTCTGTAGTGCCGCCCTTTCCCCTCCCCGGGGTTGGGGGGAACAGGAGAGGGCCACTACAAAGCAGCCCCTGTCCACAGCCTGGACCCAGCGTGAGCTGGGACTGAGCAATCACAGTTCAGTCCTGGCTCGTCCAGGGGCTACCCCCTGCTGAGGCTCTGCAGTTTAAATGTACTAAAAGCCAGGTCCATAGGAATCCACCTGCCTTCCACATATTCACCGCGTCAGTTATTTTATCATAGAAGGCAATCGGATGGTCAGGCATTACTTGCCCATGTTGACTATTCCTGATCACTCCTCTCTTCCAAGTGCTTCAAAATGGATTCCTTAAGGATCCCTCTATGATTTTTCTGCAGGCTGAGGTGAGGCTGACTATGTAATTCCCTGAAATGTCCTTCCCTTTTAAAAAGATGGGCACTACATTTGGCTTTTTCCAATTGCCCGGGACCTCCCCCAACTGCCACGAGGTTTCAAAGGTAACGGCCAATGGGTCTGCAATCACATCAGCCAACTTCCTCAGCACCCTTGG
Source organism: Pelochelys cantorii (assembly GCA_032595735.1). Taxonomy (NCBI): domain Eukaryota; kingdom Metazoa; phylum Chordata; order Testudines; family Trionychidae; genus Pelochelys; species Pelochelys cantorii. The sequence continues at coordinate 21,002,081 of CM064344.1, forward strand.
ATGCATTAGATCCCCACTGGATTTGTGTTTGTCCAACTTTTCTAAATAGCTCTTAACTGGTTCTTCCTCCACCAAGGGCTGCCCGCCTCTTTTCCATACTGTGTTGCCTAGTGGAGCCGTCTGGGTGCTGACCTTAACTGTGAAGACAGAGGCAAAAAAAGCATTGAGTACTTCTGCTTTTCCCACATCATCTGTCACTAGTGTGTACCTCCTTCCTGTAGTAAGGGTCCTACTCCTTCCCTGAGCACCTTCTTATTGCTAACGTGCCTGTGGAAACCCTTTACATCCCTTGCTAGCTGCAATTCCACTTGCACTTTGGCCTTCCTGATTACACCCCTGCATGCTTGAGCAATGTATTTATACTCCTTCCTAGTCATCTGTCCACGTTTCTACTTCTTGTGAGCTTCCTTTTTCTGTTTAAGCTCACTAAGAATTTCACTGCTAAGCCAAGCTGGTTGCCTACCACATTTGTCTTTCTTACTGTGCATCGGGAAGGTTTGTTCCTGTGATTTCAATAAAGCTTCCTTAAAATACAGCCAGCTCTCTGGGACTCCTTTCCCCTTCATGTTAGCATCCCAGGGGATCCTGCCCATCAGTTCCCTGAGGGAATCGAAGACTGGTTTTCTGCAGTCCAGGGTCTGTATTTTGCTGCTCTCCTTTCTTCCTTTGGTCAGGATCCTGAAATCAACCAGCTCACGATAACTGCTTCCCAGGTTGCTATCCACATCTGCCTCCCCTACTAGTTAGCTCCCTGTTTGTGAGCAGCAGGTCAAGCTGAGCATGGCTCCTGGTTGGTTCCTTTAGCACTTGTACCAGGAAGTTATCCCCAACATTCTCCAAAGACTTCCTGGATTGTCTGTGTCCTGCTGTATTGGTCTGCCAACAGATGTTAGGGTGACATCCATGAGAACCAGGGCCTGTGATCTGGACGCTTCTGTTAGTTGTCTGAAGAATGCCTCATCTACCTGATCTGGTGGACTATGGCAGCCACCAACCCCAATGTCACTCTTGTTGCTCCTGCTTTATACTGGAGCTCTGAGCAATCCTACTGCTCTCTTACATATGGTGCAACTCCTCCACTTTTTCTCCCCTGCCTGTTCTGAAGAGTTTATGCCCTTCCATGATAGTGCTCCAATCATGGGAGTTGTCGCACCAAGTCTCTGTTATTCCAATCAAATCCTAGATCTTTGATTGTGCCAGGACTTCTAATTCTTCCTGTTTGTTTTCCAGGCTTCTTTCATTTGTATACAGACACCTTAGATAACTAGCTGATTGCCCTACCTTCTCAGTATTAATCGGAGGTCCTCCTCTGTTGCACCTTTCTCCTTGTGTTCCTTCCTGGTATCCCATTTACCTCAGGGCTTAGGTCACCATCCCATCAAACCTAGTTTAAAGCTTCCTCACTAGGTTTACAAGCCTGCCTGCAAAGAAGTGTTTCCCTCTTTTTAGGTGGATCCCATCCCTTCCTAGCAATCCTTGTGCCTGGAACAGCATCCCTAGTTGAAGAATTCAAAGCCCTCTCCCCCACACCACCTGCACAACCATGCATTTACTTCCAAAATTCAATGATCCCTCCCTGGACCTTTTCCTTCAATAGGGAGGATGGACAAGAACACAACTTGCACCTCAAACTCCTTGATCCTTCTTCTCAGTGCTACATAAGCTGCAGTGACCCACTCAAGGTCATTTTTGGCAGTATCATTAGTTCCTGTGTGAAGCAGCAGGAAGGGGTAGAGATCCGAAGATTTGATCAGTCTCGGAAGACTCTCGGTTACATCCTGAATTCTAGCTCCAGGTAAGCAGGACACTTTTTGAGATTCCCTGGCTGTACAGCAGAGAAATAAGTCTATCCCTCTTAGGAGGTAGTCCCCAACCACTACCATCTGTCTACTTCACTTTTCTGGAAACACTCAATTTTGACCAGTTCTGCTTGCACCATCTGCCTCAGCTGTGCTTTTTCACCTCTGCGTTCTTAGTGTTAACGTAAACCCTGTGGCTGCATCTAGACTGGCAAGTTTTTGCGCAAAAGTGACTGCTTTTGCGCAAAAACTTGCCAGCTGTCTACACTGGCCGCTTGAATTTGCGCAAGAACACTGACGATCTAATGTATGATCGTCAGTGTTCTTGTGCAAATACAATGACTCTCCCGCTCGGGGAAAAAGCCCTCTTGCACAAATGCTTTTGCGCAAGAGGGCCAGTGTAGACAACTGAGAACCGTTTTGCGCAAAAAAGCCCCAATGGCGAAAATGGCGATCGGGGCTTTTTTGCGCAAAGCCACGTCTAGATTGGCCCCGGATGCTTTTGCGCAAAAGCATCCGTGCCAATCTAGACGCTCTTTTCCGCAAATGCTTTTAATGGAAAAACTTTTCCGTTAAAAGCATTTGCGGAAAATCATGCCAGTCTAGACGCAGCCTGTGGGTACGTCTACGCTGCGGCGCTATTTCAGGATGCCGGAAGTATCCTGAAATAGCTATTTTGGTCTATTGAAGCAGCCTGTTATTTTGAAATAGATTTTGGAATCATAGAACCATAGAGCTGGAAAAGACCTCAGAAGGTCAAAATAATGGGCAGCTTATTCCGACATCCCGGTAACCCTTGTTCCACGAGGGTTAAGGGGCATTTTGGAATAGTGAGTTATTTTGAAATTTGGCACTGTGTAGACACCACCAAATTATTAAATAAGCAATTTTGAAATTTACTCTAAGTAAGCTATTTGCATCGTGCAAATTGCATAGCTTATTTTGAGCTAAGGGTGTTGTGTAGACTCACCTTCAAAGTCCAGTAAGTCCTTTCACCTATGCTGTGGCAGGGTGTAGTTGACTGGAAAGCTAAGGGTGATCCCTCAGTACTAGAAGAGGCTACGTTACTAGGCTACAGAAAAAGCAAGTACTGTGCAGCACTTTTGTGAGTCACAGGTGTAAGACCCTCTACACTACAGCCTGTGGTTGAAAGTTTTCAGACATGGTTGCAGCCTTCTGCCTACAAAAGGCAAGAGACCAGTTTGTAACAGTAGGATGGGGTAGTAGATCTTGTTCCCTAGTTCCAGTTTGGTCCAACTTGGGAAGTTTAGGTGAACTTGGACAACTTGTTTGTGGCTCAGTTCCTCTATGTGTTAAATGTGGGTAGTGTGTGTGTGCTTTGCAGGTGTGGAATGAGTGAAATTGGCTTGAACACTGCTATTGTGTGTATTTCACAATACAGACATTCAAACCTGAGATCACAGACTGAGTCAGTGATACAGCATGGTTGAGTGTGAGTATCCTAATTCCTAGGCATGGGGCCTAGCTCACAGCAAGTGGGCTCTGAGCCCTGGCCTTATGCAATACATCAGCCACCTTGGCTAGCACTTGTCACTCCTGGAGTTCAAAAGCGTTCACCTTCCCTTCCAGTGTAGAAATTCACTGCAGCAGAACTGCCTGGTCAGACCCCTGCCATCCTCTGATGTTCAGTTGCTCCTTGTATTGTTGCTTTACTTTCTATGCCAGCCTCTGCTGGTTCTTTTGCCCCCTTCCCCCACCCCAAGCCAAACAAAAGAAAACAAACGATCATTCAACATTTATGCAGTTATACCAAGTGGGAAAATGTTTCAAATTACACTCCTTCATTGTGTTTTAGCATCCATCCGTCAGTAGTCACTGCAACCTCCCTGCAGAATGAAACCACCCTGCTGCTGATCTACTCTTCCTAGTTACATGTAATTAACTTACAAACTGTACATTCACGGTTAAACCCCCCCCTCCCCCATTTCTGCTGGCTAACTGACTTTTTTAATTAGCTTGATGGAGATTTATTTTTTATTAATGAAGTGATGGGTTCCATCCATCTGTACAACAGCTAAGGGCTTTGCTCTGAATATACACTGACACGCTAGGTTTGCGGTATGCAGTAATGCAGGGGGTCGCATCCAGTTCCTTCCATTTGATCAGACCCACCTACCCCAAGGTACTGTCAAACCTAATTAAGATGTAGCAACCCGACCCTCTGTTGCCACCACAATATGGAGTGCAAGCCAAGGAGTGGCTGGAGAGAGAGGTCAGCCTTTGCTGAACTCTGGCGTGTGATGGGAACTCTCTCTACAGAGGAGTTTATCTGTGTGGTGCTGGGCCTTCATATAGTTAAGGCTACCTGGCCACAGTGCTCTTCACTCTTGCACCCAATCTACCGAGGAGCAATGTCCACCAACTCTCTTCAGCTCGAGGAGTGTGGCTGTGATGTACCCCACCACCGAAGACAAATTAGGCCCTGCTGGCTCATGAAGACCCTTGTTTGTGATGGAGAGGAGGAAAGGGCAGTCTGGGCAGTTCCCACATTGAAGCTCTGGCCACGCCAAGGCGATGGGAAGCTGGAATGCGCAGGTGCGATACCATCATGCTCCTTTGGGAGACGCATGTCAAACATTTAGGCTCCTTCCTTCTGAAATCCCCTCTTTTTCATTCCCCAGTGTCAGAAGTTGCCCCCTGAAGGTGCCATATTCAATAGGAGGAACAGGCATTTCTGGTACAAAGGCAGGGTCTGTGGGCTATAGCCTCAAGCCAACCACCAGGTTCCCCCTAGAGACCTACTACACTTGCTTTGCCATCTCAGCCATATCCGAGTAGAATCCTCCAGGTAGCACCTCTGGCTTGCTGAATGCAGCCTTACAATTAAGGGATTCTCTATCTGCTCCATTTGAGCTCTTTAGTTGCCACCTTTGCCCATGAATTGTGGATAGCTCCTGCCAGGGAGAAGGGAGCCCTTGGGAAAGAGGAGAAGGGAGATGCTGACGGGCTGCTACCCAGCCTCACCGCTGATACAGCTTCATGATGCCTGCCCTGTGCAGGCTCTTCCACAGCTTGGCCTCGAGCAACATGTCATGGTTGGCATAAAACACCAGAGGCTTCTTCTCCCGCTCGTAGTAGTGGTCTGAAAACTTTTGGTAGTTATCTGTGATAAATCCATAGGCGCTGACCTGCAGGCAAGGGGAAGGGTGACAGAACAAACAGGAGGCGGGGGGAAGAGGTGCCCAGCCTGTCCTAGCCTGACCAGATCTCAGGCTTCGAACAAGGAGTTAGCTGGTCACTCAGACACAGTCTACCACTGGTGCCACCCCATGTGCCTGGTACATCTTGGAGGCCATGTGGCACCCGGGAGCATTGATGCTGCTGCAGGTACTGTCAGTGAAATGATTCATATCAGGCCTGGAGTCGTGTGAGCTCTACCCAAGTATTTCTGCATCTTATGACAAGGGTTAAAGACCCAAGCCAGGGAATTCCTTTAACTCTGCCCCAATTCACTCCATCAGCCTTAATTCATGCTGGCCAGCAGAGTACAAGGCACTGAGGGCTCTTACCTGATCACAGGTATGGAGAGCCGTCAGCAGCATGAGAGCACCGGTACTGGGCATGTACAGATACCCATACTGAGTGTTTATTATTTCAGATCGCAGAAACCTGTAAACAAAGGGAGACCGTAATACGTGAGATGAGTGAAATAAGAGTTGGGGTGCCCCAAATCCCAGTGAACAAGATGGGTTGCAGAGGAAAGACTGAGAATGCCTGGAATAGAAGCACACTGGCCTGCAATGCAATGAATTGGAGCAGGGAGGGGTGTAAATCCGAGGTGGATCACAGAGGGTTGGGCTCCAGTGACTGGGATGGGAGTAGAACTGGACTACATTTCAGTGAGGGGGGAAGACAGGAGTGAGCAGGTGGGACTGAGGTGGAGGGGTTTGATTGCAGAGCAGGCTACAGTGAACAGAACGGGTAGTTTTAGAGCTTTTTGCTGAATGAGCTGGAATTTCCTGAGACACTGTTTTGCCAGAGGCGCCGCATTTTCCTTACCTTGCTGTTAGATAATGTATGAAATCTGGGTGCAGCAGCTTGAATTTTTTTGCAGATGCCTCTGGTCCAAAATACCTCTGCGGGCTATGGCAGGGAGATGAAACAGAGTTTCATTTCATGTCAGTATTTAGACAGCTCAGTATTTATATTAGGAGCAAGAATCGGAGTATTTAGATTGAATCAACGGTGCCTATTGTCAGTAAGAGATCGGACTTAAAGAAAATATCACACAATAAAAAAAATACAACTCTCTGGAGGGCCGAGTTAAGACTTTTCTCTGAGGCAGAAAATTAGAGAGACGCTTTCATTTTTATTATGGAATTAAGGTTGCAACCAGATGTCCAATGTAAGTCTTTTTTTTAACACTGCTCTCTAACTTTGCTTATAATTGTGAAAACAACTGTTATTAATAGAAGGGAGAAGAATAATTTCTGCATGTGAAGATTTTCTTTATTAAACTTCTGATTTGATCATTGTGGAGGACTTAGCAATGCTTTTAGAGCTGCTCCAACTTGGGGTTGGACTCAGCCCAAAGACAGAGTAGAGAGATGAAAGATGGGATCTGGGAGACCCATGTCCCTACTCTGCCACCGCCATCCCACGGGACCTTGGTCTAGTCACTTAGTCTCTGTACCACAATCTGTACAATGGCTCTTCTCTTAAAGGACTGTTGTGAGGATATATATAGACTGTGAGGAGCTCGGATACTACTGTAATGTGGGCCATATAAGTACCTTAGCTACAGCCGAGACACCTTTGCAGAAGGCCACATGTACTAGCACTGTCAGTGCTTTATCCACCCTGCATTTGGAGGATATTGGTTTCCCAGGAGCATTAAGCCTGAGACAGTTCAGGAGGAGCAGAGAGCAGGTTGGAAGGGTTACTTACTCATCACCCTTGTCATAACCCTCTTGGACAGGGCTGCCCAGTATGGCTGACTTCAGCATGATGTAATCGCGCATGTCTGAGGGGATGAAAATGTACCGCAGGTCCTGCAGCCGGGGGGGAGAGAGGCACACAAAATACATATGATGGTTTAGTGTAGCAGGTGCTACAACATGTGTGGTCACACCCACATCCCCACGTAGATGCAAGAGCTTCATTCACCACTGGAGGGTGCCTGAACGTACACACGTTCTTTGGTGATAAGACTGAGCATGAGAGCTGTGGCAGACTGAGCCAACACCCAGGTCTTCACAAATAGGGAGGAGGTTTCTGGTGGTAGTGAAAGGAACCAGGGTGACCTCACAGGAAGGGTCACTGTTTTCAGGGCCTCCTGCACTTTACACAGCAGAGCTCCATTCCTCAGTGCAAGTTGCCACCACCTGCTCCAATCAAATATCCGCAGAACAACCACAGCCCCCCTGCTTACCTTGGACTGGGGTATCTGGGTGAAGCCATACTCCCCATAGGCAATCAGGGAATTCTTCATTGTGTTCACTGTGAAACCATAGAAGGATGTCTTGGTGCCAACGTCATCTTCAAAGCCTTTGATCACAGCTCCGTTTAGCCTGTGTGTGGCGAAGGGAGAGGACCAGGGCTCTATTTAAGGACCAGTCTTTCACCAAAGGCAATAAGTGAGATTCTACCCCCATGGTGCTGCTGCCCCTAACAGGGCTGTTGTGTGCCTGTGTATGCCTGCACAGTTGTTGCCAAGAGTTGCTCACATTTTTTTTGCACTGGTATGGCACAGAGAGTTGTGCGTGCAGTTTGAGAAGCCTGGAGTCCTGGTTCAGTTCCCAGCAGGGTGACTCATTCCTCATTCTTCTGGGGTGTAGCCATGCACCTGAGAGGTGACGAGGGCATAGCTCAGATGGGTTACTACAAACAGTTCTCTCTAGCTTGGGCAACAAATCTCCCTCAGTCCCTCCACAGCACCAGGGGTTTGTGCTGGTGTCCTTGGTCTCCATTTCCTCTCCCCGCACTGGTGTGCAGAGCACTCTTGCTGCCTTCACTCTTGGCAGGAGTCATCTGGGAAGCGCTGGCAAGAATTATACCTTCCTCTACACCGGCCCTAATTGCACAAAGCCTGGCAAATGTCCTTGGAGGCAGCTGATCTCCTGCTGGTGCAAAGTGGCTGGAACATGCCTTACACTGGGGCATCCAGGATAGGCTAAAGCAGCCAGAAACAGGCACTATGGGAGAGGGATTTGCTCTGCGGTCTCTGGCCTGAGTTACCATTTAACGCTGAATAATCCTGTCCCCTCTGCCGGAGCATCTGGGCACGTGACAAGCTATCAAGCAGGGCATGAAAGGGACAGCTAGTGCTGGAGCTGCCCTACCTCAAATGCCCTGGCACCACTTTAAACCTGCCCCTATTAAGACACAAGATCTTTAAGCAGGATCCTCTGTTAGGTAAAGAGCACAACAGCCCCACTGACCCATTCCCTGGCAGGGGTAAGTGTCCATGGCTCCCGGAAAGCATGGGCTGCAGAGCTCTCCATACCTGAAAACAAAGTCATGGGCATCTATCTCCTTGCCTTGCCGGGCTCCGTTGAGAATCCCTCCATTCCCGACCACGGCACAGCGCACACAGCTTTCGGGGAACCTGGCTTTGTCGACCAGCCAGCTGTTGGCAGAGTCGTTGAGCAGATGCAAGGTGGAGGCAATTGCTACAGAGCAAGGCAAGAAGAGGCTAATCAGCCCAGACAGGTACAGAGTGAGAGAAGCACACTGGTCTAGGACAGGCCTGGGCAAAATACGGCCCACCAAGCCACAGGATCCGGCCCGCAGATGCAGCAGGGAGTCCCAGGTAGGCTCCCCGCTTGCCTCACCCCACCTGCATACCACTCAGAAACGTGGCTGCCAGGTGGTTTTGCTTTAAAATCTGTGAGCCCGGAGGGGAGGGGAGAAGGTTTTAGGAGATGCTCCCTCCCCCAACATAATCCCAATGGCCGTTTTTTGGCCAGAAACTGGCCAATGGGAGCTGCCTGTTTCAATAACAGGCAGCCAAGGAGCACCATTCTCCATCCCCTCCGGGACTCGTAGTTAATTCACAGAGCATGTGGCTGCAGCCTGTGCAGGGATGGGGCAGAAAGGAAGGCTGCTTCAGGAAAGTGCTGGGCTGCTTGCTGGTAAGTCTCCTGGCGAGAGCCTGCCTCTGGTACCCCAGTCCCTCCCTCCCCCAACCCTCTGCTCCCCACTCCACATATCCAAATCCTCTACTCCCCTCCTGCACTCATACCCCCTCCCAGATCTGGCACCCCAATCGCCTGCCCCAGATCACAGTCCCTCCTGTCCTAACTCACAACCCAAACCCCTGCACCTCAATCCTATGCACCCCTCCTGTGCCCCAATTCCCTGCCTTAGGTCACAATCCAACCCCCTGCACCGCAGTCCAGTGCCCCAGGTCACAAATGCCTCGTTCACCCAAACTCCCTCCCTTGCCCCAAGCTCCCTTCTGCACCCAACCCCCATCCCAGATCCCGTACCTCCTCCATTAATATCATGGAAGAGTGCAGCCCTCAACCACTTTCCAAATTCTTGCAGTGGCCCCCCCCCATAAAAAATTATTGCCCACCCCGGTCTATGACATCTAAAGTGGGCCCATCCCAGAGCTCCGCCAGCTCCCAGCGCTTCCTCGCATGCGTCTTGCCGGCTTGGGCGTGACGTAAAGGTGACTGTGCAAGACAGAAAGGGATGGCACTGTGCAGTAGATGCCACAGTGCTCTCTGCTTGCATCATCCTAGGCCTGCTGAGACAGAAGCCTACCCTTGCCCTTTCAGCCACAACTCCGACTTTGCAGCTGGTGCTGCCCACATTGCTGCTGTCGTTAGGCCCCCAAACGCCTGCACTGTCACTTCCCCATTCAGGGGCCGTGTGGCTGGAGAGGAGCAGAGGGTGGGTGTGGGGTAGGAAGGGAAACAATTGCTGTCAGCCAGTCGCCAGCAACAATGGAGCGGGTTGTTCAAGAGCCTTGTGGTTTGAGTTAATAATTGTGAAGACACTGGGACCATTTATTCAGGATAATGTCACAAGATGTTGATTGCAGCATTTCCAAACTGGTCCCTTTCCACCCTCCCTGCTCTGACTCCCTGTGGGGAGGGACACTGGGACATTAGCCAAAAGATATTGAATTCTCTGCTTGCACAGCGGGCATTTCAATTCTGGCCTGGCTGTAGAATGATCTGTATCTAGCCATGCCCCTACCTCTCTGCCAAAGAAATCTGTAGAGCAACCGGCTCCCACAGGATTTGCAACTTGAAGTCATCACCCTTTGCCCTCAGAAGCAGCTTGCCCAACACCTTCCTTCCCCTGGGCACAGGCAACTGCTCTGCAGAGATGCTGGGAGCAGGAGAAACCTCAGGCTGTGTCCAACGTTCAAAGGCAAAGCACTTAAAGTGGCAGTGTGGTTACAGCACAGCGCCCTAGGTAAACATTCTCCATGAGGGGAGTTGCTGACAGCGCTGGGAGCCCATTTACATCAGAGCTCCAGAGCTCTGTAACTTGCTGCATTTGGCGGGCGGGGGGGGGGTGTTTTTTCAGATATCCTGAGTCAGAAAGTTACAGTGCCATAACTTGCCAGTGTACACAAGCCCTCAGTGTAAGCACTTGGCTTGTAAATCTGCTGCCCTGCCCCCTTCTCCCATCTCATTCACCCCTCCAGCTACCCCGCCCCTTTCCATCCTGTTCACCCACCCCGCTATTCCATTCCCCCTCCCATCCCATTCACCCCCCCAGCCATCCCACCCCTTCCCATCCTGTTCACCCACCCAGCTATTCTATCCCCCTCCCATCCCATTCACCTACCCAGCTATCCCACCCTCATCCCATTCACCCCCAAGCTATCCCACCCCCTTCCATCCTGCCTCAGCCCATTCACCCACAGCTGTCCCATCCCCTACCCTAGCTGCCCTGCCCCCTCTGCCCATCCCCTTCACCTGCCCAAGCTGCACCCTCATCCCAAATAGCCACCCATCTTGGAACAAGAAGTGATGCTGGTGGGAGGTGCCCAGCCCAGCACTGTAGGAGCTGTTTCTCCCAACAGCTGTGGCCTGGGCAGCAGTGGTGCAACCTTCCCTCCCACTGTCCTTCCATGTGGGAGCTCATGCTCCATGGCCCCGTCACTCTCTGCCCGTCAGAGTTCATGAGTGTGGAGGGTTCTGAGCTACTCCTGGGACTAGGAGTGTGGCATCTAGCAAGTTATCATCAGGTCCATTACCTGTGTAGGACAAGCTCTGCCAGCCATATGGGACGTTGCGCTCCTTCAGTCTGTGCCAGGTTTCTGGGGTGAAGTGCCGCTCCCACATCAGTACTGGGATGCGGAATCTAAAGAGCTTCCCGAACCTGGGGTCCGCCTTCACTTTCGACATCAGCGACTGGGGGCACCGGCTAGCCTGAAAGAAGAAGGAATCACATTTTGGTCTGGAGATCATTCCACACTTCTCTTTAAAGCCTGCATCCCCTGCCAGATGCCAGAGAGGTTTGAGATGAATGTACCCACCCAGGGACGTATGCTGACTCCACAGGGAAGTTTTCATATTTCTCTTCAGCAGCTGCAGCTCTTTGAATTGTTGTTACTACTGTCTTTTGAGTTGTGGGACCCTGTACCAGCACGAATCATGGAGCAGGGCCTGTGCGCTAGGCGCTGTACAAATACAGAACGAAAGGATGGTCCCTGCCCAATGGAGCTTATATACATATTGGTCTGAGTCCAGCTGGGAATGCCTGGTTCCTGTCCATGGTTCTGCCAATAGCCTGATCTGTGACCTCCAGCAAGTAACTTCCCTGCTCTGTGCCTCAGCTGCCCCACCTGCAAAAGGAGCATGCTGGTACCCAACTCAGAAGGAGGGTTGGTTGAATCAGTTAACCACTCAGTGATGAAGAGTGCTCTATAAACAGCAGCGCTACGGTCTACTCCACAGACTTATTCTGTGTTAAGTGGTTTCCAACACTTTATTCGTGACTCAGCTATTTCCTCATCACAGCTCAAAAGTACTTTCCTTGCAGCTTCTAGTCACAGCCAAAGTTATTACTGTACCAAGAATGTCCATGGAAAGCATGACCACAGGGAGATGAGCATTACACAAGCCCATCTACTCTGGCTTGGCAAGTCAGTGCGATAATCATGTGAAAGCAGAGTTCTATGTGGGATTCTGCCATGGCTTGGCAAGTCAGTGGGGATGACTCACCATGCAAACAGGGTGAGTATGAGTTGTAGGAGTGGGCGCTCTATGGACTGGATCCGACTCCCACTGACTTCAGATGGCACTGGGGCAAGACCATTGATGCTCTGCCATAGCTTGGCTAGTGTGGACAGTACAGACCTGGGCTTTAACACTTCCACACATGATGCTCAACAGCCCTCCGCTTCCTCCCACCAGCTAGGACTTCTTGCTTATTTATTTTGCTTGCGAAGGTTCACCAGAGAAGGCCAGCCCCTTGCCAGTCACATCACGGGGAGAACATAACACAGTTGACAGGTGCAGGAGTTGAATGTGAAGTGCGTGCCACCACACCCACTATCATTGGGAGAACTGTTCTGGATTAAGTACGAGGTTCTCCCACCTTCACCCCATGCTGAGCTTTGGCAGTGTGGGGCTTGCTTTTCTTCCATTAGCACTTTTCCTGTTCTCGCTTCTTTGGGGTCCACCCAGAGCTTGGCTCTCAGGCACCAACATGCCATGAGGAAAGTTACTGGCCTGCAGGAGCAAATCACTCCCAGTCTGGTTTATCAGGCCCAGGTGGTGTGGGGAGAGCTGAGGAATGGCTGAAACTCTCTGCTTCTCTAAACCAAAGTACAGCCTTTTCAGAATTGCAAATCTAGGATCACTCAGTCTCTTGAGAGAGGGGTGGTGAGTGCCAAACACCTTCCAAATGAACAGATCTTATTTTCCCATTCCTCTTTGGGTTCTTTTGCCAGACCCCAATCTAGCTAAAGTCTTTGGAGAGATGAAGACAAAGTGATAAAAATGACAGCACTAAGAATATGCTCATTACCTGTTTCTTGATGGGCTCAGCCTTGCTGGGCTCAGAAGAATATTTAGATGGCTTCCCACTGGGAAAAGAAAAGACATGGGCTAAATATCCTTTTGCGCTGAATTTCACCTGTGTGCATTTCTCTTGCCTGCACTGAGGACTCATAACAAGATCCAATGGCTTCTACTATAGTTCTTCCCGTCCCTCTCACTGTCATGCCATACGATCCGATAGTTAGTGCACAGGGCTGCGAGTTAGGCAGCCTGGGGATTGGCTCCAGTTCTGGTACTGGGTCAGTGTGTGACCTGGAGCTAGTTGCTTTGCTCCAAGCATTTAAATCTGCACTGAGGAAACAGCTCTGGAGCAGGGGCAGTGGAGCCTGCAACCCTGAGAGAGGCTGAGGAGCAGTGAGGGATTGTGAGGAGCATGGTTCAGCTGTCCAACGCAGATCCCTGGAACCCAGAGCAGCAGGTGGGCTGGGTTCCCTTCCCCCAGGAAGAGGAGGAAGTACAAGCTTCAGCACTACAAGTCAGGGACTGAAAGCTGGGCCAGGAAACTCTGGGTTTGTTCTGTCTGGGTTTTTCTCTCACCTCTCACCAAGGCCAGAAACTGAAAAGGGACCTGGCTGGAGCTCTGGGCCAAGTAAGCTGCCCAGCAAGAGGCACAACGGTAAAGAACCCCCTGCCACACTGTGTCCAGGCACAAGGGGGGATAGCGAGTGTTTCCTGGCACAGGCACTTGGAGTTATGGATCTTGTTCTTTGCTCTGCCACCTATCCTGCATCACCATGGGCAAGTCTCTTAATTGCTCTCTATCCCAGTTCCCACTGTAAAACATGTGTGACAGCCCCTCTCCATTTAGACTGTAAATTCTGTGGGGCATCAGTTATGTACAGACCTGATGGGGCATAAAATGAGAAACATAGCCCTTCTCCCCTAAGCAAGGAGTTAAACTAATGGAAATAAATAAACCACAGGGTGGCCAGTTCCAATCCAGACCAGGGCTGAAGCGACTGACGCCTGTTGTTGAGATGCTGGCCCCCTTCCAGTCCCATCACAAAAAAGCAGCTGGGAGTAAGCGAGCCCCTGCCTGGAAGTCTCAGCGCAGAGGCACAGGACCAAACTTCCATCCCATCCTGCAGATGGGCCTTCCAGGACTGGGTTAGGGGCACGGGCAAGGCAATGTAGAAGCTGACCCTGTTGCTGCCTGCTCTGGGGATACTTGGAGCTCTGCTGTGCAGGACTGTCAGCCCAGTGCCCTCCACCTGCACAATATCCATGTGAAAAGGAAAACAACAAAATGCTGTGGTCTGATGCTGCTGGAACCATCCCATCTAGCCACAGTAAGGATTCCCCACAAGAACAATTGGCAGGGGGAAAGCATGACAGATGGCATCTATATTCCTCCTTGCCTCCGAACCACTCACCTGTTCATGCTGCTTTCTCTGCTCAGGCCATGGCTTCCGGTGTCTCGGGACATCCCTCCAGGCACCAAGAGCAATGACTCTTGCTGCAGCAGGCTAGAACAGAGACCACACAGGGAGCCTCAGGGGGGAAGCGTAGCCACACCGTCATCTCCCATGTATCCTGGGCCTCCCCTGTCCCCCTCAAGTGAGAACACGTGAGCACAGGAGTACCAGCAGCAGCACAGACTGGTCCTGTATCAACTAGATTCATGAGACACCTAAGCAAAGGTATCAAATCTCAGGTTGGGTGTAACATCTCAACATGGGCTGGATTGGCCAAAAAATAAGGGCCTCAACCCTAGCCATGTCTGTTGCAGGAAGTGGGGCAATAGATTTGCAAAAGCAGGGAGGACCTATGGAAAACGCAGGGGACAATGGCTTGGATAGGCTCCCTTTGAAATGGGGGCTATATGAAACCAGGGGTTTTCTCTCTTCAGTGCTGTCATGCTAAGACAAGACCGCAACAGTTTTGCCCATTGTGACATCTACATTTTCTAACATGAGACGTGCATGGAACCAATGTATCCTCTAGCTCAGTAAATACACCCAAATGAAGAAGCCCAGGCATGCTAGAGAAGTATGAAAGGTGTATAGAATTGTATCGCATAGTGGAATACTTAGCAACCATCAAGTCTGCTGCACTTCACCGACATTAGCTAATACCAAGCTGATGAGACCAATGATGGAAGTTGAGACCATGTGGGAAATTCAAGGGGCCAAACATGAGTGTTTTAGAGAAAGTGGGAACCCTGAACAATCCTGAAGGTTCCCAATGACCTAAGGAGCCATTCAGCTCTAGTTTTCTTGTCAAAATCTAGCCCAGGTTAGCAGGGCTAGTCATTAGTAGAGCTGGTTAAAATGTGGAATTTCCATCCTTGGGGAAACTTGACGGTTCCAAAACTCGATTTTATCCTGAGATGGGACAAAATGTCCCTCCCTGAACTTTGTACAAAATGAAACAGTCTGAAAATATTTCACTTCAATCTTATCAAAATGTTTCATTTAATATGATATCAAAGTCAAAGCAGTGCAAATGAAACACATTTTAATAGCTTCTCAGGAAAAACTGGACAAATATCAAAATGTTTCCTGGGAATGTACCCATTTGGTCTAAACAGCGTAGTCCAACAAAACTGTTCTATGGGGCAATTTCTGACCAGCTATAGTCACTGGCATGACTATTGCCCACCGAGGGCCATCCACACCCATACACAGAATACACAGCTGCATAGGGCACCTAAAACTGTGGGGAACCACTGGGTCTTAATGTCCATTCAACTTCCTCTTCCAATCCCTGTTCTGCAGCTCTGCTTCTTCTGGATAGGCTTGAGTTAATTTAAAAGTGGCAAAGCCTGCCAGTGCTATGAGCAGACACTGAACCTGTGAAAGAGCCATTCCAGTGGCAATGAAGTCATTGAACAGGCTGACCCCAGGTAGATACTGTCCATTTCTAAATTTATTGTGTTAGTCTACAGGGCCTTAGTTTAAAAATTTCTTTAGTGTGTTGCTGATTATAAAATCACATCCCACCCCACGCTGCTGTTGGGCATAGGGGCAATAGGACTGTGTAGGGTTCCATAAATCTCAAGGACATCCCTGTTCACAGCCCACATGAAATGGGTGGGTGGGTCTCAGATGAGTTCCTAGTGGGCACGTTTCCACATCTCAGAAACCATCCATGTCATCTGCCCAAAGGGGGTGTTCTCGGAAGAGAGGCCAGTCACTGAATGGAGAGACCAAGGGAAACTGAATTTCTCTCATGCTCATAGAGGAGCGGTGATAGGATGGTATAGGGATATGTAATAAGTCTGGGACAGCAACATGGCCTCCCTCTGACCCAGAAGAGGAAGGACCCTCTAAGACCCCTTGGTGGGCAGGTCCAGCCCCACCCACAGGAAGCCGGGGGGCAGGACTAGGCATATAAGAACTGAGAGCTCAGTCAGGACCCGGCAGCTGAACAAGCCAGATGCCTGGCTCCAGCTCCCACAGCGAAGGGCTCAGCCGTGCTGCGCCTGATGGGAGGACTGGGCTGGCCTGCCAGGACCCCTGCCAACCCCCAATCCCTGGCCCAAGCTGCTGATACTGCTGCCACAGCCTGAAGACACACCGAGCCCTCCGGGACCCCTGCCGGGCCCAGATGACTGGACTGGCCCCACCTGGGCCCCTTCCTCAGCCAGAACCCATGGACATCCTGCCAGCCTCTCTGTCGCCAGTGGACCCCGAGGGGAGCAGCACCTGAGCCTGGGGGAACTGGGAAGCGGCTCAGGGATAGCCGACCTCGGGGCAGCTGAAGAGATGGAGGTCGGGGGGGGCAGTGCATTGCAGCTTGGATCCCCGCTGACCTACTGACCTAGTCGGCACATAGCGGCCTGGATCCCTGCTGACCCCGTGGCTGCACCACTGCCACTATCAGGGCCCTGGGCTGAGATGCAGTGGAGTGGGTGGGCCTGCGTTCCCCCTGCCACCCCTCCCTTTGGGTGGCAGGTTTCCGCTGTGGGGCAAAAACCCCTGTGCTTGTCAGCTCTCTGTCAGTGAGGACACTCTACCCCTGCCCGGCTGGGACCCGGCCGAAGCTCTAAACTGTTGAATTGCTTCTGATAAACATTTGTCCTCCCTGCCTTGAACCAGGGCTGGGCCCTATAAACGGGGAACTATTGAACTACTAGTGTAAATCACTAGTCTATCTGCTCTACCCTGACCCTTTTAGCTCAGGCTGGGTGTTAGATCCTGTCACTCGGCCAACAGCTAGGCCGAGGCAAACTTGTTGGCAACTGCGGCAAACTTGTTGGCAACTGCGGCACAGCAACTGCCCTCAGGCGGGGCTCTCTAGGGAGTCAGCGTGGCCTCCCACTGACATTGGATCCTTTACAGCAGGGCTACTCAACTTTGGAAGCTCTGGGGGCCACAATGATACTCAGAGCATATGCCAAGGGCTGCAACTTAAGGGTGGTTGCATATACATGCAAATATATATGCAAATAGCTTCTTTCACACTGACGGGCATGAATACAAAGATTAAGGCAAGACTACACAACACACAGGCCCCATTTAAGTCAGTTTTGCTGATATTAATAAAATGCAATATTTACCCAATTTCCACCAATATGACAGCTCTTTTAATGAGCAATGACAGTCTAGGAATTTAACTACTAAAATGCATATCAACAGAAGACCATTATGTTGACTACTTTTTTGCTTTAGCTCCCACCCATGGGGCACGTGTTGAGTCCCGTGTAACCCCAAGCCACACTGGGGGCCACAAACAGGCCGTGGGCCGCATGCGGCCCCTGGCCACGTGTTGAGTAGCCCTGCTTTACAGGATAGCTCGAAATGCTGCTGCCTATGCTGTAATTGCCCTTGGGCTAACAGAAAAAAGACCTCAGTCTTCCTGGCTACTAGCCTGGCACCCTTCATACACAGAAAAGCCCCCTTAAAAAAAAAAAAAAAAAGAGGCCACATTTGTGCAGAACAAGTTGATTTTTCTGTCTTTTCAGGTAGCTAGGAACAGAGACAAGTGGACTAGTGGGGACAGTGTCCTGCTGCCTTTGCCCTTAGCTGTGTGTCGGCCTGAAGAGGAGATTCAGAAAGAAGAGTCACGGCATTTCGAGTCAGAGGCTAGGGAATGGGATTCAGTGAGCCAGCTTCCTGACTGGTATGTATCATTCAGTAGAAAATGTCCCTGTTTAAACATTAACCATAGCCCATCAAACTACAGTGAAGCAAGAACACAACCCAGCTCACAAAGGACTCATATCAGTCCAGTCCAGCCCAGGACTGGGGGTTAATCTGGTCTTAGCCAGTGCCAGCCAGCAGAGAAGCACCTGGTGTTCCCTGCAACAGGCTCTGCTCAGTGCAGTGAGACAAACATGCCTCCTGGCTTTTCAATGACCCTCAAAGTTACAATAACAGGCCTGAGTGAGGCTCAGACATGCAGATGAAGCAGCACTGGTGCCAGACCAATTCCCAGGCAGATAAGGACCCTGGAGACCTCGGCTGGTGACCTGCTTGGGAACTTAATGAGGTTTGTTTGTGGTCTCTGTAACCAAGTCACTTATGCCCCAGACCCTTTCATTCTGTGAATGGCTGGGCCCCTTCTATTATTGAAGTCACCATGCTAACTAAACACAGGGAGGTGCTGAGGATTCCTGGCTCCTACTGAAGCCCATAGGGGTGGAGGGCACCAAGAGTCCTGATGGGGGGTCTCTCTCACTGCAAATAGTAACAAAGCAAAAATATACATTACAATTTTTAAGCTAATCAGTGTACCTTCAGTGACTTGCCACAAGATGCCAGAATATGTTGTTATTAGGGCTGAGCAGGTCTAATATCTGATCAATTTTCTTTTTTATATATAGCTAAACTAGCATTTGAGGGCTTAAGAAGCCCCTGGAATCATGATTAAAGTTGCTCCCCATGACCACCATAATCTGAAACACTGCCACTGTTTGACTTCCATGGAAACCTGGAACTCTCCATGGGTGATCTGAGAGCTTACAGTACCAACCACACAGCTTGAGTATGTTGTGTGCAAAACCGAGACAGATCTAGTGGATGAGACGGGCCGTCTGGAGACTGCAGGCCCCCTGCAAACTTATACTCTCAGAGGCAAGAGAGATACGTTTACAGCAGTTCTGCATCCGGTGTGCCAGCTGGCCCCCCTCAGAAAAGGGGGAAAAAGGCTGCTATTCATCAGCAAACAGAAGGTTCACTTCAAAGCGACTCCGGTGACAGTTTCTGTTCTGGATGAGGGGAGCCAGCTGGGGAGGGGATGCTTATCGTCAGGTGCCTGCATTAAAATGCTTTACCGAGGACGAAACAAGCAGCATGTTGTTAGAGACTGAGGAGCCAGGGACAGCGAGAGGCAGGCGGATAACGGAGCTGCCTCCTGGCCCCTCTCTCCAGGTTTCTGTAACAAAAGCGCCAGAATTTGCTCCAGCATTGGGTTTCTGGTAGCTCTACCAAGTTCCCAAGATGTACGCCATTCCTCAGTGCCCTCTGAGATCGGGGTGGTCTCCTTTGTGCCAAACAGGGCTGAATGCACAGCTGCATTTGGGGGAGCAAGGGGAGTGGCCCCCTCCTTTCGGCCTGCTGTGTCCTCCTTAAAAACTGTAATGATAGGGGCTGCCTGTAGTGTCATGAAAGAGGTCACTTTGGCAATGGCCTCTTCTTTGAGTCAGATCCCTCTTCCTTTTCTAATACACAACACAGGCTGTCTCTCTCCTGGGGTAGCTAGGCACTATGGCATGCTGGGAAAACCTTCTGAATTAACTGCTGATCAGAGCAAGTGCATGTTTTCCTTTAACCAAAGCTCTGGCTGGTGAGGAAGCAAAGATGATAATTACTGAGCAGCACAAACACGGATCTTACCAGCATTGCCAATAGAGGCCCTTTCCCTCCCTTTTCCCCTGCTCCACCCCCTTCAAAAAATCTGCTTCATGTGCAGTTTGTCTCTCTTTCTGGGCTGAAACTCAATGAACCAGGTCTCAGCCAGCTGCTGGCAGCATGGGTAATTCTTTTCTTTTTACCAGTTAAGTTGCTTCCCCCAGGCACCCCCAATGCTACCTCCGAGCTGCTGCTTTTCCTGGATGTTCCAATGGGCTCATGACAGATGGTTGTGCTCTAGGAATTACTTTGGGGAAGTTCTCTGGCCTATGCCATACAGAAGGTCAGACTAGATCAGGGGTGAGCAAAAGGGCCTCCATGGTCTCCGCCAAACGGGTTGATCCTCACGGAGGCCCTGCTGCTTCCACACCCCCAGGCCAATTAGGGCCTGGGAGTGGGGGGGGGGGAAGCACACAAAGTTTTCTCCACCCTGCCAGGAGCGTGTGGAAGCACCGCACACTCCTGGCAGGGCAGGAGGAGACTTTGTGCGCTCCCCTGCCCCCCAAGCCCTTATTGGCTTGGGGGCAGGAGGGGGAGTGTGCGGTATCTCCTCCCATCGCCAGGGGCATGGATGCCTAGGGGGAAAACTCGGGGGGGGAGGGAGGGGAAGGCGCTCCCCCACCGTCAAACCAATCATAGTCTGTAGGTGGAGAAGCAGGGAAGTATCCTGGCTCCTCCCCTTCCACTGAGGCCCCGCCCCTTCTGGTGAAGCCTGGGGCCACTTCAAAAATTTCTGAAGTGGCCCCCGGCAAAAAATTATTGCCCACCCCTGCCCTAGATGGATCAGGGGTGACTAGTTAGGAAGGATGCTGGGGGGGGAACCAGCCACATGACCGTGCCTTCCCCCATGTGACATCTCCTTGCGCCACCAGGGGAGAGCCCGGACAATGGCATGAGGCAGCAGCAAAAGGCCTGCGATGTTTTCATAGAGGCAGATGCCCAGAAGGAGCATTACACAGAAGGCAGCAGAGAACAATATGCTTTGGGTATTTAAGGAAGGGCAAAATGATGCCGCGTGGAGTGTGGATTTGAAAGGTAGCCCTCAGACATGCAGGATTTCTTGTCCACACATTAGCAACGCATGCTCCAACTCCCTCCGTGTGTATTTACACATACCCAAGGACTCTGGATTGCTCAACAGACACTGGAGCCAAAGGAAGGGGCTATGCAAACAGGCTGGTACATGGTGGGAGGAAGGGAAAGAACAAGACTTCTGATAAGCTACAGAGCAAGCTAGGGGGGAGGAAAGGTTGAGATGAGGCACACAGGGATGCTCTGGCAGTCACTTTGGGTCTCCCATTGCCCCGTAGTGAAGTTTTATTAGTTCATGACATCAAGGGCTTGGGTCTGCCCATTCCACATCCACTATGGGCTCAGGATGTTTTGTGACCCAACACATGTTCACCCTTAAGCGGAAGGAGATTCCTGAGTGGAAGTTTTGCCACCTTCAGGCAAAAACAGAAATAAACCCACCCTGGATGAGTGGCTCGTGAAAGAAGGGCTGGGGGAGGCAAGCCCCCAGCCCCACCCCCGAGAGGCAGGGCAGCACATATGCTCCCCCCTTTCAACCACGGGGAGGGGAGGAGAGGAGAGGGGGCACGCGCTCACTGCAGCATCCCCAGCCTTGGAGGAAGGCGCGCCGAGCCGCCTTGGCTGAGCCCAGCACACCCCAGGGAAGGGAGGAGGCAGGGCGTGCTGTGCCACACAGCTTGGCCCCAGCCTCCCCAGCCTCAGAGCACTGGGGGAGGGAGGAGGGCGCACCACACAGCCTGGTTCAGCTTCTCTAGCCCTGAGAAGGGCAGAGGGTGCGTGGTGTGGCCCCAGAGCACTGGGGGAGGGAGGAGGGCGCACCACACAGCCTGGTTCAGCTTCTCTAGCCCTGAGAAGGGCAGAGGGTGCGTGGTGTGGCCCCGGCCCCAGCCCCAGAGCACCAGGGGAGGGAGGAGGGTGCACCGCACTGCCCAGCCTCTCCAGCAGTGGGAGGGTGGGCGCTGGGGACAGCAACACTCTGCCCCCAGAACACCTACAGCAGGCCTTCTGGGCCTTCCCCCACCTTACACACCCAACACTCACGCCACCCTGAGCCTCTGCCACCTTCTTTCTCAAGTTGCCCCGAGAAACAGTTCACCCCTGGCTCCTCTGTTTGGACTTTCCTGATGTACTTAGGTTCTCGGGCAACGCTTCAGCTTTATGCCAGATGCAGGCACTGCCCCTATGTCTGCACTTAACCTGGGAATGTAATTTTCAGCATATGGAGACATAGTGGAACAATCAAGAAGAGAGCCCTGGCAGGTAGGGCTAGCCAGTTGTGTATGTACCTGTCCATGACCCTGGGTACACACTTAAGTGGCTAGCCCCTCTCGCTGCTCAGATCGCCATGGCTACGCTCTATTTTTCACGTGCTGGCTTGGCTGGAAGTAGTGTAGATATGCATCCTTGAGCTGGGAACCGCCCCACCGCTCAAAGGGCAGACATACCCTGGTGTCTTTTGTGCTGCATATGCCAGGATAGTCATGGCGCTTGACTCTTTCTGATGCAGTAATGTAGACCAGATGGAAAACCAGAGCCAAAGAAGTCACTGCCTAAGCAGAAACCAATGTGGAGGATGCCATCCGCTGTGAAATGCTACCTGCTGGTGACCACATCAAGATGGCAGCAGCTCCTGGCAAGCATTGGGTGTTACATTTTGTTCAGAGTAAGGTTTCCATTGCAAAGGGAACTCGGAGACTAAAGTGCAGGACAGCTGCGTAGCAACTGCTGTTCTTACACAGCAGGCTGCTCACTGGTAGCATGCTTTCTCAGATTACAAGCACTACTGGCCCATCACAGCAGAGGTCAATGGTAGAATGAGTTTGGAAGCCTCATGCTGGCAGCAATACATTTTTTGTTGGGAAGATATGCAGCAGGGGAGATATGCAGCAGCAAACCAGAGGGTGGGTCTTGGTTGTATTTCAATTAAGTACATCAGCCCCCCATGTGCTGCAGCACCCATCCCTTGCCAATCAAAGGAGCACCATTAATGGGTTTTGGAGGGACCCACCCTTCTTTCTCTTTGCATGGATGATAAGATCTGAATCTCTGTGAAACAATTGAGTGGCACAGAATATTTTGTTCCCTTTCTCCAAGAAAGCCAGAAATAGGTAGTGACTATAAATAAAGATCAGCCTTCCCTCCCCAGACATTGCATTCAGGGAACCTTAAAGTATGTGGAGTTATAAAGCACTTTAAATCCTGTACAGACCATTCCAGCTAAAATAAAGCTTAAGGCAGATAAGAACATCTGACTGGGACTCTACTGCAAAATGCAATCAGCTAAAAAGCAGAGTCAGATTCATGACATTCAGAGCCAGAATCAGCTCTACAGTTGACTGTTCTCAAAGCTGAAGAGGGGTTCAGCCCTAAGCCGTGCTTATCTCTGATAAAAACTTAGACGTTGCAAGAGAAAAATCAGTAAAATCAAAATGGGTAGAAAGCCTTGCAATCTGCCAGCAAGCCAAGTAACTAACTCTGGTGAGAGATGGCATTCCCAGAGCTCTGCAATGCTGTAAGATGTCTTTCTCTCCTAGGATTTTCATAAGCAATCAACGTTGGCCTAAATGTCAATGGTAACAGACTCATAGGGGTAGACATGTTAGTCTGTAACATCTGCATAACAGGGTGTAGTTTGTTTCAGCTTTAGCAACTTGAGCTCCATCAATTGCGTACTTAAGTTGAAATAACTCATTTTGGCTTTTGGCGCTGTTTACACAGCAGGAAGTCCTGGAAAGAGCACTCTTCCTCCAACTTCCCTTACTCCTCATAAAATGAGGGTTACAGGAGTCGGAGTAAGAAGTCATCCTGCTCAACATTAGTTCGACATTATATCAAAGTAACTGCTTGCAGTGTAGACCCGAACTATGTTATTTCGGAATAACTGACATTATTCCGAAATAATGCTGCTGTATAGACATAGCCAAACTGAAAAAACTTAAAAAACAAAGAATGGTCCTGCAGCACCTTAGAGACAAAAAATGTAGCTATCATGAGCTTTCGTGGGCACAACCCACTTCTTCAGATGAATCAGTACAGCTTCATGACAGAGGAATGGTAACAGAGTTAGGCCAAGTCTTTTTGGAAATCCTACCCCCCCTATGATTTTTCTAAGGCTTCTGGAGTTGAGAGATCTAAGCCCAATTCATACCTTTGCTTACACTGGCACCAATGCAGGGACCAAGGAAGAGAGAATTTGTGCCTGCCCTTTTAGGGGCTGACAAGAGCACATACAGGCCCCACAGCTGATTAGAGCAAGGCTTCACGGGCTGCCCTACTTTGCAGGTCCCCTTCTCCTCTTGCCCAACAACAGCTACTTTGGCCCATGGCAGGGGTGCAGTAGTGCAGGCCTACCCCCCTCATACCCTTTTATGCTCCAGGACACTCCAGCACCCAGGGCTGATGCAGAGGCTGCCTGCAGCAGTGAGGGATTCCCTGGAGAATAGGGAAATTTACACCTGGCCCACAGCCCCTCTGCTACAAGGAGGTGGGGCCCACTCCCTCCAGATAGTTGTTTTTCCTGTTATGGGCTTCCCACCTCCCCCACACACCTTTGCCAGTGGCACTCCACTGGCTGCCTTAAGCACATGCTCAGGAGCTAAGCAAATCCATGTGAGAAGGAGTTCAGAAACTGACCTGGACCTGCAAAGCGCTGAGTGCCTGGCAAGGGCAGACGGAGCAATGGAAACGTCAACAATCTTTTCCTGTGTGCCAATAATTAACTATAGCGATAACCATTCCCATCCTGCCAACACCAGACCTTGCTAAGTGTGTCACTGGGAAAGAAAAGTAGGAGTAAGGCCTTTATGGTCCATGAAATCCTGTGGACTCAGGTTTTTGGCATCTGAGATCCTGCACTGCTTTCCATCTTGTGCAACTATCACCCACTGCATAAAATGAGGGGGTATTACAGGTCCCCTTCCATGCCAAGACTGCAGCTGCAATAAGTAGCAAGAGCTCAAAATGCAGCAGCTCATGCTTTTAACTCAGGAGCATCCTGGATCAATCCACGTTGTGCCAGCCAAGATGGCAGCCATCCTACAACTACTTCCCTCTGCACAAAGTGGCAATCACATTTGTATTGTGTGGCATTCTTCATCCACTTTGCACAGGTGTGCTTGGCTGTGCAAAAGCACTGGAGAATCAGACTCACAAGGTGGAAGTGGGCATGTACACAGCACAGTGTGCATGTATGTAGCACTTCTTATCTGGAAGGGTTCCACCATACTACACTCACTAAATATGAGTCCCCAGTGAAATTCCTGTTACCTGTGAAATGAACCAAGGCAGCTGCTCATCTCCTAGTCTTGTAGGGAATGCATGCTTGGTTTAATCTGTATGCATGCTTGGGATTGAGTTCTGTGGGCTGGTGCTTGGCTATATATACTAAACACAGCCTTTCAGTTCGAGAAATGCCCATGAGGTTATCAGTTCAGATACAGATTGTTTTAGGTTTATGATTTAAGGGTCAATTACAGTTCAATGGAATCACAGAGATTAGGAATTTGGTTCTGGGCTGGCGATTTCATAGTTTGGGTTTAGGATTAGGGGTTTTGATTTAATGTGGGGAGGCAGGTGATGCTGTTTTATTTAACCCCTACATTCTAATTAGGATTTTGAGCCTACTAACAGATTCTTCCTATTTAGCATCCTGATGTCCCCAGGAAGCATCATTATCCAGTGGCTATGGCACGTGACTCAGGGGCCAGGAGTCTTGGTTTCTATTCCCAACTCTGACATTGTCCTGCTGTGTAGGATCCTGGACAAATCACTTCACTTTGCTGTGCCTCTATTTCCCCATCTATAAAATGGGGCAGTACCTCCCACAGCACTCTGTGGGGTGAAAATTGGAAGAGGGGCTGCACCACAGCTCACCCACTGCTGTGTGACCTTTAAACAGGGCTGCAGAGAGCAGCAGAGGTAACTCCAGTTGTGCCATTTCCCAGCAGGAGAAGGAATTACAGGATTACATCTGCATATTAGGG
Organism: Pelochelys cantorii; assembly: GCA_032595735.1. NCBI lineage: Eukaryota > Metazoa > Chordata > Testudines > Trionychidae > Pelochelys > Pelochelys cantorii. The sequence continues at coordinate 21,027,679 of CM064344.1, forward strand.
AAAGGGAGAATTTAACAGAGCTTATCGCTAGAAAGGGGGGAGGGTGCGGTTCATGTCTGCCTATGTGCCTATGTCCCTACAACTGGGTGATTTCCACTGTATTTACATATACCAGCTCCAGTACTACTTACTGATTCACTTCCAGGATGATACAGTAAAAACTATCAACCTGAGCCACTTGTTACATTCACTCCCAACCTCTGGGCCATGCTGTGCAACAGATGTGAGCAGTGCTTCTGAGGTACATGCAAGTGCAAATAGGGCACAAACTGCCAGCTCCTCCTAGCAAAGCAGGATGGATTATTCCCCTGGAAGCAAAATATCCTGTGGTGAAACTCACCTACTACATTGCAAGCTACTTCCACACTTTTTCCACCTGGGTTGGCAGTGGATGGAACCCCTCCTTTCGGGGCCTGGTGCAGAGCATGGCTAATGCCAGGAGATTAGGAAATGGTGTCCATGAAGTTTTGCTGGTGCTGGAAATCTCCCCATAGGCACATCTGAAGTGCTGGGGGGCCAGGCCTCCAACTGGCTTACATCAGTATTGCCCTATTGAATTCAGAGGGCTGCATCTCCAGCTGGGATGAATCAGCTTCAACCCACTAAAGACCAGGGTCTGCAACTTGGGTAAGTACATTTGTGTAGCTCTAGTCCAGATCGCTGGAGCTATGCTGATTTACACCAGCTGAAGCTCTGGGACCCAGAGAGAGTCCTATACACAAAGCATTACACAACCCTTGGCCAAAACGTCCCGAGGCTTGACTGAAAGCTGGGGGCAGCCAGAGGCCTGACTCACCCCCGGGCACTTAACATTCCCTGTCTTTCTACTCCCAGCCCTCGGGGCCTAGATTAAAACGCCCCTCTTCTCTCCCGCGCTGTGCCGCCGCCTCATGCTCCAGGGCGGCGTTTTCCACTTCACTCCCTGCGTATGGCCTTGGCTCCGTCTGCCCTTTGTGTCTGTCTGTCCGTCCTCCCTCCAAATCGCCTCGTGGGCTCGCTTTGCTCTCAGTGTCTGTCCGTCCCTCCCTGCAGGTGTCTGTCCGTCCGCGCGCCATTCGGCTCCGGCCCCACTGCGGAGCATGTGCTGCGCTGCGCTGCGCTGCACGCAGGGTCCCGGGAGCCCGAACTTCTCGGGAGCTGTGGCTTCCCCTCCGCCGGGAGCTCCCACCTCCGCCGGCCGCCTTACCTGGGCTTCGGGGGAGCCTGCGTGGCGCGGTCGTGTCCACACAGCAGCACCCAGAGAGTTACCGCCGCCAGGAGCAGGAGGCAGAGCCGCGCCCACCGCGGAGCCCCCATCGGGGCGTGCAGCCTGGGGCGCCGAGACCCCGGAGCGCAAACTCCGACCGCCAGCGAGCGCTGAGCGAGCCAGCGCCCCGTTCCGCTCCCGGGCGGCTCCTTCCCCCCGGGCGCGCCCAGCCTGGCCGCTCGCTCCGGCCCCGCCCCGGCCCCTGCTGCCCAGCGTCTCTCGGGGTCCCTCCGGCGGGGGAGGCGGCTGGCCCGAGGTGAGCGAGGAGCGCTGGGAGCTAGGCGCGCTCAGCGGTTCCTCCGCGGCTGGCCATTTTCGGGCCAGTTCCGTCCCCCGGCCCCAAACACACGCCGGGGCTGCTTGGTGCAACTCTGCTGCAAAGCCCGCGGCCGCTGGATGTGGCCACAGTCCGGACTCCCAAAGTAACTTCGCTGCCTTCAGTTCTGCTGCCCGCTCCCTGGGGTCAGTGAGGTCAGGGCCTGGGGCGCTCAGTATCCCTCCCCCGCCTGCTCCACAATCACTTGTAAAATCCTCCCCTGGGTCATGGCCATGGGCGCAGATCCGGGCATGGCAGCCTCTGCACAGCTCCCTTATATACATGAAGGCCATGTCTGTGCTACCAATTATGTTGGCAAAACTTATGTGGCTCAGGCAGTGTTCCTTGTGAGCTGAGTGCCTGGGCGGCCACCCAGGAAAGATTCACATGCTGCCCAGATGATTAGCAGAGCACCCACAGCTGGCAACATATGTTTCAATTGATGGTGCACATCCACACATGCCTTGGTGCGTACAACAAAATTTGTTCCACATATGGATGGAAAAACTAGAGGGAGCGCTGCTCAGGGGTATGAAAACAGCATAAGTGGTAGTGTGCACAGGGATGTGGTGACGGGAGAGGATTCCCTGTTCGGTTCACTTCTTCTGGGGCTCTGGCATTGGCCACTGTCAGCAGACAGGATAGTGGGCTAGATGGACCTTTGGTATGACCCAGTATGGCTGTTCTTATGAGACCTCTCATTCCACAGCACAGAGTGGCTATATGAGAGAGCTTACAGCAGCACAGCTGCGTTGATACTGTTCCACTGCAAGGTCTCTAATATAGATTTAGGCTGTGTCTACACAGCGCCCCTTACAACAGTATGGCTGTGCAGCTGTAGCTGCCCCATTGTGAGGTGTGCAGTGTAGCCCAATGAGGGGCAGTAACTTTGTCAGTCGGAGATGCTCTCTTGCTGATGAAGGGGTACCCATACCAGCACTTTTCGTCATTAAAAATTTTGTCCTGGGGGGGGCTTCACACTCCTACATGACAAAAGTTTTAATGATGAAAGTGTCAGTGTAGACATAGCCAGAGTCAGCGAGAGACAAAGTGGATAAGGTAAGATCTTTCATTGGACCAACTTCTGTTGGTGAGAGAAATGAGCTGTGGAGCTACACAGAGTTCTTCAGGTCTGGGAATGGTACTAAGTCCTGATCTACACTGCAAACTTATGCTGGTATAACTGCATTTCTCAGGGTACAGAAAATCTACACCTTGCACTGAGCAATGTAGAGATACTGACCTAACCCCGTGTGGACAGCGCTATCAAGGGAGGGGACTTCTCCTGTCATAGCTACTGCCCCTTAGGGAGACAGAGTATCTGCACCAATGGGAGAATTCCTCCCACTGGCATAAGTAGCATTTTCACCATGCGTTACAACGTGCAGCTGCACCGGTGCAGCGCTGTAAGTATAGAAGCCCTAAAGCTATGTTGACACTGGTGCTTTTTTGCTAAAACTTTTGTCACTTAAGGGTGTGGAAAAAACACCCCAGCTGCATCTAGACTGGCAAGTTTTTGCGCAAAAGCAGTCGCTTTTGCGCAAAAACTTGCCAGCTGTCTACACTGGCCGCTTGAATTTGTGCAAGAACACTGACGATCTAATGTAAGATTGTCAGTGTTCTTGCGCAAATACTATGATGCTCCCGCTCAGGGATAAGCCCTCTTGTGCAAATGCTTTTGTGCAAGAGGGCCAGTGTAGACAAGTAAAAACTGTTTTGCGCAAAAAAGCCCCGATGGCAAAAATGGCGATCGGGGATTTCTTGCGCAAAACCGCATCTAGATTGCCACGGATGCTTTTCCGCAAAAAGTGCTTTTGCGCAAAAGCATCCGTGCCAATCTAGACGCTCTTTTCCGCAAATGCTTTTAACGGAAAAACTTTTCCGTTAAAAGCATTTGCAGAAAATCATGCCAGTCTAGATGCAGCCCCCCAGAATGACAAAAGTTTTAGCACTGAATTAACTCGTCAGCCTCAGAGCGCCTTCTGCTGGCCAGTGTCCCACCCTCAGGGTACATCTACACTGCAGGGCTTAACTTGAAATAAGCTACACAAATTGTGCTATGTCAATTGCGTATCTTATTTCAAAATAAGAAGCGTCTACAAAACTGCATTTATTTCAAAATAGAGCACTCTTCCTCCGACTTCCCTTATTCCTCGTACAATGAGGGTTACAGGAGTCGGAGTAAGAAGTCCTCCAGCTTGACAGTATTTTGACACTTTCGAAATAACTGCCTGCTGTGTAGATGCGGACTAAGTTATTTCGTAATAGCGCTAGTTATTTCGAAATAGTGTTGCAGTGTAGACGTACCCTCAATAACCTGCCTTCTGTACTGGTTCAGGCAAGAACCTTCTTGCTCAAGGTGTTCTTTCCTCACAGCAATGCCTTCCAGCAGTGCCCTCACACTCTGGGGTCCTCCCCTCCCGGAGAACCCCAGCCCCCTATACCCACCTTGCCTCAGTGACCCACTGCCAGTCATCATCTAGCTTCAGGGGCAAACTGCAGTCTGAAATGGCCACTCATCATTGGCAAGGGGGAGGACTTGCTGCCTTCTGCTGCCCTGGCTGCCTCCCTGCAGCCCTAGTACCTCTCAGACCTTGACATCTAGGCCTCAGCCTGGGCGTTTGCCTGGCCAGGGCTCCCCAGCCTTGCTTGCCTTTCCCCAAAATTGTTCTGCCTCAGGTACCTATAACCATCATTAGCTCTCTCAGTGGATAGTCTAATTTTATCAATACTTCCCAGCAGGCGCTGCCGACTGAAGAAGCAGAGCAGAAGTCAGGGAATCCAGCTCCCATGTGAATGCACAGGAAGAGGGAGAATCTAAGATGGTGCATAGTAAATCCTGATATTCTTTGCAAGTATGTTTTGGTTAATTGAATCTTGGAGACTGGTACATTTTTAAACAAGTACAAGCAGTTTGGAACCCTTTGTTTTCAGATTCCTGCAAATGGGAGATCACTCCCTGGCCTGATCTGCACTGGGACTTTACATCGACTTTAGCCCCATTCAGCTGATTTTCTAAGTGATGCATCCACACTATCAAGCCTGTTGTGTTGACCTTAAGAGCTATGGAAGTCAATTTCAGTACTTCTGCTTTTCACAAGGAATAACACTATTCCTGACCTTGAACGATCGAATTTACAGTAGTGTAGATGCAGCTTTGCTGGAAAGTTGACACTTTTGGCCTCTGGGAGGCCTCCCGCAGCTTCCTGCTTTGACTAGCATGTGCACCTCTACTGCTCTCCCTGGTGAGTACAAAAGTCCATGGGAAGAGTAGAAGGGTCTTTCCCATGTGGTCAGCATTATGAGCCCATTCTTGAGCAAGCAGCACACCACAGCACGTGGAGATGACTTGGAGTAATCTGACCAACAGTGTGATGACTTTGAGGACTTCTGTTCCCACAGCTCCAGTTCCCAGAAGAGTGCCAGCGTGGGGTGTCTAGGAGATCTTGGAGCTCACTGAGGTGTGGGGAGATGAACCCATCCTCACCGAGCTCTGAACCAGCAGGAGGAGTGCTGAGATTTATGTCAGGATCACAAGCTACCTGGGGGCTAAAGGCTATTCCAGGGACACCCAACAATGCAGAGTCAAAATCAAAGAGCTGAGCCAGTCTTACCATAAGGCGAAGGAGGAGAACGGACAGTCTGGTGTAGCACCTCACACATGCCACTTCTACAACCAGCTGGATGCCACTTTGGGGGGTCCTCACCAGCTTCCCCAGCATGGTCATTGAGTCTGGCCAAGACATTTCAGGCCTCAGCCTGGAGAACACCATATTGGCAGAGGGGCAGACTAGCCATCTGCCAATGTCTGAGAGCCAGTAGCTCGTCATGATGCTGTGAGCTGGTCCCTCCCTCCCAGGACATCTCCCAGGCCATTGATGACCTGGGGGAAGGCAATTCTGGTGAGTTCACAAACTTTGTCTAACTACAAGTGGGTTCAGGCAATGGGGTGTGAGGTGCGGTGTGCTTTGTGCCTACACAGCACAAGGAGCCCAGAACAGCTTGTTTGTGTGTCTGCAGATGGAGCAGGAGTCTTTTCTGCACAGCTCCATGAAGCTCTCACATAGGAACTCTTTAATCCTTCTCACACGGCTTTTGGGGAGGCCTGCCTTATGCTATCCTCTGCAGTAGGACACCTTCCCACACCAAGCCGCTTCCGATCACTTGGTATGATTCGGAGAAGACTGATATCTCTCATGGTACCCTGGAAGAAGGAGGAGGGACCCTATTAGCACCCTCCCTGAGAGGCTGTGTGTGCCCCCCTCTCCTGCCGCAGGCAGGAAAGGAACCAATGTCCCTGGGAGGTCACATGTGCCAGACCCAGTATATGCTGGACACAGCGGCAAGCCGATCTGCCCCTTCCCCCTCCCCCCCACCTCCACCCCCTGCACTTACAGGCTCCTTCCCTGTCTGGGAAAGTAGCACAGTCCTGGGAAGCCATGCGTGCCAGACCCAGTATGTGCTGCACACAGTGGGAAGCTGTCCTCTGCTGCCACCCCTCTTCCACCTGCAGGCTCCTGCTGTGGCTGGCCCTTTACCATGCCTGCCTCCAGACCCAGTGTATTCTGATGTTTCCCTGAGAAGTTTGGACACCTGCTATAAAGTACCCTCTTTAAAGTAAACATTTGGCCTTGCACAGAACACATGTCCTTTATCTTTACAGAGACTTTTGGTGTAGGCTACCAGATTAGTGATAGGCTTAACACAATGTATCTCTGCTGTAATGTCTGCTCTTGTAATTTTTCTTTGCAGCTGGGCCAGCGGCCACCTCAATGCATCCTTCCCCTCCTACAGTATCTGCCCACCTGGCACAGATCCACAGCAAAATGCACAAGAGAGATGACAGTCTTGGTCCCTTCTCCTCCTGATCTGTGGCTTCCACCCTTGGGTGTCCCAGGGGCCACCAGGGCCCCAGGACATGGAGGGAGGGCAACTCAAGGCAAGTCAGACCCTCCAGGACCTCAGGAGGCAGAAGGGAGTCCCACTCCCACTCCTGAGCCCCCCTCCCTCCTTTCCAGTTCTTCCACTTCCCTGTTGTTTTCCCCTGTAAGAGTACATCTAAACTACTATTTTCAAAAGAGGATATGCAAATTCCATGGAATTTGCATATCTCTTTCTGATCTCACTTTCAAAAGTGAAAGTAGTTTGGATGCGGCTTTTTTGGGGAAAAAAACCCTTTTTCGAAAAAACCGCGTAAACCTCATTTTTTAAGGAAGAGTGGTTTTTTCGAAAAAGGGGTTTTTTTTCTGAAAATACCGTGTCCAGACTCCTTTCACTTTCAAAAGATCCACTTTCAAAAGTGAGATCAGAAGAAGATATGCAAATTCATGTGGAATTTGCATATCCTCTTTCAAAAATAGAACGTAGTCTAGACATAGCCATAAACACTAATGTTCATTGAACAACGGTCTCTTTATTGCTTGAACTGCAGGGGTGGGGTGGGGGATTAAGGGAAACACTGGGAATGCAGGGCACCTTGTGAAGAGCCACGTGGCAGAGTCTCGAAAGAGGCCTTGCATAAAACTCTCCTTCGAGGCCCCTTACTGTGCTCTCCGGATCGCGCCGGTGTCCGGCTGCTCAAACTCCCTGGCTAGGCACTCTGCCTCAGCCTCCCACCCTGTCAGATAAGTTTTCCCCTTGCTCTCGCATAGGTTATGAGGCACACAACACGCTGCTACCACAAAGGGAATGTTGCATTCGCTGAGGTCCAGGCGAATCAGGAGACTCCTGAACCTCCCCTTTACACGTCCAAAGGCACATTCCATCACCATTCTGTACCTGCTCAGCCTTGTATTGATCTCCTTCTTGCTGGGTCTGGGGTCCAGGCTGTCCGTGTAGGGCTTCATGAGCCATGAGAGCAAGGGATAGGCTGGTCGCCAAGGATTGCTACTGGCATTTCCACCTCTCTGACTCTCACTGTCCACTCAGGGAAAAAAGTTCTGATGTGCATCTTTTGGAAGAAGCAGGAGTTCCGAAAGATGTGGGTGTCATGCACCTTTCCCGACCATCCCACACTGATGTTGGTGAAATGGCCCTTGTGATCCACGACCACCTGCAGCACCATGGAGAAGTATCCCTGGTGGTCAATGTACTCCGTGGCAAGGTGTTCCAAGGCCAAGATGGGGATGTGTGTGCTGTCTATGGTACCACTGCAGTTAGGTAAGCCCATCACGGCACAGCCATCCACTATGGTGTCCACATTTCCCAGAGTCACAATCCTCCATAGCAGAATGGTATTGATTGCCTTGGCTATTTGTATGACAACAGCCTAACTGTAGATTTCCCCACTCTGAACTGACTGACTGGTAGCTGTCTGTGCCATGTGCTTCTGCACAGTCAGAGCGGGTCTCGTTCAGGTATCCTGGTGCCTCAGGGCAGGGGAAGGCCATTCACACAGTTCCAAGAATGTGGCCTTCCACATTCGGAAGAAGTTCTGCAGCCACTGCTGATCGTCCCATGTCTGCATCATGATGCCCCTCCCTCCCCCCCCCCCCAGTCTGAGCTTGTCTGACAGCACCAGAACCCATGTTGCACTGTGTCCAGAGGATTAACTGGCGGCTGCACTAGCATGAGTGCCAGGCCTTGCCCGAGCAGCGCCTTCATGTCACACCGAGCTTCATCCTCATCCTCTTCCTGGTGGAGCAACATGCATATGCTGTTGAAGCACAGCATCATGAGGCGCACCATGACACACATGAGCATGCCAATGCTTTCCTGCCAACCGGGCTCCATTCTCACGCTGCTATGGCATCCGCACGGGCATCAAGGGCACCACAAGGTGCAAGCATACTGCCTCCCCGTTATCTCCCACAAGGTGGGAGGGACTAGACAAGTGCCTTATGAGACACTGGTGACATGAACCCCTCTAACAGCACACACATCCCCATCTTGGCTTTGGAACACCTTGCCACGGAGTACATTGGCCACCAGGGATACTTCTCCATGGTGCTGTAGGTGCTGGTGGATCACAAGAGCCATTTCACCAACATCAGTGTGTGATGGTCGGGAAAAGTGCATGACACCCACTGCAGAGTTTTGAACCCAGCAGACACTGTGAGCATAGCCCAGAATGCAAAGCTGCCCGTGATGCATCGCTGTCTGAGTTGATGGTAGGCGCCCTAATGGGGACATGCTATTTCGGACTACATTTGATTCTTCCCTTCAACTTTGCAAAATTGGGTGGAAGGAAATCGACTGTATTAGATTTGACCTTATCTTGTAGTGTAGACATGCTCCCTGAGCCCTACACGATCTCACCAGATTGTCAATTTGGCAGTTCCCTGTTTGATTGTTAATAACTCTTGGTTATACAGGCTATTCCAAGTAACTGTGTGTGCTTTATTAGGACTTAGATTTAGGAAATGAAATAGCCATAAGTAAAAATGATATTTGCTGTTTTTTCCTCTGGGCTGCGTCTAGACTGGCATGAATTTGCGCAAATGCTTTTAACGGAAAAGTTTTCCGTTAAAAGTATTTGTGCAAGAGAGCATCTAGATTGGCACGGACGCTTTTGCGCAAAAGCACTTTTTGCGCAAAAGCGTCCGTGGCCAATCTAGACGCGCTTTTGCGCAAGAAAGCCCTGATCGCCATTTTAGCCATTGGGGCTTTTTTGCACAAAACAAAACTGAGCTGTCTACACTGGCCCTTTTGCGCAAAAGGTTTTGCGCAAAAGGACTTTTGCCCGAACGGGAGCGTCAAAGTATTTGCGCAAGAAGCACTGATTTCTTACATTAGAACGTCAGTGCTCTTGCGCAAATTCAAGTGGCCAGTGTAGACAGCTGGCTAGTTTTTGCGCAAAAGCGGCTGCTTTTGCGGAAAAACTGGCCAGTCTAGACACAGCCCTGGAGTACTACTTCTTTTGGGCTAGGTTGCATTTAGCTAGTGTCAAGAAATTAAGTGGTGTTTATGTAGGAGCTAAATACATGTAAAATTTTGAGCACTGGTCTCTTAATATTGAAGTTGCCACATAAAAATTAATCCAAGATGAAGAAATCAAGATAAAAAACAGAGAGTATCATTTTTATCCAAGACTTTGTGTTGGAAACAAAGCCAAAGCCAGTGACAAAGCTAGATAGAGAAAAACAAGAACATTTTGCACCATGTGGCTGTTGATAGCAAATTGCTGCCGGAAAGCGCTGAATTCACGCTCTGCGCTATGAAGCGCAATCATGCTGGGGGAAGGCGATCTTCCTACACCACATAAAGGACGGTGTGAATACCCCAGTTTGTTCAGCAGAGGTCAGAGGTGCATTCAGCCAACTGTAGGAAATTTGGTCTCAGGAAATCTCCCTCCAGATCAAAGTCTGGAATGATGGAGCTTGTGTTCTGTCAACCTTGCTATAGAAAGCAGAGCATATGGAGTTCATGGAAGCAGTGCTGCAGTATACTGACAGATTCGATAGCAGATGTCTCGGGAGGCTTACGCAAGGCCCTTCAGTAGCACACATGAGGAGTACAGATAGGGGAAGATGTGCTTAACAGCCCCTTGCCAGCTCACCCACCAGAAAAGGGGTATGCATGGGAAGGAGCAGCCTGCAAAATGCAGGTGGAACTGAAGGCTAGTAGGGAGAGAATGGATTCCAGGCTCCATTACATCTCAGCTGGGGCTTTCAGTGCTGTGGTAGTCAGAAGGCACCGTTGTGGTATCCTCACAGGTCTCTTGCTCTGTCAGTGATGATAACCATTGAGCTGTGTGTGTGTTCCCATGCTGTCACACCAGCACATCAGACTCCAAGGGAGGCCCCAAGGACCACAGAATCAGATAAGATACGAAGGCAGCCAAGTCAAGTCTACTGTAAACAAAGCACATTCCTAGCTTCCCCGATCAGATGTCTACAGTTGAGCTAACACATATATGCTCGTTGTCATGGACACGGCTCACCCCTAGGCTAGACAAAGAGTTAAGTCAAAGTACCCGAACACTTAGGGTATATCTACACTTGCACCCTCTTTTGAGAGAGGGATGCAAATTAAGACTTTCAAAATTGCAAATGAAGCTGGGATTTAAATATTCCGTGCTTCATTTGCATATTCGCATTATGGCACTATTTTGAAATAGCGCTATTTCGAAATAACAGACGCTGTTAAGGCATGATTATTTTGAGAGAAAACCCTTCTCTCAAAATAACGTAAACCTCATTGTCTGATGCAGTGTTTAGTGAAGTCATTAGTCATTATAGCTTCAGGGACACGAGCATGAAGATCATTAGTTCAAAGTGACACTGTTATGGTCACAGTGGATGTAAGGGGGAGCAAGACCTAATATGCAGGATCTGAGATGCTCAGGACAGTGCTGGATGGCTCACATGCTGGACTAGAAGCAACAATAATATTTTTCATTTCAATGCAACCAAAGATCTCAAATACTGCAACCACATTAATGAGAAAGCCCTCCTGAGTGGTAGGTATATTTGTATTATCCCATACTATAGATGGAGCTGTGCAGAGATTTGCTGTCCTGGTAAATTAGTGGTAGCATGAGAATAGAACCCAGGACTCCTGACCCCTGACTCTAACTCTTGCTTCTGATCACCAGTCTAGACAAAAGACCCTCCCTACCCAAAGATCAAGTCTGGCCTGGCAGCTTAGACTTGCAGCTGGGAAGTCGTTAGCTAGTTCTGGGTCTTATGCTGACTTCTTGGGGAAGTCACTTTTCATTTCTGCCTTAGTTTCCCTATCTACTGATTAAAGCTAAAATTATCTACCATGCAGTGGGATTGGAAGACTTAATCTATGATCACATGCATAGTGCCAGTGCCCCAGAAGTACTGAAAACAAAGTGGTTAATGTCTGAGAAGGAATGTTTTTGCTCCCTCTCCTCCATCAGTATCAGAAGAAAACAGGGTCTGAAGATCTGAAGGATTATGGCTGTCACACAGAGAATGTTATTCACTTCAAAATACCCCCAAAAGATTGTCCGGTGCAATTCACACTTTCCATGCACAAAGCCTGAAGAAAGGGAGTGGATCCATCTTACCTCCATGGAAGAGCCTCTTCATGATGAGGCTTGTGTTTTCTTTCAATGGAGCCTCTGGAATTTCTGTCTGAGATGCTGTTACAGCGTCCATTACCATAGCATGTCCATTTGTCCTCAAAAAACCCATGTGAGGGAACGAAAACCATTGTACAGCTAGTGCACTAACAGGCCTGGCCAAAGAGTTTGTGGGGCCCAAAGTGGTTGGCTGCATCGTGTGGCCAGGTGGCTTCCAGCCAGGGCAGTGAGTGAGTGGCTGGGCAGGCAGGCGACGGGCAACATGGAGCTCTGAAGGCACAGAGCCCAATAACAGAGCACCTTGCCCTAAGACTGGGCCTGTGCACTAAGGCCCAGAGAGTCTAAGTGTCTTGCCCAACATCACATACACCAAGGCCAAGTCTATACTGACACTTTGTAGTGCTGTAACTTTCTGGTTCAGAGGTGTGAAAACACACACACCCAAGCACAGCAAACAACAGCGCTGTAGAGTGCTAGTGTGAACCAGGCTATAGCGCTGGGAGCTGTGCTCCCAGTGCTCTTAGCTGCTCCACCTCGTGAAGGTGGTTTGCTCAAGTGATAGCCACACTTTCCATTGAAAGCGCTTCTGTGGTTATGCTTTAACGTGTAGACAATGCCCAAGTCTGTGGGGCAAAGCAGGAACTGGAACCCAGATCTTCCAGCAGCACCTAGGCTACTCCCCACACCACTGGACCATCCTTCCTCTCCCCTGGTGTCTAATGTCCATGGAATTTCAATGTGGTTTGGGCACCTCACCCCTCAGACTGAACATTCCAGCCTTGTTAGATAAATAGGGATTGTTTGGGGCTTTTTTCTTCCTGTTGTTCACGTCTTCAGGACATTTGGGTAAGAAACATCCATTTAAACCTTTCCCTGCTGAATTATCCAGGAGCTGTTGGGCATTAGGGTGCTGTGCTGATTGTTTGAAGCACAGATGTTCCAGGGGTGTATAGTTGTCAAGAGATATGGGGCACCTGTTCTGCATAGAACCCCTGTGTCCCTGATGTACCTAGCAGCACACAAGTGGTTAATAACCATGTCACACTACAGTCTTGTCTATATTGGAGAACATTCACATTGCAACATGATAAAAGTTGCGACAATAGTCCATTTTTAAGAACAAAAACCTTCCAGTTCCACGAGGGACTTTTGTCTCTTCCTCTTCCTTTGTGTTGACAATCATGCGGTGTGTACTACAGTAGGTTTTTTGTCAAGTTTATTAACTCCAGCATGTATCCCACAAAGTTCGATTAGCCACTCTGGCCAGAACTTTGACCTCTGCTGCTCTTCAGCCATGTAAACAGGTAAACAGATGTGCCTCTTCCATCCAGTTCTTTATAAAAACAGCATGTCTTCCACCTGCTATCCCCAAGAACATTAAAATCCATGTCTTGGTGTCTGGCTCATTGTGTGTTGATTGCTACTCAAGACTCTCCTGCTTGGAGCACTGCAGAGCTTTTGAATCTATCCCTGTGCGGGGTGAAGAATTGGTACAATCGCAGCTGCAAGTGACCTGTAGGAACTGGGACATGTACAGTCACATCTCTGAAGCCCTGTGTGAAAACGGGTGTGAGCAAGTCACCCTAGAATGCAGAGCCAAGATCAAGGAGCTCCAGCAGGCTTACCAGAAGATGAAGGAGGCAAACAGCCAGTCTGGTGCTGCACCCAAGGACCCAAGGTCCTTCCTGGAAATGATCACACATCCCTGCAGCACATAGGCTACGTCTAGACTGCAGGCTTCTTGCTCAAGATCTCTTCCAAAAAAACTTTGTGCGCAAGAGCACGTCCACACACCAAAGCACATTGAAAAGACTCATTGGATGCCCTCTTGCATAGAAGGCCACCTGGAACCACTTCAGCCAGGGCTTTAGGTCACCAGTTGCTTCCAAGTGCTGATGCCGGCGCCTGGCAGAGACACGCGCTTAAAGGGATCCCCTGGGCAGCCATTTCTCTGCTGCTGCTGCATACTTGCCACCCCTTCGAGGGAGAGCAAAGCTCTCACAGTGCCTGCTGTGGTTGCCCTGTTCTTTTTTGGACACCACAGCTTTGTTCTTTTGTGCCATGGAGTCGGAGCTGCCCCGGGCATCTGATGGCCCCACACTGCCATGCTGCAGTTTCTGCAGCACTTAGTGCCAGCTGCCTTCCTGGTCCTGCAGCACCTGGACCCCAAGCTCATTCTGGGGTCCCTCTCCATGGCAGTGGCTGCTCCACTCTGGCTACCGCACCCCATTGTGGAGAGGCATTTCTGGAGGCTGGACACCAGTTCCGACTGGTGGGACTGGCTGATCATGGAGCTGTGGGACGACCAGCAGTGGCTCAAAACTTCCGTATGTGGAAGGCCATTTTTCTAGAACGCTGTGCCTGGCTTGTCCCCATCCTCCGGAGACGTGACACCCACCTGCAACCTGCCATCCCCGTGGGGAAGCGGATTGCAGTCGCCCTCTGGAAGCTGGCAACCCCCCACAGCTACCAATCAGTGGGCAACCAGTTTGGAGTGGGGAAGTCCACCATCGGGGCCCTCCTCATGGAGGTAAGGCACTGTGGGGCTGCAGTCCCTGCATGGGGGAAAGATGGGGGGAGAGTGTTGGATAAGGGGGACCCTCAGGGAGTGGGGTTGGGGGGGAAGCCCATCCCCAGGGGCTTGTGCCATCCCATCCTCACACAGCCCTGCTGCTGGGGGGCGGGAGGGAGCAGCCTCATAGGAGGTGGCTCTTGGAGTGTTTGGGGGGGGCAGGGTAGGGAGCATGTCCGCGGGAGCAGGTGCTGCCTCGCATGTGCAGGCATGCCGATGTGCTGTGTGCGGCACTCCTTGGTCTGTGTGGAGTCGTGCCTGCGCCCTTATGGCTAGCCTGCTTCCAGCTAGGTCCTGCCCCACGTGGCAGGATGTGTGTGGCCTCCCCTGAGCCTGGGAGCAGTATCCTGGGTGTGCTCAGGGCCGGGCTGAGGCATGGGTGAGCCGGGCAGCTGCCCAGGGCGCCAACCGATGGGGGGGCGCCTGATGGCAGCTGTAAGGGGCGCGCGGCTTCCCTTACAGCTGCCATCAGGCGCCACGCGCCCAGCTTCCGCAGCGCCGGCCCCGCGGCGCCAGCCCAGCAGCGCCCTTCCCCCACGGCCGTGGGGCCCTGCACGGCCCGGCGCGCACGCCAGCAGCGCTGGCCGGGCCAGGCTGGGCAGCGCATGCACTGTGCACCCCGGGGGCGGGCCCCGGGCTGTGCGCCAGCGGCCATGGCCAGCCCGCGCATGCGCTGTGCGCCCCGGGCACGGGCTCGCGCACCCTGGGGGGGGGGCGGGCTCGCACTCCATGGGTGGGCCCGCACATGCACCATGCGCCAGGGGGCAGCGCTGTGCGCCCAGGCCTAGGGCGCCAAAAGGGCTCGGGCCGGCCCTGGGTGTGCTCAGGGGCTGCCTGCTGAGTCCACATGCATGGACCACAGCACGATATGCAGCCCGAGCATCCCACGCAACTCTCGCCCCCCGCTCCCTGTGCACCCACCTTCCCCGCCCTGTGTGTGTCACAAAGTCAGACCGCTCACCTGAAGATCCCTCCCAGGCGTCCGAGGAGGCCTGGGAGATGTCTTGGCTCACAGGAACCGGCTTGAGGGAGAGAGTCATGGTGCCCATCTCCTCCTCCTTTTCCTCCTCCTCCGGTGCGGCCGGCAGGCCCTGGCCGTCCTGCTCCTCCTCCGGGGAGACCTCCACAGATATGGGAACGCGACAGGGCTCAGCTTGGAGAGAGCTTGCTGGCACCTTCTCATATGACTGAATGTGCTCGGCATACTTCAAGGGGCAGTGCGAATCTCTGTCACGCACACAAGCACACTCTGCCTTTTACATTCACCTCCCAACCCAGCCCATATGTACGGTGGGTGTTGTTACTTTTCCTTCTTTCGAAGTGTGCTATTGTAGGTTTGTGACTGGTCTGTGCATTTCATACTTTTTATTTCTCTCTTATGCTTACATTTAATTGTTTGAGTAGTAAGTTCTAAAATGCCAAACCTGTCCTGGCTGGAGTAATGATTCCTAGGGTAATTTTTTTAAAAGATGCATCATATCTGGGTTTTTGGTTTCTCCTGGTGATGCACATCTTTACATTGCCTCGATATTGGTGCAGAACAGAATTCATGCCCTCAAATTTTTTCATTCCACATGCAGAACACTGGACAGGAGTCTCCTGGAATCAGGCTCGATCTCCTAGAGCCATGGTGTCCAATCTTTTTACACTCAAGATCACTTTTTAAATGTCAGGACACGCCAAGATCTACCCCATCCCTTCCCCAAGATCCCACTCCTTCCTTGAGGCCCTGCCCTCTCTGTTCCCCTTCTCTCCATCCCTTGCTATCCCCGGCCCTTATGCACTCTCAGGGTATGGCTACACTGCTGCTTTTTTTCTTTCCTTCTATTGGAAGAGATTGTTGCAACATTTGGACTATCTAGACTAGGCCAAATGTCAGAAAACCTTATTTTGGAATGAGGAATACAGGGGCTGCCAAAAGAGCGTGTTTCCCGGAAAAACTCCTGCAGTCTAGCCGTACCCTCACTGGGTTGAGACAGGAGGTGCAGGCTGTGAGGTGGGAATGAGGGATTTAGGTGTGGGAAAGAGCAGGGCCAGCCCACAACATTTTGGCACCTGAGATGGATGCTCAAATGACGCCCCCCATGTCCCGTCACTGCACCAGCAGCAGACACAATTTTCTACACTCTGGGTCCTAGTGGCACCCCCCCAGTCTGGCACTTGAGGCAGCCACCTCAGTTTGCCTCATGGTAAGGCCAGCCCTGGGAAAGAGAGGTGCAAGCTCTGGGTGGGAATTTGGAAGCAGGAGGATGTGGAGAAGGGGCTGCTGGCCAGAGGCATAGCAAAGGGGGGGCGGGCGGGGCAATTGCCCCCGGGCGCCACACTGGGGGGCAGCGGCCAGGGTGAGAGCGAGCGCACACTGCGCAGGCTCAGGTGGCGAGTTATATGGGCTCGTGGTGCCTGTGCTCCAGCAATATTCAGAGCCGGGGGCCCTGCTCCAGCAATATTTGGAGCTGGGTCTCTCCCCCGGCCCTACCTGGAGCGGGCCCAGGCCCCCATCTGCCAGCCCCCCTGTGCATCCCCCCCCTCCCCCGGACCATTCCTGCCGTGCGCAGCGTTCAGTCGGCTCCCCCTTGCCAGCATGTGCTGTCGGCTGCTGCTGCTGGTGTTTACAGGTGAGCAGGAGACGCCTGGATGTGACGTGACATCATGGCCCGGGACATTAAAACTGCTCGGCGCGGCGTTGTGCTGCACGGCCTAGCTCCCAGTTCAGAATCCGGGGACTTCTGGGGCACGAGTGGCGAGTTATATGGGCTCGTGGTGCCCATGCTCCAGCAATATTCAGAGCCGGGGGCCCTACTCCACCAATATGTGGAGCTGGGTCTCTCCGGCCCTGCTTGGAGTGGGCCCTGGCCCCCCCACGCGTCCTCCCACCCCAGCCCCAGAGTGTCTCTCCCTCGGCCCCAGACCTGGCCCCAGACCGGCCCTGCCATGCGCAACTTTCACTCAGCTCCCCCTTGCCGGCTGCTGCTGCCATGAGCAGTGTGATCAAACAGGTGGGCAGGGAGATGCCTGGGTGTGATGTGACGTCACGGCCCAGGACTTTAAAACTGCTCGGCACTGCGTTGCGCCGCGCAGCTGGGTTGCGGGTTCGGGGACTTCTGGGGCAGACTCCGGCCCCACAAAGTGGAAGGCAGAAGGTAGGGGAGGAAGAAAACTAGGGGAAGGACTAGGAGAGGAAGGGGCTTGTGCGGAGGGGGATGGGGGAGGGGGGAGAAAGGGGAAGGGGTGGAAGAGGAAGGGGCTTGTATGGAGGGGGAGGGAAGAGGGGGAAGAAAGGGGAAGGAACCAAAGGGACAGGGTAGAGGAGAGACAAATGCCAGGGGGCCAAGTGCAGACAATGAGGAAAAAGGCAGGAAGGGAGGTGTCAATAGGAGGGGGACAGGGTGATGCTGGGAGGGGAGAGGGTAAGGGCATTGGGGGCTGGAGGGGGAGGTGCTGGGAGAAGGCTTGAAAGAAGGGGTGGGCATGAGGAAGGCCGGGATGGAGCAAGTCATGTGTGAGGGCACAGGGGCATGAGGGGAACAGGGGCAGAGGGTGGTGAGGGGGTGGGCATCAGGGAAAAAGAGGGCAAAGGGGGCAGAGGCAGTGAGGGAAGGGGGAGGCACCAGGAGGGTGCAGGGGGGTTTGGTGGGGGCCAAACTAATCCCTGTTGGTAGGAGGATGGTGGGAAAAGCCCTTCGAGAGGGGTGACATGACACCTTTTACTTCTGGTCATGCGTCCATCTTGCCCCAAGCATGTTACTTCCAGAGGCGTGGCTAACAGGGGTCGGGGGCGTGGCTAATGGGGGCCAGGGGGCGTGGCTAATGGGGCACCACCAAAAATTATACAAACCTGCCGCCCATGTTCTGGGGCCCGAGCACAGACTCCGGCCCCGCAAAGTGGAAGGCAGAAGGTAGGGGAAGGTGAGGGAAGCGGGAAAACTAGGGGGAAGGGGTGGGAGAGGAAGGGGCTTGTGCGGAGCGGGAGGGGGAGGGAGAGGGAGAGGAAGGGACCAAGGGACAGCCTGGAGGAGAGACAAATGCCAGGGGGCCAAGTGGAGACAATGAGGAAAAGGGCAGGAGGGGAGGTGTCAGTGGGAGGGGGGACAGGGTGATGCTGGGAGAGGAGAGGGTAAGGGCATTGGGGTCTAGAGGGGGTAGGGGGAGGTGCTGGGAGAAGGCTTGAAAGAAGGGGTGGGCATGAGAAAGGTGGGGATGGAGCAAGTCGTGTGAGGGCACAGGGGCATGAGGGGAATGGGGGCAGAGAGTGGTGAGGGGGTGGGCATCAGGAAAAAAGGGGGCAGGGGCAGTGAGGGAAGGGGGAGGCACCATGAGGGTACAGGGCTAAGGGAAGGTGCAGGTGCCAGGGGATTCTGGGGGTGAAGCAGAAGGGCAGACACCTGCAGGGGAGGGACCAGCACCAGAGGAGAGAGGCAGGGCAGGTGTGTAGAGGGAGGTGTTAGAAGAGGGGATGAAGAGGGGTAGCTCACATGATCAGAGTGGGGCTACTGGAGGAGTGGGCACGGGGGAGAGAAGGGCTGGTGGAGGGGGGGCAGGTCGCAGGAGGGCTGAGGGCAGTGAGGAGGGCAGGAGTCAGGACAGCAGAGGAGGGTGAGGAGTTGGGGGGGCAGCAGGCACCAGGGGAGCTGATGGAACAAGGGGAGGAGACATGGCAGCAGAGAGAAAAGGTAAAGGTTTAAA
Organism: Pelochelys cantorii; assembly: GCA_032595735.1. Lineage (NCBI taxonomy): Eukaryota > Metazoa > Chordata > Testudines > Trionychidae > Pelochelys > Pelochelys cantorii. Next base: position 21,046,487 of record CM064344.1, read on the forward strand.
AATATTTATTAATAACTTGGGTGCCACAGTGGCACATCCAAACAAGCCACATGAACTCAGTACTGGTGCACAACACAAAATTCATTCTGCTCATGGAAGGAAACACTTAGGCTATGTCTACACTGGCGGTTTTTTGCCCAAGAACATCTTGAGCAAGGGTTCTTGTGCAAGAAGTCTTGCTCAAGAACACGTCCACACTGCCATGTGCGAGCTGTGCTTTTGCACAAGAGCATCCATGGCAGTGTGGACACTCTCTTGCCCAAGAAAGCTCTGATGGCTATTTTAGCCATAGGGGTTTCTTGTGCAAGAAATCCCTGATGAGCATCCACACTGCCCACAACCCTGTAGGGGGTGGAGGAAGATGCGGTACAAGTTCCCCTCAGCTGTGCACCAGGTTCGGGGCTGTGCCACATGGTGGCGGGGGGAGGGGCAAATTTTTCCTTTGCCCCCAGGTGCATAACACCCTCGCTACACCTCTGCTGCTGGCTCAGGTAGGGGGCTTCAGGCTGGAGAGTGTTGGGCTCAGGTGGAAGGTTGGGGTGCTGAGCAAGCCACAGGCTTGTGGGTGTGAGGGTGCAGGAGTTTGGGTTGGGTGTGTGAGGGGCTCAGGGCAGGGAGGTTGAGAGTATGATGGGCTCAGGACACAGATTTGCAGTGTGTGGATGGTGCAGGAGTGTTGTGGCAGAAGACTGAGGATGTGGGGGTGCAGGAGTTTGGGGATGTGAGAGGCTCAGGACAGGGGGTTCCAGTGTATGATAGGCTTAGATTTGGGGTCGGGGTGGGGGGTACAGGAGTGTTATGATTCTGTGGCCAGGTGAGAGCTTGGCCCCAACTGGGGGCTTGTTGGCCAGGCTTCATTTTTAAATAAAATATTATGTCCAACACAAAAGGTTTCAGCATTGTCTTTATTTATGAATGGGGCGGGGAATCTGTTTTGAGTCAGGGGTCATCACTGACCCACAGAAAAGTCAGTCGGGGCCACACAAGTGACATACAAAAACACAACCCCTTCAAACCCCTCAAGCCTCACTAATGTGGTCCCAACTGTGTTGGTGGGGGCAGGGGACAGGATGCTGGGGCAGGAGACAGGGTGTTTGTGGGTGCTGGGGCAAGGGACAGGGTGCCAGTGGGTGCTGGGGCAGGGTGCCAATGGGTGCTGGGGCAGGGGACAGGGTGCCAGTGTGTGCTGGGGCAGGGTGTCAATGGGTGCTGGGGCAGGGGACAGGGTACTTGTGGGGGTCTGGTCGGGGGATGGGACAGGAACCGGTACCTGGGGATCCTGCAGCTGTGAGCCAACGCCCAGGAAGTGTGCAGGCTGCTCCCCCATCCTCCAAACAGCGGCACGGTACCTCAAACTCTGGTCCGTCGCATGTCTCCTGCCTTCCTGCATGGGCGGTGCAGTCCTGGACTCCCATTCCCCCCCCCCCTTCCCCTGTGCGCAGGAAGGCAGCAGGGGAAGAAAGTCCCCAGTGCACAACAGATTGGCGTTTTAGGTATCACGCTGGCTGCTGGGGGGGGAGAAGAGCAGCCCGCACACTTCCAGGACCTGGCGCGCAGCTGCAGAACTCCCCCCGACCCCGCAGGAAGCCCGTGCTACCTCTGTTGTCCCTCGAGGTAGCATCAGCATGGCGTTCATCTTGAGGGTGGGAGGCAGCGAGGAGGGCCCCCAAAAAAGCCTCACGATTGACTGGTCAAGCCTCCAGGATCGACCAGTTGATCGTGATTGATAGGTTGGTGACCACAGACCTAGAGCCATGGTGTCCAACACGCTAGCCACTAGCCACATGTGGCTATGTGGCTGGTTGAGTGTGGCTAGTTGGCTTCAGAACTGGTTGAACACCACAGTCCTAGAGGTTCCTGCAGCCAAATTGGGAGATCTGCCACTAACCGTCCAGCAGTGCAGCTGGACTAAGGCAGACTCCCACCCCCACACACCCCGACCTGGCCCTGTGCTGCTGCTAAAAGCAGCTGGCATGTCCCTGAGGCCCTTGGGAGAGGTGGGGGAGGGGGTCTCCACATGCTGCCCTTGCCTGTAGACACCTCCCCTGCTGCTCCTAGGGAACGGGGAACTGTGGTCAATAGGAGCTCTGGAGGCAGCACCTGCAGATGAGGGGGGCAGCACGTGAAGCCTCCTGCTCCCTTCCCCCGCCCCACTGAGCCACTGCTGATCATTCCAGCTGCTTCCAGGAATGACACAGAGCCAGGGCAGTGGTGAGCCAGTCACCACCCAGGAGCCGCCTGAGGTAAGCAGAGCCCAGCCAGTGGCTGCATCCTGAACCCCTGCCCCAGCCCTAAGTCTCCCCTGCACCTAAACTCCCTCCCTGAGCCTGCACCCTGAACCACCTTCTGCATCCCAACCCTCTGCCCCAGGATCAACCCAGAACCCCTCCCACACTCCGAACACCTCGGCCCAAGACCAGAGCCTGCACTCCGACCCCTGCCCCAGCCTGGTGAAAGAGAGTGAGGGTGGGGGAGAGAGAGGGAATGGAGCGAGCAGGATGGGACCTCGTTGTGGGGGGAGGGAAGGGACATGGTCGCAGGGAAGGAGGCAGGGCAAGGGTGTTTGGGTTTGAGGTAGAGCCTGGACTGCACAAAAAGGGATTTTGTGCTTAAAACAGACCATATCTCTAGAGACAGCTTCTTTCTGCTGCTGATGGGGTCACTGTCTTGGGAAGACAAGAGTCCATTGTAGGCAGCAGCTTTGGAGGAGGCCATGGCTATAAGAGGCGGGGGAAGGCACCCACCTACACTCTCAGTTACCATGCATTAGAACCTGGCTAGGAAAGTGAAGACCCCTCTGCTGCTCTGCCATGCCTAGCGGGATGCCCTGGCTTTGCTCCTGCCCTGGGCATGGGTGCCATGCACACCACATGCTGCCAGCATTTCTCACACAGTCAGATTAGTGTATGGCTGTCTCTTGCCCACTGCCTCACTGCAGGGACTCATTAGCATTCATCCCAGGGCACGTGCTGCCAGCCCACGAGGAACTGGGTGGAGGGAAAGGAGTGTGCCCAAAGTTGTCCCAGCTCTAATTCACAGAATGAAAGGCACATTTCCCTGGGGATGGGGGTGAGCTTGGGGCAGCAGGGAATAGATGTGGCTGAGAAAACCCTACAGACTTCCGCTTGTGCTCATGGATGGCTCCTGTATGGGTGGCTAGGCTCCGCCCTTTCTCCCTGCTAACAACTCCAGTACATCACCTTTGGGGCCCAAGCTGCCACTGGCTTTAGCATCTGTGCCCTACCCACCCATGCACCCGCATCTCTTCGCCACTGCCAAGGAAGGGGAGGGGGATGAGGAAATAGGATATTCTGGAGGTGTAGCCTCCCCCCTCTTTGCTGTCCTTGGGGGTGGCTGACCCTATTCTGCTCCCCTCTGCATCGTGCCACAGAGAGTAGCATTAGGACACATCTGCCATAAGGGTTTGGGGTAGGCGAGGGGGAGGATGGGGTGAAACAGATTGACAAAGTTCATTAATTGAATGTTTAAAAGCAAGTTTGAATCACAAGTTTAACAGTTAGGGAGTGAATAGAGATTCCAGGGACTAGTTTGGGTTGGGGGGTGGGTGGGTACATAATGAGCAAGGTCAGTACCGTGACGCCCAAGCCCAGTGCACTTATTCCATGCCCTTTTACCATGTTACATCATGTACACGGTGGGAGTGATCCACACATATAGTGGACCCGCATCGCCCTGAATAGATAAGTTGTGCCCCATACATGGCTTGAGAAGAATGTGTTTCCAGCCGTGCTGCAGCCCCACCTCCTGGTGATACTGAGCCAGTATTTCCAGCCCCTCTTCCGCCAGGAGCAAACTGCCTAGTGGTGGCCAAGAGCAATGCTTTCACACCCTTGCAGGAGTGAGCCGGGCGATGGGCTCCGTAAGGGAGCCTTGTCATGTCCTCCTTGCTGTGACCTGGGGCCAGAGCAGGGGATCCCCCTAGTGGATCTACCTCTCTGCAGTTCAGATCAGCTGTGGTGCTCCTGAAGAAGATATCCCTCAGTCTCTCTTGCCCTCTAGCCTAGGACACAGCCCATCTCTTCCCTGATGTCTCTGCCAGAGGGGTGGCCCCAGGGGCTGTGTATTTAGCTTATCTGAGGTCCAAAGGCCCACAGATGTTGGTTATCATCCCTGTGTAAAAGTCAGGAAAGTAACTGAAATACTTCCAAGGATAATTTACCCTAGATTCTCAATTACAGAGGGACAATCTTCACTCCTTACAACATTTACTTTCCACAAACAGCTCCCTGTCTCTCTTCTCAGGAGTGATGTACCCAAATATTTGGATGCTACTAGCTAAATTGTATCAAATGGATCTCAAAACCACCATATTGTTTCAGGCCAATTTCACAAGCCAACTCCACAGGGAGGCCTCAGAGCTCAACTTCATTTACAAGTTTGAGTCCTATAACAGAGGTATGAATAAAGACATCGGCTGGATGGCTGGCTACATTCCACATCCTAATGACATAAAAGCCAAACAATGGGTACTTAAGAACAATTAGTATCTTCTCTATCAGCTTCATGCAGCATGGATACTCTAATTGACCATTCTTTTTCCTTTTTTTTTCTTTTCCCTTCTTGCCCCTCCCCCATCTGCTGTTTAGAAACTGGACTTTTAATAACTCTGAAGAAGTGGGTTGTGCCCATGAAAGCTCATGATACCGTCTACATGTTTTGTTAGTCTCTAAGGTGCTGCTAGACCATTTGTTGTTTTTTTAAGTTTTTCCAGTTACAGACTAACTTGGCTACCCGTCCTAAGCCTTTGTATCATTAAAATTATTCACCTAAATTTGGGTTACTGCTGTTTATCTACTATGTGTATCATATGATCTTTAAGCCAGACTTTATACTTTTGGATAATTTAAGCACTCTGCTCTGATGTAGGGGCGCTATTTCCATAATGGGTATACTATAGAATTCTAACAATAGCCTTAATACATTTTTTATTTCTCATGCTATGCATTGTGTCCAGTAGCCTCTGGTTTGGAGGGATTCTCTGGGCAGCCTGTGACCACTACGGATGTGACACAAGCCATCAAAAGACAGGAAACTCAGTGTTAAGGCCCCTAGTGTCCCCTGTCCATCCTTAGCCTCCAGTGACTCTGTCAACATCTCACACCAGTTTGAGCCAAGGGCACAGTGTGTACAGGAAGGCTATGTCTACACTGGAAAGGTTTGGGGAGGAAAGTGCAGTTGACATGCAAATGTCACCAAAACTGAAAGCTTCCCAAACCTGTTTTTCTGACACTCTTTATTAACATATCATAGAACCATAGACCTGGAAGAGACCTCAGAAGGTCATGAAGTCCAGCCCCCTGCTCTAGGCAGGACCAATCCCAACTAAATCAACCCAGCCAGGGCTTTGTCAAGCCGAGGCTTAAACACCTCGAGGGATGGAGACTCCACTACTTCTCTGGGTAACTGTCAAAGTCAGACACACAGGACTCACAGATTTGTCAGACCTCTCTGTTTATTAGCAAAGCCGCTCTGCTAATACACCCAGAAAATGGGAGTACCATACAAGGTTCAAACCCCTAGATTTATACAGTCAAAAGAAAGCCAAATTAACAAGATTAAAAGGTGGCAAAACTTCACATGATTAGTATGAGGCTAGTCAAGTATCTTCATTTCCATATCAAGCACACAGCAATCTCCTGTCCATATCTCTCTGGTTATCTCAATTACTTTCTGCCTAACACCTAGGCTGCGTCTAGACTGGCATGATTTTGCGCAAATACTTTTAACGGAAAAGTTTTTCCGTTAAAAGTATTTGCGCAAGAGAGCATCTATACTGGCATGTGCCTTTGCGCAAAAGATTTGCTTTTGCGCAAAAGCATCCATGCCCAGTGTAGACGCTCTCTTGTGCAAGAAAGCTCTGATGGCCATTTTAGCCATAGGGCTTTCTTGCGCAAGAAATTAACATTCCTGTCTACACTGGCCCTCTTGTGCAAGTATTCTTGCACAAGAGGGCTTATGCCTGAGCGGGAGCATCAAAGTATTTGCGCAAGAAGCACCGATTTTGTACATTACAATGTCAGTGTTCTTGCACAAATTCTTGCGGCCAGTGTAGACAGGCGGCAAGTTTTTGCGCAAAAGCGGCTGCTTTTGCGCAAAATCTTGCGAGTCTAGACGCACCCCTAATGTTTCCTTTTCCTGTTACCCCAGGCATACCTGGCTAGCACTCTGATCTGCATACCTACAAACAACATTAACGTAATTTCCTCTTTCCTGTTCAGAGACAAACAGTGTTCCTTCAGCTTATTCAATTATTACAGTATAATTCATCTTTCTCTTACAATATAATTCTTTCTACTTTCACAATCCCTCCTTTTGGTCAAACCATGCCTATGACCAACAATTACTGGGTTCCACACATTAACCGTTCTTTGTCTCTCTGTTCATCAGTGATATTTAAAATCATCAGATTAGCACTCTGGTTAGGGGTAGCTAGCTGTGTGACATGTCTTGCACAATTTTGGATACAACAGGAGATTAACTGAAAACATACAAAAACCATTAAGATCCCAAATAGGATAGTCAGGGCTCCCTGAAACAACCAGTTTCCTATACCAGAGAAATTGAACAAGTTACTTAGCCATTTCCACAGGGAACTTGGCTCTTCGTGGGGAAGGTATGCAATCTGTTCCAAGTGGCTAGCGCGATCTATTACATCATTGGTGTTGTCAGGTATATATACACAACATTCTTTTCCAATGAGAGCACAGGTCCCTCCTTTTGCTGCCAGCACTATATCCAATGCCTGACGGTTTTGGAGGGCCACCTGTCGGATCGCTCCTGTTTCTTTGGCCAGGGCCCTTAAACTTTCTCTGGTTTCATTTGCCATGATTTCAACTACTGCTTGTAACCTCAGGAGCCTTTTTGCATGATGTATTACTCCCCCAAATGGGATAAAGGAACCACCAATAGCCTTTTCCCAAGTTAAGGGGCTTATGTGATTCACATACCATTGGGCATCTGACAAGTCCCTCCTTTTTCGCCTAAAATTACAGAGGCGTTCTCGTGGGAAGGACTCTAACACTCGGAATTGTGGGAAGAGTTGGACGGGATAACAGATACCTGAACAGTTAACTGGTAACGCGGTATAGGCTTTTGTCCCGCAGACCCAATGATGCCCTATCAAAGCCGGGAAGGGTCGGTTGCACCCATTTGCCATATAGGTGTCTACAAAGGAGGAGTAATATCCCCTGAAGGGCACATGGTAATTCTCCTTACGGGGAGTGGTGTTATTTGCATGGCATTGAAAGATTGTACTGTTCTCAAGAGAATGGCTGTAGGGGGAGCATGAGAGTGATTTCCCTGTTTGATCCCAGGTTGAGAAAAAATTCATATCCCCATACCTGGTCCACCATTCCCCAATCTTGTTTGACTAATCCCATACACCATTGGTTACAATATGCTGGAGACAACTGCTCCTCCCCAGATTCAGCCCCGTCCCATTACACACCCAACACCAGTGACCTTTTCCCTCTACCACACCTATCCATTTAGATACATTTATTCCCACTGCTTCCCAAGTGTCATTACTGTTCCATGTCTTGTTAAACGGATGAGGTCCTCTGGTGAGGCCTGGGGAATTAAGTGGATTGCCAAAACAGGAACACCAGCTTGTGAGTGGGCTGGGATGTGGCTGCAGACCCAGCAATTAGAGATATTAAGGGTCTGAGCGATCCATACTTGCTGGTGGATAAAAGAATTGTCATTGTCATTGTGGATTCCCCAGACCTTAAGACACCAGTGGCCGAGGAACAGGCACCACCAGAGGCACATATTGAAGGCAAGACCCTTTTGGTTCTGACAACCTCAACTGAGGGAACCACAGTCATGGTTTTATGTCCACCAGGCAGCAGGCGCTAGGCTCACTACTGCTTCTTCCCGGGCCTTGCTTTTGGTCTTCGTCTGCTTCTGGCAACCCTTACGCGAAAGTAGGTTGTAAGGTATTGCAGGCTGTTCCTCTACGTCTTCTTCTGGAGTCAAAATTGACCCTGCGTGGTTCTGAGGCGATGATTGGTTCACTGGGGGTGGTGTCTTCTTACACTGCGAAGCATGTATCCACGCTGCGATGCCGGATAGCTTAACAGCCATCTGGGTATGAGCAGCACCTGATGCAGGCCCTTCCACTGGGGCTCCAAGACGTGTTTTTGATGGTGGTGTCGTACGTAGACCCAATCACCTGTCTCGAGGGCGTGGCAGGCGTCAGAGGTGGGTTCCATTGGTCAGGTGGCTCGAACCTGTGAATGGAAGTGGCATTAGTCCCTTGCAATACTGAAGGAGTGCACTGTGAGTCAAGTTCAGGTCTGAGACTGGAGTAATGGTAGCCATTGTTCGCATAGGGCGCCCCATGACAATTTCAAAAGGACTTAATTTATGTCTTTGGGATGGGGTGGATCGAATTTCTACAAGGGCCAATGGTAAGGCCGCTGACCAGCTTAACCCTGTAGAGTCACAAATTTTTGCAAGCTTATTTTTTAGCACAGCATTTCGTCTTTCAACTGCACCTGCGCTCTGTGGGTGGTAGGGGCAGTGCAACAGGTGCGTGACATGTAATATACGATCCAGGTGCTGAACAAGTTGTCTGGTAAAATGTGTACCCCGGTCACTGGGCAGAGTGGCAGCAATTCCTTTGGCAGGCATAATATGATTTAACAAACATTTGGCAACAGACAGTGAATCAGCTTTGCGACAAGGAAAGGCTTCAATCCAACCCCAAAATAAGCATACCATAACCAAAATGAATTCATATCGTTGACACTTAGGCAGGCGTTTGTACAAAATCAAGCTGCCAATGCAAGAACGGTGTTTGGGGCAGGCCCCGGAACCCTTGAGCTACCTTTACAGGTTTGCCAACATTGTAGCTTTGGCAAGTGGTACAGGCGGCACAGTGGCGGGCTGCAAAAGAGCTGAAATGTGGGGCCCACCATCCTGCCTTAGTTACAGCAGAGACCATCCCCTCCTTTCTGACATGCGAAACACCATGAAGCAGGGCGGCCAGAGATGGGTAGAGTGAAAAGGGGGCCACAAAGGCACCAGTACGCGAGCACCAAAGGGAATCGGGGTGTAGAGAGCAACCTTGGGTGACCCAGGAGTCTTTTTCTGCCTCTGGGGCAGAGTCTTGGAGCAGGGTGAGATCAGTAAGGGACGGCGGTGGTACAGAAAGAGAAAGGGAACCGAGAAACGCATCTGGGGAAGGTTCTATGGCAGCAGCATGTTTAGCAGTGGCATCAGCAAATGCATTACCCTTAGCAATATCAGTATCTGCTGTCGAGTGGCCAGGGCACTTAACAATAGCTAAGGTAGATGGGAGTAAAAATGCATACAGGAGAGCAGCAATGTAGGGGCCATTCTTGATAGGGGTACCAGCAGAGGTAAGGAAACCCCGAGATTGCCAGAGGGAGCCAAAGTCACGTACAACCCCAAAAGCATATCGGGAATCGGTGTAAATGGTGGCGGAGCATCCCTCAGCCAGGAAGCAAGCGCGGGTTAGGGCAACTAGTTCAGCAACTTGTGCTGAGGTCACAGAAGGTAACGGTGCAGCTTCTAGGTTTCAGAGAGTGATACCACAGCGTATCCTGCAAGGAGACGACCTTGGTTGTCTCGAGAACAGGAACCATCAGTGAATAACACAAGGTCGGAGTTAGGGAGAGGGACATCAGAAAGGTCGGGGCGCGGGACGGTGACAGCAGAGACAGTCACAAGGCAGTCGTGGGGTTCACCGTCATCGGACAGAGGAAGGAGAGTGGCAGGGTTCAACTGAGAACAGCGCTTTATGGTGATATGCAAAGCCGAAAGCAGTAAAAGTTCGTACCTAGTGAGGCGGGTGGAGGAAAGGTGAGCTGTATTACGTTGTAGCAGGAGAGTTTCTACAGAGTGAGGGATCATGAGAGAAAGAGGAGAGTGGAGGACAAGGGACTCAGACGTTTCGACTAGGCGTGCCACGGCAGCCACAGCACGCAGGCAGGGGGGTAAACCCTGGGCAACAGGATCCAAGGTGGCAGAGAAATAAGCCACTGGACGATTTTTGTCACCATGCTCCTGAGTAAGAACCCCAAGTGCACAACCAGATTGCTCGTGGCAGAAAAGGGTAAAAGACTTATAGTAGTTAGGTAACCCTAAGGCGGGGGCAGAAGCTAAACTCTGTTTGAGAGAAATAAAAGCAGAGTCAGCCTCTGGGGGCCACGGCATGGGGTCAGGTACAGAGAACCGAGTGAGTTCCTGGAGCAGTTTAGCAAGAGAAGCATATTGGGGAATCCATTGTCTGCAAAAACCAGCCATGCCCAAAAATTTTCTGACCTGGCGTGGAGAGCGAGGTCGGGGAAAGCTAAGGATGGCTTGGACGTGGGTGGGAGAAAGCGTACGGGAACCCTGGGAGAGAAGAAAACCAAGGTATGTGACGGAGGCGTGGCAGAGCTGTAGCTTAGAGCGAGAAGCCTTGTGGCCTTTGTTTGTTAGGGCAGTGAGAAGCACTAAAGAGTCAGTTTCTGAGGCAGATAATGAAGGGGAACAGAGGAGTAGGTCATCTACATATTGGACCAGTGTGGACCCTGACGGGAAAACCAGGTCTGCGAGGTCTCTGGCTAATGCGTGGGAAAAGTAAGATGGGCTTTCTGTATACCCCTGGGGAAGCGTGGTCCATGTGTACTGCTGCCCCTTGTAAGAAAAGGCAAAAAGATATTGGGACTTAGGGTGAACAGGGACAGAAAAGAAAGCAGAGCACAAATCCACAACAGTAAAATGAGTTGCATCTGGCGGGATAGAAGCCAGAATCGTAGCTGGGTTAGGGACTACAGGAAAGGTGGGCATGACAATGCAGTTAATGGCTCGAAGATCCTGAACAAACCGCCATGATTTACCATCAGCTTTTCGAACTGGGAGGATAGGGGTGTTACAGAGGTTGGAACAGGGGACAATAATGCCTTGTTCCTGCAGTGCGGTCATGACCGGAGCAATGCCAGCCTCTGCTTCAGGATTTAGAGGGTACTGGGACAGGCGAGGCAGGGGTTTGGAGTCATCAATGGTAATGCGAACGGGGTCAGTATTTAAACGGCCCACTTCAGATGGGTGTGATGGCCATAGAGAGGACCGGACCTGCGAAATTAGATGTTCAAGGGACGGGACCAATGGGTAACAGGGAATTGGAGTGGAAAGGGAAGTTTCAGACAGCAGGGAGGCTGCAGAATCACACAGGGAGGACTGGGGAATTTGTAGGTAGACACCATCCGGGGAGCAGTAGATGGTACAGCCAAGTTTACATAACAGATCCCGACCCAAAAGGTTTACTGGAGTGGAGTCAGAGAGAAGGAATGCATGATCCGCGGAAAGGGGACCAACTTGAACTGGTAGAGGTTTTGAAAGGGGATAAGGGGTTGGGATTCCCGTAATGCCCACAGCGGACACGGTTTTTCCAGAGCGGGGAACCGCAGGCAGGTCGGTGGTACAGACGGTAGAGAGTGAAGCTCCTGTATCAATGAGGAAAGGGAGAGAAAGATCATTGATAGTCAGGACACATTCACCAGCGGTTGAGAGAGGTAGTAAGGGAGCTAAAATTTCCTGAGGTTCCCTGGCATCCCGTCATTGTTGCGGCGCAAAGTAAGGCTGGGGACCATCCAGCAGGGTCGGCAGAGAGTCTAGCTGATTGCCTGCAAGGTTATTAGGTCAGCGCAGACACTCATTCTTCCAGTGTCAGGGCTGCTTATAGTAATTACAAACACCTCCAAAACCCGAAAATCCAGTTCCACAACCTCCCCCACGACCACGTCCCCGTCCTTTGTACCCTCCCCGTTCCCGGTACTGTCTGCCCTGCCCTGCCCTGAATAATGCTGTATTTGCAGAGCCATTAACTTTTGTGAGGACTGCTCCTTTTTCCCTTTTAGAGTGCGGTGGCAATGGTCTGCCACTGCTTGCAATTTGTCCATGGTTTCGGTCTCCCATCCAACACTTATTCGCTTTAACATACTGCTAATAGCAGGGAGGAGACCATCAACAAATGCATGCGCCAGGGCCCCCTGTCCATTTTCATCGGGCTGTTGTATTCCCGAATGTTGTAAGAAAACGTCAGTCAACCGAGTCCGATAATCTCCCGGACTTTCCCCTTGCCTTTGTTTACAACAGCGTATGGCTGCCCAGTTCAGTTTAGGGGACCACACTCGGGGAATGGCTCCGTGTAGGCGTCTCCAAATATCCCTACACTGGTCTCTATACGTAGTGTCTGGGCCAGTATCTTTCATGGTCGAATGGCGTGCCTCAGCTGGCCAATTTGCTGCAGTCAGCCACTTTTCATACTGGCTGGTAGAGACTAACAGTTTATACACCTGAAGGAGGTCTGCCTCAGAGGGTTCATAGGTTTCACAGACCAGCAAAAATTCCTCTGCAAATTTAATAGGATTTTCCTGTGGCTTAGGAAAACCTTTAATTACTGACAAAAGTTCTGTACGAGTCCAGGGTTTATGACTCCAAGTGGGGCCACCCCCTTCTGTCTTAAGGACCCGCAAGGTTGCCAGAACAGGTTTGCCAGGGTCCCTTTCCCATCTTCCATCAGGGGTTTTTCTCCAGGAAGCGGAGGGAAGAGGGCGAGAGGATGACGGTGAGATAATTAAATTGGGAGTATCGAAAGAGGAATCAGGGGAATCTTTGTGGTTCAAACGTGGAGGGGTTCTTTGTGGGGCTGGGGGACCTTGAACACTCTGCAGGGCTGCGAGGCCAATGAGGGTATTTTCTTTATCCTCGTCATCAGAAATTACCGAAGGCCTTTCTTCCTCTTTTTCCTCACTGGGACGGGAGTACGGAGGGGGTCGGGTTCAATCCAGAACTGGGTAAAGGGGAGCGCTCGGGCTGGTGGTGGGAGAGGCTGCATCCAATAGGGCCTTTAATTTATCATTAGAATTTTTAAGGGAGGCGAGCTTCGATTCGGTCCATCTACGATTTGCCTCTTCCCACCACTTCATGAAGCAATCTACCTCTCCTCTAGCCAATTTAGTTTTGGGGAGGCCAAGTTTGTCTTTTAAGACGTCCACTCGGTCTTTGTCCCAAGATCCTAACAGTGGCCACTGTGATTTGGGATCCCCCAGAGTCAATCTAGACCATTTTTCCAGAAATTTACAGGAGTCCAGACCCTTTCTAAAATACATAAAATGAGCCGGGGTCCCTTTAGGGAACTGCCCCCACTTAGACATCTGGTTACCCATACAGGAGGACTTCACACACCAATCACATAAGGAGGAAATTCGGGTTTGTCAGAGCGGTGCCCGGTGCAACACACAAAAGAAGCCCACGGGCTACTGCTTCAATCGCCCTTGCGTTCACTCCAAGGATTTTATCCAAGGTGCGGTGCGGCTGCGATTGTGCAGATTCCAGTCACACAGACCGCGGGGACAGGAGCCCCTTGGTCGGCCAGTCCCCGGACAGGGACGGCTCCCAGACTCACTTACACCACAGGGAAGACGGATAGACACAGAGATAAGACAGTCCTCAGTCCGGACAAAACATAGAAATAATTATCTGACCAGAGTCCTGATGTTAGATCCCGGGATCCCTACCAGAACAGAACGGGAACCAACAGGTTCGATGGCGTAGACTTCGCTGTGGTTGTGCACCTTTCCGTTCTGGCCGAGGACTGCTCGGGCCAAATGCCCAGTTGCCGGCTGCCACAGTTGTCCTGCAAGATGGTCAGGGACAACACAGCCTCAGCGAAGATGGTTGCCATCTCAGCGGAACCTCCAAATTGTCAAAGTCAGACACACAGAACTCACAGATTTGTCAGACCGCTCTGTTTATTAGCAAAGCCGCTCTGCTAATACACCCAGAAAATGTGAGTACCATACAGGGTTCAAACCCCTAGATTTATACAGTCAAAAGAAAGCCAAATTAACAAGATTAAAAGGTGGCAAAACTTCACATGATTAGTATGAGGCTAGTCAAGTATCTTCATTTCCATATCAAGCACACAGCAATCTCCTGTACATATCTCCCTGGTTATCTCAATTACTTTCTGCCTAACACCTAGGCTGTGTCTAGACTGGCCACTTTTTCCGCAAAAGCAGCCGCTTTTGTGCAAAAACTTGCCAGCTGTCTACACTGGCCGCTTGATTTTCCGCAAAAACACTGATGTTCTAATGTAAGATATAAGTGCTTTTTCCGGAAAAGCTTTGACACTCCCATTCGGGCAAAAGTCCTTTTTGTGAAAAACAGTTGCGCAAAAGGGCCAGTGTAGACAGCTAGCTAAGACGGAAAAAAGCGGTTTGGACGTTGGGAGACCCTGTAGGAGCCCCGGAGTTCCTGGTAACCCGAGCTCTTAAAGCAGACGCAGGCTGCTGAGTGCATGTGGCAGGAGCGTGCCTCAGACCTCTGGCCTGAGGTCTGCCATGGTGCCCCTGCTGTGCCCAGCAGCCACATCACAGCCAGCATGGCAGCTCCAGGCGCTCAGCCACCTGCACCCCCAGCGCAGGAGGCCCCCAGGGGCCGCAAACGACGGGCCCCATCCTGGTCCTCGGGGGAGCTGGACAGCCTGCTTGACCTCTGGCAGGAGGAGGAGGCCCTCCACGAGACCCACTCGCGGCGCCGCAACGCGGACATCTTCACCCGCATGGCCCAGGCGGTCGCCCAGCAAGGCCATCCAGCCCGGACCCTCAAACAAGTCCGGGAGAAAGTCAAGGAGCTGCGCCTGGGCTACGTGCGGACCAGCGAGGGCCAGGGGGCAGGAGCAGACACCTGCCCCCATTACGACCAGCTCCACGCCATCCTGGGCCAGCCAGCCCCGCAAGCCCCAGACGTGCCCGTGGACAGCAGTGTGCACCCCCTCATCACCAGGACCACCGAGGTGGGGGAAGGAGACGACAGCAGTGCATCGGAGGATGAGGCCAGCATTGCCACCCAGCAGGCCCCCTCCAGCAGCCCTGACGTCTCCCGCGCATCCGCCAAGGCCGGGGAAGGATCCACCGGTGAGTCTTGCACTTTGCACTCACAAGGGCAGGGGGCAGGGGGGAGAGCCAGGCACCCAGAGGGGGGAGGGGGAGAGCATGTCACATGAGCTGCACACTGTATAGCGTTAGGCAGCAAGCAGCACGTGCAACCACGTGCAGCCTGGTGACCGAGCGGCATGTGGCCGCGGCAGGCAGCTGCAGGGCACGCCTGGGACCGTGCTGCTCACACACATTCGGCGGGACCAGGGGGAAGGGTGGATGCTGGCTGGAACCAGCCAGGGCCCCAGGGACTCAGGCCAGAGCCCGCACCTCCGCAAGGGTGCAGCACGGAGAAAGGCACACTGTCCCATGCCTGGCTGTGAGGCACAGCCAGCTACTCCTGGGTAAACCGCAGCATCACAGCCCTGTGAACATGGCCCCCACTGAGCCCCTCGCCTGCTCCCGGTGCCTTGGCTGGCTCCCCGAGGGAAGTCCCCACTGCGGCCACACATGTCCCTGGGCTACGTGTGTGAGGGATAGTGGGAGGGAGAAGGAGGGGAAGCGCTCAGGCCGCCCTTAGGGCCGCCTGAGTTTTGCTGCAAGGATGGGACAGCCCCCCCCAGTCACTCTCCTGGTTCCGTCCAGGAAATATCCCACGCAATGGGGATCTGAGAGCCCAGACCACCTCTGCCAGATGTGCTCCCAGGCACTGTGTGGGGATGCATCTCGCTCCCTGTCAAACACCAGTGATTAGCCCAAAGCCTCACAGCCTCCACTGGCAGGGAGTTCCACAGGTTAACGCAACACAAGCGCCCTCCCGCCCTTCACGGGGCCAGGACACAAACCGGTGGTTACAATACATGGAGGAGGACCCTACTCCAGGGGCGGTCCTCCTTGCAAACATACAACATGGGGGGCAGGGGAGGAACCGAGTGGGCCCAAGCCACACTACTGATGTGTTGCCTGGGCTCAGGGGTGGAGGGCATGAGGTGTGGGGACAGTGGCCGGCCTGCCTGACTGACCCATCCTTTCTTCTCTTCCCTGCAGCAGGACCACGCACAAGCCGGGGACCCTCCAGTCCGGCAGCAGCGGCACCCCCAGCTGCCCAACCACGCGGGCACAGGCTCTGCCACCGAGACCAGCTCCTTCGCTGGCATGTGCAGGCCGTCGAGTGCATCGAGGCATCGATTCGCCAACGCGTCGAGAGGGGCCTGCAGTGGCACCAGGAGGCCTGGGCCACCTTCCAGGCCCAGTGCACGCAGATGGCTGACTCCATCGCCACCCTCACTGCCCACATAGCCCATGCCATTCACTATGGCATGGCCTTACCCCATGCCCCCGCCATCCCTCCCCTAGCACTGCCCATGCCCCTCCTGCCCCTGCAATGCCTCCTCCTGCAATGCCCCCTCCTGCCCCTGCAATGCCCCCTCCTGCAATGCCCCCTCCTGCCGCCCCTGCAATGCCTCCTCCTGCCGCCCCTGCAATAGCCCCTCCTGCCCACCTCCCCGTGCAGCCTGCCCCGATGCGGCCTGCCCCGCATGTCCAGGTCTGCCCCCGCAGGAGCACTCACAGGGGCCACCCCTCCCAGGAGTAGCTCCTCCCCCTCCCAGTTGAAGATCTCCTCCCCCTCCCCCTCCCCCTCCCCTTCCCCCTTGTAAATAAAAACATACATTTTTCAGATGAAAACAAAACTGTGTTGGTTATTGTGTTACTTGAGGTAACTGTAATAAATGATTTGAGATGCCAATTAGCCAACTAAATTTAAGAGGATTACAAAATGCGGACACCAAATTCTGTATCTATCACCGGTCGTTCCTTTAAGTGGTCATTGGTTTGTGGCGCATAAATAAATACTGACACTTTTAAGTAAAATTTAAACCACAACTATATTAACATAGATAACAAAGAACATAAGAACATAAGAATGGCCGTACTGGGTCAGACTAAAGGTCCATCTAGCCCAGTATCCTGTCTGCCGACAGTGGCCAGCACCAGGTGCCCCAGAGAGGGTGGACCGAAGACAATGATCAAGCGATTTGTCTCCTGCCATCCCTCTCCAGCCTCTGACAAACAGAGGCCAAGGACACCATTTTATCCCCTGGCTAATAGCCTTTTATGGACCTAACTTCCATGAAATTATCTAGCTTCTCTTTAAACTCTGTTATAGTCCTAGCCTTCACAGCCTCCTCTGGCAAGGAGTTCCACAGGCTGACTACATGCTGTGTGAAGAAGAACTTTCTTTTATTAGTTTTAAACCTGCTACCCATTAATTTCATTTGGTGTCCTCTAGTTCTTCTATTTAGGGAACTAATAAATAACTTTTCTTTATCGGCCCTCTCCACACCACACACCTTTCAACAAGCAAGAAAGGTTAAAAAACGCACACAAAAGAATATGTACATAGTCTAGACGCAGGGGACGATTGTAGTGTTGCTGGCAACCTCAATCCTTTGGTCCTTCCGGGCCTCGGGAGAGGAACAGCCAGGAGATCCCTTGATGGAAGATGACGGCGAAGCTGGCACCCTCAATCCTTTGGTCCTTCCGGGCCTTGGGAGAGGAACAGCCAGGAGATCCCTTGATGGAAGACGACGGCAAAGCTGGCAACCTCAATCCTTTGGTCCTTCCGGGCCTCGGGAGAGGAAGAGCCAGGAGATCCCTCGAAGATGACTGGAATCGGGTACGCTGACTTGAGCCTTCTACACGAACCACGAATCCGCTTCCTGTTCTTCGGGACAGCTTGGACAGGCGATGGTGGCCTAAACCCTAGCCTAAACTAAAAAGAAAAAACCCTAGCTACGTCCGACGCACCCGACGAACATTCACGATGACGGCCAATGTGCTTGGAACCGACGCTTTACAATGGGGGGAGGTAAGGGGAGGGGAGGGGGAAGGAGAGGGGATGGGAGGGAGTCGTATGGGGAGACCGAGGCAACCCTACTATGGGGCTTGTCCATGTCCGTCAGGGCCTCTCTGATGTGCACCCCATCCTGGTGTGCCTGGCGGATGGCAGCTGTGTGGGGCTGTTCAAACGTCTGTGCCTCGGCTGCCATCCATGCAGGGAGGAAGGCCTCCCCACTCCGCTCCACAATGTTGTGGAGCACGCAGCACGCAGCCAGTACCTCTGTTGCATTCTGCTCACCCATCTCGAGACGGGTGAGCAAACAATGGAAGTGGGCTTTTAAGCGGCCAAAGGCGAGCTCCACCTGATTTCGGGCCTGGTTGAGGCGGTCGTTGAACCGGGCCCGGTTCTGGTCTGGCCGCCCCGTGTAGGGCCGCATTAGCCAGGGCAGCAGGGGGTAGGCCGCGTCCCCGACGACGCAGAAGGGCATAGGCACATCCCCGACAGTCAACTCCCGCCGGGGGAAGTAGATGCCCGCATCCAGCCTGCAAAACAGTCCGGAGTTGCGGAGGATGTGGGCGTCATGTGCCCTGCCGGACCAGCCCGCGTAGACATCCAGGAAGCGGCCTCGGTGGTCCACGAGGGCCTGGAGAACAATAGAGCAGTACCCCTTCCTGTTCATGAAATGGGCTGCTCGATGCTCCGGGGCCTGGACGGGGATGTGGGTTGCATCCAGGGCTCCCCCACAGTTGGGGAACCCGAGGGCAGCGAAGCCGGCCAGCATAGCGTCCACGTCGCGCAGGTGGATCACTCTCGGTAGCAGGACATCATTGATGGCATGGACGACCTGCAGAAGGGTGCAGAGAAACACAAGGGAACACATCACATAAGGCAGGGGTGAGTGTGTGCTCCCTTGGACCCCCCCCCGTGATTCCCTCTGTCCTCATGCACGCGCACACGCACACGCACACACACACACCAGGGCTCCCTCGCCCCATGGCCCCCCCCCCCCCCCCACACCAGCAGGCCTGTGCAAGGGAGGGACGGCCCAAACCTCTGGGTGACCCAGCCTGGAGTCTTGGCTGCCCCTGGGCATGGAGTGCAGCACTCTCCCCCGACCCCACTCCCCACTCCATGACGATCACACCGACGGTGGATCTTCCCACCCCGAATTGCTGTGCCACCCGAGCGGTAGCTGTCCGGGGTGGCCAGCTTCCATAGCGCGATGGCGACCCTCTTGTTCACAGGGATGGGTGCACGCAGCTGGGTGGTGGCTCTCTGGAGTGCGGGGGTGAGCCAGGCACACAGCTCCAGGAACGTCCGCTTTCACATGCGGAAATTCCGGAGCCATTACTGGTCGTCCCATTGCCCAAGGACCAGCCGGTCCCACCAGTCTGTACTGGTGTCCAGTCTCCAGAGTGGCCTCTCCATGGTGGGGTGGGGATGCCACAGGGACTCCATGGCCTCCCTGGTGAGGGAGTCCAAGGTGATCTGCGCCTCCTGGTCCTGGAACACGAGGGCACCAGCCTGGAGCACCAGCTGCAGGCACTCGAAAATGGCCGACAGGGGCCAGAGCAGGCACATGGCCACCCCTGGTTGCATGGCAGACAAAGCAAGGCACAAGAAACCAAAACCAGGAAAAAGCACTAGGGGGCAAAAGGGTGGTGTCCAAAAGGCAGAGGGAAACCACCAAACCTGCTATGGCTGTCAGTCCCTGCCAGAGGTCCTAACGCACGGAGCAGGAGACAAACGGCTGTCCGGTGAGACCCCTTTAAGCACGTGTCTGAACGGAGCTCCAGCCCCGCCCCCAGAAAGGGCTGGCGCCCTTTTGCCCTCTTCAAAATGGTTCCGGGCTTCTGCTTTTGCACAAAAGCGCGCCGCCAATCTAGAAGCACT
This sequence comes from Pelochelys cantorii, assembly GCA_032595735.1. Taxonomy (NCBI): domain Eukaryota; kingdom Metazoa; phylum Chordata; order Testudines; family Trionychidae; genus Pelochelys; species Pelochelys cantorii. Next base: position 21,066,137 of record CM064344.1, read on the forward strand.
TTTGCGCAAAAGCACATCGTTCTAATGATAACTCCGGGATCAATCTAGACGCTCTTTTGCGGAAATACTTTTAACGGAAAACCTTTTCCGTTAAAAGTATTTCTGGAAAATCATGCCAGTCTAGACGTAGCCCTAATGTTTTCTTTTCCTGTTACCCCAGGCATACCTGGCTAGCACTCTGATCTGCATACCTACAAACAACATTAACAACATTAACATAATTTCCTCCTTCCTGTTCAGAGACAAAAAGTGTTCCTTCAACTTATTCAATTATTACAGTATAATTCATCTTCCTCTTACAATATAATTCTTTCTACTTTCACATAACCCATTCCAGTGCTTCACCACTCTCCTAGTGAAATAGTTTTTCCTAATATCCAACCTGGACCTCTCCCACCACAACTTGAGACCATAGCTCCTTGTTCTGCCATCCGTCACTACTGAGAACAGCCTTTCTCCATCCTCTTTGGAACCTCCCTTCAGGAAGTTGAAGGCTGCTATCAAATCCCCCCTCACTCTTCGCTTCTGCAGACTAAACAGACCCAACACCCTCAGCCTCTCCTCATAGGTCGTATGCTCCAGTCCCCTAATCATTTTGGTTGCCCTCTGCTGGACCCTCTCCAATGCGTCCACATCCCTTTTGTAGTGGGGGGCCCAGAACTGGACACAGTACTCCAGATGTGGCCTCACCAGAGCCGAATAAAGGGGAATAATAACTTCTCTGGATCTGCTGGCAATGCTCCTCTTAATGCAACCTAATATGCCATTAGCCTTCTTGGCTACAAGGGCACACTGTTGACTCATATCCAGCTTCTCATCCTCTCCCCCATCATGGCCACATTGTTACCTCACCTCTCCCCCATCATGGACAGAAAGAGCAAAGCATGTGGGTACGCATCCCACAGTGCCTGGCATCACCTTCTGTCTCACTTCTGCGCAACATAGTGCTAGGCATTTTGGGAAAATGAAAAATGTCCCATCAACCACCTCTTTGCTTCCCAGTCTCCCAGGGCTTCTGGCTCACGTTCTCACCACTGGAATGACAGTCCTTGCTGCAAGCTCCAGCAGCTGCTGTAAGTAATCATGGGTCCCGCACTTCTTTCAATGCGCTTAGGACATCACGCATTGCTGCAGAGCTACTTATGCAATAAATGGCAGAGAATGAAGCCTTGGATGCAAATGACAATGTGAGTGACAGGGACAGCAGCGAAGTGACTTTGCTCTGTGTTAGAGCTGCTGTGCACAGTAGAGTGTTGCTTTTGGGCTGGGGAAACCAGCACTGAGTGGTGGGATCACATTGTCATGTGGGTGTGGGATGAAGATCAGGGGCTACAGAACTTTTGGCTGCATAAAGCAACATTCCTGGAGCTGTGCGCTGAGCTGGCCCCTGCGCTGCAGCACAGAGACACCCAAATGAGAACTGCTCTCGGGGTAGAGAAGTGTGTGGCCATTGCTGTGTGCAAGCTGACAGTTGCAAATCAGCTCTTCAAAATTAAACTAGATGGGTTTATGAAGGGGATGGTTTGACAAGATAACATGGTCTTGGTAACTAATTGACTAGTCATTATCAGTGGTAAATAGGTCAATGGAGGGATGATAGGGGTTACTATAAAGAACTTTCTGGGTGTCTGGCTGGGGAGTCTTGCCCACATGCTCAGGGTTTAGCTGATCGCCATATTTGGGGTCGGGAAGGAATTTTCCTCCAGGGTAGATTGGCAGAGGCCCTGGAGGTTTTTCGCCTTCCTCTGTAGCATGGGGTACAGATCACAGCTGGAGGATTCTCAGCATCTTGGGGTCTTCAAACTATCTGAGGGCTTCAATATCTGAGATATAGGGGTGAGGATTATTCTAGGAGTGGGTGGGTGAGATTATGCGGCCTGCATTGTGCAGGGGGTCAGACTAGATGATCATAATGGTCCCTTCTGACCTTAAAGTCTATGAGTCTATGAGTCTATGAGGGAGGGGCAGGGCAATAAATTGCATTTTGCTTAACAGGACTGTGATGCTGGGGAATGCAGATGACATCGTGGCTGGCTTTGCTGAAATGGGGTTTCCTAACTGTGGCGGGGCAATCGATGATGCACACATGCCCATTATAGTGCCACCCCATCTTGCCTCAGAGTACCTCAGTCATAAGGGGGCACGTCTCCATGGTGCTTTAGGCACTTGTGGCTCACCGTGGGCATTTCACAGACATCAGTGTGGGGTGCTCTGGAAAGGTGCATGATGCATCTTCAGGAGCAGTGGCCTGTTCACAAAGCTGCATTCTGGGACTTTTTTCCCAGAGCAGAACATTTTTGTGGGAGATGTGGAAATGCCCATAGTGATCCTATGTGACATGACCCACCCCTTGCAGCCCTGGCTCGTGAAGCCTTACAAGAGGCACAAGAACAGCAGTAAGGCGCAGTTCAACAACAGGCTAAGCTGCTGCTGAATGGTTGTTGAATGTGCCTTTGGGAAATTGAAAAGGAGATGGAGGTGTCTCGGTGGCAGGCTGGACCTTTCAGAGGATCATATATTCAAGATGGAGACCGCATGCTGTCGCTTACACAACTGGTGTGGGAGGAAGGATGAACCAGTGGGTGAAATAATGAGACACAGCTCCTGGACCAGTTTGACCAGCCAGACACTCATTCTGTCAGAGGAGCCCATAGGCTGGCCATCAATATCAGGGAGAATGTGAGGAACCTCTGGGACAATGAGGGGCCTGAGATTTCTGTGTGTTGAGGTTGCTTCCCTGCTACCTCCCACTGCTCATCCTGGGTGAGCATGAAGCCAAGGCTCCCACAGAGACAGAGCGATTGGTGTGAGCTGTGTCACACAAAATAAACTCATAGAAACTTGTATCATATTTGTCTTTATTGATGTCTTTCAATCAGGATACTTGGTGGTAAGACTTATTGGAAAACCTCACAATGTGTTAATATCCAGCTGTCAAAATCATAGCAGCTTTGACAGGGAGTAGAGTGTGCTGGGAAAAAAACATTGCTTGATTGTGAAAATGAGTGTGTGGGTGTAGCGGGAGAGTTGCTGGATAAAGAATATTGATTCTAGCAGCACACACTGAGGGCTGGCTTGGGAAAGGGTCATACCAAGGGGGTGGGGCAAAGGCAGCCCTGCCATAGAATCTCCATGACAAAATTAGTACGTACATCAGGGGAATCTGCAACACCATTTCCTGGGAAGAGTCTATTGCTATCCGTGTGTGCATCGATGCTGTGTTTGGCCATAGTGAAATATGCGAACTGCGACTTCTCTTCCCCAACTGCATAGACCACCCCCCATGGCCGCCAATGGTTCCCCACCGCTCAGCCCTCAACCCCACACCCTGCACAGCACCTGCTCACCAGGGCACCACTTCCATCCCAGCCCCGCATGGCCGCCACTCGCTCAGCCCCCACCCCCACTTGCCTGCACAGCAACGTACCTTCCATTGCTTCCACTTGCAGCGTCTCTTCAATGATGCGTTGCTGAGCATCCTCACATATATCGTTTGAGAACAATTCCTCACTGCCAGGCATACATTTCGCCACCAGATTCACCCTCACCTCCTGGCCTTCTTCAGTCTCATGTGTCTGTTGTGTATCCAGGACAAGTATTTCTGGCCCTTTTCTCTTCTGAGAACTATTCACAGTGTCCTTGGCTTTGGTTGTAGGGTCGCCACCCAGAATGCCCTCCAGTTCTTTATAAAATGGCTGTTTGCCTCCTTTAAATTTAGTAGGCTTGCCGGAGGTCAATAAACTCAACAAAAAAACCCTGCCTCATTCATGATTGTTGACGACATACAGACAAAAGTCCCTTGCAGAGGTGGAAAGTTTCTGTCATGAAAAACAGCCACAGGTTGCAACATCTATCGCACTGCAATGTGGACCCTCAGAGGATTTTGTTTGTCCAAAAGCAGGTTTTCTCAACAGAACATGCCAGCGTTGACAAAGCCTTTCATTCTGCTCCCCGTTGTCCGCCCCTTCCACACACAGCCAGTGCCAGTGGTTCCCAATCGCCGGTCCATGACCAGCGCTGGCCCACAAACCACTGACTGTTGGGCCGCGGCGGCTCGGGGGGCAGGGGCAGGGATACGCAACGCAGCACCACCCCTCCCGCCGTGGCTGTTGGTAGAAGCGTGTCCTGCCCTGCCTCTCAGCCAACCACCGCTGGCCGGGGGCAGGGGCGGGGTCCCCTCCCAGACACAGAAGAGCAGTTCGCTGCTTCGTGGGAGGACCGCACAGAGCCTGGCAGTGCAGGGCTAGGTGAAGGGGGTGGGGCTAGTGAAATAGTATAAGGGTGGGAGGGGAGGAGCTGGCACTGGCAGGGGTTCTCGGGCTGAGGCTAATAGTAGGGGGCTATGAGGGCAAGGTTTGCACTGGGAGGCTCTGGGGATGGGGCTAATATTGGGGATTGGAAGCTGGCACTAAGGGAACTCTGGGGGTTTTGGGTGCAGTGGGGTTCTGGAAACAGGAGGCTTGCACTGGTGAGGTCTGGTGGGGGGGCTCTAAGGGGCGGGGAGCTGGCACTAAGGCGTTTGGGATGGTGGGCTGGAACTGGGCAGGCTCTGGGAGAGGGAGACTGACATTGCAGGGGCTTGGAGCAGGGGACTCTAGGGTCAGTGGCTGTTGCTGGAGGGTAGTGGAGGGGTTGGGGGGTCTAGGGATTAGGGTTGGCACTGGAGGGCTCTGGGAGCCAGGGTGTACCCCAAGCTCGGCCCCCTGAGTCACTGTGAATAGCTGGCTTTGACTGCGGCAGCCACCTGCCATGTTCAGAGTGGCTCTGGGGGCTGGGGCTTTTGATGGACAGGTAACATTTTATTTGCATATTTGCATATTCAATATTTTCATGATCAGGGCTTGACAAACGGCAGCGAAATCTGCTTGCCAGCCCCGCACTGCACGTGCACAAGACCCGCATTGCGCATGCGTTGAACGGGGCGACCAGCGGAAATCTCCTCGCCACAGGCTAGTAGATTCAATGATTTGTCGAGCCCTGATCATGATGAATATGCAACCATGCAAATAACATATTACCAATCTGCCAAAAGTTTGTGAATGGGTTTGCTGGTCTGCAGAATACAAAAGGTTAAGAACCACTTTCCTATGCAGCCCAGACAGTCTGGATCAGCAAATGCCGTTTGGGTTGGAGTCATGAGAACAGCCACTCTCTGCCTCCTCCCTCCCCAGCTTTCTGCTGCCTCCAATAAGTGCAGGTTAAACATCTTTAGTCCAGCAGTCTCAGGACTGGCAACATCTGTGGTCCAGCATGATTTTAGTTAGCCAGATGTCCATTTATCATGGGTGTGGCCACGTTTCCTGCAGTCCCATAAAGTTTGTTTACAGCTGTCGTCAGTCAGGATTCGAGGGTTCATCCTGATGGGTTCCTGACAGGTCCTCTACACAGTTAATGATGATAAACTTTTGGCTGTGTGCATGCATGTGTTTGCTCCCCTGTCTAGCATGTTAACCATGTGCAATTAGTCAACATGACACAGATTCCCGAAAGAGCCCCCAGAGACCACAAATCAGATAAGGATCAAAATTACCCAAGCTGGTTTATTGTCAAACGACATACAATAATAGTTGTCAGAGAACAGACTTGCCACTGCATCACTACACCTTATGTAAGCTGTGGCAATGGACTAACACCCACTACGCACCCTGGATTTTCAGCGCCTCCCCATGGTCAGCACGCTTTGGGGGGGGGTGCACTTTTATACACATGTACAAACAAGTTACACATCACTCCTGACATATCAGGTTGCCACCCTCTGATATCTAGTTACCTACCACCCCTTACCTCACAGAAGGGGTGTTTACTTACTATCCATCATGCTGTCAACTTCAACCCAGTCTTGAACCTAAGTCAGTATGTACATTATTTGTGGGGAGGCGGTTGTACCAAGATGTTTCTTAGCAAGACGTTCTGTTACGACCCCTCTGGAATGTGCTTACAGCCTGTGTCTGGTACCTTTTGGCATCCTTTATGCTTGACCTGGCTTATATTATTTCTCTTTAGACAAGCCTCTTTCCTGCTTGCAGTTCCACTGAGCCAAAGCCTTGCTCACTAGATTTCAGTCCTGCTGATTTTATGTTATAGCCCCACAACTTACTACAACAGCCACCAGTCCTGGCTCTCAGTGTTCTGCACTGTTATTTAACTCTAATTTACCCCTAAATGTCTTCAAAGAGTCCAGCAAGCAGTGGAAATGTTGGTAATGCTGCTAGACAATATTGACCTCCTTGGTCCAACAAATTCTCTGGTTCAGCAGTGGTCAGGTCCCAAGAGGGCAGGACTAGAGAAACTCATCCTGTAGCATGAGCATTGACGGGAGAAGCTGCTTTCCTCAGCAACACATGTACCTCTGCTTGCCTTATTGCCCTGGGCCAGTGTTGTGTATCGTGTAATTAGAAGCACCTTCAGGGCCACTGCAGGCCAGGAGCTTTGTTGCTGGAGAGGGCGGCTGAGGTGGTGGCAACATGCCGACTGCAAATGGTCAAAAGTCATGAGTCAGGCTCATGCAAATCACGAGGATCTGGGGCTCTGAGGAAAACAAGAATACTCATGTGACTCCTGAGCATTGGCAACACTGCCGCGGGGAGCGGGGAGGAGCTGGTTGAATTTCCTCTTTAGAGAAGACGGTCTGATATTTTTCACACACTCACTTCCCATTAAATCGAATGGGGCTTTCAAAATCCCAGCCTTAAACCTCAGGGAACAAGACAACCTCATTTGGCCTTTTCAGTGTTACAGATCTCGAAAGGGCACTAGCCGGCTGGGCAGCTGGATGGAGATTTTCAGTGCCGGAGGCCCCTTCACCTGGCATACTGTAGCATTAGACAGTGCCCTGGGAGAGCGTGTGTTGTGGGGAGAAGAGCTGGTGCTGGACTCTTGTATAGTGCTGGGCAATGCAAGTCAATTCCCACTTGCACAAAACCTCAGGGTCCTTCTTCCCCTGCCTCCAGAATGTGAGTGACTCCTCTTGAAATCAGTGGCTATCCCTTGTCTCCTCCAGCAGGGGAACCTACTGAAATCTCTCCAGTCCAGGGAACAGTCACAGTCTGTGAATTCCCCGGGCATATGAGGAAAGAGCCTCTGACCTGGACCTAAAAATATGGATACTCACAAAGAAGTTCTTGCTCTGAGTACGCTGCTCCCAGTGGCGGCCATGTTTTACACTCGCTTTAGGCTGGGTTGTATGATGAGAAAAGGCACTAGGCAGGGGTGGCTCATGCTCTACATGTATTGCTAGTTTAGCCTTTGTTGCGTAGTGAATCATTCACAAGTGGATCCTGCAGCCTTTGGGCTGTTTGTTTGTAACCAGTCACTGAATTGTTTGGGAAATGGTCATGTCACGTAGTCTCTGCTGCCCTCCCCGCGCACACCCCAACTCCCTATTTCCCAGCACTGCTCCTCCACTTCCTGCTTGCTGGACTCTGCCTGTTCCAGCCTCCAGGCCTGAGAAGAGCATATCTGATAGTCTCCAAGGAGATGTCAGCTTCTGAGCTGAGTGATTTTTTTCAGGTGGGGTCAGACAAATGACTTGAGTGTCCTGTCTGTGTACTAGCCACACAGCTTCATCCCAGTACAGCCCAGGCCTGGAATTGCAGGTGAGGCTGCAGGGCACGAGTGGGGTGCATGGGCAGAGCGGTATGTGGGGAGCCCAGGCCTGGAACAGCTGGGGTCACTGGATCAGGTTCATTGGCTGAGCTGGGGGGGGGAGGAAGGGTCAGCACAGCAGTGGCACCTTAGAGTTGCAGCGTGTGGCCACAGCCACATGGGGTCCAGATCAGGAGGGGTGCAGGTCAGATTTGCATTGGCAGAGCCTTGTGGACTGGCTCACAGGGGAGTTCCCACTTAGTCCTTCCACAGCCTAGGGCCCCTTTGTGCTCATCCTGCCTCCCCCCACAGCTGCTGTGGATCCCCACATGTTAGCAACAGCGAGGGGACACTGGCAGGAGTGACCCTTGTTGGGGAGGCCAGTAGATGGCTGGTGAAGCTGTAAAAGAAGGAGCTTTCCTTCTGGTGTCTGCTGAGAAGGGCGCCTGAAGCCCAGCAGTGGCAAGGCCCCTGGGCTCCAGCCTTTCACAGTGTTCCTAGCCCAGTGCCCTGGATTCAGGCTGGGCTTGTGGCTAATGCTTTTCTGGCCCTGCTGGTGGCTACCTCCCTCGCCCCGCCTCCCCCCCCCAACATCTCCTATCCCCGCCCACAGGCAGGGAAAAGAAAGGTGGGAAACACAAAAGGAGGCAGAGATGGGGGGAAGGGCAGGCGACAGAGAAACTTCTTCCAACTTCTTGGGAATAAAAAGGCCCCATTCACTTTGCAGAATAGCAGGCCAGAGACGGTCACCTAGCAACCTGGAGCAATTCAGCATGGCCCAGACACTGCTGGTAAGGAACAATGATTCCCCCCTGTGAGTTTAAAACCTGGGGCCCTTTCCAAGCAAAGCAGGGCGGGCAGCTGGGGTTGGGAAAGCCAGGCGCATTCAGCATGAAAATGGGTTTCGTTTGAGATTGGAAGGTTCCACAGGGATACTTATCCCAATGAGTGTTCTGGAGGGCAGAGGTCTGTGTTAGGCTGCATTCTGATGCCAATGTAAATCAGGGACAAATCCAGTGGAGCTGTACTGGGTATGAAAGAGGAGACCCAGATCTGTGGTTCTATTGGTGCACTGGCATCTTTTGAAAGTCCCCACCAGCGCCCAACACACCCCTAGTTCTCTCATCTACGGGGGGGGGGTGTGGATTGGGGGGAGGACGGGGGGCAGGGATGCTTGGTTCTTGCCATTGGTACAAGTCCTGCTGGGCACAAGCTAAGCATGATTTGCACTGGTGGAATTTACCCTGCTCACGCTTGGCCAGAACGCAGATTAAGCGTAGTACACTTCTCCCACGCCCAAGGTAGATCCAGAGAGCTAAGGGGTTATTGGCTAACAGGACCCAGTTACGATGACACCATAGAAGAGCTAAAGGTATGATCCAAAGCTCATTGAAATCAATGAAAATCTTTCCATTTGATCCACTGGGCTCCGGATCAGACCTTAAAAGGGTGAAGCTGGATAGATGCAGACTTAATTTGCTGGGAATTGCCTCTTTATAGCAGCTTTGGGGCTGTGCAACATGTTCACACAACAGGCCAGGGAGGATAAAAATCAATTTAAAAAAATCAAAACATTGATTTTTTTATTTAAACCAGATTTTTAAAAATCATCAATAAAATACAGAATTTCTCATTAAAAATTAGTTACAATTAAATCTCATCACAAACATGCTACACATACACTTACAGAATCTAGCCTGTTCAGCCTCGCTACCAGCTCTCGCTTCTTGAAAATTCTGGGCTTTCAATTTCTGTTTCTCAGCATACAAGAACAAAGACCAGCTGGACAGGATTGGTTTTGCTCTGGGCTTATGTGCTGGTGAACCTGGACCACACATGGCAGAGGCGTTAGTTAAGACATTGGCTTAAAGATGGAGAGGCAATATATAGGAAAGGACGGAGGCGGCACAGAAAGGAACAGTGGAGTGGACTGGAAAGAAAAAGGGAAGAGATTATTCAGCACACACGCAGCTTTCTATAGTCCCCCACACTTTTGCCACAGAAAAACTGTCATGGCTTCTGGGCATAAGAGAGATCTCATCTGGGAATATTTTGAAGAAATTAATTCCCTGCGTAAAAAAGTGCAAACAGGGCAACAAGAAGCTTCAGGGCCTAGTTGCAAGAATGAAACATCATAAGGAAAACCTCTTATTGGGAGAAAATGATGTGGATGAATACGTGGACATGGCTGACTGGATCAATGGGTTAATAACTTAAATACCTGTAAATCACTTTGCAATGCATCATTCTTCAAGATTCTCTCTGTGGCTTTTAGTTTAAGGGTGATTTAACAAGTAAATTCCCAAGCTGTTTGTTATGTTGGATGTTGCTAGAAAAAAAATGTTTAATTTAGCTAACCCATATGGCTTGTTTAATTTAGTTTTAGAAGTATATAATACAGAAAGCTTCAGTAAGAGAAATCTAAAGTTGCTAGTTGCCACTGAATATCATTTTCTTATTTTACATTACATGTCCCCTATTCTGGAACATCATGGCCACAGACCATAATGGTGATGCCATAAATCTATTCCCTATTTCGCTTAAGCATAACTCATAACAGTTTTTCCAAGAGAACCCTATTCTATACTTGTTTTCTCAAAAAACAAAAGTGCCAGTGAGTTCAATGGGGCTTACTCCAAAATTATACTAAGCATACTAAGTTCTGGGCTTTCAATTTCTATTTCTCAGCAGACTAAATAGTAACATATGAAAAGAAAGATAAAAGTGAGACAGGGTTGTTTTTGTTCTGTACTTATGAAGTGGTGTTCCTGGGCCAAGCATGGCAGAGGAGTTAGTTAAGACATCGTTTTAAAGACAGAGAGACAATACATAAGAAAGTCAGTCTTAGCTTTTTGGTAACTTGGAATTGGCTCTGTATCTTTGCTGAAAAAAATGTAAACGATTAACTGAATAATAGAGTGAGAAGAACGTCTATAAAAAAACATTTTTGAATTTTGTTTCATGATCCCATTTCAGCGTAAAGACTTACATTGTCTATCTGCAGCAACTTCACAGTCATCTGTTAGTCATTCTTCTACTCTACTCTGCACTGATTAGGCCTCAGTTGGAGTATTGTGTCCAGTTCTGGGCACCACATTTCAAAAAAGATGTGGAGAAATTGGAGAAGGTCCAGAGAAGAGCAACAAAAATGATTAAAGGTCTAGAAAACATAACCTATGAGGGAAGGCCAAAGGAATTGGGCTTCTTTAGTTTGGAAAAGAGAAGACATGATAGAGGTTTTCAGGTATCTAAAAGGGTATCACATGGAGGAGGGGGGGAAATTATTCTCCTTGGCCTCTGATGGTAGGACAAAAAGCAATGAGCTTAAACTGTAGCAAGGGAGGTTTAGGTTGGACATTAGGAAAAACTTCCTAACTGTCAGGGTGGTTAAACACTGGAATAAATTGCCTAGGAAGGCTGTGGAATCTCCATCACTGGAGATATTTAAGAGCAGGTTAGGTAGATATCTATCAGGGATGATCTAGACGGTGCTTGGTCCTGCTGTGAGGGCAGGGGACTGGACTTGATGATCTCTTGAGGTCCCTTCCAGTTTTCGTATTCTAGGATTCTATGATTCTATTTTTAGCAGCAGTGCTGCAGCTAAACATATTTCAGACCACAAAGTGTCAGTAGAAAGCAAAAGATTTCAATCATCCAGTAAAACCACCACCCTGGATGGGTTTGTAGTAAGAGCCAGGAAATACCAGTAAGACACCATATATGAAAAGATTGCTCTGTTCATTTATGCCACAAATTCTCCTTTTTGCATTGTTAACAATAAATACCTTAATTGACATGGTTGTGTTCTTATGACCAGATTACACTCCACCTGATGGTAGTGTTTCCTGTAAGCTGTGCGCTTGGAAGTTTGCCACATGCAGTGTATGAGAAGGACCTTGAACAGTGTGCAAGAAATACTGAGGGGAAATTTGCCAGTTTGATGGGTGGAGCAATATATACAATGATCCAGTAATATGTGCCTGTGTCACAACAGAAGATGAGCTTGCTTATCTTTCAGAACCAATAGATACATTGGGAAATGCCCACGCAACAGCGTGTTTAAAAGAAATGGCAGTGAGTACTGTAATAAACTGTGAACAAAAATTCAACTGCCACACGTGCAGTTTTGTCACAGACAATGCTGCAAACATGGCAGAGATGACAAAGAAGAAACTGGGAACCCTCATTGCTGAAAATTGGGTAAAATGATTGTCAGGCTGAGTTCCCATTCCTGGTGTTGGGAGAAAAAAAACAGCAAGCAAATGGTCTGGTAGCACTTTATAGACTAACAAAACATGTAGATGGTATCATGAGCTTTCGTGGGCACAGCCCACTTCTTCAGATGACCAGAGTTATGATTAGAGGATAAGGAAACTCAAAATAAATAGAAGAAGGGGGGGGGGGAGAAAGATGTTCTGTCACCCCCGCCCCCCCACCTCTATGCATAAAGTATCAGGAGAAATGTCTGCTCAGCTCGTCAACTCCAATACTCCGTTGGCCTGGTATGCCCATTGCAGTTGGTGTAATGTTGTTCTTGACACACCAGTTCCAGAACTTGACTGCCTTGGCTTATAGTGAGCATGATCGGGCACCCCACGTCTGTTGATGTAATACATACAGGCAGTGCTGTCCATGAGGACACATATAGTATGGCCCTGGATCAGTGGCAAAAAAATGGAGACAAGTGTTGTGGGCTGCTCGGAGTTCTACAATATTGATGTGCAGCCTCATCTCTCATTGTGACCATCTGCCTTGCACTATGTGGTGCCTGCAGTGGGCTCCCCAACCTAGCAGGGAAGCATCTGTAGTGTTTACCTGTGAGGGATCTGCATGATGGAAGGGGACTCCGGATAGAAGGTTGTGTGGGCAGGTCCACCACTGCAGTGATGTGAGCTCTTGTGGTGTGGGTGTAACTCGCTTGGCAAGGCTGTGTTGATTGGGGATATGACGGATGCCAGACACACTTGTAGGCATCTCATGTGAAGTCTTGCCAGGGACACTACAAAGGTCTTGTCTGCCATATGTCCTAGGGCCTGTGAACATATTCAGATGATTATCAGCAAGGACTGTAAATTAGTTTGAGCAATGTTGCAGAGTGTTTGGAAACAGCTTGGGGGAGAAATGCCCTTGCCACGGTAGAGTCTAGAAGCACTTCAATAAATTCTATTCTCTGGGCGGGGTCCAGAGTAGATTTCTGTACATTTATTAAAAGACCCAGCTGGGTAAAATTGTCCCGAGTAAGATCTGTCACAATCATTGTGTGTTGTTGGGAGGATCCTTTAATTAAGCAATCATTGAGGTATGGGAATATGATGACTCCCTGCTTTCTGAGGAAGGCTGTGACTGCCACCAGGGTCTTGGAGAAGATGTGTGGTGCTGTCAATAGTCCAAAAGGAAGGACTCAATATTGATAATGAGCCTTGCCTTCCATAAACTGGAGGAACCTCCTGTGGGCCAGACGTACTGTTATATGAAAGTATGCGTCTTGAAGGTCAAGGGATGAGAACCAGTCCCACTTGTCCAGTGCTGGGATGATGTTTTCTAGTTTTACCGTTCTGAACTTGTTGTTGCATACAAACTTGTTGAACTTCCTGAGATCTAAGACTGGCCTCCATCCCCCTGTCTTTTTCAACATGAGGAAATAATTGGAATAGAACCCTCTTCTGTGAAATTCTGGTGGAACTTGCTCTATGGCCCCTAAGCTGAGCAGTTTTTGAGCTTCTGCTTGTAGAAGGGGCTTGTGAAAGGGGTCTCTGAAGAGGGAAGGGAACAGGTAGGAGGTATAAACAGGAATGGGATGATGTAGCCGGTCCTTATAATCTCAAGGACCCATCAGTCCATAGTGATGAGGGCCCATGGGTGGTAGAGGGGCCTCGATCTGTGATGGAAGATGTGGATAGTGTGCAACTGGATAGAGGGGGTGGTTGCTCATTCCCTCGACCAAAGCTTCAGATTTGCTGCTTGAGAAGTGCGGATTGAGATGCGGATGGCTGGGCATGCTGTGCCCTTCTTACATTTGGCCTTTGCTTGGACCTGTTGTCAAATGGCCTCTGAGACTGCCTTTGATAGGATGTATCTCTTGTCCTCTGGTATGGTGTGTATCACTTCCTCTTATTGGGTGTAATGTACATTCCAAGTGTCGGGAGGGATGTATGCGAATCTTTCATCAATAGAGTACCTCATCTGTTTCAGGTGCAAATAGTTGAGCCCTGTCAAAGGGCAGATCCTCCACCTTAGTTTGCAGTTCCTTGGGAATACCAGATGACTGCAGCCAGGAAGCTCAGTGCATAATGATCGTCGTTGACATTGACCAGGCCGCCATGGCTGCTACATCCATCGATGATTGAAGCACCATACGGGTAATGGACTGGCCCTCTTTCATGATGGACTGCAACTGTGGTCTCTTTTGTTCTGAGAGGTCATTGAGCAACTCTTGAAGTTTTGTGTAATTGGAGTAGTCCTAATTGGCCAGGAGGGCTGTGTGGCTGGAAATTTGAAACTGAAGCATGGCTAAGGAATAGACCTTCCTCCCAAAGATGTCTAGTCTTTTGTGCTCCTTGTCCTGGGGAGTTGACTTATACTGTGGTTGTCTAGATCAGTGGCAGATAGACTCAACAACCAAAGAATTTGGCTGCAGATGAGAAAACAGAAAATCCATGTCCTTCGCTGGGGCAAAATATTTTCTGTCGGCTCTGTGATTGGTGGGTGGAATAGAGGCCAGCATTTGCCATATAGCCTCTGAGGGCTCCATGATGGCCTCATTTATCGGTAATGCGATCTTGGGAGACATGGAAGGTTGTAAAATTCTTAATAGTTTGTGCTGGTTTCCCTGCACCTCTTGTAATGGTATGTCTTGTGACTGCGCAACTCTTTTGAATTACTCCTGAAATTGTTTCAGGTAGTCAACTGGTGGACAAGAAGAGGAAGGAAACACCGCTTCATCTGGAGAGGATGAAGATTGCTTGAGAGGGGACTAGTTGTCTGAGTCTGACTGAGGTATGTCATTGTCCTCCTCTACTGGACCAGTTTGAGTTGTGGCTGATGGTAGAAGGTGTATGAGTTGGAGAGGATTGAACCATTTGTGGGGGAGATTTTGTTGGGATGTGCATCGGAGTAGGCGCGGTTGAACAGCAAGATCAGTGCCAGTGAGGTGGTTGAGAGTGGCATTGGCAACATGGTTCCTAGGGTGGCCACTGGGATTGATATTGTTGAGGTGGATACGACCTTGGGTGGTTGAGCCAAGGAAGTTGAGGTACGTAGTATGAAGGTCTGTGCCTCCTTGAGCACCATGAGCTCACTGACACTGTTGGTAGGGAATGCTGTGAGGAAAACTGACTGTCCTGTCCCGTGCTGGGACCAGTACCTGGAGATGATGGCATAGGAGAGAAGGAGATGTTTTCAGAAGAATGTCGGTGCAGGCTAAGTTCCACAATTCTAGGGAAAAGGGGAGGTATCTTATTGGTCGGCACTGGTGAGGAGGGCACCGATGATGGTGGTGTTCGGTGCTGAGACTGTGGTTCGCTCTGTTTAGACTTTGGCGCCTGCGGTGCAGAGGGATGTTTAGGTGCCGCTGGGCACCGAGAGTCCGGTAGTTGTGGTGCTGTGGTATCTTTCAGCACTGGTGGAGGTGACATATTCGCGGGCACCAGCGTTGACAGTGCGGTGCCCTTTCTTTTGGGTTCCAGCTCGGCACCCTTGGTCGGTGCTGTCTTTCATTGATGTGCCATGCCGGATGTTGATGGCACCGGCAAGTGCCCAGAAGTCAGGGAACACCTGGGGCTTATGTGGATCCCTTATGGGTGATGAGTTAGCCCCTTTTTCTCGGTATTACAGGTTCCGAGGGGGCTGTTGTTTTGGATTCTGGTGGTTGAAGAGATTTCTGCCAGAGCAAGTTCTTGAACCTCATCTTGCGGTTCTTCCTGGCCCTGGCAGTCATACTTTGGCAATGTAGGCACTTCTGCATCACATGGCCTTTGCCTAGGCACTTTATACATGAGGCATGCCCATCAGAGATGGGCATTGTCTCTCTGCAGGTGTCGCATTTTAAAAAAAAAACAGGGGAGCCTGGCATAATGCTGACTAAGATCTTGGAGTGGGAACCAAACAAAGGGAGAAAAACTGGGGAGTAATGTATTTTTTCTAAAACTCTTACTAAGTAACACTACTAACTCTAAACTGAATAAACCACAACAACTAACTATGTATTTCCATCTTTTTCTCTGCTGAGGAGAACACTGCTGGAAACTCTGTCTTCTGCTGAGGATGATAGAAAAGGAACTGAGGGAGACTCGCATCACACGTGGAGCTAACGGACAAAAGCAGTGTGAGACGACTACTGCACATGCACGGTGCGGGAAGGCACTGCTAGGCTAAAAATCTCCAATCGCCGGAGTGAGGACACACCAACACCTGAGTGGAGCACCCAAAGGACACCACTCGAAGGAGAGCTAGTTGTTAGGGATATAACCTAGGTTATTGGTTAACTTTACTGGTTAAACTCCTGGCCACTGCATGGAGCCCATGGAGCCTATGTGTCTGGCAACTCCAGCAGCCCGTGGATCCAGCCGTTCTGAGGATTTGTCTATGTGGCAAAGTTCTGGCTGTGCCCCATGAGTCTCACACTACTGGCAGATAATATTAGCCTCAGAGACTCGCTGTGGTCCTATACACAACCCCTTTCTCTTTACAGGAGGCAGGGTCCATGGCTTAGTGAGTCATACTCATTGCAGGCTAGTCCATGGTTTTGGGGTGATAACCCCTTGATAGTCCTAGTCTCCCTTCTTGGGACAGGCTCTGTGCTGGCGTGGGGGAAGGTTTGGGGAGAACCTGGGCCCGCCCACTACTCTGGGTTCTGGCCCAGGGGCCCTAAGGTAGCAGCAGTAGTCAAGGTTATTTTTCCTTCCAACTTGGCAGCTTTTTCCCTGGGCCACTTCCCCAAACAACCCCTCCAAAATGTCCCCCACTGGTAACTCTTAACCAGCTCTCAGCTCACATGCAGCTTTTTCTTGTTCCTCTCTTTCTCCTTCTGGTCCATCACTCTTTGTCTTCCCCCTCTCCTTACGTAGGGGGGCCCTTTAAAGCAACTCGACTGGCTGTAATTGGCTGCAAGTTTGAGTGACTTGCGTAAGGGAGCAATCTACTTAATTAGCCCCAGGTGTTTTCCTGCCTTCATTTTATTGTAGCAGGCTCTAGTAGTTTACTCTGGAAAAGAAAACCACTTATCCAGTGCCCTGTACACCTGCCTTCCATCAGAATGTGGCAGGCTGCTGGCTGAGGTCTGTCGCATCTGTTAGAGTTAATAACATGTGAAAAAATTTTAAAAAGTGACAGGCCAACAGTCAGCCAGCAACTCAGGAGACTGCTGCAATTGCAAATGTGAAACATTTATGTAGCATTTAAGATTTAGTTTAATACAATAGAATTGCTGATGTGTTGTGAGAGTGATTTCGGTCTTACCATTCCTAGTATACTGCTGCTCCATCTACAGCTTGGCACAGGTAATGAGTATTTCCTAAATTAATAAAAAATTATCTAACTCCCCCCCCCACAAAGTATGCCCTCTTAGATGTTGTAAAGTGCTGTAATGAGTTGTAAATTAACATATTTTAGTGATCAGATTAGCATCATTGTTTAAGAAATATGTGAAGATCTATTGGTAGGAAGCTTGATTTAAATCAATGATTTTTTTTATGTTTTACATCAATCCATCCGGCAACAGGTGACATTGCTTGTTTCATTTCAGTTCCAGTGGTGATGCCAAGGGTAGCTAAGAAATCCCAAGGAGTCACCAGCAAAGGCCACATCCAGCCTTTATAATCATGTTTTGATGTTCTTGCTTTCAGTGTTTTTCCCCAGCAGCGAATACATGGGTTGACAGGCACACGTAAATCTGGTCCCCCCTTTGTAAAGCATACCTATAAAAAGAGTAAAAGAGCTCTGGGCTGGCTGGATGATGGTTACAATTTGCATCACCAAACAGCTGAAATTCCTCCCCTTATAATACAGGCACTTCCCTCAGTGGCATTACCATGGCTTGGCAAAAGGAAGTCATGTCATTCACAGCCAGAGAAACTTACTGCATGTAGGTGCCCAGGCTGAATTGGCAATTGGGTTATGACCCAAACCCAGCAAACTCAGTGGGAAGACCCCATATGCTCTTCAGGGCAGGCTCTTGGTTTGCAGTTGGCTGCCGCTCCAGAGACAGGCTTCTGCCTGATGTAACTATCTGCCTCTGTTAATAAGAATGTCCCCCCATCTGCCCCTCCCATTCCCCCTGAGTTCTGCAGAGCATTCAAGTGGCTGGGTTTGCTAGGGCATGTGCAGGTGAGTGAAATAAACACATTTCTCTTGAGGTTGCAATGAGCAAAAGCCTCCCAAGCCAAAACACTGCTGTGTATTTCCATCGCAAACCCCATCTAGCATTAGCAGGTCCCAGCGTTGCTGTCTGCATGTGACACTCAGCAATGAGCAGTGGTGCAAGACCCCTGGAGTCACCACAGTCATTTGCCTTGAAATAGCGGGAGGTGATAACTGCTACGAGTGCCTGAACCCGTGAGACTCTGAGCATGTGTGACAAGGGACTGAGCACCTGAACTACCCATTAGGACAGGGCTGGGTCCAAAACAAATGAGGATGATTAATTAGAGGGGGCGCACTGACTGCAAAGAGAACAGACCTTCTTACAGCATTCACTGGCATAATTAAGCCACCCCCTAATGAGCGGAGATAACTATGTCGGCAGGAGATCATCTACCACCAACACAACGTTGTGCAAATGAGCACTTACGCCAGCAAAACCTATGTCACTCGAGCGTGTGGGTTTCTGTGTGTGGTGTGTGTCTTTTTCACACCTCTGAGCGATGAAAGTTTTGCTGGTATAAGTACTAGTGTGAACAGAAGCCTAAGGGTCAGTCTACACTGCACGCTTATTTCAAATAAACTATTCCAGAATAGTTATTCTGCAACAGCTTATTTCGAAATAGCACATTTACACTGCAGGGAAGCCTCACAATTAGTCTGAGGCAGGCTCCCCTAATGTAGACGTGCTATCTCGATTTAGAGCCCCAGGAGGCACTGGGGAGGAATAACTTAGAATGGCCCTGATGAGGGGCTATTCTGAAATAGCAGCAGTGGAGCATCTACACCAGGGGTGGCCAACCCGTGGCTCGCAAGCCGCACGCGGCTCTTTGATTACAAAAATGCGGTTCCTGCAAGTACCGCTTAGCCCAGCTGCTCTGTGCAAGGCACCCCAGCGCCTGCTTACGGCCAGGCCACTCTGTGCTGCATTCCAGAGCGAGCTCACAGCCTGGCCGCTCTGCGCACGCGCCCCAGCCAGCACATGCTCAAGGCCGGTGGCTCAGCATACGCACCCAGCACCTGGAGGGAGATGCAAGTGGTGGTAGCAGCAGAAGCAGCAGCAGCGGCTCTGGGACCTGGGCATAAGGTGTGGGGGGAGGGGAATTGGGTTAGAGCTGGGGGGATGCCTGGCTCTGGGGAAGAGGAAGGGAGGGGAAGAGGTGCGCATGGCGTCCCAGCCAGCACATGCTCAAAGCCATCTGCTCAGCGTACATGCCCAGTGCCTAGAGGGAGACGTGTGGTGGTAGCAGCAGCCGCTCCGGGATCTGGGCATTAGATTGGGGGAGGAAGGGGATTGGGTTAGAGCAAGGAGGGGAGGCCTTGTTCTGGGGGAGGGGAAGGGGATTGGGTTAGAGTGGGAGTGGGGGGAGTAGGAATCCCGGTACTGCATGCCAGCTCTAACTTCTCAGGAAGCACCCGGCTGTCATGGGGAGAAGAGGAAGAGCACGTGCTTCCTGAGAAGTTGGAGCTGGCATGCAGTCCCAGGAATCCGACACACACACACACACACACACACACACTCTCTCTCTATCTCTCTCTCTCTCTCTCTCCGCACAGGCAGGCAGCAGGGGGAAGGAAGTCCCCAGCCGAGCAACAGACCCGGTGTTTCAGGAAGTGCGCCAGCTGGGGAAGGGAGGAGAGGGGAGGAGAAGAGCAGCCCGTGCGCTTCCTGAGACCTGGGGTCCCCAGGTACTGGCTGAGCTGTACCTATCCCCTCCACCTGGCCAGACCCCCCTCTCTCCAGCAGTACCCTGTCCCCTGCCCCAGCACCCTGCCCTAGGACCCACCAGCACCTTGTCCCAGCACTCTGGCCCCTGCCCCCACCAGCACAGTTGGGGCCACATTAGTGAGGCTTGGGGGGGCGGGGGTTTGGAGCAGGGGTTTTTTTGCATCTCACTTGTGTGGCCCCGACTGAGTTTTCTGTGGGTCAGTGACCCCTGACTCAAAACAGGTTCCCCGCCCCTCTCATAAACAAAGACAATGCTGAAACATTTTGTGTTTGACATATTTTATTTAAAAATGAAGCCTGGCCAACAAGCCCCCAGTTGGGGTCAAGCCCCCATCTGGCCGCAGCATCATAACAGTCCTGCACCCAGCCCCTAAACCTGAGCCAATCATACACTGGAACCCCCTGTCCTGAGCCTCTCACATCCCCAAACTCCTGCACCCCCACATTCCCAGTCTTCTGCCACAACACTCCTACACCATCCACACACTGCACCATCCCCTCATGCACCCCAGCCCAAACTCCTGCACCTTCACAGCCACAAGCCTGTGGTTTGCTCAGCACCTGAACCCTCCACCTGACCCCAACCCTCTCCAGCCTGGAGCCCTCTCCATGAACCAGCATCCCCTTCTCCACCTCCTCCTGCACCCAAATTCCCTCCCAGAGTTTGCACCTTTTACCCCTTCCCAGTGCTTTTTTTGTGACGGTATGCCCTGGGATGGCATACTGGCACCTATTTTCCCCCAGTGCAGTTTTTTTTTTTTTTTGCTCAACAACTTTCCCCCCCCCAGTACATGGCTCTTCGCACTCTATCCACTGCTATTTTGGCGCTTCGTCTCTAACAGGTTGGCCACCCCTGGTCGACACACACCTTATTGAAATAGCTATTTCGGAATAGACATTATTCCTTGTAGAATGAGGTTTACAGATTTCAAAATAAGCCATCCATTATTTCAAAATAATGGCATTGTTGTGTAGATGCTCACTTTGTTATTTCGAAATAACGCTAGTTATCTCAAAGTAATGGTGCAGTGTAGACACAGCCTAAATGGCCAGAGAAAAGAAATGATACAGTGTTCTCCAGCAGCTTGTGCCAGAGGCACTCCCAGAGTGATTCTTCTAGCTCACTTTGCAAGCCAAATTTTTTTGGCTGAAAACATTTTTCACTGAAAAAATTGCAGATTGAGGCCGACCAAAACATTTCACACAAAAAATGGAAACATTTTGATCTTGTCGGTTCAAAATAACTTTTCATTTAGAATTGTACTTTAATTTTTTCAGGTTAAACTTGAAAATAAAACAAAATATTTATGGTTGGGTCAATGTAAACATTGTTTCAACCTGAAATTATTTTAATTTTTTTCAGTTTTGCTGAAAAATATTTTTTTGTTTCAGGTCAACCCAAAACAATTTTCAGCCAGCAAACCAAAAAGCCCAGCTCTAGTCACAAGCCCTGTATGAAGGAAAGGCTTTTTATGCCCATTTTACTGAGTATACACCAAGGCACAGAGAGGCTGTGTGACTTACTTGACATCACGTGGCAAGTCAGTGGCAGAATCAGGAACAGGACCCCAGAATCCTGGTGCTGAATCCTGCATGCTAATCTAGTGGTAACTGCCTGGGGAAAAACTAGCCCCATCTCAATGCAGTGGTGTAGCCACAGGTGGGCCTGAGTGAATCATGGCCCACCCACTTATAATCCAGGCTCACCCATCCCCATCTCAGCTTTGCTAGCGTATGCACTTTAAGCAGATCTCAAATATGAAGTCTAGGGATTCAAGCTTTAGGGGGACTACAGACTCTAATCCGCCACAAATGGTGCACTTGACAGCCCAACCCCACTCCCTGGCAGCAGCACTGGGCAGGCTCCCAGACCCCGCTCCAGAGACCTCCTCCTGGACAGGAGTGTCAGTGGGGTGCAGCAGGGCAAGTGCCCTGACCCCATGCTCCCCAGCAGCAGCACCAGGCCAGGCCGGCGCAGTGGGGCAGGCATCTGAACCCCACTCCAGAGACCCAGCTTCCCGGAGGGAGCACCTGGTAGAGCAGGGTATGTCCCATGCCCCTTCCCACTCTTCAGGTCTGTCCCTGATGTCTCCTAACCAGTATATCCACCCCATTTCACCCTCTTCACGGCTGGTTGGTGGGAGGCAGCTTACTCTCTCCTGGCCCCCTCCCACACACACCCATCATTGCCCATCCATCTGACGTCGGGGCCCGCCCGTGTCCCCTTCTGGTCAGGCCACTGTCTCGATGGGAGCAGCCTCATTGCATACCAGCAGAGAAGAGCTAAGTTGGAGTGGGACAAGCAGGGCAGGAGCTGCTTGAACTGAGCTCAGCACAAATCCCCCTCCACAAAGCAATCGCCCCCCAATCACAAAGAGGGATTGATGGTAATCCATGAGCTGCGGCAGCAGAGTGGGAGCAGGGTAATGGTCAGTCTGTTGCCTGAAGCAGGAGTGTTAAATGGGATGTCTGGTGCACCGTGCCACTGTCACTCACCACAGCGCTCCAAGCAGACTCCCTGTCCCCCGTGAGTGCTGCACCCTCTCCCAAGAAACCCCACCGACTGCTAGTTCAGATACTCCACAGACACTCATCCTGCAAAAGGCTCCCAAATGGAAACTCTTAAGGGCCAAACTAATCTATGGTCCCTTCAGGCTGGAATCCTCTCTCCTAATGAGAGTGCTGCAAACCAGTGCTGCTTTTGGAGCCCCTAACAACCAGTCCCCTAACACCAGCTCCATTTGTGGTCTGAGTTGGGGAGGTCCATGCTGTTTGCTTAGTGATTCTTTCCTGCCCTGTAACTGAGGTACACGGGGTGCATATTGCTGGACCAATGTCCTGAGACACAAGATTTCTGGTACCAAAGAATTAATGTTCCTTTATGAAAATAAGCAGAATATGACTTGAAGTCTAAAGGCGCCTCTGCCTTTCAAATTTCTTTCCCCTACGATCCTTTTGCCAGAGAGGGTCAAACTTTCCAGCCAATGACCCTTCAGCTTCAGGTCAGGGTCGCTCATAAAGTTTCATGACATTTGCATCGTGGAGTTTTTTCCACACCCTTCGCTCCAGATCAAAGTTGTGATTGATGTAGAAAATCAGAGGTTTCTGCTCCTCATCGTAATAGTGATCCGAGTATTTCTAGTAGCCATCTGTGATGTAGCCATAGGCACTCACCTGGAAAAGGCAGAAAGGCCAGTGGGTGAGAATTCTTCAGAAATGGGGAAGTTAGGGATGGAAGGGAGGGGGAACAGAACTGGGAGGGCATAAAGATGAGGGGAGCTACTTCCAAATGGGGAGGTAAGTGTAGGGTCTCTGCAACTGAGACAAGAGGCAGTTTGCCTCCCAGTTTGCTATCTGTAGCGTTCCACCCAGGCCAGGCTATGACCTTTCACTCCAAAGAATGTCATTCGGCTTTCACACCAACTCCTTGGAATTCAGGGGAGTTACAAGAGGAGGACCAGGCCCGGTCTTCTCAACTCTGGTCCTAGGGGTGTTTTTACTATTTGTTTTGTCCTCAAGACCACTCCCTTTCCCAAGTCACTGGGACATTTCGATTGTCTGCCCCCAAGTCAGGCTGCAATGCCATTCCTTAACTGGCCACTGCTTCATGACTCACGGTAGGCCCTTCATCCCAGCCCTTCAGCATGCCCACAGGCAGAGTGTCCTTCCCATGGGTCTGCTAGGAAGATGATCTTCCTGAGACACTGTAATCAGGAGAAACAACATGTTCATTGACTTAGACCTGTCTGCCAAACCTAGAGGATTTTGCTCCTTACAGATTTACAGTTTGCAAGAAGCACTTATCCCATAGATTGTTATCTTTAGCCCACATTGAGAGTTACTCACTCAGGTTCCACTGAATCCAAACTCTAATCGTTTATGAAAGTTCACCACACTAATTTTCCAGAAGGGGAAACTGAGGCACAGCAAAGGTAAGAGCCCCTTGTTTTCCTTTGTGCTGAGCACTCACAACTCGAAAGGAAGCCCACAGAAGCTGCAAGTGCTCAGTGCTTTTGAAAATCAGGCTCTAAATGACTCACCCAAGATCAGAAAGGAAGTCAATGGCAGAGCTAGATTAAAACCAAGTTACTCCTGGCTACCAGGCTGCTGCTCAGTCCACTAGCCATGCTTCCTCTCACCAGGTAGGACACAACCTTTTGCCATTCCTAGCAGTGCAGTGGAAAACAGCAGCACCAGTTCTTACCTGGTCACACAGATGGAGGGCAGTCAAAAGCAAGAAGGCCCCTGTCATGGGTCTGTACATTGACCAGTAGGACTTATCCAGGCTTTTGGATCTTAGAAACCTGCAGCAGGACACAAGAAGAAGGACCTTGGTCTCCAGGTGTGATGACTTGACTGGGGGCAGCCTGCCCATCCCTGCGAGTCCGATGCAAGGTGCATGCATTCTGAAGGCCAGTGTTGCCCACAGTACATTCTGCATTTCAACACTGTTGATTGACTGTAGATTTTCTTGCGCAAAAACACGCTTCAGGTGTGGATGCTCCGCAAAAACATTGTAGTGTAGACATAGCCTAGGAGTGGTGTGTTGGACCTGCAGATTGGATGACTGATTAGCTCCATCATGAATGAAAACCTCTGAAAACAACATGGGACTGGCATGTTTGGCCAAACCAAAAATGATCTCATTCATCCTGGTATGATGCTCACACACACACAGAGGGTGTACCGTTGATAGCAACTGCACTGGCCAACTATCCCATAATGCCACCCACTTGTCAGACTCACAGGGCGGCTGTAGAAGAGGCTCCGAGAAGGGGAATGAAAGCTGTTGAGGGACTGAGTGTTTGGAGCAATGATTTCATGAGTCGCAAGGGAGGAGAGCATAAAGCCATTCTTCAGTTTGGAAAGGAGCAGCGTAAGAGGAGCTATGGTTGATGTCTCTAAAATAAAGGATGGGCAATTTGGGCCTTCCCAGGATGTAAGCACAAATGGGCACTCAAAGGAATTGAGAGGCAACAAGTTTTCAATGGGGGGCAAAGGAGGTTGTTTTTCCTACACCTTATTCATTTACACATGGAACCTGCTAGAAGCCGATTTTATCACAGCAAATCACTTCATAGGTTTCTAAAAAGCATTAGACAGTTATGGGAGACTAGCACTGGAAGTCATAATTAGGATAGGAATAAAAAATTAGCCACCTTCATATTTCAGGACATAGAATGCTGGTAGGGGCAGGATGACAATTCTTTATAGGAGGATTACGGTTTACCCTGACATAGAATCATAGAACACTAGAACTGGAAGGGACCTTGAGAGTTCAAGTCCAGTCTCCTGCCCTCACAGCAGGACCAAGTACCTTCTAGATCATCCCCGATAGATGTCTATCTAACCTGCTCTTAAATATCTCCAGTTATGGAGATTCCACAACCTCCCTAGGCAATTTATTCCTCCCTGACAGTTAGGAAGTTTTTCTTAATGTCCAACCTAAACCTCCCTTGCTACAATTTAAGCCCATTGCTTCTTGTCCTATCCTCAGAAATTAAGGAGAACAATTTTCCTCCTTAATATCTAGCAGTGGTCCCTGTCAAAGGCAGGACACGGGACAATTTGACCCTGATCTTGCAACTTGACCTCTGTGTGTCTCCAGGGCAGTGTTCCCTCTATTTTTTTCCATCCTGGGTCGAATAGATTTTGTCATGTGCACCAAACCATGAATTATGTGTACCACTTGTAGAAACATGTTGCTGGCTGTGGGTGCTCTGCTAATTAGCTGGGCACCATCTGAATCTCTCCTGAGTGGCTGCCCAAGCGCTCAGCTTACAGGGAACACTGGTGCACAGCAGGGCTGGCCCACAACATTTTGGCACCTGAGGCAGGGAGCTCAAATGGCATCCCCATGTCCCCTCACTTGGGCCAAAACTTTGAACGGACTCAATTCTGCCTTCTTCCTGTTCTACTCCTCTCATGGCACTGCAGAGAGAATACATAAGCATCAGCAGCAGACACAATTTTCTACACTCTGGGTCCTAGTGGCGCGCCCCCTCCCCCCCAGTCTGGCACCTGAGGCGGCTGCCTCAGTTCACCTCATGGTAAGGCCAGGCCTGGTGCACAGGATCCTCCCACGCTGATCTGCTGGCAGCCATAGGGCCTAAGTTTGTTGTGAGGGGACACATTCTATACTCTTTTCTTGTATATGTTGAAAAACAAACTGACCTGCAGACTCTCAGCTTCTTCTGGGTGAAATCCATCTGTGGCAGAGGGCCAGCATGAGGGCTAGATGCCACTGAGATTCTGCTTAAGTATTACACAGGCCTCGTGTTTGCCGTCTACATGAGAGTGAATTTCCTCCCAATGTTACTGGGGTTATGGGGCGGGGGAAGGGATGAAAGAAAGAAGGCAAGCTGCTTTCAAAGGAGCCTGACAGATGGCACTCACCCTGGTAAACAACCTACTGTTACTGACCTGTTCTTCACGTATCTGAGGAAATCAGGGTGAATGACCAGGTAATTGTCCGGACTGAAATCCTTACTGAATTTGTCCCGTGGTCTAGGCCTAGGGAAGAGAATGGAAGTAGATACAGGAGAGGTATATGGTCATTTCACTTTGTGAAAATAATCAGGTGCCATCATGCCAGCTGTTAAGAGCTGAAACCAATAGAAATGATGCCACCTTAATTCTGGAGCAGTTCACAGAACAGCACAAAATCTTCACCTTCTTTTAGCTTTATAGTGTAAGCAATTTGGGGCAGGAACTGTCTTTTCATGGTATGTGTGTATAGGACTTAAAACAGTGGGGCCCTGAGCCCTCAATAGGGGGCCTCGAGGCATCACCATAATACAAAATAAATAATAAATGAAGGAATAAAATAACAATACTGACGTGCCCATAAATGGTTTTTCATTTTACTGGCAGCTCTGAAAAGGTCAAAGAAAAAACTCAGATAGTATCAAAGTGAATTTTTTTAGGATTTTCAATGCATCAAAAAGTTTTCAAAAATATTAGTTTTGGATAGAACAAAATGTTTTATTTGGCTCAGAAGGAAATTGTTAATGTCAATATTCAGATTTTTTCCCTTTTACATGCAAATAAATAAATGAATAAGATGAAAGGTTAATTAGAATCAAAAAGTCAAAATGCTTCATGTTGAAAATGTCAAAAAACATAAAACAAAATATTTCCATGTTTTCAGACTTTTCCTTTTTTGGTTCTTTTTCAGTCAAAACAATTTGCCAAAATCTGCTCAAGTTTGTGAAATATACTGGTTGACTTGACCAAAATCTGTGGTTTTTGTCAGAAAAAAGTTTCAGTTTAAAAATTTCACCCTATTCTAAACAGCACATTTTACGCAGGAAAATCACAAAGCATTTTGCAGGCTAATGATGTAAAGACTGTGGCATTCAGACCCCCATCACTGAAAGTCAGACACTGCCAGGACGGCATGCAACAGCCATTCCTGCAACAATACACAAACATTTTAGGAGCAGATGGAACATTTGACTTCCCCAAATGAAATCACAAGGACAATTTTTTTTTTTAATTTAGACTGGCAGCAGATAACTAGAGCCCTGTGTGGATACCAAATATTGTATCTGCATCCGCATCTATATCCTCAGAAATGAGCTGCAGATATCCACATCCAAAGCCGCGGATGCAGCTACCCATGGATATAAGATGGATATTTGCAAATTTGCAGGGTTCTAGATACAAAATTTGTATCTGCATCAATAGCCGCAAAAATGAGCTGTGGATATCCGCATTCATATCCACAGATGCGGCTACCTGCGGATATAAAGCAGATATCTGCCTCTACAGATAACTGCTCATACTGGAATTTAACCAGGATACTGGACAAATGCATCTCCTTTTCTCATTAAAAGTGCCATAGCAGCTGTAGTGGCCACAAGTTCTCATCTCATCTGATCAACTGCTGCTTGCAATCTGAGTGGCTTTTATTTTAAAATAGTTCTTGGTGGGGCTTCATGCCGTGCTGCACAATGGGTGGTGAGGGAGACAGCCGAGAGCTCCCCTGTTAAAGGACTGGGTATGTGACAGCCTGTTTTACCTGTATTCATCCAAAAATCCCTTCCTGACATTCTTGTCCAGCAGGAGAGCCTTCAGCTACTCAAAATCCCTCTCGCCTTCCAGGAAGTGAAGGTACTTGATCTCCTAGAAAACCCACCAAGGAAGAGTTAGTCGCTGACATTAGAGAGAGATGGGCATTAAAAACAAATAGCAAATGAGAGCCCAGGCTCACTGGGTTTCTTGGGCAATGAGCCAAGGTCAGTTGTTGCTTATTATATCCCCTGAAACAAGACAGGTAACTAAATGGCAAAGGTTAGGTAGCTTGCATGCATTTACTTGTAAAGAACAGGAAAAGACACACCTACATAAGAACGGCCATACTGGGTCAGACCAAAGGTCCATCTAGCCCAGTATCCTGTCTGCCGACAGTGGCCAGATGCCCCAGAGAGAGGGAACATAACTGGTAGTCATCATGTGATCACTCTCCTGTCATCCATTTCCAGACAAACAGAGGCTAGGGACACCATTCCTACCCATCCTAGCTAATAGCCATTGATGGACCTAACCTCCATGAATTTATCCAGCTCTTTTTTGAACCCTGTTAAAGTCCTAATCTTCACAATATCCTCTGGCAAGGAGTTTCACAGGTTGACTGTGCACTGAGTGAAGAAAAACATCCTTCTGTTTCTTTTAAACCTGCTGCCTATTAATTTCATTTGGTGACCCCTAGTTTTTATATTATGGGAATAAGTACATAACTTTTCCTTATTCACTTTTCCCACACCAGTCATGATTTTATAGACCTCTATCATATCCCCCCGTAGTCTCCTCTTTTCTAAGCTGAAAAGTTCAAGACTTTTTAAATCTCTCTTCATATGGGACCTGTTCCAAAACCTCTAATCAGTTTGTTGCCCTTTTCCGAACCTTTTCCAGTGCCAATATATCTTTTTTTGAGATGAGGCGACCACATTAGTACACGGTATTCAAGATGTGGGCATATGATGGTTTTATATAGAGGCAATAAGATATTCTCTGTCTTATTCTTTATCCCTTTTTTAATGTTTCCTAACATTCTATTTGCTTTTTTGACTGCTGCTGCACAGTGAGTGGATGTTTTCAGAGAACTATCCATAATGACTCCAAGATCTCTCTCTTGAGTAGTTGTAGCCAAATTAGTCCCCTTCATTTTGTATGTATCGTTGGGATAATTTTTTCCAATGTGCATTACTTTACATTTATCAACATTAAATTTCATTTGCCATTTTATTTCCCAATCACTTAGGGTATGTCTAGACTGAACTAAGTCCTTAGTTTGGATTAACTGTTACACCTCATTGCAGGAGGAGTAACAGTTAATCCAAACTAAGGACTTAGTTCGGATTAACTTCTGACTGCCGCATGTAGCTGCGGGCAGTCAGTTCGAACTAAGGGGATTTAAAAATGGCGCCCACCTGGGAACATGCAAATGAAGCCCGGGATATTTAAATCCCGGGCTTCATTTGCAAGTTCGAATGCCTACATTAGCTACCCTAGTTCGAACTAGGGGGCTAGTGTAGACATACCCAGAGTGATACAGGGAAGATTGGAGTTGTATTAAGGCCAACAGCTGGAACAAGTCATAGCCTTGAGTTGGATTCATGCCTTTCTACTGGATCAGATGGAGGCCACAGAAGCAAGGAGCGCAGTAAGTCACGAGGGCTTTACTTTACTGTGGTGACAAGCTCAGAGCCCTTCTGCCTGGGAAGGACAGAGAAGTTCCTCCACAGCAGCCTGTAAAACAATGCGTTGAGTCACAGAACTTAGTGCAGTGCTCAGAACCATGGGACACTCCCCCAGCACTTATAAACCCATCTCCTCCAAGGTTCCTAACTCAGTGGGAGTTCGAGGCCTAGGATCTAAGCCGGGGTAGCGCAGCATCAGTTTGGCCACAGCTACCTGGATATGATTCAAGTGTGGCTTGCCAGTGTGGATGCTTGACTGGTCTAATGCGGGTTCCCAGACCCAGCCATCCAGACCTCTGCTGTGACCTGAGATGTTCTCTCTGCCCTGCTGCCCTTCACATAGGCCAGGAACAGAAACGCAGGTGATAGGCAAAGCAGCACTTTGCCAAAGGCATGTGTAGACTTACTTTTCCCATAGGGATCTTGCTGAATTTGCTCCCCAGCATCACAAGAGAGGTCATCAGGGAGTAGGCTGTGAATCCATAGAAGGACGTTTTTTGTTCCCACGTCTTTTTCATAACCTTTGATCACGGCCCCACTCACCCTGTGCCAGAAAATCAGACAGAATGCAAAGTCAGCAGCCTACTGGTTAGGTTTAATCTCTGAGCTGTCACTCACAGCGGGACTGAGTGAACCAGTTTGGCCAAAATTAACCTTGAGCCAAAACTAGTGCAGAAGCTGAGCCACCTAGGAACTGCCTTTCCCTCTGAGGAGGACAGTCAACACAGGGAATGAATCCAGACAGAACCTTCCCTGAGGCTCAGAAATGTGCCATTCCCACCTTGCCTTGGATTCCCAACCCCATGTTCCCTTGTAATCTCCGTACTGCTGAGTCCCAGCGTGGCACTAGAAGTGACAAAATACCACAGATACAGCTGTGGGTTTTTATCCCAGCCAGAATTAAGGCGAACAGGAAATGGCACTAGAAAGCCTGTCCTTATGAGAGTTCCAGCCTGAACTGCAGACCAGGGATGTATGAATAAGGTGGAGCACAAAGATTATTTAGCCTTGGATTTTGCAGACCAATCACAATGACTTGGAAACATGGTTAAAACATGGCTCTGGGGAGTTTTGTGTGGGATTGTTCTGTAGAGGGAGTACAAGTTGGACCTCTCTGGTTCAGCACCCTGGGGACCCAATGAGGGAATTTGCCAGAGCAGGGGAGGTCCCCTGCTACAAGCCCCCCAGCCCACTGGCCCTCCCCACTGCCAGTCACAGCCAGCCCCCGCCAGACTGCCATGTTGCTGTGGCCTCATCCCCACTGTCGGGACTGCTGCATCTCTGGCTCTGGCTCTGGCTCCACTATCCAAGCTTCCAAATCTCCAGCCCCGGCCCCGCTACTGAGGCTGCAGTGGCAGCCGCATTGCTAGCCCTGGCTTCACTACCGGGGATGCCAGGGCTGTCACATCCCCAAGAGGGCTGGTCCCCTGCTGGACCATGGATGCTGCCGGATCAGAGACTTCCAGTTTTTGGATGTCCAACCTGTAGAAAGGTGTCTGTAGAGGGGAGTGGAAAATGCACATTTGTTATTTGAGGGGGAACAGAGAAAAATGCATGATGGAGAAAGAAAAATAACAGGAATCTGCACCTCTTACCGGAACACATAATCATGGGAGTCGATCTCCTGGCCCATTCCAGAGTTGTTTAATATTCCCTCACTCCCCACCATGGCACAGCTGATACAGGTTGGCCTCTGCCTGGTGTCATTGGCCAGAAAGACCTGCTGATTGGGGTGGCATGGTAGCATCGTTATGACTCCTTCACCACTGAAACACAGGTGGAGTGGGGAGAGGTTTCCATCAAGAAGGATGAGTGAATGGTGCATTTTTGGAGAGCTTTTGGGCTGGGAAGGGAATGCAGGGGAAGTCCCACGTGTGAATCAGCCTGCAGGCCATCTCGTTGGATATCCTGTCTCTGATAGTGGCCACATGGGATGCTTCAGAGGTAATGAATGCCTCCCTGTCTTTGGACTGCAGCAATGCACCATGAAAGGAAACTAGCTCCTGACCCCACTGTCAATCAGTTTAAGGCCTGGAGCATGATATACCTTGACTTTAGCAAAGCTCCTCATATGGTCTCCCACAATATTCTTGCCAGCAAGTTAAAGAAGTATGGATGGGATGAGTGGACTATAGGGTGGTTAGAAAGCTGGCTAGATCATCAGGCTCAACAGGCAGTGATCAATGGCTTGATAGCTAGTTGCACAGACAGTATCAACTAGAATGCCCCATAGGTCAGTCCTGGTGTTGGTTTAGTTCAACATCTCCATTAGTGATCTGGATGAGGGAATGGATTATATCCTCTAGACTGTAGGGCCCAATGGGTAGTGATCAACACCTCGATGTCAGGTTGGTGGTCGGTTTCTAGCAGAGTGCCCCAAGGATGTGTTCCAGGACTGGTTTTGTTCAACATCTTTATTAATGACCTGGATGAGGGGATGGATTGCACCCTCAGCAAGTTTGCAGATGACACTAAGCTAGGGGGAGAGGTAGATACCCTCCAGAGTGACCTAGACAGCCCAGAGTGACCTAGACAGATTAGAGGATTGGGCCAAAAGAAATCTGATGAGGTTCAACAAGGGCAAGTGCAGAATCCTGCACTTGGGACGGAAGAATCCCAAGCATTGTTATAGGCTGGGGACCGACTGGCTAAGTAGCAGTTCTGCAGAAAAGCACCTGGGGATTACAGTGGATGAGAAGCTGGATATGAGTCAACAGTGTGCCCTTGTAGCCAACAAGGCTAATGGCATATTAGGTTGCATTAGGAGGAGCATTGACAGTAGATCTAGAGAACTGATTATTCCCCTTTATTCGGCTCTGGTGAGGCCACATCCAGAGTATTGTGTCCAGTTCTGGGACCCCACTAGAACATAAGAACATAAGAATGGCCATACTGGGTCAGATCAAAGGTCCATCTAGCCCCGTAGCCTGTCTGCCGACAGTGGCCAGTGCCAGGTGCCCTAGAGGGGGTGGACCGAAGACAATGATCAAGCGATTTGTCTCCTGCCATCCCTCTCCAGCCTCTGACAAACAGAGATAGAAAGGATGTGGATGCATTGGAGAGGTTCCAATGGAGGGCAACAAAAATGATTAAGGGGGTGGAGCACATGACCTATCAGGAGAGACTGAGAGATTTGGGTTTGTTTAGTCTGCAGAAGAGAAGAGTGAGGGGGGATTTGATAGCAGCCTTCAACTTCCTGAAGGGAGTTCCAAGGAGGATGGAGAAAGGCTGTTCTCAGTAGTGATGGATGGCAGAACAAGGAGCAATGGTCTCAAGGTACAGTGGGGGAGGTCTAGGTTGGAAATTAGGAAAAACTATTTCACTAGGAGGGTGGTGAAGCACTGGAATGGGTTACCTAGGGAGGTGGTGGAATCTCTATCCCTAGAGGTGTTTAAGTTTCAGCTTGACAAAGCCCTGACTGGGTTGATTTAGTTGGGATTGGTCCTGCCTTGGGTAGGGGGCTGGACTTGATGACCTCCTGAGGTTTCTTCCAGCTCTATGATTCTATGATTCTAGGACAAGTGCAGAGTCCTGCACTTAGGATGGAAGAATCCCAAGCATTGCAACAGGCTGGGGACCAACTGGCTAAGTAGCAATTGTGCAGAAAAAGACCATGGGAATTACAGTGGATAAGAAGCTGGATATGAGTCAACAGTGTGTCCTTGTTGCCAAGAAGGCTAATGGCATATTGTGCTGCATTAGGAGGAACATTGCCAGAATATCTAAGGGTATGTCTACACTACCACCCTAGTTCGAACTAGGGTGGTTAATGTAGGCATTCGAAGTTGCAAATGAAGCCCGGGATTTAAATATCCCGGGCTTCATTTGCATCTTCCCGGGCGCCGCCATTTTTAAAAGTCCCCTAGTCCGAACTCTGTGCCCGTGGCTACACGCGGCATGGAGTAGGTAGTTCGAATTAGGATCTCTAATTCGAACTACCATTACTCCTCGTGGAACGAGGTGTACCGGTAGTTCGAATTAGAGATCCTAATTCAAACTACCTACTCCGTGCCGTGTGTAGCCGCGGGCACGGAGTTCGACCTAAGGGGATTTAAAAATGGCGGCACCCGGGAAGATGCAAATGAAGCCCGGGATATTTAAATCCCGGGCTTCATTTGCAACTTCAAATGCCTACATTAACCACCCTAGTTCGAACTAGGGTGGTAGTGTAGACATACGCTAACCGAGCCATTATTCCCCTCTACTTGGCACTGGTGAGGCCACATCTAGAGCACTTTATCCAGTCCCTCCCTTGCTCCCTCAGAAATGACAAACTGGAGAGAGTCCAGTGGAGGGCAACAAAAATGATTGGGGGGGGGGGACTGGGGCACATGACCTATGAGTAGAGGCTGAGGGAACTGGGCTTATTTAGTCTACAGAAGAGAAGAGGGAGGGGGGATTCGATAGCAGCCTTCAACTACCTTAAGAGGGGTTCCAAAGAGGATGGAGAGAGGCTGTTATGAGTGGTGCCATATGACAGAACAAGGAGCAATGGTCTTAAGTTGTAGTGAGGGAGGTCTAGGTTGGATAGTAGGAAAAACTACTATGGTGGTGAAGCACTTGAATAGGTTACCTAAGGAGGTGGGGACCCTAGAGTTTTAAGACCGGCTTGACAAAGCCCAGGCAAGGTGATTTAGTTGGGGCTGATCCTGCTTTGAGCTGGGGGTTGGAATAGTTCACCTCCTGAGGGCTCTTCCTACCCTCTGATTCTATGAAGGCTGAGAAGCCCTAACGTTATTTTAGCTAGTACGGCTGCTGATGCCTTGCTTATTGTATACTTGCCCATACTGTCTGGATACGTAATACAATATTTGTCTCAAGAGCCCCATAACCAAAAGAGCCATAAAAAAAGACCACAATCTTCACAATGAAAGGAAACCATGGGCCTGATTCACCCCAGCATTTGCTTTTGTTTGATTTTAGTGAAACTTCATGACTTCAGTGGGGCTAGATGGGTCTCAGGAGTAATGCTGTGGTGAATTAGGGCTGATGCCTCATGGTCAGGACAAAATTGGGGGGCTGAGGGAGGAGACTAGCTTGCTCCAGGCACTGACAAAGAAGTGGAAGATACCTCCCTGTCCCAGCAGAAGGAACCAATGCTGGCCCCAAAAGGGTGTGTCCGAACTTGGGAATTCTGTCCCTGCACTTCAAGTGGGGACAGGGCACCTTATGAGCATCAGG
The DNA here is from genome assembly GCA_032595735.1 of Pelochelys cantorii. Lineage (NCBI taxonomy): Eukaryota > Metazoa > Chordata > Testudines > Trionychidae > Pelochelys > Pelochelys cantorii. Next base: position 21,100,691 of record CM064344.1, read on the forward strand.
GAAGGAGCAAGCCCTTTGGTCCAGCCCAGCCCACCATCCCCCTGCTGGACTCACATGAGTAATTCAGCTCCATAAAGCCGAACAGTGGTTTGAAATGCTCCAGGCGTTCCCACTCACTCTGGTTGAAGTGTCTCCTGTCAATGAAGAGCGTGATGTTGGGCAGGAAAAGGTTCCTCAGCCAGTCAGACTTGGTGGCATTGGCCCTCACTGAATGGGGGCAGTGCTGGAAACACAAAAGACAGAGTTGTAAGGAAGTGTACAGAGCTTATGTGGCAGTTGCCATCTTGGCTGTCACACCAGAGACAGACACTTCACACTGCAGCAGCTAAAAGCCAAACCCTTTCAGATGCAGGGCGCATTACAATACTGACCCAGGGGCATTTGCTCTTGCCTCAGAAAAATGCCTTTATAGTTTTACGATGCAGTGGCTGACTAGGCCTTGCTGAATGTGCTTGCTGCCCCCTGCCCTGAACAAGGCCTCCATGGCTTCTAGGCACAAAGCTCACACCATGCGCAGCAGAACGTCACCTTGTACCAGCTCTCAATGTGCATATCTGCCTGTGCTTAACCATGCCTCCTTTCTTTGTAGCCACACCCCTCAGCCTCCCTGTCAGCCACTATGGTGCACAATCCCTTATGACTGCTGCCACTAAGTTACATACCTCCCTGCTTTCTGCATCTCCTCCCAAAGTGCGTATGCCATGCCGCTGAATTTAACCATTTTAAAAAGGAAAATGGTTTAAAAAGCACATCTATTCCTTCAGTGTGCTTGTACTAGCACCTGCCTTAATAGGCAAAGACTAGGAGTCGACTGTTTATACTAGCATGAGAAACCTGCAGAACAGCGTGATACTCCCCTGCAGTTACAGGCAGAGATTGGCTGTGGCCCAGTTGATTTTGAGCGCAAGTTATCAACATGGCTGTTTGCAGCTCTGCTCTTTCAGAAGCCTGCATGTCATGCAACTTGCACGCCAGCCCTTTCTGTGATTATTATTATTGATTTGTGTTGTGGTTGCAAGCAGGAACCCCTGTCCTAGAGCAGGACCTTGTGTTAGGTTGAGTTAGGCACTGTGCAAACCCACAACAAAAAGACAGTCCCTGTCAATGTTCCTTCTAATTTTTTCCATCCATGTGCAAAATAATTTTTGTTTTGGTGCAGATGTGCACCACCAATAGAAACACAGGCTACTGGCTGTGGGTGGCTGTGGGCACTCTGCTAATCAGCTGGATGGCACCTGAATCTCTCCTGGGTGGCTGCTCAAGCACTGAGTTTACAGGGAACACTGGTACCTGCCCCAAAGAGTTTACAGTCCCTCTCCAGGTGCGCTACCAGAAACTGAAGTAATAACACTCGGCTTCTGGCAACAGCACTCACTGTAACAGGAGCTGGCTATACCCAGACTATGTCTAAACTGCAGGTTTCTTTCAGAAGAAGCTTTTCTGGAAGAGATCTTCTGAAAAAACGTCTTCCGAAAGAGAGCACCTACACAGCAAAAGCGCATTGAAACAGCAATGTGCTTTTTTGAAAGCTAGCATCCACCCTGAATAGCCATTCTCTTGCATTTCAGCTGTGATTACTATGGACGGAATGGCCCCCAGGGCACCATGTTTTTTCCTCTTTCCTCTTCTTTCAAAAGAACTCCCTCTTCCCCATCCACACACACCTTTTTCCAAAAGAGCTCTTTTGGAAAAAGGCTTCTTCCTCGTAAAAAGAGGGTTACCAACATCGGAAAAAACCCCTCTGTCTTTCGATTTTTTTCCCAAAAGACTGAGATTGCAGTGTGAAGTGAAGTTTTTTTTGAAAAAACTGCCATTTTTCCAAAAAAAACCCCTCTGGGCTGTGTCTAGACTGGCCAGTTTTTCCGCAAAAGCAGCCGCTTTTGCGCAAAAACTTGCCAGCTGTCTACACTGGCCGCTTGAATTTGCGCAAGAGCACTGACATTCTAATGTAAGAAATCAGTGCTTCTTGCGCAAATACTTTGACGCTCCCGTTCGGGCAAAAGTCCTTTTGCGCAAAAGCTTTTTCGCAAAAGGGCCAGTGTAGACAGCTCAGTTTTGTTTTGCGCAAAAAAGCCCCGATTGCTAAAATGGCGATCGGGGCTTTCTTGCGCAAAAGCGCGTCTAGATTGGCCACGGACGCTTTTGCGCAAAAAGTGCTTCTGCGCAAAAGCGTCCGTGTCAATCTAGACGCTCTCTTGAGCAAATACTTTTAACGGAAAACTTTTCCGTTAAAAGCATTTGCGCAAATTCATGCCAGTCTAGACGCAGCCCTGCAGTGTAGACATACCCCCAGTTCTATTCCTTCTTTGCAGCAAGTTAGGCCTGATCTGCATTGTGAGGTTAGGTCGAAGTTAGCCGCTTTAGGTTGACTTTATACTGAATGGCTACTGAATGGCCCTCTTTCGAAAAAGAGGGTCTAGACTACAACCAGTACTTTCGAAAAAGCAAGCCGCTTTTTCAAAAGAGAGTACCCAGGCAGTCTGGATGCTCTCTTTCGAAAAAGCAAAGTTTGCATTACATAGTGCCTTTTTTCGAAAGAGGATACAGCAGGGACACCCAGCACTGCTGCATGGAAATAAAAGCATTCAGGCAAGCGTATCAGAAGACAAATGGTCGGTCCAGCTCGCAGTCTCATACAGGCCACTGCTATGAGCAGCTGCATGGAATTCTAAGGGGGATCCAAACACTGTCACAAAATTGTCCTTGGATTCCTCCCAAGCGACTCTTCAGGCAGCTTCACCAACCTGATGGCCTTCTATGACGAGGCAACTGGCTCTGTGGTTATGGGGATGGTGGTGGATGTGATATACCTAGACTTTAGTGAAGCTTTTGATACGATCTCCCACTCCACTCTTGCCAGCAAGTTAAGGGAGTATGGATTGGATAAATGGACTGTAAAATGGATAGAAAGCTGGCTAGATCGTCAGGCTCAATGGCTCAATATCTGAAAGGCAGTCAGTCTAGCTGAGTGTCCCAAGGGTCAGTTCCAGGGCTGGTTGTGTCAATATGCTTGATTGCTGCCAGCATCTGCCAATTGCTCCATTCAGTGGGTTCCTGCACATCTGTGTGCATAGCCTCCTCACATTCTTCCTTGTACCGGCAGTTCCTTGTTAGGCTCTGGTCATATCGCAGCATAATATGCAAGATGTTTGCAATGCTTGCCACAGCAGTGTGCAGCTGAGTGGAGTCTATGCTTGCCATGTTATGGAATCTGCATGGATAACAGGGAAAAAAGGGTATGAAATGATTTTTGCTGTTGGTTTCAAGCAGGGAAAGAGGGAGGAGATAAGTGCATCATGGGAGGCTGACGACATGTACTCAGAACAACTTGTGACCATGCAAATGGATAACAGGAACTGTGGAATGGCTACCCACAGTGCATCACTGTCAGAGTCAAAGGGAACCATGGTAGTGGGGAGTCCTAGAGACACACTCTGTCAACCTCATGTGCCTAGTCAGGGCATGAACCTTCGACTTTGTAAAATCCAGTGCGAAAAGTTAACCTTGATAAATTGGACCTAAATTTGTAGTGTGGACATTCCCGTAGGGCCCTGATCTTACCTAGGCTCAGGAGTCTGCATTGCAGCAAATCCTATGAGCCGCATCCACTCTTGAGGTTGCACTTTGGGCAGCTCAGCAAAGTGAGCATTGACTGGAAGGAAGAAACGTCCCAAAATCTAGCATGCTGCATTTTGCAGAGTAATTACTTCATGCAACAAGTTGGCTTTAAGCCCCCAGCTTCTGTTCAGCTCCAAATCACTGAAGCTTTATGGTTCAGTTGAGGCTCATTGCAGTACAAAATGGGTTGATTTTTGAACCTTCACCATTGACTGGAAGATTAACTAAACTCCACAAAATGCAGTGTGCTAGTTAAAGACTCCTTAATGCCATATAGGACAGCTGCACAAGCCCCTTTTGCATTCAGACTCATCAGCACTTTTCAGATATGCAAGGAAATCATTGTGACATATCCTTGAGTATAAATGCTACAGGTGTTGTTTGGAAAGCTTCCAGGAGAGGGGAGGAGAGGACCAAGACACTCACAACCACCAGCCTTTGGAGCTATGAGACTCCCACTGCTCCCACCCAGCAGTAGGTGAACAAACCACAAGCGAATCAGTGCGTGTCTAATCCAGGGGTGGGCAAAAGGGCCTCCACAGGCCGGATCTGGCCTGCCAAGTAGGTTGAGCTGGCCTGTGGAGGCCCTGCCACTCCCCTGCCCCCAGGCCAATCAGGGCCTGAGGCGTGGGGAATGCGCAAAGTTTCCTTTGCCCTGCCCTCGCCTTGCAAGGGCCTGATTGGCCTGGCAGAAGGGGGACTGCACAAAGTCTCCTCCCATAGCCAGAGACATGGGTGCCTAGGGGAAGCCTCTGGTGGGGCAAAAACTTCACACGCTCTCCCACCCCCAGACCAATTGTGGTCTGTGGGTGGGGAAGTATCCTGGCCCCGCCCCTTCTGCTTGAGGTCCCGCCCCTTCCGGTGTGGCCCAGGGCCACTTCAAAAATTTCTAAAGTGGCCCCCGGCAAAAAATTATTTCCCACCCCTGGTCTAATCCATGAGTTGGCTAGAGTTATGCATCCCCATCTGTAGCCCAGTCACGGAGTCTCTGAGAATATGAGTCTATTACTCAACAGTGTTGTTTAACTTAGAGCAGTGGTTCTTAACCTCACTGCAGACTGCACCCATTTGGGTCTCAAAATATGTTCTCGCACCCCTTATTGAAGTAGGTCAGTTTTAAACCTAAGATATATCATAAAAAATCTGGCATGTCTCGCACCCCCAGAAAGGGCATCTCGCACCCCCAAGGGGTGCGTGCACCCCAGGTTAAGAACCACTGCTTTAGAGCGAGGTTTGGCCTCTAGCAACTCAAGCTTCTGCCAATAGCTGCATTACACTGCTCTAGGCTTGATGCTTGTCATAGTTCCAAAATTCATACAGGGCCAGTATGTTGCCCATGGGTGGTGTTGTGATACCTGAGCAATGTAAGTTTTGACATTGTAAGTGGTAGGAATAGATGTGGCCTCCAGCTATGTCTACAGTGCACTTTTGTCGGTAAAAACTTTTGTCACTCAGGGGGGTGTTTTTTAGTTGGGATTGGTCCTGCCTTAGGCAGGGGGCTAGACGTGATGACTTCCTGAGGTCTCTTCCAGCTCTATGATTCTACAATTCTGACCAACAAAAATGTTACTTATGAAACGCACCGGTGCGCTTGTCAGCGGGAGACGCTCTCCCAATAACAAATCTATTGCTCCTTGTTGGAGGTGGCGGCTACACTGTGTACATTACAGGGGGCGCTGCTGTGCCAATGTTAGGTGCACAATGTAGATACAGCCTCAGTTAACACTGATGTTAAGCATAACTGTAAGAATTAAGCTTCATGTTCAGCACCCCATCAAGATGAAGGGGAAAGTTCTCACATGCTCAGTCGTGGTTTTCTTTCTTAGTGAATCAACCTACAGGCATTATTTGCATTGCGATAGTTATCTCCACTTCACAGTTTAAAGGTACTGAAATGCAACAGGCTCAGAAGGTAATGGCAGCAGGAAGGGTGATAAATCACTATTCCTCAATCAAAAGATAAATACATATATAAATATTAACTCCTCAGACATTTCCTCAGCCTCTCCTGTTTGACACTGTCATTAACTTCACTGCAATAAAAAGTATAGGTGGGTACTACACATGGTTCCAATAAGTGTGTCAAACTGAACAAAAAATGGTTTCAGGTTGTACAAAAACTGAAAGTTCTATTTTGCTCTCAAAAAATCTGAAAAATCATTTCAGCCCCAAATGATTTTTTCTCCAGTTTTTCATTTAATTAGGGTTGGGTTGTTCTTTTTACCTCTTTTTAAAGATTTTAAAACAAATCCCATTATTTTCAAAAGAAACCATAATTTCAAAACAAAAAACATGTTGACTTTTTTTTTGGAAATTATTTTCATTCATTATTTAGAGGAAATTGTTTGCTACATTCAGCTGGAATTGGTGAATGGTTTCAGTCACCCTGAAACTGCATTTTCTGGGGAAAAGTATTCACTCAGCTTCACATGACACCCTATCCCAAAGGAATGAATTAATTTCAGTGGCTAGACTCTTGCATCGTTAATATTTCCATTCTTCTCAACACAGACATTAATAATTTCAAAGTGTCGCAGAGAGGGTTTTGTTCTCTTCGACCATGGGACTCTGTTCCGGGCACAAGGATTGTTAGGAAGAGATGGGATCCACCTAACGAAGAGAGGAAGGAGCATCTTTGTGGGCAGGCTTGCAAACCTAGTGAGGAGGGCTTTAAACCAGGTTCATTGGGGGACGGTGACCAAAACCCTGAGGGGAGTGGGAAAGTCGGATACCGGGAAGGAATGCAAAGAGGAACGAGCAAGAAAGGAGGACCCCTGTTTCGAATGGAGAAGATGGGGCGATCAACTGGTTGCCTGAGGTGTTTGTACACTAATGCGAGAAGCCTGGGCAACAAACAGGAAGAACTGGAGGCCCTGGCCCAGTCCAAGAAATATGATTTAATTGGGATAACAGAGACTTGGTGGGATGACTCGCATGACTGGAGCACTGTCATGGAAGGGTATAAACTGTTCAGGAAGAACAGGCAGGGGAGAAAAGGAGGAGGAGTTGCACTATATGTAAGAGAGCACTATGATTGCTCTGAACTCCAGTATAAAGAGGGAGAAAAACCTGTTGAGAGTCTATGGGTTAAGTTTAAAGGAGCAAACAACAGCAGTGATGTTGTGGTTGGTGTCTGCTACAGGCCACCGAATCAGGTGGATGAGGTGGATGAGGCTTTCTTCGGAAAACTGAGAGAAGCTTCTAGATCACAGGCCCTGGTTCTCGTGGGGGACTTTAATCACCCTGACATCTGTTGGGAAACCAATACAGCAGTACACAGGCAATCTAGGAAGTTTTTGGAGAATGTTGGGGATAACTTCTTGGTACAAGTGCTGAAGGATCCGACCAGGGGCCGTGCGCAGCTTGACCTTCTGCTCACAAACAGGGAGGAACTAATAGGGGAAGTAGAGGTGCGTGACAACCTGGGAAGCAGTGATCATGAGATGGTAGATTTCAGGATCCTGACCAAAGAAAGAAAAGAGAGTAGTAAAATACACACCTTGGACTTCAAAAAAGCAGATTTTGACTCCCTCAGAGATCTGATGGGCAGAATCCCCTGGGATGCAGACATGAAGGGGAAAGGAGTCCAGGACAGCTGGCAGTATTTTAAAGAAGCCTTATTAAAGGCACAGAAAGAAACCATCCCGACGTGTAGCAAGAGAGGCAAACATGGTAGGAGACCGGATTGGCTTACGGGGGAAATCCTTGGTGAACTTAAGCACAAAAAGGAAGCTTACAAAAAGTGGAAACTTGGACAAATGACCAGGGAGGGGTTTAAATGTATAGCTCGAGAATGCCGGGGGGTTATCAGGCAGGTGAAAGCGCAAATGGAATTGCGACTGGCTAAGGATGTGAAGGATAACAAGAAAGGTTTCTACAGGCATGTTAACAAGAAGAAGGTGATCAGAGAGGGTGTGCGGCCCCTACTGGATGAAGGAGGTAACCTAGTGACAGATGATGTGGGGAAAGCTGAAGTACTCAATGCTTTCTTGCCTCTGTATTCACGGAGAAGGTCAGCACAGAAGTCCAGGAGCCAAGTGACGCAAGATGGGATGAAGATGGACAGCCCATGGTGGGTAAAGAACAGGTTAGGGACTATTTAGAAAAGCTAAACGTACACAAATCCATGGGTCCGGACTTAATGCATCCGAGGGTACTGAGGGAGTTGGCAAATGTCATTGAGGAGCCTTTGGCCATTATCTTTGAAAAGTCGTGGAGAGCGGGAGCAATCCCGGATGATTGGAAAAAGGCAAATGTAGTGCCCATCTTCAAAAAAGGGAAGAAGGACGATCCAAGGAACTATAGGTCAGTCAGTCTTACCTCGGTTCCTGGAAAAATCATGGAAGGGATCCTTAAGGAATCCATTTTGAGGCACTTGGAAGAGATGAAAGTGATTAGGAATAGTCAGCATGGATTCACAAAGGGCAAGTCGTGCCTGACCAATTTGATTAGCTTCTATGATGAGGTAGCTGGCTCTGTGGACGTGGGAAAGTCAGTGGATGTGATCTACCTTGACTTTAGCAAGGCTTTTGATACAGTCTCCCACAATATTCTTGCCAGCAAGTTAAGGGAATGTGGATTGGATAAATGGACAGTAAGATGGATAGAAAGATGGCTAGAAGGCCAGGCCCAGCGGGTAGTGATCAACGGCTTGATGTCAGGATGGCGGTCGGTTTCTAGCGGAGTGCCCCAAGGTTCGGTTCTAGGACCGGTTTTGTTCAATATCTTTATTAATGACCTGGATGAGGGGATGGATTGCACCCTCAGCAAGTTTGCAGATGACACTAAGCTAGGGGGAGAGGTAGATATGCTTGAGGGCAGAGATAGGGTCCAGAGTGACTTAGACAAATTGGAGGATTGAGCCACAAGAAATCTGATGAAGTTCAACAAGGACAAGTGCAGAGTCCTGCACTTGGGACGGAAGAATCCCGAGCATAGTTACAAGCTGGGGACCAACCAGTTAAGTAGTAGTTCTGCAGAAAAGGACCTTGGGGTTACAGTGGATGAGAAGCTGGATATGAGTCAACAGTGTGCCCTTGTAGCCAAGAAGGCTAATGGCATATTAGGTTGCATTAAGAGGAGCATTGCCAGCAGATCCAGAGATGTCATTATTCCCCTTTATTCGGCTCTGGTGAGGCCACATCTGGAGTATTGTGTCCAGTTCTGGGCCCCCCACTACAAAAAGGATGTGGACACATTGGAGAGGGTCCAGCGGAGGGCAACCAAAATGATTAGGGGGCTGGAGCATATGACTTATGAGGAGAGGCTGAGGGAGTTGGGTCTGTTCAGTCTGCAGAAGCGAAGAGTGAGGCAGGATTTGATAGCAGCCTTCAACTTCCTGAAGGGAGGTTCCAAAAAGGATGGAGAGAGGCTGTTCTCAGTAGTGACAGATGGCAAAACAAGGAGCAATGGTCTCAAGTTGTGGTGGGAGAGGTCCAGGTTGGATATTAGGAAAAACTATTTCACTAGGAGGGTAGTGAAGCACTGGAATGGGTTACCTAGGGAAGTAGTGGAGTCTCCATCCCTAGAGGTGTTTAAGTCTTGGGTTGACCAAGCCCTAGCTGGGTTGATTTAGTTGGGATTGGTCCTGCATAGAGCAGGGGGCTGGACTTGATGACCTTCTGAGGGCTCTTCCAGCTCTATGGTTCTATGATTCTATGAAAGTTAATTGTCACCTTCTCCAAGGTAATTACTGCCCTTGGGTAATGGGTGGGGGAGAGACATCCGATGGCTCCTTCTAGTACTTTCTCTGCCAGGGCACTGAGCTTGGCCAAGATTGGCAAGGGAAAAGGTTCCAAATTCAAACTCCTTATGGTTAATCTGTGAGAGCTCTCTGCATATTTGTTATGAGCTGGCAGGACCTGAGAGGTTCATAAAACCTTACAAGTATGGTGGTGGTGGTGAGAAAATGAAGAAGCAAAAGTTAAAGATCAAAGTCTTTAGTGTTGCCATCTTGGACATGGGAGGAACACCTAGTGCCCTTTGTGTTCTGTAGACTCCAGAATTGTCCCTGAATTCTTGGCGTTTGGGTTTATGTTTCTCATGGGCTTTATAGACAAGATCTGGTCTTCTCAGGATCTTTCCACACACCCATAACTGAAATGTGGTAAGAAGATCAGGCCAGCTAGCTTTTTAGCCCAATAATTACTCATTGGGAAAAACCTAGGTGCAAATACAAATAGACTGTGGCTGTGTCTAGACTGGCCAGTTTTTCCGGAAAATCAGCTGCTTTTCCGGAAAAACTTGCCAGCTATCTACACTGGCCGCTTGAATTTCCGCAAGAACACGGACGTCTCAAGTATGACCATCAGTGTTCTTGCGCAAATACTATGACGCTCCCGTTCGGGCAAAAGCCCTCTTGCGCAAATGCTTTTGCGCAAGAGGGCCAGTTTAGACAACCCAGAATTGTTCTGCGCAAAAAAGCCCTGATGGCTAAAATGGCGATCAGGGCTTTCTTGAGCAAAAGCGCATCTAGAGTGGCCAGGGACGCTTTTCCGGAAAAAGTGCTTTTGCGGAAAAGCGTCCGTGCCAATCTAGACGCTCTTTTCCGCAAATGCTTTTAACGGAAAACTTTTCCGTTAAAAGCATTTGCGGAAAATCATGCCAGTCTAGACGCAGCCTGTGAGTCCAACTGATCCCATAGTCCTCCTAAAAATGAAAATACTGTCTTGCAAATTCTCCACAGTGGGAGACCTACTTGATGCTCCATTGTGCCTCCAGATGCAAAGATGCGATGTGATGGGTTTGATCACAGAGATCTCCTTGGGACTGTCACCCAAAGTGCTGACCATACCACTGAGCCTGCCTACTTGCACTCTGGGGTGCCCCACCACCCTGTCCTGCTCAGACAGAAGTTCTGGTCTCCTCCACCCCCGGCACAGAATTGGGGTAACAGCCCCACTCTGAAAAGTAACACAGATGTTGAACCAGCTCATCTCTAGCAGGGCTCAGATATAGGGTCTTGTAAGCACCCAGATATACAGTCTCAACATGGAACAAACCCAGATAAATCCATCTTACTGTGTATAAAAGCTTTACGCAGAGAAAGCTCATAAGTTTTCTCTCTTTATCAATGAACGAGAGATATGCACAGCTGTTGCTCCCCTCAGATAACAACTATTTATACTGGGCTTGCTAATGAACAAAAGTGATTTTATTAAGGATAAAAAGTAGGATGTAAGTGATTGCAAGTGAAAACAGACAGATCAAAGTAAGTTACTCAGCTAAAATAAAGAAAGCAGGTCAGCTAATTCTAATATTCTAAGAGAGATCATAAATCTTACCCCCCATCTTATCTCAGATGCAATTCTTCACAAGTCAAAGTTGATCTTTCTCTGTCTTGGAGCTAACAGCCACTTCTGTATCCTTTTCCAGTGGGAAGGCAGTTTGAAAAGCCAGCTGAAGACTATGATGATTGTTTGCCATTATTTAAACAGAATTTTCCCAAGGCGAGAAACCTTTATTTAACCATCCCTATCCACATGGGAAAATACCATATTCAAGATGAATTCCAGCAGCAGGTGGCATGGTCAATGTCTTTGTAGGACCAAGCACAGTTTGGGCTTACAGGAAAGATCATTATCTTCATCACTGGGCCATTAAGTTCTATCAATGACTTTCACTAGAAGACCAATATTAATAAAGCACTTTTCCACTTAATATTTTTAACTTCACATACAAGAATGATACACACAGAGAAATGGAATATACACATGCAGCAGACTGTAATTTTAAAAATATGTTACATGATGCATTTTACCTTTATGTATATTTATATTAATAAGCCAATTTTCATAAAGTATGGGGGGCTGTGACAGGCAACATTTCAAGCCTATTAATGACTGGGGGAATAGGGATCCACCATCCATCTCCCATGCAATACATTGGAGTGATGGGATTTATTTTTGGTGTGATACCTTAGGAAGTGGGGGGGAGGATTTTTTTTTTTTTTAGAAAAATAAATATTTATTTATTATTTCCATTCCAGCTCATCTGATGAAGTGGGCTTTACCCACAAAAGCTCATGATACTATATATTTTTGTTTGTCACTAAGGTGCCTCAGGACTACTTGTTCTTTCTAAATATATATAATTGGCCTGACTCAGAGGCTAATCTCAGGGTTGGGCTGGGCAAGGTATATTCAGATAAACTCTTATCTCACTTTCTATCAGTAATTGTATATTAAACTTCATTGTTTTGAATGAAAGGCAAAATTCTACACTGCCTTATAATCCACACATGCTTCCTTCCGTCGCCTCTGCAGCTACCTGCCCATGCCAGAGTCTAATCAAGAAATCTGAAAAAATATGTGACTTGCAAAAACAAATGTGGAAGGTAACAAGGAGATAGATTTATAGGACTCCATCCAGTTGTACACGTGGCCAAAAGAGGAGGTTACTCACCTGTGCAGTAACTGACATTCCTTGAGATGAGTGTCCCCAGGGGTGCTCCACATCAGGTCGGTGTGCCACCATGCCGAGAATCAGAGTCTTCAGAGCAATGCCTTTGGGGCCATGCATGCGCACACCTCTAGCCATGTACTCCTACTGTGCAGGCATCGCACATATGTGAGCCATCCCCTCCCCTCATTTCCTTCTCTACCTTGGAGAAAGACCCCCTGGAGAGGGAGAGAGATGTCCACCTGGGTGCTCCATATCAAGTGAAAACAAAGCTATATGTATTTAAGGAAGCAGGGACTTCGGATCTGGCATAAAGAGTGAAAAGGACTGCCTTGGGGAATTTAAGTTCTGATAAGGGTCCCTGAGTAAGTGTATAGTACTTTGTGACTGTCTGGTCCAATGTCCATCTAGCAGCCCTGTAAATATCTGTTATGGGAACCTTGTGAAGAAATGCTATTGAGGTAGACATGGCTCTAGTAGAGTGCTCCCCTATGGTCGCCAGAGGATTGATATCAGACATAGTATAACAGAGTTGGATACAGTCAGATATCCAGTGTGAAAGTCTTTGAGATGAAACAGATTGCTTTGTTATGGTTTGCTATGGAAATGAATAGTCTAGGAGAAGCCCTAAAGTGCTTGATACAATGTATGTAAAAAGAAAGTGCTCTATGCAGGTCTAGAGTGTGCATTTTTTACTCAAAGGAGTTAGCACGAGGTTTGGCAGAAAACGTGGGTAGGTTTATTGTTTGATTGAGATGGAAGGATGATTATATCATAGAGAGGAATCTGGGATGGATGCATAATGTCACTTTGTCCTTGAAAAAGGTAGTGTATGGAGGGTCTGCCGTGAATGCTGCAATTTCTCCTACCCCCTCTGGCTGAAGTGATGGCTACAAGAAAAGCTGTTTGCATAGATAAGTGCCGTAACAAACTGGTAGCCATTGGTTCAAATGGAGGACATGTAAGTGCATTTAATACCACATGCAGGTCCCAAGGCTCCACAGATGGAACCACCTCCGGGTAAAGTGCTTGTAAACCTTTTAGGAATATCTTGGTGTGAGGATGTGCAAAAATCAAGAAGTCATCTATCTTGAGGTGAAATGTTATAGCAGCCAAATAATCCTTGATAGATCTAGTAGTAAGATCTGATTGTTTAAGATGCAGCAAGTAGTCAAGGATCAGAGGTAAAGGGGCTGTAGATAGAGTCACCTTACCGTCTAAACACCATATGGTAAACCTCTTCCATTTTTGAGAGTATGTCTTGTGGGTGCTCTGAACTCTGCTATGCAGTAAGAGGCAAGTACCTGCTGTGAACATTCTAGTTCTTGCTCAGAGAATCATCCAGGAGCCACACTTTGAGGTGTAGCATGTGCAGATTGGGGTGGCTGGTTTGATTTCCCTGTAGGAAGAGGAGGCAATGGTATTAGAGTTGTGCAGGACATCCTTGTCAAGAATGGGAACCAAGATTGGCATGGCCATAAAGGGACTATGAGAATCAGTCATGCATTGTCTGTTCTTGTCTTGTGTACAACTTTGTTCATTAGAGTTATGGGAGGGAAAGTGTAGAGAAGGTGAGATGACCAGCTGAATAGGAAGGTATTGCCCATGGAGCCCTTCCCCATACCCGCTCTGGAACAAAAGAGATGGGACTTTTTGTTGAATTGAGTGACAAAAAGGTCTAAGGTAGGATGACCCCACAGGTGAAAAATCCATGATAGAACGTCTGGGTTGATGCACCACTCATGATCGGTGGGGAGAGTCCTGCTGAGTGCATCAGCCATAGTACTGAGAGTGCCTGGAAGATGGAAAGCGTTAATTTTTATACTGTGGCTTAGGCACCAGTTCCAAAGCATCATGGACTCCGTACACAGGGCATGTGATCTGGCCCCACCCTGATGATTTATATAAAACATAGCCATAACATTGTCGGTATATAGCCTGACATGATTGTTGACAATAAAAGAAAGGAATTGCTCGCATGTGTATCTTACCACTCAAAGTTCCAGAATGTTTATGTGAAGGTTTCTTTCTGTGTTTGACCATAAACACTAAGCCATGTGGCATTGGAGATACGCTCCCCACCTAGTGAGGGAAGCATCTGTCATCATGGAAATGGATGGTTCTGGTGCGAGAAATGGGACTCCTGAGCATAGGTTCAGTGGAATTGCCAACCAGTGGGGGGATTGTTTTACTGTTGGAGGGAGCAACAGGGATTTGGATAGAGGGCGTGGATGTGGGGTTTGTACATGCATCTGAGCCAACCTTGCAGAAACCTCATGTAGAGGTGTGCATTGTTCACAACAAAGTTGCATGCAGCCATGTGGCCCAGGAGCTGTAGGCAATCGTGAGCCATTACTCTGGGAGTAGTTTTGTATGACCGAGTTGCACTATCTTGTGGAAGTGCTCTTTGGGGAGTGAGGCAATGACTCACGTACAATCTAGGTAGGCTCCTAGGAACTGAATTTTCTGTGTGGGGGGCAACGTTGATTTTGGTTCATTTATTTGTAGACCAAAGGATTGGAAGACATGCCTGGTGATGAACGTGCTGCAATGCGAGTCGAATTCGGAGTGCACTTTGAGGAGGCAGTCATCCAAGTAAGGGAATATAATGACATTCTGTTTTCTGAGGTATGCCATAACTACAGCTAGCACTTTGAGAATACTCTTGGGGCAGTGGAAAGGTCAAACGGTAGGACCTTGTACTGGTAGTGTTGGGAACCTAAAACGAATCAAAGAAAACGTCTATGAGCTGGGTGGATGGCAACATAAAAATATGCATCTTGCAAATCAAGGGATAAAAATCAGTCACCCAGTTCCAACACTGGAAGAGATAATGGTAACAAGTGTCACCATCTTAAACTTCTATTTTCTTATGAACTTGTTCACTGCTCTTAAATCTAGAATGGGTTGCCATCCTCCTGACTTCTTCTCCATAAGGAAATAATGGGAATAAAACCTCTTCCCCATAAAGTGCTGAGGAACTGTCTCTATTGCTCTTAGATGTAGGAAGTGTTCTACCTCCTGTTGGAGAAGAGTGTCGTGAGAGTGGTCCCTAGAGGAATGGGAAGGGGGTATAGACATAAAGGAAATAGTGTATCCATGCTTAATTATTTGGAGCACCCATCTATCTGATGCTATTTTTTGCCAGTTTTTATAGAATGGAAGAAGACAGTGCTCGAAGACCTTGTGAGACAATGATGGCATTGGAATAGGTGAGAGGCTTTCAAAACCCTTGACCTGTTGTTCAGATTTGCTTGCAGGGCTGCTGTGGTTGTTGCATGTTATTAGCAGGTTGGCGTTGTCATTGGAACCTATTTCTATTATGATGTTTTTGCTGTTGTTCCTGTCTAGAGTAATTATGGGTATACTGAGGGTATCGTGGTCTGGGATAAGGATATACCTGAACTGTCATCTTCTAGGTGCTGGATTGTGAATGCCAAGTTATCTAAGGGTTGCCCTGGAATCTTTCATTGAGTGCAGCACGTCATTGGTACTGGCAGCAAAGAGCTTCTCACTGTCAAAGAAGAGATCTATGGTAGACTGGATCTCCCTGGGAAGAGAGGCTGAATTGAACCAAGAGGCTGTTCTCGTGACCACCGCAGTTGCTGTTGAAAATGCAGCTGTATCTGTAGCATCTAGGGCTGCTTGCAGTGATGTCCTAGAAATTGTATGTCCTTCTGCCATCACAGCTTTAAATTGTTGTTTCTTAGCTCCTGGAATGTCCGAAATAAAATAATTAAATCTAGATTAGTTTCTGTGATCGTATTGCTCAATAATGCTGCATAGTTTGCGACTCAAAATTGGAGCATGGAAGACATATAAACCTTACAGCCAAACAAATCCAGCTTCTTGCTATCCTGATCTGAGGGCATGGACCTGAAGTGCTGCTGCTTATTTTTCTGATGAGCGGCCTCTGCCACAACTGAATTTGGTGTGAAGTGTGCGAAAAGAAATTTAGATATCTAAAGTGGGATGCATACTTTTTGTCTGCTCTTTTGCATGTTGGGGTGGCAGTGGCAGGTGTTTGCCAAATAGTATTAGCAGTCTCCATAATTGCAGGATTAATGGGTAATGCTATTTTGGATGGTATGACTGTCAGTTTGTGTTGGTTCTCAGCCACCTTCTGTAGTGGGATGTTCAGTTCCTCAGAAATGTGCTTGAATAGGTCCTGGAAATGGGAGAAGTCATCAGCAATAGTTGGAGGAGGAGGCATGATGGCTTCATCAGGAGATGAAGATTCAATAGTGTCTAGTGACATATCAGGGGATGGGTCGCTATGGTAGTCCTCAGCAGCTTGTTGACGTTGTGGAGAAGGTGATTGTGGTGTAGGAGACTGTTGGGGTACAGTATGGCGCTTCTTTGCATGATGGTATCTATAACATGACTGCCAGGTGCTCCAATATTGCCAGTGTGGATAAGGCATTGGAGGTGGCATCCAACGGTTACCAGACCAGGGTGGCATGTCCCTTTGCTTAGCGTATGATGGATGGGTTCTGGCAGAATAAATGGAGTGTTCTGTCAGAGAGGAGTTGTGCAGAGAAAACACAACATCAGCATCCCCATCTAAACCACTAGAGAATCTCTCTGGAGAGAAACTTGGTTGCAGTGCCAGGATGCTTGGGGAGCAATTGGTGCCAAGAAAAGGTAAATTTAAACGTGAATGATACCATCAGGTCGCTCTGTTGTGTGTACTGTTGAGCTGGAGTTGATAGTGCTGTTGATGGCTGCACCGAGGTGATTTGCGGTGTCGGATGGATTCTCAATGCTGAGTGCACCAGCGATGTGGTCGGTGCTGTTATGGTACCAGCTGACAACATGCATGTGGTAATCAGCATCAGGGTTGGATGTAGTGCTGGTATGATGTTGTCAGTGCCGGGCAGTGCCGCAGGATGAGAGGCAGGCAACTTGAAGCTGGTAGCCTCGGTGTGGGATTTTGAAAAAAAAACCCTTGCTGCCGTGCTGGATACACCCGGTACATTGTATGTGCTAAGGTGCAGAGGCGCAGCTGTTTTTGGCAATGCAGGAGTTGGTGAATGCCTTTTGGGTGCCATGGTGTCCTGAGGTAAAGAAAAAGCACACTTTTTCACAGCCTTTTTGTCCTTTCACATCTGTTGGGATTCAGAATCTTGCCCTGGCTCTGAGGTAGGGTGTAGAGAATTTTCTAAAAGTATGAGCTTCAGCCATAAGTCTCTATTTCAGTGACCTCTAGATTCCAGTGTTGCACAATGGGGGCATTTTTGTGACACATGGGCTTCCGCAAGGCAATGGACAAATTGTGCATATCCGTCGGACATTGGGATGGGGTCGCTGCAGAAGGAACAATGCTTAAATCCTGGTGAACATATTACTAAGAGTCTGACTAATAAGAGAAAATGGAGGAATTAAAAAAAATGATAAACTATTAACTCCCAAATCTAAACTAACTACAAACTAACCAAACAGAAAACAAAGAGGGTTGAAAGAGGGTTATTTATCTAACAACATGGAACGAGGTGAGGAACACTGCTGAGCTCTGTCTCTGGCTGGAGACAGTAGAGAAGGAACTGAGGTGGAGAGGGCCTCGCACACTCACGGTGCCTGCACAATAGGAACATGTGGTTAGAGGAACGTGCATGCGCAGCTCCAAGGACACTGTTCTGAAGACTCCAATCCTCAGTGCGGAAGTGGTGCACCAACCTGATGTGGAGCACCCATGGGGACATCTCTCGAAGAAGAACACATAGTAACCACTTACCGACAGTGGGGATGAACTGTCCAAGATGTAGTGGTCCTCAAAATCCCACTGAGGCTCAGACTTGAAGTCATCAATCCTCAGTCTTCTTTTTTCTGTTACTGCTGGAGCTGGAGTCGTGACATTCTGCACCTTGGGAGTGGCCACATTCTGCACTGGAGTGGTAGAATGAACCTTGTCTTTGGTGGTGAGTCTCAGAGCACCAGACTTAGTTGACACTGGAACCTCTTCTGGTTTTGCTTGGTCTTGGACTAACCTCTCTACATTGGCTTCCTTCCTCTTGGGTGCTGGTGGGGCACTTTTACCCTGGGCTTGCCTCTCACTGGATGCTGATATTACATTCTTATCCTCTGTTTGCTCCTCCCTGGCATCCCCTTCATCTGCTGCCATTCTCTTAACCACATCCTGCCAATTGCTGTCTGTGCCCAGCATCTTGTTTACCAGGCTTGAGGAGTCCCATTTAAAGGGCACAACATGGGGCTTCTTCTGTTGGCTGTCCCTGTGTGGCATTTCCTTGGCATGTTGGAAAGAAATGAATTGCCTAAATGGAATCAAAAGAAAGGCTAATACACCACATATATTTCAGCCTAATGAAGGATCCTCTACCCCCTTAATCACGTCAGTGGCTATCTTATCCTCAACACATCTGATAACACTACTGAATATGGCAATTGCCCTCACTACAGCTCCACTTTTGTAAGCTTCACTGAGTTTTGGTGGAGAATTGTCACTGTGCTTTTCTCGGACACCTGCCTGAACTTGTTTTTCATGATTTAGCCATAAAACGGTTACTCAGCACCAAGGACCTATCAGACATGAAATCAGCTTGCATTCTGGCTGAGCAACGTGGATGCACTACACAGTTCATATGCATTTCTATCTAGGTCTGACTCCTGATCCAGATTCGGAAATCATGGACTGGATTGCTGACTATACTGTGGCTACTGCTTCTTTGTAACACCTAGAAAAACACTGGCTGAGGCTTCCAAGCATGGGGCTAGAAAGAGGCTATTTAGAAAAACGTCTGTGCAGGCTGCAGGAATACCAACTACATATTGTTTGGCCTAACAAGGCCCAAGTGGAGAGTACTAGGGACCAATTCTGAGTTGCTGGGTGTCCCCTACTCATACTGGAGTCAATAAGAGGGGAAGGTGCTCAACACTTGGTAAAATCAAGCCCCACATGAGATCTAACGTGAAAAGAAGAGATAAAAGGAAGAGATTTGAGTAAAGTAAGATTGGAATGAGGTGGCCTTTGTGTCTTACTTAAATGTAAAGTAATGCACATTGGAAAAAATAATCCCAACTATATATACAATTTGATGGGGGCTAACTTAGCTACAACTACTCAAGAGAACAATCTTGGTGTCATTGTGGATTGTTCTCTGAAAACATCCACTCACTGTACACTGGCAGTCAAAAAAGCAAACAGAATGTTAGGAATCATTAAAAAAGGGATAAGACAGAGACTATCTTATTGCCGCTATATAAAACCATGGTACACCCACATCCTGAATACTGCGTACAGGTCACCTCATCTCAAAAAATTTATATTGGCACTGGAAAAGATTCAGAGAAGGGCAACTAAAATGATTAGGGGTTTGGTACGAGTCCCATGTGAGAAGAGATTAAAGAGATTAAGTCTATGTCCACACTGCCCCTGTTTTGTGCAAAAAATATGCAAATGAGGTGACGTGTGGAATATCTCCACGCCTCATTTGCATAATTAATGAGGCTCCATTTTTGCACAAGAGGCTTTTGCGCAAAAAAGGAGCTATCTACATGGCTCCTTTTTGTGCGAAAACCCCCTCTTGTGCAACAGCTGTTCTTCCTTTAAAAAATGCAGAAGAACGGCTCTTGCGCAGAAGCCTCTTGTGCAAAAATGGAGCCTCATTAATTATGCATATGAGGCGTGGCAATATTTGCCTCATTTGCATATTTTTGCGCAAAATGGGGGCAGTGTAGACATAGCCTAGGACTTTTCAGCTTGGAAAAGAAGAGACTATGGAGGGATATGATAAAGGTCTATACAATCATGACTAGTGTGGGAAAAGTGAATAAGGAAAACTTGTTGCCATAATATAAGAACTAGGGGTCACCAAATGAATTAATAGGCAGCAGGTTTAAAACAAACAAAAGGAAGTTTTTCTTCACTCAGTGCACAGTCAACCTGTGCAACTCCTTGCCAGAGGTTATTGTGAAGATCAGGACTTTAACAGGGTTCAAAAAAGAGCTAGATAAATTCATGGAGGTTAGGTCCACCAATGGCTATTAGCCAGGATGGGTAGGAATGGTGTCCCTAGCCTCTGTTTGTCTGGAAATGGGTGACAGGAGAGGGATCATGTGATGGTTATCTGTTGTGTTCCCTCTCTCTGGGGCATCTGGTATTGGCCACTGTTGGCAAACAGGATCCTGGGCTAGATGGACCTTTGGTCTGACCCAGTCTGTCTGTTCTTATGGCACTTTCTATGCAGTCTCAGAAGGGTATCTGTGTGTTTCAGCACAAACACTGAGGAGTCCTGTGGCATCTTAAAAACTAACGAATTTATTTGGGCATAAGCTTTCATGGGCTGCAGCCTCCTTCGTCAGATGCATAGTGTGGAAACTTCCCTTTGACAGGGATTTATACATACAAGCACGGGAGAGTAACATAAATCCCTGCCAAATTGAAGCTTCTACTTCATGTATCTGATGAAGGAGGCTGCAGCCCATGAAAACTTCTGCCCAGCTAAATTTGTCAGTCTTTAAAGTGCCACAGGCCTCCTTGTGTATGCAGTCCGCATTTCCAAAGTATGGAACATACAGCAGTATGAGTGAGAGAACACTGCTTGCTCTTTGCAATGCAGTAACGCCTAGGGGCCTTTACTGAGGTAGGACAGAGCCAGCGGTGAATGGAACTTAAAATTTCTTACAGGTACTTTCCTATTGCAAGCCAGGTCCCTGCCAGCTCTTTAAATAGGTCCCAGCTGGCTTTTGCTGCAGCTCAGCCAGCTCTTGCCAGAGCTGTGCACCAGGGCGCACCTGCTTACTTTCACTCTGTAGTGCACAGATAAATGTTTGTGTTAAGGAGAATCATCAGTAGAGCCCTGCTCAGATACAAAATTTATATTGCATCCTACTCATACACATAGTCCTGGATATCTACAGATAGAAAACAAATATCCACAGATTTCCAGGGCTCTCACCATTGGTGCCAGCATGACCCAGTACATCCCAGCTGTCCAGGGAGCCCAATAGCACATTAGTGGGCATTGGCAGTGCAGCAGGAGGCCAAGAAAAAAGGGTAAAGACACAGCACCAAATCCTGCCCTTTGGGGATGACACATGAAAATCCCTGTCTTGTATGTGTGCAGTAAATGCTGTGCCAGCCCCAGGCAGGGAGGGGCAGCAGCTGGATAGACTTATCATATGGGATCTCCAGCCACATATTAGCAATGGGGCCAAGCAGCAGAAGGCAAGAAGCTTTCACCTTTCACACAAATGGGCTTCAGGCTCCACAGCATGGCTCTGCCTCTTCCCATGATTCTAGTATTACAGCTAGCTCATGAGCAGCCAAAACTAGTGGTCAAAGCTGGGGTCTACAGCCACAAGATAGGAGTCTACAGTTGGTCAGGTCAGGATGCTGAGAGATCAGAAGCAGGGGACAAACTTGAGCCCAGAACCATGGACTGGTGACCAGAGTGAGGCTGGGCTGGGATACCAGTGGGTCAGAGGCAGGAGACAAATTGGAGATCAGAAGCACAAGTCAGACAAGTCAAGCAGGGTTGGAATGTGAGGAAGTTTCAGTTGAGGGGAGCAGGAGTGGAAGACACTCATTCCAGAACAGGGTGGGTCTCCGCTGCCTGTCTCTGAGCTGGGCTGATCGACATAAAGATAGTGGCCATGTTTTCAGCTAGTATGAACTGGCAAAGTTCCACGAATTTCACAAGGGAAATCTGATGTGCCTTAGCGGTGTAACGCCATCAAAAACTGCTGAGCTTGCCCTGTGCACTGCCCTGTAGGCCAATGCAGAGGAGCTTTGGAAGGCAGCCAGAGTGGATGGTGTGCCTATTTGTCATTCACCAGCACACCCTGGAAATGCAGTAGGCAATAACACTTGGATACATATGCTGTATGTTACAGGGAGAGAGGGAGGCAGATCCTTTGGAGGGGTACATGGATGTGCAGATATGAACTCTAACAAGGTCACCTTGTCACAACCTTGTTCCATCAAGTTTCCATTAGGGCAGTGGTTCTCAATGTGCTAGTTTTACAGCAGGCTACATAAAAAGCACTAGCAAAGTCAGCACTAACTAACATTTCATTTGATTTATTTATACCGCGCTATACTCTACACACTGAGATGTAAGTACAATAATTATATTCCAAGTTATTTATTTTAATTATATGGTCAAAATGGGAAAGTGAGCCATAGGATAGTAACAGTGAGGTGTGACACTTCTGTGTTTTTATCTGATTCTGTAAGCAAATGTGAAACTTGGGGGTAAGTAGGGCAACTCAGACTCCTGAAAGGGGTTCAGCCTGAAAGATTGAGAGCCACTGTACTTGGGTAGCAACAATCCTATTGGGCTGGGTACTGCCAGGCCTGCTGATGTTGGGTGGGGGAAGGGACAAAGAGGGCAGCTGTCCTGTGGCCCAGTGATTCAAAGGGGTCCGGGGTTCCCGACTGCCACTGCTGCTACTGTGGCAATGGTGGTGGCCAGAGCCTTGGGCCTTTAAATCACTGATGGAGTGTCACACTGCACTCTCCTTGTGGCTCTGAGGGGGAGAGAAAAAATAGCCTTGTGGTACAGACACAACTGAAAGCACAGAGAGATGAAACAACACACCCAAGGTCAGTGCTCAAATCTCTGTCAGAGTTGCCCATCCCCAAATTCTGGCAAACAGAGGCTAGGGCCACTATCCCTGCCCATCCTGGCTAATAGCCATTGATGGACCTATCCACCATGAATCTATCTTGCTCTTTTTTGAACCCTGTTATATTTTTAGACTTCATAACATCCTCTGGCGAGGAGGTAAGCACAGCTGACTGAAAAATTTGTCCAATTTTTTGTGAAAAACTATTTTTGATCAAAATGAAAATGTGTGGGTTTTTTAATTAAGTTTTTGTTGTTGATTTTTGGAGAGTTTGCTCACTTTTACAATGTTACTTTTTCCACGTATTTTTTCCCCACACGGTGGGGGTGCTGAGTGTGGGTGCTGAGAGTCATTGAACCAGATTGTAAACCCTGTATATAATGGAAGCCACTTCAAGTCAGAGGGTGCTGCAACATCTTTGTACCTCCTTTCAAGTGGGAAAAAAGAGAGAACTCCCTTCTCACTTTCTCAAAAACATCTCTGCAGAGTCTCTCCACACTGGTGCGGCCAGGTGACTATGAACAGCAGATTTGCAAATTATACACTGACACTTTTAAATGTTAAGCACACATTGTTTCCCAAGGCTCTATTGTATCCAGGTAATAACTACCTGGATGGTTTGTCATCAGTGCTTCTCTGTCTTTTGGCTTGTCAATCCAAAGGTTTCATACCCACTTCATTTCACGTGCAACAGGCAACATCAGAAATTCTATGGAATGTTAGAGCTGTTACATTTTTTAAAGCTTTGAAATGAGAAGTGCTAAATACCTATATTTTCAAAAATAGCCTCCAATACAGTGTGAGCATAATTACATTCATTTAGAAGCCCCACTGCCTAATTTACAGACACAACTGGGCAGTTAGTTCTTTAAATGAATACAACTATAAGTGGCTTTATTTTGGAGGTTGGGGTGATATCCAACCAAAAAAAAAAAATCAAAGCCAAAATGCTTAGGTTTTTGTTACAAAATTCACTGTTGTTTGATGCTTTTGAAAGGACAGCCAAAACTTGTCCACATAGGAAAGTTTTTAGAAACTTAGTTTTTATAAATCAAGGTGTAAGAAGTATAAGGTGTAATCTGAAATTGACATAATTTTAACAGAATAATACCCATGAAGGTACCCTTGTTCCAATATAAAACAGCTGTTTAAGCAGGGACTGGGAGAGGGCTCAGGGTTTGTTTCCCATAAGAATGCAGGGGTAGAAAAGAGTTTCGGGAGGTGGGTCTGGGTCTGAGTTCCTATTGGGCAGCTGGAGATCCTGAATGGGTGTCTTTTTATCATCTGAAATCTAAAGAAAAGAAATAAAAGGGTGTGGGGGGAGGGGAGGGTTGGCTTATATAACTAATGGGATATAAACCAAAAAAGCCACACTTACTCTAGAATAAGAGTGCCCACATGGAGGTTTAAAATTAGATCTGTTTAAATTCACACCTTAGGTTATACTGAACAAACTTCATGGCTCTAAAGTTTCAGGGGGTAGCCAAGTTAGTCTGTTAGGGTATGTCTACACAGCCGTTATTTCGAATTAACTTTAATAGCGTCTATACATGCAAACCGCTATTTCGAAATTAATTCAAAATAGCGGCGCGCTTAATTCGAATTTGGTAAACCTCATTCTACGAGGAGTAACGCCAAATTTGAAATAGCCATTTTGAATTAAGTGCTGTGTAGACACTTAATTCGAAATAGGGGGCCTCCAGCCTTCCCAGGGTGCCCTGGTGGCCACTCTGGGCACAACCAGGAAAACTTCCTCTACTCTCCCCTAGCCCCAGAGCCATTAAAGGGGTAGACTCTAGCCACAGTGCCTGTGCCAGCTCCAAGCCTGCCAGCCCAGAGCCAGCAGTGGCCCCCAGAGCCCCCTGATCCAGTGGCCCCAAAACATGAGCCAGCAAGCCACTGGCAGCCAGCCCTCCACCACTTTCTAGGAGCAGTCTGCCAGCTCCCAGGAGCCTGCCAGGGCCCAGAGAAGGCGGGTGCCTTCCTGGTCCAGGGAGGAGATCATGGACCCTATTCAGGTTTGGGGGGATGTCCCCAACGTCCATGATCTCCGCACTAGATGGAGGAATGTGGCCGTCTATGGCAGGATAGCTGCCAGCCTGGCCACCAAAGGCCACATGTGAACCCAAGAGCAGGTTTGCATGACAATCAAGTTGGTCCAGCGAGACCCCCAACACTGGGCCCTGAGCTTCCCCTCCCCCTTGTTCCCCTTGCTTCCCCCTTCCAGCTCCCTCCTCCCAGGTTTCCCCCTCCCCTCTCCCACCCTCTCTCTTCCCCTCTCCCACCTCCTTTTCCCAGTCTCCCCAGAGGTTCATCCCTCCCCCCAGTTTTGTTCAATAAACCCAGTTTCTAATTTTGAAAATATGTGTCTTTTATTTGACATCAGGAAGGGGGGTTAGGGAGGGGTAAGTGTAAGGATGTGAGGGAAGAATGGGGCACAAGCCCCCGGTGGAGAGGACCGGGGTGGCTCTGAGGGCTCCTCAGGGTGGACACTCTCCCGCAGGGCCTCCTGGATCCTGACAGTCCCCTGATGGACCCCCCAGAAGGCAGCCTGCAGCAAGTGCAGCCGGGCTGATGGCAACGACCCCATGAGACACACCGGCATGCCCAGGGGCAGCTCTGGCTCCATGTGGCCGAGTGCTATGGTGTCCCGAGTGCGGGCACTCAGGGCACTCCAAGACAGGATTGCTTTGCTGTCCCTCATCGAGGTAGACAAGCAAGCGGGGAACCCTGAGAACTGTCTGTCTGGGGTGGGGGTAGCTCAGTTAGCCTCAGGCAGCAGCCCCACACACTAAGTCCTAACCTGATGCCCTGCCAGCACTGGTTCCGGCCAGCCTTAACTTTGGTTCAGGGTCCACTCAGTGTGGACGCGCTATTTCAAAATAGCAAAACGCTATTTTGAAATAGTTTTTGTGTATAGATGTGTTATTTCAAATTAGCTTAATTCGAATGACTATTTCGAATTAAGTTAACTCGAATTAACGCTGTAGTGTAGACGTACCCTTAGGGTATGTCTACACTACCACCCTAGTTCGAACTAGGGTGGTTAATGTAGGCATTCGAAGTTGCAAATGAAGCCCGGGATTTAAATATCCCGGGCTTCATTTGCATCTTGCCGGGCGGGCGCCATTTTTAAATCCCCTTAGGTCGAACTCCGTGCCCGCGGCTACACGCGGCACGGAGTAGGTAGTTCGAATTAGGATCTCTAATTCGAACTACCGGTACACCTCGTTCCACGAGGAGTAACGGTAGTTCGAATTAGAGATCCTAATTCGAACTACCTACTCCGTGCCGCGTGTAGCCGCGGGCACGGAGTTCGACCTAAGGGGATTTAAAAATGGCGCCCGCCCGGCAAGATGCAAATGAAGCCCGGGATATTTAAATCCCGGGCTTCATTTGCAACTTCGAATGCCTACATTAACCACCCTAGTTCGAACTAGGGTGGTTGTGTAGACATACCCTTACAGAAAAAAAACAACAAATGGTCTGGTAGCACTTTATAGACTAACAAAACATGTAGTTGGTATCATGAGCTTTCGCAGGCACAGCCCACTTCTTCAGATGACCAGTCATTTGAAGAAGTGGGCTGTGCCCACGAAAGCTCATGATACCGTCTACATGTTTTGTTAGTCTATAAATGCTACCAGATCATTTGTTGTTTTTTTCATGGCTCTAGACATTCAACTCAACCAAATACATCTTCAAGTCACAGAAAGACTTCCTCAGTGAAGATAACTCTTGGTGGGTTAAGCTGCATGGAAGAGTGCCTTTGGGAGGATCCCACAACTGGAATGCTCTTCGTGGTACTGTCTGTACTATTCTTACAGTATTTGCATTATATGGGGGCCCTCAGTCTGAGTCACAATTGTGTTACTTGTTGGAAATTGTCAGCATAATTTTGGCTCAAAGTCCAAAGCACAGCAAAAGTTATGATTCTGCTCAGGGTCAGCCTGACCATATAGGTGAACCAGGCAGTTACCTAGGGTTCCAGGCTTTAAGAGGCACCAAATTAGACAGAAGAGAATTTTTTTATTTAAAAATATATTCATATGTTCTCTCTCATAAATGCAAGTATCAAATACTGTACTTGTCAAACAGTGCACCATTGCCGTGTCAGGAGTTATATTATTTATTTCCTATTGTGTAAAGTATTTGCATTAAGGGTTTGCTTTGATGCAAATTTCCCTAGTTTCCTTAGATTAGACAAGTTCTGAATTAGAGTTTTTGGAAAACTTTAAATATATTTTATGCATAAATAATATTTGTAATAGAATATCTGCAGCATTTTGATATAAATAATATTTTAATTTAATATTTAAATATCTGTAGTCAAGAGATGGGATGCTGTACTCGGCATCTTTCTTGTACTGATACTACCCAGATCTTGCTTTCTAGCGCATGGTTTTGAATATATATATGCCCCCTTTGGCTAGAGAGATTAGAGAGCGTACACTGCATGGATAATTGGTCTTAGAAAGAGCTTGATCTCTTACCCGAGAAGAAATTTTTCTGTAAAGCTGAAGAAGGAGCCAAAAGAGAAAATGAAGAACAGAAAAGCTGTCACAAAGATGGGCCAGTAAAACTGGCGGGGCACCTTAGCAAATCTCCTCCAGAGGGATCGCATGGCCTTGCTGTAGACAGGACTGGAGCTGTTCTCCTTCTCAGGTACAGGTGCATTGTACAATGAACACATGGGCTGTGTCACTTCTAATATCCCTAGCCAGTTGGTGCACACCCTCTGTCCCAACATTCAGGGATAGTAATAAATTTTGTATGTTGAGCTTTCTCTGCCACAACAGAAGGTTGGGTGGATTTATTTTTTTCCGTGTCAATGTTGTAGCTTTGAGGATTCTATGGGATTGGCCAGACTGTGCGCAGAGAAATGTTTATTGTTCAAACAGGTGAGTCTCCTCAGTTCTTTTGCTTTGCAAATGTTTCTTGATGGTTGATGTAAAATAAACACCCCTTTATCCGTGTCAAGCCTAGTCCAGGAGAGTGCTGTCCTTGGAGCATGCAAGGGCTAGGGCAAACCTCCCCCTTCCCAGGCTGTGCCTCTTCTTGCCCCCACATCTCCCCCATTCCACCCCTTTCTTCAAGCCCTCACCCCAGCTCAACCCCTACCCCCTCTTTCTACTCCTGGCTCCGCCCCTGCCCTGCCCCCACTCCATCTCTTTCCCCAAACCCCCAGCCCCTGAGTGGCACAGCCTAGGGAGGGGGGAACTAGTGGGGTGCCTTGTGCCGGCAGCAGGAGGTACCAGCAGTGGGGGCAAGTGGAGTGACCTGGCCCCAGCCTACTCTTTTCCCCAGCTCCCACTTGCCTTGCTCTGCTTCCCAATGCCAGTGAGTGCAGGGGGTGGTCCCACCTTTTCCACCCAAGTCCCCTCCCCCAATCAACACAGCTATTCCTCTGCTTCCTGCTGCCAGTGAGTGTGGGAATGGGCCTGCGTCCTGCTGCTGGTGCCAAGCCCCTCGCTTGTCCCCAAACCCTCCTGAGCCACTCAAAGTGTGGGGCCCAGGGTGATTGCCATGAACCATCCAAAAGACAGGATGTCTCTGCAGCTGCTTTCCCCCCACCTCCTAGCATTTGCAGGAGCACATGAACCTTCATGCCCCCCCCTTCCACTACCAGGGTCTGCAGTGGCTGAGTGGGTAGAACCAGCTCTCCATTTCAAAATGGATGGGGGTTCGCTCCAAAACATCCCAAAACTTTGTAAATACCAAAATCCTCCATGAAAGTGTAACTTTTGTCTGCCCAGCTCGAGCGCCTATGTGCTTTAACTCTGAACCACTTACAAAGCTATGAAGCCAGTACACTTTCTATGGGCTGCTATTTTTGACCTCTCTTCTCAGACTACTAGTCATACTACTAATGCATTAGATCCAGATGTGGGATTGTTTTTTTGAGCGATGGGCCTCTGTCCCACTGAAGATCGTGCTGAATGTCCACCTCTCCATTTCATATTGGCCATTGAACAACAACTTTTGATCCTAAATGAGTTAGGCCATGGCTGCATTTGAACCTGGGTGGCCTATGGCAGAAGTGAAAAGGTCTAGACTGTTCTAGACTGCAATAAATCACGCAGATGAACGTGTTCAGGATGTAAAAGTCCATGTCTCAGAATAGCTGGCTCTAGCCTGGCACATTTTTGGTATGAACAGTTAGATTTTGGTTGGGCCCCTGTGCAAATGTGCCAAGGAGCTATTGACAGAACAGAACTTCTCTCTCTCAGCCCCCAGTGACAGCAACAGTCTAGTGGGAAGGTGGAAAAAAGAAATTTATTATCCCGTTATAGTAAAAATACTTTTTCCTCCTCTCTGCAGTCAAGGGGCAAAGCTAGAGCAGGGTTAGTAAGCTGATTACAACTGCCTCTTCCTGGCAGTTGTATCTGTATCCTCATCCTGAAGGATGTACAGGCATGTGGCTAGGACAACAGCGTTCAGCCTGTGCAATTAGAAATGGGAAGAGTACCCAGGACTTGATATAATCTGTCCCATTCCAAAGGGGAAACTATTTGCTCCTTGGTGGTATTTTTATGAGTCACATGGATAAATTAATACGAGGGGGGAAAGAGTGGTGAACTCTTTCCAATGTACAGATGTCACTCCAAAGATATTTTCATTTTCACAGTGGCATTTTAACAAGAGACCCTCCCTAGTGCACTACTGCAGTTAATCCAGGTTTCATGGCTATACTAGAGGATGTGTCATGCCTAGAATATCTTACAAATTATGGGAGGACAACACTGCACCACTTCGCTTTATCAAAGCATCACCAACGTTTTCCTAAAACACTAATGGAACAAAAATCCTGGGTAATTATTGATCTGTGCAATCTACTTCTCCCCATTTTTAGGTACCCCAGTGAGGTAATTTCCCGCATGAGCACTAATTTGTGCATGCAGTTACCCAATTTTCATATAGAAGGAAGACGTTTTGCTGTTGTAAACAGGTGTTACCACAGTTTATGGCTCTCACTTGTTGCACTTGGCTCTCACAGTCCTTTCAAGGTCTTCTCCAGAGAATCTTGAGTATTTTCATTGGTGTTAATCAAAGAAATACAAATTCAGATCCATTCAAACTCCTGCACAGATCAACCTAGTCTCAGCTTTCCATTTACATAGTATTAACTCTTTGCCTATAAAAATTACACAAAATAGTATTGCGCCAGAGGACTGTTACACTAAGGTCCAGTGGAGGGATGGGTGAGTTGCACATTGACAAAACCTTTTAAAAACAAGGATCAGCATGAAAGCTTGTTGTGTTCTCATGGTACTCCTAACCACATAAAGGTCTAACACAAAGATCCTTGGAATAGCACTAACAAGTAGACTTTTATTGCATTGATTTCCTGCCATGCAGTTCACAAACATGTAACCCCCTTCATTCCCACCTCCAGCCTGCATATGGAGAGGAGAAGCGACCCCAAAGAACCTAGGGATGTTAAATGTTGATTAATTAACTAATCAAATAGTTGATGTGATTTCCAATGACTATTCGATTAGTTGATAAGGACTAGCATGGCGTTCCATCTTTGAAATCTACAAGAGCCACAGCAGAGGCTCTTGGGCATTTCAAAGATTGAAATGCTATGTGGAGCCCAGGGCCAGCAGGGAGTCTGCTGACCCTGGGCTCCATGCAGGCGCTTCAGCTTTGAAATGTATAAAGATTGAAACGTTGCCGCTGCTCCCTGCCCCCTCCCACGGTATGTCTAGTCTGGTGGGTTTTTCCGGGATACTTCCAGTATCCCGGAAAAACTCTGCCGCGTCCAGGGAATGTGTTTGCTGTTCTGCTTTTTTCTGCGGAAGAGCAAACGCGCTCTTTTGGGGAGCCCTATATACCTTGTTCTATGAGGAATAAGGGCTCCTCCAAAAGAGGAGGCTTTTCGGCAATTTGACCCCATCTAGACAACCGCAAACTGCAGAGCACAGTTTGTGTAGCTTTTTCTGACAAAAGAGTGTAGTCTAGACCTAGCCCCAGAGAGCTGGAGCTGGGGGGAACTGGTTTTTAAACCTGCTCCCCCCAGCACCTCCTCCTCTTCCACCCCTTGCTGCCTCTTTCTGATAGAGGCAGCAAGTGGGAGGGAAGCGACTAGTCAGCTAGTGTGTGGACTATCCAATAAGCTTTTGCTAGTCAATTAGTCGCTTACATCCCCACAAGAACCATTCATTTGCTTTTTTAAAAAGCAACTGTAACTTATTGTATAGTCTCACTGCAGGACTGTCTGGCTATGTGGACTCTCTACTCAGACCCTACGCCACCAGCACTCCCAGTTACCTCCGTGACACTACGGATTTCCTGAGAAAACTACAATGCATTGGTGATCTTCCAGAAACCACCATCCTAGCCACCATGGATGTAGAGGCTCTCTACACAAACATCCCACATGCAGATGGAGTACAAGCTGTCAGGAACAGTATTCCTGATGATGCCACAGCACAACTGGTGGCTGAACTCTGTGAATTTATCCTCACACACAACTATTTCAGATTTGGTGACAATATATACCTCCAGACCAGTGGCACTGCTATGGGCACCCGCATGGCCCCACAATACGCCAACATTTTTATGGCTGACCTGGAACAACGCTTCCTCAGCTCTCGTCCACTTACGCCCCTTCTCTACCTATGTTACATCGATGACATCTTCATCATCTGGGCCCATGGGAAGGAGACTCTGGAAGAATTTCACCACGATTTCAACAGCTTCCACCCCACCACCAACCTCAGCATGGACCAGTCTACACGGGAGGTCCATTTCCTGGACACCACGGTGCAAATAAGTGACGGTCACATCAATACCACCCTATACCGAAAGCCTACCGACCGCTATGCTTACCTGCATGCCTCCAGCTTCCATCCCGGACACACCACACAATCCACTGTTTACAGCCAAGCACTGAGGTACAACCGCATATGCTCCAACCCCTCAGACAGAGATGTACACCTACAAGATCTTCAACAAGCATTCTGTAAACTACGATACCCACACGAGGAAGTGAGAAGACAGATTGACAGAGCCAGACGTGTACCCAGAAGCCTCCTGCTACGGGACAAGCCCAAGAAAGAAACCAACAGAACGCCACTGGCCATCACCTACAGTCCTCAGCTAAAACCTCTCCAACGCATCATTAGTGATCTACAACCTATCCTGGACAATGATCCCTCGCTTTCACAGGCCTTGGGAGGCAGGCCAGTCCTTGCCCACAGACAACCCGCCAACCTGAAGCATATTCTCACCAGCAACTACACACCACACCATAATAACTCTAACTCAGGAACCAATCCATGCAACAAACCTCGGTGCCAACTCTGCCCACATATATACACCAGCAACACCATCACAGGACCTAACCAGATCAGCCATACTGTCACTGGTTCATTCTCCTGCACATCTACTAACGTAATATATGCCATCATGTGCCAACAATGCCCCACTGCTATATACATCGGCCAAACTGGACAGTCCCTACGTAAAAGAATCAATGGACACAAATCAGATATTAGGAATGACAACATACAAAAACCTGTAGGGGAACACTTCAATCTCCCTGGACACACAATTGCAGATCTAAAGGTAGCCATCCTGCAGCAAAAAAACTTCAGGACCAGACTTCAAAGAGAAACTGCTGAGCTACAGTTCATCTTCAAGTTTGACACAATCAGCTCAGGATTAAACAAAGACTGTGAATGGCTCGCTAACTACAAAAGCAGCTTCTCTGCTCTTGGAATTCACACCTCCAGATCAGCTACTAGAAGTGGGCCTCATCCTCCCTGATTGGATCCACCTCGTCATCTCCAGCCTGATTCTGGCCTCCATATTTATATCTGCCTCTGGAAATTTCCACTACATGCATCTGACGAAGTGGTTCTTTGCCCACGAAAGTTTATGCTCCAACGCTTCAGTTAGTCTATAAGGTGCCACAGGACTCCTCGCCGCTTTTGCAGATTCAGACTAACACGGCTACCCCTCTGATACTCTCTCAAGTGAGACACTCTGAATTATTCATCAGTCCTGCAAGAGATAATTTAGGTCTTGATTGCACACAGTGTGATACGTGGGCAGACTCTGGTACCTCTGCTCAGTGTGACTCCATCCCCACCCAGCCACTATGCAATGCAGCACTGGGATTAATAACAGTCAAAATACAGCTTCAGTAGTGGAATATAGTCATTAAACTTCCAGGGCCAAATTCATACCTGATATGACTTCACCAGCTTCAATGGTGTTATAATCAGAGACTAACAGAATCCATTATCACAGAGTCTAATCCATAATGAATACACCTTTTGATTAATTTTTGCCATGTGATGCCCTCTCTGGCCACAGATTCCATCATATCTCTCCTATCACCCTATTTAACCCCCAGTGACTGTCAGGACAAGCTATGTTCACCCCTTTTGCAGGATTATGATAAATTTGATATTAAAGTGTGATTTATGAGATCTAATTTGAAAACTCAACCAGCTGATCACTACTGTCCTGGTAAAATGTGTGTGCAGTGACACTGCATGTAGTTATATATACCGGAGGAATTATATAGACATGTTCAAGTCTAGGGAGAATGCAAACACAGACCAATTTCCCAGAGCCAAAAGCTAGTCAATGCCTCACCTAGGTGGCAGCAAAATCCAATAGATCTGTGGTCTCCAACCCGTCAATCGCAACAATGGAGGTAGCTTTGGCTTCCTGCAGGGTGGGGGAGGAAATCCCGCAGCTGCGCGCCATGTCCAGGGTTTCAGGAAGTGCGTGAGCTGTTCTCCCCTCCCCCAAACAGCCGGCGCATTTCCTGAGCAGTTGGAGCTGGTGCGGTCCCAGGACTCCTACTCCCCTCTCACACGCAGGAAGGCAGCAGGGGAAGGAAGTTGCCGGCGCATGACAGACCCAGCTGTTCAGGAAACACACTGGCTGTTTGGGGAGGGAGAAGCAGCGCACATGCTTCCTGAGACCCAAACCTGGCGCGCAGCTGCAGGATCCCCAAGTACTGGCCCCAGCTGTTCCTGTCCCTTCCCCCTGGCCAGACCCCCCCACGAGTACCCTGCTCCAGCCCCCACCAGCACCCTGTCCCCTGCACCAGCACCCTGCCCCCTGCACCAGCATCCTGTCCCCTGCCCCAGCACCCATCAACACTCTGTCCCCTGCCCCCACCAGCACAGTTGGGGACACATTAGTGAGGCTTGGGGGGTTTTGGAGGGGTTGGTTTTTTGCATCTCACTTGTGTAGCCCCGACTGACTCTTCTGTGGGTCAGTGACCCCGACCCAAAACAGATTCCCCGCCCCTCTCATAAATAAGGACAATGCTGAAACCTTTTGTGCCTGACATAATATTTTATTTAAAAATGAAGCCTGGCCAACAAGCCCCCAATTGGGGCCAAGCACCCATCTGGCTGCAGTGTCATATCACCCCCCGAACCAAAATCTGAGCCTTTCATACACTGGAACCCCCTGTCCTGAGTCTCTCATATCCCCAAACTCCTGCACCCCCACATTCTCAGTCTTCTGCCACTACATTCCTGCACCATCCACACACCGCAAATCTGTCCTTAGCCCATCATACTCCCAACCTCCCTGCCCTGAGCCCCTCACACATCCAACCCAAACTCCTGCACCCCCACATCCACAAGCCTGTGGCTTGCTCAGCACCCCAACCCTCCACCTGAGCTCAACACTTCCCAGCCTGGAGCCCCCACCCACAGCCAGCATCCCCTTCTCCACCTACTCCTGCATCCAAATTCCCTCCCAGAACTTGCACCTCTCACCCCTTCCCACACCCAAATCCCTCATTCCCATCCCAGAACTTGCATCTCCTGTCTCAACCCAATGAGAGTGAGTAAGGGCTGGGGACAGCAAATGATGGAGAGGAGGGGAACAGAGAGGGCGGGGCTTCAAGGAAGGGGTGGGGTCTTGGGGAAGTGTTGGGGTATATCTTGGCTTGTCCTGACATTTAAAATGTGATCTTGGGTGTAAAAAGGTTGGAGACCACTGCAATAGACC
Source organism: Pelochelys cantorii (assembly GCA_032595735.1). Lineage (NCBI taxonomy): Eukaryota > Metazoa > Chordata > Testudines > Trionychidae > Pelochelys > Pelochelys cantorii. Next base: position 21,135,287 of record CM064344.1, read on the forward strand.
ATCACCTGGTTAAGTGGCCATTCTTTGGGAAGAAAGGGCGTATGGGTGAAAATCTAGATCTTGACAAAGAAACTGATGGGGATTCCTACCACACAGACTTTGTTTCCTGAATCTCAGCTGGAGATGATTCTTGGAGAAATGACTAAAGAGAGGAAAGGAGGCACTCCCTCTTATTCCTCCCTTTCTTGGGGTACGTGTAGACTGCAAGCTTCTTTCAAAAGAAGCTTTTTTGGAAGGAATCTTCTGAAAAATCTTCTTTTGAAAGAGAGTGTCCAGACTTCAAAAGTGGATCAAAAAAGCGATCTGCTTTTTCGAAAGAGTGTCCACGCTCATTGGACACTCTCTTGCATAAAAGGGCACCCAGAACCACTTCTGGCAGGGCATTAGATCAGCAATTACTTCCGGGTGCTGTTGCCTAAGGCTATCTGAGACGTGCTTAAAGGGACCCCCTTGGACAGCTGTTTCTCAGGTTCTTCTGCTTGCTTGCTTACTTCTCTGAGGGACAGCAAAGCTTTTGCAGTGCGTGCTTTGGTTGCCCAGCTTTGTTGGATGGCACAGCATTTCTTTTCTCTTTTGGCCATGGAGCCAGAGCTGCCCCTGGGCAGGCAATAGCCCCACACGGTCATGCTGCAGCTTCTGCAGCAGTTTCAGCAGACTGTCATGACGGTCCTGCCCCAGCTCTAATCTGAGCTCATCATTGAGAACCTCTGCCTGGATGCAGGAGCAATGCCCTGGCCTCTGTACTTCATGGTCAAGAGATGATTCTGGAGGCTGGACACCAGTTCCGACTGGTGGGACCGCCTTGTGATGGAGCTGTGGGACGACCAGCAGTGGCTAAGCAACTTCCGCATGCGTATGGCCACATTCCACGAGCTGTGTACCTGGCTTGGCCCTGTCCTCCGATGACAGGATACACACTTCCGGCCCACCATCCCCCTTGAGAAGAGGATCGCAATTGCCATATGGAAACTTGCCACCCCAGACAGCTACTGCTTGGTGGGACACCAGTTCAGCGTGGGGAAGTCACCATCAGGGTCCTCTTTATGGAGGTAAGGCACTCTCGGGGTACACTCCCTGCAGGGGCTGGGGGCCTGGAAAAGGGGGATTCTCGGGAAAAGGGAGGGGGAGTGGCATGGGAGTGGGGGTAAGGCCCATCCTGGGAGGGGGAGGGGGTTGTGCCATACCACCCTCACACAGCCCTGTTGCTGGGGGGGGGGTACCCTCATGGGGGGTGGCTCCTGGGGTGTTTGGGTAGGGGAGGCGGGGGACAGGTACCTCCCAAGGGCTCAGGCACCTCCTCTTATTCTCTGTTTTGTGTGTTTCTATGTCTCCTTCTGCAGGTGGTGAGGGCCATCAACTCCGTCCTGCTGCACAGGGTCATCTGCCTCGGAGACCTGGACCCCATTGTGGCTGGATTTGCTGCCCCTGGATTCCCGAACTGTGGAGGAGCGATCGATGGGACCCACATCCTGATCCGTACACCACACCATCGAGTGGCCCAGTACATAAACAGAAAGGGATATTTCTCCATGGTGCTGCAGGCCCTGGTCGACTACTGGGGACAGTTTTCAGACATATTTGTTGGATGGTTGGGCCAGGCACACGATGCCCGCATATTTAGGAACTCTAGCCTCTACCACAAGCTGCAGGCTGGAACATTCTTCCCCCAGTGGAACTTTGCCGTTGGGGACTTGCAGATGCCGATTTGCATCATGGGCGATGTGGCCTACCCACTGATGCCATGGCTCATGAAGCTACCTGGACCCGAGGTGAACAGGTGAACAATTTAACGTGTACCTGAACCGGGCTCACGTGCAGGTGGAATGCACCTTTGGGCACCTCAACGACCGGTTCAGGTGCCTGCTGACATGCCTTGATGTGGGGGAGCGTAACGTCCCCGAGGTGGTCTTTGTGTGTTGCATGCTCCACAACCTCGTGGAGATCAAAGGGGAGGCCTTCCTCCCGGGGTGGGAGACAGCGGCTGGTGGCTAGGGGAGGCTGTTTGAACAGCCCTGGACAGCTGCCACCCACCAGGCCCATCAGGCTGGGATGCGCATCTGGGAGGGCCTGAGGGATAGGTTCTCTGAAGGAGCCCAGTAACTCTCCCCATGGCCTCCCCAGTGGGGGCTTGTGCCTTGCCCCCCAATACCTTTCCCATACAACCTCTCCCTGCCCCCATTCCCTGTACAATTAATAAACACACCAGTTTGGCTTTCAAAATAAACTTTGTGTTCTTTATAATCTAAGTAACTGGGGGGGGAGGGGGCTCAGAACCTGGAACGGGGAGGGAGGAGGGAGGCTCAGAACCTGGAGGGGGGAGAGAAGAGGGGAGCTGAGAATCTGGAGGGGGGCTGAGAATGAGGAGGGAGGCTCAGGGCTGGGAATGGTGCGTGGAGTGCCTGCAAGTGCCACCTCGGGTCCGGGGACCTCAACGAACTCGGGGTTGGGTGGGGCCTGGGACAACAGGGGGCTGGGCAGGAGGGGGGCTGCAGTGGGGTCAGGGATGGCAGGGGGAGCAGGGGTGGGGGGAGCAGGAGAGGGGAGAGTGGGAACAGGGACAGGACACGGGTATGCCATCACTTCTCGGATGGTGGCACACATATTTTCGCCCTGCTGCACAAGCTGGTCCCACATGTAATCATGCCACTTGGCGTCATCACGGACCTTTTAGGCCAGGGTCTGGTGCATGTCATGCAGGACTGCTATGTGCTGTCACATGAGGTCATGGTAGATCCTCCAGTGCTTGCGGCTCCCCCGGCTTCGGTCGGCTGCCTGGGCTGGTGTGGATCACCCCTCAGCGACAGCTGGTCCATCTGTAGAGGACAAGAGGGAGAGGCGGTCAGTCATCCATGCACACACTGTCCCTAAGAGCGTGTCCTCTTCTGTGAGCAGTGAACAAGGGGACAGTGATGTCCTGAGAGCAAGGCCACGTGTGGCTGGCCTCACAAGGCCCCAAAGTGCCATGGGGACCATCCTGCCTGCTTTCTGTGTCCCCCTTGGACAAGTAGGCCAGGGAAGTGTCCGGCCACAGTAGAATCCCATGGGTGGGACAGGGGCCTGGAGCAGCCTGGCCCTCCCTGGGATCCCCACACATACACCTGCACCTGGCAGTGCTGTCTGCGGGAGCGGGTGGTGCCTCACGCGTGCAGGCATGGTCGTGTGCTATGTGTGACACTCCTCGGTCTGTGTGGGGTCATGCGTGTGCCCTTGTGCCCATCCTGCTTCCGGCGGTGGTTGGCATGGGGAGGACGTCCTTCCCAGGGGTTGGACTTGTGTGGGGCCTCCCTCCAGGCTGTGAGCAGCAGCCTGTGTGTGCTCCGGGACTGGCTCCTGAGACCACGTGGTACACACTGCCGCTGCACATGCTTGCACATGGACCGCCAGCTGCACGCTGTCCAGGCCAAGCATGTCGAGCGACAATCACACCCCATCTCCTGTGCTCCCGCCTCCCCCTCCCTCTGTGTGTGACAACCTGATAGCACTCATCTGATGATCCCTCCCCAGCGTCAGATGATGCCTGGGAGATGTCCAAGGTCTGGGGTACTGGCTCCAGGAAGAGGGTGACGATGCTGCTGGTGTCGTCCTCCTGCAGCTGATGTCCGTCATTGTCATAGTTGTCCTCCTCCTCCAGGAGCTCCATCTGGGTGACCACCGGTGTCTTCAAGCCTGAGTCCACCAGTATGCGTGGGGAAAGGGCTTGCCTACCACTCAGGATCTGATGGAGCTCTCTATAGTATGGGCAGGAGTGTGGTCCTGTCCCGGAGCAAGAGCTGTGCTCCGTGGTCCAGGCATACCCTTGCTGGAGCTCCTTTACTTTGCTCCGGACTTGGTCAAGGGTGCAGTGTCCCCTCTGGGCCAGAGCTTCGGCCATGCGCCCATAAATGTCTGCATTGCGGCACTTGGAGGTCACATCCTTCAGGACCTCCTCCTCCCCCCACAGCTCCAGGAGGGATGGGATCTCTGGGTTGGTCCAGGAAAGTGCCTGGCATTTGGTGCCCCTGGGTGGGTCCTGGGACCCCTGGGGCTGCTCCCTGGAAGGGCCAGGGTGGTCTCGGGGGGCTTGTGGATCTGCCATCTGTCAGCAGGCCTGTGGCAGGCAGAGCCACACGGTCAAGGTCCTGCTGCAAGGCCGGCTTCCTGCCACAAGGCTTGTCCCGGGTGCCTGCAGCTTTAAGAGGTGCCAGGAGACAGGAACTATAGAGCTGTGATTACTGTGGATGGAGTGTCCACCAGGGCACCTGTGCTTTTTCCTGGAGGCCTCTTCTTTCAAAAGAACTGCCTCTTCTGGATTCACACATACCTTTTTCCAAAAGAGCTCTTTCAGAAAAGGTGTTCTTCCTTGTAGAATGAGGTTTACCAAAGTCGGAAAAACCTCTGCGTTCTTTCGATTTTCTTTCGAAAGACCGTGATTGCAGTGTGGACATAGGTGAAGTTTTTTCCAAAAAATGGTTGTTTTTCCAAAAAAATCCTGTAGTCTAGACGCACCTTTGGTGCCTAGGACATACACATCTGAGGAACAAAGACAGCAGCTTTGGACTTTTGGAGGAATCCTGACTGAGATTCAGCCAGTAAGATGACTAAAACGTGATGAGAGGCATTTGCTTTGAATTCATTTAGCTCAGGGATTGGAAACCTTCAGCATGTGGTCCATGAGGGTAATCCACTGACGGCCCACAGGCACAGCCCCATCCAATTCCCAGTGGCTGCAGTTCACTGTTGACGGAGAATGAAATGGCAGCCAGCATGTCCCTGCGGCCTGTCCCACTTCCTACAGTTCTCATTGGCTGGGAATGGCAAACTTTAGCCACCGGGAACTGCAGGGACTATGCCTGTGGATAATCAACAACAACAAAAAAATCTCATAGCCCGCCAGCAGATTACTCTGATGGGCTACATGCCAAGGTTGCCAATCCCTGATTTAGCTTGTTTAGTTAGTCATTTTACTTTATGTTCTTGTAGCCATATCTGACTTTTATGCCTTATTATTGTAGTCACTTAAAACCTACTTTTTGTAGTGAATAAACTTATTTCACCTGACCCACCAAGTTTGGACTGAAATGTTTGGAAAATGCTATTTGGCATAACAGGATTTGTGCAGCTTTTGCTATTAACAAAATGACAGACTTAAATGACAGTGCCCAAGAGAAACCTGGGCAGGACAAGACTCACATTTCTGGTGAAAAAAATCAGAGACTGGGAATTTGCTGGCATAGTTCTGCAGTGTACTTCACACATGGCTGGCTATAGCACTCATACAGTATAATGCGGAGTCGCTTACATGTAGAGGCTGTGAGAGGAATTCAGAATGGTAATTCTCACAGCACTGCAGTGTAAAAGGCATCCCAAGTTGAATAAGGGTATGTCTACACTACAGTGTTATTTCAAAATAACTTATTTTGAAATAACGCGTCTACACACAAAATGCATTTTGAAATAGTATTTTGCTATTTCAAAATAGAACGTCCACACTGAGTGGACTCTGAAACGCATTTAAGGCTGGCCGGAACCGGTTCCAGCAGGGCACCAGGTCAGGACTTACTGTGTGGGGCTGCTGCCTGAGGCTATCTGAGGTCTTTGCTTAAAGGGACCGCCCCGGACAGCCAGTTCTCAGGTTTCCCTGCTTGCTTGTCTACCTCAATGAGGGACAGCAAAGCATTTTGTCTCTATGTGCTCTGATTGCCCTCACTTGGGACACCACAGCACTCTGCAACATGGAGCCAGAACTGCTCCTGGGCACTCTGGTGCTTCTCGTGGACGTGCTGCTGCGAGCCTGGCTGCACTTTCTGCAGGCTGCCATCCGGGAGGTCCATCGGGGGGCTGTCAGTATCCAGGAGGCCCTGTGGGAGAGCTTCCACCCTGAGGAGCACTAAGAGCTTCCCTGGTCTGCCCCAGTGGGGGCTTGTGCCTCATTCCTCCCTCACGTCCTTCCACTTACCCCTCCCTAACCCCCCTTCCTGATGTCAAATAAAATACACGTATTTTCATGAACACAAACTCTCTTTATTTAACAAAACTGGGGGGAAGGGAATGAAACTCTGGTGAGACTAGGGAAAGGAGGCAGGAGAGGGGAGAAGAGAGGGTGGGAGAGGGGAGAGAGAAACCAGGGAGGAGGGAGATGGAGGGGGAAGCAAGGGGAACAAGGGGGAGGGGAAGCTCAGGGCCCAGTGTTGGGGGTCTCGCTGGACCAACTTGATTGTCATGCAAACCTGCTCTTGGGTTCACATGTGGCCTTTGGTGGCCAGGCTGGCAGCTATCCTGCCACAGACGGCTGCGTTCCTCCATCTAATGCGGAGATCATGGACGTTGGGGGCATCCCCCCAAACCTGAATAAGGTCCATGATCTCCGCCCTGGACCAGGAAGGCGCCCGCCTTCTCTAGGCCCTGGCAGGCTTCTGGGAGCTGGCAGACTGCTCCTGGGGAGCGGTGGAGGGCTGGCTGCCAGTGGCTTGCTGGCTCATGTTTTGGGGCCACTGGGTCAGAGGCAGTAACTGCTGGCTCTGGGCTGGCAGGGTTGGAGCTGGCACAGGCACTGTGGCCAGAGTCTACCCCTTTAAGGGTTCCGGGGAGGGCGGGAGGGAGACAAGTGTTCTTGGTTGAAGTGGCCACCAGGGCACCCTGGGAAGGCTGGAGGCCCCCTATTTAAAAATAAGTGTCTACACAGCTCTTAGTTTGAAACAGCTATTTCAAATTTGGCGTTATTCATCATAGAATGAGGTTTACCAAATTCGAAATAAGCGCTCTGCTATTTTGAACTTATTTCGAAATAGCGGTTTGGCTGTGTAGACGCTAGGAAAGTTATTTCGAAATAAGGGCTGTTATTTTGAAATAACTTTGCTGTGTAGACATACTCTAACTGAGGGGCCACAGCTAGTCATTAGTCCAGATTATACCCTGGGTAATGTCACACGTACCCAAGTTGATCTGTGTATAAAATGACCACTTTCTTTTGAACAAAGGAGCGTTGGTTTCAGAACAAATCTCTCAACAGTCATGCATTTATTTTATCCCAACAAGCAACCTGTCCTAAAATGCATTATTCTAACAGACAACAAATCTCTCAAAGCCAATGCATAGCCATTTTTGCTTGTTATAAAGAGGAGTTCTATATATATATTATAACAAGGAAGAAGAAGTTACTCACCTTCTGCAGTAACGAGGGTTCTTTGAGATGTGTGTCTCTATGGATACTCTATTCTAGGTGTCGGTGCATCCTTGGCCAGTGATCTGAGATTTTTCTTAGCATTGCCTGGCCATGCCGCCCATGTGCAGTATCCACCTCTTGGTACCATTTGTGTCAATTGATCCTACAGCGTGCAGAGTGGCCCCCTTTGTTCTCTACTGTGGAATCAGTTGTATAGACTCCAAAGTAGAGGGAACGATGAAAAGTAGTGGAGGAGCATCCACAGAGGGCCATGTCTCAAAGAACCATTGTTACTGCACAAGGTGAGTAACAACTTCTTCTTTGAGTGCTGCCCCTGTGTGTGCTCTGCTCTAAGTGTCTGTAGAGCAGAGCTCCATTGGAGATGGGCTTTGGAGTCGTGCCCGAGTCAAAGATGAAAGGACAGCGTATCTAACAGTGGCTGCCACGATGGGACTGACTGTAATGACATAGTGACTTACAAAGTAGTGGACCACGTTGTTGCTCTACATATGTCCTGCAATGGGATGTCCTTCAGGAATGCTCTGGATGTCAATGTGATTACCGCTTGTTGTGTACTGTGTAGCAAGTATATATACACACATGCATGATGATATCCATTTAGCAAGTCACTGAGACAAGATAGATTTGCTTTTTGAGCGTTCAGCCTGTCCCCAGTATCGGTTCGGTCCATATCCTCTTCCTCAGGAAGTTCTTTTCCCCCATCTATAACACTATGTCATGGGTCTAAGGTGGGAGGAGATTGGATTGCTGTCCTAGCTGCAATAGACGGCCCTGTGTGGTGATGCCTGTATGTGAACCAGGCATTCCATGATGACCAATGCATGGGGTAAGAAGATGATGTAGGTGATGAGAAGGAGTGTTGGGAAGAGAAGCGGCTATAATGTTCACATGCTTCAGCTTCACAATGGGGACAGAGGCTGCCCATAGGAGAGTGATTGGCACTGAGAAACGGTGATTGCGGTATCATGTGGACCTCTATATTGGTGAGGTCAGCATCGGTTCAAAATGAAACAGGTAAAATGAAACCCCTCCCCAGCCAAAAAAAAAAAAAGCCGACCCAAACAACAGTTATTCCTTCAGTTCTACACCAGGCAAAGACAAGTTTCCCAAAACAAACTACAAACTTCTGTGAGACAAACTACCTATAGACATTAATTCCCTTGTAATATTAATTCCAAGTCAATTGCCTTGGGATTTCTGGCAACAGCGTCTACTATAGAATAGCTCTTAGCCAGGCAGCCTATTTAGATCATTTCATTCAGGTCACAGGATGAATTCCACCTGACTTGAACCTTGAACCAGATTTCTCTGTCAGTCCCACACTTTAGAGAAATACACCTTTACTCAATTCCTATGCCTCAACATGTAATCCGGATAATTTATATACCCCACCCTTACCTAATTCCTAGGGCTCAGGGCGTAACATCTTGCCAATTTGCAGGATCTTTTACCACTGAAAGAGCCTTACACACTAATGCCCTACTTAATCTCTATTTATTAATGATCAAAAACAGAATGCACACACCAGGTAAACAGTGCTCATCACTCCCAATGTGACAGATGAATTTGTCTTGAGGGCCAGTCAGGATCAGGTCCATCTGAGGGACTCAGCACAGTGTCATTGGTACAGGGTTGAGCCTTGACTGCTCTGATCTTGGAGCTCTGTCCTGGAATTGGTTCCCTTTCAGGTCTTTCCTTCTTTCTATCTTTCTTTGTTTCTTTTCCCATTCCTTTCTTCCTTTGGTTACTCCCCACCCCTAACTTCCTGTTTTTCCCCAATGTATATAGTAATTGTTTTAGGTATAACCTATCATTCTACTAAAATTAAAACTAACCAATCCTAACATAGCGTAACATGATCATCTAACCTATTGGATCCCACCAGCTTAATTGGTTTACCCCCAACAAAATTAATAATACAGGAGACGGAGATAATCATAGAAACAATAGAGAGATGGTGAGTGGATCCTTGCCAGACAGAAAGCTACTAAACAAAGTTTTCTTTACCCATCTTGAGATCTATTGCTTTGTCTGGTGATAGTGGATGCCATTTGGATGGTATCTCCTTCTTACCAGCCTAGGTAAGTAAGCAAACTGGATATTGGATAAAGGGCTGCAGCAGAGGTTGAGTTTGCATCAGAAGGCAGAAAAAGAAAGCTGGCTACACAAGTGCTGGCTCCAGTGTTGAAAAAGATTTTGGGGGAGGGAAGGCAGCAGTTAACAAACTTTCTCTGGGTGTCACTGAAGCAAGCGCTAGGAGTTATACCCACATACGCTTCCTCTGGATAGCGCCATTGCACACTTATCCAGTCACCTGTGATCTTAAAGAAGCTGTCTGCAAACAAAAGTGAGAAAATTATGCACACTGCTTACCGAACTCAAGACACTGATGCCTGGCCAACGTCACTGTGGGTTGTAGGTGCAGCTCTGCATGTTGACTGAAGATGGCCTAACAACAGTGATAAGGCTGAATCCTGCCAATAAGAAAACACTGTGACAAATATTGCATTCACGTGCACTATTTGGGGGGGGGACATAGTTGCAGGCAGCAGCGCGATGCAGCAGCAATGTCCCCGCTCCCCCAACATGAAGGCGGGTCCCTAGGTGCTTTGCTAGCAGGCAGCCAGGGCCACTTCCAGTGGTGTGTGGGTTCTGGGTTGGGTCAGAAGCTGGAGCCCAGAGCATTCTCTGAGGTCCAGTGCGGTGCGTGCTGCTGCCTGGCAACCCCATGCCAGCCCCCGCTCCACCACTATACCATCCCCTCCCTCCCCCCGCTTCCGTGGGACAGCACTGTTGCATGCGGGGTTATCTGGCTGTGCCACCTCCTCCTTCATCCCCAGGCAGCTGCTTGCTTTTTGAACAGCAGCTGCTGCGGGGGTGGTGGGGGGGCACCTTTTGCGGCTGCCACTTGACTCCAGCTGGAGTCGGAGCCACCCGTAGTGCTTTTGTTAGCACTGTGGTCCTGGTCCCCATGGGCGGCCCCGGCTGCAGCCGGAGTCAAGTGATAGCCACATGAGGCTGAAAGGAGGGGCAGGTATGAGGAAGGCAGGGGATGGAGGAAGTCATGCATGAAGGCACAGAGGGGCACAAGGAGAACTGGGGCAGAGGGTGGTGAGGGGTAGGGCACCAGGGAGAAAGCAGGCAAGGGCACAGGGGCAGTGAGGGATGGGGGAGGCACCAGGAAGGTGAGGGGGTGAGGGAAGGTGCAGGGGAGTGTGGAGGTGAAGCAGAAGGGCAGACACGTGGAGGGAAGGGATGGGCACCAGAAGAGAGAGACAGAGCAGGTGGGTAGAGGGAGGTGTTAGGAGAGGGGGTGGGGAGGGACAGCTACAAACAATCAGAGTGGGGCTAGAGGAGGAGTGGGCACAGGGGGAAGAGAAGGGCAGGTGCAGGGTTCAAAGAGGATGGGAAGGAGGGCAGATCCCCAAATGGCTGAGGGGAGTAAGAACGGCAGGAGCCAGGACAGCAGAGGAGGGTGAGGGGTGGGCAGCAGCAGCAAGCACCACAGGAGGGTGGGAGACATGGCAGCAGAGGGAAAAGGGAGAGGTTTTTAAGACATTTATTTATAACTTGGGTGCCACAGTGGCATACATCCCAACAAGCGCACATGAACTCAATACTGGTGCACAAGACAAAACTCACTCTGCTCATGGGTGGAAAATCTTAGAGGGAACACTGCCCCTGGATGCTCCCCCAGAGTTAATGCAATGCAACTTGGGTTAATGCAATTGCAGGCTAGTTGCATGGGGAGGTCCTGTGGGGGCCAAATCCATCCCTATTGGGAGAGGAAGGTGGGAAGAGGTCTTAGAGGGTCACATGACACCCTTTATTTCCGGTCAGGTGTTCATCTTGACCCCTAGAGTACTATCTCCAGGGGTGGGATTTCTTCTGGTAGGGGGCATGGATAACATGTCCTTAATTGTGGTGAAGAAAATATGGTCACCATACCAAACATTTGTTCCTGCCCCCTGGCAGCAGGGGAGAACCTCTGAAATCTGGACTCACAGATACTCAACCTTTCAAGCCTGAACACCAACCGAACATGGGAAGGGATGGATTTTACCAGTAGGTGGTAAAGGTTTTGGGATATGGAGGCTGAGCTAAACAGACTCAGGCGTGGTCTACACTAATGCTATAAGTAGATCTAAGTTATGCTAGTTACATTATTTATGGAACGTCACAAATCACCGTATGTTAGATGGATTTACAGCAGAGTCTGTGTTCAACTACATGATAGGAGTAGGGTTACCAGATGATTTCAGAAAAATACTGGACACAATTATCACAGATGGGGGTGAGGACCGGCCGGGAGGGGAGCGGGGCTGGCCGGGAGGAGGTTGCGGGGAGTGGGGCTGGACAGGGGAGATTGGGGGAGGGGGAGGGGGAACAGCCGGTAGGAAGCAAGGCTGGCTGGGAGGGGATTGGGGGTAGGGGGCTGGCTGGGGGGGAACTGGCTGGCGGGGAGCGGGGATGGCCGGGAGGGGGTCAGGAGGAGCGGGGCTGGCTGGGGGAGATCAGGGGAACTGGCTCGCAGGAAGCAGGGCTGGCCAGGAAGGGATTGGGGGGAGTGAGGCTGGCCAGGAGGGAACCAGCTGGCAGGAAGCGGGGCTGGCCCAGGTGCACGCAGATCCCAGGGTGCTGCCCGTGCCACGCAAGGTCCCAGCGGGGTGCACGGGCGAGTCCAGCCCCCAGGATTCCATCTACATACTGATACTCATGATAATAATAAAACTTACTTAATTAGAAAATACCGGACATTTATATGTCCGGTATTTTCTCAATTTGTTTCCCGGACAGAAAGCTCAAATACTGGACTGGCAACCCTAGATAGGAGTCACAGCCCTGGTGACATAGCTTCTGCCTCCCAGTCAGGTAGGTTACAGATGTCAACTTGTAACTTCTGGCATACAGTATTCACAGCTCTTGGAGAGAAAAAGCCTCACATCTAGGGATGTGAATGGGAAACGAGTTCCTGTTAAGCATCACCCTTAATGATGAAGCAGTGAACAGGCAGGAATCAGTGCTGGAGGAACCAGCTTAAAAGCCGGCTGCCCCCCAGCACCAGCTCTGCAGCACCGCCTGTCTCCTCCCAAGGTGCTGCCTCTGAAAGCAGTAGCAGCGGGGGGAAGAAGAGGAGCAGGAGAGGCTACTGTGAAGCATTCCCTGTCCGTGGGGAGCTCAGACCACACCATGGACAGGAACTGCTGCCATCCCGCGATGCTGCCGCTGTACAGAAGCAGCAGTGCAGGGCGACAGGCGGGAGCCGGTCTGTACGGGAACCCGGATTTAAATCTCTAATTGAGAGGCAGCAGCGTGAGGTGGCAGGGGGCTCCTCGGGGATGGGACCAGGAGCAAACTATCTGCTGGCCCCGCCTCCTGGGACCATCGATTATTTGTGTAACCATTAAAATGTAATGCGTTAACATGACTATTCAATTACACACTATCTAACATCCCTATCCTGCACCCCAATCCCTTACTCCAACCTCCCTTCTGCACCCATCTTCCATCCCAGATCCTACACCTCCTCCATTCATATGGAAGAGTGTGGCCCTTGACCACTCAGCAAATTCTTGGATTGGCCCCCAATAAAAATTATTGCCTACCCCTGCTCTAACTTATCAATTAATGAGGTTGTTTCCCCCTGCAGTGTCAGAAGAACACCAACTCGAGTGTTGGGCTCTGGCTAGGCAAGGGTTCCTTTGTGAAACAGGTAACACGATGCATAGCATGTTTTTCTAGAATGCTTACTGCACCTTACTGATATGCCAAACATACACACTAAAAGTTGTGCCATGCTCACTTTTGAAGAGAAAGTTTCCATTTTAATTTTGAGCTACATCACATGACTTTTTTCTTAGGCACAATACTATCTGCAAGTAGCTTAAATAAAACAAGAAAACATCTGTCCCCTAAGGAAACACCAATCCAGCACCATGTTGCTTCATAAATCATTCCAAGGCTGCAGTTGGAGGGGGATGAAGGCAACTGATTAGATCATCACTTTCCATTTTCATCCACTCAAGAGGCTCTGAAGAATTTGGCAGAGCACAAACCTACTTGCAGGATTACAGGGTGTAAAACTATAATTTAAACTAGAAGATTTAGCTGCTGTTGTTTTAGGTCTTTAACTCAGTTTAATATTTGTTTTTTGGAAAATAAAATTAAAATGTACAGACTCCATTTGAATCATTGTCCTGGGGTAGGAGTAAGGTTGGGGAGTTCAGTATTCAGGCTGCAGTGGGGAGAGGAATACCCCAGCACTCTGTTACTGAAGCAGCTTGGGGCCAGGTGATAAGTGGCACCCCATGGCTGCTGCAGCTCCAGCAGGCACAGCTGGGGGAAGGGTGCGTATTTTGTGTTTCTCAGCTGAGGCAGGTCAAGGTTCATCTGCTGTTTGTGCTCCCCAGCCAGAATGAAGAAGGCAGCAAACCATGCACTTTTCTTTCACTCCCTGATGAAGAGGCTCAGCCAGCGGTGTTCTCGTAGGAATGGGGAGGGGGCTTCAGCCCCTCCCACCCTACCTAAAGTATGCCTGGGGAGTGGGAGGTGTGGGGTTGGAGTAGTTCCAGACCAAAGGTGGGGGGGCGCCCCCACTCAGCATCTTTCATCTGCCTGATGATTGCTTCTTGTAAAACTAAACAGAATCTCATACCAGGCACATCCCATTATGATCAGAGGAAAATGTATACTGAATTTGGTGGTCCTAGCTCTCACCATACAGTGGTTCTTAAAATGCAGTCTGTGAACCACTAATGGTCCATGACCATCTTGCTGGTGGGCCATGGACTTGGCCATGAGCACTCCCCACAAGGCTGGAGCACCAGCACTGGCTTCCCGTTGCAGAAGAGGGAGCCCTGAGCCTCGTGGGCTGGATCTGGCTTGCGGGGGAAGGAAGCAGCTCTGTACACTGCTGCTCCCTCTCTCCCTGGCAGGGGATACAATGGCTCAGGAAACCCACAGCTCCTATGGGGGGGGTGGGGTGACCTGGGATTGGCAGGAGGCTCAGAGCCAGCCAGGTAAGCACCTCCCATGCCCTGATCCCACACCCCCATTTTCCTAACACCCCCCTCCCGCTAAGACCCTGAACCCTCAGCCCACTCCTGCACTCTCCCTCCTTCCCAGACCCCCCACTTCCACCCTGCCCCTGCCCCCTTCCTCCAAACCAGACCCCCCGTTCCCCAACCTCAGTTCATTCCCGCACCCAACCATCTAGCCATTTTGTCATGGGTAGCTGGCAGGTGGTCTGCAGGAAGCTCTATGTTGAATGTGGTGGGCCATGGGCCAAAAAGTTTGAGAACCACTGATCTAATATATACTATATAAGTGCATGCAAATGTTTTCTCTCTCCTCCCCACTCCCAATTGACCTCTCCGATGTAAAACATTGGAAAATATTCTTTTTGACCTGCACAGGAACCTTTTAAATTAGAACCATGGTCACCAACCCGTCGATCGTGATCGACTGGTCGATCACGAGGCTTCGACCAGTTGATCACGAGGCGTTGGGGCCCCCCCACCCTCCATTTCCCCCCCACCCCCGAGAAGCCCCACTACCTACCTCTAGTGTAGTGCCGGCTTCACGCGGGGTGGACGGAAATCCTGGGTGAAGCCCGCGTCACTTCTGGGGGCTCCGGAAGTGCGCTGGCTGCTCCCCACCCACAGCTCTGTCACGTGCTGGGGGACGGGGCGTCGGCCCCGGAGGAGGAGGAGTGCGGCGGCTTCCCTGGAGGGGTGAGTTGAGCGCAGGGGTTTCCCTGTGCCACGGGAGCGGGGGTTAGCCCTGGGGTTTGGCCCGGGGAGGCTCCCGCGGGGGTTTGTCTGCGTGGCGGGAGGGGGGCTTGACCCCGCCGTGGGAGAGGCAGCTTGGCCCCAGGGCAGGCTCTCACAGGGGTTTGGCCCTGCCGCGGGAGACGCGGTTTGGCCAGAGGGCAGGTTCCCGCAGTGGTTTGGTTCCGCCGCAGGAGAGGCGGCTTGGCCCCAGAGCAGGTTCCCATGGGGGTTTGGCCCTACCGTGGGAGAGGCGGCTTGGCCCCGGGGCAGGTTCCCGCAGGGGTTTGGCCCCGCCGTGGGAGAGGCGGCTTGGCCCCGGGGCAGATTCCTGCGGCGGTTTGGCCCCGGGGCAGGCTCCCATGGTGGTTTGGCCCCGCCACGGGAAGGGGGTTTGGCCCTGGGGCAGGCACTTGCGGAGGTTTGGCTGCGCTGCGGGAGGCATGCGCCGGCTTCCATGGGGGAGGGGGGGGAGAATCCTGGGAGGAGATGATAGCAGGGGACTCTCTGCTCCCACTCCCTGCTGTCCCCTCTCCCCAGCCCCCTGTTCCCTCTCCCCACTCGCCAGCCTCAGAAACCTGTCCCCACCGGCACCCTGTCCCCTCTCCCTCCCGGCACCCTGTCCCCTCTCCCGTCCCCAGCCACAGAAACCTGTCCCCACTGGCACCCTGTCCAAACAGGTTCCCTGCCTTCTCAGAAATAAAGACAATGCAGAAACTTTTTGTGTTTGACATAGTATTTTATTTGAAAATGAAGCCTGGTCAACAAACCCCCAGTTGGGGCCCAGCCCCCATCTGGCCACAGCATCATGACACTCCTGCACTCCTCTTTCCTCCAGACCCTACATCTCAGCCTATCATACACTGGAACCCCCTGCCCTGAGCCCCTCACATACCCCAACCCAAATTCCTGAACCGTCACATCCAGAAGTCTGTGGCTTACTTAGTACCCTTACCCTACATCTGACCCCAACACTGCCTGGCCTGGAACTCCCTCCCCGAGCCAGCGTTCCCTTATCCACTTTCTCCTGCATCCAGATATCCTCCCAGAGCTTGCACCTCTCACTTCTTCCCGCATCCAAATCCCTCATTCCCACCCCGGAGCCTACACATCCTGTCTCAACCCAGCGAGGGTACGTCTAGACTGCAGGAGTTTTTCAGGATTCCGGGGATACCCCAGAAAAACTCTTCTGCATCCAGGGATGTGTTTGTTCTTCCACTTCTTTTAGTGGAAGAGCAAACATGATCTTTCGGTCACCCCTATATTCCTCTTTCCATGAGGAATAAGGGGGCTTCCAAAAGAAGGGGTTTTTCTGACATTTGGTCAAGTCTAGATAGGCCAAATGTTGGAAAAACTTCTTCCTACAGAAGAACTGGGGGGGAAAAGCAGCAGTGTAAGGGTTGGGGATAGCAAGTGATGGAGAGGAGGCAAACAGAGAGGGCGGGGCTTCCAGGAAAGGGGCGGGGATTCAAGGAAGAGATGGGGTGGTAGATCTTGGCTTGTTCTGTCATTTAAAAAGTGATCTTGGGTGTAAAAAGGCTGGAGACCACTGAATTAGAATAGTGAAGTATGCATACAGCAACACCACCATCCAGTGGACTAGTAAGTTATTACCAGTGCAATACTTGGATTATTTCTCTGATTTCTCTACCATTGTCAGCAAGAGCCAATTCAAAGGAAAATCTAGCTGAGCTGTGACAAAAGGTAGCAGAACACTTAGCTATATTTCACTGCCTGCTGGAAAGTCCATTTATGCTACTATTTCCATCCCTTTCCAAGTCACATATGGCATGAATTGCCTTCTAAGAAGGATGCCCCTGTATCACTGGTGCCACCTTCAGAAAGATGACATTTTGCACTTTTCTACTGAACTACTTTTTTTAAAAAAACATGCAAAACAAATAATTATGTGTTGCTTGTTCTTCTCTCAGGGCGTTGCATCATAAATCAAAATTCAAATGTGAAGTTTTCAAATACAGATAGTTTTCGAATACAGGTCACATTCAATCTAATCTAGTGGGAATGGCACAATTACTACCATAGCTGTAAACCGAACAGATTAAGGGGGAAAACAGCACTAATAGAATTTTAACCATCACAATTTCAGCAAGGTGGCTATATATTTGGCATAGGCTGTTTTTTCAACCACAGCTACCTAGAGAAGGAAGATAAGAACATGATCACAATGTGAAATTTAAACATTTCTTCTACCTTGCACCAGTCAGTCAATCTGCCTGTGCCTATACTAGCCAACCTCATACCCATAATTCTCCACTAGCATTGAGCAATAGTGGAAGATGTGTGGAAGAAAGGCCTCAAGAATTTAGTAACAGTGCTTAAAAAAAGTCAGAGTCTCCCAGCAGCTACCTCTTCTGTCACTGCTGGCAAATTATAAAATGTACACCTCAGTGCACCAGCTGGGATTCTTCACCTTAGAGATAGGGAAGAATTCACCCAGGAGTACAGCAGATGGTGCTGCCGCTAAACCCTTCCTTTGAGAATTTTCCCTCTTCAAGCTGAAAGGAACAGATTTACTTCACAGCCAGAGCTCCACAGAAATTTCACAAACAGTAGCTACTGAGCTCAAGAGCTAAATCAACGTTACTCCAGTCATGTGTTCACCCACCCTGGCTGAAACTGCCAGTTTTGGGGCTGCAGTGATATCCTATGGGTCCCCCCGGAAAGAGCTATTCGGATTCTTCCCTCCCTAATGACCTCAGTAGTTTGGTCTATTATATAAAAACCAGTCACAGTCAAGAGGCTGCTGCCAACAAAAAATGAAGATTGTTTTTGTTTACCTGCCTCTTTTGATATGGAAACAAGGAGGACACAGATGAACTAAATATTTACTTTTAGTTTATTTTTGACATTTTCAGTACAGTTTGGTAGTTGATAAGTGCCAGTGCCTGGGAGCATTCAAAATCTGAAACATGATACTTTTCATTTCCTTTACTATCCATAGAACAGTACAACAATAGCCTTCCCATCTACTACTGGGGGTAGGGGGAAGGAGGAGGGAGAAAAGCACATGGAAAGGACAGGATTCCATTTCACCTGTTGGAACAAGGATGCCCCACAATTGTGAATTGTGCCCCATCCAGCTTGCATGGGTCTCTGTATTGTGCACTCATCCTTCTAACGTGAAAGTTCAGCTATACCATAATGTGAATGTTAAAGTCCACAAACAAGTTGGACCCCATTGGGCTGGATGCTAAATAGACATAAAATACAATCCCAGGTCTGCTTTTCAAAGTTTTAAGAACTGGGAGTACAGAAAAGGACTGTTTCAATGGAAACATTTAATATTTTGAAGTCAACACACACCTGGTTTTCAGATGCTCCAAGCATTCACAACTCCTGTCAACTTTCAATAGTGTTATGGATCCACAGTTCCTCTGAAATGAGGCCCTATAAATATTAGGCTTCTTAATTAATAGCTTTCACAAAGTTACTATGTAAGTCCACAGTGGACTTACATTAAGTTTCCACTAGATTTTACTGAGATCACTTAGTTATTTAACAGATTTCATTTTATGATTGACTATAGTTCTCACAGATTAAAGTTGTATCTTCATGATTATTTGGCACTAAAACCAAGTGCAGAATACAAGATTGAGTATACCTCATTTTGGACTACACTAAACAAAAGTAAATATTCTTTTATCCCCAGTTTCACAGCACATTTCCCTAAATACATCAATGAATCGACTGTAAAGATGGAAAAAGCCCATTAGAATATCCAGACAGTTTCCTTGCCAATCTGTTCCCTACAGCACATTCTCTAGTGCCGTGGTGTCCAGCATGCTAGCCACTATCCACATGTGGCTATCTGGCTGTGTGAGTGTGGCTAGTTTGCTACAGCTAGCAAACTATAGTGGCTACTGCTTAGGAACTGGCTGGACACCACAGCTCTAGTGTTTTGCCCTGCCTAGTCGTAGGTACTTCCACCTCTTCCCTTACAAAACTATTCCATAATCCAAAGTGTCTCACAATCAAGTATTTTTTCCTAACAAACTTTCCTCTTAATGTCTTAGTTCTATCCTAGTGCACTAGACTAACTTGTTAACTCACAACCTCCCCCTTAACTGTCATTTGTGAAAACTAGACATGTTTACTTTTTAACCTAAGTCACACCCTCCAGCATCCTAATAATTTACTTTGTCTTTCTCTAAATTCCAACTAGCTTGCTTGCTATGAGAAGTCTAAAAATGAAAAGGCTATTTCTAGGTGCCGCTGTATGGGAGATGTACTACAGTCTGCTTTTTAACGTGTCTGCATATGCATTCCAAACTGCTCTGGACTTTTGTCACATCACATTAGAAAAACCCTTGCCTGAAGTGATGGTCATTATCACCTCCAGGCCTCTTTCAATGATCTTGATTTTCTTTGCATACATTTCAGATTATTGCTCCTCAAGGTTATTTAGCTATATTAAATTATTTGGGGAGCAGCTATTTCTTACCACTTTTGGACAGGGTCAAATTTTTAAGTGCAAGTGACTTAGAAACCCAAGTCCCACTGACTGCCATTGAGATTGGCTCCTAAGAGCCTATCATTTTGAGGACTTAAGTTCTGTTGAAATCTCTTCCCTTTAGTATATAGTACAATGGGAATTCATGCTACTACTCTAATGCAAATAATACAATTGTGGGCATTCAAGTGATAGTTTCTTTTCTATATTTCTAACCTATGTTCATTCCGTTGTGTTCCACCTCCACACTCACCCATGTGCTGCATAGTCCTGTCTTTTGTTTCATGATCAACTCCTGTCTCTGAACCCCAATTCTTATTGAGATTGCTTCCCTTCTGGTAAAAGACTCTACCGTCTACAAAACAGCTTTGTCCTGAAGAACTCTGTACTCTAATGCTCCAAACTTCTGATCTCCCATCTTTTCTGTACAAATTACTCTCTTCTTTACAGGCATTCTAGTTCTTGGAATCTTTTCTGAATTTCATTATAATTTTGACAATTTAATCTCCATTTTCTCTGCACCTGATACTATTACCCATATAGCAACTCTGTGTTCTGCCTTACATTAATATGTTCAGCGCAACTCACAACCTTAGATTTACAGTTTGTGGTACAAGACACATTTACTGGTCAAAAAAAGATTCCTATCACTAGAAATGTTTCATTTTTATCTTTTGGACTTACCTTGAACTTTGTAGAATCTCATTGTCCTGTGTTATTTCACAAATAGAGTCTGCAACAGTGCACATGTCCAAATGCTCTTCCATTTGACATTTAGCGAGAACTTATACAAAATATCATATCCACATAATCAGCCATAATCCATATAAGTCATCGTTGAGAGAAGAAATGAAATCCAAATAGTCGATAAAAATAAAAGATAAAGAGCAGTCCCAATATTTTCCCCGTGACTGCTTTGTTCAAACAGCACAGTGATGAGCAATCTCCTCAAAAACTAGAGAGATAGTTATAAAATTATAATTTAAATTATAAAATTAACATTACATCTGAAAAACTTTTCTGTTCTCTCAGTCCTGGTACATTCCTTCTGCCTTGTCAATGCATGATTCTTTGGCACAGTTAATCTTTTAATACTGGTGAAAAACAAGTGCTGCTTTTGCAACTTGATAGCTGCATATAACATTCATTCACTTATTAATGTCTGATTACCAACAGCCATTAGCTAAACTATTTTTTTCTTTTCTTATACTATCACAAAGACAAAATTGACATATCTTAATCTTGTTGATTACAAATAAAAGACCAGTCATGATTCTCTGACAGCTCACTCCATGCTTCCCTTTGTTCCACTCTGCAGAAGATCAATGCAGCACAGTGTGCCCTTAAAATCTGCCAGGATTAAATCCAGATTTACAGGATGGCACATTTATTATGAGATCAGGGATATGTACATTCTGTAATTGTGATCAAAATAAAGATGTAGCCCTATGTCTTGGCTCACATTTGTCCAATACAATATGCCATCCAACAAGATATATGAGTGGGGGTGGCATGACACACCTTGCACTGCTGCAGGTGCATTTTTCTGTAGGCACAAGGTCTGCTTCCAAAGCTGTCAGTCCAAGCACTTTCCAACACCGTCATGAAGACTAAATTGACATAAGAAAAGGAAAAATAGTAGTTTAGTTAATGGCCAGCTTATAAAGAAATTTACCTGATTCTGGGCCTGATCGAAAGCCCACTGAAGTCAAATTCCACTAACTTCAATGGGCCTTGGATCTGGTCCTCTGCACATTGTGACTTTGTGACAGACTGTAGCCCTATTTCCAACCTTCTCACAAGACCATGATATATTTTATACAAAATATGCCTTGTGAGGTATCATTTGAAAACACATAATCTGCTGGAAAAATGTGTATAAATCTAATATATAAAGGAGAATGTTTGTAAGTTTGTGCGCTAATAACTTGGACACTATAAGAGCTACCGCAGCCAAACTTTGCATGGGATAACCTTTCATCCAGGAGAAGGTTTTAAGGTACTTTTGGACCCCATCGGGCCTGAGCTCAAGCTGTAAAAATCAAAAAGTAACCCGCTGCCCTGCAGGGGCCACCCTGCCCACCCTAGGTCCCGTGCCTGCCGCCTGCGGCCCCCAGCACCGTACGGGACTCGTCCCCTCCCACCCACAAGGTTACATAAGTGACCCTCTTCCCCTCCCCCCTCTGCGCGGACACGCAGTGCCCCAAGCCCCACACACACAATGGCTCGGGCACCCGCCCTGCCCCCCCGCGGCACCTGCAGCCCCGGGCATGAGTTGGGGCGCCCCTCCTGTGTGTAACCTCCCCCCGCCTCCCCGGGGATGACGTGGACCTATATTTTAATCCCTATAGAAATCAGTGCAACTTTTCTACCATTCAAAAAAAGATAATGGACTACTGTTTTTCTATATTTTGTTCCTCTGGTTTCCCGAGCAACACCAGGAAACTCCAGCTAGTATTGTATATAAAGTTATAAGCAGGGCTCGCCAGCCACGCGGAAGTGCACGCTGCACATGCGCAGACCGCGCTGTGCGGCCCCGCCGGGCTAATATCTACTCGCCATGGTCGAGTAGATTGCTTAATTTGTCGAGCCTTGGTTATAAGATTCTATTGCATAACATTTCTGTAACCTCTCCAAGTCTAGAAAAGCAGGCACAAACCAGTTCCTGAGAGACAAATAAAGACAAACCAACAACTAAGCCAGGTGTTAAAGTCAAGTAGATATCAACTAGTTAAGCAGCCATTCTTTGGCAGGAAGAAAAGTACAAGGGAGAAATGTACATATTAGCAATGGAAAACAGTGGAGGGTTCCCATGTAAACAGACTGGCTGCTGCCTGAACCCCTCAAGGAGGGTAGAACGGTATAAGAATAGAGTGCACACACATAGCCACCTACCACAAATTACCTCTTTCCTCTGTTCCTCTATGCTCACAGCAGCAATGGCAGTGTAAAAGACATCCCAAGACATCCCTGGTTGGAGATTTGAGGAAACATAGTTGTCCATCTGTTCAGAGTGTACCCTGGATAATGTCACAGATATGGCATAGCCATATTCAGTATCCTATAAGTAACTGTTGCATGAACAAGGCCAAAGGGATCAGTTGGCTTCACTATGTAGTTTCCAGGAAAATAAGAATATAGCAACAAAGCCAAAACTCTGGACATATTTCTTTGCATACTGTCTTTGAAGATGAAGCTCTAAAATTGCCAGGATATAGAAGTGATGCATACAGCATAGACATATATACATTAAGAATTTTGTTCCAATTTTCCCCCCTCACATTTTGTTAATACTTACCAAGTACTTGAAAACATATAGATTAAAGCTTTAAGTATTACTACACACATTAAAAAAATATATTCTAGACTTCCCAAATAAATACAAGTACTCCATACAACACTGATACTAGAAGCCATGGAAAATTGCATCTTACCAGATAAGATGAAAAAAGTCTTGTTCATAAATAGAAGAGAATACAGAATTTAATAAGAGTAAAACAAATTTGTTACTTAACTTGTGTGTAAACTGAAGGAATTAAGTTTTACCTGAATTCCATTTACCTCTTCTTGTGAAGCACAATCTCATTTACTGCATCTTATCAAAGGCTAATATTATTAACTCTACAGAAGTTTATTAATATAGATAATTTTAAAACATTCATTATTTTACAGCAGCAAAAAAAAGGGCAAGCCTCTTATTAGGGAACCTAAATCAGCAATATGCTCTTTCTCCCCATATGTAGCTAATATTTGCAGATGACACTAAGCTAGGCGGAGAGGTAGATACACTCGAGGGCAGAGATAGGGTCCAGAATGACCTAGACAAATTGGAGGATTGGGACACAAGATGAGGTTCAACAACTACACGTGTAGAGTCCTGCACTTGGGACGGAAGAGTCCCAAGCATTGTTACAGGGTGGGGACCAACCAGCTAAGTAGTAGTTCTGCAGAAAAGGACCCGGGGATTACAGTGGATGAGAAGCTGAACATGAGTCAACAGTGTGCCCTTGTAGCCAAGAAGGCTAATGGCATATTAGGTTGCATTAGGAGGAGCATTGCCAGCAGATCCAGAGGTGTGATTATTCCCCTTTATTCGGCTCTTGTGAGGCCACATCTGGAGTACTGCGTCCAGTTCTGGGCCCCCCACTACAAAAAGGATGTGGACACATTGGAGAGGGTCCAGAGGAGGGCAACCAAAATGATTAGGGGGCTGGAGCATATGACCTACGAGGAGAGGCTGAGGGAGTTGGGTCTGTTTAGTCTGCAGAAGTGAAGAGTGAGAGGGGATTTGATAGCAGCCTTCAACTTCCTGAAGGGAGGTTCCAAAGAGGATGGAGAAAGGCTGTTCTCAGTAGTGACGGATGGCAGAATAAGGAACAATGGTCTCAAGTTGCGGTGGAAGAGGTCCAGGTTGGATATTAAGAAAAACTATTTCACTAGGAGCGTGGTGAAGCACTGGAATGGGTTACCTACGGAAGTAGTGGAGTCTCCATCCTAGAGATTTTTAAGTCTCAGCTTGACAAAGCCCTGGCTGGGTTGATTTAGTTGGGATTGGTCCTGCCTAGAGCAGGGGGCTGGACTTGATGACCTTCTGAGGTCTCTTCCAGCTCTGTGATTCTATCTAGGAAATCAGTCTTCTGCTATATTTGATTGCTTAATATATTTCCATTCTTCTATCTGAAGGTTATATATATCCACACCAAAGACAACATAACCATCGCAGAAACCAGAGCTGGAAAGTTGAAGCCACCACAGACCTTTGTTTCCTATGGTAGAGGTCAATTATTATGTTACTGAGATGTCAGAACCAGCCCTAGACATAACAAAATGTCAAACTATATGACCTAACAACAATTTTCCAACTCTAAGGCTATGTCAAGACTGCAGGCTTCTTTTGGAAGAATTTTTTTTCTAAAGAGATCTTTTAAAAAAACTTCTTTTGCAAGAGAGCGTCCACAAACAAAAGCACATTGAAAAAGCGACCTACTTTTTTGAAAGATAGCGTCCAGACTGACTGGCCACTCTCTTGCATAAAAGGCTACCCGGAACCACTTTAGGCAGGGCATTAGTTCAGCAGTTGCTTCCAGGTGTTGTTGCCTAAAGCTATCTGAGACGCATGCTTAAAGGGACCCCCACAGACAGCCATTTCTCAGGTTCTAATGTGTGCTTGCCTATCTCTCCGAGGGACGGCAAAGCTTGTGCAGTGCGCGCTTTGGTTGCCCAGCTTTCGGACGCCCCAGCATTCTTTTTGCTGTGGAGCCAGAGCTGCCTCTGTGCATGCGATGGCCCCACACTACCATGCTTCAGGTTCTGCAGCAGTTTGTGCAGACTGTCTTGATGGTCCTGCTCTAGCTTGACTCCGAGCTCATCTGAGAGTCCCTCTGCCTGGATGCAGGAACAAGGCCCTTACATCAGCACCCCACGATAGAGAGATGATTCTGGAGGCTGGACACCAGTTCCGACTGCTGGGACCGGCTGGTGATGGAACAGTGGGATGAACAGCAGTGGTTCAACCACTTCAGGATGAGGAAGGCCACCTTTATAGAGCTGTATGCCTGGCTCGCCCCTTCCCTCCGACGATGCAACACCCACCTGCGGCCCACCATCCACCTGGAAAAACAGGTTGCCATCGCCGTCTGGAAGCTCACCATCACAGACCGCTACCGGTCGGTGGCCAAGCAGTTTGGCATGGGAAAGTCCACGACCAGGGCCCCCCTCATGGAGGTAAGGCATTCTCGGGCTCCAGTCCCTGAAGGGGGGGGAAATACTGGAAAGGGGGGACCCTAGTGAAAAGGGAGGGTGGGGAGGTGGGCTGGGGTGGGGGAAAAGCCCCATCCCCGGGGAGGGGTTCTGCTTTTCTGTCCTCACACAGGCCTGCTGCTGGGGGGTGGGGGGTGACCTGTTCGGGGGAGGGCTTCTGGGGCATTTGGGGGGGTGAAGGATGAGGGACGGCCACCTCCCAAGGGCTCAGGCACTCCCTCTCATTCTCTGTTTTGTTTCTTTGTCTCCTTCTGCAGGTTGTGAGAGCCATCAACTCTATCCTGCTGCACAAGATCATCTGCCTCAGAAACCTAGACCCCATCGTTGCAGGATTTGCCTCCCTGGGGTTCCCTAACTGTGGGGGAGCCATTGATGGAACCCACATCCCAATATGCACACCACATCATCAAGCAGCCCAACACATCAACAGGAAGGGCTATTTTTCCATGGTGCTGCAGGCCCTGGTTGACTACCGTGGACAGTTATTGGACATTTTTGTTGGGTGGTCAGGCAGGACACACGATGCCTGCATATTCCAAAATTCCAGCCCCTACCACACGCTGGAAGCTGTCACATTCTTCCCCCAGTGGGACTTTTGTATGGGAGATGTCCAGATGCCACTGTGCATCATTGGGGACATGGCCTACCCACTCATGCCATGGCTCATGAAGCCCTACACTGGCCACCTGGCAAAAGTGTTACCTAATTTCACTGGAGCCCAGCTCAGTGTAAACTTATTTGATTTATTCAATGCCACTATTGGATCAAGCAAAAAGGGAATGGAACTCCTTCACACACACACACACACACACCACACAGACACACACACACACTCAGACACAAGCAATGAGTAGCACAGAGATAGCAAAACAGGCCGGCTTCTCTGCCTGCAGTCACAAATCCAGGCCAGCGAGCTGAACTTACACCCCATGGTCTGCATGTCCTCTTCTCTTTATTGAGCGTGGTGGTTGCTGCCATGTACACCAAGTTCTTTTTCTGTGTGGATCACCAAGAAGCCTGCCCAGATCTCATTCTCCTCATGCGTATTAAGTTCTTCTCATCTTTGCTGCACTTCCATTTCTGCCTTACTCATGTGCAAGTGATTACTTCAGACACCACTTGGCTCCAAGTGTGTAGCCTCACAGTTCCTTTTCACCCTGACACAGACATTCCCCTATTCACTCTCTTTTCACTTAAAGCACCCTGTCATGAATAGGAGCTGCAAAGGAGAGACTGAGTTACTTGGGGTATATCTACACTTGCACCCTCTTTCGAGAGAGGGATGCAAATGAAGACATTCGAAACTGCAAATGAAGCCGGGATTTAAATATCCCGTGCTTCATTTGCATATTCGTGTTATAGTGCTATTTCGAAATAACAGATGCTGTTAAGACGTGGTTATTTTGAAAGAAAACCCTTCTCTTGAAATAACCCTTATTCTTCACACAGTGAGGTTTACCAGTTATTTTGAGAGAAGGGTTTTCTCTCGAAATGACTGCATCTTAACAGCATCTTAACAGCTATTTCAAAATAGCGCCATAATGTGAATATGCAAATGAAGCACGGGGTATTTTAATCCCGGCTTCATTTGCAATTTCAAATGTCTTCATTTGCATCCCTCTCTCGAAAGAGGGTGCAAATGTAGACATATCCTTGGACTATGTCTACACTGGCGGGTTCTTGTGCAAGAATATCTTGCGCAAGATCTCTTGTGCAAGAGAGCGTCCACACTGGCCAGAAACACAGCACAAGAATGCTGAGCTCTTGCAGAAGAAAGCATCCACACTGGTGGGACGCCCTTGCGCAAGAACTTGGTCCTGGAACCACTCCGGTCATGTCAAGAGGTCGCCAGCGGTGTCTGTGGGCGTGCGCCGGACCCCCACTGGGAAACACACTTAAAGGGACACCTGGACAGCCGTTTCCCTGCAGTTGCGTGCTGAGGCACCTCTGTGAGGCATCGAGAGCCACAGCCGTGCCCTCCACCTCAGCCCCTGGCAAGTGCCCCTCGGCACCGTCGCTGCCCTCGTTACAGCCATGGAGCCGGGGGAGGACCCCACTCAGCAATGTCCCCTCACGGCCATCATTGAGGCTGTGGAGGTCCTTCAGCAGGGAGCCACACTGGTCCAGCAGGAACTGGAGACCAGGCAACACATGCTGGACCAGATGAATGCTGCAGCTGCGCTCAGGCACCCCCATCCTACCACCGACAGGTACCTGTGGAGCCACGACACCAGCGGGGACTGGTGGGAGTGCCTGGTGCTGGGACAATGGGGCGACCAGCACGGGGTGCAGAACTTCTGGATGCACAGGGGGACATTTCATGAGCTCTGCACCTGGCTGGCTCACTCCTGCACTCTGGAGGCAGGACATCCGCGTGCGCCCTGCCATCCCCATGGAGAAGAGGGTCACGATGGCCCTCTGGAAAGAGGCCACCCCAGACAGCTACCGCTCCGTGAGGAACCAGTTCAGGGTGGGCAGGTCCACCGTTGGCGCAGTCGTCCTGCAGGTAAGGCCCCCGGGGAACCGCGGGCTTGCCCTGGGGGAGGGAAGGGGCCAGACTGGGGGGGGGGGAGGCTGTAGGGGCAGGGGGAAGCCCCGTACCCAGGGGGTCACGCTGTCCCTCCTGCACACAGCCCCGCTGGTGGGGGGGGAACCCCTGGGGGCAGAGGGCCCTGGTCTGCATGGGGGGAGGGGCCATCAAAGGGAGGGCAAGCACATCCCAAAGGCCCATGTACCCACTGTGTCTCATTCCGTGCATCCCCTGTGCTCCCATGTGCCCCTCTGCAGGTCGTCCGCACCATCAATGATGTACTGCTCCAGAGGGTCATCCACCCCCATGACCTGGATGCCACCATCACCGGCTTCGCCACCCTGGGGTTCCCAAACTGCAGGGGAGCCATGGATGGGACCCACACCCCCATCTGGGCGCCGGAGCACTGAGCGGCCTGGTTCATCAATCGGAAGGGCTATTGCTCGGTGGTGCTCTTGGCGATCTTGGAGCACCAGGGCCAGTTCCAGGACATTTATGTGGGGTGGTCCGGGCAGGCCCACGACACCCGCATCTTCTGGCACTCAGGCCTGTGCCATAGGCTGGAGGCGGGCACCTACTTCCCTCAGAAAGACTTCACCATCAGGGCTGTCAGGATGCTGATGGGGCCATACACGGGCTGACTGGACCGCAGCCAGGCCGCCTTTAACGCCCACCTGGACTGGGCCCGCAACCCTGTGGAGTGCACCTTCGGGCGTCTGAAGGCACACTTCAGGTGCTTCCTGATCCGTCTGGACATGGGGATGCAGCATGTCCCGGATGTCATCACAGTGTGCTGTGTGCTGCACAATATTATTGAGGGGAAGGGGGAGGCCTTCCTCCCGGGGTAGATGGCAGGTGAGGGCCAGGCCTACCAGCAACCTGAGATGGCTGCCACCCGGCAGGCGAACCGCGATGGGGGTGCGGGTCCGGGAAGCCCTCCGGGTGCTGCTGGACCAGGCCCCACAATAGGCTGTGTCTACGCCTCCGACCACAGGGTTCCCCCCGTGCTTCCACGTCCCACTCCCATCACCACTCCTTCCCGCCATCCTTCCCTCATCTCCCAATAAATGTCATGCGCTAAGTTACGAAAATGCACTTTTATTTACAAGGGGAAGGGAGCGGACTGTGGGGAGGGGGAGGAGGAGGCGGCTCTGAACTGGGAGGGCCTCATGAGTGGGAGGGGAGGCCTCTCCCATCCCCACGGGTGTGGGGGCGCCTGTGCCCCTCATGCTGGGTCACGGCAGGCTGCACCAGGAGGTTCCGAGGTTGTGGGGGCCACAGGACAGGGCATGGGCACGGCAGGGCAGGAAGCATGGGGAGGGCTGGGCAAGGCAGGGGAGCAGCAAGGGGGGCCTGGCCACGCTGGTGCTACGGCGCAGGGCCCATGCGCTCCATGACTGTGCCCAGGAGAGCGCACACACGGTCGCAGCGCTCAAGGTATTGGCTCCATACCCGCTCCCGCCACTCCTCATCTGCGCGTATCTTGGTGGCGAGGGAGCACTCCATGCACTCAATGGCGCAGACGTGGCAGCGGAGCAGGTGGTGGCAGTCCCGGGTGCACTGCGACGGGCCCTGCTTCCTTGGTGCTGGCGGGATGGGGCTGGAAGGTCCCTCGCTGGCAGGGGATCCCACTGCAGAGGAAGCAAATGAGAGTGAGATGGTCAGTGACCCCTGCTCCATGGTGTTCCGGGCACCCTATGCCTTTCTTATACCACCACACGTGCCACAACACCTGGGGACAGGTGTGACCGGTGTGTGGGGATTCCCCTAGGGGCAGCAGGGGGGCCTGAGGTGGTCCGGGAGCCCCTGGGGGGGCCACATGTGCTGGGGGGACCTGTTGTGCCTTCCCCTGGGACAGCTACTGTGTCCCATAGGTGGCCATGGATGCGTGCTGTGTTCGGCACCTTTGGGCTGTGTGGGGTCCGGCCTGCGCCCTTGGGGCTGGGCTGCTCCCGGCCGGACCCGCCCCTCCGGGGCTGGATGTGCGTGACCCCTGGGGTCCCAGGAGTGTGCTGGGGCTGGCTGCCGTGTTCGTGTGCCACTCGGTCTGGCTGCATGGGGTTGCACATGCTTTGTGCCGCTGCGCAGCATCCGGCCAAGCTGTGCCATGTGCTGCGCCCTCTCCCGGACCCCATGATCCCCCTGTCCCCTTGCGAGTGGCAGCCATGACACTCACCAGATGATCCCTCGCCAGGCTCCGAGGAGGCCCGGGACACGTCGTGGCTGCTGGGCCGGGCTGGTGGGCTCTGGCTGCTGTCCTCTTCCTCCTCCTCCTCGGTGGACCAGTCGCCCTTCTCCTCCTCTGGGTCCATTGGCCAGACCACTGGGGTGGCCACTGTTGTGTCCACCTGGGCCTGCAGGGCCTCAGCCCCTGTGTCCCCGAGGATGCTATGTAGGCAGTGGTAATGGGGACAGGCAGTGGCTCCGCCGCCCCCACTCTCGCTGGGCCCGTACGTAGGTGAGCCGCAGGTCTTTCACCTTGGCCCAGACAGGGTGTCCCTGTGCGGCCAGCACCTGGGCCATCTGGGCAAAGATATTGGCATTTCTCCTCCTGGACTTGGGGTCCTGGAGGGCCTCCTCCTGGCCCCAGAGGTCCAGGAGGGCCTTGACCTCGGCGGTGCCCCAGCTTGGAGCCCGCCGCTTGGTGCTCCTGTGGGCCTGCTGGGTGCTCTGCGGTGGCTCCTGGGTGGGGACTGAGGGACCTGGCTGTGGCTGAGCAGCTGCCATCGTTCCCCTGGCTGCTCCCAGGGCTGCACGTAGCATGTGGCTCTGCTGGGTGCCTGTGCCTTTAAGGGGAGACCAGTTAGGGGGAACCAGCGAGTGCTGATTTTGCATACAGAGTGTTGGAGAGGCTACCTGTGTTTTTTTCCCGGAGGCCAGTTCTTGCGCAAGAAGTCTTTGCCGTGCGTCCACACTGCCCTCTTGCACAAGAGCGCCTGTGCAAGAGAGTTTACACCTGTTAGGAAAGAGCGTAGCTCTTGCGCAAGACACCCTCTTGTACCACGCCGTACTGTAAATTTCCTTGCGCGAGAGCAGGTGAGCAGTGTGGACGCTCTGCGGGTTCTTGCACAAGAACGGCTGTACTTGCGCAAGAAGCCGCCAGTGTAGACATAGCCTTGGAGAGCAAGGAAAGGGTTAAGCAGCTTTGGAGCTGCACCTGAGGGAAGGGACCTTGGGCATTCAGCCAATGAAATGCAGATAAGGAATTTCAAACTGAGAGGGTTTTTCTCCTCTTTGTTTCTGTGTCAGCAGCAGTTCTTTCCCCAGGTAGCAGGAGAGACAGACTCCCAGGAACAAATTCCTTGAATTCACTGAAATGTGTAAGTATGGAAAAGTTTAGAATTCTGTCCGGTTTTATTGTTTTCCTTGTTTAGATATCTTGTCTGAGCTGGTTAATTATTTTTCTCTTTTGTAAGAAAGGATTATATCCCAGGGATTCTCTATGGGCCTAAGTTATTTGGGAGAAGCGGAACCCCATTGTTCTCTGTGGATTATCTCTGTTTTCCCAATTCCAAGCAAAACGGAGATGGGAGGGGGGAGATCTTTGCCTTAAGGAGGGGATTCCAAGTAATCTCTTCACTAGGAAAGGGTTTAAATTATATTTTTAGTTACACTTGGTGGTGGCAGCGATCAGTCTTCTTTCTTTTTAGGTCTCAGGGAAACTGAGACCAGACAAGTTTCTCTCTGGAAGTTAGAGAGACAGGTTTTTACAGAGTTTATTTTGCTACCTGGCCCCCATCTCTACACTGAGACACACCCCACTGCCTTGTCACATGATGGAATGTTACAAAGCTTAAAGGCTGTACAAGCAATAACTGGAAGTTACAAAACTCACAAGAAGTTGCAGAATTTAAAACATTACATGACTTACAATAGCCTAAGAGTTACATGCCAATATTTCAATTACCATGACAATTTTGGATTTTCCAACACATATAGCATGTCCAGAATAGCAAAGTACCTGTCAATAACAAAACAATGACCAGAAGGTGCAACAATAAATGTTCCATAGCCTGATGCATTTTTTTGGGACGGAGATGGAAACAAGTGTAATTGACAGTTTTGGATGGTGGAGGGGTAGGGAGGAAGGAGTTTAATTAGAGACTGTAATTACAGTTATTGATTTCTCCTGCCCAATGCAGCATCCCCTCTTTCCCTGAACACAATACATGACAATGCTAGCATAGGGACCACCACCAATGACAAACATGAAATATGGACTTTGCTGTGACACTAGAACCATGGTATTTCAGCTGCTCTTCAGCTGATACCAGCTCTTTCTGATGTTCTGAAAAATAAAAATCTGCAAAAGTCTTAAGCATCTTAAAACCTGCAAAAAAACCCTCAAACATCATAGAAGCTGCAAAAAATGTAATAATAAAAACTGTGGGTTATTGTAGGGAAGAACATGGAACTGGGATGGTTCCTCCTATGTGCTTAAGCTGTCCTTGGTGGACCCACCTCCCATGGGGGCCTCAGTCAATTTGGAATACAGCCGGTCCCCGAGTTGCGAACGGTCAACTTACGACCATTCGAATTTACGACCGAAGCTGTCGTAAATGGTGGACCCTGAGTTACGAACGCGATCCATGCTTACAAACAGCGTGGTCACGTGTAACTCTATGGGGTCCGACTTACAAACAAACTGAGTTACGACCAATTGCTTGGTCCATAACCGGTTTGTAAGTCAGGAAGAGGCTGTACTGTATCGCTACCCTTATTGCTAATGGTAAATGGTCCCTCCTACAAATAATTTATGACCAAAATTGGTTCTGCAGTTGTGGGACTATAAATCCAGGGCCACCTTTGGGTAAGATTCCCCACCCTGGTGACGAATTGTCCCAACACCTGTCCTTGCGCCAGGGTGCTGTCAAATCCCTGGATCCTAATGGCACTCTCAGTACAGGGCAGGGAAGCAGTGAAACGGATGCACCAGTGTCCACCAGCGCTATAAAGCATAGTTCAGATATTCCAGGGCACTCATGTGTCGTCCCCCCCACCCAAACGTGCACCCGCAACCTTCCTCCTGAATCCACCTGGAGAGGTCCCACCCTGGTCCATCCCTGAGTGCCTTCCTCTCTCAGCAGATCCAAGAGGCAAGGCCCCCTCTAAGCCGAGGTTGCTTTCTTGTCTCCATTATCACCTTCTAGCATCGGGAGCTTCAAGCCCAGCTGAAAATGACAGAGTGCTAAGGAATCCATGGTTTTCTCTTTCCACTGATCCATGGGGTCCCCGTAGTCCTTGAAGGCCATCCACAACTGTGTACAGAGCCAAATGGCGTCCGATCAGGGGTGCCTAGGTCAAGAGGCTGGGGGGCTATGGCCATGACGGGAGTGGGAGCCCTTGCCCTGGGCTGCCCAATCACCCTGGTGGCCTGGTACGCTGCTTCCATGAGGTGTGATGGATCCAAGGGCTCCCCCTGCCTCCACATAGCTATCTGAACATCTTTTGGCCACATTGCTGCAACAAGCCTTAATTCAGCAGTGGGAACTACAATCTCAGACAGATAAGAGTCCTAGGAACGACTTCCTCTGGGGTATGGCTGGATAACACCCTGCTAACAGTCCTGATAACATCATTTTCTCCACAAAGACATCAGAGGCCTCCCCTGGAACGGGGGAGCTTGCTGCATACTGGCAGCTAACTTCCTGCAATGCCTCTCCTTGAGCCATGCTGGTTCACAATTTGAATGGGGACTGCCACCGTCTGCAGTGCAATTCCCATATAATACCCCGACACTGTGCATGGTGCCTGCAACAACTTCCTAATCTCTGTATTTATTCCTTGATCCTCAATCACCATCAAAAACTGATAAGCCCATTTCGAAAACATGCTTGCCTTGGCCGGCTCTAGTCCCTGGGCCGGAGAAGTTATTTTGGCAGAGGTTAAAGCTATTTCCTGCATGGTTACTCTGGTTATAGGTCTGGGGCCTCCTCTCGAGGCCAGAGTGCCATGCTGAAAGGTTTACCATTGCACAGCAACCATGGGAGCTGACTGAGTTCCCAGCCAATCTGGCAGCCACCCCAGGTCCAGGTCATACCATATATCCCCATCCTAACCCTTGGGTTCATATTGGAGTGGCACTCTTGTCCCCGATCCCAAGGATACTGCTGCTCATCCTCCCCAACAAGTCCCCTGCTTTAACACCACTCCCTGCAAACACTCCACTTGAATCTCCAATTCCTTAGATTGTTCCCTTTCTTCCCCCACCTTAACGGCAGAGAGTGCCACCTGCGCTTGTGACTTCCACATATCCCTTTCCACCCTTGCCCCTTCCAACTCTTGCTGCACTTGAATAATTTTCAGAATTATAATTGGCTTTAGCATCCTGCCAAGCACAACAAGTTTGCTACAACCATGCTACGGCCCGATCCCTGGCCTTTGAATCCAGATGATAAAAATCACAATATTTCTGATATGTATTTTCTACATCCATCATAGTGTTCCCTGATTAAACCTCCCGTGGGGCCCCAGGTTAACACCCGTAAGACTGGGCCCAGAGGAGGAGGAGGACGGGGAATTTTGCCACCTTCCCATCTACTGTGCATTCACAGGGGCTCTTCCCTTTTCCAAATAGTGGCACTCTGCTTAAAATGTAGAAGAGGGTGCAGGCATATCGGGCTTCCAAAGCTATCCACACACACTCTACTCTGTTACCCTTTCCCTCTAATGTGTACCCTATTGGTGGTCTGCCCACATTATCCTCCAGTTAATGTTACCTAATTTCATTGAAGACCAACCCAGGGTTACACTATATTGATTTATTCAATACCATTATTGGATCAAGTAAAAAGGGAATGGAACTCCTTCACAAATATGCACCCACATTCATACACCAACCAATGAGCTGCACAGAGATAGCAAAAGAGGCCAAGCATGGTGGGTCTGGTGTCTCTGAATCCAGGTCGGCGAGCTGATCGTATGATCCTGTGGTGTGCATGCTCTCCTCTCTTTATTGAGCTGGGCAACCCCCAATCACATACACTGAAAGTGAAATACATCCAAACCAAAGACAATGTAACCACTGCAGAGACCAGAGCTGGAAAGTTGAAGCCACCATAGGCCTTTGTTTCCCATGCTAGAGGATTAATTATTGTGTTACTGAGATGTCAGAACCAGTCCTAAAACATAGCAAAAGGTCAAACTATATGACCTAACAACAATTTTCTATCTCTAAGGTCTGACTGCCCTTTCAAATCTGTGCAAATCAGGAGTAACTCCATTAAAGTTGAAGGTACATGGCTTTATATCAGTGTCAACAGAGACAGGAATCACAATGCATTCAGTTTGTTTTTTAAATTCTCTGCTTGGTCTTTGGGGAGGGGCAAAAGACAGCAATAATATAATAAATTAATTCCTCTTGTAGGGATGTTAAAATGTGTTTATTCAGGTAAACATGAAACCACTGAAGATTTCAGTAGTTACATGTTTACACATGGGAGGGTGGAGGTGGAGGCGAAGTTTCCTGGGAGTTAGTGCAAAGCATGAGAAGCTGGCGTTTAAGCAGGCTCCGTGCGTGTACTAGCTCCCACTGACTTTCCCCCCACCTCGCAAGTTGCTACTGCCTCTCTTAGAGGCAGCAGCACAGGGAGTGGTGGAGTAGGGTAGAGGGGGGCAGGAGGGAACCGGTGCGCACAGGGAGCCAGCTTAAAAACAGTCTCGAAATATGTACTGGCTCCCACCTACCGTATCACACTGTTGCCTCTGATGCAAGGGCAGCAGCGCATGGGAGGAGGAAGGGAGGCTGTGTGTGACTGTGGAGGTTAATCAATGGACCCGGGCTCATCGGTTAACCATGCACACATTTACACTTTCACATTCTGAGCCTCCTGCCAGCCAACTGAGCATCATTCCTTAGTATTTACTACCCATGATCAAGGTGGATAAAAATTTAAATTTAAAAAAATCTTTTTTTAAATTTAATTTGATTTTTTATTTTTAAAATCAATAAAATTAGATTTCTTATTTAAAAACAGTTACTATTAAATCTCAAACATGCTACACATACACTTACAGTCTCATAAAAATGAATTAATTGGCTCTACTCTGTTCATCCTAGCTACCAGCTCTTGCTTCTTGAAAGTTCTGGGCTTTCAATTTCTGTTTCTCAGTAGACTAGAATGTAACGTGCCAAGAGAGACAAGCTAGATAGGATTGGTTTTGTTCTGTGCTGGTGAACCTGGACCACACATGGCAAAGGAGTTAGTTAAGATAGAGAGGCAATAAGTAGGAAAGGACGGAGGCAGCATAAAAAGGAACAGTGGAGTGGACTGGAAAAAAAAGGGAAGAGATTATTCAGCACACACACAGCTTTCTATATTCCCCCACACTTTTGCCACAGAAAGACTGTCATGGCTTCTGGACATAAGAAAGAGCCTGGGAGTATTTTGAAGAAATTTGTTCCATGAATAAAAACGGAAAGTGTCAGATGCAAGCAGGGCAAGAAGAAGCTGCAGGGCCTAGTTGTGAGAATGAGACATCACAAGGAAAAACACTTATTGGGAGAAAAAGATGTGGATAAGACTGACTGGATCAACTGGTTAATAAACAGTTCATTTTGCAATGCATCATTCTTCAAGACTCTTCTTTCTATGCCTTTTAGTATAAGTGCCATGTGACAAGCAAATTCCCAAGCTTTTTGCTGTGTTGAATGTTGCTAGAAAAAAGAGTTTAGGTTAGCTAATCCTTAATTAGTTAACTAGGTTTAGAATCTATCACTCAAGTATACACTACGGAAAGCTGCAGTAAGAGAAATCTAAAGTTGTCAGTTGCCATCTGTCATTTTCTTACATTATGTTACATAATATATGCTCCTTACATTGAAACATCATGACCACTGTTGATAATGGAGATGCCGTAAGTCTATTCCCTATTTTACTTCAGCATAACTAAGCTTTTCCATGGCAACCCCATTCTATACTATTTTTTCAGAAAACAAGATGTGCCAATGAGTTCAATGCGGCTTACTCACAAGAACATAAGAATGGCCGTACTGGGTCAGACCAAAGGTCCAACTAGCCCAGTATCCTGTCTGCCGACACTGGCCAGCACCAGGTGCCCCAGAGAGGGTGGACTGAAGACAATGATCAAGCGATTTGTCTCCTGCCATCCCTTTCCAGCCTCTGACAAACGGAGGCCAAGGACACCATTTTATCCCCTGGCTAATAGCCTTTTATGGACCTAACCTCCATGAAATTATCTAGCTTCTCTTTAAACTCTATTATAGTCCTAGCCTTCACAGGCAAGGAGTTCCACAGGCTGACTACACGCTGTGTGAAGAAGAACTTTCTTTTATTAGTTTTAAACCTGCTACCCATTAATTTCATTTGGTGTCCTCTAGTTCTTCTATTTAGGGAACTAATAAATAACTTTTCTTTATCGGCCCTCTCCACACCACTCATGATTTTATATACCTCTATCATATCCCCCCTCAGTCTCCTCTTTTCTAAACTGAAAAGTCCCAGTCACTTTAACCTCTCCTCATATGGGACCCGTTCCAAACCCCTAATCATTTTAGTTGCCCTTTTCTGAACCCTTTCCAAGGCCAAAATATCTTTTTTGAGGTGAGGAGACCACATCTGTACACAGTATTCAAGATGTGGGTGTACCATAGTTTTATACAGGGGCAGTAAGATATTCTGGGTCTTATTTTCTATCCCTTTCTTAATAATTCCTAGCATCCTATTTGCCTTTTTGACCGCCGCTGCACACTGCGTGGAAGTTTTCAGAGAACTATCCACGATAACTTCAAGATCTCTTTCCTGATTTGTCGTAGCCAAATTAGCCCCCATCATACTGTACATATAGCTGGGGTTATTTTTCCCGATGTGCATTACTTTACACTTATCCACATTAAATTTCATTTGCCATTTTGTTGCCCACTCACTCAGTTTGGTGAGATCTTCTTGGAGTCCCTCACAGTCTGCTTCTGTCTTGACTATCCTAAACAGTTTGGTATCATCTGCAAACTTTACCACCTCACTGCTTACCCCTTTCTCCAGATCATTTATGAATAAGTTGAACAGGATTGGTCCTAGGACTGACCCTTGGGGGACACCACTAGTTACCTCTCTCCATTCTGAAAATTTACCATTTATTCCTACCCTTTGTTTCCTGTCTTTTAACCAGTTCTCAATCCAAGAAAGGACATTCCCTCTTATCCCATGGCCATGTACTCCACATCAAATGCACTCTAAAAACAGTCAGTCTTAGCTTTTGGTGACCTGATTAAATCAATGATTTAAATTGCCTTGACTTAAGATCAATCCACCCTGCCCGTGACTCTTAGGCTCATGGTCTGAACATGTTTGTTTCTCTGTTCCTTTTCAAACTAAGGGTTGCAAACAGAGACTGCTAACAGGGAGTTTGGAGAGGGAGTGCTCCTGGTGAAGGAGGAAGCCAATACAGGACCCTTGAGGGAAGTGGCTATCTGTAGTGTGTGTTTGTGGGTTTCTTGCTGTTTGCTGAGCTTATGTGTGGCTGTTTGGTTTCCCCGCCCTTCCCCTTTCTGTGCTGTGACTGGCAGGTGGAAGCTGTGAACTTCTAATTAGGGTTTGAAATCTAGAAGCCTCTGCTCATTGGCTGAGCTTTGATCAGGGGGAAGGGCTATCAGGCAGTCCAGGGCTTTATAAAGGAGTGAGTCAGTGACCAGGGACTGCTAACAGGGAGTTTGGAAGGGGGAAGAGATACATTTGCCATTCTTTAAAATCTTTTTGTTACACTCCCACCCTTCAAGGAGGCTTTGAATAACATCTCAGGAATCTCTCAGAAGGATGGCAGGTATGGCTAGTGATAGGTCTGCTGTTGTTACCTGCACAGCATGGCTGTGTCTAGAGTGGCACGATCTTGCGCCAGAGCTATGCAAATGAGGCTCAGCGTGGAATATCACTGAGCCGCATTTGCATAACTAATGAGCCGCCATTTTTCAGAAGAGGCTCTTGCGCCAGACGGGCACAGCCATGGAGAAAGATTAGCAGTTTAATTGCTACATTAAAAGTTTTACTCCACACTACTCTGAAGTTTCACTTGATACCTAGAGAAGCTAAGTTGTTTGACAAATTAAATTTTAATTAATTCATCATTTCTGAGTGTCAATTACAGATCTGAAGAGGGACATGGTGTCAGTGCTATAACAGAAACCAAAGAGGGGAGGAAAAAATTGCCCCCCCCAGAATAGGAACAGCTCTCCCTTCCATGTTAACTTTCGGGTTGCAATGTCAAACAAAATGCAAGGCTTTACTATTCTGCAGAAAGTTAAACACAGGTAAGCACTTCATCCAGGCATACAATATACCACAGTTCTGAAGAAAAGAGTACAAATATCATAGCTTTATTAATATACAAAAAAGGTACAGTGTTCTTCACACTACAAACATGTTCCAGCTACAAAATGATGAACAGCTATGTATTGCCAATTGAGAGGTCATCAGCCAATTTCTCCACTTTTGGGAGATTTGGTCATTATTATAGGCTCGCCTTAAGAGAGGCATTCTATAAATCTCCTCGACCAGGGGTGGGCAAAAGGGCCTCCATGGGCTGGATCTGGCCCACCAAGTGGGTTAATCTGGCCCACGGAGGTCCTGCTGCTCCCCCACCCCAAGGCCAATCAGGGCCAAGGCATGGAGAAGCGTGCGGCACTTAGAGTCAAACCTGGCCGTTGACTCTAAGCACTGTGCTCCAGAGGTGAGAGAGGAAGAGATTTCACGCTCCTCCCCACCAGGCCAATTAGGACCGGAGGCAGGGAGAAGCATGCAAAGTCTCCTCCCACCCTACCCCTGCACTGCAAGGAGTGCATGGTGCTTAGAAGCATCACATACTCCTTGCATGATGGGAGGAGGGTGGGAGGAGACTTTGTGCACTCCCCTTGCCTCTAAGACCCAACTGGCCTGGGCGGCATCGCGCAAAGTCTCCCCTTGCCCTGCAAGGGGCTTGGCCCTTAGTCACCCATCAGCTGCTGCTCAGCCAGCAGTTGACTAAGTGCGGCACTCCCTTGCAGGGCCGGGGCAGATGTCACATGCTCCCCCCGGCCCCAGACCCTGACTAACTTGGGGGTGGTAAGGGGGAAAGCACACAGTCTCCTCCCACCACCAGGGGTAAAGGCACCTTGAGGGAACTGACAGCTGTTCAGAACAGCTGGCGATTCTCTTGTGGAGAGGAGCTGGGCAAAGACTTGACATGCTCCCTCACCCACAGACCAATCAGGGTCTGTGGGTGGGAAAGCACAGAAGTGTCCTGGCCCCATCCCTTCTGAGGCAGCCTAGGACCACTTAAAAAATTTCTGAAATGGCCCCTGGTCAAAAATTATTGCCCACGCCTGTCCTAGACCATATCAGATCTTCCACCTTAAGAAATTGGACTTACTGTCACTCCCAGTCTGATGACCTCTCAGTATAAGCCATTTAATAAACAAAATATATACATGTGTTTTGGTCAGTATACCATCAGTATTATTCTGATCCGTCTAAGCGATGACTTATAGTTAACACAAAGATAAAAATTGGAGGGAATTTCAACAGTCAACTCTACTATTCATACCAATGATCTCAAAACAAAGTTGCTCACTACCCCCCCCCCATGAGAAAATTCCCACTACTTTATACATTCTTACATAGATACTGAGCACTTAATAACTTTAACATACCCCTTGAGGTAGGTACATGGATAAATCTGAAATGGGACTACAAAATGAGAAGATGCAGAAGAGATAAGTTACTTGCCCAAGGCCAAACAGCAGGTCAGCATCCAACCCAGTAGCGTGCTGAAAAATAGAGTCCTTCAATATAGCTCGAAATTAATAGGCTACAGGATGAGAGGGGATGAAGACTTCCTCCATAGAAGGCAGCGGTTAATCCTACAAGCATGGCAGGCAGAAGAGGCAGAGAGGGCAGTACGGGACCAGGAAGAGAACTGGCAGCGTGTAACTTCTAGAAGGGGAAAAAGGCCAGCACAGGAATCCCCCAATGCTACAGAGATAAGTAATCGCTTTCAGGCTCTCTCCACAGGCTCTGCGGTGGTGAATGCTTTGGAAGGGACCTCACAAGGAAGAAACCGCAAGGGAACACCATCTACTGGAAGGCATGGGATGCGTAGTCGTAGGGATGGGTGTTCCACGACCACCACCCCCAAAAGAAGACGACGGGTGGTGGTGGTCTGGGACTCCCTCCTAAGAGGGCCTGAGCCATCCATCTGCCGTCCGGACCTGGAATCTCGAGAGGTGTGCTGCTTACGGGGAGCTCGAATTCAGGATGTGACTGAGAGGCTTACCAAGCTGATCAAACCTTCGGATCGCTACCCCTTCCTGCTTCTCCACATGGGAACTAACGATAAGGCCAAGAATGACCTTGAGCGGGTTACTGCGGATTATGTAGAGCTGGGAAGAAGGACCCAAGAATTCGGAGCGCAAGTGGTGTTCTCGTCCATCCTCCCTGTTGAAGGGAAAGGACTGGGCAGGGATCGTCGAACTGAGGAAGTAAATGCGTGGTTGCGCAGGTGGTGTCGCAGAGAGGGCTTTGATGTCTTCGACCATGGGACTCTGTTCCGGGCACAAGGATTGTTAGGAAGAGATGGGATCCACCTAACGAAGAGAGGAAGGAGCATCTTCGCGGGCAGGCTTGCAAACCTAGTGAGGAGGGCTTTAAACTAGGTTCGTTGGGGGACGGTGACCAACACCCTGAGGGGAGTGGGAAAGTCGGATACCGAGAAGGAATGCAAAGAGGAACGAGCAAGAAAGGAGGACCCCTGATTTGAATGGAGAAGATGGGGCGATCAACTGGTTATCTGAGGTGTTTGTACACTAATGCGAGAAGCCTGGGCAACAAACAGGAAGAACTGGAGGCCCTGGCCCAGTCCAAGAAATATGATTTAATTGGGATAACAGAGACTTGTGGGATGACTCGCATGACTGGAGCGCTGTCATGGAAGGGTAT
The DNA here is from genome assembly GCA_032595735.1 of Pelochelys cantorii. Taxonomy (NCBI): domain Eukaryota; kingdom Metazoa; phylum Chordata; order Testudines; family Trionychidae; genus Pelochelys; species Pelochelys cantorii. The sequence goes on from CM064344.1 coordinate 21,176,904, forward strand.
AAACTGTTCGGCTGTGTCTAGACTGGCCAGTTTTTCCGGAAAATCAGCCGCTTTTCCGGGAAAACTTGCCAGCTGTCTAAACTGGCCGCTTGAATTTGCGCAAGAACACTGACGATCTAATGTATGATCGTCAGTGTTCTTGCGCAAATACTATGACGCTCCCATTCGGGCAAAAGCCCTCTTGCGCAAATGCTTTTGTGCAAGAGGGCCAATGTAGACAACCCAGAATTGTTTTGCGCAAAAAAGCCCCGATAGCTAAAATGGCGATCAGGGCTGTCTTGCGCAAAAGCGCATCTAGATTGGCACGGACGCTTTTCCGCAAAAAGTGCTTTTGCAGAAAAGTGTCCGTGCCAATCTAGACGCTCTTTTCCACAAATGCTTTTAACAGAAAACTTTTCCGTTAAAAGCACTTGCGGAAAATCATGCCAGTCTAGACGTAGCCTTCAGGAAAAACAGGCAGGGGAGAAAAGGAGGAGGAGTTGCACTATACGTAAGAGAGCACTATGATTGCTCTGAACTCCAGTATATAGAGGGAGAAAAACCTGTTGAGAGTCTATGGGTTAAGTTTAGAGGTGCAAACAACAGCAGTGATGTTGTGGTTGGTGTCTACTACAGGCCACCGAATCAGGTGGATGAGGTACACGAGGCTTTCTTCAGACAACTGAGAGAAGCTTCCATATCGTAGACCCTGGTTCTCGTAGGGGACTTTAATCACCCTGACATCTGTTGGGAAACCAATACGGCAGTACACAGGCAATCCAGGAAATTTTGGAGAATGTTGGGGATAACTTCTTGGTACAAGTGCTGAAGGATCCGACCAGGGGCCGTGCGCAGCTTGACCTTCTGCTCACAAACAGGGAGGAACTAATAGGGGAAGTAGAGGTGGGTGAACCTGGGAAGCAGCGATCATGAGATAGTAGATTTCAGGATCCTGACCAAAGGAAGAAAAGAGAGTAGTAAAATATACACCTTGGACTCCAGAAAAGCAGATTTTGACTCCCTCAGAGACCTGATGGGCAGAATCCCCTGGGATGCTAACATGAAGGGGAAAGGAGTCCAGGACAGCTGGCAGTATTTTAAAGAAGCCTTATTGAAGGCACAGAAAGAAACCATCCCGATGCGTAGCAAGGAGAGGCAAACGTGGTAGGAGACTGGATTGGCTTACAGGGGAAATCCTTGATTAACTTAAGCACAAAAAGGAAGCTTACAAAAAGTGGAAACTTGGACAAATGACCAGGGAGGGGTTTAAATGTATAGCTCGAGAATACCGGGGGGTTATCAGGCAGGTGAAAGCGCAAATGGAATTGCGACTGGCTAAGGATGTGAAGGATAACAAGAAAGGTTTCTACAGGCATGTTAACAAGAAGGTGGTGATCAGAGAGGGTGTGGGGCCCCTACTGGATGAAGGAGGTAACCTAGTGACAGATGATGTGGGGAAAGCTGAAGTACTCAATGCTTTCTTTGCCTATGTATTCACGGACAAGGTGGGCTCCCAGACTAATGCGCTAAGTGATGCAAGATGGGATGAAGATCGACAGCCCTTAGTGGGTAAAGTACAGGTTAGGAACTATTTAGAAAAGCTAAACGTACACAAATCCATGGGTCCGGACTTAATGCATCCGAGGGTACGGAGGGAATTGGCAAATGTCATTGAGGAGCCTTTGGCCATTATCTTTGAAAAGTCGTGGAGATCGGGAGAGATCCCGGATGATTGGAAAAAGGCAAATGTAGTGCCCATCTTCAAAAAAGGCAAGAAGGACGATCCAGGGAACTATAGGCCGGTCAGTCTTACCTCGGTTCCTGGAAAAATCATGGAAGGGATCCTTAAGGAATCCATTTTGAGGCACCTGGAGGAGAGGAAAGTGATTAGGAATAGTCAGCATGGATTCACAAAGGGCAAGTTGTGCCTGACCAATCTGATTAGCTTCTATGATGAGATAACTGGCTCTGTGGATATGGGAAAGTCAGTGGATGTGATATACCTTGACTTTAGCAAGGCTTTTGATACGGTCTCCCACAATATTCTTGCCAGCAAGTTAAGGGAATATGGATTGGATAAATGGACAGTTAGATGGACAGAAAGCTGGCTAGAAGGCCGGGCCCAGTGGGTAGTGATCAACGGCTCGATGTCAGGATGGTGGTCCGTTTCTAGTGGAGTGCCCCAAGGTTCGGTTCTGGGACCGATTTTGTTCAATATCTTTTTTAATGACCTGGATGAGGGGATGGATTGCACCCTCAGCAAGTTTGCAGATGACACTAAGCTAGAGGGAGAGGTAGATATGCTGGAGGGCAGGGATAGAGTCCAGAGTGACTTAGACAAATTGGAGGATTGGGCCACAAGAAATCTGATGAGGTTCAACAAGGACAAGTGCAGAGTCCTGCACTTGGGACAGAAAAATCCCAAGCATTGTTACAGGCTGGGGACCAACCAGCTAAGTAGTAGTTCTGCAGAAAAGGACCTGGGGGTTACAGTGGATGAGAAACTGGATATGAGTCAACAGTGTGCCCTTGTAGCTAAGAAGGCTAATGGCATATTAGGATGCGTTAAGAGGAGCATTGCCAGCAGATCCAGAGATATCATTATTCCCCTTTATTCGGCTCTGGTGAGGCCACATCTAGAGTATCGTGTCCAGTTCTGGGGCCCCCACTACAAAAAGGATGTGGATGCATTGGAGAGGGTCCAGCGGAGGGCAACCAAAATGATTAGGGGGCTGGAGCATATGACCTATGGGGAGAGGCTGAGGGAGTTGGGTCTGTTTAGTCTGCAGAAGCGAAGAGTGAGGGGGGATTTGATAGCAGCCTTCAACTTCCTGAAGGGAGGTTCCAAAGAGGATGGAGAAAGGCTGTTCTCAGTAGTGACGGATGGCAGAACAAGGAGCAATGGTCTTAAGTTGTGGTGGGAGAGGTCCAGGTTGGATATTAGGAAAAACTATTTCACTAGGAGAGTGGTGAAACACTGGAATGGGTTACCTAGGGAAGTAGTGGAGTCTCCATCCCTAGAGGTATTTAAGTCTCGGCTTGACAAAGCCCTGACTGGGTTGATCTAATTGGGATTGATCCTGCCTAGAGCAGGGGACTGGACTTGATGACCTCCTGAGGTCTCTTTCAGCTCTATGGTTCTATGACAGGCTGTAGAGTAACTGACAGTGAGGAAGCCCATTTTGGAAAAATCTCTATTGCACAGCAAGCTACAGAATCAGTCAAAAAATCAGTGTCCAATTGCTTGTCAGACACCAGATGGAAATTCGACTCAAATGAGAGATGGATAAACAATACCTGTCAGCTCTATGTATTTGTTAGTGTTTAACACAAAATTAATCATGAAGAACAAAACAAAAGAATCAGAGGGGTAGCTGAGTTAGTCTGTAACAGGAAAAACATAAAACACAACAGTCTAGTAGCACCTTAAAGACTAACAAAACATGTAGATGGTATCATGAGCTTTTGTAGGCACAACCTACTTCTTCAGATGGCAGGAGCATTCAAACGAATGTGTAGGTTCCCTACTTAGCAAAGTAGCAGTGCTAATGACTCATGACATCAAGGCGGCCTACTTCACATCAGTCTGCATTAAAAACGTGAATGATGTTGAATATCTGGTCACAATATTAACAACAAAAAGAAAGAATGCAAGTCAAAACAGGGAAGAACATTTCGATAAATTAAATGTATTGAAGAACATTAAAGATAAATCATATGTATTCAAGTTGTCAGGACCCAATGAAATTCATCCTATTTTATTTTTGAAACTAGCTGAAGCAGCCTTGTAACCATAAGCAAATATCTTCAAGAACTCATGGATGCTGCATGAATACCCTGAAGACTGGAGAAGGTCTTTTTAAATGGGAACAAAGAGGACCCAGAGAATTATAAACCAGTCAGCCTAACTTTGATACATGGAAAGATAACAGAACAAATTATTAATCGATCAATTTGTAAGCACCTAGAGAATAGCAGGATTATAAAGAATAGTAAATCATGTCAAATTAATCTAATTTCCTTCTCTGACAAGTCTCTTGGATAGGAAGAAGCAGTAGACATGACAGACCCTGATTTTTAGTAAGGCTTTTGACAGACCCACATGACACTCATAAGCAAAATAGGTAAATGTGGTCTAGATGAAATTACCAAGGTGAGCACACAGCCAGCTGAAAGATAATGCTCAAAAAGTAGTTTTGCGTGGTATATTGTCAACGTGGTTGAGATTAATCTAGTGGGGTCTGGTACTATTCACTGTCTTCATTAACAACATTAATAATGGTGTGAAGAGCATGCTTATAGCATTTGCAGACCACATCATACTGGGAGGTGATGCATGGAGGGCAGTATTAGAATTCAAAACAACTGTGAGAAATTGAAAAGCTGGTCTGAAATCAACAAGATGCAATTCAGTAAAGATAAATGCAAAATGCTACACTTAGGAAGGAAAAATCAAATGACTGACTGACAGTCCTGCTGAAAAGGATACAGGGGTTGAAATGAATCATAGAAGTCAAAACGATTATATAGTTGAGAAAAAGTCTTACATTATCCTGGAGACTATTAACAGAAGTGTCATATATAAGACATAGGAGGTAATTGTCCTGCTGTACTCAGCGCTAATGAGACCTTAACCAGAATATAGCATCCAGTTCTAAGTGTCACCCACATCTTTCCTGAAGTGTAACTAGAAAAGACTCCAGAGGAGAACAAAAATTATACAATTTAGAAAATATGACACATTGGGCAGGGAGAAGACTTAGGCATCTTTAGTCTTGAGAAAAGAGAACTGTGGGGGGCAGGGGAGAGATAGAGGCTCTGATAACAGTCCTCGATGTTAAGGACTATTATAAAGAAGATTGTGATTACATTGTTCTCTGTGTTCACTAAATAAAAGACTGAATAATGGGCCTTATCTGCAGCAAAATAGATTTAAGTTAGATATTCGGAAAAGCTTTCGAACCAGAAAGGTAGTTAAGGGACGGGAATAGTCTTCCAAGGAAGGCTGTGTAAGGGTTTTAAGAATAAAGGGATGATTTAGTCTTTCTTGGTCCTGCCTAAGCACAGAGGTCAAGACTTGATGACCCCGGAAGTCCCTTCTAGCTCTCTGTTTCTATGAATGCAAGTACTACTGGGTGTGTGGAATGTTTGTTTAGTCAGAGCTCTAATGTCCATAACTTTCCAACAGTAACACAGTCTATTATACCAAAGCATAAAAGACTACACACCATGCTATCCACTTACATTTTAAATGCATTATGGGGTATGTGTATTTGTGTATGTGTATATATAACACACCTCCAATAAAGTTATTACTCACACATCTAATTTAAGCTGGAAACACGTGAATGAGTCCTCTTACATTCCTGAATCCTGCATTACAGCTCAAGATGTAAGCAAACAGTCGAATCAAGTACTCAACTTCTTGCTTCCCTGCCCTTAAAAGCCAGTTTCCCCCCCAACACTGTCTCCACGGTGCCACCTGCCTTCTCTCCGCCATGGCAGGCTGAGGGTTGTGGCGGGGCAGAGGCTGCTCTGCAGCATCCCCATCCGCCGGGAGCTGCCCCCCCATACAACGGACAGGGGTTGCTGCCGCAAAGCAGCCCCTGTCTGCAGTGGTCCAGGTTGGCCATGGGCAGAGGCTGCTCCAGGAGCCAACAAGCCCAGCTCAGTCCCAGCTCATGCCAGTCCAGGAGTGCTGCAGCTCTGCATTTTAAATGTAGTAAGAGCTGCCTGGTTCTTACTACACTTAAAATGCAGAGCCACAGCAGTCCCGGACTGGCGTAAGCCAAAACTCTTCAGTCCTGGCTGGCACTAGGTCCGTGAGCGACCCCCGCTGCAGCTCTGCATTTTAAACGTAAGAGGAACCAGGCTGCCTGTGCACTACTATATTTAAACTGCAGAGCCGCAGCAGGGGTAGCTCCTGGACCAGTGCAATCCGGGACAGAGCACCTCCCCTTATTGACTAATCGTGTAGTCAATACAATTTGTATTGACTACACGATTAGTCAGTTATCTGCCTCTTAACATTCTTAATTACAACTTCTTATCTACAAGAACACAGCTATGAGGGATCAAAATGAACAGTATAATCAGCACAATGAGGATATATTAACTTGTTCATGAGGTTTTCTGTTCAGTCTCCCCTCTAAACAAGGGAGGCAGTAACGCTGTAATTACTACAGTCTTCTGTGAAAGAACAGGGGTAGGTAGCCTAAACCCACTTCAATTTCCTTTACATCTAGAACTTGCTAAGGACAATGGGATGTGCAGGCAACTGCAAAATGTTCCTTTCTGACAGTTCCAAGCAACAAGGTTTTAATTTCAACTAATATGAGAATCTCTCGCCCTATCTCCCAAAACTTAGACTCCTGTGCACAGATGCGATGTCATGGAAGAGTCCCGAAAAGTTCATTTCCCCAGCAAAAGCAGATTAGTCTTTACCAAAGCCCAAGCAGGAATGTAGGGCCCCTTTCAGGTCTGCTGTAAAAACATCAGCTCCTACATCAGACAGGTCATCTACGTCAGGCAGGAACATGTTTGGCTTATCGTAAGTGATTAAATCATGTTTCAAAAACATTATGCCATTTTCACCACAATAATGGGACATTTCCCTGTTAATCCCTTTCCGTGACTTTTCTATACTTACTGGTTTTTCAGCTCCTTTCCAAAAACGCCTTGGCAACAGTGAAGACCAAATTATATGGGTATCAGGAAAGGCCCTTCTAAGGATGCCCAAGTCATTTTTCATTTTGACAACGAGTGACATACTGCTGTGTTGCACCAGATCATTTTCCCCAAGATGAATTACTATAATGGATGGAAAAGATCTGAGATAATAAATTTCATGAAGAAGAGGCAAGAGCTGATCCCACAGCATTGCCTGTATGCCATGCCAGTACAAAAATACACTTGAACTTGGGAAACCCAGCTGCAGCCCATGTGGGTGAGTGCTTGCCCTCCTCTTTGTCACCAAAATCACAGAATGGCCGCAAATCCATATTTCCTTTGGTTCAGCTTGGATAAAGTTACCACCACCTAAAAATAAAATATACAATTAATCATTGTACAGACCCTGTAAGGTCTATATCTCATACCCCAGGAACATCAGTCCTAGTGGACTGAAAACTATAAAGATCCAAACTAACAAAAGTGAATTTTTCAAGTACCAACCTATAACTAAGAAAAGAGTAAAGAACAAATCCATGACAAGCAGGCTGATTTCCCTTGAAGTTGTACCTTACTTCCCTTAAAGCTCAAAACAAATTCTACAGAACCATCCTTCACAGATAGGCTTAACATTTTAAATAAATCCTATTCCTTTTATCACGTGTCTTTCCTATAAAGACACACATGGTGTCAATTTGTTTTAGAGGGTGGTATCAGGGTTGCCTTCATGATTCTTCACATTATGTTGTTCAGGCTATTAAACTCTATAGGTCATTCAACTGATTTTCTTGACATCACAAGTTCAAAATATGTTATTTTCATATAACATTCCTGCTTTTCTCTATTAATTGCTTGTATACTTTCACAATGAGCATGCATGTGTGCAGGACAGAGTCCTACTGAAATAGCACTGCAGCAGTCTCTCAATCACTCACTCCCAAATTACACTCTGACTATCAATAATCCTGTCCTGTTCCAATTCTGACCAAAAGACAAGCAAGAATTGGAAGAGGGACAACAGGATATATGGACATGTATAAGCACAAAGAGGAAAGTGAGTAGCATTTGGGAGAGCAAAACACAGAAACTAGGAAGCAACAAAGGTAGTCTAAAACAGAAAAAAGAAAAGAAAAAATACTTAACAGGAAAAACTAATCTACTATAGATTTCAGAGAGTTTGCGAATGTTTGTGTCTATCCAAGAACTCTTCCTAAATCAGTTTCTCTCAAAGTGGGCTATGGGCCCACTTTGGGAAAGTCATTTGCGACCTCCTGCTGCTTTGTTTACCTAAAGCAGGGCTGGGAAAAAATATGGCTCAGAGCAGGGCTGGATCTGTCACATGGACTTGGGGGGGGGGGGGGAGAGGAGAGCCTCAGCAGTGAGCCCAGAGGGTGGGGGAAGAGAGGCTTCACACGCTGTCCCCATCCCCAGCACAATCCCATTGGCTGGTTTCTTAAAGCAAGGTAAAGGTTTGGCTGTGCCAGGAAAATGGGACTGCTTCTCCCAAAATGCAAAGGGAAGGCTGCGCTATATAATGACCACATGGGGGCAGCAGGGGATATGGGATGAAAAATCAGAGACAATTATACTGTATAATGACCGCAGCAGGGCACCAAGGGCCCAGAGATGGCAACTGGAACAGTAGTTTGCTGCACTCCTCATTCTGCCTGGGAGTGCAGGGGGCAGATGAACCTCAATCTGCCTAGCACAGGGGTCATGCACCCTCTCCCAGCTATGCCAGCTAGAACTGCAGCAGCCATGGAGAGATGCTTCTCACCTGGCCTCAAGCTGCTGCAATGAGAGAGAGCTAGGATAGCCCTCTCTCTTAGGGGCAGCCTGCATACTGAACCCCTCATCCCCAGGGCAATGATTTAAATAAGTCATATACATTTTCATTTTAATTTCCAGAAATAAAAAATTAAGACACAAGAAATGCCAGAAAATTAAGACACAAGAAACATTCTAATACATAATAAAGGGAGGAAACAACCCAGCCAACCATAGATAGCACCCCTCAGTCACAACAAGAGGTATTCAACCAAGAAGCAGCAATTCAAATATGTGAAGGATATAAATACTAAAGAAAGCAAATAACTTGCTGTAGTACATGGGCACTGTGAATACTTCAAAAGAATGACTATCTTCTTACATGAAGATGTGCACCATGAATCAGAACAAGGACCCAGTCTTCACTGAGGCCTCTGGGTACTCCCTCAATTCAAGCAATAATTAACAGCAATGAATGGAACAAAGATTTTAAAAAAGTAGGCTGAATACAAGAAAGTACTTCCTGGTAGCAACATATACTATGCTGTGTGACAGGGAAGTGAAAACTCCATCAACAGAGACACAGCACTGGAGAAAAGTCTTGTACGGAACAATCCTGCCCTAGCCAGGTAGCAGGTGTGTAAGCTAGCCAACTGAATATATCAATTCCCATCTCTACATCCTTTCCACATTTCCTGATTGAAATCAAGCATTAGAGAAAGACCAAGTCACATAACTTAAGGAAAGAAAACAATAGAAGATACTGGAAAATCAAAAGGGGAAAAGGCATAATTTTATTTTAGCATTAAGATGATTTCAAGTACATTAATTTTTTTTCCAAAAGAGCAATTGGGAAAAGGCCTACTCTCCCTAGATTTGGGATTAGAATTCACAGGACATTAGATTTGTTTGCCTCTTTCACCACTACCTTTTCATTCTGAATCAGCTACAGTGCACAGCTTATCTATGGTTCCTTGCCATTGCTTCATTCACTGAAAGTCAATTAAACTCCAAAGACACAAGGTGAGTAACGTACTGTCTTTTATTAAACCAACTTCTGTTGATGAGAGAGTTTCTTGACTATCCTGGGACCGACACTGCTACAATGGCATTGTGTACAAGAAGCCTCCAGCTCATAGCACAGCTTCTTTTCCATTTCCCGCACATCCAAACCCAAATTGAGTAAGATTTTCTGTTACAGGTTGCACCCCTCTAAACCGGGACTCTCTGGTCTGGCAACATCTGTAGTCCAGCAGAATCACTGATGTTCCACAACCAGAGAATCCCTGTGGAGGGCTGGTGGCTGGGAGCCATGAAGGACAGCAGGCTGCCAACAGCAGGGATGCCCAGGAGGGCCGGGAAGCACAGTGGGGCCAGACAGGGGTAGGAGAAGAGGCCGTGGCTGGGGGAGCCAATGGCAGGTGGGCAGAAATGACCTCCCCTGATCCGGCAAAACCCCTCACCCGAGATCAGTCAGTTCCCAAGGGTGCCAGACCTATATTTAATTACTGCTTAATCCCATCAACATCTTTCCTGTCACTCATTTGCTTTGATGGTAACACTACCACGGTTACAATAGAGCCTGCAAAGCACCAAAGTACCCCAGTCATGTAAGCAAAAAAAGAAGAATCTTTACCAAAGAAAAATAATAAGAACAGAGGAAGATTGAAGTGCCTATGTGGAAATGGCGCAGTGGAATGGAAGAAGGAAGAGTCAGCAGTGTGCAATATGTTTCCTGCTTTTGTTGGAAGACTCCTGAAAGATTTCAGATGTAAACTTGGAATTCCCTCAGTCCATAATGTAAGATATATATTTTTTCCTAGTGGAGTTTCAGATGTCTGTGTTAAATAAGAGTGTTAACAAGGAATATTAACCAGTCTGAATAAAAATAACCCCCCCCCCCACCATTTCTCAGTTAATTAGGGTTTTTGTTGCTTGGTCTCTCAAATGTCCTACTGTTATTTTTTTCTAATCACCCACAGTATTCTAAGAGAAGCAGAGAGATACATAAAACCACAGAATCATTTCTACTTCTCACTTATCACTATGTGAATAACAATCTCTTTTTGGCTCCCCCCCCCCATACATAATAAAGTGCCATGGCAAAAAAAATGCACAAATGATTTCTCCCTCTCCCCCAATTTCCTCTTCAGACTACCTCTCAAGATAAAGCACCATAGCCTGGCACCAACGGTCGTCTACATCTTATATGGCTGTGGAATGCATTATAAATCTTCATAGGTTGCAAATCCTTCCACTTCACTCACCTGGTACCATGCTTTTAATGGGGGACTCTGGTGGGAAAAAAGACAACATGGGCTCCACATTGCAGGCCTCTGCTTGATCCTGTGATCTCAGGGAATTAGGCTTAGGCTCCTTTATCCTATTTTCTGTGCATGGCACAAGAGTCACAAAGGTTGTGCGCTCTTGGCTAATAGGTTTCTTCTTTCTCTTGCGTTTTGTCACAAGTAGGGTAGGGGTCCAGGTGAGTTGCTCTGGTTCACTGCTCTTGCCACTTGTCTCTCTGCTCCCACTTCCTAGGTCCTTCTCAAAAGAACATCCCACTTCTAGTTCTGTTCTCACTGCAGCCACTGCTGCTGGGTCCAGCCAGCTGCTTCCCCCAGCTGCTATCACAGCCTTGAAGGCTTCCAAAAGGGCTGGACTATGGTTGTCATCAGGCCCAGGCAACTTGAGGTGCTTGGCTGATGGAGTCCCACACACAGGGACATTGTTGTTGCTCTGCCTCTTTGTGGCTATTGAAGCCAGAGGATCCTTGAAAGCCAACATGCTGCTACTGCTGGACTTCACTGTAGATACAAGTATCCCACTGCTGTCTTTTGGCAATAAGGTGGCTTCCTGTGACCCAAAAGAGGTAGACTGAATTGTCTCATTGGTCACCTTCACTAAGGGACCCATTGCCAGGGGCCTTGAGGCTGCCAACACTGTTGCAGGGCCTGAGGTCACTGTGGTTGGCTTCCCCACAGGGCATGAGATTGCTGCTGTCGGCATCACTGTCAATGCCTCACTGGCCAACTTCATTGTCATCTCTGCTATGCTCCTTTCAGCTACCTTTGCCACAAGACCTAAAGCCAGCACCACTGGCTCCTCCACACTCCCACCAGCCACCTTTGCCATGGGGCCCGGGTCTGGCACCGTTATCATGCTCCCGCCAACCGCCTTCATTGTGGGGCCCAGGTCTGGCGCGGTCATCACGCTCCCACCAGCTGCCTTTGCTGTGGGGCCTGAGATTGGCACTGTCATCACGCTCCCACCAGCTGGCTTCGCCGTGGGGCCTGAGATTGGCACTGTCATCACGCTCCCACCAGCTGGCTTCGCCGTGGGGGTCCGGGCTGCTCCCATCATTACCCCACTCCCATTGGCTGCCTTTGCAATTGGGCCCTGGGCTGCCATCACTGTGGGACCCACCACATTCCCACCAGCCATCCTGGGATCTGCCCCTCCAGCCTCCTTGTCCTTAGGGCCCGATACCGAGCTCCCACCTGCTGCCTTCGCCTTGGGGGAGGCTGGTATCCCCGGCCGCCCCAGCCTGCCAGAGCCGGCCGCCCTCTTCCTGGGAGCCACTGGCCACGGCGGCCGGCATTGGCCCTGGGACGGGGCCCACGCCGAGGGGCAGCGGGCCCCGCGGGGCAGGCCCCAGACCTGGTTGCCGTGACGCTGCTGCAGCATCGGCTGCTGCCTCAGGTGCCGGTCCCTGGAATCTGAGGGAGGGGAGGGCGGGTGAGAAGTAGCCGCGGGGCGAGGCCGGGGCAGCCGCCTAATTGCCAGGCTGGGATGTACCCATCCCTTACCCATATCTAGCGCCACCGCATCTTGGCACTGCGCATGCGCAACAACGGCGCGAGACGCGACGGACGCTCCCTGCGTGTGCGCATGGCAAGTATACGTGTAGCATGCTAGTGTCCGGGACGTCCAGATGTTACGCATGTGTACGGCACGAATCACACCACGTAGGCGCATGCGCAGAGCGCGTTTGGCACTCGCGGTGCGTAACAGTTCTCGCAGCCGCTTCCCGAGACGAGATATGGTCCAGGGCATATTTTTCATCTGAAGAGGCTCTGGGAACACGCATGCGCAGTGATCGCTTCAGGCGCTATTGCAGCCGGGTCCTTCTCCTGATGCGGGCTGACCACGGAAGCCTGCCAGGGCCACTTCCAGCCAGAGTCACAACACAGGTGGGAAAAGGCAGCCAGTTACGCCCTGGGTGGCTGGGAATGCCCTCGATCCTCGCCCCATGCGTCCTGCCCCTTACGGCATCTTCCCACAGCCCGTATGGTATTGGGGCCTTGCAGGTCGGGGTCGCCATGGCTAGAAGCCAGGCCCTCTCTTCCCAGCGCAGCAGCTCTGGGTCCCAATGGCGGGGTTGCCATGGGGGCAGGCCAGGGTCTGAAGCAGACGGGACCCTGTGACAGGCCAGGGTCGCTGTTCCCCAGCCACACAGGCTCAACTAATCATTTTTTCCTTGCTGAAAATAACAGAAAATGAGGATTGGAAGAGACAGGAGGCCATCGAGTCCAACCCCCTGCTCTAAGCAGGACCAACCCCAGCTTTAAACCATCTCCGTTGGGGCTTTGTCAAGCCAGGACTTAAAAACCTCTAAAGATGAAGATTCCACCACCTCCCCAAGTAACCCATTCCAGTGCTTCATACAAAAGGGCCTCCACAAGCCAGATGCAGCCTGCCAGGCGGGTTCATCTGGCCCACAGAAGCTCTGCTGCTCCCCCGCCCCCAAGCCAATCAGGGCCTAGCACGGAGCTTAAGAGTCAACCCTGGTGGTTGACTCTAAGCACCAGTTGCTAAAGGGCAGGGATCAAAAGACTTTGCACACTCTCCTCCCCCCCCTCCCCAGGCCAATCAGGGTCTGCTGCTCCCCCGCCCCCAAGCCAATCAGGGCCTAGCACGGAGCTTAAGAGTCAACCCTGGTGGTTGACTCTAAGCACCAGTTGCTAAAGGGCAGGGATCAAAAGACTTTGCACACTCTCCTCCCCAGGCCAATCAGGGTCTGGGGGTGCGGGGAAGCATGTAAAGTCTCCTCCCACCCTACCTCCACCCTGCAAGGAGTGCGTGGCTTGGGGGCAGGGGGAACACAAAGTCTCCTGCCCTACAAGGGGCTTGGCACTTAAGAGTCAACCGCCAGCTGCTGCCTAACTGGCGGTTGACTCTAAGCGCAGTGGTCCCTTGCAGGGTGTGGGCAGAAAGTGAGAGACTTCGCTTGCTCCCCCTCTCCAGGCCCTGATTGACCTGGCGGTGGGGATAGCATGCAAAGTCTCCCACTGCCAGGGGCACTGGTGCCCTAAGGGGAATCACCAGCAGTTTAGAACAACTGGTGGTTCAGGTTAGGGGGGCAAGCAGGGTCTGTGGGTGGGGAAGCAGGAAAGTGTCCAGGCCCTACCCCCTGCCGAAGCAGCCCGGGGCTACTTCAAACATTTCTGAAGTGGTCCCCAGTCAAAAACTATTGCCCACCCCTGTACTCTGGTCTGTCCTCAGCCAGGCTACAGAGTTTACCAGGAGCATGACTGGTGTGACTTTCAGATCACAGCTTTCTGGGTATCTTTTCTCCCAATAATCTTGTTTTTGTAAACATCAGCATAGGAGCGGGAAAATATTTTTCAAGGAATTTAAAGTGGCTGATATAGTGGAATCTTGGTTCTTTTAAAATTTAAATTAACAGTGCCCGTTATCGCGTCATACCCTACACAGATACAATATACAACAATAATAGCCAAATTAAGGGAGTAAATCTATATTGAATCCACAACTTTTCAAGTGGGAATTGCCATTCTTTGGATGCACATCTCTGGATTTTAGGGCTTGGCAAACAGGTAAATTTACTAGCGTTACTATACAAGTATAATTATACTGCTATATTTATACTAGTATAGGTGCCTGTGGGAACACTTATTCAGATTAATAGTGGCCTTTTTTCAATTTAGTTTACAAAAGACTACTGCTAATAAGAATGTCTACAGGGAGATTATACCAAATAACTATAGTGGTATAATTATATTAGTATAGTAATACTGTTAATTTCCAAGTGTAGATAGATATGTCCTTATTGATGGATCTAAAGTGGAGATGAAACTTGTAGTCAATTAAACAAGGAAATCTCCCCAAAGTTTTTGTATCTTCCAGCTTTTGCACACAAAATGACTTTGTATTTCTATTCTACAAGACAAAATAATGTCAGACAGATGTACAACAGGCTTATCTTTATTAAAGCTTTCTAAGAAAGTACAGTTTTCCCCAAATGCTAAGAAACTGAACATTAAATAGGCAAAGGGTTCTAATCTCACAATCTGTTTATTTAGTATGCACTTAGCGTAGCTCAGGGAGATCATAGTATAATTGGCTTCATATTTTTTTTACATTTGGGCCATGTCAACTCGGGCAAATTTCCAAGAATTTTTTATCGTTACACTACCACTGCTGGAATTTTAACCACCTGTGTCACCTACCTCTAATCAAGGTTAGACAGGACAGGAACAAAATGCCAGCAAACAGTCTATGCTCATGCTGTCATTGGTGACAGTGTATTGTTAGGCCATTTTCAGAACTCCGCGTGTATAGAAGTAGCCCAAATATAAATGAAAAAAATAAAAGCCAGGAAAATAATCCTGAAATTACAGAATTTTCAGACATGAAAGTCAAATTAAACCATGATTTCATGATAAAGCCAGCATAATCATGTAGTAAATGTGTCTGCAGGGAAATCCTCCACTCAAGTGAAAAGAATTAGAAAGCAAGATTTTTTTAAAAGCTATATATTAGTGTGCTATGGAATGTATGTGGTGAAGAAATGTTCTGCTAGTGAAATGGTTTCTCAAACCTAAAGGGCTAGTGTAAATAAAACTTAATTTTAAAGTGATTATTCCTGAGAATGGGGCTAGAAGAAGTTAAATCAATGGTTGTTGGCTGGCAATAACGACGACATAAACTAGGAAATGTCCCTAGTTAAGGTATTTAAGGGTTTTTGTAAAAGACACGAGAGAACCAGGTACATACAGAATATAAAGAATTTATATTCTTCTTCATGAACTAAAAGTGCCAACATTTGGTCAGAGCTGTTCAAAATACTTATGAAATAATACACTTGAAACTTGCCCTTTTTTGTGACTTCACAAAGCTTCCACAAAATGCAGTTTCCCACAAACATTCTGCATCATGGAAAATTTAATCCAAGTTGGGCATGGTAATTCCTCTTAATAATTTCAATGCATTTTATGGTCATTTATTTACCAGTGGGTTTTGTCATCTGGTTGGTTACATGATAGTTCTTCAGGCTGCCTGATTGGTAGAGCCCATGCACTCAAAAGGATCAGTAGAAACATCTTGACTTGTTTTGAAAGGGTAGGGTTTGAAGGAGGAAGGAACATGCCCAAAGGATATGAGATACTGGAACAGACCCTTAATCCAAGTATTAAGATTGGCTACCTATTTAATAATTAGTGGGATTGGAACCAGAGTGAGATAGAATTGTTTAATTCTGCCCCTCTTGGTGCTCAAGCCCCTTTATTAATTATTATTAGTATTACGATGGCACCTAAGAGATGGAATCGTGGACCGGGCCCTATTGTACTAGAGGCTGCATAAATGCAGAACATAGACAGTTCCTGCCCCAGTGAGTTTACAGTCTGCAACAAGCATTCCTGCTTGACAGTATCTATGTGGGTGGCTCTCCTCTTTTAGTAGAGCATGACCGGTCGCTCAGCATCAGAACCAAATTCCCATTTTATGAGTGTCATTGAAGTGTGCTTTGTTCCTTATGTGGGGCCCAAGACCATGGATAGGATGCACACTGAATAACATTACAAGCTCATTCCTCATCCAAGGAATAGTATTCCCCAAAACGTGGCCATTCTGCCCTTTTTCTTTCATCATCATCTACATCACTTGACCTGACCCCCATTCTCTACCTACAACTACAACCCATCATAACTATATCCAAAACCTGCTCCCCCTCACTCAGTCTCACAAAGGACTATGGTGTAACTGTAAAACAGTTTCACACTGTGCTTACCATGCTCTTGGCTCTGATCAAAGATCATTTTCAAAAATGGCCACTGTTTTGCTTCCACTCAAAAATTCTAATGAAAGTATATTTTTCTGCTTCTGCATCATGTGATGAGAAAAACAGCAGTTGCCCCACACTTTTATGAAGCAGCAAAATTTGTGGAGGACATGACATTTCCCAAACTGGAATGGAAAAATTATTTGCATGACGGTTGGTTTGACTGAACATTCTGTTCCATGTAGGTTTTGGTGGTGATTTCAGATGCAGTATATACCCATAAACAGATACTTGAACTGGGTGAGAACAAAAATGCACTTACAGAAGGTATTCACCCATTATGCCTAGTACCTTCTCCTCTTTTAGAATAATTGATTTCCTGCAAAAAAACTGATGCCATCAGCCCCATAATGTCTGAATAATCGATGGGCATAATCCTGACTAAATGTATGTCTGTGCTGAATCTGTAAGTATGCTTTCTCAGCATGGGAAGACAGACACATGCTAGCTCTTCTTGGACTAGTGCATCAAAAATACCAGTGCAGCTTGTAGGAAAAAGAAAGCCTGAAGCATGGGCCTGGTGCTTGAAACAAAGTAAGCAAGAGTTATACTATGAGTAACAGGCTGTGTCAAAAGCAAATGTTTGCCTCCAAGTCAGCGTCTCTTGACACTAGAACTGCTAGCACCAATCAAAGCACATGAAATATGTAAATACATTCCTTCAGGACCATACAGGGACACCCAGCTAAGTACATACTAAAATAGTTTGAAACAACAAGAGTAAAACCATAACAATGGGTAGTGAACAGAAATGCTTTGGAGGAAAGTACAAGGGGAGGTACCAAATGTGTCATTAATGCGTAAAATGATACATATGGTGTGTATCATAGATTGTTCATTTCTGTCTATAAATGTTGGGGTATCTCACATAACTCTTTGGCCGGCCTAGGGGGCAATAGTAAAATCCATACCTATCAATTGAGCCACGTCCATTGTCCCAGATACAAATACATACGGGCTCGGAGGCCATCTGGCTACCAACAACTATTAACATACTTCAACAATAAACCTGATTCAGGTGCCTTCGTATCTTATCTGTCTGGGATCTTCGGGGGCTCTCATCAAGTCTATTATGTTAGCTACCTGCACAGAGCTGGCACGATATACTAAGGGAGCATACAAAAATGCATGCAGCTGAACGTTATCATCACTGATGGAGCAGGAGACCTGTCAGGACACTACACCAGTGAATCCTGAATTTACTGTATCTCTGTCCTGAACTACTACACAGCCGTGGTGGCATGGACAATGACTCAGTCCAGCTGCCGAGGTGTTGCATAAGGGGGTGATTGAGCATGATTGTACGTGGGTGTTTAATCCAAGATGCTGCCTGCATCACCATGGCTCAAGCTAGTGTGTTTGTCTAAACATACTGAGGAGCACATTCTCAAGTGCAGTGCAAAAATACCTCCCATTTTATCCATCTGAGTGTGCAGCAGCTGCTGTTTTACAATATTCAGATTTCTTCAAGACACTAAAACAATGGAGGATCAGAGTGAAAAAATACATATTTACATACAATGTTCCCTCTGATTTTTTCCATCCAGGTTTAGAATATTTTTATATGCAAATGTGCACCACCAGAAGAACCAAAATCCTAGCTGTGGGCCTCTGACGGGTGATATCTGAACCTCTCCTGGGTGGCACTGCTTACATACATAGAGTGCAGTTACAAATTTCACCACGCTGTGTGGGCTGGCTCTTACTAACTGGCCAGAAAAAGCTGAAATGTCTCTGCAGGAGACTAAAATTCAGCAATAGCTCCTTTAGAAAAATTAGTAAAAAGGGACAGAAATTACAAGCCTTTGAAATATTTGAAAGCGACCTACATGTTTTTGCAAACCATCCAAACTATGAAGCTGATTATGCATCTAGTGACATGTTTATAGCACTACAGGCTCCAGTGTCTGAATGATATTGGCTGAGGCAGCAGGCAGGCCCTAGACTGTGGTGGCCGCTGTGGGCCTACATGTCATAAAGTTTAAGCTGTTCCATCACATCTCCTTCAGACATCTCTCCAAATGTCTTGCTGTTTTCCTCCATGAGCCTGAAGATGGCAGTCAGCTGCTCTCTCTGAACCCTGTCAAGAAGAAAAGTAAGAGAAATAGCCACTCTCCAAGAAGCACTGTAAGCAGGAACAATGCAGTCAACTGAGACACGATGACACATGGTGCTCACCTTATGAGTCCTGTTGACTTCAGCCAATCTGCACATGGAAAATGAGCAGGATTTGACCCTTAATACCCACTCCCATATGCACTTCTTTAGAGTTGGATAACTTGCAATCAGCTTTATTCCCAACATACTCCTATTTTGAGCTTTCTTAGGGCTTGTTTACAGACACCTTTATTCTGGAAGAAGCGTATCCATACATGGAGTTATTCTGAAATAGTTATTGCACTTTAAATACAAATTAACTTTCAAGTGTATACAAGCCCTTACTCTGCTACTGGGAAATGAGCACTCACAGAAAGAAGTCTGTCTTGGCATTGGATTTTAGGTATCTTTTTCAGTGCTGAGTATGGGTATCCTTTGATTATGAAACACATTGTCATGAATAGCAAGGCCAACAGCCTTGCCAGGCCCCTGCTCTGCACCTCCAGAAGGGACAAGGTCTCACTCTCAGGCAGAAGGGGCGGGCTGGAGCTAAGCAGCCCCCAGTGCTGCTCGGAGAGCCGCTCTCCCAGGCAATCCTCAGTGCTGCACAGAGTGCATGGTGTGGTGCTCCCAGCCGTGATTTAAAGGGCTTAGGGCTCCAGCCCACCGCTGCTGCTGTAGTAGTGACGGTGGCAGCTGGGAGCTCTGGCCCCCTTTGTATTGCCAGGCAGGGTATATATAGGAAGCAAATCTGTTGAGTAAGACTATAATTTCTCTATCATTGCTTTCCATAGTAGCAACATGCCATAAAAGCTCCAGGATTATTTTGCTGCAACAAGGACAGTATATTCTTGTACATTCTATACAACATCAGGTCCTTACAGGTATTTTCCTTTGCATAATAATTTGCAAAGACTGCAAAAGCAGCAAAAGATATGTGATGCAGATGTAATGCTATAGATCACTACTACACAGTAACCCAGGTCTGGGCAAAATACGGCCCAGGGACCGGATCCAGCCCACCAACCCACTACATCCAGCCTGCAGACCACCCTGCCAGGACCCTCAGGCACATGCAGCTTCCACGGTTTAAAACAGAGCCCCTGCAGCTCTCTGCTCTACAGAGAAGAGGAGGCTTCATGTGATCACCCTGCCCCCAGCCCAATCCTCAGCTCTGATTAGCCAGAAACAACTGGCCAATAAGAACTGACCCTCACCAATCTCAGTGCCTATTGGCTGGAAAAGGCCAGCCAACTGGAGCGGAGAGATTCGCCTGAAAGACTGGAGCAGCACAACCCTCTTCCCCCATCAGAGTTGAGAGCAGCAAGGAGGGAGCAACCTGTATTTTCAAGTGGGCTGTGGCTGCAACAGGCAGGGAGCCCAGCATGCCTTGGGGGTGCCACAGCCTGCTGGCCAGGAGACACTTAGATAAACTCCTCCCAGTCATCGCTTGCCTCTGGCGCCCCAACCTGTCCTGCACCCAAACTCCTTCCCCCCCAGGTCACCATCCAAACCTTCTGTACCCAGTGACAACTCCCTCCCAGACCCTGCAACCCAATCCAGTCACAACCCCCTTCCCCACCCAATGATCCTTTCACACCCCACACTGTCTCCTGCACCCCAGTCCCTTACCCCATGCGCCCTTCTGCACCCAACCCCCAACCTAGACCCTGCAGCCCCTCCACAGAAAAGTGTGGCCCTTGACCACTTACCAAAATCTTGGAGTGGCCCCCACCAAAAATTATTGCCCACCCCTGCAGTAACTAGAACTAGATGAGCTCTGTAGAAGAGAGAAGGCAGGGAAAAAGCAAAAGGTAAAAACAACACAATGCCCATCCAAATAAACTATCCAAAGATTTATTGGACTGAACAAAGGCAATTTACAGTTTCAAGCCACTAGAATAACAGTCCTGTGCATAAGCGCTGCCTTCAGATGAAAAAAGAAAAAAGTAAAAAATACCCAGACAGCCATTTTTGTTAAAGAAATAGCTTAACTCACTTCCACTAGGAAAATCTGGGCTTGGCTATAGCTTTTGCTTGCTTGATGTACATTTTGCCATGTAACTTAAACATATGTATATAAGGCATTCTTTGCATAGTCACGTGCTTGGAACATCGAATCCGCCAGCTGGCATGACTCAGACACAGAGAGGCCAGTCATGGTGGATACCTCAAAGCAGAGTGTCCTTATGT
This sequence comes from Pelochelys cantorii, assembly GCA_032595735.1. Lineage (NCBI taxonomy): Eukaryota > Metazoa > Chordata > Testudines > Trionychidae > Pelochelys > Pelochelys cantorii. The sequence goes on from CM064344.1 coordinate 21,197,695, forward strand.
GTTTAGGATTCATATGCAATCCATTTAATGTGCTAGCAGATACCAGCTTGAAAAAGGCAGCTTCCTTAAAGCTGAAGCTTCCTGCCATTATTGAAATGAGCCCTTTTTACAGACAAACATTCTCCAAACCCAGGTGCTGCAAAGAATGGCCAAGTAAATATTTTCAAGTATTTTTTGTGTAGGAATAAAACAAAGCAGCCTGGTTTTGGATATAATTGAAGCATTAGCTAAGAGGCAACCTCTCCACAAAAATGAAGGGAAGCTTGGAGGACAGATTCCAACTATGCTGTAATGCTGCAGGACAGGAAGTGGTATCAAGCTGATGACTCAAGACTCTCTTCCTATGGAAGAGCATCCTGCAAACCAGTCTGGCCCTATTTGAAGTCAGATCTCAATGGAGAGCTCTGTTGGGCATCAGCACCCACATCTCCTGCACATGGCAAGGCTCAGAAGAGGAACTGAGCCATGGGCAATACAGGCAGGCCAGCAACAGTGACACAAAGGAATAGAAAAGAAAGGGTGTATTGGAACAGCAAGGTGGCATGGAGAAGACAATGGGAGAATGCTGCTGGCACCCCCAGAAACTCATCATAATCTAGTGGAGCCCTCAATTTCAGGGCTCCCTCCGCAAGTCTCTCCGTCTTGGGAACTGGAGCAGGATCTACCAATTATTAACAAATCCAGTAACTATCAATTATTAACAAAACTTGGGCTCCTACATGGGAAGTCACAACAAGCAGTATAGCTACAAGACAAACCAATCTCAGGTCTTCCCCCTACCTAAACTACAGGATCAGCTCTTTGCTGAAATGATTACAGAGCAAGTCCAGCTATAGTCTGTCAACACTACCTCAACCCCCCCCCCCCAAAATGTTAAACATATTTCAAATCTCCAGCTGTTATTTTCATAGATAAAGGATGAGTTTGGTCCCTGGAGAAAATGTGTTGGATAGTCTGGTATAACATCCGGATGGATCTAAGATAACATCTAACCTTTGCCCATTCTCGCTAAAGGAACAATACAGATTTCAGAGTAGGGCAAAAAGCGTTGTAATTAACACAGCTCAGTAGACTCACTGAATTTTTGAGTCCATTTTGGGTTCTGTTTGGGGGAGTCTCAGTCCCATGTTAGGTCTTGAACCCCAAACACAACTCCAGTCATGTTTCTAGCCTGACTACATCCAGGGACCCAAGCAAGAGGTTCTCCTCAACCTTGATACCACAAGGAGTTATTCTGAAGAACCCAACTTCAGCCAAAAAGAAAGTCCCGAGTTTTGAGGGTTTATTTTTTTTCTTTTGTTTGTGTGTTTGGTTGGTTTTGGTATTTCTCTCAAGCCTTTAAGATGCCAAGGGAAAAGCCTTTAGGAGGGTAGGGATAACTTCATATAGTCTTCAGTTCTGCAAAGAGAAACAAGGAAAAAAGAATTCATTTCAGTCATTTCATTTTTTGAGTTTGGTTGGTTAATTTTTTTTGTACCGAGCAAGGGAAAAAGACTTGGTGCAGGAGGGGGAGGCAAAGAAAGTTTCTGACTCACAAAAAGCCATTTGCAAATGGTAGTGCTTCAAAACAAAAGGCCCCTTTGCTTCATCAATTGCAGCAAGATAGTTTAAACGCAAACAACAGAGCAAGCCAAATGACTGCATGCCCTTTTGCTTGGCACCCAATGCTATTCAGACCCTTCTGACCTACAAATTGGGTGCTGTGATTGCTTCAACTCTGTGTGGACCCACTGTCCCACCCAGAGCATTTCCGAATGACTAGATTACTGCTTGCTGACTATTCCTCAGTATGGGCCAAGCCAGATGAGAGAAGCAAGCCTTGTGGTGAACACATGACTGCTTTGCTAATGTTCTCAGGCTATTGGACAAAGGCTTGAGTGTGCAAAGACAGGAGGAATAAGATTGTTCTTTCTTAAATCTTCCTTCAAAATATACCTGTTGTGCTAGTGCTATCTCCCTGTTTTATATTAAATAGGACAGAGTCATATGGCAGGCCTGGAGGAGGGGAAGGGAATCCATAAACATGACTATGCTGCTTTTTACTGGAGGATCTCAAATTGGTTTATGAGCAGTAAATCAGGGAAGATGCATTAGACTCATTTTATAGATGGACAGACTGAATCGCAGAGAGGTTAAATGACTTTCCCAAGGTCTTATATCAAGTCAATGCCAGAGCCAGGACTAGACTATAGAAGTTCTGCCACTGCTCTCTGGCTCACACCCTTGGGCTCTCTCCATTCTTAGGCTTAGCCTTGGTTCTAGCTCACTGATCATATTTTCTATCAATACCTGTCAGAGCACACAGGGATAACCTCTGAGGGTATGAAGGCGAGCCCAAACACATCCCAGTGGTATGGGCACTTCTTTCATAGACATATGAAATATTTCTGCTCCTAATTTCAATTGAAGCAGATCTCCACACTTCTAGCTGAGCCTCCAGCAGCAGGCAGGGGTACAGCCCCTCCAAGTGAGCCTAATTTATGGGCTTAAGTTCTAGACTGGAGATGCCTCATCAGTCAAATGTCTCCACTACAGGACTGTGTACATGCAAGTTCAGTGGCTGCCCAGTTTAGAACAAATAACGGAAATGCTTCAGGAGGGATAATCCCTCTGGAGGATTCACTGTGCAGGGGGCTGGGTTAATGTTACCCAGGCATGGTTGGTAACAGGAAAATCAGCTTCCATAATTCAGGGAATATGCTGATTGCTCTAGGGGCCAGGAAGGATTTCCCTCTCCCTGCCAGAAAGATCTGGCATTGTTCATCTAGCTAAGTGTATCATTTAGCAGCGCTGGATCCCGGGAAAGGGCTTCCCTTTTATCCAAAACCTTAGCTAGTGGCCATTGCCAAAGGCAGGATTCCAGGCAAGATGGGAAATTGTCATCATTGGATAGGACAAACCCTGTATCCCAGGTCCCCATTTACACCACTCTGTCTGGCTTTAAAATGAAAACAAATCACATTTACACCTCCTTTAAGGTGCCAGCAGGGTAAAAGGGATCATAAAATAAAAGAGAGTCTTGCCCCTGTGCTCCCATGGACAGGTGGAAGCCACACTCCCTGTTCTGTACTGGCCCACAGCTGCATGCATTGGGAGAGCCTAGCAGCAGACTTCTCCATGCAGGACCTGGGCCACAGAAGCTGTCAGATGATCAGAGCACAAAGTATTTCTTTCAAAAAGCAGACAAGTTTAAATGTCTCATATTCCAACACTCTCCCTTCCTGCCCTTCGTCACCAAACCTAATATGGACCAGCCACCTTGCCATAGCAAGTTCAGCTGTACCCAGATTTTTCAATGTGATGGGCAAGGGAGTGGGGAGATGGGGTATGCACATTGCAGTGGAGTCCAGAGAGCTCCAAGCAGCCTGGGAATGGAAGAATCAGATTGCCAAATCCTGGCCCTGGCATCAAAGCTTGGGCGTCTCCTCCCAGGAGACTCTAACAAAGGCCCACACCCCTTGCCCCACACTTTCTCCATGCCAAATGCCTTGATAGCCTGGAGATGAGACATTATCCAACTACACATGCATTTAAACAGTTCCTCCTTTACAGGGAGGCCCATCCCCCCAGATGGGGCAGTGACTGTCCAAGTTCCCCCAGCCTGGAGGACAGATTGGTAACTCGCCTTGATCTGCACCCAGCTGGTTAGGCAGACACCCCTTCACTAACATGAGGGGAGGTCTGGATGCTGCTGGTCCCAGAAGGACATGCTCCAACTTGATCTCAGCAGAATCCTGTCAGGCGGGGATATGCTGTCTCAGGGGTGGCTCCTCCAGAGTAGGGATGAGGGCCAAATCATAGAACTCTACGGAATGTTGTGGCCCTGCTGTTTGGTCACCTTTGAGTGAGGGGAATCCAGACTTCTGGTCATGGAGCTCCCTCTTCAAGGGTAGAGCAGAGGCAGGGTTGGTCTCCAGCACCCCCTCCCTTTTCACAGCTGATGTGGCACAGCAGGAAGAGTATTAAGTCATTCCAGTCATTGTGAAATAAGCAGGGCTTCATACTCAGCAGGGAGTTTCTCCAATCCAGGGATTTGGCTGGGAGGCTGAAAATGGTGGCACCATAGCATGTGGAGGACAGAGAATTGAGCAGAGAAGTACTGCCTAGTGACTAGAGCCAAAAGCTCCCAACTTCTTTTCCTTCCTTCTCTATTTCCAATGGCTACCTCCCTCTACCTGCCAACATGAACACAACAGGGTTCACTGAAACCCTGAAGCTTCTTCTGGGGACTCGGGAAGGGTCTTTTGCCTTTCTGTGGTTCTATTTCCTCCTCCATAAAATGGGATTGACTTTCAGCCTCCGGGGAGAACAGGATGGCAGAAGCAGTGCTGACAGTGTAGGGTGGGAAGGAGTTTCCATACACTGGCTGAAGGGGATAGCTGTGTGGCTCTGAGGCCAGCCTGTCCTCAGACACATGAACATCACATCAGAAGGGCCAGCTATTAAGCACTTGAATTAACCCCTACTAAACATAGAGGTGCAGACCCAGAAACAGCACAGCTCCCAGCCCAGGTCCTATCGGCTCACTGAAGGCAATACAAATACCTATTCAGGCTGCATATGGTGGCTGCTGATTCACTTAGGGACTGGTTTTCAGATGAGTTGTTTTTGTCTGGAGTGGCAAGTGTTAAACCTTTGGGAGCTATGAAATCCAGAAAGGAGAAGCAGAAGCTTGGCTGGATCCAGGAACGGCCAACCCCTCCCATTCCAGAGTGCAAACATGCTTGATTCCAATGGGATTTGAGTGAGGAAGAGTCCCAGGCAGACTGTGACGTCAGATGGAAGAGCTTCTCTCAGCACTCCAACGCACCTGTGGCCCCTCAATTCCTCCTCTAGGAGTGATGTTCCCACCATCACCTCTCCTCCACACCTTCTGTTGCAGGTACTGAGCCCCAGCTTAAATTTGGTACAGGGCCCAGCAAGCAAGCAGTGCCCACTAAACCTCACTGCCCACCGTGACTGGGACCCTAACTGTTCTCCTAGATTCACCCTGGTGAGGTTTTGTTGAGTCTGAGGAAGGATGCATCAAATCTGAGTTCTCTGGTTGCTTCTGCCAGAGGGTGAGACATGGACAGGCAGCTTCAGTAAAGAGAGAGCATCAGAGACCGTTTTCATTCAGAGAGAGAGAGAGATGAAGGACAGTGGAACATGATTCAGTTAACACGAGTCCAATGCCTCCTGCATCATGGAGTTAACTAGAAAAGTCAAAAGACTAAATTCACAAAGTAAGCTCTGGAAGTGTCCAGCTGCTCTGCTATAGCTATCGTTTCACAGAAACATTAGACAAATGAGTATTTTGAAAACAGCCTATGTGATTCAGGTGCACAAGCCCCATTGACAATAAAGAAGATTTGTGCTCCTAGGGGCTTGCCTACACTTGCAGCATTGCTGTGGCACAGCTGCGGACAGCAGGGTCAACAGCCACTGCGGGCCCCGGGGCACGGTGTGTGTGGAGCGACCCCCAGTTCTGCAACCCTGGAAGGACACAGTCGATGGCAGAATGGGTGGAACTGAGGGTAGTCAGCCCTTAGCGATGCCCAGGCTGTGATGCACCCCCTTCCCCCAGCTCTCGGAGCCACACAGGGTGGCCATGTGGCAGCAATTCAAAGGGGTCTGGAATACCAGCCACTGTTGTTGCCACAGTAGCAGTGGCTGGGAGCTCCAGGCCCCTTTGAATCTGCAAGCCCCATAGCAATTGCCCCATTTTCCCTCCTCCGGTCGCCAAGCCTGGCTGTGGCGCTTCAGTGTAGATATTACCTAGGCTGATGGTTGGAATTCTCCTGCTAGCATTGGTAATTCACCTCCGTAAGAGCAGGAAGATAGTTTCATGGAAGAATTATTCTGTTAGCCTAATGCTGTCTACACCGGGGTTTAAACTGGCTTAACTACATTGCTCAGGGAGGTGGATTTATTACATCCCACACTAACGTAGTTAAACCAAATGAATATTCTAGTGTAGACCAGGCCTATGTCACTTAAACTCCTGAAAATCCTGCCCAGACTCCAAAGTGATGGGCAAAGTGGAGCAAGAGGCAGACTTAGGCTTACTTCTGGCTCCTTGGAATATAAATTACATCAGGTTTTGACCTTACACCTACTTTCTGGCTTGTAACTTAGGCAGTGTCTTGGTATTCAGCCCAAGTTCCTCTATAGGTCCCTGCTGCTCCCTGCCATGGGAGAATGCAGGTGTGCCAGCAATGCGAGACTCCCAGTGAACTGGCAGATGGAGAATGGCAAGCTGTCCATGGGAACACTGGATTAAGCAAAGAAGAAGCTGATGAAGACATGTCATGAATAATGGGCCAGAGACACAGAGAAGCAGCCATGAGAATTTGGGAGCTGAGCAGAGAAAGGAAGAGAGCCCAGTTGTTCAATGTATTCTCAACCCAACACAGTGAAGGAGAAGAGACTCTGTCTAAACCTATGAAAAAGCTGCTAGGAGCTCTCAAAGCTCCCTCGTTGCTACACGCAGGACACGGAAAATATTTTCTAAGTGTGACTCTTAGATTTGTTTTACATGCAATGCCTCGTTCGTAGAGGGCATTCTACCAAAGGAGGAAGGATTGTTTCCTTCCAAGAGGACTGTGTGATCCTCTTCCCCAGAAAAGTTTATGTCTGGGTATTTAGAGTGAGGAGGGAAAGGGGGATGGGGATTTTTCCACCATGCTCTAGGCCTGAGGTGGAGAACCTTTTTTGGGTTGGGGACTGCTGACCCACAGAAAAATCAGTTAGGGGCTGTGGGGAGGCAGTGGGGGGGCACTAGAAGACTGATCCAGGCAACTCAGGGGCCACGTCCAGCCCCTGGGCTTTAGGTTCCCCACCCCTGCTCTAGGCTCTCTGTTATGGAAGCATTGTTTGTGGCTCCCGACCACAGTGAAGCCTGTAGTGAGATTAGTGGCTACACTGGAGAACAATAAACAGGACAGGTCTTAACTCTTAACCCTGTTCGGTAGCGATGGAACGGGAAGAGATAAATATTTGGCCAGAATAAGGGATTGGAGGGTTTACACTTCTGCAGCTATACCTGTGGGTGGGTTAGCCCCAACAGCACTGTGGGTCCAACATAGATCCATAAGTGAAATGTAGGGCTCCTGTCAGAGATGTGGTGAGGAGGGGAAAACATTTCTTGATATTGGACCTTTTCCTGGCAGAATGGCACTATGCATTGCATTGCTCACAGTGCTAATAAAACAGCAGATGCCAACCCCTTCTCCTTCCTGCTCAACCCTTGCCCCACGACACCTATCGTGCTGCAGAAGATGACAAGCAAAAAAAGGAACAATCAACAAAAACTTACCAGCCTCTCTCATCCAAAAGAAGCACCATGCTGGACAGAAAAGCACAGCTGCCAAGGAAGGGGCCAGGGAGAAAGCAAGCAGCAAAGGAAGGGAGGAGAGGATGGAGAAAGGGAAAATGCCCACCCCATCCCCATGCTACCGAAGGGAGAAAGCAAGCAGAATGCATTGATGAGCAAGCAGAGGGAAGCATGCGATGGAGATGCTAGTAGAGCCCAGGAGCTGGGAGGGCCAATGGAGATCTGTCCCAATACACCCCCATCCCCTTTGTACCCTAGCTTTGTTCTTGGGGAAAACAGTAGTGGAGGTGTCTGAAATACAGCGAAGAGACTAAGAGGGTCAGACCATCAACCAGCCCTTGGCAGCCCTGTCCATTCCGGAGGAGTGACTGCTGCTACGCTCCAGTCCAAAATTTAAAATATTCCCACTATGTGTCCAGCTGCACCCGTTTCCATCCTAGGTTCATGTTGTGATGCTGCAGCATGGCAGGGTCTTTCCCCTTCCCCATCCTTAAATAGGAACCTGCCCCATCCTTTTAAATTTCCATACCCAAAGCTTCAGATTCCAGACTAGCCCATGGGAGGAGCCAACTTTCCAGTTCTACATTGTGGCCTAATAGGATGGAAATCTCATGATATCACCTCATAATATTCTGACTCCGACCAGGCCTGGACTCCAGTTCAGCCTCGAACCCTGGCCTACCCCTAAGTCAGAGCCAGCACCATCCCCTGCGCTCATTTCTACTAAGAGCTGGTTGGGAAAGTGGAGGGGAGAAGGAGGTCCAGAAGTAGGAAGAGAATCTCCCCCCAGCCTCCGCAAAAAGTTCAGCTGGTTGGCTGCATAAGCAGCCCACTTCTCTCAAATGGGTCAATCACCTCCCCAGCACACACACACACCCCCACACCCATCCACCCCCTTCCTCACAGTCTTTCTGCAGCCTTGAGCAAGGCAGGGATTTCCCAAGGCAACTGCTGATTCGGCTGTACAATGTGCATGAAATTAGCTGGGCAGGAATGAGGAGCTAATGTCTAGTGGATCATTTGATCTCTAGTTCCAGTGGCTCTCGCTAAGTAGCACACACACATACTAAGGACTTTTCCTCCCAAATAGTTTGTCCTGTTTATAGGGTTGAAGTCAGAATCCAAATCAGAAGGCTTCACTTCACCCTGTAGAGGGCGCTCCTTTGCTGGAAACATAACCCCAGAAGCACCAGGAATGGAGACCAGAGCTTCACAGGGGTAGCCGAGTTAGTTTGTAACAGGAAAAACTTAAAAAACAACAAATAGTCTAGTAGCACCTTAAAGACTAACAAAACATGTAGATGGTATTATGAGCTTTCATGGGCACAACCCACTTCTTCAGATGACACTTCTTCAGGTGTCATCTGAAGAAGTGGGTTTTGCCCACAGAAGCTCATAGTGCCATCTACATGATTTGTTAGTCTTTAAGGTGCTATTAGATTATTCATTGTTTTTTAAGTTTTTCCAAGAATGGAGAGGAATTCTGCACACTCAGGATCAGGGTTCTGCCTCTCTTTCCTGATCAAGCTCTCCCATGAGCAAAAGTGGAGGCAAATGCCTTCCTGTTCATTTCTAATGCCCTCCCCCATCCCATTACAGCACTAAAACAAAGTGGGCTTAGCTGACACCCTAAAGTGTCACCAAGAATGCTTGGAGTGTATGGACTGCCATTTCTAACCCTGCATCCCACGCAAGAATTAGAAGCATCCAGGATGCCTGACACTTACCAGTGAAAGGTTATTATGGTGAAAATACAGCTGCCACCCTTTCTCTCACCAACTCACATGGATTACCCTGTTTCCCTAGGATCAGAGACCCTACGGGGTATTTCTGGCTATGTTCACCTTCACCTAAGCCCCTGGAATGAGGAGAGAGAAAAGACCCTCACACAAACACTCCTGCTGAGTTGCAAACACTTGCTCACTCCTTTCTCTAGCCAAGGTCATCCAATAAATCTGGAAAGGGAAGAATGTTAAGACAGACTCCTGGGGAGTGGACTCCTGGGTCCCACTAATGTGCACACTAGTTTTGCCAAGCACTTTAAGGCTACATTTACACTGCAGCCTTTGTCAGCAGAGACAATGCAAATGAAGCGCTCATTAGCATTTGTCACGCTGTCATTTGCATATTCTCTGCCGATGCTTTTTGCAGAAGAGGTTTTTGCACAAAAACAAGCAGTGTAGATGGGGCCGTTTTGTGCAAAAAAACCCTTTTGCGCAAGATCCTGTATACCTCCTTTTTTGAGGCAAAAAGGGGCACTGGGGCAGCTACACCTGGCACCTGATGGTTAGAACTGGGACAAATCCCTAGTGCAGAAGACAAGTTTATTAAGAAACTGGATCTGGTAAACCACGTTTAGCCAAAACATTCACCTGTCTAGTCGCTATCCTCCTTCCTTTCTGAGAAGCCCCTCTATCTTTAAGACTAAAATGATCAGAGACAGGAAATTAGAGCAGCTAATACATTACACATGCCTCCTCCATCTGATCATTTAACGCAGATTTAGGGATAAATCCTCCACTTGGATCAAGAAAAATAGGCAAAAATATCTGCAATTTTGAGGTGCTGTTGAGTAACATGAAGCAGAAATGGCTTTCTATTAAATAACCCTTTTTTCTGCATCCCCTTCCTCTGTCCCACGAGGCTGACAATTCCCTCAGGCACACGCAAAAGATACTATCAGAAAATCAATCAAGATGCCTGTCTGGGTGACTTGTGCCCCTTAGGTTGTGCAGGTTAAGCTCACGAAGGTTCCAGCTTAAGGTCAGTGACTCTAGTTTTGCAACTTGATGAACCAAAGTGAATTTTGGGGCCAAACTTCAGGCTTCCACATTTCAAAGGCTGAGCACACAGATGTGACGGACAGAGCCTAAAAGATGCTGAGTGCTCAATACGTTACTGCAGAGGTCACAGGTGCTCAGTACGGGCTGGACCAAGGCATAACAAGAGGGGACAAAGGTCTGCATATCCCGTTTCTCCAGACCAGTTTTGGTGCTGATGGAAAATGAGATGGGGGCACGGAGGAGAGTGGATTTATTAATTTGTTATGAGGAGGGAGGGGGTGAGGGAGGTGGGGCAGGCATGGTTACTTCATTTAAAAAAAAAAAAACACATTAGCAAGGTTATCAGGTGGTACCACTACTTCTAAAAACCATCATCTCCTTACCAAAAAAATTTGCAAGAAAGTTTGTGGCCGAGGACCTAAGGTACTTGCTACAGGGATGTGAGGTCAGAGGTCAGTTCAATCCTGCAATATAAACGCAGCAAACCTGGGTCATATCAAAACAGCAGCATTGTCAGGAGGTGCCTGGCAGCAGAGTGTGTCTGCAGTGGAGTGGAGGATTAAGGGGATGAGGCAGGACAAAGGATAAGGTTGAGCTGCACTGCTACTCTCAGCTGGTCTGATTAGCATCTTACCTGCAGGCAGCTCTGCCCCATATAGCAGCTAGAGAACAGGGAACTGAGAAGCCTGAAATGAAAAGTTGCTGATGCCACAGCCAAGATCAAGGGGAAATGAAACCAGAAACAAACACACAGAAACATGGAACATGGACAAGACAATAAAGGCGCCATTAGAAATACAATGCCCCTTCACATGGAACAAACCCCCAAGTGGAAGAGCCAACTCCAGGTGTTCATGACGGGTTCTAGGTGTGAAGATACCTCACAGGCAACCCTTTAAAAAGGAACTTAATGGAAATAGGAGGTAGATCCCACATGTGCCAGGAAGGGTGTCAACATACTTCATGAGGAAGCCATCCTGTAGAATCAATCTTTCTCCAGAACTAATAGATTCAGAGGGTGAAATCCTGGCTCTGTTGGAAGTCAATGGCCAAACTCCTGTTGGCATCAGTGGAGCTAGGATTTCAGCCATCTAAGGCCAGAAGGGATCATTACAATCGTCTTGTTGCACTTCTTAGAATAGGAATTCCAGGCCGTAACATTAAACAACAATGCTGGCATCCAGCTCATAATCTCTGGCCGAGCTAGAGCACACAGTACAATAGAGGTTGGTTTACACATTGTAGGATAGTCTTTTAGGTCAATCAGTTTTCAACAGTAATTTCTATCATACCCTACTGATTTCATTCATTTTCAGTTCTATAGGACTTGTCCATAAGGACTCTGAGTGGAAACGATGGGATGAAGCTAGCAAACATGAGCAACTTGCTACAGGTTAGTGAGCAGAGAGTTTGGTCTGGATAGAAATATAAAGAAAGGGGAAACACAAATCAGGTTTACAGTGCAGTAACCAATACAGGGTCACTATAGCTACAGCAGAGCTAGCTGGAGCCTGTGCTGCCCTCAGCAATAAAACTAGCCACAGAGTTTTGTTTGAGATTCTTTTTGGCTGATGACGTTATAAAGTGCTAAACCTGACTCCTAGATCCCCAGGGAGTTTGAAGCTTCTGGGGGTACAGAGACAGGGAAAATCCTCTGCTGAGTAATAAATGAAGGAAGTTTGATCTAGAGCAAGACTAAATACAGAACTCCAGTGTGTCACTTCTATGAAGAGTCACTCTTCTGACTACAATAGCTCTTTAAATAGATTGAGCCAGCTTTTCCAATGTGCTGCTAAGAAGGATGAAGCTAAAATGCCATCAAGGACCTCATCACAAAAATAAAAATTCCAGAGGGGAAAACCCCATAAAATGGTCAGTTCTGGCTCAGCATTGCCAGGGTGGCTACTGGCAGCATGTGTTGCTACTTGTGGTGCATAACCACACACGCTTTGGTGTACACAAAACTTATTCTGCACATGGATGGAAAAAATTAAGAGGGAACAGTGGTTAAGACGCCACTCAAATTTGAAATAGCCACCCCTTTGCACAGACCACAGGTGGGCCGGGCTAATCAGGTTGCAGTTTGGTTCACAGGAAGCCTCTATCTGTTTCAGGGAGACTTTAGCACCAGCTGCACCAGCTCAGGCACCGAGTGGGTAAGAAAGAGAGGAGATTTCCTGGCTGAGGGAGGCCTGGGGTCTATGTGGGGGAAGGCAGCACAGGACAGGCAGGATAAACAGGGACTGAAACAGAGTCACTGCTGGGGGAAATGGAATTTGCCCCGCTGAAAAAATATTTGAATTGGTTCCACTACTTACAGTTACTGAGCTGAGCGCAGCGGTTCATTCAAAAAAGGGCTTTATACAGACTGTGGTTTGGTGGGTAGGGGGATTAGTCTGGGTTTTATCAGACTGCAAGGTGGCAACTCTATCTGCAGAGTTCATTTTATGAAAACGTGGCAAGCCCTGGTACAGAAAGAGCCTTGAAAAGGGCCCCAGGTGGAATTCTAAAGCAGCAGCACATACCAGGCATTCCCAGGATGCAGATACGAGCTTGGTACACAGAAATCAGAAGTGGGAAAAAGTCACTAGGCCATGTGGGGCCTGGGTTTCATAGCTGCTGAGCACCTGAGATTCCCACGGATTACATTTGATTTTGTGAGTACTCAGCACTTCTGAATGTCAGATTCCCTGCCCTACTCAGGTTGTACCCTAGGGTTGTCTGATGTAATTTTACAGTGACTTGAATGGCTATCATCACCCTTTTACATTCAGGCTGCAAGCCATGATCTTATTGTATTCATGTGAAAAAATACAACAGCCCTATCTATACTCACTTCTGGGTCCCAGCACCTCTGAGTTTTAGTCAGTCTCGGAACAGCCCCATTTCTGAGGCCTTCTATGAAAACACAGCAGGTAAGTGATGAAGAAAGGAGGAGGAGGAGGAGGCCAAAGCCTCAGCTGACTGAACTGACTCAACTCTGATAAAGTCAGTGGAGCTGTGCTGGTTTACACCAGATGAGGAGCTGGTCCTTCATTTCAGTGGAGCTGTGCCAGGTTGCACGAGAAGAGGCTTTGCCTCGGAGGACAAGATCTGCAAAAGGTATTTAGGCACCTAACTCCCACTGATTTCCATCAGCGTTAGGCAACCAAATACCTCTGAGGATCTGACCCAAAGTGTCTACAAGGGAATCCAGCGTCATGGTCCCTGCCCCTTTCAAATCCAGGTTATTTTTAACAGCTCTCCTGCCTCTCCAAAAGGGAGGGCCAAATACAATGGATGCTTACACCACAGCTCCTGCTGCTACCCATGAAGGAGAGGGGTTAAAATCGGCAACCACTGCAGGGTGGCCATGTGCTCCAAGTAAGAGGAAACTCTCAATATACCTTTGTTCCTCCTCGAGTTCTTCTTTGGTCATCATCGTCTTATACTGGCTCCCCCTCAGCTTTCCAGGGCTGTATTTAAAGGAGATCTGTTCATCTGGTGCTGGAGAGAGAGACAGACAGCGGTCACATAAGAAAGGAGACCACAGCGAGTTCTGGCAGGCGGCCAGAGAGGTGGATGGAATCCTTGTCCTCCTCGCACCCCACTCCAGAGTGGGAGATGTGCCACCCTCAAAGCACATTTGACAGCTCAACACTGAATGGAGACACAAGCAACTTCAACAAAGTTACATGATTCCAGTGGAAGACCAACAGTAGATTCAGAGTTTGGTTAAAGTCCTGCTTACAGCTGACTGACATTACAATCATTTAATGCTGTTGGTGTCACAGAGTCTGACTCACATGGAACTGGCACCAACATGAGGTCTATCGTTAGTGATCTCTCCCCTTTGGAATGAGCTGTCTCTAAATTCTAGCACATAGAGACCTTGTTGGACTATTTTTTCCTCTGGAGTCAGGGCTCTAGAGACCCACTGAACTTAGCAGGAGGGAGGGAACCCCCACTTAGATTAGCCTGCAGTGTTCATCTCTGTTTCGGTCTGGACATTCATTTCCCCTCTTCTCATTCCCCAGGAGCTAGGACCCCCATGCTCATGCTTTGGATTTAAAAGTAATCACTCATGAGACCATGCTGTAAGCACACTGGGCATGTGCCACACAATCTATTTCAACTCTCAATGTTCCAGTTGTCCTGGCCATGCCACAGGCTTTGAAATCACAACATTCCAGTAGCCAGGAGCATTGCAAGAAAGCAGTGAGAAATAACCTGGGAAAGGGAGACACCATGCATCAAATGCCTAGGCTGCAGATATGGTCCAAAGCATTCTTGACTGGATCAACAGCTGTGATTACAGAGGTGCCAAAGTCCTTCTCTGGCCAATGGATAGACACAATGGGAAAATAATCTTCTTTATTAACCAGTTTGGGTAGCATCCCTTTGCTAGAGTGCAGTGGTTTTCAGCCCTGGGGGTCCACAAACTATGGCTAAGGGCTCTGCACCTGAATTTGAACATTTTTAGGGTTCTGCAAATGAAAAAAAGATTGACACCACTTCTCTTATTACATGCATTCTCTCTGCCCCAAGCAGATTTTGCTCAAGTTCTTTATTTTTAAACCACTCCTCGGGTTGTCTCTCTGTATAAAGCCTTCCAAAATGCATCTCTGGAGGGCCAGGGCTTGTGCATATTTGCTGGCTTTATAATAAAAATGTGTAGCAGTTGTATGAAGATAAAGTTGACGCTCCAGGGCCCATGGTGCTATATTGCCTCCTGCCAGACACTCAGTGGGGCTTCTTTCAGGGCAGGAAAATACAGACCAGAGGTGGTGTAAATATGCCAGGTACCTGGCCTAGCTAGTGCAAGAAAGAGAGAGAACTTTAGAACCATGGAATGATCCAGCTTTTGTTTGCTAATCTTCTCATTTGTGCCTGATCTGGCTATTTTCTCCTACTTCCTAAGCTCAAGATCTGGAGAAACACAGGTCCAAAACAATCACATACCACTTTTCTGCCCACAACTGAGCTCCAACACTTTCCCATCCTCAGCAGACCCACTTTACAGGTTGGGAAACAGACGAAATGAGTTGCTGAAGATTGATTGAAATGTTGTGTAGCCATGTAGGTCCCAGGATATTAGGGAGACACGGTGGGCAAGGCGATCTCTTTTACTTGATGAACTTCGGCTAGTAAAAGTGACAAGGTTTTGAGCTACACAGACCTTCAGAAGAGTTCTGGGTAGGCTTGAAAGCTTCTCTCTTTCTCTCAACTACAGAAATTGGTCCAGTAAAACGTATCACCTCACCCACATTGTCTCACCTGTGGCTGCTACATAGGCAGTGCCAGGAATAGAACTCAGATGTCCTGGTTATTACAGACCCGTATGTGGGGGTGTGTGCGTGAAAGCACCCCCCCATGTAAGCATGCTGTGGCTGGCCAGGGAAGGCAGGAGCGGCGCGCTGCCCGAGCCTCCCTCCCTCATGATCTGACCAGCCGGAGGAAGGCTGGGGCTGATTTCCCGCTTATTTAGGGGACCGTGTGTGTGTGTGTGTGGGGTGCATTCACGCTTTTGTGAACCATGTTTACAAAAAAAGCCCCACTCCAGAAATTCCTGTGTAAGGGCTTGTATTACATGACAGTCCCCCCCGCTTTCCTACACACGACACCCATGCAAGTTTTAGTGTGAACTGATGTTTACTTGATCAGTTTACCTGTTCAAACTACAGACTTTACAGGAAACAGGTTAACAGATGGAGCTTCCGTTAACCTCCACACACATTTCCCATTCCCCCAGTCACTGCACGCACCTCAGGGGGTCAGCAAGCCTCCCACTGATCCTGGTAGGTTTTCCACTGGGGAGGGCCAGGAATCAAGAGCTAATCATTTAGCTATAGCATTGGAGTGCAAACAGCTGCTGTCTGGCCTCCTGTGAAAACCAACACTCACCCATCACCCCACAGCCTGCGTGCTAAGCCAACCTAAGCCTGTCACACTGCCCTCGCTCCACAACCCAGAAAATGCAGCTCAGTGAAGTCTCATTTCCCTCAGTGGAAACTGCTTAGCACTGGCAGGCAAACAAGTCTAACCAACTGAAGGCAAATAGAACCATAGCACATTTAACCAGGCTCTAAAAACAAGCCTTCAAAACACTCTTGAAATGTGCCTTTAAAGGGTTGTTGCTCACAGAGCTATTAGGCCTGATTCTCCTCTTACTTACATTGGTGTAAAATCAGGAGTCATTTCTCTGAAGTTAGTGGAGTTTCACTAAAGGTATGTGAAAGGGGAATCAGGGCTCGTCTGCATTCATCACATCAGAAATCTTTATTCTGAAAGTCTTTTGCTTAACAGAAAACCAAACCAGTTTTTCCTCATCAAATAGGTGTGGTTCAGTTCAGAATGAATAAGGGACTTTATATACTGAGTGATAGGAGAAATAGCTTCTGTCCATCTTCCTGCCAACGGGTATTTTGTAGGTTGTGAAGGAAAGTGCTGGAAGTTTTCTGTGCTCAAGGGCTCTCTTTCTCTTCAGACTGAAGTCAAACTTCAGGAAAGAGACTGAAAATTCTAGGCATGATTTTTTTCCATGAACTGCAAAATATTTTAGAGTATAACGTGACCTACTTACATAGAATAGCCATGTGGTTAGGTGGGGTTTTTTTTTTTAATGTGTCTTGTATATTTCCTCCTCTAATATTTCCAAGTTGCCAAGACGCTGGGTTTGCAGGGTAATTTCTTACTGGCCATCCTTTTGTAAAAAAAAGTCTTAATTCAAATTTACCTCTCCTACCCACTGCTTCTTTGCTCCAAGACACTTTAACTGTAGCTGCAGGGACCTGTCAGCTCCCCAGAGGTTCCTGTCCTTTACTTGTTGAAAGAAAAGAAGGGGAATGGTCTTATGTTTAGGTCATTAAACAAGTATTTAGGTAGACCTGAAGTCTATTCCTGGCTCTGCCACCGACTTCCTCCATGATCTTGGGTAAATCATGTAATCTAATAGTGTCTCAGTTTCCCAGGTGTGAAATGGGCACAATAATACTTTTCCCATCTCACAGAAGATGGCAGGCTGTATTCATTAATAACTGTGAAGTGCTCTGATACTACTGCGATAGAGGCTCTGCAAGTGCTTAGATATAAAATGCTTTAAAGAAATAAAAAGGTAGCTGGCTAACAATCCACAATCCTAGACCCATGTGGTTATATTAGATGCATACAAGTGACTTAACACCCTTACTAGCCAAACTGAGTCATCTCATCCAGCCCATTAAAATGCCTGAATTATTTAGAACATTCCTTTAAAAGGGAATGAATAGCAGTCTGCATGTCTACAGTACCATTTATCCAGGGCTAGGAACAACTTCAAGTTAGTTAAGCCTTATAACTCCTCCTGCTTCCTTGTCCCAGCAGTGGATAAGGAATCACTTAACCTAAATGCATCCACTTCAGGGGCGGAACTCAGTAGCACTTTCAGAGCACGCAGTGTAGGACAGGAATTGAAAATCAAAGCACCTCTTTCAAACTGCTAGGGGAATTCCGGCAGGCAGAATGGGGTTACTCATCTCACTTCCTTTTTCCATTTTTACCACTGAACAAGGAAGGGAGAAGGAAAAAAAGGAGAAAGGAAGGAGGGGAAAATCAGGAGAGAGAAAAGCTCTCTCAAAGAAAAGTTGTTTTTTCTTTGTTTTGTTGTTGTAGAAAAAAAGTCAGAAATTTCCTCTCAACCCCCCCAAAAATGCAAATGAAAAATTTTGGTTTTGAAATTTTCTCTTTCAAAAAACCTACTTACCATTTCCCATCTCTAAAGAAATGAAAATAACAATGATGATTATGGGTGACAACATCAGTGACACTGAAGAAACCAAGCCAAGAGGCCACTGTGTAAACACCTCAGCAACCAGCAGTTCGGGATAGAAAAGGCAGAGGTGGGAGAAGGGCAGCTTAGCGCGCTTCCAATTGGTTGCCATGGCTGGGATTTGCAACTGAGCCAGAGGAATTTAGCGTGGAAAATCATGGCCTAAGCTCTGTTAATGTTGGCCCAAGGCTCTTGAAGGCAGAAAGGGGGAGAATTCAGAAAAAGAATATTTCCAGCTTGGAAAATGCTGGAGTCTCGATCCTTTACTGTAATGCTGGCTGGGGACAGAGCATTGCAAAGGCCTCATTTAGCAAAACAAGCCAGCGCCACTCCATGCTGCCAGGCAGGCACTCTGGAGAAGACACTGTGCAGAGTCTTGCGCTGCAGAGGCTGGGTCAGTGCAGTGAACCCAGAGCAGAAGGGGTACTTTTTCTGGGGATGAGACAAGAAGGAAGAGCCTTGAGCCACTCAACACTGACTGCACCAGCCCGCAAAAGTGGGGTGCCAATGGCCATTAGAGGGGCTCCTGATTCAGCCTCACTCCGAGTGTGAGTTTGCAATAGCCCTGATTCTCGGATAGTGCAGGTTCCAATCCCAGCCGGACCGCCTCATGAGCAGGTTGGTAGGGCTCCTGTACAGTTTGAAAGGCAGACTGGTTGAAAGAGCAACTGCAGTTTGCTGCAGTATCCCGGGCCCAAACTTTCCTCTCACTTGTGTGATCGTCTGAGTGCCCTATCGCACCCCAGAGGTGGCTGCATTTCAGCCACATTGAAGGCTGGCAGGAAGCAAAGGGAAGTTGGCAGGATAAAAGACAGTACAGTTGAGTGGCACGTGCCCCAGACTGGGAGTCAGGGCACCTGGGTTCTAGTCACAGCTCCACCACCCACTGGCTGTGTTCCCCGGGAAAATTCGGCCAGCTCGCAGCACCAGGCTCTGTCCCTGCCCTGCACTCCCCTCTCAAGGAAATGGTGATAGTGGCTTCCTGCCTTGAAGGCGCATTGCAAGGATTAGCCTTTTCCTCTTAGCACTAATCCTAAACCTCCTGTGACGGGGCTGCAAAGGCTAGCAAGGACATGGGACAGGAAAGAGATTCCCATCAGCCTGGCCCCTTACCAAGGAGGCTTTTCTGGAAGCCAGGACAGTGACTATGGCACAGCTGTGGGACTGAGCCCCCTAGTCAAGACACGCACTCGCCTGGCACCATTTGTTTTCAAGGGGGAGGAGGGAATAATGAACAAGGTTCCTGTGTTGTCCCAATTAGTCAATTAATCATTTTCTAATCAAGTAATTGACTAATCACTTAAACACAGCTCTAGCTAAACCTCTGGAGATCTCCCAGTGCCTTCAAGGAGCTTTTTGGCAGGCTTTGTTCTTGTGTTATGCTGAAGGCAGAAGGCGTGGCACATCTGTCAGGATAGGGAGAAGGCTGCTGGGGTGAAAGCAACCTGCCAGGAAGGCCTGATACAGATGGGGTGGGGAGGGTGGCAAAAGGAAACCACAAGAGCTGTGGGCAGCTGTGTTCATACAGTGCTAGCCTGTCCCCAGTCCTCCATCCCCTCTGTACCAAACCCAGCAGGAGCTTGACACATCCTAGTCCCCTTCCCCTCCCCAGCTGTCCCCGGGGCCTGCCAGGCTGCTGCTGCAATGACAAATGCCAGTGATGCTATCTGCTGCCTTTGTGCTCTGCTGAGACTAGCCCAACCAAAAGAATTAACAGCTCAATAATCAGGAGGAAGAGGAAGCCGTCAGCTGCTGAGGGGAGCTAATCCCCAGCCTTCTCCCCTCCCCCAGAGGGCTGTAGCTGACAGCTCCCAGGCCTGGCTGACCCGGGTCTGTATTTATAGCAAGTGACAGCCTTGCCCTGGTCTCCCCCCCCAGCAGAGCATTGTCCTAGAACAGACCCTCCCACCCCAGATTCTGAGCCTGGCACACAACAAGCAGGGTGAGGAATGCCTAGCCTATTGCATTCCTGTAGCCCTCCCTTCTCTTTCCATTCTCCCTGCCAGCTGGGACTGCTGGGAATTTAAAGGGACAGAGATATCAGTCTCCTCCTTGCTGGGCCAGAGCTTCTAAGGAGAGGAAGGGGTAAATTGACCGGGATCTGATCTCCACAGCAAAATTCTACTTTGGACTCCTCACCTGGCAAGGCCGGAATTTGTTTCATGATACCCCAGGTCTGTGTTTTCTATTAAATCCTCTGTCCTCCCTCCAACAACACTGTCTAGCCCGCACCTCTCCTGGATTCTGCCACTGGAATACTATCCTGGCTGAAGTCACAAGAAAACAGGGTTACTTACCTGTAACTGTTGTTCTTCGAGATGTGTTGCTCATGTCCATTTGAATGAGGTGCGCGCGCGCTGCGTGCATGGTTCCCGGAGCATTTTTCCCCCCAGAGGTACCCGTCAGGCTGGCAGGTCACCCTCTGGAGTGGCGCCACTATAGCGGAGCATAAGTACCCCTGCCGGCCCTCCCCCTCCTCAGTTCCTTCTTGCCGGAAAACTCCGACACAGGGGAAGCAGGGGGGGAATCGAATGGACATAAGCAACACATCTCAAAGAACAGATAAGTAACCCTGTTTTCTTCTTTGAGTGGTTGCTCATGTCCATTCGAATGAGGTGACTTCCAAGCTAACCCACCGGAGACGGGGTCGGAGCCACCTCTTAGCTAACAGAACAAGCACACCAGAACAAGTACTCAACAAAGAACCAGAACTTTAATCAAGGAGCGCAACCATAGAACATAGCACAGGAACTCATGAAAGGCAGGTACAGCAGGCACTAACACGACACGTGCCACACATCTCCTCCCCCCCCCTTTTTTTTAAACAGAATGGACCCCAATACAGCTGAACCCAATGTCGCATCCTTCCGCGCCTGTTGAGTGAGGGCATAATGCTCTGTAAACATATGGACAGAGGACCATGTAGCTGCCCTACAGATCTCAAGAATCGGGACTTGGGCTCCAAAGGCCACGGATGAAGCATGCGCCCTAGTGGAATGTGCTGACACGCGGGGCGGCTCCCTGTGCGCCAGAGCATAGCACTCCCTAATACAGGAGGATATCCATACCGCCAGCCTTTGGGCCGATACCGGCAGCCCTTTCACCCGCTCAGCATAGGCAATAAACAACTGTGATGACTTGCGAAATTGTCTCGTTCTATCTATATAAAACACTAAAGCCCTTTTCGCGTCGAGGGAGTGCAACCAAGTTGAGGTCCCACTGCAGCACCGGGGCCCTCACATGGGGGAATAACTTGTCGAGATCCTTTAGGAACCTCTTCACAAGGGGGTCAGCAAACAGTGACCTACCCCCGGACCCCTCGTGAAATGCCGTCAGGGACGCTAGATGCACCCATACCGACGATGAGGACAGACCCGCTTGCCGTAGTTCAAACAAGTAATCCAGGACCAAGGGGACAGGGGCCTGGGAAGGGCAGACACCTTTTCCCCCGGCCCAGACCGAAAACCGCTTCCACTTGGCGGCGTAGGACCGTCTGGTGGTTGGTTTGCGACTCTCCAGAAGAACCTCCTGTACCCCCCGCGAACAAGCCCGCTCGGGGAGTTTTAGCCATGGATAAGCCACGCTGTCAGGTGGAGGGACTTGACAACCGGGTGGTACAGGATGCCCTCGACCCTGTTCTGAGTGACTAGGTCTGGGGTCAGTGGCAGACGAAAGGGCCTGGCCACCATCATCTCCCGCAGGATGGGGGACCAAAACTGCCTGGGCCAGACCGGGGCTATCAGGATGACCTGAGACTTGAACAGCCTGATCCTGGTAAGCACCTTGGGAACCAGTGGGAACCGGGGAAAAGCATAAAGCACCCTCGTGGCCACGGTGGGGTCAGGGTGTCCCCTTTCGAACCCACTCCCAGACCCAGGAGGGAGAAATACTGGGGACATTTCCTGTTCCCCTCGGTTGCAAACAGGTCCCACCAGGGGATGACCCCACAGCCGGAAAAGCTGTGTCAAAACCTCCTCCTTCAGGCACCACTCGTGGACTCTGAAGGACCTGCTCAGTGAATCTGCTAACATATTGATGCATCCCGGCAAGTACGCCGCCTGTAACTGGATGCAATGGGCTATGCAGAACTCCCAAAGGAGAGTCGCCTCCTGACACAGCGGGGACGATCGAGCTCCCCCGTTTGTTTATATAAAAAACAGCCGCTGTATTGTCCATCAGCACTGATATCAATTTCCCCGAAAGCATGGTCAGGAAGACCACACAAGCCCTTCTGACCGCTCTCAGCTCTCGTACGTTTATATGCAACACCCTCTTGTGGGGGGCCCACAACCCTTGCGTTCTGTGACTCTGTAGGTGTGCCCCCCAGCCTTCGTCGGAAGCATCTGTGATAAGTTGCACCGACAGCTCTATACGATAGGGGACCCCAGTGCACACCTCGCTCTCTAACGTCCACCAACTGAGCGAGGCGAGGACGTTCTGAGGCACAGTCAGGACCTGGTCCCATCCCGCCCTGGCCTGGTTGAACGATCTCGCCAACCACGCCTGCAGCGGTCTGAGTCTCAGTCTGGCATGCCTGATGACACAGGTGCAGGCTGCCACGTGACCTAAGAGTCTCATACACGACCGCGCCGTCGTCAATGGGGACTGCCGCAGGTTGGATACTAGGCTCCCGATCACCTGGAATCTGGACACCGGGAAGTAAGCACGTCCTGTCCTGGCGCTCAAGGCTGCCCCCACAAACTCTATGTCCTGCATCGGTGTCAACTTCGACTTTTCCTCATTTATGATGAGTCAGAGCCTGTTGAAGAGAGACCACACCAGCCTTATATGCGCGACTACCTGGTCTCTTGACTGACCCCTGATGAGCCAGTCGTCCAAGTACGGAAAAACTTGGACCCCAAGTCTCCTGAGGAAGGCCGCCACCACTGCCATACATTTCGTAAACACCCTCGGGGCTGTCGACAGCCCGAAGGGGAGGACAGCAAACTGGAAATGTTGGAGGGATACCACGAACCAGAGGAACCTCCTGTGGTTTGTCCGAATTGCAACATGAAAATAGGTGTCCTTCAAATTGAGGGCTGCATACCAATCTCCCTTGTCCAGCAGCAGGATAATGGAGGCCAGGGTCACCATCCTGAATCTCTCCTTTTTTGTGTGTTTGTTGAGGTCCCTGAGGTCTAGGATGGGCCGAAGACCTCCTTTCGGCTTGGGGTTAATAAAATACCGGGAGCAAAACCCCCTGCCCTCCAGATGGGAGGAGACCCTTTCCACTGCTCCTTTTTCCAGGAGCGAGAGGACCTCCTGTCTGAGGAGGGCCTCGTGAGATGGGTCCCTGAGGAGGGACGGGGAGGGGGAAAGGGAGGGGTGGGAACCCAGGAAGGGGATGGAATACCCTCTGGCTATTATGTCCAGCACCCATTTGTCCAAGGTGATGGCCGACCAGGCCTGGGCAAAGTGGGACAGTCGGTCCCCAAAGGGAGGAGAGATGGTGGGTATCGGTATGCGGTCCCCGAGTGCACCTTCAAAATGGCTGCTTGGGTTGACTGGGAGGGGGCTCAGTGGTACCCCTGCCTGCATCTGGGCGGGGCCGTCGGGGCCTATTGCAGGTCCCAGAGCCCGGCACATTGGTGAAACCCCCAATAGGGCCCCGATGTCTACGCCGGCAATAGTCCAGACGTGCGGCCTGCGGCTGGGCCCTATGCGCCTGCCTACTCGGCAACTGTCTGCGTTGGGGTGCCGGCGTATGGATACCCAACGACCGAAGAGTCGATCTGGTATCTTTAAGGCTGTGAAGCCTGGAGTCGGTATTCTCTGCAAAAAGGGCCTTCCCGTCGAAAGGCAGGTCTTGTATAGTAAGTAGACTGCAAGTCCAATGGGATCCCTGAAACCTGCAGCCAGGCGCTACGCCGCATCACCACACCGGATGCCATCGTCCTGGCTGCCGAGTCTACTGCATCCGGGGACGCTTGTAGGGCAGTGCGTGCTATCGTTCTGCCTTCCGTGGCCAGGGCGGAGAACTCCTGCCTGTCCTCCTGGGGCAACCGGTCTCGGAATCTCTCCATCGCTTGCCAGGTGTTATAGGCATAGCAACTGAGCATTGCCTGCTGGTTGGCAATGTGCAATTGTACCCCTCCAGTCGCATAGGCCTTACGCCCCATTAGGTCCATACGCTTGGGGTCTTTTGCTTTCGGAGAAGGGCCCGGCTGCCCCTGCCCCTCCTTCTGCGCTGCTGCCTGGGCCACGATAGAGCCCGGCACAGGGTGCGAATAGAGGTGCTCGTGCCCCGACTGGGGAACATAATATCTTCTCTCGACACCTTTGAGTGTCGGGGATATAGATGCTGGCATCTGCCACAATGTGTTCGTAATCTTTCCCACTGTTTTATTTACTGGCAGGGCCAATTTAGCCAGGGCATCCTCTGAGAATGTCCACCATCGGGTCCGATTCCTCGGTCACTGGCTCTATCGGCACCCCGAGATTTGCCGCCAGTCAGGGGAGCAGCTCTTGGTGCGACCTGGCATCCATGGCTGGCATAGCCGGGGCTGGGTCTGCCAACGCCTCGTCCGGGGACGACGAGGATGTCAATTTTCGACTCAGGGCCGGCTGCTCCAACACCACTGGAGCAGGGTCCAGCTGCTGCGGCACCACCGGCTGCTGCTGGAGATTGACGGGTGGCTCCCCCAGGTCCGGGTACCCCGTAGGGCTAGCCCCCCTGGGCGATGGCGGGGCTCGGGACAACGAGGCTGAAGGTGTGGACCTCCTTTGCGGCCCACTGACCGAACAGGAAAGCGGAAGCAGCCCCTGCCACTGGCAATAGGCCCAGGGCATCCAAAAAGGCCAGGGCTGCTGCACCTGTGGCAGCCATGTCTGCTCGAACCCCTGCGGTACCGTCCGGTGCCGAGAGCGAGATCAGTACTGTGATGATATGTGAGAAGATCCTGCAGAATGCAGAGACTCCGCCTTGGATTCCGATGACAGCTCCGACGCCGACCACAGCGGTGCCATTGAGGATCGCCCCAAGCCTGAACCGTGCCATGGACTCTGGCTTCCCAGCGTGGGGACGGGGCTGCAGGTGTGGCAACTGCAGCACCGGGCCACAAAGTACCCCTTGGTAGGACAGTGCTGATCCCGGGCCCCCGTCCGAGGACAACGGTGCCGGAAACGGTGCCTGAAGTGATGCCTGCGGTGCCTGCAGAGCCGGTGCCTGCGGTGCCTGCAGGGTCGGTGCCTGTGGCGCTGGCCTCAGTGCTCGTATGGCTGATGGGGCCGCAGGCCTCATGGGTGCCGGCAGCGGTGCCCCAGGGATCAACTGGACGGGCGATGGTGCCTCCGGTGACGCCTCCACCGGTGCCGAGACAGTCTGACCCTGTATAGTCGTGGCCGGCAATGATGGCTGGTCCCCCGACTCTACTGGGGCCGGTCAGGGTCCTGGGGGCGGGGAGGCCCCCAGTGCCCCCAAGGCTTCCGGTACCGAAGTCGAAGATCCTTCTGAGGAGGGGGGTGAAGGAGGCGAGGCCGTTAACTCTATCAGTTCCTGAGCTGCCTCGAACATCTCTGGCATGGAGGGACGACGGGTCAGGATGGGCCCGGGACTCTCGGCCCTGTACAAGGTCTCCCTCCTCTTCTGCATCCCCTAGTGGGGCTGGGCAGGCGAGGATGGTGCCGGGGAGTGTCTCCGCCGGTGCTGGTCCCCATGAGCCTTGTGCACGGGTGATCTCCCCCTGGAATCCTTCACCCGTTTCGGTGCCGGGGACTGAGACCAGTGCCGCAGTGCCATCTTCTTCTGTACCGCAGTGCGGGGGCAGGTTGGAACGCAATTCCCGCACCGACGCCGGTGCACTACGCACCGAGGCTTCTCTGGAGGACGCGGGTTGAAGCGCCGACTCCATCAGGAGCAACTTCAGACGGGAATCCCTTTTCCTCTTGGTGCATGGTTTAAACCCCCGGCAGATCTTGCAGGCGTCCGCAAGATGAGATTCCCCCAGACACTTAACGCACTGTTCGTGGGGGTCTCCCCTGGGCATAGGCTTCGCGCAAGCCGCACAAGGTTTGAAGCGCTGCGGGCCTGGCATCACCGTCCCCCAGCGGGGGGGAGGGGAGAAGGGGTTCAAAGGAGAACTATCTCTAAGTACCTAACAACTACTTAACTACAACTACTTAAGAACAAATAACTGCCAACTGGCGAAGATAACAAGCTGGGATCTGCACGAGAGAGCAAGCTCCAAGGACCCTCAGGGGCGGTAAGAAGGAACTGAGGAGGGGGAGAGCCGGCAGGGGTACTTATGCTCCGCTATAGCGGCGCCACTCCAGGGGGAAACCTGCCGGCCTGACGGGCACCGCTGGGGAAAAAATGCTCCAGGAACTGTGCACGCGGCGCGTGCGCACCTCATTCAAATGGACATGAGCAACCACTCAAAGAACAGAGGTCTGTTAGTCTGCCAAACCCCCTACCAGCACTGCCATAGTTGGAGAGTACTGTGCACACTTAAAGCCAGATGCCCCTTGTGCTCCTGCAGCACCGAGTGTGTTTGCACACACTTTTGGTCTGGAAGCAGTAGGGCTGTTGGAACAATGTATATAGTGGAGCTGCAGAGTGTCATGGAAACAACCTAGAAACCCTTTATATCATGGAAATCAGAGGGTGTGGCAGCACCCCCAGAACCTCTAGTCCAGCCCCTATGAGTGGAAGGAAACACCCCACAAACTGAAAGGTGATCTGTATGGGGATGGGGGTAGTGGACGAGAGGGTGTCACCTGTCACTACTGGGGTGTGTGTGTGTCAGATGGATTATTTCTTTATGGAATATGAAAAAAAAAGGCCCCACAATGTGTGTTGGAGGATTCTGATACAGTTTTTCCTCCTTGTGTTTTATAGCCCAGGACACTCTGGCCTTGTATTGCCTTTTCCCTAGGGCTCTAGAAGAGGGAAATTTCACTCTCAGCATTCAGGAGCTTCCAGCTCAGACCCAAACTGGCCTTTGGACACATGGCCACTATCTACACCCTCTCTCCCACTAGCTGTTGCATTACCAGAACTTACCATCATCTAGATCTGGTTCCTTCACCACCAGTTTCTCTTTTTCCCAGTCTTGATCTTCCTCCTGGAAGGGATGAAGAGCAGGTCAGTTCAAAGGGGAAAACCATGTGCAGAACAAATTGAGCTCCCAGAGGCAGTATGATGTAGTGGGTAAGGCAATCAAGTGGGACTTAGCAGACTTAGGTTTGATTTCTGACTCTGCCATTTGGCTGCTGGGTGAGCTTGGGCAAATCACTTTCCCTCTGTGATTCTGTTTCTCTGTCTGTAAAAGAAGGGGAATGATAGCTCTCCATGCCGGTGAGTATGGGTGAAAAGAGCTACTTTATTAATAAAGTTGTATATGCCATGCATAAAAACAACAGTAAAAGAACATTTGCTTGTGCATTCTTAATTTGCCCCCCCCCAACCTTGTGCACATAATTAAAGACAGCGACATAAAATATATTGTCACATGCTATATCTTCTGCAGGAGCCCTGTCTCGTTCTAGGAATGTTAAAGGTTGCCTGGTTAACTGGTTACCCTGTAAGAATCAGGCTTACTGGAACGCTTCTTGGAGCTGGTTAACCAGACTGCCATGCTGCAGTGGCTCCAGCTCCCGGCTCTGGCCCACAGAGAACCTAGACATGGTTCCCTGCTGAGCCACAGCAGCCCTGGCTCCCAGACCTGGCCCACACCAGCCCTAGGCCTGGCTCCCAGCCACCCTGTGGCCCGTCTCCTGCTGCCCAGATCTCAGCAGTAAGGCTCCCCTGCCCTGCCCCCAACAACGGTTAATTGCTTAAACAATATTATTTTAATCAGTTAATCGGTTAACTGTTCTGATCAATATTTACATCTCTACCTCATTCATTGCTCAGGATGACCGGTGCTCACTTAATTCCATATTTTGTTTTCTCCTCTCTGTTCCATGTGTGACCCTAGTGCTTATTAACAGTGCCCAATTCAAACCCTGCACTGAAGAGAGATTAATTTCCTCCTGAGTTTTCTGTGGCTCTACAGTATCGGAGTGCTCCACAAACCTTAATTTATCTTCATGGAACTCCACAAGATGAGGATCATCCCTATTTTACTGGTGGGTGGGGAACTGAGGCAGAGAGAGATTAAAGTAAAAAGTCTCCATTAATTTTGGGGGCCCAAACTGAGACAAGTGGGACCTGTTTTCTCGGAGCACGTACTCTGCATATTCAAGGGCCAATCCTGTTGACTTTATTTGCAGCTGAGAGAACCCAGCACTCGCACAAACCAGACCCTGACTTCTTGTCTGTTCTTCCCCACGCCCACAACCTCCTTCTTTCCACTCCACTGGTTCCCAGCCTCAGTCTCCTTGTCTAACCTCAACATCCTCGCCCATTTCCCTTCTTGGCATCCAGTCCCAGTTCCTCCCAGTCTCCTTGCCCTGCTAGTGCCTGTCTCCACCCAACTGCCAGTGCCAGTGCCCCTCTCCCTCCTCCTCCATTAGCTTCCAGTCCCAGCCTCTCCACTGAGGCTCTACATCCCAGTCTACTCCCCCATTTCTCCCAGGTCTGACTCTTATTCGCTCTGCCTTTGTCTCAAACAGCTTCTCCCTCTACCATGGTTGGGTGTCAGTGGTGTGCAAGGGTTATGCAGAGCATCCTCTAATTTCCTGTGTCTGGGCTAGACCCAGCCTGGCCCGGAGCAGCCAGGAATTGCAACTGCAGGGAAAGTCCTGCCCAGTGCAGGGCTGGTAGATGCTCAGTGTGGATGGACTCTTCAGGATATTGAGCTGTAACGCACTAGCAAGTCTCTACTGTGCATTAACAAGTTGTGAGTTACCAAAGACTTCTTACTTGGCCAAATTTGGGTAGATTTTCACAGATACCTAGAAAAGCATATCCCTGATGCAAAGGCCACCACCCTGCTCCAACACACAGGGGTGCTAGAGCATCTTAAAACACAATCCCCAGACTTCAGCACCAGCAAAGCAACACATTTCTTCCCTAGCCTTGTTCTTGGAAACAGTTGAACTATTTTAGCTAAAGTTTTTCTAAAAAAATTCAACCTCAGACACCCAGCTTGGAAAACTTCATCCCAAACTATTAAACTCTGGCAAAGACATAAGCAGCAGAACCCAGGGTCTTGTAAAGGAAAGAGGTCAGGCAACACTAAACATCTGCAGGGGTAGATTCATCCTTGTCCCATCTTTGTCCCTCTCTGTTCCCAAGGCCGGCTCAGGGCTCACAACTAAACCATAAAATGAAGAATGAACAAATAGCAACATGTGTGATGGGTTGAATTGCAGGGGAGCCCCTTAGGGGTGTCCCTTGGTGTGCTGATCAAGCCACTGATGCCTGCCTTCCTGTCCTCGGTGGCTCCCCAACACCCTGTCCTGCTGGGCCAGAAGCTCTGGTCTCCCTAGCCAAAGGAGCAACACACACAATGAACCAGCTCAGCTCTGGGAGAGCTCAGCTGTAAGGCCATTGACAGCACCCAAGAATCCAACCCCGCAAAAGGAACCAAACCCTCAACTAAATCCATCTTACTCTGTATAAAAGTTTTATATAGAGACAGCTCCTAAGTTCACCCCCTTTATCAATGAAAGAGAGATATGCACACCTATGGCTTCCCCCCACCCCCAGGTAACAATGATTTACACTGGGCTTGATGATAAACTTAAAAAAAAGTTACTTCCCTTCATAACTGTTGTTCTTCGAGATGTGTTGCTCATGTCCATGCCATGTCGGTATGCGAGCAGCGTGCACATGTCGTCGGAAGTTTTCCCCTTAGTAGTACCTGCTGGGCCAGCAGGGGAGCCCCCTGCAGTGGCACCACTACATTGGCTAATATATACCCTTGCTGGCCCTCCACTCCCTCGGTTCCTTCTTACCATACTACTGCAAAGAAGGGGAAGCAGATGAGATTTGGAATGGACATGAGCAACACATCTCAAAGAACAGATACCAAGGTAAGTAACCATTTTTTTCTTCTTTGAGTGATTGCTCATGCCCATTCCATGTAGGTGACTCCAAAGCAGAAACCCTAGGAAGCGGGGTCAGAGTTCTAACCTTCAACTAAGCGGAGGACAGCCCTGCCCAAGACTGCATCCTCCCTAGCCTGATGGGCCAGCATGTAATGATTGGCAAAAGTGTGAAGTGAAGACCACGTGGCAGCCCTGCAGATGTCTAAGATAGAGACCTGAGCCACAAAGGCTGTAGAGGAGGCCTGGGCCCTAGTAGAGTGGGCTGTGAGGGGAGGAGCTGGGCACCTCGGCCAGCCCATGGCACTTCTTGATACAGTACATAATCCACGAGGAGATCCTCTGCACAGAGACCAGCTGCCCCTTCAGCCTCTCTGCAATTGCTACAAAGAGCTGTGGGGACTTACAGAAGGGCTTTGTTCTTTCCAAATAAAAGACTAGAGCTCTCCTAACCTCTAAAATGTGTAATGCCTGTTCCTTACCCAAAGCATGAAGCTTGGGATAAAAAACGGGGAGAAAAATATCTTGAGACACTTGAAAGTGAGACACCACTTTTGGAAGGAAAGCCAGGTAGGGGAGTAATCTGACCTTATCCTTGAAGAAAACTGTATACAGGGGGTCCAAGGTGAGGGCTCTCAGTTCAGACACGAGCCTCGCTGACAGGATAGCCACCAAGAAAGACACCTTCCAAGAAAGGTGCAGCAGCGAGCACATTGCCAGGGGCTCGAAGGGAGGCTCCGGCCAAGACCAGGTTGAGGTCCCGTTGAGGGATGCGCTGATGGACATGTGGATAAAATCTGTCCAACCCTTTCAGAAACCTGCGTACATGGGATCCAAAAAGAGGGTCTTGCCCTGGAAGCCCAGGTGGAAAGCGGAGATGGCTGCCAGGTGTACCCTCACTGAGGAAGGGAAGAACCCTTGTGATCCAAGATCCAGGAGATAGTCCAGGACTAACCGGATCTGGGCCTCCACAGGTGATATTCCCTTCTGGGCAGCCCAGATGGAGAAGCACTTCCACTTGTCCAGGTTAAGTGGTCCTAGTGGAAGGTTTCCTGCTTCCCAGCAGGATCTCCTGCACCCGTTGCAAGCACTGCAACTCTGCCACTGTCAGCCATGGAGCTTCCATACCATTAGATGCAGGGGTCGCAGGTTCGGATTGCACAGCCTGCTGACGTCCTGCGTAATGAGGTCTGGGTCCAGAGGGAGGGCGATTGGTCTCTTGCAGGACAGACTCAGGAGGGACATGAACCAGTGCTGCCTGGGCCACGCCGGTGCGATGAGAATCAGGGATGCCCTGAACTCCTGAACCTGCAAGAGCACCTTGTGGACCAGCAGGAAAGGTGGGAATGCGTAAAGTAAACCCTTGGGCCCTGGAGTGATCAGCGCATCTTGCAGAGAGACCCACCGCAACCCCATGAGTGAGCAGAACTGTAGGCACTTCCTGTTCTGCCAGGTAGCAAACAGGACCACAAGGGGAAACCCCCACCTGCGGAAAACGTGGAGGACCAAATTTCCCCTGAGTGGCTACTCGTGGCTGGAGAAGGGACCTACTCAGCTGATCCACCAGAGCGTTCTGGGACCCCAGGAGATAAGAGGCAACCGAGTGACTATCCGCCCTGATGCCTAGCTCCCACAGATGAAGAGTTTCCCAACACAGGGGAGGGGAGCAGGCCCGCCATGCCTGTTGATATAGGAGACTGCTGACGTATTGTTGAAAAGAATGAGAGCCGTTCTGCCTGAGCTGAGGGAGAAAGGCCACACAGGCAAGGTGGACTGCACGCAGCTCCCTGACATTGATATACAGGGAGAGTTCGTCCCTTGAACTTGGGTCCGCATGCCTCCGAAGTGGGCCCCCCAACTGGTGTCGAACGCATCCATCACTAACCAGAAGGTCGGTAGAGGACTCGAGAACAGGACTCCAGCGCAGACCGCCTCTTCCTGGGTCCACCAGTACAGAGAACACAAGACATCGGGGGGGAATGGTTACCACTGTCCCAAGAGTGGAGGAACAGGTTGTGAGCCCACAGGAGCCACGTATGTAGCAGGTGTATGCGAAGCCTGGCCAGTTGAATGACATAGATGCATGCGGCCATCAGTCCCAACAGGCACATGTAAGACCTAGCCATGGTCATCGGGAACATCCGCATGCCCTGGACAGCCACTTCGATTGTCAGGAAATGGGGTCTGGGAAGGGAGGCCATGGCCGACACAGAGTCCAGGTGGGCACCCACAAACTCAATAACCTGGGTGGGAACCAGGGTCAACTTGGTCACATTCAGGAGCAGCCCCAGTTCCCAAAAAAGGTTTTGTACTAGAGCGATGTGGGTCAGTACCTGATCTGCAGAAGGGCCTTAAAGAAGCCAGTCATCCAGGTAGGGGACCACCTGGACACCCCGTTTTCTCAGAGCAGCGGCAATGACAGCCATGCACTTCATGAACACTTGAGGGGCTGTAGAAAGGCCAAAAGGAAGGGCCATAAATTGATGGTGGTCCTGGCCCACAATAAAGTGGAGTAACCACCTGTGGTGCAGTGCAATAGAAATGTGCAAGTAGGCATCTTTTAGATTGAGGGAAGCATACCAGTCCCCAGGACTTAGGGAGGGGATGATAGATGCCAGGGTCACCATCTTGAATTTGGCTTTGGTGATGAAGGCATTGACTTCCCTGAGGTCCAGGATGGGTCAGAATCCTCCTTTGGCACCAGGAAGTAGAAACCCCTGCTCAAGAACCCCATAGAGACCGTTTCGGCTGCCCCTAGGATGAGGAGCTGCTGGGCCTCTTCCCAGAGGAGATGTTCGTGAGGGGTCCCTGAAAAGGGACGGGGCAGGGGAGTGGGAGGAAGGGGTCGAAAGAAGGGGATGGCATACCCCCTTCCTACCATTTCCAGGACCCAACCGTCTGAGGTAATAGATTTCCAGGCCCGGCAGAAAAGGAATAGGGGGTCCTGGAACTGGAAAGATGGGGCTGGTAAGCTGTCCTCGGGCATACTCTCAAAACCCTTGGCAAGGCCCTAAACACTTCTTGGATGGGCCCTGGTTGGAACCAGCATCTGCTATTACTCCCATTACTGTTTCTCCCTTTCCAGTGGGAGAAATCAGGGCGAATGCCCTGTTGAGAGGGCCTAGAGGCATTCCTGCCTGACAGGGAATGTCGTTGGGTAACCGGTGTATGGATCCCCAGGGACTTTAAGGTGGCCTGGGTATCCTTGAGACCATGCAGGTGTTGGTTGGTCTGCTTGGAAAAGAGGGATGGACCCTCAAATGGGAGGTCCTGAATAGTGGTCTGGAGCTCAGGGGGCACTCTAGGCACCTGCAGCCAAGAGCTGCAATGCAAAACTATCCCCGTGGCCATAGTGCGGCAGCCACGTCCAGAGCGGTCTGGAGGGCAGCCCGAGAGACTAACCTGCCTTCTTCCACAAGGGCTCCAAACTCAAAACGAGAGTCCCTAGGGACCAGTTCAGCCATGGCCTCCCAAGTGTTATATGTGAGCGACTCAGCAGGACTTGCTGGTTCGCTATGCAAAGTTGAAGACCTCCAGACACATAGGCCTTTCTGCCCAAGAAGTCCATTTTCTTGGCATCCCTGCTCTTAGGAGTGGCACCTATCTGGCCTTGTCATTCCCTCTGGTTCACCACCTGAATGACCAGGAATCCCAGAGGCAGGTGGGAAAAGATGTGTTCGTTCCCCTCTTGCAGCACAAAGTACCTCCGCTCGACTTCATCTGTCAGCAGGATGGAGGCCATGGTCTGCCAGAGTATCTTCGTGAGTTTGGTCACAGTCTCATTGATTGGTAAGGCCGGTCTGGTAGAGGTGTCAGGCTGCAGGCTGTTGACCGTGGGGTCTGAATCCTCCAACACCCTCTTTGCCTGGACTCCCAGACTCTGAGCCAAGTGGCAAAGGAGCTCCTGATGGGACCTTGAGTCCATGGATGGCATGAAAGGGAAAGTGTCACCAAGAGCTTCATCCAGTGAGGACGAGGACCCCTTTATGCCCACTGACTCCAGATCATGTCCCACAGAAGAGGCCACAGTAGGAGGCGGAGCGATGGGGGAGGGCCCTCTTTCCAAGTCAGGTCCTGGGAAAGCCTGGCCCGACTTTGGGGAGCAGGTCAGAGGGGTCACCGAGGGAGGAGCCCTTGGCCCTGAAAAGACCAACTCCAGTTTAGACAGGCCCACACCCTGGGTCTGGTGATATGCCCAGGGGGTCCGGTGATAGGCTCAGGGGGTCCAAAAAAGCTATTGAGTCAGGACCTGCATTTGTGGTGGCCAGGGCTGCTGTAACGCCAGCACCGGGGTAGGCTGAGGCCACTGCTGCTGGTGGTGCACCAATGTTCTGCAGTGCTGTGAATGATGGTGGGAATAGGACCAGTGCCTGGATCAAGACCTGGAGCCCCGGGATGACCAGACCAATTCCGCCTCAAAGCCTGTCGAATACTCTGAGGTCAACCAAGGTGATGTGGTGGCAGTAGTGGCCGGCGACCTTCTGGTTGGAGCGTACTGGGTCATCAACTCCAGTTTCCCTCAGTGCTGAGAAGGAGGTGGGGGCATGGCTGGCGGTGGTGCCGGTGCACCCGATGAAGAAGGGCTGGCAGTTGGTGCCGCCCGAGAGCCCTGTGCTGTTGCTGACTCCGGTGCCGGGGTCTGTGTCGGTGCCAGTGAGTGGGAGGGGGGTGGGGCCTGTGGTTGGTGCTGAGGCTGGAGGAGGTGCCATGTCCAGAACCAAGGTCCAAGCTGCTGGCGCCGGGGCAGGGCAGTGGAGCCCTCTCGCTTCTGGGTCCAGGACACTAGGTGCCAAGACCGCATGGTGGTGCCATCTGGACCCATGCTCCTGGGCTGCGTCCAGTGCCAAGGTCGGGGAAGAGGTCAGCTCAATCAAGTCTTCTGCTGCCTCAAAGTTATCTGGAGTGGAGAGCTCTGGAAAGACCCCTGCCGGGTTGGCATCTTGGCATGGAATGGAACAGTGCTGACCTGACCGTGATGGTCCAGGTGCTGCACTTATCAGTGTCACATGCCCTGTTTGAGGGTGCACAAATGCCTTGAGGGAGACCTGCCCCTGCTAGGTCTCCTCTTCTTCTGGGGCACCGGGGACTGCGACCGGTGCCAAGGCCTACGCGGCCCGGGTAGGCGCACGAGTGGCTGGGTGCCTCCCGCACTGAAGCCGGTGCACTCTGGGTAGCCTGTGCGGATGCTGGTGCCAGGCGTAAAGCTGCCTCCATCAGGATAATCTTCAAGCGAGACTCCCCGTCCTGCTTGGTGTGCAGCTTGAAGGCCTTACAGATCTTACAGGCTTCAGACAAGTGGGTCTCTCCAAGGCAGTTACAGCAAGCTGCATGAGGCTCCCTGCAGGGCTTGAAGACTTGGGGCCTGGGCATGCCCTGCAGCAGGGGGGGGGACGACTGCGAAGTGAGCCCTGCCTGGGTACTTAACACTAAGTACAACACTTAACAACTACTGAAAACCTAGATAAGAACAATGAATGGCAAAATGTTTAACTAACTGCTAGAAAAACGCAGCACTGGCAGAGCAAAAGCAAAGGCACGCTCCAGCCACCATCAAGAATGGTAAGAAAGAACTGAGGGGATGAGGGGCCAGCAGGGGTATATATTAGCTGATATAGTGGCACCACTCCAGGGGCTCCCCCACTGGCCCAGTGGGTACTGCTAAGGGAAAAACTTCCGATGACACGTGCACACGCACCTACATGGAATGGATATGAGCAATCACTCGAAGAAGAAGTGTTTTTATTAAGTATAAAAAGTAGGAGTCAAGTGATTGCAAGTGAAAGCAGACAGACCAAAGAAAGTTACTAAGCCAAAATAAACGAAACAGGCTAGCCAATCCTAATACACTAAGAAATGTGTTACATGCAAATTCTTACCCTCGCAGTTATTCTAACTATCTCTTTCTCAAGCTAAACAGCCTCCTAGCTTGGGCCCGATCCAACTCCCTGTTCAGTCTTAGATGTTTCCAGCAGGCATCTTAGGTAGTAAATCAGGGGTCTCCTAGACTCCCCCTATTGTTTGTTTCCCCCCCTTCATATCCCTTTTGCCCAAGGTGGGATTTCTTTGTGCTAAGTTCAAATGTCTCTCACTTTGAGTGGAAAAGTACCAGATCCAAAATGGGTTCCAGAATCGGATGGCCTGGCCACATGTCTTTGTAGGGCCAACCACCATTTGGAACAAAACTAAAGACATTCACAGGCCGTTGACTAGATCTCTGAGCCATCAAGTTCCTAAAGTATCACTGATGGTTTTTACTAGAATACACGGAGTAATTAAACATGCACACAAACAGGATATAGAGTCAGTGGATTACAACCTTTCAAATGACATGTGACATGACCTAATTTAAATAAATTTTCAAGTTGTGCATATTCACATTCATAACCCAATTTTCATAAAGCATGGATGACTTAAC
The DNA here is from genome assembly GCA_032595735.1 of Pelochelys cantorii. Lineage (NCBI taxonomy): Eukaryota > Metazoa > Chordata > Testudines > Trionychidae > Pelochelys > Pelochelys cantorii. The sequence continues at coordinate 21,233,925 of CM064344.1, forward strand.
CTCTCTGTGCCATCACATCCTCTCTCAGAATCTCTATACTTTGCAGACTGCCACATGTCACAAAGGATGCGGGGGTCCATGACACCATATTTTTTTAAATTTACCCTGGGGCAGGATCAAAGATCCCAGGGGCACCTCAGAGAGCCCCTGTGATTGGGATTTCCCCAAATATGGGAGGCATGGGGAAAAACTGCCCCAGACATTGATCAGGATATTCTTCACTTAGGGTGGGGTGGGGAAAAGGGAGCCAGGCATGCCTCCAGAATGTCTCCCTCCCACCCACCCACACACACACTCTCTCTCTCTCCCTCCCTCCCTCTCCCATTCAGCAACGCACATCCGAAAGGCAACAGACAGAATGTTCTCTCTCTCTCTCCCCAGCACCAGCCAGGAGACCCAGAACTTGGCAGAATCCAGACAGCATGCAGTCCTGGCTCCTGCCACCATCCCTGGCTTGTCTGGCTTCCCACATGTGATTCAAAGTGACAGCTGCCCCAGCTTGCTGGAGTGCAAAGGGCCGGGGCAGGCTTATGTGCGAACAAGACGAGCCAGGGAAGCGGCCAAGCTGAGTTCGGGAAGAAAGGGAGAGAGAAGTCATGCAGAAAAGGAGACAAAAAGAGCCAGAGCGGCCGGGAGGGCCCTGCACCATGGGCATTGTACAGGTGAGCTCAGTCAGGAACATGAACATGAAGATGAGAGGCAAGATCGGAACTTCCCCCTTGCGGAATAGGCTACTGGGGTTTCTCAGCACAGTTTTATATGAACATCAGGAATCTGGAATATAACCAAAGCCCAGGACTGGGCGTGTTATATCACCAGTGGGGAATGAGCATTATTCACGGCCATTTGGGCTCATCTTGCACCTCCGGTCCCTGGCTCGTGGACAGCTCACATGTCCTGCATCTCTCACACTCACATCCCACCACCGCTATTTTGGGCCACACTTCCAAAAATGGAAACTCCCATTCATTCTCCATTCATCTCTTCCCAGGCCCAAACTGGTGGGGGTGGGGCAACAGATAGGGGAGCCCACAGAGCTCTTTCTTTTATGAACCGTGTCGGAAAGAATGTCAGCAGCACTGCAGGGAGACTGATCAGCTCATGCCCCAGGATCATTAGGAGTTTCACTGCAGAGGCATCTTCTCCCTGCAGAGGCTGGTGCAGTTGTACCTCATGGCTTCTGTCTGGGGCATGGACTACCAAACTGAACCAGAGGAGGCAGCAGTGGAAGAGGCCCACTGGGCTCATCCAGTCCACCCCCAAGCTGCTACAGGGTTGTTTTCGACCAGCTGCCAAGTGCCTGGTTTTTTGCGTCCAGCCTAGTTTTGCAGCAATGCACCAAGAGACTATTCCTTAGCCTTATGGGCTCTGTTCTTCAACCCCCAGGAAGTATCCCCTCCAAAGCAGTGCTGAGCCTAGACTAACACTAGCCGGGGACTCCAGGGAGGGACCAGTTCCTTTGCAAAGACACACTCCCCACCCTGGTTAGTAGTGAAGCCACAGTGGTGCCTGGATGGGAGGAGCTCCCATGCCAGTGCCTAGAGGGGCATATTTCTGGGAGGGGCAGAGATAGTAAGTGGGTAGAGTTGCCAGATGTCCAGTATTCACCCGGACAGTCCGATGTTTTCACCTCCTGTCTGGTAAAAAAATTCAGAAAATACCGGACACCTAAGATGTCCGGTATTTTCTGATTTTTCCCCTGGCCAGGAGGCGAAAATGCCGGGCACCTGGCAACCCTACAAACACTCAGCGCCCGGCCTCCCCCCCCAGCCCCCAACCCCATGCTTACCTGGTTCCGCAAGGCTGCCAGCACAAAATGGCTGCCGGCAAAAAGACCAAGGGGAAGCAATGACTCCCCTGGGTCTTAGTGCTCAACCGCTCCCCTATTCCTATCCCTGCACTCACTCTTAAAGGGGCATGCTGTTTTAATTTAATATATATATATTTTTTTGCTTAATAAATCTTGGAGTCCTTTTTTTCCCCCCCCCTCAACAACTTTGGTCTCCCCCTCCCCCCCCCCCCCCCCGCTTTTTTTTTCTTCAACAGAATTTTTTCCCGGTGTTTTTTTTGGGGGGGGGAGGGTGTTCGGTATTTTTGTTTCAACCATCTGGCAACCCTATAAGTGGGGAGAGAAGAGGGCCCGGCAGCCTGATTATCAGGATCTCCTCCTGACCCATGTTGCCCAGAAAGGCACCAACTATGGGAAAAACCCTCCAGTAGGCGCTGTGAGTCCCACCAAGCCCGACAGGACATCCAGAGGTCTTGGGTCCAGCCAGAGTCTGAAGTCCCATAACTTTTTGTGCAGCAGAATCTCTCAGCTCCGGACCAAGGTCAGAAATATCTGCAGCAGGGAACAATGAAGGCTTCTGAATCCAGTCCAGCATCCTTAGAGCTGGCAGCAGGCCAGCTCAAGCTCCAGTTAACATGAGGGCACTACCCACTGGAGTACCTCCTCATCCCTTGCTCTCTGCACACCGGGGTGAAGCCTTATCCTGTGTGAACTGTCTCAGACCAGACCTGGGAGCTCCCACCTGTCAGCATCAGGGAACATCAGAGGAGGCTCATAGCATCATACAGTCAGAAAGGACTGCAAGGGTCTAACCCCCAGGGTCTCCTACTGGCTACTGTGTCCATTTCAACCATTCTGCTCCCACTCTGGATTCCCCGCCACTCCCTACACACCTTCGCTGAGCCCCCGCCCACCACTCTTACAGCAGAGAAGCAGCTACAGAATAAACAGAAACTAAGACATTTATTTCTGGACTCAGGAGCATGCCAGGGCACTTTCAGTAACACACGCAATTCTACACTTGCATGCAAGGCGGGAGTTCCATGTACAGGGCCTGTGAGGTCATGCTGCATGGAAAACACCAAAATGGCATCCTCCATGGCATGGTCGGGGGCCAGACAGAATTGACCTGACAGGGCAGAGCTGGCCAGGGAGACATATCCAGCGGTGGCATATGGGCACGCAGTGTGTGTGTTGCGTACATAGATGGCATCCCACTGTTTGGCATACAGCATCCCTAGGAGAGTTGTTATGCCCATCTGGTTCCCCATGCAGACAGGCCCTTTTCCACTCCAGGCAAAGGGCAAACAGCCAGCTAGGAAGCAAATATTAACTGAGCTCCTCACGGGGTGCAGCTTCATAGGACTCAGGAGCTGCTACCAAGGATGTGGCCTGACAATTTATTGACCACCACTTTAAAAATTACTCTGTACCTCTGACAAAAGACTGTATGCGGCCTTGGACTCTTGGGAGCACTTTGGAGGGACACAACAGACGTCTTAACCCACTTCCATAACTAGATCTGAGACACAGTTCAAGGACCTTGAGGTTTTACCTCATTTACCCGGGGAATGGACCTCCACCAGTTAGCGGAGCCACTGTCCCATGTATGGGCTATAAGCAGTGACTCTATACCCCACAGTATCGCTCTCCATGCAGCCAAGAACCGCCCAGCTTTAATCACTGACCACGTGGGCTTCGCCCCCTGCAGCTGACATTTGCTTGGAACAATGCACAACTCGGGTAGCGTGGCTCTTGTGTCGGTGCAGTTACCATTATTCACAGACCGCATTGGCACCAGGCCCAGGCCCACCCACGACTGGGTTCAATGGGCTCCAACGGACTTTTCTGAACAGCCCTAACTGGAAGCAGTCCCACGCTCCCACCCCTCTTGGAAATGCCTCTGTCCATTTTGGAATCTGTCAGTGGGATGACTGGGACCCTTATTTGGATATCTACAGGTCTGATCATGAAAGCATATGAGATGCTGCAGCATCTGGAGTGATGTAATGAACCCCAATAAAGCAAATCCATGGCAGGGAGAGACTGTGGGTATGTCTACCTAACCAACCAACCCTTTGTATCAGACAGACAAACCTCATAGTTGACTTGTAGTCCCACCCCCTCATCCCCGCTACTCCAGTCCTGGGCTGCTCCTTAAGCACAGACTAGCCTTTCAGTTCAGAGGCAACACATGGGGGAAGAGGCAGGTGGGGTCACATGCACTCTCTACCCCCCAGGTTTCTACCAGGCTTTGTACACCCAGCCCTGAACCCTGCTGTTTACCACTGGAAGCTTTTTATTTTCCATCCTCCCCCCCTTCTCCCAACAGTTACATGTCATCTCTGTTTGAGCTGACTGGCAACCTGATAGCACCAGCCTTTCATTGGTGAATACCCGCCCGAGACCTACAAAGCTTGATTCACTTGTGACCTAAGCCAGGTTTTGGACCCTGGTAGCGCATGAGCCAAACCATCATGCGTTTTTCCAACAGCATATACAAGGCTCGAGGAATAGCTCCTAAGGGCCCACAAAACCAGCTGGAAACATAAGGAAGGCAAAGGCATCTCAGCTGCTGCGAGGCGTGGCCTGTCTGGATCTCCTGGCAGGGTGATAAGAAAGATGCCAGTGAATTGAGTCTAGGCTGGCAGGCCAGAGGAGGAGGTTGAGAGAGGAGACATATGGAGCCTCTTACTCCATTAGCACTCACAGGGCATGAGGCACATTCACCTCCCCCGGACAGCTGCTCATTCCACAGGGTCTTAGCAGCTCCTCAGCCACGGGCAGATCCATGTTTAAGTCCTGCCCAGCCCTATTTCCTTCACACCCCTGCCAGCCCTTCACACAACAGACACACAACCCTGGCACCGACAGTGCTGCATCTAGCAGAGAGCTGCTGCTAACATGGGCCATAGTGTCCAATTTGCTTCACAATGGCCAGGGCCAAGCCAAGAACTGCAGCACCCTCCCAGCTGCTGGCTAGAAAAGAGGCTCACAAAAGGTAACAGCCTTGGGAGGGGAGGAGTGAAGGGGGGATATGTCCCCATCTCCCCTCCTGCCAAGGGAGTTTGGTAGGAGCACTCCCTGCCTCTGAGAGGAGACATACCAAGAAGCTGAGTGAGAGGCAGTCCCCAGCTGGGGGAGGGGCTACCAGGGCAGAGTATCTCAAGCCACTAGAGCGACAGCAGCCTCCTTTCTAATCCCACAAAATGGAAAACCTCTGCCCCACCGCTTCCCAAGGCCCTGCTCTATCCTCCCCTCTCTCTGTCACTCCATCCTCCCCACCCTCACTCACTTTCATGAGGCCAGGGCTGGGAGTTGGAGCATGGGAGGGGTGGAGGGTTCTGGCTAGGAGCGTGGGCTCGAGGTGGGGCTGGAGATGAGGGGTTTGAGGTGTGGGCGAGGACTCAGGGCTGGGGTGCCAGGGGTGTGAGGGCTCCGGCTGAGGGTGTGGACTCTGGCGTGGGGTCAGGGATGAAGAGATTGAGGTGCTGGCTCCAAGAGGGAGTCTGGGTGTAGGAGGGGAATCCAGGCTGGGGTAAGGGGTTCTGGGAGTGATGTCCCAGTGGTGCTTACTGTAGTTCCCAGGAAGCGGCCGCCAGATACCTGTGGCACTTAGGTACATGGTGGTGGACAGCCAGGGAGGCTCCTTGCGCTGCCCCCACACCCACAGGCACCACCTCTACAGCTCCCAACCAATGGGAGAGGAAGGGGCAGTGCGCCTGCAGGGGTGAGGGCAATGTGCAGAGCTTCTCTGGCCACCCCTGAACCTAGGGGCTGCAGGGACCTGGCAGCCGCTTCTGGGAGCTGCACAGAGCCAGAGAATGAGGGAGCTTGCTTTGGCTCTTGGCCCCCAACGTGCCACCAACAAGGCTTTTAATGGCCCAGCCAGCAGCCGCCTGGGTCCCTTTTTGTCTGGGTGCTTTGCTCAAAAACTGCACACCCATGCAGCTCCACATCAGAGGGGAAGATCCATGACAGATGGGACTCAGTGGCAGAGGCCTGAGGCCATCCCTGCTGCCTGGGGGGCAGTAGGGAGCACATGAAAGCCTTCTTGTCATGGGAACAGAGCCAGGGAATAGGGTGGGGGTTAGTGAGGGACCAGTGGGAAAGCGGGAGTAGCTGGTGGGTCTAGTACTCTTCCTTGCTGCCCCAAAATGCTTCCAATCTAAATGGAGACCACAGGGTGGGAGAAAGGCAGGGTTATGACCCTCACAAATCAGGGGGAACTGAGGCACTGCCCAAGGCCACACAGGGAATCAGTGGTGTTACAAGATCACTCCCTAAGGGGGCAGCAGGCAGTGCACTAGAATACATGGCACAGCTCCTGGGTGTTTGTAGACTGTTCAAACTGGTTGTTACGCCCCAACGGCAACTTCAGCTTCCTTTGTTATGAGCTGCCTATTAAAAGAGCTCAGTGCCAAGAGTGGCACAAAAGGTTCGCTCGGGACCCACATTCACTCCCTAAAACGTGAACTTTCAGCCTGGGCAGCTGCACGGTCTGGAGCTGGGTTTGGTTTTTAACCCCAGCCCAGCCCTGAGTGACGGAGGCTCCAAGAGCTGCTGAAGCAGAGCCAACTGCAGCAGCTCCAGCAGGCAGCCAGCCCTGAGCTCTGCCCAGTTGGAAAGCAGCCAGGGTGAGGCTCCAGGAGATGTCTTAAAGCCATCAGGGCAAGTTGCTCCTCCCAGCAAGGAGAATCTACTGTGAGCCAGAAGGGGACCTGCCAGCAGTGGGGACTGAGCCCAGGTGGCAGCAGAACCCAAAGCACGCTGGTTAGGTGAGCCCATAAACCCTGTGCTCCCCTGGCCTCTGCTCTCCCCACAATTTGCTAGCTACATCTGCAATTGCAGGCTCCCTGGGAGGATGCCACCCCACAGGAAAGAGGGCAGTGAAAAGCCCTACTTGCACTAGCAGGCAGGACACAGATAATTATCTGGGAGCATCTGGAAGACAGTTCCACAGGCAGTTTGGGCTAGCTGCTGTAATAAAGATCACATTACTGCAGGCTTAGTGACAGGCCTCATTAAGCAGCACCTGCCCAGCCCTAGAGTCTCAGATGAGGCACTCTGGCCAGTGTAGCCCTCCATCACCTCTGCCTGCTCCTGCTTCCCCCTGCCATACTTGGCCCATTCTACTGCACCTCTCCTGCTGGTGTTTCCACACAATGACAATGCTGCAATTAAAGGTCTTCTCTCAGAATCTCTGAGTACTTTGCAGACTGTCAGGTGTCACAGCACATGTGGAAGGGGCCAGAGTTATAACACTTAACGTGATGGCACAGAGAGGCAATCATCCACCTTAGGTCAGAGAGAGTCAGCACTCCAGTTGGGAGCAGAACCCAGCATTCTGGCTCCCAGTGTGACCACAAAACAAGGCAATTTTCCAACACACCCTTCCAAAAAAGGGATATCTTGTTTCAAAAAGCACTCTCACTAACCCCAACTGTGCCATGAATCAGGGGTCACAAGTTTGACTTAAAAAAAAAAAGATTTAATAATAAAAAGAAACATTATTTGCCTTTAGTGTTCAAACCTTTAGGGTGAGCTTAGGTCACCCTAGCTAGTAAACTTCCTTTCCTGAAGTATTTTAAACAGCAGCTGAGCTTCTCATGTATTCACATGACTCTAGCAGCTGGGGCTTTAAGAGAAACACCAATTATGAGATTTGAAATCAAATTCTAAGAATGCTGAAATGCTGAAAGACGTCAAGAAGAAAGTTTGACCTTTAATTCACTGAAATAAAGGCAAGGTGGTTCAGCGGAACATGCCCAGAGCAGGTAGCTAGGATGCCCTGCATTCTAATCCTGGCTCTGCTGCTCTGGGGCCTTGAAGTCTGCTAGGGATTTTGCTACTGATCTTATGTAGTAGGCACTCAGTATACATGACAGGTGGCAGTGTAAAACCTTAAGACAGACAAGTCACATCACCTTCTGCCTCAATTTCCTCACTTGTAAAATCAGGATAACAACAGTGTTCCACCTACCTACCTACCCCTTGTGGTAAAACTGCCTCACACAACTGTTAATGATTAGCCCACTTAAAGTCCTACCCCTGGACTGGGAAGTGAGAGAGGGGAAATGGAAAGGGTCAGAAGAAGAGATTGTTCTGAGGGAGGCCCAGCTTGCTCTCTGCTGTAAAACTCTGTCCTCTCACCCACACACCCCCACCCCCACCAACTGGCAAAGTCAGATCATAATCTGTTTTTAAACTCACTGCTGGACAATGCGAGCCATTACCTCACCTATTCCCATTTCCTCTGGGCAGCCCAAGCCCTCTCAAGTTCAAGTCTCCCCTCGCTTCAGCGAAGGGAGGGCCACAGAAATTTGGCCAAGTGGGCTTGTGCGTCTAGCTACTCTTTATTGCTGGAAGACAAAGCTGCAGTGGCCTGAGGGTGGCTTGGACAGAATAATGCATCTCTTACTGGGGGAGAGGACGGAGAAGCCAGTAGCCAGCCTGCAGTGTGGGGTGTGTGCACAGGAAAAGCGTGCTTTGGAATAACCTCCCAACACAGACATGAGTAACACATTGCCATTTATGGCTGTGCTTTCTCATCCAAGCCTGATGCAAGACCTTGCAAGAGAGAGAAAGGGGCAGACAGAGAGGAGAGGGAGGGAAAACAGTCAGAAGAAAAGGGTGAAAAAGAAGGGGCTTCTTCTCTGTGGAGTTTGGTTGAGCAGACAGGCAGTGCACAGGCTGTCTCCTGTGACCCCAGTCATGCTACTCAGCCTCATTTGTGCATCTAGGAAAGCAGCTGCTACAACATAAAACTGCCTTGCTCCCCCATGAAATAATCCTGGCCGACGAGGGTTTGAGGGGACAGCAAAAGACATGCTTTTGCATGGAGGAAGCCCCCTCCAGGCCCAGCAATCCAGCTCAGGGCTGGCTGCAATTCAGCACATGAAGGCAACCCTACCCCATTACTAGCTCAATGCCGCAGAGAATTCCAGTCCAGTACACCAAGAAACAGCTGCAGAAGCAAATGGGTAGCTGCTTTGGGCAGGGAACCCAACTCAAGCTATGGGCCAATATTCTTCCATTCCAGCCCACAGGAGGCATCAAATTCTGCCTTGCCCAGTCTAATTGTGCACAGCTAGGCAAAAACATGCAAGTATCCATCAGCTGGATGAAAAGGCTGGGAAGGATGATGGAGAGGTCATGACATAGGAGTTTCTAAGGGGCGAGGTTAAAGGACAGAACTAGTGGGGGTAGGCCCTTGCAGGCTGGACCTGCTTCACGTCCTGCCTTGTGAGTGTCTATGCCCCAGATCTCACCTGGAGAGACCCTCCATGAGTTCAGCCAAGCCTTCCCTCGCTGGGGCAGCAAGGCCTAGTTGTGAGCTAGGGATAGGGTTGCCAGGTGTCCGGTGTAATTACTGTAATAAGGTAATACAGAATCAGTTTTATGCTGGCTTGGTGAATATAAATACAGTAATTACTCGTTTAACATGTGCCCGCTTAACACGTTTTCGCGATAGCACGATTCTTTTTTAGGGAACGTTTTTTGAAAAACACAACCGTCCCCGAAATAACACGAAAAAAAAATCAAGTGGCAGACTACTTCGTGCGGCAGTATAAATTGTGAAAACAGGCCAGTGGTAATACAGTAGACTTCTGATAATCCAGCGTACCAGGAGGTACTATAAGGTGGCTGTGACGGGTCTGCCAGGACCTGCACTGCATCTGGAGGGGGGGGGTCGGCGGGGAAAGGCGTGGCAAGTGGCGAACCCTCCACCGCTTTGCAGGGAGGCGGGGGAAGCCCTGCGCAGCTACCGGCGACAGGCCAGCTGGGGAAACCCAGCCACCTCCCTGCAAGCGGCGGAGGAGAGGGGGCGAGGCTTCTCCCGCCTCCCTGCAAAGTGGCGGAGGGTTCGCTGCGCCGTTCCCTGCTGACCCTCCCCCCCTTTGCTGGACGCAGTGTGGGTCCCAGCAGACCCGTCACAGGGGCATACTCCCAACCCAATCCCCTTCCTCTCTGCTCCCCTTCCCTTCCCCAGAGCCAAATACCTCCCCCCTCCCTGCTGTAACCCAGTCCCCTTTCTCCCCCAACCTTATGTCCAGGTCCCAAGGGAGCTGCCTGTGCTCAGCGGCTGGCTGCTAGCAAGTGCAGGCTGGAGCCACAAGCGCATATGCGGCTCACAGCAGCTCGGCTGAGAGAGCGGCTGACCGGAGCACTTCTGGGTTCCAGTTGATGCCAGACAACTGGATGCCGGACAATTGGAGTTTTACTGTACAGTACTTCATCTAATGTTGACGTTGACGACTCAGCACCAACAGAAAATTGACTTCGACACCACCACTTGAAACGCAACCCCCACCTTTTCCATTATTTTCAATGGGAAAATTGACCCCGCATAACACATTTTCACTTAGCAGGTCATTTTCTGAAACGTATCTACCGTGTTAAATGAGGAATTACTGTACTCGAATAACCACCAGCTTTGAGCGCTGGCCATCCCATTTCTTGCAGTGCACCCTAACTCAGCGACTTCAGCTGACTCACTTGGGACCCCACATATCACCCCCACTCGAAAGCAAATCACCCTGTGATTGGTTGGCCTCACCCAGCTCACAGTTGCCTGCAGAATGTGCCAGATGGCTGCTAGAGTACAATAAAACATTCCTAGGAAGAGTCCAACTGCCTGGATAAATTGTTGTCCCTTTGGACTCCCCAATCCTCCCAACCCTCAATAGCCTCCGTTCTAAGGATGTTAAGGACTAGTTGAGTCAACTAGTCGATTCCCCCCTTGCTGCCTCTATCAGATAGAGGCAGCAAGGGGGGGGGGGAAAGAGGGGGTACTTCAAAGCGTCAGGGTCACACGGAGCCTGTACCCGGGCTCAGTGCAGCGCTGCCATTTTCAAACGCCACTTTGGCGTTTCAAAGCAGCGCTGCACAGCTGATCCCTGGATGTGTGGCACTGCCCCTCTGAAACGCCAAGACGGCATTTCAAAGGGGCAGCGCCGCGTGGAGCCCAGGGTCAGCTGGGGAGTCCCCGGGTTCTGGGGAAATGCCACACGGAACCCACAGCCAGCGGGGACTCTTGTACATTTCAAAGGACGAATGCAGAAGTTCCTATCAACCAGTTGAGTAGTCGATGGAAATTCCATCAACTACTCGACTAGTCAATTAACCGACATTTAACATCCTTACTCTGTACCTCTCAAGGCCTCAACTGCATTAGCACATTCCCTATTGCTGGTGGCAGTGCTAGTGTACAAGCTGCTGGCATTTTAACCCCAGGTTACGCAGACCTGCTCTGGGCAGGGTGGGTAAACTCCAGCATCTGGTCTGTCCATCCCTCTCCCCCTTGCGATAGTGCAGGTGGAGCAGCCCCAGCACCAGAGCAATGGGGTGGAGCCAAGAAGAAAATATTCATCGAGATAAAGCCGGAGACTGGCTTTAGCTAATCTGCTTTGTAAATCACTGAAGCCACTGACCCCTCCCTCCCTCCCCAGCGCTCAGCTGGCGGCACCAGCTATCGGCCACTCTCCACGGTGCCCTGTGCCCATGACACATTTCCCAATCTTCCAGGCTCGCCCCCCCTCCCCCCCCACCTGCCAGTTACTGCCATTGAGCAGATGCAGCCCGTCAGTCAAGGCCTTGTGCTCACAGCAGAGGTGCCTCCCGACAAGCCGAAGGGGCAGGTCCAGCCCGGGGAGACTCACAGCTTGGCACAGAAGGCACTTCTTAAGCTTGTCCCATTTTCTACCACCAAACGCTCTGCATACGCTGCTCTCCCAGGGCAAACCGGGGACCCAGGGGAACACTGCTCTCAGGAACTAGTCACAAGCCCTGTCGGCTGCCCCTGGGACTCGCACACCATCCCAGGTGGGGAATTATCACCAAGGCAGCACCAAGCCCAGGCAGCTCCTTTACAGTCAGGTGTCTGGCTGTGCGAATCTCAGTTATTTATTCCCCACCCTGCCCGAGGTCTGAGCTCCCTTGTGAAATGTGACAGAAGGGCCATGTTACAGTCAGACTCCCATGTCTCCTTGATATGTCACATGCCCCATCAGCACCAAGCCCCGGCTACATTCACCCTCAATTTGCTAAGTCAGTGTAGTCACAGGTTGGCCAGCCAGCACCAGCAGGTCTCAGCCTTAGGGTTGAGAACTCCAGGAAGTTGCAAGTGGCTATAGCGTACAAAACAGTAACAGCTCTAGAGTCAGATTTGGGGGAAGACAGGGACACGAGGAAAACACACACAAAGGGGAGATAACATTCACTTCCTGTTCATGGCCCAAATTTCTGATTTGGAATCCTAAAGGAAAAGATGGAATGTGGTTTCCATTAGCAGCCCAAACCAAGACAGGCAGAATCAGGAGCATGGGATGAAAAGGCAGATACCATCATATTCCTGCAGCAACACCAGATGAACCCAAATCCACCCACAAAGAGCACCAGTAGCTACTTAAAGCCTCTCTCGAGAGTCATAAAAAAAGGTGAGATCTCATCCCTGAGGCACTATGGAAGGGAGAGGCATGGCAAGTTCTGATACTTCCGGGAGGAATTGGTACTTCCTGGTGCAGAGGAGGCTGCTGGGTCTATCCTGGTCTGTAGCAGGACAATCCTATTTTTAGACATACCAGAGATCAGAGGCACACAGAGCCTTTGGAAGAGTGCTTTGCAATATTTCATGCGAATCCAAAGAAAATAAAAATGGCAATGCATTGTGGGTCAGAGCGTACACATAGCAATAAAGATGCTGGCACGATGCACACCAGAGGATAAAATATGCCTTGCAAAACCACACTATGCAGGCAAAGGGAGGCGGGCAGTCTCTTTGATGTTTTGGTTATCTTACTGGGAGCGTCTGGCCCAGTGCATTTTGTGCCTCAGCTGGTACATTTTTATGATAATTTTGCAAAGCTGCTGCAACTTGGGTCCCAATCCTGCAGGCTGAACAAATGGGCACCACACAGAGCACAGATCAGCAGGACAGAGCTTAAACACAGCAACTGCTGAAGTCCCCAGCACTGAAACTGCTCCCTCCTCACCCTGTCTCTCCACCCCTCTCCCTTTGCCCTGTTCAGATCCTGGTCTTAGCTTTCCTAGTGGCGATCCACAAGAACCTCCCCAAGCCCAGCTGATGTCAGGGGTAATCATCACTGCTCCCTGGGCACCCACACAGCAGGGCCATCAGAGCAGCTGGGTTAATATCCACTCCGAGTCATCAATCAGGGCCTTGTCCACTGGCAAAGCGATATCCCAGGTGGGAGGCCAGCTGGCTTAGCTGGGTAAGTGTCGGTTTATCCAGAGAAGGCCAGCACCGTCTTAGCAGTTCACCTTCCATGTGGCCTGACCTCTCACAGCCTGGGCTGCCTGCAAGAAGCCAAGGCTGCTCACACTCTGTGCTCTTGGTGCCATGTTTGCTCTGGTTGCTTCAGCCGACAGGCAGTTTCTAGTGCAAGGCAGTGGTGCTTCGACATAGCGCTTTACACTCTACAAGACAGGGCGCTTGAGCCAAAACCCATTGAAGTCACTGGAAAAAGATTCCCACTGACTTCAGTGGCCTGTGGATTAGAAACCAGGTGGGCTGAAGAGATCACTCACCCCATCTTCAGGCAGAGGTACCCAGGAAAGGAACAGACTTAGGCTATGTCTACACTCGCAGCTTCTTCCATGAGAAATATGCAAATGAGGCTAAGCGTGGAATATCGCCGAGCCTCATTTGCGTACCTAATGAGCCACCATTTTTGCAGAAGAGGCTCTTGCACCAGAGGGAGCTGTCTACACTGCCCCTTCTTGCGCAAGAAAAACCCTCTTGCACAATGCTGTTATTCCTGAAAATAATCGGCGTAGAGGCATTGCGCAAGAGGGTTTTTCTTGCGCAAGAAGGGGCAGCGTAGACAGCTCCTTCTGATGCAAGAGCCTCTTCTGCAAAAATGGCGGCTCATTAGGTACGCAAATGAGGCTCGGCGATATTCCACACTTAGCCTCATTTGCATATTTCTCGCGCAAGAAGCCGCGAGTGTAGACATAGCCTCAGAGACCATCTACCTTCCCTAGATCTGGACCCACGGGAGACCTCTGTCTTGCAACTGCCTGCTATCCTGAGACTTTCCAACATCCTCTCTGCTGCTTCATGGAAAACTCTTCAAGAGACTGTTCCGCCAGGATCGGTGTCTTGTCTCCCTGACTCACACCCCTTCCCTATTTTGGTATTTTGTCACCAGGGCCACTCACATGGGAAAATTGCGAAGGGCGTTTTCTCCGGGCTGACCAGATCTTTGTAATGTTTCTCTCGCCTTGCACAATGGCCCTGAGGCTTTCCTTAGACAGATTGCGCGGGGGGGGGGGGGGCAGTATTCCCTAGTGGCTAAAGCATTAGATGATGCATGATATAAACTCATCTTGTGTTAATCACACTGACAGCATGACTGGGGGCAGTTATCAGAGAGCAGACGATCACAGGCCAATCAAAATAAAGTACTAGTCTTTGGCATGAGCTATTTTATCAAAGGAAGGGGGAAGAAGTCAGGACTCCTGGGTTCTCTTCCCCAATTCTGCCACTTGCTTGCACTTGCTTGGTGAGTTTGGACAAGTCGCGTCACCTCATCTGTGAAAGGAGTATGAACCTTTACCCATTTCCTAGGGTGGCTGCAAAAAGGAATATGCTCATTACATGCTTTGAGATCCTTCCGCAAAAGGTGCTGGGAAATGCTGAGCTTTTTATTCACCGAGGCCAAATCCTGCAAGGTACTGAGTGCTGCACATTGCCACTGACCTCAGTAGGCGTCGAGGGTATTAAGCACCTCACAGGATGGGCAGTTTGTCGGAATCCCCTTTAGAACAGTTTGCTCCCCCATCTCCTATATGCCCCACCTGTCAGGATCCTGCCAGCAAAGTGGACTGTGGCAGCTAATACGATAAAACCACTTGGAGCAGTTCTCTGCCCAGCTGGCAAGGAACTGATCCCTTTTGTTCACTCAGTGTGGGCCTCAGCAGCTCTGGTTAGGACCTGTCCAGGGAAACTGGGCCAGAGCCTGGATGTTTTCACACCCACAGCTGGAAGCACCCGTAGAAGGCAACAGCAGAGTGTGCATGTGTGAAACAGACACTGAGCTCACTTTCAAAACAACATACAGATAAACTCCTCTGTAATAAACTTCAAGCCAGCAGGAGAGGGAGATTCTCATGTGCAAATGGGGTCTCGTAGCCAGGGCACTGGACTAGATGTCAGGGGTTCTGCTTTCTGCTCCCAGATCTGTTTCTGAGCTAGTGGCTGCACCTCCTACCCATCTGCCTGCAAGATAGGAATACCTCTCCTGCCTTCTTCCCAAAGCACTCAGATCTACAGGTGGAAAACACCCTGTAAAGCCCTGATGGCTTTTGAATGTTTGTTCCTTTCTGCCAGTGCTAACTGAGATGGTGTCTGCTCCGTAAGGAGCGCTTGGGTGAAGAGGAAGAGTGAGGTCTTGCCTCATCTAGGGTGTGTCTACACTGCAGGGCTTAACTCGAAATAAGCTACACAAATTGAGCTACGTCAGTTGCGTAGCTTATTTCAGAATAGGGAGCATCTACACAGCACTTATTTCGTAATGGAGCATTCTTCCTCCAACTTCCCTTACTCCTCGTACAACGAGGTTTGCAGGAGTCGGAGTAAGAAGTCCTCCAGCTGGACAGTATTTTGACACTATTTCGAAATAACTGCCTGTTGTGTAGACGTGGACTAAGTTATTCTGGAACAGCGCTAGTTATTCCGAAATATTGTTGCAGTGTAGACATACTCCTAGCCTTTGCTAGGAGGCATCTCCCTTCTTGTCTGATCGATTTCAGTTATTGGCCAGGTGCTAGATCTCCCAGGTCAAGGTTTTGCAGCATGACAACCAGCTGGGAAGCTTGAACTGCTTCTGAACCTGCCGGTAAGGCACTTAGACACAAGCTCCTCTGGCCACCTGGCCCTGCAATGACACACCCGTCAGCCAGGGCCAGCAAGAGCAGAGGTTGGACAGTAGGTACTGTATATTCACCCTCTACCCTGTAGCAGAGGGGTCACTGCATTCCATCCTACTAGTCTACATAGATTAAAACAAGTTTTATAAGCCAGGTAGTCTCGGAGGATGGGATTTCTTTATCATACTGTCCCATGGTATCAAGGCACTTTACAGACATTAGCAAAGCTTCACACCACCCCGTGAGGTCTCTCCAAAGGGGGAACCCAGCACAGAATGCCTGAGGCACTTCCACAAGTTCACACAGTAAGCAGCAGAGGCCGGCACAGAACCCAGGAGTCCTGGTGCCCAGTTCATAGTTCTAGCCTGGAGACCGCACATCATCTCAGTCCACTGCAGAGTAACAGACTTGGAAGAGTGAGAAAGTGGGTGAGGTAATCTCTTTTATCGGACCAGCTTCTTCCAGTAAAAGATATACAACTGCACCCACATTGTGTCTCCGTTATTCTGAGACAACATGGCTACCCCATCACCACATCTGACAGCAGCTGTCTGGTAGAGCTGAGGAAGAGGAGCAGAGCAAGTTAGAGGCACTGCTGGCCGGCAGTGCTAAGGGAAAGCTTGCATGCCATAAGCATATGCTAGGGGAAAAAAAAAACATTGGAGACAGCAGAATTCATGACCCAGCGACTCAGCGTGAAAGAACACACCAGTGCTGCTTGCTCAGAAGATATGTTTCTCCCTCAACATTCTGGTTGATTGATTAAAGGCTGCATTGAAATTGAACCACTCCAAGGCAAGACTGGAGAAAGAAACCGACACGAGCACTGCAGAACACCCCACCCCTACTCTGCCGTGCTGATTCACTTATAATGTTCTCAGCCTGCATACAAACCCCTGCCATTGCTATGGAACAGGCAGTCCAGACAACGTCTGGGAATCTTGTGTGCTGAGTCATTTGCAGTTTTCCAGACTGGACCCATTGGATAGGGCACATTTCTACCAGCGCCAGAAGTTGTCCATAAGACTCCTGCTGCCCCAGCAAACAGAGTGTCGGATATGAATCTAGACCCTTCCCTTGCTGAAACAGCTCCACACTCCAGAGTCTAACTTCAGAGCTGCCCAGATAGCACCAGCTTAGCTCACCTCCATTCTACCTCTCTAATCCCCCTCCCCATGGCTGGGGCACCTTTTGTGTCTACTAAAAGCCTTTGGGCTACACAAAACTTACTGGGGCAACACTGAGCAGTCATGTGCCCAAACACCTTGGCAGTTGTTACAGCAACTCCCATACAACACACGAGGGAGCGCTGTCTTCCCCCTCACTTGCACCTCGTCTCTCAGCCCTCCTCTCTAGGGGTACAGTGAGGCTAGCAGCTGGGGGACAGTGAGAGCTCTCAGGCCCCAGACAGTCTGCTGAGGGAAGAATCAGCATGAAGCCAGTCACTGGCAGTCACACCCACCC
Organism: Pelochelys cantorii; assembly: GCA_032595735.1. Lineage (NCBI taxonomy): Eukaryota > Metazoa > Chordata > Testudines > Trionychidae > Pelochelys > Pelochelys cantorii. Next base: position 21,251,071 of record CM064344.1, read on the forward strand.
CAAACTTGGGGTAGGCAGCATGTTATCAAAATTCATCTGAGAAAGGGGGCATAGGGAGAGCTAATACCTTCCCCTAAGACAGAGACCCTTTTTTACAATAAACAGAGAAAGATGCCTCTGTCTCTCGGTGAGCCGCTGCCAAGATGTACAGAGACGGTGCATTAGCTGTTTTGATCAAGTCCAAATCACGCCTTCCCAACCCACAGACAGACACACACGCTTCCCCCCTCCCTTCGGTTTAGCACATTTTCCCTGGCACTACTGTCCTGAATCAGATTGTTTAGCTAGCACCCTTGATGTAAAACAAAACAAACTGGCCCGCTCAGAGCCTCTGAATCCTAGGACAAGCTAGATCTCTCCCACCCCACCCCCACCCCCACCTTCAAACCCGCACTCCGGCACAGAAAAATGTGCCCCACTCATCTGCCATCCCTGTCCACAGGTGGAGAGGCTGTTTGGAGCAGGACCTCAACGAATGCATTCTTCCCAGGGGAAAAAGGAGCATGTTGCGTGGCAGAAAGGGGCTATTTTAACTTACATTGGGATCCTGTGGGAGAGGCCAGAGGGTGATGGAGGGAAGGAGGCCCAGCTCAGGAGTGTTTGGGAATTTGCTGGCCACAGAACTGGGCTTTGCTCTTGAGGGTAGTGGGGGCTGGTCTGGGGTGAGTTCCCAGTGGCCCAGGGCACTCTCCCCGAACCCCATTTTGTCAAAGGAAGTGCTGCTGGGAATCTATGCCCTGGTTAAGTGCCCAGTGGAGTCAGTGGCCCAGCTGTGCTCCTCTAGCAGATCAGTCATCAAGGTGGGTTCTTCTGGGAAGCCAAGTGTACCAGCCTTCAAGCAACACAGCAAGCTGCCCACCTACCCCCAGGCCTGCAGCATGTCACTTAACAGCCACCTCCCTAAATCACTTCAGGATCCAGCCCTCCATTGCTTTCTGCCTGCTTCATGGCCCATCTTATGCTCTCCTTCCCCTCCCCATCAGCCTGCTCTATGCCTTCCCATGAGCTCAACCCAGGCGGGGCAGGAGCCTTCGCTCCATTCCTGACTCTCCACCTCTCCACTGCAGATGCATCTTTTCCCCTGCAGGCCTCTCCCTAGAGCACACCGAAGGACAGTTTGCATGAGACATCTCTGGTTTATACATCACCATACCCCAGTCCAGTGGTTCTCATATTGTGGCCTGTGGACCAAAATTTGTAAGGGTCCACTAATGAAGACAGGTTGAGAACCACAGCCTTAGTCCACCCACATATACCCCATGCTTTATAGTGTCTCTTATACCTGACACATACACCCCCCTTCTTTCTAAGGAAACAGCTGACACCCTGTGGACTCCTATCCTTCAACAATATAAGGTGCTGAAGAGATTAGGCAAGTTTTGAAAAACACACACTTATTTTAAGATGGGGCCAAAATGTGACTGCCAGCAAGCTAGTGGAGACTAGACAACTGAGCAAGGAGATCAGCTGGGTGAGACCTCCAGTGTGGATCATCTCATTTGCCCGACCCTCTCGGGGTCAATAAAGGTCTGCAGACTGTAATCGCTCTTCTTGTGAGTAAAGCTGGCAGGTTCCTCTTGTCACTCAATGTGGAAAACTCCTGGCTAGCTTCCCCGCCTGCTGCCTGACCCCAGCCAGCTTCTGGAGTGAACTCTGAGCAAGACGGGGGATGATGCAAGCCAAGGTGCATGGTAACAATCACCGACCCAGTTACTGGTGTGAGCCTGAGCATCCAACCCCAACACAGCTGTGTTTGTTCAAAGGATCCCAATGGCTTTGCTTAGTGAAGGTCCGATATAGGAATTGTGGAGGTTAGGATGTGTATATATATTATATGCACAAGAGAGCGATCCAGGCTCCAGAAACGCTACATGAGAGAGAACAAGGAGCCCTCCAAAACAAGAGTGGCCATGCTACCACAGCACTAAGCCTAGAAGGAAGCCAAGGATGCTGATGGGAACCATCTATAAAGTCAGCAGTTTCAACAGGATGCTCCCAGTTTCTAGCCAGAAAAGCTGGGACACATACTGGACCCTGCAGCTGGCTGAGGAGTGAGGAGAAAACCTAGAGAACGTGGTTAAAATATAGGCCTGCATTCATGTGCCCATGTTATTGTACCTGCTTTAGTCTTCTTTTCATACTAATAGGTGTGGCTCATTATCTAGAGCCGTGGTGTCCAACACACTAGCCACTAGCCGCATGTGCCTATTTGGCCAGTTGAGTGTGGCTAGTTCGAGTGGCTACTCCTTCAGAACTGGTTGGACACCACAGATCTAGATTTCCATTCATAGAGCTCAAAGCACATTACAATGCGTTTTCCCCACCTATAAAATGAGGTTATTAAGGAACAGAGTGATTTGGCCAAGGTCACACAGTGAGCCAAAAATTGTAAATTCTCCATGGCAGGGCTGGCTCTCTATCATGGCCAGGGCATTTTAAAAGCAAAACTGACAACAACATAACCAGGCACATCTGGCTCCCAGACCAGTGCTCTAGCCACATCCTGTCTGGAGTGTAGGTTTTAAATAGACATCCCTCCCTGCCTCCACACACACACTTTTTTTAAAGGCACCCCAGGGTAGCTTTAAAAAAAAAACCCACCAGGCACACACACCCTGGGAGAAAGCTTTTGGTAACTGTAATTCATCAGTCTAGAGACACTTCCCGTTTAAAAGAGAGAGTGAAAAGGCATCAGGCCAGTTTACCATCAGCTGGCCCCCTAAGCTATGTCTACACTCGCGGCTTCTTGTGTGAGAAATATGCAAATGAGGCTAAGTGTGGAATATCGCCATGCCTCATTTGCATACCTAATGAGCCACTATTTTTGCAGAAGAGGCGCTTGTGCCAGAAGGAGCTGTTTACACTGCCTCTTCTTGCTCAAGAAAAACCCTCTTGCACAATGCCCTTACGCCTATTTTCAGGAATAACGGCATTGCGCAAGAGGGATTTTCTTGCACAAAAAAGGACAGTGTAGACAGCTCCTTCTGGCGCAAGCGCCTCTTCTGCAAAAATAGTGGCTCATTAGGCATGCAAATGAGGCATGGCAATATTCCACACAGCCTCATTTGCATATTTCTCACACAAGAAGCCGTGAGTGTAGACATAGCCCTGGGGTCCTTGCTGGGCAGGGGGAGTGGTAGCAATGAAGCATGAACTTTCCACACTTTTGGATCAATCAAGATCAGGTGTAATGGATTTATTTTTGCTACATGCCACAGAGCATCTGTGGGCATGACTGCTGCACACACTGCAGCTACCCAAGGCACTTTTCAGGACTACTGGACACTGAGCTGGGACTTTGGGAGTTGTCTCATACTGAGACTGCAGGGCCATACATTCATTTCTCTCCTTGGCATGGAGGAGGGGGGACACTGGACTCATCCTCACAAGGACCCATCCCCATTATACTCGGAGCTGTAAGATGACATCTAGACAGAGGGTGAAAAAAAAAAGAGACTGGGGACCCCCCCATGCCCGTTTTTCTTATCAGGATTACTGAGGTCAAAGGCAAAGAGGGAGCAGGAAGGAGCCTCACAAAACAGATATATACAGACTGAGGTCAGCTGAAGTGAAGATGAATCTGGCTGGCATTAAATTCTCAAAATTTATTTTTTTAAAGCAATACAGGGGGAAGAGGAGGAGTTAACATTCTAAAGCAAAATGTCAGTGGAGCAACCGAAGTAGCATTTTTTCTCACACTCTCAGAAGCAACAAGCTTGTCTCCTGTCACAAGGCATTAGCTCAGATGAGGTGGGAAGCAGAGAGATTAAACAGGCCTGAGGTTGGGAGCTGGGGGAGGCGGCAGAATGGCCACAGAGAGAAGCGAAGAGGTCTGGCTGAGCTTGCGTGCGATGCCCGCGCAGCAGGAACTGCAGTCCGGGCACGCAGCAGGGCCTGGGGATGCGTGGTCTGACAGCGGCTTTTGACAAACACGAGGGTGCCACACACACGCACAACACAACCTCCAGGCGGGGAGCCCCTCCGTCCCTCCCGCACACACTCCCGCAGGCAGGGGCTGGCACGTGTGTACACTGGGGGTTGCTGGGAGCCGTGAAGCCAAATCGGCCCCTGGGCAGAATGGAAACCACTCCCGCCAAGGGGTGCGGCAGCGCCCCCACCCCACCCGCACCGGGAGCCAAACCAAGTCCCCAAAGTGGCGCAAGGCGGAGGAGCCTCCCTCCCTCCCGCCAGTACCTTGCTCTCGTCCTCCTCCTCCTCCTCCTCGTCCTCCTGCCGCTCCCCGGCAGCCCGGCTGGGCACGGTCACCTCCGCAGCGGGACTCTGCGTTTCGGCTGCTGCAGTCCTTGCCGCCGCCTCCTCGGGCTGCTGCTCTTCACGCTCCTCGGCTCCCTTCGCCTTCCCCTCGCCAGCCCCGATCTCCTCCACCGGGACCCTGCTCCCCTCCTTCCCCCCGCTCGGGGCCCCCTCTGCGGCCAGCCCCTCGCCAGCCTTCTCCGCTCCCTCCCGCTCCGCTGCCCGCTCGGCCGCCTCCGTGGCCCCTTCCCCCGGGGCTGCCTCGGCAGCTTTGTCCCCTCCAGGCGCTCTCAGCCTCACAAAGAGCGACGCCAGGATCACGGCCAGGACGGTGAAGAGCAGCGGCACCGCCAGGTACAGATCCACAGCCACATCCATCCCGGGATGCCCAACAGACCGAGCCGCAGCTGCCTAGGGCCTGGCCCCTTCGCCTCCCCCGCCGGCTGCCGGGGCGCCCCTGACCTGCTCCGGTTAGCCCGCCCGCCCCAGCTGCTAGCGAGATCCCTGCTCAGCCAGAGCCGGAGCCGGGGCGGGGTTCGCAGCAGGCACCGCACGCAGCGTCAGCTCCCAGGGCCCTGCCCACAGCGGCCGCGCAGCAAGGCCAAGCTGCGAGGTTTTCTCTGCCCCCGCAGGGTATCCTCTGCCCGCGGCCCCCAGCATTGAAAGCCGGGTCTCCGCTCCCCTAGGACAGGGTTTGTTGGGAATAACGCGCACATGCAGCTCCGCTCGATGCTGGCTGCGTCCAAAAGGGTCTTTCCAGAAAGTTCTGGGAACTCATCAAGTTATTAATTTAAATGGGCCTTGTTTAGCCGGTAGTAGTGTTTGGGCAGCGCCTTTGTTCTTGTCTGCAGAGCACCTAGCACTCACACACTCCCTCTAAATCCAGGGGAGCTGTGTTAGGCATCTGTAGGATGTAAAGAAGTAGTGGCCTACTGAGGCTTATTGGGTAGTCGAATTGACTACTCACACCCCCTTTAAAAGCTGGTTCCCCCCAGCACCATCTCCATGGTACTACGCCCTCCCCCCCCTGTGCACAGGAGGTTTCAAATACCCCCTGGGACCCCTGTGCACAGGGGCTGCTGTAGGCTGGGCAGGCAGCCCAGCTCAGTTCTGGCTTGCACTGTGTGCGGGGGCCAAACCCCGCTGCAGCTCTGCAATTTAAAATGCAGTAGGAGCCAGGCTGCCTATTTACTAATCGAGTAGTCAATAAAAATTCTATCCACTACTCTATTAGTTAAATACCTGCATTTTAACTTCCCTAGCCTGAGGGCGGGGGGGAGTGGCATGGTGAGTCTATAGTGAATCATTTACACGGTATTCTCCCTTTGCTCAGTAATGGGAGGGCTGGTTTTGGTGCTCTTGGGAAAGACTACACCAGAGCTTCAGAATGCCTCCACTTCCTCCCTTCCTGCTGGGAAGTGACAGCAAGCCCTTGTGTGTGGATGGGCCAGGCTGTCTTTTGCATGGATAAAAAGGAGCAGCAGGGAAAATCAAATGCTTGTATTGCTCCCATCTGTCACATGAGGATTAGTTATACTGTGGAATGGTCACAGGATATGATGAAACATGGCTTGGGACATTTTGGATGATTTGTCAAGTCTTTTGAATCTGTGACCTCCAGGATTCCCCGCTGTGGAAAGCTCAGTTAAGGTTTGCAAATCATTTTGAAAACATAAGGTGCTATAGGAGTGCTAATGATTGTGGCCACAGTGGAGCCCGCTAGGGGAGCAGACATGGGCATGTGGCTCCCAAGTCTACCCCAGCAAACATTCCCTGGTTGCATATGTGAGTGGGCAGTTCATTGATTAACTGTAAAATAGTCCTTCCTTTTTTGCTATCCCAATTAAATCCCAAGGGAGGGGGAAATGGACTGGAACTCATTCTGGCTGTTCTAGGTAATCCTATCAAGCAGATCATTAGCCTATGGATAATTGTATTCTTAGTAACAAACTAACACAACACTTAATCTTCTTCTCTGTGAAGCTTTAGGTTTCATGGGAGACTATCATAGCAGCACTACAGCTCAACCCAAACAATAATGAATGGTTTACAGCTGCTGCATGGGTTTTGCAGATTCAGTGTGGCATCTCAGCCTTCCAAACACATCTTTTATTACCTCTCCTCTCTGCTCCTGAGGCTGGTAATGTTATGGGCATCAGAAATTTTGACTCATTAAATAGAAGCAATGAAAACAAAAGCATTGTGTATGCCAGGGAACAAATCCTCCATCGTCTTAGTTGTCCTTATGTAGTAGTGCTGGTGGAGGCTAATCAGGCTGTCTCTCCTTATGTCTTCTCAGCTGGGCCATGTCCGGCTGAAAGCCTGGCATCTGTGATGCAAATACCCCATTCTTTGGCTCTGGCTATTTATTCCTAGGCAGAGGTCATGCCTCAGTTAGCACCTTGCATCCCAGGATCTCAGTCACTACAAATGAGCTGAGCCTCACAATCCCCCTGTGAGCCAGGCATGTAACAGTGATTCTATTTTAGAGAAGTGTAAACTGAGGCAAAGCATGCCCTAAGTAGTTCAGTAGCAGCCTCTGATGTAAGAGCCTCGATTTCCAGGTGCCCATCTGTAAAAGGAACCTAATTTTCAGGGATGTTGTACACTTACAACTCCAGCTAACCTCACTGGGATCTGCATCTCTGAACACCCACCCGGAGGTCTTGGAAGTTTGGCATCCAGTAATAGTGGGACATCTTCAAAAATGTCACCTTATGCCATTTGCCCAAGCTCACCCAGTAAAAAGACAGTGGTAGAGCAACAGAGCTTAGCTCTCCTAAGTCCAGTCTCTGGCTTTAACCACTAAACCAGTGGTTCTCAAACTTTTTGGCTTAAAGCAAACCTTTCCGCAGACCACCAGTTGCTAAGGGAAACTCAGCGTTAATTACATAATTATGCCCAAGCCATTTTTCGAGTGCTAAGAAGAAAGGCCTAATTTAAATTATTAAACAGATTAAGTGTTTTAACCTTCTCATGTTAGTTTATCAAACTTCATTTTAAATAAAGGAAAATATTAATTTATGTCCAACACAAAAGGTTACAATGTTTTCTTTATTTATGGCTGGGGTGGGGAACCTTTTTTGGGTTGGGGGCCACTGACCCACAGAAAAATCAGATGAGGACCACACAAGTGAGAAGCAAAAAAACTCCTCCAAAACCCCCCAACTCTCACTGATGTGGCCCCCAGCTGAGACACTTCACTCCCCTGATGCTCCAGCCTCATGGGGCAAAGGGAAGGGACAGGGAGGACTGAGGTTCAGGGCTTCCCAAGGCCAGATTTACTTTTCTGGGGCTCCATACTTAGTGGATTTTGTGGACCCCCTTAGGCTCTAGGGTGGGGACAGAAATGAGGGGTTCAGTGTGCAGGACAGGGCTGCCAGTGAGTGGGATAGGGATGGGGCTGCGGGATATGGGCAGGAGGTGGGGTGCTGGAGGGGGTATGGGTGCAAGGTCTGGGTGGGAGGTACAGTGAGAATTAGGCTGGGAATAGGGTGTCTGGCTGGGGCGGGGGGGGGGGGGAGAGCAGAAGCAAGGGAGGATGCAGTGTGTGGCCAGGAGGGAGGGTGTAGGAGCAACAGTGGATGCAGGAGCAGGGTGGGGGTAGGTGTCTGGCCAGAGGAGAGGGTATAAGAGCAAGGTGGGGGTGTGAGGGTCTTAGCAGGAGGAGGGGAGAGAATGAGGGGGATTGGGGTGTGGGAGTCTGGGCATGAGGGGGGGACACTTACCTGGCTTCATGCTCCGTTGCAGCAGGGAAAGCCTACAGACAGCATGTCACTGTGCTGCCATTCCCCCAGCAAGGCGGGGAGGGGGAGGGAGCTCAGTTCCCTCCTGGCCACCACCTAGCTCCTGGGCTCCCCCTCCCATGACTTTCCAGTTCATTTACCCTGCCAGAGATGATGGCTGCCAGCATCCCCCCACTGCAGGGATCTCAGGGATGCTTCACAGGTTACAAGACAGCCAGGGACTGTGGAGCATACAGGGATCTCCCACCTAGTGCAGAGAAATAGCTGGCCCTGGGGTGGGGTAGGGGAGTTGTTTAGGCAGGAATCCCCTGCTCAGTGCTGAGACAGCCACCTCTGGAGTGGAGCTGTCTAAAAGCACCACTGCACAGTCATTCAGTGGGTCTCAGGAAGAACTGTCGCTTGACATGGACCTCAGTTCCCTGATATGATGCTAAAGGGGTTGATGTTCTGTCCCCAGCTCGGGGGGTGGGGGGGAGTCTAGTTTGTTAGAGCAAGGGGGGATTTCAGAGCAATGGACTGACCTGGGCATCCTTGTCCTCCCTAGGAGCAGACCAGGCGTCACCCCTCTCCCCTGCATCCATCCAGGGCTTGTGCTCTGTCTATCTGTGCTCTGCTCCTGGCATGGGTCAAACTGTGGGCAGTCCCCGGGGTCTGCTCCTTGTACAGCCCTGCCTGTGGGAAGGGGGTCACACTTTACCATGTGCCCCCAGCCCTACGGTCTCTGAGCTTGACCCCAGAGACCATACACCCAATTACCCCATTGCTTCCTCACCCTGGCCCCCACTCCTTCCTCTTCCCCCTGCCTCCCCCCCACTGCCTCATTGCCCTCCAATCCGGCTCCACCATTGTCTCCCCCACCCTATTGTTTTCTTAGACCCACCACCTTCATCACCCCAAACCCCCCACACCCCAGATTCCCTCTGCTTGTCGTATGCCAGTGGGGCTGGGGTGTGCGTAGGTGGGGCCTCAATCCTGCAGGGGGAAGGGTGTGTCCTGACTCTGCAAGGAGTCCCTGTGCCACCCAGTGGTGACGGGTGGTGAGCGGCTCTCAGGGGCACCAGAGGTGGATTCAAGTGGGGAGCTGCTTCTGGTGGGGAAGGTCGGGGCTTTCTTCGCAATCTCCCCCCCCCCCCCATGCGCCCTCTCAGCCGGAAGCCGGAGCTGGTGCTCCAAGCCTCGTGGCTGTGTGGGCTCCCTGCTGCATGGGGGAAGAGAGGGGGCTGAGTTTGAGCCACGGACCAACTGGGAGGCAGCTGCAGACCACTAGTGGTCCGTGGACTGCACTTTGAGAATCACTGCACTAGACCTTGCTCTCCCTCTATCTTTCAGGTTCTCTTTGAACTCCTGATTGTCTACCGCCTCTGAATAACAATCTCTGGCAACTATATGCATTTACCCCTCTGCTGAGGATGTCTGGTGGCCCTCCCCCCCACTTTTATTTATTTATTTTTTTGGTCTTTTTTGCACAAATCAGCTAAACCTGCTCCCAATCCAGCCTTCATTTTTGTTCTGGGGAGAGGCAGGCTGGGCAGTCTACCAGACTCTCCATCTCCTGTATCATAAGTTTTGCCACTTTAAACTACCCAGGGAGGCAGATATCTGAGGGTGCACCAGGCCCCTGAAAAGACTAGCTAGCATAAGGCAGCTGCTTCTTACATTGGCCTCCCCTAAGCTCATAGGGAATTGCCTTCCTGGATCACAAAGGAGGGCTGCCAGGGGGAGACGTTCCTGTGTATTTGGAGACCAAGAAGAGGGGGAATTCCAAGCCAGCAACAGAATTAATACCCCTGGCTTTTGTGTGACTGTAGCAGACTAAGGCTTTGTCTACACTTATAGCCGTGACAGCGCTTTACAGCAGCAGCTTGGCCACAACAGGCATGCTGGGAGAGCTCTCCCAGTGCTCCAGGTAAACCACCCTTACGGAAGGGAATAGCAAACTGCCCCGGGGAACGTAGCACTAAGCGTGATGCATTTAATGCTCAGGAACATACGTCACCCAGGGCTCCACTCACTAACATTCCCCACCTTCTTAAAATACTGATTGTGAATGGGCACAGCCCTTTTTCAGAGGGCAGGTCTGTCTTTTGAGAACACTAGGGTATTTGTAAGCCATCTTTGAAGAGCATGCTGCCCTCTACTGGGGGAAGGATGGCTTTACACAATACACTCTGCTGTCAACTAGGGATGTTAAGGACGAGTTGACTATCCCATAACATAAGCGAATGCTTATCGGATAGTCGACTAGTTGCTCCCCACCCCTTGCTGCCTGTATCAGATAGAGGGAGAACCGGGGTGGGGAAACCCAGGCTCCGCGATGTGCTGCCCCTTCAAAGCGCCGCCACGGTGTTTCACGGGGGCAGCGCTGCATGGAGCCCAGGATCAGCTGTACAGCGCTGCCCCTTTGATACGCCGCTGCAGCATTTCAAAGGGGCAGCGCCGCCCTATCGACAGTCCACCAGGGTCATGTCAGTTGCCTCGCTTGCAGATAACAGCGCATGTGGTCCCCTTGAAGCAGATGGATCACTTCAGAGGTGGCCCCTATAGTAGAGAAATGACCTGGGTGTCAATCACAGTCCCTCCCCACAGCAACCCCTCAGAGGTTGAAAATAGTTTGGGTCCAAGCTTATGGATGCAACGGCAGTGGACATGCATCCCCATCCCCACCCCGGGGAAAATATTCATGGCTGAGCAGAAAGAGTTCTAGCATTTGTGTTCTGATGAGGTTAGATAGCAGTCCCAGCTACGTGCTATAATGACATTATCTTCCAATATAGTTGTTTTTTAGCACAGGGTCCTAAACGACAGTTATTTGCTGCACAATTTTAAATAAACTAATATATTGATCCTATCTCCACAGGGAAGGTCAAACTTAGGGGCCCATCATGTTTTCTGTAACAAGCACTGAGAAGAGTTTTAGCCCCATCTATTGTCAGAGAAAAGGCCATAGGTTACATCTGCACAGAGGAGCTTTTGAAATTCCCCTCCTCAGCTGTCACACCAGAGCATCTCCAGTGGCACTAGTGTAGATCAGGTGCTGCTGTTTTAACCACCATATCGTAAGTCTCTGCTCACAGCAAATTCTGCACTGACTTCACCAACTCACTGCATAACTTAGGCAAGACATTCAAGCCACCACCAAATCTGGGTGCCTTCATTTTTGAGATGTCAACCGGAACCCCTAATTCTCTGAGCTACTAAGCACCCATGACTCCTGTTGAGCTCAGCAGGAGTTATGAGAGTCCATCTTTGAAAATCAGGCCCCAGGAATTTCATGTTAAATACCCCAAACTCATAAGGTCTATTGAAAACATTGATCGGATGTGCCTCAGTTTACCCTTGTCCAAAATCTTGTCTACAGGTGCAGCTGTGAGAGATAGGTGGCATCTTGTAAAGCATTACGCAATCCCTGCATGGAAGGGCATATTGTGCATTATATTATTTTAGTAACAGGAATTTGCCCAATCCCACCATGGCAGCCACATTGTATTTAGTGCTCTTTAGGTGGCCCTTGCTAAGCAACTGTGTGGGAACACTGCCATTTTAGCATACTGTTGCGAAGATATTGTGCATGCTGCAATCAAGAGTCACTGTGAAATATCATTGTTTTTAATCTGTTTACTGAGAGGTCTATGACAACCCTCACTTTCCATCAGACCCAGTAAGGAGGATGACATTTGTACCCAGACCTGTGCTCTATCCACATCTGGCCTGGAGTGTGGTTTTTAAATAGAATCTCCCCCTCCACCACACACACTCAAGTGCCTTGAAAATAACCATCGGACATACCCTGGGAGAAAGCTTTTGGTAACTGCAATTCATCAGTCTAGACACTTTGGCTAGGTCTACACAGCCATGTTATTTCACAAGGAGTAAGGGAAGAGTGTTCTTCCTTTGACTTCCTGCTGTGTAGATAGCGCCAAAAGCTGAATTAAGCTATTTCAACTTCAGCTATGCAATTGACGTAGCTGAAGCTGCGTAACTTAATTCGACTGTAGCCCAGCAATGTAGATGTGCCCCCAGGCTGTGTCTACACTGGCGCGATCTCACGCAAAAGCAGCCGCTCTTGCGCAAAAGCTTGCTGCCTGTCTACAGTGGCCGTGTGTTCTTGTGCAAGTAAACTGACGTCCTAATGTATAAAATCAGGGCTTCTTGCGTGAGAACTCTGACGCTCCTGCTCAGGAATAAGCCCTCTTGCGCAAGAGCTCTTCCAGAAGAGGCCAGTGTAGACAGGCAACATGAATTTCTTGCGCAAGAAAGCCCTATGGTTAAAATGGCCATCAGAGCTTTCTTGCGCAAGAGAGCGTCTACACTGGCATGGATGCTCTTGTGCAAAAGCACATCTCTTGCGCAAAAGTACATGCCAGTGTAGATGCTCTCTTCTGGAAGAGTTTTTGCAGAAGAACTCTTCCGCAAAAGAGTTTTTGTGTGAGAACGCGCCAGTGTAGACGTAGCCCCAGTGTTTAAAAGAAAGAGTGAGAAAAGCATCAGGCCCAGTTTAGACATCAGCTGGCCACCTGGGGTCCTTGCTGTGCAGGGGGAGTGGTAGCAATGAAGCATGAACTTTTCACTTTTGGATCAATCAAGATCAGGTGTAATGGATTTACTTTTGTTACATACCACAGAGTATCTGTGGGCATGACTGCTGCATACACTGCAACTACCCAAGGCACTTTTCAGGACTACTGGACACTGAGTCTGGACTTTGGGAGTTGTCATGCTGAGACTGTAGGAGCATACATTCATTTCTCTCCTTGGCATGGGGGGGGGGGGGAATGACACTGGACTCATCCTCACAAGGGCCCATCCCCATTATACGCAGGGACAGGAGCAAAAGGAACTTAAATTTCTTACAGGTACTGTCCTATCACAACCCAGGTCTCTGCCTGCTCTTTAAATAGCTCCCTGCTGGCTTTTGCCACAGCTCAGCCAGTTCTTGCCACAGCTGTGCACCCCTTTACTTTCACCTCTGTTTGTACCTTTTTTGGCAAGGGTGCCTCTAATTGAGGCAAATAGGAGAAAGATGGCAGAGCTAAGCAGTCTATCAATGCTATCACATGGTAATCACAGCTTTACAGTGCAGCTGACAACCTCCAGCAGCTCATTAGCAACAATTAAACAAAGGATAAATTGCAATCATGGGTAAAATAAATCTAAAGAAGAATAAAGCAGGGCTACAGCAGTCCTTCCAGACTACAAAGGCAGACAGCCTAAATTTGGGGACATATGAAAGCACATATCATAGGAATTCTAGGGATAAAAAGCAGAATGACAGCCATTGTAAAATTACTTCTACAGCTCAGCATTAAGCTGAACTGCAGCATTTAATAATGTTAGCATTTCAATGGCTCCACCTCTGTTAAGATGTGGACTCTCCTTACAGGCATGTGCTGCAGCCTGGAATTCATTTATCAATGCTGGTTAACTGTTTAGCTCCAACCAGTTTTCCAGCAGGCAAGGGAAGAGAGAGCAATTGTGTATCACTTGCATTGCAAGTGCTCCACAGAGGGAAAAGAAACAGAAAGTTTATTTTTCAATTCAATCCTCTTCAAGAAGAGCATAATCTTGAGAGGAATGGACCAAGGCACAAATCAGCAAACATTCTTGTCTGGCATTGCCCCAAATTAATTTCTCCTTCAGATTTTTCTTTTCACAATTTCTAGATTATTTTTAAATAAGTTTCTTAGATTCCTCAGGGCTTACTCTCCCTCACTACTGCCACATGCTTTGTTAACTTAAGGAAACCAGATTCCTAGCGTAAGAGCCTATTGATAAAACATACCACAAACCCTTTGATAAGTTCTAAAAGTTGTTCTAATACATCACATATGTAGATACACAAAGGCTTAAAAATACAGGTGAGTCCCATCTAGTCTCTGCCAGTGACTAACTATGATAGTCCTATGTTCTCCAAAAAGTCTAGCTATTAATCCATCAGAAAATAAAAGTATTTAACAAGAAGGGATGAGGGGCAGAACACTCATTTGCACTTTGAATGTAACCTTTTCCTGGTCATCCTCTGCATTGCATGTGATTGTATTGGCCAGATAGAGGGTATCCCATCTTCCAGCTCACAAGATCAAGACCATTGATGGCTTGTGACAAGAGATACATGCCACAGGAGGCAAATTTCCAGCAAGTCACTTCTGTTTGTCCCAGTCTTCCCACTGATTGCAATCTGACCATGAATATTAGATACGGGGGTCCCTCTCCTGGCTACCATCATTTCCCTAGTAGTTTTCCCTGGCTGCCTAAGCTTCCAAAATGTGTGTTGGCCTCATCGGCTACTTAGGCTAAGTCTACACTCAAAACATTAAAAGTGCTTTAAAGTGGAAGTATGGCCATTGCACCAGCACAGGGAGAGAGTTCTCTCCAACACTATGTAAACCACCTAAATGAGGAGTGCTACTCTCCGTGCTGGGAGCCCATTTTCACTGGCGCTTTACAACATTAACTTGCTACACTTTTGGGTGTGGGGAGGGATGTTTTTTCCACACCCAAGCCAGAAAGATGCAGCCCAGTAAAGTGGCATTGTAAGACATGGCCTAATATACAGCACAAGGCTGTGACTGAGACCATAGGTCAGTGGCCTTCCAACTTTTGTACTGCTAACCCCTTCCAGATAAACATTTGTGCAACCTTTCCCCCATCTTATAATCTTAAATATATGAAAAGGGGTTTTAATACCATTATAAATGCTGGAGGCAAAACAGGGTTTGCTGTGGATGTTGACAGCTTGCAACCCCTCCCACAATCTCATGACCCCCGAGGGGTCCCAATCCCAAGTTTGAGAATCCCTGCATAGGTAATAGCAGGGATTCTGTGATATAAATGAGACTGACACCCTGTTACTACTACTGTAGCTGATCTGTCTGTTGCAAAACACAGCAAAGGACAGTGGCACCTGCTACACATGTCTGTTTCCTAGATTGCTAGATGAAGAAATAAGTGACAAATAGGGTAATGCAAAATAATCATTTTATTTAAAATAAAAAGCAACAGTCATCTTGACAAAACAATTAAGACCATCACAGCTCTGCCCGGCGGAGGACAGATAAGAGCAGTTAGTGGCAGTGATAGGGCTTGTAACTGTCAAATGAATCAGAAGGCTCCATTGCTCCTCCGAAGAGGAACACACAGCACTGTCTCTGGAAGTCCAGTGAGCACAGAGGTTTCACAGTGCCACCCATCTATCCCCATAGGATGGCTGGGGATTCAAGAAGACATCTTTCTAGTAAGCAGTTGGGAGAAGTTGGCATTAATCTGATCACAGAGAAAGGAGGAAGGGAAGCCACAGGCTGCCCCTGCCCTATGTATATGGAGCAGGTATCTTCAAAGAAATTAACAAAGTATGAACTGTAGCTATGGTTCAGACAAGATTTCACCAGTCACTTACTTTAACCTGGAGCAAGGGAAGAGGGGATAAAACTGTTTCACATCAGCTGCTAATTGGTGGGGGGGGGGGGAGGGGAGAGGGAAACCCACAACACAAAACAAACAGTCCCAGGTCTCAGATGTTCACTGACTAAATGGAAAGAGAGGATAGCAAAGCTGACATGCAGTAGCAAAACTGGGATCCAAATTCAGCAAGTTTAGGCACCAATACATTTTTATCCCAGAGTTCAAAGAAAATCTGCTTCTACATTTGGCACAGTTCACTAAGTGGGCACTGCTGAAGTCATTGCTGACCAAGTGCCCAGAATCACTGAACCTTTGTGACCCCAGCACTTGTTAGTGAGAGGAGCTAGTGCTAGTTTTGAAAGCATTGTCCTAGCTGCTTAAAAGGGCTCAGCCATATTCAGTCATTTGTAACACCTTTTGCACAAGGACCAAAGTGTTTACAAACATCAATTCAACCAAAGTTCACAACATCCCTGCAAGGTATATATCCATTCTTTCATAGTCAGGATAGAGAGGTTAAGCTCTTTGGCTAAGGTCACAAATCATGGAAGCAGTGGACCTAAAAAGACAACCCAGCAGTCCTGAGTAAGGCTGGCTGGAAAATGAGAATTCTGTTTCACAAAAAATATTGAGGTGCATTTCACATTCCAGCAGGCTAGTCAATCCCTTTCTCTTGCTCTCTGCTGTTGAAGCTGTTCCAATTTGTATACATCATAAATTTATTCAGCAGATAATTGCCTGCTGCTATAGGCATGTGATTAAGGACACACCAGGGACACAGGAAACTCAGGTTCAAGTCCCAATTTTTAGGCAAAGACCTAAACTCTGGGTCTCCTGCATCATAGGTGCACGCCTTGGCTATTCTGGGTCTGTCTCTCTAGTTGAGTAGAAATTCCATCCTATAGTTGAGGAACCTTACCAACAAAATTTTCATCAGACCCAATATACAGAGTCAGCCTGTTCCGATGAACATTTCTGAGTATCTCTAGTTCAAAATCCCAGCCATTGTACCAGGCTGCATGAACAAAGCCACTACTTCTCAGGTGAGGCAAAGGATGGCTTTGTGGAAGTCAGTTTACAGTTGCTGACATTACCTATTTTCAAATGTTACCTTACAGACCAGGGCTACTCAACATGCAGCCCGCGGTGCGGGTTGGGTTTAGGTGCAGTTTGGGTTGATATGCGTTTTAGTAGCTAAATTCCAGGACAGTCATTACAAGTGCTGTCATATGGGTGGAAATCAAGTAAATATTGCAGTTTATTAATACGAGCAGAACTGACTTAAATGGGGCCTGTGTGTTGTATAGTCTTGCCTTAATTTTTGTATTCATGCCCATCAGTGTGAAAGAAGTATTTGCACATATATTTGCACGTGTGTGCAACCACACTTAAGTTGTGGCCCTCGGCATGTACTGCAAGTATCATTATGGCCCCTGGGGCTTCCAAAGTTGAGTAGCCCTGTTATAGACCATTCAATACAAGGAGACTGTGTTTGTTTTAATTGACAGCTTTATTGTCACACTGCTGATCTATTTGTTCATAGGCATGGAGAAGTGCTCTGCACTTTGGAGCACCAAACTCTGCTATTGCTGGAAAAGGAGCTTTCTTGGCAGTGGGAGGCAGGTTGGTTTCCCCATGTCAGACTTCAAGGGCTCAGGATCAGATTTCTTTCATACAGCTGTACCTCATCTTAATATTTTACTGTAACCATGCTGCTCAAGAGAATGACCTCAGAATCAGGCAATGGCCCAAACCACAGCCCTAAGAGCTTTGTAATTCCCATGCTGTTATGAGGGGGATACCCTCCCCAGCCTGTAGCCATCACAGCCCCCTATCTTGTTCTAAGAGAAGCTTTCAGCCTGCTCCATTTTTATGAAGGTAGCCTGCAGCAGGCTTTGGGCAAGCTGCCAATGTGCCCCTTGGCCAGGGAAGCAGGATGTTTTGACACAAAACTGCCTTTAGATCCAAGCAGCCTTAAGGTAGAGTCCTCTGCAGGAAAGACTGCAGCAGTTTTGAAGAAAGTCTGCATGGTTGTTTTCCACTGCCACAAATGCACCCCTTGGATTTCCTGCTTAGAGATGTACTGATGCACCACTTGCCTCACCCACAAACTCACTTCCATTTTTCTGCTACATAAAAGTGACTGGCACAAAGGAGACTTGGGAATGAGGGTCTGTATTGCTGATGAGCCAAGATAGGCAGGGCTCACTTTTACAACAGATTGTGTCTTGTCCTGAGATGGGAGAGGGATCACAAATAGTAAAGGACAACATTAAAAACAGCATTCAGGGGGTCTACTTTAATATACTGCATACAGATAATTCAGTTAAGGCTGGCAAATTCAGCCATTAGTGCAGTGGTCCCAAAACTTTTTACCTCATGGCCCCCCTTCTCTACCCAGAGCTGGCAGTGAGGCTGTGGCTCCAGCTGTGGGAGAGGGAGCCCACAGACAGGTATAAAGCGGCCAAGGTGGGGCAGGGCAGGAATGGACTGTCAGCTGAGCACCGAGGCCTACAGCTGGGGGCTGGGAACAAATCCCCAGGCACGGGGCTGGGAGCTGTGATGCACAGTGCTCCTTCACCCCTTGTGAGGACTGGTCCAGGCCCCAAATGCAACCACCTGAATGTTATTCTGTAGCCCGAGAGGGAGCGCCCCACAGACTGAAAACCTTAGTGCCTAGGCATTACAGCTTATGAGAGACAGTGCAATGTCCCTCTGTTTTCAGTTCTTACACCCAAACAGCAAGACCAAAATGAAGTAAATCCCTCATCAGTTAGAGCTCAAGAGGGTGCAAAGAGAAATAGCCCAATTAGCTGGCTCTTGGGTGCAGTGTTCATATCAGAGAAAAATGGGTATTTCTCTGCCCCTCCCAAGCACAGCCTCTAAGGTGGCTAGGAGCAGGTTATGGGAAAGCTTTAACGCACAGGTCCTGATAAATTAATATCAACCACCATAGTAGATTGCTTGGGGATGGGAGTTTATCTTGGCACAATACCACTGTATGAAACCAAACATCACATGTTATTTTAAAATGTTTAACACAAAATACCCACCCCTCCTTTACTATTTTCCCCCTACAGCTAAGGGTCATGGGTAACTTGATACACAGTGACTTTCAGTGGCTTCTACTATGCAAGCCACACACCTCTTGTTCCTTCAAGCTCCAGTACTACACCCAAGTGCCAGTTCATCTTTTTAGACTTAACATGGCAAATACCAAGCATAAGTAAGTATGATCATTGCTGGGTAAGGTGTAACTATGCTATTTTGGCTTAGAGTGTACATAGATTAATATGACCACAAAAGGTGCTTCCAACAGTTAGTCATTTCTCATCATTTGACATCACTTCAGTGTTCAGAGTACATAACAGAGTTTGTCTCCTTTTCAGCATTCTAGTACAATATTCACTGGATGTCGGTGTAGAGAAAAGGTGATCCTTTCCTAGTTTTATCAGTACAAATAAACATATGACAGTATCAAAGCAGGGTAGGTTTCTGGATGTAGCTGCTGGTTTTAAAACAGTTCTTTAAAAGCAGGTATCAGACTTTTTCTTGCCAGTCTCATGAACTGTAAGAAACATGGCATGTCCTTGCCCAGAGCTGGGTTATTTTCGAGTCATTTAGTGCATTTATTTGGGGGCACAGAAGGGCACTAAGCATTGCACAATAATTCAGACGTGGGAGCCCCCCTCCATTAGTTAGCACAGAGTCATCCTTAGTCAGCACGTGATGGAAGATAGGAATTTGGATCAAAGTAGAACTGGTGAAAACTTGAGAAGGATCATATTTGTAGATAGGAGCTATGGGGTAGAACAGAGCTGGCTGTTAATGAAGCTTCAAGTGGCAGATGCTTCTAGATGGTTCTTGTTATGTCTCAGGGATGAGCACGGCTTCCGCAAGAGTCCCTAATCCTGTCAAAAAGAGTACAACTGCCTGTCATGACTATAACCTTTCCTCCAATGACACAATGCAAGACAGCAGCATGCTAGTTAATGAAAGGACCAAGGGTTTTTTTAATAGAGCTGACAACAAGCTTGACAAGGCTTAGAAACAATTCTGCTTATATTGACTGTATTCCTCATCAAAACTGCAGAACTCCCAGCCAGCACTAGAGTATCACCTAAGGGTATTAAGCCAAGCATGAGCTGCAACACAGGCAGGTCTGGAGAGACATCTTGGAAACAGAGAGGGTTCTTGGACAAGGTGCTAACTTATAAGTCTTTATCAAATATTAAAAATAATGTTTTCACTGCAAGAGGCTGAACAAAATACAAAAAGGATGGAGCTCTGTAATACAGCTTGAATTTCTAAGAGACCTGTGTTCATTACCTTCTGCTGCTTATTCTCAGCCTTAAGTAAGAACTGTCTGCTAGGACTGAAAATTGGAAGCGGGATTAGAACCTCAGCTGGGAAAGAATGTACTAGTTCAGTCAACTCCAAACATTTAAGGAGAGTTTGGTGTTTTGACTCAACTCCATAGGACCTGCATACAACTCAAAGATAACAGAAGTTCAGTTGAGTGCTGTGTCACTGAAAATTAGATAGCTGTATACATCAAGACAGCAGACAAGGGCCTACACAGGCACATTGGCCATGTCTGGTCAGCAAGGTTGCTCCGATTGGTATTATGTGCTTTTCTGCTAATTCATCACAGAGCTTGCAACCTCAAGACAGATTCAGAGCAACCCAAAGTCTGTGATGAATTATTACAGGATGCATAAATGAACATGAGGTGGTGTGTGGTTAACTTGTATGTTTTACCAAAGGGAATCAGGAGAAGGAGGATGGTATTTAAATCCAGCATTTTGCCAGAGATTTTTAGTAGTAAAATTTCCTAAATGCCTAACATTTTTCTGATCTTTCTTACCTTGGAGCCCATGGATGGGAGAAAGAACCTTTTCCCAATAAATTCATACCAAGGGAAGTCTGTTGTCATTTATTTAAAGGGTCTCCCTCCACAAATCAGCTAAGATCTCAGTCTTGGGCATAGCTTTTTTTAAGTGTTAAAACAAGGCCTTAGAATGATGTTTGTATAATCTGTTAATTCTTACAAGAATAGAACAGAAGGCAGAAGTAGTCTGGCAACAGTGAAGAAAGAAAAGCTAAGTATACAGTTGCTTGAAGCTTTTCAGTTTAGACAATTAGGTGATCAAGCCTTGTTCTCTGCTGGTTATTCCTCTCCTTGCCAATTTATCACACAATTATGCTCCTCAATGGTCACAAAAATCGGATAGTCTGCATTCCCCAAATCATAAGGCCTCCCCCACCAACCAGAGCATGCCTTCTACATTCAAAAAATAATGAGGATAAAGTTTTAAAACGGTTTATTAAATAACATAAAATTTCTCCTTGGTACTTTCTTTTTTGAAGAGAAAAATCTTAGGTTCCTGTTTAGAGCAGGCCAAAGTAATTAGAATCGTGGAGGAGAGAGGATATCACCAGTGGCAAGCTGTTTCAGAATCTAGGCAGTCCCCTCAGCCTCTACCCCCCTCCACTCCATCCCATGCATGATGGAACAACCTAACCTAACCCTGCCATCTGTGCCTTAAAATATTTTTTGCTTGGAAAAACAAAGAGCTGTCACATCTGGTCACCTGGAGGAGCTGCGCTCTTTGCTCACACAGTCATCTTGAGAGGTAGTGTCACCATTACCCATCATGCTGCAAGTTCTCCTCTTTTTCCTCCTATGCATCATCCCTTCAGTCTCAGAGCCAGAATCACACTAAATACAGAGAAAGACAAAATGAAAGTAACCAATGCAGGAAAATACAAGAATTCAGCTATTAATCAGAAGATCCAGCAGTGAACCACATCTGTGCTAGTGCAGGTTGAATCTCTCAAGCTTGGCACACTCTGGTCTGGCAACACCAATGGTCCGGCATGATTTTAGTTCTCCGGATGTCCATTTATTAGGGGTGTGACCAAGTTTCCCATGGTCCCATGAAGTTTGTTTACAGCCACCAGTCCTGGCTCTCAGTGTTTTGAGCTGTTATTTAGCTCTAGTTTACCCCTAAATGTCTTTTCAGAGTTCAGTAAGTAGTGGAAGTGTTGGCAATGCTGCTAAACAATTCTGACCTCACATTTGGCAAATTCTTTGGTTCAGCATTGGTCAGATCCAGAGGGTGCCGGATTAGAGAGGTTCAACCTGTACAGTCACCAGAGAAGTTATCATGCAGCTCTGGGGAAGAACATGTATACTTTATTCCAAACATGTTCTGTTATATAGAAAGGACTAAGAACTAGAACTTCTAGTTCTGTTCCCTGCCTTGCCACTCACTGCAACTATAATTAGACTAAGATTTTCAGGTACTTCAATCAAGTATCCAAAGGCTCCAGATTATCAGACCAAGTGGTTAGCACTTTCTGGTAAATCAAGTCACTTAAGATGTCTCAAGTTGGGCAAACAAAATTATTAGTCACTTCTGAAAAAAAAACTTGGCACTAGCTCTGTGCCCTTGTTCCGCATCTAACAATAAGGACAATTTTACTTATCTATTTAAGCCAACACAGAAGTTCATAAAATGAATAAAAAGCCACAGGTAAAAAGTTCTGTGCAAGTACAAACCAGTCAAATTTTCTCAAAGGCTGCAAAGGTTGGTGGTAACTCAAACTCACCTCTCTCCCACTAAGAATTTTTAAGCACTTTTTCATTCAGGTTTCTCTGAACAGCTGAGAGAATTGGTTATAAGATATAGTAAGAGTCAATTAATAAATATAGCTATTTAGTGGCAGGCAAAAAGCGTGAAGGATGGGAAAGAAAATGAGAAGGGTGTTTCCCGGTATCAGAATGTGATGAGTGTGTGGAATAAGGGACCAAACAGAACTGGAGAGGAGGCAGGGCCTACATGAGTCCCTTCTCATGGGTGAGACAAGGCCCCAAAGAAGTTGGAGTATATCCATATGACTTAAAAGGTAAAATCTGCAAGGAGCTGGATGCCAAAACAAAAATGGCAAGTCAGAGGAACCATTAGAAGATTGTGCTGCTTTTTTTTTTTTTTTCCCAAACCAAGTATACTGAGCATAAAACGTTTGGGTAGCAAAGAGAATCAGGAACATCTCAAAGCCAAACTTGTTGTGAGGGGTGACCCATTTCAAAAAAGACTAAAGCTCTCACCAAGACCCCCCAATGGTCCAGTCCTTTGCTTTATACTTGCACACAATTATCCTCTGCAGGTTAGGATTTCACACTGTAGTCTAACATTTATTCAGCGGTTATCTTCAAATTCACCTGAGAGTTGAGAATCAGGGAGATTGTACATATTTTTACAAAAAAAACAAACAGATACAACTCTTTTGATAGTGATTGAAAAAAAGAGTAGTGTAGTCATGAGAGAAGAATCATCTGCACCAGCAATCCTTACCTCTGAATCAGAGTCTGAGGAGCTGGAGCTAGAGGAACTAGAGGAGTCACTGGAACTATCAGAAGCGATTCCTGTTGATTCCTGTAGATCAACTGAATCAGCCAATACTGCCAGTTCAGGATGCTCCTGTTTTAGGATCCTAAATACAATAATCATGATTAGCATTTAGAACACATACTGAGAAACAACTGAATGGGTGCAGTGTGGTTTTAATTTACACTAGCATGTTAATACATCCCCTAGCATTGTGCAACTTTATGCACTCTAGTTCTTATGGCTTTTTATATAGTTTTCATTGTTATTTTTACTGTCAATTTAATATTCTAATACAGAAAATCAAGAGAGAGGACATTAACATTTCTAAGGTCCTCCTGAAGGGAGAATGGAATTAGTAGCAATAATAGAGTTACCTTTAAAAATAGAATAAACTGTGCTTGTATTCAGAGGCTATTGGTGAGAAAAATAACTTGAATTTAAAAATGTCCGTAAGATACTAGATTTGGACACTGGAAAGCACTAGAAATCAAAACAACATATGAAACCTTTCACTTCCAGATTACATGGATAAACAAGAGCCACTTCAAAAGTGACCTAAAGTTGTTGCTAATTGATGACTAGTTAAACAGAATCTCAGCTGCTCCCACAAGAGCAGTGTCAATGTCAGAAGAACTACCATCACAATTAGCCAAAGACCAGTTTGAATGGGAAGAGATATTCTCACCACAGTAGTAATCTCTGCAGATCAGGGGAAAAGACACATCCTTTCTAGGGAATAGAGGACTCCCATCTCCATGCCCACTAACATAAATCCTTTCACTGGTCCTAAATTCCCCTTAAAAGCTTAAAGCAGCAAATCCCAGCATACTGGTTCATCTAGCACCTGCTTAAAAAAACTGAAGTAACTAACAGAACATCAAGGTCACATAGCACCAGCAGAACACATACCACATGCTGAGAATCCCTGACTTAGAGCATTAGTTTAATGACCTACTGCCTCTACATTTTATCATGCTTGGATCCTCAGTTTCATGCATGTCACTTAACTCATCCCTGCAAAAGGTGAAATCTTTGTATCAGATCCTTCCCCAGGTAGCAAGACTAAGTGCACAGGGGAAAGAGCTGAGAAAAGTTGCTGTAAAAAGCAAGACATAGGTTAGAAAACTTGTAGTTAAAATGACACAATGTGTTTTCCCCCAGGAAAGTCGTACGCAAGTATGTACTGTTAGTGTTACTCCAGTTGCATATCTTGTTTTGAAGGAAAATGTTTGGACTATCACTTCAACTGCGTGGAAATTAGAAATATGAACAGAATGTTCTGCACCATTACCTGTACCACTTCCTTGATAATTTTGGCCTTCCTCTTACTGTCTTGTGCCATACCACTGGGAAGTTGGTACAGCTGGCAAAGTTCTGTGTGATAGCAATGGTTGTATCGAGATTGAGAACTACGTGCCACCAGCCACCTACAAAATGCAATGCAAGAGCAACTTTTAAATATACTTTCTTATATTGTTTAGCTAAAGTATTGTAGATACATCTAGCTAAGGTACTTATATGGTCCCCATTGCCACAGTATCTGAGCATCTTGCAGTCTTTAATGTATTTGCCCTCAAATTTGCTTCAACAAACCCTAGTGTTATTATATTACAGATGAGAATCTGAGGCACTGAGAGATTAAGAGGCTACCTCAAGTCAAAGAAGGTGTCTGTGGCCAAGCAGAAAGAATCAAGTTCAGCTCTAAGTCCCAGGCCAGGGTCCTAACCACTGAAATATCCTTTCTTTCGAGACAGAATCAGCAATAGCTAATAGAGCCCACATTATGGAGGTGGGGTTGCATGAATGTTAAGAACTTTCTCTTGTTATGAATGTGTGTATATATATAAATTCATAACTATCATGTTAAGAAAGTTACCAATCCTTGTAAAAAGTTTCACCAATACATTTATAGTACAATAAAATAGTATGTAATCAGTTAATTCAACTGCTCATTTTAGGGATTTAAACCTTTTGGTTTTTCTTTTGAGTTTCTGGATCCTGATGGTGGAAGTATGAAGGTATAACATTCTGACATCTTCCCTGTAGGGGTGACAGCTTTCTCACACACTCAGCTAAAGCAATATACAGAAGGCTGCCTGCAGGCTGTTTTCCTAACTCTCATTTCAGAATTTCCCCTGGACTAAGCCCTTATTAAAAACTGTAATCCCTTGGCTCAGTGCAGTATTCTTCAAGTTCAGTGAGAGAATCTACCAGCATACTCCCAAGTCAAATCTTCATTTTTGATTAAGTGGCATTTGGCTGTCTGGCAACTGACAGCTTGCTTAACTGCAAATGCCATAGTAACCCAAGTTGCACAAAGCTCCAATGTCTAACTGCAGATCAGTTTTCACCCTTGAGAGTTTATCTTCTTAAAGAATTTCACTACTTCTTTATAATAGAGGGTTTTCTTCATAAAGTGGTGAAATTAGAGACTGAAGTTCATATGATCATGTCGCAATCTCAAAAAAAGAATAAAGCCAGGATTTATAATGGAAACTAGGGGGCTGCATCCCCTGTTCACTACACTCACCAACCCCCCCCCCCCCCCCCAGCAGGGAAACTCCCAGGGCTGAGGCCGCCCTGGCCCAGCTCTTCTGAGGCCATCTCAGCCCTGGTTCTCCCCCCCTACCTCCAGCTGCCAGGGACAGGCGGAGCCATACTGGGCCCAGCTCTCTCCCCGACTGCACGGGGGGGGGGGGGGGGGGGGGGAAGACAGGTTGAGGCAAAGCCAGCCCCTGCTCTCCACCCTTCTGCCAAGTCTTGGAGCCCCAGCTCTCTCCCCCAGCCGGTGGGGCGGGGGGGGGGGGGGGGGCTGGGCCAGGTTGAGGCCTCAGCAGGCTGGGGGAGTGAGGAGGGGAAGGCGAGGTCAGGCCAACCCTGGCTCTCCCCTCTTCCGCAGCAGCCCTGGCTCTCTCCTCCTGGCCACTGGGTGTGTGTGGGGTGGGGCCAGGCCAAGGCTTTGCTACAGCAGGCCAAGCTCTCCTCCACAGCTGCTGGGGGGAGGGGTTGGGCTGGGCCCAGCCAGAGGCCACAAGGCTCCTGCCACCCCCAGCATGGGGTGGGGCAAGAGGGAGGCCGCATGGCTCATGGCTCCCCAGAACACCAGGGAGGCTACGTGGCCGAGGGAGGAGCTGTGGGAGGCAGAGTGACACATTACGTCACTCTGTCATCCCACAGGAAACTCTGTGTGAGTGAGTGTGAGTGTGAGTGAGTGTGAGTGTGAGTGAGTGTGTGAGAGAGAGAGAGAGAGAGACAGACACTAATAAGGCTCAAAAACCTTCTTAATGAAATAAAAACACACTAAGTGCCAAATAAAACATTGCTAACATGGAATCACCACCTCCATTTTACTGAAAAGTAGACAAGCACAGAGGAGGAGATAAAGGATTTGCTCAAGGTCACATACCAAGTCAGGAACAAAAGAATAGAATTCAGGTGTCAAATTCTCCTGTTCTATCAGAGAGATGTACTCCTTCCCCTCACAATTAAAGGAGGTATATGTCTGCATCAATTTCATAGAAATGTTATGCCCTTTTAATAGAGACACTTTTAGAAGCTACAACATAACCTTGCATTTGAAATTTAAGTCATGGATTGAAGCAGATGGATAGGGTCTATCTGCACCTTTGCATGACTCTTTCCTCATACCTCCTGTCATTTGTTACGCTGTCAGCAACAGCAAGGGAGAACAAGAGAAAGTTACAGTCTTCAAAAAGATCTCTGTTCTTCCATGCTTTACTTCCTCACTGTATAGTTTAGCTCAGGATCACTTCCCAAGACATCCAACATTAGGGATGTTAGAAATTGTATAATTGAATAGTCACATAATTGCATAAATATTATCAGTTACACAGCTATTCGATAGTGTAACTGATAATATTGGGGGGGCAGGGCCAAGAACCAGTGTGCTCCAGCTTATGAGTTAATCATTTACTCGACTATACGCTAATATCCCTATAAACATGTAGTGTGCTATGTTCCACTTGTTATGCCATCAATTCCTTGTAACGGGACCATGCATGGTACTTACGTTTTGGATATTCAGAGTGCAGCACAAAATGATTTGGAACAATGTTCTATAGAATTCAGTTTTTGATAATGAGGGCCATGTGAACAAGCTTGGATTCTCTCTCAACAAGGATACATCTAAATATGTGTTCTCATATGCTACCTCAGATTTATATTGGAGACAGTCACACATACCTGGCACAAAGACAGTCTCGCCTGGTTTCTGCACAATTTCCAGGGGTTTAAATTCAGGAGGCCAGGTAGGGAGCTGTGTCCTAGGGTATATGATACTGAACCAAGTGATTGCTTCATCTTGTTGGTTCCCTCCTTCTTCCCGTGTCACTTTGATCAACTCTCTGGGAGTACTCGTAGGGAAGAGGCACCAGCGCTTATGTCCATGAACTAAGGCATTCCAAGCACTGGTGCCCAGAGGATCAATATGAATTCCTGTTCCTGATCGGGGCGGGCCCATTACAAACCATCTGCACATGGGAGAAAAAAACATCCAGGAGCATTACAAGAAATAATTGCTTTCTTCTAGAATCATAGAATACTAGAACTGAAAGGGACCTTGAGAGGTCATCAAGTCCAGTCCCTTGCCCTCATGGCAGGAACAAGCACCATCTAGATCATCCTTGATAGATGTCTAACTTGCTCTTAAATATCTCCAAAGATGGAGATTCCACAACCTCTCTATGCATCTTATTCCAGTGTTTAACCACCCTGACAGTTTTCCTAATGTCCAACCTAAACCTCCCTTGCTGAAGTTTAAGCCCATTGCTACTTGTCCTATCCTCAGAGGCCAAGGAGAACAATTTTTCTCCCTCCTCATTGTAACACTCTTTTAGGTAACTTTCTGTTTGATTAAGCAAGCATGTTTCTTCCATTTTAACCTGCCCTTGAAATTAACATGGATCTTTATATACTTCTGTTTGCGCACCAGAAGCAGAGTTGGCAGTAAAGCACTGACTATAGTGATTGTTTATTTTAATACTGCAGGAAAAGGTGCATAATGTTTTTGCCTAACTTAAGCACAACCAAAGCCTCACTGAAAGCCTAACAGTAAACTTGACCGGAGTAACAATTTGAAAATTTGAAGGCATTTTACAGCATACAACATGGCTCTAACTTGGCCATTCTTCTCAATTTACAGATGAGGAAACAGTGGCACAGAGCAACTTGTGTAATGTCACATAGCAAACCTGTTCCAAGAGCTGGTAACAGAACCCATGAGTCCTTTCTCTCAATTTTCTCTTATCCTCTCAATTTTGTATTTGTAGGATAATCTTTAGATACTTGCAATCAAAGTAACATGGAAATTAATTTTAAAAAGAAAAATGTAGTTTGCTTGTGAGCAACCGACAGAAGAAACCGGAATACCCATCCCATCCCTACCCTATGGATATTGTACCTATAAGGTGGTCTACGTTTCTCTCCTGCATACTGGAAAAGGTCATCGGTGAAGAACTTGGGTACTTTGTAGTCTTCCAGGAGTTTCCTGCGCTTAGGGTGCTCTCCATAGCTGCTGTCAAAGATGTAGAGGGGACTGTCATCATGTGTAGTCTCCATATACTCTATGTAATATTTCATCTTCATCTTCACAGAGTACCCATCATTGTCCTCACCACACTTGAACTTCTGGTTTCTGTACTTGCGCTTCAGGCGTTCTAGAGTCCACTTCTCTTGGGCAGACCAGCCCATCTGAGCATTCAACAGCACTACAGGCTTATAAGGCTTTTCATATCGCTCAACAAATTCTTCCACCGATAAGTGGAGGGCATCTGCCCTTTCCACATTATCCTGTAAAATAAAGGAATAGTTGGGAAAGAGAACTTCAGTGAACTACAAACTATTCTAATCATCACAGACCAAGTTTCTAAAGATTGGTGTCTAAGGTTATGTCTGCACTACAGCCCTAGTAACACAGTGTAGTCGTTTCCTACAGGAACAGACTAAGGATGTCAACATATAGACCAGGGGTGCTCAACCTTTTTTCATTCATGACCCCCAGAACCAGGAAAATTTTTGTTGAGGAAAAAAAAAAACAAGAGCTGGGAACATTTTGTTGCAGTCCCTTTAATTTAAAGTGCCAGTCCACTCCCCTGCCACTCCCCCTGCATGTACATGGGGCACCTAGCTGGGGAAACAAAATGCCAGCCGGCCCGCATCTAAGTGCTGCGACCCCCCAGGAAGATGGCTGCAACCCCCAAGGGGTCATGGGTTGCATACTGCTGATATAGATGACTGCGCAATTAACTGATAAGCCTGGGTTTATTGGTTAATCTTGTTGATTACACACACTCCCCCTCCCACTCTATATCAGAGGCAGCGGGGGGGAAGAAGGGAAGGTGGAATCTGGTGCCCATGAGGAGCCAGCTTTTAAGCCGGCTCCCCACAAGCACCAGATCCTATGGAGCTGCCACCTCCTCACTCCCCTGCGCTGCTGCATCTCATAGAGGGGGAGAAAGGCAGGAGCTGGTACACACTAAGGATGTTAAATATTGACTAATCAATTGGCGATGCATTTGCATCGACTATTTGATTAGTCGATAGGGTGCCTCCCTAGGGCTGTTGCTATACTTCAAAGGCTAAAGCGCCGCATGGCACTCAGTGTCAGCTGGAGACTCCCCATATGGCGCTGCCACTTTGAAGTGCTGCAGGGAGCCCAGTGTCAGGCTCCTAGCAGCATCTCAAAGTGGCTGTGCTGAGGGCTCCACACAGCACTACTGCTTTGAAACACCGTGAGGAGTCCAGCATTAGGCTGCACATGGTATTTCAAAGCAGCAGCGCTGCATGGAGCCCAGGGTCTGGCCCCAGGCTCCAAGCGGCGCTGCCACTTTGAAGTACCCCCTCCTCTTCCCCACCCTTGCTGCCTCTTTTGGATAGAGGCAGCGGGGCGGGGGGGGGGGGAACTAGTCGACTAGCCTGTCAACTATCTTGATAAGCATTTGCTTATCGGATAGTCGACTAGTCCATCACATCCCTAGTACACGCAGGAAGCAAGTTTCAAGCTAGCTCCCCGTGCATATTGGCTCTTGCTGCTATCAGAGGCAGCAGCATGGGGAGGCAAGAGGGAGCCGATGCACATAGCCAGCTCCCCTTGAGCACCAGCTCCACTTGCCCCCACCCCGGGCTACTGACTTTATCAGAGGCAGGAGGAAGGAGGGGAGGCAGAGGAGGCTGCTGTGGAGTAGCCTCTGTCCACAGCCAACTCAGGCTCACCACGGACAGAGGCTGCTCCGTGGGATGCTGAAGCATCCTCTGTCCACAGGAAGCTTGGGCCCCCTGCAGACAGGGGCTGCTGCCTCTCTATTAGAGGCATCAGTGTGGGGGGGTAAAGTAGGCAGTTCCATGGGAGTGAGGCTGGGAGCACAGTGGCTGCCGGCCCCACCTCTGGGGACTATCAAATAATCGTGTAACCATTAAAATATGATGAATGTTATGACAATTCAGTTACACAATATCTAACATCCCTAGACAGAACAGGTTTTTCCATTGCTGTAGGTAATTAAGCTCCCCAAACAGCAACAGCTAGGTTAAGGGAAGCATTCTTCCGTCAACCTAGCTATGTCTAACTGTTCTTCACACCCCTGAGTACTGTAGCTATGTCACCCTAACTTGTAAGTGTAGGCCAGGCCCAAGAGGCCAGCTGATAAATTTACAAGAGCTAGCCCTACACTTGTATTCAAATCTAGAGGACATGGAGATATTAGGCATACTGCATGCAATTTTAGCCTTCCCTGCACAATATTGTGGTGTTGGACCCAACTGTACTAAGCCTCTGTCCCTGTTCCTATGTACATTACTAATAACATAAGCAACATGAGCATATTTAAATTTTGCTTAATGCTCTTCACGGTAGAGGTGACCCAAAATTCATGAAGGATGAGGAAATCCATAGCCTGAAGCCTGGCAAACAGTTACCCTTGCACAGAATTTTACTCTGTTAGTTGTGATGTGAGATTTCTATTTCATCCTCCTCAAGGCCATGGGGAAGAGATTTGGAAGCTACCTTTGAATTAAGTGGGAATGCCTGTGCAAAATAAAAATATACACCAACTATAGGCACCAAGAGGTTTTCCCAAGTCCCTTGTCAACAATCATGGTTTTAGTACTTTCCCCCCCCCCCATCCTTCAAGTCCCCCCTTCCTGTCTTCCTCAGATGTTTCTATGAACTTCCCACACTCTTTGGATCACCTATTTCAATGCTGTAGGAGTAAAAAAATCATGCCGCATGAGAGCATTAACCAGGTGACAATAGCACTTATCTATTTACAGGCATTTTCCCTTCCTTTAGCCCACATACTGCCCATTATCTACAGCTCCTACCGCCACATTCTTCCATACTCCAACATCAAAAATGTGCCTGAGGAGCTTCCAGGAAGGAGAGAGCTCCATCAGACCTAAATCCTAGGGTTCACTGAAGAGCAGCAGGAGGCACTCCCCCCTCCTCTTTCCTCAAGGTAAGGAGGAAGCTACTTCTATTAAGAAGGACATGTGATGCATACCAACCCTTTTCCATGATTTGGTCAGTCCTTGCCCTCTTGTTTGATCCAGTTTAAACTAAAGTTCCTTGGGCCAGGTGTCCTAGCCACTTCTTAGATGCTTAGATGTACCAGCTGCACCTCTTACTGTGACTAATTTGCTGGCTACAGAGGACTAAGCCAATGGCACAGCACTATGCTGCTCTCCCAAGCCAGCCTCTTGCTTTTAGGGAACTACAGAGCCCCACTGCCCCAGCCCTTTTTATAGGTGGGGCAATTAAGGGAGTCTCCTAGCTTCCCCTCTGCAAGCACCCTCACACACCCTTAGGATGGAGGTTCTAGAGACGCTCCAACCTCATTCCGTGGGGCTTTTCGGTTAATCTTGTTGACTACTCACATTCCCACCTCCTGCTGCCTGCCTCTCTATCAGAGGCAGCAAGGAGGGCTGGGGAGCACAAGCCAGTGCTGAGGGGGGGAGACAGCTTAAAAGATGGTTTCCCCAGCCCCGGCTCTGCAGTGCTGCCTGTCTCCCCTCATGCTGCTGCCTCTATTAGAGGCAGTAGGGGTGGACAAAGGCAGGGGAGGCTGCCACAAGGCAGCCTCTGTCCCCGGGATACCGAGCACCCCATGGACTGAGATTACTCTACATTCTGATTGGACCTCCCCCGAGAGGGGCTGCTACCACCCCATACTGCTGCCTCTGTATCAGAAGCAGTAGTGCAGGGCGGCAGGGGGCTCCCGGGGAAGGGGACCGGAGCGCATTGGCTGCCGGTCTCGCCCCCAAGGACCATGGAATAGTCGTGTAACCACTAAAATGTCAGGCAGTTACACGACCATTCAAATACCGGATCTCTAACATTCCTAACGCCCGGGTCATCCTCGCCAAGGAGCCCACCCCGCCCCCGTCCAGGCCACGCCGTCCCCTCCCGGCTCGCGTCTGGCAGGAGCCGAGCGCGTGTTCTCCCCGCCCACTCCGTACCGTGCAGGCCGCGGGGCTCAGCGGGAAGGTCTCGCAGTAGTTGTGCCGGGTCCAGTCCAGCGAGTCCTTCAGCTCCGGCCGGGCGCTGCGCTTTGCCTCCCGGATGCGCTTCTTGCTCTTGTGGTTCATGCTCGGCGACCCGGGGCCGGGGCCCGCCACCTCCTCCGCTCCCGGACGGGCCCCGACAGCTGCCTCCGTTCCAGGCCCCAGGACCCGCTGCTGATGCCGCCGGCGTCGCTAGGGAATCCCGGCCCTTCGCCGGCTCCTCTCTCGGCCTGGGCCCAAGGGCCGCCCGCCCCTCCGCGGCCTAACGACTTCGAGAAATTTCACCCCTGCCGCTACCCCTACCTCAGCAAGACGGCGACCCGCCCACGAGTGCCGCGGCGCCATCCTATTGGCCATTGCCTTCCCTTCCGCCACGCGTCCTGCCCATCCCTGGCAATGATTGGCCTTGCCAGACCCTGACAGATGGGGTCCTTGCCGCCATCTTGGGAAGGAAACGTCAGAGGCAGGGCAGCTTCCTCCTTCACCCTCCCTTCTTTTGCTCTGCACGCCACTTCTCCCTCCCCCTCTTTCTGCTCGCCCTGGTTTCTTTCCCTTCCTCTTTCACTAACTCCAGCCACCTTTCAGACTATTTCAATGCTGCATCCTTCTCTCTGACTCCTAGGAAAGTCCGGAGGCTCAGCCTTTCTTGGATTGGGGCTCTGAATGGTTAAAAAGGGAACCTGTAATCACCGGAATCACTACACTGACAGATCAGCTTTTACCTTTTGTAGCAGCTGTGCTTCTAGCCGTTTATCAAGTGTTTTCATTGGTTCAGTGACACAACACGATATGTTCAGTGTAGGTCTGAAATGAGGGGTGGGTTTTTTTGAACTTGAAACTGAATAAAATGGAATGATGGAAATTAGGGTAGATTCTGAATATCATAGATTGCAGGATGGAACTCCGCCTGGAATTCCCTTTACTATAACTGTCAAAAGATGGTATTAAGTCCTACTAGCTGAAATACATTCAGAGCTAGGGCAAAATTGTACAGTGTTAAAACACAGCACTGGCAAAACTCTCATTTAAGTTAGCATGAGTTTTAGTGATGGCAAGAAAAAAAACTTTGTTTTTCATATGATTCCACTAGGATCAGCAGTTTTTAGCCTTACCCATTTTGTGATCCCATGTTACAAGAGAAAAACACTCTCTCACATAATTGAGTGTCACAGGATCAAACTCTTTAATTACTGTAACTTCCCACAAACTGAGCAGTAAATTCTTCCGGGCACGTATATAGCTAGAATAGAGATCCTCATACACTAATAGAAAACTCATTCAACCTCTCTAGAAAAAAAATGACCACAATGATGCAATAATATCAAATCATGCATTCCCTATGCCTGCTAATCTATCACTGGGAGGGAGTTCAGTATTTGGCCTTCAGATTCCCACAGCAAATTAAATCTTTGCTGCTTTCCTAAAGGGGGGGAAGGAGTGTCTGGGCAGCAGCCCAGAAATTTGCTTTTCTTTCCTGTTGGATTTAGGATGACCAGACCTCTGGATGTTATCAGGCTCATTTCAATATTAGCAGCTGTGTCTCATACAGGCAACTGTATCTCCCCCTCCTGGGAAAAAAATCCCAATTTGTCACACTTTCTGCTGGTCACCGTCACCCTAATTTCAAAATCATACTGCAAGAGACTCAGTATGTGCCCTGGGAAGAAGCTATGCTTGGGGTTGGTCCACCTTTGAGCAGGGGGGGTTGGACTAGCTGTTCTCCTGAGGTCTCTTCCAACCCTAATCTTCTATGGTATAAGTCTGAGAGACCTCAGGAAGGAAGGGGGATGAACCTTCGTGCCATTTTAGCTTCCCGGAACTCATAACCCTCTCACCCAGCTGCCTGTAATTGGAATTTGGCAAGACGAGGCCTTAAACCTTCCTGCCTGTGATTGGTCTGCTTTGGTGTCAGTCAGCTCATGGTTGAAAGCAGCAGGGGAAGGAAGAGGAGGGTGCGTGCTCTGCAGCCGTCTCCTGGCTAGAGAAGTGGTTGCAATGTGCGAGGAAGGCCCGCGGTTCAGTGTTAAGGAATACAGATTTACGAAAGAGCAGGATGAACAAGAAAGAGAAGAGCGGACTCGAGAACTGGTGGTACTGATTCCTGAGGTGCTGATACATTTACACATATTCCCCTTCAGTTCGTTGTGCAGCCTGATTTCCTTTCTTCCTCCCCAAACCAGGAAATATGAGCCATATTGGGATGGAAAAAAGGGATAAGACCTTTTTCTAATAAGAAAAGGCCTAGATTTTGCATTCTTTCCCTGGATTTCATCTTTTGTGCTTGTCCAGTCCAATAAATTCAGATGCACAATATGCCCCTTTATAGCAGAAATCACCTATACCGATTATAACCTCTGGGCATTACTGCAAAAAAAATAAAGGGAGGAGGGGATGTTCAAGGAAAGTTGAAAGTAAATTTTACAAATCATATGGCTCCCAAGTGCTCATGTAACTCTAACAAAGAATTGATTATTCTACTTTTCTGGTAGCTTAAAATTGTAGAAATCTATGGAAGGTAATGACCAATTAATGATTTTATTTTTGAATTTCAGTTTTTATATTCATTAAAAGTGAACAAATAGTTCACATCCTAGGTTTCTAACTTTCAATTGAATTATATTTTTTAAAATGGTAAAAATGCTATTTATGAGAACATATCAAAATAAAAATAAGGAACCTATTTAGTGCTCACTTGTTTAGAAGTCCAGAAAGTGAACTGCCTTTTTGACAATAAGTGCCTTAGCCCTGTCTACACAAATCAATCAAATACAGAGGGCCTTCATTTACTTCAAAGCGTGAAGACTCAATTATCTATATTTATAAAATGCACTGAATCACCATAACTGGGCACAACTGACTTTATAAGAAGAGTTTTGCTTGTGTAAAGACTGTAGGAGAGATCCTTCAACAAGGAAAAATGGGATGAAATCAAGAATTAAGTAAATCTAAGCTAAATTTCAGAATAAAAATGTAACAAATTCCCTTTGATCTTGTATTCCTTACTAATATGTGCCTAACTGTGCTCGCTTGCTGCAGGACTACTTCATTGAGTGAAGATTCCAGAACCAGAACATTAAATTGTAGAATATCCCAAAGCAAAATGAGAGATGTGTCATTGATTACTTAACTTTTTAGACTAGCAAAGACTTAACCAGGAGAGTATAAGGCAAGTCTTTGTTAATCAAGTGGGAAAGCTCTAGCCATATGCAAAATAGCTTATTTAATAGTAGGGAAGTACAATTTGTTTGCAATTACATGTGAGCAGAAAATAACAGGTCAATTGAAGTAGGTATAGTTCAGGATTGGGTTAAAAATGAGTGTTCAAACCAGGGCTAGAGTAAAAATTCATTAATATTTTTCTTCCTCTTTCAAAATGCTCTGTGGTGCTGCCAAAGATCATTAGGAGCTTATTGTTTCAGGTCCTGGATTCTCATTATGGCATGTACGTTTGGCCTTGTGCTGTGGTTCTTGCTCAGTACCTGTGGTTTCACAGAAGAATGCTACCTAGCAAGAGAATTTTGGAGGTAAAAGTAATTGTGAAAGATTTTTGATCATATAAAATTACCTTTAAAAATTAGTAAGATCATGGTACTGTATCTTAAATCTGTTTAGTTTTTATTTCCATTTTAATTTAGATGAGCTACAGGTTGCTTTTTTCCTGTTTTCCCCTTCAGTTTCCTCTTCAGTATTAATATAATTCTAGATGATCCTAGATAGTGATCTGCCTTGGGCTTTTCTTATTTTCTGTTCTGCCCATGTGTCTTAAGATGTTCTAATCACTAATCCAGTTTATGTCAAATTACTGGTTTTTGTTTGGTTGGTTTTTTGTGGCTGGAGATTCATGGACAGTTTAGTTAGCACATTCATTTGGTCAAACATTGGGAAAATTGCAAAATATTCAAAGGAATAACATCATAATTAAAGCAGCTATTTTATGCAGGCTTATTTATGGAAGCAGCAGTTATGAGCCATTGAAGGTACTTCCTGTTAAATTTAAGTTTACTTATCTGCAGGATTAAGCTTTGTCAATAGTATGTTTCACCACGTAGGATTCCATCCAGTTCATTATATTTACAAGAACAAAAACAGATAACATTTAAGAATGTCAGGAATTTTATCTGTGGTGTACTACTGTTGCTACAGATCAAATACAAATGTATTATTCTCCTGAGCAAGGTCAGTTCAGAGCTGAACATGTAGTTATAAAGTTACCATATATTCACTAAATAATAGCATCATTAAACAGCTTGAGACAAGATATAGAATATATTCCTCCATGCTTCAGTTATCCTTTGCATTAAACATAGTTTATGGATTTTTTTTTTTAACTTTGTTTAGATTGGAGCAGGTGTGAGCCTACCTGGTATAGTAGCTGCTAAGTGTGGTGCTGAAGTGATACTGACAGATACTGAAGAGTTGCCTCAGTGCTTGGAGAACTGTGAGCGAAGCTGTCAAATAAATAACCTTCTAGGGATACACATTATAGGACTCACATGGGGACAAATATCTCCCAATCTGCTCTCTCTGCCTGAAGTAGACATTATTCTGGCCTCTGATGTATTTTTTGAACCTGAAGGTTAGTGACTGTTTATAAACACATCAAATGTCTTAAATGTATATAAGCTAGCGAAAGTGAAGAGGTAGTATGGTACTTGACAAATTCCAAAGGGAACAATAAGTTGTGGGTGGCATTAAGAAAACATTGATAATGAACTCAGAATTAATGCATGCTTAAATAAAGTCACTTCTGGGTTTGACTTTAAATATATATATTCCATGAAAACAGATGAACATTTATAATAGATATGGTAAAAAGAAAAGAAAACTTTAGAAAATGTTAAGGGGATAGCTAACTGAAAACTGATACCATGGTTAAGCTTTAAATTTACATGCAACAGTTCTGTTTTAAGGCTTACTGTAGAACTATGCTCCAAACATAGGTATCCATAGACAATTTTAGATTTAAGTTGTTACAAATAGGGATGTTAAAATGTGTTTCAGGAAATATGTAACTGCTAAAAATTTCAGTGGTTACATGTTTACATGCAGGGGGAGGCAGCTCCCCTCTCCAGCATAGGGCTGGCCCTGCATGTAATCATGAAGATTAAATGAGCCCAGGCTCATTGGTTAACCATTTATACTTTTACAGTTGTCAGTCCATTATTTGTTTGTCATGGTATATTTTAACATGCATAGAACCACATGATTGATCATTTAAAATCTATATGCAGATTTTGAAGATATTGTAACTACAGTGTATTTCTTGATGAAAAGGAACCCAGCTGCTCAGTTCTGGACTACTTATCAGGTCCGAAGGTAATCTCAAGAGAAACTGGCTTTTGTTTTTTGTCTTATGGCTCCAGTCAACAATAGTGTTTGGGCTATTAGACTCTTACAGGTACCACTAGGTCAGTGATTCTCAAACTTCTGTAGTGGGGGGCCCCCTCTACACAGCAAGCATCTATAAATTGCTTTAAAATTGATGGAAGTGAAGCAGTGTTCAGGGGTAGAGAGACTGATGCTTGTACCCCCCGCAAGTAATTGCATGACCCCTGAAGGATCACAACCCATTTAGAAAACTCCTGCAATAGATGTCAGAATCAGGGCCTCTCATGTTGGGATTGTGTTCAGCTTATGAAATGTTATAAATTCTACATAGCCAGTGAGGTATATTGAGTTGTTTGCAATTATACAGACTGACCACAGCTCCTTTGCTACATTTGACCGCCTGTAAGTATCACAGGTTAAGTGAGAGTAGTTATGGATCAATTCATGGATGACAAGGTTGGCATCATTGGAAAGAAGTGGATGTGATAGGAACAACTCTGCAGCTAAGGGCAGTTTTAACAAATAAGGGCGTGTAGTGAGGGGCACCCTAGGCTAGTGAGTGGGTCTCAAGACATTTCCCAAGATAGGTTAGTTTTGCTAGCTGCACTTACATACCTAGAACTTGTGGGCATACATACCTCATTGCATATGCCCTGCCTCATTTTTAGTAGTATCAGGAAAAAACCCTACATGCATGAACGTATAGAATCTAGTCACCCTGTACATAGCCCACCCTTGGACCTAAATGAGCCACAGATTGTCCACTACTACCCTCAGTTATTCCACCAGATTAAGAGGTTAAAAAAAAAAAGAATGTAGGTAACATGTAGTTATGCTTTGTTTTAAAAGTCAGAACAAGTACTGAACTAAGATTACTTTTTTCCTGCAGTTCTGACTGGTCTATAGAAGCTTTACTATACAAATGGAAGTTGAAGAATGTCCACATTCCCTTGTGGTCTTTTAATGCTGACAAGGAACATTTAGCTAATTCTCCTCTCCCAGGAAGGCACACTATTGAAATGATGATAATCTCCCTAGCAGAAGCAACCTATATCTAAGTTTTTCAGTTGCTGCTTCTATTTCAATTAAGTACCTTGGCTTGAAGTGTGGGTTACCAAAACTGTTTCCTTCACTGATCAGTCTAAAAATGGATGGATTTATCATGCTTCAGCGATTGTAATGAGGGGCATTTCTCTTCTTACACTGTATGAATAAGATCTGTTGAAAGTGTTTAGCTATTATTTAAGTTGTGTTAACAGTGGAATAAAAAGAATTTGCTTCAATTTGAAGTGCAGGTATAGGAGAAAGGTAGTATGAAGCTCCAGCAAAAATATTCATATCCACATACTCTAGTTTAAGTTAAAGTAAAAGCTATGACATGTTCAGCCTGACAGCTCCTGTACCTATTTTCCCATTAAAGTTGGGAATTCACTAAACCTTAATGCTCTTGAACCATGTTCATGTCATGCAGATAATCCTTTCTATTATGTGCACAGTAAGAATTTTGTGATCAAAGTTCTAGTTTAGCAGCTCACAATTTACTGTAGATGTCTTAGTATTAATACTTCTGGAACAGGTGTATCTTGTTCAATTTAAGCACTTTAAATGGACTGTAGTCTTCACAGCATAGAGGAAGTCCTCACATAATCTAATCTTCAGATTTAACTGGGATGAGTAAAAACTTTAAGCACACTAACAAAATGCTGTTTCAAAGTGGTTTTCTATATAGTATTTAGAACTTCCTTCAATACTGCTCACAAGACTAGCAACCTTCACTTAAGCTGGCACATCAATGCTGGTTACTTGTTCTTTTAACAAACAGGTCTAAGCAACCCCTTGTTTCAATATTTCAAGTTTGTATTCCACAAAGCCTTAAAATCGCTAAAGTGAGGCACTAAGCTTGGTATTTGAAATGTATTCCTTGTTAAAATTGTAGTCTACTGGGTTTAAAGAAGTTGAAGTTAAACATTCACACAGTGTAATTGCTGAGATCTTAACAAGCTAAAAATAAATGCAGACTCAGACACTAAATTGAGAAAAGGTCAACACCAAGAAAAATGTTTAATAGTAACTACAGGGACAGTGGTTATAGTACATGTCATAAGCAAAAAAAAAAACCACACACACCAATCAGTACTTACAAGGAATGAAACATTTGCTCTTATATTTTATATGCAAGTTCATAAATGTAGATGGTAAGATTTACCATTCTGGAAAAAATAAGGTGTGTATATCATCAGCTAGATGTGCTCACTGTATGCTCCATTATTTTTATGCAAGGCCCGGGTGACTGGAAGTGCAGTTGTCAGGCATATTAATTAACTGGACAGCCATTTGTTTCTGCACGACAAGGCATCGTTACACAGGAGCAATCAGGAGAAAACAGGAAACAGCCAAGCACTCTGCACTGCAACACGCCACCTTAACAGCTAACCAGCATTACTCAACTGCTACACAACTGCGCCTAGTGCACAAAAATACATAAGAGAAGAGATTAGAATTGAGTCTGAAAACAATCTTTTCAAAAAAAAAAATCGTCACCTGAAAAAAGTTTTATACAAATTTGGAACAGACAATACTATTTTAAATTCCAAGTAAATAGCATTTACAGTAAGTTTACATTTGAAGAAGTTTTGCAAATTTTATTGAAGGAATGAAGGCAAATTGGAAAACATTTCCTTGACAGTCAGCTATTCCGCATGTAATGGCTGCATGTTTCCTCAACATAAAACTTGAGGCAATCAATTAAGTTGCCATTAGTTTTTTTTTTTTTTAAAAAGTCAAACAAGTCAGCACTATATAAACAAAATGAAAATTTACCTCAAATATCCAAGCCAATAATGAAATCGGTAGTCGTTCACTTCACTAAATTACAAGAAATTTGAATAACAGCAACAAAATGGCACATAAAATGTAAAGTCTGCCATTTGAGGCTCAAATTAAAACAAGTAAAAAGTTAAGACAAAAATGTTACAAAATAACCTTTTCAACAGCTGGTTGCTTGTGCCTGGGGTCTCTCCAATAGATTGAAGATTCAAAGGATCTTCCACCCCAGATGTGTCCTTTATGTTGATTTCTCATTTATCTGATGCATCTAGGTTTGAAGAGAAAACAGTTCAGTCAGGATTCCACCATGCACATTCCCAATTACCTGGATGACTTCAAGTATGCTTCTGGTTGCGTTTCAACTGGCTTTGTCTAATTAAATTAAGTTTTATTAAGGATTATGTGCAGTGCTCCACCCTCCCCCCTTATCACCATATTGCCTCTATTCAAAAGGCCAAATTTAAAATTCAAAGATGATCATGAGGAAGTGTTTTAACAGTCACTTAGTTTAAACAGAATTAGTGAAGAGCAAGCAACAGGCTGTAAAAGTCATACACTTACTTGACTTTAGCCTATATAAGTTATAATGAATACTAACATTTGTATACTACTTTGTAAAGTCTCAATTTTATTTTCCTACTGGCATTCAATAAGAGACAGTACCACTAAGTTTAATCTTCTAATTATTTAACCTCACAGTTCATACCTATTTCCATTTTAAAAACAGGACCAAACAGTTTGAGGGGTTAAAGACACACTATCCTTTCCCCACCCAGGATATTTTAGATGCCTCTAAAGTTCGAGGAAAAACCAGTTTCCATTTTTATTGCATTGCATTTGCCACTTCTAGAATTACTTTACCTTCAGTCAGTACAATGACCACTGAACAGATTTTCCATTATAAAAGGATAGTGTATCTTTAACTTTTAAAGACAAACCTGCTCCAAAACACGCCCACAGAAACTGGTCCCTGGAGGATCAGCCAAATCAGTTAAAATCTGCAATACTGGCCAATATTCTTTTAGCAAACAGGAGACC
This sequence comes from Pelochelys cantorii, assembly GCA_032595735.1. Lineage (NCBI taxonomy): Eukaryota > Metazoa > Chordata > Testudines > Trionychidae > Pelochelys > Pelochelys cantorii. Next base: position 21,292,574 of record CM064344.1, read on the forward strand.
GCAGCTTTAAAGGGGAAAATGCAGATGTTGGATAAAAACAGCAAGAAATAGTCATTTTCATTAATAGGTTGTGTCTCATACAATATTTCATTAAAACCAAACCATTAATCCCTAAACAAAAAACATGAAAGTGTCCTCTGCAGAAATTTAGTTTCCTAACCAAGTAACTGAAAAGTCTACTCAAAATGCTAACAGTGTGTCCCGCTAGGATTGAGTGATTCAGAGTTTGTTAATATGGTAAGAACTATCCCAATAGACCCCAGTAAGTGCTATTAGGAAGTATCATGCAACATGCAGAGAGCTCCAACTACATTACCTTTTTCCTAAGAGGATACAGCTCCTTCCTCTTCAGGAGATTTGGGGGGGCTCTTAGACCTGGATCTAGATTTAGATTCCCTCTTTGAAGCTGGTGGGGGGCTTCTAGATCTGGATCGGGACCTCGATCTGGATCGGGACCTGGAGACGGATGACGACTTGGATTTGGATCTCCTGGCAGACCTAGACTTGGAGGTGGAGCGAGATCGGGAGCGTGTGCGGGATCGGGACTTGGACCGACTGTAGCGGGATCGACTCCGAGACCTAGAGCGGCTCCTGCTCCTGGAACGGCTACGGCGACGTCTTCTGGGGCTAGAACGTTAAAAATCATTCGGTTAGACGTGAAAAAGAGCGATACGGCTGGGCCAGTCAGGGTGGAACGAGCCCCCCTCCCTCGTGGCGGTTATGAAACGCCATTATTCCGAGGAAGTGGCCTGGCCTACCTGCCACCCCGAACACTCCCGCCACCACGTGGCTCTATACAACTGAGTTTTCGCGCCGATCCTGCCTTCCCAGCTAGGAAACCCCCTCCCCCATCGCGTCACATTGGGAACAGTGGTTTTCCCCAGGCTCTGCGCCCTCTCTTCCCTCCCCCCATAATCTTGCGCTCCCCTTAACCCTTTATCGCGGCGGGGAAGCAATCTTCTTCCCTGCCTCCGCCTGATCCTCACCTGCGGCTGCGGCGTCCGTAACCACTACCTCCGTATCGACGCGGCGGCGGACCGCGGCGGCTATGATGCGAGTCCGGTGGCCTCCCGTAACGGGCCATCTGAACTCGGAGCTCCCGGCCATCCAGCACTGCACCGTCCATGGCATCCATGGCGTCTTCAGCATCGCGCTTGTCGTGGAAGCGGACGAAGGCAAAGCCGCGGCTCTCCTTGGTGTAGCGATCCCGGGGGATGTAGACGTCCCCCACCCGCCCGTACTTCTCGAAGACCCGCCGCAGCGTGTCCGGAGACGTGCGGTAGGTCAGGTTATCCACCTTCAGGGAAGTCATGCCCTCCACATCGGGAGGGGGACGCCCGTAGCTCATGGCGGGCAGAGGCCCCCGAGGGGCAGCGGGACTGAAAAGAGAAACCTGGCGAAGAGATCAAGAGAGTCGGTAGCGGGCCTGGCCTTGAGGGTCCTCAAGCCAGGAAGTGGGCGCCGAAGCACGCCCGAACTCAGGGCAGAAATCTACAAAACGACAGAAAACAGCCCAGTAAAGGCGAGGCCGAGAATGTGGGAGGGCAAATACAGCACAGCCACCACCCGACTCTTATCGCTGCTGCTAGCAAATGAACTAGGCGGAGCCCGCGCCCTCCTACTTAACGCTACAAAATGGCCGCTTCTGACCCGGAAGCGAAGCTGGTCTCCGCGCGCGCCTCCCGGGCTCTCTCCGTCCCTAACACGATTGCTTCATTATTTTTCATCCCTTTGCGAGGTTTACGGAAGCGGCTGCGAAACATCTGCGGCGTGTCCGAATCTAAATGAATAATTCGGCGATACCACAAAGTGGCCGTTGGGGCAGCTAAGCCGTGACCCCGGAAGGGATTGTCTGAGGCGGGGAAATTTTGAAAGAAATGTAGCCTGAAAATCGGGACAAAGATTAAGAGTGAATGTTCGTCCCGTGGGGAAAGGAGGAAAACTCCACAGAACGCGAGATTTCTGGGAGAAGCCTCCCGCGCCGAAGCAGCGCGGAGCAGTTGAGGAAGGAAACGTTTCAAAATGGCGGCCGATCAGCAGAAAGGGCTGGTGGGTGTGAGGGGGAGGGAAGGTGTGAGCCTGCCAGACTGTGTTGTGTATGAATGACAGGGACAGGAACCCGGCTCCAGGGCAGGGGAGGAGGCTATAGCAAAGTTCACCCCAAGCTGCAGTGAGTGTGCACAGTCACCAGTATTGGGGGTTGGTCAGTGAGGAGCCACCCACTTTAGAGATACTTAGGGCTGCCAGATGGTTTCAACAAAAATACAGGACACCCTTGACATTACATCACAATCTACATTACATCTTATTTAGAAAATACCGGACATTTATATTTTCTCAATTTGTTTCCCGAACAGAAAGCTCAAATACTGGACTGTCTGGTTCACAACTGGACACGTGGCAACCATAGAGATACTGGCAGCGAGGGCATCCAGGCCCCACCCCCTGCATGCACCATCTGGGGCTCTGGTTCTGTGGTAGTGGTTTCAACCTTTTTAAGCAGGAGCTAAATTTTTTAATTTAAGTGCAATCCAAAATCTACCTCAAGCCCAAATACCCATGTCCCACCTCTTTTGTGCCTCTTCTCTGAGGCCCTGGCCCTGCTCACTCTATCCTCCCTCCCTCCCCCACCCTCAGTCTCTTTCACCAGTCTGAGACAGAGGGCTGGGGTGCTCTGGTCTAGGATTAAGGGATCTGGACTGTGAGAGGAGCTCTGAGCTAAGCCTGGGGCAGGCAGTTGGGATGCCAGAGGGGGTTCTATGTGCAGGTTCTGGGAGGGTGTTTGGACGCAGGGGTGCTAGGGCAGGGGTTTGGGGTGCAGGAAGAGGTTCATGACTGGGGTAGGGTTTTGGGATGTGGGCACCAGCTGGGCACTGCTTACCTCAGGTGGCTCCTGGGTAGTGGTGCAGTGGGGCTAAAGTAGGCTCGCCCCTGCCCTGGCCCTGCACCAGTCCCAAAAGCATTCAGCAAACTCCCTCCATCCGGAGTCCTGCTGTGGCACCCTCCCCCCCTGCTCTGTAGAGATAGGATACAGGGTGGAGAGGGGGCTCCTTGACGTTAGCACCCCCTCCTCTCTCTCCCCTGCCCTGCACAGAAAAACAAAGGCTCCTGAGAAGACAGCTCCAAGGGAAAAGGCAAGAGATGTGCAGCAGTCTCGGGGGTGGGGCGAAACTGAAGTGCTGGGCTCAGTAACCTCTTGGCCAAACCAGTTAGGATCACCTGTCACAGACCAAGATCTACGAGTAGATCCCGATCTACTGGTTGGTGACCACTGTTCTACGGGATGGGAACCCTTATCATATGCCCCTTCTGGGCACCCACACGCAGCTATCATGCTAGCCATTCCCATTAATGCCCTATTTCTTCCCCGCACATGGATCATCACCATATGGGTCAGTGCATGAAGCTCCATGCTGGTGCAGCAGATGTTAAGGATCCTTCTACATACAGAGCCCCCACATGGGAGAAAGAGTACATTTTACCTGCGCCTGAATGTAAGGAGGGTGAGGCGCAGCTCAGGCTGCAAATTGTGATGTGTGTGCAAGACAGGGCCCCTGTTACAAATTTGTACCTGCCTGAAAAAATTATGCTTGGGCTCTGCCTACATGCCCATGCTCCCTTTTCAACCTGGGTGCAGAAAATGTCATTTTAACCCTCCACTCCTGAATCCACATAGGCTATGTCTACACTCGCGGCTTCTTGCGCAAGAATCTGCAGAGCGTCCACACTGCCTGCCTTCTCTTGTGCAAGGAAATTTACAGTACGGCGTGGTAAGAGAGGGTTTCTTGCGCAAGAGCTACGCTCTTTTTTAACAGGTGTAAGCCCTCTTGCGCAGGAGCTCTTGCGCAAGAGGGCAGTGTGGACGCTCAGCAGGGATTTCTTGAGCAAGAAAGCCCTGTGGCTAAAATGGCCATCAGAGCTTTCTTGCGCAAGAGAGCGTCCACACTGCTATGGGCGCTCTTGCGCAAAAACACAGCGTGCGCATGGCAGTGTGGACGTTTTCTTGCGCAAGACTTCTTGCGCAAGAAGCCGCCAGTGTAGACATAGCCATAGTGTGGGGGATACAGCCTGAAACCCTCAGCACATCCATACCCACTTGCTCTGCTACTTCAAGGATAGCATGAGGCTCTACCTCAAGCTGCAAGTGTAGTGTCCGGGTATTGTGTAAAACTCCTTCCCTTTCTCTTTCCTGCCAAACACACTCCGTGCCACTATACTGGGGTCAGGGAAGGGGTATCCCATTCAAGTACCAAATCCCACCCTGCCAAAGTGTGTGAAAGTAGCATTCCCTCCCAAACATATCCTGGTACATGGTATGTAAAGGCTATTCAAACATTAGTGCACTTCTGGAGTGCATTTGTGAAATCTCTCAAGGATACCTCATCATATTGCTTTGAGTGCTATGGGAAAGCTCTTACAGGGATTAGAAGATTTATCTGGTGTTGCTTGAGATCTTAATGCGATTAATTTTTATTTTTTGGAAAGCTAGGGGGCTGTGCTCGTTAAGCTTCCTAACACCCTCTCCCCCTCTGGCCGCTATGCTCGCCAACCCCCACCTCCATGGCTATTATGCCCTACCACCAGTTTGCTCCTGCACCCTCCCCTTTGGCCCCACACCCTACCATAAACCTGCTCCTGCACCCTTCCCTTGGCCCCACACCGACTAAGGATGTTAAGTAGCGAGTAAATGACTGATCATGTAGTCACGGGTGGGTCTTACTACATTTAAAAGGCAGAGTTGCTGTGCATCTGCCTCCCCTGCTCCCCCACTCCTGCACTGTGGAGATGGTGCTGGGGTGAAACTAGTTCCTGCTTCCTTCCCCCTCCCCAATATAGAGGCAGCAAGGGGGAGGGGGAATGGGAGTAGTCGACTTGACTACCTGATTAATCTGGGCTTATCAGGTAGTTGACTACTCTTTTACACTCTACTCCCCAGCCTGTTCATGCACTGTCTTTCCTGGCCAGTCTGCACCCTCACTCCCTCCTGCATCCCCCTCCCTATTCCACTTACAGATAGAGACTGGGGAGCGTGCATAGGAGTGGGGGAGGGAGGAGGCCATGTGGCTCCAACATCCTCAGAGCACCAGGAGCGGGGAGGGAGAGGCTGCGCGGCTTCCGCCTCCACGGCCTCCGGAGCACCAGGGAGGTAAGAGGCCGTGGAGGGGCTGCAGCTGGTTGGGCTATGGGGGAAGAGGCCGGTCAATGTGAAAGGTGGGGGTGCATGTTCTCGGCTTGGTCCAGCCAGCGGTGATGGTAGTGTGGTACAAGGAGGGACTACAGGGGGAAGAGGTTGGTGAGCGTGGAAGGTGTTCGGGGATGGGGCTAGTGATGGCAGCCTAAATCTCTCACATACATCACTCCCCCACGGGGGGTGTGTGGGTGTAAGGGCCAGAGGAGCTGCCTGGAACTAAACACAGGCTGGGGGTGGGGCAATGCAGATGATGTGATGACATCACTGTCATCCCACAGGAAATTTTTTTTTTTTTTAATAGATAAAATGAATGTGTATGCTTTATTTGAATCATTGCTCTGGGGTGGAGTGGGGATAAGGGGTTCAGTATGCAAATTGCCCTGGGGAGAGAGGACTACCCCAGCCTTCTCTCACTGCAGCAGCTTGGGGCTGACTAGCACTTCTTCATGGCTACTGTTGCTCCAGCAGGCACAGCCGGGGGAGGGGTGCATGTTTCCTAACTGGGGCAGATACAAGTTTGTCTGCCCCCTGTGCTTCCCAGCCAGTGAGGAACGCAGCAAACTGCACTTTCTCCTTGCTGTCTGATGAAGAGGTACAGCCAGCAATGTTTCTGTATCAATCTGGAGGTAGGGGAGAACTCCAGCCAGCCCCTTTCACAGGCCTGTAATTCTGTCTCTTTTCTATATGGTTTTATAAGAAACAATCCCATTCCAGGCACATCCCATTTTCCTGGCACAATGAAATTTTACATTACTTGTTATAAGAGGAAGCTGTACACCGAGTTTGGTGGTCCTAGCTCTTAGGCTGTGTCTACAGTGGCGCGATCTTGCGCAAAAGCAGCCGCTCTTGCGCAAAAACTTGCTGCCCGTCTACATTGGCCGCGTGTTCTTGCGCAAGTAAACTGACGTTCTAATGTATGAAATCAGGGCTTCTTGCGCCAGAACTCTGACGCTCCCACTCAGGAATAAGCCCTTTTGTGCACTGTTCTTGTGCAAGAGGCCAGTGAACACAGGCAACATGAATTTCTTGCGCAAGAAAGCCCTATGGTTAAAATGGCCATCAGAGCTTTCTTGCACAAGAGAGCATCTTCACCGGCATGGATGCTCTTGCGCAAAAGCACATGCCAGTGTAGACACTTTCTTACACAACTACTTTAATGCAAGAACTCTTGCGCTAAAGAGTTTTTGCACAAGATCACGCCAGTGTAGACGTAGCCTTACTGTTTAGGAGGAATTCCTGAACAAACAGACACACACAGAGACAGACAAACTCGCTCAAATAAATAGTATATCTGTGACAATGTTGTTGATCCTGTGCGAAAGCTTGCTTGCACATTGCCAAGGTTTGGGGGTGCCATATGAAAGCTTCACAAGCACGTGCATGCTGTCATGTTGCTGCTAGTATAGTAGAAAAACCTCCTTGACTCCAAAGCATGAACATCACCTTTCAGTGGCTTCCACCACATCCCGATTCCAAGGTGCTGGAATATATACACTTCAATGGCACAACTGAAGTTACATTGCTAGCATTTTTCTTCAAATTTCCCACTGCTTCATTGCCATGGAGTAGTTTCTTTATTGGAATGGTAGCAATAGTGGCTGCATCTAGACTACATTCCTCTTTTGAAAGGTTTTTTCGAAAAAAAGCAGTCTAGACACGGTTCTTTCAAAAAAAAAATCCTTTTTCGAAAGAACCCTATAAACCTCATTTTTTCAGGAATAAGGGTTCTTTTGAAAAAGTTTTTTTTTCCAAAAGAACCGCATCTAGACAGGTTTTTTTTTTTTTTTTTTTTTCAAAAAAGACATTTTCAAAAAAGCGATCAGATGCAATTATGCAAATGAAGCGCAAGATTTGTAAATCTGCATTTTCAATTTCCTTCATTTACATTCCTCTTTCGAAAGAGGAATGTAGTCTAGATGCACGCAGTGGGAGAGTACTGAGGTAGACTGGAATTTGGAATTGTTACTTCTCAGTTGTCTACACTTAGGGTGACCAAATAGCAAATGTGAAAAATCAGGAAAGTGGGAGGTAATAGGCAGCGATGTAAGACAAAGCCCCATATATCAGGACTGTTCCTATAAAATCAGGACATCTGGTCACAGTATCTATCCCTGCTCAAACTGGTATAGAAGAGATACAGTCCTAGTATGGATAGGCAGATTGTGACAATACTCCACTAACCAGTGGTGCTATATCAGTGTTAGTGTGAAAGTGGGAAATTTGGCATTGTCTTCCATTACACTAGTATAAATACCCCTACTACTATTATTACTACTAACAATAATAATAATGACTAATGCTTATGTAGTTCATTATTAAATGTTTATGATTGTGACCTTTAGACATTACTTTGTTTAAAAAGAAAATAAATTGAAATGAGGGAGACTGCATTTCCAAAGATCTCTGGGATTACAGTGTGAACGAGAGATTTCTAAAAGCTAATATTAAGATTTTACTTTTTGTTCTTAGTATAATGCTTTGTTTAATAAATACTCAGGAGTGAAAATCTGCCATATGAGAGATTCTGTCTGTCTGTCTGTTCAAGAACTCCTCCTAGATAGAAAAAATGGTATTCATTCATCTGAAGAAGTAGGTTGTACCCACAAAAGCTCATGATACTATCTACATGTTTTGTTAGTCTTTAAGGTGCTGCTACACTATTTGTTATTTTTTAAGTTTTTCCAGTTACAGACTAACTTGGCTACCCCTCTGAAGCTTTTCCTCCTAAAGAGTAAGAGCTAGGACCACCAAATTTGGTATACAGCTTTCTCTTATCATAACTTAAAACAAAGTAAGGGTTTAGTTGTGCCAAGAAAATGGGATGTGCCTAGAATGGGATTCCTTCTCATAAAACCAAACAGAAAAGAGACAGAATCAGGAGGCAGGTGAAAGAGGCTGGCTGGAAGCCTGTCCCCCGGCCCCCCACATCCCTCCAGGACTGCCCTAGCCTTGAGCCTCCCATCCCCAGGTGCCCTTAAGGAAGTGTGGGCTAAAACTCACCTCCAATACATACAGGGATGTTGCTGGGCATTCCCCTACATCAGGGAGCAAGTGGAAAATGCAGTTTGTTTCATTCCTCACTCTGACTGGGGAGCGTAGGGGACAGATGAACATGAACCTGCCCCAGGTGGGGAACATGCACTCCTCTTCTGGGTGTGGCTACTGGAGAGAGGCTTTGCCTCTGGCCCCAATCTGCTGAAGTGGGAGAGGGCTGGGGTAGTCCTGTTTTACCAGGGCAGATTGCATACTGAACTCCTAATCTCCAGCCCCACCCCAGAGCAATGATTTAAATGAAAAAAAAATTAATTGAGTTCAGGATCAGAGCAACATGGGGAAATCTTCTTGTAACACATAAGCAATAATGTTGACATAAAACCAAGAAGCAAGATATTTCCTGCATGAGAAATCTAAATTAAGGGAATAATGTACCACTTATTTTAATGTGTTTTATTGCTTCTCGTTATTTATTCATTTCACACAGAACAGTAAGATTTAAAATTTCTTGTTGAAACACACCACAAAATATTTCATGTCAAGAGAGATGCTAAAATCTGCTTTACAGTGAGCCCCTCAAAATTGTACAGGGAGTCTCCTTACAAATCACTTGTTGTGTTTGTGTAAGTGTGATAAGTTCTAGTTTCAGCTAAAATGCTGTACAGTTTTGCAAAATAATAGTTGAAGAATCTTAATATTGAATAAGTAATGCAGTGTTTTAGCTGTTGTTGGAAGGGTGTGTTCTGGATAAGCTTTTCAGGGCAGGAACAAATGCTGGGTGAAACCATGAGACTTCACTGAAGTCTATGGGAGTTTTTGTCATTAACTTCAGCTGGCCCAATTATCCTATGTCTTTGTATATGTGTGTGCAGCAGTTAGCACAATCTTGACTGGTGTCTCTGCATAGTCTTGTGATAAAGTGCAAAATAATCATAGTAGGATGTGGGGGTAGACTTAATATGAGAAGTCTGACTTCCTTTTCCTACTTTACTCACTTTCTAAAATAGAATCTTTAGGATTACTTATTTTTTTTACAAACCTTACAAAACTCAATGCATAAATATATTAGCATTTAAATAATAGGTTTTATGTTGGAAGGATTTGAAGGCAAAATATTGAATGATGATAGAGACAGCTATTTCACTTCCTGTTCAGAGTGCATGAGCAACAACAGAAACAATGAGAGATACTGTGCATGTGTGTCAGTTACAATTAAATATTTCCTTTCATTTCTCTTGTGTTTATTGGAAGGACTCACTAAGCTTTTCAGTCTTCCCTTATGAATGCTTTTTGCATGACTGAAAGCAGTAGATGACAGTTTTCTTAAAAGACATAACTTTCTAAGAGATTTGGTTTCTTGCTCAAAGTATTATTGGCTAAAGGTTACAGAATATTATTACAGAAGCACAAACATACTATTGTTATTTTGGACACTTGGCTAAAGGTTACAGAATATTATTACAGAAGCACAAACATACTATTGTTATTTTAAGTAATATTATAGATTTACCCTTTTTTTAAGTCAGATTGCTGAGACTTCATTTCCCAGAGTGCATCTAGCTTGAATCAGCTGACATGGATTGTGAAATGTTCCTTATTTCCTGCTCAGCTTGAATGGACATGGTTTGTGTGTATGAGTGTCTTTTCTTTCCTTTGTCAGGTGATTTAATATCTTTTGACTAAAATCTGATTCAAGCAATTGTGACAAGGAAGTGAGCTGATTTATTAATTTAGCTGGTGGGAAACTATTGGGGGGAAGGGATGTCATGAAGAAATAATACACTGCACCGTCTTTGGATATCTTCATGTGAAAGGTAGAAAGGATCTAAATAATCTTCACAACTCTTATTAAACCATTGCATTTGTTTTAGTATTTATTTTTTATTTACAGTGGAGCACTAGACCTCTTGACTAGTCAGTGAATATTTTTAACACTTAACAATTCGTTTTAAATAACATTTGTTTATGAAGGGTTTTTTCTTTCTTTTGGCAGAACTTAAAAGGAAACTTTAGAAGAAAAATAGAACTTCTCCAGACTGAAGAGCACAACTTCCTAAAGAAAAACAAAATGTCTCCTAAATCAAAAAAGCTTTTTAACATAATTATTTTAGGAGTTGCTTTTATGTTTATGTTTACTGCCTTCCAAACTTGTGGAAATGTTGCGGTAAGTGCAAATATCAGTACACTCCACATCCTTTCCTTTCTTTCAGCCATCCCAATTATAACAGTGGTTTTGTTTAGGGATCCAGAGTGCATGGTAACATTACATTTTATCTGTGTTTCTATTGATTTAGAATTTGCAGAGATGCTTAAGTAATCTGTTTCTTTATGAGAGTAAAACAGTGAAACAGTAATGGTTGTTTAGACCAAAAAATAAGTTAATGAATTACATTCAGCTTTTAAATAATATCTGCTCTGTCAGTTATATGTCCCAATTATTGAATTAAACTGTATCATGTCATGTTTCTGAGGTTTTTTTTATAATTTTGCTTTAAAACAATTGACCTGGGTGTTGTTATTTGTAACTTTGTCACCTATTTTCTCCTGGTTAATTAATCTTCCTAATCTCACATTTTCTCTATGTAATCACAAGCTGGAAATTGAAGGAGTATGAATACAGTGAGTGGTCATACTGTCACAATTGACAGAACTGCCTAGTCACCTTAGATCTCACTAAATAATTTACTGCCAGTCTTTGTCTACTTTAATGCAAGCAAGCAAACTGAACATGTCTGCCATATTTAGAAACAGTCTCTGGTATTATTTTCAGTAGGAATTCCCTGTTTATAGATATTGCTTTACTATGTTGTATAGTTAATGTATGGTATTATTATTCATAGGAGAGGCTGATCTTGTAGCTAAATCTCAGGACAGAGTTTGCAAATAGAGATTTGGTTCCTAATTGCGACAGACCATGTTCATGTCTCAGTTTCCAAGTCTGTAAAAATGGGGCTTATAATGGTCTATGTTAAAGAGGTGTTGGGAGGATTAATTTGTTAATGTCTGTGAAATATTTTGAGATCTAAAGGCACTGTAGAATCACAAAATACCAGTTATTGGTTCAAATGAACAGTTTCACCCCAAGCATTTTTGTGGTGAATTTTTATAAATAAAAACAGAATATAGTGTTGTTGTAGCCATGTTTGTTCCAGGATATTAGAGAGACAAGATGAGTGAGGTAATATCTTTTATTGGACCAAATTCTGTTGGTGAGAGAGAGCGAGCTTATCCAGTAAAAGATACTAACTCACTGAGATGCTGACCTTGTCTCATAAATGTAAGTGTCTGCAAGCATAAGTAATACCCATTGTCTGGCAGTGAATGAATCAGGACTTAGGTTCCAAAGTTCAAATTGCAGTTGCCCCATGACCAAACCAGCATCCCAGAAAACCTGTAGACAGAGGGAGAGTGTAGGAAGGAAGATCTCTAGATCCATAATGGGAGTTAGTCCCAGATCCCTCTATTTAAGCTCCTAACTTCTATTGAAATCAACAAGTTGGGAACCAAAAAATCTTTGAGAATCTGGGCCTTAGGCTGTAATTAATAAATGTGGCTTTCAAAGGCTTGCATACTACTGCTTTAAAAAGAGAAGAGAGTGTAGAGTGAGTAAGGAGTTGAGAATTGAAATTTTGATGTTCTTGACTGTCACTGAATCTGAACAAGATGCAGTACAGTTTCTCTAACTATACAATGGGCATAATAGTTACTTCCTCATGTAAGTATTACATGACTTAATGGCCATTTCTAAATTACTTTTAGTTCCTTGGGCATTGTTATTAACAGTTCTAACTTTGCTCTCTCATATTAATCTGTCTCTGTAATTTTTAGATTTTTTTAAAAAAGTACAAAATGTACTTTCTGTATTATTATTTATAATTTTCTGTACACAGCAAACTGTTATCACGAATTTGAACAACACAGATTTTCATGGCAGTGGTTATACCAGGTAATCTACCATAATAATTTGTTCTTTTGTTACTTTAAAAGGCATAGCTAGACTTGATGAAATATTATGAAGACATGCTTGTTCTGCTGAATTTACATTTTAAAAACAAAATTACATTGTTATACTAAAAGAAAGCTTAATTTTACATAATTTTTCCTATTTAAATGAACCATATTCCTGTTTTTCACTTTTTCCATGTAGGGAGAAACAGTGCCATGTTTTGCTTTTTATCTTGGGTCATGCAGTCTGTGAAATTCTTGAAAAGTAAAGCAGATAACTGAGGCGCAGATCCTACAAACTTCCATATGTGTGGACCTTTGTACCCAAATAGATCACAGGGTCTGCTTGTGCAGATCAGCTTACAGGAGAGATTTCAACAGTCACATGGACGGGAACAATCAGAAAGATGGGAGGAAAATCAGGGTATCAGAGCTGTGGAAACTGGTTCTTTTTAATGTTTATTGTATTGGCAAAGCAACCAAAGTCCCCAGTCATGATCAAGGCCTTACTATGCCAAGGACTGTGCAGTCATTTAGGAAGGCTTGGGTTTGGCCTTAAAAAGTGTATAATCTAATTTAAGATAAGGTGCAGCAAAGTTAAATAACAATAGAAGGGAAAAAAGAAGTAGATTAATAAGATCATGCAGTTACATGATGTTTGATGTAATAGTTTTGAATCATTTGAAAACTTTTCTAAATAAATAAAAATAGCTAATGTAACCAGCACTCTTGAATTTCCTTTGAAATATTTATTCATCTTTATTATTTATTTGTGTAGCATGGCCATTATTTATGGAGTGTTCTCTGCATCAAATCTTATTTCACCTTCAGTTGTTGCTGTAGTAGGACCTCAATTATCCATGTTTATTAGCAGTGTATTTTATAGGTAAGTAATTCATTTAAATCTAGAATTTCTGCTTCCTATGTATCCTTGCCCTTTTACTTCACCTACCATGTCATGCATGAAATTGTACTGACCAAGGAGGGCAGAGTTTGGCTTCTTGCAATGATATCAGTGTTGCTCCTGAGTCCCTTAGAATGTTACTTCAGAGACATTCACCCTCCCCCAGAGCTGTGATCATGTTATTTTCAAGCCTCAGTCTAATTACTGTACTAGAAAAAATAGCAGTATATGCTTAGGGTAATAAGAAACTGTTTTTAATTATATTGACTTAGTTTTTAAAAGAATCTATCTTAAGAATAAGTACTTGATTTAGAGGAAGCAAATCTAATGGTTAAAAAGCATAATCAGCATGACAATGTTCACATTCAATTTGAATATAATACATTGTTATATTTTAGCATATACATTGCAGTTTTTATCCAGCCGTTCACGTGGTCCTTCTACACTGCTTCTGTTTTCATTGGGATAGCAGCTGCTGGTAAGTATTTCACATAATGTGTATCTGCTTCTTCACTGTATTCTGTCTCTCCGATCTATTTTTCCTCCTTTCTCTGCAACTTTTTTATTTGAATTTCAGTACTCTGGACTGCACAGGGAAATTGCCTGACAATAAATTCAGATGAAAATACCATTGGGAGAAACAGTGGAATCTTCTGGGCACTTTTACAGTCCAGGTAACTGTCCTTTATTAAAAAGTCTCAAAAGGGTAGCCATGTTGTTTTGTAATTTTAAAAACAATGAGTAGTCCTGTGGCACCTTAGAGACTAACAAATACTATATATATATCTATATATCTATATCTATCATGAACTTTCATGGGCAAAACCCACTTCTTCAGAAAGCTCATGATACTATATATATTTTTGTTAGTCCTATGGCACCTTAGAGACTACTTGTTTTTCCTTTATTAAATCTTCCCCTTTGGTGACTTGCACCCTGTATTTGCTGTGTTGTTCAATAAGGGTACATCTACACAGCAGGGCTAAAGTCGAATTAAGCTACGCAACTTCAGCTATATCAACTGTGTAGCTTAAGTCTAAATAGCTTAATCCGGCGTTTGGCGCTGTCTACACAGCAGGAAGTCAAAGGAAGAACACTCTTTCAACTTCCCTTGCTCCTCGTGAAATGAGGGTTACTATGAGTTGGAGTAAGAAGTCTTCCACCTTGACATTATTTCAAAATAAAGGCTTGTAGTGTAGATGCGCTTTTTGTTATTTCAGAATAATGTCAGTTATTCTGAAATAATGCTGCTATGTAGATGTACCCTAAGAGTGCAAGGGAGAGTTTTCATCTCAGACAGTAATTCAGTTGTACTCTACCAACTATGAAATGAAAGGAAAAGCTGGAGGTTGCATTGCTGCTGGTATTGAGCAATACTTAATGATAAGAGCAATACTTAATGATACAACCGGTCTTTCCTCCTGATGTACGGTACAAAAGTCAATGTCATTTCTGGTATCTTAGATCTCTTTGAAATGTAGAGCTGGCCTTATGAAAGTGAATCTTCAATTTTGTTTTATATTTCTGTGGGACTAGCAGTTTAACAGTGTGAGGACAGACACCCTCTTTCATATTTACACCATATTATTCTTTCATATATAATTTGTTACCATAATAAATATTATATTCCTGTGTCATCCCTTTTTTGTTTTCAGCTTGTTTTTTGGAAATCTTTATATATACTTTGCTTGGCGTGGGAAAACACACATATCAGGTTGGTATTACTTGTTTTGTGTGTAGAATGCTTTGTATCGTAATGTATGAAAAACGGACAAAATAATGATGTAGGAATCAGTCCTAGGCTATGTTTACATTACAGAACTCACAGCAGCACAGCTGTACCTCTACACTGTGCTATTGTAAGGTCTCCTATGTAGTCCCTCTGTGCTGCTAGCATTTTAAACCGCCCCAACCTGACTGGCAGAAGCTATGTTGGTGGTGGGATATATTCTCCTGCAATATAGTACTGTCCACACGAATGCTTTTTTGTTTATGAAACTGTCGGTCATTGGGTGTTTTTTTTTCACAACCCTGGCCAAGCAAAATGCTAATGTAGATCTAGCTATAGTTGTAACAGCTAGAAAATAGGGAACAACAGGTAAAGTTTGTATTTGTTTCCTAGGGCGTATTTCAGTTTTACTATGTAAAGCTATATGATAAAAGAGCTATGAATATCTCCAGTGTTCACAGCTGCTGTTCCCTTTGCTTGCTTTCAGAACTTGGTAGAGAGGGAAATTGACCAGAATAGTGTACTGCAGAGTTCTGTAATAGTTCCCCATGGGAAGACTGTTATTCTGGAATAACAATATCCACATGGGAAGCTGTTCTTGAATAGCTATTACATTTTAAATTCACACCCTACCTGCTCCATTATAGTATCTTGGTACAGACAAACAGTCAGACTCCCTGTCTTGATACAGATCATCATGGTTAATTTTCTGTTTGAATTATTTTGTTTTTCTTGTTACATTCCAGCTCGGCTTTCCCCTTGATATTTTTATACCCACTGCCTCTTCTTGTCTTCTCCCTCGGCCCTCTGCTATTTATTTTAGTTCTGGACATCCAACACTCTGGTCATCTGAAGAAGTGGGCTGTGCCCATGAAAGCTCATGATACCATCTGCATGTTTTGCTAGTCTTTAAAGTGCTACCAGACTATTTGTTGTTTTTTAAGTTTATCCTGTACAGACTAACTCGGCTACCCCCTGAAGCTTTTTAACATTGTCAACTTAAGCCTTCCAAATCTTATCAGTGTGGAGCTTGGAGCAAAGTGCATTCATATTCAATGGAGTAAAAGACAGGTTGTTAAAGCTGTTGGGTTCCACATAGGTCATTTGGGACCTGAGTTACTGTAAAGAGGTGGAGGCAGGGTCTGCTGTGTGAGCAGTGGTTGTCTACTGAGAAGCCAACTAATTTACATGGAAACTATGACAAAGCTTGTGTTTTAGTATAATAGTCAGGAAACCCAGAAAAAAACCCAGAACTGTAATAATAAATGGAGCTGATTAAAGAGTAGAGTTTCCCGTATTATGTACTAAAAATGCCCTCAAATATCTGATAGACCTTATTATTTACATCTTTAAAACATGAAGACTTTTTCATTTAGAACATGGGTTCCCAAACTGGGGGGCCTCAAGAAATTCCGGGGTGTGTGTGTGTGTGTGTGTGTGTGCAGGGCGACCCCCCCCCCCCCCCGGCACTCCTTTCCCCCACCAAGAAAGAGTCAGGTCTGTCCAGTATTTTCTGTTTTTCGGCCCCGGACAGTTCCTTTTTTTTGCTCAACAAGTTTTGCTGCCTTTTTTGGGGTGGGGAGGGGGCGTGAGGGTTTCTCAAAAATCAAAAAGGGGGTGTGACGCTGAAAAGTTTGGGAACCACTGATTTAGAACATCCTTCCACATAAACAAATTTTCAGTGTCATTGGATAAACATTTTAGGAGGATGTTTCTGCTAAAGACAACTAGGAAAGAAATGTTAACCTTTAAATGATTAGTTTAAACTTCAGAGTTAGCACCCTCTTGTTGTTCACAGCTCTTTTACCCTACTATTTATTCTGGCTCTCTGCAGATTGAATTTATTTTTTTAAGCTAAGCTGTGCTACTTAAACATCCAAAAATTAAAGCAGAAACTCCTGCTAATCACCCTGGATTACAGCATTTAACAGAACTCATACTGAAGTTTTCCTTCAGTTGAAACAATTTAGGAGTCTCATTTCATTTTACTGTAATTTGAATGTTCCTACATATGGGCTATGTCTAGACTACAGAGGTTTTTTTGAAAAAAGTGGCCTTTTTTCGAAAAAACTTCACTTGCATCTAGACTGCCGTCATGTTCTTTCAAAATTAAATTGAAAGAATGTGGTAGTTTTTTTGACAGCAGTAAACCTCATTTTATGAGGAAGACATAAAACCTCATTTTATGAGGAACGCAAACAGGGCTTTTTCGAAAGAGAGCGTCCAGATTGCCTGGGCGCTCTCTTTCGAAAAAGCAGATCACTTTTTCGAAAGTCTTATGGCTGCCTAGACTATCTCTTTCGAAAGAAGCTTGTGGTTTAGACGTACCCATGAACACCAGTTCCTCCTTGCCACACTTTATTTCAGGTTCCCACAAGAGTTGTTTGCACATGAACATAAAAGACTGTTTTTAAAACTGTGTGCACAGAAACACTGTTATTGATTTGTAATCCTAATTGGTTTTTTTAAATGTTATTTTCAAAATTTTATGTTCACCTTTAAGCCAATGGAAGAATAACTATAGGTACACTAGCAGATTTACCCAATGTTGCCCAGGTCCTTCAGGGCACGGGGCTGATAGTGTGGGTGGTACAAGACTCAAGGCAAGGCCTTGTGGATGTTGTGTGGGGAGTGCAGGAGAGTGGAGGTTAGCGGAGGATTGTAAGAGTGAGTGTTGGGGGGAGGTGAGGAGGGGCTCAGGGCAGGAGGTCCTGCCAGGCACAGGCCTTTTCTCTTCTCCCCAGCCACCTGCCAGGGGCCCTTTTCCCTCCCCCCCCCCCTCCTTCCAGCCCCTCAGCCACCAGGGGCCCTTTTCTTTCCTTCTTCCAGACCCCACCTGGCCACCAGAAGCTTTTTTCTCTTTCTCTTCAGCCTTCCTGGCCTCCAGGGATCCTTTTCTGTTCCCTCCCAGCCTCCCAAGGCTCTTTTCTCTCCCCTCTAGGGTTACCAGGTAGTCTTAAAAAGATACTGGACACACTTCATGGGGAGGGGAGCGGGGCTGTCTGGGAGGAAGGGGGGGGAGGGGCCGGGAAGCAGAGCTGGGGGGGGGGGTCGGGGGCTGGCTGGGAGAGATTGGGCTGGGGGGGCGGCCGACGGGAAGCAGAGTTGGTTGGTGGGGGGAGGGGGTCGGGCGGAGCGGGGCTGGCTGGGGGAGATCGGGGGGAAGAGGAGGCGGCCAGCGGGAGCGGGGCTGGCTGGGGGAGCTCAGGAGGAGGAGAAGGAGGGAAGAACTGGCCACCGGAAGCAGCGCTGGCGCGGGGTGCAGCGGGGCTGGCTGGGGAAGATTGGGAGGAGGAAACGACCGGCGGGAGGTAGAGTTAGCGGCGGGGGTGGGGGTTGGGTGCAGCAGGGCTGGCCAGGGAAGATTGGGAGGAGAAGTGGGGGAGAACCAACCGGCCAGCCAGGAGGGGGTGGGGGGAGAAGCGTATCAGCCGGTGGGGAGGGGGACTGACCCAGGCAGTGCAGATCCCAGGGCGCTCCCGCCCCCCACACAGTCCAGGCGAAGTGCGAGTCGGTCTGGCTGCGGCTCCACCACGCGCTTGACCAGCGCGCAGGAGCACGGACCGGGCTGCCCCTCCTTCTCACACACAACCAGGGCTCCCAGCACCGATTGTGCCCTGCCTCCCAGCCACTCCCCCCACCAGACTTCTGGGCACCCGGTCAGAAAACCAGAAAATACTGGACATTGCACATGTCCAGTATTTTCTGGATTTTTTTTTACCGGACAGAGCCCCAAAAAACCAGACTGTCCAGTAGAAAACTGGACACCTGGCAACCCTAATCCCCTCCCAGTCCCAATCTCCCCCCAGCTGTCAGGGGTCTTTTTTCTCCCCCACTCTCTGGTGCTGTGCCCATGTGCAGGGAGGTAGGGAAAGGGTTTGGGGAAAGGGGTGCTCACAGGCAAGGTGGTGGAGCCTCAGCTCTGCTGGCCGCTCCTTTGGAGATATGGCTGCCCCCAGTGGCCACTGCAAGATAGTTCTCCTCTGCAGGTTTGCTGCGCCCCAATGGCCATACTCATATTGCAACCCTCTGAACAGTAGCCCCCCTCTCTTTGCATGTTATGGAAAACAGTCCTTTTCCTGGGACTTCCAGCTCTCCTGCCACAACTGAACCCTGACCTTGTTTTAAGTTAGGATAAGAGGAAGGTGCATACCAAATTTGGTGGCCCCAGCTCTTACTGTTTAGGAGGAATAGTAATAGAGATGTAGCCGTGTTAGTCTGGTCTTGCTGAAACAAAAGACAGGACTATGCAGCACTTTAAAGACTAACAAGATGGTTTATTAGGTGATGAGCTTTCGTGGGCCAGACCCACTTGAACAAACATTCTCTCAGACAGACAGATGCACACTAAAACAGATAGATAGGCAGTATCTTTAGGATTGGGAACTGGGAGCCTAAAGATTAGTTTGCCTCAGCACAAGGCATGATTAGCTGCTAGTTTAGGGGTGGGCAAATACTGGCTCATGGGCCAGATTTGGTCTGCCAGGATTAGTGCCTGGTGGGCCCCCACTAGTATATTTACCTGCACAGTTGCGGGTACAGGTGATTGCAGCTCCTGTTGGCCACATATCACTGTTCCCAGGCAATGGGAAATATAGGAAGCAGTATCCACAGTCCATGGGAGCTGTGATTGCCAGTACCTGTGTTTGTGCAGGTATAGCAGCAGCAGTCCATCAGGGGCTAACCCTGGCAAACTGCTGCCATGTTATTGCCCACACCTGTGTTTGGGGGAGCCTTTGCACAAATAATTTATTGTGCCAGACAAATTGATTCATGTAGAGGAATTGGTGCATGGGACATCAGGTGCCTATTCTCCACATACTCATTGTTATCATTTGCCAAATTCTGAGATTTCATGAGCCTAATGCTTTTGAAATTTACATGTCCACCAACTTATGGTAGCACATGATGTGACATTAGTTCCTGTGGCTGGAGAGGAAGGCTGTGATTTCTAAATCGTGTGGGGGATATGATGTAGCCTCTGGACCTGCAAGCAATACTGGATACTGTTATTGGAGAGCCTCTGCACTTCCTCTTTCCTTTTATTAACTCCCACTTAGCCACAACAAAAAGTGGTGATGATATTCTTTGACCAGCCAGTATTCAATTGGCCTATCAGCAATGACAAAGGAACTTGCCAGACATGTGGGACACGGCCCCACAAGTGGTGAGTCAGACACCAATGAAGGTTAATATGTATTATATACACCTCTTTATAAACTGTATCTTTCTTTAACTTGGAATCATCTTCACTATCTACACCAGTATTTGTGAAGGTAGTTTACTAGTCTTGAATTGTTTTATGCAGACTTACGTGTAACGCCTTTTCGATTTTCCACAGAGAGCGATCGCAGGACTGTCTTCATTGCTCTAACTGTCATCAGTCTCGTGGGCACATTTCTTTTTTTTCTGATTAGGAAACCAGAGGAGTCAAACACACTGAAGGAGGAAGTTTCCTCCATTGATGAAAACATCATAAACAACTTGTAAGTGCTTATGGCAACAGCACAGTACCATCCTGCCAAGCATGCGTATACATAGTGCACAATGGAAAACTCCTCATTCACTTCTCCCTCCGAACCAAAAGCATGTATAATTAGGATAAAATATAGGCGAGTCCCTGTAGTCATGAATTAGTTGATACTATCCTTACTTGTTCTCATACTCAATACACTGGAGCATGGGCTAGGCAGGGCATAACAAATAATGTTTTACCATTTGTGTGTAAGGATCTTTGAAAAGACACCATTTATCTCTCTCCTCTCACTATTAAGCATATGTACTTTCATGTTTTTCCTTGTCCTCATCTCTGAACAGAAACTGTTGGTCTCCAAATCACTTCCATGGTTGGGGACAGGAGCAGAGCAGAGGAGAAATTATGAAGGAAAAACAAGATCTGGGGTCTGACTGTCATGAAACTATTTACTTCCCTTTTAAAAGCACATTGTCAGTTTGTGTCTGTATAATAATTATTTGAACAGCACAGAGAGAATTTTCAGAGCCTCTCCGAGAATAATATAAAGCTTGATTTGCTCTTCTCAGAATTTGTATCTGCCAGTCAAGTACCTTTGTAGGTATAAGAGAATTTTAGGTTTCTAAGCCCTTTTATCCACATCCTTTACCTTTAACAATTCTTCCATTGTCCTTTATTAGTTATTAGAAGCTAAGTGGTTTGTAATTTTTGATTTGCTGGTAGCGATAGGGCTTAGAATTCTTATTACAGGTTGAACGTCCCAAATCTGGAACTCTCTGGTTTGGCAATGTCCGTGGTCCAGCAAGGCCATAAATGTTGCTGGACCAAAGAGCCCCAGGAGCAGGAGCCAGCCTGGAGAACTTAGGGTCTGCGGAATCCCAGCTGACCCAGCAGTAGCTGGGTTGCGTAACCCTGGCATCAGTGGGGCCAGATGGCATTGGGGAGTTTCTGCCCTGGCCAGGGAATCCCCAGTGTCTGTGGGGTCAGGATGCCAGAGAGCCCCTGGTAGCAGGGCTGTTGGTGGCCAGAGAACCCTAGAATCCCCCCTGCGGCAGGGCTGGGATGGCCGGGAAGTCCCTACTGGAAAACTCCCAGTAGCAGCGGGGCCAGGCATTGGCCCGGGAGCTCTGGCTGGGGAACCCTGGTAGCAGGGCCAGGCAGCAGCCAGGGTGTCCTGGCCCCAGCAGGGGAACTCCCAGTGTCAGCACAGCTTGCTTGGTCCTGGGAACCTCCAAAGGCAGTGAGGCTAGTGACAGCTAGGCAGCCCTGGCTCGGGAATCCCTGGGAACTGCTAGTGCAGTGGGAGGGCAGCAGGGCAGGGAGCCTCAGCCAGGCCATCTTTAGCAGGACAGCAGCAGGGCAAGGAACCCCAGCCTTGGGAGCCACAGGGAGACAAGCTGGCATCAGGGCAGCCAGCAGGGAAGCATTGACCTCTCCTGGTCCGACAAACTCCCTGGTCCGGTATGGTTCAGGTCCCGAGGGTGCTGGACCAGGGAGGTCCAACCTGTACTTTGGCCCTTTGGCAGATGCTTTGTGTATGGGTCAGCATTTTCAAAAGCATCTGCTCAATAAGGTATGTTGTATCAATGGCAATGTAGGCTGATTAGCTGGCCGACACTTTTAAAAAAAATATCAGGATATCAGGTCATGGGGGTAGGCAGGGGTTGTTTGGACACATTTAATAATCTGTAGAGCTCTTTAAAGCTATATACTATTTAACTGCAGATCTCTCATAAATGGTCTAGGTACCATGCTGATGTGCACATTAGAAGTGCATAGGCATAAGCATTAAAATCTCCCTGAAAGGGTATTTGCAGATAGTTATTTTATTAGCATAGCTGTAGGACGATTAGAAAGACAAGAGCACATGTAATAGAAACAAATCTGATATGTAGAGCCCTCTCAATCCATGGATATTCACTTTATATCTGTAGATATCCACGGCTCATTTTTGCAGACATAGATACAAATTTTGTATCTAGAATCCTGCAAATTTGTGAATATTCACTTTACATCCATAGATATCTGTAGCCACAGATGTGGATGTGAATATCTGCAGCTCATTTTTGCAGATGTGGATATAAATTTTGTATCCATGCAGGGCTCTCCTGATACAAAGCCCAAAGACATAGTGCTGTAAAGGAGCATACTTTGCAAATGACATACACCCACACTAAAGGCAAATATCTTTTACGACGACTGGCTTATTTCCCAAAAATGTTTTATTAAACCTATTAATGTGTTGGAATTGCTAATTATGGGCAGGAAAATATATAGAAAACTAAAAGATTAATTAATCTATTTTCCAACATAATGGTAAAGCATGGTTATCTCTGGTTCATCTTTCTCACCTTAAAAAAAATATTTACCCAGGTCTGACCAAAGCAAAGCAACGAAGGCAGTGGATGCATTTAGTAAGTATTATTGTGCTTTAGAACCACCCCTCAAAAATATGACAGCAGATTTATGAACTATTAAATGATCCTATTTGTACACAATGATATATGAATAATTTTAAACAGAAATTTGGCTATAATACTGCAGGGTATAGACCTGCAGTCTCTCCTTTCTTAATCTTAAAACACTTAATCTTCCTTGTTTATCACTTTGGTAAATCATCCTCACAGAGTTCCCTTCTCTTTTCTTCATTCATCCATTGTATTATGTAGCCCAGATTCTCCATTCTTCCCAGATCAGGATCTTTAGTGTTTTCAACAGTGGTGCCTGTTTTAATCTGACATGACAGGCAAAGAATAGGATGCATCTGTGTTTTGAAAGTTCTAGGCACCTCCTGATTCAAGGCTCAAGGGAAAGAGTAAAAATCTCAGTCTGTGGAGATTAGAGGACTGATGGGCTCTTGAATGAGTATGAGTCACGGTAGCCATTTCTATACTACATGGAAGATGGATGCTGCTGTGGTTGATTTTTCTGGGGTTCAATTTACTGGATCTAGTAAAGATCTGCTAATTTGAACTGAGAGGGCACCCCCTTTGGTGCTGGTATGCCTGCTCCTCACGAGTAGAAGGAGAAGCTGAGGGAAGCACTTTCTCCCATCGACCTTTGTGGATGGTGATTTAAGAAACATTGTAATTAACATAGCTGGAGTTGCGTATCTTAAGTTGACCTTCTCCTGAGTTGAGAGAGAAGCAAAGGATATTTGGCAGTCTCTGGTCAGAACTGAAACAAATCTAGGGAGATGAAAAAGAGAATCATACCCTGTCCTCTCTTCCTAGTGTTAAGAGGGAGAGATCAAAGGGAAGGGGGAAGGAAAAAAGGAAAGTCACTTATGAAAGTAAAAATGTTTCCCATTAAAGATAGAGCAAGATGGAAATAATACTTAAATTTTATATGACTTTATAATTTGGTTGATTCCCATCTCTACCCTGTTTCCCTACAAAAACAAAACAAACAACAAAAAAACCCCTTCAGATTGGCCTTTTATGTTAAAGGCCCCCTAATTAGCAGCCTTATTTAGTCAAAGAGAGAAACATAAATTTGCCTGGTTTGCATCACTTTAATGTACTTGTGCCTTTGTAAATCACAAAAGAAAATAAATGTACCTTTAATGTCAGTGAATTATATTCATTTATGGGGTTTTTTTTTTTTTTCAGAGAGATCTATTAAGCTATACTTCACCAAAGAGATTTTGCTCCTTAGTGTTACAACGGCTTATACAGGTAATGAAACAGATAAAAGGACACAACCATTTGCTAGTGTCATGGTATATATGGGACACTAAATCAGAACCCCTCAATCAGGATTATATTCTTGTATCCCAATACACATTACTTCAACATATTGGAGTTTATGACCCTTTTATAGTTTTTTGTACTACATTTCTGAAAAATGCTCTTCTGTAGATTAATCTTTTTGTACCTAACCCTAACAAAATTATGGGATTTAATAAAAGTTGTCAAACTCAGTTTAGGGTAAGCCAATTTGTATCTTGGTTAGGGCATGGTTCATGAATCTGTTTTATTACATAGTTTGTTCTTGTTTATAATGGGCCGATTGAATCATGTTAGCACACAGTTAAATTGCAGCGGAGTCTAATAATGGTAATTAAATTCATTTTTGTAGATGAGATCTTTAATAATAGCTCCATCAGACTTGCAGTTAAGTGTAGGAGATTTTTGTAAGAGCTCTTGTCTTAAATGCCATGTGTGCATGAGGAAGTTGTTCCAAAGATTTCCTACATTGTAATCACTGGTTTGGCTCTGTAATAGGGCTGCCCCTGGGTGTGTAGTGCCTGTCTGCAGCAGGCCACTAATCAATAAGAACAGTCATGCTGGGTCGGGCCAAAGGTTCATCTAGCCCAGTATCCTCTATTCTAGCAGCGGCTAATGCCAGATGCCCCAGGGAAAATGAACAGAACAGGTGATCATCAAGTGGTTCATCCCTTGTCACCCATTCCCAACTTCTGGAAAACTGAGGCTAGGGACACCATTCCTACCCATACTGGGGCCCATTGATGGACCTGTCCTCTATGAATTTATCTAGTTCTTTTTTGAACCCTGTTTTAGTCTTGTCATTCACAACATCCTCTGGCAAATAGTTCATAGGTTGACTGTGCATTGTGTGAACAAAAACTTCCTTTTGTCTGATTTAAACCTGCTGCCTATTAATTTCATTTGGTGACCCCCTAATTCTTGTGTTACCAGAAGGCATTAATAACACTTCCATATCTATTTTCTCCACACCTATCATTATTTTATAGACTTCTGTCGTATCGCATCTTAGTCATCTCTTTTCCAAGTTCCAATATTATTAATCTCTCTTCATACAGAAGCAGTTCCAAGCCCCTAATCATTTTGTTGACCTTTTGTGAACTTTTTCCAATGCCAATATATTTTTTGGGGGGGGATGGGATGTCCACATCTGCATGCAGTATTCAAGATGTGGGTGTAGCATGTATTTATATACAGGCAATATGATATTCTCTTTGGGTATGTCTACACTGCATTCCTCTTTTGACAGAGGAATGCAAATGCAGGTGAACAAAATTGCAAATGAAGCGCGGATTTGAATTTCTCGTGCTTCATTTGCATAATCGCGTCCAGGCACTATTTCGAAATACCCTATTTCGAAAAAAGAAATGCTGTCTAGATGCGGTTATTTCAAAAGAAAACCCTTCTTTCGAAATTACCCTTACTCCTTATAAACTTGTAGTTTCATCTGCAAGTATCGTCGGCAAATTTTGCCACATCACTGTTTGTCTTTTTCTAGATCATTTAGTACTATTCAATGTGTTCGTATTCCCAGTACAGACCCCTAGAGGACATCACTGTTTATCTTTCTGCATGCACCTGCCTCAGTTTCCCCTTTATTTACCCATGATAGACTATCAGGCTTGGTCTACACTGAAAAGTTATAGCCACATACTCATGTCAGTCGCAGGTGTGAAAAAACTACATCCCTTACTGACATGGCAGTGATGACAAAATGTAGACACAACTATGTTGATGGAAGAGGGCTTCCATTGAAATAGCCAACTTTATTCAGAGAGATAATGTTCCTGTGCTGGCAGAAAAACTCAAATTGTTGTAGGCTGCATCTACACTACTGCATCTACACTATGCTGTAGCACGTCTGATACAAAATGTCTGATACGTGAGTCAATTATGGCAGCTCTGGCCATAATTGACTCGTGTATCAGTGCTGTGATTCCACTAAAGCTCTTGTAACAAAACTCTTCTTGACAAACTCACAGTGAGTAGATTCATGTAGAACAATTTTTCTAGTCCTCTCTTCAGGCACAGTGCTTCTAGATCACCCACCTGAGAGTCAATAGCAGCAGTGTGCTCCCAGCTCCATTTTGATCTACTGTCCCTTAGACCATCCAAGTGACCAATCTCATAAATTTTACTACAGTCCCCAAGTCAGGTTTCCCACAAGAGAGCTTTCCACTGTGTTCCACTGCTCAGGATCCCTGCTCAGAACTCACCATCCTGCTTCAAGGCCCAGCTTCTTCTCACAAAAGTGGCTCTTCCCCTTTTTTCATAGGGGTCATTGCCCAAGCCTTCTGCTCAGCAGAGTATCCTAGTTTGGTCCGGTCTCACCAATAATTCCTTTCCACTCAGGGCTATCTTTAAGGGGAAGCAGGGTCCTGGACAACCTCAACCCCTCTGTCCCAGCCCCATCCTGCCTCTACTCTGCCCTCATTCCAACCCTTCCCTCCCCTGAGCAATGAGGCCTGGGGAATGAACGGGGGGCCTTGCACCTGCAACAGGGGTTGGGAAGCAGGCAGCAGGAAGGGGAGCAACCTGGACCCAGCCTGCTCCGCTCCACTGGTTCCAGCCATTTTGCTCTACTTCTGACCTCCACCACCAGTGAATGTGGGGGGTGGTTCCACCTCTTCCCTAATCTCCCTCCCCAAGCAACACAGCTAGGAGCCAGGGGGTAGATTTGGCTGGTGCCAGGTCACTCTGCTTCCCACTGTCATCAGTGTATGTGAGGGTGGGTCTGACCCCTGCTTCTGGCACCAGGCCTCCCTGCTTATCCCCCAGAGTGTCCAGGACCTCAGGAGGACTCCCAAAGCATGGGGACCAGGGCAGTTGCCCTAAAACAGTCTTATGGATGGAACAACTCTGGTTCCAGCTCTCTGCAGAACAGCTTTGTCTGCCAGGTCTCCTATAGCTTTCTCCACGCAGCTTTTTGCTTGCTCTAACCCCTGATTTAAAGTAGGACTTTATTTCAAAATGCCTCCCCCAAGGTCGAATTTATAAGCGGAGCATCCAC
Organism: Pelochelys cantorii; assembly: GCA_032595735.1. Lineage (NCBI taxonomy): Eukaryota > Metazoa > Chordata > Testudines > Trionychidae > Pelochelys > Pelochelys cantorii. Next base: position 21,319,548 of record CM064344.1, read on the forward strand.
ACTACCAAGCCTATTATTTCCAAATAATGGGTGACAGAATTTGAAATCTGTACTCCTGCTTTTCATCAGGAGTAATGCTAATATTTCAAAATAACAATAGTGTGGACACTCCAGTGCTGCTATTTTGAAACAATTACTCCCCAGAGTAATTCAAACTAATTACTCGCCAGAGCTTTCTGGGGCTCTAAGTCCAAAGTAGTACATCCCCATTAATGGAGCCTGACTTGGACTAACTTCAAGTCTTCCACTATAGCATGGACACGACAGTCGAGTTTAATAATTTCAAAATACGTTCCTAGTGAAGCCATGGCCTTAGGCATTGCCAGCAAGTAAAGGCAGTGCGAACTGGATAAATGGACTGTAAGGTGGATAGAAAGATGGCTAAATTGTTGGGCTCAATGGGTAGTGATCAACGGCTCGATGTCTGGCTGGCAGTTGGTATCAAGCAGAGTACTCCAACGGTTGGTACTGGGGCCAGTTTTGTTCAGCATCTTTATTAATTACCTGGATGAGGGGATGGATTGTACCCTCAGCAAATTTTCAAATGACACTAAGCTAGGGGGAGAGGTAGATAAGTTAGAGGGTAGGGATAGGGTCTAGAGTGACCTAGACAAATTGGAGGACTGAGCCAAAAGAAATCTGATGAAGTTCAACAAGAAGTACAGAGTCCTGCACTTGGGATGAAAGAATCCCAAGCATTGTTACAGGCTGGGAACCGACTGGCTAGGCAGCAGTTCAGCAGAAAAAGACCTGAGGATTACAGTGGATGAGAAGCTGGATATGAGTCAACAGTGTGCCCTTGTAGCCAAGAAGGCTAACAGCATATTAGGTTGTAGTAGGAGAAGCACTGCCTGCAGATCTAGAGAAGTGATTATTCCCCTTTATTCGGCACTGGAGAGGCCACGTTTGGGCTTTGTCTACACTGCCCAGTCTTGTGCAAGAACATATGCAAATGAGGCATGGCAATGAATATCGCCACGCCTCATTTGCATACTTAATGAGCTGCCATTTTTGTACAAGGGGCTTTTGCACAAGAAGGAGCCAGTCTACAATGCTCCTTTTTGCGCAAAAAACCCCTCTTGTGCAAGAGCCATTCTGCCTGAAAATCACTGCGCCTCATTTGCATATGCTCTTGCACAAGACTGGGCAGTGTAGACGTAGCCCTAGAGTATTGCATCCTGTTCTGGGCCTCCCATTACAGAAAGGATGTGAATGCATTGGAGAAAGTCCGAAAGAACAACCAAAATGATTAGGGGGCTAGAGGACTTGATTTATTTGGAGAGGCTGAGGGATTTGGCTTATTTAGTCTACAGAAGAGAAGAATGAGGGGGATTTGATAGCAGCCTTTAACTACCTGAAGGGGGTTCCAAAGAGGACAGAGAGAGTCTGTTCTGAGTGGTGACGGACGCAATGGTCTCAAGTTTCAGTGGCAGAGGTCTAGTTTGGATATTAGGAAAAACTATTTCACTAGCAGAGTGATGGTTATCCCTAGAGGTTTTTAAGTCTTGGCTTGACAAAGCCCTGGCTGGGATGACTTAGTTGGGGTTGGTCCTGCTTTGGACAGGGGGTTGGACTCAATGACTTCCTGAGGTCTTTTCCAATCCTATAATTCTATGATTAGAATGCAATACCTTTGGAAGTTGAACGAAGGTAATGTGATGCTACTGTGGTACAAAAATACAGAAAATAAGATGCCTTTTGATGTCTGATTCTACAGTCTTTATTCAGGCAAAACTTTCAATGAAATCAATGGGAGTATGGTGTAACTCAAGCTGGATTGGGCTCTTAAAGTAACCATTTCAGAAACTTACTGTTGCTTGAAATATATTGCTGCCATCTGGTGGCTGTAATTCACCATTATCATCTGTATTGTAAAGTGTTTTAGAACAATTCCTGATAAGATCTCCAAAAGCAGATGATGATTCGGAATTGTTGTGGTCTGTTATTGAACCTGTTCAAAGTTTTGTGAGACTTTACAGCTCACAGATCATGTAAGATTATCTACTATTACTAGATCCTTATATGGAGTACTATAAGGTCTGTAAGCAAAGGTCAGAAAGATTTATTTAAGAGTTCGTTTTTGGCTTGGCTTTGTGTTGGCTTAAGTAAGTCTCTTCGCACTGTTGTAAATATACTTGCTATAGAGAAAGCTTGGACAACTCTTTTCTGTGTTGTAGTGACTTCAGAAACCAGGCATTAGTACATCCCATGTTGCAGTACACATTTTTGTGAAAGTCACTACAAGTCTTAAATAGGGATGTAACAGTGTAGTTGATTGATCGATTAACCGATAAACAAAAGCTTATAGGTTAATGCTGTAGACTACATGCATTTCTTCCCCTGCCAGTAAATTTTTTAGCAGGCTGGCCAGCAGCCCGGCTCATTTCTGGCTCGCACCAGGTCCAGGACCTACCCCCGCTGCACCTCTGCATTTAAAGTGTATTATGAGCCAGGCGGGCAGGCAACCCAGCTCAGTTCCAGCTCATGCCAGGTCTGGGAGCTCTGCCTCCCCTGGACAGGGGCTGCTGTCACCCTGCTCTGTTGCCTCTGGTTTTTAAACTGGCTCCCCTCGTGGACCAGCTCCCACCTGGCACCCTGCATTGCTGCCTCTGATACAGAAACAGCAGCACGGAGTGGCATGGGGTTCCTCAGGAGTGGGGCTGGAGCACATTGGCTGCAGCCCTACCCCGGGGGACTATAGAATAGTCGAGTACCCAATAGGAATTCATGAGAACTAGTCAGTTAACCAATATTTAACATCCCTAGTCTTAAAGTTCTCACAGATCTCCGAAGTGTGTAATGTGCTTTTAAAAACTATTCTGAAGTGTCTGGAAATGACTGAAGCACTGTTTTGGCTACTGCTGGTAGCAGGTCTACCTAATAGAATATTAAATGGTTAGTCAAGGTGTATCTCTGGGGCTATATGTCTGACATCCCCAGCATATAATCTTATAATCAGCTTTCAGTTATACATGGTTTCACACTATTTCAAAGTAGTAATATACAACAGTGTGTGATGATATTATCATACATGTATAGATGTTTGGTGGGAGGTCAAAGACCCATGTGTGGATATCAGAAGTCACCGTTGTGGTGCCCTGACTGGTCTCTTATAATCATAGACTCACAGGGCTGGAAGAGACCTCAGGAGGTCAACTCCAGCCCCCTGCCCAAAGCAGGACCAATCCCAACTAAATCATCCCAGCCAGGGCTTTGTCAAGCTGAGACTCAAAAACCTCTAGGGATGAAGATTCCACCACCTCCCTATGTAACCCATTTCAGTGCTTCACCACCCTCCTAATGAAATAGTTTTTCCTAATATCCAACCTAGACCTGCCCCACTGTAACTTGAGACCATTGCTCCTTGTTCTGCCATCCGTCACTACTGAGAACAGCCTCTCTCCATCCTCTTTGGAACCTCCCTTCAGGAAGTTGAAGGCTGCTATCAAATACCCCCTCACGCTTCCCTTCTGCAGACTAAATAAGCCCAAATCCCTCAGCCTCCTCTCCTCATGGGTCTTGTGCTCCAGCCCCCTAATCATTTTGGTTGCCCTCCACTGGACCTTCTCCAATGTGTCCACATCCTTTCTGTATTGGGGGTCCAGAATTGGACACACTACTCCAGATGTGGCCTCTTCAGTGCCGAATAAAGGGGAATAATCACATATCTAGATCTGCTGGCAGTGCTCCTCCTAATGCACCCTAATATGCCATTAGCCTTGTTGGCTACAAGGGCACACTGTTGTCTCATATCCAGCTTCTCATTCACTGTAATCCCCAGTCCCTTTCTGCTGAACTACCCAGCCAGTCAGTCCCCAGCCTGTACCAATGCTTGGGTTTCTTCTGTCCCAAGTGCAGGTCTCTGCACTTGTCCTTGTTGAACCTCAAAATATTTCTTTTGGCCCAGTCCTATAATCTGTCTAGGTCACACTGGAGGGCAGGGATAGGGTCCAGAGTATCTGCCTCTTCCCCCTAGCTTAGTGTCATCTGCAAACTTGCTCAGGGTGCAATCCATCCCCTCATCCAGGTCATTAATATAGATAAACTTAAAAAACAACAGAGAGTCTGGTAGCACTTTAAAGACCGGTTATCTGAAGAAGTGGGCTATGCCCACAAAAGCTCATGATACCGTCTACATTTTGTGTTAATCTTTAAAGTGCTACCAGACTATTTGTTGTTTTTTAAGTTTATCCTTTACAGACCAACTCGGCTACCCCTCTGAAGATTAATAAAGATGTTGAACAAAACTGGCCCTAGAACTGATCTTTGGGGCACTGCGCTTAAAACCGACTGTCAACCTGACGTTGAGCCGTTGATCACTACCCGTTGGGCCTGACAATCTAGCTAGCTTTCTATCCACCTTACAGTCCATTTATCCAATCCATACTTCCTTCACTTTCTGGCAAGAATATTGTGGGAGACTATGTCAAAAGCTTTGCTAAAGTCAAGGTATTTCATATCCACTGACTTTCCCATGTCCACCGAGCCAGTTACCTCATCATAGAAGCTAATCAGATTGGTCAGGCATGACTTTCCCTTGGTGAATTCATGTTGACTATTCCTAATCACTTTCCCCTCTTCCAAGTGCTTCGAAATCAATTCCTTGAGGAACCACTCCATGATTTTTCCGGGGACTGAGGTAAGGGTGACTAGTCCCTGGATTGTCCTTTTTCTCTTTTTTTAAAGATAGGCACTACATTTGCCTTTTTCCAGTCATCCAGGACTTCTCCTGATCTCCACAAGTTTTCAGAGATAATGGCCAAAGGCTCTTCAATGACATTTGCCAACCCCCTCAGTACCCTTTTGCTCTGTCCAATGATGATAGCCACTTGGCTGTGTGTGTGTGGTGTGTTGACTTTGCCTAAGTGGTCAACGCAGCAGACTCTGAGAGAGTCCCCAAAGACCACAATATCAGATAAGGATCACAGGCACCAGACCAAGCTTATTGTCAAACAAAGTACAGTAATAGTTGTTAGTAAACTCTACTGAATCACTGTGCATATGTACTTCCTGACAATGGACCACTCAGTAAGTGGGAGGTCCTACTGCCCCCTCGTCCAGACTAGGACAGCCCCTCCAAGACACAACTTTATATACAGGTACAAACAAGTTACACATTATTCCTGATGGGTCAGGTTGCCACCCTCTGATATTTGCTTAGATACCACCCATCACCTTACACATGGCGGTTCGATCAAACATCTCTATCCATCATGCTGTCATTTTAGACCCTGTGCTCAACCTAGGTAGGTATGTCCTGTTGTCTGCGGCAAGTGTGTGGGTGCTAAGATGCTTCTTAATGAGGTGTTGTTACCATCCCTCTGGAATATGCTTTCAACCTGTGCTTAACACCAATTACTATTTTACAGCTATGCCTCATACCAGTTAGTGTTTTACACTATCTGCCTTGTTCATGCCAAGTTCTGTGAGCAGGGGCTGGCTCTTGTTCACAGCTTATCTTAGTTGTATGTTAGCAAAGTCTTGACCATTGTTGGCCAGGCCTGACGCCTCAAATCAGCCCTGTGATATATGGGTTTATGTTTCTGGCCCTCATTTTACTACACCATGGTAAAATGTTAATCCCACTGAAGTCAATGTAAATTTTGCTATTGACTTCATTGGAGCCAGAATTTCACCCCAAGTGCTTTTATGACACTAACATGTGATAGTGTGAGTTTTTTCTAAAATAGTGTATGTATTCTGACTTATGAAAGTCATATATTTATATGGCTTGGAATACTCCTAAAGTAAAGTGATTGCATCTACAATGTTGATCTTTTAATCATGTATTTGTAATATACAATGGTTAAACATAAGTAACCTTTGCATAATGGTATCTGGCCTAATGAATAATAATACCACCGTCAACTTTTGTCTGCCTTTCCTTAAAGGTTTGGAACTAACATTCTTTTCTGGAGTATATGGGACCTGTATTGGTGCTGTGAATAGATTTGGCACTGAAGAGAAAAGTCTTATTGGACTCTCTGGTATTTTTATTGGCATTGGGGAAATTGTAGGTGAGTCTAAAGAAATTTAAGTATAAAAATGTAGTTGCTGAGATTATTGAAAAGATTTTTTTGTACACAAATATATACAGCACTACACATGTTAAACTTGAAGCAAAAATTGCATATGCAAGAAGTACAGTTCTACAAAAATTTGCTACAATACTTGGTGATGACCTTTGCAGTCCCTTCTAGTCCTATGATTCTGTGATTCATTATTGTGCTGCCTCTTGTATAGTAATTTATACCAGTACAAAGTGAGTGCAAACAGGGATGTGGAATATTTCCAGATAAGAGTTTTAGCATTTTACAGCCACTTTGCACTGAAATAAATGACTATGAAGTGAGAACAACAGTGAATCCAGTCTATAGTGGTAAGAGTCTATTTTTAGCATTTGTACATCATGCTTTCATGTGTGCTTTACATCAGCTGTGTCCTCTCTCTCTCTGTGTGTGTGTGTGTGTGTGTGTGTGTGTGTGTGTGTGTGTGTATGTATATATATATATATATATATATTATAAAAAAAAATTTCCCTGCAGGATGACAGAGTGACATCATCACGTGACGCTGCATCCTGCCGCCATCAGCTGCATACCGTCCTCCCTCCCCGGTGCTCGGGCGCTTGATGTGTGGGCACTTGGCTCATGCTCCGGTCTGAAGGAGACACATGTGCAGCAGCCTCCACTAGCCATGCACTGGCCCCTGTGCCCCTTTCCTCAGCCAGAGTGGCCTGGCTGCCTGAGTCCCAACTCCAGTGCCACTGGTTCAGGAGATGGGCCCGGCGGGCAACTATTGTTCCCATGTGATGTGTAGAGTGGAAGTGGGGGGAGAGAGCAGAAGCACTTTGGGCCCAGGTGTTCCGCAGGGCCAGGCAGACGGGAGAAGGGGCTGCCTGCACACGGGAGCAGTTTTAGCAACACCAGTTGTAGGACCCAAGGGGAAACCTGGGTCAGTTGTTTCTTTGCTGGTTAGGTTGCCCATTCGTGAGAGGGGGCAGGGTGTGTGTAGGGAAGGAGGAACAAGGATAGAGTTTATGTGGGGATGGGTGGTGCGGTAAGGAGGGATGGTGGGGGTAAAGGGGATACAGGAATGGAGGCAAGGGGATGGGCAGTGTGGGGCTATGGAAGGGGAGGGTTTAGGGAAGGATGGGTGGGTGTAGGAATGGAAGATGGAGGTGGGGGTAAGGATGGAAGCATGGGATGGGCAGTGGGGTTGGGAGGGGGAGAGAAGGATCGTGGGTATAGGAATGGAGGCAGGGAGATGGGGGTGTAGGAATGGAAGATGGAGGTGGGGTAGGGATGGAAGGGGGGGCATGGGCTGTGGGCCATGGAGCTCCGGCATAAGGACTTGCAGCCCAGATTACCCCCTCAGGCTCTCTTCCCACGTGACCCAAATCTGGTTCTCAGTAGGGTGTAGGCGCATAAAGCTGGTGGCTTCCCCATGGTTCCATGTCTCTCCATTGTGCCGTATGTGCATGGAGCACGTCCCAGTCCCCCCCCCCATGGGAGCTCACTTGCCAGCTGGAAGGGCACATATGGAGCACTGCTGTCCTGCAAAGACAGGAGGTAACTGGGTGCAGAGAGCGGGGAATTCTCTTGCTACCTGGCAGCTCACATATAGCTCAGCCCCTTCCCTTCGCTAGTGAGTTGGGTGTCCAGGAGCACCTGGAACAAAGGGGATTCGTTTGGAGTTCGGCCTCATTTTACTGATTGCGTTTGGATTTTGTTTACATGTGAGGCCCACAAGCCCACAGAGCATAGCCCTTCCTGACAGGTCACTTCTCTGTAGACCTGTGCCAGCTGCCAGGCGAGGCTCCAAACTCTGCACGCGAACAAACTATTTTATTGGCAGGTGGGACAGGAGCGGGAAGGGGGAGGAATGGCTGGTGATTGAAGGGCATGAGTGGGCAGGATGGGCTGAGAGCATTCAGAGAGAGGGGCCCATCCAGGGGTGTGCTGGGGCGGGAGCAGAGAAGAGTGCGAGTGACTTGGGGCCATGTGGAGTGTAGCTGGGCTCAGTGCAAGATTGACAGGCTGTCTGGCCGCAAAAGAGGCTAGGAAGAGGGGGGGGTTGGCGAGTGCAGCAAGCAGGGTGCACAGCCCCCTAGTATTTTTGTGTTGCTTAGTCTAAACCTGTTTTCTTATAATAAAAAGCTAAGGCTGAATGCTTAGAGATGAATCATAGGACTGAAAGGGAATTTGAGAGGTCATCTGCTCCAGTAACCTGCACTCATGACAGTACCAAGTATTATTTTCTAGACTATTCCTGACAAGTGTTTGTCTAACCCACTCTTAAAAATCTCCAGTAATGGAGATTCCACAGCCTCCCTAAGCAATTTATTCCAGTGCTTAACCATCCTGACAATTAGGAAGATTTTCCTAATGTCCAACCTAAACTTCCCTTGATGCAATTTAAGCCCATTGCTTCTTGTCCTATCATCAGAGGTTAAGTATAATTTTTCCCTCCTCTTTGTAACAGCCTTTGATGTACCTGAAAATGGTTATCATGTCCCATTTCAATCTTCTCCAGACTAAACAAATCCAGTTATTTCAATCTTTCCTCATAGATCATGTTTCTTAGACCTTTAGTCATCTTTGTTGCTCTTCTATAGACTTCTTTAGTTTGTCCACATCATTTCCTGAAATGTGGGGCCCAGAACTGTACACAATAAAAGTTGGATCTCCGTGGTCTGGCACCCTGGGGACCTGAGCTGTCCCGAACCAGGGAGTTTGCCAGACAGAGGAGGTCAGCGCTCCCTTGCTGGCTGCCCTGCTCCCAGCCTCTGGCATAGGCTCCCCACCCTGCTGCCCCAGGGTCTCCCAGGGTTGCCAGTGGGGACCACTTGGCTGCTGCTGGCCTTGCTGCCTCAGGGTGTTCCCTGGAGTTCCTGGCTGGGGCCACCCAGCGCTGGCCCTGCTGCATCAGGGGTTCCCCAGCTGGGACCACTCAGCCATCCCACCCCGCTGCCAGGACCACCCCGTTGCCGCTGGGGATTCCAGCTGCCCACCTCTGCCAGCCCCCTTTCAGCTGGGGGGTTCCCTGGAAGAGGCTTCCCTGGCAGAGGCTTCCTGGTCACCAGAGGGTTTCTGGCCAGGGCCGCCTAGCCACCGGCAGCCCAGCTGCAGCCAGGGATTCCCTGGCTGCGGCCAGGACCGGTCACGTGGCCCAGCTGACGCTGGGGTTCCTAGGCCGGGGCAGGAGCTCCCAGGCACAGTCTGGCCCCACTAATGCCAGGGGTTCCCCAGCTGGGGATGGGGCTCCCTAGCCACGTTCTTCGCTAACGCTGAGGGTTCCCTGGCCAGGGTGGGGAAGTCTCCCCAGATGCCAGGGCTCCCCAACACCTTCATTGCTTCTGCCTCCGGGGCCCTTTGGTCCAGCAATGTCCATGGCTCTGCTGGACCACGGATGTTGCCAGACTAGAGAGTCCGGGAGGTTCAACCTGTACTTCAGTTGAGGCCTAATCAGTGCAGAGTAGAGAGGAAAAATTAGTTACACTTATGACACTCCTGCTAATACATTTGCTTTTTTGCACCAGTGTTACACTGTTACCCATATTTAGCATGTGGCCCACTGTGACCTCCAGATCCCTTTCCACAGTACTCCTTCCCAGGCAGTCATTTCCCATTTTGTATATGTGCAATGTTATTTTCTAACTGGAGTATTTTGCATTTTTACTTACTGAGTTTCATTCCATTTACTTCAAAATATTTCTCCTGTTTGTCCAGATGGTTTTGAATTTTAACCCTATCCTCCAAATTACTTGCAATCCCTCCTAGCGTAGTGTTGTCCACAAACTTTATAAGTGTACTCTCTATGCCATGGGTGGGCAATAATTTTTGATGTGGGGACATTCCAAGATTTTGGTAAGTGATCAAGAACTGCACTTTTCTAGGGAGAGGTGTGGGTCTGGGACAGAGCTGGATGGATAACAGAGCTCATGGTAGGGGATTGGTGTGGGGTCCGAGAGGGAGTTTGAGTGAAGAAGGGGGTTGTGATCTGGAGCACAGGATTGGCATGCATGGTCTGGGAGGGGGCATGGGTATGGGGGCAAGAGAGGATAGGGTGGCCAGGTGTCTGGTTTTGAACCGGACAGTCTGGTATCTGAGCTTTCTATCCAGGAAACAAATTGAGAAAATACCGGATATATAACTGTCTGGTATTTTCTACTTAAGTTTTATTATTATCAGGAGTATCAGTACGTATGTGCATACTGCCTGTCTGGTAGACATGCTCACTACGCAACTATGCAGTGGGGGCGGGGCCGGGGCAGGACTCGCCCGTGCGCCCCGCCGGGACCGTGCGTGGGACGGGCAGCACCCCAGGATCTACATGCACCTGGGCCAGCCCTGTTCCCCACGACTACCTCCCAGCCCTGCTCCCCACTGGCTGGTTCCCGACCCCCCCCCCCGCTCGCCCCCCCAGCCAGCCCCGCCCTCCCAGCAAGCCCCGCTCCCCGCCAGCCGACCCCCCCTGCCCAGCTCGCCCCCCCTTCCAGCCCCATTCCCCCAACCCTCTCCTGGCCAGCCCTGCTCCCCACTGGCTGGTTCCCGACCCCCCCCCCCCGCTCGCCCCCCCAGCCAGCCCCGCCCTCCCAGCAAGCCCCGCTCCCCGCCAGCCGACCCCCCCTGCCCAGCTCGCCCCCCCTTCCAGCCCCATTCCCCCAACCCTCTCCTGGCCAGCCCTGCTTCCCACCGGCTGGTTCTCTCCCCCCCCCCCGGATCTCCTCCGGCCAGCCCCGCTCCCCCCAACCTCCTCCTGGCCAGCCCCACTCCCCTCCCAGCCAGTCCCCGGGTGTGCAGGTCCCCATCTGAGATGAATTGTGTCCGGTATTTTTTTGAAGCCATCTGGTAACCCTAAAAGAGGATTCTGGCATGGGGGAGTGGTGTAGGAGGGGGTGCAGGGTCTTGGAGGGAGTTGTGACCTCATACAGAGGGTTTGGGTGGTGATCTGGGGCAGAGAGTTGGGGTCAGGAGGGGATGGGGTGACAGAGGCAGGCTTTGGCTGGGAGGGGCTTACCTAAGCAGCTCCCAACTAGCAGCTCAGCGGGCCCCTCAGGCAGGCTCCCTGCAGTCCCAGATAGCTCAAAATAGCTCCATGTGCCCCTCTGTGCTGTGTATGTGGGGGAGGGGGAGGGGGAGAGGCTTCGGTTTCCAGCTAATAGGAGCTGAGAAATAATGCTGGGGGAGGAGGCAGCATGCAAAGCCTCCCCCATGCAGGTTCTGCCACTCTCCCTGGTGTGCAGGTCCCTAGACATGGAGGGAACAGGAGGGAACTGCTTTTAACCTGGCCCCTCCCGGTTGCTGCTTTGCAGCCCAGCCCTGAGAGAGCCCACTGAGAGAGAGGTGGCTTCAGCTCCCCTCCTGGCTCAGCTGTTGGGGACCCCAGCCCCAAGCCCAGGCAGGAAGCAGCAGTTGCCTCCCCAACCAGGTTCTTTCAGGCAACCACTGTGCAGAGCTGCAGAGTAGCATCTCAGCAGTTGGAAGGGTCTCTGGCATCTGGACCATGTGTCTCCTAGGGCCACTCCCACCCTCCTTCTGTGTCTCCCCCTCCCTCCCAGTGCCTCCTGCCCTCTGCCATCAGCTGTTTGGTGGTGTGCAGGATGTATTGGGGGTGGGAGGGACAGGGACAAACTGATAGGTAGAAGTCGCTACTTGCAGGAGGCGCTGGGGGGAAGGAGAGGCCTGCCAGTGGGTGCTCAGCACCCACTTTTTTTTTCCTGTGGGTACTCCAGCCCTGGACCATGCACAGATTGGTGCTTACGCAGCTAGTGCTTTGAGCATTGTCCCATAAAGCTTCTGTCCACCTTTCACTGATGACTCTGACAACTCAAAGAGCTCACTTCTGTCACCTGTTACGTTGTATTCCTCCCTCCATGGAACCAAGACACCACTTAGCTGATCTCCGCTCTGCCTGACCCTTCTTCGGCGTCTACCATAGATGCATTTATAATGTACATTTTCAACATGTGCTGCCATACCTGAAGTTGATTTTTTTTTCTTTGTACTGTATATATATGATTTAATGGAAACCTATTAAAACATGTTTATTTTTGTCATTAATACTAATAATTATGTTTTCTTTTCCCCCTTCTACAGGAGGAGGATTCTTTGGCTTAGTGAACAAAGATAACCGCTTTGGCAGGAACCCAGTTGTGATGCTTGGCAGTGTGGTCCATTTTATAGCCTTTTATTTAATTTTTTATAACATACCAAATGATGCCCCCATTGCTTCCTTTGAAGGAACAGATAATATGGCTTATATGAATCCAAGGTACAAAGTGTTTTGTTTCTCTTGAACAGTGTTATTCGAAAGCATAGAAATGTAAGGCAGTGGTAGGGACCTCAAGAGATCTTCTAGTCCATCTTCCTGCATTGAGGCTGTATTAATAAATACAATTAGACCATCCTTGATGGGTGTTTGTCTACCCTGTTTTTAAAAACCTCCAAGGGCAAAGATTACACAACCTCTCTTAATAGCCTTAATTATCCTTACACTGTAGTTAGAAAGTTTTTCTTAATATCAAATTTAAATCTTTCTTACTGCAGATTAAGCAGGTTACTCCTTGTCCTACCCTTGGTGGATGTAGAAAACAGTTTATCATTATCCTCTTTTTAATAAACTTGGAGAGAAGTAACTTGTTCTGTTGGAAAGGCAGCTTCAAGATGTTTTCACTGAATAGTGGTCAAGACTTAAGGGTTTCCATTCTCAGTAGCTTCAGATGTACTAGCAATTCATACCAAAATGCAGGGGGTTAAATGGCAGGTCAGAATGCTGTGAGTTCATATTAAGTGCATTGTTTGTGAACATTATTATTTATGATCTGAGAAATGACTTCAGTTACTGTGGGTATTAATGTTTCCAGATATTCTAATATACAATAGGGCACAACTAACAATTTTTAAAGCCAATTGAATACTCCCTGTTCAGGTCCACCCCATTAGCTTGTGGACAGATCTGTGTGTCCATTACATGGGTGCTCAGTGTTGTGGAGTGGGCATCAGAAGCTTTCTTGCTTTGAGCATGCATGCCCCAGGTAAGGGCCAAGCAGAATTCTAATATCTGAATAGTGCAGGGACTACTCTGTTTCTGTGCCCCCATTGTTCTAATTAATGGATTTGTGTTAAGCATTATATTTGAAATTTATTGCAATCTGAAAGGTCCTTTTAAAGCCTCCCATATTCATATACTTTTCATGCTTCCATGTACCTGGCTGGCAGTTTGCATTATTACTTTTCTTGTTGCCTGGGAAAGCATTGGGGGCTAGCTGGCTGCAGGCACCAATATCCAGGTATGCCTGCCCATTCACAGAGGAAGTCCTAAAGCGAGGTAGTTGTTTTAGCATTTCCAAGTCAGCGTAGGGTTCACTGGCTTTAGCAGTGGCAGGAAACTTAGAAGACTCCTATAAGGAAATATTTCTTCCACCCACATCAGTAATTTTCCATCAAAATTCAAACCTGAATACAATTTTCTATTTATATTTCAAGATAAATCTGACACAACCATTTATTTGTATTGAGAATCTACATAATACTAGCAGTAGCCAGTGGTTGAATATTCCATTTACAGCTGGTTTCATTTTTCTCTGCAGCAAAGAGGTGGCCATTTTATGCAGCTTTCTGTTGGGACTAGGAGATAGCTGCTTTAACACCCAACTCCTTAGTATTTTGGGGTTCCTTTACTCAGAGGACAGTGCACCTGCCTTTGCTGTCTTCAAGTTTGTCCAGGTATTATCTTGTGTTAAGTAGCAAAGTCAGACTGTGTATATGAACATGTCTTTTGGTATGTGAATAATTAGTATTCTACTGAAATAATTCAGAATTTTTTTTAGTGAGCTCAATAAATTTAATACTATCCTTCCCAGAAAAGATGGGAACGTGTTCTGTCTTCTGTGCAAAAACTGGTTCAAGTAGTAGCAAGGCTCCCAGTTGCCAGCCCTCCTGCCACTGAACTCCTGGCTGCCTGGGCTCTGGTTCAGGAACACCAGAGAGTCCTGGTTTTGAGAGGTTCAACCCATACCACAGGTCACTTGAATCATAGAATCATACCTGATTGTGGTACAACCAGTTGTGCCTAGCACTTAGTGAGGGGATCATGGGTATAAGAAGAATTGAAATGGTCATTTTAGATGTCTTAAATCATCACCCCAAAATATTTATAATTATGCCAGTTGTGGACTAAATTAGAAGCCCTTCATCTAAATGAATGCTTTATGCTATTCTGAATGGGTTGTGTTGATTTAACTAGCAGACCAAGTGGATTCCCTCTAAAAGAGGAAAGCTTTCAGGTTTTGAACTTTCCTAGATCATTTTTTGTGATCCTCAAAAAACTGAGCCATGAAGGACTGGCATGACTTGCCCAGGGTCACACAGTAAGTTAGATCTGGGAACAGAGCCCAGGTGTTCTAACTGCCAGGGATGTGTTTAAGCCAACTACAACAAGCTACAACAAGCTGCCATGTTTGTAAGGACTTTTATTATTTCCATTGATTTGCTGATGCACCATTCCGTTTTGATACCATTATCCAAATAGTTAAGTATTTAGGGTGATGATGGGTAATGCTAACGATAAAGGTTCTTTAATCTATTTGCGAGCTAATGAATATTGTAGCTTGAATCCTTAACAAGGGTGGAGTGTTCTTAAGCAGCTCCACTTGGTAGACATTTGCACTTATGTCATACATGCATGGCCTCTGCTTCTGTAATAAATTGCTGTAACACTGGAAAAAATTATTCAGGTTACTGTTTTATATACTGTCCTCATCCCTTGGATGTGGTGTGCATGAGACAGTGGTTTCAGTGCCAGAGAACTGCATATAGGATACTCTAAATACCCTTGTGTGCAGTGTTCAATTCATCCACTGAAGCTCACTTAAATGACAAAAGTTAAGTTAATTTTCTGTTAATCAGAACAAACCAAATATAGATATATAATAAAGCCTTTTTACATTTAATATTTGATAAAGGACTATATTTCTAAGAGAATTAAAGGGTAAATGTCAATCTATATGCATGTCCGTAATGATAATCTTTACATAGAACAGCTAGACTACATACCTGCCTATGCTTTGTGTTTTTTCTTTCAGTCCATCTGTGCTGCAATTGCATATTTCTACAGCAACTACTTTCTTCTTCAGTGGCAGCTCTTGATCATGGTGGTGGTTGGGTTCTTTGGAACAATCTCCTTCTTTACTGTGGAGTGGGAAGCAGCTGCATTTGTCGCCCGTGGCTCTGACTACAGCAGCATTTGATCCAGATGCTCCCTGATGCGAGGAGATGCACAGGAACATATTTATTGAAATCACTTGAGAAGGTGAAAAGATCAAAACACGGAGGCCAGCATGAAGGAAGCCTCTGTTAAAGCTCTTTCAGTGTAACTGATAGGAACAGTCATAATGAAACAAAAAAACAAAATGCCAAAATTAAAAGGCTCTCTTTCTTATTTTAATCGACGTTAATGTGCAGGTCACAGAAATCACATTTTAGAAAATGTAAGGAAAACTGGGGCTCTATGCATTGAACAATTTTATTCTGATAAATCCCTTTGCTGGGTGCTTATTTATCTAATTTCTCTCTTTATGATCATGCACCATAGAAATTTTAGCTTCATTACTCTCAAATAGTTTTATTTTTACTTACATCCAAGCTCTGAACATATTTACCTTGTAAAAATTCCTTCTGTATATGAGTGATGTATTTTTAAATAGGATACAGTGTGCTGCAGCGTGTCTACATTTCTGAGAAACCAATCTAACCTGTAGACTTTATGGCAATAGAAATGTCTTAATGGGAACTTTTTGTGATGCTGTGCCCTCCATCCTTTGGTTCCTAAGTATTTAAGATTGTTGATATCCTATTTTATAGCTTAAAATTTTATCTAGGCTCAGCTTTAAAAAAGAGAGCAATCTTAAGTATTATAGGCTGATATGATGTATATTTGGAAGAATGTGGACAAGATTTTCTTTATTTTAGCTTATTAGAAGGCGAAGTAAAGGCCAAGACGACTAAGGGCCTGAACCTCAGAGGTGTAGAGCAACTGAGTCCCCGTTTATATTATTGAGTTTGTGAGAGCTCAGGACCAGGCTATAGATTGGGTTGGCTGCCATAACATTCTCCAGGAAATGCTATACAAGGAATCAAAATGATATGGCTCTCAGCTTACAAACATTGAGTTCATGGGACTACTGACATGCTTAAAGTTACTCAGGTTAGAGGTACAAGTATTTATAAGATCAGGCTTAACATTAGATGTTAGTAATGGCATTTTATGATGGGCACTCTTTACCTTTTTAAAACACGAGAGAGGAAAATGGACTGTAAAAATTGTCCCTTGTTACTACACCTACAGTACTTGCTCCCTGTGCATTATCTAAGTAATAGCAGAACAGCTGATAGACAAACATGTTTTATTACTTAGTAGAGCATAGGAAGAATGCGTAGAAATTTATTCTGCATTACACATTATCAAAAAAACCCTGACAGCTAAGTTATGGATGTAGAATTGGTGCTAATGTATGCAGCAGATTCAACACACTTAGATTTTTGTTTACCTCGTTGAACTTGCAGTGCTGACTAGTAAGCAAAATGATCTGAGAATAAATGTGAATACCAAGTTGGAAACTTTTTAGATACACCTTATTAGAAACTGTCTTGGTTTAGTTTTAGCAACATACCATCCTTTATTACACTTCAAATCTTTTTATGAGCTCTGAGTTGCTATGGAGGCATCTTGTATTTAAAGATGATTAAGAAATATTTAGATGATGTTGCAGTTTTTCATACTATTTCATAGCTAGTTAGATATGTATGGAGGATGAATTTGGTATTGAATTATAGGAACCCGGTGCCTCTCTCAAAATGGTGAGTCACATGTCATTCTCATGTGGCACAACCAAGCCTGTCCATTATAAAATGGCGCAGTACTCAGATGTAGGGTGTTGGCTTTGGGTTCACATCATGTTTCTGCTGTGAGATCAGAAAGATGTTAGTGAGAAGATTATTGAAACCCCAGATATTTATCTGGAAAGTGGATAGGTGAGGGAACCTCATAGGAATCTCAGTGAATAAAGTGTAAAAGGGAGAGAGATGGAGAAGAAAATGAAAGGGGAGAGGAGCCAATATAACAATTTCAGTCAAACTAAAAGGGAATATTAGCGCATGGAACCAAATTGAATCCATGTGTATCATGTGGCTAGCTGCACGTTAATGCCTCCCATCTACTCTTTTCAGTAATTTCAAATATAATTTTTTATATACTATTCATGATAAATAAAGACATTAGTGGTTAGATATTTTCCTACTGCATTCTTATTTATATTTTCTTCAAAGTACCAAAAGGAATAAATAATTTTAATTAAGAGATAAAAGGAATCAATCTTCATTCTATTCTTGGAGTCTGTTCTCTACAGAGAAGATGATTTTAATTGCTAAATGTTCACAAGGAGCAATTCTGTTTGGTAATATGTGGGTAAACAAATTGGTGCTTATGGTGGTGAGTGCCTTGCAAATGTATTAAAATTAATACAATTTCATTTTAGAAGGAAATGCTTTTGATGAGGTTGCTTTTAAAAATGGTGCTTTATTAATAGACGTCTGTATGCAGTGTTGCTCAATTGAGGTAATAGAAGAATGCAGAATGTTTAGTACAATCTGTTGGGAAAGATTTTCACCTCTAGATTTTCACAATTTCAGCAAGTATTTTGAACCTGATTTCAACTGGCCCCGCTCATTGTTGACAATTAGAGTTGGGGGTTCTCAGGACCGCTAAACAGCCTTTTTCTTTTTCTGTTCTGCCTAGTTCGACTCAAAACCAGGTGACCTAAAACACAAGGGAAGGCTCAGAACTTCTTAAAAGATTTATTAAAGTGAACTAAGTTTGCTTTCTTGAGCCAAGTTTCATAAGAAATTTACAAAATTCTTCAAGCCACATTATGAATACCAAACATTTTAAAACTATAAAACCTATGAATATATACAGTATTGTTGTAGCCCTGTTGGTCCCAGGATATTAGAGATGCAAGGTAGGTGAAGTAATACCTATTATTGGGCCAACTTTTGTTGGTAAAGAAGACAAGCTTTCAAGAGAGACAGAACCTGATCTGAGGAAGAGCTCTGTGTAGCTTGAAGCTTTTCTTTCTATCTTGTTTTAGTTCTAATGTTTAAGAACAGTAGGAAAAAATCCTCAATTATTCATGTAAACATATGATATATAACTGCATCTAATCTTTCAGATTTATTCTTGTAGAATGTCAGGACGTGAAAAGTATATCCAAGGTGCAGAGGATAAAGCTCATTAGTCATCTGTTTTTGATGAGATGATCAGCAGTAAAAAGGTTAATAATGTTGACACTAATTATGCTTCCATCTCTGTCAGCATTTCTAAAGCTCCTATCACCATATCTAAGCACTGGCAATAAGAGCCAATTGAGATGAATGAGGTAAAGTCTCATCTCTCTTGGAGCTTAAACCATTGCTCACTGAATTCAATTGTAGTCTCTCTATTTTTTTTCAGTGTGAATTGGATCAGGGCCAGGCCTTCTGTGAATTTGTTGTAGTCTGGTTTGCAGACTCCAAAATGACTGGTGCATTGATTTATATTGGGAAGATTATCTTCAGAAGCAGAACTACAGCTAGATTGAACTTAGTTAGCTGCAAATAAATATATTTGTTTATTTTTTGTACCCTTTACTCTTTATTCTTGTGATGTCACATTGTAAGTCCTCAAACAGATGGCAAAATCCTTTAGGAAGAAAAAAGAAGTCAGAACTGATAGTCGTGACTTTTTAATGCAAAATACTCTGATTTTTTAAGTAGGTTTTCTTTATTCATCATAAAGTAAAGTTATATGTAAATTTCTTTTTGTTCATTTTGCAGTTCTCAAAAGTTTACACTCTTATGAAAACAGTAAAATCTACAAAAAGGTGTTTTGCAGTCTGGATGTTTATATTCTTTGTTATCACTAATTGATGTGTTTTAATTTGTATTGTTTTAATTTTGAGTATAATCCACACTAGTAGATTTGGAATGGGAAGGGAAACTATTACAGTGGTTTATTTTACAAATACAGGGCTCAATGATCAGCTGATATAATTGGCAAATCTCCAATTGACTGTAGTGGAGCTATACCAGTTTCCATCAACTGAAGATTTGGTCCAAAAGTTGTCACCCTGGCCTATCCATTTGTTTACCATTGTGCTAGCTGGTTTTGGATACAAGCAGCTCAAACCATAGCTTTACTTGTGATCAGCTAGCACAATCATGATTTTTCATTCTACAGTGAATGTAAAATCATGTTGGTTAACATGACACATCATGGTCATGTTTAACATAACATAATTTTCTAGCAAAAAACGAGTCTTATAATGCTGTGTCTACGCTGATACTTCTGGAGTTCTTGCAGCTGTACCAGTGCTAGCAACAGTGGGAGTAGCAGAGACCAGATTCCATTGTGTTTTTTCACCACATCTCTTAACCTTTTGTAGGTGGCATGGTGGTAAAATGTCAGACCAAGTAGAATTTCAGAGAAAACCGAGTGTAAGGAAGATTTAAGGGTATATCTACGCTAGAAATTCTAAAGTGACCTGCCTGCAGTGTTGCAGCTGCACTGCTATAGTGCTTCAGCATAGACATTACCTACACCAACGGAAGGGATTTGCCCATTGGTGTAAGCAATCCACCTCCCCAACAGACAGTAGCTAAGTTAGTGGAAGAATTCTTCTGTTAACCTCACACTGTGTACACTGTGGTTAGGTTGACTTAACTACATTGCTCAGAGGTGTGAAAAATCTGCACCCCTGAGCAGCATAGCGGGGAGTCCACCTCTTTTTAGTGTAGACCAGATCTAAGGTATCTCTGTGTTACAAGATGCTGCGTTGACATGTAACCTGTTTGGTTCAGGGATTGAAACACCTGTCTGTTACAATTTCCATTGGCACACTCAACTAGCATCGTTTTAGAAACTATCTGACACCACTATTAAGCTTTAATGAGCAAATAGTGGAAGTAGTGTGCTTGGAGCTGTAGGAGGGCAATGGAACAGATATTTGGAAACAGAGGGTGTTTCAGAAAGTATGTGAGGGGAGCGGTGATCAGGGTACAATGAAAAGGATGTTGAGGGAATTAGCTGTTGGCATTAATTCAATTTCCGTTTGTTTTGCTAAACTATTATTTCGGTGTTGACAAGCCCTCCTCCAAACCATCTTTTCTGTTTTGTTTACATTTTGATGTTGTGCAATCATCTTATTAAAATTGGTTGAAGACTTTTTTACATTAAAAATGGTGTCTTTGGTTATAATTGATGTCACATGAATGGAAAGAGGAGTCATGCAAGACTGTTATAATGAAGACACTGATAATATGTGAGTGGTATATTAGTGAAAACAGGCTCCTTACTATATTTCTTTTGTGGTTATAACCACACAAATAAAAATTAATCATGGCCAATATTTTTGCTAATATGCTTATTAAGTTGTCAGAATTGTTGTTGTCACTGATTTAAGCTGTGCAGTCACGCCAGAGGCATCATGAAATGAAGTCAAAACATGGAGGCTGATTGATCTCTGAAAGTCTTTGCATCACTTCTATGGGCTTGCTTTAGAAAATGAATGTGTTCTCGAACACCAGCAATCCATTACAGCCAGGAAGGGTTTCATTTTGTGCTAGTCATGGTGTAGAGCAGGGGTAGACAAAAGGGCCTTGGTGGGCTGGATTCGGCCCACCAAGCGGGTGGATCCAGCCCGTGGAGGCCCTGCTGCTCCCCTGCCCCCAGGCCTTAATTGACCTGGGGGCGGGCACACAAAGCCTCCTCCTGCCCTGCCAGAAGCACGTGGCACTTTGAAACGCCACGCGCTGCTCGCAGGGCATGGGGGGCGTAGAGCGGAAGAAGTTTTGCACGCTCCCCCGCCCCCAGGCCAATCAAGGCCTGGGATCGGGGGGGGGGGGGGGGAGGGGGGCTGCGTGAAGCTTCCTTCGCCCTGCCCCAGCCCTGAGAGGAGCCCGTGGCACATGCTCCTCACAGGGTGGGAGGAGGCTTCCTGAGCTCCCCCGGTCCCAGGCCCTGATTGGCATGGGTGCCTAGTGGCAAGGGCGGGGGCAAAGGGGCATGGTCTGGGGGTGGGGCAGTCCTGCCCCTTCCAGGGTGTCCTGGGGCTACTTCAAAAATTTTTGAAGTGGCCCCTGGGAAAAAATTATTGCCCACACCGGTGTAGAGACTAGATTTTGAAATGCCTGTGGAAATACAGATCTGACTTCCACTCCCTAATCAGTTTTTTTGTCCCACTCCATTTGCAAGCCCATTTTATGAAGACGAGGCCCTATCAGTTAAAGGCAGATGTGGTTCGATCCAGGGGCACAACTTCAGATTTTGGTAGGTGGGGGGCCAAACTGTGCATAGCGAGGTGGTGGGGGGGAGAGTGAAACCATGGGGGGGCAGACTAAGAACAGAGGCTTCATCAGTGTTTCTGAGCATGCTCAGTACAAGCCAAGCACCAAATGAGAGAGTGGGGGAATCATCCCACCTGCCTCCTGCCCCCACGTGCAACATCTCTATCCAAAGACTACCAAGGCACTAGAAAACTCTAGTTTTTTGGCAGAC
Organism: Pelochelys cantorii; assembly: GCA_032595735.1. Classification (NCBI taxonomy): domain Eukaryota; kingdom Metazoa; phylum Chordata; order Testudines; family Trionychidae; genus Pelochelys; species Pelochelys cantorii. The sequence goes on from CM064344.1 coordinate 21,341,142, forward strand.
AACTTAGCAGTTAGCTGACAGGAGCACTGTATCTAATTCCTATATAAACAATATTTAAATAAATATTAGACCCACTCAGCTGTAATACTAACATATTCTGGCATCTTGTGGCAAGTCACTTAAGAGACACTGGTTAGCCTTAACATTTTAATGTATTTTCTTAATTTGCTACTAACTCCTGAGAGACCCTGTCAGGATTTTTCGGCTCTATCTCAACTCTGGAAAGGGTGTGGGGTCTTGTGAGTTATAGCAAGGGGGCAGATACCTTTCAGCTCTATATAAGAACATCAGAATGGCCATACTGGGTCAGACCAAAGGTCCTTCTAGCCCAGTAGCCAATGTCAAGTGCTTCAGAAGGAATAAACAGAAGAGGCAGTCATCATGATCTATCCCCTGTTGCCCATTCCCAGCTTCTGGCAAACAGAAGCTAGGAACACCATCCCTGCCCATTCTGGCTAATAAGTATTGATGGACCTATCTTCTTGAACTTTATTTTGTTCTTACTGGAACCTTGTTATAGTTTGGGCTTTTTCAGCATCTTTTAGCCAAGAGTTCCACAAATTGATTGTGAAAAAATAATTGATTTTGTTTGTTTTAAATCTGCTGCCTATAAAATTAATTGGGTCAGCTTCTTGTGTTATGTTAGTGAAGGAATGAATAACATTTCCTTATTCTATTTTTCCACACCGTTCATGATTGTCTAGACTTCCCACCATCTTTTAGTCATTTCTTTTTCAAGCTGAAAAGTCCTAGTCTTGTTACTCTCTCCTCATATGAAAGCTGTTCTTTACCCCTAATAATTTATGTTGCTCTTTTCTATATCTTTTTTTTAGATGGGTTAACCAGATCTGCATGTAGTATTTAAGATGTGGGCATACAATGACTTTATGTAGAGGCAATATGGCATTTTGTCGTCTTATATATTTCTTTCCTAATGATTCCCAGTATTCTGTTAGCTTTTTAGTTTTTAGACTGCCACTGCACAGATGTTTTCAGGGAACTATCCACAATCACTCCAAGATCTCTTTCTTGAGTTAGTTATTTTGTATCTATAGTTAAGATTATATTTTTCCATATGCATTACTTTGCACTTATCAACACTGAATTCCATCTGCCGTTGTGTTGCCCAATCACCCAGTTTTGTGAAATCCCTTTGTAATTCTTTGCTGTCATCTTCCCTGTTCACCCTTTTTTTCAAGAACATTTGTAAGTTTAACACAGTGGTCCAAATGCAGATCCCTGCAGCACAACACTCATTCCTACTCTCCCCCACCTTTTAAGTGGTGTACCCAGCAATATTTTCATGATTATCTAACAATCCTTCAGTTACTGGAATGCCCAGCCTTTTGTTATGCTTAATCACCCCTCCTTCTTTTTATAACAAACTCCCTGATCCAAAGGCAAAGCTGCAAGCAGCTCAAACTCTGTTTCATTTAAGAACTGCCTCTGGAGTTAAGGCATGCAGCTTTAAGCAGACTTCAAGTATGAAATCCAGGGAGTTCAAACTCAGGGTGGGGCTACTGCCCTCCCTACCCCCTATAAATGCCCCCCTTGGTTCAATCCAGTCTTTCTTCACGTGCTTGTTCATGTGTATTCCAATTAGGTGTGTATACAATAGCTGAAGATTTTCCCATAGCACCTGTAGGGTCAGTCTGGGCACCCCTTGAAGTTACATCTTCACGGCATCCAATATAGAATCCTGCCGACTTATCCCATCCTCAGTTCCTTCTTACCACCAGTGACAGTAGCCTGGAACATCCTGTAGCTCTTACAATGAAGTGGTGCTTGTACAAGTATCTCGAGTGTATATAGTTTTCATATTAGCAGTTCAAGTTACTGTTTGTGTAAATAGTTCTAGCTTATAGTTAGTACCCCCCCTTCTTCAGAATCCCCAAAGTCATGGCATGCCATGTTCTCAAGGGTTTAAAAGTTGTGAGATCTGCACTACGCGCATGTCAAAAAGTGATCCTCACAACTCCTGCCTAAGGTGCTTGGGTGAGAGCCACCAGAGAGACTGTTGCTGTATTTGCTACAAGTTCGGCCCCAGAACTTTAAAGGACAGAGAACAGCAGCTCAAGATGCTATTAATGGAGGTGGCTCTGCACCTGTAGTCAGTCCTGGTACTAGGAGACCTGGCACCAAGCACCTCCTTGTCTGCCCTTGGAACCCGCCTTAGCTAGGGTCATGGCTATGGGGATGGCTATGAAGAGGGTCTCCTGGCTCCAAGCTTTGGGTCTGCTATGGGTCCACTCAGGGCCTCCCTTTTGAGGGTACTCCGTTTTCTGAAAAAACATATAAGAGGCTACATAGCTTCAAAACCACCCTTAAGTCTTTGGGCCTCCATACCCCGGTGACCCAACATAGACGTTTGAAACCTCAACCTCCTCAATGGTTCTTCCCACAGAACTAGCAGGATAACTCCCAAAGGAGGAATAGGAGTGGCAGAAGGAGGCTCTGGCCAGTCCAAGCCTTCATCAGGGCCAAAACAAGCCTTTGAAGGCACAGTCAAGGATGGCATAGCAGAACCAGATCTGGATCAAACCCACCTGACCTTCACTTACCATCTGTCCCTTTTCTACTGGGCTTGATCCTATATCACATCAGACCAATGGGTGCACAGCACAGTGGAGAGGGGATATTCAATCCCATTTTCATACCTCCTTCCCTTTTAGCCCCCTTCCCCATCCCTCTTCAAGGACCCCTCACAAGCAATTCCTTACTCAAGGAGATGCAGTCACTCCTATCCATAAGGACAGTGAAGGAGGTTCCTCAGGAACACAGGGGCAGGGGGGTTTATTCTTGGTATTTTGTAACACTGAAGGCCAAAGGGGAGTTCAGGCACATTCTAGACCTGAGGGGTCTCAACAACTTGGGAATAAACTCTGGTTCCATATGGTCTCCCTAGCCTTCATCATTCCCTCTTTGGATCTAGCAGATTGGTATGTTGCCCTTGACTTAAAGGACACATTCCTACACAGAAACAGAATACAGGTGTTCCATTACCTTAACTACTGGCAGATCAAAGATCATTCCGGAAACAGGTGCAGGTTCATCTCAGGTTTATCAGATACACATTCAACAGTGTGGATCTCCTCATAAATGAGCAGTCTACACTGTCTCTGGTTCAGAGGTTAGAGTTCACAGAGGCAGTACTGGACGCACTGGCCAGAGCATTCCTACCAGAATCATAGTTTCAGGCCATGTCAAATGTCATTTGAGGCTTCAAGCCGTTTCTTACCACCACAGCAAGAAATTGCCTCAGGCTTCTAGGTCACACAGCAGCATGCACCTATGTAGTGCAGTATGCTAGACTGAGGCACCAACCACTCCAATCGTGTTAATGTATCAACCAGCCCATGACATATTGAACAGAATTGTGATTCTGCCAGACTCAGTGCTAGTCTCCCTCCTGTGGTGGCTCAACCCTCGAGCAGTACGCACAGGGGTCCCATCATCAGCCCAGAGCCATCTCTATCGTTAGAGACAGATGCTTTGGACTTAGATTGAGGGGGTCAGTGGTGTGGGGGGCTCAGGATGGTGCAGGGAGTGGGGCGCATCAGGGTGGGAGTTTGCATGCAGGGAGTTCAGTGAAGGTGGTCTGGGTGCAGAGGGGCTCCAATTGCAGAGGTTAAAGTTCAGCAGGGTAGAAGGATTCTCAATATACCAGTTGAGGCTTGTCTGGGAGGTCTGGATGCACGGTGGCTGGGTAGATCGGGGAGCAGCTTCCCATACATACATCTACCACTGAGGAGCAGGAAATGGGAGGCTTCTGAGTTTCATTGAGTTGGGGTCTGATGCATCCCCAAACACTCATTGGAGGAAATGAGGAAGTCCTGTCCTCTCTTGCTTCCTGTCTAGCCAGGACTAGCAGCTTATTTTAGCACAGGTAGGAGTGGGGTGTCCCCAGTTCCATACTGATTTATATCTCTGCTGGCTGCCTAAAACAGTGTACTTGCATTGAAAGGGAATTGTACATAACTGCTCTTGCAGCTTCCCTTTGCTTTTCTATCAGTCATTTTTCTGCAGGAAAGCAAAAATCTTCAGGGGACATGAATTCTGCACATGTGCAGATGTGCAAATATCCCCCAGGAGTAAGTAGTATGATATTTTCTGGGTTTTTTAATCTATTCCTTTCCTAATTATTTACTTTTTTGACTGCTGCTGCACATTGAGCAGATGTTTTCAGAGCATTATCCACAGTGACTCCAAGATCTTTTTTGAGAGTGGTATAAGCTAATTTGGATCCTATTATTTTGTATGTATAATTTTGATTATTTTTTCCAGTGTGTCTACCCTTATACTTATTATCTTGAATTTCATCTGCCATTTTGTTGCCTAATGACTCAGATTCCATTAGACCAGATTTCTTACTCCTACCCTTTGTTTCCTGTCTTTTAACCAGTTACAGATCCAGGAAAGGACCTTCCTTCTTATCCCATGACTGCTTAGTTTGCTTAAGAGCCTTTGGTGAGGGACCTTGCTCAAGACTTTTGGAAGTCCAACTATACTCTCTCCACTGGAGCATCCTTGTTCACATGCTTATTGACATTCTTAAAGAGTTCTTAGATTGGCAAGGCATCATTTTGCATTACACAAGCCATGCAGACTCTTCCCCAACATACCATGTTTATCTGTGTGTCTGATAATTGTTCTTTACTCTACCTTCAGCCAATTTGCCTGGTTCTGAAATTAGGCTTACCGGGATCACCTCGGGAGCCCCTTTTTAAACATCAGCATTATATTAGCAGTTGCTCTTGAGGCATCTGGCACACAGCCTGATTTAAACAATGGGTTTAAACACAGTTAGAAGTTCTGCAATTTCATATTTGAGTTCCTTCCTTGAATGTCTGTATTCAACACTGTGGCCTTTTATTTTTTATAAAGAATTGGAACTAGCAAAATATACTCTTAGATTTGTTTTGTTTCCAAAAAGCCAGTTGTGTCTCAGGACATCTTGGAGTTCGCACGTTATGTTTATGTCATGAAGTGAAGGAAAAAAAAAAGGCTTGGGCCTCAAATGAAAAATTACTCATTTGGTCATATTAAAGGAAAATAGCCATTTGTTAAGATTGCTTATTGAAATAGCTCCAAGTAAGCAAGCAAAGCAAATGTAACAGTCTCTGCTTATTGTCAGGGCCATTCATCTTATGGTAATGGCTGACCTACACAGGTTTGTTTCTAATATTAATCTTTATAAAGAAAAATGCTTAGATAATGACCTGTTAGAAAGAGCCTCATAGTCATACATCATTGTTTATTTCATGATTGCAGGAGAAGGAATGGGATATATAGCTCTCTTAACTGCTCAATGCTAATTATTGTTCCAGGGAAAGTTGAAATGTGTTTGGTGTTTTTTTTTTTTTTTTCCTCCCACTGCAGATGGGACATTCTCACAGGCAAGTCATTCAAATGTACATTCAACAGAAATGTGCTTCACTGAGACTTAAGTGTATTCTGGTAGCAGTGAATGAAATTTCTAATCTACTGAGCAGCTGTTTAAAAAGCAGATTTATTTGCCAGTCCTGGGCCTTACAGGACTGCCTGCATGGTCAAACAGGGACCCTGCTGTTGTTCTTTGGGCCCATGTATGGCTACCTCAGTGAACAGAGTCTGGTCCTCTTTGGCGTGATGGGAATTACTGCTGTTATTTGTGTTGCAGTAGCATTACAGGCTGAATGGAGATGGTACGGAAGAAGGATTGTGTAGCCAGAGCAGTTCTCAAACTGTGGGACAGGGGACCCACACTAGGTTAGGATCCTGTTTTAATGGGGTTGCTAGTGTTGGCATTAGATGGCCTGGGACCCAAGCCCAAGCCCCACCACCCACAGCCAAAGTACAAGCTCAAGCCCCACTGCCTGGGGCCAAAGCCCAAGCTTGAGGACTTCAGCCTTTGGTGGCAGGGCTCAGGTTACAGGCTCACCTGCCTGGGGCAGAGGCCCTTAGGCTTATGGCTTTGGCTCCCCCTCTTGGAATCATGTGTAGTAATTTTTCTGGCCAGAAAGGGATTGCAGTGCAATGAGGTTTGAGAATCTCGGGGTTAGTCGATAGGGCTTTGGGAGATATGGGTTTCATTTATGGCTCAGCCACAGACTTCCTATGCGATTCAAGCCAAGTTGCTTAATGTCCTATGAGCTTCATTTTTACAGCTGGGGATAGTTCCCTACCTCAGAGGCTCTATGAGGATCACAATCATTAATGACTGTGAGGTGCTCATGCTGTAGTGATGATGGTTCCATATGTACGTAAGCAGAATGGCATTACAGTAGCACAGAGACCTCAACTGAAATCAGGGCCCATTGTGGTGGGTACTTCATGAGACAATCTAAATAGACAACAGACAAAGAGTGGGAGGGGTAACAGACGTCCCAGGCCCCAGGACGTCTAATGCCAACACTAGCAACCCCATTAAAACAGGATCCTGACCTAGTGTGGATCCCCTGTCCCACAGTTTGAAAACTGCTGCACTACACCATCCTTCTTCCATAGCCATCTCCATTTAGCCTGTAATGCTACTGACAGGGTGAGGTCACAGAAGACCCCTTGCGGCTGCTTCCTGGTGTGCTGTTAAAGCCACTGATATTCACCTCCTTGCTGTCTGGGGCATCTTACCACCCTGTCCTGGTGGGCCAGATCTCCTGGTCTCCTCCAACCAAGGCACAGAGCTGAGATCACTTCTCCTCTTCTCCCCAGAGAGTAATGCAGACACTGAATCACTTCAGGTCTGAGGAGAATGTAGTTTCAGGCACAGCATCCCTGAAACCCAACCCCCAAATGGGGTCAGAACCCTAAATAAATCATTCAAGTAAATCCCCTTTAACAATGAAAGGAGGATGTACACACAGATGTCTCCCCCAGGTAACAATTATTTACACTGGGCTTGATAGTAAATAAAAAGTAATTTTATTAAGTACAAACAGTAGGATTTAAGTGGTTGCAAGTGAAAACAGGAAGAGCAAAGTAAATTACAAACTTAAAATATCAGAAAACACATAGCTACTTCTAACATATTAAAGCTTATTGCAAACTTACCCTAAAATTGTTCTTATTTCAGCTAAACTCACAAGCCAGGGAAGATCCTTTTTCCCTGGGATTTCTGGTTATTCTCTTGGGTGTGTCATGCCAGCTGAAGACCAAGAACCTGAAAAATTTCAGGTTTCAATAGACTTTCCTTTTGAGCAGGCATTTTTTGTTTCTATACCCCCCTTCCATGGAAAGTTACTTGGGTAAGCTCACGTATCAATGTAAGTTGTTTTGGTCACATGTTTTTCCAGGACCAACCACTGCTCAAATTTGAGACAAAAAAAACAAGCTGTTCTCTAGTCATTAAATTCTCCCCCCCCTCCCCCCAAACATTGGAATCACCTTTGATGGCTTTCATTTGCACATTTAAAGCCATAAACAATTCCATACCCTATATTTCTAACCTTACACACAAAAATGATAAATATACCAAAATAAGATATACAGATCCAGCAGCTTGTGATATAAAAATTGATAGGTTACATGGGGTAATTTGTCCAAAGCATCTTCAAGTTATACACATTAGTATTCATAAGGCAATTTCATACAGCATGGGTGGGAGTGCATCACAGAATCCACATTAGAATAAAAAGATGGTAAAAACACATCTCAGTGAAGTGAAGTGATTTTTCTCAAGGCTCCACAGTAAGTCAGTGGCAGAGCTGGCAAGACTGCTTGTCAGCAATGTCTGGCCCAAAGCATTTTAAACAATGTGTCTAAAATCCCTTACTCTCTCAGTTGCTCAATTCTCACTCCCGTGTGATGCTCTCACATCACTAAGTCTCCAGTCACCAAAGAGTCTTTTAGGGCAAACCAATCCGAAAAACCCTCTGAAGAAAGCCTGATGTTTCTTCCCCTTATGTCAAGGGCACATACCCAATTTTTAATTTCCATCCAGGCCCTTTTTAGCCCCTCTAGTCACAAAGAAATGAAGGGCTCCAAAGTGTTAGGCCTCAGAAAATTGGGCCTAGAGCGGTTATGCTAAGACAGTCCCCGAAAGGCTTCTGGGTAGTCTCAGAGCAGAACTTAAGGCATGGTAAAAGCAAGGGCATACCCTAAATACTTGCTTAAGCTCCAAAAGTGAGGTAAATGAAGACTGCATTCCTGTACTTGCTGTGCTAGGAGAACGGCTTGTCTGGAGAACTGATAAGGAGACTCCCTGTCCTAACTCCCTGTTTCTGTTCTTCATCTGTTGTTAACTCCCCATCTCCCTGTTTTCTGGTGCTTGTCTCCTGTGCTGATAAGAAAGTTGCTGATGTATTATGGATTGCTTAAAGCCATATTGTATAGTTGGCTAGGTATGCATGAATACTAGAAGTTTCTTACTGATGAAGGGGGGGTGGGTTGCTTGGGTGAGTAATCTGTGACGCGACAGAACTGTCTATATAAACCTACTTGTTACTGAAATCGTGGCTGGTTCTCTTTGGAGACGGTCCGCTCTCTATTGTTGTGTGCACTCTTCAATAAAGAGCTTGTGATTGAACCTTGCTGGTGTTGCCCGTCTCTTTGCGGTCAGACAATGAACCGAAGCTGTCCAGGTTCGAGTCCCCGACAAAAGGAACCCTCGGGTGCCCTCCTGACTGGAAAGTTGATGGCTGCAATGTGACAGTGCTGTAAACATACAGCACAGAAGGAATCCTTCCATGTATGCAACATGCTTCATCACCAATGGCCTGACTGCATTTGTCTAATGGTGGAGGTTTGAGCACCCACTTAAGAATCAGGTTGAAGTCTGTGAAGCTGTGGGATGCAGCTCTGTTGTTTCTTTGAAACATACGCATGCCCCACTCAACCAGGAATGGCAGATAGAAAGGCAGCAAGAGGATAGTGGTGGGTGTGATGGACACCCCCCCATGCTCTTGGAAATGGACTTATGGACATGAATATACATATCTCAAAAGTGTTTGGAGCGAATCATTTTGTGTAACCCATCAATCTTCATGTAACGATCTACTGGTTCTCTTTATTTTACTCTGTTATATGTATCATTTGTGTGTGTAAAATTAGACACAGGGAGTGGGGAATAATTTGTGTTTCAAATGTATGAAGGACAGACATGGAGGGTGTTACCCTCAACTATTAAATTATCTCTTCTGTCCTTCAGCCTGAGCAGGGATTGGTAGGGAGTGGCCTCAATCCTTTAACAAAAAGAATAGGAGAGGAGAGGTCGAGGTCTTTGGGCTGGGCTGCACCTGGAGGAGGGAGCCTGAGACCCCAGGGAGGGAAGACAGCCCTGGTTTAGGGTGGCAGCTGGAAAAGAGCTTTTAGGGTGAGTTTGATTAAGTTTGCACTGAGGTTTCAGTGTAGAATTAGCCAAGCGTTTTTGTTTCTTTTGCTATGTAACCTACTTTGTTCTGCCTATTTTCACTTATTGCTACTTAAATCCTACTGCTTCAACTTAATAAAACCATTTTCATTTTCTATCAAACCCAGTGTAAGCGATTGTTACCTGGGGCGGCAACCAGTGTGCACATTCCCCCTTTCATTGTTAAAGGGGGCTTACCTAATTCTTTGGGGTTTGATCCCATCCAGGGAGTGCTGTCTCAGGAGGCTGGGCCTTAAACTGCACTCTCCTTGGACCTGAAGTGGTTCAGTGGCTGTACTGCTTCTCGGTGGGGGTAGGGACCTCAGCTCGGGGCCTTGGCTAGGGGAGACCAGCAGAGCTGGCCCAGCAGGACCAGGTGGGAGGAACCCCAGAGAGCAGGAAGGCGAGTGGCAGTGGCCGTGTCGGCACCCCGGGAGGCACCCCTAAGGGGTGTCGGTGACCACACCCTGTCACAGTGGGCTCTTAATATTTTCCCCTGTGATAAAATTTCCACATTTGCTGATCCTAAATTTATAGATTCCTGCTCTTCACAGTATGCCTTTTCCTACACCACCACCACCACCACCACCTAAAAGAAATGCTAGAAACAAGTACTATATCACAATGTCAGCAGGCCCAATCTAATACAGGCTGGGGACTATATTTCAGTGTGCTCATGTTTAACTTTCAGACCTCTGTCCCTCTGTGAGTGTCAGTGCCTCAGACATGAAGCATAACAAAATGAACTCTATTCCCTCCCAATGCAACAGCAGCCAGTTGTGATTCTTCATCTCTAGATGGAGCCAGCAGCCTGTGTGTGGTGGGAAGCTGACACTCTTCATTAACTTGTTAGATCACAGAGGACTTAAGACATCACTCAGTGTCAAACCTGTCAGTGAGAATGATAAATTATCCCATAATTTAAAGTTTTAAAAGAAAATACTACAGGAGTGAAATCCTAGAAATAAAAACTGAAAGATACAAGCCTTACCACTGGGGTGCAAAGTCCTTACTGCTCTTCTGGGTATATTATTGGAGCCTGAACACACTGAAGTTTAACATCGATCACTCTGGTTAAACCCAGCAAAGCTCATGAATAATAATAATCATTATACTTTATAAGGACCTAATCCTGGAAGGTATTGAGCATTCCTGGTGTGGCACTGAAAGCAATCCTGATTCTCATAGGCATCAGTGGCAGCTGAGGGCACTTAGTCACACTCACAAGGCACTTAGCATTCTGCAGGATTAGTCCTTAACAACTCCCATTAGGCTCCTGTGATTTGATTGTAGCTCTGTGATCCTGAGGGGGAGCAGGCTGAGAGTCATTTCACACAAAGAAAAATCAGATTTAAGAGATTACAAGACAATAAAATACCTTTAAGAATCTGCAGTGGACAAATAAGCCCCCATCACAGGACATGATAGCTTGGACTGACGCAATACAGAAGCCTGAGGTTCCAAATGCGCCACCCAGAGAACACGCCCAAGTGGTGAGGGATTCTCAGGCATTTCATATAATGCCACTTATTAGTGAAGCTGCCTGTCAAACTTTGCTGGTGCGAGGGCAATTAGCACTGCAACATGCAAAGAGTGGCTTTCCCCAGCAGGCTAGCCAGGGCCCAGGCAAGCACCTTTCACCCACATTCCTATTCTTGGGCCTCTGATCCCTCCTGGCCAGCAGGCTCATGCACTTCTTTTTATTATTTTTATTATTTATTTTATTTTTGTTACAGCTGTCAGTGATAGTTTCAGAGCTGCTCTAGATTGACCCATTGAGCAACTCAGGGGATTTAGGCCAGGAGGCTTCACGTGTCTGCCAAAGCTTCCTGAAAAAGTCATAAGAAAAGTCATATTGGGTCAGAGCAATGGGTCAACCTAGCCCAGTATCCCGTCTCCAGGCAGCAGGGAGTTTATAGAACAGGGGCACTCTGGAGAAATCCAGGCCTGTCTTCCTTTCCCCCTTCTAGCAGTCAGAGATTGGGGTCAGCCCAAGCATGAGGTTGCCTCCCATTCTGCCTAACAGGACAGTGGTGGAAGGGATATTGCCCAAACTGCGCTTGATATAGGATCAAAACACAGTCAGGATCAAAACACAGTCTTTCCATGGGACACATAAAAAAGATGGGAGCTTCTGCTTGCTGACTCTGAAGTGGCATTTTACCACAGCACCCTGTGCTATGTACGCTCTTAGTGCCATCATTAGTGCACAGAACTCGGTGGGGCTCAGAACGGTACAGGAGTCTGCTTAGCTAGAATACCTTGCAAGATCTGTGCCAAAAAGGTTAGTCTGTGCTGTGGGTGTAGAACACAATGGCAGTGGGGTATGTGTGAATGTGTGAAGCTGACGCAGACTCCTGGGGCTTGCTGCTTGGGAATCTAATCAAATGGCTTTGCTAGAAACACCAGGGCTGTGTCTACACTGGCAGGATCTTGCGCAAAAGCGGCCGCTCTTGCGCAAAAACTTGCTGCCTGTCTACACTGGCCGCATGTTCTTGCGCAAGTAAACTGACATTCTAATGTATGAAATCAGGGCTTCTTGCGCCAGAACTCTGACGCTCCTGCTCAGGAATAAGCCCTTTTGCGCAACTGTTCTTGTGCAAGAGGCCAGTGTAGACAGGCAACATGAATTTCTTGTGCAAGAAAGCCCTATGGTTAAAATGGCCATCAGGGCTTTCTTGTGCAAGAGAACATCTACACTGGCATGGATGCTCTTGCGCAAAAGCACATCTCTTGCACAAAAGCACATGCCAGTGTAGACGCTCTCTTCTGGAAGAGTTTTTGCAGAAGAACTCTTCCGCAAAAGAGTTTTTGCGTGAGAACGCACCAGTGTAGACGTAGCCCAGGGTTTTTTGCACTATCCATGCTGTAAGGATCATCTATTAGCCACAGCCCCTTGAAAAAAACCTTGATGTAAGCAGGGTCTGAATCAATGCTTCCATTACAGCTAGCTGGAATGGGAAGAAAATCCTGGGTATAGTTATGTAAATACAGTTCACTCAGTTTACTTAGGCCTCCTAGATATTCAACTGTTAGAAGGTGTTTTGCACATTGTAACCAGTTTGGCTGTTGTGGGGTCACAAAGGGTACATCTGCACTGCACACTTATTTAGAAATAAGCTATTTCGGAGTGTTTCTTCTGAAATAGCTTATTTCGAAATAGCACGTCTACACAGCAAAAGCCTGTCAAAATAGCGCTGAGCTGTTTCGAAAAAGAGCATCCACACAGATTGGATGCTGAATCACATTTTAGGCCACCCAGAAGCACTTCAGGGCAGGGCATCAGGACAGCACTCTCTTCTTGGAGCTGCTGCCTGAGGCTATCTGAGGCTCGTGCTTAAAGGGACCTCCCTGTATAGTCATGTCTCAGGTTCTTCACCTTTGCCTACTTCATTGAGGGACAGCAAAGCCTTTTCTCTGCCTGCTGTGGTTGCCTTTGCGGATACCTGAGCACTCCTGCCATGAAACTGGAGCTACCTCTGGTCAGACAACAGTCCTTATCTGTCATGCTGCAGTTCCTGCAGCAGTTTCTGCAGATTGCCCTCCTGGCCCTGCAGGAATGCAATCCCCAGCATATTGTGGAGACCTTCATCATCTCTCTACCAGCACAGCTCATGAAGCTGCACCCCACCATGTACTGCCGCTTCTGGCATCTGGACACCAGTTCTGACTGGAGGGACTGGCTCATTATGGAGTGGTGGGACAAACAGCAGTGGCTCCAGGATTTCCACACGCAGAAGGAGAGCTTTCTGGAGCTGTATGCCTGGCTCGCCCTTGCTCTCAGGCAATGGGACACCCACATGTGACCCAACATCCCCCTCAATAAGCGGGTCGCCATCACTATTTGGCAGACAACTCAGGAACCGTTGGGAACCATTTGGTGTGGGGCGATTAACCGTCAGGGCCCTGGTAGTCAGGTATGGTGCTCTTGGGCTATTGTCCCAGGATGGGGGTAAAGTGCTGGAAAGGGGTACCCTAGGGGAAAGGAGGGGATTGGTGGCAGAAGCCCCCTTCCTGGGGTGTTTTGTTCAGTCCTGCCCTCACAAAGCCCTGCCAGGGGATGGGCTAGGTAGGGGGATGTTTCTGGTGTATGTGGGGGAAAGAGTGTGGGGAGGGGGGTCTCAGAGACCTCCCAAGAGCTCTGGCAATCCTGTGATTCTCTGTTTGTCTCCTTCTGCAGGTGGAGAGGGCCATCAATGCCATCCTGCTGAGCAGGGTCATCAACCTGGGTGACGTCAACCCCATTGTCACCAGCTTTGGTGCCCTGGGCTTCTCCAACTGTGTGTGTGGGGGGGGCTACTGATAGCACTCGCATCCCCATCCAGGCTCCTGCCCACCGGGCATCTGTCTACATCAACTGCAAGAGATCCTTCTCGATCCTGCAGGCCCTTGTCGGCCACCGCAGCCAGTTCACCAACATCTGTGTTGGGTGGTGGGGGAAGGCACATGATGCCCATGTCTTCTGCAACTCCAGCATCTTCCAGAACCGGAGGCCGGCACTTTTTTCCCCGCACGCACCATCAGCGTTGTGGAAATGCTGATGTACATCATGGGGGATGTGGCCTTTCCCTCTGTTGCCCTGGCTCATAAAGCCCTGCACCAGACACTTTGACCCCATCAAGGAACAGATCAATGCCAGGCTCAGCAGGGCCCATATGGTGGTGGAGAGTGCCTTTTGGTGCCTGAAGACGTGGTTCTGATGCCTCCTTACCCAGCTGTATATCGGGGAGCGGAAGATCCCCCAGGGGGTGGCCACATGCTGTGTCCTTCACAATATTTGTGAAAAGAAGGGGGAGACATTTCTGCCAGGGTCGGGGGCAGAGGCTGCCCAGCAGGTGCTGCCTCAAGCATGCAGGTATGCCCATGTGCCATGTGCGGCACTGCTGAGAGTGTGTCTCCCTGTCCCCCGCCTCCTTCTAGTGGTGGCTCGTGGTGGGAGGGTGTTAGAGTGTCCCACTCTGATGTCAAGAGTGACCAGCCTCTCCCCCCCCACCCCCGCCCAGACCCTGTGAGCAATAGCACAGAGGTCCTCTGTTGCAGCCTCCTAGGGCTGTGTCCCAGACAGGCACTGCATGTGCATCCGCACGCATGGGCTGCTGCGTGATCAGGCCGAGAAGTATGAATGAGGAGCGTGCCCCAGCCCCTCACCATTTCCACCTCCACCCTGTATGTGTTAGGAAAGTAAGGGCACTCACCTGATGTGCTTTCTCCGGCCTTGGAAGATGCCTGGGACACATCCAGGGCATATGGTATCGGCTCCAGAGTCAGCGTGATGATGGTGCTGGCTGTGTCTGGGTCCTCCTCTTCCAAACTCCTTCTCACCACCAGTTCTACCCCCTGGGAGGGCGACGACAGATGTCTCCAGTCCTGAGTCCACAACCCAGGTGGGAAGGGACTGATCTGCCTCTGCAGTGCAGGTCTTTGTAATAGGGGCAGGTGTGGGGTTCAGCCCTAGAGTAGGAGCTGTGCTCCCTGGCCTTGGCATAGGCCTCACTGAGTTCCTTAACTTTCATCCACACCTGCTACTGGTTGCGGATGTGGCCCTTGGTGGCCAGGCTCTTAGCCATGCAACCATAGACATCTGCGTTCCTGCATGCGGGAATCCTGAAGGTTTGTCTTCTTGCTCCAGACCTCAATGAGGGCCAGGATCAGCGCGGTGGGAGCAACGGAGTTGCTCATTGTGGCCCAAATGTGGAGCAGTGGCAGCTGCTGGGTGGCTCAGAGCTGTCAGGGCCAGCTTCCTGCCACGAGCTCCTTCCCTTCTGCCTGCAGCATTGAGGGCTGCAAGGGAGGAACTATAGAGTTGTGATGAGTGTGGCCAGTAGGGCACCTGTGGGATTTCCTGGAGGCCCCTTATTTTGAAATAACTCCAGCTGCCCTGTCTACTCATGAACTATTCTGAAATAGCTATTTTGGAATACATGTTATTCCTCGTGGAATGAGATTTACAGAAGTTGGAATAAGCAGCCCATTATTTCAATATTATTTTGAAATAATGGAACTTCTGTGTAGACACTCGCAAAGTTATTTTGGAATAACGTCGAATGAAAATTGAAATAACGGACGGATTTTTCCAACGTTTGTAAACCTCATTCTACCAGCAACAATGTCCATTACTCCAAAATAATGCTGCTGTGTAGATGCGCTTAAACTGTGTTAACACTAAATGCAGGAAATGTAGATGTAATGACCACCAATGCTTGCAGTTATTGGGGGAATGCAGAAAAGTCAGACTGTGTTTAACTCAGTTCAAAGGGGGGACCCTGTCAGTGTAAATACACTTGGATGGACAGATTCTTGTTTTCCAGAGCCGGGATTAAGCTGGGAAGGGAGGTGAGTCAGCAGGCTGCCTCATGGGCAGCAGGTTTGTATAATTTTTGGTGGTGCCCCATTAGCCACACCCCCTGGCCCCTGTTAGTCACGTCCCTTGGCCCCATCCCCCGTTAGCCACGCCTCTGGAGGTAACACGCTCGGGGCAAGATGGACACATGACCAGAAGTAAAAAGTGTCATGTCACCCCTCTCGAAGGGCTTTTCCCACCATCCTCCTACCAACAGGGATTAGTTTGGCCCCCACGAAAGCCCCCGCATGCAACTATCCTGCAGTTGCATTAACCCAATGTGTGTGACATTAACTCGGGGGCAGAGAGGCTGTGGGAAGTGTTCCCTCTAAGGCTGTGTCTATACTTGCGGCTTCTTGCGCAAGTACAGCCGTTCTTGTGCAAGAACCCACAGAGCAGCCACACGGCCCGCCTGGTCTTGCGCAAGGAAATTTACAGTATGGTGTGGTAAGAGAGGGCGTCTTGCGTAAGAGCTACGCTCTTTTCTAACAGGCATAAGCTCTCTTACGCAAGAGGGCAGTGTGGATGCTCGGCAGGGATTTCTTGCGCAAGAAACCCCTATGGCTAAAATGGCCATCGGAGCTTTCTTAGGCAAGAGAGCGTCCACACTGCCATGGATGCTCTTATGCAAAAGCACAGCTCGCACATGGCAGTGTGGACATGTTCTTGCGCAAGAAACCGCCAGTGTAGACATAGCCTAAGAGTTTCCTCCCATGAGCAGAATGAATTTTGTGTTGTGCACCAGTACTGAGTTCATGTGGCTTGTTTGGATGTGCCACTGTGGCACCCAAGTTATTAATAAATATTTTATAAACCTTTACCTTTTCTCTCTGCTGCCATGTCTCCTCCCCTTGTTCCATCAGCTCCCCTGGTGCCTGCTGCCCCCCCCCAACTCCTCACCCTCCTCTGCTGTCCTGACTCCTGCCCTTCTCACTGCCCTCAGCCCTCCTGCAACCTCCACCAGCCCTTCTCTCCCCCTTGTGCCCACTCCTCCAGTAGCCCCACTCTGATCATGTGAGCTACCCCTCTTCATCCCCTCTTCTAACACCTCCCTCTACACACCTGCCCTGCCTCTCTCCTCTGGTGCTGGTCCCTCCCCTGAAGGTGTCGGCCCTTCTGCTTCACCCCCAGAATCCCCTGGCACCTGCAACTTCCCTTAGTCCTGCACCCTCCTGGTACCTCCCTCTTCCCTCACTGCCCCTGCCCCCTTTGCCCTCTTTTTCCCTGATGCCCACCCCCTCACCACTCTCTGCCCCCATTCCCCTCGTGCCCCTCTGTGCCCTCACACATGACTTGCTCCATCCCTGCCTTCCTCATGCCCACCCCTTCTTTCAAGCCTTCTCCCAGCACCTCCCCCTCCAGCACCTCCCCCAATGCCCTTATCCTCCCAGCACCTCCCCCAATGCCCTTATCCTTTCCTCTCCTCTCCCAGCATCACCCTGTCCCCCTCCCCTCCTGCCCTTTTCCTCATTGTCTGCACTTGGCCCCCTGGTATTTGTCTCTCCTCTACCCTGTCCCTTTGGTGCCTTCCCCTTTCTTCCCCCTCTCCCCCTCTCCCTCCATACAAGCCCCTTCCTCTCCCACCCCTTCTCCTAGTTTTCTCCCTTCCCCTCCACACAAACCCCTTCCTCTTCCACCTCTTCCCCTTTCTTCCCCGTCCCCCTCCCCCTTCCCCTTCGCCTCCGCACAAGCCCCTTCCTCTCCCAGCCCTCCCCTACCTTCTGCCTTCCACTTTGCGGGGCCAGAGTCTGCGCTCCACCCCAGAAGTCCCCGAACTCTGAACCCGCAACTCAGCCGTGCAGTGCCGAGCAGTTTTAAAGTCCCAGGCCGTGACGTCACATCACGCCCGGGCTTTTCCCTGCCCACCTGTTTGAGCACGCAGTGCATGGCAGCAGCAGCCAGCAAGGGGGAGCTGACTGAAGGTTGCGCACGGCAGGGACGGGATGGGGCCGGGGCCGGGGGAGAGACGCTTTGGGGCCGGGGCTGGGGGAGAGACGCTCTGGGGCCGGGGGCTGCTCCAAGCAGGGCCGGGGGAGAGACCCAGCTCCAAATATTGGTGGAGCAGGGCCCGCGGCTCTAAATATTGCTGGAGCATGGGCACCACGAGCCCATATAACTCGCCGCCCAGCTGGAGCATGGGCACCACAAGCCCATATAACTCGCCGCCCATAGGCTGCATGCCTGTAAGACTGTTTCAGCCTGTTTCTCCCCACTCTTTCAATGGTAGAGTTAAAGAAAGGTGCCATAAGGAGTCTCTTTTTTATGTAAATTCCATCCAGTGGATGCTGGAATCTCTTGTGGCTGGTCTGCGCTTTGGGCTAAGACAGGGGTCTCCAACCTTTCTGAGCAGGAGATCACTTTTTGAATTTAAGTGCAATCTAAGATCTACCTCAACAGGGCCGGCTCAAGCCATTCCTGTGCCCCGGGCAGCGGGCGCGTGACGCATATGCAGCCCCACCCCCCAGCACACTACGCATCTTACAGCTGCAATCAGGCGCCCCCCATAGGTTGGCGCCCTGGGAAGCTGCCTGGCTAGCCCCCCCCTTAATCCGGCCCTGTACCTCAAATATAAATACCCTTGCCCCTCCTCCTTCCCGCCCCTTCTCCAAGGCCCCACCCCTGCTCACTCCATCCTCCCTCTTTTGCCAATCCTCACTCACTTTCATCAGGCTGGGGCAGAGGTCTGGGATGCAGGCTCTGGTCTTGGATTAAGGGATCTGGAGTGAGAGAGGGGCTCTGAGCTGCTCTTGTGGCCGGCAGTTGGGATGTAGGAGGGGGTCCTAGGTGCAGGCTCTGGGATGGCATTTGGATGCAGGGATGCTTGGGGCTAGGACAAGGGCTTGGGGTGGAGGATGGAGTTCATGATGGGGGTAGGAGTTTGGAGGTGGGCCCCAGCTGGGCACTGCTGGTGACTCCTGGTTGGTGATGTGTGGGGCTAAGGTTCACCCCTGCGTTGGCCCTGGCCCACTCCCTAAAGAAGCCAGCAAACTCCCTCCCAAGTCCTGTTGTGCCCCCTCTCTGCTCTGTGGAGATTGGATACAGGTTGGGAGAGGGGGCACCTTGACATCAGAACCCCTCCTTTCTCTCCCGTGCACAGAAAGCAGGAGACTCCCAGGGGGAGAGGCAGCTCTAAGGCAAAGGGCAGGAAATGAGCAGCATTGGGGGGAAGGGCAGCTGAAGTGCTTTGCTTTATAGCCTGTTGGCCGAACCAGTCAGATTCACCTGTCAGAGGCTCCAAGATCTACCAGTCGATCCCAATCAACTGGTTGGTGACCACTGGGTTAACAGCTGAAATCACTGAGGGTGCATCTACACTGCACCGTTATTCCAGAATAGCAATGCTAGTATCTACACAGCAATTGTTATTTCGAATGAAAATTGAAATAACGGACAGCTTTTTCCAACATTTGTAACTCTCATTTTACCAGCAATAACCTCTTCCAAAATAGCATCCTGGGAGGCAGTGCAGCCCCTTCCCCACCCCTGGTGGTGGACTCGGGGCTGGAGATGCCCTTTGTCACCCGCCTGGGTGTCAGAGCTGAGGAGGATCCCAATGCGGCCAGCATGGTGACCACCATCACCTTGGAGCTGGTACCCCAGGGTATGTCTACACTACATGGCTCCGTTGACGGAGCCATGTAGATTACCTTTGTAGACATAGGAAAATGAAGTGGCAATTTAAATAATCGCCGCTTCATTTAAATTAAAATGGCTGCCGTGCTGTGCCAATCAGCTGTTTGTCGGCACAGCGCTGTAATCTGAATGCTCCGCAGTCGACATCAAAGACATTTGTCGACCTCCCCGGTAAACCTCATCCCACGAGGCATACTGGGGAGGTCGACAAATGCCTTTGATGTCGACCGCGGAGTGTCCAGACTACAGCGCTGTGCCGACAAACAGCTGATCGGCACAGCGCGGCAGCCATTTTAATTTAAATGAAGCGGCGATTATTTAAATCACATTTTCCTATGTCTACAATTTCCCATGCCTGCTTGTCCCCGGGACGTGGAGGGATGGGAACTGTGGTCCTCTGGGGATGTCTGGGCCCCTGTAAGAAGGGGCCCGTTGTCCAGGCTGCACGTGGCCTTGCTCCCAGGACGTCACCTTCCTCTGACCCAGGAACTAATGGTATTGGCTCACAGATGAGGGCAAGGCCTCAAGGACAGTGTCTCCAAGGATGACTGACCATCTGCCTTTATTGTCACCAGCCAGACCAGCTGTGACAAGGGGGCGGGCAACACCACCCGAGCCAGCCGCCTGACCCTGGGAGAGCCGCAGGTGCTGGACAACCCAGGAGGACCTGATGCGTGAGCACATCTCCCTACTCAGGGACCTTCAGGAGATGCTGGCCCAGAAGGTCCAGGAGGACTCACGGTGGTGGAGAGAGATGTGGACAGAGTTGCTGCAGCAGGGACACAACATGAGTGTGACTGTGCAGGCTTTCCTGACCCACCCGGAGCCAGCTCCTGCTCCTCCCCCAGTCCCAGTTCCCAGTCCTGCCCCCCATCCTTTGCCAGCCTTGGCTCTCCCTCCCATGCCTGACCCTGCTCCAGCCCCCCATCCTGCTTATCCCCTTAGCCTCCTTGGACTCCCCCTCCCCCGTCACTGAGGTCCCCGCACACGAGGCAGAGGAAGCACCTGAGCCATGCACCACTCCCAGCCTTAGCCCTGAGCTCCTCCTCCCCCCTCCAAGCTACTCATCCCTTCTCCTCCCCCCTCCAAGTTACTCATCCCTCCTCTTCCCTGCTCCAAGGTTCTATCCCTGCTCCCTCCCCAGTTACTCCTACCCCAAATACATCCCAGCACAGTTCTGTTTTTATAAACCAAACAGGTTTTTTATTGTCTCTAGGGGGGAGATGGGTGGAGAGGGAAAGGGAGGGGGTGTGGGAGGAAAGGCACAGAGGGGCAAGGCACAGGCCCCTAGTGGGGAGGCCCCGAGAGTGTCACTGGGATCCTTGTGAGAAACTCTCCCTCAGGGCCTCCCGGTTGTGCACCCCCAACTGATGAGCCCACCAGATGGCAGCTGTGCACGTCTGCACAAAGGCTCTTCCTTCTGGGCTGGCTTCTGCCCCCCACTGGGGAAGGAAGGCCTCCCCCTTTCTCTCCACTGTGTTGTGGAGAACACAACATGCAGTCACCACCTGGGTGATGTTCTGCTCCCCCACATCCAGGCAGGTCAGGAGGCACCTGCACCATGCCTTCAGATGCCTGAAGGTGCCTGCATGTGGACCCTGCCCAGGCGAGCACTGAAGCGGTCCTTGCTGGGGTCAAGGTGTCCAGTATATGGCTTCATTAGCCACGGCATGAGAGGGTAGGCCACGTACCCCAGTGGCATGTCCACGTCCCCGACCCTGATGCTGCACTCAGGGAAGAAAGTGCCAACCTCCAGCTTCTGAACATGTAGGCGTCATGCGCCTTCCCCGAACAGCCGATGAAGATGTCCGAAAACTGTCCGTGGCAGTCAACCAAGGTGTAGGATCATCAAAAAGTATCCCTTCCAGTTGATGTACTGAGATGCCTGGTGGTCGGGGGCCCAGATGGGGATATGGGTGCCATCAATAGCCCTTCTCCCCCGCAGCTGGGGAAGCCTGTGGTGGCAAAGCCAGTGACGATGGGGTCCACTTCGTCAAGGTGGATGAGCCTGCCCTCCCCACCTGCAGAAGGAGACAAACAAACAAAACAGAGAGTCAAATGGGTGCCAGAGCTCCCTCCTTGCCCCCCAAACACCCCAGGAGCCACCCTCTATGTAGCCTGTCCCCCCCGGCAGAGCTGTGTGAGGATGGGACTGGAGAGCCACTCGGGGATGGGGGCTTCCCCCCAACCCTCCTCTGTACCCCAACCCCCCTTTCTCTAGGGTTTCCCTTTCTAGTACTTCCTGGGACTGCAGCCCAAGAATGCCATGCCTGCATGATGAGGGCCTCAACGGTTGACTTCCCCACGCCAAACTGGTTGCCCACGGATCAGTAACTGTCCAGCATAGCAAGCTTCCAAATCACGATGGCAACCCGCTTCTCCATGGGAATGGCAGGTTTCATCTGGGTGTCCCATCATGTGAGGGCAGGGGCGAGCCAGGTACACAGCTCCAGGAACATCTCCTTCCTCATGCGGACATTCTGGAGCCACTGCTGGTTGTCCTACCGCTCCATGCTGAGCCAGTCCCACCAGTCGGAACTGGTGTCCAGCCACCAAGTGGGGTGCATCTCAAAGAACTGCACTCCCAGACACATGTTGAGGGTCTCCTCAAGCAGCTCGGGGTCGTGTTCCTGCAAGGCCTGGAGGGCAGCCTACAGAAACTGCTGCAGAACCTGCAGCACGACAGTCGGGGCTGTTGCATACCCAGAGGCAGCTCCAGCTCCATAGCAGGGAGTGCGGTGGTGTCCAAAAACAGATCAGCCAAAGCACGCAGTGGAAATATTTTGCTGTCCCTCAGGGTATGTCTACACTACAAAGTTAATTCGAACTAACAGCTGTTAGTTTGAATTAACTTTCACAGGCGCTACACACGCAAACCGCTAGTTCGAACTTAATTCGAACTAGCGGAGAGCTTAATTCGAACTAGGTAAACCTCATTCTACGAGGACTAACGCCTAGTTCGAATTAAGTAGTTTGAATTAAGGGCTGTGTAGCCACTTAATTCGAACTAGTGGGAGGCTAGCCCTTCCCAGGTTGCCCTGGTGGCCACTCTGGGCCAAGCCAGGGAAACTCATCTGCCCCCCTGCCGGCCCCAAAGCCCTTAAAGGGGCACGGTCTGGCAACGGTGCCCGTGCCAGGTGCAAGCCTGCCAGCACCCAGCCAGCAGACCCTGCACCTGGCACCGGATAAGCCAGCCACCCACTGCCACCCAGCCCTCCCCCTCTTCCCAGGACCAGGCTGGCGGCTCCCAGGAGCCTGCCCGGGGCCGCAAGAGGCGGACGCCCGCCTGGTCTAGTGCGGAGATCGTGGACCGCATCGAGGTTTGGGGGGAGATCTCCAACGTCCACAATCTCCGCAGTAGGCACAGGAAAGCGGCCGTCTAGGGCAGGATAGCTGCCAGCCTGGCCACCAAAGGCCACATGCGAACCCAGGAGCAGGTTTGCATGAAAATCAAGTTGGTCCAGTGAGACCCCCGACCCTGAGCTTAGAACATAAGAACGGCTGTACTGGGTCAGACCAAAGGTCCATCTCGCCCAGTAGCCTGTCTGCCAACAGCGGCCAACACCAGGTACCCCAGAGGGGATGGACCGAAGACAATGACCAAGCCATTTGTCTCGTGCCATCCATCTCCAGCCTTCCACAAACAGAGGCCAGGGACACCATTCCTACCCCCAGCTAATAGCACTCCATGGACCCAACCTCCATGACTTTATCTAACTTCTCTTTAAACTCTGTTCTAGTTCTCACCTTCACAGCCTCCTGTGGCAAGGAGTTCCACAGGTTGACTATTTGCTTTGTGAAGAAGAACTTTCTTTTATTAGTTTGAAGCCTGCTACCCATTCATTTCATGTGGTGTCCTCTAGTCCTTCTATTATGGGAACTAATGAAGAACTTTTCTTTATGCACCCTCTCCACACCACTCATGATTTTATAGACCTCTATCATATCCCCCCTCAGTCTCCTTTTTTCTAAGCTGAAAAGTCCCAGTCTCTTTAGCCTCTCTTCATATGGGACCAGTTCCAAACCCCTAATCATTTTAGTTGCCCTTTTCTGAACCCTTTCCAAGGCCAAAATATCTTTTTTGAGGTGAGGAGACCCCATCTCTACACAAAACTGAAGATATGGCGTACCATAGTTTTATACTTCCCCTCCTCCTTCTTCCCCTGGTTTCCCCCTTCCAGCTCCCTCCTCCCAGGTTTCCACCTCCCCTCTCCCACCCTCTCTCTTCCCCTCTCCCACCTCCTTTTCCCAGTCTCCCCAGAGGTTAATCCCCCCCCCCCCCAGTT
Source organism: Pelochelys cantorii (assembly GCA_032595735.1). Classification (NCBI taxonomy): domain Eukaryota; kingdom Metazoa; phylum Chordata; order Testudines; family Trionychidae; genus Pelochelys; species Pelochelys cantorii. Next base: position 21,364,726 of record CM064344.1, read on the forward strand.
TTGTTAAATAAAGAGAGTTTCTATTTTTTGAACATACGTGTCCTTTATTTTTTACATCAGGAAGGGGGGTTAGGGAAGGGTAAGTGGAAGGAGGTGAGGGAGGAATGGGGCACGAGCCCCTGATGGGGAGGACTGGGGTGGCTCTGTGGGCTCCTTGGGGTGGAAGCTCTCCTGCAGGGCCTCCTGGATCCTGACAGCCTCCTGAAGGACCCCCCCCGGATGGCAGCCTGCGGCAAGTGCAGCCGGGCTGATGGTTGAGTGCTGTGATGTGCCGAGTGTGGGCACTCAGGGCACTCCAAGACAGGACTGCTTTGCTGTCCCTCATCAAGGTAGACAAGCAAGTGGGGAACCCTGAGAACTGTTTGTCCAGGGTGGGGGCCGGGTCCCTTTAAGCACAGCCCTCGGCTAGCCTGAGGCAGCAGCTCCACGCTCTAAGTCCTAAGCTGATGCCCTGCCGGCACTGGTTCCGGCCAGCCTTAACTTCGGTTCAGGGTCCACTCAATGTGGACATGCTAATTCAAATTAGCAAAACGCTAATTCGAAGTAGTTTTTAGGTCTAGATGCGCTAATTCGAATAGCTTAGTTCAAATCAACTAATTCGAACTAAGTTAGTTCGAATTAGTGCTGTTGTGTAGACATACCCTCAGAGAGGTAGGCAAGTAGGAGAACCTGGGAAATGGCTGTGTGTGGGGGAGTCCCTTTAGCATCTCTGATAGCCTCAGGCAGCAGCTTAAGGAAGTCACTGCTGACCTAATGCCCTGCCTGAACTGGTTCCAGGTGGCCTTATATGTGAGATAGCGGCCAATCAGTGTGGACACTCTATTTCAAAATAGAAAATTACTATTTTGCTGTGCTTTTTGTGTGTAGACATGTTATCTCAAAATAAGCTTTTCCAGAAGATATCTTCTGGACTAGTGTGTGTTGAAAGAAGCATGCAGTGTAGACGTACCCTGAGAACTGAAATCACTAGGGTTGGCCCAGAACCAGATCCGCCACAAGCCAGTGGAAGATGTGATGAGCAGCCAGCAGGGTGGCACTGCAGAGGCGTGAGGAGTGGTCAACGGTGGCGAGGGGGAACTGATGGACAAGCATGAGGAGCAGCCAGCAAAACGGCAGCAGCAAGGGGCAATGAATGGCCAGCACAGCACCGCCAGAGAGCAGCGAGCAGGTGGATGGCAAGTGACCAGCGGAACTGGTGAGATGCCTCCTACCCCCCACCATGACGGAAGGTGAACTCTGCAGATGTACCTCTGAACTTTGGTCTGCCCTGACCAAGGGCAGCAACTGTCAGCCGGGTGCAGAGAAGGGTTGGGCATGTGAAGGGGACATTTACATTGCTGGACTTGTGAGCCTGAGAGGCAAAGGACGCTGCCAGCCTACCTGAGCTGGGACATTAACTCGTGGTTTTGGTTATGAACTTGGTTTGTCGTGCTTTTCCAAATGAACGCCACGTTTCTTCTCTCCCTTTTTATTATAAGTTTCTTTTCCACTCTCAGACTCTGTGCTTACAAGTGGGGAACCATTGCCTCCCAGGGGTGCCCAGGAGTGTTGTGTGAATTTCCCAGGCTGATCCAGTTCTGTGATGGATGGATGGATGGAGAGAAACCCCAGATATTGAACCCAGCCCTGGCTGCTCCTGCTGCTACCTGGCAGAAGAGTTATATTTACAAATAGGCAGGTCCATCTGGTGAGTGGTTTTAGTTCCCTCTTTTTAATTCCCCAGTTACAGGACAAGGGCAAAAGGGAAGTTTGAATATGAACACATGGATGCAAAGAAAAGACCATTTTACTTGAATCCCTCTGAAGTGATCCAGTCCTGTATCTGGCCAGGTTTGTGACAGCCCAGGGTGATGTGCTCAGGGGAGGCTCAAAGTGAACCAAAACCAGCCTTGTGATTTTTATGGAACACTATTTTCCTTTAAAAAGCTCTTTTGACAGTACTTCTGTGCTTCCTGAGCTGAAGCGTGGTCAGCTGGAGCATTATCTACTATTTCAGTGGTTCCCTCTATGTTAAGTTTTATTTGCAGGTGACTTTTAAGTTTCGAGCTTGTGCCTTCTCTCCAATCCATTCTTTTCTAAGTCTCTATTACCTGACCTAAAGGACTGCAGGCCCAGTCCAACACCCATTGAAGGTAATGGCCTTACTCTCTCTGACTTTGGATCAAGCCCTAAGTCCCTAATTGGCAGCTGCAGCAAATTCATTAATCTCTTATGTGGAATGTAGATAAGCCACTGGGACTGCTGAAAGACCACCACCACTATTGTTCTCAGTGAGCAGGAGGAAGTTGATTCTGATGAAGAGCTATGGTAGTTTTGTAAAGCTGTTTCCATGGGCTAAACCCAAACCTCACAACAGAGCTCTAAAGAAGTCTCTTCTGCTCCAAACTTTCATGCTTTTCCCATCTTCACTTCAGGACAATTGGATTCCAAAGGGTGCAAAGCCTTTGGTTCAGCACTACCAGCTGGGGCAAGCAGCAAATGTGATGAAAAGTATCATGATGATGCTGTGAAAGGAAAAGGGATTTAGGTTTGTCTAAGATATTTGAGTGCTTCTCACCTGTTCCACAAGCCCTTCTTGCAACATCCATGATGCAGGGCTGCAATGAGACCATCTCCAATTTGAGTGCTGGTGCCCTTCCTTGAAGAGAGTAGAGCTGCTGTCTCTGAACATGAGATTTCTCAATGCAGGTGGCTGCCAGCATTATGGGCTCAGTCAACCAGAACAGACCCAGACTCACTCCAGTCTGGCAGGTAAGTGCATGTTTAACTTGCTTATTTAAAATCCACAGTGAATGTACAACCCCTAGCACAGCTGAGGCCTCTAGGTGGCACACAAGTAAATATAATAAAGCAGGAGATGATTTTTTCCGAATGTACTGCATTAAAGAAAGGGATGGCAGGTGGAAACAATTGGGCATGCTGCAAAGATAAATCCTGATTTTTCCAAAGAGCTCTGTGTGTGCATATGGCCCCCTGTGCCTGCCTGAAGTCCTTTTCTTCAATAGGCCTCCGTGTAGGTACACGGGTTTCCCTGCAGGGAGCTTGTTGCAGGGCTGGGGCTGTACATAGTACAACAATGATTCCCTGTGTTACCCTTTAAATGTACGGGATGTGCTGGAGTGAGTTTGTTTCTCCTTTCCATCTTATTGTGAAAGAAGAGCGTAGGATAAACCCCCTTTCAAAAGATGACAAGGCTGGAGCATTATGGGATTAGCTAGAAGAGTGTCAAAATAGAAAGGAGCTGGAATAGCCAGATAAAGCCAAGCAACTAAAAGCATGGTGTGGAGGCTAGAAATGCAATATTCTTTGGCTATTTTTAGAAACTTAAAGAGTAAGAGGGTTATTTTCTGTTGACTGATTGAAGCAGCTAATGAACATGTTTTTCTCCATTGGAATTAAGGGTTAATATTATGCTTTCCGTATTCAAAACACCGTGCACAGGCATTCACTGACTCATCTTCAAAACACTCTTCTAAAAAGGAGAAATATTACCTCATTTACAAACTGGGTGATCTGGGAGTGAAGGTGAAGTGAAGGTGACTTTCCCAGGACCACACACTAAATCAGTAGCAGAGCAAGGATGAGCACTCATGAGCACTTGCCACCTAATCTGGTGTTCAATGTTATATGTGCCAGTAGCCAGGGCTGATAACAACCTGCAGCGGCGGATATAGGGCAGGGCGAGTGGGGCGGGTCAGGAGAAGAAAGAGGAAGGCACCAAGGGACAGGGTGGAGGAGAGACAAATGCCTGGGGGCCAAGTGGAGACAATGAGGAAAAGGGCAGGAGGGGAGGTGTCAGTGGGAGGGGGGACAGGGTGATGCTGGGAGAGGAGAGGGTAAGGGCATTGGGGGCTAGAGGGGGAGGTGCTGGGAGAAGGCTTGAAAGGAGGGGTGGTCATGAGGAAGGTGCGGATGGAGCAAGGCATATGTGAGGGCATGAAGGGAATGGGGGCAGAGGGTGGTGAGGGGATGGGCATCAGGGAAAAAGGGGGCAGGGGCAGTGAGGGAAGGGGGAGGCACCAGGAGGGTGCAGGACTAAGGGAAGGTGAAGGTGCCAGGGGATTCTGGGGTGAAGCAAAAGGGCAGACACCTGCAGGGGAGGGACCAGCACCAGAGGAGAGAGGCAGGGCAGGTGTGTAGAGGGAGGTGTTAGGAGAGGGGAGGAGGAGGGGTAGCTCACATGATCAGAGTGGGGCTACTAGAGGAGTGGGCACAGGGGGGATGCCTTTTTTCTATTTTTTTCCCCAAAGGGGGGCCCCACGAAATGGTGCTGCCCTGGGCCCTGCAAAACTCTCATCCGCCCCTGACAACCTGCATGGGCCTCTGGGCAAGGTGGGGGGAGCCAGGCTCCACATTCCCAGGAAAGGCGAGGTCTTCAAAGGAAGGGGCGGGGCCAGGACAAGCGGGACCTCCTTGCTGCCCAGCGTGTGACATGCTCCCCAAACCTCAAAGCCACACAGATCGTGCAATGTGGTGCTCCGGCAGCAATTTAAAGGGCATGGGGCTCCAGCCACCTCCACTACAGCAGTAGTAGCAGCAGTGGCCAGGAGCCCCAGGGCCCCTTTGAATTGCCAGGCCTCGGGGCAGTTGTCCCCTTCTCTCCCCCAGTGGGTGGGCCTGTGGATAGCACTTTCTGTCCAGTGCCCTGAAATCCCAGTTAAGTCGTCTTATTCCTACCCTTTGTGGTATTAGGTCGGTATTTTCTGCACCCACTCCAGTAACTCCAGTAGGCAGTAAAAGGAGGCAGAAGGCAAGGGTTCATGCCTGATATGTACCAAGTGCCCTGTCTACTTCTGTGTCTATGCTGTTGTAATCCCCGTTGTAGCTGAATGGTTCGGTAGGTCACTGTACGGTTTGCAGTCAGCTGCAGGGTAGCAATGGGTAAGATGTTGATAGCTATTAAAGTTATCATTGCTGATGGGAGTGGAGACAGGGTACGGAGAGAGGGGGTTTGCATTTGGTTCTGAATGAACCAAGACTGCTTCAGAGAGGAGGTTCCACTGGGCGGGTGGGGTGCTAAGAAAGAAGTTGCTTTGGAGGAGTTTGCATTTTGAGAATGCATACTGGACAAGGGCCCTGAACTTATAGTCTCAAGCATATCTTGGAGGCTAGCTTTTTGGCCCAACAGCCCTGGCAGTGCCCGTTGAGCATGGGCTTTGCAGGAATGCTGGGACAATGTGTCTAGCAGGGGCGCTGGGAGATCCTTGAACCAGACTGTAAACCCTGCATAGGATGGAGATGGCTTCCAGCTAGAGATGCAGCAGCACCCCTTGTTCCAGCACCAGTGGAGGGTTGTATGAGGAGTTGGTTTGCATGGTAGTTGCTTTGTGTATTTTAACCCAAAGGGAGCACAGTGTTTTAGAAAGCTGACTGAACAGTGGCTGAGGGCTTACTTTAACTCAGTGTTTCTTAGAGTGGTCCACAGGCCTCCTTTGGGAAAGCCATTAGCCCACGCTGCTTTGTTCACCTAAGGGTCCATAGCCATGGAACCTCACGGATCCTATTGGCTCTGGTCTCCCCTTGGCTGGAAATGGTGAGCTGGAGCCAATAGGAGCTGTGAGGCTCTGTGGCTATGGACCCTTTAGATAAACAGCGGCGTGGGCCTGTAGTGTTGCCAGGTGTTTGGTTTTTGCCTGGACAGTCCCGTATTTGTGGCCTCTGTCTGGTAAAAGAAACAGAAAATACCGGACATGTAAACTGTCCGGAATGTCTGGTATCTTCTGTTTTTCAGAAGGAAGGCTGGCAGGGACATTCAACAACTGTGGGTCCCTTCCCCCCCCCCCCCTCTTTTTCTCCCCCCCCCCCCCCGTCTCCTCACCACATTTGGTATTTTGTGTGAAAGTATCTAGCAACCTTACAGGCCTGTAAGCTGCTTCCCCAAAGCAGGCCCTCTAAGAAATACTGTTTTAACTGAATCAAATCTAACAGGCACATCTAGGACTTGCTGTTCCTATTGGAGTTTTGGGCACACACCAGCCTGTCTTGTGGTGAGTTGGATACAATGAGGTCTCCAAAATCACTCGTGAAAATGGGCTGTTTTGCCAGGATTGGCCTGTAGAGGGTGCTGTTCTCTCACTGGAGCATGTTGCCTCCTATTCCAGAATACAAGGTCTCAGCTCCACCTGTCATTTCTAGCTGCTCTTTGTACTACACTCTGCCATCAAGGTGCCCTTTCAGATATCTCACTCCCAATGCCAACACAGACTTTCAATTAAATTCAACTCAGGTCAGCTGTGACAAGGAGCATCTCTTGTAAGTGGGGGAGGTTATCAACCAGCATATTCCTAAAATGCAACTAAAGAAACCCACCTTTTGCTGGAACAGCCATGTTCTATTTGGTTTTTTCCTCTTTGGCAACTTTCTGTGCAGAAGCTTTGGGTTTGGAGCGTAGGTTACTCTAGGATTAGTGAACCAGTTTTTTGGTGCACCAAGAGGTTAATTATGGAGTGCTAATTATTAGCTGCTGCCTGCACAGGATTTTGAGACAAACATATGTTCAGAGTTATCAAAACTGATGACAATAGAAATGTTAGGGATATTAAAGCTTGTGTTTCAGATTTAAATGCCAACTTCTAACTGTGTGAGAGCAGGGTGGGACCTGTTAAGGAGGGCAGATTGTCCTACAGGTGTCTGCTTACTATGAATGTTTCTTGCCCCTTCCTCTCAGGGATCTGGATCTGGAGGCTGCCTGAGACAGCACAGAGATCTTGATGGACTTTGGCTCTGATCCAGCCTGGCAATTTGTATGTTCCTTCTAATTACTATATATTGTTAGTGATGATGACTGTCATTAGTTAAGGATAGTTAGTGTGTGTGTGGTTGTACAGTAGACCGATGATGTGACTGAAGCTGTAGGTTTGATTTGTGTATTTGGGGTCCCTATGTGCACAAAGTACAAACAAACTGAACAATATGGTCACTGACTTGTTTTGATGTCACTGGTCACTGACTTGTTTGACAGCCATTGGCAGCATCTGGGGAATCTGACCTATTGACTCCCAAGGGATTTTTTCCCACAGTGCAAACGCATGGGGCTCCAATGCCTTTTCCCACTCTTCTAAGCCCTGTAGTCAGTGAAAAGGCTCCCATGCCTTATCTAGGCTTTCGATCAGACCTTAAAGCAGGATTGCTGTTTGTTGTTCCTGTTCTAAGGGGTTGATTCTCATGGGGATAAGTGCTCACCACTCTCAGTTCAAGTGCTCAGCAATTTTACAAACCACGCCAGACACCCCTGCACCAAGGTAAGAGGGGAAATCTCAGCTTTGGTTCTTCTCTGTGCCTACTGAACTCAATGGAAAGTCTTCATTTAGGCTATGTCTACACTACAGAGTTTTGTAGGAAAAACAGCTGTTTTTCTGAAAAACTTCACTTACGTCCACACTGCAATCATGTTCTTTCGAAAGAAAATTGAAAGAACAGAGGGGTTTTCCTGACATTGGTAAACCTCTTTCAGTGAGGAAGAAGCCTTTTTTCCAAAAGAGCTCTTTTGGAAAAAGGCGTGTGTGGACGGAGAAGAGGGAGTTCTTTTGAAAAGAGGAAAAAGCACAGGTGCTCTGGTGGCCACTCTGTCCATAGTAATCAGAGCTTAAATGTGAGAGAGCATCCATTCAGTGTGGACGCTATCTTTTAAAAAAGCAGATCGCTTTTTTGATGCACTTTGGCAGTGTGGACACTCTCTTTCAGAAGAAGTTTTTTTGGAAGATCTTCTGAAAGAAGCCTGCAGTCTAGACGTACCCTATGTGGCCACTTGAACAGGCCTTTAATACCAACGAGAGGCAGTATGGACTAGTGCATAGCACATAAGAGACCTGGGTTCCATTCTTGACTCTGCCACTGGTGTGCTAGGTGACCTTGGGCAAGTCACATCTCTTTGTGCCTCAGTTTCCCATCTATAAAAGTCATAACATTATATGGACTTTCTTTGTGAAAAGCTTTGTGATCTACTGATGAAAAGTGCTTTCTTAGAGCATAGGATTTAGGAAACTGATGAAGTGAGAGGTGGCCTTTTCCACCTCTAAACACTCTTCTGCAGTTGGATTTAATATGTCAGAATGCAACATGCTCCATATACAGCTGTACTTCTTATCCACTAAATTACCCTCATACCACTTACCAACCCAAACTCCGTTCCAGTTGCTCTGTGAGTGGCAGCCAGTAAGGAGGGATTAGCTGGGCCTGGCACAGATCTGCTCTCCCCAACTTGAGGCTTCTTTGTGTCAGCCCTCACTCACTGACTCAGTTTATTGCTCAGTGGGACCAATGCAACTGCTGGCTGCATTAGCCTCCCGGCTTATGTAGCACAGAGACAATTTTAGCCATCTGCATTAATGAGCCTGTTGTGCCAGGGACCAGGGTGAAGCCTCAACACACGAGGTTGGCAAGGCTAAGTGATGTCCAAGTCTGGATCCCAGTTTTAATGGCAAAACTTTGCCACTCAAGGTGACTTGTGGATTCTGTACCAAATGCCCCCTTCTTTTGGGATTTGAAAGCAGAAGCAAGGACACACTCACATCCAGAATATGAGTCTGAGGGGTCTGTTAAGGAGGCAGAACCTCTCAACACCTTCTCTCCACACAGCTGAGATACAGACACAAGCCCAGTGATTTGAGTTCCCTGAGACTGATGGGCCATTAGGAGCCCATGCCACAGCAAGAAGCCTTAATGGTTCTGAAACTTTTTGAACAGGGTGGACCAGGCTGGGGAGAAGCCATTTTGAGAGACACTGCTGCACACAGGTGGTGGGAGCTCATGGGATCTGTGCTGTTGCTTTCACTTTAGAAGAAAGCCAATTAAGGCTACGTCTACACAGCTTCCCTCTTCTGCAAAAGCCTATGCAAATGAAGTACAGATTAGCATATTGCTGCATTTCATTTGCATAATTAGGAGCCATTTTTGCACAAGAGGATTTTGTGCAAAAAGGCACCGTCTACACAATGCCTTTTTGTGCAAAAACCCCCTCTTGCACAAGAGCTGTTCTTCCTCATTTTTTCAGGAAGAACGGCTCTTGTGCAACAGGGGGGTTTTGCACAAAAAGGCACTGTGCAGAAGGCGCCTTTTTGCGCAAAATCCTCTTGCGCAAAAATGGCTCCTAATTCCGCAAATGAAGCGCAGCAATATGCTAATCTGCACTTCATTTGCATAGGCTTTTGCGGAAGAGGGAAGCTGTGTAGACGTAGCCTAGCAGAGCTTGTAGTGAAGTGAAAGATTAGTGGGGGCTAAATATGTGTGTAGGCTACTTTCCTGCAGCCTAAAACCACTTTCTCTGATATTTTGTTCCAAGTGCTTTAATGAACGTAATTTCTCAAGAAAGCAGACAGTCAGTCTTACTGACCAGAGGCTCCCAAGAGCAGGAAAGGCAAATGCCCCGAATCCCACTGGAGCTGCAGGATGGCAGTGGGTACATGGTGTAGCATGACGGGCTGTGGTCTGAGATTTCCCACCAGAGAAGTAAGGGGGAAGAGGCTCACAATCTGCTGTGAGTGCTCTCAGGGAAGGCAGTAAGGGGACAGAGATGTTACTAGCCCTGTAACCATGACAACATCCCATTGGGAAGCTGAGTGACAGTCCAAGGAACAGGAGCCTCCAGCCTTGGAAGGCTCAAATCCATGTCCGGAATAAGCTGCTTCCCTAACGGGCACAGATGTCTGTTATGGGCACCCAGGCCAGCTTTTTAATATTTCTAAATGCAGTTCCAAGTTGGACACACTTTAATTCTGATCTTTAGATTAGAAAGCGTAAAAAGCCCATCCCTGCCATGAGCAAGCAATGTACCCAGGAGGCACTTAGTGGATGCAGTTATTAGCATCTGGGTTTCAGCCCTGGTGTGAGCAAGTGGTGCTCTGTGATGGAATCAGTGCCATGGCATTCACCGATCCCTTTGCTGATTGGTTCTGCAGTGCTGCCATATTTCAATCTGAGCCACTATTTGCTGTGGGGTTCCAGGGGAAGGGCCCAGACATGTCCATACTGCCTGTGCAGCCAGATGTTCCTGGGTACAGAGTGATGGGAACAATACACATTGCAGAATGATTGTTTTTCACCACAGTAGCATTCTGATCAAAATCAAGTGCTGGGCCTCTGTTCTCCTGCCAGGGTCCCTCTTCATCCTGAGCTGAGGAAGGGAAGGAAATAAAACACTCCTCTGTGTGCTACAGATGTGTGTGTGGTTGGCTTTGTGGTCTTTCTCCACAGCGTGTTGGCAGCGAGGAGAGTATCACAGTGGACAGCTTTTTGCCTGGCTCTTTGTTGCAAAGCTAGTGGGCACACAGCAGTGAGTTTGTGTGATAGGACAGCCCACCTAAGGGGCCTGATCACCAGACTCCAAACTGCTGGCAAACAGCTGGAAAACCCCCTCCCCTGCGCATTATCTAGCTTTGGCCTGTTAACTCCTAGGAGCCCCACCATCACTTGCCATGGACAGTTCTGCCCCATTGCATCCTCCTCAAACACAGATACTGGCATGTAGCAGCAAATGAAGGCTGGCCGGGCATGTCTGGCAGGGTGAGTCAGCTGTTTCTTCCCCAGGCATAAGTCCCTGCTGGGCAGGATTTGCTGATAGTCAAGAGCTGCTTTAACACACCTGGGCGGAGGCAGCGGTGATTGCAGACCTTAGCCCAGTGGTCTCCAACCTTTTTAAGCACAAGATCACTTTTCGAATTTAAGTGCAATCCAGGATCTACCCAGAGCCGGCCAAAGCTACGGGCTGACCGGGCTACCGCCCGGGGACCCCCATTGTAGGGGGTGCTGCGTGGGGCTGCCAGGCCAGGTGGGGGTGGCACTGCGCATGCACTGGGCGCCCAGGGGCGGGGCTGCGCATGCATCACACTCCCAGGGGCAGCGCCACGCTCCCAGGGCCCGGGACACACGAATGGCTCGGGCCGGCCCTGGATCTACCTCAACCCAAATACCCTTGCCCCATCTCCTTTGTGCCCCTTCTCTGAAGCCCTGCTCCTGCTCACTCTGTCCTCCCTCCCTCCTGTCCCCCATCCTCGCTCCATTTCACCAGGCAGGGGCAGAAGGTTGGGGCACAGGCTCTGGACTTGGGCTAAGGGATTTGGAATGTGAGAGGGCTCTGAGCTGAGCCTGGGACAAGGAGCTGGGGTGCAGGAGAAGGTTCAGGGTACAGACTCGGTAAGGGAGTTTGGGTCCGGGGGCTCAGGACTAGGGAAGAGGCTTGGGGTGCAGGAGGAGGTTCATGACTGGGGCAGGGGTTTGGAGCTGGCTCCAGCTGGGCACTGCTTACCTCAGGTGGCTCCTGGCTAAGGCAGGCTGACCCCTGCCGGGGCCCTGTACCACTCTCCAAAGCAGCCAGCAAACTCCCTCCATCCCAAGCCCTGTTGTGCTCCCCTCTTCTGTGGAGACAGAATACAGGGTGGGAGAGGGGGCACCCTGACATCAGTGCCCCCTCCTCTCCCTTCCCTGCTCTGCACAGCAAGAGGGATGCTCCTGGGGGGGGGGGGGACGACTCTAAGGCAAAATGGCTGGAGATGTGCAGCAATGGGGGGAGGGTCAGTTGAAGTGCAGGCCCTTGATAGCCTCTTGGCCAAACCAGTCATGATCAACTGTCAGGGGCTTCAAGATCTACCAGTAGATCCAGAGGTATTGGTTGGTGACCACTGCCTTAGCAGAATTCCTTTCATGGATTGCGGGCGTGTTATGAGTTAGTCACTTGGAGAGAGAGCTGAGCTTTTGCTACAATCTGGAACTGTCGTCATGTTTATTAGTTTCGTTAGTGCCCATGGGAAGAGGGGCCTCGCCTTATCCTCAGACACATGCAAGGATCCCGGCGTGCTTCAAAGATCTGTCCATGTCTGGTTTTCTCCTTCCTCGGTCTCTCTCGTTGTTTCTGACTATGGCAGTCGTTCTCTGTCTCCAGAGCTAATAAGAAGCCCGTTTCCCACAAGTGATTGCTATTTATTAACAGGAGATACCCTAGTGCAGTCAGACAGTTTGTTTCACCTGGATTCCTGCCCAAGGATGCTCATATCATATGACTTAACAGCTCACTTTGAAATGCCATGAACAGGCGTAAAGCTATCAGCTTATCCTATTAGCTCAGCTCTGCAAGCTTCCAAATACAATCCCTGCCTGTGCACAGCAGGTGAGAATTCTCCAAACAGCGTTAAAATGCCCTCCGCAGAAGCTCTATTTCATGATGTCAAAGCCCTATACAAGCACACAATGAGAGGGCAGCACGATCTAGTGAATAGAACTTTGGCCTGCAACGCACGGGTATGTCTAGACTACGTGCCTCTGCCAACAGAGGCATGTAAAATAGGCTACCCGACATAGTCAATGAAGCGGGGTATTTAAATTTTTTTTTCTTTATCTTCTCTGTGTTTTTTGAGTAAGGCTTTAGAGAGGGAGCTCTCCAGGTAGAGGAGAAGCAGATACAGGACTCTTGAGGAAGTGTGTGTTGTTGTTGTGTTTGGGGCTTTTTTGCTGTGTGCTGAGCTTGTGTTTGTGAGTGAGGGTTGGTGTGTGTTCGTTTTTTTTGTTTTGGTTTGTTTGTTTTCCCCTGTGTTTGTGAGTGAGGCTTTTTTTTTTCTCCCCCCCCCCCCCCCCCAGTTCCCCTTTGCCCTCCCGCTCACCTTCATGGAGTGTGTGCTGTGATTGGCTGGTGGAAACTGTTGGCTTCTAATTAGTTTGAATTCTAGAAGCCTCTGCTGATTGGCTGAGCCTTGGTAGGGGGCAGGACTTTTAGGCAGTCCAGGGCTTTATAAGGCTCCTTGGGCAAGCGACCAAGGAGCTTGCGAACAGGTGAGTGCTAACAGGGAGTTTAGAGAGGGAGTTGGGGAGGGCGCGAGGTTCTCTTGTGCTTTTTTTTTTGTTTGTTTTGTTAAATCCTTTTTCCAGGACAGCAGGGATGGATGGTGATAGGTCTGCTGTTGTTAGCTGCACAGCGTGTGCCATGTTTGTCTTCCTCCCGGAAGAAAGAACGGATTTCATCTGCACGAGGTGCAAGCTGGTTGCCATTTTGGAAGAAAAAATTAGAGGACTGGAGGCCCAAGTGTCAACCCTACGCTCGATCAGAGAGGATGAAGACTTCCTCGATAGAAGGCAGCATTTAATCCTTCAAGCACGGGAGGCGGAAGAGTGAGAAAGGGCAGTACGGGACCAGGAAGAGAACTGGCAGCATGTAACTTCTAGAAGGGGAAAAAGGCCAGCATGGGAATCCCCTAATGCTATAGAGGTAAGTAATTGCTTTCAGGCTCTCTCCACAGGCTCTGCGGTGGTGAATGCTTTGGAAGGGACCTCACAAGGAAGAAACCACAAGGGAACACCATCTACTGGAAGGCATGGGATGCGTAGTCCTAGGGATGGGGGTTCCACGACCACCCCCCCCCCCCAAAAGAAGACGACGGGTGGTGGTGGTCGGGGACTCCCTCCTAAGAGGGACTGAGCCATCCCTCTGCCGTCCGGACCTGGAGTCTCGAGAGGTGTGCTGCTTACCGGGAACTCTCATTCAGGATGTGACTGAGAGGCTTACCAAACTGATCAAACCTTCGGATCGCTACCCCTTCCTGCTTCTCCACGAGGGAACTAATGATATGGCCAAGAATGACCTTGAGCGGGTTACTGCGGATTATGTAGCGCTGGGAAGAAGGACCCAAGAATTCGGAGCGCAAGTGGTGTTCTCGTCCATCCTCCCTGTTGAAGGGAAAGGACTGGGCAGAGATCGTCGAATGGAGGACGTAAATCCGTGGTTGCGCAGGTGGTGTCGCAGGGAGGGCTTTAGTTTCTTCGACCATGGGACTCTGTTCCGGGCACAAGGATTGTTAGGAAGAGATGGGATCCACCTAATGAAGAGAGGAAGGAGCATTTTCGCGGGCAGGCTTGCAAACTTAGTGAGGAGGGCTTTAAACTAGGTTCGTCGGGGGACAGTGACCAAAACCCTGAGGGGAGTGGGAAAGTCGGATACTGGGAAGAAATGCAGAGGAACAAGCAAGAAAGGAGGACCCCTGATTCAAATGGAGAAGATGGGGCAATCAACTGGTTATCTGAGGTGTTTGTACACTAATGCGAGAAGCCTGGGCAACAAACAGGAAGAACTGGAGGCCCTGGCCCAGTCCAAGAAATATGATTTAATTGGGATAACAGAGACTTGGTGGGATGACTCGCATGACTGGAGCGCTGTCATGGAAGGGTATAAACTGTTCAGGAAGAACAGGCAGGGGAGAAAAGGAGGAGGAGTTGCACTATATGTAAGAGAGCACTATGATTGCTCTGAACTCCAGTATAAAGAGGGAGAAAAGCCTGTTGAGAGTCTATGGGTTGAGTTTAAAGGAGCAAACAACAGCAGTGATGTTGTGGTTGGTGTCTGCTACAGGCCACCGAATCAGGTGGATGAGGTAGATGAGGCTTTCTTCAGACAACTGAGAGAAGTTTCCAGATCGCAGGCCCTGGTTCTCATGGGGGACTTTAATCACCCTGACATCTGTTGGGAAACCAATACGGCAGTACACAGGCAATCCAGGAAGTTTTTGGAGAATGTTGGGGATAACTTCTTGGTACAAGTGCTGAAGGATCCGACCAGGGGCCGTGCGCAGCTTGACCTTCTGCTCACAAACAGGGAGGAACTAATAGGGGAAGTAGAGGTGGGTGACAACCTGGGAAGCAGTGATCATGAGATGGTAGATTTCAGGATCCTGACCAAAGGAAGAAAAGAGTAGTAAAATACACACCTTGGACTCCAGAAAAGCAGATTTTGACTCCCTCAGAGACCTGATGGGCAGAATCCCCTGGGATGCTAACATGAAGGGGAAAGGAGTCCAGGACAGCTGGCAGTATTTTAAAGAAGCCTTATTGAAGGCACAGAAATAAACCATCCCGACGCATAGCAAGAGAGGCAAACATGGTAGGAGACCGGATTGGCTTACAGGGGAAATCCTTGGTGAACTTAAGCACAAAAAGGAAGCTTACAAAAAGTGGAAACTTGGACGAATGACCAGGGAGGGGTTTAAATGTATAGCTCGAGAATGCCGGGGGGTTATCAGGCAGGCAAAAGCACAAATGGAATTGCGACTGGCTAAGGATGTGAAGGATAACAAGAAAGGTTTCTACAGGCATGTTAACAAGAAGAAGGTGATCAGAGAGGGTTTGCGGCCCCTACTGGATGAAGGAGGTAACCTAGTGGACAGATGATGTGGGGAAAGCTGAAGTACTCAATGCTTTCTTTGCCTCTGTATTCATGGACAAGGTCAGCGCAGAAGTCCAGGAGCCAAGTGATGCAAGATGGGATGAAGATGGACAGGCCGTGGTGGGTAAAGAACAGGTTAGGGACTATTTAGAAAAGCTAAATGTACACAAATCCATGGGTCTGGACTTAATGCATCCGAGGGTACTGAGGGAGTTGGCAGATGTCATTGTGGAGCCTTTGGCCATTATCTTTAAAAAGTTGTGGAGATTGGGAGCAATCCCGGATGATTGGAAAAAGGCAAATGTAGTGCCCATCTTCAAAAAAGGCAAGAAGGACGATCCAGGGAACTATAGGCCAGTCAGTCTTACCTCGGTTCCTGGAAAATCATGGAAGGGATCCTTAAGGAATCCATTTTGAGGCACTTGGAGGAGAGGAAAGTGATTAGGAATAGTCAGCATGGATTCACAAAGGGCAAGTTGTGCCTGACCAATCTGATTAGCTTCTATGATGAGGTAACTGGCTCTGTGGACGTGGGAAAGTCAGTGGATGTGATCTACCTTGACTTTAGCAAGGCTTTTGATACGGTCTCCTACAATATTCTTGCCAGCAGGTTAAGGGAATGTGGATTGGGTAAATGGACAGTAAGATGGATAGAAAGATGGCTAGAAGGCCGGGCCCAGCGGGTAGTGATCAACGGCTCGATGTCAGGATGGCAGTCGGTTTCTAGTGGAGTGCCGCAAGGTTCGGTTCCAGGACTGGTTTTGTTCAATATCTTTATTAATGACCTGGATGAGGGGATGGATTGCACCCTCAGCAAGTTTGAAGATGACACTAAGCTAGGGGGAGAGGTCGATAGGCTGGAGGGCAGGGATAGGGTCCAGAGTGACTTAGACAAATTGGAGGATTGGGCCACAAGAAATCTGATGAGGTTCAACAAGGACAAGTGCAGAGTTCTGCACTTGGGACAGAAGAATCCCAAGCATTGTTTCAGGCTGGGGACCAACCAGTTAAGTTGTCGTTCTGCAGAAAAGGACCTGGGGATTACAGTGGATGAAAAGCTGGATATGAGTCAACAGTGTGCCCTTGTAGCCAAGAAGGCTAATGGCATATTAGGTTGCATTAAGAGGAGCATTGCCAGCAGATCCAGAGAAGTGATTATTCCCATTTATTTGACTCTGGTGAGGCCACATCTGGAGTATTGTGTCCATTTCTGGGCCCCCCACTACAAAAAGGATGTGGATGCATTGGAGAGGGTCCAGCGGAGGGCAACCAAAATGATTAGGGGGCTGGAGCATATGACTTATGAGGAGAGGCTGAGGCAGTTGGGTCTGTTTAGTCTGCAGAAGTGAAGAGTGAGGGGGGATTTGATAGCAGCCTTCAATTTCCTGAAGGGAGGTTCCAAAGAGAACGGAGAGAGGCTGTTCTCAGTAGTGACGGATGGCAGAACAAGGAGCAATGGTCTAAGTTGTGGTGGGAGAGGTCCAGGTTGGATATTAGGAAAAACTATTTCACTAGGAGGGTAGTGAAGCACTGGAATGGGTTACCTAGGGAAGTAGTGGAGTCTCCATCCCTAGAGGTGTTTAAGTCTCGGCTTGACCAAACCCTGGCTGGGTTGATTTAGTTGGGATTGGTCCTGCCTAGAGCAGGGGGCTGGACTTGATGACCTTCTGAGGTCTCTTCCAGCTCTATGGTTCTGATTCTATGATTCTTAATATCCCCGGCTTCATGAAAATAAAAATGGCTGCCACGCTGTGCCGGTTCAGCTGATCGTCGACACAGCGCACGAGTCAAGACATGGATCGGTCGACAAGGGAAGCCTTTGTTGACCGCTCCTGTAAACCTCATTCCACGAGGCATAAGAAAGCGGTTGACACAGGCTTCCCCTGTCGACTGATCCGCGTCTTGGCTCGTGCACTGTGCTGACAATCAGTTGAGCCGGCACAGCGTGGCAGCCATTTTTATTTTAATGAAGCCGGGGATATTTAAATCCCCACTTCATTGACTATGTCACATAGCCTATTTTACATGCCTCTGCCGACAGAGGCATGTAGTCTAGACATACCCCAAGAGACCAACTTCTAGTCCCAGCTTTGATATGGACCTGAGGGACAACACTGGGCAAGTCACTTCACTGTCTCATGTCTCCATTTCCCTACCTATATAACGGGAATAATGACCCTTAACTTATTTGTAAAGTTGATTTACTATCTATGGATAAAAAGTGCTGCGGAAGTGTTACTTATTATTATTTAATGATGCTTCACAATTCCCCTTGGAGGAAGACAGGGTAGAACCTCAGAGTTATGAATACTTGGGAATGGAATTTGGTCATAACTCTGAAATGTTCACAACTCCAAACTCAACAAAATTGTTCTTCTGTGAGTGCTTACTCTGGGGGGGGGGGTGTGTGTGTGTGTGTGTGTGTGTGTGTGTGTGTGTGTGTGTGTGTGTTGCTTGCATGGTCATTGGAAAGTTTTCCCTAGCTGTGCCCATCAGGTCAGCTGTGGTGCCCCATGGAGTGGCACCAGTACGGTGTTGCATATATGCCACTGCCCACCTGTTGCCAACTCAGTTCCTTCTTCCTGTCATTGTTGGACCTTCTTGCTTCACAGGTGCTAGCCTAGTGGTCTTTTTGCTCGATAGTTAGCACTTGTTCTAGTTGTTGTAGTTAGTTATAAGTAATGCAATAAATGTTAATAACTTACGTGGAGGGGGTTCTCCCACATTTCGTTCGCAGACCGGGGCATGCCATGGGCGCAGGGGTTTAAATCTTGTGTAAGCTATGGGAAGCTTATGCTTACAGACAATTTGCACAAGTTTCAATGAACATTTTTGCCCAAAATTTTCAAATTCAAGTTTTTGATCACCTCCAAAGAATATACAGTAGGAAAAGAACCCATGAAAACAAGTGTGTGATGGCATCAGAATCACCTGTGCTGGCGTTATCATTGCATTGTTCAGTAATGGTGCCTGACTCCTTTTGTCAGGAGAAATAAAAGTGCTTTACAAAGGAGGGAAGCATCTTTATCATCTCCATCTTACAGATGATACAGTGACATGGCTTGCCACAGGCCACCCCCCCAGCAGAACAAGGAATAAAACCCAGGTCTCGTCATGTTGTAGCCAATGCTCTCTATCCGCTAGCCACACTGCCTCTCCAAGTTCAAGTGAGCTGCAGAGATTTTTAGGGAGATCATAAATATTACAGTGATGAAGCCCTTGAAGGTAGCTAGAGAGACCACAAGTGCAAAGCTCAAGCAAACCTGGAGTTAGTACAAAGCCAATACAGAGAGGAACTGAATCAAACATTTGACTTGGAGTGAAACAGCCCCATCTAGCTAACAGATGTGGAGGCACACAGCAATTGGGATGCGATTTCCCCCCATTCATTTACTCCTCATTCAGCACTCATCATGGAACATTCATTCACTCTGGCACCACAGAACTCTGCTATTGCTATTGATAATTATTATGTTAATCAGAGCTCATCCCTCCTGGGACTGTATATATTTATACAGCACAGGCAGCAGACTCGAGGGCCTGAGAGAGTCTTACAAATTACTTGTTTATTTAGCTAAATTGTAAGATCTTTGGGGGAAGCATTTGCTGAGTGCCCAGGACAATGCAGTCCCTGACTGAGGCTCCAAGTTGTTACTGAAGTACAAGGCATTATGGAAATATTTCAGTGCCATACTGCACTGAGGCGAGAAGCAGGCATATACTATCAACTGGTAATAACTTGAGAAGGATTTTGACTTCTATGCAGAAGTCTCCGATTTGCTGTTTCATCAGATGAAGGGAAAGAAGAATTTGTAGATCTATGTTATTGTTAGGACCTGTCTGTTTTCTGTGGGATGGGCCAGCGGGAAAAGTGAGTGCACCTTGAGAGGCGCAGTGCAGGGTCTGGCCCCAAGTCTATGCCCAACATTTCCAAGGACAAGTACCTGGCACACCATCTGCACAGCCCTGTGAGGCAGCTGCCCCACTTTGTGGTCTAAAAAGCCTTTGGAAGGTGTCACAGGGTGAGCACTCACTGCTGTGGCGCCTCCTGCTGGTCACTGAGGGAATCAGCTCTCCCACCGCAGAGAACCCTCTGCTGGTCAGTGTCCCCACCTCTGTAGCAGGTCTATCTGTTGGTTCAGCCCTGTGCCCCTTCCTGCCCATGGTGCCCTTTCCTACTAGTCCTGTCCTAGGTCAGTGCCCCTGCCCTCTGGGGTCCTCCCCACCCAGAGAACCCCCAATTTCCCTACATCCACCTTGCCTCAGTGACCCACTGCCAGTCATCATCTAGCCCCTGCCTCAGGGGCAAACTGCAGCCTGAAATGGCCACTCACCACTGGCAAGGAGGTGTGGCCTTTTTCTATGAGGGCTGTCTCTGCAGCCCTGGTATCCTCAGGCCTTGCCTCAGGCCCTGGGGAGGACCCCAGAGGGCAGGGGCACTGACCTAGGACAGGACTAGTAGGAAAGGGCACCATGGGCAGGAAGGGGCACAGGGCTGAACCAACAGATAGACCTGCTACAGAGGTGGGGACACCGACCAGCAGAGGGTTCTCTGCGGTGGGAGAGCTGATTCCCTCAGTGACCAGCAGGAGGCGCCGCAGCAGTGAGTGCTCACCCTGTGACACCTTCCAAAGGCTTTTTAGACCACAAAGTGGGGCAGCTGCCTCACAGGGCTGTGCAGATGGTGTGCCAGGTGCTTGTCCTTGGAAATGTTGGGCATAGACTGGGGGCCAGACCCTGCACTGCAGCCTGGGAGTTTTCCTGGCCAAAGCTCCCCAGCTTTGCCTGCCTGCCTTTCCCCAGCACTGCTTTGTCTCAAGAAGCCTTTCCCTTCCCTGGTAGACAGGTCCCTCCGACTCCACAGGCAGAGCAACAGTATCTCTCCTCCTCTCCAGGAGCCCTTATTTATGTAGCCCAAGCTGGGCCCTGATAGACTGTATCTGCCTCAGCTGCTGGCTCCACCATCTCAACCCTTTTCCAGTGCTGGATTTTAACCCTTAGGCTATATGTAGACTGCAGGCTTCTTTCGGAAGAACCTTTTTATGGAAGAGATCTTCTGAGAAAATTTCTTTCGAAAGAAGCGTCCACACAGAAAAGCGCATCGAAAAAGTGATGTGCTTTTTCAAATGATAGTGTCCACACTGAATGGATACTGTCTCGCATTTAAACTGTGATTACTATGGACTGAATGGCCACCCAGGCACCTGTGCTTTTTCCTCTTCTTCTTTTGAAAGAACTCCCTCTTTCCCATCCACACATGCCTTTCCCTGAGAGAGCTCTTTTGGAAAAAGGCTTCTTCCTTGTAGAAAGAGGATTACCAATGCTGGAAAAACCCCTCTGTTCTTTCGACTTACTTTCAGAAGAACATGATTACAGTGTGGACGTAACTCAGGTTTTGTCATAAAAACAGCTGTTTTTCTGACAAAACTCTGTAGTGTTGACATACCCTGATAGGGCTAGTATGGGATAAATGCCCTGTCACAGAAGGGTTGAGAGTGATATAAATACACCAGGGCAGTTCCCGAGCAGCATTGCTGAGCTGTCTCTCTAAATCCCCATCTGGACTCAAGATTTCATTGCATATTTATCATCCTAGCTCTCCTCTCTCACTCCTTCCCCTCTGCTTCTTTCCTCCTCCTCCCATCACTTCTTTCTCTCTGTCTCTCCTCCCCCCCCCCCCCCACCACCATTTTTTTGCTCTCTGTGTACTGCTTAGTAATCAGCACAGGGACACTGCAGCCTTTTAAACCCAGAGTTGAAATAACAAACACCACAGCTAGCACTTTCAGAGTGATCGCGTGGTCTGAGCTTGGCAATCTCAAGTACTTACCCTGTTTTCCTCTCTGGCCTTAAGGAAGCCACCGTACCCCTCTCTGGCCTCAGTTTCCCCATCTACAAGGTAAGGATGTTCCTAAAATCCTCACAGGGCACTTACTGCTGCTTTGGAGAAAAGTATTAATGATAATTAGTATGTAGCTGCAGCTGTCTCTGACTCTTGTTCAGACTTACACTTTATATTTATGGGGAGCTGCTAAAGTCTGATGTGGGGTACCTTCATCCTGAGAGCAGAGCAGCGCTTAGGACTCTGGAGGGATTATATTTGGGATATTCTGGCTGTAAACAGATGTGCTGGGAATTCTACTACCCCTTAAGGAACTATCTGCTCCCCAGGGCCAGATTAAAACATGCTGAGGCCCTCAGCCATGTCAAGATTAAGTGTCCCCATAGCACAACCAAAAAATGGGTATTATTCTGACAGAAAGGACAATGGAAATAGAAATAATAACGTTTTCTATTTGCATATATAAAGTACATAGGCAAGGATGCAACTAAAAACTAGCATTTTTTTAAATTTAGAGGCTCATCATAATCGGAGACCCTTAATTGTAGCTGATTTAGTTTGTACATAAATCTGGTACTGCTGCTCCCCAGATGTAAGGTGTATGGAGAAGTGATGATTTCCTCAGGGTTTGTGGGAGCCCTAGGGGTTGCTGCACCAAATAGGCAGCTGGAAGGAAGGCTTAAAGCAATGCATATGCTTCTTATTATGAAAGGTCAGGAGAAATTATTTGGGGTATTATATATTAGGAGGGATTTGACCATGGTGATTTACCTTGGCACTCCTGCTGGGGCAGAAAAAATCAGGGAGATTCTGAAGTCTGAGTTTTCCAGCTCCTCCCAATTTTCTCTAGGCTGAAAGGGCTGATCCGTATGTCTCTTCTGAATCTATAATATGGTGGATTCCGAAAGGTACCTCTTATGGTGCGGGGGGGAAACTTGTGAGCACACAGCAGAGCTGCGTATCCCAAGAGACACACCTGGGGGCTCATGGTCATTTCCCATTGGACATGGGCATTGTTGTTGTCATTGTAAGTGCTCTCTGGAGACATAGAGCTGTGCTTAGACCCTGGAGTAGGGTGTCTGGCATGAAACACCTTAAATAAGATGGGCCGCTGCTGGAGATAGTAAGCAACATTTTCAAATTCAGATGGCTAAAGCTCCACCCCTAAAGAACAATGGGCTGAATTACAAGGGGGCGGAGCTACTGGCAGCTCCCTGATGATGTCAGTAGGAGCAGAGGGTACTCAACAGTCAGTGTCTCGCAAAGACCAGCTGCTGTTATTTAGGGGTCCCAGTTTCCAAAGCGCCTCAGTGATTTAGGAGCCCAAGTGACCTTGGGCCAGACTATTTAAAGGTATTTAGGCACTTACCTCCTGTGGGAGTTATGCACACACATGTTTTTGGAATCTCACTGATAGGCGCTAGAAGTCAAGTCTCCTTGGCAGTAGATAGGTTTTTGTCTCCTCCCTGCCCAAACATTAGGCACCTATATTTGAAAATGCTGGCAAATGCTCTTAGCAGAGCACAGTGGGAATGGAGGGGGTGGGGGCATGGCCCACCCAGCCTGTGTGGCTCTGAGCAGAGACCCTGAAGCTGCTGCTTCCCTTCCCGGACATGCCCGAGACAGCAGTGCAGGGCAGCCCAGCAACTGGGCATCCACCACCTGTACAGAGGCTGCCCTCCCCCAAGGGCTGGGCAGGGAGGCCTTGGCACTTCCACAAGCCTCTGGGTGTGGCAGGAGCAAGGGGTGGGGCATGGTTTGAATCCTGGGGTTTCCATGGGGTGTAGGTAGGGTTGCCAGGTGTCCAGTTTTGAACTGGACAGTCCAGTATTTGAGCTTTCTGTTCAGGGAAACAAATTGAAAAAATATAAATGAGAAAATAGAACTGTCCGGTAGCTTCTAACTAAGATGGAATGTCGATTGTGACGTAATGTCAAGTGTGTCCGGTATTTTTGTTGAAACCATCTGGCAACCCTAGGTGTGGGGTGTAGTACTGCACAGCACCTCCCTGGCACTGAGGCCCAGGCTCAGCAAATCCCAGCTCTTTCCTTCCCTGGCTACAGCCCCACAAATCTGCCTGGGGTTGGGTCTGCCTTCAGCCAGCCATGTGTCAAGCTGAATCATGCCCACGGGGTATCTTGGGACAGAGATCCCGCAGGGGAGGAGCCCTCTTCCTGGGTCTCTTCGTCAGGAAAATTCTGGTGCCACCTCTGACTCCCAGCAAAGTTCTCTAGGTCATTGAGCGAACCAGGCTGGGGGTGGCTGTTGAGAAAGCGACATGGCTGATCATTTTCCTCTAGAGCTGTCAAGGCTGATTCCCCACTCCGGCACGATGAATGCAGAAGTGGGGGACTCGCAAAAGTAACCCCAAAACCTGATCTCTCCAGGCTTTGGTACAAAACTTCCCCCAAAAATCTTAAAAATCCAGATTTTGGGGATAAAATCCGCTGCCACCATCAAGTGCTTTTGAACCCACAAACAGGGGTGGACACTTGAAACCAATCCCAGGGTAACCCAAACTGTTTTCTCCAAAGAGCTTGAAAAAGAGAGAGAAAATATAAACTGCAGTCTGTGATTGCTGCCCTCTAGTCAGAGGCATGCAGATATCCATAGACAGTTTTTCCAGGACACAGAACTGAACCAATACCAGGTTAATAAAAAAGAAATAACTTTTATTATCAAAACAATACTCCTGTTTCAAGCATAATGACTAGATGTAAAAGTCACCAATTAATATACTCATGGGGGACTCCCATGGGCCAAAACTTAGTTACAAAAGAGAGGAAAACCCATTTCTAATGCACAGACATCAGATTCCCATTCCCAGACCATAAAACAATACAACCTAATGGATTTATCTGGACTTTGCCCTACTTACACAGATGGTGAAGAATCTTTTCTTGGAGAGGGACATGTTGTCTGTCCCCCTCAGTATCTGGAGAGTCAACTGCCCAGGAACAAAGGAGGGAAAACCCCAAAATTCCTTTGTCCCAGTTTGAAATTCCTATCTGCATTTCTATTGGCTGACTGCCACCTGGCTAGGTACAGTTAACCCCTTAGTCCCCAGGCTGCTGGCCATCCCTCATGGTCATGACAAGAGCTCAGCCCATCCTCAGTGGGGAGGGACTGTGAAAAATGTCCCTTAAAATTCCCCAACCATGTCAGGTTTCTGTGTCTATTCACATGGGCAGCTCCCCACCCCTGTGTGCATGAGGAGAAAGGGACTTTTGCAGAAGCAGCTCGTACTCCCCCATAGCTGGTCACAGAGAGGGCTAACCAGGAGAAAGCTGAGATCAAAGATAAGCCACCTCCTCCATTATCAGGCTCCCCATCTGCTCTCAAAGGCCCTGAGAAGCCAGCCACACTTCAGAACAGGTAATGAGCTAGCCTATGCACAAGAGCCTCATTTCCTCCTTGCTGTCTCCATCTCCCTCTCCCCCATGAATGAAGATGCAGTGTTCTCTCAGGTTGCTGGCCTTGCAGAGTAGTCTGTGCCTCCCCTTCCAAGGAGCCAGCAGGCCCGATGGGCTGAGAAACATGTACACAAAATGGAGCTGAAAAAACAAGCACCAGGTGGTTTATGTGCCCACGTAGACTGGTGGGCCGTACAGTCTTGCGCACAGAGAGGTGAGTAAGAGGCGCCCTTGGCCAGGAGTAGCTTTGTGTGCCATCTGCAGAAGGAGGAGGCAGATGTAGATGGCTTACGTTCCATTTTATTTATAACAGTTCTGCTGCTGCTGCTGCTGCCTGGGAAGAGCAGGATTTTATTTGCTGCTTTGGGAACAGGTTCTGAGCACAGCATCCTTCCACTTTAACCCTTAAAGGTGAGGTGCTTCACACACACCAAAGCAGAGTTTTGCAGCTCACGCTGGCACCACAGTCACTGTGCACCCTTATTAATTGCCTTGCAGTTGCCCATAGGACCACCTCTTGGGCCTAAAGGTTCCCCTGTGCTCAGTATTGTACATGACATGGGTGGAGTGAGGGACAGCACCAGCTCTGAAGAGCAGAGGTGAACATAACTTGAATTTCTTATAGGTACTGTCCTTTTATATGCCCCCAGGGGGCCCAGGGCAGAGGGTTGTAATGTGTGTAGAGGTTCAGGGCAGGGGGTGGGGATTTTGGGTGATGCAGCAGCCAGGGCAGGGGTTTGGGGTGTGAGGGCTCAGAGCAGGGGGCTGTGTGTGGGAGGGTGCAAGAGTCAGGGTTGGAGTGTGAGGGGGGGGGCAGAGGACTGAGGCATGTGCATAGAGGGGAGAGTGCGGGGAGCAAGGGCACTATTTAGGGAGGGCAGGGGGGCCAAAGCCCCCTCCCCGAGATTCATAGCAGGATGCTACTTGCTACTCCCCTTCGTCACTGTCAACGAGTGAGAGAACAGTGCACAGCATGGGTCACTCCTCCACCCCTCCTCTCCCAGCCAGTAGGGAGAGGAAGGCAGGTGTGCTGTGTGCTTTCCTCTTGCTCCCTGAGAGTAATGGGAAGGGAGATAACAGGAAGCCATGTTCACACCATAGGTGTGCGCACGGGGTGTGCCAGGTGTGCCCACGCACACCCTAATGTTTCAAAGGGCCACCCTGGTGCGCTGGGGAACGGACGCTGCGCCGGGTTTGCCACTCATGTGCGGCCAAAACCGGCGGGTCTTAGGACCCCACGGAAACAGGCGGCAGGGAGCAGCATTGTCACCCCGCCTCCCAGGCAAGCGAGGTAAGTTTAAACCCTGGGCGGGAAGGTGGGGAGTGTGCCCCGGGCAGGGGATTGGGAGCAGTGCAGCTGGTGTGTGGGGTGAGGGAGGGGTCGGGTCAGGAGTAGCGCGGCTGGCCCGGCCCGGGGTCGATGAGGTCCGGGGGCAGCGTGGCTGGCCCGGCCCCGGGGTCGGATGGGCCCGGGGGCGGCGCGGCTGGCCTGGGGAGGGGGGGCCGGGGTCGGTGCAGCTGGCCCCCGCCCCCTAGAGTTGCTTCCCATCCCCCCTCTTCCTCCTGGCCAACCCGGCGTTCCTCGACCTTCCCCCCCCCCCCCCCCCCCGCTCCCAGCTCTGCTACCTGCACTTCCTTCCTCCGGCCCCCCTTCTTCCCGGCCAGCCCTGCGGCCCCTGACCCCCACCAGCTCTGCTTCCCACCCCCCTTTTCTCCTGGCTATCCTCCCCCTCCCCCCGTCCAGTCCCTCCCCCCGGTCCATGATCAAGTGTGTCCAGTTTTTTTGGGGGTGGTCTACCTGGTAACCCTACCAGCTGCAGCTCCACAACATGCTCAGGGACAGGGCTTCTCCTCCTCCCCAAGACGTCAGACTCAACTAGAGGCTCCCAGAGCCGATCACGCCCCACCTTCCAGTCATTCCCTTCACCGCTGCCGCCAGGCTTCAGTCTGGTGCCCAGCTGGAAAACCAGGAAATACCAGACATTGCATGTGTTGGGTATTTTCTGGATATTTTTTTTTTTTTTTACCAGACAGAGGGCCCAAAAACCAGACTGTCCGGTAGAAAACCGGACACCTGGCAACCCTACGAGTCGGACCCGATGCAGGCACCAAGTGATGGGGAGACTGCCGGAACTTTGGGAACCAGAGACTGCGGGGTGGGGGTTTGCGGCCCAAAAGGAGGCTGAGAAACCTAAGAAAGACAGAGTAGGGGGAGCACCAGAAGGGTGATAGTCAGGGCGACCCTAGAACTCTGTTACAGACCAGCTGGCGGCTGCTGGAGGAGGGGGGAAAAATAGGGGGAAAGGGTCAGAGAGGAAGGGGCTTGTGCTGAGGGGAGGGGGGCAGGTCAGGAGAAGAAAGGAGAAGGCACCAAGGGACAGGATGGAGGAGATACAAATGCCAGGGGGCCTAGTGGAGACAATGAGGAAAAGGGCAGGAGGGGAAGTGTCAGAGAGAGGGGGGGACAGGATGATGCTAGGAGAGGAGAGAGGAAGGGCTTTGGGGGCTAGAGGGGAGAAGGGGAGGTGCTGGGAGAAGGCTTGAAAGAAGGGGTGGGCATGAGGAAGGCAGGGATGGAGCAAGCCATGTGTGAGGGCACAGGGGCATGAGGGGAACGGGGGCAGAGGGTGGTGAGGGGGTGGGCATCAGGGAAAAAGGGGGCAGGGGCAGTGAGGGAAGAGGGAGGCACCAGGAGGGTGCAGGGGTAAGGGAAGGTGCAGGTGCCAGGGGATTCTGGGGGTGAAGCAGAAGGGCAGACACCTGCAGGGGAGGGACCGGCACCGGAGGAGAGAGGCAGGGCATGTGTGTAGAGGGAGGTGTTAGGAGAGGGGATGAGGAGGGGTAGCTCACATGATCAGAGTGGGGCTACTGGAGGAGTGGGCACAGGGGGGGAGAGAAGGGCTGGTGGAGGGGGGCAGGTCTCAGGAAGGCTGAGGGCAGTGAGAAGGGCAGGAGTCAGGACAGCAGAGGTGGGTGAAGGGTTGGGGGAGGCAGCAGACACCAGGGGAGCTGATGGAGCAAGGGGAGGAGACAGGGCAGCAGAGGGGAAAGGTAGAGGTTTATAAGAAACTTATTAATAACTTGGGTGCCACAGTGGCACATCCAAACAATCCACAAACTCAGTACTGGTGCATAACACAAAATTTATTGTGCTCATGGGAGGAAACTCTTAGAGGGAACACTTCCCCCAGCCTCTCTGCCCCAGAGTTAATGCCACACACATTGGTTTAATGCAATTGCAGGATAGTTGCATGAGGGGGGGTTGGTGAGGGCCAAACTAATCCCTATTGGTAAGAGGATGGTGGGAAAAGTCCTTGGGGGGGGGGGTCACATGACACCTTTTATTTCTGGTCATGTGTCCCTATTGCCCTGAAAATATTACCTCCAGAGGTGGGGCTAGTAGGGGTCAGGGGGTGTGGCTAGTGGGGGTCAAAGAGTACATTTAAAAAAAATTATTTGGGTGCACACCGCAATGAAATGTGCTGCGCACGCCTATGGTTCACACCATGCCTCCTCCTGCACCTGAGCGCCCCAGCCAGCCGGCTCCTTGCCGGCGTGATGCACCAGGACACACTAGCTTCCTTTCACCTCTGCTGGAGAATTTACAGCCCCAGGAGACAAGGGTTTAAGAGTGTGTCTGCAGGAGGCTGGGTTCATTAGCTGACTTGGCTGAGGGCAAGGAGCTGGGTCTGAGCTCAGCCAAGGGCCCCTGCAGAAGCGGAGGTCTGAGAAATGTGCCTTGCTAGTGTGTGGAGCTCGTGAGACTTGGGCTGGCCCTTAGTTCCAGGCAGAGTTCATGCCACAGTCTCAGACCATTCCCAGAAAAGTTCTGTCTGCTGCACCCTTCTTCCCATCTAGGAAGTTCCTTGAGTCCGTGGAGTGAAGGTGTTGAACACGATGTCCATCCAGGAGATTTAACCAGTCTTCTAGGTTCAGTGGGCCCAGACCATTGAGTGCCTTGAAGGAACGAGACCCTGATTTGATATCCAATGAGATATTCGGTGCAAAGGGGAAATGAAAAATTGGGTTTCAATTCAAAGCTAAATCGGAATTTTGCCACATTTTGGAGTGTTGGAGTCAGGGTAGCACATCTGCCATCGAAAGCAAGATAACACTGTTGGCTGGTACACCGCTGAACTGCATTTTATCCATCAAACAGGTCAGATTTTCAGGATAGCTCAGCAACTAGCAGCTCCCACTGAGAACAACAGAAACTGCTGCTGAGCCGTTTTGAAAATCTGGCCATTTCACTGAGGTTCCTAAAATCAAGCAAGGCCTTTGAGAAGTCTTGTCCCGCCTGGGGTCTTGAGAACTTGAAAGCCTGGTTGTACACATGCCCTGGGCTACTAGTGTGGAGAAAACCAGTGAGCAGCCACGCTTACTGGTGGGGAGATGCAGAAGGCTCTGTGCGCTGATCACCACGGAGATTGCATCAGAGGTAGCTGAGTTTTTCCACTGAGGGAAGAGAAATTAGTTCAACAGGATGATTCTCCTGCCACCCTTCCCCAGTGTTTGTGGGATCCAGGCTTAAGTGTTCAGTAAAGTTTTCAGGAGGTGTGATGGGACGTACCAAACCTGCAGCAGGATTGCAGGAGTTAACCCTGTTCACTTAGCTGAGGAGGCCCCTCCCCCTCAGCTCTGCTGAGCATGCTCTAGCTGGGGGCCAGATATAAAGGCTTATAGAGCAGCTCCACCTGGGCTGACTGCTGGTGGACTAGCATTAGCACACCAGTGTGCAGATGCCAGTCAGAGGGAAGCTGACACCCCAGCCTGGGACACTGCCAAGAGGGGAGACGTGGAGAACACAGTGCTAGAGAATCCGGTAGGAATTAACCCAAGGGAATTTTGTGGAAATGGTAGTTTTACCACAAAGAACTTGGTGTGTTTCAGGGGGATTCCTGCCCAGCTGATGGAGGGCATCCCTGCCACCAGCAAGACTCTGGGATGGGACCGATGTTCCCTCTAACTTTTTCTATCCATGTATGAAATTTTGTTCTGTGCACCAAGGCAAGTGCAGATATGCACCACCAAGAGAAACACATGCTGCTGGCTGTGGGTGCCCTGCTAATCAGCTGGGTGGCAGTTCAATCTCTCCCAAGCACTCGGCTTACAGGGAGCACTGTTTGGGATCTGCTGGAGATAGTGGGGCTGGGTCCCCCCATCACCAGCCCTGCCTCTCCCCCGCCCCTGCCCAAGGTAGAAAACCTGTGCTTCATGTCACTGACTCTGGTTGTTTGGACACACGCCCCAGAGAGGGGAGGGTGTTATTGACTGGCCACTAAGCCACATTGCCCTGGAAGAACAGTGCTTTGCTATTCAGTCTGGTTGCCTAGCTACCTGGGCGAAGACTCAGAATAGCAAGTCGTGTGTGGTTGAGCTCTGCCCGTGGGGCCTTAGAGCATGCAGCCTGCCTCTAGAGGGGGACAGTTGTACCATCGCTGTGCCAGGCGGGGTAGAGTCCAAAAGGGCCCAGAGTCTCCTTGTGGGGTGACCTGAGATGGAACAGAAAGACACACGTGTGTGTATAGAACTGGAAGGATCCGTTCTGTTCTATGTTAACAAGTGCTGATTTCATGGTACGGGAAGTTTATGTAGCGGTGTGCAATGAAGGTAGGCTGATCCACGCCAGGTGAGCTTGTTTGTCACTATATTCTACTCCAGGAGTTGGCAACCTACAGCATGCATACCACTTACAGCATGCAAGCCTGTTTTCAGTGTCACATGGGAGGGGGCTCAGCTCCGCCCCGCCCCGCCCTGCCCCAATCTCCCTTGCACAGCTGCTGGAGAGGCCTCCCTGCAGCAGGTTAGGCTGCAGTGGGAGGAGGTAGCGCTGGGGCTGATGATGCCTTGGCCAGGACTGGAGGTACCGCTGCCGCAGCCATGCAGTCTGGGGCTGGGCCATGGCAGCGGGGCCTCAGGGGCTGGCCCCGGACTGTGTGGGCAGCAGGGCCTCAGGGGCTAGCCCCAAACCAGCAGGGCCTCACGGGCTGGTCCTGGCCCATGTGGGCTGCGGAAGAGGGGTCTATGGGGCTGGCCCTGGCCTGCATAGCCCCGGCAGTGGCAGTGGGGCCTTCAGCCTCCAGGGCAGCCCGGGACATTGTGGCTGCGGCAGTTGCTGCAAGGGGATGTGAAGCTAGGTAGGTGTCCCCTCTTCATGCCTAGACCCCCACATCCCAATCCCCCTTCCTCACTTTCCACTGCCAAGACCCCGCATCCCCAGCTTGCTCCAACAGCCTCCCTTGTTCCTGCATCCTCCCTCCTGGTCACACACTGCATCCTCCCTTGCTTCTGCTCCTTCCACCTGGCCAGACACCCTACTCCCAGTCTGCTTCTGCACCCTTCCTCCCATCCAGACCTTGCAACCTCTCCCCCTTCTGCACCCCACCTCTTGCCCAGATCCTGCACCTCATCCCTATCCCACTCGCTGGCAGCCCTGTCCCGCACACTGAACCCCTCATTTTTGTCCCTACCCAAGTAGCCTAAGGGGGTCCATAAAATCCACTAACTCTGGAACCCCAGAAAAGTAAATCTGGCCTGTGGGAAACCCTGAACCTCAGTCTTCCCTGTCCCTTCCTCTCACCCTATTAGGCTGAAGCACCAGAGGTGTCTCAGTTGGTGGCCACATCAGTGAGGGTTGGGAGTTTTTTGCAGGAGTTGTTTTGTTCTTACCTGTGTGCACCCCAACTGACTTTTCCATGTGGCCCTGTGACAGGGCACCTGCCCTGCACTGGCCCTTTAAGGCCAAGACTCAGGCCCTGAGCCAGGGCTGAGAACAGAGCGGCCAGCTGAAGCAGTTAGGGCTAGTGAGAGCCCAGCTGGCAGCTGTCTAGTGAAGCACAGTTTGCTTGAAGAGGCCAGCTGAAGCCATTGGGGGGGGGGGCCCAGTGGGCAGCTATATAGCGAAGCACTTGCTTAGGGAGGGGGGAGTCAGTGAAGGGCTGACTGCAGAGGAAGCAGGGACTCCCAGGAGGGAGAACAGCTGGGGATAGCCAGCTAGGGCTGGGAGAGGGCCAGCCAGGACTCTCCCTGGCTAGGGGCCGGAGGCAAGGCCCAGGGTTCGGAGGCAGACTACAATGCAGCCTAGGTAAGTGGGGCACTAGGGATAACCCCACTGCCAATGATGAGCAACCCGTACAGACTGTAACTTGCCCTGAGAGGGGCTAGATGAGGACAGTCAGGGGGCACTGAGGCATGGTGGGGAGCGTGCACCCTGACAGGCCC
Source organism: Pelochelys cantorii (assembly GCA_032595735.1). NCBI lineage: Eukaryota > Metazoa > Chordata > Testudines > Trionychidae > Pelochelys > Pelochelys cantorii. Next base: position 21,396,341 of record CM064344.1, read on the forward strand.
CTGACCCAAAAAAGGTTCCCTGCCCCTCCCATAAATAAAGAAAACATTGAAACCTTTTGTGTTGGACATAATATTTTACTTTATTTCAAATAAAATTTGATAAACTAACATGAGAGAGTTAAAATGCTTACTCTCTCATAATTTAAATGAAACCGTTCTTCCTAACTGTAGCTGGTTCATAAAATATGGGCACTATACCTAGCCTGCCCCTCCCCTCCCCTCTTCCCCCCCGGCGCACAGATCCATGAATAAGTTAAATCTTGGCACGCCGCTTCTGAAAGGTGCCACCCCTTTTCTACTCTGTAGCAGTGATCATGTAACTTTTCATAGTAAGTCTGTTGTAGAATAATAGGCTAATGTTGTAGGGCTAGTCTGAAGTCAATGGAGATAACCGTGTAAATCAGGGTGGAGCTGACCACCTCTCTGAGCAATAGATCCTTGGACAGGCAATGGGGCTGCTCAGTTTCCTGATGAATTCTGGTTTTGATCTCTGCATACCTTGGTGCCCATTTCAGTGGTCAGACTGAAGGTGGGCGGAGTAGTGGAGGTGGGATGGACAGGCTGCATCACCACATCTCTTTCTTGTGGGAGGGGGTGAGCTGGGCCTATGTTCCTTTCAATAAACAAAATCAAAGCGTCAGTGACAGCTGTGGAGGCTGAAGTCCCTCCTCTAGCTGCAGAACAACTGCCTCAGGAAGGCATACATGTCCCACCCCAGCTCTATGCCTATGTCCTAACCAGCAGGGCCCATTTTGTGGGGAGGGAACATTCACTCTCCATGGCTCACCTAATCTTTGCCTTTGAGCTAGGGATGTAAAGGACTAGTCGATTATTGGATAAGCAAATACTAATAGGATAGTTAGTTGCTCCCCCCCTTGCTGCCTCTATCAGATAGACAGCAAGTGGCTGGGGGGGGGGTGGACTTAAAATCAGCAGCGCCCTTGGAGCCCGGGGTCAGCTGCTCCGTGCGGCGCTGCTGCTTTGAATGCCACGGGGAGCTTGGTGTCAGACTTCTTGTGGCGTTTCAAAACAGCAGTGCTGTGTGGAGCACAGGATTCCCCAGCTGACCCCTGGCGTGGAGCAGCTTTGAAATGTACGGGGGGGGGGGCTCTTGTACATTTCAAAGGGGAAGCACAGTATGTAGCCTGGGGCCAGCGGGACTTTCCACTGGCCCTGGGCTCCATGTGGCTTTCCAACTTTGAAATGCACAAGAGCTCCCACTGGGGCTTGAGCATTTCCGTGTTTCACCTTCGAAATGCACATCGACTAGTCGATGGAATTTCCATCGACTACACTCGACTAGCAAATGAATTGCTACTTAACATCCCTACTTTGAGCTTGCCAGCCAGTGCCCAAGAGTGCCACAGGTAACAGTGGCTTCTGGGAGGCAGGCTCTCTCTGCTGGTCCTTTCTCTCCAGCACTGCAGAGTCCCAGTCTGAGTTTCAGGAGCAATCAGGACATGTTCTCTACAGTTGGCAGCAGCCAGAAGGCCGTTACAGAACCAACATGGGTATAATTCTTGTTGGCTCCCAATCCCAGGCTGACTTTGAAATGGTTTGTTTGCAGATCTGCTCCTGACATGCTGTCTGACTTTGGGCAAATCAGTTAACTGCTCTACGCTTCCAGTTCCTCATTTCTAGGGGTTTGTCTTCAGGGCAGTTAAGTCAGATGATCAGCATTGGGGTAGGAGCACTTGGCTTAGCTGAGCCCAAGCAGGATGCAGCCAGTCTGTCACAGAAAGCCTCACTGACTCTAGGTGGGTGGGAGAGGGTTAGGGGCAGCAGCCAAGCTAACTCTGCAGTGAGGACAGCCCCTAATGCAGAGAGGAACGATTGTCTTGGGGCTGATGTGCTGGAATGGGATTTAGATCTGGTTTTAATACTTGGCTCTGCTACCAAGTACCTGTGAGACCTTGGGTGAGTCATTTAATCTGCATGCCTCATCTGTAAAGTGAGACTAGTAATCCTTCCTTCATCTTGTCTGTTTCCAGTGTAGGTTCTTTTGGGCAGGGACTGTCTCTCTTTGTCTGTGCAGTACCAAGCAAAACGGGGCTCAATCTTGGTTGTTGCTTCTAAATGCACCCCTACTACAGATAATCTGTAACCTCCCTACCGGGGTGGCAAAACTGCTACCACCTACAGTTTTTAATTTCTAAAACACAAAGATTCCTCTCCGGTGCTCCAGGCCCTGCCAGAGATGAACGATGAGGCACACATCCATACAGCGTTCTAGCCAACTTCACCCTGAAACCAAGGCCCCGATCCTGCAGTGGAATCCAGGCTTCCTTAGCCTGTGAGCTCTGCAGAGCAGGGATTCTCCTCAGTGAGCAGTGGGAAAGTACCCTAGCACAGAGCTGCTAGCATCAATGGCTTGGGCCAACTTGCAGTAGCTTCAGTCCCACAGGACTTGATGCACTGCCCACTGCAGTCTCTGGATGTCTTTCTGTTCCCTTCCAGGAAGAAATGCATAGAAATGCTCTACAATTAGTTCCATTGACTTCATGGCTTAAAGTACAACTAAACCCCAGGGTGTGGCAGTCTGGCCCTTCATCTGACTTCTCTCCCATAGGTCTCCAATGTGCATTACTTTACATCTATCAACATTAAATTTCATTTGCCATTTTGTTGCCCAATCACTTAGTTTGGTGAGATCTTTTTGAAGCCCTTAACAGTCTGCTTCTGTCTTGACTATCCTAAACAGTTTGGTATCATCTGCAAACTTTGCCACCTCACTTTTTACCCCTTTTTCTAGATCATTTATAAATAAGTTGAATAGAATTGTCCCAGGACAGACGCTTGGGGGACCCCACTAGTTGCCTCTCTCCACTCTGAAAACTTATCATTTATTCCTACCCTTTCTATCTTGTCTTTTAACCAGTTATCAGTCCATGAAAGGACCTTCCCTCTTATCCCATGACAACTTACTTTACTTTAGAGCCTTTGGTGAGGGACCTTGTCAAAGACTTTCTGGAAATCCAAGTACACTGGATCCCCTTTGTCCACATTTTTGTTCGACCCCCCCCCCCCCCCCCCGCAAAGAACTCTAGTAGATTAGTGAGGCATGATTTCCCTTTACAGAAACTATGCTGAGTTTTCCCCAACATGTTATGTTAATCTGTGTCTGACAATTTTAACCTTTCCCCTTCTCCCAGCTTAAGCCTCCATGGCCTATGAGTATGTAAACCCATCCCAGCCAAAGACTCTGGGTCCAAGAGGGAGCCCCAATATCATCCTCTTGCGGGAGCTTCTGCCTCTCTCACCAGAGTCCTCTCTCTTTTCCTCTCCTGGCTGGCATCCATCCAGCCTGCTTTGATCCCTGGCATGAAGAGGAGCAGGCATCTTGGCTGCCACCATTTCCTCATGTCCAGGGCCCAGCATACAGAGTGGGAACTGGGTACTGTGCCAGCAATGCTCCCAGCCATGTGACCGGAGCATTACAGTTAGATTGTGGTGCATCTGCTGGTGCCACCATGCATGTGTGTAGCTTGTTTGTGTGGAGGGGGGAACTTAACAGGAACAAAACACACCCCTTACCTGGATCACAAGGAACGTGGATTACAAAGGCAGAAATAAGTATCTTTGTGGATCAGCAGTGAAAATAACAAAACATGGACTCTTTCCATGGCTGGGTGAGAAAATATAGGAAATATCTGAGCACCCCACCCTTCCACACCAGATCAGCTTGTCTCGCTTTAGACAGTATCTGTGATGGCTCCTTCACAGTGGATACTGCTAGCCAGGCTGGCATCATTTTCACAGTGGGGGGTGCCGAGAGCCATTGAACCAAACTGTAAACCATGTGTATAATGGAAGCCATTTCAAGCTCCCAGCATGTCTCCTCCTAGCACCTATGTTGCTAACCCACAGAAGCATCTTTACTGGGGGAGTGAACCTCCAACAACCTGCACAGGAATAAACCACCTTTCAGCACATGGCAGCAGTAAGCTGGAAGAACAGATGGGCCCTCAACACCAAAAATCAGGGCTGTCCAGAACTCTGCATTTCCAGTCAGTGAGTAATCCCAACAGTTTGAAATTTCCTTTCATACCAAATGGGAAAGAAAAGTCCAATCAACCCCCTCTCCCTTCTGCAAATTGGTTAGGAAATATTGAAACAAGCTTCCTCTGCTTCCACTCTGCTTGATTAGAATGAAACATGCTGATCATCTTTTTTTGCCAAAATGTTGACGAAACTTTTGGCTTAGTTGACTCAGCATTTGCTGACAGAAAACTGTTCTGTTAGAAACTTTCTGAGGGGTAGCCATGTTATTCTGTAAGGGTGTGTGCACACTGCACCTGTAGCTCCAAATAAGCTACACAATTTGTGCAAATTGAATATTTTATGTAGAAACCTGTTATTCTGAAATGTTCCTTACTCCTCATGGAATGAGATTTACAGGGACGTTGGACTAGTGAGCCTGTTATATTTTGAAATAAGGGGTATGCTGAAGAGACGCAGAATAGCTATTTTGGGATACTGGAGGTGTCCTGAAATAGCACTGCAGTGTAGACATAGTCTAACTTAAAAGAATGACACGTCCTGCAGCACCTTAGAGACTAATACAAAAATGTGCCCATGAAAGCTCATGATACCATCTACAACGCACTTCTTCAGATGAATGGAGTTAAGGGGTCCAGATTGCAAAATAAATAGCAGAGAAAGAGAGGGGATCAGGAGGGGAAGAGAAGGAAAAAATTGTCAGTGTCCATGCTAAATGAAGCTGATAGAGTACTTAGAACCCCCTCTTAAGTATCTAGTGCTTGGCTTTTTATGTCATTAGGATATGGAATGTAGCAAGCCATCCAGTTAAGGTCTTTGTTTAAACCTCTCAAACTTGTAAATGAAATTAAGTTCTGCAGCTTCCCTTTCAAGCTGGTTTTTTTGAAGTTGGCTTGTAGTAACATGGTCACTTTGAGATCCATTAATAAGCGTCCGGGCAAATGAAAATGTTCCCCTACAGGTTTCTGTGCATTAGTTTTTCGAATATCTGATTTGTGGCCATTCATCCTTTCCCGTAGAGACTGTCCAGTTTGGCCAATATACATGGCAGAGGGGCATTACTGGCACTTGCACATCCATCAGTGTGATCTATGCCATCAGTTATATGAGCCTCTGATGTGGTGGTTTATGTGGTTAGGTCCTGTGATGTCACTAGAAACTGTTCAGCTAGACCTGGAGGCTCTGGACTACGAAAGCTGCTGGTGCTGAGAGCAAGAGACCTGCAGTACCAATCTGTGTTCCCTGTAAGATTTTTTCCAACCATGAGTGCAGTGAGATTTGGCTTGTGCACCAGTATGAAGATCACGTGTGCTGGTTTGGATATGTGCCACCATGACACCCAAGTTATTAACACACACACATTCCCGGCTGCTGGAGCAGAACACTTCTCCCTTCCCCCCATCCCCCCACCCCATGTACCATGTCCTGTTCCCGGCTGCTGGAGCAGACCCCCCAACCCCTCCCCACCATGTAGCAGGTCCTGTTCCCAGCCCCAGCTGCAGAACAGACTCCTGCCCTCATGGAAGCCCCAGCTACTGGAGCAGGCCTCCCCCCCACACACACTATGTGGCAGGTCCCGCCCCCCTCCCAGCGGTTCCCTTACTGTGCTATCTCAGTTGGCCCTGCCTGCTGGAGCAGCTGCCTGCCATGCGAGTCCTGCTGTGCAGCTCTTCAGAGGAGGTGGGTAGGGGAAGAATTTTTTGTGCATGACCGTGCAGGCGCACGCCTTAGCCAGTGAGTCCCAGAGCAGGCCCTTTCTGGCTGGGCAGAGCTGGATTTTTAAGGGCCACATCCCGAGAGCTGCTAAGCTGGGAGTTTCCTGTGTGCCCTATGCATCTCTGGATTGCAGCCCTCGGTGAAGGGAGCCCTCATGAGATGACCCAACACCAGCGAAGAGCTGGGGACTTGTTGGGAGGTGACATTCACGGTCATCAGTGGATGATGACCATGGCCATGTGCTGTTACAGTGGCTGGTGTACAGAGGCAGCTGAAAAGTCGAGATAAGGAGTCACCAGGATGATGATGGCGGCATCACTTTCTGCCAGTCACCAGCAAAGCAGTTCCACAAAAGGGAGCTGCACTTAACGTGTTTGGTCTGAGTCCTCCACCGATGCTCTCATGTGAGACATGCTGTGTGCAATAGTTTCCCTCTTCCACATAGGTATAAGCAACAAGAGCCTGTAAGCATGCAAATCCCATGTTGTATTCACCCATGTCAGTCTGTCTGATCTAGCTGTTAATCTGTGGTTTCTCTAATGGTGCTTGGTAAAAGGGGGGGTCCTGGTTTACTTTGTTGAATAGTTAACAGGTAAAGTGCCAGTAGATAGTGCTCCAGAACATGTGCCACCGTTCTCAGGATTGGTTTTGTTACCTTGCACTGCAAAAGGCTTCATGCATGCAGCTCTTTACGTGAGTTTTAATACCTACAGCTTCACATGGTGGCTGCGTGTACAGTACAAGCGAGGGATGTGATTCCCCTGCTCGCATTTGCGTTACCATGCTAGCATGATGCAGCTGCAGTAGTGCGAGTGATGGCAGCAGGTGCATGGCTGTAGGTACTTGCTCAGACTGGTCATGCAGAGCTGTTGCCACACCTACCCTGGCCGCCACGGCTACTCTGCTGCTCATCTTCACGCTAGCTTAGCAAGAGCTTAGTGCAAGCTGGGGGATCAAACCCTTGGCCATAGTGTAGACAACATAGCCTCTCATAACAATTCTACAAGTCTAGCCATGCAGGGGCAGTCCCTCTCGGTGACTTTGTCTCCCTCCAGTGGTTAGAGCAGTAGTGTGGGACTGGACATGGTCCTTTAGCTCAAGTAAAGGTGGCCCATGCTTTGAGGTCCCAGATTCAGTACCCTGAGATGACCCATCAGAGGGTATTACTCAATAATAAATGGGAATCCGATTTCACTCCTAGTTAAGTCAATGACTAAGCTTCCAACTGACTTCAGTGGGGTGATGTCACCCCATATCGTTATAAATCCCAGGTGATATAACAATCTGTACACCATGCAAAGAACACACTATAATTAATAATCCACTCTTAGAAACCAGAGGCAATAATGGTGCACCTTCTTACAACTCAGTGTTTTGTAATAGCCTATTATCTGTATAAATCATGAATCTTGTGATGACCCATGTCCATATAAACAACTTGAGGTGACCTGTCTGGATAAACGCAATGCTATTACTCATGACTGGGTAGACAACATGCTCATTAGACATGGCTACAAGCCATTTCCTGATCAGTGCCATGCTACAGTAAACCTGTTTGGTTAACCTTTCTTGCTGGGAGAATGTTGTTTACTTCTCCTCTCCTCTTTGTAGAACTCCACTGTGGGGCGAAACTCGGCATACATACAGATGGCTTGTAAATGCTGGATGAGGTGCTGGGGACAGTGTCCATGTACGTCAGCACTGCTGGTCTTTGTCCTCCCAGCCTGTGACAGCTCAAGAGCTCAGTTTCTGGTCGTCTTCCTGAGGAAGGCTGTAACCAATGTCTGAAACGTGATGCAGGTGGAGATGGCCTGTCTCCATTGAATATTTGCAGGCATTCTTCCTGGATTGCCTGGATACTGCCGTATTGGTCTCCCAACAGATCTCATGGGGGACTTTAATCACCCTGACAACCAGGGCCTGCGATCTGGAAACTTCTCTCAGTTGTCCGAAGAAAACCTTATCTACCTCATCCACCTGATTCGGCGGTCTATAGCAGACACCAACCACAGCATCACTGCTGTTGCTTACACCTCTAAACTTGACCCATAGACCCTCAACAGGCTTTTCTCCCTCTGTATACTGGAGTTCTGAGCAATCATAGTGCTCTCTTGCATACAGTTACATGCCTGTTCTTCCTGAACACTTTGTACCCTTCCATGACAGTGCTCTAGTCATGCAAGTCATCCCACCAAGTCTCTGTTATCCCAATCAAATTGTAGTTCTTGGACTGGGCCAGGTCCTCCAATTCTTCCTGTTTGTTACCCAGGCTTCTTGCATTGGTGTACAAACACCTTAGGGCAATCAGCTGGTTATCTACCTTCTCCATTTGAATCGGGGGTCCTCCTTTGTTGCTCGTTCCTCTTTGCATTTCTTCCTGGTATCCAACTTCCCCACTCCCCTCAGGGTTTTGGTCACCCTCCCCCAACGAACCTAGTTTAAAGCCCTCCTCACTAGGTTTGCAAGCCTGCCCACGAAGATGCAGGCTTGTAAACCTAGTGCAGTACCGGGATTCCTACTCCCTCCCCTGCCCCACTCTAACCTAATCCCCATCCCATTCCCTCCCCTTCCCCAGAGCCAGGCACCCCTCCCCTCTAACCCAATCCCCCTCTCCTCCTCTCCCCTATCCCAGAGCCAGGGTCCCCCCTTCCACCCTTACCCAATCCCCCTCCCATCCCATCCATCCCATCCCCTTCCCCAGAGCCAGGCACCCTCCCCCCCCCCCCCCACTCTAACCCAGTCCTGCTCTCCTCCCCTTCCCCAGAGCCAGGCACCCCCCTGCTCTAACCTAATCCCCCTCCCCTCCCCTCCCCCAGAACCAGGCACCCTGCTTCTAACCCAATCCCCCTCCCCTCCCCTCCTGCAGAGCTAGGCATCTCCCCCAATGCTCTTACCAATTCCCCTCCCCCCTCTAACCTTAGGCCCAGGTCCCAGAGCTGGAGCTGCTGCCACACCTGGAGCCAGAGCCGCCGCCGCCGCCGCTGCCTGTGCTCAGCAGCCGGCTTCTAGCACGTGCAAGCTGGGATGCTGAGTGCAACCAGGCCTGCATGCGCAGGATATGACAGTGCGCTGGGGGCCGTGAGCAGAACAGCAGCATGGGCCTTGAGCAAGCATGTGGCTCAGAGCGGCCCGGCCGTGAGACCAGCTGACCTGAGCGGTTCCGGGTTCGTCCCGGTTCCATCAGGAGCCACTGCTGCACTAGCACATGCACAAGTGCAACCGCCCTCCCTGTCCCTGTGCCGTTAACCGAGCTGCACAAGCCGGAGGGACAGGCGCAAAGGCTCTGGCTCTCTTAGGAGTGCTTGTGATACTCTTCTGGCTTGGTTACAACAAACTCAGCCGGGCTGGGCCTGTGCATCAGTCTTCCCCATACCACAGCCATGCCTCAGTGTGTGTTTAGATTCATACCTGCCTCACTGTATTTGCCTCAGTGCATTCTGGGAGAATCTAGGCAGCTGCTGGCCACAATGCCTCAGCAGCGGGTAGAGTGCCCAGAGGGAATACACATAAGAGTGGTGCCTCCCTGGGCTGACCCCTCTGCTTGCCAAGGAATTTCTGAGAGGGGTGCTTGTTTTGTAAAGGTGGACTGTAAAAGTGTGAACGCTGCCCTCCCCCCCCCCCCCCCCATGGTTCCCCAAGTAAATGTACTCTGGCTGGCTGGGGAAAGCTGGGGCTGATTTCCCCCCACTCCACCAAGAGCAAGGCCGAACCCCAGCCTCACTCCTGGCAGCGGGGGAGATCAGCCCCAGCCTTCCCCCTGCCAGCCAGAGCATACGGAAGGGAGGGTCACACACTTACTTGGGGGACCATGCGGGTGGGGAAGTTTCACACACCCCTTGCTTACAGGCCTGCAATATGTCCCATTGTGCAGACTACACTGAGGAAGGAGGCCTGGGAGTCCTCTTTAAAAAAAGAGGACTCCATAATAAGTGATGCTCTCAGTTTAAACCCTCATCACCTTTATTGCCAAACTCCCACCTCCCCCAGAAACAAACCTCTTGGGTGGGACCGTGAAAAGAAGAGCCACAGACCCCAGGAAGTCCATTACAGACTTCGCTGTTATGCATTTTTAGTAGAAGCACTTGGATACTACGATGGGCTTCAGTGCAAAACTAAGCTAGCTAGATAGGTGCCATCCAAACTGCAAACACCTGCCCCCCACCAGCATCCTCAGCTATGATCTGCTTACAAGAAAACCAGCCTAGACCCAGACCTCAACTGAGCAAAGTGCTTAAGCATGTGCTTAACTATGGGTGGTACCATTGCTGTCCCATGCTTCAAGCAGACTTGGTTGAAACTTAGAATTTCCATTTCACAGTATGTTTTGGAATGTTTTTGGTCCAAACTGGAACAAATCCAACCGTTGCCAGGGCCGGCTTTAGGAAGTGCGGGGCCCAATTCAAACAATTTCGACAGGGCCCCACAGCAATTTTGGTTGAACAAAAAAAAAAACCCACCAACACACACACACACACCCCCACACCCCTCCCATGGCACAGGAAAACCCTCTTCTAAACTCACACCTCCTGTGGCACAGGCAGCTGACGCACTCCTCCTCCTCCTCCAGGGCCGGCAGACTTGTATAATTTTGGTGGTGCCCCATTAGCCATGCCCCCTGACCCCCCGTTAACCACACTCCGACGCCCATTAACCAGGCCTCTGGAGGTAACACACTTGGGGCAAGATGGACACATGACCAGAAGTAAAAGGTGTCATGTCACCCCTCTCGAAGGACTTTTCCTACCATCCTCCTACCAACAGGGATTAGTTTGGTCCCCACCAAACCCCCTTCATGCAACTATCCTGCAGTTGCATTAATCCAATGTGTGTGACATTAACTCAGGGGCAGAGAGGCTGGGGGAAGTGTTCCCTCTAAGGCTGTGTCTACACTCACGGCTTCTTATGCAAGTACAGCCGTTCTTGCGCAAGAACCCACAGAGTAGCCACACTGCCCGCCTGCTCTTGTGCAAGGAAATTTACAGTATGGCATGGTAAAAGAGGGTGTCTTGGGTAAGAGCTACATCCCCCACCTTTCTCATGCCCACCCCTTCTTTCAAGCCTTTTCCCAGCACCTCCCCCTCCAGCCCCCAATGCCCTTCCCCTCTCCTCTCCTTTCCCAGCATCACCCTGTCCCCCCTCCCACTGACACTTCCCCTCCTGCCCTTTTCCTCATTGTCTGCACTTGGCCCCCTGGCATTTGTCTCTCCTCCACACTGTCTCTTGGTGCCTTCCCCTTCCTCTCCCCCCTCTGCACAAGTCCCTTCCCCCTAGTTTTTCCCCCTCCCCTGCCTTCCACTTTGCTGGGCCGGAGTCTGCACTCGGGCCCCGGACTCCGAACCTGGAGCTAGGCCACGCGATGCAACGTGCCTCCGAGGAGTTTTAAAGTCCCGGGCTGTGACGTCACGTCATGCCTGGACGTCCTCCCTGCTTACCTGCAAATGCCGCGCATGGCAGCAGCAGCGCGCGCCAGCAAGGGGGAGCCGTACTGAGAACCATGCACGGCAGGGACAGTCGGGGCCACGGGGGACACTGGGGGCAGGGTGGGAGGACGCGTGGGGGGGTCAGCAGGGGCGGGGCGGGCCGGGCCGGGCCGGGCCGGGCCGGGCCGGGCCAGGCCCCGCTCCAGGCAGAGCCGGGGGAAGAGACCTAGCTCCAAATATTGCTGGAGCAGGGCCCTGGCTCTGAATATTAACTCGCCACCCATAGCGCCTGGCAGACTCCCGGATTCAGGGCGCGGGGCCCCTTTAGGCATGGGGCCCCATTAGGGGGAATCGGGTGAATTGGCCTAAGGCCAGCCCTGAACATTGCCACAACTCCCCACAAAACATAGTTTTCAGAAGGGATTTTTGCTTGTTTCCAAAGAACTTCATTACACACACATGAAGTTTCAACATAACTTTTGTGGGAAACTTGATGAGAATAGCTATAATTGTAAGAGAAAATGACTTAAACAGCATTTTCTAATGGAAACCCATTTCAACAAAAACTTTCTGATCAGTTTTAGCTTCAAATTAAGCATCTGCACCAGTGCTTTGCTAAATAGGGATGCACTTAAGCATGTGTTTCAAGTTAATGATTTGCCAAATGGGGGTCATGATTAGGTGGCACAGTTCCTAAAAGGGTATTTATTAGCCATGTGGTGTGCAGATGCAACCATATTTAGTGCCAATCTTGCCATTAACTAGTTACCAACTCGGCTAATGGCTGTAGTGTGGACAGGGCTATATTGACAACATTCAAAACATCTTTCCTTGAATCCATGCAGAAGGGTCTTCCCATCCTATCTCTTCAGAACATGGTGGTGGGGATGGCAGAAGAGCTGCAGGGGGCAGTTTCCTGGGAGGAGACTGCAGGGTACAGTTTGGAAGATCATGTTGTGTCTCCATGAAACTTTTTTTCATGCCTTTGGTCTCCTGCACATCCTGTGTTGCAAAGGCCACTGCTCATTTCAGACACAAGTCCACCAACCTGCTCATTTCGCTTCTATCAAGGTAAATTAATTGTCAGGACTATTGAACGAGGAAACCAGGATCAAAGGCAAATCTGGTTGGTATAGAAATGTTCCTGTCTGGTCTTAATGTTGTGTCCGTTATTGGATGTCTTGCTCACACATGTGAAAGGGAGCCCTCGCATGTTTATCCTTTGGCAGACTGAGTCCTTTGCATCAAGAGGAAAGGCCTTTGTGCATGGGAGTGTTGCTACTAACATGTGGCAGCAGGATGACCCTGTGACAAATCCCCACATCATCCTAATACCAGACATTGCTGCATTTCATCAGCCTTCTCTATCCTGCGTGAACTAGAATGGGGAATGACAGGCTGGCTTCAGTCTCAGCATAGTTCGCTGGTTTCATGTTGCCCCTGTAGCTTCCAAGGAGGGCGCTCCCTGTCCCAGCCCATTGGATGATAGGGGCTATCTTCTAGCCCCATTTTTCCTCCATCTTCCCACTGCCTTTGAGACATTCAGTCCCTCCCTCCCTCCTCCATGCCCTCTTCCACAGCTTGCTTTTCAGACTCCCCTCCTCTCTTACTGGCTACCCCCTCACCATTTCCTTCTAGCCTCTCCCACCTTTCCTGGTGTCTCTTCTGAGCATCCTTCTTTTCTCCCTGTGTACTTTCCCTGGGCCAAGTCCTCTGACATCTGACTTCATTGGTGTCTCGCCTAAGGCCATCCTCTGTCTAAATGCTGCCCCAGATTCCATGGCTGTTAAAGGGATGACTAACATATTGCAGAGCGGCTGAGAAGTCTGGACTTGGATTTGGAGCAGAGTGTCCCTATGGCTGGGGATGTTTGTCCACATCCAGCTTTTTGGTTGGACCCATTTCTAGTCCCTACATTAAACCCTTGCCCTGAGCAGCCTCCACTGTGTAAGAAAAGTCACTTTCACTGCTGGTGCCCTTTGTTTCATGGTGTATCGGGGCTGGGGAATGGGAGGAACTGGGAGCACTTCCTGGTCTGTCTGCCCAGTGAGGGACACAAAGGGCAGGATGAATGCAGAGGGATTTAGAGCTTCTCTTCTAAAGGGAAATAACAACAAGCCGCCCTTGCCGGTTGCTGCAGCTGTTTCCAAGGAGACAGAGGCTCACGTTTAGAGCACACAGTAGGTGAGCATCCTTCCCAATTGCACTTGAAAGGGAAATACCAGTGCTAAAAGCATTGAAGATTGCACTCTTCAACATCAAAGGATGCTCCACACACCCCCTCCATGCTTATCCCCTGCAGTGAGGCAGGCAGGAAAGCCCAGCCCCCACTTCCTGGACACTGCTGTACTCCTCAGTCCCAGAGAAAACCAAGGAAGGGGCCCGCGCTCCCCCAGCTGCAAACAGCACTGATGGCCCTGCTCTGTTGCTGCTTCTGCAGTCAGCTGTGCCGGCCAACGTCTGTAGCATCAACCCAGCTATGTGTGGCAAGGGCGTGAGGAGGTGGGATCCCTTTGGACATAGCCACACTGGCTGCACTTTTACCAGACCAGCTTGTTTCACTAGTACAGCAAGGACACTGTCCTGGGGCACAATGCAGCTTTGCTGGGAGAGCTGCAACTCCTGGTGCACCAGCCTGACATCTACCCCACCCCATGCTGGTCAAGTGCTTGGAGCATGGCCATGCTCCAAGACAATGGGGCTCCTGTTTGAAGGCACCTAACAAACGTGCAGTAGCTCTCTGCTCCAGTGCCTCCATGCTGCACCTGGATGATCCATGAGGAAGGCTCTAGGCCAGAGGAGGCAGTGCTGGGTTTAGAGCAAGAGACTGAGGGTCTGATTCTCAGTGACACCAGCCCACGTAGGCTGCTCTGGCCCCTTGAAAATACCCCTGTGTGGGAGGGGGCCTCCCCATCTGGGGAGAACTAACATGCAGGTCCCAGCCCCTGGTATAGGGACCTTGGCCAATCTGTGTCACCACTCTGTGCCCTAGTTTCCCCACGGATAAGAATATACTTCTAGCTCACAGGAGACAAGCTGCTTAGCTGGACAGTGGCAGTGAAGTCTGCCAAGATCAGTGCGTGGAAGATGCTTTTAGAAGGCCATTTATTATTATTCAGCAGCGTGTGGCGCAGTCATGGTTCTCCAGTCGGAAAGTGCGTGTGTGCGGTGGGAGAACTGACATCCACTTTGGTCCCTGCTGATCAGCACCTTATAAGGACATGCACATGCACTCAGCCTCCTTGCATGAGAGGGCGCTGTGGCCATTTGCATAGTGCTCACGGTCATTTCTCCCACTCTGATGCAAACTAGTTCCTAGAGCAGGGTGATCAGAGCAGCTATTAAGTGAACCTAGGTGCTCTCTGCATGGGGCCCAGTGCTACAGCCCTGTGCTATGCCCTACATGCTACAGACAGTCGGGAATCTGTATCTTTAAGAAGGAAAACGAGGCTGGCAGTGGAAGGAATGGAGCATGTGGCTGAGCCCCCGCCCCCCGTTTAGCAGGTGAATGGTGTAGATGTTGGAACTAGGGGTGCGGTACCCCCTGGCTGAAGTAGTAAGAGCAGCCCAAAGACAGGGTTTCTGCCTTCAGTACCCCCACTGGTGGGTGGGACCTGCTACGAGTCCCCTGAGCGCACACCACAGCTGTGCCTGGATTTTCAAAGGGCCTAACTGTGCTATTTGAGCCCACTGACCTTGAGTCCCACTCCCCCTTATCTGTAGGAATCTCCAGCTGTTCCTCATGCCAGAAACTAAGGTGGGTAAATGTCCAGAGCCAACCTAACCTGTCTCTCTCTCCCCTGGGGTCAGAGCAGGCCTTGTTCACATGGAGAGTCTGAACTGCCCTTCGGCCCTGGACTTACCCAGGTAGCTCAACAACCTGATGCATCCAGCCAGGATCCGATCCTTCTCCAGTAACTGCGCGCCACAGGGACCTCTGAGAGCTGCTTCTCATGCTGCCCCTGCCCAGCATAGCAGACAGCCACACCAGAGAAGCTGTGAACACCTGCCCCATGAGCTGGTGCTGAAAGATGACTCCTCCTGTTTCCATGGGACCTCAGGTAGCCTGTGCGTGATCGCCATGGTCCTTTTCTCTGTGCATTCTACCCTTGGCTCTACAGTGCTCTGTAAGCACACCCCCTGCCTTCCATCCAGGAGTGTCGGCCCAAAAGCCTCTGCTTCCCCCAAGGACATTTCCCTCCTGCCTGGGCCAGGGCTACAAGTGGCTTTTCATTCTGGGGCAGCTGCAGCATCCCCCCCTTGCTTTCCTTCCTGCCCCTCAGCACCTTGTCTCAGGCAGCAAACAGGGAAGCTCACACTTGGGAAGGCAGCCTTAACCAGCAGCTATCCCAGGGGCAGGCGTTTCTTGCAGGGTTAGCAAGAAACATCTGTTATTCCGAAATAACATTATGCATTGGCTACACAAGAAAACCCATTATTTCAAAATACATTTGAAATAATGGGCTTCTTACTCTGACTTCCTTAATCCTCGTACAATGAGGTTTACAGGAAGTCAGTGAAATCGTAATTTCTTTCAAAATAAGTGCTGTGTAGACAGAGCCAAATTTAGAAATAAGTTATTTTGAAATAAGCTACGTAATTTGAATAGATCAAATTGCGTAGCTCAGACTGCATAGCTTATTTCGAGGTATGTGCTACTGTGTAGACGTACGCTTAGCTTGAATTCCCTCTTCCCTTGCAGGGCTAGGTTTTTTGAAAAGAGAATTTAGTGCTGGAAACGAATACATCCATTCTGAACAGGGATGGGCCAAGTCTTCTATTGGGAGTATTTATTACAATTAACAGCAACATGAATCCATAGATCACACCGTGCTTTTAACAAGATGGTGAAGTGCCAGCATTGCAGTCTTTAGACAGGGAAACCGAGGCAGAGAAATTAACACAGCCACTGAAGGTCACAGAGGAATCAGTCACACTGTACACTGCTTAGTTCACAGAATGCTGTCACCTCCCCCACCCATCAATGTACAAGAGTCCTGGCTGTGCAGATAAGGGATGGATGTTGATGCCTTTGCTCATGCTAGAGAGTACCTTACTCCAAGAGTAGTTCCCATTTGCTTAAATGGCACCGCTTGTGGAGCAAGGCACTGCTCAGAGAGCGCCAGGATCACACGCTGGCTCCAAATGTACATGTAACATGGAAAGACGCATGCCTGGAATAGCCAGGTACATTGCTTCCCCTCCATGTCACTGCAATCTCCACAATCTCTGACTTAGCTAAATTCCTCCCTGCCTCTGAAGCAATTGAAAAAAGCCCCTTGCACCTTCCATTGCTGGGGTCAGATTTTCACCTGTAGGTATTTGGGATTCAGCCTGGCCCATTCTTCCCCCTGAGTCCACAGTGCACCCATGTGCCAGTGGGGGCTCAGTGGCTGCCATGTGGCTGTGCTGTAAATCCAACATCCTGACTACAGGTAGGCTTGAAAGATCCAGCGACAGCACTTTGTGCACAAGCAAGGGCCCGGGTCTAGCACTAGGGCCCTGGGTGAGTAAACGCTGCCTGCCTTAATTCTTTCCCCCCCTCCCCCCCACTGGTTCCAGTGGCACCTAGAAGGACACCTTGGCAGTGCCTGTCCTGCCTACATGAACGCAAGGTGCTGCCCATACATGAGCTCTGCCAGTGCAGATTTACCTGGGGTTGGACGGTATCCTAGGCCCTGCGTTACTACTCTGCCCATAAAACACCTTCCTTCAATCTTCACAATGTGCCACAAAGCAGCAGGGTCATTCACACAGGATCAGCAGCAGCGTGTGTGTGTGTGTGTTTTTCTGCAGGTGCAGAGCATTGGCCCAGCAGTGCAGGGGACATGGCAGAACTGTAGCAGCTCGTTCACACCTGTCTTTTCGGGCTTTGACAGCCAGAGCGGCGCCTCGGTTGGCTCTTTCTGCATCTGGCTGCCCACTTGCACGGCTGTGTTAGAAGAGCTGGCCAGCCCCAGGCAGATGGAAAGGGGGGAGAGCAGGGCTAGGTTTACACTACAAAGAAAAGTCGGAAAAAGATACACAAATTGCAAACCAAAATGTGAGGATCTTTTCCCACTTTTCTTTTGAAAGAAGCTTTTCTGAGACTTGGCTACACAGGGCCAAATTTCAGAAAAACCTCCTCTTTCGACACATTCCTTCTTCCTCATACAATGAGGATTACAGGGATGGCGAAAGAACGTGTCTGCTTTTTTGGAAATTGTTCTGAAAAAGCGGACACGTTCCTTGGAATCCTGGAAAAGCTCTGCAGTCTAGACATAACTCAGGAGGTGTGATGTTGCACCCCCATACTCTTTATGGACATTTCCTTATGAATAGGAGTATGCTTAACTCAAACATGCTTTATGGAAAATATTGCTTGTAACCTATCATTGGAACAATGTTCCCGCTAATCTTTTCCCCCATGTGTGGAATAAATTGCATTATGTGCACAGATACATGCAAATGTGCACCAGCAGGAGAAACAAACCTAGCTGTGGCCACTCTGCTAATCAGCTGAGTGGCACTGGAATCTCTCCTAAGTGGCTGCACAGGTTACAGGGAACACTCATTGGAAAGCTTGTAATCCCCTGAATGTGCATATTCTGTTTGCAGGCATGTGTCACTCCTGTACTTGAAGTTAGAAATGTGAAGTATAAACCTGCTTACTGAGCTAGACGTACCAAGTGAAGGCCGTTAATGGTACTTAAGCAACTTAATGGCCTGCTATTTGGGACAATGATCTGTGAATATTCTTGCTTTTCCTGTAAAGCTGGACTATGGTTGGTCCTCCAAAGATGTGTGACCACCTATGCTGAAAACCATTTTGGACACTATAGTTTTCTACTCAAGGTGAGAAGTTTCAATTGTACACAAAAGATTCCTGCCTTGGGCAAAATATATCTAAGGGCATGACACCAAACAACAGGGCTGCTGATGCCTGCTGGAAACAGCCAAGCCTGAACAGAGGGATGGATGAGGCCCAAGCTATTCAGCTTGTGAGAAAAGGTGATTAGAATTACTGTTAGGGTAAGAAATTGCATGTAACCAGTTTCCTAGAGAATTAAGCTTAGCTGGCCTGTTTCTGTTTTGTTTGGATTCTGTCTGCTGTTACTTGCAACCAGGTAAATCCTGCTTTTTGTACTTAATAAAATCACTTTTATTTATTAATAAACCTTGTGTAAATAATTGCTCCGGGGGAGGAGGGTGTGTGTGGACAGCTGCAAAGGGGGCGAATAACTTAAGTGCTTACTCTGTATGAGCTTTTTGCACAGCGAGATGGATTTATCTGAGGTTTTGGTCCCTTTGGGGCTACGCACCACGGTGCTGTGTCAACTCCTTTTAACTGAGCCTTCCCAGAGCGGAGCGCATTCAGTGTCTGCCACTCTACTGTGGGCTGTGACTAGGGCTGTCAGGTGTACGGTTTTGAACCAAACAGTCCAGTATTTGAGCTTTCTGTTTGGGAAACAAATTGAGAAAATATAAATGAGAAAATGGAAATGTCTGGTAAGATGTACTGCAGATTGTGATGTAATGTCAAGTGTGTGTAGTATTTTTGTTGAAACCATCTGGCAACCCCTAGCTGTGACCCCAAGTCTGTACATCACTGGAGAAGACCAGAACTTCTGGCTCAGCAGCACAGAGTGGTGGGGTGACCCAGAAGGCAGGTATGCAGGCTCAGTGGTATGATAGTCACTTACTGAGCCAATCTCAAGAGGATCTCTGTGACCAAACCTGTCACAGCATGTCTGCAGCCAATACACAGCCCCTTTGTATCTTTCATCAGAGTGAAACACTGTTCCCAGCCTGCTGCCTTTCAGCCCACCAGCTTCCAGCCTCCTTGGCCTGCCAGAATGTCCTGCTTGATTACCACTTCTGCCTGAGTTATCCCTGCACATCAGTGGCTCCAGCTGAAGTATTGGTCAAGGTCAGGACCTATTGGTCTCTTCCCCTCCCTCCCCACTACACAAAACTCGAGGGTTGGATTCTCCCTGGGTGTTCAAAGGGAGGGCTGCTGGATTCCAGGTGTGTGGGGGGGATGACCCCTGGAGGGGTTGGCTGCATTCCCACCAACACCCTCCCAAAGGGTTACTGTGATTGGGAGGCATCTGTAGTTGCTGTAGAACGGGGCAATCTTCCAGAAGTGGCATGCCAAGATTTAACTTATTCACATCTATTTACAGATCTGTGTGCTGTGGGGGGAGGGGAGTGGGGGAGGCTGGATATGGTGACCATATTTTCTGAACCAGCTGCAGTTAGGAATAATGGTTTAATTTAACTTATGAAACAGATTAAGTGTTTTAACATTCTCATTTGAAATAAAGTAAAATATTATGTCCAACACAAAAGGTCACAATGTTTTCTTTATTTATGGCCGGGGTGGTGAATCTTTTTTGGGTTGGGGGCCACTGACTCACAGAAAAATCATTTGGGGGCCACACAAGTGAGAAGCGGGACACTTCACTCTTTTGGCACTCTAGCCCCACGGGGTGAAGGGAAGGGACAGGAGGACTGAGGCTCAGGGCTTCCCATAGGCCAGATTTGCTTTTCTGGGGTTCCAGAGTTAGTGGATTTTATGGACCCCCTTAGGCTCTGGGGTGGGGACAAAAATGAGGGGTTCAATGTGTGGGCCAGGGCTGCCAGTGAGTGGGATAGGGAGGGGGTGCAGGATCTGGGCAGGAGATGGGGTGTAGAAGGGAGAGAGGTTGTGAGGTCTGGGTGGGAGGTAGGGTGCAGAAGCAGGCTGAGAGTAGGGTGTCTGGCCAAGGGGAGGGAGCAGGAGCAAGGGAGGGTGCAGTAAGTGGCCAGGAGGGAGGCTGCAGGAGCAACAGTGGATGCAGGAGCAGGGTGGTGGTAGGTGTCTGGCCGGGGGGAGGGTGTAGAACAGGGCTTGGGGCAGGGTGTCTGTCCAGGAGGGATGGTGCAGGAACAAGGGAGGGTGTCTGAGCAAGTGGGGGTGCAAAGTCTGGGTGGGGGAAGGGAGTGAGTGAGAGGGATTGGGATGTGTGTGGGGGCCTGGGCATGAGGGGGGATGCTTAGCTGGCTTTGAGCCCCCTTGCAGCAGGGAACCCTCTGGACAGCACAGTGCCATTCTCCCAGTGGGGTGGGAAGAGGGAGGGAGTTCAGCCCCCCCCCCCCCCCATGCAACTCATTGGGGAGGCGTGAAGAAACCCTGATCTTCCCCGCCACACCCAGCTTGCTGCTGCTCCCCTAGCGGGATTTGGGGGTGGGGGGAAGAGCGGCAGTGCACAGAGTGCCCTTGCCAAGCCCAAATGCAGGGTCCAACCTTGATTTAAGATGAGATCCAGGATTAGATGCCTATTATTTTGCAGTATAGATGTAGCTCCATTTGACTCAGGCCTGGGAATCATCCAGAACTATCCCACAGTTTCATGGGATGACTCCCTTAGTCCTCTAAACCGCTGATGCTTATCGGTTCCAATTAACAAGCACTCAGAGGGGGCTGGAGCAGTTCTGCACCTGCTGTGGGCAGGGGGCCCCACAGCCAGGGACTGTGCCAGTGTCCAGAGCAACCTCTCTCCTTTGGGTGTCCAGCTTGCTGTGGACCGGGGCTGCTCCAGGGGGGGCGGGGAGCCGGCGGCAGCCCCAGTGTGACCTAATGTTAACTGGTTAACTCCGGGCTACTCAACTTTGGAAGCCCTGGGGGCCACAATGATACTCACAGCACATGCCGAGGGCCACAACTTAAGTGTGGTTGCATATATATGCAAATAGCTTCTTTCACACTGACGGGCATTAATACAAAGATTAAGCCTTATGCCGTGGCGCCGGACCCAAACATGGCCAGTTAAGCCAGTCAGCACCTCTCGGCCTCTGCCCAGCCAGCACTTCCCACAATGCCCAGCGCTCCCAGCACCTCCTCTCTGGGGGTAGAAACGCCGACACCTTGTACCCTTCTGTTCCAGCCAGCACATCCACTTGCGTCTTTCAGTGCTTGCCCTGCCTGGGAGATGCCTCGCCATTGTGGAGCATGTTCCCAGTGAAGGCCATGTTCAAAGGATCCCCCCTGCGGGCTGTGTATTGAGCCCCGTGTAAACCCAAAACGCATTGCAGGCTGCAAACAAAAGGGCCGCAGGTGGGATCCGTGGGTCAGGTGTTGAGTAGCCCTGGGTGAACTGATTAATGAGAATTTACATCCCTAATGAGATGTACTTCAACTGCAATTTTTGAAGTTACTGCAAAACTATCAAGTGTCCTCAGTTTCCACAAGCCATAATGACAATACTGAACTAATCATGTCAATTACAGAGTGGAGAAGACCATGTTACTAACCCTCACCTCTGCTGCTTGAAAGGAACATTTCCCATGGAGGTCAATGGGGCTGGGCTATTTTATATGTAAAGCTACTGAAAAATGTTTGTCAATACCATGATGGCAATGCCTATATTATGTAAAGTAATAGAAGGGTAGCTGTGTTAGTCTGATCTTGGTAAAACAAAAGGAAAAAAAATTATGTAGCACTTTAAAGACTAACAAGATAGTTTATTAGGTGATGCGATTTCATGGGGCAGACCCACTTCTTCAGATCTGCCCCACGAAAGCTCATCACCTAATAAACTATCTTGTTAGTCTTTGAAGTGCTACATATTTTTTTCCTTTTATATTATGTAAATAATATCTAAAAATAATTGCCAAATGAGACCACTTCCCAACCTCCTTACAAAGGACCTGATCCAATTTAAATATTAAGCTCAAAGCAATCTGTTGATATTACCCAAGAAGATCCAGTTAACCTTTAGTAACCCTTCAAAAATATTAAGGGACCAGTCAGTCAAAGCCCCACTGCCTGGTAAAGGCGATCTTTGAAGAAAATTGGAGAGACTTTGAATTTAATTCTTCTGACAGCAGCACTTTCTCTCACTGGATGTGGGGTCTTTAGCACAGGTTTCACTTTGTATGTCAGAATAACTCAGAATGGCTAACTCCATTCACGTCTAGGCAATGTGCAGCCAGAAGAACAAATCACTTGAAACTGGAAGTCAAAACATCTCACTTCTTCACAGAGCACACAAAGGACTTGTTCACCTAGAGACACAAGTCATGACAACCCTGTGTCTGTTCATCATCAGGACCAGAGTGACATGGTGATTTCACTGCCATGCTGATCTCTCTGTGGGCTCTTATGGAGCAGCAGGGAGCCTGCAGCGGTCTCTCGGGGGGAGAGGCCAGGGGTGCCTCTGTTTCAGTGGTTCTCAAACTTTTTGGCCTGTGGACCAACTGGCTCAATGTAAACCTTTCTGCAGACTATGAGTTGCTAATGGAAACTAAGTGTTAATTACATAATTATCCCTGAGCCATTTTGCTAGTGCAGTTTAATTTAAATTATTAAACAGATTAAGCGTTTTAAGTGTTTTAACTTTCTCATGTTAGTTTATCAAACCTCATTTTAAATAAAGTAAAATATTAATTTATGTCCAACAAAAAAGGTTTCAGTATTTTCTTTATTTATGGCAGGGGTAAGCAACCTCTTTTGGGTCGGGGGCCACTTACCCACAGAAAAATCAGTTGGGGACTGCATAAGTGAGAAACAAAAAACTCCTCCAAAAGCCCCCCAACACACACTGAGGTGGCCCCCAACTCAGACACCTCATTCGTCTGGTGCACCATTGGGGCTAGGGGAAGGGACAGGGAGGACTGAGGTTCCAGGCTTCCTATAGGCCAGATTTGCTTTTCTGGTGAATTTTATGGACCCGCTTAGGTTCTGAGGTGGGGACAAAAATGAGGGGTTCAGTGTGTGGGACAAGGCTGCCAGTGAGTGGGATAGGAATGGAGTGCAAGATCTGGGAGGGAGATGGGGAGCAGAAAGGGGAGAAGTTGTGAAATCTGGATGGGAGGTGGGGTGCAGAAGCAGGCTGGGAGTAGGGTGTCTGGCCAGGGGAGGGGGCAGGAGTGACGGTGGATGCAGTAGCAGGGTGGGGTAGGGTGTCTGGCCAAGGGGGAGGATGCAGGAACAGACTGGGGGTAGGGTGTCTCGGCAGGAGGGAGGGTGCAGGAGGGAACTGGGGGCAGGGATTTCACCTCCCTGGACCAGCACACTCGGGACCTGACTGGTCCCAGATGAGGGATTTCTCCAGACCAGGGGAGGTCATTCTAGCCCCCTGGCTGCTGCCTCCTCACTGGGCTTCCTGGCATCCCCCTCCCCTGCAGCCCAGCTGAGCCCTGCACTGGTTCTCTGCACCTTTCCCCATCCCCCGCACTCAGCTGAGCCCTGCACTGGTTCCATGCACCTCCCCTTGCAGACCAGCTGAGCTGCCTGTCTGTTCCCAGCACCTCCCCATCCCCTGCAGCCCAGCTGAGCCCTGTGCTCAGGTTCCCGGTGCCTCCCCACCCGCCCTCACTGCCCAGCTGAGCCCCGCACCCAGGTTTCAGTGCCTCCCCTCTCCCCTGAAGCCCAGCTGGGCCCTGCGCCTGGGTTCCCGGTGCCTCCCCACTCACTCCCACAGTCTAGCTGAGCCCCACACCTAGGATACATCCTACACTGTAGCCTTCTTCTGGAAAAGCTTATGCAAATGAAGCGTGGAGTGGAATATTGCCATGCTTCATTTGCATAATTAATTAGCAGCCGTTTTGCGCAAGAGGCTTTTGCACAAAAAGGATCTGTGTAGATGGCTCCTTTTTGTGCAAACCCCCCTCATTTTTTCAGGAAGAATGGCTCTTGCACAAGAGGGAGGTTTTGTGCAAAAAGGAGCCATCTACACAGCTCCTTTTTGCGCAAAATCCTCTTGCACAAAAATGACTGCTAATTAATTATGCAAATGAAGCACGGTGATACTCCACTCTGTGCTTCATTTGCAAAAGCTTTTCTGGAAGAAGGCTACAGTACAGATGTAGCCCCAGGTGCCCAGCACGCCCCCCCCCCCAAGCCCAGCTGAGCCCCACACCAGTTCCCTGTGCCTCCCCCCATTCCCTGCAGCTCAGCTAAGTCCTGCGCCACTTTCCTTTGCCCCCCTCAATCACTTGCTTTCCCACACTCCCCACAGACACTGCCTCCTGCTGCTCCTATTGAGCAGGAAGTGTCCCTGACTCCAATTCCCGCAGCGAAGGAGGGGGAGGGGAAACCCCAGCGCACAGCTGTGTTTGGAGGCTCAGGGCTTTTCAGGACATTTCAGCACTTCACAGGGACCCCGGGACAGGAGATTAAAAATTGGGACTCTCCCGTGTGCTGTAGGTGGCCATCCCCTGCCACAGAAGCTCTGCTGATGGAGGCTGCTAAGGGAATGTGCCCTGCCTGCCTTCCAGTGGACGGGGCTGCACAGGATTTTCATGATGACAAAGGGGCTGCGGGCCAAAAAAAGGCCACCATGGCAAACCTGTTTGGCATCCTGACCTTGCACAGTGAGGTGCCTGGTAACCACCACACGTGTTGTCGCATAGCTGGGAATGCAGTCTACACCTGGGTGCTACTCAGCATGCTGGGATCTTGACCTGCAACAGCATTGCTTGGCACTGGAGAGCGTGGAAGTGGGAGGAACCCGAGGGTGGGGTTAGAAGTTGGGAGGGATTTATCAGAGGGGATAGTAGGGAGGCTCTCTAAAGGCTGAGGGGAGTGGCCACTTTTTCTGTATCATAGAGGTGATACAGATATGGACTATGACATGGCCCATGAGTCAGGAACCACAAAGTTCTAATCCTGGCTCTGACACAGGTTCCCTCCATGCCCTTTGGCAAGTCACTTAATGTCCTCAGGCCCAGAAGATGAAGATCCTGCTGATCCAAATGTGTGTGAAATAGGAGACTGTGTGGAATCCACAGGGCTCAGGAGACTGAACTTAGGCAGGCAACTGCTGTCTAGGGAACTGTTCCGTTTGCCTCCTGCAGCCGACCACAGGACTGACCTAAACAGCATTAAACAACCTGTTCCCCTCAGTGGTCTGAACCTCCCCCCCCGCCACAGCACATGTTCACAGTGGCTCTGGAAGGAATCCTTTATGCGGATCCTGGCACCCTTCTCTTCAGAAATTTGTTTGTGGCAACATTTTTTAGTGAACAACATGTCTGCCTGTCCCAGCTACATTGGAAAGTGCACCTCCTTCACCACATGGCTTAAGAGTTACAGCCAGTGTGCAGGTCTCAGATGTAGCTCCAGATCCCCGCCTGAGCATTGTACCACTTCATTGTATGGGATTTTTCCAGGAGGAGGTTTACGATCAAAATTGGCCAGGGCCTTGGCTTTCTGGTTCATCCATAAAACATGAATGTTTGCTAAAATCCGCATGAATTATTCAGGGTAAGCAGCATGGGGTTTACATTTCCCTGGCAATTACGCATGATCTCCTGAGGCTTCATTCACCCACCTGCTGGATATGAAAGACTCGCTGACTCTCCTGTGACTGGAAAATGGGGTCCTGAGAATCCTATTTAGTCCAGCCCCTCCCTCCTCTTTGGATTGCAGATTTTTCTCCGTCTGCAGTGGTGGGCTACCCCACGCTCCCACTGCTATTAACATTGCTAATTAAAACTGCTTATTGACGTACTGCTGTTTGTAGAAGTGTAGCTGATCAAGGCAAAAATGCCATTGAGTCTAAGTGAATCACACCGCCGGGTATCCCCGTGCAGCAGAATGCAGACTGAACTCATGTGTGGATCCTGGGCAATCAGCTTCAGAGCACTGGAAGAAAAGACTCCAACTGGGGAAAAAATGGCAGGATAACTGTACCCTGTCAATCAGCAATGTCAATTGCAGGCAAGCTCCGATGATACCTGTTTTGTCATTCCTGTGGTTCATTACATGGCATGCCATGCATACACAATCGACAGGGATACAGGTTCCCTCTGTAATGTGGTCTGTACCTGGTCAGTCATCTCCAGAAAATCTCCTCATAACTGGGGTGGCCCTGTCATGCTCTGCCTCAGTTTCCCTTTTTCCAGGCACCTTCTCACACAGGCTTCTCTCCATTCAAACATTCTCCTTCAGTTCTCGGTTTATTAATAGCCCAAAGGACCCAAATAAATTCCACAAAGTCCAAGCAGAGTCCCTGCCTGTAGCCAGCTACTCCCAGCTGTTCCTAGCTAGAGTTCGTTCAGTCCCAAACTCTTCTTCCACATATGGGTCACCTGCAATAGCATCCTGCTCACCACAGCTCTTGAGCTGTCCCTGCTACTGCTTCTTCCTCCTATTCCCTACTCCTCTCCGGCCCTTTACAGAGACCACCTGCCCTCCATCTGGCCCCATCCCAATTGCAGCTGGGCTGGGCCAGTTCCTTCTTATGGGGCCCAGTCCATGCTGGGACACAGTCTAAGGGCCTGGCTTTTTATTGATAAGTACCTTGGGTAGTCATGTACATCAGTATGGGCTGGGTACCCCTCAAACAGGCACAGGGCTACTCAACACATGGCCCGTGTGTTTGCAGCCCATGGTGCGGTTTGGGTTTATACAGGGCTCAACACGAGGCCCACAGGTGGGATCCTTTGAACATGGCCTCCACTGGGAATATGCTCTACAACAGTGAGGTATCTTCCAGGTGGGCTGAGCAATGAAAGACACAAGCGGATGGGTTGGCTGGAACAGATGGGTACAGGGTATCAGCATTTCTAGCCCCCCAGGGAGGAGGTGCCGGGAGCGCCGGGGCATTGTGGGAAGTGTTAGCTGCTTATCCTTGTGGGCAGAGCCTGAGAGCTGCTGACTGGCTCACACTGGCCACGTTTGGGTCTGCACCACAACTTAAGACTTAATCTTTGTATTCATGCCTGTCAGTGTGAAAGAAGCTATTTGCATATATTTGCATATATATGCAACCATACTTAAGTTGCAGCCCTTGGCATGTGCTGTATGAGTGTGGCCCTTGGGGCTTCCAAAGTTGAGTAGCCCTGGTCTACAACAACAACAACAAAGACATGGGATCAGGTGGAAAAGCCAGCAATTAACAAGTCAACAATTTCAGTTAGGTAAGACCTTCCCACACCCACCTGGGGCTAGATCTACACTGCAGGTTTTTTGTGCAAGAATGGCTGTTCTTGCGCAAAAACTTGCAGAGTGTCTACATTGCACGCGCGTTCTTGTGCAAGTAGATTTACAGCAAAGCATCAGAACAGAGGGCTTATTGTGCAAAAGTTATTCTTCTCTTCATGAGGAATAAGCCCTCTTGCACAAGAGCTCTTGTGCAAGAAGGCAGTGTGGACGGGCAACAGGGGTTTCTTGTGCAAGAAACTCCATAGCTAAAATGGCCATCAAAGCTTTCTTGTGCAAGAGAGCATCCACACTGCCATGGACACTCTTGCGCAAAAGCACATGGCAGTGTGGACGTGTGCTTGAGCAAGACCTTTTGCACAAGAACTCTTGCGCAAAACAATTCTTGCACTGTAGACATAGCCTGGGAGTCCTGGCAATAGCTTAGCCCTCAGTCCTCTCATGGGTGTGAATGGCTGGGACAATACAGTTTAGTGCCGCTCCCTGCTGCTCCCCACTCACAATTTGTTGTCCAGTGTTAGCAGAGTCCAAAATTCAGACAGATGCATCTGCAGGAAGAACTGCCTGGGTGGTTCTGGGGGCTCTATCACCTGTCCCAGCTGAAGCAATTACAGCTTTGGCTGTGTCTAGATTGGCCAGTTTTTCTGGAAAATCAGCCGCTTTTCCGGAAAAACTTGCCAGCTGTCTACACTGGCCGCTTGAATTTCTGCAAGAACACTGACGATCTCATGTATGATCGTCAGTGTTCTTGCGGAAATACTATGCTGCTCCAGTTCAGGCAAAAGGGCCAGTGTGGACAACGTGGTATTGTTTTGCGCAAAAAAGCCCCGATGGCTAAAATGGCGATCGGGGCTTTCTTGCGCAAAAGCGCGTCTAGATTGGCCAGGGACGCTTTTCTGCAAAAAGTGCTTTTGCGGAAAAGCGTCCGTGCCAATCTAGACGATCTTTTCCGCAAATGCTTTTAATGGAAAACTTTTCCGTTAAAAGCATTTCCGGAAAATCATGCCAATCTAGACGCAGCCCTAGGGTGCTGGGTAGGAAGACCTTCTCCAGAATCACTCAGCTAAACTAGTACATGCTGAAGCTTCAGCACAAGTTACTTGCATAATCTCACCCCCTACACAAGACCATTATCACAACCCCTCCCCCTATTAAAACCACTCCTAATAAAAAACACCCCTCTCCACTGCTTTCTCTTGCCTAGTCCAGGCCGCCTACCCAACCACGACAGGTTACACTGATGGCCAGGGTGACCCCTCGCCCTAGGAATGCTTGGTGTAGTTCACTGAGCCTCCACTTTTCCAACCAGGATAATGAAGTTTCATCACCTCCAAACTTAAAATTTGACTGAACTTTTACCAAAACATCCTATTGTGCATGTCACATAATAGAAATGCAAATGAGGCTGGGCTGCTCAGTCAAGTCCCCATGCTCATCCACAGAGGCCGGCAGAGAGCTCTTTCTCCTGTGGAGTCTCTATCCGCCTGAAGCTCTCAGACAGCTCTGGGCTGGTCTTTTCCTTTTTCACCAACAAGAGTCAACAGCCTTATCTCTGCTCTTTAGAGACTTCAGGGGTTTCTGTATAGGTGCAGGGACTCTGAGGATACTAAATACTGACTCCCTCATCACCCTACCAATTTTCCCTTCATTTCTTAGTCCTCACCCACCCTTGAGACCTGAGATGATGGTTCTTCTCCCCCTCTGGCAGTGCTTGCACCTTTCTGTCCACTCTGCTCACATATAGGATCCATCTCGCTTGCCACTGCTCTGCCTTTGCTTTGGGCACATGCACCTTTAAACCACTAAGGACTCTGCTGCTGGCAGCTGTGTTGTGTGGTTTCCTGGAGAACCTCACAGAGATGTGCATGATGCTCTCTCAGTGACTCTTTACTTTTGTGCTCTAGATGCAGGATTGTCCTGTGCAAGCCCCCTTAGCAACTCTGTGGCCCTGCAGGCAGAGGGGCGGGAGGCCCAGTGCACACAGGTGTGGAGAGTTTTGTCTAGGGCTTTGGCTCTGCATCTGGACAGGGGCAGGACGGGCATGGGCAAGTCTCGGGGGTAGAGTGGCAGTCACCCTCCCTGCTACCAGCCTTCCCCAGCAATCTAGGCAGGTCAACTCCTGCTTGAGTTAATGCTGGATCAAAATTTCGTGAGGCGCTTTCCTTCTGTGTTATGAACCTGCCCCCATGTCCTGGGGCAGAACAATCTGCCCCAGATCGATGGCCATGGTCTGATCTCTGTACTCTCACTGAACAACATCTTACTCCAATAGAGTAAGGGGATCAGAATCTGGCCTTTAGTAAATTGCCATCATTCATTCTGCTTTCCAAAGCACTGACTGGCTGGTTTCAACCCCTGATATTTCACTGTGCACTTATTTTGGAGAATAAAGCAAATAGGGGTTGAATTTTGGGTGAAGGTAGTCAGCAGTTCTCCAGTTGTGGGGCAGGACCCCAAAGTAGGTCACCGGGGCTAATGTTAGACTGGGGACTACAGCTGAAGAGAAAGTCTGAGCCCCACTGCCCAGGCCCAAAGCCAGACCCTAATCCCCTCCCTTCCCGTCCCCTCACCTGGGGCCTAAGCCAAACCCCAAGGGTTTCAGGTTCCTTGCCTGAGGCTAAAGCCCTTTGGATTTGGCTCCCCCTCCCCACCCACTGCCTGGGGCAGCAGGGCTCAGGTGGGCTCAGGCTTTGGTCGCCCTGCCTGGGATCATGCCATGATTTTTGTTGTCAGAAGGGGGTTAGGGTGCGGTGAGATTTGAGAATGGCTGAGAATCTAGCTTATTGCTAAGTCAACTGACGTGTATTAAATGTTGTCTGATCTGCCTTCCAGAGGCAAGAAGAAACCCATCATCTGTTATTAATGAAGAAGGTGTTTTCTGTTGCCAGAACCCATGAATAATGCTGTCTGGGAATCCCGCTTTGGTTTGCATGATACAGAAACATCCCTCCCTCGCTCTGTGTGATTAACATGGAACCTTGATCCTGCAAGGTGTGAAGTGCTCTCAGCTCCACATGGATCTGAGTGAGTACAAGCCAAGGATCAGATACTGCTCTGCTACCCTGGAGAAATGGGGAGTATTTCCTTTGTAGCTGTAGGGATGTTAAAATGAGTTTATTTTTGTAAATGTGTAACTGCTGACATTTTCACATTTGCGCACAGGGGGCGGGCGGGAGCAGGTGCTCTGCAGAGTTGGCTTTTAGGGTGGCTCCCTGTGAGCACTGGCTCCCACCTCCCTCACACTGTTGCCTCTGTATCAGAGGGTGCGTGTAACCATGAGGATTAACGGATAAGCCCAGCTGGGCTGTATTGTCTGTCCTGTGACTCCCGTGCCATGCTAAGCAAACATCCTTGGCAGAGACTGGGAGCAGCGATAGCTGGAATCTGTGCTTCAGGGGGCCAAAGGAGGGTCCCCGAGTTAAAATGGAGATCATGCATGGTGGGTATCGGAGGCAGGGGAAGGCTAAGCCCACACTCTGTCCCCAGCCCCTTCTTGCTTCTGGATTTCCCGTGGCTGTCTCCCAGCCCTCTGGGGATGGGGAAGAGTGGGGCCACAGGACCAAAAACCCATGGTCTGGAACTGGGGACCGTGGCTGTGCTGCATAACATCCCTGAACTCTGGGCTTGCGGGGGGAGGCTGGGGATGTGCTGCCCAGCCTCCTGGCACTCTGGGGCAGGGGCCAGCAGCTGAAGTGGGGGAGGCTGGGCTCTGGTTGGGTGCAGAATGGGGGGGGCTTGCTCCCCCAAGCCAGCATTTTATCCACCGCCTATGCTGGAGGTTTCAGTAAAGATTAATCTGGCTTCTAGCACATCTTGTGGGCTGCCCATTCCAGCCCTGCTCTTTCAATAGATCCTAGGAAAACTCTGCAGGGAGCTCTTCCATTTTCCAAAAGCACTGTGTCATGGATCTCAGGGAAGCATGGACCTGGGGGTAGGGCACCTAGATTCAGTTTTTTATTCCGCCATTCACTGTGTGTGTTCTTGAGCAAGTCGCTTAGCCTCTCTGTGCTTCAGTTTCCACCAGTAAAATGGGGATTGTTAAGAGCTTGGTGAAACCTTGCTATGCAAGTGAGGCTGGTAAGTGAGAACTTGCCCTGCACTTGGAACTGTTGTTGGGTATGTCGACACTATAGCACTATGTCGAATTAACTTATTTTGAATTAGTTAATTCGAAATAAGCTAATTCGAAATAACGCATCTAGACACAAAAACTAATTCGAAATAGCGTTTTTCTAATTCGAAATAGTGCGTCCACATTGAGTGGACCCTGAATCGAAGGCAAGGCTGGCCGGAACCAGTGCCGGCAGGGCATCAGGGTCGGACTTAGTGTGTGGGGCTGCTGCCTCAGACTATCCGAGGCCTGTGCTTAAAGGGACCCGACCCCCCATCACGGACAGACAGTTCTCAGGTTTCTCTGCTTGCTGGTCCACCTTGCTGAGGGACAGCATGTGCCTCAGAGTGCTCTGCTTGCCCTCCCTTGGGACACCACGGCACTCTGCAACATGGAACCAGACCTGCCCCTGGGGAGTCTGCTGCATGTCATGGACACTTTGCCAGCAGCCTGGCTGCATTGTCTGCAGGCTGCCATCTGGGAGGACCATCAAGGGGCTGTCAGGATCCAGGGGGCCCTGCGGGAGAGTTTCCACCCTGAGGAGTGTTAACAGTCTCCCCGGTCTGCCCCACTGGGGGCTTGTGCCCCATTCCTCCCTCTCGTCCTTCCACTTACCCTTCCCTAGCCCCCCCTTCCTGATGTCAAATAAAATGCACGTATTTTCAAAAATAGAAACTGTCTTTATTTAACACAACTGGGGGGGGGGGATGAACCTCCGGGGAGACGGGGGAAAGGAGGTGGGAGAGAGCAGAGGAGAGAGTGGGAGAGGGGAGGGGGAAAACTGGGAGGAGGGAGCTGGAAGGGGGAAGCAAAGGGAAGAAGGGGGAGGGGAAGCTCAGCACTCAGGGGTGGGGGTCTCGCCGGCCCAACTGCCTTCCAGCACAGCAGGTGCGGGGGCCTCGGCGTCCCCGGGGGGATGGGGCGGAGGGTTCGGAGGTTGAGGTGGGGGGTGTGGAGGTTGAGGAGGAAAAGGTGGGAGGGGGGGCAGGAGTGGGAGGAGGAACAGTAGCTGGGGGGGCAGCAGGCGCAGGACTGGCACGGGGCAGCACACTCTGCACCAGGGCCTGCAGATGGTGACAGATGGCACGACTCTGGGCAA
This sequence comes from Pelochelys cantorii, assembly GCA_032595735.1. Taxonomy (NCBI): domain Eukaryota; kingdom Metazoa; phylum Chordata; order Testudines; family Trionychidae; genus Pelochelys; species Pelochelys cantorii. Next base: position 21,428,596 of record CM064344.1, read on the forward strand.
GCAGCTCCCGCTGGAACTCCCGGTCGTCCTGCGCCTGCTGCTCCATAATCCGGGTCTGGGCTCGCAGGGCCTGCAGGTGCTGCTCTCTGTACCCCTGCCGCATGGTGGTGGTCCTGCTGAGGCTGCGGGTGCAGGAGCATGTCCCGGGTGGGGTGGTGCACCCTGCACGAGCAGCTGGTGCGGCTGTAGAGAAAGAAGAGAAGTGGTCAGTTGTCCCTGGAGACACAGTGGATGATGCCCAGCCCCGCCAGTGAGGTGAGGGCAACCATGCCCTGCACCGTCAGAGCCAATGTGCTTGCACAGAGGCCATGGTCGTTATGTCTGGCTCTGCCCGGGAGTGGGAGCTGCCCCGAGACCACACCCGTGCCCCTGTGCCGTGTATAGTGCGGCTGGGGAGGGGGGGAGATGTCCCCTGCCCCCGTGTAGAGGGGGCGTGTGATGGGAGGGCGTCCTGCTGTGTCCTGCCCCGAGGTCGGGAGCGTGTCAGGTCTCTTCACACACACGTGTGGCTATTGGGCCACAGCCCCTGGGTGTCACGCAGCTGGAGCCACCTGCCCAAGGGTGGCATGGCACGTGCCCGCACGTGCACAGGTCTCTGCGTGATCTGTGGGAGGCATGGCCCACGTGCGGTGCCTGGTCTCCCTCCCCACCTCCCCCCAGGTAGGGAACAGTGCTGGCACTTACCTGGTATGGCCTCCCCGGACGACCCTGCTGACTCCGGTGCTGGGACAGCTGGTGGTGGCCCCTCTGCTGTGCCAGGATCAGGGCCCTCAGCTCCCGGCTCGCTGCCCCCCCGGCTGGCACGGACCGTCCCGCCCCCCAGGATTCGGTCAAGGGCGGGGAAGTAGGGGCAGGTGGCAGCCCCTGCTGCAGCGCTGCCCCTGGTGGCCCTGGCGTATGCCTGCTGCAACTCTTTAATTTTGAGGTGCACCTGCTCCTGGGTGCGCCTGTGTCCCTTGTGGGCCATGGTGGCTGCTATGTGGCTGTAAACGGCCGCATTCCTCTGCCTAGTGCGGAGATCATGGACACTGGGGGCCTCCCCCCAAACCTCAAGGAGGTCCGTGATCTCCGCACTAGTCCAGGTGGGCGCACGCTGTCTACTGCTCCTGGCTGGCCCCAGGTGCTGGGGGACTGGGTGCGAGATGGCTGGCTGCCACTGTCTGCCATTGTGCGGCCACTGGGTGAGGGTCTGCGGCTGCTGGCAGGCCTGGCTCTGGCATGTGCCCAGTGGCCAGACTCTACCCCTTTAAGGGCCCCGGGGCTGGGGGAGAGGAGAAGAGTTTTCCTGGTTGTGCCCAGAGTGGCCACCAGGGGAAACTGGGAAGGGCTGGAGGCCCCCTAATTCGAAATAAATGTCTACACAGCACTTATTTCGAATTAGCTATTTCGAATTTGGTGTTATTCCTCGTAGAATGAGGTTTACCAAATTTGAAATAAGTGCTCCACTATTTTGAATTTATTTCGAAATAGCGGTTTGGCTGTGTAGACGCTATTAAAGTTAATTTGAAATAACGGCTGTTATTTCGAATTAACTTTGTAGTGTAGACATTCCCATTGAGTGCTATTTTCGGTCAGGATGGTAGGTATGGGTGGGAAGGCAAAATAAAAAGAAACTGAGAAGAGACAGCAAAAAGGAGCCCCTAATGCCAAGGTAGCCAGCCTGGGATCGGGTGGCCATATTCCCCTATGCTGAATACAGGACACCTGGTAAAATGTTCCGAATTCAAGTGAGTTCAATGACAATCAGTCAGAGCTGTGCAGTACAAGTGTTCAAGTTAACATCAAGTTGACCAAGTTCCTTTTAAACATAAATACTGAGTAGCTGGATTCCTTTTATTTACCTTTTTATCTTTAAGGCTTTAGAGTTCATATGGAGAGATGGGAAAACACACCCTCCGGTACACCTCTCTCACACGGCAGAATGACTGATCAACCTGACCCTCCCTGGCCAGTGTGCCCCACCCTCCTTGCCTGACGAGTCCCTGGGACATACTCACCCCTTCCGGTACTCGGAGTCGCGTCTCCTGAGGCAACACATGGGAAAGAACACAGGCTGCAGCGGGGGCTACGGAGGAGCAGTGGGGCAGGAGGCATGAAGGAGCATAGCAGGGAAAGGCCAACAAAAGGGGGAGCTCATAAAGGACTGTTGGGTGGGCAGCAGAGCCAACAAGTCACTGCCTGCCATCTGGCATCTGCTCACGCTCACCAGCCATTGCTGCTTATAGTGCGCAGTCAGTGCTGGCTGGAAATGGGGCAGGGGGACACTGCTAGCCAACAGCTGGCACACAGTAGGGGCTGCGCTGAGGGACCAGCGGGGCGAACGGCTAGCCCCACACGCTGCAGGTTTGCCCTGCCACCAGCTTTTCACACCCACCACCATTCTTCGTCACTGGATCCCCTTTCCCATTCACCGCTGGTGGGCAGGTGTCTTGCAAACAGGGACCTGGCCAGAAGCAGGATCCGCCAGTTCTGATGGGGGAAGGGGACAGAAAATATGGGACAATTTGCCCAATTTTAAGAAAAAGTCAGAACATCTGCATGAGGACTTGAATACAGGAATGTCCCTTTAAAATGGGCAGTCTGGTCACCATATCCTGGAAGAAACCTGAGGAGAGATTTTCTTGGCCATACATGCTGACTGAAAAAGTGCTCTTGGTTCCTGCTTTTTTATTCCTTCTGCATTCAGAGACACATGGGTTTGTACTTGCTTTGGAAATAATCAGAGAAATACTACCACCGATCTTTGCTCCCAGCTGGAATACCCACAGGGTGACTAGCTGCTGGGGGCCAAAAGGATAATAGCCATGACCACCCCCTCTGAGGTGTTGTGAGAATAAAGACATCAAAGACTGTGAGATGATCAGTTGTGACACTAACGGGGACCATATCAGTAACTAAAATATTGCCCTGGGATATTGCTCAGGTCTCTGGCCCCTGCTCTAATCACTAGGCCATGCATCCTTACAAGAGCCATCAGTAGAATCCTAGGGCTGGAAGAGACTGCAGGAATCATAGAATCATAGAGCTGAAAGAGACCTCAGGAGGTCATCAACTCCAGCCCCCTGCTCGAAGCAGGCCAAATCCCAACTAGATCAACCAAGTCAGGGCTTTGTCAAGCCGAGACTTAAATACCTCTAGGGATGGAGACTCCACTACTTCCCTAGGTAACCCATTCCAGTGTTTCACCACTCTCCTAGTGAAATAGTTTTTCCTAATATCCAACCTGGACCTCTCCCACCACAACTTAAGACCACTACTCCTTGTTCTGCCATCCGTCACTACTGAGAACAGCCTTTCTCCATCCTCTTTGGAACCTCTCTTCAGGAAGTTGAAGGCTGCTATCAAATCCCCCCTCACTCTTCGCTTCTGCAGACTAAACAGACCCAACACCCTCAGCCTCTCCTCATAAGTCATATGCTCCAGCCCCCTAATCATTTTGGTTGCCCTCCACTGGACCCTCTCCAATGCGTCCACATCCTTTTTGTAGTGGGGGGCCCAGAACTGGACACAATACTCCAGATGTGGCCTCACCAGAGCCGAATAAAGGGGAATAATCACTTCTCTGGATCTACTGGCATTGCTCCTCTTAATGCAACCTAATATGCCATTAGCCTTCTTGGCTACAAGGGCACACTGTTGACTCATATCCAGCTTCTCATCCACTGTAACCCCCAGGTCCTTTTCTGCAGAACTACTACTAAGCTGGTTGATCCACAGCCTGTAACAATGCTTGGGATTCTTCTGTCCCAAGTGCAGGACTCTGCACTTGTCTTTGTTGAACCTCATCAGATTTCTTGTGGCCCAATCCTCCAATTTGTCTAAGTCACTCTGGACTCTACCCCTGCCCTCCAGTGTATCTACCTCTCCCCCTAGCTTAGTGTCATCTTCAAACTTGCTGAGGGTGCAATCCATCCCCTCATCCAGGTCATTAATAAAGATATTGAACAAAACCGGTCCTAGAACCGAACCCTGGGGCACTCCGCTAGAAACCGACCGCCATCCTGACATTGAGCCGTTGATCACTACCCGCTGGGCCCGGCCTTCTAGCCATCTTTCTGTCCATCTTGCAGTCCATTTATCCAATCCACATTCCCTTAACTTGCTGGCAAGAATATTGTAGGAGACCGTATCAAAAGCCTTGCTAAAGTCAAGGTATATCACATCCACTGACTTTCCCATGTCCACAGAGCCAGTTACCTCATCATAGAAGCTAATCAGAATGGTCAGGCACGACTTGCCCTTTGTGAATCCATGCTGACTATTCCTAATCACTTTCCTCTCCTCCAAGTGCCTCAAAATGGATTCCTTAAGGATCCCTTCCATGATTTTTCCAGGAACCGAGGTAAGACTGACCGGCCTATAGTTCCCTGGATCGTCCTTCTTGCCTTTTTTGAAGATGGGCACTACATTTGCCTTTTTCCAATCATCCGGGATCTCTCCCGATCTCCACGACTTTTCAAAGATAATGGCCAAAGGCTCTACAATGACATTTGCCAACTCCCTCAGTACCCTCGGATGCATTAAGTCTGGACCCATGGATTTGTGTACGTTTAGCTTTTCTAAATAGTCCCTAACCTGTTCTTTACCCACTAAGGGCTGTCGATCTTCATCCCATCTTGTGTCACTTAGCGCATTAGTCCGTGAGCCCACCTTGTCCGTGAATACAGAGGCAAAGAAAGCATTGAGTACTTCAGCTTTCCCCACATCATCTGTCACTAGGTTACCTCCCTCATCCAGTAAGGGCCCCACACTCTCTCTGATCACCCTCTTCTTGCTAACATGCCTGTAGAAACCTTTCTTGTTACCCTTCACATCTCTTGCTAGCTGCAATTCCAATTGCGCTTTCGCCTTCCTGATAACCCCCCGGTATTCTCGAGGTCTACATTTCAACCCCTCCCTGGTCATTTGTCCAAGTTTCCACTTTTTGTAAGCTTCCTTTTTGTGCTTAAGTTCACCAAGGATTTCCCCTGTAAGCCAGTCCGGTCTCCTACCACGTTTGCCTCTCTTGCTACGCATCGGGATGGTTTCTTTCTGTGCCTTCAATAAGGCTTCTTTAAAATACTGCCAGCTGTCCTGGACTCCTTTCCCCTTCATGTAAGCATCCCAGGGGATTCTGCCCATCAGGTCTCTGAGGGAGTCAAAATCTGCTTTTCTGGAGTCCAAGGTGTGTATTTTACTACTCTCTTTTCTTCCTTTGGTCAGGATCCTGAAATCTACCATCTCATGATCACTGCTTCCCAGGTTGTCACCCACCTCTACTTCCCCTATTAGTTCCTCCCTGTTTGTGAGCAGAAGGTCAAGCTGTGCAGGGCCCCTGGTCGGATCCTTCAGCACTTATACCAAGAAATTATCCCCAACATTCTCCAAAAACTTCCTGGATTGCCTGTGTACTGCCGTATTGGTTTCCCAACAGATGTCAGGGTGATTAAAGTCCCCTACGAGAACCAGGGCCTACGATCTGGAAGCTTCTCTCAGTTGTCCGAAGAAAGCCTCATCTACCTCATCCACCTGATTCGGTGGCCTGTTGCAGACAGCAACCACAACATCACTGCTGTTGTTTGCACTTCTAAACTTAACCCATAGACTCTCAACAGGTTTTTCTCCCTCTATATACTGGAATTCAGAGCAACCATAGTGCTCTCTTACGTATAGTGCAACTCCTCCTCCTTTTCTCCCCTTCCTGTTCTTCCTGAACAGTCTATACCTTTCCATGACAGCGCTCCAGTCATCCCACCAAGTCTGTGTTATCCCAATTAAATCATATTTCTTGGACTGGGCCAGGGCCTCCAGTTCTTCCTGTTTGTTGCCCAGGCTTCTCGCATTAGTGTACAAACACCTCAGATAACCAGTTGATCGCCCCATCTTCTCCATTCAAATCAGGGGTCCTCCTTTCTTGCTCGTTCCTCTTTGCATTCCTTCCCGGTATCCAACTTTCCCACTCCCCTCAGGGTGTTGGTCACTGTCCCCCAACGAACCTACTTTAAAGCCCTCCTCACTAGGTTTGCAAGCCTGCCCGCGAAAATGCTCCTTCCTCTCTTCGTTAGGTGGGTCCCATCTCTTCCTAACAATCCTTGTGCCTGGAACAGAGTCCCATGGTCGAAGAAACCAAAGCCCTCTCTGCGACACCACCTGCGCAACCATGCATTTACTTCCTCAATTTGACGATCCCTGCCCAGTCCTTTCCCTTCAACAAGGAGGATGGACGAGAACACCACTTGCGCTCTGAATTCTTGGGTCCTTCTTCCCAGCGCTACATAATCCGCAGTAACCCGCTCAAGGTCATTCTTGGCCATATCATTAGTTCCCACATGGAGAAGCAGGAAGGGGTAGCGATCCAAAGGTTTGATCAGCTTGGTAAGCCTCTCAGTCACATCCTGAATTTGAGCTCCCAGTAAGCAGCACTCCTCTCGAGATTCCAGGTCCGGACGGCAGATGGATGGCTCAGTCCCTCTTAGGAGGGAGTCCCTGACCATCACCACCCGTCGTCTTCTTTTGGGGGTGGTGGTTGTGGAACCCCCATCCCTAGGACTTCTCATCCCATGCTTTCCAATAGATGGTGTTCCCTTGCGGTTTCTTCCTTGTGAGGTCCCTTCCAAAGCATTCACCACCGCAGAGCCTGTGGAGAGAGCCTGAAAGCGATTACTTACCTCTATAGCATTGGGGATTCCCGTGCTGGCCTTTTTCCCCTTCTAGAAGTTACATGCTGCCAGTTCTCTTCCTGGTCCCGTACTGCCCTCTCTGGCTCTTCAGCCTGCCGTGCTTGTAGGATTAAACGCTGCCTTCTATCGAGGAAGTCTTCATCCTCTATGATGGAGCATAAGGTCGACTCTTGGGCCTCCAGTCCTCTAATTTTTTCTTCCAAAATGGTGACCAGCTTGCACCTCATGCAGATGAAATCCGTTCTTTCTTCTGGGAGGAAGACAAACATGGCACACGCTGTGCAGGTAACCTATTGCCATCCATCCCTGTTGTCCTATTTGCAAGCTCCTTGGTCGCTTGTACACCAAGGAGGTCATTGAGTCCAGCCCTCCACCCAAAGCAGGACTAATCCCAACTAAATCATCCCAGCCAGGGCTTTGTCAAGCCGAGACTTAAAAATCTCTAAGAATGGAGACTCCACCACCTCCCTAGGTAACCCATCCCAATGCTTCATCATCCTCCTAGGGAAATAGTTTTTCCTAATATCCAACCTAGACCTCCCCCACTGTAACTTGAGACCATTGCTCCTTGTTCTGCCATCTGTCACCACGAGAACAGCCTCTCTCCATCCTCTTTGGAACCTTCCTTCAGGTAGCTAAAGGCTGCTATCAAATCCCCCCTCACTCTTCTCTTCTGCATACTAAATAAGCCCAAATCCCTCAGACTCTCCTCGTAGGTCATATGCTCCAGCTCCCTAATGATTTTCGTTGCCCTCTGCTGGACTTTCTCCAGTGTGTCCACATCTTTTCTGTAATGGGGGGCCCAGAATAGGACACAATACCCTAGATGTGGCCTCTCCAGAGGCTAATAAAGGGCAATAATCACTTCTCTAGGTCCTCTTAATGTAGTGGTTCCCAAGCACCGGTCTGTGGCCTGATGCTGGGCCATGAACCACTGGCTGCTGGGCCATGGCACACCAGTAGTCCACACCCATGGGGGCAGGGCTGAGGTGGAGTGGGATGGTGCATGGCCCTGTGGGCAGGTGGATGGGGGCATGAAAGAGGCGGTGGAGAGCCCGCATGGCCTGGTGTCTTTTGGGCTATTGGTGGAGGTGGAGACTGGAACCATGGGATTTCACCAGCACTTCTGGGAGGGATGTACATGGGGTGGAGCTGGGACACAGCGCTGGGTGAGAAGGGTGGGGCCGTGGGAGGTGGGTTGTGGCTGCCCAGCCATTGCCTGTCTTGTGCTCTCTGTCTGGCCTGGCCATGACCGCGGGTGTGTTCGGAGCAGTGCATGTTGTCACGGGGAACTTCTCAACTGTGTGTGCTCCCAGGCTGGGCGCCTGCATGAGCCTGGCCACACAGAGTCTGCCCTGCCGAGGAAGCTCTGGTCCTGACCCCATAGGAGTCTGCCATATGGTTGCCACTAATGGTCCTGCTCCTGAGATACTCAGCTGGAGGGGTGAAAATAACATAAATTTCTTACACTAAGAAATATAAGTGTGTATGGGGGTTCAGGGCAGGGGGCTGGGAATATGCGGGGGGTGCAGGTATCAGGAAGGGTTGGAGTGTATGAGGGGCCTATGACAAAGGGCTGGGGGGCAGAAGTCAGGGCAGGGGGGGGTATGAGGTTTGGTGTACTGGTAACATTTTATTTGCATATTCGTGATTTGTACAATGAATATGCAAATACACACATACAATGTTACCAGTCTGCCAAAAGTTTGTGAATGGGTTTTTCCGGTCTGTGGTATAAAAAAGGTTGGGAACTACTGTCCTAATGCGCTCTAATATGCCATTAGCCTTCTTGGCTACAAGGGCACACTGTTGACTCATATCCAGCTTCTCATCCACTGTAATCCCCAGGTCCTTTTCTGCTGAACTGCTACTTACCAGCCTATAACAATGCTTGGGATTCTTCTGTCCCAAGTGCAGGACTCTGCATTTGTCCTTGTTGAACCTCATCAGATTTCTTTTGGCCCAATCCTCCAGTTTTTCTAGGTCACTCTGGACCCTATCACTATCCTCCAACGTATCCACCTCTCCCCAGCTTAGTGTCATTTGTGAACTTGCTGAATCCATCCCCTCATCCAGGTCATTAATAAAGATGTTGAATAAAACCGGCCCCAGAACTGATCCCTGGGGAACTCTGCTTGATACTGACCACCAACCAGACATTGAGCCGTTGATCACTGCCCATAGAGCCAAACAATCTAGCCAGCTTTTCACCCACCCATGTAGTCCATACTTAATCCAATCCTAATACTATGACTTTGTACTTGGTTGAGTTTAGAGACCCCTCATATACTGTGTGCATTCCCTCACTTAAAGTCACTGAACAGACTGCATTCTCTACCACAGCTGAAATCAAAGTAAACTAATAATGGCAATGCACAGTCTGCTGAATACAAACGCTCTGCATCTTCCCCAGGCCTTTGCCAAAAAAGGAAAGTGTATTGTCTCTCACCAGGCATGGTTTCTAAAGTGTTACATTCTGAATTTAAAACCAAAAAGGCAGCACATTCTTAATGGTGCATTTTTCTCCCTTATATAGTCGGGTTTTATTAATTCTTCATAGCAATGAAGTCTCTATTAATAATGGCTCCAGGATCTGTCTGCTACGCTCAGTAATGAGATTCTCTATACCTGCTGTTTCTGGGCTGAAATGATTATGCATAGAGGACTAAATTCTACATGGATTAATTAAAATGAAAAACAAAATAAAAAAAGGCCTTTTGAATAATTTACCAGTTTCTAGGAGACAAAGCAGTAACTGCAGACATCTTATTGCAGGTGTTAGAAGAATGCTCCCACCTCTTTTCTGTGAGTGAGGGACCTAGGGGAAAACAGTCTGGTTATTTACTTACTTAGGAGAAATCTTTTAGCAGAGGATACTGTTTTGACTTATTCTTCACTTTGCTAATGCTCTTCCTCTCCTCTAGATGGAGTACTGTCCTGCCCAGATGGACCTCTGCTGAGCGCTGCCTAGTCTTTTTATCAGTGCCCTGCACAAAGCTGGGAGTGAGGCAGATAAGAGAGCAAGAGAAGAGAAGGGAAGTTCCAGATTGAACAGTAATAGAAATCCCAAGCTTGCCATCCTTTTCAGACAGCACGAGGCTGGTGCCTGCCAGTTGTCTGCCCCTGAATGCAGCACTAGGTTTTTTCAAAGTCCATGTGAATTCAGATGTATAGGGCTCCAAGCTGGCTTCCATAACCTGCATCTAAGTGAGTATCAAAGAAGGGATGGCTACTCTGCCAGTCACAGCTGCATATACTCCAGCTTGTTCAGGATAGTTAAGTCCAAAGCTGACTAGTTACAAAGGGGTCTCACTAAACTGGGTGACTGGGAAACAAAATGGCAGATGAAATGCAGTCTTGATAAATGCAAAGAAATGCACACTGGAAAAAATCAATTCCAAGTATAGACTCATAGAATCATAGAGCTGGAAGAGATCTCAGGAGGTCATCAAGTCCAGCCCCCTGCCCAAGGCAGGACCAATCCCAACTAAATCAACCCATCCAGGGCTTTGTCAAGCCGACACTTAGAAACCTCTAGGGATGGAGATTGTCCTACCTCCCTATGTAACCCATTCCCGTGCTTCACCACCTTCCTAGTGAAATAGTTTTTCCTCATATTCCACCTAGACCTCCCCCACTGTAACTTGAGACCATTGCTCCTTGTTCTGCTATCCATCACTACTGTGAACAGCCTCTCTCCATCCTCTTTGGAACCTCCCTTCAGGAAGTTGAAGGCTGCTATCAAGTCCCCCCTCACTCTTAGCTTCTGCAGACTAAATAAACCCAAATCCTTTAGTCTCTCCTCATAGGTCATGCACTCCAGCCCCCTAATCATTTTGGTTGCCCTCCGCTGGACCCTCTCCAATGCGTCCACATCCTTTCTATAGTGGGGGGCCCAGAACTGAACACAATACTCCAGATGTGGCCTCATCAGAGCCGAATAAAGGGGAATAATCACATCTCTGGATCTGCTGGCAATGCTCCTCCTAATGCACCCCCAATATGCCGTTAGCCTTCTTGGCTACAAGGGCACACTGTTGACTCATATCCAGCTTCTCATTCACTGTAATTCCCAGGTTTTTTTCTGCAGAACTGCTACTGAGCCATTCGGTCCTCAGCCTGTAACAATGCTTGGGATTCTTCCGTCCCAAGTGCAGGACTCTGCACTTGTCCTTGTTAAACCTCATCAGATTTCTTTTGGCCCAATCCTCTAATCTGTCCAGGTCACTCTGGACTCTATCCCTGCCCTCCAGCGTATCTACCTCTCCCCCTAGCTTAGTGTCATCTGCAAACTTGCTGAGGATGCAATCCATCCCCTCATCCAGGTCATTAATAAAGATGTTGAACAAAACCAGTCAAAGAACAGATCCTTGGGGCACTCTGCTAAAAACCGACAGCCAACCTGACACTGAGCTGTTGATCACTACCCGTTGGGCCCGATAGTCTAGCCAGCTTTCTATCCATCTTACAGTCCATTTATCCAATCCACATTCCTTTAAGTTGCTGGCAAGAATATTGTGGGAGACCATATCAAAAGCTTTGCTAAAGTCAAGGTATATCATATCCACTGACTTTCCCATATCTACAGAACCAGGTACTTCATCATAGAAGCTAATCAGATTGGTCAGGCATGACTTGCCCTTTGTGAATCCATGTTGACTATTCCTGATCACTTTCCCCTCTTCCAAGTGCTTCAAAATGGATTCCTTAAGGATCCCCTCCATGAATTTTGTGGGGACTGAGGTAAGGCTGACTGGTCTGTAGTTCCCTGGATTGGCCTTCTTCCCTTTTTGAAAGATAGGTACTCCATTTGCCTTTCTCCAATCATCCGGGATCTCTCCCGATCTCCATGACTTTTCAAAGATAATGGCCAAAGGCTCTGCAATCACACATGCCAACTCCCTCAGTACCCTTGGGTGCATTAAATCCGGGCCCATAGATTTGTGTATGTTTAGCTTTTCTAAATAGTTCCTAACTTGTTCTTTCTCCACCAGGGGCTGTCCACCTCCTTCCCATGCTGTGTTGCCTAGTGCATTTGTCTGGAAGCTGACCTTGTCCGTGAAGACAGAGGCAAAGAAAGCATTGAGTACTTCAACTTTTCCCACATAATCTGTCACTAGGTTACCTCCCTCATCCAGTAAGGGCCCAACACTCTCTCTGATCACCCTCTTCTTGCTAACATGCCTGTAGAAACCTTTCTTGTTACCCTTCACATCTCTTGCTAGCTGCAATTCCAATTGCGCTTTCGCCTTCCTGATAACTCCTCTGCATTCTCGAGCAATATATTTATACTCCTCCCTCGTCATCTGTCCAAGTTTCCACTTCTTGTAAGCTTCCTTTTTGTGCTTAAGTTCACCAAGGATTTCCCCGGTAAGCCAATCCTCTCTCCTACCATATTTGCTTCTCTTGCTACTCATTGGAATGGTTTCTTTCTGTGCCTTCAGTAAGGCTTCTTTAAAATACTGCCAGCTGTCCTGGACTCCTTTCCCCTTCATGTTAGCATCCCAGGGGATTCTGCCCATCAGTTCTCTGAGGGAGTCAAAGTCTGCTCTTTTGAAGTCCAGGGTGTGTATTTTGCTACTCTCCTTTCTTCCTTTGGTCAGGATCCTGAAGTCTACCATCTCATGAGTGCTTCCCAGGTTGTCACCCATCTCTGCTTCCCCTACTTTCCTGTTTGTAAGCAGCAGGTCAAGCTACGCATGGCCCCTGGTCAGTTCCTTCAGCACTTGTACCAAGAAGTTATCCCCAACATTCTCCAAAAACTTCCTGGATTGTCTGTGTACTGCCGTATTGGTCTCCCAACAGATGTCAGGGTGATTAAAGTCACCCATGAGAACCACGGCCTGCGATCTGGAAGCTTCTTTCAGTTGTCCAAAGAAAACCTCGTCTACATCATCCACCTGATCCGGTGGTCTATAGCAGACCCCAACCACAACATCACCCCTTTTGCTTTCACCTCTAAACTTAACCCATAGACTCTCAACAGTCTTTTCTCCCTCTAAATACTGGAGCTCCGATGGGGCTTAAATTAGTGGTTACCACTCAAAAGAGAGATCTTGGAGTTATCATTGATAGTTCTCTGAAAACATCCACTAACATCTCTGAAAACATCCACTCAAAACGCTAAAAGTATGTTTATGTAGGCAAGGTCTGAATTAACTATCCCCTGAAATCTAGTTCTGGAAGGGTGAGAGCCATCAGGAGCAAACTGTATTTACATGATCACACATACTCTGTGTAGGTATCTGGCAGACTGGAGTTGTGTAGCTCCAAGTGATCAGCTGTGGCTAGTGTTGGGTACAAATCACTTTAGTATATTGTATACTGGGGTAGTGAAAGGGGAGTACAATTGTGCTGACTTGTCCTGGTTGAGGAGTCCCCTTCAGCTGAAAGCAACTCACTAAGGGTATGTCAACACTACAACGTTATTTTGAAATATCACGTCTAGACACAAAATGAATTTTGAAATAGCATTTTGCTATTTTGAAATAGCACTGATAGGACGCTGAATCACATTTAAGGCCGGCCAGAACCAGTTCTGGCAGGGCATCAGGTCAGGAGTTACCTTGTGTGGCTTCTGCCTGAGGCTATCTGAGACCTGTGCTTAAAGGGACCCCCCAGACAGCTGGTTCCAAGATTTCCCTGCTTGCTTGCCTACCTCGCTGAGGGACAGCAAGGCATTTTTTTCTCTGTGTGCTCTGGTTGCCCTCACTCAGGACACCACAGCATTCTGCAGCATGGAGGAGGAGCAGCCCCATGACACTCTGGTGCTTCTCCTGGACGTGTTGCTGCGAGTCTAGCAGCACGTTCTGCAGGCAGCAACAGTCTCCCTGGTATACCCCGCTGGGGGCTTGTGCCTCATTCCTCCCTCACGTCCTTCCACTTACTCCTCCCTAACCCCCCTTCCTTCTGTACAATAAAAGACACATGTGTTCATTACAACAAAGCCTCTTTATTGAACAAAACTGGGGCGGGGGGGAATGAAACTGAGATGAGACTGGGGAAAGAAGGTGGGTGAGGAGAGGAGGGAGAGTGGGAGAGGGGAGGGGGAAACCTGGGAGGCGGGAGCTGGCGGGGGGAGGCAAGGGGAGGAAGGGGGAGGAGAAGCTCAGGGCTCAGGGTTGGAGGTCTCGCCGGCCCAACTGTCTCCCAGCACCATGGGTGCAGGGGCCTCGGCATCCCTGGGGGTGTGGGGAGGGTGGGGGGAAGAAGCAGGAGGGGGAGAAAGAGTGGGAGGAGCAGTAGCTGGCGAGGCAGCAGGGGCTGCAGCAGGAGGCAGCAAGCTCTGCCCCAGGGTCGATGACCACCTGGGGGGGGGGGCACAGACCGTCCTGCCCCCCAGGATGTGGTTCACGGCATCAAAATAGGGGCAGGGGTCTGGGTCTGCCCCTGGTTGGGAGCTGCCCCCTGTGGCCCTGGCATACCCCTGCCAGAGCTCCTTTATTTTCATGCGAACCTGCTCCTGGGTTCACATGTGGCCTTTGGTGGCCAGGCTGGCAGCCATCCACCTGTAGATGGTTGCTTTCCTCCATTTAGTGCGGAGATCATGGACATTGGAGGCATCCCCCCAAACCTGAATTAGTTCCCTGATCTCCGCACTGGACCAGGCAGGTGCCCACATTTTCTTGCCCCTGGCTGGCTCCTGGGAGCTGGCAGACTGGTCCTGGGGAGTGGTGGAGGGCTGGTTGGCACTGGCTGCCTGGCTCATGCTGGGGCCACTGGATCACGTGCAGCGACTGCTGGCTCTGGGCTGGCAGGCTTGGAGCCGGCACAGGCACTGTGGCCAGAGTCTACCCTTTTAAGGGCTCCAGGGAGAGGGGGAGGGAGAGGAGTGTTCTTGGTTGTGCCCAGAGTAGCCACCAAGGCACCCTGGGAAGGGCTGGAGGCCCCCTATTTCGAAATAAGCATCTACACAATGCTTATTTCAAAATAGCAATTTTGAAATTGGCATTATTCCTCATGGAATGAGGTTTGCCAATTTCAAAATAAGCCCTCCGCTATTTCGATTTAATTTCAAAATAGCGGTTTGGCTGTGTAGACACTGGTAAAGTTATTTCGAAATAACTTTGCTGTGTAGACATAGCATAAGTCAGGGGCTTGAATGCCAGAACCCTTTGAGAGAAAAGGGGGGGGGGGCAGGACAGGTGTCCCAGCCAGGAGGTCTGGACTCACTCCAAGGGTTCCTGGTCTGGTTTAACCTGCCCCTCCCACAGTTCAAAGACAAAGCTAGATAGGTTTCATTAGGAGCCCTTTGTTGTGTTAAAGTGCTCATATGAGAGTTGAAATGACTGGGGGGGGTGTGTTTTTGCCCAGGCTGTGGAGAGCTGACAGTCACTAAGGAGGTCACAGCAGAGAGACAAGTTGCCGCAGAAGGCGACTGACAGTCCACCTGCAGAACAAGCAGCTAGCAAGGCAGCTGGTGGAGAGGAACTGTGGCTGGTGGGGTGGCCAACCGGAGCAAGTGCTGTGATGGAGGAGCAAGCAAGGTGCCTTCTTCCCAGGGTGGGAGGTGGGGGATGGTGAGGGAGCAGAGTGGGTCACAGAAAAGGAGAGTTTGGTTGTAGAGCTCCACTGTGGAGCTGAGAGCCTCTGTGGGTCCCTGGGCAATGTGGAGCCGGGGGCGGAGGGAGCGCTGTGTTCCCAGACAGGGTGGGGCTGAGGGCGGAAGAGGTGGGGCTGAGGGCAGTGAGCCCTCAGCACTGCCCAGGGCACAGCCCACCCTCTCCCAGCTCTGGCGTGGCACTCTGGTGGTGGTTAAAGAGCCCGGGGTCCGGCCACCGCTACTGCCTTTGAATTGCTGAGCCTCAGGGCAGTTGACTGCCCACACACTCTGGGGTGGGTGTCCTGCCCATAGTTTTATAATTATGAATCCCGCTTATGGAATTTCCCTAGTGAATGTCAGGTGACTTCCCTTCTTTCATTGAAAGTTTCATAGGTACGCTCAGATTCTGTGCTTGTGAGTGGGGGCATTGCCTCTCAGAGGTGCTCAGGGTGGTGTGTAAAATTTCCCCAGGTTTATTGGGTGGGTGCTTGAGCCAGCTCTGTGTTGTATTGTTGAAACATAACCTCTAGACATTGCACCCAGCCCTGATTGTTGCTGACTCCACCTGGCAGAAGGGCTACATTTGGAATCCTTAGAAAAGGGAGAGATAATAAAATAGCATCATAATGCCACTAGCTAAATCCATGGTATGATCACACCTTGAGAACAGTGGGCAATTCTGGTCATGCCATCTAAACAAAGATATATTAGGTACAGAGAAGGGGGACAAAAATGATTAGCAGAATGGAACAGCTTTCATACAAGGAGAGATTAAGAAGACTGAGGTTGTTCAGCTTAGAGAAGAGATGGGCGATATGACTGAGATCTATAAAATCACAAATGATATGAAGAGCCGTTGGCCCTTTGGATCTGTGTATTAGCAACTTTTGTTCCCAACTGCACTTGTGGATTTTTGGGTTTAACTCTATCCTCACTTGTTAGCCTCATGACAAACTGTATCCCATGTAAATATCATCTCAGTGCACTTTGCTTCTTGTCAGTGGGGCGCAGAGGGAATGCTGAGCCATGAAGCAGAAGTTATAGGGAATACTGTCTGTGAGAGGATAAAAACATCCTCCCAGGCTGTCTGAACTGTCCTCTTTGATGATTTTTCTTGTGTCTCTTGCTTTGGGGATCTGCCCCAAAATATGAACTGTGGGAGGTTAAAAGAGAATAGGAAGAGTGTGTTGTGCGTAGTGCCAACTGTGGACACTACATGTATCTAACAGGAAGTCCAGAAGCAGGGAGGAAATAGACTAGAGAGAAACATGGAGACAGATAGTCCCTCTGAGTGAGAAATCTAGTGTAATCTGCTATAGTCTGGGGCTACATCTAGACTGCATCCCTCTGTCGACAAAGGGATGCAAATCAAGCACATTGAAATTGCTAATGAAGCAGGAATTTAAATATCCCATGCATCATTAGCATAAACATGGCCACCGCTTTTTTTTGAAATGGAGTTTTTTCGAAAAAAATGGCAGTCTAGACGCCGATCTGTTGAAAATAAACCCTTTTTCGACAGATCCTGTATTCCTCAAAAAATGAGATTTACAGGAACTGTGTCGAAAAAGGCTTTATTTTTGACAGATCCGCGTCTAGACTTCCATTTTTTTTCAAAAAAACTCTGTTTCGAAAAAAAGCGGTGGCCATGTTTATGCTAATGAGGCACAGGATATTTAAATGCCTGCTTCATTTGCAATTTCGATGTGTCTAATCTACATCTCTCTGTCGACAGAGAGGTGTAGTCTAGACATGCCCTGGGTGTCTGTGGTGGGGTGGATCAGGTCCTGAGGCCCCCTGCCAGAGACCCTGTGGTCTTGCCGCACCCTGCCCCAGAAAATGTAATAGAGGAGTCCTCCAGGCAGGCTAGAGTGGCTGCAAAGGAAGTGGACAATCAGGGGCCAGAAATGCCGATAAAAGGAGTCACAGGACCAGAGTCAGCTCAGTGCCGCTAGAGTGATTGGCTGGGTGAGGGAGCTGCAGCACCAGGAGAGCTCTATGTGGAGAGCTGTCATGGACAAGACTCTGAGATAAAGCCCTAAGGAAGCTGTCTCCAGGAGGGGAAGCCCTGGAGGCATCACTCTCTGGCAGAGTGGGGAACAGACTAAGAGGGATACTAGCAGAGGGCACCCAAATGGGCCCTTGTTATGTGTGTACCCTGGAAAGGGTTAGTGACTCAGCCAGAGGGATAAGTTGCCAAAGAGGCTTTCAGTTTCAGAGAGAGAGGGTTGGCACACACACTCAGCAGAAAGGGGGGTGCTCATGAGAGATGAGACTGCACCATTACAATGTCATTTCACTGCAACCTGAGATCCTCCAGGACACTACACTAATAACAACAATTTCCCTCTCCCATCACTGAGATATCAGATTTTGGCCCTGCTTCTGCCTGATTACTCAGAGAGAAATGTGACAGAGTGCTTTGCAGGAGTGTTCGACCTGCTTCATTGGCCAAATACCAGTCTGGGAAAGGTACCTTCAGCCAGATGTGACATTCTTCGTGCCCTCTCCCAGCACCTTCTGCTGTATTCTTGGTGGCACAGAATGCCCATTGCATTCCATCCCAGAACTGGCTGCAATTCAGTGGTGATTAAGAGGTCCTAATGTATACAATCTGTGTAGGATTCTCTAAATGAAAGACACTCCATACGCATTTAGTGCTATTATTTATTCCTTAATGAAGCCTTTGCAAAACATCATTGGACGACTGGTTAGCAGTGTTTTAGGGAATCACTCCCTGTTCTTACCAGTGTTTTAGTAAATTGCTTCTTCTTCTCTAATGGCCTGAGTCTGTTATCATTGAACCAAAGTTAATGAGAATTGTGTGACTGGCTTTGGTATAAATGGACTTTTGTGGTCCTCTCCCTGTCTTTTACAGAGCAGTTAATGAACACTTCTCTCACTCCAAGAACAGTTTTAGTGACGTTATCTTGGGTTTTTTAAAAAATCTAAATTGCAAAAAAAGAAAGAGAAAGAAATCCCATTTAATAATCTCCAGGATGATCAATATTCATTTGTCTTCATATTCAAATTGTGAATCCTGCAGAGAGGGAAAAAGTGGAGCCGGCTTGCCAGAGATGGAAAGTTAATCTTGAAAGCCAATAAAGGTTTAGGGCAGTGTAATTACTTTAAGGTTTGATGCATTAGACTTTTCAGACTTTCAGTTCTGAACCCAGCACTTAGATCCTTGCATGGGTGTGGAGAGTACTCAAATTTGGAAGCATTGCCAGGGCTTTCTGCCAACATTTTTAAAGGGATGATGAAATGAGCAATGCTCTTGCATCCAAATAATTCCAAGCCATGGGGATGTTTGTGTCTGGATTGAGGCCTGAACTCTGTGATTGGGTTATCTCACTGTATCTTTAGATACAATAATGAAGAAGGGCATTAGCACTAATGCACTAGTGAGGTGCTGTGCAAACACAGAGAGAAGCAGTCACTGCCCCACAGAGCTTGCAGTCTGAACAGACAAGGCAGACAAAGGGCATGTCTACACAGCAGTGTTATTTCGAAATAACTACGCGAGTGTCTACACAGCAAGCCCATTATTTTGAAATAATTTCAAAATAATGGGTGACTTATTTCAAGAGTCTGTAACCCTCATTCTATGAGGAATAATGCATATTCCAAAATAGTTATTTTGGAACAGGGTGTGTGTAGACAGGGCAGCTGGAGTTATGTTGAAATAATTGGCCTCCTGCCCTTCCCACAGATGCCCTGCTGGCCCCTCTGTCCACACTCAGCAAAACTCTACAGTACCCTTTCCCCTGCAGGCCTTAAAGGTGCAGCCTCCGGTGAAAGGGCTTGTGGCACATGGCAGGCCCTGACAGCCCAGAGCCACAGAGCAGCAGCCTGCACAGCTGTCCCTGCTGACATGAGCCACCCCTGTGCTCTGTCTGAGCCCTCTACGGCTGCAGCTGAGTAGGTAGCCGGCTCCCAGGATCCTGCCCCAGCACGGGAGAGATGCTCACCTTCCTGGTCTGGTGCGGAGATCCTGGACCTCATTGAGGTCTGGGGCGAGGAGGCAAGCCTCCAGGATCTCCCCACCAGGCACAGGAATACTGATGTCTATAGGGAACAAAGATTCAACTATTTCAAATTCTGTTTGGGCAGCCTATGAAATTGATTGACCCCACACAATTAGAACAAGGCTCACAGGAGTCTGCAACAACAGCCCAGCAGCATGACTTTTTTCAATGGCTTAAGCAATTGCAGGAGTATAAGTTAACCCTGCAGCACAGGATTAATGAAGCTATTGAACAAATGGCTGCAAGAGTGGATAAACAAAAAGCAGGAAACCCTCAGCTCTGGAAAACTGGTGATTTGATCATGTACTTGAAATTGGGTAAAAGGGATCATGCCCTAGATTCCAAATGGACCGGTCCTTACTCCATCGTGGACCGATTAAGCCCATTGGTCTATCATATAGAAAAGGATGGAAAGCTTAAATGGGTTCATGTTTCACAAATAAAACTGTTTTCATAAGTTACAGAAATTCCAAGAAAGCGGAAGTAATGATGGGAGGTCCGTGGATAGCATGGGTTTCACTCAGCATCTCCATATGGATCCTGATATTGACACAGACACCCAGTTTACAACCCAGTATTCACTGAGGAATTCAGTGGTTCAATTACAGTGAAGATTAGGTGCCACGTGAAATACCAGTGGTAAATAACACCCTGTAGGGAATTTTCAATCTGCTCTCAGTACAGGTATGGGTAAATATTACCCCTGGAAATTACAGATGTATCTACTGGGTGGCAGCTGCCAGAGATGATAGGAGAGGATTGAAGCCCTCCTGTAAGCCAGGGAGACCAGATGTAAATACTGCTCCACCTTTTAAACTAAACCTGATAGAAACTAGAATGATTACAGTATGGGTTAATGAGACCCTTCCAGTTGGGAACATAACCTTTTTGATTACCAATAGCCCAGATCCAGCTCCCGTAACCTTTTCTCATTTATTTCGCAGGCAGCCCTATATTAAAGTTTACATAGCTCCTTTGATCTCAACACTTTATATCATGGTCAATTGGGATAAAAACAATTTGATTTGGACAAGGCCAGAGTGCGGTCCTTATAGTACCCGCATATTTGAAGCATGGTATCAGACCATATCATATGAATATGAACATTCTTCACACAAAATTCGCAGCATAGCTGATTCCATATTAGGAAGAATAGGTGCAGGAACTGGAATCTTAAATTCCATTGATTTAGAGGCTCTAAGAAATAAAGCAAGTGCTACTGAGAACTTGCATTACCTAGTAACTCAAGGACAGGAATCTCAAATTGCTAAACTGGTGCAAACTAGTATAGACACTTTAAATTTACAGTGGCAAACATGGCAACACATTAATTATACCTTTTGGGCAGAATATGCCACTATGAGAAACATAACAGATAAAACTGCTTTAGCCTTGTGGTACTCTGAGCAACAGATTCTTTCAATTGTAATGACAGAAAGAGAGATGGACTGGATAAGAGCCAAAGATATGACTGTATTAGCTCCATTGCTCACTCAACATAGGAGAAATCTCTTTGCATCCTATTTAGCTGGTTGGTATTAGCCACTGCATTCTAATGTCAATACCAGAAACTTAACTGGGAGCATTTCTGTACAGGTCTTAAGGATACAACCCATGCTAAAGATGGCCTATATTTGGCCTTTTTCTGCACTCCCTGTGGTACAGGGATGGCATATTTGGGTGCCTCGCCTAGCTGGCACATACATAAGCAGCCAAGGAAATATTGTGGACCACAGGGGATGTCAGGAATGGTCCACAGAGCAGTGGGTATGTACTATACTTCCCACCATAGAAGAGCCATGTTCACCACAGACTAAAGAGTTTACAACCTGTTTTTGGGATGAATTAGACAATACCATTACCAAAGTGTTCTATGATGGAGACAATTGTGTTTGTGCCATAGGACTGAAAACAGTATTTTGGCAAAATAAGTTTTGGACAGAGCCTCCTGTACAGCAATGTATGTGTAACATTTCTATTCTTCATACTCCCGAGCTATATATTATTTTCCAATGCAAAAGAAAAAGAAAAAGAAAATTGAGATAGATGCTACTACATTCTAGATTAGCATTAGGATCTCTTTAGGAATAGATTGGACCGAATTATATGGATGGGTCTATAAGAATCAGCAGATCAGCAAATTGATTAAAACTACATGACAGAAAATTCAGGCTAGAAGCATGGCCATCCTTCATCAAGGAGAAGAAATACTTAGAATAGCGGACCAGTCTTAAAAATTAAGTGTTCATCATTGGTACGATGTATTTAAAGGATGGTTGCCCAACTAGACTGCAGTCTTAAACATAGCCTTACATCCCATCACTGTTATACTAATATTGATAGTGATTATATTTATCATTATGCGTTGTATGTGTTGTTGGATCAAACGCATGTATGTTAAATTGAAGCCACAAGCCTATGTAATGTCCCACTACATTGCCATGAAACAGTTACAAAATATTTGAAGATGTGACCACTCAAGAATTGTTCTTGAAGGGTCAAAAGGGGGACAATGTAGCCTTGGAGTTTTGTAACTAAGTCAGTTAGTTATAATGAATGTATATTATCGCAAAAGGTTTGGATTAAACTTAAACCTCAGACAGGCCAGACAGCTTTGTTAACTTAGCTCCAGCTCTGTTTGATGTTAGCATATTGAAGTAAAGAGGCGGAACATTGTAATGCATAGCGATGTTAGTGTTAGATAAAGCCTTGTAATAGCGAGAAGGATGTTAGCATGTTGAAGGACCTTGTAACCTTGTTAAAGTGACTAGAAGTACCCTTTTTTGTCCCACACTGCAATTATGCTAAATGTATTGTTTGGGTGAATGAGAGAAAGAATGTTTGAGAAGAGATAAGTGTGAAGGTTACTGCATGCCCAAATGATCAGAGGAGGAACTGGGAACTCAGTCCTGCACCAAACGAGTCAGCAATTAAGCTAAATATTTTGAAGATGGAGTTCGGACTGGGGCAGATTGACAAGACCCTGAAGTTAGTGGCAAGCATACCTTGATAGGGAACGGCTAACAACTTTCGCCAGAAAGACAACCCTCCCCCCCCCCCCCCGAGGGTCATCAATATATGGACATCAAATGACTGTGAGAACAACTTCCTCCCGATAAGAAGATTGATTGTAATTGAGTGACTGATTAAGGCCTGATAAGGCAAAATGCATAGATTTGCATGGAAGGAAAATCCTATAAAAGATGGGGTGTCTTGTATGGTTCTTCAGGTTCCTGTCCTGCCAAGTGGAGCTTCAGTCCAGACTGACAAGGATCAGGTTCCTTCCTCGCACCTGACCTATCTGGCCAATAGGTCGGGCTGAGCAACAGACTGGTAACTATTCCATTAGCAGGGCATGTGTGTGTGTGTGTAAATGTATATGCTACTTTGTTATATTGTCAATAAATGCGGTGTGTTGCCTTATCCCCCTTAAAAAGATCCCGTGTGCTTCTTTTAAGCATAACAGTAGTGAGGGTCCCCCCTGGAATCTGTGCCCCTGTAGAAAAGGGCCCACTGTCTAGGCCACAAATGGCCTTGCTCCAAGCACATCATCTTCATCTGACCCGAGACCTTGTGGTGTTGGCTCAGAGATGAGGGCTAGGCTTCAGGCACAGTGTCTCCAGGGACCTTCTTTTTTGTTCTACACAGCTGGACCAGCTGCAAAAGGGGAGCAGTCGCAACCTCCTGTGCCACCCTCAGGACCCCGCATGACCCGCTGACGCTGGAGACCACAGGAGGACCTCCAGAGGGAGCATAGTGCTGCACTGCTCCATGGTCTGGCAGGACCAGATATTGGAGGAGGACCTCCAGCTGCGCCGAGAGACCTGGCAGGAGCTGCTGGAGCAGGGCTGGACCATCTGTGCTGCTCTCTAAGCAGTCACTGCCAGCATGGTGCCTCTCCCATGCCTGCTCCTGCCCCAGCTCCTCCCCCCTCTGCTTCTCCCCCTAGCTGCCTCCTGTGGTCACCGAGGGCCTTGCACATGAGCTGGTGGGACCACCAGAACCAGGCACCACTCCCAGCTTCAGCCCTAAGTCTCTCCTCCCCCCTCCTCCCTCTTCCAATTCCGTCCTTCCCCCTCCAAAGTTCTTTCCCCAGCCCCTTCCCAGTTACATTCACCCCAATTAAAACCAATGAGTTTATTTTTTAAAAACAAACAGTGTAGTTTATTGTCTCTGCAGGGGAGGAGGGAAGGGAGGGGCGTGGGAGGAAAGGCAAAGGGGCAATGCACAGCCTCTAGTGGGGAGGCCCAGGGGAGAATGTCACTGGGGTCCTTGTGTGAAACTCTCCCTCAGGGCCTCCTGAATGCGCACAGCCCCCTGATGGGCCTGCTGGATAGCAGCCACGTGTGGCTGCTCAAAGGCCCGGCCGATCTGGTCAGCCTCTGCCCCCCCACCCTGGGAGGAATGTCTCCGCCCTGATTTCACAAATATTGTGAAGGACACAACCCACCACCACCATTTGGGGGATGTTCCACTCTCTGACATCCTGGTGGCTGAGAAGGCAATGAAACATCCCCTTCAGACGCCCTCCACCACCATGTGGGCCCTGCCGAGCTTGGCATTGAAACCCTCCCTCCACAATACAGACCGGCATGTCCACATCTCCAATCCTGATGGTGCGGTCAGGGGAAAAAGTGCCGGTGTGCAACTTCTGGAGAGGCTGGAGTTGTGGAAAACACGTGTGTCATGCTCCTTCCCCGACCACCAAACGTAGGTGTCCATGAACTGCCCAGGGTGGTCGGTGATGGCCTGCAGGACCATCAAAAAGTACTCCTTGTGGCTGATGTATTCAGCTGCCTGGTGGTTGGGGGCCTGTACGGGGATGTGGGTGCCATCGATAGCCCCCTCCCCCCGCAGTTGGGGAAGCCCATGGTGGCAAAGATGATGATGATGGGGTCCATGTTACCCAGGCTCATGATCCTATGCAGCAGGACAGTGTTGATGGCCAGCCCCACCTGTAGAAGGAGACAGAGAATGGCAGGGGTACTGGGGCCCTTGCACGGTCCCTGAGCCACCCCTCCGCAAACCAGGAGTAACCCCCTACTTACTCTGTCCCCCATCAGGGCTTTGTGAAGACAGGATTGCAAAACCTCCCAGGGAGGGGGCTTCCACCAGCATCCCCCTTCCCTAGGGAACCCCATTCCAGCAGTTCTCACCCCTCCTGGGAAAATAGCCTGAGAGCACAGTACCTGCATGAGCATGGCCCCAACAGTTGACCTCCCCACGCCGAACTGGTTCCTGATGGATCAGCAGCTATCTGATGTGGTGAGCTTCCACAGGTGACAGTGACCCACTTCTGGAGTTGTATGGCAGGTCACATGTGGGTGTCTCATCGCCTAAGGGCTGCGTGAACCACTCACATAGCTCCAAGAAGGTGTCCTTCCATATGTTGAAATTCTGGAGCCACTGCTGGTTGTCCCACCACTCCATGACGATCTGGTCCCACCAGTCGGAGCTGGTGTCCAGATGCCAGAAGCGGCGGGGCACAGGGCTGGCCTTACCATGAGTGCTAGACTGTGTGTGGGGGGGGGAGTGCCACTAGGACCCCGAGTGTAGAAAATTGTGTCTGCTGCTGGTGCTTATGTGTTCTCTCTGCAGTACCATAAGAGGAGTAGAACGGGAAGAAAAAAGAATTGAGACCTTTCAAAGTCTTGGCCCAAGCGAGGGGGCATGGGGGTGTCATTTGCGCTCCCTGCTTCAGGTGCCACAATGTTGTGGGCTGGCCCTGGTGGGGCAGTATGTGTAGAAAAAGCTGCAGGAGGTGCAGCACAACCTGTAAGAGCCATCGACTACTTGGAGGCAGCTCCGGCTCCATGGTTAGAGAGCTAAGGTGTCCGCAAGGGCAACCACAGCAGGCAAAGAAAAGGCTTTGCTGTCCCTCAGTGAGGTAGGCAAAGGTGAAGAACCTGAGACACGACTATACAGGGGGGTCCCTTTAAGCACGAGCCTCAGATAGCCTCAGGCAGCAGCTCCAGGAAGAGAGTGCTGTCTTGGTGCCCTGCCTGAAGTGCTTCTAGGTGGCCTTAAATGCGATTCAGCGTCCAATGAGTATGGATGCTCTATTTCGAAACAGCTCAGCACTATTTCAATGGGCATTTGCTGTGTAGATGTGCTATTTCGAAATAAGCTATTTTGGAGTATTTCTTCCGGAATAGCTTATTCCGAAATAAGGGTGCAGTGTAGACATACCCAAAGAGTAGGAAGGAAAACAGACACGGAGAGGCAAAGTGCATACATTATATAGGTGGTAAATAGGTTAGACAGGTGTGTGTGGGGGATTAAACAAGTAGATATTAGAGAGGGCGATAAGAGAGGGAGATAGATATGAAGTATAATGGACTAAACCAAATTTCTGATTCAAATACGTCTGAGGCTTGCAGCGCTGCAGACTCACACCAGTGCCACTCAAGCCCTCCTCGTCTCTGGATACAATAGAACCGCTGTCTCCCCTGCCAGTCCCCCAGCTGGATAAGCAGGAGGAGCACAGCAAGGAGCTGACTGCAGGGCCAGATTATCCATTAGGCACAATAGGCACAGTGCCTGGGGCCTACAAAAAATTTAGGGACTAAACAAAATTTCATAATTGACTCAAAAATAAGAAAAGAAAACTGCTAAATCACACTTAATAATTTGCTATTTTTATCAAAGTACATGTGCAAATGTTGAAGATCAATTAAATGCAGGTGTATTAAATCTTGAATCAACACACAACATACAGGTATAACTTATGTAATCCTTCTACCAGGTAGCACCAGCAGCAACCAGGTCTGGATTCGATTGATATTTAGGGGTTCCTCTCCATCCATCACAGAACTGGCTCGAGCCCCCACCCCGTAACCTGGGAAATTCACACAACATGCTTGGGCACCTCTGGGAGGCAATGCTTCCCCACTCGCAAGCACAGAATCTGAGTGTGGAAAAGAAACTTAATAAAACGGGAGAGAAGTAACGTGGTGGTATTAATTTGGGAAAAAGCCACGAACAAAGTTAATAGAAAAACACCACAGAGTTCACAACCAAAACCACTAATAAATGTCCCAGCTCAGGTAGGTGGGCAGTGTCCTTCTTCTCTCAAGCTCTCAGGTCCAGCAATGTAAATGTCACCTTCACATGCCCAACCCTTCTCTGCATCCCGTTCACAGTTGCTGCCCTTAACCAGGGCAGATCAGAGATGATCTGCAGAGTTCTCTTGCCACTCTGAGGCTATGTCTACGTTACAGGGGTTTTGCGCAAAAACCCGCGGAGTGTCCACACCTCAAGCATGTTTTTGCGCAAGTAAATTTACAGTAAATCAAAAGAACAGAGGGGTTTTGCGGTGTAGGTATTCCTCTTTCTATGAGGAATAACTCCTTTTTGCTCAAGAGTTCTTGCTCCAAAAGGGTGTGTGGATGGGCAACAGGGTTTTTTGGTGCGAAAACAGCCCTATCAAAAGAAGCATAGGTGCCCTGGTGGCCATGCTGTTAATGGCAATCAGAGCTTTCTTGCGAGAGAGCATCCATGTTCTTTTGCAGTGTGGACACACTTTTGTGCAAGAAGTTTTTGTGGAAGATCTCTTCCACAAAAAGCTTCTTGCACAAGAAGCCTCAAGTGTAGATGTAGCCTGAGTGTGGCAGGGGAGGTAGGAGGCATCTCACCTGCTCTACTGGTCACTCGCCATCCATCTGCTCACTACTCTCTGGTGCTGCTCTGCTGGCCATTCATCACCCCATAGTGTAGACATAGCCCCAATGTCAAGCACTGCTTTGCACTCTCCCTCTTCAATCCTCACTGTGACCTCTTCTTGGGGGCCTATCAGTCCTGAGGGAATCCCAGCTGGTCAGTCTTTTCTGGAGGATCCTTCAAATCCTGCGTGCCTGGGTAGCCCCATCCCCAGACTCTCTGGCAGTGCCCTGACTTCTCCAAATTGGTCCTCAGCTTTTCATAACCTAAGCAGGGATTTTCCTCATTACAGCAACTGGCAGCACTGTGCCCATCTTGACCACACTGGTAGCAGAACTGTCCTCTCCCCCTTCACCTGGGTGGGATGGTGGCTCTAAATGCTGACTTCTCCATCACCTCAGCATGACAATCCTTATCCCTGAAAATCCCAGCTTGGATAATGATGCTTTGCAAGTCAGCCCCTCCCCTCTCCTCTGCCCTCCCCTCCCCTCTTTTTCTCTCCCCTCCGCTCAGCAGTGCACACTTCTCTGCAAGATGCCTCCAATGCGGAGCCTCGGGGTTGTCTCCTCTCCCCGCTCCTCTGCAGGAAGCCGGCGCTGGTGTGCTAATCTTGCGGGGGCAGGGATGAGGGTGCCAGGCTAGAGCTTCAGGCACGCAGCGGCCCCAGTGTGCCTGGCCCAATCAGCCAGAGGCTGGGTTCTGGAGTGTTGGGGTCCCCATTGCAGTGAGGAGGTGCTGCTGCTGTCCCCTGGTCCTCCTTCAGGGGAGCCAGGGGGCCAGCAGATAGCCCAAGACGCCCCCTGAAGGGAGGAGGAGAACTCTGAGCCATGGCCGCCTCTTCCCCTTCTGGGGAATCTGTTGCGGCTGGGGGGGGGGGGCAGGACAATGTGCAGTGACATGATGATGTCACTCTGTTGCTCTGCAGGAAAAACTTTCTTTAATATATAGAGATATCCTGTGTTACTAATTTTTACATGGTAAATTGTTAAAACTGGAAGGACTTTGCCAGGGAACCTATTGATTCAATTGGCCTTTCAATTAGAGCTGGATTCCAGACAAGTGATTTCCACTAAATTTTATAATTTGTCTGGGGAGGGGCATTGAGGCCAGATCTTTATATGGTATAGTTCTGTCTCTTATGAGTCAATGGGCGTACTAGGTGTGATGCTAGGTGTGTTGTAGGATGAAGACTGTATTTGCAAGCTCTTTAAAAAATGGATTTGTCTACAAACTCTGAAAACGTGTTAAAGTCTGCTCTGGAGCTTCTACTCTTTGAGTTGGTGACACACAATGTGAAAGTTTCAAACAAGGATAACTTTTATCTGTGTGTACAGGTCTCTGTTTCATTTGCATAGTGATCCTAAACATTCATTTAAAATACCCATCACCAACCACCTGATGTTTTACTTCCCTTCCTATTTTCATATTTATGGCTTTATTTGCTTCTGTGTTGTTTTATTTCTTATTTTTACTGTTCTGTGTTTGTGCACTATTAATCAAATTAAGAGTTGACATCCCAGAGAAACTGTATAAGCCCGAGTGTATTCCTTTTTGTCACCTTTCTAGTGTAAGTAAATATTGTATTAATATTTGCAAGGAGAGTATGACTGTTTCCAGTTGACTCATAGATTGCTTTAACATCTTAAAGCAGAGCTATGTGTGGATAATACACATTTTGGTCTGTTTACTAGCTTGAGTTGTTTTAAAGGACGATAAAATACATCTAGTGCCAGAGTATTTTCTTTTTATTTGATATTAAATAAAAATCATAGGCATTGCTCCTTGTTAATTATCCCTTCAAGTAACATTTTTGTTTTCCATACCTATGAGCTGTTTAAAATATATATTTATGTCTAGGTTTTTTGGTTTGTACTGGTGGTGTACATAAGAAACTTCAGCCCACCCAAGGGTAGAAAACATTAGAGGGAACACTGCTTATTACTGCAGTGTTTGAATTTCACAGTTGTGTTTCAGAAACCCTAGGCTGCTACTAAACACTGTTTCTGGCAGAAATGTATGGCCAGCATCAGCCAATGTACTGTCATTTTGTAAATGAGGTTGAACGATCTTGAGACACAGTGTTGCCAAGTTATCAGCTGTGCAGCACAATGCATTGCTCTGTGGATTTTACAGTCCTAGCGACAGCAACATCACCTTACTTTTCTCCTTATCAGCCGATTAACTATCAGGTGAATCCTAATTATAATTGTAGTATACAACAAAATGGCTGTTATTTTAGAATGAAGTACTATGAATTTCTCACACGGTGCACCACTTTCAAGAGGGAAAATTTAAGTCGGTGATATTAGGTGTATAGGGGATGGGGCATTTCTCCCTTACATATTTCTATATAGTCTAATTTAAGGGCCTACAATTATGAGAGTGCATAGGGCCTATGAAGAGCTTAATTGGGCCCTGGCTGACTGGACAGCTTAGTTCAACACATTCCTGAAGCTGCTCCCTCCAATTGCTTTGCAGAAAAGAAGGGCCTACAATGGCTTCCCTGCCTTTGTCTAAAAAGGTAAATTTCCTGCCTCTGGCTCTGCTCCTCTTCCTCCTCAGCAGGGTGCAAAGGTTCACTGGGACACAGGCAGTGCATGCTTGTTGGCTCAGTGCGCAGGGAGCTTCTCTTTGCTTACAGGGAAACAAGTAGGATCTCAATCCCTCTGCCATGCTGCTGCCTGGCTATCCACACTAGCCTTGTGTTAGTATTGCCCTGTTGGCAGTCTGGCTGTTAAATAGCCAGTGAAATTAAAGTTAAACAGCACATAGCAACTGACAGGATAGCACCGTGGTTAAAGTACTAGACCAGGATTTCCTGATTTCTATCCCTGGCACTGAGCACCTGCTTTAACCTGGGCAAGGCACCTAGGGCTTGATTTTTTAAAAAAGGTACCAATTACCAACAAAACCCCATTGAATTTTTGTATCTGTGAAAAGAAGGGCTCAGTTTTCAGCCTGGCCTTCACCAAACATCCATTTTTGCAGATGCAAATAGCAATGGATTAAAACGTAGGCCACTTCCCATTAAAAATATAATTGTTTTCTCCCCCAAAGTTCTCCACTTTCCCTTGTTCCCCCCATGCACAACCTGGGAGATCGAGGTGATACAATTCTGCATGTCCCTTCCCAGGAAAGCTGGTGGCAGCCATGAACTAATGCAGTGGTCTCCAAACTTTTTAAACGCAAGATCACTTTTTGAATTTAAGTGCAATCCAAGATCTACGTCACACCAAAATACCCTTGCCCCGCCTCCTTTGTTCTCCTTTTCTGAGTCCCTGCCCCCTGCTCACTCCCTCCTCCCTCATTTTCACGAGTCTGGGGCAGAAGGTTGGGGTGCAGGCTCTGGACTTGGGTTAAGGGATTTGGAGAGTAAGAGGGGCTCTGAGCTGAGCTTGGGGCAGGCAGTTGGGATGCTGGAGAGGGTTCTAGGCGGTGTTTGGATGCAGGAGTGCTCGAGGCTAGGGCTGGGGTTTGGGGTGGAGGAGGAGGGTCATGACTGGGGTAGGGTTACAGGATGTGGGCTCTAGCTGGGCCCTGCTTACCTCAGGTGGCTCCTGGTTGGTGCTATGTGGGGCTAAGGCTCACCCCTACCCTGGCCTTGCACCACTCCCCAAAACAGCCAGCAAACTCCATCCCAAGCCCTGTTGTGCCCCTTCTCTGCTCTGTGGAGATAGGATACAGAATGGGAGAGGGGGCACCTTGACATCAGCATCCTCCTCTGCCTCCCCTGCCCACCAAGCAGGAGGCTCCTAAGGGGACAGCTCCAAGGCAAAGGACAGGAGATGAGCAGCAGTGGGGGGAGGGGCAGCTGAAGTGCCAGCACTTGATAGTCTCTTGGCCAAACTAGTCAGGATCACCTGTCAGAGGCTCCAAGATCCTGATCTACTGGTTGGTGACCACTGAGCTAGTGGAACGATGATACATTGCACTTTCTCTTCCAATAAGGCTCCCAAAGAGCTTGGCAAACAGTATCAAAGTGTGGCAGGGGAGTCGGATCGCCATGAAACAGACCAAGAAAGAGGGGCACAGAGAGGGGTGGTTCCTTCTCCCAAGTTCACCAAGGGAGTCAGTGACAAAGCCAGTAATCCAGGCTAGTTAAACCTTACCTAAATGTGCGAGGCAGACCAACCTAGCCACATAGACCCAGCTCTCCAAAAGGCATTGAGACACCTCACTCCCATTTGATTTCAATGCCTTTGGGGAACTAGCTCACAAAGCCCATGGATATCCTAATGCTCCTCCTTTCAGAACAAGCCTGCCCTAGGCCGCACCCTGCTGCCATCCATATGAACAGCTCATTTTTGTCACATTCCTACATTTCCTTTGATAAATGTTCTGTGGTTAGATTCTTTAATCCATCTGGTGCTCAACCTTATTGAACCCGACTCTGAAACGCCAGTTTACATCTGGGTAAACTGAGGCACAGAAAAGTTGCATGATTTGCCCGAAATCCTGTAGTAAATCAGGGACAGGCTTGATTCCCTTCCCCCTCTCCCTAGGTACACGCCCTTCCATAGGATAACTAGGAACGCAGCTATCAACAGAAGCAGGATTATTCTTTTCCTTAGCGACCTATTGTTTTTGTTATTATATCACAAGAAGGGGAGATTGGCATCAGTCCCATTTGGCCTAATGAAGCTGCTTCTCCAGTGGCTGGTAGGGGAGCTCAGGTCCTCCTGCTCCTCTGGATTCCACCAGGGCCGTCCCTAGGGAGGGCCTGGCACAACCCCCACAGCACCAGGCACTTCGCACACACTGCCTTTTCCTGCTCCCATTGCATCCCTTCCCCTGAGCTCTGTAACTGGGGATTGTCTGGAGGCCTGGCATAGGATGGCAGCAGGGGTTGGGCCCCCCTGCACTCACTGCGGTGACGGGAGCCAGAGGAACCCAGCAGCCTGTTCCACTCTGCTCCACCACCCATCTCCAAGCCCACTGTGTTCCGCTTCACTGCAGCGGCAGGAAATGGAGTGTCCTGGCCCTAGACTCATAGAATCCTAGGGCCAGAAGAGACCTCAGAAGTCACTGAGTCCAGCCCCCTGCCCAAAGCAGGACCAACCCCAACTCAATCATCCAGCCAGGACTTTGTCAAGCCGGGACTTCAAAACCTATAGGGATTCTTCCGTCCCAAGTGCAGGACTCTAGCCTGCTCCCCTCTGTTCCCCCAAGCCCTGCATCATTCAGGGGAGTGGAGCAGGCTGGGTCTGGGTCGCTCAGCTTGCCGCCACCATGGTGAAGTGTAGTGCAGTGAGCTGGGAGATAGGCAGTGGAGTGGAGCAGGCTTCTGGGTCTCCCCAGCTCTTACCTCTGTGGCGAGTGCAGGGGGAGGGGACCCCCTAGGTAATCTCCCAAGCCACCCTGGGCCTCCCGGGTCCCATCCATAGGACTGTTGAGGAGGCTTTCCCTAAGGATGGGATGACTCTGCTTCCCTGGACCCTGCAGTGAACAAGATCTGTCTCTCCACCTGCCCCTGCTGCCTCTCTGGGCTGCTTCCCAGGCCTTCTCCTTACCACCTTTTGCGATTCACCCTGTTCTCAGGGGCTTTCCAATGAAGCTCAAACCCAAACCACAAACATTTAAAACCAACTTCTGCCTTCCTCAGACTTCAGCCTTTCATTCTGCGGTTAAATATCCCCCAGGAGGCTCTTTTGTCAGGGTTTCCCACCGCAGTCTGCTCCAACACAATGGCTGCTCTGTGTTTCCCCAGGCCACCTCCCAGAGTTCCCTATTCAGGAGAAGATCCCAGGGCCAAGTCCTTCTTAACCCAACCCCACAAAACTCCTGCCAGGACCACTGTCTAAGTCGTGATTCCCATCTTAAACTAACCACTGAGCTGGACTTCCCGATCCCCCAAATCAAGTACAACCACTATGTTAACTGTCCTCTCAGACCAACATTAATGCTTTCAAAACCGGTGTGGGGAGCCCACCCCCTCACACAGAGCATATCCAGCGTGGCTTGCCAACAACTGTTCAGTGTGGCCTATCAAAGGAATATTCATCCCACAAGGGTGATGAAAGCTTTTATACTCCTTTATAGCTGGTTTGCCCTTTAAAACCAGCAATAGCTTATTCCTTTTCCTCTCACAAATCTAATCACCAGAAAGAAAAGCCTCTATGTTTTATTAAAGCTGGAGCACAAATGCTATGATTTCTCAATCAACAGGCACCCAACTATACTGCCACATTCATTCTTTGCGCTGTAATTTGCATTTATCTCCATAATGGAGGGGATACATGTTGGTATAAAATACACTATTTACTGATTCTACCCTTCCTGGCATCTGCAGCAGATGCCTGCAAGTGCCAGTGTATCCATTATTCATCTCACAGTATCTTTGATGTGACTCTTCCCCCCCGGTGTCTCATTAATAAAAGGTTCATTGTGGAATGGGTTGCTCAGAAGACTGGTAATGGGATATGGAGCCCCTCAACATTAGGCAACCGATCTGCATTCGGAGTGGGTTGGGAGTTACTAATTTTTTTTGGTGACATGTGAGAAGTGAGTTTTAGGGAGGGCTCAACCCAGCTGCCACTGGGCTGATGTCCAAAAACCCCACCACAGCGATGGCATGGGCTGGTGGAAGGTGAATCCGGAGATTCATTTCAATTCCCAGCTCTCTGTGCTGCTGATTCCCCTTCCACCCTTTGCCTATCTAGATTATAAACCCCTCATGGCAGGGTTATCCCCCCACTCTGGGTTTGTTCAGTGCCTCATGCAATGGGAGGGAGGATATTGAGGTCCAACTCTAATATAAATAAGTCATCATACTAATTGCAATCCCTTTGTTAGAAGTTTTGGCAAGGATCAAGAGCTGCATGGAACACGAGGACAAACTAGAGACTGGCCACAGTGGGAGATGGGATGACAGACAAGTGCTCTGAGGTGATTGATACAGGGAATCCTCTGGTGGGTTTTGCTCATGGATACAGTGATCACCAGATCTGGGGTCAGGAAGGAAATTCACCCTAGATCTACTGGTAGGGATTTGGGTGGTGTTTTAACCTTTCTCTGCCGTGTGGGGTATGATTTGCCATGAGCGTATCCTCCCTAATCTGTTCCCTGCCATTGCAGGGTGCCTCAGGCACTGGTGGCATTTTGGTCTCCCCTGTTCCCTGCTTGGTGCACACTCCAGAGGACTGAAATGCTTTACTGGGCTCAGTATAGAGGGAACTGGGTTTAACTGAATGGCTTGTGATGCACATGAGGGCAGACTAGATGATCTCATGGTCCCTTGTGTACTTGGATTTTATGACCCTCCCCCCAACCTACCAGAGGTGGCACATAGGGGAAACATGGTGCAAGGAGAGAAGCTTGTGCTACTGCTGCCCTTTACTGTAGGCAAATGGGAAATGTCAGACTCCAGGGATGTTAAAAGGGTGTTTTTCACCAGCACTAAAATTCAGTTAAAAAGAAAAAAAGCCCTACATTACAGAGAGGTTCATTTTTTTCTCTGAAAGTCATGAAAAATCCATTCAGTGAGAATGTGAATTTCTACTCCTGACCCAGAGAGAGCACTCTTACCAAGCGGTGTGCTCTAATGAAGTGTGTGCTGTTTAACTGCACAGGGACTGTGCAAGGAGTCTGCATATTTTACTAGTGATCCTTCCCCATTGGGAAGGAGAAAAGAGGAGGATGCAGGCTGGAGCTGCTTTGGACACAATGAGATGATCAGCCTCACATTTGATTCAGAAAGCCTCTTCTTGCAAATCATGCTGTTATTAGTTGGAGAATACTTCATGCTGGATAAAAGTCTTTTTCCTGCATAGAAAGAGCCTTGTTAATTAATTCAACACTCGTCAGAGCAGGCAGCTCTGGCATGACTTGACCTGGATGATGTTTAATAGTAGATAAGATCCATTATTATATATCTACAGGTAGGAAGCAAGAGAGAGAAAACAGGAGAGTAACACTGTTCAGTTATGACTAGAGGTAATTTATCACTGGACTTGAAGCAGGGAAGTTTCAGGCAGTGAGTTCCAGGACCCAGGAGATCTGGATTTTATTCTTATCTCTGCCGCAGGCATCCCAGATGATGTGACTTGTGGTGTCATGCTAATATAATTCCCATTAACATGGGACTTGGGGAATAGGTGGATGCTTTAATTATTTGTAATACAATAGCACTTAGAGACACCAGCCAGGAAATGTACAAATGTATACACAAGCAGTCCTTGCTCTGAAAATCTACAGTCTAAAACAAACTAGAGAGGTTGAGTGTTTGGCCCAAAATCACAGGAACTGAAACCAGATTTTGCAAGACTCACTACAGTGCTTAAACCACAAGCTCATCCTTCCTCTCTGTTATCTAGGACAAATAACGTCATTGCATTCTGCCTCAGTTTTCCCATCTATAAAATGGGGATAATACCCCCCCCCGAATAATCAAGGACACAGGGTAAGTAAATTCCTTCACTTATGGATGTAGTAAGTTGAGGGTCGGTAACATGGAGTGCTCAGAGTCCACAATAATAGGGATCTGCATTGATAAGTAGAATGTTTTCTATGTAGTGTGCTGCATATTATACATTCAGTAACATCTGGTTTTGTATTCAACTCTTCATCTCTAATTCCTCCATCACTGATTTGTCAGCTGCCAATTGATTCTTATAGTTAGGCCTGTGATGGCATTTTACCTAAAACATCACTTTTTTTTTTGGTAGGGAATGGTGCAGAACTTAATAATAATCTTTTCTACTGTGAGCTTTTACAATATTTATTTGTGAAGGGAACACATTAGCTGTGAGGTGTATCATTAGGCAGCTACATTATCTGCACTGAAGCAAAGTTGCTTTTAATTCTTAATATCGCCATTGTCTGACACATTTCTCAGCCTTTGTGAATTTTCTATTCATCCGTATTTTTTTGCTGGGCTTCTGCTAATAGAAATCACTTTGTTGTTAAACTTAATTTCACTCTTGACTGGGTTGAAATATGCTTATTTCTTGCCTACCCTTCTCTAAAGTAATAATAATAATAATAATAAAAATCTAAAATGATTTCCACTCACTCCATATGAAAAGTGCATAAAGGAAAATGTTCAGTCAATCAGATTTAAATGTCTGAGGGTCTTAAAAGTTTTTAAATTTTTTGTGTATAGTCTACTTGTTTGATCTCAGACCACAGCTTGGAGTTTTTACTTTGTTCCTTTATCAATTTCACTAGGTTAGAATGTATATTATTTACTGTGGTAATTTTAGAAAATATTTTTTTGGGGAGGATTCAGATGGGGTTTTTCTAATTTTCGTCACCTGCAAGAGCATTTAGTGAGCTACATTTTATAGGCCAGGTGAGACTTGTACTTAGTTCGCTATTTGAGGTTCACTTTGCTAGTGCTCCGCCCATCATAATAGCTATAGGGCTCTGCGCTGAGCTCCTTTCACTGGTGTAAACACATGTCATGGAGTTACTCCAGATTCACACTAGTTTGTCAGAGAGCAGAACTGGTCTGGTGAACTAGATTTTGAAAAAAAAGCTTTGCTCCCATTTAGGCACCTAAAAGTATGGAAAGATTTTTCAGCAGCATGATGGAGGGTGAGCTCCTTTGCAAATCTGGCCCCACATCTCCCAAGAATGGATGTGTCATTGCTATCGGGACCAGTGCACACAATGGACGAAAGCCTGATCTCATTCACACTGGTGCGACCCCCATTAGCTCTCTGGGTGTAAATGGAAGCAGGATTTGGCCTGTGATGACCATTAGAAGAGCAGATGTGGTAGCACGCTGATATACAGGAGTGTGCTAAGAACAGGTCCAGCGGTGAGGAAGATTGTTTCTCTCTCTGAGGTAGTGTCCTATCCCATAGCACACCCCTTCATGGCAGGGGGTGGCCCTGCAGGCAGGCTTCTCTCAGTTTCCTCTTGCTTTTCCCATAGAACTTGTTCACAGTCCAAAGGATGTGAAGTAATATTCCTCTCCCTGGGTGTGGGTGTTGGGGGAGAGGGGAGTCAGTGATTTAGGTCCTTATACAAACCTAGTCTCTTTTGTCCCTTGGGTCCAAATCCTTCCACCCGGTTACAGCCCTCCTTCCTATGATGGTGCAATGGATTTTTATCCTGATCAGGAGGCAGTACCTGGACTCTATTCCCAGCTTCTCTGCTGCGCAATTAGAAACCTATTAATTAAAAGAGCCATCTCATGCAATAGGGTTGGCTGGACCCAAGCCCTACTATATCTTAAAGGGCCAGACTCTCTCTCCCTCTTTCACTCTCAGTAGTATCTGAGTGCTTAGTTCCCATGAGAAATGTTGCCTCCCCACAATGAAATTGGAAGCTGTGGTGTAAATGGCATATCATAGAAACCTAGGGCTGGAAAAACCTCAGGAGGTCATCGAGTCCAACCCCCTGCCCAAAGCAGCACCAACCCCAGCTGAATCATCCCAGCCAGGACTTTGTCAAGCTGGGACTTAAAAACCTCTAGGGATGGAGATTGCACCCCCTCCCTAGGTAACCCATTCCAGTGCTTCACCACCCTCCTAGGGAAATAGTTTTTCCTACTATCCAACCTAGACCTCCCCAGCTGTAACTTGAGACCATTGCTCCTTGTTCTGTCATTTGTCACCACTCAGAATAGACTCTCTCCGTCCCCTTTGGAACTTCCTTTCAGGGATTGCTATCAAATCCCCCCTCACTCTTCTCTCTGCAGACTAAATAAGTCCAAATCCCTCAGCCTCTCCTCATACGTCACGTGCTCCAGCCCCCTAATGATTTTTGTTGCCCTCTACTGGATTTTCTCCAACGCGTCCACATCCTTTCTGTAATTGCCCAGAATTGGACACAGTACTCCAGATGTGGCCACATCATGCCAAATAAAGGGGAATAATCACTTCCCTTGATCTGCTGGCAATGCTCCTACTAATGCACCCCAATATGGCCTTAGCCTTCTTGGCTACAAGGGCATGCTGTTGACATAGCCCATGAACTATCATTAGTGAGCATGAACTGCCATCCTGCTATCCAGTCCTGAAACTGCAGAGCTCTGCCAGTGTGTCTCAGTCTTGATTTGCACCATGTTTCATCTGCTTCTTCTCCACCAGTTGCTACTTGCACCTGCCATTGAGTTCTAGAAACACATAAAGATATTGCTATGTGCATAACCAGGCAGGCACTGTTGTCTAATTATCAGATCAGGGGACTGGGAGCTAATGCATGTGGGCTCTATTCCCAAATGACTCTCTGGGTAACCTGGAGAAAGTCACTTATGCTTACTAATTCGGAGGTTTCTCAGCATTTGGGTGCACAGCTTTAGGCTCTTGGGCCTGATTTACAGAGTGCTGAGTGCCCACAGCTCAAAATGTAATCAACTGGAGTGGTGGGTGCCCCTTTGGTCTCAGAGTGGGCACCCAATAATGGAGGTAAACAAAATTCAAGAGTGCTTTTGAAAACACTTTTGTTTCACTGCGCCTCATTTTGCCCCATGTGCAATGGGCTAAGGATACTTCCCTGCCTTCCTGGAGTGGGGGCAGGGGAATTGTGACACTGAGCCTTACAGCTCTTTGCATTTTATAGCTCCTTTCATCTGAGGCTTTCACAATGT
Source organism: Pelochelys cantorii (assembly GCA_032595735.1). NCBI lineage: Eukaryota > Metazoa > Chordata > Testudines > Trionychidae > Pelochelys > Pelochelys cantorii. Next base: position 21,467,020 of record CM064344.1, read on the forward strand.
TATTACTGATGATCGTTTCATATGTCAGCTGGCCCCCCTGTAACCTTCCTCTCTTCCCCCACCAGAATTAGCAGCAGCAACTTCAGAGGCCTTCCCTGTTATCTGAGTGAGTTTCTGATAAGGGAAATGAGGTGCCGGGGTTCACACAGCAAAGGCTATGCACATGAACGCCCTGCTTGTGTGTAATGAACAAGGATTAATAAGCAGCCTAGAAATGCGACCTGCTGAGCCTTGGGCTGCAGGCGGAGAGCTTGTGTCACCCCACCAGTCTATCTGCTCTAGCTTCATAAAACTCCCAGCTCCCCTTCTTGGAGGGGAGAGGCTGTGGCGGGGGGGGAGGGAGAAATTAAATCTGAAGCGTATCATTATATTGCTGCTTCTTTTCCCATAGCTGCCTGCCTGTGGAACAAAAACCCAGGCTGGTATGAAGCAGTGATACATGGCTTTGTTAGCCAAATAAAAATGGAGGGAGCAGAACTGAGTAATAAGACATGAAATGAAGATGTATCATTCCTTTGAATTGTGATGCGTAGGGCTATTCTCCCTGCCTCCGCTTTGAATATGGCCATCAGTGTATGCGAGGCAAAGGAAATGACTTTGCATGATATACAGCGGTTTATTCTCTAGCAGGCCTGCAATCTAGGGCATGGAACATAGGCTCTTGCTTTGTCAGGATCGCGCCAGTTTGCTCTGTGCTATTCCCATCCCACTGAAGGTGCGGGAGGCGGGAGGGGATGTGCCTATTGCTTGCTTCTGGACTCCTTGGCTGCGTCTAGACTGGCATGATTTTCCGCAAATGCTTTTAACGGAAAAGTTTTTCCGTTAAAAGCATTTGCGGAAAAGAGCATCTAGATTGGCACGGTTGCTTTTGCGCAAAAGTGCTTTTGCGCAAAAGCATCCATGGCCAATCTAGACACGATTTTGTGCAAAAAAGCCCCGATCACCATTTTCGCCATCGGGGCTTTTTTGCACAAAACAGTCCTCCCCTGTCTACACTGGCCCTCTTGCGCAAAAGCATTTGCTCAAGAGGGCTTTTTCCCGAGCGGGAGAGTCATAGTATTTGCGCAAGAACACTGATGATCATACATTAGATCGTCAGTGTTCTTGCGCAAATTCAAGCGGCCAGTCTAGACAGCTGGCAAGTTTTTGCACAAAAGCAGCTGCTTTTGCGCAAAAACTTACCAGTGTAGACGCAGCCCTTGTGTCTTATCTAGATGTGGGTGGGTGTGCAGTGTTTGGCAGCCAGCCAGGCGGCAGCACACATTGGTGGACATGACAATTAACCAGGACTATCAAACTGTACTTGAGGGGCCTGCTAGAAGTGGGGGCATCACTGGGCTGAATGGAGGTGCAGTTACTGTGCCAGCCCAGCACTGCAGTGCTGGAGGTCAGGACTGAGGTGTGCTGGCAGAGCTGGGTGAGGTGCTCTTGCACAGTGATTCTCTGCAAGTTGGTCTCTGTGGCTAGTTTCTCAGCCTCCTCAATCCTAGAACTTGCTCCACAATGTCTCAACCCTCCTGTGATGGACTGAAAGGCCCCAGGGTCTTTTCATGGCCGGGCTTGTTGCTCAGGGTGAGGCCCAGCATCACCAGATACTTGCATAACTGGACATAAGAACAGCAATAGTGGGTCAGACCAGTGATCCATCTAAGTGCACTATATCCACTGGCTCCCCCTGCTTAACATGTTTGTTGAGCCCCTCAAAGGATTCTAATAGATTGGGGAGCCATGATTTCCCTTTGCCAAAGCTGTGCTGACTTTTCCTCAATAGGCTGGTGTTCTGAATCACCGAGTCCAGCTGGGCCTGATCTCGTTATCAGCCAGGGCTTGCAGGTTGCCTTGTGGCCAGCTGGCAGTAGGCTCCTAGCAAGGCTCCTTCTGAGACCAGCCAGTGACAGAGTAGTTTGGAGTTGGCCAATGTTGAAAAAGAAAACAGCATGCAAAACAGCATGCAAATGAGCTCCAGGGTGTGTGCAGGGCTGTCTGAATGAGGAAGTAGCCTCTGGCACATGCAAAGAGGCAGACCAAAAAGCCACTGAACAGTGACCAGTGCTATGTGGATGGGAGCCTGTTTGCACTGCTGAAGCTGCCTGTGCTGGCAGAGCACTGAGGAGATTGCTGTGTGTCTGATCTCATCATGGTGGCATAGACAAGCAGGAAGGAGGTGGCTGTCTGCATGCACAGGGTGCATCCAACATGTGCTTTGGCAGCCAATGGGTGGACTGCACCCTGGATTTCTGTAGCACACAGGTGCTGCATCCTGCATGCCTTATGCATGCAAGAGGGCCTACTGAGTTCCCTGGGGCTGCTTGAGTCAGTGGAGCAGGGCTAGGCCCAAGGCAAGGCCCTCTCAGATTGCTCTTGCCACATTCCCCATTCTTGTCACAAACCCTGGGCATTTTCCAGCCCCACCTTTCCTTCAGGAGCATTTTCTCCCTCTCTTTGTCCGAGCACTTGAAACAGACGTTCTGCCTTTGTCACTATCACAGATCCCCCTTCTATGCCACAAGACAATGGAGCCCGAGGATTCACCCTCTCCACAGAGCGCCAGCCCCTCATGCAGCTGGTTCTTTCTAACACAAGTCCCCCTTAAACTGACTGGCTGCGTCTAGACTCGCATGATTTTCCGCAAATGCTTTTAACGGAAAAGTTTTTCCGTTAAAAGCATTTGCGGAAAAGAGTGTCTAGATTGGCACGGACGCTTTTGCGCAAAAGCACTTTTTGCGGAAAAGCGTCCGGGCCACTCTAGACGCGGTTTTGCTCAAGAAAGCCCCGATCGCCATTTTCGCCATTGGGGCTTTTTTGCGCAAAACAGTCCTCCCCTGTCTACACTGGCCCTCTTGTGCAAATACCTTTGCTCAAGAGGGCTTTTTCCTGAACAGGAGCATCATAGTATTTGCGCAAGAACACTGACGATCATACATTAGATCGTCAGTGTTCTTGCGCAAATTCAAGCGGCCAGTCGAGACAGCTGGCAAGTTTTTCTGCAAAAGCAGCTGCTTTTGCGGAAAAACTTGCCAGTCTAGACATAGCCACTGCATTCATATAAAATTCTTTGTGCTTTCGCAGGGAATGCAAACATTTCCCCTTGCCTAGACATTGGCAGAGCCATGCTCCTGCAGCCCTTGTTCATTCTAAGCTTGACACCATAAAAATACCGAGACCACAGGCAATTGCTGGCACCAGGGGTTGGAGCAGCTGGGCTGGCTGCCTTTGTTTAGCTGGGCAGTGTGGAGAAAGCCTTGGTGGCAGTGTTGAAATCTGGCAGCTTGTCAGCAGCAAACGGGGCATCAACCAGGGTTTTCTAAAGTAATAAGCTCCCTTGTCATTCCCCAGGCAAGAACTGGACCATGAAGCACATTTTCAGAGATTGTTTCAAATGAATTGCAATGCTCTACTGCCAAAGCCTCTGACATGCTGTTTTGTTTAGTCAGAGCCCATCTAGCCAACCTCTGTTTGCTTATTTCACTGCTTTAGGATCAGCAGGCATTGCAGTTTCCAATGCTAGCTAGCTTTGTGCCTGAATCCAAACCTCTGATTTCCAAATCCCGCAACTTCACAGCACTCAGACACCAAAGCCAGAGCAGAATTGAGCAAATGACCCCACATTCTGGATTCCAGAGAGAGCCAAAAACCTGATCTGGATCCTTCCCTGATCTATGGGACAGTCACAACCTGGAGCTGTGTCGCAATGTTAAGCCCAGCCAGGTCATAGCATGGTACAGGCTCCACTGCTCCAGGTGGGAGCTCTAAGTCTGACTGCCTCCTTTTCTCTGTCTTTCTCGCTGTGTCCATCTTTTTTACATTGTTAAATACAGGGTTGCAAACAAAAGCAATTGGGGGTTTTGGATTAGTGTGTGCATGTGTGGGGGTCTGTTTGTGGGGATAAGCAGCCCCCACTGAGACATCAGTTTCTCATCTGTTTCTCTGACAAAATCCTGAATCTCTTGGGAAACAGAAACATCTGCACCTTTCTCCTCTGTCAGATGCACTCACCAAAATACCTACCAATGAAAAGTCCTGAGGTCTGCTTAGTAGATGAGTGTACGCTACCTCCGACATTTCATCTGGAAGCTCTTTCCATTTAGATTGCATTTGTATGCAGCCAACCTTTCCTAATGTGGGTTTCTCCCTCACCATGCCAATGAAAAATGCCCTGGATTATAGTTCACTCTTTATTTGTGAAAACCTTAAAAAACAACTAATAGTCTTGCAGCACCTTAGAGACTAATAAAACATGCAGATAGTATCATGAGCTTTAGTGGGCACAACCCACTTCTTCAGATGAATGGAGTTATTAAAGGTCCAATTTCTAAATTAATAAGGGATGGGGGAGGGGAAGAGAAAAGGAAAAATAAGGAAAAAAGGGGAAAGAAATAGCCAATTAGCTTGTCCATGCTACATGAAGCTGATAGAAAAGGTTCAAATTGTTCTTAAGTACCCATTGTTTGGTTTTTTTATGTCATTAGGATGTGGCATGTAGCAGGCCATCCAGCCAATGTCTCTATTCATACCTTTGTGATAGGAATCAAACCTCTAAATGAAGTTAAATTCTAAGGCTTCCCTGTGTCATTGGCTTGTGGAATTCATTTACAGGTGTGAATTCCTATCACAAAGGTATGACTAAAGACATTGGCTGGATGGCCCACTATATTCCACATGCTAATGACATAAAAACCAAACAATGGGCACTTTAAAACAATTTGCACCTTCCCTATGGGCTTCATGTAGCATGGACACTCTAATTGACTATTTCTTTCCCCTTTTTTCCTTATTTGTCCTTCTCTCTTTCCCCATCCCCTATTTATTTAGAAACCATTCATCTGAAGAAGTGGGTTGTGCCCACAAAAGCTCATGATACCAACATGTTTTGTTAGTCTCTAAGGTGCTGCTAGGCTATTTGTTGTTTTTAAAATGTTTCCAGTTACAGACTACCTCGGCAACTCCTCTGAGTCTTTATTTGTGGTTTATTAGTTGTTTCTGTTGCTGTGATGCTCGACCTACTGGAAATAAATGACTGATTTCAGTGGCAGAAATATGTATGCCAAGAGAACTTTGCCATTGCTTAGGATGTCACCAATAATTTGTTTCCTATTCATGGCAGCAGAGTCCCTTTCTCTTTGTCCAAGAGTTGAAGGCAAAACAGATGTCTCAGGAGGGGACTCAGAGATAAAGACCCCTCTTGGGTCTAGCAGGGCCTAGCTTGGCCTTGCCTGGATTTGAGAGGAGTCCTCCATTCAGCAGTAGCCCCGAATGCAAAGTTTGGGTAGAGCTATGAGTGGTTCTGCTCACGAGTTAGAGGCATCCTCCTGTCTCTTGGATGCCAGCTACCCGTAGGAAGTGATGCAAGCCCTGAGGTGAAGTGGGGTCAGTTGCTTTGGGCAGAAGGGGATGGAGATGAAGAAATGCCCAAGGCACGGTGGTAGGGTGCAGTGTGATGGTGGTGCAGCTGGCTCGCTCCCATTCGCTCATCAGGAGGGGAAAGGGGCTCAGCCACATAACTGAACCACTTGGAAGGAGCTTTCCTAAAACGTGACTCTGGGAGGGGCTGAGCACCTTCCTCAGTGGCCATGGAAATCCAGGGCTCACTCCCTCACAGGATCGGACCCTTAGCTTTTGTGCATCAGAGCTAACTAACACAGACCTTTGCCTGCCTTCGCTGTGGGAATGAGAGTCGAACCCCCAGGTACACACACCCATGTTCCAGCCTGAATAGTCTGAGCAAGGGCTCGCAGCTGGATACCACCAGGGGACAGGCCTGGGGAGAAGGACAGTCTCATTCATGTGCTTCAGTGGCAGGGCAGAGCAGGTCAGCTGGGCCCCACCCTCATCAATACCTCTGTAGAGAAACCACGGCTCTGTCCATCTCCAGGAGAGAGTCCCCCCATTGTGGAGCAACAAGAGCCTCTCTGTGGGGAGGTTGGCAACAAGCTTTCATCCCAAGGCCCTACTTCAGCCCCCTGGGAATTACCCCTGGGCTGGCTGGGGCATGGAGTTTAAACAGTGAACACTCAGGTGGCTAGCGCATGCCCAAGGGAGGTGGCACAGATGCGGTCACTAGCAAGCAGCACCACCCACACCAGCAACAGACAGCGGCCATGTCCTTTTCATCCTCCCAGATTGCTGTCTACTGCCGCCTCGGCGACAGGCTGCACTAACCCTGCTGCAGTGCCAGCGAGCTCAGGAGAAATAACAGGCTCGCGGCAGAGAGAGCCCACTCTATTTTACTCATTATAAATCTCAGCGGCAGGTGCAGCAACTCCCTTTTAGCATCAGTACATTTCCCACCCTAATTATAAGGGTTGAGAGCGCCTGCTCTCCTAACCCCTGACTTTAATTTCTTTAATTATAGCTGGAGCTCAGCACAACAGTTCCCTCTTAATTTGTCTAATGCGCATGCAAACTTCCCTTCCCCAGCCCACTACTAATGCCTTGACTACAGGCTGTGGATTTGGCTCACTCCTAATCTGGGCTGTGCCACTCATCCCTGTACCATGAGGTTAATAGCTGGTGTGCGAGTGAAGCTGTGACAGTAGCTCAGGCAGGCACACCCATGCAAGCTTTAATCTAGCTAGCATGGGTAACAGGAGTGAAGAAGATAATACAGCACAGGCCAGCAACCAGAATACAAGCTTGCCAACAAGCCTGGGTGCATACGTTGGTTGCTAGCTCATATTGGACCCTGTATCATCCCATCTATACTGTTATTGCCTGTGCAAGCTAGATTCAAGCTAGCTGGGTATATCTGGCTCCAGTCACACCTCTGTCTGCAGCGCAGGCATACCCTACATACAGAAAGAGGGTTAATTTCCATACTGAGGTGATGCTGTGCATCAGGTGTCATGTCCCAGCAGTGCTGGACCACAAACCATCCCCTGATTCACTCAGAAACTTTCCAACAGCTCTCTTGGGGCTGACTGGAGAATTGCAGTGCAATGCTGGTCTTGTTTCTTTATAGTTCTCCCTCTAGAGCAAAGATCCCAAAGTGCTTTAGAAGCACCTGCATGATGCCCTTGCAAGGCAGATTTTACAGGCGTGTGATCTGAGGCCGAGAGGTAAAGTGACTTGCCCGAGATTGTGCAGTGAGCCAGGTATGGAACCAGAACGCCTGAGTCCCAGTCCAGTGCTCTAACCATGAGACCATGGTCTTTGTGCCCTGGGAAAAAGCTTCTCCAGTAGTGTACGCCCTCCAGGAGATTCAGCTTTAGGGATGCCCCCCGGCAGAGGAGGGTGAAATGAGAGCGACTTTGGAGCCCACAGGCTTTGATCTTAGATGGCTGAAGAAGCCATTGTCAGCTGGCATGAGGCTTCAGAGCTCACAGTCCATCCACAGAGCTTTCAGCCACTGCCTGTTCATGGACTAGGAACTAGGAGCTGGGATGTGTGAGATGAATATGTCTCCACTGCATGGCAGTGCAGAGCAGGAAGCACCAGCGTCAGCAGCACCAGACTGCATACAGAAGCTGGCGGCAATTACAGATGCCGTCAGAGGACTGGGGTTTTTTTGGTCATTGCTTTTCTATCAGACAGCAGGCATTCCATCAATGTGTTATTTATTTCACATAATGTCGCGCGCACTTTCAGGGAAAATCAGAAAACCAGCCCCTTGACAAACCAAAGGGAGTTGCAAGTCAGACTTGGTTATGCTTTGCTTGACTCAGATGTGTCTCTGTGGGGGTGTAACTATAACAAATGTGCATACGCATACATGGTCATCAGTGGAGGGTGAATCTGGCACCTCGAGTACAAAGCCCAGCTGTCTGCTAGAGACGCTAAAGGAGGGCTCCTCTAGCCCATCTCACATCCAGCCAACTAGACGCCACTACACACTTGGCAGTGAAGGACTTTGTTCAGTCCTTAGGAGATGAGCAAAGTGCCTGTGGCTTTGTGATCACACTTTGTTATGGTGAGCGTTAGAGGTGAGCTCAATTCAGTATTTCCATCATAATTTGAATTTTTCAAACCGGAACAAAAAAAAAAATCAAAAAATGGAATTGCCCCCAAAAGAAAATACTCCAAACAAAACAAAGCTCAGGAGGGTCAAAACATTTCATTTTGAGCAAGTCAGAATGTTTCATTTCAATGTTGTTGTTTATAATATGGGAGATGATATCGCCACCGTGAAAAAGTTGTTTTAAAAACAAGGTTGAAAGGCTGAAACATGATGTTTGAGATGTATCAAAATGAACTGTGGAGGTTTTTTCCCCCTGAAACGAAATGTCATCACAATCACCACATTCCCCTGGATGTTTCAAGATCAAGTGAAAAAATGTCCTATTGAAAAAATTTGACCAGCCTTAGTGGGTGTCTTTATCGCTGATTAGAAACATTTGCCTGTGCAATAACCTGATTTGCATGTAGAGTCTTGGTAAGGACATGTTCCCACCCGCTGCACAGTTGCACACATTTTTCATGCATAGTCACTTGCCTAACTTTTGTGAAAACTGAGGCACTTACTGTTTTTAAGGACCCCCAATCAGAATGGCCTAGTTGTGCCAGGGAGTGAGAACAGAGCAGCTTTTTCCCTCCAGGGGCCTGGGCTGAAAGTATGAATCGGTCACCAAAGAAAATGAGCTGCACAGTGTCACTTTCAACTTTGTCTCTAATGTGGTTTTTTCCACATCAAACATTGGCCGTGCAGCTCCAGGCAATTCAGCAAGGTGGTAGTTTTTGCTTGGGCAAGGCTTGGAACTGGAATGGCAGCAATTGTTGTGGGTCAGAACTGGGCCTGTAGAGAGGCTATCAATGGAGCTTGCTGGTCAGGACAGAGTTGTGTGCCAGTCCAGGATGGGTGCTGTAGTTAGGACAGAGTTATACCGGCAGAGGCATGCAGGGGAATTTTCGTGCGCCTCTGCATTGGGCTTGGATTTGTGCTCAGCGGCTCCTCCCTTTCATAAAACACAATATTCACCAGCCATTTTTAAAATGGTGTTTCCTGGTGATTTCAATGTCACCTGATCAGACTCCGTTTGGTTCACAGCAGGCAGCTGACATCTAGACTGAGAAGATAGACAATTGGAAGGACCCTCAGATGTTTTGCCTTTATAGAGGAATATGTTTGCAATCTCTGCTTATCTCCAGCCTCCTTCCTAGAGTATATTCAGAACCCATCACTTCCTGCAGAGAGTTCAGGTGCAGCCGCCTCAGGGACTTGATTTCCAGGTACAATTTTCTTCCTTGTAGTTTATGGGAAATGACTGAAAAGGTATTTGGTTTGGATTAGATGCCTCGATGTAACTCAGGACCAGAGGCCAAAAAGGGGAGCAATTTGCATAGGTGTTTGACTCTTTCACACAGAGCGTGAGGCGTGCTGTGTAGCAGGGGTGTTGAGAGTCACTGAACCAAACTATAACTTCTGTGTATGATAGAAACCAGTTTAAGCCGGGAGGTGCAGCAGCAGCCCCCATCCCCACATCCCTAGTTCCAGTACCTATGGTAGCATGTGTGTGTGCATGTAATACATGGATGTCTGAACATTCACTGTCTCACACTCCTGCTAGCACTGGCACACACAAACCCTGTGCACAATCACCTGTACGTATACATAGTAAACATGCACAAGCACCATCCCCCACCCCACATTTCCACACACATATACAAATACAACTTAGATGTGGTCAGACTCATGCCAGAGCCTGCACTGGCAGATGCTGTTGTACTCAGTAGATATGATTTTATTAATCAATTAGTAACGTATTCATCTCTGTCAAGGGGCATTTTGCTTGACCACCGGTGAGGGCGGCGACAGGGTCTCATAGCTCTTTCTCTGGATTGAGTGGCCTAACAGCCACTGAGTCTATCCACAGACTGATAGACTGATTGACAGATGATGTGGGAAAAGCTGAAAGCTGAAGTACTCAGTGCTTTCCTTGCCTCTGTCTTCACAGGCAATGCAGTATGGGAAGGAGGTGGACAGCCCCTGGTGGGGAAAGAACAAGTTAGGAACTATTTAGAAAAGCTAAACATACAGAAACCCATGGGCCCTGATTTAATGCATCCCAGTGTACTGAGGGAGTTGGCAAATGTCATTGCAGAGCCTTTGGCCATTATCTTTGAAAACTCGTGGAGATCGGGAGAGATCCTGGATGACTGGAAAAAGGCAAATGGAGTGCCCATCTTTAAGAAACAGAAGAAGGACAATCCAGGGAACTACAGACCAGTCAGCCTTACCTCAGTCCCCACAAAAATCATGGAGGGGAGCCTCAAGGAATCCATTTTGAAGCACCTGGAAGAGGGGAAAGTGATCAGGAATAGTCAGCATGGATTCACAAAGGGCAGATCATGCCTGACCAATCTGATTAGCTTCTATGATGAGGTAACTGGCTCGGTGGATATGAGAAAGTCAGTGGATATGATATACCTTGACTTTAGCAAAGCTTTTGATACGGTCCCCCATAATATTCTTGCCAGCAAGTTAAGGGAATATGGATTGGCTAAATGGACTGTAAGATGGATAGAAAGCTGGCTAGACTGTCAGGCCCAACGGGTAGTAATCAACGGCTTGATCTCAGGTTGATGGTTGGTTTCTAGTGGAGTGCCCCAAGGATCTGTTCTAGGACTGGTTTTGTTCAGCATCTTTATTAATGTCCTGGATGAGGGGATGGATTGCACCCTCATCAAGTTTGCAGATGACACTAAGCTAGATGGAGAGATAGATATGCTGGAGGGCAGGGATAGGGTCAAGAGTGACCTAGACAGATTAGAGGAATTGGGCCAAAAGAAATCTGATGAGGTTCAACAAGGACAAGTGTAGAGTCCTGCACTTGGGACGGAAGAATCCCAAGCACTGTTACAGGATGGGGACCGAATGTCTAAGTAGAAGTTCTGCAGAAAAGGACCTGGGGATTATAGTGGATGAGAAGCTGGATATGAGTCAACAGTGTGTCCTTGTAGTGAAGAAGGCTAATGGAATATTAGGTTGTATTAGGAGGAGCATTGCCAGCAGATCTAGAGAAGTGATTATTCCCCTTTATTTGGCTCTGGTGAGGCCATATCTGGAATATTTTGTCCAGTTCTGGGCCCCCCACTATAGAAAGGATGTGGACGCTTTGGAGAGGGTCCAGCGGAGGGCGACCAAAATGATTAGGGGGCTGGAGTGCATGACCTATGAGGAGAGACTGAAGGATTTGGGTGTGTTTAGTCTGCAGAAGAGAAGAGTGAGAGGGGATTTGATAGCAGCCTTCAACTTCCTGAAGGGAGGTTCCAAAGAGGATGGAGAGAGTCTGTTCACAGCAGTGACGGATGTCAGAACAAGGAGCGATGGTCTCAAGTTACAGTGGGAGAGGTCTAGGTTGGATATTAGGAAAAACTATTTCACTAGGAAGGTGGTGAAGCACTGGAATGGGTTACCTAGGGAGGTGGTGGAATCTCCATCCCTAGCGGTTTTTAAGTGTCGGCTTGACAAAGCCCTGGCTGGGTTGATTTAGTTGGGATTGGTCCTGCCTTGGGCAGGGGACTGGACTTGATGACCGCCTGAGGTCTCTTCCATCTCTATGATTCTACAGTACAGCCCAGTGGCCTCAGTAAACATACACTGCCCCTGTGTTTAAGGCAGTATGGCCCAGTGGCCACAGAGTCTATACACAGGATAGCCCAACGGCCTCAGAACCTATATACAGGATGGCCCAAAGGCCTCAGTCAATATACATGCCCCCTGTATCCATGGTATTATGGCCCAGTGGCCACAGAGTCTATATATCATAGGAAAAGCTCCCCCATATGGGGTTATCTAAGGAGGGGGTAGGGCAGGGGTGGGTAAAACGGCCTCCGCAGGCCAGATCCAGCCCACCAAGTGAGTTGATCAGTGCCTGAGGGTAGGGGAAGTGCACGAAGTCTCCTCCTGCAGGGTGGGAGGAGACTTTGCATGCTCCCCCACCCCCAAGCCTTGTTTGGCCTGAGGGCAGGGGGAGCACACAAAATCTCCTCCCACCCTGCAAGGGGCATGGCGTTTCTAAGCACTGCATGCTCCTTGCAGGATGGGAGGACACTTCGTGTGCTCCCCCTGCCCCCAGCCCAATTACAGCTTGGGGAGGTATGGGAGCATGTGAAGTCTCCTCCCATCTTGGAAGGGGCTTGGCACTTAAAGTTAACCACCAGCTGCTGCTCAGCTGGTGGGTGACTAAGCACTGTGCTCCCTTGCAGGGTGGGGGCAAGGAGCAAGAGACTTCACGTGCTCCCTCTCCCCAGGCCCTGATTGACCTGGGGGCAGTGGAGGGGAGTGTGCAAAGTCTCCTCCCTTCACCAGGGGCACAGGTGCCTAGAGGGAACAGCCAGCTATTCAGAACAGCTGATGGTTCTCTCTGGGGGTGGGCAAAGACTTTGTGTATTCCTCCACTCCCAGACCAGTCAAGGTCCATGGGTGGGGAAGCATGGAAGTGTCCTGGCCCCACCCCTTCCTCCTGAGGCCCCACCCCTTCCAGGGCAGACTGGGGGCCTCCTCAAAATTTTTGACTGGGGGCCACTTCAGAAATTTATTACCCACCCTTGGGGTAGGGGGACCCAGGCCCTCCCTCTCCACAGGGTCCCACCCCAGTGGCATGGTCCACTGCTAGCTTGGCAGGGAATTCTACCATAACTTGGAAAGCAATTCCCCACCCTGGACTACTTCCTATTCAGCTCTTATAAGAAGTCCTCTCCATCTTCACACTCTGGTCCAGAGGCTCCCATGGTAGTCACTCTCAGCTGGGCTGCCATTGTTTGGTCTGCTTGTGCCTCCTCCCCAGGAGCTCCTGCAGCACCTCCTTCCCCTGCAGAAGTCAACCCTGACTGAGCAGCACCAGAGGCTTTTATAGCCAGCCTCCCATTGGAGCATGCCCAATAGGGCTGTGGGGGTGGAGCTTTCTCAGCCAGCCGGGCCAAATTAACCCCTTTGGCCTCAGTGTGGGGTTGATACACCCTGGTACAATCCTATTGGCTTGTTCGTTGAATAAAAGTGCTGCAGGATGTGCTGTCTAATTCACTAGTTATGGGTTTGATTCTCAACAACTTGCCCAGTCAAACTGTTTTTGAAGCCAGACTTCACCCCTTACTCATTGATGTGTAGTTACTCATTGGTTACAATGGCACTGCTCAAATGAGTAAGTGCTCACTAGTACAAACAAGAACTCTATAGTATCTGGCTCATCATAAGTGCAATTCCTTATTGGCACAAAACAAGAGCTAGAGCCTGGTCTTCTCAAAAATATTATTTCCTTCCATTGTAGAGAAACCTTCTACAATATGGATGGTAGGGCAGTGTTTGTGGTTGGGACACCCCTTGTTTGCTTATGTTTTTCATCAGAGAAGATCCAGAGAAGAGCAACAAGAATGATTAAAGGTCTAGAGAAGATAACCTATGAAGGAAGACTGAAAGAATTGGACTTGTTTAGTTTGGAAAGGAGAAGACTGAGAGGGACATGATAGTGGTTTTCAGGTATTTAAAAGGGTGTCACAAGGAGGAGAGAGAAAAATTATTCTCCTTAGCCTCTGAGGATAGGACAAGAAGCAATGGGCTTAAACTGCAGCAAGGGAGGTTTAGGCTGGACATTAGGAAAAACTTGCTAACTGTAAGGTGAATCACTGGAATAAGTTGCCTAGGGAGGTTGCGGAATCACCATCTCTGGAGATATTTAAGATCAGGTTAGATAGACAACTATCAGGGATGGTCTAGACAGTATTGGGTGGACTCGATGACCTCTTGAGGTCCCTTCCAGTTCTAGTGTTGTATGATTCTATGATTCTACGAGTAGATGAGTATTATGGACTGATGAGGGGCCTGGAGAAGGGGAGACAATTCCAGAAGCCAAAAGTGGTGCTTCATGATGGGAGACTAGTTTTCTTCCATTCCTCTGTCCAGAGTCTCTGCCTTTTCTCCTCTCCCAATTTGTCCTCTCCTGGTTTGTCTTTCTGTGTGCTATGGCTTAGCTGGGCAGAACGGCTCTGCTGCTATCGTCAGTAATGTTCTGTGAGCCTCCCTCATTGCTTGTCAGAGCTGCTCACCAAGGACTGTTTAAAGCCCCCTGGGGAGCATAGCTATGTGTGTGAATGCCAGGAAGGAATAGAAAATCCAGCTGCACAAACAGGAGCACACAAGCCCATCCTCAGCCCATTAATTCTCTACACATCTCTGTCTAATTGCTGCTCTTGTTTTTCCTGTGCTCTTTCCAGCAAGGAAGTTTCTAAACCTCTCTTCAAGGTGAAGCAGATCCTGAGGGTTTCGCTCAGTTTAACCCATTACACTGTGATCCAGGGTGATTTTGCTTTTGATTAACTAGGGGGCTGCGCCCCCTGCTTGCTGTGCTCACCAACTCCGCTCTTGGCCTGGGAGGGCCCAGGGGCTGAGGTTGCCCTGGCCCCAGTTCTACCCCACCCTGGGCCTCCAGGAAGGCCACCCAAGCCCTGGTTATTCCCCCCTCTCTGCCAGCTGGCTCCAGCCCCTGCCCCAGCTCTTCCCATCCTGGCCATCCCTAGTTCTCCCTCCCCCGCCCTCCCCTGGCCGGCCCCGACTCTCCTCTCTCCCTCTCCCCTGCTGCCAGGCAGGGCTGGACCATAGCTCACTAGCCCCAGCTCTCACCCCAGCTAACAAGGGGAGGGAGGGGATGCAGGCTGAGGTCTCACCTTCCAGAGCTCTCCCCAAGGCCACCAGGGGGCCCAAGCCAAGGCTGCACCAGCCCTGGCTCTGCCTCTTGGCTGCTGGGGGTGCCCAGCTGAGGCTGAGCCAGGCCCGGCTTTCCCCGGGCCACCAGTGAGGCTCAGATGGAGGAGGGGACCCAGCCCTAGCAGCTCCTCACTGGCAGTGAAGCTGGAGCAGCCCACGTGGAGCAGCTGGTCCCAGCAAGTGGCTGAGGGTGGAGGCAGAGGCAGGGCTGTGGGATGCAGAGAGACATGATGATGTCATTCTGTTGTCCCACAGGATATTTTTTAATATATTGAGAGAGATACTTTATGTAAAATGTGCCAGGGCCAGAAAAGTCAAAGCTCAGTTTCTTTGCCCTCCCTCTGTGTAACTGCATTTGTAGCCACACACGGCAGCTTACCCATGCTCTTTATTTCAGCTCTAAGTGAATTTACTGTTAGCAAAAGAAAGGGATTAATAATGCAGGCTGTAGAGTAACGGCAGGCGCGCTGCAAACTTCCATTATGTAGCTCTGCCATTGCATCTGTGCTGACCTTTACAGCTGCCATGCGGCAAGTCATGTGTGTAGCCTCCATGCAGCTGTGTGGTCTCAGGATGCTGGAGAGACAAGGCGGGGGAGGTAATCTCTTCAATTGCACCAGCTTCTACTGGGGAGAGAGACAAGCTTTCGAGCCACACAGAGCTCTTCCTCAGGTGTGCACGTCTGCTGATCTGTAGCACTCTGGCCAGTCTGTCTGCAGTTGGGAGGTTTGTTAGTGCACCAAGGACTGTAGCGTGTCTCTGGAAGAATAGTTTGGATGAGGCATCTCTCTGGGAAGTCCTTTTCTAAAGGCTGTGCAGGTATTTGGTTGTGTTTGTGTCCCCCTTTGGTTACAAGAGAACAGTTGTAGAGGTGTTAAATCACAACCCTTACTTGACGGAGAGCCCACAGAAGCTGCTTTCCTGCTGCATATAATTAAATGCCTCTTATAGAGTGCTTTTCCTCAGGAGAGCTGAGGTGGGTTGTTATCCCCATTTTACAGATGGGAAAACAGAGGCCTCATAGGAGGAAGGTGGCTTACCAAGATCAATCAGCAGGCCAATGATTGATCTGAGAATAAAACCTGAGTCCCAATCACTGCTCTATCTAGTAGAGTCAGGGGTGGGGAACCTTTTTCCTGCTAGGGACTACTGACCCTCAAAAAAAAATCAGTCATGTGCCACACACAGCCCTCCAAGGGTAGGGCTTATGGAGGCTCAGGGCTTCCCCATGACTTTGGGATTAGGGTTGCGGTTGCTAACTTTCTCAACCAGATGCCATTGCCACAAATGGCAATAGCAGTTGGTTCATCCAGTTGGGAAAGTTGGCAATCCTATAATTGTGATGGGGCCAAAAATGAGGGGTTCAGGGTATGGGTGGGGGATCCAGGCTGGGGCAGAGGGTTGGGGTGTGGGAGTGGAGTGAGGGCTCTGACTGGGGGTGTGGGATCTGGGGCAGACTTGAGATTAGTTGGTGGGGGCGTAGGATGGGCTTCTGGATGGGGGCCAAGGGGTTTGTAGTGTGAGATGGGGGTGTGGTCTGGGTGGGAATTAGGGTGCAGGTGATGGATCAGGGCTGGGGCAGGGGTTTGCGATGAAGGAAGGAGTACTGACTGCTTACTGCAAGCAGCTCCTGGATTTGGAAGTAGCTGGCAAGTGTCCCTGCAGCCCTTGAGAGAGGGCAGGCAGTTCCGTGCACTGTCCTCACCAGCAGATGCTGCCCCCCCTGTTCCTATTGCCTGCAGTTCCCAGTCAATGGGAGTTGTGGGAGTGGCACTGCACCAGCAGGCGATGGCAGCATGCAGAGCTTCCCAGATCCCTGCAAGCAGCACCCGTAGCTCCAGCCCCCTGGGGGGCAGGCACCGGGACTGAGGGCTTCTGGCCCACAGCATGGAGACTTGCTGCAGGCCAGATGAAATCAAACAGGGGGGCCAGAGAGTCCCCACCCTTTCACTAGACAATGCTGCTATGCTCTTAGCCCTTTGCATGCTTAGGGGCATATTCAGGTGCTGTGTAAATGTGTCACTCAACGTGCTTGATGTTAACGGTAAAGAATCAGGGAAAAAGTCACTTTGTTCTAACCCTGACCCAGGCATTTTCATAGAATGAGGAGGGCAGTGTTATTCCTAAAGTATGTCTCTCAGCTTCACTGCAGTCTTTTTCCTTAGCACTGTCTCTAGTCCCGCCCTCCTGCCTGGCTTTCTGTTGCACATTCAAGAAAAAAGCACTCGTATCCTCTCACCAATTATGTCAGTAGATTTACACCAGGGCTGCATGGGGTCAGTGTATTCCATTTCACTACTGCTTCTGGTCAAGCTGTGGGGTGAGTGATGCAGCTTGCCAAGCTGGGATCCCAAGCTCTTGAGTAGATTCACCTGCTTGTAGACCCTCCCTGCAAGGCCACGTGGGGAATCATGTAACTGTGTTGGCTTGGTCATGGTTGGGTTCTAGCCATGGTTGGGTTCTGGGCCTCTAGGTGACATAGGAGCTGAAGTCCTATTGACTTTTGATGACACAGATGGAAACATTTGTAGGAGTGCCCAATCGACTTAGAAGCCTAAATTGCATTTTCAAAAGTGACTCTATGGCTCCTAAGTAGTTCTGAAAGCCAAGAGGATTTAGGGTGTGGAAGCTTAGTTCTTCAAAGGTGTCTTGTTTCCTCACTCCCTCTTAAATCAATGGGAGAGAGTCACTGTAGTGGAGTATTAACCCTGGATAAGCACCCGAAGGGTTAAGGGAGCCTGTGAGTTCCAGTAGCCTCCCTGCTTGCACTGGAGAGAGTGTGGTCTGCTGAAGGGGGTGGATTTAGAAGAGGAGAGGGGAAGACAATGTGGGAGGAGAGGAGATCTGGAGAAAGGATGTAGCGGGCCCTGGGAAGGGGCCTGCTTGAAGAGCAGAGATATAGTCAGTGTGTTCCCGAGGTGAGCCTGAAGCAAGAGGAGGAGCTGCCTGCCTGTACTTGATGAGAACTGCCAGCCCTCAACTGTGGGGGTGGAGTGAGACACAGGACCCAGAGGGCAGCTGTGAAGACATTACATTGTAGCTGACCTTCTCCTGAGTGACAGCGAGACCAGCTGAGCCCAACTGGGCAGGAAGATTCAGTTGTCTTTATAGTTCCGTGGGGTGCATTCATGAACATAGGGGCTCTGGAAGGGGTCTGGCTCTTGGATTTGCATTGACCAGAGGATGAAGCCACTCCAGCCAGGATAGATGGATGAACATGAGGAAGACTGAGGCTCAGTTACTGTAGCCTCCTTCCAGCCATGAGAGGCGTGTTGGGTGGCAACTCTGGCACAGGCATCCAACCACCTTTGTTTGAGGTCTGGGCTTACGTCACCTTTGAAAAGTGGACTTGTCTGCAGGGGGCAATAGTCTGGAATAACTAGCTCAGAATAGTTGTTGCTGAATAGCTGTGTTGTGGTAGCACCTGGTCTGGACTCTCTTCTTCCACTCTACACGGGGTAAGTGAACATGGATTAACCTAGATGTCAAAAAGACACTCTAATGCTTGGTCTAAACTTAACTATTAGGTCAGCATAGCTACAGCTCTCAGGGATGTGAAACATCCCCACCCCTGAGAGGCATAGGCCTTGTGTGCACTGGCACATTTTGTCACCAAAAGCTGCCTTTTGGAGACAAAACTGAGAGCATTTACACTGCAATGCGACTTTTGTTAGGAAAAAGACTCAGTTTGGCAACAAAAATCTCCCAGCCTGACAAGATACTATTGTCCTTTCCCCACCCTTTATTGTTGATAAAGAGCCAGTGTGGACTCTGCTGTTTGTCTAGAGATCTGGTTTCTGCCAGTATCCTACAATGTCTGCCCTGATGCCTGTGCTCAGTGTTTTGTGATCTCTGCTGCCCTGCAGGCGTCTGCCCCTCCCTTTTAAAGCTCAAGGAAGTATCTGACAGCTTAGGCTACGTCTAGACTGCAAGCCTCTTTTGACAGAGGCTTTTTTGAAAGATACTTTTGAAAAAGCCTCTTTTGAAAAAGAGCATCTAGACTACAATCAGTACTTTAAAAAAAGCAAGCCGCTTTTTCGAAAGAGAGTACCCAGACAGTCTGGATGCTCTCTTTTGAAAAAGCACAGTTTGCATTACATAGTGCCTTTTTTCGAAAGAGCACTTTCAAAAAAAGGCGTTATTTCTCGTAAAACGAGGTTTTCTTCAGTTGAAAAAACTACCGTGTTCTTTTGATTTACTTTCAAAAGAACGCGGCAGCAGTCTAGACACAGGGGAAGTTTTTTCGAAAAAAGGCCACTTTTTTGAAAAAACCCTGTAGTCTAGACACACCCTTAGTGAGCTGCTCTGTTTGGGGGACAAACAAAGAACAAGTCATTGGAGTGCTTCTGTTCTTCCCTGCACTAGGAACACAGGTTCAGGCAGACTGCTGTTGCAGGGATAGGGCTGGAGAGACTGCAGTGCTGCTTTGATATTCCTTAGTTTGGAGAGCTCACAGAGCTATGACAGAATCCCAAGAAGTGCAGGGATCAACTCTGCCTTCCCACAATACTGCACTGTGGGAGGCTTACCCACATGGCTTTGCTCTATCTGTCGACAGGGGAGCTAGCAATGTGGCCATGAAATATCGACAGAGGGAAGCAGAAAAACTGGTTTGACCAGTTTTCACTTTGGCGACTTTTGCATGTTGACAGCACTTTTGTCGCCAAACCTTCCCAGTGTAGACGTAGTCATAGTTAAGCTGACTGAGCCCCCCAGCGCAGGCAGTGCTCAGTTAATGAAAGATTATGGAACTATCCTTCAATGGCAGCGAAACTAACTCATGGGGGGACCTCTGAAGGCTTTCAGGTCATCTCTACCCTAAATGCCTGTGAGACAGGTGACAATGAAATCCCAGAGTAAACTGCAAACCTCTCTAATGTTTTTACACTCACTCACTCTGTCTTGGTTCTCATTGTTTATCAAGTGGACACTGAAATACTTATGGTTTCTGACATGGAGATTAGTGCTTTCAGGGCATGGTCACTTTAAATCAAATCAAGACTGACTGAGCTTCCAGAAATGAATATGAAGATTCAGCATGTGATCTATGAGTGGCCAGGCATGAACACAGGAGCTTTCTACTCAGAGGGAGAGGATTTGTGTGCTTCACGAGGAGGAGGACCTGAGGCCAGAAGTGCTGGAAACAAATGAGTCAGCCTATGTTTAATATAATTCCACAGCATTACACAACTCCCCCCTCCCATCCCTCTGTGAATTGCCCAGAAGTTCCTGGCTTCTGCCTATATTGGTCCTTGCACTTTGCCCCCAAGGGGCAGGTGACCTTTTTTTTTGCTCAATAACTTTTCCCCTGACCCTTTTTCCCCCCGACCTTTTTTTTGCTCAACAAAAAATCCTTGGTGATCCTCATAAAAAAAATATTGTTTGGTGTTCCTCAGTCTTAAAAAGTTTAAGAAACACTGTTCTAGGCCCAAAATGCTGGGGGCAGCTGCCCCACAATTCAGCCTCAGCCCCAGCGGCAGCCGGCTCCCAACGTGGCCCTGGCTGCCAGACTGGCCGCCCGAGCAGCCACCCCACAACGCGGCCCCAGGCCCATCCCCATCAGCAGGAGCAGCCACGACACTCACCTTCCAGGAGCAAGAGGAAGTTGAGTGCTGCTGCGGAGGTGGGTGGGCTTGGATTAGAATTGTTTGTGCGTCACCGCATAGGTGTGCACATTAAGAGAACACCGGTGCAGGCTCCTGGCTGCACAGGGGAGAAGGGGCAGGGCTGAGCTCCTGCCTTGTGTGCCAATGAAAATCGGCTGTAGGTTGTGTGCCGTAGGTTGCTGACCCCTGTGCTGCACCAAAACCTTTGGGTTTGAAACTGGGCTGGGGACGATCACACCCCAAACCTCATGGCTTAATCCTGCGTAAAATCAAGCACCTCAGTTTCCACGGCTGTTCATCTCCTAACAGTATGGGAATGGAGATTACTTTAAAACTAGAAAAAAATGTTTCAATCAAGTCTGCATCTGGCTGCATTTGCTTTAGGTCACTTAACAGGCTTAACAGTAACTGAAAGCAATGGATATTAAAAATCTTTGAGGACTAATGGCTTGGATACTAAATGAATAAAACATCCAAGGGGAGAATATTAGAACCCATCCCTTAGCAGATATTCCCTATTCAACTTTAATTCTAAGTGAAATGCCCTTGTACTGCACAGCAGCACATGTTATGCCTTCATCGAAAGCAGATGATCCATCACAGGTGAATAATTATTGTCTGACTTTGACCCTCTCTGTTCTTGCCAAAACCTCTTGCATCACTAGTGTGCAAACAGCTGGCTTTATATAATAGATTCATTCTTATGCAGCAGGAGACTGCATCCGTGTTCAGTGAAATTCCTGCTTCTCTCAAGGTGCCTGGATGGTATGTGCTGCTAGTTGCAGCTTTGGATGTGGGTTTTGTCTATTGATCAGTGGTTTTTGATACAGCTGGAAGCCCAGAATTTTTGTACAAAGGCTAGACTGTGCAGGAGGGTTTGATTTACAAGCCTCAGGATGACCCATATAGAAAGTAATGAAATTGAAGTGATGCTATGAGAGAAGGCTATGGGTGTTCTGGCTGTGGATTCAGCATGATTGATTGTTTTGTTTCTCTATGTAAGCAGCAACAAAAGCAAATAAGACAGCTTTTTCCACCCCCTGCTTTTATCCATGAGCTTGTGAAACTGCATAAGCCACAATTATGGCTATTTGGCATTGGCTAGAAATTCTGTTTGCCCACTGAACTGTTTGCTTTATTGTTATCTCAGCCTCCCAACCCACTCCCCCAATCCCATTTGTCTCTTTTGTCCACCTGTTAACATCCTGTCTGCCATATGGATTGTGAGCCCTTTCAGCCAGGGACTGTTTTCCCACTTGTCTGTACAGGGCCCAGCATTCTGGAACCTTATTCTTGTCTGAGATGCTAGAGATCAGACCCTGAGGTAGCAATATAAAACTGTAGGACAGGAAGATGCTGACTTAAAACCTAGACTCTGAATACAAGACACTTTTTTGAATTTCAGGGAGCAGAGGATGGATTCAACCCCCAGATCCAAGCTCACACATGAAGTTTTGATGTCTCAGAGGGGTCACTGTGTTAGTCTGTAACTTTAAAAATGACGAGTAGTCCAGGGGCACCTGGACTACACTGCACGGCTGTTTCGAAATACTACCCCGCATCTACACAAACTGCCTGTTATTTCAAAATATTTTTCAAAATAATGGGCATGCTGTTTCACCATCCTGGTAAACCTCCTTGTACAAGGAATAAGGGATGGCCCTTAATAGCGCGTCATTTTGAAATTTGGCACTGTGTAGACACACAATTTGTGTAGTGCAAATTGTGTCTCTTATTTCGAGTTTAGGGTGCTGTATAGTCGCACCCTTAGAGACTAACAAAAATATATATAGTATCATGAGCTTTCGTGGGCAAACCCCACTTCTTTAGATGAGCTTGAGACATACAGTTTTGGTTTAAAGTTGGAGCCAAAACTCTATATAGGGTGTGTCTACACAGCAGGGCTTAACTCGAAATAAGCTCCATAAATTGAGCTATGTCAATTGCATAGTTTATTTAGAAACTGGGAGCATCTACACAGCACTTATTTCAAAGTAGAGCACTCTTCCTCTGACTTCCCTCACTCCTTGTACAATGAAGGTTACAGGAGTTGGAGTAAGAAGTCCTGCAGCTTGACAATATTTTGACATTATTTTGAAATAACTGCCTGCTGTGTAGATACAGACTAAGTTAGTTTGAAATAATACTAGTTATTTCGAAATAATGTTGGTGTGTAGGTGTACTCTAGCAGGACTGTTTTCCACCTATGTTGGTAGTGGTTGAAATCATAGGAAAACCAGGTGTTTTGTGAGAAATTGGCTCTAGAAGGCAAAAATCTTGCTCAACATAGCTCAGCTCACTAGAATTTTGCTATGTTGCAAGGGCGTCAAAGCCCTTCCCCCCAGGCCCTCTCCCACACCTCCTCTTCCCCTTGAGAGCTTGGTACTGGCCAAACCTGAAGATGGAGTGACATTGGAGATCCCGCCTCTCTGTCTGACAAAAGCAGTCCTCTGCCCATGTCCCCATTCCCTTGCTCAGGGCAGGTGGACCCAGCCGCCCCACAGCTGTCCACATGGCTTTGACCATGTTGGGGCTTCTGCTCTGAGGGCCCTCCCTCCCCCCTAGAGCTGTGCTGGGGAGAGCCACGTGGGCAGCTGTAGTGAGCCGGTGCAGAGTTGCAGACCCTCCACCTCCACCTGCCCTGAGCTGGGCTGGGGGGAAGCTGGGGGGCGGGGATATGAGCTGCTCTCATGTCCTGAGCACCATAGGCAGGTGCGGAATCTGCGTGGCTCCCACTGCCTGGGCTCCCTGGCAAGGCTCCACTAGCCGCTAGGCTGACTGGGGGGAGTCTTGGGGGAAGAATAGGAAAAGGGCCAGTGGGCCATATAGCCTAAAGTGGCCACGTGGCCAGGCCTGTCTGCTTTCAAACAGTGACAGGGCTATGGTTCAATAGCCCCCGTTATTCCCCTGCCACCGTTCTCCTGTGTCAAAAACCTCACCCCTTGAGCTTTAGCCTGAACCATATCAGGAGCTGAACAGAGATTCCATTCTAATTGCCAATGGCTAGCTGCACTTAGAGCACGTACAAATACCTTTCACTTATGTACATGGAATATGTCTGATGCAGATGCCACCTCTACTTATGGCAGAAATGTCTCCACTCCTGAGCCCCAGTGTGCTCTCCAGACACCTCCTGAAAACAAATAATCTGAATCTGCTTATCAGGAAACTGGCCAAATGCTCTCGCCCATCAAAAGCCAGACATTGGTGGTGTTTCCTGGACTACTAGATCATGAAGCGTGGCAGAAATGGGCTGATTTGTTGGACAACACTGCTGCAGAAAGTGTCTGGCTTTGCTTGACTCTCCCTTCATCTGGTTCACACCAATCTGGCTCCCTGGAGCCTCATTTATGGCTCATTAGTTCTTAAGCTTGGCACAGGGATGTGTGTGAGGAGGGGAACGTGATGGTGGCTCCAAGCCACCTTTGTTCTCTTGTATTCTAGGGGTGGCCAGCAGCGCCCCCTGCTGTAAGGATGAGCAACCTTGTGGCCGCTCTCACTCTATTTCCCATGGGCCCCTTGAAGCCTGGGAGGCAAAGAATGGCCAGAGTGCACTGGTTAAATGTGGCCTCTGCCCTGGGGCTGGGAGCAGGGCCATACGTATATCCCTAACACTGACTCTGTGCTGGCCAGGGAGGACACCAGTGTCCATTTATAGCCCTTTTATAGTGCCAGTGACCTCCATGTAAATGACAGTCAAGTCCATCAACTGCAGTGGGAATACACCTGGTCTCCCCCAGTGTAATAAAGGTTGGAATCAGTCCTAGAGCCTCTCTGCTTCTCAGACACAGCATTAAACACTAATTTGAACTTTGCTTCTGAAACCGAGCCAGTGATCAAATGGCTTCTGGTTAAATTGGCTTTTATAAAATACTAGCATCTTTCTTCAGGGTGACAACAGTAAAATATCACACAAGGGAGAGAGAAGTTGCTGAGACTACATAATGTAAGACCTAAAGCCTTTGGGCCTCATAGCTCCCACAATCAAGTTACATTTTCTATTTCAAGAGCAATATTGTACGTAGGTAGAGCTAGGAAAGCAGCTAGTCTTATTGCATTAGGGGTTATTGTTTTGCTACAATTCTCTATTGTTATTGTTTTTGCACAAAAGTGCAGCAAATCTAAGGTGGGGGAGTGGATCCAAAATGGAACGTGTGCAGAGTCCATTACCCTGGGTTTGTAAAACACAGGGCATTGAGCAGGTGCACCAATCTATTGGCAGGAGTGGCTGGAGGCTCCTGATGCTGAGCAGAGAGGAGATGGAAGTAGAAATGTGTGATATATACTAAGTCTCTATTAGGAAGGGTGTGTAATACCAATGTCAGTTTCTTCTGACAAGTTACACCAGAGTGTAGGATGATGTGGCTATGGATGAAGAGGAAGAGTGAGTACGCATCCATCTCAATGCACTTTACAGGTATTAGTAAAGTCTCACAAGTCCCCATTGAGGTAGATATCTTTACCTTTGTTTTACTGATGGGACAGAGAATGGCATGATCAAGTTCATACAGGGCAAAATTCTCTCCTGCCCAGAAGCCAACCCAAAGGAGTTTACTGCTGTCAGTGGGATTAGCATAGGCCTTGTTCTGACCTAATGCTCAGAGGTGAATTTTGCTTGCAGTGAGATTGTGGCAAAGCGGAGACTACAAGCAGACAGTGCTAACTTCTATTCCTCTGCTGTAACAACTAGCCGTGTGGCCTAGTGCATTTTCTTTCTGCTCTACGTAATGTGAGATGAAGCCTCTCACCCTATATGTGTCTGGGCGAGAAGGCTCAGCCCCTTGGGGAAGTCTAGCCTTTTCTTTCTCGACCAGCTGTTAATTCCATTTGCACCATTTCCAGATGCAGCCTAATTTGTAAGGATGATAATATTTTTTTCAAAGTATTGATTTTAGTGGCCATCACTTCATGGGCTGCCTCGATAGGGGATGATTGATTGCTTTATTACTGTGCTTGGATTTTATATTTATCAAATTAAAGAAGCAGTGAAGTGGTAGTTAATTAAGATTAAGTTTCACCAAGTGGTGCTGTGAAGAGAGAGAAAGCACCTGTAACGCTTTTCCCCAGAGAGAATTTCCTGCATGTTTTAATAACAAACCATCATTAGTGGTTCTGCCCTGTGGAACAGGAGTCAGCCAGAATTATCAAACAGGGACTGAGAGAGATTTTCCCCAGAATACACAGAGAGAACCTCTGTGGCTGGCTAATGTGATGTTGTTTTCATTTGGCCAAATGATTCATCAGAGTGAAATTCTTATTCTACTTGTGATGAACTGGAAATGTTCTGTAATATTTTTATGCATGCCTCAGTTTCCCCTATATTTTGCATTGTTACCCATGAGGGGGAAATGTCTGTGTGCCCTCAAGGCAGGCTGGGAGACATAGGCCTGGTTACACTAGATTTTACATGAGTATAGCTATAGGGCTGGAGGAGGGAGTTGGGCTTTTACCTGGGAACTGTCAAGGTGGTGAGACGGAGAGAGATAAAGAGAACCTGAAGGCTTGGCTGGGCTCGGGGCTAACAAAAATGGTCTATGCTTTAACCTTCCTTTCTCTGTGCTATTCTAAGGACTTCCTAGGCTGTGTTCCAGCTGGCTAATAACCCCGTCTGCTGTGACATCGCTGGTTGGGTGTCGAGGCAAATGCCTGGGGAGTTGCACTACACCCTGAGAATGGACAAGTCTCTCCCAGGAGTCAGTCTCAGTCGGATTTGCTGAACAGAGCTCACAGTGTGAAACGAGGGTGTTGGAGCCCCCAAGGCCCAGTCTAAGGAGGTGGTAGGCTTGGTGTCCTTCCCTGGTGGAAGACTGAGACCCCGTGGGGGTCTAGAACACTGAACGGGTTCCTCCTAGGACTGTTCTGAAGCTGGGGGCACAGCATTATCCTGTGGATCTGTGACACTGCCTATTGGCTTGTATGGCCCCTGCGGTTCACCTCATGCTAGCTCGCTGGCAGCTACCCCTGCTATTTGTGCATGAACTGCACAATCACAGCCCTAGCTCATGTTGTGACTTTCCCTCAGTCACACAGTGTCTGGGACAGAGGGGGGACATGAATCCACCTCGCCCAGGTCGTAGGCTGGCACCACTGCACCATGCTTCTAGCCAGAGCCAGCCCCGCACAAGGATTCACCCAACAGGCTGAAAAACTGTTTTCACAGAATCATAGACAAGTGGGGCTGGAAGCAACCTTGAGAAGTCATCTAGTCCAGCCCCTTGGAAGCTTTGTAGGCCTCAGTGTTGTTTTCAGCCTCATCCCTTTGACAGTTTGTCCTGTGCTGTGATTGGCTACCTATGTACTGCCCCTCTACAGTACGATGGGCCGAGCTGGCATGGCCCATGCTTTCCTAAGCCAGGGCTGCAGAACACACCCCTGTCTATAAACTGTTAGACAGGCTTCTCTGTGCTGCTGTACTTCCGTGGGGCAGGGGAAACCGATCCCAAGGGAGATTGTTGTGACGTGATCTGCAGCTTTGTGCCAAGCTTAGGACAATGACAACAACAAAGTCAACTGGGGATAGAGGGATATCCCCTCCTCCCCCTCCGCCTTCTAAGGAAGGGGGTTCTGGCTCTTGATTATTCTGAGTGCAACACAAACATTGCTCCCTGCTGGCAAGCAGGAACAGGTCAGTGCAGAAGATAGTTTCACTGAGAACCCCCCACCTGTATCCAACCACTTGCTCTCCCCAGCCCAGGAACAAAACAGCTTTTCCATAGGTGAGGCAAGACAGATGCTGCCCTCCTCAGAACTAGCCAGTTCTGCTCCTTCATTTGTTGAGAGGGGGTCACTACAGCGCAAATGAGATGCTTCCAAATCTCAAAGGCTGGGAGATTAAGGGTCCTAAACAGGGGACCTTGAACTTGGATTCCCCCCTTATACGACCAACACAAGCTAATGCTAGTAGGTTTCCTACACACATCCTTTCCAGAGACCAAGTCAGCAATAGCTATGTGAGGAAACTTGGGGGCTATTTCCTCCTCCGGGCATATTCTAGGTGCATATTCTTTATTTTCTCACTGGGGGATGCCTGGAAAATAGGTCACTAGATTGTTCCTCCATCCCCTCATCTCCCTCCAGGGCTCTCTAGCCTCAGGTATGTCATGAGTAGAAATGACAAGCCTGACATTGCTGGAGTTTTTATTCTGCCGCTCCTTCTGTTATTCCTGGCCAGCTAGGAATAGACACCGACAACGGCACCTTCCACTGCTGCCAGCTTCATGAGTCTCCAGAAGCAACAGACCTCCTACGCCACTGGCTCCCCCCCATGCCAGAGAGCACCACTGAGTAGCAGCCAAGATGGCAAGCTTGCATAAGTGAGGTATAAATAAACTAGCACTGCAAGTACCTATTGAAATAGAAAAGCAACAGCTGATACATTTCCCTCAAGGCTGGAAACTGGCTGTCATCAGGAGAATGCCTTTGGAGGGAAGGCTGGACAATACAGAGGGCTGGCCTCCTCCGGAGAAGTGAATTCAAATCCTGATTTGGGTGGCAAGTCACAAAGAATTGGAGAGTCCCTCATTTATACATAGCAGTGCTTTGCTGAACAGGGCGGGGCTGACGCATGTGAAATACCGCACTGAACTGGGCTCATAACTCTGGGCTATGGTTACTCGGGATGTCCAATGCCTGGGGGCTGATAGAGCATTCATATGCAGAACTGAGGACCCAGCAGTGTTGCCAATTCTTGCCATCTGAGTGCAAGTCTGGCTATATGAAAGCCCCTGCTCCTTGAGATAAGCGACTGGGTGAGGCGCTCTGCTATTTTTTCTTTCTTTAAAAAAAGTTGCTGACCTTAATGGCTGCCCAGAAAAGGCTGAAAGCATGACCTACATGTGCCCTTGAGGCTCAGGAGCCAGCAAGAACAACTGTTCAGTGTTGTTTTTATTAAAAATCTCATTGTTTTTAAAGCAGTCTCAAGGTTCGGGGGGTCCTGACAACGGTTTTTGAATATCTGGAGGGGACAATAATGCAAATCTGACACCTACATTTGTATATTAAGATCTGTGTAACAATTTGAGGCAGTTTCATGGGTGATCCCATGGCTGCCCAGAGATATGAAGTGCTAGCAATGATCTCCCTGTCACATATTTGGGCTGGAAAAATGTTGTTTGCTGTGCTGCTTTAAGTGGAACAATTCCTTCACCAAATCTCCCAGGCTGTTCTGAAAACATGAAAAATGCCCTTTCTCTTATAAATAAAAATCAGATAGAGATATTTCCTCTCACTCCTGGGATTAACCTAAATGTTTTGAAACACCAGGCATGAAATATGCATCAAAGAAACATCAGCATCCGTTTGATTCCTCATCCCACTTCCCTCATCAAACCATGGAGATGTTCCTGCAAATCTAGGTTTCTTGGTTAATGTTAGTGGTTATGAGTTTTTCACATTGTCTGTGGTTGCTGTTATGACATTACTAATGCCTCAACACGCACACATGAGATAATGGACAATTGCCTCTTGATATGCTGAATGGAGCCACAGTAAAAGCACATTAAATGGTGATTTCAAACACAGTAAATGGCTTATTTATTTATATATATTTTTCATCTCTCGGCTGTCTCCAGCTGGAATATGAGCATCAGGCTTGGGCTCCAAATCAATACGTCAAACCATTAGAGGCACGAGTGGTACTTGTGCTAATTCATGGAGCCAGCACCTTCTCCCAAATGCAGCAGGGCTGCCTCTCAGGCCATGGTGAGACAGCCTTCCCAGTACTCTGCAAAGCCCAGGAGACAGCCAGCCCCAGGCTCTTCTTTTTAAAGGGAGGCAGGTCTGTGTGTTGGGAGAAAGGGAAGGTTGCTGAGGTGTGATCTGCCCCTCACTGGTTCTGCTGGGAGTCACTCTGGGGTAAGTTTGGTTCACTGGGCATTTGATCTATGTGGCAATTGGTCTCATTCTCCTTCCACATCTGCTGTTTTGTTTACAGTCTGGTCCAGACCCTCTAGTACACTGGGGAAAGACAGTTCTGTCTTGCTCTGCTGGCACCAAGCTGCCCTTCAGGAGCATAGATGGTCTCTGGAATGTGCCCTCTGCACAGGAGTATCCTCCAGAGGATACTGTGGGTGTTCCTGCTCCTGCCATGCTGCCGGCCACTGTAGCATGAGCCGTGGGAAAGGACATGTGGCCATATCGCTTTACCTTCCCGGTGATCCATGGCTCCCAGAATGGCACCAGGCAACTTTTGGCAGAATGATATACCTGATTATTATTACTAATGATGATGGTGGCACTTGGGTGCCTCATTCATGTGCCAGGAGCCCACTGTGCTAGGTACAAGCACAGAACACCACATGCTAAAGACCAGCCCACTTCCAGGGTGAGCAGGGAAGTGGGCAGGCAGGGCCACAACAGGTACTAGCATGCTGGCTGGGGAATCAGGAAACCAGCTCAACCACAGATTTTTCTCTGTGCCTCAACTCCTGATCAGTATAATGGGGATAATTCTTCCCTATCTTACAGCATGGTTGGGAGAATCAAATATATGCATAGGTGTGAGCCACTACGATCATGAGGGCCATACAAATGTGTTGAAATCTCCCAAGACTCCTACCAGCAGCTTGTGTTCTTGGAGATCCAGAAATCACGCTTGGACTTGCCCCAGGCCATAGTCTTAACAAAAAGCCCACAAGATACAAACCAAAATGATTTCATGGGACTGCTCAGAGCTAGTTGTTCGTTCAGACCTCATGCCGACCCTGCCCCCTTCCTAGTGTTCCCTGACAAATGAAATACTTACATAGCCCTTCCCATGTTACATTTAAACAATAGCCTCAGACAATTATCATCTGTCCTGCCTGGGCGCCTCTCCTCCAGGAAATTCTGGCAACCCTTCCTGCTCTTGCCGACTCCCTAACCCTGGCGCAGGCCTGTCACCTCAGCCTCTTCTTCTGCTACTGCTTTACTGTGAAGCAGACTTGTCAGCTGAGTCTGAATGGCCACACGCTGTACCCCAAATACATTCATGCTACTGCACATTCTTACCCTCCTCTATAGCCTTACCAAAACACTGTCGAGCTTTGTTAATGTTACCCTACTTTCCTGATACTCTCACTAAACCCTTTCAAATACATGCTGTCTTTTGTGGCACATGCATTCTTAATCAAAACCCTTTCTTTCCTCCGAATATTCCCTGCATTCCCAGATCCAATGATCAGCTCCTCGTTTAACCTTCCATGTGTTACACGCCCCATCGCTGGGTCTCTTGAACACACATACATTGTTAGGCATACCACAGTAACCAATTAACAACCTAAGGGTATGTCTAGACTGCAGGCTTCTTTCAGAATAAGTTTTTCTGGAAGAGATCTTCTGGAAAAGCTTATTTTGAAAGAGAGCGTCCAGATGGCAAAAGAGCAAAGAACTAGTGATGTGCTTTTTCGAAAAGATAGCATCCACACTGATTGGACGCTATCTCACATTTAAGGCCACCGGAAACCAGTTCAGGCAGAGCATTAAGTCAGCAGTTACTTCTGGGTGCTTTTGCCTAAGGCTCTCTGAGGGTATGTCTACACTACCACCCTAGTTCGAACTAGGGTGGTTAATGTAGGCATTCGAAGTTGCAAATGAAGCCTGGGATTTAAATATCCCGGGCTTCATTTGCATCTTGCCGGGCGGGCACCATTTTTAAATCCCCTTAGGTCGAACTCCGTGCCCGCGGCTACACGCGGCATGGAGTAGGTAGTTTGAATTAGGATCTCTAATTCGAACTACCGGTACACCTTGTTCCACGAGGAGTACCGGTAGTTCGAATTAGAGATCCTAATTCGAACTACCTACTCAGTGCCACGTGTAGCCGCGGGCACGGAGTTCGACCTAAGGGGATTTTAAAATGGTGCCCGCCCGGCAAGATGCAAATGAAGCCCGGGATATTTAAATCCCGGGCTTCATTTGCAACTTCAAATGCCTACATTAACCACCCTAGTTCGAACTAGGGTGGTAGTGTAGACATACCCTGAGAGATATGTTTAAAGGGACCCCCTGGATAGCTGTTTCTTTGCTTCTGGTGCATGCTTGCCTACCTCTCCGAGGGACAGCAAAGCTTTTGCAGTGCATGCTCTGGTTGCCCAGCTTTTGGACACCGTAGCACACTCCTAGCCATGGAGCTGTAGCTGCCTCTGACATGCGATGGCCCCACACAGCCATGCTACAGTTTCTGCAGCAGTTTGTGCAGACTGCCTTCCTTGCCCTGCATGAGCTCAACACCGAGCTCATCACTTAGACCCTCTCCCTGTGTGCTGGAGCAAGGCCCTTGCAACTGTACCCCACAGTGGAGAGACGGTTTTGGAGGCTGGACACCAGTTCTGATGGTGGGACCAGCTGGTGATGGAGCGGTGGGATGACCAGCAGTGGCTCCACAACTTCCAGATGAGGAAGGCCACCTTTAAGGAGCTGTGTGCATGGCTTGCTGCTGTCCTCCAATGATGGGACACTCAGATGCAACCCACCAGTACCCTGGAGAAGCAGGTTGCCATCGCTGTCTAGAAGCTCGCCACCCCAGACAGCTACCGGTCTGTGGGCAACCAGATCGGTGTGGGAAAGTCCACCATTGGGGCCCTCTTCATGGAGGTAAGGCACTCTCGGGCTACAGTCCTTGGCAGGGGGAGTCGTGGAAAGGGGGACCCTAGGAAAAGGGTGGTGGGGTTTAGGGGGTTGGCCTGGGGTTGGGGGAGAAGCCCCATCTCCAGGGGCTTGTGCTGTCCTTCTCTCACACATCCCTGCAGGGGAGCCTCATAGAGGGTGGCTCCTGGACTGTTTGAGGGAGGAAAGAGGGGGGACTTGGGGACCTCCCAAGGGCTCAGGCACCCCATCTGATTCTCTGTTTTGTGTGTTTCTTTGTCTCCTTCTGCAGGTGGTGAGGGCCATCAACTCTGTCCTGCTGCGCAGGGTCATCTGCCTGGGAGACCTGGACCCCATCATGGCCAGATTTGCTGCCCTGGGCTTCCCCAACTTCAGAGGGGCCATCAATAGAACCCATATTCCCATCCGCACACCACATCATCAAGCCACCCAATACATCAACCATGAGGGCTATTTCTCGATGGTGCTGCAGACCCTGGTCAACCACGGTGGACAGTTCACAGACATTTTTGTTGGGTGGGCAGGCAGGGCACACAATGCCAGCATTTTCAGGAATTCCAGCCTCTACCACAAGCTGGAGGCTGGCAAATTATTCTCCCAGCATGACTTTTGGGTGGGGGACATGCAGATGTCACTGTGCATTGTGGGGGATGTGGCCTACCCCCTCATACTGTGGCTGATGAAAACCTTACACTGGCCACCTGGACCCCAGCATGGACCAATTTGATGCCCACCTAAGCCAGGCTTGAATACAGGTGGAATGTGCCTTCGGTGCCTGAAGGCGCAGTTCAGGTGCCTCCTGACCTGCCTCCATGTGGGGGAGCACAACATCCCCGAGGTGGTCTCCGCATGTTGTCTCCTCCACAACATCGTGGAGTGGAAGGGGGAGGCCTTCCTGCTGGGGTGGAGGGCAGAGGCCAGCCGGGAAGGAAGGGCCATCGAGCAGCCGCTCACAGCCACAATCAGTCAGGCCCATCAGGTGGGGGGTGCAGATTTGGGAGGCCCTGAGGAAGAGTTTCTCTCAAGGACTCCAGTAACGTTCCCAGGGCCTCCCCACTAGGGGCCTGTGCCTTGCCCCCCTATGCTTTTCCCACCACAACCCCTCCCTTCCCCCCTTCCCTGTACAGTCAATAAAGACACCAGTTTTGCGTTGAAAACCAAGAACTTTGTATTTTTTTCATAATAAAAGTAACTGGGAAGGAAGGGGGCTCAGAACCTGGATAGCGGTGAGGGGAGGGCTCAAGGATGAGCATGGAGCATGGTGCAGTTGGAAGTGCCACCTTGGGTCTGGGGATGTTGGTGACCTCGGGGGTGGGTAGGGCCTGAGACATCTGGGGATGGGCAGGAGCGGGGGCTGGAGTGGGGTCAGGCATGGCAAGGAGGGGCAGGGGGAGGAGGCATAGGCATGGTGCGGGGGGCAGGAGCAGGGACAGGAGCCAGTTGTGCCATCATTTCACAGCTGGTGGCACACATGTTTTCACCCTGCTGCACAAGCTAAGCCCATATTTCATTCCGCCAATGGGCGTCATCCTGGACCTTCTGTGCCAGGGTTTGCTGCATATCCCGGAGGACAGCCACGTGCTGTCTCATGAGGTCTTTCTGGACCTTCGGCACTTGCGGCTCCTCCGGGGTCGGGAGGTTGCCTCGGCTGGCAGTGAATGCCCCTCAGCGATGGCTGGTCTGGCTGTG
Organism: Pelochelys cantorii; assembly: GCA_032595735.1. Taxonomy (NCBI): domain Eukaryota; kingdom Metazoa; phylum Chordata; order Testudines; family Trionychidae; genus Pelochelys; species Pelochelys cantorii. The sequence goes on from CM064344.1 coordinate 21,500,533, forward strand.
GAGGACAAGAGGGAGAGGCGGTCAGTCATCCATGTAGCCACTGTCCCTGAGGCCGTGCCCTCCTCTGTGAGCTGCAAGCAACAGTCCTCGGGCCAGAGAACAGTGATGTTCCAGGAGCAAGGCCATGTGTGACCTGCACAGCGGGCCCTGCCTGACAGGGGCCCAGAGGTGCCTAGGGGACCATGCTTCCCGTTTCCCTCCCATCCCACGGACAAGCAGGCAAGCGAGGTATCCATTTATACCTCGCTTGCATCCCATGGTCGGGAGAGGAGCCTGGAGCAGCCTGGCCTTTCATGGGGGGCCGCACACACACCTGCGCCTGGCAGCGCTGTCCGCAGGAACGGGTGGTGTCTCGCGCATGCAGGCATGCCCGTGTGCCTTGTGCAGCACTCCTCAGTCTGTGTGCATGTGTGCATGTGCCCTTGTCCCCAGCCTGCTTCCAGTGGTGGCTAGTGGTGAGAGGGCGTCCCCCCCAGGGGTCAGACATGTGTGTGGTCTCCCCAGAGTCTGAGCAGGAGCTCAGGGGGGCTCTGGGCTGCCTCCTGAGGCCACATGGTGCAGACTGGAGCTGCATGTACTTCCATGTGCATGGAGTACAGCGCAAGGGCCAGGCCAAGAAGGCCGAGAGATGATTGCACCCCATCACCTCTATGCCCGCCTCCCCCACCCTGTGTGTGTGAAAAACTGAGAGCACTCACCTGATGATCCCCTCACCCCAGCCTCAGAGGTTGTCTGGGAGATATCCAGACCCTGGGGTACCGGCTTGAGGGTAAGGATGACTGTGCAGGCCATCTGCTCCACCTCCTCCAGCTCCTCCTCCTCCTCCTCCTCCTGGACAGGGAGCCATGGGTGGGCGATGATGAGTGTCTCCAGCCCAGAGTCGACCACCAGGGTGCGAAGGAGTTGCACTACCCCCCAGGATTTGGTGAAACTCGGTCTAGTAGGAGCAGGAGTGGGGTCCTGCCCCATAGCGAGAGCTGTGCTCCCTTGCTCTGGCGTAGCCCTGTTGAGCTTTTTGACCTTACTCCAAACTTGTTCCAAGGTCTGGGGGTGGTGACCACTCATGGTCAGAACCTCGGCCATCCGGCCATAGATATCGGTGTTGCGCAACTGGGAGTGGAGATCCTGCAGGGTTTCCTCATCCCACACCTCCAGGAGGGCCAAGATCTCTGCCCCACACCACGACAGCGCACACCTTTTTGTGCCCCTGGCTGGGCCCTGGTCATGCTCCCTGTGAGGGCCATGGGGGATTTTGGGGGGGTTGTGGCTGGGTCATGGTTCCCAATTTGTGTGGCAGGGAGAGCCTCATGGTCAGGTGCAGCTGTCTGGGCTGGCTTCCTACCACAAGGCTTGTCCCAGGTGCTTGCAGCTTTAAGAGCTGGCAGGAGACAGGACCTATAGAGTTCTGATTAGTTTGGATGGAGTGGCCATGAGGGTACCTGTGTTAATTCCTGGAGGCCTCTTTTTTTGACTCCCTCTTCTGCGTCCACACACGCCTTTTTTGGAAAAAGCCCTCTCTCTCGTAGAAAGGAAACTCCCTCTTCTGTATCCACACATGCCGTTGGAAAAACCCTTCCATTCTTTTGACTTTTTGTCGAAAGAATGCAATAGCAGTGTGGCTGCAAGTATTGTTTTTCCAGAAAAATGGCTGTTTTTTCCAGAAAAACGCTGAAGCGTAGACATACTCTCTATATGAGAGCATCACTGATCCCTTCATAACTTTGGAGTAGCACATTATCCCGCCTGTTGGGACATGGTGACTAGAATTTTTTCCTCTTTCTCCTCGCTCCACAATTCTTGCCCTTCCTTTTTAAACTAAACTTTTAACTTCACAGGACTCTTTATGTCACTTTATCCATGTTTCAAAGAACTTTTTTGCTCTTTATCTGCCATTTCAATACCAGGTAACCCAGCATGTGCTGGAATTCAGGCTAGCACTATGTTCCTGCCAGAACATACTAGTTCTGTTGTCAAGAAACTTATTTCATTTATTAAATCACTCCTGCTTTTTGAAGTACCCCTTTTAAGTGCCTGTATATTTCATAATGAAGCCAAAAAGATAGCAGCTGCTGTAGGCTGTATGTCTCTTATCCAGCTTAATGCTAATATTATTCCCACCCATTTCCACTGTCATAATGGCTACAAAATTAGATATTCTTTTAGATTTGTTAATTCTAGTCTCGGGGATGCAAAAGGCTTTTCACGCTCAATCTGTTTCTTTATCTTTAGATCTGTCAGTGTATATTCAGCAACCATATATATCCATTTACTATATATAAACTCATAAGCTTTATCTGTCCTACTTTCTTTACCTTTATTTTGTTACAAAGGCCCAGGAATCTCAACATGCACTCTGAAGAGAGTGTGCACAGATTTGAAATCAGAGTTTTCCTTCTCCTAGATCAATATGCGTAAAAAGGCTTAGTGAGCTCTGATTTGAAATCAGAGTTTTTCTCCCCTTAGGTACTATTGGTCCGTGGCGCCTTATTCCTTATTATTCAGTGCAACTCCTCAGGATCACTCTATAGAGGGCTTCCTCAATCTGCTACTCTGAGGATGTGCCTTAGTGCTGTAGCACCCCAGTGCAGCTGGTTATACCACCGACTCTTGACAAGGTACAAAAAGCTATCAAGCAGATGAAATCTGGAAAGGCACCTAGCAGTGATGTGATCCCATTACAAAGCTGGTGGAGGCCAGCTGATGAGCTGTCTCACCTGTATAATTATTGCCATTTGGGAGAAAGAGCAAATTCCACAAGACTTCAGAGATGCCCTGATTGTCCATATATACAAGAGAAAAGATAGCCGTGCATGACCATGAGGGTATCTCACTGCTATGTTTAGCTTGTAAGATCCTGGTTCACATCCTCTATTATTGGCTGTCATTACATGTGTTCACAAATGGCATCATTCCTGAATGTCAGTGTGGATTTCATGCCAGTCAAAGCACTGCCAAAATGATATTCACAGCCAGGCAGATTCAAGAAAAATGTAGAGAGCAATATCAGGATCGCTACATGATTTTCATTGACCTGACCAAGGTGTTTGACACTGTCAACAGAAATGGGCTTTGGACGGTACTTGAACAAATTGGCTGTCTTAAAAAAATCATCAGTACAGTTTGGTCCTTTCATGATGGTAATCTGGGTCACGTCCTTAACAATGGAGAATCATCACCATATTCTGAAGTATCAAATGATACAAAGCAAGAATGTGTCCCTACTCCACTCCTGTTCAGCTTCTACTTTTCAATGATGCTGTTAGTTGCTTTCAAGGATTACGAGCTGGGCATATCCCTTTAGTTCTGAACAGACAGCAGCATTTTCAACTTCCAAAGACTTCAGGCTTATACCGAAGTGTTCACTACAACTATCTGTGACCTCTGATCTTTTCCATCCATGTGCAGATTTTCTCCATCCATGTGTAGAATACATGATTATGTGCACTGAGGCATGTGCGAATGTCACCACCAGTAGAAAGAAAACCTAGCTGCAAGCACTCTGCAAAACAGCTGGGTAGTATTTGATTCTCTTCTGAGTGGCCGCACAAGCACACAGCTTACAGGGAACACTGTCCATGACCTCCTGTTTGCTGATAACTGCATTGATGGCTCATTTGGTCAAGGATGCATAGAAGCTTTTTGATTTTTTTTTGCTACCTCTGCTCATTATTTTGCACTCATTGTGAGCCTCAGGAACACATAGGTTATATCTCAATCTGCTCAGAAAGAGCCCAGCACTCCAGTGATCAGTGTGGCTGATACTGTCCTTAAGGCTGTGGACAGGTTTTGCTATCTTGGAAACGTAAATGCTGATGATGAGGTAACTGCTTGACTAGCCATAGATTGAGCAAACAATGGTCTGATCATGGTGTTAAACTTCATGCTAAGGTAGCAGTTTATCAGGTAATTGTCCTGACTATCCTGCTGTGTTAGGCATCAGGCTACATTTGGTCTGCTTAATTCCCAACATTCCTCATATTTGTCCAGAAGACTTATCTGCGTGATGTCCCTTGATTTTAGCCCAAAATGTTACATCCAACTGCCTTCTTGTTGACCCTCTAGGCACCCGCCCCCGTGTGGGGCAGGAGGAGATTTTGTGAGTTCCCCCCACCCCCAGGTGAGAGGAGCATGCAAAGTCTCTCACTCCCTGCCCTCACCCTGCAAGGGGCATGTGGCTTTTAGAATGAAAGTGCTGTGCGCCCCTTGCAGGGCAGGAGGAGAGTGTGTGCTCCCCTGCCCCTGGCCAATCAGGGCCTGGGGCAGGAGGAGGGTGCAAAGTCCCCTGATTGGCCTGGGGGCGGGGAAGTGGCAGGGGGTCCATGGGCTGGATCCAGCCCACAGAGGCCCCTTTGCCCACCTCTGACTAAGAGTAAGCCCTGCAGACTGCAGTCATTCCAGCTTCCTGCCCTTTATATACAAGTTCTCTGTCCTGGACTATGCAGGTGCGACCATCTATTTTATGCTCAGGAGCTCAGTCATATTATTTAGCTTAGCATAGGAAATATTTTCTCTTGGTGAAACATTTCAGAGCATATAAATGTGTTTTATTTCCACCCAAAACACTTTCAGGTATTCGTTGAAAACAAAAAAACCTAGATTTTTTAAAATGAAAAAACCCCTATTGGAAAAACAAACTTTCTATGGTCTTTAATCTGTCCTGTCATGTGTCATAGTGTGATGCTGCTTATGCTGCCTGTACCTCTGTGGCACTTAGACTTCAGAGGCATCACGGCACACTTAGTTTACACTGGGGCTATGTCTAGACTGCATCCCTCTGTCGACAGAGGGATGCAAATCAAGCACATCGAAATTGCTAATGAAGCAGGGATTTAAATATCCCGTGCCTCATTAGCACAAACATGGCCACTGCTTTTTTTCTAAACGGAGTTTTTTTGAAAAAAACCAGTAGTCTAGACATGGAGCTGCTGAAAATAAACCCTTTTTCGACAGATCCTGTATTCCTCAAAAAATGAGGTTTACAGGATCTGTCAAAAAAGGGTTTATTTTCGACAGATCCACATCTAGACTGCTGTTTTTTTTTTCAAAAAACCTCCGTTTTGAAAAAAAAGTGGTGGCCATATTTATGCTAATGAAGCACGGGATATTTAAATCCCTGCTTCATTAGCAATTTTGATGTGCCTAATCTACATGTCTCTGTCGACAGAGAGGTGTAGTCTAGACACACCCTGGGTGAACAGGAGCAGAATTGATGCCCTGGGTCTCTATGGCACAGAGAGTTACAACATCAGAGCAGTCATAACATGGCATTTCACCATGATGAGCCCAGTAGGGAAAATGACGGGCACTTATGTAATGTGGGAAGCCTCCACTCCCTTTATAAAAGAGTGGGTGTTTGTCTTCTCATTGCGGTGACAGTCCTAGTAATAAAGCAGTGCCAGAAAAGCCTTTGATAAGCCATTTTTAGCAGTTGGGGGAAGGAAAATAATTTTCAAACTCTTTTGGGGGTGAAAAAAGCAAAGCAGCTGAAGGGAGGGCTAAGAGGAGATGCATTCATAGAAGGAAGCACAGCCACTCCAGAAAGGTCACTTCCCCTTGCTGTTATTATTAGTGGTACCAAGAAGCACCAGTTGGGGATCTGGTGCTATTGTGCTAGGTGCTGCACACACATGTGGGGGAGAAGAGAAGGGCCCCAAAGAGCTTGCCTTGTGCATCTGTCAGACTCTGCACCCAGTTTGCCCTGGCTGCTCTCTGATTCCCTGTAAATTTGGGGCACAACTTGCTCCTCTTCATTTAATTCTCGTTAGCGAATCTTGTCTCTGATTCTGCCTCCTGGGATGCTGCACACTTGTACAGACACTGCTTGTTAGTGAGCTAGTTTGGTATGCAGAAGCGGAGCTGGTACGATCAGGCCAATGAAATTACATCCAACTGTACATAACGAGGCTGTATGTTGTTCCATATGCTGCAATTAAAATGACACACAAAGCAATCATGCACAGACATAATTCCATCAGGGTTTTTGGGTGGCTCTGTAAACCACTGTAACTGAATTCCCTGTGGGCATGTGGCTGCCTATTTGTTAGGGCTGCTATGCTTACCTAGCAATACAACCAGCTCCGCTCTAATGCAGTTCCTGCACCTGTTTGTGAGCCAGCAGTAATTCCAGTGCTCGGTGCTGCTCTCCCAGCTATCCAGCCCAAGCCGGTGTGTGCTGAGACCAGCTGTCTATGGCAGTGGGTGTGAGAAATCACCTCTCCACTTATTCAGGCTCCTCTCGGGGTTAGGGGAGGACACCTCAGATGCAAACACTGAAACCACCCCAACCTCTAGTTCACCTTGACAGGGAGCTTCCACAGAACTAGAGGGGGCCATCCTTCTACTGTGTCAGAGCGGGAGGGGCAGGCTTTCATGGGCAGGGCTCTCAGTGAGGGCTTGTCTTATTGGCACAGGTGGTAGTAAAAGGGCATTTTGTTGGGAATCTGCCCTTAAACTCCACAGCAGAGACCTTGGCCCTTGGTTTACAAGAGCATGAGTGACCCAAGACAAACTTTGAGCAAAGCAGCAACTGCCTCACTTCCCAACCCATCACACATCAGCTGATCACCAGGTCTGTGACCCTACCCCTCATGGCCCTTTTCCTGCTAGGGAGATTGCACCCTCAGCCGCCCACCAGTGAGGGAGGCAGAGATGGATCCAAGGCCCTGCCTGCTCCAAGCTGTAAATATCCCCAGGTGCTCATAATCAGAGTAGGGGTGGGCCCTGGCATCCGCTGTGCCTTTTGGGTCAACTGTCATCTTCCCCCAAGGGTCACTGCATTTTAAAGGTGCTTGTTCACTGACAGGGATGGGGGCTCAGTTGTCTTGGTAAAAATTTTGGGGGAGGGGAGGAGATTTTTCAGCCTTCTGCTGAGGAAACATTGAATTAGCCGGTGTAAAGAAGTGCTAGGAACCAGCAAAACTGCTGCATCAGCCCTCCCGGTGTAATCACTCCTTACTTTCAGAAGGAAACTGGTGCCACTCTGTGCCTCCACTAGATGGTGCCCAATCCATAATTTAACAGGGAGGGATTCTCCAATCTCTGTTGGAGCAGTGCAGCCTTCTCGGGTGGAAACAATGCAGTGCCTGCTCAGATTAAAGCAAAGGACTGGATACCTAAGATTGCACGAGGGAGCGCCCAGGATGGGATGGAGCTGGCTCTGATATCACATCTGTGGACACAAAAGGTTGGGAACGCCACTGGAATTCCAGAGCAGTGCAGACTTTGACTGGAAAGCCTTCCCAGTGGACAGTAACTCGCTGGAAGTGCTGCCTGCCTGCCTGTGTGTGTGTGTGTGTTTGTGTGGTGGGCGGGGGGGGGGGAGGGGAGCTGGTGTCTGGCATTTGACTCCAGTTAAGGTGAAATCTGGAGAGAACAGGCAGGAGAGCAAAAAAGGGGATGTGATGAAGGAGTCAAGGTGTCTCCCAGCTGCTCCATCTTCTGTGGGGAGAGATGGACGGACCGAAGTGCTGCCGTTTGCTACAACTTGCCTCCACAATGTGAATAAGAAAATCCCACAAGAGAATCTGTTTTGGTTGGGTGCTCTCTGTTAAGATCTGTTTCATCCAAAGCAGACAAACGTTCACCAGGATTGCTCCATTGGAAAAGAAGTAGATTACCTGGAGCAGAAGAGCTGATCCCCCACTCGGTGAAGCTGGATTGGTTTGGGGTGCTTTCCCCACCTCTGTATACAAATTGTCCTAACCATGGGCACTGTATAACTGTGGTGCATGGCTGTGTAGTGTCGGGTTGCTTCCTTTTTATTTCTTGTGTAAGTTTGAACAATGATCACAGTCAATCCGGATGGAAAAATAATGATCAGAAGATGTCTTGTCACCTTGAGACCTTTTAGGTAAAGTTCTTTTTATTGCTCTATTTACCATTCTCCCTCCCCACCCCCAGCCTTTGCACCCCATCTTGTTGTTCATTTCAGGGAACTGGAACTGAATAATTCATCTAAGCAAATTTTCTAGCATTCACTCTTTTCCAGGGGAATCAATTTCAGATTAAAATGTCAAGAATCAAAGCAAGTTTGCCTTTAAGTCAGCATTATGGAAGCTGATGTGTGGCTCCTGCATACTGTATCTTGCCTGCTTATTCTTTCCTTATGCTAATATCAGTTGAGTTTTAATTATAGGTTTTTAATATCTTTCTTGGTGATATTTGTACCCACAGAGGGATTGATGCAAACAAATTACAAGACAGCTTTGGCTGTCGGTTACACTGGTTTGAATCCACTGATAATGTAGTTACTCCAGATTCACATGCAGCAGAATCGTGTCCAAAGTCAGATGTTCCAAGCGCCCCTCCTCACCTGAATTTATGCATTTCCACTTACTGGTCTTTCACCCTCAACAACTACAAAGGGTTTTTTTATGATTCCATTGCTATTGATTTGCATAGACTCCTTCCTGTAAGTTTATTTTTTGGACTGTTCATTAACATGCAAACTCTCTCTAATGCTTGTGTTCTTTCTTTAAAACTGATTTGAGGAGTTGTGGTTTATGCACTTCCAGCCTTCAAAGGGCATTGTTTGTTTGTGTGTTATGGGCAAGGAATTATGACTATGAAGGTTAGGTCTGAATCAAAGCAAACCCATCTCAGTGCTTTCAAATAGTACAAAAGCATCTGAAGTGGATTTCACAAGCCAGGATGCTGGGTCTTTAACTCCATCAGAGGCAGGTTGGTTGGGGGGAATTGAAGGAGGGAAGGTGGTATCGCTTCTCACATGGAATAGCTTTTAAGAATTGTTGCTGCTGAAATTTCAGCTGTCTGATGAACTTATCTGCCCTCCATTTTATCTGAGCCCCTCACAATCTTTGAATATAGTTATCCCTCGGACACCCTTCGGAGGCACGGGAATATAATTATCCCATTGTACAGATGGTGATCAGACACAAGAAAGATACCTGGGCTAAATATCTTGCCCAAGGTCAAAGGCAAGACCTGAACACTCCCACTCCTACATAGTGCCCCAATCTCCTGGACCAGCCATGCACACAGGTGGGGCAGGTCACTCTGCTAGGTGAAGTGGGAGTGGGACAGCAAAGGGATGGTACTGTCCCATCTACTCAGCAGGGATTTTATCTCCAATCTAAAGGTTGGGAGGTACCAAATGGGCAGGAGGGGCATGCCAGTGGGGTAGGTGCCTTTGGGTAGCAGAGTTTGCCTTCTGGAAGGAGGGTAGAAGAGATGGGAAAGGTGCCTGATCACACATGTTGAAGAGGAGATGGGAGCAATTCCTCACTCTGCTGCTTGCAGGCTAGTCCTGTTCTCTGATGTCCAGGGCCAAACTCTGATTGACTTAAAAGATGCAACTTTGAGCCCTGTGGATAGCGCAGAGGTGGATCAGGGCACAGGCTGAAGGAGCAGGGAGGGAACCAAAGGGGGACAGCTACTCCGCAGCAATTCACCAGCTGTGCCAGTTGTGTCACACACTATACATAGCCATCAGCTAGAGCTGTCACTGTCTCTCCTGTTGAATGACACACTGCCTAATAGAACAGCAGTGCCCAAGGTGCAGTGCTAGGCTCAGCGGCTGCCATCAGCGAGGAATGGACCAGCTCTGCTTTGAGAGGTTCTGTTTATTCACTTTTGTGAATGTTTGTTAAACACCAAGATGAAGTCATTGGAAGGGCTCCCCTATTGGAAGAGATTACTCCAGGAGCAGGGAAATCTCATTTCTAGCAGCATCCTGGAAATAAGGCTTGAAAGTGGAGTAACAGCAATATGTCATAGCCTGGCAAAGTCTGATTAAAGTAAGGCCTGAGACTGTAACAGGAGGGGAAGTTTCAGAGTGGTAGCTGAGTTAGTCTGCAACTAGAAAAACTTAAAAAAAACAATGAATGGTCTTGCAGCACCTTAAAGACTAACAAAACATGTAGATGGTATCATGAGCATTCAGGGGTACAACCCACTTCTTCAGATGAATGGAGTATTAAAAGCCCAGTTCCAAAATAAATAGGGGATGGGGTGAGGGGAGAAGGAAGGGAAAAATAGTGAATTAGAATGTTCATGTTGCATGAAGCTGATAGAGAAGGTGCAAATTGTTCTTAAGTACCCATTGTTTAGTTGGTTAAGTCATTAGGATGTGGAAGGTAGTGTGCTAGCCAGGTGATGTCTTTATTCATGCCTTTGTGATGGGTCCCAAACTTGTAAATGAATTTAATTTCCAAAGCTTCCCTGTGTATTTGGCTTGTGGAATTGGCCTGAACACAATATGGTGATTTTGAGTTTTGAAGGGACATGAAATGAATCTTGTAGGTGGCTTGTGTTTTAGGAGGGGAAGTGTATGTGGGGATTTGAGGATGGGTCCAAGTGACCGGTTTGGGGACTTGGTCTTAATCAGTTAGCAGGATGGTGTTCTCAGTACACTAGGACCTGATTCTGCTCTTATGATGGTGTAAATGTGGAGCAACTGTATTGAAATCAATAGATACGTGGCTGTTAAACCAGCATGAAACCCCAATCTGGCTTTTCTAAGAGATGTTTTCCTTGAGATTTTATATCACAGGAAATGAGATGTGATTGAGTGAGGCTACAGACCTTCAAAGATGTTTTCCCAAATCATTTAGACAAACTGGGGGCAGGGATTCTCCCTGGTTTAACTCATTAGTAACGGTGCTTGGGGGGATGTTTTGAAGCATTGGAATTGTAAGGCTGTTGACGCTAGTGTGCTGGCTTCCCTCACCCACTCAGTCCTGACTTGCCGCACTCGCTCCTCTTCCAGGCCTACGTCTTACCCACCAGCTCTGTGGGTGCCCTTCAGACCCTGATAGTCTAGCCACTGAGCACTCCACAGATCAGTAAAGCTGTTTTCTCCTATTCTAGGTGACTTCTCCCGACCTCCACCAACCTACCAGCCCAGTGCAGGCCTGATCTGTGGCACCCTCCGTTGTTTGAACTCTGCCCTGACAGACCCTGAGCTGCGTTTTTATGTTGTGACCATGTGGTGAGACTAGTGTATGCTCTTAGGCCTTGTCTTCACTGCAGTATTAGCTTGTGTGCTCCCTGCCTCTCCCCTCACCCAGGAGTCCCTTGCTTTAGCTTGTGGTGCTTTACCTCAAGCTCCTGGGGCTGTGGGTTGACCCTTGAGAGCTGTTGATGCTCACACTAGGAATTGCAGTGGACATACTGATATTGTGCTGCTAATCCAATTGCTTGGTGCAGCTCATGTGTTATTTTGTGGTGTGGCTGCTCTCACCCGAGCTAGGCTAACTAAAGTGCAGCTGTCTGCACTTTTCCACATGTAAGTTAATGCTGCAGTGAAGGCAATCCCTTGGAGTCTAGTCCCTCCTTTGCTTTGTATAGTAATATGGCTAGTCTGCAGTCTATAGTAAGTGGTCACCTAAATCTACTGAGACCTTGTCTACTGGTCTTTAATCAGCTGCTTCTCTTCACTGATGCCTGTGGGCTGGATCCACAGTTGGTGCAAATCAGCATAGCATCATTGAAGCTGCCAGACACTAGCTGGTGATTTGGCCCTTTGAAATTGGAGTGGTGCTTAGCTGACTTCATTAATCATCTTCTGGATAAGAATTGTAGGGTAAAAGACCAAAATCTGTGAGAGTGCCTTGGTAATAGGGAAAAGTTGCTTATTACTAGCATTATGTAAACATAGCCAGAGTAGATAAAATAACAGAAAGGAGGATTTATTTATAGAAACTTGTATGAATGGCTCACTTCTAATGTCTCTGACTTCAAAATCCAAAGCACCTGAGTGATTCTACCCAGCAATGCCTGATAGTGCTAAGAGTTAATCACAAGCCAACTGCAGTGCCTCACCTCCCCTGTCTCTATGCTTCTTTTTGAGGGTCTAAAGCTGTGAAAGCTTGTAAGTAGAAAAATCATTTGTTTCCTCGGAACCTTAGAATGCATTGTCCCCTTGCTTAGCAATTTGCTGTCCAGTGACCAAGTATGAGAGGTCTCTGGTGTTTCAGGACCATGGAAAGCTCCTGGCTTCAAAGGATGCTGCAGTCGTTTCCAGAATACATTTCCAGGATCTCCAAATGATATAGCACACCAGAATATACCTCCCCAGGGCCAGATTTTGCTCTGTTGCAATTGTGTGAATCTTCAGTAACTATACTAAAGAGCATGCCATTATTCCAAACTGACAGTAAATAAATTGAGCAGAATTTGGCATTCTCCTCCTGAATACGGTCCTAACACAGGGAATTGTTGAAATTTCAGTCCTGGGGTGGGTAGAATTTTAGGTAGAATTGTCACCAGAACCTTGTGAAATCATAGCACCTTGAATTAAATGACTATGTGGTGACAGTCCATGTGATGAGTAGCCAGCTTGGAATGTAGACATTACATTATTATCAAAGTTCTACATTCAATAGCAGGTAAAGCTAATGGATTAGTTTTGGAAATGGGGTCTGATGCAGCTCTTGCTTACAGCGAAAGTCTGATGATTTCAATGGACTTAATTCTGACTTACACCACGGTGAGCTTCAGTTGGGCCCCTAGTACCTTTTAGGCTATTTCTCCAGTAATTCATTCCAGCACAAAGAACTGCAGTCCAAACGTTCATGGAGATGAGAGAGTGAACAGAGTCTTTTCTTTTCTTCCTTTCTCCTCATTAGAAAGGGAGAAAATCAGAACAAAATAAGAGAGAACCTACAAACTAATGGCAACCTCCTGAATCTCCTTAGTCCTAGGAGAAATCCAATGGTGCAACTAACTGCTGTTTCTCTACCCAGTAATTTAATTAGGATTAAGTAGGAAAACTTGTACATTTTAAGTACCTAAAATCTTGAGCCTTCCCCTTGCCTGACAATCCATTTGAAATTGTCAAGTTTTTTTCCTTCAAATGAGATGCTAGAATGCACAGCCCCTTTGATTTTTTTTCTTCAGAAATTGTGGAGAGTTTTTCCTTCTTTCTTTCTCCCGTGGTTTAAACTGTTAATTAAATGCAGAGTTTAACCATCACTCCTTGCCAGATCATAATTATGAAAATTAAAATGCATAAACAAGGCCTTGCATAATGATGAAGACATTATCAATAGAAAGGATACGAATGATGAGCAGGATCAGCTCTGATCATTTAAACATCAATTCCCCAATTCCTCATTAACTGATGCTGGAGGGGTGGGGAGGAAAGTGGGTGGCTGCAATGCATGAAAAGGGATAGATGGTCACAACTTCTCTCCGGCTGCAGTAAGACATTCCTATCATTTGTGTTACTGTTTTGCTGAGAGGCCCCTACTATAGGCATATGGTAAGAGGGAATCCCTCTTACCCTCACAAGCTTTACTTGCTCGGTAAATGAGAGATAAGGGAGGGAAAAAGGAAAGTACTATTAGAGAGCTTACAAACCAGCACATGAAGCCCAGAGACACAAAGACTCAGAATCTCAGAGGTATTTATGGTCCTAACTCCCATGGATTTAAAAAAAATTAGGAACTTAAATATCTTTGAGGATCTGGGCCTAAGTGACTTGCTCAGGGAAGGGCTTTTTTGAGATTCGTCCCTCATCCAGGATTGAGTCCAGTTTCCTTAGGCCCTTGGCAGTACCTTGGAGGGGTGCCATACCAGTGGCTCCCATATATACCTGTAACGGGGTCAGCACTCACCTCACAAGAGCTCCTCCATCTGGCTAAGGGCAGGTTCCTGCACTACCTCAGTTTATTAGCCGAAAGCCTCTTCAGCAACTCAGCCTTCCACCCTGCATATCACAAACCCCTTCTGGGGTACATACTTAACAGGGGCCATCTTGGAGATCTCTTTAGAGTGTCTCTCTGTATCTCAGTCTGTTGTCCCACTCTGGTGACAAATGGGCTTCCCCTCTTGGAGACAACTCCTTTGCCCTTACCTTAGGTTTATTCTCAACATGAAATCCACATAAAGTCCACCTTAGTCCACAGTAGCTTCCCACATGGAGCTTCCTAAGCTGCTGCTGCTCCCATAGCCAACGAGCCACCCGGTCTTCATTGAGAGAGGCAGTTGGGGGAAATTCAGTGATTATTATGTTATTAAAGCAGTGATGCTCAACCTTTTTTAATTCGCGACCCCCAGGGCCGGGAAAATTTTTGTTGGGGAAAAAAAAAACACGCCGGAAACATTTTGTTGTGTCCCCTTTAATTTAAAGTGCTGATCCACTTCCCTGCCACTCCCCCTGCTCCTGCCACACGTACGTCAGGCGCAGAACCAGAAAAAAACAAAATGACAGCCGACCCAGCGCTGCGACCTCCCCAGGAAGACAGCTGCGACCCCTAAGGGGCTCGTGACCCAGGGGTTGCGCACCGCTGAGCTCGAACACATGTATGTATGTAGGTGGATATTTACCTGTACAGGGTAGCCTTGTGACTGGAGCATTGGGCTGTGATTCAAGATTTGGTTCAAGTGTGAGCTGTGGGGCAGTGGGCAAGTCACATAGGCTAGAATTTTCAGACAGGCCTCTGGGAGCTGGGCACTTATCATCCTTATTTTCCTTTGGGAAACCCAGCCTTTTTCTGCCCTCTGCCTCAATTGCCTATCTGCAAAATGAGCATAATAAATACTACTTCCCTTCCATATGGGGCACTGTGAGGATAAAATTCATTTATCATTATGGTGATAAGGGAAATACTAATTCCTAGGTAGAGGTTTATAAACTGAATATATCTCATCAGTTCCCTCTCCCCTTCATTGTGCTTGTCATCATCTTGGATTGTAAGCCTGTAAGTGTTCTTAGCATGATGGGGCCCTTTTCTAGGCAGGCCATTCATCCGGTTTCATACCAGAGAGTCTTGCTTGTCTGAGATTCATCCCTCATCCAGGACTGAGACAGACCAGGGTGTGCGTTTGTCCATATGAAATGGACATCACTTTGAAAAGCACACAGCTTCAGCGTGCCAGCATGACTTTGCATGCGGGTGGGTCCAATGTCATGCATCTGGGGGCAGGGCAGCATGCTCTTCAAAATGGCACCCTCCAAGAGCCATGCATGAACACTGACATAGTATTCTGGTATTCTGGGAATGTGGGAGTGACCGTTTCCTCCTTCAACTCTTCAGACAGCTGTAGTACTTGTAACAATCAATGGCAGCTCAGACCATTCCCTTCTCCTGCCTCAGTCTCTTTGGAGACCAGATGTAAGTTTTCTTCTCCTTGGGACCTCAAACATCATGGGGTCTCCAAAGCTCTTCCAGTAAGTCTCGCTCCCCGATTGTCAGCCAGGATGGTCAAAAGTGCCTCGTGATGCCTGGAAGTGAATGGGAACTTTGTCTCTGACTGAGCTTTGTGCCTATGAAATTCCCTGCTCACTTATTTTTAGCATCCAAACTGACTGCAAAGGGGTCCTGATTCTCAGACAGTGCTGAATGCACACGCTCTGAAAATAGACCCATTGAGTAGGTCCCTGGTTGGGCACGCCAAATCACTGGTCACTTTTGAAAATTTGGCCACCACTGTCCACTGACCATATTCAGGACCCAGTTCCCTACTTTTCACTTCTTCACTCCCATCCTTGAGTCTCACTAGAGAGGATTTTTTTAAAGCTTTGTATGAGGCTTTTATTTAAGCAAAAGAAATGATTAAATGGATTTTTTTATTGACTGTGATCCTAAAGAACAAAAATGTTTAATTGTCAACAATTGAAAGACCAAAAAATAGGCTTTTGGATTTTTTGGGGTGTGTTTAATGGAAGTTTTCTATTAAAAGTTTCAGTGAAACATTTTTTTCACAATCTTTGGTGAAAATAAAATAAACTTCCCAGCCAATTCTAGGTGTCTCATTCTCCACTCCCCCACTCAGTCCTGTTGCATGAGTAGGCATGCTGTGCATTAAGGAAAATCTTTGACACAAAGGAACTTGGAAGACCATCAGACTTTGCTTTTTCCTTTATAACAATGCATCTGCCACCCAAATAGATTCTGTATTTTGACCTCCAATTCATCTTGGGAAGGCTATCAGGCTGGCTGCTGGAATTGGAATAATAAAGAGGAGATTTCACATCTCTGAAAATATAGAGTTGGCTTGAGAAAATGCTTTTTTATTTTTCTGTGCTACATACAACTTTTTAGTCCCACCGAGTATGTTCCATTTATCTAGTGGAGACAGGGACCTAGTTGCTTGCCAGTTAGAGTAGTATCCATTCAGCTCCCAGCCAACTCAGTGGAATGAATCAGGCAAAAGAGGAAACAAGGCAGTTGTGATGCCTGAGGTGTTCATTTCAAATTTAGTTCAGCTGCTAGATTGTTGTGAATGAGGATGTCACCTTGTAAGCCTTGTGTCTCGCTTGTCCCTCAGACTGCAGAGCTAAGCACAATAGGTAGTTCATACAATTGATTGTGGCCTAGATCCAGATAAAAATAGTATTTTACAGTCATTGTACACAGATGTGAATGAAAAAGAAAGGTTCAAAGTCCCTTTTATTGGAGAAATCCAGATATCTAGAGACCTCAGATGAGATTAGGGTTCATTATGCTGGGCATTGTACAAATGTATCATAAACAGGATTATTTGAATAACACCTTCTTTTGCTAGCAATTCTCAATGTAGTACTTGTTTGGGGTCCATCAAAAATGAAATTTTGGGCCAATCAAAAGGTTAAGAACATTGTTGCAGCTGAGCAAAACCATGGTTTATTTTCTGAACACTTGTTAATGGATTTTTAAAATAAAAATGAAGGAAATTACTTTGTTGTGAATACAAAATCTGCAACATTCCATTTTGAAAAAATATGTTGAATATTGAAACAATTTTTTAAAGTTTTGTCTTAGTAAAAATAAAAAAAGATGAAATCAATGAGCTTGTGAAATGATTACGTGTCACCTAATCTGCATGTTTACCAAAAAACGGTTTGGGAGAGAAACATTTTTGTCCCATTTTGATAAGTGACAATCCTTGCACCAAAAGCTGAGACTCACTGGCTAGGACACGCAGATGGTAGGAGGGGAATCAGAGGTTCAAAGCAGCAACACTGCTCCATAGCAGCGCCAAGACTAGCACTCAGGTCTCCTGACTCCCAGGCTAGTGTCCTAGCCAGTGGCCCACACTATGTCTTACTGACTATATAGTATATAGCGTAGTTGTATATAGTATGGTATATAGTATAGTTATAGTATATACATCCTCTGCTGGATAGCATGCACAAAGCTCTTGACAACATTGCCTATATTGCTAGACTAGATCCACACTCATGACATGGCCAATCTTCTTTGAATGGCCAAGAAGGCCAGGATTAAGAATCAGTGGCCAGGGGTTTGAGTTCAGGCACTTGGCAGCAGATACAATTCTCAGTAAGTTGAGCTTTTGTGAGATCTAGAGGGGGTGTGATGAGAATCAGCCCACAGGGCTTGTAGAGCTGCCAGGGACATGAACAATATCTTACTAGTAACTGGTGGGGCAGCCTGCTTAGCTGGGAAGCCATTTTTTTATTGTGTCTTGCCTTCTCTTTTTTACTCCCTCAGGATATTTGTGCTGGGCATTGGATTTTTCACCCTGTGCTTCTTAATGACATCTTTGGGAGGCCAGTTTTCAGCCAAAAGACTGGGAGACTCTCCCTTCACCATCAGAACAGAAGGTAACAGACATTTTAACTGTTTTGAAAACTATTGTAAACTTGTCACAAAGAGCAGAGCCAGCACTAGCATAGGACTAAATGCCTCTTCTGGGCTAATGAGTCTAGGGAAGTGCACTAATCAATGTCTGCCTGTTATTGCTGCCTGATGGAGCATGACAGACCTACCAATGCCTGATAGCTCCCCTGGCTGGCTCATGGGGTTGAGGCCTGTGTTTCTGGAGCTGCAGACCTTGAATTGCTTGAAATGCTACGTGTATGGGCTGCTTGACTCTTTCCATTCCTCTGATTATAGTATAACTCTTTTCTCCATAAACAAGGAGGGCAGAGAGGGAGGAAATCTGATGGAGACAGGCATTTTTGCAAAGCCTCCTCGAGAACATTACAAAGTGTCTGGAGGGGGTATAAACCATGAAGCTGTAGCAGTGTTTGGAGCAAGGCATTGTGATGGCAGCTGGTGTATCGGACGCGGAGGTGATCTGAATGCAAGGGGCTTAGCTGGCATAAGCTCCAGTGACCGTGCCAGCATGCAGCATGGAGGCTCTGACTCAGGAGAGTTGAAGGCTTTGTGGTTATAGACAGACTGGTCTCCAGGGTGTGGAAGTGCGGAGATTGACAGTTTTGTCTTTTTTTTTTGTCTCTTAAGGAGACACTATGATGGGGAAACTCAGGCATCAACCAGTGTGCGCATTACATTTCAATACCCATAAAAGTACTCTAGAGCACTGAATGGGAAAAGGTAAAGCATTCTGATTCTGGCAGAGAAGTTCATTGGGAGAAATGTTGCAGAAGGGCAAGTCTGAGGACTGATGGGATGTGACCCATTTTGTTCTTTCCCTCACCTGTGCATTCCTGACACCTCCCACCTCTGATTGCCTCCTCCCCGATCCACCCTCCATACCCCACCCCAGGCCATGTAGGGATCCTGCTCATCTGTTTGTGAGGTGAATTCTTGTTGTCCCTGCTCACCTCCCATAATGGACTTGGCAGTCAGGAGATGGGGCTGCAGCAGAGCAGAAATGTGGGAGGAAGGGGCGAGAATGTGGTACTGGACACAGCCTGCGGCTGCCAGTCGGATGCGGCAGCTGATGGTTGAGGATGTTCATATTGTGAGCACTGTGGAGTGTTGTCGGAGCTGCAGAATTGTTATTGCAGGTAGTACTGCTATTCATGGAGCTCTGAGGCTATCTGCTCTAGCTGCGTGCACAACATGGTGGTTCAGCAGGCCTCAGTGCTGTTCAAGAAGAAAGACCTCAGGCTCAGTTCAGTGACAAAGGTGCTCAGCTAGGTTTATTGTCTTCAAAGCACAATCCTGGGGCCCAGTGCAGTCACCGGCAGGGACACAAACACATCTGGGCCCATGACAATGTAAAGGCTCAGTCAGCAAAGATGCCCCTCCTTTATGACTTCTTTTGCACAATGACACAAACAAGTGAAATATTATACTTCCTATGTTCTTTGTTACCACCTTTGTATCTTGTACCTGCTAGTTCAAACAAAACCTCCTTATTCATTATCCTGTCATCCCATCCTTTATTTTACCAGGGGTCAGTGTGTTCCTATCTCATCTCCTGGGAATTTATTTATGTGGTTACTTGATGTACCATCCTCTCTGTTTAGAAATGGACTTACCTGGTTAGCCAATACCGGGTGTTACTCTGCTGCCAAGACCTACTTTGCTTCATATACTTCCTTTATGCCTAGGGCTTGCACAAGGCCTACATTGCACTAACTAGTGGGATGAGCATGGGGTGGGGTACTGTGTAGCTGCGCAGGTCCAATGCTGTCATGCTCTAGCACAGCAAGGGGCAACTTATGCTAACGAGGGGGCTGCATGAGTGTCCTCCTTTATCTCTGTGGGCAACAAGATTGTCATAACCAAGACAGTGTCCCGGGAAAGGGTGGTTTTGCTAACTGCGCTTGTGTACTAGAATTTGCAGCATGTGACAATTGAACCGTAGCAGTGCTTTAGCTGCAGAGGGAGTGTACAGCTCTCACAGTCAATGTTGTGTGCAATCAGAATACACAGTGCCCTTGCTTTAAGTGCATGCCACTTTTATAATACTGGTAGGGGAAAAATGTTGACGAAACCCAGCAGAATCTGGCAACCTTGTGCGTAGGCAACGATAAACAAAATGGCTCGTGGGCAACACTCTCAGTGGGCCGTATGCTGTCCCTGAGCTGCAGGTTGCTCACGCTGCTCTAGCAGGTCGGACCCAGTCAAAGCTATGGGTGGCAGTAAAGAGTGCACCAATAGCTTCAGGCCCAGGGGCCAGGCAAGCAGACAGTTCTGTCCTATGTGTTACGTGTCATCCCTGTGAAAGGGCCAATTGACATTTTCTGTGTAGAAACGTCCTGCCCTTGTGACCACTGATTAACTCATGAGCTTGTTCTGACAGGGCGTGTTGTGTTTGCCGAGTGCTGTCAGGCAGGACTACTGCTGTATGGAGTTTCTCCTAGACTTTTCTGAAGTCCATCTCAGAGAACGCTCCACTTGCTCATGTAGTTGAATTTAGCTCAGGATGTAAAAACAGCTGCTATTTTGTTCCAATTCATCTCTGGACTGTTAAGTACTTCTGAGTCCAAATGAAATAGCAAGGAAAGGAGAACTTTTCAAGGGAGTGGCCCAGTCCAGAGCCTGGGGTAGCCAAGGTACAATTGTTCAGCCCAGAAGACAGTACCAGAGCAAAAGACTGACCCCCCCTACACACACACCCAGCTGTGGTGACAAACACATCAGCACCCTGATTAATTCAGCAAGGCGGCCTTGGACTAAAATCTCCCCCTTTCAGCCAGAAGCCTAAGTGATGAGGGACAGAGAGAGAGAACAGAACCTAGGCTAAATTCAGCCTGGGGCCCACCTCTCTTGCAGAAGCCTCTGAGGCAGAAAGTCAGCATGAGAGAAGTGGGATGTGGACCTGATCTCTCCACTGCAGAGAGCTCTGCACAGCCCTAGAAGTGGGTTGAGCAATGGGCACAGCTATGGCAACCCTGTACTTCTCTGCCCCTCCCCTCATCAGTGCTTCTGGGCCAGATCTCCAGTTGGCATAAATCAGCCATTCCCTGGAAGTCAGTGGAGTGTCAGTGACTTACAGCTGAGAATTTGGTATCCTGGTGAAATCTAAAGCTGCCTCTGTGTAGCAGAACAGTGCAGGACAGAGGAAGGCAGCAGTACTGCAGACTTCAGTCCCTGCCTTGAGCCCCCTTGTAGGTTCACTTGGGGACTAGGAGGTGGAGGCATCACTCTTTACATCATCTGGGCTGAATTTGGCCCATTATCCTTTCTTTGCTGAGATTCACTCTGCCTTTTCCCTCTGAGCATTTCCAGCTTTTGAGTTGTCAGTCTCTGAAGCCGAGCAAGAAGGAAAACACAGATAAGTTCCCTTTGCCATGTATGTCTGCCAGGTAAAATGACAAAAATAAAGCTTCCTCCTGGGAAAGCTGATTCAAATGGAGTTCTTTCAGCCAGCCCATCTACAGGCAAGGAGAGTCTCCCCTTGGGATGGAGTTGGCAAGGCACAGATGGATTAAATTTCCTATAACTGCTTGCTCCCTCCTCCAGGATTAAATCTGTCAGTTGGGTCAGTAGAAGATGTAGGCATGTTAGTTGCATTTCTGTGGGGGAGTTAGGAAGATGGCTTCCAAAACTGTGATGGTGCTTTTAAACTGCTTAGTTGAGTTTAAAAGAGATTAACATGTAATGCTGCCTTTGGCACTTGTCTTGGTTTTGTCCCTGGTGGATTGAGTACAAAGGAGTTTTTATTTCTTCTCGTCCCCTTCATAATTGTTCCCATTGTGAACTCCCTTAAGTCTGTTCTCCAAGGGATTATTGTTTACTTGGCTGGAGGTTATCTGAGCAGTACCAAGCTGGGAGATCAATGCCTTGCCCTTTTTTCTAGCACATTTCGCAGAAGTCAGGCTGTCTTCCTATAGGGGTAGACCCACAACTCATGCAGGAGGGTGTGAGCATGTTGTATGATCACTAGTCACCTAGTGGCCTTTGTAACAGTAACTGCTGGAGCCACAGTATGCTGATTCTTATCACATGATGGCAGCTGCTGTGTGATTGATTTCCCCCAGCAAGATTTCTCTCCCAAGCACCTTAACCCACTTGGGATGCAGCTTCTAGGCAAGGCAGCAAAAGGTGTTATATTTAAACATAGGCAAGTTCTAACAGGGTTCCTCATTCAACAGACTGGTAGCCTCAGCCATCTCAGCTTCCTAATCTGATCACCAACTGCCTAGACTCTTGGGTCAGCTCCTTAGCCAACACAAGGCTGCTTTTTGCCACTCCAACAGTTCACCAGTGGGTCTGTTTACATGGAGGAAAAAGATGTGGTCTTAATGTGGGCTAAAATCAGTGAAGACATGACAGCTTGGGTTAGCGACAAGAGCGCAACCCACAGCACCCCATAGGCTTTAACTGAGGGTGTGTCTACACAGCACCCTCAACTCGAAATAAGAGACACAATTTGTGCTACACAAATTGCATATCTTATTTTGAATCTATTTTAAAATTTGGCCAAATTTTGAAATAATGCACTATTTCGAGACATCCTTTGACCCTTGTTCCACGAGGGTTACCGGGATGCGAAATAGCATACCCGTTATTTCAAAAAATATTTCAAAATAACAGGTGGCTTGTGGCCTCCGGTATCCTGAAATAGCTGTGCAGTGTAGACATACCCTGCGTTAACCTGAGCTGAAAGCAGAGTTGCTGCATCTTCACTATTATTTAACCTGAGTTAGTGAATGCATGTCTGCTAAGCAGAGTTAAGAACATGCCTTCTTCTGCAGTGAGTTGCTGAGTCGCTGGCTAGGGAGTCCTCTCTGCCATGCGGCTTCACAATCCTAAGCATGGGGGGGCCATTCTGGAGCATCAACCCTGTTGCAGGTGTCCCTAAATTCAAACCTTCAAACTCTGATTTGACCCCCTAATTATCAGAAATTGCCTCTGATTTTTGTACCCATAACTTGTCTAGCACAAATAATTCAGAGATGAATTTCATGAGGCTTAGCTATTCTCTTCTATACGTTCTTGTACTGAGCCCATCACCATGGTATCTGATGGGTAAATATCTAACTAGGTGATTCTGCCAGGAAATAAGGGAGCTGGGCACAGTGCTGCTAAGCCAGCCCAAACAGCTGTTTGCCCCTGCAAAACTAGATCTGGGCACAAAACACTAACTCAATGGGAGGCTGAACTTCCGGAATCAGGTCCTGTGGGATATGACTTCAGCGGTTCATGCAGAGTTCAGGGAGAGGGACAGTATGCTGCATGAGCAGAGATGGGTTAGTAAGAGATGGGTTTAGTGTAAAGAGGATTGACAATAACATCAATGGAGACCTGTCTTATAGCTTTATCAACCATCAGTAGATATTCAATTAACATGCATTATGGATTTCAATGAAATACCACAAGTTGCAACAGTTAATATTTAAGTGCAAAATGATTATCTGAAGGCAAATGCAGAGACGTGTTAATGTCACTGGCCTGGATAAGCTTGTAAGGAGCACCCCAGGCAAGATGGCATCCCCTTTTCTCCCTTGTTGGTGAGCCTGTGGATACCCTTTGGGTGCGTCTAGACTGGCAAGTTTTTGCGCAAAAGCAGTTGCTTTTGAGCAAAAACTTGCCAGCTGTCTACACTGACGATCTAACGTATGATTGTCAGTGTTCTTGCGCAAATACACTGACGCTCCCGCTCGGAAAAAGCCCTCTTGCGCAAATGCTTTTGCGCAAGAGGGCCAGTGTAGACAGATAAAAACTGTTTTGCGCAAAAAAGCCCCGATGGCGAAAAGGGCCACCGGAGCTTTCTTGCACAAAACCGCATCTAGATTGGCACAGATGCTTTTGCGCAAAAGCACTTTTTGCGCAAAGGCACCCGTGCCAATCTAGACGCTCTTTTGCGGAAATGCTTTTAACGGAAAAACTTTTCCGTTAAAAGCATTTCCGCAAAATCATGCCAGTCTAGACGTAGCCATAGGGTACGGGTTGAATCTTTCTAGTTTGGCATCCTCGGGACCTGACAGGAGCTGAACCAGAGAATTTGCTGGACCATGGGAGGTCAATATTGTAGCAAGTGGGTCTCTTTATCTTTATTTTGCTGAGGCAAATAAATAGAACACTGCCTGCAATGCTGCTTAATGATGTATGACTATATGGTACACCCTCTATAAGCCTGTACCTAGCCAAGGCTTGTCAGCTCTCTTCAAAACTGTTAGTGTTGTTACACAATTTTACTGTATCAGCACAAGGAAACAAGTAGATAAAGCATAAAAACCATGTTTACACTTAGCAGCATTACCAGCACTTCCACTGCTTGCTGTGCTCTTAGAATACATTTGGGGGTAAATTAGAGCTAAATAACAGCATAGAACACTGAGAGCCAGAACTGGTGGCTGTAAACAAACTTTATGGCACTGTGGGAAACATGGCCACACCCATGAAAAGTGGACCTCTGGCTAACTAAAATAATTCTGGACCATGGATGTTGCTGAACCAGAGAGTTCTGAACTAGAGAGGTTCAACCTACAGTAACTTTGAGAGAACTGAAATTGAGGTGTTTGGCTCGCCAGCAGCCCACCTGGAAGGCTTTTGAACATGTCAGGAGCTTTCCAGGTGGGCTGCTAGGGAGCCATCATTTTGATTTTCCCCTTCTGAGAGAGTAGAGCCATCCCCCCATCTAGAGGCTGGAGAAGTCATTGTGATAGAAAATTCCTGACTGGCTGTGTTTAATTATGGCTGGCCCTTGTATAGTGCGGTTCTTGTGCATCAAGGCCTCTTAAAGATATTGAGTATTAACTTATCTAAGCCCCGATTCAGTAAAATGCACAAGCACATGCTGAAGTGCTAGGTTGAACCAGGCCCCTAGAACCGGACCCTGAGAAGTGCTGAGCCTGTTTATGCATGCTGACTTCAATGGGTGTTTTGCCTGAGTGTGGAGTGCAAAGAAAAGTTCCTGGGGCTTTTCTTCTCTGCCTTTGTTCATTAAAGTTCCTGATTTAATGGGCCCTTCAGAGATACTCACTATTGATTTATAGCGATGGTGCTTCAACTGAACAGCAACCACACCTCCAAACACACTGGCCTCTATGTTGTGTTATAAATAAAATGACTGTGTTTATTCAAGTGTGCCCATTACACATATGACATGTATCTAGCACATGTTCTGTTCAATAACAAAGACTTGATCCTTCAGTCTTTTTCTCATATTCATTCCTCTGGACCTCTTCCCATAACTCTTGCTTATGTGAGTATTCCCTTTGTGTTCCATGAGTAAACTTAGAGATGTACCTAAGTGTTTGCACTATTAGGACCACTGTAATTACTCATGTCAGTAAAGGTTGCAGGATCAGATCTCATGTTGGTTTTAAAGTAAATTGTTAAGGTAAAATTCTGGTCCCACTGAACTATGACAAAAATCCCATTGGTATTAGTGAGGTCTGGATTTGACCCCAGTGTTTGTTTAAAATACGTTTGCCATAGAAATCTAGGCTGAAGTTTTAGAAGCCTCCTAAGAGATTTGCACACCCAATTCCATTTCTCCAAGGTAATTTTGAAAATCACAGCCCTAACTGAAATCCTCGTGCATTGGTAGGGCTTAAGACTGCATACTCCCCCTTTGTAAATATTGCCATCCTGGTCACACACCTCTGTTAGGTGTGAGCTGAGTCTGCTTGGGAGAGGTTGAAAGCAGAGGGGGAGCAAAGGGTGTAATGAAATAGCTGGAGGAAGTGTCTGAAAACGCTTCAGACTCAAACCTCCTCAGCTTCAAAACCATCTGAACAGCAAATCAAATCCTAAATGAAGAGAGAAATGAGGCAAAAGAAGGGAAGCAGAAAAACAGACTGTCACAGTCCCCAAGTTAATTCTGTTGACTTAATGTCATCGTCAGGCGGTTCTCACTAAGAACCATGAGCTTGCTCTGTGTGCCAATAATCAGTCTTCAGAGAGCTTCTATCCTTGATGATGTGAAGCAGCAGGGACTTTGTTGCTTTCTTAAAAATCCCACCTTCTGAAATGCAAGTTTTGTTATCCTAATCCTCAGCTGGAGAATAAACACAGGGAGCTTCCTTTGTTCTGACACGGTCACTGAGAAAATTGGCTCCGCAAACAAAAATCAGGATTAACAAAAGAAAACAGACAAGAATTGAAATTTTGCATATAGAAGACACTTTGGGAATGATCCTAGACTTAAATTCTTTATTATTTGCCCTGTAATTTTAAATGTGTACATGCTTGGAGGAGTTGTTTTTGTCCCCCCTCCCCAAGAGTCTATTTTGATCTTCTCTTATTCTGCCACGGGAAAAAGCTGTCTCTGGATGCAGTTTTTGACTTAAAACAAAAATGATCATTTAATGATCTGAGATAATTGTACCAACTCAAACTGCTGCGGATCAGGGTAACCATCACAATTCCATCTGCCTTCTTTGGCATCAGGACTTTGCCCTTTGCAACTGCTGTCTCTTGTTCCCAATGGCAATGTATGATTAGCTGGTGGAACTCCCCACTACAGGATCTTATCAGAGTTAAATAGTGTGTTTTAAAATGATTAAATATGGATCAGAATATCACCTGATCCATATTTAATCCTGGGGTCCCCAGGATGCAGCTTGGAAGTGGTTAAGGTAAATTGTCTCACCGCCCTTGGCTCTCCAGGCCCTCAAAGGGGGCAATTGCACCGGGCCTGGCAACAGACGCAGCTGGAGCCACAGGCACTTTAAATCACCATGTGCTACATCTCCAGGCAGCACTGAGGGCTGGCTGTCCTTGGCCCCATCCTCACCCCTGCCCCTTCTGGGAGCACAGAACCCCCCCCCCCGACACCTAACTGAGCTACATGAAAATGCTTCTCCCAGCCACTCATGAACTAACAATAGAGAGGCTCCAGCTTATTCCCTCCAGCTGCCCAGCCTTGCACTCCTGTACTGTTCCATCTTGACCTGGACAGAAGCCCAACCAGGGTAAGTTTATTACCCAGTCTACCCCTCCCATAACGTGGGAAGGTCATAGCCCAAACTTTGTGCCTGAGCTGAAATTTCCCAGGTACTTCAACCAAACCACGCTGTTTTAAGCAAATTTAAGTGGTAGGTATAAAAGATCAGAAATCTTAAACCTTGTTACATTAGGCAGTATTTAGATCAGCAATTTTCTCACTCCATTGGGTGTTGCAGTTCATAATCTACAGACTTCTCCTATGAAGCCTGGACCAGTCTTCTCAGATGCAGGGCTGCCAACTGCTGAAAATTATTTTTATGGACAACGTAGAGAAAAATTATAGACAATCAAATTTTTTTATGGACACATTCTTACGAAATGGATGGCTCCAAAGAACAAAACTGAACAGTCTTCCACATGCATACGGACACAATCCTATTCGTATCACAGCCCCCGTCAACCCAAACCTTCCCCCTCTGGGCTTTTCACCTACCCTGGGAAAGGATGCCTAGGAGCTGTTTGCTAGCAGGGACTGGCGCTGCCACAAGTGACCACTCCATTGTGATTGACTGGTGAGGAGCTTGTGGGAGGCTGCTATGCTCAACCAACTGTACCCCATCCTCCACCTTCCCTGCAGCCAGTGGGAACCTGGCTGGCGTGTGTGCTAGACACATGCACACCAAAAGTTGTTGCTGTGGTGACGCTAGTAATGCTGGAGAAGGGCAGCCTCTGCCAGCCAGCAGAAAACTGAAGGGAGCCCCCACCTGGAGAATTCCCCTTTCCTCCCCTGAACTGGGAACTGTAGGCTCCTTGGAGCTGCTCCGGGGCCAAGGGGGAGGGACTCCTCAGCTCGACAGCAAAGCTTGTTGTTTTTTTTTACTAAATGCTTCTTTGGATTTTACAGACAGCTCCTATTTTACCCTTTTTTTTATGGACTGTCCATGAATTTGACTGATGGTTTTGGCAATCCTGCTCCGATTTAATCTTAGTCTCATCAGCATTCTTGATGCTTCCAGTGTAGGTGGGAGAGGAGAGAGACCAAAGCATGTTGCTGTTCCTTATTTTATACCGTGTGCCTAGAAGATACTTCCCCAGACATATACAGACGAGCTTTGCTGATGAAACAAAACCTCGCTGAGTGGACTCAAGCAGTTCTCACTGAATTGTAAATCCCTTAATTATAACTCCCTTGCTCATTAATGGTCATGGAGCATCCTCCTTTGTATTTCACAAGCAAACTTACAGCATATTTCAGTAACAGCCGTACAGCACAATCTCATACTTTGGCACACACGCTGATGATATACACATTTGAACAGAACATGAACTAGCAGATCATGACCTTTCATATGATACCCTACATGGCATTCTTTGTGTGAAATATCTCAATTATATTTGATTGATGAACATGGGGGTCATAGGGTGCCATTCTGAGATGCAGTGTGTCACAACCTGTAATTACTCTAGCTAGGTTAAAATTGAAAAGGCTTTTGATCCTCATACAGTGTGGCACAAATTAATGACCATTAACTGAGTTCTTGAGAGGAATTCTCCATAGAGCTTAATACAGCACATTCCCTCCACATGTCGTCCCCTGTAGCAATGTGCAATGGCCAATGTGAGAGACCAACCAGCGTAATAGATAGACCATAGGTCTATTCTAATACGGGAGATTTTAGAGCATAGAACCAAAAGGGACCTTCTGGTTATTGGCTCTGTTATTGCCGGTAATCCTGCTGTATAATCCCATCCATACATTTTATCAAGCTCCACCATAAAACTAGTTAATCTGTATGTTCATGTTCTAATAATATAGATGGAATAAATGTGCCCAAAGAGTCAAAAGTGTTAATGTAACGATGTCACTATCCAACTTTAAACAGTATTATACAAAATTTGGAATACAGAGACATCAGCCAGCTTAATATCATGGCAAACACATACTAGGAAATTCATGTCAAAGGGTAGAAATGTATTAACAGGAATACACAAAAAGAGAAGAGTAAAAAAGTGGCAAAAACTGTTAAAATCCAGCTTGAATGAGTATGCAAACAAACTTAATCCAAAGCTATCAGTCTCTTTCTTATTAAAAAGGGTGAATACTGGTTAACATCTCTTATTCTGTCAAACAGCCTTTCTTGGTGGGAAAGAAGGGATTATTTGTATCTAAGTTTGAATTGAGAATGATAGACATATCCCTGCTTTTGACAAACAAACACAGAAAGGAAAGAAGAAAAAGAATACTAAAAATGGTGGCAATATGTCTTGATGGTCTCAGGATACAGCAGAGCTCATTGGTCAGAAATCATAGAATCATAGAACCATAGAGCTAGAAGAGACCTCAGAAGGCCATCAAGTCCAGCCCCCTGCCCTAGGCAGGACCAATTCCAATTAAATCAACCCAGTCAGGGCTTTGTCAAGCCGAGACTTAAACACCTCTAGGGATGGAGACTCCACTACTTCCGGAGGTAACCCATTCCAGTGCTTCACCACCCTCCTAGTGAAATAGTTTTTCCTAATATCCAACCTGGACCTCTCCCACCACAACTTAAGACCATTGCTCCTTGTTTTGCCATCCATCACTACTGTGAATAGCCTTTCTCCAGCCTGTTCGGAACCTCCCTTCAGGAAGTTTAAGGCTGCTATCAAATCCCCCGTCACTCTTCTCTTCTGCAGACTAAATAGACCCAACTCCCTCAGCCTCTCTTCGTAGGTCATATGGTCCAGCCCCCTAATCATTTTGGTAGCCCTCCGCTGGATCCTCTCCAATGCATCCACATCCTTCCTGTAATTGAGAGCCCAGAACTAGACACAGTACTCCAGATGTGGCCTCACCAGAGACGAATAAAGAGGAATAATCACATCTCTGGATCTACTGGCAATGCTCTTCTTAATGCAACCTAACATGCCATTAGCCTTCTTGGCTACAAGGGCACACTGTTGACTCATATCCAGCTTCTCATCCACTGTAATCCCCAGGTCCTATTCTGCCAAACTGCTACTTAGCCAGTTGGTCACTAGCCTGTAACAATGCTTGGGATTCTTCTGTCCCAAGTGTAGGATTCTACACGTGTCCTTGTTGAACCTCATCAGATTTCTTGTGGCCCAATCCTCCAATTTGTCTAGGTCACTCTGGATCCTATTCCTGCCCTCTAGCGTATCTACCTCTCCCCCTTAGTGTCATCCACATAACTTGCTGAGGGTGCAATCCATCCCCTCATCCAGGTCATGAATAAAGATGTTGAACAAAACCAGTCCCAGAACCGAACCTTGGGTAACTCTGCTAGAAACCGACTGCCATCCTGACATTGAGCTGTTGATCACTACCTGCTGGGCCTGACCTTCCAGCCAGCTTTCTATCCATCTTACCGTCCATTTCTCCAATCCATATTCTCTTAACTTGCTGGCAAGAATATTGTGGGTGACTGTATCAAAAGCCTTACTAAAGTCAAGGTATATCACATCCACTGACTTTCCCATATCCACAGAGCCAGTTACCTCATCATAGAAGCTAATCAGATTGGTCAGGCACGACTTGCCCTTCATGAATCCATGCTGACTATTCCTGATCACCTTCCCCTCTTCCAAGTGCTTCAAAATGGATTCCTTGAGGATCCCCTCCATTATTTTTCCAGGAACTGAGGTAAGACTGACCGGCCTATAGTTCTCTGGATCGTCCTTCTTCCCTTTCTTAAAGATGGGCACTACATTTGCCTTTTCCCAATCATCCGGGATCTCTCCCGATCTCCATGACTTTTCAAAGATAATGGCCAAAAGCTCCTCAATGACATTTGCCAACTCCCTCAATGCCCTCGGATGTATTAAGTCCGGACCCATTGATTTATGTACGTTTAGCTTTTCTAAATAGTTCCTAACCTGTTCTTTCCCCACCAAGGGCTGTCCACCTTTGTCCCATATTGCGTCACTTAGCACATTAGTCTGGGAGCTGACCTTGTCTGTGAAGACAAAGGCAAAGAAAGCATTAAGTACTTCAGCTTTCCCCACATCATCTGTCACTAGGTTACCGCCCTCATCCAGTAGGGGCCCCACACCCTCTCTGATCACCTTCTTCTTGCTAACATGCCTGTAGAAACCTTTCTTGTTATCCTTCACATCCCTTGCGAGTTGCAATTCCAATTGTGCTTTTGCCTTCCTGATAATTCCCCTGCATTCTCTAGCTATACATTTATACCCCTCCCTGGTCATCTGTCCAAGTTTCCACTTTTTGTAAGCTCCCTTTTTGTGCTTAAGTTCACCAAGGATTTACCCGGCAAGCCAATCCGGTCTCCTACCATATTTGCTTCTCTTGCTATGCATTGGAATGGTTTCTTTCTGTGCCTTCAATAAGGCTTCTTTAAAATACTTCCAGCTCTCTTGGGCTCCTTTCTCCTTCATGTTAGCATCCCAGGGGATTCTGCCCATCAGGTCTCTGAGGGAGTCAAAGTCTGCTTTTCTGAAGTCCAAGGTGTGTATTTTACTACTCTCTTTTCTTCCTTTGGTCAGGATCCTGAAATCTACCATCTCATGATCACTGCTTCCCAGGTTGTCACCCACCTCTACTTCCCCTATTAGTTCCTCCCTGCTTGTGAGCAGCAGGTCAAGCTGCGCACGGCCCCTGGTCGGATCCTTCAGTACTTGTACCAAGAAGTTATCCTCAGCATTCTCCAAAAACTTCCTGGATTGTCTGTTTCCTGCCGTATTGGTCTCCCAACAGATGTCAAGGTGATTAAAGTCCCCCATGAGAACCAGGGCCTGAGATCTGGAAGCTTCTCTCAGTTGTCCGAAGAAAGCCTCATCTACCTCATCCACCTGATTCGGCGGCCTGTAGCAGACACCAACCACAACATCACTGCTGTTGCTTACACCTCTAAACTTAACCCATAGACTCTCAACAGGCTTTTCTCCCTCTATATACTGGAGTTCTGACCAGTCATAGTGCTCTTTTACATACAGTGCAACTCCTCCTCCTTTTCTTCCCTGCCTGTTCTTCCTGAACAGTTTATACCCTTCCATGACAGTGCTCCAGTCATGCGAGTCATCCCACCAAGTCTCTGTTATCCCAATCAAATCATAGTTCTTGGACTGGGCCAGGGCCTCCAATTCTTCCTGTTTGTTACCCAGGCTTCTTGCATTGGTGTACAAACACCTTAGATAACCAGTTGATTGCCCTACCCTCTCCATTCAAATCAGGGGTCCTCCTTTGTTGTTCGTTCGTCTTTGCATTTCCTCCTGGTATCTGACTTCCCCACTCCCCTCAGGGTTTTGGTCACCGTCTCCCAATGAACCTAGTTTAAAGCCCTCCTCACTAGGTTTGCAAGCCTGCCCGCGAAGATGCTCCTTTCTCTCTTTGGGTATGTCTACACTAGCCCCCTAGTTCGAACTAGGGAGGCTAATGTAGGCATTCGAACTTGCAAATGAAGCCCGGGATTTAAATATCCCGGGCTTCATTTGCATGTTCCTGGGCGGGTGCCATTTTTAAATCCCCCTGGTCCGAACTAACTGCCCGCGGCTACACGCGGCAGTTAAAAGTTAATTCGAACTAAGTCCTTAGTTCAAATTAACTGTTACACCTTGTGGAAGATCACACCTATCGAGATTCCAGGTCCGGATGGCAGACGGATGGCTCAGTCCCTCTTAGGAGGGAGTCCCCGATCACCACCACCCGCCTTCTTCTTTTGGGGGTGGTGGTCGTGGAACCCCCCTCCCTAGGACTATGCATCCCATGCCTTCTAGTAGAAGGGGTTCCCTTCCGATTTCTTCCTTGTGAGGTCCCTTCCAAAGCATCCACCATCGCAGAGCCTGTGGAGAGAGCCTGAAAGCGATTACTTACCTTTGTAGCAATGGGGGATTCCTGTGCTGGCCTTTTTTTCCTTCTAGAACAGTGGGTCTCAACTCATTTCAGTCCAC
The DNA here is from genome assembly GCA_032595735.1 of Pelochelys cantorii. Classification (NCBI taxonomy): domain Eukaryota; kingdom Metazoa; phylum Chordata; order Testudines; family Trionychidae; genus Pelochelys; species Pelochelys cantorii. The sequence goes on from CM064344.1 coordinate 21,532,884, forward strand.
GGACCACCAGGCCAATCAAAAAATTTTCGTGGACGACCTCCTTTTTGAGACATGATAAAAAAGAGCAGACAACGAACATTTTGGTTTGAAATTTATTTCTTACTAACAGATTTTTGGATTCTCTTCTCACTGACAAGCTTTTCAATGTTTGGAGTGGTACCTGATAATGCACAATGAATATCGCTTTCCACTGCAAGCCGATTCCTCTGTTTGGACTTAACGTGCAACAAACATGAAAATCTAGTCTCACACATATAAGTTGATGCAAATGGCAAAAGAAATCTGACTGTGTGTGCTGACAGATTTGGGTAACTCCCAGTCACGCTGGCCCAAAATTTCTCTGTGGTAGACTGCTGGTACACGTCTTGAGCCGCAAAATCATTTTTCAGATCCAAGAATTCCTCCTGCAGATCCTCTGGAACACTCTTCACATCTGTTGTAAATGGATTCCTGATGAAAGATAATCCATCCCTTGTCCTGTCCACCTCTGGAATTCGTCTTGTAGCTTCCGTGAATGATCTAGAATTTGTGTCCTAATGGCTTCCTTTTCCCAGAGCATGGCATCCACATATGGAAATTGAACCAAATTATTGCCTTCAACTCTTACGATCCAGAGTTACAATTTGTCAAGAAAAGCCTTGATGATGCTTTGGTGAGAGAACAGATTTGCACCTTTCCCTGCAGCTGAAGAGTCAGTTTTTTCAAGATTCCAAAAATATCGACAAGATACGCAACTTCTAAATTTGACTGCATCAGCACATTTCGGAATTCCTCTTTCCCTTGAGCCTGGAGAAATAAATCCAACTCCTCTCTCAATTGAAAAACTCTGTTGAGTACGTTCCCTTCTGACAACCACTATACAGAAGTGTAGAACAGCAACACATCAAAGTCTGAATCCATGTCCAGGCAAAATCTTTTGAACAGCCTGGTGTTCAGAGCCGATGATTTGATGTGATTCACCACTTTCACCAACCCTTTGAAAATGGCGTTCAGCTGATCAGGCAATGTTTTTGATGTCAAAGCTTCCCTATGAATGAAGCAATGAACTCCGGTTACCATTGAAGCGCACTTTCACCAGTGTTTGGAAGCCCGATCTTTAGCCCAGCATGGCAAGTGCACCATCCGTGGTGACACCCACAAGATTTACCCAATCCAGACCATGTACTTCAAAGGAATTGTTAACAATTTCCATCAAATCCTGAGCCTTTGTGGTGGTATCAAGAGTCTTACAAAAAAGAAACTTGTCTTTGAAGTCTTCCTCTACGATGTATCGTGCGAACACGAATAGCTGAGAGCACAATGCGACGTCGGTTAATTCATCCAATTGTATGGCAAACAATGGAGACTTCTTTATTTCATCCATAACTTGTTCACTGTTGTTCTGTGATATCTCATTTATCCGTCCTGATACTATGTCGTTAGAGACAGATATATCGTTCAGCTTCCTTGCTGCTTCCTCACCAAGAACAAGCCATGCCATCTCTTTTGCACAGGGGAGCACAAGTTGCTCTACAATGGTACAAGGCTTCTTGGCCTGTGCAACTTTGTATGCAACAATGTAGGAAGCGCGTACTGCATTGCTTGTCTTATTGTAGAATGCACTTGTTGAGTCAAGGCACTGCCGTTTCAGACCTGATAACTGCCTCTCAAAATAATCTTCATCCTTTTGCAAAAAGTTGGGGGTGACACTTTTCGAGATGGAGTTTCAGCTTAGCCAGCTTCATTGAGTCATTCCCCAAGACTTTGAAACAAATAACACATTGTGACAAATCCACGCCTTCTTTTTCTTGACAAGTGAAGCCAAATTTGATGTAGTCCTCCAAATACTTGAGCTTGACATTTCTTCCTGTCATTGCCATTATAAACAAACTACACCACACCTGTAAAACAGCACATATAGCACAGGACAAATGACACAGCAATCGCTCAGCACGACAGCGGCAGCTACACTGACCCTCAGAGCCTCAGAAGGAAGTTACTAGCAACACAATGCGGTTGCGGCCCAGGTGACGCTATGGATGATGTGCCGCGTGCTTGTGAACACGGCTTAAAACAGCCTAACGGTGGCGCCTGCTCATGCCGCGTGACTTTGGACAATATTCCTGTGGACTACCAAAAAAGTCACCATGGACCACCAGTGGTCCATGGACCACCAGTTGAGAACCACAGTTCTAGAAGTTACATGCTGCCAGTTCTTTTCCTCATCCTGTACTGCCCTCTCTGGCTCTTCCACCTGCCTTGCTTGCAGGATTAAACTCTGCCTTCTATCGAGGAAGTCTTCATCCTCTCTGATCGAGTGGAGGGTTGACACTTGGGCCTCCAGTCCTCTAATTTTTTCCTCCAAAATGGCGACCAGCTTGCACTTAGTGCAGATGAAATCCCTTCTTTCTTCCGGGAGGAAGACAAACATGGCAGATGTTGCCATGTTGAAATTGATGCTTTGGACTGGTAGGTCAGCCACTAGAGCTATTGTTCTGCACCCTGGCTCACCTCCCTAGTCAGTAACATCAGCTGGTTGGTCAGGTCAGGCCTCTTTCCTTCACTGGTTCTTCTCAGCCAAGTAGAGTCAGATGGGCCATCTCATCTTATGCTGGTATTGTGTAGTTAATTTCAGACTAAGGTGAAAGCCAGGAGGGCATGTCTACACTACAGAGAAATTGATGCTGCGTAGGAGGTATGCAGGGTGGAAATTTTTTCTGTGTACGCAAGTGCACAGCTTAGCAAGAACCCTGGTTATTTCAAAATAACTCCCTAATGTAGACCAGGGCCAAGGGTGAGATGTTACAAAAGCTCTTAGCATCAGCCAAATGCTGCCCTCTGGCCAAATGTAAAATTCCCACTGACTTCAGTGGGAGCAGAACTAGGCCATCACTGAATAAATGCTTTTGAAAATCCTGTCCCAAAAATACATTAAGAACCGATTTTTCAAAAGTGCCCATAACCCACAACCAGAGAGACAATTTCTGAAGAGTTTTGCTTCCCTTTGGCAAGACATTCAGAATGGCTCAACTTCCAGCACTATCCGAGGAGAAGAATGATGTCTCAGAAGTTGAGGTGTTGGATCAGAAAGGAGAGGATCTGCGTTATGGCAAATGGAGGGCTGATATCCAGGAGATGTGATTCCTCATGAGCAAATGTTGGAGTAATCTGCAATTTCTCTCCAAGGTGCTTGCTCCTCTTGCCTATAGAGCACCTCCCTGAAGACCACAATGTGGTCTACACCAAAGAGAACAGGATGTGCCATAGAGCAGAAACTGGATGTGGATAAGGAGTGCATTTTCAAGACACTGTCTGCAGATGTCTTCTCTTATTGAGATAGCTGTCCAAATTCCCAGCACGGGACCCATCTGGGGATGGTAATGTATGATCCTCTATTCAAATGCTATGTCCCTTTCCAGATATCAAGTGGGGGAGGGTTGCCACCTATAGTGAGATGCTCAGGTATATTTTGTATCCTCACTGATTATTTCAGATCAATGACCAAACCAAATTCCACCACAGTAAATTAGTCTGCATCTCTGAAATTCCCCCACAGTTAGAATTTGTATACAGTATCCTTTCCACTTTCTGCCCTAATCTTTTGAGTAGGCTTGCTGTGCATTTTTTAACAGTTGACACTCTGCAGAACTAGTCATGCTTCTGTGGTAGGTGAAGTGACTTCTACATAATAGATATCATTTTTACAGCCAGTTAATAAAGTGCTTTCAGATCCATTAGGATGAGAGGCTAGCTATAAATATAAGATCAGCATTAAGGATTATTAGCTCTTTTCAACACACAGCTATTATAATTACTGCATAGCCATCAGAGTGAAGAGGTAATTAACCCTTTTGTGCATACAGCTGGGCTTCCTGATGCACAAGGCACAACTACTGACAGGGTTCTCTGGAACCACAGGGCATGAAGGGGTTAAATTTATGTGAAGTTCAGTGAGATGAAAAGGTACTTGTTCCACACTGCAATGTGAGAGTTCCCCTCCAAGAGACCTCTTGCCTATAACCTCCATCAGCCATATGCAGCAGTGTCTCTGAAATATATAAAAGAAGTTCCAAAGGGAGTTTGGCTCATTTCAGTGCTGGGTTGCAGCCAAGAGACAGAGTCACAGATTGCTGACACAGAAGGGCATCAGTGGGCTGGTAAAAGACTAATTTTTCTCTGCCTCTGACCTCGCTGACTTAGATGGAAAGCTTCTTTATTTTCATTCCTTTCCCCATGTCATGTCCAGGAGCCTGGAACATCAGCCCAGCTCGTCCAATTTTGAAACCAGATGGAATCTGTCTTCTTAGAGCTCAGAGAGCACGCTGAGGCTGCTCCCCAAGGTTTTCCTTTCCGACCACAGGGCTCCTCTGACAGCTCGCTTCCTCTGACTGATGGCTGTGCTGACACTCCTGGGACATGCCAGTGGGGCTTCTATTTGAGGGCCTCTTACGACACAGGGCTGGCTAGCAAAAGCCGTTCAATGGATCCATTTTCTTTGGGCATGTCTACATTAGGGAATTATTTCAAAATAACTTATTTCAAAATAATAACTCCCAAAATAACCTATTTCGAAGTAGCGTGCCCACTCTACAGGGAAGCCTTGAAATTAGTTTGAGGCAGGCTCCCTTAATGTAGACATGCTACTTTGACTTAGAGCCCCAGGAAGCACTGGAGAGTGCACTGGAGAGTACTTATTTTGAAATAGCAGCAGTGGAGTGTCCACACTACCACTATTTCAAAATAACTGTTTTGAAATAAGCATTATTCCTTGTGGAAAGCGGGAGTGATTATTTCAAAATAATCAGCCTGTTATTGGTAGTGTGGACACTCCACTTGTTATTTCGAAATAAGGGGAGCTATTTCACAATAACTCCCTAGTGTAGACCAGGGTTTTGTGAGCTCAGTCCTGGTTACAACACCCTGCAGGAGGAAGACTTCTAGTCACAGAACAGGGTAGCCAGCTTCTGTGTCTCTGCCTCAACCTGCCACCGAAGGAACCAGTGCCAGGGAGATGACGGGAATTCACCCTCCATCACCAAATAAATCTTTGACCTCTCTACAGAGACTGCCCTGGAGGAAGCCATGTTTAGTGATGTCCACCTCAGTCCAGCTCCCAGTCATTCCTCCCTCACGTCCTTCCACTTACCCCTCCCTAGCCCCCCTTCCTGATGTCAAATAAAATACATGTATTTTCAAAAATATTAACTCTCTTTATTTACCAAAACTGGGGGGGCAGTATGAAACTCTGGGGAGACTGGGGAAAGGAGGTGGGAGAGGGGAGGGGGAAAACTGGGAGGAGGGAGCTGGAAGGGGGAAGCAAGGGGAAGAAGGGGGAGGGGAAGCTCACAGCTCAGGGGTGTGGGTCTCGCTGGGCCAACTGTCACCCAGCACGGTGGATGTGGGGGCCTCAGCGTCCCCGGGGGGGGCTGGGGAGGAGGATGTGGAGGTTGAGGTGGGGGGCGTGGAGATTGAGGAGAGAGAGGCGGGAGGGGGAGAAGGAGTGGGAGGAGGAGTGGGAGCTGGAGAGGCAGCAGGCGCTGGAGCGGCATGAGGCAGCACGCTCTGCACGAGGGTCTGCAGATGGGCACAGATGGCACAACCATGGGCAAGCAGCTCCCTCCAGAACTCCCGGTTGTCCTGCACCCACTGCTCCATGGTGCAGTGCAGGACTCGCAGGGCCCCCAGCTGCTGGTCTCGGTAACCCTGCAGTGTTGCAGTGGACCAGCTGAGCCCTCGGGTGCGGGAGGATGTCCCGGGTGGGGTGGTGTGTCCTGCATGCGCAGCTGGTGTGGCTGTGGAGAAAAAAGAGAAGTGGTCAGTACTCCCTGGGGACACAGTGGGTGAAGCCCAGCCCCCCCTCTGCGAGGTGAGGATGACTGTGCCCTGCACTGTCAGAGCCGCTGTGCTTGCACAGAGGTGATGGTCGGAATGTCTGGCCATCCCCGGGAGTGGGAGCTGCCCCAAAACTGCACCCATGTCTCTGTGCTGTGTATAGTGCGGCCGCGGTGGGGGGGAGATGTCCACTGCCTCTGTGTAGAAGGAGGTTGTGAAGGGAGGGCGTCCTGCTGGGTCCCGCCCCGGGGTCAGGAGCATGTCAGGTTTCTTCACACACACGTGTGGCTATCAGGCCACAGCCCCTGTGTGGCACACAGCTGGAGCCACCTGCCCAGAGGTGGCACGGCAAGTGCTTGCATGTGCACAGGTTGCTGCGTGATCCGTGGTAAGCAAGGCTCATGCACACTGGCCCTGGTCTCTCTCCTCACCCCCCCCGGGACGGGGACAGTGATGGCACTTACATGGTGTGGCCTCCCCAGACGACCCTGGTGACTCCACTGCTGGGACAGCTCAGGGGTCCGGCTGGTGTGGCACCCTCCGTGGTGGCTCCTCCTCTGTGCCCTGGTCAGGGCCCTCTGGTCCCGGATCGCTGCCCCCCGGGGTGGCACGGACCGCCCCGCCCCACATTATGCGGTCCAGGGCGTCAAAATAGGGACAGGTGTCTGCCCTTGTTGGGGAGCTGCCCCGTGTGGCCCTGGCGTATGTCTGCCGCAGCTCTTTAATCTTCATGCGCACCTGCTCCTGGGTGCGCTTGTGGCCTTTGGTAGCCATGGTGGCAGCTATGCGGACGTGCACGGCGGCATTCCTCTGTCTAGTGCGGAGTTCATGGACATTGGAGGCCTCCCCCCAAACCTCAATGAGGTCCATGATCGCCGCACTAGTCCGGCCCCTGGCTGGCTCCTGGGAGCTGGGGGACTGGGTGGTGGAGGGCTGGCTGGCACTGGCTGCCCGGCTCATTGTGTGGCCACTGGGTCAGGGGCAGCGGCTGCTGGCAGGCCTGGCTCTGGCACGTGCACTGTGGCCAGAGTCTACCCCTTTAAGGGCTCCGGGGCTGGGGGAGAGGAGAGGAGTTTTCCTGGTTTGGCCCAGAGTGGCCACCAGGCGAAACTGGGAAGGGCTGGAGGCCCCCTATTTCGAAATAAGTGTCTACACAATGCTTATTTCGAATTAGCTATTTCTAATTTGGCATTATTCCTCGTAAAATGAGGTTTACCAAATTCAAAATAAGCACTCCGCTTATTGCCTGTGTAGATGCTATTAAAATTAAATTGAAATAACGGCTGTTATTTCAAATTAACTTTGATGTGTAGACATACCCTAAGTGAACTGGGGCTGCAGCAGGCAAGAAGCCTAGCCTGCCTTGGGGGTGCTGCAGGGCTGCTGGCTTAGGTAAGCATCTCCCAGCCAAAGCCTGCCTCTGGCACCCCTGCCCCTCCCGCATCCCCAATTCCCTCCCCCAGGTCACCATCCAAGCCCTCTGCACTCCCCTGCCCCAGGTCACAATTCCCTCCCAGAGGGAACTGTGTACTTCTTCCTACACCCCTCCTCTCTTGCACCCAAACACCCTCCCAGACCCTGCACCCCAATCCCCTGATCCAGGTCACAACCCTCTCCTTCACCCAAACTCCCTCTCAGATCTCATGTTGTTTCCTGCACCACAGTCCCTTATCCCGTGCGCCCTTCTGCACCCAACCTCCATCCTAGACCCCACAGCTCCTCCACAGAAAAGTGCGGCCCTTGACCACTTTCCAAAATCTTGAAGTGCCCCCCCCCCACCAAAAATTATTGCCCACCCTTGTTATAAAATGTACACAAGCTCCATTCTCTGAAGTAGGGCTGGTAACAGGCAGAGGCAAATGAAGCATACCGAAGTTGCTAATGAAGCGCGGGATTTAAATATCCCGCATTTGATTAGCATATTGGGGGCCAGTTGCCATTTTAAAATACCAGGAGCCCGAATTAACTTGCCATGTGTAGATGCGGTAGTCCGAGCCAAAACCCTTCCCTCAAATTAACTGTTACTCCTCATTGCAAATGACAACCTACCACAGTGTAGAGAATAATGCACCTCAAGTAACCCCCGACTTGACTCAGAGTTTCATTGGTGTAAGTGAATTCAGCATTGGAACAAATGAGAGTTCTTATGGAATACACCCAGGCTCTGTCTACACTGCAGTTCTTTTTTGGAAAAAGGTATGCAAATTTCGAACCACAATTTGCATACCTTTTTCCAATTCTTTTTTCAGAAGATGCTTTTCCAACATTTGGCCCGTCTACACGGGGCCAAATGTGGGAAAAACCTCCCCTTTTGGAAGAGCCCTTATTACTCATAAGATGAGGAATACAGGGCTTCTGAAAGAACTCGCCTGCTTTTTCGGATACTGTTCCAAAAAAGCGGACTCGTTCCCTGGATGTGGTATCCCAGAAAAACTCTGTAGTGTAGACATAGTCCCAGGGACAACTACCTTTCCACTGACATGGGCCATGGCCTTCAACTCAATTTTGTAAGAGGAGTTTGCATTCAGTTCATCCATAGACTCCCAGGTTCAGACTTCTCCTAGGGAATTAGAAAATCACATCTAGAAGGGAAGGTAATGGAATGGCAATTAAAAGCTTATTTCTTTCTCTTTGGCCAGCATTTCCCTGCGTCTCTTGAATACATACAGAAAAAGTCAGCAGAGGTTGGTCATAGGGTTTCATGCTTATTGGTGCAATCACATTGCTCAAAAGGTGAGAGTGAGGAAAGCCAAGGGTTGCTGTCTGAGAGAGGGCTGGACACAATTACAATGCCAGCTTGGGAAAACTTTTGAGGCTTTGAACTTATTTTATTCTGCATTGGAGCAAAACAAACAAACAAACAAACAAACAAACAAAACCCCACACTCCTTTTGAAGGTTTTCCTGAAACACAGTTGTTGAAACACCCAGAGTATGTGTGCAGTTTGGATCAAACTGTCATGTTTTATGATAAACCATCCCCACACCACCTTTGCTGCAATGTACGCATTTTCACAAACCATTTCAGGTTAGAGAAGGGCCTCTTTTCACACACATTAAGGCTGCGTCTAGATTGGCATGATTTTGCGGAAATGCTTTTAGCGGAAAAGTTTTTCCGTTAAAAGCATTTCTGCAAAAGAGTGTCTAGATTGGCACGGGTGCCTTTGCGCAAAAAGTGCTTTTGCGCAAAAGCATCTGTGGCCAGTCTAGATGCGATTTTGCGCAAGAAAGCCCCGATCGCCATTTTCGCCATCGGGGCTTTTTTGCGCAAAACAGTTCTTCCCTGTCTACACTGGCCCTCTTGCGCAAGTATTATTGCGCAAGAGGGCTTATCCCTGAGCGGGAGCATCATAGTATTTGCACAAGAACACTGACAATCTTACATTAGATTGTCAGGGTTCATGCGCAAATTCAAGTGGCCAGTGTAGACAGCTGGCAAGTTTTTGCGCAAAAGCGGCCACTTTTGCGCAAAATCTTGCCAGTCTAGACACAGCCAAAATGTTTAGTCTTCAAGTTTTCAACTATGCTAGTTTGACATTGTCTGACACAGTGAATGCCAGTGAAAATGGGGTAGGATCAGAAGCTAAAATAGGGAAAGAAAAAGGTTAAGATTATTTAGACAAGTTAGATGTCTTCAAGTCACCAGGGCCTGATGAAATACATCCTAGAATACTCAAGGAGCTCATTGAGAAGATATCTGAGCCTTTAGCTGTTCTCTCTGAAGCATCATGGAATATGGGACAGATTCTGGAAGACAAATAAAGGCAAAAATAGTACCCATCTATAAAAAGGAAAATAAGGACAACCCAGGGAATTACAGACCAGTCAGATGAACCTCTGTGCCAGGAAAGATAATGTAATGAATAATTAAGGAATTAATTTGCAAACATCTAGAAGGTAATAAGGTGATATGTAACAGTGAGCATGGATTTGTAAAGAACAAATTGTGTCAAACTAATCTGATAGCTTTCTTTGACAAGGTAACAACAAGGCTTGTGGATGGGAGGAAGCAGTAGATGTGATATGCCTAGACTTCAGTAAAGCTTTTGAGACAGTCTTATACTACCTTCTCATTAACAAACAAGGGAAATACACCCCAGATGGTGCTACTATAAGATGGGTGCATGACTGATTGGATAACCATTCCCAGAGTGTAGTTATTAATGTTCACAGGCATGCTGGAAGGGCATACTGGAAGGGTATCTAGAAGGCTGTTACAAAGAGGAGAGAAAAATTATCTTCTTTAACCTCTGATGATAGGACAAGAAGCAATGGGCTTAAATTTCAGCTAAGAAGGTTTAGCCTGGACATTAGGAAAAATTTCTTAGCTGTCAGGGTGGTTAAGCACTGGAATAAATTGCATAGGGAGGTTGTGGAATCTCCATTATAGAGATTGTTAAGAGCAGATTAGACAAACACCTGTCAGGGATGGCCTAGATCAGGGGTCTGCAACCCCCAGCATGTGTACCACAAGTGGCACACAAGCCGATTTTTACTGGCATGTGGGCAGGAGCTCAGTCCCACTCCTCTGCCCGCCTAGCGGGGAGCCAGTGCTGCAGCTCCAGCCTCAGCCACACAGCTGCAGGCTGGAGCACCAGCTTCGGCTTCCTGCACAAGTGCTTCCTGACTCTGCTTCTTGCTTCGGAAGAGGGCGGGGTTGGGCCTGCTCCGCAGAGCTGGGGCTGGGCAGCCGGCACACGTGTGGAACCGGGGCCCAGGCTACACTTTGCTACTTCCCCCAGGCTGTGTGTGGGGGCAGGGAGCCCCTTCCCCAGTGCCCTGCTGCACCTGGCCAGGCTGTAGCCAGCCCTGGGCAGCCCCTGGCTCTGTCTGCCCAAGTCCTGGAGCCACAGCCTGCAGGCAAAGGGCTCTGCTTCCCCTTGGCTCTCCTCACCCCAGAGCTGCTCCCAGGAGGCTATGAGTCCCAGCACTGCAGCCCTGCCAGGGAGTGCGCTGGGGGCACAGGGATGTGGGGAGGGGGGGTGAAGGAAGATGCAGGGGGGGCAGTATGGGAGGGGGCAGGGGTTGCACTGAGGGCCATGGGGTGATGCCGGGGATCAGGTTGGGGGGATCATGGGGCTGAGGGGAGTGAGGCTGGAGCAGAGGGAAGATGTGAGGGGGGGGATACATTTTTACTTTGCAGAAGCTGCACTTTACTTTACTCCCTACTTCTTTGTCTCCCTCCCCAACTAGGTATTTGTCTGTATTCTCACCCTCTCACCTCTTCTTTTTTACTCCCCTGGCCCCCTCCTGCCCCCAAACTCCATCTCGTACCTCCACCTCACACCCTCTCCTGTCACCAGCCTCCCTTCCGGACCCTGTCCTCCTCACCCCGTCCTGCACCCCACCTCCTGCCTAGGTCCTGCATCCCTATCCCGCTCACTGGCAACCCTGTCCCACACATTGAACCCCTCATTTTTGTTCCCACCCCAGAGCCGAAGGGGATCCACAAAATCCACTAACTCTGGAACCCTAGGAAAATAAATCTGGCCTATGGGAAGCCCTGAAACTCAGTCTTCTCTGTCCCTTCCCTTCACCCCATGGTGACTGGAGCACTAGAATAGTGAGGTATCTCAGTTGGGGGCCACATCAGTGAGGTTGGGGGTTTTGGGAGGAGATTTTTTGCTTCTCACTTGTGTGGTCCCCGTCTGTTTTTTCTGTGGGTCCTGACCCATAAAAGGTTCCCCACCTCTGCAAAAATTAAAGAAAACATTGAAAGATTTTCTGTTGTATGTAATATTTTATTTTATTTGAAATGAAGTTTGATAAACTAACAAGAGAAAGTTAAAATGTTTACTCTGTTTAATAATTTAAATTAAACCATTCTCCCCAGCTGCAGCGTAAGCAAAATGGCTCAGGTGTAATTATGTAATTAATGGTGAGTTTCCATTAGCAACTGGTGGTCCGCGGAAAGGTTTGCATTGATCCAGGTGGTCCCCGGGGCGCGCGGTGGAAAGCCCCGTGACAGCGGCATGGCCCAGGGCAGAAGGGTTAAATCTTGGCCCGCCACTTTGGAAAGGTTGCTGACCCCTGGTCTAGATGGTGCTTGTTCCCACCAGGAGTGCACAGACTGGATTTGATGGCCTCTCAAGATCCCTTCCAGTCATATGATTCATGACATATTGGGACACAGAAGAGCTGTGAAAGGAATAATGACAGACGATAGTCGTGCATAATTGTGCATGACAACATTTCCTTGTATTCTTCAGAAGAAAGTGTGTCCTTTCATCTCTTTAAAATAAAATACCCCTACCATTTTTCTGCCCTGCTAGCCATCTGCCCCTGTAGTTATACTCAGCAGCGTTGCTTTTCTACTGCTTGGATTCTCACCTGCTTAAAACTAAATTTCTTCCAACAAATGAACACACAAATATAGAGTATCTAGGGCAGTGCAATAAAGCTGCATACCTCTGCATTTGTGCTATTTCTCTTGGGGGGTTTATGCCTCAGGAAGCCATAAATGGAGTAGGAATAACATGAGATCTCATCATCACCTGATGGGTTGAATCCGGAAAGGTACTTGGGATATTGCTAGCCATTTCCAGCACTCAAGACGCACAGTGCTATGAAATGCTTGGCTCCCTGACATCTCAACGACGAGAGACGCCCAAACACAAATAGAACTAGTGAACCCATGTTCTCCCTTTAAAGACATGCTAATCTCCATCTCTTCATACACTTCTCTCCCCCATGCCTATGGAATTAAGACAATGTAACAATGATTCTAGGAATACTATTCTATGAGTCTATGAATAAGATCCAACCTCTTCTTCCCAGCTTGGAGCAGGAGCAGAAATCCTATCTCCATGACTGTTCTCTGTGGTTTAACACCGAGTTTGTTTTTCTTCAATGAAACTTGCAGAAGGATAAAGATAAGGAGGCACCAGAGGTCAAAGACTGAGCTGCACTGCTTTGTCAATGTCCCTTTAAATTAAGTCTACAGATGGGGGCCTTCAGTGATAAGGTTGCTGACCTGTCTGTGCTTTTCTATGGCCTGGTCAAGATAGTGTAATAAATAACACACTGCCTTACATAAAGAGATTGCCATTTGTCTTGCAGTAGGGCAACACGTGCTATAGCTTGGACGGGTCCAGGAAATGATAAAGATAACCAGATAAATGGTATTTTGCACAGTTGGGTCAGTTGGTGGCAATCAATCCTGATACCACATGTGGCTGGTGGGAGATTGGGCCACCTGTGTTATTTTTCTTCCCCTTGCTACAACAAATTCATAGACCTATTAGAGCAGGAGCCAGCTAGTGCTGGGAGGGTAGGGAAACAGGACATAGAGCCCTGTGTTGTGAGAACCTGCTCCGAGCATCCAGCTCTCTATGCACCGGCCCTTACACTGTAGCTAATGCTGGTGTAGCCACACTGGCCATGAAAGTGGCTCTTCTACTGATACTGACTCCTCTACTGTAAACAGGGCCACACTTTCTTGTTTGAAAAAATAATAACAAGGGCCATGGGGTATGAAAGAGACAGAAGTGAGAGGTGTCTCAGAAACACCTAAGATCTACCCAGAACGTGAAAGCAGGATGGCATCTTACTCCCTTGGTTAAAGCCAGAATGTGCTTCTGTGTCCACAGCACCTTCTTATGAAAGGATAATTGGAGTGGAGTGTACCTTGGAACCAGTGGTCTACACCCGAGTGTTGTGTTTGCCCATCACAGGGAGATACTGTGCAGGACTGATTGAGTTAAAAGACGGGATAGAGCCGGTGCATTAATATGCCTTCCTCTGGGGAAGTCTGAAGTGCCCTGGTGACGAGGTGGACTCCGTACTGTCTGAGGATGATTCTAATCCCATTATGATGCTAAGGACAAAGCCAGGCCTTGTAAATAAAAAGCACAAAACTGTAGACACGAGTTGATAATTGACGAGGGAGGGTTCAATGTGCGCACAAACAAGCTGCCCGTTAAACAAACATCTGCTCCCTGAAAGGAAACAGTTTGCACATACTGCAGTATCCTTTTAATCTGGCTGCAATTATTAGGTTGATTGACGCAAGCACTCTTTGGAGATCCATAGCCTGCCCTCCTTTTGCTTGACTGGGGCAAAGAAAGTACTTCTCCTTGCCTGCACAGCCTATTTCCTCTGTGTATCTCAGGCAGATACAGGAGGGTGTCTGTGGATGATTGGCAGCTTGAACTGCTGATTTAATCAGGCTCTGTGTTAATGCTTGGAACTACCAGTCTTTTTCATACTCCAATTTTCTGAAGGTATGTGAGATTCTTTTGGCAAGAGGTTGGATTGGGGCCAGCAAAAGTAAAAAATATTGCTTTGCAGGTCAAGTTGGTTCCATAGTCTCTTTCCTCAGTCTAACTCATAAAACGTCATGGGAAGAGGATGAGAAAGGATTTAGGCAGAAAAATGAGCTCTGTATTAGCAGATCTACAGCCAGTTCTCAGTCTCTGAAGACATATGCAATTCCCTACATTTTTAATGAGTTACTTGGGTTGTAACCTTACATGGCTGCAATTAAAATCCCTGGGAATTCAGATCCACAGGAAAGGAATGATGTTGCAAACCCCCATATAAGCAGGTATCCAGTCCTCTAGTGATGAGAACAATGTAAGTGAATAAATGGACAGAGCTGTGCAAATAATTTGCTGAATATTTTTATCCTCTTTCTCTGTTCTCAGTTTATCCATTACCAGTTTATTATTTCTACAAAGTAATTGTCTGAAATTAGTTGCCTGATATCTTTGGTGAATAAGGTTCAGTCTGTACTTGGGTCAAAATCAGCTAGTTGTCAGTATCTGACTTTCAATTTTAAGTTGTTTTGATTCAAATCACTTTGTAGATCAGTTTTCCAACAAAAAATGCTCATGTTTTGAACTCAGAATTATCCTCAGTTGTTGAATGTTGATTTTTTCAATGGAAAGTTGAAATTCTTAATGGAAAGAAAACTTTTTCACAAAAAAATATCAATTTATCTTTTTTTAAAGAATCAAAATTATTTTGCCTAAGACCCTCAAATTTCAGTTTGGAATTTCTCAGTGATGTACCAGAATTGTAGTTTGGATGCCTTATGCTCCCATTCTTCTTTATGGGCTAGGCTTCCTCACCAGTCTATACCTCCCATGATTCACTGTCGGAATTCATCAAGAGTAGATACACAAGGCACTGGGACTACAACTCCCACTGTGTTCTGGGGTACTCAGTTTCATGTCAAACTGACCCAAGGCAAATGTTTAGATTTAGTTCCACAAATGGAAACAAAAAGTTTTGACTGAAAATTTCTGAATTACACGTTTTTGTTTTTTTAATGAAGAGCTGAATTTTTCTGCAGGGAAAAAAATTCTGGCTGGTTCTACCTATTACAGCTTTGTTAATCCTGAAGTCTATCTGCGTAAGACCTACAATAGCCCAAATGAATAGAGTTTAAGAGGAACAGGGGAACCATCCAATGCATTAATACAGGAATTTTCAAACTTCATTGTATCACCACCCCCTTCTGAGAACAAAAATGAACATAGAACTCCTGGAGGTAGGGACTGAAGCCTGAGTCCACTGGAAGCCTGTCACAGGTGGTGGTGGGGTTGGACTGAGGCAAAACCAAAGCCTGATCCCTGTATCTTAGGGCTGAAATCCTTGGGCTCTGGCTCTGGGCCCCAGAAAGTCTAATATCAGCCTTGGTGCTTTTGGATCCCTACCCACAGTTTGAGATGCTCTGCTTTAGTGGATGTAACCCATACTTAGTCTTACTGGGAGTGTCACGGTGCTGATAAGAGACTGACCTATATGTGGTTGATGGAGAGAAGCAAACTAAACACAGAAGACAGACATGGGCAGTTCTGTGGCTCAGTTAGTGCTGGGAGTGCAGTACAAAGCAGTAACAGACACAGTTCAGGTTGGATGCTGTAGATATAAGGTCAGGGGGAAGACACGACTCCTGGTGGAGTTCAGTGATGCTCCTGGCTTCCGGAGCTAGTGGTAAAGGCTTTCAACTGTTCTGTCACATTGCAGTTGTGTTCTAATCAGCTATAAACATGCAGCACTCCAGGAAGAGGCTTTAGAGAAGGTATTTATGCAGTGTCCCATGCAAGCTTAGGCATAAACACAGTAAAGCCCTTTGTCTGGTTTCTCGAGAACTCAGAAAATGTCTGAATGTAGACAGCCAGAGAGAAGGACAAGAGGAGAAAGGGATTCCTGGATTTAAAATGCTGACTAACTTTGGGCTTTGCTCCATCTCTGCTTCTGGCAGATGCTAAATCACTCCAGGAGCTCAATCTTAAAGGGATATTGCCACATACAATAGCAATAATGGCTTATTCCATTGTTCCTGTAGATTGCTGGGAGACTTCCTTAATTATTGTTAAAGTGTGATTTGCTTTAAAAAAGTCTGTAAAAATGGCGTCATGAGGCTCCACAGTGATTGACTGAAGTTCAAATCTCCTCAGTTCACAATTAAAAAGATGTTTTTCTATTGTCTAGCAGCCCTTCATGTTCACTCTGGGATCTGACAGTTAAGTGGGCTTCTTTCTGGCTCATGCACCCTCAAGAAAAAAGATTCTGCAATTTTATATGAAGTTAACAGTTCTGATAATATGCATGAGCCAGAATAAATTCCAGCTCCTTCTCCTACAGCTGTGTTGACTTGGCATGGCTAAGAGGAGTTAAAAGAAGTAGAAACATATTTCAGTCACTGAAGTTTGCAGGTGTGACTGAATGCATCTAGGATGCAGATTGGCAAAGTAGGAAGGGGTCATTTTCCCACATTCACATTTCAGAACAGAACCACACTTTAAATTTAGGGGGTTGGTGTTTAATTGAAAAATTCAAAACATCTGTGGTTGCTCATGAATATAGAATCCTTCTCTTGCACCTGCATTTCCCAGTTCTTGATCCAATGAAATGGAACAGCTGATCTCTGTGCTCACGTGACTTCAGCTTGATGTGAAAATCAACACCACTGAGGATGTGTCCCAAGTTGCCAGTGATTCAAGAGCTCTTCTGTAATTTAGCTTTTGTATCACAATTCCTTTGCTAGCAACCTATGGTGAAAGTAGCTTAAAATTTCATACAGGTACTGTTGTATTACAATCCAGGTCCCTGCCTGCTCTCTAAATAGCTCCCTGCTGGCTTTTGCCACAGCTCAGCCAGCTCTTGCGAGAGCTGAGCATCAGTGTGAACCTGCTTACTTTCACCCCTGCTAGCAACTAGAACCCTGATGACATACCACTGCTTTTGCGAGTCGTATATTCAACATCTCACCCCTCAACCCAGTCAATCCATTAGTGTTTATATAACAATAAAATATCCATTTGAATCAGTATGAGAAATGTGTGCATTTAGGACACAGCTTTTAAAATGGATTTTTAAATGTAAACGTAAAGGCTACACTATGAATTTTCTTGGCAAAAAATATGCTAACGAGGGTCTCATTTGCATGAGTCGTGATGTCATTTCCATATTTTCTGCCGATCCATTTTTGCCTAGGGGTTTTTACGCAAAAACAAGCAATGTGGATGTTTTCTTTTTGCGCAAAACCCCCTTTTCCCTCCAGATCGTTAAACCTCCTTTTTTGGGGCATAAGGATCTGGAAGGAAAAGGGGTTTTTGCACAAAAAGAAAATGTCCAAACTACTTTTTTTTCCTGCAAAACCAGCTTGCATAAATTATGCAAATGAGGCACAGTGATATGCTAATCCATGCCTCATATGCATACTAACTGCCAGCAAAACCGGCAGTGTAGATGTAGCCAAAAAGTTTACTGTTAAAGTCATAGTTCTATTATGGAAAGTTAATGTGGTAAAAACAGCATCATGGGATTTCAATTTTATATTGTCTTTGTGACTTATCAAATGTGCTCTCTTTACAAATAACTCAATGGCTTCCTCTAACTATAATCTCAGCCTGGGCTCTGGGAGTCAAACTGGATTCTTTCCATCTCCTGCATTGTCACCTTTGTAAAGGGTCTGCAGCCAAGTGCATCTCCATTGTCTTCAGATAGGGACTGTTGCAAACATACTGGGCCAGATTCCAAGATGCTGTAAATTGGCATAGCTCAATACTGAATTACATCAATAGAGTGTCTGGCCCACTGCTGATGTAAATGATGTAAATTTTGTTGAGGCTGCATAAAATGAACTGAAATGCAGCTCGATCTCTCTGCCCAGTTTCTGAAGGTCTAGCGGAATAAAAAACAGTGAAAACTTGTGTCTGTCACTAAAATCGCATCTAAGACCAAAGATGCTCAGAAAGCAGGTGACTGAATAATGAGATACCCTTCTGGGCAGTCATTTTCACAGTTAAAAAATCCCAGTGCCCTTATTAAAAAAGTAGAAGTGTCAATGCAGTTTCCTAAATGGATGTTGGTGGATTTGGATGGAAAAATGTCTCACTGACAGCTATTTTTAGGGTCCTAGCCAAAATGTCAGGTTCGATACTTATATTCTGTATACACACTAGGAAATGTGGGGGGAAGTTCTCTGGCATGTATTATATGGAGGTCAGATTAGATGATCACAGAGCTTCCTTCTGGCCTCTGAATCCATGAATTCACCCTCTCTGAATTCCCCCTGAAGTTCCTAATGGATATTATGTGCATTGTCGCTTGCAGAGCTAAGCTGTGGCAGCATGGTGCAGTAAGCACTAAAACAGCTGCTGCGTCCCATCCCAGAGGTGGCTTCATTATGTGGGGGAAATTGTTGATCTATGGGGCCCAATTTGTGGCTTTACCCCCATTGCATTTGTTAAGCCCATGCATGTGTGTGCATGTGAAGGGAGCAGAGCTGCACTGGGAGCCTGCAGCAATTCTACCTGACTCTGTGAGCACTGTTCTTGGGGGCAAAGGAAGCATGTTCTTCAGTAGCAGGTTATCATGTCAAAGGGTGCCACGTGTTTTCCCCTGACTCTTTCAGCTTTGCCGGTCCCTTTCCATCTCCTTTGTGATGGCTGGCAGTGCAAAAGGTACAAGCCTGCAATACTTCTTACAATGGTGACTGGCCCCTGCAGGGGTGTGCAAGGGGAGGACAAATCTCTGCTGTCCTTTCTCCACTTCCAAACCTAGGCAGAACCAGCTGTGCTCTGCCTTTCTGTGTTTACTCAGTCCTTACTCACTAACTTCCATGACATCAAGGACTTTAGCTCTTGGCCTAATGCTTGGAAAGTGCATGGAGATGAACAGTGCTATTTAAAGGCAAGGTGCTGTTAGTACCATCAGAGAGAGAGAGACAGCTCTTAGAGCTTTCTGGACAGCTCTGAATCACACATTTTGCTCGTCCCTCTGTGTATCAGTCACACACATCCCCCTGTAACTGCACAGCCCCTTGGGTGTTTCTGGCTGCAGCCCCTTCCCACAGAAATGCCAGAAACACAAGCACTTTCTGCCAGCGCGGGGAGGGAAGAGGAATCTTTGTCGGCTGGCCTGGGTCAGTTCATTATTTTCATAAGCAATGATTCCATGGGAATGATTAAATCAATTAATTGATTTTCTATAGCTCATAAAAAACTCAAATGGAATTTCCATCAACTTGCTATCAGCAGCCACCACTCCAAGGCCAGGAGGGACAATAATGGACTTTCTACTTTTATTGCCCCTTTTGCTCTGAAATCAAAATTCCTGCAGGGACCCAGAGACAAAAAGATGCTCTCAGAAATAAAACCACCACTCTGGGAACTGCAGGTGGTGTTACTAGTGTTACAAGTGCCTTTGTCAAAGCAGGAGTCCCAGGGTTTTGTTTAGTGCTACTCAGAACAAGTGACTGGGTACATGGAGTGCAGGCAAAGGTTGGGCAGGCCCCTTTGAACAGTTCTACTATTGCACATCTAGGCTCCTGCTAACCCTGCTCATGCACTGCTCTTGTATCTCTCAGTAATAATCAGCACTTCTGCTCCAGTTCTGAGTCCCTGCTGGAGCTCTGCTAATTTGCAGTTCTATCCTGCTTGATTTGGACAGCTCCATAGGGACCGGACATGGGAGGAATGGAGACTAGATCTTGTCTTGCTTCTTCCAGTGCCTGGGTTCATTCTTTTTGCTAGATGCTGTGTGGTACTAGAAAGGAATCTGTGGCACAGGCCATTGTGCTTTTTTGCACCAGACCTAAGTTCTTTCACGGTGCCACTTCCCTCCCCAAAATAAATGCAGACTGTACTGTTCCAGGGGACTGTCCTGCTGAGACCCCCAAGTCACAGTCTATCTTTGATATCCTCAGGCACAGGCTGGCAGTACTGATGTATCATAGGCTATGTCTAGACTGCAGGCTTCTTTCGGAAGAAGCTTTTCCAGAGATCTTCCAAAAACTTCTTCCAAAAAAGAGCATCCACACTGCCAAAGTGCATCAGAAAAGTGATCTGCTTTTTCAAAAGGTAGCGTCCACACTGAATGGATGCTATCTCGCATTTCAGCTGCAATTACTATGGATGGAGTGGCCGCCAGGGCACCTGTGCTTTTTCCTCTTTCCTCTTCTTTTGAAAGTACTCTCTCTTCCCCGTCCACACATGCCTTTTCCCAAGAGAGCTCTTTCAGAAAAAGGTGTCTTCCTCATAGAATGGGGATTACCAATGTCGGAAAAACCTCTCTGTTCTTTCGATTTTCTTTCAGAAGAACGCGATGGCAGTGTGGATGTAAAAAAACCTCCATACCCATACTCTGGTTTTAAGCTGTGGGCAAATATGAACAGGCTGACACCTGAGCAACCTCAACTCATTTGTGACCTCACTGAGTTGTGAACTCCATGTACTAGTGTTACAAGGCTCAGTGCATTCGGTTTGCCAGGCCTTGCGCATCTCTGTCAGTTCTTTGCACAATGCTACACAGGGCCAGGTTTTCCAAATGGGAGTTCTGGGTGCTGATTGTTCTGACTTTAACAGTGCCAAAGCAGTGGGGAAGCATTTACTGAGCAGTAACCCTGCCACTCACACAAACACCAACCTGTCTGACATGGACCTGTCAAGTGTCTGCCAGGGAGAGGCCAGTTCTCTGGAAATGGAACCCGTGGGAGATGCTGGACAGATAAGAGGTGGGGTGCGAGGCTGCGTATCCTGAGAGCCAGTCAGACCCATGCTTCCCTTTCTCTACCTGGTTGCTGTGCTCTCTCTGACACAAAGCTACTGTTCCTTGACCCCCAGATGCAGTAGACACCATTATAATTAATTGCCCCGAGTATATTAGCTCCTAAGAACAGTAATAAAACCCAGCCTGGGTCAGTAGTGCCTGAAAGTCATTATGATCTAGTAGTTTGGCGGCCAACAGGGGATGAATTGCTGGGCTCTGTCCAGTTTCTCTTGGACAGGTGCCCATGTTGTGAAAAACACCGTTGCATTTGGCACTCATTGACTTTCACGTGGGCTGTCTCTGCAGGGAAGCTGAGGGTTGAATGGACCATGGAGACAGTGCTGCCCTCTCTGTGGGAGTTAGTCCCTGTGGATCAGGGCTAAAGCACATTAGTGGGAAGTTGGGGGTGGAGAAGCTGAGCTGCCCTGGTCTGAACAGTGTGTAGCTATGCAAGGATTACTCATTGGTGGAGGATAACCCGCTGCGTTGCACCAGCACCAAAGTTACTTTAAGGAATCATTAACGTGCAGATTGTGCTAGACTGTACCTGGATCTGCTGCCCAAGGTGCACATAGGATGGCTGCTGTTTTGACCTGTGCACCAGGATTGAGCTGGGGCGCTCTGGGGTTGAAAGCATGACTCTGAAGTGTGAGGGGGAGAGACAGGCTGTGTAGTGGGGGGCTGTAACTGACTGTCGCCCTCTGTGGATCTGCTCAGAGGGAGATGCGTAGCACCTTACGTAGGTCTTGGCCAGCTGGTGGAGGGTTTTAGGTTGGAAGGAGGCCATGGATCAGGCTGGAATTTGGGCTAGACACTAGTGCTTACACCTCTGCGTTGGTGAAAATGTTGTAAGTAGCGTGGGGCCCAAGGGCTTTCCAACGCAGGCTGGAAAGATACTGGGGCCAGATTCTCAGCTGCTGTTAATGTGCATGCTGCACTGAAGCCAGCAGAGTTGTACCAATTTACACCAACTGAGGATCTGCCCCAGGGACTATGCTCTGCTTTGTGCTAAGAGCAAAAATGGCTGGAAAACTCAGCAAAGATGGGTCTGGTTCCATTTCGAGCTGTGATACACAGACCCCAGTGGCAGCATTCCTGGAATCGCTGCCACTGCTGGAGTGCAGCGAAGAGGGGATGTTTCTGACATTCATGGTGCTGCATTGAAGCATCTTAGAAGCTTCTGCCACCCATCTTCAAACTGTTTGTCCACAAGCAAAACTGGGAAGGTTGGAGTGAATTTGCTGTGGCCTGACAGAGGCCTGTGTCTGAGCTTGCCCTGTGGCTAGCGATTGCCTCTCCTGTGAGTACAAGGGTCAGGGATTGCTGGGGCCAGAGATGTGCAGAGCCACTGTGAGCTGTGTGTGTGGCGGGCAGGCCCAGGTTTGAATGGACAGCAGCAGCGAGTGGTACAATGGGAGCATTCTGGGGAAGGCCCTGCAGGAGACAGCCCCCCGTTCAGCTGATTGCTTTGTGCCCATTCCGTAGGACTTTGCTGAATGGGAGGCAGCAAAGCGTGCTCTGGAGCTGGCTGTGTCAATGGCTGTTGTGGCATCAGAGACACCTGCCACACAGGTAATGACTGCGAGCAGGTGAGGGGAGCACGAAGGAGTGAAGGGTGAAGGACATGGCATCCTAAGTGGGTAGGAGGAGGAGCCACGAAGTGAGGCGTGACAGTGGGAAGGAGACATTCAGCTGGGAAATGCGACCTCCCTTCAGAAAGCTGAGTGAACAGCTGGATTCCTGATATCAGTTACTCCTTTGTGCCGATGGTGGCTCAGGACAGGCGTGTAACTGCAAGACAGCTTGCCAGCCCGGAGGGTGACAGTGAGAGCACACACAGCATGCACCAGCCCCAGGATGCAGGACATGAGCCTTCCTCATTCCTCAAGCAGGTGGAGGCTGGAAGTGCAGGCTGCTGAGGGCAGGGGAGCAGCCCCAGAGGTCCCAGACTGGGGAAATGGGGGACTAGCATGTAAGGAATGGGGGGGGATGGATGAAAACCCTTCACTCACCCCCACCCCAACTCTTTCATGTCTGCCATCTCCTTTTGCTGGCTAATGGCTGATTAGCAGGTTGCAGGGGAAAAGAGCAGAAGCTGAGAGTTGGAGCCACTCATTGCTATAGCACATTAGGGACTTGGGAGCAATCTTCCATCCTTGGACACGGGGAGCAAGGGAGCAATATTCCATCCTCGGACACTGGGAGCAATCTTCCATCCTCGGACACGGGGAGCAATATTCCATCCTCGGACACGGGGAGCAAGGGAGCAATATTCCATCCTCGGACACGGGGAGCAAGGGAGCAATATTCCATCCTCGGACACTGGGAGCAATATTCCATCCTTGGACACGGGGAGCAAGGGAGCAATATTCCATCTCGGACACTGGGAGCAATATTCCATCCTCGGACACGGGGAGCAAGGGAGCAATATTCCATCCTCGGACACTGGGAGCAATATTCCATCCTCAGACACGGGGAGCAAGGGAGCAATATTCCATCCTCGGACACTGGGAGCAATATTCCATCCTCGGACACGGGGAGCAAGGGAGCAATATTCCATCCTCGGACACTGGGAGCAAGGGAGCAATATTCCATCCTCGGACACTGGGAGCAATATTCCATCCTTGGACACGGGGAGCAATCTTCCATCCTTGGACACGGGGAGCAAGGGAGCAATATTCCATCCTCGGACACTGGGAGCAATATTCCATCCTCGGACATGGGGAGCAAGGGAGCAATATTCCATCCTCGGACACGGGGAGCAAGGGAGCAATATTCCATCCTCGGACACTGGGAGCAATCTTCCATCCTCGGACACGGGGAGCAAGGGAGCAATATTCCATCCTCGGACACTGGGAGCAATCTTCCATCCTCGGACACGGGGAGCAAGGGAGCAATATTCCATCCTCGGACACAGGGAGCAAGGGAGCAATATTCCATCCTCGGACACGGGGAGCAATCTTCCATCCTCGGACATGGGGAGCAAGGGAGCAATATTCCATCCTCGGACACGGGGAGCAATATTCCATCCTCGGACATGGGGAGCAAGGGAGCAATATTCCATCCTCGGACACTGGGAGCAATCTTCCATCCTCGGACACGGGGAGCAAGGGAGCAATATTCCATCCTCGGACACGGGGAGCAATATTCCATCCTCAGACACTGGGAGCAAGGGAGCAATATTCCATCCTCGGACACGGGGAGCAAGGGAGCAATATTCCATCCTCGGACACTGGGAGCAATATTCCATCCTTGGACACGGGGAGCAAGGGAGCAATATTCCATCCTCGGACACTGGGAGCAATCTTCCATCCTCGGACATGGGGAGGAAGGGAGCAATATTCCATCCTCGGACACGGGGAGCAATATTCCATCCTCGGACACGGGGAGCAATATTCCATCCTCAGACACGGGGAGCAAGGGAGCAATATTCCATCCTCGGACATGGGGAGCAATATTCCATCCTCAGACACGGGGAGCAAGGGAGCAATATTCCATCCTCGGACACGGGGAGCAAGGGAGCAATATTCCATCCTCGGACACTGGGAGCAATATTCCATCCTCGGACTCGGGGAGCAAGGGAGCAATATTCCATCCTCGGACACTGGGAGCAATATTCCATCCTCAGACACGGGGAGCAATATTCCATCCTCAGACACGGGGAGCAATCTTCCATCCTTGCTAGTTCCCTCCAAGTTCTTTGCTCTCTGTGGGAGAAATCCCAAGCTGCTGACATCCAGGGGAGATTTGCCCATCTTCACTGTGGCCGGGGTTCACTTTTTGCACACGTGAAGTAACAGTGTCACCATCGGGTTCCACAGAGCAAGCAGTGGTCACTGCCACTGACTACCTACGGTGATTACCCTGATGGCAAGGAGAACGCTCACAGTGCCCAGCGTTGCATGGATGGGGAGGCCTCAGTGCTCCCACAAGGGTATAGGTGACCCCTTACCAGGAGGAGAAAATAATATGTTCCCTTTCCTTCCCTGTAGCACTTCATCCTCTCTAACAAGCAGGCTCTCCCTCCGCCCTCACTGGCCTCCTGGAACTGATATGAAAAGGGAGACAATTGAGCTAATTTTCCCCCTCCAACAAACGCCAAGTGACAGCTCCTCTTCAGAATGAGAAGGCTGCCTCATTTACCTGCAGAGATTGGGCCTCATTCAATTTCTAGTCTACAATTGTGTGTGTGTTGGGGGGAGGGGGAGGAGGAGGGAGAAGAAGGAAAAAAAGAGAAATAATAAAGGAGGAGAAAAACCAGCTCGCTCTCCCTCCACAGCTGTAATGAAAACATCCCTCTCTATAAACGTAAGAGTCCATTTGTATTGCTCAGCTTCCTGGCTTTTCTTATTTATATGGAAATATGGAGCGAACATGTGTTAGCACGGAGATATATAGCTGTAGTGTATTATTAAATACATTTCAATTTAGCCAGCACCAAGAGAGGTGAAGCTATTCACTGAGAAAACAATGCTGGGAGCTGTTTCTGTGACTTCCCTGATTAAAGTGATGGATTTGTGAGGCACATGGGTGCTCCTGCTGGAGGAGTGGTGATGATGGGGGACCCAAAGGTTTGAATGCAGGGATGCTTTTCTGCTGTCTACCATCACTTGTGCATGGGTTGGGCTTGTGATGAAAGCACGAGGAGTAACAGTAGTTCAAATTAGGATCTTTAATTCGAACTACCTAGTCCGTGCCGCGTGTAGCCGCGGGCACGGAGTTCGGACTAAGGGGGATTTAAAAATGGCGGCGCCCGGGAACATGCAAATGAAGCCCGGGATATTTAAATCCCGGGCTTCATTTGCAACTCCGCTTGCCATCATTACCCTACCTAGCTCGAACTAACGAGCTAGTTTAGACGTACCCTCTGTGCCTTGGTTCCCCTCCGTAGATCCGGAGTAACAGCCCTTTCCTTGTTCCCAGTGTCTATTTCCAGTGCAAACTGTTCAGGGCAGAGACTGACTTGTACTATGTGTCTGTCAAAATCCGCCCAATGAGGGCCAGATGCTGATTGGAATGTCTCAGTAATACACATAAAATAACCATTCCAGTGCCAGCTGGCATTGTGTCCGCCTAGCGCAGGGGTGGCCAATCCATTAAATGAAGAAAGCCAAAACAGTGTGTCAGCCGGTGGTCAGGGCAGTGAGTGGTGTGTGTGAGCTATACACCCGAGACTTTAACTGCTAGGAGTGGGGTCCCTTAGCAGTGGGCAACCTGGAGGAGGTTGACGGGTGCCCCAAAGAGTTTAACGTCCGTGTCTTTACTGCTAGGATCGGGATCCTTTGCAGTGGGCAGCCAACAGGCTGACAGACGCCCCAGAGTTTAACAGGGAGAGCTTTACACCTCAGACTTTGACTGCTAGGACACAAAGTCCCGTCGCAGTGGGCAGCCTGGGGAGGCTGAGAGGTGCCCCAACGGATCTGTCCCCTGGAAGCGACACGATCCAACGCTCAAGCTCTCCCTATATCTGTCCCTTATGACCAGCTGGAGTTCTTTTGTTTGTGTTCGGTTCGGGTACAGCAGCACGGGTTCAAGTCAGAAACTCAAACCACACTTGCTTATTTGTAGGAGAAAGAAAAGAAAGAAGAAAGAAAACTTGGTTCAATATATATATTTAAACTTATAAAGTGAATGAGGGCACAATCTTATTTTCTTGTTTACAATAGAAGTGAAACAGGTTGATTAGAGAAACTTATAATAGAGTAACTAAATTAAAGTGTACACATAAGAAACACATTGCAGGTATAATTCTCACCCCTGCGTTCCAGACTTGGCGTGGCCAGCGTCTTTCTCTCAATCCCTCGGGAAGAAGTAGGGCGAGGCTGGGCGTCCCACAGACCTCGGGAGACAACATATACCTGCCAGCAGGTATAGATTGGAGCTCAAATGGGGTGGGCTACTAAACCCCTTTTTATACCCCTTGGGTCACGTAGGCTTCTTCCTGGTCTCAAGTGGCCAATTAGGAAAAATGGCTTTGAATGCCAAGTTTCCCACGGAAGGGTGCAAAGCATAATTCACACCTGGGAAAATGCAGACAATGGGCACTTCTAGTATGTGATGGGCGAAGATTCCTCTCCTGGGACAGTGTAGGCGTGTCAATTACTGGTGCTAGCCATCAGGGCAGCAGGAGGGGGGCCCCTCCGGTTATCAGCTAGCCCATTTACTGTCTGGTTTCTGTTTATTAGAGTCAGGGACAAGCAGCACACCTGCATTCCCAGGGCATCAAAGGCTGACTGCCTTTCTCTTGCTCTCTGGGGGGGGGGAAAAACAAGATGGGGTTCATGTCTGGCTACACAGTGGCAGAAAAAATGTGAAGAGCCGCACCAGCCAGAGTTGTTGAGAAACGCCCCCCACAAAAAACCACAAAACGCTGCCCCTTTAAAAACCGTGGGTTATTTTTGGCCACATCAGGCTCCCACTGGCTGATGGCATTTTGAATCGATGTGACGGACGGCTCCCCTGCACCCAGTGAGCACAGGGAGCTGGGGGCCGTTTGTGGGGGTGCAGGGGTGGCTTTGCGAGCCACTGTGGGGAGGGCTTTGCGAGCCACATTTTCAGGGGTGAAGAGCCACATGTGGCTCGCGTGCCACGGGTTGGCCATCCCTGACCTCGCGAGTGTCCACTCCTCCCACAACACTGTCACTTGAACTGCTCTTCTGGCCGTGTCCCAGTCACATTCTCTGCCCCGATGGAGTACAGCTACTTTCCATGCTGGTACTGATTATCCACTCATTATTAAGTGCTTGTATAAAGGCTTGGGACTTGTCCCCAAAGATAATATATTTTCTCAGCATGCGTCTACACTGCACCATTATTCCGGAATACAATACGAGCGGCTACACAGCAATTGCGTTATTTCAAAAGAAAACTGAAATAATGGACGGCTTTTTCCACCATTTGTAAACCTCATTGCATGAGGAATAACACCTCTTCCAGAACAGCTATTTTGGAAGAGGGTGTGTGTGGATGCGGCACAGGGAGATTTTTCGAAATAAGGGGCCTCCAGGAAATCTCACAGGTGCCCTGCTGGCCGCTCTGTCTCCACTCCTCAGCACTCTATAGTTCCTCTTCCCCAGCAGCTCTTAAAGCTGCAGACACAGGGGAAAGGGCTTGTGGAAGGAAGCTGGCCCTCACAGCCTCCAGCCACATTACAGCTGCTGCTGTGGAACTCCTGCCCATCCCTGGGAGCACTCTGACGGCTCCCAGAAGCCTGCCAGGTGCTGCAAGAGGTGTGTGCCATCCTGGTCTGGGGCAGAGATCCTGGCCTGAGGTGTGGGGCAAGGAGGAAAACCTCCAAGATATCCGATCCAGATGGCATGACACCAAGATCTATGGCCAGATGGCTGATAGCCTGGCCACCAAGGGCCATATCCGGACCTTGGAGCAGGTCCAGAGTAAGGTCAAGGAGTTCCGCTAGGCCTATTCCAAGGCAAGGGAGTACAGCTCCTGCTCTGGGGCAGAACCCCTTCCTGCCCCTATTTTGAAGACCCATACCGTATCCTGGGGGTGCAGTGGTGGCCGGCCCCTTCCCCAACCCTAGTGGTGGACTTGGGACTGGAGACGCCCGTCGTCACCCCCCCCAGGGATCACAGCTGGGAATGAGAAGGAGCAGAAGGAGGAGAAGGACCTCAACAAGGCCAGCTCTGTGACCATGATCATCCTGGACCGATACCCCACAGCCTGGATGTGTCCCAGGCATCTTCTGAGACTGCAGAAGGATTATCAGGTGAGTGCTCTTAGTTTTTCACACACACAGGGTGGGGTGTCGGGTGCTGAGGGGCTGGGGTACGATTGTCACTCAGCCTTCTTGGCCCGGCCCTTGCGCTGCAGTCCGTGCATGTGGATGCACGTGAAGCGCCAGTCTGTGCCATGCAGCCACAGGAGGCAGACCCGGAGCACCCCTGGGCTCCTGCTCACAGGCTCTGGGGAGGCCAGACACACTTCTGACCTCCGGGGGGGGGAACATCCTCCCACCATCACTAGCGGCCATCACTAGAAGGAGGCTGGGGACATGGATACACACACACACACACACACACAGACTCTGGAGAGCCGCATATGGGCATGCCTGCACACTCGAGGTAGCACCCACTCTTGGGGACCATGCTGCCTGGCGCAGGTGTGTCTGCTGCTCACATTGCCCCCCACACATCCCTATACCCTCCACCCTCAGCAGCCACGGATACAAGGTCTCTTCCCTTGGGAGGCCATCACTGCCGGAGCTGGTTAGTGCGCGGCACCAATGGAAGCCCTGGCAGCTCGAGGCCCTGCGCCCACCCATTGGATCCCAGTGTGGCTGGCAATTTCCCATGCCTGCTTGTCCCCGGGACGTATGCACGTGGGGAGGGGGGGGAGGCAGGAGGCATGGTCCCCTGGGGACATCTGGGCCCCTGTGAGAAAGGATCCGTTGTCCAGGCCACACATGACTTTGCTCCCAGGACATCACCTTCCTCTGACCTGGGAACTGTCAGTCTCAGCTCATAGATGAGGGCTGGGCCTCAGGGCCAGTGTCTCCAGGGATGAATGTACATCTCTCTTTATTGTCTCCGGCCAGACCAGCTGTGACGGGAGGGCAGCACCACCCGAGCCAGCTGCTGGACCCTGGAAGAGTGTCACGCGCCAGAGGACCCAGGAAGACCTGATGCGTGAGCATGCTTCCATACTCCAGGACCTGCACGAGATTCTGGCCCAGAAGGTCTGGAAGGACTCACAATGGCAGAGAGAGACATGGATGGAGTTGCTGCAGCAGGGATACAACATATGTGTGACTGTGCAGGCTCTTCTGACCCACCCGGAGCCAGCTCCTGCTCCTGCTCCTGCCCCAGTCCCATGCCCTGCCCCCCATCCCATGCCAGCCTCCCCTCTTGCTTATCCCCCTAGCATCCCTAGTCACCCCACCCCCAAGGTTCCCACACTTGAGGCGGAAGAAGCACCCAAGCCACACGCCACTACCAGCCCTAAGCCTCTCCTCCTCCCTACTCCCCCTTTCAACTCCCTCCTCCATCCAAGGTTCTCATCCCTCCCCCCATCCTCTCCCCTCCAAGTTACTCATCTCCCCTCCTCCCCCTCCAAGGTTCTCTCGCTGCTCCCTTCCCAGTTACTTCTATCCCAAATAAATCCCCAAATAGTTCTGTTTTTATAAACCAAACAGTTTTTTTATTGTCTCTGCAGGGAAGAAGGGTGGAGGGGGGAAAGGAGGGGTTGTTGGAGGAAAGGCACAGAGGGGCAATTTACAGGTCCCTAGTGGGGAGGCCCCGAGAGAGTGTCACTTGTGAAGAAACTCTCCCTCAGGGCCTCCCTGATGTGCATCCCTGCTTGATGGGCCTGCCGGATGGCAGCTGTTCACAGCTGCTCAAAGGCCCTTCCTTCCCAGCCAGCCCCTGCCCCCCACCCTGGAAAGAAGGCCTCCCCCTTCCTCTCCACTGTGTTGTGGAGCACATAACATGCGGACACCACCTGGGTGATGTTCTGCTCCCCCACAACCAGATGGATCAGGAGACACCTGAACCATGACTTCCGATGCCCGAAGGCGCACTCCGCCTGCATGCCAGCCCTGCCCAGGCGGACACTGAAGTGGTCTTTGCTGGGGTCAAGAGGTCCAGCATATGGCTTCATTAGCCACCGCATGAGAGAGTAGGTCACATCCCCCATGATGCACAGTGGCATGTCCATGTCCCCGACCCTGATGCTGCGCTTGGGGAAGAAAGTGCCGGCCTCCAAATTCTGAAAGAGGCTGGAGTTTCTGAACACGCCGACATCGTGTGCCTTCCCCGACCAGCTGACGAAGATGCCCGAAAACTGGCCACGGCGGTCGACTAAGGCCTGCAGGATCATCAAGTAGTATCCTGGTTTATGTACTGATATGCCCAGTAGTCAGGGGCACCGGATGGGGATGTGGGTGCCATCAATAGCCCCCCCGCAGTTGGGGAAGCCCATGGTGGCAAAGCCGGCGATGATGGGGTCCACATCATCGAGGTGGATGACCCTGTGCAGCAGGACGGTGTCGATGGCCCTCACCACCTGCAAAAGGAAACAAACAAACAAAATAGAGAATCAAAGGGGTGCCAGAGCCCTTGGGAGATACCCAAGCTCTCCTTCCCTTCCCCCCAAACACCCCAGAAGCCACCCCCTATGTAGCCTGCCCCCCCCAGAAGGGCTATGCGAGGACGGGAATGGAGAACCGCCGGGAAAGGGGGCTTCTCCCCCACCCCCCCAACCCCCCATTTCTGTAGGATTCCCCTTTACAGCACTTCACCCCCCCAGGACTCCAGCCTGAAAGCACCAGACCTGCATGATGAGGGCCCCGATGGTCAACTTCCCCATGCCAAACTGGTTCCCGACGGATTGGTAATTGTCTGGTGTGCCAAGCTTCCAAATCGCGATGGAGAGTCGCTTTTCCAGGGGGATGGCGGGTCTCATCTGGGTATCCCGTCATGTGAGGGCAGGGGTGAACCAACCACACAGTGCCAGGAATGTCTCCTTCCTCATGTGGAAGTTCTGGAGCCACTGCTGGTCATCCCACCGCTCCATGCTGAGCCAGTCCAGCCCCCAGAAGCGGCGCTCCACAGTGGGGTGCATCTGAAAGAGCTGCATTCCCAGACACATGTTGAGGGTCTCCTCAAGCAGCTCGGGGTCATGTTCCTTCAGGGCCTGGAGGGCAGCCTGCAGAAACTGCTGCAGAAACTGCAACACAACAGTCAGGGGCCATTGTGTACTCAGAGGCAGCTCCGGCTCCATAGCAGGGAGTGCTATGGTGTCCAAAAACATGGCAACCAAAGCATGTAGTAGAAATGCTTTGCTTTCCCTCGGAGAGGTAGGCAAGCAAGCAGGAGAAGAACCTGAGAAACGGCTGTACAAGGGGGTCCCTTAATCACGTGTCTCAGATAGCCTCAGGCAGCAGCTCCAGGAAGTCATTGCTGACCTAATGCCCTGCCTGAACTGGTTCCGGGTGGCCTTAAATGCAAGATAGCGTCCAATCAGTGTGGATGCTCTATTTTGAAATAGCAATTCGCTATTTCGCTGTGCTTTTTGTGTGTAGATGGGCTATTTCAAAATAAACTATTCTGAAAGATATCTTCTGGAATAGCTTATTCTGAAATAAGCTTGCAGTGTAGATGTACCCTCAGTGGATAATATATTCTCTTAATGGAAGTTTTTTCCAACTGTTCAAATGAAGAGCCAGGGAAAGTGGTGATATTCTCCAAAGCTCTATCTGTAACTCATGCTCCACCCATTCATGGCACCCAAATGCGATGCCGTACACAACTCATAGAGCAGCCCTTAATCATATCATCTTCTGTTTTAGCTGTGTGCTTTGATCAGCCTTGAATTAGTTAAGTTTTGACTGATGTGGAATCATTAGTCTTCAGAGTAAACATCCATTGAGCTAAACAAGGTCACTTTTCTGAGCTATTGTATTGTATCTGGCTGCATGCACACTCAGTCAGACATCACTTTTCATTAGTTGCACTGGATTACATTTGAATATAGGAATTTCTTGATGGAATTAGACTAGCATCCTTTAAATCCAGTATCCTGTCTCTGACAATGGGCTAATAGCAGATACTTTAACTGGAAGAGGCAAAAAGCCTCTCTGGAACAGGCGTAAGGATCTTGCGGAAAAAGGGTTTTTTTGCGCAAAACGGCCATGGCCACACTGCCTGTTTTAGCGCAAAAACCTCTAGCGCAAAAACGGAACGAAAGAGAGTATGCAAATGACGTGCGAGAAAATGCTAATCCATGCTTCATTTTCATTGCCTCTTGCAGAAAAAGTCAGGCGTGTAGACAAAGCCCAGGTGTCTTGGTGAGATAGGATTTGAGGGGCC
This sequence comes from Pelochelys cantorii, assembly GCA_032595735.1. Classification (NCBI taxonomy): domain Eukaryota; kingdom Metazoa; phylum Chordata; order Testudines; family Trionychidae; genus Pelochelys; species Pelochelys cantorii. The sequence continues at coordinate 21,565,522 of CM064344.1, forward strand.
AGCCAGAGTAGTTCCATGGTGATGTAGCTACACAGAGGCAAGACAGAAGATGTGTGGTGCCCAGCATACCTGGAGTAGAAGGCGATTGCAGCAGAAGAGCCCTCAGTAGTCACATAAAATGGAACAAGAGTGATGCAATGAAGTTACTGGTTTCCATTGAATGCACGGGAGTGCAGGACAATGACAATGGCTGAATAGACAGACAGCATGGACAGACAGACAGAGAGAGCAAGCATAGTTCACTAAATCAACATTACTCACAGACAGCTTAAGTCTGCTTAATTGGGCCAATTGCAAGGGAGCAAACTTGTTGCCAATGCCTTTCAGTGGCTCCCAGAAATAGATTAACAGCACATCCATAGCTGTTGTGAAACGTCAATTTAAACAGCAGGCCCGCACGCTGGTTCTCAGCGTTTACTGGTGTAAATGAATGTTGCTAGTACGCAGGCCCCGCCGCACAGCTCTTTGCTCAGTTTATGCTGACTTCCTGCTTTACTGAGGCTGCTAAACACGCCAGTCTTTTCTCAGCATAGTTATGTATAAATATCAACGGGAAATCTCAAAAGGTTCAAGTTGTATAAGCCCTTCCTCTGCTCCCCTCCCCTAAGTTTGGATGCTTCTATCCAAAGCTGGTGAAATGCTGTCAAGGGGCTAGAACAGGGGCCAGGAGTCATGGGATTTATATTGCTAACTCTGTCACTGACAGTCACTTCCCTATTCCTTGCTCAGTTTCCCCCTCTGTTACATGGGGTAATGAAGGTCACTGGGCTTTTTGAGATCCTCAGATGAAAGGCACTCAGATGGTGCTTGGTCCTGCCGTGAGGGCAGGGGACTGAACTCGATGACCTCTCGAGGTTCCTTCCAGATCTTGTGTTCTATGATTCTGTGATTCTATGAGGTGTTTACAGTGTCCCCTCTGCATGATTTCATTTTGTCCCACCTAAAGCTGTGGCCGAAGGTTTTTCTTGGTGAGGCTGGGGCGTGGATGAAGGTCAATTGGTTAGACTTCAGTCTGAGGGTATGTCTACACTGCAGCATTTTCCTGGAAAAAAGGCCATTTTTCCAGAAAAACTATACTTACGTCCACACTGCTATTGCATACTTTCGACAGAAAGTCGAAAGAACAGAGGGGTTTTTCCAAGGGTATGTCTACACTACAAAGTTAATTCGAAATAACAGCAGTTATTTCAAATTAACTTTAATAGCGTCTACACAGCCAAACTGCTATTTCGAAATAAATTCGAAATAGTGGAGCACTTATTTCGAATTTGGCAAACCTCATTCTATGAGGATTAACACCAAATTTGAAATAGTTAATTCAAAATAAGTGCTGTGCAGACAGTTATTTTGAATTAGGGGGCCTCCAGCCCTTCCTAGGGAGCCCTGGTGGTCACTCTGGGCACAACCAGGAAAACTTGTCTGCTCCCCCCGAGCCCTGGAGCCCTTAAAGGGGCAGACTCTGGCCACAGTGCCTGTGCCAGTTGCAAGCCTGCCAGCACACAGCCAGCAGACCATTCACCTGGCACAGGATAAGCCAGCAACCCGCTGCCACCCAGCTCTCCACTGCTCCCCAGGACCAGGCTGGCAGCTCCCAGGAGCCTGCCAGGGCCACAAAAGGTGGGAGCCTTCCTGGTCTAGTGCAGAGATCGTGGACCTCATTGAGGTTTGGGGGGAGGCCTCCAATGCCCACAATCTCCACACTAGGTGCAGGAATGTGGCCGTCTACAGCTGCATGGCTGCCAGCCTGGCCACCAGAGGCCACATGCGCAGCCAGGAGCAGGTGCGGAGCAAAATTAAAGAACTGTGGCAGGCCTATGCCAGGGCCTCCCAACCAGGGGCTGACCCGGAGGCCTGCCCTCAGTACAAGGCCCTGGACCACATCCTGGGTGGTCAGACGGTCCGTGCCCCCCTGGTCGTCATTGACCCTGGGGCAGAGGGCCCTGCCCCTGACACAGGGGAAGAGGAGGAAGAGGAGGAGGACGGCAGCCAGGAGCCTGCAGGGAGCATGCCCTGCACCCAGGACCCCCGAGCCGAACCGGAGAGCCCGTCAGCAGCCTCATCTGAGGCCGGGGAGGCCTCCACATGTGAGTGACATCACGGTCCCCTTATGCGGGGCGGGGGAGGGTGAGTCCAGGGACTGTGTGCGTCGGCCTTGACGACCACGGAGTAGGAGGCAACCTGTGCATCTGCCATGCCATCCAGGACATGTGTCCCCAGCTGGGTGCCATGCAGGGGCCCTGGCCTGTTCCCCACACGTGTCTACGCGTGAAGGCACATGACAGGCTCCTGACCACAGGGAGAGACACTGCACACTGCCCTCCCTCCAGACACCCCCTCTACACAGAGGCAGGGCACATCTCTCCTCCCCCCCCCCGCACACACCACACTATGGCAGCACAGGGGCTGGGTGCAGCCTTGGGCCAGCTCACACTCCCGGGGATAGCAGGACGTGATGGTGCGGAGACCTGCCGTCCTCGCCTTGCAGAGTGGGGCTGGGTTTCACCCACTGTGTCCCCAGGGAGAACTGACCACTTCTCTTGTTTCACCGCAGCCACAGCACCTGCGAGTGCAGGACGCATCACCCCGCCTGGAACATCCACCCGCACCCGAGCCAGCAGGTGCACCTGCAACCAGGAGTTCCAGAGGCAGCAGCTACGGTTACAGGGATGTCAGGTCCACAGCCAGGAGCAGTGGGTGCAAGAGGACCTGCAGCTGCAGCGGGAGAGCTTGCGGGAGCTGCGGGAGCAGGGCCATGCCCTCCACAAGCACCTGCAGGCCCTGGCAGACCGATTACTGCCTCCTGCTGCTCCAGCCCCTGCGGCCGCCCCAGCTATCACTCCTCCTCCCACCCCTGCTCCCCCTCCCGCTTCTTCTGCCCCCCCCCGTCCCTCCTGCCCCACCCTCCACTCCCCCCCCGGGAACGCCGAGGCCCCTGCACCAGCAGTACTGCGAGATGGGAGGGCCGGCAAGACCCCCAACCCTGAGCTTCCCCTCCCCCTTCCTCCCCTTGCCTCCCCCTTCCAGCTCCCTCCTCCCAGGTTTCTCCCCTCCCCTCTCCTGCCCTCATTCTCCCCCACCCCCCACCCCAGCTATGTTAAATAAAGAGAGTTTTTTGTGGCAACACAGGTTTTTTTATTGTATATCAGGAAGGGGGGTTAGGGAGGGGAAAGGGGAAGGAGGTGGGGGTGGAATGTAAGGCACAAGGCCCCAGTGGGGCATGCCAGGGGGACTTCAGTCCTCATCCTCCTGGAAGCTCTCCCTCAGGGCTTCCCGGATGCAGACAGACCCCCGAAGGGCCTCCCGGCTGGCAGCCATGCGGGGCTGTGCGTACTGGCCAGCCAGGCGGGCAGCCTCTGCCATCCAGGCTGGCAGGAAAGCCTCCCCCTTCCTCTCACATAAATTGTGGAGCACACAGCACGCTGCCACCACATGCGGAATATTGTGCTGGAAGAGGTCAAGGCGGGTGAGGAGGCATCTAAATTGTGCTTTCAGTCGGCCGAAGGCCCTCTTGACCACAATGCGGGCCCTGCTGAGCCTGGCATTGAAGGCCTGCCGGGAGGGGTTGAGGTGTCCCATGTAGGGCTTCATCAGCCAGGGCTGTAGGGGGTAGGCCCCATCCCCCAGCAGGCACACTGGCATGTCCATGTCCCCGACCCTGATGTGGTGGTTGGGGAAGAAAGTCCTGGCAAGCAGCCTCTGGCACATGGAGGAGTTGCGGTACACCCGCGTGTTGTGTGCCTTGCCGGATCAGCCCACATTGATGTCCGTGAACTGGCCCCGGTGGTCAGACATAGCCTGCAGGATCACAGAGAAGTACCCCTTCCTGTTGATGTAGAGGGAGGCCTGGTGGTCCGGGGCACAGATGGGGATGTGCATCCTGTCGATTGCCCCCCCCGCAGTTGGGGAAGCTCAGGGCGCCGAACCCCTGGATGACCGCGTCCAGGTCGGTGAGGCAGACGACTCTGCGGAGCAGCAAGCTGTTGATGGCCTTGATCACCTGCAGAGAGACACACAAAACCGAGGGTCACTGGGGTGCCCGGGTGGCTGGGAGTGTTTGTTCCCTGCCACTGCCCCGCACCCCACTCCCAGGAGCAACCCCGGCTGCAATCCTGGCCACCGCGGGCAGTCTGTAGCGCGGCTGGGACAGACCGAACCCTCCCGGGGAGGGCACTTACACCATCTCCCCCCCGTTTTTCCTGGAGCAGCCCATATCCTCCTTGCAGCCCCCCTCCTTGCCCAGTGGCCAGTGAGTGCCATACCTGCATGAGCACCGCTCCGACGGTGGATCTCCCCACACCGAACTGGTTCCCCACGGATCGGTAGCTATCCGGTGTGGAAAGCTTCCAGAGGGCGATGGCCACCCGCTTGTGGAGGGGAATGGCAGGCCTCATGCGTGTGTCCCGTTGCCGCAGAGCAGGGGCGAGCCACTTGCAGAGCTCGAGGAAGGTGTCCTTCTTCATCCTGAAGTTCTGGGTCCACTGTTGGTCTCCCTAGCACTCCAGGACGATGTGGTCCCACCAGTTGCTGCTGGTGTCCAGACGCCAGATGTGGCGGGGCACGCTGGCGTCCGGGTGCCACTGCTCCAGGGCCCCCAGGGGGGGCAGGGGGAGGGCCAGAGGGCTGGCCTGCAGCAGAAGGTGCCAGGCAGCCTCCAGCAATTGCTGCCAGGCTTGCAGGAAGACGTTCAACATGAGCACCAGAGTGCCCAGGGGCGGCTCTGGCTCCATGGTGCCAAGTGCTGTCGTGTCCCAAATGAGAGCGACCAAAGCAGGCGGAGAGGAAAACGCTTTGCTGTCCCTCGGTGAGGTAGGTAAGCAAGTGGGAAAGCTGAGAACCGGCTGTCCAGAGGGGTCCCTTTAAGCACGAGCCTCAGATAGCCTCAGACAGCAGCCACACAAAGAACTACTGACCTGATGCCCTGCTGGAACCAGTTTCAGCTGCCCTTAAATGTGATCCAGCATCCAATCAGTGTGGACGCGCTATTTTGAAATAGCAAAATGCTATTTTGAATTAGATTTTGTGTCTAGATGCGTTATTTCGAATTAGCTTAATTCGAATTAACTATTTCAAATTAAGTTAATTCAAAATAGCGCTGTAGTGTAGACATACCCCAGCAGTGGTAAACCTCTTTTTACAAGGAAGAAGCCTTTTTCTGAAAAAGGCGTGTGGACGCAGAAGAGGGAGTTCTTTCGAAATCAATCAATGTGGATGCTATCTTTTGAAAAAGCACATTGCTTTTTTGTTGTGCTTTTGCTGTGTGGACGTAGGGTTGCCAGATGGTTGAAACAAAAATACCAAACACTGCCCCCCCCCCCCAAAAAAAACCACCGGGAAAAAATTCTGTTGAAGGAAAAAAAAAAGGACTCCAAGACTTATTAAGCAAAATAAATAAATAAATAAAATAAAATAAAACAGCATTAAAACAGCATGTCCCCTTTAAGAGTGAGTGCAGGGATAGGAACAGGGGTAGAAAGAGGTTGAGCACTAACACCCAGGGGAAGCATTGCTTCCCCTTGGTCAGCAGCCATTTTGTGCCGGCAGCCTTGTGGAACCAGGTAAGCATGGGGGCTGGGGTTGGGTGGCTGGGGGTGTTGGGAGCTGGGGGAGGGGCTAAGGAGGGAAGGGGGAGGCCGGGCACTGAGTGTTTGTAGGGTTGCCAGGTGCCCGGCATTTTCACCTCGTGGCTGGGGAAAAAATCAGAAAATACTGGACATTTTAGGTGTCCGGTATTCTCTGAATTTTTTTTACGGACAGGAGGCAAAAATACCAGACTTTCTGGGTGAATACAGGACACCTGGCAACCCTATGTGGACGCTGTCTTTTGAAATAAGCTTTTCCGGAAGATCTAGACCCGTGGTCACCAACCAGTAGATCAGGATCTACTGGTAGATCTTGGCACCTCTGATGGGAATCCTAAATGGTTTGGCCAAGAGGCTATCAAGTGCCGGAGCTTCAGCTGCCCCTCTCTCCCCCCACTGCTGCACATCTCCTGCCCTCTGCCTTGGAACTGTCTCCTCAGGATCCTCCTGCTTTCTGTGCAGGGTAGGGGAGCAAGAGGAGGCATGTTGATGTCAAGGTGCCCCCTCTCCCACTCTGTATCCTATCTCCACAGAGCAGAGAGGGGGTACAACAGGACTTGGGATGGAGTTTGCTGGCTGCTTTTGGGAGTGGAACAGGGCCATGGCAAGGGTGAGCCTGCCTTAGCCTCACTGCACCATGACCCAAGAGTCACCTGAGGTAAGCAGTGTCCAGCTGGAGTCCACATCCCGAAACCCTACCCCAGTCATGAGCCTCCTCCTGAACCACAAACCCCTTCCTTAGCCCCAAGTGCCCCTGCATCCAAATGCCCTCCCAGATCCTGCACCTACAACCCTCTCCAGCACCCTCAACTGCCTGCCCCAAGCCCAGCTCAGAGCCCCTTTCACACTCCAAATCCTTTAAATCAAGATCAGAGCCTGCACCCAACCCGCTGTCCCTGCCTGGTGAAAGTGAGGGAGGATGGGGGAGGTAGGGTGGATGGAGTGAGCACAGGCTGGGCCTCAGAGAAGGGGCACAAAGGAAGTGGGACAAGGGTATTTGGGTTTGAGGTAGATCTTGGATTGCACTTGAATACAAAAAGTCATCTCGTATGTAAAAAGGTTGGAGACCACTGATCTAGACATAGCCTGGGTGAGACAGAAGTGGAGGAAGCAAATGGAGAAGATGGTGAGAAAAGATGATCTATATCAGCCTCCCTCCTCCCCTCCATGAGGGTTTCCATTCACCATTGGACCTTGGGGTTGGCAGTTTGGCCTTGTCTATACTGTAGGGTTTTTGTGCAAGAAGCTTTTTGCGGAAGAGATCTTCCACAAAAACTTCTTGTGCAAGAGCATGTCTGCACCTCAAAAGCGCATCACAAAAGTGATGTGCTTTTGTGCAAGAGAGCCTCCACACTGCATGGACGCTCTTGCGCAAGAAAGCTGTGATGGCCATTCATAGAATGGCCATCAGAGCATCTGTGCTTTTTCTGACAGGCTCTTTTTGCACAAGAAACCCCTGCGGAGCATTCACACATGCCTTTTTGCGCAAGAGCTGTAGCATAAAAAGGAGTTATTCCTTGTGGGGAGAGGAATAACTCTACCACCAAAGCCCTCTGTTCTGTCAATTTACTGTATTTTTTTGTGTGAAAAAACGCACTTGAGGTGTGGACACTCCGCTGGTTTTTGGGCTAAAACAGCTGTTTTGGAGCAAAAATCTTGTAGTGTAAACGTAGCCTTTGAGTCTTGTTAGCTTCCAGTTAGTTCCAGTGGTGAGCCAGCCTGCCTGTGCCCATCTGGGTCTACCCTGGAGGTTGTGTCTGCTTGTGCAGACTTCACTACAGTAACACAGGCCTCTGTGTTGTCCAGATCCAGATAGTGTGATGCACCCATTTGGGCTACATTTGATGTCCATTTGGAGAAACAGGCTGGCACAGCAGCTGGCTAGTGGCTAGTATGTAGTATGTAGCATGTAGCAATGCTCCATGACCTGCCTGGGCTTGTGCGGGTTCCTGAGTAGAGCTTCAGGTGTTGGTGTTTGACCTACAAAACCCTATGTGGCCCAGGACATACCCCCTTGAATGGTCCAATCTCTCCCCATTCTGCCTTAGCTGTGATCAGTAAAAGGCAGCATCCAAATAGGAGTCCTTATGAAAGCAAAAGTTGTTGTGCTCTCAGCACTGGGACTGAATCACTCCCTCAGCCCAGAAGAGCCCCAAGGGGCGGCTCCCTGAGGTGCCACTGCAAAGCTCTCCTGTAGGGGAGGCACTGGAGAACTGAGAGGGGAGGTTTTGTCTATTGTGTTCTTGCTGCCAGGTGCTGTGACTGTGGCTGGGGTTAGGGAGTGAATAGGAATGGCCCGGGGCTTGCTGCAGCTGTTTATGGGCAGCAGTTTCAATGGATTATCCAGCAGGGTGTCCAGAGCCTTTGGCTAGGTGACTTTTTGGTCTTTCTAATCTGTTCAAGTCAAAACCAATGCAGAAAATACACAAAGAAGGGCCAATGCTAGCGGGAAAGCACCAAGTAATATCTGAGATCAAGACACTCCAAGCAAAGCAGAGATGGCGAAAAACGGGGAATGGTGGGTGAGGGCTCAGCTACCTCTAATGTACATTGGCAGGGTCTGTTTGAAGCACGGGCTCTCTGTGAGAGGAAAGATGGTTTAATGAAGTGTTTCTTAAATGTTTTGAGACCACGGAACACCAAACAATAATATTTTTTTATGCGGAACACCTATGAAAATTTTCTTTAAAAAAAAAATTGTCAGACAAAAAAAAGACAAAAACAAAGAAGAGGTCGTGGCACACCTGTGAGTTGTTCACAGAACACCAGTGTTCCGCAGAACATAGTTAAAGAAACACTGATCTAATGGTTAGGGCATCAGCCCAAGACCTGGGTTCAAGTCTATGCTCTGCCTAAACTTCTTGTGTGACCTTGATCAAGTCACTGTCTCTGTGTGCCTCAGTTCCCCACCTGTAAGATGGGGCTAACAGCACTGCCCTGCCTCCTGGGGGGGGAGGTGAGGATACTGCATTAAAGACTGTCAGGTATTGACATACTGAGGCAATGGGGCCTGCATAACTACCGAAGATAAGAGCAAAACCTCATAGCAGTGCAGAGCAACATTAGAACTATGGGATGGTTGAAGTGGGAGCAGAAAACTCCTTCTCTATCTGTGGGTACATCTAGACTGCGGGGTTTTTTCGAGATATCCCCAAAAAAACTCTGCTGTGTCCAGGGAATGCGTTTGCTCTTCCACTTTTTTTTGCGGAAGAGCAGACGCGCTCTTTCGGAAGCTCTGTCTTCCTCATTCCATGAGGAAGAAGGGATCTTCTGAAAGAGGAGGTTTTTTCCAAAATTTGGCCCAGTATAGATGGGTCAAATTTTGGAAAGGCCTCTTGTGACGAAAGTATCGGAAAAAGGTATGCAAATTGCGGAGCACAATTTGTGTACCTTTTTCCGAAAAACCATCGTAGTGTAGACATAGCCTGAGGATCAGCCAGGGTCTGCCCCCAGCAAAGCCTTGCTCTTGGTACCCAACCCTGCCAATGGAGCGGTGTCCCAGACAGATGAAGGCTGGGCTTTGCGGCAGGGTGGGGAGCCTGCCAACATCGCAAGAGCTGCCGACAGGCCATTGCAGCCATCCTCTGTGACAGGAATGATTGTGCTAGAGACCGAAGATTCAGGGCCTGTTATTAGTATCTCTGACACAGCAGAGGCCTGTGCTGCCATGGGCCCAGCAAGCAGCACATCTCTGCGGCAGCAGGATCAGAGACTAGCTGTCAAGGGTGAGTTATGGGAGTTCCCATGGTGGAGATTAAGGAGTGAGGCTCCTGTTGTCTCTGTGTTGAGCCTGCTACTGTCAGGGGTGTTCTCCATTTCCCTTTAAACACAGCACTTTGCTGGGGCTGCAATGGCATGCGGCACTCAGGCAGGATGGATTTCTCTGACTGCTCGTCAAACTGATGTTCAGTCACAGACATTGCTTTGGGAGGGCTGTCACCGCCGGCTCCATGGCTCTCCCTGTGGAGATTTTGCCAGTCAGCACTGGGGCAAGGTGTCAGACTCTATCCCCTGCACCTCTCTATCCATCTCTGTCCACTCTGGGAATGGCATCTCCCCACATCCCTCCCCACACACACGCAGGGCGCCCCCTGTCTGTATTCCCCCAACTTTGTGGATAGCCTCGCCCACATGTCTGTAGGGAGGTTGGGTTTGAGATGGGAGTTGGCAGGGAGAGAACAGCCAGTTGGTGAACAGCAGCTGGAGAGCCTGCCGAGCGTTCTTCCTCTACGCTGACTTGCTTTGCCCCTCTGTCAGAGTTAGGGCCTGAAGGGTCCAAAGGGTCCGTATCTCAGCTGAAGTGACGGGCACTGGCAAGCCTAGAGCCTGAATATAGGTAAAACAGTGTGTATGGGATAAGGGGATTGGGAGCAATGCTAGAGCATTCACTCCTGACCTGCATTTCTCTGGCTCTGGGCTTCCCCTCACACCTCACGGCCCTGCTGCTGCCTCTTTCTTGTGGTCAGCTCACCCTGTGTTATTTCAGTGTGATTTGTATTCACTGTTGTAACGCCCTTCCCCCCTGAGCATGCCTCCTCTCATTAGCAAATCCTACATGTGTGGGTAAATATAGAATGGTGGTGCCCTTTAAGGAAAAGAAACCCAGACAATATTTTGGACTGGAATTAATGTGGTTGGTATTTTCAGCAGACATAAGTAATATCTCAGTGTCTCGGAAGAAATTCCCTCCTTGTACTGGAGCGTTCAGCTGTTACCAGACAGCTAGACTGGCTATGACTTATGTCTGTAAGAGAGTCAACAACCAGTCAGCCATGTTCTGCAGGATGGAGAAGTATTGTGTAATCATGTTTGAAATGTCACAGGATGTTTAGTGCCTTTGAGTTGCGCTGGGAAGATAAGGGGAGTAGGTACCACTCGCTGCTCAATTCCCTTTCTCAGCAGCGCCTCAGTTCTGAGCAGCCAGTGTTGGCAAAATGGATTTTCACATATCGAATTGTCTACAAGGCTTCCTCTAACCAGGCTCCATGGGCTGCCTCATCCACATGGCTGCAGACCCACCCCTCTTCATCTATCTGGGGAGGGTTCAAGGCCAAAAAGAAAACATGCCCTAGCCATGTAACTTTGTGTGAGGGCAGGAGGGTGGGCAGAATTGCCAGGACCCTGGGTGGGGTGGGGGGTCTGGCTCCATGCCCCTGGGTCTCAGGTGGAAGGGGTGGAGCTGTGGGCTGCCCGGAGCATGACGTACCCCCCGCCCCAACCAGGAACTGAAAAGCCTACTGATACTGTGTGGGAGGTGCCTGTACCTGTCTGACTGATCAATATGAGTGCCTAGTAGCAGGCCAGAAAATCCAAGGGTGACTTGATGGCAGGGAGAATAAGAAGGGAAGGAAGTAGCTTAGTCACTGGCTGAGCCTGATAAGAAGTGAGCAGACAAGCAGTTTCCCTTCCTCTGTGCCAGTTATGGGGGTTGCAAAGGTTCCTTCCCTGGCACCCCAACACTGACAACACCTTTGGGGTCAAAGGCAAATTTCAGATCAAATGCTGTGGCCCTGCTGTACGTCTGCTGCCATGGTGCCTGGCAGCACTGGGAGATCCACCAGGAGGAAGGAGCAGGGCAGCGATTAGAGAAAAGTCCATAATGTAATTAGGAAACATCAACTTCCTTATTACTATCTCCCTTCGCTCACAGGCACCTGCTCCATGCCTTCCCTGGCCATGGCGCTGAATGCTGATCAGCCAACACTTGGCTAGCCACCATGCAGAGTAAGGAGACTGGCCCTGCTGTGGCTGGGTACTGTGGGGATAGGCAGCTCTGAGGATTCAAGCAGTATTCTGGTGCCAGTGGCTCATTGGCAAAGCAATTAGAAAAGCCAAGGCTGGGATTTTCAAAGGTGCTGGAGGGAGTTATGTGACCAAGTAACACTGAATTTTCCAGTGGGATTTGGACTCCTTTAGGCTCTTTGGAAAACCCAGCTTAACTAATATGGAACTTTGAAAGAACCACTCTGCATTAGCACCGGTTACACACACCGAAGGGTGTCTGACCTTGGAACCCCTCTTCCTCCACTGTTCTACAACAGAAGTGAGTGCAGCAGCCCACAATGCAATTGGGATGGGGGATGGGGGCAGGGGCAGAGAGAGACTCATGTTGCTCAGTAAATTAATCACTTCTGGCTTTAGCAAACCACCCGGTCTCTTCGTCAGTGTCCTGTAGGCATTGTCATTCTGTCTTCTACCCAATCTTCTCAGCGACTCTCTGCTTCTCTGTGCTCTCAGTCATGCTGTCCTTACCCTGCTTTTGTGTTTCTAGGTGTTACATAAACTTCCCCACCTTTTTCAGAGCAGCCCAAGGAGCACAAAGGGCTGGCCACTTCTCTGCCATGTCTGTGCTTGTACTGTACGCAGGGGGTGAAATTCACCCTTGTGCAGAGAGCCAGCAGTGTCCTACCTTACCCCCTTTTCAGAGGTTTAAATGGAACATGAGAAGGCTTTACTGGGTGTTGTGGCTGGTTCCCACTCTGGCACTCCATGTGCAGAAGGTGAGGACCCTCAAGAGAGCTTACAAACCTTGTCCCTAAAGGCACAGGTTACAAAAAATTTCCCCCCAGAATCAATACACAGATTTTGGGGAATTGCTGCCACCATCAAGTGCTTTTCTATCCCTAAAAACCAGGGGTGAATACTTGAAATCACCCCCAGGGGTACCTGAAGCTCTTTTGCCCCCAAAAGAGCTTGAAAAAAGAAAAGGGAAAAACAAGCTGCAGTTTCTGGTAGCTGATCCCTCAGTCAGAGGCATGCAGATACCCACAGACAGACTTTCCAGGGCACAAGAATGAAATCATCACTTTAAAAAAGTGATTTTTATTACAAAACTAAAGATAAATGACACAAAGCAAAGTAGTAAATGGGGAGAGGAGGCATAGAATCACACAGAGCAGTTCAAACCAAACCACAAAATAAAGAAAAATTACCCTGAACGTGACTGGATTCGCTTTTCCCTTTTACTTAACTTCTAATTTTCTTTGTTCAGTCCACTCCCATGCCCGGAGTTCCTGGGAGACATGGTAGTCCTGCCTGGGTTTAAATCATTCTGTGTCTCTCAACTCCTAGTTTATCTCTCCCTGACAAAGAAAGCAGGCAGGGAACCTATATCCAATTCAAATTTCAACCCTCTACCTCGATTGGTTCTCCCGGCCCCCTGGCCAACACCTTTGCTAGCTACCTGAGTTTAACCCCTTAGTCACCAGGTGCTGGTCAGCACTCCTCCTATCCATTACACTGGGACATCTACAAAGGAGTGGGTGTATGTCTTAGGACATGTCTACACTGGGGAGCTATTTCCAAATTACTTCCCTTATTTTGAAATAAAAAGGTGAGCGTCCACACTACCAAACCTGTTATTTCAAAATAATGGACTCGTTATCATATATATAGTAGCCCAATGTCTGTGAGTCTGTAACGCTGACGTACATGGCCCCGCTCCCTGGCCATGTACATCGCCGCCCCGCTCCTCCTCCCCCGTGGCAGCCCAGCTGAGCGCGCAACACTCAGCCGAGCTGCCATGGAGGGAGGGGAAGGGGGCGGGGCAGTGACATACATGGCCAGGGGGCGGGGCCGTGTATGTCACCGCCCTCCCTTCCCCTCCCACTGTGGCGCTCAGCTGAGGGCTGCGCCCCTCAGCCGGGCCGCTGCGGGGGAGCCAGCAGCACAAGGGGCCATTTGGGCTCCCTCGCGGTGGGAGGGGAATGGGGGGGTGGGGCGGTGACGTGCACGGCCCCACCCCCTGGCCATGTACGTCACCGCCCCGCCCCCCTCCCTCGCGGTGGCCCGGCTGAGCAGGCAGCACTCAGCTGAGTGCCACGGTGGGAGGGGAAGGGGAAGGGGAAGGGAAGGGGAAGAGGAGAGATGGAGGGGAGAGAGAGGCAGGAGGAGGAGGAGAAGAGAAAGGGAGAGTGAGAGGCAGGAGGGGGAGAAGAGAAAGAAAGAGACGGAAAGAGAGGCAGAAGGCGAGAGAGGCAGGAGGCGGAGGAGAGCTGAGAGAGAGAGGGGGAGGCAGTAGGAGGAGAGAGAGAGAGAGAGGACGGAGCGACGGAGCGAGAGACCAGAGGTTCAGGAGAAAAGACCAAGGTGGAGGAGAGACCTGAAAATCCCGTCTTATGACGGGCTAATTGGCTAGTTTGGTAATAATAACTCCTGCTTGTGAAGAGGAATAAGCTTATTTTGAAATAGCTATTTTGGGAATGATTATTTCGAAATAACTTATTTTGAAATAACCTGGTAGTGTAGATATAGCCAGAGGGGCCATTTCAGCACTAGCACATTTCCACCACAAGATTGTTCTCTTTGATTTAGTATCCAGTAATCTGGGCAGTTCATATTTCAACAACTCTGTTGAGATGCCATCACTTTCCTAGGGAAACTATTTTATGTTCCAGTATTTAGCACATGTTTTCTTTTTCCTGGTTCCATCCAATTACTTGGTATACACCCCCCGAAGCACTGTAACCTGTTCCCCTCCCTCCATTGTGATGATTAGCATGTCTCATGAGATACAGTAAAATGTGACTGATTGCAATCATTATTTCATAGTATTGTTATGAAAAACTCTGTTAGTTCAGTGATTGACTTTAAAGAATGTCTGCCACTTGGGGGAACTATCAAAAATGGTCAGACTTAATTAATCCTTTGCATAGTTCTATGTGTGCTTTCTTTGCCATTATAGTTGACTGGAAGATTTACCTGGTGTTGCTCGGGTCCTTAACTCAAATAAGTTTTGTTTGTCTTCATTTAAATAATTGTTCTGGGGTGAGGCTGGGGATGAGTGGTTCAGTATGCAGGCTGCCCTAGAGCGAGGACCACTCCAGTCCTCTCTCACTGCAGCAGCTTGGGGCCAGATGAGAAGCAGCTGTTCATGGCAGTTGCAGCTGCAGCACGCACAGCTGGGGGAGGGGTGCATGTCCCCCCGTTGGAGGACAGACGCACAAACAGATAAATAATTTTAAATGTATGGTAGATAGCTGTCCCTTTGTCCACCCCTGCTACCTGCTGGCCCAATGGGGTTATAAATGTCCGGGTCCGCATCTCTGGCCCTTGCTGCCCCCCTGTGATCATTCTGCAGAATAACTCTCTCCTACTTGACCCCTCCTTTTCCATTTTATGAGAAACAATCAAATTCTAGGCACATCCCATTATCCTGGTAATACCAAACCTTAACCTTGCTTTAAGTCATGAAAAGAGGAAGCTGCCTACTAAATTTGGTGGTCCTAGCTCTTACTGTTTAGAAGGAGTTCTTGAACAAATGGAATCAAATGGACAGACACAGATGCACATTTTTAAAATATATATTAATATTAAGATTAAGATTATCAAGGCTAGTTAGGAGCTTTCCCCTTGGTATTTAGTGGAGCTGTTCAATTAGTAACAACCCCCCAAAACCTGATCAGCTAACAGTTGTGTTCAGTTGGGTTTCGATTTATATTAGTTGGTATCCATGAAGATTCAGTAATTACTGATGAATTTTCACCATGCACAATGACTTTTACCACTGGTAAAAATGTCTGCATTACAGCACACATAATTTTTAATCCATGTGTGCAGTGTATTTGTTATTCTTCAATTGCTATTTGATTGTGTAAAACATTGCGTCCTTCTAGATAAGAAGCAGAACAAATACCATGGGACTAAGATGATCAATCACTGCACAAGTAGCTGTGACCCACTATTCAAAGTGATTTGTTCACCCACCAGTAGGCTGAGAATGGGCATCGAAAGTGTATTCAGTGAGAGTGAATACAATTCACCCCATTGTAGAGGGCCAGCACAAAGGCTATATAAAATAGGTTCATTTTGCAGCTATTCTGGTGGAGCATAGACCTTGAGCTTGCTCTTCTCCTGAGGGATGAATTTCACCCTAACTGCAAAAGCAGCTAATTTCACAATGCACATTGTTGCATTGATGTGTGTGACCTTCTCTAATCACTAGGCTGTTCCTCCTGCTTCTGTCAGACTGTGATGCTATAGCTCAGTGTGATGGTGGGAAAGAAAATGCAGGAAAATTGCAAGGTTATCTTTTGGGGAAATGAGTACAACACCATTAGCTAACCTGTGAGCTGTGGTATGTGCCTTTGTGGGAGAGCTTCTAAAGCTGCCCTGTGTGCTCTGCCAGCATCATGGATCACAGAGTGTAGGTGTGAGCAGCCTCTCTGTGGGGACTCGAGATTGAAGTGGAGGAAGCAAAGTATCGACTCCCTCCCTTACTCACCACCAGGAAAGATCTCATGCAGCTCACTCCCCCCCACAAAGCAAAGAGGAAACCAGGCACCAAACTGTAACACAATAGTGTATGAATCACAATTCGTTCCCTGCTCTGAGTCTGGGGTGCACAACTCTGCACTCCCCTTTGCATAGGGCTTGTGGGTGACTCCACATTGGATCCCTGCATAAAGAGATGCCAAACATTTGCCTGAGGACGTCCCTTTGGGTGCCTACAATGAACTCCTGCACTAGTACACAGACATGCTAGTTCTGCTTGCGCTAGCATGCTAAATGTAGCAACATGGCCAGGCCAGCCTGGGCAGCAGCTCTTTTTAGCCACCTGTGAATGGTCTTGCCAAACCCGCTGGGTGTGTAATTGGGCCACTAACCTGTGCCACCATCTCTGCTGCTACAGCTTCACAGCTATTTTAGCACCCTCACTGGAGCAGAGGTAGCACATGTCTGTCTCCCTGAGCTGGGAAGCAGGCACCCAGCAGCAGTGCAGAGGTACCTTTATGAGATACATTCCTAGCTGGTAAATGAGTTCTGCCTGCTCCAGTTGCTTTGCAGAAATGCCATTTGTGTTACTTGATTTGCTCTTCCCTTGTCAGCCCAGCTGAGCATCAGTTCTGCAGGTGGCCAGAATTGTGCATTAGGTGTAGGGCAAATTAGACCTGGCTCTTGCAGTTCAAGAAAGCAGATTCAGCAATTTTTTCCCCTCTTTTTTTAATGAGACACACTTTTCAAGAGCCATCATAATCACTGCCAAGAAATGTCCAATATTTCTTGTTCTCTTTCTTAAGCTGCTGATACAAAACCAAAAGAACCAGAGAGCCCTCAGCAAAGGGGGAGGTTCAAATTTTGCCAGTTAGAGACACAGGGGGGATGTGTCCGTCAACCTTTCACTTTTTGGTTGGGAAAGTGCTGCATGATACAACTATCCAGGGAAGGGGATTTGTTTGTTTTTAATATCTCATTTTTCATCCCTTTTTTCTTTTCCAAAGGAGCAAACCTCCACTCACTTTCTGAGGCTATGGCTACACTATGTGCTTTGCTGGAAGAAGTGATGCAAATGAAGCACAGATTAGCAAGAAGTTTTTGCACAAAAACAAGCAGTGTGGACGTTTCCTATTTGCATAAAAACCCCTTTTTGCACAAGATCCTTATGCCTCTCCCTGGGAGGAGTTTTTGCACAAAAGGGAAATGTCCACACTGCTTGTTTTTGTGCAGTGCAACCTCTTGCACAAAAACGGACTGGAAGAGATTATGCAAATGAAGTGTGAGAAAATGTCAATCCTCGCTTAATTTGCATTGCCTTTTCCGGCAAAGTGCGTAGTATAGCTGTAGCCTGACAGAGCAGCCATGGGAACATTACTACCAAAAGGGGCCTTGAAATCTCTCAAAAATGTGAAAAACATGGATCTGTATAATCACACTTGATGAATATATTAAATCAGCACTGTAGCTCAAGGGAGAATAAGGTGGTAGCTCTGACACTAGACAAGTCTTAGAAGGTATGGATTCAGTCCTCTACTCTGCCACAAACTTCTTATGTGACCATGGGCAAGTCACTTCATTGCTCTGGTCGTCAGTTTCTTGTCTGTATATTGGAGATAATAACTTTTCCTATTTAGAGTGGAAGCACTCTCCATGGGAACAGGCTGCCTTTTGGTTTGCACAGTGGGGCTGGGGGCTCTAAGCACTATAATAATAATAATAATAATAATAATTAATAATAATAAAAATATAGATTTACTTCTTCCTACTGGAATTGGTAGCCCAGGGCTCGATCCAGGCAAGCGGTAGCATAGAAATGGAAAGCACCCTTGTTCCTTTCCTGGATAAAGCAAAGCCTCCCTGCCCATCCAGGTAGAGGTAGGAAGCGTGTAGCAAGGTGTCCTACACCATCCTGCCCAAAGAGCCAGCCCATGCTCCGTTCAAAGGGGATGATCTGGAACTCACTTATATCCAACCACACTAAGCAACTGTTGCTTACAGGAAGATTCTGATAGACTGCAGAGCCCAATGAAATTAAGTGTATGGGGAGAAAGAAGAGCCTAAAACTTGGCTGCAAGTTGATTTGATTTTCAGAGGCATTCTCATCAGATATTCTGCCTGCCAGCGGGTGTTATTCTCACTGCCCAGGACCTGGGAACTCATCCAGGTTTTGGCTTATGCAGTTCTAATCTACACACAGAGAAGGCATCTGCAAACAGTGGCTGCCCCGGCCCTGCAGTCTCACCACCATCTTGCAATTGGAGATGTGTGTGCGCCATGCGGTGAAATGCCTGCTGCCTACTTGACCTCTTTAATCTGCCACTCGTGCCAATGCCATTCCCAGAAGCCCTTTCTCAAGCTGGTGGAGTTTTCAGAAGTTATGTTTCAATCCTAGTGGATTAAACGCTCAACATCTCTCCTGAAAAAGCCAGGCTGCTGGGAGCTGCACTTGCAGAAATGATCTCCCCTTGTTGGGAAGGACAACTGGGTCCCTGATGGTGGAAAAGGTGGGCGGGGAGCAAATCAGGTGTTTTCCTTGCGTGGTTTATACAGCGTGTTAGCAGCATGCAAGGTGTTGTATAAAGGAAAGGGAGATTCAGCTCCTTGTCCTGAGGAATTTGTCACCTAAACAACATGGATGTAGCACGAGCTTTGGGTGAGCCCCGTGAAGACAGATTCTCTAAGGAGCTCAGCACCAGTGTGCACCCAACCATGTAGGAAACCTGGCCACATATTTTGCTGCCTAAGTGTTAGCGCAACTCATTGGAAAACCCAGTCCCATAATGTCTCCATGCTTCAGTTACCCTATCTGCAAAACAGGCCGAATTCTGACCTGCTTCAGAGGAGGGGGAGGAAGGAAGAGAGAAAATCTTTAATGTTCCCAAGGCTTCCTGGTGATGGGTTAGGGATGTAGAAACCCCCCATCAATAAATATGTAAGCAGGGTCTGGATCAATGCTTCCACTTCAGCCAGCTGGAATGGGAAAGGAATCCTGGGTGTGGTTATGCTCACTCAGTAGCTTAGACCTGCAAAGTGTTCAACTGTAGTTATGTAAATACAGTTCACTTAGTTGCTTAGGCCTGATAGATATTTGATTTATAATGGTATTTTGCTTATTTTAACCAATTTGGCTGTTGTGGGGTCACAAACCGTGTTAACCCTAAATGCAGGAATTGTAAAATATGACCACCAGTGCTTGCAGGAGAGACACTGTCACTGTAAAGAATCTCGGATGGACAGGGCTTTCTCTTCCAGACTCTGTGAAGTCAACTGGGGGGAAGGGCAGAGCTCTGAACCAGCAGGCTACATGCCCTCCAGGCATGAGCTGTAAGACTGGTTCAACCTGTTTCTCTCCCCGCTCCACTTATTCTAATGATAGAACTAAAACAGACTCGTTATAATTTTAAAATTATTCCAGTGGATGCTGGAATCTTTGAGTTGGAGTGTACTGTGCTGCAGGCCAAGAGCTGAAATCACGGAAAAGCTTAAATCACAGAGACCTGAAATCACTAGGTTTGGCCCAGAGCTAAATCCAACATGAGGCCAGAAGCAGCAGCTGGCAGGCAGGTGGGTGGCTGGCAGGCAGCTGGTGGGAGCAGCGGCAGGTGGCTAGTGGGGTGGCTGGCCGACGGGAGCAGTGGCTGGCAGGAGCAAGTGGGGGGAGCGGCTAGTGGGGTGGCTGGCTGGCGGGAGCAGAAGCTGGCAGGAGCAAGTGGGAGCAGCGGCTGGCGGGGTAGGTGGCTGGCAGGAGCAGCAGCTGGCAGAAGCAAGTGGGAGCAGTGGCCATCAGGGTAGCTGCCAGACAGTCAGCAGGAGCAGCAGCAGGAGGCTGGCAGGAGCAGTGGTGAGCAGCTAGTGGAGTGGGTGAGATGCCTCCTACCCCCACTCAGGGTGGGAGGTGAACTCTGATCTGCCCTTACCAAGGACAGCGACTGTGAGTGGGGTGCAGAGAAGGGTTGGGCATGTGAATGGGACACTTACATTGCTGGACTTGTGAGCCTGAGAGGCAAAGGACATTGCGCAGCCTAGCTCAGCTGGGATGTTTACTCATGGGTTGGTTATGAACCCTGTTTGTGGTGTTTTCCCAAATGCCACGCTACTTCTCTCCCTCTTTCGTTAAAAGTTTCTCAGACGCTATGCTGCGAGAGGGAAGCATTGCCTCTCAGAGGTGCCCAGGGGTGTGTGTGAATTTCCCAGGTTACTGTGTAGGGGCTTGAGCCAGTTTGTGTAGGATGGATGAAAAGGCCCCTAGCTATTGAATCTGGCCCTGGCTGCTGCAGGCGTTACCTGACAGAAAGGTTACAAATGTAATAAGCAAATAGGTGCAGCAGTGGTCAGATCTCCAGAGTGTGAAGATATAGGTACTTATCTATGGGCATTTCCCCTCCCCGCCTGTCCTCTCCTCTTTCCTCTGCTCTACCAGAGCTGACGTCTTGTGTAGCTTTCCTAAGTCACCCAACAGGCAGAGCAAAGGAGCCAGCTGGGTTTGTTCTTCCTTTGGGAAAGAGGTTGCATTACAGCCATTTCCTTTAATGTGCTTAAAACTACCCCTCTCATCCACCTGCCCCAACTTTACCTCCTTGGTTAAGGGCTTTAAACAGGCATTCTGGGCCCTTTGTGTCTGCTGCTGACAGACAGACTCTTTGTCTTTGTAGGGGGACAGCTCTGCTGCTCTGCCTAAGCCTTGCAAGTTACCATTTCCGTTTCAGATGAACTGCAATGCTAATTGGACCCCTCTCATTAAACAAATGCAATCTAGTCATAAAACAGGGGGACAGCCCAGTGCTGAGTGGCAGCCGGAGCAGCAGCAGCTCTGAATCATCTGGACTGATGAGCTATTGCATTTTCAAGCAGTATTCCCCTCTGACAAATCCCTCTAAGCTGAAGTTTTACACCCCCCCACCCCAGAGACCCATAAAAGTGTGGTGGCTGCAATCCATCTTCATGTCCTCTGGCTGCTGTTATGTCTACATTTACCGTTATCTCCCACTCTGAACTAGCTCACTGTGTTCTAAATTCCTGACCTCACCAGCACTGCCATGAAACAGAGCTTCTTCCAAATGCTTAATATGGTAAAGAAGAGCAACTTTCCTCCTTTCTGCCTATGTCCTCCTCTCCATTGTGATTTGTGCCTGTGATCTTGGGCCTTTGCAAGTATGAAGCAATCATTTTTTAAGGAGTACAGGATCTTTCGAAAAAGGCTTTTCTTTTTGAAAGAACCACGTCTAGACCACAGTTTCACTTTTGAAACAGTGATTTTCAAAAAAATGCTGTGATGTGATTATGCAAATGGAGCACAGGAAATTCAAATCCCGGCTTCATTTACAATTTTGATATGTCTGATTTACATCCCTCTTTCAAAAGAGGGATGTAGTTTAGATGTACCCTACGTGGTATTTGGGCATTGAATTAATGCTATGAATTTTGGCTCTAGGCAGTTCTTTAGGTGGTTTAGAATATGTGGTTTGTAACAAATCCAAAGCTTCAGCACAGGCTAGCCCTTGTGAAAATACACATGCAGCGCAACTGCACACGAGTGTAGCAAAAACATGTACACAACACATGAATACTTGCCACACTGAATTTGCAGTTTGCAGATTCCAAGGCCAGAAAGGAGCACTGTGATCATGTAATCTAACCTCCTGCTGAGTACAGACCAGAGGAGTTCCATGAATTCATTCCTGTTTGAACTAGACCCAAGCCACCCAATCTTTATTTTAAATTGCCAGTGAAGGAGCTAGCCCTTGGAAACGATCCCAGTGGTTAAATTTGTGCCTTTTTTCTAGTCTGGTAATCCATTTTTCTCCCTCAAAATGTCTTTTGTGCATCCCCATGCAGTCATGTTTTTGCACATGCAAATGTGTTGCAAGTGCGACAGGTTCTGCTGTTTGCAAATATAGCCCTGTGGGTACATTTTCAGAGCTGCAAGATGCCTGAGACTTGTCACACCCACTGATTGCAACAGAAGAGGCACAGCTGCATCCTCACACAGTTAATGCATTGAACAATCAGGGTGAGGCGGCTGGGTCAAACCCACAGAAGATAGGAATTATTTTTCTGAGGTACTTTTTTGCTTTTCTGAGTCCAATTAAAAAAACCGCTATAATACAATGGTGTATAAATGCACAAAATCTCAGTCAAAGGCACGTGACACGTCGTGGAATGAGCATTGGGACTCAGTAACGGCTTTACAATGGCTGGTAATGGTTATCTTGTAAATCCCTCTTAAGGACTTTGTACAGTGTCATGTACTCACTAGGCTGTTTGGGAGCAAACATTTTATCAAGTGGATCTGTAGAGGCTTCATACAGTACAGATTACTGCCTGCAGTCTGCCGACTGTGATGGCTTTTTCACGGTTATTATCTGTTGTATCAATGAGACTCACTAAAGAGCGCTTATGTTCAGCAAAATGACTTATAAATGCTCTCTTCTTAGTCCTGATCATTGACTTCCAAATCTGTCTCCATCATGTGACATGCCATCCCAGGAGGATGTCAGCATATATGGGAATATTATACGGGATTATATTATTATGTCCTACAAAACTCAGGTGGGAGGGGAGAAGTGGAGAAGTGGATTATATTATTATGTCCTACAAAACTCAGGAGGGAGGGGAGAAGTGGAGCATATAAATTAATGAAAAATCTGGGGGTGCAAACCAAGTTCTGGGGGAGCATCAGCCTCCTTTCTCCATAGGAAATGATCCTCCTGCACCATCCGAGTGTGTAAGATCATGCCCCCAGTAAGCCTGTTGCTCACTTACTGCTAGAAGAGTTCTCCTTAACCTCAGGCTGCTGGTCTTGTGGCTGAGGCTTGAGTCAGAAGAAAGCATGAGGAAGTATGGCAAGGTGCCAGCTTCCCTGGACTGGGACCTGACATGCAGATACATGCTTCTTGTTTCCCTGTAAAACTACACACACAGAGGCAGGCAGGGCTTTGTCCCCACCTCGATGAATGGGATTTGTCTGTTGTTCGATGGGACCAACAGTACAGGCGGCATTGGTCAGCTTTGTCCTCTCCCTGCAGTTAAAGAGAGAGAGCTGCTGCAGGGTATATCCTGGCCTTGGCCTGCATGTTGGCCACCCCTCCTCATCCTCAAATAGGCAGCTGGATGCCATTGCTGTTTCTCCCCCAGACAGGCTCCGCAGGGCCAGCAGCGCTGCTGTGTTATTGTCAGTAATATGAGCGCACGTGAGACGTGACCGGCACAAGAGGCATGTGCAGTACACACCAAGGGGCGAGTTTTGTAGAAGACAGAGGTGGGGCGAGGGGAGGAGAAATTGGAGTGATGCTGAAGCCAAGATGACACAGAGATCCTAGGTTTGTGTTTCTGTTTACAAATGGACACGATGTGCATAACTCAGATATCCATCCATGATGCTCAGTGTATCTTGATGGGCCCAGCATCCTCTGTTAGCCTCCTGCTGCTCTGTTAATGAAATGTGAGGTACCTTTTAAAACATACCCAAGTGTGGAGTAGAGGAGATAAGCTGAGCAGGGCTACTTAGCTTTTTTCGGGTGTTTTTTTAACCATCACGGAGTGAACTGAAGTGAGATGAAATAGGAACTTTTCCCCTTCCACTGGCTCCATAGCAGGGGCTACAGGTCACTAAGGGCACGTCTACACAGTAGGGCTAAAGCCAAAATAAGCTACACCACTTGAGCTACATCAGTTGCATAGCTGAAGTTGAAATAGATTATTTTGGCTTTTGGCAAAGTTTACACAGCAGGAAGTCTGAGAGAGCACCCTTCCTTCGATTTCCCTTACTCCTCGTACAATGAGGGTTACAGGAGTCGGAGTAAGAAGTCCTTCATCTCGACATTATTTTGACATTATGTTGAAATAACTGCTTGTAGTCTAGATGTGGACTATGTTATTTTGGAATAACTAACATTATTCCAAAATAGCTCTGCTGTGTAGATGTACCCTAAAAGATGAAAAGACAAGGATAGAAATAAGGTGCTTTAGCCCCTTTCCTGGTGGATCTAGAACAGGGGTGGGCAATGATTTTTGATGGAGTCAACACAGATAAAAGGAATAAAAGGAAATACCTAAGAAATCAGTGTAATTGACCAGTGGAACTCACTGCTGCAGGATACTAGTGAGGGAATAACATGATGATTTTTTTAAAGTGCATGAGAATAGACTCCACAGTCACAAGGGCTACAGTCTCAGCCTCTGAACTTCAGCTGGGGTTAGGAAAAATTTCTCCTCTCTACAATAACGGCATTGCTCACTGAGGTGATGTTCAGATGGGGCTGGTTTTAGAGGGAAGGGTATGGCTTCCTGTAGAGCTTCCAGGACAGGCTGCTGTTGGGCAGGATGGATGGGTGGGGCAACATTTCCAAAAACACCTAAGTGGCTTAGAACCCTATGTTCCAAGTTCAAAAGTGACTTAGGAACCTAAGTCCATCAGATTTGAATTGGACATCAATTCAAGATATTTAAAGGTATTTAGGTGCCTAAAGGTGCAGATAGCTGCCTAGCAGGATGCTCAACCTGCTTAGGCATTTCTGGAAATCCTACTGAAAAGCCTGTATGCTTCTTTGGATGCCTAAATCCCTTTGTGAATCTGGGCATGTCACTTTTGAAAATGGCAGTTAGGCTCTTAAATCATGTAAATGCCTGTGAAAATACTGCCCTTGGGCTATTTTTGTTTGCCAAAATAAGCAGAGTAGGAGCAAGAGAAATCAGTCCTTAACATTGCCACAGAATGTTTTCTCCTTCAGACTCCAGCTGGCTGCCCAGAGTGCACCTGATTCTGCAAAGTAGCAACTCCTCCAGGGAGGCACTGATGTCAATACTGCATCAAGCCAAGCATGGGGGGCAGTCTCTTGGTGTTTGCCAAGGGCCGCATGGTGGAATGCTGTGTCCAGGTTGACCCAGCTGGACCTGTCTCTGCTCTGAGTGGGGTTTTGCCAAGTCAATATCCAAACAGCTACATGGAAGAGGGTGATGGATTTCTGTACAGAGACTGGTGCACCTGAGTAAAGCAGGACCTGAGTTCCTGCCCCCTCCATCCCTTCCCTCCATCAGTCTGCTTGATTACTCTAGAAAGCAGCATCTCCTGATGCATATGAGCAAAGATGGCCCATTATGTCAAGCTGTGCCCTGGCTATGCAACAGGAATACACGACTTCTAGGCTGAGACCACCAAACTCATTGTGTTTGTGACCAAATTAACATTTGAATCCAGGTTTATAAGGCTTCCTGTAGAGCTTCCAACCCCATAGCCTGTCAGTGCTCACTACATGAACAGCAGCAGGAGTACAGGTAAGAGTCTCTTCCAGCCCTATGCTTCTATGGCCTGATACCTGACTGCTGAGGTGCATTCCTCATGTGACCCAGGGCTGAAATAGCCAGGGAACCAGGACTGGGGTACACCGGCAGGGCTGTGGACAGAGAGCCTAGGTATGGAAGAGCAGGGTGTGGGGAGTACAGTCATGACTGAGGTTTGTTGGCACAGCCGGGGGGTCCCAGACTAGGAATAGCAGGAGTCACTGTGGGCCAGGATTGAGATGCTGGGGCAGGCATGTGTAGGGAAGGCAACTTTCATGTGATCATCTCACCCACTTCCCCACCCAGGCAAGTGCTAACAAATCAGCACTTTCCCGGTCCCAGGACTGTGCCCCTGACCTCCAAGCCCTGCTCTAGCCTCTCTCTTGCTCTTTGTGTGCCTGCAGTGATGGGCGCGCTGGAATCCAGAGGGGTGCTGCGGAAGATGAGCGACATGCTGGAGATGATGGTGAAGAGGATGGACGTACTAGCCAGGCTGGAGAACAGCACTGACTCCCGGAAAGGGGAGGAGGCCCGTTTTCTTCTGGACAGGTCAGTGGCAGCGGGAATGGAGCCAGCTGGGATCAGGTAGACCCTTTCTCCACAGCCACCCGGCTCCATTTACAAGAGAGGAGCTCATTAATCACACAATGAAAGGGCTGAGCCCTGCAAGATGCTGAGTGCCACCCTCCCCCCATCCCATGCTGTCTATGAGAGCTGGGCATGCTCCGTCTTCTGGGGATGCTGCTGCTAGTAATAGTGCTGCTGTTCTCATGTGGAGGCTCAGCACATCCCTGTAAAAGCCTTTTCCCTGCCCCAGTCTCTCGAACTGGGAGCATTTCTCTGGTGCAGAGCTATTGCTGCCAGTATGTAGCCACGTGAACCAGACATAATCACTACCTGGTGCTGGAGGGATGTAGCCTCCTGATTAAGTGGGTGCACTGAACGGCCAAGGGGCATGGATCACTGAAGCACCCCTCTCGCCCCCAGCTCTGCAACCCTGGTGTATGGGCCACAGTTGGGTGAGTGCAGGATGGGCTTGATTTCCAACCTCCTTCTCCCAGGGTCTCCCCGCTGCACTGGGGCTACGTCTACACTGCAGGATTTTTGCGCAAAAACAACTGTTTTTGTGCAAAAACCCATAGAGCATCCACATCTCAAGCGCGTTTTTGTGCAAGAAAATTTACAGTAAATCAAAAGAACAGAGGGGCTTTTGCGGTATAGGTAATCCTCTTTCTACAAGGAATAACTCCTTTTTGTGCCAGAGTTCTTGTGCAAAAAGGTGCGTGTGGATGGGCAACAGGGGGTTTTTGTGCAAAAAGAACCAATTGAAAAAAGCACAGGTGCTCTGGTGGCTATTCTGTGAATAGCAATCAGAGCTTTCATTCAAGAGAGCGTCCATGGAGTCTGGATGCTCTCTTGTGCAAAAGTGCATCGCTTTGCGATGCACTTTTGTAGTGTGGATGTGCTCTTGTGCAAGAAGTTTTTGTGGAAGATCTCTTCCGCAAAAAGCTTCTTGCACAAGAAGTCTGCAGTGTAGACGTAGCCTGGGCCAGGAGAAGTGTATGTTTGTCACTTTTTGCACCCTTGGTTCCATGCTTTCTGTGAATGCCATGACTCCACGCTGAAGCTTCCTTTTCATGGTGTGGGACTCTGTGGTCTGGGGTTCTGTGAAGGTGTTAGAACTCTCTTGGTTTTTGATTCCATTAAACTATTGTGAATTTTGTGAATACATTTCTCTCCTCCCTCCTTTATTTAAATTAGAGCTAAACCTAAAACAGACTCCCTGTATATGAAACTTATATGGCCATCATCATCCTAACATCAAAGTGCATTTATCCTTACCACACCTCTGTTAAGTAGGGCAATAGGAAGGATGAATTAGAGTTATTGGGCTGGTTTAGAACAGGGGAGACCTGTGCCCTAGTACAGTAAATCAAAAGAACAGAGGGGCTTTTGTGGTGTAAGTAATCTTCAGCAAATCACTTAGCCGCCCTGTGACTCAGTTCCCCACCTGTACCAAGGGGATAATAGTACAGTTGCGTCTTGCAGGGGTGCTGTGAGAAGTCCATTAAAGATGGTGATGAAGGTCATATAAATTAGGTGCTGTTATAACTGAGATGCAAAGAGGCTAAGTGATTTGGCAAGCATCACCTTGGAAAGCTATGGCAAAGTAAGGAATTGAACTCAGGTCTCCCAAGTCCTAAATTAACACCTAATTCACTGGGCCATTCTTCTCTCATGTAGAGGGAAGCCTCACACAATCCCACCTTTGTGGAGCTACCCCACCTCTAATTTAAATTAATGTTTTAAAAGAAAGACTGAAACAGTCCTAAATCACCTGAAGAAGTAAGTTGTGCCCACAGAAGCTCATGATACCATCTACATCCGTGGTCACCAACCATTTGATCGTGATCAACTAGTCAATCACAGGGGCACAGTTAGTCGATCGTGAGGAGGTGTTTCCAGCCCCTCCTTGCTTCCCCCCACTCCAACAAAGAGCCCACACTGGCACTACAACCTCCTGCCTCCATCAAAAATAGAGCTAGCTCTGGCTTCCTGTGGCATCGGGGGGAGGGGCGGGAGAATCCTGCAGCTCTGTGCTTCCTGAGAAGTTGGATCTGGCACAGAGCTTCACGACTTCCCCCCCATGCCACAGGAAGGAAGGAAGGAAGGCAGCATGGGGAAGGAAGGGAAGACAAGAAAGCGCGTGCTGCTTCTCTCCTCACAACAGCACACATGCTTTCTTGTCTTGCCTTCCTTCCCCATGCTCTGAGAAGATGGGGGGCGAGGGGAGGTAATTAAGATGGTGGCACAGGATCTGAAGTGGCTGGATTTTTTAAAGGAGCTGCATGTGCGCTTCTTCCAGAGTTGCTCACAGATTCTGCCACAGAGATCTTCATCCCTGGAGACCCCCACTTACCAGCCGAGCTGCCCCTGCCCCCTCTACCCTGGCCAGACCCCAATCAGCACCTTGCCCCCGGCTAGACTCCCACCAGAACCCTGACCCTCTCCCCTGGCCAGACACCCACCAGCACCCCATCCCCTGGCCAGACTCTCACCAGCACCCTGCTCTTGCCCCCTGTCCTCTGGCCAGAATGACACCAGCACGCTGCTCCCTCCCCCGGCCAGACCCTCACATAACACTCCTGCACCATCCACATACCGTAAACCTGTGTCCTAAGCCCATCATACTCCCAACCCCCCTGCCCTGAACCCCTCATACACTATATCCTAAACTCCTGCATCCCCACAAGCCTATGGCTTGCTCAGTACCCCAACACTCTCCAGCTTGGAGCCCCCCCCCCCCCGAGCCAGCATCCCCTTCTCCACCTCCTCCTGCACCCAAATTCCCTCCCAGAGCTTGCACCTCTCACTCCTTCCCACACTCAAATCCCTCATTCCCACCCCAGAGCCAGCACCTCCTGTTTCAACCGAGTGAGAGTGAGTAAGGGCTGCGGACTGCAAATGATAGAGAGGAGGAGAATGGAGAGGGCAGGGCCTCAAGGAAGGAATGGGGTCTTGGGGAAGGGATGGGGTAGATCTTGGCTTCCCCTGACATTTAAAAAGTGATCTTGGGTGTAAAAAGGTTGGAGACCATTGATCTTTAGTTAGTCTCTAAGGTGCTGCAAGACTATTCGTTATTTTTTAATTTTTTCCAGTTACAGACTAACATGGCTACCCCTCTGAAACAGTCCTCAGTAGGTCACCCTTGATATTAATCTTTCATTTAGGAAGGATAAATAGATGCTTCGTGCAATTACCAAACGTGAGTAGTATGTGTTACAGAACATTATAAACACGCTGATAGAATTATAGATATGAGTCATGATTAAGCCACCTGTCAACCTGTTGGACTCTGTAACAATGTCTAATTATTGATTAGGCATTTCTTAAAAACATCTACTAATTATTTACTAACCCTTTTAAAAGTGGGATTTTTTCAGAGCAGAGACTGCCTCTGATAATAGGTTTGTACAGCACCTAACACTGCAGGGTTCTGATCTTCACTGGTCTTTGGGCATTTGCAATACTGTAATATGAATAATCAGGACTGTCATTCCACAGAGAGGCTGCTGCGCCCTGGAAAGGAGAGGAGATGGGATATCAGAAAATGTTTGAATCCTTCCCATAATACAGCTCCTCAAAGGCCATCTTAGGGAGCTAAGCCTCTGATTATCACCAGCTGCATGGAGTTTAAATCCATGGTCCCTACTCCCCTTCCCCTCACCATTATTTTATTTTTCCCACCTATGGGGGAAATGCTGAACTCTCTCTCCTCGCTCTTTCCTGGACATTCCTCTCCCAGGGAGACATGCACACAGAGCTCAGAAGATGAGGGTTAAAAGCTTATTAAGACTAGAATGAGTAAGAAGGTCTATGAGCACCTGGTACTTGGCTCCATTCCAGTTCTCTAGTGCAGCCCTACTCTTAAAATAAGACTGAGGCCATATTCCCACTTTACGTGGCTGCTGAGTTCTTTGAAGTTAAGCTTTGATTAAGTTAGCGGCAAATAACAAGTGGCAGAGAATTAAAAAGATTATAGGTTTGCTCAATTGCTGCCCCTCCCCCACTTTCTCTGCTTTGCCTGGAAGCTATTGCCTCTGGGTTACAAGTCTCTCTGGCTTTTTCTCCCTCTCCCCTCCTGCTGCCCTCTGGCTTTCAAGGAAGAGAGGCAGGCAGTAACCCTTTGAGATGTAGCAGCAGTCAGCCATGACCAATGGAGCCCATCAAATCCCAATGACAGACTGATACCTTTCAGCTGTGCTTTTCATTGCAATCCCACTAGCTTAAATGATACTAAAAATGGCTCTTTCTGGATTTACAGAGATAGATAGATGAGCGCATATGAGGATAGTGATATAGAAAAAGGGAAAACGTGCACATTTGTGACAGGTCCATACAATACATTTCTGTTGAACATGTTTATATAACACATTTATTTCTTCTACCATGGAATCAATGAACAGATTATGAATCGACTGTATTTATTTGCATCTTGACCCCAAAATCTCCCCTCCAGGAATACACCTCTAATCCAAATTAGACAGCTAGTAATAGTAATAGCAGTAATTTCCAAGAGGTCTCAACCAAGTTTGAAATCCAGGTGTACTGGTACTGTACGAACACATAGTTACAGACAGCCCCTGTCCTGAAGAAATTATAATCTAAAATGGCATTACAGATATAGTCATCCCTGGTTTACAGGGAATTGAAGGACTTTCTCAAAGTCACACAGGGATTCTGTGGCAGAGTCAGAAATTGAACCCAGATCACCTGAATCCTTGCCTAGAGCCTTGTCCACAAGATCAGCCTCTCTCCTGGGGGTGGACAATAATTTTTAATGAGGGGCCACTCCAGGATTTTGGCAAGTGCTCAAGGGCTGCATTTCTACCAAGGAGGTTTGGGGTTTGGGACAGAGGTTGGGTGCAGAAGGAAGCTTGGGGTAGGCGACTGGGGTGCAGGAGGGGGTGTGGAGTCTGAGATGGAGTTTGGGTGAAGGAGGAGGTTGTGATTTGGGGCAGAGGCTTGGGGGTGCAGAGTCCAGGAGGGGGTATGGGTGTAGAGGGAGGGGCTCTAAATGGGGTGAAGGATATGGGAGGGAGGTGTGACCTGGGTGAAGGGATTGCAGAGGGTTTGGGTGATGGCTTGGGGCAGGGGAATGGGGTTCAGGGTCAGGGAGGGGGTATGGGTGCCGGAGAGGATTCTGGCCTGTGGGAAGGGTGTAGGAGGGGGTGCAGGGTCTGGGAGGAAATTGTGACCTGGGAGAAAGGGGTACAGAGAGTTTGAGTGGTGGCCTAGGGCAGGTAGTTGGGGGGAGGGGGAGAGTGGGGGTGCCAGGGGCAGGCTCTGGCTGGGAGGCGCTTATCTAGGCAGCAGCCAGTCAGCAGCCCTGCAGGAACCTGAAAGGTGCAGTCGCAAGCTGCTCCACGTGGCTCTGCTCTGCGCAGGGTGAATGAGTGTGGGGGCGGGGAAGGGAGGAGGGAAGCTTCATTGACAGCCCCTGACACCCCCAAAAATATCTAAGCTGCTATTGGCTGAGAACTGGCCAATGGGAGCTGAGAGATTTTCCTGAGGGGTGGGGCAGAGCACAAAGCCTCCCTCCTTGCTCCCAGAATCGAGCAGCTACATTTAAAGCGGCTGCCGCTGCGCTGTGCTTATGGGTCCTAGCGAGGCAGCTGCGGGCCGGATCCAGTGGCTTGGCGGGCTGGATCTGGCCTGCTGGCAGTCTCTTGCCTGCCCCCTGCTTTATCCTGCCTCAAGGGTGGATGGAGTAAATGTAGAGACCAACACTTATTCTAGTTTGAGCTCTGTGGCTGGTACCATCAGTACGCACACTGCCAGGACATGCACCCATTGCTGCATCCCATTGCAGAGCTGGCAGAGCTGGGTGCCCAGTGAGGCATGCACTGCATCCATTTTCACACTGACAGCTCCAGAGTTGGCATCAGACCTTCGAGTGATGATTTACTCAAAAGATGTTTCACATCATTTTGAAAAGCTTCCAACATTTATTGTTACTAATTTTTTGCTGTCACTCCAAGGCCTGCAGCAACAGTGACTTAAAGCAACATTTTTAAGAAAGAGCACTTGTGAAATCAGAAATCTAAAGAGATGTCTTAGACCACATCTACACTTTACCCCAGCGTTTCTCAAACTGTGGGTCCCGACCCCCGGGGGGGGGGGGTCGTGAGCAACTTAGAGGGGGATCGCAAATAAATTAGAGGGGGGTTGCAAGCAACTGAGAGGGGGGTCACGGTATCACAAGTTTGAGAACCCCTGCTTTACCCTATTTGGGGTGGTGTGGAAGGTACATGTAGCTACATGCTGCAGTGAAACGTAGGCTGCGTTCAAGCTCTGATGTGTAGCTGTATGGGTCAGTGAAAGGCTCTGGCAGGGAGAGAAGGCAGCAGGGAAAAAATTCAACACCTTTCTTTCCCAGAGCCTTTCACTGCAGCAAGAATAAGATCTGGCAGAGGGAAGGCAGCTGGGGAAATGCTCAGCCAGAGCCTTTTCCCACTGCCATTCTCCTTCTGGAGCCTTTCCCCACTGCAGCACAGAGGCAGTGGGATATGACTGCTAAAAATAGCTGGGCAGACTGTGTTGGAAAGTACATCCTGGACAAGCAGAGAGCCATGTAGCAAGGATATACACTCACCCTTCAAGCACATATGTCCTCTACCCATCTAAGCCATTCCTCACCATGTAGGACAAGCAGCAATGGGTTTAAATTGCAGCAAGGGAGGGACATGTAGGTTGGACATTAGGAAAAACTTCCTAACAGTCAGGGTGGTTAAACACTGGAATAAATTGCCTACGGGGGTTGTGGAATCTCCATCACTGGAGATATTTAAGAGCAAGTTGGATAAACATCTATCAGGGATGATCTAGACCAGGGGTGGCCAGCCCATTAAACAAAGAGAGCTGAAACAGCGGCAGAAAAATGTGAAGAGCCGCAACAAAACTATTGAGGAAAAAAAGGAAGAGCTCCATACCAGCCAGAGTTGTTGAACAAAAAAAGACGCTGCCCCTTTAAAAACCGCAGGCAGGCTTTTTGGCTACATCAGGCTCCCGTTGGTCACACTGGATGGCTCCCCTGCACCCAGTGAGCACAGGGGGCCGGGGCCCAATTGTAGGGGCACGTGGGGCAGCTTTGTAAGCCACGGGGGAGGCTTTGTGAGCCGCACTTTCAGGGGTGAAGAGCCGCATGTGGCTTGCGAGCTGTGGATTGGCCACCCCGATCTAGACAGTTCTTGGTGCGGCCATGAGGGCAGGGGAATGAACTTGATGACCCCTCGAGGTCCTTTCCAGTTCTAGTATTCTACAATTCTATGTATACTGCTACTTAACTCGGTGCTGGAAGGCTACCTGAGTACATATCCCTCACAGGAAGTGTGCAGTGTAGATGTTACGCTACACAGGATCTTTTTAGGGGAAAAGGCAAGACGCTGCATTTATTGAGAATACAATATCAAAGCAGCTAGCATATGCTTCATAAAGACAAGCCCACATACCCAGGTCCTGCAGTTACCAGTCTGTCATGGCTCAGGTCCGTCTTGCTGGCCAGGCAAGGCTGACTGAGTGAAGAGCTGGGGTTCCTCTGAGGCTTGGCTTTGCAGGATTGAATGCAAAGTTTAGTGGCAAGGGCTCCCCCTTTCTATACATGTAAGTTCCCGTTTGAGTCCATGAGTATTGCAGTGTCATGCTACAATCATCCATCCTTAAATGGTGGTAATCTCAGATTTTTCCACATTATTCTTTGATGGTTATTGTCAGGCTTCCCATTGTTGTCTCTTATTTGTGTCTCTCTTTTGGGGTTCTCTACCTGTCTCCTGGGTTTGTCAATGCTGCTAATTTAATTTGGCCTCAGACGCAATGGATGTTTTCTGGTTATCTTCAAGGTTCCCACTTCTTGACCACCTGGGCACTTGTGATGGCTTTCACACATCTCCACATTTACAGAGCATTCCAGATAAGGATTACATAGAGGACACAGCTTAGTTTACAATGCAGACAGGAGGTACAACTTAATTTGTAAAAACGTAAAAAACAACGAATAGGTTAGTAGCACCTTAAAGCACCATGTAAATGGTATCATGAGCTTTCTTGGGCACAACCCACTTCTTCAGATGACAGGAGTGTTGGAAGTCCAGATCCAAGAATAAATAAGGGAAGGGGGGGGGGCGGGGAGAAGTGGAAAAAAATGGAGGGGAGGAAGAAAAAGAGACAGTGAGCAGATCTACTTTAAGGTGCTACTAGATTATTTGTTGTTTTTAAAGTTTTCCTGTTACAGACTAACTCGGCTACCCCTCTGACATTTTTAATTTGTAAAGCTAAGAGGAAGCAAGACCTTATAGCAATCATTGTCTAATAATGAGAGACAGGGTGAAACAGAAGCATACAGAACTTATAAGCAAGACATTATACATCAAATCATTATGCTTATATTTTTATAACCATTACTAAAATATACATTTTTGCTACATAGACACAGCCTTAAGTAACTTTTCTCTAAACAGTGTTGTAAACAAAATACATCATCATGTGATGTGGTGTGGGAGGGTTTCGGAACACAATTTGTGTAGCTTTTTCCAACTGCTTTTCCAGAAGAGGCTTTTCCGCCATTTGGTTCCGTCTAGATGGGGCCAAATGATGGAAAAACCTCCTCTTTTGGAGGAACCCTTATTCCCTGTAGAACAAGGTATACAGGGCTCCCCGAAAGAGCACGTTTGCTCTTCCGCAAAAAAAAGCGGAAGAGCAAACGCGTCCCTGGATGCAGCGGAGTTTTTCTGGAAAACCCCCACAGTGTAGATGTGCCCTGAGAGGGGACACGATAACAGTTTTCAAGTATCTAAAAGGGTGTTACCAGGAGGGGGGAGAAAAATTGTTCTCCTTGGCCTCTGAGGATAGGAAAAGAAGCAATGGGCTTAAATTGCAGCAAGGGAGGTTTAGGTTGGACATTAGGAAAAACTTCTTAACTGTCCGGGTGGTAAAATACTGGAATAAGTTGCCCAGAGAGGTTGTGGAATCTCCATCACTGGGGATATTTAAGAGCAGGTTGGATAGACATCTATCAGGGATGGGATAGAAAGTTTAAAAATTCTAAATAGAAAGAGAACACTTTGATTTTTATTGAAATGAAATGTTTTAATTGACCTTAAATGAGACATTTTCAAAAATGTCTTTGTGGACAGATTATTTTTATTTCATTCTGATTTGAATGTTAGTGTTTCCTGCAGAATGGAAATTCTGAGTTTCAACTAACTCTGTTAAGTA
Organism: Pelochelys cantorii; assembly: GCA_032595735.1. Lineage (NCBI taxonomy): Eukaryota > Metazoa > Chordata > Testudines > Trionychidae > Pelochelys > Pelochelys cantorii. The sequence goes on from CM064344.1 coordinate 21,600,369, forward strand.
TCTTCAAAAGCTCATGATACCATCCACATGTTTTGTTAGTCTAGAAAGTGCTACCAGACCATTTGTTGTTTTTTAAGTTTATTCTGTTAAGTATGTTTTGAACAGTGGCTGGGGAACCTTTTTTGGGTTGGGGGTTGCTGACCCACAGAAAAATCAGTCAGGGGCCACACACAAGTGAGAAGAACCCCCCCAAACCCTCATTGATGTGGCCCCTGACTGAGAAGGAGAAAGACACTCCTCACATTCCCCTTGCATACCAGAGCCTACAGGGGCCCATGCTAGTAGATTTGTGTGCTCCAGCCCCATAGTGGGTGGCAGGGGGACTGGAGCACCAGCATGGGTTCCCCAGTGCTGGTGGGGGGGAGCCCTGAGCCTCAGGGGCTGGATCCAGGCAACCCAGGGGCCAGTCTGGCCCACGGGCGTGAGGTTCCCCTCCCCTGGCTTAGAATATGTGCTTCCCTGCGGTCATCCACCCAACCAGTCATACTCCTTACCAGTTTGATGTTCTTTTACCAATCATTGTTTGCCTTTGCACCTCTTAAGGGGACTACTTGCTAATGTCCTGATAAATGCATCCTCAGGGTAGGCACAGAGCATGTCTAGCTGTGTTCCCTTTTGGTACATATTTGTTGTTGTGTTTTATACTTTTGCATTTGTATTTCCTGGTGGTCATTTCATTGCCTCAGAGAACCAGTTATGAGACTGGAATAATGAAAGATCTGGCCTTTACCTACTGTTTGGATTCCTGGATGGTGAAAACCAGAGCCTGTATTGTAATAGCATCATGAATGTGTCCATGGGGATTTCAAATAGCTGAGGAAAACAAACCCAAATACAAATAGATACAAAGAGCCAAAGCATTACAGCAAATCTGAATGCAAACACTGAAATATAAACTAGAAATACAAATATGGAACCATCACAAATAAAATGTTTAACTGAAGCACAAATACTTAATCCTGTGGGCCTCCTAACACACTGTGAGGCTGTGTGATAACATATCACACGACACTGTCATGCACAGTAGCCTGCATGGGGGAAGCAAGTCAGCTAGGGTATGTCTACACTACAAAGTTAATTCGAAATAACAGCAGTTATTTCGAATTAACTTTAATAGTGTCTACACAGGCAAACCACTATTTCGAAATAAATTCAAAATAGTGGAGCCCTTATTTCGAATTTGGTAAACCTCATTCTGCGAGGAGTAACACCAAATTCGAAATAGCTATTTCGAATTAAGTGCTGTGTAGACACTTAATTCGAATTTTTTTTTTCTGTTGTTGTGAGTGAGGCTTTAGAGAGGGAGTTCTCCAGGTAGAGGAGAAAGACAAACAGGACTCTTGAGGGAAGTGAGTGTTGTGTTTGGGGCTTTCTTGCTGTGTGATGAGCTTGTTGTTGTGAGTGAGGGTTGGTGTATTTTTTGTTTGATTGTTTGTTTGTTTTTCCCCTGTGTTTGGGAGTGAGGCTTTTTTTTTTTTTCACTTCCCCTGTCCTTCATGGAGTGTGTGCTGTGAGTGGCAGGTGGAAACTGTTGGCTTCTAATTAAGTTTGAATTCTAGAAGCCTCTGCTGATTGGCTGAGCCTTGGTAGGGGGAGGGACTTTCAGGCAGTCCAGGTCTTTATAAGGCAGTGGGCAAGCCACCAAGGAGCTTGCAAACAGGTGAGTGCTAACAGGGAGTTTAGAGAGGGAGTTGGGGAGGGGAGGGGGAAGGGTGCGAGGTTCTCTTGCTTTTTTTTTTTTTTGTTAAATCCTTTTTCCAGGACAGCAGGGATGGATGGTGATAGGTCTGCTGTTGTTACCTGCACAACATGTGCCATGTTTGTCTTCCTCCCGGAAGAAAGAACAGATTTCATCTGCACGAGGTGCAAGCTGGTCGCCATTTTGGAAGAAAAAATTAGAGGACTGGAGGCCCAAGTGTCAACCCTACGCTCTATCAGAGAGGATGAAGACTTCCTCGATAGACGGCAGCGGTTAATCCCACAAGCACGGCAGGTGGAAGAGCCAGAGAGGGCAGTACGGGACCAGGAAGAGAACTGGCAGCATGTAACTTCTCGAAGGGGAAAAAGGCCAGCACGGGAATCCCCCAATGCCATAGAGGTAAGTAATCGCTTTCAGGCTCTCTCCACAGGCTCTGCGGTGGTGAATGCTTTGGAAGGGACCTCACAAAGAAGAAACCGCAAGGGAACACCATCTACTGGAAGGCATGGGATGCGTAGTCCTAGGGATGGGGGTTCCACGACCCCCCCCCCCAAAAGAAGACGACGGGTGATGGTGGTCGGGGACTCCCTCCTAAGAGGGACTGAGCCATCCCTCTGCTGTCCGGACCTGGAATCTCGAGAGGTGTGCTGCTTACTGGGAGCTCGAATTCAGGATGTGACTGAGAGGCTTACCAAACTGATCAAACCTTTGGATCGCTACCCCTTCCTGCTTCTCCACGTGGGAACTAACGATAAGGCCAAGAATGACCTTGAGCGGGTTACTGCAGATTATGTAGCACTGGGAAGAAGGACCCAAGAATTCGGAGCGCAAGTGGTGTTCTCGTCCATCCTTCCTGTTGAAGGGAAAGGACTGGGCAGGGATTGTCGAATTGAGGACATAAATGCGTGGTTGCGCAGGTGGTGTCACAGAGAGGGCTTTGGTTTCTTTGACCATGGGACTCTGTTCCGGGCACAAGGATTGTTAGGAAGAGATGGGATCCACCTAACGAAGAGAGGAAGGAGCATCTTCGCGGGCAGGCTTGCAAACCTAGTGAGGAGGGCTTTAAAGTAGGTTCGTTGGGGGACGGTGACCAACACCCTGAGGGGAGTGGGAAAGTCGGATACCGGGAAGGAATGCAAAGAGGAACGAGCAAGAAAGGAGGACCCCTGATTCGAATGGAGAAGATGGGACGATCAACAGGTTATCTGAAGTTTTTGTACACTAATGCGAGTAGCCTGGGCAACAAACAGGAAGAACTGGAGGCCCTGGCCCAGTCCAAGAAATATGATTTAATTGGGATAACAGAGACTTGGTGGGATGACTCGCATGACTGGAGCGCTGTCATGGAAGGGTATATACTGTTCAGGAAAAACAGGCAGGGGAGAAAAGGAGGAGGAGTTGCACTATACGTAAGAGAGCACTATGATTGCTTAGAACTCCAGTATGTAGAGGGAGAAAAACCTGTTGAGAGTCTATGGGTTAAGTTTAAAGGTGCAAACAACAGCAGTGATGTTGTGGTTGGTGTCTACTACAGGCCACCGAATCAGGTGGATGAGGTAGATGAGGCTTTCTTCGGACAACTGAGAGAAGCTTCCAGATCGCAGGCCCTGGTTCTCGTAGGGGACTTTAATCACCCTGACATCTGTTGGGAGACCAATACGGCAGTACACAGACAATCCAGGAAGTTTTTGGAGAATGCTGGGGATAACTTCTTGGTACAAGTGCTGAAGGATCCGACTAGGGGCTGTGCGCAGCTTGACCTTCTGCTCACAAACAGGGAGGAACTAATAGGGGAAGTAGAGGTGGGTGACAACCTGAGAAGCAGTGATCATGAGATCATAGATTTCGGGATCCTGACCAAAGGAAGAAAAGAGAGTAGTAAAATACACACCTTGGACTCCAGAAAAGCAGATTTTGACTCCCTCAGAGACCTGATGGGCAGAATCCCCTGGGATGCTAACATGAAGGGGAAAGGAGTCCAGGACAGCTGGCAGTATTTTAAAGAAGCCTTATTGAAGGCACAGAAAGAAACCATCCCGATGTGTAGCAAGAGAGGCAAACATGGTAGGAGACCGGATTGGCTTACAGGGGAAATCCTTGGTGAACTTAAGCACAAAAAGGAAGCTTACAAAAAGTGGAAACTTGGACAAATGACCAGGGAGGGGTTTAAATGTATAGCTCGAGAATGCCGGGGGGGTTATCAGGCAGGCGAAAGCGCAAATGGAATTGCGACTGGCTAAGGATGTGAAGGATAACAAGAAAGGTTTCTACAGGCATGTTAACAAGAAGAAGGTGATCAGAGAGGGTGTGCGGCCCCTACTGGATGAAGGAGGTAACCTAGTGACAGATGATGTGGGGAAAGCTGAAGTACTCAATGCTTTCTTTGTCTCTGTATTCACGGAGAAGGTGGGCTCCTGGACTAATACGCTAAGTGATGCAAGATGGGATGAAGATCGACAGCCCTTAGTGGGTAAAGAACAGGTTAGGGACTATTTAGAAAAGCCAAACGTGCACATATCCATGGGTCCGGACTTAATGCATCCGAGGGTACTGAGGGAGTTGGCAAATGTCATTGAGGAGCCTTTGGCCATTATCTTTGAAAAGTCGTGGAGATGGGAAAGATCCCGGATGATTGGAAAAAGGCAAATGTAGTGCCCATCTTCAAAAAAGGGAAGAAGGATGATCCAGGGAACTATAGGCCGGTCAGTCTTACCTCGGTTCCTGGAAAAATCATGGAAGGGATCCTTAAGGAATCCATTTTGAGGCACTTGGAGGAGAGGAAAGTGATTAGGAATAGTCAGCATGGATTCACAAAGGGCAAGTCGTGCCTGACCAATCTGATTAGCTTCTATGATGAGGTAACTGGCTCTGTGGACATGGGAAAGTCAGTGGATGTGATATACCTTGACTTTAGCAAGGCTTTTGATACGGTCTCCCACAATATTCTTGCCAGCAAGTTAAGGGAATGTGGATTGGATAAATGGACGGTAAGATGGATAGAAAGCTGGCTAGAAGGCCGGGCCCAGTGGGTAGTGATCAATGGCTCGATGTCAGGATGGCGGTCAGTTTCTAGCGGAGTGCCCCAAGGTTCGGTTCTGGGACCGGTTTTGTTCAATATCTTTATTAATGACCTGGATGAGGGGATGGATTGCACCCTCAGCAAGTTTGCAGATGACACTAAGCTAGAGGGAGAAGTAGATACGCTGGAGGGCAGGGATAGAATCCAGAGTGACTTAGACAAATTGGAGGATTGGGCCACAAGAAATCTGATGAGGTTCAACAAGGACAAGTGCAGAGTCCTGCACTTGGGACGGAAGAATCCCAAGCATTGTTACAGGCTGTGGACCAACCAGCTAAGTAGTAGTTCTGCAGAAAAGGACCTGGGGGTTACAGTGGATGAGAAGCTGGATATGAGTCAACAGTGTGCCCTTGTAGCCAAGAAGGCTAATGGCATATTATGTTGCATTAAGAGGAGCATTGCCAGCAGATCCAGAGATGTCATTATTTCCTCTTATTCGGCTCTGGTGAGGCCACATCTGGAGTATTGTGTCCAGTTCTGGGCCCCCCACTACAAAAAGGATGTGGACGCATTGGAGAGGGTCCAGCGGAGGGCAGCCAAAATGATTAGGGGGCTGGAGGATATGACCTATGAGGAGAGGCTGAGGTAGTTGGGTCTGTTTAGTCTGCAGAAGCGAAGAGTGAGGGGGGATTTGATAGCAGCCTTCAACTTCCTGAAGGGAGGTTCCAAAGAGGATGGAGAGAGGCTGTTCTCAGTAGTGACGGATGGCAGAACAAGGAGCAATGGTCTTAAGTTGTGGTGGGAGAGGTCCAGGTTGGATATTAGGAAAAACTATTTCACTAGGAGAGTGGTGAAACACTGGAATGGGTTACCTAGGGAAGTAGTGGAGTCTCCATCCCTAAAGGTATTTAAGTCTCGGCTTGACAAAGCCCTGACTGGGTTGATCTAATTGGGATTGGTCCTGCCTAGAGCAGGGGACTGGACTTGATGACCTCCTGAGGTCTCTTTCAGCTGTATGGTTCTATGAATCTATGAAATAGGGGGCCTCCAGCCCTTCCCAGGGAGCCCTGATGGCCACTCTGGGCACAACCAGGAAAACTTACTCTGCTCTCCCCCAGCCCCGGAGCCATTAAAGGGGTAGACTCTGGCCACAGTGCCTGTGCCAGCTCCAAGCCTGCCTGCCCAGAGCCAGCAGTGGCCACCGGGGCCCCTGATCCTGTGGCCCCAAAACATGAGCCAGCAAGCCACTGGCAGCCAGCCCTCCACCGCTCCCTAGGAGCAGTCTGCCAGCTCCCAGGAGCCTGACAGGGGCTGGAGAAGGTGGGCGCCTTCCTGGTCCAGGGTGGAGATCATGGACCTTATTCAGGTTTGGGGGGGATGCCCCCAACTTCCATGATCTCCGCACTAGATGGAGGAATGTGGCCGTCTATGGTAGGATAGCTGCCTGCCTGGCCACCAAAGGCCACATGCGAACCCAGGAGCAGGTTTGCATGAAAGTCAGGTTGGTCCGGCGAGACCCCCCAACCCTGAACCCTGAGCTTCTCCTCCCCTTTCTTCCCCTTGCTTCCCCCTTCCAGCTCCCTCCTCCCAGGTTTCCCCCACCCCTCTCCCACCCTCTCTCTTCCTCTCTCCCACCTCCTTTTCCCAGTCTCCCCAAAGGTCCATTCCCCCCCCAGTTTTGTTCAATAAACCCAGTTTCTATTTTTGAACATACGTGTCTTTTATCTGACATCAGGAAGGGGGGCTATGGAGGGGTAAGTGGACGGACATGAGGGAGGAATGGGGCACGAGGACTGGGGAGGCTCTGAGGACCGGGGAGGCTCTGAGGGCTCCTCGGTGTGGACGCTCTCCCTCAGGGCCTCCTGGATCCTGACAGCCCCCTGCTGGACCCCCCAGATGGAAGCCTGCAGCAAGTGCAGCCGGGCTGATGGCAACGACCCCACGAGACACACTGGCATGCCCAGGGGCAGCTCTGGCTCCATGTGGCCAAGTGCTGTGGTGTCCCAAGTTTGGGCACTCAGGGCACTTCAAGACAGGACTGCTTTGCTGTCCCTCATCGAGGTAGACAAGCAAGTGGGGAACCCTGAGAACTGTCTGTCCGGGGTGGGGGTAGGGTCCTTTTAAGCATGGAGCTCAGTTAGCCTCAGGCAGCAGCCCCACACACTAAGTCCTAACCTGATGCCCTGCCGGCACTGGTTCCGGCCAGCCTTAACTTCGTTTCAGGGTCCACTCAGTGTGGATGCGCTATTTTGAAATAGTTTTTGTGTATAGATGTGTTATTTCGAATTAGCTTAAGTTAATTCGAAATAGTGCTGTAGTGTAGACATACCCCTACAGTAACTCAGTGCAATCACATCCCAGCACACCTGGGCCCATGTAATTCCCACATTTCTATTATTGTTGGTTCTTTGAATCCAAATTGTTGACTTCAGATTGTCCTTATGGAAATGAATCCTGCATCACTGTAAGCTTGCTGCCTTAGGGAGTCTGTTTTAAAAGCTCTCTGTTTTGGGTCACAGTGTTCCCTAGGAGGGGAGTCAGAGAGGTCTGCCCCTTGGAAGTCCTGCTTGCCTGAAGCAGCTGCACAGTCTGGCAGAAGTTCGGGGGTTAAATACAATAAGAGTTACAAAACTTTGTGCAGTTCTTATCTCTGCAACGGCTTCAGGACCCCTGACTTGGTTGATCTGAGTAGACCAATGGGAGAGTCAGCTCCAGAGAAATAGGAGAGTCAGTTTGCGTCAAATGTATTTCCAACTGGTTAGGGAAGGGAAGCAGGGACTCCTGGGTTCTGTTAGGCTGTGTCTACACTGGCGCGATCTTGCGCAAAAGCGGCCGCTCTTGCGCAAAAACTTGCTGCCTGTCTACACTGGCCGTGTGTTCTTGCGCAAGTAAACTGACGTTCTCATGTATAAAATCAGGGCTTCTTGCGCAAGAACTCTGATGCTCCCGCTCAGGAATAAGCCCTTTTGCACAACTGTTCTTGCCCAAGAGGCCAGTGTAGACAGGCAGCCAAGAGATTTTGCGCAAGAGCCGTCCAAACGGAAAAAAGCCCTAGTGGCCGCTTGGACGCTCCGTACACGCAGTCACCGCTCCGGACTTCCTGGTAACCCGAGCCCCCTTAAAGGCACATGCAGCCTGCAGAGGCCATGCAGCAGAAGCACCTCTGCCACCGAGCTCTCCCGCGCGGCTCTGCTCCTTCAGCCACCATCACCACCCAGGATGGCCGCTCCAGGGGGGCACCAGCAACCCGCACCCCCAGCGCAGGAGGCCCCAAGGGGCACGAAGAGGTGCGCCCCGTCCTGGTCCCCTGTGGAGATCGAGGCCCTGCTGGACCTCTGGGCCGACGAGGAGGCCCTCCATGACCCCCGTGCCTGTCGGAGGAATGCGGACATATTCTGCCACATGGCCCAGGCGCTCTCCCACCAGGGCCATCCAGCCTGGACCCTCGAACAGGTCCGGGCCAAAGTAAAGGAGCTGCGCCTGGGCTATGTCTGGGCCAGCGAGGGGCAGGAGCCGACAGCTGCCCCCATTACGAGTGCCTCCATGCCATCCTGGGCGAGGTGGCACTCCAGGGACCCTCGGTGCCCGTGGACACCAGCAGGCGCCCCCCCGTCACCAGGCTCAGCGAGGCGGGGGACGAGGCGGAGCTGCCCACCGGATCAGAGGAGGAAGACGATGAGGAAAGCACCATCACCCTGCACCTTGAAACGGTGTCAGGCAGCCCGGATGTCTCCCGTGCGTCGTCGGAGGCTGGGGAAGGATCCACTGGTGAGTGTTGCACTTTGCACTCACAAGGGTGGGAGGGAGCCAGGTGCCCGGGGGGGAGGGGGAAGGAGCATCACTCAGGCAGCGTGAGCTGCACGCTGTGTACCAGTATGCAGCACGTGCAACCACGTGCAGCCTGGTGACCGAGCGGCATGTGGACGCAGCAGGCAGCTCCAGGGCACACCTGGGACTATGCTGCGCGCACACATCCGGACCAGGGGGGAAGGGTGGATGCCAGCTGGAACCAGCCAAGGCCCCAGGGGCTCAGGCCAGACCCCGCACCTCCCGAAGGGTGCAGCACAAAGACAGCTCCTGGGAAAAGCGCAGCGACACAGCCCTATGAGCGCGGCCCCCACTGAGCCCCTTGCCTGCTCATGGCACCTTGGCTGGCCCCCGAGGGGGCCCACACTGCGGCCACACATGTCCCTGGGCTATGTGTGTGAGGGCTAGCGGGAGGGGGAGGTGGCAAGTGCTCGGCCCGGCCCTAGGGCCACCTGAGTTTTGCTGCAAGGATGGTACACTCCCCAGTCATCCCTGGTTCCGTCCAGGAGACATCCATGTGATGGGGATCTGAGAGCCCAGACCACATCTGCCATATGTGCTCCCAGGCACTGTGTGGGGATTCATCTTGCTCCCCATCAAACACCATTGATTAGTCCAAAGCCTCACAGCCTCCCCTGGCAAGGAGTTCCACAGGTTAACACAACACCTGCCAAGGGGTCAGGACACAGAGCGGTGGTTACAATACATGGAGGAGCATCCTACTCCAGGGGCAGTCCTGTATGCAAACATACAACACAGGGGGGGGACCGAGTGGGCCAAGCCACAGTACTGTGGTGTCACCTGGGCTCAGGGCGGAGGGCATGGGGTGGCGGGGACGGTGGCCAGGGCTGCCTGACTGACCCATCCTTTCCTTTGTTCCCTGCAGCGGGATCAGCCAGGAGCGAGGGACCCTCTAGCCCTGCAGCAGCGGCAGCACCCCCAACTGCCCAGGCACCAAGCCGGCGGGTCTGGCAGCGGGACCAACTCCTCCAGCGCCATGTACAGGCCGTCGAGAGGATCGAGGCGGCCATCACACGACGGGTCGACGCTGACCTGGAGTGGCGTCAGTAGGCCTGGGGGCGCTTCCAGGCTCAGTGTGACCGCGTGTGTGATACTGTCACCGCCCTCACCGCGCACATTGGGCATGCTGTGCACTATGGGATGGCATTGCCCCATGCACCTGCCATCCCTCCCATGCCAATGCCCATGCCCCCTCCTGCTGCCCCTCCTGCTCTCGCCATGCCCCCTCCTGCTGCCCCTCCTACTCTCGCCATGCTCCCTCCTGCTGCCCCTCCTGCTTCTGCCATGCCCCCTCCTGCTGCCCCTCCTGCTCCCGCCATGCCCCCTCCTGATGCCCCTCCTGCTCCCGCCATGCCCCCTCCTGATGCCCCTCCTGCTCCCGCCATGCTCCCTCCTGCTGCCCCTCCTGCTCTCGCCATGCCCCCTCCTGCAGCCCCTCCTCCTCCCGCCATGTCCCCTCCTGATGCCCCTCCTTCTCCCGCCATGCCCCCTCCTGATGCACCCCATCCTGCCTACCTCCCCGTGCTGCCTGCCCCGATGTGGCCTGAATGCCATGCAGTTGTCCACCCCCACAGAGGCGGTCGCAGGGGCCACCCCTCCCAACAGTAGCTCCCTTCTCCCCCTCCCAGTTCAGAGCCCCCTCCCTCCTCCCACCCTACGTCCCCATTGTTAATAAAAAGTTCAATGCATTGTTTTCCACAAAAAACCGTGTTGTTTATTGGGAGGTAAGGGGAGGGGGGGAGGGAGGGGTTGAGGGTGGGAGGGAGATGTAAAGGGAGACAGAGGCGACCCTACTGTGGGGCCTGGGAGAACATCTCTGTCAGGGCCTCCTGTATGCACACCCCATCATGGTGTGCCTGGCGGATGGCAGCTGTGCGGGGCTGTTCGAAGGCCTGGCCCTCGCCTGCCATCCACGCCGGGAGGAAGGCCTCTCCCTTCCGCTTCACGATGTTGTGGAGCACACAGCACGCAGCCACTACCTCAGGGATGTTCCGCTCACTCATCTCAAGATGGGTGAGCAAACAACGAAACCGGGCTTTCAGACGGCCGAAGGCGCACTCGACCTGGTTGCGGGCCCGGTTGAGGCAGTCGTTGAATCGTGCCTGGTCGTGGTCTGTCCACCCCGTGTAGGGCCGCATCAACTAGGGCAGCGGGGGTAGGCCGCGTCCCCCACAATACATGTTGGCATGGGCACGTCCCCAACAGTAAATTCCCACTGAGGGAAGAAAGTGCCCACCTCCAGCCTGCGAAACAGGCCGGAGTGTCGGAGAATGCGGGCATCGTGTGCCCTGCCGGACCAGCCCGCATAAATGTCCGTGAAGCGGCCACGGTGGTCCACGAGGGCCTGGAGCACAACCCCTTGCGGTTGATGAAATGGGCCGCTCGATGCTCCAGGGCACGGACGGGGATGTGGGTTGCATCCAGGGCTCCCCCACAGTTGGGGAACCCCAGGGCAGCAAAGCCGGCCACCATTGCGTCCACGTTCCGCAGGCGGATGACTCTCTGGAGCAGGACATCGTTGATGGCATGGACAACCTGCAGAAGGGTGCACAGAAACACAGGGGAATGCATCACATAAGACAGGGTGAGTGCATGCTCCCTTGGGGGGTTCCCACCCCCCCTGTGATGCTCTCTGTCCTCACACACACCAGGACTCCCTCACCCCATGGGCCACCCCCCCCACCAGCAGGCCTGTGCGAGGGAGGGCCCAAACCCCTGGGTGATGGGGCATCCCCTACTCTCCCCATCACCCCAGCCTGGAGTCTTGCCTGCCCCTGGGCATGGAGTGCAGCACCCTACCTCCCCCCCCAGGACTTACCTGCATGACGACGGCACCAACAGTCGATCTGCCCACCCCAAACTGGTGTGCCACCGATCGGTAGCTGTCCAGGGTGGCCAGCTTCCAGATGGCAATGGCAACCCTCTTGTCCCCGGGGATGGGTGCCCACAGCCGGGTGGTGCTTCTCTGGAGCACAGGGGCAAGCCAGGCACATAGCTCCAGGAACGTCTGTTTTCACATCCGAAAGTTCTGGAGCCATCACTGGTCATCCCATTGCCCCAGGACCAGCCGGTCCTACCAGTCGGTACTGGTGTCCAGTCTCCACTATGGCCTCTCCACGGTGGGGTGGGGATGCCACAGGGACGCCACCACCTCCATGGTGAGGGAGTTCAGAGCAACCTGCGCCTCAAGGTCCTGGACGAGGAGTGCAGCAGCATGGAGCAGCAGCTGCAGGCACTCCAAGATGGCCGGAAGGGGCCAGAGCAGGCACAAGGCCACCCCTGGCTCCATGGCACAGCAAAAGAGCTGGCGGCAAAAAATCACCAAATGGCACTAAGGCACAAGCTGTGGTGTCCAAGAAGGCAGAGGGCAACCACAACTAGAACTGCTACGGCTGTCAGTCCCTGCAAGAGGTACTAAAGCTCGCAGCAGGAGAGAAACAGCTGTCCAGGGAGATCCCTTTAAACACGTGTCTCAAAGGAGCTCCAGCCCCCACCCCCGGAAAGGCCTGGTGCCCTTTTGCCCTCTCCAAAGTGGTTCCGGGCTCATGCTTTTGCGCAAGAGCGTCCCGCCAATGTAGACGCTCTCTTGTGTAAAAGCGCATTGCTTTGACGATGAGTCCCGGCCAATGTAGATGCTCTCTTGCGCAACTATTTTAATGCAAGAACTCTTGCGCTAAAGAGTTTTTGTGCAAGATCGTGCCAGTATAGACGTAGCCTGAATGTTCTGTTAATGGCTCTGCTTCAGCTTTGAAAAATCATCAGTATTTCTGAGACACCTGACACTTGTGGAGTGTGATATGTTATCACCTGTGTAGTTGGGTAAACTGGGTATTGCTGAATATCTCCCTCCCTCTCAGAGGTGTTGTGAGGCTTGGTGTTCATGCAGAGATCTGAGATCCTCTCAGGAAGGTTCCACAGAAGCACGCAGTTCTCACTACAAGGCACAATGGCTTTGGATGACTCACTGTCTGCTACACATTTGTCTCCTTGATGAGTATCTTGTGACCTGCTTGTAGACTAGTGTAGACCCTGCTGTGGGACCAGCAGGAGCAGATGGGAACAGGATTAAAAATAGCTCCCTGTGGGGCTCTCCTGTCTAGCGGCTCTCCATTGCTCCCTTTCGCTGCTGAGTCAGACAGCCCATCTCTGCACTCTGCAAATGTCCTTGGGGACTTAGATCATTTGTCTTTCTGTACATACATAATAACAAAGCACCTCATAAGCATTAATTTATTTACCTTCACAACACTCCCATGATGCAGGACTGTGTTATATTCCCATTTTATACAGAGCCTATCTCTGCCTCAGTTTCCCCAAGTGACTTGCCCAGGAAATCTGTGGTATAGCTGGGACTTGAACCCTGTCTCCCAAGCCATGGCTAGTATTGTAACCACTGCAAACTTTCCTTTCTATAGCCTGCTGCTTATCCCTGGGAGTGTCACTGACTGATTTTCCAGGAATCAATTGAAGATTACACAATTAAAGTGTGTTAATTTCAAAGGTTTTTTTTTTAGCATTTCTGGTTAAAGAGATTGAAATATCAATTTCGCACCTTATCCTCTAACACCAGGAACAATGGCCACACACAATTCCACTGTATCAGCATTGCTTTTTACATTACACACAGCTACTTGAAACCAGATCCCAATTCAAATAACAAAGCCTCAGATTTATAGTGCACCTTCCTGGAGAAGAATGAGAATGGCACTCCCAGTGCTTTATGGAATATCTGTATAAGCAATCATTTCACAGACACCCCACTGAAATGCAGCTACCTCTAAAGTGGCTTCCCAGCATCAGTCCTCATCTAACAACACCACACCACCAGGGTTTCTAGGACAGGAAAAATGGCTTTCCAGAAAGAAACTGCAAAGGGGAATTTAACTAAGGACAATGTAATTAATTAGCTGGATTTCTGCCAGAACATCAAGGCAAACAGCTCAACTCTGTTGAAAAGTATCATGGAAAAAACATTCATGGGAAATGCTTTTAAAGGCCAGCACAGGTAACGGACTAGCTGTGTCTGTCCTTTTTGGGCTATCTCTGTCCTACCTTGGGAGTTTGACCTCTGTCCTGTATCTTGTGAAACTCTGTGTCCATCTAAGTCTCCTTCCATCTTTTATGGCTGTCTTTATTTTCTGTTACAAAAAAGTGTGTGTTTATACGTACGTGAGAGAAAGAGGGATAAAAGGTAAGCAATGGATTCCACAATAAAACAACAATTCCAAGTCAGCATGCTGGCCAGCTGTAGAAAAATCAATACTCATGTTAATTGAATGCAACCCTTGTAAATCATCAGAGGAAAGCGAAATTAAAACTACTTATGGAAGCATCCTGGGCAAGCTTATGGAAATACTAGCTAGCACTGGGAATTAGATTCAGCCTAGTGAGCCGCATGGAGGTGGAAGTGACAGAGATGAGGTCAAAAGGGCTGATTGCCTGGTAGGGCTGTGCCATCACTTTTGGATGTGGTACATATGGGGACACCATTGGTTGGTGCTTCCCCCAGTGGATGGCCTGAGCAAGATACTATTTGCTAATGACAATTCTTCTTGAGGCTTAATTACTGCCAGAGCCCAGTTAATTTCCTCATGCTTTAAGCATTCATTTCTGTAATAGTTACATGACTCTGGATTCCCCTTGTAATTAAAGTCTTACAAAATGACAGTTAGTGGGTGACATTCCTGCATCTAGTTGCCTGCCAGCTTGACTATTCATTTCTAAATTACTGCCGTCGATAGTCAGGCTTTAGATACATTGCTGCCTGTGCTGCATCTCCCCCGATGTAGGGCTTAGCCTTGATCATCATCTCCGACTACCTCAGGGTTTTGTTTCTGCACTAGGAGTGAAGGCAGTGTGAAAAGCACTATGAAGCAGGAGCTCAAGAAAGGATTGTATTCAGGGCTCTGGCCCTAAATTGGAGTGTGACCTTTCTGTTTCAGCTAACCCTACCTTTACCTTCCTGTAGTGGTGTGTGGATTCCTTGATGGTTGCAAAGTGCTTTGTGCTCCTCAGATGAAGAGGCTGAGGAGTAAGAACTGCTACAGACTGCTCCTGGCTCTGGCATTAGCTTGATACATGACTGGGACATGCCAACCCTCCCTGGATCAGTTTCCCCACCTGTAATAGTAATTGAATTCCTGTGGTTCATTTAACGGCTGTAAAGTGCAGAGTGATCCCCAATTGAAAAAGGGCTGCATTAAGTACCATGTTAACTGAAACTTGTCTTATGTTTGGAAGGTCTGACAAAAATTGGTTGAAGATAAAGGTGGACAAGAATTGTACGCAAGGTCTTCTAATAGAGACAGAGCAGAACAGGGCTCAGTTGGTGGCGTGGCGGGAATCCATTATCTGCTCTCTTAATACGTGAGGTTGGCTACTAGACTGTGGCCTGTGTTTTGTTCTGTTATTATTGTGGGAAACTCACTTTGCTCTCCTGTGTTGCAGTGAAAGAACCCCCTCTTTGGGCCTGTAGTGTAACAGCAAAAATAAATAAATGCATCAGTAAATAAATAGCTTGGCATCCAAAGCCAGACACTGGAAAATGCAGCAGTGAATGTTCTCTCAGCCTGTCTTTTTCCTGCCCTGTTCCCTTGGGCCAATAGTCTCATTCTGTCATGAAGAAAGAAAAGGCTTATTTGGCTCAGGTTATTACATGGGAGCCTACCAGTTCCCTTCAGCTCCCACTGTCACTTCCATCCTCTATCACTCCTCCAGCAGGAACACTGCCCAGAGCTAGCTAGACCGTGCTTGAGACAACCTAGTTAGGTAAAATATTGAATCAGAATTCTAGTCTCTGGAATTCTGCTTGCCCACCCGGGGGCAGGGGTTGGGAGAAAGGAGACAAAGCAGAGGAGATCCCTGGCCTCTGGTTGTGAGATTTTCGGTAGGTGTGGTTGGTAACTTGCTCCTTCATTCAAGGAGGAAAGGGAAAGGTGATAGTAGCCCGTGTCCTAGCCTCTTTGTCTGACTACTGAGTACTAAGGGATGAATCACACTGGGGCTCTGAGGAAGGCACCATTAGTTAATTCATTCCTATTTTACCTAGGGAGACTGAAAGGTACATTGGGGCTGTGACCAGCACAGGTATTTATATGATCACTAATCATTTGTGTTGCAGAAGCACTGACAGGGTCCTGACCAAGATCAGAGCTGCCCTGTCCTGATCTTAGAAGAGATGATCCTTACCTGGAAGAGCTCAGAGTCTAAATAGACAAGGCAGACAAAGGAGATGCAGGCATGGAGAGGAGAAAGGAGCAGTCCAAGGTTACGTGGCAAGCTAACTGCAGAGTCTGGAATAGAATGCAGGTTTCTCAAGTCCCAGTCTAATGCCTTAGACCTCTGCCTGGGGTCAGAAATCACTGATATGGTATCCTGACAGGTATCTTGCTCTGTCCAAAGATGATAGTTTGACAAAAGCCTCTAAGGTGCCCATCATTCGGGTATCTGGGTTCCATCTGCTCTTGTCTAGTTCAGTTAGTATCATTCATCCACCCATGCCCGGGCTCCCT
The DNA here is from genome assembly GCA_032595735.1 of Pelochelys cantorii. NCBI lineage: Eukaryota > Metazoa > Chordata > Testudines > Trionychidae > Pelochelys > Pelochelys cantorii. The sequence goes on from CM064344.1 coordinate 21,616,426, forward strand.
TTATTCCCACCATCGCTGCCCTACCCAGCCTTCCCCCTCATCCCGTCCCATTCCTCTACTCAGGGTAATTCCCTGAGAGTCCTCCCTTGCTGGTTATTTTCTGTTTGCTTTCAGCCCTGTGTGAATGCGCCGGGAGCCCATTCCTCACAAGGCTGCATGAACTGGGCTTCTCTACACATTCGCCTTTTGTGGCAAAGTGAAGCGCCGACTCTGGCCCTTTGGAGCAAGGGCTTGTCATGCTTTTTTGGATCATTTACAAGAGAACGCCTCTGAGCTGCCATCCAGTGCAGAACTGGGGTTTGCCAGCTAAGCTGGGCAGGGAACTCTCTTCCTCTGGGCCTGTCCCAGAGCAGAGGCCTCACTGGGCTGGGGGATTAAACCAGTCAGTGGGTCTGGAGAGCATCCGGGAAATGGCGGGGAGGGGAAGTCAGATAAAAGGAAGAGAACGTCTTGGGGTGATGGGATACACGCTCCCATTAGTGTAACTCCTTGGAGTATGGTGGTGTCCTGTCCATTTACAGCCGTGTGAGATAAGATTTAGGTGCCAATCAAGCCTCAGGTAGGTCTTGATTTCAGACCACTCTATAGTGGCAGCATAGATGACATGAGGGGACACGTGCCCTCCTCATGGGTAACATGCTCCTCCCCAGATTTCAACTGCTGAAGCTGGGTGCCATCATTCTGCCCCATCCCTGCCTCCGTGGGCACAGATCACTTCTGAGTGGCAGTCCACCTAGATGTCTGAGCATCATCACAAGGCGAATGAACTGGAGCTCATTTTTTGAGGAGTACAAGATCTTTCGAAAAAGGATTTTTTTTTGAAAGAACCGCGTCTAGATGGCAGTTTCACTTTCAAAATACCCATTTTCAAAAGAATGCGCAGTCGCCATTATGCGAATGAAGTGTGGGAAACTCAAATTCCGGCTTCATTTGCAATTTTGATTTTCTAATTTACATCCCTCTTTTGAAAGAGGGATGTAGTTTAGACATGCCCTCAGTGTCCCTTTTAGTCTGTTCCCCACTTGGAGACAGTGGTGCCTCTAGAGCTTTCCCTCTTGGAGATAACTTCCTTACACCCTCACTCAGGACTTTATCTCCGTCCAACACAGTCTCGCTATAGTCCATAATAGCTTCCCAGATGGAGCCCTCTGTGGTGGTGGTGGTGGTGGTGGTGGTGGTGATGGTGCTGTTGCTGCTGTTGCTGCTGCCTCAACCAGCCAACATTCTTCAATCCTTCAGGACTCCAGAGACACTGAGCTAACTCTGGTCCTGCAGCTTCTTCTTATAGGGCTTTCTGGCCCCCTGATTGGCAGGTTCCTCCTGCAGCCAGTCTAGCTTGCCTGGAGGATTTCTCTATGGTACTTTTCTGAGACAGGGTGTGGCAAGGCCTCCACCAGGAGTATTTAGGGCCTGGTCCACCCCATCACACAGTCCTTTCGTTAGGTCTGACTAGATACGTGCCACATTACATTGTTTCTTCCCCCTGTTTGGATGAGCCTAACTCTAAGCATTAAAAGAATTCAAAATATGATTGAGCATCTCTCACCTAATATTTGCCTAAAATAAGCTGTTTCAATCATGGGACAGGTTTGCTAGAATGTTTGCAGAAAGTGAGTATGGAAGGAGAACAGACACAGCCAGAGCTAATTTAGTTCTTTTTTCAAGCAGATGTTCATGGTGACAAGATTGAGCTGTTTGCCTCAAACAGTGAGATAGAATGAAGCTTACTGTGGAATACAGAACTACTGAAACATGTATTTGAAACATATTTTGCTTTATAGCATTTTTGTGTGAAATTGATGTGCAGATGAGATACTAAACTGCTCAAGATAGTTAAGACCAAAGCAGACTGTGAAGAGTTTCAAAAAGATCTCACAAAACTAAGTGATTGGGAACAAAATGGGAAGTGAAATTTAGGGTACGTCTGCGCAGCAGTGTTATTCCAAAATAACATAGGCCGCGTTTACAATACAAGCAGTTATTTTGACATAATGTTGAAATAATGTTGAGCTGGAAGACTTCTTACTTTAACTCCTGTAACCCTCATTTTACAAGGAGTAAGGGAAGTCAGAGGAAGAGTGCTCTTTCTAGGACTTCCTGCTGCGTAGATAGCACCAAACCCGAAATAAGCTATTTCGACTTAAGCTACACAATTCACTTAGCACAAGTTGTGTAGCTTATTTCTGCTTTAACCCTGCTGTGTAGATGTACCCCTAATGTTGATAAATGTAAAGTAATGCACATTGGAAAAATAATCCCAACTATACATACAATTCAAAGGAGACTAATTTAGCTATCACTACTCAAGAGAGAGATCTTGGAGTCATTGTGGATAGTTCTCTGAAAACATCCACTTGGTGTGCAGCGGCAGTCAGAAAAGCAAACAGAATGTTAAAAATAATTAAAAAAGGGATAGAGAATTAGACAGAAAATATCTTATTGCCTCTCTATAAAACCATGGTACTCCCACATCTTGAATACTGCATACAGATGTAGTCGCCTCATCTCCAAAAAGATATATTGGCATTGGGAAAGGTTCAGAACAGGGCAACAAAAATTAGCAATTTGGAATGGGTCCCATATGAAGAGAGATTAAAAAGACTGGGAATTTTCAGATTAGAAAAGAGGAGATTAAGAGGTGATATGATACAGGTCTATAAAATTGTAACGGGGCTCAAAAAAGAGCTAGATAAATTCATGGAGGTTAGGTTCATCAATGGCTATTAGCCAGGATGAGTAGGAATGGTACCCCTAGCCTGTTTGTCAGAGGGTGGAAATGGATGACAGGAGAGGAATCATGTGATGATTCCCTGGTTCTGTTAACTCCCTTTGGGGCATCTGGCATTGGCCACTATTGGAAGACAGAATACTGGGCTAGATGGCCCTTTGGTCTGACCCAGTATGGCCATTCTTATGTTCTTATGAAGCCTCTGAGATCGCAAGATGAAAGGTGTTATACAAGGACTAGGTATTATTATTAAAATTTATTATTATTTCTATGGAACATAATGCTTGTAACTTATACAGTCCTTTTCATATATGGTTCTTAAAGCACTTGGCAGAGAGGAGTGCACATCATTATCCTTATTTTATTGTGGGAGGGAAATGAAGACATGGAGTGGCAAGGTGACTTGGGAATGTTCACACTGCAAACAGGTAGCAAGGTGGAGAATGAGATGCCATCTCCTGCATTCACAGTACTTGTCCCTATGTGAGGAGGCTGTATAGTGTATTGGCTAAAGGCGAGGACTTGGGGCCAAGACTTCTTGGTTCTGTTCCCAGCTCTGATACTTTGAGTTACTATATGACTTTGTATCAGTAACATAACTGCTCTGTGCCTCAGTTTCCCCATCTTTGAAAAGGTAGATAAAAACACACCTTTGTGAAGAGAGATATGAGATCCTTTGGTGAATGGTGCTACACAGCTATTAAATATCATTATATACTTCTATAGACAATGTCCTATCTTGGAAAAACCTGCATTACTTCACTAAAATCATTGCCTACAATGTTTAAAAGCTAAACACACCTGATGGAGAAGCAAGTGTGTTTAAACAAAAAACAGGACTCTGTAGCAAGTGTGTTTAGGGTTTGTATTATCAATATAATAGACAGAAACAAATTTATCTTTTTATAATGCTCATTTTATAAGAGGCAATAAAAATACAGTACCTGCTATACACATGCTATAACTAAACTGGTGCTGCAAAATCAGAGGTATGAAACAAAGCAAAGGGAACCAAATTAATGCCTTCAAAAAGTAAAGGAGCAATCAACCTCAAGCAACATTATCCTGGACATGATCTGCCAGTGGGGGGAAGATATATCTTCATAGGAGTTTTTGAAACAAGATAAATATTGTATATGGTATTTTATAAATGACATTGTGATCTGAATCTTAATCAACACAAGGAAATATAAATCTAAAAATAATAAAGGTAAAGCAAATGTGGATGGTTAGAAGTAAAAGTACTATATTTGCAGTAATAAACGTTTTTAAGATCCCAGGGAAAAAATCATTCTAGAAAACCTACAGTAATTTACTCTAGTTTCATTCACTGGTGAATCCTCAGCACAGTTTGGTAGGATTTATATCTGCACTACTGAAGCTTGCAGGGTTTGTTGTTGTTGTTGTTGTTTTTTAAGAACACATTGCTACTCTCTGCTTACTCCTTTCTGGGTAGCAGGTTACTGCTTTGGCTGTGCTGGGGTAGGAAATTGATAATTCAGCCAAGCCATCATAATTAGAGGTAGGCAATTCTTTTTTGTCCAATAGCAAATTCTGTGAAAAATGTGGTTTCAGTGCAAACAACACAATTTGTGAATTCAGGCTGAATTTGGTTAATAGTTTTGGCCAAATAAAAAACAACTATTTTATTTTGAAATGTTGAATTGACACAAACAAATGCTTTTCATTCTTTGTTTTGGCAAGAAAAAACTAACAAATTCAGTTTGAAACAAAACATTTTTTCACTGATATCACTGAATCAGAAAATCAATTATTTGTTCAGTTCTAATAATAGTACAGTTATGTAATAGTAGCATCCAGAGCACTCACTGAGGTCAGGTTTGCTAGACCCTCAATATACAGATATTAAGGTAGAGACCTGACCATCACTTACACTGCTGACCTGGCTGCATAAATAGCTGCTCTTAGTGTAAATGAGAATTAAGACAACCTTCCCTGCTCCTTAGAGCTTCTAGTCTAAGGCCCCAATCTTGGAAAATCTGGGCCAATTAATATGAAATGATGCAGCCTTTTAAAAATTCTAGCAACAATTTTTGATGTAGGTTCTGTTCCTATAATAAGCATGCAACCTGACCCCTGGATGTGTATTGCAAAGACCTCCTGCATAGTCAGTTCCATAGGTTACTGACATTACATAATGGGTAAAAGCCCTTAAAACAGAGTTAAATATGATTTAACTGGTATGTAGATTTTGTGCTGACCCTCTGTGTGGGATGAATTCCACCCTTGGTAATATTTCTTAAACTCTTTCACTTTTTTATAACAAATAAGAGTATTTAAATAGTCCCTATCCTGTTCTGCTATCACTAATCAGGAAATACCATTCTTCTCATTGGCTTTGATCACTATCAATAAAGCATGATGTTCCAGCAAGTTACAGCAAAACCCTTTTATCTCTATGAGGTACCCAGTTTAAATATTTTATTTGCTAGTCCTCTGCCCAAGTTGTAAATCATTTTAATGATAGTTTTAGTAATTTATGCTTAACCTTTCTTGCCATCTGTTTAATAGCTTAAATCAAAAGTGTTTCTAAACTGCATGCTGGATGCAAATTCAGGAAGTAGGATGAAATATCTTGATGTAATAAATGTTTTGTATCAACTTGTGTCTGAGTCAGTGTGGCAAAATAGAAAATGTAACTGGCACAAGATTTTGGTTCAGTTGAAAATAATATTTTCAACAGTTGTTTTTTGCTTTAATATATGACAAAACTCCAAGAACCATGATGGACATTTTCTGTGTCGTTATTTAGCTCCAAAATAGCTAAAGTGAGGAGAATATCCCTGTGCCTTCTTGGTCCTATTCACTTCAGTTTATATTTTCTCATAAATTTCCTTAGCACCTTTCATGGAAAGCGTTGCAGTAAAACTTCAAGTGATATGAATTTCCTGTTTAAAGAGAAGTGAAGGCATATTTGAATTCTATAATCAAATATGCATTTTACATCCAGGATCTCTGACTTAAGGAACAGCTGGGGATTAGTAGAGTTAGTCAAACTATTGGGCATGAATTCTGGCTCAGCTCCTCAGCTGGTGTAAACCACAGCACTGCTGGCTCCAGTGGAATTAAGGGATTTATACTCATGTGGAATCTGACTTCATCTGAAGGTATTTGTTGACCCCATATCTCAGGTCTGGCTGAACTGTGCTCATCACAGGAGATGAGATGCAGGACAAAGGTGGCTTTAATCCTTTGAGTATGTCTACACTGCACACTAGCCTTGGTCTTGTGGCCTTGGTATTTCCAAGTCCACACCTCAGTCTCACAGACATGCTAATGTGTCTCTGACTTGAGCTGCGTACACACTGCAAAATGACAGAGATCTGAGTCCTGACTGGATTTGGGCTCTGACCTACTGTCCTCACATGGTCCTCGGACCCAGGTCCTGCATGCTTGTTGAGTGCAGATTGTTTTGTGTGTGGACAGAAGCAGGGCTTGGACTCAAACCTTACTCAGAGCCTGGACTGTGAGTAGGCAGTGTAGACATATACTTTATGTATGTCTCTAATTTATGTATGGCTTTGTGTATGGCTCTCTAATTCTGGTTTGAGCTGGTCAGATCCTAGCTTGTGAGAGAGAAGCCAGAGGCACGAGTTAGTGTTTAATGTATCTGTTATGACCTCCACAGGCTGTTCAAGCAGCTATGAGTGGCTGGGGTCCAGAATTGCTACATCAATGCCCCACTTCATTCTTCCATGCTCCTCTTGCCTGAGACTGAGGGGCTTACATGGGGGGGGGGGTGCTCCCAGCTTGATAGGTCCACCAGGTTCACATCTTCTTTGTGTTGCTGCAGCAACACAAATGAGCCTGAGTGCATCTGCGGATTAGGCCCATTATTTGTAAGTAGCTGCTGAATACTTGGAATGACCTACTGCTTGTTCACAAGCTGTTACTTTCCCCATCAATGGTGTGAAGCTGGTTGCTTATGTCACATGGCAAAGTGATGAAAGGTCCAGAAAACATGGCCGTAAGCAGAAAGATTGAACAAAATGGGCTTGTTTACTCTGCAGCACAGAAGACTGAGATGGGACATGGTAACAGTCTTCAAGTATGTAGAAGATTGTTCTGAAGAGGAGGGCGATAAATTGTTCTCCTTAACCACTGAGGACAAGGCAAGAAGCAATGGGCTTAAATGGTAGCTTATGTAAGGAAAGCCTTCCTAACTTCCAGGGAAGCATACACTGGAGCAAACTGCCTCAGAAGGTTGGGGAATCTCTGTCACTGCAGATTTTAAAGAACAGGTTAGAACCACCTGTCAGTGATGGTGTAGATCAGGGGTGCGCAATAATTTTTGATGGGGGGCCATGCCAAGATTTTGGAAAATGTTTGAGGGCCGCACTTTTCCATGATATGAATGGAGGAGGTGCAAGGTCTAGGATGGAGGCTGGGTGCAGAAGAGAACTTGGGGTAAGGGTTAGGGTGCAGGAGGGAGTGTGGGGTCTGGGAGGGAGTTTGGGCGAAGGAGGCAGTTGTGACTTGGAGTACTGAACTGAGTTGGGACCTAGGGCGGGAGGGGATTGGGACCTGGGTCAGAGTATTGAGGTGCAGGTTCTGGGAGGGTGTATGGGTGCAGGAGGGGGGCAGAGAGTTTGGGTTATGTGGGGTAGGGGACAAGAGTGGGGGCGCAGAGGGTTGGGAGAGGGAGGGGCAGGGGTGCCAGATGTAGCCTCTGGCCAGAAGACTTACCTGGATGACTCCCAGCCAGCAACCCAGAAAGTTTCTGAGGCAGCCCCCCTGCCTGCCCCGCCCCTGAACAGGCTGCAGTGGCCATGTGTGTGTGAGTAAGTAGGAACCCCGGGGGTGGGGGAGTGGTGCTTCCTGTGCTACCTGTTATTCAAACAGGCAGCTCCCATTGACCAGAAACTGGACAATGGGATTCTGCTGGGGTGGGGGCATCTCATGAAGCCTTCCCCCAACTCCCAGCTCACAGCTGAGAAACACAAATGACTTGCCAGTCACTTTTCTGAGCAGCATATAGGTGGGGCGAGGCAAGCAGGGAGCTTCCCTGGGGCTCCCCACTGCATCCACAGACTGGACCTGGGTGCATGGTGGGCTGGATCTGACCTGTGGGCCATATTTTACCCAGGCCTAGTGTAGATAATAATTAATCCTGCCTCAGTGCAGGGGACTGGACTAGATGACATATCAAGGTTCCGTCCAGGCCTACACTTTTATGATTCCATGGCGTGATTTCTGCTTCCCAGGTGGCTAATGGTTGCAATGTAAATGTGGGGTATTGAGAAGCTTTCGGAGATGGCCTAATTCCACACTTGTCAGGTCAAGGGGAGTTTTACTTCAGTTGACCTTTGCTGATGTGCACCAGCTCAGGCTCTAGCCCTGTGTTCTCTGGGCAGGCCGACACATGACCACAGGTGAAATCTCTTGATTTTACCATTTAGAACAGCTGGCAGGTATAACTGAGACCCTTGTTTTATCCTTTCTCACAGTTGTGATCACACTGGGCAGTAACAACCTCTCGAGCTTAGTTTGTTTAACGTTTGACATATCAGGGCATATGGTTTCCCCTATGGAAGTGTGAAGGCCCAGTATGGATTGTCATAACCATCCTGGAAGGAAAAATGTGGGTCATTTGCTTTTAAAGAACAGCCTTTAAATCAACAGCTTAAGTAGTGTGGGTTCATAAAACTAGGGACTTTCTTTAGCCTTGAGGACAAAGACACTTTAAATCCTACCTAGTTGGATCTGCTAGAGAAATGTAAAACTTTATCGAGAAGGACCCGAAATCAGGGCATATTTTTGTGCTGTGATAATTCAAGGCTTTACTCACATGGCTATGTCTACACTACAGGCTTCTTGCACAAGAAGCTTTTTGCGGAAGAGATCGTCCGCAAAAACTTCTTGTGAAAGAGCGCGTCAACACTGCAAGGCTATGGCTATCCTGCAGTCTTCTTGCGGAAAAACATATGCGAATGAAGTGCGGCGTGGAATATTGCCACACTTCATTTGCATAAGCAACCGTTTTTGCGCAAGAGGCTTTTGTGCAAAAACGACCAGTGTAGATGGCTCCTTTTTGTGCCAAACTCCCGTCTTGTGCAAGAGCTGTTCTTCTGGAAAAAATTAGAAAGAATGGCTCTTGTGCAAGAGGGGGGTTTTGCGCAAAAATGGCTGCTCATTACTTATGCAAATGAAGTGCAGCAATATTCCATGCCGTGCTTCATTTGCATATGCTTTTCCACAAGAAGGCTACAGTATAGACGTAGCCCAAAAGCACACTGAAAAAGCGATGCGCTTTTGTGCAAGAGAGCGTCCAGCCTGCATGGACGCTCTCTCAAAAGGAAACTCTGATTGCTATTTACAGAATGGCCACCAGGGCACCTGTGCTTTTTTCGATTGCCTCTTTTTCTGCAAAAAAACCCTGTTCCCTGTCCACATGCACTTTTGTGCGCAAGAGCTCTTGTGCAAAAAGGAGTTATTCCTAGTAGAAGAAGGAATACCTACACCACAAAAACCCCTCTGTTCTTTCGTTTTACTTGCAAAAAATGCACTTGAGGTGTGGACGCTCTGCTAGTTTTTGTGCAAAAATGGCAGTTTTTGTGCAAAAACTCGGTAGTGTAGACCTAGCCACAACTTATGACATTTTCTTTTTGTTAACCATCTGCATAGCAGGAGAAAAATCTTATCACCCTGACATTGTGGAAAGGGGAAATGATTTACTGCGGTGTTCTAGCTCATCAAGATATTATCATCTGCAGTGGAAACAGGGAACAGAGCATTTAAAATAGAAAGAGTGGCCCATGTCAAATGTGTCACAAGAGCAACACTTCATAGAGGGTGAGACTCAGTCTTCCTTGGGCATGTTGCATAAGATTAATGCTCTGCTCTGTTGCTTCCATTCAGCTAAGCATTGGGCCTTAGTGCGATTTTAGTGGCACCATTGGTGGAGTGTACATGGTACTGCTTGCCAGGCCTGATTCAGCAAACCACATAAACACCTGCTTGACTGTCATTCAGATCAGTGGGATTTCAACATGTTTTTAAAGTGGAGGATATGCTTATGGGCTTTTCAGAATGGGGCCTATCGCAAGCTGGAGAGTCAGCATCTGACCCAGGAGGAGCCAGGAATGAGCCAGTGACCCTTGGGGGTGTTGTAGATCAGGGGTCTCCCATGGGCCAGTCCCAGCTGGAGTGATTGTGCAATCCAGCCTGGGATTCCTGGCAGGCAAGGGACTGCCTATCCATTACCATCCCCAAGTCCCTCTCCTTCCTGCCATCACTCTGCCCTCGCCCCCCATGGCACTCCATCCCCTGAGCATGTGGTTTTGGAGATCTCTGGCAGGGAGGCCCTGGTGCTGCATGGCAGCAGTGGTCACATCCCCGGCACTCCTGTGTGGCAGGAGTCACGGGGAAGTGAAGTGCACTGGCTCCACTGTGCTCCACTTCCCTCACAGCTCCTGCCCCCCCCGGTGATCCCCAAAGCCACATGCCTAGGTAATGGGATGCCGTGGGGGAGATGGCAGAGTGATGGCAGAGCTTGGGGGCTGGTAATGAACAGCCTCCCCCCAAACCTGCTTGGAGTCCCAGGACGGATTGCACAATTGCTCCAGCTGGGACTGGTCTGTGGGCCAGGAATTTGAGATCCCTGTTAGAGACATTCCCTAGGGCCCATCCGCTATTCCTCATCAGTTGCATGAAGGATGAATGCTCCATGGGAGACTTGCTGAGATTCTCCACTCTAGGCAGGACTGACAGACCTTTTCCTGCACCTCTTTTCAAAATGCTTAGTTTAATCACAAGTAGTCAGCATCTGCCCCATGATTACAGAGCAAGTTCCACTGGCTGAATGGTAATCAGGACCTCTTCTTCTCAGAGATTGCTGGGGGCAATTACACGAGGGGCCAGTAATTATTTGTTGAAAGACTAAACATATTCTGGCAACCACTTCACTCCACAGCAGATATATCATGTCCTTGCTCATTAATGATACAAGCAATTCCCAGGGAATGCTTTGTGACCACACCCAGGTGGGAATGAATCTTCCTCTAGGTTACTATCTGCTCTGTAGGGGGCAGGATGGATCTTGTGATGGCTAAGATCTTGTGAAGCTCTCAAGTTATTTTTAGTACTTGAAAATATAATTTGACCCAAATAGTTGCCCTGTGTATCATCTATGTGTTGTAGCCATTTCTTCTCTCTTGTGCTGCTCTGCTCTGTTGCCTCTTTCTTTCTCTGGTTTTGCTCATCTTCGGTTTTCACTTTTTTTCCAGGATTTTGCTCTATGTCCTTTTCCATAGCAATCCCTAAGCAGACCTCAAGACCTTTGGAAAGGAATTTTAGAAACAGTCTGTTTGAGAAAGTTTGAAATTAGGCAAAGCAAGTTTTCCTTGCGCACATGTGTATTTGTATTTTTTGTGTGTGCGTGCACATGTGCATGTATAGAGATGCCTGAGGGAAATAACGATGGGCCAAATCCTGCAGTCTTCCCTCAGTCAAAACTCTTGTGGTAGCAAATGAAATTTATTAGTGAAGAAATATTACAAGGCTTAGTCATCATTATCTCCACCATCAGTGCGGCTCCCCTGGGCAACCTACTTTGCCACTGAAGAGTGACAGCTATTTGGGCAGAAAGCCTTCTTGGCTTTCTCTAACTAGCTTGGATGCCTTACAGGAAGGAATTGTGTTCTCAGTATTTATTTACTTTCCAGGTTCCAGCCAGCAGCAGGTTTGATGGAGAGGATCCAAGCGATTGCTCAGAACGTCTCTGACATTGCAGTGAAAGTAGATCAGATTCTCCGGAACAGCCTCATGAATGGGAAAGGTAAGAGTGCCATGAAGTTTCTGCCCATTCAGTTATTCTCTATGCTTGGCACATTCACATCCTCAGGAACGCTGACATGCTGTACAGGTATCTAAGGGAAACCATAGGAACAAGCCAAATACAGTAGCTTTGGATGCTGAATTTGGATGCTGAGCTGAAGTTCCCCAAATCACTCGTGTTTGCAGAGTTAGGTAAAACAACTCAAGAAAACAGGCTGTTTGATGAGATTCCTGCTACTTCCTGTGTCTGGCTCCATGTGAATTTAGTGCTAATGAAATACAGCGATCTCAGAATAGGAACAGCACTGGCCAGAGCAGTGCTGAATGCACCTATTGCATCATCAGTATGTCTCAAACCTCAGACGGTGAGACTAGCTGGGTCTGGAAGATGCCTTTGGTCTGCATAGTTCAGTCAAGATGTGGGCTATGGTTTTCCAAAGTCCCTATTCAAGGGACTTTTGTTCTCTCATTTCTTGGAGAACAAACTTGAAATAACTTTTAAAGGGGCCAACTTTTCAGAAGCAGATGCTTTAATGCAGTGGTGGGGAACCTCTGGTCCACAGCCCAGATGCAGCCCCCGGCTTGCCTGGATCCAGCCCCCAAGACTGGGCTGGAGCACACAAAATCTATTCCCTGGGCCCCCTAGTCTCTGGTGTGCAAGGGGAATATGGGAAGTGTCTTTCTCCTCCTCAGTCAGGGGCTTCTCACTTGTGTGCGGCCCCCAACTGAGTTTTCTGTGGGTCAGTGGCCCCCAACCTAACAAAGGTTCCCTACCCCTGCTTTAATGTGTCTCAAAAATGGAGACACTTTTGTAACTCGTGTCTTATCTTCTGTGCGAGGGGGCAGTGATCGGTGTGAGATCTCAAACTTATTTCTCACTTTGGGTGTGTCTAAACTACACCCCTGTGCCGACAGAGGGATGTAGATTAGGCACATCACTATTTAAATATCCCACGCTTCATTTGAATAGAAATGGCCGCCACTTTTTGCCGACGCGGCACTTTGCCGGCAAAAAGCAGCAGTCTAGACGCAGATCGGTCGACAAGGAAAGCCTTTTCCAACCGATCTTGTAAACCTTGTTGCACGAGGCATAAGGGATCGGTCAGAAAAGGCTTTCCTTGTCGACCGATCCCTGTCTAGACTGCTGCTTTTTGCCGGCAAAGTGCCACGTCGGCAAAAAGCGGCGGTCATTTCTATTCAAATGAAGCGTGGGATATTTAAATTCCCGCTTCATTTGCAATAGCGATGTGCCTAATCTACATCCCTCTGTCGGCAGAGGGGTGTAGTTTAGACACTCCCTTTCTGAACAGCTGTTAAGTATCCATATCTTGGGTATTTCTAAAGTGCCTCTCACAGTTATATGGTGTAAAGTGAGCATTGGTTGCTGCTTTCAGTCACTAGTGAGCTGATACAGAAGTAAATGACTGTCTCTCTCAGAACTGGTCCTCTGAGCCAGTGTTCACGGTTGATGGCGAGTCACAGGTCGATCATGATCTCTGACGGTGCAGCAGGGCTGCTGCTAAGGCAGGCTTGCTCCCTGTCTGCCTCAGCCCCACACCACTCCTGGAAGCAGCCAGCACAGCCACATGTCCCTGTGGGGGGAGCAGGGATCTTGGCACGTTGCTTCTGCCTGCAAACACGATCCCCGCAGCTCCCATTGGCCAGGAAAAAGGAACTGTGGCAAATGAGAGCTGAGGGGGCAGTGCCAGGAGAGGAGCAGTGCATGGAGCCACATGCCCCCAGCCTCCATTCCAGGAGCCCCAGGGGTGTGTTGGCCCCTTCCAGGAGTGGCATGGTGCTGGGGCAGGCAAGAAGCCTGCCTTAGCCTTGCTATGTTGCAAGAGCCGCCCGCAATAAGTGCTGCCCGGTGGGAGGCCAAACCCCAATCCCTGGAGCCAGCAGCCCATCCTGCCCCTACACCTCAAACTTCCTCCTGTACTCTAAGCCCTCTCCCAAAGTTAGCACCCTGCACCCTTCTGAGCCCCAAACCCTCTCCTGGGTCCCAACCCCCCCATCCTGCGAAAGTGAGTGAGTGGGGGAGAGCATGCAACAGAGGGGGGTGGAGTGATTGCAGTGGGGCTTCAGGGAAGGGGCAGGGCCTGGGAAAAGGGGCTGTGTGGTTCCTGGGTTGCCCTTAAATTCCAAAAGTGATCTCGGATATAAAAATGTTTAATGACTACTGTGAGCCATTGATTCCTGCCCCCAAGAGGAACACTGCATTTGGGGTATGGGCTCAGTCAGAAGCTGGAACTGCAGAAACAAAGGAAAATGAAAAAATGGTGGAAGCAAATGAGAATATTTCAAATCTCCCAAATTATTAACTTTGGATCAATTCATTTTGGATGAAAGATCAGTGTGGGTGTGAGTGGGAGGGGGTATTTTAACTGAAATAGTTAGCTCACCTCTAGCACAAATGAGAAAAAATCTATTTCCAGGGTGCTGCAGAGGCAGGTGTGATATCACTCCTCTGACAGTCCATTGGACTCATTGGATGGCCATGAACAAGTCATTTCATCTCTCTGTTCCACCTGCACAATGGGAATAGTAGACTAGGAGAGAGCCTTTGGGGATTAATGAGTTAATATTTGTAAAGCACCTTGGCTGCGTCTAGACTGGCATGATTTTCTGGAAATGCTTTTAACAGAAAAGTTTTCTGTTAAAAGCATTTTCGGAACAGAGCGTCTAGATTGGCACGGACGCTTTTCCGCGAAAGCACTTTTTGCGGAAAAGCGTCCCTGGCCAATCTAGACGCGCTTTTGCGCAAGAAAGTCCCAATCGCCATTTTAGCCATCGGGGCTTTTTTTGCGCAAAACAATACCACGTTGTCTACACTGGTCCTCTTGTGCAAAAGCATTTGCGCAAGAGGGCTTTTGCCCGAACGGGAGCAGCATAGTATTTGCGCAAGAACACTGATGATCATACATGAGATCGTCAGTGTTCTTGCGGAAATTCAAGCGGCCAGTGTAGACAGCTGGCAAGTTTTTCCGGAAAAGCAGCTGATTTTCCGGAAAAACTGGCCAGTCTAGACACAGTCCTTGACTATACGTATGCTAGAGCTAAGGTAAACCACTGGTGAGCATGTTACAGGCTCCCCTCTGTGCCTGCTCTTCAGAGGAAAGGAATTCGTTACACTGGCAACCCTCGACTGGTTAGGCCAGGCTGTGGCAGGCTGTGCTTTCAGCCGTGCAGTTCCTGATTCAGTTCCAAGGAGGCTGGGCAAGATGGTGGCTTGTCACCCCAGTATTTGGAATGGCAAAGCCATTTTCTAAGCAAACACAGACACTTTTGCAGGGTGCATGTTCTAAAGCCCATATGCACCCGCCATGGGTGTGCTAAGGCACTGCTGCAATTTATCCCACAGCACATTCCTGGTGTGCGTGCACTGGTTGGCAAATGCACACCTTGGAGTGCATTATTGTGCTCCCAGTGCTCTTTGCCTGATTAAAAATGTCAATAGTGATAATGCATTTATTTAATATTAATCTACTGAAGAAAATAATCCCCCATAGACACAAAACAGAACTCTGACTTATGTCTGAGGGCAAACACTTCAGTGTCTGCCTTTGAGCCTCCCCCATTCATTCCTTTCCCCCCTTCTTCCTTTCTTCAGCTCTCTCCCTCCTTTCTGCCACAGCACAAGTTCCAGTGGCACCACTAGACCTCCTGGGCTGAGTTTGGTTTTTCCAGAGAACCGGAATCACCAGGAGCCCATATGTCTGCTCCCAGTGCTGGCTGACCAAGTGGAGCCAGCTGTGGATTTCAACCAGAATATCCACTGCAGCTGATGGGGGAAGCAATCTGAATGAAGGGAAGCAGAGAAAGCCCAGCTGGTTAGTGGTACTAGGGCTTGCAAGGAAGCTCCATGCTGCTTAGCTCCAAGGAGTGGAGCTCGAAAGAGCTGCAGCGAGCAGGAAGGGGCAGAGAGAGAGGATGAGACAAGAGCTTTCTCTAGAAGGGCAATGACCTGCTTGGGCCTCCTCAATCAACCCCCTGTAACAAAGCCAGCCAGGCTCACTGCATATCAGACTGTTGTCTCTTTGTCTTCCCTCCCGCTGGAGCCGTTGCCTTGCTGAGTCCAACCAGATCTTTAGAAGTTGCAAATGTGCTTGGTTACCCTTCCCTCCCCTCCCCCAAGATTAATGTGGTGGGCACAAGAGCATATCAATGCTGCTTCCTCCACATGCACTCAACCCATCCCTGGAGCTTGAAATATTTATCAGCCTGCTAATATTTCTTCTGCAGCCGTGGAAGCTCAATATTCTGGACAGCCCCGGCTGCATCCCTGAGACCAGAAAAGGTGTGGATGAGGCAGTAAAATATTGTCTGCTCATGTCCTAATATCAATGTGTAATGCCCATCCATATTCCGGAGCCAGGATTCCTAATGAACAGGGGCAGCAGAGACCTTATTTAACATTAACAGCGTGAATAATCACCTGGTTGTTGGCAGCATGCTAAGGCAAACCGCTGGAGCATGCTATACCTATTGCACCCTCATCTTGCTTCCTCTCTTTACTCTTTGGCTTATAAATCATAGATGTCAGTCCAAATTTGATCCAGGTCAGTAGTGACTGAATATTGTTACCATCTGATAGCTGCTCAGTGAGAAATCAGCTGGCCATCTCTGACAACTTCCTAATTAATGGGAGCTCACAGCACCAGAATCATCTGTCCAGTGCTACATCCATGGGCAGTCGGAGCTAGAGGGGTATGACTCCCAACTCAGGTACACATACATGCACTAGCTCTCATCAAGCTAGCACCCTGAAATAGTACTACAGCTGTCATGCCTTGGGCTGCAGCAGTGGTGGCTCAAGCTTCTTAGGGCTGCTAGCCAACAATTTAAAGGGCTCAGGGGCCCAAGGGCAACTGGCTCCCTTGCTACCCCCCTCTCCACTGGCAGACCCCATGGCCAGCTTTGAGAAACACTGCAATAGAATGAGCACGCAGGAGGCAAAACTTCAGAGGAGCAAGACCTAGTCTGACACTCAGTTCCACAAGGGGTAAGAATGACTATGCATCTATTACATTCAGAACTAAATACCAAACCCTGTTTCAGTATAACTACCTCTCTCTTTGCCCCCTCAAGCATTTTATTCCTACTTAGTGGGGAAGAAAAAAGGAGATTACTGGTGTCTATTTTTAATACTTGGAAAGTCTTCAGTGACCTGCAGTGAGGGGTATCAATATAAAAATCTAATAGACAGAGTGTTATATCCAAAACTGGAAGGGTCCGAATTGCTGCTTCAAATAATGCTGAAATATGAGAACAGCTCATCTGACAAGTCTTCTATAATTCAACAGGTCAGAAATTCCCTGAGATCAGCTCTTGTAGTTCTGCCTTTTGGGACTTAACCCTTGCAAAAATACTTTGGAAGTTTTTGGCAGCATAGGCTACAAACCCAGACATCATCCCCAGTTCTGCCTTGAACCCAGACCCTGAGCCGAAAGCTTCAGTAGAATGCACATTGCTTCTTTGGACCCACCTCTAGTTAAAATGTATCCTGGACTAATAACGCCATGAGTTAGCTGGGTGGCTAGGCTAGAGTGCATGCGTCCCAGTGGGGGCTGGTGAGTTGCACTCGCTCTGCATTGTTTGTCAGTGCTTGTTTCAGAACGCCTACCCTCTGTACAGTGTAAGCTATTCTGAGAGCACAAATTGACCTGAACGTGTTGGCAGCGATAGCTCCAGGGGCTAGCTCTGTATTTGACAGCTCAGTGGGACAGTTGGTTGCAATTTTACAGTGTGTGCCTGTAAGCCTGTCAAGTACGCCCCTAGATACAAAAGCCTATTTACGGATTATTAAAAGAATGTACAGGGAATGATCAGAGGTTAGATCTGGAACTGGAGTCCCCCTCACTCCCTCTAGAAAATGCCCTGGAATTTAGCTAAAAAACCAGCAGAAATACAAGCCAACAATAGCATCAACCCAAACAAAAATACAAGCCAATATAAGGGGAATGTGGTCTAGCAATCAGAACAGAGGCTGACAGTCAGGACACCTGGCTCCTATTCATAGAATCATGGAACATTAGAACTGGAAGGGACTTCGAGAGATCATCGAGCCCAGTCCCCTGACCTCGCGGCAGAACCCAGTATTGTCTAGACCAGGGCTACTCAACTTTGGAAGCCCCAGGGGCCACAATGATACTCATAGCACATGCCGCGGGCTGCAACTTAAGTGTGGTTGCATATACATGCAAATATACATGCAACTATATGTAAATAGCTTCTTTCACGCTGACGGCATGAATACAAAGATTAAGGCAAGACTGCACAACATGCAGGCCCTATTTAAATCAGTTCTGCTGATATTCTTAAAATGCAATATTTACCCAATTGACAGCACTTTTAATGCACAATGATAGTCCAGGAATTTAAGTACTAAAATGCATATCAACAGAAGACCATTATATTGACTACTTTTTTGTTTTGGCTCTTACTTGAGGGCCATGTGTTGAGCCCCGTGTAAACCCAAACTGTACTGCGGGCTGCAAACAAATGGGCTGTGGGCTGAGTAGCCCTGGTCTAGATTATCCCTGACAGATGTTTATCTAACCTGCTCTTATATAGCTCCAGAAATGGAGATTCCACAACCTCCTTAGGCAATTTATTCCAGTGTTTAACCACCCTGACAGTAAGGAAGTCTGCTCTGGGGGCAGAAGAGACCACAGGGCTCCATGCACAGTGTGACCTTAAGCAAGGCACTTTACTGTTCTGTGCCTCAGTTTGTCTCTCTGGAAAATGGGTATTCTAATGCACCCTCCCCACAGGTGATGCTGTGTCTTTATCTCACATCTGAAGAAGTGGGTTGTGTCCATGAAAGCTCATGATATCATCTACGTGTTTTGTTAGTCTTTAAGGTGCTGCAAGACTTTAAGGTGTTTTTTAAGTTTTTCTAGTTACAGACTAACTTGGCTATGCCTCTGAAGCTTTTAAGTTTTTATGGCTTCAGATGGGTTGCCAAGTGGGGGAGGGGGCTTTCTAACACTCCGGTCATCTGAAGAAGTGGGTTGTGCTCACGAAACATCTACACGTTTTGTTAGTCTTTAAAGTGCTACTAGACTATTTGTTGGTTTTTTTAAAGTTTTTATGTTAGATCTTTTTAGGTGCTTCTATGCAATCTGGGGGTTTTAGCAGGAATTTCAGTTCTACCTCTGTGTGCTGGAGCTAGTATTTGCAGTATTCCAATAAATTCCAGTCATTCTATGCGCAGGTATAACTGTATGCAAATATTTCTCTGTTCCACACATTTCACTTAGGCTCATTCAAGCTGGCAGAGTGATTTAGAGGGGGCTTGAACCATTAACAGCTGCTCAAATGGCTGAAAAGCCTCTTCCAAAAAGAAAAAGCGGAAAAAGCTCTGCAAAATGTGGAGCTTTTTCCGATAAAACCCCGTAGTCTAGACCTAGCCTAAGTTCTAGAGTTTCCACTCTCCTAAAAGTTTCCTACTTGCCCTGTATCTGAATTCTCTTTCCTCAGGGTTAGAAGGCAGACGGGACCAGTGTGAGGTGCCCAGGGACTCCAAATACCCTGACTGCTCTGGAAAAGTGGAGGTGAGTCATCTCACGACAGACACATGAAAATGATTTTGAGGCAACTTCCTATGGAAAGAAGGCAGTCAATGGCTGTGACAGGTGCTATTTCCATCTTGACAACTCTCCTACCTGATGCCATCCAGGAAGGGATCGAGATCTTCTTTCCCATTAGCTACAGAATGGGTTAACCCCCAGTTTTATGAATAAACATGTGAACTCCATGCCTTGGAGCAGATCACCAGCTATCAGTGGGAATGGTACCACTTTCCCTTCTGAGTAGAGATGTCCACAATGCTATGGAAAGCCACATCTTCTGTTCTACTTGATGGCCTGGTGAAGATTATCCTCCCTCCCTCTGCTATCTTTTAAAAACAGGTCTTAATGGTTGGAGTGAAAATTAAGACCTGGATGGAAGCCATAGCCAATGGCAACAAAGCAATTGCCAGGGTAAAATGAGAGAAACGGCAATCCAAAAGGTGGATGGATTAGGACAGTGGTGGGTCATGGAATGCCAGGCCCTGGGTCTCATTGCTGCAGGGAGATCAATACCTGTCCTGGCACTGCAGACTGTGCTGCACCCCAGAAGCAGCTGGCAGCAGGCCCAGCTCCTAGGTGAGGATTGGGGGCAGAAGAGTGCACAGGGCTCCATGCGCTGCTCCTGCTGTGAGCACTAGGTTTGCACTCCCATTGGCCAGAACCTGCTGTTGGCTGCTTCTGGGGACAGCATGGTCTGCAGTGCCAGGAGAGTCAAGAAGCTGCCTTAGTGCCCCTGCTGCACCGCTGACCAGGAGCCGCTCAAGGTCAGCCCCTCCTGTACCAGCCCTGACTCCCCCAAAGCTGGAGCTCCCATCCTCAGGCCCACTCTGGAGTCATCACTCTAGTCAAATTATGTTGGGTCACGGGCATCAACAATTTTCTTCAACTGGACAATGAGAAAAAAAGTTTGAAAACCACTAGGTTAGGAAATGGTTGATGATCCCTTTAAAATCAAGTAGAATTCTCCCTGTCTCCCTCTCACTGTGTAAACTTATATCAGGCTCAGTTTCCCATCACACATATGAGAACATAATGCTCCCATTCAGAGCTCACTAGAGGATCAGGCAGCAGATCATGTGGTGCATGTGTCGCGGAGGGAGAGTGCAGAACAAAGCAATTCATTGAGAGTGGACAAAGAGCTGGGCATTCTTTGTCTACAGCCCACTAGGTGTTCATGATTAATGTGGCCAGGCCTTTATGTCTTGTTGAATTATTTAAGCATGGAGCCTGGCAAGGGAAAGAACTATCAGATTAAAAAAAAATCTGGAGCATTATCAAGTGTCTGGGAAATAATTTAGGCATCACAAAAGACATCGTATCTCATAAAGGTAACGTGACACGAGTCTCAACTCTTAACACAATGTGCTCTCTGCATCTGGGCATACCTTTGGCATTTGACCTGGGGCATGCTGCTGCTTTGGCAGTCAGCAGCTTTACATGAAGTAATTAAAACAGGGGTGGGCAATAATTTTTGGTGGGAGGGGCCACCCCAAGATTTTGGAAAGGACCACACTTTTAAGGGCCACACTTTTCTGTGGAGGAAGTGCAGGGTCTAGGGTGGAGGTTGGGTACAGAAGGGTGCATGGGGTAAGGGACTGGGGTGTAGGAGACAGCGTGAAGTCTGAGAGGGAGTTGGGTGAATGAGGGGGTTGTGACCTGGGTCAGGCAGGGAGTATAGGTGCAGGAGAGGATTCTGGCCTGGGAGAGGGGTGTAGGAGGGAGTACAGGGTCTGGGAGGGAGTTATGATCTTGGGCAGGGGGGATGTAGAGGGTTTGGATGGTGACCTGGGGGAGGGATTGGGTTGGAGGAGGGGCAGGGGTGCCAGAGGCAGGCTCTGTCTTGGAGGCACTTGCATCTCTCAGCCAGCAGCCCTGCAGCACCCCCAAGGCAGGCTGGGCTCCCTGCCTGCTGCAGCCCCAGACCACTTGAAAATGCAGGCTCTTCCCTCCATATGGCTTTCAGCTTAAGGAGGAGGGAGAGGCTTGTGCTGCTCCTGTTCCATAGGCCAATCTCTCAGCTTCTATTGGCTGGTTGTTTCCAGAAGCGGGGAGCTCACATGAAGCCTCCTCCTTCCACCAGAGTAGAGAGGCACACGGAGCAACCCTGGCTTAAAACAGTGGTTGCTGTGCGTCTGAGGGTCGTGGCAGGAAGGTCCAGGGGCTGGATCCCATGAGTTGGCAGGCCAGATCCGGCCCACGATACATATCTTGTCTACTCCTGAATTAAAAGTTTGCCTAGTCTCCTACTTCAGACTTCACTTAAAATTATGCCTTGCTGAGTCCATGTGACAAATATTAAAGAGCTTATTAATAGGACAGCACAGTTACATTATTCATTCTCCCAGTACTCACCATCATAGAATCATAGGGCTGGAAGAGACCTCAGGAGGTCATCAAGTCCAGTCCCCTGCCCAAAGCAGCACTGAGTTCAAGAAGGTGGCTTTGTCCATGGCTCTACACCGCTTTTCACCAGCTAGGGCTCTGCACTGTTATGTCAGTAGTGCCATTGCAAAGGCAGTGTTTTATCCTGATGTGCATTCCAGGCATCGTTGATGATGCATTAAAAAAAGCTGGTTCGGAATTTTTGACAAACCCTTTTTTGTCAAAACTGAAACTTTTAATGGACGCGTATTGTTATCATTGAAACTTTTATTAAGAAGATTTCTCAGATCCAGGATAAAATTTCTGGCTAAAAGTAGAGACAGACAGACCAGGGACTTAAACTTGCGCTTCTTACCTCCCAGCTGAGTGCCCTAAATATTGGATATTGGCCATTTGGATCTAAGACTCATGTGTTTCTGTGAAACATTTTGAAAGGTCTCATTTTTCATTCTGATGTGGAATGATAAATGTAAAAAAACTGACATTTTTCACAAGACAGAACTCTTGCTTTCCAGCCAGTTCTGGTGCTAGAAGAGTGGTACTACACATTACCACCTGCGGGCAGGACAAAGTATCACACTCCTATAGTTAAATAAATGTACATTTTAAGGAGTTATTTATTCAGTCCTTAGCAAGCCACTTGTTCTTAGAAACTTACACTGTAGGGATAAAACAGGTTGCCAGCTGCACAAGCACTGGCCCAGGAAATAGGGCCAAGGGTAGTGTGACCAACTCCTATTCAACTGGGGAAGTGCCGTAGGATCTCGTTGTGATGTAGATAATGTAAGCAGATGGAATGGAAATAGAAACTGAGGCCTCTAATACTACTTTCCCGCTTAAATTTTCACAGCAAAATTGGTTACAGTGCAGTTGTGTTTCTGTGAACCTAGTTCTGCTGTGGAGGCTAATAACCTCTGCCCTTCTGCAATGCCCACATTGGGAAGTGAGACAGTGGTGCTGGTTGATGAGGGAAGTACAAATCTTTTGTGGGTCTCCTTCCATTTTATTCCCCCTGCCTCCCAAGGTTCCATGTGGAAAGGTCTGGAAGGTTGCATGTGACAGGGTTCACAATGGGCACCTAGTGGTATTTCTGTGGAATTAGAGCATTCTTAGATTTCTGCACAAGATGCCCAATGCACATGTTTCCAGCAGTGGGGTTTGCAGAGCTCGTCCCACTGATTTGTCTTTGCCTGACTTGCAGTGGATGCGGGCCAGGTGGACGTCTGACCCCTGCTATGCATTTTTCGGCGTGGATGGCACAGAATGCTCATTCCTCATCTACCTCAGCGAAGTCGAGTGGTTTTGCCCTCCACTGCCTTGGAGAAATCAAACAGCAGCCATGCCTTCCTCAAAGCCACCAGCTCAAGTACAGGTAAGGGCAGGGCAGGCCTGTGTGCCGCCTGTCCCCCCTCCTTTCAGTATATTCTTCCATGTGGAAAGGTCTGGAAGGTTCTGTGAGCTGCTGGATCAACATCTCCAGGCAAGAGAGTAGAGTCATAAGCTGCAAATGGTTCTGGAAGAAAATCTGTATTCGATGGTCTATCAGTGCAAAGAGCCTCGAATTACAGATGGCATCCATATCCCTGTCAGATGGGAGCTGGCTTAGCATTTGTTTGGCTGAAACTATGGCTCTGTATACCTTAAGCATATGCATTAATCTCTAACCTTAACACTATTTATTCTTCAAGCATCAGAGTAGAGCAGTGGCACTGATGCAGTAAAAGCTGAGACTAGTTTCCTAGCATAGTGTTTTCCTGAGCACACTTGGTCAGTGACTCAGTGATCCACCACTGCCCACTCAGGGTGTATCTATATTGCAGGGCTTAACTCGAAATAAGCTACGCAAACTGAGCTACGTCAATTCTGTAGCTTATTTCGAAATAGCTAATTTCACAACAGGGAGCGTCTACATAGCGCACTCTTCCTCTGACTCCCCTTACTCCTGGTACAATGAGGGTTACAGGAGTTGGAGTAAGAAGTCCTCCACTTGACAGTATTTTGACATTATTTTGAAATAACTGCCTGCTGTGTAGACACGGACTAAGTTATTTCGAAATAATGTTGCAGTGTAGATGTACCCTTAGAGATGTTTTCATGCATGGATGTAAGTTTCTGCAGCCTGCCATGCCAGGAAAAGTTTTTATTTATTCTTGGGGAAGTCAGCAGATAGTCAGGAGACCCCAGTTGGTTAGTGGGGGACACTGAGGGTTTGCTCAGGTGTAATCCCTAGGGGAGATTTTAAATGCATCAGCTGCCAACACTTTTGACTGAAGATATTGGTGCTTTCAGCTGTCACCATGGCTCTGCTCCCCCAGGAAGCAGGCCAGCATTGTATGATGGGCTGTAATTTGTAAGTATTAATCCGTGCTGCCTTGGCAGCTTGCATAGGCAGACTGTACCTCCAGACAGCTAACAGATCCTAGGCACACATTTTGGGAATGGGGTGTTCATTTACAGTTCTGGAGGATACTGTATGGCCCAACAAGAAGTTCCACTTAGCCACAGGGTGGGCAGCCTAGGCTCCCACCTAAAGCAGGCCTGTTTGGAAGCTGAGACTCTTCTCTTATGGAGATATACTTATCTCATAGAACTGGAAGGGACCTTGAGAGGTCATCAAGTCCAGTCCCCTGCCTTCACAGCAGGACCAAATACCATCCCTGACAGATTTGCCCCAGATCCTTAAATGGCCCCCTCAAGGGCTAAACTCACAACCCTGGGTTTAGCAGCCCAATGCTCAAGCCACTGAGCTATCCCTCCCTGCGTACTTATCACCTGCTGGCCTCTTCTAACCTCACCTCGCTCCCCACAGGGCCCAAGACCCATTCCAGCTCAGCAAGTCTGTCCCTTTCCCTGTCTCCTATCTGGTGCTGCCCAAGTTAGGAGCTGATGCTAACCAAGGGTGCCATTCCTTCTGTGTAACACATAAGGGCTGATCTCACCTTGCCCATGTGTTTTGGACAGTTCAGCCAGAGGATGACTGCACTTGCTCCAGGAAAAGAACCAGCCAGGCCAGTTTCAGGCAGGGTTGGACTCAGCATGGCCCAGCTGTGCCTTCACTGCTGCTCCCCATGCTACGCTGCTATTTCCCCTCGTGCTAGCATGATGAGAGGCTGGATGGGTCCATGTACACGATCAGGAGACTCACACCCTGGCTTGTCACGTAGACATACCCTAAAAAGCAGACTCTCTTTTTTTCCTAGGCAGCTTTTCGGAACAACCTCTCTTACCTTCTTGAGCTGATCGGGAGTGGCAAGGAATCCTTGATCTTCATGAAGAAGAGAATCCGGCACTTGGCCTCACAGTGGCTTCTGGCGACCCATAGCCTGGCACAGAAACTGAAGGGCAGACAGAGGGATCAAAAGCAGGTGAAAGATGAATTTAGGAAGAATTATTTCAGTCTGACAAGTCCTTTGCATTTGCCTCCAGCACCAGTTGTACTGCCTGTACCACAGCAAACTGAAGGTTGTTCAGGATGAGCTAGAAAGTTCCTTAAATCTAGCCTGTTTCCATTGGGGGAATGAGTTGGTTGGCCACAGTGGATCATGAGCATGTCTTCTAACTACATTCAGAGCGCCTTAAACTCAGCTTCTCCTGAGCTGAATGCCAGGCTAAGTGGTGGGTGTGGACTTCAGTAGCCACATACTACTTGTGCCTTCAGAGACTGTTGGTACGACAAGTAGAGGTGTCATTCCTGCGGATGTGCAGGCTAGGTCAGCAGTCCAACCACCTGCACTAGGCTGGGCTTAGATAGAGACAATTTAAGACTTCTCAGTCCTTGTGTAAATCAGTTACGCACCCTAACGTCTATGGGCCAAATGCTGACGCATGTTCTCATTCATCACTCAGTGACGCTGAGCACCCACAATGCCCACTGAAGTCGGTGCAGGCAGTCAGAGCTGGCCACCTCTGAAGAGCAGGTTTCCTACTTCGGTGCCAAAACATGGATTTAAGTGGGCACCAAGTTTGGAAAAATCATCCAGAGAGTTTTGCCTGGGCGAAGACCGAGTAAAATCTGCATGAGGACCTTAGAGTCTGGCTCCCTCCGTAGTTTCTGTCACTCACCATCCTCATGTCTGAGTTCTGCCTACATAGCCATGTTTCATGCTGCCTGGCCACCACAGCACCATTCTCTCTCCTTTTCTCTTTAGATCTTGGTTCACATTGGCTTCCTGACGGAGGAGTCAGGGGATGTTTTCAGCCCCAGGGTGCTGAAGGGGGGACCTCTAGGTGAGATGGTCCAGTGGGCAGATATCTTAGCTGCCCTCTTCATTCTGGGACACAGCCTGAAAGTCACGGTGTCTTTGAAAGAGCTGCAGAGGTGAGTGCCATGTTGATACCCATGTGAAAGAAATGATCCCAGCTGGCAGAGCAGGAGCCCCCTGGGGAGCAGGCCAGCATTGTCTGATGGGCTGTAATTTGAGAATACTAATCTGTGCTGCCTTGGCAGCTTGCCCAGCAGACTGTTCCTCCAGGCATCCACGAGTTGGTTTGAACCATTAGGCCAGTGGTTCCCAAATGCCGGTCTGTGGACCGGTGCCAGGCTGCCGGGCTGCAGCACACAGCTAGGCCACGCCCCCATGGCTTGAAGATTGGCTGGGTGGGGTTCCCTTCAAACAGCGCAGCAGGGGCAGCGTGGCCGTGCAGCTGCTAATTGAGCCCCACCCACAAAGAGCTCCTGGCAGGGGAAGGGCACTCCCTCAGCAATAGAAGCTCTCTGCTCTGAGTCCAGACAAGAGTGTGCTGGCAGGGAAGGGGACATAAGGCAGAAGGAACGAGGGAGGAGGCAGTAAGGATGTGGCTGGGACGGGAGGGGTCAGAGCTCCCCTTCCCTCTCTCCAGTGGCAGCTCCTGTTTTGTTGGGCTGCTCTAAAAAAAAGCCTGGGCAACTGGCAGCCCTCCACTCCCTGCCCCCTCCTGCTTCCTTCCCTCTCTCCGGCAGCAGTGCCATGTTTTGTTGGTCTGCTTTAATAAAATACTTTGGGTAGCTAGCGATGAGTTATGTATCATTTTTTAAGGTGGAAAGTGAATACTTTGGGGGGGAATAATAATAATAAAAATCCGTTACAATGACATATATATGTGTGTGTATAGATGCAATGTAAAATAACATGGAGCTGCTTAAATAATTATAATAATGAAAATGCAAATAAATTAATTGCCATAATGAATATGCAAATGTTTCTATACCAGTTCACCAAAAGTTTATGAATGAGTTTGCTGGTCCCTGGTATAAAAAAGGTTGAGAACCACTGTGGTTGTTCGGACTGCTGTGTGAGATCCCATAGATATGGCTGTAGCAGCCCAATGCTTTGCTTTGTTTTTCCATCATCCTTACATTCAGCTCTCTCCAACTCACTCTGCCGCTCCCCTAGGAAGCAGTGTAGTCTGGAGGATGAGGAATCAGAGACCCTGGATTCTCAGCTGTGATAGATGTATTGTGTTATCATGGGCCATTTGCTGCCTGTTCTCTGTGCCTCCGTTCCCTCAATGGTAATCATACTCTCTACCTCCCTCACTTGAGCATTGTGGGGCTCAGTGAAGACTTCTGAGGTTGTTGGATGCAGAGCATGAGGCTACATGTGATGACTTAGGCCAGGGGTCGGCAACCTTCCAGAAGTGGTGTACCAAGATTTAACTTATTCACTTCTATTTATGGATCTTCATGCTGGGGGAACAGGGGGAAGGGGTAGGCTGGAGCAGACTGGGTATGGTGACCATATGTTCTGAACTAGCTACAGCTAGGGAGAACAGTTTAATTTAAGTTCTTAAACAGATTAAACATTTTAACTTTCTCATGTTAGTTTATCAAACTTCATCTTAAATAAAGTAAAATATTAACTTATGTACAACACAAAAGGTTTCAATATTTTCTTTATTTATGGCAGGTGTGGGGAACCTTTTTTGGGTCGGGGCCACTGATCCACAGAAAATTCAGTTGAGGACCACACAAGTGAGAAGCAAAAAAACTCCTCCAAAAACCTTGAGCCCTCAGTGACGTGGTCCCCGACTGAGACACCTCACACTCCTCTGATGCTCCAGCATCATGGGGTGAGAGGAAGGGACAGGGAAGACTGAAAGAGAGCTGATCCCAGTGGGCAGGAGGAAAAGGAGGAGGCGCTGACCGGTGGGGCTGCCAGTGGGTGGGATGTGCTGAGAGTGGTGGTGGGGAGATGAGCAGGGCTGGTGATATATTACTGTTGCTCTTTGGCAATGTGCGTTGGTAAACTCTGGCTCCTTCTCAGATTAAGGTGGGCCACCCCTGCTATACACCCTTACCGTAGACAAGCAAAGTGGTGGTTTACACTAGTGCACTTCATCCTGGCTCCAAGCAGGGGCAAGAGCTGAGCTGCAAATTCCAGCTGATAGTAGTTTACACCGGTGACTGGGTTAGGCCTGCCAATGTAAGTTGTTCGTGTTCCTAGAGTCTTTAGTTCAAAATTAATCTTTAATTCCTGGAGCCTCCAGGACAATCCTGGAGAATTGGGAACCCTAGTCTGGGCACCAGTCAGATGGGAGCTGGCTTAGCATTTGTTTGGCTGAGACTATGGCTCTGTATACCTTAAGCACATGCATTAATCTCTAACCTTAACACTACACATTCTTCAAGCATCAGAGTAGAGCAGTGGCACTGATGCAGTAAAAGCTGAGACTAGTTTCTTAGCATAGTGTTCTCCTGAGCACACTTGGTCAGTG
Organism: Pelochelys cantorii; assembly: GCA_032595735.1. Lineage (NCBI taxonomy): Eukaryota > Metazoa > Chordata > Testudines > Trionychidae > Pelochelys > Pelochelys cantorii. Next base: position 21,644,599 of record CM064344.1, read on the forward strand.
GTGCAGTGATCCATCACTGCCGACTCAGGGTGCATCTGTACTGCAGGGCTTAACTCGAAATAAGCTACGCAAACAGTGGTTGATGTCCCCAGTGAAGACAAAGCTAGAGACATCCAGAGGTAGGTCTGGTGTAAACTCCAATGGGCGGAACCTAGAATCATAGAGCTGAAAGAGACCTCAGGAGGTCATCAAGTCCAGCCCCCTGCTCTAGGCAGGACCAATCCCAATTAGATCAACCCAGTCAGGGCTTTGTCAATCTGAGACTTAAATACCTCTAGGGATGGAGACTCCACTACTTCCCTAGGTAACCCATTCCAGTGTTTCACCACTCTCCTAGTGAAATAGTTTTTCCTAATATCCAACCTGGACCTCTCCCACCACAACTTAAGACCATTGCTCCTTGTTCTGTCATCCGTCACTACTGAGAACAGCCTTTCTCCATTCTCTTTGGAACCTCCCTTCAGGAAGTTGAAGGCTGCTATCAAATCCCCCCTCACTCTTCGCTTCTGCAGACTAAACAGACCCAACTCCCTCAGCCTCTCCTCATAGGTCGTACGCTCCAGTCCCCTAATCATTTTGGTTGCCCTCCGCTGGACCCTCTCCAATGCGTCCACATCCTTTTTGTAGTGGGGGGCCCAGAACTGGACACAATACTCCAGATGTGGCCTCACCAGAGCCAAATAAAGGGGAATAATGACATCTCTGGATCTGCTGGCAATGCTCCTCTTAATGCAACCTAATATGCCATTAGCCTTCTTGGCTACAAGGGCACACTGTTGACTCATATCCAGCTTCTCATCCACTGTAACCCCCAGGTCCTTTTCTGCAGAACTACTACTTAGCTGGTTGGTCCCCGGACTGTAACAATGCTTGGGATTCTTCCGTCCCAAGTGCAGGACTCTGCACTTGTCCTTGTTGAACCTCATCAGATTTCTTGTGGCCCAATCCTCCAATTTGTCGAAGTCACTCTGGACTCTATCCCTGCCCTCCAGTGTATCTACCTCTCCCTCTAGCTTAGTGTCATCTGCAAACTTGCTGAGGGTGCAATCCATCCCCTCATCCAGGTCATTAATAAGGATATTGAACAAAACCGGTCCCAGAACCGAACCTTGGGGCACTCCGCTAGAAACCGACCGCCATCCTGACATTAAGCCGTTGATCACTACCCGCTGGGTCCAGCCTTCTAGCCAGTTTTCTATCCATCTTACCGTCCATTTATCCAGTCCACATTCCCTTAACTTGCTGGCAAGAATATTGCAGGAGACCGTATCAAAAGTCTTGCTAAAGTCAAAGTATATCACATCCACTGACTTTCCCATATCCACAGAGCCAGTTACCTCATCATGCATCAATCTAAGGAGCACTTTCCTTCACAGCCCTGTGTCAGACCCTCCTGAGCTTCATCTCCTGTATCTCCAACAGCGTTTCTGTGCTCCGAGGCTCTGCCCCCGGCATGCAGATCTCCAGGGCTATGTCCACACTGCCCGCCCGCTCTTGCACAAGAAAATTTACAGTATGGCGTCGGAAGACAGGGCTTCTTGTGCAAGAGCTACGCTCCTTTCTAACAAGTGTAAGCCCTCTTGTGCAAGAGGGCAGTGTGGACACGTGGCAGGGGCTTCTTGCACAAGAAAGCCTTATGGCTAAAATGGCCATCAGAGCTTTCTTGCGCAAGAGAGCGTCCACACTGCCATGGATGCTCATGCGCAAAAGCACATGGCAGTGTGGACGTGTTCTTGCACAAGAACCCTTGCGCAAGATGTTCTTGCGCAAGAACCCGCCAGTGTAGACATAGCCCAGGAGTGAATTACTCTAGAACTAGACATCGCCTCCTGTGGCTCTTGGGAAGCAGCTCCCTGCCTTTCCCTTCTGCCATGCCAGCATCTCCCTATGATTCTTTCCCCGTCCTCTGCCTGTACTGGGCAGAGGAGCCAGCCTCATTCCAAGGGTTGCTCTTGTGAGTCTGCTTATGTACAAGGCCCAGGCTTGGTCTGGGCTCACCCCCAGGAGCTCACCACTTCTCCTCCAAGCACCTGCCTTGCAGCATGTCCTACAGACAGCGGGAGAGGACAGCTGGGCTTAGTGCATGGAGCAGAGAGACTGCGGTCCTGGTGTAAATTAGGAGGAACTCTGTGGATTGAGTTACATCAGTGTAAAACCAGTGTAAATGAGAGGCAAATGGGGCCTTTTATAGTTTTTGAATTAACTTCATGCTAGGGAAAGATTCTGGCCAGACCTCTTGGGAGGCCCTGGGAAGTGAAGCTCACCAGGGGTCTGGCCCTGGAGAATACAGGAAAGTCCCCTTTGTTGTTTCAGACTCAGATTGCATTTGCAGTTAGAATCTTTGCAAACAAAGCCCCCAGAATAGCTAGTGTAGGAGTGGCTGCAGGATGCAGGTGCGCTGCAGGCCAGCTTGTTCCTCCCATTGCACCAGAGCCATTTCAGTTCCAGTTAGCATCTCCAATGACTTTACTGGCATTGTTCTAAAGTCAGTAGCTCCATGCCTGGTAAGCCCATTCCTTCCTTCCTTCCTTCTCCTTCTTCCTGACGAAGGAGGAGAGCATAGCAGCTGGCGTGAGCTGTCAAAAATAGCACAAGAAGCTCAAGGGCAAAGCAAGGTGAACAGCTGCAAAAGAATCTCTGCAAGGAATTTTTAAGTACATGAGAAGCAGGAAGCCTGCCAAACAGTCTGTGGGGCCACTGGCCAATCGAGGTGCTAAAGGAGCACTCACAGGAAAAGAAAGCTGTTGCAAAGAAGCTAAATGAATTCTTTGCATCAGTCTTACAGCAGAAGTTATAAGGAGATCCCTGTACTTGAGCTGTTCTTTTTAGGTGACAAATCTGAGGAAATGTCTGAGACTGAGACAGCCATCAAGGAGGCTTTGGAACAAACTGATAAATTAAACAGTAATAAATCACCAGGACCAGATGGGATCCACCCAAGAGTTCTGAAGGAATCATAGAATCATAGAATAGTAGGACTGGAAGGGACCTCGAGAGGTCATCAAGTCCAGTCCCCTGCCCTCATGGCAGGACCAAATACTGTCTAGACCATCCCTGATAGACATTTATCTAACCTACTCTTAAATATCTCCAGCGATGGAGATTCCACAACCTCCCTGGGCAATTTATTCCAGTGTTTGACTATCCTGACAGGAACTTTTTCCTAATGTCCAACCTAAACCTCCCTTGTTGCAGTTTAAGCCCATTGCTTCTTGTTCTATGCTCAGAGGCCAAGATGAACAAGTTTTCTCCCTCTTCCTTATGACACCCTTTTAGATACCTGAAAACTGCTATCATGTCCCCCTTCAATCTTCTCTTTTCTAAACTAAACAAACCCAATTTTTTCAGCCTTCCTTCATAGGTCATGTTCTCTAGACCTTTAATCATTCTTGTTGCTCTTCTCTGGACCCTCTCCAATTTCTCCATATCTTTCTTGAAATGCTGTGCACAGAACTGGACACAATACTCCAACTGAGGCCTAACTAGCGCAGAGTAGAGCGGAAGAATGACTTCTCGTGTCTTGCTCACAACACACCTGTTAATGCATCCCAGAATCATGTTTGCTTTTTTTGCAACAGCATCACACTGCTGACTCATATTCAGCTTGTGGTCCACTATAACCCCTAGATCCCTTTCTGCTGTACTCCTTTCTAGACAGTCGCTTCCCATTCTGTATGTGTGAAACTGATTGTTCCTTCCTAGGTGGAGCACTTTGCATTTGTCTTTATTAAACTTCATCCTGTTTACCTCAGACCATTTCTCCAATTTGTCTAAATCATTTTGAATTATGACCCTATCCTCCAGATTAGTCGCAACCCCTCCCAGCTTGGTATAATCTGCAAACTTAATAAGTGTACTTTCTATGCCAATATCTAAATCGTTGATGAAGATATAGAACAGAGCCGGTCCCAAAACAGACCCCTGCGGAACCCCACTTGTTATATCTTTCCAGCAGGATTGTGAACCATTAATAACTACTCTCTGAGTATGGTTATCCAGCCAGTTATGCACCCACCTTATAGTAGCCCCATCTAAGTTGTATTTGCCTAGTTTATTGATAAGAATATCATGAGAGACCGTATCAAACACCTCGCATGATATTCAGGCATGAAACTGCAGAACAGCTAATTGGCGTTTAACTCACTGCGTAATTCAGCCTCTGTACCAGATGTCTGGTGACTTGCTAATGTAATGCTGATTTTTGAAAAAGACTCTGGAGCAGATCCTGGCCGGTAAATACCAGGCAAATTGGTTGAAACTTTTGTAAAGAACACAATTATCAGATAGATGAACATGGTAAGTTAGAAACAAAGAGTAGTTTTGTGGCACCTTAGGGTACGTCTAGACTGCAAGCTTCTTTCGAAAGAAGCTTTTTCGGAAGAGATCTTCTGAAAAAACTTCTTCCGAAATGAGAGCTCCCACACTTCAAAAGCACATCAAAAAAGCAATCTGCTTTTTCGAAAGAGAGCGTCCACACTCATTAGACATTCTCTCACATGTAAGCTGTGATTACTATGGGTGGAATGGCCATCAGGGCACCTGTGCTTTTTCCTGGAGGCTTCTTCTTTCGGAAAAACTCACTCTTCTGAGTCCACACACTCCTTTTTCTGAAAGAGCTCTTTTGGAAAAGGCATTCTTCCTCGTAGAATGAGGTTTACCAATGTTGGAAAACCCCTGCATTCTTTCGATTTTCTTTCGAAAGAATGCGATTGTAGTGTGGACGTAGGTGAAGTTTTTCCGGAAAAATGTCCGTTTTTCCAAAAAAATCCTGTAGTCTAGATGCACCCTTATAGACTAACAAAAAATATATATAGCAGGGCTACTCAACTTTGAAAGCTCCAAGGGCCTCAATGATACTCACAGCACATGCTGAGGGCCACAACTTAAGTGTGGTTGCATATACATGCAAATATATATGCAAATATATGCAAATAGCTTTTTTCACACTGACGGGCATGAATACAAAGATTAAGGCAAGACTACACAACACACAGGCCCCATTTAAATCAGTTCTGCTGACAAGTACTAAAATGAAGTATTTACCTGATTTCCACCCATATGACAGCACTTTTAATGCACAATGACAGTCTAGGAATTTAACTACTAAAACACATATCAACAGAAGACCATTATATTGACTACTATTTTGTTTTGGCTCCCACCTGTGGGCCATGTGTTGAGCCCCACATAAACCCAAACTGCACCGTGGGCTGCAAACAAACGGGCCGCAGGTTGCATGTTGGGTAGCCCTGATGTATAGTATCATGCACTTTCATGGGCACAACCCACTTCTTCAAAGTGCATCTAAAGAGTGGGTTTTGCTTTCAAAAGCTCATGTTACTATGTGTGCGTGTGTGTGCATGCGCGCGTTAGTCTCTAAAGTTCTACAAGACTACTCATTGTTTTTAAAGTTACAGACTAACATGGCTACCCCTCCAAGACATGATAAGTTAGGAAATCAGGCCTCACTGATCTATTAACATTCTTTTTGGGAAGGGTCAACAAATGTCGACAGGAGAGATCTAATGGACACAAAAAACCTTTGACAAGATCCCTCATTTTGTAAGCAAAGTATGCCGTCCTAAGAAAAGAGGGTTGAACAATAAGAAATAAAGGGTAAAAATAAATGGCCAGTTTTCACACTAGGGAGAAGTAAAAAGGAGAAGTTCCAATTATCTGTACTGGGACCAATGCTGTTCAACATAGTTATAAACGATCTCAGAAAAGAGGTGACAAAGTTTGCAGACAATAAAAAATTACTCAAGCTAGTTAAGTCTAAAGCTGACTGCAAAGGGTTACAAAAGACCTCACAAAATGGGATGATTTGTCAGGAAGAAGACAGATGAAAGTCAATGTTTATAAAAGCAGAGCAATGCACATTGGAAAATGTAATTCCAACTATATTTATACAAAATGATGCGGTCTAAATCATCTGTTGCAGTCATTGCGGATAGTTCCTTGAAAACATCTGCTCAATGTGCAGCGACAGTCAAAGAAGCTAACAGAATGTTAGGAACCATTAGGACAAGGATAGATAATGAGACAGAAAATATCAGAATGTCACTATATAAAGCCATGGTAGGCCATATTTTAATTACTGCATGCAGTCGTGGTCACCCTGTCTCAAAAATAGATGGATTAGAATCCAAAAAGGTACAGAGAAGGGCTTCCATCTGAGGAGAAGAAAAAGGATTGTTCAGCTTAAAAAAGAGATGAGGAAGGGGGGCTATATTAGAGGTCTAGAAAATTATGACTGGTGTGGAGGCAACGAATAGAAAAGTTTCAGAGGGGTAGCCATGTTAGTCTGTAACTTTAAAAACAAGTAGTCCTGTGGCACCTTAGAAGCAAAAATATATATGTATAGTATCATGAGCTTTCGTGGGCAAAACCCACTTCTTCAGATGAGATGATCTCAGGATCATGATACTATACATATATATATTTGTTAGTCTCCAAGGTGCCACAGGACTATTTGTTTTTTTAGTGAATAGAAAAGTGTTATTTACCCTTTCACATAACACAAAAAGTAGGGGTCATCCAATGCAATTAATAGGCTTAACACAAACATAAGAAAGTACTTCATCACACAATGCACAGTCACCTTATGGAACCATTTCCAGAGGAAGTTGTGTGGGTCAAAAGTATAACGGGGTGCAATAAAGAATTAGACAAATTTGGGAAAGATAGCTCCATCAGTGGCTATTAGCCAAGATGGTAAGGGATGCAACTCTATGCTCCCTGTTCCTAAATCTCTCCCTGCCAGATGCTGGGACTGGACAAAAGGGGATGAATCATTCGCTAATTGCTCTGGCCACTGTGGGAAGACATTGGTCTGCTCCATTACAGTTGTTCTTATTAATAAACCCCTCATTGGTCAGCCTCTCAGCAGTGACTTCAAGTTGGAACCAGCTCCCATAGAAGCCTCTGGCTTATTTGCTATTGAGATTGATGGTTTCAGGATTGGGTTCTGTCTGCAGAGTGACACAGCGGGTCAGAGTGCGAACACTGGGGGTGTGGACAGGACTCCTGCTCTAGCTGTCTGGGTGGGATTTTGAAAAGTCCTTTCACTGCTCCTCTGTAGACCTCTGGAAGGCTCCCACTGACTTGGGTGGGAGCAGAGTTAGACCAGTACCAAGCAGGTTTGAAATCCCACCTCTGGAAGTTTTCCTACATTCCTTCATTATTCAGGGTCTGTCTAGACTACAGGGTTTTTTCAGAAAAACATCCGTTTTTCCGAAAAAACTTCACCTGTGTCCACACTGCAATCACATTCTTTCGAAACAAAATCGAAAGGCTGCAGGAGTTTTTCTGACATTGGTAATCTTCATTCTATGAGGAAGAACGTCTTTTCCAAAAGAGCTCTTTTGGAAAAAGGAGTGCATGGACGCAGAAGAGGGAGTTTTTTCGAAAGAAGAGGCCTCCAGGAAAAAGCACAGGTGCCCTGGTGGCCATTCTGCCCATAGTAATCACAGTTTACATGCGAGAGAGCGTCCAATGAGTGTGGATGCTCTCTTTCGAAAAAGCAGATCGCTTTTTCGATGCACTTTTGCAGTGTGGATGCTCTTTCGAAAGAAGATTTTTTTGGAGGATCTTTTCTGAAAAAGCTTCTTTCGAAAGAAGCCTGCAGTCTAGAAGTACCCTCAGACTTTGTAACTCAGGTGTTAGCCAAGTCAGTTCCACTGAACCAGAAAATCGATCATTTGTCCAGCTCTAGTCACCACTGATGCAGGTGCGTCATCAGCTGGCCCTTTGAAAGAACTCTCCATAGAACATCTCAGTGTTCCCCCCACAAACTGCCCTGGACTCTCAGGGTGTGTGACAGTAAATATATGATGATGCCAGGAGTGAAGCAAAGAAAAAAAAAGGCAAAAACAAACAACCCTTGAACCCTCTTCCACTAGCATTTACCTAGTAGTGGCTGGGCAGCACTAAGGCAGCATCCATTACAGAACAATCCAAGGTCCCTTTGTGTGGAGGGGTGGAAATGAAATAATGTGGCATTCAGAATTAACTAACAGAATTAGCTCCCGACTAATTATCTTAAAACAATAATAATCCTGCAAAGCCCAGCAGCTTTTCAAAAACGCATACAAAGATCACAAAATCTTCAGGCTATTGTGCGCACTCCGTGCTGTGCTAAATCATCCTCCTAAAGGATATTTGTGTGATTGAAGTTAACAGCTTTTTTTTCTTTTAGTAATGAAGAACTCGCTTTTATGGGCAATGACAAAAAACAGTGAGGCTGATTTGTTGCCCAAGCAGGCAGGGTTTACAAGAAATTTGTTTTCATCAGCAGGGGATTCAGACAGAGCAGGGGGGCATCATAATCCATCACTTTTTACCATTCTGCAGATCCTGGTAGCTTAGACATCCATTAGCGCTGACAAAATCTCCTGTTCTAATCTGACACTTGTGCCTCCCTGGAGACTCCTACGAATGAAGCTGTGAAGAACAGCTGCCCCTCAGCCAGGATGCGGCTCCCTATCTCTGCTGGGCTTGGGAGCACAGAGCTCCTCCATTCTGGCTGCAGAAGTGCATGCCCTGGTTTTCTGCAGTAGAATACAGCTTGTAACTGGGACTGCTGCCTCAGAATGGATTTTACTGTGGGGTGGCCAGGTCAAAAAGGAACTTCCTCTTGACCTTCTCACCCTGTCTTCATCCTGAGGCTGATTTGTTGCCAAAGCTTTTCATCTTTCAGTCTCCCCTTCCCAGTAAGGGAAGCCAGCACAGGTTCTCTCCTCTAGACTGAACACTCCAGGCACATATTCCATGGCAAGTGTAAATGTCACTGCGTGGCATCTCCAGCAGAGGGCGCTCTTCATGGGAATGTGCACATGCAGGGCATTGCACACGCGGGTGCACATGCAGGGTACTGCACACACAGGTGCCAGCAGGTTTCCATATATGGGCTCCTGCAGAGTGCTGCTTGCCCAGACATTGTGCATCAAGCCCGGAGGATATTTCAGACAATTCCTTACCCACGTTAGATGGGCCAAGGGGACTGAAATAATTGATGTCCTAGGCAATGAGTTATTCATGTAAAATCCAGAGGGCTCTAGAGAGGCAGTTTCATACTGTTAGTTAGGAGCCAAGGTGCTGGCTGAGCCTTCTAAGGAAGCAGCGTATTAATTAGCATTATAATGAATGATTTTTACTTGTCAGTTAATTAAACTGATGGTTCTTTGTCCAGTGCCCACACTGCGCTAAGTGCATAACAGACAGGTACGAAAGCGGGATCATGACAAGGCCTCCACCCAGAACTGCTTCAAGCTAAGGGCTGGATTGGGCAGTGTGTCTTGTGTACATGTATGACCTGTCTTTCACCTGCCTGCCCGTCACCATTCCCAGGGCTGCAGATTGCCCCAGCCGAGCACAGGAGAAGCAGGAAGGAACCCAGGGAAGGGATTGGTGGAAGGGCAGGATACGGCCCAAGCAGCAGTAAAGCAGATGGTTTTCTCAGCAGCATTTTGAAAGCAGATGGGGGGTTTTGGGAGTGTCTGGGAAAACTGTGAGGAGAGGGCTGCAGTTGTTGGGGTGGAGCTTGGCTAGGGGCATTGGTGTGGGGAATGGGAGGGATGGACAGATGCTGGAGATGTTACAGAGAAAAAACTTCCCAGCTTTGGCAACAGCACGGGTGAGAGAGGAGAGCTGAGTTAGGAACTGCCCTGGGGCCCTGGGTCAGATAACGCTTATTTAGCAGACAGAGAGCGGCATACCCCGCTGTCCAGGAAAGAGTTCAAGGAGTTCCAGCAGAGTTCAAAGAGACTGAAGCTGAGTACCCACTGCCCCTCATCTGACCAGGACCAGCCCCAAGCTCCATACCTGTTTGGCCAGAGACAGAGGCCACTGGAATGCTCCCCACACTACAAAAACCTGGAAGGCAAAGAGAGGGCTAATGTGTGCGGCAGACCTCTTCGCTCTTGCAGAGCACAGCATCACCTGCAGCTCAGTGGGGGCCCACAATGTGCTGGCTCAGCTAAGGAAACTACTGTGAGTGTCTCTGGAGGTGAGCTCTACCTATCCGGAGAATAGCCCAGCCTATGTAGAGCGCTTAGCCCTCCTTGTCATCGTCTCCACCAGGAGGGGCATCCCCTCCCCTTTGGCAGTCACTTTCTCTGCCAGGACTCAATTTTCTGTTGGCGACAAGTCTTCTCGAGCTGACACTGGACTCCCTTTTGCAAGCAGCTTCTCCGAGCAGTGGCTCTGAGAAGAATGATTTTTCCTGCACCTCTCTTAATTTGCTGCAGTGCTGGCATTGACTTTAGTAAATATTTTTATATTAGCTCGCAGGACCTTCTCATAAACAAATTAGGGAAATAAAACCTAGCTGGAGCTACTAAAAGGTGGGGGCATAACCAGTTGGATAACCATTCCCAGAGAGTAGTTATGAATGGTTCAGTCATGCTGGAAGGCAATAGTGAGTGGAGTTCTATAGGGATCAGTTCTGAGTCCAGTTCTGTTCAATATTTTCATCAATGGTCAGGATAATGGCATGGAGAGGAAGCTTATAAAGCTTCAGAGGGGTAGCTGAGTTATTCTGCAACTGGAAAATCTTAAAAAACAACAAATAGTCTTGCAGCACCTTAGAGACTAACAAAACATGAGTTTTCATGGGCACAACACACTTATAAAGTTTACAGCTGATACCAAGCTGAGAGGGCTGCAAGTGCTTTGGATTAAAATTCAAAATGAACTGGAGAAATGGTCTAAGGTAAATAGGATGAAATTCAATAAGGACAGATACAAAGTATGCCACTTAAGAAGAAACAATCAGTTTCACACATACAAAATGGGAAATGACTATCTAGGAAGGTGTACTGCAGAAAGAGTTGTGGGGGTCATAGTGGGCCACAAGCTAAATATGAGTCAAAGTGTAGCACTATTGTAAAAACTAAACATCATTCTGGAATGTATTTGCAGGAGTTTCACAAGCAAGACAGGAGAAATAATTTTTCTACTCTACTCTAGGCTGATTAGGCCTTAAATGGAGTATTGTGTCCTCACTTCAGGAAAAATGTGGAGAAATTGGAGAAGGTCCAGAGAAGAGCAACAAAAATGATTAAAGGTCTTTGTCAGGAGGTGAGCCCCAGTCCTAGAGCAGACTCGCCCTGGCTCTAGTCGCAAAGTTCAGTGCCCCTTGCTCAGGGGAAATACAGCCCTCTGGCCTAGTCCCAAAGTTCAATGCCCTCTCCAAGGGCGGAGGCAGCCTTCTGGGCTAGTTCCTGGGTAAGCCCCTCTCAAAGTCTTGGAGGCTCATTTGTGGTGGGGTGGAGGATAGGGGGACCCGGGCCCTCCCACTCCACCGGGTCCCAGCCCAGGGCCCTGGTGGCAGCGAAAGTTTTCACTGCCTGGTCAGCGGGGATGCCTGCTGGAACATGCCGACCTCCTGGAGGTTAATCCTCTGCCCTGGGCTCCTTCCTACCTCTTCCCCGCTGTGCAGGATCCTCTGTGGGCTGCTCACCAGGTCAGACCCAATCTGGCGCCCTCCACGCCCCGCGCTGTCACTGAGGCTGCGGCTGGGGCTACTCCTGGGATGTCTGGGGCTATGAGTGCAGCTCCTGGGCGGCTGTGGTGGCAGGCGCTGCTCCTGGGGTGGCAGTGGTGGCAGGCATGGCTCCTGGGGTGGCAGTGGTGGCAGGCATGGCTCCTGGGGTGGCAGTGGTGGCAGACACGGCTCCTGGGGTGGCAGCAACAGCAGGCACGGCTCCTGGGGTGGCTGGGGCAGCTCAGGAGCTCCTCCCTGGGCTCCTGCCCCTCCGGCTATTCACCTCAACTGCCTGCCTGCCTAGGCTTTTATCTCCAACCTAACTCTCAAGCATGCCCAGCAGGGCCGTGGAGGTGGGGCCCGTTCGGCCAGCTGGGCCAGGGGAACTCCTTGGGCTTCAGTGCGGGGCAGCATTGCCCCGTCACACACCCTTCCCCTTAAGTGGGTACCTGACCCCTCACCGGACTCAGCCTCTTCCTCCCCTACCCGGGAAAAAAAATCTGCATTAATGTGAGCCTTCCCTGGTCGATGGGCTACGCTAAAATCATATGGCTGTAGGGACAGGTACCACCTCATTATCCGGGGGTTAGTCTCTTTCATGCTGTTCAACCATTTTAGTGGGGCATGGTCTGTTATCAACTGAAAGGGGTTCCCCAGTAAATAATACCTTAAAGCGTCCACCGCCCATTTCACTGCCAGCGCTTCTTTTTCTATGGTCGAATATCTCTGCTCTCGTGGGAACAGCTTGAGGCTCATATATACTACTGGATGTTCTTTCCCCTCAGTCTGCTGGGTCAACACCGTCTGTAAGCCCTTCTCCAAGGCATCAGTTTGCAACATAAAAGGCTTAGAAAAATTGGGGTGGAACAAGACGGAGGTTTTAGTAAGCTGGTCTTTCAGTGCCTGAAAAGCCTTCTCGCACTCGGTTGACCATCGCACCCTGTTCAGCTGAGCATTTTTAGTGAGGTCAGATAAGGGAGCTGCTATAGCTGCGAAATCAGGTATAAACCGGCAGTAATATCCCGCTAATCCCAGGAACTGGTGCACCTGTTATTTCATGGTGGGTGTCTTACATTTCCTCAGAGCCTCCACCTTGTCAACCAGCGGCCGTAGGGTTCCCTGCCCTACTGTGTACCTCAAGTATGTCACCTCGCGGCGGCCCAAATGACATTTCCCCGGGTTGGCCATAAGGCCTGCCTCCCTCGGGGTCTCCAGCATGGCTTCTAGGTGTTGTAGATGTGCATTCCAGGTCTGACTATAGATCACAATGTCGTCTATATAGGCGGCTGCGTAGAGGTGGTGAGGACGTAACAACCGGTCCATCAATCGCAGAAACGTGGCAGCGGTCCCAAGCAAGCCGAATGGAATAGTCACAAACTGGAACAATCCAAAGGGGGTGGGGAAGGCAGTTTTCTCCTTAGAGGTGGGCGGAAGGGGGATCTGCCAATACTCCTTTGTCAAGTCTAAGGTGGAAATATACTTCGCCTGGCTGAGCTGGTCCAGTAACTCATCGACCTGAGGCATCGGATAGGCATCAAAGCATGAAATGGCATTAACTCTGCAGAAATGGATACAAAATCGAATCGCTCCATCAGATTTTGGGACAAGTACGATAGGGCTTCTCCACTCGCTGTGGGACTCCTCCACCACTCCCATCTCTATCATCATGTGTAGTTCTTTCTAGACCGCTCCCCACATCTTTTTGGGTAAGGGCCGGTGTTGGTCTCGTACTTTGTGGCCCGGTAGGGTGGCAATATGGTGACAGACAGCGCTGGTCCACCCGCGTTGGGTAGAGAGAACCTGTGAGAATTTCTGGACCACTTGCTGTAATTCTACCCATTGTTCCTGACTTAAATTGTCACCCATGGTAACCTGGGCAGGCCCATGGGAGTCTTCTACTAAGGGCCCCAATTCCGAGTCTGGGGGGTATGAAGTGATCAGCAAGCCCTCAGCCGTCTTCCATTTCTTGAGGAGGTTTATATGGTAAAGTCCGCACTTCCTTTCTCTTTCTCTTTCCTGGTAGCCTCACCTCGTAATCTACTGGTCCCACGCGACGTACCACTTCAAATAAGCCCTCAAGGGAACTCCTTGGGCTTCATTGTGGGGTAGCACTGCCCCGTCACAGTCTTGAAAACATGACCTATGAGGGAAAATTGAAAGAACTGTTTTTTTTTCAGTCTGGAAAAGGGAAGACCGACAGTGGATATAACCATTTTCAGGTTCCTGAAAGGTTGTTACAAGGCGAGAGCAAAATTATTCTCCTTAACTTCTGAGGATACAACAAGAAGCAATGGGCTTAAATTGCAGCAAGAGAGGTTTAGGTTGAATATTAGGAAAAACTTTCTAATTGTCAGGGTGGTTAAACACTGGAATAAATTGCCTAGGGAGGTTGTGGAATCTCCATCACTGGAAAATTTTTAAGAGCAGGTTAGACAAACACTAGTCAGGGATTGTCTAAATGGTATTTTGTCCTGCCATGAGTGCAGGGGACTGGACTTGATGATCTCTCAAGGTCCCTTCTACTCCTATGATTCTACAGTTCTGTAGCTGGGAGCTCAAGAAATCTTCCTGTAATTCACACACAAAGGCCAAAGACAGACCATTGGATTGAGTGTAACCAGCGAGCCATTTCTGTGTTTTCTAGCAACTTTCTTGCTGTCACATCTGTTTTGGGCTGTGTGGAGGAGCTGAGGAATGCTTAGGGAAGCTATCACTGACACAGGCAATGGGAAACTGAACAGAATATGTAGGGCTAATAATACATGATACAGTACATAATAACGAATAATTAATTCATACTTTGGGGCTTCATTGGGCCTTTAGGCACAGATGTGAACAAGGGGGGTGGGCAGACTGTACCCTCCCTGGAGTAGCCCGTGGCCATGTTGAGATGCAGAGCCACACTCTGAGCACAATTCCCTCATTCGCGCCAAAGATTAGTATTTTGCTCCTGGACCATGTCAGCAATGAATTATAATGCTCCCTGCACCAGCCGAGCTGTTCTGATTGGCTCTTGGTGGGATGGGGTGGGGGGCGCAGAACGACGTTTCCGCCTGTTCCATGCACACCTGGACAATGGAAGCACAGTGCTGTTTGCTCCTGCCTGCCCACTGAACAGGGATTGATGGGGATTTTCACTCTCCCTTGTCCTCCTGCATGGGAGTTCAAGTCAAGTCACAATCCAGCCCTTAGTACCTTCTATTTCTTTAGCATCTCAAAGTACATCCAACACTGTGCAATCAACATATGAAATACAAATTAGACTCAGTACCAGGGCTGCCAATGGGGGTGGGAGGGCAAGGGGCAACTCCCAGGGGCCCAGCAATTTAAAAGGGCTCAGGAGACTTTTCACCGCTGCTGCAGGAGCAGCAGCATCCGGAGCCCCAGGCCCTGGAAATCATCGCTGTAGCCTCAGAGGGTAAGGGCTAGGCACTGCTGAAGGGCTGGCTAGGGAAAGCAAGTTCCTCACCCTGCCCCTGCTGCCCAAAGCTTTGCTCCTTCTGGGGCCCAGAGCTGCCTCCTCCACCTCACCCAGGGGCCTGGAAATTGTGGTGGCAGCCCTGCTCAGTACAGTCTTCAGCCAGCCATTGAAATGAACTGGGACACAGAACAGCCAGAGTAGGAGCCAGACTGCGATGCAGTTTGGAAAGTGCTTTGGGATACAAGGCACTACAGAAAAGCAAAATATTGGGGTTATTCCCTTGGGCTACATTTAGACTGCAGGCTTCTTTTGGAAGAAGCTTTTCCAGAAGAGATCTTCTGGAAAAACTTCTTGTACAGGAGAGCATCCACACACAAAAGCGCATCAGAAAAGTGATGTGCTTTTGCAAAAGAGAGTGTCCGCACTGATTGGATGCTCTCTCACATATAAAGCCACCTGGAACCACCTCAGGCAGGGCTTTAGGTCACCAGTTGCTTCTGAGTGCTGGTGCTGGAGCCTTGCAGACACACGCGCTTAAAGGGACCTCCTGGACAGGCATTCTCTGCTGCTACTGTGTGCTTGCCTACCTCTTCTGGGGACAGACAAGCTCTCGCAGTGCCTGCTGTGGTTGTCCAGCTTTTTTGGATGTCTCAGCTTTTTCCTTTGAGCCATGCAGCCAGAGCTGCCCCTGGGCATGCGATGGCCCCACACGGCTATGCTGCAGTTTCTGCAGCACTTTGTGCCAGCTGCCTTCTTGGTCCTGACTGAACTTGACCCCAAGCTCTTTCTGGGGACCCTCTCCCTGGGTGTGGGAGCTCCACTCTGGCAACCGCAACCCACAATGAAGAGGCGTTTCTGGAGGCTGGACACCCTAGTGGGACCGGCTGGTGATGGAGCAGTGGGATGGCCAGCAGTGGCTCCAAAACTTTCGCATGAAGAAGGCCACTATTTTGGAGTTGTGTGCCTGGCTCGCCCCTGCCCTCCAATGACAGGATACCCACCTGCAGCCTGCCATCCCCCTGGAGAAGCAGGTCGCAATTGCCCTCTGGAAGCTTGCCACCCCCAACAGCTACTGGTCGGTGGGCAGCCAGTTTGGCATGGGGAAGTCCACCATTGGGGCCCTCTTCATGGAGGTAAGGCACTCTGGGGCTGCAGTCCCTGCAGGAGGGGGGGAAGAATTCTGGAAAGGGGGACCCTAGGGAATGGGGGGTTGGAGTCTGTGGGGGGGTAAAATGGGGGTGGGGGGAAGCTCTGTTCCCAGGGAGTTGTGCCTTCCACCCTCAAACAGCCCTTCTGCTAGGGTGGCAGCCTCATAGGGGTGACTCCTGGGGTGTTTGGGGGGAAGGGAGCAGCCACCTCCCAAGGGTTCAGGTACTCCCTTTCTCATTCTCTGTTTAGTGTGTTTGTTTGTCTCCTTCTGCAGGTGGTGAGGGCCATCAACTCCATCTTGCTGTGGAGGGTCATCCGCCTGGGAGACCTGGACCAGATCGTGGCTGGATTTGCCGCTGTGGGGTTCCCGAACTGCTCTGGAGCCACAGATGGGACCCATCCGAGCACCAGAACATCAAGCAGCCCAGTGTATTAATAGGAAGGGCTACTTTTCTATGGTGCTGCAGGTCCTGGTCGACCACCGTGAACAGTTCAGAGACATTTTTGTTGGGTGGTTGGGCAGGGCACACGCTGCCTGCATCTTCAGAAACTCCAGCCTCTACGGGAAGCTGGAGGCTGGCACATTCTTCCCCTGCCATGACTTTGTGGTTGGGGATGTGCAGATGCCACTGTGCATCATGGGGGACGCGGCCTTCCCCCTCATGTCGTGGCTTATGAAATCCTATACCGGACACCTAGACCCCAGCAGGGACCAATTTAATGCTCACCTGAATCGGGTCCGGATCCAGGTCGAGTGAGCCTTTGGCTGCATCAAGGCACAGTTCAGGTGCCTGCTGACCCGCCTGGACGCGGGGGAGCACAACATCCCCGAGGTGGTCGTGGCATGTTGCGTCCTACACAACATTGTGGAGAGGAAGTGGGAGGCCATCCTCCCGGGATGAGGGGCAGACGTTGGCTGCGAGGGGCGAGCCTTTCAGCAGCCGAGGACAGCTGCCATCCAACAGGCTCATCAGGCCGGGGTGCGCATCTGGGAGGCCCTGAGGGAGAGATTTTCTGAAGAACCCCAGTAACTCTCCCCAGAGCCTCCCCGCTAGGAGTCTCTGGCTTGCAGCCCTATCCCTTCCCCACCACAACCCCTCCCTTCACCTCTTCCCTGACCTCAGAATAAAGACACCTGTTTGGTTGTGAACAAAATGAAGTCTGTATTTATCTTGCAATCAAAAATGGTGGGCAGGGGGAGGGGGACTCATGACCCGGAGGGGGAGGGGGTAGCTAAATGTGCCACTTCAGATGCGGGGACCTCATTGGAGTGGGGTTTGGGTGGGTCCAGGGACCACAGGGGGTGGACAGGAGTGGGGGCTGGAGCAGGGCATCACTTGGGGGGCAAGCAGAGAGGGAATAGGCATAGCAGGGGGGACAGGAGGGTGGTAGCCAGGAGCAGCAACAGCAGGTGCTTGTGCCATCATGCATAATTTGATGGTACACATGTTATCACACCACTGCATGAGCTGGTTTCAGATGCAGTTCCGCCATTCGGAATCCTCGCAGACCTTCTGCGCCAGGGTCTGCTGCATGTCGCGAAGGATGCTGACATGCTGGCTCATGAGGTCTTCCTGGATCCTGGTGCACCTTTGAGTCCCCCGGGCTCTGGCAGCTGGCTCTGGTGGTATGGCTCGCCTCTCAGTTCTGGCTTGTCTGGCTGTGGAGAACACAAAGAAGGAGAGGCAGTCAGTCATCCATGCACACACTGTTTTTGAGGCCATGCCCTGCTCTGTGAGCAGTCACCAACAGTACTTGGGGCAGAGGAGGAGGCTATCCTGGGAACAAGGCCATGTGTGGCCTGCACAGTGGACCATGCCTCACAGGGACCCTGAGGTGCCCAGCAGACTGTGCTGCCTGCTTCCCAAACTCTCCCCCCCCCCCGCCCACAGACAAGTAGGCAAGGGAAGTGTCCAGCCACAGTGGGATCCCCTCATGGGCAGCAGAGGAGCCGGGAGCAGCTTCCTTGGTGTCCACACTCACACCTGTGGCTTGCAGCGCTACCCGCGGGAGCAGGTGGTGCCTCGCACGTGCAGGCATGCCCTGTGCTGTGTGTGGCACTCCTCAGTGTGTCTGGGATTGTGCCTGTGCCTTGTGGCTAGCCTGCTTCCAGCCATGGCAGGTGCTGGCCCCCCCTCCGTGGCAGGATGTGTGTGGCCTCTCCTGAGCCTGGCAGCTGGATCCCACCTGTGCTCAGGGGCTGCCTGTGCGTCCGTGTCCTGCACACTAACGCTGCATGTTGTTCCACGTGTGTGGACCACAGCACGATGTCCAGCCCAAACAGCCTGAGTGACACTCACACCCTGTTCCCTGTGCAGCAGCTTCCCCCACCCTGTGTGTGTGACAAACTAAGGCCACTCACCTGAAGGGCCCTCCCCAGCATCTTTCGAGGCTTGGGAGTTGTCCTGGCTCACAGGCACCGGCTCCAGGGACAGGGTCACGGTCTCTGTCTCTTTCTCCTCCTCTGGCTGGCCCTGGTCCTCCTGCTCCTCCTCCGCCATGACATCCAGCCAGGCAACGGTGGGGGTCTGGATGCTGGAGTCCACCACAACGGGTGGGAAAGACATTTCTCCACCCCCCAGAATCCGGTGCAGCTCATCAAAGTAGGGGCAGGTGTGGGGTCCTGCCCCTGAGCGTGAGCTGCACTCTCTGGCCGGGACATATCCCTGGTGGAGCTCCCTGACCTTACTCCAGACCTGTTCCAAGGTCTGGGGTGAGTGTCCGCGCTCTGCCAGGGACTCAGCCATGCGCACATAGATGTCGACATTGTGCCACTTTGAACAGAGATCCTGCAAGGTCTCCTCTTCGCCCCACAACTCGAGGAGGGACAGGAGCTCCGCTCGGGACCAGAAGAGTGCCTGCCTCTTGATCCCTCTGGGTGGGTCTTGGGACCCTTGGGGCTGCTCCTTGCAAAGGTCAGGGAGGTTTTGGAGGGCTTGAGACTGGGCCACGAGTGGCAAGGCCTGTGGCGCGGTGACGTGCTGCTCTCAGGCCAGCTTCCTGCCACAAGGCTTGTCCAGGGTGCTTGCAGCTTTAAGAGCAGCCAGGAGGCAGAAACTATAAGAGTCCTCATTACTTTGGACAGAGTATCCACCTGTGTTATTTCCTGGAGGCCTCTTCTTTCAAAAAACCACCCTCCTCCCCATCCACACATGCCTTTTTCCGAAAGAACTCTTTTGGAAAAAGGCTTCTTCCTCATAGAAAGAGGATTACCAATGCTGGAAAAACCCCTCTGTTCTTTCAATTTACTTTCGGAAGAATGCTATTGCAATGTGGATGTAATGGAAGTTTTGTCGGAAAAATGGCCGTTTTTCCAACAAAACTCTGTAGAGTAGACATACCCTTTGTAAGTTGCCATATTCCCTGCCTTTCTTTGGTGGCTCTAGCGCATAACTCCACTGGCACAGAGACAGGAATTGTGCAATGAATGAGCCCCCTTTTCTTCTATTTCTGCATCATTCACGTACTGGGCCTGATGTCTATTGATGTGTTGATTACTGGTAAATATTTAAGTAGTTTATGCAAATATATGGCCAGCCTGTGGTTATCCAGGGACCATTTTTTATGATTCATGTTGTACTGCAATGGTGCCCAGTCAGGAGAGTGGGTCCCATTGTTCTAGGGGCTGTATAGGTCAATAGTCACAGGCAGCCTCTACCCAAGACGCCTGTGCAATGTAAGGGCTTGGCACCACATTCTGATCCAGACTGGAGGATCATAGCAGCCTTGTGGAGTCTCACCGAAGTCAGTGAACAGATACAGTTGTCTACAGCGTCAGGATGTAACGGGGTTGATTGATCAGCCTAGGGACAGGACACTGTGGCTGCTTCCTGACTAGGTGACACTCTGAACAGGAGAATAATGGACATTGAATAGTAGATGCTGACTAACCTAGAAAATTGCACTGCCCCACAAATGTTTGGACAAATATCAATTTGTGCTAAAAGCCATGTAACTTGAGATTCTCAGACATTTTTACATCTAAACTGGTGATCATCTAAACATCTGTGAACTCACCAGCTCTGGAAGCTAGATCCAGTTCACACTAAAGTCAATGAGAGGCTTTCAATTGGCATCACTGGAAATTGGATTGGGTCCTTGTAAAGGGTCCCCAGTCAGTGGGAGGTGCACCGCTGAATCCCTAGAGTGCCCACAACTCCGTGGGGCACGCTTCGGCCTCACCATTGGCCAAGCGACAGTTTGTGAGGCCCAGCCCTGGGTCAGGGCGGGTGGACGGCCTGAGTGTGTCTAGACTACAGGGTTTTTTCGAAAAAAGTGGCCTTTTTTTGAAAAAACTTCCCCTGCGTCTAGACTGCTGCCTCATTCTTTTGAAATTAAATCGAAAGAAGGCAGCGGTGTTTTCGACCGCGGCAAACCTCATTTTACGAGGAAGAATGCCGTTTTGCGAAAGTGCTCTTTTGAGCAAAGGCGTTCTGGATGCAAACACGGCCTGGGTGCTCTCTTTCGAAAAAGCGGCTCACTCTTTCAAAAGCGGTGGCTGCAGTCTAGATGCTCTCTTTCAAAAGAGGCTCGCAGCCTAGATGTAGCCACAAGGGGTTAACACACATAGTCAATAGTTCACCATTTAAGGTGCAACCCTGGTTCAGGGCGACAAGGGTCTATTACCAGATTCAGCGGTTAAAGCTCCAGCCGGGTCCCACCTGGGCAGGGGGTCGGGTCTCCTCACTCCAGGAGAGCCAACAAACGCAGGGGGTTTTGCCCCACAGGGGGAACCTGCCACCCAAAAGGAGGAGTAGCAGGGGGGGGAGGGGACACAGGCCCACCCACTCCACTATGTCCCGGCCCAGGGCCCTGATAGTGGCAGCCTTGCAGCCACTAGGTCGGCAGGGATCCAGGCCATTACATGTCGACGAGGTCGAGGGTCAGCGGGGGTCCAGGCTGCAACATGCTGCCCACCCGACCTCCATGTCCTCAGCCGCCCAGAGATCGGTTATCCCTGGGCTGCTTTCCAACCCCCCATGTGGGCCTACCAGATTCTGGTGACACTCCGGGGGGGGGGGGCAGGGGTCCTTAGGAGACAGAGGGGCTGGCTGGGTGTCCATGGGCTCCGGATCAGGCAGAAGTCCAAGTGGGCTGGCCCAGTCATCGGAGGAGTCAGCATGGGTGGCCAGTATCTCATCAGTCTGGGCCAGGGCTCCAGGGTTGGGGTTGGCAGGGGTCCAGGTGGCCCAGCCCAGTCCTCTGGCTGGGGGCAGCACGGCTGAGGCCTTCTCTGCAGGAACTGGGGCCAAGCGTTGGCTCGGCTCAGCTGCCTAGCTCTGACTGAGCCCATGGCTCTTATAGTCTTAGACCCGCCCCCTGGCTTCATGTGGACGGGGCTAGGTGCAGCTGGACCCACCCACCAAGGGGTCATAGAGGGTGCTTCCTCTTCCGGGTCAGCGGGCAGCCAAGTTGCTGTTCCAGGCTTATTACAGTCCTAGATAACACAATCAGCCATCTCATAAGAAAGACAGCATAGTCTAATGCAGTGGTGGGCAACAATTTTCAATCGGGGAGGCCACTCCAAGAATTTGGTATTTAGTCAAGGGCTGCCCTCTTCCATGATATTAATGGAGAAGGTGAGGGGTCTGGGATAGAGGTTGGGTGCAGAAGAGAGCTTGTGGAGGAGATTGGGGTGCGGGAGGGAGTTCAGGGTCTAGGAGGAGGTATGGGTGCAGGAGAGGATTATGACCTGCAGGAGGGGTATAGAGGGGGTGCAGAGGGTTTGGGATTGTGACCTGTGGCAGGGAGTTGGGGTGCAGGAAGGGATGGGGTGCCAGGTGCAGGTGTCTGGGAGGCACTTACCTTAATTGGCTCCCCATCAGCCGCCAGCATGACCTCAGACAGGCTCCCTGTGTGCTGTGCCCCAGCCAAGGCCAGACTGAGCCATTCTGGCGCCCCGGGCAGACAGTTTAATTGCGCCCCGGGCTGAGGGAGGGCGCATGCACAGCCCCACCCCCGCCCGGCGCATGGGGGAGGGCGCGTGGAGCTGGCGGCGGCAGGATGCATGTGCCCAGCCTAGCCCAGCTTGGCTACTGCCGCTGGCGCGCAGCCCGGGGCCGCCCGGGGCGGGCCAAGTCTGGCCGTGCAGGGCCCTGCAGCCGCGGGAGGAAGGGCACTGCTAGCCAGTGCTGTGGGGGTTAATGCGGCCCCCACCCCAGGTGTCCGCTGCAGGGTGGCTGCTGGGAGCTGCTGCAGCCTGCGATCCGGGAGCCGGGCACACGGCACCTGATGGCAGCTATAAGGGGCGCTGCGTGCCCTTCAGCTGCCATCAGGCACCCCTCATAGGTTGGCGCCCTGGGCAGCTGCCCGGCTAGCCCATGCCTTAATCCGGCCCTGGCCCCAGCACGCTGCTCTGAGCGGCCAGCTGTGGAGGCCATGTGCTGTCTGTGCACTGTGCACCTTGGGGGTGGGCCCTCCATGCAAGCATGGCTCAGGAAGCTTCTGTTGGCTGGTTTCTGGCCAATGGAAGCTGCGAGATTGTGCTGGGATGGGGACAGCACATGAACCCCCCTCCCCAGGGATGTGTGGTGCTTAGAGATCACATTGCTCAAAGCGGACAGCTGAGTGGGCTATGTGCTGGGGTGAGGCAGGCAGAAGCCTGGACAAGGCTCCTGTTGGGCTGTGAGATGGCAGTAGGACAGATCTTGCATTTTGGTGGGCTGAATATGACTCGTGGGCTGTATTTTGCCTGCACCAATCTAATGGAAAGGGTGCCAAGAGATGCGGTCTTTATTCTGGATTTGTTATTGTCTTAGGGTATGTCTACACTTGCAGCCTATTTCGGAATAGGGCTGCAAATGTAGGCATTTGGAATTGCAAATCAAGCCCAGGATTTAAATATCCCACGCTTGATTTGCATCTTCCCAGCCGGGCGCCATTTTTGAAATTTACAAGCCTGGAATAACTGCCTGCAATGAGGTTTAACAGGTAGTTCGAAATAGGGCTTTATTTCGAACGCCCGTTTCACTGCCGTGTGTAGACGCGGGCAGTTATTTCGGGCTTGTAAATTTCAAAAATGGCGCCCTGCCGGGAAGATGCAAATCAAGCGCGGGATATTTAAATCCCGGGCTTGATTTGCAATTCCGAATGCCTACATTTGCAGCCCTATTCCAAAATAGGTTGCAAGTGTAGACAAACCCATACTGTGTAACCATAGGCAGGTGGCTTCATCTGTCATAGAATCATAGAAGAAAATCATAGAAGAGAAGGGTTGGAAGAGACTTCAGGAGGTCATCTAGTCCAACGCCCTGCTCAAAGCAGGAACAACCCAACTAAATCAACCCAGCAAGGGCTTTGTCAAGCCTGGCCTTAAAAACTGTTAAGGAAAGAGATTCCACCAGCTCCCGAGGCAACCCATTCCAGTGGTTCACTGCCTTCCTAGTGAAATAATATTTCCTGATATCCAACCTAGACCTCCCCCACTGCAACTTGAGACCATTGCTGCTTGTTTTGTCATCTGTCACCACTGAGAATAATCTGGCTTCATCCTCTTTGTAAACCCCCTTTAAATCTGTCTGGGCTTCAGTTTCCCCCACACTGTTTGCTTGCTTTCATAGAATCATAGAATCATATGTAGCGCCCCCTCTTCACCTGGTTACTTTCTTTAATGCCAATCTGCTTACAGGTTTTGATGGATAGGTCTGGGTTCTTCTGGATCCTGCCACCCACTCAACTTTATTTTTTCCTACGGATTTATTTGGTGGTGCCTCCACCCCCCTCACTCCTTCCTGGCAGGGTCACCAGGGCAGCTTGGGAGGAAAATTCTAACCCAGGGTAATCCCCATGTACTTGCCAGATAGTTGGAGACTCCCAGAAAATAACACAAACACATAGGGTGCGTCTAGACTGGCAAGATTTTGTGCAAAAGCAGGCGCTTTTGCGCAAAATCTTGCCGCCTGTCTACACTGGCCGTGAGTATTTGCTCAAGAACACTGATGTTGTAATGTACAAAATCAGTGCTTCTTGCGCAAAAACTCTGACGCTCCCACTCAGGGATAAGCCCTCTGGCGCAAGTATTCTTGCACAAGAGGCCAGTGTAGACAGCAACGTTAATTTCTTGCGCAAGAAAGCCCTATGGCTAAAATGGCCATCGGAGCTTTCTTGCGCAAGAGAGCGTCTACACTGGGCATGGATGCTTTTATGCAAAAGCAAATCTTTTGCGCAAAGGCACATGCTTTTCCGTTAAACTTTTCCGTTAAAAGTATTTGCGCAAAATCATGCCAGTGTAGACGCAGCCCTTCACTATATTAAACACAATTATATTAAACAGGAGACAAATATAATGTAACCCTTCTGCCAGGCCAAGTTAATAGCAGCAAGGGCTGGGTTCAGTATCTAGGGGTCTCCTCCCAACAAGGTAATACAACACCGGCTCGAGCCCCCACCCAGTGACCTGGGAAATCTTACATACACCCCTGGGTGCCCCAAAGAGGCAATTCTTCCCCTCTCGCAAGCGCAGAACCTCAGTATAGCAGCAAACATGAGGTAACCGACATCAGCATTAAATTGGGAAAACACCACAACTCGGATTCATAGACCAAACATGAGCAAAGATGCACCCCCCAGCCACGAATCACCCAAAGTCCCCAAAAGTCCAACACCCCAAGAGTCTCTTGAGTCCAGCAACCCAAAAATCACCCAAAGTCCCAAAGTCCGACACCCCAAAAATCTCTGCCCCGGGTCAGTGCTGCCCCAGGGTTCAAAAGTTCACCTGGCAGGGTTTTACCATCCCAACCTGGGTGGAATGGCGAGGCAGGGGTTGATACACCTTACGTGGTCCGCCGACGGCTCCGCCTCTCCGTAGGGTTCTGCTGCCGCCGTCAACGCGAGTCATTCTGCCACACTCCACCTGCTGTCCCGTGAGCCGCTCCAACCGTCCCACGAACTGCCCTGCTCTGCCAGCTGTCTCGGTCCACGCCCCTGGCTGCCAGCTGGTTGTTCCTGCAGCTGCTTCACTGGCTGCCTGCTGCCGCTCCTGGGCTATGTCTACACTCGCGGCTTCTTGCGCAAGTACGGCCGTTCTTGCGCAAGAATCTGCAGAGCGTCCGCACTGCCTGCCCTCTCTTGCGCAAGGAAATTTACAGTACGGCATGGTAAGAGAGGGCTCCTTGCGCAAGAGTTACGCTCTTTTTTAACAGGTGTAAGCCCTCTTGTGCAGGAGCTCCTGCACAAGAGAGCAGTGTGGATGCTCGGCAGGGATTTCTTGCGCAAGAAAGCCCTATGGCTAAAATGGCCATCATAGCTTTCTTGCGCAAGAGAGCATCCATACTACCATGGGCGCTCTTGCGCAAAAGCACAGCTCGCACATGGCAGTGTGGATGTTTTCTTGTGCAAGACTTCTTGCACAAGAACCCGTGCGCAAGATGTTCTTGCGCAAGAAGCCGCGAGTGTAGACAAAGCCCTACTGGCTGCCCGCTGGTCGTCTCTGCAAGCTGCTCTACTAGTAGCTCAGCAGTAAAGTGTCAGGCTCCCCACAGCAACAGTGATTTCAGCTCTTCAGCAAGTTCAGCTCATAATAGAGGAGCCTTAGTGCGAGTGCTCCATTGGCCCACAGTAAAGTCAGCTCAGCAGCTTGCAACTAGACTCCTGGGCTATGTCTACACTCGCGGCTTCTTGCGCAAGAACATCTTGCGCAAGGGTTCTTGTGCAAGAAGTCTTGCGCAAGAAAACGTCCACACTGCCCAGTGTGCATTGTGCTTTTGCGCAAGAGCTCCCATGGCAGTGTGGACGCTCTCTTGCGCAAGAAAGCTCTGATGGCCATTTTAGCCATAGGGCTTTCTTGCGCAAGAAATCCCTGCCGAGTGTCCACACTGCCCTCTTGCACAAAAGATCCTGCGCAAGAGGGCTTACACCTGTTAAAAAAGAGCGTAACTCTTGTGCAAGGAGCCCTCTCTTACCACGCCGTACTGTACATTTCCTTGTGCAAGAGTGGGCAGGCAGTGTGGACACTCTGCAGATTCTTGCACAAGAACGGTCATACTTGCGCAAGAAACCGCGAGTGTAGACATAGCCCTAATGGAATCTAAATTAGGTCTGATATTCCACAGTGGAGAGAGAAGGGAGTGCAAACAGTGTTGTTTAGTCCCTCAGACAGCATCCCAACACCAAATACAAAAACCTATCTCCAGCCTCTCTCGACTTGAGAGGGTTTGGAACCCATGCTCCTTGTCTAGAGTGTGCTACTTAGTTTATGGCAAATCCCTCTGTCATAAACAGTTCCATTATTCCATTGTCCTTGATTCACATAATCAGGGTAACAACACTATATCCCCCCTGCCTCAATAACAGAGAGACTGGGGATCCCACCGTGGCCAAAGTGACCATTTGGGATGCTGTGAGCACATACTAGGCGGGGTGGGTGTGCCTATGCAAATGAGATCAGCCCCTGAAGTCTTTTTGCACCACTCGCCACAATTCACCACCAGATGTCAGAGTAGAGCTTATCCTGACCCTGCTTACAATAACATAACAGGGTAAAACACTATGGCTGCATCTAGACTGGCATGATTTTGTGCAAATACTTTTAACGGAAAAGTTTTTCCGTTAAAAGTATTTGCGCAAGAGAGCGTCTATACTGGCATGTGCCTTTGCGCAAAAGATTTGCTTTTGCACAAAAGCATCCGTGCCCAGTATAGACGCTCTCTTGTGCAAGAAAGCTCCGATGGCCATTTTAGCCATCGGGCTTTCTTGGCAAGAAATTAACGTTCCTGTCTACACTGGCCCTCTTGCGCAAGTATTCTTGCACAAGAGGGCTTATGCCTGAGCGGGAGCATCAAAGTATTTGCGCAAGAAGCACTGATTTTGCACAAAATCTTGGCAATGTAGACACAGCCTATTTTTTGGTTCACCGGTGCCCAGCAACTGTAAGATTAGTGTCCTGTTGGTCCGTGTACTTTGTTGGGGCCCTTGATTACTTATGACCACAAAATTCTTCTCTGCAGTGGTTTAGCAGTGGGGTTGACTGGGTCCAGTACAGCCCAAAGGGCTCACAAGTGGGAGAAGGTGGTAAATCCCTCCATAGGTTTAATATGCAGCAGGTTATAAAATCCCCAAACAAATTCCCTGACTTACTAACTAAAAGATGGTGCACTCACACACTCCATGAATGAGCCTCAGGTTCAGAGATGACTCAGTCGCTGCAGAGGGGCTGGTCTCTTCTGCTTCGGTCCCAGAATTTCCCCTCCCCACAAAGGGGTGCAAGGCTCAAGGTGCAGGCCACACAACTGCACCAAAATTCAAACTATAATCTCCTACCCCAGCATTCAGACACACACACACACAGCAGGCAGCAGCCCCAAACCAGCAGACAGAGCAGAGCTGACCATGTGGTGACTGGTCTCACTCAGGGAGCCGGAGAGCCAACTCAGCCTGGCTGGGGAAGCCTCCCAGCAAACTCCACAAACTGGGAATCAACAGTGGGGAAATAAAACCCAGCTGAGGGATCCTGCCTTCAGGTCCCTAGAGGCTAGTTCCCAGGGGGAAACCCTGCATGCAGGCCAGGCGCTAACTAGCTCCCACACAGCCAGCCCTCCCCTTGCCCTGGCTGGCTCCAGACTCCTCAAACAATGGGTTCTCCTCCTGCTTCTGAACTCCCTGGGAGGGGCATGTCACTCCCTATGGGTTGCCGGGCAGACTCTGTCCCTGGTAGGGAGGGAGAGCCAAGGCAAACTCAGTGTGCCTCTCCCTGAGCTGCCAGCAGACAGAGCCCCAGGAATCTAGGTAATTTCCTTGGGGGTTACACATAGGCTGTGTCTACACTGGCCGCTTGAATTTGCGCAAGAACACTGACGATCTAATGTATGATCATCAGTGTTCTTGCGCAAATACAATGACGCTCCCGTTCGGGCAAAAGCCCTCTTGTGCAAATATATTTGCGCAAGAGGGCCAG
The DNA here is from genome assembly GCA_032595735.1 of Pelochelys cantorii. Lineage (NCBI taxonomy): Eukaryota > Metazoa > Chordata > Testudines > Trionychidae > Pelochelys > Pelochelys cantorii. The sequence continues at coordinate 21,672,544 of CM064344.1, forward strand.
TGTAGACAGCTAAAAGTGTTTTGCGCAAAAAAGCCCCGATGGCTAAAACGGCGATGGGGGCTTTCTTGCGCAAAACCGCGTCAAGATTGGCACGGACGCTTTTCCGCAAAAGTGTCCGTGCCAATCTAGATGCTCTTTTCCGCAAATGCTTATAATGGAAAAACTTTTCCGTTAAAAGCATTTGCGCAAAATCTTGCCAGTCTAGACGCAGCCATAGAATACTAGGAGTGAAAGGGACCTCGAGAGGTCATCAAGTCCAGTTCCCTGCCCTCATGGCAGGATGCAGTACTGTTTAGACCATCCCTGATAGACATTTATCTAACCTACTCTTAAATATCTCCAGAGATGGCGATTCCACAACCTCCCTAGGCAACTTATTCCAGTGTTTAACCACCCTGACTGTTAGGAACTTTTTCCTGATGTCCAACCTAAACCTCCCTTCCTGAAGTTTAAGCCCATTGCTGCTTGTTCTATCCTCAGAGGCCAAGAAGAACAATTTTTCTCCCTCCTCCTTGTGACACCCTTTTAGATACCACAAAACCACTATCATGTCCCCCCTCAGTCTTCTCTTTTCCAACTAAACAAGCCCAATTCTTTCAGTCTTCCTTCGTGGGTCATGTTCTCTAGACCTTTAATCATTCTCGTTGCTCTTCTCTGGACCTTCTCCAATTTCTCCACATCTTTCTAGAAATGTGGTGCCCAGAACTGAACACAAAAATCCAACTGAGGCCTAATCAGCGCAGAGTAGAGCTGAAGAATGACTTCTCGTGTCTTGCTCACAACACACCTGTTATTGCAGCTTAGAATCACGTTTGCTTTTTTTGCAACAGCGTCACACTGTTGACTCATATTTAGCTTGTGGTCCGCTAAAACCCCTAGATCCCTTTCTGCAGTACTCCTTCCTAGACAGTCGCTTCCCATTCTGTATGTGTGAAACTGATTGTTCCTTCGTAAGTGGAGCACTTTGCATTTGTCCTTATTAAACTTCATTCTGTTTACCTCAGACCATTTCTCCAATTTGTCCAAATCATTTTGAATTATGACTCTGTCCTCCAAAGCATTTGCAACCCCTCCCAGCTTGGTATCATCTGCAAACTTATTAAGCGTACTCTCTATGCCAATATCTAAATCGTTGATGAAGATATTGAACAGAACCGATCCCAAAACAGACCCCTGCGGATCCCCACTTGTTATGCCTTTCCAGCAGGATTGTGAACCATTAATAACTACTTTCTGAGAACGGTTATCCAGCCAGTTATGTACCCACCTTATAATAGCCCCATCTAAGTTGTATTTGCCTAGTTTATTGATAAGAATATCATGCAAGACCATATCAAATGCCTTACTAAAGTCTAGGTAGACCAAATCCACCATTTCTCCCTTATCCACAAGATTCGCTATCCTATCAAAGAAAGCTATCAGATTGGTTTGACATGATTTGTTCTTTACAAATCCATGCTGGCTGTTACCTATCACCTTATTATCTTCCAGGTGTTTGCAGATGAATTCCTTAATTACTTGCTCCATTATCTTTCCTGGCACAGAAGTTAAACTGACTGATCTGTAGTTTCCTGGGTTGTTCTTATTTCTCTTTTTATAGTTGGGCACTATATTTGCCCTTTCCCAGTCTTCTGGAATCTCTCCAGTCTTCCATGATTTTTCTAAGATGATAGCTAAAGGCTCAGATACCTCCTCTATCAGCTCCTCAAGTATTCTAGGATGCATTTCATCAGGCCCTGGTGACTTGCAGACATCTAACTTTTCTAAGTGATTTGTAACTTTTTCTTTTTTATCTTCTAAACCTACTCCCTTCCCAGTAGCATTCACTATGTCAGGCATTCCTTCATCAGACTTCTTGGTGAAGACCGAAACAAAAGTCATTAAGCATCTCTGCCATTTCCAAGTTTCCTGTTACTGTTTCTCCCTCCTCACTGAGCAATGGGCCTACCCTGTCCTTGGTCTTCCTCTTGCTTCTAATATTTATAGTATGTCTTCTTGTTTCCCTTTATGCCTGTAGCTAGTTTGAGCTCGTTTTGTGCCTTTGCCTTTCTAATCTTGTCCCTGAATTCCTGTATTGTTTGCCTATGTTCATCCTTTGTAATTTGTCCTAGTTTCTATTTTTTATATGACTCCTTTTTTATTTTTAGATCATGCAAGATCTCTTGGTTAAGCCAAGGTGGTCTTTTGCTGTATTTTCTATCTTTTCTTCGCAGTGGAATAGCTTGCTTTTGGGCCCTTAATAATGTCCCTTTGAAAAACTGCTAACTCTCTTCAGTTGTTTTTCCCTTCAGTCTTGCCTCCCATGGGACCTTACCTACCAGCTCTCTGAGCTTACCAAAATCTGCCTTCCTGAAATCCATTGTCTCTAATTTGCTGTTCTCCCTTCTGCCATACGTTAGAATCATGAACTCTATGATTTCATGATCACTTTCACCCAAGCTGCCTTCCACTTTCAAATTCTCAACCAGTTCCTCCCTATTTGTTAAAAACAAATCTGGAACAACTTCCCCCCTAGTAGCTTTTTCAACCTTCTGAAATAAAAAGTTGTCTTCAATGCAGTCCAAGAACTTATTGGATAGTCTGTGCCCCACTGTGCTAGTTTCCCAACATATATCTGGATAGTTGAAGTCCCCCATCACCACCAAATCCTGCGCTTTGGATGATTTGTTAGTTGTTTAAAAAAAGCCTCATACACCTCTTCCGCCTGGGTAGGTGGCCTGTAGTAGACCCCTAGTGTGACATCACCCTTGTTTTTTACCCCTGTTAGCCTAACCCAGAGACTCTCAACACGTCCGTCTCCTACGTCCATCTCCACCTCAGTCCAAGTGTGTACATGTTTAATATATAAGGCAACACCTCCTCCCTTTTTTCCTCGCCTCTCTTTCCTGAGTAAGCTGTACCCTTCTATACCAATATTCCAGTCATGTGTATTATCCCACCAAGTCTCTGTGGGTATGTCTAGACTACATGGCTCCATCGACGGAGCCATGCAAACTAGTTTACCTGACATAGTCAATGAAGCGGGGATTTAAATAATCCCCGTTTCGTTAAAATAAAAATGGCCACCGCGCTGTGCCGACAATCAGCTGATCCGGCACAGTGCGGCAGTCTAGACACGGATCGGTCGACAAAGGCTTCCTTTGTCGACTGCTCCCTTATGCCTCGTGAAATGAGGTTTACAGGAGTGGTTGACAAAGGCTTCCCTTGTCGACCGATCCGCGTCTAGACTGCTGCGCTGTGCTGGATCAGCTGATTGTCAGCACAGCGCGGCGGCCATTTTTATTTTAATGAAGCAGGGATTATTTAAATCCCCACTTCATTGACTATGTCGGGTAAACTAGTTTGCATGGCTCCGTCAACGGAGCCATGTAATCTAGACATACCGTGTGATGCCAACCATGTCATAGCTGTATTTATTTATTAGAACTTCCAGTTCTTCCTGCATATTATCCATACTTCTTGCATTTGTATATAGGCATCTAAGATACTGATTTGATCTTGCCTCCCAGTTCTGCCTTGTCCCTCCTTTCTCTCTACTATTATAGCCCACTCTCCCTCCCATTTCTGACCCATCTCCCAGGTCTCCATGTTGTTCACTTACCCGTGGGCTTTGGTCACCTGTCCCCGTTGAACCTAGCTTAAAACTCTCTTCACTAGGTTAGCCAGTCTGTATCCAAATACGGTCTTCCCCTTCCTCGAAAGGTGAACGCTATCCCTGCTTAGCAGTCCTTCCTGGAATAGCATCCCGTGGTCGAGGAAGCCAAAGCCCTCCTGACGACACCATCTTCGCAGCCAGGCATTCACCTCCAGGATGCACCTTTCTCTGCCTGGGCCCCTACCTTTGACAGGAAGGATCGAAGAGAATACCACCTGCTCTCCAAACTCCTTCACCCGTACTCCCAGAGCCCTGTAGTCACTCTTGATCCGCTCAGTGTCACACCTCGTAGTATGATTAGTGCCCACATGGATGAGTAGCATGGGGTAGTAGTCGGAGGGCTGGGTAATCCTCGACAATGCCTCCGTAATGTCTCGGATATGGGCCCCCGGCAGGCAGCACGAGGAGTAACGGTAGTTCGAATTAGGATCTTTAATTCGAACTACCTAGTCCGTGCCACGAGTAGCCGCGGGCACGGAGTTCGGACTAAGGGGGATTTAAAAATGGCGGCGCCCGGGAACATGCAAATGAAGCCCGGGATATTCAAATCCCGGGCTTCATTTGCAACTCCGCTTGCCCTCATTACCCTACGTAGCTCGAACTAATGAGCTAGTGTAGCCATACCCAGAGGTGGCAGCAGACCTCCCAGCCTTGTGGATACGAGGCTTCTCCTCCTCTGTTGTAGGTGGTGATTCCTTATCTCCTGTATCAAGAAGAGCATAATGGTTTCCTAGTACCATGGCGGGAGGGTTCGGAGCAGGGGTGGAGCACTGCCTGCTGCCAGAAGTAACCAGCTGCCAGTGTCCACCCTGAGCCATCTCCTCCTCCACCAGTGGTGTGTCAGCAGTCCTATGTACTGGGACAGCTACCTCAACTGTCTCCACATGAACACTGTCCATGAATTGCTCATGTATTCAGATGCTCCTCAAACTAGCCACCTCGGGCCCATCATGATCTAGTCTGACTTCCTGTTACAGTACAGGCATTACGACTTCCCTGAATTAATTCCTGTTGGAGCTAGATATGCCTTGTTTCATTAAGCCATAAGATCTTTAGGGCAGAGATTGTTTGTTACTATGTGTTTGTATAGTGCCTAGCACAATAGGGCCCTGATCTTGGCTGGGGATATAGATGCTACTGAAATACAAATTAAAGAAACAGGCTCATATTTTTCACATGTAGCTCCTCCAGACCTGTGAGTCATGCTGTCCCCCCCTTAGCAGAGGCTACTTTTTCTCCTATACTGGAATTATATGCAGGTGTTTCTCTTTTCTCCCCCTTTGCATTTCTCATTGAATTTCTTAGCTTATGTCTTATGCATCTTGACAGGCAGGAGGTGGAACATGAATAATTATCTGATAGCTTATAGGGTGGTTGTCAGACGTACTGTAACATCAGCTGCAATTTGCAGCTCCCAAGAATGAAAGTGAAAGCATCAAGCCAAATCAATTAGTCACAAATCTCCTTCTCCATAGTTTGCATCCTGCATATGTAGGGCAGTCAGAAGGGGACATAGGAGTGTCTGGTGATGCCTTGAAACAGAGCCAAATTGGGAACAAACTGGGCCATGCAGAAGTATGGGTCTGATTCTTATTGACAAGGAGGCTTTATCTACACTAACAGCCCCCCCCCCCACACACACCCCGTTAATCTAGCCTATGCAACTTCAGCTATGCAAATAGCTTTGCTGAAGTCGACATACTTACTGTGGTGTCTTCTGTGTGGTAAGATCAATGTAGGCTTCTCTCCCCTCGACTCTGTCTACTCTTCTCATCTTGGTGGAGCTCTGGAGTCAACAGGAGAGCCCTCAGGAGTTGATTTATTGCATCTAAGCAGCCACAATAAATCGACCACCAGTGGATAGATTGCAGCAGTGTCGATCCACCATGTAATGAAGACAAGCCCTGAGGCTCCTTTACATTGCTCTGGAGCCTTTTTGGAGATAGAATCAGGCCCATTGACTGCTCGGTGGGGATGGGAGGAAAACCCAGTTTACTCGTTAATGAGATGGCTTGTGAGTGTGTGTTGGTAAATTGCAAGTAATGCTTTTAAAGCCTAGCTTTCATGCTGCACACCTGCTGGCCAGCCCCCAAAATAATTGTCAGATGTGCATAGCATGCCTCTCTCTTCCTCCTCCAGACTCATGACACCTGTGCAGTGCCCATGAATCCTTGGGATCCTGTGCTATCAGGAAAGGATTCACATGGGTGCTGACTTCATTTGCTTTCCTTTCTGGTATGGCTGGTGAGTTATATGCATCTCATTCACAAGGGAAGAGTGGTCCAAAGGAACAGCCATGGGCTACAGACAATGGGGACTGTGGGGTTAAGATGGCTATTTCCTCAAAAAGGAAGTGGATGGCTGGAAATGCAGCTTTTAACCTAAAAGAGTTTGAAGTTGCCTGGAGCATGTCAGTGAGATTTCCAAAAGCACCTACATGAGTCAAGACTACATCCTGGGGTTGCTGGCCCTTTAAGGGGAGCAGGGCCCAGCCTCACCTGGGACTGCTCAGTACCTCCCAGGGGAGACTGATCAGGACTGAAACAGACTGAAATGTCTACACTGGCAGCTTCTTGCACAAGAACTGTTTTGAGGAAGAGTTCTTGTGCAAAAGGTCTTCCACAAAAGTGCGTCTACACTGGCATGTGCTTTTGAGCAAGAGATGTGCTTTTGCGCAAGAGTGTCTATGGCAGTGTGGACGCTCTCTTGTGCAAGAAAGCTCTGATGGCCATTTTAGCCATAGGGTTTCTCGCGCAAGAAATTCATGTTGCCTGTCTACACTGCCATCTTGCACAAGAGCTCTTGCTCAAGAGGGCTTATTCCTTGTGGGGAGAGGAATAACTCTTCTGGAAGAAGCCCTGTTTTCCAGCGCTAGACTGTAAATTTACTTGTGCAAGAACACGCATGCAGTGTAGACACCCGGCAAGTTTTTGTGCAAGAACAGCTGTTCTTGCACAAGAAGCTGCCAGTGTAGACATAGCCACTGATTATAGAATCCTGCAAGTAGTCTAGATGGGGAGAGAGCTTCCAGGGCAGGGAGGCTTTGGCAGGAAAGTGAACGAAGGGGCAGAGGATGCATGGGAGGAGGAGAAGTAACAGGGCAGGGAGGCTCTGGCAAACAGTGATCATAGGGGGAGAGGACTGGGAGAAGGAGGAGGAGATGTGGAAAACAGGTTGGCTACAATGGGAGGCTCTGGAGCAGGGTGATCTCAGGTAAGTGGAAAGTAAAATGGGAACCTGTCAGGAGTACATTGGCCCTGCAGAAGGGTTGGGTGTGAGGGACTGCATTTCTATGTGCAATGCATTGTGTCATAGAGCAGATCAGTATTTACATGGCTAAATGGAGTAAGTTCAAAAGGTTTTGAGCACCATGACCAGCATCTATGGCCAGGAAAGTATCCCAGTGAGTCAGAAGGTGCAGTATATTCTGCTGCTGCCACTAGGTAGGCAGGTAGAACATCTGCATATCTTCTCAAAAAGGATCTCCGTTGTTTGTCTGACTTCCAGATGTTTGGGTTATTTGCCCTGGAAGTGCAGAGGGCTCTGGAGGTTGCCCCTGGCATGAATCAACTGTAGAAGGTGGAGTTATGACCATAAACGATTATGGGAGAAATCCATCTGTGAGACCCTCTGTGCAGGGCTGCATTCACCCTAAAGCCCAGCTCTTCAGCTGGTGTAAATCAGCATCAGTTCCTTGATTCCTGAGCTGCAACTTGGAGAGTCTGGGCCTAAATTGTTTCCGTTCGCTTGTCCATTTGCCGGTGCTGAATCGCTATAGCTGTATTATTCAGAGATAATCTTATCACACCAGAGCACCTTGTGATAACCTGCTTAGCTCCTTCAGGAATATTACTGCTTCCTTTCCCAGCCAGATACAGCTGTTTCCATTGTGTAGGCTAATATCTACAGCACCACAAGGACATATTTCCAAAATGAAGAGCATATACATCGAAGTGAAAGCCCCGCAGGCTAGGATAATTGCCAGTGCTCTTTCTTATAATTAGAAAGGCCTCTCTGTCTCTTCGACTGGGGAGCTAGGTAGATTTATTGACAGCTCCTATCTAAGGAATGAAGATAACCAGTCTTGCCATTGTAAATAATAGAAAGGAGTTATTCCTTCCACCTGTGTGGTTTCATTCCATAAGAGAGGGAGGTGCCTGAATTAGAATCACTGAGCTGTTAAATTGCACTTCTTCATGAAATATGTTTATTATGTACCAAATGATAACTCCCTCACGGGATCCTTGGCAGTTGCAAAAACCTCTGCCTATAAAAGTATTTGGAGTCTTGTTATATAATTGTTTTGTGGTTATAAAAGCACATTGTCTATACAACGAGCACTCTTCATGTTGTTCAAACATCATTCAGCATTTGAGCACAGCTCTCACAGAACAACTTATCAAAGTTGGCAAATACTGGTAGAAATGGAAGCATGCCATGGAGACAACTATTTCTGGGATCAGAGACTCAGGGTACGTCTACACTGCAAGCTTATTTTGAAATAAAGCATCCACATGCAAAAAGTGCAACAAAATAGTTATTTGCTATTTCAAAAGATAGCATCCACACTGATTGGATGCTATCTCACATTTAAGACCATCCGGAACAAGTTCAGGCAGGGCATTAGGTCAGCAGTTGCTTCCGGGTGCTGCTGCCTGAGGTTATCTGAGATGCGTGCGTAAAGGGACCCCCCTGGACAGCCATTTTTCGGCTTCTGCTGCTTGCTTGCCTACCTCTCTGAGGGACAGCAAAGCATTTCTGCAGGGTGCTCTGGTTGCCCTGCCTTTGGACACCACAGCACTCCCTGCCATGGAGCCAGAGCTGCCTCTGGGCATGCAATGGTCCCACACTGCCATGATGCAGTTTCTGCAACAGTTTTTGCAGGCTCCCTTCATGGTCCTGCATGAGCTTGATTCTGAGCTCATCTTTGAGAACCTCTGCCTGTGTGTGGGAGCAAGGCCCTTGCAACCGCATCCCACGATGCCAGTTCTGACTGATAGGACTGGCTGGTGATGGAGCCAGCAGTGGCTCCAAAACTTCCATATGAGAAGGAGATGTTCATGGAGCTGTGTGCCTGGCTTGCCCCTGCCCTCCAATGATGTGATACCCAGATGCGACCCGCCATCCCCCTGGAGAAGGAGGTTGCCATCACATTCTGAAAGCTCGCAACCCCAGACAGCTACCAGTCTGTGGGCAACCAGTTCAGCATGGGGAGATCAACCGTCGGAACCCTGCTCATGGAGGTAAGGCACTCTCAGGATTGCATTCCCTGGAGGGGGAGAGTAGTGGAAAGGGGGACCCTGGGGAAAGAGGGATTTGGGGGTGCAGGGGTGCCCTGGGGGTGGAGGGGAAGCCCCGTCCTTAGGGGGTTCTTCAGCCCTGCCCTCCCACAGCCCTGACGGGGGGAGAGCAGGCCTCATAAGGGGTGGCTCCTGGGGTGTTCGTGGGGGAGGAGGAAGGGGTGGCTCGGGGGCCTCCCAAGGACTCAGGCACCCCTTTGATTCTCTGTTTTGTGTCTTTGTTTGTCTCCTTCTGCAGGTGGTGAAGGCCATAAACACCATCCTGTTGTGCAGGGTCATCCGCCTGGGAGACCTGGACCCCCATCGTGGCTGGATTTGCCACCCTGGGCTTCCCCAACTGCAGGGGGTGGGGGATAGATGGAACCCACATCCCCATCCGAGCCCCAGACCACCACGCAGCCCAGTATATAAACCACAAGGGATATTTTTCTATGGTGCTGCAGACCCTGGTCAACCACCTTGGACAGTTTTCAGACATTTTTGTCAGGGGGTCAGAGAAGGCTCACGACACCTGCATCTTCCACAACTCCAGCCTCTACCAGAAGCAGGAGGCTGGCACATTCTTTCCCCAGCCAAACATCATGGTCAGGGACATTGAGATGCCACTGTGCATTGTGGGGGATGTGGCCTACTCCCTCTTGCCATGGCTGATGAAGCCGTACACCGGTCACCTGGACCCAAGCAGGGACTGCTTCAATGCCTGCCTGAGCAGGGCCCGCATCCCGGCCAAATGTGCCTTCAGGCGCTTGAAGGCATGGTTCAGGTGCTTCCTAACCCGCCTTGATGTGGGGAAACACAACATCCCCCAGGTGGTGTCAGCCTGTTGTGTTCTCCACAACATTGTGGAGAGTAAGGGGGAGGCCTTTCCTTCCAGGATGGGGGGTAGAGGCAGGACAGGCCTTCGAGAAGCCGTGCACAGCTGCCATCCACCAGGCCCATCAGGCCGGGGTGCGCATCTGGGAGGCCCTGAGGCACAGTTTCTCTGAAGGACCCCAGTAACTCTCGCCAGAGCCTCCCCACTAGGGGCCTGTGGATTGCCCCTCTCTGCCTTTCCCACAACAACCCCTCCCTTCCCCCCTCCCACTTCTCTTTCCTGCAGATCCAATAAAAACAACTGTTTAGTTTTGAAAAAAAGAACTCTTTGTTTTTTTTATTTGGGATAAAAGTAACTGGGAAGGAGGGGGGCTGAGAACCTGGATACGGAGAGGGAGGAAGGGGGGCTGAGAACCTGGATATGGGGAGGGGCGCTGAGAACCTTGGAGGGGGGAGGAGAGGCTCAGAGCTGGGGTTGAGACTGGCGTGTGGTTCGGGTGCTTGTTGCACCTTGTGTCCAGGGACCTCGGCAACCTCAGGGTGGGAGGTGGGGGGTGCTGGGACAACAGGGGGATAGGCGGGGGAGGGGGACTGGAGCAGGGACTAGGACTGGTGCCGGGTATGCCATCGTCTCCCAGACAGCCGCACACATGTTGCGGCCCTGCTGCAGCAGCTGGGTCCACATCTGGGCTCGCCATTGTGCATTGTCCTGGACCTTCTGGGCCAGCGTCTGCTGCATATCCTGGAGGATGGACATGTGTGCCCTCATCAGGTCCTCATGGACCCTACAACACCTACGGCTGTCCTGGGGTCAGGAGGTTGGCTCGTTTGCTAGTGATCGCCCCACAATCACGGCTGGTCCAGCTGGGGAGAATAAAGAGAGGTGGTCAGTCCCTGGAGACACTGCCCCAAGGCCTTGCTCTCATCAGCAAGCTGAGAGCAACAGTTCTCAGCCCAGAATATGGTGATGTCCCAGGAGCAAGGCCATGTGTGACCTAGACAGTAGGCCCTGCCTCACAGGGGCCCAGAGATCCCCAGGGGTCCATGTTTCCCACCCCCATCCCATGGACATGCAGGCAAGGGAAGTGACCAGCCACACTAGGATTCCATGGCTGGGAGAGGGTCCTCAAACTACCTGGGCTTCCATCGGGGCTGCACAGACACCTATGCCTGGTAGTGCTGTCCCCGGGAGTAGGTGGTGCCTGGAGTGTGCAGGCATGCCCATGTGGCGTGTGCGACACTCCAGAGTCTGTGTGCAGGTATGTGTGTGCCCTTGTCCCCAGCCTTCTTCCAGCAGTGGCTGGGAGTTGGGGGGGAGGAAGTAGCTCCCCCGGGGGTCAGAAGTGTGTCTGGCCTCCCCAGAACCTGTGAGCTGCCTCCTGGGGCTGCGTGGTGCAGACTGGCACTGCATATGCATCCATGTGCACAGACTGCAGCGTGAGGGCCAGGACGAGAAGGCCAAATGACAATCGCACCACAGCCCCTCAGAGCCTGCCACCCCCCCCCCCCGTGTGTGAAAACCTAAGAACACTCACCTGATGATCCCTCCCCAGCCTCGGAGGATGCCTGGGAGACATCCAGGCCCTGGGGTATTGGCTCCAGGGTGATTGTGCTGGCCATTTCTTCCTTGTCCTCCAGCTCCTTGTCCTCCTCCTCCTCTTTGTGGGTGACAACAGGCATTTCCAGCCCCGAGTCCACAACCAGGGGGTGGGGAAGCGGCTGCACCACCCCTCAGGATGCAGTCCACTTCTTCATAGTAGAGGCAGGAGTGGGGTCCTGTCCCAGAGTGAGAGCTGCACTCCCTCACCTTGGTGTAGCCCTACCAGACTTCTTTTACTTTGCTCTGGATCTGCTCCAGAGTCCTGTGGTGGCCCCTCATGGCCAGGCAGTCAGCCAGCCAGCCACAGATGTCCACGTTATGCCATCTGGAGCCGAGATCCTGGAGGGAGGGCCAGGATCTCCGCCCCAGACCAGGACGACGCATGTCTTTTCCTGCCCTTGGCAGGTTCCTGGGAGCCCTCTGCATGCTCCCTGGGAAGGCCAATGGGATCTTGGGGGGCTTGTGGCTGAGACGTGGCTGCCTACACATCAGATACTGGCAGCCACGCAGTGTGTGGCAGCTCCCAGGGCTGGCTTCCTACCACAAAGCCCTGTCCCAAGTGTCTGCATCTTTAAGAGCTGCCAGAAGACAGGAACTATAGCGTTGTGATGAGTGTGGATGGAGCAGCCAGCAGGGCACCTGTGTTATTTCCTGGAGGGCTCTTTTTTTGAAAGAACTCCCTCTTCCATATCCACGCACATGCCTTTTTTCAAAAAAGCTTTTTTGGAGAAAGGCTTATTCCTTGTAGAATAAGGTTTACTGCCATTGGAAAAAGCCCTCCATTATTTCAACTTTCTGTTGAAATAATGCAATTGCAGTGTGGACGCTAATATTGTTTTTCCGGAATAACAACTGTTATTCCGGAAAAATGCTGCAGTGTAGACGTACCCTAGAGAAATCAGGTGCATTCGAGGCAGCTGGCATGGGAGTCCCTTGTTAAAAATTCTGCCACCAAAATGAAAGCAGGGCTGGGTTTTCCCTAATGCTTGTGGTGTTTACCCCACTCCTGGTATGCAGCTAAATTATCCACCTCTGCCAGACACAGCTTACCCAGCAGTTCAGAAAAACACATCCAAAGAGCAACTCACTGGCCTTTACAATGCTCCAGGTTACACCAAGTATCAGTCTTCTCCTAACACTTCCCTGAGGAAGTGATTCCCCACCAGTGGCTGCAACCCTTCTTTCAAAGGACAAAAGACAATTGGAGGCTGGGCTATCCAGGTACTTGCTGGGCTCTCATTATTCAGGTAACTAATCCAGTGCAAGCCTTACATTGGCTATTTTCCAGGAACAAAGTCTAACTATTTCCAGCAGGTGGCACTGAATCTGAGTTTGTTTGTCCAGGGATGATTCTTTCATCATTGGCTCTAGCTTTGAGAGAGCAGTTTTGTTTAAACCAGGGAAACAAATGAATCAATTCCTCCCTCACTCCATCTCTTTGCTAGTGGGACAGGATTCATCACAGGCTAAGATGGAGTTAAAACACTGGCAGTGCATCAATGATGGGACTATATTGTGTGAATGGAGATGCTTTTGTTATGTGGATTGCTTAAAAAATATGCAAGGTACCAGGCAGGTAAAAAAAAGCCATCAAGTTCATAATGACTGTTTTATAGCAGCAATCGTGGAGTTGGAATCAAAAGACCACAAGGTGGGGATATGGCAAACTCTGGTTCAAACAGATTGTGACTAGTTTTGCAGTAAACACCAGATGTGCCAATTAAGTTAACCCAGCATGCCTTTTATCCATTGGTTAGCATCACTGTGGTGTGCTGGACTCACTGCTTTCTAGTGCAGAGGTTCTGAACCTTTCCAGACTACTGTACCCATTTCAGGAGTCTGATTTGTCTTGCGGACCTCCAGGTCTCACCTCTCTTTAAAATTACTTGCTTACAAAATAAGACAAAACATACTAAAGTGTCACAATGCATTATTAATTGCTTTCTTTCTCATTTTTACTATATAATTATAATATAAATCAATTGCAATGTAACTAATGTACTTATGTTTAAGTGTATATTATAGAGAAATATAAAGAAAATAACTTCATGAAATTTTAGTTAGTACTGATTTTGGTAGTGCTTTCTATGTATTCTGCTGTAAAATTAGACAGCTATCTGGTGAGTTGATGTACCCCTGGAAGCTCTCTGTGTATCCCCAGGAATACGTGTACCCCTGGTTGAGAACCACTGCTCTACTGATCATCCCCATGAAAAAGCCAGGACCTATGCAGAGAGGGCAGCTGTGAGGATGTTTCCAAAATTCATATCTTCCTAAAGGTCTTGAGACAAACAGAATCAGGCTGATGGGGTGGAGAAATGCAGGTAGACAAATATTCAATACCAGGAAACAAATCTTTGGGGTGGATTCTTCTCTCACTCGCAGCAATTTGCCATCTGTGCACTTCCATTGATTTCAGTGGAATCACTTCTGATTTACTCTGGTGTGAGAGCAGACTCCAGCAGAGAGATGGCAATATACCATATGGTGCCCTCTGGTAAGATGCCCATTTCCATCTCTCTGAACCTGCTAAAATCTATTTCATTCCTTATTAAGCCAATGGCTAGATGCCCCCTTGCTCACATGTGCAGTTCAGTGACCATGCACCCCGAAGAACATGTTCCCTCATGTTGGCAAATGCCAAGAAGGAAGGGACGCGTTTCTCTTGGACTCTGAGGAGAGAGGAGTATGTGTTCCTCCAGCTCTGACAGGAGAGAATGGGTGGGGGAGCCATTTTACAGGTTATAGAGCTTTGCCTGGAAATAAACTCAAAGACTATGTCTAGACTGCAGAGCTTTTCCAGGATACTACAGGTATCCCGGAAAAGCTCCACCGTGTCCAAGGAACATGTCCACTTTTTCAGAACAGTTTCTGAAAAAGCGGACGTATTCTTTCAGATCCCTGGTAGTCCTCTTGGTGAGAGAAATAAGGGATGTTCTGAAAGAGGAGTTTTTTTCAAATTTTGGCCCCGTGTAGATGGGCCAAATTTTGGAAAAACCTCTTTTGGAAAAAAAGCAGAAAAAGATACACAAATTGTGGTTCACAATTTGCATATTGTTTTCCAACTTTTCTCTGCAGTGTAGACATAGCCAAAATCTTCAGCTCATTTTATGTAGGCAATTAAGGCTGAGATTTACACACGGGATTTGCATTCCCTATTCCTGTCCATTTTTGTGGGACCCAAACACCCAGATTCCTTCGGTGGCTTTAAAAATCCCAGCCTACAGAATCTCAGCTGGTGTGAATCAGCCCAGCTCCACTGATTTTCTTAGTGTTATGGACACCAGCCAAGGGTGTGGCCCAGCTATTTTCCACCTAAGGCAAATTCATATCAGATCACTGATGAAAGTGACATCATAGCTGCAGGCTTGTGTTCCTTTTAAGTCCCACTTTAGACTAATGGGACTTCAATGATCCATATGACTCACAATGGCCACTGGGAATGCCTAGTCCTGGATTCCCCAACTTTGCCTCTGCTAGTCCTTCTCCCAAATGCTCCTGCATGCTGGGACAAAGGCCGAACATGTGTGGGCAGGGGAAGCAGCTCCCTGTGTGTGGGCTCTCTGTACCCCGTCATGCACACACCAGTGCTGCTTTAATCAGGGCCCCGGCAGAGGGGAAGGCACCGGTCTTATCTATCCCTTAGGGGAAAGTTTTTTGTTGGACTGTGTCCCATCTCATTGGCATGTAGAGCCGTCTCCCCCCCCCACCCACCTCCCCACACACTCACTCACTTGCTGCTGAGAACAGAGGCCAGAAGTAGCAATGAAATTAAATATGATATAGAATATTGGTCTGGCTTGCAGTAGGGTCCCCCAGGATCAATTTGATTCTGGCCCTTTCAGCCTGGGGAGCAATAACTTGGAAGTGAAGTGTGGGTTAATTTGAAAATAGGTCAATGGGATATGAAGATAACCTGTGGTAATCTGAATTCTGAGGGCCTCTGGCAAAGGAATGAGTCCCTCAGCCCATTAAATTATCTATAAGGGGAAAAATAGCAGGACAAGAACCTGCTGTAGATTTATTCTGGAGTATGCACAGCTGTTAGAGGCAGATGTCTAAGAGCAGCCAGAAAGGAACAGCTCTATAGGTGAACATGATTCTTTTAATCTGCTTAATTAAAGGGGAGACAAGCTGCATGTTTGTCTGCATTATCCTTTATTTAATAAACAAAGCCAGAGCTGAATTTGTCCATTGCTAATTTGCTAATCTCTGAAGTTGGGACAGTATAAATGTGCTTGCCAGAGAAATCATACTGACGTCATGATCAGAGCTTGGGAGCTGCCAAGGGGGTTTACAAGGAGATCAATCAAAAGCAGATTCCGTCAGGCAATTGTTTATTTGTGAGATTAAGTTTCTCAGAAGTGGTTCTGAATGTGGGGATCAACTATTTGTTTTTTTTTTTTTCAAAAACAAATCTCCTGGCTAAGCTGTCTGAGAAAAAGGCATTTGTGTTCATCAACTTCTATTTGCATAATTTCAAGCGCCATCAGCAGTACATGGCATGAGGAAAAATTACGGAGATTTCACTCCAACCATGAGTGAAATTGGGTTTAGTAGAAAATTAGTTGACTTAACTGGCAAATGATGAAAGCTTGAATAGAGAATGTTTAAATAAGGAGGGATAAAAAAATAATTTGAAGGTGCAGACTGAGGCTGCATGACTGGAATGTTAAACTCACTGGTTATAGCCTGTGTGGGAAGGACGGAGAGAGTCGAAGATAAGTGGGGGAGGATAAAGCACTGTGATTGAGGAGACCTACGTCCTATTTTTGGCTCTGCCATTAGCCTTTTGGGTGATCCTGAATCAGTCATTTTCCATTTTACCAGCCTTCTTTGTAGAGTCCTTTGAGATATACTCATGAAAAGTGCAAAGTGAGAGATAGGGATTATTTATTAGTATAGACATCATGACCTATTTTAGAGTCATTGATAACTCAGAGCCATAGACTCTTTAATGTACAAACTGCTGAATCAAACTTATTATTCCTTGTGCATCTGTTGGTCATATGTGTGTATGGCAGGGAGGGGTATTGTTGTTGTTATGAGGAACTTCAGTTTGGTTGGTGAATGCTGGAGGTTTCAGGCAGCTAGTAGAAAAACATCATTAGAGGGTCTGTTGCGGGGTGCACAGCCCGAGCCCCCCAAGTGGGGATGGGTTGATCACCCCACGACACTGGTGGAGAATGTGGGCACCGTGGACGATCCCTCCCCTGCAATAAGAGGAAGTGAGTTGGGTTTTTTTTTTGTCCCTTAGAGGCGAGAGAATGAGGTGTGAGTAGTTAGGGGGAGCATGCAGACAGTATGGACCCAAGCAAAGTGTTCGAGTGGCTGATGGACCACCAGCAAAAGCAGGCAGCCCAACAACAGCAACTGCAAAACCAGCTGCTCCAGCAGTTGGTGAATCAGCAGCAGCTACAGGCCACCCGACAGCAGGAGCAGCAGCAGCAGCTACTAAGAGTTGACAACGCGACAGCAAGCCCAACAAGAGCAGTTGTTACAACAAATGGCCACACTATGGAAGGCGGCACCACCCCCTTCTCCCAGTTCAGCTAGAGAGGGCAGCGGCAGAGAGGTGGCCGGGTTGTTGCTGGGGCTGGGGCTCCGGCCTCAGCTGTGGCTCTGGCTGGCCCAGCCAGGGTAGTTGGTCCTCTGCTCTGGCAGGAGCTCCTTCCCCTTCAGTGGCCAGCTCCAATTGAGCTGCTCTTGCGGCCTTTATACTGCCTCTGAAGTTGGAGCATGCCCAGCAGGGCTGCGGGGGAGGGGTCTTCTTAGCTCAGCAAGCCTGGTTAACCCCTTCCTGGCCAGTGCGGGGTTGGTACACCCCATCACAGGGTCTCAAAATCACAGGTGATAATTTTCTAACTCAAAAGGTATTGAACCCAGCACAGGGCAACACTGTTTGGGAATCTCATGACGATGGATAAAAATGATTGGACTGGAAGTAGGTGGATGCCTAGAACCAGTGGTCATGTGCTTAACGACATTCAATAGGACATGTTGATGTTGTTTTTTAATAAATCTTGTAATATTGTGTAAATTCAATAGCAGTGCTATTGGTGTGCCAAAATTCCAAAGGGGCAAGTGGTATGACCGGAGTATCGATAGCCCAGTTAGTCTGTCATCAGTCCCAGACGTGCTAATGAAAAAACTGATACAGGATTCAATTATGAAAGGACAGGAATATAATTAATGCAAGTAAACCCCTAGTTTATAGAAAACAGGTCTTATCAAACAAACCTCATTTTGTTCCCTGATGAGAGTACAAATTAGTGAGATTACAAATTTGGATGGTAAAGGTAAACACATAGGGTGCGTCTAGACTGGCAAGATTTTGTGCAAAAGCAGTTGCTTTTGCGCAAAAACTTGACGCTTGTTTACACTGGCCACAAGAATTTGCGCAAGAACACTGACTTTGTAATGTACAAAATCAGTGCTTCTTGCGCAAATACTTTGATGCTCCCACTCAGGCATAAGCCCTTTTGCGTAAGAATACTTGCGCAAGAGGGCCAGTGTAGACAGGAACGTTAATTTCTTGCGCAAGAAAGCCCGATGGCTAAAATGGCCATCGGAGCTTTCTTGCACAAGAGAGCATCTATACTGGGCACGGATCTTTTGCGCAAAAGCAAATCTTTTGCGCAAAGGCACATACCAGTGTAGACGCTCTCTTACACAAATACTTTTAACGGAAAAACTTTTCTGTTAAAAGTATTTGCGCAAAATCATGCCAGTCTAGATACAGCCCCTGTCTTTTATATTGAACTCTTACACTTTTATAAGGATTTGACTTAGCACTGTGCAATGTTCTGATTAAAAATTACCACTATACAATATTAGTTAAATGATTCAGAACTGACTAATGGAAGAACTTCAAAAGGTACTCGTCACTGGGAAATGGTCATTAAAGGGACATGTTTGTAACAGGGTTTGATTAAACCCAACAATATTCAACAGTTTCTCCATTGGGCTAGGAGTACATGTAAGCCAGTGCTGATAACATTTGTGGATCACATGTATGCATGTACACACCCATGGGCACACACACTGGCAGAGTGGTAAATAATGATGAAGTGTGGGAAGTCATGTAGAGGAAGCTGCAGCACTGAGTTAGCTGGGCCCATTCAAACCAAATGTGTTTTAATCCAGCCAAATGCAAGTTTATACATTTAGGAACAAGGAATATAGGCATACCTGCAGACTGGGGAACTGTATCATGGAAAGCAGGGTCTGGCAGGATTTAGAAATCACAGTGGAGAAGTAATTCATCGTGAGCTCCCAGTGTAATGCAGGTACAAAAAAAGGATGAATATGATTCTTGGGTGTATAATCAGGAGAGAAATGAGTAGGAGCAGGGAGGTGATTTTTACCTGTGAAACCAACATTGGAATATTGTGCCCAGTTATGGTGGGCCACATTTTTAAAAGGAAGTTGAAAAATTGACAAGAGTGCAGAAAAGAGCCACAAAACCAGTTCCAGGACTGGAGACAGTGCTGTCCCGTGAAAGACTCTAGAATCCAATCTACTCATTTTATCAGAAGGAAGTTTGAGAGGGGACACAATTCCAATACTTTCATGGGGAGGAAATTCTGGGTATTTAATCCTGAGCTCTTTAATCTAGCTGAGAAAGCCAGAACAACGGTGGCTGAAGCCAGACAAATTCAGGTTAGAAATAAGGGCCTGATTTTTACCAGGGAGGGAGGGTGATTAATCATTGGAATGAACTACTAAGGGAAATGATGGATTCACCATCTCTCCGTGTGTTCAGATCAAGACTGGAAGAGATACTTTAACCCAACATGAATTATGGTTTAGTCAAACCCCAGTGACGAGACTCAATGCAGGGGCTACTGGGTGGAATTTAATGTCCTGTGAAATACAGGAGGTCAGACTAGATGATTTAATGGTCCCTTCTGGCCTTATAGTCCATGGATATATGAACTGAGACCTCTCCTGAAGTTTGGGGATATCAGCTCCAGTGAGAGACAAATGGGGACAGCCATCTAATGACAAGCTTTTATCTTAAAGAGAATCACTGGACCAGACCCTCAGCTGATATAAATCAGCAGAGCTCCGGTGAAGTCAGTGGAGCTCTGCAGATTTGTGCTAGCTAAGTATCTGGCCCACTGTGTGTTACACAGACACATGCTTAGTGAGGAGCCAGCTAAAATTCCAGCCGAGTTTGGAGCCATGGTGTCTGGAGTGCATGACCTACGAGGAGACGCTGAGGGATTTGGGTTTGTTTAGTCTGCAGAAGAAAAGAGTGAGGAGGGATTTGATAGCAGCCTTCAACTTCCTGAAGAGAGGTTCCAAAGAGGATGGAGAAAGGCTGTTCTCAGTAGTGACGGATGGCAGAACAAGGAGCAATGGTCTCAAGTTACAGTGGGGGAGGTCTAGGTTGGATGTTAGGAAAAACTATTTCACTAGGAGGGTGGTGAAGCACTGGAATGGGTTACCTAGGGAGGTGGTGAAGTCTCCGCCCCTAGAGGTTTTTAAGTCTCAGCTTGACAAAGCCCTTGCTGGGTTGATTTAGTTGGGATTGGTCCTGCCTTGGGCAGGAGGCTGGACTTGATGACCTTCTGAGGTCTCTTCTAGCCATAGGATTCTATGATTCTATGATATCCTTTTGAGGGCAGTGTTTTAGAAAGGTGGATGCTGCACTTGTCAAGCAGTCATGGAGGCTGGTTAGTGCCTGGTCATCTTTCACCTCATCTCGCATGTATTGTGGCAAGAGCTTCATTGTGGTGTCACGTCCAATGAGCTTTCAACTGCACTGAAGCCAACACCCTTTTTTCACCAGATCCGTGTGCTTAGAAATTCATGCCTGAGCAGAGGGCCATTGTGAGGACAGGTGGTGGTGATCAGTGTTAGATGAAAGTGATTTGCCAAAAATGCATGGGGGGGGGGGAGGGGCACCAAAACAAGGCATGAGCTCAGGCTGAATTTGGCAAAGAGTTTCAGCTTCACCTCTCTTCCCTTCCTCTCCCCCAAAACCAATCATTTGCAAATGTTGAAGCAGTATGTGGAGAAATGTCAGACTCGCCCATTTCAAACGGACACTTTATAACAGAAGTGCCATTCACAATGGACATTCTAAATGTTTGGTTCAACCCAGACAAAGTCTTGGGGTGGGGAGTTTCTTTTCCTCAAGAAAATAATGAAGTAATTGAGTTTCATTTGGAAACTAAATGACAGTTGGGTTTTTGTGGGAGGGAGAGGTTGGGGTTTGCATTTTTGGGGTGTGTATTATTTTTTATCAATTCTAATGAGGACTAAACAACAGCTAAATCCCACACAAGCCCTGGAAGCCAGGCTAGATCATCTAGTAAATCACTTCTGGTCTTAAAAATCTATCAATCTATTTTGAGGATTTAAGTGGTGCAGAGCTTTTCTCTTGGTTATCTGCATAAGGGTGAATTTCACCATGGAAGAGAAAAAAGGGCCTGATTCTGCCTTCACACACACCGGAGTCAATCAGAAATCTCTCTGCCAATGTCAGTGTATAAAGTAAAGATCAGAGCAGAACCAAGCTCCAAAGAAAGGAAGGTGCTGCTTTCAGAAGAACCGTTGATCAACATTGCAGCTAGAGATTGGTCCAGAGGTAGACTTGCAACCCTTATCCATGTGGGGGAGCAACTGGAGACTTCAGTGTGACAGCTTGTGCCAAGATGTGCATTACCCCCATTTTATAATGAACTGTCTCACTAGAACCTTGTGGAGTGTCCATCACAGGAGGTCTGAGCACTTCCCAAGGGAATTCTCATTATTCCAGTTTTAGATATGGGAGATTAAGGCTGAGTGTAATGAGATTAATAACATGTCACACAGCAGGCCAGCAGCAGGGCCAGGAGCAGATTCCAGCTCTCCTCGCTCATAGTGCAGTGTCCAGATGTACACCCTGAATTCTGGGTATATCTGAATGTATGGACCGGGGTCTCTGTTAGTCAATGCCTTTTTCACCAGTGCAGTGGGGGTGTAAAAAATCTGTAATTGGAATTACAATGGTTGTCCCCCTCTTGGGATTGGTGTAAATGACTGTGCAGTGTGCTGGACAGTTGACAATTTGTTCCTGTGTCTTTAATAGAGACACCAATACAAATAATAGGCCCAGAGAAGCTATTCTTTCCCCAAACGTGTGGCTATGCATCCAAATGAAACATCAGATTGTCTACAGATCTGAATGCCTTCCTTTAAATTCAGTTACGCTCTAGAGAACACATTTTCTCCAAGACACTCAAAGAACTTTATGGAATTTAATTACTCCTTGCCACACTTTGGAGCAATTGCTCATATTTTTAAGCTAGGGGCAATGGAGACACAAGAGGTTTAAAGACTGAACAAACCAGTGACAAAGCTGGGAATAGAACTTAGGGGCTGTAAGGGCCACATTGTCCTACCCTTGTGTGAAACTGTGTTTTACTCCAGGTGGAGCTCCTTTGGCTTCAGTGGGACGTTGGCTGGGGTGAGGTTCTAATAATGCAGTGGAAGGAAGGGACTCATTGTACTAGGTACATGAGAGACAGTTTCTGCTGCAAATTGCATAGTTTAATCACACAAGACAGAGAGAGGTGAAGTCACTTGCCCCAAATCACCCAGCAGGTCAATGGCAGAGATAAGCTTTGTTGATTTAGTTGGGATTGGTCCTGCTTTGGGCAGGGGGCTGGACTTGATGACCTCTTGAGGTCTCTTCCAGCTCTATGATTCTCTGATAAGCTTAGAATCCAGGTCTCTTAAGCCCTAGTCTAGGGTGACTACCTTCAGAACAACATGAATGAGAGCATCTCTTAACTACGGGTTTGTCTACACTACAGAGTTTTGTCAGAAAAATAGCCATTTTTCTGACAAAACCTGCATTATGTCCACACTGCAATCGCGTTCTTTCAAAAGAAAATCGAAAGAACAGAGGGGGTTTTCTGACAGCGGTACTCCTCTTTCTATGAGGAAGAAGCCAAAAGAGCTCTTTCGGAAAAAGGCGTGTGTGGACAGGAAGGAGGGGTTTTTTTTGAAAGAAGAGGGGTCTAGAAAATAACACAGGTGCCCTGGTGGCCACTCTGTCCAAATTAATCAGAACTCTATAGTTCCTGTCTCCTGGCCCCTCTTAAAGCTGCAGGAACCCTGGACAAGCCTTGTGGCAGGAAGCCGGCTTGAGAGTAGCACCTCATTGCACGGCTTTCCCTGCCACAGGCCTTGTCACCCAAAGCAGAGCCACAAGCCCCCCGCGATCTCCCTGGTCCTCGCATGGAGCAGCCCCAGGGATCCCAGGACCCACCCAGGGGGACCAAGAGGTAGGCACCCT
The DNA here is from genome assembly GCA_032595735.1 of Pelochelys cantorii. Taxonomy (NCBI): domain Eukaryota; kingdom Metazoa; phylum Chordata; order Testudines; family Trionychidae; genus Pelochelys; species Pelochelys cantorii. The sequence continues at coordinate 21,695,205 of CM064344.1, forward strand.
CCTGGTCCGGAGCAGAGATCCTGTCCCTCCTCGAGCTGTGGGGCAAGGAGGAGACATTGCAGGATCTCAACTCCAAACGGCACAATGCCAATATTTTTGAGTACATGGCCAAGTCCCTGGCAGAGCACGGACACCCATCCCAGATGTTGGAACAGATCCGGAGTAAGATCAAGGAGCTCCGCCAGGAATACATCAGGGCCAGAGAGAACACCTTGAGCTCAGGGGGAGGACACCACACATCCCCTATTACCAGTGGCTGCACCAGATCCTGGGGGGTGGGAAAACATCTTCCTCACCCGTTGTGGTGGACTCCAGCCTCCAGACCCCTGTTGTCACCCAGCCAGAGTTCACGGTGGAGGAGGAGCAGGAGGACCAGGACCAACAGGAGGAGGAAGAGGAGGAGGAGACAGACACCGTCACCCTGTCCCTGAAGCTGCTGCCTGCAGCCAGAACATCTCCCAGGCCTCGTTGGACACCGAGGAGGGATCTTCAGGTGAGTGCTCTCAGTCTGTCACACACACAGGGTGGGGGAGCCAGGCTCACAGGGGGCTGGTTGTGTGTGTCACTTGGGCTGCTCGGGCTGGACATCATGCTGTGGTCCATGTACATGGAACCATGTGCAGCATTAGTGTGTGGCACACGGACTCAACAGGCAGCTGCAGCGGCACAGGAGCCAGCAAACAGAGCTGTAAACAGGGGAGTTTGAGTGGGAGTTTGTAAAGGGAGTTTGGATATTGGGATTTGTTTGGGGTTTGTTTTTGCTGTGGAGGGGGTGTTTTGGTTTGTTTTTGTGTTCACCGGACTAATAGGATTTTGAAGAGAAAGTAGATATAACAGAGGCAGTAGTGCCATGACCCAAGCAGTAGAGAACACAAGGAGGATGATTGGATGTGGTAGCTGCGGTATGTACATGATTCTGGAGGGGTTACCCGAAAGGAGTTTTGTTTGCATGAAGTGCCGCCTGATAGAGTTGATGGAGGAAAAGATCCGAGGACTGGAGATGCAGGTGGAAACTTTGGTTGAGTTTAGAAGGGGGTTTGAGCAGATGATGGAGCAAAGGCATGACGTGGCTAAAGGGGAAAGTTTAGATATGCAGATAGAAGCAGGATCAAGCCCCTTAGAGGGGGGACTGCTGGGTGAAGAAAATGGACAGTGGAAGCATGTGACTAAGAGAACCAGGCAGAGGAAAAGATGGGTTAGTGAAGGAAAAATAGAGCTTAAGAATAGGTATGTGGAGTTGGAGAATGAAGGAGGGGTACAACAGGCAGATAATGAAGATGGAAGGGTAAGGAAGAAGAGAAGAGTGGCTAGCCCTATAGATAAAGGGGAAGAGTTAATGGAAACAGCACCAATAATGAGTATTAGGAAGATACAGGATGGGTTAAAGAGGATTACAAGGGAAGACAGGAATGGCAAGGACTTGCAGCTAGAGGAAGCTAGAGATAGACCAGGCAATCACACTGTCACTAGGAAAAGGCAGGTTTATGTGATTGGGGACTCCTTATTGAGAAGAATAGATAGGCCTGTAACCAGAGCTGATCCAGAGAATAGAAGGGTGTGTTGTTTGCCAGGTGCTAAGATACGGGATGTGGAACTGAGGTTGAAGAGTATTATTAAGGGAGCAGGAAGGAATCCGTTGATCATCTTTCATGTAGGAACAAATGATACGGCTAGATTTTCGCTGGAACGAATTAAGGGCGACTATGTTAGGCTAGGGAGGATGCTCAAGGAAATTGAGGCTCAGGTGATCTTTAGTGGCATCCTGCCTGTTCCTAGAGAAGGGCAACTAAGATGTGACAGGATTATGATGATCAATAATTGGCTTAGGCAGTGGTGCTATAAGGAGGGCTTTGGGATGTATGGCCACTGGGAGGCATTTATGGACAGAGGACTGTTCTCTCGGGATGGACTTCATCTAAGTAGGGAGGGAAATAGACTTCTAGGATGGAGGTTGGCTCAACTGATAAAGAGAGCTTTAAACTAGGAATTTGGGGGAGATGGTTGGGAGATGTTCAGGTAATCTCTACGCCAGATTTTAACACTGAGGGGGAGGCAAATGAAGTAAAGGATATAGCTGGGGGTAGGAGAATGTACATGAGGAAGGGTAGGGTGGATACTAGTCTAATAGGTCATATTGGAGGTACAACGTCCGTGCCAAATTGGGTAAAGAATGTGAGTGAGGCCAAACAGCAAAAATTAAGATGTTTGTACACCAATGTGAGGAGCTTGGGTAACAAAATGGAGGAACTAGAGTTAATGGTCCAGGAAGTGAAACCAGATATTATAGGAATAACAGAAACATGGTGGAATACTAGGCATGATTGGAGTACAGGTATTGAAGGGTATGTGCTGTTTAGGAAAGATAGAAATAAGGGTAAAGGTGGTGGAGTCGCATTGTATATCAAAGATGAGGTAGATTGTAAAGAAATAAAAAGTGATGGAATGGAGAAGACAGAGTCTGTTTGGGCAAAAATCACATTGGGGAAGAAAACTATCAGATCCTCCCCTGGGATAGTGCTTGGGGTGTGTTATAGACCACCAGGATCCACTTTGGATATGGATAGAGACCTCTTTAATGTTTTTAATGAAATAAATACTCGTGGAAACTGCGTAATCATGGGAGATTTCAACTTTCCAGATATAGATTGGAGAACAAGTGCTAGTAATAATAATAGGGCTCAGATTTTCCTAGATGTGATAGCTGATGAATTCCTTCATCAAGTAGTTGCTGAACCTACAAGGGGGGATGCTATTTTAGATTTGGTTTTGGTGAGTAGCGAGGACCTCATAGATGAAATGGTTGTAGGGGATAATCTTGGCTCGAGTGATCATGAGCTAATACAGTTCAAATTGAATGGAAGGATAAACAAAAATAAATCTGAGACTAGGGTTTTTGATTTCAAAAGGGCTAACTTTAATAAATTAAGGAAATTAGTTAGGGAAGTTGATTGGTCTAAAGAAATTATGGATCTTGAGGTGGAGGAGGCCTGGGATTATTTTAAGTTAAAGTTGCAGAAACTGTCAGAAGCCTGTATCCCAAGAAAAGGGAAAAAAATTATAGGCAGGTGTGTTAGACCAAGCTGGATGAGCAGGCATCTTAGAAAGGTGATTAAGAAAAAGCAGAAAGCATATAAGGAGTGGAAGATGGGAGGGATAAGTAAAGAAAGTTACCTTATTGAGGTTAGAGCATGTAGGGACAAAGTGAGAGAGGCTAAAAGGCAGGTAGAGTTGGACCTTGCAAAGGGAATTAAAACCAATAGTAAAAGGTTTTATAGCCATATAAATAGGAAAAAAACAAAAAAAGAAGAAGTAGGACCGCTAATTACTAAGGATGGAGTGGAGGTTAAGGATAATTTAGGAATGGCCCAATATCTAAACAAATACTTTGCTTCAGTCTTTAATGAGGCTAGTGAAGAGCTTAGGGATAATGGTAATATAACAAATGGGACTAAGGATATAGAGGTAGATATTACCATATCTGAGGTAAAAGCCAAACTTGAACAGCTTAATGGGAGTAAATCGGGGGGCCCAGATAATCTTCATCCAAGAATATTAAAGGAACTGGCACATGAAATTGCAGGTCCATTAGCAAAAATTTTTAATAAATCTCTAAACTTAGGGGTTGTACCATTTGATTGGAGAATTGCTAATATAGTTCCTATTTTTAAGAGAGGAAAAAAAAGTGACCCGGGTAACTATAGGCCTGTTAGTTTGACATCTGTAGCATGCAAGATCTTGGAAAAAATTTTGAAGGAGAAAGTAGTTAGAGACATTGAGGTTAATGGCAATTGGGATAAGTTGCAACATGGTTTTACAAAAGGTAGATCGTGCCAAACCAATCTGATCTCTTTTTTTGAGAAAGTAACAGATTTTTTAGATAAAGGAAATGCAGTGGATTTAATCTACCTCGATTTTAGTAAGGCATTTGATACAGTACCACATGGGGAATTATTGGTTAAATTGGAAAAAATAGGGATTAATATGAAAGTTGAGAGGTGGATAAGCAACTGGTTAAAGGGGAGACTACAGCGGGTCATATTGAAAGGGGAACTGTCAGGTTGGAGGAAGGTTACTAGCGGAGTTCCTCAGGGATCAGTTTTGGGGCCAATTTTATTTAATCTTTTTATTGCTGACCTTGGCACCAAAAGTGGAAGTGTCCTGATAAAATTTGCAGATGACACAAAGTTGGGAGGTATTGCTAATTCAGAAAAGGATCGGGATATCATACAGAAAGATTTGGATGACCTTGTAAATTGGAGTGATAGCAATAGGATGAAATTTAACAGTGAGAAGTGTAAGGTTATGCATTTAGGCATTAATAACAAGAATTTTAGTTATGAGCTGGGGACACATCAGTTGGAAGTAACGGAGGAGGAGAAGGACCTCGGAGTCCTGGTTGATTATAGGATGACTATGAGCCGCCACTGTGACATGGCTGTGAAAAAGGCTAATATGGTCTTGGGATGTATTAGGCGAGGTATTTCCAGTAGGGATAAGGAGGTGTTAGTGCCATTATACAAGGCATTGGTGAGACCTCATTTGGAATACTGTGTGCAGTTCTGGTCTCCCATGTTTAAGAAGGATGAATTCAAATTAGAACAGGTACAAAGAAGGGCCACTAGGATGATTCGAGGAATGGAGAACCTGTCTTATGAAAGGAGACTCAGGGAGCTTGGCTTGTTTACCTTAACCAAAAGAAGGCTGAGGGGGGATATGATTGCACTCTTTAAATATATTAGAGGGATAAATACTAGGGAGGGAGAGGAATTATTTAAGTTTAATACTAATGTGGACACAAGAACAAATGGATATAAGCTGGCTAGTAGGAAGTTTAGACTTGAGATTAGACGAAGGTTTCTAACCATTAGAGGAGTGAGGTTCTGGAATGGCCTTCCAAGGGAAGTAGTGGGGGCAAAAGATCTACCTGGCTTCAAAATTAAACTAGATGGGTTTATGAAGGGGATGGTTTGACAAGATAACATGGTCTTGGTAACTAATTGACTAGTCATTATCAGTGGTAAATAGGTCAATGGAGGGATGATAGGGGTTACTATAAAGAACTTTCTGGGTGTCTGGCTGGGGAGTCTTGCCCACATGCTCAGGGTTTAGCTGATCGCCATATTTGGGGTCGGGAAGGAATTTTCCTCCAGGGTAGATTGGCAGAGGCCCTGGAGGTTTTTCGCCTTCCTCTGTAGCATGGGGTACAGATCACAGCTGGAGGATTCTCAGCATCTTGGGGTCTTCAAACTATTTGAGGGCTTCAATATCTGAGATATAGGGGTGAGGATTATTCTAGGAGTGGGTGGGTGAGATTATGCGGCCTGCATTGTGCGGGGGGTCAGACTAGATGATCATAATGGTCCCTTCTGACCTTAAAGTCTATGAGTCTATGGCAGCCCCTGAGCATGGGTGGGATCCTGCTGCCAGGCTCAGGGGAGGCTACACAAGTTCTGCCATTGGGGGGGCCCTTCCAGCACCTGCCACGGCTGGAAGCAGGCTAGCCACAAGGATGCAGGCACGACTCCAAACACACAGAGGAGGCAGGCAGTGCTGCAAGCCGCAGGTGCGTGTGCGGATACCAGGGAGGGCCAAGCTGCTCACGGCTCCTCTGCCACACAGGAGGGGATCCCACTGAGGCCAGACACTTCTGTTGCCTGCTTGTCCATGGGCGGGGGGGGGAGGGAAAGCAGACAACACGGTCCCCAGGGCACCTCGAGGCCCCTGTGAGGCCTGGCCCACTGTGCAGGACACACATGGCCTTGTTCTTGGGACATCCCCCTCCTCTGGCCCGAGGACTGTTGGTTGCTTCTTCCTCAGGGACAGTGTGTGAATGGATCACTGACTGCCTCTCCCTCTTTGTGTTCTTCATAGACGGACCAGTCAGGACTGAAAGGCCAGCCACGCCACCAGAGCCCGGGAGACATGAAGGCATGCCAGGGTCCAGGAAGAGCTCATGCGGCTGCATGTCAGCATCCTGAACAACATGTAGCAGACCCTTGTGTAGAAGGTCTGTGAGGACTCAGAGAGGCAGAACCGAGCGTAGGACCAGCTCATGCAGAGGTGTGATAGCAGGTGTGCCATCACCCTCGACATGATGGCACACCCAGCTGCTGTCTCTGCTCCTGGCTACCAGCCTCCTGCTCCCCCTGCTATTCCCATTCCCCCTCCGGCTGCCCCCCATGCGATGGCTCTGCTACCTGCCCAGGTGATGCCCATGCCCACTCCCCAAGTGATGCCCATGCCCTCTCCCCTGGCCCCCTGCCATCCTTGACCCCGCTCCAGCCCCCACACCTGCCCATTCTCCTGTGGTCCCCGGAGCCACCCAACCCCAACTCTGATGAGGTCCCCGCACCCGAGGTGGCACATCTAGCCACCCCTCTCCCCCTCCAGGTTTTGAGCCCCCCCTTTCCCTCCAGGTTACGAGCCCCCCCTTTCCCTCCAGGTTATGAGCCCCCCTGCCCACCTTTTTTTAATTAAAGATAAATACAGACTTTGTTTTGTTCAAAACCAAACAGGTGTCTTTATTCTGAGGTCAGGGAAGGGGTGAAGGGAGGGGTTGTGGTGGGGAAGGAATAGGGCTGCAAGCCAGAGGCCCCTAGGGGGGAGGCCCTGGGAAGAGTTACTGGGGTCCTTCAGAGAACCCCTCCCTCAGGGCCTCCCGGATGCACACATCCTGATCCAAGCACCAGAACATCGAGCGGCCCAGTATATTAATAGAAAGGGCTACTTCTCGTTGGCACTGCGGGCCCTGGTCAACCACCATGGACACTTCACAGACATTTTTGTCAGGTGGTCAGGCAGGGCGCACGATGCCCGCGTCTTTAGAAACTCGAGCCTCTAGGGCAAGCTGGAGGCGGGCATATTCTTCCCCCACTGTGAACTTGCCATTGGGGACGTGCAGATGCCACTGTGTATCATGGGGGACGCAGCCTACCCATTCATGCCGTGGCTTATGAAACCCTATCCCGGTCACCTGGATCCCAGCCTGAACCGGGCCCAGACCCAGGTGGAGTGCACCTTCAGCTGCCTCAAGGCACGTTTCAGGTGCCCACTGACCCACCTTGACATGAAGGAGCACAACATCTCTGAGGCGGTCGCGGCATGTTGTGTCCTCCACAACATTGTGGAGAGGAAGGGGGAGGCCTTCCTCCCAGGGTGGGAGGCTGATGCCGGCTGTGAGGGATGAGCCTTCCAGCAGCCGAGGACAGCTGCTATCTGCCAGGCCCATGAGGTTGCCAGAGTGGAGCTCCCGCATCCAGGGAGAGGGTCCCCTGAATGAGCTCTGGGTTGAGCTTGGTCAGAACCAGGAAGGCGGCTGGCACAAGGTGCTGCAGAAACTGCAGCATGGCCGTGAGGGGCCATCTCATGCTGGGTGCATGGCTCAAAGGAAAAAGTTGAGGTGTCCAAAAAAATCAGGGCAACCAGAGCGGGCACCGCGAGAGCTTTGCTGTTCCTCAAAGAGGTAGGCAAGCATGCAGCAGAAGCAGAGAAACGGCTGTCCAGTAGGGTCCCTTTAAGTACATGTCTCTGCTAGGCTCCAGCACCAGCACTCGGAAGCAACTGGTAACCTAAAACCCTGCCTGAACTGGTTTTGGGTGGCCTTTCATACGAGAAAGTGTCCAATCGGTCTGGACACTCTCTTTCAAAAAAGCAGATTTCTTTTTCAATGTGCTTTTGTGTGTGGACGCTCTCTTTCGGAAGAAGTTTTTTTGGAAGAAGCCTGCAGTCTAAATGTAGTCTAGCAGACAATGCCTCCCATTTAGTATACTGGAATCTCACTAATCTGAAGCACCATTTAAGTTCCAATCACACAGGTTAGATAAGTGGAGATATCAAATGCGCATTGTATCTGAAATATCTGACATCCCTTATAGATTAGGCCCAAGCTTTCCATTTACCTGAGGGTATGTCTACACTTGCTCCCTAGTTCAAACTAGGGATGCAAATATAGCCAACTGAAATTGCTAATGAAGCGGGGATTTAAATTAGCATAATCTTGCCCGTGAGCTATTCTGCTCACCAGCTGATTCGAACCAGGAAGTGCGCTCCGGGCCGCGTTAGTTCAAATCAAACCCCATGGTTTGAACTAACGTTACTCCTCAAAAAATGAGGAGTAATGTTAGTTCGAACCAAAGGGTTTGATTTGAACTAACGTGGCCCGGAGCGCACTTCCTGGTTCGATTCAGCTGGCGAGCGGAAGAGCATGTGGGCAAGATTATGCTAATGAAGCGTGGGATATTTAAATCCCCACTTCATTAGCAATTTCAGTTGGCTACATTTGCATCCCTAGTTCAAACTAGGGAGCAAGTGTAGACATACCCTTAGTGCCTTTGAATAGCGTATCAGGGTTTATAGTTGCCTTTTCCTTACCAGTTTGATTTTGAGCCTATGGACTGTGATGCTAGATTGGCAGGTATGTATCAGCATGCTGGGAAAGCTCTTGCAGGCCATTATAATTCTCCCATTTTGGTGTCTAAGCCTCTCCTTCTTGCTTTATTTATGAATCTTTTTGGGATGGCTCTCAGTGATGAGAGCCTTTCTATTTCTGTCATCTCCTGGATCAGCCACTTAGGGTAAAATTGCCCATAGAAGTGAACCTAAATTACAAGTGATAAAACTAGAGCCTATTCTATCTGTAGATGACCCTTTCTGTTCTACACTGAGCTAAAGCGTATATTCTTTGTGACAAGAGCAATGAAGCCATTGCAAGAATTTATCTGCAGCTAAGTTACCTTAAATTGAAAATCCTTGTTTTTGCAGGCTTTGGAGTGGTCCTTCATTAATTCATTCTGCACTTCAGATCTGCACTTAAAAGTTAGGTTGACATAGCTGCAGTGCTCAGGGATGTGAAAAATTCACACCCATCAACAGCATAGCTACACCCACGTAGCCCCTGGTATAGATGTAGCTGGGCAATGGAAGAATGAGTCCATTGACCTAGCGACTGCCACTTGGTGAGATGGATTAGCTATAACAACAGAAACCCTTCCTTCGCTGTAGGAAGCATTTACACCAGCAGTTATTAGCCCACAGGCCGACTGTGGCCTAGTTAGCATACAGATGCAGCCTGAGTGTGGGGATCCAGAAGGTTCCCAGCTGCCCAGCATGGCAGGGTCTGGGCTGCCCTGCTGCCCAGAACAGCGGGGTCAGCGCTGCTGGCCCTGCCCATGTGGTGGGAGTGCAGAGTCAGGGCTGCTGACCGGCCTCACGTCATCAAGGGCTGTGGGTCAGCCACCCGGCCTTGCAAGTTCTGGGGTCTGAGGCAGCTGTGCAATGGAGGTCCAAGTCTGGGTCAGCCCCATGACAAAGGTCCAGGATGGGCAGCTGACCAGCCCCATGGTGGGGGCCCAGGGTCCAGTGTTGGGTTCCAGACTGCCTCTGCCCAGCCCCTTCTCAGCCCCTGCAGCCCAGGTAACACATTGCCACCCACAGGATGTAATAAGCTGAGAACCACTGGTCTGCACTACGGCATTACAGCGGCATAGCTACATGGCTGGGACAGACATGGCCTAAGTGTTGCTCAGTCCCAGCCAGTGCTTCAGGGGGGTACCTGACCCACTTGCCTCTTCGATTGGTTTCTATCAGCAGGCCAGGCCATCTCTGGGATTCTCACACCAAGCATCCTTCTCCCTACAAGCTCCAGGTACAAATGCTTGGGTAGAAGAGACAGCAGAGCCCCCAGAGTACAAGCCATACCAAAAGAGAAAGATGGCCTACAGAGGTCACTGATCAGACAAGGAAGTGTGCTTTGCCTCCTCTTATGGCTGCTATTAAGAGAACTGGTCAGAAAACTTTCAGCATGAGTTCTCCACCAGACTATGCTGTTTTGACAAAATTGATTTTTTTTTCAAAATCGTTGATTTTGATGACATTTCTTTTAGAAAAAAAAGGTTGGTTTTTTTAATGTTGAAATGTCCCAATTTTACATTTTCAGAACAAAAAGTTTTGATTTTTCATTTTGAATGGCTTTTTCTTTCTAAGCATAGGTCATTCTGTAGTTTTTTAAAAATTAAAAAGATACAAGATTTAAATACAATGTTTTGATTGACCCCAAGTAAACAAACATTGGAAATTTCATTTCAAGAAAAGCTTCAAAATGTTGGCTTTCTGTCCCAATTTGGGATGAATTTCCCCCCTCTGAAAACTTTCAATTTTTTACTGGATGGGATCGCTCTAGTTACTGAATGAGATTGTACCAGTTCAAGGCCTTCTTAAGCCTCCAAACTAGAGTTAAAGTGGGACTGAAATTGTGCGTAGGACTCTGGACAGGGGGCAGTTTCACCCACTGTGATTATTTTAGTAACACAGATCAGATGTCTCTGGTTTATAGGATGTATAAGCAGATTCTAACTTATTCCCTCATCCACACCCCCAGTGCTTAGTGAACTCTCTGCCCTGATTTTCTGGATATCTGGGTCATTCTTGAAACTGAACCAGAAATGCAAATCCTAGGCTTCTGCTTCCCAGATGACATCCTAAAAGGCAGCTCAGCCCATGCAAGCACTTGGGAAGATGGACAAGTGGGAATCATTGGGGAGGGACCCCTGATTAAAGTGGAATTCAAGACATCTGGAAAGGAGCCAGGTGATGGCACCTTTAAATCACATGGTAGGGAAAAGGGTGTACAGCTGCTGAAAAGGCTTATATTGTATGGCTGATCAACCCCTCCTGTTTCTCTTCAGTAATTTAGGGGTGCCTCCAGGACGGGGCAATTGCCCCTTGACTGTCCCTTTGCCCTTTGACCTCATTTACACTGATTATCATGGCCTCCAGCAAATGAAACAACACATGGGGCTCTCCTTTAAGAAATACAGGTAAGGAAAAATCACTTTCTTCCTCTTTGCTTCTATTTTTGTTTGTTAACCTTAGGTAACACTAATGACAATGAGGGGCAAATAGCTCTGGCTAGAAGGAGGCCTGCCACTTCGCCAGTGTACCTCAACCCTAGCTTGCAGCTCCCCCTGCTACAGTAGTCATGGGGGCCCCCACCCACATCTTTGCCAATGCACCTCCCCACACTGCTTCAGTCTGGTTCAACTCTGCCAATGTAGCTCAGTCCTGATCTGCAGCACCCCATGGGTGTGTCTACACTATGGAATAAAGTGGAATTAAGCTATGCAACTTCAGCTACTTTAATTGCGTAGCTGAAGTCGAAGTACCTTAACTCAAATTTTGATGCTGTCCACACTGCCAGAAGTTGAAGGAGAACACCCTCCCTTCAGCTACCCTGACCCCCCATGGAAGCAGGACGACTGGCATTGACCGGAGTGCCCCTCTCAGTTCGAATGAGCTCGCTTCACTAGAACAACTAATTCGAACCCCTGAAGATCCATAGTGTCAGTTTCGATCTTCTCTGTAGTGTAGCCATACCCCATGCTATTCTAGTCCTACTCGCTCCTAGTCCTTCCAGCTAATGAGCGGTCCTGGGCCAAAACTGGTAATAGCATTACGTAGGGCACAGACATTGACTGGAGTGAGACACCTCTTAAAACAAACCCAACACCATGCAATATCTGAACCCAAATTCCCAGAGGGGAAATGCATGCAGCACTGAGCCACTGTCTATCGCTTCCTTCTTTTGCTCTTTGTTCTGTCCTCTTTCACAGCAAGACCAACCAAAACTTTGCTGCCTTTCCTTTCCCATACCAGTGATGAGCCCCTTTAAATCTCCAGCAAATTCTGAGGAGAAGTTCAGCCTTTTGTTTCCAGCCTTATGTGCACAGCTCTGACAGCTGGTAAATTGTCCAGAGACCTGCCTCCACACTGCTTCCCACTGGCTGTCAGAACATGCCCGGGGAAGAAGGGAGCACAGCCACTCTCTTAAGTTCAGACCTAATTCTAAAGCTGTGGAATGGGGAGGCATACCCCTTGGGAAGGGTTGTGCGTGTGTGAATAGTACATTTGTACGCTGTAGGTGGGATCTGCCAACACCACACCAGGACAAAGAGATCTTTCTGCCTTTGCAATAAAGCTCCCCTCTTCCTCCAAGCCCATTTCCTCTCTTCCTCTTTGCCATTAAGAGAGACATATGTCACTATCCTGTGGTACATCAGCAGCCTGCAAAATATGTGATTTAATTTAGCACTGATAGTTCTTCTATTTATTACTTTTTCGTCCATCCCTTCCACTATCCTATGCAATTTTATTAGCAGGGGAAATGACAGGTGGTGTTATTGTTTTTATTATAAATGCATTTGCTTTGTGTGTGCCACTTGCTTTTGCCTCTCTCTTTCCACATTCTCTTTTCTTCCTCCCTCTTGCCGGGGTAATGCCTGCCTCAGCACGCCTGAGATATTCAGGAAAGCATTAAAATGTCTTCTGGAGACAGATAGCACTTTCCCAAACATCAGGCGGGTGAAAAACCTGAAATGGGAAATTGTTTCGTGCAATGGGGAGCAGCGAATCTTTCTTTCAGGAGGGGTCATTTTGGATATTTCTTTCTCCTTCAGCTAAATATTGGACCAGGGCTTTGCTTCCAGTTTCCACTTTTGAGTTAAAGCTGATGCCTAATGCCAGTTCTCTGTGGGCATAATGGTAATGCTATGCATAACTAATGGTAGGCCCTGGGTTTGAGTCGTGGCTCCACACTGGGCCAGGATAGACTGACCATCCATCTGATCTGTTGCCCTTTTTAGACAGTAGCTAATGCCAGAGATTTCTAAGCATGTTGTGTTTAGAGCAATAGTTACTGAGTTATACACCTAGGAGATAGACAGATTACGGGTCTGGTCCACTAGTGTATTTGGTATCCAGTCTCTGACACCGGCCAATACCAGATAACACAGGAAGTATAAAATCCTCAGAATAGACAAACCTTCCCACCCCCAAATGAGGAGTCCTGTGTCACCTTAAAGACTAATAGATTTATTAGGGCGTAAGCTTTCATGGATAAAAACCACTTCATCAGATACATGAAGTTGAACAGGCAGTTGTTCAATACCATCCCATCCCAATCTATTAATGGTTAGTTTATATCCAGAGCACATTGCTACCTGTTACACATTTTTGCCTCAAATGCAAATATTCTTAGTAGTCACATAAATATTGAATATTCTTTAAAAAGGTTCTTAATCTCTTTGCTGCATTACTATCTGGTGGCAATGAGTTCCACATGTTATCTCTGATGTAAATTTGAAGAACAAACATCTGCTTCAGTCATGACTATCGCAGTAAGAGGGATAATGCCCATTCATTGTTTTTCACAGCACTTTGTCCACATGGAAGTTTACTAAAACAGCATAGTTTCAGAGAGGTAGCTGTGTTAGTCTGTAACTGAAAAAAAAAGTGTTGTTTTTTAAGTTTTTTCAGACAGCAAAGGCACTCACTCAATATGGAAATATTATATCAAGACCAATTTTCATTGGGCCTATCAGTGATACTGCCATTCAGATACTTATTTCCAAGTATTTGGCTACTGGGACTGTCACTAGGGCTATGTGTAGACTGCATCCCTCTGTTGACAGAGGGATGCAAATCAAGCATGTCGAAATTGCTAATGAAGCAGGGATTTAAATATTTTTTCGACAGATCCTGTATTCCTCAAAAAATGAGGTTTACAGGATCTTTTGAAAAAGGGTTTATTTTCGACAGATCCACATCTAGACTGCCATTTTTTTCAAAAAAGCTCCGTTTCGAAAAAGAGCGGCAGCCATGTTTATGCTAATGAAGCGTGGGATATTTAAATCCCTGCTTCATTAGCAATTTCAACGTGCCTAATCTACATCTCTCTGTTGACAGAGAGGTATAGTCTAGACACAGCCAAGGTGACTGAGCCGTAGAGAATAAGTGGCATGCTCTGAAGGGGTGTAGTTCTGGGGTGCTTCTGCTGCATCCCAGGGGAGGTGCAATGCCTTCTGGTGCTTGCACTGAGACAGTACAGATCAGCACTGTGCCTAGCTCCAGGGTGTTGCTCAACGCCACAACAGAGCATAGGGGTCTATTGTACGGGACCAGGACTGGAGGCGCAGGGGCTGCTGATCATCACTGGCCTGTGTTGGTGAAGCTGCTTAGACAAAACTTATTTGGCACCCATTTGTGTCACCTGCACTAACAGTCCCTAAATCTCTCTCAGCTGTCAGCACTGGCAGCCCGGTCACCTTTCTCCAGGCCTCTCCAGCTTTTAGGCACACGCTTTCCACTCTAATAAAACCTGTCGCTCTTGGTATTCAAACACCCAGCACAGGCTTGAGCTCTCTGTCATCCCATGGGCTGTACATTTGAACACAGGAAGCTACTTGCTGCAAGGATGTGCACACCAGTAACTGGGCACTGATGTGAGGGATTGTCCCTGCATGGGCTGGATTCTAGGACCCAGATCTCTCTAAGCGAGCATCCACACGAGTCCTCAGCAGCACTAACAGCCTCTCCGTGGCCTGCTGATGCTAGTGGATGAACCTGTATATTGTGGCTTGTTGCTCTTTGTTTGCAGAATATAACCATTACCCTTTGCTCTCTTGCCTGGGCAGGTGTCGTGTTCGGGTCATTGATACCTTTGGGACAGAGCCAGCCTACAACCTTGAGGAGTATGCCACTCTGCATGGCTACCGGACAAACTGGGGGTACTGGAACCTGAACCCCAAGCAGTTCATGACAATGTTTCGTAAGTGATCCCCTATTTGGAAACTGTTTCTATTGGGGTTTTATTTTTTTTGTGTTTACAGACTGGGTGATGGAGCTGAGCAAATAATTGATGTGTTGGTTCAAAAGTCAAGCCAGGAAAATTATGTGGTTAGTTTCAAATGGAAGGTGATTGTTTTTCACCAAAATGAAAAACAAAAACAGTGTCCCGGTCGAATTAAATGTTTTGAATTTGGATTCCAAACATTTCCAAAATGACATTTTGACATTTCCAAATTTTTGTTTTCTGGTCATTTTGGCCTAAAGTATTTGACAAATTCAGCCCAAATTGGCACATAGTTCTAGTGCTGCCAAAAGTATATTTTCTATTTGCCAATTTGAATTTTTTCAATTTTTTTCTTGATCACTAGATTATTCTTGCAAGCCAAGGCCAACACAGAAAAGGGACAAATAGGTTCTCGGCTGTATCTGAATTACTCTGCCAGTCCACTACCTATTTCACCACCAACCCTGTCCCATCCCAAAGCAACCACATCAGAATAGGAAGAAACTCCTGAAATTAGAGTGCTAGAATAGCTTGGGAAACAAACTTTGATTTTCTCAGAGCCCCAAAACTCACATTCTTTCCTGTTCCCTTGATCAGTCGCTATAAGCTGGAGGCTCACGTGTGTCCAGTTCATCTGAAAAGACGATGTTTTCATACACACTTGGCACTGTATATCAGCTGGGATGGGCCTTCCATTTCTATTAGTAAGCAGTTTCTCAGGAGCAGTCAATACTTAGGTTTGCATTACATCTCCGTCTCTTAGCCTTTGGTTCCTGCAACCCTCTGTGCCAGAAGGGGCTGGAAAATGTTGTGCAAGCAGGAGAGATGATCATTTTACATGGCCTATCAGGGTGCCCTCTGGCGAGCTGAGATGTACATTGATGAGATCTCAAAGGAACCTCATCTAGTCCTTCTCATCTAGAGTTATGGTGGCAGCAATGTATGGTGGCCTTGAACCTGGTAAGATGGGAGATATTTGAAAGACCTCTGAGACCTCCAAGATACATAGAAGATATCTAAAGTGTGATGTAGCCAGAAAATTATTACCATGTGGCACCACAGTCCAAAGTTGATTTCCCAAGCATGCTGGATGGGGTGTCTCCTGTTTCCATTTGACCCTAACCTTGACAATGTGCCCCAAGGAAACTCCTCCTTAATGGACTGTTACTTTAATTAGCTTTAATACTTTACTGTCCCACTTCCACTGTTTAGCTAATTCTGTTCTCAATCGGCCCCAGCAGTTCCCCTCCTCTGGTAGGTTTCAGGAGAAACCTTTGATCTGCCATGGACATTTTTCAGCCCAGGGATTCTGCAGAGAGCTATCTGAGTGAACCCATCAGTCCTCTTGCAGCAGTGGGGGATTTCACAGCTAGAAAACAAAAGCAAGGGGAGAGCATGCTGGAAAGAAGCAGTTTGTTCTTATGCAAACATAGCAGCAGGCTGAAGGAGCTGCTGTACCTTGGCCATGTTTGGGCGACTCAGGCTAATGTGAAAGGCGAACTGCACTATTCTCACAGCGGGGCCATGGTCTCCTTTCTCAGCCCAAGAATTAGCACCAAGCTTATTCAGTGCTTTTCAGCTGCAGATTTTAAAGTGTTTTACCAAAGGGGTCAGTAGCATTATCCCCCATTTAATAGATGGGAAAACTGAGGCATAAGAAAGGACTTGCCCAAGGTCACTCAGCAGCAGAACTGAGAATGGACCTAACATCTCCTGAATCCCAGTTTAGTGCTCAGTCCTGTGGCTGCACAGCGAGAGGCTTCTCCTGAGAGCAGGGCCCGGTGTTCTAGGCACTGAACACACACAGTAAGGACAGGACTTACCCAAAGGTCTCTCAGTCTAATAGAGAAAGGCACAGTTATTATCCCATTTGCAGAGGGGGGACTGAGGCACAGAGAGATCAAAAAACTCAGCCAAGGATCTAGTGGCAGAGCCAGGACTGGAACCCAAACTGGCCTAGACCAGTGCTTTAACCACAAGAACATCCTGCCCTCAAGCCAGGGGGGCCTTCATGCCTCATTCTCCAAGGGAGGTGCAAACAGGCCCCAGGAGTCAGCAAGGCCCATATGAATGGTGACCATATTTTCTGAACCAAAATTAGGGACTCATTAGCCACACCCCCTGGCACAAGAAGTCCCACCCCTGGAGGTAGTACTGTCAGGGTCAAGATGGACACATGACCAGAAGTAAAGGGTGTCGTGTGACCCCTCTAAGAACTCCACCCACCATCCTCCTATCAATAGGGATGAGTTTGGCCCCAACAGGACCCTCCCCATGCAGCTATCCTGCAATTGCATTAACCTAATTTGCATTGCATTAACTCAGGGGGAGAGGCTGGGAGAAGTGTTCCCTCTAAGATTTTCCTCCCATGAACAGAGTGAATTTTGTCTTGTGCACCAGTACTGAGTTCATGTGCGCTTGTTCAGATGTGCCATTGTGGCACCCAAGTTATTAATAAATACCTTATAAACCTCTCCCTTTTCCCTCTGCTGCCATGTCTTCCACCCTCCCCTCATCCCATCTGCTCCCCTGGTGTAGGGCCGGACTAAGGGGTGGGAAAGCCGGGCAACTGCCCAGGGCACCAACCGATGGGGGGCACCTGATGGCAGCTGTAAGGGGCACGCAACATCCCTTATAGCTGCCATCAGGTGCCGCATGCCTGGCTGCCGCGGCGCCAGCCCCCCTGCATCCCTGCGGCACTGGCCAGCAGCGCTCTTCCCCCCATGGCCGCGGGGCACTGCACGGCCAGGCATGGCCCGCCCCGGGCTGCGAGCCAACAGCAGTGGCCGGGCCGGGCTGGGCAGCGCATGCGCCGTGCGCCCCAGGGGCGGGGCCCGGGCTGCGCACCAGCGGCTGTGGCCGGGCCAGGCAGCGCATGCGCCGTGCGCCCCGGGGGTGGGCCCGTGCTCCCTAGGGGGGGCGGGCCCGCGCATGGGCCGTGCGCCCGGGGGCAGTGCTCCGTGCCCGGGCCCAGGGCGCCAAAATGGCTCCGGCCGGCCCTGCCCTGCTGCCTGCTGCTCCCCACCCCTCACCCTAATCTGCAGTCCTGGCTGGCTCCTGCCCTTCTCAGTCCCCTCAGCCATCCTAGGACCTGCCACCCTGCACTAGCCCTTCTTTCTCCCCTGTGCCCACTCCTCCTCTAGCCCCACTCTGATCATCTGTAGCTACCACTCCCCATCCCCTCTCCTAATATCTCCCTCTACCCACCTGCCCTGCCTCTCTCCTCTGGTCCCTATCCCTCCCCTCCATGTGTCTTCCTTCTGCTTCACCCTCCTCCCCAATCCCCTGGCACCTGCACCTTCCCTTACCTCTGCATTTTCCTGGTACCTCCCCCTTTCCTCACTGCCCCTGCCCTCCTTGCCTGCTTTATCCCTGGTGCCCACCCCCTCACCTTCCTCTGCCCCAGTTCTCACACCCCTCTGCGCCCTCACACATGACTTGCTCCATTCCCTGCCTTCCTCATGCCCACCCCCCCTTTAAATCCCTCTTGCATCAGCACCCATTCCTCCCCTCTCCTCTTCCTCCCTCTTGCCCCCATTGCTCCTCCCCTTTCCTCTCCTAGCATCACCCTGTCCCCTCCCTTTTCCCACCCCCACTGACACCTCCCCTCCTCTCCCCTCTCCTGCCCATTTCATCATTGTTTCCTCTTGGCCCCCTGGCATTTGTCTCTCCTCCACCCTGCCCCTTGGTGCCTTCCCCTTTCTTCTCCTGCCCTACCCCCCCACCCCAGCACAAGCCCCTTCCTCTCCCTGCCCCCCTTCCTCTTAGTTCTCCCCCTGCCCCTTCCCTTACCTTTGGCCTTCCAGTTTGCGGGGCTGGAGCCTGCGGTTGGGCCCCAGAAGTCCCCGCAGCCCTGGCAGCAGCTGCTCCTGGAGAGGGACTGCTTGCCGGGACTGGAGCTGGGGCCACTTGTGGTGCTATTTTTGGTGCTGCAGTCCAGTCCCTGCAGGTGGCCTCAGCTCCAGCTGGAGTCAAGTGGCAGCCAAGGTGCATTCCAACCGGGGCAGCCTCACCACAACGGGTCTTGCACTGCTGCCACTTGACTCCAGCTAGAGCCAGGGCTGCCCATGGGAACTGGACTGCAGCACTAAAAATAGCACTGTGGGTGGCTGCCATTCCAGTCCCGGCACCTGCCGAGCCCAACACACCTTGCCCCACAGCACCCCAGCTGGGTTCTGTGCAACTCCTGCTGGGCTCCAAGGTGGCCTGGAGAAGAAACCGGATCAGCACCCCATGAGGCAGAGGCAGTCCTGCAGAGGGAGGTAGGGGAGGGAAAGAGGAAGGGGCCATATGCCAACAGAAGCTAGCCTGCCTGCCCTACATACCCTGCTGGAGGGGAGGAGGAGGAGGAGGCTGCTGTGCTGCACTGGTGTCCTATCAAGTAGTGAAATATCTGGTGGGGAATTCTGGGACATTTCACTGCTTGATGGGGCACCAGGACAGAGCATTTAAATTCAGGACAGTCCTGGAAAAAACGGGACATATGGTCAGCGTACCCATATGTCAAGGTGGGATTCACCAGAGTTATGCCAGGGGAAAGGGAAGATTGAAATAAGCTGCCCATTTGTGTGCAGGAGAGAGCAGCCTTGATCCAGGTAGGTGACGATAGTGGGGAGAAAAGCCTGTGGAGATGAGGAGCAAAGAGAAAGTTGGGTGGCGAAGTGAAATGGAAGGAGTATTTTTTTCAAACACAGAACTGATTTGCAGAGGGAGAGTCACCTATCTGGATTTTAGAGCAGGGGCTGAGGCTGGTGCTTCAGATTTATCCAGTAATCTGCCAAGTGGAAAGGAGCCTTGCTTGTCAGCAGTCAGCCTGGTGACCAATCACATGCTTTGTGACACAAATATTTTTTCCTCTGTCTGGGTATAATCTATTTGGCAGCCTAAAAAGTGCTTTATATTTTAGAGAGACCTGCAGGCAGTTCACAGCTCGTATATTTTAATAGCTCCTGGTTTTTTTTATTATTATTAAATGCAAGGAACCTTTCAGAGTTTCTTTCCTTGACTCAAAATGCTTCAATGCCATGAAATAATCCAATAATCATGGCCAGCACCTTGGACTGGTTCCAAACACCTCCAAATACTTGTTCGAATCAGGTTTGACCCACATTCCCTGGCTGAGCATGTGTGAAGGCAGCTTTTCCACCCCCCACTGCCTGTACCTCTGCAGAGAGGGAAGCACTGAGGGGGCAGAGCACATAGTGATGCTTTGATGGTTCAGGTGCTCACCTCGGAGCTGGGGACAGGGGACACAGGCACAGCTGGACTGTTACCAGACAGGAAAGTGGCAGAGGAAAAGAGAAATCCTGGATCCAGCCCAGGATTTACTTGTGACAGTCACAGAGAAGCAGTGTGAATTTCAGCCCAGTGATCCCCAGTGCCTCTGTGAGATCAGGGCCCAACTCAACAGTTAAACTCCCAGCTACATGGGATAGGCCCTGGAAATGTTTTCACCTCATTTGAGGGCTCTGGTAACCATCCCATCATATATAGTAGCCCAATGTCTGTGACTCTGTAACGCTGTAGCATTCTGAGTCGCCTCTGGGGGGCACTGTTGCCTCCCGCCGTGGCGCTCGGCTGAGTTCTGCGCCACTCAGCCGGGCCGCCGTGGAACAGCAAGCTGCGCAAGCGGCCGTTTGGGCCCCGCGCTCCCCATGCAGAACTCCCATGCTGCATGGGGAGCGCGGGGCCCAAATGGCCGCTTGCGCCGCTTGCTCCCCTGTGGCAGCCCGGCTGAGTGGCGCAGAACTCAGCCGAGTGCCATGGTGGGAGGGGAAGGGGGTGAGGCAGTGATGTATATGGCCGGGGGAAAAGAGAGAGAGAGGCAGGAGGCGGAGGACAGCTGAGAGAGAGGGGGGGAGGCAGGAGAAGGAGGAGAGAGAGAGACGGACATGGAGGAGAGACCTGAAAAATCCCGTTCTGTGATGGGCTATTGGCTAGTTGTTCTATATGAATGACCCCAATATGGAAAGACTGCATGTTCCTGAGGCTTGGGGAGGTCAGAAAATGGCCTATAGGGATGCATCTACACTGCACCATAGGTCAAAATAAGATACACAATTTGCATAGCTCAAATTGTGTATCTTATTTCGATGTTATTTCGAAATTTGGTGTTGCCTATACAGCATTTATTTCAAAATAAATCACTATTCTGAAATATCCCTTACCCCTCATGGATGGTTTACAGGGATGTCAGAATAGCAAGCCTGTTACATTTCGAAATAAGGGGCACGCTCAAAAGATGCAGAATAACTATTTTGGAATACCTCTGGTATCCAGGAATAGCGCTGCAGTGTAGGCATAGCCTAGAAGACCCCTTCAGTGCACTGGGAAAAGCCAAACGTGTGTTTCTTTTCCCCTTGGTCTCTGTAGCTCACACTCCTGACAACTCCTTCATGGGCTTTGTGTCCGAGGAGCTCAACGAAACCGAACGGCAATTCATTAAGTCCAACAAAGCAAGCAATATGGCAGTGGTGTACGGAAAGGAAGCCAGCATCTGGAAGGTGAGTGCCTGTGCTCACATGGCCAGTCCCCAATAGCAAGCAAATCCCCAAAGGATGGTCCCTGGAGTCAATGGAAGTTTTGTCATTGGCTTCAAAGGGATCAGAATCCGCACTAATGTGCATAGATGCCTAGAAATCAGTGCTTAGAAAAACCTAACTGGCCATTTAATGCATTCTTCCCACTGGCTCATGTAGGATCATTCCCTGAGTTATGTTCCCTAGTGACTTGTCCAGTTCACTTTCAAGTGTTCCAGCAATGGGGCAACTACCACTTTCCTTGGGGAGAGCTCTCCATTGTCTGAAACTTCCTGTGTGGGCAGCTCATCCCCTGACCATCTGCTGGGTTTCTTGCATCTTCTTTTGAGGCAGCTGGCACTGGCCCCTGCGAGCAGCAGGACACTGGCCTAAATGGACCCACTGGTCTGCTCCAGTATAACTTTACGGTGAATCAAATCAAAACAGAATGGGTGCCCCAAGCATCTCAGTGTCTCAGCTGCCAAGCACAGGACCAGTTAAGGCCCCCCCACTGTTTAGGCACTGAACTGACAGTATCAGGTAGTAACATATCTTTCTTGTTAGCATGTGTATTGTAGTTGTGTGCAGAGGCTGCAAGCAGGAATGGAGACCCCTTGTGCCAGTGTACAGAATCAGAGCCAGTCCCTGCCCCAAATAGCTTTCCATCTAAATGGACAAGACAGATGGAGGGGAAAAGAGAGCAGAGGTTACTTGTGCCAGGCCACATAGCAGGCTGGGTTCAGGCAGGAACAGAATTCAGGTTTCCTGAGTACTAACCCAGGGCACTAGCCACTGAAGCTCACTGCCTCTCATCGGCACATGGCAGCAACGTTTAGTCATCATAGACATGGGTCAGATCAGAGCCTGTGGCCTGTAGGTGCAAATCTCTTTTCCACTATGTCATCCCTGACACAGGCCACTGACTTCCTGTTCCAAAGTCATTATGTCACTAGATGAACAGCACCACTATAAGTCCTCTCAAGAGGCGCACCCTACTGTCTCCAGTTGGTCAGCAGTGGAGTTGCTTATTGGCAGTGGCCCTAGCTTCACCCTCTTTTATCTAGCTCATGCTCAGTGATTTTGCTTCCATTCTCCATAGGCAGTGGCTAATTATAACCTTCTCTTGGTTTTTATTTCCATGCACCTCCATGGGATGTTCCAGTTGCAGGTACTATGTTGTGTTCCTCTATACTTTTCTTTAATGGTACATTTCAGACTAAATGTGAATGATCAATAGAAAATGTATGTCTGCAATTGAACTTGGATTATCTGTATGGGCATATCTACATTAGGAAATTATTTTGAAATAAATAATAATGCCTGAAATAATCATTTGGAAATAGCGTGTCCACACTATGGGGAAGCCCCGAAATTAGTCCAAGACAGGCTCTGTTAATGTGGATGCGCTACCTCGACTTAGAGCTCCAGGAAGCACAGGGGAGTAATTACTCTGAATGACTCTGGGGAGCAGTTATTTTGAAATAGCAGCAGTGGAGCGTCCACACGACTGCTATTTTGAAGTAACTTTTTTGAAATAAGCGTTATTTCTCATGGAAAGCAGGGGTGATTATTTCGAAATAACCAGCCCCTTATTTTGAAATAATGGGCTTGATAGTGTGGACACTCCACTTGTTATTGTGAAATCAGGGGAGTTATTTCATAATAACTTCCTAGTGTAGACCAGGAAGTTATTATGAAATAACTCCCCTGATTTCTGTCAGACCCACTGTGCTACCAGTGAGTTATAGAATCACAGAACTGGGAGGGACCTCAAGAGGTCATCACATCCAGTCCCTGCACTCATGGCAGGAGCAACCACCAGGGCCCGCCGTAGGCCCAGGGTGCCACAGCCAATGGGGATGCTGCAAAGGGCCTGAACCTGGTCCCTCCCCTTTGGCCACCTGTTGGCTCCAATTCCACCCAGTCCCTCCCTCCTGGGGAGCCTAGACTGGGACAGTGTCCTTCTTTGCCAGGAGCATGAGGGTGAGCAGGTGGAGGCTGGGCAAGGCTGGGGAGAGGGGGAGCAGAGCTCAGGGAGTAGAGCCAGGCACAGGGACTTCAGGGAAGGTGGGGGGAGAGCAGTTTCGCAGGGGGGGGGCTGTGACAGGAGTGGGGCTGGGAGGGAAAGGAGGAGGGGTATTGTCTAGCTCAGTGAACTAGAAGTGAATGTGCTAGGGTTGCCTGCTCCATGCACTGCACCTGCCCCTCTCCCCTCTTCTGTTTGCATGCCTTGCCCCTGCCCTGCCTGCATTCGCTCCAATCTCCTTTTCACTCTGTCTCCCTCTGCTCTGAAATTTACGCCCAGATGCCAAGGATCCCCTCTCCTCCCTTCCCCAGCAGGAATCAGCAGTAGATGTGGGCTGGGGGAGGGAGACACACACACAGCCTAGCTCCAGAGGAGGGGAAGTTAAAAGAAAATAAAAGGTGACTGCTCCTGCCCATGATTAACAATATGCCTGTGTCAACAGGAAATTGACACTAAAACAAAAGCGGGGGGGGGGCACCTGGAGCAGAAAAGCAGCTCTCAGGGCTGTGGAATGCAAGGGAGGGAGCAACTTGTTATCAGTCTAGGCAGGAAGATGGATTTGCTTTTGAAAACACTTATTGAGGGAAAGGAGACATTGCTCTTCCTTGTGGATGGTGCCTGATGGTTCCTTTGCTTACTAAACTGCACATTCCAAGCATCTCTTTGCATTTCAGGCTGAGGTGGAAATGAAAAGGCCATTTGGGAGGTTATGGCCCACAGTCCTGACAGTCAAGTGCCTGGATGAGGACTGGACTCTGTCATTAGGATTAGCTATTGGGGATGTAAAAGAGCAGTGGAATAGTCAACTATCCAATAAGCCTAGGCTTATCCGGTAGTTGAGTTGACTACTCGCATTTCTTTCCCCCCACCCTTGCTGCCTCTATGTCAGAGGCAGCAAATAGGGGAGCAGGAGCCAGTGCTGGGGGGAGCTAGCTTATGTAAGCAGGGTCAGGATAAGCTCTACCCTGACATCTGGTGGTGAACTGTGGCGAGTGGTGCAAAGAGACTTCAGGGGCTGATCTCATTTGCATAGATACACCCAGTTTGCATAGACACACCCACCCTGCCTAGTATGTGCTCACAGCAGCCCAAATGGTCACTTTGGCCACTGTGGGATCCCCAGTCTCTCTGTTATTGAGGCAGGGGGGATAAAAGTGTTGTTAGCCTGATTATGTGAATCAAGGACAATGGACTGGTGGAACTGTTTGACAGAGGGATTTGCCATAAACTAAGTAGCACTTGCTAGACAAGGGGCATGGGTTCCAAACCCAGTCAAGTGGAGAGAGGCTGGGGATAGGTTTTTGTGCCTGGTGGTGTGGCCCTGTCTGTGGGGCTAAAGAACAGTGATTGCATCCCTGCCTCTCTCCACTGGGGAATATCAGAACTAATTTGGATTGTATTAGGAGTCTAGTTGTGAGGTGCTGAGTTGACTTCACTGTGGGCCAGTGGTGCACTAGCACTGAGGCTCCTCTATTATGAGCTGAAATCACTGTTGCTGAGGGGAGCCTGGTGCTATACTGCAGAAGAGCTGAAATCACTGCTGCTGTGGGAAACCTGGTGCTGTGCTGAGCTACTAGCAGAGCAGCTTGCAGGGACAACCAGCAGGCGGACAGCAGAGCGGTTTGCGGGGACGACCGGCGGCCGGTAGGAGCGGCAGCACACAGCCAGTGGAGCAGCTGCAGGAGCAACCAGCTGGCGGCCAGGGGTATGGACTGAGACGGCTGGTGGAGCCGGACAGTTTGGGGGACAGCTGAGGTGGCTCACTGGACAACAGGTGCAGTGTGGCAGAGTGACTTGCGTTGATGGCAGCAGCAGAACCCTGCGGAGAGGCGGAGCCATTAGCGGGCCACGTAAGGTGTATCAAAGGTTTGCTGCTATACTGAGGCTCTGTGCTTGTGAGAGGGGAAGAATTGCCTCTTTGAGGCGCCCAGAGGTGTATGTAAGATTTCCCAGGTCACTGGGTGGAGGCTCGAGCCAGTGTTGTGTTACCTTGTTGGGAGGAGACCCCGAGATACTGAACCCGGCCCTTGCTGCTATTAACTCTGCCTGGCAGAAGGGTTACACTTAAAAGTCGGTTCCCCCCAGCATCATCTCCACAGCGTGGGGTGAAGGGGGAGACAGGGGAGGCAGAGGAGCAGCAGGGAACCTGACACGAGCAGGGACTGCTTCAGTCCCCACTGACACCAGGTCCCAACTGCTGCACCTCTGCCTTTTAAATGTAGTAAGAGCCAGGCCGAGCAGTAAAAGGCAGAGACGCAGCATTCGGGACCCGACGTGAGTGGGGACTGAAGCAATCCCTGCTCATGCTGGGTTCCTTGCTGCACCTCCCAAATTCCATCCACTTCTCAAGTAGTTGATTAATCAAAATGTAACATCCCTATTAGCTTTTTTTTTGTCATTCAAATGGATTTTGGGTCATGGCTGACATCTCATTATGTAAAATGCTTCCCTGTGGCCTTTTGCCATGTACCCAAAGTATCTCACTGCCAAGTCCCTGTCCTAGGAGAGGAGTGTTTGTGGGGATGCAGTGTGATTTCCCACCTTCATGCGGCCAGTGGCCTGCACTTGTCCCTCCCATGCTGGAGCCTCCACATTCATTTATTGACAATAAAATGAGGAGGATTTTAAAATATTGAGCACAGAATATTAAATTTTTGGTGCCAAATGCCCTCAGGAATATGGAATGCTGGGCAGTTTTGGGGGTGCTGGGCAGTGTGGAAGGTCTGTGGTGGCAGGGCACTGGGCATGGGGATTTGTGGTGATCTCTGGGCGAGAGGCCACTAGGAATGGGCGTTACTGGGCATGAGGGGTTGGGTGATACTGGGCAGGGAGGCAGTGGGGTAGGCACACTGGTAATGCTGGGCTGGGGTTGGAGGTGCAGGTGGGAGGGAAATGCAGAGGTTGGGGTGTAGGATGCAAAATGTTGGGGCTAGGGGTACAGTGTAGGAGCTATGGGGCAGGAGTTAATGACAAAGGGGGCATGTGATGGGGGTCCATGGGTGGGGAAACCCATGGTAGCCAAGAGAAATGGGAGGCACCATGCCCTTGGGAGGGGGCAGGGGCACAAAATACAAGTTCACGCAGGGCGCCATTTTCCCTAAGGCTGGCCCTGATCTAGACCATGCAAGCACCATCTAGCGGCCTCTAGCCTGATATTGTGTTGGGTTTTATTCTCCCCCCAGCCAGCCTTTCCATTACCAAAGACACCGAATCTGTCCTAGCAGCCTGTTTTGGATGCTGCAGTTTGTATTCCAAGAGCAGCAATATCTTTGCAACAGACTCTCCTTTCAAAACCCGCAAGTGCAGCCCAGGTACAGAAATCCCTGCAACGTGTATTTAGAAGTGACCAAGCACAAGCTTTTTGACCCACTGTACAGCTTTGCAGTAAAGAGTCCTTTTACTAATAGCTAAGGCAGTGGTCACCAACCAGTAGCTCGGGATCTACTGGTAGATCTTGGAGCCTCTGACAGGTGATCCTGATTGGTTTGGCCAAGAGACTATCAAGTGCCAGCACTTCAACTGACCCTCCCCCGACTGTTGCTCCTCTCCTGCCCTTTGCCTTAGAGCCGTGGTCACCAACCCGTCAATCGTGATCGACTGGTCGATCGTGAGGCCTTGACCAGTCGATCGTGAGGCGTTCGGGCAACCCCGCCCCCCATTTTCCCCCCACCCCCGAGAAGCCCCACTACCTACCTCTAGTGTAGTGCCGGCTTCCCGTGGGGTGGACGGAAGTCCTCTCTGAAGCCCGCGTCACTTCCAGGGGTTCCGGAAGTGCGCGGGCTGCTCCCCCTCCCACAGCTCTGTTGCGTGCTGGGGAGGGGGCGTTGGCCCTAGAGGAGGAGTGCGGAGGCTTCCCTGCGCCGCCGGCGCTGGAGGAGTGAGTTGGGCGCAGGGGTTTCCCTGCGCCACCGGAGCGGGAGTCGGCCCTGGGGTTTGGCCACGCTGCGGGAGGGGAGGGAGTTGGCCGGGCCGGGCCGGGCCTGGCCGCGCCGTGGGAGGGGGGTTTGACCCTGGGGCAGGCGCCCGCAGGGGTTGGCCATGCTGCAGGAGGGGGTTGGCCGTGCTGCGCCGCAGGAGGGGGGTTTGGCCCCAGGGCAGGTGCCCGCGGGAGGGGAGGGGCAGGGCCGCGCCACGCTGCAGAAGGGGGGTTTGGCCCCGTTGCGGAATGGGGGGGGTTGCCCCTGAGGCAGGCTCCCGCGAGGGTTTGGCCCTGCCGCGGGAGGCAGGGGTTAGCCCCGGGGCAGGCACACTCGGGGTTTCCCTGCACCGTGGGGGGCCCGGAGGAGGCATGTGCTGGCTTCCCCGGGGGGAGGGGGGGGAAGGGAGAGAGAATCCTGGGAGGAGGCAGATGCAGGTGACTCTGCTGCCACTGGCACCCTGTCCCTGCTCCCCAGACTCCACTCCCCTGCCCCAGATACAGAACTCTGTCCCCACTCCCCGAACTCTGTCCCCACTCCCCTGTCCCCATTCCTGTCCCCATTCCCCTAACTCTGTCTCCATTCCCCTGTCTCCAGCTACAGAACTCTGTCCCCATTCCCCTGTCCCCACTCCTGTCCCCACTCCCTGAACTCTGTTCCCACTGGCACCCTATCCCCTGCTGCAGAACCCTGTCCTCTGCCCTCCCAGCATCCTGATCCCTCTCCCCTGCCCCCAGCTGCAGAACTGTCCCCACAAAATGTATAATTATAAATGCTTCATTTTAGATTTAAATAGCATGAATAAAAAACAGACCATTTATTTCATAACTATAAACACATGATTTTAATTTTATATATTTCATAATTTAAAAATAAAGTGTTTATCAGAGTGTGTAAGGGCTGGGGATAGCAAGTGATGGACAGGAGGAGAATAGAGAGGGCGGGGCTTCAAGGAAGGGGCGGGGCAGTAGATCTTCACCTGTTCTGAGATTTAAAAAGTGATCTTCGGTGTAAAAAGGTTGGAGACCACTGCCTTAGAGCTTCACCACCCAGGAGCCTCCTGCTTGCTGTGCAGAGTAGGGAAGAGAAAGGAGAGGGCACTGATGTCAGGCTGACTCCTCTCCCATCCTGTATTCTGTTTCCACAGAATGGAGGGGGGGGTACAACAGGGCTTGGGATAGACGGGGTTTGCTGGCTGCTTTTGGGAGTGGTGCAGGGACAGGGCACGCGTGAGCCTGCCTTAGCCCCACTGCATCACCACCCAGGAGCCACCTGAGGTAAGCAGTGCTCAGCCAGCTCCAAACCCCTGCCCCAGTCATGAACCCCCTCCTGAACCCCAAACCCCCCTGAGCTCCCTGGACCCAAACTCCCTTACAGACCCTATACCCTGAACCCACTCCTGCATCCCAACCCATTGCCCCTGCCTGGTGAAAGGGAGGGAGAATGGGGGGAGAGAGGGAGGGAGGACAGAGTGAGCAGGGGTGAGGCCTCAGAAAAGGGGTGCAAAGGAGGCAGGGCAAGGGTATTTGGGTTGAGGTAGATCCTGGATTGCACTTAAATTCAAAAAGTGATCTTGTGCTTAAAAGGTTGGAGACAACTGGGCTAAGCTTTTCCTCTCCTCCTTTTCCCCCTTTGTAAATGCCAGCTCTTTGCCTTTGCTTTTGCGCTTTAGTCTATTTTTTTAGCATTTGTGGCTACTAACACGCACCTTTGCAGTGAGTGGGTGCATCTACACAGCATTCTTACCTCGAAATAAGCTACACAATTTGCGCTATGCAAATTGCATTGCTTATTTCAAGATAATTTCGAAATAGCTTATTTTGAAATTTGGTGCTTCTTGTGCAAAAACTCTTCCAGAAGAGAGCGTCTACACTGGCATGTGCGTTTGCCCAAGAGATGTGTTTTTGCACAAGAGCATCTATGCCAGTGTAGACGCTCTCTTGCACAAGAAAGCTCTGATGGCCATTTTAACCATAGGGCTTTCTTGCACAAGAAATTCATGTTGCCTGTGTACACTGGCCTCTTGCGCAAGAACAGTTGCGCAAGAGGGCTTATTCCTGAGCGGGAGCATCATAGTTCTTGCGCAAGAAGCACAAGAAGCTAAGCAGTAGTTCTGCAGAAAAGGACCTGGGGGTTACAGTGGATGAGAAGCTGGATATGAGTCAACAGTGTGCCCTTGTAGCCAAGAAGGCTAATGGCATATTAGGTTGCATTAAGAGGAGCATTGCCAGCAGATCCAGAGATGTCATTATTCCCCTTTATTCGGCTCTGGTGAGGCCACATCTGGAGTATTGTGTCCAGTTCTGGGCCCCCCACTACAAAAAGGATGTGGACGCATTGGAGAGGGTCCAGTGGAGGGCAACCAAAATGATTAGGGGGCTGGAGCATATGACCTACGAAGAGAGGCTGAGGGAGTTGGGTCTGTTTAGTCTGCAGAAGCGAAGAGTGAGGGGGGATTTGATAGCAGCCTTCAACTTCCTGAAGGGAGGTTCCAAAGAGGATGGAGAAAGGCTGTTCTCAGTAGTGACGGATGGCAGAACAAGGAGCAATGGTCTCAAGTTGTGGTGGGAGAGGTCCAGGTTGGATATTAGGAAAAACTATTTCACTAGGAGAGTGGTGAAACACTGGAATGGGTTACCTAGGGAAGTAGTGGAGTCTCCATCCCTAGAGGTGTTTAAGTCTCGGCTTGACAAAGCCCTGACTGGGTTGATCTAGTTGGGATTGGTCCTGCCTAGAGCAGGGGGCTGGACTTGATGACCTCCTGAGGTCTCTTTCAGCTCTATGGTTCTATGATTTCATACATTAGAATGTCAGTGTTCTTGCGCAAGAACTCGCGGCCAGTGTAGACAGGCAGCAAGTTGTGGCACAAAAGCGGCTGCTTTTGTGCAAGATCGCACCAATGTAGACATAGCCCAGTTGTTTACCGGGTGTGCGCATACTGGCCCAATGCCATTCTCAGTGTTCCCATGGGGCTGAGAACCGAGGTCATGTTATTTATCCCATACTCGGCTCTCAGCTAGCAAGCACAGGGAGTTGCGGCTGATGAAGGCTGTCTGATAAAGAACATCTGGTATTTTTGCCAGCAGGCCTCATGGCTGGCCAAGAGGAATACAACTTTAACCCCTGCAGGCCTACATATGGCTTTTTATGTGACCGCATTTTGTAGATGCTTTAAAGTTTAAAACATACAAGAAGAGATTTTGTTAATAACCAAAAATCTGCACAACACTCTTGCGCTAGCCAGACATGTAGTGTGCTATCTTTTCTCAAGCAGGACCAAGTCCCATTTACTTTAATCACAAGAGTATTGCAAACAGAGAGCCCAGTAGTGGCCCCAGTTCATCAGTCATCCCTACTCAACAAAGCACTTACACTTATGCCTAATGCTAAGAATGTGCTCAAGTACTTTGCTGAATAGTGAGTGGACTTATGTAAGGCAAGCAGGACTTGGCTCCTGGTTGCTAAGGCATCCTGGCCTCTGGCTGATCCAATATAAGCTTTGCAGGGCAGGGATGGACATTGGGCTAGCTCCTCAGGTGGTGTCAATGTGCATCTGCCCTATTATTTTATGTACTGTTGTTGCGAACTGAGAGCATTGTTGGTGCTTTCTAGTACAGCGGTACAGTGCACTTGTTCTTTACTTCGGCCAGCTGCACTCCGGTCCTGGCTAGGTCACAAGTTTGATGGCCCCAGCAGGGCCCCTTGTGTGATTAGCAATTAGGGATGTAAAATCTCATGTAGTTGGTTAACTGGTTAAATGTGAAGGTTAACCAGTTAACCAATTAAAGGGGGGGCCGTTCCAGCCCACCTGGGCTGGAGAGTGTCTCTCCCCCTGCTGAGCTGGGCTGGAGCAGCCCCTGCCTGCGCCCCTCCCCTCACTCAATCTGCCAAAGACTGGGGCTGTTCCGGACAACCAAAGCAGCCCCTGTCTGTGGCAGGCCCCTGCGGGGCTGGAGCAGCCCCCTGCTTGTGACAGGCGGGGAGCTGCTCCAGCTCCCACCGCTTAACTAGGACCGGTAAGCATCACCTATTAAGGTTAACCTTTCATATCCCTTTTAGCAATCTGCTCCTAGAGACCCCTCCACTCTGGACAGTATAGGGTGTTCAAATGCGTGTTGCGAAGCACAGGGAGAATATGCACAGGAGTTGCCCATGGTACAGCTGGCTTCTGCCAGTGCTATCAGACTCTCCTTTTTATGAACTATAGCTACTTACCCTTAGAGACTCTTTTCTATCTATCCATCTCAAGGTGCTTTACAAAGAGGGGTGAGTATCTTTTACTGAGGGGGAAACTGAGTCACTATGAGGGGAACTGAGTTGCCCAAGGTAATCAGAGCTGGGATTAGAACCATGCTTCTCATTCAGTCAGCCTGTCAGCCGCCCCATTCTGCTGCATTCCAAAAGACAGCGTCCCTTATAAAACACAGCAGACATGCAGCTCCTTCCTTGGTAGGCTTCTGTTGTTTATCACACCTCCGGCCCTGCTACCCCAAAGTCGGTAAATATGCCGTTTTGTGTTGCTCTTTGTTCACATTGCAAAGCACAAGGATTCTAACCACCTGACGCTCAATTGAGCTGCGCCTTGTGAGAATGATAAAATTGCCAGCAAAGAGAAGCAGTGTATTGAGCTGGGAGTACAGCGTGGGGAGGCTTCTGCAATGGGTGTTTAGAGAGATGGTATTTTCTCACCACTCTGCAATACTGGAGAGAGTCAGCTTTGAAGAAGTCTATCAAATGCTGAGGCATTCCTTTGGGCCTCACTGGCTTTGATGGGGAATAACATACCCTGGCTTCATATTGGAGAGTTTTGCCTCCGTATAGCTTTGGATGGATGATGGCTGCTCAGCTTCATGCATCCTTCATGCCTCACACAGGGGTAGTGGGGCCAGAACAGAGGGTGAAGAATGTAGGAATCTACTGAGAATGAAAGATGGGGGAAATATCTAGGCTGGGGAGCTGGAGAGACATACATAGCCAGAGAGAGAGAGAGACAGAGAAAGAGAGGCTGCCTCTGGGCCCCAGCAGAGACAGAAGGAAGAAAGACAGAGTCCCATATATGCTCTGTCATTCCCTAGGTCCCCAGAGAGTTGACTCTCTGGAAGGGAGGCAGCTGTCAGGCAGGCATGGGAGCGAGTGGGTGGTGAGCTGGGCTCTGTGTTTCTTACCAGCACCATTTGCTGGCCATTCTGCAGCAGCATCGTAGAAGAGACACTTGTGTCCAGGAAAGCAGAAAGGACACAACAAGGGGAGGAAGGATTCGGCCTCTGTCCAGCTGCAGGTTCAGACTGGAGTCCAAGCCCCACTAAGGAGGGCCCCAACCAGTGTGTTGGATAGCTGCACTGGGGGCCTGGGAGAAAGAGAGGGCAAGGTGTGGTGTAAAGCAGAGACCCCCCCCCCCCCAGAAGAGAAGAGACGTGGACAAGTGAGAGCCTGATACATCGAAAGGGAGATGGGCCTGGGTGGGCCCAAGCCCCTAACCAACCCCACTTAGTCAGCATCCAAACTCAATGGTCCAGACTCCTCTCTCCTCTCCTCTCCATGTCTGCGGGAACATACAGGATTAGACTGTGGCTGGGGGGAAAACACATTCCTAGGCCCACGCAGCTCCCTTTGCCGCTGAGTACATTTGACTGCCACAAGGCTGCTTTAGACAGTGCTGGTTAAAAAATGGTATTGAGAGTTTCTTTCCCATTAAATTCCTGAGCCCCCAGGTCAGGTGGGTCAATCAGCAGAGCCTGGCTGGGATTCTGTAGATTGGAATGGCCACATTGAAGGGCCTGTGTGTCACATTTGTCAGCCCTTTGCCTCTGCTCTCCCATCAGGTAGATCGTGGCTGGTTTTCTTTTAATGCTGCGGAGAAGTTTTTTCCCCCCCACAAAGCTTGTAAAGAGCCTGGAGAGGGAAATAAGCAGAGGAGACAGAGATGACTACGCTGCCAACTGTAGTGCTGATCACAGCTAAATTCAAAGGGAAAGCTACTTCTCTTTTGTTGTTGCTAGCAGGGAAGATAATCTCAGTGAAATCCATGCTTGGAATTCTTGTATGGCGCTATATTGATCTGCAGGGCTATTAGTTTGATAAAGCGATAATGAAGTCCTTAACAGCTACATGCAATTCGAAAAAGGTAACATCAGATAAGCTCTAGGATTAACCAGCCTTATGCCACCCCTCTTCTCCAGTCTTTTAAAAAACCCCAAACATGCAGAAGATTTGCATTTTTGCGGTGATGTAGATAGGTGGAAAATTGAGGCTATGTCTACACACTGCAGAGCTCCGGTATCCCGGAAAAGCTCTGCCATAGCCAAGGAACATGTCTGCTTTTCCGAAAAAAATTTCGGAAAAGCATATGCATTTTTTCAGCATCCCTGTAAACCTTGTTCTATGAGGAAGAAGGGATGTTCCAAAAGAGGGTTTTTTTCTGACATTTGGCCCTGCATAGATGGGCCGAATGTCGGAAAAGTCTCTTTTGGAAGAAAAGCAGAAAAAGAATGCAAATTGCAGTTCGTAATTTGCATATCTTTTTCCGACTTTTCCCTGCAGTGTAGACATAGCCAGATGCTGCTCTGCAGCTGGAGTGGCTGGTTGCTTGGGTCATAAGGCACAGCAGTAACAGAAAGTGCCTATCTGCTTTGTTTTGCTGTAATAATTCCAGCAAAGGAGAAAGAACTAGTTGAGCTTTCTGACATGGATAACACTATTGTTTCTGCCTCTGTCTCTCCATCCTGTCTCACTGATCCTGTTAGCCATTCTATAGGGGTGTGTCTAGACTACATGGCTCCGTCGACGGAGCCATGTAGATGAGGCAGGACGACAAAGGGAAATGAAGCGGCGATTTAAATAATCGCCGCTTCATTTAAATCAAAATGGCTGCCACGCTGTGCTGATCAGCTGTTTGCCGGCACAGCGCGGCAGTCAACACGGGGATCTGCCGACCCCAGAACCCTTTCATAGAATCATAGAATACTAGGACTGGAAGGGACCTCGAGAGGTCTTTGAGTCCAGTCCCCTGCCCTCATGGCAGGGACCAAATACTGTCTAGACCGTCCCTGATAGACATTTATCTAACCTACTCTTAAATATCTCCAGAGATGGAGATTCCACAACCTCCCTGGGCAATTTATTCCAGTGTTTGACTACCCTGACAGTTAGGAACTTTTTCCTAATGTCCAACCTAAACCTCCCTTGCTGCAGTTTAAGCCCATTGCTTCTTGTTCTATCCTCAGAGGCCAAGATGAACAAGTTTTCTCCCTCTTCCTTATGACACCCTTTTAGATACCTGAAAACTGCTATCATGTCCCTCCTCAATCTTCTCTTTTGTAAACTAAACAAACCCAATTCTTTCAGCCTTCCTTCATAGGTCATGTTCTCTAGACCTTTAATCATTTGTGTTGCTCTTCTCTGGACCCTCTCCAATTTCTCCACATCCTTCTTGAAATGCAGTGCCCAGTACAGGATCTGCCGACAAAGGGCTCTGGGGTCGGCAGATCCCCGTCTAGACTGCTGCGCTGTGCCGACAAACAGCTGATTGGCACAGCATGGTGGCCATTTCCCTTTGTCGAGTAAACTAATCTACATGGCTCTGTCGACAGAGCCATGTAGTCTAGATGTACCCTAGGTGAGGAGAAGAAGAGGGTCCCGGGAAGAAAGAGAAATAGTTTATATACTGCCCAAACTCTACTTGTATTAAAAAAAAAAAAAAGAGTTAACCTGTGGAACTCACTGATATGATAGTCTATTAAGGCAAACGTTTTTTCAGAACATTAGATGTCATATGAGTAATAGCACTTGTATTTGCACAAGGTGGAATACAAATTAGAAGGAATCTGACTTCCATGCTTCAATAGGGTTGCCAGATGGTTTCAACAAAAATATTGGACACACGTGACATTACATCACAATCCACATTACATCTTATTTAGAAAATACCGGACATTTATATTTTCTCAATTTGTTTCCCGAACAGAACACTCAAATACCGGACTGTCCAGTTCAAAACTGGACACCTGGCAACCCTATGCTTCAGTATATTGTGGGATGAGGTCAAGAACATACACTCACCCCACACTTGCCACGGAATAACATTAGGTTGCATTATAGATAGGGTGGTGGATTAATTGTGTTTAATTTGTGATTTACTCAAAAAGTATTTGTGATTTAAAATATTAATTAGGGGGAGGTGCTCCCTGCTCGCTATACTCGCTGACTGGCTCCCCTCCCCCCACCGGGAAGGGCCAAGTCGAGATGTAGCAGCCCTGGTCTGCCCCGGCTCTCCCCCTCTGGCCACTGACGGGGGGGGGGGGCGGACCCAGGCTGCAGTTGGCCCAGCTCTCTGCCTCTGGCTGCTGCGGGGCGGGGTTGGGCTGGACTGAGGCTAGCCCAGATCTTTCCCTTCTGGCCGCCAGGAGGTTGGCCTGACCCTCTCCCTCTGGCCACAAGGAGGAGGCCACGTGATTCTGGCCCCCCGCCAGCAAGGCTGCGTGGCTCCCATGTGTCCCCTCCCCCTGGACCACTGGCATTGCCACAAATGTCCTGTGCGCCCTCTCCCCCGCCAAACTCCCACCTCCCCCCACCAGAGCCCTTGCAGCTCCTTCATGCCCTCTCCACCACCCAACCCCCCCCCCCAGGCTGTGTGGCTCCCGCATGCCCCCCCACTCAAGCCTTTGGACGTACCCCCCTGCATCCGAGTCCCCGAGAGATCATGTGACCAAAATGATTAGGGAGCTGGAGTGCATGACCTATGAGGAGAGACCGAGGGAGCTGGGTTTGTTTAGTCTGCAGAAGAGAAGAGTGAGGGGGGATTTGATAGCAGCCTCCAACTTCCTGAAGGGAGGTTCCAAAGAGGATGGAGAAAGGCTGTTCACAGTAGTGATGGATGGCAGAACAAGGAGCAATGGTCTCAAGTTACAGTGGGAGAGGCCTAGGTGGGATATTAGGAAAAACTATTTCACTAGGAGGGTGGTGAAGCACTGGAATGGGTTACCTAGGGAGGTGGTGGAATCTCCATCCCTAGAGATTTTTAAGTCTTGGCTTGACAAAGCCCTGGCTGGGTTGATTTAGTTGGGATTGGTCCTGCCTTGGGCAAGGGGCTGGACTCCATGACCTCCTGAGGTCTCTTCCAGCGCTATGATTTTATGCGGCTCCCGTGCGTCCCCGGCTCCCACTCTGAACAGCAGAGGAGCAGTGCAGTTCAATTTAAATTCCAGCAGCCACCCGCCCACATGGCAGCTGCCGGGGGAATGCTCAGGGGCCAGTGACATGTGGGGGAGGGATTACCACAGGCCTGTGCAGGGCAAAGCACTAGGGGATCATGGTGGGGGAGGAGGACAAAGTAGGGCAGCTGCGCAGCCTCTCCTCGGAGCACTGGGGAGAGGGGAAGCTGCATGCCCCAGGAGCTATGCGTCTCGCATCTCCCGCCGCCCCAGCCCTTGCCGGGGCAGGTTGGAGCATGAGGGAGACTGCAAGGCTACCGGCTCCCACAGACCATGGGCAAGAGGGAGGCCACACAGCTGAGGGTGGAAGGAGGGGCTGTGGGACGCAGAATGATGCCTGAGGTCACTCTGTCCTCCCGCTGGAAAAACCTTTTTAAAGCATAGTAAGATTGTGGTTGATCTTACTGTTAAATACTAGAATGTCAATGGACACTTATTGAATATTTTGGATATTTTTCCACATTTTCAAATATACTGATTTCTATTACAACACTGAATACAAAGTGTACAGTGCTCTCTTTGTATTATTTTTATTACAAATATTTGCATAGTAAAATGATAAACAAAAGAAATGGTATTTTCAATTCACTTCATAAAAGTACTATAGAGCAATCTCTCTATTGTAAACAAGAAGTGGGCAGCATTAGCTCCTACAAATTTTAACCAAACTTGTTTGTCTGAGCAATTGGCTGAACAAAAAGTAGGAATGAATAGACTTGTAGACTCTCAGCTTTGACATTGTTTTATTTTTGAATGCAATTTTTTGTACATGCTTCTACAATTGTAAGTTCAAGTTTCACAATAAAGAGATTGCACTACAGTAATTGTATGAGGTGATTTGAAAAATACTATTTTTTTACAGTGCAAATATTTGTAATTAAGGGATCATTGAGCACTTTGCATTCTGTGTTGTAATTGAAATCAATATATTTGAAAATGTAGAAAGCATCCAATAATACTTAAATACATGGTATTTTATTATTGTTTAATAGCACCATTAAGCAAGCAGATAATCACAATTATATTTTAATTACATAATTAATTGTGATTATTTTTTTAAATTGTGTAATACTCCTAATTATAGAGGATTTGTGACTTCCAGTGGTTAATGTTAGGCCAGGGTATGGGCTTAGACAGACAACTGAGCTGTTCTTGTATGACATTTCTTAGTCAGTCTCTCTTTGTGGGGCTGAGTGTATCCAAGACCAGGTACCAGAATTGTTGACTCGAGTCCCACGACTTGAACTCGAGTCTGACTTAAGTTGCCTGGGTGACTTGACTTGAGACTTGACTCGGGTTCATTGTTTGTGACTTGAGACTCGACTTGAGACTTGTTAATTTTGTTAAATCGACTTGGTGAAAAAATTGTCCGAAAATGCTGATGTTGATGGCTTGTACAAAAGTGACTTGACATTTTTAAAATTAAGACTTGAGACTCGACTTGGAACTTGACTCGAAAGTGACTTTAGGGACTCGAGACTCGACTTGAGACTTGAACTGTAGTGACTTGAGACTCGACTTGGACTTGACAATGACGACTTGAAGACAACACTGCCAGGTACATCACATCTGATCTGATTCAGGGATTGGATTTTGCTCTTACTCATGCCTAAATCACCGAGGAGTAACTCCACATCATTCAGTGGGATTACACGAGTGTGAAATTGGTTTATTGTCTAGGAGTCCTAAAATTTTGCCTTCCCTGTTGACAAATTTCCTGCCCTGCAGAATGAGTTCCACTGAATAGCGGTGAGTTCCTGTACATAAAGATTGTCTCCCTGGTAGAGTGGAGATCATTTAGTGCATGTTTACATGACAATGTAAATCCAGTGTTAGAGTGCCAACACTGATTGTCAAACCTAGATTAAGAATCTTCCAAACTAGGGTTCCAGGATCTGCACTTCAGTATACAGACAAAATCCAACCAACCATATTCCAGACTTCCTAGCACCTTTCCAAAATGTTGCCACTCTAGCCCATGACTACCAGAAGACAAAGAAAGTCAGCCCATGGGATTGTGGGATACTATTGGCAGACTCCCAGGGCACGCCTAGATTGCCTGTGGCTTTCGAAAGAAGATATGCAAATTCAGCGTGAATTTGTATATCTTCTTCTGATCCCATTTTCGGAAGAGTTTTTTTGAAAAAAAAAAAGCAGTCTAGATGCAGTTCTTTTGGGGAAAAAAACCCCTTTTTCAAAAGAATCCTTTACACCTCATTTTTTTAGGAAGAAGAGTTCTTTCAAAAAAGGGTTTTTTTCCCAAAAGAACCATGTCTAGACTGCTTTTTTTAACAAAGAAAAAAAGAAGCTGTGGGCAGTCTAGACGTGCCCCCAGAGCACAAGTGCAGCAGGTCTGCACTGCAAAGAAACAGGGCTTGAGCCTTGGGTTCTGGATTGACTCAGGTTGGACCCCCAAGACCTATGGATCCTGTGATCCTGGATCAGTGTGATTTGTGTGTAGACGAAAAGTGAGTTAGGCTTGAGCCTGAGTTTGAACCCTGGGCTACACTGCAGTGTAGTCATACCTCCAGGAGGCTCCAGTGGGATCAGAATTAGGAAATACTCTTTTATTTTGCTATTTTGGAATCAGTTACATCTCTTTTGGGGCTCACATGCAGTGATATTCTTTGCTTTCCTCCCCCAGGGCAAAGAGAAGTTCCTGGCCATCCTTAACAAGTACATGGAGATCCATGGCACTGTTTATTATGAAACCCAACGTCCTCCTGAGGTTCCAGCCTTTGTCAAGAACCATGGCCTTCTGCCACAGCATGAGTTCCAGCAGCTTCTGAGAAAAGCTAAGGTACTCAAAAGAGGGGAACTGCCCTTTCACGTGGGTTTCTGACCCGCCTCCTTCCTGCCCCTGCTCACTCCATCCTCCCTCTTTTGCCAATCCTCACTCACTTTCATCGGGGCAGAGGGTTGGGATGCAGTCTGTGGTCTTGGATTAAGGGATCTGGAGTGTGAGAGGGGCTCTGAGCTGCTCTTGGGGCTGGCAGTTGGAATGTAGGAGGTTCTAGGTGCAGGCTCTGGGACGGCATTTGGATGCAAGGGTGCTCAGGGCTAGGATAAGGGCTTGGGGTGGAGGATGTGATCATGACTGTGGCAGGAGTTTGGATGTGGGCCCCAGCTGGGCACTGCTGGTGGCTCCTGGTTGGTGGTACAGTGGGGCTAAGGCAGGCCCTGGCCCTGTACCACTCCCTAAAGCAGCCAGCAAATTCCCTCCCAAGTCCTGTTGTGCCCCCTCTCTGCTCTGTGGAGGAAGGATACAGCGTGGGAGAGGGGGCACCCTGACATCAGCACCCTCCTCTCCCTCCCCTGCACAGCACAGAAAGCAGGAGGCTCCAAGGGGGAGGAGCAGCTCCAAGGCAAAGGGCAGGAGATGCACAGCAGTGTGGAGAGGGGCAGCTGAAGTGCTGCACTTGATAGCCTCTTGGCCAAACTAGTTGGGATCACCTGTCAGAGGCTCCAAGATCTACCAGTAGATCCCGATCCCGATCTACTGGTTGGTGACCACGGACATAACCCTTTGCTAAGCAGACAGACCAGAGTTGCCTTCAGAAATGTAATCTGAGAGGGAATTCAGTAGTTGAAACTCTTTTAGATAGAGGAAGCTGAGGCTAGTACCACTGAAGCCCTGCTTTGCAGGCCATATCAATCACAGTATTTATTCAGGAGCTGAACCAAGCAAATAATAACAACAGAGGATTTATTAGGTTGATTTCTCCTTTTCATAAATTCTCCATGAAAATGTTCACAACATTTTCAAGGGCATTTGTTATTCAAAATCGTTCACTAAAGTCATCAGTCTGCAGGTTATTTGAACTGTGAACAACTAGCAGTGTGATTAATTCATGTGATTTACAGAGCTAGAACTCAAGTGGGTAACTTGAGGAACCAGCCTGCACAGTCCCAATTTGAAATGGTAAAACTGAATGTCATACTGGTAATTTGAGTTCTGTTGATTAATTATATCCAGTCAGGAAAGAAAAGCTATACCACATGGCTGTACAAAGATGGTGCAAATTTTGCATTTTAAATTTTACAATTGAGTATAATATTTAGAACTTACATTTGGAAAATATTCATACTTTTTTATAAGAATGTGTTTTTTATGAGCAGTTGCTCTCCTAGGGTATGTCTAGACTACATGGCTCTGTCGACGGAGCCATGTAAACTAGTTTACCCGACATAGTCAATGAAGCGGGGATTTAAATAATCCCAGCTTCATTAAAATAAAAATGGCCGCCGTGCTGTGCCGACAATCAGCTGATCCAGCACAGCGCAGCAGTCTAGATGCAGATCGGTCGACAAGGGAAGCCTTTGTCGACCTCTCCCTTATGCCTTGTGAAACGAGGTTTACAGGAGCAGTCGACAAAGGCTTCCCTTGTCGACCAATCCGCATCTAGACTGCCGCACTGTGCTGGATCAGCTGATTGTCGGCACAGCGCAGCGGCCATTTTTATTTTAATGAAGTGGGGATTATTTAAATCCCTGCTTCATTGACTATGTCGGGTAAACTAGTTTACATGGCTCCGTCGACAGAGCCATGTAGTCTAGACATATCCCTAGAGATTAAGAGATTGAGCATTCATGGGAAGGAAATGTGAATTACAGAATTTTCCTTAGGGTTCCACTGAATGTCCCTGACCACTTTGGCCAATATTTGCTCATCTCTGTCCAGGATCCATGGATTGATTGAACAGCAGCGTAACTAGATCCTGAAGTTGTTAGTTCTGACGTTGCAATCTGAGTCCAGCAACAAAGCACTTGCTAGAGTCAGGCAAAGTGCATACTTTCTCATCCACCTCCAGCACTGCCAACCCACTGATATAAAACACCCCTGTTATATTCTAAGGCTATGTCTAGACTACGGGGTTTTTGTGGGATACCAGAGATATCCCGCAAAAACCCCACCGCGTCCAAGGAAGGCGTTTGCTCTTCCGCGAAAAAAAGCGGAAGAGCAAACACATTCTTTCGGGGAGCCCTGTATACTTCGTTTCACGAGGCATAAGGACTCCACCGAAAGAGGAGGCTTTTCCACCATTTGTTCTCGTCTAGACAGGGCCAAATGGCAGAAAAGCCTCATCCGAAAAAAAAAGCGGAAAAAGCTATGCAAAATGTGGAGTGCATTTTGCATAGCTTTTTCTGCAAAAACGCCACAGTCTAGACCTAGCCTCAGTAAGGACTGCCAACTATGGCTGAATTACATGATGTGGAAATGTCCATTGGCATGCTAAACACTCAAAGTCATTTCATGCTGTGACCAGGAAATAAAACCAAGTCTCTACATGATAAGCTAGTGCATGTAGCTGCTGTTTCACCTAGGTTTGCTACTGTTTTAGGCATAGTTATGATTAGATATCTAGCAAGCCAGCAGTTTTCATTGTGGAAATAGTAGGTCAAATACAAGCATGATGTAAAGAGGTACAACTCCCATTGATATTAATGGCAGAGTTGCTGTTATTAACGAAGGGGTGAAGAGTGTACTGTGTGCAGTTTAGCTTTGATAAAGACATCAGTTTGTGGAGAACTTTGTAACACATTCAAGCTACTGTGAACTACAGAGAACCTTACCTGAAGTTCTGTTCGATCAGCCTACAGGTCTACTGAGCTGAGCACAGAGAAGTAGTTCAGATTAGTGCTGGTAATCCAGGATATTGAAAAAGGTCTGGGTGATGGTGTTCATGACTCAGGGTCACCAGGGTTTATGGTTTTACTTCCTGCAGCTTTTCATCGGATTTGGATTTCCCTATGAAGGTCCTGCCCCTCTAGAAGCGATCGCCAATGGATGCATTTTCCTTCAGTCTCGTTTCAACCCTCCACACAGCTCTCTCAATCATGAATTCTTCAGGGGGAAGCCTACGTCAAGAGAGGCAAGTGGTTCTGCAATGTTGTGTGACAAGAATATTGCCAATTGGCCTGAGCTGTGGCATTTGCTTCTGGATTCAATCCAGAGTGATCAACCCACTGAAAAAAAAAAACAGGTTTTAGATGCAAACTGCCCCATAGTTCAGAGAGATGACTTGGATCAGAACGTTGCCCTCCCAGTCCAGTTCCTCCCTTCTCCAGACTTGGAGATTTTGGATTAAATGAGACCTGGGTTTGAATTTCAGCTCTGCTAAATAAAACCTGACCAATGAGGCTGTTGTAAAAATCCCAAACCATGTCCTCATTGGTTATTCCAGAGATGGACTCCAGCCTGACCCTCCTCTTCCCAAACCTGGGGTTGTAAGTGCCCAGATAAGTTAGGATCTGAACTTGAATTGCTCCTGGCTGTGGCTTTCTAAAACAGGACTGATTTTGTTTTTGCAAACTCCCCTCC
This sequence comes from Pelochelys cantorii, assembly GCA_032595735.1. Classification (NCBI taxonomy): domain Eukaryota; kingdom Metazoa; phylum Chordata; order Testudines; family Trionychidae; genus Pelochelys; species Pelochelys cantorii. The sequence continues at coordinate 21,737,820 of CM064344.1, forward strand.
TGGGCCTACTCCTTGCTATGAATTTAATTAGAGTGCAGTGACTGCTCCATTAAAGTTAAAGGGTTAAGAAAATTGAACCTTGCATTATACACTTTATTAATAATACAGTCTAAATTCCCACATCCCTGCTGAGAACACCCCTCCCCCGCAGCCCCAGCCCCACCCTCACCCTCACTCTCACCCTCACCCCCCACTGGCCTCACCAAGCAGCTCTGTCTCAGCTTCTGTTTCAGTCTGAGCCAGTTCCTTATCAAGTGACTTAGAATCAGCCCTAAAGGCTCCTCTGTCATGCCCCCCCGCTTACCCCCACTGGCTTTTAGACTGGGTTGCACCATCTGCAGCCACTGTTCTTGAGGCAGTTGGGCACTTCTGTCGCCTTGGCAGCCAGCCCATTTGTCATCACTACAGTGTGGTGGCTGCACGCTTGCATGCCATTTATCTTGGCACAATGCAGAGGCAGAGCAGAGCTGCTGTAATTAGCTCCTGTAGAATTAATTCTCCTCCCACGTCCTCTTGTTTTGCTGATGTTAGCATAATGCGGGTTGTATTATGAGCACTTGGCAACTTGGCAAAGCTGTGAACATAGTGACACTATGGAGCGTGTGCATGGTGTGTGTGTGTGTGTGTGTGTGTGTTTGTGCAGCCAGTTCCGCTGCTTCTTCTTTAATTTGTGCCATTAAGATAGCCAAGCCTGCCATCCTTAGCTGCGCTCGTTAGAGAGGAGTGTGCTGATGCCAGCAGAGAAAGAGGAGAGAGAAACAATTGCTACCGTCTCTTTATTTATACATATCTCAGCCTTCTGGGCAGGGCTGAAGGTTTCTAGGGTGGGTGGGATATTGAGTTTGGATTTGTGTTGTAGCCCAGTTGGTTGGTTAGGACAGCCATTCTCAAACTCTGGGTTGGGACCTCCAAAGTGGGTGGCAACACCATTTTAATGGGGCTGCCAGGGCTGGCATCACACTTGCTGGGGCTGAAGCCAAAGCCTGAGCTCCATTGCCTGCGGCTGAAGCTTCAACTCTGGACGATGGAGCTAAGGTGACAGGCCCTCTACCTGGAGCTGAAGCCTCTTGATGGTGGGGCTTGGGCTTGGTAGGGTTTGGGTAGGCTCAGGCTTCCGTCCTCCCTCCTGGAGTCCTGTAGTAACTTGTTGTCAGAAGGGGTCACAATTAAATGTAGTTTGAGAACCCTGTGTTAGGAGAATGGGGCTTGCTCTGGATTGGTCCTGGCTTCACAATGCACTGCCAGCTGTATGTGGCTCTGCATCCTTGGGGAATTCTGTGACCCAGAGCAACCATCAGCTTGCAAGGGGCAGAGTCTTCAGGTTGCCGTCAAGAAGCCTCAACTGGGGCTTCTTTGAGTTTGTAGCTGGGCTCCGATTCACAGCTTGGCTGCATTAGCAGAGCTGGGAATGGTTTTGCAAAGCAGCCTCCCTCCGGAAAGCATGGCTGAAATGAGGGATGTAAGAGACTAGTCGACTAGTGATGTTCCTCCCATCTCCTCCCCCCCCCCCCCATCAGAGAAAGGCACCAAGCGGGGAGGAGCAGGAGCTGGTGCTGGGGGGAGCTGGTTCTTGTACATTTCAAAGTCAGGCACCACAGGGAGCACGGGGCCAGCGGAGGTCCCCTGCTGGTCCTACACTCCCTGCGGGGCTTCCTTTTGAAACGAACAAGAGCCCCCACGCTCCCTGCGGGGCTCCCAGCAGGGCTCTTGCTACAATTCAAAGGCGGAGGCGCTCTTATAGACTAATCAAATAGTCAATGGAAATCCCATCAACTATTCAATTAGTTAATTAATCTAAATTTAAACATCCCTAGCTCAAATATAGAAACCTGAAATGCCCATAAAGCAGAATCCCATGCAAACGATAACCTGAGTCCTGGGAAGAAGGCCAGCCCAAGAACTAGAAACCTTTTAAGTCTCATAGGCACCATGGGACTTCACTGGTACCTGAGCCTGGGGTTTGCATAGGGGAGAATTGCACCTAAAGCCATGGGAAAAAAACTCCCAAGCCACAAAAAAGCGGTGTGCAAGTTTTCCCCATTCCAAAGGCTGCTGTGTCGCCTCTCTCCAGCAAAGGGCTGGGAGAGCATGACCCCATGTGGGAAAGCGTACTGCCCATTATTCAAGATTCCACTTTGTTTCCATCTCTACAGGCAATGGTTTTAGTAGCCACCTTTGCCTCTCATCCCTGTTCTCACTGCCATCAGCTCCCCTTTCCCATTGCCTAGCTGCACAGTGCCACTGCATGAGGCCACAGTGCCTAATGCAGGGAATACCACTTAGTTCGTTTTTTTGTTTCCTTTTGTAGGTATCCTCCCAACACCCCTATGCTGAGGACTTCATAGGGAAGCCACACGTGTGGACAGTGGACTACAATAACTCAGAGGAGTTTGAAGCTGCTATCAAAACCATCATGAGGACCAAGGTAATTCCTGGCAGTATTCCTTGAAACACTGAGATAAGATCAGCTACTCCTGAGATGGAGAGAATGGAGGGCAGGCTGGATTTACAGGAGTCAACAACAAGAAGTTGTTAGCAACCCCAGTGTCTCTTTGTGATGGTGGTGGCAGTAGTGGCTAGTCACCTCTCTGAAATTGTTTACACTTGCAAGCCACGACATGTCCTCTCAGGACAGGAGGCTGCTTTTCTTGGATTTCAATGGGATTTGTGCTCCTAAGTCACTTAAGCTCTTTAGCAAACACTACTCGATGAAGTCACACTAGTCAGTGTAACTGAGATCAGAATCAGGCCCAGCAGGATGGATAGCTTGGACTCTGGAGTAACTTATCTGGAGCAAACCTCCAAGCCACTCAGATTTCATCCACCAATGCTCAGGCCTAGCTGTGGGGCCAGATTTCCCAAGAGCTCAATTCCACGTAGCCCTCTAAATAAGTTAGTTGATGGATTTTCAGCAACCTTACCTCCCACCCCCTCTGAAACCAATCCCAGCTGCTGGGCTCTAAGCACTTGAAAATCTGGCATGTAGGTTCCTGCAGGGAAGCTAAACTCTCTGGAGAATCTTTCTGATGATGTCCCCTCCCCATTTCACAATCCATCATCATCCCACTTCTCACCAATCAGGGAGTTAAACCCACTCATTTAAGCAGGATACAGTTTTTCCATCATGACAGTGCTGTAATATTCCACAGAACTGCTACCCCTAACCCCTATATAAGCCAGTCATATATTTGTCTGCCCTATGTCTGTTTATGTGAGTGCTGCCATTCCTTTACTGCGTTTAATTTAATTACTAAGTATTATTATTTGCATTTATCAATTCAATAGGAAAAGCCTCAAGTCTCCCCCTCCCCCATTAAATGCAAAGGGTTGAAGAAAAGCAGAAAAAAAAAAGCGCCTTTTGAAAAATGCAGCAACTGCTGTGTGAGCCGACTTCTCAAAGACTTTTAAAAACATATCCGTCATGAATATTTACCTCCCCAGTGGCAGGAGTCTTTCAAGTTGTCCAAATTATTAAAGTCAATTTTCCTGGAGGGGAGAAAAGTGCTGATCTCCGTTTTGCTCGCAATTTGCTTTGGGTAGGATGAGGTGTCCCTGTTGTTACAAAGCCACTGCATCCAAACTAACAGGAGTCAGGAAATTTGCAAGCCTCTTCAAGCATTTTTATTTTATTTTGTTGAGTGAATTTGTAGGGTTTGTGTCAGGTTGAGAGCAGCAGAGATCCCAGCCCTCCATCCACAGCTAGCTGTACCATGGTATAATGCTCTTCTGTCAATATCCCTCAGCCCAGATCTGTTCCATTTCTTTGGCCCATTCTGTCCTTGCTTCCTCTGGGAAGCTGCCATCAGCCAGACTGAGTCACACCAGTGAGGGCAGTATTGGGTGCCCCCTTTGTCTTTCCAGCACAGCTATCAGATGGCAACACTTTTTAATTGTTACTCTGTAGGAATGGCAATTGAATTGGAGGAGTGGCTCTGTAGTCCATAGCCATCTCCAAAACTACAGTCCTGTAAATCCACCGATATCCACTTTATATTCATATCCACAGATATGCATGCAGATATCTGCAGCTCATTTTTGTGGATATGTATGCAGATACAAATTTTGTATCTAAGGCCCTGCAAATTTGTACATATCTCATTTATATCTGTGGCTATCTGCATCTATGGATGTGGATGCGGATATCCACAGATCATTTTTGCAGATACAGATATAGATCCCAATTTTGTATCCCTGCAGGGCTCTAGCCATAGCCAAGTCCATTCCCCCAGGGGAAATTGCTCACTAGAAGTTGAATTTCCAGATTAAAAATTTCAAACTATGTAAATTCTTAATTCAGTAACACCCCTTGGGTGATACACATTGATGGAGCTCCAGTTAATTCAATGGTGCTACAGTGGTTTATGCCAAGTAAATTTATGCTAAGTATCTGGCCCTTCAAAGATTGTAATGTTTCAAGACCATCTTATATTAAAAAAAATCTCTTTGTAAACACATTCACCTACTTAGCTCGTCCTTGGAACCCTTGTTTCCCACCAAGCATTGGTAGCGTTGCTCCCCCCTGCCACTGAGCACACAGCCTTGTTCTGCTCCCTCTGCATTGCTTGTCTCCCAAGTTGTGAGGTTCCACTCTCTTCCTTATGGGGCCTCAAGTCAGATCAAGGAAAATGTTGATGGGGGAGGGCTGTGATGAAAAGGAATATGTCTCTTTGCTGATAACTTCCTGTCACAGAGTTTACTCGCTGTTGGGTAAACGGAAATGCAGCAAAGACAGTGGGAATGCTGGCCTCCCCTCCCCTCCCTCTCAGAACATTGGGAACAGCCCTGTGCCCCTCCCTCCATGCAGGGGAGCCAGTGGGAATGCCATCTTGTGCCTTTCCAAGCCAGCAGAGCCATTTGAAATCAAGCTGTAAAGAAGAAGGCAGAAATAAAGCAAGAATGAGCCTTTGTGGTTTTGCTGCTGCTCAGTGGCATGGTGTTTTTACAGTCCAAGCGAAGACTGAACAAGGGGGAGCAAGAATGACATGGGTTGGAGAGACTGAGAGAAGATCATGTGCCATTTATGGTAGGCTGTTGGAAATGCCACTGGAGCTTTCCTCTTAAGTATTGAGCAAGGCTCTGGGTCTGGCTTCTCTAGGGCATAGAAACAAATCTTTTGTTGTGTCTAGGCGATAGAGCTGATATTCCTGTGCCCTTGGGAACCTGATAAACTATCTGCTTTCCAAAGAGCAGCACCAGGTACTGCCAGGTAGTCAGTGCTCGGCCTTGAAGGATAGCACTCCCAAGGGGCATTTCTGTGAAAGGCACTAGAGCTGACAACCAGCTGACTCTGTGACTGTTAGTGCTAGAACCCATGCTCTCCTCTTGTGACAGTGGCTTGTTAAGTGTGGGATCTTTGGTATCTGTTAAGGGCTCTCGCAATCTGGAGGTTGTTTTGATCTCGTCTCATCTCTCCTTCTCTATAGGATTACAAAGAATGTATCAAGCCACCATATACAATTATTTGCCATTTGGTGCATCTAAATTAAAATTAAATTTTCAATAATTATGTCCCCTGCTGCTGGGCTTCCTGCTCAGCTGTCAACAAAAACTGAAGTGAGCGGCATTGACCGACTGTGTATTATCTGCTCTGGAGAGATGTGCCCCATGAGAGGGGGCTCAGCTGCTGAGCTGGTGTTTAAAGGGCATATGTGTCACATTCTCTGCATGTTACGTGGTGGATTAATGGAAATCACGTCTTTCCATTAGCTGTGTAAAATTGGCAAAAAACGATGAGTGTTTAAAAAAAAAAAAAAAAAACTAATCAGGTCTTAATGTCAGGGCCTCAACTTCTCTCCAGAAGTAAAATGGGACAGTGGCTGTTTCTCTGCTTTCTGGACTCATTCAGTCAAGTGCCAGAGGGATCCTTTAGCCTTTCACAATTTGAAACATGGATTCTGTGATGCCCAGCATGGTGCGCAGTTATTTACTCTAGTGCCTGATGGGTATACATGCTTCCATCCTGATCCAGCCCCTATTTGCACTCAGTTAGCACTGGAGTAAATGATGACTCAAGGCGCAAGACACCACAGAACCAGGCCCATGGTGGCTCATCCCTACTGAAGTCACAACTAGCATTGAGTTTATTAGTCTTTCATGCTAGTGTGTATTACAGAGCCACTGGCCTCTCTGGCCTCATGAGTGGTGTTTGCTTGAGGAAAGCTCAACACAGGAGAGTGCCATGGCTCAGGATTCACATGGAGTGGCAGAGCTGTCTGGGAACCAAGTATTAGCAGATGGCACAGCAGGGGATGGGATTCAGGTGTTGGGAGAGAGGCGCATGGGCTCAGATTGGAAGAGCAGTTTGTTGCTGCAGGTCAGGATTTGGGTCCATTGGTAGAACTGTTTGAAGAAAGCATTAGTCTCTCACTTTAATCCACACTTAACTGACTCAGCTCTGCAAGGGGAACAAAGAGGAAAATCAAAAGCCTTGTGCTGCTCACACAATACAGTCTCTCCAAACAGATGAATACATTACTTAGCTTTACTTCAAAGTTGAGCCCACTTCTCTCATTTAGACTGCTATAAATTGAAAGTAACTTTAGTGAAGACAGCAGTGGATTGACACTGGTATAACAAGAATGGGTGAAGCAGGTGATTGTGAGAAATTTTGGGTGCACAAAGGTTTCTCATAAAAGGCTTTTGCTGGGCGCATTGGAATTTGGCCCTAAATGCACACCTGCACACATTTAACATAAAGATTCTGGACAATATTTTCAGAAGTACCTAAGAAAATTAAGAGTCTGAATCCCATTTTCAAATGTGGGCACTTAGGAGCCCAAGTCTCACTGGAAACCAGTAGGATTTAGACACCCGAATTCCTAAGGATACTAAGCCACAAAAAACCACAAACACTCTCACAGCCCAAATCAACTGACATGGACTCATGGGGCTCACATTACAGAACTACAAATATAAATTAGATCAGCACTAGTCAATTATTTTTTCTTAAGGTCCAAATTTCTTGGTCAAGGTCCAGGGAAATTAATAATTAAAAATAACAATGATAATAATAAGTAAATACTATAAAGATTTTGAGGACCATTCCAAGGCATCTGCCAATCCGGATTTGGCCTGTGGTCCACCTATTGCCTACCCCTAGTTCCTGCTCAGGCTGGAACTTGGGCTCTGAGACCCATCACTGGAGTGAGGCATATATTGGCAAAGCATTATGGGTAAGCCTGTCCTGACATGACTTGACCTGAATCTGTTCCATTGAGAGACCCCCTTCAGTCTACAGGGGTATCAATCTTCTATCAGCACCGAGAGTCTGATCCAGAGCTCGTTGCAAGACTCTGATTGTTCTTCGTGGGTGTTGAATTGAACTGAATTTGCTTTAAAAGAGTAAAAACTACAGCTCAGCTCGGCTGTCACAGGTTTATTAAAAATGTGCAGTGACTCTAGAGGAGACTTGTTGGGTTTTTCCACTGGGAGGTGTGTTCTTGGGCTAATCCCTTACCATGTCAGAGCTCCTTTTTAAAGATGTTGTATAAACTCTCTGGGACCAGAGAGAGACTAAAGTAACTCACAGCACATTCCTCTTTTTTAAAGGGCTGATTTATTAGAGATGCAGTCAAGACAATTAGGCCTAAAAATTGACCTAGCAAAAAAGCCTTATTATGGGCTTTTGCTGGTATTTTATCTTTAAAATAATGTTTGCTGCAGCTGGAAAAGAAAACAAATCCCATGGGTGGGAGGAGGGGAGAAGAAAGAATGTGGCTAGCTTAGGGTAGCGGGATCGGAACTCCAAGCAATTCTCTGGAAAATGTCTGGGTGAACTCAAGAAACCACAGGATCTCTCCTACCCCATCTCTGCTACCTCACTGAAGAGGATTGACTCAGCCCAGGGCACCAGGTTCTCCTGAGATAACAGCTACATTCTGTTTCCATGATATATATGGAGTTGTCATGGGACTTAGCAGAAAAGCTTCTGGTGTGCGCTTCAGGACAATTGGTTTCTAGGGCCATCAACCTGGTGGGGATCCTATGGAAAAGGTGAAAATCTCTGATTTAGAGGATCCTGTCTGTCTGTCAAGCTGAGGAGTTCACAAACATTTGAAGTGTGCGCCACATTTTACTACCAAGTTTTTCTTGTTGGCTTCTCCCTTACAGTCATGATTGCTCAGGCTACTTCCCCTCCCATCCATGGTTGTGTAACATCTCTGGAGCAATCCCAGCAATTGCTGACATGCAGTGGCAATATTAGAAAATCATGGAATGTATTTTTTAGCTGCAAGTCTTACTCTTAGCCAGCTTGTATTCACATACCATCTTTTCTCAGGACACGCTCACCAGTTTCTCTTCACTGCAAAATCCAAGCAGTTTCTCCTTGACTTGTGTTTGGATGGCTTAGCCATCTCCACTCTGGAGTAGCATGGTCTCTCCATAACTAGAGTAGGGCAAAATGAATGTTTCAGAACACTTGAAATGATTCACAAGTCTGGGTCGAATTCATTGAAGTTTGAGATGAAAGAAAAAAAATGAGCAATGTTGACTCAACACTTTATTTCAAAATGTTGTTTTGAAGTGACTTTTCAAATGTTTTGTGTGGCTTTCTCATGTCAATGACAGCGAGAAACAAAATGGAAAAATCCATTTTGGGTTGATACAAAATTATTTTTTTCCAGATTTTTCTGATTTGGGTACCAAACTGAACCAGCAATGTACAGAGTAGCATAGCACTGGTTTGAACCATTGCACGGTAAAACCAGTAACTTCAATCAACTGCAATGCCACCCTGGTATCATCATTGCTTGACAGGAATGTGACATCATTGAAGGTCACTAGATGGCACTATTTCTGATAGTGGTATTAGGTCTATTTAGTTGAATGTATAGGACCTACGGTCATGTCTTCACTACCGGCCTGACTGATCCACCAATAGGGGTCGATTTCTCGCATCTTGTATAAATCCACCACTGATCACTCTCCCATCGACTCTGGTACTGCATGAGAACAGATAAGAGTAAGGGGAGTCAATGGGAGAGTTTTTTTCTGTCAACCTAGTGTGGTGTGGACTCCACAGTAAGTAGTTCTAAACTACGTTGATTTGAGTTACACTACTAACGTGACTGAGGGTATGTCTACACTAGCTCGTTAGTTCGAGCTAGGTAGGCAAATGAGGGCAAGCGGAGTTGCAAATGAAGCCTGGGATTTAAATATCCCGGGCTTCATTTGCATGTTCCTGGGCGCCGCCATTTTTAAATCCCCCTTAGTCCGAACTCCATGCCCGCGGCTACACACGGCATGGAGTAAGTAGTTCGAATTAGGATCTCTAGGTCCCCATAGAGGAGACCTGCCCTAAGTCTTGAAATGTTATATGTGATGCAGTTCATTTTACATACCAAGCATATCACTGGTAAAGTTTGTTCTTGCTGCCTGGGTCTCTCCGTGGCAACCAAATGTAAATGTGACTGCTGCTGACAAGTTATCCAACGCAAGTAAATAAGGTAATACAAGGTGCCAGAATATTACTGGAAGAACTTATGCAGTATGTACACCTACTGAGTTGGTAATATGTTAGCCAAGCCCTATGAAAAAGTCCTTATGACAGCTGGACTTTTTGTATATGTGGCTACTTCTGTACCTCTGCAAATAAATTATTTGAAATTCTGAGATTCAGATGGCAACCTCATTCCAAAGCCATGAAGTCTTTTAGATTTGCTGGAAAATGGACCTTTGTTCTCTGGACAGGTGTTTGAATTTTAATTTGGGCCTCAGCTGAGATTGTGGCAAAGCCCCATCTCAGGAAAGGTTCATGTGGTTTCAGGTTTCAGAAAGAAAGTCCCAACCCCTTCTCCCAGGCTCAGTAGTGCAGGATTCAGAAATTTCTGGAACAAACTATGGACACACTTTTTGTGTTCCATGCTTAGCAATTTTTTGTTTTCCCCAGTGCTTATTGTTACCAAGGATCCCTGGCCTATTTATAATACAAACTCAGGCTATGTCTAGACTGCCGGCTTCTTTCAGAAGAAGCTTTTCTGGAAGAAATCTGAAAAAACTTCTTCCGAAAGGGAGCGTCTGCACTGCCTAAGTGCATCAAAAAAGCAATCTTTTTCGAAAGTTAGCGTCCACACTGACTGGACGCTATCTCGCATTTAAGCTGTGATTACTATGGGCACCTGTGTTTTTTCGTCTTTCCTCTTCTTTTAAAATAACTCCCTCTTCCCTGTCCACACACACCTTTTTCCGAATGAGCTCTTTCGGAAAAAGGCTTCTTCCTCATAGAAAGAGATTTTCCAATGTTGGAAAAACCCCTGTTTTTTGATTTTTTTTTTTTTAAGAACGTGACTGCAGTGTGGACGTAAGTGAAGGTTTTTCTTCAGAAAAATGGCAGTTTTTCCGAAAAAACTCTGCAGTGTAGACATACCCTCAGACTGAGAAGGCATCCAACACCATAAATTCAGGCAAGTAACTTGGTGGGCAAAAAGAAAGGTAACCAAAAAGAGAGAACAAAGCAAGGAGACAAATTACAGCCCACCAGGAAATGTGATGCTGGAAGAATTATCCTGGTGATGAATTACAGCTGTTACATGGAGTTTAGAGGCGAGAGAAGGAAAGAGGTTTTCATTTGAGGTCATTTTCTTGGGCTTCAGCTTTTACATTGTCAAAAATAGTTCCCACACAAGCAATATAATAGAGCCAATATTCTGGTGTAGTGAAGGGAGAAGGCTTCATTATATTAAAGTCAAACATATAGGAATATAATGGAAAATTATATATTCCAGGCTATGCTTGGGAGAGTGGCATATTAAGCATTGCAGTGAAAATAGCTGGTTAAAATCTCCCCAGTCTGCTGTTACATGCTGTTAGGCAATTGTGTTATTTTCTATTTATTTGTCTGATGATGTTTGGATTTTTATTATTATTATTTTGAGTGGGATTTAATATTCCCCTTGGCACTGCAATTCCTCTTAGAGATGCAAGCCCCCCCACAGAGAAATCTCATCTCTACATTTATCCCTCTGGTACTTACCTGGGGTTGTAGATGCTCTGTCTGACAATGATGGGCTCGATTCACCATTCCTCTGCTGCCCACAATTGCACAACCCTTCCCCACGGATTCTGGGGCTAGTTCAACGGGCTCTGCACTCACTGGCAACCACCCCTAGCAAAGGGGGCAATCCGAGGTGCATTGGGGAGGCCTGTTCCAGGAATGGGAGAACTGTGGCCAGGGCAATTCCAAAACTTAGCCATTTCCCAGTTGCTGCAGAGCCCACAGTAGGCTCTGTACTTGCTCAGGGAGGATCTGGTGCTCCTGTCTTCTATTCCCATGAGCCTGTGCGCACCACTGCACCCTGTGCAATAATGGTGAGGGATGGAGGTTTTGCTGTTGTAGAGTAGAGTGAACCCATGATGGTGTGACTGTATGTTGTTGGTACTGCAGGCACAGCACCACCAAGCAATGGGAGTTGTGCTGCATCGCAGCCATGTGATGATGGACCTGATATAGCACTGGAGGGTATGCAGGCTTTCAAGAGCGCTCAGCAGAACTCAGCATGTTGGGGGCATGCTGGGCTCAGAGCTCTTCTGAAAGGGCATGTCTACACTTGCAGCCTATTTCGGAATAGGGCTGCAAATGTAGGCATTCGGAATTGCAAATCAAGCCCGGGATTTAAATATCCCGCGCTTGATTTGCATCTTCCCGGCCAGGCGCCATTTTTGAAATTTACAAGCCCGGAATAACTGCCCGCGTCTACACGCGGCAGTGAAACGGGCATTCGAAATAAAGCCCTATTTCGAACTACCTGTTATTCCTCCTGCAATGAGGTTTAACAGGTAGTTCAAAATAGGGCTTTATTTCGAACGCCCGTTTCACTGCCGCGTGTAGATGCAGGCAGTTATTCCAGGCTTGTAAATTTTAAAAAATGGCTCCCGGCCAGGAAGATGCAAATCAAGCGTGGGCTATTTAAATCCCGGGCTTGATTTGCAATTCCGAATGCCTACATTTGCAGCCCTATTCCGAAATAGGTTGCAAGTGTAGACATACCCAAAATCTGGCTCTTTCAGCTAGTTAGAGATTGGAATCCACTTTGTCTTGCATGGATAGGGTCAAGCAGGATGCATCACAATTGCTTCTCTGACCCATGGCCGATTGCCTGAGAAGTGGCTTGCTTCTGCGGTGGCTGTAGTGGGCTACATTTCACAGTGCCACAAGCATGCTGGAGACAGCGCTCCACAAATGATCCCCAGGCCACCTCACACAGCTGTTCTCTGCAACCATCCTGGCCAGCACTCGACATTCACGTCTGGGAATCGGGAATTTCTCATTCAGCATGGAGCACTACCTCACCTTCTTCTCAGATAATGTGCTGCAGGTAGGGATGGCTCACTTGCATCCCTGGTGAGGTTTCCAGGAGCCCCTCAGCTCTGTGGTTCAGTATGACCCTTTCACACACTTACACTTCACCCTACGCAGAACAAATCTTTAAAGATGGATTTGTTATGAGGGACTCATCAGCTAGAATCGTAGAATCCTAGGGATGGAAGAGACCTCAGGAGGTCATCGAGTCCAGTCCCCTGCCCAAAGCAGGACCAATCCCAACTAACTCATCCCAGCCAGGGCTTTGTCAAGCCAGGACTAAAAATCCTCTAGGGATGGAGATTCCACCACCTCCCCAGGTAACCCATTCCAGTGTTTCACCACCCACTGAGTGAAATAGTGTGGCGGCACGTCGGGGTCCCCCAACTCCTGCACCCCCGTAATGGCAGGGACAGACTCCACCAGCCAGTAGAATAGAAGGAGTTTATTGCTTCTCCAGGATACAGCACAGCACAGATGTCATCTGGTTACAGGAACAGGGCCTATGATGCCTCAGCCCCCCTTGAGATGGGGGATGCTGGGCCCCTAAATTCCAGCCCCTTTCCCTAGGCCGTCTCCTTCATGATCCCAGACAGAAACTAACTCACTCACTTCCAGCCCTGCCCCCCCCCCCCCCCCCCCCCCCCCCCTCCCCGGCCAGGGCTCCACCCCCCTCCATCCCATTGTTCCGCTCCATGGGAGATACCTGTCTGACGAGTTTCAAAGCCCCCTTGCATAATGACTCATCCCCTGCCCTGCTGGGCCTTGCTGCAGACAGCAGCCAGTGGAGGTCACTGACAACCCACTGCCCAGCATAGCAACCAGCAAGGTACCCCCCACTACGTCACAAATAGTTTTTCCTGATATCCAACCTAGAGCTCCCCCACTGTAACTTGAGACCATTGCTCTTCGTTCTGCCATCTGCCCCCACTGAGAACAGCTTCTCTCCATCCTCTATGGAACCTCCCTTTAGGAAGTTGAAGGTTGCTATAAATCCCATCTCACTCATCTCTTCTGCAGACTAAATAAGCCCAAATCCCTCAGCCTCTCTTTGTAGGTCATGTGCTCCAGACACCTAATCATTTTGGTTGCCCTCCACAACTTGACCATCTAAGCATGAGCTAGATTCAATGACTCATTTCATGGGCTACTTCCATCTGTAATGAGGAAATGCCCCAAAAATGTAGGGCAGGGGAACTCTCTGTCTGGTGAATGTCAGTGGGACTTGGTTCTAGACTTCATTGGTGGTGTCAGTCTGGTGTGCGTGTAAGTTCTCTCTGTGTGCTGTCCCAGCTCTGTGCAGATGATTTCCTCAGCAGACTGAGATAGAACTTCCCAGAAAAACCACAGTCTCAGCTGGTGGCAAAGGTGCATGGCTGGATTTATTGTCAACAAAGCACTGGATTAGCACCTCTTCTCAGTAGTTATGGGTACACTAACATATGTATGCCTGTCACAGTGGATTAACTCAGTGAGCTTCATGACTGTTTGCTGCCCCTTAGGCCAGACAAAGAGTTAAGATGAGGGACCCCAAAATGTATAGACTGAGTCAAACAGTCTTGGCTAAACAACTGGTGTACCGGCCTCCATGTTTCATTACATGTTTTTCACCTCCCATTGTTCCTTTTCAGACAACACATTCCTATTTGTCACTTCTGTCTGATGTTTCAGACAAAATATCTCTGTTCATCTCTTCTGTAAAACCATCTTCTCTTGTGCTAGGTTGGGGTGTACTTGTGGGAGCCTGCTGGAATGTGTTTACATATGTGGTGTGTTTTAGCAATGCTAGCAATACCCAGGCCACGTCCATGAACTGAACTTACAGGCATTTTCTTTAACACATGCCCTGACTTTGGTTCATAATTAAGGCCTCAGGTCTTGCACCATGCCTGATGCTCTAGGGCAGGGCTACTCAACTTTGGAAGCCCTGGGGGGCACAATGATACTCAGCATGTGACGAGGGCCGCAACTTAAGTATGGTTGCATATACATGCAAATATTTATACAAATATATGCGAATAGCTTCAAGGCACATGGTCCCGTTGCTGCTTTGTTTTCTTCAATGCAGTGACAGTCTTTTGACAAAGAAGTCACATTGGTTTTCCATTTATCTCTGCAAAAGCGAATTCCATCTCCCAAACAGGGTTGAAAACCTGGTGTTCATCCAACAAGCATCTCTTCTTTGTTGAAATTTTTAATGCTTCTTATTGAAAAGAAAAATGTATACCAGTGTTTTGGGTGTTTAGCTTGAAGCTTCAGGTTGTGCATTTCTTGGAGTGATTTTACTGTAAAAGTAAAGTTTCCAAGCCAGAGCACTCCAACCTGTGGCAGGCAGAGAGCTGGGCAAGTCAGGCCAGACATGAGAGGCAAAAAAGGACAGCTGCCCAGGAGCCCCGTCCTGGATTCCCAGTGGAAGTCCGTTGCTCCATGCAGGATGGAGGCAGGGCTGCCCGGCCATGGCTCTGGACCCAAACATGGCCAGTGTGAGCCAGTCAGCACCTCTCAGGCTCTGCCCACAAGGCTAAGTAGCCAGCATTTCCCACAGTGCCCTGGCGCTCCAGGCACCTCCTCCCTGGGGGCTAGAACCACTGAAACCTTCTACCTGTCTATTCCAGCCAGCCTGTCCACTTGTGTCTTTCAGTGCTCAACCCACCTGGGAGACGCCTAGCCACTGTGGAATGTGTTCCCAGTGGAGGCCATGTTCAAAGGATCCCACCCACAGGTTACGTATTGACCCCGGCATAAACCCAAACCACACTGTGGGCCGAGTGTTGAGTAGCCCTAAGGAATGGTAGAAGAAAGAACAGCAAAATGGTAAAAGAAAGAATGGTAGAAGAAAGAAAAAATGGTAGAAGAAAGAACAGCAAAATAGAGATAATGGATTTCAGGAAGGCAGATTTTGGTAAGCTCAGAGAGCTGGTAGGTAAGGTCCCATGGAAAGCAAGACTAAGGGGAAAAACAACTGAAGGGAGTTGGCAGTTTTTCAAAGGTACATTATTAAGGGCCCAAAAGCAAGCTATTCTGCTGCGTAGGAAAGATAGAAAGTATGGCAAAAGACCACCTTGGCTTAACCAAGAGATCTTGCATGATCTAAAAATAAAAAGGAGTCATAAAAAGTGGAAAGAAGGACAAATTACAAAGGATGAATATAAGCAAACAATACAGGTATGCAGGGGCAATATTAGAAAGGCAAAGGCAAAAACAAGCTCAAACTAGCTACAGACATAAAGGGAAACAAGAAGACATTTTATAAATATATTAGAAGTAAGAGGAAAACCAAGGACAGAGTGGGCCCATTGCTCAGTGAGGAGGGAGAAACAGTAACAGGAAACTTGGAAATGGCAGAGATGCTTAATGACATCTTTGTTTCAGTCTTCACCAAGAAGTCTGATGAAGGAATGTCTAATGCAGTGAATGCTAGTGGGAAGGGAGTAGGTTTAGAAGATAAAATAAAAAAAGAACAAGTTACAAATCACTTAGAAAAGTTAGATGTCTGCAAGTCACCAGGGCCTGATGAAATGCATCCTAGAATACCTGAGGAGCTGATAGAGGAGGTATCTGAGCCTTTAGCTATCATCTTAGAAAAATCATGGAGGACTGGAGAGATTCCAGAAGACTGGGAAAGGGCAAATATAGTGCCCATCTATAAAAAGAGAAATAAGAACAACCCAGGAAACTACAGATCAGTCAGTTTAACTTCTGTGCCAGGAAAGATAATGGAGCAAGTAATTAAGGAATTCATCTGCAAACACTTGGAAGATAATAAGGTGATAGGTAACAGCCAGCATGGATTTGTAAAGAACAAATCATGTCAAACCAATCTGATAGCTTTCTCTGATAGGATAGCGAGTCTTGTGGATAAGGGAGAAATGGTGGATTTGGTCTACCTAGACTTTAGTAAGGCATTTGATATGGTCTTGCATGATATTCTTATCAATAAACTAGGCAAATACAACTTAGATGGGTCTACTATAAGGTGGGTGCATAACTGGCTGGATAACCGTTCTCAGAAAGTAGTTATTAATGGTTCACAATCCTGCTGGAAAGGCATAACAAGTGGGGTTCCACAGGGGTCTGTTTTGGGACCGGTTCTGTTCAATATCTTCATCAACAATTTAGATATTGGCATAGAGAGTACGCTTATTAAGTTTGCAGATGATACAAAGCTGGGAGGGGTTGCAACTGCTTTGCAGGATAGGGTCATAACTCAAAATGATCTGGACAAACTGGAGAAATGGTCTGAGGTAAATAGGATGAAGTTTAATAAGGACAACTGCAAAGTACTCCACTTAGGAAGGAACAATCAGTTTCACACATACAGCGACTGTCTAGGAAGGAGTACTGTAGAAAGGGATTTAGGGGTCATAGTGGATGACAAGCTAAATATGAATCTACAGTGTGATGCTGTTGCAAAAAAAGCAAACATGATTCTGGGATGCATTAACAGTTGTGAACAAGACACAAGAAGTCCTTCTTCTGCTCTACGCTTCACTGATTAGGCGTCAGTTGGAGTATTGTGTCCAGTTCTGGGCACCACATTTCAAGAAAGATGTGGAGAAATTGGAGAAGGTCCAGACAAGAGCAACAAGAATGATTAAAGGTCTAAAGAAGATGACCTGTGAAGGAAGACTGAAAGAATTGGGCTTGTTTAGTTTGGAAAGGAGAAGACTGAGAGAGGACATGATAGCAGTTTTGAGGTATCTAAAAGGATGTCAAAAGGAGGAGGGAGAAAAATTGTTCTCCTTAGCCTCTGAGGATAGGACAAGAAGCAATGGGCTTAAACTGCAGCAAGGGAGGTTTAGGTTGGACATTAGGAAAAAATTCCTAACTGTCAGGGTGGTGAAACACTGAAATAAGTTGCCTAGGGAGGTTGTGGAATCTCCATCTCTGGAGATATTTAAGAGCAGGTTAGATAGACATTTATCAGGGATGGTCTAGATAGTACTGAGTCCTGCCATGAGGGCAGGGGACTGGACTCGATGACCTCTCGAGGTCTCTTCCAGTTCTAGTGTTCTATGATTCTATGAGTCTCTCTTCACCCCCACTCTTCTACTCATCCTTCCTCATAGCTGAGCAGATTTGCATTTTCAACCCAAGCAGAGCTAAGAAATCTTGTTCCCTACTGAGCCCCTCATGCTGCCTGTCATAGTAATTGTTGCTGGTGATGTTTGACGCCTCTCTTGTTAAAACTTCACCATCTGTTCCCTTCCTAGCAGGGAGAAGCAAGCCCTGGGCTGGGGGAGGGATATTCTATAACAGTGTTTCTCAACTTTTTTTTATAAAGTACCCCTTTTAAAAAAAAATTATAAGTACCCCCAGTACCTACAGTTTTCAGACACACAATTTTTTTTCTACTATTGCAACACATTTATTTAAACAACTTAATCGTAGCCAGGTGGGTGATGAAATTTTTGGGTGTAAAAAGTACAAAAATAATAAAAGCGCTATAAAACTTAAAACAAAAATTCAGTTTTCTCCAAATTTCAGTTGTGTTGACGTACCCCCCAGACTTCTCTCGAGTACTCGTACCACTGGTTGAGAAACACTGTTCTATAAAGCCAGCCCATCATATTTCCTCCTCTACTACTGCTGTTCTGATCATCCACCATAGCTCACGTGCCCCGTCCTCCTCCCAATGCGACCCCATCTTCTCTGCTCACCCTTGACTCCAGGACTGAAACACTTATCCCCTCAGCACCAGCCCTGGTGCCCTGTCTGTTATCCATCTTTCAGAGCGTTTGTTTGCACTCATTACCTACACTCCACCATCAATCTCAGCCTGGACCATTCTACACGGGAGATCCATTTCCTGGACACCACAGTACAAATCACCAATGGTAAATTAGACACCACTCTCTACAGAAAACCCATGGACTCCTACAGTTACCCGCATGCCTCCAGCTCCCATCCAGGACACACCATACGATCCATCGTCTATAGCCAAGCCCTTAGATACAATCGCATCTGCTCTAATCCCACTGACAGAGACCAGAAACTTCAGGAACTCTACCAAGCATTTATAAACCTCAATTACGCACCCGGAGAAATAAAAAAACAAATTGAAAGAGCCAGACAAATACCCAGAAACCATCTACTTCAAGACAGACCCAAGAAAACCAACAATAGAACACCACTTGTCATCACCTATAGCCCCCAACTTAAACCCGTCCAACGCATTATCAATAAACTACAACCTATACTGGAACAGGATACTACCCTATGAGAGGCTCTGGGAGACAGACCCATAGTCTCCTATAGACAACCACCTAACCTCAGGATGATTCTTACCAACAACTACAGGACATACCACACTAATACCAACCCTGGAACTTTCCCTTGCAACAAACCCCGTTGTCAGCTTTGTCCACATATTTACTCTGCTGACACCATTATTGGACCTAACCATGCCACTTACAAGATCAAGAACACATATTCCCGTTCATCCAGAAATATAATTTATGCCATCATGTGTCTGAAGTGTCCATCTGCTATGTATATTGGACAAACTTCTCAGACACGTCACCAAAGGATCAATGCACACAAAACAGACATCAGGCTCTCTCACAGAGAGAAAACTATTGCTTGCCATTTTAACCAGAATGACCATTCTCTCAATGACCTTAAAACATGCATATTGCTTCAAAGACATTTTAACTCCAGAGTTCAAAGAGAAGCCTCAGAACTGTCATTCATACTTAAATTTGACACTTTACAAATGCGGCTTAACAAAGATGCTAATTATCTCACCCATTACAAAGATAGCTTCCCCAATTATCACCCCTAATGTCATTACCTCACAGACACTAACCTTCCCCCCTCACCCTCCCTCTGTTCTAAAATTTGATTTGTCGATTTTATGTGTTCACTTTTTTTTGATTGTATCACTTTGGTATATATGGTCGTGCCAATTTTCTTCCACAAATTGATCTGAGGAAGTGGGTCTGGCCCACGAAAGCTCATCACCTAATAAACCATCTTGTTAGTCTTTAAAGTGCTGCACAGTCCTGTCTTTTGTTTCAGCTAGACCAGACTAACACGGCTGCATCTCTATCACTATCTGCCTTTTCTTTTCCTTCTGCTTCTAGTCCAGAGTGTGTGGCTGGGACTGCAGCAATATGCCAGTTTCTTGAAGATAATTGTTTAATTAAAACTAGACAGGCCTGGCCTCCTGCTGACATCACACTGTTGGTGACACTCATGACAATGGGAACGTTGGCTGCAATGAGAGTTGGCTCCCTGTGAAGGAGGAGATGGCTCTGGGTACAGCCCTAATTGTGCCAGTTTCTGCCTCATAAATCCCATAGCCTTTGACAAAGTTTGCCAAAGCCTGAGCAAGGTTACCCCCAGCAGGCTCACAGCCACGTTCACCATGACCTCCTGTCCACTTGGGTTGAGTCAGCATTGGTGTGTCACTTTCCTTCCTCACCCCGCTTTCTTCCTTTTCCTGAGAAAGCCTTCAATCAATACCCACCACTTCATTTGCAGGAGTGAAGCCTTCCGGCAGGGGTGGAGGCACTGACCCACAGAAAAATCAGTCAGGGCCTACATACAAGTGAGAAGCAAAAAAACCAAAAAGCAAAAAACAAAAACTCAGCCCTCGCTGATGGAGAAAGACACTCCCCACATTCCCCTTGCTCACCAGAGACTAGAGGTTCCCAGCCTTGTAGATTTTTGTGTGCGCCAGGCCTATGGTGTGGTAGCAGGGAGGCTGGAGCACCAGCACAGTCTCTCCAATGCTTGGGTGGGTCTGAGCTCCGGGGCCAGATCCACTCAAGCAGGCAGCCACATCTGGCCCCTGGGCAGGGCTGGATTACCCAATAGGCAGACTAAGCACATGCTTAGGGCACCAGAAAAGCAGGAGCACCAAAAAAAGAGAGATTTGACGGTATAGTATTGTTTTTATTTTGAATTACATATGGGGGCCACCATAATCTTTTCAGTGCTTAGAGCCTCTAAAGGTCTTAATCTATCCCTGCCCCTGGGCCTAAGGTTCCCCACCCCGGCCTTTGGGCTAGATTGTGCCCTACAGGGGAGTGGTAGAACCATGCAGCATCTGAGATCCTGAGAAGGAAATCAGTGCGGATTCCTGCTGCACTGACTGAAGCAAGCATATTGCGCTGGCAGCTAACCTGGACACTGGACCTCAATCCTGATCTAGAGCAGGGAATCCAGGCCTTTGCTTTCAGTGGGGATTGACAACAAATGTCCCATTTAGTTCCCCTTATGATTTTTTATTTATTTTAGTGATGTGGACACTTGTCACTAGGACCTGGGATGACAAACCACCCAACACATTTAACATGCACAACCAAACAACTAGTCAGAATTAGCCTGGATAGATTCCAACCATCAACCTACATCTTCAGGGAAAGGTTCTCCTATTAACAATCCCTTACCCATCTCCATCTTACTAAGGATACAGGATCTTACTAAGGATGCATGAAAAAAGGGCTGAATAATGTGTTACCTACCTTCTCCCTGCCCCTACCCTACCACAAGTTTGTTCCATCCACATGTTACAACCTGCCTCATCTATAAAGGCCTCACACAGTGATCCTGCTGGGGTCATCCCTGGGTGCTACCTTAATAAAAGTGATGAACAGGAATAAAGTGACCTTCCTTGTCACTGCCAGGATTAAAAGGGAAAAAATCTGCCTCCCCTTAAATCTGCGTCAGGCAAAATGGAGGACAATTCATCACATTGTGTTGGTAGAGAGTGAAACAGGCAATCGCGGTGTGCTCTCAGAGAGGAACTGCTATTTAAAGAGCTCACAGAAGTGCCCATCAAATCCCTTTATTCAAGTTCCCAAGTCAAACCAGGGCGAGCTCAATAATTCATAGGCAGGATCAGCGCTTGTCATTATGTCGAAACTGATTACCGCGCACACCTGTAATTAGATCTAATGGGTGTAATTTCCAGTCTCACTGAGATATTTATGGCAGGAAGTTGCTTAAAGGTATTTTCTCTCTAGGCTGAGCCTTTTGAGTTTTGGTTTGACAAGTACTTCAAAGGAGACAAGTAATTCTGAGATTTCCTGTTAGTGAAATGAAGGAACAGCATTTTCAGAAAAAAATAATGTAGGTGCCTCTTAGTTTAGAACCTATTTACTGTAGGTGATTTCAGTTGTGGAGTAGTGCATCTGGTCTGGGGGACAAGTACCGCTGCAACCCCTGCCCCCAATCTCACTTTTGCCCACTGAAGCAATGCCCCCGGGAGACTGGGCTAGTGTGATGTTTGGGGGCTCATCCAGACAAATAAGAGTGAACTGCCCTGTCACCTTGGGTGCTTCTGTGTTGGGCACTTTGGTTCAGAGCCCCGTCATATCAACAGTTCACATACGAGGTGCAGCCCTTACCCTACCTTTTACCAGCCTGGGTGACTCCTGGAAGAGTGGCAGTCCTGAGCCTATCCAAAACCTTGCAGTGTTCAACCCCCTCACTGTGGCACTCTTAGTCTTGTGCAGCACCTGCTCAGGAGTTTGGCTGAGGATTTTGCCTCACAATACTGAGATGGCTGGGTGATAAAACAAGATTAATTTTTTTAAGAAAGAACAGATATTGAAGTGATACAAAGTAGGAAGAGTTGGGATAGAAATGGTTACAAACAAACAAAGGTGTAATAAGCTTCAAAGACTAAAACCTAACTTAGCAAACTAGAATCTTTTGTTCAGAGTGGTTGTTCTCACTCCAGTTGTTTTTCCAACCTGAGCAGTCAGTTCTTAGCCAGGACCTAACACAGAGCTCGAAGCACCATGTTTTTGTTTGTTGTTTTCCTTGTCAGCCGAAGGAGACCAAAATGACATTTTCTCCCGGCTTATATCATCAACATTTATCTTTGTTTTCAACAGCTTGCTGAGTCCAGCAGGGAAATGATGCCATATTCATTTTTTGCAGTCTCTCTCTCCCAGTCCTGATAGGTCAATGGTTATCTCCCCCATTCCCTAGTTTGATGGCTTTGTTTATCTTGTATGTAAATGTACTTTTATTCTGTATCTTTGCTACTTACATTGGAGAGGCATTCAAGCAGGCAGGACCCCATTCCTTTGTCTGTAGTGGGGAGATTTAAGCCACTCCTGCCAACCACATTTTAAGAACATATTTCCAGCATATATTTATAACTTTTCATATATCACCCATATATATGCAGCACACCATAATATTAATGACCAGTGTGCCTAGGTTACTCTATGTGACACCATTTAGATATAGATTATGGCAACAGAGAGCTAGAGTGATACACGAAGCTGAGGCCAGTTGAGACTCATTGCAAGTTACCAAGCGGTAAGCCCTCTGGCAATGGGATGCTATTAGAGACACAGTCAGGAATTACCTGTGTAACCAGAAGTACTTCCCTCCAGGAATAAGCTTACAGCATTGTAAGAGTCTTCATGTTGCTCGTAGTGGAAAGATCGTTGCCTATTCTATGTAGGAGCCAACAAGCAGCATCGCTGTATCTGAACAACCATTAAAGAAAGGTTACGAGAGAGATAACTGTGATTAGGATTTCTGTGCACAAAACAAGAAATACATTAACAATTGGGGGACAGTTGTAAGTTTCAGGCAGTGGTTGTGGTTTCCAAGGAATAGTTGTTAATTTCAGGATGTGAGGATAACTGTTCAAGGAAACAGGGATGGGTTTACATCCTTCCTCTGCCACTACTCTACTGATGAAAAGTGAAAGTAGAAAGAATGCTCCATAAGGACAGCAGTATTTCATAATCCATGCTAAAATATGCCATTCATTTAAATGATAGTGCCTACCCAGAGAGAAGCTGAATGCTATGTATAAATAGCAGATGGAACATGGGGGTGGAGTGTCAGAAATCACATCAGCTCAGTGCTGCTGAAAATACATTTGCTTCATCCCAGCACTGACACTCTGCCAGAAACCTCTTCTTGCTTCACAGCCTTGGTACTAGACTGACTGAGAGACCCAAAATCTAGGTGGTTGTATGTTTTCTGCTTCTTAGGTTTAGGTGCATGTTGGGAAATGTCTACACTGCAGGGGTTTTTTCAGAAAAAGATATGCAAATTGCAGTTCGCAATTTGCGTATCTTTTTCCACTTTTTTACGGAAGAGGCTTTTCCAACATTTGGCCCATCATACAATGAGGAATACAGGGATGCTGAAAGAACGTGTCTGCTTTTTCGGAAACTGTTCAGAAAAAGCGGAAGCATTCTTTGGATGCAGCAGAGCTTTTCTGGGATAACTCTGGTATCCTAGAAAAGCTCCATAATTTAGACATAACCTAAATCTATCTATCTATCTATGGGTACGTCTAGACTGCACGCCTTTTTCGACAGAGGCTTTGTTGACAGATACTATCGACAAAGCCTCCATCGAAAAAGAGCGTCTAGACCAGTGTTTCTCAACCTTTTTTTGCTCATGTCCCCCTTCTGAGCCTCGTTTACCTCTGTGGCCCCCCTCATAGCCGCTGTTAGTTGGAAAAAAAGGTACATAATTTACCTAATGTTCTGTTTTTTCCATGTGGCCCCCTAGAGGTAGGGCGTGGCCCCTCGGGAGCCATATGGCCCACGGTTGAGAACCACTGGTCTAGACTACAACCAGTACTGTCAACAAAGCAAGCTGATTTTTTGAAAGAGAGTCTAGACGCTCTCTTTCAAAAAAGCACAGTTTGCATGCAATAGCGCCTTTTTTCAAGAGTACTATCGAAAAAAGGCATTATTCCTCGTAGAATGAGGTTTACCACCGTCGACAAAACTGCCATGTTCTGCCGACTTGCTGTCGACAGAACGCGGCGGTAGTGTAGACACAGGTATAGTTTTGTCGACAAAAGCCCACTTTTGTCGACAAAACCCTGTAGTCTAGACACACCCTATCTATCTAGCATCTTCTTCATCATCATCATCACATTTTAGGATTGGAAGGGACTTGGTTTGAGCTCAGGAGTGCATGTAAAAATGGTAAGAATTTGTTTATTTTGTAAAATGATGATGGGAGACTGTATCTTGGGAGCCCCTTGCTCTAAAGTCCCTAGGTGTGTATCACTAGCATTATTTTGCACCCATATGATGCACTGAAAAATTTAAGACAAAGTAAATATGTGGATTGTAGAGCACTTAGAAAAAAATAACTTTTAAACAGAAAGCATTGCTCA
This sequence comes from Pelochelys cantorii, assembly GCA_032595735.1. NCBI lineage: Eukaryota > Metazoa > Chordata > Testudines > Trionychidae > Pelochelys > Pelochelys cantorii. Next base: position 21,762,236 of record CM064344.1, read on the forward strand.
ACATTCACTACATCAGAATTAGTGCTCTGCTATCACATGGTGCTCTGAGAAGAATCATGGACTCAGAGGATGGAAAGGGACCTCAAGAGATCATCAAGTCCAGGCTCCTGCACTCTTGGCAAGAATAAGCAAAACCACTGATAGGTGTTTGTCTAATCTGCCCTTAAAAATCTCCAGTGATGAAGATTCCACAACTTCCCTAGGCAATTTATTCCAGTGTTTAATCACCCTGACAGTTAGGATGTTTTTCCTAATGTCCAACCTAAAACTCTCTTTCTACAATTTAAGTCCATTGCTTCTTGTCTTATCCTCAGAGTTAAGGAGAACAATTTTTCTCCTTCCTCCTTGTTACAACCTTTTATGTGTTTGCAAGCTGTTATCATATCCGTCTCAGTCTTCTCTTTTCCAGACTAAAAATCCCCAATTTTTTTCAATCTTCATTCATAGTCATATTTCAAGATCTTTAATCATTTTTGTTGCTCTTCTCTGGACTTTCTCCAACATATCCCCTTTTTTCCAGAAATGTGGTGCCCAGAACTGGACATAATACTCCATCTGAGGTTTAATCTGCATGGATTAGAGCAGAATTACTTCTCATGTCTTGCTTACAACACCCCTGCTAATACATCCCAGAATGCTCTTTACTTTTTTTGCAATTGTGTTACGCTGTTACACCATTGCTATTGAGCTGAATGTTGCCTGAACAAGAAGGACACAGCCTAAAGCAACACTTGCTTCCACTCCATCAGAATCACCAAGCAAGGATACTGACTTGTTCACAGAATCAGTAATGGGAAGGGCCACTGATAGAGGGACATAGGAGGAATTGCCACAGGGCTCAGCAATGTAGAAGCAGTGGTAGTAGCCAGAGTCCTGGACTCCTTTAATTTGCTTCTGAAGCACAGCACTGTGCACTCCGGGGCTTTGCGGGGCTCTGAAGGCTTGGGGAGTGGGCCAGCACTGTGGTCTGGGCTGCACCGCGTGCTGGACGTGGTCTGGGCTGCACCATGGGCCCCATCTGCCCAAAAAACTGCCCCTTCCAAGAGCCTGTGATGGCTTTTGGCCCTGCTGGTAAAGGAAGAGGCCCCAGATCTATAATAATTGACCTGTACAGTGGCCTGGGTGAAATGAATGTTTGGTGTGTCTCAGCCCAATTCATATTACACAGCTATCTTTGTCACAAAATGTCCACCCCAAAACGGCACTTAAATTGGTCATTTCCCTCAGAGAGGGCTAAACTGACCATGAAGACTGAATTTCCTTCTTGCTCCTAGAAGAGCTTCCTCAAAGTCAGTGTTGGGGCACATTGGCAGAGAAAGGCACAGGGGAAGCTGGCACGGCCTCCAACTTGACATATGTAGATGGAGGCCTTCCCTGTCCTGGGCTGTTAACCTGGCCCCTTTCACCAGCTCTAGCCACCATTAAATACACCGGTCTACAATTTTTTAGAAGTCGTCTGCTTCAGAGATAAAATGTGCTATTTATTATGTATTTTGATGTGCTGAATTCAAATATGACAATTAAAACAACTGATTGGCTACTGTTTCCAAGATATTTAAGTTTTTACATTTTACGTCTATGTATATTGTGTAGATAGTAGAGTTTTAATCATAAATTGTAAACCTAGGTCTTTTCATGTGTTTATGGTTGCTTTACATGATAATATTTCACCTGTCCTGTTTATGTAACACTTTAAAAATCAGCAAAAGGGTTATATAAATAAAATGTATTATGAAACAAAAGGCAAAAAACTATTATGTACATAGTTTAGTCCTATTCAGTGTCTACTCGGCGCTTCTTGGCTTGTCTCTTGTATTCATTAAATGGAGCATCTCTTGTCACTGTCCAGCAATAGTCTGCAAGCATTGATGGGCTCCATTTGCCCTGATAGCGTTTGCAATGTCCTGGTGAAATCGTTCGCCGTGCTTGTTGCTCACTGCTCCGCAGCTTGGTGGAAAAAAATCCAGATGAGAGTGCAAAAAATGTATCTTTAGTGACATGTTGCAACCAAGGCTTTTGTATACTTTGAGGAGGTTTTCCACCAATAACCTGTAGTTGTCTGCCTTGTTGTTTCCGAGAAAATTTATTGCCACTAACTGGAAGGCTTTCCATGCCGTCTTTTCCTTGCCACGCAGTGCATGGTCAAATGCATCATCTCGAAGAAGTTCACGAATCTGAGGACCAACAAAGACACCTTCCTTTATCTTAGCTTCACTTAACCTTGGAAATTTTCCACGGAGGTACTTGAAAGCTGCTTGTGTTTTGTCCATGGCCTTGACAAAGTTCTTCATCAGACCCAGCTTGATGTGTAAGGGTGGTAACAAAATCTTCCTTGATTCAACAAGTGGTGGTTGCTGAACACTTTTCCTCCCAGGCTCCAATGACTGTCGGAGTGGCCAATCTATCTTGATGTAGTGGGAATCTCTTGCACGACTATCCCATACGCAGAGAAAACAGCAGTACTTTGTGTATCCAGTCTGCAGACCAAGCCAGAGAGCAACAACCTTCAAATCGCCACAAAGCTGCCACTGATGTTGGTCATAGTTTATGCACCTCAAAAGTTGTTTCATGTTGTCATAGGTTTCCTTCATATGGACTGCATGACCAACTGGAATTGATGGCAAACATTGCCATTATGCAGCAAAACAGCTTTAAGACTCGTCTTCGATGAATCAATGAACAGTCTCCACTCATCTGGATTGTGAACGATGTTGAGGGCTGCCATCATACCATCGATGTGGTTGCAGGCTGCAAGATCACCTTCCATGAAGAAGAATGGGACAAGATCCTTTTGACGGTCACGAAACATGGAAACCCTAACATCACCTGCCAGGAGATTCCACTGCTGTAGTCTGGAGCCCAACAGCTCTGCCTTACTCTTGGGTAGTTCCAAATCCCTGACAAGGTCATTCAGTTCACCTTGTGTTATGAGGTGTGGTTCAGAGGAGGAGGATGTGAGAAAATGTGGGTCCTGTGACATTGATGGTTCAGGACCAGAAGTTTCATCCTCTTCCTTGTCTGACTCAAGTGAGAATGATTCTGGTGCATCAGGAACCGTCAGTCCTTCTCCGTGGGGTACTGGGCGTATAGCTGATGGAATGTTTGGATAATGCACAGTCCACTTTTTCTTCTTTGACACACCTTTCCCAACTGGAGGCACCATGCAGAAGTAACAATTGCTGGTATGATCTGTTGGCTCTCTCCAAATCATTGACACTGCAAAAGGCATAGATTTCCTTTTCCTGTTCAACCACTGGTGAAGATTTGTTGCACAAGTGTTGCAGCATATGTGTGGGGCCCACCTCTTGTCCTGATCTCCAATTTTGCAGCCAAAATAAAGGTGATAGGCTTTCTTAACCATAGTGGTTATACTGTGCTTTTGTGATGCAAAAGTCACTTCACCACAAACATAGCAGAAGTTATCTGCACTGTTCACACAAGTACGAGGCATCTCTGCTCACTTTGGCTAAACAGAAATGTGTCCCTTTGCAAAATCAAACACTGACAAATAAGAGAGCACGACACTGTATGATTTCTAGAGCTGATATAGGGCAATTTGTTCAGCAGAGTGATGTAAGCTTCGTTATGATTGCATCATCCATGACTTCTAGGAATAACATGATGCAATTCATATCATGTATGATGCAATACCAGCTTCAGATTGCATCATTCATTGTTTTGCCTAAAAAGCAAGTACTGTCCAAACCCAGTCATAGATTTATTCATAGATCCAGTCAAAGATGTATTTTAGTCATTTCTGGTTTAAATTGAGATCCCTTCCCTTTATAACTCACTTATCCTCCGCCATTCCCAAGTCAAGGGTCATATATACTGACCCAATAGCATATCTTGAAAACTAGAGCCAATCAACAATTTTAAGCATCATTTTCGTTCTCAGCGACCCAGAATTAGTAAAGTTTGACTACATTTATTTCAGAAGCATTTTGGCTGTAGAGCAGTGATATCGTAAAGAAAATGCGCTCTGCCACTGCATATAACACTGAATATCAGCAGCAAGGGAAACTGTCTTTTCAGGCCCAGATGAAAGTATCACAAACCAGAGAGCATACAATATTGCAGAGATGGCTTTAAAACTGCTTACAGTCTAATGGCCCGGGACTGCTTCTGGTCGGGAGGGGTGGTATCATCTTGGGAAGGCGGATCTTGGCACAATGTTGGTGGAGCTTGTTGGGAAATGATTTTCTGCTCCCATGACTGTTTTTGAGGAAAATAAATGTTTTTATTTTTAATCAAAAAGTTTCTTCCAACTTTTTTTGACAAGGTCATTGAAAAGTTGAAAACTGAAAAGTTGGAAGCTAAAATAATTTGTTTTTTGATTTAAAAAGTGTCAGAAACAAACATTTGCATTTTAACCAAACAAGAGCACAATGTTTCATTAAAAAAATGTTTCAAAGGAAATATATCCATTAGCACAAAGCAAGGAGCTGCTCCACACCATTGTTACCTACACTGGCAGCCATTTGGAAGCAGGGACCCCATTCTTCCAACCCTTCCTCTCAGAAGAGAGGGTCACTGCTCTCATCCATTGGTCTGTTCCCATAAAGACAGGTTTCATTGCAGTCATTCCTAGGCCTGGCACTTTGGTCACCGCTGGGACATGCTGGAGCTCCATCAGTCTGCTCAGTCCTGCATAATCTGCCGCTAACAATAACTATTAGATGCTGTCCCTTTGGATTTTAGGCAGACAGGCCACGCTGCTGTAGGGGCTGGTGGGGTTTAAGTCAGAGCTAATCAAGGCCAGAAAACAAATAGGAAGAAGTCAAACTGTAAGCCACAGCAGATGAAGAACACCAGGATAATGAGAAAAGTGCCTCAGTGGGACAAAGTGGGATTCAATGGAATATGGGAAGATCAACAAAGCAAGCTCAAGTGTCTGTGCTGTTGACTACAGTAACCACAGCGAGGGGCCAGGTGCCAGCTGCAGGGCTATTGCTGTTGTATAATTTCATTGTGCCTGGTCTCCTTCCAAAGTTGCAGGGCAAACCCTTTCTTTATTCCTGTGTGCCCTAATAGCCACAGCCTCCTGCTCTCTCCCTCCCACTGTTGCTTTAGCCCTGCTCACTTTTATAGCTAATCATAGCTTCTATTTAAATGCTAATCGGTCTCCACAGAGGGCCTGTTTTACATACACTGTGTCTTTTGTGGTGAAATAAAGCTTAAGCTCTGAATGTTAAATACCCATTGAGACTGCATTAGGCAACTTTCCCCTCTGGGGCTTAGTGGAGAGTGCAGGGAGCAGCAGGGAGATGATGGATTGCCTGCAAACCTGGAATCAAGACACAAGGATTATTCCCCTTTGGGATATTCCACTGGTGCTCCTTTGTGTCTCTCTCTGCAACTCACCCACTTCCTTCATCCCAACCTCATCAGCTGGACCCTACAGTCAAGACTGCAGATCAAAGCCAATCAGAGTTCCTGATGATAGACTCTGCTCTTGCCCCCAATCAGCACATGGTCCATCAATCTTAGTGCTGCCATCAGTGGTTAGTTACCTTCAGGACTTTGGTCCCCCTCTGCCATGCTCACTGAGGGTACGTCTACATGGCAACACTATTTTGAAATAACTAGTGCTATTCTGAAATAACTTAATCCGCGTCTACACAGAAGACAGTTATTTTGAAATAGTGTCAAAATACTGTCAAGCTGGAGGACTTCTTACTCCGACTCTTGTAACCCTCATTGTACAAGGAGTAAGGGAAGTCCAAGGAAGAGTGCTCTATTTTGACATAAATGCTGTGTAGACGTAGCTCAATTTGCATAGCTTATTTCAAGTTAAGCCCTGCTGTGTAGACACCCCTCCACTCAGCAAGAACCCTTGTCCCTGCACAGTGCTAGGCTGGCTGCTGAGGGGCAGTTTGCACTGGGAGGTGGCAGGTGAGTAGGTTGGATGGACTAGGTCAGCGATTCTCAAATTTAGCAACCAGAGGATCCCTGCCCCACCCCTGAACTGAGGCCATGCCCCATCTCTGAGGCCCAGCCCCCCACTTGCTCCATCCCTCCTCACTTTCATTGGGCAGGGGGAGGGTGTTGGTGTGCAGAAGGGGGGGTAAGGGCTCAGTCTGGGGGGTGCAGCCTCTGGGGTGGTGCTAGGGATGAAGGGCTTGAGGACTCTGGGCTGGGGCAGAAGGCAGAAGGCTGAGGCTGGGGGTGTGGGCTCTGGACTGGGGCCAGGAATGAGGGATTTGGGGTGCAGGAAGAGTTTCTGGCCTGGGCAGAAGGTTGGAGTGTAGGCTCTGTGTTAGGGTTAGAGATGAGGACAGGGCTCTGAGCTGAGGCAGAGGGTTGAGGTGTGGGGGCAGGGAGCAGGAAGCAGGTTCCAGGAGGGAATTTGGGTATGGGAGGAGACTCTGGGGCAAGAGGTTGGTGTGTGGGGGGGAGGGATTTAGCTGGGGATGTAGGCTGTGGGGTGGGGCTTGGGAAGAAGATTTCGGGGTGCATGAAGGGGTGCAGAGTCCCAGATGCACTTATGTGGCTCCCAAGAAGGGGATTCCAGGTCCCGGAAGCCCTTAGGCAGAAAGCAGCCAGTGAGATGCCGCATCTCCCATTGGTCATAGTTCTCAGCCAATGGGAGCTGTGGATCTGGCTTTCAGGCAGAGGCAGCACACAGAACCACTGGTTGCTTTCAGGAGCTGTGCAGAACCAGAATAGAAAGAGAGCCTGTCTTAGCCCCAGGACATGGGCCCCAGGGGAGGCACTGGGAGGGAGGGGGAGGAGGCAGAAATTGATCAGCAGACCATGGATCCCAGTTTGAGAAACATTGGACTAGGAGTCTCTAGGTTGCATTGAATACAGGGCCTTCTTTCCTCTTGAAATTTCCCGCTGTGGGTTTCTTTGCAGGGCAGTGCTTGTATGCTGCCAGTCTGGAGAGATGAATACAAAACATTATTTCATTCCCTGGATGGCAGACCATACCCCCATTGGCAGTGTTCCCTGTAAGCTGGGCACTTGTGCTACATGGCAGCTCAGGAGAGATTCACATGCCACCCAGCTGATTAGCAGCGTGCCCACAGTTGGCAGCAGGTGTTTCTATTGATGGTGCACATTCCCACCTGCCTTGGTGCACACAACGAATGTACTCCACACATGGCTGGAGAAGATGAGAGGGGACATGGTCCACGGACCAAGCTGCTATGCCTAGCACACTAGCTTGTTCCTAGACCTGTCTTAAATGCTAGATGGAGAACCTACTCTGCAGCCCATACAGTAGAGCTGTGGAGTCTGTGGAAGGTTGTCATTACCAAAGAGCAGTGGTTTTCAACCTGTGGTCTGCATTCCCCAGAGGGCCCGAAGACTGTCTCAGATTCCAAAGGGGCCTGTTCTTCCACTCAACATTTTTGAAGAGACTGCAAGTGAAAATAAGGTTGAAAAAGTGCGGCCGATCAAGTGTCGTCTCCTGATGTTTTTCAGCACTAAAACGTTTATTACTCGCGGGGGGGGGGGGGGGAGGGAAGAGATGCTTATGTGGCCACCTTACACCCAACATTAGTGGGTTGCAGGAAGACCACCTGCAACCCATATTCCCATGAAGATGGGTCTGGAAATGGGTTGAAGGTGGCCTTCCTGTGAAGGGAATCATGAAAAGTCATTAGGAAAACAGGTCTGTGATTACAAGCTCCCAATATCTTTCCTCCTCCCTCAGGCATTGTGAGCTGGGTTTATAGATGGTGAGCAGCTAAGATCCCTAAGCCAATGGTAAGTGAGGGGTCTTTCCCTGCTTGTGACTATATCCTGTTGTTTCCTTTCCACAGGTGGACCCTTATGTACCTTATGAATACACCTGCGAGGGGATGTTGGAGCGGATTCACGCCTATATTCAGCACCAGGTCCGTGACCGCTCTCCTACTCCCCAGGGCTTCTCGCTTCTTCTTGGGGGAGGCAGCCAGCTAGGCATTATGGCCAGAAGGCTGTAGTTCAGGGCCGGGCAAAATACAGCCCTGGGGCTGGATCTGGCCCGTGAAGCCACCAGATCCACTCACGGACCACCCTGCCAGGACCCTCAGGCATACAGCTGTCATGGGTTTAAAGCGCAGTCCAGCAGCTCTCTACTCTGGAGGGAGGGGGAGGCTTCCTGTGAGTTCCCTGCTCCGAGCCCAATCCCCAGCTCCTATTGGCCAGAAACAACCAGCCAATAGGAATTGATCCCAGCCAATCTCTCTGGTTATGTCTACACTGCCACTCCTCATTGCAGGAGGAGTAACGGTAGTTCGAATTAGGAGCTTTAATTTGAACTACCTAGTCCGTGCCACGTGTAGCCGTGGGCAGGGAGTTCGAACTACGGGGCATTTAAAAATGGTGGCGCCTGGGAACATGCAAATAAAGCCCGGGATATTTAAATCCCGGGCTTCATTTGCAAGTTCGAATGCCTACATTAGCCACCCTAGTTCGAACTAGGGTGGCAGTGTAGACATACCCTCTGATCCTATTGGCTGTAAACAGCCAGCCAATAGGGGCTGAGAGATTGTCCTGGGAGATGAGGGCAGTGCAAGCCTCTTCCCCCTCCAGAGCTGAGAGCCACAGGGGTAGACTAGCCTGCAGCTCTAAGAGATCTGGGGCTGCAGCAGGCAAGGAGCCCAGCCTGCCTTGGGGGTGCTGCAGGGCTGCTGGCTTAGGTAAGCGCCTCCCAGTCAGAGCCTGCCTCTGGCACCCCTGCCCCTCCTGCATCCCAAAACCATCCTCCTGCAGGTCACCATCCAAACCCTCTGCACCCCCCTGCCCCAGGACACAACTCCCTCCCAGGCTCTGTAAGCTCTCCTACACCCCTCCCCCAGACCAGAATCTTCTCCTGCATCCAAACACTCTCCCAGGTCTGGCACCCCAATCCCTTGACCCAGGTCACAACCCAAACCCATTGGTCTGCACCCCCTTCTCCCAGGTCACCCCCCCTTCACCCAAACTCCCTCTCAGACCTCACACCATCTCCTGCATCCCAGTCCCTTACCCTGTGAGCCCTTCTGCACCCAACCTCCATCCTACACTCCGCACCCTCTCCACAGAAAAGTGCAGCCCTTGACCACTTTCCAAAATCTTAGAGTGGCCCCCCCATCAAAAATTATTGCCATTGCCCACCCCTGCTGTAGTTAAAGATGTGCAACAGACTGCAGGTTCATTGCCACTTTTCAGGCAGCTAGGGGGTCCAAGGTTTGGAGTGACCTGGCATGGGAGGGAGGGAAAGAAGGAATTGTAGGAGACCTGGAGGTAGATGTGGGGGGTTGCAGTGAGTCTCCTCGACCCTTGATTCCAGGGAAGAGTTAATAGTTTCATTCTAAACCAGACAAATAGAGGCCAGTGAACCCTGAATCCCAGAGCAAAACAGAGGGGAAGGAAGGACACTCCTGTGAACCCACTTGCCTTTCCTGCAGCCCTCTGAGATCCCTCACTGCCCAGGTTCACACCAGGTGAGCTCTCGCTGAGCCTGACAGAGCTGTATGGCGGGTTGCATTGTCACTAGGTAGGTCAAGGCCCAAGACTTGTCTGACAATGAAGTGGTTTACTTCATTCAAATCCCTCCCGGAGCTCTATCCCTTCTGAAAACCAAGGTCTGAAAGCACCAGCGGCCTCCCCTGGCAGATGCTGCAGCCAGTGATTATTGTATGTACTGTCGGTGGGGTGGCCAACTTTCTGATTGTTGAAAACTCCCATCCTTTCCCACCCCTGCCCCATCCCTTCTCCAAAGCCCCACCCCGGTCATGCTGTCCTCCTGCTCTCCACTATTCAATCTTTCACTCCCTGGGTCACATGCTCATTTTCACAGGACTGGGGCAGGAGGTTGGGTTAGGGTGAGGGCTGTAGAGTGAGGGGGTTTGGAGTTCAGGATGTGGCTCCAGGCGGGGGCAGAGGCTCAGGCTGTGGGAAGCAGTGAGGTCTCCGCCTGGTGGTATGGTGTCCAGGATGTGGCCAGAAATGAGAGGTTCAAAGTGTGGGAGAAGGCTGTAGGTTGGGGCAGAGGGTTGCAAAGGAGGGGTGATGGCACTGGCTGGGGGTGTGGGCTGTGGTATGGGGCCAGGGAGGGGGAGTTGAGGTGAAAAGGGGGTTCCAGGCTTTGGCTGAGTGGTTCAGAGAGTAGGACGGGGTTTGGGGTACAGAATAGGGATACAGGAGGAGGCTCAGGACTGGAGCAGGGAGTTGGGGTTCAGGAGGGGTTTTAGGGTTTGGGCTCCAGGCAACATTTACCTCAGGTGGGTCCCAGGAATCTGCCCACATGTCCATCTGTCTCATAGGTGGTATCTGGTATCTGTTTGAATCTGAGAGGGGATTTAGGACTTATGAAAGTCAAGGACCAATGGCGCTGGCTGGAGCCCAGCATAGTACAGGCAGGAGCCAGGGATGCTTCTCCCTAATCCTATGGTGGCAACCGTTGATTGCCACTTTGGGCCTTTCCTAAACAGAGGCTGGGTCATGAGGTGGTGCTAGTAGTCATGTGTCAGTTACCTTAGCAGCCCTGCACACCGCTTGTCTGGTCTGTGCCTGGGTGGAGACACATGAGGATCACTCAGTATCTGCAGGGATAGGTACATCCTGGTGGCAAGAAGAAAGATGCTTTGCATGGAGCCCTGCCACAAAAACAGGAAATAGGGGCCTGCTCATCTCTGAGTCCTTAATTCATCTCCAGATCCTAACCAAGGCTGTGGGAATCTTTCAGAGCAAATCCCTGGGGACAGGGCTCCCCATGGAATGTTCTCCCAGCTGCATGGGCTTGTCTGGCCCCCGTTGGCTGGCTCCTGGAGAGGGGCTTCACTGGCACCTTGGAGAACAAGAGCAGAAACAGCATTTGCTCACAAAACTCTGCAGCATCAGAAGAGCCCTTTGATCTCTCTGCTGCAGAGAAGGTCAACCAGGTCAGGGCGGGAGGGAATCAGTAGCCAGTTCTGAGGCCAGGTCTACACTGCAGGGGGAAGGTCGGCTTAAAGTACGCAACCCCATTGATGTAAATAACGTAGCTGGAATCAACGTACCTTAAGTGGAGCTTGGCACCATATCCACAGGAGGAGGTCAATGGGAGAAATGCTCCCTTCAACTTCCCTTATTCCAACAGGGGAGCCCTCAGGGTATGTCCACACAGAAACATTATTTTAAAACAACTAATGTTATTTTGAAATAACTTAGTCCACATCTGCACAGCAGGCAGTTATTTCAAAATAATGTTAAAATACTGTCAAGCTGGAGGACTTCTTACTCTAACTCCTGTAACCCTCATTGTACCAGGAGTAAGGGAAGTCAGAAGAAGAGTGCACTATTTCAAAATTTGTGCTGTGTAGATGCTCCCAATTTTGAAATAAGCTATTTTGAAATAAACTATGCAATTGATGTAGCTCAATTTGCATAGCTTATTTCGATTTAAGCCCTGCTGTGTAGATGCACCCTCAGTGTTCAATTTAGTGGGTCTTTACTAGACCCACTAAATTGAACCCCGGAAATCAATCATCAGAGTGTCTAACCTCCTGTAAGTGGGGACATGGCCTCAGTCATATATATGCAGTAGCTTTAGCTACTGCCTGGAGGCCTTTAGTTGTTACCTTCTGTCATGTGGTTCGATTTATTTTAGATCCATGGGAAACCAGGACACTCCAGGGCTACTTAACCTTATTTATTGTAAGCTTTAAGCAGTTAACAAAGTGGTTTAACTTTTACAAGCCTTAAAAACAATTACTATACAATTTAAATCTTAAATACTATAAATTCTAAAGCAATTAATACAGCATGAAGCAATGCAAAAGCAGTTAATGAAAGATCTATTATAGAATCATAGAATCGGAAGAGACCTCACAAGGTCATCAAGTCCAGCCCCCTGCCCAAGGCAGGACCAATCCCAACTAAATCAACCCAGCCAGGGCTTTGTCAAGCCAGGACTTAAAAACCTCTTTGGATGGAGATTCCACCACCTCCCTAGGTAACCTATTCCAGTACTTCACCACCCTCCTAGTGAAATAGTTTTTCCTAATATCCAACCTAGACCTCCCCCACTGTAACTTGAGACCATTGCTCCTTGTTCTGCCATCCGTCACTACTGTGAACAGCCTTTCTCCATCCTCTTTGGAACCTCCCTTCAGGAAGTTGAAGGCTGCTATCAAATCCTCCCCTCACTCTTCTCTTCTGCAGACTAAACAAACCCAAATCCCTCAGTTTCTCCTCATAGGTCATGTGCTCCAGCCTCCTAATCATTTTGGTTGCCCTCTGCTGGATCCTCTCCAATGTGTCCACATCCTTTCTATAGTGGGGGGCTCAGAACTGAACACAATACTCCAGATATGGCCTCACCAGAGCCGAATAAAGGGGAACAATCGCTTCTCTAGATCTGCTGGCAATGCTCCTCCTAATGCACCCTAATATGCCATTAGCCTTCTTGGCTACAAGGGCACACTGTTGACTCATATCCAGCTTCTCATCCACAGTAATCCTCAGGTCCTTTTCTGCAGAACTGCTACTTAGCCAGTTGGTCCCCAGTCTGTAACAATGCACTTGTCCTTGTTGAACCTCATCAGATTTCTTTTGGTCCAATCCTCTAATCTGTCTAGGTCATTCTGGACCCTATCCCTGCCCTCCAGCGTATCTACCTCTCCCTCTAGCTTAGTGTCATCTGCAAACTTGCTGAGGGTGCAATCCATCCCTTCATTCAGGTCATTAATAAAGATGTTGAACAAAACCGGCTGTAGAACTGATCTTCAGAGCATTCTGCTAGAAACTGACCGCCAACCTGACATCGAGCTGTTGATCACTACCCGTTGGGCCCAACATGCTAGCCAGCTTTCTAGTCATCTTATAGTCCATTTATCCAATCCATACTCCCTTAACTTGCTGGCAAGAATATTGTGGGAGACCGTATCAAAAGCTTTGCTAAAGTCAAGATATATCACATCCACTGACTTCCCCATATCCACAGAGCCAGTTACCTCATCATAGAAGCTAATCAGATTGGTCAGGCATGACTTGCCCTTCGTGAATCCATGTTGACTATTCCTGATCACTTTCCCCTCTTCCAAGTGCTTCAAAATGGATTCCTTGAGGATCCCCTCCATGATTTTTCCAGGGACTGAGGTAAGACTGATTGGTCTGTAGGCCCCTGGATTGTTGTTCTTCCCTTTTTTAAAGGTGGGCACTACATTTGCCTTTTTCTAATCATCCGGGCTCTCTTCCGATCTCCACAAGTTTTCAAAGATAATGGCCAAAGGCTCCGAGGGTATGTCTACACTGCCACGCTAGTTCGAACTAGGGTGGCTAATGTAGGCATTCGAACTTGCAAATGAAGCCCGGGGTTTAAATATCCCAGGCTTCATTTGCATGTTCCCAGGCGCCGCCATTTTTAAATGCCCCGTAGTTCGAACTACCTGCCCGCGGCTACAAGCAGCATGGACTAGGTAGTTCGAATTAAAGCTCCTAATTCGAACTACCATTATTCCTCCTGCAAGGAGGTTTAACGGTAGTTTGAATTTGGAGCTTTAATTCAAACTACCTAGTCTGTGCAGCGTGAAGCCGCGGGCAGGTAGTTCGAACTACGGGGCATTTAAAAATGGTGGCGCCCGGGAACATGCAAATGAAGCCCGGGATATTTAAATCCCGGGCTTCATTTGCAAGTTCGAATGCCTACATTAGCCACCCTAGTTTGAACTAGGGTGGCAGTGTAGACATACCCCGAATGAAATTTGCCAACTCCCTCAGAACCCTCGTATGCATTAAATCCGGATCCATGGATTTGCGTATGTCTAGCTTTTCTAAATAGCTCTTAAGCTGTTCTTTCCCCACCAAGTGCTGTCCACTTCCTTCCAATACTGTGTTGCCTAGTGCATTAGTCTGGGAGCTGACCTTGTCTGTGAAGAGAAAGGCAAAGAAAGCATTGAGGAGTACAGGATCTTTCGAAAGGGGGCATTTCTGTCGACAATGCCCTGTCTAAACTGCCGTTTTTTTTTCCAAAAGTGCCATTTCGAAAAAGAGCAGCGACCACCATTATGCAAATGAAGTGCAGGATATTTAAATCCCGGCTTCATTTGCACTTTCTGTGTGTCTAATTTACATCCCTCTGCCGACAGAGGGGTGTAGTTTAGACACGCTCCTGCAGTGTCAGGCAGGAGGTCGTGGTTCCTTCTCTTCCCACACAATGGAATGCCATGCACTGGGTCACCGGTGTGAAGGGCCTATTTACTTCTAGTTACACTGAGCAGGACCTGTGGGTCAATCCTGCCCATTCCCTCCCATTGATTGTTCTTACTAAGCCCAATATATAGCAAAATGAGACTTGATCATTCTAATAATAATTGCCAGTTGATTACGTATTGTGTAGGATACGTAAAATGCCCAGTGCTCCTATTTGGAATACATCCTGCTCAGGATGTTACTGCTATGTGCATAGTTGACACTTTCATGGCTGCATCTGTAATTTTTGCTTATCAGAACAGAAGTACCAGTACAAGGCTGCTTGTTCTTGACGTGGTCTCGTGTACCATGCTTAATCTGCATTGTTATGCAAAACAATTCCTGACTCTCGAGTCTTGCCTGCATGCTTTGGCGCATCAGACTTGAGACAGGCCAGAAATCCACACTTTGGACAAGGCGGAGATCACCATTTATTGCCGAGGCAGGATAGTCCAGGCTCCCCTACACCTTCTAACTCAGGGGCTCTCAAACTGGGGGTCAGGACCCCCCAAAGGGTCACAAAGGTCACACGGGATTGAGATCTATCAACTGCCACCCTGTCCCTGCTTCACCCCAGCATTTATAATAGAGCTAAATAGAAACAAGTGGTGTTAATGGGGGAGGGGGGACTCATAGGCTTGCTGTGCGAAAAGGATCACCAGTACCACAGTCTGAGAACCCCTGCTCTAGCCGCTGAACCTGCCCCAGCTGCAGCCTAGAAAGTGTTTCCCTTCAGACCAACCTGATGTTTAATCCTTTCCATCTTGTGGGGCACCCTCTGACCTGTCCTTTCCCACCCTGCTAGGATTTCTGTGCTGGACCTTCTTCGCCTCTGCCAGCAAAGCCCCATGGCCATGCTGTGCCAAGCTCTCTGAGCCCATTCAGCCTGTCACCGAATGCCACTCACCTGGTGTGGTCACACAATGCCAGCAACACCCCCTCTGCCTGGCCTCCTGTGAGCTCCATGCAGGTGTGGGTGTCTGAGGCTGGGCGAGCCTGCACCGAGACCTGTCAGGAGCAGGGACTGGTCTGCGAGCCAGCATTCTTCCAGTTCATCGACAAGAAGGATGTGTTTCTCCAGTGAGTATGGCTCTCGCACCTCCCCCATTCCCACCTGCATGGTGGAGTGATGATATTCCATTGCCCTATGCAAGGGCCCCTGACATGCTTTCCTTAGGCCTTAGAGACGCCCCCCTGTAATAGGGTGACATTATTATCCCTGTATCACAGAAGGGCAAACTGAGGCACAGAGAGGTTAAGAGTCTGATTGGCAGAGCTGAAGTCAGTGAGAGCAATAGGCACTCGACCTAAGGCCAAGGGCGCCATTTGGGGAGACTGGGGGGGGGGGAGGGGTTTCAGCACAGCCATGCATACTGGGACATGGCTTGCTTTCTTCCCAGTCCCTTGACAATAAGGGAGTGAGGGGAAAGTACTTGGATTTTGTGAATTACTCTTCTGCCCCCTCCCTTCATCAGATAGGAGTGAGAGTCATGCATGCAATACAAGAACTTTCTCCTCACTCCTTATCGTCAGGGGACTGCGAAGAAAAGCAAGCCATGTCCCAGAATGTATGGCTGCTGCCCTCCCCCACTCTCCTGAAACAGCACCCTGGCCTAAGGCCAGAACAGTCAGAAAAAATCAGCTTTCTCATCGAGGCTCAGCTCCAACTTAAACATAATGCTGACCCCTTGGGTGGGCTGTCAGCAGCAGGGATCAAACCTGGGACCTCTGTACGGGCACCTGTGCTGTCTCAGCTAAAAGAGCCCCTTTCTTAGCTGAGGCTGTAGTTGGCTTTTAGCCAGTACACAAAGGTCAGAGTGCCACCCTCGGCAGATGTGGCTTATGTAAGTAAAGAAATAGAGCTTGGAGTGTTCTTACCGGGGGGCACGTTGCGTGCTGAGCTCCTTTGGGATTCTGGGTCCCGATGTCACAGTGGAAGCAGTTGGACTCTGAACTCCTGGGAGAATCTAGCCCCATACAACCTACCCCAGGTGCACACTGAGCAGTGACAAGAGCCCAAAACATAACTAGGGATCCTGCCTTGCAAGCCATTATTTTAACTACTAGGCAACACTCCCTTGCCCTACTGAAAGGCCAGGCTGTTCTGTTCTCCTGGTGCTGCTTTCTGCAGCTTTGCAAATGCTGCTCCCCTTGCTGTACTCCCCTGTGGTCTGTTGCAGTGCCCTTTGTACACAACGTGACATGCACAGCCTGCTCTCTGGGTGGACAAGCCTGTCACTTGCATGCATTGTGCAAATGCGCTTCTGCGTCCAAACAAATGTTGGATTTTCCAGGCACCTTTCTCTCTCCCTATCCCTTTTATATGCTCCATTTTGAACACACAGGCAGTGAAGTTTTTAACAGAGCATAAACCTGCCTCCTGATTCCACGCTGCGCTGTGGACAATTAAAATGCAAGCATTACCATTTCTGTCTTGCCGGTCAGGCAGGCAATTTGAGTTCTAGTGACATTTTTATATGATAAATTAGAGCTGGAGTGCAGATTCCACTCTCTCCACTTCTTCCCCCGCCCCCTCGGAATGAAATTGCTGGTTCAGAGTCACTAGTTCATCTGGGAGTTTATTAGGCAGAGCTGCTGGGCACGCAGAGATATCCTGGGGCAGGCTGCAGACCAGAGGAGACCCCAGCATTCTAGCTCCACCTACAGGTGTGAGCACAGATTGGCGAAAGCAAGACAATCTCATTTTCCATCCAGTCTATTCCTCCCACTGCCCCTACTCCAAGGTCATGTCCATGCTAAACAGAGGCTCAATGCTGCAGAGGTCAAATGTGCTCTACAGCCTTAGCTAAGCGCAAGCTGGCTTTATAGCTCAAGCTCCAGAGGTCCCGGATTCAGTTCTGTCTGTTGCCACTGCACATGGCCATCTGAGGCTATGTCTACACTGATCTATCGGAAAAAGGTGTACAAATTTTCCAATAGTTTTTTCGGAAGAGGCTTTTCCGAAATCTACATGGGGCCAAATTTCAGAACAGCCTCCTGTTTCAGAAGAGCCCTTTTTCTTCGTGGGAGGAGGAAGACAGGGCTTCTGAAAGAGCGCATTTGCTCTTCCGCAAAAAAAAGCGGAAGAGGCAGATATGTTCCCTGAAAAACCTCCCAGAAAAACCCCATAGTGTAGATATAACCTGAGAGTGCAGTGTGGCCCAGAGAGCCTGTTATGTGTCTTTGTGCCAGTCACTTGGATTCCATATGTGCTTTGCTTTGGCCATGCAGATTGCACAGAGGCTGGGATGTTCTCATGTATTTCACAGCTGGGTCATACCAATCTCAGGTCACTTGGGTAGTCACATGTAGTTTCCAAGCACTTACTATGCAAATCACGTATTACTTAAGCTTAGTGTTATTGTGGGTGAGGGACAGATCTGCAGTGATGTTTGAAGCAGAGACGTTCTGTAAACAGAACAGTGTTAAAATCTCCCCCATAGATATAGCAGCCCTCCCTAACGTCATGCTTTGATCCAACATAAAACCCACTGAAGAACAGGTGCAGAGATGGGCACAGCAAAATTCAACTTTGGATATTTGTTTCCCAGGCTTCGCATTTCCTGTGACAGCACAGAGTCTGAGATGAGCCATCTCTACCCCGCAGTGGCTGAAAACATGCAGGAGTGCTACCTCCAGAAGGAACCATTGCTGTACAGCTGCGCAGGCTACAGCACCAAGTACCGCCGCCTCTGCCCATGTCGCAGTTACCAGAAAGGACAAGTGGCTCTGTGCAGGGACTGCTTGTGAGTCCACCCCCTGCTCCTGGGGCCCTTAGAGCATGTGTCATGACGTGCCACATGCAACAAAGAGCTTTTTTTCAAAGCAGCTGCAATACCCAAGAAGGAAAGGACAGCCTTCTCTTCTTGGAAACTCACATCGAGACTTGGATGTCAAACTGTTGGTTGTTTTGTCTGCCAGTCAAATGTGAATGACCTTCTGCTCATATTGGATTCTTTCCCCTTGAGACACATCTCCTCCCACACCCAAGCCCACATGGACTTCAGAGAAGCCCAGAGCCACTTCAGAGGACAAGGCACCAGCAGCCGTTTGGTTTGGGTTTCATCCTCTTTTAACATTCTGGTTTGTTTATTTATATTTTTTATCAAATTAAAGCAGCAAAACAACCATAGGTCCTTCTTGAGGAGTTATTTGAAACTATCTCCTTAGAAGTATTTACATGGGGGTGACGGGTCTTGATAGGCTCCCATGCCAAGACACATAAAGCATAAGAACGTCCAGACTGGGTCAGGCCAAAGGTCCACCTAGCCCAGTATCCTGTCTTCTGACAGTTCCAGGTGCCCCAGAGGGAATTAACAGAACAGGTAATCATCAAGTGATCCATCTCCTGTCACCCACTCCCATCTTCTGACAGACAGAGGCTAGGACACCATTCCTACTCCTCTTGGCTAATAGCCATTGATGAACCTGTCCTCCATGAATTTATGTAGTTCTTTATTGAACCCTGTTAAAGTCCTGGCCTTCACAACATCCTCTGGCAAGGAGTTCCACAAGTTGATTGCGCATTGTGTGAATTTTGTTTGTTTTAAACCTGCGATCTATTAATTTCATTTGGTGACCCCTAGTCTTTGTGTTATGGGAAGGAGTAAATAACTTCCTTATTCACTTTCTCCACACCACTCATGATTTTATAGACCTCTATCCAATCTCTTTCCCCCAAACGCTCCTCTTTTCTAAGCAGAAAAGTCGCAGTCATGTTAACCTCTCCCCATATGGGACCCATTGCAAACTCCTAATAATTTATGTTGCCCTTTTTGGAACTTTTTCCAGTGCCAATATATTTTTTGGGATGAGGCAACCACATCTGCATGCAGTATTCAAAATGTGGGTGTATGGATTTACATAGAGGCAATAAGATATTCTGTGTCCTATCCTCTTTTTAATGATTCCTAACGTTCTGTTTGCTTTTTTGACTGCTGCTACACATTAAGTGGATATTTTCAGAGAACTATCCACAGTGACTCCAAGATCCCTCTCTTGACTGGTAATAGCTAATTTAGTCCCCATCATTTTGTACGTATAAATTGGTATTATGTTTTCCAATATGCATTAAAATTCATTTGACATTTTGTTGCCCAATCACCTAGTTTTGTGAGATCCTTTTGAAGCACTTCCCATTCTGCTTTGGACTTAACCGTCTTCAGCAGTTTTGTATCATCTGCAAATTTTGCCACCTCACTGTTTACCCCTTTCTCCAGTCATTTATGAATATGTTGAATAGGATTGGTCCTAGTATGGACTCCTTTGTGATACCACTAGCTAAATGGACATTTATTCCTATACTTTGTTTCCCATTTTTAATGATAGAAGATTTTCCCTCTTATCCCATGACAGCTTACTTTGCTTAAGAGCCTTTGATGAGGGACCTTGTCAAAGGCTTTCTGGAAATCTAAGTGCATTATATCTACTGAACCCCACTTGTCCACATGCTTGTTGACCCCCGCCTCAAAGAATTCTAGTAGATTAGTGAGACATGATTTCTCTTTACAGAAATCATGTTGACATTTCCCCAACGAATTATGTTCATCTATGTGTCTGACAATTCTGTTCTTCACTATCGTTTCAACCAATTTGCCCAGCATTGACGCTAGACTTACTGGTCTGTGATTGCCAGGATCACCTCTAGAGCCCTTTTTGAAAATTGTCATCACATTAGCTATCTTCCAGTCATTTTGTACAGAAGCTGATTTAAAGGATGGGTTAGTGGCTGTGCAATTTCACATTTGAGTTCTTTCAGGATGCTTGGGTCAATGCCATCTGGTCCTGATGATTTGTTATTGTTTAGTTTATCAGTTTGTTCCAAAACCTCCTCTAATAACACCTCAGTCTGGGACAATTCAGTCAGATTTGTCACTTAGAAAGAATGGCTCAGGTTTGGGAATCTCCCTAATATCCTTAGCCATGAAGACTGATGCAACGAATCCATGTAGTTTCTCCACAATGACCTTATCATCCTTAAATGCTCCTTTAGCATCTTGATTGTCCAGTGGCCCCACTGGCTGGTTAGCAGGCTTCCTGCTTCTGATATATATTTTTAAAAAATTCTATTACTTTTTGAGTTTTTGGCTAGCTGTTCTTCAAATTCCTTTTAGGCTTTCTTAATTATATTTTTACACTTCATTTGACAGTTTATGCTCCTTTCTATTTGGCTCACTAGGATTTAACTTCCACTTTTTAAATGATGCCGTTTTTTAACTCTCACTGCTTCTTTTACTTGGTTGTTAAGCCACAGTGGCACTTTCTTGTTCTCTTACTGTGTTTTTTTAAATTTGGGGTGTACATTTTAGCCTCTATTATGGTGTTTTTGAAAAGTTTCCATGCAGCTCGCTGGGATTTTATTTTTGGCACTGTACCTGACATCTAGAAAAATGCCTCTGATTCTATCAGCCTGATCCACCATCCAGCCTTTGAAAAAGAGAAGGGGAAGGAGTTCTACACACACCTCCAGGAGCACATCTCTCATTCCATACTGGCAACCAGTACCCATAAGAGGTTGGGAACCCTTCTGGGACATTCTGGGCATGACATCCCAGCACCAGAGACAAGCCTCCCAGTGTAATAGCTCAGGGGGGTGGTGATGTTCCTGGTATTGATGTGCAAGAACCAAGTGTGCAGGTTTCCACTTGTTCAAAGCTAGGGCCAAAGAAGGACGGGAGCTGATTCTCCCCAAGTGGTTCCCAAGCTCTTCATGCAGCTGTGCTAGTTTTCCAGCTGAAGGATGTAGCAGCCAGTCCTCACCATCCTGGAACAGAGTACTTGGCCTCTTTGTGGGGGGCAGGGGAAAGGCACCTGGGGCCTGGGCTGGTCGGGGGAGAGCTCTGTTTTGTGTTATTTTGTGAGTTATCCATTGGAATGAAAATGTGCCTTGAGGGGAGGGCCTGAGAGAGCCCTTGGGAGAGGGCTCTAAGGGCTGAGGAGCAAGCCAGGAGAAGATATAGGGGGCACATGGGCTGCACCTGTGTTAGGGCTATTCCCCACCCTGGCACTCTGAGGGTGCATCTAGACTACATGGCTCCATCGATGGAGCCATGTAGATTAGGGTTGTAGGCAAAGGGAAATGAAGCAGCGATTTAAATAATCGCCGCTTCATTTAAATTAAAATGGCTGCCGTGCTGTGCCGATCAGCTATTTGTCGGCTCAGCGCTGTAGTCTAGACGCTCCGTGGTCGACATCAAAGGCATTTGTTGATCTCCCCGGTATGCCTCGTGGGATGAGGTTTACCGGGGAGATCGACAAATGCCTTTGATGTCAACCACGGAGCATTCAGACTACAGCGCTGAGCCGACAAACAGCTGATCGGCACAGCGTGGCAGCCATTTTAATTTAAATAAGGCGGCGATTATTTAAATCGCCGCTTCATTTTCCTTTGCCTACAACCCTAATCTACATGGCTCCGTCGATGGAGCCATGTAGTCTAGACACACTCTGAGTGCAGAAGAGGAGGGCCCTCAAGAGAGCTTACAAACCTTGCCTCTACAGACACTGGTTACAAAAACCTTTCCCCCAGAATCACAACACACAGATTTTGGGGAATCACTGCCACTATCAAGTGATTTTTATCCCTAAAATCTGCAGTCTCTGGTGGCTGACCCCTCAGTCAGAGGCCTGCAGATACCCACAAACAGACCTTCCAGGACACAACAATCAAATCATCATCATCAAATCATCTGTGATTTTTTATTACAAAACAAAAGATAAACTTGATAAAGCATACTTGGTTTCTAGATGTTACAGAGCAACTAAGGAAAAGCAATTAGAACACAGAGAAAAGTCTCTAGGCATAGTGCTCGATGGTAAATGGGGAGGGGAGATAGCGTTTCACACAGAGCAGTTCAAACCGAACCACAAATAAAGAAAAAATACCCTGAACATGGCTAGATTCTCTTTCACCTTTACAATCTTCTCTTTGTTCAGTCCACTTCCATGCCCCGAATTCCTTGGAGGCATGGTAGTCCTGCCTGGGTTTAAATCATTCTGTGTCTCTCAACTCCTAATTTCTCTCTCCCTGACAACGATAGCAGGCAGGGAACCTATATCCAATTCAAATTTCAACCCTCTATCTCGATTGGTTCTCCCGGCCCCCTGGCCAACACTTTTGCTAGCTACCTGAGTTTAACCCCTTAGTCACCAGGTGCTGGTCAGCACTCCTCCTGTCCATTACAACCTGTGAGACTGGGCTATGAAGCTACAGACCTCTGGCACGCTACAATAGGCACAGATGACTGCAAGGGGGTAGGAGTGCACCCCTCCCCCATATGCCCGTTCTGTGAAGGTTGGGGAGGGAGCCTGGAATGCAAGTCTGCCTTGAAAGCCTGACACGCCAGGAGTGGCATATGGCCCAGAAGTTGGGAATCATCCTTTGTGACACCCAAGGAGCCACTGTGGGGAACAGACCAGGAAGGGCGTGGCATTGTACAACTTAATCACAGTACTGGAGTGTTATGCAAACCTCATGTCCATGTGCTGAGCCCTGAGAGAAACCAGTGGGTCCACACAGAGCCGTCCTATGGCCCAGCAGGAGCCTGGGCAGGCTCCCTGCCTGCCTTCCACACTGCCTACCTCCTCTGCCTGCTTCCCCCTTAACTGCCTCTCAAAGCAGCTGGTTGCAAGGCCCATGTGCTCTATGCACATTATGTGCCCTAGGGACGGAGGGCTGTTCCTACTGCCCTGCCCCCAGAACAATCTCACAGCTCCCATTGGCCAGAAACCCCACCCCTTCCCGTACTGTAGCCCTCTGCTCCCCCCTCCTGCACCCCTGTCCCAGGTCACAACCCAAACTGACTGAACCTCCGCTTCTGATCCCATACCCATTCCCAGACCCTACCCCTGCCCCAAGTCACAACCGCCTCCCAGACCCTTCACCCCCTCCTACAATCCTCCCCCAGGTGAGAATCCTCTCCTGCACCCATACCCCCTCATGGACCCTGCACCACCTCCTACATTCCAATCCCTTGCCCCAGGTCACAACCCCCTCCTTTATGCAAACTATCTCCCAGACCCCTCACCCACTCCTGCTCCCCAGTCCCCTACCCCAAGCTTCCTTCTGCACCCAACCTCCATCCCAGACCCCACATCTCCTCCACTATTATCATGGAAGAGGGCAGCTCTTGACCAGTTACCAAATTCTAAATACCCCCCATCAAAAATTACTCTCTCTCACCACTGAGGGAGGGCGCACACAATGTTCACCCTCCATGGGGAGCCAGCCCTGGAATGAGCCTGACACTTATCTCTGCTGCCTATGAGTGGAATCCACAGTACGGAGGTGTGGGGGTCTCTGCCAGGAGTGAGGACGGGTACTGCCAGTGCCAGCATGAGCTGGGGGAAAATAGGGAGGCAGAGCTAGTGTAGGAGTTCTCCCAATTCATGGAGTGGTGCTGGGACACTCACCTTTCAGCTCATGATGCTGAGCAGCTGCAGTTCCCCAAAGTCTCTCTCCTGCTTTCCTGTGTCTTCCATGCTCTGGCAGGGGTCTGCACAGTGTGATGCACTTCAGAGAGGGCGAGCTCCAGGTCTCACAGCAGAGGCTGCGGGCTCACAATGGGTCACACCTGGCTCTCAGGAGATGAAGCTCTTTACATGTTTCCCTGCCTGTTGGCAACTGCCCACACTGTGTGATGCTGCTCTGTTAGGTTGCACCCCTTAGGGGACGATGGGGTTGTGCTGCAGGGGAACCCCAGGAAGATTCTGGCTGAGGCCACTGGCCCTATGCTTAGGGGTGGGCAAATAATTTTTTGGTGGGGGGGGGGTCCTGTGATGGGGTGGACTAAGCCCCGATGCCCCCTACAGGAGGCCAGAGGCCTTGCCACACCCCATCCCAGCGAGAGGAGCAGAAATGAGATCCTCCAGGCAGGATAGAGTGGCTAATGCAGAGACAGCCCTGCAGACCCGTATAAAAGGAGCTGCTGGACTAGGGTCTGGCAGTTCCTTCCTGGAGCTTGACCCAGGCAGACCTGCAGCACTATGGACAGCTCTGAGTGGGAGCTGGACTTCAGACCTGGTTAGAACCAGGTCCAGCAGCTGAAGACTAGCCAGTAAGCCAATGGCAACCCTTGCAGAACCCTGGACAGGGAGGACTTGACCACAAGGCCCAAGAGAAAGGACTGGACAGAGCAGCTTCCCAGAGACTGTGACTGCAACGAGTCTCTTTGAGCCTCAGCAGGTACCTGCTACTTATAGGTCCCTGAGCTGGGACCCAGAGCAGTGGGCAGGCCTGGGTGCCCCTCAACCCCCAGCAGCCACAACGGGGGGGAAGAAGATGCCTGGTCCCAGGCCACATACCAGACGTTTCCTCTCTCACAGACAGCCAGGTACAGACTACCAGGCTCCCCTCATGAGCGCCCCAAGGAGTCTAAGAAGGGCAGAGCCCATTACAGGGTCACTACGAGAATTTGGTAAGTGATCCAGGGCTGCACTTTTCTATGATATTAATGGAGGGGGTGCAGGCTCTGGGATGAAGGCTGGGTGTAGAAGGGTGCTCAGGGTCGAGTTTGGGGTACAGGAGGAGGTGCAGGGTCCAGAGGGGGGAATGGGTACAGGAGAGGATTCTGAGCTGGAGGAAGGAGTGTAGGAGGGAGTGCAATGTCTGGGGGGGGGGCGGGGTTTGTGACCTGGTGCAGGGGATTGAGGTGTGTCAGGAAGTAGGGTGCCAGGTGCAGGCTCTGGCTGTGGGGTACTTAGATGACTTCCAGGCAGCAGCCCAGCAGGAGCCTCCGGCAGGCCCTCTGCCTGCTGCATGCCACTCAAAGTGACCATGGCTGTAGGGTCTGTGTGTGCTTTTTTCAATGCCCCTGCCACCTCTTGTGGGGCAGGGCTCTCTGTATGCTGCAAGCATGGCCCAGGCTGCTCCTGATGGCCATGTTCCAGTCAATGGGAGCACTCAAATCCCTTTCCCCTCCCAGGGGTGCACAGAGAGCACATGGCCCCTGCAGTCAGCTGCTTTGAGAGGTTTGTGGGGGGTGGGGCAGGCAAGGAGCCTGCTCGAGGCTCCGGCTGGGCTGTGGGACGGGTGAGCCAGATCCGAAGGGATGGTGAGCCAGATCCAGCCCATGGGCTGTATTTTGCTCATCCTCATTCCAGAGTGTGCAGCCCCCTGTGTGAGGTCCAGCCCCTTTGCAGAACCCTCCCCTTCCACTGCTCAACCAACTCCATGGGCTAGTCCGAAGAGAGGGCATGCCCCCACTCTCAGACGGCCCTCCCATCAGAGTGCCAGCACTTCTGGCGGTGCTAAGGGGGAGCCCATGGGACCTACAACCTGCCTGTCTCACCTCATCTTCTGGGTGAGCCTACTAGAACATGGCTGAAGGTGACAACAGAAGCCATCTCCTGAACCACTCCCACTTTGTGTGGCATGCAGTGGGCTCTGGGCATGCTGCTGGATTGAGCCCCACTTTTTTCACTGGTTGGAGGATGGTGCTGAGTGTTAGGCCTGGACAGGCTTTTGGAGACAACAGACAGAGTGTGTCACAGACAGAGACTTAGGCATCTAGTGACTTGTACTGAAAGTGTAGGTGCTACGTGAGTTGAGGTGCCCTCAGGGCTAGGGGCCAGCCGACTGTGGGCCTTGAGTGATGCCTAAAACTGGGATTTAGGTGTGTAAAGCCCAGAGTTAGTCAGCTCAGTTACTCTGTGGATCTAGGTTTTAGTCTCGCTCCATGCTTCTTAGCTCTGCTGTGCAATAGGATCTTAAGGGGCACTCAGATTCTGTGGAGATGGAGGCCCCAAAAGACCTGGCTGTATCTTTGGAGAGGATGTACTGCTGCCTTTGGGCTGCCCTTGCTGTAAATGGGAAGGGATTTGTGGCACTTTCACTGCACGTGTGCAGCAAATGGCCCCACCTCTCTGGAAGAAGGAAGATCACAGAGTGACAGGCAGGATTCTGAGATCTTTTCAATTATTGCGGGCAAAAAGAATCAATAGATGTCAAGGGATCACAGGAGCCCAGTAGTGCTTGTTTAACTGCATCAAATGAGACCATGAAAGGAAAATGGAGAGTGGCACTGGAGTGGGAAACAAGAGGGAAGCCCAGGGCTGAGCCAGCTGTGAGTACAATGCAAAAGGAAGCAGAATAGGATGAGCTAAGGGGACGAATTACTCCTGGACTAAGGATGGTGAGTTGTGCAAAAAAAAAAATAAATCTGCAATCCTTCCCCTGAGCCACAAGGCCCATAAGTGCAAATGTAACCACCACCAAGTGGATTTGAACCTGCGGCACCTCTGGAGCTTACTATAGGAGCTGCTACAGCTGGAGCTATAAAGCCAACTGCTTCTTAGCTAAGGGTGTAGAGCTCTCTTTTTCTTCTCTCTCACTGTAAGTGGTCTCAGTGCCACTGGGACAGGGAACTGCACTACGTGTGTGGGTTACACACATTCCAGTGTAAAAGGGTCGGCTGCAAAAGCAGACACATGCCTGTTCCATCTGCAAAACCCTTCACCTTCGTTTGCCCATTGCTTGCACAAAGGACCCGTCTGCACTGTAACCCATGCTAGTGCAGTATGAGACTTGGTCCCCGTCTAATGACAGGTGTGTATAAAAGGAGGAATGTCTATTGCTGCTTCCACCTTAAGGCATAACTTCTTTGGCTCAAGTGGGAGCAGTAATACTGACATGCTCTGCTTCAAATCCAAGTCAAATAGGAGTTATACAGCCATCTGATTTCTGAGAAAATGGGCATGGAGCCTGGCCCAAAAGGGTGTGAATCTCTCTGTTGCATTCAGATTTGGAAAGCTACCCCATGTGTTATAACTTGGTGTAGCCACAATTTACTAAATGAGACAGCCACTGAATACTAGACATCCTCATTCGGGCAATTAAACGGTGCTACTAGTTCCTCTCCTCCAAGCATCACCATGTTCTGTGCACTGCCAACCTTTCTGAGGGTATGTCTACACTACAGAGTTTTGTCGGAAAAAACGGCTGTTTTTCTGACAAAGCTTGATTTACATCCACACTGAAATCACGTCCTTTCGAAATAAAATAGAAAGAACAGGGGGGGTTTTCCGACAGTGGTACTCCTCTTTCTATGAGGAAGAACACCTCTTCCAAAAGAGCTCTTTGGGAAAAAGGTGATGGGGAGGAGGGTTTTCTTTTGAAAGAAGAGGCCTCCAGGAAATAACACAGGTACCCTGGTGGACACTCCATCCAAAGTAACCACAACTCTATAGTTCCTTTCTCCTGCCAGCTCCTAAAGCTGCAGGCACCCTGGACAAGCCTTGTGGCAGGAAGATGGCCTGGGAGCGGCACCTGACCATGTAGCTCTCCTTGCCACAGGCCTTCCCACTCGTGGCCCAGCCTCAAGCCCCCCGAGACCTTCCTGGCCCTCGCATGGAGCAGCCCCAGGGATCCCAGGACCTACCCAGGGGGACCAAGAGGTGGGCACCTTCCTGGTCCAGAACAGAGATCCTGTCCCTCCTCAAGCTGTGGGGTGAGGAGGAGACATTGCAGGATCTCCGCTCCAAGCGCCGCAACGTGGACATCTTTGAGGGCGTGGCCGAGTCCCGGACGGAGCACGGACACCCACCCTGGACCTTAGAACAGGTCTGGAGGAAGGTGAAAGAGGTCGGTCAGGGAGGCCTCACATGTCTGGCCCTGGAGGGGTGCGGGGGGGGGGGGGGGCGCTCCCAGCACCTGCCATGCCTGAAAGCAGGCGAGCCACAAGGGCAGTGGCATGACCCCAGACACACTGAGGAGTGCCGCACACAGCACGCGGGCATGCCTGCATGTGCGAGGCACCACCCGCTCCCGTGGAAAGCGCTGCAAGCTACAAGTGTGTGTGTGGGCCCCATGGAGGGCCAGGCTGCCCCCGGCTCCTCTGCCGTCCATGCAGGGAGCCCACTATGGCTGGACACTTCTTGTCCATGGGCCAGGGAGGGGAGAGTGGGCAGCATGGTCCCTTGGGCAACTTGGGGCCCCTGTAAGGCAGGGCCTGCTGTTCAGGCCATACATGGCCTAACTCCCAGGACATTCTCCTCCTCTGGCCCGAGGACTGTTAGTCGCTGCTCACAGAGGAGGGCACGGCCTCAGGAACAGTGTGTGTATGGATGACTGACCGCCTCTCCCTCTTCGTGTTCTCCACAGCTGGACCAGTTGGGACTGAGGGGCAAGTCACATCACCAGAGCCAGCCGCCAGAGCCCGGGGTACCCACAAGCATGCCAGGGTCCAGGAAGACCTCATGTGGCAGCATGTCAGTGTCCTGTGCAACATGCAGCAGACCCTGGCCCAGAAGATCCACAAGGATGCAAAGTGTCAGAACCACGTGTGGGACCAGCTCATGCAGCGGTGCAATAGCATGTGTGCCATCATGCGCAACATGATGGCACACCTGCCTGCTGTCGCTGCACCTGCCTACCAACCTCCTGCCCCCCCTGCTATGACAATTTCCCCCTCTGCTCCTTCCCCCAGAAATGCCCCATCTCCAAGCAATGCCTATGCCACCTCTCCCTGCCATCCCTGACCCCACTCCAGCCCCCCTCCTACCCATCCCCCTATGGTCCCCAGACCCACCCAACCCCAAGTCTGATGAGGTCCCCTCACCCAAGGTGGCACGTTCAGCTGCCCCCCACACCACTCCAAGCCTCGTCCCCCTCCCCAGCTGTTTTTAGTGAAAGATCGATACAGCGTTCATTTTGTTCAAAACCAAACAGAGGTTTGTCTTTATTCAGAGCTCAGGGAAGGGGCGAAGGGAGGGGTTATGTTTGGGAAGGGAAAAGGCAGCAAGCCAGAGACTCTGGGGAGAATTACTGGGGTCCTTCAGAGAACCTCTCCCTCAGGGCCTTCCATATGTGCACCCCGGCCTGATGAACCTGGCAGATGGCAGCTGTCCACGGCTTTTCGAAGGATTGCCCCTTGTGGCCAGCATCTGCCTCCTCCCTCTTCCCAGGAGGAAGGTCTCCCCCTTCCTCTCCACAATGTTGTGGAGAACTCAACATGCTGTAAGCACCTCGGGGATGTTGTGCTTCCCCATGTCCAGACGGGTCAGGAGGCACCTGAACCATGCCTTCAGGTGGCTGAAAGTTCACTCCTCCTGAATTCTGGCCCGGTTCAGGTGGGCATTAAATTGGTTCCTGCTAGGGTCCGGGTGACCATTGTATGGCTTCGTTAACCATGACATCGGGGTGAGGCTGTATCGTCCACGATGCACAGTGGCATCTGTGAATGGCAAAGTCACGGCGGGGAAAGAATGTGTCCACCTCCAGCTTCCCGTACAGGCTGGAGTTCTGAAAGACACAGGCGTCATGCGCCCTGCCCGACCACCCAACAAAAATGCCCGTGAAGTGTCTACGGTGGTCAACCAGGGCCTGTAGCACCATGGAAAAGTAGCCCTTCCTATTAATATACTGGGCTGCTCGATGCTCAGGTGTGCGGATTGGTATCTGGGTCCAATCGCTTGCTCCAGTGAAGTTTGGGAACCCAGGGCAGAAAATCTGGCGACGAGCAGGTCCAGGTATCCCAGGCAGATGACTCTCTGCAGCAGGATCGAGTCAATGGCCCTCACAACCTGCAGAAGCAGACAAACAAACACACAAAACAGAGAATGAGAGAGAGAGAGTGCCTGAACCCTTGGGGGGGGGTGCCTGTCCCCCTCCCATTCTTTCCCCCCCAACACCCCAGGAGCCACCCCCTATGAAGTCACTTCCCCCAGCAGCAGGGCTCTGTGAAGGCAGGACAGCACAACCCCACCGGGGACGGGGCTTCTCCCCCACCCCACCCCCCACATCCCCAAAACCCCTCTTTCCCGAGGGTCCCCCTTTTCCAGGACACCCCCCATGCAGGCACTGCAGCCCCAGAGTACCTTACCTCCATGAGCAGGGCCCCAATGGTGGACTTCCCCAAGCCAAATTGGTTGCCCACCGACTGGTAACTGTCTGGGGTGGTGAGCTTCCAGATGGCTATTGCGACCCGCTTCTCTAGGGGGATGGCAGGCCGCAGGTGGGTGTTGCATTGTCAGAGGGTGGGGTTAGACAGAGACATAGCTCCAAAAAGGTGGCTTTCCGCATGTGGAAGTTTTGGAGCCACTGCTGGTCATCCCACCGCTCCATCACCAGCTGGTCCCACCAGTCAGAACTGGTGTCGAGCCTCCACCCTGCGCACTCCCCGGTGCGTACTTCAGAAGGTGAGGGATGCTTTGCCGCCCACTGCTTGGGTTTATCTCAACAGGGTTCTGCGAGAGGGTACACCCAACCCATGCCTCACCCCTGGCCCTCCTGATCGCTGCATTAGACCCTGGCCCCACGTGCCTTCCCAAACTCATCATCCGAGCCAGCTGTATGCATTGCAGCCAGTCCCCTTTTGAACTGTGCCAAAGAGTCACCTGTACATGCTCATGCTTCACACTCTTCACTTCCCCACCCTCGTGTTCCACCCAGATACCAAGCAGTGGGACCTCCTACCACTAATAGAGGGTGGGGAGCCCCGGTGGGCCAGTCTCTACTCCACCTTAGTTCTGTAGCCCGCGGGGACATCAGCTGGAGAATCCTCCACGGCACTTTGAGCACAGGCATGTACTTGGCACAGTTCACCTGTTCCCGACACTTGTCTCTTCTGTGGCGTGAGGAAGACCCTGGCGCATGTTTATCTCAAGTGCTCCAGGTTACAGCCCCTCTTTTGGCTCCTCCAGAACCCCATCCGTGGGACCTACAAAGTCGCGGGACCTCCTCATCAACCTTCTCCTGGCTATTGCCAAAATGGCAATTTACAAGAGCAGGGAGCAGAGTTTGGCTGAGGGAGGTGCCTGCGACTGTGGGGGCCTACTTCCGCTCCTGTATCTGTTCATGCATCCAGGAAGAGTTCCACTGGGCGGCATCCACTGGCTCTCTCATGGCCTTCGAGGGGCCGTGGATGCTGTTCTCTGCTCGGTGTCCCCATCTGGTTCCCTCATTTTAGCCCTTTGACATACACACCCGTCCCTGTTTTCTTGTTATTTGTCCCTAGTAGTCACTTGGTGTTCTGGGCCCTGGACACTCCCTGTAGGCTGGGGGAAGGTCCTTTAGATGGGGGTGGGCTTATGCCTGCCCACCTCCTGGACTCCAATAGGACTACTTTTTTATAGCCTTCTGCTCTGACCCTGTCTCATATTCTCCCCGCCCCGCTCAACACCCTGGGGCTGGGCAACATGAGTCGTTGTGCAATATGCTTGTGACAGACCATCTGCACTGTAATGGCGGCTTCCAGCCCAGTGTTGTATGGAGAATTGGAAGGGTTGTAAGAAGAAAAACCATCTGGTCACTCATATTCTTTTCCTTGTTGCACTGCATCCATTGACGGGTGCATGGTCGGTCACAAGAGTAAATTGTCAGTCCAGTAGATAGTAACAGAGTGTTTCCATAGCCCATTTGATGGTGAGACATTCTCTTTCCACCACTGCATATTTCTGCTCTCTCAGTAGGAGTTTTCTACTGAGGTAGAGGACTGGGTGCTCTTCATCTCTGACCATCTGTGATAAGACAGCACCCAAGCCTACTTCAGACACTTCTGTGTGGAGGATGAATTCTTTGTCGGTCAGGAGCTATGAGTACTGGATTACTGCAGAGAGCTGTACATAAATCTGGGAATGCTTTCTCTGCTGCGTCGGTACACTTCAGCATGTCAGGACCCCGGGCTTTTATCAGATCCATTGGAACTTGCTCTGGGAGCAAAATGGGGAATGAATCGTCTATAATACCCCATCACATGCAGGAATGTTTGAACTTGTTTTTTTTTTCTATTTGGCTGAGGCCAGTTCTGGATGGCCTCCATCTTATTCACTTGTGTTTTACCACACCTCTTCCTACGATGTAGCCGAGGTATTTAGCCTCAGCAAGTCCCATCTCACACTTGACGGGGTTAGCCATAAGGCCGGCCTGTCTTAAGGTATTCAGCACAACTTCCACTTTTTCTAGATGTCTCCCCCAATTGGGGGCATGAATAATTACATCGTCAAGGTATGCTGCTGCGAAACTGGTATGGGGGCGTAGGAACTTGTCCATCAGACACTGAAAGGTGGCAGATGCCACATGTAGTCTGAAAGGAAGAACAGTATATTGAAATAAGCCATCAGGTGTAGAAAATGCAGTTTTTTCTTTTGCTTCCTTGGCCAAGGGGATCTGACAATACCCCTTTGTTAAATCTAGGGTAGTCAAAAATCAGGCAGTCAACTAACCCAAGGGTCACCCCCAGAGCTCCTCAGTGCCAGCCTTGTCCCTATAGCCCTCCCCCACTAACTAGCTCAGCCTCCAGAGCCCACACACACACACACTAGCTCCACCTCTGGAGCCCCCAGTGCCTGCCCCTCCCCCCTCAGCTAGCCCTGTGCTGCTGCCCACATCACAGTGGCTCTGGGGGGCAGGGCTGGGGTACACTGCCCAACACCTCCCCTCCTACCGTGGCTGTTGGGAGAGATGTGTCCTGCCCACCTCTCAGCCAACCAGCATCAGGCGGGGTGGGGTCTCCTCTGGCCACGGAAGAGTGCTTCCCTGCATGGTGGGAAGGCCGTGTGGCGTGGGGGTCTCCTCCCAACTGCAGAAGACCCTCAGGGAAGCGCTCTTCCGCAGTCAGGAAGAGACACCATCCCTGCCTGGTGCTGGTTGGCTAAGAGGCGGGACAGGACACGCCTCTCCCAACAGCCATGGTGAGAGTGGTGTACCCCAGCCCCAGCCCCCAGAGCTACCCTGGCCCGGCAGCCAGGGGTCCGTGGCCTGGTCATTGGGAACCACTGGTCTAGGAGGATGGGAGTCAAAAGAGGCACTTTACTGTTATCACTACCTCAGACTTCTGGGTTTATCACTAGGTTTTACACCAGGGCTAATCAACAGTTCATGGCAAAAGAATTCAAATTGTCTTGCTACAAAAGCAAGAGCCCCTACTGCTTGAGCTAAGGGGGAATCCCCATTCTCTATTAACAGTATAGAACCTATGACACATTGTCAAGCAGTTCTAATCCATCCAGTGGAGGGCAATAGATTGCACCCACACAATCCCTCTTAACCATATCCTACCATTCTCCCTGTAGTTGCATGTAGCAGTTAATGAGGAGGGAGATAGTCAGCCATCTCTGTATCACCATTCTGCTGGCCACCCCAGGGAGTCATCTCCACATGGCCAAGGATGATCCATGGCTGGAGCTAGGGGCTATGCATCACCCTTGGATGGAAATGGAAGAGCAGGTTGAGGTCAATGAAAGTTGGGGGAGGTCAATCACCTTCAAGACTGGGCCCCAACTGGCCCAAGCTGGGCAAGATGTAGGTACCCTGCTGTGCAGGGAGTTCTGAGTTTTATCTCAGGCCCGCTGTCAGCATGGGCTCTGCTTTATGCAGCAATTCAGATACAACATCTTGTGGAGATGCACATCCCTTGGATCACAATGCTGCTGAGATGTTCATCGTTCCAGACACACTTCCTTTGTCTTCACTCAAATGAATGAAAGGAGAGGGGGGCTTTTTTTAATGGTGCATCGCTAATTCCTTCTGATGGCGTGCCACTGCTGCTCCAGGCCTCAACCATGGACAGAACAGCCATGGGGAAGGGGGCAAACAACATGGGCTCCTAATAGCTCTGTAGTAGTAATAGTGACAACTTCCCCTTGCCCTCATGGCGGGGTGGGAGGTTGCTAAATGAGGCAAATAGTGAGACTGCTTCATAAATAAGCAGAGGGAGGAAGATGGAGAAGAATGGGCCAGCCCTTAGATCAGTGGTCACCAACCAGTAGATTGGGATCTACTGGTAGATCTTGGAACCTTTGACAGGTGATCTTGACAGGTTTGGCCGGGAGGCGATCAAGTGCCGGCACTTCATCTGCCCCTCTCAGCACTGCTGCTCCTGCTCTCTACGCTGGAGGTGTCCCCTGCTTGCTGTGCAGGGCACGGGAAGAAGAGGAGGGGGTGCTAATGTCAGGGTGCCCCGCCCCCATGCTGTATCCCATCTCCACAGAGTAGATGGGGGCAGGGATGGAGAGAGTTTGCTGGCTGCTTTTGGGAGTGGAGCAGGGCCAGGGTAAGAGTAAGCCTGCTTTAGCCCCCTGCACCACTACCCAGAAGCCACCTGTGTTAAACGGTGCCCAGCTGGAGACAGCATTCTGAACCCTGGCCCCAGTCCTGAACCCCTCCTGTACCTCAAAACACTGCCCTCGCCCTGAGTCCCTCTGCACCCAATCTCCCTCCTGGAGCCTGCACCCTGAATCCCCTCCTGCACCTCAACTCCCTGCCCCAGGCTCAGCTCAGAACCCCTCCCACACTCCAAATTCTTTAGCCCAAGATCAGTGTCTTCATCCCCTCTCCCCGCACCCCAAACCTCTGCCCCCAGCCTGATAAAAGTCAGTGAGGAGGGGGGAGGGAGTGAGCAGGGGTGGGGCCTCGGAGAAGGGGCGGGAAGGAGGCAGGGCAAGGTTGTTTGGGTTTGAAGTAGATCCTGGATTGCACTTAAATTTAAAAAGTGACCTCACACTTAAAAAGGTTGGAGACCACTGCCTTAGATGCTAGGCTAAGAACTGGATTTGAGTCTTTGCTCTGCCACAGATTTCCTGTGTGGCCTTGGTCAAGTAACTTAGAGCCAAATATACAATATTTTCTTCACTGATTTTAATAGTAATTAGTCACCTAAATATCTTGGCAGAAAAGGTCCATGTCCTTTTCTATCACACAAGGGAATTGTGAGGTATGTGCTCAGATGCACAGCAAGGTCAGTAGGAAGAAGGAGACACCTGCCTGGGGATGTGGGCAGACTACCACACTCGCCTCTGTCACCCCTCATTGCCCAAGTCCACTGTGGGTCAAAGAATGACTCAATGTGGAGGTGAAATTTGCATATTTGGGGACACTCCAGCCAAGGCTGGTGTTTCTGCAACTCTTGAGTCTCTCTTTGCTTTTCCAGCTTTCTCCTCTTCTTCCAATGTGAGTGGACTGACACACACAATCTTAATGCTGCAGGATTCAGGCACTTGCAAAGAAAAGGCCACCTGGGAAAGCAGGGACTTTCCCCAGTGGCTTTTCAGTGTGGAGCTCAGGGCCAGGCAATGCGGGTCCAGGTCCAGGGCACTGCAGCATGGGGTGGGAGGGGGGAGAGTGCAAAGGGCTCTGACCTGCTTCTTTTTTCCTGCATTTTTCTGCCCCTCTCATCCAGCTCCCTTCCCTCCAGTCCCTTCTTCCTCCCCGCCGGCCAGCTGAGTGCTCCAGTTTCAGTGTGCCCAGGCCAGGGAAAGGCCGAGTGGTACACTGCATGCCTCCCTCCTCCATGATCCAGCCGGCCAGCTGGGAAAGGCTAGGGTTGCCAGATGTCCAGTATTGAACTGGACAGTCCATTATTTTCACCTCCTGTCCAGTAAAAAAAATTCAGAAAATACTGGACACCTAAAATGTCTGGTACTTTCTGATTTTTTCCCAGCCAGGAGGCAAAAATCCCAGGCTGTCCAGCTCAATATGGAGGCAGCCTGGCAACCCTAGTGCTTACCAGGGAGCTGTTCAGCCTGGCACAGGGTGGTAAGATGGTGGATGATCACTAGCAGCCTGTTAGGGCCAAAAAGCCTTACCACGCGGTTTTTAAAGGGGCCATGGTGTTTGGGGGTTTTTTTGTTTAACAACTCTCAGGGTCCTTTTTTTTTTTTTCTCAACAAACTTTTTCCTGGAGTGTTTTTTGTTGCTGTTGGGTATTTTTTCTGAAACCATCTGGCAACGGTAGGAAAGGCTGGAGCTAACTGATTTCCCCCTCCCCAGGAGTGGGGGGCTGGGATCAACTGATTCTGGGTGGAAGCATGGCTCCGCTCTGCTAAGGCAGTTCCGCTTTGTTTGGTACTGGAGTGAGGAAGTAGCAGCTGCTGCTGCTGCTGCACCCTTAATAGTTAGAGGCAGAGAGAGGAGAGTGCCTGAGCCCCACTGAATGAACCCAACCCCTGAACTAGCCAGCCAGCTGCTTCTCCTTCCCCTAAGTCTCCAGAGGGTTGTGGCCCTAGGGGCATAGCCCAGGCAGTGTGTAGTTTGCAGAGATGGCAGGGGTCATAGGAAATGGATCTCAAGTACGTGCCTGTGTCCAGATATTTGCAAGACCCTCAGTAGCATGTTTGGTGCCAGTTTTCTTTCTCTGCTCCAGCCTGTGTTGGTCTGGTCCATCTCTTCAGGGCATGCTTTATTTGCAGCTGGAGATAGCCCTGTGCCTGGGTTTGTCTTTTCTTGGTCCCCCATATCCCTACAGGGAGCCTGATTTATTTCTGCTGCTTCTTGTTGCCCAAAAAATGCCCCTTTCCATGCCTCCTCTTTCCTTTCCTGTGAAAAATCTGGTGGTGGTACCAGGCCTGTCTTGCTATTTTTCAGTATTATTATTAAAAAAAAAAAAAAAGCCCACACCTTTCTCTTCTTAGTTGCAGTTCATGATGCAAAGAGAAAGTGGGGGTAGGGAGGAGTTATTCTAGCAAGATTAAAGGTGAATCAAACCCTAAGGCTATCCATGGCAGTATGGACGCTCTCTTGCGCAAGAAAGCTCTGATGGCCATTTTAGCCATAGGACTTTCTTGAGCAAGAAACCCCTGCCGAGCATCCACACTGCCCTCTTGCGCAAGAGGGCTTACACCTGTTAAAAAAGAGCGTAGCTCTTGCGCAAGGAGCCCTCTCTTACCAGGCTGTACTGTAAATTTCCTTGAGCAAGAGCAGGCGGGCAGTGTGGACGCTCTGCAGATTCTTGCGCAAGAACAGCCATACTTGCGCAAGAAACTGCGAGTGTCGACAAAAGCACAGCTCGCACATGGCAGTGTGGACGTTTTCTTGCGCAAGACTTCTTGCACAAGAACACTTGTGCAAGATGTTCTTGCGCAAGAAGCCGCCAGTGTAGACAAAGCCTAAGAGTTTAGCTTTTATTTATTCTGTGTCCATGCAGGTTAAGTTACATGAGGGGGGAAATTGCATTGAAAAATTGCTTTAGTCACTTGCCTTGCTGGGGTTAGACTCATGCATGTTTTTCAGGTTATACACCAATAAAACTTTATACGCCAGAAAAACTTACTTATTTCAAATAAAGTCCTACCAACATAATTGTCTGCCCAGCTGTAACTACAACATGCTTTTACTCCTGAGAGGGTCTTGTTAGTAAGTTTCTCCCACATGAAAGGCCCATCGTTCATAAATGCTACAAATTCTAGATTTTTTTCCTCCTCTATTTGGGAGTGTCTTATTTCTTTAATTGTTGTATTTATAATAAATGAATATGTTTTTAAATGTGTTTTTGTGGGAAGCGCTTAGCATGTGTTTCAGATGGGATGTGGATGTCATTCTCACACTTGCAGGAGAAAGTTGTGATTTATTTTGTTAATTTTTACAAGCACATCAGATACAGCTGTTGTGAAATTGATGCAGTGAGGCTACACTGCCACCCTAGTTCGAACTAGGATGGCTAATGTAGGCATTCAAACTTGCAAATGAAGCCCGGGATTTAAATATCCCGGGCTTTATTTGCATGTTCCCGGGCACCGCCATTTTTAAATGCCCCGTAGTTCGAACTCCCTGCCCGTGGCTACATGCGGCATGGACTAGGTAGTTCGAACTCCCTGCCCGGCACCTCCCCCTGCCCTCCAGACCAGCTGAGTTCCCCACCCAGCATCTCCCCCCTCCAGCAGCCCAGCTGAGCTCCACTGCCCGGCACCTCCCTTTTCCCTCCCTCCTTCCCCCCCGCCCACAGCCCAGCTGAGCTCCCTGCCCTGCACCTCCCCCCCTTCCACAGCCCAGCTGAGCTCCACTGCCCAGCACCTCCCCCACTGCCTACATCCCAGCACCTGGTTCCCGGAATCTCCCGCCTCCCACAACCCAGCTGAGCTCCCAGTCCCTGCCCAGCCCCTACCTCCTGGAGGGGGAGGGGAAACAGTAGCGCACAGCCAGTTTAGGCTGCAGCAGCTGCTTCTGGGACATTTTCAGTGTTTATAGGGACACCGGGAGGAGAGATTAAAATTTGTGACTGTCCCGGATTTTATGAGGCATATGGTCATCATACTCATAGGTCATGTGCTCCAGCCCCCTAATCAGTTTGGTCACCCTCCACTGGACCCTCTCCAATGCTTCCACATCCTTTCTATAGTGGGGGGGGCCCAGAACTGGACACAATATTCCAGATGTTGCCTCACCAGAGCCAAATAAAGGGGAATAATCACTTCTCTAGATCTGCTGGCAATGCTCCTCCTAATGCAATCTAATATGCCATTAGCCTTCTTGGCTACAAGGGCACACTGTTGACTCATATCCAGCTTCTCATCCACTGTAATCCCCAGGTCCTTTTCTGCCTAACTGCTACTTAGCCATTCAGTCCCCAGCCCATGACAATGCTTGGGATTCTTCCATCCCAAATGCAGGACTCTACACTTGTCCTTGTTGAACCTCATCAGATTTCTTTAGGGGCAACCCTCTAATCTGTCTAGGTCTCTCTGGATCCTCTCCGTGTCCTCAGGCGTATCTACCTCTCCCCCTAGCTTAGTGTCATCTGTAAACTTGCTGAGGGTGCAATCCGTCCCCTCATCCAGGTCATTAATAAAGATGTTGAACAAAACCAGTCCTAGAACCGATCCTTGGGGCACTCCACTAGAAACCGACCGCCAACCTGACATCGAGCCATTGATCACTACCCGTTGGGCCCAACAGTCTAGCCAGCTTTCTATCCATCTTACAGTCCATTTACCCAATCCATATTTCCTTAACTTGCTGGCAAGAATATTGTGGGAGATCATATCAAAAGCTTTGTTAAAGTCAAGGTATATCACATCCACTGATAAGAATCAGCTGGCTAGCTGCTGTCCAGGGAAACCAGGGAAACCGCTTTCCTGTTACCCTCTCTGGGGTTACATTTACACAGCAGCTTTATTTCAAAATAACTGACATTATTGCGAAAGAACAGTGTGCATCGACACAGCAAGCCGTTATTTCAAAGTAATTTTGAGATGGCAGACATCTTACTCCAACTCCTGTAACCTTCATTTGACGAGGAGTAAGAGAAGTCAAAGGAAAAGTGTTTTTCCTTCTACTTCTTGCTGTGCAGACAGTGCCAAAAGCTGAATTAAGCTATTTTGATTTCAGCTACGCAACTGACATAGCTGAAGTTACATATCTTAATTCGACTTTTGCCCTGCAGTGTAGATGTGTCCTGGGCTAACATCACAGGCTGCAATAAATTTGGCAATCTGTTATAATAGCCAACTTGCCTGACTTGCAAGAAACTCAGCAATAACTTAAGAGACCCAAGAACTGCTGAGGAAGTTTCTCTGGCGATCCACTTGTCTGCACTAGAGCTATTCAAAGTGACCTGGCCACCGTGAGCTGCTGCTGGTCAAAGCCTCCTTGGGTAATTTTCTCCATGAAAGGCAAAGAAGCACCAAGACATCCAGGAAAGGGTAGTGTGAGGGGAGCCACAGATGCCAGAGACACTAGCAATTTTAGAGCAAATAACTAAGCATGAAACCTGTTATGGAGAGAAATGTTTTCACAGAATTCAATAAAAGAATCGTAGAACACTAGAACTGGAAGGGACCTCGAGAGGTCATTGGGTCTTCACGGCAGGACCCAATACTGTCCAGACCATCCCTGATAGATGTGTATCTAACCTGCTCTTAAATATCTCCAGAGATGGAGATTCCACAATCTCCCTCGGCAACTTATTCCAGTATTTCACCACCCTGACAGGAATTTTTTCCCAATGTCCTATCTAAACCTCCCTTGCTGCAGTTTAAGCCCATTGCTTCTTGTCCTATCCTCAGAGACCAAGGAGAACAATTTTTCTCCCTCCTCCTTGTGACCCCCCTTTTAGGTACCTGAAAACCGCTATCATGTCCCCTCTCAGTCTTCTCCTTTCCAAACTAAACAAGCCCAATTCTTTCAGTTTTCCTACATAGGTCATGTTCTCTGGACCTTTCGTCATTCTTGTTGCTCTTCCCCTGAACTTCTCCAATTTCTCCACGTCTTTTTTGAAATGTGGTGCCCACAGCTGGACACAATACTTCCATTGAGGCCTAATCAGCGCAGAGTAGAGTGGAAGAATGACTTCTCGTGTCTTGCTCACAGCTCTCTTGTTAATGCAATTTCAAGAGTTTTATTAAATAAAAAAAGTGTAAACATTGCCCTGCTGTTCTGGAAACCAACCAGGTCAGAACCAGGAAGTGAAACTCACCAGCCCTTGTGACTGCAGATGAGAAATAGCAGAAATGGTGACCAGCAGAGACAGGCTCTATGTTCACAATACATCAGATCAGGTTTGAAAATAATTTGGGTTCATTCTATTTGCCTTCTGATTTCTGGGCCTTTCAGATTCATCCACTTCACATTTTCAAATTTTCTCAACATGAAACTTATTTTTTTAAATAAAGAAAACAGGAATTCTAATACAATTCCCTGAGTCCAGCAGCTGGGCCTTCAGGAAACACACCAAATCTTGTGGGACTCAGGATTAGTTTGTGTGAACTGGTGACACTGCAGAATGTTTGTTAGTCCCATTAGAGAGATGGGCTTTGAGGTTTGCCCCCAGAGATGTCGGGGATAATTTTTCAAGTGCTTAGCACCCACAACTGTGGCAAGATTTTTGAAACAGCTCATCTCCCAGGCTACGTCTAGACTGCAGGCTTCTTTCAGAAGAAGCTTTTCCAGAAGAGATCTTCCAGAAAAACTTCTTCCAAAAGAGAGCGTCCACACTGCCCAAGCAGATCGAAAAAGTGATCTGCTTTTTTGAAATAGAGCGTTCAAACTGATTGGATGCTCTCTCGCATAAAAGGCCACCCAGAACCACTTCAGGCAGGGCTTTAGGTCACCAGTGGCTTCTGAGTGTTGGTGCCAGAGCCTAGCTAAGACACACGCTTAAAGGGACCCCCGCCCCCTCCAGACAGCCGTTTCTCTGCTTCTGCTGCATGCTTGCCTACCTTTTTGAGGGACAGCAAAGCTCTCACAGTGCCTGCTGTGGTTGCCCTGCTTTTTTGGATGCCACAGCTTTTTCCTTTATGCCATGGAGCCGCCCCTGGGCATGCAATGGCCCCACATGGCCATGCTGCAGTTTCTGCAGCACTTTGTGCCATCTGCCTTCCTGGTCCTGCACAAGCTCGACCCCAAGCTCATTCTTGGGACCCTCTCCCTCGGTGTGGGAGCTACACTCTTGCAACCGCACCCCACAGTGAAGAGGCATTTCTGGAGGCTGGACACCAGTTCAGATGGGTGGGACCGGCTGGTGATGGAGCAGTGGGACCACCAGCAGTGGCTCCAAAACTTCTGCATGTGGAAGGCCACTTTTTTGGAGCTATGTACCTGGTTCGTCCCCACCCTCCAACGATGCGACACCCACCTGCGGCCCACCATCCCCCTGGAGAAGTGAATCGTAATCGCCCTCTGGAAGCTCACTACCCCAAGTTACAACCAGTCTGACATGGGGAAGTCCACTGTCGGGGCCCTCCTCATGAAGGTAAGGCACTCTGGGGC
The DNA here is from genome assembly GCA_032595735.1 of Pelochelys cantorii. Taxonomy (NCBI): domain Eukaryota; kingdom Metazoa; phylum Chordata; order Testudines; family Trionychidae; genus Pelochelys; species Pelochelys cantorii. The sequence goes on from CM064344.1 coordinate 21,803,796, forward strand.
TGCAGTCCATGCCTGGGGGCAGGGGGGAAGATCCTGGAAAAGGGGGACCCTCGGGAAAGGGAGGTTGGGGGCTGTGGGAGGTGGAGTGGGGGTGGAAGGAAGCCCCATCCCTGGGGGGTTGTGCCATCCCACCCTCACACAGCCCTATGACCCTCATAGGGGGTGGCTCCTGGGGTGTTTGGGGCAGAGGGCATAGGAGGAGGACGGGCACCCCCCAAGGGCTCAAGCACTCCCTCTCTCATTCTATGTTTGGTGTGTTTGTTTGTCTGCTTCTGCAGGTTGTGAGGGCCATCGACTCGATCCTGCTGCAGAGGGTCATACGCCTGGGAGATCTGGACCTGATCGCGGCTGGATTTGCTGCCCTGGGGTTCCCAAACTGCACGGGAGTGATTAATGGGATCCACATACCAATCCATGCACCTGAGCATCAAGGGTCCCAGTATATTAATAGGAAGAGCTACTTCTCCATGGTGCTGCAGGCCCTGGTCAACCACCATGGAGACTTCATGAACATTTTTGTTGGGTGGTCGGGCAGGGCGCACGATGCCCACGTCTTTCAGGACTCTAGCCTGTATGGGAAACTGGAGGCGGGCACATTTTTCCCCTGCTGTGACTTTGCCATTGGGGACGTGCAGATGCCACTGTGCATCGTCAGGGATGCAGCCTACCCCCGATGCTGTGGTTAATGAAGCTGTCCATGGGCCACCTGAACCCCAGCAGGGACCAATCTACTGCCTGCCTGAACTGGGGCAGGGTTCAGGTGGAGTGTGCCTTCTGCCACCTCAAGGCGTGGTTGAGGTGCCTCCTGATGCACAATATCCCCCAGGTGGTCGCGGCATGTTGTGTCCTTCACAACATTGTGGAGAGGAGGGGGGAGGCCTTCCTCCTAGGATGGGGGGCAGACGGCGGCAGTGAGGGGTGACCCTTCGAGCAGCCGTGGACAGCTGCCATCCGCCAGGCTCACCAGGCCGGGGTGTGCATCCGGGAGGCCCTGAAGGAGAGATTCTCTCAAGGACCCCAGTAAGGCTAATACGGTCTTGGGATGCATTAGGCGAGGTATTTCCAGTAGGGATAAGGAGGTGTTAGTGCCATTATACAAGACATTGGTGAGACCTCATTTGGAATACTGTGTGCAGTTCTGGTCTCCCATGTTTAAGAAGGATGAATTCAAACTGGAACAGGTACAAAGAAGGGCCACTAGGATGATCCGAAGAATGGAAAACCTGTCTTATGAAAGGAGACTCAAGGAACTTGGCTTGTTTACCTTAACCAAAAGAAGGCTGAGGGGAGATATGATTGCTCTCTTTAAATATATTAGAGGGATAAATGCCAAGGAGGGAGAAGAATTATTTAAGCTCAATACCAATGTGGACACAAGAACAAATGGATATAAGCTGGCTATTAGGAAGTTTAGACTCGAAATTAGGCGAAGGTTTCTAACCATCAGAGGAGTGAAGTTCTGGAACAGCCTTCCAAGGGAAGTAGTGGGGGCAAAAGACCTATCTGGCTTCAAGATAAAGCTAGATGGGTTTATGAAGGGGATGGTTTGATGAGCTAACATGATCTTGGCAATTAATTGACCTTTCACTATCAGTGGTATATAGGCCAATGGTGGGAAGATAGGAGTTGCTATAGAGAACTTTTTTCTGCGTGTCTGGCTCATGAGTCTTGCCCACATGCTCAGGGTTCAGCTGATCGCCATATTTGGGGTTGGGAAGGAATTTTCCTCCAGGGTAGATTGGCAGAAGCCCTGGAGGTTTTTCGCCTTCCTCTGTAGCATGGGGCACGGATCACTAGCAGGAGGATTCTCTGCATCTTGGGGTCTTTGAACCATCGTTTCAAGGACTTCAATATCTGAGATATAGGTGAGAGGATTATTCTAGCAGTGGATGGGTGAGAGTCTGTGGCCTGCGTTGTGCAGGGGGTCAGACTAGATGATCAAAATGGTCCCTTCTGACCTTATAGTCTATGGCTGCATCTAGACTGGCATGATTTTGCACAAAAGCAGCCGCTTTTGCGCAAAAACTTGCCAGCTGTCTACACTGGCCGCTTGAATTTGCGCAAGAGCACTGAAGTTCTTATGTAAGAAATCAGTGCTTCTTGCACAAATACTTTGACGCTCCCATTCGGGCAAAAGTCCTTTTGCGCAAAAGCTTTTGCGCAAAAGGGCCAGTGTAGACAGCTCAGATTTGTTTTGCGCAAAAAAGCCCCAATGGCTAAAATGGCGATCGGGGCTTTCTTGCACAAAACCGCGTCTAGACTGGCACGGACGCTTTTGCGCAAAAAGTGCTTTTGCGCAAAAGCGTCCGTGCCAATCTAGACGCGCTTTTGTGCAAATACTTTTAACGTAAAAACTTTTCCGTTAAAAGTATTTGCATAAAATCATGCCAGTCTAGACGTAGCCTATGAGTCTATGAGAACTCTGGTCAGAGCCTCCCCCCTCGGGGCCTCTGGCTTGCAACCCTATCCCTTCCCCAACACAACCCCTCCCTTCACCCCTGCAATGAGGAGTAACGGTAGTTCGAATTAGGAGCTTTAATTCGAACTACCTAGTCCATGCTGCGTGCAGCCGCGGGCAGGGAGTTCAAACTACAGGGCATTTAAAAATGGCGGCGCCCGGGAACGTGCAAATAAAGCCTGGGATATTTAAATCCCGGGCTTCATTTGCAAGTTCAAATGCCTACATTAGCCACTCTAGTTCGAACTAGGGTGGCAGTGTAGACATACCCATCATGTGGGTCCTATTGATTTCAGTATCCAGTATCAGTAGATTATTATAAAATAGTCTGGACATTAAAATTTTACAGTCTAATTCTTAGTGTTTCCAGGACTGTCTAAGTCCAAGGATTTTGCTATGATGTCCAAACTATCAGCCCAAAGTACTGCTCATGTAAGGTATCCTATTAACTTCTGTGCCTGGTTATTCAGTACATAAAACCAAACCAGACAACCCTGTCTTATCAGTATGTTGCTTGGTCTCTAGTTGCTGACCATGTTTCCCTTCAGAATGTAATCTATGAGGGTTTCATGAGTTAATTTAACATTTTATTAAGCAATACCTTGAAAGATCTAAAGGGAAACTGCAGTATTGCACATTCTAATTACCCCCATCTAATTACAAAGAGTAAATCTCCACAAAAAAGATAAAGTGCCGTAAGTTAAGTTTAAAATAGAATAATTAAAAATCAAATGAGAAGCTGTCAACTATGCCATCTGATTCCTGGTAAATCTGCCAGTTTCTTTAAAAGTAAAAGAATGCCACTAAAGACTTCTTTTAAAAGTATTTGTTTTCCCATGCATTCCATTGAGGTTTGCTTTCCCTGAGTCCTAGTCTGCAATATCCATTTGAACACATACCTAGGAAGTATCCGTATAGGAGCAGTGTCCCCCACGAGGATATTCATCCTATTTGCTGTCATGGAGATTGTGAAACAGGGACAGATATTTCTAAAACATACTGTTCTGAAAATCCATTATCTATAGTTATAGATATTGCTGGTTAGGGAATATTTATTCAACCATCTGTGTTGTTATATCTAATGACTGCATTTTTCCTTAGCTTATTACTAATCTGCATCACTATCATATATAAAAGCCCCAAAAGTGAGATCAGCCCCATTATACTAGATGCTGGACATAAAGCATAGTCCCAGTTCCTCAGCTACAGTGAACATAGACACAGGCTAGGAGGGGAAATGGCTACGTGGAGGGCCCTGGAGGTCAGGGGCATGGTCACAAGGAGCTTGAGTGGGCCGTGTCCCACCAAGTTTGCATCCAAGCACACCCCCACAGTGCTCCAGGGCTCTTCTCATGCCTCAGAGCTTGTCCTGCTCTGCCAACCTGCCTAGCGCTCCGGCCAAGGAGCCAAGTTGAAGTGCTGGAGCTTTCCCTGCTCTGCCTGATGCTGCAGCTGAGGAGTGGGATTGAGGGGCTGGGACTTAACCCCCACCCCATCATTGCCACCTACCTGAAATTGTGGGCCTCTCATGTGGGCTTTTCTGGCTATGCCACTGTCTACTCTGTGCATCCCATTCCCCTCTAATGCAGTTAACATCACTTGGAAAGTGGGACAGCCAGAAGATTTGCCAGTGCCTTGGTATTAGCAAGGGATGAGACTGAGCCTGACTTGATTGTTTCCCAGGCATGTATTAAACCTACAATGACAACTCAGACAGTGATCAGATCTCTTCCGTCCTGTGCTATTTTTCTAGGGCCATGCACTGTGGAACAGTGTCACACAGTGGAAAAGCATTTACAAGCAGCCTTGAGACTTCCTGTTTATTTCCCCACCAGACCCCTTGTGGGGTCCTAAAGCTGGGCTCCAATGATGTCTATGCCACAGTTTTATGGCCCAATAGCTCAAGCTCAAGTCAGCTCACCTGGGCCAGCCTCAGCTGTTTTATTGCAAGTGTGGACATGCCCTAAGCTGCACCATCTCCTAGCGCAACAAGCATGGTTGTCCTTGCAGTAGAGCAGATCAAATAAGGCAGCTCTTCCTCTTCTTTTGTTTTATTATTGGGTCATTTAACAGTGTCTCTCCACCACTAGGTTCTTAACTTGCGCCAGGCTAAAATGGCAAATTGCTCCCGGGATGTAGATGCTCCAGAGTCTGGCAAAAGAGGCCCAGGTGTGTCCCCTGAGGAGCCTCTGGAGAGATGAGCCTCCTTGTTTGTTTGCCCATGTCATGGGTCTGGGTGCCACATACTCAGTTAAAGCAAAATGCCCCTGCCTGACAAGCATGCCTAATGGCCCTTTGATTCACAGAGAAAAGGGGCTCAGGATTCGTGTGTTGCAAGGGCCTACAATTGAGCCCTGTCTCCTTGGTGATGCAGTTTTCCCCTTTAGAAAGGCTTTCTGAAATAAACCAATATATTTAATCCCCTGTCCCTCTGCTCCCGCCTCCTACTCCCTTTCATGGAGCCAGAGTCATAAAGAAAGTTAACAAATTGAAAATCTGTCCTCAGACTCATGGAGTGAAAAGAGAGAAAATGCTCTCACCTTTTTAAAGTAGACAGAAGGGGGGGGGGGGAAATGGAAAAAAAATCTGAAGCTCTGTAGTTGAATGTTCCCTTTGTTATCAGATCAAATAATAATCCCCAATGACTCTCATTGTTGCTTGTTAATGGAAAGCTATTAAAACTCTGGATCAATATTTCCTCAGGAGAGAGAGGGCCCATTCAATGTGATTCCCCAGCATGAAAACAAATACCCATCAGCAAAACAGAGTGGCTCAGAGAAGCTGAGATGGAGCGTCTTCTGCTGGTGTTGGCACAGTGGCTGGGCAGAGTAGGGAGCTTTTGGCATGGCAGATGCAGGAACCCTCCAGCTTTTGTCAAGATAGGAGGTTGGCCTCATGCAAACACCCCTGAATCTGGGACATGTTCAGATCAGGATTCATTCTGGCCAACTGAGGCACATCTCTTGGGCATGACTGTGCAAACTTTCTGAACAAGTGGAGTAGCTAGACATGCGAACAGGAGATTGAGGGGGGGAGGGCAAAATTCTCCATGTGTGAACTGATGCAGGTCCATGGGAGCTGCACCAGTTTACACCAGTGGAAAATTTCACCCTGTGTGTCCAGACTCCTCGGGTCTCTGTTTGGCTCTGCAACTGATTTACTATATGACCTTGGGCAAGAAACATAGCTCTTCAGGCCTTAGCTTATCTATCTTCATCTCAGGTGTGTTGGTGCAAAACTGATGACTATCTGGGTTAAACACATTGAGATCCTTGACTAGGAAGTGTTCTGGAGCTTGCTTAATACTTGCTCATTTTACTAGGGCAAATCCAAGAGATGGGGTGTCTGATTCACCACTGTTACTCCAGTTTTACACCACCGAACCAGAAGTCACACAGACATAAAATTAGAATAAGTCAGTTAGAAAATATGTGATCACAGACTATCCATGTATTTGTGCTGGTCAAAGGGTTAGGAAACCTTTGATGACATTTGAAAAAGATTTTGGGGAGTTACACATATGTGCACCTATGTTTTTAAATCCCATTTTTCAACTTCTCAGGATGATTCAATTGTTACAACACTGGCAGGGTCTGCAATAAAACCGGTGTATATTTTTAGTAAGAAACTGATGAGATGCAGGCACCTTTGTATAACTACAATCCAGAGTAGAGGAACTACCACTGCCCTTAGTTAGGGGTATGTCTACACTTCAAGCTGGGGATGTGGTTCTCATGCTAGATCTCATTGAGCTAGCCTAGCAATACTCAGACCTCAGTGCTGTAGAATCATAGAACACTAGGGCTATGTCTATACTGCAGCCTTCTTCCGCAAAAGCTTATGCAAATGAAGCGCGGAGTAGAATATCGTTGTGCTTCATTTGCATAATTAATTAGCAGCCTTTTTTGTGCAAGAGGCTTTTTAAAACCCCCGCTTGTAAAAACCCCCTCTTGAGCAAAAGCCATTCTTCCTCATTTTTTCCAGGAAGAACAGCTCTTGTGCAAGTGGGGTTTTTTACGCAAAAAGGAGCCGTCTACACAACTTCTTTTTGCACTAAAGCTTCTTGTAATTCCATTTGCGCTTTCGCCTTCCTGATAACCCCCCGGCATTCTCGAGCTATACATGTAAACCCCTCCCTGGTCATTTGTCCAAGTTTCCACTTTTTGTAAGCTTCCTTTTTGTGCTTAAGTTCACCAAGGATTTCCCCGGTAAGCCAATCCGGTCTCCGACCATTTTTGCCTCTCTTGCTACATGTCGGGATGGTTTCTTTCTGTGCCTTCAATAAGGCTTCTTTAAAATACTGCCAGCTGTCCTGGACTCCTTTCCCCTTCATATTAGCATCCCAGGGGATTCTGCCCATCAGATCTCTGAGGGAGTCAAAATCTGCTTTTTTGAAGTCCAAGGTGTGTATTTTACTACTCTCTTTTCTTCCTTTGGTCAGGATCCTGAAATCTACCATCTCATGATCACTGATTCCCAGGCTGTCACCCACCTCTACTTCCCCTATTAGTTCCTCCCTGTTTGTGAGCAGAAGGTCAAGCTGCGCAGGGCCCCTGGTCGGATCCTTCAGCACTTGTACCAAGAAGTTATCCCCAACATTCTCCAAAAACTTCCTGGATTGCCTGTGTACTGCCCTATTGGTTTCCCAACAGATGTCAGGGTGATTAAAGTCCCCCACGAGAACCAGGGCCTGCGATCTGGAAACTTCTCTCAGTTGTCCGAAGAAAGTCTCATCTACCTCATCCACCTGATTCGGTGGCCTGTAGCAGACACCAACCACAACATCACTGCTGTTGTTTGCTCCTTTAAACTTAACCCATAGACTCTCAACAGGTTTTTCTCCCTCTTTATACTGGAGTTCAGAGCAATCATAGTGCTCTCTTACGTATAGTGCAACTCCTCCTCCTTTTCTCCCCTTCCTGTTCTTCCTGAACAGTTTATACCCTTCCATGACAGCGCTCCAGTCATGTGAGTCATCCCACCACGTCTCTGTTATCCCAATTAAATCATATTTCTTGGACTGGGCCAGGGCCTCCAGTTCTTCCTGTTTGTTGCCCAGGCTTCTCGCATTAGTGTACAAACACCTCAGGTAACCAGTTGATCGCCCCATCTTCTCCATTCGAATCAGGGGTCCTCCTTTCTTGCTCGTTCCTCTCTGCATTTCTTCCCGGTATCCGACTTTCCCACTCCCCTCAAGGTGTTGGTCACCGTTCCCCGACGAACCTACTTTAAAGCCCTCCTCACTAGGTTTGCAAGCCTGCCCGCGAAGATGCTCCTTCCTCTCTTCGTTAGGTGGATCCCATCTCTTCCTAACAATCCTTGTGCCCGGAACAGAGTCCCATGGTCGAAGAAACCAAAGCCCTCTCTGTGACACCACCTGCGCAACCACGCATTTACATCCTCAGTTCGACGATCCCTGCCCAGTCCTTTCCCTTCAACAGGGAGGATGGACGAGAACACCACTTGCGCTCCGAATTCTTGGATCCTTCTTCCCAGCGCTACATAATCCGCAGTAACCCGCTCAAGGTGATTCTTGGCCGTATCGTTAGTTCCCACGTGGAGAAGCAGGAAGGGGTAGCGATCCGAAGGTTTGATCAGCTTGGTAAGCCTCTCAGTCACATCCTGAATTCGAGCTCCCAGTAAGCAGCACACCTCTCGAGATTCCAGGTCCGGATGGCAGAGGAATGGCTCAGTCCCTCTTAGGAGGGAGTCCCCGACCACCACCACCTGTCGTTTTCTTTTGGGGGTGGTGGCCGTGGAACCCCCAACCCTAGGACTACTCATCCCATGCCTTCTAGTAGATAGTGTTCCCTTGCGGTTTCTTCCTTGTGAGGTCCCATCCAAAGCATTCACCACCGCAGAGCCTGTGGAGAGAGCCTGAAAGCGATTACTTACCTCTATAGCATTGGGGGATTCCCATGCTGGCCTTTTTCCCCTTCTAGAAGTTACATGCTGCCAGTTCTCTTCCTGGTCACATACTGCCCTCTCTGGCTCTTCCGCCTGCCGTGCTTGTGGGATTAACCGCTGCCTTCTGTTGAGGAAGTCTTCATCCTCTCTGATCGAGTGTAGGGTCGATACTTGGGCCTCCAGTCCTCTAATTTTTTCTTCCAAAATGGCGACCAGCTTGCACTTAGTGCAGATGAAATCCGTTCTTTCTTCCGGGAGGAAGACAAACATGGCACACTCCGTGCAGGTAACAACAGCAGACCTATCACCATCCATCCCTGCTGTCCTGAATATTCATTTGAATATTCATCATTTGCTTAATGAATATGCAAATATTCAAATGAATGTTACAGGTCCTCCAAAAGCTCATGAATGGATTTACTGGTCCAGTGTTTAACCACCCAGACAGTTAGGAAGTTTTTCCTCATGTCCAAACTAAACCTCCCTTGCTGCAGTTTAAGCCCATTGCTTCTTGTCCTATCCTCAGAGGCCAAGGAGAACAATTTTTCTCCCTCCTCTTTGTGACACCTTTTTAGATACCTCAAAACTGCTATCATGTCCCTGTAGGACCATTCATATTTAAAGAGTATGATGGGAAATAGCTTGCTGACATATAGATAATTCTACTAGCAACAAGACTGACCAAGTATTATTATATCAACTACAGTCGGTGAATATCATAGTAAACGCATCCCAATTGGTTAATAACTTAGGCTCATTAATAATTAACTCGCACAATGTTTCAATATCATGTTGCAAAGAGCCACAGGGGAGACAGTGAAGAGCCAGCTGCAACTGTTGAGCCTCTGTCGGAGTATCACAGAGCTAGCAAATGACAAATAAAATCAATGAATCCTCGGGTTGGAAGAGACCTTAGGAGGTCATCTAGTCCAACCCCCTGCTCAAAGCAGGACCAACCCCAACTAGATCATCCCAGCCAGGGCTTTGTCAAGCTGGGACTTAAAAACCTCTAGAGATGGAGATAATACCACCTCCCTAGGGAACCCATTTCAGTACTTTACCACCCTTCTAATGAAACAGTTTTTTCTAACATCCAGCCTAGACCTCCCCCACTGCAACTTGAGACCATTGCTCCTTGTTCTGTCATCTGTCACCACTGAGAACAGCCTTTCTCCATCCTCTTTGGAACCCCCCCTTCAGGTAATTAAAGGTTGCTATCAAATCCCCCCCTCACTCTTCTCTTCTGCAGACTAAACAAGCCCAAATCCCTCAGCCTCTCCTCGTAAATCATGTGCTTCAACCCCATAGTCATTTTGGTTGCCCTCTGCTGGACTTTCTGTAATAGATGCAATATTCTAGATGTGGCCTAACCAGTGCTGAATAAAGGGGAATAATCACTTATCTAAATCTGCTGGCAATGCGCTTCCTAATGCAACCTAATATTCCATTAGTCTTCTTGGCTACAAGGGCCAGCTTCTCATCCACTGTTATCCCCAGGTCCTTTTCTGCCAAATAAAACGTAGCTGTGGCAGTGCAAGAAGTTTGAGAAGCTAGCCACCTGTGCATGTGTGTACCCACCACAGACACTAGGGCTTTATCTACACTGGCGGCTTCTTGCGCAAGAACATCTTGCGCAAGTGTTCTTGTGCAAGAAGTCTTGCACAAGAAAATGTCCACACTGCCATGTGCGAGCTGTGCTTTTGTGCAAGAGCGCCCATGGCAGTGTGGATGCTTTGTTGCGCAGGAAAGCTCTGATGGCCATTTTAGCCATAGGGCTTTCTTGCGCAAGAAATCCCTGCCGAGCGTCCACACTGCCCTCTTGTGCAAGAGCTCCTGCGTAAGAGGGCTTACACCTGTTAAAAAAGAGCGTAGCTCTTGCGCAAGAAGCCCTCTCTTATTACGCCGTACTGTACATTTCCTTGCGCAAGAGCAGGCAGGCAGTGTGGACGCTCTGCGGATTCTTGTGCAAGAACGGCCTTACTTGCGCAGGAAGCCGCGAGTGTAGACATAGCCTAGGTGTGGGCTCAGAACAGCTAAGCACATGCCCTGCCAGAGATATATAGTTCTTTTAGCACATGAACTCTTATTAGGCTGGTGTGAGGACATCTCCTGAAACTGGGAATTATGCACATTCAGTGTCTAATTCCTTGGTGGATGTCAAAGCATTTAACAAATGCTAAGTCTCACAAATGCCCTGAGAGATAAGTAAGGGATTGAAATAATTTCAGACAGCACTGACATGTAGCTACTTCAGGGGTGGAAGGCAGTTGCCGAACAGTGCAATATAACACATCACTCTCTACACAGGACTCTTAGGGTATGTCTAGACTGCATCCCTCTGTTGGAAGAGGGATGCAGATTAGACAGGTTGACATTGCAAATGAAGCGGGGATTTAAATATCCCACGCTTAATTTGCATAAAAATGGTCTCCGTTTTTGCCGATTCAGCACTTTGTCGGCAAAAAGAGGCAGTCTAGAGGGGGATCTGTCGAGAAAGAAAGCCTTTTTCGACAGATCCTGTAAACCTCCTTGAAAGAAAAGGCTTTCTTTCTCGACAGATCCCCCTCTAGACTGCCACTTTTTGCCGACAAAGTGCTGAGTCGGCAAAAACGGAGACCATTTTAATGCAAATTAAGCGTGGGATATTTAAATCCCTGCTTCATTTGCAATGTCAACCTGCCTAATCTGCATCCCTCTGCCAACAGAGGGATGCAGTCTAAACATACCCTTATTGAGTTACTCCAGTTTTACATCTACACAATCCTGTAGAAATCTATGGAGTTGTACCAGCATAAACTGGAATAATGCAATAGTGCACTAAGCCTGCTAAACTGATATTCAAGTAGAAGGACAGATTCTTCTTATTCATTATTTGTATGGCTGCAGTTCTTGGAGTCCCAGGCATAGTCCAGTGCTTAGCGTAGGTGCTGTACAAACAGAACAAAAAGATGGCGTCTGCCTCAAAGATATGGGAAAGTAAACAAGTACCATTCTGTGTCATGGAGTTTACCATTGCACTCCCTGCATGTGGAGGATGTGTCACAGCAAGGGCTTTATACTATACTTTTATTTAAGGGGAGGAAGAGGAAACTATCATGTATAGCTCCTTCCTAACAGTGTTAAGCTGGTGGAAAGTAATGTAACCGCTTGCTGACAATTCCCATGCACCATGCTGGCTTTCTTAATTTGTTTCTCTCGACATTGGAGCAAAAATATGCTCAGCAAGAAATCTAAAAAGTTCCCCACTGCCTCCTCATTGATGTGGTGACACTGGATGCATAGATGCATGGCTATTACTGCTCCAGGCCTAGGGACAGCTAGAATACAGAAAGTCTGGTGTGTACAGCAGGCGCTCAGGTCTCACAAGGACAAGCAAGAGCTGTGAAACATCTGTTAAAACACCAGCTATTGTTTAAGTTGTTTCATGTTATTAGTGCATCTGGTGCTGGTGAATGGAAACTGAAGCTCTGTTTATCCACACAACAGATGCACTACCAGCTTCCCCACTACTAGGATAGTTATCCAGCACCCATTTCCAAGCAATCTTTAATGTATTTATCCTCAACCTCAGGGATGCTGTTATCCCCATTTTACAAGTGGGGAACTAAGGCACAGAGAGCCTCAGTGACTTTCTGAGGGTCACAGGGGAGTCTGTAGTGGAGCAGGAGAAGGGCTCCTAACCCCTGAACAATTCTTTATTCTACCCTTATTTCAGAGGGCCACTTGGATTCTTTATTTTCCCCTTTCTGTTCAGCCTTTAGTGCCTGGGCTGAGACTGCCAACTAAGGCGAGCAGTGAGACTGGCTTTTGCAATGGGGTCACTCCCAGCAGCTAGGGAATGCAGAGAAAACCACTCACCCATTTGACAAAGCCACTAGAGAGCTTGCAGATGGGGCAACTCTTGGATCCTATCGGTCTGAGCCAGATGCAGGAGTGCTCAAGATTTGGAATGCTCTGTTCCCAGGAGGCATCCTCTCCCCTCACTTAGATCTTGCATTTTAAATTCCTCATGTTTGTACGCTGAGGAATGATTTCACACAAGACAATGTATGGAACTGAGGAGGTAAAAAGAATACGCTGAGCAACCATTGGGGGTATCCAAGCCTTTCACTGCCATGAATTGTGCCCCTCAGCAAGGATGTCACAGCCAGCTTGAAGGAGAGCCCCATGCAGAGGGAGAGAGCTGGCCTTGGTATTGCTGCAGTAACCGCAGGCCAGGCAAATGGTATGAATTCAAGCCCAGAGAAATTCAAAGGAACTCCTTGCTGATTGCCTAGTGTTCAGCAGCATGGCTCCTCCTTACTCAACCCGGGCACATGGTCATTATTCCAGTTTCTCGTCATACAGCTTTCAGGGCTCTGAGTTGCTGTATCAGGCCATAAACTAACTCATGATTATAATACCAAAGTGTAAAGGGCTCACCCTCTCTCAAGCACCCCCGTCTGGCTGAGGACATATGTCTACAAGTTCCAGTCCAGTGACTGGCTTTGGGAGTGGAAGGTATCCCAGATGCCCTTTCTTCTGGGTTACCTAGGACCAGGCTTCTTTCCTGCTCACTTTAGTAGCTATTGAAGGGTTGGGTGGGGGACCCAGGCCCACTTATTCCTCTGGGTCCCAGCCTAGGGACCCTGTAAATAGCAGTTGTCCACTAAGTGTCAGTCCTTACTGCTACTCACTCCCTGGCCACTTCCCCAAGGATCTGCTCCAACCGTGCCTTCTCTCAGGGCTTTGTCTCAAAGTCCCAACAGCACCCTTGTCCAGAGAGGAATTGCAGAACCTACCCACCATATCCAATCTTCAGCTACCAGTGTTGCAAGCCACCCTACACACTGACCTGTCCAAGATACTGCTACTTTGTCAGACAGTTTACTTGGCTTGAGCTCCAGTGAGAAACTGACAGGCCCTGGCCTAGCAGCTGCTTTATACTGGCTTGCTATGCCCTGATTGGCTGCAGTGGAAACACTCACTCTAGCTCACCTGGAGGACTTCTCTGCTCTTTTCTCTAGGGCCGGGTGTGACCAGGCCACAAGCTTCCAGCAGAAGGCTTTGGGGCCCAGTCTACCCTGTCACACAAAGCAAATTGTGGCAAAGAACTAGAAGGGCATGGAGTAATTATGTGCCAACCCTGCAGAAAGCAGGAAAGGGAAAGGTGTAGAGCATTAGAGCAGTGTTGCTATAAACTCACAGAAACCAGAGAAAAACAGAAGTGATGGGGTCAGGGAGGAGGTGGAGAAGAAAAGAGAAAAATGCCTCGCAGGGTTTACTTGGAAATCAGACTGGCTACGTCTACACTGGCATGATTTTCCGCAAATGCTTTTAACAGAAAAGTTTTCCATTAAAAGCATTTGCAGAAAAGAGCATCTAGATTGGCACGGACACTTTTCCGCAAAAACACTCTTTGCGGAAAAGCGTCCGTGCCAATCTAGACGCGCTTTTGCGCAAGAAAGCCCCGATCGCCATTTTAGCCATCGGGGCTTTTTTGCGCAAAACAAAACTGGGTTGTCTACACTGGCCCTCTTGTGCAAAAGCATTTGCACAAGAGGGCTTTTGCCCGAACGGGAGTGTCATAGTATTTGCGCAAGAACACTGACGATCATACATTAGATCGTCAGTGTTCTTGCGCAAATTCAAGCGGCCAGTCTAGACAGCTGGCAAGTTTTTCAGCAAAAGCAGCTGCTTTTGCGGAAAAACTTGCCAGTCTAGACACAGCCAGCGTGCATAGGGGAGAGGAAAGCTAGTGAGCAAGAGAGAATATAAATAATCTTCTTACCTAAAACTCTGCTGCTAAGTCACCAGCTGCCTTGTGGAGAACTGTCTCTCTTCCCCCCCTAATCAGTTGAGGATGGGCTTTTGTCTAAAGGCCAATCAATGCTCAGCACAGCTGTCTGATTGTGTTTGTACACACTGAGATGGTAAAGGGAAGTGACACCCACCTGGGCACTGGTATCTCCCGTGGCTGCCTTCAGCAGCCAGTCCTGAGTACAAACATGAACCAGCTGCTCAGCCTAGCAGGGAGTGAGAGCTACAAAGGGCTGGGGTTCTCAATTAGTGCCCTGCTGTCTTCATTAACTCTGCTGCTGTTGTCATTTCCATTCTGCACCTAAAGAAAAAAATGCAGGCATTGACTGGTTGTGGTCAGCTGCAGATTTGTGCTATGGCTTGGCCCAGTAAGAGTTGTCACTGCCCAGAAAGGTGCTGCTCATTGCAGGGTTTATTGCTGAGTAGATTGGACCCCTACAGAATATTTTTCACCAGTTTGTATATGTCCTTCCCCTTCCTCCCCTCCTTGCTGTAATATAAGTTTTAGTGGTTTCAAATATAAATCCTTTTTCTTACCAGCTTTTCCACACACCCCACTTACTAGTTTGTTATAGTAGGGTTGGTCTTGAGAACTGAGCTGTGCATGCTGACTGGTTGCCAGGATGCTTGTGAGTCCTGCAAACTCGGTTGATGTTGTAAGGTTGCATGTGAGTCCTGGACCTATGGCTCATGACCGCTGAGCTGTAGTTGTTTCCACAGGGATGCCCATGAATGCTCCCAAGCGCACAGTGGCAGAATTGCTCCTGTGTACAGTAGCATACTAACATGTTATTGTTGGGCTGTTCATGTGTGCAGGGGAGCTCATTGTTTTCAGATTGTCCACAAATATAGGGTTTATGGAATTATTACTGTTTTTTAAAAAGCATTCAACTTTGATTTGTTTAAATTTTTCCTTATGGAAATCAGCAATTTATCTATGATGACTTTAAATAGCTTGTAAAGATAAGAATCTAATATGCTAATATTCTCACAGTTGAATATGCTAGTCTAATAAAAGTGAACTTTAGAAAGAAGAGGGCCTGGTTCTCATATACATTTAAATCTTTAACACCCCTCACTGCACAGGGACCTGGAAGTTTGTATAGCTTACCTTGCATTGACACCCATTGCAAGGCCCTTTAGGGTATGTCTACACATCAAAGCTATTTCGGGATACCTACGCTGTGTCTTCACAAGCCACCTGTTATTTTGAAATATTTTTCGAAATAATGGGTGTGCTATTTCAGCATCCCGGTAACCCTCATTCTTTGATGGTTAAGGGATGTCCCAAAATAGCACTTTATTTTGAAATTTGGTGCTGTGTAGACAGCACCAAATTTCAAAATAGCCTATGTCAAAATAAACTCGAAATAAGTACAGTAGAGTCCGGATTATCCGACATTCGGTAATCCGACATTCTGCTTTATCTGACCCTGCAGCTCCCGGGGACAAAGCGGCGCCGGCAGGAGCGGCATCAGCAGCTCCAGGATGCGGGCTGGGAGAATGGCCCCACTCACTGCCCCGTCGCTCTCCTGGAGCCGCTGATGCCTGCAGCTCCCAGGGACGCAGCGGCACTGGCAGGAGCAGCATCAGCGGCTCCAGGAGAGCAACGGGGCAGTGAGTGGGGCCATTCTCCCGGCCCATGCCTGGGAGCTGCAGGGAGGGAAGGGGCCAGGGCCAGGCAGGGATGGGGACCAAGTGGCGCCGGCTACAGTAGAGTCCCTATCATCCGACAATTTCGGTAATCCGACCACCTGTCGGTCCCATTTAGGTCGGATAATCGGGACACTACTGTACGAAATTTTCATAGCGCAAATTGCGTATCTTATTTTAAGTTTAGAGTGCAATGTAGACATAGCCTTAGAGAGCAGTGTTAAAAGGTGCTTTAGTGTAGGTGAGAATCAGGCCCCTCTTTAAAGGGCAGCAGAGAGGTTAATTAATAATTACAGAAGAACTGGGTGACATTTTTAAGGATTAAAAATTGATGCAGGAATAACATGGCTCCATGAAACAACACATATCTATTATACATGTGAGAGTTTGTCTGTCTGTTTTACCAAGAACTCCTCCTAATAGTAAGAGCTAGGACCACCAATTTTGGTATACAGCTTCCTCTTATCGTAACTTAAAGCAACATAAGGGTTTGGTTGTGCCAGGAAAATGGGATGTGTCTGGGATGGGATGGCTTCTCATAAAACCAAACAGAAAAGAGACAGAATCACAAATCAAGTACAGTCCTCAAAATTGACATAACTGAGTGAATGTTAAAAGAGACTGAACCAAGATGTGCCCAAAAAATAGGATGAACCTGGAATAGGATTGCTTCTCAATAAACCTTAAAGGAAAAAAAGAGCAATTTGGATTAGTGCTCTATGTTGGCACAGCTAAATCAACGCTTAAGGTAAAAAAAAATAGAAGACAGACTTATTGGAAATCAAATTGACTATTTTCCATTTTTGTTAAAATTTTGTTAAAATTAATTTCATAAAAATAACACTGTATTTTTTGAAAAATACAATGATTTCAATAAATCAGGTACATTTTTCTTTTATTCCCTCCTGCTAGATGGATACCCAGAAGAGGTAGTACGTGCCGAGCCTATGTCCCATCAGCTAATGTCTGAGGCCTACCAGTCAATGGACAGGCTGGGTGAACTAATTTCATAAACACTCTCTGCAAGATAATATATCCACCTGCATTAACTCATTGAATTAATCCCAATTAGAAACTGTAATTGTGATTATAGTGGTTAATCATTATTCTACCCGCCAGCAACAAATGCATTGTCTTCATTAGCTTGACTTAGAATCATAGGCTGTTTCATTATTATTATGCTTAAGCATCAGGGGAGAGAAAAGAGGTTGGGGATCCAATTAAAATCTGGCTACACACTAACCCCAGCTAGATGAAAGGGGGCATGTTTTACTTGTCTTGTGGGCAAGACTTTGAATCAGCGATGCTTATATTCTGTCAGCAAAGGGACTTACTTCCTCTCTCATGAAATCAAAACCTCATTCTTTGCCTCTTGCTGCATCTGGAGTAGGGCAGGTGCTGCAGGACAACAACAGTGAAAGATCATCATAGCTGGCTGGTGGAGTTCCTGGGAATGGAAAGACTAATCTATCTCATACCTTCCCTTGGGGTTTCACCAAAGGATTACTTTGGATTCTGGGGTCAAAAGTATTTTACCTGCATGGAATTCTGGTGTATGCATCTTTATGCAGAAAGGATTGGGAGAGAAGGGGTTAAGAGGGTGTGATGGGGTGGAATATGCTCAAAACCTCCTGCTGGCGATTGAAGGCCTTGCCGCACCCTGTGCCAGGGAGAAGGGCAGAAGATAGGTCCTCCAGGCAAACTAGAGTGGCTGCTTCTGCTGCAGCCAATCAGGGTCCAGCAATCTGATATAAAAGAAGCTGCTGGGCCAGGGCCCGGCAGTTCCTCACTGGAGTTTTATCCAGTCAGACCCTAGAGATTGACAGGGAGGAAAGCAGCACCTTGGACAGCTCCTAGTGTGAGCTGGACTTCAGACCTGTCTGAAACCCAGGTCTGGCAGCTGAAAACAGACTGGCTACGTCTAGACTGGCATGATTTTGCGCAAATGCTTTTAACGGAAAAGTTTTTCTGTTAAAAGTATTTGTGCAAGAGAGCGTCTAGATTGGCACGGACGCTTTTGCGCAAAAGGACTTTTGCCCGAACGGGAGCGTCAAAGTATTTGCGCAAGAAGCACTGATTTCTTACATTAGAACATCAGTGTTCTTGTGCAAATTCAAGCGGCCAGTGTAGACAGCTGGCAAGTTTTTGCGCAAAAGCAGCTGCTTTTGCGCAAAATCATGCCAGTCTAGACGCAGCCACTGTGATAGACTACAAATAAATTGTAGAACCGTGGACAGGGTGTGGTGAGAACCTGACCTCAAAGCCCTGAGATAGAGGGCTGGATGGAGTAGCTTCTTGGGGAAGTGGTGCAGGAAGTGAGGAAGCAGTGGACAGCGGGCAACTGCTACTTACAGGATCCCTGGGCCAGGACCCAGAGGAGTGGGCAAGCCCCAAGTCCCCAGCAACTACAAAAAGGGGGGGTAAGAAGAAGCCTGGTCTCAGGCAACTGACCAGAAAAGCCATCTGGGATGCCTCCACTCCCAGAGCCCAGTGGGGTAGGGAAGTTGCAGACATGCCCTTGGCCACAAAGGGTGCATGCAAGAGGGTGAGCCCCTTCACAGAAGGGATCTGAAGACAGGATGAAACACTTGATGTGCCCTGATAAAATTGCATTGCACTAGCACTTATACCAGCCAGCAATGGTGGGAGCTTGCTTGCTGTTGCACATGTGATAACTTCTATCCTTACTGCTTATAGAGGCAGAAAGGTATTTGTGATGGGTTGGCAGTTGGACCCCTGGAGACTGTCACCGGATGTGCTAAGACCACACTGAGCCTGCTTCCCCTGACAGCCTGGCCACCCTGTAATCCTGTCTTGTTGAGCTTAGCTCTCTAGCCTGCTTCACTGGAGACACAGGGATTGGGCCACACACCCCAAGGCTTCAGGCTCAGACTGAAAGCAATACAGCGTGAGATCTTTTCCTGGCACTCAACTTCACAGGCCCTCTGGGAGCTGAACCCTCAATTAACCCACTTTACACCACAAAGCTCTATATAATGGAAGTTCATGAACTTTGCCCTCTTTTTCAATATGCACAGTCTCCTTGCTCTCCGAGGCAACAATCACTCACTGTGGGTTTATTACTAAACAAAAGTGATTTTAAGTATAAAAAGATAGGATTTATTTGGACATAAGATGTAGCAGACAAAATATAGTAAATAACTGAAGCAAAATAAACACACAAACTAAGTTTAATACACTAAAGAAACTAGTTAGATGTAAGCCCTCACCCTAAGTGTGGCTCAAATGATCTTCACAGGCCAGACACTGTTCCAGCCTGAGTCTAGTTCCTTCACCCAAGTTCAGTCTTAGTTGTTTCCAGCAGCCATCTTGGGTTGCATAGCCAGGGAGAATTGACAACCAGGATTACTTCACTCCCCACTCTTACATAAGATTTGCATGAGGTGGGGGATCTTTGTCTCATAGTTTGACTCCCTCCCAGCTTCTCATGGAAAATGACAGCAATCAATATGGGTTCCAGTATCAGGTGACAAGGTCACATGTCTCTGCAGCCATTCTTCACTGGCTGATCCACAAGTTCCCAGGAAAGTAAAGTTCTTTTACAGTTCATTGTCTGTTGCTGATGGGCCATCAGTGCTGTGGCATCTTTCATTTTTGTACCTAAAGTGTCAGCAGCGGGTGTGACTCAAAGCTGCAAATATGAAATTACAGAAAAATAGGTTCCTAACTTCATCTGCAAAAATGATACATGCAGACAAATGGGATGACCATATTCAGTAAATCACAACCTTTCCAATGATATGTTACATGAGCCATCTTGCAGCAAGCATATCTGAATTATAACATATTCATATCATGTGTATTCTCATAAAGCATATAGAATGTATTTATTTCCAATGCCTACATGGGAGCATGGTGCCCAATGGTCATTGGCTTTCACTACAACTTGGGTGCCTAGTTGCCCTTTGTCCCTTATGAAAATCTCTCTTTCTAATGTCTTTTCTCCCACAGCACTCTACAGCAGAGCAGAGGGAAGATATTATTATTTATTTATTATTATTCTCATTTTACAGAAGGGGAAATGAAGGTGCAGAGAAAGTAAGGTCAAGATGGGAGCAAAGTTAGTCAGTGGTAGAATTTAGAATAAATCTCAGTTCTCCTTACTTCCATTCTCTTGTTCTAACACCTACACAATGGATACCTCCTAGATACATATCCTCCATGTATCAGGTCTGAAGCTGACTGCCTGGGGTCAGGAAGGAACTTCTGTAATGGACAGAAATAGTCAGCCATGTATGAAGTTTCTTGCACCTTGCACTGATATTGCTGGTACTGGTCCCTGTCAGAGGCAGGATTATGAACTTGACAGACCAAGAATGGCATTGTTATGTTCCTAGATTCCTTTTTTCCCCCTAAGATTTGAAACATTACAGGCCTGACTATTGATGGGCAAATCTCAGTAGCTATAGGTGATGTTTTGCACTATGTCCCTCTTATGTTTCTGTTTAGTTGTACTACATCTTTAAATCTGTAAAGATATTGTTAGTTGCATTTTAGGTTCATTCTCATGCAAACTGTTAGGGAGGAGACACATGCTTGTGCTTTCTCATAGATATCTCCCTGGTGGAAGTTTGTATAAGTAAAAGTACATTCTCCTTTCCCAACAGTTCTATGGTGATTGAACTCCAAATGCTTTATTTCTAGGCACATGTGTTAGACATGGGCCCAACCAATCCCCACCAAGCTAGACCCCTGTCTAAAGTCTCAAAACTGAATTTCCTCAGATCCTGAACTTTTCAACATTGGAATCCAGTTGAATTTTACTGTTGAGTCCATCTAGGTAAAAAGGACACCAAACTTGCGTGGATAGAATCTTTTGCTTTCTCTCTGTTTTTCTTCTATAGCTGACTAGAAAACTACTCTTCTTCCTTCCACTCGGCTCCTTCTTCTTCGACACAGAAGCTTGATAGTTCCAGTTTATAGACACCTGGGCTATGTCTACACTCGCGGCTTCTTGCACAAGTACGGCCGTTCTTGCTCAAGAATCCGCAGAGCGTCCACACTGCCCACCTGCTCTTGTGCAAGGAAATTTACAGTATGGCGTAATAAGAGAGGGCTTCTTGCACAAGAGCTACGCTCTTTTTTAACAGGTGTAAGCCCTCTTGCACAGGAGCTCTTGCGCAAGAGGGCAGTGTGGACGCTCGGCAGGGATTTCTTGCGCAAGAAAGCCCTATGGCTAAAATGGCCATCAGAGCTTTCCTGCGCAACAGAGCGTCCACACTGCCATGGGCGCTCTTGCGCAAAAGCACAGCTCGCACATGGCAGTGTGGACATTTTCTTGCACAAGACTTCTTGCACAAGAACCCTTGCGCAAGATATTCTTGTGCAAGAAGCCGCCAGTGTAGACATAGCCCTGGAGCTGCTGTCAGCAATTTGGGGAATATAGCATATCTGAGCAGTTTGTTGGTGGGAGCATTGCTGCTTCATTTTGGCATTGCCTTGCTGATGTGTACTGAAGTTCTGGTACATGCCCTGCAACCATAATCTGCTTGCCATGCTTTCCTCAGCCATGGCACTTAATTCACAAAATCAACAGTTCCGTCCTATGCATAAAGGTCTTAAGTTGTAGATGTTTTTTAGCCATTAGAGTTGCAATAATGAAAAGTAACCAAAAGGCAAAGGATTAAATGGGGTAGAGGCAAGTACATAGAGTAGTGGGATGAAATTCACAAAAAGAGACTCTGTAGGAAACCCTCCTGAATATATTAGTCTTGGAATAGACTCCTAAAGGTGCCCCATTGCTTGGCACATTTATAACTACACTGGACAAAACTTGTAGTAAGTGCACGAAAGAGAACAATCCTTCCCTGGTCCCCAGGAGAAGGAATCCAGTAGGTTTTCTTCCTTTATTTAACCTGTATGAGTTTGTTGTCTAAACTGAAGCAAAGTTAGAGAGAACACCTACTGCAGAAGTTGTTGGTTACTCTAGTAGTTATGTGCTGCAAAGAGTGGGATAATGCCATCATTATCTGTCTGTCTGTGTTTCCATTTACACATCTCTGTCCATAAATTGCTTTCTGCCACTCTAACATATGGGTATCTCTCACTCCCTGTATCTCTAGGACCCTGTACTATTGACTGGGTAAGCAGATTTTCTCCCCCCTCTGAGGCTTGTCTGTATCACCTCACGCTTAATATTGCTTATTCCAGCAGGGGCTTGATTTATTTAGTAGACAATATTTGGATGGGTTTCTGATAAGTTCCATTGAATAGGAAGCACTAAAAATAAATTAAAATAAAAACTTAAGGACCTTAGTGGTATTATGAGTCCCATATCAGTGACTAGCTTGAAATCCTCAGCGGCACTGTAAAATAAATCTGCATTTCCATGTGTCATTTTTTTACAAAGCTTGTTTCTTTCCCCCTACCAGACAGATCCTTAACATACCTGTTTATTTCAGTGCAAGAAACAGCCAAATATCTTCTAGGGATCTGCCTCCACAATAATGACAGATGGTAATGACAGGGAATTGACGGGGGAGGGGGAGTAAGGGATTTGGACTGAGTCCCTCCCCAGATACAAATAGCCAGTGTTTTAGTGTTGTACAAGAAAATTCTTAATGGCAGAGAAATTGGCAAGGCATTCTAGAAGCTGCATGGGAATTTTCACTGCCATGGTAACCAGCAAGGTATTCTAGAATGCCATTGCAGAATTCTCATGGCCATGGAAACTAGAAAGGTATTTTAGAACTGGGGGGGGGGGGAACAGAATTTTCTCCACCAGAGAGGTATTCTAGAATGTTATAAGGAAATTCTCACTGCCATGGAAATGGGTAAATCAGTTACAGTATACTTGCCCTCATTAGCATGGTACAGGGAAACTTTAAGTCAATAAAGCGTTCTAGAGCTAGGGCTGGAGGGGAGAATTCTCACAGCCAGAGTAACAAGTAAGGTTTCATCTACTCTAGGAAATTTTGTCACCAAAAATTGCCGTTTGGTGACAAAACTGTGAAAGCGTGCACACTGTGATGGGACTTTGGGCAATTTTCCCAACAAGTTTCAGCAACAAAAAGCTTCCACCCATAGCAGCAGAGCCAACATGTGGGGTACATCAGGGGCCACATGCACGCCCCAAGATGGGAAGGTCTGGCCAGCAATTGGAGGGTGGTTGGTGCCATCAGCAGGAGCCTATGTCTCCCGCATTCACTGGCAGCCACAGGAGAGATGCAGCATGGTGGCTCCAGCTCATGCTGCTCTCCATCTGCACGGCACTGCTTCCTGATGGGAATCCTGCCCTGCTCTGCCCTGCCTTCCTGCTGGGGCAATCTTGCCCTTCCCCTGGAGCAGCATGGCTGGAGAGCACCACTGTTTGAGCTGGAGCTGCCTTGCTGTACCTTCCCCACTGCCGCTGGGGGGTGCAGATGATGTTGGTGTGGACTCCTCCTCCCAGCACCAGCCCTATGGCCTCATTATTTCCCCAGGCTGCCTGGGCTGGGGAAAGATGCTGCGAAGGCAGGGGCATAGCAAGCGCAGGATGGGGTGCAGCAGACGCAAAGAGGGCAAGGGTCTGGGGTGGAAGGGAGTTGTCCTGCTCCTTCCCTGGACTTGGGGGAGGGGCAAGTGGCCGGTGCCCCCCCTTTATCCCAGTCACCAGTTGCCTCTGCCTACCAGAGACGTTTTTCTTTCCCCTTCCCTTTATTGTCAACAGCCAATGTAGACACTACTATTTGTTTTGTCCACAGAACTGGCTTATACCAGTACCCCACAATGCTTGCTCAGACTGCTTTCCTCAGTGTTTTGATCTCTGCTGCCCTGCATGCATGTGCCCCTCCTGTTTCAGAGCTACAGGAAGTATCTGATAGCTGAATGTTCTGCTCAGTGTGGGGAACAAACACAGAACAAATCATTGGAGTGCTTCTGTTCTGCCCTGCACTGGGAACATAGCTGCAGGCCGACTGCTGCTGTAGGGGGAAGGAACTGGCTACTGTGCTGCTTTGACACCTCAGCATGGAGAGCCCACAGGAGCTGAGGAGGCTGTAGGAGTACTGGGGGAGGGGGAATTCCAACATGCATAGGGATCAGCTCCATCTTCCCACAAACTAGTGACAGATGATGTGGGAAAAGCTGAAGTACTCAATGCTTTTTTTGGCTCTGTCTTCACAGACGAGGTCAGCTCCCAGACTGATGCACAAGGCAACACAGTATGGGAAGGAGGTGGGTAGCCCTTGGTGGGGAAAGAACAAGTTAGGAACTATTTAGAAAAGCTAAACATACACAAATCCATAGGTCCGGATTTAATTCTTCCAAGGGTTTTGAGGGAGTTGGCAAATGTCATTGCAGAGACTTTGGCTATTATCTTTGAACACTCATGGAGATCGGGAGAGATACCAGATGATTGGAAAAAGGCAAATGTAGTGCCCATCTTTAAAAAAGGAAAGAAGGACAATTCAAGGAACTACAGACCAGTCAGCCTTATCTCAGTCCCTGGAAAAATCATGGAGGGGATCCTCAAGGAATCCATTTTGAAGCACTTGGAAGAGGGGAAAGTGATCAGGAATAGTCAACATGGATTCACAAAGGGCAAGTCATGCCTGACCAATCTGATTAGCTTCTATGATGAGGTAACTGGCTCCGTGGATATGGGAAAGTCAGTGGATGTGATATAACTTGACTTTAGCAAAGCTTTTCATACGGTCTCCCATAATATTTTGCCAGCAAGTTAATGGAATATGGATTGGGTAAATGGACTGTAAGATGGATAGAAAGCTGGCTAGACTGTCGAGCCCAACAGGTAGTGAACAATGGCTTGATGTCAGGTTGGCAGTCGGTTTCTAGTGGAGTGCCCCAAGGATCGGTTCTAGGACTGGTTCTGTTCAACATCTTTATTAATGAGGGGATGGATTGCACCCTCAACAAGTTTGCAGATGACACTAAGCTAGAGGGAGAGGTAGATACACTGGAGGGCAGAGATAGGGTCCAGAGTGACCTAGACAGATTAGAGGATTGGGCCAAAAGAAATCTGATGAGGTTCAACAAGGACAATTGCAAAGTCCTGCACTTGGGATGGAAGAATCCCAAGCATTGTTACAGGCTGGGACCGAATGGCTAAGTAGCAGTTCTGCAGAAAAGGACCTGGGGATTACCGTGAATGAGAAGCTGGATATGTGTCAACAGTGTGCCCTTGTATCCAAGAAGGCTAATGGCATATTAGGGTGCATTAGGAGGAGCATTGCCAGCAGATCTAGAGAAGTGATTATTCCCCTTTATTCTGCTCTGGTGAGGCTACATCTGGAGTATTGTGTCCAGTTCTGGGCACATGTAGAGGGGGCCCCAGCTTTGGTCGCAGAGCCTTATAATTCCCCTCAGCTGCATTATAACTGAGATGGGGCCTTTGTAAGTATGGGAGGATATTGCCTTGCTTTGCAGGATTCTCCATGTATCAGGAAAGTACCATGGCTTAGCCTATGCCCTCACCAAAGCCCGAGAGTAGTTCTCATGTTTTGTGGTGGGGATGAAGCAGCTAACGAGCACCAAAATATCAGAGGTGGAGCTTTGGTCGATGCTATTGGCCACAGGCAAGAATAAGGGAGGGTTACAAGACAAGACAGCAAAAAACAGAACTATGGGACAGGAAGGAAGGATAGGTCAAGGTGTCAGCTAAGCATTCAGAGATCTGGGGCACTTAACTTCCACCGAGCTGGGGAGGAATTATGTGCCCAAATACTTTTTAAACTCTGGCCTTTAGTCGCTCTTTGCCTAAGTTCCTCATGTACCATGGAATAACAGTACTTCCCTTCCCTCCCTAGATAAACACATTCCAGACTGTGAAGTGCTTCAATACTCTCATAAAGGGGGCCATATAAATATCCAAGGTAGATAAATGTGAGAATTGAAAATGTCCCGTTCTTCAACTGAGAAACGAGATATGTTCCTGCCATGAGAGCTGCCCCATCAGACAGCAGGACCAATGTTGTTACAAGCACGGGAGCTGACAGGATCACCAGGCCGCCTAGGCAACGTGGGGTGGGCCAGTTCTGTGCTCCTAGAAGGGACAGGGCCTAAGCTGGAAGGGGCTGGGCTGTGGATGCCTCCCTCCCCACATATAGCCCTCAGAGCTGGACAGAGTATGTGGCACTCCAGTGGTGATTCTAAAGGGCCTGGAGCTCTGGCTGCCATAGCTGTTCAGCCTCGGGTCCTCAGGAACCACCAGGCAAAGGGGAAATTTTCCCCTTTGCCCCCCTCCCATCAGCAGGCCTGATTACAAGTGGCCACTGATTTTAGATACTTTGGTCCAAAACTTGATGCATGTAAAAATCAGCTGTGATCCTCATCTGGAAAAGAGAGCGCAGCTCATTTGACTTCTGCCTTGGCACAGCTGCAGCGAGCCCACTGTGGGTACATTTAAACTATATGGCTCCGTCAACGGAGCCATGTAGATTAATTTACGAGGCATAAAGGATCTGCCGATGAAGTGTTCTGGGGTCAGCAGATCCCTGTCTAGACTGCCACGCTGTGCCGACAATCAGCTGATCGGCACAGCGCGGTGGCCATTTTGATTTAAATGAAGCGGCAATTATTTAAATCGCCACTTCATTTCCCTTTGCCGTCCTGCCTAATCTACATGGCTCCGTCGACGGAGCCACGTAGTTGAGACACACCCTGTGTGACACATGCCAGGGACTATAAATAAGAAGCATCTAAGAGAAGCCATAGAGGAAATTTAGGTTCCCCACAATTGATGAATCAGCAGCTTCTCTCTCCCTGGTTGCCTCAAGAGGGCACAAAAGCAGAAGCTTTGAATTGAAAGTCAGGCTAGCTTCATGGCATGGATCAGTAGAATGGGAGAGGAGCATGCTCCCCAATTAATTGGAGGTCTATTGAAAACCACTCTCAGCTGTGAGCATTGAGTGACAAGGTAAAAATCCTCCCCCTCCACTGGCTCGGCCTTCGGCTCCCAGCAAGGAACTTGACTCACTCTTAGTCCTGGATGGAATGCAGCTTTTGCACTAACTGCAACTGCAAGGTAGCCTTTAATTTTTAATGCTTCAATAAAATAGTAATTACAAACAGTGCAATTCCAGTTCTAAGTAGAAAGTATTAATTTCCTGGGGTTTAATTATTCAACAGAAATTAATGAAAATAGCCTGATGACCCAGCTGGTCTGGGATGTGTGTGGGGGGAAGAAACGGAGGGAGATCCCCCATAAAGCAACACTCTGATAGCGGGAGGCAGGGGGTCTCTGGAAGTACTGAAGGAAGTGATCAGTAGCCTGGCATAAAGACCTGCTGCACAATGGGGAGGTCTCTGCTCTCGTGACAAGCAGGGAAATGACACTGTGCTCTAGTTTGCGATGAGGACAGTTAGGCTACCTGAGTTTTGTTTCTGGCTCATCCATGGAGTCTTGTTCAAGTCACTCTGGGCCTGATCTGGAGATGGCGTTCCCTGGAACTTCAGGTTAGGGCTGCACTATCCAGGACTTGGGGAGGAAGAACAGGAGGCTCAGGACATATGTATGCCTTGGCTCTTGGCTGCTCTTTCGCCCACTGCCTAGGAGCATCCCAGAGTTCACTCAGTAAGAGATGCTGCAGGTACTTGGCTGAGCTGCATGTGGAGTTTCATCCAGCCCCCACCCAGGGCCTGGCTCTGCTAGGGCTGTTAGAGCCTACTGGAAGGAAGCAATGCAGTAGCAGTGGGAGTGAAGTGGGTTAGTATTTATGGTGGGGATGGACATGGCAAAACAGGGGTGGGCAGCAGAGCAGTGTGGAGGAATCTTGCATCGTGTCTGGGTTGAGACAGTGTTAGCAACCCCTTCCCTTTCCTTCTACTCACCTGGCAGCACAGCCTCTCCTTGCAGGCCAAGTGGTCAGCAATCACCTGGTGAGTGCAGCACAGGAGCTCTGTCTCCGGAGTCACATTCTGAACAGGTTTTCCAGCCAGGCATGTGAGCTGACATCTCCAGTTCCAGAGGGAAATTCTGTCTGACTTGTGTGCTGAACAGCAATGAAGAAACAGAAAGGCCAAATAGCTCTGCACATTTTGTGGTCTTGCTGTTTCTTTTAAAGGGAACCCGCTTCCTGGAAGAATAAAAGACAGTAACCTAAATTAGCAGAGGCAACATTGACTAGTGGCTGGATCACTATGAGTCTGAAGATCTGGCTTTTATTCCCAGCTCTGCCACTGCCCCACTGTGTAACCATGAATAAATGCATTTTGCCTGCCCATGTCCCAGTTTACCTTGCAATAGGTGCTTTATATGTACATAATCAGAGACAATCCCTGCTCTGAAGAGTGAGTCTTGTCTCACTCCAAGTGCAACTGGAATAAAAGGTATTTAAAGTACAGTTATTTGAATAAAGACTTTGAACAGCCAGTGGTAGTAAGAGTGCTCCATGAAGATGAGATACAGCAATAATACACAGGAAGTTTATAATACTTAAGTTTCACCCCATAAATTGCAAAATCTTTTGCAAAGTTAACATAACACTATTTTACAAATGGGGAAATTGAGGCAAGGAGTTGGTAAGCAACTTAGGTTGCACAGCAAGACAAGTACAGGACCAAGAATAGATCCCTATTCTCTGACTCCTAGTGTGGTGCTTTATCCACTGCACATTTCTGCCTGTCTCAAAACAATGCAAGGATCAGGTTACAGATGTGAAATTAGTATAAATCACAATGCTGTCCATGTCCCATGCTTTGTAGCACAATAGCAGCCATTCAATCACATTTTAGTGCAAACACACATAAGTTTAAAACATCCAGATACTCTGGCTGCTGGGCTGAGCCTAAGGTGAATTTGAAAAGATGCCTGAAATTCAGCTTTTTATAATGGGAACATTGGCAAGCTCAGAACTGCATTGCACCAACCCTGCTGGGCACCACAAATATCAGAGAGAAAAGGAACAGAGTCTGATTTTTCTTAGCGCAATTTACCTAAAAGCTGTTTCCACTGCAGTTAGAACTAGTTAGAGAGAGGAGCAGCAGGAGGGGAGTTGTTGAGTGTCCAGCAAAGGTTGTGGTTTGCAGAGTTAAGGAGTGTGCTTGGGTAAAGGAGTGTGTTTGGGAAATAGACTGCATGCTTAGTTGGTGTCAATCAGCATTATTCCACCTAGCTGAGTGTATTTATTATTTGCTATTATTATTCATTCCTTGAACAGCTGCTCTCCCTCTGACAAGTCACTGGTGCAAACAGGCTCTTTATGTCTACACTGTGGTGCTATTTTGGGATATTTCCAGTATCCCGGAATAGCTATTCGGTGTCTTTTGAACAAGCCCATTATTTCAAAATATAATGGGCTCACTGTTCCAATCTCTCTGTAAACCTCATTTCACGAGAGTTAAGGGACTTTTTGGAATAGTGGTTTATTTCAAAATTCAGCACTGGGTAGACAGCACCAAATTACGAAATAAGCTATTTCGAAATTAACTCGATATAAGCTATGCAATTTGCATAGCTCAAATTGCGTAGCTTATTTCAAGCTAAGGATGCAGTGTAGACACACCCTATGTCTCCCATACCCTAGGTTCCACAGACCACCTGGCTTCTTTGCTGTTTCTAGCTTCCTCATTGCCTGGCCCTTCTTGTTTGGCTACACGGATCACTGGCTCTGTGGTACCTTGTCACAGTTGTGGTGCACTGATGACTGTGTTGGAAGGTATCAATTTCAGGGTGAGTGGCTTGTAGCTGGGGGTGCTGTAAGATGCTGGCTCCTTCCCAAGACAGCTTAAGGCAAGAGAAGGTGAGTGTGTGTCTCTGCTTTAGGGTGCAGCCTGCTTTGTTTCTCTCTGTTTTGGGGTTCTTGGGTGTTATTCTGAACTCTAAGAAATGAAGTGATGTTACATTATAACCTTCCTAAAGGAGCATTTTGTAATTGTATGTAATTTTTCTGTGTGTGCTGAGAACACTGGTGTGTGCTGGTCCCTCAAGGGAGTTGGGCTCATCCCGGCTTATGAATAATTATCCATTTTCCAGGGATCGATTTGAGCTTGGACTGGTGGTTGGGTTGGAGGGGAGAGGTAGAGGGACAGAGAGAGAGAGACTGATTCTCTTTAGTAGGACCTCTTTTTGCTTATGGCAGGATCCCTGGATGGAACTCAAAGTAGAGGCCTGATTTCCCATTCAGTGAGGAAGGGGGTGTGAAACCCTCCTGACATGAAGGGTGGCAGGACTGTTGAGCTCAGAGCTGAGTGGAAGACCCAATGTGAAGTTGAGGCTCCTGGTTTATTGGAGAAAGGATGGATTCTTGTGATTCACCTGGAGTATTAAGCCACCTCTGTGATCCAACAGTGCTAGGAGCTGGAGGATTACTAGTGAGAGATTGTGTGTTTACCAGAGTGGGGAAAACTGAGCCAGATATTTGACCACCTGCTCCATCCTAGGCCCTATCAAGATGGGGAGCAGAGTTAAAGTGACTTGCCTGCCTGCACGTCAAGCTTCCAAATATTGGCATTTTTATAGGATTCCCCTAAACTCTGAATTTTCATTCTGTGCCTTTCCAGACTACCATATGTTTGTCTTAAATTTTAACTAAATCTGAATTTCCTGGGTTTCTAAGGCTTGTTTTTAATTACTTTGACATTGTTTGTAAGATTTTTAACCTTGCCTGACTAAAATGACAATTTGATCTCTACTTTAATGGCATTTTTATGTGGGAAAAGTGTACCTGTTGAGCATAGACAATATACTTAAGGCCATAGAGGACTGTTCCTCAGTGGGTGTAGAATGGCCTAGCACCATTGGGTATGCTGATTTCCACCAGCTGAGTGTCTGGCTCCTGATCTGCTCCCATGTAGGTTTTCTTTTAAAAGATGGAGATCAGCAAAAAGTGAGATCAGAAGAAAGTGGTGAGAATTCATCCATTTGTTTATATGCACTGAAATCCCCGTAGCACCACATTGACCTAGATTAGCCTGTGTGGCCTGGAGTGCAGCTTCAGCAAGACCTGGCTGAGCTGAGGCAAAAGTCAGCAGGAAGTTATTTAAAGAGCTGGCAGGGACCTTGGTTGCAACAGGACAGTACCTGTAAGAAATTGTAAGTTACTTCTACCACTGATGGAGTGGGTTGGGGATCTGGGCAGTGGGATGAAGAAACTTGTAAAGGTGTAGAGGAAAGAAGGGAAGAGGCTGTGGAGATGAGAATGGAGCAGAAGGAAACGAATGGAGTTGTGAGGCTGTCATTGAAAAGAGGACAAAGTGGGATCTGAGAAGCAAAACAAGCAGAGAAATGCAGAACTTTGGGGAATCTTAAACTAGATTCAGCAAGCAAAGGGAAGGCAAGTGAGGAGGTTAGAGCCTGACATTTTCTGTATCTCAGGGGTTTACGCCCTATGCAGAATTCTGCCTTTGCCTGCGTGGGTCACTACTCTGTTATGAGCAAAATGTCCTGACACCAGCAAACTAAAACTTTCTCAGTTGAAACAAATATCCCTTAGACTGTCTTCAGAGAACACTTCCCTACCTCACATCTGCAAGATCTAAATGTGACAAACTGTCCAGTCTCCATTTGATGCCTTCTTCCCTGAAGGTTTTTGGTTTTATCACATCCTGGGTAACATTTGAGTTGCATACTATTTGAATTCCTACCAGCTATAAAGGGACTAAGCAGAGGTCCCTCAAACACACTTCACAGGAGCCTCTAACTGAATTCTAAGCTTATTCCAAAATCTAAATAACATGTGCCTTATCCATATAGTCACCCAGTGCCCTACATCCTTCAGTTCCGAGGCAACACTCAAAAATGTTTGAGGACATCTGTGTGGAGCCTGTTCAGTGCCAACTTGCTGAAGGCTATGTCTGATGGAACCATATTTGCTGGAAAAGCAATTTGCTGCTGATTGACAGCTAATGGTAATGACTGTATTAACCAGACCAGCTATTTAACCTGACACATCTGGATTGGTAGGAAAATTACAAAGGCCAGGATTCCTAATGACAGTAGGGTGTCTATGTACCATGGACTAGTTTAACAAGTTGTCAGGTGGGAAGGGCACCATGATGCTGGATTGAGTAGGTATTCTGAAAAATGTGGCTTCATTTGCAAGGGAAATGAGATGATCATATACTTAATCTGAAGATCTTTCCCATGTTTCATGTGCTGATTAGCTGCTGTGGAAGATGTCCCTCCTGTTTTAAGCACAAGGAGCTGAGCCATGGGACCCAGATTGAGGACTCCACAGGAGTGCTCCAGCATAGCAATGGGGAGTGTCTGGCCTACAAGGGCAGCTCCTCACCAACCTCACCACAACAGAAGGGTGGTCGAGTTTTCATGCCTGCATCTTCTAATATGAAATGTAGTAACTTCTTTAGGGGGTCAGCAGATTTGATGGTAACAAATAATAGTGGCTAACCACAGTGGAAACCAACAAAAGTTCATTTCATAGGGACGTCACTTGCTCTGTCATCCCCACATTTTAACAAATCCCATCCATCATGAGGGATCCTTACCATTGTTGTATGTCTCAGAAAACCTTGCAGCAATAATTAGTGATCAATCACTAGCAAAACAATATTGTGAGAACTCTCAGGCTATGTCTACATAGCAATATTATTTTGGAATAACTGACATTTCAAAATAACAAAGTGCGTGTTTACACAGCAAGCCATTATTTTGAAATAATGGCGAGCTAGAGGACTTCTTTCTCTGACTCCTGTAACCCTCATTTTATGAGGAGTAAGGGAAGTGGAAGGAAGAGTGTTCTTCCTTTGACTTCCTGCTGTGTAGCCAGCGCCAAACACCTTATGTTATTTTGGCTTCAGCTATGCAATTGACGTAGCTGAAGTTACATATCTTAATTCAACTTTTTCCCTGCAGTGTAGACATACCCTCAGAGTGTTGTACTTAAAATTAAAAGTACTGCACGGGATCTTTTCAGGGGGAAAAGGCAAAATGTCACATTTATTGGTAATACACACATACGTATAGCAGTCAACACTTATCATATGCATATAATATAGCACACACATGCACACACAAACACACACACACACACAACCCCTCTTGTTGTTGTTACCAAAAGTTGCTCCCCCTAACTGCACTGGCCAGGTGAGTTAGATGGGGGAGGGGTGGAGCCCAGCTTCTGCCGATCTGGATCGATGCTCCCATGTTGACAAGTCGAAAACCTGGGGTCCATCTGCAAGATGCCTTAGATTTATAGTGTCTTCCCTCTCATGCAGTTCTATACCATTTAGTCATCAAATGCACATGTATCATCTGTGAAAGTCATCATATGCATATGCTATTAGACATCTGTGGCACCTTCTTCTGGGTGTTGTCTCAATACTGCCACATTCATCTTCAAAGAAGGTGCTTCCAAAAGCAGACACTTGCTGCTGACTTCCAAGGCATCCATAGATCCAGTCTCCTTTCAATGAGCCCACTTCACAGGTCCCATTGTTCTTCTCATTATTCTTGGATCTGGCTTCCACCCCTCTCCAACCATTGCAAGTGCGGGGGGAGGTGCTTGTCTTTCATGCCTTATCCATTCACACCTCATTCACTCAACAGATGAATCAATCAATTAAGCAAAAGGGGATACAAAGTCTACAAGATACAAGGTTTCTGTGTAAAAAGACTTAATACAAAGTTTAAATGTTCTAAAGGAAAGTATACAAAGTTTCTATATAAAAGAACTTAATACAACAAAGCTAAAGACTTATTACAATGCTAAAAGCACTTGATACAAAGTTAAAATAAAAATTTCAATGAGAAAATGATTAATACAGAGATTAATGAGATGTATCTACAAGAGTAGCAGACTTCGTAAAAGCTAATGGCTTAACACAAGACATCTGCATGACGACAGATACAATTAGAGAGACAAAGTGGATGAGGTAATGTCTCTTACTGGATCAACTTCTAAGCTTCTCTCTCACCAAGAGAAGTTAATCTAATAGGAGATGTTACATCAGCCACCTTGTCTCTCATATCCTGGGACCAGTACAGCTAGAACAACACTGAAAACACCTCACTCTTCAGGTGATTAGGTAGTTGCACTGTGTCTGTGGTCTCACAAGGACTGATAAGCAGGTATTACACTGTTGCATTGGAGAAAAGGAGGAGGTTTCCAGATGAGGATATCTATCATGCACAGGTTGGGAGGCTGCTGGAATATCCAGGGATTCAACAGACATTGGACAGATGAGATCTGGGCATGATCAAAGGAACAGTCAATCAGGCTGCGGAGACTGGACATGTTCATGAGCACTGCACTAACTTCTCAGTGAATTGTAAAGACATTTTAATCCTGGTTTGTGTATAGTGCCAGGTGTTACGTGTAGCACAGTTCAGATTGGCCCAGGTTATCCAGCCTCTGCTACAGCTTTCCAGCAGGTAAATGCATCTGGTCCATCACTTGCCTGGACTCTCTGTGGATGAAATGAAAGAGCCACAGTGGCACACAGGCAGCAGGAGTAAAGCTCCAAGTACCAGCTAATGACTGACTGTCTGATTAGATGTTATACAAAGAGGGCTCAATTGGCTATTGAAACACAATTGCAGCCATCTACATTTGCAAATCTCTCTCAGAGGAGTGGGTAGAAAGAGGATGGTAGGGCAAAGCATTGCCAAAGCTATTCAGATTTGATTACTCTTAAAAGGTGCCTAAGGAGGGTGAACTGCAGTGGTGTGGGTGTGATGAAGGGGGCAGCAGACTTGAAGTCTATATTAACTTTCTCTAGGGACCATATAACAGATTGTATGTGGGAAGAGCCACAGAAAAGGGCAAAGAGAATAAAGTGGGAGGGTCTCCTGGGTTTGAGCTGTCTGGAGTGGCTAGGAAATATATTTGTACTCTATTCATCAGAGTAAAAGATGTAAGAAGGTTGCAGTGTCCAGTGCAAGGGTAATTACTGCTGTGTTTATATAGCTAATTGAGTATTAGGGCTGTGATTAAAAGGGAGCTAGGAAGAGTGAAGCTGTGGGAAGCGTGAGCTGCAGTTTCAGAATGCTCAGCATGTGTTAGCATCTTCATGCGAAGGATCTGAACAAGCTTTCCACAGACTAGCCTTATGACATGCCTATGAAGAATACAGAAGTGAAGTATTGACATGCTTTGTTGAATCCAGGCCTGAATATCTACACAAGGGGCAAGACTGACAATGAGTCTAACATGGATTCTTCTGAGTGTAGGGTCCCTCTGGGTGCTCCACTTAGTGTATCTGTGCCCCTGCACACTAACAACAGATTTTAAGTAGCCATGTCTATTCATCCCGCACATGTACTCTCCCTTTCATGTGGTCTGTTTCAAGGCAATCTAGCACTGCATCGGCAACAAGGAGTCTGGTGGCACTTTAAAGACTAAGAATTTTATTATGGCATAAGCTTTCATGAGTTGCAACTAATTTCATTGGTGATTATCTTTGAAAAGTCATGGAAGACAGGAGAGATTCCAGAGGACTGGAAAAGGGAAAATATAGTTCCCATCTATAAGCAGGGGAATAAGGACAACCTGGAGAATTACAGACCAGTCAGTTTAACTTCTGTGCCAGGAAAGACAAGGGAGCAAATAATTAAGGAATCCATTTGCAAACGTCTGGAAGATAGGGTGGTAAGTAATAGTCAACATGGATTTGTCAAGAAAAAAATGTGTCAAACCAACTTAATAGCTTTCTTTGACAGAGTAACAAGCCTTGAGGATAAGGGGGAAAGTGATAGATAGCTTGACTTTTTAAGACTTTCAATATCTCACATGACCTTATCCTAAACAAACTAGTGAAATACAATCTAGATCAGGGGTCTCCAAACTTTTTAAGCATGAGATCACTTTTTGAATTTAAGTGCAGTCCAAAATCTACCTCAACCCCAATACCCTTGCCCCACCTCCTTGGTGCCCCTTTTCTGAGGCCCCGCCCCTGCTCATTCCATCCTCCCCTCCCAATCCTCCCTTACTTTCACCAAGCAGGGGCAGAGGTTTGGGGTGCAGGCTCTGGTCTTGGATTAGGAAATTCAATATCTTCATTTATTATTTAGATAATGGCAACTTAAAGTTTGCAGATGATATTGACCTGGGAGGGATTTCAAGTGCTTTGGAGGGTAGGATTAAAATTTAAAATGATCTGGACAAATGGAAGAAATGGTCTGAAGTGAATAGGATGAAATTCAATAAGGACAAATGCAAAGTACTCCAGTTTGGAAGGAACAATCTGTTGCACATCTACAAAATGATTGTCTAGGAAAATAAATACAAGTCAACTGTACAAAGCTATTGAAAAAAAAGGAATTATCATTCTGTGATGTATTAGCAGGAGTGTAGTAAGAAAGACGCAAGATGTAATTCTTATGTTCTTCAGCTGATAAGGCTTTCACTGGAGTTGTGTGTCCTGTTCTGGGTGCCACATTTTAGGAAAGATATGGACAAATCAGAGAAGGTCCAGAGAAGTGCAACAGCAGCAACAACAAAGAAGACTGAGAGGGGACATAATTTTTGTCAAGTACATACATGATTGTTACAAGTGGGCCTGGATTAAATCTTCTGAAGGCCTGGGGCTATTAGATTTTGTGGGGCCCTCTAAGCTCTTGGGTGGGGCCATCATTGGAAGGTTTTTTTTTAAGAGCAGTTAAAACAAATACTTGCCAGGGGTGCTCTAGATAATACTTAGTCCTGCCATGAAAGCACGGGACAGGACCAGATGACTCTCAAGGTCCCTTCCAGTCATACACCTCTATTTTATTAATTTGTATCATGCTGCAGCATCAAAAATGATTTAAAAATCCAGTTCTCAAGCAGCAGTCCTTTACACAGGTATAGATGGGTAAGGCCAGTCAATGGAGCTAGCACACTACTGCATTTTCCTCTTCACTTTCCTCTCTCTCAGGTACCATGGAGTATTTCTGACTCCCTGAGATGGCATGGAACTCTGTGGTAGCCTGATGCTAGCTGATCCATTCCAGCTTGTAGTATCGATGCTGAAAGTTTTCAGGGTCCCCTTGCAAGCATCCTTGAACTTGGGCTGAGGTTGGTCTAGCAATGTGGGTGCATCCTCAAGTTCTTCATACAGGAGATCCTTTGGCATATGTCCATCATCCATCTGATACACATGACTGAGCCAAAGTCTATTTGAGTATAGTTATTAGATGGTCTTTTGTTGCTTTCTCAAGTACCAGTGTTGGGAACTCTGATTTCCCACTCAATATTTAGAATATGGTGAAGATGGCAGGTGTAAAAGGAGTTGGCCTCCTATATGTGGTCTCAGTCTTGCCACCATACTGCAGTGGTTTCAAAACATACTGATAGATCCATATTTTGGTGTTCATTGTTAGTCGGTCTGTTGGTCAAATGTGGTAGCTGCCTTTCCGATGCAAGAGTGAACTTATCTCGAGAGACAGAGAGTATCTAATACAGTTGATCCTAGATTGAAGCTGTGCACAAGTTCTACAATCACGGTGTTAGCTATTGAAACCTCTGATGCAAGCAACAATTCTTGTGTTATAATCATTGTCTTCTTTAGACTGATGGTTAGGCCAAGTTCATCACAAGCAAGAGCAAAGCTATTGCAAAAGTTGCTGCAGCCCCTCTATGCTATGTGGGACAGTCTGCATTGTCAGTGGATAGAAGCCAGCAGATGTTTAACTTTTGCTTTTTGCTCCTACATATGAAATATTCAAGAGAACTCTATCTGATTTCATTTCTCGGTAAGGAAACATACGCCCATGATGCTGCAGCAGAGAGAATAGACTGAAGAGTGTTGGTGCAAAAAATAAAATCCCTGTTTGACACCACTGCAGATTTCAGTGCTGAATGATTTATTATCATCCTTTCGGACCTTAGCCTTCACTTCAGTGGCATTACTTGTGCTTTCCACTGTGTAAAGAGTCTGTGGCAGTACTCAGGCTTTAATGCTCTACCATCTGTTTTTGTTGGCTCAATTGATCCACAGACTTAGACTTTCTGGTCCAGAAATAGGTTGGGTCCTGGGCTGCTCTTGGTTCCAGGTTAGAAGGATTCTCTCTTCTGGCATGGGTCATATGTGGAAGCTTCCTTCTGTTGAGCACGGATTCCACCCCAAAGGTTCAGGGTGACAAGAAAGCAATAAATGTAAAATCCTTTCACTGCAGCAAATAATTCAATAGTGTCTCGTGTAAACTCATGCTCACCACTGACTCAGAGTAGCTGGATGTTACAGACCTGGCTGCGCTCACCATGTGGCCTGTCACCAGGCTGCTGTACAAGACCCCACATGCTTTTATACTTACTGAGTCTGGGTAGCATGCACACCCTGGCTCTGTCTGGCCTTTTGAGGCACATTCTTGGGATACAGTCTCTTCAACTACTGGTGTCCTTTTTTGGGCTGTCCAGCTGCTGTAGGCCCCAAACCATTCTCCCCAGTAGGTCATGTATATCCTCTCCAGAGCACCACCCTCACAGGGTCCCTGATCAGCTCTGAACTCTTTGAGATGTGTGTGACAGGTATAGCAAGGGATACCAGACTCTGGAAAAGAACTTCTTAACACTTTGTCTCTCACACTGGGCATATACAGGGTAGGCGCTGACTCTGCAGTGCTCTGGGGCTGAAGCATTCACTGGAAAAAATAGTGGGTGCTCAACAGCTCCCAACCATCAGTTCTTCCTGGTCTACCCTGAATCTCCTGCCCACCGGTGGCCCCATCAACCAGCTTCTTCCCCTCCCGACCAACACCTCCCACCTGCCATGGATCCACTCCAGCAAGGAGGAGCAATGTCGGAGTGTGGGGGGAGGGGCAAAATGTGGTGGGGCAGAAAGAGATGGGACAGGGCAGGAAGAGGCAGGCAGGGGTGGAAGTTTGGGGGAAAGGGTGAAATGAGGACAGAACCTGGAGCAGAGCAGGGCTGAGAACCCTCTAGAAAATCATAAAGACAGCAGCTATGGTATCTATGGGGAAAACATCCAGTACAAGCCCCTCCCTCAGTTTCCTCATCCCTCCTGAGTCCTTTTGTTCTTAGCATCCCTCAGAGTCCCTGATACTTCTGCATCCCATCTTCCCCTGCCCAGACTTCTCTTCTGGTTCAGCTCTTGCCCCCTTGATAGTCTTAACAGCAGATTCTAACCTCTTTGTCTCCTGTCCTTCTCCTGGCCTGGGGATTTTCCAGTTCTCTAATCCTGTGTTCATTACAGCAGATAAGAGTCCTTGTCAAGTCAATAGTCTTTAGTATTAGCAGGCTGGTAGTCTCCATTGTCTAGCTAGGGCACTGGCTCTCTGTCCTCTGATGTGGGTGACTGTGCCCCCTTTGGACTTGAACAAAACAGTCTGACAATGAGTAAATATGAATGAATGGGTTATCTACAAACATTGTCTTCCTTCCTGCAGGTCTGGTTTGTACACACACCTTACCTCTCTGCATTACGTTTACTCTCTGCAGCCATGATAGTAATCACATTAGACAGAGCTTCATGTAATCATAAAAGGAAAAAAATGCAGACTTTCTATGTTCTTCACACTTGGATATTCAACATGTGTTCCTCCCTGAGGACCTGAAAGAAAAGTCTGGTAATTCATGTGCTTAATAGCAACCTGGATTACAATTGAGGGCAGCCCTCAGCATGTTCTGATCCTGCACCAGGAACAAACAAGCTCCACTCTGGAGTAATGCAAGTATTTCCACCTTAGTCCCTCCAGAGCAGTAAGTTTGCCCCATTCACTTCAGTGTGAATTAAGGATTCATAGCATCTGACTAGATCCAGCCCTGCAAGGGATCAGTGGGTACAGCCTGGCTAAGAGACAATTAGGCTATATCTAGACTACAAGCTTTTTTCGGAATAAGCTTTTCCGGAAGAGATCTTCCGGAAAAGCTCATTTTGAAATAGTTCAACTATACACAAAAAGTGCAACGAAATAGCAATTTGCTATTTCAAAACATAGTGTCCACACTGATTGGATGCTATCCCACATTTAAGGCCACCTAGTACCAGTTCAGGCAGGGCATTAGGTCAGCACTGGCTTCCGGGTGCTGTTGCCTAAGGCTAGCTGAGACGCGTGCTGAAAGGGACCATCCTGGACAGCCATTGCTCAGCTTCTTCTGTTTGCTTGCCTGCCTCTCCAAGGGACAGAAAAGCATTTGCAGTGTGTACTCTGGATGCCCAGCTTTGGACACCACAGCACACTCCTTGCCATGGAGCCGGAACTGCCTCTGGGCATGTGATGGTCCCACACTGCCATGCTGCAGTTTCTGCAGCAGTTTCTGCAGGCTGCCTTCATGGACCAGCAACAGCTCAACTCAGAGCTCATCATGGAGCCCCTCTGCCTGTGTGCAGGAGCAATTCCCTTGCAACCGCACCCCACAGTGGAGATAAGGTTCTGGTGACTGGATGCCAGTTCTGACTGGTGGGACCGGCTGGTGATAGACCAGTGGGTTGACCAGCAGTGGCTCCACAACTTCCAGATGAGGAAGGAGACCTTCATGGAGCTGTGTGCCTGGCTCGCCCCTGCCCTCCGTTGACAGGACACCCAGATGCACCCCGCCATCCACCTGGAGAAGCGGGTCACCATCACCATCTGGAAACTCACTGCCCCAGATAGCTACCAGTCCATGGGCAACCAGTTGGGGGTGAGAAAGTCCACCATCGGGGCCCTGCTCCTGGAGGTAAGGCACTCTTGGACTGCAGTCCCTGGAGGGGAGGGAGTACTGAAAAGGGAGACCCTAGGGATAGGGGGGTTGGGAGTGCGGGGGAAGGGGTAAGGGTGGGGGAAGCCCCATCTCCAGGGGATTCTTCAGTCATTCCCTCACACAGCTCTGCAAGGGGGGGTGGGCTTCATAGGGGGTACCTGCTGGGGTTTTTGTGGGAGGGAAGGAGGGAGCTTGGGGACCTCCCAAGGGCCCAGGCACCCCTTTGTTTCTCTGTTTTGTGTCTTTGTTTTGTCTCCTTCTGCAGGTGGTGAGGGCCATCAACTCCATCCTGCTGTGCAGGGTCATCCACCTGGGAGACCTGGACCCCATCATGGCTGAATTTGCTGCCCTGTGCTTCCCCAACTGTGTGTGTGTGGGGGGGGGGGGCATAGATGGAACCCGCATCCCTATCCAGGCCCCAGAAAATTGAGCCGCCCAGTATATTAACCAAAAGGGCTATTTTTCTATGGTTCTGCAGGCCCTGGTCAACCATCACAGACAGTTTTCAGACAGTTTTGTCAGGTGATCAGGGAGGGTGCACAACGCCTGCATCTTCAGAAACTCCAGCCTCTACCAGAAGCTGGAGGCTGACACATTCTTCCCCCAGCATGGCTTCAGGGTCGGGTATGTGGAGATGCCACTGTGCATCGTGGGGGACGTGGCCTACCCACTCATGCCATGGCTGATGAAGCCCCATACCGGCCACCTGGACCCAAGCAAGGACTGTTTCAATGCCTGCCTGGGCAGGGCCTGCATCCAGGCAGAATGAGCCTTCAGCCGCTTGAAGGCAAGGTTCAGGTGCCTTCTGACCTGCCTTGATGTGAGGGAGCACAACATCCAACAGGTGGTGTCAGCCTGTTGTGTTCTCCACAACAGGGTGGAGAGCAAGGAGGAGGCCTTCCTTCCAGGGTGGGAGTCAGAGGCTGGCCAGGAGGGAAGGGCCTTCAAGCAGCCACACACAGCTGCCATCCACCAGGACCATCAGTTGGGGGTACGCATCCAGGAGGCTCTGAGGGAGTTTCTTTGAAGGACCCCTGTAACTCTCCCAGCTAGGGGCCCCTCTATGCCTTTGCCAGGGCCTTGACCTTCTATGCCTTCCCCAGAACAACCCTTCCCTTCCCACCTTCCCTGTAGACTCAATAAAAACACA
This sequence comes from Pelochelys cantorii, assembly GCA_032595735.1. NCBI lineage: Eukaryota > Metazoa > Chordata > Testudines > Trionychidae > Pelochelys > Pelochelys cantorii. The sequence continues at coordinate 21,845,302 of CM064344.1, forward strand.
AGTTTTGTGTTTAAAAAAAAATCTTTGTATTTTTTTTCTCAAAAAAGTAATGGGGGGGGGGGCTGAGAACCTGGCTATGGGGAGGGAGGAGAGGCTTAGATCTGGGGCAGGCATGTGGTGCGGTTGGAAGTTCCACCTCAGGTCCAAGGACCTCAGTGACCTCGGGGGTGGGAGGGTCTAGGGAAAACAGGGGGATAAGCGGGGGGCGGAGGGGGCCTGGAGCATGGTCAGGCATGGCGGGGGGGGGGGCAGGCCTGGCAGAGGGAGGAGTGTCTGCAGCGGGGACAGGAGCTGGGTATGCCATCATCCCCCGGATGGTGGCACAGATGTTGCGGCACAGATGTTGCAGCCCTAGTGCACCAGCTTGGTCCATATCTGATCTTCTGGGCCAGAGTCTGCTGCATGTCCCAGAAGATGGCCATGTGATCCCTCATTAGGTCCTCCTGGACCCTCTGACGCCTGCAGCTCCCCCAGGGGCATGCAGCTGGCTGGACTGGTGGTGATCACCCCACAGTCACAGCTGGTCTGGCTGTGGAGAATAAAGAGAGGTGGTCAGTCATCCCTGGAGACAATGTCCCTGAGGCCTTGCCATTATCAGCATGCTGAGAGCAACAATCCTCAGGCCAGAGGACGGTGATGTCCCAGGAGCAAGTCCTGTGTGGCCTGGACAGCAAGCCCTGCCTCATAGGGGCCCAGAGGTCCCCAGGGGAACATGCTTTCCATCCCCCATCCCACGGACAAACAAGCAAGGGAAGTGTCCAGCCACACTGGGATCCCATGGCCAAGAGAGGGGCTTCGAGAAGCTGGGGCTCCCATCAGGGCTACACATACACCTGTGCCTGGCAGCCATGTGCGACACTCCAGAGTGTGTGTGTGGGTGTGCGTGTGCCCTTGTTCCTAGCCTCCTTCCAGAGGTGGCTCGTGGTGGGACAGCATTTCCCCCTTCCTCCTGGGAACAGAAGTGTGTCTGGCCTCCACAGAGCCTGTGAGCAAGAGCCCGGGGGTTCTACGGGGCTGCCTCCTGGGGCTGCGTGGTGCAGACTAGTGCTGCATGTGCATTCATGTGTACAGACTGTAGCATGAGAGCCGGTCCGAGAAAGCCAAGTGACGATGGCACTACAGCCACCCCCACCCTGTGTGTGTGAAAAACTAAGAGCACTCACCTGATGATCCCTCCCCAGCCTCGGAGGATGCCTGAGAGACATCCAAGCCCTGGGGTACCGGCTCCAGGGTGATGGTGCTGGCCGTTTCTTCCTCCCTCTCCAGCTCCTCCTCCTCCTCCTTGTGGGATGGTACCCCCAGGCAGGCAACGATGGGTGTCACCAGCCCTGAGTCCACCACCGGGGAGGGGAAGGGGCTGCACCACCCTCCAGAATGCAGTGCAGTTCAATATAATAGGGGCAGGAGTGGCATTCTGCCCTGGTGCGAGAGCTGCTCTCTCTGGCCCTGGCATACCCCTGCCCCAGCTCCTTCACTTTGCTCCTCACTTGCTCTAGAGTCCTATGGTGGCCCCTCGTGGCCATCAGCTATATATGTCCATGTTCCTGCATCTGGAGCAGAGATCCTGGAAGGTCTCTGCCTTGCCCCATACCTCCAGGAGATGCTCATCTTTTCGTGCCCCTGGCTGGCTCCTGGGAGCCCTGGTATGCTTCCTGTGAGGGCCAGTGGGCTATTGGGGGGCTTGAGGCTGGGACATGGGTGCCCAGAAGTGTGGCAGTGGCAGCCACGTGGTCAGGGGGGAACCATGCACAGATGGGGAGATGGACTACATGGGTCTCTTCTGATTTTCTTTTAATAATCTTTCTCTCTCTGGTGTTTATTCTCTAATTACCTTAACAATTCCCCTGTAGTTTTAATTGGATACAGTACCTCCAGACCTATTGGAGTATTGTTGCTGTGTGCTGTTAAACAGCTGCCACATTCTGCCCCAGAGGAGGCTTCATTCAGTTGCAGATGCAGCAATCTGTGTACAGTACAGCACTTAGAAACTAGACTATTTACAAAGCTCTCTGGGGGATTTTGAACAGTGCTACATTAACAAAAGTGATTCTCATTCTCCTCCATTCCCTGCTGGTTCCAAAGAGTTCTTTCTGATTCCCTTATGAATTGAACAGGTTGGATTCTACTGTTGACAGAAGAAACTAGATTTGAATTGAAGATTTTGTTACCCTAATTTTTCACTGACCTGATTAAAAATCCTGTTTGTGTTTGCTGGCTGGCTTGCTCTTCTCATATCAAATTCTAAGGGCGTACCACATCACATTCACTTGACATCACCTGCAAATGAAACTCTGCTTTCCCAAGACACTCCAGATTCTAGTGGGGGTGGTGTCGAGTATCACTCTGAGGCTACGTCTAGACTGCAGGCTTCTTTTGGAAGAAGCTTTTTTCGGAAGAGATCTTCTGAAAAAACTTCTTCTGAAAGAGAGTGTCCACACACAAAAGCATATCAAAAAAGCCTTCTGCTGTTTCAAAAGAGAGCATCCAGATTGATTGGATGCTCTCTCGCATAAAAGGCTACCTGGAACCAGTTCAGGCAGGGCTTTACATCACCAGTTGCTTCCAAGTGCTGGTGCCAGAGCCTTGCAGAGACATGTACTTAAAGGGACGCCCAACCCCCACCCCGGACAGCCGTTTCTCTGCTTCTGCTGCATGCTTGCTACCTCTTGGAGGGACAGCAAAGCTCTCACAGTGCCTGCTGTAGTTGCCCTGGGGAATTTTTTGGATGCCACAGCTTTTTCCTTTGAGACATGGAGCCGGAGCTGCCCCTGGGCATGCAATGGCCCCACACGGCCATGCTGCAGTTTCTGCAGTACTTTGTGCCAGCCGCCTTCCTGGTCCCGACCGAGCTTGATCCCAAGCTCATTCTGGGGTTCCTCTCCCTGTGTGTGGGAGCAACATCCTTGCAACTGCAACCCTCAGTGGAGAGGTGTTTCTGGAGGCTGGACACCAGTTCCAAATGGTGGGACTGGCTGGTGATGGAGCGGTGGGTCGACCAGCAGTGGCTCCGAAACTTCCGCATGTGGAAGGCCACCTTTTTGGAGCTGTGTGCCTGGCTTGCCCCCCCACTCCGGAGTCACGACACCCACCTGTGGCCTGTCATCCGCCTGAAGAAGCGGGTTGCCATCGCTGTATAGAAGCTTGCCACCCCAGACAGCTACCGGTCGGTGGGCAACCAGTTTGGCGTGGTGAAGTCCATCGGGGGGCTTTCTTCATGAAGGTAAGCCACTCTTGGGCAAAAATGGCTCCTAATTAATTATGCAAATGAAGCACAGCAATATGCTAATCCACGTTTCATTTGCATGGGCATTTGTGGAAGAGGGAAGCTGTGTAGATGTAGCTCAGGGAGTGGCTGACAGAGTTTGCAGCCACCCTGAAAGTGAGAAACACTGTGTGGCAGCGCCAGAGGACAGGGTCACTGAAGAGGATGCTGCAGTCCTGGAAGTGGCAGAGGCCTGGAACAGAAGTGATGACCATAGGGTACCACCAGAAGAGGGTGCAGAACTAATTCCCAGTACACCTAGGAGGAGATGCCACAGGGGTGAGTCACATCCTGTCACATTCACATTTGAGGTATGATGCATGTAACTATACCCCCAGATTCAGACTAGGGATGTTAACTATTGGTTATTTTACTAGTTGAGTATTTTACTAGTTGACAGGCACATCTGCATTCCTCCTTTGAAATGTACAAGAGCCCCAATGGGGTCTCTTGTACATATCAAAGGAGGAATGCGGAACTGTGTGTGCAGCCCGGGGCCAGCGGGAAGTCCTTGGGATGTGAAAGAGCCTTGTCCATTTCAAAGCAGAAATGCAGCATGGAGCCCAGGGTCAGCAGCTGCTTTGAAGTATCCCCTCCCCCCCCACGTTTGTTGCCTCTATCTGATAGAGGCTGCAATGGGGGGGGAATCGACTAGTCGATTAGTCGACTGACTATCCGATAAGCATTTGCTTATCGGATAGTCATCTAGTCGACTAGTTCTTAACATCCTTAATTCAAACCTCTTCCAAAGTTTGGTTTTGGACATAGAGCCATCCCATGAAACTTATTTGCAATGAATATTATTCAACCTTGGGCCCATGCATCTCTTGTAAATCAAAAGACTTTGGTCATATTTTCTTTCACCAAACTTAATGAATCTGCTTCTTTTTTCATTATTCCACTTTTATTGGAGATCATTCTTTCGTAAGTGAATGCCATTTAATTGTCCTAGCCAATGCTGGAAGGTCAGAGAACTGATGGGCAGGATCCCCTGGGATGCTATTATGAAGGGGAAAGGAATCCAGGAGAGCTGGCAGTATTTTAAAGAAGCCTTATTAAAGGCACAGGAAGAAACCATCTCAATGCGCAGTAAGAAAAGCAAATATGGTACGTGACCAGATTGGCTTACCGGGGAAATCCTTGGTGAGCTTAAACACAAAAAGGAAGCTTATAAGAAGTGGAAACTTCAACAAATGACTAGGAAGGAGTATAAATATATTGCTCGAAAATGCAGGGGAATAATCAGGAAGGTGAAAGTGAATTGGAATTGCAGCTAGCAAGGGATGTGAAAGGTAACAAGAAAGGTTTCTACAGGCATGTTAGCAATAAGAAGGTGATCAGAGAGGGTGTGGGGCTCTTACTGGATGAGGGAGGTAACCTAGTGACAGATGATGTGGGAAAAGCTGAAGTACTCAATGCTTTCTTTGCCTCCGTCTTCACAGACAAGGTCAGCTCCCAGACTACTGCACTAGGTAATGTAGTAAGGGAAGGACGTGGGCAGCCCTCGGTGGAGAAAGAACAAGTTAAGAACTATTTAGAAAAGCTAGACATACAAAAATCCATGGGTCCAGATTTTTAAATCCATGGGTCCGGATTTAATGCATCCTAGGGTACTGAGGGAGTTGGCAAATGTCATTGCAGAGCCTTTGGCCATTATCTTTGAAAACTCATGGAAATCGGGAGCGATCCCCGATGATTGGAAAAAGGCAAATGTAGTGCCCATCTTTAAAAAAGGGAAGAAGGACAATTCAGGGAACTATAGACCAGTCAGACTTACCTCAATACCCAGAAAAATCATGGAGGGGATCCTCAAGGAATCTATTTTGAAGCACTTGGAAGAGGGGAAAGTGATCAGGAATAGTCAACGTGGATTCACAAAGGGCAAGTCATGCCTGACCAATCTGATTAACTTCTATGATGAGGTAACTGGCTCCGTGGATATGGGAAGTCAGTGGCTGTGATATATCTTGACTTTAGCAAAGCTTTTGATACGGTCTCCCACAATATTCTTGCCAGCAAGTTAAGGGAATATGGACTGGATAAATGAATTGTAAGGTGGATAGAAAGCTGGCTAGATTGTCGGGCCCAACGGGTAGTAATCAATGGCTCGATGTCAGATTGGTGGTCGGTTTCAAGCGGAGTACCCCAAGGATTGGGTCTAGGGCTGGTTTTGTTCAACATCTTTTTTAATGACCTGGATGAGGGGATGGATTGCACCCTCAGCAAGTTTGCGGATGACACTAAGCTTGGGGGAGAGGTAAATACATTGGAGGGCAGGGATAGGATCCAGAGTGACCTAGACAGATTAGAGGACTGGGCCAAAAGAAATCTGATGAGGTTTAACAAGGACAAGTGCAAAGTCCTCCACTTGGGACAGAAGAATCCCAAGCATTGTTACAGGCTGGGGACCGAATGGCTAAGTAGCAGTTCAGCAGGAAAGGACCTGGGGATTCCAGTGGATGAGAAGCTGGATATGAGTCAACAGTGTGCCCTTGTAGCCAAGAAGGCTAATGACATATTAGGTTGCATTAGGAGGCGCATTGCCAGCAGATCTAGAGAAGTGATTATTCCCCTTTATTCAGCTCTGGTGAGGCCACATCTGGAGTATTGTGTCCAGTTCTGGACACACACCCCCACTACAGAAAGGATGTAGATGCACTGGAGAGGGTCCAGAGGAGGGCAACCAAAATTATTAGGGAGCTGGAGCATATGACCTATGAGGCGATGCTGAGGGATTTGGTCTTATTTAGTCTGCATAAGAGCAGAGTAGGAGGAGGGGGATTTGATAGCAGCCTTCAACTTCCTGAAGGGAGGTTCCAAAGAGGATGGGGAGAAGCTGTTCTCAGTAGTGACAGATGGCAGAACAAGGAGCAATGGTCTCAAGTTACAGTGTGGGAGGTCTAGGTTGGATATTAGGAAAAACTATTTCACTAGGAAGGTGGTGAAGCACGGGAATGGGTTACCTAGGGAGGTGGTGGAATCTCCATCCTTAGAGGTTTGTAAGTCTTGTCTTGACAAAGCCCTGGCTGGGTTGATTTAGTTGGGATTGGTCCTGCTTTGGGCAGGGGGCTGGACTCCATGACTTCCTGAGGTCTCTTCCAGCCTTACAAGTCTATGAATCTATGACTTTAGGTCACTGTTAGTCTTGTGTTCTATAAATATCCACCAAAGGACTTCTTATTCTGTAATATCCTAGATTTTATTACAACAGGATATTTTATTCCATCCAATTTTCTGCCTCTTCTTAGAATGTTTTATTCTTTTCATGGAAGTTTTTCAATGAAACTGCAATTTGTCTTGTCTCCCACCCCCACAATGTTTTTGAAACCATGTTTAATATATTGCATGCACTCTAACAAGCTACTGATCTTTGGCATAGAGGAGAGGATAGCCTATTGACACATATTTTTGGTGCCCTGCTGCGTACCAGTCCTTCTGTAGCAACATATAATGAGGTCTCTTGGGGGAACTATGATTCCTTAACAATTTCTATTGGAAGGCTGTAGAGCATGCTCAGTAGTGTTGGAAGAGATTTGCAGGGGGCGTGGAGGTAATACTTTTCTTCAGTATGCTCTTCTGCAGAGTCAGAGTGTCCAAAACATTATGGCAATTTATGTCAAATCATCTGAAAACAAAACGAAGTATGTGAATTTGAAGCACCTTTTCATTTTGAAATGCCAGTTTAGAAACCAAAGCTCAAAATTGATAACACTCTGTTTCAGGCTGAAGGAAACTGGGTTGGGTCACAGAAGGGTAGCCGTGTTAGTCAGTATCTTAAAAAAAATAAAAACAAGTGGTCCTGTAGCACCATAGAGACTAACAAAAATATCAATATCATCATGAGCTTTCATGGTCACAACCCAGCTTTTCAGATAAGTTTCTTTTTTAATGTTTCAGAATTGCCAGCAAAGTGAGCTCTCATGCTTGGCAACTTTGGACTAGGTGGATATTGACCCCGCACCACATGACTTATCCTTTATAACCCTGGCCGTGGCCCATATCCCACAAATGCTGCCAGGAAGTTTCGAACTTGTCTATGCATAATGCTGCACGAGAGTGGAATAAATGCTCATGCATGTGAGTGTGTTGAGCACTGACTGTGCATGTGGACCTGCCTGTGTAGATGCTGCCTGCTATGTTAGGAGGGTTTCTCTATTGGCATGGTGAATCCACCTGCCTAAGAGGTACCAACTAGGTTGGTGGAATTCTTCCATTGACCCAGTACTGTCGATGCTAGGAGTTAAATCGATTTCACTGTGCGTCTCAGGGATATGGATTTTTCACACCCCTGAGCAATGTAGCTAGTTCAACTTAACTTTTGAGTGTAGACCTAGCCTTGGCTATGGAGGAAAGATCCCGAGAGATCAGTAAAGCGCTTGCCTGTGCAGAAATCAGATGGGAGTGTTCAGGCCAGGTTTTACAAACTACTCTAATCTAAAACTTCCCATCAAGGAAACTAGTGGAAATGACATACCAAAATCTAGACGTCATTCAGAGGTAAGCAGCATGAGGCCTGGCTGTCAGTAGTAGGATAGGATAACCCGGAGGGGTGACTTAGTCAGTATTGCAACAATTTCTTAGCATAGCTTTCAGGAGCAAGATGTGGAGGTTTCCAGGTGAACCATGACCACATGTGATTCCAAAAAATCCGAAGGCCCTTCTCATAAGCATAAAGCTGTTAATCCAAGTGTTATAGCTAAACTGCATTTTTGGCAACTATATTCAACTTGTCTAAACTGTGGGTAGATTAGCCATCTCCCCTTCCTATTCTAATCTCTCCTACTGGGTGTGTTACTGATTGCAATACCTATACCTTTCTCCATCTATCTAGAGAAAAATCCTCTAACAAAAGTCAGTGTATTTGAGATGTATAGGGGAAGGGATAATATAACCCAGACCTTCCTGTCTTATCCTCCTATCTATGCCTTCCTTAATAGCAGGAAGACCCAGAAAATGGGGGGTACAGATGGGTCTTGATCTTCCCAACTGCTGCTAGATACTAGGAATTTGGCTCATGCATCCTAGCACTACCCAGTGTGAGGTACCCCTCCCTGCTCTCCCTAAAATGCAAGGTAGAAATCTCCTGGTGGAGAGGAATCCCAGAGGTGAGTTGAAGACCTGGGAACAGAACAGAGACGTGAAGTGGCAAAACATGTCTGCTCAATATTAGTTTGGATTTCTAAATGAATCCACTTCTTCAGGGTGCACACCCTGTTTTTGGAAGTTCCCCTCCCCCTACATTCTTGTGACTAAAGTTGTCCTGTGTTCGTGCTAATCTGTAAGGATAGAAATCTGAACATGAACAGTGCATCTGCCATGATGCCCATTAAACACCTTTTCTCCAGGGCCCAATGGCAATCTGGTTCTTGTGGGTAATGCATAGGCCTAGGGTGGGCAATAACTTTTGATGGGGGGGACCACTCCAAGATTGTGGTAAGTGGTCAAGGGCTGCACTTTTCTAGGGAAGGGGTGCAGGGTCAGGGTCGGGTGCAGAAGGGAGCTCAGGGTAGGGGATTGGGGTGGAGGAGAAGGCGTGGGGTCTGAGAGGGTATGTCTGCACTACAGCGTTAATTCGAGTTATTTTAATTTGAAATAGTTAATTTGAATTAAGCTAATTTGAAGTAACTCATCTACACACAAAACCTATTTTGAAATGGGTGGACCCTGAACCGAAGTTAAGGCTGGCCGGAACCAGTGCTGGCAGGGCATCAGGTTAGGACTTAGTGTGTGGAGCTGCTGCCTGAGGCTAACTGAGCTCCGTGCTTAAAGGGACCCTACCCCCACCCTGGACAGACAGTTCTCAGGGTTCCCTGCTTGTTTGTCTACCTCGATGAGGGACAGCAAAGCAGTCCTGTCTTGGAGTGCCCTGAGTGCCCACACTCGGGACACCACAGCACTCAGCCACATGGAGCCAGAGCTGCCCTTGGGCACTCTGGTGCATCTTGTGGACGTGTTGCCATCAGCCTGGCTGCACTTACTGCAGGCTGCCATCCGGGAGGTCTATTGGGGGGCTGTCAGTATCCAGGGGGCCCTGCAGGAGAGCTTCTGCCCTGAGGAGCACTAACAGTCTCCCTGGTCTGCCCCAGTGGGGGCTTGTGCCTCATTCCTCCCTCACGTCCTTCCACTTACCCCTCCCTAACCCCCCTTCCTGATGTCAAATAAAATACACTTTTTTTCAAAAATAGAAACTCTGTTTATTTAACAAAATGGCGTGGGGGAGGATGAACCTCTGGGGAGACTGGGGAAAGGAGGCGGGAGACGGGAGGAGAGAGGAGGGGGAAAACTGGGAGGAGGGAGCTGGAAGGGGGAAGCAAGGGGAGGAAGGGGGAGGGGAAGCTCAGCACTCAGGGATGGGGGTCTCGTCGGGCCACATGTCTCCCAGTATGGCGGGTGCGGGGGCCTCGGCGTCCCCGGGGGTATGGGGAGGAGGGTGTGGAGGTTGAGGTGAGGGGTGTGGAGATTGAGGAGGAGGGTGAGGAGGCTGAGGAAGGAGAGACAGGAGGGGGAGAAGGAGTGGGAGGAGGAACGGTAGCTGGGGGGGCAGCAGGCGCTGGAGCGGCACGAGGCAGCACGCTCTGCACCAGGGTCTGAAGATGGGTACAGTTGGCACGACCTTGGGCAAGCAGCTCCATCCAGAACTCCCATTCTTCCTGTGCCCACTGCTCCATGATGTGGGTCAGGGCTCACAGGGCCCCCAGGTGATGGTCTTAGTACCCCTGCTGTGTTACAGTTGTCCTGTGGAGCCCTTGGGTGCAGGAGGATGTCCCGGGTGGGGTGGTGCACCCTGCACGTGCAGCTGGTGCGGCTGTGGAGAAAGAAGAGAAGTGGTCAGTTCTCCCTGGGGACACAGTGGGTGAAGCCCAACCCCCCTCTGAGAGGTGTGGATGACCGTACCCTGCACCGTCAGAGCCGCTGTGCTTGCACAGAGGCCATGGTCGGAATGTCCGGCTATCCCCAGGAGTGGGAGCTGCCCCGAGACCGCACCCATGCCCCTGTGCTGTGTATAGTGTGGGTGAGGTGGGGGGAGATGTTAGAGGCGGCTTGTGAAGGGAGGGCATCCTGCTGTGTCCCGCCCCGGGGTCAGGAGCATGTCAGGTCTCTTCACACATGCATGTGGCTATCAGTCCAAGGCCCCTGTGTGACAGGCAGCTGGAGCCACCTGCCCAGGGGTGGCATGGCACTTGCTCGCCCGTGCACAGGTTGCTGCGTGATGCGTGGTAAGCAGGCCCATGTGCGCGGTCCCTGGTCTCCCTCCCTGCCCCCCTCCCCAGGCAGGGGACAGTAACGGCACTTACATGGTGTGGCCTCCCCGGACGACCCTGCTGACTCTGCAGGTGGGACTACTCGGAGGCCCTGGTGGTGTGGCAGCTCCTGCTCCGTGCCCTGGTCAGGGCCCTCTGGTCTTGGCTCGCTGCCCCCCTGGGTGGCAGAGACCATCCCGCCTCCCAGGATGCGGTCCAATGCCTCGAAGTAGGGGCAGATTTCTGCCCCTGCTGAGGAGCTGCCCCGAGTGGCCCTGGCGTACCCCTGCCACAGCTCTTTAATTTTCAGGCACACCTGCTCCTGGGTGTGCCTGTGGCCTTTCTGGGCCATGGTGGCAGCTATGCGGCCATAGATGGCCACGTTCCTCCGTCTAATGTGGAGATCATGGACATAGGGGGCCTGCCCCCAAACCTCAATGAGGTCCATGATCTCCTCACTAGTCCAGGAGAGAGCGTGGCATCTATGACCCCTGGCTGGCTCCTGGGAGCTGGGGGACTGGGCGGGCGACGGCTGGCTGGCACTGGCTGCCCGGCTCATTGTGTGGCCACTGGGTCAGGGGCAGAGACTGCTGGCAGGCCTGGCTCTGGCATGTGCAGTCTGGCCAGAGTCTACCCCTTTAAGGGCTCCGGGGCTGGGGGAGAGGAGAGGAGTTTTCCTGGTTGTGCCCAGAGTGGCCATCAGGGCTCCCTGGGAAGGGCTGGAGGCCCCCTATTTCAAATTAAGTGTCTACACAGCACTTATTTCGAAATAGCTATTTCGAATTTGGCGTTACTCCTCGTAGAATGAGGTTTACCAAATTCGAATTAAGCGCTCCGCTATTTCGAATTAATTTCGAAATAGCAGTTTGCATGTGTAGACGCTATTGAAGTTAATTTGAAATAACAGCTGTTATTTTGAATTAACTTTGCAGTGTAGACGTACCCAAAGTGAGTTTGGTGAAGGAGGCTTGTGGCTTGGGGCAGAGAGTTGGAATGTAGGAAGGGGTGAGATGCCAGTCACAGACTCTGGCCAGAAGGCACTTACCTAGGTGGCTCCTGGCCAGCAGCCCAGAACTGGCAAATGGGAACTGCAAAGATTGTGCTGGGAGTGAGGGCAGCTCACAAAGTCTCCCTTCCCCTGCCCTGCCCCGCTGCAAGGGGCGTGCAGTGCAGAGAGGCACATGGCCCCCGCAGCCAGCTGCTTTGAGTGGCCTGGGGCAGCAGGTTGTCTGAGAGTTCCAGCAAGCCAGATCCAAAGGCTTGGTGGTCTGGATCTGGCCCACAGGCCATATTTTGCCCACCCTGGGCATAAGCAGACTGTTGTATTTCTTATGTGGCAAATGCCACTTGGCTCTCCGACTTCACCCTGGATGAGAGGGCAGGCAAAGCATCTCAGGCCATTGCATGCTACTGCTCTGACCCCGAAGAATCTTATGAATGACCTGAATATTTCATGTGAATTCCCTGCTCTCTCCTTGCCATCCAGCTGCCTTGGCAACCCCCTGGGCTTCCTCCTTCCTTGGAACTTGTCTGAGTTTCTTAATTCTCTGCTCTGCACTGAGGGAGCGCTCAGCAGTGCTGCTGTGACAAATCCAGCTCTGTTAATTGCTAATTAAATAAGTGTCAGCATACTGCACTAGCCCACTCAGACTAATTGGCTGTGCTGCTTGTTAAATGAGTAGCTCTGTCCAAGAGAGCAGGCTCTTGAGAAGTGTTTAAGAATGTCAGGCCAATCAATGAGCAAACTCCAGGAGAATCTGAGTAGCTCTGAGCTTCTGAGGATCAAAATTCCCCTGAATTGAAGAGACTAATGACAGATAGATGCTTTTTGTGTGATGGACTCCACCAGGAATCAGAGGTGGTGTCACCTCAGACATGCACAACTAGAAAAGCTCATGCCTGCTGAGAGGACAAGATGCCCATTAAGACAGACCTTTACAGGTTGTGCCTTAATAAAAATAAAATTCTTAGTAAACTTCACCCTGGTTAAAGGTGATGAATTCCTGTCCATAGTGACAGCAGTGCAATCTCCCATCCACATGCTGTTTATGGTGGTACTGCTATGTTACTGTTCATTTGCTGAATGTGTGGCAACCATCGACCAGCCGGATCATGGTGTATGTGTAAGAAGTCTAGTCAGATCCCCAGGCTGATGAATCCATTATGGCTGACAAGCCCAATTCAAGAGTGATACAGCTTCTTACAAGTTTTACAGAACCATGTATTATCCAAGTTGGAATCTATGATTATGGCATGTTGCTTTCTTCTTGCTTTGCTTCTGTCCTCTAAACTAAAACTGCTCCCAGAGACCTAGGGTTTTCTGTATAAAAGGACCTGGGGATTACAGTGGATGAGAAGCTGGATATGAGTCAATAGTGTGCCCTTGTAGCCAAGAAGGCTAATGGCATGTGAAGGTGCATTAAGAGGAGCACTGCCAGCAGACCTAGAGAAGAGATTATTCCCCTTTATTTGGCACGGGTGAGGCCACATCTGGAGTATGGCATTCAGTTCTGGGTTCCCCATTACAGAAAGGATGTGGAAGCATTGCAGAGAGTCCAGTGGAGGGCAACAAAAATAACTAGGAGGCAGGAGCACACAACTTACGAGAAGAGCCTGAGGGATTTGGGTTTATTTAGAATACAGGAGACAAGATTAAGGAGGGATTTGCTAGCAACCTTCAGCTACCTGACAGGAGGTTCCAAAGAGGATGGAGAGAGGCTCTTCTCAGTGGTGACAGATGACAGAACAAGGAGCAATGGTCTCAGGCTGCAGTGGGGGAGGTCCAGGGTGGATATTAGGAAAATCTGTTTCATGAGGAGGAAGGTAAAGCACTGGAATGGGTTACCTTGGGAGGTGGTAGAATCTCCATCCCTAGAGGTGTTTAAGTCCTGGTTTTACAAAGCCCAGGGTGGGATGATTCAGCTGGGGTTGGTCCTGCTTTGGGACCGCCTGAGGTCTCTTTCAGCTCTAGGATTCTATGACTCTATGTTGCTCTGTGCCCATTGCCAGATAATACTTCCAGATACAATGAGATTCTGACATGATCCCAGCTTTCTCCATTGATGATATCTTCATATAATTTTACACGCTTTGTGGTACTATCCCTTTTTCTAGAGCTATCACAAATTGCACTGTTCAAAATATTCTTAGGAACAGAGGCTCCGCCCGTTCTGACATGACCAAGCCATCACAACCTCCTCTGCTTAATAGTGGTTTCTAAATAGCTCTGTCCTGCATGCTCCAGCATGTCCGTGTTCACTGAATATAGAGTTTCAGAATCACAAAGAACTTTGCTGTCCCAGACTATGCATGACTCATCTGACAGTCTGCAGTGAACTGGGCACTGCCTCTCACTGCAGATATCAGGAAACAAAGGCACACCTATTACATACTGAAAACACTGCGCTGTCCTGGCAGTAGGTTGAAAGGGCAAGTCACTCTGGTTAGTTAAACTGATCAGGAATCTTTCACCAATTGTTTAAAATATAGGTACATCCAAACACGCTGCAGAACTATTAGGAAAGGGATAGAAAATATCATAGGCATCACTATCTAACACCATGGTGCATCCACAGCTCTAATGCTTTTTCCAGTTCTTGCCATCCATCTCAAAAGACATAGCGGAACCAGAAAAAGTTCGGTGGAAGGCAACAAAGATGGTCAAGGGTATGGGATGGCTTCCCCACAAGGAGAGACCAAAAGACTAGAACTGTTCAGATTAGGAAAGGATGGTAAGGCTATAAAATCATGACTGATATGGGAAAAGTGAATGCAGAACTGTTATTTACCCTTTCCCACAATACAAAAACCACAGGCAGCATGTTTAATGTGATCACAAGGGAACACTTTTTCATACAATGCCAAGCAACCCTGTGGAACTCATTTCCATGGCAATGTTGAGCTGGCCAAAAGAATAACTGGTTTTGAAAGCTTAATGAATAGTGTTGCAGCACCGTAAAGACTAACAAAACATGTAGATGGTATCATGAGCTTTCGTGGGTACAACCCACTTCTTCAGATGAATGAAGTATTAACAATCCAGTTCCAAAATAAATGGGTGGGGGGGAGGGGGACGGTGGGAGAAGAAAGGGAAAAAATAGTGAATTAGAGTGTTCATGTTACATGAAGCTGATAGAGAAGGTGCAAATTGTTCTTAAGTACCCATCATTCAGTTGGTTAAGTCATTAGGATGTGGAAGGTAGTTTGCTAGCCAGGTAATGTCTTTATTCATGCCTTTGTGCTGGATCCCAAACTTGTAAATCAACTTAAGTTCCAATGCTTCTCTGTGTCTTTGGCTTGTGGAATTGGCCTGAAACAACACGGTGACTTTGATATCCATTAATGAGTGCCCGGGCAGGTTAAAGTGTTCTCCAACAGGTTTCTGTGTGTTGCCTTTTTGAAGTTAGATATGTTCCAGGAGGACAGGTCAGTCAATGGCTGTTGCTTAGGTGGATAGGGACGTAACTCAGCCTGATGACCAGAAGCCAGGAATGGAAGACGAGGTGGATCACTCTTTAATTGCCCTGTTCTGTATATTTCCCCTTGAAGCTCTGCTAGGGCACATCTTAATAGCAGTGTTATTTCGGATTAGTATAGAAATAACAGGTGTCTTATTCCAGATTCTGTAACCCTCATTGTACAAGGAATAACACCTATTCCAAAATAGCTATTTTAGAATAGGGCGTGTGTAGACAGAGCAGCTGGCATTATTTCAAAATAAGAGGCCTCCAGAAATCCCACAGGTGCCCTGCTGGCCACTCTGTCCACACTCATCAGAACTCTATAGCTTCCCTTCCCCTTCAGCTCTTAAAGCTGCAGCCTCAGGGGAAACAGTGTATGGCAGTGTCTTGACAGCCCTGAGCCACATAGCAGCTGCCAGACCAGTGCTTTCTGCCACCATGAACAACCCCGTTGCTCCCAATGTGCCCCTCCATGGCTGCAAGGGAGCCAGCAGCCACCTCCCATGACCCTGCCCAGGGATGGAAGAGGTGTGTGCGGAGATCCTAGACCTCACTGAGGTCTGGAGAGAGGAGGCAAACTTCCAGGATCTCTGCACCAGATGTAGGAATGTGGACTTCTACAGCCAGATGGCTGACAGCCTGGCCACCCAGGCCCACATGTGCACCCAGGAGCAGGTGTGCACGAAAGTTAAAGAACTTAGGCAGGCCTATGCCAAGGCCAGGGAGTGCAGCTCCTCCTCTGGGGTGGCACCACAGGCCTGCCCATATTATGCCCAGCTCCACTACATCCTGAGGGATGAGTCAGTCCCTTCCCTACCCCATCATTGTGGACTCAGTGATGGTGATACCTGTCGTCACCATCCTGGGGGGCAGAGCTGGTGAAGAGGAGAAGGAGGAGGAGCCAGATGAGGCCAGCACCAGCTCAATGCCTGCCAGCCAAGAGGCTCACCCTGGAGCTGGTACTTCCCACCCAGGATGTCTCCAGGGCATCATCCGAAGCCGGGGAAGGCCCATCCGGTGAGTGCCAATACTTTCCCAAGACACACATGGGTGGAGGCGGTGGGCGGTGCGAGGCTGCTGCGTGCTCCTTGCTTGGTCTTCTCAGCCTGGGAATCATGCAGCAGCCTGTGCACATGGGTGCATGTGGAGCACCCGTCCGGGGCACACAGCCCCAGGAGGCAGCAGCAGAGGACCCTTGTG
Organism: Pelochelys cantorii; assembly: GCA_032595735.1. NCBI lineage: Eukaryota > Metazoa > Chordata > Testudines > Trionychidae > Pelochelys > Pelochelys cantorii. The sequence continues at coordinate 21,861,465 of CM064344.1, forward strand.
CTCTGGCTCACAGTGTCTGGACACGCCTGCCTTACTCCCGAGCCACCAATAGAAAGAGGCAAGGGACATGGAGACACACACACACTCAGGAGTGCCGCACACAGCAGATGGGCATTCCCCCCTACCCTTGGGACAACATCTGCTCCTGGGGACAGCATGGCAAGGTGCAGGAGCATCTGCTGCTCACACACACCTCCCCCCAACACCCTCCTCCCCCCTCTTCCAGCGGCCAAGGATAGTAAGTATTGGCACACAACTGATGGGCCTTCCCTGCCTTCGGATTATGCCCCAGAGACATCCTGGGTGGGAGGTACACCACCCATGGGACACCGCCACAGCCAGACCCGGCATGTGTGCAGCACTGAGGGAACCTCAGCCACCCAATATCCCCCACCCACCTGCAGACTCCCATCTGGCCAGCATCTTTCCATGTCTGCTTGTCCCTGGGACATCTGTGTCCCTGTAGGAAAGGTCCCACTGTCTTGGCCACAGATGGCCTTTCTCGAAGCACATCGCCTTTGTCTGACCTGTGGCCTTTCGGTCTTGGCTTAGAGATGAGGGCTAGATTTCATGCCTGGTGTCTCCTGGGATGACTGCCCTTCTCTTTGTTCTCCACAGCTGGACCAGCTGCGAGAGGGGGAGCAATTAACGCCTCCTGTGCCATCCTCCCAACCACGTATGACCCGCCAACAAAGAAGAGCCCACGAGGACGTCCAAAGTGAGCATAGTGCTGCCCTGTCAGCCCTGCAGTGCTCCATGGACCAGCAGGACCGGGGACTGGAGGAGGACCTCCAGCTGCGCTACGACACCTGGTGGGAGCTGCTGCAGCAAAGCCAATCCATTTGTGCAGCCTTCCACACACTCATCAACCGTCTGGTGGCTGCTCCTGCGCTGGCTCCCACCCCTCTGGTTTCTCCTCCTAGCCCGCCCCGCCCATAGCTGCCAAGGGCCCCACACATGAGGCAGTGGAACCCAACACAGGTGCCACTTCCATCCCTAGTCCTGAGCCTCTCTTCCCCCCTCCTTCCCCTTCCACTTCCCTCCTCTTCTCTCCCAATAAAAAAACCAGTTTATTGTTTCCAAACCAAAAGTGTATTTTATTGTCTGTGCAGGGGAGGGGAGGAGGAAGGGTGAAGGAAGGGCAGGGGATGGGAGGGGTGCGGGAAGAAAGGCAAAGAAAGACGATATACAGGTCCCTTGTGGGGAGGCCTGGGGAGAGTGTTACTGGGGTCCTTGTGTAAAACTCTCCCTCGGGGTCTCACGGATACACACATCCCCCTGATAGGCTTGCCGGATAGCAGCCATGCATTGCTGCTCAAAGGCCCCTGCTGATCCAGTCGGCCTCTGCCCCCCACCCTGGCAGGAAAATCTCCCCCTTGCTTTCACAAATATTGTGAAGGACACAACATGTCATTACCACCTGGAGGACGTTCTGCTCACTGAGCTCCAGCCGGGTGAGGAGGCAATGGAACCTCCCCTTGAGATGCCCAAAGGCACCCTCCACAGCAATACCCTGAGTCTGGCATTAAAACATTCCTTGGTATGGTCAAGGTGTCCGGTGCAAGGCTTCATTAGCCAGGGGAGCAGAGGGTAGGCTGTGTCCCCTACAATACAGATGTCCATGCATGTCCTTGTCCCCAACCCTGATGGTACGGTTGGGGAAAAAGGTGTCAGGGTGCAGCTTCTGGAAGAGGCTGGAGTTTCAAAAGACACGTTCATCGTGTGCCTTCTCCGACCATCTAATGCAGATGTCCATGAACTGGCTGCAGTGGTCGTCAAGAGCCTGCAGGACCATCAACAAGTACCCCTTCCAGATGTCCTGTGGTCAGGGGCCCGAATGGCGATGTGAGTGCCATCAGTAGCCCCTGCCAGAGCTGAGGAAGCCCATGGCAGCAAATCCAGCAAATATGGCGTCCATGTCACTGAGGTAGACTACTCTGTGCAACAGGACAGTATTGATGGCCCTCACCACCTGTAGAAGGAGACAAACAAACAGAATCACAGGTTTTCCAGGGCCCGCAGGAGCCCCCTGAGCCCAAACACTCCCTTTCTCCCACACACCAGGAGCAACCCAGACTTGCCCCATCCCGCGGTAGGGCTTTGTGAAGGCGGGACTGAAAAACTTCCTTGGGAAGGGGCTTCCACCGCCACCCCTTGCCTAGGGAAGCCCACTCAAGCAGTTCAGTTCAGCACCCCCCTGAGACAATAGCATGAAAGCAGGGCCAGGAAGGCACTCAATCTCCACACGCAGAACTGGTTCCCAATGAATCAGTAGCTACACAGTGTGGCAAGCTTCCAGATGGCAACAGCTACCCACTTCTGGAGGGGGATGGTGGGTCTCATGTGGGTGTCCCGTTGCTGGAGGGCAGGGAAGAGCCATTCACACAGCTCCAGAAAGGTGTCCTTCCACATGTGGAAATTCTTAAGCCACTGCTGGTCATCCCACGACTCCAGGATGATCCAGTCTCACCAGTTGGAGTTGGTGTCCAGTGGCCACAAATAGGAGGGCAGGTGGGATTGAGCTGCATGAGCAGCACCCAGACGGAGGTGAGGCATTGCCCCACAAGGAGCTGAGGGTCCTGTTCCTGCAGAGCCAGGAAGGCAGCCTGCAAAAACTGCTGCAGGAAGTGCATCAAGACACATAAGAGCCGTTGACTGCTCGGCGGCAGGGCCAGCTCCATGGCAGGAGTGCCAGTCTACACTGGGCCAAATTTTGGAAAATCCCCCTCTTTCAGAAGATCCCTTCTTCCTCATGGAGTGAGGATTCAGGGCTTCTGAAAGAGCGCATTTGCATTTCTGCAAAAAAAAGCAAATGCATTCCCTGGACGCGGCAGAGTTTTTCTGGAATACCAGCAGTGCAGACATACCCAAAGTTCTGTCCTGATGTCCTACTTGAAGTGCTTCTGGGTGGCCTTAAATGCAATTCAGCATCCAATGAGTGTGGATGCTCTATTTTGAATTAGCTCAGCGCTATTTCAATTGGCATTTGCTGTGTAGACGTGCTATTTTGAAATAAGCCATTTTGGATTATTTCCTCCAAAATATCTTATTCCAAAATAAGTGTGCAGTGTAGACTTGCTCCTATTGGTTACTGCCAGAGAATGGTTAATGTCAGGGGCAGAGCCTCCCCAAGCAGCCAGGTGTGGCCTTGCCCACACTCTGCCCCAGTGCCTTACTTCTGTGTCTCCTCTGTGGGTGGCCGCTGGCTCTTTCCTTGTGCTATCATGGCTCCAGCTGCTGCTTGTCTTCCCATCGCTCTGGGGCTAGTGAGGCTGAGACCAGACTACCCAATACTTGGAGGCCATGCTGCCTGGCCCCCTGGTACTCCAGGGCCACATTGCTGCAACTCCCATAGCTCTGGGTTTGAGGCAGCTGGGGCTGTGTTGCCCAGCCTCTCAGTGCTTCAGGGCTAGGGCTGCATTGCTCAGCCACCCATCGCTCCAGGGCTGCTTTGCCTCATGACTCTCCAGGGCCTGGGGGACTGGGGCCATGCTGTCCAGCCTCCTGGTGCTCCAGGGTCAGAGGGGGTAGGACTGTGGGGCAGGGACCAAGGCCACAGTGAGGGCTGGTCTCTTGTGGATGTAGAAGGCTAGACTCCCCATTGCAGCAGATCACCACTGCCCATGGCTACAGGGCAAGATGGACCATGGTCTGACCCACTGTGACCACTTCTGCATTCATATGGTAGGGAATTAAGTCTCCTGAGTTCTAGTCCTGGCATCTGACTTGCTGTGTGATCTTAAGGTCAAGTCAGTTCACCTCCCTGGGCTTCTAATTGCCTCTCTGTGAAGTAGAGATTATAGTGCACACCAAAGAGTGATGCCAGCTCAGCTGCTCTTCGGTGGCTATGCTCCTCCATTCACTCTTTGACTCCTCCACCACTCCCAGCACTAGCATCTGGTTTAGCTCCTCCCTCATGGTGCCCCACAGCTTCTGGGGGAGTGGATGGTGGCTATCCCTCACCTTCTGGCCCGGGACTGTGGCAATATGGTGACTAATCACCTGGGTTCTTAGCAGAGAGGACATGAGAGAACTGCGCGATTAGCTCTTGTAACTGTTCCCGTTGCTCGGGCTCTAGGTCCTGTCTGACATCCATTGGGTGAGGTTCCAGGGAGTCCCCAGCTTCTGGCCTCAGTTCAGGCTCGGGGGGGTAGGGGGTGATCATCATAGCCTGCTGATCTCTCCACGCTTTCAGGAGGTTCACATGGTAGATACACGCTGCCCACTGTCGTCCCGGTAGCTGAATTTCATAATCCACTGGTCCCAATTTCCGCATCACCTCGAAGGGTCTTTGCCATTTCACCAAAAGCTTGGACTCTGCTGACAGCAACAGCAGCCGCACTCTGTCCCCAGGCTTGAAGGTCCTCACCTTAGCCCTCTGTTGTACTGACGGGCCTGCTCCTCCTGGGCTCTTTGCACGTTCTCCTGAGCCAAACAGCCCAACTCCGTGAGGCGTTCTCTCAGCCGCATCACGTAGTGGATGGACCCCTGCATGCGGGTCCCCTGCTCCTCCCAAGTTTCTTTCACGAGGTCTAAGATTCCCCCAGGAGCGATGCCCTACAGCTGCTCAAAGGGTGAAAAGCCAGTGGAGGCCTGTGGCACTTTCCTCACAGTGAACAACAGGGTGGGCACCCACTTGTCCCAGAGTCCTCATCTACGAACTTTTGCAGCATGGCCTTGAGAGTCCGATTGAATCGCTCCACCAGTCCATCAGTCTGTGGATGGTAAACCGAGGTCTTTATGGCCTGGATATTCAACAGGCAGCACAGCTACGCCATGAGCTTCGACGTCACATTGGTCCCTTGGTCCGTGAGTATTTCTTTTGGGAGCCCAACTCGTGCAAAGACCTTTCGAAGCTCATCTGCTATGACACGAGACATCGTGATGCATGAGAATTGCCTCTGGGTAAAGGGTAGCGTAGTCCACTATAATTAAGATATACTTATTCCCAGTCAAGCTTCTTTCCAAAGGCCCCACCAGGTCCAAGACTATTTGCTCAGACGGGATCCCCACCATGGGCAATGGCACCAATGGGGCCCGAGGGACTCCCCTGGAGCTGGCCTTTTGGCATTCTGGGCACGAGGTGCAATAATTGCCAACCTCCCGGTGGATTCCTAGCCAGAAAAACTGCTGGGCCACCCTTTGGAGTGTCTTCTCATGCCCCAAGTGTCCAGCCCAAGGCACTGCATGTGCCAGGTGGAGGAGCACCTGCTGGAACCTCTGGGATACGAGCAGCTGGCAGATCTCACTTTTGGTCTGAGGGTCTTGTACTAACCGGTACAGCTGGTTCTCACAGATCTCGAAATGTGGCCCCGGGGTTTTGAAGCCCAGCTGTTTACCTCCCGGGTGTAACATCACTGCCTGCTCCCAAGTGTGGCTGAGGGTCAGGTCGCTCTGTTGTTCCTCCAAAAAATCCCCTTCCAGGTTCAGCCCAGCCTGTTGAAAGTGAATAGAGAGCTCTACCACCGAGGGCAGGGACCTCCCTTCTCCAGGGTCTTCAGAGGTTCCCCCCCCAGGGTCCTCTAATGGTCCTCTCCCCGCCAGTGCTGTTCGGGTCGGTGGGGGGGGGGGGCTTGCTTACGTGGGGGTTCATATCCCCACCTCGGAGTAGGCTTACAAAATCTGGCCAGTCTCGCCCCAACAGTGTGGGGTACTCCAGGTTCGGAGCTACCACTACCTGGCAGCACTCCCTATGGGGCCCAATGGCTAATGACACCTCCATCATGGGATACACCCTCACATCCCGGTGGATGCATTGCATCTGTACCCTCCTGCCCCACCAGCCCAGCCTGGCCACCAGTCCTTCCCGAATCAAGGTCCAGCTACACCCCGAGTCTACCAGCGCCATTGTAAGCACCCCATTCACCCTGACAGGGATCACTATTTTGGGGGGGAATCCCCTTTTCTGGCCTGCAACCCCACCACCAACACTCTCCCATAGCTACACTCCATACCCGGGCATTCCCTCTTGAACTGGCCCTCTTGGCCACTCTTGTAGTCCTCCATCAAGGTGACAGGGTCGTGGGGCGGTGATGTTGCACCCATTCCTTCCTTCCATGGGGTAGGACCTGCTCAACTGTTCTAGCGCCACCAACTCCGCTACCTGGGTGGCCAACCTCTGCCCTGGCTCCAGCCACCACCAACAATTGTCCTGAACCCGCTGGGCCACTGCCTGCAGCCTCTCTCCCGGCATATATTGTTCTTGCCGCAATCACTGGCGATATGCCTCTTGGGGGTCCAGGTTTGGGAGGCTCCGGGCCTGTTGCTGTGTCACTAGCTCCCGCATCAGCTGCTGTTGGTCAAGCAACTGTTGAACCAGTTGGCTTTGTATCTGCTGCTGCTGGGTAGCCTGCCTCTGCTGATTGTCCATCAGTCCCTTCAGACCCTTATTGGGGTCCATCGTGCCCTTGGCTTGTTTTATCTTTAGGGGAACAGAAAAAAATGCTCCCCTTGCTCCCTCTTCCCCTTATTACAGGGGAAGGATCATTTATGTGCCCACATTCTCCACCAGTGTCATGGGGTTGCTGGCCCCGCACCCCTTGGGGGGGGTCAATATGGTGGCCACGGGGTTGCAGGCCCCATGCCCGAGTCTCTAGCTCCCCCTGGTCTGGGGGTCAATATGGCCCAATGGCCGAGTCTCAAGCTTCCCCTGGTCTAGGGGTCAATATGGACCAACAGCCAAGTAACTAATGCCCCTTGTCAGAGTGTAAGGGTGTTGTGAGGTAGGGAGGCCCGGGCCCTCCCTCTCCACCGGGCCCTAGCCCAGGGCCCCCTCAGTGGTTGGTGGTTCCCACTGGCTCGGCAGGGAGTTTCCCCCAAAATGCGCTGAGTCCTCCGGGGCTCCTCCCGTTCCCTGCATGGGGCTGCTTCCTACCCCACTCCCCTCGCTGGCATAGTCCCCACCTGTGTGGACGAATACCGCTACAGTGTCCGGGGTGGGATCTGATGCAGTGGCAGCTGGTGCAGTGATGGTGGCAGCTGGTGTGGCAGCAGCAGCGGGTGTGGTGGCGGTGGGTGCAGCGGCAGGCCGTACTTGGCATGGCAGCTGCTGTCAGCACGGGGGTTGTGGCTGTCGTTCCGGCTGGAGTGGTAGCTGGAGCTCCTATAGCAAGGGCGGCTGCTCCCATGCTCCAACAGGAGCTCCTTCTCCTCCGGAGGTCAGCCCCAACAGAGGTACTCCTTCGGCCTTTATACTGGTCCTGCAGGCAGAGCATGCCCAGCAGGGCTGCGGGGGAGGAGCCTTCTCTGCTCAGCGGGCCTGAATAGCCTCCCGTGGGCTAGTGCGGGGCGAGTACACCCCGTCACACAGAGTAATTGAGAAAAACAGATTAAAACACAGAGAAGTACTTCCCTGGGTTTCAGCATCAGCAGTTATAGTTACAGTTACTTGGGGGGGAGGGCACATGGGCTCAGCACAGAATTCACTAACCACAAATAAAAAAATAACCTGATCACATATAACTACTCATTCCCTATCTACTCATATTTGTTATTCCCAAGGTTCTGTCCTTTTCAGACATGAATATTGCTGGACATTCTATATCCTGCTCCCAAGATTTACTTCATTTTTCTCCACAGCTCTGTCTTTCAAACCACACAAAGTACTGCAGCAAGCACATCACTGTTTCCAATTCCAGTCTCACACTTTCCTCCCATTGGCTCTCCTGGCTCCCTGTCAACACTTCCTGGATATTGACTGTTCTGGGTTTAACTCTTTACAAGCAATTTACTGAATGCTGGGATATTTAGAAAGCCCTCCCATCCATCACAAGGCTCTAATCAGATTCCCAGGGACCTTTTCCCCCTTAGTGCTCTGCACTTGATGATAGTCTCAATTGAAATGTTCTGGTCATGCTACAAACACCAAGGGGGGAGGTCTTTGATTCATTGTATTGGCTGTTTCTTTTCAGTCCAGAATCATGGATTAAGTCTGCTGGCAACCCAAGCTCAGGTTCTGGTAAAAAAAGGCATGATGAGGAGTTTCTCTTGGCCTTTTCAAGTGTCTTTAGTAGGTCCATGTGGTATAGCCCATGTCTCATTTATTTTCCCTGGATGGCAGCTTTCATCATCAACTGCACTTGCCCTATTTATAAGCTTGAATGATTCTTGCCACTTGGCCAGCAGTTTTCACTACAAGGTTGGTAGCAACAACAAATCCTCTCACTGGGCTTGAATTTTCACATTGCTTTCCGTCCATTCCTGGTTATGAGATTACAACAGGTTCTCCCTCAACAAAGCCTTCAGGGGTTCCAAGTTTTCCCTCTGACAGAACAGGCATTAGACCATGTTGGTTGTTCCTTGGCCTGACTCCTCCTATGTCTTGTGGACCTAAATTCCTGTGGGGCTTGTGACGGACTTCCCCCCCACCCCATGCTTTATGAAATGGACTTATGGACAGAAATATGCATAACTCAAAGATTATTTGGATCAATTACCCCTTCTAACCTGTCAATATTAATGTCATAATCCACTAGATTTGTACATCTTATTTTGGTGTATGTATCATTCATGAGTGTAAAGTTAGATATATGGAGTATGGAATTGTTTATAGTTTTCATAGTGCAAATGCAAGCCATCAAGGGTGTTTCCCTCAAGGTCTGGTCATATGTAAACAGCTCCTTTTTGTCCTTTAAATCTTAGCAGTGGTTAGCCGTAGGAAGTCTTGTGACCTCCCTAACTGGTAGGGGCTCTCCAAGTAACTTCCCATATAAGGGTGGAATGTGGAAGCAGAATTCCCACCCAAAGTGGAATCTATAAAACAATGGGAAGCTATTGGGTTTGGCTGGCATGGCATTCCCAAGAAAATAAATCAGAGACCTCAGGGAGAGGAAACTTCCCTGGATTGAAGACTTAGCTGGAATAAGAACAGTTTTAGGGTGAGTTTGTAATAAGTTTGTACTGAGATTTTAGTGTTAGAATTAGCTAAGTGTTTTCTGTTATTTTAAATTTGTAATCTACTTTGCTCTGCCTGTTCTCACTTACAGCCACTTAAATCCTACTTCTAGTACTTAATAAAATGACTTTTATTTATTATCAAGCCCAGTGTAAATAATTGTTACCTGGGGGGAGCAATCAATGTGCACATCCTCCTTTCACTGTTAAAGGTGGCTTACTAAGTAATTTATCTGGAGTTCTGATCTCATTTGGGGAGTGGTATCCAGGAAGCTGGGCCCAAAACTGCATTTTCCTTGGACATGGAAGACTTTCAGTGTCTGTACTGCTCCTCAGGGGGCCGTGATCTCAGCTCTGTGCCTTGGCTGGCAGAGACCAGCTGAGCTGGCCCAGCAGAGTGGTGAAAAGCCCCAGAGAGCAAGAAGGTGAGTGTCCATGGCTTTGTCAGCACTCCAGGAAGCAGCCCCAACAGGTCTTCTGTGACCTCACCCCATCACAGGGCTGCCCTCCATATAGCAGCTCCTTTAGGAATAAGAGGAGGCATGAGATCAACCAGTCTGAGTGATGGAGATCTGAGGCCTTGGCCTTTATCTTTTACCTTCATCTGGTTAAATAGTCAGACGAACACATGTTCTGCAGCTGTAGCCTCTGGGTAACCTGGGTGCCTGCGGAGTTGTCAGTCCCAGATATTCCCTCCATGTATAAAAGTGTGGGCTGCTGGCTAGGGCAGAGAAGACAGATCTCCTAGGACACCAGCCATATATAGCTGTACTGCCATCTTGCTGCACATGTGTGAACCCATGAAAAATGAGAGAGAGACTGTGCCTTCCCTTGGAAAGCACTTTGAGCTCCTCAATAGAAAGTGCCAGATATTAGTTTTACCTTTTACTTTAGAAATAATAATCAGAGGGCCACAGAGCAATTGCTTATCCACAAGCAGTATTTTTGCTAACCCACTAGAGCAGGGTTAATACTACAAATCCATGTTTGTGAGCTTTCCTATTGATGGGTGTTTGGGGAATAGCTGGTCTGTGTACAAAAGGCCAAGTCTGATCACAGGTGGTTTGCCAACAGAAGAAAAGGCATGGATGAATAACCCATCAGCTTTACCAAGAATCTCACCTTCTCTTATTGGACTGATTCAGTTTTTAGACTGGGTTTTTTCAGAGGTGTCTGACTCACATGCTCAGCTCCCATGGAATTCCAGTGAGAATGAGGCACCTTTGCATACCCCAGCTTTAAAGCTATGTAACTTTCCATCTGCACGTCTACTGCCTTCCACCAATTATTTCTGCTCTGTGGCTTTCTCTGCCTCAGAGAAATTCATGTCAGCAATAGAGCAGAATGATGGGCCCATACTGCAAAATCCAGATCTGGATTTCAGACACTGCTGAATTCAGGAATGTTGAGACACAGGATTATGGTTCAGACCATCCTAAAACTAGAGGGTATTTGCAAAATTCAGAGCCAAATGCAGCTTTAGTTTTTTACTCCCATGCTGGTACTGTGCCCTGGAATTACAACCAAAAAGTTAAGGTAACGCATGAAGATCTGTTTCTGTTGCATCTCCAATCCAGCTGGAATCAGGGGAACCTGGGAACCTCATGCAAGGGACTAAGTGTCTGGGCTGTTGTGTGCTTTGGTGTTTCCTCACCATCATTAGGCAAGAAGTGGGCTTGGTTACCATGGGTGTGTCTAGACTACAGGTTTTTTTCAAAAAAAGTGGCCTTTTTTCAAAAAAACTTCCTCTGCATCTAGACTGCTGCCGCGTTCTTTTGAAAGTAAATCGAAAGAACGTGGCAGTTTTTTTGACTGTGGAAAACCTCCTTTTAGGAAGAATAACGCCTTTTTTCGAAAGTGCTCTTTCAAAAAGAGGCGCTATATAATGCAAACTGTGCTTTTTTGAAAGAGAGCATCCAGACTGCCTGGGTGCTCTCTTTCAAAAAAGCAGCTTGCTTTTTCAAAAGTACTGGTTGTAGTCTAGAGGCTCTTTTTCGAAAGAGGCTTTTTCAAAAGTATCTGTCAAAAAAGCCTCTTTCGAAAGAGGCTTGCAATCTAGATGTAGCCCATGTGTTGAACGGTGCAATTATGAGATTATATTTACAATCAATATCTGAAAGTACAACTGCCTCTCTGGGCCATTTGCATCCAACAGAACTACTCATACAGCCAACAACACAAAGCATTTTTCTGCATCTCCCTTTTAAGCAAGGTGAAGTTTTATCTGAACATCACACTGAATATTTCATTCATGTATAAGTAACTTACTGCTCCCTTCAGCGCTGATGAACGCAGAAGCACTGCAGAGTGAAGATACTTTGGACATTTAGAAACAGATTTGGCTGTGAAATGGCAGATGCCACAGACTTTATGGGAGCTCTACCAGGGTTGAATTCTTTCTGGGAAGTATACATCCCATCTCATGGAATCTGGCTGCTTGTCTAACTCAAGCTTTCTTCACAGGTATAAAGCTGAAGTCTTTGGTGGCTCTGCTAGGAAAACATTAACAGGGACACTTCAGAAATGCTGAGTGGATAATGTTCACACCAGCCCTGTGATTGCTTGATGAATCAGACAGGGACAGTAGAAGGGCAGGAGGGGAGCATTTGCACTAAGGAGAAAGGAAGAAGGCACGCTGAGGCTAGAAAAGCTGACTGCCCTGCAAAGAACTAGGAAATGGGAGGTGGACGAGAATAGCAGTAGCAGGAGTCAAAAAAGACAGGCTGAGGAAACGGCCTGTCCAGGAGACACCAAAATTCAGTGCGTTGGTCTGTAGGCCTAGATCCCAAGGCAATAACTGCAGGGCTGGACAATTTAAGGAGCAAGCTCTTTAGGTAGGAGAAAGATAGCGAGCTCATGCGCTCATTTACACTAAAGTCCCAGTATGTCACTCTGGCTATGTCTAGACTGCAGAGTTTTTCCAAGATACCGTAGGTATACCGGAAAAACTCTGCTGTGTCCAGGGAACGCGTCCGCTTTTTCAGAACAGTTTCTGAAAAAGCAGGTGCGTTCTTTTGGCATCCCTGTATTCCACTCAGTGAGAGGAATAAGGGATGTTCCAAAAGAGGTTTATCTGAAATTTGGCCTCGTGCAGATGGGCCAAGTTTTGGAAAAACCTCTTCCAGAAAAAAAAGCAGAAAAAGATATGCAAATTGAGGTTCGCAATTTGCATATCTTTTTCTGAAAAAACCCCCTGCAGTCTAGACGTAGCCTCTGGCAGAGAGGTGGGGACTTAAAGTAGTTACTGGCTCCCACTTTTATAAAAATTGAAATAGCATTACAGAGCCCCAGTAATGTCCCAGCATTCTGTGCTGTACAAATAGAACAAAAATGATTCCTGCCCCAAAGAACTTATAGTCTAGGCCAGTTTACCCTGTCACTGTGGGGTAAAAGTATAAGTGAAAATCTGACTCTGCTAGCTAGAGCAGGGGGCTGAGAGCCAGAATCCTGGGGGCCTAATATAGGCCCTGCTCTGCCATTGACTCAGGCTGTCTGAAGCTGTTGACTCATTTTTTCCCTCCATACAATGGCTATAACAGCTCCCCTCTGAGGTATAATTCATGTCCATGAGGTGCTAGATAACCGCAAAGAACTGTCAGTCACAACCAGAGTAGACCCTCTCCTATTCAGGCTGCGCTGAACTCTGTAGTGAAAGGGCTCGGGAGTCAGAGACCGCTCTGAACGTGAGTTGGTGCAGGGGGTCCATAAGTGCGAAGATGTGGTAATAGTCTCACGCACCCGGAAGATGTAGAAACTGGGCTAGGACAAATAAAAGGCATCCAAGGCCACATCCGTCATTGTGTTTCTAAAATGTGCCTTCATTGAATTTCCCATTTGCAGGAGACATATCGATGCTTTCTCATTACTGACCATACGATGGCATGGAGCAGAGCAATAACAGTAATGACAGAGCCATATTTCACCACTGTTATTTCCTTGTTGCAGATTCTTCCATGCTCATTTCAAGAAATAGAAGGGGAAAATAGCCCCTGCAGCAGTGATATCCCAAGGGGAGGGCAGGAAATAGACCACCCTTCAGTTACCTCTTTACAATGACACCTTCACTTTGCTGGAGAGTGGATTGGCATACCTCTGGTAGCTTTAGTCAAGCTAGTGTGACTAATGGCAGCAAAGTCATCACAGCTTAGGTTTATTCATGACTTGCCACCTGATGGTTGTACCAGGTGCTGCCTCAGTTTCTCCCTCTGTAGAATGGCTATAACCACACCCCTCTGAGGTTGATGGTGTTTCATATTCATAAGGTGCTAGATAAGTGAAAAGAACTGTCAGTCAATGGCAGATAATGGACCCCCCCCCTCCTTATCCTGGCCACCCTGGAACTCTGTAGTTAAAAGGCCAAGGTTTGTACATGGGTAGCCTTCAATTAAGCTCATGCTGCTGTGTCTGCTACTATTGTTACCTGGCCAATAGCTGGTGTGGGCATGCCTGCCCATGCTACAATCACACCTTCACTTGCAGGGAAGATATACTCTTAGATGATGGGGGTAATGATCCCACCCCCCATCGTATGGTACCTCAGTTTCCCTCATCTCTCTATCCGGGGTTGATGTCTCCTTTTCTGGGGGCTACTCTGGGGAGTGATCTAATTGTGCCTCCTCTCCTTGGAAGGGGCTAGGGCTACCTATTGCCCCCAGACACACTTCCCACTTGCCTGTCCCCATGGGGTTAGGACACCACTCTGCTATGTGCCCTAGTTCCCCACACCCGTAGCACCGATGACTATGCTTCTGTCTCCCTTAGCCTTTCCCTGAGGCTCACCTCTCACTCTCTGTGGCAGGCTGGTCCCAGTCCCGATCTACCACCACAGGGTATTGTAGCTGGTCTACTGCCCCCACTCACTTCCACTGGAATCTGCCCCTCACTTCCAGTAGCACCTGGGCTACTGGGCAGGACTTCTTGTCCCCATGGACATATTCTAGCATCATCTGTGCTCCAGGGACTATCCAGTGTGGCCTCACCAGCTCCTTCTGCACTAGTGAGTGGGCTGACGCTGAGTCCATTAACCCTTTCTGGGCCTTTCTCCCCACCTGTATCAGGACAGCGGGCAGAATCTGCCTCTTGTCAGGTCCTCCTGCCTGAGTCAACCCACAGAACTCCACATACCCACAATCCATATTGTCTGGGCAGTCTTGCTTCCTATGGCCTCCCCTTCTGCACTGCCAGCAGCTCATTGTGCCATCCCCCACAGGTGCTCCTCGGCATGCCTCCTTCCTCTCTGGGACTTTCCCAGAAAGGGGCTCTTCCAGCTTTCTCCCTGGTTCCTTGTCCCTGTAGGGTTGGCCTTCTCTCCAGGGAACCTCCACATCAGTATACTCCCCCTCCAACCTGACCACTGCATTCACTGTGTCAGGCTGGTGGCTCCTGACCCACACGCGGATATTGTCTGGCAGGGCTTGCAGCAACAGCTTGAGTATGAGTGAGTCCATTATTTCCTGCACTGTCTGTGTCTCTGGCCTGAGCCAGCAGGTTGCTCAATCTAATAACTTCTGGGCAAACATCTGGGGCCTCACTGCTGCTGTCCATCAAGCTGACTGAAAGTTCTGCCGGTACTTTTCTATGGACAGACCCACCCGGTCCAAAATGGTTGCTCTCACTGCCTCATCATAGCAGGCTTGATCATCCCCCAAGACCATGTAGGCATCTTGAGCTTCTCCTGCCAGGTAGGGAGCCAGACACAAGGCCCAGGTAGCCCTCTCCCATCCAGCACCCATGGCTACCTGCTCAAACACCCCCCAAAAAGCATCCAGGTCATCTGCTGTCCCCATTTTACAGAGTCCCAGACCTGGTGGTTGGATGCCATCCCTTTCCCCAGGGCTCACTACTTGTTTCAGAAATTGCTGTTGTACCTTGCTCTGCTCCTTAATAAAGTCCTGAAAATGAGGAAGAACGGCTCTTGCACAAAAGGGTTTTTTTGCGCAAAAAGGCGCCGTCTACACATAGCTTTTTTGCACAGAAACCTCTTGCACAAAAGGGAAAGGAAGAGGAAATGCAAATGAGAGTGCTGCATATGCAAATGAGCGCTACATTTGCATTTGCTCTTCCGCAAGAGGCTTGCAGTATAGACGTAGCCCTACTGAAGACAAGACTACCATTGGCTTCAGTCAAAGATAATTGGACCCATAATACAAACTTGGGGAGGCTTAGCTCCAGATGAGGATATTTGTTATCAGGCTAAATGTATGGGCTTTTAAGGGGTCTTGCTCTGGCTTTTGTTTAAAAACATATTACCTGATTTATCATGTGCCACTTCAGTGGTCTACCTGACTATAGAGAAGGAAATGCTAGAGATTTTTCTGTAGATAGTGTTTGATACAGTAACATGTCTTCATTAAAGCCAGATGGGAACAAATAGCCCATAGCGTGGTGCTTAACTAAACAAAGGGAATGGGCTTTTTCTAAGACTGGGCCCTAATGGAGGCAAAAGGGTTTTCTTACAGCTAGAGTTCAAAGAGAGTCAGTCTAATGGTGAGCTGGCTACAGCATCAGTCTCTCTAGAACAGGGGTTTACAACCTATGGTCTGTAGACCTGCACCTCCATCATAGGCGTGCGCAGCACATTTCATTAGGGTGTGCACCCAAAGAATTTTTTAAAAATGTACTTTGACCCCCATTAGCCACACCCCTGACCCCTGTTAACCACGCCCCTGACCCCCATTGGCCACACCTCTGGAGGTAACACTCTCGGGGCAAGATGGACACATGACCAGAAGTAAAAGGTGTCATGTGACCCCCCCCCCAAGGACTTTTCCTACCATCCTCTTACCAATAGGGATTAGTTTGGCCCCCACCAAACCACCCTCATGCAGCTATCTTGCAATTGCATTAACCCAATGTGTGTGACATTAACACAGGGGCAGAGAGGCTGGGGGAAGTGTTCCCTCTAAGAGTTTCCTCCCATGAGCAGAATGAATTTTGTGTTGTGCACCAGTACTGAGTTCATGTGGCTTGTTTGGATGTGCCACTGTGGCACCCAAGTTATTAATAAATATCTCATAAACATCTATCTTTTCCCTCTGCTGCCCTGTCTCCTCCCCTTGCTCCATCAGCTCCCCTGGTGCCTGCTGCCCCCCAACCCCTCACCCTCCTCTGCTCTCCTGACTCCTGCCCTTCTCACTGCCCTCAGCCCTCCTGTGACCTGCCCCCCTCCACCAGCCCTTCTCTCCCCGCTGTGCCCACTCCTTCAGTAGCCCCACTCTGATCATGTGAGCTACCCCTCCTCATCCCCTCTCCTAACACCTCCCTCTACACACCTGTGCTGCCTCTCTCCTCTGGTGCTGGTCCCTCCCCTGCAGGTGTCTGCCCTTCTGCTTCACCTCCAGAATCCCCTGGCACCTGCACCTTCCCTTACCCCTGCACCCTCCTGGTGCCTCCCCCTTCCCTCACTGCCCCTGCCTCCTTTTTCCCTGATGCCCACCCCCTCACCACCCTCTGCCCCCATTCCCCTCATGCCCCTGTGCCCTCACACATGACTTGCTCCAACTCTGCCTTCCTCATGCCCACCCCTTCTTTCAAGCCTTCTCCTAGCACCTCCCCCTCCAACCCCCAATGCCCTTACCCTCTCCTCTCCCAGCACCACCCTGTCCCCCCTCCCACTGACACCTCCCCTTCTGCCCTTTTCCTCATTGTCTCCACTTGGCCCCCTGGCATTTGTCTCTCCTCCACCCTGTCCCTTGGTGCCTTCCCCTTTCTTTTCCTGACCTGCCCCCTCCCCTCAGCACAAGCCCCTTCCTCATATTTTTCTCTCCTTTGCCTCCCCCCCCCCTTACCTTCGGCTTCTGCCTTACAGCTTGCAGGGCTGGAGTCAGAGCCGGCCCAAGCTACAGGCCAGCCAGGCCCCAGCCCGGAGCGCACCCAGGGCACTGAACGGTGCTGCCGGGATGGGCGAGGGCACCCCCGGGTGCATAAGGGGCACCGCGCGGTGCTGCCGGGACGGGACAGGGTGGGGTGGGGTGGGGTGGTCCCCGAGCCGCAAAAATGGCTCCGGCTGGTGTCTGTAGTCAGGCCCCAGCTGCTTCTGGAGCTGGGCCGTGCGGTTTTAAAGTCCCAGGACATGACATCACGCCATGCCCGGGAGTCTCCCCTCTTACCTGTTGCGTGGCGTTTGAGGACGCCGCGCATGCGCTCTCTCTGCCCTACAGTGCCCCATAGCTGGCTGCGGGGAATTTAACGTGAGGGGCTGCGGCACCCCGTCACAAATCCCCCTCTTCCTCCAGCAGCTGCTAGCCGGCCTGAGACATTACGGTGTGCCTGGGCACACCCGGCACACCCAGTGCGCATGCCTATGACCTCCATTAGAAATTTAAAGGTCTACAAATGAAAAATAGGCTGAAAACCACTGCTCTAGACACTCAGGAATCAATAATTCACTACAGCTCAGCTCTGTCCCCAGGCTGAATATGTTTCCAAAAAATCTTACATATGGTCACAGTACAGATTGGACCTCCCTAGTGCAGCACCATAGGGATGTGACCAGTCCCAAATGAGAGAATTTGCTGGCCCAGGGGAGGTCTCCTGCCACCAGTCCACGAACCCACTGTCTGCTACTGGCAAGCCTTCACCCCAGCAGGCACCCTGCCTCACCACCCTCCCCACCAGCCTGGCTGAGCTGCTTGCCCAGCTGCTGGGCAGCCTGGCAGCTGCAGGCTCAGGCTCCTGCACGGGCCTCCAGTTCAGGCCCCATGTTCCCAGGGGCTGCCACAGGGCTCCAGCACCTACCTCGCACTGCCCCAAACCAATTGCCGACCCTGTTGCCCCCAGCACCTGCTAGCTCTCCTGCCCTTAGGCTTCTGGGCTCTCTGGTCTAGGAGCATCCATGCTGGACCATAGACATTGCCACACCAGAGAATGCCAGTTTTCAGAAGTGCAACCTGTAGCATCTCTGCAAAGGAAATTTTGCATCTGATCATCCCATTACTGTAACCTTACAAGGTTTCTCTCATACCCTCTGATTTTGAGTGACCACTGAATTTCTTGATGACACATTTCTCACAGCCTCTATTGGGATCTGTGGTGTGACTTCTGTTTGAGGCTTCATCATAGCTGGTGGAAGTGGCTGGCCTCTTCCTCTTCCTCTACTAAATGCACTTATCTTGTAGCCTCCCAAAACCTTTTTCCACAGGTGGATTTTCCATATCTTCCAGGACCATTTCCCTGTTACCTGCACTGATTTTCATGGGCTTTTCCCCCTTGTCAAGGCTGCAGAACGTCTCCATTGAATCTTCTAAACTGGAGCTGTGTAACAGTTTCTCATTGCCCTTTGGCTAAAAAATATCCCCACCAGTTCTTATATGGTCTTATCATCTGCAGGAATAAAAAGGGAATCCCTTCCTTCCCTGCTGGGGAGGAAGGAAATGCAGAGAGTGTGTCGTGAATGGAGAAATAAAGTAATGTTGATTATTTCAAAAGCTAGTAGCTGAATCTCTCATGGCCTTTCCCCAGCTGAGAAATGTTCTGCCATTGTTTTAAAAGGATGAATAGAATGACCTGGGTAATTATACGCCTGTCAGACTGACATCGATCCTGGGCAAAATGATGGTACATCTGATACAGGAATTGATTAGTAAGGAACTAAAAGAAATAACATAATTAATGCCAATTAACATGGGTTTATGGAAAATAGATAATGTTGTTGCTGTAATACTTAGACTTCTGTAAGATATTGGACTTGGTACTGCTCAATATTTTGATTAAGAAACTGAAGTGATATAAAATCAACATGGCCCACATCAAAGAGACTAACAATGTAATTGTAAATGGGAAATAATCATCACAAAGATGTGTGTTTCTAATGGGGGTCTAACAGGGATCAGTTCCTGGCCTTGTGATACTTCACTTTACTTTAGCAGATCTGGCAGAAAACATAAAATCATTCCTGATGAAGTTTGCAGATGACACAAAACTTGAGAGAGTGGTAAATAATTAAGAGGGCAGATCATTAATACTGAGAAATCTGGATCTCTTGCTAAACAGGGTTCAAGCAAACAATATGCACAGTTACATGTCTACCTCTAGTAACAAAGATTGCTGGCTGTGCTTACAGGATGGGGAGGGCTCTATCCAAGGAAGTAGTGGCTGAAATGACTTGTAGGTCAAGGTACATAATCATCTGAACATGAGATTCCCAGTGGTCAAAGATGGGACTTTGATGTAAGAACAGAGAAAAGCTGCATAGGAACAGAGAGGCTACAATTACAATCCTCTGTATTTAGCACTGTTGCAACTGCTACTGAACTGTTGTGTCCAATTGTGATGTTTACAGTTCAAGAATGCTGTTGCTAAATTTGAAAGGTCTCAGAAAAGAGCCATAAGAATGATTACAGGGATTAGCAATGTGCCGCATAGTGATGGCTCAATGAACTCAATCTGTTTAGCTTGTCAACGAGGTTATGGGGTGATTTAATCAGACTATAAGCACCTATGTGGGGAACAGAAATTGAATAGAAGGCTCTTAACGCTAGCAAGCAACATTATAAAAATCAAAATGTCTAGTGGAAACTAGACAAATTCAGGCTAGACATAAGGTGCACTTTTTTAATAGCGAAGATAACGAACCCTTAGCACAACTTACCAAGAGTCATGGTGGAGTCTCCATCACTGGCCATTTTAAAATCAAGATTGGATGTTATTTGAAAAGATGCATGCTCTAATTCAGACAGGAATTAAGAAAATAACCTGTGTTATGCAAGATCTTAGATTAAATGATTACAGTAGGTTGGACCTCCCTGGCCCAGAACCCTTGGGACCTGAGTGGTTCCAAACCAGAGAGTTTTCAGGACCAGGGAAGGTCAAGATTAGCCACCAGGCCTGCTCCATGTGCTAGCCCCAAACACTGGGCTCTGCTCCTGGGCCTGCTTCCAGCCCTGACTGGGGCTGTGCTCCCAGCCATGCCAGCCCTGTCTGGGGCTGTGCTCCCCACTACCAACTGGAGATGCGCTCCTGGTCCCTGGTCCTGCTGCCATCAGCCAGGGATGCACTTGTGACCCTGGTCACCCCCACTCTCAGCTGGGGCTCTCAGGTCCAGCAATACCTATGGCCCTACTCAGGGCCGGATTAAGACCTTTAGAGGCCCTAAGCACTGAAAAGATTATGGTGCCCCCCCATATGTAATTCAAAATAAAAACAATACTATGCCATAAAATCTCTTTTTTTTTTTGGTGCCCCTGCTTTGCTGGTGCCCTAAGCACGTGCTTAGTCTGCCTATTGGGTAATCCAGCCCTGTCCCTACTGGACCATGAATGTTGACTGACCAGAGAGTACCAGATTTTAGAGTTTCAACCTGTAGTTCCTTCTGGCCTTGGAATCTATCATTATTAAAGAGAGGAAGGGACTGGTTCTGCAGCAAGATCCCAGTAGCACTCAGGGGCGGGAATGCTGCCAGACTTAAGGTAGAATTGGTGGAAAGGCTTGAGTGACACAACAATGGTTACGCTGCAGGATAGAGTCCTGCAGCAGGACTGGGATCCTGCAGGTCCCACAGGACTTGCTGCAATAATAGCAGGAGCAGATAAAATGTACTTTATTGCAGGTGGGACTGGGTGGGCAAAACTAAACATCGCTTCCCCAGAAATTACCACAGTCTAGATCTCTCATCAGTTTGTCATAAACAATTTTTCAAACAAAGTAAAGCTTGAAAATAAAATTAAAAAATCAAG
The DNA here is from genome assembly GCA_032595735.1 of Pelochelys cantorii. Lineage (NCBI taxonomy): Eukaryota > Metazoa > Chordata > Testudines > Trionychidae > Pelochelys > Pelochelys cantorii. Next base: position 21,882,029 of record CM064344.1, read on the forward strand.
ATGTTAATACTTAAGTTTAAGCGAGGGTTAGGAAGATTTAATGCCTATTGTAACAGCATGTTACCTGACTTTTTAAACTAGCTGGGGAATGTCTGTCTCTCTTGCAGGATTTAAGGTTTTTGTGAGTAGGAGCAGGATAAAAATGTAAGAAAAGAATGCAGGAGCAGGTGGGAGTAGGTATTGCAGGGCAGGATCAGAACATGGTGAAACAAAATAAGTCCTACATAGGGCTCTAATACAGAGCAAATGGAACCGGAAGTGACAGAGTTTGACGGCTTCACTATGGTCTGGAAATAAGACCTGTTGGTTCCACCTGAGCTCCCCCACCACTGTCATTAGACCCCTGTGCACGATGCAGAGTCCCATTTCAACCCTGCCCACTTCTATGCCTCAGACAATCACCTACCCAGCCAGCCACACATGTTGTCCCCACTTTGGGATACCTGGATCCCTAAGCACAATTCCCTATTTCTAAGACACCTGCTGCTCACATTCCTTAGTGATCACCAATGCACAATCCATGAAGAATCCCCTCTACCATACATGCTCATCTCACTTAAAGTACCAAGCTTTCACATGCATACTCATCTCTTGTGAAATTCATACCCTATCTGCATGTTTTCCTGTTCCATGTGATACCCTCTCTAATGCAAACTCCAGTGGCCCAATGCATGCTCCACCAACCACTCTGTGAAAACTACTGCTGAGTTCTTTAGAAAGTAAATCAAAAGAACATGGTGGTTTTTTCGGCTGCGATAAACCTCATTTTACGAGGAAGAATGTCTTTTTTTGAAAGTGCTTTTTCAAAAAAAAGGCGTTCTCGAATGCAAACAGGGCTTTTTCGAAAGAGAGCATCCAAACTGCCTGGGTGCTCTCTTTCAAAAAAACGGCTCGCTTTTTCAAAAGAAGTAGTTGCAGTCTAGATGCTCTCTTTCAAAAGAGGCTTTTTTGAAAGATTCGAAAAAACCTCTTTCGAAAGGGCTTGTAGTCTAGACGTAGCTTAAGTGGAGTATTTTGCAGTTGTCCTTATTAAACTTCATCCTATTCACCTCAGAACATTTCTCCAATTTGTCCAGATCATTTTGAATTATGACCAGGGCTCGACAAATACCCTTATCTACTCGCCCGTGGCGAGTAGATTTCAGCCGGTCGCCCTGTTCACCGGCGATCCGCGCATATGCAGTGCGGGTCTCCCGCATGCGCGGTGCGGGGCTGGCGAGTGGTTTTTGCCACAAACGTTGAGCCCTGATTATGACCCTATCCTCCAAAGAAGTTGCAACCCCTCTCAGCTTGGTACCATCTGCAAACTTAATAAGCGTACGCTCTATGCCAATATCTAAATCGTTGATGAAGATATTGAACAGGACCGGTCCCAAAACAAATCCCTGTGGAACCCCACTTGTTATGCCCTACCAGGATGATTGTGATCCATTAATAACTACCCTTTGAGGGTATGTCTATACAGCAGGGCTTAACTCAGAATAAGCTACGCAAACTGAGCTACGTCAGTTGTGTAGCTTATTTCAAAATAGCTTATTTTGAAATTGGGAGCATCTACACAGCACTTACTTTGAAATAGAGCACTCTTCCTCCATGGAACCATAGAGCTGAAAGAGACCTCCGAAGGTCATCAAGTCCAGCCCCCTGCTCTAGGCAGGACCAATCCCTCCAATTTCCCTCACTCCTCGTACAATGAAGGTTACAGGAGTCGGAGTAAGAAGTCCTCCAGCTTGACAGTATTTCGACATTATTTTGAAATAACTGCTGTGTAGACGTGGACTAAGTTATTTCGAAATAATGCTAGTATGTACCCTGAGAACAGTTATCAAGCCAGTTATGCACTCATCTTATAGTATCTAAGTTGTATCTAAGTTGTATCTAACCCATCTAAGTCGTATTTGACTAGTTTATTGGTAAGATGATCATGTGAAATGGTATCAAATGCCTTACTAAAGTTTGGTATACCACATCCACCGCTTCTCCGTATCCACAAGACTTGTTAGCCTATTAAGCAAATCTATCAGATTGGTTTGACCTGATTTGCTCTTTACAAATCCATGCTGACTGTTACCTATCACCTTATTTACTTCCAGATATTTGCAGATGAATTCCTTAATTACTTGCTCCATTATCTTTCCTGGCACAGAAGTTAAACTAACTAGTCTTTAGTATTCTGGGTTTTTCTTATTTTCCTTTTTATAGATGGGCACTATATTTGCCCTTTTCTGGTCTTCTGGATTCTCTCCTGTCTTCCATGATTTTTCAAAGATGATCGCTAAGGGCTCAGATACCTCCTCTATCAGCTTCTAGGATGCATTTTATCAGGCCCTGGTGACTTGCAGACATCTAACTTTTCTCAGTAATTTTTAACTTGTTCTCTTTTTTTAATTTTATCTTCTAAACCTACCCCATTTTCACCAGCATTCACTATGTTGGGCATTCCTTCATCATCAGACTTCTTGGTGAAGACCGAAACAAAGTAGTCATTAAGCACCTCTGCCATTTCCAAATTTCCTGTTATTGTTTCTCCCTCTTCACTGAGCAATAGGCTTACCCTGTCCTTGGTCTTCCTCTTGCTATTAATATATTTGTAGAAAGCCTTCTTGTTTCCCTTTCTATCTGTAGCTACTTTGAGTTCATTTTGTGCCTTTGCCTGTCTAATCTTGCCCCTGCATACCTGTATTGTTTGCTTATATTCATCCTTTGTAATTTGACCTATTTTCCACTTTTTATATTTTGATTTTTAAATCATGCAAGATCTCCTGGTTAAGCCAAGGTGGTCTTTTGCCACACTTTCTATCTTTCCTACACAGCGGAATAGTTTGCTTTTGGGCCCTTAATAATGTTCCTTTGTAAACTGCCAACTCTCTTCCGTTGTTTTTCCTCTTAGTCTTGCTTCCCATGGCACCTTACTTACCAGCTCTCAGAGGGTATGTCTAAACTACAGAGTTTTGTCAGAAAAATGGAGGGGTTTCTTGCGGAAGAAGAGGCCTCCAGGAAAAAGCCCAAGTGCCCTGATGGCCACTCCATACAAATTAATCACAACTCTATAGTTTCTGTCTCCTGGCCCCTCTTAAAGCTGCAGGCATCCTGTACAAGCCTTGTGGCAGGAAGCCGGCCAGAGAGCAGCACCTTGACTGCGCAGCTCTCCTTGCCACCAGCATTTCAAGGCATGTCCGCCCTAGAAGCCCCCCAAAACCTCCCTGGCCATCACAGGGAGCAGCCCCAGGAGTCCCAGGACTCATCCAGGGGGACCAAGAGGTAGGCACCCTTCTGGTCAGGCCCAGAGATTCAATCCCTCCTTGAGCTGTGGGGTGAGGAGGAGACGTCGCAGGATCCCCAGGCCAAGCAGCAGAATGCCGACATTTATGGCTGGATGGCTGCATTCCTGGCAGAGTGCTGACACCCACCCACTCTGAACAGGTCCAGAGTAAGGTGAAGGAGCTCCACCAGGGATATGTCTGGGCCATCAAGTGCAGCTCCCACTGAGGGGCAGGACCCCACACCTGCCTCTATTTCCGGGAGCTGCACCAGATCCTGGGGCGTGGGGAAACATCTGCCCCACCCATTCTGGCAGACTCTGGGGTTGAGACCCTGACATAGTCCAGCCGGAGGTCGCCCCAGAGGAGAAGCAGAAGGGCCAGGGCCAGCTGGCCATGCCGGAAGAGCAGGAGGGGGAAGGGAGGGAGAGGTGGAGACAGGCACCATGACTCTCCCTCGAGCCAGTGCAAGGGAGCCAAGACATCTCCCAGGCCTCCTCAGAGGAGGAGGGATCTTCAGGTGAGCGGTCTCACTTTGTCACACACGCAGGGCAGGGGAGGTGGGTGCACAGGGGGCAGGGGCAAGTGTCATGTGGGATGCCTGGGCTGGACGTCGTGCTGTGGTCCGTGCATGTGCAACCACGTGATGTATTACTGTGCAGCATGTGGATGCAGCAGGCAGCCCCTGAACTCGCCCAGGATCCTTCTCCCAGGCTCAGGGGAGGCCACACACAACCTGCCACAGGGAGGCGGGAGAGGGCACCTTGCCATGGGGAGGTCTCGCACCGGCTGGAAGCAGGCTAGCCTGAAGAGCACAGGTACGACCCCACACAGACTGAGGAATGCAGCACACAGCACGCGGGCATGCCTGTATGTGCGAGGCAGCAGCCGCTCCCACACACAGCCCAGCAACCCGCACCTGTGTGTGCAGATGCCAGAGAGGCCCAGGCTCCTCCCTGCTCCTTTGCCACCCATGAGGGGATGCCACTGTGGCCAGACACTTCTCTTGGCTGCTTGTCCATGGGTCAGGGTGGGGGGGAGTTGGGAAGCGAGTAGCACGGTCCTCTGGGCATGTTGGGGCCCCTGTGAGACAAGGCCTGATGTGCAGGCCACACATGGCCTTGCACCCAAGACACCCCCCTCTTCTGGGCCACAAACTGTTGGTCACTGCTCATGGAGGAGGGCACGGCCTCAGGGACAGTGTCTTCAGGGATTACTGATCGCCTCTGCCTCTGTGTGTTCTCCACAGCTGGACCAGCCGGGAATGAGGCCTGGGCCACACCACTGCAGCCACCCACCAGAGCTGGGGGACCAGAAGGCACGCCAGGGTGCACGAGGACCTGATGCGGCAGCATATCAGTGTCTTTCGTGACATCCACCAGACCCTAGCACACAAGGTCCACGATGACCTGGAATGGCAGGACCACACCTGGGACCAACTGATGCAGTGGTATGACATCATCTGTGGCATCATGTCACTCATGGTGGCACACCCGCCTGAGGCTGCTGCTCCTGGCTTCCAGCCTCCCGTCCCCTTGCTATGCCCATTCCCCATCTGCCTGCCCCCCTGCCATGCCTCTGCTTCCTCCCCAACTGATGCCCATGCCCCCTCCCCAAGTGATGCCTATGTCCCCTCCCCCTGCCCTCCCTGCCAACCCTGAACCCGCTCCAGCCCCCCCTCCTGTCCACCCTTCTGTACTCCCTGTACCCACCCAACCCCGACAAGGTCTCCGCACCCGAGGTGGCACATCGAGCCGCTCCCTCCCAGTTATGAGCCCCCTTCCCACTGCCCACCTTTTCTGAATCTTTAATCAATACAGACTGTATTTTATTTTAATCCAAACTGGTGTGTTTATTGGGAGGTCAGGGAAAGGGCAAAGGGAGGGGTTGTGGTGGGGAAGGGATAGGGCCGCAAGGCAGAGGCCCCTAGGGAGGAGGCCCTGGGGAGAGTTACTGGAGTCCTTGAGAGAACCCCTCCCTCAGGGCCTCCCAGATGCACACCCCGGCCTGATGGGCCTGGTGGATGGCAGCTGTCCTCGGGTCCTGGAAGGCTCGCCCCTTGTGGCTGGAGTCTGCCCCCCACTCCAGGAGGAAAGCCTCCCCCTTCCTCTCCACAATGTTGTGGAGAACACAACATGCCGCCACTAATTTGGAGATGTTGTGCTTCCCCATGTCCAAGTGGGTGAAGAGGCACCAGAAACATGCCTTGAGGTGGCCAAAGGTGCACTCCACCTGGATCTGGGCCCAGTTCAGGTGGGCATTAAATTGGTCCCTGCTGGGATCCATGTGGCTGGTGTACAGCTTCATAAGCTGTGGCATGAGGGGGTAGGCCACGTCCCCCAAGATGCACAGTGGCATCTGCACATCCCCAATGGCAAGTTCACAGCGGGGGAAGAATGTGCCCACCTCCAGCTTCCTGTACAGGCTAGAGTTCCGGAAGACATGGGCATCGTGTGCCCTGCACGACCACCGGACAAAAATGTCTCTGAACTGTCCACGGTGATCAACCAGGGCCTGCAGCACCATGGAAAAGTGGCCCTTCCTGTTAATATACTGGGCTCAACGTTCTAGTGCTTGGATTGGTATGTGGGTCCCATCTGTGGCTCTAACACAGTTTGGGAACCCCATGGTGGCAAATCCGGCCATGATGAGGTCCAGGTCTCCCAGGCGGATGACCCTCTATCTATGGCAAGATGGAGTCGATGGCCCTCACAACCTGCAGAGGGAGACAAAAAACACACAAAACAGAGACTGAGAGAAGGGGTGCCTGAGCCCTTGGGAGGTGCCTGCCCTGCTCCCCTCCCATGCCCTCCCCAAACACCCCAGGAGCCACCCCCTATGAAGCCATGCCCCCCCCCCCCCAGCAGCAGGGCTGTGCAAGGGCAGAATGGCACAAGCCCCCTGGAATGGGGCTCCCTCCCCAGCTCCCCTTTCCTGAGGGTCTCCCTTATGCAACACTCCCCCCACCCCCCTGCAGAGATTGCAGGCCCAGAGTGCCTTACCTCGATGAAAAGGGGCCCAACGGTGGACTTCCCCACACCAAACAGGTTGCCTACTGACTGGTAGCTGTCGGAGGTGGCAAGCTTCCAGATGGCGATTGTGACCTGCTTCTCCGGGGGGGGGGGGGGGGGCCGCATGTGGGGGTGTCACATCTCTGGAGAGTGAGGGTGAGCCAGGCACACAGCTCCAAAAAGGTGGTCTTCCTCATGCGAAAGTTTTGGAGCCACTGTTGGTCATCCCACCGCTCCATGACCAGACAGTCCCACCAGTCTGTACTGGTGTTGAGCCTCCAGAAACATCTCTCCACAGTGGGGTGCAGTTGCCAGAATGGAGCAGCCGCAGCCACAGAGAGGGTCCCCAGAATAAGCTCGGGATCCAGGTCATGCAGGACCAGGACCAGGAAGGCAGTAAATGCTGCAAAAACTGCAGCATAGCTGTGTGGGGCCATTGCATGCCCAGGGGCAGCTCCAGCTCCATGGCACAAGGGAAAAAGTTGTGGCGTCCAAAAAAGAAGAGGGCAACCACAGCAGGCACTGCGAGAGCTTTGCTGTCCCTCGAAGATGAAGCAAGCATGCAGCAGAAGCAGAGAAACAGCTGTCCAGGGGTTCCATTTAAGCGTGTGTCTCTGCAAGGCTCCGGCACCAGCACTCGGAAGCAACTGGTGACCTAAAGCCCTGCCTGAACTGGTTCTGGATGGCCTTTTATGCGAGGCAGCATCCAATCAATCTGGATGCTCCCTTTCACAAAAGCGCATTGCTTTTTCGATGCGCTTTTGTGTGTGGACGCACTGTTGCACAAGAAGTTTTCTTGGAAGATCTCTTCCAAAAAAAGATTCTTGTGCAAGAAGCCTGTAGCCTAAACGTAGCCTGAGCTTATTAAAATCTGCCTTCCTGAAATCCATTGTCTCTAATAGTACGTCCACACTACGAGGAAGCATCAAAATTAGTCCAAGGCAGGCTCTGTTAATGTGGGCATACAACCTTGAGTTAGAGCCCGAGGAACCACTGGGGAGTAATTAGTCTGAATTACTCTGGGGAGTAGTTATTTCAAAATAGCGGCATCGGAGCTTCCATACTACCTCTATTTCAAAATAAGTATTCCAGAATTAGCATTGTTCTTCATGGAAAACAGCAGTTATTATTTTGAAATAACCAGCCTGTTATTTTGAAATTATGAGCTTGGTAGTGTGGATGTTCCCCTTGTTATTTTATAGTGTAGACCAGGACTAGGTGTTTTGTGGATTACATAGGCTTAGGTGCCAAAATGGCTATTATGGATCTGGACCCAAATAACAACCAAGTATGGAGGAACAGACATGGTAGAACCTCAGAATTATGAACTGACCAGTCAATCACCCACCTCATTTGAAACCAGATGTTAATAGTCAAGCCAGCAGTAGAGAAAAAAAATCAGCAAATTCAGTACCGTTAAATGCAAACTACTAACGAAATAAAGGGAAGTAGCATTTTTCTTCTGCATAGTAAAGATTCAAAGCTGTACTAAGTCAATGTTCAATTGTAAACTTTTGAAAGAACCCACATAATGTTTTGTTATGATTTATGAACATTTCAGAGTTACGTCCCTTCCCAAGGTGTTCATAACTCCAAGAGTCCATTGTACACCGATCATTACAAAAGAATAAATAGAGACACATTGTTATTTGAATTAAAGTCATGCCTATGAGCCCCAGTCATGACCAGGACACTATTGTGCTAGGTGGAGTAGAAACACAGGACAAAATCATGATCCCTGACCCAAACAGCTTACAATTTAATACTATCCACATAGGCCCAATTTTTCAAGTGCCTGATATGCTCAGTCCAGGCTAGACTTTCAAAACAGCTCAACACCCAGCAGCTCCTGCTGTGACATCTGTGGTCAGAATTTTGTGACTGCTTCCTACCCAACACACAGACCAGTTCTGAAAAGCAAGCCCAGAGTTGCAGTGCAAGGACAGCCATCAGTTACAATTCCACACCAAGTTTCTGTTTCTCAGATGCAATTGTTGTGTGTGTCCTCACAGTTGCTTGCATGGTTCTTGACGAATATTTACTGCCTGTTCCTTGTACCAAAATGCTCACTGTTGTGAGGTCATCAGTTCATTCTGGGTATGTCTACACTACAAAGTTAATTCGAACTAACAGCTGTTAGTTCGAATTAACTTTCATAGGCACTACACATGCAAACCGCTAGTTCGAACTTAATTCGAACTAGGCAAACCTCATTCTACGAGGACTAATGCCTAGTTCGAATTAAGTAGTTTGAATTAAGGGCTGTGTAGCCACTTAATTCGAACTAGTTGGAGGCTAGCTCTTCCCAGCTTGCCCTGGTGGCCACTCTGGGCCAAGCTAGGGAAACTCTTCTGCCCCCCTCCCGGCCCCGGAGCCCTTAAAGGGGCATGGTCTGGCTACAGTGCCCATGCCACGTGCAAGCCTGCCAGCACCCAGCCAGCAGACCCTGCACCTGGCACGGCATGAGCCAGCCACCCGCTGCCACCCAGCTCTCCGCCTCTTCCCAGGACCAGGCTGGCGGCTCCCAGGAGCCTGCCCAGAGCCGCAAGAGGCGGGCGCCCGCCTGGTCTAGTGTGGAGATCGCGGACCTCATCGAGGTTTGGGGGGAGACCTCCAACATCCACGACTTCCGCACGAGGCACAGGAATGAGGCCGTCTAGGGCAGGATAGCTGCCAGCCTGGCCACCAAAGGCCACATGCGAACCCAGGAGCAGGTTTGCATGAAAATCAAGTTGGTCCAGTGAGACCCCCGACCCTGAGCCCTGAGCTTAGAACATAAGAACGGCCGTACTGGGTCAGACCAAAGGTCCATCTAGCCCAGTAGCCTGTCTGCCGACAGCGGCCAACACCAGGTACCCCGGAGGGGATGGACCGAAGACAGTGACCAAGGCATTTGTCTCATGCCATCCATCTCCAGCCTTCCACAAACAGAGGCCAGGGACACCATTCCTACCCCCTGGCTAATAGCACTCCATGGACCCAACCTCCATGACTTTATCTAACGTCTCTTTAAACTCTGTTATAGTTCTAGCCTTCACAGCCTCCTGTGGCAAGGAGTTCCACAGGTTGACTATTTGCTTTGTGAAGAAGAACTTTCTTTTATTAGTTTGAAGCCTGCTACCCATTCATTTCATTTGGTGTCCTCTAGTCCTTCTATTATGGGAACTAATGAAGAACTTTTCTTTATGCACCCTCTCCACACCACTCATGATTTTATATACCTCTATCATATCCCCCCTCAGTCTCCTCTTTTCTAAGCTGAAAAGTCCCAGTCTCTTTAGCCTCTCTTCATATGGGACTTGTTCCAAACCCCTAATCATTGTAGTTGCCCTTTTCTGAACCCTTTCCAAGGCCAAAATATCTTTTTTGAGGTGAGGAGACCACATCTCTACACAATACTGAAGATATGGCGTACCATAGTTTTATACTTCCCCTCCTCCTTTTTCCCCTGGCTTCCCCCTTCCAGCTCCCTCCTCCCAGGTTTCCACCTCCCCTCTCCCACCCTCTCTCTTCCTCTCTCTCACCTCCTTTTCCCAGTCTCCCCAGAGGTTAATCCCCCCACCCCCAGTTTTGTTAAATAAAGAGAGTTTCTATTTTTGAACACGTGTCCTTTATTTTTTACATCAAGAAGGGGGGCTAGGGAGGGGTAAGTGGAAGGAGGTGAGGGAGGAATGGGGCACAAGCCCCCAATGGGGAGGACTGGGGTGGCTCTGCGGGCTCCTCAGGGTGGAAGTTCTCCTGCAGGGCCTCCTGGATCCTGACAGCCCCCCAATTGACACCCCCGGATGGCAGCCTGCGGCAAGTGCAGCCGGGCTGATGGCCAAGTGCTCTGATGTGCCGAGTGTGGGCACTCAGGGCACTCCAAGACAGGACTGCTTTGCTGTCCCTCATTGAGGTAGACAAGCAAGCGGGGAACCCTGAGAACTATCTGTCCGGGGTGGGGGCTTGGATCCCTTTAAGCACAGCTCTCGGCTAGCCTGAGGCAGCAGCTCTACACTCTAAGGGTATGTCTACACTACCACCCTAGTTCGAACTAGGGTGGCTAATGTAGGCATTCGAAGTTGCAAATGAAGCCCGGGATTTAAATATCCCGGGCTTTATTTGCATCTTCCCGGGCGCCGCCATTTTTAAAAGTCCCCTAGTCCGAACTCCGTGCCCGCGGCTACACGCGGCACAGAGTAGGTAGTTCGAAGGAGGTTCTCTAATTCAAACTACCGGTACACCTCGTGGAACGAGGAGTAACAGTAGTTCGAATTAGAGAACTTAATTCGAACTACCTACTCCGTGTCGCGTGTAGTCGCGGGCACGGAGTTCGGACTAGGGGACTTTTAAAAATGGTGGCGCCCGGGAAGATGCAAATGAAGCCCGGGATATTTAAATCCCGGGCTTCATTTGCAACTTCGAATGCCTACATTAGCCACCCTAGTTCGAACTAGGGTGGTAGTGTAGACATACCTTAAGTCCTGGTTCCGGCCAGCCTTAACTTCAGTTCAGGGTCCACTCAATGTGGACATGCTAGTTTGAATTAGCAAAACGCTAATTCGAATTAGTTTTTAGGTCTAGATGCACTAGTTCGAATTAGCTTAGTTCGAATTAACTAATTCGAACTAAGTTAGTTCAAATTAGTGCTGTAGTGTAGACATACCCTCTGTTACTGCCAGTCCAGCCCAGGTCTTAAGGAGCCCCGATGCAGTAACATTAGGAACCCCAGATTGTGTTAGTCTTGAGAAGAAGAGAGAACCACAGGTTCTGTTTGTGTCCAGGCCTGCTGATGGGGGGGCAATTGCCCCAAGGTCCAGTATTTCAAAGGGGCCCAGAGCTCCGAACCACAGCTGATGCTACTGCGGCAATGGCTGGAGCCCCGGGTCCCCTTGAATTGCTGCTGGAGCTTTGAAGGCTTGAGGGGGGTCCAGTGCCACACTCTGCGTGGTGCTAAGGGCTGACTACCCAAGGCCCCGCCCCTTCTGCCCAAGGCTCTTCCCCTTCCTAGGTGTGGAGAAAGGCTCTCCCATAACTTGCAATGGGTTAGCACTGCTGTGTGCATCCAGCAGGCTCAGTGGACCCTTTTCCTTTCAACATCTCTGAAAAGGTCACTGAATGACAGATGTTGGATTGTGGTTGGTATCTGCTGGATCAGAAGCACTGAAATCAGAAGGATCCCTCTATTCCACTATAGTCCATTGTTCTGCATCTTTTTCTTTCTTTTGGACTCTTCACATCCTCAAGCACAAAGGGAAGTCATCAGATTCCTATGAACCGGCCCATCTGCTCAGGATTCCTCCCCCTTGCAGGCTGAAGAACTGGTCTCTTTTTCTGTTGCCATGGAAACAGACAAGGCCTCTAAAACATCGCAGTGGGGTGCCTGTCGAGGTCGCACACTAGCGCCGGCAACCATTTTATAGTGCTAATAAATTCAGGGAATTGGGAATTTGGCTGAAGTGCACGCACACGAAAAACCTTCTTGGGAAGGCAGAATGGAGATAAATGAGCAAAAACCATTTTACAAAAGTGACCAAACCAAGTGGTGCGTTTAGATGAAATCTTTCTCCAGAGTTCAGGGAATGACACGTAGGTTGTAAGATGATACTCTGTCCCTGAAGAATAAGGCTAGGCAGGCAGACTCAATGCCTAAAAGTGCCTCCAGAGGCTGTTGGTTATCAAACCCTTCATTAACTACTGTGCCAATGATTTCCAGGTGACTTAAATGGAGTTCTAGTACATTAATTTGCATGGTAGGAGACTGGAGCAGAAACCAGGCAAAGATGACCCTCGGAAAGGTTATGTCTCTCTTCTTAATATGCATTAACAAAGTGCTAAATAAATTGCCTTCTGTAATGAGATGGGGAATGGAGACAGTGGGCTAGATGCTTGACCACAGTTTCTGATAAGAATCTTTCACATATGCCCAAAATGGATGGGCCTGGTCTGAGGCCTAGCTAACAACAGACAATACATGGCCAAAGGGAACAGAGATAAGCAGAAGACAGGCCTTGTTTGTACAACTAGTCATGAAACAAGCTGAGACAGCAGAACCCCAGGTGCAGGGCAGTAGTTGGGGCCTTATCATGAATTATAGACACATAACTCTTTGAGAGTGGCCTCGAAAGTCTGCCTGACAAGTTCAGGAGGAGATAGCAGTGTATCCTCCCCACATATCAGCCAGCATTCAGGGAGGGGAGATGGCCAGCATGCCAGCAATAGCAATGATATCCATCCTTCGCAGATGCCAATCCAGTCCAAAGGGGTGTGATTGATAAACAAACTGCAAATGCTGTGTATTGTTTACTGTTCTCTTTGTTTTAAGACCACAGAGGAAAGTACCTGCGAGCAAACCTGTCTGGGAGATGCCCACCCATCATTTCTATGGACCTGGAATCAGGATTTAACCTATTTATTGCAAAAATGACACTTGAGCCATAACACCTATTTATTAGCATACATGTAAACCTGAGACATGGGCGGAGCAATTATGTAATCTTTTAGACTATTGGTTTATTGTGCTCATTATGTATTGCTGCTAGAACCTATTCAGGGGCTCAGGAACTCCCACCCCATTGCTTCTCTCCACCCATTGGCACCCTCTATAATCTATAGTAATCCACTGTTTGGTAGTCTCACTGAGCCTGATAAATGAAGTGACACTCCGCCAGTGCTGTGCATAATAACCTCTCATGCTTGGATTTACACGGTGTCGTACTTCTGTTCCTTCATTCCCCAAAGATAGAACAGTCATCATGCATTTTGAAGAATTAAGTGTTTCCTGGCTAGGTTGGCACAGATTTCTTCCTCCAATGCTATTACTATTGGAGGTAGAAAAATCCACACCCCTTCTCATTTGAACTCCTCTCCTGAAAGCATCACTTTTGATTTTCTTTTGCATTTTAAGAGATTAATTTTCTTACTTTTTTAAAACAATGCACAGCCAGACCATAGGCTTTGCAGAAACCCTGCTTTTCAGCTGGCTAGACCCCAACCTGGCAAAGGGGATTTGTTTGCTCACAGTTCTGCTGAAGTTATTGGGATTCCATAGGAGCTGATCCTTTGCAGGACTGGGACCTTAATGTGTTTCTAACACCAGAGATCATTCAGATCCTTTCCTGCAGATGTCTAGTGTGTGGAGGAAAGACCAAACCAATCAAAAAAGCTCATTCATTAAAAACCCAGACCTTATTGAAGTTGGTAGGAGTTTTGTTGCCGACTTCACTGATGAAGGACTGAGCTTTAACAATAGACCCTGCTTGCAGGAAAGTACCAGATATTGCCAGGGTTTTCAGAAGGTACAGCTGGTACAGTACTGTGTACCTCTATGTCATTGTAAATGAGCAACAGGGCAAATCACATGGTTTTCATAACCATCATCTGGCAGGAAGGTGAATCAATGTAATCCCTGGTCCCCCACTGGCTGCAGAGAGTTTACAGCCACTACAGAAATTAGAAGTTTGCCTGCCTGCTTCCCTTCCTCCCACCCCCATTCTGTCCTTTTCCTAATTGTGCTGAGGTTTGAGATATAATTTACAACTCAATGTCCTACTGGCTTAGGCAGGAGTTCTGTACTGATTTAATCACCTCATTATGTCAAACAAGTTGGAGTTATTTCTAGGCATGCTAATAGGTGCCAATTTACACCTCTCCCCCATGTAAGGTCTCTACTTAGCCCTCGTGTTTATTTATCCCAGAGGCAGAGACTCCTCTCAACTGCTTTCTAGTGAAGGCCAGGCTCACCAAGGACCAGTGACATCTGCTGCTGCCACTGTGCAAACTCTCTTCTTGCCTTACTTTTCTTTCCAATAACTCCCTATCTGGTTTAACAGTGCTATGGTGGTAATTCAGAAACCTGGGGAGCTGGGACATAGCCAGAATCCATAAGAGGTGGGCAAGAAAATTACTCTGATCTTCTGTCTGCTTCCCCTTGTCCAGTGACCATTTCAATGAGGCATGGAAGTTCAATTTCAAATTCTTCTACCTTAGAGAGGGTTCTACTAGCAGCCATTTCAGGCAGGCTGGATCCACTTGCTACCAGGAAAGAGACCTGCAGTTGTGAAAGGATCGTTCATATTCATTGTCAGAGGGAAAACAATGGGCATGATTATTCGCTAGCTCACAACTGGGTAAATCAGGAGCTACTCCAAGGGAGTTACCTGGTGTAAGAGGGGCATAACTGAGAGCAGAATCAGGCCCAAGGTCACACAGTCTTGAACCCTTCCTCAGCCTCTGGATGGCCAATTAAATCAGGTGAAATTTGTGTGCTGATGCTGACCTAAACTCAGCACTGGGTGAAACCTAACTGCATTAGTTACCTTAAGCATGAGGGCACACGTCCCAGGTGTAGGTAACATGCTCTTAGCTTGAGCCCTGCAAGCGCAAATCAACTGGCATGGGCGAGCTGTGGGTGTCTAACTGCAGTGTAGACATACGTACAGTGTCCTGTGATAAGAGGTGCATAATTCAACTGTATGTTGAGCACTAGTTAGGTTATAGAGCATTTCACCTGCAAAGTCTCCTTCCCTGTGAGAAGGGGTCAAGACGTAGCCTGGGAGTGGAAGACAGGATTCCAGACTAGATGAACTATTGGTCTGACCCAGTGTGGCCTTCCTCATGTTTTTATTGGAAGTTGCCGGGGGCTGAGCTTCTTTAAAATCTGGTCACTTCATTTAGGTGCCTAAGTGGGAGCTGAGTTCTTGTGAAAATCCAAATTAAAAGCCCAGTCCTTCTGCACAAGGCTGTCTCTAGCAAACAGAGTGTAATGATGCCTGTGGCTGCTAAACTGAGCATGGAATCTGGGCTGCTCCAAGGGCAACATAGATACTTGTCCCTCTGAAAGGGGAGATTGGTGAGAATGTGGTTTCTTCTCCTACATTTCAGTGCCCCTAAATAATGTCCTGAAGGTATCACTGCATGATATCATGTACCCCACCTCTTCTTTCTCCCCATTCTCAGGAGTAAGGCATTTGGAGTGGTATAAACAGAGGCTGTTAGAGGGGGGGTATAAGTAAACCTCTAATGGGGTTTTAACAAATTCAGAGCCTACGGCTGATACCAAACATCTGTAAAAGCTGGGGAGTTGCTAGAGAGCTGGGTATGGAACTCAGCAGCAGGTTACCATAGTACATCAATATTTTCTTTGATAACAGTGTGTGTATCTTTTGGAAGGTTTTTTTTTAAACATCCCTGGAGTTCATGAACTAGAACAGAACAAATGCTGGAGGAAGAGGGGTTGGAAGATGGAGCGTAAAGGAGGGAGGAGGAAATCTCAACTCTAGTGTCAGGTGCTGGTGGAAGATGCCTGAACAACATCCCTGGAGATGCCATCTCAGCCCTACAGAACAGACAGAGCAGGGACAGTGGCAGCACAAGCTTCCCCTGTGCTGATTGCCATCACTTCTTTGAGAGGGTCCACAAACATGTGGACAAAGGGGATCCAGTGGCTATAGTGTACTTAGATTTCCAGAAAGCCTTTGACAAGGTCCCTTACCAAAAGCTCTAAAGTAAAGTAATTTGTCATGGGATAAGAGGGAAGATCTTTTCATGGATTGATAACTGGTTAAAAGACAAACAAAGGATAGGAATAAATGGTATGTTTTCCGAGTGGAAAGAGGTAACTAACTAGTGGGCAAAGTCTGGGACCAATTATATTAAACTTATTTATAAATAATCTAGAGAAAGGGGTAAACAGTGAGGTGAGGTGGCAAAATTTGCAGATGATACCAACCTGCTCAAGATAGCTAAGACCAAAGCAGACTGTGAAGAGCTTCAAAAAAATCTCCCCAAACAAAGTGATTGGGTAACAAAATAGCAAATGAAATTTAATGTTGTTAAATGTAAAGTAATGCACATTAGAAAAATACAATCCCAACTATACATACAATATGAAGGGAACTAATTTTGCTATAACTATTCAAGAGAGAGATCTTGGAGTTATTGTGGATAGTTCTCTGAAAATATCCACTCAGTGTGCAGTAGCTGTCAAAAAAGCAAATAGAATATTAGGAATCATTAAAAAAGGGATAGAGAATAAGACAGAAAATACCTTATTGCCTCTATATAAACCCATATTATGCCCATATCTTGAATACTGTGTACAGATGTGGTCACCTCATCTCAAAAAAGATATATTGGCATTGGAAAAGGTTCAGACAAGGGCAACAAAAATGATTAAGGATTTGGAATGGGTCCCATATGAAGAGAGATTAAAAAGACTTGGACTTTTCAGTTTAGAAAAGAGGAGACTAAGGGTGGATATGATAGAGTTCTATAAAATCATGACTGGTGTGGAAAAAGTGAATAAGGAAAAGTTATTTACTTATTGCCACAATATAAGAACTACATCTGTACACAGTATTCAAGATATGGGCTCTTTTGGAAATCCTCATAGAAAGAGGATTACCAATCTCGGAAAAACCCCTCTGTTCTTTTGATTTACTTTTGAAAGAACACAACTGCAGTGTGGACGTTACTCAGGTTTTGTTGGAAACTCTGTAATGTAGACATACCTAGAGCTGAACCCACGGTAGTGTAATGAAGCATTTACAAAATTCACTTTAAATAAAATCAAGGGCTAACCTATAGAACCATGCAGCCCTTGAGTTCTCAGCTGAGACTGGCAACCACAAGTGTTGCTTCCAGCAGTGATTTTTTGTGATGTCATCTCCTGTGCATTTGGAAATGGGCTGCAACCATCCAACTCACTTGCACACAAATCACTAAACAGACAACAGCGGGCAACAATGTTTGGTCACTACAAATTTGGGACCAAATACTGAGGTCTTTAGTTATCATTCAGGTCTTTCTCAAGGAAATGTCCATTAATATGCCATAAGTATTCAAAGTAGAATTCTGGGCTGATTTCAGCAGGGACCACCAAGGATCTGTCCCTTAGATTGGATCCAAAGGAAAGAGAGTGCTGAGCTATGACATGCTGTCATGGCTCCTTCCCCACTCTGGCACGATAAATGCAGAAGTGGGGGCCAGCAAGTGTACCCAAAACTTTATCTACCAGGCTTTGGTATAAAAACTTCCCCCCAAAATCTTAAAACCCTAGATTTTGGGGATAGAATCTCCGCTGCCACCACCCAAATTAAAAAAGAAACCAGCGGAGAGACCATTTGGGAAAATCTCACCTCTAAAGTAAAAAGCAGAACACCACTATTAACAAACACCAGGTTACTAAACGGAAAAGAGAAAACTTTTATTATCACCACAGTATTTCTGTTGCAAGCATAATGCCTAGATGGAAAAGTAACAAAATATAGTCATGGAGAACTCCATGGGCCTAGAACTTAATTACAAAGAAAAGCCAAAACATCTTTTAAAAAGTGCACAGACAGCAGATCCCATACCCAAACCATAAAACAATGAAACCTAATGGATGTATCTAAACTTTATCCTTCTTACAGAAAGTGAAGAAAGAGTCTTTTCTTGGAGGGAGACATTGTGTCTGTCCCCCTCAATAGCTGGAGAGAACTGCCCCCAGAACAAAGGAGGGAAAAACCAAAATTTCCTTTGTCCCAGTTTGAAATTCCTACCTACATTCCTATTGGACGCTCCACCTGGCTAGGTAAGGGACATAGTTAACCCCTTAGTCCCCAGGCTGCTGGCTAACCCTCATGATCATGACACGTGCAGACCTGGATTTCAAATTCCACCTTCTGAAGTTTAAGGCTGCTCAGATTTTGATTCCACTCTTCTCTAGCTCCATCCAGCAACCTAGGGGTGAGTGACATCCCCTACCCCATAACCAATCCTTTTGAGCCATTCAGTTTCAGTTTTCTCCCAAACTCTTTGGTCTTAAAGAACTCATAGAGCAACAAAAACTCCTGAGTGTGACACCAAGGACAATGAGATGAAATCTACTGGCTGAGACACTTTTCCTTCCTGTCATCCTCTGTGACTCAGTTGTGGTGCACTGTGTGACCATAAATACAAGGAGAATGTAGGTAGTAAATCCTCAGCTAATCTTCAGTCCCTTGGGGCAGCACATTCCTGACTGCACATAGCAAACAGGCTGATGGAATAAAGAAGTTCAGCTACTTGAATTTCTGATTTAAGGCCAGGAAAGGATTGAAGCAGTTTCTTGGTGCTAGGAAGGAAGAAGGCAGAGCACAGGAGTAGGGGAGAAGAGAAGGTTCTTTAGTCTCTTTTACAGTTTGTCTCTAGGGACTGAATGGCACAGCACATGATGATCTATACTCTGGGATTGTTCACTGTACATCTCTGGAGCTTGTAGTGGGATGACTTCAAAGCCCACTCAGATCTAGGAGCCTGAAATTGGTCTTGGCTTGGTTGTCAAACTAGCACTTCAGTTCCTTTAAGAATTGTAGTAACTAGTACACCCCAGAATGCATGGCACTGACTTGCTGCCTTTCCTCCAAGGCTCTCCGGTACTGTACAAGCATTAATTACTCCCAGCACTCTCCTTAGGACAGTGTGGAGTATTAAACTGGTTTTACAGATGTGGAAACTGAAGGCTAATATGATAGCTGGAGTAGCTGAACTTGTCAGAAGAGGGTTACAAAGGAGCTGTGGGCTTGTATGTCATGGTGGCGGAGGGAATCTTCTCTCTACGAGCTAAGAAGGAGCTGTAGAGCTGCTCCCCAGCAAAGGCTGGATTAGTCCCTGCTGCTCTTGCCCCTGTAGGGGGCAGTGTGCTGTAGATTCATGTTGTGACAGATTCACTTGCCCTACTGCTGCCCTCCCTCCAAACCACACTAGGCAGTTGGTGTGCCCGGGGGGACCGGTGGAGGTGCAGAACCCCCACTCTGCCCCCTTATGAACTGTGCAAGTCCTGTCCCTTTAGCCTGCTGCATCTGGTGCTGAGTCACAGTTCCCTGTGGCCTCTTTGCATAGGATGTGGCAAGTGCTAAGAGGTGCACAGAAGGTGCACAGGCTCTCCTAGGGGAGCAGCATTGCTGGATCTGTGGCTTCTGCAAGAGCCACTGGTACAAGGGGTATTCCCAGGTGGGTGGGGACAGTCATGTACCTGGGCTGGCCTCTGTAATGTCCATAGGACCGTGGGTAGCTGGGTACACACTGGGGCAGCTTAACTAGTGTCAGCATGCACAGTGGTCCCTAGTAGCCCCAGAATGTCTCATGTAACCCTGCTTCTCTTGCTCCCTGTAATATCACAGGGGCAAGTGGGGCATATATCCTTAACCTTGAGGGGGCTCCCACATTTCCAATCAATGCATGGTGGAAGAGCTGCCTCCCTGGGTGTGGAAACACAAGAACATAAGGAGGTTGCAGTTCTCCTTCCCATGTAGATAGGTGGGGAGTGAGTGAACAGGGATGGGGTGTGGGAGCAGCCTTTTTTGACCCTCCACACAATCCATCACAGAGTCAATGTGGAGGGGGAAATAAGCTCAGAAGAAGGAATGGTGTGAAATTACAGCCCAGAAATTCAAGTGTGGCCACGGAATCTCAAACTGGGAACTTAAGATTAGTAGCCACATTTAAAATTTCAGGCCTGCTACTGCCCAGGAGCCCTGAATTCCAGTGGTTCAGATTGGGAGTCAAGTACCCAGTTTGAGATTCTGTGGCCACACTTGAATATCTGGGCTGTAATTTCACGCCATTTCTTCATTTCTAAAATGAGGATTAAAAACTAGGTCTAATAAGTTGCTACATAAAAAGACCTAAACATGTCAAGTACTAGCTAAGTGATACTAAGTATTATTAAACAGAGAAAACAGGATGTTTCATGTCACTTTTGTTACCCTCTGACACATTTCTCAGGATGGGTGTGTGGAGGAGTCCCAAAATGTTTGCTAAATTTCTAGGGTTTTATTTTACTTAAGAGACTTTTAATGCTCTGCAGAAATCCTAGAAATATGCTGAGGTCATTTTCTAGCCCCTCCTTCTGCATGGCACATCACCATTCCAAGAGACACCTAGTTTCATGGTGTGATCAGAGCTGCTGACAGAAATTCTGGACCCCTGGGCCAGGTGAGAAGGGCCAATTCCAGATCTCAGACAGAAGGAGCATGGGGCCAAGGAGCTAGCCTCCCCTAGCCAGCTCTTCTGCACTGCCCAGCCTGCACTTGCCTGGATTCCAGCAGTGATTTAAAGGGCCCGGCCAGTTGCCCCTTTTGCCCCCATTAGGACACCCTGGGTACCCCATGCTGCTGTGCATGTCCAGCATGGCATTGCCAAATGGCTGTGGAACTGGACCACAGGCTGGATAGTGCACGCATACAGCTCACACAAGCCACAGCTGCTACAGTGATTTAAAAGGAGTAGGGAGCCCCTGGAGGCCTGGGGCAGCCATGGGCAGGATAGAAGGTGACAAACTATTGCTGCTCCTTGCTGAGCCTTTCTCTTTAGTACAAAATAAAACGTTTTGGGGGAGGATATTTTGGTTGTATAGTTGTGAGGGAAAATGCAGGAAAATGTTGGTTTTGTTTTTAAATTGATGGTGTCAAGCCCCGGGCCAGGCTTCTATGTGAGGGTATGTCTACACTAGCCCCCTAGTTCGAACTAGGGAGGCTAATGTAGGCATTCGAACTTGCAAATTAAGCCCGGGATTTAAATATCCCGGGCTTCATTTGCATGTTCCCGGGCGGGCGCCGTTTTTAAATCCCGCTAGTCTGAACTAACTGCCCGTGGCTACATGCAGCAGTTAAAAGTTAATTCGAACTAAGTCCTTAGTTTGAATTAACTGTTACACCTCGTAGACATGGGAAAGTCAGTGGATGTGATATACCTTGACTTTAGCAAGGCTTTTGATATGGTCTCCCACAATATTCTTGCCAGCAAGTTAAGGGAATGTGGATTGGATAAATGGACGGTAAGATGGATAGAAAGCTGGCTGGAAGGTCAGGCCCAGCGGGTAGTGATCAACAGCTCAATGTCAGGATGGCAGTCGGTTTCTAGCAGAGTTACCCAAGGTTCGGTTCTGGAACTGGTTTTGTTCAACATCTTTATTAATGACCTGGATGAGGGGATGGATTGCACCCTCAGCAAGTTTGCAGATGACACTAAGCTAGGGGGAGAGGTAGATACACTCGAGGGCAGAGATAGGGTCCAGAGTGACTTAGACAAATTGGAGGATTGGGCCACAAGAAATCTGATGAGGTTCAAAAAGGACAAGTGCAGAGTCCTGCACTTGGGATGGAAGAATCCCAAGCATTGTTACAGGCTGGGGACCAACCAGCTAAGTAGTAGTTCTGCAGAGAAGGACCTGGGGGTTACAGTGGATGAGAAGCTGGATATGAGTCAACAGTGTGCCCTTGTAGCAAAGAAGGCTAATGGCATATTAGGTTGCATTAGGAGGAGCATTGCCAGCAGACCTAGAGATGTGATTATTCCCCTTTATTTGGCTCTTGTGAGGCCACATCTGGAGTACTGTGTCCAGTTCTGGGCCCCCCACTACAAAAAGGATGTGGACGCATTGGAGAGAGTCCAGCAGAGGGCAACCAAAATGATTAGGGGGCTGGAGCATATGACCTACAAGGAGAGGCTGAGGGAGTTGGGTCTGTTTAGTCTGCAGAAGTGAAGAGTGAAGGGGGGATTTGATAGCAGCCTTCAACTTCCTGACAGGAGGTTCCAAAGAGGCTGGAGAAAGGCTGTTCCCAGTAGTGACGGATGGCAGAACAAGGAATAATGGTCTCAAGTTGCGGTGGGAGAGGTCCAGGTTGGATATTAAGAAAAACTATTTCATGAGGAGAGTGGTGAAGCACTGGAATGGGTTACTTAGGGAAGTAGTGGAGTCTCCATCCCTAGAGATTTTTAAGTCTCGGCTTGATAAAGCCCTGGCTGGGTTGATTTAGTTGGGATTGGTCCTGCCTAGGGCAGGGGGCTGGACTTGATGACCTTCTGAGGTCTCTTTCAGCTCTATGGTTCTATGATTCTATGATTCTATCTGAAATAGCTCCCCATGCACAGCTCTCCGAATGAGCATGTTTGATAGTGAGGAAATCCCAATGTTTGCCCTTCCAGTGACCTCTCCTGGGTCTTGTGAAGATGGTGATTAAATCAGAAGATGCAGCTTGCATGAACATCAGTCCGCATGTTCAGTGGGTTCTCATACAGCTGTCCTCAGGACAATGAAAGGATTCCTAGTGAAGAAAAAACAAGTTCTCTTCAGTGCAGTGCAAGAGTCTGCTATGCAGGCATTTTACACTGTCCCCAAAATGTGCTATAGGCACTGCCTCCTTCTGATGCCAAGGAATCTCTGGTTGTTACAGTTACAGCTAAACAGGAAAGCAGGGGAGGCTTTAAAATCCTTAAACCAGAACTATAGCCTGGGACTAGAAGGCTCCCAGAACTAGGAGTGGGATTGTGGCCAGGTATGTAGGCTGAGTGCAATGGTTGGCAAGAAAAGAGTTCACCTACTCTTCTTCTGGCTAGAGGAGCCCACAGTTGCCCCTCTTGAAGGCAAAGATGTGCAAGGCCAGGCCATATCTGAGGAATTCCTTGATCTTCCCCAGGACTCTCTACATGACGGAATGTGCTGTACCCAGCTGGGGTGTGAGGAAAGAAGGTCTAGAAAACACGACCCATGAGGGAAGACTGAAATAATTGGGCTTGTTTAGTTTAAAAAAGAGAAGACCAAGAAGGGACATGACAGCAGTTTCCAAGTATCTAAAAGGCTGTTACAAGCCTCTGATGATAGGACAAGAAGCAAAGTTTGCAGATGATACCAAACTGTTTAGGATAGTCAAGACAGAAGCAGACTGTGAGGGACTCCAAGAAGATCTCACCCAACTGAGTGATTGGGCAACAAAATGGCAAATGAAATTTAATGTGGATAAGTGTAAAGTAATGCACATCGGGAAAAATAACCCCAACTATACGTACAGTATGATGGGGGCTAATTTGGCTACGACAAATCAGGAAATTGGAGTTATCGTGGACAGTTCTTTGAAAACTTCCACACAGTGTGCAGCGGCAGTCAAAAAGGCAAATAGGATGCTCGGAATTATTAAGAAAGGGATAGAAAATAAGACCCAGAATATCTTACTGCCCCTGTATAAAACTATGGTACGCCCACATCTTGAATACTGTGTACAGATGTGGTCTCCTCACCTCAAAAAAGATATTTTGGCCTTGGAAAGGGTTCAGAAAAGGGCAACTAAAATGATTAGGGGTTTGGAACGGGTCCCATATGAGGAGAGGTTAAAGCGACTGGGACTTTTCAGTTTAGAAAAGAGGAGACTGAGGGGGGATATGATAGAGGTATATAAAATCATGAGTGGTGTGGAAAGGGCCGATAAAGAGAAGTTATTTATTAGTTCCCTAACTAGAAGAACTAGAGGACACCAAATGAAATTAATGGGTAGCAGGTTTAAAACTAATAAAAGAAAGTTCTTCTTCACACAGCGTGTAGTCAACCTGTGGAACTCCTTGCCAGAGGAGGCTGTGAAGGCTAGGACTATAATAGAGTTTAAAGAGAAGCTAGATAATTTCATGGAGGTTAGGTCCATAAACGGCTATTAGCCAGGGGATAAAATGGTGTCCTTGGCCTCTGTTTGTCAGAGGCTGGAGAGGGATGGCAGGAGACAAATCGCTTGATCATTGTCTTCGGTCCACCCTCTCTGGGGCACCTGGTGCTGGCCACTGTCGGCAGACAGGATACTGGGCTAGATGGACCTTTGGTCTGACCCAGTACGGCCATTCTTATGTTCTTATGTTCTTATGTAATGGGTTTAAATTGCATCAAGGGAGGTTTAGGTTGGACATTAGGAAAAACTTCCTAACAGTCAGGGTGATTAAACACTAGAATAAATAACCTAGGGAGGTTGTGGAATCTCCATCACTGGAGATATTTAAAAGCAGGTTGGATAGACGTCTATCTGGGATGGTGCTTGGTCCTGCCGTGAGGACAGGGGACTGGACTTGATGACCTCTCACAGTCCCTTCCAGTTCTAGCATTCTATGATTCTATGAAGAGGGCCGATGTTGAGCAAGGCTATAGGCAGAGGCTTCCCTCTCCTCTCCATAAGTCAGCTGAAGGGAACCAGACTTTAGTGCTACCTTAGGATTGGCTGAAGGGAGCCCTCACATGTCCCCTGGGCTTTGATCCTCGGCTGCAGGAAGCCCTTCTGCATTTATGTTTGCTTCTTAATGGGACAGAACATCCTTTTACATCTGCTCTTCTCCTTCACAGTAAGCACCTTTGTGATGTGCTTAAATGCCACCTGATCTTTCAGGCTATGTCTACACTGCAGAGTTTTTGTGCAAAAATGGCTGGTTTTGCACAAAAACTCACAGAGCGTCCACACCTCAAGTGCGTTTTTGTGCAAGAAAATTTACAGTGAAGCGACAGAACAGAGGGGTTCTTGTGGTATAGGTATTCATCTTTCTACGAGGAATAACTCCTTTTGCGCAAAAAAGTGTGTGTGGATGTGAAACAGGGCTTTTTTTTTTTTCAAAAACAGATTTATCGAAAGAAGCACAGGTGCCCTGGTGGCCATTCTGTTAATGGCAATCAGAGCTTTCTTGCGAGAGAGCATCCATGTAGTCTAGACGCTCTCTTGCGCAACAGCACATCGCTTTTGCGATGCACTTTTGCAGTCTGGACGCGCTCTTGTGCAAGAAGCCTGCAGTGTAGACGTCGCCTCGGAGTCCACTCTGCCTCCTGCTTGTTCTTGATTCCTCATTGTCCTTTTCCAAAATTAGGCCCTACCCTATTCCTAGATATGAATGCCTGGAGGAAGGTTTCAAAAATTCACTCCAAAGTGGGCTGAACTTTTAGAGTACAATATGTTTGTTCAGGTCTTTGAATGTGGAAGCATCAGGGATTGGGGTAGTGACCTTGCTTGGAATTAGAGTCTCTGACATTTGTAGAAGTGATGTGTTTAGTTCTATAGAGGCACTAGTGTGAACATATAAAATCAGTGGAACTATCCTGATTTACACCAGCTCAGGATTGGAACCATTCACTCTGTGAAGCTATACCCAGTTACTTCAGCTTAGTCCTACCCATTGTCTCTTAGTCCTGTTGCTAGGGTAGTACCTACCAACTTATACAAGCCAATGGACCAGCTTGTCATACCAAGATCTTTGCAGGACTGGCTGGTGCCTGGTGCCCTTTCATTCAGTTTTATGTGTTCAGCCCTGCAGTGGAATTTGGCTTGTGCCAACTTGTTCCCAGATCTCAATAGGTAGAACACTCCTATCCCACCCACCTCCCTACAGGGGAACTTGGGCTGCTCCACATCTGAGGGGTTTATAGCAGCGCAGTGCTCTCTTGTATGCCAGAGCTCACTACAGACTGGGTGGAAGGCTGTAGCTCAGAGGAGAAGCTCAGAATGCCAGTCAGGAAAGCACAGGGTATCGATGCAGATATGTAGGGACCACTGCCCTGGACAGATGCTAACATGGGCAAAAGACTGCATCTCCAAGATGCCAATGCATTGAGTAATTTCATCCAAAACAAATGGCAACAGAGTTGTAGCTTATGTTGCTGCTCCGACCTGTTCTCCCGGGAGCATGGCTACTGATTAGAATTTCCATTATAGCCCAAGAATTGTGGCGCAGACGTTTTCCCTCCAAGTCTCAAGCAGTCTATTGTATAGGATCTCTAGCTAGGAGGTCTCCTTGTAAATGTTTTTCTATAAAATATGTATGTCCTATAGATCAGTGGTTCCCAACCTTTTTGATACTGGGGACCGTCAAACCCATCCACAAACTTTTGATGGATCGGCAATGTTTTATTTTCATATTTACATATTCATTATGCAAATGACGAATATGCAAATAAAATATTACTGATTCACCAAAAGCCCAGCCGCCAGAATCCCCAGTGCCAGCCCTAGCCCCCAGAGCCCCCCTACCCTTCCACTACCCCCCAGCGCCAGCCACTGACCCAAGTCCCCTGCACTCAACCCCCTCAGTGCCAGCCTCCTGCCCTCAGAGCCCCCCAGCGTCAGTCCCCCATCCCAAACCCCTCAGTGCCAGCCCCCCACCCATTAGAGCCCTCCCCACCAGACCCCCCAGTACCAGCCTCCTGTTTCCAGAGGCCTCTGCACCCAACTGCCCCTCCTGAACCTTCCCCAGGCCAGTCCCCAATGTTAGCTCTGTCCCCAGAGTCCCTCAGTGCCAGCCCTGCCCCCAGAGTCCCCCCACTAATAGCTCAGCCTCCAGAGCCCCACAGCACTAGCCCCATCCCTGGAGCTCCCAGTGCCTGCCCTGCCCTGCTCAGCTGGCCCTGCGCTGCTGCCCACGTCATAGCAGCTCTGGGGGCCAGGGCTGGGGTACACTGCCCAGTGCCTCCCCTCCTGCTGGGGCTGCTGGGAGAGGCATGTCCTGTCCCACCTCTACGCCAATCAGCACAAGGCAGGGGCAGGGTCTCATCCCAGCCAGAGAAGAGCACTTCGCTGAACAGCAGTTGGGCCGCGTGGAACCTCCTGCCATGCAGGGAAGAGCCCCTCCCCGCCTGGGGCTGGTTGGCTGAGAGGCAGGGCAGGACGCCCTTTCCCAACAGCCGCAGCAAGAGCAGTGTCCCCCAGTCCTGGACCCCAGCCCGAGGTCTGCAGCCCGGCAGTTGGGAACTGCTGCTATAGATGTCTAAAAGCAGGGCCGGCCTTAGGCCGGTTCGACTGATTCCCTTGAATCGGGCCCCGTGCCCTGAATTCGGAAGTGTGCTGGGTGCCATGGGAGGCAAGTTACTATTCAGAGCCGGGGCCCTGTTCCAGCAGTATTTGGAGCTGGGTCTCTCCCCCGGCTCTGCCTAGAGCGGGCCCTGGCCCCCATCTGCCGCCCCCCCCACGCGTCCTCCCAACCCACCCCCAGAGCGTGCCCCGCAGCCCCGTCCCGTCCCTGCCATGCATGGCTCTCGGTGAAGCTCCCCCTCGCCGGCTGCTGCTGCTGCTGCCATGCGTGGCATTTTCAGGTGGGCGGGGAGGACGCCTGGGCATGATGTGACGTCATAGCCCGGGAATTTAAAAGTGCTCGGCACGGCGTGGCCTAGCAGCTCCAGATTTGGAGTCTGGGGCCTGAGCACAGACTCCGGCCCCACAAAGTAGAAGGCAGAAGGTAGGGGAGGGGGAAAACTATGGGGAGGGGGTGGGAGAGGAAGGGGCTTGTGCGGAGGGGAGGGGAGAGGAATGGGCTTGTGCAGAGGGGGAGGGGGGAAGGGGGCAGAGGAAGGGGCTTGTGTGTGGGGGGGGGGAGAGGAAGGCACCAAGAGACAGGGTGGAGGAGAGCCAAATGCCAGG
Source organism: Pelochelys cantorii (assembly GCA_032595735.1). Lineage (NCBI taxonomy): Eukaryota > Metazoa > Chordata > Testudines > Trionychidae > Pelochelys > Pelochelys cantorii. The sequence continues at coordinate 21,909,452 of CM064344.1, forward strand.
GGGCCAAGTGCAGACAATGAGGAAAAGGGCAGGAGGGGAGGTGTCAGTGGGAGGGGGGACAGGGTGGGAGAGGAGAGGAGAAGGGAAGGGCATTGGGGGCTAGAGGGGGGAGAGGGAGGTGCTGGGAGAAGGCTTGAAAGAAGGGGTGGGCATGAGAAAGGTGGGGATGGAGCAAGTCATGTGTGAGGGCACAGAGGGGCAGGAGGGGAATGGGGCAGAGAGTGGTAAAGGGGTGGGTATCAGGGAAAAAGGGGGCAGGGCAGTAAGGGAAGGGGAAGGCACCAGGAGGGTGCAGGGCTAAGGGAAGTTGCAGGTGCCAGGGGATTCTGGGGTGAAGCAGAAGGGCAGACACCTGCAGGGAAGGGACCAGCACCAGAGGAGAGAGGCAGGGCAGGTGTGTAGAGGGAGGTGTTAGAAGAGGGGATGAAGAGGGGTAGCTCACATGATCAGAGTGGGGCTACTGGAGGAGTGGGCACAAGGGGGAGAGAAGGGCTGGTGGAGGGGGGCAGGTCGCAGGAGGGCTGAGGGCAGTGAGAAGGGCAGGAGTCAGGACAGCAGAGGAGGGTGAGGAGTTGAGGGGCAGCAGGCACCAGGGGAGCTGATGGAACAAGGGGAGGAGACATGGCAGCAGAGGGAAAAGATAGAAGTTTATGAGATATTTATTAATAACTTGGGTGCCACAGTGGCACATCCAAACAAGCCACATGAACTCAGTACTGGTGCACAACACAAAATCCATTCTGCTCATGGGAGGAAACTCTTAGGCTATGTCTACACTGGCGGCTTCTTGTACAAGAACATCTTGCGCAAGGGTTCTTATGCAAGAAGTCTTGCGCAAGAACACATCCACACTGCCATGTGCGAGCTGTGCTTTTGCACAAGAGCATCCATGGCAGTGTGGACGCTCTCTTGAGCAAGAAAGCTCCAATGGCCATTTTAGCCATAGGGGTTTCTTGCGCAAGAAATCCCTGCCGAGCATCCACACTGCCCTCTTGCTCAAGAGAGCTTACACCTGTTAGAAAAGAGCATAGCTCTTGTGCAAGACACCCTCTCTTACCACGCTGTACTGTAAATTTCCTTGCTCAAGAGCAGGCGGGCAGTGTGGCTGCTCTGTGGGTTCTTGCGCAAGAACGGCTGTACTTGCGCAAGAAGCCGTGAGTGTAGACATAGCCTTAGAGGGAACACTTCCCCCAGCCTCTCTGCCCCCAAGTTCATGTCACACACATTGGGTTAATGCAATTGCAGGATAGTTGCATGAGGGGGGTTTGGTGGGGGCCAAACTAATCCCTGTTGGTAGGAGGATGATGGGAAAAGTCTTTCGAGAGGGGTGACATGACACCTTTTACTTCTGGTCATGTGTCCATCTTGCCCCGAGCGTGTTACCTCCAGAGGCCTGGTTAACGGGGGTCAGGAGGTGTGGCTAATGGGGCACCACCAAAAATTATACAGATCTGCTGGCCCCGGAGGAGGAGTGCGTCGGCTGCCTGTGCCACAGGAGGTGTGAGTTTAGCACAGGGTTTTCCTGTGCCATGGGAGGGGGTGTGTGTGTGTGTGTGTGTTGGCGGGGAATTTTTTGTGCTTTTTTTTGCTCAACTAAAATTGCTGCAGGGCCCCGTCGAAATTGTTCGAATTGGGCCCCACACTTCCTAAAGCCGGCCCTATCTAAAAGAGCCAACTTCAGCAGCCCGTCCATATCAGCAAGCTGTTTGTGGCTGCAACAGAGGTGATTGGGTCCCACAAAAAGAAGGGATATGGTTTATCGCTTCCACGTAATACTCCGTAAGAGCTACTGTGAAATCCATCCATGCTGCAACAAGAAGCTCTGTGAGCTGACCCATTCATCACTCCTGAAACGTCAGTCAGTTTCTCACTAAAATCCACAGTTAAATGTCACTGTGCTGCTATCTTAATACCTGCTGCTCTCTCCAAATCCCCAAAGTATTTTCTTGATGTATATACAGTTTGGAATAACTGTAAAATATAAACTCTTCAAAGCTTGCAGCATTTCCTGAGCAGAGTTATCCTCAGCCTGGATGCCAGACTAATCAACACTTGAAAGGATTTGACACTTATAAGAGATGAATCATTGGTGGGGAAAAAAGCAGTCATGATACTATAGCAAGTTAATTTGCTGTGGACCAGTCTAGCAGTCACAGTCCTAGAGCTAAAATCTTTCGGTAGGAGAGATGAGAGCTGAGTGAAATTAACAAACGCAAAACTTTTTTTATTTGAGAAAAGTGCTTATTTGTCATCACTGAAATATATCATGACTCTCATGTTGATTTCACCACATTTTAGTTTAAAAGAAAATTTAAAACATTGAAATGTTTTGTTTCGATATTTTATAAATTAAACATTTCAAATTTTTGGTTTGATACAACTTTTTGTTCTGAAATTTCCTTTAACTTTATTTTTAAAAATTCAAAAGCATTAAAAATGCTTTCATTTGAAATGTTCATTTTCATTTGATCCAAAACATATATAATATACATATGTGTCTTTGAGTACGTCTACACAGCAGCAATAGCATTATTTTGAAATAACAGCTGGCAGTTATTTCAAAATAATGTCGAAATACTGTCAAGCTGGAGGACTTCTTACTCCGACTTCTGTAGCCCTATTGTACGAGGAGTAAAGGGATGTTGGAGGAAGAGTGCTCTATTTCAACATAAGTGCTGTGTAGATGCTCCCAATTTCAAAATAAGATATTTTGAAATAAGCTACACAATTGACATAGCTCAATTTGCATAGCTTATTTCAAATTAAAATCCCTGCTGTGTAGACAGACACACCCTTTTTGATTAGCGGAAATCTTAAAAAAAACACCAATGCAATTTTTTCTAATTGCCACAGAACCAAAAAAAAAATAATCACTTGTTTTATAAGACCCGTGTTTGAAATTTGCCTTTCCAGGAGATTCACTTTTTGTTTTTCCCTTAGTTCCTTTGGATCATCCCATTCACATCACAACTAGGTGAAACTTTGCAACCAAATCTGATAGCATTACAAAGTGTTACTACGCATGTGTTAGTGCTTTACTTCCTTATAAATATGCCTCTTTATCATCTTCAGGGGAATGAAGAATGAGGATAGGTACCTGCAATAGGAAAGCTGTGAATTTACCGAATGTCAGCAAAAAACCAGTATCTCGTCAATTATGTGGGTTGATACAGCTGTTCACACTTTCCCCCCATTGCTCTGTGCCTTTTGTAGTGTTGTGTGTCTCTATTCATTTCCACCTTTTCTCCTCCAGTCATTAATGGAATAGATTCTTTCTCCAGCATAATACCCTTGGGCTATGCCTACACTGCAGGTTTTGCCAGCAGAGAGTATGCTAATGAAGCGCTCATTAGCATTTGTCATGCTGTCATTTACATATTCTCTGCAGATGCTTTTAGCGCAAGAGGTTTTTGCGCAAAACCAAGCAGTGTAGATGGGTCCATTTTGTGCAAAAAAACCCTTTTGCGCAAGATCTTTATACCTTCTTTTTTGAGGCATAAGGATCTTGCGCAAAAGGGTTTTTTTGCACAAAATGGACCCATCTACACTGCTTATTTTTGCGCAAAAACCTCTTGCTCAAAAAGCATCAACAGAGAATATGTAAATGACAGCGTGACAAATGCTAATGAGCGCTTCATTAGCATACTCTCTGCTGGCAAAAGCCTGCAGTGTAGACATAGCATTGGAGTGTTTTCACAGTTAGTTCCCAGTGTATCTGAAAATGTGAAGCAAACCACAAGGGCAAACGTTAAAGAGAGTTCTTTGACCTTTAGATAGCACATTTTTTTTCTGTGAATTTGTCTATGCAGTAATCACATGTGCACTGAAACATTTTATATCCACAGTACATGGATTACCAAAAATTATTGGGAGTGGGGGAAGGGGGAATCAAAAAAACTAATACTGAGAGCTCAAGGATTAATCTACAAAGCAAGGACTAGAGATGCCCAAGCATGAAAATGTGCACCAACTTCTTTTACTTTGAGTCTGGGGAACAATCCAAATGTGGGCTGTCAGTAGGAGACCATAATTTTAGAATGTAAAGTCCTGAGGTTAAACACTGCTGTTTGTAGCCTCCTATCATCTAAGTGAACCAGTCACTGGAGTGAGATGACTACCACATGTAGTGAGTATGTTACATCTGAAACAATGGACCTTCCTTTTAAACAAGGGCTAAGAGCTGTGGGCTAGGAATGTGCTGTGACTCTTCAAAGTCAAAACCTCACAAATGTTAACATCTTATTTTTGGCCCAATTTTCTAAAGTTCTATGTTAGTAAGTTGAAATAGGCATATAAGTGCCCCAGTACCCAATTTGGGTATCTAAATTCTGATTTGGTTTCCAAATGCAGAACTGAACACTTTTATTTTGTTGCCTGTTAGTCTGAGACTTGATCAGGAGGTCTCAGACTAACATTTGTCATCCTTTCCCCCCACTCTGTAGTCTTGTCCGCCCAGTGAGTAAAAATCTTGAAAACTGATAACCATACCCTGCATTTGGCTAATAAGAACACCCATTGCTTGGATACGACTATTCAGAGAGTATGTGCTTGATGTAGCAGAACCAAAAATTATGCTGAACTATTGCCTAATTAGGTTCATACATATGGCCCCAATCCCTTTAGTACATGACTCTCTAGAATGTAAAGTGAAGCCTTCTTTAAAGAATTCTGCTTAAACACAACTCCAGTAAAAGCGTATGTTTCCACTGTAGCACTGGGGAAATGCATTTAGAAAATTGACTTAGGAAGAGTACCCATGTTCCAATGTATTGAACCAGTACACTAACGGACATTCAGTATACTCACACTAGTTCCTTTTGTATGGTTCATAAGCTAGTGGAGCCCTCTTAAAGGCACAGACCATAGGGAAATCTGCTAAAGGAAGATAGGTATGGTCTAAATCAGGGCTAATCAACATGCGGCCCATGGGCCGCATGTGGCCCACGGCCTGTTTATTTGCGGCCCACGGTGTGGTTTGGGTTTACACAAGGCTCAACACGTGGCCCACGAGTGGGAGCCAAAACAAAAAAGGAGTCAATATAATGGTCTTCTATTGATATGTGTTTTAGTAGTTGCTAGTTCAGTTTAAAACTTTAAAGTGTTCCACTTCTTTTTTTTTTTTAAATCAGAGAAAGTAACATTTGTTTCTCTAGTGTGGGCAGAGGAGCAAAAAAGAAGGCCAGTTTATGGTAGAGATGACTTTCACAGTGCAACAGTGGAGGATAGCACTTAATAAAGTGAAGAATAAAGTCTCCATGTGGCTGACTGCCAGGCCGGGACAAGCCCAGCCAGGAATTCTTCTGAACTGGACACAGAAACCCAATCCAGGTTTTCTTTCCCTCCTTCTAAGTGGTGACAATTTCCATCTATTTGCAGGTACCATGTGAGTGTAATTGAACAAATGTGCTGGGTGATACTTTAATGTGAATAATGCTATGACAAAAATGCATTGTAGATAACCAAAAGATTGAAAGTCAGCTCTCTGTGTCTTTGACCCCAACACAGATTATATTAACTCATCAGAGTCACAAAGAAATCCTAAACTGGGTCTCTTTTCTCTGTGGAAATGGATTCTGTGTGTCATATACTCAAGATGACCTCCCAAGCATGACACTGAACTCTAATAAAAATATAATAGATTAGCTAGGTAGTTCCTTACATCCTGACATATCCCAAAGCACTTTCAACAAACTGATGTGGGATCTATAGAATATATGTGGTTCATCCATTGCTAAAATGCAGCCATTTTTGGAGTAGAGCACAACATCTATGCACGGAAGTATTATGCTGTAGTTGCATTCCGGGAGTGAAAGAAGAGCGTCCTACCCAGCTCAGTCTCCAGCCTGTAATGGGCAAGAAAGTGATCCCTTAGCTTGGAAGCTGGCCAGAATGAATGGCCAGAAGTCAAAGGGGCTCTCTAATGACTGCAGCTCATCAAACTTCCAGTTTTAGGTGTCATGCAAAAGATGGTGCCTTCGTGGTGTCACCTGGCAAACTATCACTGTGGAGGACTGTGGGTTCTACAAGGACTCAGATACCACAGTGAAGGACACAGTATAAGAACCTAAATAAAACACCACCATCTGAATCACCATGTGCTACGTAGCACTTTAAAGACTAACAAGATGGTTTATCAGGTGATGAGCTTTCGTGGGCCACACCCACTTCCTCAGATCAAATAGTGGAAGAAAATTGTCACAATCCTATATACCAAAGGATACAATTAAAAAAAATGGACACATATGAAAAGGACAAATCAAATTTCAGAACAGAAGGGGGATGGGGGGAGGAGGTAAATGTCTGTGAGCTAATGATATTAGAGGTGATAATTGGGGAAGCTATCTTTGTAATGGGTGAGATAATTAGAGTCTTTATTCATACCTAAGTGTAAAGTGTCCAATTGAAGCATGAATGACAGTTCAGAGGATTCTCTTTCAAGTGTAGTCTTAAAAGGCCTTTGAAGCAGGATGCAGGTAATTAAGTCATTGAGACAATGTCCTTTCTGGTTGAAATGGCACGAAACTGTTTGTTCTTTGTGATCCTGTCTAATATCTGTTTTGTGGGCATTGATCCTTTGGCGAAGTGTGTCGCTTGTTGTCGTTTGTGCAACAACGCACAGACTGACATTATTCGCAAACGACAACAAGCGACACACAATCTCAGCCGCGCTGAACACCATGCCATCCAGAGTCTCAAAAACAACCTGGACATTATAATCAAACCAACTGACAAAGGGGGTGCTGTGATCATTATGAATAAGGCTGACTACAACCAGGAGGCAACCAGACAACTCTCCAACACCGCATTTTACAAACCTCTCTCCTCTGATCCCACCTCGGAATACCAAAAGAAACTACACTGTCTCCTTAAAAGCCTCCCTATAGCTACTCAGGAACAAATCCACACAGAAACACCTTCTGACCCCCGACCAGGATTATTCTACCTGCTTCCCAAAATCCATAAACCCGGACACACCGGACGTCCCATCATCTCTGGTATCGGCACGCTCACTACTGGTTTATCCAGCTATGTATACTCTCTTCTCAAACCCTATGCAACCAACACCCCCAGCTATCTCTGAGACTTCCTAAGGAAACTACAAAACATCGATAACCTCCCCAATAACACCATCCTTGACACCATGGATGTAGAAGCTCTATACACCAACATTCCACATAAAGACGGATTACAAGCAATTAGAAACACTATCCCAGAAGACACCACTGCCAATCTGATAGCAGACCTATGTAACTTTGTTCTCACCCACAGTTATTTCCAGTTTGAGAACAACTTATACCTCCAGATCAGCGGCACAGCCATGGGTACACGTATGGCCCCACAGTATGCTAATATCTTTATGGCTGACCTAGAACAACATTTCCTCAGCTCCCATCCCCTTTTACCCCTTCTCTACTTACACTACATCGATGACATCTTTATGATCTGGACACATGGCCAAGAAACACTGGAGACATTCCACAGATATTTTAACAACCTACACCCCACCATCAGTCTCAGCCTGGACCATTCTACACGAGAGATCCATTTCCTGGACACCACAGTACAAATCAGCAATGGAAAATTAGACACCAGTCTCTACAGAAAACCCACTGACTCATACAGTTACCTACATGCTTCCAGCTCCCATCCAGAACACACCATACGATCCATCATCTATTGCCAAGCCCTTCGATACAACCGCATCTGCTCTAATCCCACTGACAGAGACCAGAAACTTCAGGATCTCTACCAAGCATTTATAAACCTCAACTACCCACCCGGAGAAATAAAAAAGCAAATTGAAGGAGCCAGACGAATACCTAGAAGCCATCTACTTCAAGACAGACCCAAGAAAACCAACAATAGAACACCACTTGTCATCACCTACAACCCCCAACTCAAACCTGTCCAACACATTATCAATAAACTACAGCCTATACTGGAACAGGATACTAAACTCCAAGAGGCTCTGGGAGACAGACCCATAGTCTCCTATAGACAACCACCTAACCTCAAGATGATTCTTACCAACAACCACAGGACATACCACACTAATACCAACCCTGGTACCTTCCCTTGCAACAAACCCCGTTGCCAGCTTTGTCCACATATTCACTCTGCTGATACCATTATTGGACCGAACCAAGTGAGTTATAAGATCAAGAACACATATTCCTGTGCATCCAGAAATATAATTTATGCTATCATGTGCCGAAAGTGTCCGTCTGCTATGTACATTGGACAAACGTCTCAGACACTTCGCCAAAGGATCAATGCCCACAAAACAGATATTAGACAGGATCACAAAGAAAAAACAGTTTCGTGCCATTTCAGCCAGAAAGGACATTGTCTCAACGACTTAATTACCTGCATCCTGCTTCAAAGGCCTTTTAAGACTACACTTGAAAGAGAATCCTCTGAACTGTCATTCATGCTTCAATTGGACACTTTACACTTAGGTATGAATAAAGACTCTAACTATCTCACCCATTACAAAGATAGCTTCCCCAATTATCACCTCTAATATCATTAGCTCACAGACATTTACCTCCCCCCCCATCCCATCCCCCTTCTGTTCTGAAATTTGATTTGTCCTTTTCATGTGTCCATTTTTTTTTAATTGTATCCTTTGGTATATATGGTTGTGACAATTTTCTTCCACTATTTGATCTGAGGAAGTGGGTGTGGCCCACGAAAGCTCATCACCTAATAAACCATCTTGTTAGTCTTTAAAGTGCTACATAGTCCTGTTTTTTGTTTCAGCTACACCAGACTAACACGGCTACATTTCTATCACTATTCACCATGTGCTACAGTACTGAAGTATTCCTTGCACGTATTTCATCCAAACACTGTCCCTGATTGGCCCAGTTCCAAATAGATCATCATTGTTGCCTCGTGGACTTGTCCAATAATGCTAACAGGAGCTTGAGATAAGGTCCTTTTATTCTGTATCTGCCTTTTTTTTCCATGCATGTAATGGACCAGATCCTCAACTGGTATGAATCAGAATAGCTCCCATGATTTAAGTGTCTGGCTTTCTCTTTTACACTGCAGCTAGTGCAGGACAATAAGCAGCATGTGACACCATTGCTCGGCAGGTGCTGCCAGAGGTCTTGCATCAATTCATAGATTTTGCTCCATTGATTCCACTGGAAAGTTAATGACACAAACCCCTTCCAGCCCCCACTTGTATGCTTTCAGTTATCTTGTGCTTTAGAGTTATTTCACTTGTAGATATTACTAATGCTATTTTATTAGCTGTAGCCTCTGGCCAAACAAACAAATAAATAAATAAACAAACAAACACTATTCCAATGTAATTGCTGTTTGCCTTGTCATTTCTCAGTGGGCAATTAAAGTTTAAAATATTTCAGAAATGTGAAGCAGAGCACGCAGTGTTGGTTAGCACACTGCTGAGCTGCACTTGAATGGTACCTGCCGGAGGCATATGAACCTAAAGTCTGGACTCCCCAGTGTAACTATTAGTTGAGATTCTTAAATATTCACCTTCTTCTGAATTGCTGACTGAGATGGATTCAAGAGACCAGGGTAACATTCGAGATGTAAAAAGATGCCGACAGTGGCCAATTGGCAGGTGCCCCAGAGAGAATGAACAGAACAGGGAATCATCAAGTAATCCCTCTCCCTTCACCCATTCCCAGCCTCTGACAGAGGTTAGGGACACCATTCCTACACATCCTGGCTAATAGCCATTAATGAACCTAACTTCCACGAATTTATCCAGTTCTTTCTTGAGCCCTGTTAAAGTCCTGGTCTTCACAACCTCCTCTGGCAAGGAGTTCCACAGGCTGACCATGAGCTGTGTGAAGAAAAACTCCTCTTAGTTTCTTTTAAACCTGCTGCCTATTAATTTCATTTGATGACCCCTAGTTCTTAGGTTAAAGGAACAAGTAAATTACTTTTCCTTGTTCACTTTTTCCACACCAGTCATGATTTTATAGACTTCTATCATTTCTCGCCTTAGTCTCCTCTTTGCTAAGTTGAAAAGTCCCAGTCTTTTTAATCTCTCTTCATATGGGACCTATTCCAAAACCCTAATAATTTTTGTTGCCCTTTTCTGAACCTTTTCCAATGTTATTATATCTTTTTTGAGATGAGGTGACCACATCTGTGTATAGTATTTTGTCATGACCATGAGGGATGGCCAGCAGCCTGGGGACTGAAGGGTTAACTGTACTTAGCCAGGTAGCAGTCAGCCAATAGAAATGCAGATAGGGATTTCAAACTGAGACAAATGAATTCGGGGGTTTTCCCTCCTTTGTCTCTGGGCAGTTTTCTCTCCAGATACTGAGGGGGACAGACAAAATGTCTCTTTCCAAGAAAAGACTCTTCACTATCTGTAGGTAGGGTAAAGTTTAGATAAATAGGTTTTATTGTTTTATGGTTTGGGACTGTGGATCTGATGTCTGTGCATTTAGAAATGGGTTTTCCTCCCCTTTGTAACTAAGTTTTGTTCCCCATGGCAAAATTCCCCACGGCTACGTCTAGACTGGCATGATTTTGTGCAAATGCTTTTAACGGAAAAGTTTTTCCGTTAAAAGCATTTGCGGAAAAGAGCATCTAGATTGGCACGGACGCTTTTGCGCAAAAGCACTTTTTGCAGAAAAGCGTCCGTGCCAATCTAGACACGGTTTTGCGCAAGAAAGCCCCGATCGCCATTTTCACCATCGGGGCTTTTTTGCTCAAAACAAATCTGAGCTGTCTACACTGGCCCTTCTTGCACAAAATACTTTGACGGGAGCATCAAAGTATTTGCGCAAGAAGCACCGATTTCTTACATTAGAACGTCAGTGTTCTTGCGCAAATTCAAGCGGCCAGTGTAGACAGCTGGCAAGTTTTTGCGCAAAAGCGGCTGCTTTTGCGCAAAATCATGCCAGTCTAGACGCAGAGTTTGATTGGTGGCTCTTATCATCTAGCCAATCCAACTATGCTTGTAACAGGAGTATTGTGGTGATAATAAAAGCTCTTTCTTTTTTATTAACCTGGTATTGGTTAGTTTTTGTGTCCTGGTTTTACTTTAGGGCTGAGATTTCCCAAGTGATCTCTTCCCTGGTTTTCTTACCATTATTTGGGTGGTGGCAGTGGATTTTTATCCCCAAAATCTAGGTTTTTAAGATTTTGGGGGGAAGTTTTATACCAAAGCCTAGAAAAACAAGGTTTTGGGGTACTTTTGCGAGCCCCCAATTCTGCATTCATCGTGTCAGAGTGAGGAATTAGCCTTGACAGGGACCCATTCCAAACCCCTAATCATTTTTCTGAACCTTTTCCAATGTCATTATATCTTTTTCGAGATGAGGTGACCACATCTGTACACAGTATTCAAGATGTGGGCATAACATGGGTTTATACAGAGGCAATAAGATGTTCTCTTTCTTAGTCTCTATCCCTTTTGTAAATGATTCCTAACATTCTATTTGCTTTTTTGACTGCCACTGCACACTGAGCGGATGTTTTCAGAAAACTATCCACAATGATTCCAAGATCTCTCTCTTGAATAGTTGTTGCGAAATTGGTCCCCATTATATTGTATGTATAATTGGGATTTTTTTCCAATATGCATTACTTTACATTTATCAACATTAAATTTCATTTACCATTTTGTTGCCCAATCTTAGTTTGGTGAGATCTTTTTGAAGCTCTCACAATCTGCTTTGGTCTTAATTATCTTGAGTTTAGTATCATCTGCAAATTTTGCCACCTCACTGCTTACCCCTTTCTCCAGATCATCTATAAATAGGTTGAATAGGACTGGTCCCAGTATGAACCTTTGGGGGATAGCTCTCTCCATTATGAAAACTTACCATTTATTCCTATCCTTTGTTTCCTGTCTTTTAACCAGTTATCAATCCATGAAAAGATCTTCCCTCTTATCCCATGACAACTTCCTTTACTTAAGAGCCTTTGGTGAGGGACCTTGTCAAAGGCTTTCTGGAAATCTGAGTACACTATAGCCACTGGATCCCCCTTGTCCATGTTTGCTGGTCCCTTCAAAGAACTCTAGGGGTATGTCTAGACTACAGGCTTTTGTCGACAGAAGTTTAGTCGAGAGATACTGGCGACAAAGCTTCTGTTGACAAAGAGCGTCTAGACTACATCCAGTTCTGTCGACAAAGCAAGCCGCTTTGTCGACATGACAGTGTAGACACAAAGGACAGTGTAGATGCAATAACGCCTTCTGTCGACAGAACTCTGTCGACAAAAGGCGTTATTCCTCATAGAATGAGGTTTACAGCCTTCGACAAAACTGCTAAGTTCTGTCGACATTCTGTCAACAGAACTCAGCGGCAGTGTAGACGCAGGTATAGTTTTGTCAACAAAAGTCCACTTTTGTCAACAAAACCCTGTAGTCTAGACACACCCTAGTAGATTAGTAAGGCATAATTTACTTATGTTGACTTTTCCCCAAGAAATTATGTTCATCTGTGTCTGATAATTTTATTCTTTACTATAGTTTCAACTAATTTGCTCGGTACTGACGTTAGTTTTACTGGTCTGTAATTCCCAGGATCACTTCTAGGGCAGTGGTTCCCAACCTTTTCACTAGTGCACACTCTCTACTGCCCCCCAAACTGTTCGCAGACATCCATCAAAGCCAATTCTAGCCACTGTGTACACTTCATTAAATGAAAAAGGAAATGTAAATAATTAACATTTAAAACAACACATACTCATTTCCAACATCACAACAATTCGATTGAACATCTCATCACAACAAATTATCACAACAATTGGGCCTGCATAGTAACAAATAATAAACTTTTGGCTTACTTAGTGAGATCCCTGGCGTTGTTTCATTGATTTCAAAGACTGGTAGGACTGAGGTTCAAGGCCTCAGGACAGATTAACTTCTGGGGTTCCAGGGTTAGTGGAATTTGTGGGCCCCTCTACACTCTGAGGTGGGGCCAAAGGTAAGGGATCCAGTGTGTGTGAGACAGGGCTGCCAGTGAGTGGGGTAGGGATGGGGGTGCAGAATCTGGGTGGAAAATAGTGTACGGGAGCAAGCTGGGGGTAGGTGTCTGGCCAGGAGGGAGGGGGCAGGAGCATGGTGCTGGTGCAAAAGCAGGGTATTGCTAGGAGCCTAGGCAGGGGGCAGGTGGGGCCCTGGGCAGGAGCAGGGTGCTGTATGGTGTCTGGCCAGGGGGCAGGGTGCTGGTGGGGCCCTGGACAGGGGGCAGGGTACTCGTGGAGCTCTGGGCAGGGGGGGCAGGGTACTCATTGGGGTCTAGCCAGGGCAGGGGACAGGGACAGCTCGGCCAGTACCTGGAGAGCCCACAGCTGCACACCAGGTCTGGGGTCTCAGGAAGCACATGCGCGGCTCCCCTCCTCCCCAAACAGCTGGTGTGCTACCTGAAAAGCCGGGTCTGTCACCCCGCTGGGGACTTCCTTCTCCCTGCTTCCTGCCTTCCTTCCTGCATGGGGCGGGGAGGGGGGGAGTAGGAGTCCCAGGACTGCATGCCAGCTCCAACTTCTCAGGAAATGCCTGCTCTTCCTCTATTCCCCATGACAGCTGGTACACTTCCTGAGAAGTTGGAGCTGGTGTGCAGTCATGGGACTCCTACTCTCCCACCCCCGCGTGTGGGAAGACAGGCAGAAAGCAGGGGGAAGGAAGTCCCCAGTGGCGTGACAAACCTGGCTTTTCAGGAAGTGCACTGGATGTTTGGGGGAGAACAGGAGCCACCCGTGGGCTTCCTGAGATGCCAGATCTGGTGCACAGCTGCGGCATTTCTCCCACACACTGCAAGAAGCCAGCACTACCTCCATTTTCACAGAAGGTAGCACCAGCACGGGCTCCTTCTTGAAGTGGGGGGAACTACGGAGGGGGCTGGGAACCCTCACAATCGTTGTGGTTGTGCCCCCAAAATTGACCGGTCAATCGCGATTGACAGGTTGGTGATCATGGTTCTATGTTTCATTTTTGTTTATCTTTTGTTTTTTTCACAGACCCCTTGCAATACCCTCATGGACCCCCAGGGGTCCGTGAACCCCAGGTTGGGAACCACTGCTCTGGAGCCCTTTTTAAATATTGGTGTCACATTAGCTATCTTCCGGTCATTAGGTACAGAAGCTGATTTAAAGGATAGGTTGCAAATCATTGTTAATAGTTCCACAATTTCACATTTGAGTTCTTTAAGAATTCTTGGGTGAATGCCATCTGGTCCCAGTGACTTGTTACTGTTAAGTTTATCAATTTATTCCAAAACCTCCTCTAATGACATCTCAATCTGGGACAATTCCTTAGATTTGTCACCTAAAAAGAATGGCTCAGGTCTGGGAATCTCCCTAACATCCTCAGCCATTAAGACCAAAGCAAAGAATTAATTTAGTTTCTCTGCAATGACCTCTTTGAGTGCTCCTTTAGCATCTTGATCATCCAGAGCCCCACTGGTTGTTTAGCAGGCTTCCTGTTTCTGATGTACCTAAAAAGCATTTTACTATTACTTTTTGATCTTTTTGGCTAGCTGTTCTTCAAACTCTTTTTTGACTTTACTTATTATATTTCGACACTTAATTTGACAGAGTTCACGTTCCTTTCTATTTTCCTCACTAGGATTTAACTTCCACTTTTCAAACGATGCCTTTTTATCTCTCACATTGTCTTTTAGTTGGTGTTTAAGTCACGGTGGCACTTTTTTGGTTCTCTTAGGCTACGTCTACACTTGCAGAGCTATTTCAGGATACCAGAAGTATCCCGAAATAGCTATTCTGTGTCTTTTGAACAAGCCCATTATTTCAAAATATAATGAGCTTGCAATTCTGATGTCCCTGTAAACCTCGTTCCATGATGGTTAAGAGACATTTCAGAATAGTGCTTTATTTTGAAATTTGGCGCTGTGCAGACAGCACCAAAACTATTTCAAAATTACCTCAAAAAATTGTGCAGCTTAATTTGAGGTAAGGGTGCAGTGTAGATGCACCCTTACTGTGTTTTTAATTTAAGGTATACACTTAATTTGGGCCTCTATTATGGTGTCATTGAAAAGTTTCCATGAAGCTTGTAGGGATTTTACTTTTGTCACTGTATCTTTTTATTTCTGTTTAACTAACTTCATTTTTGAGCAGTTCCCCTTTCTGAAATTAAATGCCACAGTGTTGGGCTGCTGAGGTATTTTTTCCACCACGGGGATGTTAAAATTTATTACATTATGGTCACTATTTCCAAGCAGTCCTGTTATATTTACCCCTTGGACCAGATCCTGCGATCCACTTAGGACTAAATCAAGAATTGCCTCTCCTCTTGTGGGTTCCAGAACCAGCTGCTCCAAGAAGTACCTTTCATTTAAGATATCAAGAAAGTTTATCTCTGCATCCCATCCTGAGATAATGTGTACCCAGTCAATATGGGGATAGTTGAAATCCCCCACTATTATTGAGTTTTTTATTTTGATAGACTCTCTAATCTCCCTTTGCATTTCCTAGTCATTGTCACTATCTTGGTCAGGTAGTCGATAATATATCCCTACTGCTATATTCTTATGATTAGAGCATGGAATTACTATCCACAGAGATTCTATGGAACATTTTGGTTCATTTAAGATTTTTACTTGATTTGATTCTACATTTTCTTTCACGTATAGTGCCATTCCCCCACCAGCATGACCTGTTGTGTCCTCCTGATATATTTTGTACCCTGGTATGACTGTGTCCCATTGATTGTCCTCATTCCACCAAGTTTCTGTGATGCCTATTATATCAATATCGTCCTTTAATACGAGGCACTCTAGTTTACCCATATTATTATTTAGACTTCTAGCGTTTGTGTATAAGCACTTTAAAAATTTGTCACTATTTATCTGTCTGCCATTTCCTGATGTGTTAAACTCTTTTTCATTTGATTGTTTGTCATCTGATCTTACACATACTTTATTATCTTCCATGCTCTCCTCTTTACTAAAACATTGAGAAATTCTGTTAATAGACCATCCCCTAAGAGATGTCTCCCTCTTATCCTTGTGCTCCTCTGCATCCATTCGTTCCCCCCCGCCCCTGACCTTAGTTTAAAAACTTCTCTACGACCTTTTTAATGTTAAGTCCCAGCAATCTGGTTCCATTTGGTTGAGGTGAAGCCCGTCCTTCCTATATAGGATCCCCCTTTCCCAAAAGTTTCCCCAGTTCCTAATAAATCTAAATCCCTCCTCTCTACACCATCGTCTCATCCATGCATTGAGACTCTGAAGTTCTGCCTGCCTACCTGACCCTGTGTGTGGAACTAGAAGCATTTCAGAGATTGCTACCATAGAGATCCTCGATTTCAATCTCTCTTCCAGCAACCTAAATTTGGCCTCCAGAACCTCTCTCCTAGCCTTCCCTATGTCATTGGTACCTACATGTACCATGACCACCAGCTCCTCCTCAGCACTACACGTAAGTCTATGTAGACATCTTGAGAGATCCACAACCTTCGCACCAGGCAGGCAAGTCACCATACGGTCCTTCCAGTTTCACAAACCCAGTTGTCTATCTTTCTAATGATCAAATCCCCCATTACTAACACCTCATCATCATCATCAACAACAACTATGGGCTCAACGCCCGTTGGTGTCTGATGCCTCCCTCACTACTTCCTACCATCTTTCCCTGTCCAGTGCGGAGTGGCTTAGTTTCTGTAGACTAGCTCTGCAACAATCTACTATATCACGGGTTCCCAAACTTTTTGAGATGGGGACCAGTAAATCCATTCACGAGCTTTTGGAGGACTGGTAACATTCATTTGCATATTCATTAAGCAAATGATGAATATGCAAATAAGTTTCTGGTCCTCCCGAAGCCGTCAGTACCAGCTTTAGCAAAACTTTTGATACGGTCACCCACAATATTCTTGCCAGAAAGTTAAGGGAATATGGATTGGATAAGTGGACTGTAAGATGGATAGAAAGCTGGCTAGACCAGGGTTTCCCAAACTTTTTACTTTAGTTGGAATCCATTTTTTTAGTACTGTGTTTTGCAGCCCAAAAATATAAATGCATATTAAGAAAAAGAATGAAAAATGAATACATTTTCACTGTGTATTATTTATTCACAATAATAACAGTACATAACATAAATCTTAATTACAATTTAACCAGTAGAATTTTAACAGTTGCAAAGTTTGTTTATTTATAATTGAATGAGTTGAATATAAGTCATTTGTGTGCACTTTATAACTTTTAAATAACTAAAAAGAGAACTAATGGGAAGGGTGATGTTGTTTTGCATCACATAGCAACTTTATGTCAGGAACAAAAGAAGAAAGTTTTATCCTCAAATCTGGTTCAACATTCAATTTATTTCTATATTTATTTTTGAAGAAAACCAAAGATGAGAAACTAGATTCACACTTATATGTCGTGACGAAAGGCATTAAGAATTTGACTGCTTTCTCAGATAAATGTGAATATTCATTTCTACAGCTCAACCAAAAATCAATCAAGGAGAGTTTATCAAAGTTCTCTTTTAAGGCAGAGTCACAGGAAAGTCCAATTAATGAATCCACCTTCTGATGCACTCAATTGTAGTATTTCTTCATTTTCGGTGTCAATAGTAAACGGGTTCTTAATCCACATTTTGCTGGCGTCAATTGGAGGAAAATATTCATTTAAACTTGATGTTAGCCCCAAGAGGTGTTCTTGGATTGCTGCAGAAATTGCATCTGAGATAATAGTTTCAGCATATTTTTCTTGTAATTCAGTTAAAGTACAAAAAGACTTAAAGTTTCTCTTGTTAACGCACTGTGCCCATAAACGAAGTTTTTTAATTGTTGCCTCAACTTTTTCATGAACTTTGAAAATATTAATTTTAGTGCCTTGTAAATTCAAACTTAAATCATTTAAAAGACAAAATATGTCACATAAGTAAGCCACGATTGTTAACCAATCAAACTCATGAAACCTGTCTTTAAATGTAAATATAACATCTTTTGCCGATGGAGGGTGTCGCTCCAAGAACAATAAAACTTCATCCTTCATTTCAAAGAGTCGTTTCAAAATGTTTCCTTTCGACAGCCATCGAATCTCACAGTGTAGTAAGAGATGCTTATATTCACTTCCTAATTCGTTGCACAAAGCAGTAAGGATTCTGGAATTCAAAGGACGAGCTTTTATATAATTTATAAACTTCACACATCCTTGAAGAGGGGAACTCAAAAGTGATGGCATAGTTTTCACAGCTAGTGCCTCTCTGTGAATACTGCAGTGCACCCATACACAGTCAGGCGCTACAGCTCGAATCCGCGGAACAAGCCCAGTGCGAGACCCTGCCATTGCGCGAGCCCCATCACTGCTTAGTCCAACACACTTTTTCCAGTCAATATCGCTTTGAATAATAAAATCATTGATTAGCTTAAAAATTTCGGCAGCCGTTGTTCTTGTTAGAAGTGGTTTACAAAATAAGAGATCTTCTTGAATGGAGCTTTCATAATCATATCTAACAAAACACATCAAATTGGCAGCGTCAGCTATATCAGTGCTTTCATCCACTTGTAATGCAAAAAACTGACTATTCTGTAGTCGATGAATGAGCGTTTCTTCAATATTTTTTGCCATTTCTTCAATTCTACGTTTCACTGTATTGTTGGATAAAGACAGAGAACCCAACTGATTTCCCTTTTTTCCTCCATAAATACGGGATGTAATAATATTCAATGCAGGAAGTATTAACCTTTCACCAACAGTATGTGGGTAACCTGTCTTGGCTATTAGTTTTGAAACTTCATATGAAGCCAACACAAAGTTTTCATTTGAAGAGCCCATTGAAAGTGCACTTTTCATGCTTTTTTTAGCAAAAGCTAATTCATTTCTCTTATTTATGAAAAAATCTATGGGCTTACTCGCATATTCTGGATGTTTGCATTCCAAATGGCGTTTCAGTTTTGATGGTTTCATGCACTCGTTGGATAGTTCTGTGCGACAGATTAGGCATAATGGCAAGTGATTATCACTACCAGCACTTATAAAACCAAATTTCAAATACGCATCAGAATAATTGCGGGTCCAAGGAATTTTTATCTTCTTATTCTCACTCGTACTAGGCTGCACACTTGTACTAGGCTGCACATCATTCAAACATTTTTTAGTTGTATTTACAGTCACATTCTTCAGCCATTTATCCATATTGAAGATGAAAATGAGAGGGCATGTTATTGAAAATAAATGAAGAAAGCTTAAGCAGTTAACCTAAGAGGATGTGCACCACTGTGCAGAAACAAGCTGAGGCTGCTGTATCACGTGACAGGAAAACCAATGACACAAGCTTGGCTGCATGAAAATACATGTGCTTCCGGGGAGATGAAGCCCTTTCCCTGCCCTTGTCAGGTGGCCTGCGCTCCCCGGCACTGCGCTGCCCCAGAGAGCCTGCCCCCTGGAGGAGCCACTGAAATCCCATAGGAAGTAGTCCGCCACTCACCCATGGAGACCACTGTCCAGCAATCCCGGCTGCATCCTCCGTCCAGCCCGGACTAGGGCTTGGGGAGGCGGCGCCGCATGGGCGGTCCGGGAGCCCATAACTCCCAGACATATCCTGTGTGCAGCCCGGGCCAGGGCTCGGGGCTGCAGCACCGCACGGGCCAGCTGGGAGGTGGGAACTCCTGGCTGCATCCTGCGTGCAGCCCGGGCCAGGGCTCGGGGCCGCGGCACCGCATGGACCAGCTGGGAGGCGGGAACTCCTGGCTGCATCCTCTGTGCAGCCCGGGCCAGGGCTCCAGGACGCAGCGCCCCAGCAGCCACGCTGAGGCCCCGTATATTTTTGCCGTGGCCCGGTACTGGGCCGCAGCCCATAGTTTGGGAAATGCTGTACTATATCATCTACCCATGCTCTGTGGGGCCTGGGTCTCCTATTCAGATCATCCATTAGGCCGAATACCAGGGTCTTAACTTTTTGCTTGTTGTTCATTCTGCAGACATGCCCGAATAGCTGTAACTTCCATTGTATAACCTTCTGCAGTAGGTTCTATTTCGGCTGTATCTTCCTATATAATTCCTTGTTGGTGACCTTCTGCATCCATCCTATTCTCAGGATCTTTCTATAACAACTCCTCTCGAGCGCCAATATCCTTCTCTTCAGATCTTTCATTATCACCCATGTCTCACATCCGTACAACATGCTGCTAAATACACATGTTTTCAAGACGCTCAGCTTCATTCCTAAGCTAATCGCTTTACTTTTCCAGATCTTATTCATTGCCTTCAAACTCGCTCTTGCTTTCGCTATTCTAGTTGCTATTTCCTTCTTACGGTCTAGATCATACATCATGTTGCTCCCCAAATATGTGAACTTCTCTACATTTTCTAGTTCGATCCCATCTACACTGATCTTCCTTCCTATTTCCTTATCTCCAGATACCATTGTCTTCATTTTATCGATATTCATAATCAGTCCATACTGCTTCCCTTCTTCATTTAGCACCTGCACCGTTCTTGCTAGCTTCTCTTCATCTTCCTCGATGATAACTATATCATCCGCAAACCTCAAGTTGTTAATTCTCATCCCGTGCACCGATATCCCTTCTACATCTTCCTTGATCTTGTCCATCGCTCTCTGTAGGTGCATGATGAAGATACTCGGCGGTATCGGATCTCCTTGTGTTGTACCTCTATTCGTTCTAAACCAACTTCCCAACTTTCTGCACATTCTCACCGCTGCCTCTGCATTATCGTTGATATCCTTCAACAACCGTATCAGTCTGTTATCCACTCCGTACGACTTCAACACTGCCCAAGTCATTTTCTGATCTATACTGTCAAATGCCTTCTGAAAATCGACGAAGCAATTGTAGATGGTCTTGTTCTTTCACTGAGCTTTCTCCGCTATCAATCTTAGTGCCAATATGACTGGAGTTCCCTGCCCTGGAGAGGTATCCTCAGTGTGAGAGGATACCACAACATTATCTGGAAGGAGGGTCCCAACTATGGGATGGTTTCTGTAACGGGGATGCTCTGGCTCCCCGCTACGAAGCTGCGCCATCCCCGACCCTCTGCAGGGAGGCGGCCCTCCACCCGCGGCTCCGACGCTGCCGCGCCTGCAGTTGGGCAGCATCTGGAAAGAGGCTCCACCCCCTACGCAACTGACGCAGCGGCGGCAGGCTGTGCCGGACGGGGGGAGGAGCGGTGCCGAGGAGGAAGAGCCGGGAGAAGGTTCGGCCGCATCTTCCTGGCTGGGGGGGGGCAGACCCACCCGGTTGGCACCAGGGATTGGACGCGGGGTGGCCCCGCCCCCCCGACATCAGCTATGGAGCCGGCGGGACGGCTCAAAAGGCGGCCGCTGGCGGAAGGAGGGGGAGCGAGGGATGGCTCCCAGGGGGAGAGAAGCAACTGGAGAACAGAGACCTCGGACCCCTGACCGTGGGAGGTAGGAAGCGACCCAGGGCGTGGCCGTGGTGGCCCGTGGGTTGGTGCGTTGAGGGGACAAAACCCCCACCAACCGAACCATGGGAGAAGCTCTTTCCCCTGGTTCTTAGGGCCCTGGGTCGGGGGTCAGAGTGGGGGAGGGCCCGAGCCCCCCTACCCCCGGATCGGTCCCGGTACCGGCCAAGGACCCAGAAAGTACGTGTATCGTGGCAAAGGGTATTCCGAATCAGATTACACGCCGGGAAGGGTGTTGCACCTGAAAGGTGTTAGGCACGGCCTCTCCCCGGATAGAGGACGAGGGGCGCCGTGCCGACGCGGGCGGCCTGGGATGTGGGCGCTCCGTCACAGTTTCCCTCTGCTCCAGTTGAATGTTCTGTTTCCCTGAGCCTTTCACCCTAATAGCACAGGGGCTGTATGACTGGAGGTGAGACAGTTCTACATTGTCCCAGAATGCCTCATACCTAGAGAGGTATGTACCTTTCTACCTCCCTTAGATCCTCCAATTCAGCCATCCTGGCCTCCAAAGCCCATATGCAGTCTCTGAGAGCCAGGAACTCCTTGCACCAAATGCACACATACACCACCTATCCATAGTGCTACACTGGGTGCAATAAACAAGATAGCTCCCACTCTGTTGCTGGGCTTCTGCCTGCATTCTCTCTTACAGCTAATTAGGTTATTGATAAGGTTTTTATTTAAATCAGGGAGTTTTGGTTTTAGTTTAGTGTAAATGTTTTAAAGAATGCCAAGTGTATCAAGCCCCCTTCCAATTCCCCCTCTAAACTCTCTCATGAAACTCCCTGTTAGCTGCTCCTGTTTGCTAAACTCCCTGGTCACTTACTAGCAGCTTTACGTAGCCCTGGCCTTCCTGATAACTCAGTCCCCTGGTTAAGGCATGACCAATGAACAGAGGGTTCTAGATTTCAAATCCCCGTTAAGAAGCTCACAGCTTCCAACTGCCAGCCTCAGTATACAGTCCTTCAAACAAACAACTCAGCACATGGATCTATAAACAAACACACAGACAAACACAAGTTCAGCATACAGTATCTTTCAGGTAACCAGCAAGTAACCCCCAAACATAAACACATACACTACAGACAGACTATGCTGAAAGTGCCAGCAAAAGTGGCACGTGATGCCAGTACTGGCCATGATTTGGGGGGTGGGATCATCTGTCTGTCAAGGAGCCACCACAGTGAGACCACATCCTATGATCCCTTGTAGGATGTCACCCAAAGATTCCAAGGCAAGGGGCTTGTGACTAGTGACAAACCAGACTCTCATGTCTAGTTGAGGAAAGCACTTACACCCACGCTGAAGTTCCATTGCTGTCATAGGGCCCTGAGCAAGCACAGACATGCCACGCGTTCAGTGCGCTTACCTTTTGTATTCTGCCCTGACTGGTGATTCTCCCCTGTGTGGGGGACATACAGGAATAAACTAATGTGAAGAGTTGGGAGATATTTGTATTTTCAGACATCTGTTGCTAAAAGAAAAGAGGACTATAAATATTTCTCCTGATCCCCTCAAGTATAAAATACATTAGTAGTTTTTTCTAAATGTTCAATGCAGTGCAGTGGAAAATAAGAGGAAGAAATGGTTTTTAAAAATGGTTTCTTTGGTAGTGCCATGCTTATTGTTCAAGAGCTTTTTCCTTGATAAATCAGGGGCTTTGGGGTGGGAGTCTTGTGGCTCAGCCATCCATCCATGGGAAAATGTTAGTCATTTCCCAGCACTCCTTTGAAAGTTTTTCAGTCAGGGATGGGGGAGGCCATGGTAAGGGGAGTTAAATGAAGTAAGAAGACACCATCATTGAGCTATTGATCAAACAAAGAGAACTTTAACTGAAGGCCAGCTATTTTGCCTGTGTTTTTCCTTTTCTGTTTTGAACCAGGGTTGTAGGACTGACAGCGTGTTAACAACAGAAGAGCTGGCAGTTCCTTATGACTGTCCTTCCAAAGGTTGGCTGGCAGTGGGGTGGTGAGGGATGCTCAGCACTGGTGGAAGGCTGCAGCAGACTCTAATTCCTCCTGTCATGAGGAAATGTAAAGAGCTTCCTGTCCTGCTGTGTTGGGATTCTCAGAGATGTGTGGGAACAAAACATCCCACTCCCTTGCAGTTCATAATGTAGGTGCTATTTGTATGATAGCACCTACTTTCCCACTAGAACATCTCTGGGCATAGGAAATGCTGCACAATGTACGGTGACCATGTTTTTCAAACCAAAAATGGGGATACATGATATAAGGGCTCTACCACCAATCAAATGTTAGTCACATCCCCTGACCCTGTTAGCTACACCCCTGACCTCTTACTCCCCGCCCACCTTCCACAGGAAGTCCCACCCCTGGGGGTAGTACTTCTGGGATCAAGATGGACACTGGGCCGGAAGTAAACAATGTCATGTGACCCCCTCATAAGTCATGAGTTTCAGCCTCCAACCATTTTTGTTGTCCTCTGCTGAAGTTTCTCCAATGTGTCCACATCCTTTCTGTAATGGGGGGCCCAGAGTTGGACACAGTACTCCAGATGTGGCCTCACTAGTGCCAAATAGAGGGGAATAATCACTTCTTTAGATCTGCTAGTAATGCTCCTACTAACCCATTTGACTCTTTGCTAAATGGAACAGATTGATCTTCTCCATTCTCCCACTGTGAGGCATTCATTGCAAGCCCCAAATCATGTTTGTGACCCTTTTGTCCAGTGCTGGTGATATTTTGGGGTGCAGTCCAGATTATCACTGCCTTCCCTGCCCTCCTGAATGTGGCTGCTCAGAGCCCCCAGAAATCTGCCCATGTCACACACATGCTTGCATGGAGCACTTCAGAGCTGAGCTCTTTTGGAAATGTGGCCCTTGGGCTTGATGTACCCTGGTGCCAACAAGATGCTGCATTGTTGTGAAGGGTAGTGGGTTTCCAATGAGGGCTGACTTCACTCAGGTCTCACACCATATAGGGGAGCCCACATGACATAGGTCCAGCCAGGCTAGTGGCTAGCCAAAGGATGGTTCCCTGTTGGGCTGGTCGCCAGCCAATACAATGCTGTGTCCCAGCAGTGGTTCTCTGGCTCTCTGCCAACACCCTGCACTTGGAGGGCTCGCTACTCAGATTTCATCCAGCACCCAAAGTCCCACCAGGCAGCACCAGCCCCAGAGGTGCCCGGCCCAGCCCCTCTCCAGCCCCCTACCTGTAGAAGCCTTTGGTGTCACAGCTGGGGATGAAGATGTCCTTGCTGCTCAGGTAGAGCAGGGACTTGAGCTCCAGCATGATGGCTGTTATGTGCATGCAGCATGGAGCCTGCTAGAGGACCAGAGAGATTGGAAACCTCAGGAGTGGGAGGACTCACTGGACCCCCCGACAAACTCTCATAGCTGCCTCTTCTCTCACTCTGCTGCCATGCCCCAGCCAGTCTATGCATTGATCTCTGCTCTCTCCTTTGCTTACGAGGGTGACCAACATGCCAGGGAGCTTCTGTCCCTGCAGCAGGAGAACCCCAGCCTAGTGCCTGCACTGGGGCAGCTATTTGTCAGTTAAAGACTCAGTCCTAGTCACTCCCTGCAGGGGGTGCTGCAGGGCAGCAGCTGCCAACTGCTTTGTTGCCAGCAGGAGGTGCTGCAGCAGGGGCATAGCCACAAATGGGCCACCTGCCCCAACCACCACCACTCTACCAATGAAGCCCAGTCAGGGACTTGCCTTGTTCCTCCCACCTGGTGTGCTTGCTCAAGAGTGTCATTGGTGCAAGGGGCTTGAAGGTTCCCATCCCTACTCCTCAGCAGGAGCACTGGGTGGACACATCAGGGCAAGTGCCCCAACCCTGCTTCAGGGACTTTCTCCTATCCCAGTGTAATGGAGTGTGGAGTGTGGAGTAATGGAGTAATGGAGTGTGGAGAAGTCCTGCACCCCCATCCACAGTCAGATGTGACTCTCAGCCAGCAAGTAGAACAGAATGTTTATTGGTTCACAGGGACACAGTGTAGCAGACTTGTTGTTACAGGAACCAGGAGCATTCAGTACAATCCATCTTGAGGCTACGCCCCTGCCTGGCCCCCCAAGAAAGTTAGATTCCCCCCTGCCTAAGCCAGCTGAAAAAAAATGAAATTCGCTCACCGAGCAACTACTACCACCTCTCCTTTGTTCAGATTCCACTTGGTTGCTCCCCCCCACCCAGGCTCAGGTTACAGGACAACCTGAGCTATTGTTGTGTACCTCATGCTAAGATGGGGAAGCCTGCAGCAGCCTTCCCCTCAGTGAGAGCCACACCCAACAATCCCATCCCCAGCCAGGTTCCAGTGCAGTGCCCAAGGAAACTGAGGAATACACACAGGGTAACAACAGAACAGTATAGGACAGTAGGGGTATGTCTACATTGCATTCCTCCTTTGAGAGAGGAATGCAAATGCAGACAAACAAAATTGCAAATGAAGCGTGGATTTGAATTTCCCATGCTTCATTTGCATAATTGCGACCGGCCACTTTTCCGAAATACCGTATTTCGAGAAAAAAAACACGGTCCACACAGGGTTATTTCGAAAAGAAACCATTCCTTTGAAATAACCCTTAAACCTCATTTTTTTTAAGGAGTAAGGGTTATTTTGAAGGAAGGGTTTCTTTTCGAAATAACCCCATTTTTTTTCTCGAAATACAGTATTTTGGAAAAGCGGCCGGCCGTGATTATGCAAATGAAGCATGGGAAATTCAAATCAGCATTTCATTTGCAATTTCATTTGTCTGCATTTGCATTCCTGTCTCGAAGGAGGAATGCAATGTAGACATACCCTAGGAATCACGGCATAACAAAGCGAACAGAGTGAACAATCCCCACTACGTCACACCTCTCCCCACTTCGAGACTGAACAGAGCATTAGCCAGGACTCGGCACTGTCCTTAACACAGACCCCTCCATGTCACAGTCTGGCAGGAGCAGACTCCATGGGCTCTTGCAGTTGTGGTGGAGACCCTGGAGCTGTCTGACTGCTCCCAGCTGGGACAGGATCCAGCTCTGTGGGAGAATCATTCTCTCACACCAAAGAAATTAGCTGGGCTTTGATGAACCCTCTGATCCTCATCCCTCTCTCCTTGCACAGCTCGACAAGGGCCCCCCTAAGGAGATGAGTATTGGCCATCTCTCCACTGTGCCCAAGGGATTGCAGACTCAGAGGTCCATGCCCCATGATTCCCAGGAAAAACACCTTCAGTGTGCCAGCCTCCTTGAGCATCACAACCACCCGGGGTTAGATCATAGAATCATAGAATCCCAGGACTGGAAGAGACCTCAGGAGGTCATCAAGTCCAGCTCCCTGCCCAAAGCAGGACCAACCCTAATTAAATCATCCCAGCCAGGGCTTTGTCAAACCCACACTTAAAAACCTCTAGGGACGGAGATTCCACCACCTCCCTAGGTAACTCATTTCAGTACTTCACCACTCTCGAAGGCTATGTCTAGACTGGCATGATATTCCACAAATGCTTTTAATGGAAAAGCTTTTCCGTTAAAAGCATTTGCAGAAAAGAGCGTCTAGATTGGCACGGACGCTTTTGCGCAAAAACACTTTTTGCGCAAAAGCGTCCGTGCCAATCTAGACGCGGTTTTGCGCAAGAAAGCCCCAATTGCCATTTTAGCCATTGGGGCTTTTTTGCGCAAAACACTTTTTAACTGTCTGCACTGGCCCTCTTGCGCAAATACATTTGTGCAAGAGGGCTTTTGCCCGAATGGGAGCGTCATTGTATTTGCGCAAGAACACTGATGATCATACATTAGATCATCAGTGTCCTTGCGCAAATTCAAGCGGCCAGTGTAGACAGCGGGCAAGTTTTTCCGCAAAAGCAGCTGCTTTTGCGGAAAAACTTGCCAGTCTAGACGCAGCCCTAGTGAAATAGTTTTTCCTAATATCCAACCTAGGCCTCCCACATTGTAACTTGAAGCCATTGCTCCTTGTTCTGCCATCCGTGACTACTGAGAACAGCCTCTCTCCATCCTCTTTGGAATCTCCCTTCAGGAAGCTGAAGGATGCTATCAAATCCCCACTCACTCTTCTCTTCTACAGACTAATTATGCCCAAATCCCTCAGCCTCTCCTCGTAGGTCAAGTGCTCCAGCCCCCTAATCATTCTGGTTGTCCTCTGTTGGACCCTCTCCAATCCTTTATGTACTGGGGGGCCCAGAATTGGACACAATCTTCCAGATGTGGCCTCACTAGTGACGAATAAAGGGGAATAATCACTCCTCTAGATCTGCTACCAATGCTCCTCCTAATGCACCCCAATATACCATTAGCCTTCTTGGCTACAAGGGCACACTGTTGACTAATATCCAGCTTCTCATCCACTGTAATCCACAGGTCCTTTTCTGCTGAATAGTTACTTAGCCAGTTGGTCTCTACTCTGCACTTGTCCTTGTTGAACCTCATCAGATTTCTTTTGGCCCAATCCTCCAATTTGTCTAGGTTACTCTGGACCCTATCCCAGCCCTCCAACATATCTATCTCTCCTCCTAGCTTAGCGTCATCTGCAAACTTTCTGAGAGTGCAATCCATCCTCTCCTCCAGGTCATTAATAAAGATGTTGAAAAAAAACTGGCCCTGGAACCAATCCTTGGGGCACTCCACTTGAAACTGACCACCAACCAGACAGCAAGCCATTAATCACTAACCGTTGGGCCCAACAATCTAGCCAGCCTTCTGTCCACCTTACAGTCCATTTATCCAATCCATACTTCCTTAACTTGCTGGCAAGAATATTGTGGGAGACGGTATCAAAAGCTAGTTACCTCGTCATAGAAGCTAATCAGATACAGGCATGACTTGCCCTTGGTGAATCCATGTTGACTATTCCTGATCACTTTCCCCTCTTGCAAGTGCTTCAGAATGGATTCCTTGAGGATCCCCTCCATGATTTTTCTGGTGACTGAAGTACAGCTGACTAGTCTGTAGTTCCCTGGATTGTCCTTCTTCCTTTTTTTTAAAGATGGGCACTACATTTGCCTTTTTCTAATTATCTGGGATCTCTCCCAATCTCCACAAATTTTCAAAGGCTCTGCAATGACATTTGCCAACTCCCTCGGTATCCTCGGATGCATTAAATTCGGACCCATGGATCTGTGTATGTCTAGCTTTTCTAAATAATTCTTAACCTGTTCTTTCTCCACCAAAGGGTGCCCACCTCCTTCCCATACTGTGTTGCCTAGTGCAGTAGTCTGGGAGCTGACCTTGTTTGTGAAGACATAGGCAAAAGAAGCATTGAGTACTGCAGCTTTTCCAACATCATCTGTCACTAGGTTACCTCCCTCATCTAGTATGGGCCACACACCCTCTCTGATCACTCTCTTATTGCTAACATGCCTGTAAAAACCTTTCTTGTTACCCTGCACATCCCTTGCTAGCTGCAATTCCAATTGTGCTTTCGCCTTCCTGATTATTCCCCTGCATTCTCAAGCAATGTATTTATACTCTTCCCTAGTTGTCTGTCCAAGTTTCCACTTCTTATAAACTTCCTTTTTGTGTTTAAGCTCACCAAGGATTTCCTTGGTAAGCCAATCTGGTTGCCTACCATATTTGTTTTTCTTACGGCGCATCAGGATGGTTTGTTCCTATGCCTTCAATAAGGCTTCTTTAAAATACTGCCAACTCTCCGGGATTCCTTTCCCCTTCATGTTAACATCTGAGGAGATCCTGCGCATCAGTTCTCTGAGGGAGTCAAAGTCTGCTTTTCTGAAGTCCAGGGTGTGTATTTTGCTGCTCTCCTTTCTTCCTTTGGTCAGGATCCTGAAATCGACCATCTCATGATCTCTGCTTCCCAGGTTGCCACCCATATCTACTTCCCCTACTAGTTCCTCCCTGTTTGTGAGCAGCAGATGAAGCTGCTCATGGCTCCTGGTCGGTTACTTCAGCACTTGTGCCAGGATGTTATCCCCAATTCCAAAAACTTCCTGGATTGTCTGTGTCCTGCTGTATTGGTCTCCCAACAGATTTCAGGGTGATTAAAGTCCTCCATGAGAACCGGATCCTGTGATCTGGAAGCTTCTCTCAGTTGTCTGATGAAAGCTTCGTCTATCTCATCCACCTGATCTGGTGGTCTATAGCAGATACAAACCACAACATCTCCTCTGTTGCTCCTGCCTCCAAACTTAACCCAAAGACTCTCAACAGGCTTTTCTTCCTCTATATAGTGGAGTTCTGAGCAATCATGTTGCTCTCTTATATACAGTGCATCTCCTCCTCCTTTTCTCCCCCATCTGTTCTTCCTGAACAGTTTATACTCTTCCATGACAGTGCTCCAATCATGTGAGTCATCCCACTAAGTCTCCATTATTCCAATCAAATCATAATTCTTTGACTGTGCCAGGGCTTCTAATTCTTCCTGTTTGTTTCCCAGACTTTTTGCATTTGTGTACAAACACCTTAGATAACTAATTGATTGCCCTAATTTCTCCATTCACGTCAGGGGTCCTCTTTTGTTGCTCCTTCCCCCTTGTGGTTCTTCCCGGTATCCCACTTCCCCACTTACCTCAGGGCTTAGGTCACTATCCCCTAACGAACCTAGTTTAAAGCCCTCCTCACCAGGTTTGCAAGCCTGCCCACGAAGATGCTCTTTCCTCTCTTTTTTAGGTGGATCCCATCTTTTCCTAGCAATCCTTGTGCCCACAACAGAGTCCCATTGTCAAAGAAACAAAAACCCTCTCTCCAACACCACCTGCACAACCATGCATTTACTTCCACAATTCAACGATCCCTACCTGGACCTTTACCTTCAACAAGGAGGATGGACAAGAACACCACTTGAGCTTCAAATTCCTTGATCTTTCTTCCCAGCGCTACATAACCTGCAGTGACCTGCTCAAGGTCATTCTTGGCTGTAGTGTTAGTTCCTACCTGGAGAAGCAGGAAGGTGTAGCGATCCGAAGGTTTGATCAGTTTTGGAAGACTCTTGGTCACATCCTGAATTCTAGCTCCTGGTAAGCAGCACATTTCTCGAGATTCCAAGTCTGGTTGGCAGATGGATGACTCCGTCCCTCTTAGGATGGAGTCCCCAACCACCACCACCTGTTTTCTTTTCTTGGGGAATGGGAGTGGAACTCTAATCCCTAGGACTGTGCATCCCATGCCTTCCAGTAGATGGTGTCTTCTTCTGATCTCTTCCCTGAGAGGTCCTTGCCAAAGCATTCTCCACAGTAGTGCCTGTGCAGAGAGCCTGAAAGCAGTTAATTCCCTCTATCAGAATTGGGGACACCTGAGTTGGCGTCCTTTTCCTAGAGGTTACATGCTGCCAGTTTTCTTCCTTGTTCTAGTTCTATACTGCCCTCATTGGTTCTTCAGACTGCTGTGCCTGCAATATTAAATGCTGCCTTCTATTGAGGAACTCTTCATCCTCTCTGATAGAGTGTGTGCTGTGAGTGGCAGGTGGAAACTGACTTCTAATTAAAGTTTGAATTCTAGAAGCCTCTGCTGATTGGCTGAGCCTTGGTAGGGGGAGGGACTTTCAGGCAGTCCAGGGCTTTATAAAGCAGTGTGCAAGCAACCAAGGAGCTTGCGAACAGGTGAGTGCTAACAGGCAGTTTAGAGAGGGAGTTGGGAAGGGGAGAGGGAAGGGCGCGAGGTTCTTTTGCCTTTCTTTTTAAATCCTTTCTCCAGGACAGCAGGGATGGATGGTAATAGGTCTGCTGTTGTTACCTGCACAGTGTGTGCCATGTTTGTCTTCCTCCCAGAAGAAAGAACGGATTTCATCTGCACGAGGTGCAAGCTGGTCGCCATTTTGGAAGAAAAAATTAGAGGACTGGAGGCCCAAGTGTCGACCCTACGCTCCATCAGAGAGGATGAAGACTTCCTTGATAGAAGGCAGCGGTTAATTCTGCAAGCACAGCAGGCGGAAGAGCCAGAGAGGTTAGTACGGGACCAGGAAGAGAACTGGCAGCATGTAACTTCTAGAAGGGGAAAAAGGCCAGCATGGGAATCCCCTAATGCTATAGAGGTAAGTAATTGCTTTCAGGCTCTCTCCACAGGCTCTGCGGTGGTGAATGCTTTGGAAGGGACCTCACAAGGAAGAAAACGCAAGGGAACACCATCTACTGGAAGGCATGGGATACGTAGTCTTAGGGATGGGGGTTCCACGACCACCCCCCCAAAAGAAGACGACGTGTGGTGGTGGTTGGGGACTCCCTCCTAAGAGGGACTGAGCCATCCATCTGCCGTCCGGACCTGGAATCTCGAGAGGTGTGCTGCTTACCGGGAGCTCGAATTCAGGATGTGACTGAGAGGCTTACCAAGCTGATCAAACCTTCGGATCGCTACCCCTTCCTGCTTCTCCACGTGGGAACTAACGATACGGCCAAGAATGACCTTGAGCGGGTTACTGCGGATTATGTAGCGCTGGGAAGAAGGACCCAAGAATTTGAAGCACAAGTGGTGTTCTCGTCCATCCTCCCTGTTGAAGGGAAAGGACTGGGCAGGGATCGTTGAATTGAGGAAGTAAATGCGTGGTTGTGCAGGTGGTGTCGCAGAGAGGGCTTTGGTTTCTTTGACCATGGGGCTCTGTTCCGGGCACAAGGATTGTTAGGAAGAGATGGGATCCACCTAACGAAGAGAGGAAAGAGCATCTTCGCGGGCAGGCTTGCAAACCTAGTGAGGAGGGCTTTAAACTAGGTTCGTTGGGGGACGGTGACCAACACCCTGAGGGGAGTGGGAAAGTCGGATACCGGGAAGGAATGCAAAGAGAAAGGAGGACCCCTGATTCGAATGGAGAAGATGGGGAGATCAACTGGTTATCTGAGGTGTTTGTACACTAATGCGAGAAGCCTGGGCAACAAACAGGAAGAATTGGAGGCCCTGGCCCAGTTCAAGAAATATGATTTAATTGGGATAACAGAGACTTGGTGGGATGACTCGAGTGCTGTCATGGAAGGGTATAGACTGTTCAGGAAGAACAGGCAGGGGAGAAAAGGAGGAGGAGTTGCACTATACGTAAGAGAGCACTATGATTGCTCTGAACTCCAGTATATATAGGGAGAAAAACCTGTTGAGAGTCTATGGGTTAAGTTTAGAAGTGCAAACAACAGCAGTGATGTTGTGGTTGGTGTCTACTACAGGCCACCGAAATCAGGTGGATGAGGTAGATGAGGCTTTCTTCAGACAACTGATAGAAGCTTCCAGATCGCAGGCCCTGGTTCTCGTAGGGGACTTTAATCACCCTGACATCTGTTGGGAAACCAATACGGCAATTCACAGGCAATCCAGGAAGCTTTTAGAGAATGTTGGGGATAACTTCTTGGTACAAGTGCTGAAGGATCCGACCAGGGGCCGTGCGCAGCTTGACCTTCTGCTCACAAACAGGGAGGAACTAATAGGGGAAGTAGAGGTGGGTGACAACCTGGGAAGCAGCGATCATGAGATGGTAGATTTCAGGATCCTGGCCAAAGGAAGAAAAGAGAATAGTAAAATACACACCTTAGACTCCAGAAAAGCAGATTTTGACTCCCTCAGAGACCTCATGGGCAGAATCCCCTGGGATGCTAACATGAAGGAGAAAGGAGTCCAGGACAGCTGTCAGTATTTTAAAGAAACCTTATTGAAGGCACAGAAAGAAACCATTCCAATGCATAGCAAGAGAGGCAAACATGGTAGGAGACCGGATTGGCTTACAGGGGAAATCCTTGGTGAACTTAAGCACAAAAAGGAAGCTTACAAAAAGTGGAAACTTGGACAAATGCCCAGGGAGGGGTTTAAATGTATAGCTCGAGAATGCCAGGGGGTTATCTGGAAGGCGAAAGCGCAAATGGAATTGTGACTGACTAAGGATGTGAAGGATAACAAGAAAGGTTTCTACAGGCATGTTAACAAGAAGAAGGTGATCAGAGAGGGTGTGCGGCCCCTACTGGATGAAGGAGGTAACCTAGTGACAGATGATGTGGGGAAAGCTGAAGTACTCAATGCTTTCTTTGCCTCTGTATTCACGGACAAGGTGGGCTCCCAGACTAATGCTCTAAGTGATGCAAGATGGGATGAAGAGGTATGCAGTGAGGTGGCCAAGTTTGCAGATGACACAAAGTTGTTCAGGACAGTCAAAAGCAAAAGGGATTGTGAAGAACTACAAAAAGATCTCAGCAAACTGAGTGATTGGGCAGCAAAATGGCAAATGAAATTTAATGTGGGTAAGTGTAAGGTAATGCATGTTGGAAAAAATAACCCAAATTACACGTACTACATGATGGGGTCAAATTTAGCTACGACAGATCAGGAAAGGGATCTTGGAGTTATAGTGGATAGTTCTATGAAGACATCCACGCAGTGTGCAGCGGCAGTTAGTAAGGCAAATAGGATGTTAGGAATTATTAAAAAAGGGATAGATAATAAGACAAAAGATATCATACTTCCCCTATATAAAACTATGGTACGCCCACATCTCGAGTACTGCGTGCAGATGTGGTCTCCTCACCTCAAAAAAGATATATTGGCATTAGAAAAGGTTCAGAAAAGGGCGACTAAGATGATTAGGGGCTTGGAAAGGGTCCCATATGGGGAGAGGCTAGAGAGACTGGGACTTTTCAGTTTGGAAAAAAGGCGATTGAGGGGCGATATGATAGAGGTATATAAAATCATGAATGGTGTGGAGAAAGTGATTATAGAAAAATTATTTACCTTTTCCCATAATACAAGAACTAGGGGACACCAAATGAAATTGATGGGTAGTAGGTTCAAAACTAATAAAAGGAAATTTTTCTTCACACAGCGCACAGTCAACCTGTGGAACTCCTTGCCCGAGGAGGCTGTGAAGGCCAGGACTCTATTAGGGTTTAAAAAAGAGCTTGATAAATTTTTGCAGGTTAGGTCCATAAATGGCTATTAGCCAGGGATAAAGTATGGTGCCCTAGCCTTCATAACAAGGGCAGGAGATGGATGGCAGGAGATAAATCACTTGATCATTGTCTTCTGTTCTCCTTCTCTGGGGCACCTGGCATTGGCCACCATCGGCAGATGGGATGCTGGGCTCGATGGACCTTTGGTCTGACCCAGTATGGCCATTCTTATGTTCTTATGTTCTTATGTTCTTAAGATCGACAGCCCTTAGTGGGTAAAGAACAGGTTAGGGACTATTTAGAAAAGCTAAACGTACACAGATCCATGGGTCTGGACTTAATGCATCCGAGGGTACTGAGGGAGTTGGCAAATGTCATTGAGGAGCTTTGGCCATTATCTTTGAAAAGTCGTGGAGATCGGGAGAGATCCCGGATGATTGGAAAAAGGCAAATGTAGTGCCCATCTTCAAAAAAGGCAAGAAGGACGATCCAGGGAACTATAGGCTGGTCAGTCTTACCTCGGTTCCCGGAAAAATCATGAAAGGGATCCTTAAGGAATCCATTCTGAGGCACTTGGAGGAAAGGAAAGTGATTAGGAATAGTCGGCATGGATTCACAAAGGGCAAGTCGTGCCTGACCAGTCTAATTAACTTGTATGATGAGATAACTGGCTCTGTGGACATGGGAAAGTCAGTGGATGTGATATACCTTGACTTTAGCAAGGCTTTTGATATGGTTTCCCACAATATTCTTGCCAGCAAGTTAAGGGAATGTGGATTGGATAAATGGACAGTAAGATGGATAGAAAGCTGGCTCGAAGGCCAGGCCCAGCGGGTAGTGATCAACGGCTCAATGTCAGGATGGCGGTCGGTTTCTAGCAGAGTGCCCCACGGTTCGGTTCTAGGACCGATTTTGTTCAATATCTTTATTAATGACCTGGATGAGGGGATGGATTGCACGCTCAGCAAGTTTGCAGATGACACTAAGCTAGGGGGAGAGGTAGATATGCTGGAGGGCAGGGATAGAGTCCAGAGTGACTTAGATAAACTGGAGGATTGGGCCACAAGAAATCTGATGAGGTTCAACAAAGACAAGTGCAGAGTCCTGCACTTGGGACGGAAGAATCCCAAGCATTGTTACAGGCTGGGGACCAACCAGCTAAGTAGTAGTTCTGCAGAAAAGGACCTGGGGGTTACAGTGGATGAGAAGCTGGATATGAGTCAACAGGGTGCCCTTGTAGCCAAGAAGGCTAATGGCATATTAGGTTGCATTAAGAGGAGCATTGCCAGCATATCCAGAGATGTCATTATTCCCCTTTATTCAGCTCTGGTGAGGCCACATCTGGAGTATTGTGTCCAGTTCTGGGCCCCCCCACTACAAAAAGGATGTGGACGCATTGGAGAGGGTCCAGCAGAGGGCAACCAAAATGATTAGGGGGCTGGAGGATATGACCTATGAGGAGATGCTGAGGGAATTGGGTCTGTTTAGTCTGCAGAAGCAAAGAGTGAAGGGTGATTTGCTAGCAGCCTTCAACTTCCTGACAGGAGGTTCCAAAGAGGATGGAGAGAGGCTGTTCTCAGTAGATGGCAGAACAAGGAGCAATGGTCTCAAGTTACAGTGGGGGAGCTCTAGGTTGGATATTAGGAAAAATTATTTCACTAGGAGGGTGGTGAAGTACTGGAATGGGTTATCTAGGGAGGTGGTGGAATCCCCATCCCTAGAGGTTTTTATTTCTTGGCTTGACAAAGCCCTGGCTGGGATGGTTTAGTTGGTATTGGTCCTGCTTTGGGCAGGGAGCTGGACTTGAAGACCTCCTGAAGTCTCTTCCAGCCCTGTGATTCTATGACTTATCTTTCAACTGAAAAGCTAACAGAAACACATAGTTTTAGATGTTGGTAGCAAAATGACCTGCAATTAAATGATAAAAAAAGTTGCTGAAATATTGTGCAGGGAATGTTTTCCACTTCTGCTCAGCACTGGTTCAAGGGTTTGTCTACACTGACGAGTTTTGTTGAAGAAAAGTGCACTTTGTCAACAAAGCTGTGTGAGAGCGCACACTGAAATGTGACTTTTGTCATGAAAAATGGGCATTTTTGTTGACAGAAAACTTCCAGCTCCACAGCTGACTTTTGTCTTTTCCCCTCTCTGTGTTGTCGACAAACAAGAAGCATAGACACCTTGAGACATTTTTTCACTGATTCTGATCTCCAGGAAGTGGCCCACAATTCCTAAGCAGCCATGCTGGTCTGCTGTCCTGCAAGCAGGTGACCATCTGAGGTCAGGGCCCACCCAAATGCCCTGATCCCTTATAAGCTCTGTGAAATTTAAAACCCCTTTCCTGCTTCCTGAGCACACCTTCCCCCCCCCCTTTGTGGGCTTACTCAGCATGCAGGGGTCTCATGGCATCTTCTCGCGTGCCTTTGCCTGGCAATTGCACCAAAGGCTCCCCTGCTTGGAATGCCAGAAAGCTGTTGGATCTGATCAATGTATGGGAAGAGGAGTCCGTCCTGTCACTTCTGCAAGTGATCCGTAGGATCTGGAACATGTATGTGCACACTGTTTACAAAGATAATTGTTAATGGCTCAGATGCCTACTAAATCTGCTCCTTGAGTATTCTAGGATGTATTTTGTTAGGTCCTGGTGACCTGAAGATATCTAACTTGTCTACGTAATTTTTAACTTGTTCTTTTTCTATTTTAGTCTCTAATGCCATCTCTCTTTCACTGAACGCACCTATCTGTACTAATAGCACTACTTATATTTCTATAGCCTTTCATCTAAGGATCTCAGAGCACATTGTAAAGATGAAAGGACTTTATCCCTTTTTAAAAACAGGAAAACTGAGGCACGGCTCAGAATGACACTTGCCCAAAATTATTCAAAGTTGTACATGGGTACAAGCTGCACCTTTCTAACACACACAGGATTGTACTGTAGACTTCAACAAGGATGTTTATATAGATCAATTCTCTGGTGTGCAAGGATTTCCAAGGGATTTAGGTTTAGGTTTAGGAATAGGGTTAGGGTTAGGTTTCAGGGTTAGGAGTTAGAGTTTGTGTTAGGGAAAGGATTAGGGTTATGTTTAGGGTAGGGTTAGGGTTTGGTTTAGGGTTTGGTTTGGATTAGGGTTAGGGTTAGGATCAGAGTTAGGGATCAATTCACAGTTAGGGTTAGAGTTAGGGTTAGGGTTTACGGTTCGGGTTAAGGTGATGTTTAGGGTTTAGAGTTATGGTGAGGGGTTAGGGTTTGGGTTGGGTTAGGGTTAGGGTTAGGTTTAGGGTTAGGATTTCAGGTTGGTTTTAGGATTAGGGTTGGTTTAGAGTTAGGGTTAGGATTACGGTTATGTTAAGTTTAGGGTTCGGGTTAGCTTCACGGTTTGGGTTAGGGTTTGGGGTTTGGGTTCGGTTTAAGGGTTAGGATTAGGTTTAGTGTGATGGGTTAGTGTTAGTGTTAGGTTTTAGAATTGGGGTTAGGGTTAGTTTTAGAGTTAGTGTTAGTATTAGTTTTAGGGTTAGGGTAAGGGTTAGGGTTGGCCTTTGTGTTAGGGTTATGGTTAGGGTTAGGGTAAAATTAGGGTTAGAGTTATGATTAGGGCTAGGTTTAGGGTAGGGGTTAGGATTTAGGGTTAGGTTTAGGGTTGGGGTTAGGTATAGGGATAGGTTTTAGGGTTAGGATTTAGGGTTAGGGTCAGTGTTAGGGTTAGGGTTGGTTTTAGGTTAGAGGTGGGGTTACGGTTAGGGATTGGGTTAATTTTTAGGGTTAGGATTAGGTTTAGGTTAAGATTTTATGTGTAGGGTTTAGGGTTACTGTTGTTAGAGTTTAGGTTTAGGTTTTGGGATAGGGTTAGGATTTGGTGTAGGGTCAGGTTTAGACTTAGAGTTAGGGTTAGGATTAGGGTTATGGTCAGGTTTTAGGGTTATGGTTAGGGTTTGGTTAGGGTTGGGTTAAGATTTAGTTTTAGGTTTAGGGTCAGGGTTGGGGTTAGGGTTAAGTTTGGGGTTAGGTTTTAGGCTTAAGGTTTAGGGTTCGGGTTAATGTTAGTGTTAGGGTTGGGTTAGGGTTAGAATTAGGGTTAGGGTTAGGGTTCGGGTTAGGACTAGGTTTAGGGTTCAGTTTTGGGTTAGAGTTTATGGTTAGGGTTTAGGTTTAGGATTATGGTTAGTGTTAGGGCTGGATTAGGGTTAGTGTAGATTTAGGGTTAGCGTTAGTGCTGGGTTATGGTTAATGTAGGGTTAGGGTCAGGGTAAGCGTTAGGGTTTGGATTTAGGGTTAGGGTTCAGTTTAGGGTTAGTGTTAGGTTTTAGGGTTATGGTTTAGGATTAGGGTTAGTGTTACTGCTAGGGTTAGTTTCAGAGTTAGTGTTAGGGTTTAGGATTAGGGTTAGGGTTCGGGTTTGGGTTAGAGTTTATGGTTTGGGTTTAAGTTTAGGATTATGGTTTGGGTTAGGGTTGGGCTGGGGTTAGTGTAGGTTTAGGGTTAGGGTTACTGTGGGGTTGTGGTTAGTGTAGGGTTAGGGTCAGGGTAAACTTCAGGGTTTGGATTTAGGGTTAGGGTTAGGGTTACGGATATCGTTAGGGTTATGGTTCGGTGTAGGGCTGGGTTAGGGTTAGTGTAGGGTTAGGATTAGGGCTGGGTTAAGGTTAGTGTAGGGTTAGGGTCAGGGTTAGGATTAGGATTGGTTTTAGGGTTAGAGGTGGTGTTAGGTTTAGGGATCGGGTTAATTCTTAGGGTTAGGTTTGGGATTAGGTTCAGGGTTAGATTTTAGGTATAGGGTTTCAGGTTAGTGTTAGGGTTTGGGTTAGGATTTAGGTTTTGGTTTTATGATTAGGATTTAGCGTTAGGGTTAGGGTTAGCGTTGGGGTTGCGTTTGGGTTAAGGTTTAGGTTTAGTGTTACAATTAGGGTTAGGATTAGTGTTAGGATTAGAGATAGGTCTGGGTTAGGGTTAGGATAGGGTTCGGGTTAGGGTGAGGGTAAGGGTTAGGGTTAGGGTTTGGGTTAGGGTTAGGGTTATGTTTAGGGTTAGAGTTAAGGTTTGAGTTAGGGCTAGGTTTTAGAATTGGGGTTAGGGCTAGAGTTAGTGTTATTGTTTGGTTTAGGTTTAGGGTTAGGGTTAGGGTTAGGATTAGGGTTATGGTTAGGTTTTAGGGTTTGGGTTGAGGGTTGGTTTTAGGGTTAGGGTTAGAGTTAGGGTTTAGTGTTAGGGTTAGGGTTATAATTAGGGATAGGTTTAGGGCTTATGTTTAGGGTTAGGTTTAAGGTTAGGTTAGGGTTAGGGTTAGAATTATGGTTAGGTTTAGAATTAGGTTTAGGTTTAGGGCTAGGGTTAGGGTTTGCGTTAAGGGGTTAGGTTTGGATTAGGGTTTAGATTTAGGTTTAGGGTTAGGGTGGGGTTAGGATTAGGGTTAGGGTTTGGGTTAGAGTTAGAGTTAGAGTTAGGATTAGGTTTGGGTTAGGGTTAGTTTTAGAATTAGAGTTAGGATTAGTGTTAGGTTTAGGTTTACCATTAGGTTTACAGTTTCGGGTTAGGGTTAGGGTTAGGGTTAGGTTTTTTGTTAGAGTTAGGTTTAGGATTAGCGTTAAGGGCAGGATTAGGGTTATGGTTAGGTTTTAGGGTTAGGGTTCAGGGTTGGGGTTAGAGTTAGTGTTAGATTTAGGTTTAGGTTTATTGTTAGTGTTTAGGGTTAGGTTTTGGGTTAGGTGTACTGTAGGTTTGGGATTGGGTTTGGGTTGAAGTTGGGTTGGGGTTGGGATTAGGATTAGTTTTGCGTTATGGTTATGGTTAGAGTTAGGTTTGGGTTGGGGTTTAGTTTTAGGTTAAGGGTTAGATTTAGAGTTAGGGTCAGTTTTAGGGTTAGGATTAGAGTTAGGGTTAGTGTTAGGGAAAGGGTTAGGGTTGGGTTAGATTTGTCAAGTCACAGGGGCAGAGCCCAACATGGTTGTGGATTTACTTCAAGACAGAGTTGATTAAGCATAGTTACTTTTATTAATCTCACTATGTCACTATAGGTTTAAAAGTGCCAGATGGTTACATAGCTACTGCAAAGTAATATGCCAATAAGCACAGGCAGTGCAATGCATAAAAGAGTAACAGGCACTTGGAAATGCTAACACCCTTTCAGGTCCGTGGGGAGTCCCGTTCCGATCACCTCACACCAGGCCGCAATGGTCATGGCTCCAGCTGGAGGACCTAGGGGCACCCTTCGAGGTCTAAGTCCCTGGTGAGACTCAATGGGCACTACACTAGTTATACTACAGTTGTTTACTGGGTGTGCATGTACCTGTTGAACACCATTCTTATCACTCTTATGAGCTGAGACAGAGGTCAAACTTATTTACTGCTCCGTAGTTTCCCAGCTCAAGGTATGGATCAAAGCTGATAAAGCCCAGCTGCTGTTTGGGCTTGCAGGCCCAGGCTATGCTAAACTGGGTAGAGCAGGGATAGAAACTTCCATCCGAGGCCTGCTAAGCTGCAGGACCCACATATGATTTTTATGTGACAAGGTTAGGTTAGGTTAGGGTTTGGGTTTATGTTTAGTATTAGGGTTAGGTTTTAGGGCTATGATTTAGGATTAGGGTTAATGTTCGTGTTAGGGTTAGTTTTAGGTTTTGAGTCCCGTCGCTCCCACTCCCCACCAAGACCGGGGATGGAGCAGGCAATGGTATTAGGAAGGCAGGATAAGGGATGGCCTCAAGGGAGGGTAGCTGGCTGGCTGGGTTCTGGAGTGGTCTCGTGGATAGGGCATTTGTTTGGGGAATGCAGTGTGATAGGTTCAAGTCTTGTTCTCTGTCCTGCCACCCCAACACCAGCCTCCCCAGGCTTGGAGTTAGGATTAGGGATAAGGGTCAGATTTAGGGTTACAGATAGGCTCACATTAGGGCTAAGATGACTGTTAGGGTTTAGGTTTGGGCTATGAATTAGGGTTAGTGTTGGGTTGGGTTTAGGGCAGTGGTCACCCACCAGTAGATTGGGATCTCCCGGTAGATTTTGGATCCTTTGACAGGTGATTCTGACAGGCTTGGCCAGGAGGCTATCAAGTGCTGGCACTTCTTCTGCCTCCTCAGTACTGGCGTGCTGCTCCTGCTCACTCCCTTGGAGCTGCCCCACCAGCCCGGGGAGCCTCTTGCTTGCTGTGCACGGCACAGGAAAAAGAGGAAGGGGGTTGCTGATGTCAGAGTGCTCTCCCTGTACCCCATCTTCACAGAGTAGAGAGGGGGCAAGGATGGAGAGAGTTTGCTGGCTGCTTTTGGGAGTGGTGCAGGACCACAGTAGGGGTGAGCCTGCCTTAGCCCCCTGCACCACCTCGTAGGTGGTAAGTGGTGCCCAGATGGAGCCTGCATTCCAAACCCTGGCCCCAGTCCTGAACTCCTCCTGCACTCCAAACCACTGCCCTAGCCCTGAGTCCTCCTGCACCCAAACTCAGAGCCAGAACACTCAACTCCCTCCTGTACCTCAACTCCCTGCCCCAGGCTCAGCTCAGAACCCCTCCCACACTCCAGATCCTTTAGTCCAAGGTCAGAGTCTCCATCCCCCTCCTCTGAACCCCAGCCCTCTGTCCCCGGCCTAATAAAAGTGAGTGAGGATTGGGAAGGGAGGATGGATGCAGGGATGGGGCCTTGGAAAAGGGCAAGAAGGAAGCTGGGCAAGGGTGTTTGGGTGTGAGGTGAATCCCGAATTGTATTTAAGCTCAAAAAGTGATCTCATGCTTAAAAAGGTTGGAAACCACTGGTTCTTTTTTTCTCTGTTCACCAATAGCAGGAAAAGTGGGCCTGCTTTGTTTCTTTCTAGTTGTTCAGCACCTGGTGACACAAAAGTGTGGATGCAGAGCTGTTAATTAGGGATTTTTCTCTACTAAAAAGTTAGTAGGTGGGGAAAAGCATATGCAGAGGGCAACCAGAAAAATGAAAGAGAAAAGCCGTGAAAGAGAATTACATGCAACAGAGGTCATTAATCCATTCTCTTAAAACTAAAGCACACACCAGTCTGCAGCCAACGTGATGAGACTTCTGTCTCTATCAGTGCAGCAAATAGCAATGGAATTACAATAGAGTAATTGCTTGATACTTAAAGTCCAGATCTAGAAGATCTCAAAGTAATAACTCATTGGAAAGATATTGAACTCTCATCACAAAGAAGAAATATAGTCTCTAACAGACCATTAATGGCATACCATTTATCTGATGGCAAATCACCATCAGATTTTATTACTTTTCATGGCACAGCTAAGAAAAAGAAATACAAAGTTAGCTAAACTGGAAGACAGGAGGAAAGAAAGAAAAGGCAAGGGGAGCTGACAGCCCCCACAGGCCCCTGGGCAATGTGTGTGAGAGGCCTGATTCCAGGCTCCCAGAACGGGCCTTGGGCAAAAGAGACAGGGTGAGGGGCAACCCCCGCAGCAGCAATTTAAAGGGCCCAGGGCTCCGGCCTCTGCCACAGTAAAAACAGAGGCAGCCATGAGCCCTGGACTCCTTTGAATCATTGGGCCTCAGAGCAACTGTGGATATGGGAAAGTCGGTGGATGTGATATACCTTGACTTTAGCAAAGGTTTTGATATGGTCTCCCACAATATTCTTGCCAACAAGTTAAGAAAGTATGGATTGGATAAATGGACTGTAAGATGGAGAGAAAGCTGGCTAGATTGTCGGGCCCAACGGGTAGTGGGCTCGATGTCAGGTTGGAGGTTAGTATCAAGCACAGCGCACCAAGGCTATGTCTACACTGGCAGCTTCTTGCGCAAGAAAATGTCCACAGTGCCATGTGGGAGCTGTGCTTCTGCACAAGAGCACCCATGGCAGTGTGGACACTCTCTTGCGAGAAAGCTCTGATGGCCATTTTAGCCATGGGGCTTTCTTGCGCAAGAAACCCCTGCCATGCGTCCACACTGCCTTCTTCTGTAAGAGCTCTTGAGCAAGAGAGCTTACACCTGTTAGAAAATAGCATAGCTCTTGCGCAAGAAGCCCCCTCTTACCTCGCCATACTGTAAATTTCCTTGCGCAAGAGCGGGCGGGCAGTGTGGACGCTCTGTGGATTCTTGCGCGAGAATGGCTATTGTTGCGCAAGATCGCACCAGTGTAGACACAGCCCCCGGGTCTGTTCTAGGGTTCTTTTTGTTCAACATCTTTATTAATGATCTGGATGAGGGGATGAATTGCACCCTCAGCAAGTTTGCAGATGACACTAAACTTGGGGGAGAGGTAGATATGCTGGAGGGCAGGGATAGGGTCCAGACTGACCGGGACAGGTTAGAGGATTGGGCCAAAAGAAATCTGATGAGGTTCAACAAGGACAAATGCAGAGTCCTGCACTTGGGATGGAAGAATCCCAAGCATTGTTACAGGCTGGGGACCAACTGACTAAGTAGCAGTTTGGCAGAAAAGGACCTGGGGATTACAGTGGATGAGAAGCTGGATATGAGTCAACAGTGTGCCCTTGTAGCCAAGAAGGCTAATGGCATATTAGGTTGAATTAGGAGAAGCCTTTCCAGCAGATCTAGAGAAGTGATTATTCCCCTTTATTTGGCTCTGGTGAGGCCACATTTGGAGTATTGCATCCAGTTCTGGGGCCCCCCACTACAGAAAGAATGTGGATGCATTGGAGAAGGTCCAGCAGAGGGCAACCAAAATGATTAGTGGGCAGGATCACATGACCTATAAGGAAAGGCTGAGGGATTTGGGTTTATTTAGTTTGCAAAAGAGCAGAGTGGTAGGGAAGGGGGATTTGATAGCAGCCTTCAACTTCCTGAAGGGAGGTTCTAAAGAGGATGGAGAGAGGCTGTTCTCAGTAGTGATGGATAGCAGAAAAAGGAGCAATGGTCTCAAGTTACAGTGGGGGAGGTCTAGGTTGGATATTAGGAAAAACTATTTCACTAGGAGGGTGGTGAAGTACTAGAATGGGTTACCTAGGGAGGTGGTGAAATCTCTATTCCTAGGGCTACGTCTACACTGCAGGCTTCTTGCACAAGAACCATTTTGCGCAAGAGTTGTTGCACAAAAGTTCTTGCGCAAGAGAGCGTCCACACAGGCAGGACGTTCTTGCGCAAATAACTCCCCCCAGAACCACTTCAGACAGGGCAAAAGGGCACCAGTACCTTCCGGGGGTAGGGGCTGGAGCTCCTCTGAGACACGTGCTTAAAGGGATCTCCCTGGACAGCCATTTCTCTGCTGCTGAGTGCTTTGGGACCTCTTGTAGGGACTGAAAGCTGTAGCAGTGCCTGTTGTGGTTGCCCTCAGCCTCTTTGGACACCACAGCTTGTGCCCTAGTGCCTTTTTGGAGAATTGTCACTTCTCTTTGCTGTGCCATGGAGCCAGGGATGGCCCTGTGCCTGCTCTGGCCCCACACTGCCATTTTGGAGTGCATGCAGCTGTTGCTCCATGCTGCCTCTCTACTCCTGCATGTGTCTGATGCCAAGCTCAATCTGGAGTCCTTCTCCCTGGATGTGGCGGCTTCACTGTGGCATCCCCACCTGACCGTGGAGAGGTGATACTGGAGACTTGACACCAGTTCCGACTGGTGGGACAGTCTGGTCCTGGAGCAATGGGACGACCAGCAGTGGTTCCAGAACTTCAGGATGCAGAAGCAGACGTTCCTGGACCTGTGTGCCTGGCTTGCCCCTGTGCTCCTCATACATGATACCCAGCTGCGGCCCGCCATCCTTGTGAATAAGAGGGTTGCCATTGCCCTGTGGAAGCTGGCCATCCCAGTCAGCTACCGCTCGGTGACACACCAGTTCAGGGTGGGAAGGTCCACAGTGAGTGCCGTCTTGATGCAGGTAAGGTCCTTGGGGGGGCTGC
This sequence comes from Pelochelys cantorii, assembly GCA_032595735.1. Classification (NCBI taxonomy): domain Eukaryota; kingdom Metazoa; phylum Chordata; order Testudines; family Trionychidae; genus Pelochelys; species Pelochelys cantorii. The sequence goes on from CM064344.1 coordinate 21,954,370, forward strand.
ACTCCCTGCCCGGGGGAAGGGAAGACTCCAGGCTGGGGGGAAGCCCAGTCACCCACCGGCTTGTGCTGGCCCTCCCTCACATAGCCCTGCTGGTATGGGGGGGCTCTGGGGAGAGGGGCCCTGGCATGTTTGGAGGGAGAGTGCATCACAGGGGGGCAAGCACCCACCAAGGGCTCATGCACCTGCCCGGCCTAATTCTGTGAGTTTTCTGTGTTTCTGTGTTCCCTTCTGAGGGTTGTCAGATCCATCAACAACATCCTGCTCAAGAGGGTCATCCACCTGTGGGACGTGGACGCAACCGTGGCTGGCTTCACTGCCCTGGGGTTCCCCAGCTGTGGGAGAGCCGTGGATGGCACCCACATCCTCATCTGGGCACCAGAACATTGAGCGGCCCACTTCACCAACTGCAAGGGGTACTTCTTCATGGTGCTCCAGGCCCTCGTGGACCACCATGGCCACTTCACGGACATCTATGTGGGGTGGTTGGGCAGGGCACATGATGCCCGCATCCTCAGAAACTCCAGTCTGTATCTCAGGCTGGAGGCGGGCACTTTCTTCCCCCAGCAGGAATTGACTGCTGGGGACGTCCGCATGCGTCTGTGCATCATGGGGGATGTGGCCTACCCTCTCATGCCCTGGCTGATGCGGCCATACACCGGATGCATGGACCCCAGCAGGAAACATTTAACCAGAACCTGAACTGGGCCCGAAACCAGGTGGAGTGCGCCTTCAGATGGCTGAATGTGAGATTCCCTTGTCTGCTCACCCGTCTCGAAATGGGTTAGCAGAACATCGCGGAGGTTGTGGCAGCATGTTGCGTGCTGCACAACATAGTGGAGCAGAAGGGGGAGGCCTTTCTCCTGGGGAGGATGGAAGGTGAGGACTGGGCAATTGAGCAGCCGCACACAGCCGCCATCTGGCAGGCTCACGACGATGGGGTGTGAATCCAAAAGCCCTCAGGGAGATGTTCTCCCAGGCCCCACACTAGGGTCACTTCTGTCTGGCATCCACATCTGCCTCCCATCCTCAACACTTCCCGCCCCCACTTCCCTATCCTTCCAATAAACACAACTTTTTGTGAAACAAACCAAAAACTGTATTATTTACATAGGGATGAAGGGTGGGCAGTGAGAGGGCACTCTCAACTGGGAGGGGGAGGAAGAAGGGGTTCTCAACCAGGTTGGGGAGGAGGAAGGGGCTCTCAACTGGGAGGGGGAGTTAGTGGTGGGAGGGGTGGCTCCTGCCAGTGCCTCCATGGCTGCGGAGGCCTTGGAGCCCTTCAGGCCAGGTTGGGACAGGCAGCATGGAGAGGTGGGCAGGACGGGGTGCAGCAGGAGGGGGCATGGCAACGGCGGCAGGAGGGGGCATGGGCATGGCAGGGAGGACAGGAGGGTGGGGCAAGGCCATGCCATAGTGCATGGCATGGCCAATGTGGGAGGTCAGTGCAGCAATGCTGTTGCAAATGCGGTTGCACCGCTGCAGGAACTGGCCCCATGCCTGCTGCCGCCACTCCTGGTTGTCCTGCAGCTTGCTGGTGACCACTGCCTCCATCCTCTCCATGGCCTGGACGTGCCGCTGGAGGAGCTGGTCGTGCTGCCTGGCCTTCCGGACTGGTCCCTGGGTGGTCGGTGCCACCTCTGCAGGGCTGGAGGGTCCCTCGTTCCCGGCTGGTCCCACTACAGAGAACACAAAAAACGGTGAGGCAGTCAGTCAACCCTGCCCACAGTGTCTCTGAGCTCTGTGCCCTCCTCCCTGAGCTTGACGTGACACCACCCAACTGTGGCTTGGGCTCAATCGGTCCCCTGTTGAGTGTGTTCACATAAAAGGACTAGCTCCAAATCATGGGAGAGAAGTGATCTTCCATGGATTTGAATGCAGACCCCTTGTCTGTGTCCTAGTCACTTGGCATGCGATGTCTGTCTGTGTAGCACTGTGCACACGCCCTCCCCTGGGCAGGATGTTTGTGAGCAGCAGGGTCCCAGGTGTGCCCTGGAGCTGCCTGCTGCATCCATGTGCCACACAGTTGGGCTGCACAAGGTTGCACGTGCTGCATATTGCTGCACGGCGTGCAGTGCGAACTGCCTGACTGAAGCTTCCCCCCGGGGCACCTGCCTCCCCTGCCCTTGCAAGGGAAAAGCGCTACACTCACCAGTGGATCCGTCGCTGGCTTCGGATGAGGCCCAGGAGGCATCCCGGCTGCTGGGCACTGGCTCGAGGTGCAGGATGACAGTGGTGCTGCGGTCATTTCCCTTGTCCTCGAAGTCACTGGTCAGGTCACCCTCCTCCTCTAGGCCAGGTGGCCTGACCACCAGGGTGCCAGGCCGGTGTCCACCACCGGCGAGGGTCCTTGCACCACCGTGTCATCCAGGATGGAGTGCAGCCGGTCGTAGTGGGGGCAGGTGTCAGTTCCTGCCCCACCCCCACCCTGAGTGGCCTTGACATAACCCAGATGCAGCTCTTTGACCTTGGCCCGGACCTGTTCAAGGGTCCGGGCTGGATGTCTCTGTTCAGAGAGCACCTGGGCCATGTGGGTGAAGATGTTGGTATTTCAGCACCAGGCACGGGAGTTGTGGAGGGCTTCCTCCTGCTCCCAAAGGTCCAGGAGGGCCTCCACCTCAGCCCTGGACCAGCAAGGGGCACGCCACTTTGTGCCCCTCCATGGCTGCTGGGAGCCCTGGGGTGGCTGCTGGGAGGAGGGTGCAGACTCTCGGGGTGTCTCTGGAGCGGACATGTGGGCTCCTGGGTGCAGCAGGGCAGAGCCGCGTGGTGGGGCTGCTGAGTGTGCTGCTGCTGCCATGCAGCATCTGCAGGGTGCCTGTGCCTTTAAGGGGGGGGTCTGGCAAGCAGAAAGTAGCGAGCTTGAGTGCGGGTACGGAGCATCCAAGCGGCCACCTGCATTTTTTCTTGGGAGGCCAATTCTTGCGCAAAAACTCTTGGCTGCCTGTCCACACTTCCCTCTTGTGCAAGAATGCTTGCACAAGAAGGCTTCTTCCTCATACGGAGCGTCACAGCTCTTGCGCAAGAAGCCCTCAGTTCTGACGCCTTACTGTAAATTTACTTGCGCAAGAACACGCGTGCAGTGTAGACGCTCTGCAAGTTTTTGCGCAAGAACGGCCATTCTTGCTCAAGAAGCCTGCAGTGCAGACATAGCCAAGAGATTTTTAAGTCTCGGCTTGACAAAGCCCTGGCTGGCTGATTTAGTTGAGATTGGTCCTGCTTTGGGCAGGGGGCTGGACTTGATGATTTCCTGAGGTCTCTTCAGCTCTATGATTCTATGAACTGCCCCCTTTGCCTTCCATCTCACTGATGGGCCTGGAAAGGGCATATTCTTTACAGTGATGCTCCAGGACCTTTCAAGGCAGAACTCCAAATCAAAATCCTGTGTTTCCTAGGCAGAAAAAATCTTTTTGGGCCAGTTATTTGATTTCAATGGAAGGTCTTCTCTGTTTTAGGGCCAAGGGTGAACTTCAGAATTTGGTTCTCAAGTTTAAGAAGATCAAAGGGTGTTTCACATAAAGCCTTGCTTTTCCCAAGTGTCCCTGAGAGTTTTACATATGACTCAGATCTTAGTAGTGCAAATATGGCAGCCCTTATAATTTCAGTACTAGTCCCTGCACAGCTGTCAGTGTTAGAAGTTATCTTACTGAGATGCGGTTGTCACCCAGTCAGGAATGTTTTTTCCCCTATGAAAAACCAACATGTTTTCATCAAAAATTTTTCTTTGAAATGTTTCCAGTTTTTGTTGAGAAAAGTCCCATATTTTAACTTTTTAATTAAAAAAATGAAAAATATTGACAAAAATAAATATTTTTCACTAAAATTTCCAATTCATCAGGGAAAAATGTTTTCCATTAAAATGTTTTTTGTTTTGGCAGAGGATTTTTTGACTGATTTTGCCTAGCTGACCCTGCTTTTTCCAAAAAGTGCTAAATTATTATCACTGGATATTGATAATAATATTTATTGCAATTGCCAAAGATGAGGCACAGAAATGTCTCTGCTCTAGTAACTTACCAGACAGACAGGACCTGTACCAGTACCCTCTCCTGGTGCTGCATGTCAGGATCTGTGCCTAGGAGTCTAAGGGCATGTCTACACTGGGAAATTATTTCAATAACTAAATTCGACTTAATAACAACCAATTTTACAAAATCGATATAGCATGTCCCTACTACAGGGAAGCTGCAAAATTAGCTCGAGGCAGGCTCCATTAATGTGGATGTGCTACCTTGACTTAGAGCCCCAGGAAACACTGGGGAGTAATTAGTCTGAATTACTCTGGAGAGTAGTTATTTCGAAATAGCAACACCAGATTGTCCACACAAAAGCTATTTTGAAATAACTATTTTGAAATTAACGTTATTCCCTGAGGAAAGCAAGAGTAGAAATTTCAAAATAAGCAGCCCATTATTTCAAAATAGCAGGCTTGGTAGTGTGGACGCTCCGCTTATAAATTCGATCTAAGGGAGGTTCTTTTGAAATAACGCCCTAGTGCAGACCAGGGCTAAGTCATGGTATGGAGTCATCTGGGGTTCTTCCTGAGTAAGGCCCAGTACTGACTCAGAAGTTCAAGCTTGCAATCGCCACCTGTGATTACAACAGCCTTACTGTCACTCATGTGCAATGGCCACTGGGCTGACAGCCAGCACCACAACAAAACAGGGCAAATTAGTGTAAAATAGATTTGACCAACATGTCAGAACTAGAGGTAAGCGACATGTTTCAAATTTTGATACATTTTGTCACATTTTGAATTTCAGTTGGCCAAAAAGGTGGGAAAAGTGAAAATTTCCATGTAATTCCCCCCTCCTCCTATAATTTTGACCAGCTCCATTCCTAGCATTTATCAGAATGGCTGCTCGGAACCCGCAAAGATTTGAGGCACTTCTTATTCCTTTCCCCTAGTTGGGCTCTCCTGTGCTGAAGCGTGACAGTGGACTCAGTTTAACTGCTTCATAGCTGACTCCTTGACTGTTTCTGCCTTTTATTTTGTTAGAGGGAACAGCTTGGTAAATGATGAAAAAGTCTGTTTTTAAGGAATGGGCTACATTTAGTAAAGTGACTACAGGTTGAACCTCCCTGGTCCGGCACCACTGGGATCTGACCAATCCCAAAGGAGAGAATTTGCCAGACCAGGGGAGGTCTCCTGCCACCGGTTCCCAAACCCATCGCCTGCTGCTGGCAGGCTGCCCCAGCAGCCATCCTACCTCCCCCTCCCCCACCCCCAACCTGGCTGGGCTACTTGCCCAGCTGCTTCCAGCTTCCTGGGCAACAGAGGCTCCGGTTCCTGCCATGGGGCTCCAGACCTGTGCATCCAGGGGCAGCCTTGGGGCTCTGGCCCTGGCCTCACACTCCAATGGGCTGCTACATGGCTCCAGCCCCAGGACTGCTGTGAGGCTCCAGCCTCGGCTCTGTGCTCCAGCAGGTTGCTGTGGGGCTCCAGCCCCATACTCCAGAAAGCTGCTTGGGGACTCCGGTCTGGTGCTACTGTGGGGCTCTGGCTGCAACCCCAAGCTCCTGGGGACTGCTGCAGAGCTCCAGCCCCACGCCAACCCATACTGCCATGGGACTCCAGCCTGGCTCCAGGCTGCCGCAGGCTGCTAGAGGCTGCTGCGGGGCTATGGCTCGGGTCTTGTGCTGCCCCCAACTGGGCTGCTGACCCGATTGCCCCAGTTCCAGTGGGCTCACCTGCCCTTAGGCTCCCAGCTCTCTGGTCCAGGAGAATCCATGGTCCTACCAGATGACAGATGGTGCCGGATCAGAGAATGCTGTTTTTTCAGAGGTAAAACCTGTAGTGATTTTGGGTGTCTCATTTTGGGGGTGTCACCTCAGTGCACCTGCCACGGGCCTAATTTTCAGGAAATGCTGAGCATCCCCTTTCTGAAAATCAGGATAATTTCAGAAGTCTCAAACTGGGCATCCAGAAAATGCAGCATCCAAAAAAACAAGTTACTTTTGAAAAATGCAGTCCCTGAACACTGGTTTTTCTGCTGTCTGCTCATTCCTCTAGATGGAATGTTTAGAAATGTAATTAAACTAAAATTAGTTACTGCATCACTGGAAGAGCTGGTGCCGGCTGCTATGGCAACCAAGGAGAATGCTCTCTCTGCTAAACTGTATAGGAATAATGACAAATTTCTTTGCCATTATAGTATATTGCAATAAGATGACCATTGATTTCTACTTCTCGCCCCTCAATTCTTGAAATGAGGTATAAATACCTCTGCTTTTGCTTTGTTTTTCATTGGTTATCCTGGCAGAAACTTGGAGAAATGTTGGAAAAGAAAGGAAAAGAAATCCACAAGATTTTCAGAAATGTTTAGTGATTTTAGGTGTCCAATTTGAGAGCTCTTAAAGGGATCTGATTTTCAAAGAGAGGGTGCCACCTCTTGTGGTTCCCAGGCATAGTTTTTTACTATAATACCTGGTTGAAAAGAGACCCTGGTGGTTCTGATCAGCATTGTTGACTGGGCCATTAAATGTCTGATCAGTGGCAGAGTGGAGGGCTGGGCCTAAGGCAGGCTCCTATCTACCCGCACTCTGCACAGCTTCCAGAAGTTGCCACTAGATCCCTATCCCAGGACCTGGTGGCCACTTCCTGGGAGCCACAGTAAGCGCTACTGGGACTTCACACCTCAAACCCCTCCCCACACCCAACCCCCTGCCCAGCTTGGAGTCTCCTTAAACACCCAAACTCCATCCTGGAGTCCACATCCTACACCCTCCCAACCAAACCCCCTGCCCCAACCCTGAGCCCCTTCCTGTACCCCAAGCCCCTCATCCCTGACCTCATCCCAGAGTTCAAACCCCCAGCTAGAGCCTTCATCCATGTCTTGCACTCCAACCCTCTGCCACAGCCTGGTGAAAGTGAGTGAGGTTGGAGAAGAGTGAGCAAGAGTTGGAGGGAAGGGGCATAGAGGGAGTGGGGGTGGGACCTCAGAAAAGGGGTGGGACCTCAGGGAAGGGCCAAGGGGCAGGACAGGGTTGTTCAATTTTGTGAGACTGGGAAGTTAGCAACTCAAGCACCACTTTCTGAAAAGCTGAGGCCTTGAGGTGACACCGAAAAATGGAGGCATGCAAAATCATTAGTTGCTAACTTACTATAGAAAATCAAAGATAATTCCCTAGTTCCTTTTACGTCATCTTACATTGAAATTAGCACTCTAGATTATGTTTGACCCTTATGAATTATGTATCCCACAGACAGAGGTCCTGAGAGTCTGAGTGTTTTGAAGTTACACAAACACATACACAATTAAACTTAATTACAGTTTATATTTCTTAGCAAAGCAGAGTAAGCACTTTCACATAAAGAGGTCACTCCAATTAATAATCCTTCATTTTTGGAGGTAACTAAAAAGGGAATAAAAAAAACCAAACAAAGAGTGTTTCTTAACTCTTAATACAGAATTTCTGGGAATACAGTGATAAAAAGGATTTGTGTGAGTTTGACAGAGGCTGCTGTGGATTTCTCATTCTATTTTCTGATTGTTAAAGAGAAATTACTAAAACCTTGAAATATACTTGTTTTCCTTATTCTTCAGCTTCACAGGGCACTGTTTCCTTTAAGAACATATGTTACGCCACATCTCCACTTATCCAATGATGGAGCCTCTGGCAATTGATCTTCCGGGGTTTGATTTAGTGGGTCTTTACATTGGCACCTGTATTCCTCACTGTCATGCCGAGTAAGGGAAGTAGACGGGAAAATTTCTCCCATCAACCTCCCATTGTGGAGACAGTTACAAGTTCAGCTTAAGGAACGTTGACTCCAGCTACGTTATTTACACAGCTAGAGTTGCGTACCTTAATCTGGCTTTTCCTCTGCAGTGTACACCTGGCTATAGGCTATGATTGGCTGGGCCAATCATAGCTCCCCTTGCTGGAAATGGTGAACTGCAGCCAATGATCAGAGGGGTAGCCATGTTAGTCTGAATCTGCAAAAGTGGCGAGGAGTCCTGTGGCACTTTGTAGACTAACTGAAGTGTTGGAACATAAGCTTTCGTGGGCAAAGACCCACTTCGTCAGATGCATGTAGTGGAAATTTCCAGAGGCAGGTATAAATATGCAGGCCAGAATCAGGCTGGAGATGACGAGGTGGATCCAATCAGGGAGGATGAGGCCCACTTCTAGTAGCTGATCTGGAGGTGTGAATTCCAAGAGAGGAGAAGCTGCTTTTGTAGTTAGCGAGCCATTCACAGTCTTTGTTTAATCCTGAGTTGATTGTGTCAAACTTGAAGATGAACTGTAGCTCAGCAGTTTCTCTTTGAAGTCTGGTCCTGAAGTTTTTTTGCTGCAGGATGGCTACCTTTAGATCTGCAATAGTGTGTCCAGGGAGATTGAAGTGTTCCCCTACAGGTTTTTGTATGTTGCCATTCCTAATATCTGATTTGTGTCCATTGATTCTTTTACGTAGGGACTGTCCAGTTTGGCCGATGCATATAGCAGTGGGGCATTGTTGGCACATGATGGCATACATTACCTTAGTAGATGTGCAGGAGAATGAACCAGTGACAGTATGGCTGATCTGGTTAGGTCCTGTGATGGTGTTGCTGGTGTATATATGTGGGCAGAGTTGGCACCGAGGTTTGTTGCATGGATTGGTTCCTGAGTTAGAGTTATTATGGTGCAGTGTGTAGTTGCTGGTGAGAATATGCTTCAGGTTGGCGGGTTGTCTGTGGGCAAGGATTGGCCTGCCTCCCAAGGCCTGTGAAAGTGAGGGATCATTGTCCAGGATGGGTTGTAGATCACTAATGATTCGTTGGAGAGGTTTTAGCTGAGGACTGTAGGTGATGGCCAGTGGTGTTCTGTTGGTTTCTTTCTTGGGCTTGTCCCGTAGCAGGACGCTTCTGGGTACACGTCTGGCTCTGTCAATCTGTCTCCTCACTTCCTCGTGTGGGTATCGTAGTTTACAGAATGCTTGTTGAAGATCTTGTAGGTGTAGGTCTCTGTCTGAGGGGTTGGAGCATATGCGGTTGTACCTCAGTGCTTGGCTGTAAACGATGGATCGTGTGGTGTGTCCGGGATGGAAGCTGGAGGCATGCAGGTAAGCATAGCTGTCAGTAGGCTTTCGGTATAGGGTGGTATTGATGTGACCATCACTTATTTGCACCGTGGTGTCCAGGAAATGGACCTCCCGTGTAGACTGGTCCATTCCACCCTTGGGCAGGTGGCTCCAGCTGTGTGACACCCAGGGGCCGTGGTCCAATAGGCACATGCATGTGTGAAGAGACCTGACATGCTCCCGACCCCAGGGCGGGACCCAGCAGGATGCTCTCCCTTCACACGCCCCCTCTACACAGAGGCAGGGGACATCTACCCCCCGCCCCGGCCACACTATACACGGCACAGGGACATGGGTGAGGTCTTGGGGCAGCTCCCAGTCCCGGGGAGAGCCAGACATCCTGAGCATGGCCTCTGTACAAACACAACAGCTCTGACAGTGCAGGGCACGGTCGCCCTCACGTCGGGGGGGGGGGCTGGGCATAATCCACTGTGTCCCCAGGGAGAACTGACCACTTCTCTTCTTTCTCTACAGCTGCACCAGCTGCTCGTGCAGGGCTCACCACCCCGCCCGGGACATGCTCCCACACCCGCGGCCTGCTCCAGACCACCACCATGGAGCAGGATTACAGGGACCAGCACCTGGGGTCCCTGCAAGCCCTGAACCGCACCGTGGAGGCCTGGATGCGGGCAGACCTGCAGCTCCACCGGGAGCAGTTGGCTGAGGAGCGAGCCAGAAACGCTACCCTGCAGGCCCTGCTGCAGAGCATGGTGCCCCGTGCCCATCCTGTGCCTGCTGCCCCCCCAACAACTGTCCCTCCTTCCACTCCTGCCCCCCTCCCACCTCTTTCTCCTCAACCCCCACACCCTCCTCCTCAATGTCCACACCCCCCACCTCAACCTCCGCACCCCGCACCCCATTACCCCGGGGACGCCGAGGCCCCCTCCCTCGCCGTGCTGGGAGGAGGTTGGCCCGGTGAGACCCCCACCCCTGATCCCTGAGTTTCCCCTCCCTCTCCTTCCCCTTGTTTCCCCCTTCCAGCTCCCTCCTCCCAGGTTTCCCCCTCCCCTCTCCCACCCTCTCTCTCCTGCCCTCTCCCGCCTCCTTTCCCCCATCTCCCCACAGTTTAATTCCCCCTCCCCAGTTGTGTTGAATAAAGAGAATTATTATTTTTGAAAATACATGTCTTTTATTTGTCTTCAGGAAGGGAGGGCTAGGGAAGTGGAAGGAGGAGAGGGAGGAATGGGGCACAAGCCCCCGGTGGGGCAGACCGCGGAGACTGTTAGCGCTCCTCAGGGTGGAAGCTCTCCCGCAGGGCCCCCTGGATCCTGACATCCCCTCAGTGGTCCTCCCAGATGGCAGCCTGCAGAGAGTGCAGCCAGGCTGCCAGCAACGTGTCTACGAGACGCAGCAGAGTCTCCAGGAGCAGGTCTGGTTCCATGTTGCAGAGTGCTTTGGTGCCCCAAGTGAGAGCAAGCAGAGCACTCCGAGACACAAATGCTTTGTTGTCCCTCATCGAAGTAGACCAGCAAGCAGGGAACCCTGAGAACTGTCTGTCCGGGGTGGGGGGTCGGGTCCCTTTAAGCACAGCCCTCGGCTAGCCTGAGGCAGCAGCTCCACACTCTAAGTCCTGGTTCCGGCCAGCCTTAACTTCGGTTCAGGGTCCACTCAATGTGGACATGCTAGTTCGAATTAGCAAAGCGCTAATTAGTTTTTGGGTCTAGATGCGTTAGTTCGAATTAGTGCTGTAGTGTAGACATACCCTCATTTCCTTATTAACTCTTACCAATCGCCTGTTAATGTCTCACTATCACCCTTAAGTGGAACCATTGTCCTCTGCCTTAACATCCTCCTCCCTGCTTCCACACAAACAACTTTACCTTAACATCTCTCTTCCTGCTAGAGGAACAAACAACATTTCTTTAATTCATTCTACTTTTACAATATAATTCAGTCTACTTTCACACAGTGATGTTTACAGGCAGGAGGCAAAGACACACTGCCTGCAAATATCTGACTTGCACGTGCCATGTCCTCAAACTGGTTCCCTTCAGCTCTGGCCCCAGCTGCTTTGGGTATGTCTACACTGCAGCGTGTTAGACATACTTGCGCTTTCATGGAACCAGCATGCTAAAAATATCAGGGTAGTTAGGGTGGCATGGGCTAAAGCTTGGGCCATCCAAGTTCATACCTCAGATTTCAGAAGGGATGTGATGTGTGTGATAAGAGATAAGAGAAAAACACCTCCTCTTGCTGCAGCCTGGGGCACTGCCCATGTCACAGTGGTTATCCTGCTATTTTTATTATGCTAGCTTGAGCAGAACTATTGTGGGTAAGTCTACCAAGCTGGGAATTAGATTCCTGTGCCAATGTAGATGTACCCTTTGTAGGCTGTCCTTGCCAGCTCTAGGACCTATGACCCACATTCAACATCCTAAAAACAGTAGAACCAGGGCAGTGAATATGACCACTGGCTTCAACACAGCTATGCTAAGGATGAATTTGGCCCTGTAAGTCATGTGTTTTTAATGGATCTTCATTTTTCCAATGTGCTAGTGATTAAAAAGAAGGTAGTTGATTTCACTAAGGTACAATGTCCATAGCAGGTCATGTAGGGACACTGTGTGTTGAATGTATGCATGTTAGAACTGGGGTGCATGTGAGTGTGTGGGTAGCATCACTGCATTTGTTCTCTTTGAAAGATGCGGTATGTATTTTTGCACCCCTTGCCAACATTTTCCTCTCTTCATCAACACTTTTTGTCCTAAACTTGATGTTATGTGGCTGAGTACTGTTCAACAACAGCTGTGATTCTCCTCAGACGTGGCTCCATTTCAGTAGTGAGTGAAGGATCCCTATTCTCTAGGGCTGGGCAAGTTTTAATTGCTTAGGCTGAAGTCAGTGGTGGTTTTGACTGAGCAGAATCAATTGTTAATGTTCATAAAGTATGCTCTCGCCAGGCACAGTGTTAAGAGAGGATGGGGGGAACTGCAGGTGGATTTGGCTTTTAAAGCCTTGTCAATCAGGATTTGGTTCTGCAAATCAGAATGAGGTAGTTTGGATCAAGGTTTCTTTTGTCTGAATTCCCAGAAGGCTGCCTCACTTTAGCACTTCTATGGCACCCATCAGCACTGTAGAGGCTAAACAGTGAATTTGGTCATAGAATCATAGAATCATAGGATTAGAAGAGACCTCAGGAGGTGCTTGGGATTCTTCTGACACAAGTGCAGGACTTGGCACTTGTCCTTGTTGAACCTCATCAGATTTCTTTTGTCCCAATCCTCTAATCTGTCTAGGTCACTCTGGATCCTAGCCCTACCCTCCAGCATATCTACCTCTCCTCCTAGCTTAGTGGCATCTGCAAACTTGCTGAGGGTGCAATCCATCCCCTCATCCAAGTCATTAGTAAAGACGTTGAACAAAACCAGCCCCAGAACCGACCCTTGGGCACTCTGCTTGATATTGACAGCCCGACAGCAGTCAGTTTGCTCCACATTCCATTGTCCATGGCTGAGTTCAATGGGCTTTACTTTTTGTTCCTTCATCATGTTAACATTTTCTTGTCTTATTATAATAGGAGTCTAGGTTGGGGGGGAGCGAGTTAAATATTTCTAATTAGCTGGGCCAAGCCCAATTATTATGGTTTAATAAGTTTGTTATCTGCTTTGGGGAGTTATACATTGGGGCAGTACTTTCTGTGAATCTTCCAGTATTATCTGATGTTTTACTTAAAGCCCCAGCTCCTGGACTCTTGTGATTAGACAAGGAAAAAGCTTGAAAATGTGACTCAAGTGTGGCCTAACGAGCTATAAACCGGAAAGGAAAGACCCCAAATGAATTGGGTTTTTTTAATCTCATTATCTTTAAGTCAATTATAATTGGTTGGGACCTGACTTGTGATTTCTTTTGTATGCTGTTGGCTATATTTCTGTGGGACACCATTCTGAAGAAACATAGCACTGATACCTCCTATTTCTCTTGAGAAAGGCCAAGAGCTCTGCTTTTGCTTTCCAGCTCCCAGAACCCTTGACTTTGTATGCAGGAGAGTCAAAGGGGATCTTTGGAACTAAAAGGAGAGAGCAAAACCTATCTTGTGGAATCAAATGTGAGGATTTTCCTTACTATGTAAGAATAATAGGAAAAAGAGGCTGACACACAAAGAGGGGAAGAAATTTTGCTGGAAAGCAGCAGAAAAATTCATTAGGCAGAAGGCTGACACAGTCCATATGGAGAAAAAGAAATTTTTATTCTGTCCCTTTTTATTACTCTCCGAAATCTGTCTGGCAATTACCCAGCCTGCATGCAGTCAATAAGACAACCCTCCTAGCCAAATGCAGATCAGCAGCCCATTGCCCCAAGTACTGTGCAGAAGGCAGAGCTGCACACAGTTTATTGATGGATTTATTGAGAGGGAAACAACATCCCTAAGAAAACAAACAAGCAGAAAGTCCCTTCTGCCTGAGCCACAAGAATGAGTGACAATGGGAGCAATAATTTGCAAAGTGTGTGCCAAGCCAGGAATGTGAAGCATAAATCACTCATAACTGGCAAGATAATAAATAATAACAGAGGCCTCTGAGGATATTTATGTTGCTGAATGGATGGGGTTTTTTTTTTTCACTAGAAGTCACTTAACAAACCCTCATGCAGAAATCTTCAGAAGGGTACACCTTAGGGGGCCTGGGAAATACTGATACATAATATTCTGGACTTCTAAGTATCTCAATAGGAGGCACAAACCTACACAAATGAGACCTGATTCCTCTGCATCTTGCCCCAGTTGACTGCAATGTGATCCAGGAGTTTAATGTCAGGTCTATAGAGGCTTCTTCTTAACCAGTTTGAAGCCTTCAGTTTTATTCATGTTTATTTGCCTGTTGTGTGCGGTCTCTAAACCTGACACCAGGAAATCTCTGGGGGCAAGGACTGTCTTTGTGTGTACAGTGACTAGCACACCAGGGTACTTAATGGGGTCCTAGTTTCTACCATAATGGAAATGGTCATTTAATCAAGACCTCCCTTAAAAACTCAGATGATAAGAAACAGCAGTGCTCCCATCTTGCTTTAGTGCTAAATTGCAAATACTACAGCCCCTTCATTGTGTACAGTAAACAGACTGTGGATGATTCAGTAATAGCCAGCTAGCCACTTTGGATCACAGCACTCAGGGCCAGATTTGAAGAAGTGCTTGGCTCCAAGCAGCTTGATCTGTGGTACTTACAGTAAGATTTGTCAATGTCCTCAATGTCCAGCAAGGAGCAAACATGCTACAGGCCTGGGACTGCTCCTTTGAAGCCAATGGGAGTTTTGCAGCTTCAGAATTGGGCTTGTGATAATATGATCACATTAAAGTTTATTTTATTCAGACATTGATACTGTGAGCAAAGCTGAGCATTGTGCAATCTGTGGTATACTGGCTTGTGATCTGTGGGTAACAAGCTTTATGGCCAGATTCTTCCCAGTACTCATACTACAGAAACACATAGGCTACGTCTAGATTACATCCCTCTGTTGACAGAAGGATGTAAATGAGGCACTTCAAAAGTGCAAATGAAGCGGGGATTTAAATATCCTGCACTTCATTTGCATAATCATGTCATGGCGCTTTTTCAAAAAAGCGCCATTTCAAAAGTAAAACCACAGTCTAGACGCGGTTCTTTCGAAAACAGCACACTTTTTCAAAAGATCCTGTACTCCAAGGAGGAGTTTGGGTTTGGAGTATGATGGGCTCAGGACACAGATTTCCAGTGTGTGTATGGTGCAGGAGTGTTGTTGCAGAAGACTGGGGATGTGGAGGTGCAGGAGTTTGGGGATGTGAGAGACTCAGGACAGGGAGTTCCAGTGTATGGTAGGTGTAGGGTAGGGGTCTGTGAGGGTGCAGGAGTGTTATGATGCTATGGCCAGATGGGGGCTTGGCCCCAATTGTGGGCTTGTTGGCCAGGCTTCATTTTTAAATAAAATATTATGTCCAACACAAAACGTTTCAGCATTGTCTTTATTTCTGGGAGGGGCAGGGAACCTGTTTTGGGTCAGAGGTCACTGACCCACAGAAAAGTCAGTCAGGAACCATGAAAGTGAGATCCAAAAAACCAACCCCTCCAAAACCCACAAACCTCACTGATGTGACCCCAACTGAGACATCTCACTCCCCTGGCACTCCAACCCCATAAGGGGGTGGGGGAGAGAAGGTAGGACTGAGGTTCAAGGCTTCAGGCCAGATTAACTCTTCTGGGTTCCAGGGTTAATGGAATTTGTGGGCCCCTCTATATGCTGAGGTGGGGCCAAAAATGAGGGATCAAGTGTGCAGGACAGGGATGCCAATGAGTGGGATAGGGATGGGGGTGTAGAATCCGGGTGGAAAATAGGGTACAGGAGCAATCTGGGGAAAGGTGTCGGGGCAGGAGCAAGGTGCTGGCGAATGTCTGGCCAGGAGGCCTTAGACGGTCCCGGTGAAAGCACTTCAGGTGAGTTCTAGAACTTTCCCTATACACACATGAGGACAAGCTTGGCTTACTTGGCCTGGGGTTCACACAACAGCCTGTGCATGTAGTGCCAGTCCAGAGCACTCAGCTCCATGATGCTCTCACATGGGAACCCCTCGCTCTTTCTCACAAGGTTTCTGGAGAGGTCTGTCTTTCTCTGGCCTCCATGGTGAGACACATTCTCATGACAAGCCACCATTAAGGAGTCTGGGGTCAGGAACCACACAGCAGTGCCACACACAGCACAGGGTCATGCCCGCACTTGGGCAGCATCCACTCCAGGTACAGCACAGCGATATGGAGGACACTGATCCTGTGCATGGAAACCTGTTGTGGGGAGGAAGAGGAGGGGACCTCAGTAGCACTCTTTCCCTATCAAGCGGCCTCTGCCATTCACACATACCTTCCCCAACACCCCCTGTCCTCCAGATGGCCAGGGTACAAGTTCTCTGTCTATGGAATATTGTCAGTGCCAGACTTGGCATGTGCAGGACACACCTACACCCACAGGCTCCTGGCCTGCCGGCACCTTCCCATGCCTGCTTGTCCCCAGGCTGTGAGTGTAGCGATGCTCCCCTGGAACATCCATGCCCCTGCAGGAAAGTGCCTGATGTCTAGGCAACAGATGACCTTGCTCAAAGCACATTGCCATCCTCTGACCTGAGACCTTTGGTGTGGGCACAGAGATTAGGGCTAGGCTTCATCACAGTGTTTCTTGGGATGACTGCCTTTGTAACTTTTCTTCACAGCTGAGCTAGGTAGGAGTGTGCCACATCCACCATCTCCTACACCATCTTCCTGACTCCACAGGATCTTCTGCAGAAAGCAAACCCAGAAAGACCTGCTATGGGACCAGATGGCTTGCTTCCAGTCCCTTGTCTGGGGACTAAACAAGGAGCACCAGGAGTGGGCTACTGACTGGGAGGAGTGCCAGGCTGACCAGGAGCAGAGGAGGCCATGTGGGACCAGCTGGCATTCCAGCACAAGGCCATGTGTTCCTCCATCACCTCTGTGATGGAGTGTATGGCTGCATGTACGGAGAGAGCTACCAGCCACCTACCTGCCTGCACCCTCCAACTCCCCACCACTCCCTTGGTTTCCCCTCCTAGCCCCCCAGGGGCTGCTGGGCCCCCAAACACATGGCAGTGGGATCTCTTGGGCAGCTGAAGTCTCCTGAGGTACCCAAAGCAAGTGCCAGTCTCAGCCCCATCCCTGAACCCTCCTTCCCCCTCTTCTCCCCTCCCCCATTCCAGGTTCTTTCACCACTCCCTCCCTTGTTGTATATCCCCCAAATAAACAGAGTTATTTTTCCAAAAAAGAGAGGCTTCTTTATTTGCTCTGGAGGGGAGGGGATGAAGGTGGGAAAGGAAGGCAGGAGAAGGGAGGTGTGGGGGAGGAAATGCACACAGGGGCAATGCAGGAACCCTGTGTGGGGAGGCCCAGTGGAGAGTCTTATAGGTGGCCTTGGATGAATCTCTCCCTCAAGGCCTCCTGGATGAGCAGTCCCCTGATGTGCTCTTTGCATGGTGCTGGTGTCCAGCTGCTCATAAGCCCTGACCAGCCAATCAGCCTCTGCCCCAACCCTGGCAGAAATGTCTCCCCCTTGCTCTCACATAGGTTGTGGGGCACACAGCAGGCCATCACTATGTAGGGGATGTTGCACTCACTCATGTCCAGACAGGTGAGGAGACTCCTGACCTCCCGTTTAGGTGACTGAAGGCACACTCCACTACCATGTGGCACCTGTTGAGTTTGACATTGAAATTCTCTTTGGTAAGGTCCAGGGTGCCAGTGTAGGGCTTTATCAGCCAGGGGAGCAAGGGGTAGGCTGCATCTCCCAGGATTCAGACTGGCATATCCACATCCCTGACCCTGATAGTGCAGTTGGGGAAAAAAGTGCCAGCATGCAGCTTCTGGAACAGGCAGGATTTCTGGATGATGTGGGCACCATGTGCCTTCCCTAACCAGCCAAGATTAATGTCCATGAAGCATCCCTTGAGGTACACTAGGGTCTGCAGCACCACAGAGAAGTACCGCTTCCAGTTGATATAGTCCAAGGCACAATGGTTGGGGGCCAGGATGGGGATGTCAGTGCCATCTATACCTTCTCCCCACAGTTGGGGAAGTCCATGGCAACAAAGCCATCCACAATGGGGTTGACATTGTCCAGAGTGATGACTCTCCACAGCAAGATATTGTCGGATGGCCTTGAGTACCAGCAGAAGCACAGCTCCAACCCTCCAGAGCAAGATGTTGTTGTGGCGACCCTCCACAGCAAGATATTGTTGATAGCCTTGACAACCAGCCCCGACTGCAACTGGTTGTCCTATTGCTGCAGGATGATGTGGTCCCACCAGTTGGAACTGGTCTCATTCCACCAGAAGTGTCATTCCATGGTGTCCAGGGAACTGAGGATCATTTGTGGTAGCACGAGCACCAGGACCAAGGTGAAAGGGTCCTCCGGTTGGGGCTGGTCATTGTCTTGCTGGAGCAGCACATGGGCAGTTTGGATGAGCTGTGCCATGAGGTGCAGCACAAGGCCTGTGAGCCTGGCACTGCTTTGCACCAGCTCTGGCTCCATGGTGTGAGTACTGTGGCATCCACAAGGGCAACCAGAGCACATGGTATGAGTTTGGTGTCCCATGAGGGGGTAGGCAGTGGAGGAGTGGCGTGTGAGACATGGCCACAGAGAGGAGCCCCTGAAAGCACGTATCTCAGCTAGCCTCAGCAAGCAGCCACAGGAAGTGTCCACCCTCCTAGTGCCCTCTGGGGGTGCTTCCGGAGGCTTTAAATCTGATGCAGTCTCAATCAGTGTGGATGTGCTATTTCAAAATAATTCTGAGCTATTTCGATGCTGCCCTGTAGTGTGGATGCACTATTTCAAAATTATTATTTTGGGAGTTATTATTTTGAAATAAGTTATTTCAAAATTATTTTCTGGTGTAGATATGTCCTTAATGGGTACAGGTTAGGTTATGTAAATGGACTTGTTTGAAAAACCAACGTCCAGTCACAAAATTGACTCATATTGATCAGAGGTTCTCAGGTGGGACAGATAGCTACACAGTGTGTACAAAGCCCCCTTGGTTTAGCAAGGCAGTTCTAGAAATAAAACAAAATGCTGAGTTGAGAAATGAATAGGGGCCAAGCATTTAGTGAGAGAGTGGGACAGATTCTGTTAAGATTTGGTCCCTTTTTAGCACTCAGATGACACAAAGGTTCTGGCCAAAAAATGGCTAGCAGAGAATTCCCTTGGAGAAGGAAAACTCCAGGCTTCATAAAGCTAGCTCATACACCTGTTTTCCTTTTCCCATCATAGGTGGGGTGCTAGGTGATCAAAAGATATGGTAGGAGCATGCTGCAGGGGTGGGGTATATGGCAGAGCTCAGCTACAATATGCAGATCTTTAATTAGCATAAAGCCCTTTAGAAACCTT
The DNA here is from genome assembly GCA_032595735.1 of Pelochelys cantorii. Lineage (NCBI taxonomy): Eukaryota > Metazoa > Chordata > Testudines > Trionychidae > Pelochelys > Pelochelys cantorii. The sequence goes on from CM064344.1 coordinate 21,973,292, forward strand.
CTGCACCTAACACAAGGTGGAGCAACCTTTAGGGCTCATGCTGAGGCTGAGCCAGCACAGAATCAGATTACTCTCGTCAGTCTCCAGTGGACCCCATGCAGAATGGATCTTGAAACATGGGAAGAGCATTGAGCTGTTTCTCTGACTCCAGCTTCAATAAGGTCTGAATCCTCTGCTATGTGGCTAAAGGGAACTACAAATTTTTGCTAAAAGAGAAGCTGCTAACCTGGCATGCTGGCTCAAAACAAGAGTGCAGGTAATAAAACACCTATGGAAAATGTATATGTCCAGGTTCAGAAGTGGCTTTAAGCCAGTGGAGTTGGATTCACAGCCACTTTGCATCACTCAAGATTCCATGGACCTTTTGACTTTAGCTGATTTTGCAGAGGATGTATATTAAGGCAGAATGTGGCTCTGAGAGGCACAGCTCTTCATCCCTAAAGCACAGCACAGCCCATAAGATATTCTCTGATTCAACTCTTATACCACAAACGTGTTTCTATCAAATCCATCTCATTTATAATCTTCCAAAGAGCTAAATAATGAGTTTTCATTTCTGTTAGCACCTCACATCAGAAACAGTCACCACACTTCCTAAACGTTAATTAAGCCTCACAATACCTCTGTCAGGAATTGTTATTCACATGGTTCAGATGGGGAAATCTGGGGCACAACATTTAAATGGGTTGCCCATGATCACACACTAAAATCAGTGGCAGAACATGCAGGAATTCCTGGCTCCCGGCTGCCCTTCTTATACTGTTAGTCAGTTTGACAGCTCCAAACAGACTGAGATTCAGCTGGGGGCTATGTGTCTGAATGGCGATGTAACTCCTGGTTTGATTGGAGTTTCTAGATTTGCTTTGATCTGATGGCATATGACACTTTTTTCAATCTCGATTATATTTGTCCTCTAACTCAATGTTCTTTTCTAAACAGCTAAACAATCAAATCTGCTCTCTTTGTGCCTCTGTCTCTTATTTTCACCATTAAGTTAGTTGTAGAAAATGAGGCTGTGTGCCATCTGTTTTTCCTCATTGTTATCAGTAAAAGCTAAGTAACTTCCTTCTCCAAATAGCTATGATGGAAAGCCAGGATAGGTACAAATAAGCTACGGAGACTGATTCTCCATGGTTATACAGTCATTTACACCTGTACCCAATGAGTGTGGAATTCAACCATCTGTGTAAGCATGGAGAATTCTAATTTGGCAGTATTGTACATCCACTTGGCACCAATGTAAACGGTTCCACAATATGCAAGGCAGGGGCAAATCGGGCCCAACTGCACTTAGATTGACAATTGCTGCTCCAACAGTTCAGATTAAATTTGCAGAGGCTAAATGTAATCTCTAGCTAATGAACAAAATGACAACAGGCACTGCAGGGAACTCTTGGGAGGACTGGAAAGCCACCACTGCAGAAAGCAAGCTGCTACCTGCATTTTTCTCAGGAGGAAAGGGCAAAAAGCCAACTCAGGAGGAGATCAGTGTAATGAAAAGCTGGCAGGATTTGTTGGGAAAGATTAGCTGCTAGGAGGCTCCTAATTGGCCTCTCTCCACAGCAGGTATTGGGGTGAAAATGGAATAATTGGAGACATTTTGGTGTTTGTAGTGAGGACACAGAAAATAACTTCCTGTAGCTGAAAGATGGTTACAGTCAGTGCTGTCTCTTGTTCTCCCTTGCTTATTTTTTGTCTCTTCCCATCCTCCCCGCTTTTTCTCCCCTTTCACTGTTCTGGCCATGAAGGCTACATTCATACATGGAGCAATGACTTTTACAGAGCAGTCCTTTACATAGGATGGTTCAGGGTGGACACCCCAGCCCCATGATCCTCTAGGGACAACCCTCCCCATTTAGAAGGCCTTTAGGCTACTCCACAGACCACTATGCAAATTCCCGTATAGGCAGCAAAACCCAGCATTTGAGAAACTGCCCCTAACTCTCTGCCCTCCCTTCTCTTTCCTCCAAGTTTTCCCCCAAAAGCCTGAGTTCAGCAGGGCACCAACATGAATGATGCTGCCATTAGAGAGACACCAGAAACCTTTCAAATAAAAATCAACCTCACGGCAGCCAGACTGGACTTCTTTCAGGAGCAGGGTGTCCACTGAGCTCTGTCTGGGCTGACATGGCACTTGTAACCCCTTGGCAGCAAAATAAGCTTCATCACCTTTGGGAGAAAGGAGAACCTTGAAGGAGCTGCTGGCACATTTCAGGACAATTGTATCCATGTTTCCCCCTGTATGATCCAGGTTTCTGTCTCCCCAACTGTTACCTCTCATGGGTGGAGCTTTGCTTTCTCCACAGTGACTATCATTTGCAACTCCGCTTGCCCTCATTATCCTACCTAGCTCGAACTAACGAGCTAGTGTAGACGTACCCTAAGAAGTTACCACATCACCTTGTCCTAGGCAAGCAAATGTATTCTCAGAGGAAAAGGATCACAGATAAAACATTAAAAACAAGCAAAGAACCCAAACACGTTGATAAGCTTACCAGAGCTCTTCCCTGCCCCAGCAAGGGCTCTGGCACACCCTCTGTCCTTCAAACCCCACCAAAGGTGCTGGTATTAGTGATTGTTGTTTATTTATTTGGGGCTTTTGTGGTTACAGGTTTGTAACAACCATTAGCTCAGAACAAGCCTCCTATGAATCTGTGAGCTGCTCTTTTATAGAGTTGGGACCCATGATCTTGAGACCTTGGGTCCTAGTTAGCAGCCAATGGCCCTCTCTGCAGGGCATAGCTTAATAGGACTGGAGTTCTGCATAACCAGAGATGGGTCATGGTGGGATTTGCATTTCCCTCCCTACAAGACATTTTGCAGAAAATCTGCTTCACGTGCATCGTCCCCAAAGTCCATTCTTGCCTGTCACGTTGTTCAATAGAGTCATTTGATCATACAGGCCCACAATAATACATAATCTTTGCATTTAATACAGTGGAATTGCTATCCAGGCTTCCTAAAATCCTGCTCTAGCTGAGTTTAGGAGCTCTCTGAGTTGTTCTTAGCATTTCTCCCTGGGCCAGCACAATAATTTTATGTTGCCTTCCATCCCAAAGCATAACCAACTTCTAGCCATTGTGTTCTGTGATAGAATGTGCCAGTATCTATTATAATAATCTTTGTACAAAGTATGCCTTGTGAGGTATCATTTGAAAACTCATAATTTGCTGGTCATTATTATCATGATAAAATACATATGACAATATTACATGTAGATTTGTAAGATTCCACTGTATGATGTTCTCAACACATGTTCCAAAACAGTCCCACCAACGTGGAGGGGGGGCAAGAGGAGGGAGAGAGGGCAATTACTGCAGTGCCTGGAGATTCAAAGGGGCCTAGAGCTCCCAGCCACTGCTATTGCAGCAGAGGTAGCAGCTGAAGCCCCAGGCCCCTTTGAATTGCTGCCAGAGTGCCTAAGCGTAGGGAAGGGGGTAGAGTGGAGTGCTAAGATCTGACTGTCCTCAGCCCCATCCCTTCCACCGACGTCTCTCACCACATTCTACTCCAGGGCCCCAGGTGGCTGTTGTCCCCACTGTTCCAAACTGAGGTTGGCAAACAGGAGTGTCTCAAATGAAGGAATGTGTGCTCTGCTTAAGCAGCAGTAAACATTCTTGACCAGCCAGCAAAAGCAAAGCGGACAAATGCCCTGTTTTGCCAAAAGACAGGAATGGAGAGGATCATGCAGGTGTGAGAGCAGTGATTCCAGCTCTGCACTGGGAGGGAAGCAGGGCTCAATGGACCCACAAGCCAGACTCAGTCTTGTGGCAGGAAGAGGGAGCAGGCTTGGATGAGCAGTGACACAGCTCCACTTTTGCACAGGGATAGGGAAACCTCTGTCTAGCTTCACATGATGTCCCATTTCCCCTTTGGGAAATATGGTCACCCAACATATGGAAATGTTTTCCAAGAGGGGGACTGACACTATTAAAATGAGGTACAAACTCCACATGCCATCCTTCTTCCCGCTCTCTCTGTCCATCGATTCACTGCACCACAAGGGACAAAGGAAGCAGCCATTGAACTGGAGAAGGGGTTCTGACCTAGGAAGTTTTGTCAGAGCATGTGGCGAGAAAATTTGTTTTGAATTTAGCATAGTATAAGTTAGGCACCAGTTGCATTTTATTTTTATTTTTCTGGTAACAATTTCTGACTTTTATGACTCATTACTTATACACACTTAATTCTACCTCTTTGCAGTTAATACACTTGTTTATTGTTTATCTAATCCAGTGTTTAAATTGAAGTGTCTGTGAAACTCCATTTGGGGCAACCAGGTGTGTGCATATTATTTGTATTAAAGAAATGTATTCAATGTGATGACTTTGTAATATGTATGGGAGGGTTGAGCAGTACAAGACATTCATTCTAAGACTGAAAGGCTACGTCTACACTGCAGTCATTCTTGCGCAAAAACTTGCAGAGCGTCTACACTGCACGCGCGTTTTTGTGCAAGTAAATTTACAGTAAAGCATTGGAACAGAGGGCTTTTTGTGCAAGAGTTATTCCTCTCCCCATGAGGAATAAGCCCTCTTGCACAAGAGCACTTGCACAAGAAGGCAGTGTGGACGGGCAACAGGGGTTTCTTGCACAAGAAACCCCTATGGCTAAAATGGCCATCAGAGCTTTCATAGAATCATAGGGCTGGAAGAGACCTCAGGAGGTCAAGTCCAGCCCCCTGCCTAATGCAGGACCAATCCCAACTAAATCTCAGCTTTCTTGCGGAAGAGAGTATCCACACTGTCATGGATGCTCTTGCGCAAAAGCACATGACAGTGTGGATGCACTCTTGCTCAAGAACTTTTGCGCAAAACAGTTCTTGCGCAAGAAGCCTGCAGTGTAGACTTAGCCAGAATGTGTTGGGGTCACCCTCAACATAACCAAGCTGGTAAGCCAAGGTGTGGCTGGCTGGCTGCAGCACACTCAGGGCTTGTCTACACTAGGGAATTATTTTGAAATAACTAAATATGACTTAACTCCTGATTTTACAAAATCAAAATAGCATGTCCTCACTATGGGGAAGCCTCTAAATCAGTCCGAGGCAGGCTTTGTTAATGTGGATGAGCTACCTCATCTTATAAAGAGGTAGATTATAAACTACGTATAAAGTGGTAGATTTAAACAAGTATAAGCAAGGAGGCATAAAAGTCAGAAATTGTTACTAGAAAAATAAAAATAAAATGCAACTGGTGCCTAACTTATACTATGCTAAATTCAAAGCAAATTTTCTCATCGCATGCTCTGACAAAACTTCCTAGGTCAGAGCCCCAGGAAGGACTGGGGATTAATTACTTTTAATTACTCTGGGGAATAGTTATTTTGAAATAGCAGCACCGGAGCTTCCACACTACCACTATTTCAAAATAACTATTTCAAAATTAGCATTATTCCCCAAGGAAAGCAGGAGTACAGATTTTGAAATAAGCAGTTTGGTAGTATGGACATTCCACTTATAAATTCAACCTAACAGGGTTTATTTCAAAATAACACCCTAGTGCAGACCTAGGCTCAGAGACAAAGCTGGGAGTAACCTACAAGTTGGTGGCTGTTTGGGAGCAGCCCAGTCTAGAGATGACAGAAGCAAAGCTTTGTAAAGGGCCAGCCTAGAGAGCAGAGTGACACATCTACTCATCAGTCTGGATTGTACCCTGAGTATGTCACATATTCACACTACTCTGTACAGGCCTGACCTAAAGATTTGAGGGGCAGGTTAGTTAAGTCTTTTACTTGGTAACTGTCTGAGTATCAGTGTTTGGGGGAAAGGATTAGATTCATCATCTTTAAGCCCCAACCCCCCACCGCAATATTGTCTATATTCAAGTACAAAATGAGTCAATCCACTTTCTGCCTTTGGCCCCATTTTCAAATTATATTTTGTTCTATTCCCATACTTATACTGCTCTCACAGACACAGTCTTTGAGCACCTTCCATAACTTCATTAAGCAACATGGTCTACAGCTATAACGGGATTCTCTCTTAGGGCTTGGCTGTACTCAGAAGATGTCCTACCAGTATAGTCAAAGCTGTAAAATCCTTCAAGTGTGGACACAATTATGCTGGTATAAATGTGGTTATGTTGGTATAGCTTATTCCAATTGAGGAAGGGGAATAAGCTGACGCAGCACAATGCATCTTTATACTAGTATAGCCATATCCATGCTAGGACTTGTATAACACTAAAAAATCCCCTCCCCACTCCAGCACCCATTGGAATAGTTTAACCAGCTAGGAACTAGATGTAGACCAGGTCTTAGAGAACTTACACAGGTTTTCCTTTTCTCCTATTGGTTCCAATTTATGTTGATGGTTTCTTGCTAATGATTACTTGGGCTAGAGGTAGCAAATCTATTCAGGCTTCATTCCATTGAAATAACAGTGCATTTGATTACTTACTTCTGTGAATTAATAACTGCTTCATATTGACAATGATATACACATTTGGGCCAGGTACTTCCGTCTGCTTGATGCTGTTTCAATGACAGAAAGCATGTGAAAACTGGACGGTTTAGATAGCTCTCTGCTTTGAAGTGCATAGCAGCCAGGATGAACTGTAGAATCTGGTCTGTTTATGTTTATATCTTTTCTCATCCTAGTAAAATGCTTGACACAAAACATCCTTTTTTCCATTCTTTGTGTATCTTGCCTTTGTAGACCGAAAGAGCCTTCGTGCAAAGATTGTCTGTTCCTATGGTCTATATAGGGATAAAAGCCTGCAGCTAACCTGGCTCAGCTGAATCTGGCCCACAGGGCTTGGTTGAGCTTTTTGTGAACAGGGGCAGCTAACAGGGAGTTTCGAGAGGGAGTTCTCCAGGTGAAGGAGGAGCAAACACGGGACCCCTGAGGTAAGTGGCTGTCTGTAGTGTGTGTTTGTGTTAGGGGGTTACTTGCTGTGTGCTGAGCTTTTGTTTGTTTGTTTGTTTGAGGGACTGTCTGCTGTGGCTGGCAGTTGGAAGCTGTGAGCTTTTAAACAAAGTTTGAAATCTAGAGCCCTCTGTTCATTGGCTGAGCCTTAATCAGGGGGTGGGGCTATCAGGAAGGTCAGGGTTTTATAAAGCAGTGAGTCAGCGACCAGGGAGCTTTGCAAACAGGGGCAGCTAACAGGGAGTTTCGAGAGGGAGTTTTGAAGGGGAGTGGAAAGAACATAATTTGTTGGCCAAAAGTCAACATGGTTTCTGTAAAGGGAAATCATGTCTTACTAATCTATTAGAGTTCTTTGAAGGTGGCAACAAACATGTGGACAAGGGGGATCCAGTAGATATAGTGTACTTAGATTTCCAGAAAGCATTTGACAAGGTCCCTCACCAAAGGCTCTTACATAAATTAAGTTGTCATGGGATAAGAGGGAAGATCCTTTCATGGCCTAAGAACTGGTTAAAAGACAGGAAACAAAGGGTAAGAATAAAAGGTAAATTTTCATAATGGAGAAGGGTAACTAGTGGTGCTCCCCAAGGGTCAGTCCAAGGACCAATCCTATTCAACATATTCATAAATGATTTGGAGAAAGGGGTAAACAGTAAGGTGGCAAAGTTTGCAGATGATACTAAACTGCTCAAGATAGTTAAGACTAAAGCAGACTGTGAAGAATTTCAAAAAGATCTCACAAAACTAAGTGATTGGGCAACAAAATAGCAAATTAAATTTAATGTTGATAAATGTAACGTAATGCACAGTGGAAAAAATAACCCCAACTATACATACAATATGATGGGGGCTAATTTAGCTGCAACTAATCAGGAAAGAGATCTTGGAGTCATCATGGATAGTTCTCTGAAGATGTCCACGCAGTGTTCAGTGACAGTCAAAAAAGCAAACAAGATGTTAGGAATCATTAAAAATGGATAGAGAATAAGATGGAGAATATCTTATTGCCTTTATATAAATCCATGGTATGCCCACATCTTGAATACTGCATACAGATGTGGTCTCCTCATCTCAATAAAGATATACTGGCATTAGAAAAAGTTCAGAAAAGGGCAACTAAAATGATTAGCAGTTTGGAACGGGTCCCATATGAAGAGAGATTAAAGAAACTGGGACTTTTCAGCTTGGAAAAGAGGAGACTCAGGGGGATATGATAGAGGTATATAAAATCATAAGTGGTGTGGAGAAAGTGAATAAGGAAAAGTTATTTATTTGTTCCCATAATATAAGAACTAGGGGCCACCAAATGAAATTAATGGGCAGCAGGTTTAAAACAAATAAAAGGAAGTATTTCTTCACACAGCTCACAGTCAACCTGTGGAACTCCTTGCCTGAGGAGGTTGCAAAGGCTAGGACTATAACAGGGTTTAAAAAAGAGCTAGATAAATTAATGGAGGTTAAGTCCATTAATGGCTATTAGCTAGGATGGGTAAGGAATGGTGTCCCTACCTTCTATTTGTCAGAGGGTAGAGATGGATGGCAGGAGTCGCTTGATCATTACCTGTTTGGTTTACTCCCTCTGGGGCACCTGGCATTGGCCACTGTCAGTTTTTTTTTCCAAAAGAACCCCGTCTAGACTGCGGTTTCTTTTTTGAAAAACACTCTTGCACAATTATGCAAATGAAGTGCAAGATTTGTAAATCCGCGCTTCATTTGAATTTTCGATTGGGCTCATTTACAATCCTCTTTCAGAAGAGGAATGTAATTTGTCTAAATAGCCTCAGGGTCCAGTTGAGCCTGACCAAACATTCTGCAGAGGCATACAGCACCCAGAGAAAGACCATGAAAGGGGTTCCAAAGTCTGTGGTCTGTGGAGTGCCCAGGAGATACCCATGGTCCACCCTGTTGAATGCCTTCTCCCCACAGCCATGGCCCCAGAGTCCTTTCTGCCAGCCACCGAGGTGACAATTTTCTCGGAGATAGTGGTGGAGGATGAAGATGGTAGAGGAGCCAGGAGAGCTCCATCCGAGGCCTCCTTGGGAATAGACTCTGTGAAGGGGATGAGGGCGTCCCCCTCCACTTTCAAGGCATCTTTGGCTGGTGCCTCCTGCTGATGCTCATTGGGGGAGATGTCAGCAGCGTGGGCCTCCCCTCAGTATTTTGCAGGGAGCTTTCCCACCCTCCTCATCAGAGTGGGGAAACTGGGCTCACAAACTACAGACCCTATCCTGTGCTTCCCCGGACGAGCATCCAGTGTTCCGAGGTGAAGGCAGGGGGCTGGTCAGCAGGGGCAGAGCCTGGGGGCACAAATGCTACTCAGGGGATCTAGGAGGTAAGGGAAGAACAAGAGGGGCAGGAAAACCTCTCCCTGCAGTAACCCCTCTCCCTCACCCGTTGGCAACTATGTCACCCTCTCCTCCATGGGCCCCACCGGCTCAGACTGGACAAAGGTGGGGCCTGCCTGCTCGCTAGGGTGCGTTGGAGGGAGGTGTCCCCAGTGCCAGGGAGGTCGGGGAGGCTGGACTGCCAGGGGGACGAGCAGTGTTGGGACTGGCACCCTCTCAGGCCAAGGGGCAGGAATACTGGACCCGGTATTGGACCCCCTGGTAAGGCACCAAGAAGGACCCCTCAAGTGCCACCCCATCACTCATCACCGGTGGCATCTGCAGCTGCACCTGCTGGAGGAAAGACAGGATGTGATGGAGGGCAGGGTTCTTGCAGCGCAACGGGAGAGGGCTGATGGTCAATATAGGTTTCCCCAGGGTGGAGAGGGCAGGCATCAGGACAGCATTGGGCAGAAAAGGCAAGACAGAGGTGAGAACCACCCATATGCCCAGGTCCTCCAGTGGCATGTCTCCCACCACCAGGCCCTTCTCCACCGCCTCCTAGGAGGCAGCCTCCGTAGCAAGGAAGAATACCACCTTGCCATGCATTTTGGATGCAGCCACCATGGCCGAGGACCCCAACAACCTTGCCAACATCCACACGTATGTTTCAACATGGGGTGAGACAGGGACAAGGAGTCAGCAAATGCTGGGCTTCCTGGTCATGGGGGGAAAAGGACATGGCCACCAAGGATGGAGCTGGGGTGGCAGTCGGGGCAAAGGACAAGGCAGCACATTGGGGGTGGCAGCAGCCACCTGGGCATACACTCTGAAGGCTGTGGGTGGAATGCCCCCAGAGCTGGTTGGGGGAACAGAAGGGGAAGGAGGGGTTGTGACAGGTGTGGGGATCGCAGTGAGCAGGGCAGCCTTGGCTGTGGGAGGTTTGGCCTTCCAGGCTAGGCCTTTGCCCTTCTTCTTCCCCTTGCCCTTTTTGCCAGGCGATGTGGAGGCTTCTCCTATATTGGGGGGGGGGGGGGAACATTGGCCGTGGCAGCAGCGGAGTCTAGATCAGGGATCAGGAGGCCAACCATGGGGGTGTTCATGAGGGACAGGGGAAAGGGCAGGGACCCATCCATCATGGGGGAGAGGTTGGAGGAGACACAGGATAGTGAGGAAGGAGAGAAAGGGTTGACTGCTCCTCCTCACCAAGTAGCAGGCAAGGGAGGAGGACATCAATGGAGAGGAAGGCTAGGAGGAGAACAGGGGCAGGCCAACCACCCCTCCCCATTGAAACAGAGGCAGGGGAGCAGGGTAATGAGTGAAGGGGCAATTGAGGAAAAGGGGATAGCAACCACTCCTCCTCGCTAAACTGGAGGCCAGAAAGGAGGGCACCAAATCAGGCGGGGGTGGGTGGAACCGAGGGATAAATGGGGGTGCAGAAACCACTCCTTCTGCATGGCTAGAGGCAGAGGAGGAGTGCACCAGAGAGAGGGGCAGGGATAAGAGGTCAGGGCATGACCCAGAAGGTGGGAAGAGCAACCACTCCTCCCTGAAAGGCTGGAGGCAGAAGAGGAGGGTGCTAGAGAGAGGGGCAGGGATGCAAGGGGGGTGCCTGATTGGGGAGAGGAGTGATGGGGAAAGCAATAACTTCCTCCCACTGTGCAGGGAGGAAGGGTGCCAGTGGGGGGCAGGGCATGAACAGGGTAACCAAGGGGGAAAGTGGGAAAGGCAACCACTCTCCCTGCAAGGCTGGAGGCAGAGAAGGAGGGTGCTAGTGGGATACAAACAGAAGGCAAGGTCACAGGTGCAGGGCGAGGGTGCTGGCTCCTCTGGCTGCACTGGGACAGGGGAAAAACTATGGGGACATCAAGAGGAGTGCAGTGAACGGAGTGGGCGGGACTAAGAAGGGAAGAAGGGGGCACGAGCACTTGGGAGGGGGGCAGGGTGCAGTGGGCAGTAGGCAGGGGACTAATGGGAAGCTGGAGGGAGGGAGCAAACAGAAGCAATAGGAAGATGGGGCTGGGGAAGACAACGGCTGAGAGGGCAGTGCAGGCACCACAGCACATTCACCAGGGTGGGGGAGGGGCAGACCAGGAAATTGGGTGGCGATCAGGCAGGGCAGGCAAAACAAACAAACTTTCTGGATTTGGGCGGGACAGGCAACAAACTAAGGGTACATCTAGACTGCAAGGCTATTTCAGGATACCAGTGGTATCCCAAAATACCTACCCCACAACCAAGGAACACGTCCGCTATTTCAAAATAATTTTTGAAATAACAGACGCGCTATTTTGGCATCCCTGTAAACCTCATTCCATGAAGAATAAGGGCTGTCTTGAAATAGTGCTTTATTTTGAAATCTGGTGCCATGTAGATGCACCAAATTTCAAAATAGCCTATTCTGAAATAAATTGAAATAAGATACACAATTTGCGTAGTACATATTGAGTATCTTATTTCGATTTTAGAGGGCAGTCTAGATATGCCCTAACCCTCAAGGAGGACTGCAGCAAGGAGGGAAGGATAACAAACTGGGCTACTAGGGTGGAGCAGGCAGCAGGGGGGCAAGTGGCTGTGATGGGAGAGCAAGGGGGTGAAGCAAGGAGTGGGGGAGTCCCCCCCAGCCTAATGCAGCTGAGGGGAGGCAAGTCCAAGGAGAGGGGAGTGTGCCCACAAGAGTTTGTGGGACTCAGTCTCTTGCTCGCTGCTGCAAAAATAGTCCCAGGTGGCTAGCCCCGCTGAGGGGCGAAGAGCAGGTCCAGGTGGTACAGGGGTGTTGGTGGTGGGGGTGGTGGCAATAAAAGGGGGGGCAGCTGGAATGGGGTGGAGAGCTCCATGCCTCTCCTCCCAGATCCTCTCAGAACAAATCAATTTACCACCACCCCAGGAGCACAGATGTTAAAAAGCTCAGTCATAGAAAACAAACCCCCTCCAGGAGTCCAAATGGTGGGTCTCCTGCTCTTCTTCTTCCTCCTCAATGGGGTGCAGGTGGTATAGCAGCAGCAATGGGTGGGTGGGAGGCAGCCAACCCGGGGGGAACCCTAGACGACAGGTGCTGGTTGTGGTAGTGGTGGGGTCCTGTGTACCTCTCCCTCTGGGGATGGGGAGGCAGACCAGAAGCCCCTCCTCAGCAGCACAGCAGCAGCAGCAGGGTAGGCAGGCAGGAAGGCTGCTGCAGGGCAAGGAAAGCTCCAGCCAGCAGGGACAGGGGGCGGGTAGCAGCAGCAGCAACAGGAAAAAGGATGTGGGGAAGGTGTGCACCTGGCACTTCTGCCACGACTTCTCCTGGGGCACCAGCCAGCGAAGGGATGTGGCGATAGTGCAGCTGGAGCAGGAGGTTTTGAAGCTGGAGAGGCACCTGGCATCTGACCCTGAGGATCCACCCCTCCGTGAAGCATACCAGGAGAAGTGGGGGGAGGTCTGGGCACTCAAGGACCATTGGGCCCGGGGCGTCTTTTTTGATCTCGCATCCATCTCCTTCGGGAAAAGGATCTCGGTTCCTGATTCTTCTACACCCTGGAAAAAAAGAGGGGGGCCAAAAAGCATGTCTCCTGCCCCCTGGCGGAGGATGGCACCTGCCTCACAGATTCTGCAGGAGACACATGAAAGGGCCAGGGCCTTCACCACGCCAAGGATAAGGTGGGTCACTGCCTCTGCCAGGCCAGCCAGAACTCCTGGAAGAACTCCACGAAGCCCACGTACTGCAGCAGGCTATTGTTAAAGAGTCAATAGGCTAATCCCAGCCTCTCCTTGCTAAGTGAGGCTTTCACAGCCAACAAATGGTGGTCCATGAATGGGGCCAGCCAAATGCTGGAGGAGTGGGCCTGTGCTAGGTGGAAGCGAGATAAGTAAATATGGTCCAAAAGGGGGTGGCGCAACTGATCGTCCCCCACCTAGATGTAGGTGAAGGTCGTGGTGTCGTCCGGGTGGTGGTCGCGCCAGACGTTCACCAGGGAGTGGTGGTCTATGATCTCCCTGAGGACGCCTGCTGCAACCTGGCAGTTCTTGACTCCTGAGCGATCCCGGTCCTCAAAGGTGGTATTGAAGTCCCCACCCAGGACCAGGCACTGGCAAAGATCCAAGGTGCTGAGGAAGGTGGCCACCTGCTGATAAATGGTCACCCAGTCCGGGCCCATGTTTGGGGTGTAGACGTTGACCAAGTTCAATGTCAGCCCCTCCACATGGGCCTGGATGTGCAGCAGGCAGCCTGGGGCAATCTTGGCAACCCCCAGCACCTTGGGCCTTAGGGCAGAGGAGAACAGGGTGACAACCACAGCTGTATGGGTGCTGAGGTGACTAAAATACACCCTATCCCCCAACTCCAGCCATCAGCTAGCCTTGATGGCTGGCATCATGTGGGTCTTCTGCAGGGTCTCCTGTGGGTCTCCCCTCACAAATGAAGGACACTACCCTACAGCCCCGGGCAATTAATGTTGCAATGATGGTGTTCTTCATAGTGAGGGTTGGGGTGGATGCTCGCAGGCAGGGTGATCGTTGGCCTCCTGCAGGTCCCACAGCAGACCACTTCCTGACCCAAATGCCAGGAGAGTGTTGCAGAACCTGAGGGCCCAGAGGCAGGCTGCAATGTCCTGCCTCTTGGTCCCTCTCCCCTCCTGCAAAAGGTCCTTATGGCCTGGAGGATACAGTTAAAATTCCCCCAGCGCCAAAGGATGAACTGTACCTTGTCCTTGGCCCCACAGGTGTCCATGAGGAACTGGTGCAGTTCAGCCCTCAGCCTTGAGGGAGCCGGGGCAGAAGGGTCTACCTCCAACTGGGCCTACAGATGGACTTTGTTGGCCATGGAGACAGATCCCCGGCACAGTGCCAAAATTGATGGCGCCATGCTGTCCATCTCCATCCCCGGCAAGGGAGGGGGTGGCAGAGAGAACAGAGCAGCCCCTGTGGTACTAGGTGTAGAGGACACAAAGACCACCCCCCGAGGGCCACTCACAGGTAATGGAAACAAAATAGCCCTCATGGGCGTGGCAATAACAGTGGGATGTAGGGGTTGTAGAGGTGGAGTGGGCATCACGGTGGGGATGGAACGGGGAGTAAGGTCTGGATCGGAAGCAGATGTAGGGTTGGGAGCAGGGATAACAGCAGTAGTGGGAGCAGTACTGGGAGTAGAAATGGGGGCAGGATTGGGCCTGGGGCCTGAGAGTAGGGAGGGACCAAGACAGGGAGTAAGTCCAGTGCTAGGGCACAGGGCGTGGGTACACTCCCCCAGGTCTGGGCTACCAGAGTGCGGTGCTTCCCAAATGGGATCTGGGACCGGTGGATGGTGGAGGGAAGGGGGCCTGCACCGAAGCTGGGCTTGGATGTCTGGGTGGTCCATATGTCTGAAGCTACCATGTCTGTTAGGATAGTTGCAACTGTTGGGCCCCCAATGAGAAGGGAGGGCAACTGCTCCACCTAAGAGGTGGAGGGGTGCCTGCAGGACCGGGACCTGGCTATTTGGCTCTGGCCTTTGCCCATAGGGGCTCAGCGGCCTCAGGGGGAGCGCCTCTAATGGCTGGGCTGATAGGAATATCAGGGGTGCCCCAAGGGTGAGAGTGGGGGCAGTTGCCTGGGACATGCGGGAGGGAGAAGCAGGGGGCAGCACAGCTGGGTTGCAGCCAAGACCGAGATCCATTGGCAAATGGTCATCCTCCCCATGGGCTACTGGAGTCAGATCCAGGGCCTCGATTTCCTTGAAGATGGAGCTAAAGTCCATCCCCATGGCCCCAGAGTCCTCCCCACCAGCCATCGAGGCGACAATTATCTTGGAGATAGCAGCAAGGGGTGCAGATGGTAGCAGGGCCAGGGGAGCTCCATCCGAGGCCTCCTTGGGGATGGATTCTGTGAGGGGGATGGGGGCATCCCCCTCCGCTGACATAGCGCCGTCAGCCAGTGCCACCTGCTGATACTCATCAGGAGATGTCAGCGGCGGTGGCCCCCCTCAGTATTTTGCAGGGAGCCTTCCCACCCTCCTCGTTGGAGCAGGGAGATTGGGCCCGTGAACCATGGGCCCTGCACTTCTCCCAGATGAGCATCTAATCCTCCAAGCTGGAGGTGGAGGGCTGGCCATCAAGGGCAGAGCTGGGGGTGGGACGGCACAGATGATACTCAGGGGATGTCTAGGAGGCAAGGGAGGAACAACGGGGGCAAGGAAAACTCCCCCTGGGGTGAGCCATCTCCCTCACCCAGTGGCAACCATGCCACCCTCTCCTCCATGGGCCCCGCCAGTTCAGATTGGACAGAGGTGGGGCCTGCCTACTTGCCAGGATGTGCCGGGGGGGTGCCCCCGGTGCCAGAGTGGAGCTTGGTAGGAGCAGGAGGGGCAGCCACAGAGGCTGGACTGCCAGGGGGGCCGACGGTGTTGGGACAGGCACCCTCCTGGACCCCCGAGGTCCCAGATGCCTCCTCAGACTGGGCCAGGGGGTAGTCCCTCTGGACATGTCCCGTCGCCTGTCAGAAGAAGCTGATCTCCCCAGAGGAATAGTGGACCGGGTACAGGAGCCCAGTAGGGCACCAAGAAGGACCCCTCGAACACCACCCCGTTATGCACCGCTAGCAGCATCTGCAGCTGCACCCGCCAGCAGGACAGGATATGATGGAGGGTGGGTTCCTTGCAGCCCAATGGGAGAGGGCTGATGGTTGATATATGTGTCCCCAGGGTGGAGAGGGCAGGCAATAGGGCAGCATTGGGCAGGAAGGGTGGGATGGAGGTGAGAACCACCCATACACCCAGGTCCTCCAGTGGCTCAAGAGGCACGTGCACATGGCGCCCCTCCACCGCCTCCTTGGTAGCAGGCCTCTGAGGCAAGGAAGAACACTACCTTGCCATATATTTTGGAGGCCACTACCATGGCCGAGGACTCTACCACCCTCACCAATGCCTGCATGTACGTTTCCACATTAGGTGAGGCAAGGACCAGGAGGCAGCGGACACCATGCTTCCTGGTCAGGGTGAGGATGAGGACGAGGACTTGGCCACCAAGAATGGAACTGGAGGCAGTGGTTGGGGCAGAAGGTGCAGCATTACATGGAACACCCCAGAGCTGGTGGGGGGAATGTCAGGGGAAGGAGGGGTCACAGCAGGTGTCAGGGCCATGGTGGGCAGGGTGGCCTTAGCCATGGGAGCATTGGCCTTCTGGGCTGGGCCTTCGCCCTTCTTCCCCTGGCCCCTGGGAGGTGAGCCGTGGTAGTCTCTGGGGTCATTGATAACAGGGCGGCCTTGGGTTCAGCAAGGGCAGGGACTTCCTCCATTATAGGGGGAGGGGTTGGAGAGACACAGATAGCAAGGGAGGGGGGTAAGAGTCGACCGTTCCTCCCCACCAAGCAGCAGGCAGGGCAGGAAGGCATTAGTGGAGGGGGAGAATAAAAGGGGAAGTGGGGCAGACCAACCACTCCTCCCCACTGAAACAGAGACAGGAGAGGAGGGCAACGAGTAGGGGACAACTGAAGGAAAGGGGATAGCAACCACTCCTCATTGCTAAACTGGTGGCCGGGGAGGAGGGCACCAAATGATGGGGGCGGGGAACCGAGGGAAAGGGAAGGCACAGAAACCACTCCACCCTGCAAGGCTGGAGGCAGAGAAGGAGGACGCTGGAGAGAAGGGCAAGGATGCAAGGGAGTGGGGTGTGCAATGGTGGGGAGTAAGAGGGAGTAGGGCAAAAGCAACCACTCCCTCCCACTAGAGTGTATGCAGGGAGGAAGGGTGCCAGTGGGGGGCAGGGCACGAACAGGGTAACCAAGGGGGAAGGTGGGAAAGGCAACCACTCTCCCTGCAAGGCTGGAGGCAGAGGAGGAGGGCACGAGTGGAATACAACAGGGGGCAAGGTCACAGGTGCAGGGCTGGGGTGCTGGCTCCTCTGGCTGCACTGGGACAGGGGAAAAACTATGGAAACATCAAGGGGAGTGCAGTGAATGGGGGGGTACTAACAAAGAAGGGAGGGAGGGGGCATGAATGCTCAGGGAGGGGGCCAGGGCACTTGGGGCAGTAGGCAGGGGGCTAATAGGAGGCTGGAGGGAGGGAGCAAACAGGAGCAATAGGAGGATGGGGCTGGTGGAGCACTGAGGAAGGCAACGGCTGAGAGGGCAGTGCAGGCACCACAGCAAACTCACCAGGGTGGGGGAGGGGCAGACCAGGGAACTGGGTGATTGGGTGAGGCAGGCAAACAATCAAACTTTCTGGAGCTGGGCAGGACAGGCAACAAATTAACTCTCAGGGAGGACTGCAGCAGGGAGGGGAAGAGAATCAAACTGGGCTACTAGGGTGGGGCAGCAAGGGGCAAGCTGCTGTGGTGGGAGAGCAAGGAGGCGAAGCAAGCACTGGGGGAGACCCCCTAGCCAAATGTAGCTGAGGGAGGGTGGCCAAGTCCAAGGGTAGGGGAGTGAGCCCGCTCATGGGGCTCAGTCTCTCGCCCACTGCTGCAAACACAGTCCCGGGGGGAAAGGGAGGTGCAGTGGCTAGCCCTGCCGAGGGGCAAAGAGCAGGTTCAGGTGGTACAGGGGGATTGGTTGGTTGGGCGTGGTGGCAATAGAAGGGGGGCATTGGGCAGGAAGGGTGGGACTGGAGGCCGGGAAGGGGGGCCCAGGGATGCTGGACTGGAGGACACCTCCCCCAGTGCTTGCTTCACCTCCTTTCTCTTCCCTGTCCCCCCTCACAACAACTCAATTTACCACCACCCCAGGAGCACAGATGTTAAAAAGCTCGGTCATGGAAAACAAACCCCCTCCACACATCATCTTCTTCCGCCTCGATGGGGTACAGGTGATATAGCAGTAGTAGTGGGCAGGCAGCAGCTTACCTGGGAGAGGGGACCCTCAGACAACGTGTGCTGGTGGTGGTAGTGGTTGGGTCCTCTGTACCTTTCCCTCCCTTGGGTGGCAGGTTTCACCCGGCTAAGGGTAAAAACCCCTGCACTTATTGGCTCTCCGCCAGGACTAAGCCAGCTGGCCCTACAGAGCATTACAGTGACAGGTCCCTACCAAGATCAGGGCCCCACAGTGTCATTTCCAGAACCTGTTTTGGGACTTATAAGCAGGCACTGGGAATGTCACGTATCAGCCACTGATCCCAGCTGATTCACAGGCATGGATCATAAGGTATGTCTACACTACAAAGTTAATTCCAACTAACAGCCGTTAGTTCGAATTGACTTTCATAGGCGCTACACATACAAACCGCTAGTTCGAATTTAAATCCAACTAGCGGAGCGCTTAATTCGAACTAGGTAAACCTCATTCTACGAGGACTAATGCCTAGTTCGAATTAAGTAGTTCGAATTAAGGGCTGTGTAGCCACTTAATTCGAACTAGTTGGAGGCTAGCCCTTCCCAGGTTGCCCTGGTGGCCACTCTGGGCCAAACCAGGGAAACTCTTCTGCCCCCCTCCCGGCCCCGGAGCCCTTAAAGGGGAATGGTCTGGCTGCAGTGCTTGTACCAGCTGCAAGCCTGCCAGCACCCAGCCAGCAGACCCTGCACCTGGCACAAGATGAGCCAGCCACCCGCTGCCACCCAGCCCTCCGCCTCTTCCCAGGACCAGGCTGGCGGCTCCCAGGAGCCTGCCCGGGGCCTCAAGAGGCGGGCGCCCACCTGGTCTAGTGCGGAGATCGTGGACCTCATCGAGGTTTGGGGGGAGGCCTCCAACGTCCACGATCTCCGCACTAGCCAAAGGAACGCAGGCGTCTACAGCTGCATGGCTGACAGCCTGGCCACCAGAGGCCACATGCAGACCTGGGAGCAGGTCTGCTGCAAAATCAAGGATCTACGGCAGGCCTACTCCAGGACCTCCCAGCCAGGGGCCGACCCGGAGGCAAGCCCTCATTATGAGGCCCTGGACCACATCCTGGGGGCTCATGCAGTCCATGTCCCCCAGGTGGTGATCGACCCCGGGGCAGAGGGACCCGTCCCTGACACCGAGGAAGAGGAAGAGGATGCCGAGAGCCAGGCACCTGCAAGGAGCCTGTCCAGGACCCAGGACCCCCGAGGCATCCCACAGAGCACATCGGCTGTGTCGGCCGAGGCCGAGGAGGGCTCCACATGTGAGTGCCATCATGCTCCCCTTATGTGTATGCAGGGCGTGGGGGGAGAGGGAGCCCAGGAACCGTGTGCCTGGGCCTTGCCCACCATGGAGCAGCAGCTGGGTGTCATGCAGGGGCCCTGGCCCATTCCCCACACGCCGACCTCATCTTGCAGAGGGGGGGCTGGGTTTCACCGACTGTGTCCCCAGGGAGAACTGACCACTGCTCTTGTTTCACCACAGCCGCAGCACCTGGGACTGCAGGGTGCACCACCCCGCCTGCAACAGCCACCCGCACCCGGGCCAGCAGGCGCACCAGAAACCTGGAGGACTACCACCGGTGGCACCTGTGGCTACTAGAGCACCAGCTCCGCACCCAGGACCACTGGGTCCAGGAGGACCTGCGGCTGTGGCAGCGGAGCTTGGAGGCGCTGGAGGAGCAGGGCCGTGCCCTCAGACGTCACCTCCAGACCTTGGTGGACAGGTTCCTGCCTCCTCCTGCTCCAGCCCCTGCAGCCGCCCCAGCTCTCGCTCCTTCTCCCATCCCTGCTCCCCCTCCCTCTTCCTCCGCACCCCCCGTCCCTCCTGCCCCACCCTTCACACCCACTCCCCCCCGACACCTCCGCACCCGCAGTGCTGTCAGATGGGAGAGCCAGCAGGACCCCCAACCCTGAGCTTTCCCTTCCCTTCCTCCCCTTCCTCCCCCTTCCAGCTCCCTCCTCCCAGGTTTCCCCCTCCCCTCTCCCACCCTCATTCCTCCCTTCCCCCACCCAAGTTATGTACAATAAAGAGAGGGTTTTTTTTGGCAAAACAGGTGTCTTTATTTAACATTAGGAAGGGCGGTTAGGGAGGGGAAAGGGGAAGAAGGGGAGGGTGGAAGAAGGCCCCAGTGGGGCATGCAGGGAGAGTTCAGTCCTCCTCCACCTGGAAGCTCTCCTGCAGGGCTTCCCGCATCTGAATGGCCCCCCACTGGGCCTCCCGGACGGCAGCGGTGCGGGGCTGCACGTACTGGCCAACGATGCGCTCAGCCTCAGCCATCCAGGCTGGCAGGAAAGCCTCCCCCTTCCGCTCACATAAATTGTGTAGCACACAACATGCTGCCACCGTGGGAGGGATATTGTGCTTGGTGAGGTCGAGGCAGGTGAGGAGGCATCGAAATCGAGCTTTCAGGCATCCAAAGGCCCCCTCGACCACAATGCGGGCCCTGGTGAGCCTGGCATTGAAGGCCTGGCGGGAGGGGTTGAGGTGCCCCATGTACGGCTTCATCAGCCAGGGCTGTAGGGGGTAGGCCGCATCCCTCACCAGGCAGATGGGCATGTCCACATCCCCGACCCTGATGTGGCAGTCGGGGAAGAAGTCCCAGCCTGCAGCCTCTGGCACACGGAGGAGTTGCAGAACACCCGTGCATCGTGTGCATTGCCGGACCAGACCACATTAATGTCCGTGAACTGGCCCCGGTGGTCAGAAACGGCCTGCAGGAGGACGGAGAAGTACCCCTTGAGGTTGATGTACTGGGAGGCCTGGTGTTCCAGGGCACGGATGGGGATGTGCGTCCCATTGATGGCCCCCCCGCAGTTGGGAAAGCCGAGGGCGCCGAACCCCTGGATGACCGCGTCTGGGTCAGCGAGGCGGACCACCCTGCGGAGCAGCACCCGGTTGATGGCCTTGACCATCTGCAGAGAGACACAGCAAACCGCAAATTACTGGGGCGCCCAGGTGGCTGGGAGTGTTTGTTCCCTGGCACTGCCCCGCCCCCCACTCCCAGAAGCAACCCCCGTTGCGATCCCGCGGCCTGTAGTACGGCCGGGACAGACCGAACCCTCCCGTGCGGGGCACTTTCGCCTCCTCCCCCCCCTGTTTTCCCTGGGGCGGCCCATCCCCTCCTTGCAGCCTGCCTCTCCTCCGGCCCAGTGCCCGGTGAGTGCCGTACCTGCATGAGCACTGCTCCGATGGTGGATTTCCCCACGCCGAACTGGTTCCCGACGGATCAGTAGCTGTCCGTCGTGGAGAGCTTCCACAGGGCGATGGCCACACACTTCTGGAGGGGGATGGCGGGCCTCATGCGAGTGTCCCGTCCCTGCAGAGCAGGGTCGAGCCACTCGCAGAGCTCCAGGAAGGTGTCCTTCTTCATCCTGAAGTTCTGGGTCCACTGTTGGTCTCCCCAGCGCTCCAGGACGATGCGGTCCCACCAGTCGCTGCTGGTGTCCAGAAGCCAGATGCGGCAGGGCACGATGGTGTCCGGCCGCTGCTGCGGCTCCTCCACGACCCCCAGGGAGGCCAGGGGGAGAGGCAGGGGGCTGACGTGCACCAGATGGTGCCAGGCAGCCTCCAGCCATTGAGGCAGGCTTGCAGCAGCAAGTCCAAAAACTGGAGCAGCATGCCCAGGGCGAGCTCTGGCTCCATGTTGCCAACTGCGGCGGTGTCCCCAATGGGAACCACCGACACAGGCAGGCGGAGAAGAAAATGCTTTGCTGTCCCTCGCAAGGTAGGCAAGCAAGCGGAAAAGCTGAGAACCGGCTGTCCAGGGGGGTCCGTTTAAGCACGAGCCTCAGATTGCCTCAGACAGCAGTCACACAAAGCAACTACTGACCTGATGCCCTGCTGGAACCGGTTTCAGCTGCCCTTAAATGCGACCCAGCATCCAATCAGTGTGGACGCGCTATTTCGAATTAGCAAAACGCTAATTCGAATTAGTTTTTGGGTTTAGATGCGTTAGTTCGAATTAGCTTATTTCGAATTAACTAATTTGAAATAAGCTAGTTTGAATTAGCGCTGTAGTGTAGACATACCCATACCTCCTACAGATTTCAGGAGCTCTGTAGGAAGGAAGGCTGCAGTGAGATAGAAGAGCAGTTAGAGGTGGGCTTGGTGCAGGAATCACTGAGTGAAAATTCTGTGGCCTCTGTTCTGCAGGAGCTCAGATTAGATGGTTGTATTGATCCCTTCTGCCCTTAGCAACCAGGAGTGAGTAGCGCAGGGGAAACCAGTGCTGGAAGAGATCACAGTCCTTCTACATTTATGGAGAGGAATGCAGGGTATTGGAGCTGAGCCCCGAAGGCCATACAATCTGACCTCCTATACCTTACTGCTGCAGACTGCCACCCATTCTACCTCTCTCTCAGACTATTTAGCATAAAAAAGAGAAAGTTAAGGGGTGACCCTGACTGCAGTCTATGAGTACCTAATGGGAAATAAAGCTGGGTTCTTCCAGAACGATACTGCAAGGGCCAATGGCTGAAAGTTGAAGTTTGGCAAACTTTATGAGTGAGAACAAAAGACAGAACTATGTAGCACTTTAAAGACTAACAAGATGGTTTATTAGGTGATGAGCTTTCGTGGGCCAGACCCACTTCCTCAGATCAGTATGTGGAAGAAAATCGGCACAACCATATATACCAAAGTGATACAATCAAAAAAATGAACGCATGTGAAATTGACAAATCAAATTTTAGAACAGAGTGGGGCTGAGGGGGGAAGGTTAGTGTCTGTGAGGTAATGACATAGGAGTGATAAGAGGGGAAGTTTCTGTGAGGTAATGACATTAGGGGTGATAATTGGGGAAGCTATCTTTCTAATGGGTGAGATAATTAGAGTCTTTGTTTAAACCCATACATAAAGTGTCAAATTTAAGCATGAATGACAATTCTGAAGCTTCTCATTGAAGTCTGGAGTTAAAGTCTCTTTGAAGCAATATGCATATTTTAAGGTCATTGAGGGAATGGTCAGTCTGGCTGAAATGGCAAGCAACAGCTTTCTCTTTGTGAGAGAGTCTTATGTCTGTTTTGTGTGCATTGATTCTTTGGTGAAGTGTCTGAGACGTTTGTCCAATGTACATAGCAGACGGACACTTTAGGCACATGATGGCATAAATTATATTTCTGGATGAACAGGAATATGTGTTCTTGATCTTGTAACTGGCATGGTTAGGTCCAATAATGATGTCAGCAGAGTAAATATGTGGACAAAGCTGGCCCACGAAAGCGCATCACCTAATAAACCATCTTGTTAGTCTTTAAAGTGCTACATAGTTCTGTCTTTTGTTTCAGCTAGTCCAGACTAACACGGCTGCATCTCTATCACTATTCTTTATGAGTGAGAGTTATTCACATTTAGGCAGTTTTCCAAGGGTCGTGGTGGATTCTGGCCTTGGAATCTACGAATCTCTGAAACCTGGCATGCTAATGAAAAATAAAGGCAGTAAATGTGAGCTCCACTCCCTCTTGAAAGAAGTGGGGACATCTAAACTTGAGCCCCATTCACCACCAGGAGGCTTTAAGTTGTGAAGAAAAGCCTCAGAGCTACTTTAACCGCCACCTATTCCTTTTAATCCTTCTCCCTCCCCACCACAAACCTCCAGTTGGAAGAAGGATGCCCCAGCAGGAGCCTAGGGCCCAGAGAGGCTTGGAGATCTGGGTTTGCTTCCCAGCTCAGCCACAGTCTCTCTCTGTAGCCTGGAGCAAGTCACTTAGGTCCAGATGTTTAAAGGTCTGTTGACACCTAGCCTACGCCTGCACAGCAGCATTATTTCTCAATAACAGATGCTATTCTGAAATAACTTTGCAAGTGTTTACACAGCAAGCCCGTTTTTTTTAAATAATTTTAAAATAATGGGCAGCTTATTTCAAAATCTGTAAACCTCATTCCACGAGGAAGAACGCCTGTTCCTAAATAACTATTTTGTAATAGTGTGTGTGTAGTCAGGGCAGCTGGAGTTATTTTGAAATAAGGGGCCTCCAGGAAATCCCACAGGTACCCTTCTGGCCCCTCTGTCCACACCCATCAAAACTCTATAGCTTCCCTTCCCCTGTAGCCCTTAAAGCTGCAGACAGGAGGGAAAGGGCTCAGGGCATGCAGCAGGCCTTGACAGCCCTGAGCCACCCAGCAGCTGCCACTGCTTCATATTGGGCCAAGATGAGTGACTCTGTTGCTCCCACTGAGCCCTCCACTGCTCCCAAAGAGCAGTTAGCCAGCTCCCAGGACCCTGCCCAGGCAGCGAAAGAGGTGCATGCCTTCCTGGTCTGATGAGGAGACCCTGGCAAACCCCTAGGATCTCTGCAGCAGATGCAGGAATGCTGACATCAATGGGTGCATGGCCAAGAGCCCGGGCACAAAGGGCCACATCTGCACCCATGAGCAGCTGAGGATGAAGGTTAAAGAGCTCAGGCAAGCCTATGCCAAGGCCAGGGAGTGCAGCTCCCCCTCTAGGATGGTACCACAGGCCTGCTCATATTATGCCCAGCTCCACCACATCCTGGGGCGGAGGGAGGTCAGTCCCTTACCCCCTGTCATTGTGGACTCAGGGCTGGAGATGTCCATTGTCACCTTCCTGGGGGACAGAAACACAGTGAAGGAGGAGGAGGAGGAAGAAGAGGAAGAAGAGGAGCCGGACGAGGACAAAACTATCACCATGCTCTCCGTGGAGCTGGTACCCCATGCCCTGGATGTCTCCCAGGCATCATCCAAGGCTGGGGAAGGTCCATCAGGCGAGTGTCATTACTTTCCCTACACAAACAGGGTGGAGATGGTGGGTGGCGAGGGGCTGGGGTGCACTCCTTGCTCGGCCTTCGTGGCCTGGGGCTCATGCCTGTGCACATGGGTGAACATGGAGTACCAGTCCGGGGCACACAGCCCCAGGAGGCTGCACCAGAGGACCCTTATGCTATTGCTCACAGAGTCTGGGGAGGCCTGCCACTCTCCTGATACCAGGGTGGGACATCATCCTACCACAAGCCACCACTGGAAGGAGGCTGGGGATATGGAGACACACACACACTCAGGGGTACCGCCTACGGCACACAGATATGTCTGCACACTTGGGGCAGCACCTGCTCCTGGGGACAGCACAGCGAGGTGCAGGAGCATCCGCTGCTCACACACACCCTGCCCCCTCTCCTCCAGCAGGCAGAGATACAAGTCTTATCCCCGTGGGATGTCACCAGTGCCAAACCTGGTGTGTGCACGGCACAGAGGGAAGCCCAGCAGGAGCCCAGTCCAACCAGCACCTTCCCATGCCTGCTTGTCCCCAGAACTTGGGGTTTGTGAGGCTGCAGGTAAGGGCCCACTTTCTAGACTACAAATGGCCTTGCTCCAAGCAATCATCTTCATCTGACCTGAGAACTGTCAGTCTCGTCTCACAGATAAGGACAAGCCTTCAGGCACAGTGTCTCCAGGGATGACTGCCCATCTCTCTGTTCTCCACAGCTGTGAGAGGGGGGCTTTTGACGCCATCTGGGGCAGCCTTGTGACCCCAAGTGACCTGCCGGCACAGGAGAACCCAGGAGGAATTCCAGTGGGACCACATCTCCACACTGCAAGCCCTTCAGCATACCCTGGACCAGAGACTGGAGGAGGACGTCCAGCTGTGGCAAGAGACCTGGCAGGAGATGCTGGAGCACGGCCCCACCATCTGTGCAGCTATACAAGTGCTCATTGCTGGCATGGTGCCAACAAAGGGTGGCAACCTGATACGAAAAAAGTGGTATAACTTGTTTTTACATGTCTATAAATGGGCACCGCTAATGGTGAGCACCAACAGACCTTGGGGGGATGTGATAGGCACTTGTATAGGTGGGTGTCATTGCCAATGCTTGCAGAATGCACAGTGGCTTACCGTTGAGATTTTCTGCTAACAACTGTTAATGCATGGTATTTGGCAATAAACTTGCTTGATTGGTTTCATCTTTGCCTGAATCTGCCATTTCCGGGGGCTCTCAGGCTGTGTCTAGACTACATCCCTCTTTCAACAGAGGGATGTAAATTAGAGACTTCAAAATTGCAAATGAAGTGGGGATTTAAATATCCCACTTTTCATTTGTATAATCACATAATGGCGCTCTTTTGAACAAGCACCATTTCAAAAGTAAAACCATGGACTAGACACAGGTCTGTGGAAAATGGCAGGCTTTTTTGAAAGATCCTGTGCTCCTCAAAAAATAGCTCAATGCTATTTCTATAGGCATTTACTGTGTAGACTTGCTATTTTGAAATAAGCTATTTCAGAGTATTTCTTCCAAAATAGCTTATTCTGAAATAAGTGTGCAGTGTAGACGTACCCCTATAAAGATGCAGATAGGCACCTGATGGGATTTTCAAAAGTGCCTAGGCATCCAAATCCAATTCCACATCCTAATACGTGACTATCTGAATCTTTAGTTTGCTAAATACTGTTATAAATCAGGCCCTTGATCTCCCTGTGCCTCACTCTGCCCTTTGTGAAAGGGGGATAAAGGTTCCTGCCTCAGAGCTGTTGCTGTGAGGATGGATTTATTAATGCTAGTGAGGGTCTCTGTGTTGACAGAACGCAATAGCAGTGTGGGCGCAAGTATTGTTTTTTCGGAATAACAGCCATTATTCCAGGAAAACGCTGCAGCGTAGACATACCCTCAGTTGCCAGACCACTCCTAGCCCAAAGAGCCTTGGGTCAAAACCCAGTGGAGTGGCAGGGCCCTGGCTCCTTTACCAACCTCCTGTACGTGCCAGCCACAGGTTGCAGCCTTGACCAGTAGGCAATGCTTCCCAATAAAACCGTGAGTGAGGACCATTATAGATTCATGGAGACCATATAAGTCTTAAACATAGGGGCTGTGTCTAGACTGGCAAGTTTTTCCGCAAAAGCAGCTGCTTTTGTGGAAAAACTTGCCAGCTGTCTAGACTGGCCGCTTGAATTTGCGCAAGAACACTGACGATCTATTGTATGATCGTCAGTGTTCTTGCGCAAATACTATGATGCTCCCGTTCGGGAAAAAGCCCTCTTGCGCAAATGTATTTGCGCAAGAGGGCCAGTGTAGACAGGGGAGGACTGTTTTGCGCAAAAAAGCCCCGATGGCGAAAATGGCGATCGGGGCTTTCTTACGCAAAACCGCATCTAGAGTGGCACGGACGCTTTTCCGCAAAAAGTGCCGATCTAGACGCTCTTTTGTGGAAATGCTTTTAACGGAAAAACTTTTCCATTAAAAGCATTTGTGGAAAATCATGCCAGTTTAGACACAGCCAGGGAATGTCTGTAGTTTCTTATGTGGTTCACGGTGAAAAAGAAATTGACTTTGAATTAGTTCTTCTCTATCAGTGAAGGTTTTTCCCATTGTGGGAAGAATGGAAAATTTCAGGTTGTCTCTCTCTACCCACCCATTTCTCTGTGATATTGGAAAGCTCCATTCCTGTTACTACCAATAACAGCTTGAAGTGCTGTTTATGTTTGCCCATTCTGGGGTATTTTTCATCACTTGGGGCAGCTCCATCTCCACTTGGGGCATCTCCATCAAGATTAGATGTCTTTGTCTACAAGATGTAAGGTAGCTCAACCATAATTTATCAGGCTTGATTCAGGAATCATGAGATGAAATTCTATGGGCTGTGCTTTGCCAAAAATCATCAGACCAGGTGAGGGTTATAATGATCCCTTATGACCTTAGAATCTAGACATCTATAATTCTCTGCTTGCTGCATAACTCAGTGCTGTTCTGTTAAATAACTGGGTGCATTGCTATGTAATTGATGTCTACCATGTGGCATAGCACGAAGAGCTTTGCAGAGGTATGGAGCAATGAGCTACTGAGATTAAAAAAAAGTCTGGCCCTATTTCCATAGATGTTGAGCTGAACGTTTGAAAGCTAAGCCATATGTTATTAAAGAAAGAGCCAGACCTTGTACCGCTTCCTTTTAAAAAATGTTCACCTTTTTGTATAGAATGGAAAATGGCATCTCATATAGCAATTTACAGTGATTAAATAAAGCCACAGAACCAGTCAATATAATAGTTGCTGCATTATCAGTTTTGCCATAAACCATTATTCATTATCTGTGAGTTTCATTGGATAACCCAGGCCCCACTGAAAAAGTGCTATTTCTTCTGCAGTCACCTGTATTTTAACAAGTTACATTATAAAAAAAATATCCACAGAGAAAGTCCAGACATCATTCTATTTGTCAGCCACACAAAGATCAGAATAAAAATACTCCAAGATAGAGTAATGTAGTGTGACATTGTGCAAGTTAATTTATAAAAAAAAATTAACTGCATCTGGAGCCACTGGAGAGAGATGAGGAAGGAATTGGCTTTTTCCAGTCAATATTAAAACAGCCTTAAAGTAAAATATAATTCATAGATAGGCAATTTATTTATTTATTTGGTTATTTTACAAGATTTAGGCTGCATCTGGACTGCAAGGTTCTTATGGAATTAGCTTTTCCGGAAGAGATCTTCCAGAAAAGCTTATTTTGAAAGAGAGTGTCTATACAGCAAAAGCCCAATGAAAAAGCAATGTGCTTTTTCGAAAGATAGTGTTCACGCTGATTGGACGCTGTCTCACATTTAAGGCCACCCAGAACCAGTTCAGGCACGGCATTAGGTCAGCAGTTGTTTCTGGGTGCTGTTGCCTAAGGCTAGCTGTGATTTTTTTTTTCGTAATAAAAGTAACTGGGGAGGAGGGGGGCTCAAAACCTGGATCATGGGAGAGAGGCTGAGAACCTGGATATGGGGATAGAGGATATGGGGATAGAGGAGGAGGGTTCAAAGCTGGGAGTAGCACGTGGTGTAGTTAGAAGTGCCACCTCAGGTCCGCGGACTTTGGTGACCTCAGGAGTAGCTGGGGTCAGGGACATCAGGAGGGTGGGCAGGACGGGGGGCTTGAGAGGTATTAGGAATGGCAGGGAGGGCATGCTTAAAGAGACCCCCCTGGACAACAGTTTCTCAACTTCTGCTGCTTGTCTACCCCTCTGAGGAACAGCAAAGCATTTGCAGTGCGTGCTCTGGTTACCCAGCTTTTGGATACCACAGCACACTCCTTGCCATGGAGCCAGAACTGCCTCTGAGCATGCGATGGCCCCACACTAATGTACTGCAGCTTCTGCAGCACTTTGTGCAGGCTGCCTTCATGGCCCTGCAGGAGCTTGACTCCGAGCTCATCATTGAGACCCTCTCCGTGTGTGGGAACAAGGCCCTTGCAACCGCACCCTACAGTAGAGAGATGCTTCTGGAAGCTGGACACCAATTCTGACTGGTGGAACCTGCTGATCATGGAGTGGTGGGACGACCAGCAGTGGCTCAACAACTTTTGCATGAGGAAGGCCACCTTTAAGGAGCTGTGTGCCTGGCTTGCCCCTGCCCTCCGTCGACATGATACCCAGATGCAACCCGCCATCCCCCTGGAGAAGCAGGTCACTATTGCCGTCTGGAGGCTCGCCACCCCAGACAGCTACTGGTCGATGGGCAACCAGTTCAGTGTGGGGAAGTCCACCATCAGGGCCCTCCTCATGTAGGTAAGGCACTCTTGGCCTGCAGTCCCTGGAGGGGGGAGTTCGGGAAAGGGGGACCCTAGGGAAAGAGGGGTTGGGTGCGGGGGTTGTCCTGGGGGTGGAGGTGGAAGCCCCATCCCTGGGGGGTTGTGCCATCCCACCCTCACACAGCCCTGTGGGAGGGGGAGGGGGGTCATATCAGTGGCTCCTAGGGTGTTTGAGGGGGGAGGGAAGAAGGGCGGGCACCTCCCAAGGGCTCAAGCACTCCCTCTGATTCTCTGTTTTGTGTGTTTCTTTATCTCCTTCTGCAGGTGGTGAGGACCATCAACTCTGTCCTACTGCGCAGCGTCATCTGCCTGGGAGACCTGGACCCCATTACGGCTGATTTGCTGATGGGGCTTCACCCAACTGCAAAGGGAATCCACGTTCCCATCTGCGCACCACATCATTGAGCTGCCTAATACATCAACCAAAAGAGCTATTTCTCCATGGTGCTGCAGCCCCTGGTCGACCACCATGGACAGTTCACTGACATTTTTGTCCGGTGGTCAGGCAGAGTGCACGATGCTCACATTTTCAGAAATTCCAGCCTCTACCAGAAGCTGGAGGCTGGCACATTCCTCCCCCAGCGTGACATTTGGGTTTGGGATGTGCAGATGTCACTGTGAATCATGGGGGACATGGCATACCCCCTCATGCCATCAGTCATTAAGCCTTACACTGCCCACCTGGACCCCAGCAGGGACCAGTTCAATGCCCACCTCAGTCAGGCCTGAATGCAGGTGGAATGTGCCTTTGGGTGCCTGATGGCATAGTTCAGGTGCCTCCTAACCCGCGTGTATGTGGGGAAGCACAACATTCCTGAGCTGGTGTT
The DNA here is from genome assembly GCA_032595735.1 of Pelochelys cantorii. NCBI lineage: Eukaryota > Metazoa > Chordata > Testudines > Trionychidae > Pelochelys > Pelochelys cantorii. The sequence continues at coordinate 22,003,593 of CM064344.1, forward strand.
GACCTGTTGTGTTCTCCACAACATTATGGCGAGGAAGAAGGAGGCCTTCCTACCGGGGTGGGGGGCAGAGGCTGACTGGGAAGGGAGGGTCTTTGAGCAGCCATGCACAGCTGCTATCTGCCAGGCCCATCAGGTGGGGGTGCAGATCCGGGAGGCCCTAAGGAAGAGTTTCTCTCAAGGATTCCAGTAACTCTCCCCAGGTCCTCCCCACTAGAGGCCTGTGCCTTACCCCCCTATGCTTTTCCCACAACAACCCCTCCCTTCCCCCCTTTCTTGTAGAGTCAGTAAAGACACCAGTTTTGTGTTGAAAACAAAGAACTGTGATTTTTTTTTCATAATAAAAGTAACTGGGGAGGAGGGGGGCTCAAAACCTGGATCATGGGAGAGAGGCTGAGAACCTGGATATGGGGATAGAGGAGGAGGGTTCAAAGCTGGGAGTAGCGCGTGGTGTAGTTAGAAGTGCCCACCTCAGGTCTGCAGACTTTGGCGACCTCAGGAGTAGCTGGGGTCAGGGACATCAGGAGGGTGGGCAGGACGGGGGGCTTGAGAGGTATTAGGAACGGCAGGGAGGGCTGGAGTGGGTTCAGGCATAGCAGGGGGGCGAGGCGGGGGCATAGGCATGGTAGGGGGGCAGGGAGGTTGAGGGAGCAGGAGCAGGGACAGGAGCCAGGTGTGCCATCATTTCTCAGATGGTGGCACACATGTTTTTGCCCTGCTGCACAAGCTGTGCCCACATTTGGGTCCGCCACTGGGCGTCATCCCGGACCTTCTGTTCCAGTGTTTGCTGTATGTCCTGGAGGACAGCCACATGCTGTCTCATGAGGTCCTCCTGGATCTCCCAGCACCTGTGGCTCCCCTGGGTTCAGGCGACTTCCTTGGCTGGTGGTGATCGTCCTTCAGCAACAGCTTGACCAGCTGTGGAGAATAAAGAGGGACAGGCCGTCAGTCATCCATGCAGACACTGTCCCTGAGGCCATGCCCTCCTCTGTGAGCTGTGAGCAACAGTCCTCAGGCCAGAGGACAGGGATGTCCCGGAAGCAAGGCCAAGTGTGGCCTGCACAGTGGGCCCTACCTCACAGGCGTCCCGAGGTGTCCAAGGGACCATGCTTCCCACTCCCCCTCCCCCGTCCCACAGACAAGCAGGTAAGGGAAGTATCCATCCACACTGGGATCCCATGGCCAGGAGAGGGGCCTGGAGCAGCCTGGCCTTCTGTGGGGGCCGCACACACACCTGTGCCTGGCAGCGCAGTTCATAGAAATGGGTGGTGCCTCACGTGTGCAGGCATACCCATGTGCCATGTGCAGCATTCCTCGGTCTGTGTGTGGCCGTGCATGTGCCCTCGTGCCCAGCCTGCTTCCAGTGGTGGCTAGTGGTGGGAGAGCATCCCCTCCAGGGGTCAGATATGTGTGTGGCCTCCCCACAGCCTGTGAGCAGGAGGCCAAGGGTGCTCTAGGGCTGCCTCCTGAGGCCACATGGCACAGAGTGGCGCTGCATGTGCTTCCACGTGCACGGACTGCAGCACAATGTCCAGGCCGAGTAGGCTGAGTGAAGATCGCACCCCATTCCCTCTGTGCCCGCCTCGCCCACCCTGTGTGTCTGAAAAACTGAGAGCACTCACCTGATGATTTGTCCCCACCCTCAGAAGATGCCTGGGAGATATCCAGGGCCTGGGGTACCAGCTCCAGGGTGAGGGTGACTGTGATGGCTGTATCCTCCCCCTCCTGCATCTTGTCCTCATCCTCCTCCTTTCCTTCTCAACAGGGAGCCCCAGCCAGGCAACAACGGGCATCTCTAGCCCCGAGTGCACCACCATGGGTGGGGAAGAGGTTGCACCACCCCCCAGGATTGGGTGGTGCTCCTGGTAGTAGGGGCAGGAGTGGGGCCCTGGAGCGAAAGCTGTGCTCTCTTGCCCTGGCGCAGGCCTGTCGGAGCTCCTTTACCTTACTCCTGACTTGTTCCAAGGTCCGAGGGTGGTGACCTCTCATGGCCAGAGCCTCAGCCATCAAGTCTGCGTTGCGCCTCTGGGAGCAGAGATCCTGCAGAGTCTCCTCCTCACTCCACACCTCCACGAGGGCCAGGATCTCCACCCCAGACGATGACAGCACATTCCTTTTGGTGCCCCTTGCTGGTTCCTGGGAGCCCTGGACCAGGGGGATTTCAGGGGACTTGTGGCTGGGCCATGGGTCCAAGTTTGGGTGGCAATGAGAGCCACGGGGTCTGGTGCAGCTGTCTGGGCCAGCTTCCTGCCACAAGGCTTGTCCCGGGTGCCTGCAGCTTTAAGAGCTGGCAGGAGACAGGAACTATAGAGTTGTGATGAGTTTGGATGGAGTGGCCTCCTGTGTTATTTCCTGGAGGCCTCTTTTTTGACAGAGCTCCCTCTTCTGCCTGCACACATGCCTTTTTCCGAAAAAGATTTTTTGGAAAAGGCATTCTTCCTTGTAGAAAGAGGTTACCGTCGTCAGAAAAAACCCTCCATTCTTTCAACTTTTTGTTCACAGAATGCGATAGCAGTGTGGACGTAAGTATTGTTTTTCCAGGAAAACAACTGTTTTTCTGGAAAAACACTGCAGCGTAGACATACCCTTTGTGAAAATGCTTTTAGTAAATAAAAGAATTGGTCCTGCCTAGAGCAGGGGGCTGGACTTGATGACCTCCTGATGTCTCTTCCAGCTCTATGATTCTATGAATCTATGAACAAACCTACCCAAGGTTAAGATTGTGATCACATTCTCCCTGCTTTGGATTCAGGCAGAAAGTCTGTATTGTGGCTTTGCACTGATTTCAGCTCTCATGGCACCATTGCACACTGTTACCCTAGATAGACTAAGCTGCAGTTTGCAGTGATCAGCTTACCCCCATTTCCAGCACATTCAGAACTGAACTGATGTAAATCATGACATCTAGCATTGGGTGTGAGCTGCTGAGGCTGTACCAGTGACTGGCCACACTGATAGCCTGAAGTTCAAAGAGTCTGCCTTTCTCTCACTCACCCTGTGGGGGGTAAAAGACCTCAGCCCCATATTGCATCCACCAGTGCCCTAGTCAGACAGTCTGGGCCGTATTCACCTCTCATTGTCAGTTTTGCATGTTACATACAGGTTGTTACCTAAATTCAGAACTGCTTTGCTTTATGAGTCTTTCACAATTTTTTCCCCAACTGCTATAGCACTGCACCAGTCAGGAAAGAAGAAAGGGCAAGTGCTTTTAACAGTAAGGTCTCTTTACAACAGGCTGGTAGTGTAAAGGAGCTATAATGCGGGCGTGAATTACACTTGCATTGATGTTAAGGCCCTTTTATCTTGCAGAGTCACTGCAAAAGAACCTTTGTGTCAATGAGGATGAGGGCTGGAAGGGTCTGTTCAGATCTGGATTCCCTAGTAATAATAGAAAAAAGCAATGGAGAACATGTCTTCCTGCTATTTGCCTGAGTGAGGCAGGGGGACCCTTTTTAAGGGTTAAATGCTATGGTGCTTTGGGTTTGCTGCAGTATTGTGGCAGTGGAGTTAGCAGCCCTTCAAGGTCAGGCATAACCATCTGTAGATATTTAATTGTTATTAGTATGATGCTAGGGCTACGTCTACACTGGCGCGTTCTCACGCAAAAACTCTTTTGCGGAAGAGTTCTTCTGCAAAAACTCTTCCAGAAGAGAGTGTCTACACTGGCATGTGCTTTTGTGCAAGAGATGTGCTTTTGCACAAGAGCATCCATGCCAGTGTAGACGCTTTCTTGCGCAAGAAAGCTCTGATGGCCATTTTAACCATAGGGCTTTCTTGCGCAAGAAATTCATGTTGCCTGTCTACACTGGCCTCTTCTGGAAGAGCTCTTGCGCAAGAGGGCTTATTCCTGAGCGGGAGCGTCAGAGTTCTCGCGAAAGAAGCCCTGATTTTATACATTAGAATGTCAGTTTACTTGCGCAAGAACACGTGGCCAGTGTAGACAGGCAGCAAGTTTTTGCGCAAGAGCGGCCGCTTTTGCGCAAGATTGTGCCAGTGTAGACACAGCCTAGTAGTATGAACACACTCCCTCTATGTATCAAGATCAAATGCTGCTATATAATGAGCTCTCAGCTGGATGCAGCACAGATGACCAGAAGCTATTTGCCAGGTGACAGGTGCATGTCATGGGATAAATGGCCAGGAAGATGGATAGCCTTCAGTCTCAAGTTTGGACAATTCAGTCAGCCAAGGTTATCTCATTGCATTTCTATATTTCTATGTTACTAATCTCAATTTAACAGAATAAAATTAATGAGATAGTCATTCTCTATGCTGGAATTCACATTGTAGCTCCCCAGAGAGCGAGATTTGTTGATATGTACAGTTTGAACCAGGAGTGTCCACCTGACTGATTCGTAATGCACCATCACCATCATGTCTGGCCTTCCCTCTTCTGGAGTGATGAGCATTGAAGGGAAATGATTCTGGGGGCCAGTCCCAGAACTGCTGCTAACTTTGTGACTTTAGGATAATCCCTCCACTTCTCTGTCTTGGTTTTTTCATCTATGAAAACATTTCATATTAACTCACCTTACAGGAATATTGTGACAGTGACTTAGTTAATGTTAACTAGTTAATGCAGTGCTCTGCAGATGCAAAGAACTATCAAATGCTATGCTGTATGATTGTATCCACTTGTCGTAGATGCACTGGGAGACATGTTTAGGTCCTCAGTGCTGCTGATGTTCTTCCAGAGAAGGACCTCTCAACCCATCCCAAACCTGTCCCAAATGTAGTAAGTTGAGGGTAGGTAACATGGAGTCAGCAGGCCTGAATAAAGGCCTGTAACATATAAACAGCAACAAGCCTGGAATCTAGTGAGTAAGGCTTTGGTTCAGTAACACAGCAGCCAGGAAATAGGCCCTATTGATAATTGTGTGATTGTGTAAGTTAGGTCAAGCATGGAAGAACATAGGTAGGCACCAGGTACAAGGATCAAATACAGGCTTTAAGCCAGAGGGGAGTAGCAGAACATCTCAATAAGAAAAGTCTTGATACCAGCCTCCTCCCCATAAATAATGTACATACCAACCTAGGTTCAGGACCAGGTTGAAGTTGACAGCATGATAGATAATAAGTTGATAGCATGAAGGATATAGCCCCCTTTTGCGAGGTAAAGGGTGGTAACTAGGTAACAGAGGATGGCAAGCTGGTACATCAGAAGTGATATAATTTGTTTGTATGTGTCTATAAAAGGGCACCGCAAAGGGTGGTCATCAGCAGACCGTGGGGGGTGCTATGGCACTTAATGGGTGTTAGCACATTGTCACAGCTTACATGAGGTGTAGTGGCGCAGCTGTGAGTCTGTCAGCTGATAACTATTAGTGTATATCACTTGGCAATAAACCTACTCAGGTGATTTTAATCCTAATCTGATTTGTGGTCTCTGGGGGCTCTCTGCAAGTCTGTCGTGTTAACTCAAGTGCACAGGGTTAAAGCATTAGACAAGGAAGCACACTGTCGTACCTCGGTGTCTTGTACCTCGGTACCTTCGGTGGTCTGAACTGTCAGTGTCAGTGTCGTCTGGTCAAGGTCATCCTGGCGCGCTCCTGACAGGACCTCTACTCTGTTGGTGATGATAAACAATCGGTACTCCCTTTATCTAGAGTGTTAGACCCCGTGCACTTGGATCAACACAAGAGATCTTTGAGAGGCCCCGGAAATGACAGATGCAGGCAAGGTTTGAAATCAATCGAGCAGGTTTATTGTCAAATGCAAAGCTCTACCAGTTGGTAACAGATATCAGTACAATGTTACACCACTGGGCACTATGGCCCGCGTTGACAAGGTATCAACACTGGGCAGGCCTATTGCCATATAACAGATATTAACAGCAGTTAGTCAGAGTTAAGCTACTGTGCATTCTGTAAGTTCAGGCAATGACACCTGCCGTTCAGGCGCCTAGTGCGCCCCCTCCAAGGTCGGCCGGAGAGCACCTTTGCAGTGTCCTTTTATAGACAGGTACAAACAACTTACATCACTTCTTTACGTACCAGGTTACCACCCTCTGTTGCCTAGTTACCACCCCTCACCTTATGGAAGGGGGGCTTACTTACTATCTTTCATGCTGTCAATCTCGACCTGGTCCTGAACCTAGGTTGGTATGTGCATTAGTTTTTAGGGAGTCTTTGTACCAAGACATTTCTTATTAAGATGTTCCGTTACTCCCCTTTGGCTTACAGTTTGTACCCAGTGCCTCCCTGTGTCCTTCCATGCTCTACCTAACTTACACAATTACACAGTTATCAGTAGGGCCTCTTTCTTGGCTCCTGTGTTACTGAACCAAAGTCTTGCTCACTAGATTGCAGGTGTCGAAGCAAAAACGCTCCTCTCTGTTTAGGCAGCTAACAAACAGCTTTATTAATTAATAAAGCACAGCATGAGCCAAACGTGGTCCCAGCAAAGCCAAGCCCAGTAAGGCTGCTAATACAATCAGTCCTAGTATCTTTATGCCCTTAACCAAACAGTCTGACGTCAGGGCATCCAATTACAGAAATCATCAATTAAACTTGGAAAAGCAAAGCTTTATCAACAAGATGGCGGACAGGTACGAGGGAGTACACCTCCTGTCCCAACCAGCCCAATTAACACATACCAATAGCCCATCCTGTAGGCCTCTTCTCACAGGGTGACAGAAAGTTCACTCTGGTCTACGTGCTTGAGAGAAAAGCTGAAATGGTTTCTGTTATACAAGATGGCTTCTAGCTAAATATAAAATGGTTACTACAATTTTTCTACACAGGCCTGTAGCTGTTTTCATGTTACAGGCCTCTATTTAGGCCTATTTACTCCATGTTACTGACCCTCAACTTACTACGCACACACACACGCAGCCGAAAGTTTATCATCATTGAGGGAGTAAAAGACCTGTCAGGAAATTCATCGGGACAACCCCAAATCCTGACAGAGAATGAAACCTGACTGAATAACGACACCAAGCAAGCACCTATTCCATGCATTTTCTCAGGAATCAACAAGAGCATGTGAGCTCACTAAGTTTCCAGCATTTAACAGTTAAAGCTTGTGATTACTCTGCAAACAACATTGTAACTTGTGTCCTGTCACAACTTTAAAAAAGTTAGGATTTTTGATGCCTAAGACATTTGCAGGGAAACAGAGCTCACTGCATCTGAAGGGTTATGCGTATGCAAACAGATGTCAGACTGATAGCTGCATGCTTGAAAAGCATAAGCCATTATCCATTCTGCATGTGCACTGCATACTTTGTGTATGCATTTCACTTGCTGTTGAATTTGGGCATGAGTTAAATGCCTGGTTTTGAAAGCTTGGCCTAAGAGTTCCTGTGAAGTCTCCCACAGGAATCTTCTGACCTGCAGTCAAAAGCAACTTTGTTATCTAGCAGAAGAGGGAACTTTTCCCCAGATGGACGTTTTAGCCTGTATTTTGCTTGCTGGATGCTGCAGGCAGCTGAACTTATTTCAAGTTCTGCCTTCAGTTTCAGTGCAAATCTCTTTGGTTTCAATTATTTAGCACTGCTTGCAGGCCCAAACTTGTTCTCATTTCAGTGGGAGTTTAGGGCTTTCTGCACATCTCCGAAAAATATGTTCATGTACTGCTGGCAAAGATGGAAGTTAGCCTTCCTCTAGTGCTTGGTTGCTTGGAGAGGTTAGCTGCTGGGTTCTCTCCACACCACTGTCATATTTCAGGAGGTAACACAAATCTTTCAGCAGCATGAAAAAACAGAAGTGACAGTGAAATTATTATCCCATTTATCAGAGGGTAGATCCTATCTCAGAGCAGACTAAGGAAAGTTAAGGGCAAGGCCTGAACTGCCCCATTGACATCTAAGGATAAAGAAGGGCTGAAGGATCAGGCTCAATGCCTGTATCTGGAACATTTTGGTACAAGTATATTTTTTAGTTATGGGCTGGATCAAGCCAGCTGCAAAGTCATTCCATGAATTAGGACGACAGCTAGATCAGGCCCTCCTGCTGTAAAGTGATAGATTTTTCCTTATGCTTGACTAAGAACTGACTTCTTCCCATGAGACTTGCTAAAGTTACATATAGGGAAGAGTGACTGCTGCAGAACTAAGGGTATGTCTACACTACCACCCTAGTTCGAACTAGGGTGGTTAATGTAGGCATTCGAAGTTGCAAATGAAGCCCGGGATTTAAATATCCCGGGCTTCGTTTGCATCTTGCCGTGCGGGCGCCATTTTTAAATCCCCTTAGGTCGAACTCCGTGTCCGCGACTACACGCGGCACGGAGTAGGTAGTTCGAATTAGGATCTCTAATTCGAACTACCATTACTCCTCGTGGAACGAGGTGTACCAGTAGTTCGAATTAGAGATCCTAATTCGAACTACCTACTCTGTGCCGCGTGTAGCCGCGGGCACGGAGTTCGACCTAAGGGGATTTAAAAATGGCGCCCGCCCGGCAAGATGTAAACGAAGCCCGGGATATTTAAATCCCGGGCTTCATTTGCAACTTCGAATGCCTACATTAACCACCCTAGTTCGAACTAGGGTGGTAGTGTAGACATACCCTAAATGTCATAGGGCACCATGCTTTTTGCCCAAGTACCAGAAAGACGTTGGGAATTTGCTGCCAGAAAAAATGTGGAAAGTTTTGGAAAGTAGCTGTCTGAGAAAATGGTGGCTTCAGAAAACCTTGTAGCTTCACTCCAGTTACAAGCAATGGAAAGCAGTAAATAGTCAAGGTATTTCCATAAGTCATCTCCTAAGTATCTGCTCCACACCTATGATGTAAGTGCCACCCAAACCACCAATCCATTTGTACTTCCCTCCAAAGAGACTTCCCCTGTACCTGATGCGGTTGGGAGTCACCTAACAATGGCACCATCTTCAGGGAGGCCACTCTGTCTTACTGAGAAAGGGTAGACCAGGGCAGGCATGGGAGGTTCAAGGTAGGGCTACAGGGGAAGCACATCTTCTCCCACCACTATCCAACTTCATGAAAAATCTGCCAGAGTTCATGCAGCCTCTGCTGGAGGTGAGATACACTCCTTATCTCTTGATACATCTGTCTCAGCTGATAGGTTGCTCATAAACAATTGATTATGCTTGCTGCACCAAATATTTGCAAATACAGTGGCAGGCCCATGACTGAATGGAGGTTTCACACCTCCCTCTGTTTTATGAAAATTGGTTTATGTATAGGAATATGCATAACTCGCAAATGCTTTATGCAAAACTGTTCATGTAACATATTAACTTTAATATTACAATCTGCTGACTATGTATATCCTATTTTTGTGCAAGTATCATACAAGAATGTGAAGTTAGGAAGATGAAGTGTGAAACTGTTTATAGTTCTACATGTGCTAATGAGGGCAATTAGTGATACTTACGGTACTTAATGACTCACTACTCAAACCAACAACCTGTGAGTACAATGAGTAGTACTCTGGCACCCCTTAGAGCGAAACAAATATATATATCATTGGGGGGGGGTGCCTCTGCTCTCTACACTCGCCTGTCTTTGGGGGTAAGCAAGTCCAGCTTTCCTCCAGATGGCCATGCCAGCACCAAGCTCTTGCCCCCACCCCACCCCTGGCCACCAGGGAGGGGAGGTCCAGCGGATGCACCAGACCCAGCCATTGGGGAGGGGAGGCCAGCTCCAGCCTCTTGTCGCCCCCCCAGCCAAAGACCTGGCCTCTTGGCCCCACCCAGCTGCAGACAGCTGTGGCCTTCCCCCCACCTCCATCCCGCTCCCTGGCCTCTCAGCACCCCATTCTTCCCCCAGCCTCTCATCCCCCCCATCCCACTCCCTGGGTGCAGCCATCCCTGATTCCCTCCCCCGCCCCCATCTCCCTCCCCAGCCTCTCGGCCCCCCCCTTCCCTGCTCCCCCAGCCTTAGCCAGCCTCAGCCTGCCCCCCTGCCTCTCAACCCCCTCCGGATGCCAGAGGAGGCTGGGGATGAGCCAAGGGATGGCAGGGGCAGCAACAGCAGGCTCCTCACTGTGCTGGGGGCCCCGATGCTCTGAGAACCATCACCTCCAGTTGCTTGGACCAGGCATGCTGGGGCCACCATGTGCCTGGATCTCCAGCCTGGAACCCTGACCTCCCCACCCCACAAGATTAGCGCACTAGTGCTGGCTTCCTGCGTGGGGCGGGGAGAGGAGAAAATCCCGAGACTGGGCTGGAGGCTGTTTGCAGAAAAGTGCACATACTGCTGTGGGAACAGCTGGGGGCCCCTTCCCGTCCCCTCCACAGCATGCACTTCTCTGCAAGCCACCTCCTGCGCAGAGCCTGGAGGTGACAGAAGTAGAAACAATACGGCGGAGCCCCTTGTAGCAGAAGAGAGGCAGAATTGGGTTGCAAAGAGCATACACTGAGGCTATCAGTCTTACTGATCTATTAGAGTCTATTAGTAAGCCCTGTCTTACTAATCTATTAGAGTTCTTTGAAGGGGTTAACAAACATGCGGACAAGGGGGATCCAGTAGATATAGTATACTTAGATTTTCAGAAAGCCTTTGACAAGGTCCCTCACCAAAGGCTCTTGTGTAAATTACATGGCCATGGGATAAGAGGGAATGTCCTTTCTTGGATTGAGAACTGGTTAAAAGACAGGAAGCAAAGGGTAGGAATAAATGGTAAATTTTCAGAATGGAGAGGGGTAACTAGTGGTGTCCCCCAAGCCTAGGACCAATCCTGTTCAACTTATTCATAAATGATCTGGAGAAAGGGGTAAGCAGTGAGGTGGTAAAGTTTGCAGATGATACCAAACTGTTTAGGATAGTCAAGACAGAAGCAGACTGTGAGGGACTCCAAGAAGATCTCACCCAGCTGAGTGATTGGGCAACAAAATGGTAAATGAAATTTAATGTGGATAAGTGTAAAGTAATGCACATCGGGAAAAATAACCCCAACTATACGTACAGTATGATGGGGGCTAATTTGGCTACGACAAATCAGGAAAGAGATCTTGGAGTTATCGTGGACAGTTCTCTGAAAACTTCCACGCAGTGTGCAGCGGCAGTCAAAAAGGCAAATAGGATGCTCGGAATTTATTAAGAAAGGGATAGAAAATAAGACCCAGAATATCTTACTGCCCCTGTATAAAACTATGGTACACCCACATCTTGAATATTGTGTACAGATGTGGTCTCCTCACCTCAAAAAAGATATTTTGGGCTTGGAAAGTGTTCAGAAAAGGGCAACTAAAATAATTAGGGGTTTGGAATGGGTCCCATATGAGGAGAGGTTAAAGCGACTGGGACTTTTCAGTTTAGAAAAGAGGAGACTGAGGGGGGATATGATAGAGGTATATAAAATCATGAGTGGTGTGGAGAGGGCTGATAAAGAAAAGTTATTTATTAGTTCCCTAAATAGAAGAACTAGAGGACACCAAATGAAATTAATGGGTAACAGGTTTAAAACTAATAAAAGAAAGTTCTTCTTCACACAGCGTGTAGTCAGCCTGTGGAACTCCTTGCCAGAGGAGGCTGTGAAGGCTAGGACTATAATAGAGTTTAAAGTGAAGCTAGATAATTTCATGGAGGTTAGGTCCATAAAAGGCTATTAGCCAGGGGATAAAATGGTGTCCTTGGCATCTGTTTGTCAGAGGCTGGAGAGGGATGGCAGGAGACAAATCGCTTGATCATTGTCTTCGGTCCACCCTCTCTGGGGCACCTGGTGCTGGCCACTGTCGGCAGACAGGATACTGGGCTAGATGGACCTTTAGTCTGACCCAGTACGGCCATTCTTATGTTCTTATGTTCTTATGTCTAGACTGCAGACTTCTTTCAGAAGAAGCTTTTCTGGAAGAGATCTTCCAAAAAAACTTCTTCCAAAAGAGAGCATCTACACTGCCAAAGCACATCGAAAAAGCAATCTGCTTTTTCGAAAGATAGCGTCCAGACTGAATGGACGCTATCTTGCATGTAAGCTGTGATTACTATGGGCGGAAGGCCACCAGGGCACCTGTGCTTTTTCCTCTTTTCTGTTCTTTTGAAAGAACTCCCTCTTCCCCATCCACACACTCCTTTTTTTGAAACAGTTCTTTCAGAAAAAGGTTTTTTCCTCGTAGAAAGAGATTTACCAATGTCGGAAAAGCCCCTCTGTTCTTTTGATTTTCTTTTGAAAGAAGGTGATTGCAGTGTGGAAGTAATTGAAGTTTTTTCTGAAAAATTGAGGTTTTTCCAAAAAGCTCTGTAGTGTAGACATACAGCCAGTCCCCGAGTTGCGAACGGTTGACTTACGACCATTCGCAGTTACGACCGAAGCTGTCATAAATGGCGGACCCCGAGTTACGAACGCAATCCGTGCTTACGAACAGCGCGGTTGTGTGTAACTCTATGGGGTCTGACTTACGAACAAACCGACTTACAACCAATTGCTTGGTCTGTAACCGGATCATAACAGAGCATTTAATGGGAACAGAGGGAAACCATCCCGTAGTTGGGTCCCTCCTTCCAGAGGATGTTGCGGTATCCTCTCACACTGAGGATTCCTCTGAGGGGGAGGGAACGCCAGTTGTTAGGAAGAGGCAGGTGTTAGTAGTGGGTGATTCAATCGTTAGAAACAGATAGTTGGGTTTGTGATGACTGGGAGAACCGTATGGTCACTTGCCTGCCTGGTGCGAAGGTTGCAGATCTCTCGAGGCATCTAGATAGACTTATGTGTAGTGCTGGGGAGGAGCCGGTGGTCATGGTACATGTAGGTACCAATGACATAGGGAAGGGTAGGAGAGATGTCCTGGAGGCCAAATTTAGGTTGCTAGGAAAGAGACTGAAATACAGGACCTCTATGGTGGCATTCTCGAAAATGCTTCCAGTTCCACGCGCAGGGCCAGGTAGGCAGGCAGAGCGTCAGAGTCTCAATGTGTGGATGAGACGATGGTGTAGGGAAGAGGGTTTTAGATTTATTAGGAACTGGGGACACTTTTAGGAGAGGGGGAGCCTATACAGGAAGGATGGGCTCCACCTAAACCAGGGTGGAACCAGACTGCTGGCACTAAACATTAAAAAGGCCGTAGAGCAGTTTTTAAAATAAGAGATGGGGGAAAGCTGATTGGTGCGGAGATGCACATAAATCGGATGGAGACTTCTCTTAGAGGAGAATCCATTGATAGAGATTCTCTAAGCTGTAGTCAGAAAGAGAGGAGGGGAGAGGACAAACCATGGGCCAGAGCAGACAAACAACCGCATATAAAGGAATCTAATGCATCAGGGAAGGGCAGACAAATAAGCAGTGGCAAATTTTTAAAGTGCTTCTACACAAATGCTAGGAGTCTGACTAATAAGATGAGTGAACTAGAGTACCTCATATTAAAGGAGGAGATTGACATAATAGGCATCACTGAAACCTGGTGGAATTAGGAAAATCTGTGGGACACAATCATACCGGGATATAAAATATATCAGAAGGATAGAGCAGGCCATGTGGGTGGCGGAGTGGCACTGTATGTGAAAGATAAAGTAGAATCAAATGAAATAAAAATATTAAATGAATCAACATGTTCAATAGAATCGCTATGGATAGTAATTCCATGCTCCAATAATAAGAAATTAGCAGTAGGGATATATTATTGACCACCTGACCAGGACAGCGATACTGACATTGAAATGCTGAGGGAGATTAGAGAGGCTACCAAAATAAAGAACTCTATAATAATGGGGGATTTTAATTATCCCCATATTGACTGGATACATGTCACCTCAGGAAGAGAAGCAGAGATAAAATTTCTCAATGGCTTAACTGACTGCTTCTTGGAGCAGCTGGTCCAGGAACCCACAAGGGGAGAGGCAATTCTCGATTTAGTCCTGAGTGGAGCGCAGGATCAAGTCCAGGAGATATCCATTGCAGGACCACTTGGGAATAGTGACCATAATATAATAACATTTAACATTTCTGTGGTGGGAAGAATACTTCAGCAGTCCAGAACTCTAGCATTTAATTTCAAAAAGGGGAATTACACAAAAATGAGGAGGTTAGTTAAACAGAAATTAAAAGGCACAGTGACTAGAGCCAAATCCCTGCAAGCTGCATGGAAACTTTTTAAAGACACCATAATAGAGGCCCAACTTAAATGTATACCCCAAATTAAAAAACATAGTAAGAAACCTAAAAAAGAGTCACCATGGCTTAACCACCATGTAAAAGAAGCAGTGAGGGACAAAAAGGCATCTTTCAAGAAGTGGAAGTCCAATCCCAGTGAGATAAATAGAAAGGAACATAAACACTGTCAAATCAAGTGTAAAAATGTAATAAGAAGAGCAAAAAAAGATTTTGTGGAACAGCTAGCCAAAAACTCAAAAAGAAATAGCAAAATGTTTTTTAAGTACATTAGAAGCAGGAAGCCTGCTAAAAAACCTGTGGGTCCCCTAGACGATCGAGATATAAAAGGAGCAATCAAGGACGATAAAGCCATTGCGGAGAAACTAAATGATTTCTTTGCTTCAGTCTTCACGGCTGAGGATGTTAGGGAGATTCCCAAATCTGCACCGTCCTTTGTGGGTGATGAATCTGAGGAACTGTCCCAGATTGAAGTGTCATTAGAGGAGGTTTTGGAACAAATAGAAAAATTTAATGTCAACAGATCTCTGGGACCGGATGGCATTCATCCAAGGGTTCTGAAAGAACTCAAATGGGAAATTGCTGAACTATTATCTGTGGTTTGTAACCTATCCTTTAAATCAGCTTCTGTACCTAACAACTGGAAGGTAGCTAATGTGACACCAATATTTAAAAAGGGCTCTAGAGGTGATCCTGGCAATTACAGACTGGTAAGTCGAACTTCAGTACCGGGCAAATTAGTCGAAACAATAGTAAAGAATGAAGTTGTCAGGCACATAGAAGAACATAATTTGTTGGGCAAAAGTCAACATGGTTTCTGAAAAGGGAAATCATGTCTTACTAATCTATTAGAGTTCTTTGAAGGGGTTAAAAAACATGCAGACAAGGGGGATCCAGTAGATATAGTATACTTAGATTTTCAGAAAGCCCTCACCAAAGGCTCCTGTGTAAATTACATTGCCATGGGATAAGAGGGAAGGTCCTTTCATGGATTGAGAACTGGTTAAAAGACAGGAAACAAAGGGTAGGAATAAATGGTAAATTTTCAGAATGGAGAGGGGTAACTAGTGGTGTCCCCCAAGGGTCAGTCTTGGGACCAATCCTGTTCAACTTATTCATAAATGATCTGGAGAAAGGGGTAAGCAGTGAGGTGGTGAAGTTTGCAGATGACACCAAACTGTTTAGGATAGTCAAGACAGAAGCAGACTGTGAGGGACTCCAAGAAGATCTCACCAAACTGAGTGATTGGGCAACAAAATGGCAAATGAAATTTAATGTGGATAAGTGTAAAGTAATGCATGTCGGGAAAAATAACCCCAACTATACGTACAGTATGATGAGGGCTAATTTGGCTATGACAAATCAGGAAAGAGATCTTGGAGTTATCGTGGATAGTTCCCTGAAAACTTCCACACAGTGTGCAGCGGCAGTCAAAAAGGCAAATAGGATGCTAGGAATTATTAAGAAAGGGATAGAAAATAAGACACAGAATATCTTACTGCCCCTATATAAAACTATGGTACGCCCACATCTTGAATACTGTGTACAGATGTGGTCTCCTCACCTCAAAAAAGATATTTTGGCCTTGGAAAGGGTTCAGAAAAGGGCAACTAAAATGATTAGGGGTTTGGAATGGGTCCCATATGAAGAGAGGTTAAAATGACTGGGCCTTTTCAGTTTAGAAAAGAGGAGACTGAGGGGGGATATGATAGAGGTATATAAACTCATGAGTGGTGTGGAGAGGGCTGATAAAGAAAAGTTATTTATTAGTTCCCTAAATAGAAGAACTAGAGGACACCAAATGAAGTTAATGGGTAGCAGGTTTAAAACTAATAAAAGAAAGTTCTTCTTCACACAGCGTGTAGTCAACCTGTGGAACTCCTTGCCAGAGGAGGCTGTGAAGGCTAGGACTATAACAGAGTTGAAAGAGAAGCTAGATAATTTCATGGAGGTTAGGTCCATAAAAGGCTATTAGCCAGGGGATAAAATGGTGTCCTTGGCCTCTGTTTGTCAGAGGCTGGAGAGGGATGGCAGGAGACAAATCACTTGATCATTGTCTTCGGTCCATCCTCTCTGGGGCACCTGGTGCTGGCCACTGTCGGCAGACAGGCTACTGGGCTAGATGGATCTTTGGTCTGACCAAGTACGGCCGTTCTTATGTTCTTATATGTAAGTCGGAGAGAGGCTGTACCCTCACACTTTCTCTTTTGGAGTAACTTTCACTCCTGTATAGAGAATCCAAGACCAGTGCACTCATTTGAATATCACCAAAGACCGCCCAGTGTGATGGCCTTCTGAGGAGTGAATTTCACCACCTGTGTACACTTGAATCTCTAAGGGGAAGTGAATTCAAATGAATGTTTGCAAATACTTTCTCACCCCTATCCACCCAGCTTTAGCCTCCATTGTGCAAACAAAGCTTCCTAGAAAAGTGCAGTTTCATACCTTAGCAGCTATTTTTCAATACATTGATTTATAATGGATCAAGAAAATTAGAGCTGCTAGAGAGAGGGAGAAAGTTTGGTAGCCTTTGATAACCTAATGATGTTTCATCTAAAGTTTCAGCCTGTTGTCAGCCATTAATTTTAACTCAGATTCCGTAAATTACTTTTCCTACAACTGAATCTAAATATGAAAATCAATTAACAAGGAGACATATAGCTATGTCTCAGGAGGAAAATATAATGACAAATCACCCAATTCCTTCTGAGCCTGCAAATTAACATTTAAAATGTATATTGGGGGAAGGAAGCCTAGAAATTCTATACTACAGAAACCAGTAGATCAATTTTTCAGGCCTGACTCTTCAAGATTCTTCAAAGTTACTGAAGGCATCATCTCATGGTAAAATCAATGTTGATAATTAATTTAACAAAATCTACTTGCTCTTGCTCTTTCTAGTCAATGCAGAGAGAATCATACAGTAGCTAAACTTTGCATTTCCACAGAGACCACTCTGGGGCAAAATGAATAAATGCTCATAAATTACTTCAAAGCTTTAGTATGCTTTTTTTAAATTAACTGAAGGAAATATGTAGACCTCTGGCCCACTCACTTTAAAGTGAAAAGGATTTCAGGGTGGAATCTATCTGAGGCTATCTAGACTATGGGGTTTTTCCGGGATCCTGGAAAAACTCTGCCACATCCAGGGAATGTGTCTGCTCTTTCCGCTTTTTTTTTTTCAGAAGAGCAGCCATGTCTTCCTCCTGTCTTCCTCCTCCCACAAGGGAGAAGGACTCTTCCAAAAGAAGGTTTTTTTTCCCCCTAATTTGGCTCAGTGTATACAGGCCAAATTTCGGAAAAGCCTCTTCCAAAAAAACTATCAGAAAAAGGTATGCAAATTGCGGAGCACAAATTGCATACCTTTCTCCGATAAAGCCCCGTAACATAGACATAGCCTGGGGTAGCTCAGAGTTTTAGAGAGGGCCTGGTGCTGGCCAGCAGCAGGGGTTGCCCCTTCGGCCCCACATTCAATGCAAAGCTGGAGCAGCCCAGCAGCCTGCTCCTCTCTGCCCTGCCACCCTCTCCCAGACCGCTGTGGCCGACTTCTCCTCAACAGCGAGAAGCAGAGCACCCTTGGGCCAGGGCACTCTGCTTCCTTCTGCCCTGCAGAAGTGGAGGACAGTGGGCTGGGAGAGGGTGGTGGGGCAGAGCAGAGCAGGCTGCCAGGCTGCTCCAGCTCCCACTGCTATATTGAATGTGGGACTGAGGGGGCAACCCCTGCCTCTGTCCAGCACCATGCCCATCCAGAGAATAGTTGAGGCTACCACCTCAGGGCTCCCCAAAGCATCGGGCCTGGGGCAGTCACCCCAAAGTGTCCTGTGGATAGGATGGTTCTGTTGGCATCCCACATTTCATGGTGCCCCACACCACTGTGGGTTTTGCGTATCTTTAGGGACAGCCCTGCACTGGCTAGCACTAGGAATTGACCCAGAAACCATCACAGCTAAAGACATTTATCTTTACAGCTGGAGCTAAAGAGCTAACCATTGCAACTGTGGCTGCAACAGAGATCTCCTCTGTAGATTGGGCACAGAGCATACACTGACCAGAGTTGCACATGATACAACATGTGAAAAGAACAGTAAGGTGCTCTGAATATGCCTGTGCTCCAGGTCCAGGCTGCTCTCTGCCTGGGTAAAGATTGAGAGCTTTGAATTCAAAATTGGTAGCATCTCCAAATGCTTGTCTTAGATCCCACAGAATAATTCAGCAAGAGAAAAGGAAGTCCCTGTGTATAACCCATAGCAGATGGCAAAGACCCCCACAGCAACATCCACCTAGGCACTGCTGCTCAGACATTTTCCCTTAAAATAACTACAAGTCTGATAAACACAGACAACAACAAGTGTGTAATTTGCAGAACAAGAGAATCCCTCCCATTGACTTAACATTTACAATTGTTCTTCCCAATTTAATGGCAATTTACATTGATACCTCAAGGAATCCCTCTTTCTTGGCCCTTGCCAGTTGCCTGGAAAGATGATCTACTATCACCTCTGTTACCCTGGAAGTGTCAGCAGACTGACTTCATAGCTGAGCCCACACAAAGCCCAATTCTTGGGGTAAGCAGGCATATCTGTGAAACAGCATTAGCTTTCCTGTTGACATGCAGACAGACAGAAAGGTGTTGGCTTTTAATTATTCAAAACTCATCTCTCCTCCCACTAAAGAAAATGGAAACGGGTGGGGTTTGGCAATGAATCCCCAATAGGGTACTTAAGTTTAAAGCAAAACCTGCCCAGTTAAATGTATCCTCTAGAAAAGGATTTGATGCTCTAATCTTCCAACGTCAATCTGTGTTGCAGTGTTAGCTTTACATAGACATGGGAGCTGTGACAAAAATATGAAAGATACAACATTTTTTTTAAAATCACAGGCTTTCCATTCATACCCTTAGTGTCATCTTCAGTAATGAAGAGGAGTGGGGGTGCAAAAAAACATCAATTTAGTTTTGTTTCTGTCGTGACAGCAGCCCTGCATTGTGCAGCTATCACTATCCTCATTCCAAATTGTTGTTTTTGACCCTGGAACAGCTTGCACTTGTGAAAGTAAAAGGAAGATACCAATCGATTTTAAAATCTATTCATTATATTGGTTGGCTTTGATTTAAGAATTAAGCTCCTTAAACCATATTGGAGTGGCTGAATTTGATATGTATGTAGCTGTCTCTGTGATGCAGCCATCATAATAACCTCATGATGCAGCTGAAAATGGATTCTATAAAGACTAGAGCCATTTGGATTAGCTCATTGCTAATAAATTATCAAGAGGATTTAGCCCTTTATCCTTTACCTAAATCATTCATGAGCTAACTGATTTCTATGAATGTTTCCTGTATTCACCAGCTTGTGCAAACAAACTTTAGCCTATGAAATGTTCGGAAATGGTCACATTTGATTGTTCATTCACTGTGGTGCACGAGTCATGGTATTGTAGCATAACTAACAGACTCCTCCATGAAGGTTTAGTTCAGGCCATGAGTCAAGGGGATCTGGGAGAAATCCTGGCTCCCCTCGAATCAGTGGGAGTTTTGCCATCAATTTCAATAGATCCAGGGACTCCATCGTCATGAAAAAAAGACATGCGTTAGTCTAGGAGCTAGGGTGAACCCAACCTCAATGCATTGCAAGGTTTCAGTTGAGTCCAGTAGGCAGAGTAGGCAGAGTACAGAATCTCATTTTATATTCTTTGCAACCCAATCCTGCCTCTCTTCTGCTACAAGGGACTCTGCCATATTGTCTCTAGTAGGGATGTAACAGTGTAGTCGATTAACCGATAAGCAAAAGCTTATAGGTTAATGCTATAGACTACACACATTTCCCCACCACCACCACCACCAGTAATTTTTTTAGCAGGCTGGCTAGCACCCAGGCTCAGTCCTGGTTCGTGCTGGGTCTGGGACACATCCCTACTGCGGCTCTGCATTTAAAATGTATTAGGAACCGGGCGGGCAGGCAGCACAGCTCAGTTCCAGTTCATGCTGGGCCCAGGAACTCAGCCCCCTCAGGACAGGGGTTGCTGCCACCCTGCACTGCTGCCTCTGTATCAGAGGCAGCAGTGAAGGGTAACAGGCAGTGGGTCTACAAGGGGAGCTGGTTTTTAAACTGGCTCTCCTTGTGGATCAGCTCCCACCTGACACCTCATGCTAATGCCTCTGATACAGAGGCAGCAGTGCGGAGTGGCAGGAGGCTCCTTGGAAGTGGGGATGGGGTGCACTGGCTGCCAGCCACACCCCCGGGGACTATAGAATAGTTGACTAACTGATAAGAATTCATGAGGTTAATCGACTATTCAATTAACGGATATTTAACATCCCTAGTCTCTACTTCTGTTTGCCTAGCCTAGGTAATTCTGTAAGGCGTATTACTGGAGTAGCTGAGCACCTCACAACCTTATTTAGGTATTTTCTTCACAGCCCCCCTATGAGGTAGGAAAGTACTAGTATCCCCATTTTACAGATATGAGGCACAGATCCACAAAGATCTTTAATCCCTAATGTCCACTGAAATAAATTGAAGTTAGGACCCTAAAAACTGTTGAGAACCTGGGCTTTCATGACTTGCCCTGGTCTCTTAGGGTGTGTCTAGACTATGTAGAGAGATGTAGATTAGGCACGTCGAAATTGCTAATGAAGCCGGGATTTAAATATCCCGAGTCTCATTAGCATAAACATGGCCGCCACTTTTTTTCGAAACTGAGTTTTTTCAAAAAAAACCCGGAAGTCTAGACGCGGATCTGTCAAAACTAAAGCCTTTTTCAACAGATCCTGTAAACCTCATTTTTTGAGGAATACAGGATCTGTCGAAAAAGGCTTTATTTTCGACAGATCCGTGTCTAGACTGCTGTTTTTTTCGAAAAAAACCTCCGTTTTTGAAAAAAAGTGGCGGCCATGTTTATGCTAATGAGGCACGGGATCTTTAAATCCCAGCTTCATTAGCAATTTTGATGTCCTTGATTTGCAGTCTAGATGTAGCCTTAATGTCCTGTGGTCATGCCCTAATGACTAGGCCATTCTTCCTCTCTCTTTCCTAGACAACAAACTTTTCAAATGGGAGAGCCAGAGATAATGATACAAACAGCACCTACTCTGTGCTTCTTTGCTCTCAAACAAATATGGGGCTGGGGCTGAAGAGCAGCTATTCAACATGCACCCACACCTGACCAGTAGAGCAAAAGAACAGACCTTTAGAGGTCACTTTCTAAAATCCAGTCCCTGGCAAAGCTATTTAAATTCTACCTAGGCTCACTGACTTGTTTTCCTGCTCCAAGAGGCATGGCATCAACTGCTTATATGTCCAGTTAAGAGGCATAACTGAGTCAAGTAAAAATGAAAAGTGCCTGGCCTGAAGGAAGTTCAGAGGAAATGCTGAGAAAACACATGGAACCTTTCTGATTCCCATTGCAGTGCCAGAGGGTGAGCTTGCTTATTCCAGGCCTGTGAAGAGAAGCAATCACTATGTCTGCACAGTAGCCAAATTTGAATGGGTAATAAAAATCCCAGCCCCTGCTGCCCAGCTTTCCAGCCTTTTGATAATTGCTAACACAGTGCAAGGAGCACAACCTCAGTGCACTAAACTAAACAAAATGGCATGGGCACCAGCCAAAACTACTCAGTAGGGTTTTTTTGGTATTGCTTTATTTTGTTTGGGTTTTTTTTAATCATTGAGCACTTTAAAGAAATGGATGGCTTCTGGAACAGCAAGGGCAGCACAGGAAAGATTACATTTATTACCCCATCATATCTTTTATTAGCAAAACTTTATTATGGGCATTTTTCTCAATGTCTGCTTTCTCATTGTTCTTCCCTTTTGATCACTGATCTTTCCTTTCACTATTTTATGTAGAGAACCATGCTCAGGATAAAACATAATATTAGATCAAAGAAGAATGAGCTTCCAGGCTCTCTCTCTCACACAACTGCTTCCCAAGGCATGCCAGGCTCAGAGCTATCTTTTAGTGCACCTGTCACTGTGTTTTTAAAATTCAGTTGGTTGTAACAGGCTGTAAACTAGCTGACCCTCCTTGCCAGAGGCCAGTGAGTGATATGTGTAAAAGGCATATCACTGAAAAACCAGTCAATTGGAGGTAATTAGGAATAGTGGTTTGGGTGAAAATTGCACAGATTTTGATTAAAAGGAAGGATATTCTCAAGTGGGATTTTTCATCATTAATTTAAATATAACCCTTTCTCTTTTTTCATCTTTTCCTCTTTGGGAGCATAAAAGTAAAATCTGATACATGAGGCCATTTTCTTTATTGCATATATAATGGCTTATAATTGGTTCATGAGCACTGTGAGGCAGACACTGGGTCTAGTGCAGGGATGGATAATAATTTGTGATGGGAGGACACTGAAAGAATTTGGTATGTGATCGAGGGCCACACTCTTCCATGAGTTTAATGGAGGAGATGCGGAGTCTGGCATGGAAGTTGGATGCAGAAGGGAGCTTGGGGTAGGGGATTGGGTGCAGGAGGAGATGTAAAGTTTGGGTGAAGGAGGGGGTTGTGATTTGGGGCAGGAGATTGGGGTGCAGGAGGGGTTGCAGAGTCTAGGAGGGAGTACAGGTATGGGTTCAGGAGAGGTTTCTGACTTGGAGGAGGAGTGCAGGAGGGAGTGCAGGGTCTGGGAGAGGGTTGTGACCTGGGGCAGGGGTGCAAGAGGGGGTTCAGGGATTTGGGTTGTGACCTGGGGCAGGATCTGGGAGGGGTTATGGATACAGGAGCAGGGGAGCAGAGAATTTGGGTTACACAGGTGGTGCAGAATGTTGGGGGGAAGGGCTAGGGTGCCAGAGGCAGACTCTGGCCAGGATGCACTTACCTAGATGACTCCTGGCCATCAGCCCAGCTGGTCCCTCAGGCAGGCTCCTTGCCTTCCACACCCCTGCACACCAGCTGTGGAGGTCATATGGTGCTGCAAGTGCTGCAAGCCCTGAACGGGGAGGAGGTGTTTCATGTGCTGCCTGCCCTGCAAACAGGCAGCTCCCACTGGCTGGCTTGTGGCGTCACCTCCCGAGAGGGTCCTGTTGCAAGTCGTATTTTGCCTGCTCCTGGTCTAGTTCTACCAAACTAGACTGGCTGTTATTTTAACTATATTTGAGTGGTGCCTAAGGCCACCCCTCGCCATGCACCCCCAAAGATGGCCTGCTGTGCTAGGTTCTGTACAAACACATAATAAGGGACAGAATCTACCCTGGAGAGCTTACAGGAAGAGAAAGGAAGTACCATTATCCCCACACTACACGTGGGGAACTGAAGCACAGAGAGATTAAAGGGGAGAATTTTAAAAGTATTTAGGTGCCTAATTCCCATTGAAATCAGTAGGCGTTAGGTGCCTAAATGCCTTTAAAATCTGGATCTAAGTGACTTGATCAAGAGCAGACCCAGAAATTAAACCCACGTCGCCTGAAGTTGTGGGTTCTAACTGCCTCACACATAGGGTATGTCTAGACATTAGACAGCAAGCTTCTTTCAAAAGAGAGCATCCACACTTCAAAAGTGGATCAAAAA
This sequence comes from Pelochelys cantorii, assembly GCA_032595735.1. Taxonomy (NCBI): domain Eukaryota; kingdom Metazoa; phylum Chordata; order Testudines; family Trionychidae; genus Pelochelys; species Pelochelys cantorii. The sequence goes on from CM064344.1 coordinate 22,027,105, forward strand.
GCAATCTGCTTTTTCAAAAGAGAGCATCCACACTCATTGAATGCTCTCTCACATAAAAGTCCACTTGGAATCACTTCAGCCAGGGCATTAGGTCAGCAGTTCCTTCCCAGTGCTGTTGCCTAAGGCAAGCTGAAACACGTGCTTAAAGGAACTCCCCTGGACAGCTGTTTCTCAGGTTCTGCTGTGGCCTTGCCTACCTCTCTGAGGGTATGTCTACACTACAGCGCGAATTCAAACTAGCTTATTTCGAATTAGTAAATTCGAAATAAGCTAATTTGAACTAACGCATCTAGACCCAAAAACTAATTTGAATTAGCGTTTTGCTAATTCGAAATAGCGCGTCCACACTGATTGGACACTGGGTCGCATTTAAGGGCAGCTGAAACCAGTTCCAGCAGGGCATCAGGTCAGTAGCTGCTTTGTGTGGCTGCTGTCTGAGGCTATCTGAGGCTCGTGCTTAAACGGACCCCCCTGGACAGCCGGTTCTCAGCTTTTTCGCTTGCTTGCCTACCTTGCCGAGGGACAGCAAAGCGCTTTCCTCTCTGCCTGCCTGTGTCGGTGGTTCCCACTGGGGACGCTGCTGCAGTTGGCACCATGGAGCCAGAGCTCGCCTTGGACTTGCTGCTGCAAGCCTGCCAGCAATGGCTGGAGGCTGCCTGGCACCATCTGGTGCACGTCAGCCCCCTGCCTCTCCCCCTGGCCTCCCTGGGGGTTGTGGAGGAGCCGCAGCAGCGGCCGGACGCCATCGTGCCCCGCCGCATCTGGCATCTGGACACCAGCAGCGACTGGTGGGACCACATCGTCCTGGAGCACTGGGGAGACCAACAGTGGACCCAGAACTTCAGGATGAAGAAGGACACCTTCCTGGAGCTCTGCGAGTGGCTCGACCCTGCTCTGCGGTGACGGGACACTCTCATGAGGCCCACCATCCCCCTCCAGAAGCGTGTGGCCATCGCCTTGTGGAAGCTCTCCATGCCGGACAGCTATCGACCGTCGGGAACCAGTTTGGCGTGGGGAAATCCACCGTCGGAGCAGTGCTCATGCAGGTATGGCACTCACCGGGCACTGGGCCGAGGAAGAGGGGGGCTGCAAGGAGGGGATGGGCCGCCCCAGGGAAAACAGGGGGGGGAGGAGGTGAAGGTGCCCCGGACGGGAGGGTTCGGTCTGTTCCGGCCGTACTACAGGCCGCCCGTGGCAGCCAGGATCGCAGCGGGGGTTGCTTCTGGGAGTGGGGCGCAGGGCAGTGCCAGGGAACGAACACTCCCAGACACCCGGGCGCCCCAGTGATTCGCGGTTTGCTGTGTCTCTCTGCAGGTGGTCAAGGCCATCAACTGGGTGCTGCTCCGCAGGGTGGTCCGCCTTGCCGACCTGGACGTGGTCATCCAGGGGTTCGGCGCCCTCGGCTTCCCCAACTGCGGGGGGGGGCCATCGACGGGACGCACATCCCCATCTGTGCCCCGGAACACCCAGCCTCCCAGTACATCAACCTCAAGGGGTACTTCTCCATCCTCCTGCAGGCCATGTCTGACCACTGGGGCCAGTTCACGGATATTAATGTGGTCTGGTCCGGCAAGGCACACGACACCAGGGTGTTCTGCAACTCCTCCATGTGCCAGAGGCTGCAGGCCGGGACCTTCTTCCCCGACCACCACATCAGGGTCGGGGACGTGGACATGCCCGTCTGCCTGGTGAGGGATGCGGACTACCCCCTACAGCCTTGGCTAATGAAGCTGTACACGGGGCACCTCAACCCCTCCCGGCAGGCCTTCAATGCCAGGCTCACCAGGGCCCGCATTTTGGTCGAGGGGGCCTTCGGATGCCTGAAAGCTCGATTTCGATGCCTCCTCACCCGCCTCGACCTCGCCGAGCACAATATCCCTCCCGTGGTGGCAGCATGTTGTGTGCTGCACAATTTATGTGAAAGGAAGGGGGAGGCTTTCCTGCCAGCCTGGATGGCTGAGGCTGAGCGCATGGCTGGCCAGTATGTGCAGCCCCGCACCGCCGCCATCCTGGAGGCCCAGCGGGGGGCCGTCCAGATCCGGGAAGCCCTACGGGAGAGCTTCCAGGTGGAGGAGGACTGAACTCTCCCTGCATGCCCCACTGGGGCCTTCTTCCACCCTCCCCACCTTCCCCTTTCCCCTCCCTAACCCCCCTTCCTAATGTTAAATAAAGACACCTGTTTTGCCAAAAAAAAACCCTCTCTTTATTGTACATAACTGGGGTGGGGGGAGGGAGGAATGAGGGTGGGAGGGGGAGGGGGAAACCTGGGAGGAGGAAGCTGGAAGGGGGAGGAAGGGAAGGGAAAGCTCAGGGTTGGGGGTCCTGCTGGCTCTCCCGTCTGACAGCACTGCGAGTGTAGGGGCGTCGGGGGGGAGTGGGTGTGGAGGATGGGGCAGGAGCGATGGGGGTGCAGAGGAAGAGGGAGGGGGAGCAGGGGTGGGAGGAGGAGCGAGAGCTGGGGCGGCCGCAGGGGCTGGAGCAGGAGGAGGCAGGAACCTGTCCACCAAGGTCTGGAGGTGACGTCTGAGGGCACGGCTCTGCTCCTCCAGCGCCTCCAAGCTCTGCTGCCGCAGCCGCAGGTCCTCCTGGACCCAGTGGTCCTGGGTGCGGAGCTGGTGCTCCAGTAGCCGCAGGTGCCGCTGGTGGTAGTCCTCCAGGTTCCTGGTGCGCCTGCTGGCCCGGGTGCGGGTGGCTATTGCAGGCGGGGTGGTGCGCCCTGCAGTCCCAGGTGCTGCGGCTGTGGTGAAACAAGAGCAGTGGTCAGTTCTCCCTGGGGACACAGTGGGTGAAACCCAGCCCCCCTCTGCAAGGTGAGGTCAGCGTGTGGGGAACGGGCCAGGGTCCCTGTGTTACCCTGGGACACAGTAACGAATAATTTTCAAAACCTAATTAGATGGACACACCCTGACTTATGGTGATGATGACAAATATCCCAGGTCCCAGAAGAAGAGATTGCCTGAGGCCGAATACTCGTGGCCGTATCTATCACCGGCGCGTGGTTTACCAAATAACACTCCGAGTCTCAGTTTGGGGCCAAACCATATATTGTAAATTTAGAATACAGAACAGAACAGCATATGACAAAATACTATAAACCTCCCTATCCCTGAAGACAAAGCAGATAGTAAAGACCCCTAAACAATAGGACTATACATTACATTCACGTGGCACAGATCAGCTAGGAGCTCACGACCTCTATGTCTTGGCTAATTGGAAGCCGTGACAGAGGAACAGTGAGGAGACCCTCGATGTCACTTCAGGATCTGATCCTCCGGGCAGGTGGTAGACGGACAGTGGACTATTATTCGAAGGCCTTCCACTCTCCGAGGATAATCCAATGGGATCCAAAAAGGTTTTCCCCCAGGAATACTCCACAGGAATACGAAACCCAAAAATATATCCCTCCGCTCACATGCAAACTATGCTGTCTATACTCACACCCTCACACTCCCTCACTCAATATACCATTCATACTAAACAGAGAGACATTCCACAGAGCCCACACACTCCGGAACCCAAACAGAACTGGGAACCCGAACTAATGTTAACTGGGGTATTTATGCACCTTTAGGCGGGAAAACTCTAATGGTGCTGAGTGCACTCATATGCGGGTGGTGTGCATAACAATTTAAGCCGTGTGCATCTATCTTGAGCCGGGTGCAAAGGAATGGGATGGGGTGCAAAGCACTAGTACCGTGTGCAACTCTAAAAAGGCGGGAAGCCTCTAACTGGCAAACTTCCTTAGTTCGAACCAAGGGAAGATAGTTCGAATTAACAGCTTAGTTCGGTTTAACTTTGCTAGTTCCATCCACACAACCAATAAACATCAGAACTGAGGTTACACCTGCATGACACCCAGCTGCTGCTCTATGGTGGGCAGGGCCCAGGTGCACAGTCCCTGGGCTCCCTCTCCCCCCACCCCCTGCATACACATAAGGGGAGCATGATGGCGCTCACATGTGGAGCCCTCCCCGGCCTCAGACGATACAGCCGATGTGCTCTGTGGGATGCCTCGGGGGTCCTGGGTCCTGGGCAGGCTCCTTGCAGGCTCCTGGCTCTCGACATCCTCTTCCTCCTCCTCCGTGTCAGGGACGGGGCCCTCTGCCCCGGGGTCGATCACCACCCGGGGGGCATGGACTGCGTGAGCCCCCAGGATGTGGTCCAGGGCCTCATAATGAGGGCATGCCTCCGGGTCGGCCCCTGGCTGGGAGGCCCTGGAGTAGGCCTGCCGCAGGTCCTTGATTTTGCAGCGGACCTGCTCCCAGGTCCGCATGTGGCCTCTGGTGGCCAGGCTGTCAGCCATGCAGCTGTAGACGGCCGCATTCCTGTGGCTAGTGTGGAGATCGTGGGCGTTGGAGGCCTCCCCCCAAACCTCGATGAGGTCCACGATCTCCACACTAGACCAGGTGGGCACCTGCCTCTTGCGACCCCGGGCAGGCTCCTGGGAGCCGCCAGCCTGGTCCTGGGAAGAGGCGGAGGGCTGGGTGGCAGCGGGTGGCTGGCTCATGCCGTGCCAGGTGCAGGGTCTGCTGGCTGGGTGCTGGCAGGCTTGCAACTGGCACGAGCACTGTAGCCAGACCATGCCCCTTTAAGGGCTCCGGGGCCGGGAGGGGGGCAGAAAAGTTTCCCTGGTTTGGCCCAGAGTGGCCACCAGAGCAAGCTGGGAAAGGCTAGCCTCCAGCTAGTTCGAATTAAGTGGCTACACAGCCCTTAATTCGAACTACTTAATTCGAACTAGGAGTTACTCCTCGTAGAATGAGGTTTACCTAGTTCGAATTAAGTTCGAACTAGCAGTTTGTATGTGTAGCGCCTATGAAAGTTAATTCGAACTAACAGCTGTTAGTTCGAATTAACTTTTTAGTGTAGACATACCCTGAGGGACAGCAAAGCTTTTTCAGTGCATGCAGCTGTTGGATGCCACAGCATTTTTTTCTTTTTGGCTATGGCGCTGGACCTGCCCCGGGCATGCGATGGCCCCACACTGTCATGCTGCAGGTTATACAGCAGTTTCAGCAGACCATCTTGATGGTCCTGCTCCAGCTTGACCCCCAGCTCATGTGTGAGTCCCTCTGCCTGGATGTGGGAGCAATGCCCTTGCCCCCGTACCCAACGGTCGAGAGATGAATCTGGAGGCTCGACACCAGTTCTGACTGGTGGGACTGTCTGGTGATGGAGCTGTGAGATGACCAGCAGTGACTCAACAATTTCCACAGTGGAAGGCCACCTTCCTGGAGCTGTGTGCCTGACTCTGCCCTGCCCCAGGATACCCACCTGCAGCCCACCATCCCCCTCGAGAAGCAGGTCACAATTGCCGTATGGAAGCTCACCACTCCCAACAGCTGCCACTCGGTGAGACATCAGTTCAGTGTGGGGAAGTCCACCTTCGGGGTCCTCTTTATGGAGGTAAGGCACTCTCAGGGTGCAATCCCTGCACAGGGGAGGCGAGTCCTAGAAAAGGGGGACCTTCAGGAAAGGGGAGGGGGAGGAGGGTAAAGAGGGGATGGAGGGAAGGGCCATCCCCAGGGGGATTGTGCCATTCTGCCCTCACACAGTCCTGCTGCTGGGGGTGTGGCCTCAGTGTGGGTGACTCTTGGGGTGTTTGGGAGTAGGGAAAGGGGGTGAGCTCAGGCACCCCCTCTCATTCTCTGTTTTGTGTGTTTCTATGTCTCCTTCTGCAGGTAGTAAGGGCCATCAACTCCATCCTGCTGCACAGGGTCATCCACCCTGGGAGACCTGGACCCGATCGTGACCAGATTTGCTGTCCTGGGCTTCCCAAACTGCAGAGGAGCAATCGATGGGACCCACATCCCGATCCATGCACAACAGCATTGAGCTACTAAGTATATAAACAGGAAGGTCTACTTTTCTATGGTGCTGCAGGCCCTGGTCAACCATCGGGAACAGTTTTCAGACATTTTTGTAGGGTCGTCGGGCCGGGCACACAATGCCTGCATATTTAGGAACTCTAGCCTGTACCACAAGCTGGAGGCTGGCACATTCTTCCCCCAGTGGTACTTTCGTGTGAGGGACGTCCAGATGCCACTCTGTATCATTGGCAACATGGCCTATCCACTCATGCCGTGGCTCATAAAGCCCTACACTGGCCACCTGTACCCCAGCAGGGAACAATTCAATGCGCACCTGAACCAGGCCCACATGCAGATGGAATGTGCCTTCAGGCACCTCAAGGCCAGGTTCAGGTGCCTTGTGACATGCCTCGACATGGGGAAGAACAACATCCCGAGGTGGTCTCTGTGTGTTGCGTGCTCCACAACCTAGTGGAGAGCAAAGGAGAGAACTTCCTTCCGGGGTGGGGGACAGAGGCTGGTCACGAGGGAAGGGTCTTTAAACAGCCGTGGACAGCTGACATCCACCAGGCCCATCAGGCCGGGGTGTGCATTTGGGAGGCCCTGAGGGAGGGGTTCTCTGAAGGAGCCCAGTAACTCTCCCCAAGGCCTCCCCAATGGGGGCTTGTGTCTTGCCCTCCTTATACCTTTCCCACCACAACCCCTCCTTTCTTCTCTTCCCTGTGCAAATAATAAAGACACCAGTTTTGGTTTCAACAAAAACTTTGTATTTGGGTTTTTATAATCAAAGTAACTGGGGCAGAGAGGGGCTGAGAACCTGAAGGGGGGAGGGAGGAGATGGGCTGAGAACCTGGAGGGGGAGGGTGGAGGTGGGCTGAGAATCTGGAGGGGAGAGGGAGGAGGGGGCTCAGGGCTGGGAGTGGCATGTGGAGTGCCTGCAAGAGCCGCCTCGGGTCTGGGGACCTTGACAAACTTGGGGTTGGGTGGGGCCTGGGACAACAAGGGGGTGGATATGAGGGGGGGCTGCAGCAGAGTCAGGGATGTCAGGGGGAGCAGGGGTGGGGGGAGCAAGGGCGGGGAGAGTAGGAGTGGGGACAGGACCCGGGTGTGCCATCACTTCCTGGATGGTGGCACACATGTTTTCACTCTGCTGTACAAGCTAGTCCCACATGTGATTGCGCCACTCGGCGTCATCGTGGACCTTTTGGGCCAGGGTCTGCTGCATGTCACGCAGGACTGCTATGTGCTCTCGCATGAGGTCCTGGTGGACCTTCCACAGCTTGTGGCTCCTCCAGCTTTGGTTGGCTGCCTGGGCTGGTGTGGATCACCCCTCAGTGATGGCTGGTTTGGCTGTGGAGGACAAGAGGGAGAGGCGGTCAATCATCCATGCAGACACTGTCCCTGAGGGCATGCCCTCCTCTGTGAACAGCAAGCAACTGTCCTTGGAACAGGGGACAGTGATGTCCCGAGAGCAAGGCCACGTGTGGCCTGCATAAAAGGCCCATCCTCACGGGGGCCCCGAGGCGCCCATGGGACCATCCTGCCCGCTTCCCCCACACCGGACAAGCAGGCCAGAGAAGTGTCTGGCCACAGTGGGATTCCATGTGCGGGAGAGGGGCCTGGAGTGGCCTGGCCCTCCCTGAGACCCACACACACACACACACACACCTGCACCTGTCAGCACTGTCTGTTGGAGTGGGTGGTGCCTTGCACATACAGGCATGGCTGTGTGCTATGTGTGACACTCCTCAGTCTGTGTGTAGTCATGCGTGTGCCCTTGTGCCCAGCCTGCTTCTGGCAGTGGCTGGCAGGGGGTGGACGTCCCTCCCAGGGATTGGACGTGTGTGGGGCCTCCCTCCAGGATGTGAGCAGCAGCCTGTGTGTGCTCCAGGCCTAGCTCCTGAGACCACGTGATACACACTGCCGTTGAACAGGCTTGCACGTGCACCGCCAGCTGCATGTTGTCCAGGATGAGCATGTCGAGCGACGAACACACCCCATCCCCTGTGCTCCCGCCTCCCCCGCCCTGTGTGTGTGACAACCTGATAGCACTCAACTGATGATCCCTCCCCAGTGTCTGATGATGCCTGGGAGATGTCCAAGGCCTGGGGTACCAGCTCCAGGTTGAAGGTGATGATGCTGCTGGTGTCCTCCTCCTGCAGCTGATGTCCGTTGTCGTCGTCCTCCTCCTCCTGCAGCTGATGTCCATTGTTGTCGTCCTCCTCCTCCTCCTCCTCCAGGAGCTTCAGCTGTCTCCAAGCCCAAGTCCACCAGTATGTGTGGGGAAAGGGCTTGCCCACCACCCAGTATCTGGTAGAGCTCTTGGTAGTATGGCCAGGAGTGTGGTCCTGCCCTGGAGTGAGAGCTGCGCTCCCTGGCCTGGGCGCACCGTTGTTGGAGCTCCTGGACCTTGCTTCGGACTTGGTCGAGGGTGTGGGGGGGTGGTATCCCCTGTGGGCCAGACCTTCAGCCATCTGGCCATAAACGTCTGCGTTGTGGCACTTGGAGCTGAGATCCTTCAAGGCCTCCTCCTCCCCTCACAGTTCCAGGAGCGAAAGGATCTCTGGCCTGGTCCAGGAAGGCGCCTGGCGTTTGGTGCCCCTGGGTGGGTCCTGGGATCCCTGGGGCTGCTCCCTGGAAGGGCCACAGCGGTTCTGGGGGGGTTTGTGGCTCTGCCATCTGTCAGCAGGCCTGTGGCAGTCAGAGCCATGTGGTCAAGGTCCTGCTGCAAGGCTGGCTTCCTGCAACAAGGCTTGTCCCGGGTGCCTGCAGCTTTAAGAGCTGCCAGGGGACAGGAACTACAGAGCTGTGATTACTGTGGATGGAGTGTCCACCAATGCACTTGTGCTTTTTCCTGGAGGCCTCTTTTTTTGAAAGAACCGCCTCTTCCACGTCCACACACACCTTTTTCCAAAAGTGCTCTTTCGGAAAAGGCGTTCTTCCTCTTAAAATGAGGTTTACCAATGTCGGGAAAAAAACCCTGCATTCTTTTAATTTTCTTTCAAAAGAACACGATTGCAGTGTGAACGTAAGTGAAGTTTTTTCAGAAAAAAAGGACGTTTTTCAAAAAAACCCTATAGTCTAGACGCACCCTTACTGTGCACTCATATAAATGACTGCATTAGCTGCACGTGTGTGGGCTGTAACGCTAGTTGAACACATACATTCTGCCCTGGTGTAAATATGGATTTACTCCACTATAAGGCTATGTCTAAACTGCAGGCTTTTTGTGCAAGAAGCTTTTTGCAGAAGATCTCTTCCATATCTCAAAAGCACTTTTGCGCAAGAGAGCGTCCACATTATTGGATGCTCCCTTGCCTATAAAGCCCCCCGGAACTGGATCTAGTCAGGCTTTAACCAGTTGCTCTCAAGTGCTGTTGCCGGAGCCCTGCAGAGACACACGCTTAAAGGGACCCCCCGGACAGCTGTTTCTCTGTTTCTGCTGCCTGCTTGCGAACCTCTCTTCAGGGACAGCAAAGCTTCAGCTGTGGTTGCCCTCTTCTTTTTGGGGACACCACAGCTTTTTTCCTGTGTGTGCCATAGAGCTGGAGCTGCCCCTGGGCAGGTGACGGCCCCACATGGCCATGCTGCAGTTCCTGCAGCACTTGCTTCCAGCAGCCTACATATTCCTGCTGGATGTGGACACCGAACTCCTAGTCACCCTCTGCGTGACTGCAGCTGCTCCAGTCTGGCTGCTGTACCCCACCATACCCAGAAGGTTCTGGAGGCTGGAGACCAGTTCAGATTGGTGGGACTGGCTGGTCATGGAGAGGTGGGACGACCAGAAGTGGCTGCACAACTTTTGGATGCACAAGACCACCTTCCTTGAGCTCTGTGCCTGGGTCACACCCGCCCTCCAGAGACACAACACCCACCTGCGGCCCGCCATCCCTGTACAGGAGCACGTCTCAATAACCCTCTGAAGCTGGCCACCCCAGACAGCTACTGCTCCATGGCCAAACAGTTTGGAATGGGGAAGTCCACCGTCGGGGCCCTGCTTATGCAGATAAGGAGCTCACGGACTGCAGTCCCTGCCTGGAGGGGGGGAGGGTGCTGGATAAGGGGGACTCTCGGGAGAAGGGGGGCTGGGACTGTAGGGGGTAGACTGGGCATGAGGGGAAAGGCCTGGCCACAGGGGCTTGTGCAGTTCTGCCCTCACACAGCCCTGCTGCCGGGGGAGGGGTGGACTCATAGGGGTGGTTCCTGGGCAATTGGGGGGGGACAGAGGTGGGGAGGAGATGGGCACCTCCCAAGGGCTCATGCAACCTCTTTCTCGTTCTCTGTTGTGTGTGTTTCTTTGTCTCCTTCTGAAGGTTGTCTGGGCCATCAACTCCCTGCTGCTGTGCAGAGTCATCCATCTCCAAGACCTGGATGAAACCATGGGCGGATTTGCTGCCCTGATGTTTCCCAACTGTGAGGGAGCCATCAACGGCATGAATATCCCAATTCGGGACCCGGACCATCAAGAGATCCAATTTATAAACAGAAAGGGCTACTTCTCTGTAGTCCTGCAGGCCCTGGTGGACCACCAGGGCCACTTTACCAACATTTATGTGGGGTGGTTGGGCAGGGCACATGATGCCTGAGTTTTCTGGAATTCCAGCCTGTGCGCCAAGCTGGAGGCAGGCACCTTTTTCCCCCGCTGGGACTTCGCAATGGGTGAGCACAACATGCCAGTGTGCATAGCAGGGGATGCAATGTACCCACTCATGCCCTGGCTGATGAAGCCCCATAATGGCCATCTGAATCCTAGCAAAGACCTGTTCAATGACCACCTCTACCGAGCCCAGATGCAGGTGGAGTGTGCCTTCGGGCACCTCAGGGGACTCTTCCACTGCCTCCTCACCCGCCTGGATGTCGGGGAGTGCAATACCCCCGAGGTGGTGGAGGCATGCTGTGTGCTCCACAGTATTGTAGAGCACAAGAGGGAGGCCTTCCTCCCGGGGTGGGTGGCAGACTCTGGCCACGAGGGCCATGCATTTCAGCAACAGGGAATAGCTGCCACCCGCTAGGCCCATCAAGCCAGGGTGCACATCTGGGAGGCCCTGAGGGAGAGGCTCTTTCAGGCCCCCCAGTAATTCTCCCCAAGGCCTCCCCAACAGGGGCTTCTGCCTTTCAGCTCTCTCCCTTCCCCCTCTCACTCATTCCTCTTGCCCCTTCCCTGACCTCCCAATAAACACACCTATTTGGTTTCACAACAAAACGAGTCTTTTTGTATTACATATCAAGAGAAGGTGGGCAGGGGGAGAGGGGATGTCTGAACTAGGAGGGGGGATGTCTGAACTGGGAGCGGGGCTCAGGACTGGGAGGGGGGATCAGGACTGAGAGGTGTAGTGGGGCGGCCTGCGCTGCCACCTCGGGTGCAGGGACCTCTTCGGGGTTGGGTGGGTCTGGGCACCAGAAAGGGTTGGGCAGGAGGGGCATCTAGAGTGAGTTCAGGGGGGCAGGAGTAGGGGCCACAAGCCTTGCTTGGGGAAGGGGAATGGACACTGGGAAGGGAGGGAGCAGAGGCATTGCATGGGGAGGGATGAGAGGCCTAGCATAGTGGGCAGACAGATAGGCAAGGGCCATATGAGGGGGGGCAGGAGGGTGGAAGGCAGGAACAGCAGCATCGGGCAGGTGTTCCCCCATGCGGGACAGGATGTTACAGATGTTATCGCAATATGACATCATCTCAGTCCACACATGCTCCCGCCATTCTAGGTCGGCATTCAGCCTGTACGACAGGGTGTCATGAAAGTTGCACATGATGCCAGCGTGTTGCTGCATTAGGTCCTCTACCACTCTGGCCCATCTGTGGCTCCCCTGGACTCTGGCAGCTGGCTGCTGTTGTGGTGTGGCTGGGCCCTCCATCCCGGCTGGTCTGGCTGTGGAGAACACACAAGAGGGCGAGGCCATCAGTCCTCCCTGCACACAGATTCCCTGTGGCTGTGCCCTCCTCTGTGAGCGGTGACTGCACCAGTCCACAGTCCACAGGATGGGGATGTCCCGGGTGCCAGGCCATGTGTGGCCTGCACAGCACACCCTCTCTCACACGGGCCCCGATGGGGCCAGAGGACCGTGCTGCCCTCTTCTCCCTCCCTACACACACCATGGCCAGGCAGGTAAGGGAAGCATGTGACCACAGTGAGATCCTCTCATGGGTGGCAGAGGAGCCATGAGCAGCCTGGCCCTCCCTATTGTCTGCACATGCAGCTGCAGCTCGCTGGACTATCTGTAGGAGCGGCTGCTGCCTCATACATGCAGGCATGCCGGTGTGCTGTGTGCAGCACTCTGAGGAGGGTGTGGGATCGTGCCTGTGCCCTTGCAGATAGTCTGTTTGCAGCTGGGTGCACCCCCTTCCCCACTGGAGGCAGAACATGTGTGCTCATGCATGAGGCTGGCTGCAGGATCCCGGCCATGTTCAGGGGCTGCCTGCTGTGCCCGCGTGCCGTACCGTCCCACTGCACGTGGTGGCACGTGCACAGACTGCAGCACCATGTGCTGACTGAAGAGCCCACGCTCCACTGTGCCCCCCGCTCCCTGTGCTCCCAACTCCCCTGCCCTGTGTGTGTGAGAAAGTGAGACCACTCACCTGATGATCCCTCCCAGGCCTCTTTGGAGGCCTGAGAGATACTCTGGCTGGCAGGGACCGGCTCAAGAGACAGGGTGATGATCTCTGTCTCCTGCTCCTTCTCCTCCTCCTCCTCTGGCTGGGGCTGGACCTGGCCCTCCAGCTCCTCTTCGGGGACAACCTCCAGGCAGATGACCACCGGGTTTTCCAAGCCTGAGTCCACTACGATGAGGGGGGAAGAGGTTTCCCCACCTACCAAGATGTGGTGGAGCTTAGCATAGTAGGGGCAGGTGTGGGGTCCTGCCCCTGAGTGTGCCCTGTGCTCGGTGGCCCTGATGTGCCCCTGACGGAGTTCCTTCACCTGTGCCTGGACTTGCTCCATGGTCCGGGCAGGGTGACCTCACTCCACCAGAGAAGATTGCATTCCTCCTCTTGGCCCGGGGATCCTGCAGCGACTCCTCCTCACCCCACAACTGGAGGAGGGTCATGATTTCAGGTCCAGACTAAGTAGCGGCATGCCTTTTCATCCCCCCTGGGGAGGTCCTGGGACCCCTGGGGCTGGTCCCTGGAAGGGTCAGGGGGGTCTCGGGGAGCTTGCTGTGAGGCCATTTGTAGCAGAAGCAAAGCCGCGCAGTGAAGGCACCTGCTCCCTGCAAACTTCCTGCCATAAGGCTTGTCCAGGGTGCCTGAGGCTTTAAGGGGGGCCAGCAGACAGGAACTACAGAGTTGTGATGAACTTGGCCAGAGTGGCCATGAGGCAACCTTTTTTTTCCCTGGAGGTCAATTACATTGGAAAACAGAATTTGGTGAGTGACTCTTAAAGCACCATTTCTTTGCCCCCAAAGAGCTGGGAACATTGTACAATTCCAACATGACTAATACATTTGAAAAATTACAATACAATAAAAGCAACTTATAGAAAACTGGGGGGGGGGGGGGGTTGGAGAAGTTGGAAATAGACAAGAGGGAATTTTATATTGGAGGTCAAGAGATCTGTCTGTGGAAAATAGCTAAAACAGTGAGAATCTATATACTATTATAAAAGGAGAGGTGTCTATCATGCTATCTGTGACAGAAAACATTTGATAAGACTTGATAAGACTTGAGAAGATTCTAGGAGGAGGCCCTCAGCCCCACCTACAGCCCCACCCCCACCACGGGGAGGGGAGAGGAAGGAGCAGTGTGCCCAACTCACGTGTGCTCCTCCACAATAGGTAGGGGAAGAGCACACATGCGCCCCCTCTCACCACTGGGAGGGGAAGAATGCGCATGCCCCAACATCCCTGGAGCAGTGGGGAGGGAAGAGGCCACACGGCCTGAGCCTCCCCTCCCCCAATAGCAGTGAGGAGGGAGGAGGCCCCATGGTCCAAGCTGGCCAAAGCCTCCCCAGCCCCGGGAGCAGTGGGGAGGGAAGAGGATGCACACCCCAACCCCCCATCCCCAAGAGTAGCGGGAAGGGAAGAGGCCACACAGCCCAAGCCTCCCCACCCCCAAGAACAGTGGGGAGAAGGTGGCCCAAGCCTCCCTACCCCCAGGAGCAATGGGGAAGGAGGATGCCATGTGTACGTCTACAACAGGTTGGGTGATGCTAATAATAATAAAGACAAATACTTTGAGAAGATGCTGGGGTGTTGACAAGTGCGGTAAGAGCTGAGATGTAAGACACCTTGCTTCTCCACTCTGGGCTTCAGGGACCTGGCAGCTGCTTCCTGAGAACTGCAGTAAGCACTGATGGGACCACAAACCCTGAACCTCCTCCTCCACCCAAACCCTTCATTTCCTGCCACACCTTAGAGCCTGCACCCCCAGCTGGAGCCCATCACACCCCCTCCCACACTCCAAGCCCCTCAGCCCCATCCCAGACCCCCCCCCCTTTAACCCCAACGCTCATCCCTATCTCCAGCCCACATTCCCTGCTGGAGCCCTCAGCTCCTGAAACTCTTACCCCATGGCTAGCCTGGAGCCCCCTCCTAAACCCCAAACTCCTCATTCCTGGCCTCACCCTCAGCTGGAGCCCTCACTGACCCTCGCAGCCCAAGCCCCTGCCCCAGCCTCATTCACTTTCACTGGGCTCATGCAGACAGTTGGGGTGTGGGAGGGTGTAATGAAGTGGGGATTGTATTCACTCAGTTTGCTTGTTATATGTGATTTCTACTGTCCTGTAGTAGTCCCATGTGTGTGCCTCAGTTTCCCTGTTTCCCTGGGCACTGCTCTACTATCTAAATGGGGATGAGGACTGCAGGTGACTCATTGAGAAAGTGTGCAGCCCACCACATAGACAATGGTCCCTGTAACCTGAGTCTGGGAGGAGGTGCGGCCAGGAGGAGTGGCCAGGAGACCAGCTAGACAAAGAGGGAGGCGGGGCTGGCTGTAGGCCGGGACAGGTTGTGGGGTGGGGTGGGGGGCTCTTTCTCAATGGGCTTGGAGCAGGATGGGAGAACAGGACCCAGGGCCTCCCTAGCCTCAAGATGGGTTGTACTGGCTGCTCTTGGTTCCTGTGCTAACAAGACAACTATGCTATGCTGTATCCCTGTGAACCAATAAACCTTCTGTTCTACCTGATGGCTGAGAGTCACATCTGGCTGTGAATGGGGGTTCAGGGCCCAATGGCTCCCCACTCCTCAGTGACAGAGGAGATGAGGGCTCTGGCTGGGGGTGTGGGCTCTCAAGTGGGCCTAGGGGTGAGAGGTCGGGCTGCACGAGGGGCCTCTGGGCTGGGGTAGAGGGTTGGAATGCATGGGGGTATTGAGGGCTTCAGCTGGGGATTCAGGCTCTGTATGGGACCAGTAATAAGCAGTTCAGAATGTAGGAGGGGATTCCAGGCTGGGGCAGAGGGTTGGGGTGTGGAATCCTGGTGGGGCTTTCTGCAGCTTGTTAGCTCTCTGTGGCCCCTACATGCTTGGACAGCCAGGGAGGCTCAACATGCCTTCCTAACACCTGCAGGTGCCACCTCTAAGGCTTGACATATCATCAGTCCTCCAAGCATCCCAACGCACCCAGGCACTTACGGAACCAGCAATGTCTGAAGGACGGAAACTTATTTATTTTTCTCTGACTTTTTTAATAGACAAATCCAGGAAAAGAGAAACCCTTAAAAACCACTGTGATAAAATGTAGGCCTGTAGTGGGGTTCTATTTGAGGCCATGGGGAGGTGGGCAGGCGCAGCCCTGCGGGAGGGATAACTAGACCCAGGCTCAACTGATTACTGGGGACAAATGATGACTAAAGGGAGGGGGTGCTGGTTACAGGTTCAAAACAAGGGAGCCAGATGGGGACACCGAGCAGAGTACCCCGGACAGCACCCACTGCTCCTCAGAGCTGTCAAGGGAGCCAGTGGACGCCGCCCAGAGGAACTCTGCCCGGATACGTGACACTAGAGAGGAATGGAAATAGGCCCCACAGTCGCAGGGAACCCCCTCATCCAGCATCCTCCTCCTGGTGTTATATATGGTGGCTTTGGCTAAAGCCAGGAGGAGGTTGACGAGGAGGTCCCGCGACTTTGTGGGGCCACGGATAGGGTGTGCATAGATAAGAAGGTATGGGGAAAAGTGTAGCCAGAACCTCAATAAGAGGTTCTGGAGGAGCCGGAATAGGGGCTGCAACCTGACACATTCAAGATAGGCGTGTACCAGGTTTTCCCTCATGCTGCAAAAGGGGCAGGCGTCCAGGATGGGGGTGAACCGCGCCAAGTACACACCCGTGCTCACGTGAAGGAGCCGCCAACTAATGTCCCTGATGGGTCCTGGAACTAGGGTGGAATAGACACTGGCCCATCAGGGTCCCCAACCCTCAACGGGTCTTCGATAGTCCCGCCACTTGGTATCGGGGCGGAACACGAGGGTGGGGAAATGCAGAGTATGGAGCACAAGAGTGTACAGATGTTCTCTAGGCGTGGTTCGAAAGCAAACTGGCTGCAGATTTTGCAGCCGGCTGGGGGTCCAAGGATGGGGAGGCGGGGGGGGGGGGTGTGGAACAGGGGCCCAATAAGAAGGGATGGAGGGTTTGCAGGAAGGGAGGGGCGGGGCATACCCTCTCGCAGGGCTCTCTGCAGGAGATCGAGAACGGGCCACGGCAAGGCCGCCTTCACCTCCTGGAGTAGGCGCAGGGGGGTTCGGAGGGTGGAGAGCCCCATGTTCTGAGTGAGCGCTCGGGGATCCACCCAGTCCCCCCGTTGTAGTCCAGGAGGTCTCCAACCTTGGTGGTTTCTGCCAGGATCAGCCTCCGGCACACCACTGGAGACTACACCACCTGCACGCACAAGGCTGGATTGTGGAGCAGGGGCTCTGCGAGGAAGTCTGCTCCCTCGGTGGCCACAACGGACCTGGTCGCCGAAAACAGCTTCCAGATCTGGAGGAGTTCCTGGTAGAATTCCAGCAGCTCTGAGAGGTCTCGCAGAAGGCCTCCCGGGTGGATAAAAAAGAGCTGCCAGTCGTTTCGGAGCCCTCGGAGGCGGCAGAGGAAGACGCACGCCAAAGTCCTCCATGCCGGACTACCTGCACTAAAGAGGAGTCTCTGCAGGGCCTGGAGGCGGAAGGTCCAGACATGGCTACGCATGCAGACCAGGCCCTGGCCCCCCTCCTCCAGGGGGAGAGACAAGACCCCTGCAGAGACCCAGTGCAGTCCTGGCCAAAAGAACTCCAGAGCTGTCCTCTGGAGCTTGGCCAGGACCTCTGGGGCCGGGCGCAGGGTGTTGAGCCGGTGCCAGAGCATGGACAGGACCAGCTGATTTAGCATCAGTGCCATCCCACGAAGGGAGAGACACCGGAGCAGTCCTGTCCATCTCCGCAGCCGCTCACCCACCCTTGCCTCCAAACCCTGCCAGTTCTCCGGCGGAGAAGGATGCGTGGCGAATAAATAGACGCCCAGATAGAGCAGCGGACCTGCGCTCCACCTTATGGCCTGAAGCGCGGGTGGGAGGGAGCCGGCCCGCCACCCGTCCCCGACCACCAGGCCAGAGCTCTTGACCCAGTTGACCCAGGGGGAGGAGGCCGCCGAGAAGACGGCTTGGCAGGCCTCCACCCACGCCAGGTCGCCCAGGTCCTAGACCACGAGGAGCACATCATCGGCATACGCCGACAGGACCAGCCGCAGCTCCGGCTCCCGAAGCACCAACCCCGTCAACCTCCTACGGAGGAGACGGAGGAAGGGCTCAATCGCCAGAGCGTACAGCTGGCCCGACAGCGGACACCCCTGACGTTCTCCCCCCCCCAAGCTGACTGGCTCGGTCAGGGTCCGGTTGAGCCTGACCAAACACTCCGCGAGGGCGTACAGCACCTGGGGAAAACCCACAAAGCGGGGCCTGAAGCTGAAGGCCTGCAGGGTGCCCAGGAGATACCCGTGATCCATCCTGTTGAACGCCTTCTCCTAGTCCAGGGACAGGAGGGCGAACGACAAGCCGTCCCTACACCCGAGCTCCAAGAGATCCCGGACCAAATGCAAGTTATCAAAAATGCTACGGCCCGGGATGGTGTAGGTCTGGTTGGGATGGATTACGTCTGCCAGCACAGACCGCAGTCGCAGCGAGATGGCTTTTGCTACGACCTTGTAGTCCGTGCTGAGGAGCAAGACGGGATGCCAGTTCTGAAGGTCGCGGAGGTCCCCCTTCTTCGGTAGCAAGGCGAGCACGACTCGCCTGCATGACACAGGGAGGACCCCGCTCTCCAAGGACTCGGCCCAGACGGTAACAAGGTCTGGGCCGACGACGTCCCAGAATACGTGGTAAAACTCCACGGTCAGCCCGTCCATGCCCGGGGTTTTATTGTTGGGCATGAGATGGAGGGCTTCTGAGAACTCGGCCAGAGTGAGAAGCGTCTCCAGATGGTCTCGGTTGCCCGCGCTGACCGTTGGGGGCTCGGTCCAGAACACCTTGCAGGCGTCGGCTTCGGTCGGATCCGGGGAGAATAAACTGGCGTAGAAGGCCCTGGCCCTTCCACGCATCTCCACCGGATCCGTGAGGGGGATGCTGTCCTCCGCCAAAAGGCAGGTGACGTGCTTTTTCGCCCCCCTCCTTTTCTCCAGGGCATAGAAGAAGCGGGAGCCGCAATCCATTTCCCGAAGGAACTGGATGCGAGATCAAACAAAGGCACCCCGGGCCCTGTGATCTTCCAAGGCCCGGAGTCCCTCCCGCTTCTCCCGGTACGCCTCGTGGAGGGGTGGATCCTCGAGGGCGGATGCCAGGTGCCTCTCAAGCTTCAAAACCTCCCATTCCAGCTGCTCTATCGCCGCATCCCTCTGCCGGCTGGCGCCCTGGGAGTAGTCACGGCAGAAGAGCCGGGCGCACGCCTTCCCCACGTCCTACCATCGCCACACCGAGGGAAAGGTGGGCCGCTGCCCACGCCAGGCCTGCCAGAACTCCCGGAAGGACGCCACGAAGCCCACATCCTCCAGCAAGCTATTACTGAAATGCCAATAGGCCGGCCCCAGCCTCTCCGAACTCAGAGAGGCCTTCACGGCCATCAAATGGTGGTCCGTGAACGGGGCTGGCCGAATGCTGGAGGAGTGGGCTCGTGCCAGATGGAAATGGGAGAGGTAGATGCAATCCAACCAGGAGTGGCTCGACCGATCGTCCTCCACCCGGACGTAGGTGAAGGTGGTATTGTCGTCCGGGTGGTGGTCTCGCCAGACGTCCACCAGGGAGTGATTGTCCACTATCTCCCTGAGGACACCCGCTGCAGCCTGGCAGTTCGCGCGTCCTACACGGTCCCGGTCATTGAGGGTGGTGTTAAAGTCTCCGCCCAGGACCTGACACTCGCGAGGATCCAGGGTGCCGAGGAAGGCGGCCGCCTGCCAGAAAAAGGTGACCTGGTCTGGACTTGTGTTCGGGGCATAGACATTGACCAAGTTCAATGTCAGCCCCTCCATGCAGGCCCGGACGTGCAGCAGGCGGCCCAGGAGAACCTCGGCACTCCCCAGCACCTCGGGCTGTAGGGCAGGGGAGAACAGGGTGACCACCCCGGCCGAGCGAGTGCCAAGGTGGCTAAAATACACCACGTCCCCCCACTCCAGCCGCCAGCCAGCCTCGACGGCTGGAGTTGTGTGGGTCTCCTGCAGGAAAGCCACCAAGTACCCCCCCTCCCAAAGGAAGGAGAGCACCCGGCTTCTGCGGAGACCCGTCCTACAGCCCCGGGCTTTCAATGTAGCGATGGTGGTATACTTCATGACGAGGGCTGGGGTGGATCCTCATGGGCAGGGTGATTGTCGGCCTCCCGCAGGCCCCGCAACAGGCCACTCCCCGACCCGAAGGCGAGGAGAGTGTTGCGGAATTTGCGGGCCCGCCGGTAGGCCGCGATGTCCTGCCTCTTGGTCCCTCTCCCCTCCTGCAAAAGGGCCCTTGTGGCCCCCAAGATGGAATGGAAGTCCCCCCAGTGCTGAAGGGCGAGCTCCACCTTTCCCTTAGCCCCATGCGTATCCATGAGGAATTGGCAGAGCTCGGCCCCCAGTGCTGAGGGGGCACCGGACGTTTCCTCTGTCTGGGCCCCCTGAAGGATCTTGCGGGCCCCAGAGACGGGCAAACCGGGGTCCGAGCCCCTGCGCGGCATCAAGAGCGACGGCGCCGCACTGCCCGCCCCTGACCCCGGCAAGGGAAGGGGCGGCGGAGGGAACAAAGCAGCCCCTATGGGACTGGGAACTGGGGACACAAATACCACCCCCTGAGGGCCGCCCATGGTCAGCGGAAATGAGACGGCCCCCATGGGGGTGGCAATAATGGCAGTTTGGGAGGACGGTGAAGGCGGGTCAGACAGCACGGTAGGGGTGGAAGGCGGGGTGGGCTCACGGCTGGACGGCATGGCAGGGGCGGGAAGAGGGGGGGCGGTGATGATAGGAAAGGGATCAGGGACAGGGGAGGACTCGGGGCTGGAGATAGGTTCGTAAAGGGTAGGGTCGGGGCCGAGGATACATACAGGGATGAGGGGAGGATCAGGACAAGGAAGGAGACCAGAAATTGGGGCGGGATTTAAGGGAGGATCCCCCGGGTTTGTGCCACCGGGCTGCAGCTCCTCCCGAATGGGAACCATCCCCTCGGCCCAGGAGCCTTCCCCGCTGGACGCCGAGGCAACACTTACCTCAGTGGTGACGGCAGGGGGCTCAGCTGGTACCAGGGCCAGGGGAGCTCCACTCGAGGCTTCCTCAGGAGTGAGCTCCACAGGGGGGACGGCATCGTCCCCCCTCGCTGCCACGGCTTCTTCGGCCAGAGCCTCCTGCTGACGCTCGCCGGGGGCGATCTCGGCAGCACTGGCCCCCCTCGGAATCTTGCGGAGGGGGGCCTTCCCACCCTCCTCATCGGAGGGGGGAGATTGAGCCCGCGAACAGCGGGCTCTGCGCTTTCCCCCGACAAG
Source organism: Pelochelys cantorii (assembly GCA_032595735.1). Lineage (NCBI taxonomy): Eukaryota > Metazoa > Chordata > Testudines > Trionychidae > Pelochelys > Pelochelys cantorii. The sequence continues at coordinate 22,047,802 of CM064344.1, forward strand.
CGTCCAGCCCTCCGAGGTGGAGGTGGAAGGCTGGTCAGCAGGGGCAAAGCCAGGGGGGCGCAGTTGGTTTTCGGGGGGGGCATTGAGGCAGGGGAAGGAGAGAGGAGGGTAGGGAAACCTCCACCTGGGGGGAGCCCTCTCCCTCGCCTGGCAGCGACCGTGCCACCCTCTCCTCCTCGGGCCCCGCAGAGACAGATGGAATGGAGGCGGGGCCCGCCTGCTCACTCGGGCACGCTGGAGGGGGCGCCTCCGGCTCCCGAGCTGAGCCGTCGGTTGGAGGAGGGGCAGCCGCGGAGGCTGGACTACCGGGGGGCCAGCGGTGGTAGGGCCGGTGCCCTCCCGGGCCCCAGGGGGCCCGGACGCCTCCCCCGACCGGGCCAAGGGGCAGTCCCTCCGAACGTGCCCCATCGCCCGGCAGAGGAAGCATCAGGCCTCACCCGTTGAATAGTGGACCCGGTAGAAGGCCCCCTGGTAGGGCTCCATAAAGGACCCCTCTAGCGCCACCCCGCCACGCGCCGCCGGCAGCGTTTGCAGTTGCACCTGCCGGCGGAATGATAAAACGTGACGGAGGGCGGGGTCCTTACAGCTCAACAGGAAAGGGCTGATGATGGAAATAGGCTTCCCCATGGTGGAGAGGGAAGGCAACAGGGCAGCATTGGGGCAGAAGGGTGGGACGGAGGTGAGAACCACCCGTATGCCCAGGTCCTCCAACGGCTTGAGGGGCACGTGCATGCCCCCCACCGCCAAGCCCCTTTCCACCTCCTCCTGGGCGGCGGCCTCCGAGGCAAGGAAGAACACCACCTTGCCATACATCTTGGAGGCCACCACCACGACCGAGGCCCCCATCACCCTCGCCAACGCCCGCACGTAAGTTTTGACGTGGGGCGAAGCGGCGACCAGGACGCAGCGGACGCCATTCCTCCTGGTCATGGAGGGAAAGGGGCCCAGCCACCAGGAATGGAACTGGAGGTGGCAGTTGGGGCAGATGACACGGCACGTGGGGGACAGCAGCGGCCACCTGGGCGTACGCTCTGGGGGCCATGGTTGAATCACCCCCAGAGCTGGTGGGGGGAACAGCAGGGGAAGGAGGGGCTGCGGCGGACGGCAGGGCCACAGTGGGTGGGGCAGCCTCGGCCATGGGAGGTTTGGCCTTCGGGGCCGGGCCTTTGCCCTTCTTTCCCCCCCGGCCCTTTTTTCCAGCCGAGGTGGAGGCTGCTCCCAGTCCTGAGGGAGTGTCGGCCGTGGCAGCGGCGGAGCTTGGGCCAGGGGTCGGGAGGTCAGCCGCAGCATTCTTTGGTCCCGGTGGCAATGGGGGCACCATGGGACCGACAGGGGCAGGGGTTTCCTCCATCGTGAGAGGAGGGAGGAAGGAGTCACAGATGGCGGGGGGGGGCAGGGATTAACCGCTCCTCCCCACCAGACAACAGGCAGGGGAAGAGGGTGTCGGTGAGGGGAAAGTGGAGGGAGAGAGGAAGGGTACAGGTTTCAGGGAGGGGCAACTGAGGAAGGGGAGGGGTTTAGCAGCCTCTCCTCCCTGCTAAGGCTGTGGCAGAGGAGGAGGGCGCTATTGCAGGGGGAAGGACATGCGAGGGAAGGGGGCACGCAATTGGGGAGGGAGGGGAAAAAAGGAGGGGGGGCACCCACTCCCTCCCACCGACTGATTGCAGGGAGGGAGGGTTCTACCAGGGGTGGATATGAATGGGGAACCGAGGAGCCAGCAACCACTCCTCCCTGTAAGGCTGGGGACAGAGGAGGAGGGCGCTGGCAGGGTGAGACAGGGAACGTGGTTACAGGTGCAGGGCGGGGGCCGGCTCCTCCGGCTACACTGGCGTATGAAGAGAAACTATGGGACCATTGGGGGGGTGCAGTGACCAGGGGGACTAACTAAAAGGGGAGGGATGGGGCACAAGCGCTCGGGGGCGGGAGGGACAAGGCAGATTGGGAGGTGGTCAAGGGCTGGTGGACGGCTGGTGGGAAGGGCAAAATGGAAGCAAAACAACAGCTGGGAGGGGCGGGGCATACACACAACTAGGCTGGCTGGGGCAGGGGCGTGGCAGGTAACAAACTTTGGGAGTGAATGTGGTGGGTAAGTGACTTTGGGGAGGGAGGGAAAAAGCGAGCTGGGCTGGCAGGGAGGGGCAGGGCAGGCAGTGGGGAAGGAAACAAGCTGCTGGGATAGGGTGAGTGACCAGGGATAAGGGAGGCCCCCCAGCTAAATGTAGCTGAAAGAGGGGGGCCAAGTCCAAGAGGGTGGGGAGGGAGCATGCCCATGAGCGCTGTAAGGGCTTGACCTCGTCCACCGCTGCAGCAGAGTCCCAGGTGGAGAGCGGGGCAGCAAACCCCGCCAGGGGGAGAAGAGACAGTCCAGGTGGCGAGGGGCAGTGGAGGGGGCGTTGGGGGTGGTGGTAGTGGGGGGGGCAGCTGGACTAGGTGGAGGGCTCTGAGCCTCTCCCCCAGCCCCCCCTTTCAACAGCTCAGTTCACCACCACCCCTGGAGCAGATGAAAAAAAACTCAGTCTTTTAAACAAACCCCCTCCACAGTTCTGATGATAATTCTCCTCTTTCCCCACTCAGCAGGGCACAGCAGCAGCGGGCAGGCAGCAATCAGCGGGGAAAGGCCTCCAGGTGGTGGGTGCTGGTGGGGTCCTCCTCCTTCTCTGGAGTGGGGGGGGGGGACAGCCGGCAGGCCCCCCCCTCTCCCCTCAGGCAGCAGGAGCAGCTGGTGGTGGTGGTAGGCAGCAGCAGCGGCGGCTACAGCGTCACCCGGGGGGAGCGGCCCAGCAGCGTTGGGGTTTTGGCAGACAGGCAGGGAGTGGCTAGGCAGGGCAGGGCGGGCTCCGGCTGGTGCAGGCAGCAGGATCAGAAACAGAGGGGGGGGAGAAGGAAGAGAGCGGTCCCTGCACCTGCTCCCTCTCCTCCTTCTCTAAAGTGGGGTGGGTTGGAGACGTCCCCCACTACTAGAAGGGAGAAAATACCCCTCCGGAAACCATTTGGGGCACAGCCTAGCCCCACCCCCTCCCCTGACAGGAAGCCAAGGGGCATGGCTAGGACTATAAGAACTCTGTCAGGGAGCTCAGTCAGGGCCCAACCTCTGAGGGAGACAGAGGCCTGCCCAGAGCTCCTGGCTGACGAGGCTAAAACCTGGCCTGGGCCTCCTACAGCCGCCTTCCATAGGGCCGGCGAAGATTGCCCTGCCTGGGCTGCCAAGGCCTGGCCAAGCCAGCCAGCAGAGCTACCCTCTGATCCAGAGGATCCCAAGGCTCTGCTGGTGCCTGGCGAGTTGAAGGTCCTGCTCGAGCCCCGAGGTCTGCGGACACCCCGGGTATGTCTACACTACAAAGTTAATTCCAACTAACAGCCGTTAGTTCGAATTAATTTTCATAGGCGCTACACATACAAACCGCTAGTTCGAACTTAATTCGAACTAGCGGAGCGCTTAATTCGAATTAGGTAAACCTCATTCTACAAGGACTAACGCCTAGTTCGAATTAAGTAGTTCGAATTAAGGGCTGTGTAGCCACTTAATTCGAACTAGTTGGAGGCTAGCTCTTCCCAGGTTGCCCTGGTGGCCACTCTGGGCCAAACCAGGGAAACTCTTCTGCCCCCCTCCCGGCCCCGGAGCCCTTAAAGGGGCACGGTCTGGCTACACTGCTCGTGCCAGCTGCAAGCCTGCCAGCACCCAGCCAGCAGACCCTGCACCTGGCACAAGATGAGCCAGCCACCCGCTGCCACCCAGCCCTCCGCCTCTTCCCAGGACCAGGCTGGGGGCTCCCAGGAGCCTGCCCGGGGCCGCAAGAGGTGGGCGCCCACCTGGTCTAGTGCGGAGATTGTGGACCTCATCGAGGTTTGGGGGGAAGCCTCCAATGTCCACGATATCCGTACTAGCCACAGGAACGCGGCCATCTACAGCCGCATGGCTGACAGCCTGGCCACCAGAGGCCACATGCGGACCCAGGAGCAGGTCCGCTGCAAAATTAAGGACCTGTGGCAGTCCTACTCCAGGGCCTCCCAGCCAGGGGCCGACCCGGAGGCATGCCCCCACTTTGAGGCCCTGGACCGCATCCTGGGGGCTCACACAGTCCATGCCCCCCAGGTGGTGATCAACCCCGGGGCAGAGGGACCCATCCCTGACACCGAGGAGGAGGAGAAGGAGGATGCCGAGAGCCAGGAGCCTGCAGGAAGCCTGCCCAGGACCCAGGACCCCCAAGGCATCCCACAGAGCACATCGGCTGTGTCGTCCGAGGCCGAGGAGGGCTCCACATGTGAGTGCCATCATTCTCCCCTTATGTGTATGCAGGGGGTGGGAGGAGAGGGAGCCCAGGGACCGTGCACCTGGGCCTTGCCCACTATGGAGCAGCAGCTGGGTGTCATGCAGGGGCCCTGGCCTGTTCCCCACACGCCGACCTCGCCTTGCACAGGGGGGCTGGGTTTCACCCACTGTGTCCCCAGGGAGAACTGACCACTGCTCTTGTTTCACCACAGCCGCAGCACCTGGGACTGCAGGGCGCACCACCCCGCCTGCAACAGCCACCCGCACTCGAGCCAGCAGGCGCACCAGAAACCTGGAGGACTACCACCGGTGGCACCTGCGGCTACTGGAGCACCAGCTCCGCACCCAGGACCACTGGGTCCAGGAGGACCTGCGGCTGTGGCAGCGGAGCTTGGAGGCGCTGGAGGAGCAGGACCGTGCCCTCAGAGGTCACCTCCAGACCTTGGTGGACAGGTTCCTGCCTCCTCCTGATCCAGCCCCTGCGGCCGCCCCAGCTCTCGCTCCTCCTCCCACCCCTGCTCCCCTTCCCGCTTCCTCCACACCCCCCATCCCTCCTGCCCTACCCTCCACACCCACTGCCCCCCAACACCCCCACACCCGCAGTGCTGCGAGACGGGAGAGCCAGCAGGACCCCCAACCCTGAGCTTTCCCTTCCTTTCCTCCCCTTCCTCCCCCTTTCAGCTCCCTCCTCCCAGGTTTCCCCCTCCCCTGTCCCACCCTCATTCCTCCATCCCCCCACCCCAGTTATGTACAATAAAAAGAGATTGTTGTTTTCAAAACAGGTGTCTTTATTTAACATTAGGAAGGGCAGTTAGGGAGGGGAAAGGGGAAGGAGGAGAGGGTGGAAGAAGGCCCCAATGGGGCATGCAGGGAGAGTTCAGTCCTCCTCCTGCACCAGGAAGGTCTCCCGCAGGGCTTCCTGGATCTGGACGGCCCCCCACTGGGCCTCCAGGACGGCGGCGGTGCGGGGCTGCACATACTGGCCAGCCATGCGCTCAGCCTCAGCCATCCAGGCTGCCAGGAAAGCCTCCCACTTCCGCTCACACAAATTGTGCAGCACACAACATGCTGCCACCACGGGAGGGATATTGCGCTCAGCGAGGTCGAGGCTGGTGAGGAGGCACCTAAATCTGGCTTTCAGTCATCCGAAGGCCCCCTCGACCACAGTGCAGGCCCTGCTGAGCCTGGCATTGAAGACCTGCTGGGAGGGGTTGAGGTGCCCCATGCACGGCTTCATCAGCCAGGGCTGTAGGGGTAGGCTGCATCCCCCACCAGGCAGATGGGCATGTCCATGTCCCTGACCCTGATGTGGCGGTCGGGGAAGAAGGTCCCGGCGTGCAGCCTCTGGCACACGGAGGAGTTGCGGAACACCCTGGTGTCGTGTGTCTTGCCGGACCAGCCCACATTAATGTCCATGAACTGGCCCTGGTGGTCAGACACGGCCTGCAGGAGCACGGAGAAGTACCCTTTGCGGTTGATGTACTGGGAGGCCTGGTGTTCTGGGGCACGGATGGGGATGTGCGTCCTGTCGATGGCCCCCACGAAGTTGGGGAAGCCGAGGGCGCCGAACCCCTGGATGATGGCGTCCGGATCGACAAGGTGGACCACCCTCCGGAGCAGCACCTGGTTGATGGCCTTGACCACCTGCAGAGAGACACAGCAAACCACGAATCACTGGGGTGCCCGGGTGGCTGGGAGTGTTTGTTCCCTGGCACTGCCCCACGCCCCACTCCCAGAAGCAACCCCCGCTGCGATCCTGGCCGCCGCGGGCGGCCTGTCATACAGCCAGGACAGACCGAACCTTCCCGTGCAGGGCACTGTCGCCTCCTCCCCCACCCCCGTTTTCCCTGGGGCGGCCCATTCCATCCTTGCAGCCCTCCTCCCCCCCGGCCCAGTGGCCAGTGAGTGCCGTACCTGCATGAGTACTGCTCCGATGGTGGATCTCCCCACGCTGAACTGGTTCCCGACGGATCGGTAGCTGCCCGGCATGGAGAGCTTCCAGAGGGCGATGGCCACACGCTTCTGGAGGGGGATGGCGGGCCTCATGCGAGTGTCCCGTCGCCACAGAGCAGGGGTGAGCCACTCACGGAGCTCCAGAAAGGTGTCCTTCTTCATCCTAAAGTTCTGGGTCCACTGTTGGTCTCCCCAGCACTCCAGGATGATGCGGCCCCACCAGTCGCTGCTGGTGTCCAGACGCCAGATGCGGCGGGGCACGCTGGCGTCCGGCCGCTGCTGCGGCTCCTCCATGGCCCCCAGGGAGGCCAGGTGGAGAGGCAGGGGGCTGGCAGGCTTGCAGCAGCAAGTCCAAAAACTGGAGCAGAATGCCCAGGGCGAGCTCTGGCTCTATGGTGCCAACTGCGGCGGCATCCCCAATGGGAACCACCGACACAGGCAGGCGCAGAGGAAAACGCTTTGCTGTCCCTCGGCGAGGTAGGCAAGCAAGTGGAGAAGCTGAGAACCGGCTGTCCAGGGGGGTCCCTTTTAGCAGAAGTCTCAGATAGCCCCAGACAGGAGCCACACAAAGCAACTACTGAACTGATGCCCTGCCGGAACTGGTTTCAGCTGCCCTTAAATGCGACCCAGCGTCCAATCAGTGTGGACACGCTATTTCGAATTAGCAAAACGCTAATTCGAATTAGTTTTTGGGTCTAGATGCGTTAGTTCGAATTAGCTTATTTTGAATTAACTAATTCGAACTAAGTTAGTTCGAATTAGTGCTGTAGTGTAGACATACCCCCCGGGACCCTGAGTACTTTTCGGAGCCGGTGGACGCTGCAGGGTTCCAACCCACCAAAGCCTGGATTGGGCCACCCGGACCCTGCTGGAACAACACCGCCCTCGACTCCCTGACTGACCTGCCGGAGACACGGGTACCTGCAAAGGGGGAGACGAGGAGTGGCCCAGGGGGTAGCACGGTCTGACAGCAGCCGTCGGCCAGCACATTGCAGGCTGGAGCCCCTGCTGAGCCAGTAGCAGCTGCACTGCTGCATCCAGGGCCCCTGGGCTGGGGCGCAGTGGAGTGGGAGGGCCAGCGCCCCCCTGCCACCCACCTACGGGGTGACAGTCTCCCCCTTGCCACTGCTGCAGGTGCGCTACCTTCCCTTCTCCTGAACCAGGAGCTTCCTCAAACCTGTGTTTGCTGCCCGCCCTGCTCCAGGGCCGGGGCCAATAGACTGTATGTGCCGCCCCACCCTGCTCCAGGGCCAGGGTTTGCTTACTGCATTTGGTGCTCCGCTCTGCCCAAGGGCCCCGGCTTGTTGATTGTGTTTGTTGCCCGGCCCTGTCCCCCACCCTGGATTGGGCCACCCAAATACAACAAGCATTTGTATTGGGTCTAGATGTGTGCAGTTAGCCCAATACAAATGCTTATTGTATTTGGTGCCCCACCCTGCTCAAGGGCCTGGGCTTGCACACTGTTTTGGTCCCCCGCCCTGCCCTAGGGCCTGGGCTTATTTGAACCTGTGTTTGGTGCCCTGCCCTGCTCAAGGGCCTGGGCTTACATACTGTGCTTTGGTGCCCAGCCAGGATCCAGGCCGGACCTCTTAAAGAGGCAGGACTAGGACTGCTGCCCTGCCCGGAACTGTGAGCTGAGAGACTTGAGTATATGTTGAACTTCTTCCCTTATGGCCCGGCCCTGAAGCAAGGCTGGGCACGTGAACTATTACTCCTCACCCCAACCTGAAGCAAGGCCGGCTATAGACTCACTGACTTGGACTATTTTAAGTTACGATAGTGTAGTGGGGCGAATTGGCCGCCCACTGCGCCGGACGCGGAGGAACCCCCTCCCGAAGGCTTACTGACCTACAACCAGCCCCCGGAAGGGGGGAAGCTTAGAGGCTGTTGTGGACACTGCCTGAGAGAAGTGTCCCGAAAACGATCCCACCACCTGCCGTCCGAGCTAATTTTCAGGACCGACGGCTGGTGGCGCTGTGGCGGTGAGTGTACCCCGTTACAAGGCCACACAGCTGACCCCAAATTAGGTTGGTTAGCATCAGCCAAACTCTGACTACTGGGGTGAGGCCAGCTGGCTATCTCTGGACAGGGTTTCTTGCATTTTCATTTGATGCTGTCCCCTTGGGTCTGATTCAATATGTTCCTGTTCCCTGACCCTGACTTTCCACTGCTTTGCATGACCTGTGCAGTGCCTGGAGCCATGGGGCCCTGACAAGGACCCCAAATCACTACCAGAACACAGATAAGAAGCATAGCAGTGTGAGTAGAGAAGTTAATTAAGGAATTCATCTGCAAACAACTGGAAGATAATAAGGTGATAGGTAACAGCCAGCATGGATTTGTAAAGAACAAATCATGTCAAACTAATCTGATAGCTTTATTTGATAGGATAACAAGTCTTGTGGATAAGCGAAAAGTGGTGGATGTGGTATACCTTGACTTCAGCAAAGCATTTGATACGGTCTCACATGACCTTCTTAGCAATAAATAAGGGAAATACAACCTAGATGGGGGGCTACTATAAAGGGGGTGCATAACTGGATGAATAACCATTCTCAGAGAATAGTTATTAACAGTTCACAATCATGCCAGAAGGGCATAACAAGTGGGGTTCTGTAGGGGTCTGTTTTGGAACTGCTTCTCTTCAATATCTTCATCAATGATTTAGATGATGGCACAGAGAGTACGCTTATTAAGTTTGCAGAGGATACCAAGCTAGAAGGGGTTGCAACTGCTTTGAAGCATAGGGTCAAAATTCAAAATGATCTGGACAAACTAGAGAAATAATCTGAGGTAAACAGGATGAAGTTTAATAAGGACAAATGCAAAGTACTCCACTTAGGAAGGAACAATCCATTTCACACATACAGAATGGGAAGTGACTGTCTAGGAAGGAGCACTACAGAAAGAGATCTAGGGAGAAATTGGCACAGACTCTGCTTTAGCGTGGCTATGTGTGACTGTGTAGCAAGGCATCTACTGGCTACTTCCCTGCCTCTGCTCCCAAATACTCCCCTGCAAGCTGGTATGGAGTAGAGGTCCCCTTTAGGAGGAGAAGCTAAGTAAGCACAAAAACATCTAATCTTTCAGCTATCAAAGCTGGCATGGAAAACATGGCCTGGAAATGGTCAAAAAGGATCTGTGCAGTCAGATCCCCTTGGAATGAGAAGGAAGAGTGATGGATGTAGCCTTGTGGTTTGCTCACAATCCCATATGCCTGGTATCGAGATTTGTTTACGCTACAATGAGCACCTGCTATAAGTGTTTCATTACCAGCAGAGAAGACAGTAGGATTACCAGGTTCCAGTTTCTCCTTCTCTCTCCTTTGCTGCCTCCCCGCATTCCAGGCTCTCTCAAGCACACGCGGATGCACTCTTACACACGGATGGGGGCACTCAACTTGATATTTTCCTCAGAAAGCTGAGAAAAAGACATCTCCACTTCCTCCCCACACTAGTCTCTGGTTGCTCCATCGCTGAAAGAAGAAAATTGGTTGGTCTCTCTTACTTTCAGCTTGAGTAATGGAACACTAATAGCATGAAGCTCTTTGAGGCCATTTTATCTGCCATCAGTGCAGCACTTCTAGGTGCTGGTGAGATGATCCATACACTCTGCATTCATATGATTATCTGTGCATTAGGATGCTATTTTTGTGACCTTTCCAGTGTATGGGTCTTATCCTCTTTGTTGCTCTCTGGTTCAATGAACCAGAGAGCGACAGAGAGGAGTCTATCAGATTCTATCCATGTCAAAAACTGCCAAAGTCCCTTGAAAATGCTGCTTCCTTTGATTTCAAGGGTGTGCAAATGCCTAACACCTCTGTAAATCAGGTCATTAGTATCTCTGTCTGCATGAAGCAAGGACAATGTCTTCACCTGAACCTTCAATACTAACCTAAAGTACCAGAGTCCCCATGCCACCTGGCTCCTATGTGAGCCATCTCTAGATTAGCTCCTTGACTTAAGGTCAGCCTCCTCTGCCACAATCTGCAGATCCGCTGAAGTGGGGATAGTAGGAAAGAGGAAATGTTCTGGAGTGGAAGTGGGGCTGTGGGTTGGCACAATAGTAGATAATAAAAAGACTTTTAGGCAGGCTGGAGCTCAGGGGACCTCTGGATCAGCAATAGTTGATCAATAACCATTATACATCGGCATGGAGTAGCTGTGGTTTCAGGTTTCACTGGGTGTTGCTGCATAAACATTGCAGTTTTCTGCACATATCCACTCTCATTTTGTAATTAATTGGCTCTGGCCCTGAATGAGCCCCTTCTGGGTTTGCTTTCTGTGACCATTCTTGCACTGGCATGACTGTTTTCTGAGAGTGACTTTCACAGTAGCTATTGTGAAATCTAAAGGTTCTCAAACTTCCTTGAGGATAAAAAAAGTACTGCGTGACTCCAGGTGGGGGCAATGGGAGATAGAAGCCGGAGATCCCCTGAGCTTTGACACTCCAGGTGGAGGGGGGTCAAAGCCTGAGCCCCACTGTCCCATGCGCAGGTGCTGTAGCCGAAGGCCTAAGGCTTCAGCTCCAGACAGGGGGCCTGTAACCTGAGCCCCGCCACTCAGAGCTGAAGCCCTGGGCAGTGAGGCTCAGGCTTTGGCTTCAGCCCCAGGCCCTAGCTTTGGTGACCCCACTAAAACAGGGTCATGACCACCTTTGAGGTTCCACCCCACAGTTGTGGGTCCCATGACTCCACAACCCCAGTGGACTTCATAATCTGGGAGTCTGCCAAAAGTATTCTTCAGACCCGTGGACTGATTCTCTTTGTCCTCGGGACAGTCACATTTGGTGGTGAAGGGTATTGTACATTGCGCCTATGCTTAGGAATGTATGTGTTTTATGAAAAGGATAATTTAGTAAGTACATACGTGCAGAGAAACCTGCCCAGCTACCCCCTTCCCCTTATGAGTAGTTAATCAGTTTCTGGATCATCTTCTCTTTGTTCTCAGAGAGTGTCCAAGGGGAGGACAAGCTCAGCAGATTGAGGGTCAAGGTATAGGTATGTGGTTAAACAGGTTTATCTATAGGGTCACAGGGTCACAGACAGCTGCAGCAGCACAGGAGCCAGCAAACAGAGCTGTAAACAGGGGAGTTTGAGTGGGAGTTTGTAAAGGGAGTTTGGATATTGGGACTTGTTTGGGGTTTGTTTTTGCTGTGGAGGGGGTGTTTTGGTTTGTTTTTGTGTTCACCGGACTAATAGGATTTTGAAGAGAAAGTAGATATAACAGAGACAGTAGTGCCATGACCCAAGTAGTAGAGAACACAAGGAGGATGATTGGATGTGGTAGCTGCGGTATGTACATGATTCTGGAGGGGTTACCCGAAAGGAGTTTTGTTTGCATGAAGTGCCGCCTGATAGAGCTGATGGAGGAAAAAATCTCAGGATTGGAGATGCAGGTGGAAACTTTGGTTGAGTTTAGAAGGGGGTTTGAGCAGATGATGGAGCAAAGGCATGACGTGGCTGAAGGGGAAAGTTTAGATATGCAGATGGAAGCAGGATCAAGCCCCTTAGAGGGGGGACTGCTGGGTGAAGAAAATGGACAGTGGAAGCATGTGACTAAGAGAACCAGGCAGAGGAAAAGATGGGTCAGTGAAGGAAAAATAGAGCTTAAGAATAGGTATGTGGAGTTGGAGAATGAAGAAGGGGTACAACAGGCAGATAATGAAGATGGAAGGGTAAGGAAGAAGAGAAGAGTGGCTAGTCCTATAGATAAAGGGGAAGAGTTAATGGAAACAACACCAATAATGAGCATCAGGAGGATACAGGATGGGTTAAAGAGGATTACAAGGGAAAACAGGAATGGCAAGGACTTGCAGCTAGAGGAAGCTAGAGATAGACCAGACAATCACACTGTCACTAGGAAAAGGCAGGTCTATGTGATTGGGGACTCCTTATTGAGAAGAATAGATAGGCCTGTAACCAGAGCTGATCCAGAGAATAGAAGGGTGTGTTGTCTGCCAGGTGCTAAGATACGGGATGTGGAACTGAGGTTGAAGAGTATTATTAAGGGAGCAGGAAGGAATCCGTTGATCATCTTTCATGTAGGAACAAATGATACGGCTAGATTTTCGCTGGAACGAATTAAGGGCGACTATGCTAGGCTAGGGAGGATGCTTAAGGAAATTGAGGCTCAGGTGATCTTTAGTGGCATCCTGCCTGTTCCTAGAGAAGGGCAACTAAGATGTGACAGGATTATGATGATCAATAGTTGGCTTAGGCAGTGGTGCTATAAGGAGGGCTTTGGGATGTATGGCCACTGGGAGGCATTTATGGACAGAGGACTGTTCTCTCGGGATGGACTTCACCTAAGTAGGGAGGGAAATAGACTTCTAGGATGGAGGTTGGCTCAACTGATAAAGAGAGCTTTAAACTAGGAATTTGGGGGAGATGGTTGGGAGATGTTCAGGTAATCTCTACGCCAGATTTGAACACTGAGGGGGAGGCAAATGAAGTAAAGGATATAGCTGGGGGTAGGAGAATGTACATGAGGAAGGGTAGGGTGGATACTAGTCTAATAGGTCATATTGGAGGTACAACGTCCGTGCCAAATTGGGTAAAGAATGTGAGTGAGGCCAAACAGCAAAAATTAAGATGTTTGTACACCAATGCGAGGAGCCTGGGTAACAAAATGGAGGAACTAGAGTTAATGGTCCAGGAAGTGAAACCAGATATTATAGGAATAACAGAAACATGGTGGAATACTAGGCATGATTGGAGTACAGGTATTGAAGGGTATGTGCTGTTTAGGAAAGACAGAAATAAGGGTAAAGGTGGTGGAGTCGCATTGTATATCAAAGATGAGGTAGATTGTAAAGAAATAAAAAGTGATGGAATGGAGAAGACAGAGTCTGTTTGGGCAAAAATCACATTGGGGAAGAAAACTATCAGATCCTCCCCTGGGATAGTGCTTGGGGTGTGTTATAGACCACCAGGATCCACTTTGGATATGGATAGAGACCTCTTTAATGTTTTTAATGAAGTAAATACTCGTGGAAACTGCATAATCATGGGAGATTTCAACTTTCCAGATATAGATTGGAGAATAAGTGCTAGTAATAATAATAGGGCTCAGAGATTCCTAGAAGTGATAGCTGATGAATTCCTTCATCAAGTAGTTGCTGAACCTACAAGGGGGGATGCTATTTTAGATTTGGTTTTGGTGAGTAGCGAGGACCTCATAGATGAAATGGTTGTAGGGGATAATCTTGGCTCGAGTGATCATGAGCTAATACAGTTCAAATTGAATGGAAGGATAAACAAAAATAAATCTGAGACTAGGGTTTATGATTTCAAAAGGGCTAACTTTAATAAATTAAGGAAATTAGTTAGGGAAGTTGATTGGACTAAAGAAATTATGGATCTTGAGGTGGAGGAGGCCTGGGATTATTTTAAATTAAAGTTGCAGAAATTGTCAGAAGCCTGTATCCCAAGAAAAGGGAAAAAAATTATAGGCAGGTGTGTTAGACCAAGCTGGATGAGCAAGCATCTCAGAGAGGTGATTATGAAAAAGCAGAAAGCATATGAGGAGTGGAAGATGGGAGGGATAAGTAAAGAAAGTTACCTTATTGAGGTTAGAGCATGTAGGGACAAAGTGAGAGAGGCTAAAAGGCAGGTAGAGTTGGACCTTGCAAAGGGAATTAAAACCAATAGTAAAAGGTTTTATAGCTATATAAATAGGAAAAAAACAAAAAAAGAAGAAGTAGGACCGCTAATTACTAAGGATGGAGTGGAGGTTAAGGATAATCTAGGAATGGCCCAATATCTAAACAAATACTTTGCTTCAGTCTTTAATGAGGCTAGTGAAGAGCTTAGGGATAATGGTAATATAACAAATGGGACTAAGGATATAGAGGTAGATATTACCATATCTGAGGTAAAAGCCAAACTTGAACAGCTTAATGGGAGTAAATCGGGGGGCCCAGATAATCTTCATCCAAGAATATTAAAGGAACTGGCACATGAAATTGCAGGTCCATTAGCAAAAATTTTTAATAAATCTCTAAACTCAGGGGTTGTACCATTTGATTGGAGAATTGCTAATATAGTTCCTATTTTTAAGAGAGGAAAAAAAAGTGACCCGGTAACTATAGGCCTGTTAGTTTGATATCTGTAGCATGCAAGATCTTGGAAAAAATTTTGAAGGAGAAAGTAGTTAGAGACATTGAGGTTAATGGCAATTGGGATAAGTTGCAACATGGTTTTACAAAAGGTAGATCGTGCCAAACCAATCTGATCTCTTTTTTTGAGAAAGTAACAGATTTTTTAGATAAAGGAAATGCAGTGGATCTAATCTACCTCGATTTTAGTAAGGCATTTGATACAGTACCACATGGGGAATTATTGGTTAAATTGGAAAAAATAGGGATTAATATGAAAGTTGAGAGGTGGATAAGCAACTGGTTAAAGGGGAGACTACAGCGGGTCATATTGAAAGGGGAACTGTCAGGTTGGAGGAAGGTTACTAGCGGAGTTCCTCCGGGATCAGTTTTGGGGCCAATTTTATTTAATCTTTTTATTGCTGACCTTGGCACCAAAAGTGGAAGTGTCCTGATAAAATTTGCAGATGACACAAAGTTGGGAGGTATTGCTAATTCAGAAAAGGATCGGGATATCATACAGAAAGATCTGGATGACCTTGTAAATTGGAGTGATAGCAACAGGATGAAATTTAACAGTGAGAAGTGTAAGGTTATGCATTTAGGGATTAATAACAAGAATTTTAGTTATAAGCTGGGGACACATCAGTTGGAAGTAACGGAGGAGGAGAAGGACCTCGGAGTCCTGGTTGATTATAGGATGACTATGAGCCGCCACTGTGACATGGCTGTGAAAAAGGCTAATATGGTCTTGGGATGTATTAGGCGAGGTATTTCCAGTAGGGATAAGGAGGTGTTAGTGCCATTATACAAGGCATTGGTGAGACCTCATTTGGAATACTGTGTGCAGTTCTGGTCTCCCATGTTTAAGAAGGATGAATTCAAATTAGAACAGGTACAAAGAAGGGCCACTAGGATAATTCGAGGAATGGAGAACCTGTCTTATGAAAGGAGACTCAGGGAGCTTGGCTTGTTTACCTTAACCAAAAGAAGGCTGAGGGGGGATTTGATTGCACTCTTTAAATATATTAGAGGGATAAATACTAGGGAGGGAGAGGAATTATTTAAGCTTAATACCAATGTGGACACAAGAACAAATGGATATAAGCTGGCTAGTAGGAAGTTTAGACTTGAGATTAGACGAAGGTTTCTAACCATTAGAGGAGTGAGGTTCTGGAATGGCCTTCCAAGGGAAGTAGTGGGGGCAAAGGATCTACCTGGCTTCAAAATTAAACTAGATGGGTTTATGAAGGGGATGGTTTGACAAGATAACATGGTCTTGGTAACTAATTGACTAGTCATTATCAGTGGTAAATAGGTCAATGGAGGGATGATAGGGGTTACTATAGAGAACTTTCTGGGTGTCTGGCTGGGGAGTCTTGCCCACATGCTCAGGGTTTAGCTGATCGCCATATTTGGGGTCGGGAAGGAATTTTCCTCCAGGGTAGATTGGCAGAGGCCCTGGAGGTTTTTCGCCTTCCTCTGTAGCATGGGGTACAGATCACAGCTGGAGGATTCTCTGCATCTTGGGGTCTTCAAACTATTTGAGGGCTTCAATATCTGAGAGATAGGGGTGAGGATTATTCTAGGAGTGGGTGGGTGAAATTCTGCGGCCTGCATTGTGCGGGGGGTCAGACTAGATGATCATAATGGTCCCTTCTGACCTTAAAGTCTATGAGTCTATGAGTCTATGTGGTGAACAGGTTTACCTATGGGAATGCTAAACATGATCAGTTATGCTGAGTGTAAAGAATGTGATGAGTCTGGACAATGGTTCTTGTGGAGCAACCACTTGAAACTATAAAATACCGAGGAGGGTACTTGCCCCTCCGAGAGCCTGGCTGGTTTTGTACCAAGGTTCTCTCCCTTTGTGCACATTGAATAAAGCTTTAAAATTGAACAGCGTGTCGAAGACTCTTGATTCTGCCAAACACCTGACTCATATCGTTGTCATTGGGTACCACAAAAATCCCAACAGTAGGCAGTCACATTTTCCCACCCGGCATCACTAACAAAGGGCTCGAGCAGCCACATTTTGGATTGGTGGATGCTAGGAAGTCTGGGATATAGATGATTGGATCTGGAGCCCCAGATTTGTACGTAGGCTTTCACAATTCCTTCTTTAGGGTTACAAATCAGTGTAGGTTAACAAATCCAGGGTCTGCTAACTCAAGTTTTATTAACCCTTACATTGCAATGTAGAGACACACTTTGTGGTCAATCCATAGAGTTCAAAAGTATTTGCAGGAAAATTAATTGAATAGCAAATAACCTCACAGAAATTGTGACTTTCTTGTGGCTATTCCATAAGCAGAAAAAGAATTTAAATTTGACAGATAAAGTATCATCTTTGAAAGTATTAATTTAGCTCAAGAGCTGACTACCTTGATTACTTCTAGGCAGTGCAGGGTTCCTATAAACAGAGATAAAAGATATTCCTGCCTGCTGGGCAGTGTAATTCTTCACACATAGGGTATGTGTACACTACAGAGGTTTTTTCGGAAAAGCAGCCATTTTTCCAAAAAAATTTCAATTACGTCCACACTGCGATAGCATTCTTCCAAACGAAAATCAAAAGAACAGAGGGTTTTTTCTGATATTGGTAATCCTCATTCTACAAGGAAGAAGCCTTTTTCTGAAAGAGTTCTTCTGGAAAAAGGCATGTGTGGATGGGGAAGAGGGAGTTCTTTCGAAAGAAGAGGAAAGAGGAGAAAGCACAGGTGCCCTGGTGGTCACTCCATCCATAGTAATCACAGCTTAATGTGAGAGAGTATCCATTCAGGGTGGACGCTATATTTCAAAAAAGCAGATCGCTTTTTCGATGCGCTTTTGCAGTGTGGACACTCTTTCGGAAGAAGTTTTTCTGGAAGATTTCTTCTGGAAAAGCTTCTTCCAAAAGAAGCCTGAAGTCTAAACATAGCCATGGTTAATAAATCAACAGGCCAATTACAGCCTTGCTTTTTTTAATTGTTATTGGTTTGAGCCCTGACTAGCAGGAGTTGAAATTTTCCAATATGATGCCCTAGTAGTATAAAATGCGGCAATGATTTAAAACAGTAAATGCTCCAGCACTTACGGTACGTCTGTACTGCACAGCTATTTTGGGATACCCCATGTCTACACAAGCCTCCGGTTATTTTGAAATATTTTTTGAAATAACAGGCACGCTATTTTGCCATCCTGGTAAACCTCGTTGCATAAGGGATGGCTCAAAATAGTGTGTTGTTTCAAAATCTGGTGCTGTGTAGATGCACCAAATTTCAAATTTCAAAATAGATTTGAGATAAGATATGCAATTTGCGTAGCACAAATTGCATATCTTATTTTGAGTTTAGGGTGCTGTGTAAATGCACGCTTAGAGCACAGGTGTGTGATTTGGGTTTCCTGAGTTCTCTTCATGGCTCACAGATCAGTGATTTCGGGTAACTCGTGCAGTCAAAAGTTTAAAACCTGCATGCCTAAAGTTAAGCATACATCTAATCAAGCAGTGCAATTTTCAAAGAAAGCTTTTCTTTAATTCAGAAGTGCTCAAAAGTTTTGAAAATCAGGCCAGTCCTTTATGTGCCTAACGTTAGGTACCCATATATGAAAACTGTGCCATTACTTTCCATTTTTCACTTCTCCATCTGCCAGACTAGGATTGTAATAGCAACCTATCAGACAAAGGTGTTCATAAGCTTGGTTGATGAACACTCTGAGAATTTCAGATGACAGGCACTATACAAGGGTGAAGTACGATGCTGATCACTGTACATTTATCCATTGTCTAGTTCTATTTCTTAAAATCTTTTTTGGCCCAAGAAATATCACACCCATCATAGAACTGTGCTTCTTTTTTACTCCAATATTTGCCAGCTCCTTAATAAAGTTACAGTCTGGTGTTATTGGTGAGAGATTGGCCTGTACATTGGACAGTAAGCTACATTCATTTGCATTTCCATCAAAGAGACTTGATGTACAGATTTATAAACAGTGATGGGTGAAATATAGAGGGTTCAGTTGACTAGCCAAAACATCCATATGCTTCTCCTGAGTTTGGCCAAACCCCTTGGATTTTCAATAAATGGTTGAAAAGCTTATTAGAAAACGGCTTTTTTGTTAGGCTTCTAATATTATATTGCTTCTGGTTCAACTGAAATTATCCCAAGCACAGCATTTGATATAATATTTTAGCACATCTGCTTCTCACCCCATCCAGCCCCTAGAGGTGCAGAAACATCTGCAGAAATGAAAAATATGGTTAAATTAGACTTTTCCAACATATTTTACATACCAGACAAGATCAGTTTAAATCTTGGGCACAGGCTTCATTCTATGCTTATCATCACCAACACATCTTGCCTGTCTGCCTATAACACTGGTCTACAATTTTTTAGACATCGTCTGCTTCAGAGATAAAATGTGCTATTTATTATGTATTTTGATGTGCTGAATTCAAATATGACAATTAAAACAACTGATTGGCTACTGTTTCCAAGATATTTAAGTTTTTACATTTTACGTCTATGTATATTGTGTAGATAGTAGAGTTTTAATCATAAATTGTAAACCTAGGTCTTTTCATGTGTTTATGGTTGCTTTACATGATAATATTTCACCTGTCCTGTTTATGTAACACTTTAAAAATCAGCAAAAGGGTTATATAAATAAAATTTATTATGAAACAAAAGGCAAAAAACTATTATGTACATAGTTTAGTCCTATTCAGTGTCTACTCGGTGCTTCTTGGCTTGTCTCTTGTATTCATTAAACGGAGCATCTCTTGTCACTGTCCAGCAATAGTCTGCAAGCATTGATGGGCTCCATTTGCCCTGATAGCGTTTCTCCATTGTTGCAATGTCCTGGTGAAATCGCTCGCCGTGCTCGTCGCTCACTGCTCCGCAGTTTGGTGGAAAAAAATCTAGATGAGAGTGCAAAAAATGTATCTTTAGTGACATGTTGCAACCAAGGCTTTTGTATGCCTTGAGGAGGTTTTCCACCAACAACCTGTAGTTGTCTGCCTTGTTGTTTCCGAGAAAATTTATTGCCACTAATTGGAAGGCTTTCCATGCCGTCTTTTCCTTGCCACGCAGTGCATGGTCAAATGCATCATCTCGAAGAAGTTCACGAATCTGAGGACCAACAAAGACACCTTCCTTTATCTTAGCTTCACTTAACCTTGGAAATTTTCCACGGAGGTACTTGAAAGCTGCTTGTGTTTTGTCCATGGCCTTGACAAAGTTCTTCATCAGACCCAGCTTGATGTGTAAGGGTGGTAACAAAATCTTCCTTGATTCAACAAGTGGTGGATGCTGAACACTTTTCCTCCCAGGCTCCAATGGCTGTTGGAGTGGCCAATCTATCTTGATGTAGTGGGAATCTCTTGCACGACTATCCCATTCGCAGAGAAAACAGCAGTACTTTGTGTATCCAGTCTGCAGACCAAGCCAGAGAGCAACAACCTTCAAATCGCCACAAAGCTGCCACTGATGTTGGTCATAGTTTATGCACCTCAAAAGTTGTTTCATGTTGTCATAGGTTTCCTTCATATGGACTGCATGACCAACTGGAATTGATGGCAAAACATTGCCATTATGCAGCAAAACAGCTTTAAGACTCGTCTTCGATGAATCAATGAACAGTCTCTACTCATCTGGATCGTGAACGATGTTGAGGGCTGCCATCACACCATCGATGTTGTTGCAGGCGACAAGATCACCTTCCATGAAG
Organism: Pelochelys cantorii; assembly: GCA_032595735.1. Classification (NCBI taxonomy): domain Eukaryota; kingdom Metazoa; phylum Chordata; order Testudines; family Trionychidae; genus Pelochelys; species Pelochelys cantorii. The sequence continues at coordinate 22,067,831 of CM064344.1, forward strand.
AAGAATGGGGCAAGATCCTTTTGACGGTCACGGAACATGGAAACCCTAACATCACCTGCCAGGAGATTCCACTGCTGTAGTCTGGAGCCCAACAGCTCTGCCTTACTCTTGGGTAGTTCCAAATCCCTGACAAGGTCATTCAGTTCACCTGGTGTTATGAGGTGTGGTTCAGAGGTGGAGGATGGGAGAAAATGTGGGTCCTGTGACATTGATGGTTCAGGACCAGAAGTTTCATCCTCTTCCTCTTCCTCGTCTGACTCAAGTGAGAATGATTCTGGTGCATCAGGAACCGGCAGTCCTTCTCCGTGGGGTACTGGGCGTATAGCTGATGGAATGTTTGGATAATGCACAGTCCACTTTTTCTTCTTTGACACACCTTTCCCAACTGGAGGCACCATGCAGAAGCAACAATTGCTGGTATGGTCTGTTGGCTCTCTCCAAATCATTGGCACTGCAAAAGGCATAGATTTCCTTTTCCTGTTCAACCACTGGCGAAGATTTGTTGCACAAGTGTTGCAGCACATGTGTGGGGCCCACCTCTTGTCCTGATCTCCAATTTTGCAGCCAAAATAAAGGTGATAGGCTTTCTTAACCATAGTGGTTATACTGTGCTTTTGTGATGCAAAAGTCACTTCACCACAAACATAGCAGAAGTTATCTGCACTGTTCACACAAGTACGAGGCATCTCTGCTCACTTTGGCTAAACAGAAATGTGTCCCTTTGCAAAATCAAACACTGACAAATAAGAGAGCACGACACTGTATGATTTCTAGAGCTGATATAGGGCAATTTGTTCAGCAGAGTGATGTAAGCTTCGTTATGATTGCATCATCCATGACTTCTAGGAATAACATGATGCAATTCATATCATGTATGACGCAATACCAGCTTCAGATTGCATCATTCATTGTTTTGCCTAAAAAGCAAGTACTGTCCAAACCCAGTCATAGATTTATTCATAGATCCAGTCAAAGATGTATTTTAGTCATTTCTGGTTTAAATTGAGATCCCTTCCCTTTATAACTCACTTATCCTCCGCCATTCCCAAGTCAAGGGTCATATATACTGACCCAATAGCATATCTTGGAAACTAGAGCCAATCAACAATTTTAAGCATCATTTTCGTTCTCAGTGACCCAGAATTAGTAAAGTTTGACTACATTTATTTCAGAAGCATTTTGGCTGTAGAGCAGTGTAATCTGACTGTAAAATGTTCATTCTGAGCTAAAATTTGGGGCCTCCCTCTAGGGCAGAGTCTACACTAAGAAATTATTTCAAAATAACTAAATTCGACTTAATAACTCCCAATTTTACAAAACAAAAGAGAGTGTCCCCATTATGGGGGAACCTTGAAATTAGTCTGAGGCAGATTCTGTTAATGTGGATGCAGCACCTAAATTTAGAGCCCCAGAAAGCACTGGGGAGTGATTAGTTTGAATTACTCTGGGGAGTAGTTATTTTGAAATAGCGGCACTGGAGCATCCACACTAATGCTATTTTGAAATAACTATTTCGAAATTAGCGTTATTCCCTGAGGAAAGATTTTGAAATAAGCAGCCCATTATTTCAAAATAATGGGCTTGGTAGTGTGGTCACTCCACTTATAAAGTCGACCTAAGGGGAGTTATTTTTAAATAATCTCCCAGTGTAGACCAAGGTGGAACGACAACTTCCTCCTTCACTTTGCTCCACAGAAGACTGCATTTCTTTAAGGCAAAGGGTGTAATTTAGTGGCCACCAAATCAAATATGAAATAGGCTGGGCTGGATCTTCAGCAGGAGTCAGTCAGTATAGCTTCATTGAAGTCAATGAAGATATGCCAGTTCACACCAGCGGAGAATCTGGTGCACAGACTCATTGAAACCAGGAGCTCAGATTCCAGCTGTCAGCTTCATTCTTTGCCCTGAGTTCCATGCTATTTGCTGTATCAGGAACTTTCAGTTGAGAACTTAGATGATGATAAATGTGTTCCTGTCTGATCTGATGAACATTAAAGAGTCTGTGACCCTTTTCTCAAGGGCAGGAGTTTCTACTAGTATCCTTGGCTAAAATATCATCTTTTTCACACTATTATTGAAAATTCAGCTCTCCATGCTATTTCTGACCAGATTTCAAAGTGCTTTGCAAAGGATAAGTATCTATTTTTATAAATTGGGAAACTGAGGTACAGTTCAAGATTGCAGTGAGTCACTGGCAGAGCTGCAAATAAGAATCAGGCCTCCTGACTCTAGAAGGTGGACTATATTCACTTGACCACTCAGCTTTCTACCTCCTGGTTGACTCCGACACTCAGCATAAGTGACAAGTGTTTTATCTGTGCCCCATCGTAGAGGTGGCCACAGTTTACAAAGAATTTTGGGGATCTTTGGGTATGGAAGAGGACAGATGTCTCTGCATTAATAGCAGTCACATATTTCTGTGTCTCTTATGAATTATTTCAGTGTGTACATTGAGAACATATTCATTAGGCAGATCTAATCTTTGTTTCTAAATCAATTTGTGATCAGTTTTTATACTAGCAGCTTATTCTTTACACAGGTTATCCCTGTTGTTTGATGTAGCATGGATTCAATTGTACACAACAAATGCTGCATCTATTACTCCAATTAAAAATTTTGTTATTTGCCAGCTATATTTCTTTGTGCAATGTTGTCTGAAAGATTTCACTCCACGCAATATCTGCACAAGTTTGTTTGGGCAAAAGTGATATTGGTGGGGTTTTTTAAATCCTTCTATCCAAGAATAAAAGCAATAGTAGTCTCAACTCTAGTGGTTTATTGGAAAGTATCCAAGCTGTTTGCCCTGAATGACAAGAATAAAAAAAGAATTCCATCAGTCACTACTTCTGTTTCTGTACTGTTAATCCAGATAACTAAAGGTTTATTTGTACTGTCTAAGCTTTTAATTCTCTTCAAAAGCTTTGACAGTAGTTTCCATGAATTAAATTAACTCAAATTCAACCCCCATGCATGCAATTTAATGGGCTCCATGCTCTCCCTCTCCTTTCAATATCCCATGGGAATCTATTATGCAACAGTTTCTTTCATCAATTTCTGAACACTTCCACTTCCCTCCTTCTTGGTGTTATTGCAATTATAACATGAAGACTGTTTTTACTTCTAGGCTGTGTCTAGACTGGAGCGATCTTGTGCCAGAGCTATGCAAATGAGGCTCAGCGTGGAATATCGCCGAGCCTCATTTGCATAACTAATGAGCCGCCATTTTTGCGGAAGAGGCTCTTGCACAAGACGGAACTGTCTACACTGTCCCATCTTGTGCAAGAAAAACCCTCTTGCGCAAAGCCGTTATGCCTGAAAATAATCAGCATAACGGCTTTGTGCAAGAGGGTTTTTCTTGCGCAAGACGGGGCAGTGTAGACAGCTCCGTCTTGCGCAAGAGCCTCTTCCGCAAAATGGCGGCTCATTAGTTATGCAAATGAGGCTCGGCGATATTCCACGCTGAGCCTCATTTGCATAGCTCTGGCACAAGATCGCGCCAGTCTAGACACAGCCCTAGTGTGTTTACTACTTACCAGATCATGGCTGTACTATATTATTGTACCAGATAGCAGGTTTGTGCACCAGTGCCCCCTGCTGGATGCAAACAGATATGTTCAAGTGTGTGTCAGAGGTTTGCATGCTGTTGAAGCTACCCAGAATTCTCCTGCTGGGTGGTTGTGCTTTTGGATCAGAAGGACGAGTTCAACCTCCATTTGCATAGGGAAGCTGCTACAGCATGTTGGACAGTGATGTCCCTGGGGATGTATCAAAACCGGCATGGGAAAGTAATATACCCTGACTTCACAACTGAGCATTAGCAAGAGAGTTTGTGTCCTACTGGTTCATAAGAACTCCAAGTCCATTGAGCCAATGGACACATCTCCTTACAGAAACCTGGGCTCCAAACTCACCGTAGGGACACAGGTAGAAATAAATCTGGGGCATGTCCAAAGTGTTCTCATGGCTAACAGTGTCTTGCTTCTGTTCTCTTTAAAATGAGGCACGGGCCATAAGGACAGCATGTCCCAACATGCAGAAGACAATTGGCATTTATTGAGCTGCATACAGCAGCCCCAAGAATATTTTCCTTTTAACACAATGGTCTCCAACCTTTTTAAGCCAAGAACACTTTTTGAATTTAAATGCAACCCAGGATCTACCTTAAACCCAAATACCCTTGCCCTGCCTCCTTTGTGCCTCTTCTCCGAGGCCCTGCCCCTACTCACTCCATCCTCCCTCCCTTTCACCAGGCAGAGCTGGGCATAGGCTCTGTGTGGGGGCTAAGGGATTTGGAGTGTGAGAGGGGCTCTGAGCTAAGTCTGCAGCAGGGAATTGGGGTACCGGAGGGGGTTCAGGGTACAGGATCTGTAAGAGTTTTGGTCCAGGGGGCTCAAGGCTAGGGAAGAGGTTTGGGGTGCAGAGGGGGTTCATGACTGGGGCAGGGGTTCGGAGCTGGTTCCAGCTGGGCACTGCTTACCTCAGGTGGCTCCTGGGTGGTGGTGCAGTGGGGCTAAGGCAGGCTCACCCCTGCCCTGGCCTTGCTCCACTCTCAAAAGCAGCCAGCAAACTCCCCCCATCCCAAGCCCTGTTGTGCCCCCACTCCATTCTGTGAAGATATAGGGTGAAAGAGGGGGCACCCTGACATCAGTGCCCCCTCCTCTCCCTTCCCTGCTCTGAAGAGCAAGCAGGAGGCTCCTGGAGGATGGGGGGAGACAGCTCCAAGGCAAAGTGTACAGTAGTGAGGGGAGGGGCAGCTGAAGTGCTGCGCTTGATAGCCTTTTGGCCAATCAGTCAGGATCATCTGTCAGAGGCTCCAAGATCTGCCAGTAGATCCCAATCTACTGGTTGGTGACCACTGTTTTAACACATAGATGACAAAACTTCTTGGCTCCTGCCTCTTCCTTGATAGCCTGGATTCCAGAGCAGCTCAGCTCAGCTCAGCTCAGACTTTCACACTCTAAGCATGCAAGTTAAACTTATTTGGAAATCTGACAGAGCATTCTGCCTGCGACTGCCTCCTGTGGTTATAAATTATTCCAGCCCATCAAGCCAATCTAGAGCTGTCCCTGGTATGTGCAAGGCACACTTTTTTCTACAAGAGTGCATTGGGCAAATAGAGCATTACAATATATCTTGCAGTTAAAATCAAATATATTTTAAACAATGTAAACTTTCAGTTTGATTTATGGGTGTCAGTAAAGCAGTCTGTTCATCTGTAGCTCTTTGCAATATGAGACTAGAATAGAATTTGGTTTTAAAATAGCTCTTTTCATACTCCAGTAATGTTAGAATACTTAGCAGTTGAGTCCTGGCAATGCAGTGATAGTAGGGGAAATGGAACGCTTCTTCTAAAGCCATGTCTACACTAGACCCAGAAGGTTGGCTTAAGGTATGCAACTCATGCAAAATATGTAGTTGGAGTCGGCTTACCTTAAGCGGAGTTTGGTGCTGTCTTCACAATGAGGCTACGTTTAAGAAATACTTCAAAATAACTTATTTCAAAATAGCGTGTCTACACTACAGGGAAGCCTAGAAATTAGTCTGAGGCAAGCTCCCCTAGGCTACGTCTACACTACGATGTTTGCCAGAAGAGGCAATGCAAATGAAGTGTGGATTAGCATTTTCTCGCACTTCATTTGCATAATCTTTCCAATCTGCTTTTGCTCAAGGGGTTTTTGCGCAAAAACAAGCAGTGTGGCCATTTCCTTTTTGCGCAAGCCCCCTCTTTTGTGCAAGATCGTTATACCTCCTTTTCTGAGGCGTAATGATCTTGCACAAAAGGGGGGTTTTGTGTAAAAAGGAAACAGCCACACTGCTTGTTTTTGCGCAAAAACCCCTTGCGCAAAAACAGATAGGAAGAGATTATGCAAATTAAGTTTGAGAAAATGCTAATCCGCACTTCGTTTGCATTGCCTTTTCCAGAAAACACTGCAGTGTAGACGTAGCCCTAATGTGGATGTGCTACCTTGATTTAACGCCCCAGTAAGCACTGGGAAATAATTACTTTGGCTACCTCCAGACTGCATCCCTCTGTCGGCAGAGGGATGCAAACAAAGCACTTTAAAAGTGCACATGAGATACCATACTCCTCATTTTCCTCATTTTTTGAGGAGTACAAGATCTGCTGAAAAAGCTCCCCGCTGTCGGCAGAACCGCGGCTACACAGCACTTTCACTTTCAAAATGGTGCGTGATCGGCACAGCGCCGGAACGTGAGTATGCAAATGAAGCCCGGGGTATCTCATGTGCACTTTCAAAGTGCTTTATTTGCATCCCTCTGCCGACAGAGGGATGCAGTCTGGAGGTAGCCTTTCAGGCTACGTCTACACTACATGCTTCTTGCACAAGAAGCCTTTTGCGCAAGAGTTTTTGCACAAAAACTTCTTGTGCAAGAGCATGTCCACACTTCAAAGCACATCACAAAAGCCATGTGCTTTTGCGCAAGAGAGCATCCACACTGCATGGATGCTCTTGCTCAAGAAAGCTCTGATGGCCATTCACAGAATGGCCATCAGAGCACCTGTGCTTTTTCCCATAGGAGCGACCTCACTTGACTTCTTGTGCAATAGCTGTAGCGCTAAAAGCAGTTATGCCTCAGAAAAGGAGGTTTACCTACAGCGGGAAAAAGCCCTCTGTTCTGCCATTTAACTGCCCATTTAATTGCGCAAGAGCTCCTTTGAGGTGTGGATGCTCCGCAGGTTTTTGCGCAAAAACAGCTGTTTTTGTGCAAAAACCTTGTAGTTTAGAAGTAGCCTCAATGGCCTGGGGGAGGAGCTATTTCAAAATAGCAGCAGTGGAGCGTCCACATTACTGCTATTCTGAAATAGCTATTTTTGGAGAGGCGTTATTCCTCGTGGAACGAGGTTTACAAAACGCTGAAATAAGCCACTTGTTATTTCAAAATAATTTTGAAATAACGGGCTAGCTGTGTAGATGCTCACATAGTTATTTCGGAATAATGGATATTATTCCAAAATAATGCTGCTGTGTAGACGTACCCTGAGAGACCAGTGGAAGCATTTGTTCCCATCAGCTTCCCTTACTCCTTGTGACTGCAAGGAATACTGGCACCGACCAGAGCCAACCTCAGCATTCAATTTAGTGGGTCTTAACTAGACTCACCAAATCAAATGCCAAAAGACTGATTTCCGGTGCAGTAAGTGAAGGGTAGCTGTTACACTGATTTAACTTCTGGAGTTTCAGCTTCCCTGGATATAACTGACTGGAAAATTTTCAGCTAAGTGTTTTTTCTTTGGAAAATGCTGATTTGTTGAAATCAAAACTGTTTACGGGAAAGGTTGTTTCATTGAATCTCCCATTTTGAAAAAAGAAATTGAGAACAAAAGTTTTGAAATTGTTTAAATGGAGTGCTTCAACATTTTCTAAATGAGGAGTTCCTTTTTCCATTTTGAAACAACTTTGTTTTGAAGTTTAAGTTAACTTATGTTTTAAAAAAGTAAAAATATTTTAAAGGTCAAAAATGAAACATTTCAATTACCTCATCCAAAACATTTTCAGATTTTCAAGATTTTGCTTTTTTTGTCCCAATTTGGGACAGAATTTTTATACAAATTTTGAAAATTCTTACCATTTCCCATCCAGCTCTAACCATAAGTGACCTCTGTTAAAGGACAGCACCTTTTGCAATGCTGCCTCTCCAGCCTGATCCTGGCTCATAAAACAGTGGGAGAACTGTTTTATGATGAGCCCATGTTCACTTTAGAGATGAACTTATGCTTTCAATGGGAATGCAAACAAATATGCTGTATTAACGGTCTCTTTAGGTACTTATATAGCCCTTGTCCACACAGTATCTTAGCCCAGGTCTATACTAAAGGGGAAGGTCGACTTAAGATATGAAACTCCAGCTACATTAATTATGTAGCTAGAATTGATGTATCTCAAATCACATTTTTGCACCATCCACACTACAAACTAGGGAGCAAACACTCCTATCAACTTTCCTTACTCATGAGAAGCAGGATTACCGGCGCTGACAGGGGCATCCTCTCATTAGAATTAGTGAGTCTTCACTAGACCCACTAATTCAAACCCTGGAATATCGACTGGCAGCATTGGTCTTCCACGTAGTGTAGACAAGCACCTAGAGCAGGGGTGGGGAGCCTTTTTTGGGTCAGGGGCCGCTGACCCACAGAAAAATTAGTTGGGGCTGGGGGCTGCAGGGAGGTGGCAGTGGGGCTGGAGTGACAGCATGGGCTCCCCAATGCTGGGAGAGGCCTTAAGCCTCGGGGGCCAGATCCAGGCAACACAGGGGCCACATCCAGTCCCCAGGCCTTAGGTTTCCCCCCTCCTGCCCTAGAGCCTCACCATCCTTAATGGAATTTATCCTCACCCCACTCTTAAGAAGCAAGAAAGTACTGTCCCCATTTTAGAGTGGGAAACTGATGCATTGAGTAGACTGACTGACACATGGGACACATAAGAGGACATAGAGCCAAGAGCTGAATGCAGCTTGGAATGCAGGTGCTTGTTTCTACCTTGCTGATGAGCCCACAGCTGCTCATGTTCCAAATGGCAGCAGTGCTGGCTATTCTGCCTCCTTCTTCTGCTTTAATGAGCGTTGGAACAATCAGGGCGTTGAGCTAGTTTCACTGTTTCTGCACAGTCCTTGAAACTGCCATTTTTCATAGGGCCTTCTCCTGAGTCCCATTTCAGTGCCTTGTCTACTCTACCCTCCTTCCTACATGGAGCAATAGGGCCACAAGGGCATCTTGCAGGTTCCAAGACTGAATCACAGACTCAGGTTCTGTCCCCTGCTCTGACACAGACTCTCAGGGGGATCTTAGGCAAGTCATTGCAGCTGAGCTCTCTATGGGTACAGCTACACTAGCTCGTTAGTTCGATCTAGGTAGGGTAATGAGGGCAAGCGGAGTTGCAAATGAAGCCCGGGATTTAAATATCCCGGGCTTTATTTGAATGTTCCTGGGCGCCACCATTTTTAAATTCCCCTTAGTCCGAACTCTGTGCCCGCGGCTACACGCAGCACGGACTAGGTAGTTCGAATTAACGATCCTAATTCAAACTACCGTTACTACTCATTCCACAAGGAGAAACGGTAGTTCGAATTAGGATCTTTAATTCGAACTACCTAGTCCGTGCCGCGTGTAGCTGCGGGCATGGAGTTCAGACTAAGGGGGATTTAAAAATGGTGGCACCCGGGAGCATGCAAATGAAGCCCGGGATATTTAAATCCCGGGCTTCATTTGCAACTCTGCTTGCCCTCATTACCCTACCTAGCTCGAACTAACGAGCTAGTGTAGGCATACCCAGAGTCTCTCCTCCAGCTATATGGAGTTATAACACGCACTCATCTCTGGAAAGCACTTTGAGGTTGATGGGTGTGAAGTGATATGAGAATTCCCCATGTTATGGTCTCTCAGATCACTTCATGCTCCTTCTCTGCCCCAAAGGACATGCAAGGACTTGCATGAAAATGCTGAACAGACACCTGTTGGGCAGCCACTGACACACAGAATAGATTAGGCATCACAACATCCGTTAAATGTTACCTGCATTCAAAGAGAGGCAGTGCCTGTGATCCCAGCAGATCTATGCTAGCAGCTCTGCCTTCAGTTAACATGGATCTCCGTACACAGGATGTGCTCCCTGAGCCATCCAGAACATTGGCCCTGCTGTTGTTAGCAGGGCACAGTTGCAGTCCCAGGTCCCCAGTACCATCCACACCTCTTGCTGCTACTGCCTCCTTTCTAAGGTGGGGTGGGCAATAATTTTTGGTGGGGGTGTACTCCAATATTTGGGAAAGTGGTCAAGGGCTGCACTTTCCTATGGAGAGGTGTGGGGTCTAGGATGGAGGTTGGGTACAGAAGGGAGCATGGGGTAAGGGACTGGGGTGCAGGAGATGGTGTGAGGTCTGAAAGGGAGTTTGGGTGAAGGAGGCAGTTGAGACATGGGGCAGGGGAATGAGGTGCAGGGTTTGGGAGGGTGTTTGAGTGCAGGAGAGAATTCTGGCTTGAGGGAGGTTCAGTGTCTGAGACAGAGTTGTGACCTGGGTAGGAGGGGGCAGGTGGTTTGGATGGTGACCTGAGGGAGGGATTTGGGGTGTGGGAGGAGCAGGGGTGCCAGAGGCAGTCTCTGGATGGGAGGTGCTTGTTTCTCCCAGCCAGCAGTCCTGCAGCACTCCCAAGGCAGCCTGGGCTCCCTGCCTGCTACAGCCCCAGATCATTTGAAACTGCAGGCTCCTTCTTCCATGTGGCTCTCAGCTCCAGGAGGGGGGAGAGGCTTGCACTGCCCTCATCCCCAAGCCAATCTCTCAGCTCCTATTGCTGGTTGCTTCTGGCCAATAAGAGCTGAGAACTGGGCTGGGGGCAAGGAGATCACATGAAACCTCCCCATCCCTCCAGAGCAGAGAGTCACATGGAGCAGTCCTGTGCTTAAAACAGCAGCTGCTGTGTGCCTGAGGGTCCTTGCAGGAGAGGGTTCACAGGCCAGATCTGGTGGCTTGGGGGCTGTATCCAGCCCATGAGACGTATCTTGCCCACTCCTGCTCTAAGGTGTGTTTGAGGTTGCTAGTGCTCTGCTATTATTACTGCTACTAGTGTTAAGTGACAAATCCACTGAGGTGCTTGGCATCAAAGAAAATGCAGACATCTTCGCTCTACAGACCTGGGGACTACTGACTTAAGAGGCTGTGTCTACACTGCACCATGGCCAGCCCACGCCAGCTGGTTGAATATAAAGTATATAAAACAATGAATGGTTTAGAGGAGGCGGAACAAGATCTTCTATCCTCCCCATTTCATAACATGTGAATGGGGGCTTTCTGTACCATTAAAATTGGCAAATTCAAAACTAAAAAAAAGCTCTGTCATACAATGTGTAACAAGACTGCAGAACTTATTGCCACAGAAAGTCAGTGAGGTCAACTCAACAAGATTCAGAAACAGATTGGACATTTCTATGAATTACAAGAATATCTGGATTTACCAGTAATAACAATTTTGGAAGGGATATTAAGCCTCCTGCTTCAGGGCTTAAACCAATTACTGTCATAGACCAGGATGAGACTTTAATAGGGACAGGTTAGTCTACATCTGCTTACTATGGGTTTCTTATCCTTCTTCTGAAGCAACTGGTCCTGTGCCCATTGTCAGAAACAGGATACTGGAATGGAAGGAATTTGAGTCTGGTTCACTATGACAGTTCCTCTCTTGCAATGTTTAAATGTGTCTTTGTGGCTCCCAGGTAAAGCTCAGTGCAAGCCAATAACAATTAAGAGAAAGTAAAGCTTGGGTTTGGACTTGAAGAGTTGCTTAACTCCAAGCCATTGACTGGACAATCGCCTTCATCTCTGAGGGGATGCAGTGTCAGTGGTTAGAGCAGAGGACTAAGAATTGGGACTCCTGGGTTCTCCTCTCAATTGTTCCACTGACTTACTGGATAACAAATAAGTCTGTGACACATGTTTCAGCTGTCCCCCCTATGAAACTGGGATAATGATACTTCCTCTCCTCGCAGAGGCATTGTGATGCTTTGTTTCTAAACTGTTGATGTGAAGGCACCTGGAGATGTGACAAGGACATTGTTAAAATCAGCTGAGTGCAGAAGATGGGGGCCCACAAAGAGCTCAGAAGAACAAAAAAACCTTTGCTTCTACAGACACTGGTTACAAAAACTTCCCCCCAGAATCACAATACACAGATTTTGGGGAATCTTTGCCACCATCAAGTGATTTTATCCCTAAAACCAAGAATGAACATTTGAACCCACCCCCAGGGGTACCCCAAGCTCTTTTGCCCCAAAAGAGCTTGAAAAAAGAAAAGAAGAAAAACAAACTGCAGTCTCTAGTAGCTGACCCCTCAGTCAGAGGCATGCAGATACCCACAGACAGACCTTCCAGGACTCAAGAATCAAATCATCACCTTTAAAAAGTTATTTTTATTACAAAACAGAAGATAAACTTGATAAAAGATACTTGGTTGCTAGCAGAGCAACTAAGGAAAACAATTAAAACACAGAGAAAAGTCTCTGGGCATAATGCTCAATGGTAGATGGGGAGAGGAGGTATAGATTCACACAGAGAAGTTCAAACCAAACCACAAAATAAAGAAAAATTACCCTGAACGCAACTAGATTCACTTTTCCCTTTTACTTACTTCCAATTTTCAATTTGTTCAGTCCACTCCCATGCCCACAAATTCCTTGGAGACATGGTAGTCCTGCCTGGGTTTAAATCATTCTGTCTCTCTCAACTCCTGGTTTAACATTTCCACACAAGGAAAGCAGGCAAGGAATCTATATCCCATTCAAATTTCAACCTCTATCTCGATTGGGTCTCCTGGCCCAACACCTTTGCTAGTTACCTGAGTTTAACCCCTTAGTCACCTGGTGCTGGTCAGCACTCCTCCTGTCCATTATATCAGCAAAATAAAATAACTTTAGACTTGAAAAGAAAGTGCACAGTGTTTTGGATGCAAGAGGCTAGAGAGGTATTAAGTCTTATAGGCTGCAGACAGAGCAGCAAGACAGCAGAATTTACAGTCCATGTAAACAGAGCTTCTCCTCTTTGCATTTCCGTCTCATATTTTCTCCCATCGCTGGTCCAAGGGCATAGCCAACAAGCTCAGTACTACCCCATTTCCAGTCTTCAGCGACATCTAGTGGCAACAAGAAAATTTAATGATACTGCAGCAGTGCTCCCTGAAAGGAAAGCATGCAATTTCCAGGATCTGAGATGAAATGTTTTCCAGCCTTTGTCATAGGCATATGCTCACAACTACAATGCATGAGGCTCACAGAGTGTAAAATTCATCAATGGGCAGAGAGACCACTTGAGAGCTATGCATTATTGACATCCTATTTAAGCCCTCGAAATAGGGCTTGAATGGTGTTTCAGTGATGCATAAAAGGCCTCCTGCATAGGGATAAATTTTATCTTCTACAAGTAGATAAACCCTCCCAGCTCTGAAACAATACAAAGAAGGAAATGCAAAATATATACACCTAAATAACTTATCATCACTAGTTAAACGTTCCATTGACCTCAGTCACCACTGACTTCCTGGGAGCTACAACTTGGCTCAGATGTTTGGCTCAGCAGTTTAATAACAGTATTTAGCTCCTATACAGAGAGAAATTTTTCATCCATACAGCTCACAGAACTTTGCATATGAAGCTAAGTATCTGTATCTCCATTTTACAGATGGGGAAAATGAAGGTCAAGGGACATGCCCAAGTTCACACAATTATTTGATCCATCTCTTTTGTCCCATGAATCAGAGGAACATACTCCTTATTATCTGTTGTCCAAAGACAAAAATGAACCAAACATTAACGAGTTTGATGAACTCATCAGGAAGCACTTAAAAGCCAGGGGCTAAGGGAGAAGCGGAATAGATTCAAATATTTTAGCCCCTTTCCTCAGCTGCAGGCACAGATCTATTTCATGTTTTTCCTAGAGAGTTAGCTAAAATGGCATTTTTAGAAGCCTGGACTCTTAGGAATTCATCAAGAAGGTTATATCTTTCACATCTCCTTGTGGAATGAAAAATCCTAGCAAAACTCACGTCTAAACCATTAGTCCAGGTGCTGCCTTTGATAAGAGCTGAAAACTAACTACAAAGGGCAAAAGAAACAAAGAAGGGTAAAGAAGACACACAGAATGCCTGATAGATCTATATATATTTCTAACTACAGAAACACTACAGGGGGTTCCAGATTACATCTGCACATGGGATGGGTTTGATCCTTAGTTGGTATAAATCTGCTAAGCTCCATTGATGCCAGTGGGCCAGATCCCCAGCAGGTGTAAATTGATGTTGCACCACTGAAGTCAATGGAGCTATGCTGATTTACACTAGCTGAGGCCAAGGCAACACTTGCGTCGCCTATAGTACAAGTGGTCCAGAGGCCAGAGGCCAGCCTTCAGCATAGGGAAGCAAATTTCAAACAAAGAGGGAAAATGCCAAATCTAGTTACATTACATACTCTTTGGCGGAAACATCATTTCATTGCATTTCTCTATCTGTACCACTTGAATTGCCCACTGTGAGTGAAACACTGAGGCTACGTCTAGACTGGCATGATTTTCCGCAAATGCTTTTAACGGAAAAGTTTTTCCGTTAAAAGCATTTGCGGAAAAGAGCGTCTAGATTGGCACGGACGCTTTTCCACAAAAGCACTTTTTGCGGAAAAGCGTCCATGCCAATCTAGACACAGTTTTGCGCAAGAAAGCTCCGATCGCCATTTTAGCCATCGGGGCTTTTTTGCGCAAAACAAATCTGAGCTGTCTACACTGGCCCTTTTGTGCAAAAGCTTTTGCGCAAAAGGACTTTTGCCCGAATGGGAGCGTCAAAGTATTTGCGCAAGAACACTGACAATCATACATTAGAACGTCAGTGTTCTTGCTCAAATTCAAGCGGCCAGTGTAGACAGCTGGCAAGTTTTTGCGCAAAAGCAGCCATTTTTGCGCAAAATCTTGCCAGTCTAGATGCAGCCCAAGTCTAAAGCAGCCTTCCATATATGTTGTTAAAAGTTACTCAGACAGCAACAAACTGTTTGACAGGAATCTTGCCCCCTCTCTTTCTGCTGAACATCCTTATTACAGCCTGGCAGGTTACTGGTAGGGGTTGGTAAGATATTTGCATCTTATTTATCAGCTGGAACAGCAATCGTTTCACTAGGCTGTAAGAACTATCAGGATTTCCAGCACTAGCAGTAACTGCAAAGTGGCCTGGCCATCCCTTCTCTGGAGATATAACAGAGAAATAAACATTTTGAAAAGACTCTGACAGAAACATAAATAAATACAACAAAATTAAACAAGGAAGGAGTCAAAGAAACCGTGATTCTGAGTTGGTTGATGTCAATGGTGGGACTCCCAAAGCACTGAGCCTAACTGCTCCCATTCAGACACTCAAACATTCCCACAGGCTTTTGGGAGAGCACAGCTAGGCCAGAGCCAAGAGCGTCTGAAAATTCCCCTCCTACCTGCAGTGGCCAATGCACCATATAACTCCTATCTCCCACTGACATTCAAGTGGGAGTTATGTGCTGGCCTCTGCACAGAACTGAGTTCCACCCACTTATGAGTGGAAAACTCAAGACTTTCTTAACTCTCCTTTATACTTCTGCAGCACCCATCTTTCCTCTGAGAAGCGAACACACCCTGGAGGGAGAAAAACATTATTCAGCCTATTTTCTAAAAGGGTGGACTTAGGGATGGATGGGTGAATCATAGAATCATAGAACCATAGAGCTGGAAGAGACCTCAGAAGGCCATCAAGTCCAGCCCCCTGCCCAAGGCAGGACCAATCCCAATTAAATCAACCCAGCCAGGGCTTTGTCAAGCTGAGACTTAAACACCTCTAGGGATGGAGACTCCATGACTTCCCTAGGTAACCCATTCCAGTGCTTCACCACCCTCCTAGTGAAATAGTTTTTCCTAATATCCAACCTGGACCTCTCCCACCACAACTTGAGACCATTGTTCCTTGTTCTGCCATTCATCACTACTGTGAACAGCTTTTCTCCAGCCTGTTTGGAACCTCCCTTCAGGAAGTTGAAGGCTGCTATCAAATCCCCCCTCACTCTTCTCTTCTGCAGACTAAACAGACCCAACTCCCTCAGCCTCTCCTTGTAGGTCATATCCTCCAGCCCCCTAATCATTTTCGTAGCCCTCCTCT
This sequence comes from Pelochelys cantorii, assembly GCA_032595735.1. Lineage (NCBI taxonomy): Eukaryota > Metazoa > Chordata > Testudines > Trionychidae > Pelochelys > Pelochelys cantorii. The sequence continues at coordinate 22,083,492 of CM064344.1, forward strand.
GGACCCTCTCCAATGCATCCACATCCTTCCTGTAATTGGGGGCCCAGAACTGGACACAATACGACAGATGTGACCTCACCAGAGCCGAATAAAGAGGAATAATCACATCTCTGGATCTACTGGCAATGCTCCTCTTAATGCAACCTAATATGCCATTAGCCTTCTTGGCTACAAGGGCACACTGTTGACTCATATCAGAGCTCCTCTTCCACTGTAATCCCCAGGTCCTTTTCTGCAGAACTGCTACTTAGCCAGTTCGTCCCCAGCTTGTAACAATGCTTGGGATTCTTCCTTCCCAAGTGCAGAACTCTACACTTGTCCTTGTTGAACCTCATCAGATTTCTTGTGGCCCAATCCTCCAATTTGTCTAAGTCACTCTGTACTCTATCCCTGCCCTCCAGCATACCTACCTCTCCCCCTAGCTTAGTGTCATCCGCAGACTTGCTGAGGGTACAATACATCCCCTCATCCAGGTCATTAATAAAGATGTTGAACAAAACCGATCCCAGAACCGAACCTTAGGGCACTCCGCTAGAAACCAACTGCCATCCTCACATCGAGCCGTTGATCACTACCCGCTGGGCCTGACCTTCCAGCCAGCTTTCTATCCATCTTACCGTCCATTTATCCAATCCACATTCCCTTAACTTGCTGGCAAGAATATTGTGGGAGACCGTATCAAAAGCCTTGCTAAAGTCAAAGTATATCATATCCACTGACTTTCCCATATCCACAGAGCCAGTTACCTCATCATAGAAGCTAATCAGATTGCTCAGGCATGACTTGCTCTTCATGAATCCATGCTGACTATTCCTGATCACTTTCCCCTCTTCCAAGTGCTTCAAAATGGATTCCTTGAGGATCCCCTCCATGATTTTTCCAGGGACTGAGGTAAGACTGACCAGCCTATAGTTCCCTGGATCGTCCTTCTTCCCTTTCTTAAAGATGGGCACTACATTTGCCTTTTTCCAATCATCCGGGATCTTTCCCAATCTCCACGACTTTTCAAAGATAATGGCCAAAGGCTCCTCAATGACATTTTCCAACTTCCTCAGTACCCTCGGATGTATTAAATCTGGACCCATTGATTTATGTATGTTTAGCTTTTTTAAATAGTTCGTAACCTGTTCTTTCCCTACCAAGGGCTGTCCACCTACGTCCCATATTGCGTCACTTAGCGCGTTAGTCTGAGAGCTGACCTTGTCTGTGAAGACAGAGTCAATGAAAGCATTAAGTACTTCAGCTTTCCCCACATCATCTGTCACTAGGTTACCGCCCCCATCCATTAGGGGCCCCACACCCTCTCTGATCACCTTCTTCTTGTTAACATGCCTGTAGAAACCTTTCTTGTTATCCTTCACATCCCTTGCAAGTCGCAATTCCAATTGCGCTTTCACCTTCCTGATAACTCCCCTGCATTCTTGAGCTATACATTTATACCCCTCCCTAGTCATCTGTCCAAGTTTCCACTTTTTGTAAGCTCCCTTTTTGTGCTTAAGTTCACCAAGGATTTCCCCGGTAAGGCAATCCGGTCTCCTACCATATTTGCTTCTCTTGCTACGCATTGGAATGGTTTCTTTCTGTGCCTTCAATAAGGCTTCTTTAAAATAGTGACAGCTCTCCTGGGCTCCTTTCCCCTTCATGTTAGCATCCCAGGGGATGGAGTGAAGGACTTGGCCAAGGTCATTCAGTGGGTCAGTGCTGATCTGGGAATAGGCCACAGGAGACTTGCACAGGGCTATATAAAAATGTCACATATGCTGACTATGAACTCATCAAAGTGTGTACAAATCTCTTTTGGAGGTGAATTCAAACCTCACTGGTACATTGGGCCAGCCTGCAAGAGACCTTTTGCCCCGCTTCCCCTAAACACCCCAGTGTTTCTCCTACTTTAAATAGTCTCTGAAGGTCCAGACGCCCAACAGCCCCTCTCCTGCCCAGACTCCTTTCAACAGGACAGCTTTTATTACTGTGCAGTGCATCTGGCTGCAGAATCACATAGAGAGATCATCAGGACCAGAGGAGCATTCCCAGCATTCTGCTGACTGGTGGGCAGCTAGGAAATTCCTTCCCTCAAAGATGTTAATGATGGATAGATAGGAGGAGGCAGGGGAGCCATTCACTAGCTACCAAAGGCTATAGCTAGAACAAGCCTGCTGGATGCTCTGGGAGAGTTTAGAAACATGTTCCAAGCTACCAACTACCCATTTCCTAGGAGATGGCATGGGGTGTAATTTTCACAAGCACTCAGCGTTGGGCAAACTATGTCAATGATTTCAGTGGGCAGTGTTGAGCACTTCTGAAAACCAAGCCAATGTACAGAGGATGCTCCGAGGGGTTGGGAGGATGTACATTTACTTTGGGCAGAACTTACTCTAGTTTGACTTGCATTTATGTAAACCTAAAACTCCAAAAAGAACTGGATTTCACCACAGCACCATCAGCCCAAAACAGCAGGTTTCACTCTGCTTTCTGCTCTAACCCCTCTTCAGGGGCTACCTTTCAGTGATTAAATCAGACTATCCATGGGAGGAGAAGAACAGCCCTAAACAGCACCTATGACTTGGGGGGCAAGTCCTGCCCCGGGGCGGGGGGAGGAGGGGAGAGGCGGTAAATGAATTGTTGCCATGCCAAGCTAAATAGCTCCCAGATGCTTTGTGTGCCAATACTTCCCATTAATGATATGTTGATTTAAATGTAAAGACTCCTGAGCTACGAGGCTGATTTTCAAACAAATTAAATATAGACCGAGAGTGAATGTAAGTAGCTCTGCACAAACATTTCAGTCTAACAAAAAGGGAAATGGTTGGACAAGAATGAAAGAATCAACAGCAAATGTATTGCTATTCTTTACTGCAGTCAAATGCTAGAATTATAAGATCCACACATGTTTAAACCTTCAAGTTAAATACTCTTTAATGAGATAATGTAGCCATGGTATTTATCTGAGGCTCATGTTTTACATACTAGCTGCATTTTCATATCCTCTTCCATTTTAATTTGCCACTGGAACTAAAAAAAAAAAAAAGTGCAATCTGCAATTGACAGAAGCACAAAAAGATAAGCTTAAGCTGTCTTCCTAAACTCTTGTGATGGAATTTTGTTCTTTTATCTTATCTCCCAGCTTCAAGATATGTTCATCTTTAGGGTTAGTGCAGGATTCATGGGAGTGGGGGTGTTAGTGCTTTATCATCCCTATCCCTTTCTGGGCACCAACTCTGAGAACTTGTGGAAGTTTTGTAGTAAATGCAAATGACAGAGTGTTTACCAATGATAAACCCAATTCTGACCCACACTGCAGTTCAAATGTGACATTCACATTGCCAGCAATTATGTGAACACAGTGTCTGGAAATTAAACATGGTTTGGCACAAAGGAGCTTCACAGAGCTAAGCACTTCATCATTACTGGAGCATGTCTGTGCACCTGCCAAGATATTCCATGCCTATGAAGAGGTGGAGAGCTGTCTGAGGTGCTGAATGATTACAGTGTAGGTCCTATGTAAATATTCAAAATGGCTTCTTGTACTTGGTGTATTTTGTCAGCATGCAGGCAATCCATTCCTTCAGCTCCGCAGGTATTGCAGTAATTCTCAGTGCTAATTATTGTATTTGTGTTCTAATTCATCCATAACTGATATAATCTTCAAAGCTCAAATATGCCTTCATCTAAAGCATCAAGGTTTTCTATCCCCCTTTTCTCTGAACTCTGATAAATGGAGCTTGTGGAACTCAAAAGCTATCACGTTACATTTTCTTTTTAATCAACTTGTTCTCCCTCACCAAAAGGAAAATATTTAACAATTCTCGATGTGGAGATTACAGCACTGCAGGAAAAGAGGGAGATGAAAGCACAACTTATTGAAAGCTTGTTTGCTTTATTTTTCCTCCATTTTATCTGGTTTGATTAGGGATATCAACCCCCAAAGGACTATACATAAACCAGTCTGGCAGTAGCATCACTCTGGCCATTTAAACTGTAATTACCACTAACGGGTCAAATGAAATTAAAGGCTATGGAGCTGCGTGTGTGATGTGTTGCTTTGGTGTCAGCTATGGCTATGTCTAGACTGCAGGCTTCTTTTGGAAGAAGCTTTTCCGGAAGAGACCTTCCAAAAAAACTTCTTCCGAAAGAGCTCGTCCATACTGCAAAAGCGCATCGAAAAAGTGATCTACTTTTTTTGAAAGATAGTGTCCATTCAGCATGGACACTATCTCGCATTTCAGCTGTGATTATTATGGACAGAGTGGCCACCAGGCCACCTGTGCTTTTTCCTCTTTCCTCTTCTTTCGAAAGAACTCCCTCTTCCCTGTCCACACACACCTTTTTCTGAAAAAGCTGTTTCGGAAAAAGGCTTCTTCCTCATAGAATGAGGATTACCAATGTTGGGAAAACCCCTCTGTTCTTTTGATTTTCTTTCAGAAGAACACGATTGCAGTGTGGATGTAATTGAAGTTTTTTTGAAAAACGGCTGTTTTTCAAAAAAACCTTTCTGTAATGTAGACATTCACATCACGTATTGGAGCCTGGCTGTGAGTTGTTAGTGATGTCATGCTTCCCCCCAAAAGTGCTCACATTTCTATGATGGTTGCAGTCAGTTCTTTATATTTATATACAGTGGTCTATATTATCATCATCAACAACAACAACCACCGTGGGCTCAATGCCTGTTCGTCTCTAATGCCTCCCTCACTATATCCTTCCATCTTTTCCTGTCCAGTGCAGAGTGGCTTAGTTTCTGTAGACTAGCTCCACACCAATCTACTATAGCCTGCCCCCAATAAGGCTGTTTTTTGCTGATCTATTGCAGAGGAACCCCTGAGTGATGCAGAACCAATGCAGAGAGCATGGTGGATGCATCTTAAGATGTGGTATGGTCAGAGCAGAGAAGTGCTCCAGCAATTCCCACCTGGTGTAATGGCCCCTTTGGTGCCATTCCCAGCCAGCATAATTTAGATCAGCCCCTAGGTGGCCCCAGGACTGTGGGTTAAACCCTGTTGCCCCTGGCCCCATTGGTCAGTCCAAAGATCAGGGCCTTTGAGTATATGCATCTGATCTTGTCCATTGCTGTAAAGGCACCAGACAAATACATAAAATATGTTCATTATTGCAGAAATGTGATATGAATTAGAGCCGCTTTGTGGTATAACATCTGTCCATGAAGGCCTGGCTGTCTGCTACATTAAGTACTGTAGCGTCTGAGCACTTCCTACCATGGAACCCAGAGCCTTCCCACAAAGATGGAGCATAGAGTCCAAATTCTGAACTTTTTTACACTTGTCACTGTGCTAAATCATGGTAAGACACAGGGCAATGCTGGGGTAGGGAGGTCTCACTCCTGAGCAGCTGCAGGGCATGTTCCAGGTGAAGGGACTGTTTAAAAGGGCACTGGTAGCCCAAGGGGAAGGTGTTACAGGCTGCACCAGGAAATGAGGCTGCTGTGGGCAGAGTGACTGGAGTATTAGTAAGGTCACTGACAGCAGTGGTCCATATCTTGCCCCCAACATGCCCACTTTTGGAGTTGAAAACCCACACAAGGTCCCCTAGAATGGGACGTTGCCTGTCTTGCAGACTAAGCTGACACTAAGACTGTGATGATGCTCCAGACAGTGGTGTTCCAGCCTCACAGGAAGAGACCCAGGTGAAGTGTAACTTGGAGTGGGAAAGTGAATGGTTTGGACACTGCAACCTTCCTTTAGGGCCCTCACCTGGGACCTGATGGAGTGGAAGGACCTGGGTTCCCATACTCTGCTCCTTTTCATCCCAGTGTGATGTATCTCTCCCCCTCCCCACCCCCGCTTTATGAAATGGACTTGTGGACATGAATATACATAACTCAAAGGTGCTTTGAGCGAATTATTTCATGTAACCCATCAATCTTCATGTTCAATCTGCTAGTTCTGGTTATCTTACTTTGATGTATGTATCATTTGTGTGTGTAAAATTATTAGACATATAGAGTGAGGGAATACTTTGTGGGTTTTAAATGTGTGAATGAGAGACATGGAGGGTGTTACCCACCTGTTAAACAATCTCTTTTGTCCTTAAGTCTGAGCAGTGGGAGTGGCCTCAATTATTAACAAAAAGACTAGGAAAGCAGAGGCTTTGGTCTTTTGGCTGGGCTGCACTTGAAGGAAGGAGCCGAAGACCCCAAGGTGGAGAGACAGCCCCTGTTTGGAGGGGCAACTGGAAACAAGGTTTTAGGGTGATTTTGAGTAAATTTGTTTTGTTCAGTGTATGTAAAGGGTCCTTAGTCGGGGGGGGGGAGGGCGGGGAGATGCACAGCTGACTCCCCAGAGTGCCCACAAGTCTGTAAGGCACGCTTCGGCGTGGCCGTTGGCTGAGCGACAGCTCCTACGGCCCAGCCCAGGGTCAGGGTGCCAGGCAATGAGGGAACACAAATAGTTCAAGGGTCACAGTTTAAGGCTAGGCAATAGGGGTTCAGTAGTTTAAAGCTTTGGCCGGGTTCCAGCCAAGCATGGGTCGGGTCTCCTCACTCCCAGAGAACCAACAAGCACAGGGGGTTTGGCCCCACAGGGGGAATCTGCCATCCAAAGGTAGGGGTGGCAGCGGGGGGACGCAGGCCCACCCACTTCACTGCATCCCGGCCCAGGGTCCTGACAGTGGCGGCCTTGCAGCCACTAGGTTGACAGGGATCTGGGCCATTACACATCAACTAGGTTGAGGATCAGTGGGGGTCCAGGCCACAACGCGTTGCCCACCCAACCTCCATCTCCTCAGCCGCTCCAAGATCGGCTATCCCTGGGCCATTTCCCAGTTCCCTCTGAGGGCCTACCAGACTTTGGTGCTGCTCTGGGGGGTTCACTGGTGACAGAGGGGCTGGCAGGGTGTCCATGGACTCCAGCTCATGCAGGGGTCCAGATGGGCCGGACCAGTCATCTGTGCCCGGTGAGGGTCCCGGAGGGTTCAGCATGGGTTCAGGCAGTGACCAGGGTCTCAGCAGCCTGGGCCAGGGCTCCAGGGTTGGCAAAGGTCCTGGCGGCCTGACCCAGTCATCCTCTCAAGGGTAGCGCAGCTGAGCCCTTCGCTGTGGGAGCCAGGACCAGGCATCTGCTCAGGTCAGTTGCCCAGCTCTGACTGAGCCCGCAGCTCTTATAGTCCTCGACCTGCCGTCTGGCTTCCTGTGGCCAGGGCTAGGTGCAGCTGGGGCCACCCACCAAGGGGTCATAGAGGGCACTTCCTCTTCCGGGTCAGCGGGAGGCCATGTTGTTGTCCCAGGCTCATTACAGTGTAGAATTAGCTAAGCGTTTTGTATCTTTTGATTTGTAACCTACTTTCTTCTGCCTGTTCTCACTTATTATCACTTAAATCCTACTGCTTGTACTTAATAAAAACACTTTTATTTTCTACCAAACCCAGTATAAGTAATTGTTACCTGGGGGGGGGGGCAACCAGTACCTAATTACCTGGCTTACCTAATTCTTTGGGGTCTGATCTCATTTGGGGAGTGCTATCCCAGGAAGCTGGGCCCTAAACTGCACTCTCCTTGGACCTGAAGAGGTTCAGTGTTTGTACTGAGTCTCGGCGGGGACAGGGACCTCAGCTCTGGGCCTTGACTGGAGGAGACCAGTGGAGCTGGCCCAACAGGACTGGGCGGTGAGGAGCCCCAGAGAGTGGGAAGGCAAGTGGCAGTGGCTGTGTCAGCACCCTGGGAGTCACCCCGAGGGGTCATCTGTGACCGCACCCCATCACATTCAGTCATGACAGAGCCTCAAAGGGAGAAGAGGGGACATGCAAAAGAGTCTCAGATCCACTGTATATGACCTGAAACACCCCTAAAATGAGCAGACTAAAAAAGAAGTATAAAACCACTGCCTGACCATTAGGTTAGCTGGCTGTCAATCAGACCTGCTACACTTGTGTAAACAACATGAAGTTGGCACAGGTGTAACTGTGAGCAGATCTTGCTGAAGTAGTTTAGTAGCAATAATAATACTTAGCACTGAAAGAGCAGTGTATGGCGGCAAAGTATGTTACTAACATGAACCAACTCAGCATCACAATAACCCTTAGGAGGGGGGTAAGTATCATCCCTCCTGCACACACAGAGAAACTGAGGCACAGAGTGATGAAGGGGCTAAACTATTTAGGCCAAAATTGTCCAGAGAGGCATGCTCCCTCTCATTTATTTTTGTCTATGTGGGAGGATGAGGAGCTATGAGATCTAGGGTTCAATACGTAGTTTAGGCCAGTTGAAATGAGACCTGAGCACTGGACAGGCCATGTGCTGGTCCCCTGCATAGGAATGCCTTTCGCCCGAAGTGTGCAGTGGAACAAAGCAATGCTGTTAACAGAGCACTGACAGCACTTGCTAGCATGTGTAACAACAGACATTCTAACAAAGCCAAGTGAAGCCTAGAGCCTTGAATGGGCAGGCTACATGTGACCCATGCCCCAAGGTGCTGCAGGGCATCTGAAGGAGCCTTCCTTTAAATTCCACCAGAGACTGGAAGGGAAGGCTGTGGTGATTTCCCCTCCTCTAATCCAGTTGTCTCCTGCTGGAGATGATCTGTAGGCCACAGGAAGGCCAAAAATGTCTGAAGGGCAAAAATGTCATTGTAGTAGATAAGATTGTGCTAAATGATTCCTATCCTTAAATATGTCATGAAGGCTCTGAGGGTATGTCTACACTACACAGCAGGGAGCCCTCTGCAGTTTTGCTGCCTTGGGAGTAAGGAAATGGGTCGATCTCAGCGTGCCAGCAGAAATCAACATTCACTGCAATTGGCCGATTTCAGGCGAATCCTGCCAAACCTACAAATGCTGCACAGATTTGCTTTGAGTAGCCCTTTCACTGCTGTAGGACTGAGCAGTGAGGTGTGCACTACAGCAAGCCAGGAAAATAGGAACATGCTCACTAGAATTTTCTGCCCACAGGCTCCATCCAAGATTGGACCTCCATTGTAAGAGGTACTCTGAACATACAGTGAGACATTCCTGCACTCGAGAGAACTGGGAAAATTCTGATTTATTTCTACGGGGAAAATGTGCATGACGAAGGCTATGTCTACACAGGCAATAGAGCAACACAACTTCTGTCATTCAGAGGTGCTGCTAACCTTCCCAGCCCTGTAATACTAAAGATTTGCTGAGAAAAGTGCTGGTATAAACAGCACTGTCAGCAAAGCAAACGCTACTTGAGGGGTGTAGAAGTATTGTTGGTGTGGCTGGGTCTCCTTGGCAGCAGGGTGGCCTAGTAGTTAGGCCCTGGGATTAGCTGGCAGGGGTGCAGATGACTGCCGCTGGTGCCCCGAGCCTAGGAACTCTGACCCACTATGTTAATCCAGGCCTTAAATTTGGGGCATGGCCCCAAGAGTCCAGGTTTTCCCTCTTAGAGAGAGTTTCTAGCAGGTCCCGCCCCCCCATGTATCTGAGGGGCAAGGTTAGAGGCTTACGGTTTTCCGTGGCTGTCCAAGCAGACAGGCTTTGGTGAAGGTCCTGCAGACTGCAGAGAAGGAGAAAGGCTGGAGGGAGAAGTACCACCACATGATTCTGGGGTTTGTGTCCTTCATTGCATGTAGCCAGCGAAGAGGGGCATGGTCTTTGATGAGGGTAACGTGTCTACCCAGTAGGTAATAACGGAGTGAGTCCACTACCCATTCCACCACTAGTGCCTCCTTTTCGATTACTAAGTAGGCCTTTTCCCTGGGAAACAACTTCCTACTAATGTAGAGGCTTGGATGCTTGTTACCTCCCACAACTTGGGAGAGAACAGCTGTTAAGGCCCACATGTTTGTAACATGAACTCCTTTGAGAAGTCGGGGCTGTATGAGACAGGTTCTCAATAAAGCTGGACCTTTAGGGCAGAGCTACTCAACATACGGCCCGCGGCCCGTTTCTTTGAGGTCTGCGGTGTGGTTTGGGCAGTGGGTCTCAAAGTGCGGTCCAGGAGCTCACCCTCCCTCCTTCATGCAGAGGAGAGCCCGCGCTGTCACTGCAGCCTGGCAGTTGGCATGCAGTCATGAGGCTGCAAGAGCAGCTCCCGCAAAGCAAACTCACCCCCCCACTCGAGCTACACATGGAAGAGCGCCACCGCCATGGTAAAAGCAGCGCTCCCTTGGTTGGTCCCACGGGGCAGGCAGCAGGTTGGGCTGAGCAGGGCTCAGCCAGGCGGGGCAAGCTCTCCTGGTGTGCAAGTGGTCGGCACTCCCCCACTTCCCCAAGAACAGGTTAGGCTGCACCATCTGGCAGTGATGAGAGGAGGCAACGCTGGGACTGAGGACCCTGCACATGCAGGAGGCAGGTGGGGGCTCTGGGCCCTTCGGGGCTTTGATCTAAAGTTCCCTCTAAGCTGCGCACTCTCAGCAGCTCAGCCGTTCAAAGCTCCCCGAGCAGGAAAAGAGATCAGCTTCCCTCTGCTCCTCCATTTCCCTGAACCCCCCCGAACTACCTTGACCCCAGCCCTGTTCCAAGGCGCACCCTGCCCCCCATCTCCCTGAACCCCCTCAGCCACTCTGTCCCCCAGCTTGAGCCCCAGGCACTCCCTGCCCCATCTCCCTGGCCAGACACTCTACCCCCAGCCTGCTGTTGCACCCTCCCCTGCTCTTACACCCTTCTCACCTGGCCAGACACCTACCCCCACTCTACTCCTGCATCCACGATTGCTCCTTGCACCCTCCCTTGCTCCTGCTCACTCCCCCTGGCCAGACACCCTATTCCCAGCCTGCTTCTGCACCCCACCTCCCACCCAGACCTCGCACCCGCATCCCCTTATGCATCCCACCTCCCTCCCTGATCCTGGACCCCATCCCTATCCCAGTCACTGGCAGCTCTGTCCTGCACACTGAACCCCTCATTTTTGTCCCCACCCCAGAGCCTAAGGGGGTCCATAAAATCCACTAACTCCAGAATCCCAGAAAAGTAGATCTGGCCTATAGGAAGCCCTGAACCTCAATCCTCCTTGTTCCTTCCCTTCCCCTCGCTCCATGGGGCTGGAACACCAGAGAAGTGAGGTGTCTCAGTTGGGGGCCACATCAGTGAGGGTTGGGGGTTTTTGAAGGAGTTCTTTTGCTTCTCATTTGTGTGGTCCCCAACTGATTTTTCTGTGGGTCAGTGGCCCCTGACACAAAAAAGGATCTCCATACCTGCCATTAAATAAAGAAAACATTGAAACCTTTTGTGTTGGACATAAATTAATATTTTATTTTATTTAAAATGAAGTTTGATAAACTAACACGAGAACATTTAAATGCTTAATCTGTTTAATAATCTAAATTAAACCTAGCTGCAGCACTAGCAAAATGGCTTGAGCGTAATTATGTAATTAACAGTGTGTATCCATTAGCAACTGGTGGCCCGCGGAAAGGTTTATATTGAGCCAGGTGGTCCATAGGCCAAAAAGTTTGAGAATCACTGGGTTTGGGTTTACGCAGGGCACAACACACGGCCTGCAAGTGGGATCCTTTGAACATGGCCTCCACTGGAAACACGCTCCACAACAGCGAGGAGTCTCCGAGGCAGGGTTGAACATTGAAAGACACAAGCAGGTGAGCTGGCTGGAACAAATGGGTACAGGGTGTTGGCATTTCCAGCCCCCAGGAAGAGGTGCTGAGAGCACTGGGGCATTGTGGGAAGTGTTAGCTGCTAGGCCTTGTGGGCAGAGCCTGAGAGGTGGCCAACTGGCTCACACTCACCACATTTGGGTCCGGTGCCGCAGCCAGGCAGCCCTGCCTCCATACCGCACAGAGCAATGGACTCACACATGGAGACATCAGCCCTGCTGAGAATCTACAATGGGGCTCCTGGGCATCTGTCCTTTTTTGCCTCTCATATCTGGCCTGACTCACCCCGCTCCCTGCCCACCACAGGTTGGAGCACTCAGTCTTGGAAACTTTTTCTGAGTAAAATCACTCCAAGAAATGCACAACCTGAAGCTTCAGGCTAAACACCCAAAACACTGGCATACAATTTTTTTTTAATAAGAAGCATTAAAAATGGCAACAAAGAGGAAACGCTTGTTGGATGAACACATGATGATATGTGTTTTAGTAGTTAAATTTAGTAATTTTAGTAGTTAAATTCCTGGACCGTTGTGAAGCCAAAACAAAACAGTAGTCAATATGATGCTCTTCTGTTGTTATGCATTTTAGAAGTTAAATTCCTGAACTGTCATTGCTCATTAAAAGTGCTGTCATATGGCGGAAATTGGGTAAATATTGCATTTTATTAATATCAGCAGAACTGACTTAAATGGGGCCTGCCCGTCATGCCCGTAAGAGTGAAAGAAGCTATTTGCATATACATTTGCATGTATGTGCAACCACACTTAAGTTGCGGCCCTCAGCATGTGCTGTGAGTATCATTGTGGCCCCTGGGGCTTGCAAAGTTAAGTAGCCCTGCTTTAGAGCTTGGAAAGCATCTTCACAGGCTTTGGTCCACTGGCAGTTTGGATTCTCATTCTTGAGGAGATTGGTAAGAGGGGCTGCGATGGAGGAGAAGCCCAGGATGAAGCAACAATAGTACCCAGCTAACCCTAAAAACTGGTGTACTTGCTTTTTTGATGATGGAGGGGCACATCACTGGAGGGCTTGGACCTTTCCCATAAGGTGGTGGACAGTGCCTTTCCCCAAAGTGTAGCCCAGTTAGGGGTCTCATTCCTCCCAAGATGGCATTTCTCAGGGTTCACTGTCAGGCCAGCTTCCTTGGGGGACTGTAGCACGGCTGCCACATGTTGTAAGTGGGTCTGCCAGTTGAGGCTTATAAATCACCACATCATCCAAATAAGTAGCTGTGTACTGGCTCCGGGGGCACAGAATATGGTCCATGAGTCCCTGGAATGTGGCAGGGGTGCCACAGGGCATGGTTCAGAACTGGAACAGTCCAAAGGGGGTGGAGAATGCCATCTTCTCCTTGGACTCAAGTGTGAGGGGGATTTGCCAGTAGCCTTTTTTTAAGTCCAAAGTGGTAATGTATTCTGCTTCTCCAAGCAGATCAAGTAGCTCATCCACCCAGAGCATGGGGTACAAATCAAATTTGGACACAGCATTCACCTTCTGGAAGTTGATGCAAAACTGGGTGGTCCCATCAGGTTTAGGGACTAGGATTATCGGGCTCTTCCAATCACTGTTTCACCACTTCTCTCAGTTTTTGGGGAAAGGACCGGGGATTCTCCTGGATCTTAACCCTTGGCTCTGTCTGATGTGGTGGACTGATAGGTGAGTTCAGCTGGGTTTTGCTGAAAAGACAGATGAGAATGTGGCAACCAGTTGCTGTGCCTGACGCATCTGTTCAGGGGTGAGGTTGGATCAAATCTGGACCTCTCCTTGTTTTGATGCATCATCTTCCTGGGGCCCCAGTTCCGGGTCTAGCAGGTAAGGTGTTATTAGGAACCCTTCCTGGGCTCTCCAGGGTTTTAAGAGATTGACATGATAAAGCTATCAAACTTTGTGTTTGTCAGGTGCACCTCATAGTTTGTCAGGCCCACTCACCAAACCACCTCATAAGGCCCTTGCAAGTAGGTGAGGAGTTTTGAGTCTGAACTGGGCAGCAGCAATAGAACCCGATTCCCCATCTGGAACTTGTGGAGCCTTGCCCATCTATTATATGTTGCCTGGTAGGCCTCTTGGGCATGTTGTCACGTTACTGGATTTTAGGGGAGCAGCCAGGTCACTGCTGCGCCCATGGGGGGGGTGTTTGCCCCAAAAGTTGGTACAAAGGGGGCCATGTGAGGTGTCAAACAAAAGCTTATTGTCTACGGATTCTGTATATGCTCTTCATATACCTGTATAATGTCTGTGTGTGAAGTTATAAATATGTACTCTGTGTTGATGCTGAAAGATTCTCTGTCTGAGGCAGAGCAATGGGCCGGGAATGTTTGCCCATGGACATGCTAATGAGCAAAGCTCCAGGGAACAATGGACCTCTGGAGGCCAAAGACACACCTGGCCACTGGCCATGTGACTCACTCTAGCTTGGAAGAAGCCAGGAAGGGATATAAATATGCCAGGTGGCCGACTCCATCTTGGTGCTCAGCTCAGCTCTTCATCCCAGAGGCAAGGGTGCAGGGATCGAGGAGCCGGAAAGAACTGTGGACCCATCCTGATGTAGGATGTACACCAAAGACTTTTAAGCCAGCAGTTATAACATCTCTGCTGCAAGCCTGCATCAAGAACTGGGAGATTCAATGCATGTAATGTATGATACTTTAATAACCTTACTTTCGCGCTTTTCTTTCTGGTAGTAATAAACCTTTAGATGTTAGATTCTAAAGGATTGGCTCAGCATGATCTTGTTGGTACGATCCAGAGGGTAAATTGACCTGGGATCTGTGGCTGGTTTCTTGGAACTGGACAGAACTTGTTCAGGGTAGGTGAGATTGGGCTCTAAGACCCCTCACCTGTGGGCAGGCCCAGGGCCATCTGGGGCACGGATATTGCTGGGGTGTCAGAGGGGTTTTGCTCATGAGGCTTCTGGCTGGCCAGGCAGGCAGCTGAAGTGTTCTGTGGGACTGGTTTGTGGCCTATTTGGGAAGGTCTCCAGTCTGGGGGCTGTAAGGAGCCCCGAATTTGAGCAATTCGCCCTGAGTGGACACCCTCAGCGGTGCCCAGACCCGGCCTGGTCCGTCACAGAGGCGTAGTCGGCAGGATCCATGGATCTTGGTCAGTTGAGCTTTGGATCAGGACCCTACGCTGTCTAAATTTGATTTTTAGTGTTGAGAGTTTGGTTGGTTAAAGAGCCGCTGAAATGAGTCAGCAACAATATGAGAGTCAGGACAAAGAGTCCCTGAAGGAGTTATGCTCAGAAAGAGGCATTGACTTTAGGAAAAGAGCTACTAAGCAGCAGCTGATATCTTTGCTAGTGCAGAATGACCAGCAGGCCAGAGAGTGGCCCCCACCTGAGGCTTCAGACTAGCCAGGCAAGCAGCTGGAGTGCTCGGTGGGACTGGTTTGTGGCCTATTTGGGAAGGTCTCCAGTCTGGGGGCTGTAAGGAGCTCCTAGTTTGAGCAATTCACCCTGAGCAGACGACCTCAGCGGTGCCCAGACCCGGCCCGGTCTATCACACATGGCAGAAGCTCTCTCGCACAAATGTGCCTAACGCTTTGAGTCTCTCTCAGAGGTTAAGCACTATGTTATTGGCATGGGATGGTTGTTCGTCCCACATCTCCCAAACTAGGTCTAAAACCCTACACGGCTGACTCCCATACAGCAGTTAAAAAGGTGAAAACCACGTGGATGCCTGGGGTACCTCCCAGACTGTGAACATGAGGGACAGGAGAAGCTGGTCCCAGTGACACACGTCAGACAAGACAAACTTGTGGAGCATGGACTTCATGGTCTTGTTGAAACACTCTACTAGGCCGTCTGTTTGGGGGTGGCAGACAGACGTTCAGAGTGTTCGATGTTTAATAACCAGAAGAGTTGTTGCACTGCCTGGGATATAAAGTTTGTCTCCTGATCCGTTAGGATTTCCCAAGGGACTCCTATGTGGGCAAAGATGTTCATAAGCTCAGTTACTACTCTCTTGGCATTCATGGAGTGTAATGGTACTGCTTCGGGGTATCGGGTTGCGTACTCAGCTACGACAAGGATGAATCAATATCCGGCAGCATTCTTCTCCAGGGGGCTGACTATGTCAGCTCCAATTCGCTCAAAGGGTATACCTATGAGCAGGAGAGGAATTAGCGGGACTTTCTAGATGGTCCTAGGGGTTGGTGAGCTGACACTCCAGACAGGAAGCACAAAAGTCTGCCACCTTCCTGTGAATCCCAGGACAGGAGAAACAGGTCAAGATCCAGGCCAGCATCTTTTCCCTTTCCAGGTGTTCCGCAATGGGTATGGCATGGACGAGTCACATGACCTCCCTTTGGTAGTTGGGACTGGTTCTGCCTTGGGCAGAGGGCTGGACTTGATGACCTCCTGAGGTCTCTTCCAGCTCTATGATTCTATGATTCTAAAGCACCAAGAGCTGGTGGTGCACTTCTTCTGTCTGTGGGTCCTTCTCTACCCAATATAGGCAGTCTCCCTGAATCTTAAAATGGGGGAAACTGTCCCACATGATGGGGGGGGCCGTGGTCTCCCCATTTACTACAACCACCTGGTCGTATACTCGGCTCAGGGTGTCGTCAGCACATTGCTCTCCCACGAAGTCTGAGGGGCAAGTTAAGATTGTGGATTCAGGTAATGGGGGTGGCTCTTTCTCAGGCTGACTGTGGGCCTGGTCTTCCTGGGCTGGTGCTGGGCATTGGGAGGTCCCCTCCCCAGGATCTGCCATTTCCCCCACCCCCACAAGAGTCACTATTTCCACTCAACCAGCCCTTAAAGGCTAGGGTCATCGCCCATAGAAGAGGGGGTCACCAGCTCTGGCAGCAGTTCCCCAGTCAAGAGTTGGGGCCAGGCTGACCATCACGGGCTCTTTGCGCCTCCCTACCCTTAAGGTCACCTGGGTGCAGAGATAGACCTTCACATCCCCATGGACACACTACAGCATAATAGTGTCCTGAGGAGGGCCAGGGTTAGGCCCGAGAGTGCACCAGTGTCTGAGCACAACCGGAGTCAATCAGCTGGATTTCTTCTGTCCCATTTATCCACAGTAGAACGGTCAGCTTTCCAGGGTCCTGATGGTGTGTGCATGTTTGTGGGGTCCAGAGCTTCCAAAGTTACATTCCATGCAGGGGCAGTCCCTGGACCAATACCCAAAGATCCCACATGTAAAACATGAGTCCTGATCCTGGGGGGCCTTAAGGTTGTCTCCTCTGGGTGCCCGGGAGTATGGGCTTTGGCCAGTGTCCCTGAGCCTGGGTTTCCATCGGGGTCCCAGCTTCATGTCTGGTGTCTCCCGAACAGGGAACTGGGGGGATGGTCCTGAGCCTGAGAGTCGAGGTATGTGGGTACTGCTGAATTCACGAGCCCTTCAGGGTCTGGGGAGGGGCAATGGACGTCAAGGTTCCCCCTGGCCCTAGAGCCACAGCTAGTTCTGTGCATCAGGGTCGTAGTGCTCTTGGTTGCTCTAGAGCCCAAAGAGGGTGTCATCCCTGGAAATCTGGCCACCAGATAATTCTCCATCAGTTGGACAGTGGGGGCCATGCTATTTGGGTGGTTCTGCACAACTCATTCCCTGCTTCCAGAAGGTAGGATCTGGGTAAACTGTTCAAGAAGGATCTGCTTGGTGACTTGCACTCCTGTCTTTGTCTCAGGCTTCAGTCACCTCCAGCAGGCATCATGCAGCTTCTGGGCAACGAGGCGGGGTCAGGATCCTGGTGGCTATTGTTCTCCCCAGAAATGTTGTCTGAAAGTCTCCTCGCAGATGTCTAGGGTGTCAAGGTTTGCTGCTTTGACCTAGGCATATTCCTGAGCTGCAACAGGGTCTAGTGCACGATACGCCATCAGGGTTAATCCCATCGGGTATGGGACCAGCACGGCTTGGGCCCACCGGGCCACCATGGCCACTTGCTCAACTGTTTCCAAAAATGCCTCGGGATCATCATCTGGCCTCATCTTGGCAAGCTTGACAGGTGCTGGTGCAGGTGCAGGCATAGGCAGCTCTGCTGGGGTCATGGGTTGTAGCAGGGAAGTCACATACTGCATCACCTGCTGTTGCTGGGCTGCTAATTCTCCGATTAGCTGTTGTTGTTGCTAGACCATCTGTTGTAGTAGCTGCTGCTGGTTGGCATTTTGCTCTGCCATCCACTTCAGCAGCATCTCTCCTCAAGGGCTGGGCTCGCACTCTCTTGTTCTACTGCTGTCTCTTTAATAGGGCCCTTCAGCAAGTCTAGGGCAGTTCCCACATTCTCCACCACTTGTAGCAAGTCTCCCTGGCAGTGGGATGGCCTAGTGGTTAGGCCCCCAGATTAGCTGGTGGGAAAGGGGTGCAGACCACTGCCGCTGGTGCCTGGTGCCTAGGAACTCCGGCCCACTATGTTAGTCCAGGCCTTAAGTTTGGGGCATAGCCCTAAAAGTTCAGGTTTTCCCTCTAAGAGAAGGCTTCTAGCAGGTCCCCCTGCAATGTCTGGGGGGCGGGGGGAGGGCAGGGTTGGAGGTTTACGGTTTCCTGTGACTGTTCAAGCAGACAGGCTTTGGTGAAGATACTGCAGAACCATGCTCCTGTCTCCTTGCTGGTCAGCCCCTAACTGAGCCAGGCTTCCTTCTTTTATCCTCCCTCCAGGCCTGGCATTGGCTGTAGGTAAAGTGGGGCAGGGCTAGCTGGGCAAAAAGGCTTTGTTTAGCCCCTGCACTGCCAGGCTCTCCTCTCACTCCCTCACAGCTGGTAAAGCTGACAAACAGCTGACACAGCCTTGTACTAAAAGCTGTGTAGTGTAGACATAGCTCAGTTGCCACTCTCAGCTTTCTTTGTTACCCACTGGGTAGGTAGGAGTTAATTTCTTTCTTGAAAGAGGCCAACAAATGCAGTGATTAAGGGAAAGTCATAGACACATGAATAAACTATCAGGAACTGTCAGTCTATGAACTGAGCTACAGAATCACAGAACCATTACACAGACCATTGGATCAGTTTTATAAATATCTGATGTATATGTATGGTCTAGTGTTTGTACTTTAACTTCACAGGGGAAGTACGAGAGTTTCCTGCAGGATCTAAAATCTCTAAGTAGGTAACCAGTCTGGAGATGCCTCACTCCCAGGAAGAAGTGGCACATAGTGGTTTGAACTGGTTGGAGAAGCCAGGCAAACAAAGAAGTAACAAAGAATATAAAGTAACCCACCTGACACAGGGAAGAGAGTCACTCTCACTCAATTCAGGAACTGACATGAAACAACGACCACAAGAATAGACCCTGTGGAAATGTCTTGAGGTACTTTCTCCCCAAAAGGAAGTTTTTGTTCACTCAGTGCACAGTCAACCTGTGGAACTCCTTGCCAGAGGATGCAGTGAAGACTAGAACTTGAACAGGGTTCAAAAAAGAACTAGATAGATTCATGGAGGTTAGGTCCATCAATGGCTATTAGCCAGGATAGGTAGGAAAGGTATTCCTAGCCTCTGTTTCTCTGGAGGTGGGTGACAGAGGAGGAATCACATGAGGATTACCTGTTGTGATCTGGGGCATCTGGTATTGGCCACTGTTGGCAGACAGGATACTGGGCTAGATGGACCTTTGGTCTGACCCAGTATGGCCGTTCTTATGTGCTTATGTTCTATCATGGTCTTCATGTGAAAGTTGGGTGACTGCCTGGGATGCTTTTGTAAACTGACAAAGCAAACAAGAAAACAGAAGCACAGAAAGACGACTTTCCAAGGGGCACATTGCTAACCAGTACCAAAACAGGAATGGAATCCAGGTATCCTGACACTCAGCACAGTGCATTAACCACTAGGCTTCTCATTGTAGTTTCCCTTTTTTTCTGGATATAGAGACAGTAAATTTAAAAACACACAGGCCTTCAGCATGAGAGTGAAAACATATCAGATAAATTATGTGTCTGAGAGAGTGGCAGTCTAATCTGAAGAAAAAGAAATCTCATGAGAGCCACAAAAGCTGGACTTTAATTTAAAACTATCTTTCATTGACTTGAGCATCTCTCCTGCAAGTCCATATTTCATTTCCTCCTATGCAGCAGTAATTAGAAGGCAACAAGGGAAAAGGAGAAAACTTATTACCTCATAGTCTATCTGAGTGGTTTCATTGCTGCAAATTATAGATATAAAAGGAGTGTCAGGATATTAATTTCTGTTTGAAAAGCATGGCCCCTCCACCCTAATTTACCACTAAAATAATAAATGGCTTTGTAAGTCACTCAGGAAAGATAAAGATGCCCCAGTAAATCAAACATTCAGTTTGTAAACACATACAGATCAGTCTGTGTGGTACAGCTATTTAACTGGTTTATATTTTCTCACAAAGCAAAAATAAGCAGGCACTTAACTTATACTCTCTGCCAAACCAGAGAATGAACCAGAGAATCAAATGGTTTCCCCACTGCTCCCAATTACCATCTTGTCTTTATAGAATCAGACTAAAAATGGAGCTTCATGTTTCTGAATTGTTCAGCAAGGAGGCAGATGATGCTCTTGTTGACATAAATGGAGTCACTCCACAGTGTTAGTGTGATCAGAATTCAAAGCATCTTTCCCAGCCAGGATCTACAAAAAAGCTTTGCAAGAGCAGATGTTCTTGGGAGATGTCCAGTGAAAGTATGCAGGCCCAAATCCGTGCAGTCCGTAAATACATGCATGGGTCTGATAATCCAGCATTCCTGAATTCTCATCCACTGATTCACTTGGGTGTATCTTGGATACATCTATACTGCAGCTGGGAGCTGTGATTACTGACTCAGATGTACCTGCACCAGCTAGAATGCTAAAAATAGTGGTACGGGTGGCAGCTCAAGATAGCCACTGGAATACATGCTTGGGCCCTTGTTCACATGGCCATACTGATATTTTAAGCATAGTAGCTGAGTCAGAGGTAAAGTGCAGGTCCATCCAAGCTGGGAGTTATACCTCCCAGTTGCAGCGTGCCCCTGTGGAAGATGTTTGGCAAGAAAGTGCCTCAATTTACCTCTCCATGAGAGGAAGATAACAACTAAGTTATGAATGTTAATTGTGGGATTCTGTAAAGCACTGAGGTTCGTTAGTCTCATTGAACCTAAACCCAGAACATTACGAGGTTTGCTTCATGCCATTTTTTACTATTCTTTGCACTTGTTCACAGGCTCCTTTTCTCTTTGGATCCAAAAGTTGTTCATCTCCCTCCCTCCTTCTGGACTGAACTGCAATGGGCAGTGGAGTGGAATGTCTGCTGCTAATTTCATCTAGAGCAAATGTAATAGTGCCTAGCATTCCTAAGTAAGATTGATATTCAGCTCTCTGCAAGCACAGGCTCTGGGGATGAGGAGAGACTAAATCCTCTGGAGTGTCAGCCCTCAGTTGTTGAACTGTGGCAAGTTAGGAAGAATCAATATGATGCATTTGAATCATAGAATCATAGAAAACTAGAACTGGAAGAGACCTCGAGAGAGGTCATCAAGTCCAGCCCTAAGAGCAGGACCAAGCACCATCTAGACTAGAGCATCCCTGATAGATGTCTATCCAACCTGCTCTTCAATATCTCCAGTGATGGAGATTCCATAACCTCCTAAGTTAATTTATTCCAGGTTTATTCAATTAACCACCTTGACAGTTAGGAAGTTTTTCCTAATGTCCAATCTAAACCTTCCTTGTTGCAATTTAAGCCCATTGCTTCTTGTCCTATCATCAGAGGCCAAGGGGAATAATTTTTCTCCCTTCTCCTTGTAACACCCTTTTAGATACTTCGAGGCTTTTGCGCAAAATCTTGCCGCCTGTCGACACTGGCCACAAGTATTTGCGCAAGAACACTGATGTTCTAATGTATGAAATCAGTGCTTCTTGCGCAAATACTCTGATGCTCCCGCTCAGGAATAAGCCCTCTTGCGCAAGTGTTCTTGCACAAGAGGGCCAGTATAGACAGGCAGCCAAGACATTTTGCGCAAAAGCAGGCTAAACGGAAAAAAGCCCTAGTGGCCGCTTGGACGCTCCGTACCTGCAGGCAGCTCCGTACTTCCTTGGTAACCCGAGACCCCTTAAAGGCAGACGCAGCCTGCAGAGGCCACGAGGCAGAAGCCTTTCTGCTGCCCTCTGCCCAGAGCTGTGCCACGCGGCCCCTGCCGTCCCCAACAGCCACCAGCCCAGGATGGCAGCTCCAGGGGGGGAACAGCCACCCGCACCCCCAGCACAGGAGGCCCCAAGGGGCAGAAAATGGAGGGCCCCGTCCTGGATCCCGGGGGATCTGGAGGCCCTACTGGACCTCTGGGAGGAAGAGGAGACCCTCCACAGCACCCACTCCCGTCGCCGCAATGCAGATGTATTTGTCCGCATGGCCCAGGGACATCCAGGGACATCCAGCCAGGACACTCGAGCAAGTCCAGGCTAAGGTGAAAGAGTTGCGCCTGGGCTATGTCCGGGCCAGCGAGGGCCAGGGGACAGGAGCCGATACCTGCCCCCACTACCAGCAGCTCCACCGCATCCTGGGCCAGCCAGCACCCCAGGGACCGTCCGTCCCTGTGGACACCTGCAGGCGCCCCCCCGTCACCAGGACCAGCGAGGCAGGGGAGGAAGAAGAGACTGCCAGCGGGTCGGAGGACGAGGCCAGCACCGTCACCCTCCACGCAGAGGCACCCTCCGGTAGCCCCAATGTCTCCCGTGCGTCCTCGGAGGCCGGGGAAGGATCCACCGGTGAGTGTTGCACTTTGCACTCACAAGGGCGGGGGGGAGCCGGGTGCCCGGGGGGAGAGCACGTCACTCAGGCCACATGAGCTGCACGCTGTGTAGCATTAGCAGTATGCAGCACGTGCAACCACGTGCAGCCTGGTGACCGAGCAGCATGTGGCCGTGGCAGGCAGCTCCAGGGCACGCCTGGGACCGTGCTGCTCACACACATCTGGCGGGATCAGGGGGGCAGGGTGGATGATGGCTGGAACCAGCCAGGGCCCCAGGGCCTCAGGCCAGAGTCCACACCTCCGCCCAAGGGTGCAGCACACAGAACGGCACACTGTCCCATGCCTGGCTGTGAGGCACAGCCAGCTGCTCCTGGGAAAACCGCAGCGTCACAGCCTTGTGAGCGCGGCCCCCACTGAGCCCCTTGCCTGCTCCCCGGTGTCTCAGCTGGCTCCCCGAGGGAAGTGCCCACTGCGGCCACACATGTCCCTGGGCTACCGTGTGTGAGGGCTAGCGGGAGGGGGAGGGGGAAAGCACTTGGGCCGGCCCTAGGGCTGCAAGGGGGTACACTCCCCAGTCACTCTCCTGGTTCCGTCCAGGAGACATCGCACGTGATGGGGATCTGAGAGCCCAGACCACGTCTGCCATATGTGCTCCCAGGCACTGTGTGGGGATTCATCTTGCTCCCTGTCAAACACCACTGATTAGCCCAAAGCCTCACAGCCTCCACCGGCAGGGAGTTCCACAGGTTAACACAACACCAGCGCCCTCCCACCCCCCCAAGGGTCCAGGACACAGACCGGTGGTTACAATACATGGAGGAGGACCCTACTCCGGGGCGGTGCTGTATGCAAACAGGCAACACGGGGGGTGGGAGGTAACCAAGTGGGCCCAAGCCACACTACTGTGATGTCACCTGGGCTCAGGGGTGGATGGCATGGGGTGTGGGGACAGTGGCCGGGCTGCATGACTGACTCATCCTTTCTTCTGTTCCCTGCAGTGGGACCAAGCAGGATCGGGGGACCCTCCAGCCCTGCAGCAGCGGCAGCACCCCCAGCTGCCCAACCACCAAGCCGGTGGGTCCGGCAGTGGGACCAGCTCCTTCGGTGGCACGTGCAGGCTGTCGAACGGGTGGAGGCAGCCATCACGCACTGGGTGGAGGCAGATCTGCAGTGGCGGCAGGAAGCCTGGGGCTCCTTCCAGGCCCAGTGTGTGCAGATGGCAGATGCCATCTCCACCCTCACCACACACATTGGCCATGCCATTCACTATGGCATGGCCTTGCCCCATGCACCCACCATCCCTCCCCTAGCACTGCCTTTGCCCCCTCCTGCTCCGGCCCCTCCTGCCCCCACCATGCCCCCTCCTGCCCACCTCCCCGAGCTGCCTGCCCCGATGCAGCCCCATGTGCAGGGCCGCCCCCGCAGAAGCGGTCACAGGGGCCACCCCTCCCAGCAGTAGCTCCTCCCTCTCCCCAGTTAAGAGCCTCCACCCCCTCCCACCCTACATCTCCCCCCTCCCCACTGTAAATAAAAGTTTCAAACGTTGTGTTAAAAAAAAACTGTGTTGGTTGTTTATTGGGAGATAAGGGGAGGGGAGGAGGGAAGGGAGGGAGATGTCAAGGCGACCCTACTATGGGGCCTGGGAGAACATCTCTGTCAGGGCCTCCCGGATGCGCACCCCATAGTGGTGCTCCTGACTGATGGCAGCTGTGCGGGGCTGTTCAAAGGCCTGGCCCTCGCCTGCCATCCATGCAGGGAGGAAGGCCTCCCCCCTCTGTTCCACGACATTGTGGCGCACGCAGCACGTGGCCACTGCCTCCGGGACATTCCGCTCACCCATCTCCAGACGGGTGAGCAAAAAACGGAACCGGGCTTTCAGACGCCCGAAGGCGCACTCGACTTGGTTGCAGGCCCGGTTGAGGTGGTCGTTGAACCGAGCCCAGTTGTAGTCCAGCTGCCCTGTGTAGGGCCGCATTAGCCAGAGCAGCAGGGGGTAGGCCACGTCCCCCACAACACAGGTGGGCAGGGCATGTCCCCGACAGTAAATTCCCACTGGGGGAAGTAAGTGCCCGCCTCCAGCCTCTCAAACAGGCCGGAGTTGCAAGGATGCAGGCATCATGTGCCCTGCCGGACCAGCCCGCATAAATGTCCAGGAAGCAGCCACGGTGGTCCACGAGGGCCTGGAGTACAATTGAGAAATACCCCTTTCTGTTTATAAAATGGGCTGCTCGATGCTCCGGGGCACGGACGGGGATGTGGGTTGCATCCAGGGCTCCCCCGCAGTTGGGGAACCCGAGGGCAGCGAAGCCGGCCAGCGTAGCGTCCACGTCGCGCAGGCGGATGACTCTCTGGAGCAGGACGTCATTGATGGCACGGACGACCTGTAGAAGGGTGCAGAGAAACACAAGGGAACACATCACACAAGGCAGGGTAAGTGCGTGCTCCCTGGGGGGGGGGCCCCCCGTGATGCCCTCTGTCCTCACGCACACACACACACCAGGGCCCCCTTGCCCCACGGCCTCCCCCCCCACCCACCAGCAGGCCTGTGCAAGGGAGGGACGGCCCAAACTCCTGGGTGACCCAGGCTGGAGTCTTGCCTGCCCCTGGGCATGGAGTGCAGCACCCTCCCCCCATCCCACTCCCCACTTCCCCTGGGACTTACCTCCATCACGACGGCACCGACGGTCGGTCTGCCCACCCCAAACTAGTGTGCCACCGATCGGTAGCTATCTGGGGTGGCCAGCTTCCACAGTGCGATGGCGACCCTCTTGTCCATGGGGATGGGTGCCTGCAGCTGGGTGGTGGTTCTCTGGAGCACAGGGGAGAGCCAGGCACATAGCTCCAGGAACGTCTGCTTTCACATGCGAAAGTTCCGGAGCCATTGGTGATCGTCCCATTGCCCCAGGACCAGCCAGTCCCACCAGGCCATACTGGTGTCTAGTCTCCACAATGGCCTCTCCACGGTGGGGTGGGGATGGCACAGGGACGCCATGGCCTCCCTGGTGAGGGAGTCCAGAGCGACCTGCGCCTCGAGGTCCTGGTGGAGGAGTGCAGCAGCCTGGAGCACCAGCTGCAGACACTCCAAAATGGTCGGAAGGGGCCAGAGCAGGCACAAGGCCACCCCTGGCTCCATGGCACAAAAAACAAGCTAGATAAAAAAAAAAACAGCCAAAGGCACTAAAAGGCACAATGCAGTGGTGTCCAAAAAGGCAGAGGGCAACCACAAAAACTGCTACGGCTGTCAGTCCCTGCAAGAGGTCCTATAGCACGCAGCAGGAGAGAAACGGCTGTCCGGGGAGATCCCTTTAAGCATGTGTCTCAAAGGAGCTCCAGCCCCCACCCCCGCCCTTTTGCTCTCTTCAAAATGGTTCCAGGCTTCTGATTTTGCGCAAAAGCGTCCCGCCAATGTAGACGCGCTTTTGCACAAAAGCGCATCGTTCTTACGATGACTCCTGGACCAATCTAGATGCTCTCTTGCGCAAATACTTTTAACGGAAAAACTTTTGCGTTAAAAGTACTTGCGCAAAATCATGCCAGTCTAGATGCAGCCGAAAACTGCTATTATGTCCTTTTTAAAAATGGGCATCTCATTAACTATCCTCCAGCCATTCAGCACAGGAGCTGTTTTAAATGATTGAATGATTTAAATTGTGGGTTTTAATCAATTTCAATGGCAGAGGCCATGGTATTTTTTTCACTTTCTTCTGCATCACTTGCAGGTTTAAACTAGAGTGAATGGTGAATTCTCTGAAACTTTAAGTCTTTAAACCATGATTTGAAGACTTCAGTAACTCAGCCAGAGGTTAAGGGGGTGGGAGAGATTCTGTAGCCTGCAATGTGCAGGACATCAAACTAGATGATCCCTTCTAATTTTAGGAAGAGTATTTGAGTAAGAATCCACATTGAGTAAGACTATGAGTAAGAATCTACTCCTTCATGGAGTGTGTGCTCCTTCATGGAGTGTGTGTTGTGAGTGGCAGGTGGAAACTGTTGGCTTCTAATTAAAGTTTGAATTCTAGAAGCCTCTGCTGATTGGCTGAGCCTTGGTAGGAGGAGGGACTTTCAGGCAGTCCAGGGCTTTATAAGGCAGTGGGCAAGCAACCAAGGAGCTTGCGAACAGGGATGGATGGTGATAGGTCTGCTGTTGTTACCTGCACGGCGTGTGCCATGTTTGTCTTCCTCCCTGAAGAAAGAACGGATTTCATCTGCACGAGGTGCAAGCTGGTCGCCATTTTGGAAGAAAAAATTAGAGGACTGGAGGCCCAAGTGTCGACCCTACGCTCCATCAGAGAGGATGAAGACTTCCTCGATAGAAGGCAGCAGTTAATCCTACAAGCACAGCAGGCGGAAGAGCCAGAGAGGGCAGTACGGGACCAGGAAGAGAACTGGCAGCATGTAACTTCTAGAAGGGGAAAAAGGCCAGCACGGGAATCCCCCAATGCCATAGAGGTAAGTAATCGCTTTCAGGCTCTCTCCACAGGCTCTGCGGTGGTGAATGCTTTGGAAGGGACCTCACAAGGAAGAAAACGCAAGGGAACACCATCTACTGGAAGGCACGGGATGCGTAGTCCTAGGGATGGGGGTTCCACGACCACCACCCCCAAAAGAAGACGACGGGTGGTGGTGGTCGGGGACTCCCTCCTAAGAGGGACTGAGCCATTCATCTGCCGTCCGGACCTGGAATCTCGAGAGGTGTGCTGCTTACCGGGAGCTCGAATTCAGGATGTGACTGAGAGGCTTACCACACTGATCAAACCTTCGGATCGCTACCCCTTCCTGCTTCTCCATGTGGGAAACTAACGATACGGCCAAGAATGACCTTGAGCGGGTTACTGCAGATTATGTAGCACTGGGAAGAAGGACCCAAGAATTCGGAGCTCAAGTGGTGTTCTCGTCCATCCTCCCTGTTGAAGGGAAAGGACTGGGTAGGGATCGTCGAATTGAGGAAGTAAATGCATGGTTGCGCAGGTGGTGTCGCAGAGAGGGCTTTGGTTTCTTCGACCATGGGGCTCTGTTCCGGGCACGAGGATTGTTCGGAAGAGATGGGATCCACCTAACGAAGAGAGGAAGGAGCATCTTCGCGGGCAGGCTTGCAAACCTAGTGAGGAGGGCTTTAAACTAGGTTCGTTGGGGGACGGTGACCAACACCCTGAGGGGAGTGGGAAAGTCGGATACCGGGAAGGAATGCAAAGAGGAACGAGCAAGAAAGGAGGACCCCTGATTCAAATGGAGAAGATGGGGCGATCAACTGGTTATCTGAGGTGTTTGTACACTAATGCAAGAAGCCTGGGCAACAAACAGGAAGAACTGGAGGCCCTGGCCCAGTTCAAGAAATATGATTTAATTGGGATAACAGAGACTTGGTGGGATGACTCGCATGACTGGAGCGCTGTCATGGAAGGGTATAGACTGTTCAGGAAGAACAGGCAGGGGAGAAAAGGAGGAGGAGTTGCACTATACGTAAGAGAGCACTATGATTGCTCTAAACTCCAGTATATAAAAGGAGAAAAACCTGTTGAGAGTCTATGGGTTAAGTTTAGAGGTGCAAACAACAGCAGTGATGTTGTGGTTGGTGTCTACTACAGGCCACCGAATCAGGTGGATGAGGTAGATGAGGCTTTCTTCGGACAACTGAGAGAAGTTTCCAGATCGCAGGCCCTGGTTCTCATGGGGGACTTTAATCACCCTGACATCTGTTGGGAAACCAATACGGCAGTACACAGGCAATCCAGGAAGTTTTTGGAGAATGTTGGGGATAACTTCTTGGTACAAGTGCTGAAGGATCCGACCAGGGGCCGTGCGCAGCTTGACCTTCTGCTCACAAACAGGGAGGAACTAATAGGGGAAGTAGAGGTGGGTGACAACCTGGGAAGCAGTGATCATGAGATGGTAGAGTTCAGGATCCTGACCAAAGGAAGAAAAGAGAGTAGTAAAATACACACCTTGGACTTATTCATAAATGATCATAAATGATCTGGAGAAAGGGGTAAGCAGTGAGGTGGTAAAGTTTGCAGATGATACCAAACTGTTTAGGATAGTCAAGACAGAAGCAGACTGTGAGGGACTCCAAGAAGATCTCACCAAATTGAGTGATTGGGCAACAAAATGGCAAATGAAATTTAATGTGGATAAGTGTAAAGTAATGCCCAACTATACGTACAGTATGATGGGGACTAATTTGGCTACGACAAATCAGGAAAGAGATCTTGGAGTTATCATGGACAGTTCTCTGAAAACTTCCACACAGTGTGCAGCGGTGGTCAAAAAGGCAAATAGGATGCTAGGAATTATTAAGAAAGGGATAGAAAATAAGACCCAGAATATCTTACTGCCCCTGTATAAAACTATGGTACGCCCACATCTTGAATACTGTGTACAGATGTGGTCTCCTCACCTCAAAAAAGATATTTTGGCCTTGGAAAGGGTTCAGAAAAGGGCAACTAAAATGATTAGGGGTTTGGAACGGGTCCCATATGAGGAGAGGTTAAAGCGACTGGGACTTTTCAGTTTAGAAAAGAGGAGACTGAGGGGGGATATGATAGAGGTATATAAAATCATGAGTGGTGTGGAGAGGGCCGATAAAGAGAAGTTATTTATTAGTTCCCTAACTAGAAGAACTAGAGGACACCAAATGAAATTAATAGGTAGCAGGTTTAAAACTAATAAAAGAAAGTTCTTCTTCACACAGCGTGTAGTCAGCCTGTGGAACTCCTTGCCAAAGGAGGCTGTGAAGGCTAGGACTATAATAGAGTTTAAAGAGAAGCTAGATAATTTCATGGAGGTTAGGTCCATAAAAGGCTATTAGCCAGGGGATAAAATGGTGTCCTTGGCCTCTGTTTGTCAGAGGCTGGAGAGGGATGGCAGGAGACAAATCGCTTGATCATTGTCTTCGGTCCACCCTCTCTGGGGCACCTGGTGCTGGCCACTGTCGGCAGACAGGATACTGGGCTAGATGGACCTTTGGTCTGACCCAGTACGGCCATTCTTATGTTCTTATGTTCTTATGACTTCAGAAAAGCAGATTTTGACTCCCACAGAGACCTGATGAGCAGAATCCCCTAGGATGCTAACATGAAGGGGAAAGGAATCCAGGACAGCTGGCAGTATTTTAAAGAAGCCTTATTGAAGGCACAGAAAGAAACCATCCTGATGCATAGCAAGAGAGGCAAACATGGTAGGAGACCGGATTGGCTTTCAGGGGAAATCCTTGATTAACTTAAGCACAAAAAGGAAGCTTACAAAAAGTGAAAACTTGGACAAATGACCAGGGAGGGGTTTAAATGTATAGCTCGAGAATGGCGGGGGGTTATCAGGAAGGCGAAAGCACAAATGGAATTGCGACTGGCTAAGGATGTGAAGGATAACAAGAAAGGTTTCTACGGGCATGTTAACAAGAAGAAGGTGATCAGAGAGGGTGTGCGGCCCCTACTGGATGAAGGAGGTAACCTAGTGATAGATGATGTGGGGAAAGCTGAAGTACTCAATGCTTTCTTTGCCGCTGTATTCATGGACGAGGTGGGCTCCCGGACTAATGCGCTAAGTGACACAAGATGGGATGAAGATCGACAGCCCTTAGTGGGTAAAGAACAGGTTAGGAACTATTTAGAAAAGCTAAACGTACACAAATCCATGGGTCCAGACTTAATGCTTCCGAGGGTACTGAGGGAGTTGGCAAATGTCATTGAGGAGCCTTTGGCCATTATCTTTGAAAAGTCGTGGAGATCGGGAGAGATCCCGGATGATTGGAAAAAGGCAAATGTAGTGCCCATCTTCAAAAAAGGCAAGAAGGACGATCCAGGGAACTATAGGCCGGTCAGTCTTACCTCGGTTCCTGGAAAAATCATGGAAGGGATCCTTAAGGAATCCATTTTGAGGCACTTGGAGAAGAGGAAAGTGATTAGGAATAGTCAGCATGAATTCACAAAGGGCAAGTCGTGCCTGACCAATCTGATTAGCTTCTATGATGAGGTAACTGGCTCTGTGGACAAAAGAAAGTCAGTGGATGTGATATACCTTGACTTTAGCAGGGCTTTTGATACGGTCTCCCACAATATTCTTGCCAGCAAGTTAAGGGAATGTGGATTGGATAAATGGATGGTACGTTGGATAGAAAGCTGGCTAGAAGGCCGGGCCCAGCAGGTAGTTATCAATGGCTCGATGTGAGGATGGCAGTCGGTTTCTAATGGAGTGCCCCAAGGTTCGGTTCTAGGACTGGTTTTGTTCAATATCTTTATTAATGACCTGGATGAGGGGATGGATTACACCCTCAGCAAGTTTGCAGATGACACTAAGCTAGGGGGAGAAGTAGATACGCTGGAGGGCAGGGATAGAGTACAGAGTGACTTAGACAAATTGGAGGATTGGGCCACAAGAAATCTGATGAGGTTCAACAAGGACAAGTGCAGAGTCCTGCACTTGGGATGGAAGAATCCCAAGCATTGTTACAGGCTGGGGACCAGCCAGCTAAGTAGTAGTTCTGCAGAAAAGGACCTGGGGGTTACAGTGGATGAGAAGCTGGATATGAGTCAACAGTGTGCCCTTGTAGCCAAGAAGGTTAATGGCATATTAGGTTGCATTAAGAGGAGCATTGCCAGTAGATCCAGAGATGTCATTATTCCCCTTTATTCGGCTCTGGTGAGGCCACATCTGGAGTACTGTGTCCAGTTCTGGGCCCCCCACTACAAAAAGGATGTGGACGCACTGGAGAGGGTCCAGCGGAGGGCAACCAAAATGATTAGGGGGCTGGAGCATATGACCTATGAGGAGAGGCTGAGGGACTTGGGTCTGTTTAATCTGCAGAAGCGAAGAGTGAGGGGGGATTTGATAGCAGCCTTCAACTTCCTGAAGGGAGGTTCCAAAGAGGATGGAGAAAGGCTGTTCTCAGTAGTGACGGATGGCAGAACAAGGAGCAATAGTCTTAAGTTGCGGTGGGAGAGGTCCAGGTTGGATATTAGGAAAAACTATTTCACTAGGAGAGTGGTGAAACACTGGAATGGGTTACCTAGGGAAGTAGTGGAGTCTCCATCCCTAGAGGTGTTTAAGTCTCAGCTTGACAAAGCCCTGACTGGGTTGATCTAGTGGGATTGGTCCTGCCTCGAGCAGGGGGCTGGACTTGATGACCTCCTGAGGTCTCTTTCAGCTCTATGGTTCTATGATTCTATGATTAGATTCTTCGTAAGAATCTGCATTAGAATCTACAGTAAGAATCTGTAAGAATCTTACTGTAAGAATTAGTAAGAATCTACATTACAGTAAGAAACTACATTTGAACAGAACAGTTCTACATTAGAACTGTAGCCCTAACCAGTGTCCCTTCAGTGACTTGCCAAAAGATGTCAGAGCACGTTAGCATTAGAGGAGTGGGTCACATATTTATTTAGTTTTCTTTCTCGATATAGGAATTAAAGACAGTGCTCCTATCAGGAATTTTCAAGTTCTCTGCAAAAATACTTAAGTTGTGCCCCCTCCCAAAATCTGAAATGGTGCCCCTGTGGGCAGGCAAGGAATTTGTGCCCCCACCCAATCACACACAGCCTTATTGACCTGACTGCTTTGGCTCCTCCAAAGATAGAAGTCAAACTACACCTATGGCTCCCTAGGAGATTCTTCTGGGAAGTTAGTGTACAGTGTATTGCCTGGGAAGGAGTAACTGGCATCCCCATTTGACAACGCAATTTGCAAGGATTGGGGATTTGAAAACAAGAAAGCATCATTCTATTTAACTCAAACACTGAAAGCAAGAAAAGGGAAAGTGAATAATTAGCAGCCCTGGCCATGGCATAGCCTCTCTCTGTGATTCTGCCAATTCACCCCAGCCCTGACCCCTGGCACCTCCAACACATTCCAGCCTTGTGACCTCACATACCTGTCAATTCACTTCAGACGTCATTTCCAGGTTCTAATCCTGCATTCCTGCACAGCCTTGCTGATTCTCCTACCTCCTGACCAGCATCACTCCTGCTCTGCCAGCACCCTTCCTCTCTTGGACTGCTGTGCCCACTAGAGACATGTTGCGGCAATTACAATTCATTTAATCTCTGCTGTCAAAGTGATTAGATGACAGGTCTCTGTGGTGGCTGATGTGTGTATTACACACTGAGTCCTACCATGCCCTAAGTAACAAAGGGGTCTTTTTGCACCACAAAGAGCATTGCAAAGTTTTGCCCTTGCCAGCCATGTAGGGTGGATCTGTCTCTCATAGGATTAATATAGTGTTAACTCCTGAGAAGAGAACCTGGGAGCTTTTTCTCTGCCTGTTTCTGTATTAGGCCTCTAGGAATCTGCTTTCACATGCTGTGACGGGGCACCCTCGCCCCGCACCCTGGCTGGAGCCGGGCAGGCGCTGCTCAGCCAGAGGAGCAGGGAGGCCCGACAGTGCGCGGGTTGCTCCCAAGCCGTTCGGCCATCGCCCCGCCCTGACATCATGCCCAGTGACGGCAGGGGCAGGCCGGAGGCGGCGTGGTGTCCTGAGCGATGGGCGCCAGGGCAACCGCGGCGGCGGGGGTGGAGCACGCCGGCGTGGGCGAAACGGCCCCCCCCCGCCCACGATAGGTGGAGTGCAGAGGGCGCGGCGTTCAAAACGCCGTCGCCCAGGTGAACTAAGGGGAAAAAAGGAGGAGGAACAGAAGGGAGCGGGGAGACGGAGGGGGGCTGAAAAGCAGCAGGGGAGCCACAGGAGGGGGTGAGACTTCAGGTGCAAACCGCCCCTCCCCCCCCCCGGAGTGAGGAAAGCCGGGGAAACCGACAGCCACGGCAAATAGGCGCACACCCACCACCCTGTCCGCCAAGGAGAAGGTGAGCCCCGGAGTCGGGGTGGTCCCAGAGGGGAAAGGAAGTGGCCCAGGATGGAACCCAGAGTGGTTGGCGGGCTGGTGAGTTTTGGCGTAATGCCCCGCCAGCTGGACCGGATCTCCTAGGATCCGAGTCCTTAGGGCCCTGGGCTGGGGCCTGTGAGAGAGGGTGGGCCTGGGCCCCCCTTCCCCCTCCCCCGTGGTGACGGACAGTGGGGCGTCGACCCGGCAAATCGGCATAAATTAACGAGCGGCGCAGAGTGTGGTGACGTAGGACGGCGGTAACACTAGCGACTTTGCCCTCCCCAACTGAGGACATGGACGTAGTGACACCCCAACCCATGCACATTTTGTTTTCTTTTAATGGTTGTGTAAGATCTAGAGCTGCTTGTTAGAGAGGAACTGAACAAGTCTGTCTAAGTGGAATGCAAGTGGTTTGCAAGAGGCAACGGCAGAATGGCTTTTAACAAAGGGATTTGACTGGGATTGCAGGATTTGGCTAAAGAGGATTGATTGTGGGATGGAGTCCAAGCAGAACTGGTGGCTTTCATGACTGCTTTCTGAAGTGACAGTCTGTGCTCCCCAGAACAAGCAGGGAACTTGTTTCCAATAACAAGGCAAGCTAGTCACTTCCAGATAGCACCAGGCTGCTTGAAGGGACAAGGTGGCTAAGGCACCTATGTCTAGACTACGGAGTTTTTCCGGGATACCAGAAGCATGCCAGAAAAACTCCGCTGCATCTAGGGAACGTATCTGCTCTTCCAACATTTTTTGTGGAAGAGCTGACGCGCTCTTTCAGAAGCCCTGTCTTCCTCGTGCCATGAGGAAGAAGGGCTCTTCTGAAAGAGGAGGTTTTTCCAAAATTTGGCCCAGTGTAGACAGGCCAAATTTTGGAAAAGCCTCTTCTGACAACACTATCGGAAAATGGTATGCAAATTGCAGAGCGCAATATGCGTACCTTTTTCTGATAAAAAGCGGCAGTCTAGACGTTGCCTCAATTGGAAATATGGCTGGAGTGATGCCCAACAGATTCTTATGTGCTCCTTGCTCTTTAGACATACACGTACCTCAGTGTGCAGCTGCAAGAATATTTTAGCTTTTACCTGGTGCTTAATCACTATGTGAACTCAACTGTGTCACAGCTCAGTCCAAGTCAGAGCTGGGGGAGCAGTTTATAACAGTTCCATACACATGGAAATGCTCACTCTGCCCACACCATCTTCTCTGGCTCTACCTTCCACTCCCTCACTAAGGCTACGTCTAGACTACATGGCTCCGTCGACGGAGCCATGTAAAATAGTTTATTTGGCATAGTCAAAGAAATGGGGATTTAAATAATCCCCGCTTCATTAAAATAAAAATGGCCGCCAGCACAGCGCAGCGGCCATTTTTATTTTAATGAAGCGGGGATTATTTAAATCCCCGCTTCTTTGACTATGCCGAATAAACTATTTTACATGGCTCCATCAACTGAGCCCAGAAAACCACAGCCACTGAGATCAGTTCTGGGAAGTCTCTGTTTCAGGAACTTGCCCCAATACTCAGGTGCTCACCTCCCTTAGGATATGTCTACACTACAAAGTTAATTCGAATGAACAGCCGTTAGTTCGAATTAACTTTAATAGGGGCTACACATGCAAACCTCTATTTCGAATTTAATTCAAAATAGTGGAGCGCTTAATTCAACCAAGGTAAACCTCATTCTACGAGGAGTAACGCCTAGTTCGAATTAAGTAGTTCGAATAAAGGGCTGTGTAGCCACTTAATTTGAACTAGCTGGAGGCTAGCCCTTCCCAGGTTGCCCTGGTGGCCACTCTGGGCCAAACCAGGGAAACTCTTCTGTCCCCCTCCCGGCCCCGGAGCCCTTAAAGGGGCACGGTCTGACTACAGTGCTTGTGCCAGCTGCAAGCCTGCCAGCACCCAGCCAGCAGACCCTGCACCTGGCAGAAGATGAGCCAGCTACCCAGCCCTCCACCGCTTCCCAGGACCAGGCTGGTGGCTCTCAGGAGCCTGCCCGGGGCCGCAAGAGGCGGGCGCCCACCTGGTCGAGAGCGGAGATCGTGGACCTCATCGAGGTTTGGGGGGAGGCCTCCAACGTCCATGATCTCTGCACTAGCCACAGGAATGCGGCCGTCTACAGCCGCATGGCTGACAGCCTGGCCACCAGAGGCCACATGCAGACCCAGGAGCAGGCCTGCTGCAAAATAAAGGACCTCTGGCAGGCCTACTCCAGGACCTCCCAGCCAGGGGCCGACCCGGAGGCAAGCCCTCATTACGAGGCCCTGGACCGCATCCTGGGGGCTCATGCAGTCCATGCCCCCCAGGTGGTGATCGACCCTGGGGCAGAGGGCCCCGTCCCTGACACGGAGGAGGAGGAGGAGGATGCCGAGAGCCAGGAGCCTGCAGGGAGCCTGCCCAGGACCCAGGACCACCGAGGCATCCCACAGAGCACATTGGCTGTGTCATCCGAGGCCTGGGAGGGCTCCACATGTGAGTGCCATCATGCTCCCCTTATGTGTATGCAGGGGGTGGGGGGAGAGGGAGCCCAGGGAACTAGCTGGAGGCTAGCCCTTCCCAGGTTGCCCTGGTGGCCACTCTGGGCCAAACCAGGGAAAACCATGGAGCTCCACCATGGAGCAGCAGCTGGGTGTCATGCAGGGGCCCTGGCCCATTCCCCACACGCCAACCTCGCCTTGCAGACGGGGGCTGGGTTTCACCGACTGTGTCCCCAGGGAGAAATGACCACTGCTCTTGTTTCACCACAGCTGCAGCACCTGAGACTGCAGGGCGCACCACCCCGCCTGCAACAACCACCCGCACCTGGGCCAGCAGGTGCATCCACAACCTGGAGGACTATCAGCGGCGGCACCTGCGGCTACTGGAGCACCAGCTCCGCACCCAGGACCACTGGGTCCGGGAGGACCTGCAGCTGCGGCAGCAGAGTTTGGAGGCGCTGGAGGAGCAGGGCCGTGCCCTCCATGGCCACCTCCAGACCTCGGTGGACAGGTTCGTGCCTCCTCCTGCTCCAGCCCCTGCGGCCGCCCCAGCTCTCGCTCCTCCTCCCACCCCTGCTCCCCCTCCCTCTTCCTCCACACCCCCCGTCCCTCCTGCCCCACCCTCCACACCCACTTCCCCCCGACGCCCCTGCACCCGCAGTGCTGCAAGACGGGAGAGCCAGCAGGACCCCGAAACCTGAGCTTTCCCTTCCCTTCCTCCCCCTTCCAGCTCCCTCCTCCCAGGTTTCCCCCTCCCCTCTCCCACCCTCATTCCTCCCTCCCCCCACCCCAGTTATGTACAATAAAGAGAGGTTTTTTTGGTAAAACAGGTGTTTTTATTTTACATTGGGAAGGGGGGTTAGGGAGGGGAAAGGGGAAGGAAGTGAGGGTGCAAGAAGGCCCCAGTGGGGCATGCAGGGAGAGTTCAGTCCTCCTCCACCTGGAAGCTCTCCTGCAGGGCTTCCCAGATCTGGACGGCCCCCCGCTGGGCCTCCCAGATGGCAGCGGTGCAGGGCTGCGTGTACTGGCCAGCCATGCTGTCAGCCTCAGCCATCCAGGCTGGCAGGAAAGCCTCCCCCTTCCTTTCACATACATTGTGCAGCACACAACATGCTGCCACCACGGGAGGGATATTGTGCTTGGCAAGGTCGAGGTGGGTGAGGAGGCATCTAAATTGGGCTTTCAGGCATCCGAAGGCCCCCTCAACCACAATGCGGGCCCTGCTGAGCCTGGCATTGAAGGCCTGGCGGGAGGGGTTGAAGTGCCCCGTGTAGGGTTTCATCAGCCAGGGCTGTAGGGGGTAGGCTGCATCCCCCACCAGGCAGACGGGCATGTCCACATCCCTGATCCTGATATGGCGGTCGGGGAAGAAGGTCGCGGCGCGCAGTCTCTGGCACACGGAGGAGTTGCAGAACACCAGTGCGTTGTGTGCCTTGCCGGACCAGCCCACATTTATGTCCGTGAACTAGCCCCGGTGGTCAGACACGGCCTGCAGGAGCACGGAGAAGTACCCCTTGTGGTTGATGTACTGGGAGGCCTGGTGTTCTGGGGCACAGATGGGGATGTGCGTCCTGTTGATGGCCCCCCCGCAGTTGTGGAAGCCGAGGGCGCCGAACCCCTGGATGGCTGCGTCCGGGTCGGTGAGGTGGACCACCCTGCGGAGCAGTACGTGGTTGATGGCCTTGACCACCTGAAGAGACACACACCAAACCGCGAATCACTGGGGCACCTGGGTGGCTGGGAGTGTTCCCTGGCACTGCTCCACACCCCACTCCCTGAAGCAACCCCCGCTGCGATCCTGGCCGCCGCGGGTGGTGTGTCGTACGGCCGGGACAGACCGAACCCTCCTGTGCGGGGCACTTTTGACTCCTCGCCCCTGTTTTCCCTGGGGCGGCCCATCCCCTCCTTGCAGCCCCCCTCCCCCTCCGGCCCAGTGGCCAGTGAGTGCCATACCTGCATGAACACTGCTCCGACGGTGGATTTCCCCACGCTGAACTGGTTCCCGATGGATCGGTAGCTGTCCGGCGTGGAGAGCTTCCACAGGGCAATGGCCACACGCTTCTGGAGGGGGATGGCGGGCCTCATGCGAGTGTCCCGTCACCACAGAGCAGGGTCGAGCCACTTGCAGAGCTCCAGGAAGGTGTCCTTCTTCATCCTAAAGTTCTGGGTCCACTGTTCGTCTCCTCAGCGCTCCAGGATGATGCGGCCCCACCAGTTGCTGCTGGTGTCCAGACGCCAGATGCGGCGGGGCACGCTGGCATCCAGCCGCTGCTGCGGCTCCACCATGGCCCCCAGGGAGGCCAGGTGGAGAGGCAGGGGGCTGACGTGCACCAGATGGTGCCAGGCAGCCTCCAGCCATTGCTGGCAGGCTTGCAGCAGCAAGTCCAAAAACTGGAGCAGAATGCCCAGGGCGATATCTGGCCTCCATGGTGCCAACTGCAGCGGCATCCCCAATGGGAACCACCGACACAGGCAGACAGAGAGGAAAACGCTTTGCTGTCCCTTGGCGAGGTAGGCAAGGAAGCGAAAAAACTGAGAACCGGCTGTCCAGGGGGGTCCCTTTAAGCATGAGCCTCAGATAGCCTCAGACAGCAGCCATACAAAGCAACTACTGAACTGATGCCCTGCTGGAACTGGTTTCAGCTGCCCTTAAATGCGACCCAGTGTCCAATCAGTGTGGATGCGCTATTTCGAATTAGTAAAATGCTAATTCGAATTAGTTTTTGGGTCTAGACGCGTTATTTCGAATTAACTAATTCGAACTAAGTTAGTTCGAATTAGCGCTGTAGTGTAGACATACCCTTAGAGTCCAAGCCCAATGGTATATTGTGAAATCTGTCCCCTATTTCAACGGAGAGGAAGATATGCACAGCCTATTATCCCCCCCATTATGATTTGAACAAACGGGGTTTCAGAATAAACAAAAAAGAAGTTTATTAACTAGAAAGAGTAGATTTTAAATGAATATAAGAGATAATAAACAGATTATCAAAGCAGATTACTGAGCAAATAAAATAAAATATGCAAGTTAAACTTAATACACTCAAGAAACAAGTTATCAAAATGTAATTTCTTACCCTAAATGTTATTTTAGGCAAGTTGCAAAGTTTCTGTAGCTTAGAATTCCAGTTATATCTCTTTTCATACTGGATCTCTGTCAGTCTGCACTCTTCCGTTGCCTTCCCTTCAAATGTCTTTAACAGTCTTTCTTCTTGGACAGGCAAGCAGTGGAGTAGAGTCCTATTTGCCTTCCTCCCCACATTTAAATAAGATTTACGTAAGTCAGGAATGTTTCCCAAAAGTGATCCCCCCTCCTTTTAAGTCCAAGATAATGGTTGGAATCAGGTGACAGGATCACCTGACCTAGCACTGTCACAGCTATGTCCCTGGATACTTCTCAGGAAGAAGAGAGATTAGTATCTTCAGAGTCTTGGTTTTTCCTAATGGCCTGTCAAGTGTGATGACCTGCTGTCTTGTGGGTTTCTCCCAAATACACACCCAGTTGTAATGGTTAAAAAGTCCATATTCCTAACTTTAGATACAGAAATGGCGCATGTATACAAATTGGGAAATCACAATCAGTAAATCATAACATTTCAAATTATATATTTCGTTAAACATCTTAGTTATGCCATATTTACAGTATATTTTTTTATGAAGAATATGGAGTGTAACGTCACACCTACCGTTTTTATCCTCATTTACCTGCAGCTTACCTGGAACTTCCCAGATCCACATTCATGGGGACTGGGACCCTGCACACGCTTGTCCACCCTCCTGAAAGTGTTAATCTGATTTTAAAAAATGGCTTTCAGAAGCTGCTAGCCTAGAAGCTAGGCCTATTACCTCAACTCAAGGTACATTTGGCCTGTGAGAATGTGCCTGATGATGTGTAATACTTCTCCGCTGGAACTTCACTGGCTGAGTGGGTTGCCATTTGACAATACAGTATTGAGGGTGGACTTCTTCAGAAGGGCCCTATGGTAGGGTGTACCAACCCTGCACTGGGCCAGAAAGGGTTAACCAGGCCTGCTTGGCTGAGAAGGCCCCTCCACCACAGCCCTGTTGGGGATGCGCCAACTGCAGGCCTAGTATAAAAGTCAGGGGAGCCGCTCACTGAGGGCTGACCACAGGAGCGGAATGGGCTCCTGCCTGAACACAGGAGCTGCCACTGCTGCCATAGCAGCAGCTACCACGCCAGGCGGACACCAGGGAGAGCAACTAACCTGGAGGATGCAAGTGGGGAAGAAGCCGGCCAGCAGACAGGGTAGGAAGTAGCCCAGGGTGGGGAGCTGGAGACCTCCCAGTGAGCTCAGTGTATTTTGGGCGGATTCCCCACTGACAGATACTGGGCTGAGACCAGGTGGAGAGGGAGGGCCCAGGTCCACCTACCCCCACCCCATTGAGCCCCAGAGGGGGGTTGTGCCTATTGTGATACTGACTTGGCTGTTGGCCCTTACTGCCCCATGGACTTGGGTTAATATAGACTAGGCCACTGGGCCTTAATGCCCCATGGACTGGGGGTTACTATAGACTAGGCCGCTAGGCCTTGCTGCCCCACTGCTAGAGGCTATGGACAGGGGGCCTGATTACGGATTGAGGCCACACAGATGGGGCTCAAGAGACCCACCGCCCAGCTTCCCTGGGAGCTAGGCTTCCCCCGCATGGAAGGCCCCCCAATGTACAACTGAATTAACCTCTCATTGAATACAGCTGATGTTTCCTTAACTGACCAGTGGATTCTTAGCATTGAATCTGGAGGTGGATGAAATTCTGCACTCTCTCTGCATTCTGCTCTAGACCCCCAGATCGCGGCATTCTCTTCATGACACTGCCCTCTAGCAGTGCCCACTACCCCCGTCCATTGCCCCTCTTCTGGGGGTATCAGCAGTCCTCAGCCTCACGCCTGCCACTGTGGCCATCTGTAGCCTCAATCTTGCTCCTCACCTCAGACACAAGCCACTGTTTAGAAAAGCTACTTTTCTACGTGGTTAGGGTGTGATGTGAGGGGGAAAGGGAAGGCCCAAGCCCACCCACTACTCTGGGTCCCAGCCCAGGTTCCTTCTGGCAGCTGCCTTGCCCTGCCCTCCTTCTCTCCTCTTCTACTGCCTCCTATTCCCTAGGCCACTTCCTTGTGACCCTTTGAACCCTCCTTGCCCTTGTATCAAGGACTGCAGCCTGGCAGGTGCCAGGCTGGAGACTCTGTCTCTAGCTCCACTGAGCCTACCCAGCAATGATCCCTCTAAGGTGCTTCCACTTGGGAACCAGTCCTGCACCTTCCCTAGTCAGGACCCAATTGCCCACTGCTCTGCTGAACAGCTCTGTAGTGGGGCACTATTAGAAACCCCAAGGGGGTGGGCAGGCACCAGCCCACCTACTTCTAAAAGCCCCACCCCCGGACTTGTGGGAGGGACCAACTGGACCCAGGGTTCAATTGACTGGGGGGGGACAAATAATGAAAAGCAGGGTTGGGGGTGCAGTCAAAGGTTTAAAATGTGGGAACCAGATAGGGATACCAAGCAGAGAACCTCGGACAGTGTCCACTGCTCTTCAAAGTTGTCTATAGAGCCAGTGGACACCGCCCAGAGAAAGTCTGCCAGGATTCATGAAGCTAGGGAGGAACAGCTCCACAGTCACAGACCACCCCCTCTTCCAGCATCCTCCTCCTGATATTATATATTGTGGCTTTCACCAGGTCCGGGAGGAGGTTGATGAAGAGGTCTTGTGACTGTGTGGGGCCATGGGTAGGGTGTGCATAAATGAAAAGGTGTGGGGAAAAATGCAGCCTCCTGCTGAGGTTCTGGAAGGGCAGGAAAAAGGACTGCAACCTGGCACATTCTAGATAGGTGTGCACCAGGTTTTCCCTCACTCTGCGGGTTGAGTAAACACTGGCCCATCGGGGTTCCTCATCATCAACAGGTCTTAGATGGTACTGCCATTTGGTATCAGGGTGGGGCACAAGGGTGGGGAAATGCAATGTGTGGACCATAAGCATTTACAGATGGTCTCTGGGCATGGTTCGGAAGCAGACTGGCTGCAAATCCTGTAGCCAGATAGAGGTCCAAGGATGGGGAGGCCAAAGGGACCGTGGAACAGGGGCCCAATAAAAAGGGCCAGAGGACTTGCAGTGATGGGGGAGGGTGGGGCATACCCTCTTGCAGCGCATGGCGCAGGATATCGAGAGAGGGCTGTGACAAAGCTGCCTTCACCTCCTGGAGTACGCACAGGAGGGTTTGGGGGGTGAAAAGCCCCATGTGCTGAGCAAGCACCCGGGGGTCCACCCAGTCCCCCTTGTTGTAGTCCAGGAGGTCTCCAACCTTGATGGTTTCTGCCAGGATCAACCTCTGGTGCACTGAGGGAGACTCTGCTACCTACACGCACAAGAGGGCCTTTGTGGCCCGAAGGATAGAGTGAAAATCCCCCCAGCGCCGAAGGGTGAGCTGCACCTTGTCCTTGGCCCTGTGGCTGTCTGCGGGTATCTGCGAGGAACTGTTGTAGCTTGATCCTCAGCACTCATGGGGGCGGTGTGGAATGGTCTTTCTTGGCTGGGCCCCTGGATGGACTTTGCTGGTCACAATGACGGGCAATCCCCGGTGCAGCACCAAGAGCAGTGGCATCATGCTGCTCATCTCCATCCCTGGTGAGGGAGGGGTTGGTGGAGGGAACAGGGCAGCCCCTATGGAACTGGAAATGAGGGACACGAAAACCACCCCAAGGGCTGCTTGCAGGTAGTGGGAATGAGATGGCCCCCATGAGGTGGCAATAATAGTGGGATTGAGGAGTGGTAGAGTGGGAACAGGCATCGTAGAGGGGACAGAAGGAGGGGTAGGTCAGGAGCGGGAGCGGACATTGGGCCAGGCATGGGGATAGGGATAACAGAGGTAGTGGGAGCGGACAGGGAGTAGGGATGGGGGTGGGATTGGGACTGGGATCATGAGCAGGGGTGGGATTGGGACCAGGGATAGGGGCAGGAGCAGTGGAGGGACCAGGATGGGGAGTGAGGTCAAGGCTAGGGCATGCGGTGAGGGTCCATTTCCCCGGGTCTGGGCCACCGGAGCATGGCGCTTCCCAGAGGGGATCTGGGACCAAGAGGATGGTGGTGGGAAGGGGGCCCGCACCGACCCTGGGATCAGATATCTGGGTGTATTTAATGTCCGAGGCTGCGGCATCAACCAGAATAGCAACCATTGGCAGGCCCCCAATGGGAAAGGAAGACGATTGCTCCACCTTTAAGGTGGAAGGGGTGCCGCCTGGCACGGGACCTTGGCAGCCTCAGACAAAGTGCCTGTTTTGGCCAGGCCAACGGGTAATATCAGGGGCGCACTGAGGGTTAGAGTGGAGGCGGCCACCTGGGCCAGGCAGGGGGAGGGGGAGCACAACTGAGTCATTGCCTAGACCAAGGCCCGCTGGCAATGGGTCATCCTCCCCCTGAATTGCTGGGGTCAGACCCAGGGCCTCGATCTCCTCGAAGATGGAGCTAAAGTCCATCTCCACAGCACCAGAATCATCCCCATTGGCCGCCGAGGCAACAATAGCCTCAGCAGTGGTGACAGGGGGCACAGATGGTAGAGGGGGCGGGGGAGCTCCATCCTAGGCCTCCTCAGGGATGGACTCCACAAGGGGGATGGAAGCGTCCCCCTCCACTGCCATGACTTTCTCAGCCGGCGCCTCTGGCTGACACTCTTTGGGGATGATGTCGGCAGAGGTGGCCCCCCTCAATATTTTGTGGGGGGCCTTCCCACCTTCCTCAACAGAGTGAGGAGATTTAGACCACAAACCACGGGCTCTGCACTTCCCCCAAATGAGTGTCCAGCCCTCTGAGACAGAGGCAGAGGGCTGGCCAGCAGGAGCAGGGCCAGGGGGTGCAGGTGGTACTGGCGGGGGCGGGGGGGTCTAGGAGGCAAGGGAGGAACAATGGGGGGCAGGGAAACCTCCCTTAAGGTACGCACTGTCCCTCGCCCAGCAGCAACTGTGCCAGCCTCTCCGCCTCAGGCCCTGCTGAATCAGGTTGGACAGAGGCGGGGTCCTCCAGCTTGCCAGGGCATGCCAGGGGGGCGCCCTTGGCTCTGCAGCAGAGCCGTTGGCAGTAGGAAGAGGGGCAGCCGTGAAGGCTGGACTACCAGGGGGGCTGGCGGTGTTGGGGATAGCACTCTCCCGGGTCCTGGGGGGCCTGGATGCCTCTTCAGACCGGGCTAGGGGGCAGCCCC
This sequence comes from Pelochelys cantorii, assembly GCA_032595735.1. Classification (NCBI taxonomy): domain Eukaryota; kingdom Metazoa; phylum Chordata; order Testudines; family Trionychidae; genus Pelochelys; species Pelochelys cantorii. Next base: position 22,127,136 of record CM064344.1, read on the forward strand.
TCTGAACATGCCCTGTCACCCAGCAGAAGAAGCTCTAGGTCTCCCCCGAGGAGTAATGGATCCAGTAAAGGGCCCCCTGGTAAGGCACCAAAAAGGACCCCTCCTTCCTTCCCCACCATGTACTGCCAGCATCATCTGCAGCTGTACCTGGCAGCAGAATGACAAAACGTGGTGAAGGGCAGGGCCCTTGCAGCCCCACGGGAGAGGGCTGACAGTGGAATTAGGTTTCCCCAGGGTGGAGAGGGCAGGCAACAGGGCAGCATTGGGCAGGAAGGACGGAAGGACCACCCGTACACCCAGGTCCTCTAGCGGCTTGAGGAGCATATGCAGGCCCCCCACCACCAAGCCGCCCTCCACCACCTCCTGGATGGCAGCCTCCAAGGCAAGATAGAATACCACTCTGCCGCATATCTTGGAGGCCACCACTACAGCTGGGGACCCCACCACCCTTGCCAATGCCCACATGTATGTTTCCATATGGGGTGAAGTGAGGACCAGGAGGCAATGGATGCCGTGCTTCCTGGTCGGGGTGGGGAAGGCCGCTCACAGATAGTGGGAACAAGACGCCCCCATGGGGGTGGCAATAACAGTGGGATTGGTGGAGGGGGAACAGGCATCGCAGTGGGGACGGAAGCAGGAATAGGGTTGGGGTCGGACATCGGGCCGGGAACAGGAGTGGAGATGAGGGTAATGGTGGGAGCAGGACTAGGAATGGGTGTGGGGTTGGGCCCGGGACCTGAATAAGGGTGGGGTCAGGACCCTGGGGTATGGACGGGAACAGGGCAAGGATCGGGACAGGGAAAGGGCAAGGGGACAGTCCCCCAGATCTGGGCCACTGGACTGCGGCATCTCCTGAATGGGGTTGGGGACCAAGGGATGGAGGCAGGGAGAGAGCCCGCACCGACACTGGACTCGGGTGGCTGGGTGGAGCTTTTGTCCGAAGCCATGGTGTTGGTTACAATGGTATCAATTGCTGGGCACCCAGCAGGAAGGGAAGGCGACTGCTCCACCTCAGAGATGGAGGGGGCACCCACAAGCCTGGGACCTGGCTGCTTGGCATCAGCATTTGCCCCTAAGGACTCAGTGGCCTCAGACAAGGTGCCTATGGGGTGGCTGGGCCAATGGGCAGTATCGGGGTGCCCCAAAGGTGAGGATGGGAGTGTCCACCTGGGGCATGGCAGAGGGAGGAGGAGGAGGGGGCGGCGCAACTGAGTTGCTGCCCAGACCAAGACCCGAACTACTAGGGTCAGACCCAGGGCCTCGATCTCCTCGAACATGGAGCTGAAGTCCATCCCCAGAGCCCTCCCCGCCGGTCGCCAAGGCAGCAATTGCCTCAGCAGTGACAACGGGGGGCTCAGATGGTAGAGGGACCAGGGGAGCTCCATCCGAGGACTCCTCAGGTATGGGCTCCTCAAGAGAGACAGCACCATCCCCCTTCGCTGCCTTGGCATCCTCAGCTGGCACCTCCTGCTGATGTTCGTCGGGGATGATGTTGGCAGCGGTGACCCCCCCCCCACAGTATCTTGCAGGGGGGCTTTCCCACCCTCCTCATCAGAGGGGGTCAGATTGAACCCACCAACCATGGACTCTGTGCTTCCCCTGAACAAGCGTCCAGCCCTCTGAGGTGGAAGTGGAGGGCTGGTCAGCAGGGGTAGGGCCAGGGAGCACAGGTGGTGTTCGGGGGGAGGGGGTGTCTGGGAGAAACAATGGGGGACAGGGAAACCTCCCCCTAGGGTGAGCCCCTCTCCCTTGCCTGGTGGCAGCCATGCCACACTCTCCTCCTCAGGCCCCACTGAAACAGGTTGGACAGAGGCGGGGCCCGCCTGGTCACCCAGACACGCCGGGGGGGAATGCCTCTGGCTCCCGAGCAAAGCTGTTGGGAATAGGAGGAGGGGTAGCCGCGGAGGCTGGACTACCAGGGGGGCCAGTGGTTTTGGAGCCAGCACCCTCCCGGGCCCTGGGGGTGTCCAGACGCCTCCTCAGACTGGGCTAGAGGGCAGTCCCTCCAGACGTGCTCCATTGCCCAGCAGAGGAAGCAGTGGGTCTCCCCCGAAGAGAAGTGGACCTGGAATAGGGGCCCCTGGTAGTGCACCAAGGACCCCTCTAGTGCCTCCCCCCACACGCCACAAGCGATATTTGCAGCTGTACTTGCCAGTGGAAGGATAAAACGGGGGGAAGGGCGAGGTCCTTAAAGCCCAACGGGAGAGCGCTGATGGTCAAAATTGGCTTGGAGACAGCAGACAATAGGGCACCATTGGGCAGGAAGGGTGGGACGGAGGTTAAGACCACCCATACACCCAGGTTCTCCAGTGGTTCGAGGGGCACATGCATGTCCCACACCGCCAGGCACCTTTCCACCGCCTCCTGGGTGGTGGCCTCCAAGGAAACAAAGAACACAACCTTCTCATACTTTTTGGACCCCACCACCCTCACCAACACCCACACATATGTTTCGATGTGGAGCGAGGCAGGGACCAGAAGGCAGCGGACACTGTGCTTCTTGGTCAGGGTGGGGAAGGTGCCCCAGCCACCAGGGATTGAGCTGGAGGAAGTGGTCGGGGCAGTAGATGAGGTGGCACATGGGGGGGGGGGGTGGCAGCAGCCACCTGGGCATACGCTGTGGGGACTGCAGGTGGAACGCTCCCAGAGCCGGTGGGGGGAACGGCAGGGGAAGGAAGGGTTGTAGCAGGTGTCAGGGCCACAGCGGGCAGGGTGTCCTCAGCCGTGGGGGTTTTGGCCTTCTGGGCCTTTGCCCTTTTTCTTCCCCTGGCCCTTTTTGCCAGCCAAGGTGGAGGCTCCTCCCGAATCGGGGGGGGCATTGGCCATGGCAGGAGCGGAGCAATTTTCAGCAATATTCAGGGTCAGTGGCAATGGGGGGATGACCATGGGGTCAATGGGGGCAGGGGCCTCCTCCATCATGAGGGGAGAGGTTGGAGGAGGCACAGATGATGGGGAGGGAGGCAAGGGGCAACTATTCCTTCCCATCAAGCAGCAGGCAGGGGAGGAGAGCGTCAGTGGAGGGGAAGGGGTCGGAGGGGATAGGGAGATGGGTTAACCACTCTTCCCTATAGGAATGGGGCTCAGGAGGAGGGTACTGAGTGGGGGAGAGGATATATGGGGAACAGGGGCAGCAACCACTCCTCCCTGCTAGACTGAAGGCTGGGGAGGAGAGCACCACATTCAGGGAGGGGCAACCGAGGGAAGGGGCAGCAACAACTCCTCCCTGCTTAGCTGGATGCAGAGGAGGAGGGCGCTAGAGAGAGGAGTAGGGGCGCCTGGGTTGGGGTACAATCGGGAAGGTAGGGAAAGCGACCACTCCTCCCTGCAGAGGAGGAAGGGGCAGGGATACAAGGGAAGGGGGGTTCATGATTGGGGGAGGGGGAATAGGTAAAGCAACCACTCCTCCCTGCTTAGCTGGATGCAGAGGAAGAGGGTACTAGAGAGGGGCAGGGGCGCGTGGGAGTGGGGAGACACGGCTGGGAAGGTAGGGAAAGCAACCACCTGTGATTGGAGGTAGGAGAGGATAGGGAAAGGGACCACTCCCTCCTGCTAGACTGTTTGCAGCGGGGAGGGCACTAGCGGAGGAAGGGCGCAGATTGGGAACAGAGGAAAAAGGCAGCCAGCAACCACTTCTCCCTGCAAGGCTAGAAGCAGTGAAGGAGGGTGCTGGTGGGACAGGACAGGAACAAGGCTTCATGTGCAGGGTGGGGGTGCCGGCTCCTCCTGCTGCACTGGGAAAGGGGGGGGGGGCTATGGCAACATCAAGGGGGGTGCAGTAAATGGGGGGCACTAACTAAACGGGGAAGGAAGGGGCACAAGCGCTCAAGGAGGGGGCCAGGGCGCACTGGGGTAGGCAGGGAACTAATGAGAGGCTGGGGGAGGGAGCAAGCGGGAACAGTGGAGGCCTGGGATTGGTAGGGCACTAAGGAGGGCAGAGGCTCGGAGGGAAGGGCTAACACAGCAAACTGACCAGTGGTGCGGAAGGGGCAGACCAGGGAACTGCGTGGAATTGGGACAGCAAACAAACAAACTTTCAGGGGCAGGCAACAAACTGAGCCTCAGGGAGGGCTATGGCAGGGAGGGAAGGAAAAACAAACTGGGCTGCTAGGGCGGGGCAGGCAACAGGGAGGCCAGCTGCTGTAATAGGGGAACAATGGGGGAGTAGGGGGTGGGGGAGGCCTCCCAGCCAAACGTAGCTGAGGGAGGGGAGCCAAGTCCAAGGGGGGGGGGGAGTGCACCCACAAGCACTCGTGGGGCTCATTCTCTCGCCCACCGCTGCACAAACAGTCCCAGGTGGAAAGGGGGCAGCTAGCCCCACCGAGGGGCAAAGAGCTGGTGCTGGTGTTAACAGAGGATGGTGGAGGGGGCTGTGGGGGTTGTGGCAATATAAATGGGGGGAGCAGCTAGACTGGGGGAGGGCTCTGTGCCTCTCCCCTAGCTCCCCTCACAGCAACTCAGTTTAACATCTGTGCTCCTGGGGAGGTGGTAAAGGCTCAGTCTCAACAAACAAACCCCCTCCACAGTCCAAGTGGAGGTCCTCCTCCTAGACAGGGCACAGGTGTTGCAGCAGCAGCAGCAGGCGGGTGGCAGCCAACCAAGGAAGGACCTCTGGGTGGTGTATGCTGGTGGTGGGTCCTCTTCACCTCTCCTCCCGGATGGCGGGGGGGGCAGGCCAGCAGGCACCACCCCCCCCGAGAGAGCAGCAAGCTGTGGGTGGTGGCAGCAGTCCTGGGAGGGAGAGGCCCAGCAACAGAAGGCAAGCAGGTAGGCAGCCACAGAGAGAGCTGGCCAGAGAGGGCTCCAGGCAGTAGGAGCAACAGCAGGACAGGGGAGAGAGGAAGGGAGGGTGCTCTGGAGCACAGGAGGGGATGGAGCAGCTACCCTCCTCCTCCTTCTGCTGTAGCCAGGTGCTGAGGGGGCACCCCCAGACCCGGAAGAAGAAGAGTTCCTCCAGGAGCCCTTTTGCGCAGAGTCTGACCCCACCCCCTCACCTGACCAGAAGTCAGGAGGTGTGGCCAGGATGATAAAAGGCCAGCCCAGGAGCTCAGTAGGGACCCAGCCAGTAGAGGAGGCAGATATTTGCCCTGTGCTCCCAGGCTAGAAGGCTGAGGACTGGCCTGGACCCCTACACCTGCCAGAGGCTGAGGACTGACCTGGATCAGCAAACTTGCCATAACTGACATGCCCCAACCATCCAGCAGACCTGCTGGAGACCCATGCAGGGGGGAATGGAAATAGCCCAGGGGTAGGTGGCCACAGTTTAGCTGGGCCACAGCAGTGCTCAGCATGTTGCAGTCTGGATCACTACTGACCCAGCAAGCAGACTGCTCTGCTGCTGTTAGGGCCCCAGGCTGGGACACAGTAGAGTGGGCTGGCCTGCATCCCTGCTGCCACCCAATCTCCAGATGTCAATCTCCCCACTTTGCCATCTCATGCGAGCCACCTGCTTGCCCTGGACCTCTGCCTAAGCCAGGAGGCCTGGGACTGTTTGTTTGCTGCCCTGCTCTCAACCAGGGCCTGGGCATTTGAACTCTGGAACTGGTTGTTTGCTGCCCCACTCTGCACCGGTGCCTGAACTCTGAAACTATTGGTTTGTGCTGTGGACTTAGGCAGAGTGGTCACCCACTGACCCAGAAGGGAAAGAGCCCCTCCGGGAATCCCAACGGGCTACAAGTTCCTTATAATCAGAGCTGACCCAGCAAACTGCCTTCTTATTGGCTCCTTCTAAGCCCTTCTCTGATTGGCCAGGGCTCTGTGCAAGCTCCTTCCAACCTGCTTTAATCTTTCAGGCCATAGTGGGACAGCCACCCCCGTTACAGGGCCATTAAGTTCATTAAGTGCCACTAATGGCTTTCACTAGAAGACCTAGGGTATGTCTACACTGCAACACTATTTTGAAATAACTAGCGCTATTCCGAAATAATTTAGTCCACATCTACACAGCAGGCAGTTATTTCGAAATAGTGTCAAAATACTATCAAGCTGGAGGATTTCTTACTCCAACTCCTGTAATCCTCATTGTATGAGTAAGGGAAGTTGGAGGAAGAGTGCTCTATTTTGAAGTAAGTGCATGTAAACGCTCCCTATTTTGAAATAAGCTATTTCAAAATGAGATTTGCAATTGATGTAGCTCCATTTGCATAGCTTATTTCGAATTAAGCCCTGCAATGTGGACATACCCCTAGATTAATAAAATGGTTTCACTTAATATTTCTAATTTCACATGCCAGAATGATACATGAACGCAAATAGAATACACTCATTCAGGGGATTACAAGCTCTTCGATAAGATAGTTGCCCAGGTTTGCATAAAACCTATTCGAGTTATATGTATTCATATTTAAAAACCTGTTTCCATAAAAATATGGGGGTGCAGTGTCACAGTACTTAATCTTTCCTTGCAAAGCACATTAAGATCCTTATATGAGAAGTGCTAAATAGTATTATAGAGTGTCTCAGTCATTCTTGAACCTATGTTCCTGTCAAATTCCTACACTGTCATTGGCAGCCAATCTTCAAGGCTGACCTAGCATTCCTTTCTTAAAAACACTGTTCAGGAGCCAAATTAATAATCGATATTACCCAAAAGAGCAAAAGTAGTGTGAATTTCTCCGCTCAGCGTGTCCCATGTTGCCAAACTATGCACTGCCATCAGACTTCTTCAAAGATTTGTGGTTGTTGCCCTCTCTGTCTGGTCAACAAAGCAGATAGGAGCTTCATACAGGTCTTCCCAGAATAGCTTGGGTCTTGTTTTCTGCATTCAAGTGGTATTCTGTGTGGAGAACAGACAGGCATGATTAGTTCTACTCAGTGCTCGGTAGACAGGTGGTTAAGCAGCTGTGATAGCTAATAATCTGTATGCATGTAGCCACTGAATTGCAATATCCTGGACTATCATGTTTAATGCTTTGTTTTGACAGTGACTCAAAGGGGGAGGAGAGGTGGCTCCAAAATGCAATTAGGACTCTCAAAAGTTCTGTTATTTTGTTTTGCTAAAGCTGTTGAAAGAGAGGGAAGCTCCTATTTGCCTAGAGCAGTTCAGTTATAACTTAGCCCTGTGGGGTGGGTCCCGCAGAAAACTGCCTTTGACAGTAAAAGCATTTAGCCAGTGTGCAGCATACACAGCTGAGGAAAAACAAATTACAGTGACATAAACGTGAATCCATCATCTGGGGTGAGGGAATTGGTTTCAGAATCTGGGTATTAAACTGTGACAGTAATCATATAATGGCCCTTTAAATGTCAGTGGGAATGAACATGGTTTAGTAGCAACAAATAAGCTGCCCAAGCAAGAAGCATGTAACAAAATAGATGGATGGATAGATCTACCTATTATCTGCTCCCTGAAAAAGAAGAGAATTCAGTCTTATGCTTGATCAAACATGTAAATCTGAAAGAGGCGATGTTTTTTTATTAAAAAAATCCCCACACATGGGTGGAGGTGAGCTGTACAAATGAGCTACATAATGTCAAAGCTGCAGCAAGCTTTGACAGTGTTATGCTAATGAAACAGGAAGGCACCACAGCATGGTTTTGGCAATCAGTCAACACCAGGCTGCAGTAATCCACACAGATTCCTATCAACTGCATAGTAAGAAAGATAGAAGTGTGTGTGAGTGAGACGGATGGACAAAATAGGTGGAGTAGGGATAGGGATAGTATTTGCTGCATTTGTTTTACAGTCTCCTTGGTTTTTCTGTGTGTCCGTTTGAGACCTTGGCACACCTTTGAGATTGTGACCCTATGGATTTTTAGTTGGGCAGAGTGGTAGGCAGCCTTCCACAGTCTAGCTCCATATGATCATGTAAGTTTCACTTTGGGGAGGAGGTATGTGCTGTGAGTCCTTGAAAAACTGGGGAGTGACCGCTGCTCATTTATCTGTGAGGAGGTTGACTTGATTGTCTTTTTTGGAAACACCAACTGTGCTTTCTTATTATTATTCTTACTAATTAGTGACATTGTCTGCTTATGGGGTGGGGGCGGAACCATAAAATGTTTCTGGTGAAAGAATCATGGAGTCTTGTGGTCTGTTAATTGCCTGTGTCTTTCACTCACACTAGTTCCCTCCATGGCCCAGTCTGTAAACATAGGAAATGTGTGGTTTTCAATTGAATTAGCTTAACTTGATTAAAAAAAGGCTTTAACACCCATGAACACACATTGTACTACATAACCATCTCCTCAGCGATGTGAAATGGTCTATCCCTATGCTGTTGTATTAATTTAGATGTAATACAAAGGCTAAAGATGTGTAACCCAGTCACAGTCCAACATTAGAGAGTGTTGAACAAGGTCTGGGGTATGGTTTACAGAGATTTCAGATTTAGTACCATGGCAAATATACCATTCAACACCCTTTAACTTTTTGTTAGAAATATAGAAAACAAGAGAAAACATTTGAAATGCAAAGTATTAAAATATGGCTTTCAATTTAACAACTTCCTTTCCTTTTAGCTGGAGAGTGTTTTTGGAAGGACACCCAGTTCTCTTTGTTTGATAATCCCTTAGATGTTGATAACTGTCTTATTGGGAACAGAGAAGAAGTCAGTTGCAATTGGCTAGAGCAGATGCTGTTGTGTTAAAGTCCAATCTGGTTTCATTCCAGATGGTCTTTGGGGTTCAGCTGGTATGGGTAACAGTGTCCAGTGTCAGGCTTCTTGACAAGCTGCATCCCATCTACTCTCAAGTGACTGACTTCTATTTCATCTATGTCCTTTAGGAGCACCAGCAGGGAGACAATTCGAGGGGTTTGCAATGCTAGAATACCTCTCCACAAATCTTCGGTAATAACCCACAAATCCTAAGAATCTACAAAGTTCTTGGAGAGTAGTTGGAAGTGGCCAACTGATGATAGCATCAGTTTTCTCTATCTGGACAGTTCCCATCTTGAGAAATAATATGACCCAGATATTTCACTGAATTTTGAAATAACTTACACTTTGATGGTGCAAGTTTTAAACCATATTCCTGAAGTCTTTTCAAAACTTTTAGGAGACGTTCCTCATGTTCTTCCAAAGTGGCTAAAATATTAAGTCCTCCTAGAATGCCACAACTTCTGTTAGATTCAAACCAGACATAACACATTCCATCATTCGTTGGAAGGTAGCTGGAGTGTTAGTCAAACCTTGAGGCATCATTTTGAATTGCTAGTTACCAAATGGTGTAGTGAAGGCTGTCTTCAGTCACAAGGCTCTACTGGGACTTGATAGTATCCACTCTTTAGATCAATACAGAAAACCATTTAGATCCTGCCAATAAAGCAAAAGTTTCTTCTATCCTGGGTAATGGATAGGCATCCTTTCTGGTAATGCTGTTCAATTTCCTATAATCCACCACCATCCTAAGAGCTCCTGTTGTCTTACGCACCAGCACCACAGGGGATGCATATGGGCTACAGGTTTCCTCAGTCACTCCAAGGGCCACCAACTCACATAGGGTATGTCTACACTACAAAGTTAATACGAAATAACAGCAGTTATTTCGAATTAACCTTAATAGCATCTACACAGGCAAACCGCTATTTCAAAATAAATTCGAAATAGTGGAGCACTTATTTCGAATTTGGTAAACCTCATTCTATGAGGAATAACACCAAATTCGAAATAGCTAATTCGAAATAAGTGCTGTGTAGACACTTATTTCGAATTAGGGGGCCTCCAGCCCTTCCCAGTTTCCCCTGGTGGCCACTCTGGGCACAACCAGGAAAACCCGTCTGCTCCCCCCCCCCAGGCCCGGAGCCCTTAAAGGGGCAGACTCTGGCCACAGTGCCTGTGCCAGTTGCAAGCCTGCCAGCACACAACCAGCAGACCGTTCACCTGGCACAGGATGAGCCAGCAACCCGCTGCCACCCAGTCCTCCACCACTCCCCAGGACCAGGCTGACGGCTCCCAGGAGCCTGCCAGGGGCCGCAAAAGGCGGGCACCCGCCTGGTCTAGTGCGGAGATCGTGGGCCTCATTGAGGTTTGGGGGGAGGCCTCCAATGCCCATGATCTCCACACTAGGCGCAGGAATGTGGCCGTCTACAGCCGCATGGCTGCCAGCCTGGCCACCAGAGGCCACATGCGCAGCCAGGAGCAGGTGCAGAGTAAAATCAAGGAGCTGCAGCAGGCCTATGCTAGGGCCTCCCAACCAGGGCTGACCCGGAGGCTTGCCCACACTACGAGGCCTGGACCTCATCCTGGGGGATCAGACACAGGGGAAGAGAAGGAAGAGGAGGAGGACGGCATCCAGAAGCCTGCAGGGAGTGTGACCTGCACCCAGGACCCCTGAGCCAAACCGGAGAGCCCGTCAGCAGCCTCATCCGAGGCCGGGGAGGCCTCCACATGTGAGTGCCATCACGGTCCCCTTATGCGGGGGGGGGGACGACGTGGGCCTTGCTGAACATGGAGCAGGCGGCAACCTGTGCCTCTGCTGTGCCAGCCGGGACATGTGGCCCCAGCTGGGTGCCATGCAGGGGCTCTGGCCTGTTCCCCACACGCATCTACGCGTGAAGGCACATGACAGGCTCCTGACCACAGGGAGAGACACTGCACACTGCCCTCCCTCCAGACACCCCCTCTACACAGAGGCAGGGCACATCTCTCCTCCCCCCCCCCACACACACCACACTATAGGCAGCACAGGGGCTGGGTGCAGTCCTGGGCCAGCTCACACTCCCGGGGATAGCAGGACCTGATGGTGCGGAGACCTGCCGTCCTCGCCTTGCAGAGGGGGGCTGGGTTTCACCCACTGTGTCCCCAGGGAGAACTGACCACTTCTCTTGTTTCACCGCAGCCACAGCACCTGCAAGTGCAGGACGCATCACCCCGCCTGGAACATCCACCCGCACCCGAGCCAGCAGGTGCACCCGCAACCAGGAGGAGTTCCAGAGGCAGCAGCTGCGGTTACAGGGATGGCAGGTCCATAGCCATGAGCAGTGGGTGCAAGAGGACCTGCAGCTGCAGCGGGAGAGCTTGTGGGAGCAGGGCCATGCCCTCCACGAGCAACTGCAGGCCCTGGCAGACCGATTGCTGCCTCCTGCTGCTCCAGCCCCTGCGGCCACCCCAGCTATCACTCCTCCTCCAACCCCTGCTCCCCCTCCCGCTTCTTCCACCCCCCCGTCCCTCCTGCCCCACCCTCCACTCCCCCCGGGAACACCGAGGCCCCCGCACGCACAGTGCTGCGAGACGGGAGGGCCAGCAAGACCCCCAACCCTGAGCTTCCCCTCCCCCTTCCTCCCCTTGCCTCCCCCTTCCAGCTCCCTCCTCCCAGGTTTCCCCCCTCCCCTCTCCCGCCCTCATTTCTTCCCTCCCCCCACCCCAGTTATGTTAAATAGAGTTTTTTGTGGCAACACAGGTGTTTTTATTGTACATCAGGAAGGGGGGTTAGGGAGGGGAAAGGGGAAGGAGGTGTGGGGTGGAATGTAAGGCACAAGGCCCCAGTGGGGCACGCCAGGAGGACTTCAGTCCTCGTCCAACTGGAAGCTCTCCCGCAGGGCTTCCCAGATGCGGACAGCCCCCCAAAGGGCCTCCCGGCTGGCAGCTGTGTGGGGCTGTGTGTACTGGCCAGCCAGGTGGGCAGCCTCTGCCATCCAGGCTGGCAGGAAAGCCTCCACCTTCCTCTCACATAAATTGTGGAGCACACAGCACACTGCCACCATGTGTGGAATATTGTGCGGGAGAGGTCGGAGCGGGTGACGAGGCATCTAAATTGTGCTTTCAGTTGGCCAAAGGCCCCCTCGACCACAATGCGGGCCCTGCTGAGCCTGGCATTGAAAGCCTGCCGGGAGGGGTTGAGGTGTCCCGTGTAGGGCTTCATCAGCCAGGGCTGTAGAGGGTAGGCCCCATCCCCCAGCAGGCACACTGGCATGTCCACATCCCCAACCCTGATGTGGTGGACGGGGAAGAAAGTCCCGGCGTGCAGCCTCTGGCACACGGAGGAGTTGCAGTACACCCGCGTGTTGTGTGCCTTGCCGGATCAGCCCACATTGATGTCCGTGAACTGGCCCCGGTGGTCAGACATGGCCTGCAGGATCACGGAGAAGTACCCCTTCCTGTTGATGTAGAGGGAGGCCTGGTGGTCCGGGGCACGGATGGAGATGTGCGTCCCATTGATTGCCCCCTCCCCCCGCAGTTGGGGAAGCCCAGAGCGCCAAACCCCTGGATGACCACGTCCAGGTCGGTGAGGTGGATGACTCTGCAGAGCAGCACCCTGTTGATGGCCTTGACCACCTGCAGAGAGACATACAAAACCGAGGGTCACTGGGGTGCCCGGATGGCTGGGAGTGTTCATTCCCCACCACTGCCCCGTGCTCCACTCCCAGGAGCAATCCCCACTGCAATCCTGGCCACCGCGGGCGGTCTGTAGCGCGGCTGGGACAGACCGAACCCTCCCAGGGAGGGCACTTATACCACCTCCCCCCCATTTTCCCTGGGGCAGCCCATGTCCTCCTTGCAGCCCCCACTCCTGGCCCAGTGGCCAGTGAGTGCCGTACCTGCATGAGCACCGCTCCGACGGTGGATCTCCCAACGCTGAACTGGTTGCCAACAGATCGGTAGCTATCTGGCGTGGAAAGCTTCCAGAGGGCAATGGCCACCCACTTGTGGAGGGGAATGGCAGGCCTCATGCGTGTGTCCCGTCGCGGCAGAGCAGGGGCGAGCCACTTGCAGAGCTAGAGGAAGGTGTCCTTCTTCATCCTGAAGTTCTGGGTCCACTGTTGGTCTCCCCAGCGCTCCAGGATGATGTGGTCCCACCAGTTGCTGCTGGTGTCCAGATGCCAGATGCAGTGGGGCATGCTGGCATCCGGGCACCACTCCTCCAGGGCCCCTGGGGGAGGCGGGGGGGGGCCAGGCAGCTGGCCTGAAGCAGAAGGCGCCAGGCAGCCTCCAGCAATTGCTGCCAGTCTTGCAGCAAGACATTCAACATGAGCACCAGAGTGCCCAGGGGCGGCTCTGGCTCCATGGTGCCGAGTGCTGTGATGTCCCAAATGAGAGCGACCAAAGCAGGCGGAGAGGAAAACACTTTGCTGTCCCTCAGCGAGGTAGGCAAGCAAGCGGGAAAGCTGAGAACTGGCTGTCCAGAGGGGTCCCTTTAAGCACGAGCCTCAAATAGCCTCAGACAGCAGCCACACAAAGCAACTACTGACCTGATGCCCTGCTGGAACTGGTTTCAGCTGCCCTTAAATGCGATCCAGTGTCCAATCAGTGTGGACGCGCTATTTCGAAATAGCAAAACGCTATTTTGAATTTGATTTTGTGTCTAGATGCATTATTTCGAATTAGCTTATTTCGAATTAACTAATTCAAAATAAGTTAACTCGAAATAGTGCTGTAGTGTAGACATACCCATAGATGCTGACGTAGATCTTCAAAATATGAAGGTGAAACCCTTCTAGTTCTTTCTTTAAAAGGTACATTATTTGTAAGCTCAATTCGGTGTGTCACTCCTGAAACTCTTCCAAAGTCTAGGTCATGAATAGCAAAAGTCTTACAAGCTTCTTTATGATAGTTTCAGCGATCCTCTTCTTCTCCACAGCACTAAGAGGGGATCCTTCAGCGTTAAGCTGCAGTATGATACTATCTCTTTCTTCAGTCGTAGCTGCTGAAACCTGGGTTGGCACTGGCTTTATCCACTCCACTGCTTGTCCCTTTGCAAAGACGGTGTTAGGTTTCAATATAACATCTTTCCTTGTTAGGTTTTTTGACCCGTACTCCTAGTCTCATATTGGAGCCAGTGACTTGAACAAATTGAGGGGGAACTGCTAGCCCACCACGTGCAAGTGCACTGGTTTGGATGTTCCAGGTGGAATTTGCACTGATCATCTTCCTCTTAAAACCACTTCAATCCCTTCATCAGCTTCTTTTTGAAACCTCTGACTGAGTAAAAATTGACTAAGTTTCAGCCCACTCATTGGTGCTTATGAGTGCTGACACTTGTTGATTCATACATTGATCTGGACATACCAAGGCTAGTACCTCATATTGTTTGTCAGTCCCACAGGTGAACTTTGGGAATTGCATCTTCAGTTATATTTCCCAGGTATGGAACCATTTGCCCTCCAGCCTCTATCTGAAGTACACTGCCAATTGACTGTAACTTTTGATGAGATAAATGCTCATAATAGAAAGTTTCACATAAGCATGTCACTTGAGAACCAGTATCTATCAGGTAGGTACTCTTTACTCCATCTAGATAAACATAGCCATGACAAGCAGGTCCTACTAACTGCCGGATGGCCTCACTGACACCCTTTTGGGTATCCTCAGTCTCCTGAACCCACCAACTAGCAGCCCGGCTCTGAGAGTTGTTAGTTTATTTTCTTCTTGGCTCACATTTGTTCTGATTTGAACGTCTACCAGTCAATTGCTGATGTACTAGTTTGGGGTTAGGCGAATTCTCACATTCAATTTGCAAATATCCCTTTTCCCCCACAGTTAAAACATAAAGGATTTCTTCTGTTAAAATTTGGTATTACTCATTTATTATTCTTTTGGTCTTGGAGGAGTAAATCGTTTGTCTGAAATGGACATTTCAGAAGTTGGCTGGGTCAACTGCAGTCCCACCAATTGCTGCTCAGCCTGCAGATATTTTTCCTTCCAGTCTATTGCAGTAACTTCTTCATTGGCACTGGAAGTAATTTCAGATGCTTTTACCAATTGTAAGCTACTCCTACTCAATGGCCTTCCTTTTTCCTCTTGTCCTTGTTGAAGTTTTCTCTTTTGTTTATCAGAGTACTCTCTTTCAATGGATCTCATCTCAAAAAGGAGTGTGGCATAAGAGATGCTCTTTTTTCTACCAGTGCAATTAATTCCTTTTATTAAGAGCATATTTAATGAGGATTCATGCCAACAGCCATGGAATAATTGATCTTGTATGTAAGAGTCCAATTCAGTATCTTTTACCCCACCAGCCTCCAAAATTTCTTGGACTAATGCATGTAGTTGAGTCAGGTATGGAGGAGGTGGCTCTCTAGTGTGCTGGTGTGTCTCCAAAAACTGAGCCTTAAGCTCAGATGCACTTATGACACTTCTATATGCTTTCTCTAAAATAGCAAAGCATTCTGCAGCAGATGCCTTGCTACCAGCTCTTAACACCACCTTCAACACTGGGAGTAATAAACTTTCAATCACAGAATCATAGAGCTGGAAGAGACCTCAGGAGGTCATCAAGTCCAGCCCTTTGCCCAAGGCAGGACCAATCCCAACTAAATCAACCCAGCCAGGGCTTTGTCAAGCCAAGACTTAAAACCTCTAGGGATGGAGATTCCACCACCTTCCTAGGTAACCCATCTTCTTTCTTTTAACTTTGTCAGGGTATGTCTACACTACAGCACTAATTCGAACTAACTTAATTCGAATTAGTTAATTCGAAATAAGCTAATTCGAATTAGTGCATCTAGACCTAAAAACTAATTCGAATTAGAGTTTTGCTAATTCGAAATAGCATGTCCACAATGAGTGGACCCTGAACCGAAGTTAAGGCTGGCCGGAACCAATGCCGGCAGGGCATCAGGTTAGGACTTAGAGCATGGAGCTGCTGCCTGAGGCTAGCCGAGGGCTGTGCTTAAAGGGACCTGACCCCCACCCCGGACAGACAGTTCTCAGGGTTCCCCGCTTGCTGGTCTAACTCGATGAGAGACAGCAAAGCAGTCCTGTCTTGGAGTGCCCTGAGTGCCCACACTCGGCACATCACAGCACTCGGCCATCAGCCCGGCTGCACTTGCCGCAGGCTGCCATCCGGGGGGGCCAGTTGGGGGGCTGTCAGGATCCAGGAGGCCCTGCAGGAGAGCTTCCACCCCGAGGAGCCTGCAGAGCCACCCCAGTCCTCCCCATCGTGGGCTCATGCCCCATTCTTCCCTCACCTCCTTCCACTTACCCCACCCTAGCCCACCTTCCTGATGTAAAAAATAAAGGACATGTGTGCTCAAAAATAGAAACTCTGTTTATTTAACAAAACTGGGGGTGGGGGGATTAACCTCTGGGGAGACTGGGAAAAGGAGGTGAGAGAGGGCAGGAGAGAGGGTGGGAGAGGGGAGGGGGAAACCTGGGAGGAGGGAGCTGGAAGGGGGAAGCAAGGGGAAGGAGAGGGAGGGGAAACTCAGGGATCAGGGGTGGGGGTCTCGCCAGGCCAACCGCCTCTCAGCACGGCGAGGGAGGGGGTCTCAGCGTCCCTGGGGGAATGGGGTGCGGGGTGCGGAGGTTGAGGTGGGGGGTGTGGACATTGAGGAGGAGGGTGTGGGGGTTGAGGAGAAAGAGGTGGGGGGGCAGGAGTGGGAGGAGGGACAGTTGTTGGGGGGGCAGCAGGCGCAGGATGGGCACGGGGCACCATGCTCTGCAGCAGGGCCTGCAGGGTAGCATTTCTGGCTCGCTCCTCAGCCAACTGCTCCCAGCAGAGCTGCAGGTCTGCCCGCATCCAGGCCTCCACGGTGCGGTTCAGGGCTCGCAGGGACCCCAGGTGCTGGTCCCAGTAATCCTGCTCCATGGTGGTGGTCTGGAGCAGGCCGTGGGTGCGGGAGCATGTCCCAGGCGGGGTGGTGAGCCCTGCACGAGCAGCTGGTGCAGCTGTAGAGAAAGAAGAGAAGTGGTCAGTTCTCCCTGGGGACACAGTGAATGATGCCCAGCCCCCCCCCCCCCACGACGTGAGGGCGACCGTGCCCTGCACCATCAGAGTTGATGTGCTTGCTCAGAGGCCATGGTCAGGATGTCTGGCTCTCCCTGGGACTGGGAGCTGCCCCAAGACTGCACCCATGTCCCTGTGCCGTATATAGTGTGGCCGGGGCGGGGGGAAATGTCCCCTGCCTCTGTGTAGAGGGGGCGTGTGAAGGGAGGGCGTCCTGCTGGGTCCCGCCCCGGGGTCGGCAGCATGTCAGGTCTCTTCACACACGCATGTGCCTATTGGGCCATGACCCCTGGGTGTCACGCAGCTGGAGCCACCTGCCCAAGTGTGGCATGGCACGTGCTCGCACGTGCACAGGTGGCTGCATGATCCGTGGGAGGCATGGCCCACGCACGCGGTCCCTGGTCTCCCTCTCTGCCTCCCCCACCTCCGCACTACTCCAGGAGGGCGCGCGCCATCTACAGCCCCTGGCTGGCCCCTGGGTGCTGGGGGACTGGGCAGGGGATGGCTGGCTGTCACTGGCTCCCTGGCTCATCGTGGGGCCACTGGGTCAGGGGCAGAGACTGCTGGCAGGGCTGTCTCTGGCAAGTGCAGTCTGGCCAGAGTCTACCCCTTTTAGGGTCCTGGGGCTGGGGGAGAGGAGAGGAGTTTTCCTGGTTTGGCCCGGAGTGGCCACTGGGGGGAACCTGGGAAGGGCTAGCCCCCAACTAGTTCGAATTAAGTGGCTACACAGCCCTTAATTCGAACGACTTAATTCGAACTAGGCGTTAGTTCTCGTAGAATGAGGTTTACCTAGTTCGAATTAAGTTAGAACTAGCGGTTTGCATGTATAGACGCTATGAAAGTTAATTCGAACTAACGGCTGTTAGTTCGAATTAACTTTGTAGTGCAGACATACCCTCAGAAATCTCATTGTCCTCCATCATCTCTTTGGCTTATGCTCGCCAAGTAAGATAAACTACTTCTCTTCTCCATTGGGTCTGGGAGAATTACCTGAGAAACACCTTAGTTTAAATTTCACATCAGTCACTGTTTCACTGGCAGATTTCAGCACCCTCTCTAACAAGAGATGTTGCATGTCAGGAGGGAGACTCACTGCAGGAGTAGAGGCTGCTACTGGACCTCTGTCTAGAACAGGTGCATTACCTGTTATCCATCTAGTCTGTCTTTCACATCCCCAGCCTGTGTCTCAGTCCTGAACCCTCTATCAGGATGCACAGAATATCCATGGTCCCTGCATTGAGGTAGTCTTGACACAGAACCAGTGGATATAAATGGCAAAACCTGAAAATGAATAGGCGTCACATCCCATTTCTGCCCTAGTTTCTGCAACACACATAGGCAGAGAATGTATGTATCACAGAAACAGAATCTTCAAATTCAGAGTCATATCCTTTTGTTTTCCCCTTACCTGCCTCATATTAGTCACATGACCAACGATTCTAATAGCTCTCTTAATTTCTGCTGTTCTGTTAACAGAGGACACATCACTGACCAAAATGGTCCTATAGGGATCTAACCCTAACTGCTTGCCAATTTCCATTGTCTTATTAATATAAAATATATAAATTTAATAATATATTATAACTAACTGCAATATTCCTCAAAAGAATTCAGAAGTGAGCGCTGAGCAATCCTCAAGTCCCTACCTGTTCGGGTGCCAATCTGTGACCTTGGGTGGGCTAGACTTCACTGCCCTTCTCCAGTGCCTAAAAAACCCCACTCCCACAGTGGAGTCCCACTGGAGACCAAGAGTTCAGTCTGTAAGGAATTTCAGCAAGGATTGCCCAGTGTCAGCCTCCCTACATTCAAGTTCCAAAAAAACCTAAAGAAATGAATTTAATTAAATAACTTTATAAAAATCTTATGAAGAAACAAATAATCTAATTCTTACAACAGAACACAGCTATTTTATAACCCACAGATAAGGTCGATAGTTACAGTAAACATAAGTAAAGAGAAGTAAAATTTGAACAGTTCAGTCCACACAAACACAGTGGCTGCGTCTAGACTGGCATGATTTTGCACAAAAGCAGCCGCTTTTGCGCAAAAACTTGCCAGCTGTCTACACTGGCCACTTGAATTTGCGCAAGAGCACTGACGTTCTAATGTAAGAAATCAGTGCTTCTTGCGCAAATACTTTGACGCTCCCGTTCAGGCAAAAGTCCTTTTGCGCAAAAGCTTTTGCGCAAAAGGGCCAGTGTAGACAGCTCAGATTCGTTTTGCGCAAAAAAGCCCCAATGGCTAAAATGGCGATCGGGGCTTTCTTGCGCAAAACCGCGTCTAGATTGGCACGGACGCTTTTGCGCAAAAAGTGCTTTTGCGCAAAAGCGTCCATGCCAATCTAGATGCTCTCTTGCGCAAATACTTTTAACTGAAAAACTTTTCCGTTAAAAGCATTTGCGCAAAATCATGCCAGTCTAGACGTAGCCAGTAAGAAAGACTGAGAAGTCCCAAAAGCTCAGATTTAGTTCACCAAAGTCTCAGTTTGTGCCTCTGTTCATCAAATCTGCACCATATGCTGAGTCTGAACCCTCTCTCCACTGGCTTGTAGAAAAACCTCAGTTGAAGTCCAGACAGACTCTTCCTCTGCTGTGGATCCCTGCTAGGCAGCCAGCTCACTGATTAACTAGTCAGTCAACTCACAAGTAAACAGGCTTAAAGAAAACCCTCTTACAAGAAAATACAAAAACTGAGAATAACAAAATAAAAATGACTCTTTCTGCATTTAGGGCATGTCTAGACTACATTGTTTTTTCAAAAAAACTGCCTTTTTTCCCGAAAACTTCACCTACGTCCACACAACAAAATTGTGTTCTTTCGAAATTAAATCGAAAACACGGTGCTTCTGTTGAAATTGGTAAACCGCAAATTACGAGGAAGCTCTTTCAAAAACAGGCTTGTGTGGACATGGGGGAGGCAGTTCTTTCAAAAAGAGGCCTCCAGGAAAAACCCTGGTGGACAATCCATCTACACTAATCACAGCTCTATAGTTCCTGTCTCTAGCCCATGCCTTAAAGCCACAGGCAACTGGGACAAGCCTTGTGGCAGGAAACCAGCCTCACAGGACCCTAACCCTGTGGCAGGACCCTGACTGCACAGCTCTCCCTGCCACACCAGCCAGCAGCCATGTCTGAGCCACAAGGCCCCGAGGGTCCTTCCAGGGAGCCATTCCAGCACCCACCTAGGGGCACTGAACGCTGGGCCCCATCCTGGTCAGGGGCTGAGGTCCAGACACTTTTGAAGCTGTGGTCTGAGGAGGAGTCCCTGCAGCCCCGTCCAGTCAAGTGCAGGAATGCAGACATTTATGGCCGCATGGCTGACGCTTTGGCCACCACCCCCACCCCCTGGACTGAGTAAGGTGCAAGATGAAGGAGTTGCGACAGGGTTATACCAGGGCCTGTGAGCAGCTCCATCTCTGGGGCAGCACCACACTACTGCCACTATTACAAGGAGCTGTATAGAATCCTGGGGGCATAGGGAACCCGTATGCACGCGTGCTTGTGGAGTCAGGGATGGAGACACCCATTCAGAACCAGCCAGAGCTCCAGGAGGAGGACGACCCTGATGACCAGCAGCTGCAGGAGGAGGACACTGGAAGTGGTATGAACCTCACCCTGGAGCCGGTCCCCCAGACCCAGGAGGCCTCCCAGGCACCTTCAGACACCGGGGAGGGATCATCAGGTGAGTGCTGTGAGGCTGCCACACACACAGGGTGGGGGAGGCAGGAGCACAGGGGATGGGGTGTGATCATCACTCATCATGCTCGGCCTGGACAGCGTGCAGCAGGCTGTGCACGTGCAAGCACATGCAGCGGCAGTGTGCAACACATGGTGCCAGGAGCCAGTCCCCGAGCGCACACGGGCTGCTGCTCACAGCTTGGGGAGGGCCCCACACATGTCCGACCCCAGGGAGGGCTGTCCTCCCCCCGCCAGGCACTACCCGAAACTGGCTGGGCACAGGGGTGCACACACAACCCACACAAACAGACAAATGTTGCACATAGCACACGGCCATGTGTGCACATGCAAGGCACCACCTGCTCCTGCAGACAGTGCTACCACGTACAGGTGGAGGGGGGAGGGGGGACCAGGGAGGATCAGGCCACTCCAGGCCCCTCTCCCACAAGTGGGACCCCACTGTGGTTGGCCATGGGGGGCGGGCAGGATGGTCCCCTGGGCACCTTGGGGCCCCTGTGAGGCCGGGGCTGCTGACACGTGGGCTTGCTATCAGAACATCAGCATCCCCTGTTCCAAGGACAGTTACTCACTGCTCACAGAGGAGGGCATGCCCTCAGGGACAGAGTGTGCATGCATGACTGACTGCCTCTCCCTCTTGTCCTCCACAGCCAGACCATCCATCCCTGAGGGGTGAGCCACACCAGCCCAGCCACCCACCCGAGTTCATGGAAGCCGCAGGCAGTGGCGCGTGTACCAGGACCAAATGTGCCAGCACATTGGGGTGCTACAAGTAGTGAAGGAAACCATCACTGAGAGGACGCACACGGAGGCCGTCCAGCAGCACCCTGCATTGTGTGCCACAATCCAGGCAGTCATGGCCTTCCCAGGTCCTGTCCCCGTTGCTGCTCCTCCTGCTCACCCTGCTCCTGCACCCACCTTCCCCCGCCATCCCAGACTCAGCTGCATCCCCCTCCTGCCCAGCCCCCTACTGTCCCAGACCCCACCCTGTTACGGTTAGATCCCTAGAGGTGGCAGGAGCTTGTGCTACAGGTGAAACCCCCCAGCCCTGAGCCCCCCTTACCCCTCCTGAATTGGAGCCCCCCTCCTGCCTCCAGTTTGTGATGCCCCCCTCCACCCCAGTTAATTACATATATTACAAGTGAATATAGTTTATTTTTCAATCACAACCTGTTGTCTTTATTGAATGTCCAGGAAATGGGGGCAGGGATGGGTTGTGGTGGGAAAGATATTGGAGGGGCAAGGGCCAAGCCCCCATTGGGGAGGCCTTGGGGAGAGTCATTGGGCTCCTACAGAGAATCTCTCCCAGAGCCTCCCGGATGCGTACTCCGGCCTGGCGGATGGCAGCTGTCTGGGGCTATTCAAACTGCCTCCTCGTACCACCAGCTGGTGTCACCCACCCGAGGAGGAAGGCCTCCCCTTTGTTCTCCACAAGGTTGTGGACCACACAACACGCAGACACCACCTCGGATGTTGCATTCCCCCATGTCGAGGTGAGTGAGCAGGCACCTGAACTGCTTCTTGAGATGCCTAAAGGTGCATCCCACCTGCATCCAAGCCTGGTTCAGGTGCGTGTTAAATTGTTCCTTGCTCAGGTCCAGGTGGCCAGTGTAAGGCTTCATGAGCCACAGCATCAGGGAGTAGGCAGCGTTACCCACGATGTAAATTGGCATCTGCATGTCCCTGACCGCAAAGTTCCGCCGAAGGAAGAATGTTCCAGCCTGCAGCCTGTGGTAGAGATAGGAGTTCCTAAATATGTGGGCATCATGTGCCCAGCCCGACTGCCTGACACAAATGTCTGTAAACTGTCCCCAGGGGTCGACCAGAGCCTGCAGCACAATGGAGAAGTAGCCCTTCCTGTTCATATACCAGGCCGCTTGATGGGGCGGTGCCCGGATTGGGGGGGGGGTCCCATAGATTGCACCTCCACAGCTCGGGAATCCAAAGGCAGCAAATCTGGACGCCATCGTGGCCAGGTCTCCGAGGTGAATGATCATGCGCAGCAGCTCTGAGTTGATGGCCCTCACCACCTGCAGAAGGAGACATATAGAAACATACAAAACAGGGAATTAGAGGGGGTGCCTGAGCCTTGAGAGGTGCCCACCACCCTTCCCTCTACCCCCCCAAAAACTCCAGAAGCCACCTCCCCTCAAACCACCCCGCCAGGGCCAGCCCTTCCCCCACTCCCATTCCACCCCCCACTCCCCTGCCCTTTCCTGATAGTCCCTGTGGGGGGCTGGAAAAGGGGGACTGTCCCCCGAGAGTGCCTTACCTCCATCAAGATGGCCCCTACGGTGGACGTCACCACGCCGAACTGGTGTCCCACCGAGTGGTAGCTGTCAGGGGTGGGGACCTTCCACACAGCAATAGCGACCCTCTTCTCCAGGAGGATGGCAGGCCGCAAGTAGGTGCCCTGTCGTTGGAAGGCAGGGGCGAGCCAGGCACATAGCTCCAGGAATGTGGCCTTCTGCATGCAGAATTTTTTGAGCCACTGCTGGTCGTCCCACCACTCCAGGATGAGATGGTCCAGTCAGAACTTGTGTCCAGCCTCCAAAATCGCCTCTCCGACAGGAGGCTCGGGGGCAAGGGCATTGGTCCTGCATTCACGTCGAGGGTCTCAGGGTCGAAGTCTGAGGCCAGAAGGGGCAGGACCGTCATGATGGTATAATGAAAGTGCTGCAGAAGCTGCAGCATGACAGTGTGGGGCCATTGCCTGCCCAGGGGCAACTCCGGCTCCATAGCACAACAAAAAAACCCCAGAAAAACAAACAAAAAACCAAAATGCTGTGGCATCCAAGAAAGCTGGGCAACCAGAGCACACACTGCAAAAGCTTTGCTGTCCCTCACTGAGGTAGGCAAGCAAGCAGCAGGAGCAAAGAAACGGCTGTCCAGGGGGGTCCCTTTAAGCACGCGTCTCTGCGAGCCTCATGCAGCAGCACCCAGAACTTAAATGCTGCCCTCATGACCTGCCAGAAGTGGTTCTGGGTGTCCTTTTTGCGAGAGAGCATCCTAGCAGTCTGGACACTCTCTTTGGAAACAGCAGATCACTTTTTTAATCCGCTTTTGAGGTGTGGATGCTCTCTTTCGAAAGAAGCTTGCAGTCTAGACACAGCCATACAGAGGAGCTGAAGAATCCAACTGACTGAGAAAGTGAACTAGAACCGTTTGGCTAAAATCAAAACAGCATTTAAAGCAGACAATTAACACAGAAGTTACTTCCCCTCCTAGGTGCCCATGATCCCTGGTGGAGGGTTAACGACAGCACTACCTGCTGCAAAATGCTGCAGAGTGAGGAACAGCAGCCAGTTCTCTGCTCCTGGCTCAGCTTCTTCCAGCTCACACAGGCCTTAGAAAAGCGTCTGCCCTGCCTGCTGGCTCATGAAGTCTGACCCCAAACTACCCCCCCAACTCCAGAAACTTCTGGGTGTGGAGTGCTAATCTGCCCAGCAACAGTAATGCTCAACTCACTCTTACCTCCCCAATAGGGGACTCTTAAAGAGATAGTTCCCTAGTAGGTACATGGGTTACACATACTCATTGGTTGATATAAACATTCAGTATGTTGATTTACAACTAAATAGAGGATACATGATAACTATATAAATGTATTTATGCAATTATATAAATAGCTTCAAATTCTTATTAATTGTATGTTTTAGTATGCTAGAAAATGGTGAATGACATATTGCTTGTATACTAGTTAATTAACTTTTTACTCATGATCTGTCCCAGCCTGCATTAGTGTGGTAACTGGAATTCAAACAAACATGTAAAATGGCATATAAAATTCATATGTATTAAACAAAACATTAAATGTTTTGATAACAGAAGTTAATGTATCCAGTACACATTTCATGTTTATAGCTAAGTTATTTATTAAACAGAGGGATTATCTGTAGTCAGTGAATTAAACAGACTATTTCAGGCAAAGACTGGGAAAATTTTCAAATATGCCTAAATGAAATCAAAGCAACTTAGATTTCTAGTCTTGCTTAAGTCTCTTGATAATGAGAGTCTCCTAAATTACTTAGGCTGACCTTTGTGCCACATTTATAAGGCTACCCACCTCAAAAGTTCAAAGCCAAGGAAAAACATTTTTCTTTATATAGAAAAACAGTCTTTAGCTCAAAGTTTCTGATAGGGTGCATCTACACAGAACAGTTATTTTGAAATAACTGACGTTATTTCAAAATAACAATGCAAACCTCTAGACAGCAATTCCGTTATTTTGAAATAATTTGAAAATAATGGATGGCTTATTTCAAAATCTGTAAACCTCATTCTGTGAAGAATAACGTTTATTCCAAAATAGCTATTTCAGAATAGCAGTAGTGTGGATGCTCCACTGCTGCTATTTTGAAATAGCTCCTCTCCAGGGCCATTCAAAGTAATTACTCTCCAGTGCCCCCTGAGGCTCTAAATCAAGGTAGCATGTGCACATTATGGGTACGTCTGCACTGTGGTGCTATTTCGGGATACTTCTGGTACCCCAGAATAGCTATTCCGCATCTTTGAAACAAACCTGTTGAGAAGGAAAATGTATGTTGTTGAAAGGAACAATGTGGAGTAGGTATGCAACTGACCGAACGTGACCTTGCATTTGTGTGAGAGATAGTGAACCTACTGAAACCAGCCTGCTCTAGCTTTTCTGCTTCAAGGATGAGACTAACACTCATGTAACTAAGTTTATCTATGCATACTTGAGATAGAGGTAGCTTTGATGAATAAGCCAATCATAACGCTGTTACTAGCTTATGTAATGTCTATTCCTTTTTGTGTGTAATCATGGATATATAAGGTTGCTGCGGACATTTGATTTTTGAAGTCTTCCTTTTGAAACTTCCCACAGCTATGTCTTAATAAAAGTGTTTCTCTCCTTCCAACCCTGAGTCTGGATTTCCATGACACTGTTATTTCGAAATATAATGGGCTCGCTATTCTGACATCTCTGTAGACCTCATTCCACTAGGATTAAGGGATGTTTCCTAATACCGGTTTATTTCATAATTTAGCGCTGTGTAGACCACATCAGATTATGAAATAAACTATTTTGAAATTAACTCAAAATAAGCTATGCAATTTGTGTAGCTCAAATTGCGTAGCTTATTTTGAACTAAGGGTGCAGTGTTGACACACCCAATGGGAGCCTGCCTCGGCCTAATTTTGAGGCTTCCCTGTAGTATAAAAAAAAAATTCTGAAATAGCTTATTTCAAAATAAGCATGCTGTGTAGCTGTGGTGTTTTAGATGCTGCTTGTAATTATTAGAACTGGGAGCACTGGCTGTTGGGAGTCTGGAAGCACAGGAAACAGGAAGGAGGGGGGAGAAGATTAGCCAGGGCTGAGTGAGAACTACAGAGGGGTGCAGTAGCTTTGTAAAGAGGTTTCACTTTTGGTAAATAAAGTCCTGTTGAAGTTTGTTAATATCTTGCTTGCATGATACAACATTTTGGCGACAAGGATGGATCTTCTGCCTCTGAACCCACCTGCACCCTTTCTGCAAAGCCCAGGTGAGCCTCCAATTGCTTTTACTGCCTGGATCCATATGTTTGAGACTTATCTGCTTGCAATCAGTGCTACAGAGATTTCTGAAGTAAGAAAATGTGCTCTGTTAAGCCACTGCCTTGGACCAGAAGGGCAGCGTATATTTTACACTTTTCCCCTTGCAGATGATAAATATGAGACTGCACTCACTGCATTAAAGCACTTTTTTGTGCCAAAAGTGAATGTAGTAGCTAATCGCTACAGATTTCCCCAGCATGAGCAGAAACCAGGGGAGACTATAATGCAGTATATTGCTTCTCTGAGGAGTCTGATTGTAATTTGTGACTTTAGGAATATGGCAGATGAGATGATTAGAGAAAACAACCATGCTTTGTGTAAGAGAACGCATGCTTCTAGAACCACAACTTATACTGGAAAAAGCAATAACCATTACTACCCAGATTGAGTCAGCTATAGCAGAAGCCAAAGTAATGAGCATGGATACAGGAGGCCCAGTCCAGGCTGTGATTCCTTTGCAGCAAAGTCCGCTATCACTGCAGACAAATAATTACAAAGAGCAAACTAATAAAAAAAAAAAACACAGAATCAGCAAATTCAAAGTACAGCAAAAGCATGTTTTCACTGTGGATTCCCACAACACCTTGCAAGCTACTCAAGATGTCCTGCAAAAGTAGCTCAGTGCAATCACTGCAAAAAGATTGAGCATTTTGCTAAGGTATGCCGCAGTAGCCAGTCCAATCAACAGGTGCATGCAGTTACAATACCAGATGTGACTGTGCTGAGTGTGGACAAAATCACTACTGCACATATTCCAGAACAGATAAGGTATACTGTAAATGTTTCTGCCACATCTTCAGGCAAATCACATTCTATTCAGCTAATGTTGGACACTGGCTCAGCAGTATCTATACTACCTGATTTCATCTATCTTCATTACTTTAAAGATGTGCCTCTTACTGAACCCAAACTTCACTTGGTGTGCTATTTGAAAAACCAAATTCTAATACGTGGCTGCGTGCCAGCAACAGTGACTTTTGGTGATTGCTGTGTAACTGCATAAGAACATAAGAACATAAGAATGGCCATACTGGGTCAGACCAAAGGTCCATCGAGCCCAGCATCCCATCTGCCGACGGTGGCCAATGCCAGGTGCCCCAGAGAAGGAGAACAGAAGACAATGATCAAGTGATTTATCTCCTGCCATCCATCTCCTGCCCTTGTTATGAAGGCTAGGGCACCATACTTTAGCCAGGGATAATAGCCATTTATGGACCTAACCTGCAAAAATTTATCAAGCTCTTTTTTAAACCCTAATAGAGTCCTGGCCTTCACAGCCTCCTCGGGCAAGGAGTTCCACAGGTTGACTGTGCACTGTGTGAAGAAAAATTTCCTTTTATTAGTTTTGAACCTACTACCCATCAATTTCATTTGGTGTCCCCTAGTTCTTGTATTATGGGAAAAGGTAAATAATTTTTCTATAATCACTTTCTCCACACCATTCATGATTTTATATACCTCTATCATATCGCCCCTCAATCGCCTTTTTTCCAAACTGAAAAGTCCCAGTCTCTCTAGCCTCTCCCCATATGGGACCCTTTCCAAGCCCCTAATCATCTTAGTCGCCCTTTTCTGAACCTTTTCTAATGCCAATATATCTTTTTTGAGGTGAGGAGACCACATCTGCACGCAGTACTCGAGATGTAGGCGTACCATAGTTTTATATAGGGGAAGTATGATATCTTTTGTCTTATTATCTATCCCTTTTTTAATAATTCCTAACATCCTATTTGCCTTACTAACTGCCGCTGCACACTGCGTGGATGTCTTCATAGAACTATCCACTATAACTCCAAGATCCCTTTCCTGATCTGTCATAGCTAAATTTGACCCCATCATGTAGTACGTGTAATTTGGGTTATTTTTTCCAACATGCATTACCTTACACTTACCCACATTAAATTTCATTTGCCATTTTGCTGCCCAATCACTCAGTTTGCTGAGATCTTTTTGTAGTTCTTCACAATCCCTTTTGCTTTTGACTGTCCTGAACAACTTTGTGTCATCTGCAAACTTGGCCACCTCACTGCTTACCTCATTTTCTAGATCATTGATGAACAAGTTGAACAGGATTGGTCCCAGTACTGACCCCTGGGGAACACCACTAGTTACCCTCCTCCATTGTGAAAATTTACCATTTATTCCCACCCTTTGTTTTCTGTCTTTTAACCAATTCTTGATCCATGAAAGGACCTTTCCTCCTATCCCATGACCACCTAATTTACGTAAAAGCCTTTGGTGTGGGACCGTGTCAAAGGCTTTCTGGAAATCTAGGTATATTATATCCACTGGGTGCCCCTTGTCCGCATGTTTATTAACCCCTTCAAAGAATTCTAACAGATTAGTTAGACACGACTTCCCTCTGCAGAAACCATGCTGACTTTTGCCCAACAATTCGTGCTCTTCTATGTGCCTTGCAATTTTACTCTTTACTAGTGTTTCTACTAATTTGCCTGGTACTGATGTTAAACTTATCGGTCTATAATTGCCAGGATCTCCTCTAGAGCCTTTTTTAAATATTGGTGTTATATTGGCCATCTTCCAGTCATTTGGTACCAAAGTGGATTTAAAGGATAGGTTACAAACCACTGTTAATAACTCCGCAATTTCACATTTGAGTTCTTTCAGAACCCTTGGGTGAATGCCGTCTGGTCCCAGAGACTTGTTACTATTCAGCTTATCAATTAATTCCATAACCTCCTCTAATGTCACTTCAATCTGAGTGAGTTCCTCAGATTTGTCACCTAAAAAGGCTGGCTCAGATTTAGGAACCTCTGTAACATCCTCAGCCGTGAAGACTGAAGCAAAGAAATCATTTAATCGCTCCGCAATGGCACTGTCTTCCTTGATCGCTCTTTTTATATCTTTGTCATCCAAGGCCCCCACTGCTTTTTTAGCGGGCTTCCTGCTTCTAATGTATTTAAAAAACATTTTACTATCATTTTTTGAATTTTTGGCTAGCTGTTCCTCAAACTCTTTTTTGGCTTTTCTTACTACATTATGACACTTAATTTGGGAGTGTTTATGTTCCTTTCTATTTTCCTCACTAGGATTTGACTTCCACTTTTTAAAAGCTGCCCTTTTCTCTCTCACTGCCTGTTTAACATGGCTGTTTAGCCATGGTGGTTCTTTGTTAGGTCTACATTGTCCACAAAGGCACTCCTATCCTTGGCAGAGATTTATTGGCTGCTTTAAACCTCAGGGTAGTTAATGGACGAATTGATCTTCCTCAGCAAAGCACTCTTGCAGTACACATACCAGCTTCAGCTGGGACCCAAGACCAGGTTGAGGAGAAACTTGGCCGTGCTTATGGGTTTGTGCACAAAGTTAAAATGCAACATAATGTGATGCCTGTACGACAGAAGTTACGGTGCTTACCATTTTCAGTCAGGGAAGCTGTTGCAGAGGAACTTAAAAAACTTGTACAAAAAGACATTATTGAAGAGATTGACTCTTCGGAATGGGTTTCACCTATAGTAGTGACACAGAAAAAGGATGGAGGCATTCATCTTTGTGTAAACTTAAGGGAGCCAAATAAAGCTATTGTGATTGACAGCCACCCTCTGCCTCACATAGAAGAAGTATTTGCAGAACTCCGTGGAGCAAAGATGTTTTCTACTCTTGATCTGAGGAGCGCATTCCACCAGGTTATGCTGCATGAAGATAGCAGAGATCTCACAGCATTTATTACACATGAGGGACTATTTTGTTTTAAACATGTTCCATACGGTCTTGCATCTACCCCAAATGCCGTCCAAAAAATGATATAATTGATTCTGAAGAATCAACATGGAGTTCAGTGCTATCTGGATGATATTATTGTGTTCGGAGCACGACAATAACCTGCAGTCTGTACTAAACTGCATCAGCACAGCAGGCCTCAAGCTCAATTTGTCTAAATGCAAATTTAGACAAACAGAACTCTCCTTTCTGGGGCATACAATTTCACCGACTGGACTAAAACCTGATCCAGATCATATCCTAGCAATTTCAAATGCTCCTCCTCCAACAGATTTGCAAACCTTACGTTCCTTCTTGGGTCTTACCTCCTGGTATGCAAAATTCATTCCCAATTATGCTTCTGTCATTGAACCATTACGAGAATTACTACAGAGAAGTTTAACCTTGGTGTGGACAATGGATGCACAAGCTAGTTTGGAAACTATGAAAGATTTGATTGTACATAGTCCAGTACTTGCACTATTTAGTCCTGCATTGCCCACAATTGTGACTACTGATGCTTCTGATTATGGACTTGGGGCTGTCCTCACACAACTTCATGAGGACAACACAGAGAGGACTGTTGCATTTGCTTCAAGGACACTGAGTGATACTGAGAGAAAATATTCTACAGTTGAAAAAGAAGCACTTGCTTGTGTCTGGGCTACTGAAAAATGGAGAACTTACCGGTGGGGCTGCACATTCAAGTTGCGCACAGACCACAGCCCTTTGACAACATTGCTAACCACAAAAGGACTAGGAAGAGCAGGAAATTGTATTGCTAGATGGTCTGCAAGACTAATCTCTTTTAATTATGAACTGGAATATAAGCCTGAAAACCAAAATGTGATAGTTGATTGCCTTTCTTGCCTGCCTTTGTCTTCACCAGATATTCCACTGGAGGATGAGGATGAAGTAGTTGCGCTTATTACAAGTGCTCTGACTGCAGTTACAAGAGAGCAATTCCAAGCTGCTTGTTCAGCATGTCCAGTGCAACAAAAGCCATGGGAATTTCTGACAAAGAGATGGCCCAGTAACCCTCAAAACCTTGACCCAGTTTTGTTGCCTTGTTTTAGAGTTTGGGATGAACTTTCTTTGCTTGATGGCTGTGTGCTACGAGGTACACACCAGCTACTTGTGCCAGAAGAATTACAGTCAAAACTCATACACCTGGCACACGATACTCATCAAAGAATTGTCAGAACCAAACACTGACTACGGGATCTGTATTAGTGGCCAAGGATGGACTCCCAAACTGAAGCAACCATAAAATCCTGTGTCATTTGCCAAACGCATGATAAGACAGCAGTGACATGTACCCCACCATTACACCCTGTTCCTCTTCCTGATTCTGCATGGGCAAAAGTTTCAATTGACATCGTAGGACCCTTTCATACTGCTCCAATTGACTGTCATTAGGCCATCATTTTAATAGACTATTTCAATAAATGGCCTGAGATAGCGTTTACATCGCAAATCTCTTCTGCTACAGTAATTAAGTTCCTCTCTACAGTTTTTAGCAGGGAAGGTAACCCCAAAGAACTGGTTTCATATAATGGTTGTCAATTTACTTCCCTGGAATTTGAAACTTTTCTAGCAGAGAGGAACATTTTGCATAGAAGATCATCCCTGTATTACCCTCAAGCCAATGGGGAAATCAAAAGGTTTAACAGAAGCTTGAAAGAGAGTTTGCAAATGGCTAAACTGGAAGGGCGATCATGGATAACCTTCACTACTGATTTCTTACAAGCATACAGGGCTACACAACATGCCACAATGCAAAGATCACCTGCAGAGTTACTGCATGGAAAACAGATGAATACTAAACTGAACATTGCTGGATTGTTAAAGGCAAGACCTGATGCACCAAACGAGGATGATGTCAGAACAACAGTTGAACAGAACCAAAAAAAGTATAAGGCTTTCACAGACAAACGGCGGGGTGCTAAGGAACCAAAGTTTGAGTGTGGTTCCTTCGTTAGAGTAAGAAAACCTGGAATTTTACACAAAGGGGACCATAAATTCACATCTCCTCTTAAAATCATTGAGAACAAGGGACCTTACACCTATCGACTTTCTGATGAGTGGGTATGAAATGCTTCTTACCTTGCACATGCCTATGCACCAAGAGGAGATGATGCCAACACCCAGTCCACGTTGGATGACTTCACTATAGTACCATGTGTTGGTACAAGACATTGCACTAGAAGCGGGGTTTGAGAGACGGTCTGTCAGACCCAGACAACCACCTGTCTGGACTAGAGACTATGTTATGTAGTATTGACAGTGTTTTCAGTGTAATATTTCTGCCAACAGTATAGTGGCTTGTTCCATATTTGTTTCTGTGGTTAGAACAATGTCTATTTTATAATTGAGAGAGCTTCTTAAGAGAGGAGGGAATGTGGTGTTTTAGATGCTGCTTGTAATTATGAGAACTGGGAGCACTGGCTATTGGGAATCTGGAAGCACAGGAAACAGGAAGGAGGGGGGGAAGATTAGCCAGGGCTGAGTGAGAGCTACAGAGGGGTGCAGCAGCTTTGTAAAGAGATTTCGCTTTTGGTAAATAAAGTCCTATTGAAGTTTGTTAGTACCTTGCTTGCATGATACAACAGTAGCGTACCCATAGAGGCTCATGGATAATATATTTAGGCCATAACATATTCCGAATTAAATTCAGATTTCATTTTAAACACATTTCTTTTTCAAAAGAAAAACATAATTTAAATAATTTAAAAACAGGTTAAATTTTAAAAATCTGATTTATTTTCTTCCAAAAAATCACCAGTTTTTATCCTTTCCACACAAACATGCATTGACACTAGCACTCACAAGTCCTCTCAAGGTGAAAGACTCTCTTATCTAGTGGGCACAGGCCCAAAACCTCAGCTCTGGATTCCCATTTGTTTAAGATCCACCCACACATATTACCACTGATGCCTCCCTCACAATGCGGGGAGCTCACATGCAACGTCATATGGTACAGGATCTCTGATCCATGACCAAGTAGGTTTTGCACATAAACATACTGGAACTTCAGGCAGTCCAGTACATTTGAATTCATTTCCTTCAACACATTGTATGCACTACAGTTAGGTTCTCACAGACAACGTTCCAGGCATGTTTTATATAAACATATAGGGCACATCTTGCTCCCCCTCTCTCTGCACCTCACCCCCAGCCGTCCCTAAGCATCCCCAGCCCCGCCCCAGAGCAATGATTTAAATGAAGCATATACAAAAAATAAAAATTGAGTTAAGGACCTGAGCATTGCCAGGGAAACCTAGTATTTCATAAAAAGATGTTGTTATGGCAGTAATAAAAGGGAGTGCTTAATCAACCATGGGAAGAGAGCTATTTTGTATGTGTATTGCTTGGACTATTTACATTGAAATATTTTGAGAGGAACTAACTTTGTGTTACCTTGATACATGCTGATAAATCCCATATTACTGCACAAGTCAATGTGAGTCAGGTACCATTCAGCACGAGGAAGGGTATCAGAATCAGAACAGTAGACAGAAATGTAGATACAGATATTGATTTACTTCATATTAATATCTCTGGGGTTTTAGCTGCTAGTGATATCTATCTCTGAATCCTCCCTCTATATCGATTTAATGGCTGTGGATATCTCCTTCTGAGGCTTTTTTTAACCCATAGTTTTCCAGAATGTGGATGTTGTTTTATAATAAATCGTACTTTTTTTTTCTATTTTGACAGAAAAATAGTCCTCTCACTCCTTTCCCAAATCTATTCCCAACATTTTTAGGGCCACAATGACATAAGTCACCCCTAGAAGAAATAAACAAAAAGGGGCAGGGGAAAGATTAGATGGCTCCCTGCTATCCGCACCCCATTGGGAGGTAAGTTCCTCGTCCATTAAGCAGGTTCCCCCTTTACCCCACTGGTTAAGAACCTCTAATTCTGTAGAGTCTCCTGGCACACGTTAGGAACCTGAACATATTTTGTCTGGGCCAAATGAACACTGACCTTTTTTAGCAAATCATATGGAAATGGAAAGTATTGGGGTAGATTCTTTTGATATTGTAGAATTTATTGTGTAATTTGGTTCCATTTTAAAATACATTTTCTGTGTTATTCCTTCCCTTCCCTAACATTTGAGGGATGTGTGTATGTGTTTAATCACCTTTTTCATTAAAAATCACTCCACTAAACTTCCTTCCTTTAAGAAGGAAAATGACACAAGCCATTCAGCAGAAAGTGTTGGACTCCTGCTGAAGTCTAAAACAGTGCAGCTAAACAGTGCCTCCACCAAAAGGGGGACCAAATTTGTTGAGAAAAAAAAAAAGAAAAAAAAAAGATCACTGCGCCTTTACATTCCCGCACTCCCTGCTCCCCCTCCCCCACCCCCACCAGACGCGGCAGGGGAAAATGTCCCTGCCGGCATTCCATCCGAGAAAAACAGAAAATACCGGACATTTCCGGTATCCCAGAAAAGTGCTGCAGTCTAGACGTAGCCTCTATTTGAAAATTTTGGCCTTAAGCTCTCTGTGCCTCAGTCCCCCATCTGTAAAATGTAGAGAATATTTTCCAGTTGCAGGGAGTGGCATGAGGTGCATTCAATGTCTGTAAAGCACAGGGAAATCCCCTGGTTCTATTTTAAATTGCTCATGAATTCTGTATGGTGCAAGTGAATAAGCAAACAGCCCTTATCGAGTGTTGCTTTTCTCACTGAGACTTACAGGCCTTTTGTGTGTTATACAGCTAGAAGCCTTCTGGCATACCTGAGAACTGTAGGATGGGGTTGCGGGCAGGGCCAGTCCTAACCAATTGGCAGCCTCGGGCAACCACCCGGCAGGCCGTAGGGTTGCCAGATGGTTTAAAAAAAAAATACTGGACAAAAATTTGTCAGGAAAAACAAAAGGAAAAAAAAAAGGTTGGGGAGTAACCAAGGAAACCTGGGGGGAGGATTTGGGAGATCAGGCCAAAATGTGGTTGCAGCCCACCCCTAAGACCGGCTCTGGTTGCGGGGATGAGGGGTTTGTGGTGAGAAAGGGTGAAGGCTTTGCCTAGGGGAGGGCATGAGGGTTTTGGAGTGCAGGCTTGTGGGTGGGGCAGAGGGGTTCAGTATGTAGGCAGGGACTCTGAGCTGGGGCATGGGGATGGGGTACAGGGTCTGCAGGCTCTGTCTGGGAATGCAAACTATGGGACAGGGCCAGGGATGAGGTGTTTGTGGTGCAGGTGTAGTTTCTGGGGCACAGACTTACCTCCTGGTCAGTGATGCAGTAGGATGGCGAGGCGCCTGTCCTGACACAGTGCACTGCACTTCACCCTGGAACTGGCCAGAAGAAAGATCAGCTTCACAGGCGTCACCTGCCCCAAACTCTGGCCCCACCCTTCCATTGGCCAGTCCCTGGTTTGTTGCCAGGCATTACCAAGCACAAATGGATGGAGCTCGTTTTGGGCATGGTTTGAAATGAGATTGGCTTCATTTTTTGGCTTGTTCTGCTTTTTTTTAATCTTGTGAGAATTGACTACTTGCCTCCATCTAGGAACCAGACCTGCTGCTGACCCCTTCCAGGGCACAGTGTGGTCCGCAGTGCCAGAACAGGCAGGAAGCTGCCTTAGCACCCTCGCTGGTCACCTGGTCACCCTACAGCAAGGTGACCCAGTGCCTGACTTTCCACAACCCAGTACTGGGTTGCGACCTGTACTTTGAAAATCACAGGACTCATATTGGTGACAATGCAGTGCTTAGTGGGGTTTAAAAAAATATGGGATCTGTCTGATGGGGGCCATTTAGGGATCTGGGGCAAATCTGTGGTCCTGCCATGAAGGACTGGACTTGATGATCTCTCAAGGTCCCTTCCAGTTCTGTGAGATAGGTATATCTCCATAAACTGCAAGCAGCAGCTTTGGTAAGACGGTCTTTAAAATACACCGCTCAGCAACCCGGCTTGATTTTTAATTTAAACAAAAAAAAAAAATTGTTGCTAAGTCTGCAACCCCCTGTAACTCTCCCTCCTTCCGCCTCCTTAAACAGTGAATAAATGACAAAAATCTTAGAGACTTCACTCAAGGGGCTCTTTTAACAGGTTACTGTAACAAGCTGGGATATCTGTAAGTAACAAAGAAAAGGCCATTCTAATTAAAAATATTGGCAGCTGCTACATAATCAGGTTCTTACCACAGGGATGGGTAGGCAGGAGTATCTTCCAGAATAAAATAAAATCCATGAGATTATACTTACAGCAGCCAATTAAAATGTTCTCCCTTTCTACCAACTGTAGAAAGAAAATACTGGAAATGTTTGATTTGTATGTATTTATTCGTTTTTTGTTCTATGAATGTTAACAGAAATCAATACAGTCATTCGCTCTGAACTGCATTTCACATGTGATAAGCACAATGGAATATGAGTTAGGGTTGGAGAATCAAACTGAATTTTTATCCTGAACCCTTGTTTTGCTGGCTCCCTTGGGATTAAGCCTGATTTCTACACTGATTTCATTGCATCTTTTGTGTGTGTGTGGTGGTGGTGGTTTCATTAATCATACCTTGCACTGACTGAGGCAACCCCTCTGGGTAATCTGAACAGATACTGCCTGTGGGAGTATGGGAGAGGGGAGGAGGGCAAATTTCACTAAGAATCACTGAAGTTGCAGGGACCTTCAGATAATTAGCAGCGAATGTAAATCCCCAAAGCTGCATATACAGTGTACTTCACCATTCAAGAGGCTCAGCTGTCTCCAGTAAATACTCTTCTCATCCCTTAGGGGCATCTGCAGCAGGCGGCGCATGATTAATTGTTCACAGGTGTGGGAGGATGAGAGCAGAAGGTCTGTCTGGCAGAGTTTGTGCTCATGAATATTCATCAGGGGAATCTGAAACAGCTGGGAAGCATGTTTGTATCTGGAGAAGATGCAGATGGAGTTAATGGAGCAAATGGAATGAAAGAAGTTAGATCACGTAGACGCTTTTGTGTGTTCACATCATGGCAGTGGTTACCTGGGAGGAGAATGTTGGTACTTCTGGGGAGGCAGTTGCTGAAAACGGAAGGTTATTTATGAAGGCCATTATATATCAAAAGAGGGGATGCAGGCTGAATATAAACAAAACCTTCTTGAGAGAACTGGACTGTGGGATTGCCTCCAAAAGAGAATGCAGGAAGCCCCATCCCTGGAGACGTTTCAGACTAGGCAGGACAAAACATTAGAGCAAACCTCAAATATCATATTGAACAAAATTGCATGTTTTTGTGAGTGACCAAACTGTGCAACGTGCCCTGATCTAAAGACTGAAACACTCATATAACTATAGATAGACCTGAAATAAAATCCTCTATAATCTGAACAGCTAGCCTACATTTGAAATCTGAAGCTGTAGTTGAATATTGTAAATGATCTCTTTACAATATAACCTAGATTCAACCAGCCCCAAATTTTTGGAGGTTTGAAATCTGGAGGTTAAGTCTGTGGCTTGGGCCCATCACAATTTGTAATGGACCTAATGCTCCTTTTATGGTATTAGGAGAGGACCCTGTACTGAAGAGCCATATCCAGCCTTGCTGTATCCAAGCATGCACTAACTAGGGATGAATGAACAGGTTTGGATAATTTTTAAAAAAACCACATTTCATGCAAAACACTTGCAGAACCCTTATCCATTTCTAGAACCAAAATCACCCTGAGGCTGTGTCTACACTGGTGTGATCTTGCGCAAAAGCGGCTGCTCTTGCGCAAAAACTTGCTGCCTGTCTACACTGGCCGCGTGTTCTTGCGCAAGTAAACTGACGTTCTAATGTATGAAATCAGGGCTTCTTGCACCAGAACTCTGACGCTCCTGCTCAGGAATAAGCCCTTTTGTGCAACTGTTTTTGCACAAGAGGCCAGTGTAGACAGGCAACATGAATTTCTTGCGCAAGAAAGCCCTATGGTTAAAATGGCCATCAGAGCTTTCTTGCGCAAGAGAGTGTCTACACTGGCCTGGATGCTCTTGCGCAAAAGCACATCTCTTGCACAAAAGCACATGCCAGTGTAGACGCTCTCTTCTGGAAGAGTTTTTGCAGAAGAACTCTTCCGCAAAAGAGTTTTTGCGTGAGAACGTGCCAGTGTAGACGTAGCCTGAGTGTTTGAAAGCTTCAGTATTTTTTCACATCTGGCTTTTGATTGTCCCCAAAAGTCCCAGTCTAGTCATGCAGAGTCAGGAAGTTCAGATAATTCTGAAACTCTTCAGCAAAGTATGTGAACATCTTGACTTTTCTGTGAGCTAAGCCCAAACTGCAGACATGGGGAGCTTTGTGCTGACCTGGAAAGCTAAAAAGAGAAGAGAACTTAGTGGAGAGCTCTTGGCATATTTCAGGTGCCTGCTGACCCGCCTCGACGTGGGGGAGCACAACATCGCTGAGGTGGTCTCAGCATGTTGTGTCCTCCACAACATTGTGGGGAGGACGGTGGAGGCCTTCCTCCCAGGGTCTCAAGGAGCAAACTTTCCAGCAGCCAAGAACAGCTGCCATCCGATAGGCCTGTCAGGCCAGGGTGCGCATCCAGGAGGCCCTGAGGGAGGGATTCTCTCAAGGACCCCAGTAACTCTCCCCAGGGCCTCCCCCCTAGGGGCCTCTAGCTTGCAACCCTATCCCTTCCCCACCACAACCCCTCCCTTCACCCCTTCCCTGACCTCTCAATAAAGACACGTGTTTGGTATTGAACAAAATGAAGTCTATATTTATCTTACATTAAGAAAAGGTGGGCAGGGGGAGGGGGGGCTCATAACTTGGAGGGGAGGGGGTGGCTAGATGTGCCACCTCGGGTGTGGGGACCTCGTTGGAGTTGGGGCTTGGTGGGTCCGGGGACCACAGGGACATGGTCAGGAGGGGGGCTGGAGCTGGATCGAGGGGATAAGGTGAGGGGCATCACATGGGGGACAGGTGGAGAGGGAATGGGCATCACAGAGGGAAGGAGGGTGGTAGCCATGAGCAATGACAACAGGCGGTGTGCCCTCATGCCACACATGATGGCATATATGCTATCGCACCGCTGCATGAGCTGGTCCCATGCATGGTTCTGCAACTCTGTGTCCTCACGGACCTTCGAGCCACGGTCTGCTGCATGTCGTGCAGGTCTTCCTGGACCCTGGCATGCTTTCAGGTCCCCCAGGCTCTGGTAGCTGGCTCTGGTGGTGTGGCTCGCCCCTCAGTCCCGGCTGATCCAGCTATGGAGAACACAAAGAGGGAGAGGCGGTCAGTCATCCTTGCACACACTGTTCCTGAGGCCGTGCCTTCCTTTGTGAACAGCAACCAACAGTCCTCGGGGTAGAGGAGGGGGATATCCCAGAAGCAAGGCCATGTGTGGCCTGCACAGCGGGCCATGCCTCACAGGGGCCCCCAGGTGCCCAGGGGACCATGCTGCCCGCTTCCCACCTCGCTTCCCCTGGCCCACGGACAAGCAGGAAATGGAAGTGTCCAGCCACAGTGGGATCCCCTCATGGGCAGCAGAGGAGCTGGGAGCAGCCTGGTCCTCCCTAGTGTCCGCACACACACCTGCGGCTTGCAGCACTGCCTGCAGGAGCGGGTGGTGCCTCGCATGTGCAGGCATGCCTGCATGCTGTGTGCAGCACTCCTTGGTATGTCTGGGTTCATGCCTGTGCCCTTGTGGCTAACCTGCTTCCAGCCATGGCAGGTGCCAGATGTGCCAGACGTGTGGCCTCCCCTGAGCCTGGCAGCGAGATCCCACCCATGTCAGGGGCTGCCTGCTACATCTACATGGCATACACTAACACTGCACATGGTTCCACATGAGTGGACCACAGTACGATATCCAGCCCGAGCAGCCTGAGCGACACTTGCCCCCCCACCCTGTGTGTGTGACAAACTAAGACCACTCACCTGAAGATCCCTCCCTGGAGTCCGACGAGGCCTGGGAGACATCCTGGCTGACAGGCATGGGCTCCAGGGACAGGTTGACAGTGTGCGTCTCCTCCTCCTCCTCCTCTTCCTCCTCCTGCTGGCCCTGGTCCTCCTGCTCCTCCTCCACCATGACCTCTGGCCGGGCGACGACAAGGGTCCAGAGGCCGGAGTCCACCACGGTGGGTGGGGAACATCTGATGCAACTCCTGGTAATAGGGACAGGTGTGCGGTTCTGCCCCTGAGCATGAGCTGCGCTCTCTTGCCCTGACGTATCCCTGGTGGAGCTCCTTAACCTTCCACTGGACCTGTTCCAAGGTCTGGGGTTGGTGTCCGTGCTCTGCCAGGGACTTGGCCGTGCACTCAAAAATATTGGCATTGTGCCACTTGGAGCAGAGATCCTGCAATGTCTCCTCCTCACCCCACAGCTTAAGAAGAGACAGGATTTCCACTCTGGACCAGGAGGGTGCCCACATCTTGGTCCCCCTGGGTGGGTTCTGGGACCCCTGCAGCTGCTCCCTGCAAGGGCCGGAGGGCCTCCGAGGGCTTGTGGCTCTGCCATGGGTGGCAAGGCCTGTGGCAGGGAGATCCGCATGGTGAAGTACTGCTCTCAAGCCAGCTTCTTGCCATAAGGCTTGTCCAGGGTGCCTGCAGCTTTAAGAGGAGCCAGGAACTATAGAGTTCTGATTAATTTGGACAGAGTGGCCACCAGGGCACCTGTGTTATTTCCTGGAGGCCTCTTCTCTCAGAAAAAACCCTCCTTCCCATCCACACATGCCTTTTTCTATAAGAGCTCTTTTGGAAAAAGGCTTCTTCCTCATAGAAAGAAGATTACCAATGCCGGAAAAACCCCTCTGTTCTTTCAATTTACTTTCAAAAGAATGCAATTTCAGTGTGGACATAACTCAGGTTTTGTCGGAAAAAACGGCTGTTTTTCCGACAAAACTCTGTAGTGTAGACATACCTTCAGTCTAGTCCAGGGTGCCTACAGGTTTGGTTCCCATATGTGACTTAGATGTTTAGCTTCTTTGCTTGGTTTGTAAGTCATTCTGAGGCTTGGGTGGGAGATAAGTGTCCAGACAGCTAGAGTGAGGCAGCAGTGTACATGGCCAGAGGCAGAAACAGGCACTGCAGGGACTCTTACCCTGAAAAAGACACTGTGCAAGTTTAGGTGTGCACAGGATTCATTTGAGGGCATGCACAAGGCCCAGCCATCCCTGCCTCTCCTGGGCTGCTCTTTGCATATCCTCTCTATTAAGTCCCACATGTTTTCTCTATTTGGAAAAGGGTTTTTTTGTTGTTGTTGTCGGCCCCTCTTGCATGTACCTGCAACTGCCAAATGGCATGCCTGCCAAGACAGATGCTCTGGCTTTATTCTTAACATATATCCCAAATATTTCCATCTTCTTTTCTGGATAAATTTAGAGATAAGGAATTATTAACTCCATTATAAATTCATTTAATTGAATTCTAGTATTTTCCTGGGGCATTTGCTTTTAGACATCTGTCTGTACCTTTGGGTGATTTCCAGCTTTCACATCCAGATGCTAAAATGAAATTAACATTTGGGTTAAAGAGTCATAGTTCAGTCCAAAGATTGCAGTTGTTCATTGGCAAAAACATTTTTATGCTGGTAAATGTTGTGGACACCATGCCAATTCATGATATCACCTCTTTATGGACATCTCCATTTGCTTACACACTGTTGCCAAGATATGTGACTTGATTCACTTCTTCTATTTCTTTGCCTTTTAATGCAATACTTGTCGTGGGAATTGAGTTGTGATGACTGCTTAGAAATATGAAATTACTTATTCTGCACTTTAACATAAGCATTCTCAATCAGAGCACCTAATTGGATGGTTGAATTTTCAGAAGTGCTGATTATCAACAGATCCCTTTGATTTTAATTGGAGTTATGGATGTTCAATACCTCTGAAAATCAGAGGACTAGCGTAGGAGTTAATTGGATGGTAATGCTATTGATGTGTATATTCAAAGCACTGCATGGGTTTTAAACTATTGACTCACTAATTGATAGGTACAGCATGGCTAAATCACAATATAACATTCATAAAATTTAGAGGATAATTCCTGGTTTTAATCAGATTATTTCTTGGCAAATAACAATATAATTAGGAAGTGTTCTTTAATAATACAGAATCTTATGAATTAGGTAGATCCATCACATACATAGTCTTAATTATAAATCAGAATAAACTCAAACTTCACTGCAGGTGGCATCTGTTCAAAATAGCACAACAGGATTTGCTGTATAAAACTGTGGGTTTCTGGAATTTCTGGATTACATTTGTAATTCCTACACTGTCAGAGATATATCTTTTTCAGTAGTAGCCCCCACTCCCCATAGACTTATTAGTGGACCAGAGAGATGTGGAGGGATTCCTCCCACTGTAATCCCAAACACAACTGAAAGAGTATAGGGAGCCATTAACATCCTACAAGATCCCAGGGAGAACTATTTATAGATTTCATGGATTCTCAGGACAGAAGGGACCAGTGTGATCACCTAGACTGACCTCCTGTGTAACACAGGCCATTGAGCTTCCCCAAAATAATTCCTACAGCATCTCATTTAGAAAATAATTCCATCTTGATTTAAAAATTGACAGTGATGGAGAATCCATCACCATCTTTGGTAAATTGTTCCAAGTGTTAATTGCTCTTAGGCTATATCTACATTGCGGGGCTTTATCAGAAAAAGGTACGCAAATTGTGCTCTGCAATTTGCTTACCTTTTTCCAATAGTTTTTTCGGAAGAGGTTTTTCCCATCTACACTTGGCCAAATTTCAGGAAAAAAACCTCTTTTGGAAGAGCCCTTCTTCCTCACAGGAGGGCGAAGACAGGGCTTCCGAAAGAGTGCATCTGCTCTTCCACAGAAAAAAGCAGAAGAGCAGATGCGTTCTCCAGATGTGGCGAAGTTTTACCTCTGGTATCCCGGAAAAACCCCGTAGTCTAGACATAGCCTTACTGTTTAAAAATGTACATCTTCTTTGTAGCCCAAATTTGTCTAACTACAATTTCCAGCCATTGTACTGTGTCATATCTTTCTGTACTCTGTTGAAGAGCTCATTTATCATTATTTGTTGTTCCCCGTGTAGATACAGGTAGTTACAGACTTTTATCAAGTCACCTCTTTGCCTTTTCTTTGTTAAATTAAATGGATTAAGCTCCTTGAGTCTATCACAATAAAGCGTGCTTCTCTGAACTTTCTCTAATACATCCTTCTTGAATTGTTTGACACCAGATCTGGACACAGTGTTCCAGCAGCAGTCACACCAGAGGTGAAAATAGCATCCCTATTTCAGATTCCCATTTATGCATCCCAGAATTGCATTAGTTCTTTTGGTCACACTAGCCCACCATATCTCCTAATCTTTTGCAGAACCATTGCTTTCTAGTATGTCTGTCCCCCACACCTTATGTATGGCCTATATTCCTAGATGTATACATTTGGGCTATGTCTACACTGCACTGGTTTTGGACAAGAAATATGCAAATGAGGCTAAGCATGGCATATCGGCGAGCCTCATTTGCATAATTAATGAGTGGC
This sequence comes from Pelochelys cantorii, assembly GCA_032595735.1. Lineage (NCBI taxonomy): Eukaryota > Metazoa > Chordata > Testudines > Trionychidae > Pelochelys > Pelochelys cantorii. Next base: position 22,170,144 of record CM064344.1, read on the forward strand.
CGCTTTTTGCGCAAGAGGCTTTTGCGCAAAAAGGAGCCATCTACATGTCTTCTTCTTGCGCAAAAACCCCCTCTAGCACAAGAGCCATTCTTCCTGAAAAAAAATGCGGAAGTGGGTCTGGCCCATGAAAGCTCATCACCTAATAAACCATCTTGTTAGTCTTTAAAGTTCTACATAGTCCTATCTTTTGTTTTAGTTTTGTGAGATTCTTGAGAAGTTCTTCACAGTTTGCTTTGGACTTAACTATCTTGAGCAGTTTTGTATCATATGCAAATTTTGCCACCTCACTGTTTACCCCTTTCTCCAAACCATTTATGAACATGGGCAGTTGGAATCCTAGGCGGGGGAAGGCTTTACCTTCCCAAACTTCCAGCCTGGCCCTGCACACACTCAGTACCCAGAACACCTGCTGTAGGTGCTCTGGGGTGGAGTGTTGCTACCCCCAGTGCCTGGCCTCCCTGTGCTTCAGGGCTGGGGAGGCTCAGACCTAGAGTCCCCCTCCCTCTCCAGTACTCTGAGGGCAGGGAGGCTCAGGCCGTGCGCTGCCTGCCCTCCCCAGTGCTCTGGAGTCAGGGAGGCTGGGGTGTATGCATGCCTGACCACCTTCTTCCCCACAGTGAGGGGGGGGCACACACAGCATGCTACTCCACCTCCCCATGGGAAGTGGGGCCTCAGCAGAAGGGGTGGGTCTGGGGGTTTGCCTCCCCCAGCCCTACCTTCACCAAGCAACCATGTTTTTGAATATGTTGAATAGGATTCGTCCCAGTACAGACCCCTGTGGGACACCTCTCTTCATTGTGAAAATTGACCATTTATTCCTTCCTTTTGTTTCTTATATTTTAACCAATTATCAATCCATGAGATGACCTTCCCACTGATCCCATGACAGCTTACTTTGCTTAAGAACTTTGGTAAGAGATATTAATCAAAGACTTTCTGGAAATCTAAGTACACTATATCCACTAGATCAGGGTGGCCAACCCGTGACAGATGAAGAGCCAAAATCGTGGTGGATACAGCACAAAGAGCCAAGGGAAAAAAGTTGTTGAGAAAAAAAGTATATATATATATATATAAAAACCTGGCCACCATGTTTGGACAAGCAAAAAAACCCCAAACAGTTTGCCCTTTTAAGAGCAGAGCAGGCATTGCCCTTTTAAGGTAGCCATTTTGAAGTCTGCACGGGATGCTGCGACTCCGGCTCTGTCACTTTCAGAGGGGGCGGGGGAGTGTTGGCTCTTCATAGAACGCTTGCTTTCACTTTGCCATGCTGCCCCTTTAAGACCCGAGAGCTGCGGGTGTGGGAGCCGCAATTTTTTCTTTGAAGAGCCGCATGCGGCTCACGAGCCACGGTTTGGCCACTCCTGCACTAGATCCCCCTTGTTCACATGCTTGCTGACCCCCTTAAAGTCCCAGGATCTTCACTGAACCAGGAGAAAATGAACTTGACTCAAGTCTATCTCATTCCCTGCTCTGACTCTGCCTTCCCAAGGGGAACACTCTCAACCCACATGCCCTACAGCTGAGACAGCCTGCCTACAGCTGGCATCAGGAAGCTGGAGTCAGAGGTCATTTATGTCAAATTTAGGGAGGGAGATGGTGAATCAGAACAGGTCTCTGCTGCTCCTTTTGGCCTTGGCCCTCTCCTGGTACACTCTGGACCTGATGCAGAAGTTGACATTCTGTGAGAGAAGGAGGCAGGTCAGGATCAACAGATTAGTGTACATGCTGTACAAATGAGCACACCCCCATCCCTGGGGCTGAGACATTTTGCTCAGGGTGGAATATCTGATTCATTAATCATGGAACTTAAGGGTGTCGTCACAATTTGTCTTTGTCTCTCTAGACAGGGACAATATTCAGTGTCTGGACTGGTGCAATCCTTTCTGAACTCCTTACCCTTTGCTCCTTGCTGGCTTGAAAGCCCTTGGTCAGAGGAAGGGAGTGACTGTGAGGAGAATCCCCTTCCCCTGAATCTGTGTCAGTAAGAGAGAAGAGCTGATTACCTTTGGGACCCACTGGTTTTTTTTAGGAAGGAGTCTGTGACTCATCTGTGAGCAACATCTCCAGGATCTCATGGCAGAAGTGGGGGAGTTTGGGCAGGAGGCAAGTGGGATACCGGGAAGAAACACAAGGAGGAAGGAGCAACAAAGAAGGACCCCTGATTTGAACAGAGAAGGTAGGGCAATCAACTAGTTATATAAGATGTTTGTAGATGAATGCAAGAAGCCTGGGAAACAAACAGGAAGAATTAGAAGCCCTGGCACAGTCAAAGAGCTATGATTTGATTGGAATAATAGAGACTTGGTGGGATGACTGTCATAACTGGAGCACTATCATGGAAGGGTATAAACTGTTCAGGAAGGACAGACAGGGGAGAAAAGGAGGAGGAGTTGCACTGTATGTAAGTGACCAGTGTGATTGCTCAGAGCTCCAGTATATAGAGGGAGAAAAACCTGTAGAGTCTTTGGGTTAAGTTTAGAGACAGTAGCAACAGAGGTGATGTCATGGTTGGTGTCTGCTATAGTCCACCAGATCAGGTGAATGGGTAGATGAGACTTTCTTCGAACAACTAAGAAGAGCTTCCAGATGACAGGCCCTGGTTCTCATGGGGGATTTTAATCACCCTGACATGTGTTGGGAGACCAATACAGCAGTACACAGACAATCCAGGAAGTTTTTGGAGAATGTTGGGGATAACTTCCTGGTACAAGTGCTGAATGAACTGACCAGGGGCCATGTGCAACTTAACCTGCTGCTCACAAACAGGGAGGAACCAGTAGGGGAAATAGATGTGGGTGGCAATGTGGGAAGCAGTGATCATGAGATGGTCAAGTTCAGGATCCTGACCAAAGGAAGAAAGGAGAGCAGCAAAATACAAACCCTGGATTTCAGAAAAGAGGACTTTGACTCCCTCAGAGAACTAACTAATGGGCAGGATCCCCTGGGATACTAACATGAAGGGGAAAGGAATCCAGGTGAGCTGGCAGTATTTTAAAGAAGCCTTATTGACGGTACAGTAACAAACCATCCTGATGAGCAGTAAGAAAAGCAAATATGGTAGGCAACCAGATTGGCTTACCAGGGAAATCCCTGGTGAGCTTAAACACAAAAAGGAAGTTTATAAGAAGTAGAAACTTGGACAGATGACTAGGGAGGAGTATAACTATTGCTTGAGAATTCAGGGTTGCAATCAGGAAGATGAAAGCACAATTGGAATTGCTGCTAGCAAGGGATGTGAAGGGTAAGAGAGGTTTCCACAGGTATGTTAGCAATAAGAGGGTGATCAGAGGGGGTGTGGGGCCCTTACTGGATGAGTAATGACAGATGATGTGGGAAAAGCTGAAGTACTCAATGCTTTTTCTGCTTCTGTCTTCACAGACAAGGTCAGCTCCTAGACTAATGCACTAGGCAATGCAGTATGGGAAGGAGGTGGGCACCCTTTGGTGGAGAAAGAACAGGTTAAGAACTATTTAGAAAAACTAGACATACACAAATCCGTGGGTCCGCATTTAATGCATCTGAAGGTACTGAGGGAGTTGGCAAATGTCACTGCAGAGCCTTTGGCCATTATCTTTGAAAACTCAAGGAGATCGGGAGAGGTCCCGGATTATTGGAAAAGGCAAATGTAGTGCCCATCTTCAAAAAAAATGAAGAAGGACAATCCAGGGAACTACTGACCAGTCAGCTGTACTTCAGTTCCCAGAAAAATCATGGAGGGGATCCTCAAGGAATCCATTCTGAAGCACTTGGAAGAGGGGAAAGTGATCAGGAATAGTCAACATGGATTCACCAAGGGCAAGTCATGCCTGACCAATCTGATTAGCTTCTATGATGAGGTAACTGGTTCTGTGGACATGGGGAAGTCGGTGGATATGAAATACCTTGACTTTAGCAAAGCTTTTGATACGATCCCCCAAAATATTCTTGCCAGCAAGTTAAGGAAGTATGGATTGGAAAGATGGACTGTAAGATGGATAGAAAGCTGGCTAGATTGTCGGGCCCAATAGGTAGTGATCAATGGCTCTGTCTGGTTGGCTGTCAGTTTCAAGCAGAGTGCCCCAAAAATCAGTTCTAGGGCCGCTTTTATTCAATATCTTTATTAATGACTTGCATGAGGGGATGGATTGCACTCTCAGCAAATTTGCAGATGACACTAAGATAGGGGGAAGAGGTAGATATGTTGGAGGGTAGGGATAGGGTGCAGAGTGACCTAGACATATTAGAGGATTGGGCCGAAAAAAATCTGATGAGGTTCAACAAGGACAATTGTCGAGTCCTGCACTTGGGATGGAAGAATCCCAAGCATTGTTACGGGCTGGGGACCGAATGGCTAAGTAGCAGAAAAGGACCTGGGGATTACAGTGGATGAGAAGCTGGATATGAGTCAACAGTGTGCCCTTGTAGCCAAGAAGGCGAATGGCATATTAGGGTGCATTGGGAGGAACATTGCCAGCAGATCTAGAGAAGTTATTATTCCCCTTTATTTAGCACCGATGAGGCCAGATCTGGAGTATTGTATCCAGTTCTGGGCCCCTCCACTATAGAAAAGATGTGGGTGAATTGGAGAGGGTCCAGCGGAGGGCAACACAGATGATTAGGGGGCTGAAGCACATGACCTAAAAGGAAAGGCTGGGGGATTTGGGTTCATTTAGTCTGCAAAAGAGAAGAGTGAGGGGGGATTTGATAGCAGACTTCAACTTCCTGAAGGGAGGTTTCAAAAAGGAAGAAGAGAGGCTGTTCACAGTAGTGAAAGGTGAAAGAACAAGGAGCAATGGTCTCAAGTTACAGTGGGGGAGGCCTATGTTGGATATTAGGAAAAACTATTTCATTAGGAGGGGGTGAAGTACTGGAATGGGTTACCTAGGGAGGTGGTGGAATCTCCATCCCTAGAGGTTTTTAAGTCTCGGCTTGACAAAGCCATGGCTGGGATGATTTAGTTAGGGTTGGTCCTGCTTTGGGCAAAGGACTGCATTTGATGACCTCCTGAGGTCTTTTCTAGAATTCTGTGATTTGAGGCTCTCACTTTCAAAGCCAGCCAGGACCCTGACTTGAAGTTCCATCACCTTCCCCTGGAAGGAGGAAGGGCCCATCATAGCACTGCCTAAACTTCCCCGAACAAAGATGTCTGACTGGGGCACGTACTAGGAGGGCAAACTGGCAAATGGATTTCCTGTCTCTCCTTTCCAGTTCTCCCTTGTGCTAAGATAAAACTCTCTTCTGCCCCTTTTGACCATGATCACCCTCAAGATGTATTAGAGCCAGAGTCTCGGGACTCTGCCAGCAGATTCCCCAGCATGGTATGCCTGAGGTCAGACAAGGTCTTGTGAAGAACCCATAAAGGAAGGGACATTCATGGGTCACAGTTGGGAAATAGTGAAAATTCTCTGTAAATAATTCCTTGTGCTGCCAATCAGCATTGAGAAGTGGGAGGCTGAGCGGTCTCAGCAAATGTCTCAAAAGATGGCCCAGGTCACCACTAGAAGTGATCAGTTTCAAAGCTATTCCAGCCCACCTCTCTGTCAGGGCCTCCCACAAAGCTGTAAGGGAGGTGTGGAGTTGCCCCTGCCTTGCATCTCTGTCCTGCCTTGCTCTCTCTGAAGCCATCACCCCACCTCCCACCTTTCTCCAATAGGCTGAGGTCCTGCAGCAGGCCTTTGTGATGTCACTGCTACACTTTCACCTCCCCTGGCAAGGCTGATGTCCTGCCCTTAGCCAGCCCCTTTGTGCACATTGACTGATCAGAAATACAGTGCTGTCAAATGAGCTACAGACCAACAGTTGTTCATAGTCATCATTCAGCAAGTATTGTAGAAGAACTGGCACATTAGAGAGAATCAGGAACTGCACAGAGGCAATTGCAGAGAAACAGAATGATCAATCAAATACATAATTGCTTGTGACTTATTTGTTTGGTCTTAGAACAAAAGGGCTACATCTAGACTGGCATGATTTTCCGCAAATGCTTTTAACTGAAAAGTTTTCCATTAAAAGCATTTGCAGAAAAGAGCGTCTAGATTGGCACGGACGCTTTTCCACAAAAACACTTTTCGCGGAAGAGCGTCCGTGCCAATCTGGACGCGCTTTTGCGCAAAAAAGCCCCGATCACCATTTTCGCGATCGGGGCTTTTTTGCGCAAAACAAATCTGAACTGTGTACACTGGCCCTTTTGCGCAAAAGCTTTACATTAGATCGTCAGTGTTCTTGCAGAAATTCAAGCGGCCAGTCTAGACAGCTGGCAAGTTTTTCCCGGAAAAGCGGCTGATTTTCTGGAAAAACTGGCCAGTCTAGACACAGCCAAGGACTTTAGTCTTCCCTGTCAATAACCAATTGCTAATCTAATCGGCATTGAGACTGTGAGCAAGGGAAGAAGGAGTCTCAACAGGTGTCCCAAAGCAGGGGTGGGCAAAAGCCTGTCAGCGGGCCAGATCCTGCCCACCTAGGGCTTTGATTTGGCCCATGAGTCAGTTTCAGGCCCCCTCCCTGTACGAGCCCTTCAAACTGCTTCTATTTAAAGGGCTCCGGTCTTCCCTGCAGCTTGCCTAGCAGCTGTGGGTAAGGTACAAGCCCTTTAAATAGAAACAGCTGAAGGGGCTGGCATCTCTGACTCCCTAGCAAGGCACTAGAGGTGCGGGAAGCTGTGAGCCCTCTCAGCTGTTTCTATTTAAAGGGCTCTCCTGTTCCCTGAGGCTGCTAGGCAAAGTGCCTAAATAGAAGCACTTAAAAGGGCTTGAGCCTAACTCGGTAGCAACAGAGTTAGAGGCTGGGGGAAGTGTCAGCTGGTGGTCAGGGCAGTGAGTGGTGTGTGTATTATACACCTGAGACTTCAACTGCTAGGACTGGGGTCCCTTAGCAGCTGGCAACCTCGAGGAGGTTGACGGGTGCCCCAAGAAGTTTATAGGGAGAGCTTATTACCTCTCAGATTTTGACTGCTAGGATACACAATCTCTTCGCAGCAGGCAGCCTGGGGAGGCTAAGAGATGCCCCAACGGATCTGTCCACTGGAAGCGACATGATCCAATGCTCAAGCTCTCCCTATATCTGTCCCTTATGACCGGCTGGAGTTCTTTTTAAAATTGTGCTTGGTTCTGTTACAGCAACTGAAGGAGTCAGGTCACAGCTTAAACAGTTACTATTTTATTGTTACAGGGTAAACTTAGCTGTTAAATGCTACTACTGTGTTACAGATAACACAGCCACTACAAAGGACAGGACAGAAATTACACTAATAAGTCACTTACAGGTACCATGAAGCCCTTTTGGTTCTCTGAGCTCTTATTAAATGCATGCAAAATAGACACCTAGCAGGTATATATTCTCACCCCTGTGTTCCAGACTTGGCATGGCCAGGGTCTTTCTCTCAATCCCTCGGGAAGAAGTAGGGCAAGGTTGGGCATCCCACAGACCTCGGGAGACAACCAATACCTGCCAGCAGGTGTAGATGATTGGAGCTCAAATGGGGTGGGCTACTAAACCACTCTTTATACCCCTTGGGTCACGTAGGCTTCTTCCTGGTCTCAAGTGGCCAATTAGGAAAAATGGCTTTGAACGCCAAGTTTCCCACAAAGGGTGCAAAGCATAATTCACACCTGGGAAAATGCAGACAATGGGCACCTCTGGTATGTGATGGGCAAAGATTCCTCTCCTGGGACAGTGCAGGCGCGTCAATTACTGGTACTAGCCATCAGGGCAGCAGGAGGCCCCAGGTCATCAGCTAGCCCATTTACTGTCTGGTTTCTGTTTATTAGAGTCAGGGACAGGCAGCACACTTGCGTTCCCAGGGCATCAAAGGCTGACTGCCTTTCTCTTGCTCTCTGGGAGGGGGGGGAACAAGATGGGGTTCATGTCTGGCTACAGGGAGCTGCAAGCCTTTTTAAGTGCTTCTATTTAAAGGGCTAGCACCTTCCCTGTGCTTGTCAGACAATGTGTTGCCTAGCAGCAGGGGGGAACAGGAGAGCCCTTTAAATAGGAACAGCTCAAAGGGATCCTGCATCTCTGGCAAGCACTAAAGGGTGGGGAGCTGCAAGCCCTTTCAGCTTTTCTATTTAAAGGGCTCTTGTGTTCCCCCAGCTGCTAGGCAACACATTGCCTGACAGGCACAGAGAAGACACCAGCCCTTTAAATAAACGCACTTAAAAGGGCTTGCAGCCCCCCCCCCCCCCATGTGTTGTTAGGAAGCCAGAGATGTGAGCTCTTTCAACTGCTTATATTTAAAAGGCTCACCTGCTGGGTGGATGCAATGCCTGGCAGTCACCCTGCAGCTGCAAGCCCTTTCAGCAGAAGCAATTGTAAAGAGCTCACAGCTGTGCCCCACTAGCTGGTTGCCTGGGAGTTGCCTGGAGACATAAGCCCTTTCAACTGCTTCTGTTCAAAGGGCTTGTGGCTTCTGGGCAGTTTCTAGGCAACAGGTTAGAAGGGGTGGGAGCTGCAAGCCCTGTGATATGAAATCGAAGCCTCCACCCCAGACAGCTCTGGGAAGAGGCTAACCCCCAGCACCTGCCCCTCTGTTCCAGGTCCCTTCCATTGGCCAGAAGTCAGGGGGCAGGAACTCCAGGCCAAGCAAAGCTTCGGTAGGGTAGCTCTCAATCCTGCCTCTTCAGTCCCAGGTCCCACCCATCCCTCTTGCTGGATTCTGGAGCTTTCCTCAGCACCATCTTGCCCAGGAACACAGCAGAAAAAAATCTGGTTTGGGCTGGTTAATGGTTTTATTTGGAGTATCTTTTAATGAATTAATAAACCACATGCATACACCATTAATTCCACTAAATACATATTCTAACTGAAAAAATATAATTTGTGTTCTGAAGTGCTCCTGTGTTTCAAGGAGTTTCAAAAAGTTAATCTTTGGAAATTTTAGCAGCTTCCTTCAAAAAGTAGCTTTAAATGCCTAATAACCTATCTCTTTACAACTGGCTTTGATAAAAAATATCTAGATGCCATTTTTATAGTCAAATGTGGGAATCTTATGTAACTCATAAAACCTAACTGAATATGCTTAGTGTGGGTGGGAGGAAAAACAGGGACTTAGATACTATTTCATGGATCATAGGTCTGGAAGGGGCCTCAAAGTCATTTAGTTTAGTCCCTTGCACTCATGGCAGGCAGGGCTAAGTATTAATTTTCAGTGCTTTATGCCTGTGATGTGTGCCTCATGAAAGTGATGTGTGCTCTACAAAACTAAAATGGTCAAGTATTCACTGGAAAATGTTACATTAGTGACACATGCAATTTTCTTTCCCCCTTTGGGCTTTTCTATAACGGCTCTTAATACAATCTGTGGCACAGTTGTCTCTGAAAGAGTAGTACTTAAGAGCGGGGACAAAACATGTGAAGGTCATTCAAATATGACCTTCCGCCTGAGGCCCCGCCCCTTCCACACGAGGCTCCTCCCCTTCCGTGTCGGCCCGTGGACACTTCTGAAATTTGTGAAGTGGCCCCCCTTCAAAAATTATTGCCCACCCCTGTCCCAAAAGATGGTCCAGGTCACCACTGGAGGGGATCAGTCTCCAAGCACTCTTCCAGAACCCCCTTTGTGAGGGCCTTCCATAGCAACAGCAATCTCCACAACACACCTTCCCCCTTCTTGGTGGAGGGAGAGAGGAATTGAAAAGTGGAAACAAAGCAAGAAGAGAAAGAGGGAGGGAAAGAGCAAAAGGGAAACCTAAAAGGACAAACCCCCAGGCTATGTCTACACTGGTGGGTTCTTGCACAAGAACCCGCAGAGCGTCCACACTGCCCGCCCGCTCTTGCGCAAGAAGATTTACAGTACGGTGTTGGAAGATAGGGCTTCTTACGCGAGAGCTATGCTCTTTTCTAACAAGTGTAAGCCCTCTTGCACAAGAGGGCAGTGTGGACACGCGGCAGGAGTTTCTTGTGCAAGAAAGCCCTATGGCTAAAACGGCCATCAGAGCATTCTTGTGCAAGAGAGCATCCACACTGCCATGGATGCTCTTGCGCAAAAGCACATGGCAGTGTGGATGTGTTCTTGCACAAGAACCCTCCAGTGTAGACATAGCCGCAGTGTCTCCAGTGATTCTACAGGACAGAGTCCTTGATAGAAAATTAAACCACCTTAACCTAGTGATTTATATGCCTAGAATTCAGCCGGTACCAGGTGCATTAGACTGAACAGGTTCCAAACCTCTCTCAGGGTACATCTACACTGCAGCGTTGTTCCAGAATAACGGCCATTATTCCGGAAAAACAAGTACTAGCATCCACACTGCAATTGCATTATTTCAACAAAAAGTCGAAATAATGGAGGTTTTTTTCTGACGGTGGTAAACCTCATTCTACAAGGAATAAGGTTTCTTCTGGAAAAGCTTTTTTAGAAAAAGGCATGTGTGTGGACGCGGAAGAGGGAGTTCTGTCGAAAAAAGGGGCCTCCGGGAAATAACACAGGTTCCCTGCTGGCCACTCCATCCACTCATCACAACTGTATAGTTCCTGTCTCCCAGCAGCTCTTAAAGCTGCAGATACCGGGGACAGGGCTTGTGGCAGGAAGCAAGACCTGAGAGCTGCAACACACTGCGCAGCTTCCAGTGCTTGACGTATGGGCACCCATGTCTCAGCCACAAGCCCCCCAAGAGGCCACTGGCCTTCCCAGGGAGCATGCACAGTGCTCCCAGGAGCCTGCCAGGGGCCAAAAGAGGCAAGCGCCATCCTGGTCTGGGGCAGAGATCCTGGCCCTCCTGGAGGTCTGGGGTGAGGAGGGGACCCTCCAAGATCTCTGCTTCAGATGGCATAACACCAACATATATGTCCAGATGGCAGACAACCTGGCCACAAAAGGCCACCACAGGACTCTGGAGTAAAGTTAAGGAGCTCCAGCAAGGCTATGCCAGAGTGAGGGAGTGCAGCTCATGCTCAGGGACAGGACCCCACTCCTGCCTCTACTATGAAGAACTCCACTGCATCTTGGGGGGTGGTGCAGCCCCTTCCCCACCCGTGTGGTGGACTCAGGGCTGGAGACACCTAGCATCGCGTGCTCGGGGGTCCTAGCCCAGGAGGACGAGGACGACAAGGAGGAGCTGGAGGAGGAGGAAGAAATGGCCAGCACCATGACCACTATGACTTGGAGCATGTACCCTAGGACCTGGATGTCTCCCAGGCATCCTCTGAGACTGGGGAGGGATCATCAGGCGAGAGCTCTTAGTTTTTCACACACACAGGTCGGGGGTGGCAGGTGCTGAGGGTCTGTGGTGCGATCGTCACTTGGCCTTCTCAGCCTGGACCTCGCGCTGCAGTCTCTGCATGTGGATGCACATGCAGCATCAGTCTGCACTATGCAGCCACAGGTGGCAGCCCCGGAGCACCCCCGGACTCCTGCTCACAAGCTCTGATGCCTGCAGGGGGACACCCTCCCACTCACAGCCATGGCTGGAAGAAGGCTGGGGACACAAGGGCACATGCATGCCTGCACACAGACTCTCTATAGTGCCGCACACTGCACATAGGTATGCCTGCACACTCGAGGCACCACCCGCTTCCGGAGACAGCGCTGCCAGGCGCAGGTGTCTGTGTCTGTGTGGAAGGCCAGGCTGCTCAAGGCCCCTCTCCCAGCCATTGGATCCCAGTGCGGCTGGACACTTCCCTTGTCTGCTTGTCCGTGGGCTGGGGGGAGGGGGCGGGAAGCATGGTCCTCTGGGCCCCCATAAGACAGGGCTCACTGTCCAGATCACACATGGCCTTGCTCCCAGGACATCATCATCCTCTGCCCCAAGAACTGTTGCTCTCAGCTTGCTGATGAGGGCAAGGCCTCAGGGACAGTGTCTCCAGGGATGACTGACCACTTCTCTTTATTCTCCCCAGCCGGACCAGCCATGATTGTGGGGCAGTCACCAACAGCCAAGCCAGCTGCCCAACCCTGGGGGAGCCACAGGTGTCGGAGGGTCCTCCGGGACATGCAGCCAGACGCTGGCCCAGAAGGTCCAGGACAACACACAATGGCAGGCCCAGATGTGGACCAAGCTGCTGCAGCAGGGTCGCAACCTCTGTGCCACCAACCGGGAGATGATGGCGTACCCAGCACCAGTCCTAGCCCCTGCTCCAGCCCCTGCTCCAGTACCCGCTCCCTCTGCCATGCTTGACCCCGCTCCCCCTGCCATACCTGACCACACTCTAGCCCTCCGTCCTGCCTATCCCCCTGTTCTCCCAGGACCCCCCCTCACCCTCAAGGTCACCAAAGTCCCCAGACACAAGGTGGAACTACCACCTGAACCACATGCAAGCCTGAGCCCCAGCTCCCCCCATCCCCATATCCAGGTTCTCAGCCCCTCTCCTCCCTCCCCAGTTATTTCTATCCCAAATAAAAAAACAAAGAGGTTTTTTTTTTTAAAACAAAACCATTGTTTTTATTGGGTCTGCAGGGAAGGGAGGGTTGTTGTGAGAAAGGCAGAGAGGGGCAAGGCACACACCCCTAGTGGGGAGTCCCTGGGGAGAGTTACTGGGGTCCTTCAGAGAAACTCTCCCTCAAGGCCTCCCAGGTGAGCACCCCCGCCTGATGGGTCTGGTGGATGGCAGCTGTGCACGGCTGCTTGAAGGCCCATTCCTCCCGGCTGGCCTCTGCCCCCAGCCCTGGAAGGAAAGCCTCCCCCTTCCTCTCCACAATGTTGTGGAGAAAACAACAGGCTGACAGCACCTGGGGGATGTTGTGCTCCCCCACATTGAGGAGGGTCAGAAGGCACCTGAACCACGCTTTAAAGCACCTGAAGATGCATTCCACCTGGATGTAGGCACTGCTCAGGCAGGCATTGAAATGGTCCTTGCTTGGGTCCAGGTGGCTGGTGTAGGGCTTCATCAGCCACGGTTGAGGGGGTAGGCTGCGTCCCCCACAATGCAGAGTATCATTTCCTCATCCCCAACTTTCTGGTAGAGGCTGTAGTTGTGGAACATGCGGGTGTCATGCTCCCTTGTTACCTGCACAAATTTCTCTATCCCTTCCACACTGTAGGGACACACACCTTTACCCAGTTCCTAGGGCTCAAGGTGCAACCCTGTGAATTTACACACCTATCCTTACCCAATTCCTGGGGCTCAGGGTGTAACAACCCGCAGGTTGGCAGGATCTTTAGCCACTGAAAGAGCCTCACACAGTAATGTCCTTATCCTCTATTTATTGACAATTCCCAAACAAGCAGAATGCACATGCTAAGCACACAGTGTCATGCTCACCAATCCTGATAAAGGCAGGCAGACTTCCCCTGTTGGCCAGGCAATATCAGTCTCTCTGGTCTTGGGCTGTGTCTCGGAGGTGAGTTCTTCTTTTCCAGGTCTTTCCCCCTCCTCCTGGTCCTCTTCCAGCCTTTTCTTCCTTCTGTTACTTCTGATCTTCTTCTTCTCCTTCTTGAACCCCAGGTTATATAATGAAACCTGAGTCTTGCTTAGCTATACCTTAATCAATTATTTTAGTATAATTTTACTAACCAATCATAACAAATTACCTAACCAATCATACCCCACCACCTTAATTGATTTACACCTAGCAAAATTGATTATACAGCAGACAGAAACAGTTACAAACCAGACAGAGATCACACAGTCAGACAATAGGAAAGTGTAGTGACAATGATCATAGGATGAGGATTCCACAACATTCTCTATTGATAAGCAGTTTCTTGCCAGACAGAATGGTGTTACCTAAGTTTTCTTTACCCATCTTGAGATGTTTCTTTATCTGGTTACAGTGGGGGAGCTATCAGGGCAAAGTCCCCTCCTCACAGCCTGGTGTGATACTTTGTAATACAGTTTAGATGAAACTGTGAGTTTGTGACTCCAGGCCTTACAGTAATGGCTGCTACTCTTCAGTCTGGCTGCAGAAGGTGGCTTTGGTTCAAGCCTAGCACAGGCCTTCCAACATGTCTACAGAAAAGCCATATTGTTACACCCTCCCCAGCCAGCCAACCCCCAGGCCTCCCCCCAAATCCCAACTCCCCCTTTCCCCAGGGTCCCCCTTTCCAGTATTCCCCCCCCCCCCCACGCAGGGACTGCAGCCCGAGAGTGCTTTACCTCCATGAGGAAGGCCCCTACAGTAGACTTTCCCACGCCAAACTCGTTGCCCATGGACCAGTAACTGTATGGTGTGGTGAGCTTCCAGACGGTGATGGCAACCCGCTTCTCCAGGAGGATGGTGGTCTCATCTGGGTGTCCCATTGACAGAGGGTGGGGCAAGCCTGGCACACAGCTCCAGGAATCTCTCCTTCCTCATTCTAAAGTTGGAGAGCCACTGCTGGTCATCTCACCACTCCATCACCAGCCGGTCCCACCAGTCGAAACTGGTATCCAGCCTCCAAAACCGTCTCTCCACCATGGTGTGCGGTTGCAAGGGCCTTGTTCCTGCACACAGGCAGAGGTTCTCAAAGATGAACTCGGACTCAAGCTCATGCAGGACCATGAAACCAGCCTGCAGAAACTGCAGCATGGCAGTGTGGGACCATTGCATGCCTAGAGGCTGCTCCGGCACCATCGCAAGGAGTGCTGAGGTGTCCTGAAGCAGGACAACCAGAGTACGCACTGCAAATGCTTTGCAGTCCCTCAGAGAGGTAGGCAAGGAAGCAGAAGAAACTGAGAAACAACTGTCCAGGGGGGTCCCTTTAAGCACGCATCTTAGGGTATGTCTACACTAGCTCGTTAGTTTGAGCTAGGTAGGCAAATGAGGGCAACCGGAGTTGCAAATGAAGCCCGGGATTTAAATATCCCGGGCTTCATTTGCATGTTCTCGGGCGCCGCCATTTTTAAATCCCCCTTAGTCCGAACTCCGTGCCCGCGGCTACACGCGGCACGGACTAGGTAGTTCGAATTAAAGATCCTAATTCGAATTACCGTTACTCCTCATTCCACGAGGAGTAATGGTAGTTCGAATTAGGAGCTTTAATTCGAGCTACCTAGTCCGTGCCGCGTGTAGCCGCGGGCACGGAGTTCGGACTAAGGGGGATTTAAAAATGGCAGCGCCCGGGAACATGCAAATGAAGCCGGGGATATTTAAATCCCGGGCTTCATTTGCAACTCCGGTTGCCCTCATTTGCCTACCTAGCTCAAACTAACGAGCTAGTGTAGACATACCCTTAGATAGCCTCAGGCAGCAAGCAGCACCCAGAAGCAACTTCTGACCTAATGCCCTGCCTGAACTGGTTCCGGGTGGCCTTAAATGAAAGATAGCATCCAATCAGTGTGGACACTATTTTCGACATAGCAAATCGCTATTTTTGTGCTTTTTGCGTGGGATGACCAGATCTCTTCCAGAAAAGCTTATTCTGTAAGGGTATGTCTACACTACCACCCTAGTTCGAACTAGGGTGGTTAATGTAGGCATTCGAAGTTGCAAATGAAGCCCGGGATTTAAATATTCCGGGCTTCATTTGCATCTTGCCGGGCGGGAGCCATTTTTAAATCCCCTTAGGTCGAACTCCGTGCCCGCGGCTACACGTGGCACGGAGTAGGTAGTTCGAATTAGGATCCCTAATTCGAACTACCATTACTCCTTGTGGAACGAGGTGTACCGGTAGTTTGAATTAGAGATCCTAATTCGAGCTACCTACTCCATGCCACGTGTAGCCGCAGGCACGGAGTTCGACCTAAGGGGATTTAAAAATGGCGCCCGCCCGGCAAGATGCAAATGAAGCCCGGGATATTTAAATCCCGGGCTTCATTTGCAACTTCGAATGCCTACATTAACCACCCTAGTTCGAACTAGGGTGGTAGTGTAGACATACCCATAGAAACTTGCACTGTAGACATAGCCTGAGGCTCTTTACCTTCTAAACAGGGACTACAAAATCAGTAGTAAGGAAGGAATAAACTCTGACAAGGTGGTTCCTCATGCTCATGTTCATGAATCCTAATTCTCTCAGTCCTCAAGGAGAAACCTTAAGAAGGAGCCTTGCTGCTGTAAAGCCACAGAAGTCTGACCTTGCTCCTGCCTGGTACCTGTGACCTGCATGACTGATATCAGGGTCTCTTTATGAGGTCACCACCTACCCACCACTCACCCCTAATTGGCTGAGGTCCTGAACAGGCCTTTGTGATGTCACTCTCATGCTTACCCCTCCCTTGTAAGGCTAGTGTCCTGACCCTGACCAGCCTCTGTGAATGTTTGAGTGGCTTCCCCTGGATTATCCCACTTAAAGAGTAGGGATCAACCTGGCTGGACAGTAAAACCCCAGAGGCTGCTCTTTATACTGCACTCAGTTTTTCATAAATTGGTACACTTTAAGGCAAGAAGGGGCCATCAGAGCATAGAACCTGACCCCTACATATCCCAGTCCTCCTGTATATCATAGTAGCTAAGTTTTGATCCAAGCACATACCAGAAAGGCATATAGTCTTCATAAGAAGACATCAAGAAATGGAGAATCCGTCACTTGCTTTGTTAGTTTGTTCCAGTTGTAAATCATCCTCCCTCTGAAATATTTGTGCTTTATTTCTAATATGAATGTGTCTCTTTTTACCTTCCAGCCACTGGTCTTGTTCTGCCTTTTTCTGCGACATTAAACGGCTTTTTAATTCCTGAAATTTTCTCTCCAGGAAGGCACTTAGACACTTGAGCTCCTTTCAATAGCTCACAAGAAGATGTTTTTCTTCAGCCTTCAAAACACTCAGCTCTTAGCTGTCCCATCTCCAACATCTTTTTTAAAATGGATACAGCAGCCTGTTTTAGGAGCCAATCTCAGTCTCACTCATGCTGTGTCACCTCCCTGTCCTACTCACTCCTCTGCTCATATATCTAATGATGGCTCTATTCACCACAGCATCATCCTGGGAGCTCCTGTTGAGCAGCTTGCCCAGCATGACCCCTAAATCCTTATTTGAGTAAATGCTTGCCTGGGTACAGTTCCCCTTTTCAGAGGTGGGGCTGGGGTAGGACCTTGCATTTAATCCAACTTCCCAAGGGATCCAGATCACTCTGTATCACTGCTCTGGCCTCAGCCTTATTTACCTCTCTGCTCATATTTTGTCACTCACACACGTTACCAGCAATTATTTAATATTTTCTTCCATTTCATTGATAACAATTATTTAAACAGTTAGTTCTTGAGAGTCTCTTTAGACCCCAAGTACCTGCCCTTCTCTGGTATCCCTTATCTTTTCCAGTTTCACTGTCTGCTTTTTGACAGGTGTCACCCAAAACCAGACAGAGTATTCCAGGTATAGGTATTCTATGGATTTATATAATGGCACAATGGGATTTTATGTCTTATTTTCTATCCTTTTTCTAATAATCCCTGACATACCTATAGCCTTTGTGATTGCTGCTGCACAAGGAGCAGAAACTTTCAGAGAATTACCCCTGGTGACATCAAGATCTCTTTCTGGTGTGGTAACAGCTAATTTAGAACCCACCATTGTATATTTATAGCTGGGATTATCGTTTTCAGTGGGCATTACTTTGCACTTCTCAATGTAGAATTTCATCTGCCATTTTGTTGCCCAGCCACCCATATGAGATCCCTTTGTAGCTCTTTACAGTTTGCTTTGGACTTAACATTCTTGAATATCTTTGTATCATCTGCAAACTGTGCCACTTCCCTGGTCACCTCCTTTTCTAGATTATTAGTGAATATATTGAAGAGTGCAAGTCTCAGTAACTGAGTGGTCCCATCCATAGGACACTTCAGGGCAGACACTCCAGGCCCTGAGCTTTGGGGGGCCCTATGGCAGCTGCCCCAATTGTCCTATGGACAGGATGGTCCCCCGTATGGAGGATAGCCCGCAGGGGCCAGGGCAACCCAACAGATTACCTGGAGGTCCTGAGGCCAGCAGCAGGAGTCGGGTGCCCATGCACTTACTGCAGTGGCAGGAATCGCAGGAAGCATAGCAATGCACACAGCAACCTGCTCTACTCCATTGCCATCTCTGAGCTGGGTTGCCTTGCTTCACTGTGGCTGGCTCTCCTCCCACAAGTGACATAGGCTGAGGGGATCAGAGTGCAACAGGCTGTTGGTTCGCTCTGGCTCCTGCCACCAAAGTGAGTGTGGTGGCCTGACTCCTGCTACAGGCCCCGCAGTAATTCCATGGTTCATGTCACGAGGGAAAGGGATGACATGGGGAAGGAGTGCAATGAAAGGTGGGAGAGGGAGGTGCAGGGTGGAAAGAGGCAGAGCAGGGGTGGGGCTTGTGGAAGGGTGGCATGGAGGTAGCGGCGGATATAGGGCAGGGCGAGCAGGGCGGCTGTCCTGGGCCCCGCGCTTCAATAGGCCCTGCACATGTGCTAATTCCTGTCGTCTGTGGCCATGGCGCATGCACGAAATTGTGCTGCCCTGGGCCCCGCTGCGCTGCCCTGGGCCCTGCGGCACTCTCATCCGCCCCTGCATGGAGGTGCATAGGGGAGGAGAAGGCATGCTTTGGTGCAGGGCCTGGAGTAGAGAGGGAGTTATCCCAGGCCCTGCTCACCCCTAGGGACAGTCTTGCGCAGTACAGATTTTTGGGGGAACCCACTGGTCACCTCCCTCCTTTGTGAGCTCCTATGAGACATAGTTCACCTGCCCTCTGTCTGTGCCAGAGCTAGGGGCTCTTTAAGAGGAAAAGGGCGACATGAGCAGCAGCGATATTCAGGGCAGTGAGACAGAGATCCTGGAGCAAAGGAACTTGGGCTCAGTAACTTTCTATGGGTATGTCTACACTAGCTCGTTAATTCGAGCTAGGTAGGTAAATCAGGGAACCGGGGTTGCAAATGAAGCCCGAGATTTAAATATCCCGGGCTTTATTTGCATGTTCCCGTCCGGCCGCCATTTTTAAATCCCCCTTGGTTCGAACGAACTGCCCGCGGCTACACGCGACAGTTTAAAGTTAATCCGAACTAAGTCCTTAGTTTGGATTAACTGTTACTCCTCATGAAATGAGGTTCTTCTGAACCACATAAATCCCACATAGAAAATCCTCCATCCAAGCCATTGTTCTCAAGGGCTTAGCTCCCAGTGCCACATGGTGACACTTTTGCACCTGTAGGCTCTGAAATCAGATGTCATTTTCTTGCAAGCAGGCAGGTGATGATACGTGGACACAAACGGCAGAAGGAAAAAGGACATGTTGCTTGTGCTTTTCAATTAGAAATGCGGGTCCAAAGTCAACTTGGCTGTGCCATGTGCTGGGGAAAGGTCCTTTTCTTGTTCTGTCAAGGGGAAAGTCACCCACAAGACCTACACAGCACTGCACTGTGACACAGTCTTATGGCATGGGGTTGGTGATCTGGTCATTTCCCAAAGCTGAGGAGGGCTGGCGCTTGCAGGAGGGAAAACCGAAGTGCTGCCACTGCCTTTAGCTAGGCTGGCACCCATGGAAAGCTCAAGTCCTCTGGCCCAGGGCGTTGGCCAGAAGCCAAGCCCTGAATGTGCCAAAGCTCTACACAGCGCTGACACAGGAAAACTTCTCTGTCCCTCAGCGAGGCACTGGAATGGCAGGAGCAAGCTATTTCCACCCTGTTTGTACGCTGGTCCCCAGACAGGGGTGATTAGCATTCTCTTTGCATGCTGTCTGTCCCGTTCTAGGCAATTTGCATTGACTATTCGATTAGTCAATAAGGGTGCCTCCGCCTTTCAAAGGTGAAAGTGCTGCAGGGAGCACGGAGCCAGCGGGGCAGTCCCCAGCTGATCCCAGACTCCACGCGGCACTGCCGCTTTGAAACACCACATGCAGCCTGGGGACATGGCAGCTGGCCCCAGGCTCCACATGGTGTTACAAAGCAGCTGCCGCTTGGAAGTACTCCCTCCTCTCCCCCACTCCTTGCTGGCTGTTTCTGATAGAGGCAGCAAGGGGCGGGGGAAAGCAACTAGTCGACTCGACCATCCAA
This sequence comes from Pelochelys cantorii, assembly GCA_032595735.1. Lineage (NCBI taxonomy): Eukaryota > Metazoa > Chordata > Testudines > Trionychidae > Pelochelys > Pelochelys cantorii. Next base: position 22,189,927 of record CM064344.1, read on the forward strand.
TAAGCATTTGCTTATCGGATAGTTGACTAATCGTTCACATCCCTCCTCTAGGTCCTGCCCACAGAGAGTGCGGCACTGGCTGCTCTTTCCCATAGCCACCCTCCCCTGCTGAGCCACCTCTGTGGCTGGGTTGACTGAAGCTCCTACAGTCAGGTGTCCTGAGCCTTGGTGCTCAATGCATCCTTAAGGCTTAATCCCTTCCTGCCTGCACTGTAGCCAGGGGACAGGAGGTGGCTCGATTCTGTTGGTGGCCAGAAGCAGCTTGAAGGTTTTAGCTGGCATGCTACACTCTGCGGGCAAGAAAGGACAAGCTGCTTCTAGCCGTAGGGGAGCAGGTGGGCTGGAGAGAGGAGATGACCTATGGAAAAACACAGGCCAGGTCATCCCTACCCCCATCCCCATTCCACTAGAAGCAGCTCCCATCCCTTTCCTCCCGCACAGTACAAAAAGGGTACTGCTTGCCACATTCTGATGTGAACCCTGACACAAATCTGGGGAGGGGCAACCCACATAATTGCCTTGAGAAGATGCAATGCCAGGTACCAGGAGAGACAGATCTGTCCCAGGGACCCAGCCAGACATGGAGCACAGAGAGCTCTAGGCAGGGATTTTTGGGTCAGATCAGTTGTTCACCCCCATACCTGTGTGAGAGAAATGTAGGGAATGTTTGTGTGTCACCTCTCCCCATACAAACCGTAAAGATATAAATAAAAAAACTCCAACTATGCAGTATTTCTTATTAACAAGGGCTTAGTCAACTTGATGTTAATTTGAACATATGTACTGCATAATTCTGATTGCCATTGAACTTGCTTTTGTTTGACCTCAGGTCAAATTAATTTTTAGGGAAAAGTCTACAAATGTGTTCAGCATTAATACTTTGAAGTCAGACTCTGCAGACTGGGAGAGGAAGCATCAGTTCAGCTTAGAAACTGTTGTGCTACTGTGTGGTTCACCCTTGTGTCCATGGACAAATTTCAGCTCCCTCTTTTGTATGCCCTGATGCATGCCTTTTTCTAGCTGGCTACCAGCTTTACCTTAGCCATAGCTCCATAAATATAAGTCTCAATTCTGCAAAACCGAACATCCATAGTGAAAATTAGAAATCTCATTGAGCTCTATAGGACCATGCCTAACAGTAACTATCTACAGGACCAAGCCTCTAACAATGGAATGACACATCCCAAAGCTGCTGTAGCCTGTGTCTGATTTTATTCATTGCATATGGAAACTGGTAAAAATGAAACAAAGGCCACTCACAATTCATTCACCAAAGTTGCTGTTACAGAAGATGGCAAAATTCACCATGGATATAACTCTCCTGAATTGTCATGGCTTCAGTGGAGTTGCACTAAGAGTACATTCGATGCAGTGTTATAAAATAGCAGGAGTGCATGGTACAATCAGAGGGTACTAATAAAGTGAGGCATGTGAATTCATAATTTACTTGACTGCTATGATGGAAAGTGTCATTGAAATTGAAAGTATTATTAATATAACTGTTATTAATGTATTGTCCTATAACACTCCTGGGAGATGGGCATGTAGGAGGGTGTTATAACTTCAGAGGCATAACCAAGTTAGTCTGTAACTGGAAAAACTTAAAAAACAATGTCTTTAAGCAGCACCTTAAAGACTAACAAAACATGTAGATGGTATGCGCACAACCCATGGCTAGTGATACCATCTACATGTTTTGTTAGTCTTTAAGGTGTTGCTAGACTATTCATTGTTAAGTTTGTCTAATAACTGCATCACTGCCCTCTACTGTGTACACTCAGAACACCTCAGCTGTTTCAGAGGCCCTATTCTGCTAAATGGGTCTCCTTTTGGAGCAGGAGGGTCAGAATTCTTGTGCTGGCTGTTACTGGAAAGCTCTGGGTGGCCACCAGGTGTAACCTTGCAACTGTGGCTAGGTGACCCTAACATTATCCTCCTACTCCCAGTGGGAACACTGCACCAGGGAGCAGAAACGACTTGCCCAAGGTCCCATTCTCCTTGCAGATGGTAGAAGCCAGGCTGGTGGGGCCAGACCCAGCCTGCTCTTAGATAGTCCAGGACATTTTTTCTGCGACATGAGACAATGTTGCCCTATGACAATCTCCAGGGTTGGTTTCAATAATCACTGGGATGTCAAGACTGCGAGACTCCAGGCCAATGCTGAAGGTTGGCTACCCCACTCTCAGGTACTCCACACTGCTCCCCTTGCGGTGTTCTGGGGGGGCAGAATGCCCCTTGCATCACCCCACTTCCAGCCCTTCCCAGGCTGCCCAGGGGGCCGCCTCCCGGGAATTCCAGGTAATTCCCACCATCATTCTCCGCCCGTTTTCATTGGCCGCCCCTTCCCGAAGCTCCGTCCACCCAGGCTGACACCCAGGTCCCCGCACTCCCAGCTTCCCGCAGCGCCGCGGCCTGGGGTCTACAACAGGGTCACGTGCCCCCTGGCTCCAACGCAACAGTGGAGTAGTCCGCCTCGGGCTGCTGCTGGCCCTTTAAGGCGGCTAGGAGGATCGCAACTTCCGCGGGTCGCTCTTGGGCAACTTCCTCAGCAGCGCCCTTCTAGCCGCCGGCTCCGCTTTTTCTATCGTTTCCTCGCCTTGGCCTTCCGGTTTGCGGCGACCGAGCGCAATTGGCGGGTCAGATCCTGCTTCTCCCTGGGCCGCGTGTAGGTGGGCAGGGTCAATAGGGGGACAGTGAGCGGGGCGGGAATCGTTGGGGGGCAGTGAGGGGAGGGGGCTGGGGCGCACGTGCGGAGGGTGAATCGTCGGCGCAGTGGGGGGGAGGGTGAATCGTCGGGGCAGTGGGGGGTGCAGTGTACGTAGGGAGGGTGAATCGTCGGGGCAGTGGGGGGTGCAGTGTACGTAGGGAGGGTGAATCGTTGGGGGCAGTGGGGGGTGCAGTGTACGTAGGGAGGGTGAATCGTTGGGGGCAGTGGGGGGTGCAGTGTACGTAGGGAGGGTGAATCGTTGGGGGCAGTGGGGGGTGCAGTGTACGTAGGGAGGGTGAATCGTTGGGGGCAGTGGGGGGTGCAGTGTACGTAGGGAGGGTGAATCGTCGGGGCAGTGGGGGGTGCAGTGTACGTAGGGAGGGTGAATCGTCGGGGGCAGTGGGGGGTGCAGTGTACGTAGGGAGGGTGAATCGTCGGGGCAGTGGGGGGTGCAGTGTACGTAGGGAGGGTGAATCGTCGGGGCAGTGGGGGGTGCAGTATACGTAGGGAGGGTGAATCGTCGGGGCAGTGAGGGTGGGACGCACATGCAGAGGGTGAATTGTTGGAGGCAGTGAGGAGATGGGGTGCACGTGGGGAGGGTGAATCGTGGCAGTGAGGGGATGGGACGCATGTGGGCAGGGTGAATTGTTGGGCAGTGAGGGAGTGGGGTGCAAGTAGGGAGGGTGAATTGTGAGGACGGGCTGGGGGTCTAGTGGGAGCAGAAAGGGGGATCAGAGGAAATGCAGATGGGAATATGTTATGGGGGTCAGCAAGAGGGATGGAAATAGGAAGCAGGGATAACTGTTACTAAGCCTAGGAGCTTACTGAGCCAGTGATCCCTATGTGTAACACTGCCCCTGTTGATAGTTTATGCTAGAACTTAGTTTTCTTTCATTGATTTAGCTGGTTTATACTATCCAGTATAGTATGCCATGTTCTGTCTACAGCAGGGGTGGGCAGTAATTTTTTAGGGGGGGGGCACTCCAGGAATTTGGTAAGTGGTCAAGGGTTGCCCTCTTCCATGATATTAATGGAGGGGGTGCAGGGTCTGGGATGGCGGTTGGGTGCAGAAGGGAGCTTATGGTAAGGGATTGATGTGTAGGAGAGGGTGTGGGGTCTGGGAGTGAGCTTGGGTGAAAGGCAATTGTGACCTGGGACAGGGGACTAGGGTGCAGGTGGTTGGGTTGTGCCCTGGGGCAGGGTTTTGAGGTACAGGATCTAGGAGAGGATATGAGTGCAGGGGTTTGGGTTATGTGGGGTGGGGGTGGGGTAGAAGGTTAGAGTGCCAGAGGCAGGCTTTGGCCAGGAGACTTGCCTGTTGATTCCCAGCCAGCAGCCTTCTCAGGCAGATTCACTGGCTGCAGGACCCATGTGGTCTTTGAACAGGTACAAGCCTGAGAGGAGGGTGCTTTGCAAGCTGCCCATTGACAATGTTGACATTGGCCAGAAACCAGCTAATGGGACTGTTCTGGGCGTGGGAGCAGCATGTGAAGCCTCTCTCCCCTCGCTCAGGGCTCTTAGCTGTTCTTACGAGTTCTCCAGCAGCTGCTTTTCTCAGTGGAATATGGGGGGCAGGCAGAGAGCCTGCCTGAGGCTCCCTGCTGCGTCTACAGGCCAGATCTTGTCTGTGGGGTATATTTTGCCTAGGCCTGGTCTACAGCATGGTGGCTTTTAAAGCACAGAGGTAAGTGGAGTAGAGATGAAAGTTGACTTGCTGTAACAGGCAATGAGAGAGGTTTATTGTCTACCTTCTGTGACTCTCTCTCTCTTCTCCCCCCCCCCCCCCCATATTCTGGTTTTGATCTCTGATCATTATGTGTCTCAGAATTTCTTGCCAGGTCCATTGCCTAAATAAAGAAACCATTTCCACCTCCATCCTTAATTGTATTGGGACTAAGGTGCAACAAACTCATTTCTGGTGCTGCAGCTCATTTGAGGTAACTCTTTAACCATTTAATTAAAGTTTGACTTAGGATTTGCTATTTCTTCCATGGCAACAGTTAATTGTACAAAAGCATAGGAATTTGGCAGGCTTTGTAGAGAGCGCAGGGTCTGGGAAAAGGCTGCTGTGTGGTTGGGTCCTTGTTGACGCAACCTTGTACCAGCGGGCCTGATCTCTTGCCCTAGAATAATCCCATGCAGACTCCTTTCTAGAGTCTGCCCTGTGCAGTAGCAGGTGTGAGCATTCTTGCAGCATTTTGATGGTCATGTATGATACTGCATACAAAATCTTTCCAGTATAAGTAAAGGAAAAATGTATGAGTAGTCATAGTTCCTCTATTCGTATTAATCTCTGTTCTGAATTTTAAAACTCTGAGAGGTTATACATAATGAGACCTAACACCAAATTGAAAGAGCCATTACCTCCCAATCAAGCACTACAGGTTTAAAAATAAAACCTAGTTTTTGTAGATCACTTTGTTTGTTTGTTTTTTTAACACTGCTGATTTCAAGGTAGCAATGTAAATCTGTGGATTTGGGTTCTCTTACATAGAATTTAATCCCTGCCTATTTAAGTTAAATTTAAGATTTAATTTTAAAAATGTGTGTTTGCTTTTTGCCTGTCCCTGTTTGGTGGTCTTAACTGGATCTGCAGACCAACAGGGAAGAATGAATTATCCCCATTTGTCTCAGTAGGGATTTAATGGAGGAACCTGATGATTACCAAGATTTGTTTGGAGGTTTATACTTTCCCCTGGAAGTTAGTGCAATGTTTCCAGAATGCTTCCAGTCGAGCCTATGCTGGCTTTGTAACAGTGTTAGTATGAGCCATATTTTAAGAGTGCCAATATATATAGAGCCTGACTCTTGCTTTGTACTCTATTATAGCCAATATAATAAGCAGAACACTAGCTTTTTGAGAGTCGATAATACAGTTAACCATGTACAGTACATACATGGTCCCTGCTTCATGGGAGTTTAAGCAGACAACATCCCAGTTTACTGAATGGAGGCCTGAATTTTAATATGATTAAAAGAAAATTAGACTGTAACTCTGAATCATCACTGAAGGTTTCTTGGGAGAAGTGCAAAAGTCAATGTAGCTGCTGACTCTCTAAGTGTAGTCTTTGGCATCAGACCCACACACTTTGAAAGAGAGAACCAGAAAAAAGGGGTAAGGAGACACTGCTGCTCAAATGCTATTAGAGGACATGTGAGTGTGCCTCCTTGAGAATCCCCAGAAAGCCAACTGGGAGGCCTTTGGTCTCTTGGTTTAACCCTTAAAAGTAGGGATGTTAGCATATAGCTGTTGAAACTATTAACCGATAAGCCTAGGCTTTTCAGTTAATCCAAATGACTACACACAACCCCGCCCCTTTTGCTGCCTCTGTATCAAAGGCAGCAAAGGGAGGGAGGCAGGAACAGGTGCCCCTGGGGAGCCAGCTTTTAAGCCAGCACTGTACGTGCCAGTTCCTGCAGAACTACTTGTTCCCACCTCCACTACCTTCTGCAGAGACAGCATTGCAGGGGGCAGGCGGGAACCAGCTTTTAAGCCAGCTCCCAACAAGCACCAGATCCCACCTGCCCTCCAACCCCCACGCTGCTGCCTCTGATAGACAGCAGTGAGGGGGGTAGGTTGGAAACAGTACGCACGGGAAGCTCTACATGTATCAGCTCCTGCGGAGCCGCCTGCCCACCCTTGCTACCTCCAAAAGAGGCAGTGCAGGGGGGAGCCAGCTTTTAAAAGCTCTGACTTCAGAGCCACCTGCCTCGCACTCCTGCCTCTGTTTCAGAGGCAGCAGTGGGAGGGGGTGGAGGGCAGGCAGGATGCCAGAGCAGCCTCTGTCTGCAGGGAACCTGAGGCTCCCCATGGACAGGGGCTGGTGCTAACCCACACTGCTGCCTCTGTATCAGAGGCAGCAGTGCAAGGCAGCAGGCGGGATCTGATCTGTGTGGGGAGCCGGGTTTTTTTGTGTTTGTTTTTTTAACACCAGCTCTCATTGTGGATTGGCTCCACCTGTTCCCCTCACTGCTGCCTATCAGAGGCAGCAGCATGCAGGCTGGAGGGCAGATGGCTCTGTGGGATCCGGTGCTTGTGGGGAGCTAGCTTAAAAGCTGGTTCCCACCTGCTCCCTGTGATGCTGTCTCTGTGGGAGGTAATGGAGGTGGGGATAGATAGCTCTATGGGAACCGGTATGTGCAGGGAGCTGGTTTAAAAGCTGGCTCCCCAGGGGCACCAGCTCCCCCTTCCCCCCCCCCCCCCCACTTGCTGCAAGGTGGGTGGGATTGCATGTAGTCATTTGGATTAAGCCTGATACACCGGCAGCAACACGGTGTGGCAGGGGTCCCCAGGAGTGGGGCCGGGAGTGCACTGGCTGCTGGCCTCACCCCTGGGAGTATTTTAATAATGTAATTGCTAAAAATTGCTGTGGCTACACGATTACTAAAATACATGAATTTAACATCTTCCTTTCAAAGTCCTTCCTGAATTCTGGGTAAGGCTAATGTAAAACATCCTCTTTTGCAACTGGCTAGTAGAAGGAAAGCCCAGTAGAATGTTTTCTGCTTTTCTAGTCTAGTTGTACTTTCATTCATGGGAGTTAAATTTCCCGCTAACCTCCAGCCCTCCTTTTAGCTGACATGCACAGTGATGCTACCTCTCTTCCCTTAAGACTGTTCTTTAGCCAGATAGAGGCACAATCAATGAGATCTCAGGCTAGTCTGTGTTTGAAAGATAACATGGATGAAAAGAGAATGTGAATTTAAAGCACAGTCATTCTTGACCAACTCAATATATGAAGATTTTTATTCCAGAACAGGAATACCTTTTTTCTCTGTTGTTGAACCACTGTAAATTAAGATAGATAGAAATGACTCATTCATGTTCCTGAATGATCAGTTCTGAGTGGGGACACTCATAGATAACACTGTGTAAACTAGGGTTGTTAAATTTAGTTTAATCAATTAATCGACTAGTTGATGGATTTTCCATTGATAAGCAGGAGAGCCACAGCAGGGTTAGCTCTTGACTCGGGAGTTAACCCCGCCATGGCTCTACCTTTTAATGTATTAAGAGCCTGTCATTTAAAAGGCTAAAGCACAATAGGAGGGACCCAGCATTAGCCACGACAGCTGATTCCTGGCTCATGCCAGGTCCACCCTCCTGCGCACCAGCCTTTTAAATACATTAAGAGATGGCAGGCTCTTAATACATTTAAAAAGCAGAGGTGCAGCATCTGGGACTGGGTGCAAGCTGGGAATCAGCTACCCCGGTCCCTACTACCGCCCTGCCCACCATGGAGCTGGTGCTGGGGGGAACTGACTTTTAAGATGGCTCCCCCCAGCACCGGTTTCTGCTCACCCCTTCCCCCCCCCCCTTGCTGCCTCTGTTAAAGGCAGCAAGGGGGGGGGGAGTGACTAGTTGAGGGAGTAGTCGCTTACATCCCTAGTGCAGGCATTAAGGATGTGAAAGTTTAACTGTGTATACGGTTAACCAATGAGCCTAGTCTCATCAGTTAACGTTCACAGTTACATGCAGGTTCCCTGTACGCACAGGAAGCCAGCTTTTTTAACATGCTCCTTGCACATACCAGCTCCTGGAGAACTGCCTGCTCCCCCTGCATTGCTGCCTCTGTATCAGAAGCAGCAGCCTGTGGGAACAGGCGGGAGCCGGTATTTCGGGGGGGGGAACCAGCTTAAAAGCCAACTCCCTGTGCACATTGGCTCCCTGGAAGCTGCCTGTGTAACCACTGAAATTTTCAGCACATATATGGATACGTAAAAGCATTTTAACATCCCTAGTGGATATACCCATAGTAAGCAACACAAGTGAAGGAAACCTGGAACAAATTAACAGGTGCTTGTCCAGTTGATGAACTGGGTATTTAAATCATCTGAGGCAGACAGAGCACACATGCCAACAGTTAGCCTTATCAGCACTCCCCTAAGGGAAACTCCTGCTGCTTTTTCAAGGCTTAATTGCCACTGGGCACATGATTCACTTTGAGGCTGGTGATACAAACCAGTAGAGTCTGTGTTGGTAAGCAGGTTTGAGTGTTCCTTAATCTAGAGCAGTGGTTCACAACCTATTTACTATCCTGGGCTTCATTCAACACTACCTGTATTGCCCTGAGGATGTCACATAGGCTGCAGCTCTATGCTGATTGGGCTAACTGTTGAAAACTAAGGCTTAGCCTAGTTGAAAACTAAGGCTAAGCAATCAGTTTGACCCTTTTGTTTGGTCAGTTACTGGCTGCTTTGACTCCAGTAACGTCCTTGCCTCCCAATAAAAGGTGGCATTAATTAGAGGCAGTCATTTTGTTGATGGAGGAGAATTGGGGAGCACTGTTTTCTCCAAGTGAGAAAGTGACAGATGGCCACTTGGCAGTGCAATAGGAAGGTGAATTATCTTCCCTTCCAGGCAAAGCATTAAATGATGAATCTTTAAGAAAAGGGACACCTCAAAACTAGTGTTAAGACTGAATGATTAGTGGTCTTTTTTCATCATAATGTAATATTGATTACTTTATTTGTGCAAATGCCGGATAAGTTATATATACAGAATACATCCAAAAATGGATATACTTCCAGAGGGCAATAAAATTAAGTTGATATGCTGCAGAGTGCTTGCCATATTTTCCTACAGTAAATCAAGGAAGCAGCTGATTTAAGCTATCTACTTTTTCACTGAGCTTCATAGCAGTTTCAGCAAATAAAGAATTTCCCTATGCTGTAAGGACCATCTGTTGGGCTACCTGTCCCTCTTTCCATTTTTCTTGTAAATAACCTGGGTTTTTGGAGAGTCTGATATTAATCAGAAAATGTACAACCAGGTACAACTTCAGTGTTCCAAATAAATATATCTCCCAGTATGACTATAATAGTGATGAGACCTGACACATCCGTTTGACAATAGTCCAATGAAGACCGAGAGGAAAGTGTTATCACTCAATTTTTTCATGTGTGTGTCACTAGAGGTGTGTGGCAGTTCTGAATAGTGGAAGCACAGTGGGATCTTCAAAAGTGCCTGAGTGACGTAGGGACACACATGCTGCCCCTACGTTGCCTGTGAGTCAAGTGCCCTCAACTTCCTCTCTAGTAAGTCTGCAACTAAGTTCCAGTTAAAACTAAATTATACTTCTAAAATCTAGAAACAGCTAATTGCAAAATGGCTTTTGACTCTCTTAAATGTGTTGTGATTAATGCATGATGCTGTCCCTGACTAACAGCTAACTCTCTTGTCTAGGTGCTCTGTGGTATAAAGATAGCAAAACTCTTCTGATTGGAAACCAGCTGATTATTCTACTCCTGGGTAACTATTAATTCAGATGTAGCTACAAACGTCTATCCAGAACTCTAGTTACAAGCAGGGGAATTTAAACCTACGAATTAGGGCTAATAAAGTACAAGATTGTGGACTTCCAGTTGACCAGGCGAGGGCAGAGTAATGGAATCTGAGACAGCAGTTAATGCTGCACTTTCCTGCTATATGGATTAATGTGCTCTGTTAATTTTTCTTGCTTTAGGAGGCGTTCTTTTGATCTGGCAAATACTGCTCTTCCCTAGTGTACAAACCAACATCCTTCTTTTCTGTTTGTGGAGTAAAGCATATTTCAAGCAATGTGGTTTCTGCATAAAGTAGATCTCAAACATTTTACTAATAGCAGCAGTAAATCCATTTTTTTAATAATCAAAGATACACTTCCAACATTTGATAAGGTTGTGGGAAGGTTTGGGTTCGAAATTGGTGAAAGATATAGGTTTAGAAACACTCTTCATTTCCAAAGTGAAGCTACAACTGGTTATGTAATTGAAGAGTATTGGGCATGATAAAGTACTATATAAGAAACATGTATAAGACATCTTTCCCTCCGTTCAGCATACAATGTAGTACAACCACTTATAAAAGCTGTAGTTTAGAGGCTGCTATTGGACGTCAACAACTTTAAAATAACAAATCTGTATGCATGTACAGATGGGAAGATGAAGGCATTTAATAAGGAAAGTGCTATCCCTTTTAGATTGTCTTATTATAACTTGATATAAAATTTCTCCATCTGTTAATGTAATATTTCACTAGCCAGTTACTAACATAAGAGATTTCAACATGAATAAAATACTTACAGGGCCAAATGTTGGGTAGTTCAGTGTATATATAAGGTTTCTGTAGCACTGTGCCTGTATAGCTCACCTGGTCAACACTCGGAAATCATCCTCATCAGCCAAAGTAAGGGAGCGGTGCATTTGTATCTTTGCTTTGAAGTTGTCTATGTCCAGCCATTCTTGGCACTCATCATCGTGAGCCACGCAATCCGTATTTGTGGCAGATATGCTGAGAGTTTCTAGTCTACCTTAGTTTACAGAGTGATAAACTAATGGGCCATTTTGGTACAGAGTACGTACTTGTAATCTTAGAATTCTTTTGTAATTGTGGTCAGCTGCTCATCAGAACTTCACCTCCTGTGAAACGTGCTCTATTTGATCTTGTCTAGAGAGCATGCCCCCTCCTTCTTTCTTCAAATCTTGCATCATCTTCAGTAAGCAATCACAATGATTTTCAAACATAATGCTAAGGTGAATGAACTTTCTAACTTTTCTTAGCTCCTTGTAGTGCACTCTGCACAGCTCTGACCTGTCCATATGTGAAGCCTTTTGAACTGTTCTTATGCTCATCTGTGTGTCCTGATTATTGCTTTCCAGGTGACTTGACTGGGAGTTTTCACCATACTAAAGGAGCAGGATGCCATCACTTCACTTTGGCTCTGCCAATGTGTAGTCTTCTACCTTGTAGAATGTGGCTTTGCCTAAATACATGAATAAAAATCTAACTTTTACAAATCCTGTGAATTCCTGTCATACAATATCACAGAATCATAGGGCTGGAAGAGACCTCAGGATGTCATCAAGTCCAGCCCCCTGCCCAAAGCAGAGGCAACCCCAACTAAATCAAATCTTTTGCATAAGGCAAAAGAGGTCCTCTGCTTTGCACATTTCTTCTGCACCTCTGGCACCACTAACATTTGTGCAGGGAAGTAGTGTAGTCGTGGCAACTGGAACACTTTCTAGCTGTGGTGCTAGAGAATTTGGGGAAGTAATTCAAACCTTGCTGTCCTTGAATACATCAAGCATTTGAGAATATATTTTTGATGTGGCACTTCTCATTTCCTCCACTAGAAGGTGCAAAGGTATGCTGAATGGCTGAATTACAATTAGAGCAGATGCAGGAGACTTAATCAGAAGCACATGCAGTGGGGTGAGAGCTGGGTTGGGAGTCCTTCCCAGTTCAGGATGAATGTGGATTATGTAAGGGGGCAGCTGTACTGACAATGACATCCACATGCCAATACAGTGCTGCACGTTATGCATTTAGGTATTAGTACTAAGGAAACAATGTAGAAAGAAGGTCTGTTATACACATGTATTGAGGGAGAAACACCTAGTAGTGCTTGCTGAATGTACTAACTTTAATTTACACTGCTCTCTAAAATGTGTGGCAACCAGGAGACTTACACTATAGTGAGGGGAACAGCCTACTAAATCTGCAGCAGGTAGCTACTACTGTCACTCCAGAGCAGGGCTACTCAACTTTGGAAGTCCCAGGGGCCATAGTGATACCCACAGCACATGCCGAGGGCCGCAACTTAAGTGCGGCTGCGTATATATGCAAGTATTATGCAAATAGCATCTTTCACACTGATGGGCAAGACTACACAACGCACAGGCCCCATTTAAGTCAGTCCTGCTGATATTAATAAAATCCAATATTTACCCAATTTCCACCCATATGACAGCACTTGTGGGGAGGCACCTGTTACCGCCCCCTGCCTCCCGCCAGCTGGCAGCTCCTACTCATGCACAGACACAGCTTTTATCAGAGCCGGGCCGTGCGGCTCTGCTTTGGGGGAGGCTCCACCGCCTCTTGCCACCCTCGCTGGCCAGCAGCTCCTCCTTACGTGTCATACGGTTCTGCTTCTGGGGAGGCTCTCCTGCCTCTTGCCAGCCCCCCCACCAGCTGGCAGGCAGGCAGGCGGCCCAAGAAGCAGCTCAAGGCACCGCGGGCCGCATGAAAAGGGGCTGCATGCGGCCCATGGGCCGCATGTTGAGTAGCCTTGCTCCAGAGGAAATGTGAGATGCTTCACACTTGACTGCAGTGGTGCAAGTCTCAACAGTGCAGTGACTACATGCTAGCCAATGTGTTCTGGGTATATGCAGTACATTGCGTCCCTGCAAGTGCTGCAGAGACTTTAATTGATGTATCATTAGCCATCTCCTTGGAGTAGCTGCAAAATTTCTGTGGTGTTCTATGTACTTGCATCTTATTCTGTGCTTCCTCTCCACCTTCAAATGGTTCTGTCCTGCTCAGGGATCCACATACCGATTGTGAGGGGGACTATGCCGTAGCACTTAACAGATACTATAATAGAGGGTCACTCAGGCTTTGTCTACATAGTGGCTGTGTCTACATTGGCAAGATTTTGCGCAAAAGCAACTGCTTTTGCGCAAAATCTTGCCACCTGTCTACACTGGCCACGAGTATTTGCGCAAGAACACTGATGTTGTAATGTACAAAATCAGTGCTTCTTGCGCAAATAGTCTGACGCTCCCGCTCAGGGATAAGTCCTCTTGCGCAAGAATTCTTGCGCAAGAGGCCAGTGTAGACAGGTAACATCAATTTCTTGCGCAAGAAAGCCCGATGGCTAAAATGGCCATCGGAGCTTTCTTGCGCAAGAGAGCGTCTACACAGGCACGGATGCTTTTGCACAAAAGCAAATCTTTTGCGCAAAGGCACATGCCAGTATAGATGCTCTCTTGCGCAAATACTTTTAATGGAAAAACTCTTCTGTTAAAAGTATTTGCGCAGAATCATGCCAGTGTAGACGCAGCCTATGGCTTTTGCCCGAAGAGGCAATGCAAATGAAGCACAGATTAGCATTTTGTTGTTCTTCATTTGCATAATCTAGTCTGAGCCGTTTTTGCGCAAAACGGACGTGGCCACACTGCTTGTTTATGCGCAAAAACCCCTTGCGCAAAAACGGCTCGGAATAGATTATGCAAATGAAGCATGACAAAATGCTAATCAGCGCTTCATTTGCATTGCCTCTTCTGGCAAAAGCTATAGTGTAGATATAGCCTCAATGGACAACCCAGAGGATTGGCTAGTATTAGAATGAGCAACCTGGGTGATGCAACTTGAGGGAACAAAGAGCCTGATTATGTTGAATAGATTTGGATCATACCCTGTTGTCTGTGGTTTGTCACTGAACTAACTGTTCAATTCGGAGCCACCTGAATACAAGCTCCAAACCAGTTGGCTTTACTTTTGCAGACTATTTAAAGGAAAGTCTGTGTCCATAGCTATAAGGTGGGTTGAAATAGTAGTTTTCTCTAGCAGCACAGATTGGCTTCTCAGAGCTCTATGTCTTGTGGGCTCAGCTGATCTCTAAGGCTACGTCTACATTGCCCAGTCTTGCACAAGAACATATGCAAATGAGGCATGGTGATGAATATTGCTGCACCTCATTTGCATACTTAATGAGCAGCCATTTTTGCATAAGAGGCTTTTGCACAAAAAGCAATCTACGCTGCTCCTTCTTGTGCAAAACCCCTCTCTTGTGCAAGATCTGTTCTGCCACTTATTTTCAGGCAGACTGCTCCTTTTTGTGCAAAAGCCTCTTGCACAAAAATGGCGGCTCATTAAGTATGCAGATGAGGCACGGCAATATTCATTGCCACACCTCATTTGCGTATGTTCTTGCACGAGATTGGGCAGTGTAGACGTAGCCTTCGGCTTCATCTACATTGCAGGGTTTTTGCGGAAGAAGCCTTTGCAGAAAAACTTTCGTGTAAAAAACTTCTTCCGCAAAACTCCTCAACGTGCATCACTTCTGCGAAGACAGCGTCCACACTATTGGATGCTCTCCTGCACATAAAGCGACCCGGAACCGGTTCTAGCCAGGCTAGAAGTCATCAGTTGCTCTCAAGTGCTGTTGCCGGAACCCTCCAGAGACACGCGCTTAAAGGGACCCCCTTGGACAGCCACTTCTCTGTCTCTGCTGCCTGCTTGCTAGCCTCTTTGGCAAAGCAGAGCTTCAGCAGTGCCTGCTGTGTTTACCCTTTGCTTTTTGGTGGCAACACAGCTTTCCACTACTCTGCCCTGTGCTATGGAACCAGAGATGCCCCTGGGCATACAGTGGACCCCCAGGGCCGTGCTGCACTCCCTGCAGTGCCTGCTTCAAACAGGGGTCCTCTTCCAGATGGAGGTGGACCCCGAGATCTTCTTGATCAGACTCTGTCTGGCTGCGGGTGCTCCACTCTGGCTGCCCCAGTCCACCATACCCAGAAGATTCTGGAGGCTGGAGACCAGCTTGGACTGGTGGGAGTGGCTAGTCATGGAGTGGTGGGACAACCAGCAATGGGTGCAGAACTTCCACATGCAGAAGGCCACCTTCCAGGAGCTCTGTGCCTGCCTTTCCCCCGCCCTCCAACAATGCAACACCCACCTGTGGCCCGCCATCCCACTCCAGAAGCGGGTCACCATCACCCTGTGGAAGCTGGCCACCTCAGACAGCTACCGCTCGGTGGCACACCAGTTTGGGGTGGGGAGGTCCACCGTTGGGGCCGTCCTGCTGCAGGTAAGGAGATCACAGGATGCAGCCCCTGCACGGGGGGAGAGGGAGTGTTGCATAAGGGAGACCCTCAGGACAAGGGGGCTGGGCACTCTATGTGGTGGACTGGGGGTGGGGGGAAAGGCCTGGCCCCAGGGGCTGGTGCCTTCTTGCCCTCACACTGGCCTGGTCGGGGGGGGGCATGGGCTCACAAAAGGGGGGCTCCTGCAGGGTTGGGAGGCCATAAGGGGGAGCGGCCATGTCCCACTGGGAGCATACAACCCCTCTCCCATTTTGCTGTTTTGTGTGTTCCCGTCTGTCCTTCTGCAGGTCGTCCGGGCCGTAAACTCCCTGCTGCTGCGCAGAGTCATCCAGCTTCAGGACCTTGAGGCCACCATAGGTGGCTTTGCTGTCCTGGGGCTCCCCAACTGTGCAGAGCAATCGATGGCACACACATCCCTATCCGGGCCCCGGAACATTGAGCAGCCCACTGTAACCCCCAGGTCCTTTTCTGCAGAACTACTACTTAGCTGGTTGGTCCCCAGTCTGTAACAGTGCTTGGGATTCTTCCTTCCCAAGTGCACGACTCTGCACTTGTCCTTGTTGAACCTCATCACATTTCTTGTGGCCCAATCCTCCAATTTGTCTAAGTCACTCTGGACCCTGTCTCTGCCCTCAAGCGTATCTACCTCTCCCCCTAGCTTAGTATCATCTGCAAACTTGCTGAGGGTGGAATCCATCCCCTCATCCAGGTCATTAATAAAGATATTGAACAAACTGGTCCTAGAACCGAACCTTGGGGCACTCTGCTAGAAACCGACCGCCATCCTGACATCAAGCCTTTGATCACTACCCGCTGGGCCCGGCTTTCTAGCCATCTTTCTATCCATCTTACCGTCCATTTATCCAATCCACATTCTCTTAACTTGCTGGCAAGAATATTGTGGGAGACCGTATCAAAAGCCTTGCTAAAGTCAAGGTATATCACATCCACTGACTTTCCCATGTCCACAGAGCCAGTTACCTCATCAGAGAAGCTAATCAGATTGGTCAGGCATGACTTACCCTTTGTGAATCCATGCTGACTATTCCTGATCACTTTCCTCTCTTCCAAGTGCCTCAAAGTGGATTCCGTAAGGATCCCTTCCATGATTTTTCCAGGAACCGAGGTAAGACTGACCGGCCTATAGTTCCCTGGATCATCCTTCTTCCCTTTTTTGAAGATGGGCACTACATTTGCCTTTCCACTCATCCGGGATCTCTCCCAATCTCCATGACTTTTCAAAGATAATGGCCAAAGGCTCCTCAATGACATTTGCCAACTCCCTCAGTACCCTCGGATGCATTAAGTCTGGACCCATGGATTTGTGTACGTTTAGCTTTTCTAAATAGTTCCTAACCTGTTCTTTCTCCACCAAGGGCTGTCCATCTTCATCCCATTTTGCGTCACTTAGCATATTAGTCCGGGAGCTGACCTTGTCCGTGAATACAGAGGCAAAGAAAGCATTAAGTACTTCAGCTTTCCCCACATCATCTATCACTAGGTTACCTCCTTCATCCAATAGGGGCCCCACACCCTCTCTGATCACCTTCTTCTTGTTAACATGCCTGTAGAAACCTTTCTTGTTATCCTTCACATCCTTTGCCAGTTGCAATTCCAATTGCGCTTTTGCCTTCCTGATAACCCCCCGACATTCTCGAGCTATACATTTAAACCCCCCCCCCCCCGGTCATTTGTCCAAGTTTCCACTTTTGTAAGCTTCCTTTTTGTGCTTAAGTTCACCAAGGATTTCCCCTGTAAGCCAATCCGGTCTCCTACCATGTTTGCCTCTCTTGCTGCGCATCGGGATGGTTTCCTTCTGTGCCTTCAATTAGGCTTCTTTAAAATACTGCCAGTATTCCTTTCCCCTTCATGTTAGCATCCCAGGGGATTCTGCCCATCAGGTCTCTGAGGAAGTCAAAATCTGCTTTTCTGAAGTCCAAGGTGTGTATTTTACTATTCTCTTTTCCTCCTTTGGTCAGGATCCTGAAATCTATCATCTCATGATCACTGCTTCCCAGGTTGTCACCCACCTCTACTTCCCCTATTAGTTCCTCCCTGTTTGTGAGTAGAAGGTCAAGCTGCGCATGGCCCCTGGTTGGATCCTTCAGCACTTGTATCAAGAAGTCATCCCCAACATTCTCCAAAAACTTCCTGGATTGTCTGTGTACTGCCGTATTGGTCTCCCAACAGATGTCAGGGTGATTAAAGTCCCCCACGATAACCAGGGCCTGCAATCTGGAAGCTTCTCTCAGTTGTCTGAAGAAAGCCTCATCTACCTCATCCACCTGATTCGGTGGCCTGTAGCAGACACCAACCACAACATCACTGCTGTTGTTTGCACCTCTAAACTTAACCCATAGACTCTCAACAGGTTTTTCTCCCTCTATATACTGGAGTTCAGAGCACAATGGGAAGGCCTTTCTCCCGGCGTGGGTGGCAGAGGCCGCCCACGAGGGATGGGGCTTTGAGCAACCCCGGACAGCTGCCATCTGCCAGGCCGAGGTGCGCATCCGGGAGTCCCTGAGGGTAAGGTTCTCCCAGGAACCACCTGTAAATCTCCCCATGGCCTCCACAACAGGGCCTTCTCCCTTCCTTCTCTCTCCCTTCCCTGTCCCACCCCCTCTCCTTGCCCCTACCCCGGCTGCCCAATAAACGCACCTGCTTAGTTTTCAAACAAAATTAGTCCTTTTTTTTAATTAAACAGATCAGGGGGGAGGGCTGTCTGAACTTGAAGGGGGGGATCCTGCCTGGGAGGAGTGTTGGGACAACTTGCTGAGTGCCCTCAGGTGTGGGGATGGCGTCGGGGTTGGTTGGGTCTGGGGGCCACAGTGGGGTGGGCAGGAGGGGCAGCTGGAGCGGGGCCAGGGTCAGCAGGAGGGTCCATAGAAGAGGCTGTAGGCATGACTGGGGGAGGAGGCATGGCCGTGGGGAAGGGAGGGAGCAGAGGCATGGCAAGGTGGGCAGACTGGTGGGCTATGGGTATGGGTGGGGGCAAAAGGGTGGAAGCAGCAGCAGCAGATGCCTGTTCCCCCATGTGAGACAGGATGCCACACATGGTGTCACAGCGTGCCACTTGATAATTCCACGCCTGCTGCCGCCACTTGAGGTCGGCATTCATCCGAACATGTTGGCGCATCAGCTCCTCTGCAGGCCTGGCTCATCTGCGGCTTCCCCGTACTGTGGCAGGTGGCTTCGGTGGCGTGGCACAGCCCTCTGTCCTGGCTGGTCCAGCTGTGGAGAAGACACAAGAGGAAGGGGTGGTCAGTCCACCCTGCACACACATTCCCTGTGGCTGTGCCCTCCTGTGTGAGTGGAGACCGCACCAGTCCACGGCCCGCAGGAGGGGGATGTCCCGGGTGCAAGGTCATGTATGGGCTGCACAGCACGCCCCCGTGTCACAGGGGCCCTGAGGTGGCCAGAGGACTGTGCTGCTCCCTCTCCCCCTCACACACACACACTATGGCCTCCCTTTCCCCCCTCCCCTGCATACACACACCATGGCCAGGCAGGCAAGAGAAGTGTGTGTCCAGAGTGGGATCCCCAATGAGAGGCAGAGGAGCCATGTGCAGCCTGCCCCTCCCTGGGGAGTGCACACACAGCTGCGGCTCGCTGTCGTGTGTGTGCGCATAGCTGCTTCCTCTTACATGCAGGCATGCCCATGTGCTGTGTGCTGCAGCGCTCCAGGGTGTGTATGGGGTGATGCCCACGCCCTTGCCGCTAGCCTGCTTGCAGCTGGTTGTGCCCCTTCTCCCCGCTGGGGGCATGAGGCTGCCAGCAAGCTCCCGGGCATGTTGAGGGGCTGGCTGCTGTGGCCGCATGCTGCACCCTCCCGCTGCATGTAGTTGCACGTGCCCAGACTGCAGCAGCATATGCTGGCCTAGCAGCCCGTGCTACAGTGTGCCCCCTGCCCCCTGTGCAGCCACCTCCTCTGCCATGTATATCTGTGTGTGTGTGCATGCACGCGTGTGTGTGCGTGTGCACGTGCATGTGCCAACGTACCTGAGGATCCCTCCCAAGCCGCCTCAGAGGCCTGGGAGATGTCCAGGCTGGCAGGGACTGGCTCCAGGGACAGGGTAATGGTCCTGCTGTCCTGGTCGTCATCCTCTTTCTCTGTAGGGGGCTGGACCTGCCCCTCCATCTCCTCTGGCTCGGGGACAGGCTCCAGCCCAGAGTCCACCATGATGGAGGAGAAAGAGGGCCCCCCCCCCCAAGGATGTGGTGGAGTTCCTTGTAGTAGGGGCAAATGTGCGGTCCTGCCCCCGAGTACCCCCTCCACTCCATCACCCTCACATATCCCTGATGGAGCTCCTTCACCTTTGCTCCATGTGACCTCGCTCCATCAGGGACATAGCCATGCGGGAGTATACGTTGGCTTTCCTGCACTTTGCCCTGCATTCTTTCAGCAACTCCTCCTCACCCTACTATTCCAGGAGGGTCGTGATTTCTGCGCTCGACCATGATGGTGCGTGGTGCTTGCTGCCTCTGGGGGGGCAGAGCTGGGAGCCCTGTGGCTGCTCCCTGGCAGGGCCAGGGGGGTTTCAGGCACCTGCTTGCTCTGCCATTTGTGCTGACAGCCATGTGGCAAGGCAGCTGGCTGTGGGCAAGCTTCCTGCCACAATGGCTGTGCAGGGTGCCTGCACCTTTAAGAGGGTCCAGCAGACAGGAACAAGGGAGTTGTGATTGCCTGCGAGGGAGTGTCCAAGAGGCCACCCATGTTTTTCCCTAGAGGCCAGTTTTTGCACAAAAACCTCTGTAGAGCGTCCACACTTCCTTTTTTGCATAAGAGCTGTAGCTCGAAAAGGAGTTATTCCTCGTGGGGAGAGGAATAACTCTACCACAAAAAGCCCTCTCTTCTGTTGATTTTCTTGCGCAAAAGCACACTTGAGGTGTGGATGCTCTGCCGGGTTTGGCGCAAAAACAGCCATTTTTGCGCAAAAGCCTTGTAGTGTAAACGTAGCCTAAAAGTAGCTGGGTGCTGACTAGAGGCTGTTTGGGGGACAAATGAAAATGATTTTTTTTGTTCAACATCTTTATTAATGACCTGGATGAGGGGATGGATTGCACTCTCAGCAAGTTTGCAGATGACACTAGGCTAGACGGAGAGGTAGATACGTTGGAGGGCAGAGATAGGGTGCAGAGTGACCTAGACATATTAGAGGATTGGGCCAAAAGAAATCTGGTGAGGTTCATCAAGGACAAGTGCAGAGTCCTATGGTTGGGACAGAAGAATCCCAAGCATTGTTTCAGGCTGGGGACTGACTGGCTAAGCATCAGTTTGGCAGAAAAGGACCTGGGGATTACAGTGGATGAGAAGCTGGATATGAGTCAACAGTGTGCCCTTGTAGCCGAGAAGGCGAATGGAATATTAGGTTGCATTAGGAGGAGCATTGCCAGCAGATCTAGAGAAGTGATTATTCCCCTTTTTTTGGCACTGGTGAGGCCATATCTGGAGTATTGTATCCAATTCTGGGCCCCCCATTACAGAATTCCCTTCTTTAAATCCGGACCCATTTATTTGTGTATGTTTAGCTTTTCTAAATAGTTTATAACCTGTTCTTTCTCCATCCAGGGGTGCTCACCTCCTTCCCATACTGCATTGTCTAGTGCAGTAGTCTGGGATCAGTAGCTCTGTGAAGACAGAGGCAAAAAAAACATTGAGTATTTCAGTTT
This sequence comes from Pelochelys cantorii, assembly GCA_032595735.1. Lineage (NCBI taxonomy): Eukaryota > Metazoa > Chordata > Testudines > Trionychidae > Pelochelys > Pelochelys cantorii. The sequence goes on from CM064344.1 coordinate 22,210,892, forward strand.
TTCCCACATCATCTGTCTCTAGGTTACCTCCCTCATCCAGTAAGGGTCCCACACCCTCTCTGAACACCCTCTTATTGCTAACATGCCTGTAGAAATCTTTCTTGTTACGCTTCACATCCCTTGCTAGCCGCAATTCTAATTGTGCTTTCACCTTCCTGATTACTCCCCCGCATTCTGAGCAATATATTTATACTCCTCCCTAGTCATCTGTCCAAGTTTCCACTTCTTATAAACTTTCCTTCTGTGTTTAAGCTCACCAAGGATTTCACTGCTAAGCCAAGCTGGTCCCCTACCACATTTGCTTTTCTTACTGCGCATCAGGATGGTTGTTCCTGTGCCATCAATAAGTTTTCTTTAAAATACTGCCAGTACTCCGGGACTCCTTTCCCCCTCATGTTAGCATCCGAACGGATTCTGCCCATCAGTTCTCTGAGGGAGTCAAGTCATGTCCTAGCTTGACAAAGCCCTCGCTGAGATGATTTAGGGAGGTTCCTGCTTTGGGCAAGGGATTGGACTGGATGCCCGCCTGAGGTCTCTCTTCCAACCCTATGATTCTATGAAAGAATAAGATCCAAGTAGGGGCTACTGAGCAGCCACATGTTTAGCATGTGCATTAGGATACCCCTGCTACAGGTAGAGAGCAGTCAAGACAAGTTTCAGTATAACTGAATAATGATTTTTTCATATTCACCAAGTAGTTCAATGTGTTTGCCACTCTATTATAGAATCACAGAATACTAGAACTGGAAGGGACTTCGAGAGGTCATCAAGTCCAGTCGCCTGCCCTTTTGGCAGGACCAAGCACCATCTAGATCAGCCCTGATAGATGTTTATCTAACTTGCTATTAAATATCTCCAGAGATGGAGATTCCACAACCTCCTTAGGCAATTTATTCCAGTGTTTAACCACCCTGACAGTTAGGAAGTTTTTCCTAATGTCCAACCTAAACCTCCCTTACTGCAATTTAAGTCCATTGCTTCTTGTGCTATTATCAGAGATCAAAAACAATTTTTCTCCCTGCTCGAAACACCCTTTTAGGTACTCAAAAACTGCTATCGTGTCTCTTGTCTTTTCTTTTCCAAACTTGAGAAACAAAGAGCCTGATTATGAAATAGATGGCTCCACATTTGAGTTAACATAGCATGAAGCACAGTAAGATCACTTTTTTCTCCCGGGGTTTATTCTAGTTACAAGACTGGGCAGCATGTACTGGCAGACTGAGACATAAATAGTCCCCTACATTGTTAATCCCTAAAGAAGAGAATTTTGGCATTGTGATCCCCTCTGGAATGCTTGTTACATACAAATGCTTACGCATTGTTGCTGGCATTCACACCTTCATTGTGATGTCTCTTACAAAGCTAAATAAGTAGTGCAGGGAGAGCAATTTCCAATACAATGCTACCATACACAAGAAGTGCTAATATGATAGCTGCACCAGAGCAATTAGCCTTCCAAGTGCAGTCCTAGGCCATGTCTACACTAGGAAAGTGTTTCAAAATTACTAAATTTGACTTAACTCCCCATTTAACAAATTCAAACTAGCGTGTCCACATACAGGGAATCCTCGAAATTAGTCTGAGGCAGGTTCAGACTGTGGATACGCTACCTTGGACTTAGAGTCCCCGGAAGCACTAGGGAGTAATTAGTTCAAATTACTCTGGGGAGTAATTATTTTGAAATAGTGGCACTGGAGCATCCACACTACCATTATTTTGAAATAACTATTTCGGAATTAGCATTACTCCTGATGAACAGCAGGAGTACAGATATTGAATTCCACAGCCCATTATTTCAAAATAACGTTCTTGGTTGTGTGGATGCTCTGCTTATAAATTGGACCGGGGGGTTATTTCGAAATAAAGCCCTCATGTAGACCAGGGCCTAGTGTCCCACAATGTTCCTGCCCATCCAGCAATGGTCAATCATAGCTCAGAAGAGCTGTTTCTGTCACTGGTGAAGTCATTCACTTTTTAGTATCTTGGGAGTCGGAAGGAATGATAAAAGGGGAGGGAAAGCTATTAAGTTGGTACTCAGCAACTCTCTATTCTGCCTCTTCCCTGACCCCACATACAAAAAGCCAGAACAGCAGAGGCCATGATAGAAAATACAGCTTCAAAATTTTGCTTTATGGAGGCTTATTTTGGAAGTGTCATAAGGATTCACTGAAAACAGAGAGAGAGGAGAAAAATTGTCCAGTGGTCACTGCTTGCATACACTCAATACTGCATTACATTGAAGGTTCCCATGGCTGTTCATTTGTTGCCTCAGCAGTGCTACCCTTAATGTAACTGCATTGTTGAGTGTGCATGTGCAGTGGCTGCTGAGCTATTAATTTTTCTCCTTTGTGTTCATGCAGGTGAATCACCAGAGGGTAATAGAAGAGTGTAAATTATGGCAGTCTGTCTGTTGCCTCAGCATACTCTGCCACGCAGTCAGAATACACTCCCAACCTTTTATGTCCTAGTAATGCATCTGGAAAACAAAGACAAAGAAAAGAAATAAATGTGCAATAGTGACTGCATGAACAAATTCAACACTGCATTTAAGAGTGTTGCTATGGCAGTCCGTTTGTTGTCTCATCATATTTATGCAGTCAAAACACTGCTCCCAACCTGTTCTCCAGTAATTCCACCTGCTTTGCAATCGTGTCCAGCACTCACTTCTGTTGTCCTCAACCCAGGGCCAATACGTAGGGCCCATTGCATTAAGTGACAGAACTGACTGAGATCTACCAATAGGCCTGGAAGGACATCCTCTCTCTAATCCATACCACTACTATCTCTAGATCAAGAGGGGAACACAAGAGAGCCTTATGTAAGTTATTTTCTGTTGGCAGTGGTGCATTTACTACTCAGTTAAATCATGAAAGTTCTCATTTGGGGGCAGGCAGGCCATGCAGAGCCTCACTGAAGTCAGTGGCCTGTTAGGTGGCAGCAGAATCTGCTCATATGGATCAACATCCAGGATCAGGACCTTAGGCATACTCAATTTGTCTGTAAGGAATCTGGAATGGGTTCTTGTAGATTTTATTCAAAAGGAAAAATTTTGCTTCTTTCTGAATGATATCTGACTACTATGTGAATGTTAACATTTTACAAGATCAAATTCAAACTTTTTTACTATGACTTGGTGTAAATGGTTCGTAATTGCTGTGTGCACAGATCATGTTCTTGCACACGTATCTGACATGAGACACTTGCTATCTTGCAATGGTCATACTGGTGTACTTACCAAGAACGACTGTGACTTGCCTACGCTGGTCTCTTAACATTTTTGCTGTCAGTATAATGCAGTGTCTGAATTGCTTAGTTATGTTAGGTGTATTGCTGTAGTAACAATCCATCTTCTTGCCTATAATGGATCTTCAGGAGAGTATACTTCCATACAGTCAGTGTGCAGAGGCCTGTTTTTAATGTACTGATGTAAAATTGCAGTAATTGGATGAGTGATTTGTAAACATCCTTAATTCTAAGAAAACAGAACTGACTTGTTAAAAAGGGTCACTTGTGTATTTAGAACTGTGTAATTTGCAGAACATATTTAAGTAGCTTCAGAGGAGTAGCTGAGTTAGTCTGTAACAGGAAAAACTTAAAAAATAACAAATAGTCTAGTAGCATCTTAAAGACTAACAAAACATCTATATGTTTTTGTAGTCTTTAAGGTGCTGTTAGACTATTTGTTGCTTTTTAAGTTTTTCATATTTAAGTAGCTCACTTGTTTGCCAGCGGAAGTTATCCTTGCATGTTGTGGAACTGAGGTATGTCTGTTTCAAGTAGAGAACGGCACTACCCCTAACTTTTCTCGTCTGCGGACTTCAGCCATATAAAAGCCATCACTCTTTCATGGTCTGCTATGCAGCAGGATATGCCTAGATTTGCTTATTGATTACCAAACTTATTTTCAGCTAATTGGTAGTTACTAAGGGCCTTTAAATCACAGATTACATTTTATTGTCAAGACTAAGAGGTTATCCAACACACAGCATCTCAGCGTTGGTAAAATGTGTATTTTATCATTAAACTGTTCTGCTGAGCAATCTCATTTAATTAACACAAAGTAAATTCATTAATCCATCACATAATTCTCTTCCCTGACTAGCACTCCAGCTGTAAGCACTCCCTTTGGCTAGGGTTCTCCGCCTGACTTTTTAACTGAAGGGAAGCCTGTTGGAATAAAAGCCTGTGGTAAATTGTGTGACGGTAGCTTCTACTCCCACCTTCACTTCCTCCAGCCATGCAGTTCAATGGAAGTTGGCACCAGACAGGGACTTGGGAGGTTAGGATTCTGTTCCTGACTCTGCAGTTGACTTGTGTAATCAATCTTATGTGTTCACTGCTCATTAGGGATTTTTCTAGAACTTGTGAAAAGAAAAAGTGCTGCAGAAAGCAGAGTGACAGTATGAATGGTGGGAGGATGCATGTGTTCTTCTGAGTACTTGTGGAGAATAGCGAGAAGACATTAGAAAACTGTCTACACTCAAATAATGTAGCTTGCATCTTTGCTGTAAGGTAGGCAGGCTACCAGCACAAGTGCACATGGAATTCAGGCACCAACCCCCAGTCCCACCCAGACCAGTTACCTGGATTGAAAGCATCACATAACTTGGGTGAGAAGGCTTTGTGTGTGAAGCAACAGCCACATAAGAATCTGAGCTAGACAAACCCCTAGCCTCAGTTTTCCCATCTGCAGAGTAAGAGTGATGGGTTTTCCCATGTTCGTAGAGTGTTTGGATAACTGAGCTGTAGGGATGTGAATACGTAACTGGTTACCTGGTAAGCATTGCCCTTTACCGGTAGCTGATTAACTGGTGCCCATGAACAGCTCCTGCCTGCAGGGCTAGGAGCTCACCACTCTGTTTAAATGTAGTGTTTAACCAGTTAACTGATTAAACGGAATTTTACATCTATAGCGTGCTGTATAAGCTAGTCATCAGGATAAGCAAGCATTAATGCTTCTGTGGGTCTCTTTGATGTGGCAGATTGGAAATTCTCCAGGTCCAATTTTGAAAAAGTGTTGTACTGAAGAATAACTCATCTGCTCACTAGCATCAGTACAGTCCTTGTGCTTATTTGAATAGTAAACTCATTTTATATTGGCCATAGGCTAGCTGCCTTGGCATGGATTAGAAAGAAACTTCAATTGACACTTCTAGCAGTGGCATCCTGGGAACAAGAAATGTACTAGCCTCTAGTGATTATTATTTAGAGAGACTGGGCAGAAGGAGGATTGACCCTGATCAACCATGTGCCTACCCCAAAGTCAGGATAGGTTGCACAGAACCAGTCTGACTCCCCCCATTTTGCATTGTAGCAGTTCAGCTATGAAGGTCTGAGACAGAAAAAGAACTTCAAGATGTGGAGACAAAACACAAACACATTCCTCCCATTTTCTCAACCTGGGGCACTGGCTGCCTGAGGGATTACTTTGTGTGGCTCCTATAGCACACAGCAGCCATAAGGCCAACAGAGTTGGCTCCTGGAAGACCTCCTTGGTGGAAGGGAATCCTTAGCGGTTGTTGAGAGACAGTGAAACTGTTCCCATGCCAAGCCCCTCCCTGTGCCCAGAGGAAAGGATCACAGGCCTGATGCATTTGGGGCCACTGGCCACATGACTCAGAGCTATCCATAGGCTGTTAATTCTGGCAGGGAACCAGCCCTTTGCACAGCTATATCGGGATTATGAGAATGTGAAGACAGGACCTGCTCCATTGCCCACTGAAGCCAAATCTTTCCTTACCCCTAGTTGGGTTGTACATGCTCAGCTGTGGATTGGGACTAAGGTCTCCCCTAAGGCTTTTTTGTTCCTTTCTCCCAGTGTTTCTGGTTTTGCCATGCAGTTAAATTCTCCGTATTACATACAGAATGCCTTGGAGCTTAGTTTCTTTGGGAGAAACTTTCCGAAAAAGTTGTCTGAAAACAGGCAGCTGATCCTGATGTGATCTAATGCAGTCACTCTGATTCTCTTTGGATTGGCTGTTGCCTTTTCCCCACCATCCCTCCTTCCCTTGCTCCACATTTCATTATGGCTGCCACAATCACTCCTTGTTTCTGTCCATTTGCTCCCCCTCTTTTGCCTCATTCGCACTATTCTTATTCTCCTCCTCCTCCTCCAATATACATTTGGAACTTGGCAAGCCCTCCCTGCTACCATTCTTGTTCTGATTTCCTTTCTAACCTGTTTAATTACAAGCCATATTGTCTGCCTGTATTATATAAATGAACCTTTCAAAACTTAGGACTGAATTCACCCTTCAGAGACAGCACAAATCTTCCATTAGGTTCAAACAATGAGGAGACCTGTGGCATCTTAGAGTTAACAGATTTATTATTAAAACCCATGCCCTAATAAAACCCGTGCCATGGTGTTTCAAAGCAGCAGCACCGAGTGAAGCCCGGGGTCAGCTGGGGACTTCCCAGCTGATCCCGGGCTCCATTTCCATGGAAGCCGGGATCAGCGGGGGACTCTGAGTCCCCTGCTTGCCCCAGGCTCCATGAGGGCACTTCTACTTTGAAATGCACAAGAGCCCCCCACTGGGGACTCTTGTACATTTCAAAGCTCGCACGCCACATGCAGCCCAGAGTCAGCGGGATTGCACGTGGAGTTCCGCATTCCTCCATTGATATGTACAAAAGCCCCAGTGGGGGCTCTTGTACATTTCAAAGGAGGAATGCGGATGTGCCTATTGACTAGTCGAGTAGTCGATGGAAATTCCATTGACTACTTGACTAGTAAATTACTCGATATTTAACATCCTTAACCTGCACTAATGGTTGTGCTAAGTGGTGTGTGATCTCTGCTACCCTGCAGACAGGCACCCCTCCCCTTCAAAGCTCCAGGAAATATCTGACAGCTGAGTGAGCTGCTCCATTTGGAAAACAACAAAGAGCAAATTATTGGACTGCTCTTCCCTGTTTTGCACTGCTAGGAATACAGCAGCAGGCAGACTGCTACTGCAGGGGGAGGACTGGAGAGACCACTGTGCTGCTTTGACATTCCTCGGCATGGAGAGCTCACAGAGCAGCTCTGCCTTCCCACAACACACCACATTGCTTTGCTCTATTTGTTGGCGGGGTGCTAGCAATGTGGCCATGAAATGTCAACAATGGGAGGCAGAAAAACTGGTTTCACCGGTTTTTCACTTTTGGCAACTTTTGCATGCCGACAGCACTTTTGTCACCAGACCTTCCCAGTATATAAAACTGGATGTTCTTCCTCCCCAACCGTTTGTGACAACACTGCCCCTAACCCCACTTCCAAGGCATCAGTCTTCAGGATAAACTCCTTTTTAAAATCAGGGTCTCTGAGGACTGGGTCACTGCAGAGGGCAGTCTGCAGATCCGTAAAAGCTTCTTCCACTGCAGTGGTCCATTTTATGATGTCGGGGCCACGGGCTCTGGTCAGGTCACTTAAGGGGTATGCCCTGGAAACAAAGTGGGGAATAAACCTGTGGTAATATCCAACCAGTCCTAGAAATGTCCTGACCTGCTTCTTCCTGGTTGGTCGGGGCCAATTTTGTATTGCTTCCACTTTGCTGAGTTGAGGCCTCACTACACCCCTTCCTACAATATACCCAAGGTATTTAGTTTTGGCTAGCCCTATCACACACTTAGGGTATGTCTAGACTACAGGCTTTTGTCGACAGAGGCTTTGTCGACAAAAACTGTTGACAAAGCCTCTGTCAAAAAAGAGCATCTAGACTACAGCCAGTTCTGTCAACAAAGCAAGCCGCTTTTTCGACAGAGAGTCTAGACGCTCTCTTTTGGAAAAAGCACAGTGTGGATGCAATAGCGCCTTTTTTCGACATAACTCTGTCAAAAAAAGGCGTTATTCCTCGTAGAATGAGGTTTACCGCCATCGACAAAACTGCCGCGTTCTGTCGACTTACTGTCGACAGGACTCGGCAGTAGTGTAGATGCAGGTACAGTTTTGTCGACAAAACCCTGTAGTCTAGACACACCCTTAGTGGGGTTTGCCATAGGGCCAGCTCTCCTTAGGGTCTCTGTGATAGGTGTACCAACCCCACACTGGGAGGGAGTGGGCTCCACTCTGTTGGGCAAAAGAGCCCCTCCCCCACAGCCCTGCTGGGCATGCTGTCAGTCGGACTTGGCTATAAGAGGCCAGGAGACAGCTTAGTCAGGGCGGACTGCCCAGAGGGGAAGGAGCTTGGGCTCAAGCTCCCGAATAGCCTCAGCAGCTGCTGTCGCTGGAGCTTCAGCCGCTTCAGCAGCCATCACTGCAGGAGCCTCAGCAGCTTCAGCAGCAGCCCAAGCTCCTTCCCCTCTGGCAGTCTGAGCTGTCCCCTGGCTTCTTATAGCCAAGTCCCACTGGGAGCATGCCCCAACCACAGTGGCCATCCAGGAGGGGCATACACACCAAACACTGTCTGGAAAAGTGAGCAGCCAGTCGGAAGCAACTCAGGGCGGAGGCTTGTTCTCCGGGAGTTCGGTGTGTTTTGGTAGATAACCCCGCAGAGCAGGCAGAGGACCACTTCACTGCCAACAGGGCCCTGGGTTGGGACCCAGTGGAGCAGAAGGGTTCGGGTTCCCCCATTCTCCCCCCCCCCACCTTGCAACGAGACTCCTCCCTGATTTTGAGGCAGCTTACCTTTGGACTGGGCCTCAAGGCCATATAACCCCTAACAGAGGGGACTGTATTGTGGACTAGGCCTCAAGGCCCTATACCTCCTAATAGAGGAGATCATATTTTAGGGGCTGCAGTTGCCCTGAACCAGGCGTTCGGGTTGTGTACACCCAGAGAAGAGGGTGGAGACACAAATTTTGGGGACTTCAGAACAGTTGAGAGCATGCCCCTCAACAGTCTCCAACACAGCCTCCACAGCCCTAACAGATAAGGGGCTAGAGGAAGGCCCGAGAAGAAGTTGTTAGCAGAGACTTAAGGCCAGAGGAAGACAAAGAGATGGACTGGCATGGAACCAGATAAGCTATTTGAGCGGTTGCTGGACAACCAGTGGCAGCAGGCAACTTAGCTACGACAACAACAGAACCAATTATTGCAACAGTTAGCTGCTCAGCAGCAGCTTCAAGCTACACAACAGCAGGAACAGCAGCAGCAGCTACTGAGGGAGCTCACCAATCAGCAACAGGCCCAACAGGACTGATGGCTCCAGCAATTAACCGTGCTGGGGAAGCCGACACATGGGGTTAGGCCATCAGGCGAGGCCCCCACGGGGGTGGTGCAGCAGTTGCCCATTCATCTTACCAAAATGGGACCGGGCGATGACCCGGAGGCTTTCCTTGTAACCTTTGAAAGGGTCGCAACCACAGCCAGATGGCCTGAAGAACACTGGTCCACAATATTAGTGCCATACCTGACAGGACCAGCACAGCTGGTGTATCACAGTTTGGAGCCCAGAGAGGCACTGGACTACCACAAGTTTAAGGGGGTGATCCTGGAGCAGACGAGTGTTAGCCCCGAGACCTATTGACAGTGGTTTCAGCAAGAACGCTCCCCTCTGGGAGGCCAGGCCACAGGCCGTGGCGCAGAGACTCTGTGATTGCTGCTGGTGGTGGATGGAGCCTGAGAGGCAGAGATGGTGGCCCATGTGGCAGAGATGGTGGTTGTCGAACAATTTCTACAAATTCTGCCTGCCAGGGGGCAGAAGTGGGTACAATGATACCGCCCAGCCTCCCTTAATGAATCCGTGGCCCTGATGGAAGATTATTTGGCAGCCGAAGGTCCAGAAGAGAAGGGAAGAGGGACAAGAGAACACCTGACCCTGAGACCCAAAACTGCAGTGTCCAGCCTCCCATGGAAAACCAGAAGTCCAGAACATGCCACACCACCCTGGTTGGGGGAAGCACGGGGGAGACGACTATCCCTGGGCCCACCCCGAGAGTGGGGGACCACTGCCCCACCAGGTAATGAGGAAGAAGGGAAGACAGGAAGATTGGGAGGGTCCAACCATAACCAATGCTATGAATGCTGACAGGAGGGACACTTTCACTGTGACTGTCCATTTATGGACTGTAGTTATGGACAAGTGCTGATGGTGGGGCATAGGGCAAGGGGGAGAGACCTAACTAAGGCCTAACACAGGTAGTAGTTGAAGGGACCCCGGTTATGGCCCTGATTGATTCAGAATGTAGTCAGACATTAGTGCAGGCTGACTTAGTGGAGTGCCCCAGCCAGTGGGAGCCCCAATCCTAATGCAGTGCATATACGGGGATGTTAAGTCCTACCCCACCATCTGGGTGAGGTTGTCTGACACCCAAGAGGAGGGGGTTTGTCACGTGGGGCTAGCCCCGAAATTGGCCTACCTCGTACTCTTGGGACAAGACTGGCAGGGGTTCCATAGGATCCTGCAAGAATGGAGTCAGCAAGAACCACCGAAAACAGGTAGGCAGGCAGCAAGGTGGGGATTAGTGTCCCAAGGGAGCATTGGAGGCATGAGGGAAGCCCCTGGTGAGAGCCCAGTGACACCCCCCCCCATAGAGACTCAGAGACTCAGACCTCAACAGAGGCTGAAACCGACTGGTTAGATGGCACCGGAGACTTCTTGTGAGAGCAGCGAGAAGACTCCATGCTGAGTCGGGCCTGGGAGCAAGTAGCTAAGTCGGGAGCAGAAGAGAGTGTAGGACAGCGGAAACCCCAAGGACCCCAGTTCAAGGTATGTGTGGACAGGCTATACCAGGTAGACAAGGGCCCACAGGGCCAGGGAGAGGTGCTACAGTTGTTAGTCCTTGCGAAATACAGAAAACGGGTATTAAAGCTGGCCCATGCAAACCCATGGGCAGGGCAGCTATGAAGAGAGAAGACATTACAGCGGATGACCCAGAGGTTCTTTTGGCCAGGGATACACCGCGAAGTTCATGACTTTTGCGAATCCTGCCCAGAGTGTCAGCGGACAAGTCAAAAGGGGGTACCTAGGGCCCCCCTCGTGGCGCTACCAGTAGTTAGAGTCCCCTTCAAGCGGATCGGCCTAGACTTAGTGGGACCCTTAAGAACATAACATAAGAACATAAGAACGGCCATACTGGGTCAGACCAAAGGTCCATCTAGCCCAGTAGCCTGTTTGCCGACAGTGGCCAGCACCAGGTGCCCCAGAGAGGGTGGACCGAAGACAATGATCAAGCGATTTGTCTCATGCCATCCCTCTCCAGCCTCTGACAAACAGAGGCCAGGGACACCATTTCTATCCCCTGGCTAATAGCCTTTTATAGACCTAACCTCCATGAAATTATCTAGCTTCTCTTTAAATTCGGTTATAGTCCTAGCCTTCACAGTCTCCTCTGGCAAGGAGTTCCACAGATTGACTACATGCTGTGTGAAGAAGAACTTTCTTTTATTAGTTTTAAACCTGCTACCCATTAATTTCATTTGGTGTCCTCTAGTTCTTCTATTATGGGAACTAATAAATAACTTTTCTTTATTCGCCCTCTCCACACCACTCATGATTTTATATACCTCTATCGTATCCCCCCTCAGTCTCCTCTTTTCTAAACTGAAAAGTCCCAGTCATTTTAACCTCTCTTCATATGGGACCCGTTCCAAACCCCTAATCATTTTAGTTGCCCTTTTCTGAACACTTTCCAAGCCCAAAATATCTTTTTTGAGGTGAGGAGACCACATCTGTACACAGTATTCAAGATGTGGGCGTACCATAGTTTTATATAGGGGCAGTAAGATATTCTGTGTCTTATTTTCTATTCCTTTCTTAATAATTCCTAGCATCCTATTTGCCTTTTTGACCGCCGCTGCACACTGTGTGGAAGTTTTCAGGGAACTATCCACGATAACTCCAAGATCTCTTTCCTGATTTGTCGTAGCCAAATTAGCCCCCATCATACTGTACGTATAGTTGGGGTTATTTTTCCCAATGTGCATTACTTTACACTTATCCACATTAAATTTCATTTGCCATTTTGTTGCCCAATCACTCAGTTTGGTGAGATCTTCTTGGAGTCCCTCACAGTCTGCTTCTGTCTTGACTATCCTAAACAGTTAGGTATCATCCGCAAACTTTACCACCTCACTGCTTACCCCTTTCTCCAGATCATTTATGAATAAGTTGAACAGGATTGGTCCCAAGACTGACCCTTGGGGGACACCACTAGTTACCCATCTCCATTCTGAAAATTTACCATTTATTCCTACCCTTTGTTTCCTGTCTTTTAACCAGTTCTCAATCCATGAAAGGACCTTCCCTCTTATCCCATGGCAATGTAATTTACACAAGAGCCTTTGGTGAGGGACCTTGTCAAAGGCTTTCTGAAAATCTAAGTATACTATATCTACTGGATCCCCCTTGTCTGCATGTTTGTTTACCCCTTCAAAGAACTCTAATAGATTAGTAAGACAGGATTTCCCTTTACAGAAACCATGTTGACTTTTGCCCAACAAATTATGTTTTTCTACATGCCTCACAATTTTATTCTTTACTATTGTTTCGACTAATTTGCCCGGTACTGAAGTTAGACTTACCGGTCTGTAATTGCCCGGATCGCCTCTAGAACCCTTTTTAAATATTGGTGTCACGTTAGCTACCTTCCAGTCATTAGGTACAGAAGCCGATTTAAAGGATAGGTTACAAACCACAGATAATAGTTCAGCAATTTCCCATTTGAGTTCTTTCAGAACCCTTGGATGAATGCCATCCGGTCCCGGAGATTTGTTGACATTAAGTTTTTCTATTTGTTCCAAAACCTCCTCTAATGACACTTCAATCTAGGACAGTTCCTCAGATTCATCACCCACAAAGGACGGTGCAGATATGGGAATCTCCCTAACGTCCTCAGCTGTGAAGACTGAAGCAAAGAAATCATTTAGTTTCTCCGCAATGGCTTTATCATCCTTGATTGCTCCTTTTATATCTCGATAGTCTAGGGGACCCACAGGTTTTTTTAGCAGGCTTCCTGCTTCTAATGTACTTAAAAAACATTTTGTTATTTCTTTTTGAGTTTTTGGCTAGCTGTTCCTCAAAATTTTTTTTTGCTTTTCTTATTACATTTTTACACTTGATTTGACAGTGTTTATGTTCCTTTCTATTCATCTCACTGGGATTGGACTTCCACTTCTTGAAAGATGCCTTTTTGTCCCTCACTGCTTCTTTTATATGGTGGTTAAGCCACGGTGACTCTTTTTTAGGTTTCTTACTATGTTTTTTAATTTGGGGGATACATTTAAGTTGGGCCTCTATTATGGTGTCTTTAAAAAGTTTCCATGCAGCTTGCAGGGATTTGGCTCTAGTCACTGTGCCTTTTAATTTCTGTTTAACTAACCTCCTCATTTTTGTGTAATTCCCCTTTTTGAAATTAAATGCCAGAGTTCTGGACTGCTGAGGTGTTCTTCCCACCACAAGAAAAGTTCCTGACCCTTGGAAAAGTTTAGCTCAGGCTACCAGTACATTCTCGTGGTGGTACACTATGCAACCAGGTACCCGGAGGCCATACCTTTACGTAATACCACAGCACCCACCTTGGCGGCTGAACTTATAAAGATTTTCTCCCAGGTGGGGATACCCCAGGAGATTTTAATGGATCAGGGGATAAATGTATCATCTAAGTTGATGGCAGAGTTGTGTTAATTACTGGATATTAAGGCTCTAAGAACCATGGTGTACCACCCTCAAACAGACGGGTTAGTAGAGCATTTTAACCAAACCTTAAAGGCCATGTTGTGGCAGTTCATAGAAGAGGACCCCCAGGATTGGGATAAATTGCTCCTGTCCCAGCTATTTGCAGTGTGCAAGGTCCCCCAGGCTTCTACAGGCTTCTCACCATTTGAGCTCCTTTATGGGAGGCACCCACAGGGAATATTAGGTCTACTGAAGGCAACATGGGAGGCACAGGAATCAGGAGTCATCAGGTCTTTCCCATATATCCTTTGACTCCGTGAACGTCTCCAGGTGTTGGGAGAATTTGCCTGAACCAACCTGGTGCACTCCCAAGAAGTACAGGCCTGGTATTATAATCGTGGGGTAAAGTTACGCACGTTCGAGCCAGGGGACCACGTCCTCCTTTTGTTACCATCTAAAAAGTTGAAACTGCTGGCAGAATGGCAGCGCCCTTTTGAGGTGGTGCAATGGGTGGGACCTGTGGATTATGAGGTGCGGCTAACGGGAAAGAAATGGGGTGTCCAGACCTACCACGTTCATCTCCTGAAGAAGTGGAAGCCACGCAAGGGCCTACTGATCACACCATACCCACCTGAGCTGGAGTTAGGACCCTGGAATGAAGATGTGTTGAATCCTATATCAGCTACATAGGGTGAAGGCTTAGACTCCCAACAACGGGATGAAATACACCAACTAATCCAGAACTTCTCCCACGTACTATCGGCCCGACTGGGGTGGACCAGAGTGACCAGCCACCACACAGCTACCCTGCCTGGCCAGAAGGTGCGCGACCACCATTGGCTCCTCCCCAAGAAGGTGTGGGGGCCAGTCCAACAGGAACTACAGGCTATGCAGATGGGAGTGATAGAGGAAACTAGGAGTGAGTGGAAAAGTCCCATAGTGTTGGTCCCGAAGCCAGATGGAACTCTCCAGTTTTGTATTGACTTTCATAAGGTGAATGCCATATCCCATTTTGATGCCTACCCTATGCCGAGGGTTGACGAGCTGCTCGAACGTCTAGGTAAGGCAAGATACATTTCCATCCTAGATCTAACAAAAGGATACTAGCAGATACCCCTAACACCAGCCTCCAAGGAAAAGACTGCCTTCTCTACCCTGTTCGAGTTGTACCAGTTTATTACAATTCCTTTTGGGCTACACAGGGCAGCTGCCACTTTCCAACGATTGATGGACCAATTGCTACAAAACCACCACCTATACATAGCCGCATATATCGATGATATAGTGATTTACAGCCAGTAAATCATTTGCAATACCTGGAGGAGGTTTTACGCACACTGGGGGAAGCCGGCCTTACAGCCAATCCTGGCAAATGTCATTTAGGACGCACACGAGGTGACCTACCTCAGCTACACAGTCGGGCAAGGGACACTTCGCCCATTGATAGATAAGGTACAGGCCTTAAAAGAGTATATAGCACCCACAACCAAGAGACAGGTACAACAATTCTTGGTGATGGCAGGGTATTATCGTTGCTTTGTGCCACCCTTTGTGACCCTTGCTGCTCCCCTGTCTGACCTGACTAAAAACTCCCAACCCCAAAGGGTCCAGTGGTCAGCAGAATGTGAATGAGCTTTTAATGCTCTTAAAGAACACTTAACAAATGCCCCCGTTTTGTTCCAGCCCGATTTCTCAAAGCCTTTTATCCTACAGATGGATGCATCCGAAGTGGGGCTCAGGGCAGTGGTGTCTCAGGAGGTAGACGGGGAAGAATACCCCGGGTACGTCTAGACTACACCTCTCTGTCGACAGAGAGATGTAGATTAGGCATGTTGAAATTGCTAATGAAGCAGCGATTTAAATATCCTGTGCTTCATTAGCATAAACATGGCCACCGCTTTTTTTCGAAATGGAGCTTTTTCAAAAAAAAAATGGCAGTCTAGACGTGGATCTGTCGAAAATAAACCCTTTATCGACAGATCCTGTAAACCTCATTTTTTGAGGAATACAGGATCTGTCGACAAAGGGTTTATTTTCGACAGATCCGCATCTAGACGGCCGTTTCTTTTTTCGAAAAAGCTCCGTTTCGAAAAAAAGTGGTGGCCATGTTTATGCTAATGAAGCACGGGATATTTGAATCCCTACTTCATTAGCAATTTCAACGTGCCTAATCTACATCTCTCTGTCGACAGAGAGGTGTAGTCTCGACAGCCCCAGTCCTATACATGAGCAGGAAACTGTTTCCGAGGGAACAGAAGTATTCCACAGTGGAGAAAGAGGCCCTAGTGGTAAAATAGGCTGTTGATGCTTTACGTTATTACCTCCTGGGCAACCCATTCCAATTAGTCATGGACCACGCCCTCCTGAGATGGCTACATACCATGAAGAAGACTAACCCGAGAATAATATTTATCTTTGCAGCCCGAGAGTTTCAGCGTTGCTCACCGATCTGGTAAGGCACATACAAATAAGGATTTCTTCTCTCAGGCTGTGGGGGAAGAGTCGGAATCAGGACAGGCATTGGAGACCCCATTAAGGGGGAGGGTGTGTGATGGGGTGTACCAACCCCACGCTAGGGAAGAGGGAGTGGGCTCTGCTTTGTTGGGCGAAAGAGCTCCTCCCCCATAGCCCTGCCAGGCATGCTCCCACTGGGACTTGGCTATAAGAGGCCAAGGGACAGCCCCTCTGGCAGTCCGCCCCGACTGAGAAGGAGCTTGGGCGCAAGCTCCTGAGCAGCCCCAGCAGCAGCCACTGCTGAGGCAGCCTCAACTGCTCCAGCAGTCTCAGCAGCCATCACTGCAGGAGCCTCAGCATCTTCAGCAGCAGCCTGAGCCGCAGCCTCAGCAACAGCCCTGACCACAGTGGCCATCCAGGAGGGGCATACACACCGAGCAATGTCCAGAGGGGTGAGCAGCCAGTCGGCACGGTAGGAAGCAACCCAGGGCGGAGGCTTTTCCTCCAGGAGTTCGGTGTGTTTTGGTAGATAACCCCACCGAGCAGGCAGAGGACCACTCCACTGCTAACAGGGCCCTGGGTTGGGACCTGGTGGAGCGGAAGGGCCTGGGTCCCATCCTCCACCCCCCCACCCCCCGCCCACCTCGCAATGAGCCTCCTCCCTGATTTTGGGGAGGCTTACCTTTGGACTGGGCCTTAAGGCCATATAACCCCTAACAGAGGGGACTGTATTGTGGATTAGGCCTCAAGGCCGTATACCTCCTAATAGAGGGGATCGTATTTTAGGGATGTCAATTGCCCTGAACCAGGCATTCGGGTCGTATATGCCCGGAGAAGAGGGCAGGGACACAAACTTTGGGGACTTCAGAATGGTCGAGGTGAGTGCCCCTCGATAGTCTCCAACACATCTTCCGCCTTCTCCAGGTGTGCATCCCAATCTGGGCTATAGAAAATAACATCATCTAAATATGCAGCCGAATACTTGGCATGTGGGCGTAATAGCTTGTCCATGAGCGTTTGGAATGTTGTGGGGGCCCCAGGCAGGCCAAAGTGGAGGACCATATACTTGAAGAAGCCCTCTAGAGTTGAAAAGGCCATCTTTTCTTTGGCTCCTGGGACCAGAAGGATCTGCCAGTAGCCCTGGGTCAAGTCAAGGGTGGACAGAAACCAGGCTTTTCCCAGTTGGTCAATGAGCTCATCTACCCGTGGCATGGGGTAGGCATCAAATTTGGACACCTCGTTCAACTTTCAGAAGTCATTGCAAAATCGTAGGCTTCCATCGGGCTTGGGCACCAAAAATATATGACTGGATCACTGGCCACGTGACTCCTCAATGACTCTGAGTTCCAGAATTTTCTTAGTCTCAGCTTGGATCTCCTTGGGTATTCGGTATCGCTTAACGTTCACCTTCACGCCTGGATCAGTGATGATGTCATTGTAAAGCTCAGTTGTTCTCCCGGGCTCTGCAGAAAACACATCATGATTTCTCTCAGTCATGTTAGCTACTTCTGCCTGTTGGTCCAGGGTCATTTGAGGGGATATCCCCACCAGCCTTTGCAGGTTCTCCTCTTGGGGTGGTGCTCCCAGAGCAACCAATTGCATTTTTCTGTTTTGCCAGGGTTTCAACAAGTTGATATGATATATTTGCTCTGGCTTCCACCAGTAAGGCTGGCGAACCTTGTAGTCCACCTCGCCAACGGCTTCTATTACTTCATATGGCCCCTGCCACCTGGCCAGGAGTTTACTCTCGGCCATTGGCACCAAAACCATCACCCGGTCTCCCACTTGGAACTTCCGGGGTGTCGCTTGACGGTTGTAATAGGCCTGTTGGGCCTCCTGCACCTTCTCTAAGGCTATGCCTACACTGGCAGCTTCTTGCGCAAGAACAGCCATTCTTGTGCAAAAACTTGCCTGCTGTCTACACTGCACGCGCGTTCTTGTGCAAGTAAATTTACAGTATAGCGTTGTAAAACAGGGCTTCTTCCGGAAGAGTTATTCCTCTCCCCACGAGGAATAAGCCCTCTTGCACAAGAGTTCTTCCACAAGAGGGCAGTGTAGACAGGCAACATGAATTTCTTGCTCAAGAAACCCCTGTGGTTAAAATGGCCATCAGAGCTTTCTTGCGCAAGAGAGCATCCACACTGCCATGGATGCTCTTGCGCAAAAGCACATCTCTTGTGCAAGAGCACATGCCAATGTAGACGCGCTCTTGTGGAAGACTTTTTGCGCAAGAACTCTTCCGCAAAGAAGCTGCCAGTGTAGACGTAGCCTAAATGTTCTCACACTATGGGGGTGACTCTTGCTGTCCTGTCCCTCATCTGGTGCATATGATCAATGATATTCCTCCCTGGGTTGAGCTGCTCCTCCCACGCCTCTTTGGCGAGGTCCAGAATACCCCATGGGTTACGCCCACACAAAAGCTCGAATAGGGAGTACCTAGTAGATGCTTGAGGGACTTCTCTTATGGCAAACATGAGGTACGGCAGCAGAGTATTCCAGTCTTTGCCGTCCCGGTTTACCACTTTCTTTATCATATTTTTCAGAGTCCTGTTAAACTGCTCAATGAGGCCGTCGGTTTGGGGATGATAGGCTGATGGCCTCAGGGCAGTATGCGGCGCAGAGTACAAAAGTCCTTCATGAGCTTGGACACAAAGGGTATCCCTTGATCTGTTAGGATTTCTTTGGGTATCCCTACCCTAGAGAAAATTTGGATTAGCTCCCTCGCTATTGTTTCGGACAGGGTATTGCGTAGGGGCACCACCTCTGGGTACCGGGTGACATAGTCCAAAACAACTAGTATGCTCTGAAGGCCCTGCGCAGACTTCTCTAGCAGCCCAATTATGTCCATGGCAATCCTCTCAAAGTGGACTTCAATGATTGGTAGGGGTACCAATGGGGCCCTCAGGTGCAGTTGGGGCCTGTGTAACTGGCATTCCGGGCAGGAAGCACAATATCTCCAGACTTCCATGTAGATCCCTGGCCAAAAGAACCTCCATAGAATGCAGTCCAGGGTCTTGTCTATTCCCAGATGCCCCCCAAACAAATGACTGTGAGCTAACTCCAATACCGCCCTCCGGTGCTTTTGAGGTACCAAGAGTTGTTCCACCTCTTGGTCCTGTAGACGAGCTACTCTATATAGCAGATCCCCCTTAATTATATAGTAAGGCCCAGTACCCTTGCTCCTTTGCTCCACGGGGACCCATTAACCTCGACCACATCCTTATGGACATTTTGATAGACTGGGTCATTGGCTTGATCCTGGCCAAAAGTTTCCTGTGAGGATCCAACATGTCCAAGCTGAAGGCACCTACCTCAGTTCCCTCCCCTGATGAGCTGGGTCCTACTTATGGCTCATCTATTTCCAGGGTTTCCCTTCTAGTAGTGGGACGGGCTCCCCACCCTGCAAGCACCTGCTTCAGATTTTGAGCCAAGATTCTTGTCCCCAACCACTTAGCTGCCCTTCTCTCCCACCTCATCTTCCGGGGTTTCCCTGGTACAGAGAACAGGTCCTGAGAAAATTCATGGAAGATCGGGAGAGAGCTACCTTCTGCCCAGTCCCGTAGTAGCAGGTCGTTAATCCCGGGGAAGTCTCGTCCTATGACAACAGGACAGGGAAGCCTTGGAACCACCCCCGCAGTCATACTTGTAACACTTCCTTGAACTTCTATCTTCACAGGGATGGTGGGGTAATAATTAACATCCCTGTGTACACAAGAAATCTCGGCGCACTTGGCTCGGGTCAGCTGGTCCTGCCCCACTAGCTTCCCCTGAGTCCGCTAATGTGGTGGTTTCTACCCCACTCATTTTCACTGGTTGGGTGTACTGATGGGGGGGCCATTGCAATGCCTGCAAGGTTGATCAGGGCATTGGGGTCTCACAGGTTCCCTAAGTCACATTGCATGGGCTCTTCTATATTAGGGCACTGAGCTGCTATATGCCCTATTTCCCTGCAGGTGTAACACCTACCGTAAAATCGCGAGTATAATGCGCACTTTTCCCCCCGGTTTTTTAGGTTCAAAGCCAGGGTGTGCATTATACATAGGAGCAATTTTTTAAAGTTTTAAACTCCCCCTCCCCTCCGCACAGAAACTTTCCCGCTGCAGCACAGCGCGGGGGCTGCCGCCCTGCCAGGCTCCCGGACAAGGCGAGGAGCCGGTGGAGCCACCAGGCTGTAGCGCCCTGGCTCGCTGCCTGCCCGGTGCTCCTTCAGGCTGTGCCTGGAGGTCCCTGGGGGTCCCTGCAGCAGGTGCGAGCTCGACGTGGCACGCGGGCAGCTGTCTGCTGCATGCGCATTTCCCAGGCAAGCCTGCAGGTAGGAGCAGCATGTCCCTCCCTCCCGCTCTCCTGCAGCCCGGGGCTGCCTCCAGGTCCCCGCGGCAGACGCGAGCTCGGCGCGGCACGTGGGCAGCTGTCCACTGCGCACGCGTTTCCCAGGTGAGCCTGCAGGTAGGAGCGGAATGTCCTTCCCTCCCACTCTCCTGCAGCCTGGGGCCACCTCCGGGAAGCAGGTGAGGCTGGGCTTGGTGCTGGTGGGTCAGCTCCTGGCTCCTGGCGCAGCGGGGCAGGCCGTGTGGCCGCCCACAGCACCTGGGCAGAGACCAAGAAATTCTGGACTTCAGAAACAGGTTACCTCCGTTCTCCTGTACAATGAGGTGTGCATTGTACATAGGAGTTCAGTTTTTTTCATTATGCTAAGATTCTAAAGTCAGGGTGTACATTATACATAGGTGCACATTATACTCGCGATTTTACGGTATATCCTGTATGGGGCACCCCCCCTTTTCTTTGGGCTGTTGGGCCTTGCCCCCTGGCCCTCTCTACCCCAGCCCCCAAGTCCCTTTGCAACTTCCAGTCGTTCCTCCTCCTCCTTTCTCTCTGTCCATGCTCGGACTTGGGTTTAGGGAGCATGGACTCTTGGAGTAAGGGCAGGTCTCTTGTTCCGACGCACCACCTCCCCAGGGAGTTGGAAAAGTTTCTTGGCAGTCAACCGCCTCTCCACGAGGGCCACTAAATCATCAAAGGTAGAGGGGTCATTCTGCCAAACCCACTCCCGCAGGTCTGGTGGTAACCCCCTTTTATACCTGTCAAGGACGACGATTTGGATGATCTTCTCTGGGCTGTGGCTCTTGGGCTACAACCATTTCCGACCCAAATGGATCAGGTCAAATAATTGGATTCGGGGGGTTCTGTCTTCCCGATATTTCCATTTGTGGAATCTTTGTGCTCTCACAGCTGCAGTGACCCCTGCCCGCGCCAGAATCTCAGGGTATGTCTACACTACAGCGCTATTTCGAATTAACTTATTTCGAATTAGTTAATTCGAAATAAGCTAAATCGAAATAACGCATCTAGACACAAAAACTAATTCGAAATAGCGTTTTTCTAATTCGAAATAGCGCGTCCACATTGAGTGGACCCTGAATTGAAGGTAAGGCTGGCTGGAACCAGTGCCAAAAGGGCATCAGGGTCGGACTTAGTGTGTGGGGCTGCTGCCTCAGGCTAGCCGAGGTCTGTGCTTAAAGGGACTCGACCCCCTCATCCCGGACAGACAGTTCTCAGGTTTCTCTGCTTGCTGGTCTACCTCACTGAGGGATAGCAAAGCATTTGTGTCTCGGAATGCTCTGCTTGCCCTCACTCGGGACACCACGGCACTCTACAACATGGAACCAGACCGCCCCCGGGGACTCTGCTGCATCTCGTGGACACATTGCCAGCAGCCTGGCTGCACTGTCTGCAGGCTGCCATCCAGGAGCACCATCGAGGGGCTGTCAGGATCCAGGGGGCCCTGTGGGAGAGCTTCCACCCTGAGGAGTGCTAACAGTCTCCCCGGTCTGTTCCTCCCTCTCGTCCTTCCACTTACCCTTTCCTAGCCCCCCCTTCCTGATGTCAAATAAAAGACACGTATTTTCAAAAATAGAAACTGTCTTTATTTAACACAACTGGGGAGGGGGAATGAAACTCTGGGGAGACAGGGGAAAGGAGGCGGGAAAGGGCAGGAAAGAGTGTGCGAGAGGGGAGGGGGAAAACTGGGAGGAGGGAGCTGGAAGGGGAAGTGTGATGGGGTGGCTACCACGCCCTGCATGATTGCGGCACTCATGCTGGGGAGAAGAGGTGGCCCCGCGCTGGCTCCGGCCCTTCGCGGCTTGCTCCGCCGCACGCAGGGGAGGGGTCAGGGCGCGGACAGACAGCGAGCGCCCAAACGCCCACGGTCCCAGCGAGAGCGGGGAAGCCGCGGGGCCGGCGGACCGACGCGGCCCGGGGTGGCACATGTGCGGACTCAGGGCGGCTCTGACTCGGGTCGGAGTGGGTGGAGAGGACAAGGGGGGGTGTCGGGAGGAGCGGAAGCGGACCCCGCCCCTGGCGCACGAGACGTAGCGGTGGCGGGATGCTTAAAAGGAGCGCTGCCGCCGGAAGCAAGGGTGGAGGAGCCGAGGTGCGGTGAGCCCCGGAGGGCTGACCAGCACGAAGGCATGGAGACCTCCAAGGAGAGGAGAATGGAGGAGACGGAGGGAGATGACCGACGGAAGGCCTCGCGGAGGCTGCAGGAGGCGCCCCTTCGGGGGCCACCGGACAAGTCTGCCACCGCGGCTCGGCAGGGGAGGTAGGAAGGGACCCAGGGCAGGGCATCGAGTCCGGGGGGTTGGTGTGTTTCGGGGCGGAGGTTTCCCCCCACCAACCGGAACTGGGGTGCCGGCCCCAGTCCTTAGGGCCCTGGATCGGGGCTCGGAGTAAGGGTGGGCCCGAGCCCCCCTACCTCACCTCGCCAGCCTACCGACGCACTGGAGAAGAGTACCATAGGAGCGGACCAACCTGGCCGGACTCAGGGCCGGGTGGGTGACGGGGAGCACGCAGCACGGGGTTTAGTGCATGGGCCCGATAGCAGGGCGTGGGCCTGTGAGCTCTAGGTGGGGCACGCCCACGCACCCCTTAACACGTGGTGGAGAATGTGGGTACTTGTAGCGGGGTGCTGACTGTGGCCTTCTCCTGGGGAGAACGCAGGAGGGGCAGACTGGTCCCCCGCAAGCCGACCATGGAGACCCCCAAACTACTGGAGTGGGTGGTGGAAACACAATGGCAAAACCACCAACAACAAACCCAATTAATTCAGCAATTGATGTCACAGGCCCAGGAACAGCAGCGGCAATTGATCCAGGAGCTGTGCGACCGGCCCCCGGCCCCAGTGGGGGGCGGGGAAGCACCCCTGGGAGGCGCCACCCAGGCCCTGATCCGCCTGACCAAGATGAGCACCTCGGATGACCCCAAGGCCTACTTGGTGACGTTCGAGCGGGTGGTGGCCGCGGCCTGGTGGCCGTAAGACCAGTGGGCTATGATTTTGGCACCTTATCTCACGGGCCCAGCCCAGCTAGCCTACCCGGGCCTGTCCGGGAAGGACACCCTTCACTACCACCGGGTCAAGGAGGCTATCCTGGACCAGCTAGGCGTCACCCCTGAGACCCACCGGCAGAAGTTCCGAGAAGTTCATTACTGCGACGGCGTGCGTCCCCGGGCCGTGGCGCAGAGGATCAGGGAGGCGGGGGGGCCGATGGCTCGACCCAGAGGGGAAGACAGGCCTGCAAGTGGCAGAACTGGTGTACCTGGAGCAGTTCACCCATGTCCTCCCACCAGAGGGGCAACGGTGGGTCTGACGACACCGACCAGGCTCCCTTGATGAGGCGGTCAGACTCATGGAAGACTTCCTGGCTGCCGAGGGGATCGACGAACCAGGACAGCCGTGGATAGAGGCATCCCGCCCTGCACGGCAGGGCCCGGGGATCCAGAGAGACAAAGAGCAACCCGGCAGGGACGCTGCCCCATCCCGGGGGGGAGAGGAAAACGGAGGCTGGCCCCGGTGTGGTCCCGACCCACTTGTAAGGAACCCAGTGGACGGGGAGGCAAAGCAGACAAGGAGGCCCCGCAGCCTCCGGGGACAGAGCCCAAGAAGAACCTCTGCTTTGAGTGCGGGCAGGAGGGACACTTTCGGTGAGACTGCCCATATATGGATTGTTCCTACGGGCAGGCGCTGACGGTGAGCCAGTGGGGGCCCGAGGCAAGTCCAAGGCTAACGGTCCGGGTACACATCGGCGCGGCCAGTGTAGATGCCCTGATGGACACAGGGAGCAGCCAAACCCTCATCCGAGCTGACCTTGTGGACCCCGAGAGCCCAAGGGGACCCCCAGTACAGATGCAATGTGTCCATGGGGATGTCCGGGAGTACCCCACGGCGTGGGTAGCCCTAACCGACGCGAGTGGGGAGAGCCGGTGCCAGGTGGCCTTGGTCCCTCAGCTGGCATATCCTGCGATACTCGGCTGCGACTGGAGGGGATTTCAACGCCTGTGGGAGGCATGGCAGAGCCCCAGGGGTCCAGCCAGGTGTGTGTGGCAGAGCCAGACCCCACGGGGTCTCGGCCCGCCAACGACACCCCAAGGAGAAGCGCCCGGAGCAATGCGGGTCGATGGCAGCTGGCCACCGAGGACGTCCTCGAGGGGAGAGACTTCATCGAGGCCCAACGTGCTGATGCCTCACTCCGGCAGGCCTGGGAATGCGCGACCGACGGGCCAAGGGACATCCCAGCTGCTGGGGGGATGGACCCCGTTTTGAGGTACACACAGACCGACTTTACCGGCCTGTGACCAACCCAGTGGATGGGGGGGGGACTTGAGGCAGTTACTCGTCCTGGCCACCCACAGGAGAGTGGTCCTAGAATTGGCCCATGACAACCCGTGGGCTGGACACCTGGGGATGGAAAAGACCCTCCAGAGAGTCCTACAAAGGTTCTACTGGCCCGGGGTGCATAGGGAGGTACAGGACTACTGCCAGTCCTGTGAGGCCTATCAGAGGATGGGGTCGGGGCGGGTGCCAAGAGCCCCTCTGGTATCCATGCCAATAGTAGGGGAGCCATTTGAGCGGATTGCCCTCGACCTCGTGGGGCCCCTCGAACGCTCCCAAACAGGGAATAAGTACATTATGGTGGTCGTAGATTATGCCACGAGGTATCCAGAGGCGGTCCCACTAAGGAATACCACTGCCCCCACTCTCGCCACCGAGCTGGTAAAAATGTTCGTGAGGGTAGGAATCCCCAGGGAAATCTTGTCGGACCAAGGCACGAACGTGACCTCCCGCTTAATGGCCGAACTGGGCAAGTTACTGGACATTAAACTCCTTAGAACGTCTGTATACCACCCCCAAACAGACGGCCTGGTAGAGTGGTTCAACCAGACAGTGAAATCTATGCTCCGCCGGTTTGTGGATGAGGACCCCCGCAGCTGGGATGGCCTCCTCCCGGCCTTGTTGTTCGCGATCCGGGAGGTCCTGCAGGCCTCCACAGGGTACTCCCCCTTCAAACTTTTGTATGGGCGGAGACCCCGAGGGATCCTAGACGTCCTGCGGGAGACTTGGGAAGAGCAGGGGCCGAGGGGGAGCGGCTCGGTCCAGTATATTATACAGTTAAGGGAGAGGCTACAGAAGCTGGCCGAGTTCACCTGGGTTAACCTCACTAGAGCTCAGGAGAGGCAGGCCCGGAACTATAACCAGGGGACGGAGCGGAGGACTTTCGAGCCCGGGGACCAGGTACTGGTGCTCCTCCCCTCCAAGGAATCAAAGTTGTTGGCCAAGTGGCAGGGGCCATTTAAGATCATCCGCAGGGTCAGAGAGGTTGATTATGAAGTGCGGCTGGAGGGTAAGTGGCAGGCCTCGCAGATTTATCATGTGAATTTATTAAAAAGATGGCGGGCTCATGAACAACTCCTGGTGGTCCCGGAGGGGCCGGAGGTGGACCTGGGTCCGTGGGCTGGAGACTTAGACCCCGCCGTGCTGCTACCAACGAACGAGGCCCTGAGCCAGGAGCAACAGGATGACCTCCGCGCCCTGCTTCAGAGGTATCCTACTGTACTGTCTACTTTGCCGGGGAGGACGGCGGTAACGAGCCACCACATCGCGACCACTCCGGGTAAGAAGGTGTGCGACATGGTCCGCCCCCTCCCCCGGAAAATGTGGGACACGGTAAGGGGGGAGATACAGACGATACTCGAGTTAGGGATAAGAGAGGAGTCCCATAGTGAGTGGCAGAGCCCTATTGTCCTCGTACCCAAACCTGATGGAACGCGCCGGTTCTGCATAGATTTTCAAAAGCTTAATTCCCTCTCTCGTTTTGACGCGTACCCCGTGCCACGAATAGACGAGCTGCTGAGCCGACTAGGGGGAGCCCAGTACATTTCGACCCTCGATTTGACTGAGGGGTACTGGCAAATCCCCCTTACACCTGCCTCTAAGAGGAAGATGGCGTTTTACACCCCTTTTGGGTTGTTCCAATTCGTAACAATGCCCTTCGGCCTTCATGGCACGGCAGCAACCTTTCAGAGGCTCATGGACAAGGTGCTCAAGGACCACCAACAATATGCAACAGCCTATATAGACGATATAGCCATTTTTAGTCGATCTTGAGCCGATCACCTCTGTCACCTAGAGGCCGTTTTAAAGGCCCTGAAGGGAGCAGTCCTGGCGGCCAACCCCGGCAAGTGCCGGTTTGGGAGACAAGAGGTAACCTACCTCGGGTACATGGTCGGGGAAGGGACGTTGAGGCCTCTCATAGATAAGGTCGGGGCACTGAGAGACTACCTGACCCCAACGACTAAGAAGCAGGTCCAACAGCTGCTGGGGCTGGCCGGGTACTACCGCCGGTTTGTGACCATAGCCAGCCCCTTGACAGATCTGACACGGAATACCCAGCTGACAAAGGTACAGTGGACACCGCAGTGCGAGAAGGCCTTGCGGGTCCTGAAGGACCGCCTGACCCACCCGCCGGTCCTGACACACCCAGATTTCGCCCAGCCCTTCATAGTCCAGACAGACGCCTCCAAAGTGGGGCTGGGCGCCGTCCTCTCACAGGAGGTGGAGAGGGAGGAACACCCCATACTCTACCTGAGTAGGAAACTGATAGCCGGGGAGCAGAATTATGCTACAATCAAAAAAGAAGCCTTAGCAGTGAAATGGGCAATTGACTCGCTGAGATATTATCTTGTAGGCAATGTGTTCAAGCTTGTGACCGATCATGCCCCGCTCAGATGGATCAACTTGATGAAAGACAGCAACGCCAGAGTGATGCAGTGGTACCTCGCCCTTCAGCCTTATCAGTTTGAGGTCGTACATCAGCCGAGTAAGGTGCACGGGAACGCGGACTTCTTTTCCCGGGTGCACAAAAACACAGACGGGGGGACGTGTCAGAGCTAAGGGAGGGGGTGTGTGATGGGGTGGCTACCACGCCCCGCACGATTGCGGCGCTGTCTCCGGCATGCTGGGGAGAAGCGGCGGCCCCGCGCTGGCTCCGGCCCTGCGTGGCTTGCTCCGCTGCAGGCAGGGGAGGGGCCGGGGCGCGGACAGGCAGGGAGCGCCCAAACGCCCACGGCCCTGGTGAGAGCGGGGAAGCCGCAGAGCTGGCGGACCGACGTGGCCCGGGGCTGCGCATGCGCGGACTCGGGGCAGCTCCGACTCGGGTCGGAGTGGTGGAGAGGACAAGGGGGGGGCGTTGGGAGGAGCGGAAGCGGACCCCACCCCTGGCACACATGACGTAGCGGCGGCAGGACGCTTAAAAGGAGTGCCGCCGCCGGAAGCAAGGGGGGGAGGAGCCGAGGTGCGGTGAGACCCGGAGGGCTGACCGGCACGAAGGCACAGACCTCCAAGGAGAGGAGAATGGAGGAGACAGAGGGAAACGACCGACGGAAGGCCTCGTGGAGGCTGCAGTAGGCGCCCCTTCGGGGGCCACCGGACAAGTCTGCCACTGTGGCTCAGCGGGGGAGGTAGGAACGGACCCAGGGCAGGGCATCGAGCCCGGGGGGTTGGTGTGTTTTGGGGCGGAGGTTTCCCCCCACCAACCGGAACTGGGGCGCCGGCCTCAGTCCTTAGGGCCCTGGGTTGGTGCTCAGAGTGAGGGCGGGCCCGAGCCCCCCTACCTCACCTCACCAGCCTACCGACGCACTGGAGAAGAGTACCGTAGGAGCGGACCAACCCGGCCAGACTCGGGGCCGGGTGGGTGATGGGGAGCACGCAGCTCAGTGTTTAGTACATGGGCCCAATAGCGGGGCGTGGGCCTGTGAGCCCTAGGTGGGGCTCGGAGTTCCTGGGGAGATGGGGAGGAAGGTGCGGAGGTTGAGGTGGGGGGTGTGGAGATTGCGGAGGAGGGTGTGGAGGTTGAGGAGGAAGAGATGGGGGGGGCAGGAGTGGGAAGAGGTACAGTAGTTGGGGGGCAGCAGGTGCAGGACCAGCACGGGGCAGCATGCTCTGCAGCAGGGCCTGCAGGTTTGCGTTCTTGGCTCGGTCCTGAACAAGCTGCTCCCGGCGGAGCTGCAGGTCCTCCTGCATCCAGGCCTGGATGGTGCGGTGCAGGGCTCGCAGGGCCCCCAGGTGCTGGTCCCGGTACCCCTGCCACGTGGTGGTGGTCCTGCTGAGGCCGCGGGTGTGGGAGCATGTCCCGGGTGGGGTGGTGCGCCCTGCACAAGTAGCTGGTGCAGCTGTAGAGAAAGAAGAGAAGTGGTCGGTTCTCCCTGGGGACACGGTGGATGATGCCCAGCCCCCCCCCAGCCTCCCCCCACGACGTGAGGGCGACCATGCCCTGCACCATCAGAGCTGATGTGCTTGCTCAGAGGCCATGGTCAGGATGTCTGGCTCTCCCTGGGACTGGGAGCTGCCCCAAGACCGCACCCATGTCCCTGTGCCTTGTATAGTGTGGCCGGGGCGGGGGGAAATATCCCCTGCCTCTGTGGAGAGGGGGCGTGTGAAGGGAGAGCGTCCTGCTGGGTCCCGCCCTGGGGTCGGGAGCGTGTTGGTTCTCTTCACACACGCATGTGCCTGTTGGGCCACGGCCCCTGTGTGTCACGCAGCTGGAGCCACCTGCCCAAGGGTGGCATGGCACGTGCTCGCACGTGCACAGGTGGCTGTGTGATCTGTGGGAGGCATGGCCCATGCATGGTCCCTGGTCTCCCTCTCTGCCTCCCCCCCCCGGATAGGGGACAGTGCTGGCACTTAGCTGGTATGGCCTCCCTGGATGACCCTGCCAACTCCGGTGCCGGGACAGCTGGTGGTGGCCCCTCTGGTGCGCCCGGGTCAGGGCCCTCCGATCCCGGCTCGCTGCCTCCCTGGCGGGCGCGGACCGCCCCGCCCCCCAGGAGTCGGTCAAGGGCGGGGAAGTAGGGGCAGATGTCAGCCCCTGCTGCGGCGCCACCCCTGGTGGCTCTGGTGTACGCCTGCCGCAGCTCCTTCACCTTCAGGCACACCTGCTCTTGGGTGCACCTGTGGCCTTTCCTGGCCATGGTGGCCGCTATGCGGCCATAGACAGCCACATTCCTCCGCCTAGTGCAGAGATCATGGACGTTGGGGGCCTCCCCCCAAACCTCAATGAGGTCCATGATCTCTGCACTAGTCCATGAGGGCGTGTGCCGTCTATGGCCCCTGGCTGGCCCCTGGGTGCTGGGGGACTGGGCGGGGGACAGCTGGCTGCCATCATGTGGCCACTGGCTGAGGGTCTGCGGCCGCTGGCAGGCCTGGCTATCGCACGTGCCCAGTGGCCAGACTCTACCCCTTTAAGGGCCCCGGGGCTGGGGGAGAGGAGAAGAGTTTTCCTGGTTGTGCCCAGAGTGGCCACCAGGGGAAACTGGGAAGGGCTGGAGGCCCCCTAATTCGAAATAAGTGTCTACACAGCACTTATTTCGAATTAGCTATTTCGAATTTGGTATTATTCCTCATAGAATGAGGTTTATCAAATTCGAAATAAGGGCTCCACTATTTCTAATTTATTTGTGTAGACACTATTAAAGTTAATTCGAAATAACGGCTGTTATTTTCAATTAACTTTGTAGTGTAGACATACCCTCAGCCTTTAACTGGGAGTAATTGGAAGCTGCTTCCTCTGTCATGTTGAAATATGCCTTCTGGGCTTCCCCATTCAGGAAAGGGGCTAAAATGCTAGCCCTTTCAGCTTGGGGCCAGGCCTCCCTCAAGGCTGTTCTTTCGAAGGCCGAAAGACATCATCATCCCCTGTCATCTTCTATAAGTAACAACTGGCACGTAATGGCCGGCTCCTCTCTTGACTCTGCATCTGGACAGCCAGGACCTTCAGCTTATTCACCACCTCCTGCAGGGTGGCTTGGTCTTGGGCTGCCTGGCTCATCAGCAGCTGGTTTGTTTCCTGCTGGAGCCGCACCAACTCTTGCTGGGCAGCCACCTGCACCTGGGTAGCCTCTTGCTGGGCCACCATGGCCTGCACCAGTGCCTTCACCACATCCTCCATATGTACTTCTCCTTTAAGAGGGGTCAAGTTAACCAGTTTAGGGTCACTGTGAGGCCTCACAGCAACATCCCACCCTGATACCACGTGTGGCAAGGGCCCCTCTTACTCAGGCCACTGTCTCTCACCCTTCTCCTCAGGGGTTGGGGCTTGCAGCGGGTGTCTGTGGTAGGGAGCCCAGCCCCTCCTCCTGGGACTCCCTACCCTGCTGTTTCTGCACTGAAAATGGTATGACTCACTCTCAAACTTTTGCTCTCTGTGTCTCCTATACCTCTTCTCCCATCCTCTCACTCTCCTCCACCTTCCAACTGTGGAGGCTTTAAAGGCCTTCAGCAAGCCAGCAGTGGAGTCAGCTGGCCCCAGTCTGCCTGAGCCAGCTCCCTCCCAGCTGCTTCTAATTGTCCTGCTGCCCTCTGCTTCTATTTAGCAGGTCTTTTCCCCTTTTTGGGCTGCCTTTCTCCCACACTGCAGGAGCCCTCCGGCCTGACCCTGCCACAGTATGTCTACACTATAGGACAAAGTAGAATTAAGATACACAACTTCAGCTACTTTAATTGCCTAGCAGAAGTTGAAGTAGCTTAACTCTGCTTTTGGCACTGTCTACACTACAGGAAGTCAAAGGAAGAACACTCTTCCTTTGACTTCCCTTACTCCTCATGAAAGCAGGATTACCAGTATCGACCGGAGTGCCCCCTCACTTCAAATTAGCTGTCATAACTAGATTGCTAATTCAAACCCTGGAAGATCGACAGCGGCAGGTTCAATCATTCTCTGTAGTGTAGATGTACCCTAAGATGCCACAGGGCTCTGTAGTGTAGATGTACCCTAAGATGCCACAGGGCTCTCCTTGGGTTTGTAGATATAGACTAATATGGCTACCCTCTTTGAGACTTTTCACCATTAGGTTCCATGCAAATGAAATGCTTTTCAGTGGGAGAACTCTTGTCTTTCACATGTAATCCTGTGGTGTTTACTGTGTCTGAGTGGAATGCTTAAAGCTTTTAGAAATCACTGTCTTGCAGGCATGCTCCATCACCTCTTTCTTTGCAGTGCCAGTCATCTACCAATTCAGCACTCAGCCACTTCGGTGGTTCTTAATATTGTAAGGAAACACTATGGTTAAAATACAAGTAATTGTTTAAAAAACCCTTCTAACCACGAGTTCTGTATACTTTGATAAGGTGAACTATGCACTTGTTTATTCAGTTCATAGTGAGACATTCCTTCCGGAGTGGATAAGAATAGTTTGTCTCATTAGTACAGGAGTCTCCAGAGCTATGAGTTATCTGTTTGGATTAATTCCACATGCTGACTGAGAGCCCAAGAGGAAGTGTGCTTTGTTAGAGAAAGGGCCTCTCTTGTTGGAAGGAATGTTATTCTTTGGCAGGTTAATAGTCCCAGTTACATTTGCAAAGATCTTTGAAGACCACAGGCTTAAAGCTTGTCCTGAAAGTAGCAGGCATAGTGGCTGTGTCTAGACTGCAAGTTTTTGAGCAAAAGCAGCTGCTTTTGTGCAAAAACTTGCCAGCTGTCTACACTGGCCGCTTGAATTTGCGCAAGAACACTGACGATCTAATGTATGATCGTCAGTGTTCTTGCGCAAATACAATGACTCTCCCGCTCGGGAAAAAGCCCTCTTGCACAAATGCTTTTGCACAAGAGGGCCAGTGTAGACAACTGAGAACCATTTTGTGCAAAAAAACCCCGATGGCGAAAATGGCGATCGGGGCTTTTTTGCGCAAAACTGTGTCTAGATTGGCCACAGATGCTTTTGCACTTTTGCGCAAAAGCATTCGTGCCAATCTAGATGCTCTTTTCTGCAAATGCTTTTAACGGAAAAACTTTTCCGTTAAAAGCATTTGCGGAAAATCATGCCAGTCTAGACGCAGCCAGTGTGTTCATTGGTCATCATATATAAAGTAGCCCAATGTCTGTGAGTCTGTAACACTGAAATGCTGGCTGTTCCCTCTGGGCGGCGCTGTTGCCTGAAATGCTGGCTGTTCCCTCTGGGCGGCCCGTGCTGCATGGGGAGTGCAGGGCCCAAATGGCCGCTTGCGCCACTTGCTCCCCGTGGTGGCCCGGCTGAGCGGTGTAGAAGTCAGCCGAGCGCCACGGCGGGAGGGGAAGGAGGGTGGGCGGTGATGTATATGCCCAGAGGGTGGGGCCTGGCCATGTACATCACCACCCCGCCCCCCTTCGCCTCCCGCCGTGGCGCTCAGCTGACTTCTGCACCGCTCAGCCGGGCCACCACGGGGAAGCCCAAACGGCTGCTTGCTCTCCCGCAGTGGCCCAGCTGAGTGGCGCGGAAGTCAGCCGAGCGCCATGGCGGGAGGCGAAGGGGGGCGGGGCGGTGATGTGCGGCGTGACAGCGGCTCCAGGCCCCGCCCCCTGGCCATGAAAGTCACTGCCCCCCTTCGCCTCCCTCTGTGGCGCTCGGCTGACTTCTGCACCGCTCAGCCAGGCTGCCACATGGGAGCAAGTGGCGCAAGTGACCGTTTGGGCTCTGCGCTCCCTAGCAGCACAGGGAGTATGGAGCCCAAACGGCTGTTTGGGCTCCGTGGTCCCCCGAGTGAGGGGCAGGAGGGAGAGGAGAAGAGAAAGAAAGAGACAGAGGAAGAGGCAGGAGGCGGAGGAGAGCTGAGGGGGGGGGGGGGGAGGCAGTAGGAGGAGGAGACAGAGAGAGAGACGGAGACGGAGTGAGAGACCGGAGGCTCAGGAGAGAAAACCGACGTGGAGGAGAGACCTGAAAATCTCGTCTTATGACGGGCTAATTGGCTAGTGTATTTATAAATATGGATTCTTGGCCTCACCTCCAGTCACCCCATTTCATGAACACCAAATGGATGGAACCAGTTCTAACCAGC
The DNA here is from genome assembly GCA_032595735.1 of Pelochelys cantorii. Lineage (NCBI taxonomy): Eukaryota > Metazoa > Chordata > Testudines > Trionychidae > Pelochelys > Pelochelys cantorii. Next base: position 22,244,024 of record CM064344.1, read on the forward strand.
GATATGTAGGAATAATGTGTATTGGCAGCATTTTTGTCCTATTTATCTGATCATAGGCCAAAACACAGCTCTTCCCATTCAAAAATGTAACACACAACCCTCTGCTTTGATCTCTGTACACCTGCCAGTGCTCTCTTTGCTATTCCAATCTTGTGGCCATGCACACCCATGCCAATCATCTTTTGGGCTGCTCAGCATTCCTTGCTATTTTAGTTCAATGTCTTTGCACAGCACTGTTGACAATTTTGACTTTTAGTTCATAGGCATCCCTAGAACAGGGCTTGCTAATCATGCACTGTGACTTTGGAGAGGAGACTAGAATCAGATCATCAAACTTATTTTCAATTGTAATCTAAGATAGGATTTGAACCTGTGACACTAAACATGATTGTTAACCCATTTACTACCCCCCTTGACCTCCTGACCAGAGAGCTGCTAGAATAGTGATTGTAGGAGAAGAGGTGTGTTCTCTAGGGGTTTACTTTGAGTTAAGAAGGCAAAGAGCTTTCATGTGAGTTAGCATGTCTGGTTAAAAGACCAAGCTCCCCATGTGGTCTTTAACTGTGTGAAGTTGTGTGAAAATTACAAACTGCCTTGCCTTCACTAGAGTATTAATGAGAGTTAGTCAACTCCTTTTTTTCCCTAGTGAAGACAGGCCATTGCTAACTTTGTCTTCAATGCCAAAAATTGCATCTACAATGGCATAGCTAATATACATCATCTATCCTACTGTGAAATCCTAGTGGAGACAAGATATTGTCATTTTTATTGTGAGGAAACAAGACAAAGTTAACTATGGGAAGGGTATAGTGCTGACCTTGCCTAGCTATGTCATGCTAAAAATGACAGATGCCTTTCCTCCACTAGGATTTTGTAGTGGGACAACTGACACATGTGGCTGTCCCACTAAAACCCCACGTGCACACATATTTTTGTAGTGAAGACACAGCCATTGTCATTGCAAAAATGCCCATTCAGCAGAGATAATACTGCTAAGAATGACTGGCCATGTCCTTTGTATGCACACATTTCCTGATTTCATCACTCCCTTGTCTGAGCTGCAACAGATTCCTTCTGCTACCCAGATGACCTAGCATGTGTTATCACACTCATGTTATGATAGTGCTAATAAGCACAAGGATCAACATTTCAAAGCTAAGCCCCCAAATGGAAATTACAACACCACAACCAAGTCCACTTGGACAGCACACAGCATGTTTCTTTTGAAGCAGATATGAAAAGTTTATGTCAAATACTGATCTTCTGTTCCTGCAATAGGAACCTAATTCTCTAGAATAACTTTTTTCTAAAAGGAAAAAAATGTTTGTTTGGGGAGATTTAACCATAGGTTCATTATGGCAGGCTATGCTCCTCTTGCTGAGGATGTAGTAACAATGGATAAATGTTTTTCCTACATATAAGCTCTGCTTATACTCAGAGTGCTTAGGTATAAGACCCCACATAAATTATTTGACTAAAGAAGTCAAGTTCATCTCCTTTCAGACTACAGCAAGCTAACCAGTGTTTTCTACATGGAACAGGACAAAAATCAATCCTGGAGAAGAGGAGACTTTCAGGCTACGTCTACACTGCAGGCTTTTTGCGCAAGAAGCTGCTGCACCCCACCATACACAGAGGCTACGTCTAGACAGCCCCCTCTTGCACAAGAGAATATGCAAATGAGGTGAAGCGGTGACTATCGCCACGCCTCATTTGCATACTTAATGAACCGCCATTTTGCACAAGGGGCTTTTGCACAAAAAGGAGCAATCTACACTGCTCCTTTTTGCACAAAACCCCCCTCTTGCACAAGAGCTGTTCTTCCTGAAAAAAAGGAGAGAATGTGCATGCTCTGGTGGGAAATCTTAAAAGACTAGCCAATTAGCCCGTCATAAGACAGGATTTTCAGGTCTCTCCTCCACGTCGGTCTTCTCTCCTGAGCCTCCGGTCTCTCGCTCTATCTCTCTCTCTTTCTCTCCTCCTCCTACTACCTCTCCCTCTCTCTCTCAGCTCTCCTCTGCCTTCTGCCTCTCTCTCCATCTCTCTCTTTCTCTTCTCCCCCTCCTGCCTCACTCTCCCTTTCTCTTCTCCTCCTCCTCCTGCCTCTCACTCTCCCTCTGCTCCGTCTCTCTCTTTCTCTTCTCCCCCACCTGCCTATCACTCTCTCTCTGCTCTCCTCTGTCTCCGTCGGGGATGTACACTCGTCCAGGCCCCGCCCCCCGGGCGTATACGTCACCGCTCCGCCCCCCCTTTGCCTCCCACCGTGGCACTCGGCTGACTTCTGCACCGCTCATGGGGAGCACAGACCCCAAACAGCCATTTGTGCCGCTTGCTCCCGTGTGGTGGCCTGGCTGAGCGGCGCAGAAGTCAGCCGAGCACCACGGTGGGAGGCAACAGCGCCGCCCAGAGGGAACAGCCAGTGTTTCAGCGTTACAGAATCACAGACATTGGGCTACTATATATATGATAGGTGGTGAAATCTTGGTCTCAGTGAAGACAACTCCCATGGACTTCAGTGGGACCCAGATTTCACCCCTTATGTCTACCTTATACTGCTGGGTTACTGTGCCAGTATGAACAAGTGAAGGGAAGCTGGGGTTCCAAGAGTGATCTTTTAGCATTGAATTGTGATAGGGCTGTACTGCAAGCCCCCATCAGGGATTGAGACCCCTTGTAATGCAATGAGAGGAGATGGTTCTCACCTCACTAGCTCACTAATAAGCATTCTTAAGGATTGCCAAAGAATGACTACAGTAAAGAATAGATTGCCTGTTTAATAATTGTGTGTATAATGTTACCTATAGCATCCTAAATCATAATCTTTTCCAGTTGCAACTTTTTTCCATTCCCTTGCTCATGGGATGGGTTCCAACAAGGACCCTGCAGAGTCACCTTTTTGCCAGAGCTTTGTGCAATAAGGAAGTTACATAATGTGTGCTCTCTTATACGCCAGCAAAGGAAATAAGTTCTTGGCAAAAACAAAGTGTGCTGAAAAATCCTTCAGCCATAATTCTGACACCTGTGTGAATGCTGTGATATTCAAAGAGTGAGAGGTAGGTAGATGGGGCAGCTTGTTGAAAATGTGACTCGATGAGAGGAACTCTGAGAGGCACTTTTCTCCCTAGTGCAGCAGAGTTTCACTGTCACCACTTTACATGGCCAATGGGGGATGAGATGGGAGAGAGAGAGTGTGTTCATGGTTCCCAGGAGCTTCCCCTGGCTAAATTGTTCCCTACACTCACTGCCCTACAGGGGCAAATAACATTTAAAGTAGAAACTAACCCTCTCTTTACTCTCAAGATTGAGCTAGAAATTCCTTTCCCTTCTACCTGGGGGACCTGTGTATCTCTAGATTTTCCATCATTTACCACCCTAAGGGTATGTCTACACTAGCTCCCTAGTTCGAACTAGGGAGGCTAATGTAGGCATTCGAAGTTGCAAATGAAGCCCGGGATTTAAATATCCCAGGCTTCATTTGCATCTTCCCGGGCGCCGCCATTTTTAAATGTCCCTTAGTCCGAACTCCGTGCCCGCGGCTACACGCAGCATGGAGTAGGTAGTTCGAATTAGGATCTCTAATTCGAACTACTGGTACACCTCGTTCCACAGGGTATGTCTACACTACAAAGTTAATTTGAACTAACAGCCGTTAGTTCGAATTAACTTTCATAGGCAAACCGCATGCAAACCGCTAGTTCGAACTTAATTCCAACTAGCAGAGTGCTTAATTTGAACTAGGTAAACCTCATTCTACGAGGACTAACGCCTAGTTCGAATTAAGTAGTTTGAATTAAGGGCTGTGTAGCCACTTAATTCGAACTAGTTGGAGGCTAGCTCGTCCCAGCTTGCCCTGGTGGCCGCTCTGGGCCAAGCCAGGGAAACTCTTCTGCCCCCCTCCCGGCCCTGGAGCCCTTAAAGGGGCACGGTCTGGCTACAGTGCCCATGCCAGGTGCAAGCCTGCCAGCACCCAGCCAGCAGACCCTGCACCTGGCACGGCATGAGCCAGCCACCCGCTGCCACCCAGCTCTCCGCCTCTTCCCAGGACCAGGCTGGCAGCTCCCAGGAGCCTGCCCGGGGCCTCAAGAGGCGGGCGCCTGCCTGATCTAGTGTGGAGATCATGGACCTCATCGAGGTTTGGGGGGAGACCTCCAACGTCCACGACCTCCGCACTAGGCACAGGAATGAGGCCGTCTAGGGCAGAATAGCTGCCAGCCTGGCCACCAAAGGCCACATGCGAACCCAGGAGCAGGTTTGCATGAAAATCAAGTTGGTCCAGTGAGACCCCCGACCCTGAGCCCTGAGCTTAGAACATAAGAACATAAGAACGGCCGTACTGGGTCAGACCAAAGGTCCATCTAGCCCAGTAGCCTGTCTGCCGTCAGCGGCCAACACCCGGTACCCCGGAGGGGATGGACCGAAGACAATGACCAAGCCATTTGTCTTGTGCCATCCATCTCCAGCCTTGCACAAACAGAGGCCAGGGACACCATTCCTACCCCCTGGCTAATAGCACTCGATGGACCCAACCTCCATGACTTTATCTAACTTCTCTTTAAACTCTGTTATAGTTCTAGCCTTCACAGCCTCCTGTGGCAAGGAGTTCCACAGGTTGACTATTTGCTTTGTGAAGAAGAACTTTCTTTTATTAGTTTGAAGCCTGCTACCCATTCATTTCATTTGGTGTCCTCTAGTCCCTATATTATGGGAACTAATGAAGAACTTTTCTTTATGCACCCTCTCCACACCACTTATGATTTTATATACCTCTATCATATCCCCCCTCAGTCTCCTCTTTTCTAAGCTGAAAAGTCCCAGTCTCTTTAGCCTCTCTTCATATGGAACCTGTTCCAAACCCCTGATCATTTTAGTTGCCCTTTTCTGAACCCTTTCCAAGGCCAAAATATCTTTTTTGAGGTGAGGAGACCACATCTGTACACAGTATTCAAGATGTGGGCGTACCATAGTTTTATACTTCCCCTCCTCCTTCTTCCCCTGGCTTCCCCCTTCCAGCTCCCTCCTCCCAGGTTTCCACCTCCCCTCTCCCACCCTCTCTCTTCCCCTCTCCCACCTCCTTTTCCCAGTCTTCCCAGAGGTTAATCCCCCCACTCCCAGTTTTGTTCAATAAAGAGCGTTTCTATTTTTGAACACGTGTCCTTTATTTTTTACATCAGGAAGGGGGGCTAGGGAGGGGTAAGTGGAAGGAGGTGAGGGAGGAATGGGGCACGAGCCCCTGATGGGGAGGACTGGGGTGGCTCTGCGGGCTCCTCAGGGTGGAAGCTCTCCTGCAGGGCCTCCTAGATCCCCCCGATTGACACCCCTGGATGGCAGCCTGCGGCAAGTGCAGCCGGGCTGATGGCCGAGTGCTGTGATGTGCCGAGTGTGGGCACTCAGGGCACTCCAAGACAGGACTGCTTTGCTGTCCCTCATTGAGGTAGACAAGCAAGCGGGGAACCCTGAGAACTGTCTGTCCAGGGTGGGAGTCAGGTCCCTTTAAGCACGAAGCTCAGTTAGCCTCAGGCAGCAGCTCCACACTCTAAGTCCTAACCTGATGCCCTGCTGGCACTGGTTACAGCCAGCCTTAACTTCGGTTCAGGGTCCACTCAGTGTGGGCATGCTAGTTCGAATTAGCAAAACGCTAATTCGAATTAGTTTTTAGGTCTAGATGCACTAGTTCGAATTAGCTTAGTTCAAATTAACTAATTCGAATTAAGTTAGTTCGAATTAGTGCTGTAGTGTAGACATACCCACAAGGAGTAACGGTAGTTCGAATTAAAGATCCTAATTCGAACTACCTACTCCGTGCCGCGTGTAGCCGCGGGCACGGAGTTCGGACTAAGGGACATTTAAAAATGGCGGCGCCCGGGAAGATGCAAATGAAGCCCGGGATATTTAAATCCCGGGCTTCATTTGCAACTTCGAATGCCTACATTAGCCTCCCTAGTTTGAACTAGGGGGCTAGTGTAGACATACCCTAAGATCAGAGCTATCTTACTGCCATCTGAGAATTAGAGGCATGTCACATAGTGACTATATACACCCCATCTAGGTGCATTGTTGTGCCTCCAATTTGCCCTCTATCAGCCAGTCACATGCACCTAATGTCCTCTGACGCCACAGTGACAGACTCCCAATCTGTGGGGCCAGGAATGTGCGTGTAGGAATCAAACCTTGGTTTTCTGCATAGTATCAAATCTAGGTCCCCTTGAATGGTGGCTTGGATTCCTATCCACTAATCAGGCCAGAAAAGCTTTTTTAATAGAAAATCTGGAGCTGGTACCATTTTCTATCGAGAAATGCCATTTAATTGAAATACTAAATGTTTAGCTGGCAATGTGTACATTTCAACAAAACCTTCAATGGCAAAACATTTTGACTTGCTCATTTTATTTTGATGTTTTGTTTCAATCTTATAATTTTGACTCTTGGCTTTGACTTTAATATAAATGTATTTTACTATAGTATATTTAATGTTAATGCACAATTATTACATTTAATATTATATTTAAATGTAATGGTGTGGGGAATTGCCCCGGGGGCCCACCCCATCCAGGGTGACCCGGTGTGAGCCAGTTCCCACATTTCTCTAGCTCTGGGGTGGGGAGAGGATCGGGACTGCAGGGCCAATGCCCTTTTACCTGTGATCCTCATCCTTGGGTGACTTCCCGTCTTAATAGGGTTCGCTCCGAGGTTACGGGCAGTCCCCTGGACCAATTCCTTGGTCCTTCTTTCCGTATATTCTGTAGTCCTAGTCCCCTGGCCACCTTTGGCCAGCCCTGGGTTCTCAATTTGGCCTGATACACCCGGCGTGCACAATATCTTGTTTTGTGGCTAACTAATCTGCCCGTCTGCACAGGCTCGGTCTCTCGGCTCAATGGGGTAGGGGGTAGGGAGACCCAGGCCCTCCCACTCCTCTGGGTGCCAGCCCAGGGCCCTTCAGGTAGGGACAAGTGCCGCTACCTGGCTGGCGGAGACAGTCCCCGAAACCCACCAAACGCTCGGGTTTTTGGCCCGCCCTGGGCCTTTTCCTCCCTGTCCCCAGACTCACCACTCGTGGCACCTTCCCAGAGCTGTCTCTTCTCCGGCCTGTCACCCCTGGTATGGCTCTGGAGTCCTTCCAGCGCCTGGATGGTTAGGCTGTCTCCGGGGGCCGGTGCTCGATCTCCTGTTGCTCTCCTGGGCTGATCCCAAGGACTTCAGTACCAGGTAGGGGCCTGTAACCTGGGCCTTGTTGCCCAGTGCTGAAGTCCTTGGGCTTCAGCTTTGTCCCTGGGATGTAGGGCTCTGGCTTTGGCCCTGGGCCCCAGCAAGTCTGAGCCAGTCCCAGTGACCCTATTAAACCAGAGTCATGACCCACTTTGGGATCTCAGCCCCGAGTCTGAGAACTGATGTAATGTATGTTCCGTGTACCTAGCTGCAGATGTTTATATTTAGCAGCTTTTAACATATGTATTGTGAAGTGTTCAGGGCTTAATCTGTGGGCTGTACAATAGCTTGAGTGACAAGGCAATTCCCCCAGGACCAATGTTCCCCTAATCTTTTCCATCCATGTGCAGCCAGGACTAAAACAAACACTTCTCCCCTCCCCCATCTCTGTTAATCATCCTGCAGACTGAAGCAAGCTACATGGAATGCTTGGCATAATGCTTATGAAGCTATGTTAAGTTGCCAGGCGCTGGAGGAAAATATATGAATAAAGGCAGCAGTTCCCAACTGCCAGTCTGTGGATCAGTGCTGGGCCACAACCCACTGGCTGCTGGGCTGCAGTAGCTGCTGGAGCTGAAGCTGGCTTTTTGAGGCAGCTCTGCCAGCCATGGCAGCTGATTTTGCACCTCCCATCCTCCTCCCTCTTCCAACCCAGGTAAGATGGCAGCCTGGCTTGGGCGCCACACTCCCCCCTGCCTCTACCCATGGGGGCATGAGACATGCTTTGGGGGGGAGGGAGCATGAAGGAGGAAAGAGCACTTGCACCACCAATGGCCACTCCCCCTGCCCATGCAGCAGTAACAGCCACGCTCCCTAGAGGGGGCAGCCTCACTCTGGGGAGTGCAGAGGTGGGGTGGGGTCAAAGGCCAAAGGGGTGTTGGGTGAGGGTGTGGTGAGGTCACAGGGCAAGAGGGTGTTGGCATGGGCTGTAGGGGTCAGAGGTTACAGGGTCAAAGGGCATGGGGCGTAGCGGTGGGGGTCAAAGGGTGTTAGGCACTGGGGAGCAAGTGGCTGGGTTGGGGCTGGGTCTTAAGGGGGAGGACTGGGGCTGTGGGAAGGCAGGGGTTAGAGGCCAACGGGCAAGAGGGTGTGGGTTCCAGTGGGTCAGTGATTATGGATCCAGGTGTGGCTCAGCTCATGCTTCTGTCTCAGGGGGCAGCAAATCTGAGGGTGTCTGAGCAGGGTCGGGGGCCTCAGAGATTGTGGAGCAGGCAGTTGCGGGGTCAGTGGGGCAGGATCAGGGTTTGGCACAACAGGCAGTCATGAAGTTTATGGAGCAACAGGCACCAGGGGTAGTGGGGCAGGATAAGGGAGCACTGGGAGTGGTGGGGCAGGATCTGGGGAAATGGAAGGTTGTCACTGAGACACAGCCTGCCAAGGTTGGTGGTGACAGCGGATGCAGGACAGGCTCCAGGCAAGATAGGGGTGGTTGAAAAAAGGAATTTGGCAGCAGGGAATGTTGGGAAGCAGGAGACAATGGGCACTAGGGTGACAAGCTTAGCAAGACAGACTTGTGAGGTAACAGGGTTAGTGGGAGATAGGGGATATCAGAAGATGGGTTTGGCAGGTTTAATAATACAGAGACACAGAGTACCAGGGTTGGCTGGACAGGGTCAGAGGGTTCTGGGGATGGAGGTAGAGGAGGGGTAGCCAATAATTTGTGGTGGGGGGTACATTCCAAGGTTTTGGAAAGTGGTCAAGGGCTGCACTTTTCTGTGGAGGAGATGTGGGGTCTAGGACAGAGTTTGGGTACAGAAGGGTGCAAGGGGTAAGGGACTGGGGTGCAGGAGGCAGTGTGAGGTCTGAGAGGGTATGTCTACACTACCACCCTAGTTCGAACTAGGGTGGCTAATGTAGGCATTCGAAGTTGCAAATGGAGCCCGGGATTTAAATATCCCGGGCTTCATTTGCATCTTCCCGGGCGCCGCCATTTTTAAAAGTCCCCTAGTCCGAACTCCGTGCCCGCGGCTACACGCGGCACGGAGTAGGTAGTTCGAATTAGGATCTCTAATTCGAACTACCGGTACACCTCGTTCCACGAGGAGTAACGGTAGTTCGAATTAGAGAACCTAATTCGAACTACCTACTCCGTGCCGCGTGTAGCCACGGGCACAGAGTTCGGACTAGGGGACTTTTAAAAATGGCGGCGCCCGGGAAGATGCAAATGAAGCCCGGGATATTTAAATCCCAGGCTTCATTTGCAACTTCGAATGCCTACATTAGCCACCCTAGTTCGAACTAGGGTGGTAGTGTAGACATACCCAGAGGGAGTTGCGTAAAGGAGGGGGTTGTGACCTGGGTATGGGGATTGGGGTGCAGGATCTGGGAGGGGGTTTGGGTGCTGGAGAGGATTCTGGCCTGGGGGAGGAATGTTGGAGGTGGTACAGGGCCTAGGAGGGAATTGTGACCTGGGGCAGGGGGGTGCAGAGGATTTGGATGGTGACCTGGGGGATGGGAGAGGGAGGTGGGATGTGGGAGGGGCAGGGATGCCAGAGGCAGGCTCTGGCTGGTAGGTGCGTACCTAAGCCAGCAGCCCTGCAGCACCCCCAAGGCAGGCTGGGCTCCCTGCCTGCTGCAGCCCCAGATCATTCAGAGCTGCAGGCTGTTCCCTTCATGTGGCTCTCAGCTCTCGGAGGGGGAAGAGGCTTGCACTGCCGCCATCCCCATCTCTCAGCTCCTATTGGCCAGTTGTTTCTGGCCAATAGAAGCTAAGGATTGGGCTGGGGGTGGGGAAATCACACGAAGTCTCCCCCTCCCTCCAGAGCAAAGAGCCGCTGGACTGCACTTTAAACCCGTGGCAGCTGTGTGCCTGAGGGTGGCTTCACAGGCCGAATCTGGCCCCCAGGCCGTATTTTGCCTAGCCCTGAGGTAGAGGATGTGCAGTGACAATAGAGGGTCAGCAGGTGAGTGGGTTGGTGGATAGGCATATTATTTGCATATTCATTATATGCAAATAAATGTTACCGGTTCACTAAAAGTTTGTGAATGTGTTTGCAGGTCCTCAGTATAAAAAAGGTTGGTAACTGCTGAATTAAAGCTCTTTCTTTCATGCGTGTGGGGAATGGGGCAGGGAGAGCTGGGCCATTTAATACTGAGCACTCCCCATTCATGATGCACTGTAAAAACATGAAGTAAGCCTCATCTCCCACCAGTTGTACAGCAGGTGAAATCAAAGATAAAGAGGTTAAATAACATCCCCAAAGTCATGAAGTAGCAGAGCCAAAGTTAAAAGGTCTACACGCAATCCATTAATTAAAGCAAGTTTCCTCACTGCTGATCATGAACCCTGGAGTGAAATCCTGGCTCTGCTGTAGATAAATGGCTGGACTCTATGGTTGCGGGGCGGGGAGGAGGATTGGAATACAAACTGTATGAAGCCCTGAACAGAATCATAGAAGTGTGGGGCTGGAAGGGGCCTGACAGGCCCTCTACTCCAGTACCCTGCACTTGAGACAAGATGAGGTATTCTCTAAACTCTAGGTCAGATGTTTGTCTAATCTGCTCTTAAACACCTCCAACGACAGCCTCCCTCAGCAATTGATTCCAGTGCTTAAAGGGTGGGGTCTGACTTGAGGGTTCATTGGATGACCCTGTTTTGAGTTATTAGGATTTTATGTTTGTTTGTTGTAGAATCATAGGGCTGGAAGAGACCTCAGGAGGTCATTGAGTCCAGCTCCCTGCTCAAAGCATGACTAACCCCAATTAAATCATCCCAGCCAGGGCTTTGTCAAGCAGAGATATAAAAAACCTCTAGGGACAGAGACTACACCACCTCCCTAGGTAGCCCATTACAGTACTTCACCACTCTCCTAGTGAAATAGTTTTTCCTAATATCCAACTTAGACCTCCCCCACTGTAACTTGAGACCATTGCTCCTTTTTCTGCCATCCATCACTACTGAGAACAGCCTCTCTTTGGAACCTTCCTTCAGGAAGTTGAAGGCTGCCATCAAATCTCCCTCACTCTTCTCTTCTGCAGACTAAATAAGCCCAAATCCCTCAGCCTCTCCTCGTAGGTCATGTGCTCCAGCCCCCTAATCATTTTGGTTGTCCTCCACTGGACACTCTCCAATGCGTCCACATCCTTTCCATAGTGGGGGACCCAGAACTGGATGCAATACTCCAGTGCTCACCAGTGCCACATAAAGAGGAACAATCACTTCTCTAGATCTGCTGGCAATGCTCCTTCTAACGCAACCTAATATTCCATTCGCCTTCTTGGCTACAAGGGCACACTGTTGACTCATATCCAACTTCTCATCCACTGTAATCCCCAGGTCCTTTTCTGCCGAACTCCTACTTAGCCAATCGGCCCCCAGCCTGTAACAATGCTTGGGATTCTTCTGTTGAACCTCATCAGATTTCTTTTGGCCCAATCCTCTAATCTGTCTAGGTCACTTTGGATCCTATCCCTGCCCTCCAATGTATCTACCCCTCCCCCTAGCTTAGTATCATCTGCAAACATGCTGAGGGTGCAATCCATCCCTTCATCCATTAATAAAGATGTTGAACAAAATTGGCCCTAGAACTGATCCTTGGGGCACTCCACTTGAAACCGACCGCTAGCCTGACGTCAAGCCGTTGATCACTACTGTTGGGCCCGACAATCTAGCCAGCTTTCTATCCTCCTTACAGTCCATTTATCCATTTAGGGTGTTTTCATTGCTTTAAATTACACACAACATCCAGTCAGTGCCCCAGCTATGGTGTTATCTGACATTAGTATAAGCCAATCACAATCCTCCCCTAGTGACTGGGAAGCAGTGACTCCCATTTATAGCAAGCTGGTTGTGAGTTTGTCTATGGAAGAGAAAGCTAGATAGATCTTTGAAGCAATAGCGTCTGCTAGAAGACCTCCCAAATCAGGGAATGCCCCTGAAAACCTGGATAGGAATTATATATATATAATACACACACACACACACTCTCTTTTGTCTCACATACACACACCCTCTTTTCTCTCCTAACCTCCCCTATTTGCCTCCTGATACTATAATAAATAGGAGCCTTTCAGCAGAGCCTTCTGTTAACTGTAATGAAAATACTACATGCTCGGTGGCCAGGGGATGGGCTCTGAGGGGGAAGGAGCAGGTCCTTGGGCAGACAGGGGATGGGCTAATGCCACTGATCATAAAACAAACAGTATCAGCACAAGTGCTGTGTTTAGAAGAAGGAAAGGGGATTTGTGAATTTTGTCAGAATTCCTTAGTAAAATTTCACCATCAGCTGAAAGGAATGATCACTGAGAAATCACCCAGGTCAGAAATGACTTCTCCTCCTTCAGAGATCATACCCATATGGCCTTTCATCTTCAGTTATTACTGACTGGCAGGGCTGTTCCCCACTCTGGCACTCTGAGGGTATGTCTACACTACATGGCTCCGTCGACGGAGCCATGTAATGTAGACATACCCTGAGTGCAGAAGGTACAAGCCTGTAAGAGACTTAACAAATACTTTGCCTCTATAGGCTTTGCTTATAAAAACTCCCAGAGTCACAGACTCATTCCCTCTGGCATTCACTTGTATGGTGAATCTACACAAAAGATCAACCCCCACAGACAATACACTGTTGTAGCCACTTTAATATATTCCGAAGGACCAGGCAAAATGACTCTCAATGCTTGGGCTGCTGAAATCCCATCTAGCATAGAGTCTGCTTAGCTAAGCAACAATAAAAGACGTTCACCTGACAGGTGACGAAGGAAAGTAACTAAGTAGAAATATTTCATTCCACTATTCAAGTACATTTTTTCGGTATTTATACTTTACTCAAGCAATTTATTTTTGTGATACTTTGACTTTCACTCAAATAGTTTTTTTAGAAAATATTTTACTTTTTACTCCACTACCATTTCCGGCAGCACTTCGTTGTTCACTACTTTCAGCACCCCACTGACAGTTGCACAAGCCAGCATTCTGATTTGCTAAAGCACAGCCACATGTGCAAAGCATCCAATTGTCATGCAGTGACATTTTTTTTAAAATAACCAATCAACAAGCACAATGACCCTGCCAACGAATGACCCTGCCAACCTTTTCATTCAAAAACAGTATCTATGCAGGGGTGGGGAGCCCTGAGTCTCACAGGCCAGATCCAGCATGTTGGGTAGAAGAAGTGCGGCACCATGCGCTACCACTTACCCTCCCCCAGCTGGGGGAATGGGGGGCTGGAAACTGCTCATGAGAGGGTTTTGGCCAATGGGAGCAGCAGGGAGTGCCAGGGAGCACAGAGCTAGGTAAGCACCCTCCTTCCCTCACCCCATCTCTCCTCTGCACCCTCCTGCTCAGTTCTCCCAGACCCGGTCCGCTCCTGCACCCTCCCACCCTTCCAGACACCCCACCCTCAGCTTGTTCCTGCACTTCCCTCCCTGCCAGACTTCTGCTCCCAGCCCACTCCAGCACCCTACCTCCTACCCAGACCTCCACCCTCACCCGCATCCGTATCCCACACCCTGACAAACCCTCCTGCACACTGAACCCCTTGTTTTGGCCTCACCCCAGAGCCTGGGGGGGGGGCTCACAAAATCTACTAAATCTACTGGGAGCCTGGAACCCCAAAAGAGTTAATTTGGCCTGTGGGAAGCCCTGATGCTAGGTCCTTCCTGCCTCCTCTCCCCCCTCTCACTCCCCACCCCCCTCCGTGGGGCTGGAGTGCCAGGGGAGTGAGGTATCTCAGTTGGGAGCCACATCAGTGAGGGGTTTTTTTTTGGGGGGGGTAATTTTTTGGCGAGCAAGTTGCCTCTCACTTGTGTGGCTTCCAACTGATTTTTCTGTAGGTCAGTGACCCCTGACCCAAATGATAAATCGGGTGCCCTATGATGCTTCAGGTAGTTAATCATAGATTTCCATAGGATGGCTACTTTTTACTTCTGGATACTTGAGTACAATTAAGATACGATACTTTTATACTTTTACTCAAGTAGTTTTCCAGAAAGATACGTTGACTTTTACTTAATTACATTTTTTTTAAAGTAGCAGTAGTTTTACTCAAATAACTTTTTGGGGTACTTTTTCAACCTACTGCACAGACTATGGTGAGAGATTATGCCATACACTCTCAAAGAAACTGAGGAACCACCTGATTAGCATCCTGTACAGCAAACAGGAAAACATCAAAAAAGAGCTCTCAAATCTGGGGACTCATAAAAAAACCAACCTTCCACACAAACTTCCACATGGCTGGACTTTAGTAAAATAAGATGGGAGATTTACATTACACACTTCACTTCTCTACAGAGGAAAAAGGACTGTAAGCTGTCTAAACTCCTACCTGCCGCATGAGGCCACAATAGTAGTACCCTTAACATACCCAGCAATATCGTCAATTTATCCAACTACACACTCAGCCCGGCAGAAGAGTCTGTCCTATCTCAGGGACTCTCTTTTTGCCCCACCACTCCCACAAACATGATACAATTCTGCAGTGACCTGGAAGCCTACTTTCGCCATCTCCGACTCAAGGAATACTTTCAACACAACACTGAACAGTGCACTGACACACCGATACCCTCCCACTAACAGCATAAGAAGAAAAACTCCACATGGACTCCTCCTGAGGGTCAAAATGACAGTCTGGACCTATACGTAGAATGCTTCCGCCAACGTGCACAGGCAGAAATTGTGGAAAAACAGCATCGCTTGCCCCATAACCTCAGCCATGCGGAACACAATGCCATCCACAGCCTCAGAAACAACTCTGACACTATAATTAAAGAGGCTGATAAAGGAGGTGCTGTTGTCATCATGAATAGGTCTGACTACCAAAAGGAGGCTGTCAGACAACTCTCCAATACCACATTCTACAGGCCACTTTCCTCAGATCCCACTGAGGAATACACTAAGAAACTGCACCATCTGCTCAAGACACTCCCTACACAAGCACAGGAACAAATCTACACAAACACACCCTTAGAGCCCCGACCGGGGTTATTCTATTTACTACCCAAGATCCACAAACCTGGAAATCCTGGACGCCCCATCATCTCGGGCATTGGCACTCTCACTGCAGGACTGTCTGGATATGTTGATTCTCTTCTCAGATCCTACGCCACCAGCACTCCCAGCTGTCTCCGAGACACCACTGATATCCTGAGAAAACTACAATGCATTGGTGATCTTCCAGAAAACACCATCCTAGCCACCATGGATGTAGAGGCTCTCTAAACCAACATCCCACACATAGATGGAATACAAACTGTCAGGAACAGAATCCCTGATGATGCCACGGCACAACTGGTGGCTGAGCTCTGTGACTTTATCCTCACACACAACTATTTCAGATTTGATGACAATATATACCTCCAAACCCCAGTGGCATCGCTATGGGCACCCGCATGGCCCTACAATATGCCAACATTTTTATGGCGGACCTGGAACAACACTTCCTTAGCTCTCGTCCTGTAAAGTTTCACAAGGCATAAGGGAGCAGTCGACAAAGGCGTTCCCTGTCGACCGATCCGCATCTTGACTGCTGTGCTGTGCCAACGATCAGCTGAGCTGGCACAGCGCAGCAGCCATTTTTATTTTAATGAAGCCGGGGATATTTAAATCCCCGCTTCATTGACTATGTTGGGTAGCCTATTTTACATGCCTCTGTCGGCAGAGACATGTCGTCTAGACATACCCTAAGGTGCCACAGGACTCCTCGTTGCTTTTTCAACCACTGGTCTGCATTGAGGAGGAGAAACACAATTTGTGACCTGTACTTGCAATATAGACTCTTGTCTTGTGATGCAGACGGACAACACCCTCCCTCCTCTCCCCCCCCCCCCCCGCCCCAGGTATCAGTACAATTTAGTTTAACCTTTAATTAAGGATCAACCTCCGCTAAGAAGCTGTTTTAGCTGTTCTGTGAGAGATCATTTTAGAATACAGGTCTGTCTGTAGATAGTATCTTGATTTAGCAGCAATAAAATCCAGCTTTTAGAGGTTGGCATTTCTGGGCTCCATGCAATTTAAGTAACTTCAGCCTGTTAGTGAAAATCTCCCATGTCTCTCATCCCATGCGGGAGACTCGGTCTTGTTTGGTTCAGGGGGAGACTGGGCCAGACGTGGAACACAACAAGCCCTTCCAGACATAGGTTATATTTGGGTCACTTGTTTAACACACAGTGCCAAAATTACACAGCGCAGCGGCCATTTTTATTTTAATGAAGCCAGGGATATTTAAATCCCAGCTTCATTGACTATGTCGGGTAGCCTATTTTACATGCCTCTGTCGGCCCTGGTTTTATTTGCCTCACTGCAGTGTGGATGGAAGGAAGGAAGGAAGGAAATTAAACTCAACCCATGAAATCTGCTAAGCCAGCAAGTTGGGTATTTTCAGTGAGACATAATCAGACTTAATTTGACAATGATTTCTTAAATATTTTAACAGCTGCTGGAATAAACTGATCATTTCCAAGTAATGACCTAAATTCCACTAGCTGTAAACTTCATTAGAAAGTGGATTTGTGTGCCTGCCAGGAACAAGGCACTCTGTGATTTCATTGATCTGGCCAAGCCTGTATGCTCAATGAATGCTACCTTTGGCAAATTTTAAAGAGCACATCGCAGCACACTACTATCACAGCCACATGGCTTTGTGTGTGTGGAGCGGGGCGTTTCTTTCCCCCTAGTAAGAATACATGATTTGTTCACTACAGCTATGTCTAGACTACGTTTTATTTTCGAAAGACGATATGCAAATTCTGTGGGAATTTGTCTATCTTCTTCTGATCTCACTTTCGAAAGCTGGTCTTTTGAAAGTGAAAGTAGTCTGGACGCATTTTTGGGAGGGAAAAAAACCCTTTTCGAAAAACTGCTCTTCCTTAAAAAATGAGGTTTACGTGGTTTTTTGAAAAAGGGTGGGGTTTTTTCGAAAAACATGCATCCAGACTACTTTCACTTTCAAAAGACTTGCTTTTGAAAGTGAGATCGGAAGAAGATATACAAATTCCCGCAGAATTTGCATATCCCCTTTCGAAAATAAAGTGTCGTTTAGGCGTACTCTAATTGTGCTATGAAATAGAGGAGTTGAGCCATCCCACTGGCTCTGTGGACTGTGACACAACAGTCACAAAGATAAATGTAGCTTGTGATCATCTTCACCCAGTTTGAGACTCTTCTCTCCCATTCAAGTCGCCCTCCCTTTTTCTCAGACCTAGTGTCACAGGGACACAGGAGAGGTAGCCACAGTTCTCTGTAGGCTATCTGGTCGCACAGCTCTGCGACCTGGCCATCAGAGTGCCTCAGGGCCTCTCCCTAGCCCAAAGGACACCTTTCCCCCACCACACACCCCTCAGCATCATTTCTATGTCTCAGCCTAGGAATCATGGGACTCAGCCTTGCATCCACTGGTGATTACACCTTTCTGTGATCTCTGCCAGCTTCTGCAGCATTCAGTCTGCACTTTTTAATCTAGATCTAGGCCAGGGGCAGGGAACCTAAGGCCCAGGGACCAGATGCAACCCCCAGGTTGCCTGTATTTGGCCCCTCAAAGCTCAGAGCCCCCCCAGCATTGGGGAGCCCATGCTGGTGTTCCAGCTTCCCCACCTCCCACTACCCAACCATAGGGCTGGGGCATACAAAATCTACTAGGCTGGGCTCCCCCTAGGCTCTGGGGTGCAAGAGGAATGTGGGGAGTGTCTTTCAGTGAGGGGTTTTTTTTGTTTGTTTTTTTTCTTTGCTTCATACTTGTGTGTGGCCCCCAAATGATTTTTCTGTGGGTCAGAGGCCCCCCAACCCATAAAAGGTTCCCAATCCCTGACCAAGGCCAACATTTTCAGAAGCGGACTCTGATTTTGGGTGCCTTTATTTTTGAGCAGCCAGCTCAAGATACCTTCTTGGGCCTGATTTCCAGAAGCACTGGGATGCCCATAGTTCCCACTAACTGGAATGGTGGGTGTTCAGCACACTCAAGGTGTGATTTTTATGTTGTGAATGCCTGTGCACTGAGGTTATTATGGAACCTACATTTCACACAGGCTTCCAAACAGTCTTCAAAAGAAGCTTGCTTTCTGTTACTCCTGAGCTGGGGTTTGAGAAAAAGGCTCTGGAATCCAGTGTGCTGACCAATGAGATTCTAGTGACAGGAGATACAGAAACTAGAAATTCCATTTTGTTTTGGTAATCCTTTTATGATTGTGATCTTCCCTATGTAGGGCAACCATTTTGTAGCAGAGACACAAAATAGAGACATCAAGACAGAGCAATTAAGGGTCATCAGAACTAAAGAGCTCTGCCCTCCAATGGGTTGAATGGCTTTCTCTTCACAGAAGTTGATGGGAGAAAAAGCAGCTGGAGCCAGGATCATCCCCAGCTTGCAGCATATAGGAAAAGAGAGGACAGAGTCAGTATTAAAAAAGGTACAAGTCTAAACAAGGGAGGTCTGTCTCCCACCATGTGCAGGAGACCAGGCCAAGAAGGTAGGGAGAGTCCGGACCAAATCCAGGACTAACAGGAATGGTGAGCTCAGGCTTAGAGGGACATGTTGAGGAGTTTGGTGTTTTCTATAAAGCTGTACTTCCCTCTTATGCTTTTTTTAGAATAAACTGTGAATAAGCAATTTCTGTGCTAAGCCTGCATGCTTTGCTTTTCAATCACCTTGAAAAGTGGAACTAAAAAACCCAGAGTTTCCACAACCAGCTGGACTTGAAGGCAGCGGTGGATATAGGGCAGGGCGAGCGGGGTGGCTCCCCCGGGCCTCGCGCTGCAATAGGCCCCACGCCGAGCTGCCACACGGGGCCCAAACGGCTGCTTGAGCCACTTGCTCCCGCGCAGCGTCCCGGCTGAGCGGCACAGAACTCAACCGAGCGCCACGGCGGCAGGCAAAGGGGGGCGGGGCAGTGATGTACATGGCCGGGGGCGGGAGGCAAAGGGCATGACAGAGGCTCCAGGTCCCGCCCCCTGGCTGTGTACATCACCGCCCCGCCCCCCTTCGTCTCCTGCTGTGGCGCTCGGTTGAGTTCTGCGCCGCTGAGCCGGGATGCCACGTGGGGCCTAAACGGCCATTTGGGCTCTGTGAGTGAGAGGCAGGAGGGGGAGGACTAAGGAGAAGAGAAAGAGAGAGTGAGGCAGGAGGAGAAGAGAAAGAGAGGGTGAGGCAGGAGGAGAAGAGAAAGAGAGGGTGAGGCAGGAGGAGGAGGAGGAGAAGAGAAAGAGAGAGTGAGGCAGGAGGGGGAGGAGAAGAGAAAGAGAGAGTGAGGCAGGAGGGGGAGGAGACTTAAATACAAATGAAAATTTTTAATTATTAATGCAGAATTTTGTTTAAGAATGACTTACAATATAATTAAAATAAAAATTATCCAACTAAATTGAGTTTCTATCAAATTTACCCAATTCATGTTTAATATGAAAATAGCCTTCAATTTGCGCATTTGACGCCTTTTTTCTATTTTTTCTCCAAAGGGGAGCCCCGCAAAATTGTGCTGCCCTGGGCCCTGCAAAACTCTCATCCGCCCCTGCTTGAAGGAAAACATTCCCACTCAAATGTGGGGCTTGGGAGGGCTGTGGTACTGGTTTCAGCTCCTAATTGGCTGGATTGTGGGGTTCCAGTGCTCAAGAAGGATGCCAGACACAGCTTCTGTAGTGGGAGTATGCCCAAGAAACTCAAAGCTTGGGAAAGTGACCAGTTACTATGGCAGAAGAAATGCACAGGATTGAATCCAATCATAACATAGCAGTGACCCCGGAGAGACTGGACTGGTTTAGGCTACCTCCAGCTTCCTAATCTCATAGCAGGAGCTCATATGAGGAGGACCCTTTCCAGTCAACCCAGTCTGTTGGGTTGTTGAACATATCACCCTGGTTCCTTTTATGCTGTGACTTCTTGGGTACCCTCTGCCATCTTTTACATTCTAAGAAGTGAAATATTCCCATATCTATTATAAAGACCTTTGAGAATCAATCTCTCTTTGTTCTAGGTGGATATAGCTCTCTGGTGCAGTTGGATTGAGGATAATGTGTTTCCTCTGCCCACCCTGAGATATGTTTTGCAGATGAGCCTGCCCACACATACACATTGTTATTTCTATTACAGGAGCATCTACAGGCCCTGATCTTACTTTGGACTCCTTGGGCAAGGGATATTACAAAGGCCAAATAATACAGTCTCTCTGCCCTGAAAACTTTGCTATATGAATAAGTTGGTTGGCATGAAGTTTCTGTGCACAAATTACATGCAGCCTTGTAAGAACTCATTTTGCCAAAAATGGAAATGCCATTAATTGCCTCAATCTCATCATGATGGGTAGGCTAGCAGTTTTATGGTGGGGCTGATAAATTTTCATGAGAAATTTACAAGGCTAAATGAAAGGAAGACTACCAAAGCAGCAGCTTTTGTGCTCACGCTCTCATCTCCCCACTCAGAAACCCATGCTATGTCTACACTGCAGGCTTCTTGCGCAAGAACTGTTTTGCGCAAGAGTTCTTGCACAAAAGGTCTTGCACAAGAGCACGTCCACACTGCCATGTGCTTTTGCGCAAGAGATGTGCTTTTGCGCAAGAGCGTCAATGGCAGTGTGGACGCTCTCTTGCGCAAGAAAGCTCTGATGGCCATTTTAGCCATAGGGGTTTCTTGCGCAAGAAACCCCTGTTGCCCGTCCACACTGCCTTCTTGCACAAGAGCTCTTGTGCAAGAGGCTTATTCCTCGTTGGGAGAGGAATAACTCTTGCGCAAGAAGACCTCTTTTCCGATGCTTTACTGTAAATTTACTTGCGCAAGAACACGCGTGCAGTGTGGACACTCCGCAAGTTTTTGCGCAAGAACAGCCATTCTTGCACAAAAAGCCTGCGGTGTAGACGTAGCCCCAGAGTTTTATTTGAATTCTCTGATTCCTAGCACAAAGGAGCCTCAGGTGCAGCAAACTGGGGCTGCCGTCCCCTCCCTGGTGTGCATCCCCCTGGAAGGAGCTGCAAATCAAAGACAAAATAAAAGCAGATGGGATTACACAGATTCCCTTGGAGGTAAATTGGCCTCTGCCCCGGCCCCCAGGAAAGTCCCATGTGACTGGACTACAAAAGACACTGCTTTGTCTCAGCAATATTATGACCATTAATTTTCATAAGCAAAGCAGGAAATCAGCATTTGAATAAAGAGATGGCCCTCCTGCCATATGGGTCTGTGTTAAACTAATATACTAGATATGGAGCCTGCAGATGCCCAGACAATAGTTAAATTAATTTTCCTCAAATCTGAGCAATTTTACTACCTCTTTATCTTCCTCTTGCCTCTAACATGGTTACTGTTTTATTATTTGCTGCAAGCTTGCAATAAACTCACTGCTAATTTTCTTCTGGTTGGCTGTTTGCTAAAAGGGCACCCAGTATAACCTCATGTTACCAAGGTATCTTGCAGGGTTTAATCTCTGCCTGTCAGCTGGCTTTGTCTTGCCTGCCCCCTGCAAAAGAGAACCCCTTGTTTCTAATACCCTGGCCTACCTTCACTCCCGGAAGGCCCAGGGCTAGGAAAGTCCTGTTTGTGCCACTTAACCGCTGGGGACATTCCATCCACATCGGCGGGGGGGGGGGGACAGACTCAGAAGGCATTCAATGCTCAAGTGAAAAGAGTGTTTCCAGTGAAAGCGTTCCTGCCTGACAAAACAACTTTGATTGCAGAAAAGGCAGGGGAGAGAGGGAGGCTATTTGGTTCATTTCTGGGAAGAAGGGGGACAGTGTATTACTCTTTAAGGGAAGGCAAGTGGTCCCTCTCCCTTCTACCTGAAACTTTGGTGGCTCAGGGATTGTGTTCACCCATCTGTGACCTGACTGCTCAGTCAGCCTTGGAATCCTATCCTCCTGTAATGGGTGTATAGGTTCTGGCCTCCCAGTTTGCCTATTTGGGACCTAGATGTCGTGCAGGCGCTGGGATCCTGTCCTTCTCTCTAGGACCTGACTCAAATCCAGCAGTTAGTCCAGTCTAATTGCAACATGTGCTCAGAATTAACTGCAGGGTGCACTCATTTGTGCCCTCACCCCCAGCAGCTGAAAAGGTCTCCCTAATGTAACATACCAAAACATCATCAAAGCAGCAATTTTCTCCATTGCTCTGTGGAATGTTGAAAGAAAAATGTGATGTCTTTAGTATAGCATGTAGGCCACCTAATCTCTGCCAACAGAACTAAAGATGGGGTAGGATTTTTTTCTATATTAAGCTTTGGAGAAATTGCTATAACTAATCGGATTTAGGATATTCTGCTCTCTTTTATTTTATCTCCCCTGCACAAGTCATGTGACTATAGGCTGCAGTTTGCCAGTTCTCCAGCCTCTTCTTTTTATGGAGTTGATTAATAACCTCAAAGAATAACACCTACAGCTGTTTCATTTGCAGCTGCTGGGCATGCAGACTAATTACTGGTTTTTGGAACCTCCGTTGTCCTACTTTAGATGTAGAAGTGCCGATGAATAGGAACTGGCTAAGGAGATGGTTATGCCTCATGCAAAAATAAATGGAATGTGATTTGGGTCATTGTTTTTAGCCCTTTCAAATGAAATCTAAAAAGGCCTCCAGACAGGTTTTTCCTTATGAATCTGAGCATATACATGATATGGTTCACATGGTACATTGCACCAACTTTTGGCAGTTAGCTGTCCTAAATTTGTGTCTTGCAAAATCAGGGGATATAATTTAGTAATGCGTTAACAGGGAAGGGTTGATATGAAAACAGTATAAGTGGAATTTTTAGATGGGTGACAAGTAAAAAGTAAGACTCCCTATATCATATCTAGTCAAGTTTTAAAGGCCTTTCTAAGAATGTTCTACAATTCTCAGAGCAGTATATCATCTTTTGTTTAAAACAAGCACATGCACGTGCATGCACACACACACGAACAGTATAGTCAGGTGGGACTTTGTGTCACAAATATTGGAAGGGTTTGGATCTGTATCAGATTACAAGCCCATTATGGCTTTCTGTAGCTGCCTAAGAAGTTATAAGAATGACCATACTGATTTAGACCCATGGTCCATGTGTAACCACTACCAGGCAGGTTTGAACCCAGGACCTCTAGTGTAGGAGCCTCTACCCTTTGAGCTAAAAGCCAGGTGGTTCTCAGCCCATGCTGTAGAGGTCTCTTGTGCTTATCTGAAGCAGTGTGCTAAGTGCCACTGCATAGGACAGTGAACCACACTAGGGTTACGTCTCGACTGCAAGCTTCTTTCGAAAGAGAGTGTCCACACCTCAAAAGCAGATCAAAAAAGTGATCCACTTTTTCAAAAGAGAGTGTCCACGTGGCTAGGACACTCTTTTGCAAAAGGGGCACCTGGAACCACTTCTCGTAGGTCATGAGGGCAGCATTTAAGTTCCGGGTGCTGCTGCATGAGGCTCGCAGAGACGCGTGCTTAAAGGGACCCCCTGGACAGCCATTTCTTTGCTCCTGCTGCTTGCTTGCCTACCTCAGTGAGGGACCGCAAAGCTTTTGCAGTGTGTGCTCTGGTTGCCCAGCTTTCTTGGACACTACAGTATTTTGGTTTTGTGTTTCTTTTTCTGGTTTTTTAATTTTTTTTTGTTTTGTTTTGTTTTTTTGCTTTGCCATGGAGCCAGAGTAGCCCCTGGGCAGGCGATGGCCCCACACTGTCATGCTGCAGCTTCTGCAGCACTTTCATCATACCATCATGAAGGTCCCGCCCCATCTGAACTCAAACCTCGACCTTGAGACCCTTGACCTGGATACAGGACCAATGCCCTTGCCCCCGAGCCTCCTGTCGGAGAGGTGATTTTGGAGGCTGGACACCAGTTCTGACTGGTGGGACCACCTCATCCTGGAGTGGTGGGACGACCAGCAGTGGCTCCAAAAATTCTGCATGCGGAAGGCCACATTCCTGGAGCTATGTGCCTGGCTCGCCCCTGCCCTCCAACGACAGGGCACCCACTTGCGGCCTGCCATCCCCCTGGAGAAGAGGGTCGCTCTTGCCATGTGGAAGCTTGCCACCCCCGACAGCTACTGTATGCTGGGACACCAGTTCAGCGTGGGAAGGTCCACTGTAAGGGCTGTCTTGATGGAGGTAAGGCACTCTCGGGGGACAGTCCCTGCAGGGGGGGCTGGAAAAGGGGGACTGTCAGGAAAGGGCAGGGGAGTGGGGGGGTAGAGTGGGAGTGGGGGAAGGGCCGGCCCCAGGGGGGGGCCTCCCGGCCTCACCCAGCCCTGCTGCTGGGGGGCGGGGGGGGGCGGCCTGAGGGGAGGTGGCTCCTGGGGCCTGGGGGGGGAGGGAAGAGTGGAGGGCACCTCCCAAGGGCTCAGGCACCCCCTCTAATTCCCTGTTTTGTGAGTTACAATATGTCTCCTGCAGGTGGTGAGGGCCATCAACTCAGAGCTGCTGCATAGGATCATCCACCTTGGAAACCTGGCCACCATTGTGGCCGGATTTGCTGCCCTTGGATTCCCGAGCTGTGGAGGCGTGATCAATGGGACACACATCCTAATCCGGGCACCACCCCATCAAGAAGCCCAGTATATCAAAAGGAAGGGCTACTTCTCCATGATGCTGCAGGCCCTGGTCGACCACCGGGGACAGTTTACAGACATTTGTGCGGGGTGGTCAGGCCGGGCATATGATGCCCACATATTTAGGAACTCCTACCTCTAACACAGGCTGCAGGCTGGAACATTCTTTCCGCAGAGGAACTTTGTGGTAGGGGATGTGCAGATGCCGATTTGCATCGTGGGTGACACTGCCTACCCCCTGATGCCATGGCTCATGAAGCCCTACACTGGCCATCTGGACACGAGCAAGGAACAATTTAACACGCATCTGAACCTGGCTTGGATGCAGGTGGAATGCGCTTTCGGGCATCTCAGGGGGCGGTTCAGGGGCCTGCTCACTTGCCTCGACATAGGGGAACGCAATATCCCTGAGGTGGTGTCTGCATGTTGCGTGCTCCACAATCTTGTGGAGAACAAAGAGGAGGCCTTCCTCCCCACATGGGTGACACCGGCTGGTGGCGAGGGGAGGCAGTTTGAACAGCTGCCATCCGCAAGGCTCACCAGGCTAGAGTGCGCATCCGGGAGGCCCTGAGGGAGAGATTCTCTGTAGGAGCCCAATAACTCTCCCCAGGGTCTCCCCAATAACTCTCCCCTTGCTCCCCAATACCTTTCCCACAACAACCCATCCCTGCCCCTATTTCCTGGACATTCAATAAAGACAACAGGTTGTGATTGAAAAATAAACTGTGTATTCACTTGTAATAAATGTAATTAACTGGGGTGGAGGGAGGCTCATGCCCTGGAGGCGGAGAGGGCTCAGAACCAGGAGGGAGGAGGGGGGGCTCAGGGCTGGGGGTGTTGCCTGTAGTGCAAGCTCCTGCCACCTCAGGTCTGGGGACCTTGACGGACTCAGGGTTGAGTGGGGCCTGGAACAGTAGGGGGGTGGGGGGGCTGCAGATGGGTCTGGGATGGCAAGGGGGGAAGGGGAAGAAGGGGGCAGGAAGGGAAAGGGGGGTGGGGGAACAGGGGAGGAAGGAGGAGCAGGAGGAAGGGGGGCAGGGGGTTCAGGAGCAGGGTGAACAGGAGGAGCGGCAATGGGGACAGGACCTGGGAAGGCCATGACCTCCCAGATTGTGGCATACAATGCAGGGCGCTACTGGACTAGCTAGCCCAACAGGCGCTTGTGCCACACGGCCTCTGTTTGCATCCTCTCAGTGATGGTTTCCTTCATTTCTTATAGCACCCCAATGTGCTGGCACATTTGGTCCTGGTACACGCGCCACTACCTGTGGCTTCCATGAACTCGGGTGGGTGGCTGGGCTGGTGTGGCTCACCCCTCAGGGATGGATAGTCTGGCTGTGAAGGACAAGAGGGAGAGGCAGTCAGTCATGCATGCACACTCTGTCCCTGAGGGCATGGCCTCCTCTGTGAGCAGTGAGTAATTGTCCTTGGAACAGGGGACACTGATGTTCCAACAGCAAGCCCATGTGTGGCCTGGCCAGCAGCCCTGGCCTCACAGGGGCCCCAAGATGCCCAGGGAACCATCCTGCCCGCCCTCCACGCCCCATGGACAAACAGCCCAGGGAAGTGTCCAGCCACAGTGGGCTCCCAGGTGTGGGAGAGGGGCTTGGAGTGGCCTGACCCTCCCTGCCCCCCCTCCCCACACATGCCTGCACATGGCAGCACTGTCTGTGGGAGCGGGTGGTGCCTTGCACATGCACACAAGGCCATGTGCTATGTGCAACACTCGTCAGTTTGTGTGGGGTTGTGTGGGGCCCTGTGCCCAGCCAGCTTTGGGTAGTGCCTGGCGGGGGGAGGACGTCCCTCCCTGGGGTCGGACATGTGTGAGGCCACCCAAGTTCATGGAAGCCACAGGTAGTGGCGCGTGTACCAGGACCACATGTGCCAGCACATTGGGGTGCTACAAGAAATGAAGGAAACCATCATGGAGGCTGTGTGGCACAAGCGCCTGTTGGGCTAAGCTAGTCCAGCAGCGCCCTGCATTGTGTGCCACAATCTGGGAGGTCATGGCCTTCCCAGGTCCTGTCCCCATTGCCGCTCCTCCTGTTCACCCTGCTCCTGGACCCCCTGCCCCCCTTCTTCCCCAAGCTGTGAGCAGTAGCCCATGTGTACTTGGGGACTGGCTCCTGGCACCAAGTGTCGCAGTGCTTGCACGTGCACGGCCTGCTGCACGCTGTCCAGGCCGAGCATGATGAGTGACGATCACACCCCATCCCCTGTGCTGCTGCCTCCCCCACCCTGTGTGTGTGGCAACCTCACAGCACTCACCTGATGATCCCTCCCCAGCATCTGAAGGTGCCTTGGAGGCCTCCTGGGTCTGGGGGACCGGCTTCAGGGTGAGGTTCACACCACTTCTGGTGTCCTCCTCCTGCAGCTACTGGTCATCAGGGTCATCCTCCTCCTGGAGCTCTGGCCGGTTCTGAATGGGTGTCTCCAGCCCCAACTCTACAAGCACCCATGGAGACAGGGGTTCCCCACCCCCCAGGATTCTATAGAGCTCCTATTAATAGTGGCAGTAGTGTGGTGCTGCCCTGGAGCTGGAGCTGTGCTCCCAGGCCCTGGTATAACCCTGTTGCAACTCCTTCATCTTGCTCCTCACTTGGTCCAGAGTGCAGGGGTGGTGGCCTGTCTTGGCCAGAGTGTCGGCCATGTGGCCATAAATGTCTGCATTCCTGCACTTGACTGGAGGGGGCTGCAGGGACTCCTCCTCAGACCACAGCTTCAAAAGTGTCTGGATCGCAGCCCCTGACTAGGATGGGGCCCAGCGTTCAGTGCCCCAGGTGGGTCCTGGGATGGTTCCCTGGAAGGGCCAAGAGGTCCTTGGGGCCTTGTGGCTTGGACATGGCTGCTGGCTGATGTAGTAGGGAGAGCCGTGCGGTCAGGGTTCTGTCACAGGGTTAGGGTCCTGTGAGGCTGGCTTCCTGCCACAAGACTTGCCCCGGGTGCCTGTGGCTTTAAGACATGGGCTGGAGGCAGGAACTATAGAGCTGTGATTAGTGTAGGGTTTTTCCTGGAGGCCTCTTTTTTTGAAAGAACTGCCTCCCCCATGTCCACACACGCCTTTTTCCGAAAGAGCTCTTTTGAAAAAGGCGTTCTTCCTCATAATTTGAGGTTTATCAATTTCAACAGAAGCGCCGCGTTCTTTCCATTTAATTTAGAAAGAATGCAATTACTGTGTGGATACAGGTGAAGTTTTTTCGAAAAAAGGGCAGTTTTTTCAAAAAAACAATGTAGTCTAGACATGCCATAAGTGTGTGGGTTACATATGTAGCTCAGTATCTTGTTTCTGATAGTGACCAGTAGCAAATACTTCAGAGGGAATAAAGAGAACAGGCCAACAATCCAAAACCCATCCCCTTGTCCAGTCCCAGTTTCTGGCAGTCAGAAGTTTAGGGACACCCAAAGCATGGTGTTGCATCCCTGGCCATCTGAGATAATAGTCATAGATGGACCTCTCCTCTGTGAATTTATCTAAATCTTTTTTTGAACTTTGGCCTTCACATCCCCTGGCAAAAAGTTCCACAGGTTGACCTCACTGTATGAAGAAGTACTTCCTTTTGATTGTTTCAAACCTACTACTTATTACTTTCATTGGCTGTCCCCCTATTTCTTGTCATCTCTTTTCAAAGTGGAATAGTCCCAGTCTTTTTCATCTCTCCTCATATGGAAGCTGATCCATGCCTCCAATAATTTTGATGCTCTTGAGGCTTCACTGAACACTTATAATTGCATAGATGGAAACCTGTCTTGCCTACCTATATGTTAATATAATCAGAATAGATATTAGATGTTATATTGATTACAGTGTGTTTAATGTTTAAGGTTTCTTTATAATGCTCATAGGATGGTGCAGGTTTTGGTCCCACTTATAACCTCTATAGCCCAGGCAATAAAATTACCCAATTACCTTTACAATACACTGTAACTCACCAAAAAGAACCATTAACTAAGGTTAAGTGTTCATCCTGCATACAAGATAGCCCACTAGAGGCAGCTGAGCTATTGTGTTATGTTAAAGGACACAGGCCTTGTTGATTGCATTCCTAACTCCCTTTAAGAAGGAGAGACTGTACATGAACTCATCCTGTTAGTTTGGACTCTGGAGTGCAGGAAATAAAAACCCCTGACAAGGATAAAGTGAACCTCTTTCATGTTGCCTGCACTCCAAGGGGCAAAAATTCCTAAACATAAGCAAAGAAGTTCCCATGCTGCTTGACATGGGTAGCACTGAAAGACATTTTGAACTGACTTAGGCTACGTCTATACTGCACCCTTCATCCACAAAAGCTTGTGCAAATGAAGCGTGGATTAGCATATTGCCACACTTCATTTGCATAATTAATTAGGGGGCGTTTTTGCGCAAAAGGCTTTTGAGCAAAAAGGAGCTGTGTAGATAGCTCCTTTTTGCGCAAAAAAAACCCTCTTGCGCAAGAGCCGTTCTTCCTGAAAAAATGAGGACTGCTTACAACCTCTGAGTCTGATTTAATGCTCCTTGAAGTCAATGGGAGTCTTTTGTTTGACTTTTGTGGGTATTTGTTTGACTTTTGTGGGTATTTACCTGTTGACAAAAGGTAAGTGTGGACTCAGGGGAGAAGTTATGTCGACAGTAAACAAAAGACAGGACTATGCAGCACTTTAAAGACTAACAAGATGGTTTATTAGGTGATGAGCTTTTGTGGGCCAGACCCACTTCCTCAGATCAATTTGTGGAAGGAAATTGGCACGACCATATGTACCAAAGTGATACAATAAAAAAAAAGTGAACACATATAAAATCGACAAATCAAATTTTAGAACAGAGTGCGGGTGAGGGGGGAAGGTTAGTGTCTGTGAGGTAATGACATTAGGGGTGATAATTGGGGAAGCTATGTTTGTAATGGGTGAGATAATTAGCATCTTTGTTGAGACCCATACATAAAGTGTCAAACTTAAGCATGAATGACAGTTCTGAGGCTTCTCTTTGAAGTCTGGAGTTAAAATGTCTTTGAAGCAATATGCCTGTTTTGAAGTCATTGAGAGAATAGTCAGTCTGGTTAAAATGGCAAGCAACAGTTTTCTCTCTGTGAGAGAGCCTGATGTCTGTTTTATGTGCATTGATTCTTTGGCGAAGTGTCTGAGAAGTTTGTCCAATATACATAGCAGATGGACACTTTGGGCACATGATGGCATAAATTATATTTCTGGATGAACAGGAATATGTGTTCTTGATCTTGTAAGTGGCATGGTTAGGTCCAATAATGGTGTCAGCAGAGTAAATATGTGGACAAAGCTGGCACCGGGGTTTGTTGCAAGGGAAAGTTCCAGGGTTGGTATTAGTGTGGTATGTCCTGTAGTTGTTGGTAAGAATCATCCTGAGGTTAGGTGGTTGCCTATAGGAGACTATGGGTCTGTCTCCCAGAGCCTCCCAGAGCTAATTGAAAGAGCCAGATGAATACCCAGAAACCATCTACTTCAAGACAGACCCAAGAAAACCAACAATAGAACACCACTTGTCATCACCTATAGCCCCCAACTTAAACCCGTCCAACGCACTATCAATAAACTACAACCTATACTGGAACAGGATACTACCCTACGAGAGCCTCACAGACACTAACCTTCCCCCCTCGCCCCCACTCTGTTCTAAAATTTGATTTGTCAATTTTATATGTGTTCACTTTGTTTTGATTGTATCACTTTGGTACATATGGTCATGCCAATTTTCTTCCACAAATTGATCTGAGGAAGTGGGTCTGGCCCACAAAAGCTCATCACCTAATAAACCATCTTGTTAGTCTCTAAAGTGCTGCATAGGCCTGTCTTTTGTTTCAGCTAGACCAGACTAACATGGCTGCATCTCTATCACTAGTTGACAGTAAAGGCCTCCAGGAAGAACCCCTGGTGGACACTTTTGCCACTGCTTTGCACTCTATTGTTCCTGCCTGTAGCCATCTTTAAAAGGCACAGGCACCCAAGATCAGCACTGTGGCAACAAGCCAGCTCCAGAGAGGACCCTGACCGCACAGCTCTTCCTGGTAGGGACACTCGGGAGACATGTCACAGGGACAAGCCCCCTAAGACCTCCCTGGCCCTTCCAGGGACACATCCCCCCAGGAAGGCAGGGACACCAAGCGCTGGGCACCCTCCTGGTCTGGGCCAGAGATGAAAGCCCTCTTGGAGCTCTGGGCTGAGGAGGAGTCCCTCCAGGCCATGCAGTCCAGCAGGAGGAGGAATGCGGACATTTATGCCCGAATGGCAGAAGGCCTGGCTACAAAAGATCACCACTCCCGCACACTGGAGCCGGTCAGGGCAAAGGTGAAGGAGCTGCAGCAGGGGTATGTTAGAGCCCGTCAGCACAGCTCCCACTCTGGGGAAGCACCGCATTACTGTGTGTATTATGAGGCGATTGACCAGATCCTGGGGGCAGGGGAACCCCTGCCTCCTGAGCAGCTAGTGGAGTCTGAGCTGGAGAACCCTGGTCAGCAGCGGCCACAACAACAGCCAGGTGACCAGGAGCTCCAGGAGGAGGAAGAGGAGGAGGAAGGCAGCACCCAGAGCACCCAGAAGCCAGGCGCCGATGCTCAGGGGGGCCTCGTGGACCACCTCGGACACCGGGGAGGGAACATCAGGTGAGTGCTGTGAGGGTCCACCACAACACAGGGCAGGGCAGGCGGGAGCAAAGGGGATGGTGCAGTGCTGTGACATGTCATGCTGATCACAGCCGGGGAGGGAAGGGGGGCACACCCATGGTTGCCCTCAGGGAGGGCCGTCCTACCCCTGCACCCGCACGGCTGCAAGACACCACATGCTTTTGCAGGCAGTGATGCCAGGTGCAGGCATGGGTTGGGGACGCAGGGATTGCTTCACAGCTGCAGGCCTCTCAGCACTCTGCGGGAACCCCAACCATGGCCTGAAACTTGTCTGTGCTGCTCGGCCATGGGGTGTTTGTGAGGGGGGGCAGGATGGTGGCCTGCACACCTTCTGGGCTCCAGGGAGGCCGTGGCTGCTGGCCAGACCACACCATGCCTTACTGAGACGCACATGAGCAGCCTCTGACCCTAGGATAGGCACTGCCTGATGAGAAGAAGGAGGGCATGCCCTCTCAGGGAAAGTGTGAGCATGCATGACTGACAACTTTTCCCTCTTGTCCTCCACACCTGCCCCACCACCCAGACGTCTGCAGGGAACCCGTCGGCACTGGCGCACCTATTTAGTCCTGGTGCGCCAGCACATCGCAGTCCTGCGACAGATGCAGGACTCAATGGACAAGAGGCTGGAGGAAGAGGCCGAGTGGCGCTGGTGCTTGCTGGAGGAATTCGCCCAGCAGCGCACAAACATCTGCGCTGCGATCCGGGAGTCCATGGCCTTCCCCAGTCCTGTGCCTGGTCTTGCTCCTCCTCCTCAGCCTGCCCCCGCCCTCAGCCCCTGCCATCCCAGACCCAGGTCCAGCCCCATCTCCTGCCCAGCCCCCTGCTGTTGCAGCCCGTACATGCAGCCAGGAGCGAGAAGGCCTCCACAGCCAAACCGCCAGGGGCTCTTCCTTCAGGCAGCCCCCTCAACCCTGAGCCTCCCTCCCCCCTTCCTGGTTGACATTCCCCCTTCCCACCAGTGAGACTAACTGAGGGAAGCACTTTATTTTGATAGCAAACAGTTTATTTTCTCTGAAAAAGAGTTATTTATTTTCTCTGAAAAAAAGTTATTTATTTTATTTTGTCCAAAAAGCAAAAGTGCAATAAACAGTTCATATGTTTTCACCAACACCTGTTCCTGTTCTCAGTGTGTGAGGAAGGAGTAGAATGTGTGAATGTGGGGCCGGGAGGGGTTTTGGGAAGGAAGACATGGGGCAATCCCACATTTGGAAGACCCTAAGGAAACTCATCGGCCTCCATGGGAGAATTGCTCCCTCAGGGCTTCTTGGATTTGCAATCCCAAATGGTGGACTTGCTGGATGGCAGCTGTCCGGGGCTGCTCAAAGTGCCTCCCCTCCATGTCAGCCCATGTCCTGCACACAAGGAGGAAGGCCTCCCCTTTCCTCTCCACCAGGTTGTGCAGCACACAGCATGCTGCAACCACATCAGGGATGTTGTGTTCCCCCATGTCCAGCCGAGTGAGCAGGCATCTAAATCTGCCCTTCAGATGGCCAAAAGCACACTCCATCTGGTAGCAAGCCCGATTCAGGCGGGAGTTAAAGAGTTCCCTGCCTGCATCCAGGTGTCCCGTGAATAGCTTCATGAGCCAGGGCATAAGGGGGTAGGCCACATCTGCCACGATGCATATAGGCATCTGCACATCCCCCACTGCCAAGTTTCTGTCCGGGAAAAAGGACCCAGCATGCAGCCTGCGGTACAAGTATGAGTTCCGGAATATGCAGGCATCGTGTGCCCGGCCTGACCACCCGACACAAATGTCTGTGAATTGTCCCCGGTGGTCGACTAGGGCCTGCAGCACCATCAAAAGGTAGCCCTTTTCGGTTAATGTACTGTGCTGCTCGGTGGGGCGGTGCGCAGATGGGGATGTGCATCCCGTCGAGTGCTCCACCACAGTTGGGAAATCCTAGTGCTGCAAATCCGGCCAAAATGGCACCCAGGTTTCCCAGGCGGACGGTCCTGTGAAGCAGCTCTGAGTTGATGGCCATCACCACCTGCAGAAAGGGACAAATAGAAACACACAGAACAGGACATTAGAGTGATTGGATCAGCTGATGAGAGGTGATCCCCCCCCCGGACCCCAAGAGCCCCCCCCCTCAGGCAACCCCTCCGTGGCTCCCGCACCCCCACAGAGTGAGGCCAGGCAGGCTTCCACCACTCCCACCCCATCCCCCATTCCCTGTGCCTGGTCCTGATTGTCCCCCTTATCTGCCCGCCCCCCTGGACTGTCTCCCGAGAGTGACTTACCTCCATCAAGACGGCCCCGATGGTAGACTTCCCCACACCAAACTGATGTCCCACAGAGCGGTAGCTATTGGGGGGTGGCCAGTTTCCACAGCACAATAGCGACACGCTTCTCCAGGGGGATGGCGGCCCGCAAGCGGGTGTCCTGGTGTTGCAGGGCAGGGGGCGAGCCAGACACAGAGCTCTTGGAAGGTGGCCTTCCTCATCCGGAAGTTTCGGAGCCACTAGTCATCGTCCCACTGCTGCATAACTAGCCGGTCCCACCAGTCAGAACTGGTGTCCAGCCTCCAAACTCGCCTCTCCATAAATAAGTTCAGGGGCAAGGGCAGCAGGGCTGCAGCCTGAGCGAGGGGCTCAAAGCTGGGCTCAGAATCCAGCTCTGCCACAAACATCATGATGCTCTCCTGAGCATGCAGCGGAACTTCCAGCCGCACGGTGTGGGGCCATTGCCTGCCCAGGGGCAGCTCAGGTTCCATCGCCAAAAAAGCTAAAAAAGCCCAAAAAACAAACAAACCAAAAAAACAAACACACAAGCCAAAAACCAAACCTGAAAATAAACTGCTGTGGTGTCCAAGGAAGCAGGGCAACCAGAGCAAAAACTGCAGCAGCTTTGCTTTCCCTCTAGAAGGTAGGCAAGCCAGAAGCAGGAGCAGAGCAACAGCTGTCCAGGAGGATCCCTTTAAGCACGCATCTCTGCAGAGAGCATGCAGCAGTGCCTGGGCTTTAAGGCTGCCCCTGTGACCTTCCAGAAGCACTTCCGGGTGCCTTCTTTTCTCGACAGAGCGTCCGGCAGTCTGGACGCTCTTTGTCAACAAAGCGGATCGCTTTGTCAATCCGCTTAATGTAGTCTAGATGCTCTTTGTCGACAAAGCTTCTGTCGACAATTTCTATCTACAGAAGCTTTGTCGACAAAAGCCTGTAGTCTAGACATACCCATACATAAAAATGCAAAAATGTCACAACATACTGTTACTGAAATATTCCTGAGGTTCTCATTTTCACTATGTAATTATAAATTGATTGGAATAAAAAAATTGTGCTTAAACATTAGTGTACACAGAGCAGTATAAACAAGTCGTATGAAATTTTAGTTTGTGCTGTACTGACTTTGCTAGTGCTTTTTATGTAGTCGGTTATAAAAACTAGGTGTAACACCAATAGACCCTTATTGTCTGAGGGCAGAGTTAAACCTGGGACTTCTGGGGCTTCGTGTATGAGCCTCTACTGCCTTAGTCAAAAGCCAGCAGACTCATTATTCTCTGTGTAAGTGGCCCTGGTGCCTCTAGAGGGGCCAGTACACCATACCCAGCACGTGAGTCGGTTACAAAGACAAATCTCTAGTCTAGGGGTATATCTAGACTGCATCCCTCTGTCGGCAGAGGGATGCAGATTAGGCAGGCTGACATTGCAAATGAAGCAGGGATTTAAATATCCTGTGCTTAATAGGCATAAAAATGGCCGCCGTTTTTGCTGACTCCGCACTTTGTCGGCAAAAAGCAGCAGTCTAGAGGGGGATCTGTCGAGAAAGAAAGCCTTTTTCGACAGATCCCTTATGCCTCCTGCAAGGAGGTTTGCAGGATTTGTCAAAAAAGGCTTTCTTTCTTGACAGATCCCCCTCTAGACATGCTTTTTGCCAACAAAGAGCTGAGTCAGCAAAAACGGCGGCCATTTTTTATGCAAATTAAGCACAGGATATTTAAATCCCCGCTTCATTTGCAATGTCAGCCTGCCTAATCTGCATCCCTCTGCTGACAGAGGGATGCAATCTAGACGTACCCTAGATGAGCTGATGTATACCTGGCTGAGAACTGCTGCCCTGTTTCTCTTCCCACCCTTTGTCAGTTCAGCGGAACAAGAACTGTGTGGCTGTGTCTAGACTGGCGCGATCTTGCGCCAGAGCTATGCAAATGAGGCTCAGCGTGGAATATTGCCGAGCCTCATTTGCATAACTAATGAGCCGCCATTTTTGTGGAAGAGGCTCTTGCACAAGACAGAGCTGTCTACACTGCCCCGTCTTGTGCAAGAAAAACCCTCTTGCGCAAAGCCATTATGCCTGAAAATAATAATAGACAGCTCCGTCCTGCGCAAGAGCCTCTTCCGCAAAAATGGCGGCTCATTAGTTATGCAAATGAGGCTCGGCGATATTCCACGCTGAGCCTCATTTGCATAGCTCTGGCGCAAGATCGCGCCAGTCTAGACACAGCCTGTCTGACCAGTCTTTGTACAGCATCTAATGCAAGGGGATTTTGATCTTCGTTGGGGCTTCTAGGAACACAAATACAAATTAAAATATTGGTTTCTGGTGAGCAAATAGATTTGGAAAGAGAGGAAAGGGTTAAATTGGGGGCCTGAATTTGTGGGTTGCTGGGTTTTGGGCAGAACCCAAAGAGTGGCCATGCAAAGGCACTGAGATGACCTGGGGTTGGGGAAGTTGCACACAGCAAGCTAGTGGGGTTGTAGTGCAATCTGGTGGAAATCCCACTATGACAGAGCAGATGGACTCTGAGAGGATTTCACCCCAAAAGACCCTCAGGACACAGCAATCTCTGCATGGAACTCTTTATGGCCTTTGCACAGGTTGTGAAGGGCTGACTTGGCTCTGCTGGGATGGTTCAAAGGATGCCCATGGTTCAAAGGAGCAGACATATTCTGAGAGCCTGTGATAGCTACAGTTCTAATGTATTTTAATTATTTACAAGTATTGTTGTCACCCCCCAAAGGTCACAGTCAGGACCAGAGCCCACTTGTACTTGGTGCTATACAACTACTCAGGAAGACACAGAATCTGTCCCAGAGACTCTGTCCTGGCAGTGAGTTTAGAGCAGTGATGGGACCCTTTTTTGGGTCACTGGCCAATTACCCATAGAAAATCAGTTGGGAGCCACACGCAAGTACAAAGCAAAACACTCAAAACAATAACAATAGAAACCTCATTGACCTGGCCCCCAAGTGAAAAAGAGGAAAAAAAGACACTCACTTCACTCACATACCTTGGAGTGCCATTACACTCCAGCTCTGCAGGGTAGAGGAGAGCAGAGCTCCAGGGCTTCCCCCAAAGAACAGATGAGCTCTTCTAGGGGCCTGAAGCTAATAGATTTTGTAGGCTCCCCTAGGTTCTGGGGTGGGGCAAAAATGTGGGGTTCTGTGTGTGGGAAGGGGCTGCCAAGGAGTGGACTGGAGGCGTGGGTGCAGGGGTGGGACTGCGGGATCAGGGCAGGAGATAGGTATAGGAGTGGGCAGAGGGTGAGTGTGTGGGATCTGGGAGGGAGTGATGGTGCAGGCTGAGGGTGCAGGGTCCAAATGGGAGGTTGCATGCAGGAGGGGGCAGGCAATTGGGGTGGTTACTTGGTGCAGCTCTCATGTGGCAGGGAGCACAGATGAGCCACACTGCCCTGTGCTTGTAGGCACTGCACCCGCTGCTCCTATTGGCCGCAATTTCCAGAGTGGAAGTGATAGGGGTGAAGCCTATAGACGACCAGATTGGCTTACCGGGGAAATCCTTGGTGAGCTTAAACACAAAAAGGAAGCTTACAAGAAGTGGAAACTTAGACAGATGACTAGGGAAGAGTATAAATATATTGCTCGAGAATGCAGGGGAGTTATCAGGAAGGCAAAAGCACAATTGGAATTGCAGCTAGGAAGTGATGTGAAGGGTAACAAGAAAGGCTTCTACCAGCGTGTTAGCAATAAAAGGGTAAACAGAGAGGGTGTGGGGCTCTTACTGGATGAGGGAGGTAACCTACTGACAAATGATGTGAGAAAAGCTGAAGTACTCAATGCTTTCTCTGCCTCTGTCCTCACAGACAAGGTCAGCTCCCAGACTAATGCACTAGGCAATGCAGTATGGGAAGGCGGTGGACAGACCTCGATGGGGAAAGAACGGGTTACAAACTATTTAGAAAAGCTAAACATACACAAATCCACGGGTCTGGATTTAATGCATCTGAGGGTACTGAAGGAGTTGGAAAATGTCATTACAGAGCCTTTGGCCATTATCTTTGAAAACTCATGGAGATCAGGAGAGATCCCGGATGACTGGGGAAAGGCAAATGTAGTTCCCATCTTTAAAAAAGGGAAGAAGAACAATCTAGGGAACTACAGACCAGTCAGCCTTACCTCAGTCCCCAGAAAAATCATGGAGGTGATCCTCAAGGAATCCATTTTGGAGCACTTGGAAGAGGGGAAAGTGATCAGGAATAGTCAACATGGATTAACGAAGGGCAAGTCATGCCTCACCAATCTGATTAGCTTCTATGATGAGGTACTTCGCTCTGTGGCGATGGGAAAGTCAGTACCTTGACTTTAGCAAAGCTTTTGATACGGTCTCCCACAATATTCTTGCCAGCAGGTTAAGGGAGTATGGATTGGATAAATGGACTGTAAGATGGATAGAAAGCTGGCTAGACTGTCGGGCCCAACGGGTAGTGATCAACGGCTCGTTGTCAGGTTGGCGGTCAGTTTCTAGCGGCGTGCCCCAAGGATCGGTTCTAGGACCAGTTTTGTTCAACATATTTATTAATGAACTGGATGAGGGGGTGGATAGCACCCTCAGCAAGTTTGCAGATGACATTAAGCTAGGGGGAGAGGTAGATACGCTGGAGGGCAGGGATAGGGTTCAGAGTGACCTGGACAGATTAGAGGATTGGGCCACAAGAAATCTGATGAGGTTCAACAAGGACAAGTGTAGAATCCTCCACTTGGGATGGAATAATCCCAAGCATTGTTACAGGCTGGGGACTGACTGGCTAAGTAGTGGTTCTGCAGAAAAGGACCTGGGGATTACAGTGGATGAGAAGCTGGATATGAGTCAACAGTGTGCCCTTGTAGCCAAGAAGGCTAATGGCATATTAGATTGCATTAGGAGGGTGATAGAGATTCAGCCGTGTTAGTCTGGTCTAGCTGAAACAAAAGACAGGACTATGCAGCACTTTAAAGACTAACAAGATGGTTTATTAGGTGATGAGCTTTTGTGGGCCAGACCCACTTCCTCAGATCAATATGTGGAAGAAAATTGGCACGACCATATATACCAAAGTGATACAATCAAAAAAAAGTGAACACATAAAATTGACAAATCAGATTTAAGAACAGAGGAGGGGTGAGGGGGGAAGGTTAGTGTCTCTGAGGTAATGACATTAGGGGAAGCTATCTTTATAATGGGTGAGATAATTAGCATCTTTGTTAAGACCCATACGCAAAGTGTCAAATTTAAGCATGAATGACAGTTCT
Organism: Pelochelys cantorii; assembly: GCA_032595735.1. NCBI lineage: Eukaryota > Metazoa > Chordata > Testudines > Trionychidae > Pelochelys > Pelochelys cantorii. Next base: position 22,282,748 of record CM064344.1, read on the forward strand.
GAGGCTTCTCTTTGAAGTCTGGAATTAAAATCTCTTTGAAGTAATATGAATATTTTAAGGTCATTGAAAGAATGGTCAGTCTGGTTAAAATGGCAAGCAACAGTTTTCTCTCTGTGAGAGAGCCTGATGTCTGTTTTATGTGCATTGATTCTTTGGCGAAGTGTCTGAGAAGTTTGTCCAATATACATAGCAGATGGACACTTTAGGCACATGATGGCATAAATTATATTTCTGGATGAACAGGAATATGTGTTCTTGATCTTGTAAGTGGCATGGTTAGGTCCAATAATGGTGTCAGCAGAGTAAATATGTGGATAAAGCTGGCACCGGGGTTTGTTGCAAGGGAAAGTTCCAGGGTTGGTATTAGTGTGGTATGTCCTGTAGTTGTTGGTAAGAATCATCCTGAGGTTACGTGGTTGTCTATAGGAGACTATGGGTCTGTCTCCCAGAGCCTCTCATAGGGTAGTATCCTGTTCCAGTATAGGTTGTAGTTTATTGATAATGCGTTGGACGGGTTTAAGTTGGGGGCTATAGGGGATGACAAATGGTGTTCTATTGTTGGTCTTCTTGGGTCAGTCTTGAAGTAGATCGTTTCTGGGTATTCATCTGGCTCTTTCAATTTGTTTTTTTTATTTCTCTGGGTGCGTAATTGAGGTTTATAAATGCTTGGTAGAGATTCTGAAGTTTCTGGTCTCTGTCAGTGGGATTAGAGCAGATGCGATTGTATCTAAGGGCTTGGCTATAGACGATGGATCATATGGTGTGTCCTGGATAGGAGCTGGAGGCATGTAGGTAACTGTAGGAGTCAGTGGGTTTTCTGTAGAGAGTGGTGTCTAATTTACCATTGGTGATTTGTACTGTGGTGTCCAGGAAATGGATCTCATGTGTGGAATGGTCCAGGCTGAGATTGATGGTGGGGTGTAGGTTGTTAAAGTCTCTGTGGAATGCATCCAGTGTTTCTTGGCCATGGGTCCAGATCATAAAGATGTCATCGATGTAGTGTAAGTAGAGAAGGGGTAAAAGGGGATGGGATCTGAGGAAATGTTCTAAGTCAGCCATAAAGATGTTAGCGTACTGTGGGGCCATGCGGGTACCCATGGCTGTGCCGCTGATCTGGAGGTATAAGTTGTCCCCAGATTGGAAATAATTGTGGGTGAGAACAAAGTTACATAGGTCTGCTACCAGATTGGCAGTGGTATCCTCTGGGATTGAGTTTTTAATTGCTTGTAATCCGTCTTCATGTGCGATGTTGGTGTAGAGAGCTTCTACATCCATGGTACAAAAATCAGCCAGAGCCCCTCGAGCAAGGAGCCCCTCCCCTTGCTATTTTATAGCACATGGCAGTTACAAAGCAGGTTACATAACAAGTTACATAACACAAACCTCTAAACCAATCAGATTTAACCTTTCCATATATGGATTTGTTCATCACATGCTTGTACTCCTCCACGCCACATGTTGAGCTCACCCCCCTCCCTTTGGCCTTTTCTAGACTGTTTCTAGGGTGGTGAGCCACAGCATGCTTCTTTATGCATACATACCTTTTAAATCACATTTTGTTTAAAATGAACACAAGCATACCCTTCACTCAGCTCCTATTGGCTGGAGTGCCCGGAGCAGAGGAAGCGTCAGCTGTTTTGAGCAGTCTGAGGTTGCTGGCAGGCAGAGAGCATGCCTCAGGGTCCTCCTACAGGGCTGCCGTTTGGGAGCCGACTAAGTAAACACTCCCAGACAGAACCTGCTTCCAGAAACCCCCCCCCCCCCTGCACCCCAACTCCCTGACCGAGGTCACCATCCCTTCCTGCCTCAGGTCATCACCAAAACCTTCTGCACGCTCCCTTCCCCCAGGTTACAACTCCCTCCCAGACCTTGCACCCACTCATACATCCATCCCCCAGGCTGGAATCTTTTCCTGCACCATATCCCTCCAAGACCCTGTACTCCAATGCCCTGCCCCAGACCACAGCCCCCTTCTTCACTCAAACTCCCTCTCATACCCCACACCCCATCCTGCAACCCAATCCCCTACCTCGAGCTCCCTTCTGCACACAACCTCCATCTTAGACTCTGCACCCCCTCCATAGAAAAATGTTGCTCTTGACCGCTTACCAAAATCCTGGAGTACCACCCATCAAAAATTATTGCCCACCCCTATATTATGGAATGGTTGAATAATGTCTAAGTTGTTCAAGGATCTTAATGTCCTTACTTTGCACATTAAGGTCTTTTTGACAAGCTTCCTCATATTTCTGAAATACCTCTTTCTAATGTTTCTAAAGTACCACAATAATATTTTTGGTACAGTTCCTTCCCTGAGGATATTGAACTTAATTACATTTTGCTCATTATTAATTGGTGATTAAACTATAGTTATTTTTAAACCAAACTGTGTGGTACTTAAAACTAAACCAGTTATAATTGGTGTTGTCTCACATAAGCTGTTACAAGAAGCAGCTATCCCATGGAGCAGGCCCATACGCAGGGGTGTGTGAAGGGTGACCAAAGTAAGCCTGCTCCAGCCGACCAGTGGAAGGCAGGAGCAGCGCGCTCCCCGAGCTTCCCTCCCCCATGCTCTGGCTGGCTGGGATAAGGCTGGGTGCTGATTCCCCCTGCCCCATTTCCCCAGGAGTGAGGCTCAGCCCCACCCTGGCCTTGCTCCTGGGGAAGGGGGTGGGGGAAATCAGCCCCAGCCTTCCCCTGACTGACTGGAGCATGGGAAAGGGAGTCTCGGGCAACATGCCCCTCCTGCTTTCCCCCAGGTGGCCAGAGCATGCTTACTTGGGGGTCCATGTGGTCCACATTTACAAAAAAAGCAGGCCCCCCACCCCAGAAATTCCTGCATACAGGCCTGTGGACAATAGGTCCATTAATGGCTATTAGCCAAGATGGGTAGGAATAGTGTCCCTAGCTTCCATCAGAAGCTAGGAATGGGTGACAGAGGATGGATCACTTGATGATCACCTGTTCTGTTCATTCCTTCTGGGGTACTGGCATCGGCCACTGTCAGAAGACAGGATACTGGACTAGATGGAACTTTGGTCTGACCCAGCATGGCCGTTCTTATGTTATGTATTTAAAATGTTGAGAAATTGCTTCTCTAAGCCTTTTCCCAGTGTAGCATTTGACCAGTTTTATGTGCACATAAGTGAAGTCATCTAACAATAATGTGTTATTAGACTTACTTGCCTATTTGATTGGCCTCAGGATTGTGTGCCCAATATCCTTTTCATGTTATGAAGGCCAGTAAAATAACTCTATTAGTATATTTGTGTTCTTAGTGCTTGGAATTTGCTTCCTTGCAGATTCCATCGTATGGTTCTCTGTAATCTGAGTTCTAGTGCAATTCCCCCAATTCCAAAATACAAGCAGTAAACTCTTCATTAAGTTGGCTTTTTAAAAAAAGGAACTAGGTTTTCTTTGGTGAAAGGGGAAGAAGATATTAATGTAGTCTTTCTGTAAGTGCTGATATTGTGTTTGAAGATATACAAATAAAAAAATATCATCAGAATCTACTGAATACTACAGTTTAAACTACACTTCAAGCAAGACAGGCATAAAGGAGGGACTCACTAGATTTTAAAAATATTACTATTAATATGATTTATAATCATTCTTGACTCACTGTTTATGGCTATCATAGAAATGAGTCTTTAAAAGGATGTGAATTTAAAAAACAGCCGGCTAATGTGTCTTATGAAAGAGTGTGAGGAAATGTCTATTTCATGCATAAAAAAAAGGAGTGGGAGGATTGAAGCCTAGAGCAATGTTTTTCAGACTTGGGTCACAGGGCTGCCAGGGTAAGCCAATGGCAGGCCCGCACCACTTTGCTTACTTAAAACATCCATAGCGATACAGCTCCTATTGGATGCAAGGAAAGTCCACAACCCCCATCATGTGAATGTGTTTCTCAGACTACATTCTCCAGTGTTAAGTATTCTGATTATACAACAGTTATTTACTCTGTTTTCAGGCAATATTGCACTGGAGTCAGTGGAAATTGTTGACATAGGATACGGAAGTGAAATTAACCAGGACAGTGTTTCTTAAACTTTTTAAGACAGAGGAATACCAAACCATAATTTTTTTTATGAGGAACACCACGGGTTTTTTTTGTTGACCAAAAATAAAAGGATTCACAATTTAAGAAACACTGCTTTAGATCACGTATGTAGTTAGCCCTCTGCATGCAGTTGTGTGTTAATTCTGGCCCATCTCTTGATAGGTTTGTTATCCTAAAACTGTGCTTTCATCCAATCTGGTCACTGATGCAGCAGGCACAGCTAGCCAGCTCTAGAAGTGTCTTTAAGAGGAGAAGCATCACATGTCATTTAACTGCTACCAGCAGCAACTCAGAGGATGCTTTACATCGGGGTGGGGAGCCTTTTTTTGGGTCAGTGGCTACTAATCCACAGAGATATTAGTTGGGGGGGTCACACAAAAGTGAGGAAGTACACACACAAAATTCCACAAAACACCTTGATGTGGTATGCTGTTCTTTTTTTATTTCGAATTTTAGTGTGATGGCTGAGTTTGCTTTTTGCAGGGAAGGGACTGAGGGTGTGTGTGATTCCTACCCACCCCCCTTCCCTCAGGTCCTGCATGCCTCTTTACTGTTAAGGCATTGCTGGCACTGTGTGGCTAGGGCCAAACTATACAGGGAAGGAGTTCTGGGTCTTGCCCAGCTGAGGGCTGCCCCTTCCTCCCTAAAGGCATCCCATGCAGGGAAAGGGTTCTGTGGCTTCCCTTTCCTCCCACTCTGGCAACAGATCCCCCCCTTCAGTTCCTCCCTCCCACTCCTCTGGTCCCGCACTTCTCCTTACCAGCAAAAGGAATTTTGCTGGCAGCTTCTGCATCTGCCGGAGGCTGGAAAGCAGCTTCAGCCTTTTTTACTCCCACCTCAGGGAAACGCCACAGCGCTCCAGCACATGGAGCTTCTCCATCCCCCCAGATCTGCACCGGCCTCTCCCAGGTGCAGGAGAGGAACTGGAAGCATCCGACCACGCTGCAGGAGAGGAACTGGGTGAAGTTTTTAAAGTGGCCCCCTAGGGCCAGACGAAATAGTTTGGTGGGCTGGGTGCAGCCCACAGTCTGGAGGTTCCCCTCTTTCACATGATAGGCTCACAGAGAAGACTGAAAAGACAAAGCCTCCTGATCAACCACAGACTCGCACTGCTAGTCAGGAGACCTTGCGAAGGGCTGGACAGTCTCTGTTACCACTGCGGGCAGCTGCTCTCAGCTCGCTGCCACAGGGCTCTCCGCAAGCATCATCAGCGCCTGCAGCTGAGCGTGCACCTTGATGCATCAGCTCCTTCCTGACATGCCCCCTGTCATGGAAGCTTCTGACGTGAGCCCCAAGTTTTCCCCGCCCTCTCCCCCGGCAGGGGCTGGCCTGGCGTCACTCACAGCACTCTGGGGTGGGGTTAATGACGTCACACCTCTCGCTTTCCCAACCCTCCCCCAATCACAAACTTAGCCCCAGCTTTCATTTTTAAACCTGAGCTGTTCAGTGCCAAAGGACAGCTCCCGCTTTTTTTTTTTAATTTTTCCGGGTCCTTTGGCCCTACCCCTTCAGCCTCTGGACCAATGCGGGCCGCCTGATGCGGCAAAGTGCTCATGCCCCAAAGGACAGAAAGAGAGTCGCTGGGGGAGAGGGAGGGAGGAAGGAGGTGAGTGCGCCCCCAGGGGCGGGGTTGGGTGGATATAAGTAGGAGGGGTCTCACATGGTTGCCGTGGGCTGCGCTGGGTGTCTCACGCACAAATCCGGTGGGGCAGAAGAGAAGAGCAGGGATTGCCCTTTTAAGGCGGCCATTTTTAAGACTCTTCTCCACGGTATACCTTCGACTGCCTCATGGCACACTGGTGTGCCGTGGAACACAGTTTAAGAAACACTGAACTAGGAGCAGAATGTGGGTGATTTTCTGGGCACATAAAACAGCTTGTGTCCAAATTAATCTTTTGTATAATTCCACAAGAGTCCATGGAATTTCACTAGGGATAGACCCGGTTCTTGCCTTTCATTACAAATTACACAGCCAGGGTAAGAATTCAATTAGGCTTTGCTAAACACTGAAAAGCAACTTGTATCTGCTGCTGTTATGTTAAAAAAGCAAGAAAGGAAGTTGTGAGTAATGCTCCACAGGACAGATCACAGACAGATGCAAGTTCTGATTGCTAAACCCTAAAAAAATTAAAATGCAACAAAACAAAGGATCAGATTTTGATCTTGGATATGCTGGTGTAAGTCAAAAGCAACTGCAGGTAAGTCAGTGGAATAACTGATTTGAACTGATATAACTGAGAAAAATTCTCAAACTCTGCAAATCATAAAAAGGCCCCAATCCTGCACTGCATTCCCAGATAAAATGAGCATGATGACTGACAAACAATAAGACATGGTCTGTTTCCAAGTGAACTAGCAGTCTGGTTTAGATGTGACAAAACAATTTAGACACAAAGGACATGCCAGCATTACATTCGGGAGGTGTGATTGCATCATGAGTAGGCATAGCTGAGCTAGCTTGCTTAAAATGGAGTGTAGCCCCAGATGCATGAAGGTGGCACAGGCTAGCTACTCAGGCAGCAAGCACATGCTGCCACCACTTCCCTGCTACTTTTATAAAGCTGGCTCATATATAGTTTGTGTATGCCTACTTGTGCTGTAGCCCTCCCTCCTGACTGCAATGTAGACATACCCTACAATCTAAGGGTACGTCTACACTAGCCCCCTAGATCGATCTAGGGAGGCTCATGAGGGCGACCGGAATTGCAAATCAAGCCCGGGATTTAAATATCCCGCGCTTGATTTGCATGTTCCCGGCCAGTCACCATTTTAGAAATTGACTAGCCGGAAGTAACTGCCCGCGTCTACACGCGGCAGTGAAACAGGATTCTGGAATAAAGCCCTAAATCGAATTAGGTGGTATTCCGCGTGGAATGAGGTTTACCACCGAATTCGATTGAGGGGCTTTATTCCGGAATCCCGTTTCACTGCCGCATGTAGACGCGGGCAGTTACTTCGGGCTAGTCAATTTCTAAAATGGCAACCGGCCAGGAACATGCAAATCAAGCGTGGGATATTTAAATCCCGGGCTTGATTTGCAATTCCGGTCGCCCTCATTAGCCTCCCTAGATTGATCTAGGGGGCTAGTGTAGACGTACCCTAAGTGTGTGCTGTGATGGGATGATCTGGAGGCGGTGTATGAATTTTAAAGACTTAGTTTTGGAGGAGGATTTGAAAGAGAAAAGAGTAGCACCGTAAATAATGAAAATACGATGAGAAGGCAGGAAGTGACATCCATATTCTTGATGAAGCATCAGACCTGTTATTTATTGCTTCACACATTTGAGATAACACTCTGGAGGCTGATAGCACAGACTTCATGGAGAAATTAACATCAGCATCATCTGTGTGGCACAGCCAATATGATTTCATCCCACAATTATCAGTGTTAGACTGCGGGACAAGCATGCTTTGCGGTGTGAAGGGAAAACATCACTGAGGGTATGTCTGCACTGCAGGGCTGCGTCTAGACTGGCAAGAATTTGTGCAAATGCTTTTAACGGAAAAGTTTTCCATTAAAAGTATTTGCACAAGAGAGCATCTAGATTGGCACGGACGCTTTTGTGCAAAAGCACTTTTTGCGCAAAAGCATCCGTGGCCAATCTAGACGCGCTTTTGCGCAAGAAAGCCCCAATCGCCATTTTAGCCATCGGGGCTTTTTTGCGCAAAACAAAACTGAGCTGTCTATACTGGCCCTTTTGCGCAAAAGGTTTTGCACAAAAGGACTTTTGCCCGCCCGGGAGCATCAAAGTATTTGTGCAAGAAGCACTGATTTCTTACATTAGAACGTCAGTGCTCTTGCGCAAATTCAAGTGCCCAGTGTAGACAGCTGGCAAGTTTTTGCGCAAAAGCAGCTGCTTTTGCGGAAAAACTGGCCAGTCTAGACACAGCCCAGAGGGGTTTTTTTTTTAAAAACGGCCATTTTTCTGAAAAAACTTCAGTTACGTACATACTGCAATTGCATTCTTTAAAAAAAAATTGAAAGAACAGAGTGGTTTTTCAGACAGTGGTAAACCTCTTTCGATGAGGAAGAACACCTTTTCCAAAAGAGCTCTTTCAGAAAAAGGCACGTGTGGATGGGGGAAAAGGTTTTCTTTCAAAAGAAGAGGCCTCCAGGAAATAACACAGGTGCCTTGGTGGCCACTCCATCCAAAGTAATCACAATTCTATAGTTCCTGTCTCCTGGCCCCTCTTAAAGCTGCAGGCACCCTGGACAAGCCTTGTGGTAGGAAGCCGGCCCTGGAGTAGCACTCTGGCCGCGCGGCTCTCTCTGCCACAGGCCTGCTGATCCTTGGCACAGCCACAAGCCCCCAAGATCCACCTGGCCCTCACATGGAGCAGTACCAGGGCTCCCAGGACCCACCGAAGGGTACCAAGCAGCCTGGAGCGGTCTGGAGCATGGTCTGGAGCGGAGATCCTGTCCCTCCTCGAGCTGTGGGGAAAGGAGGAGACGCTACAGGATCTCCACTCCAAACACCGCAATGTGAACATTTATGGCCGGATAGCTGAGTCCCTAGCAGAGCGGGGACACCCACCCCAGACCTTAGAACAGGTCCGGAGTAAGGTGAAGGAGATCTTCTAGGGATATGTGAGGGCCAGAGAGAGCAGCTCATGCTCCGGGGCAGGATCCCACACCTGCCCCTACTTCACTGAGCTCCACCAGATCCTGGGGGGTGGGGAAGCCCCTTCCCCACCCATTGTCATGGACTCCAGGCTGGAGACGCCTGTCAACGCCCGGCCAGAGGTCATGAAAGAGGAGGAGGGACGGCAGGAGGAGGAGGAGGACGACATGGCCACAGTGACACTGTCTCTGGAGCCAGTTGCCGTGAGTCAGGATGTGTCCCAGGCATCGTCTGATGCTGGGGAGGGATCTTGAGGGGAGCGCTCTCAGTTTGTCACACACACAGGGCAGGGGAGGTGGGCGCAGAGGGGGAGGGATGCAAGCATCACTCAGCCTGCTTGGGCTGGACATTGTGCTGCAGTCCATGCACGTGGAACCATGTGCAGTGTTATTGTGCACCACACGGACTCAACAGGCGCCCCTGAGCCCGCCTAGGCTCCTGCCTAGGTTCAGGGGAGGCCACACACGTCTGGCCCAGGGGGGCAGGATGCCCTCCCACCACCAGACACCCCTGGAAGCAGGCGAGCCACAGTGGCACAGGCACGACCCCAGACATACCGAGAAGCGCCATACACAGCACATGGGCATGCCTGTGGACAGTGCTGCGAAGCACAGGTGTGTGTGCGGGCCCCAGGGAAGGCCAGGATGCTCCAGGCTCTTCTGCCACCCGTGGGATCCCACTGTGGCCAGACACTTCCCTTGCCTGCTTGTCTATGGGGGTGGGGGGAGAGCGAGAGGGAATTGGCCAGCATGGTTCCCTGGGCACGTTGGAGCCCCTGTGAGGCAGAGCCTGCTGTGCAGGTCACACATGGCCTAGCTCCTGGGACTTCCCTCTCCTGTGGCCCAAGGACTGTTGGTCGCTGCTCACAGAGGAGGGCACAGCCTCAGGGACAGTGTCTGCATGGATGACTGACCACTTCTCCCTCTTTGTATTCTCCCCAGCCAGACCAATCAGGACTATGGGGTGAGCCATACCACCTGAGCCAGCCTCCCAACCCTGTGGGACTCGGAAGCACTCCAGGGTCCAGGAGGAGCTGATGAGGCAGCATGTGGGCGTCCTGCATGACATGCAGCAGACCCTGGCACAAAAGGTCTGGGAGGATGCAGACTGGCGGACCCACATGTGGGACCAGCTCATGCAGCAAGGCGATAACATGTGTGCCATCATGCGGGAAATGATGGCACACCCAGCTACTGTTGCTGCTCCTGCTTACCACCCTCCTGTCCTCCCTGCTATGCCCATTCCCCCTCCCCCTGGCCCCCAAGTGATGCCTCTGCTCCCTCCCCAAGCAATGCCCATGCCCCCTCCCCAAGCGATGACCATGCCCCCTCCCCCTGTCCCCTGGCATCCCTGACCTTGCTCCAGACTCCCCTCCTTCTCACCCCCCCTGTGGTCCCAGGACCCACCCAACCCCAAGTCTGACAAGGTCCCCGCACCTGAGGTGGGACATCCAGCTGCTCCCCATGCCACTCCCAGCCCTGAGGTCCCCTCCAGGTTATGAGCCTCCCTCCCCCTCCCCAGCTTTTTTTAATGAAAGATAAATACACAGTTCATTGTGTTAAAATCCAAACAGGTGTCTTTATTCTGAGGTCAGGGAAGGGGTGAAGGGAGGGGTTGTGGTGGGAAAGGGATATTGGAGCAAGCCAGAGGCCCCTAGTGGGGTGGCCCTGGGGAAAGTTACTGGGATCCTTGAGAGAAACTCTCCCTCAGGGCCTCCCGGATGCGCACCATGACCAAATGGGCCTGGAGGATGGCAGCTGTCTGCAGCTGCTCAAAGGGTCTCTCCTTGCGGACGGCTTCTTCTCCCCACCCAGGTAGGAAGGCCTCCCCCTTGCTCTCCACAATGTTGTGGAGGACACAACATGCCAAGATGACCTTGGGGATGTTGTTCTTCCCCACGTCGAGGCAGGTCAAGAGGCACCTGAAACATTCCTTGAGGTGGTCAAAGGCACACTCCACCTGCATCCTTGCTCAACTGAGGTGGGAGTTAAACTGGTCCCTGCTGGGGTCCAGGTGGCCAGTATAGGGTTTCATTAACCACAGCATGAGGGGGTAGGCCACATCCCCCACGACACACAGTGACATCTGCATGTCCCCAACCGCAAAGTCATGGCAGTGGAAGAATGTGCCCGCCTCCAGCTTGCCATAGAGGCTTGAGTTTTGAAAAACGCGGGCATCATATGCCCTGCCCAACCAAAAATGTCCCTGAATTGTCCATGGTGGTCGACCACGGCCTGCAGCACCATTGAAAGATTGCCCTTGCGGCTGATAAACTGGGCCGCCCGATGTTCAGATGCGCAGATCAGGATGTGCGTCCCATCTATGGCTCCACCACAGTTTGGGAACCCCAGGGCAGAAAATCCAGCCACGACTGGGTCCACGTCTTACAGGCGGATGACCCTGCACAGCAGGATGGAGTTGATGGCCCTCACAACCTGCAGAAGGAGACCAAAAAACCAAACAAAACAGAGAATGAGAGGGCGTGCCTGAGCCGTTGGGAGGTGCCCACCCTCTCCCCATCCCTCCCCCCCAAACACCCCATGAGCTACCCCCTATGAGGCCACCCCCCCCCCCAGCAGCAGGGCTGTGAGAGGGTGGGATGGCACAACCCCTGGGGACGGGGCTTCCCCCCTCCCCCAGGCCTCCCTGCCCCCCGACTCTCCCTTTCCCGAGGGTCCCCCTTTTCCAGGACTCCCCATCCTTCAGGTACTGCAGCCTGAGAGTGCCTTACATCCATGAAGAGGGCCCCAACGGTGGACTTCCCCACGCCAAAATGGTTGCCCACTGTCTGGTAACTGTTGGGGGTGGTGAGCTTCCACACAGCAATTGCAACCTGCTTCTCCAGGGGGGGTGGCGGGCTGCAGGTGGGTGTTGTGTCGTTGGAGGGCAGGGGTGAGCCTGGCACACAGCTTCAAAAAAGTTGTCTTCCGCATGCGGAAGTTTTGGAGCCACTGCTGGTCGTCCCACCGTTCCATGACCAACCGGTCCCACCAGTTGGAACTTGTGTCCAGCCTCCAGAATTGCCTCTCCACAGTGGGTTAAGGTTGCCAGAGTGGAGCTCCCATACCCAGGGAGAGGGTCCCCAGAATGAGCTTGGGGTCGAGCTCGGTCAGGGCCAGGAAGGCAGCTGGCACAAAATGCTGCAGAAAGTGCAGCATGGCTGTGTGGGGTCATCACATGCCCAGAGACAGCTCCGGCTCTATGGCAGAAAGAGAAAAGCTGAGGCGTTCAAAAAATCAGGGCAACCAGAGCAGGTATTGTGAGAGCTTTTGTGTCCCTCGAAGAGGTAGGCAAGCACACAGGAGAAGCAGAGAAAAGGCTGTCCAGGAGGATCCCTTTAAGCGTGTGTCTCTGCAAGGCTCTGGCACCAGCACTTGGAAGCAACTGGTGACCTAAAGCCCTGCCTGAAGTGGTGCAGGTGGCCTTTTATGCGAGAGAGCATCCAATCAGTGTGGATGCTCTTTCGAAATAGCACATCACTTTTTCAGTGTGCTTTGGCAGTGTGGGCGTTCTCTTTTGGAAGAAGTTTTTTCAGAAGATCTCTTCCGGAAAAGTTTCTTCTGAAAGAAGCCTGCAGTCTAGATGTAGCCTGAGTTTGTGATGCAGATGATATAAATAGATGGAGGATGATTTTTAGCTGAGATAGGGATTTTAATATTAGTGCCACACTGGCAATGCTGGCAACTGAGGATTCATATAATTGCCCCAAAGACAAAAACACAACTGCAAGTCTCAGATTTGCCTGGTCAACTGATTTGCCAGCAGGAGTGAAAGTAACTTAAATTTCTTGCAGGAACACTCATATCATAACCCGCCCTTGGAAGGGTAGGGGGCTCAGAAGAGGGAGTTTGGGAAGAAGGATTCCAATGCAACAGTACCTGTGAGAAATTTAAGTGTGGGTGGAGGGTGAAGGGCTGGGGGTGTGGGGAAGTTCAGGTTGGGAGTATGTGCAGGTTGTGCAGGAGTCAGGGCAGGGCACTGGGTGTGTGGGGAGTCTCACAGCAGGAACCTCGGAAGTGTGGGGGACTGCAAAGGCCAAAGTGAGTTTGGTGGAAGGCTCAGGGCAGGGAGCTCTGTGTCTGTGTAGGGTGTATGTGTGGAGGGTATTGAGGTTACCTTATCTGGTTGGTAGCCAGATCCCTGCTCTGCTTCTCCTCCTTGCTGCTCAGGGTGCTGTGGGCAGGCTGTTGGGAGCACTGCTGCAGGTAAATGGATAGCAGTGGTGTGAGACATCTCCTAGAATGCTGCTCCCTTCTACTGGCTTCTTCCTAGGAGATGTTGCAGCAGCAGAAGTGGCATGGGCAGTGCAGTATCGTAGGCAACTGCTCCCTGGGGCAGCCCAGGGCAGTGGGGGCTATGCTGCTGGTCAGCAGCTGCTCCTTAGGGCTAGGGCACTTGCTGGCCCCCATAGTCATTCATAAGTATAACTGCTCCCTGTGCTTACTGCCCCCCTGTGGTCATTTGTGAGTATAAGTGTCCCTGCTATCACACCCTTTCCTTTCTGTTTCATGAGAAGCACATCCCATTCTCCTGGCACAACCAAACCAGCCTTGCTTTAAGTTATGATAAGAGGAAGCTGCATACCAAATTTGGTGGTCCTATCTCTTATGGTTAGGAGGAGTTCTTGAACTCATGGATGGATGGACAGACAGACAGACAAACAGACTCTCTAAAATATATATAGTAGATAAAACAATGTGTCCTATATCAACAATTTCCATTGACTCCAGTGCAATATTGCCTGAAAACAGAGTAAATAACTGTTGTATAATCAGAATATATAACACTGGATAATGTAGTCTGAGAAACACATTCACATAATGAGTGACCTTATGCAATCCAAACAAGATTTAACTTCTCTCTGTCCCTAGTAAACCACATCCCTTAACTGCTGAAAACATTTGTTGTGTCATACTATTAATCTATATCCTCTAGGCTTCAATCTTCCCACTCTTTTTTCTATGCATCAAAAAGACATTTCGTTACACTCTTTCATAAGACACATCAGTCTGCTGATTCACATCCTTCCTAAAGACTCAATTCTGTGATACCCTGTGACGGGGTGTATCAGCCCTGAACTGTGAAGGCTGAGCCTAATCAGGCCCGAAGAAGTCCTGCCCCACGACTCTGCTGCGCATGCTCAGACTGCAGCCCAGGTATAAAAGCCTGGAGGGAGGCTCAATCTGGGCTGACTGCCAGAGATGAAGGACCTCAGAGGGGAGCTCTGGACCCACACCAGCCAGCTGATCGGAGGGAAGATGGCAGAGACCCAAGGGCCCATTGGGACATCTCCCCAGCTGTCAACGAGGGAGAAGCAGCCCCCAGGGAAGTGGTGGACCCAGTGAGCACCTGGGACTCCATCCCACTGGACCAGGTAGGAAATGGCCCAGGGAGGGGACAGGAGCCGCCTCTCCTGCCCTGGAATCCTCAGCGCGTTTCGGATAGATTCCCCGCCGAGCGACTGGTGAGTCCTCCTGCCACTCACAGGGCCCAGGGCTGGGACCCGGTTGAGTAGGGTGGGCCTGGGTTCCCCTACCAGGGGTGCAATCCCTTCCCGTGACTTGGTGTATTGACTCTGGCCAGAGGGCCAGAGAGCCATGCCTTAAGGGGCCAGCTAATGACTTTGTGTATTGACTCTGGCCAGTGGGCCAGCAAGCCCCGCTTTAAAGGGCCAGCGAGCCTGTCTATTTGACCAGTGCTAGTTGTGCAGCCCATCAGACCCTAGTGTCAGGGCCAGGCTACGGTCCGGGGTAGAGCGCACGGGGCTGACAGTAGACCCGAGAGGGGGAAAGTAGGAGCCGCCCCATGACATACCCATAGACAGTAAGTCAACAATAATTATAAATCATATTAATAGTAATATATATTAAAAGCTAGTGAGTCCCTTCTTTGTGCCTGTCTTGCTTAAAGTGTAGTTTAAACTGTAGTCTTCAGTAGTATATTTTTTTATTTGGACATCACCAAACACAATATCAGCACTTACAGAAAGAATACATTAATAACTTATTCCCCTTTCACCAAAGAAAACCTAGTTCATTTTTTTTAAAAGCCACCTTAATGAATGCTTGTATTTTGGAATTGGGGGAATTGCACTAGAACTTAGCTTACACAGAAATCTAATGAGACAAAATTTCAGAGTAAAAAGAACCATACTGTGGAATTTGTATGGAGGAAAATTGCAAGTGCTAAGAACACAAATATAGGCTACATCTATACTAGCAAGAAGATCAACGCTGTGGTGGTCAATCTTCTGGTGGTCAATTTAGTGGGTCTAGTAAAAACCAGCTAAATCGAACGCGGAGAGTGCCCCTGTTGATGCCAGTACTTCTCTGGCCAATTTGGAAGATGGCTGAGTTGATTTAGTTGGAATTGGTCCTGCTTTGGGTGAGAGGCTGGACTTGATGACTTCCTGAGGTCTCTTCCAGCCCTATGAGTCTAAGATTCTATGTAAGGGGAGTTGATGGGAGCCTTTGCTCCCATCGACCTCCTGCTGTGAAGCCAGCATGAAATATCTATTTAAGGTACCTTGACTCCAGCTACGCAGTTAACATAGCTGGAGGTGCGGACCTTAATTCGTACCTCCAGGTAAGTATAAACATGGCTGGGTTATTTTACTGGCCTTCATATTAGGAAAAGTTATTGAGCACACAATCCTGAGGCCAATCAAACAGCTAACTAAGTCTAATAACACATTGTTGGGTGACTTCACTTATGTTCACATAAATCTGGTCAAATGCTACAATGGGAAAAGGCTTAGAAAAAAGCAATTTCTTAACACTTTAAATACATAAAAACGGCTGGGATGATTCAGTTGGGGTTGGTCCTGCTTTGTACAGAGAGTTGGACTCAGTGACCTCCTGAGTTCTCTTCCAACCCTATGATTCTATGACTCTAAGTCTTCCAAGCTAGGGCTTTGTCAAGCCAGGACTTAAAAACCTCTAGGGATTGACTTTCCATCACCTCCCTAGGTAACCCATTCCAACGCTTCACCACTCTCCTAGTGAAATAGTTTTTCCTAATATCCATTCTAGATCTCTCCCACTGGAACTTGAAACTATTGCTCCTCATTCTGTTATCTGTCACAACTAAGAACAGTCACTCTCCATCCTCTTTGGAACCTCCCTTCAGGTAGCTGGAGGCTGCTAGCAAATCCCCCCTCACTCTTCTCTTCTGTAGACTAAATAAGCCCAAATCCCTCAGCCTCTCCTCATAAGTCATGTGCTCCAGCCCCCTAATCATTTTTGTTGCCCTCTGCTAGACTTTCTCCAATGTGTCCACATCCTTTTTGTAATGAAGGAGGGGGGCAGAATTGGACACAATACTCCAGATATGGCCTCGCCAGTGCTGAATAAAGGGGAATAATCACTTGCCTGGATTTGCTGACAATGCTCCTACTAATCCACCCCAATATGCTGTTAGCCTTCTTGGTTACAAGGCCACACTGTTGACTCATATCCAGCTTCTCATCCACTGTAATACATTGAACTGCTGCCTTGGCAGTTGGACCCCAGCCTGTAGCAGTGCCTGCAATTCTTTCGTCCCATGTTCAGGACTCTGTACTTATCCTTGTTGATTGTGATCAGATTTCTTTTGGCACAATCCTCCAATTTGTCTAGGTCACTCTGGATACTATCCATACCCTCAAGAAGGGATGCTGTTCCAAGAAGAAGGACTGATAAGCAGGGATGGGATTCACCTTTTGAGGAAGGGAAAGAGAGTACTTGGACACAGACCGGCTAACCTAGTGAGAAGGGCTTTAAACTAGGTTCGATGGGGACAAATGACAGAAGCCCAAAGGTAAGTGAAAAACAGGGAGACCTGGGAGACGAGTTGGAAATGGGAGGGAGCATGGGCAATCATAGCAGAGATAAAGGAGGGGCAAGGAAGAACTAGGGGGCAAAATCAAATCAGTATCTTAGATGCCTGTATACAAATGCAAGGAGTATGGGTAATAAGCAGGAAGAACTGGAGTACTAATAAATAAACACAACTATGATATAGTTGGCATCACAGAGACTTCATGGGATAATACACACAATTGGAATATTGGTATAGTAGGATACTGCTTGCTCAGGAAGGAAAGGCAAGGAAAAAAGGGAGGCGGTGTTGCCTTATATACAGGCGGCCCTCAACCTGCAACGCGATTGGTTCCCAGGGAAGCATCGCAAGTTGGGGGTGTTGTAACTCAAACTCTCATTTACAATAGGTGCCGTGCACCTTTGTAAATGCAGGCCAAGGACGTAAGTCGGGGGTTTTCGGCCTGTTCTGCACTTACAAAAATGGTTGTAAGTGTGGGGGGTCGGAACATGGGCGGTCACATATCGGGGGTTTCCTGTATTAAAAATATAATATACTTGGACTGGGGTGGAGATGGACATAGGAGACAGATTTGTTGAGAGTCTCTGAGTTAGATTAAAAGGGGTAAAAAACAAGGGTGATGTCATGCTAGGAGTCTACTACAGACCACCTCCCCAGGCAGAAGAGGTGGATGAGGGTTTTTTTAAACAACCAGTAAAATCATCCAAAGCACAGGTTTTGGTTGTGATGGGGGACTTCAACTATCCAGACATATGCTGGGAAAATAACACAGCAGGGCACAGATTATCCAAGTTCTTGGACTGCACTGGAGGATATTTTTTATTTCAGAAGGTTGAAAAAGCTACTGGAGGGGGGAAGCTGTTCTAGATTTGATTTTAACAAATAGGGAGGAACTGGAAAATTTGAAAATGGAAGGCAGCTTGGAGGAAAGTGATCATGAAATCATAGAGTTCATGATTTTAAGGAGTGGTAGAAGGGAGAACAGCAAAATAGAGAATGGATTTCAGGAAGGCAGGTTTTAGTAAACTCAGGGAGCTGGTAGGTAATCCCATGGGAAGCAAGACTAAGAGGAAAAACAACTGAAGAGAGTTGGCAGTTTTTCAAAGGGACATTATTAAGGGCTCAAAAGCAAACTATACTACTGCATAGGAAAGATAGAAAGTATGGTAAGAGACCACCTTGGCTTAACCAGGAGATCTGACATGATCTAAAAATCAAAAAGAAGTCATATAAAAAGAGGAAACTAGGTCAAATTACAAAGGATGACTATAAGCAAACAACGCAAGTATACAGGGGCAAGATTAGAAACATGAAGGCACAAAACAAGCTCAATCAAGCAAAAGACATAAAGGGTAACAAGAAGACATTCTACAAATATATTAATAGCAAGAGGAAGACCAAGGTTAGGGTAGGCCCATTGCTCAGTGAAGAGGGAGAAACAATAACAGGAAAATTGGAAATGGCAGAGGTGCCTACCAACTTCTTTGTTTCAGTTTTTGTCAAGAAGATTGATAGTGATGGGATGCCTAACATACAGTATGTCTACACTACAGTGTTATTTCGAAATATCTTATTTCAAAATAGTTATTTCAGAATAGCTTATTTCGAAATAATGCGTCTACACACAAAATGCGTTTCAAAATAGTTTTTTGCTGTTTCAAAATAGCGCGACCACACTGAGTGGACGCTGAATCGCATTTAAGGCCGGCCAGAACCAGGTCCGGCAGGGCATCAGGTCAGGAGTTACTTTGTGTGGCTGCTGCCTGAGGCTATCTGAGGCCTGTGCTTAAAGGGGCCCCCCCTTGGACAGCCAGTTCTCAGCTTTCCCTGCTTGCTTGCCTACCTCGATGAAGGACAGCAAAGCATTTTGTCTCTGCGTGCTCTGGTTACCCTCACTCAGGACACCACAGCACTCTGCAACATGGAGCCAGAGCTGCCCCTGGGCACTCTGATGCTTCTCGTGGACATGTTGCTGCGAGCCTGGCTGCACTTTCTGCAGGCTGCCATCCGGGAGGTCCATCTGGGGGCTGTCAGTATCCAGGAGGCCCTGTGGGAGAGCTTCCACCCTGAGGAGCACTAAGAGCCTCCCTGGTCTGCCCCACTGGGGGCTTGTGCCTCATTCCTCCCTCACGTCCTTCCACTTACCCCTCCCTAATCCCCCTTCCTGATGTCAAATAAAATACATGCATTTTCATGAACACAAACTCTCTTTATTTAACAAAACTGGGGGAGGGGATGAAACTCTGGTGAGACTGGGGAAGGGAGGCAGGAGAGAGGGTGGGAGAGGGGAGGGGGAAACTTGGGAGGAGGGAGCTGGAAGGGGGAAGCAAGGGGAAGAAGGGGGTGGGGGGAAGCTCAGGGCTCAGGGTCTCGCCAGACCAACTTGATTTTCATGCAGACCTGCTCCTGGGTTCACATGTGGCCTTTGGTGGCCAGGCTGGCAGCTATCCTGCCATAGACGGCCGTGTTCCTCCGTCTAGTGCAGAGATCATGGACATCGGGGGCATCCCCCCCAAACCTGAATAAGGTCCATGATCTCCACCCTGGACCAGGAAGGTGCCCGCCTTCTCCGGGCCCTGGCAGGCTCCTGGGAGCTGGCAGACTGCTCCTGGGGAGCAGTGGAGGACTGGCTGCCAGTGGCTTGCTGGCTCATATTTTGGGGCCACTGGGTCAGGGGCAGTGACTGCTGGCTCTAGGCTGGCAGACTTGCAGCTGGCA
This sequence comes from Pelochelys cantorii, assembly GCA_032595735.1. Classification (NCBI taxonomy): domain Eukaryota; kingdom Metazoa; phylum Chordata; order Testudines; family Trionychidae; genus Pelochelys; species Pelochelys cantorii. Next base: position 22,301,966 of record CM064344.1, read on the forward strand.
CAGGCACTGTGGCCAGAGTCAACCCCTATAAGGGCTCCGGGGAGTGGGGAGGGAGAGGAGTGTTCTTGGTTGAGGCGGAGTGGCCACCAGGGCACCCTGGGAAGGCTGGAGGCCCCCTATTTTGAAATAAGTGTCTACATAGCACTTATTTCGAAATAGCTATTTCGAATTTGGCGTTATTCCTCGTGGAATGAGGTTTACCAAATTCGAAATAAGTGCTCTGCTATTTCAAATTAATTTCGAAATAGCGGTTTGGCTGTGTAGATGCTAGTAAAGTTATTTCGAAATAACTTTGCTGTGTAGACATACCCTATAGTGAATGCTAGTGGAAATGGGGTACGTTTAGAAGTTAAAATAAAAAAAGAACAAGTTAAAAATTACTTAGAAGTTAGATGTCTTCAAGTCACCAGGGCCTGATGAAATGTATCCTAGAATACTCAAGGAGCTGATAGAGGAGGTATGTGGGCCTTTAGCTATCATCTTGGAAGAGTCATGGTAGTCAGGACAGATTCCAGAAAACTGGAAAAGGGCAAATATAGTGCACATCTATAAAAAGGGAAATAAGAACAACCTAGGAAACTATAGACCAATCAGTTTATTTTCTGTGCCAGGGTAGATAATGGAGCAAGTAATTAAAGAATTCATCTGCAAACAACTGGAAGATAATAAGAGCTACGTCTAGATTGCAAGCTTCTTTCGGAATAAGCTTTTCCGGAAGAGATCTTCCAGAAAAGCTTATTGTGAAAGAGAGTGTCCACACAGCAAAAGCGCAACAAAAAAGTGATGTGCTATTTTGAAAGAGTGTCCACACTGATTGGATGCTATCTCGCATTTAAGGCCACCCGGAACCACTTCAGGCAGGGCATTAGGTCAGCAGTTGATTACGGGTGCTGTTGCCTAAGGCTAGCTGAGAAGCGTACTTAAAGAGACCCCCCTAGATAGCCATTTCTCAGCTTCTGCTGTTTCCTTGCCTACCTCTCCAAGGGACAGCTAAGCTTTTGCAGTGCGTGCTCTGGATGCCCAGCTTTTGGACTCCACAATATACTCCTTTGCCATGAAGCCGGAGCTGCCTCTGGGCATGCGATGGCCCCACATTACCATGCTGCAGTTTCTGCAGCACTTTGTGCAGTTTGCCTTCATGGTCCTGCAGGAGCTCAACACCGAGCTCTTCATCAAGACCCTCTCTCTGTGTGCGGGAGCAAGGCCCCTGCAACCGCACCCATGGTGGAGAGACGGTTTTGGAGACTGGACACCAGTTCTGACTGATGGGACCAACTGGTCATGGAGCAGTGGGATGACCAACAGTGGCTCCAAAACCTCCACATGAGAAAGGCCACCTTCATGGAGCTGTGTGCTTGGCTCGCCCCTGCCCTCCATCTACAGGACACCCAGCTGTGACCCGCAATCCCCCTGGAGAAGCAGGTTGCCATCGCCATCTAGAAGCTTACCACCCCAGATAGCTACTGGTTTGGACAGCTAACTAGTTTGGACCCCAGCAGGGACCAATTCAATCTCCACCTGAGTAGGGCTCACATGCAGGTGGAATGCGCCTTCGGACACTTAAAGGCACGGTTCAGGAGCCTCCTGACCCACCTCGATGGGGGAGCACAACATCCCCAAGGTGGTCTCCGTGCACTGTGTTCTCCATAACATTGTGGAGAGCAAGGGGGAGGCTTTCTTACTGGAGTGGGAGGCAGAGGCTGGCCAGGAGGGAAGGGCCTTTGAGCAGCCGTGCACAGCTGTCATTCGCCAGGACCATCAGGTGGGGGTGCGCATCCGGGAGGCACTGAGGGGGAGTTTTTCTGAAGGACCCCAGTAACTCTCCCCAGGCCCTCCTCACTAGGGGCCTGTGTCTTGCCCCCCATGCCTTTCCCACAACAACCCCTCCCTTTCCCCCTTTCCTGTAAACTCAATAAAAGCAATGGTTTTGTTTTCAAAACATAAATTTGTGTTTTGTTTTTCAATAACAGTAACTGGGAAGAAGGGGGGCTCAGAACTTGGATGGGGGAGAGAGGAGATGAGCTCAGAACCTGGATGAGGGAGGGAGGAGGGGGACTCAGAGCTGGGGCTGAGAGTGGCGCGTGGTGCGGCTGGAAGTTCCACCTTGAGTCCAGGGACGTCGGCAACTTCGGAGCTGGGGAGGGGGGCAGGGACAACAGGGGTATAGGAAGGAGGAGGGTGGAGCGGTGTCAGGCATGGCAGGGTGGACAAGAGCTGGCATGGCAGGGAGAGGGGGGGCAGACATAGGCATGGCAGGGGGGCAGGAGCATGGAGAGGAGCCTCCTGGATGGTGGCACATGTTTTGGCTCTGTTGCACCAGCTCAGACCACATTTGGGTCCACCACTGGACATCCTCCCGGATCTTCTGGGCCAGGATCTGTTGCATATCCCAGAAGATGGCCATGTGCTCCCTCATTAGGTCCTCTTGGACCTTCCGGTGCCTGCAGCTCCCCCAGGGTCAGGTGGCTGGCTCTACTGGTGGTTATTGCCCCTAAGTGATGGCTGGTCTGGCAGGGGAGAATAAAGAGTGAGAGGTGGTCAGTCATCCAATGCAAACACTGTCCCTGAGCCTTTGCCCTCCGTGAGCTGCAAGCAACAGTCCTCGGGCCAGAGGACGGTGATGTCCCAGGAGCAAGGCCATGTGTGGCCTGGACAGCGGGCCCTGTCTCACAGGGCCCTGAGATGACCAGGGGACCATGCTTCCCGCCCGCTTCCTCCCCCCCCCCCAACAAGCAAGCAAGGGAAGTGTCCAGCCACACTGGGATCCCATGGGTGGGAGAGGGTCCTGGAGCAGCCTAGGCTTCCATGGGCCGCTGCACACAAACCTGCACCTGGCAGCATTGTTCACGGGGGTGGGTAGTGCCTTGAGTGTGCAGGCATACATGCGTGCGACACTCCTCAGTCTGTGTGTGGCCATGCATGTGCCCTTGTCCCCAGCCTGCTTCCAGAGGTGGCTAGTGGTGGGAAGGCATCCCCTCCTGGGGCTCAGATATGTGTGTGGCCTCCCCAGAGTCTGTGAGTATGAGCCTGGGGGTGCTCCGGGGCTGCCTCCTGGGGCTGTGTGGGGCAGACTACCGCTGCATGTATGTCTACGTGCACAGACTGCAACACGATATCCAGGCCGAGAAGGACAACCGATGATCACACCCCAGCCCCTCAGTGCCTACCTTCCCAACCCTGTGTGTTTGAAAAACTAAGAGCACTCACCTGATGATCCCTCCCGGCCTCGGAGGATACCTGGGAGACATCCAGGCCCTCGGGTACCTGCTCCTGGGTGAGGGTGATGGTAGTGGCCATCTCCTCCTCCTCCTCCAGCTCGTTGTCATCCTCCTCCTCCTCCTCCTCCTGGGCTGGGGACGATGGGCATCTCCAGCCCCGAGTTCACGACCAAGGGTGGGAAAGGGGCTGCCCCAGCCCCCAGGATGCAGTGGAGCTCAGTGTAGTAGGGGCAGAGTGGGGTCCTGCCCTGGAGCAAGAGCTGTACTCTGGCACACCCTTGCCAGAACTCTTTAACTTTGCTCCTTACTAGCTTGAGGCTCCTGGGGTGGTAGCCCCTCGCAGCCAGGGCCTCGGCCATCCTGACGTATACGTCAGTGTTCCTGTGCCTGGAGTGGAGATCCTGCAGGGTCTCCTCTTCACCCCACATGTCTGGGGGGCCAGGATCTCTGCCCCAGACCAGGATGGCACCCGCCTTTTTTTGCCCCTGGCAGCATCCTGGGAGCCCTGTGCATGCTCCCTGTGAAGGCCAGTGGGCTCTTGGGGGGGCTTGAGACTGGGCCATGGGTCTGGGTAACTGTGGCAGTGTCAGCCGTGTACTGAGGTGCAGCTCCCAGGGCCGGCGTCCTGCCACAAGGCTTGTCCTGGGTGCCTGCGGCTTTAAGAGCTGGCAGGAGACAGGAACTATAGCGTTGTGATGAGTTTGGACGGACTGGCCAACAAGTTATTTTCTGGAGGCCTCTTTTGTTGACAGAACTCCTACTTCCGCATCCACACGCCTTTTTCCGAAAAAGCTTTTTCGGAAAAGGCATTCTTCCACAGAGAAAGAGGTTTACTGCCATCAGAAAAATCCCTCCGTTCTTTCAACTTTTTGTCAAAAGAACACAATAGCAGTGGAATAATGGGCATTCTGGAAAAACACTGCAGTGTAGACATACCCAAGGTGATAGGTAACAGTCAGCATGAATTTGTAAAGAACAAATCATGTCAAACCAATCTGATAGCTTTCTTTGATAGGATAACAAGTCTTGTGGATAAGGGAGAAGCAGTGGATGTGGTATACCTAGACTTTAGAAAACTTTTGATACGGTGATGCATGACCTTCTTAGCAATAAACTAAGGAAATGCAACCTAGATGGGGCTACGATAAGATGGGTGCATAACTGGCTGGATAATCATTCTCAGAGAGTAGTTATTAACGATTCACAATCTTGCTGGAAAGGTATAACAAGTGGGGTTCCACAGGGATCTGTTTTGGGACCGGTTCTGTTCAATATCTTCATCAACTATTTAGATATCGGCATAGAAAGTACGCTTATTAAGTCTACAGATGATACCAAGCTGGGAGGGGTTGCAAGTGCTTTGGAGGATAGGGTCATAATTCAAAATTATCTGGACAAACTAGAGAAATTGTCTGAGGTAAACAGGATGAAGTTTAATAAGGACAAATGCAAAGTACTCCACTTAGGAAGGAACAATCAGTTTCACACATACAGAATGGGAAGCGACTGTCTAGGAAGGAGTACTGCAGAAGGGGATCTAGGGGTTATAGTGGACCACAAGCTAAATATGAATCAACAGTGTGAGACTGTTGCAAAAAAAGCAAATATGATTCTGGAATGCATTAACAGAAGTGTTGCGAGCAAGATACGAGAAGTCATTCTTCCGCTCTACTCTGAGCTGATTAGGCCTCAGTTAGAGTATTGTGTCCAGTTCTGGGCAACACATTTGAAGAAAGATGTGGAAAAATTGGAGAAGATCCAGAGAAGAGCAACAAAAATGATTAAAGGCCTAGAAATCATGACCTATGAGGAAAGACTGAAAAAACTGGGCTTGTTTAGTTTAGAAAAGAAAAGCCTGAGAGGGGACATGGCAGCAGTTTTCAAGTATCTAAAAGGGTGTTACAAGGAGGAGAGAGAAAAATTGTTCTCCTTGGCCTCTGATGATAGGACAAGAATGAGCTTAAACTGTAGCAAAGGAGGTTTAGGTTGGGCATTAGGAAAAACTTCCTAACTATCAAGGTGTTTAAACACTGGAATGAATTGCCTACGGAGATTGTGGAATCTCCATCATGAGAGATATTTAAGAGCAGTTTGGATAGTCATCAGGGATGATCCAGACAGAGCTTGGTCCTGCCGAGAGGACAGGGGAATGGACTTGATGATCTCTCGAGGTCCCTTCCAATTCTAGTATTCTATGATTCTATGATAAGCATATCTACTTCTCCCCCTAGCTTAGTGTCATCTGCGAACTTGCTGAGGGTGCAATCCATCCCCTCATCCAGGCCATTAATAAAGATTGTTACTATTACTGCCCCCCAGAACCGACCCTTGGGGCACTCTGCTTCATACTGACGACCAATCAGACATCGACCCATTGATCACTACCCGTATAACCCGATGATGTAACCCACTTTCTATCCACCTTATAATCCATTTATCTCATCTATACTTCTTTAACTTGCTGATAAGAACTTTTCCAACACCAGGCCATCTCATTGCCTTTGCATGGCCTCTCTTTGGGTTCTCCTGAAAACCCTACAACCCACAGATTCAGGCCACCAATTTAACCCTTTCCTCTCTTTCCAAATCTATTTGCCCACCAAAAACTAGACATGTAAAAATGTGTTTAAAAATGTAACCGTGTAACCACTAAAAATTATAGCAGTTACATGCACTGAGAGCTCTGCAGTGGAAGCCTTCCTGGGAGAGGGGCCAGCAAGGGCTGCTGCTAGCCCTGCTCCTGGGGAGCCAGTGTTTAACATGAGTTGGCGGGGAAGGGGGTAGACAGGTCTGCCACGGATGGGCTGCTCCGGTGGGCCCAGTGGGGTTGGAGCAGCCCCCTGCTCAGGGTGGGCACGGAGCTGCTCCAGCCCCTATCGGTTAACTGGAACTGGTAAACCTCACCCACTAAGGGTGAGGCTTTCTGGTTAACCTATTACATCACTACCAAAAACCAATATTTTAATTTGTATCTGTATTCCTAGAACTCTCAACTAAGATCAGAATCCCATTACATTAGGTGCTATACAAAGACTAGTCAGACACATTCCTTGTTCCCCTGAACTGACAAAGGGTGGGAAGAGAAACAGGGCAGCAGTTCTCAACCAGACATACATCAACTTATCTAAAGATTTGCCTTTGCAACTGTGACAACACAGTCGGGGTTCCCCCGATCCTGCAACCCCATAGCAACAAGAACAGATTCCACCAGCAGTAGAATAGCAAGGTTTTATTGCTCCTCCAGGATACAGCACAGCATAGACATGGTGTGTTTATGGGATTCGGGGCCAGGGTGTTTCCAATCCCTTGGGTTAGGGTTCCATCACCCCTAGCCCTCAGCCCCAGCAACCTCAGTCTGCCTCCCACATGGTTCCAGCTCCCGACCGCCCTTCCCCCAGCACACACTTCCTTTGTCCCGTCTCTTCCCTTAACAAGTAGAACCGGTTTGGCTACTGTCCTGAGACCCCTTTTGCTGGGCCGTGCTTTCAGACAACTGCCAGTGGGGGTCCTCCACAGCCCACCGCCCAAGCATAGCAACCAGCAAGGTACTGACACTGCACCACATCTCTCCCCCCTCCGAGAGCGAACTGAGCGGGGTCATTCCGCCTGTGGCCTGGGGAAGTTTGGGCCCCCCACTACGGGACAGCGTGTCGGTGATGATGTTGGCGTTCCTCTTGACATGGATCACTTCCATGTCATAGTCCTGCAGGAGCAGGCTCCACCTCAGCAGCTTGGCGTTGGTCCCCTTCATCTGGTGCAGCCAGGTCAGGGGGCAGTGGTCCGTGTACACCGTGAAATGCCAGCCAAACAGGTATGGCTGCAGCTTTTGAAAGGCCCACACCATCGCCAGGCATTCTTTCTCTATGGCCACGTAGCTCCGCTCCTGGGGCAGCAGCTTCCTGCTCAGGTACACGATGGGATGTCGCTCCCCCTTCTCGTCCACCTACATCAGCACCGCCCCCGGCCCAGTGTCCGAGGCATCGGTAAACACGATAAAGGGCTTGTCAAAGTCTGGGTTTACCAACACTGGGGCCTTGACCAGGGCCTCCTTCAGTGCGCAGAGAGCCCCCTGGCACTGCTCCGTCCAGACCACCCTGTCTGGCCTGCCCTTCCGACATAGCTCTGTGATCAGGGCAGTGATGGAGCTGAAGTTGGGCACAAACCTCCAGTAGTAGCCTGCCATCCCAATGAAAGCCTGGACCTGCTTCTTGGTCTGGAGAACCGGCCAGTCTCAGACGGCCTCCACCTTGGCCGGCTCTGGCTTCAAGCAGCCACTCCCCACCTTATGGCCCAGGTAGGACACCTCAGCCATTCCGACCTTGCACTTCCCAGCCTTTACAGTCAGGCCAGCCTCCCACAGCCGGTCCAGTACCTAGCTGACCTAGGACACGTGGTCCTCCCAGGACTGGATGAAGACACAAATATCATCGATGTACGCTAGGGCAAAGCTTTCCATTCCCCACAGCAGCTGGTCCATCAGGCACTGGAAGATGGCCGGTGCCCCCTTGAGGCCGAAGGGCAGGACCAGGAACTTGTAGAGCCCCATTGGGGTGATAAACGCTGATTTCAGCCTGGCCTCCAAGTCTAGCGGCACCTGCCAGTAGCCCTTGGTGAGGTCCAGGGTGGTGAGGTGGCGGGCTCCCCCCAGCTTGTCCAGGAGCTTGTCGGTCCTAGGCATGGGGTAGGCGTCAGACACTGTGATGGCGTTGAGCTTCCGGTAATCCACACAGAACTGGATCGACTCATCCTTCTTGGGGACCAGCACCACAGGAGAGGCCCAGGGGCTGGAGGACGGTTGGATCACCCCCAGGGCCAACATGTCCTGGACCTCTCTCTCCAGGTCCTGGGCCACCTTCCCCTTGACTCTGAACAGGGAGCAGTGCACCAGGGGCATGGGTGCCCTTCTCCACCCGGTGGACAGCCAGGTTGGTGAGACCAGGCTTGTTGGAGAACAGCTGCTGGCAAGCGCACAACACCTCTCGGATCTCGGCCTGCTGGGCTGGGGTGAGCTGGTCCAAGAGGGAAATTGACTCCAGAGAAGAGTCTGTTCCTGTCCCAGGGAACAGACCCACCAGGGGATCCTCCCCCTGCTCCTCCCAGGGCTTGCACACGGCCAGCACTAAGTTCTCCCTGCCCCAGTACGGCTTCATCATGTTAACATGATACGCCCGCTGGCCACACGTCCGGCCCGTTAGCTCCACCACATAGTTCACCTCGTTCAGTTGCTTAACAACCTTGAAGGAGCCATCCCAGGCTGCTTGCCGCTTGTTCTTCCGCACGGGGATTAGGACCATCACCTGGTCCCCGGTTGCGTAGGCGCGGGCTCATGCATTGCGGTCGTACCAGACCTTCTGCTTCCTTTGGGCCCTGCTCAGGTTCTTTCTGGCCAGGCCCATGAGCTCAGAGAGACTTTCCCAGAAAGCCAGGACGTATTCCACCACCGACTCACCCTCCAGGGAGGCCTTCCTCTCCCACTCATCTCTCAGTAAGTTCAGGGGTCCCCTCACCCGCCTCCCGTATAGCAGCTCGAACGGAGAGAACCCCGTGGACTCCTGGGGCACCTCCCTGTATGCGAACAGCATGTGGGTAGATACTTGCCCCAGTCCTGTGGGTGCGGGTGCATAAAGGTCCTTAGCATCTGCTTCAGAGTCCCGTTGAACCTCTCCACCAACCCGCTGGTCTGGGGGTGATACGCCGAGGTCCAGGTGTGCTGGACCCCACACTTCTCCCACAAGCACCAGAGCAGGGCCGACATGAAGTTGGATCCCTGGTCCGTGAGGACCTCCTGCGGGAACCCCACCCTGCTGAAAATGGTCAGCAGCGCATCTGCCACTGTGTCTGCCTCGACAGAGGGCAGAGCCATGGCCTCAGGGTAGTGGGTGGCAAAATTCACCACCACCAGGATGTATTTCTTCCCCATCCGGGTCTCTCTGCTGAAGGGTCCCACAATATCCATCGCCACCTTCTGGAAAGACTCCTCTATAATGGGTAGGGGCCTCAAAGCAGCTTTTCCTCTATCCTGGGCTTTCCCCACCCTCTGGCAGGAGTCGCAGGACCGGCAGTACCGCTGCACAGTTGCAAATATCCCCAGCCAGTAGAAGTTTTGGAGCAGCCTCAACCGGATGCGCCGGATCCCCTGGTGTCCCGAGAAGGGGATGTCATGGGCCAGGTGCAGCAGCTTGCGCCAATACTTTTGGGGAACCACCAGCTGCCGCTGGAGCCCCCATATCCACACCTTCCCTGGGGGGAGCCATTCCCGGTACAGGAATCCCTGCTCCCACAGGAACCTCTCCTGGCAATCTCCTCCTAGGGGCTGAGCTGTGCCCATGTCAGCCTGGTACCTCAGGGTCTGCAAGGAGAGATCCGTCTGCACCTCAGCCTGGAATTCAGCAGCTGGGGCAGGGACAGGGACCTGTCCCTCCCCGCTGCCTGGGTCCGGAGTCCCAGCCCAGCCGGGTCCCGTGTCTGCTGGGATAGGACCTTGTGCCCCCTGTTGGGAGCCCTCCCCTGGGTCAGGGTCGCCAGCCCCTCACTGGCTCTGGCTACGAGTGGTGACCAGGGCCCTGTGGGATCTGTCTGACCACTCCTCTAGGTCACCCCCCATCAGCACCTCTGTGGGCAAGTGCAGGTGCACCCCCACTTCCTTGGGGCCCTCCTTGGCCCCCCATTTCACATGCACCCGGGCTACGGGCACCTTAAACAGGGTCCCGTCTATACCCCTCAGGGTCAGCTGAGTGTTTGGCACCATACGGTCTGGCGACACTATATCGGGCTGGGCTAGCATCACCTCCGCCCCCGTGTCCCAAAAACCCGTCACCTTCCTGCCATCCACCTCCAGGGGCACGAGGAACTCGCTCCGTATGGACCGCCCTGCCCCCACCTGGTACACGGAGAGACCTGCCTCTGGAGCATCAGGTCTCTGGGGGCCTTGGCCTGAGCCATCTTCCCCCCACTCTGAGCTGAGGTTTGCCTGCTGGCCCCTGCCTCTGGGGTGGCCTGACCTTTCCCCAGACCCAGCCAGTTATCCCTGGACAGTCTTAGGTCGTGGTATCTGTCTTGGTGCCTGGTACGCTGAGCCCTCTTGTGGCCTCTTTGCCCACAGCGATGGCAGGTTAGGACCCGCGGACCCCTTTGGGCCGGCTCTGCCCGGGCCCTGGCTGGTTCTCTGGGGCACAGATGGCTGGTCCTTGTCTCTTGGGCTCACCTCGTAGGTGACTCTCTCCATTGCTCAGCCAAGAACCGGTCTCTGTGCGACACCCTCTCTCTCCGCGATTTCTGTTCAGCCCTGGACCGGCTCTCTGTGAACTCATCCGCCAGCCTCCCGGCTTCCTGGGGGTCCTCTGGCTTCCAGTCCTTGAGCCACAGCCTCAGGCTGGGTATGCACACTTCACAGAACTGTTCTAGCATCATCAGCTTAAGCAGGTCCTCTGCGGTCTGGGCTCTGACCCCGAACACCCACTTGCGGCAGTATTGCGCCAGGTGGGAGGCCATATCTACATAGGTCTCCCATGGCCCCTTCTGCACCTCCTGGAACTTCTTCCTGTATGTTTCTGGGGTTAGCCCGAACTTGTGCAGCAAGGCCTCTTTGACCCATTCGTAATCACCCGGCTGCAGATCCTCCAGCTGGTTGAGCACCCCTGCAGCCTCCTGATTCAGCAAGGGGGTGAGTTCTTGCAGCTGGTCAGCTGGGGAGATCTGGTGCAGTTCACAGGCCCGCTCAAAGGAGCTGAGGAACCCGTCCATGTCCCCCACATTTTTACATTGGGCCAACATGAGCTTCTCCAAGCGTCTGGCTGCCCCGGGCCCTCTGGGGTCCTCCCCATTCACCGCAGCTGCAGCCCCTCGGCTCCTCTGCTCTGCCATGGCCAGCTCATGCTGTCGCTGCTTCTCTCGATCCTGGCGCTCCTCTCTACAGTCCTCTAACTCCTTTAGCCGCAGCTCAATCTGCAGCTGCAGCAGCTCTGCCAGGCTGGACCCCGCCCAGGATGAACCGCAGCTGGCAGGGCTTGGCCTGGTGGGCACCGCATCTCTCTGGACGGCTCCAGCTCTCCGTCCGGTCTGAGAGGCTGAAACGCTCCCCGGGTGTGTCTGGCTGCTCCCTGCTGGGGCAGAATCCAGGCCCCTGGATGGGTTACTCTCTTCTAGCTGGGCAATCAACTGGGCCTTGGTTGCTTTCCCCACGGTCAGGCCCCTCTCTCTGCACAGCCCCACCAGGTCTGCCTTCAGGAGTTGGATGTAGGCCATCTCCCTGCTGGTCCCCATGTTGTAGACTCACTGGTCTAGTGCTGCAGTGGCCACAATTCCCACAAACTGCTTTGCTCTATCTCCAGCACACCTGGCTCTAAGCCCCTTCCTTCTACTGCACCTTGTCACTCGCTGCTGGATGCTCCATCCACAGGGTGCAGTCCATCCCGCTCCTGACACCACTGTGATGACGCAGTTGGGGTTCACCTGATCCTGCACCCCCATAGCAGCAAGAACAGATTCCACCAGCCAGGGCCGGCCCGAGCCTTTAGGCGCCCTGGGCCTGGGCACGCGGTGCTGCCCCGGGGCGCACGGTGCATGCGTAGGCCCGCCCCCCCCCAGGGTGTGCGGGCCCGCCCCCGGGGCGCACAGCGCATGCGTGGGCTGGCCACGGCCGCCCCCGGGGCGCATGGCACATGCACTGCCCAGCCCGGCCTGGCCAGTGCTGCTGGCGCACGTGCCGGGCCATGCAGGCCCCGCGGCCGTGGGGGCAAGGGTGCTGCTGGGCTGGCGCCATGGGGCCGGCGCTGGGGGAGCCAGGCGCGCGGCGCCTGATGGCAGCTGTAAGGGACGCCATGCGCTCCTTACAGCTGCCATCAGGCGCCCCCCATCAGTTGGTGCCCTGGGCAGCTGCCCAGCTTGCCCATGCCTCAGCCCGGCCCTGCCGCCAGCAGTAGAATAGCGAGGTTTTATTGCTCCTCCAGGATACAGCACAGCATAGACGTGGTGTGTTTATTGGATTCGGGGCCAGGGTGTTTCCGATCCCCTAGCCCTCAGCCCCAGCAACTTCAGTCTGTCTCCCTCATGGTTCCAGCCCCCAGCCGCCCTTCCCCCAGCACACACTTCCTTTGTCCCGTCTCTTCCCTTAACAAGTAGAACCGGTCTGGCTACTGTCCCGAGGCCCCTCTTGCTGGGCCGTGCTTACAGACAACCGCCAGTGGGGGTCCTCCACAGCCCACTGCCCAAGCATAGTAACCAGCGGTACTGACACTACACCACAGCAACCCACGCACATGCTGGGTGTGGTGTACTGTCCCTTCTAATGGCACCAAGACCACTTGCACAGAGAATAATGAGTCTGCTGGATTTTCACTAAAGCAGTAGAAGCTCATACACGAAGCCCCAGAAGTCCCAGGTTTAACTCCGCTTGCAGACAACCAGGGTAAGTTGGCGTTACACCTAGTTTTGCAATAGGCTACATAAACGGCAACAGCAAAGACAGTACAGCACAAACTAGATTTTCATACAATGACTTGTTTATACTGCTCTATATAAGAACATAAGAACGGCCATACAGGGTCCAAAGGTCCATCTAGCCCAGTATACTATCTGCCGACAGTGGCCAATACCAGATGCCCCAGAGGGAGGGATCACAACAGGTAATCCTCACATGATTCCTCCCCTGTCACCCACCTCCATTGAAACAGAGGCTAGGGATACCATTCCTAATAGCCTAATGGCTAATAGCTATTGATGGATCTAAACTCCATGAATCTATCTCGCTCTTTTTTGAACCCTGTTAAAGTCTTAGCCTTAATTGCATCCTCTTGCAAGGAGTTCCACAGGTTGACTGTGTGCTGAGTGAAGAAAAACTTCCTTTTGTATCTTTTAAACCTGCTGCTTACTAATTTCATTTAGTGACCCCTAGTTCTTTTATTGTGGGAATAAGTAAATAACTTTTCCTTATTCACTTTTTCCGTACCAGTCATTATTTTATAGACCTCTATCATATCCCCCCTTAGTCTCCTCTTTTCTAAGACGAAAAGTCCAAGTCTTTTTTAATCTCTCTTCATATGAGACCCGTCCCAAACGCCTAATCATTTTTGTTGCCCTTTTCTGAACCTTTTCCAATGCCAATAAATCTTTTTTGAGATGAGGTAACCACATCTATATGCAGTATTCAAGATGTGGGTGTACCAGGGTTTTATATAGGGGCAATAAGATATTTTCTGTCTTATTCTCTATCCCTTTTTTAATGACTGCTAACATTCTATTTGCTTGTTTGACCGCCGCTGCACACTGAATGGATGTTTTCAGAGAACTATCCACAATGACTCCAAGATTGCTCTCTTAAGTAGCTGTAGCTAAATTAGTCCCCATCATATAGTATGTATAGTTGGGATAATTTTTTCCAGCATGCATTACTTTACATTTATCAACAGTAAATTTCATTTGCCATTTTGTTGCCCAATCACTTAGTTTGGTGAGATCTTTTTGAAGCTCTTCACAGTCTGCTTTGGTCTGCTATCTGCTATCTTGAGCAGTTTGGTATCATCTACAAATTTTGTCACCTCACTGTTTAGCCCTTTCTCTAGATCATTTATAAATAAGTTGAATCGGATGGGTCCCAGGACATACTACTACACAGTGACGTGGAAGCACAATAGTTCTATTCCAATCAATTTATAATTACCTAACTCCCAGTCCACTGAGACTAACTTCTTCATGATGGCAGGAAGTGGGTTCTTCCTGCTGCTGTAGATTAGCCGCACAGTGTGCCAGAAGAGGGCAGTGGGACTGGGTTAGAGCAGTTTGCTGAGCTCCTCCCTTGGTGAGTGTGGGGAGGGGAGCAACCCCTTCTGCTGCCCTGAGCCAGGCCTGTCCATAGGATTGTTGAGACGGCTGCTGCCCCCCCGCCCCTCCATATGGCACCTGGGGTGGCTGCCCTATGAATGAGGCAGCTCTGCCTGAAGATCTAAAGTGGAGATTTGTGGATTTGCAGGTCTCATCAGTCCCAGTGCCTGTTATGCAATTTACTGTGTGCTGCAGGTGGGACCAGGGCAGTCCCTACGGGGACCCAGGGCAACCTCCCCACCTCAGACCTTCTTCCTACCCCTGTTCTGCCCCCACCTTATCTCCATTACTTCCAACCCCCCCCCCCATCCACATTCCCACCTCTTCTCAGCCCAATTCAGCCTCCTCCCTACCCTTGCTGAAGCCTCTTCCCCCAAGAGCTGTGGATTACCGGGGCAGCCTGGCGGGTGGGCGGTATCTGAGGGAGGCAACCTGGATCAGCCCCACCCACACTTAGGCTTTGTCTACACTGGCGGCTTCTTGCGCAAGAACATCTTGCACAAGAAAACGTCCACACTGCCATGTGCGAGCTGTGCTTTTGCGCAAGAGCGCCCATGGCAGTGTGGACGCTCTCTTGCTCAAGAAAGCTCTGATGGCCATTTTAGCCATAGGGCTTTCTTGCGCAAGAAATCCCTGCCGAGCATCCACACTGCCCTCTTGCGCAAGAGCTCCTGTGCAAGAGGGCTTACACCTGTTAAAAAAGAGCGTAGCTCTTGCGCAAGAAGCCGTCTCTTATCACGCCGTACTGTACATTTACTTGCGCAAGAGCGGATGAGCAGTGTAGACGCTCTGCGGATTCTTGCAGAAGAATGGCCATACTTGCGCAAGAAGTCATGAGTGTAGACATAGCCTTACTGTGGTGGAAGGTTGAGTGCCCAAGCCCCAGTCTGCTGCGCTCCCCTGAATCCTGCATCATTCAGGGGAATGGTGTGCAGTAGGCTGGGCCACTCTTCTTTGCGCCGTGAGTGGAGTGGAGCGACCCGGCTGGGAGAGGGCGGGAGCGGTGTTGGCTGCTGTGTGCATCACTCTCCTTCCCGGGCTCCCGCTGCTGCACTGAGTGTGGGAGGGGGAGGGAGAGAGGAGGTGTGAGGAATACCCCTGCTGCCACCCTGCATCAGGCAATCCTCAAGGCTGCCCTAAATCCTGCAGGCGCCCATCACTATGGGGGACCTTCCCAGTCATGGGATGATAGGGGCAGGAGCCATGGGGCTACCCTGAACCATCCTATGGACAGGATAGCTCTGGATTTAGCTCACCCCTGTATTATTACTATTCCTACAGTGTGTTTACATGCTGGCTAGTTATGGGGACGCACACAAGGGCAGCCTGGGGCTGAGCCACTGGAGCACGCCCTCCCCTCCACTAGTACGGCTCAGCAGTGCTGCATGTGCTTCTAGCCTAAGGCCTCAAGGCAGGAGAGACAGACAACTGTAGTCTCCAGTAATCATACCAGCGCATGCGCAAGAGCTGATAACCGGGGTAAGATCGTCACTCAGCCTGGCTCGTTAGCCGCACACGCGCAAATATGCAAAAGCTGATAGCTCCGTGCCCTGCCTAGTTTGGCCTAGAGCGCGCATGCGCAGTACTTCGGGGGTTGCTTCCTGAGGCTGCGCATGCGCTCGAGTTGGCAGGTGGCCAAGCCCCTCCTTTCTCCTGTCACTAGTAACAACAGGCGGCTACTGCCTCCCCTCCCCCCACCCCCGCCGGAACCGGCCGGCGGCGCGGCCGACATGAGGCCAAAACCCAGGCGGCTTTTGTGACAGGAGGTGAGTAGGTGGCACTGAGCGGCGTTCCCCGAGTCTCCTTCCCTGTTGCTCGCCCTCTCCCTTCTCTCACCTCACCCCGACCCCGTCATCCCCGTCCCCCCGCGCTCCTTCATCCCATACTCTTCCCTGTACCCCTCCCGCCCCCACATCCCATTCCGTCTGCGTTATCTGTCGCCCCCTTTCTTCCCGCCTCGCCTCGTCCTGCACCCCTACCCCCTACCTCTCCCCCTCCTCATACCCTTACATCTGTGCCCGCTGCTGCTTCCCAGACCCTGCTGACCCCCTTTTACTTTCCCAGTGCCCTGTTTTCTTCCCTCCTGGCCTCTTTTTACTCCTTTACCCCCTTCATGCTGCTTCTGCCTGGTTGGGTCCCTGAAATCTTATAGGTTTCCTGCTGTACTTTCTGCCAGGCCCCCGCCCTGTTTATAACTTCCCCATACAATCTGTTTACTGCTTCCCCCTGTTTTCTTCTGTTCCCGAGTCCCTCTCTGCTTCCCCATTTATTCCCTGCTCTCTGTTATGCATTCATGCTGCTTTCTTGTGCTTCCATCCTCATTCTGTAAGGGAAACAAAGGTACACCCTCTCCCCTTTTCTGATTGTTTCTGTCACTTCTTCCTCTCCTCCTCTTTTTTCCTCTCATGCCTTGCTTTGGGTAATCTCTTGCCTCCCTCCTCGCTCTACCATTGGACATTATAAACAAGAAACTTCTTTCTCCAGCTTTTTCTGTCTAGCTCTAGCAAGTTTTCTATCTCTCTCCGCCCCCCCATCCCCCCCCCCGCCCGCTTCTGGAAGGGGGAAATATATCCACATCTACAGAAAACAGTCCCTGCCCAAGGGGGAAACATACTGATACCTTCACCAATTTAAAGATTATTCTTATCTTCCTTTTAAGAGAGCTTCTTCACTATACACAGAAGCACTAAAATGTCAGATATAAACTATTACTTTGAAAATCTTTCCAAGCTTTCTCTAAAATTTAGATACTTTTTTTCTCTCTTGAGAGATTTTCAGTTTGATGGGAAAGTAGCTGTCTCTTGAAAAATTTACGTCTGTTGATTTATACCTACATTTTGTTTTGGAAAGGTGCTTTGATAAAGTCACAAAGACAGTTTTCATTTAGGGTAAATTTGTCTCAAATGTCTATTTTGAGAATAGACAAAGAATCTTCCTCATCTGTGCTTTTTATTTTACTGTTCTTTAGGTTTTGTGGCTTTCAGTCATTTGTCAAATAGTTTTTAAGTGTCTTTTGTTTCAGGTGAAGCCCCCCCACCCCAGTATTCCTCGTCTTCAGAATCTTACCAAACATTTGTTAGTTTAAAACTTAAAAACTCTTGAAAGATGCTGTTAACATTCTTTTGATATTTTGAGGGTGGTTCAGTGGAGAGGCTATGAATTATATATTTGAATTGTTAATTAAATCTATAACAATAGAAACTATGTTTTCCGTGGACTTTAAAAGGTACTACTTTGAGAGTTGTTACGTACATGAGATGGCCACGTTCGTTCTTTGAAAAACAAACTAAGAACTCTTAGCTGGTGTCCGGAAGACCTCTGTTTTATGTCTAGTCTCCATGGGGCTTTGTAAATGTTGCCTTTTCTCTTAAATCTAGATATTAAGTCAATTCAACTAATCAGGTAAACATATTTTACAGAATTCCAATCTGTAATGTGAATTGGTACTGAAATTCTCCACAGAAAATGCATTTGTAATTACGAGTTAAAAATTAAAATCTATTAGTGCACTTTCAGATATTTTATTTTAAAATAAATTAAAATTCATCACTTGAATAGAATCTTTTGCCAGACTTTCTCCTCATTTTTTTATCATCTGTTGCTTCACATTTCTGTTAAGTGAGACTTCTGTCCACTGTACTGTTAATTTGAAGTTGGTGAGTTTGTGGAAGTAATATAGTCACTGTAAGAGTGTATTGTTATTAAGGGCAAATGTGGCTGTGTTTATGCAAATAAGTTCACATTGCATGTATGTCTTAAATCTGGCTGTCAGACAATATTTTCTTTCTTTAGTACTGAAACTAGTATTTTTCATTAAATGTAATGTATTCAAGGAAGAACTTGATGAACCAAATTCATTGCTGGTGTAAGTGGATGTAATTGGTTTTGCTTATGCCAGCAGTGAATTTGTCCATGTGTGTATTTAACATATCCATAGTTTACTTAAGATTTATTTCCTCTTACTTCATCAGCAAATTAGTTGTTCCATCAGTGCTTTGTATTCCTTTCATGCCTGAAAATAATGAAGATTACACTAATTCTAGAAGCTTCAGGGGGTAGCCGAGTTAGTCTGTGCAGAAAAAAACTACAAATGGTATAGTAGCACTTTACAGACTAACAAAACATGTAGATGGTGTCGTGAGCTTTCGTGGACACAGTCCACTTCTTCAGATGACCAGTCATCTGAAGAAGTGGACTGTGTCCACGAAAGCTCACGATACCATCTACATGTTTTGTTAGTCTGTAAAGTGCTACTAGACCATTTGTTCTTTTTTTACACTAATTCTATTTAGTCACAATACATTATTTTAGAGGAGAAAGCAGAAATTTAAAATTTTTGAGATTTTCAACATTATTAGTCTACGCAATTCAGGGCTTTGTTTCTTAATTGTTTTAAATTGTCCTTTCCGGTTATTGTCCTTTCATGTTATGAGATTTGCAGAGTTTTGTACAATGGTAGGGAACCGTATGACTAACCTGGACAGATCGTTTTGCATCTAATAATGTGTGCCTATATTTTCAATGCTTTGAAGAATATAGTGGTTTTTGAAGTGTCCCAACAGCATGTTGCTAAAATGATAGAATGAGAATATACTAATTTGCTGCTTTTTTCAGGGAATGCTTAAAATATAGTACTTTGGGAATGCTTAAAATACAGTATTTGTTGTTTAAATACATAGAGTTGCTCAGACCCGACAGTATGGTTGGAAGTGAGCTTGCATTTTACACTCTTATCAAAGAATTTTATAGTGGCATATAAAATTTACTTCAGATATAAGCTCAACAGAAAAGTTTTAGCTAGATACTGAACATGAGGAGATGGGGCAAGAGACCTCTCCTGTAAGCTAAGAACATTGAACAGTAAAACTGGCCTCCCACATTTGACAATGACATTTTTAAAATTTGTTTTTCAGGTCTGAATAGGTCTTATTAGTCCGCAACCATGGTGCAGAAATATCAGTCACCTGTGCGGGTGTATAAGCACCCTTTTGAGTTAATTATGACTGTAAGTATCAATTCTTAAATTGTAATTTCTTAATTTGAATATTATTACTTGTATTGCTAAAGTGCTGTCAAAGCTTCTTTTGATAGACCATATACACAATACAGAATCACTGACCGGAAAAACCTATAGCCAAAGAAGACAAGCTAAATATAAGTGGTAGGAGGCAGAAGAAAATGCCAAACATTCTTCCCCAAAGCCTAGCCATAATTTTTGCTACAGTTATTTTAAGATTTGCAGCAAAAGTGTGTCTGGAGGAGCAGGTGTTTGTCAGGCTGCTACATGTGGAAGAAGATACAAATGTGTTTGTGAGAAGCTGAGATGAAAGAACTGTTGAGGCTGACATCTTTGGCAGAGAGGATGGACAAAGAAACAATAAGAGATTAGCAGACAATAGAGGCAGAGCTGTGAAGAGCACTAAAAGTGAAGATTAAAATTTTAAATTTGTTACAGTAGAAGAGGGTGATTTGGTCAGAACAGTAGGCAAGAAGTATTCTTTTAGCAATTCTGTTTTGAATTATTAATAGAGATTGGGGATAGAAGTATAAGGAAGGGTAGGGAGGTGAAAAGAAACACTATACAAGCCCCAGAGGTGTATGGTCACTAATCTATGTGTACTTTATACAAATGCAAACTATCAGCACTGAAGAGTGACCCTGACCAATGTTCCCACTTTAAAAGTAACAGAAGTAGATCTCTGATACTTCTTTATACATTTAGTCAAAACCACAGTTGTTCAAGTTCTCCTGAAATAGAAAAAGGATGTGAGGAACAGTCATGTCAACTTCTTCCCTCTTTGGCCCTGAAAAAATAGTCATAAGAAAATCTAAATAAAGTGTACATTATCTCATAATCCACTGAAGACCTAATTTTTGCATGTTTGAAATGAACAGTTTTAACCTGAATGATGTATTTAAGTATCTGTATTACAAACACTGTAACGATAATGCAAAGTTCCTTTAAGGAAGTTATTTAAATAGGTTGGCACCGCACAATGATTAGACAGTACAGGACTCTGTTGTTTGACATGTAATAAACAGTAGTTATTGGATAGGAAAATTACACAGTTGGCTGTGTTTTACTTTGCTCACATGAGTGGGCCGTTACCTTCTTTGGATAGGTTCCTGGGAGTGATTTATATATTGATACATTTTTATGGGAACCAATATATGCTTAACAGCTTGTAATGCTGTTTACATGAAATACCACAGCTATTCATGAAATGTTTTTTAACATTCTGTTAACTCAGTAGTTATATATTTAATACTGAATGTGTTTTTTATCCAAGTACACTTGTTCCTGTTTTAGACTTACACGTACAAGATGATTTTTCAGCCAAAATTCTATTGTGTACTTTGTCAGTTGAATTAAGGAGTTGTTACATTTCTATTGTGCTGGGGGAATATTTTTGATCCCTTTAACACAGGGATGGGGAACCTCAGGCCCAGGGGCTGAATGCAGCCCCAGCTTGCCTGGATCTGGCCGCCAACCCTCAGCATCAGGGAGCCCACACTGGCACTGCAGCCCCCATGCCACCCACTTGCTGGAGCACACAAAATCTACTAGCCTGGGTCCCCATAGGCTCTGGTGTGCAAGGGGAATGTGGGGAGTGTCTTTCTCCTTCTCAGTCAGAGGCTCCACACTTGTATGCGGCCCCCAACTGACTTTTCTGTAGGTCAGCAGCCCTCGACCCAAAAAAGGTTCTCCACCTCTGCTCTAACATAAGTCAGAAACTCTTTAAATCAGAGCAATTACCATCATCATATATTGCCAACATTATTAAAACTGCTGTATTAAAATTAGCTTTATGCTTTCAAACTATTTTTTGTTTGTGTGGATATTTGTGTCTGAAGTATGCTGTTCTTTTTAAAAACAAATTCCTCTAAGATCTTGCAACATCTAAGTTGGTTTTCTCGAGAAGAAAAAACTCACAGTATACAAGCAGTTGAAATAATAGTAGCTGAAGAATCAGAACTATATGTGAACTAAAACATATAATATGAAATAATGAGTTGAACACAATACATGTGACTCCAAATGTAGACTTGTGATTGCATACTTCATTCATAGGGCAATAATTTTTCAGAAGAGCTTTACTTGAATGGGCAAAACACAAAAGCTCATGATACGATCTACATGTTTTGTTAAAATGCTACCAGACTATTTGTTGTTTTTTTAAGTTTATCTTGTACAGACTAACTTGGCTACCCCCTGAAGATTATACCTGTACACCTTTAGCACCTTTTTGGTTATATCATTGGCTTTACCGATTTTCCAGTGATGTAAACACATTTAAAGTCAATAGGTAAAGAGAGTTGTTATTGCAGGAAATGGTAAGTGTAGTGCTTTTTGTAAGTTAGAGTCTAATTCTTTGTAGATTCTTTTTCTGTCTGAGATAAAATCTTTGGAATTCACCATCAGGGTTTGTGAATAATCGAATAAAGTTCGTGAGAATGTTCAGCATATTCCACTTTATGCTGAAATGAACATATACTGCACATGTTCATCACCCAACTTTCAAGTGGTAACAACTATTTCAAAACAAAACGTCTTTTAAATATA
Organism: Pelochelys cantorii; assembly: GCA_032595735.1. Taxonomy (NCBI): domain Eukaryota; kingdom Metazoa; phylum Chordata; order Testudines; family Trionychidae; genus Pelochelys; species Pelochelys cantorii. Next base: position 22,323,566 of record CM064344.1, read on the forward strand.
GCAGCAAAACTGTTCCTCATTCCACACAAAATTCTGGTACATGCCAAGTTTAAATTTCACCTCCTTCTTCCCTCCCCCCGAAAACAGTTTTGTAAAGCCATATAAAAATATGTTTTTTAGGCTTGCAGGCTTTTGCAACTTTTTGAAAAAAATTGCTGGGAATAGATCACGAGACATTAGCCACAAGACACTAAGAAACACCCCCAAAATGATGGAGTAACAAAAGGTATCTAGAATAGAACAGCTTTTTCAGTGTGGCAGCATGCTATTTATTTCCAGGGGTTGATTGTTTTAAAGAGGAAATAATGGAAACGTTGTGATCTTTGTTGTAAGGGCTATCATACCATTGATATTTGAAAGTTGTCCGAAAATATTGAAAGCCCCCAGCTTTTTCTTGCAAGGCATATATGAAACTGAGCTAAGTTCTGTTCATATTGAATGGTTGGGAATGGAGGATGGGACAGTACAAGGTGCTAACTGGTGCATGTATTCCCGATTGAACTACAGAAAGATGTCTTAGTTGTAGTCCCACTCAAATACTCTAAACCTGTGGTGTCCAACATGCTAGTCACTAGCCACATGTGGCTATTTCACCGGTTGAATATGGCTAGTTGGCTTGTACAATGTGGTTATTTGGCTGGATGAGTGTGACTAGTTCACTATAGCATTAGCCACTATGGTGGCTACTGTTTCAGAACTAGTTGGACACCACGGCTCTAAACCTATGTATACAATAAAGGCCTACAGCTCTCCTTCTAGCTGGAACTAGTTAAATTAAGTCCTAATGTCAGCTCTAGGATGGAGACACTACTTAAAACTTCCCTTTTCCACTGAAGCCACCAGAGTGAATGTTTTTTGTTGCATGATGAACTATTAATGTGAAAGCTTCCTATCCTCCCAACTTAAGTTACAAATAAATAATGGAAAGTGATAAGAAATATACTGTGATAGTAGAATCATGTTCCCCTTAACACTATTCTGATACACCATAGTAAATTTTGCTTCTTCTACTGAGGTGCCTGAAACAATCACATCCAAAGAAAGAAAAATAAAACTAAATTTTACTTGCTCTAATCCAGGATTGGTATGGTAAGCTATTGCCAACACTATTGTGTGGCAAATACTCTGTCTTGGTAAATGAACAAATGTATTCTGTAATTAGAAAAGTATTAGGGATTGAAGTGGAGCAGAGTGGCTGCCCACTGACCCTGAGGGGGAGGAGCCCCTCCCCAAGCCTTGGTGGGCAGCACCTAGCCCTAGCTACCCACCTGACCGGAAGCCAGGAGGCAGGGCCAGGTTAATATAAAAGGCCTGCCAGGGAGACTAGTGAGGCCCCAGCGATCAAAGGAGCCAGAAGCCTCCCATGTGCACCCAAAGGAGGAGCTAGACCCAGGAGAAGCTGAGGAATGGCCTGGGCTGCCGGGCCCACAAGTGGACAACTGTCTGGAAGGACCGCTCCCCTAGCGAGAGGTTCTAGAGTGATGGAGCCCAGAGGACCTGCATTGGACCCAAGTACAGTGCGAGGGGGAGTGTGGAAAGAGCCCAGTGGTAGCCGACCTTCAATTAGCTGGGCCAGAGCCAGGTCAGCATGTTGTGGTGCGGATCCCTGCTGACCCAGCAGCAGACTTCTCTGCTGCTACTAGGGACCTGGGCTGGGACTCAATGGAGTGGGTGGGTAAGCTGTGGATATGAAGGGTAAGAAGAAAGGTTTCTACAGGCATGTTAGCAATAAGAGGGTGATTAGAGACGGTGTGGGGACCTTATTGGATGAGGGAGGTAACCTAGTGACAGATGATGTGGGAAAAGCTGAAGTACTCAATGCTTTCTTTGCCTCCGTCTTCACAGACAAGGTCAACTCCCAGACTACTGCAGTAGGCAACACAGTATGAGAAGGAGGTGGGCAGCCCTCGGTGGAGAAAGAACAGGTTAAGAACTATTTAGAAAAGCTTAAACATACACAAATCCATGGGTCTGGATTTAATGCATCCGAGGGTACTGAGGGAGTTGGCAAATGTCATTGCAGAGCCTTTGGCCATTATCTTTGAAAACTCATGGAAATCGGGAGAGGTCCCGGATGATTGGAAAAAAGCAAATGTAATGCCCGTCTTTAAAAAAGAGAAGTACAATCCAGGGAACTACAGATCAGTCAGCCTTACCTCAGACCCTGGAAAAATCATGGAGGGGATCCTCAAGGAATCCATTTTGAAGCACTTGGAAGAGGGGAAAGTGATCAGAAATAGTCAACATGGATTTACCAAGGACAAGTCATGCCTGGCCAATCTCATTAGTTTCTGTGATGAGGTAACTGGGTTTGTGGATATGGGAAAGTTGGTGGATGTGATATACCTTGACTTTAGCAAAGCTTTTGATACGGTCTCCCACAATATTCTTGCCAGCAAGTTAAGGAAGTATGGATTGGATAAATGGACTGTAAGATGAACAGAAGGCTGGCTAGACTGCCGGGCCCAATGGGTAGTGATCAATGGCTCGATGTCAGGTTGGTGGTCGGTTTCTAGCGGAGCGCCCCAAGGATTGGTTCTAGGGCCAATTTTATTCAACATCTTTATTAATGACCCTCAGCAAATTTGCAGGTGACACTGAGCTAGGGGGAGAGGTAGATACGCTGGAGGGCAGGGGTAGGGTCCAGAGTGACCTAGACAGATTTGAGGATTGGGCCAAAAGCAGTCTGTTGAGTTTCAACAAGGACAGGTATAGAGTCCTGCACTTGGGACGAAAGAATTCCAAGCATTGTTACAGGCTGGGGACCGACTGGCTAAGTAGCAGTTCTGCAGAAAAGGACCTGGGGATTACAGTGGATGAAAAGCTGGATGTGAGTCAACAGTGTGCCCTTGTAGCCAAGAAGGCTAATGGCATATTAGGTTGCATTAGGAGGAGCAATGCCAGCAGATCTAGAGAAGTGATTATTCCCCTTTATTCGGCTCTGATGAGGCCACATCTGGAGTATTGCGTCCAGTTCTTGGCCCCCCACTATAGAAAGGATATGGATGCATTGGAGAGGGTCCAGCGGAGGGCAACCAAAATGATTAGGGGGCTGGAGCACATGGCCTACGAGTAGAGGCTGAGGTATTTGGGTTTGTGTAGTCTGCAGAAGAGACGAGTGAGGGGGCTTTGATATCAGCCTTCAACTTCCTGAAGGGAGGTTCCAAAGAGGCTGGAGAGAGGCTGTTCTCAGTAGTGACGGATAGCAGAACAAGGAACAATGGTCTCAAGTTACAGTGGGGGAGGTCTAGGTTGGATATTAGGACAAACTATTTCACTAGGAGAGTGGTGAAGTACTGGAATGGGCTACCTAGGGAGGTGGTGGAGTCTCCATCCCTAGAGGTTTTTAAGTCTCGGCTTGACAAAGCTCTGGCTGGGTTGATTTAGTTGGGATTGGTCCTGCTTTGAGCAGGGGGCTGGACTAGATGACCTCCCGAGGTCTCTTCGAGCCCTATGATTGTATGATTCTGCATCCCCCCGCCACCTCACTCTTGGATAGCAGTCTTCCCCCTCGGCTGTTCCAGAACCGCAACTCGCATCTACTGGACTCCCACCTGAGCAAGGGGATCCGGCTGAGTGTGCCTACTAAGACCGTTGTTTGTTTGTGGCTCCCACTCTGAATAAGGGCTTGGGCTCTGAACTGTTTATTTGCCTGAGAACAGCTAGCTGAGACTGTGGACTGCCACAGCTAATTCCGTGAAAAGACTAAGCTGGGTGGAGTGGGGTGGAGTGGCCGCTCACTGACCCCAAAGGGGAGTAGCTCCTCCCTGAGCTCTACAGGGCTACACATGGTGGACAATGTGGGCATGACCTAACCCCTGACAAAAAGGTGTTATCCGCTACCCAGTAGAAGCGGGGCGGGAGTAAGAGAGGGAGACATGGATCTTGAAAAAAAATTTTAAATACTGGACTGAGAGTCAGCAGCAGCAACGCCAGCAATTGGTACAGCAGCTGGGTACACAAGATGTTGATGCGGGAAATGGGCACCCAGCAGCAGCAGTTTCTACAAAGTCTGGCCACCCAACAACAAGAACTCCAGCTACAAGGATTCCAGCAGGTGGCCACCATTGGATACCAACCCAACGGACAATCACCTGGGGCTGCAGGAGACTCCCCAGTACCAGACACACCCGAACGGCTCTCCAAGATGGGGCCGGACAATGACCCCAAAGCCTTTCTGGAGACATTTAAGCATGTTGCGGTGATGGTGGGATGGCTGTGGAGGCAGTGGGCCACTGTCCTGGCTCCGTACTTATCTGGATGGGTCCAGATAGCCTATCGAGGAGGCCCAAGATTATGGATCACTGATGGTGATCCTGGATGCCCTACATATCACACTAGAGACCTTCTGGCACCGGACTACAAATTATCCGACCAGGATGCGATGTCGGACGGTAGCTCAGGAAGTTAAGTCTCCCCCACCAGTGGCTATGCCCAGAATGGAACTCCACTGACAAAATTGTTGAGCAGATCGCTCTGGTGCAATTCATTCAGGTCCTCCCATTGCGGAGCCATGCGTGGGTCCTTCAGCATTGCCCAGCGACGCTCTGTGCTGCCATCACCCTCATGGAGGACTGTCTGGCAGCTGACAGGCCCATTGGGTTAGGGGTTTGTACCCCTCTCCCTCCGAGCAGGCCAGCAGCCTCTCAGAGGCCCTGGGAAAAACCTGACGGTTGTTCTGATGCCCCAAGGCCTGGGATCTGAGCCCCAGAGGGGGGTCTCCTGACCAGCATCCAGGGACAGGGGGCTCTGGAGATGTCCTGCCCGGGAAGTGGTGAGGGATGGTAGAACCGACCTCTGGATTCACATACCCGACTGGCCCACTCAGAGCTTGGTCCCTGCTTTTCGTGTGGCAGGGATTGTTCTGACATGGACTGCAACTTTGGGCAGGTGTGCACCGCGGAGTCTCGGGCCCGCATACCAGGCCCACCCAAGCTGACAGTACTGATGAAAGTGGGGACACGGGAAATGGTCACCCTTTTAGACTCTGGCTGTGGATAAACCCTTGTTATTCCAATCCGGTGGTGACCAATGGGAAGCTCCGACTCTAGTTTATTCATAGCGACGTAAAGGCCTACCCCCAGACCCGAGTGGCCCTGACCATAAACAGTGTAACATAGGATATGGTGGTGGGAGGGGCCCCATCTAGCCTACCCTGTCATCCTTGACTGAGACTGGCTGGGGTTTACAGACCTCCTCCGTGAAACCAGTCTCGGGAGCCCCGTCATGCAGGACATCCTGGAGGAAAGTGGGGCTAGCCATAGCTGGTCTGCAGTCCGCGGCTGGAGGTTCGCTGCTGAAGGTGAAGAAGAAAAGGAGGGAACAGAAGGAGCAGAAGTGTGGAGCCAGTCTGATTGCTCCCCTGGGGAAGACTTAGGGACTGCCCACCTGGCAGACTTCCCCCAAGATCAGCGGGAGGATCTGTCTTTGGCTGTCACCAACCCCATTTAGAGAAGGTGTCGGATCACCTTTATCGTGTGGACTGGGACCCACAGACACGAGAAGTCCGGTCCCAGCTAGTGATTCCCTCGCTGCCACCGGAAAGCCATTATGAGACTCACCCATGACATCCCTGCCACCAGACACCTGGGCCAACACAAGACCCTGGTGTGGGTCCTGTCACGGTTCTTCTGGCCCAGTGTTTACCAAAAGGTAAAGGACTATTGCTGCTCATGCCCTGAGTGCCAGTCAGCAGTCAATGCCAGGGTTCCGCAGGCCCTCCTGGTACCCATGCCAGTGGTCGGTACTCCATTTGAATGTGAACGTGGTGGGCCCCCTCCAGAGGAGCAAAGCAGGGTTCAAATACATCCTGGTCCTGGAAGACTATGTCACTTCCTTCCCGGAGGCTATTCCACTGCAGAATGCCATGGCCCATATCATCGCCTCCGAGTTAGTGAAGGTCTTTGCTAGAGTGGGCCTCCCCGGGAGCTGTTCCCAGACCAAGTGACTAATTTTACCTCCTGGTTACTCTGGCAGGTTTGTGTGCTCCTGGACATTCAGAAGCTCCAAACCTCGGTGTACCATCCTCAGACTGATGGCCTAGTGAAGCGTTTTAATTGAACACTAAAGGGGATGTTGAGGACGTTTCCCCCCAGCCAAACTACAGCAGTGGGACCAGTTGCTTCCCCCCTTGTTGCTAGCCATCCGGGAGGTACCCCAATCATCGACGCAGTTCTCCCCATTTGAGCTCCTCTACAGTTGCCAACCTCAGAGGCTGTTGGACTTAATGCGGGAGACCTGGGAGAAGATTCTGTCAGCCTCCCAGGGGCTTCTCCACTATGGTTTACAGTTACAGGAGCAACTGGATAGGGCTGGGATGCCAGCCTGAGAGAACCTTCAGGCAGCTCAGGCTAACCAAGAACGGTATTATAACCAGGGAGCCCAGGAGAGGATTTTTGAGCCGGGAGACCAGGTACTCATTCTCCTCCCTTTCGAGGAATCTAAATTCCTCATTCGGTGGCAGGACCCATATGAGGTCATATGCCTGGTGAGCCCAGTGGCATATGGGGTACACCAGCCCGACTGAAAGAAAAAGAAGCAGATTTACCACCTAAACCTCCTGAAGCCTCCTCTTCTGCGGTAGGGGGTGATTCCTTATCTCCCATATCCAGAACAGCGTAACGGTTCTCCAGTACCATGGTGGGAGGGTTAGGAGCAGGGGTGGAGCACTTCCTGGTGCCAGAAGTGACCAGCTGCCAGTGTCCCGTTCTCCCCCCGCCCCCTCCCGGGAGACATTTCCTCCTCCACCAGTGGTGTGTCAGCGGTCTTTTATAGTGGGATAGCTACCTCAGCCTCAGCTGTGTCCACATGAATATTCTCCAGGAACTGCTTATGCATTCGGATACTCCTCAGCCTAGTCACCTCCTCCTGTAGCTCTCCCACCTGCTTCCTGAGAGATTCCACCAGCAGGCACTTTTCACATTGGATGGTCCCCCCTCCCATAGCCTGGATTTCGGTAAGTTGGAATTGTAAGCCACAGTCCCTGCAAAACCACACCAGGATCTGGGTAGAGGCATCCATGGTCAGGCGGTCTGTCTGGCTACAGGTGCAAGCAGAGGAGACAAGAGCAATGCTGGCAGTGGTGTTGCAGTTCTTCCGAGCCATAGTAGTCGTCCTTCTTTAAAACTCCCTCTTAAACTGTCCTGTCTGCAGCCCTCTGTGTGCTTCACTCTCCTGGTTGCTCTGCCTCTGGCTTTTAAAGCCTGCTCACCTGGGTTGAAAAAGCTACTAGAAGGTTGAAAAAGCTGTTCTAGATTTCATTTTAACAAATAGGAACTGGTTGAGAATTTGAAAGCAGAAGGAAGCTTGGGTGAAAGTGATCATGAAATCATAGAGTTGTAGAAGGGAGAGCAGCAAAATAGAGACAATGGATTTCAGGAAGGCAGATTTTGGTAAGGTCCCATGGGAAGCAAGACTAAGGGGAAGAACAACTGAAGAGAGTTGGCAGTTTTTCAAAGGGACGTTAAGAGCCCAAAACCAAGCTATTCTGTTGCATAGGAAAGATAGAAACTATGGTAAGAGACCACCTTGACTTAACCAGGAGATCTTGCATGATCTAAAAATCAAAAAGCAGTCATATGAAAGGTGAAAACTAGGACAAATTACAAAGGATGAATATAAGCAAACAATACAGGTATACAGGGGCAAGATTAGAAAAGCAAAGGCACAAAACAAACTCAAACTAGCTACAGACATAAAGGGACAAGAAGACTTTCTATAAATGTATTAGAAGCAAGAGGAAGACCAGGGACAGAGTAAGCCCATTGCTCAGTGAGGAGGGAGAAACACTAACAGGAAACTTGGAAATGGCAGAGGTGCTTAATGATTTATTTGTTTCGGTCTTCACCAAGAAGTCTGATGATGAAGGAATGCCTAACGTAGCGAATACTAGTGGGAATGGGGTAGGTTAGAAGATAAAATTAAAAAAAGAACAAGTTAAAAATCACTTAGAAAAGTTAAATGTCTGCAAGTCACCAGCGCCTGATGAAATGCATCCTAGAATACTCCAAGGAGCTGATAGAGGAGGTATCTGAGCCTTTAGTTATCATCTTTGGAAAATCATGGAAGACAGGAGAGATTCTAGAAGACTGGAAAAGGGCAAATATAGTGCCCATCTATAAAAAGAGAAATAAGAACAACCCAGGAAACTACAGACCAGTCAGTTTAATATCTGTGCCAGGAAAGATAAGGAGCAAGTAATTAAGGAATTTGTCTGCAAACACCTATAAGATAATAAGGTGATAGGTATCAGCCAGCATGGATTTGTAAAGGGTAAATCATGTCAAACCAATCTGATAGCGTTCTTTGGTAGGATAACAAGTCTTGTGGATAAAGGAGAAACAGTGGATGTGGTATACCTAGACTTTAGCAAGGCATTTGATATGGTCTCGTATGATCTTCTTATCAATAAACTAGGCAAATACAACTTAGATGGGGCTGCCATAAAGTGGGCGCGTAACTGGCTGGATAACCAGTCTGAGAGTAGTTTATTAACATTTCATAATCCTGCTGGAAGGGCATAACAAGTGGGTTCTCTAGGGGGTCTGTTTTTGGGACCAGTTCTGTTCAATATCTTCATCAACGATTTAGATATTGGCATAGAGAGTACACTTATTAAGTTTGCATACGATATGAAGCTGGGAGGGGTTGCAACTGCTTTTGAGGATAGCGTCATAATTCAAAATGATCTGGACAAACTGGAGATATGGTCTGATGAAGTTTAATAAGGACAAATGCAGAGTACTCAATTTAGGAAGGAAGGAACAATCAGTTTCACACATGCAGAATAGGAAGCGACTGTCTAGGAAGGAGTACTGCAGAAAGGAATCTAGGGGTCATAGTGGACCTCAAGGTAAATATGAGCCAGCAGTGTGATGCTGTTGCAAAAAAAGCAAACGTGATTCTGGGATGCATTAACAGGAGTGTTGTGAGCAAGACACGAGAAGTCATTCTTCTGCTCTATTCTGCATTGATTAGGCCTCAGTTGGAGTATTGTGTCCTGTTCAGGGCACCACATTTCAAGAAGGATATGGAGAAACTGGAGAACGTCCAGAGAAGAGCATCAAGAATAATTAAAGGTCTAGAGAACATGAGCTATGAGGGAAGACTGAAAGATTTGGGCTTGTGTAGTTTGGAAAGGAGAAGCCTGAGAGGGAATATGATAGTGGTTTTCAAGTATCTAAAAGGGTGTCACAAGGAGGAGGGAGAAAAATTGTTCTCCTTGGCCTCTGAGGATAGGACAAGAAGCAATGGGCTTAAACTGCAGCAAGGAAGGTTTAGGTTGGACATTAGGAAAAACTTCCTAATTGTCAGGGTGGTTAATCACTGGAATAGATTGCCTAGGGAGGTTGTGGAATCTGCATCTCTGGAGATATTTAAGAGCAGGTTAGATAGACCTCTATCAGGGATGGTCTAGATGATACTGGTTCCTGCTGTGAGGACAGGGGACTGGAGTCTATGACCTCTCGAGGTCCCTTCCAGTTCTAGTGTTCTATGATTCTAAGCTGTGGAGGGAACGCGAGGGGCTGATGATCACCTCATACCCACCGGAACCTGCTCTAGGGCCCCAGGTGCCTGAGCCAACGAGAGAAGAAAAACCGCAGCTGGGCAATACGCTGACAGAGGATTAGCAAAAGCAAGCACATCGACTGTTGGAGGCCTTTCGGAAGACCTTCACCACACTCCCCAGATGGACCGTGGCAGTATCGCACACGATTCAGACAACCCCCGGCCTGGTCTTCTGAGAGCTTAACCAGCCTCTATGGCAATAGATGTGGGGAATAGTAGAAAAAGAGGTCCAGGCAATGCTGGAGCTCAAATGCATTGAGCGGTCAAAAATGGCGAAGTCCCGTTGTACTTGTACCAAAGCTCGATGGGAGTATACGATTCTATATATTTTAGAAAAGTAAATGCCATATCAAAGTTTGATGCTTATTTGATGCCCTGAACTGTAGAACTCCTAGATTGCCTGGGAACTGCTAATTATATTACCACCCTCGATCTGACAAAGGGATATTGGCAAATCCCCCTAGACCCGGAGTCCCGGGAGAAAATGGCCTTCACCAAACCTCTCCAGACTATTCTACTTCGTCCAGATACCCTTTGGCCTCTATGGGGCCCCTGCGGCGTTCCAGCGCATGATGGATGACCTCCTAAGCCCCCATACATAATACACCGCTGCCTTCCTGGATGATGACGTCATTTACAGTCACAACTGGGAAGAACATCTCCTCTAGGTGGCAGCGGTACCTTGAACTCTTCGGGATGCAGGCCTAACTGCCAATCTGAAGAAGTGCCAAATTGGATAGCAGGAGACCACCTACCTCAGATACCAGTTTGGACGTGGCCTCATGTGCCCCCTTGTAGAGAAGGTCCATGTCATTCAGAGCTACCCGGTACCTACGACAAAGCGGAAAGTGCGGCAGTCCCTTGGCCTAGCCGGATACTACCACTGCTTCATTCCCCAATTTGTGGCCATTGCTGCACCCCTCATTGCCTTCTTAACCAAAGACAGTCCATAATGCTTGCGGTGGTTACCGGAGTGTGAGGCAGCATTCCAGAATCTTAAAGATTGCCTCTGTCAAGAACCGGTACTATTTAGTCCTAACTTTGACCACCACTTTGTGGTACAGATAGATGCCTCAGAGGTAGGACTAGGGGCTGTTCTTTCCTAAACTATAGCTGGAGAGGAGCACCCAGTCCTATATATCAGTAGAAAGTACGCATTCACGATTCACCACCACCCGGGAAAAGAGAATGCCAATGTGGATTGTTTGTCGCGCATAGGGAAGGGTTAAGAGTCCAGCCCCGATAACTGGGAGCTGGAGTTGAGGAGGGGTGTGTGTAGTGGGGCAGTGTGGCCGCCCACTGACCCTGAGGTGGAGGAGCTGCTCCCTGAGCCTTGGTGGGCAGCACCTGGCCCTAGCAACCCACTTGACTGGAAGCCAAGAGGTGGGGCCAAGGATATAAAAGGCCTGCCGGAGAGACCAGTGAGGCTCCAGCGACCGAAGGAGCCAGAAGCCTCCCCTGTGCACCCAAAGGAGGAGCTGGACCCAGGGAAGCCGAAGACTGGCTGAAGGACTGCTCACCTGGCCAGAGGTTCCAGAGTGATAGAGCCCAGAGGACCTGCATTGGACGCAGGTACAGTGCAAGGGGGAGTGTGGAAAGAGCCCAGAGGACCTGCATTGGACGCAGGTACAGTGCAAGGGGGAGTGTGGAAAGAGCCCAGGGGTAGCCAACCACCATTTGGCTGGGCCAGAGCCAGGTCAGCGTGTTGCGGTGCGGATCCCTGCTTACCCAGCAGCAGACTGCTCTGCTGCTACTAGGGCCCTGGGCTGGGATGCAGTGGAGTGGGTGGGCCTGCGTCCTGCCCTGCTTATCCCACTCTGTGACAGTCTGCCCCCTCGGCTGTTCCAGAATTGCAGACTGTTGTTTGTTTGTTTGCTCCTCCCTGAACCAAGGACCTGGACTAAGAACTGTTTATCTTCTTGCTGTCCCGCCCTGAGTTTGGGCTCTGAACTGTTTGCCTGATCTATGGATAGCAATGGATTCAGGCTGGGGAATATCCAGCCCCCTCTTCTTGCATATTTGGAGGCTCTTGTTAAAGAGAACTTATGGAGTGTAAAGCTATGGGGAAGTCAGGCATCTTGTGGATCCTCTGACTTGAATGGCCATAGAGCGAGGCTGTATAAGAATGTTACGTAAAGTACTCCTGACAATGGGATAGAATTAGCCTCCATGGTGAATCTTTGATTCCTCCCAGCTCCAGACCTCTTTATATCTTCCCATTTCCTGGTCATGCTACTTGTTTTGGGGGCTGAATTTGCATTGTAATGTATTGCATTGGGCTTTAATTGAACTCCCATGCTCTCAAAGAATATCATTGTAAAGATTCACAGATATTTTATTTAAAAGTTTTCTCTTTTGCTAACTCCAAATAATTATAGACTTGAAGATTTAAAATGATTGTTATAATCTATTCTGACCTTCAAACAGGCCAGAGAATTTTATCCAAAGATTTCTGTTTCTAGCACAATAACTTTTGGTTAAACCAGAGCATATTTAACATCAACTTATTGAAAAGGAACATGAACGGAAGCCATATTCATCAAACCAAGTATGATTCCTCACCACCTCTGCATGTTGTTCTCCTCCTTCTCATGTCCCAATTTACATAATGCCAAAAGTAGCTGAAATGGGGAAAATTACTGGTTTTCAGCCTTTTTTCAAGTTAACAAAGAAGAAACCAGAAGAAGCTGCTTTCAGAACCCTTTGAGAATAATAATGCTCATTTGTAGATCTTTTGAAGTTGAAGAGTTAAATTTTCTTATGTAAGTTATGTACAGTATACAGCTTAGTCTTTATAATGACAACATTAGAATGATGGGGTCCTTCAAATATCATACTACTCTTGGCACATGAGGCTAAGAGATCAGTATTTAAGATGGAAAAATATAAGCTGTGATGCCGGCTAGCTGACATGAGTTAGCGTTCCTTTGAGTTTAAATTCCAAATAAATTTAAACATTATAAAAATAGCTGCTTTGTGATGGTTTGGGGGTTTACCGAGACCGGTAAAGGGTTGTCACTGCCTGCCCTGTAATCTTGTGTGCGTCTGTGCTGTGTATCTTTGACTCAGAGGCCTGACAAACCAACAGCACACATAGCACACTGACCTCATTGTGGCTTGCACCAGTCTGCTGCAAGAATGAGACCCACAGCCTCTCCAGTCCCTAGCCGGTTTAAAACTTGTCTTCTGCAGTGCTCATCAGCCCCTCTCATTATAGCATTTTCAAAACCTTGTGTAGAAAAACAAGATATTGAACTGTTACCAAGTAAAAGGATTTGGAATAGAAATGGTTACAAACACAAAAAAGTAGTGTTTTGTTCACAGTAGTTTTCTTACCCCAATTGTTCTTACAACATGGCCAGTTCTAACAGTGAGTTGAAGTGGTGTGCTAAGCTGGTCAGGGTCAATGCTAGGTACTGAGGACCCTCTTGGCCTTAGGCATTGGGATACTCTTAGTGTCACATTTTGATATTCAACAAATCTTCTGCAGGATGAGTTTGTGCAGAAGGAAACATATGCCATGTTTTAAGGAAATTCATATTATAGATTTCAACACCAAAGGTGCTGATTATTTAGAAAGATTATAGAAGTTTATTACATTTACATTCTGTCTATAAATATGTTCCATTCACACTTACAAATTTCATTTTAAAAATTAACTTTATATCCTAATTTGGTGGCTGCACATGGTTAGTGTGTATCAGACCTACATCGTACTGTATGTTAATATTGACTGTAGATATTTTTAAGCATTTATTATTTTTATGAAAACTGGATTGAGAACTAAGGGCTAGGTTTTCAAAAGTGCTGAGCACTTTTAAGTGGAAACAGACTTTCAAAAGAACTGTGCTCCTATCTGGGCATCTAGATGAAGTGGACAGAGGTTCATAAGTGTTTGGTGTCCATTGGTTCCCATTGATGACATTGAAGGCTGCTGAGTGTTGAGCACTTCAGAAAAATCTGCCTATAAACTCATTCCACAGTCATTCAATTTCAAGAATTAAATTACCATTCCCATTAACTGTTGAATGTTTTTAGTTTCTCTTAAAACAAAAATCAGAGTTCATTTTGTGACGCTTTAAGGATGAAATCCTTTCTTGCTGATAATAAATTGTAGTTGTGGCAAAAAAAAAAAAAAAATCACCTCCTTTTAGCACAGTAGTCCGAAAGCACCTTAAAACTCATTAAGCATAAAACTGGACAAAATAATGGAGCAATGTTCAACTGCAACATTTTAGTAAATATGTGTTCATTTGAATTTTCTGACAAGATGACTTGCCTGCTTTTCTTAGTTTATTTTTTAATAGATCTGTGTTGGAGACTTTTGCCCATAAGGTTCTGAGTTTAAATGAATGAATTACAAAAGAGAAATAGAATTCCATGAAGTATAAATATACTTCCGTGTTAAAGTTCTTCATAGCTACGTCTTCTCTTTTAGATTTGTAAACTAAAATATAATCCATGTTTGACAGTTCATCACCTCCCCATGGTTTATGAAATGGACTTAAATGTACATAGGTCACAGGTGCTTTGAGTAAATTACTTCATGTAACCTATCAATCTTCATGTCTTAATCCGCTGCATCTGTTTATCTTATATTGGTGTATGTGTCATTCTTGTGTGTAAAGTTAGACATATGGAGTAGGGAATACTTTATGGGTTTTAAATATGTGAATGGAAGTCATCAAGGGAGGCCTCAGTACCTGGGCAATCATATGCAAATAGCCTTTTGACCTTAAGTCTTGGCAGTGGTTGGTCTGGGGGAAGTCACATGTCCACCCAAACTGGCCATGTGACTTCCCATGCAAAAAGGGAATCTTTAAAAAGAATAGGAAAGTAGGAGTCTTTTATCTTTGGCTGGCACAGCCAAGAGAAGGAACAAAAGATCCCAGGGTGAGACACAACCCTGGTTTTGAAGGCTTTGCTGGAAAAGAGACAGTTTTAGGGTGAGTTTGTAATGAGTTTGTGTTCTGAGGTTTCAGTATTAGAGTTAGCTAAACATTTTCTGTTATTTTGAGCCTGTAAACTACTTTGCTCTGCCTGATCTCACTTATAACCACTTAAATCCTACTGCTTGTACTTAATAAAATCATTTTTACTTATCAAGCCCAGTGTAAATTATTATTACCTGGGGGAGCAATCAGTGTGTACATTCCCCCTTTCATTTCTAAAGTGGGCTAACCCAAATAAGTCATTGGGGGGTTTTGATCCATTTGGGGAGTGGTATCCTGGGAAGCTGGGCCCTAAACTGCACTTTCTTTGGACCTGAAGAGATTCAGTGTCTATGCTGCTTCTAAGGAGGGCATTGATCTCAGCTTGCATGTGGGAAACCAGGGAGCTGGCCCAGCGGGAAAGAGCGGGGAGGAGCCCCAGAGAGCAGGAAGGTGAGTGGCAGTGGCCTTGTCAGCATTCCGTGAGGCACCCCCAAAGGGTCTTCTGAGACCTCACCCCATCACACCACAGTTCTGCAGTTGTATGGTTTTCCTATTCCTTTCTTGTTTGTCAGCAAATCATCCCTTTTCTTGTAAAGGAATATCAGTCAACTTGAAATATAGTTACTTTTAATTCATTTTTTAAAGAAAAATACTTGTGGGTATTATACCTGCCCTTAAATCCCATGCCAATTTTATTGTCTTAGTCATGTGTTCTTTTTAAAAATTGTTTCTTTTCACTGTTTTGTGAAATAGCCACTGAAAAGATGGAAACTGGTTAACAGATAATAAAAAGGAAACAGTAAAAATGGCCATACACAAAATTATTTCATAGAATCATAGGGTTTGAAAAGACCTCACAAAGTCATTGAACCCAACCCCCTGCTAAAAGTAGGGCCAATCCCAACTAAATTATCCCAACCAGGACTTTGTCGGCTGGGATGATTCAGTTGGGGTTGGTCCTGCTTTGTACAGGGGGTTGGACTCAATGACTTCCTGAGGTCTCTTCCAACCCTATGGTTCTATGACTCGTAAGTCTTCCAAACTAGGGCTTTGTCAAGCCAAGACTTAAAAATCTCTAGGGATGGAGATTCCACTACCTCCCTAGGTAACCCATTCCAGTGCTTCACCACCCTCCAAGTGAAATCGTTTTTCCTAATATCCAGCCTAGACCTCAATCACTGCAACTTGAGACATTTGCTCCTCATTCTGTCATCTGTCACAACTGAGAACAGCCTTTCTCCATCCTCCTTGGAACCTCCTTTCAAGAAGTTGAAGGCTGCTATCAAATCTCCCCCACCTCCTCTTCTCTTCTGCAGACTAAATAAGCCCAAATCCCTCAGCCTCTCCTCATAATTCATGTGTTCCAGCCCCTCATCATTTTTGTTGCCTTTCACTGGACTCTCTCCAGTGCATCCACATCCTTCTTGTAATGGGGCCCCAGAATTGGATGCAGTACTGCAGATATGGCCTCATTATGCTGCATAAAGAATAATAATCACTTGCCTAAATCCCCACCCCAAGATGCCGTTAGCCTTCTTGGCTACAAGGGCACACTGTTGTCATATCCAGCTTCTCTTTCATTGTAATACACAGGTCCTTTTCTGCAGAACTGTTGCTTAGGCAGTCAGTCCCCAGCCTGTAACAGTGCGTGGGATTCTTCCATCTCAAGTGCAGGACTCTGCATTTGTCCTTGTTGAACATTGTCAGATTCCTTTTGGCCCAATCCTCATATTTGTCTTGGTCACTCTGGACCGTATCCCTACCTTCCAGCATATCTACTTCTCCCCCTAGCTTAGTGTCATCTACGAACTTGCTGAGGGTGCAGTCTGTCCTCTCATCCAGGTCTTTCAAGTGCACAGACTAGATAGAAAAATAACTCATTCTCCAAATTCTGTTTTTCAGTCTGTTATAGTAATCTAGTGTTTAATTAGTAACAGTAGGTTTAAAAACATGTAAGTCTGGGTCCTTTTTTTAACTCTTTTATGAAATTGTGGTTTTGTAATTTTTTTATTAAAAATATGGGCTTGACTACACAGGGAAATTTGCTATTAGAAATATTGTAGTATTATACTTCCTCTTGTGGACAGTCTTTTTCTGGAGTAAAAATGTCTTTTTCTGGTTTAGCTTGTGTTTTTCTGGGCAAGTCTACATTGGGGAGTTATTTCAAGATAACTCAGCTTATTTCAAAATAACAAGGCAAGCACCCATACTACCAAACCTGTTATTTTGAAGTAATGGGCTTGTTATTTTGAAATAATAACTCCTGCTTGTAAAGAGGAATAAGCTTACTTAGAAATAGTTATTTCAGGAGTTACTATTTCAAAATAACTTATTTCAAAATAACCTGGTAATGTAGACATAGTCTTTGTGTCGTTGTTGATGGTTTCTTGCTTCACAAATGAGAAAATGCATTCTAAAAACAAATGAATAGCATATTTTTAGTAACTTGTTTTGAATGAACAGCAGTTACAATATATGTGGATACTTGTATTTTTAGTGATGCAAAACAGCTGTAAACTGAGTTTGATTGGCTGGTATGTTCTAGGTCTTCTGTGCTGCTCTGATGCAAAAGTGAATCTGCCCTTAAGGTTTTTTAATTTTTAAGTTGATACAACATAGCTTCAAATTAGTAGAAGTATCCCATAGAAACAGGAGGGAATGCTTGAATTCCTTCCCCAAGGGTACCCCAAGCTCTTTTCCCACAAAAGAGCTTGGAAAAAAAAGGAGGAAAAAAAAAAAACAAGCTGCAGTCTCTATTAGCTGATTGCTCAGTCTAGGCAGGCAGACACATACAGACAGGCCTCCTGTTGCTTTCCAGGACTCAAGAATCAAATCACCACCTTAAACAAGTGATTTTTATTACAAAACAGAAGATGTACTTGATAAAGCATACTTGATTGCTGGGTGTTGCAGAGCAACTAAGTAAAACAAATTAAAACACAGAGAAAATCTCTGGGAGCAACTCTTATTATAGTGAATGGGGGAGGGAAGGCATGGATCCACACAGAGCAGTTCATGATAATCCTGCCTGGTCTTAAATCATTCTGTGTCTCTCAACTCCTGGTTTAAATCTCCCACCCAAAGAAAACAGGTAAGGTATCTTATATGATTCAAATTTCATCACTCTATCCCCACTGCTCCTTCTGGTTCCCTCCCAACATCCTTGCTAGCTACCTAACTTTAACCCCTTAGTCACCAGGTGCTGGCCAGCACTCCTCCTATCATCCATCACGTGCCCCCCAAATCACAGACGGTGCTGGACAGGCTGGCCCACACTGGCTGTGATTTCTTCCTGGAGATCCAGGATAAAACGTAGTTAATAAAGTACATGCACACTACATTAGTACTGAATACACAAAGAACTAAACATTATTCCCCAAATGTGTGAAATACAATGACTTGGATATAGAGAGAGATTTAACTGCCTTAGTCTAGGAAATTTTCACAGGAGAGTGCATCATCCCATTTTGTTAGAGGCACCTGAGATGTGTTGTATGTCAAAGTCAAAGTCTTGGAGAGCCAAACTCTACCGAAGGACTTTCTTGTTAGTCTTTTTGACTGAATGAAGCTACTGCAGAGCAGAATGGTCAGTCTGCAGATGAAAGTGTCGACCCCAAATATGGTCATAGCTTCTCTAGAACATACACAATGGCTTAGCAGTCTTTCTCTGAGACAGACCAATGGCTTTCCTTCTTAGTTTTTTGCTGAGAAACGTGACAGGGTGATGTTTGGCCCTGTCTGCATCAGAACTGCTCCCAGACCATGCTTGGATGTGTCTGTGGTGATGACAAAAAGCTTGTCATGGTCTGGGGCCCTTAGTACAGGGTCAGACATAAGCTGTTTAAAAGCTTCCTGGGAGCAGCGATCTGACTATAGTGTGGTACAAATCACCTGTAATACCTGGTCAAGCCTAAGAAGGGTTGGACCTGTTTCTTTGACTTAGGGATAGGTCAGTTTTGGATAGCTTTTACCTTAGCCTGTAGAGGGTTGATAGTTCCTTGACCCACCTGGTGTCCAAAGTAAGTCACCCTGTTTAGGCCAATTTGACATTTTTTGGCCTTAACTGTTAGCCCTGTTGTGTGTTGGAAGACAGTTTGGAGGTGTTCTGCCCATGAATCTGAGAATACAGCTACATCATCCAGATAAGCCCCTGCAAATTCCCCAAATCTGGCTAGTAGATTATCCACAAGCCTTTGGAAGGTTGCAGGTAAATTGCGCAGCCCAAAAGGGAGAACATTAAACTCATACAGCCCCATATGGAAAATGAAGGCTGAGCTTCCCTTAGCTGCTTCATGAAGAGGTACCTGCCAGTACTCCTTGGTTAAGTCTAGGGTGGAGATGAACTGGGCATGCCCCACTTTCTCCAATAGCTCATCTGTGCGTGGCATTAGATAGTTGTTTGGGCAAGTTACAGCATTCAGCTTCCGGTAGTCCATGCAAAAGCGGATTTCTCCATCCAGTTTGGGGAATAGGATTGCCAGAGAAGCCCATGTGCTCTTTGAAGGGCAAATTACACCTATTTCTAGCATGTCCTTGATCTCCTTCTCTATAGCTGCTTTGGCTGAAGGAGCCATTCGGTAGGGTTGGGGTCTGACTGGGTGAGCATCACCTGTGTCAATGGAGTAAAACACCTATTCGTTCCATCCCAGGGTGGCTGAGAACATTGGGGTAAACCTGGTGCACAGCTCCACAATATACCTTCTACTCCACCCTTCCTTTTCCATTTTAGTAGGCTCCCTCGAGCCACTCTGCGTTTTCCTTCTGGGTAGTAAACTGAAGAACCTTGAATTCTCAGGAATAAAAGGGCTTTAGAGAATTAACGTGATATATCTTAGGCTTAAGGTCAGGGTCAGAAAATGCTATGAGGTAATTAACCGCTCCTAGGTGCTCTTGGACTGTGAATGGTCTGGTCTGTCCCATGATGCTTCCATCTTATTGGCCTAGGGCACCTTGAAGACCATGACTTGCTCACCTACCTTGAAGGACCGCTCTCTGGTACGTTTATCATACCAGGCCTTCTGCTCTTGCTGAGCATCCTGTAAGTTCTTTTGAGCGACGGTTAGAGAGTCTCTAATAGTATTTTGTAGATTGTGTACAAAATCAAAAATGTTAGTTCCTGATGGAGGCAGCAAGGGGGGAGGGGCAACTAGTCAAGGGACTAGTCGGCTAGTCGCTTACATGCCTAGCTTTTATATCATATCCTTATTTTTGTAATAATAGATGTTAATTATGTAAGATTTTAAAAAGTGTGTGTGGGTTAATGGCCTCTCAGATCTTTCAGAACTGTGGGAAGCATAGTGCAATGCTTACATTTGTTTGGACCACAATAGGAGGACAATGATTAGTTTCCTGACATGAATAGTATGTTTTCCAAGTGTTTTATTTTTCTTTATTCAGTGGAAAAGGTGAATACCATCAGTGTTGGATTAGGTTCAGAAACATCAGTCACCAATATCCTCAGATATTGCTTTTTAACGTACACAGCAAAAACATATAGTTTTATAATTCATTGGGCTGTAGCTAAAGCCCTCAATGCTGAATTCATGAAATTACATATTTCTGTAAAGATGTTTCATGATCTGCATAATGCAGACATTGAATTCTGTTCATTATGTCAATGTGAACTGTTTCTTTTGAACTCATTTATTCTCTGTGTGACTAAATTGAGCCCACCTTTCTCTGAAAAAAAACTTGTATGTAATCTTCATGGTTTAAGATGGTTCACTGTTTTTTAAAAGAAAACCAAAGGCTGAAGGAATGTTGACAGTGTAACTTTTGAATCTAACTTTGTACTAGGTATATTTCCTGTTTGTACATAAGGAAGGTAACAGATTTGGGAGACATAAAAGTTGCTACACATGATCAGATCAGTGGTCTGCTGGCATGCCATTGGCAGCAGCTAGAACCTGATAAATATCCCATAACATACCTAACTCATCTGTGTAGTCCAATACATATATGGAGAGGAATGGGTTAGAATTTCTTCCTTCATTCCGATTGGCATTCTAATGTAGCATGAGATTGAATCCTCTTGTGACACTTTCTTAGCTTGCATAGCTAGCTGCATGTTAACTTCTGTGTAGGCCCTTCAGTATCTATTTTGCTCCATTCTCTTGATATTCCATTGAGACCAGTGGACTGGCAGGATTTAACTTGTATGTTCAGCTGCATACAAGTGTTCTACCTGGCACTTCTGACAGTAGTTGTAGGGACTAATGGTCAATTTCCTAGTCCTCTTTTTACAGTTTGTCTTGAATATTTCCATTGACAATAGATTCTGTAAGTATACTATTTATAATGTAAATCAGCAGTTCTCAAACTTTTTGGGCTCCGGAGCCCTTTACATGCGTAAAAATTTATGCGGAGCCCCAGCGGTCCACTGATTGTATGTGTTGTACCTATCGATGTTTCCAGTTTGTCAACCTTGCGGAGCCCCTGGAGATGTCTTGCGGAGCCCTGGGACTCCGCGGATCACAGTTTGAGAAACACTGATGTAAATTATTGGTATTACTATAGCACTTAAAGGCCTGTGCCTCTAGGCTAAATTTAGACCTATGTGCGTGCGGTTCATTTTACTACTTTGTACTCTTCTTTCATTGGCCCGCTTTTGGGGGAAGGGAGTGTAAATAAAGCAGGAGGTTTTATTCTGTTTTCAACTCCACCAATGATTCTGATGCTTGATGTAAATCTCTTAACCTCTCTGAGCCAAACCACGTAAAATGGTTTTAATATTTACCTAAAAGGAATACATTGAGGCTTACCCTATAGCTGTCTTAATAAATAGGCAAAAACAAATGAACAAATTATGACATTTTTCACATACAGTCCTGTGACGGGGTGTACCAGCCCTGCCCTGAACTAACAGGGTTTAGCAAGGTTACCCAGGCTGAAGGAGTCCTGCCAGGCATGCTCAGACTGTAGCCCAGGTATAAAAGCCTGGGGAGAGGCTCAGTCTGGGCTGGCTGCCAGAGGAGAAGGACCTCAGGTTGGAGCTCCTGAACAGCAGCAGCCAGCCGCCCAAGGGGCGAGCATTGGAGGCTCCAAAGCCATTTGGAGCATAACCACTGCAGACCATCAGGGAAGTGTGGCCCCGGAAGAGTCAGAAGACCCAGCTACCATGTGGGAAGTTGGCCCATTGGATCAGGTAGGAAGTGGCCCAGGGAGGGTGTGGGAGCAGCCTCTCGCACCCAGAGATCCTCGGCATGTTTCAGTTGGATTCCCCGCCGAGGGAGTGGTAGCCCATTCTGCCACTTGCAGGGCCCTGGGCCAGGACCTGGTGGGGTAGGGTGGGCCCAAGTCCCCCTACTGGGGCACAGCTCCCACCCCCGTAACTCTGGCCATTGGGCCATCCAGCCCTGCCTTAAAGGGCCAGTGATTGACTTTGATACTGACTCCAGCCATAGAGCCATCCATCCCTGCCTTAAAGAGCTGGTGATTGACTTTGATACTGACTGGTCATTGGGCTACCCAGCCCTGCTTTAGAGGGCCTACAAGTAACTTTGATTTATGGACTCCAGCCATTGGGCTATTCAACCCTGCTTTAAATGGCTGGCGAGCAACTTTGTTTTACTGTTTCTGGTGGTTAGGCCATCTAGCCCCAAGGGGAGGGGCCAGACTATGGGTGGTTTACTGCTTACGCAGGGTGTGCCTTGGGAGATGGGACCCTGCCCCCTGGGGAGGGGGAAGGAAGGACTGCCCCGCAACAAGTCCCAATGAGTAATATAAAAGTTGATACATTCCAGAATAAACATGGATCAATAAATGTATTTTAAGAATCTTCCCTTCTAAAAGTGTGCCTCTGATCATAGCATATCAAACAGATTTCTAGAAAATGCAATTTTAGAACTACTTAAAATTTTGAGTTAGCAGCACTAGATCAGCAAAGAGTATCTGATGTTTCCAAAAAATAGATTCCCCTGTGGACATAGAGTAGGATAATGGCTGAATTTTAAAATAGTTTTGTGACTGTAAAGATTCATGTCACAGGACACTCAACCCATGTTGCTTACAGCTCAGTTTAATGAAAAGGATGAGATAAATATCAAAGCTAACCTGTAAACAAATAATTATTTTATGATAATGACAATGCTACAGTGTGAATTTCTTAGGAAGATGAATGTTGGCAATGTACAACATTGTGATTTTTGTTTAACTTAAAAAATAGACAAAATAATTTCATGGGTTTCAAGCCTTTAATTCAATACATGCAGTTTAAAATCACAGTGGGACTAAACATTGCTATATTACGTAAAAGTATTAGGCATTACTTACAAAACTGCAGATAACTTAAAAGGGCTCCACATCTGCTCAGGTTTATTTTTCAGTAGTAATGTCTCCGCTAAGTTTCCTACCCTCCAAACCTTCTAATGCCTTCCCTGGCTTACACCAGCTGTCTTGCAGTATCTTTTTGGGGATTAGAATGTATAACCTTTTAAAAAAAAAAAAATGTGTGGTGAAGCAATTACATCCTCCACCCTTAAGGTCAGAAGTCAAGTTTCCTGCTCCAAAGAGCTAACAGACTTGTCCACAAATTCACTGCTGACCAGATTCAGCCATTTTAAACACTAGTTATATGAACAAAACCATATCTCAGTCTAATATTGGTAACACTATGATTTTGCTATCTTCTTGATGTAAAGACCATCTCTGAGCCCTCTGTTTAGAAGTGTGTCCTCTTTTATCAGATTTTTCTGGTTTAGTTTCAGCCTAGCAGGCGGGACCATTCCCTCAGTTCTAACCAATCCCATTTGGTAAGTTATTAGGCTTTCTCTACAACATCCTTTGACTGTTATCTTTCAGTGCCCCCAGCCTGCCTTTAATTTCTAATAGAGGAGGTTGGATTGATGGGAAAGGAAAAGAGTATATTCTCCAAACTTGTGCCTACAAAATAAGTTCTGCCTTATGATTCCCCAGAATGAGATGCCATTCTCAAAAATTATGTAGATGTTCAAGATATGACTGTGTGTATTCTCTGAGTGCCACTTGGCTCTTGCTGTATGGAACTTGATTATGCTCATAAAATTCATGTAGGTTCCTTGGGCTACTACAATATACTACAGAGCTGTGATCCTCCCTCTTTTTAATACATGAGGAATAAAATAGTTAATGGTGTTGGCATTTAAATTATCGTCACCAAGGCATCTGTGTTAATATTTTACAGATGAACACAGCTGTTAAAAGCCTCCCGAAGATACTGCTTCAGCTCTCTGCAGTCTCTCTTAGTAGCTGCAGGATCATTCATTACTTAAGTTGTTTCTGAGTAAACTTGTTTGCATCACTTACAGCAGTGACCCAGCTGAAGAGAACTGTTGATGCCTATGACACAGCGGAGCTAGGGATGTGGGTTCCCAGCCAATGGGAGTGTAGAGCTAGTATTCGGGGCAGTATGTCTGTGTCCCCCTGAACTCCCCTGCTTAGAAGCTGGACAAGCCGTGTGCTTCCAGGGCACATATGTAAGAATAGGTAGGGACTCCTCATTGGTTTTCAAAGTGCGGGTTGCAACCCAGCTTTAGCTAGCCACCAGGGTTCCTGGGTGCTGAGCAAGGGGAACTAATGCTTTACATTCACAACCCAAAGTTTGAAAAATACTGACTTACAGTCAGCTCACATTTTTTAGTGTGTTTTTTTTTTTTAATAAACATAATAGCTAGAGATTTATTTCTTTCTCTTAAATGAAGGCTGAGATTCTGATGAATAAGAGTAATTTGAGAGATGTTATATTATACCAGCTCAGTTTAAGTTCTCTCTTCACTGCACATTAGGAATGTGAATGTTTAACTGGTTCACCCGGCCAGAGCTGCCTCTGTCTGTGGCAGGCCTGGGCACCTCATACGCAGGGGCTGCTGTAGGGCGGTTGGTACAGCCCTTGACTGCGCAGAGGAGCCACTACAGCCCGCCCCCCCACCTACCTTCTCTTTAATTGGTTAAGTGGTTAAACAATATGTTAACTCGTAAACCAATTAATCAGGATTTTAAATCCCTATTGCATATGCTTTGTGTATTCTGAACCCAGGAACACAAGAACAAATTACCTAAGTACAACACAATATAATTTGACTATAACAATATTCCCATTTGTTATATGACTCTAATAATTTGTTAAGGTAGCGTGTCCAGTCTTTTGTATGGTGGACACCGTTGCACAGACATTTTTTTGAATCACACTCCTAGGGAGTGTCTACACAGCAAAGTTATTTCGGAATAACGGCCGTTTTTCTGAAATAACTATGTGAGTCACTACACAGCAATTCCATTATTTTAAAATAACAGATGGCTTATTTTGACTTCTCTAAACTTCATTCTATAAAGAATAACACCTATTCCAAAATAGCTATTTCAAAATAAGGTGTGTGTAGACACTCCACTTCTGCTTTTTCGAAATAGCCCCTCACCAGCACCATTCTAATTTATTCCTCCTGGGGCTCTAAAGCAAGATAGCATGTCTACGTTATGAAGCTTGCCTCAGACTAATTTTGAGACTTCCCTGCAGTGTAGACGTACTATTTTGAAATAACTATTTCAATAAATAGTTATTCTGAAATAACTATTTCAGAATAACTATTCCGGAATAATTTATTCCAAAATAACTGTGCAGTGTAGACATAGCCCTACAGACCAGGCCCTTATTTCCACTTTGAATATGACTGAAGCATGCAAGTGTGTTCCTAAGAGCTCTAAAGTGACTTCTTTTTGTTGTTGTTCTGAAAGTCAATATTCAATAAAGATGCAACATTCATGGATTTAAAGGCTGAAGACTGTTATCCACCAAGCAAGTATTATACAGAGAGCAGCTTATAAATATATGGTAGTATCTTTTAAAAAGTATTTTTGAAACATCTCAAATGAGTGCATGAAAAACCATTTCATTGAAAGTTTATGTAGGTTTCCTGCTGCTTTCATGATTGAGTGACATGTGCTATATAGGTGGATGGAAATCCCATATGAACATAAATGTAATTTTAATTACATTTACAAAATAAATTGTATCTTCATCATAATGCTAAAGCTTGAGAGATTAGTTACTTCTGAGATAGCTTGAACCTGTTATACTGCTTCTCTTTTTTGTGGTGGTACTTTTTTTCCCCCCACTCTGTACAGTATTGCACAACTGTTAAATACTATATGGAATTTTTTAGTCTTTATCTAGAATTTTCTGGTCCCGGAGGTCTAATCTGGTATAGAGATTGTGTTCTTAGGGTGCTTTTTTTATATATCCACTATATCAGCTTAATCTTGATTTTTCTTTTTTTGACTGTATTATTTTTGTGTATTTTCATATTCCAGATGGTTCTTTGTGGTCACATAGTAAAATATGGTATTTGCCTGCATTACACCGTACTGGTTCAAAGCTAGCTTACAAGAAGTAGATTGTATGATAACTATTTGTAGAGTTATTTAAAATTCCAGCTCTGCATTTTGGTCTGCTTTTTGTGACATATTTAGAACAGAATGTAGTCTACACGGTAACCATGGAAACTGCTATAACTCTGAACCAGAGAAAGGAACAGAAATGCCAGTATTCTATATAAAAAAGACTGTTGAACTCGTTTAAAGAGAGATTGCTTCAGCAGCAATGTTAGGTGCAAGTGAAACCTGCAGTTATTGTCTGAACTAAAGAATGGTAATGAGAGAGACGTTATGTAAACAGAACTTTAATGGAACCTAAAACAATTAAATCCCAGTGACAATCCTGTTCCTTTGATGGAATTGTCCTTGCAGACTGTCTTTTAAAGAGGTGTTTGTTATTATCCCATTAGTTGGCTGCACAGATGAACCAATTATTTGTTGCCATAAGTTTTGGAACTTAGCATTTAAACAGTTCTTTCACATTGACTAAAGGCTTATAAGGAATTAAGTGGATACACAGTGTTCTGAGCTGTATTCAGGTATCACAATGTTCAGTCAGTTCAGTGATTACCATAGAAATATCAGTAAATAAAATACCAAGAGGTTTTATTGATGCCTTCTTTAATGAGGAATGCTGAGCTTGTTCAGTGTAGCCGTGAATGTACAGTTTCTGTTCTAAAAGGTTATTTTGATTTTCCTGTTTATTTAGATGTCCTACAATATCACTTTACTCTTTCCATGTATATGAAAATTTAAATGGAATGATAATTCAAAAATAAATATTTAAGTTTATGGAACCTCAGTGTGGAGGTGCGTGTATGGGAGTGAACCCATATCCTATCTGGCATCTCCTCCTGCCTTCCCACTGTCCCCCTCCCCCAGCACTCCTTCTGCTCCGGCCGTCCCTCCCCCCCCATAATTATACTAATGTATAATTCTGCTATAGCTATGCCAGTCAATTTATTATAACACATTGAAAGCCTCAATATTTCAAGTGGAAAGGTGCTCCATAAATGTAGCTTGTTGATAGTCTACTTCACTTAATATCCTTTCAGTCTTGGCTTGTCTGCGGAGACTGGCAATTTTGCCATACATTTGCCATACCAAATGATTGGAGGATAGCAAATGTGATGCCAATGTTTAAAAAGGGCTCTAGAGGTCATCCTCATAATTACAGACTGGTAAATCTAACTTCTGTACCAGGCAAATTGGTTGAAACTATAGTATAGAACAGAATTCTCAGGCACATAGATTAGCATAATTTTTTTGGGAGGGGAATCAACATGGTTTCTGTAAAGGAAAATCATGCCTCACTTATCAACTAGAATTGTTTTTTTGGGGGGGGGTCAACAAACATGTGGGAACCAGTAGATATAGTGTATTTAGATTTCTGGAAAGTCTTTTACAAAGACCCTCACCAAAGGCTGTTAAACAAAATAAGCTGTCTTGGAATAAGAGGGAAGTTCCTCTCATGGATTGATAAGTGGTTAAAAGATAGGAAACAAAGGATAGGAATAAATGGTCTGTTCTCAGAATGGAGAGAAGTAACTAATAGTGTCCCACAGGGGTCTGTATTGGAACCAATTCTATTCAACACATTCATAAATGATCTGGAGAAAGGGATAAACAGCAAGGTGGCAAAATTTGCAGATGATACTAAACTGCTCAAAGCAGACTGTGAAGCACTTCAAAAGGATCTCACAAAACCAGGTGATTGGGCAATAAAATGGCAAATTAATTTTATTATTGATAAATGCAAAATAATGCATACTGGAAAACATAATCCCAACTATATGTACAGTGTGATGGGGACTACATTAGCTATTTACCATTCAAGAGAGTGATCTTGGAGTCATTGTGGATAGTTCTCTGAAAACATCTGTCATGAATAGGAGATGCTAAGGAGAGTCTAACTTACCTGGAGAGTGAGGAAAGAGTTAAGCAACTCTGGAGATGTACCTGAGGGTGGGAGCTTTGGGCATGCAGCCAATGAAATGCAGATAAGGAATTTCAAACTGAGAGAGGGGTTTCCCCCCACTTTTTTGGGGGGTCAGAGCAGTTTTTCACCAGGTAGCAGGGAGACAGGCTCTCCCAGGAACAGATTCCTTGAAATGTTTAAGTAGGGAAAAGTTTAGATAGTCCATCAGGTTGTTATTGTTTTCATTGTTTGGGGGTTTGGAAATCATGTCTGACCTCGTTAATTGTTTTTCTTTTTTGTAACTAAGGATTACAGCCCAAGGATTCTCCCTGAGTCTATTTCAGTCCATGACTTTTAACACCCAGTTATTTACTATGCTTGCAACAGTAGTCTTGTTTTAATAATAAAAGTGCTTTCTTTTTGTTTTGGTTAACTGGTATTGGTTGATTGTGTGTGTGTGTGTGTGTGTGTGTGTGTGTGTGGTATTGGTTGATTGTGTGTGTGTGTGTGTGTGTGTGTGTGTGTGTGTGTGTGTGTGTCCTTAAACCTACTTGCCTAAGTTACCTGGGAGAAGCAGAGCCCCATTGTTCTCTAAGGATTACCTCGGCTTGTTTTTTCAACTCTAAGCAAAACGGAGGTTGGAGTAGGAGGGAGAGTTTTGCCTCAGGAGGGGACTCCAAGTGATCTTTTCCTTTGAAAAGGGCTTATTTTATATTTTTATTTACACTTGGTGGTGGCAGCAAACCTGTCGTCTTTCTTTTTGGGTCTCAGGGAAACTGAGACTGGACAAGTTCGTCTCTGGGGGTACATCTACACTGCACTCTTATTTCAAAATAAGATATTCTGGAATAATTTATTTCAAAATAACACTTCTACACTTCAGGGAAGCCTCAAAATTAGTCCGAGGCAGGCTTCCCTAATGTATACGTGCTATATCGATTTAGAGCCCCAGAAGGCACTGGGGAAGAATAACTTAGAATGGCCCTGATGTGGGGCTATTTCGAAATAGCAGCAGTGGAACGTCAACTCATGCCTTATTTTGAAATAGCTATTATGGAATAGGCATTATTCCTCATAGAATGAGGTTTACAGATTTTAGAATAAGCCATCTATTATTTCGAAATTATTTTGAAATAACGGAATGGCTGTGTAGACTCTTGCATTATTTTGAAATAACGCTAGTTATCTCAAAATAATGGTGCAGTGTAAGATACACCAGGAGAGTTGCAGAGACAGGTTCTTACAGAGTTTATTCTGCTAACCAGCCCCCATATCTACACTCAAAGTGCCAGGTTGGGGAATTGAGCTGTGACATGACATCCATTCGATGTGCAGCAGCAGACAAATCAAACAGAATGTTGGGAATCATTAAAAAGGGATAGAGAATAAGACAGAGAATATCTTATTGCCTCTATATAAATCCATGTTATGCCCACATCTTGAATACTGCATGCAGATTTGGTCACCTTATCTAAAAAAAATAACTTGGCATTGGAAGAAGTTCATAAAAGGGCAACAAAAATTATTAAGAGTTTGAAACAGCTGCCATATGAGGAGAGAATAATAAGACTGGGACTTTTCGTCTTAGAATAGAGATGACTAAGGGGGGGGCGGGGATATGATAGAGGTCTAGAAAATCATGACTGGTGTGGAGAAAGTAAACAAGGAAAAGTTATTTACTTGT
Organism: Pelochelys cantorii; assembly: GCA_032595735.1. Lineage (NCBI taxonomy): Eukaryota > Metazoa > Chordata > Testudines > Trionychidae > Pelochelys > Pelochelys cantorii. Next base: position 22,353,015 of record CM064344.1, read on the forward strand.
TCCCATAAAACAGTGAAATTAATAGGTAGTAGGTTTTAAACAAGAAAAGGAAGCATTTCTTCAGACGTTACACAGTCAACCTGTGGAACTCCTTGCCAAGCATGTTGTGAAGACCAGGACTTTAACAGAGTTCAAAAAAGAGCTAGATAAATTCATGGAGGATAGGTCCCATCAATGGCTATTAGCTAGGATGGGCAGGAACAGTGTCCTTAGCCTCAGTTTGTCAGAAGCTAGGAATGGGTGAGAGGGGTGGATCACTTGATGATTACCTGTTCTGTTCATTTCCTCTGGGACACCTGGCATTGGCCACTGTCAGAAGCTCTTTAAGGTGCTACTAGACTATCTGTTGTTTTTTAGCTAACTCGGCTATCACTCTGAAACTTATCTACTTACTGTCTCTTTTTTTCTTCCTCGCCTCCATTTTTTTTTCCTTCTTTCCTCCTCCCTTCTTGGATGTATCCTTGGATCTGGACTTCCAACATTCCGGTCATCTGAAGATGGGTTGTGCCCACGAAAGCTCATGATATTATCTATATATTTTGTTAGTCTTTAAGGTGCTACCAGACTATTTGTTGTTTTTTTAAGTTTTTCCTGTGACAGACTAACTAGGCTACCCCTCTGAAGTTTTAGCTTTTTATGTCATTAGGGTGTGGAATGTAGTGGCCTATCCAGTTAAGGTCTTTGTTTAAACCTCTATTCAAGGTGTCAAACTTGTAAATGAAACCAAGTTCTGCAGCTTCTCGCTCCAGCTGGCTTTTGAAATTGCTTTGAAAAACTCCGGTCATCTGAAGAAATGGGCTGTGCCCACGAAAGCTCGTGATACCATGTACATGTTTTATTAGTCTATAAAGTGCTATCAGACGATTTGTTGTTTTTTAAGTTTGAAATAATAGTCACTTTTAAGTGAGTGCCCAGGCAAGTTGAAATGTTCCCCACAGATTTCTGTGTGTTGCCATCTCAAAGATCTGATTTGTGTCCATTAGTCCTTTGTTGCAGAGACTGTCCAGTTTGGCCAATATATATGGCAGAGGTGCATTTCTGGTACTTGATGGCATGGATCATATTGGTGGATGTGCAGTTATATGAGCCTCTGTTGTGGTGGCTTATGTGGTTAGGTCCTGAGATGATGTCTCTTGTATAGGTGTGTGAACAGAGTTGGCACCAGAGTTTATTTCAGGGATGGATTCTTGGATGAGTATGATGGAGGTGTGCTGCGTGGCTGCTGGAAAGAATTTTGTTTGAAGTTAGGGGATTGTCTGTAGACCAGGATTGGCCTTTCCCCCCCCCCCCCCCCCCAAGGCCAATCCCTTCAGGACTATTAGCTGTTTTTAACATTTTTTCAGTTACAGACTAACATGGCCACCCTTCCAAAGAATTCCGTTGGCATTTGTGTGTCTAGAGCCCCTTTTGCAAACCATTAAATTGCAGATGTCAAGTTCTTGAAGTTTAAAAATTTTGAATCGTACAGACTGTTTGAACTTCTCAGGAATGTTGGCAGTTCAGTGCATGAGCTGCACACTTTCTATCTGTTTCTTCTGCTGCTAATATATGTGCCAAAACATGTTAATTATACTTCAATCAGCAAGTTGTAGATCTGAAATGTTTTGTATACTTACATGGTAAACATGTATAGCTTCTAAAATGAGGCAGTTAGGAATTCTTGTGTTAGTACTTTTGTAGCACCTTTATCAGGTAGACAAATCTCATGTCTTACTTTGGTTAAATATTAAGAGCCAAATTCTACCCTGTAGTGTAGGGAAAGAGGGTGAATGGAACATGCCCATCCCTCAACTCGTTGTGCAACAGCATGCTAAAATTCTTATCTACTGTAGTAATTGAGAGTTCTAGAGGCAGAACAAACAGCAACGCCAACCGTTTCATTGTGGCACTGAAGGGAATACGGTTGGACTGTGTTGCCTACAAGATAGGTATTTGGACATGTCCCTGATATGTTGTATTCAGCATCTTGCCCTAGTAGGGGACAAGGTGCTCAATCATAGAATCCTAGGGCTGGAAGAGACCTCAGGAAGTCATCGAGTCCAGCCCCCCCTGCCCAGAGCAGGACCAACCCTGAATGAACCACATTAGGGACCTGTCCCCATATATATTTGAGAGCGTTTGTCTGTATGTGAGTGAGTATCTGTTTGTAAATGGCAAAAGCTAGGACCACCAAATTTAGTATGCAGTTACTTTTTATAACTTAAACCAAGGTAAGGGTTTGGTTGTGCAAGGAAAAGTGGATGTCCCCGGAATGGGATTGCTTTTCATAAAATCATACAGGAAAAAAAGACAGACTCACCAGGCAGATGAAAGGGGCTGGCTGGAGGTACCCCACCCCTGGAGTGCCTCAGCCCCAAGCCTCCCACCCTCCAGTCACCTTTTAGGAAGGGGGGACAGCTTCTGCCCCCCCTCCCCCATTTGCTGTTCCCCTTCATCAGGGAGCCAGAGGAAAGTGCACAATTTGTCTCATTCCTCACTCTGGCTAGGCAGAGTAGGGTGCAGACAAATATGGACTTGCCCCAGCAATGGGATGTGCGCTCCTCCTCCCAAATCTGCACCGTCCTTTGTGGGTGATGAATCTGAGGAACTGTCCCGGATTGAAGTGTCATTAGAGGAGGTTTTGGAACAAATAGAAAAACTTAATGTTAACAAATCTCCGGGACCGGATGGCATTCATCCAAGGGTTCTAAAAGAACTCAAATGGGAATTGCTGAACTATTATCTGTGATTTGTAACCTATCCCTTAAATCGGCTTCTGTACCTAATGACTGGAAGGTAGCCAACGTGACACCAATATTTAAAAAGGGCTCTAGAGGCGATCCGGGCAATTACAGACCGGTAAGTCTAACTTCAGTACCGGGCAAATTAGTTGAAACAATAGTAAAGAATAAAATTGTGAAGCATGTAGAAGAACATAACTTGTTGGACAAAAGTCAACATGGTTTCTGTAAAGGGAAATCCTGTCTTACTAATCTATTAGAGTTCTTTGAAGGGGTTAACAAACATGTGGACAAGGGGGATCCAGTAGATATAGTATACTTAGATTTTCAGAAAGCCTTTGACAAGGTCCCTCACCAAAGGCTCTTGTGTAAATTACATGGCCATGGGATGAGGGAAGATCCTTTCTTGGATTGAGAACTGGTTAAAAGACAGGAAACAAAGGGTAGGAATAAATGGTAAATTTTCAGAATGGAGAGGGGTAACTAGTGGTGTCCCCCAAGGGTCAGTCCTAGGACCAATCCTGTTCAACTTATTCATAAATGATCTGGAGAAAGGGGTAAGCAGTGAGGTGGTAAAGTTTGCAGATGATACCAAACTGTTTAGGATAGTCAAGACAGAAGCAGACTGTGAGGGACTCCAAGAAGATCTCACCAAACTGAGTGATTGGGCAACAAAATGGCAAATGAAATTTAATGTGGATAAGTGTAAAGTAATGCACATCGGGAAAAATAACCCCAACTATACATACAGTATGATGGGGGCTAATTTGGCTACGACAAATCAGGAAAGATCTTGGAGTTATCATGGACAGTTCTCTGAAAACTTCCACATAGTGTGCAGCAGCAGTCAAAAAGGCAAATAGGATGCTCGGAATTATTAAGAAAGGGATAGAAAATAAGACCCAGAATATCTTACTGCCCCTGTATAAAACTATGGTACGCCCACATCTTGAATACTGTGTACAGATGTGGTCTCCTCACCTCAAAAAAGATATTTTGGCCTTGGAAAGGGTTCAGAAAAGGGCAACTAAAATGATTAGGGTTTTGGAACGGGTCCCATATCAGGAGAGGTTAAAGCGACTGGGCCTTTTCAGTTTAGAAAAGAGGAGACTGAGGGGGGATATGATAGAGGTATATAAAATCATGAGTGGTGTGGAGAGGGCCGATAAAGAGAAGTTATTTATTAGTTCCCTAACTAGAAGAACTAGAGGACACCAAATGAAATTAATGGGTAGCAGGTTTAAAACTAATAAAAGAAAGTTCTTCTTCACACAGAGTGTAGTCAGCCTGTGGAACTCCTTGCCAGAAGAGGCTGTGAAGGCTAGGACTATAATAGAGTTTAAAGAGAAGCTAGATAATTTCATGGAGGTTAGGTCCATAAAAGGCTATTAGCCAGGGGATAAAATGGTGTCCTTGGCCTCCGTTTGTCAGAGGCTGGAGAGGGATGGCAGGAGACAAATCGCTTGATCATTGTCTTCGGTCCACCCTCTCTGGGGCACCTGGTGCTGGCCACTGTCGGCAGACAGGATACTGGGCTAGATGGACCTTTGGTCTGACCCAGTATGGCCATTCTTATGTTCTAACTGTGTCTGCTGGAACTGCAGTGGCTATGGAGAGACGCTTCTCACCAGTCCCCAAGCTGCTGTGGTAAGAGAGGGCTTGGGTAGTCCTCTCTCCCTGGAGCAGCCTACATTCTGAACCCACCCTAGAGCAATGATTCAAATGAAGCATGTACGTTTTCATTTTATTTTCCAAAAAAACCCCAAAATTAAGGACTCTGCAATGTAGGGTAAATCTTCTACAGATTGTACCTCCATACACCGAGACTCTTTGGTCTGGCAACATCCATGGTCTAGCAGGACCAGAGGCCAGTGGTGGGCCGGGGGCTCAGGCAACACAGGGAGCACAGCGCCAGAGGGCTCAGGCAGTATGGGGAATCCCACAATGCAGCTGGGAGCCCTGTGCCAGGGGACTTGGCCAGTGCGGGGAGCTCTGGTACCACAGCCAGGAGTGCTGCAGGGGCTTAGTGCAGGAAGCTCCGCAGTACGGCTAGGAGTCCTGTAACAGGGGGCTTAGTCAGCACAGCTGGGAGTCCCAGGGCTGAGGGGGCCAGCCAGGACCGGCAGTACAGCTGGATGAAGACAGTGGGGGCCAGCTAGGGCCAGAAGCAGAGTCAATGAGTGCCTGGGAGGCTGGTGACAGGGGACCTTCCCTTGACTGGCAAATACCCTTGTTTGGACCAGTCAGGTCCCAAGGGTGCTGGACAATAGAGGTCCAAACTGTAGTATAATATAAAAATATGGATGAGCCATGTATATTCCACGGTATGCCTGTCCTGAGACATCTGTATGTTTCTTATAGCTAATCCTCTCTCAATATCTCTCTGCTCTTCACACCTAGCCCAAGCATACAATTTTACCATGACTGCTTCAATGTTATTTAAAATATGTATTTTCAAACTCTTGGATTTGGTGACTAGAAATGAGGCTTCTTCTTCAAGTGGTTGCTCATGTCAATTCCACATAGGTGTGTGCACGCTGTGCACATGTGTCATCGGAAGATTTTCCCTTAGAAATACTCATTGGGCCAGCAGGGGAGCCCCCTGGATTGCCCCTTGTGCAAAATGGCGGCTCATTAAGTATACAAATGAGGCACGGCGATATTCACTGCTCCTCCTCATTTGCATATTTTTTTGCACAAGAGGGGGCAGTCTAGACGTAGCCTTAGTTTTTAAGCTGCCACAGAACTCCTTGTTTATTGTGGCTACTGACTAACACAGCTACCCCTCTGATACTTTCTGACGGGAGTTGAGTCACAACCCGCTTATTTGGTGATCTTGCTGTGGTTTTCAGCTGGAAATTCATTGGTGACTGTATTTTCTACTGCAAGTATTGATTCCAAATGGGAGGTATGATGTAGGTATGTTTTCCATACCTGGTTATTTTGACCTCATTCAGTCAGAGAAACTTTCTTTGGCAAAAATTTGCTGTAACAGAAGGCTTGGGACCTCTTTTATAAGACACAACATTTCTTTCTTGTCTATAATAAGAAAATCATCTAGAAAGGATTCCTATAATCCAGTTTTTTGGTGTAAAATATCAGTGAAACACCACATCATAATACTCTGGTACATGGCATCTTTAAATCTGATTAGTCATTCCATTAGCTTGCTGTGATGCTTCATGGGGCAGATTAAAGCCTTCATTTTTTACCCTGGCTACCCAAAGTGTTTCTCATAAGAATTCTCTCCCGTCCCTGAGGGCATAAAATTCTTGGTTCTTAGCCACAATCAGACACCATTTGTCCACCTCAATGTCATTAAAGTGGATTATTTCATTTGAATAAGAAAGTTCAAGAAGAAAATACAGAGATCAAACAGGCTTAAATTCTGTTTCTATAAGCAACAGCTGTGAAGATCTAATACTAATACTGATCAAGAGATATCATAGAATCATAGAGCTGGAAGACACCTCAGGAGGTCATCAACTCCAGCCCCCTGCCCAAGGTACCAATCAAGAGGGCAAGGGAGGGCGGGGGGAAGGCATAGATTCACACACAGAAGTTGAAGCTGCTCGGCAGTGGGGGAAGAGGCAGCAGAACTGCTGCTGGCAGCTGCCCAGGCACATACAGTACTTTTACAGAGAACGTAGGGGCGCTAATGGGAAGGGCTGCTGGTCCATCTTGGTTCCAAGCAAGGATGGGCAGCTTTTCCAGAAAATTCTGCAAGTAGTGAACGTTATACGAAGCACATTATGCCAGTGCTCCAGCAGCTGCACTGGCTTCCGGTATATTTCTGGGCACAATTCAAGGTCTTGGTAATGACTTATAAAGTCCTAAATGGAATGAGGTGTAACAGTTAACTCAAACTAAAGACTTAGTTCGAGTTAACTTTTGACTGCCGCGTGTAGCCGCGGGCAGTTAGTTCGGACTAGGGGGATTTTAAAATGGCGCCCGGACGGGAAGATGCAAATCAAGCCGGGGATATTTAAATCCCGGGCTTCATTTGCAACTTCGAATGCCTACATTAGCCTCCCTAGTTCGAACTAGGGGGCTAGTGTAGACATACCCTCTGAGGGCAAGAAATCGGATCACTCTGATTTAAAAAAAAAAGTCTTAGCATGTTTGACTGCCCAGGTACCTTGGGCGAGCAGTGCGATAAATGTAAAGGCACTAAGCATACTGCCCTCACGGAGGCAGCAGGCCTCATTGTGCCTGCCTCAAACAACGCAGCACCGTGCACTGTACCGCTCACTGACACATCAACTCTACCTCAGATTCCCAGCATGGCACCGCAGCAGTTCACGGGGCAGCCTCTGGGCACCACCCCTCCGCCTCCGTTACCAGGGGCAAGCCCTCACGCTGTGAACTCTGCCTCTATGGCACCTCAGGCAATGCTCTCCGAGCCAGCACAGCTCTCCACGCCACACACTCCTCGCATGAGCTACAGGGAACACAAAGATCTGGCAGTCTCTTCTATACTTCATTCTCCTATTTTGAGTGATAACAAATATCCTCACTCTCCATTCTCTGATGACTCTGAGTCCCGTTCCCCCCTCTCAATGGATGAGGGAGAGGATTTAGCTGTTTTTTCACCTCAGCCATATACAGAAGGGTCAGTAATATCAAATTATCAGGCACAGCCAGATTTTGTCAGAGCACAAATGGTTCTCTGGGCTCCTTACCTCTGGATGCCACCGCCTATGCCTTACCCCTCACACTGGCATATGTTCAATCAATGCCCTGAGCAACATAGAAGGGGGCCATTTAAAACCAAACATATGGCGAAACCTCGCTCACCCCTGACACAATCACCCCATATGTCCACGGGGAGAAATGAGAGTGAAAACCAATATTCCCCAATTTTGACTTCGGCAACGTTAGCCCACACAAATTCCATTTCAGGCATGTAGGAAGCAATCCTACCACCATCCTCTAATAACACAGATGAGGTTTCCTCTTTTCAAAATCTCTTTAAAAGAGTTGCAAATGATTTGAATATCCCTATGGAGGAAGTTGAGGACTCTCACCAACATCCTCCAGTTGACTTCATCCGCAAAGATAGCATTACTTATCAATCCAACCATGCTTGAACCCTCTAAAACTGTGGCAAACACCTGCCTCCATCCCATCTACATGCAAAAATCATGAAATCAGAAATATTGTGTTCCCCTCAAGGTCTCTGAATTTCTTTTTACACACCCTCTGCCCAATTCCTTTATAGTGGATGCTGCACAGCAGAGAAATAAACAATAGAACCGATCCACTCCATCCGAGAAGGACAATAAAAGATTGGACTCATTTGGCAAAAAGGTTTACGTTTTGGCTACACTTCAAATGAGAGTAGCGAATTACGCTGCTTTACTCAGCAAATACGATTTTATCAACTATGCAAAACTTAACACTTTAACTGAAGATATCCCCGAAAATAAAAAGACACAATTCAAAGCTATCGTCTCTGAAGGGCAAATGGTATCACGCATAGCATTGCAAGCCGCACTTGACATTGCAGATACGGCCACAAGGACAACGGCCACAGCCGTGACTATGAGATGAGCTTCATGGTTTAACTCTTCTGCTTTTCCCTGCCAAGTCCAACCATCGGTGGAAGGTCTCCTGTTCAATGGTGAGAAGCTCTTCTCAGCAAAAAACAACGAAGTACTTCAGTCAGTGAAGGATTCCAGGGCTATACTATGCTCACTGTCATCACCTGTAACAAGACCAAGACAATACAGGTACCAACCATACCAGAGATCAAGATACCCACAACACATTTATCATTACCAGAGGCAAGATCACCTGCCATACCAACAGCGCGGGCGAAATAGACAACAAAGACGACGTTCTCAGAATCACAACCCCAGCCGCTGGTCCCAACCCACTAAGCAAATTTGAAACAGCAGTCGAGAGACCAAAAACCACATCACCCACCCCGGAAGTTCAAAATGTATCAAAACTATTCCACTTTCATTTGTTACCATTTCTACAAGACTGGAAAACTATTCTCTGACAAGTGGGTAATACAAACTATCTCCTTAGGTTACACTATCCCTTTCCTCTCCCTCCACCCACCCACCCCTTCCCTTTTCAGGGACCCCTTTCACTAGACCATATTACAACAAGGGGTAGATCATCTGTTCCAACTAGTTGCCATAGAACCAGTTCCCCCGGAGTTCCACAGAACCGGTTTTTACTCACACTGTTTCCTCGTAGAAAAGAAGACAGGCAGCTGGAGACCAAACCTTGATCTTAGATTGCTAAACAAATATATAAGAAAACAGAGATTCAAAATGGCCACTCTGGCGACCAGTATCCCAGCTCTGGAGATTGGCAGCTGGTTTTCGTCTCTCGACTTACAAGATGCATACTTCCATATATTGATACGGCTGACTCTCAGACGTTTCCTTTGTTTTACCTTAGGTCTCCAACATTACCAATACATGGTCCTACCCTTCGGGCTCTCCACGGCACCCAGGGTATTTTCCAAGGTGTTAGCAGTCATCGCCGCCCACCTCAGGAAATGTGGAGTCACTATCTATTTTACCTTAGATGATTGCCTTATCGAAGCAAGGACCAAACACGAGTGCCACCAGCATACCCTCACAGTCCTAAGGTGTCTTCGTTCTTTAGGACTTCTTGTAAACCATGGCAAATCAAAGCTCACGCCTACCCAAACCATCTAATTTATTGGGGCCCATCTCAATTCCATCACAGTCAGGGCCTCTCTGCCTACCGACAGATTCATCCGCATCAGTCAACTAGCACAATCTCTCCAAGGGCTTATCTAGACTACACTAAAGTGTTGAAAGAGGAATTTGCTATCTTCCCATGGAATTTGCATATCTTCTTCCAATCTCACTTTTAAAAACGGAGCCTTCGAAAGTGAAAGTAGTTTAGACGCGGCTTTTTTCAGCGAACCCTTCCCCCCTTTGTCAAAAAGCAGCTCTTCCTCAAAAAATTAGGTTTACGTGGAATTTGCATATTCCTCTTTCAACGCTTTAGTGTAGTCTAGATAAGTCCCCAGAGATGCCCTCAGTAACAGCTCACAACTGCCTACAACTTTTAGGTCGCATGGCATAGTGCAACCCCGTGGTGCCCAGTGCACGACTATTTATGAGATGTCTCCAAGGCTGGCTCCGACTCGAATACAAACCATACGTCCATCACATGACCAAAATGCTAACAGTCCCACGTGCAGTAAAGACATCCCTACAATGGTGGACAAAATCATCCAACCTCTGCACAGGCATACCCTTTCGAAGTCCAGAACCCACAATAGTCATCACAACAGATGCCTCGCTCACTGGACGGGGACGCTCATATGAAAGGCTGAACAGCACAAGGCCTGTGGTCCTCAGTGGACTGCATTCTTCACATTAACATCCTCGAACTCAGGGCGGTTCGCCTAGCATGCCAAAAATTACTCCCCCATACCACTGGGATTCATATCAGAATATATACGGTCAACACGGCAAGCATGTTTATATAAACAGGCAAGGCGGCACTCGATCACGGACTCTGTGCAAGGAAGCCATTGTGCTTTGGAACTGGTGTCTAGCCCGAGACATCCACATAACCACATGCTACCTCCCTGGGGTCCTCAACTCGACAGTGGACGCCCTCAGCAGAGCCCTACTGCGGGACTATGAGTGGGAACTCAATTACACAGTCTTGAACAACATATTCAGCCAATGGGGCTTCCCATACATAGACCTATTCGCCACCAGAGCCAACAAAAAATGCCCAATGTATTGCTCCAGGGCAGGCATGGGGAAACAGTCCCTCGGGGATGCTCTCATTCTAACATGTAGTGCACCCCTGCTTTATGCATTTCCCCCATTTCCCCTCCTCAACAGGGTCCTCATAAAAACACTGAGGGACAAAGCAAAAGTCATCCTCATTGCACCTTGTTGGCCTCACCAACCATGGTTTCCCTCCTACACAGGATGGCACATCCCCACACACTCACGCTCCCACGCAATCCAAACATTCTATACTAACTGGGAATCATGGCTCCCCACCCTCAATTCCCAACACTCCGCCTCAAGGCGTGGTACCTCGATGGTTCATGGGCATAGAACTACAGTGCTCCCAACAGGTGCGTGATGTCCTATTACAAAGCAGGATTCCTGCAACAAGTAAAAAATACATTAATAAATGGACCCGCTTCACACACTGGGCGACCTCCCGTAATATACCACCACAAGATGCTCCGCTCCCTCCAATTTTAGAATATTTACTACACCTCACACAATCACAACTCTCTCTCAGCTCCATCAGAGTACACTTGGCAGCGATTACAACCTTCCAAGTACCAATGGAAGACACCACAGTGTTCGCACACCCGATAACCAAGCAATTTCTAAAAGGTCTACAGGCTCTATACCCAGACGTTGCAGCCCCTCGAGAACCATGGGACCTGCTCATGGTATTAACAATGCTGACAAAGCCACCATTTGAACCTATGGCTACATGCTCCCTACACCATGTAACATTAAAGATGGCTTTCCTGGTGGCAATAACTTCAGCACGTAGAGTGAGTGAGATGGCGGCCCACATGACAAAGTCTCCATGTGACCACATCCTAAATTCTTACCTAAGGTGCACTCCTCTTTCCACCTTAATCAAACGATATACTTACCAGTATTTTTTCCAAAGCCTCACGCCAACACTTTTGAAACACAGATGCACACCCTAGACGTCAGAAGGGCACTTTACTTCTATATGCATAGAACTAAACGTTTCAGATCGTTTCCACAATTCTTCGTCTCCGTTGCAGATCACAGCAAGGGAAAACAAATGTCTTCACAGAGGTTATCGCATTGGATCTCAGACTGCATTGCTACATGCTATTTGCTAAATGACTTACCTCCGCTGATTCCAATCCAAGCACACTCCACAAGAGCGGTTGCCACCTCGACTGCTTACCTGAGGAAAGTTCCCATGGAGGACATATGTGAAGCAGCCACGTGGACATCAGAAAACACTTTTGCAAGACATTACGCACTTACCTCAGACCTCTTCAGCACTCTAAACTAGTGAAAGATGAATTACAAACGATGTGCTTACCTGATCTGAAGTCCCTACTGCCATAGAATATATTGCTTTGTAGTCATCTGATGTGGAGCACCCCCCAGGATGCCTCTCAAAGAAGAAGAGGAGGTTACTCACCTTTCTGTAACTGACGTTCTTCAAGATGAGCATCCCTGGAGGTGTCTACTACCCTCCCTTCCTCCCCTCTACTTCGGAAAACTTTAGTAATAAGACATAAAACATCTTTTGCCGAGTTCCAGATAAAGAAGGACCTGAAGGGAGGGGCGTACATGCACGATAGCACCAGGGGAGGCCTGTGCGCCACGCATGCATGGTCCCCAATGCACTGCTAGAGAAAAATCCATCTAAAGGCACTGGGACGCTCAGCACCTAATGTGGAGCACCCCCAGGGACGCTTATCTTGAAGAACGTCAGTTACAGAAAGGTGAGTAACCTCCTCTTCTTCACTTAAGTATGGCTGTTGGCTTCAAATGTTGCTGTTTTGTTGCCAGTAGAGAAGACTATGAGAATGGACATATATATGTAAAGTAGTGGTGTCCAACCTTTTTAAGCACAAGATCACTTTTTCAATTTAGGTGCAATGTAAGATCTACCTCAAAACCAATTACCCTTGCCCCACTTCCTTCCTGCCCCTTCTTTGAGGCCCTGCCCCTGCTCCACCCCTTCTCCGAGGCCTCACCCTGCTCACTCAATCCCCTTTCTTCTCCCATCCTCACTCACTTTCACCAGGGTGGAATAGGGGGTTGGAGTGCAGGCTCTGGTCTTGGGCCAAGGAGTTCAGATGGTAGGAGGGGCCCCGGGTTTAGCCTAGGGTGGGGCTTGGTGTCCAGGAGGGATTTCAAGGTGCAAGCTTTGGGAAGGAGTTTGGGTGCAGGGGGACCCATGTCTGGGGCAGGAGGCTGGGTGCAGGAGGAGGTTCAGAACTGGGACAGGGGTTCAGGAAGTAGGCTCTGGCTGGGCACCATTCAACTGAGACAACTTCTCGGTTGTGGAACAGTAGAGTTAAGGCAGGTTTACTCCTGCTCTGGCCCTGCACCACCACTGAAAGCAGCTGGCATGTACAGCAATGGCTTCATGGTGCCATGTGCTGCCTTCATCTACAGACACTAAGCCCACAGCTTCTACTGGCCACGTTTCAATGGGAGCTGCAGGAGTGATGTCTGCAGGCAAGGACAGCATGTGCAGACCCCCTGCTTGCCTCAGGAGCCACAGGGACGTGCTAGCCACTTCCAGGAGCAGCGATTACCATAGGGATAATGATTCCAGCCACGTCAGGTTGTTAGGCATTTTAGAACTCACTACTCAAAGATTTAAATGTAAGCATAAAAGAGAAATGAAAATTATGAAATGCACAGACCAGTAAAAAACCTAAAATAATACACTTTGCAAGCAGTAAAAGAAATAACAACAACCCCCCAAATATACATTGGGGTGGGAGGTGAGAGTGAAGGACAGTGTGTGTTTATGAGAATGACAGAGACAGTATGTGAGAGTAACAGAGATTTGCATTGCCAAGCTCCCTTTATCCCCTTCTCTCTGTGTGGAGAAAGGGTACAGAAGTGGGTGGACATCAGCACCCCCCTTCTCCCTCCCACATCCTGCACAGCAAGCAGGAGGCTCCCAGGGGATCAGCTCCAAGGCAGAGGGCAGGAGCAGCATGACAGCAGGTGGAGGAGCAACTAAAGTGCCAGCGCTTGATAGCTTGCTAGCCAAATCAGTGGGAATCACCTTTCAGAGGCTCCAAGATCTACCAGTAGATCCTGATCTACTGGTTGGTGACCACTGATGTAAAGGAAGCTAAGGAATTTGCTCTTTTGTGCAGGTTAACCTGAAAAAGTAAGCCTGTTTTTAAGGTGTTTATTGGTAAGGTGGATGCTAAGAGGATGAACCATCCTGGCCTGTTTGCCACGGGATAATACTATTTTTCTCAGCTTCATCTCCTCCTTTATTTCAGAAGGTTGAAAAAGCTACTAGCAGGGGAAAATGTTCTAGATTTGATTTTAACAAACAGGAGGAACTGGTTGAGAATTTGAAAGTGGAAGGCAGCTTGGGTGAAAGTGAACATGAAATCATGGAGTTCGTGATACTAAGGTATGGTAGAAGGAAGAACAGTAAATTAGAGACAATGGATTTCAGAAAGGCAGATTTTGGTAAGCTCAGAGAGCTGGTAGATAAGCAAGACTGAGGGGAAAAACAACTGAAGAGAGTTGGCAGTTTTTCATAGGGACATTATTAAGGGCCCGAAAGCAAGCTATTGTGCTGCGTAGGAAAGATAGAAAATATGGCAAAAGACTGCCTTGGCTTAACCAGGAGATCTTGCGTCATCTAAAAATAAAAAAGGAGTCATATAAAAAATGGAAACTAGGACAAATTACAAAGGATGAGTATAGGCAAACAATTCAGGAATGCAGGGGCAAGATTAGAAAGGAAAAGGCACAAAACGAGCTCAAACTAGCTACAGGCATAAAGAGAAACAAGAAAACATTCTATAAATATATTAGAAGCAAGAGGAAGACCAAGGACAGGGTAGGTCTATTGATCAGTGAGGAGAGAGAAACAGTAACAGGACTCTTGGAAATGGCAGAGATGCTTAATGACTTCTTTGTTTCGGTCTTCACCGAGAAGCCTGATGAAGGAATGCCTGACATAGTGAATGCTAGTGGGAAGGGGATAGGTTTAGAAAATAAAATAGAAAAAGAACAAGTTAAAAATCACTTAGAAAAGTTAAATGTCTGCAAGTCACCAGGGCCTGATGAAATGCATCCTAGAATACTCAAGGAGCTGATAGAGGAGGTATCTAAGCCTTTAGCGATCATCTTTGGAAAATCATTGAAGACGGGAGAGATTCCAGAAGACTGGAAAAGGGCAAATATTAGTGCCCATCTATAAAAAGGGAAATAAGAACAACCTAGGAAACTACAGACCAGTCAGTTTAATTTCTGTGCCAGGAAAAATAATGGAGCAAGTAATTAAGGAAATCATCTGCAAACACTTTGGAAGATAATAAGGTGATAGGGAACAGCCAGCATGGATTTGTAAATCACAAATCATGTCAAACCAATCTGATAACTTTCTTTGATAGGATAACAAGTCTTGTGGATAAGGGAGAAGCAGTGGACGTGGTATACCTAGACTTTAGTAAGGCATTTGATATGGTCTCGCATGATATTCTTATCAATAAACTTGGCAAATACAACTTAGATGGGGCTACTATAAGATGGGTGCATAACTGGCTGGATAACCATTCTCAGAGAGTAGTTATTAATGGTTCACAATCTTGCTGGAAAGGTATAACAAGTGGGGTTCCACAGGGATCTGTTTGGTGATCGGTTCTGTTCAATATCTTCTTCAACGATTTAGATATCGGCATAGAAAGTACACTTATTAAGTTTGCATATGATATGAAGTTGGGAGGGGTTGCAACTGCTTTTGAGGATAGGGTCATAATTCAAAATGATCTGGACAAATTGGAGAAATGGTCTGAGGTAAACAGGATGAAGTTTAATAAGGACAAATGCAAAGTGTTCCACTTAGGAAGGAACAATCAGTTTTATATATACAGAATGGGAAGCTACTGTCTAGGAAGGAGTATGGCAGAAAGGGATCTAGGGGTTATAGTGGACCACAAGCTAAATATGAGTCAGTGGTGTGACGCTGTTGCAACAAAAGCAAACATGATTCGAGGATGCATTAACAGGTGTGTTGTGAACAAGACACGGGAAGTCGTTCTTCCACTCTACTCTACGCTGATTAGGCTTCAGTTGGAGTATTGTGTTCAGTTCTGGGCCCCACATTTCAAGAAGGATGTGGAGAAATGGGAGAAGGTGCAGAGAAGAGCAACAAGAATGATTAAAGTTGTAGAGAACATGACCTATGAAGGAAGACTGAAAGAATTGGGCTTTTTTAGTTTGGAAAAGAGAAGATTGAGAAGGGGACATGATAGCGGTTTTCAGGTATCTAAAAGGATGTCACAAGGAGGAAGGAGAAAAATTGTTCTTCCTGGCCTCTCAGAATAGAACAAGAAGCAATAGGCTTAAACTGCAGCAAGGGAGGTTTAGGTTGGACATTAGGAAAAACATCCTGTCAGGATGGTTAAACACTGGAATAAATTGCCTAGGGAGGTTGTGGAATCTCCATCTCTGGAGATATTTAAGAGTAGGTTAGATAAATGTCTATCAGGGATGGTCTAAACAGTACTTGGTCCTGCCATGAGGGCAGGGGACTGGACTCGATGACCTCATGAGGTTCCTTCCGGTCCTAGTATTCTCTGATTCTATGATCTGTTACCCTATGGTTAGCATTTGAAGCATGGAAAGCAGAAAGACTGGAGTAGCCAGGATCAGACTGAAATGGAGTACAATCTGTCAGGCTACCACAGTGTCCTGCTGGGTTGTGAATCCTCAGGTTGCCTGGAAGATGCCAGCAGTTCAGTCTGCATGGGCACAGAGTGAGAGAACACATGAACCGTTTTGTATATGCAAATTGCAGATGTGAGCTTGCACATGTGGTCCTGTGTTGCAAGTGTGTCTTAAGTTTTATCTTGAATGTTCCTAAAGTTTATGGTGTTCTTGCAGTTTTAGGTCCCTCTCTCCTTCTGAAGCCAAAAAAGTCTCTCTTGGTTTAGAATGAATTTAGAATACATTGCCTGTTTTATTTCTAAAGAAACAGTCAGTTTCCCAGTTTCACTTTCATATATTCCCATTTAGCTACCATAGTGATGATTACAATGTAACTTCTTATCAAACATTGTCACAGATTTCCTGTATGCACATAAATTACTTGATATCCACTGATGGGGAAGGCCTTGTAGGAAAGAGATTGGAAAAATGGTAATAAAACCAATATAATTTTGTAGCATATTTAATTTGTCTGTGCTAGGGCCATTTTCTCTTTGGACTTAGCAAATGACTAATCCTCTCAAGGTTTTTAGAGCATTCATTTAATATCAGGTCTGGTTTTGAGACGCTCTAAACAAAAAGAGAACCACATCATTGGTCTTCAAGTTATAGCCACACATTTTGAGATTTTTTTTAGAATTTTTATTATAAAAGATAGTGCCTCCCAGTTTATCACCTGCCACTGATGCCTTCTTAAGTTTTTTTTCTTTTAGTCATTCCCCAGGATTTGGAAAAATAGTGGTATGTGTTTAAAACTAGTGTTCTAGCTTAGGAAACGTTTGTATATTTAGTGTTGAAACACTAGCAAAGTTGGAGGTGAAGTACCTGTAGTCCCTTTGACTTGTACTGTAGATGTGAATTGGCAAGGGAAGCATTTGGGGAAGAGGAACCTTAATACTATATTTTTTGGTCTAAATTATTCTTATCACAGAATTTTGTATCTTTCTTGTCATTAACATTCTTTAGATATGTTTAAAGAGTAATATAACAAGACCATTACATTTCAAGTTCAAGCTGCTTCACCATATTATGTTTGTTCCATCAACTTAAATGCCACCTCTCAATATGTCAGAGTATACAAATGTTCTCCAGAGGCTAGTAGGAAATTATAAAGTACAGATTCAATGAGCAACAAAATTCCAGACTTAAAACTTTTTTGAAGAATGTGTAGGTGTATGGTTGTGTCTTTTAGCCAGAACGCTGTTGCTTGATTTTTAGAATCATAGGGTTGGAAGAGACCTCAAGAAGTCAAGGAGGACCACTTGCTAAAAGCAGGCCCTGTTGACACCCTGGCCCTGGCAAAGCAGAATGGCTCAGGAGGCCCTGGGGAGCTTCTGTCAACACCCTGGCAGCACGGCCCTCATTGCAGGGGACAGCCCCGAGGACCTGCCGCTCCACCCTTCCCATCCTGGGCTGGCCCCAGGTAGAAGCGCTTTTTTTTTTTTTTCACCTCTCTACCCTTGTGCATTGCCACATGTCAACACTTGTGTGCAGTGATTTCCCAAATATTCACCTCAAGCCAACTTTCAAAAGGTTGCATGCAGCTAGCTCTTTTTGTAAATTGCACTAGTGGCCTAAAGGCCCCCAGGTAGAAGCTGACAGGCAGCCAGTGTGACTGACCACTTTCCTCCAGCCCAGGCCAGCCCTGGGGAGAAGCCGGTATCCCCCACACCAGGCTGGCTTGTAAAGTGAAATTCTGACAAGAAAATATGCAACAATTAACTTAATTAGTAAAGATTAATTTTCTACCTTATAGGTGTAACTTAACTGTGCTATCTTGTGCTGTATTTATATTGACTCTGTTTATCAGAATAATGAAGCATATGCACACAAACCTGGCTCAAATCACCACGAAACACTGGGAAAAACTATACCTAATAGATTTTTAGTAAAAAGGCTGTATTTTTTATTTATTTTCTCCTGTTTTCCTCTGATGGTATCTCCCTTTTTGTGTCTTCCAAATTCTGTAATCTTGGTCTCCTATTTTAACCAGACCGATATTTTGATTATCCTTTTGGCTGGATTTTGGTGTAGTTATACCATGTAGATGCTTTTCAAGTTTCAGTTCGTCTCCCAATCTGATGCTGATATCAATATATTGGTTTTTGTTTGACTAGACTATGATGAGACAAGATTTGCAGATTTCTGTCAGTGGTGTTCTCCCTGGCTTTCAGTGTAGAAGTTTAAGATGACTTGCTAGTCCTTAACTCTTGCCTTTGTGGTTTTAAGTCAGAATAATATTAAATATTTTGTGTGGTTTGCCAATTAATACTTTGTTCCTAAGAGAGGGCTGTATTGTTGCCATGTATTACAGTAGGACTACTAAACACGCAGCACATGGCCCATTTGTTTGCAGCCCGCAGTGTCATTTGTGTTTACGTGGGGCTCAACATGCAGCCCGCGGGTGGGATCCTTTGAACATGGTCTCCATTGGAACATGCTCCACAACAGCGAGGTGTCTCCCAGGTGGAATGAGCACTGAAAGACACAAGTGGACAGGATGGCTGGAACAGACGGATACAGGGTGTCAGTGTTTCTAGCCCCTAGAGAGCAGGTGCCGGGAGTGCCAGGGCATTGTGGGAAGTGCTGGCTGCATAGTCTTGTGGGCAGTGCCTCAGAGGTGATGACTGGCTCACACTGGCCATGTTTGGGTCCAGCGCCATGGCCAGGCAGCCCTGCCTCCATCCCTCACGGACCGATGGACTCACAAGTGAGGACATCAGCCCTGTGGGAATCCAGGACGGGGCTCCCAGGCACCTGTCCTTTTTTGCCTCTTGTGTCCGGCCTGACTCGCCCAGCTCCCCACCCGGCATAGGTTGGAGCTCTCTGACTTGGAAACTTTTCTTTTTACAGTAAAATCACTCCAAAAAACGCACAACCTGAAGCTTCAAGCTAAACACCCAAAACACTGGTATACAATTTTTTTTTTAATAAGAAGCATTAAAAATGGCAACAAAGAAGAGATGCTTGTTGGATGAACACCAGGTTTTCAACCCTGTTTGGGAGATGGAATTCACTTTTGCAGAGATAAATGGAAATGGAGATAAGTGTGAAAGACTCTATTTGCATATATTTGCATGTCTATATAACTACAATTAAGTTGCAGCCCTTGGCATGTGTTGTGAGTATAATTGTGGCCCCTGGGGCTTCAAAAGTTGAATAGCCCTGTATTAAAGGAATACATTGGATGTTGTGTGTAATTTAAAGCAATGAAAACACCCTAAATGGATAAATGGACTGTAAGGAGGATAGAAAGCTGGCTAGATTGTCGGGCCCAATGGTAGTGATCAACGGCTCGACGTCAGGTTGGCGTCTGGTTTCAAGTGGAGTGCCCCAAGGATCAGTTCTAGGGCCAGTTTTGTTCAACATCTTTATTAATGGATGAAGGGATGGATTGCACCCTCAGCATGTTTGCGGATGATACTAAGCTAGGGGGAGGGGTAGATACATTGGAGGGCAGGGATAGGGTCCAGAGTGACCTAGACAGATTAGAGGATTGGGCCAAAAGAAATCTGATGAGGTTCAACAGAAGAATCCCAAGCATTGTTACAGGCTGGGAGCCGATTGGCTAAGTAGGAATTCAGCAGAAAAGGACCTGGAGATTACAGTGGATGAGAAGCTGGATATGAGTCAAGAGTGTGCTCTTATAGCCAAGAAGGCGAATGGAATATTAGGTTGCATTAGAAGGAGCATTGCCAGCAGATCTAGCGAAGTGATTGCTCCCCTTTATGTGGCACTGGTGAGCACTGGAGGAGAGTGTCCAGTGGAGGACAACCAAAATGATTAGGAGGCTGGAGCACATGAATACGAGGAGAGGCTGAGGGATTTGGACTTATTTAGTCTGCAGAAGAGAAGAGTGAGGGGGGATTTGATAGCAGCCTTCAGCTTCCTGAAGGGAGGTTCCAAAGAGGATGGAGAGAGGCTGTTCTCAGTAGTGATGGATGGCAGAACAAGGAACAATGGTCTCAAGTTACAGTGGGGGAGGTTTAGGTTGGATATAGGAAAAAGTATTTTAATAGGAGGGTGGTGAAGCACTGGAATGTGTTACCTAGGGAGGTGCTGGATTCTCCATCCCTAGAGGTTTTTAAGTCTTGGCTTGACAAAGCCTTGGCTGGGATAATTTAGTTGGGATTGGTCCTG
The DNA here is from genome assembly GCA_032595735.1 of Pelochelys cantorii. NCBI lineage: Eukaryota > Metazoa > Chordata > Testudines > Trionychidae > Pelochelys > Pelochelys cantorii. The sequence goes on from CM064344.1 coordinate 22,373,323, forward strand.
CTTTGGGCAGGGGCTTGGACTCAATGACCTCCTGAGGTCTCTTCCAGCCGTATGATTTTATGATTCTATAAACAAAAATGACTGAGAACAATTCGTAGTAGTGTGTCTGTACATTCCTTACAAAAGAAAGTATCCTTTGTTACTGTTAATCTGTCTGAAGCCTGTGAGCGTTCTGTTCTTGTGAGCATTCATCTTGCTAACTCCAGGAGCTGATTACTTTGTTCCTTTCCATATTCAATAAAGTCAGTTAATTCAGTCTTCATTTTCAGTAGAAGTAGAACAAATACTCATCAACGAATCTCTTTGCTTGCCATTCAGTAAGACTTTGGAACATCAAAGCAGATAATACTGTAATTTTCTGGTGTTGAACACACAATGCAAAAGGAAAGAAAGGTTGCATCTTAAGGGATGAAGTCAGAAATTAACATGATGCAGCAAAGAGGCCCAGAAGTAAAAGTGCTTTAAACCTAATTAGTGGAACATAATAGATTTAAAATAAACTGAAGAGATGGAACAGTAGAAAAATAATTTTCTGTATAAATTTGTAATTTACATTAATGTAAAAGGGAATTTATCAAGGACGCAATGCAAAAAGATGGTAAATGTTTATCAACTTATTTTGAAGGCTATTTACTCTTCTTGGTATAGGGCAGTATTCAGCCCCACTTATAACTGAGTAACACTAATGACCAATTACAAAAAACAATTAGATGTATTGTTTGGCGAGAGCAAAGACTAACAGCTAACTGTAAAATGTACAGGGTATTCTGTACAAAGGTGTAACAGGCTCAAGTAGATAAGGGTAATGACTTGTTAAGGCATGGTAACCCATTTACCATTGTGAGCCATGGATGCAACTCTTTCAGTTGCATCCACACAATATGTGTACTACTATATGGCCCTGAGGATGTCACATAGTCCACATGTGTTTTCTGATGGGGTCGCAAGTGTGCTGTGAGTTGAGCCACTCATTCAGTTAGAGAAACTTTCTCTGGAAAATACTTGCAATAGCAGAAAGCTTGACATATCCCTTTGTGTAAGCCAAAAAATAAGTCATAATATTTCTTTCCTGTTTTCTTTCTTTATATTAGTGTTTCCTTGTCTCTGGTCTTCTAGCAAGAGAACATTGGTAAATAGGTGGGCCTTGGAAGACAGCTATACTTTGACTCAAATGGAAACGGAAGTCAACAATCTGAAAATAGGGATATGGGAGGAAGGAAAACTATCTAAAATATACTTTAAAATAGTTAAAAATTGCATAGGGAGTAAGGTCAAAGAAGCTTCATCTCAGCAACAAAAATGTAAATTGAAAGCATCTGTGCAAAGTATTTCCTTGTTTAAAAGGCACCCTTCTGAACCTGCAGGGTGTATTATTTATCTTGTAAAATAAACTCCTGTCCAACCCAAACTTGCAAGATTAGCAAAAAGCACATGATCATAATTTGAGTTAAATCAGGAGTGTTGGTATGTAAATATGCTGTTATGGAAAGTGTTCAGGTATTCTTTTGATAACAGAGTCTCGTAAAGACTTGATGTTCCTACTGTTAAAGGGAGAGTGATCAATGCCCATTGTCATCCTCTTCCCTCAAAAAAATGCTTCCTGTGTTCTGTTTAGGTCAAAATTTACCATGCATTGCAAGCAGAACAATACATGAAACGCTCTAATACTTGATTTGCTATGAAACTTGCTGTCTTGAAACCAATCTGTTTCTTGGCAGTGCCAGCTCTGGTAGTAATTGCAAAAAAGTGGAGATGAAAGACTCCTGCTGTTCCTACCAAAAGAATGAAATCAGTATGATGGCTGGACAGCAGTGTCTGAAGAAAAAGCTTGCAGGAATGACAGAATTTGTACAGTCTGTAGAATTATTCTTGATTAAGCTTTTGTTCTTTCTTCCTCTCTATCTTTGTAGGCGTATGAAAGAAGATTTCCTACATGTCCTCTAATCCCAATGTTTGTAGCTAGTGATATTGTGAATGAATTCAAGAGTGAGGATGGAGCTATTCATGTGATCGAAAGGCGTTGTAAACTGGATATAGATGCACCACGATTATTGAAAAAGGTAACTAAATAATTTTAAAATGGCTTTTATCCTAATTTTTTTTATACCAACCCACAAAAATTGAAATCTTTAACAAAATCTGTGGTAATCTTTCTCAGATTGCAGGAGTAGATTATGTTTACTTTGTCCAGAAGAACTCCTTGAACAGACAAGATCGAACTTTGCACATAGAGGCCTACAATGAAACCTTTTCTAACAGAGTCATCATTAATGAGCACTGCTGTTACACAGTGAGTAACAGAGAAAATCTAACCGTTCTGTAGATTGGGTCTGGTTGGTATTGACATTCAGCACTCATAACCAGAAGATGGATTATTTTTGGCTCCTCCTAAAAATCAGCATTATTATTGTGCCTGTGCCATGGGCACTGCTGCTAGTGTTAAAAGTAATCAGCATTTGAAAACCCTGATGCAGATTTGGTTTCTTGTCAGTTGGACATATTCCCACATTATAGAGAACAGGCATTTGACAGATTCTGATTATGAGAAGCCCAAGTCCATACAGGTGATCCTCACAAGTCACAGAATTGCTCTTCACGATTTTGCATATTGCGGGTTTCTCTCATCCCCCAATGCATCCCATCACCAAGCCTAAGAGGGGACACAGCTCCGGGGGAGGTGGGCCTGTTGCCTCCCCCCACATTGACAGCAGCAGCTGGAAGATTCTGGGAGCTCACCGTGACTCCTGCCCCTGTGGTTGCTGACAGCCATGATGAGTTTGGGAGATTCAGGGAGCTCACCTCGGGGATGGGAGCCACGGTGAGCTCACCAGTGCAGCCAGGAGCCACCGTTTCCAGTATTCATGGATTTCGCCATTCGTGGTGGTGCCAGGAATGCATCCACCACGAATGGTGAGGGTTTACTGTAATAGCACATTTAAAACAGATCCCTTTTAATTAGGGCTGTGGATTAATCACTATTAATGCACATGATTAACTAAAATAAATTAATTGTGATTATTCACAGTTTTTATCACACTATCAACAAAAGAATATCAATTGAAATTTAATAAATATTTTGGATCGTTTTCTACATTTTATAATATAGTAATTTTAGTTACAACACAGAATACAAAGTATATGCTGCACACTTTATTTTTTATCACAAATATTTGCACTCAGTCAATTGCTAAGACAAAATAATTTGTTTAGAGGAGATAATGCTGCCTACTTCTTATTTACAGTGTCGCCAGAACAGGCATTTGTATGGGACTTTTGTAGCTGGTATTGCAAGCTATTTAGATATCCGGTATTCTTAAACATCCGTATACCCCTGCATGGTTCAGCCACCATTCTAGAGGACATGCTTCACTTTCATTGCAGATTGACAGAATGCAAAGAGAGTACTGATAAAAGTTTTTTAAAGATAGCTACAGCACTGAACCCAAGGTTTAAGAATCTGAAATGCCTTCCAAAATTTGAGGGACAAGGTGTAAAGCATGCTTTTAGAAGTCTTTAAAGAGAAACACTCCCATGCAGAAACAACAAACTCCAAACCAAATCCCAAACTGCCAAAAAAATAAAATCAACCTTTCTGCTGGCATCTGACTCAGATAATGAAAATGAACATGTGTTGGTCTGCACTACTTTGGATTGTTACAGAGCAGAACCCATCATCTGCAAGGGGTGGTTGAATCCTGAAGGGACATAAGAATCTTCAGTGCATCTGGCATGTAAATATCTTGCAACGCCAGCTACAACAGTTCCGTGCAAACACTTGTTCTGACTTTAAGGTAACATTGTAAACAAGAAGTGGGCAGCATTATCTCCTGCAAATGTAAAAAAAAAAACCTTGATTGGCTGAACAAGAAACTGGACTGAGTGGACTTTTAGTTTCTAAATGTTTTTCATAGAATACTAGAACCAAAAGGGACCTCAAGAGGTTATCAAGTCCAATCCCCTGCACTCACAGCAGGATCAAACACCATCTAGTTCACCCCTGACAAGTTTATTTAGCCTGCTCTTAAAAATCTCCAAGTGATGGAGATTCCACACCCTCCCTAGGCAAATTATTCCAGCGCTTAACCAGCTTACAGTTAAGAAGTTTTTCCTAATGTCCAACCTAAACTTTCCTTGCTGCAATTTAAGCCCGTTGCTTTTTTATCCTATCCTCAGTGGTTAAGGAGAATAACAGCTCCTCCTTGTAACACCCATTTAGGCATTTGAAAGCTATTATCATGCCCCTTCTGAGTCTTCTCTTTTCTAGCTAAACAACCCCAATTCTTTCAGTCATCCCATAGATCATGTTTTCTAGACTTTTAATAATTTTTGTTGCTCCTCTCTGGAACTTCTCCAATTTCTCCACATCTTTACTGAAGAAACACAATTCTCCAGTTGAGGCCTAATCAGCGTACTTTAGAGTGGAAGAATTACTGCTTGTGTCTTGATTGCAATACTCCTTTTAATTCAGCCCAGAATGATAAAACTTTTTATCTCTCAGCATGTAACTAGTCGGGGCTCACAGAGGGGCTCCTCCCCTTCCGGGTCAGTGGGCGGCTACTGCACCTCAGTCCAAGGAGCCCCTTTAAGTCCTGGGTCTCATGCCAATGATCAGCTCAGTTCAGTGGGGTAATAAACCAGTTCAGGTAGTTAGACGCCCAGGTCCTGATTCAGGGCGGTGCAGCAAAAACAGTCAATAGCCCGAGCTCTGGTTCAAGGCAGGCAGCAAGTGAATAGTAAGGCCCGAGCCCTGGCTCAGGGCGGGGCAGCAAAGCAAACAAACCATCAGAGTCCAGTGGCCCAGGCCCTGGTTCAGGACGGAGCAGCAAAGCAAGCAAATAATCAGGTCTCCTTGCTTGGGCAGAGATCCAGCAATCTCAGTTGGCCTGAAGTCGGGGAGGGAGAAGACTGACACTTGGGTGGCAGGGGGACGCAGAACCGCCCACTCCACTGCGTCTCAGCCCAGGGCCCTAACAGCAGCAGAACGGTCTGCTGCTCGGTCAGCAGGGATCCAGACCGCAACACGCTGATCCCAGCTCTGGCTCAGCCAAACTGTGGTCAGCTATCCCTGGGCCACTTCTTTTCTCCCCTCCGTGCATACTTGGTTCTCCAGCAGGTTCATTGGGTGTTGGGGATCAGTAGCTTCAGCTGTGGTCCCGGGGATCTAGGCCATTCCCCAGGCTTCTGCAGGCAGCATGGTCCAGGCCAGTTCTCAGCCTCCCAGCCAGTGGGGGCACAGAGCAGATGTCTGGTTCCTCTTCTGGACAGGCCCCCACTGAGCTCCTGGTCTAGCCTTTTATAGCCCTGGCCACGCCTCCTGACTTCTGGTCTCGGCTCAGGAGGGCTGACAGAAGGGCTTCTCCTTGTCCAGCTCAGTGGGCAGCCACTCTGCCCCACTAAACACACACCCTTAAGTCCAGTGCCCAGTATTTGGGATTGGCTCTGTGATCTTACCCTAGGTAGGACAGAGCGTCCGCGTTGGCATTCTTCTTTCCCGACCTGTGCTGGATGGTGAAGGCATATTGTTGCAGGGTCAGGTACCATCTCATTATAAAGGCATTTGTATTCCTCATGTTATGTAGTCACTTTAGAGGGGCATGGTCTGTGATCAAAATAAAAGATTCTCCAAGGAGATAATAGCCCAGTTCCTTGATGCTCCATTTTATGGCCAAAGCCTTTTTCTCAATAACCAAGTACTTCTGCTCTTGGGGAAACAGCTCCCGGCTAATGTAGAGAATGGGGGTGTTCTTCCCCATCTATCTCTTGTGAGAGCACCACTCCTAACCCCATGTCTCAGGCATTGGTATGGACCATAAAGGCCAGTCAAAGTCGGGGCTAAACAGGACAGGCTCCCTACATAAGGCATTCTTGAGGGTCTGGAATGCTATCTCGCACTCCATCGACCATCAAATATAAGCTTTGTGGGTTATATTTGGCAAGGAGAGCGGTGAGAGGGAGGTGTGATTGCTGCGAACTGCAAGACAAAGGGGATAGTACCCGGCTAGTCCCAGGAACTGCCACACCTTCCTCTTAGTGGTGGGTACTGGATACGTCTGGATGGCTTCAACTTTCCCCACCAGGGGACAGACGAGGCGCCATCCCAAACGGTAGCCTAGATATGTGGTCTCTTGCCATCCAATCTGGCACTTTTTCAGATATGCTGTGAGTCCCGCATCTTGGAAAGTCCGCAGGACCACTGCTACTTGTAATAAATGTTCTTCCCAATCCCAGCTATAAATAATTACAACACTGATGTAGGCTGCAGCATATTCCATGTGGGCAGAAAGCAGATGATCCATCATCCGCTGGAAGGTTGCAGGAGCCCCATGGAGGCCGAAGGGCATCCTGACAAATTGGAATAGTCCCGAGGGGGTAATAAATGCCGTCTTCTCCCATGACCCTGGATTCAGGGGAATCTACCAGTAACCCTTTGTGAGATCGAGGGTTGTGATAAAATTGGCAGTCCCCAGGCAGTCTAGAAGTTCTTTCGTTTGAGGCATTGGATACACATTGAATTTGGAGATGGTGTTCATTTTCCAGAAGTCTATGCAGAACCGGATGCTCCCATCCGGCTTCGGCACAAGCACCAGGGGGCTCTGTGAACATTTGATTACCCTGAGCATGTTCCCGTCTGGAATGAGGAGTAACAGTTAATCCGAACTAAGGACTTAGTTCGGATTACCTTTAAACTGCCGCGTGTAGCTGTGGGCAGTTAGTTCGGACTAAGGGGGATTTAAAAATGGCGGTCAGACGGGAACATGCAAATAAAGCCCGGGATATTTAAATCCTGGGCTTCATTTGCAACCCCGGTTCCCTGATTTGCCTACCGAGATCGAACTAATGAGCTAGTGTAGACATACCCTGAGAACTGTTATCCAACCAGTTATGCACCCACCTTATAGTAGCCCCACCTAGATTGTATTTCCCTAGTTTATCTGTAACAAGGTCATGTGAAACCGTATCAAATGCTTTACTAGAGTCTAGGTATACTATATCTACCACTTCCCTCATTTCCATAAGGCTGTCAGGTTGGTTTGACATGATTTGTTCTTGACAAATACATGCTGATGATTAGTAATCACCTTCTTATCCTCTAGATGTTTGTAGATGGATTCCTTAATTATTTGCTCCATTCCTTCCTGGCACAAAAGTTAAACTGACTGCTCTGTAGTATCCTGGGTTGTTCTTATTTCCCTTTTTTATCCATGGGCACTATGTTTGCCCTTTTCCAGTCTTCCAGAATCTCTCCCGTCTCCCATGATTTTTCAAAGATCAGGCAACTCCTCAAACAGCTTCTTGAGCATTCTAGAATGCATTTCATCAGGCCTTAGTGTCTTGAAGACATCTAACTTTTCTGAGTAACTTTTAACTCGTTCTTTTCCTATTTTAACTCTTGAACCTACCTCCCTTTCTCCAGCATTCATTATTTTAGGCATCACCACCAGCCGCCTTAGTGAAAACCAAAACAAAGAAGTCGTTAAGCACTCTACCATTTCCACATTTTCTGTAATGTTTTTTCCTCTCTTTACTGAGCAATAGGCCGACCCTGTCCTTGGTCTTCCTTTTGTTTCCAATATATTTGTTTTACATTGTTTTATTTTGTCCATAATTCTACATTTGTAAGTTCACTTTTCATGATAGAGATTGTGCTGCAATACTTTTATTAGTTGAATTGAAAATACTATTTATAGTATTCTGTTTAATTAGCTAACAGCAAGTGTGGAGGTGGTCAGAGCATCCTGGTTGGAGCAGCCCTTGCCTGCTGGGTGCCTAGGCCCACCTCCAGCAGGGGGTGCTCCAGTTAACCTTAACTGGTAACCCTCACAAGGTAAGGGTTATCGGTTAACCAGTTAAACCTTCACATCCCTAGCAGAAAACATCCAAAATATTTTAATAAATAGTATTTTATAATGGTTTAACAGTGCAATTAAGCATGATTAAATTTTAATCACATGATTAATTACATTTTTAATTGTTTGACAGCCCTATTTTAAGATAACATGTCTCTTTTTAAAAATCAGTTAAATTGATTTAGCTATGTAAATAAAGCATACTTTCAGCATGCTTCTGTGCTTTTTATTAGCATGTTTTATGTTTGTATGGGATGCCCAAGCTATTTAACATCAGATTTCTCATTTTATGAACATGAGAGAGAACACAATTTTATAGCCAACTCATTATGAAACCTATTATACTGTGGAATATCTTCCAAAGGAAGAGTTAGAACCTCCATTATTTGAAACATTAAGCATTAAACTGGATTAAGTGCTGGAATAACCTTCCTCTGGAATAACCTTTAGTTCAGCCAGGGTTAAACTAAATGATCTTAATACGTCTTTCCTCTTTCAAGCATGGAATATTACCCAATAGAGATGTGAAAGAATAGCTATGTACACGGTTAACTGATGAGCCTGGGCTCATTGGTTATCCTTCACGGTTACGTGCAAGCTCCTGATATGCGCAGGGAGCCACCTACCCCGCTCCTACGCTGCTGCCTCTGTATCGGGGGGCAGGCAGGCAGGAGCCAGTATATGCAGGGAGCTGGCTTAAGAGACGGGTATGTGCAGAGAGCCGGTTTAAAAGCCTGCTCACCATGCACACCGCGGTGCTCCTGGGCTGCTGCCAGTCCCCCTTCTCTGCACTGCTGCCGCTGTTTTAGAGACAGCAGTGCAGAGGGAGAGGGACGGGTGGTGACCCGGTTAATTAAATAATTTTTAACATCCCTGTTACCCAAACCAAACATTTATGATGGAAGAAGAGAGGACAATCAGGAATGTCTTTGAAGTTTGAAAGACGGGGAAAAAGGCATTCTGCTCAGTGTAAACTCTGGTTCATTCTGACTGGTAACCCCCGTAGAGGTTATACTCTTTTCTGTAGCATTAACACAGAAGGACCAAGTACAAACTCTTTTTTATCCAGAAAAGATTATGCAACTTCCTGGGTAGTAAGTGGTGCTAATGTGTTGCAGTTTTATCTGCAGTAAATAATCCAAGCGGGTTGAAGGACAGTGTTTTTCCACCTAGTTATTGTTAAAAGAGAAAATGTGCCATGATGGGTTTTATAGAGCCCATATGAAGGCTTTCTCTTTTCTTTTTGTTGTTGACTAACCTTTACCTTTTTCAATCTGGATTTTGCAAATGGGACCAGAGGTTTCAAATTCCATTTAGATGACACTTGACATGCTTAAATATGGAACTTTGACTGTCCAAGTATTTATATGAGAAAGTGTACCCTGTGCAAAGAGTAATCAAACCATGTGGACTCTGCTGTCCTCCACCAATAGGTTCACCCGGATAATGAAGACTGGACCTGTTTTGAACAGTCAGCAAGCCTAGATATCAAGTCTTTCTTTGGCTTTGAAAGCACAGTGGAAAAGATTGCCATGAAACAATACACCAGCAATATAAAAAAGGTGAGCACATGGGCATGATGTAGATGTCTGACTAGTTAGATTTAAACCCTAAAAATGTAGCTGTTGTCTCTTAACAGGTTCATTGTGCTCGTAGTGCAGGATATTGTGAAGAGTGTGTAGAAAGAGATCTGTGAGTTCTCTTTTGGGATGCCTTTTGTTGCATTTCTAAATAAGTCCTGTTTTTATCTAAGAAATTTTATTGGCTAAAACATAGTTTTGTTTCAAAGGGGAAGGAAATAATAGAATATTACCTGAAGCAGATGGAAGAAGAAGGGATAACATTTGTTCCTCGTTGGACTCCTTCTGTTATGTATAAATTAGAAAACAGCACATCCCACATTGCACAGCCAAGTTCTCCTGCTATCAGCGTACCAGATACTGCCATCAAGGAGGGACAAAACAATAAGGAAGTGCTCAACACCTCCAGCAGCCCATCAGACCCAACAGCAGGAACACCTGATGGTATATTTGGCATCTTTTGTGTGGACTGTTTGAATTCTCATTTTTAGTTGGTTTATTTGAAATGCTTGTAGAAAGAAGCTCTGCTTCTTTGAAGATCCTCACATTAGTTTCTGTTTCATTAGTACAGGTGGACCTCTGTGATCCAGTAGTCTGGTCCTGCTGGACCCAGGATGTTGCTCAATCAAAGAGCCTCGGCCACAGGTTGTGAGTGGCTGGGAGCTCAGCCAGTAGGCAGTGTGGAGGGCCAATGGCCTGGGGGCAGGAAGCCTAGCCAGCAGCCGGAGCAGGACCAGGCAGGACCCCTGTCAGCTGAGAGAGGAGCTCCACCGGCAGGGAAACAGAGCCCCTGCTGGCTGGGGGGCATGGATACGCTGCCGGCTGGGGGCAAGGAGCTCCTGCAGCTGGAGGCGCAAAGACTCCACTGGCTGGGAAGCCCCACCTGCAGGGAAGCCGCCACTGGCAGGGAAGCCCTCGCTGGCTGGGGATAGGGAAGTCTCTGTTATCCAGGGAAGCAAAGCTGGCGCCAGCAGCCTGAGGCAGGGAACCCCGCTGGCCAGAGCGATGCAGCAGCTGGGAGTGAAGCCCCGCAACCATCTGGGGGCAGTACATTGGTTAGGCTGTGGCCTGGAGGGGAGCCCCGGGAGACCCCTATGCCTGACCTCCCCTGATCCAGCAAACTACCTCCTTCGGGACCACTCAGGTCCTGAGGGTGCTGGACCAGGGAGCTCCAACCTGTACTCATGTTGGTGCTGACCTGTTCTGGGAATCCCCACATACACACACTTACCACATTTAACGTCTATCTGGGACCTGGGTAAGTGTGTTGGTAGCTGACCCTGTGATTAAGTAATGGCCAGCATTAAAAAAGAAGAAAAAAATCACACTGAAGACCCGTGGAGAGCAATAGTTTAGATTCCCAGGGAAGAAAGCAAAGAGCTCTGCAAAAATCAACCTATTATCTTGCAAATGGTTAGCCCTCCAGAACAGAAACTGGGAGCTTTTCACCTTCAATAGATTAGAGACCAAAATCAAAGTTGGTTAGCATTTCCAAAAGAAGAGGGCCCCTCTGTTATTTGCCTATGCTAAAAAAGCCAACAAATCTAAATTCCAAATGTGTCAGGAAAATACTTAATTCTTCCTAATGTGTAGTTTCAATTCTTCCTTAACTGTGGAGGGAGACTATTCATATACTCCATCTACATGTTCACTTGAAAGTAATTCTATTACATCTCTAGTATAATCAAGGGTAATGCACAGAGAGTAGTGGATTAGTCGACAACTTGTATTCTCCTCACCTATATCAAAGGCAGCAAGGGTGGGGGGGGAGGAAGCAGGTTCCCCCCAGCACTGTCTCCGCTCCTCTCCATCTATCCCCCGCTGGGCTACTGCCATCTGGGCAAGCAGCTCCTCTCAGTCCCGGCTTGTGCTGAGACCAAACCCCACTGCAGCTCTGCAATTTAAAAGGCAGTAGGAGCCAGGCAGCCTGCACCCTGGCTCCTACTGCATTTTAAATTTCAGAGCCGCAGCTTTGGTCACTGACCCAGCGTGAGCAGGGACTGAGCTGTACTGCCTGCCCACCCGGCTCCTACTAAATTTAGGAGTTGGGCGGGCTGGCAGCCTGGTTCAGTCCCAACTCGTGCCGGGTCAGGGACAAAAGCTGTGGCTCTGCAATTTAAAAGGCATTAGGAGTGGGGGGGGAAGCAGGCTTCCCGGCTTCTAATGCCTTTTAAATTCTAGAGCTGCAGTGGGGTTTGGTCCCAGCATGAGCTGGGACTGAACGGGGCTGCCTTCCGCTATTGAGTAATCAAGTAGTCGATAAAAATTCTATCAACTACTCGATTACCAAAGTAACCTAAATTTAACATCCCTAGATTATACCAAAGGAAAAAGTCTGACCTTCAGAGATTACAAGAAACTAATTCAATTCCCATTTTGTTCATATTCCAAGTATAGCAAAATCTATGGTACTTCCTGGATAAATGTCAAGCGCAGAGGAAAGGCAGCTCACTCGTAAGATATTAGCTAAGGTGTTAATTAATTTTTTTCTTAGACTCAACAGTTCAGAAATTATAATTTTAATTCAATGTAGTTAAAGCTGACAAGTATGAGCCGTGTTGACTGGAAATAAGAACATGGGCTCTTCCATATCAAATACTTGCACATACGATTAGTTGTTAATTGACCTAGTAATTAGTAATTGCTGTAACAATGTGTAAATACCATTTCAGACAAACTTGATGCAGACTACATAAAGCGGTATCTGGGTGACTTGACACCATTGCAGGAAAGCTGCCTCATTCGGCTTCGACAGTGGCTCCAGGAAACACACAAGGGCAAAGTAAGAAGCTAGTCACCATTTTTAGCTTTTTGTGTTTCAGAAAAGTACACAATACACAAGATGAACGTCACTGAATTAAACAGAATATGAATAACCCATCCCATGGAATTGACAGCCAAGCAGTTTCAGATGTCTGCCTTGTATGAAATGACCCCATTTCTTATGTCTAGTTATTGTGGAGTGACTATGTCTGATCCTCAGATCTGCTTCCAAGGATTGGTTGTTTAATCCAGTTATTTTTAGATAGGACAGGGAAAGCATGAGCAGTCCTCACATTCTGTATGATTGTCAAAGGTATGAAATACAATGTTGCCAGCGTCTCCTATTCTTCCTGCAGAAACATATTTTATTGCAGAAGAGTTTTATAACCAAGAGGGATCTAACCATAAATTTATATGATAGTATTGTGTTACACACAGAAGCTTTAGAGGGGTAGCGGAGTTAGTCTGTAACAGGAAAAACTTTAAAAACGACAGATAGTCTAATAGCACCTTAAAGACTAACAAAACATGTAGATGGTATCATGATCTTTCGTGGGCACAAGCTACTTCTTCAGATGTACACTCCAGTCATTTGTTACACACAGAGACAGTCAACATTTTCCCATGTTAAGATCTCACAAATATTTGCTTTGGATGAATTAAAGAAGCGTGATCATCTTGGTTTTTTTGCAACCTTAAAAGCTCATTATTCCACAGAGTGCATGGGAGGATCCTAGAATAAATGCTTGAACAGAAGATTTTTGCTAATTTTGATTCTTGTCTGGAATAAGAAACGAATAAGTCATGAAACAGTTCAAAAACTAAGGCCTAGTGATTGTGCAAACAATGCATTTATCTTCCCCATGGGAGATTGCAGTTCTGTAACAATGGAGCTAAAAGAAGTGGGTTGTGCCCACGAAAGCTCATGATACCATCTACATTTTCTGTTAGTCTCTAAGGTACCTCACTTGACGTTCAAATCAAGAGAAGAAAGTGGGGATGGCGAGGCCACATTCTCAGAAAACCATCTTCCAGTATAGTCCATCAAGCTCTCACATGGAACCCACAAGGAAAACGCAAAAAAGGAAGACCTTGAATAACGTGGAGAAGATCTACTGAGATTGATGGACGACAAATGGGGTACTCCTGGAGTCAGCTAGAAGTTTTGTCTCAAGACAGTGTGAAGTGGACGAGACTTGTAGGGGGCCTATGCTCCACTTGGAGTACAAGGGTTTAGTAGTAGTAGTAAGGTGCTGCAAGACTATTCATTATTTTAAAAAAAATTTCAGTTACAGACTAGCACAGCTACCCCTCTGAAACTTCTAAACCAAAGAGGCACTTTTCTCTCTTTACTCTTTTTTTGCTATCCTCTTAAAAAAATCCCTAAAGTGATGTTCTGATAAGTTTGCAATTGTCTTCCTTTAATTAGTAGTAAAATTCAATCTGTATATTTCCATTCAAGTTTCTGTAAATTGGCTGATTTTAAATGTCAAAGGTTCAGACCTTAATCAGTAATTGTTTTCCAATAGATCCCAAAAGATGAACACATTTTACGATTCTTGCGTGCCCGGGACTTCAATATTGACAAAGCCAGAGAGATCCTTTGCCAATCACTAACATGGCGTAAACAGCACCAGGTGGACTATATTTTGGATACCTGGAACCCTCCACAAGTATTGCAAGATTATTATGCAGGAGGTTGGCATCATCATGACAAAGGTACATTTTAGATACTGATGGCCACTTTATAATCAGAATTAAATAACTTTGTTGAACGCTCATCAGATATATGCTGGGAGAGTGTGCGCAGTACTTGCAAACCACACTAACTTAATTGCTCTTAAGTGAAATGTAGTTTGAAAGCGAGAGTAGGCAAACTGACAGGACTCCTGGGTCATGGTTCTTAGCTCTGACTCTAATTTTGATCAAATCATTTAGCTTTTTGGAGACGTTTGTAAAAAATGGTAAACGTTCTCCACTGAGCTGTTGTGAGAGTTATTAATCCTATTTATACAGCACTCTGAATTACTTGGGTGAAAGAAGCTATAAAATGCTGAGTATAAATTATTATTCTGTTGAGTGATTAAAAGATATATGTAAATAAACATACTTTTATAATCAATCATCTTATTTTTGTTTTCAGAAACACTTGCTTATGGTGTTGCCAATATTTGGCATTGCAGATCAGTGACAGGAATTGTGATGTTACAAACACAAAATAGAACATGTTCATTAAGAAGAAAACAGCTTCTTATTTATTCTGTGCATAATGGGTTATGGTCACATCCCCAGAACTTAAGGATTCAGGTCCAGCTGGTGAAAGATACCACCCAACTTGCCTCTACTGTGCACTGGTCTTGTTGAAAAGCTGTGGGAAGGGTATGTGAGGGAGGATTTCCACCCTGCTGTTCATCTTAGAAAGGGACCAATCCGACTTGCAAGTTTTGGAAGGAAATTGGAGATGTGTTCTAGATTTTAAGGGAGAGACTTGGTTTCCTATTTCCCTCTTCCATACATATAGGCGCCCACCAATAACAAGGAAGGAAACAGATACAAGTCTGAAGGCTGTTAGTAGATTATAGTATCTGACAACTTTCCTGAGTGGGGCAAAAGGTCTTCAATCTTCTATTTTGAATTCTTAATCCTGTCCTTGAATTCCCTTTGCTCTCTTGTAATTCCTCTTGTAGCATGTCAACAGACTATTGTTTAGGTTTTTTTAGCTGAAATATTGTTTGCCAACATGTAAATTCTTCAGAGAATTCCTCAGTTTGAAATCTGTTAATGTTCTACCACTTTAAAGCCCCTCTTTCCTCTTGCACGTGCAAAATATGATCCAAACTTCAGCTGAGTGAATTCTTTAGTTGCAGTGTTGTAGTCATGTTGGTCCACTCCCAAGATTTTAGAAAGGGTGAGGTTATATCTTTTACTGGGCCAACTTCTGGTGGTGAAAGAGGCAGACTTTTGAGCTTACCCAAAGCTCTTCTTCAGGTCAAGACACTTTTTTTAATAACATTTATCACAGACAAGCCATAGGGTATGTCTACACTGCACACTTATTTTGAAATAGCACTTCTACACTGCAGGGAAGCCTCAAAATTAGTCCAAGGCAGGCTTCCCTAATGTAGACGTGCTATATCGATTTTAAGGCCCAGGAGGCATTGGGAAGGAATAACTTAGAATGGCCCTGGTGAGGGGCTATTTCAAAATAGCAGCAGTGGAGCGTCTACACATGCCTTATTTTGAAATAGCTATTTGGAATAGACATTATTCCTCATAGAATGAGGTTTACACATTTTGGAATAAGCCATCCATTATTTCAAAATTATTTCAAAATAACGGAATGGCTGTGTAGATGCTCACATTGTTATTTTGAAATAACTCTAGTTATCTCGAAACAACAGTGCATTGTAGACGCAACCAAAGAGAGCAGTAGCTATAAAACATGCTCTCTGGGATAGGTCTGTTAACACTAATGAATGAAAGCTATCCCTTTTACTTGAGCATAAATTGTTACACTCATACAATCAGTATGGCTCTTCTGTGCTTTTAAGTAGTTCTTATTTTGATAAGAACCCCAAGCAAAGAATTGTTAAACAACAAAACCCTTGTGACTTTAAAATGTTGATGTAGTGTTAAGAATAAAACACTCCCAGTTATACAGCCTTTCCTCATGCATCATTTGGGTGGGGTAGGTTAGTAAATTGTTATGAGTTAGGGTTTTTTGTAGTTCTTTTATTAAAAATTGTTTTTGTATAGTGCTTCAAAATCTGCATCCTGCATTCCAAAATAATGTGTGATTTCTGCTTTAAGTGAAAATTCTATTTTAACACTGAATTTTGTAAACTCTGTAAGTAGGTAGAATCTTTGCAAACTGAATATTGAAAAACATTACTGCTGTATCTGCAGACTAAACAGGTTGAGTTTTAGTTCTACAACTTATTTTTTTTAATCTTGCAAACTGATAAATATCCACACTGAAAAATTTAATATTAAATTTAAGGGCATGGCTCAACAATATTTCTCTCTCCATAATGTCCTACAGGAAAGCATGTGTAAATAAAGATGACATATACCTCTTGATGCTTAGATGAACCTGAATTTGCCAAATTAAACTGCCAAAAATTTATCATACCGTATGAAGAGACAGGAACATAGGGTCAACATATAGGTACTTCCATGGAAAAAAAATGGCCAAAGCTTCTTTTTAGAAGACTCAAGTGGTCAAAACTTTCATCGTGAACAATATAATGAAAGCTTGTCCCTCCTCCATTACCCTTCTTTGCCCTCCACCCCCAGAAGAACCCACCTGCTCTTAATACTTATACTTCCAAAGTGTTTCATGCTGCATTGGCTGTCTCAGTCAGTTTGCTCTGAGAGGAAGAATCGTACAGACTCATTTATAAGGGAGACTTTTTTCAGCAATTGCTGTTTGTGACTCCAGGTGTCTTTCTATTTTTAAAAAAATATTGAGTGTGTTTGATTCTTGTAGCAGACTGGTATCAGAAATGACACTGAGCATTGCTTTTGAAGCAAAGTGGTCTTCAGTACATGCTATTGAGACATACTGATTTGTTCATTCCAGAGATGTAGGCATGTTTGAAACTGAGCTGATTTAAGGCTGACTTTTTTTCCTTGGAGAGCCTTTAAACACCAAGCTTTGGAATCATAGAATCATAGAGCTGGAAGAGACCTCAGGAGGTCATCAAGTCTAGCCCCCCTGCCAAAGGCAGGACCAATCCCAACTAAATCAGCCCAGCCAGGGCTTTGACAAGCCAAGACTTAAAAACCTCTAAGGATGGAGATTCCATCACCTCCCTAGGTAACACATTCCAGTCCTTCACCACCCTCCCAGTGAAATAGTTTTTCCTAATATCCAACCTAGACCTCCCCCACTGTAACTCAAGACCATTGCTCCTTGTTCTGCCATTCGTCACCACTGCAAACAGACTTTCTCCATCCTCTTTGGAACCCTCTTTCAGGAAGTTGAAGGCTGCTATCAAATCCCCCTTCACTCTTCTCTTCTGCAGACTAAACAAACCCAAATCCCTCAGGCTCTACTCATAGATCATGAGCTCCAGTCCCCTAATCATTTTGGTCGCCCTCCGCTGGATCCTCTCCAATGCATCCACATCCTTTCTTTAGTGGGAGGCCCAGAACTGGACACACTACTCCAGATGTTGCCTCATCAGAGCCGAATAAAGGGGAATAATCACTTCTCTGGATCTGCTGGCAATGCTTCTCCTAATGTACCCTAATATGCCATTCGCCTTCTTGGCTACAAGGGCACACTGTTGACTCATATCCAGCTCAAATCAAAACATTTGGGAACAAGGCTGTCTGTCATGGTATGTTACAGCGTCAAAAATGGCAATTTATGCTTGTGTACTGTAATAGATTAAGACAGAGTTAAAAATCCATCCCATAAAGAAGATAAATATGTTATTCCTAAAATACAGCTCCATTAGGATACTGTAAAGGGCCAAAAATGTCAATTATGACCCTCAAAAAATCATTCCATGCACTTGTTCAGTTTGTGTAGCATGGAGGACATCTGAGAATCCTGGTATTTCAGATTTCTAAGAAGAAGCACTTCCTTGAGTGTAAGGATGCCATTTGAACCTTGTCTCTGGAACAGACTTGCCCTCATCAGACCTAACCAGCACTTACGAGGTTGTGTGCCAGCTCCACATAACATGTGGGGAATAGCTATTTAAGGGCCCAAAAATGATACAAGCCATTATTTCAGCAAATAGGGCATTGATCCAGAGAGTACTGTTCCTCACTTTAATACAGTAATCTTTTCAAAGGCTTGTTAGGGGCAACCCGGAATTGTGTCGTTGTTAGAGAATGATTTAGGGCACCAGACTTGACCAGAGATCTGCGATACCAGGAAAGATATTGGATCAAAAATCTATCCTTCACTTGGCTTAGACTGGAGGCAGATTTTGTCCACAAATCTTGTGAAGCACAGCTAAATGTCTTAGTTCAACAAAATTACAAAGTCACTTTGTCTTCTCTGTCAAAAAGGTTTGTCTTCACTAGAATTTAACAGAAATCTAGTTAAATTGGGTTAGCTATTGTACTGTAAAAACAAACCTTTTTGGCTATAAAGACACAGACTAGATTTAAAAATTTAACACAAAATACTAATTTACCTTCTCTTGCTCTTCAGATGGGCGCCCTCTGTATGTGTTGAGGTTGGGACAGATGGATACCAAAGGCTTAGTGCGAGCTCTTGGGGAAGAAGCCTTGCTTCGATATGTAAGTGCTTAAGAGATGACTTGTTTATTGCTAACAAATTTATTCTAATTTTGCAATTTCGTGCCACACCAGAATGATGGGAACATAGATATTTTTCTGCATGTTTTAGCAATCTGTTCTCAGTTTGAACAGATCGAATCTCCCTGAACAGCTCACTTTAGTGTTCTTTCAAACTGTAGACTGATGGCAGAAAGTCAGTTGTATGACAGTTACTATAGTTCTGAGCTGACAGTTAAAACAGCTTCTTGTGTAGTTTGTATAGTTCTTGATGCTTTTATATGTGCACAGTGGGGAAAAATGCCTTCCTAGGAATTGTATGAGTATCCTATTTTTTAGAAATAAAATACCCCCAGCCTATAGCCTTAGATGCAGTATTTATTTTAAAAGGAAAATTGAGTATAATTCAGTTTCTTTGAAAATCCCATAGTGATGCATTCAGTGTTGGTGTACCCAGCTTTCAACCAGAACAAGCATACTCTACAGAAGCATAATAGGAACAGCCAGTACTTTGCCTTGGTCACAAGCCAACCCCCACATCTCATGGTTGCACACTTTCTGTTTCTGGTGGAGCTATATCTGTGCTTAAGGCATTTTTTTTTCAATCTTTTTTGGTAATTATCTTAACTTTTCTGAGGGGAGCCTTTGAAGGTTCAAAGGATAGAAGTTGGAGGTTTAGGGATGAGCTTAGGGAGTTTTTGTTATGCCAAAAATCTGAGACCCAGAAGTGAAAATCATGCACACTAGTGTCTTCATAATTTGTTGACTCTGAACAACTGAAGAGACAGGTTCTACTCCACAAAATATACTGAATGCCTTTCTGATGTTCATTTGCCAGAAGAAAAGGGTGGCCCGGCCCCTAAGGTTTTGTCCAGAATTCTTCACCATAGTATCCAAGAACTAAAATGTGGTGCATATGTTTTTAATTTTCTTCTTGTAGATTGCCTAAAAGTTTCTGCATTCGTTGCTCCTCCTAAATCCACTATTACTTGTCTTCACTAAATATCCTTTTATACTAGTCTGAGGTTACCATGATTTGCTCTAAGGCTCAGGTTATGAAGATTCAAGTTTCTCCCCAGTCCCAGCAACCCCAACAGTTTTAGAACATTCTCTAAAACAGTACTCTCTCTTTTGTAGGTTCTTTCTATAAATGAAGAAGGACTGAGGCGATGTGAAGAGAATACAAAAGTATTCGGCAGGCCTATAAGGTGAAACATCAGAATTTTTGTTATTTTTCAGAAATAACATGAGGTATGGATTTTTATGTGGCAGTGTTCAAGTTAGACCACAGAGTTGCTTTACTTCCAGGCTCCAGTTTGGATTAGTTGTTGATCACTAAATCTCTTATCAGCCCTCAAAAGGAATTCAGGGTGTGGAATGACTACAGTATTTGATTTCTTCATAATAAAGTCATCATCCTTCTGTCATAAAGCATTAGACACCCTTCAGAGCCCATTGATTACATCCTTTAGTCTCCCAAGGATGCATCTAGACTACATGGCTCCGTTGACGGAGCCATGTAAAGTAGTTTACTCGACATAGTCAATGAAGCGGGGATTTAAATAATCCCCACGTCATTAAAATAAAAATGGCCGCCGCGCTGTGCCAACAATCAGCTGATCCGGCACAGCGTGTCAGTCTAGACGCGGCACGGTCGACAAGGGAAGCCTTTGTCGACCGATCCGGTATGCCTCGTGAAACGAGGTTTACCGGAGCAGTCAACAAAGGCTTCCCTTGTTGACCGCGCCGCGTCTAGACTGCCATGCTGTGCCGGATCAGCTGATTGTTGACACAGTGTGGCGGCCATTTTTATTTTAATGAAGCGGGGATTATTTAAATCCCAGCTTGATTGACTATGTCGAGTAAACTACTTTACATTGCTCCGTCGATGGAGCCATGTAGTCTAGACGCACCCCAAAAGTTTACTAGTGCATGGCATGCCCATTCTCATTGTCTGACTACAAAGAACTCCCAGTCCCAGCTGACCTGAGTGAGAAGCCAAGCATAAGACTTGGGTCTCCTATGTACTGCTATGGCCTTGTGTTGCCCATGGGGGCTTACATGGTAAAGGTCAAAGAAGAGGCAGCAATGAAATATACACCATCCACTTACTAAAAAAATTCACTTTGATTCATATGATGTCTTTGGGAGTCATTCCAATGGCCTAGAATCAGTACAACATAACTGAGCATACAAGAATGAGTTCTGAATTCATACCCCTTCATCTGGGCCTGATTTTGGAAAGCACTGAAACACATACTTAAGTCCGTCCTACTGACTTGACATGTGTTTAAATGCTGTCCTTTATAGGCAATGTTATCCCGAATCAAGTCCTAAATGCAAAAGTGCTGTCTTAAAGTGCAATGGCATTTTTAAAACACACACTTGTGTTAAGGAACAGGCATGCTGAATTTTAAACTCCCAATGTAGAACCAGTACTCTCACCCCACACTAAAAGCAGTGATTTATTAGGCACTATTCTGGTGTTTTGTGTTAGCTAGTAGTAAGCTGTGATATAGTGGGGATTGGGTACACTGTTTGCTTTGTTGTGTTGTATGTGATTCTACTGTCCTATGCTGCCCTTTAGTAACTCTGTGTGTGTGCATGCCTCAGTTTCCCTGGGCACTGCAACACTATCTGGATGAGAAGAGGAAGGCTGGGCACAACTCACTGTGGAAGTATGTTCAGTCTCTCATGCCTGAGGACCAGATGACAGCAGATAACATCTTGGGCCAGGGAAAGGGAACAAAGGGAGAGGCAGGGCTGACACCAGGCTGGGGACTGGGCTCTGGGGGGATGAGTCAGTCTCCACTGGTTTAGGATGCAGGAGGATGCTTAGAGCAGGAAGGGGGAGGGAACAGGGCCTGGGGTCCCTTCTCCCGGAGAGAAATGGCACTGAATGCTCCTGGTTCCTGTGTTAACAATGATCCTGTGCTATGCTGTGTCTCTGTGAATCAATAAACCTTCTGTTCTACCTGCTGGCTGAGAGTCACATCTGGCTGCAGACTGGGGTGTAGGGCCCAGTGACTCCCACGCACCCTGTGACATAAGCATCAGGTGGAGATTGAAATGGTTGTTTATCTTTTTCTGACATGCCCGTCCTATATCAGAATGAGCACGGTGATCATTATATACAGAGTCATAAGCATGGCACTTTATAGCTAAGAAAAATATCCTTCTTCCAAGATCTTAGTCTCCTGCATCTACAGACAGCACAAAATGTGAAGAAGAGGTGGGATGAGAAGTACTGTGTACAGAAGGAAGAGTGTGGCAACTGAGAAACCAACAAAAATTGTAGATCTATGATACAAAATTGAGTGCTCATGTCTCAAATGATCAAATGCAGTGGTGTGGATAATGAAATATGATTCCAGTGAGATTCTTAAATCTTTTTATAATTAATAGCTCTTGGACTTGTTTGGTGGATTTGGAGGGCTTGAATATGCGACATTTATGGAGACCTGGTGTCAAAGCATTACTAAGAATCATTGAAGTGGTTGAAGCCAATTACCCTGAAACATTGGGCCGCCTTCTTATCTTGCGTGCTCCCAGAGTATTTCCAGTCCTCTGGACACTGGTACGTTTGCATTTCTAGTATCTGCGCCTGGATATGCACTTTGCATGTACATGCTGTCATGAAACCTTTACTGTGCTATTAGCAGTAAATGTTACCATCTGGAAACCCCATTTTTGTAAGACATTTTGTTTCTGGAATTACAACAAAAATTCTTAAGAGGAAAAATATGTTCATGTAGCCAGATGAATAATTCCACTCATTTACTCTATATACTTTATATAACATGAAATAAAACAAAATAGAACCTGATCAGTTCTGTTTTTCTTTGTAGGTTAGTCCATTCATTGATGATAACACCAGAAAGAAATTCCTTATTTATGCAGGAAATGACTACCAAGGTCCTGGAGGGCTGCTGGATTACATTGATAAAGAAATTATCCCAGATTTCCTTAGTGGAGAGTGCATGGTAGGAACTTAAACTACTGAATATTACAATTTATTTGTTTTTTCACTCTTGTATTTAAAAAAAAAAAAATAAACCACCAAAACAAAGATTGCTAAGTATCTTCTTTAAGTGTGGTTTTGCTCTGCTAAAAAGCTAGTTCCTCTGAATGACTCAGGTTGGAGGGTCTGAGTGATTGTTTGTAGAAGCAGCCTTTGCAATCCACCCTGAAAAGAGGAATAGAATGTTCGTGAAACAGATCACAAATCACTAAGGGTATGTCTACACTGCCACCCTAGTTCGAACTAGGGTGGCTAATGTAGGCATTCGAACTTGCAAAGGAAGCCCGGGATTTAAATATCCCGGGCTTTATTTGCATGTTCCCGGGCGCCGCCATTTTTAAATGCCCCGTAGTTCGAACTCCCTGCCCGCAGCTACACGCGGCACGGACTAGGTAGTTCGAATTAGGAGCTTTAATTCGAACTACCTAGTCCGTGCCGCGTGTAGCCGCGGGCAGGGAGTTCGAACTACGGGGCATTTAAAAATGGCGGCGCCCGGGAACATGCAAATAAAGCCCGGGATATTTAAATCCCGGGCTTCCTTTGCAAGTTCGAATGCCTACATTAGCCACCCTAGTTCACACTAGGGTGGCAGTGTAGACATACCCTAACAGAATACTCTGCACCCATAAATAAATGCGTTTTAAAAATTGTCTTCCCCATTATGTCCCAAGACTGAAGTTCAAGCTGGTAACATTGTGTCACATAACTGCTTAGCCCAGGCAGGAATGTATTCCTCACACTGTTTAAAAGTCCGAGGGATAGTCTGTAACTAAAAAAACTTGAAAAACAACAATGGTCCTGTCTCTAAGGTGCTTCAGGACCATTGTTGTTTTTTAAGTTTTCCTCCCACTGTATTTAGGTTCATAGAGCCATATAGATGAAGGCCAGAAGGGACCATTATCACAGGGTTCGACTTCCTGCATAACACAGGCCAAAGACCTCACATTCAGTAGTTTCTGCAATTTTGACATTCCCCACTATTGCTAGAGAAACAGATCATTAGGGGCCTGAACTTGTTTTTGAAAAGTCTTTTAAAATGGGAATGTTTGTGTACATAGATGAGTGTCTTAATGATTTAGGTTTTCTAGCATCTTTTTTTTAGAAAATTATCTTTGATCACCTATAAAGATGAAAGTTTACACCTTTCAGTTATGGTATCTGAAGACCATTTTGTCATAGTCCTCTACACATCCTAGCTTGCTCCCAGTTGAGATATCTGGAGGCTGTAGTTGAAAACTAGAACCTAATCATGAGCCACAACTGCATGAGGGAGGTGGAGAGAACAAAGATGAGACCAAAATTAGCATTTCCAGATCTCTCCAACTCATAATTTCTTATGAAACATATCCTTTGTCTCTTCTGTCCCTCCTTCAAATTCCCATTTGAAAAGCAGGTCCCTTTTAATATAACAACTTGTATTTCTGTAGCTTCAGAGAGATGGCCGAGTTAGTCTGTAACTGGAAAAACTTAAAAAACAACAAATAGTACTGGCAGCACTTTAAAGACTAACAAAACATGTAGATGGTATCATGAGCTTTCATGGGCACAACCCACTTCTTCAGATGCACTCTTGCCCTGTGAATCTTAGGCCAATATATATAGTCCTTAATGCCTTGAGATATCAAATGCAGTAGGGAAGCATTTCTTCCCATTTTATAGCTGGAAAAACTGAGGCCACATATATATAGCAATCGGCATCTTACCAGCTTAGCCAAGTATTGAACCTAGAACAAACAGTTCTCAGTCCTTGCTTGAATGACAAGACATTGTCTTTCCTTTCTGCTCATGGGAATCTCATTTATAGTCTCTCCTAAAAATGTGGTTGGATTTTCTTAATATATTGCTGTGATATCACACAGTGAATTTGTCTTTATGTGGATTGCCCTGTGTTTAATAGGCACTCGCTCTCACCCCAATGTTTTCCTATAAAACTCATCACAATAGCATGTTAAGTGCTGGAATTGGATTAATCGGTTGTGCAAACGTGTTTCCCTTTTAGGCTTACTTTATAAAAGTGGTTATTAAC
This sequence comes from Pelochelys cantorii, assembly GCA_032595735.1. Taxonomy (NCBI): domain Eukaryota; kingdom Metazoa; phylum Chordata; order Testudines; family Trionychidae; genus Pelochelys; species Pelochelys cantorii. Next base: position 22,397,818 of record CM064344.1, read on the forward strand.
TTACTCCTCTACCTTTCATGGAAGTTCTATTGAGCTGCTCTGGTCTTCCATTTAAAGACCATAGATTCTAATGTACACACATACTAGGTATTTTGGACCAGTGTTTATTTTCAACTGGCTGCTACTTACAGTAACAGTAGCTTTCAATGAAAGGAGTCTGTTCAATGTAATTTAGAACTGTGCAGGTCATTTATGAACCTGGAAAAATCCAATATTTAAATAAGCAAAAGTGACTTACCAGAAGATAGAACAAAATATTGAATGCTTCCTGTCTATTTCAGACGACAATGCAATAATCTCTTTATTCTGGTTAGTTCTGGATGATATCTGAATGCTTTAAGAACATAAATAAACACAGGAGCTACAGAGCTGTTTTCCATATTACACTGTTGCATGTTTATTTTGATTTCTTTACCTGTTTCTGATATTATACTTACAAATTAGCAAAGAGACCAATTTAAGTAGTGAATTTACTAAAGAATATCTTTGTATTGATAACTGTAAGATGACTTGTATGGCCAGGTTCAAGTTGGGTCAGGCTAAAATATTACTCATCTCTCTGTTCTCCAGGAATGCCATACAGCATTGGTGTTATTTGTGGGGGTGCCAGTATAGGAATATGGCTCTTTTAGGACGTTTAAATTTTGAAAAGTGTGGGGGAGGAGAGGCCTTGTAGTGTTGCTTTCGTGATTTTCTTTTTTTAAATCTCCAGTGTGAAGTTCCTGAGGGTGGGCTAGTTCCTAAGTCTCTATACCGGACTGCCGAAGAATTGGAAAATGAAGACATAAAACTGCTGACTGAAACCATTTATCAGTCTGCAAGTGTCTTCAAGGGAGCTCCACATGAGGTACAGCTGCAGTCCTCACTCCTCTTCTTTCACTTCATCTTTGCTCCTATAAAATGAAAGCAGATTAGAACCTGGTCACCCAGGGTACGTCTACACTTGCACCTAGTTCGAACTAGGGATGCAGATGTAGGTGACCGAAATTGCTAATGAAGCGGGGATTTAAATATCCCGCGCTTCATTAGCGTGATTTTGCCGGCGCGTTACTCCGCTCAACAGCTATTTTGGAAGTGAAAGTGCGCGCCGGAACGCGTTAGTTCGAACCAAACCCCTTGGTTCGAACTAACGTTACTCCTCAAAAAATGAGGTTCCCTAAATACTCAGAATGCAAAAGCTTCTTCTGATTTCTCCTCGAAGCCATGAGTATTGCAAGCCAAAATCAGGATCTGGGAAGCTTGTAAAGAAGTAAGTATTAGCATTTTTAAGATACCCCTTCTCTTCTGTGGAGGAGGTAGGCTGACTGCCTACTCCATTGGATTCCCTGACCAGAGCCCAGGAACTACATTATTAGCTTATAAAAATGCTACTGACTCTATCCATTTAATGAATAAGATGACTTTTTCGTGAAATATTGATTTAAAAAACTCAGAACTAAACAAGTTACTCCATTTCTTTTCAAGATCTTTAAAGAGCCAAGCACTCTAGATGGCCTGAGCTGAGTTTCACTAAGGGCATTTCTACACAGCAGGGCGAAAGTTGAATTAAGATACGCAATTTGAGCTACGTCGATTGCTTAAAATAGCTGAAATAGCTTAATTTGGCTTTTGGCACTGTCTATGCAGCAGGAAGTTCAGGAAAGAACATTCTTCCTTCGACTTCCCTTATTCCTCGTGAAATGAGGGATGCAGGAGTTGGAGTAAGAAGTCCTCCATCTTGACATTATTTCGAAATAATGGCTTGCTGTGTAGATGTGCCCTAACTGAACTAATATTTTTAATATGACTTACAAATAGAAAGCAGATATTTGAACCCTCTCTTAGTGATTCAGTATGTATAAATGAGTCCGAAAGGTTTTTAAGTCTCATTTTAACCTTAAAAATATCAGGGATATGAATATAACTTTTCCTGTTTTGCTAAAGATCTTTATTGGAAGATAAAGAAGAAATGGAATGTAGTCTTATACCGGGGTTGGCAACCTTCCAGAAGTGTCATGCCAAGATTTAACTTACTCACTTCTATTTATGGATCCGTGTGCCCCTAGACCGAGTCCCAATGGGTACAAAGCCCCGAAGGGCCCCGAGCCCTCACCTGCATCCTGGATGTGCAGGGTCCTCAGCTCCAGTGCCGCCTCTTCCCACCACCTCTTAGCACAGCTTAGCCTAACCTGCTGCCAGGGAAGGGGGAGGGCGCTGGCTGGTTGCGCACCATGAGAGCCCCTCCCATCTGGGCCCCACTCAGCCCAATCTGCAACCTGCCCTATGGGCGCAACCAAGGCAGACACCCAGCAGTGGGCAGGACTTTTCCATGGAGGGAGGAGACAGCGCTCCTCCATGTGTAGCTGTGCAGCCCATGCCGGGGGGCAGTGAGTTTGCTTTCTTCATCTCCCCACCTGCCCCCCACAGTGCCAGCCACAAGGCTCCAGGGGCAGCATGGGCTCCCCACATGCCACTCAAAATTATCTTGCATGCCACTTATGTCACACATGCCGTGCTATGCCAATCCCTGTCTTAGACTTTAATAGAAAGGACATGGATAGTTTTATCTTCTGCAGAAGAGTTTTTACTTCAGCAGTTTGTTCAGGTGTTTGCATTAAATACTGATTAATCAAAGCAATGTGGAAGTGGTCTGAATAAATCACTTCACATTTCAGTTAGGTTTCTTTTATGCTATCTTGCATATCCTTTTCTTGAAGGCTCTCAAAATTTGTTGGAAAGGGGGGGAGAATTTTGTACCTGAAAACCAGCAAGAAAGCGCAAATCCTTTTTTTAGCTTTTGCGGGTCACTTTAACTTGCCTAACTAAGTGCAAGCATGAGAGCTCTGATGATATCAGAACTCTTGTTAGTGAAACTGCTACCTTTTATCCCATTTCCTAAAAGTCTTCTTTGCTATAGGAGGGGCATGGACATCACTTTTGACCTGCTTATGAGTATGCTAGAAGATTTACCTGGCATTGCTTGGGTCCTTCAGAGTTGGGGACTGGGGATGTGGGGAGTGCAGAAGTCAGGGCAGAGACTTGAGGATGTAGTGGGCTCAGGGCAGGAGGCTGTGGATGTGTGTGAGGGAGTGCAGGAGTGAGAGTTGGGGGTGAGGAGGGGCTCAGGGCTGGGGTTTTGGGGGTGCAAGAGTTGGAAGAGGCTACGCTGCCTGGATGGCAGGCAGGAAGCTTACCTCCCTTTCTGCCCCCTTCTGATCCAATAGAGTTATAGCTGTCCTAGTCCTGATTTCAGGCCCCTTGCTTGCCCCCCTGTGGTCATTACACAGTATAACTGTCCATGCTAGCAGCCCTCCCCTTCCATGTTGTGGAAAACATTTGTATTCCAGGCCCATCCCACTGACCTGGCACAACCAAGCCCTTGCTTTGCTTTAAGTTATGATAAGAGGAAACTGCATACCAAATTTGGTTGTCCTAGCTCTTACTATTTATGAAGAGTTCTTGAAAAAATGTACAGACTTGGCTTGCTTGCTCACAGACAAACAAATTCTCTCAAATATATAGTAGATAGCTTTAGAAAAAAATTGCTAAAGCTTTTAGTAAAGGCCACAAAGAGAGAGAGGTTCTGTCCGTGAAAGCTCTCACAGTTCCTATCTCAAAGCAGGTAATACGATAAATGAGAGAGTGAATTTGTATCTATTATAGAGCACTCTTAATAGTCAGTATAAATTGAGAGCTCACCTGTAGCAACTTTTTTTCCTGGTAAGAATTTCAGCCTTTAATGAGCATATTGCCATTGTTTAATTTAAATTTTCTCTCCCTAGATTCTTATTCAGATTGTAGATGCCTCATCTGTGATCACGTGGGATTTCGATGTGTGCAAAGGTGACATTGTTTTTAACATCTATCACTCCAAGAGAGTGCCACAACCTCCTAAAAAGGACTCTTTGGGCACCCACAGCATTACATCTCCTGGAGGGAACAATATACAGCTGATAGACAAAGTCTGGCAGTTAGGGCGTGATTACAGTATGGTGGAGTCCCCACTTATCTGCAAGGAAGGAGAGAGTGTGCAGGTAAGATCATTAATTCCACTGTCAGCAAGGCTGTATCTTTCTTAATTTTATGTTTTCTTCCCAGCAGACCTTATTGTGATACCTTATTGTAACAATGCAGACCATCAGCAATGGGACTCCATTTTCTGTCTGTCTGCATTCTTCAGATGGGGCTGTGGGGAGGGAATGGTACCCAATATTTATTTCCTAGTAGCTGATTCCATATAGCAAGCTGACAAGCAAGATTGAAGGAACACACACAATTATAAGTGCACCTGTATCTAAAAGCAAGCATAAGTCACATTCTTAGTCTAGAAGCCTTGATATTGTTGCTTTCTGAAATTAGGGTAGCCAAGCAGTGTGTGCATTAGGGTGGTTGAAGGATTCTCTGACAAGATATGAGACCTGAAATTGAGACTCTTAAGTTCTATTCCTGACTGCCATGGGCTATGACACCAAGGCCAAAATTTTCAATCTATAGGCTATATTTACATACCTAAATAAAGTGGCCTATATTTCAGAGGTATAGTGCTTTTGACTGGACCTGTGGATGTTGATCAGGCTTCTTATTTGAGTTGCCTAACTGTAGGTGGCCAAATTTGGAAAACATTGGTCTTAACTTCTTCTGCATCGGAGTATCACCTGTAAATTGGGATGTTTGCAGGGGTCATTCACTTCATTGCTTTAAGAGACAGCTGCTTGTAAAATAACATTTGAAATGAGACAAAAGTGGGAAATAATCTCAATATGGAGGAGGATCAAAATATCATAAAAGATTATTTGGACAACCTTGAAACTTGGAGTAATAGAAATAGGATGGCATTTAATAGCACAGAGTGCAGGGTCATGCACTTAAGGACTAAACAACAAACATTTTTGCTATAAGCTGGATGTTACAGGAAGAGAAAGACCTGGGCATATTGGTTGATCATAGGATGACTTTGAGCTGCCAGTGTGATCTTCCTATGAAAAAAGCTAATCCAATGGATAGGGAAGTGCTCATACCATTATATAAGGCACTGGTGACACTTCATCTGGAATACTGTGTGCAGTTCTGGTCTCCCATGTTGAAGAAAGATGAATTTAAACTGAAACAGGTACAAAGAAGGACTACAAAGATGAATCAAAGAATGGAAAACCAACTCTGAGAGGAGACTTAAGGAACTTGGCAAGTTACATTGGAGAGGAAGAGGAGTTATTTAAGTTAAGGGTCAACATTGTCATAAAAACAGATTAATGTAAACTGGTCCTCCATAAATTTAGTCCTTAACCATCAGAGGAGAGAGGTTGTGGAACAGCCTTCCAAGGGGAGTAGTTGGGGCAAAACTCAGCTTGTTTAAGACTGAACTTGATACGTTTGATTGCCAACAGTGGCATATGGCCCATCTGTGACTGCTCTTAACAAATATCTTCAGCATCTATGGATAGCAAGGGGGGGGCTCTGAATTACTATAGAGAATACTTTTCCAGGTGTCTGGCTGGTGGGTCTTGCCCATATGCTCAAGACTAACAGATCACCATATTTGGGGTCAAGAAGGAATTTTCCCCCAAGTCAGATGGGAAGAACCAGAAGGGGTGGGGAGGTTGCCTTCCTCTGCAGTCTGGGGATGGGTCACATGCTAATTTGAACTCAGGTAAATGGTGCATTCTCTGTAATTTGAAGTCTTGATTTAAAGGGACTTCAGAACCTGAGCTAGAGGCCATGAGCCTTTCACAGAAGTGGGTGGGTAAGATCCTGTGACCTGTGATGTACAGGAGGTCAGATTAGATTATCATGATGGTCCCAATCAGGGCTGAGGTCCCTCATCAGGGCTGAGGTCTTGATTTTAGGTTCCTTGTTTTACTTCTAACACCTCAGCAGTAGAAGAGTCAGAAGGGCTTTTTTGTTTTTGTTTGTTTTTTTGGTTTTTTTGTAATATTCTAATGCAACTTTTGTTAGCGTCTTATGTTGGGAAAATCTAGCTGGCCAGTAACATTAAATGGGCAGAGGAGCTGGGATGTCAGCATCTAAGACACTTACATGCATTTTGGTAGTTGCCTGTTATCTGAACAATAAATTTTACTCCAACATGCAAACATTATTACAAGTTTATTTCCATTTGTTGTTGTTGCTTCCAGGGGTCACATGTGACCAGATGGCCTGGCTTCTATATTCTTCAATGGAAATTTCATAGTATGCCTGCCTGTGCTACAACCAGCCTGCCTCGTGTGGATGATGTACTGGCGTCTCTACAGGTCTCCTCACATAAGTGTAAAGTGATGTACTATACAGAAGTGATAGGATCAGAAGATTTCAGGTATGTCCTCTAATTTTTTCCATCCATGGGCAGAATACATTTTGTTATGCACACCAAGGAAAGTGCAGATGTGCACCACCAATAGAAACACATGCTACTGGCTTTGGGCAGCTGTGGGCACTCTGCTAATCAGCTGAGCAGTACTTGACTCTCTCCTCGGCAGTCACCCATGCACTCAGCTTACAGGGAAAACTGATGTACAATAAGGGCTCAATGTCAAGCATTCTTTTTGTGGCCAGCTTACATTTTGCTTTGTAGCTTGGTACTGCCTTGGTACCAAAAGCCAAATCCACTAAAGAAAATCAAAATACTTTGCTGTAGTTGCCTTGGTTAGAAAGCAAGCTGTGTGGACTTGTACTTTACTTAAAGAATCTATAAAGTTGCAAATAAAGCCTCATAATAATATATCGAAGGTAGTGCTGAAAAATAACTAGCATTATGGTCAATGTTCCCTCTAACTTTTTCCATCTACATGCAGAATGAATTTTGTTATGTGTACTATAGCATGTGTAGATGTGCACCACCAATAGAAGCACATGCTGCCAGCTATGGGAGGCTGTGGGCACTCTGCTAATCAGCTGGGCAGCATTTGAATCTCTCCTGGGTGGTCGCTCAAGCGCTCAGCTTACAGAGAACACATTGCGGTGGATTACACCAGAAGAGAAAGTGAATTGATTAATCTCATTTTAGGCCTTGTCTATACTAAATGGAAGATTGCCACTGCTGCAATCGATCTTCTGGAGTTCAATTCAGTGAGAATAGTTAAATCAGACTCAGAGGGTACTCCCCCAAGCGTCTGGTACGCCTGCTTTTGCAAGGAGTAAGGGAAGCCAATGGGAGCATTTGCTCCCATTGGCCTCCCACTGTTAGGACACCACCAAGCTCATCTTAAGGTAAACTGACTCTAGCTAAGTATTCTGTGTAGCTGGAGTTATGTATCTTAAGTCGAGCTGCCAGGTTTAGCATAGCTCCAGCTGTTGTTAATGGAGATTTAGCCTGTATTACAAAAACACTACAGGTTGAGCCTCTCTAGTCTGGCATTCTCTGATCTGGCAACGGCCATGTTCTGACATGATTTTACTTATCCATGATAAATGGACATCTGGCTGTGGCCAAGTTTCCCCGGTCCCATAAAGTTTGTTTAAAGCCACCAGTCCTGGCTCTCAGTGTTCTGGGTTGTTATTTAGCTATAATTTACTGCTAAATGTCTTCTAAGACCCCAGTAAGCAGTGGAAGTGTTGGTAATGCTGCGGAATAATGACTACTTCTAAGTCTCACTTTCAAGTGCATCAAATTTCTCTGAAAATGGATAACCGTTCTCAGAGAGTAGTTATTAATGGTTCACAATCATGCTGGAAGAGCATAACAAGTTGGGTTTCGCAGGGGTCTGTTTTGGTCCCGGTTCTGTTCAATAACTTCATCAACGATTTAGATGATGGCATAGAAAGAACGATTATTAAGTTTGCAAATGATACCAAGCTGGGAGGGGTTGCAACTGTTTTGGAGTATAGGGTCAAAATTCAAAATGATCTGGACAAACTAGAGAAACGGTCTGAGGTAAACAGGATGAAGTTTAATAAGGACAAATGCAAAGTACTCCACTTAGGAAACAATCAGTTTCACACATACAGAATGGGAAGTGACTGTCTAGGAAGGAGTACTGCTGAAAGGAATCTAGCGGTGATAGTGGACCACAAGCTAAATATGAGTCAATGGTGTGACACTTGCAAAAAAAGCAAACATGATTCTGGGATGCATTAACGGCAGTGTTGTGAGCAAGACACAAGAAGTCGTTCTTCCGCTCTACTCTGTGCTGATTAGGCTTCAGTTGGAGTATTGTGTCCAGTTCTGGGCACCACATTTCAAGAAAGATGTGGAGAAATTGGAGAAGGTCCAGAGAAGAGCAACAAAAATGATTGAAGTTCTGGAAAACATGACCTATGAGGGAAGACTGGAAGAATTGGACTTGTTTAGTTCAGAAAAGAAAAGACTGAGAGGGGACATGATAGCGGTTTTCAAGTATCTAAAAGGGTGTCGCAAGGAGGAGGGAGAAAAATTGTTCTCCTTGGCCTCTGAGGATAGGACAAGAAGCAATGGGCTTAAACTGCAGCAAGGGAGGTTTAAGTTGGACATTAGGAAAAACTTCCTAAATGTCAGGTTGGTTAAATACTGGAATAAATTGCCTAAAGAGGTTGTGGAATCTCCATCACTGGAGATATTTAAGAGCAGGTTGAATAGACATCTGTCAGGGATGATCTGTACGGTGCTTGGTTCTGCTGTGAGGGCACGGGACTGGACTCGATGACCTCTCGAAGTCCCTTCCAGTTCTAGTGTTCTGTGATTCTATATATCTGTGGTGCCCAAAGATGGTATTTTTTCTTGTTACACACAAGAACCACTACATGCTGATACTAAGGTTATACCAGGTTCTTTAGGTTTAGTTGGTGTAGTGAAGTTGAATAGTAAATAGAACTTAAACAAAGGTGCATAGAACTTCAATTTCCTCTTCTGAAACCTAATACTTTCTCATTACAGAGGATCTATGACCAGCCTTGAATCAAGCCACAGTGGATTCTCCCAGCTCAGCGCTGCCACAACCTCTTCCAGCCAGTCCCACTCCAGCTCCATGATTTCCAGGTAGTGCCACTGCAAATGAAAACGAATGGATAACATGGCTGGACCCTCATCTGTGACAGCTGACTGCAATACAGCATATTTAAGTGGCATTGCGAAAAACAAAACCCTTTTGTTAGATAGTAAAGTAGCTGTTTGAATTTTAAATGTAGTGTTTCTGTTCAAGTTAGTTTGGACAGCTAGTCTCTTTAACTTTTACCCCTTTCCCCTAACTCAGCCATAGATTTTTGTAAGCATGCTTGCACAAATCCTCACCCTTAAAACACAAGGGCTGTTTTGAAAGGAAAAGAATAATCAACACGCTGATTAAGAATTATTTTTTTAAGACTGGGAAAAAGCAAAAAGCAGTCCTACCAAAAATATTCCATAGTGCATTAGAAAGCAAACAGAATTCTCCTGCCTTCTCGCCACATTATGGAATACCCTGTGATCTTCCAGCTGCTGCAAGCTCTCTTGTCACTGCCACCCACTCACACTGCTGTTCAAGAGAAAGCAGTTCCTGTGCAAGTGGAAAGTAGTTACAGCAGAGTTGTGGGCAAGCCATTAACAGCAATATCTATTGCATGAGCACATTGTTGGGGATTCCCAACTCTGGATGTTTAGGGTAAATCTTCACAGGGATAAGAGACTTGTGGCTGACCCAGAGCAGCTGAATTGCTATGCTGGTGTTTGGGCTCAAGCAAGAGCCTAAGCTCTGGGACCCTGGGTGAGTAGAGGGTCCCAGCACTTGGGCCCAAGACCAAGTTCACTGATGTGCACCAACTGGGATATTTTATCCCCATGTAGACATACTCTTAGGGGCTAAAAGCAAGTTTAGCCCTTTCCTTGAACTTTTATTTTAAGCACTGAATGTGGTATGGAGAGGGGCAGAGAACAAGCTTTCCTTCACCATGATGATCCAAAGGCTGGTCCAGATTGGGTCCATAGTCTATGTCTCACTTTGTTCTGGAGTTACTTTTTACCCACTCCACTTACCTGCTATACTCCACAAGCACTCATTTTACTGGGGTTTACTTAATGCTACGAGTGTAGATGTACACATTCCTCAAAGCAGAATTAGGCTTGCTCCTTAAATCTGTTAGGAGTCAGCGTAGCTACATCAGTTAACTTTCCTATACTTGCTCCTCCTCAAATTCTCCTTGCAGGCATCATGTGCACTCGGAAAAAACAAAACTTCACAGTGTCCACTAGAGATAAATAATGTAAAGTGGACAGCAGGATCTTTACACCATACAAAAACAAGTATGGTTAGATGACACATCAAATCCTGTCTAAGCTACTGCATTCATTATTACAGTCACCAGTGGTGAAGTTCTTTTCTGATTATTATTTAACATATGTAGGTCCCAAGCTGTCCTGCTTGGTCAGGGACTAACCTGATGTCATCTCAGGTTCTACCCTCTCCTCCGCCTCCAGCAATTAGCTATTGAATCTCTCAGGCAAACAAAAGATGTTGAGTAAACACTTTTTTGGTAAGTGAAGTGAAAACACAGCATTCAGAATGTTAATATGTGATATGCCACCTGGCATTAATTACAGCTTGGAGCCCAGCACAAGTTGCTTATTTAGACCACTGGTTGAAGGTCTTTCCCCTACTAGAGAACTAAATTGTTCATCCAGATGGAATAAGTTGCTGTATTGCTACAAACATTAATAGCTAACTTGCCAATAGCCTTATTTTGCTCATGGGGAAAAATTGCTGAAGTATTGCATGTTAAGAACAATGGTTTACTTAAGATAACAGGTTGCCCAGCTTGAAGAATGCTGAGTCCTGAGAAATTCAGAGTAAATATTTTAAAAATGTGTAATACTTGTACATCCCAGTTCAGAAAAACAAAACTGACGTGCAGCATGTGAAACCCAACATTTGTAAGCCAACGCTAACATGTAGTCTTGCTTATAAAGATGCTAAACTTTGGAATTAATAAATAGGAATAGCTATGTTGAAAATCACACCCTACTGCACTTTATCAACTGTATCAGGCACCTTCGACTTTTAATTTGCTTTAATATCAAAGTAGGGCTCTCACACTGGCTGCCAAGAATATTGGCAAACTAATGCTGGGGCAAAAAAATAGACTGTAGTGCCCAAGTGTTAAGCAGGTCCACAACCAGTGTATGTAGATGTAATGGACAATACTGCTTCTCCTTTGTATGAACTACCCACAATCCTGCTTACTGATATTTTCTCTGAAGAGAGGTAATTTGATACTTGACCCACAGGAGCCAGTGTTCTACACAGAGGAGCTAATGCCATAGAAGGCACTATACCCTTAACTTGGTGACATTTGTGCCTCTTTCCAAAGGGCACTTCCCCTTTCCCAGGTTCTAACGGTTCTCCCTTGAAGATGGTCCTCCCTCTCTCTCTCTCTCTCTCTCTCTCTCTTTCTCTCTTTTTTTCTCTCAGATGGCGATTTTGCTGACAGCTGTAAAGAAACTGCTCCATTCAACAGTCCACATCTACCCTGAGGTGTCTGGCTTTGTAGAACTTTGAGTTACAGCCACTTTTCAAGGCTGAAGACCTTTTGGGTTTTTTGTTTTTCTAGTTAGCTCAAAAATGGCACTTTGGATTTGCCCTGAAAAGTCTATTGCATTTAAGAACACAAAGCACATGACTGCACAAACAGTTGAGGGGTTAATATACAAGAAAAGCAAGATGTAAAGTGCTGTTGCACATAGGACTGAATTATGTAGTTTGAGATAGACTGGATTAATTTTAATACCGTTGGCCTCCTCTTTTTCATGTGATATTGCTGTTCTTACCCACTCTTCCTTTTTGTCAACCATTCTGTTGCTTCTTCTCTCTCTCTATTACCAATGTCCTTTTTGTCCATATTCATGAATTGCATATCAAATTCTGTAAATGTTTTGTAAACATATTACCTCACGGTTGGTAATAAGAAAGACAGTCTTTAAAAGATTTTTTTATTGTTAACAATAATAAATGTGAACCGTTTGAAAAAAATTCAGACTCTTCATACCTAATTCCAAAGATTGAAGTTGCTACAATGTTCAGTGGAAACTACTGCAGGATTTAAGTGTCCCCCAGCTCCTAGTGGGATTCCACAGTGCTACTGGGGGACTGGCAAAAAAGAGTACTCTTTAGCTCTCGCGGTGGTTGACCTTTCCTATTTTACGATGTATCTTGGTCGTTGCGAACCAATGGGCTTTTCCAAGCAGAGCATAGGACCATGAGAGCAAGAACAAAGTCTAGTGGAAAGGAAGAGGGTATGTCTACACTTGCACCCTCTTTAGAGAGAGGGATGCAAATGAAGACATTCGAAATTGCAACTGAGGCTGGGAGGGATAGCTCAGGGGTTTGAGCATTGGCCTACTCAACCCAGGGGTGTGAGTTCCATCCTTGAGGGGGCTATTTAGGGATGGGGTAAATCTGTCAGGGATGGTATATGGTCCTGCCGTGAGGGCTGGGGACTGGACTTGATGACCTCCCAAGGTCCCTTCCAGTTCTATGAGATAGGTCTATCTCCATATATTTTTATTATAATCGCGTTATGGCGCTATTTCGAAATAACAGACGCTGTTAAGATGCGGTTATTTCGAGAGAAAACCCTTCTCTCGAAATAACTGGTAAACCTCATTGTATGAGGTATAAGGGTTATTTCAAGAGAAGGGTTTTCTCTCGAAATAACTGCGTCTTAACAGTGTCTGTTATTTCGTAATAGCGCCATAACATGATTATGCAAATGAAGCACGGGATATTTAAATCCCAGCTTCATTTGCAATTTCAAATGTCTTCATTTGCATCCCTCTCTCGAAAGAGGGTGCAAGTGTAGACATACCCAAAGAGTTGCCTTTTCCAAAAGAAAATTTTGCTGCTAGAAGGAATTATCGCACAGTCCATCTTTGTCTGGTATTGCAAACTCTAGCTACACTATGGATTGCCAAAAGGAACAATGGTGATTAAAGCTAGATATTTTATAACATCTTGGAAAACAATGCTAATACATCTCAGACACTGTATAAAGAAACCACTTCGGTGCTTTTGACAGAGAAAAAATGGCTTCTGAATCCTTTGATCCAGGTTTGGAGAGGTAGCTTCTCTACCAGCAGATCCAATGTACTGCAATATTGGCTGTTTCTGATTGAACAGATGTTTATCATAAAAGGTTTCTTTGAGCCAGAGTCCATTCAAGAAACAAAACTAAGTACAAAATGGTCATGTGTACTTGAATTCAGCTGACTTATCACAAACTAAAATGGTTAGCCACCGGAACAACGTTGATAAGAGGGTTTTCTTCCGTTCGCTACCCAGCACTTTTTTGTCCCAAAAGTGACTTAAAAATTTGTCACTCATCAATTATAATGACAAGTCTTCTGGAAAAGCCAAGGTAAATTTAAATAAAGCTTCTATAGCAAAGAATACAGCTTGTCTGGCACCCACATGAGTGGTCTGTTCTACCAAAACTTGGGATAGAGATGTGATCTTTTTTTCTAACAGATGCTTATGCTGATGTAAAGGTAACTTACACCAGTGTAGTTGTTTGCCTTGTGCTGTGAGGGCATGTCGACACTAGTAAATTATTTCAGAATAACTTATTTTGAAATAACTCCCAAAATAATTATTTTGAAATAGTGTGTCCATACTTCAGGGAAGTCTCAAAATTAGTCCGAGGCAGGCTCCCTTAATGTGGGCACACTACCTCGACTTAGAGCTCCAGGAAGCACTGGGGAGTAATTACTTTGAATGACTCTGGGGAGTAGTTATTTCGAAATAGCAACAATGGAACGTCCACATTAGGGATGTAAGCAATTAGTCAACTACCGGATAAGCCTAGGAGTATTGGGAAGTCGCGTCACTACTCAACTAGTCACCCCCCACCCTTGCTGCCTCTCATATAGAGGCAGCAAGGTGGGGGAGCAGGAGCTGGTGCCTCCCCTGTACCATCTCTGCTGGCAAACAGGGGAGGCACAGCAGGGGAAACAGTACAAGTGGCCAGATCCCAGCTGCTGCACCTCTGCCCCTGCTGGGCTCTTGCTACATTTAAAAGGCAGAGGCACAGCAGTCAGGACCTGTCGTGAGAGCGGACTGCTTGAGTCCCCGCTTGCCCTGGGTTCCTTGCTGCACCTCTGCCTTTTAAGAGCAGCTCTTACTACCTTTAAAAGGCAGAGATGCAGCGGGGTTAGTGAGCACATACCCCTTTATTGACTAATTGAGTAATTGATGGAAATTCCATCAACAACTTGATTAGCTAATTGAAATTTAACATCCCTAGTCCACACAATCACTATTTTTAAATAACTACAGAAGACCCCTGACTTGCAACGCAATTGGTTTCAGGGGAAGCGTCACAAGTCGGGGACATCATAACTCGAACCCACATTTACGATAGGCGCCGTGCATCATCATAAATGTGGGCCAACGACGTAAGTCGGGGATTTCCGGCCCCTTCCACACTTACAAAAAATGGTTGTAAGTGCAGGGGGTTGGAACTTGGGCGGGTCACAGGTCGGGAGCCTCCTGTATATCAAATAAGCATTATTCCTTGTGAAAAGCAAGAGTTGTTATTTCAAAATAACGGGCTTGGTAGCGTGGATGCTCCACTTGTTGTTTCAAAATAAGGGGAGTTATTTCAAAAAGTTATTTCAAGTTATTACAAAAAATTAGTGTAGACCAGGGCTGAGCATGCTATAAATCAGGCCTACAGCTTTGACTCACTGTGTTAACCTTACAGCTGCAGGAGAGTGAAGTGAAAGCCCTGGTGGCCTATACAGCCACACACTTGCTAATGAAGTTCCGCCTGCTGCCCATGCATAAGCAAGAGGTAACCTAGACTTCCGCAGTCAGCTGCAGAGCTGCCAAGCTGGAATAAACATCTCGGTACATTGTCAGAGCACATTGCCAAGTCACTAAAAAGTGAAACTCCATATTGTTTTTTAAAATATCCTTTTTTGGTGAAGACCTGTGTGTGTAGTTGCCAATGTCCATTTATTTTCAGGCTCTGAGATTTTTATACAACCTATACAGCTTCTTAAATAGCATCTTTAAGAGTTGTAAGTTCTATTAGCTAAAACAAAGAGGGTTGCCTGGCCTGTTTAAAGTGTAATCAAGATTTTTATGCAAGCTGCAATAGGGAAAAGCCAGAGGGCTACCAGAAAGTAATAAAACACAGATACATTAGCCTTAGGCTGAACAAATCCCTGTTGCCATAGCAACCGAGTTGTTCCAGGTTAATTAAGACACCAGGAGGCAATCTAGAACCTGCTAGAACCAGTTGAGGTAAGTTTGAACCAATCAAGGACCAGCTGAAACTAATTAAAAGCCTCCCTGTTAGTCAATTTAATGGTGTTGTGGGAGGAGGATGTGCTGCTGCAGAGCAGGTAGTATAGAGATGCTGTCAGGTACCAGGAGGGAAACCTTCAGGTACAGAGTCAAGGGCTGCGTCTAGATTGGCATGATTTTCCAGAAATGCTTTAAACGGAAAAGTTTTCCGTTAAAAGCATTTTCGGAACAGAGCGTCTAGATTGGCATGGACGCTTTTCCGCAAAAGCACTTTTTGTGGAAAAGCGTCCCTGACCAATCTAGACGCGCTTTTGCGCAAGAAAGCCCCGATCGCCATTTTAGCCATCAGGGCTTTTTTGCGCAAAACAATACCACATTGTCTACACTGGCCCTCTTGCGCAAAAGCATTTGCGCAAGAGGGCTTTTGCCCGAATGGGAGCAGCATAGTATTTCCGCAAGAACACTGACGATCATACATGAGATCGTCAGTGTTCTTGCGGAAATTCAAGCGGCCAGTGTAGACAGCTGGCAAGTTTTTCCAGAAAAGCGGCTGATTTTCCGGAAAAACTGGCCAGTCTAGACACAGCCAAGGAGTGAGGAAAATATTGAGATAAGAAATCTAGTTTGTTGCCTCAACATCTGGAGAGGCCACTAGAAACTAAGACAATTTCCCCCTCTATGCTGATAATGAGAGTGGCTAAATCAGACTGGCTATGTCTAGACTACATCCCTTTTTCGGAAAAGGGATGTAAATTAGACGTATCGCAATTGCTAATGAAGCGGGGATTTAAATCTCCCCCGCTTCATTAGCATAAAAATGGCTGCCGCTTTTTTTCCGCACGGAGCTTTGCCGGAAAAAAGCGCCAGTCTAGATGCTGATCTTGCGGAAAATAAAGCCTTTTCCGAAAGATCCCTTATCCCTCTCTGAAATAAGGGATAAGGGATCTTTTGGAAAAGGCTTTATTTTCCGCAAGATCAGCATCTAGACTGGCGCTTTTTTCCGGCAAAGCTCCGTGCGGAAAAAAAGCGGCAGCCATTTTTATGCTAATGAAGCGGGGGAGATTTAAATCCCCGCTTCATTAGCAATTGCGATACGTCTAATTTACATCCCTTTTCCGAAAAAGGGATGTAGTCTAGACATAGCCACTATGTATTGCTGCTGAAGTAGAGGTATTAGACCAGGGCTGGTCAAGATGCGGTTTGAGGGCTGGATTCAGCCCATGGACTGCATCTGGCTGTTTTCTATTTATATCCTGCTGTCCATGCCACCAAATTTCCAGATAGTAGGATCCTATTTCAATGGCTCATGGTTCACAGTCATGGCAGGGGCTGGAGCCATGAGCCCTTTAAATAGAAGCAGCAACCCTGGGCAGGTGCCAGACAATGCAGTAGCGGCAGAGTCACAAGTCTTTTGCTATATTTTTAATTCAAAGCCTCTGGCCCCAGACAATTCTTGGAGGAGGCTAGTCCCCAGCCCTCTGCCCCTTCTGCCTCAGGCCCCACCCCTTCTAGGAATGCACCTGGCCCATGGCCATATACCAAAATTCAAAAATTATTGCCCACCCATCCCTGTATTAGACTGAGAGCTGTAGTCAGTCACTGAGCAATTAAACTGGGAATTGCCATTTTCCTCAGACAAGGGGAGAGAATACTTGGCCTACTACTAGCCAGAAGTTGGGACCCATCACAAAATTGCAAAAGTCTTTGAAGATATTGGCACAATCTTAAAACACAGCACCAGTTCCTATAGCTGGCACATTGTGATGTGGTACTAAATCATACAGTTTGTTAACCTCACAAACATTGGGGTAGGGCAATGCCTTACACAGCTGCTCTCTCAGCTGTCACTGGAAAACACAAGGGTGTGGTCCTTTTTACTTATGTTTTTGTACTTCCCCCTGATTGTTCACATTCAAAAGACAGGATGAATACATGAAGACCTACACATCACCACCACCACCAATTAAGAAAAGATTGCCTTAATAATCCTGCTGCAACTGAAGTTTCAGAGTGTGGGTGTCTCTTAAGACCATTCGCACTTGTAAACTAATGTGCTAACATGAACATTTAAAAACTGTTTTACTTCATCAGCATTCAATAGGCTGTTTGATTTCCCAGGTGCACATCAGAGCTCAAGCTGTTACACAATCTTTGTTACTTCGGATGGGATGTGAGTGTGTTGCGGGGGTGCCTAGGCATTCTTGCACATCTTTCCTTGCTGCTTGTACACAGCTGAATGGTCCCTGGCTGTGGATATGGCAATTTGGAGCAAACCTCCCAGGCCAGGATGAGTGATGCAGGGTTTGTGCAAGCTCTCTAACAATCACTACATAGCTAGAGCTCTGCACTTGCCTCTGGCTGGAGTGCAGGTTTGGAATGCTCTTTAGACATACCTTGTGCGACAAGGCCCCCCCTGTCAGAGGCACTGAACACCTATAGTTACAGCAGTAGTTTTGAAAGTTGGTCCCAGGCGCTATGCAGACTCCTTGCTGCTGGACCATACCTGGCTACCAGTTTCTAGATAGAAATGGTGCCTGCACCTGGTTTTATGGAAAATGTTGGAGCAGGGGTTTGTTAGCATGATTGACTCACCATCTTATAACCCTGCTATTCCAGTTCCCATAAAAGGGGTATTCAAAAAAACCCACATCAGAAACCTTGTGAACACATGCTTAAGAGGGAGCTATGGGACTCTCTAATTACAGGGCTCAGAAGAGCGCAGCTCATTTATGTCAAGATGGAGACTTTGCCTATTTAAGCGCGAATAACATACTTGTTTGGTACCTTACAAAGTGTTCTAAGACCTGTGGTTGATGTGGGTTGCTCATTGATCTTAAGAGGTGGAAGTGGCAGCTTTCAGCTCCATTTGGTGCAGCAGCCATAGCTTTTAAAAAGCATACAATGGTGAGAGGGGGCTCCTTATCAGGAGTGTATGCTTGCATGCACAGTACACTTAAACTCCAAAAGAACAACTAGCTGAGCTCCATAATGCAACCATGTACAGCACAATTGTGTCTTATTTAAAGCAGCTACTGTCAAAGCATTGGCCTTCTTCAGGTTGTAACATTTCAAGTTAAAATTGCCCCGCAGGCAATATTTGAGCAGGCTCCAACCACAAGCTGTTTCACATTCCCAAACACCAGTTCATGGGTTTGTCCTCACTTGTTGGCTCTTAGTTTGAATTTTTCTTGTTTGCAGCCACTATTGCTGTTAGTGACAAAGCAATTAAGGCTGATAAATGGGAAAAGATTCTTCCACTGAGACCTTTTTAAGTACTTTTATGCTGCCACTTTAACATGACAGGCAAGTCCTGTATTCATTATAGCTATGATTATTTGGAAAGGGCTTGGTTCTGGAAAAAGGAGCAGTTAAACTGGTATCTTGCTGCCAAACTGGAATAGTTCCATGGTCTTTTCAGTCAGTACCTTGTCCCCACTAGCCAACAGTAGAAACTTCAGAGTAAAAACACCAGGGCTACGTCTACACTGGCAGAATCCGCAGAGCGTCCACACTGCCCACCCTCTCTTGCGGAAGAAGATTTACAGTACAGCGTGGCAAGAGAGGGCTTCTTGCGCAATAGCTATGCTCTTTCTTAACAGGTGTACGCCCTCTTGCGCAGGGGCTCTTGCACAAGAGGGCAGTGTGGACGCTCGGCAGGTATTTCTTGCACAAGAAAGCCCTATGTCTAAAATGGCCATCAGAGCTTTCTTGTGCAAGAGAGCATCCACACTGCCATGGGCGCTCTTGCGCAAAAGCACAGCTCGCACATGGCAGTGTGAACGTGTTCTTGAGCAAGGACCCTTGCGCAAGATACCGCCAGTGTAGACATAGCCCAGCTGTGGGATGAAGTGACTGCCCTGCAGGTCTCCTCCTAACCCCTAATAGTTATAATCAGTTTTAAGTCCTCAAGCCTAAGGTTCCTTATCCCTCCCTTTCAAATTTTTTAATATTAACTGTTATATCTAGGAAAAACATTTAGAAAAACAAATAGTCTAGTAGCACATTAAAGACTAACAAAACATGTAGATGGTATCATGAGCTTTCGTAGGCAAAACCCACTTCTTCAGGTGACCAGAGTGTTGGAAGTCCAGATCCAAGAATAAATAAGGGAAGGAGGGAGGGGAGAGAAAGAAAAAAATGGACGGGAGGAAGAAAAAAGAGACAGTGAATAGATAAGCTTCAGAGGGATAGCCAAGTTAGTCTGTAACACAAAAAGCTTAAAAAAACAACAAATAGTCTGATAGCACCTTAAAGACTAGATAGTTACAAGAGGCTGATAAGAACCATTAGTTTGCACTTGGAAAAGAAGATGACCAACACCAGATTCTACACAGACCTTCATTGTTTGGTTGGTTGGTTAAGCCATTAAGATGTGGAAGATAAAGTGCGAGCCATCCGATATCCTGGTTCATACCATTTGCATAAGAATTAAACTTGTAAATGAAGTTAAGTTCCAACTCTTCTCTGTGTATTTGGCTTGTGGAATTGGTCTGAAACAAAACGGCAACTTGGTTATCCATTAATGAGTGTCCAGAAAAATTAAGGTGTTCTCCAACAGGTTTTTGTGCATTGCCTTTTCAGATATCTGATTTGTGTCCATTAATTCCTTCCCGTAGAGACTGTCCAGTTTGGCCAATATACGTTTGTAGCCAGACATGAACCCCATCTTGTTCCCCCCCCCCTCCCCAGAGAGCAAGAGAAAGGCAGTCAGCCTTTGATGCCCTGGGAACGCAGGTGTGCTGCCTGTTCCTGACTACCATAAGCAGAAACCAGATAGTAAATGGGCTAGCTGACAACCCGGGGCCTCCTGCTGCCCTGATGGCTAGTACCAGTAATTGACGCGCCTGCACTGTCCCAGGAGAGGAATCTTTGCCCATCACATACCAGAGGTGCCCATTGTCTGCATTTTCCCAGGTGTGAATTATGCTTTGCACCCTTTGTGGGAAACTTGATGTTCAAAGCCATTTTTCCTAATTGGCCACTTGAGACCAGGAAGAAGCCTACGTGACCCAAGGGGTATAAAGAGGGGTTTAGTAGCCCACCCCATTTGAGCTCCAATCATCTACACCTGCTGGCAGGTATTGATTGTCTCCCGAGGTCTGTGGGATGCCCAACCTTGCCCCACTTCTTCCCGAGGGATTGAGAGAAAGACGCTGGCCACACCAAGTCTGGAATGCAGGGGTGAGAATATATACCTGCTAGGTGTCTATTTTGCATGCATTTAATAAGAGCTCAGAGAACCAAAAGGGCTTCATGGTACCTGTAAGTGACTTATTAGTGTAATTTCTGTCCTGTCCTTTGTAGTGGCTGTGTTATCTGTAACACAGTAGTAGCATTTAACAGCTAAGTTTACCCTGTAACAATAAAATAGTAACTGTTTAAGCTGTGACCTGACTCCTTCAGTTGCTGTAACAGAACCAAGCACAATTTTAAAAAGAACTCCAGCCGGTCATAAGGGACAGATATAGGGAGAGCTTGAGCATTGGATCATGTCGCTTCCAGGGGACAGATCCATTGGGGCATCTCTCAGCCTCCCCAGGCTGCCCGCTGCGAAGGGATCGTGTATCCTAGCAGTCAAAATCTGAGGTGTAATAAGCTCTCCCTGTAAACGCGTCTGTTGGCCTGTTGGCTGCCCGCCGCGAAAGGATCCCGATCCTAGTGGTAAAGACATGGACGTTAAACTTCTCGGGGCGCCCGTTAGTCTCACCTAGACTGCCCACTGCGACGGGGCCTTGTGTCTCAGCAGTTGAAGACTCGGGTGTATAATACACACACACCACTCACTGCCTTGACCACCGGCTGACAACATTGCAGTGGGACATTTCTGGCATTTGATGACATTAGTGGATGTGCAGTTAAATGAGCCTCTGCTTTGGTGGCTGATGTGGTTGGGTCCAGTGATGAAATCACTTGTGTAGATCTGTGGACAGAGTTGGCACTGGGGCTGATTGCAGGGGTGGGTTCCTGGATTATTATGATGGAGGTGTGTTGCATGATTATTGGTAAGAATTTGTTTGAGGTTAGGTGGTTGTCTGAAATGAGAATTGGCCTTTCCCCCAAGGCCTCTGAGAGTGATGGGTCATTTTCCAGGATACGTTGTAGATTGTTGATAATGCGTTGGAGGGGTTTAAGTTGTGGACTATAGGTGATGACAAGTAGAATTCTGTTACCTCTTTTGGGCCTATCTTGAAGTAGTTCATGTCTGGGTACTTTTTTGGCTCTGTCGATCTGGTTTTTCACTTCTCCAGGTGGGTATTTCAGTTTTAAGAATGCTCTGTATAGATCCTGTAGGTGTTTGTCTCTGTGGGATGGGAGCAAATCCAGTTGTATCTTAGGTCTTGGATGTATCCAATAGATGGGGAAATGTGTCTGGGATGGAAGTTAGAGGCATGAAGGTAAGTGTAGTGGTTTTTGTATCTAGGCTAGAGCAGTTACCCATACCTGCTTTTTTTTAGTGTTTGCTAATTACAGCATCTTGTGGCAATGAGTTAACAGGGTTTTTTTATCTTTTATCTGTTTTACTATGCCACCCTGGAGGTTCCTTGAAAGTTTCCTTGCTCTTGTGCTATGAACCAAGTAAGAGTTTCATCAACAAGTTGTAATGCTAATGAGGTGCAGGTTGCAAACAGCTGGAAGAGGTTGCAATTAGTGCTGTGTGGAGCCAAGAATTAGAGTAACTATGTTCCTGAACTGAAACCAGGACACTTGCCCGAGAGCTGGCAAGCTCAGCTCAGTGATGCTTGGGGTAGATTATCACCACACTCAGGCCACGTCTCCGCTGCAGCAGTGGATCGATTTAAACAGGTCTAGTAAAGACCCACTAATGGAACACTGAGGTAGGTGCTGATACTCCTGTTCCTCACAAGGAATAAGGGAAGTTGATGGGAGCATCTCTCCCGTTGACGTCCCATTGTAAGGATGGTGCCGAAGGTCAACTTAAGATACGTGGACTACAGCTACTTTTTTACATTGCTAGAATTGTGTACTTTAAGTCACCCTTCCCCCACAGCGTGGACCTGGCCTTAGTGCCTGTTCTTACCAGTACCTAAGGTACTGCTGAGCCTTGTCTGCCTGGCCACACATCTGTGCTGCTATTGCTGACTCTTCCTGAATGGCTTCCCCAAACAGGGAGAGGCAGCTTCAGTGGGATTCCTAGCTACCCGCCTGCACCTCCCCCTGGCCCTGCACGCTCAACTCCCAGGAGCAACAGATCAGGTGCTGCAGGGGGAGCGAATTATGTTGCAGCAGCTGTGCCCCACAGCAATGGAGAGGCCTGCTTGCTCCATGGGAATAGGGCTGGTGTCACCTACACATGGAAGACTATATGACCTCCTCTTCTTCCCCTCAGGTAGGCTTTTTAACTCTTGAAAACAGAGCTCCTCAATGAGTGGTTTAGCAGTGCAGGAATGCCAGTATGCTCTACCAGCAAAGCCACAATTCGTATCTGGCTAGCAAAGCCATCCCTGAACCCACAAAGGAAGCAAGAGGCTCCCACTCCTCCAGCCCAGGTCCCTGAGAAGTTTGTCGCTGGTCCTGCCCACTGCTCTCAAGGCACTTCCCACATACACTGTTCATAGTCTTATGCCTGACAGCACCAGTACAGCTGCAGCTAATGAGACATTTCTGCCAACACAGCTGGTTCATTCAGTGATCACATCCCTGGCCCTTTGAATCTCCACAGGAGCCTCCAGAGGTGCTGAGGGCTAGTCCCAGCCCCACCCCTTCCTCCTGAGCCCCCACTCCTCCAGCCCAGGTCCCTGAGAAGTCTGTCGCTGGTCCTGCCCACTGTTCTCAATGCACTTCCCACATACACTGTTCATAGACTTATGCCTGACAGCACCAGTACAGCGGTTATGTGTATTATATAAGGGCTTGCTTATCTCTAAAACCAGCAGTTCTTATGGGATATCTGTCCTACTGCCACTGTGCACAAGTTTAGGTTGGAAGCAACATGGCTTAATTTACTGTGGGCTGGTTCTCCCTTATAGCAGACTCACAGCACATTGTCTCACAAGGGCTACTGCTGGTATAGGACTGGCCCTCTTTAACCCACTGGGTTGGACTTTCTTCACTATACTATAGGGCTACGTCTACACTGGTGCGTTCTCATGCAAAAACTCTTTTGCGGAAGAGTTCTTGTGCAAAAACTCTTCCAGAAGAGAGCGTCTACACTGGCATGTGCTTTTGCGCAAGAGCATCCATGCCAGTGTAGACACTCTCTTGCGCAAGAAAGCTCTGATGGCCATTTTAACCATAGGGCTTTCTTGTGCAAGAAATTCATGTTGCCTGTGTACACTGGCCTCTTCTGGAAGAGCTCTTGCGCAAGAGGGCTTATTCCTGAGCGGGAGCGTCAGAGTTCTTGCGCAAGAAGCCCTGATTTTATACATTAGAACGTCAGTTTACTTGCGCAAGAACACGCGGCCAGTGTAGACAGGCAGCAAGTTTTTGCACAATAGTGGCTGCTTTTGCGCAAGATTGTGCCAGTGTAGACACAGCCTAGGGATGTGGTAGAATAATGCTATGAGGCTGCAGCTGTTCTCAGCGATAAATAAACTCCAGGCCCATATGTGTGTGTGTGTGTGTGTGTGTGTGAAGGGTGCAAAAGTACCCCTCACCCCAGGGTCCCCCAAGTAAGCATGCTCTGGGAAGGGAGGAGCAGCATGCTGCCCAAGCCTCTCTTCCCCCATGCTCTGGCCGGCTGGGGGAAGGCTGGGGCTGATTTCCCTACTTACGTAGGGGACCACGGGGGTGCATTCACACCCTTGCAGTCCACATTTACAAAAAAGCGTCCCACACACACACACACACACACACAGAGAAATTCCTGCATATAGGCCTGAGCTCTTTTCCTTCCTCAGTCAACCATTGCTACCAACCAGATTTAGCCTCTGTTTTGGGGAGCACATTCTTGGGTCAGACCAACAGGCATCAGCTAAATAACACACTGGCAACTTCAACAGTTATGTGACCTGGTTTAGGTTGTCCCCTTTACATTATAGCTGAGACAGGTGAAAGGCCCAGACTCTCGTGGCATATAGAGGTAACTAAGTCACACACTTGCTAGGGTCAGAAAGAGATTTGATGAGATTGCAAGGACACCCCTAACTTCTCCCTTAAGTCTGCAGACAGCATTCCAAAACCCCAAGGTCAGCTCCATCCTTGACCATGTATGACTGAGCCAATCCTTTCTCTAGGCAACATTTTTATAGGGTTGCCAGATGGTTTCAACAAAAATACCAAGTTAGTCTGTAACAGGAAAAACTTACAAACAACAAATAGTCTAATAGCACCTTGAAAACTAAATAGTGTGGCCAGTTACGGCTAAGTTCCTGGGTCCTGCACTTCCTGGCGGGATTTTCTTTGTGTGCCTCAGAGGCTCGCAGTGTCCCTATCGCTGCCATGAAAGTAAGGATACCCTGCTATCAGAGCCCTTTTCATCATAGACAAGTCCAGGGCATGGGAGGTCAGTCCCTTCATTAGTCCACAGGGCCTCCCTTGTTTCTTGCTGGCACCCCACCAGCCGGGAGGAAGGTTGGGGGAAAACCCTGTCCCACCCACTTGGGTCAGGCTTCGTTGCAGGCTGCCTAGGGTCAGTCTCTTGTGCTGGGCTGCTCTGTTCTCCTTTGCTTCTCCTATGGTCCGTCCCTCCACTCCTTCCCCCTGCCTTGCCTGAGGGAGGGTTATTTATGGTGTGCCCATCAGCCTAACTTCCCTTCAGGCCGACGACTAGGGTTGCCAGATACCTTCACAAAAAAATCCTGAACAGGCAGGGAAAAACTGGTTGAGCCAAAAAAAAAAAAAAATTACTGTGCTCCTCACTCTCCTTGCTCTTGAAGACACCGCCAGCCATCTTTTTGAGAAAAAAAAAAGGCCGCTACACCTTTAAATTACCACGCTCCTAGCTCCCCCTGCCCTCACAGATGCCACTGGCCATCCGTCTGAAGAAAAGAGAAAATACTGGACATTTTACATGTCCAGTATTCTCTGGGTTTTTTTTACCAGACAAAAGGCCAAAATACCGAACTGTCCGTGCAAAAACCAGACACCTGGCAACCCTACTGATGACAGATGAGCTTCAGGTGTTGAACTGGCTGGACCGCAGTCTCTGGCAGCCTATACTGGCAGCTGCTACACATCCTTCCCCACTGCTCAATAGCTGGGGGTTGGGCAACTTGGGAAGTTAGGCAGTGCATGCGGGATAAACCATTGGCATTTCTGTGGCGGCTTCCTGCCCTGTGTTGCACTCGGAACTGGTAGGGTTGGAGGGATATAAACCAGCGAGTCCCCCTGGCATTTTTTTCCTTATTCCGTTGCATCCATTGGAGTGGGGCATGGTCCGTTACTAAGACAAACTTGCGTCCTAACAGGTAATATTGTAGCGCTTCCATGGCCCATTTTACGGCGAAGCATTCCCTCTCTACCACAGCATACT
The DNA here is from genome assembly GCA_032595735.1 of Pelochelys cantorii. NCBI lineage: Eukaryota > Metazoa > Chordata > Testudines > Trionychidae > Pelochelys > Pelochelys cantorii. The sequence continues at coordinate 22,423,414 of CM064344.1, forward strand.
TCCATTCTCTAGGTAGCAATTTTCTGCTGAGGTACAATATTGGGTGTTCTTCCCCTACCATCTGGGATAGGACTGACCCCAACCCCACCTCAGATGCATCCGTTTGCAGGATGAACTCTTTTGTAAAATCTGGGGCTAATACTGTGTACTGGGTTGTTGCAGAGGGCTGACCGCAGGTCGGTGCATGCCTTTTCTGCTGCTTCAGACCAGCTGATTACATCAGGGCTTCAAGCTTTTACCAGGTCCGTCAGAGGGCTGGCTCACGTAGCAAAATGCAGGATAAAACGACGATAATACCCCACAGCCCATAGGAACACCCGTACCTGCTTTTTGAGTTTCGGCTGGGGCCACTGTTGGATGGCTTCTAGTTTATTCAATTGGGGTTTTACCAGACCTTTTCCCACCACATACCCAAGGTACCTGGCTTTGGTAAATGCTATGGCGCACTTCGCTAGATTTGCCATGAGGCCAGCATGCCTGAAGGTCTCCAGCACTGCCTCTACCTTCTGTAGGTGTCTCCCAGTCTGGGGTATGGATGAACACGTCATCTTGGTTGGCAGCCATGTATCTGTCATGGGGCCACAGCAGCTTATCCATGAGTCGCTGGAATGTCGCTGGGGACCCGTGGAGGCCAAACGGGAGTACTGTGTACTGAAATAGACCTTCCAGGGTGGAGAATGCCATTTTTTCTTTAGTGTCTTCTGCAGGGGGAATTTGCCAGTATCCTTTAGTCAGGTCTAATGTGGTCAGGTATTGGGCATCGCCTAGCCGGTCCACTAATTCATCGATGCGAGGAATAGGATAGGCATCAAAGTGGGAGATCTCATTCAGTCGTCTGAAGTAGTTGCAGAAACGGGTGGTGCCATCAGGTTTTCGAACTAGAACTATTGGGTTGGACCACTAGCTGTGGGATTCCTCTATAATCCCCATCGCCAGCATTTTTTCCACTTCTGCTCTGATCTCTTCTCTTTTTTGAGGCAGGGACCTGATAGGGTCTCAGCATCACTCGGGCCCCGGGGCTGGTGGTGATATGGTGGATGGCTTCCAATGTTCGGCCTGGTTTCGCGGAAAACACATCTTGGTTTCTGAGAATCACTTCCTTCTTTTGCTTGGGTGACAACTCAGGGCCTATTTTCACTGGTCCCGGGGCCACCTCCTGTCAGAAGGACTGGATCCCTCTGAGCAACCACACAAGCCTCACGCTCTTGCCAAGGCTTCAGCAGGTTTATATGATAAATTGTTCTTGCTTCCGGCACCCTGGTTGCCGGACTTTATAATTTACTTCTCCTATCGCTTTGATCACCTCTTATGGCCCTTGCCACTGAGCTAATAATATACTTTCCATAGTGGACACTAGCACCATGACACGGTCCCCTGGCTGGAATCGCCAAACTTTGGCCTGGCGATTATAGCAGATGTGTTGGGCTTCTTGTGCCTTCTCCATGTGCTCCCTCACAATTGGGGTGACTCAGGCCATGCATTCCCTCATTTGCAGTACATAGTCCACTATGTTCTTCCCCTCAGCTGATTCTTTTTCTCAACCCTCTTTGGCAATATCAAGATGCCGCAGGGGTTCCGCCCATACAGTACTTCAAATGGGAAGAATCCGGTAGATGCCTGGGGTACCTCTCAAATCGCAAACCTGAGATAGGGCAATAGCAGGTCCCAATCTTTGCCATGCACGCTCACCACCTTTCTAATCATGGCTTTCAGAGTCCGGGTAAATCTTTCCACCAGCCCGTCAGTCTGGGGGTGGTAAACCGATTGTGGTGTAGTGGGGGGTGCTGTCTGCTCTGTATCCCGGGATCTCCCTGTATTGTTGATTCCCACTGACTCGCCCACATGTTGTGATGTAGTGTCAGTACCTTGCTGGTTGCTATGCCTGGGCGGTGGGCTGTGGAGGACCCCCACTGGCGGTTGTCTGTAAGTACGGCCCAGCAAGAGGGGCCTCAGAACAGTGGCCAAACCAGTTCTACTTGTTAAGGGAAGCGATGGGACAAAGGAAGTGTGTGCTGGGGGAAGGGTCAGTCTTGGGCTGGAATCATAGAGGAACCAGTCTAAGGAGAGGGCTGGAATCCAGGGGCCTAGGGACACCATCTCAAGGGGTCTGAGGTATCCTGGCCCAGACTCCTGTAAACACATCACATCTATGCTGTGCTGTATCCTGAAGAAGCAATAAACCCTCTCTATTCTACCGGCTGGCGGAGTCTGTTCTTGCTGCTACAGGGGTGCAGGATGGGGGAAACCCCAACTTGCCGTCACACCAATGTGCACAAGGTCTGGACACGCAGCAGAGAACACAAGTCCTTCATTAGCTTGGAAGTGAAAGGAGTCCCTTGGTCAGTAAGGATCTCTTTTGGGAGCCCCACCCGGGTAAAAATCGCCATCAGCTCTTTTGCGATGGTCCGGGAGGCCATGTTCCATAGTGGAACAGCCTCCGGGTATCTAATAGCGTAGTCGAGGTCAATCAGTATGTATTCAAGTATCAGAGGGGTAGCCGTGTTAGTCTGGATCTGCAAAAGCGACAAGGAGTCCTGTAGCACCTTATAGACTAACAGATGTATTGGAGCATAAGCTTTCTCAGACAAAGACCCACCTCGTCAGATGCATCTAATCTCTTCTCTTCTCTGACAAAGTGGGTCTTTGCCCATGAAAGCTTATGCTCCAATACATCTGTTAGCCTACAAGGTGCTACAGGACTCCTTGTCGCTTTTGCAGTATGTATTGGTGACCCCAAGTCATTTTCTCCAGTGGCCCCACCAAGTCCATAGCGATTCGTTCAAACGGGACATCAATGATCGGTAATGGCACTAATGGGGCCCTCAGGTGAGGGTGAGGGCTATGTAACTGGCACTCGGGACAGGAGGCGCAGTACTGCTGGATGTCCCTCCATGCCCCTGGCCAGAAGAATCGGTGCAGGATTCGTGCCTGGGTCTTCTCCACCCCCAGATGCCCTCCAAATAAGTGACTATGGGCCAGGTCCAAAATAGCCCTCTGGTGCCTTTGGAGCTGACGCACCTCCTGCCCCTGTATGTGGGCCACGTGATATAGGAGGTTCTTTTTGAGTATGAAATAGGGGCTGGGCCCCCGGGTTTTCCCCGCTACAGGTACCCCATCTATTTTGGCTACTTCCTTTTGCACTAGTGGCATTCCCCAAGGGTCAGTCCTAGGACCAATCCTATTCAACTATTCATAAATGATCTGGAGAAAGGGGTAAACAGTGAGGTGGCAAAGTCTGCAGATGACACTAAACTGCTCAAGGTAGTTAAGACCAAAGCAGACTGTGAAGAACTTCAAAAAGATCTCACCAAACTAAGTGACTGGGCAACAAAATGGCATATGAAATTTAATGTGAATAAATGTAAAGTAATGCACATTGGAAAAAATAACTCCAACTATACATATAATATGATGGGGGCTAATTTAGCTACAACTAATCAGGAAAGAGATCTTGGAGTCATCATGGATAGTTCTCTGAAGACGTCCACACAGTGTGCAGCGGCAGTCAAAAAAGCAAACAGGATAATAGGAATCATTAAAAAAGGGATAGAGAATAAGACGGAGAATATCTTATTGCCCTTATATAAATCCATGGTACGCCCACATCTTGAATACTGCATACAGATGTGGTCTCCTCATCTCAAAAAAGATATGCTGGCATTAGAAAAGGTTCAGAGAAGGGCAACTAAAATGATTAGGGGTTTGGAACGGGTCCCATATGAGGAGAGATTAAAGAGACTGGGACTTTTCAGCTTGGAAAAGAGGAGACTAAGGGGGGTATATGAGAGAGGTCTATAAAATCATGAGTGGTGTGGAGAAAGTGAATAAGGAAAAGTTATTGACTTGTTCCCATAATATAAGAACCAGGGGGCACCAAATGAAACTAGTGGGCAGCAGGTTTAAAACAAATAAAAGAAAGTTCTTCTTCACACAGCGCATAGTCAATCTGTGGAACTCCTTGCCTGAGGAGGTAGTGAAGGCTAGGACTATAACAGGGTTTAAAAGAGAACTAGTTAAATTCATGGAGGTTAAGTCCATAAATGGCTATTAGCCAGTATGGGTAAGGAACAGTGTCCCTAGCCTCTGTTTGTCAGAGGGTGGAGATGGATGGCAGGAGAGAGATCGCTTGATCATTACCTGTTCGATTCACTCTGTCTGGGACACCTGGCATTGGCCACTCTCAGCAGACAGGGTACTGGGCTGGATGGACCTTTGGTCTGACCCAGTATGGCCATTCTTATGTTCTTATACCTAGGGTCCTCCGCTTGGTCTCGCCCAAAGGTTGCCCTCCCAGGCTTGGACAACTTGAGTCCCTGGGGATCTCCCTCCCTGCCTTCAGCTGGTTCTGGGCCATCAGGGGCAGTGTTGGGACCAGGATTCCCCCCTTACATTGGGACCCCTGCTACGGGCCCCTCAGGGTCCTCGCTTTCCCGAGACTCTGTACCTTCCCCTAGCATAACTTGAGTGCCTTGGCCCACACAAGTGCCCCTCCAGGCCTGGAGCAAAATGCGCTTGCTCAAAGCCTTGGCTGATCTCCTCTGCCTACAAGGGGTCAAGGGCCTGGCCTCAGGGTTAGTCCTTTTGAGATTCTTTTACTCCCCCCCCCAACCCCTGTGGGCCTCTACTCCCTTTTCCCCTCCGTTTTGGGTCCCCAGGACATTGGGGCACTTGAGCCCCTGGGGGCAGAATTGGTAGTTTACCTCGTCAGGAGCCCTCCCTAGAAGGTCCAGCCAGTTCCTTGGAGGCTAGCTGTCACTCCACTAGTGAAAGCGTCTCCTCAAAGGTAGTGGGTCACGTTGGCCTACCCTCAGCCGACAGCTTCCAAGTAAACTGGCTGATAAAGAGGGTCTGCAGGATCTCCTCTGGGCTATGTACATTGGGGCACAGCCATTTCCAGGCGAGATGGAGCAACTCGAACCTCAGGGGTTTCCCCTCTTGATATTTGCAATCATGATATCTCTGGTCCGGGATTTCCTTCTTCAGCCAGGGGTAGCTGGCTGTGGCCTCAGTGAGCAGATCATAGTAGGCCCTCTGGGCTTCCCCACAGAGGAATGGTGCAAGTATGCTAACCCACTGCCCCTCTGGCCTCACCTTGTGGTGGGCAGTCCGCTCAAAAGCTAGGAGATAGGCCTCTGTCATCCCTGCATCATCTTGGGCAGGCAATTACTGGCTTTCATGGCTACCGATCCCATCCCCTCAGGGGGTTGGTCAGCAAGTGCCCCTAACCAGTCCACCACCTCTCGGAGGAGAGCTCCGTTTGCAGCCACCTGGTTCATAAGTAACTGGTTTGTCTCTTGGGCTGCGTCTAGACTGGCATGAATTTGCACAAATGCTTTTAACGGAAAAGTTTTCCGTTAAAAGTATTTGCGCAAGAGAGCGTCTAGATTGGCACGGACACTTTTGCGCAAAAGCACTTTTTGCGCAAAAGCATCTGTGGCCAATCTAGACGCACTTTTGCACAAGAAAGCCCCGATCGCCATTTTAGCCATCGGGGCTTTTTTGCGCAAAACAAAACTGAGCTGTCTACACTGGCCCTTTTGTGCAAAAGGTTTTGCGCAACAGGACTTTTGCCCAAACAGGAGCATCAAAGTATTTGCACAAGAAGCACTGATTTCTTACATTAGAACATCAGTGCTCTTGCGCAAATTCAAGCGGCCAGTGTAGACAGCTGGCAAGTTTTTGCGCAAAAGCGGCTGCTTTTGCGCAAAAAGTGGCCGGTCTAGACACAGCCTTGCTGTATCCTAGAGGCCTCCTGCATGGCCAGCCCCTGCATCTGGGTGGCCTCCTGCTGGGCAGTCGCGGCCTGTACTAATGCCTTCACCAGGTTTTTCATTGTGAAACACCCACCAAACCCAACAGCATGTGCAGCCTCCTTCCCTGAATATTTTGTTTTGTTGGTGTTTTTTTGTTGGTTTGTTTTGTTTTTGTTTTCTTCTCTCTCTCTCTCTCTCTCTTTCAGAAAAGGGAAAAACCCCGCTGCGCTGTGATTAAGAATCCCACCTCTGACACCAGTTGTGACCAGCTGGAGCTAAGCCCCTGGGTCCTGCGCTTCCTGGCAGGGTTTTCTTTGTGTGCCTCAGAAGCTCACGGTGTCCCTATCACTGCCACAAAGGCAAGGGTACCCTTCTATCAGAGCCCTTTTCATCATAGGCAAGTCTAGGGTATGGGAGGTCAGTCTCTCCATTAGTCCACAGGGCCTCCCCCTGTTTCTTATGGGCACCCCACCAACCAGGAGGAGGGTTGGGGGAACCCAGTCCCACCCACTTGCACCAGGTTCCAGCCCAGGGCCCTATGGGGAGAAAAGGTAGACCAGAGTGGATCACAAGGCTTGGCCCTTGCCCCACTGAACAGTGGCCCCTCCCTGGGCCACATCCCCAACCCTGCCTATGTATCTCCTCCCGTTGCCTTGGGTCAGGCATCATTGACGGCTACCTGGGGTCAGTCACGGCACAGCCCACTCCCACTCCCTGCCTTACCTGTGGGAGGGTTATTTATGGTGCACCCATCAGCCTTAACTGGCCACAGGTGTTCTGATTAGCCTTCCCTTCAGGCTGATGACAGAGGGGCTTCAGGTGTTGAACTGGCTAGGCCACAGTCTCTGGCAGCCTATAATGGGAAAATAAAACTGCATACCCAGTTCCCGTGCATATCTGCAGCACCCTCTTTTCAGGGTGCTGCACTTTCTCCTGCACCCTTTTTCCTTTTTGGAAGGGGGTGTCTGTGGAGGGGGGCTGCTGCTGTTGTGGCAACTGGGCCAGGCCCCTTTTTCCACCTGCCTTTTTGCAGGCAGCTTTTCTCCCCTTCACCTCAGCTATTTGCTGAGGGTGCTGGGGGTGGGGGGGGTCTCTGCTGCCCTACCTTTGGATGGGGTGGGGTGGGGTCTATTTTTGACCCCCCCTTTTCTCCACCTTGGCAGGCCTGACCTTCACCTTTCCTGCTGCTGCTGCTGCTGCTGCTGCTGCTGCTCTCCCCAAAGAAGAGACGGTAAGGTTTCCCTCTCCCCACAGCCTGCCTGGTGCTGGGGAGGGGAGATTAGGGGCCCTTTCCATCAGGGCTCCTGGGTGGGGGGGCTGGTGCAGCTCCTTTGGGGTGCTGAGGGCAGGGGGCGGTTTACCTCCCCATAGTCCATCGGCCCTCACACTTCTCCTGCTGCTCCCTCTCCAAGCCCCAGTTGCTGTAGGGGCCTTTCCACTCTCGGCCCCACTGCTTGTCTCCTTGCCCTTCTCTGCTCTTCTGGGCCTTGCAGCAGGTACTGTGGCCTGCTGCTCAGGTGCCTGTAGGTACACGTTTTCCCTTTCCCCCAGCAGTGTCTCCTCCCGCCCTTGAACAGGCATCTTTTCACTGCCTGCCTTCCCACTCCAGTGCTTGTCCCATCCACCCCTTTGGGTTCCAGTGCCCCCCCTCTCTTTTGTTAGGTGCTTGAGCTTCCCCCTCCTTTTAGTTACTCTTCCCACACACACAGCTTCACTTGTCCCCATGTCCTTTAAATGATTATTTACCCCTCATCTCCCCAGTGCAGCCGGAGGAGCCACTCTTTCCATTCTGTGCTGGGAGCTGTATTCTTTACACCTTTTTCCCCTTCCCTTTTCTGAATTATCACCCTCCCACCCCACTTCCAGCCTAGTGGGAGGGAGTGGTAAACCTCCTTCCTCCCCTCTCTTTCCCTCCCTGTTCCCTCCCCTGGTGTTTTTTTGGTTCTCCCCTAATTGATTGTTTTGTCCTTTCCTCCCTACCCATGACCACAATGAAGGGATTGTCCGATGACACCCCTGCAGAACCTTCCCCACCCCTCCCTAAAAACAACAACTCCTCTGAGGCTGCCGGGCCCCCCCCCGTCACTACGGTAGAGGGGGCGGACATGGACGAGGACCCCGGGGCCTCGACCGCTTCTGCCGCGGCACCTCCGGCCACCATCAAGAATGCCCCCCTGAAGGGTAGGAAGGGCCTGGGGACCAAAAAGGGCAAGAGCCCCGCCCGGAAGGCAAAACCTCCTGAGGTGAGGGCTCACTCCCCGGCCGCGACCCACATGCTGGCCGCGGCTCCCCCTCCTTCCCGCTCCCCTGTTCCTTCCACCAGCTCTGGGGGCAACGGTGTCCCGGGCCCCAGGGCGTACGCCCAGGTGGCCACCACCCCCCCGCCTGTCGCCTCCCAAGCCGCCTCCCGGAATACCATCCCCGGCGGCCGCGGCCCCTTTCCCACCCTGACCAGGAGGCACGGGGTCCATTGTCTCCTGGTGGCGGCCTCGCCCCATGTGGAGACCTACGTGCGGGCGTTGGCACGCATGGTGGGGCCTGCGGCCGTGGTGGCGGCCTCTAAGATGTTTGGGAAGGTGGTCTTCTTCCTGGCATCCGAGGCCGCCGCCCAGAAGGCGGTGGAAAGGGGTTTGGCGGTGGGGGGAGTCCACGTTCCCCTCGAGCCTTTGGAGGACCTGGGCGCACGGGTGGTTCTGTCCTCTGTTCCTCCCTTCCTCCCCAATGCCGCCCTACTGCCTTTCCTCTCCACCCTGGGAAGGCCTCTGTCAGTCATGAGTCCCCTTCCTCTGGGCTGTAAAGACCCGACCCTCCGCCACGTCCTTTCCTTTCGCCGGCAGGTACAAATCCTACTACTGCCGGCGGGACGTGGCGGAGAAGCCCTGGAAGGGTCATTTCTGGTGCCCCCTCAAGGGGCCCGGTACCGGGTGTACTACACCATGGGGGAGGCCCGGTGTTTTCTCTGTCGGGCGACGGGGCACGTCCGAAGGGACTGCCCCCTGGCCCGGTTTGGAGAGGCACCCGGGACCCCCGATGCCCGGGAGGGCACCGGCCCTACCATCGCCGGTGGCCCTGATGGTCCGGACCCTGGGGTCGCCCCTCCTCCAACCGTGACCATCGTCAATCCCGCTCGGGTTCCGCAGGGCCCAGACGAGCGTGCGGGTGCTGTTGCTGTCACTGCCAAAAGCGGCAAGGCTGGGCCCGCGGAGGAGAGGGCAGCAGGGTCAGTGATGGGACTCGGGCAGGACCTACCTCAGGGGGAGGTATCTCTTTCCCCTGCTACCTTTGCCCCCCCCCCCCCCGACGCTGCCCTTGTCCCCTGGCTCTTCCTCCATTCGGGCCTAGCCCTCTTCCTCCAAGGGATGGGAGCTTGCAATGGGGAAGCGCCGAAAGCGTGCTTGGAGTTCCACTCCACCCTCTGAGGGGGAGGACAACCTCCCTGTACCTTTGGGGGTGGACGCTGGAGCCATTCCACCCTCTGAGCCCGCAAACGATTCACAGCACCACGAAGCGGTCGAGGTGACTGCGGCGGTCGCGGGAGAGGTGAACACCTTCCTCCCGGGGTCCCTGCAAGAGGGGGTGTCCATGGAGGATACTCCCACTGTTCCCACCTCCACTGAGGGGGTGGCCGCTGACCTTGCCACGGACAGAGATCAGCACCTGGTGGCGGGCGGCGGGCTCGCCTTCCTCTCTCAGGAGGTGGAGGCTTTGGGGCTGACCCCGGCTGCCTCAGAAGGGGATCATCAGGTCCTGGAGGGACAACAACCGACCTCTCCTTTCCCTTCCGACCTGCTGCTATCCCTTCTCCCTGCCTCTGAGTTGCCCCGGGGTGCGACCATCTGCCCGGCCATCGACAGCACCTCGGCCGCAGCCGCAGAAACCTTTGAGGCTCTCAGCGGGCGGGCACTCCTGTTCATATCTGTCACCCCCGGCGCTGAGGCCTCCGGTGCTACATTCTCTGTGGCACTGGAGCCCAGCGCTGGGGAGACTATTACTACCCCTACCGCCGCCATCGATTCTCTGCCCTGCGAGGAGGCACCGCATCCCGGTGCCTCCTCTGCTGAGGCATCTCGCCCTGCTCCTTCTCCTGCTCCCTATTCAAACGCCCTCTCAATCGAGTTTCCCACCCCTCTTCCTCCTCCTCACCATTCTTGTCTTTTCCCTAATCCCTCACCTCTTCCTCCCCCTACTCTCCTTCCTCGTCTCCCTCCTTTTCCCGATCCCCTCCCTGAACTCTTTTCCTCCCCTTACTCTGTTACTGCCGCCCCTGGGGCTGCCACGTTTAGTCCAGACATTGGCCCCCGGGAGGCAGTTTTCGTTTCTCCTGCTCCCAGCACATCTGGGGCTGATCTCCCTCCGCCACTGTCCTCCCAGCAGGGACCTCAAACGCCCTGCATCCCCATGTCGATGGGTCGCGGGGCTCACGGAGGGGTCTGGCCCCAAGGCGTTCGAGGGCCCGAGGCCCTGACGCCAGATGCGCTGAAGGGCGAGATGCGTGTTTTCTTGGAAGACATCCGTGGCTCCAAGAACAAGGTCGCTCTCGCCCTTCAGCGCTGGGGAGATTTTCATCTCATCTTGCAAATAGTCAGAGCCCTCTTGCGGGAGGGTAAAGGGATGGGGTGGCGGGGGGGCCGCGGCTTACCAGCAGGTCCGCAGCTTCCGTGATGCCCTGCTCACTTTTGGGAATGGTTGCGGTTTGCTGTGGGGCCCGATGGGGGCCGTTGGCACTCCTGCCAATAAGGATCTTCCCCAGCCCTCTCAATGCTGCCGCTCATCTTTGCCACTCTGAACACCCGGGGCTGCGGGTCGGGTCTCCGTAGGTGTCAGGTCCTCTCCTTCCTCCGGAAGGGCAGATACTCTGTCATATTCCTCCAGGAGACCCACACAGCTCCGGCCGCCGAGGCTAGCTGGTGGCTGGAGTGGGGGGACAGGGTTTATTTTAGCCACCTGTTGGCCCGTCAAGCTAGGGTGGCTACCCTGTTCTCCCCGAACCTGCAGCCCGAGGTGCTGGGGACCGCCGAGGTCGTGCAGGGTCGCCTGCTGCATCTCCGGGTTCGGACGGAAGGGCTGACGCTAAATCTCGTCAACATCTACGCCCCGACGTCCGTCCCGGAGAGGCTCCGCTTCTTTCAGCGGGCGTCAGCCTTCCTCGGCACTTTGGATCCTCGCGAGTGCCTGGTCCTGGGCAGAGACTTCAACTGCACCCTCGAGGAGCGGGACCGTACGGGGCTCGAGCAGTGCCCGGCCGCTGCGGACGTCCTCAGGGAGATAATAGACCATCACTCCCTGGTGGACGTCTGGCGAGACCTCCACCTGGGCGAGGAAACGGTGTTTACCTACGTCCAGGTGGTGGGTCGTCGGTCTTTCCACTCCCAGTTGGACCGCATTTATCTGTCTCGTCATCATCTCTTCCGGGCCCACTCCTCCGGCATTCGGCCGGCCCCTTTCTCGGACCACCACTTGGTGGCCGTACGGGCTTCTCTTTCCTCGGAGAGGCCGGGGCCGGCCTATTGGCATTTCAATAACAGCCTGCTGGAGGATGTGGGCTTCGTAGCATCCTTCCGGGAGTTCTGGCTGGCCTGGCACGGGTGGCGGTGCGCCTTTCCCTCGGCACGGCGGTGGTGGGATGTGGGGAAGGTGCGCACGCAGCTCTTCTGCCGTGACTACGCCCGGGGGGGCCAGCCGGCGGAGGGATGCGGCGATAGAGCAGTTGGAACGGGAGGTTTTAGAGCTAGAGAAGTGGCTGGCCACCAGCCCCGAGGATCCACCCCTCTGCGGAGCGTACCGGAAGAAGCGGGAGGAGCTCCGGGCCCTCGAGGACCTTCGAGCCCGGGGTGCCTTTGTTCGTTCTCGCATCCATCTCCTTCGGGAGATGGATCGAGGCTCCCGCTTCTTCTACGCCCTGGAGAAAAAGAGGGGGGCTAAAAAACACGTCCTCTGCCTTCTGGCGGAGGACGGCACCCCCCCCCCTCACGGATCCGTGGAGATGCGCGAGAGGGCTCGTGCCTTCTACGCCTCTCTCTTCTCCCCGGATCCGACCGACGCCGACGCCCGCAGGGTTCTCTGGAATGAACTCCCGATGGTCAGCGCGGGCGACCGGGACCAGCTAGAGCTGCCTCTCTCTCTGGCCGAGTTCTCGGAGGCCCTCCGTCTCATGCCCACCAATAAATCCCCGGGCATTGACGGGCTGACCATGGAGTTCTACCGCGTGTTCTGGGACATCCTCGGCCCGGACCTTGCTAGCGTCTGGGCCGAGTCCTTGGAGAGCGGGGTCCTCCCTGTATCGTGCAGACGAGCCGTGATCGCCTTGCTGCCCAAGAAGGGGGACCTCTGCGATCTGAGGAATTGGCGTCCCGTCTCGCTCCTCAGCACGGACTATAAAATTGTCGCCAAAGCCATCTCCCTAAGGTTGAAGTCCGTGCTGGCGGACGTGGTCCATCCAGACCAGACCTACACCGTCCCGGGCCGAACCATCTTCGACAACCTCTTTCTGGTCCGGGATCTCTTAGAGCTTGGGTGTAGGGACGGTCTGTCGTTCGCCCTCCTGTCCTTGGATCAGGAGAAGGCATTCGACCGGATGGACCACGGGTACCTCCTGGGCACCCTGCGGGCCTTCGGCTTTGGGCCCCATTTTGTGGGGTTTCTCCAGGTGCTGTACGCCTCTGCAGAGTGCTTGGTCAAGCTCAACTGGACCCTGACCGCACCGGTCAGCTTCGGGCGGGGAGAACGTCAAGGCTGTCCGCTGTCAGGCCAGCTGTACGCTCTGGCCATAGAGCCCTTCCTCCATCTCCTTCGCAAGAGGTTGACGGGGTTGGTGCTCCGTGAGCCGGAGACGAGGCTGGTCTTGTCAGCGTATGCCGACGACGTGCTCCTCGTGGTCCAGGACCCGGGAGACCTGGCGCGGGTGGAGGCTTGCCAAGCCGTCTACTCGGCGGCCTCCTCCGCCCGGGTCAACTGGGTCGAGCTCTGGCCTGGTGGTAGGGGCCGGGTGGCAGGCGGGCTCCCTCCCACCCACGCTTCAGGCCATCAGGTGGAGCGCGGGTCCGCTGCTCTATCTCGGCGTTTTTCTTTCTGCCACACATCCCTCCCCGCTGGAGAACTGGCAAGGTTTAGAGGCCAGGGTGGTCGAGCAGTTGCAGAGATGGACGGGACTGCTCCGGTGCCTCTCCCTGCGTGGGAGGGTACTGGTACTCAACCAATTGGTCCTGTCCATGCTCTGGCACCGCCTCAGCACCCTGGTCCCGCCCCTGGGCCTCCTGGTCCGTATCCAGCAGCTCATGCTGCGGTTCATCTGACCAGGACTGCATTGGGTCTCTGCAGGGGTTCTCCATCTCCTGCTGGAGGAGGGAGGGCAGGGCCTGATGTGTTTGCGCACGCGGGTTCACGTCCTCCGCCTCCGGGCCCTGCAGAGACTCCTATTTGATGCAGGTAGTCCGGCATGGAGCACGCTTGCGCACGCTTTCCTTCGCCGCCTCCGAGGGCTCCGATACGACCGGCAGCTCCTTTATCTGAGAGGTCTTCTGCGAGACCTCTCCGGGCTGCCGGCCTTCTACCAGGACCTCCTCCGGACCTGGAAGCTGCTTGCAGCGACCAGGTCCTTGGGAGCCACCGTGGGGGCAGACCTCCTTGCGGAGCCCCTGCTACACAATCCCCATCTACGTGTGCAGGCGGCGGAGTCCCCCTTGGTGCACCAGAGGTTGGTCCTGGCAGAAGTCACCAGAGTCGGAGACCTCCTGGACTGCGACCGGGGAGACTGGGTGGATCCTCGGGCGCTCGCCCAGCGCATGGGGCTCTCCACCCTACGTACTCCCCGGCACGTGCTTCAGGAGGTGAAGGACGCTTTGCCGCCCACTGCTCAGGTGTACCTAAACAAAGTCCTGCGAGAGGGTGCACCCCGCCCACCCCTTACCCCCGGCCCTCCCGATCTCTCCATCGGCCCCCAGCCCCGCGTACCTTCCCGACCTCCTCCCCTTCGTCACCTGAGCCGGCTGCACTCGCTGCAGCCAGTCCCCTTCCGAACCGTGCCAAAGAGTCACCTGTACACGCTCATGCTTCACACGCTCCACTTCCCCACCTTCGTGTCCCGCCCACACACCAAGTGGCGGGACCTCCTACCATCAATAGAGGGTGGGGAGCCCCGGTGGGCCAGCCTCTATTCGACTTTGGTTCCATGACCCACCGGGGACATCTGTTGGAGAGTCCTGCACGGCGCGGTGAGCAGGGGCGTGTACTTGGCGTTCACCCCCACCCCCACCCTCACGGGCGTTCACCCCCACCCCCGAAACGTGCCTCTTCTGTGGCGTGAGGGAGACCCTGGCACACATCTACCTCGAGTGCGCCAGGTTACAGCCCCTCTTTCGGCTCCTCCAGAACCTCCTGTTGAGGTTCTGGCTGCATTTTTTCCCCCCACTTGTTAATTTACGCACACCCTATCCGTGGCCCCACAAGGTCACGGGACCTCCTGGTCAACCTCCTCCTGGCAATTGCCAAATTGGCAATCTATAAAACCAGGGAAAAGAGGTTGGCCGGGGGAGGGGCCTGCGACTATGGGGCCTATTTCCGTTGCTGTATCCGGGCAGAGTTCCAATGGGCAGCGTCCGCTGGCTCTCTCAAGACCTTCGGGGAGCAGTGGGCACTGTCCGGGGTTCTCTGCTCGGTATCCCCATCCGGCTCCCTCATTTTAGCCCTTTGACCCTCACACCCGTCCCTGTTTTCTCATTATTTGTCCCCAGTAATTAGTTGGTTCTTCTGGGTTCTGCAGGTCCTCCCCGCAGGCTGGGGGGGAGGTCCTTTAGATGTGGGCGGGCTAATGCCTCTCTCTCTAATGCCCGCCCACCTCCCGGACACCAAATAGTCCCTGCTCTCAGGGTGCTGTACTTCTTCTGCACCCCTCCTTTCTTCTTCCTTCTTAGGAAGGGATGTCTGTGGAGGGGGGGCTGCTGCTTTTGTGGCAGGTGGGTCCTGGCTACCCTTATATTCTGGGCCAGGCCCCTTTCTTCCACTTGCCTTTTACAGGCAGCTTCCCCCCCCCCCCTCACCTCAGTTAATTGCTGAGGGTGCTAGGGGGTCTCTGCTGCCCTGCCTTTGGGAGGGGTGGGGGGAGGCCCCCTCCCATTTTCTTGGGGGTCTACTTTGTGTGCCCCCCTTTCTTCATCTCAGTAGGCCTGACCTCCACCATTCCTGCTGCTCTCCCTGAAGCAGAGAAGGTAAGAGGGCTGCCTGGGGTTCTCTCCCCCCACAGTCTACCCTGTGCTGGGGGTGTGAGAGATCAAGGGGCCCTTTCCACCAGGGTGCCTGGGTGGGGGCTGGTGCAGCTCTTTTGGGGTGCTGGGGACAGGGGCTAGTTTACCTCCCCCTGGTTCGTATGTTCATCTGCCCTTGAACTTCTGCTGCCACTCCCTCCCTAGCCCTAGCCCTAGCCCTAGCCCTAGCTCTAGCCCTAGTTGCTGTAGGGGCCTTTCCATTCTCGGCCCCACTGCTTGCCTCCTTGCCCTTCTTTGCTCTTCTGGGTCCTGCAGCAGGAGCTGTGGGCCTGCTATTCAAGCACCTGTGGGCACACTGGTTCCCTTCCCCCAGCCATGTCTCCTCCCTCTCCCCCCCTGCCTTGCCCTTGAGCAGGCATCTCTTCACTGCCTGCCTTCCCTCTCCATTGCTTGTCCTGTCCACCCTCTCGTGTGCCCATGCCCCCACCCCCATTCTTTTGTTTGGTGCTTGAGCTTCCCCCTCTTTTTAGTTACCCTTCCCACACACACAGCTTCACTTGTCCCCATGTTCTTTAAATAATAACTTACCCCTCATCTCCCCAGTGCAGCCGGAGGAGCTGCCTTTTCCATCCTGTGCTGGGAGCTGTATTCCTTACTCCTTTTTCCCCTTCCCCTTTCTGAATCATCACCCTCCCACCCCACTTCCAGCCTAGTGTGGGGGAGCAGTGAACCTCCTTTGTCCCCTCCCTTTCCTTCCCTGTTCGCTCCCCTGCTGTTTTTGGTCCTCCCCTCATAGTTTTTGTCTTTTCCCTCCCCACCCATGACCACAATGCAGGGGTTGTCGGGTGACATCCCTGCCGACCCTTCCCCACCCCTCCCTAAAAACAACCCCTCAGAGGGGGCGGACATGGACGAGGACCCTGGGGGTTATAATAGGTAGGTTATAAGGAGGCCCAGTTGGCAAAAGCGATCTCTGGTAGTGTTTGTCATGGCTATTGTTTGTTGACATGTGGGTGCCTTGATTAGGCAGTCATCGAGGTAGGGAAAAATAATGATGCCCTGCCTCCAAAGTCCACATGACCACATCGAAAGTCCTGTAACCAGATTATATCTGTGCTGTGCTGTATCCTGGAGAAGCAATAACCTCCCTCTATTCTACTGGCTGGTGGAGTCTGTTCGTGCCACTACAGGGATGCAGGAGACGGGGAAACCCCAACGTGCCATCACAGCAGGTTTTTTTAAATAAAATAAAGAACTAGGTCAAGGGTGGGCAAAGTGGGAGGAGACTTCATGCACTCCCCCACCCCCAGGCCAATCAGGACTTGGGGGAAGGGGGGGTGGAGGGAATGTGTGAAGTCTCCTCCCGCCCTGCTGCTCAGCTGGCAGGTGACTCTAGGCACCACGCTCCCTTGCAGGACAGGGGCCGGGAGCAAGAGACTTCATATGCTCCCCCTCCCCAGGCCCTGATTGACCTGGGGGCAGCAGAGGGGACCACACAAAGTCTCCTCCCACTGCCAGGGGCATGGGTACCTAGAGGGAACCGCCAGCTGTTCAGAACAGCTGGTGGTTCTCGGGGGGGGGGGGGGGGGTAAATCAAAGACTTTGTGCGCTTTCCCACCCCCAGACCAATCAGGGTCTGTGGGTGGGGAAGCACAGATGTGTTCTGGCCCCACCCCTTCCGGGGCGGCCCGGAGCCACTTTAAAAATTTCTGAAATGGCCCCTGATCAAAAATGATTGCTCACCCCGAACTAGGTAAACCTAACTACAAACTGACTAAAACTATTTCATTCATTCATTCATTCATTTTCTATCAGAAAGGAGAGCACTGCTGTGACTCCATCTTCAGCTGAGGACAGTAGAAAAGGAACTGAGGGAGGCTTGCACCACATATGCACCTAACGGACATAAATAGTGTGAGATGGCGACTGCGCAGTGTGGGAAGGCACTGCTAGGCAAAAATCTCCTATCAGTGGTGCAAGGATGCACTGAGACCTGAATCAAGTATCAGAGGGGTAGCTGTGTTAGTCTGGATCTGCAAAAGCAACAAGGAGCCCTGTGGCACCTTATAGACTAACAGGTGTATTGGAGCATAAGCTTTCATGGGCAAAGACCCACTTCTGCAGATGCATGTAGTGGAAATTTCCAGAGGCAGGTATAAAATGCAGGCCTGAATAAGGCTAGAGATAACCAGGTTAATTCAGTCAAGGAGGATGAGGCCCACGTCTAACAGCTGATGTGGAGGTGTAAACACCAAGAGAGGAGAAACTGCTTTTGTACTTGGCTAGCCATTCACAGTCTTTGTTTAATCCTAAACTGATGGTATCAAATTTGCAGATGAACTGCAGCTCAGCAGTTTCTCTTCGAAGTCTGGTCTTGACGTTTTTTTTGCTGCAGGATGGCTACCTTTAAATCTGCTACTGTGTGTCCGGGGAGATTGAAGTGTTCTCCAACAGGTTTTTGTATATTGTCATTCCTAATATCTGATTTGAGACCTGAATCCTACAAGAATACCACTCAAAGAAGAAGTACTTTTTTCCCCAAGGGATTCTTTGAATCTGTTTCAGCAGAGATGCCTTTTGCAGTTATCCTATTTCCCCACCTACTGGTCTCATCATGGAACTGCTGCTTCAACACCCACAGTGATTTTAAAACAGTTCTAGCTTCCAAAATGTTTTAGACCAGAGGTCCGCAATCCCCGGCATGCAACAGCTCCGGCTTTCTGTTTGGGGAGGGGGGGTGCACACGCGTCCCTGGGGCTGCCCTGCCTGGCCTGGGCATGCAGCCCCCCCCCCCCCCCGAGCTAAGGGGTTAACCCCCTCCTCCCGTGCTATGGGCTCTGCTTCAGGAGGGGGGCTGGGCTGGGCTGGGCAGCTGGTCACATGTGGTGCGCTGCACTGCTCCCTGCGGACTGTCTGCAGGGGCAGGAGTCGCTTCCCCAGCGTTCCGCTGTACCCGGTTGGGCTGTAGCCAGACCTGGGCAGACCAGGCTCTGCCTGCCCCAGTCCTGGAGCTGCAGCCTGCTGGGCTGAGCTGGGCAGGGAAGAGACTCTGCCCCCCCCCCCCCAGCATTGCCCCCCAGTGGCTGCAAGTCCCAGCACTGCTGGCCTGTCAATGCACTCATAGGCTGGGTGGGCATAAGAATGTGTAGGCAGGAGAGGGAGTGAAGGAGGATGCAGGGGCGGAATGGGAAGGGGCATGGGTTGCACTGAGGGGCATGGGGGTGATGCAGGGAATAGAGCTGAGGAGAGCAGGGGGAAGATGTGAGGGGGGGGGATATAATTTTACTTTGCAGAAGCTGCACTTTCCTTTACTCCCCACTTTGCTCCCTCCCCAACTAGCTATTTGGCTGCATTCTCACCCTCTCACCTTTTCTGTATTACTCTCCCATCTCCCTTCCACCGCCAAACTCCCTTTCATACCCCCACCCACACCCGCTCATGATGCCAAACTTCCTACTCACCCGGATCTGCACCCCCCCCCCCACCTCCCACACAGATCCTGCATCTGTATCCCATTCACTGGCAGCCCTATCCCACACATTGAACCCCCTCATTTTTGTTCCCACCCTAGAGCCTAAGCGGGGGGGGGGGGCCACAAAAATCTACTAACTCTGGAAACCCAGGAAAGTAAATCTGGCCTATAGGAAGCCCTGAACCTCAGTCCTCCCTGTCCCTTCCCCTCATCCTATGGGGCTGGAGTGCCAGAAGAGTGCGGTGTCTCAGTTGGGGAGCATATACAGAATCAGTAGAACATAAGCGTTCATTGACACCTCACATAGTTCCCTTTGTATAGACGTGGGGGCACCCCCCCCCATGTGTGGAGCAATGATCTTTAAAATCCAATAACGTGACAGTGACCAAATGAAATTAATAGGCAGCAGGTTTAAAACAAACAAAAGGAAGTTTTTCTTCACTCAGTGCACAGTCAACCTGTGGAACTCCTTGCCAGAGGATGCAGTGAAGGCTAGAACTTTAACAGGGTTCAAAAAAAGAGCTAGATAGATTCATGGAGGTTAGGTCCATCAATGGTTATTAGCCAGGATAGGTAGTAATGGTGGCCCTAGCCTCTGTTTCTCTGGAGGTGGGTGACAGGAGGGATCACATGAGGCTTATCTGTTGTGATCCCTCCCTCTGGGGCATCTGGTATAGGCCACTGTTGGCAGACAGGACACTGGGCTAGATGTACCTTTGGTCTGACCCCATATGGTTGTTTTTATGTTCTTTGTAACAGGCGTGGGGGACCTTTTTTGGATCAGAGGCCACAACATTACAGAAAAATCAATTGGGATCACACAACTGAGAAACAAAAATGCTCCTTGCACAACCCCCCAGTGCTGTGGCCTCCAGCTGAGACACTTCACTCCTCTGGCATTCCAACCCATTAGGGCTGGGGAAAGGGACAGGAAGGACTGAGGTTCAGGGCTTCTCATAAGTCAGATTTACTTTTCTGGTGGATTTTATGGCTCTCCTGAGGGTCTGAGGGGTTCAGTGTGTGGGACAGGGCTGCCATTTAATGGGATATGGATGGAGTGCAGGATCTGGGAGGGAGATCAGGCGGTCTAATGTAGACCACTCATCTGACAGGTGCTTTACCTACTGTACTAAGGTGGGCAATTTTATCGCTTATTCTGGGAGTTGCAGGGTTATTGTCTACTCTCATGATCTTATTGAGTCTTACAATCCCCAGCTCTGGAGCCATGTGATGCTGTGAGAATATTAGCTTTTATTTAAACATAAAATAAGGACACATTGGGTTGAAGAGAAAACTTTGGAAATGGGATTCAAGGGCACCCCAAAGGCTCAAAAGCCAGAAGATAGAGAACCCAGAATGCATTATTTCTTTATAAGTTCATGATTTTTGGGAGCCTAGCTCTTGATTCCTGCATGCTGGGAAAGATTGATTTTTGCTTTGCCCACTCTTAAAAAGTAGAGCTGGCAAGCTATTCTCATGCTGTTGAAAATACTTCAGCATTGGTACCAAAACTTCTGCTGTACTCTGACTTCGAGCAGAGACATCAGTGGCAAAGTTGCACTCTAAACTTCTCGTCCCCAGGGAAATGGGAGAGGCAAAGTCTGGACTAGGAAGTTTAGGTCTTCTCATATATTTCAGGTTCATTCTTAGAACCAGCTTCATACATAGAATGCCATGTATTCCCCGCTAAAGACCCTGGATGTAGGATGATAATGAATGTTACTTGAAAAATAGGGTCCGGCAGACAGCCCAGAAATTAGGTGAGCTAGAGGAGAAGACCTGGAACCTGTTTCCTCTCCTGCTTACACTGGGGTGTATATGACAGGAATAACTCCAGTGACAAATTGAATTACAAGGAGCAGGAAATTGGGTGCATGAAGTAATATGGCAATTGGCCCACACTAGATGGAGCTAGCATGCTGTGCATTGGATTAAGGGCTGCCCTGGCTAACTTACAAAAAACTATCCCAGTAATTACATTAATTACCCATTCTGGGTCCCCTTCACAGAGCTCCCAGACTGTTTGGGCCTCACAATCCTGTGGAACAAGGGAGTTGTCAAGGTTACCTGCTTGAAGTTCCTTTCTGGGACCTTCATTTTGCTCCAGGACCTGCCCTTCAGTTCTTGGTTTTGCACTCTTTGTTAGCCACAATTTAGGTGATGCTTCAGGCCCATATGCGGGGGGGGGGGGCAGTGGGTGCAAAGGGTGCAAAAGACACACACACACACACACACACACACACACACACACACACACCCCATGGTCCTCCAAGTAAGCATGTTCCAGCCAGCCAGGGGAAGGCAGGAGCATCACACTGCCTGAACCTCCCTCCCCCATGTTCTCGCCAGCTGGGGGAAGGCTGGGGCTGATTTCCCCGCTTACTTGGGGAATTGCGGAGGGTTTGGGGGGGGCGGGGGGGGGGGGGGGTGCAGTCACATGCTAACGGGCAACATTTACAAGAAAAGCACCGCTACAGAAATTCCTGCATAGGGGCCTGTGCTTGTTCTTTTTTAGCCCTTCCCCTTCTGATTTGGTTGAGGAGTTGATTGGCTATGTGTGTTTCTTTCCCACTGACTACATCCATTCCTACAGAGACCTTAGAGGATGGCTGCTTCACAGCAGGCGTTATCCTGTGAAAAGGGGCAGGGCTGGAATATGATTTGAAAGGCTGACCTGATTTTTCTAGAGGACATGAATCAGTCAGGGCTTGTCTACACTACACAGCAGTGTAGTTTATAGAGCTGTGAATTTCAGAGTGCACCGAATTGTGCAATCTAACTGCCATATGTAGATATTGCTAGCATGAACTAAAAGGTACTTAGGTCGCATAATGGAGTCTTGTTCATGTAACATAATACTAACACAAACTAGGTACCTTTTAGTCTACGACCGCAGCATCCACACTGGAGAGCTAGAGTGCAACATTTTGGTACACACTGCAGTTCACACCCCGTGTCTGAATTGTGGTACAGGGTAGACAGGAGCATCAGTGTCTCCCCGGGTCTACACTCTGCATGCCTCGCAGGGACTAGTGAGGTGCATGTTTAAAACAGCACTAGTTATCTTTGCAGTGCCATTATCAGGCTTCATGAAATTCACAACTCATATTAAGTACAGACTGAGCCAGCCCCGACTTCTCAGCCTTTCATTAAAAAGGGAGGAAGCGCTTTTCACATGGCAGAAAGCCACCAAACGGACCTCCCTTCCCAGCAGGCTGAACAGCAGGTCTAGGGCCTGAATGGGCCTTGAAAATAAACTGAACTCTGGCCGCTGGAGGCACCACTTCTAAACGGGGGGTTTGGAAGCTCCTACAGCCAATGCCTACGCGTTGCGATCCACCTCCCCAGAAATTAATTTAGCTAAGGTATTAAGACATTAAATCCATTGTACCAGCCTCCGCCAGGGACCCAACTTATTGCATCTTCAGTAATCTCTTCAGATAACTGCTCTCCACAGCAGTCAATCCATCTTCATTATAAAACCTGCTCTAAGAAGGGGCCCGTTATAGGGAGGGGAACAAGTTTCTGTGGAACAAGGCTGCTCCCAAAGCTGAGGTGAGGCAGAGCTAGTCCCTCGCAGATGGCAGCCACAGGCAAACAGCTGATCAGTGCTGCAAGAGACGTGCTCTCAAAACCAGCTCCAAGTACAGGGCAATTGATAAGGCGTCATTAAGGCTACTGCCTCTTCCCCAGCTGTGTTGTGCTTGGCTAAATCTCTTCTGACCTGCAATGTCAATACCATTTTGCTCCGCAGAGCCCAGACTCACTCCATGGGGCGGGAAGAATGATATTGCTGTAGCTGTGCTCTGTAGGCCAGGTCTGCCAGGGGATGTTTACAATGAGTCGCCCACTGATGCCAGATACAATTAGGGTGCTGTCTACTGCCCTGCTCCCTGCTATTTTTGTTCAAAGTCCTTTTGGCCAGTTGCCCACAGTGTCTCAGTATATTTGCTAGCTGATGAACAGCTATGCTTCCTTACTCCCACGAAGCACCAGCTGGATGCAACTAGCTGACTGTCACCTTCAACACACTATACCATGAGAAAAAGATCCTGAGCCCAACTCCTCAAGCTTCAATATGGTGATAGCAGGGGGATCTGGGGCTTCCCCTTAACCAACATAGCTCACAAGGAAAACAGGCAATGACTGTCTTTCACTGTGTGCGCGTTCAGAGTCCTTCTCCTTTCTAGTCTACAGAACGCTGAAATCAAAGCAGTGTAAAGCAGCTTCAGCATGAAGCTGTCCACAGGCACACCGCTTAATTGAAGCTGACCAGAGTCCTGTCTGGGGAGCCTGCTCTGCGTCCGAACCCTGAAACTGAGCCCTGTCAGGGGAGCAGTGTTCCCTGTAAGCTGAGCACTTGGGCAGCCACACAGAAGCGAGTCATGTGTCACCCAACTGATTAGCAGAGCAGCCACAACACCTTCAGAAAGCAATATGTGTTTCTATTCATGGTGCATATCTTCACATACTTTGGTGCACATACTAAAATTTATTCCGCACTTGGATGAAAAAAAATTAGAGGGACCATTGATGGGGAACCCACTCTGCACTCAAATTCTGGAACTCACATACTGTGGTGAAAAGAGGGGGGCACTAATGTTCCTGGAAAACCCAGTGTGGCTAGCAGACAGAACGAGACAGCAGCCATCTGCATGTTCAGAGGAACAACAGGCCACATGCATCCCTAGTGCAACTGAGCAGTAACAAACGTCAACAATGTGCCACTTTGCCTTGCCCTGAAACCAAATGAGGATATCAACCAAATGAGGATAACCATTCAATAACCAAATTCTGGAAAAATCCCCTCCTCCTATGAGAGGCAAAAAGCTATGGCAACATACATCACTTAACTTAAATTAGTTTTTAGACCCATTTAGTTCAACCCCTTGGTCCATCTCCAAGGTCAGGCAGTGCTCCCGGGGGCCCTACCCAGTCATTTTCTGGGATTGTGGCCGTCGGGCCTCTTTCCTGCGGAGGCCAGGGAAAGCGTCTGGCCTGATCACCCGCTGGTCTCCTACTGATCTCGCAAGCCCTGCTCTTATAGTTCCAGCCCTGTCCTTCCACTTCTTGTTGGAGTGGCTGGGCTGCTCTTGCCTTACTCACCAAGCAGTTTTATGGAGTGCTTACCCTTCCAGGTCAGTGGGCAGCCATGCTTATTCACTACACCATCCCTCACACCATCAGTTTGATGAATCTACATCTCAGCTTTCTCTGCCTAAAACTGAGCTTTTGCTCTTTCTCCCAATCCTGCCTCTCTTCCCCACCCCAAGTCACTGCAGACAAGAAACACCCCCTCATGACTTTTCCTAATCTATGGCCAATATCGAGGTTGTGTCCAAATTTTTCCACTTATTCTTGTACTTTTTTCTCCAGCCACGTAGAAAATTCTCTTCTCCCCTATAATAAGCTCACATTGTGAGTTCTGCAAATTCATCCTGAAAACTCTCGACAAACACTGGCAGATAAACCATCCCTTTCTAGTACTTTTTTTAAGCCAGCTGGTCCGTTCAGTTCTGGCTTGTCTCGAGTCTGGGACTTACACTTTAAATGCACAGATACATCAGGGAATTTTTGCTGCAGCTTTGACAACCTCGCAAGACAATTTATTCCAGTATGACATTCAGTAAGTTTTCCAGCCCGAATCTTCCTTGCTACGATTGAAGCCCTTTACTTTTGTCCTGTTCAAAGATTACATTTTTTCTCCCCCCTCCTAGCAAAGACCTTTTAAATACTTGAAAGCGGTTTTCAGGTACAGTGTGTACAGCTAGATATATTACAATCGCGTCACAGCAAGAACCTTGAAAAATCCAGGTATTTGGACGTCTACATAAAAATCTAAAATTCATCCACGGTATGGAGCACGCACTAGTGTTATTACTATAACAGAGCTGCACAAAGCTTTTCAAACATGGCATTGTTTTCTTTGGAAAAATCTTAGCGTATGTGCCAAGTACTCTTGCTTTCCATAGCTGTGATATTATTTATGAACATGTAAGCAACATGAATATCATTTGCCGCCTGAGAAATGTGGTGCATTGAAAAGCATATTTTGTTTCTGCCTTTTTCACATAACCAGGGTTCACTACATTTTACAAAGTACCTAAGTCATGTCTCATTATGACTTTGATACTTTAGAAAATGTGACCCATAGTAGGTGATCTTAGAGCAGGCCACGGCCCTCTGGCTTCCAAGCCACGGCAGCGGGGGCCGGGGGGGGGGGGGGGGGGGCGCACTGATTATTAGCGCAGAGTGGTTATCACACCCTTCTCTGGAGATGTGGGTCTTAAATGCAGAACTCATCACAAGAACAGCAGGCTCCATTGAATCTATTATCATCTCATGAAACTCCAGCCTGCAGATGTCAGGGTGGATTAGGAGAGGATAGGTGATCAGTTGGGATACCTGTTCGCTTGTACAAGGGGCAAGTGACTCTTACCTTCACCCAGCCCTGTGCCAGGAGCTGGAACTAGAGGCCTCCTCTAAAAAAGGTGCTTCAAGTCACCAGGGCCTGGTGAATTGCATCCTAGAATACTCAAGGGCTACGTCTACACTTAGTTCATGTGTTTAAGTATGATCTTCCAGGATCAGTACTGTAGACTATGTCTGAGATGGGCAGAATGAACAAAAGATTGAAATCAAGCCATGTTACACAGCTGTTAGACAAGGTAGTCAACATGCTGTAGCCTCCTAATATTTGGTTGAAGTGGCATACATCGATAGACAAGTATCGGGCATACACAAGGTTAGATATATCTGTATTTATAAATCCATGCTTAATGGCTAAGGTTGCTAAACTAGCTATCCTTACGGTGTCTGTCCTATTCTGTTTCGCTGGAGAAAGTTTAGTTCGTTGATAAATTAAGTCATCCACTACTGGCCGTTTCTCATCAAGCAGAGCGATCATCGCCCACAACTTACCACCAAGGTAAGCTGCCTTTGTTCAAGACGCTCTCTAATACGTCTTTGTGGATGAGCATGGTACAAGATTTCCAGTGACATGGACAGAGCTGGAGCTAGGAAAGGACCTATTCTGTGCTACAAGACTCCCTTCTTCTTCTCTTGGTTTTTTTCCCCCAAAACTGTTTCTGCCAATCATGCCAAGTTATGTTTTTGTCCCCTTCTAAGCTTGAGGAAACCACCAAACAGTATCATTGGCTATGCAAAAGTGTATAGAACAGAGTCACCGCTAAGAAACAAAACAACAGGCTCTCAGAGCTAGGAACATGATTTGCAGGAGACTCACAGGATCACTAAGCTCAACTCCTTCAAAGCCGTTCTCTAGATATATTCTATTGTTTACGGTTATCAGAAACCATTGGGACTCAGCTAGTAATGCCAAGGGATGTTACCTGATTAACCTGTGAGCCCTGTAGCATCTCTCTGCCTGCCTGGGTCATGTGGAGTAGCCGCGGTGGCTCCTGGCGACCCGCAGATAGGGACTACTCCTAGCTGCGGAGGAGTGTCTGGCTGCGGGAAGACAAGCAGGAGCTGTCTGGTTTCCAAACTGATTTTTCCAAAGTTTCCTAGTTTCCAAACTCTGATTTTTACATGTTTAGAGACTTTATTCCAAATCCTTTATTCAGAATTGCTTAGGGGTAGGGATAATGACGTTTATACAATGTTCAGTAAAACAGGGCGATGGGGCCATGACTTTAAAGGCTTTCAGGGCACTTCTAGAGAATATAACATTAAAAATTGATGTAACACGAGTTTATTCTTTTCGGTAGCTAGCGTGGAAATGGACTTGTATGTACCACCTGTAGAGCAATGGGATATGGACTTCTTAGTGTAGTCAGCAAGTTGTGCGTTAATTAATAGAAAGGTGTATTGATAAAATGAGTCACTGACTCAAAAAAATTGACAGAGAGCTGCTGTGGCTTGATTACGCACCCTCTGTCTCTTCTGCTAGTTAAAAAAACTCAGGAAAACTGCAGCTGTATCGTTGCGCACATTTTAGTTCACTTGCCAATGTAGCGTCTCAATTTAATTGGAAGCCTTAAATGTGAGACTGGAGGATCATCTCTATTTGTGTATTTATATCGTAGTTTCCTTAGTCATATATACTTTAGCCTAGTGAAAACCTCTTTCATCTGGAAGGGAAATAAATTTGAAGTCAATCGTGATGTCCTCATCTATCTAATACTAGGCTGAAGTCACATGTGTCTCACTTCCATACAAATCTACAGGCTGCACCATCTATGAGAAATTGAGGTGAAAGGGCATGAAAGACATGTTATGCTGTCAAGATTCTAATTTGCCAATGTCCGGTTTCTGGATCTAAGAAATGGTCTACATTTTTGTTCCCAGTCACATATACCCACGGTGCTGGGCTTCTTAGACTATTGGAGTCGCAGCTTGGTGATATGCTAGCTCACCTCATGGGTATTGTGTGTTCTAGATAAATTACCCTGGAGCTCTCAACTGCCAGAGCGTTTCATTTCTTCTTCACAAGGTTGCCTTTCGGTGTAAGCTTTATGATGAGAAAAATGGGACAAGATGCTTCAGGCTAGGCTGGCCATTGCTTATGAACACTAGTGCTGTGCTGAGTTAACTCAGGAAAGCACATTTTAGGATAAACATAAGGGCTGCAACTAGCCTGCTTTTGCGCAAAAACTTGCCAGCTGTCTACACTGGCCACTTGAATTTGCGCAAGAGCACTGACGTTCTAATGTAAGAAATCAGTGCTTCTTGGGCAAATACTCTAAACCGCGTCTAGATTGGCACGGACGCTTTTGCGCAAAAGCATCCGTGCAAATCTAGACGCTTTCTTGCACAAATACTTTTAACGGAAAAACTTTTCCGTTAAAAGCATTTGTGCAAAATCATGCCACTCTGCACGTAGCCATTATGTATGTAAGCAATCGCTATCATGCCAGTGAATCCTTCTGGTACTCGAGTCACTTTTTTGATTCCCTGTGAGAAAGCGAAGGACCAAGGCCCTCCACTATGTAGCACCCTACTGAAACATAAAAATGGTCATTAATGACAAGTATAACATGACAGAAAAAAAACCAGAAAGGCAAATGACACATGGGAAAGATTCTCACTACATGTATCCGCGTCTCAGAAGTAAATGCCTTTACTTAGACGTGAACAACTAGTTTGTTCGTTTATTTGACAACCAGCGGTTACTACAAGAGAGGCAGTTCCATTGCATTATCTGAACTTCCTGAGCTCTTATCTTTTCAGTTATGCCAAATACTCATTTCAGAAGTTACAAAGAGAGATTTTCAAAGCACATAATTTGACATGCCATTTGTGATTTTAATTAAGAGCCAACCAGTGGGTTGAGAATTTCCATTTCTCTTAAAGCATGCATCTCTATTTCTGAAAAAGAAATTCTGTTTAGCTTGCTACAAGGGAGAGCACTCAATGTGAGGGCTACAGTTAGTTGCGCTTTTAAAATTAATCAGGAGTTTACACCACCACCACCCCGGCAATCACAGGCAAATTATGTTTTTTGAATACAGTACGATTCCACCTATAATTAGCAAACGTTTCATAAATATTAGTCAAACCACGCTACACTAGATAGCAAGAAATGTTTCCACAAGGAAAACTTTCCTGCCTATTTACCAGGACCTATATAGTATCGCCTACCTGTCGTTGTTGATCCTGCCTGGTAATCATGAATAATGTCAACACAAAAAGAGAGAGCGCGCGAGAGAGAGAGAGAGAGAAAGAGAGAGAGAGAGCAAAGGTTATACTAAACTGTACGCGAATGAGTCAAAATAACCAGCCCAAACCCTGAATGTTCCTCTGTTTCACCTGATAGAGAAAATTTTTAAAAAGGAGCGTGGGGTTTCCGAAAGAAAGGCTCCTCCATGCGAGAGAAAGTATCTCTCAAACAATAATTCCATTGTAAAGTGTTCTCCGCCCTGAAAAAATGATATATTTGAATCAGGCCAGAGTTTGCTGTCCAAATTTTACTAAGCTTTGGACGCTGCCCAATCAATCCAAAATTGATTTTTTTTTTTTTTTTTTTTTTTTTTTTTTTTTTTTTAGTAAACCTTTACAGATGAAATTGGAATAAATTGCGTCTTTTCCTTTAAGGTATCAGATAATGTGGCAAGGATAAGAATTTCAGACAGTTTGTAAGGAACAAACGGACCAAAGGGTCTGTTACTGCTTTCCTTAAAACTACCCAGCCCTAAGTTGCTTCTTCCTTGCAAACCTCCTATAGTGTGCCTATATCTGGCTTCCCACAAAACTGCTTTTTAGTGGAAAAATTTGGAAACTGCTTTTTAGTGAAAAAACTACTTTTTGTGGAAAAACAAGTTAATAATTTGTTCATTTAGCACAAGAAAAAAAATTGGAGTGGAAAGGTTTGTTGCATATTGGGCTTTAACCAGCTGTGGCACACTCACACTTGCTGGGACCCTAGTTCCATGTAAACAGACCAAGAAGCAAAAAAAAAGAGGCCCAGTACATGAAATCGAGGAAGTACATTCAGCGCCCAAGTGAATTAATTTCCTGTGATGTTTTATTGTATTAAGAGCTAATGGTTTTTGTATTAGCCTATACGACCATTGAAAAGAGCCTTTTCTTACGCATCACAGATCATTAGCCTCTGATCAAGGCGCCTTCCCTATGACTGAAAACTGCATTTGATAGGAAGATTTAGATGTGGAGGACAATATGTCACAATTTGCTTCTCTTTAATCTATTGTTAAAAAGAATACTAAAAGAAGTACTGAGTGCTTAGATTTTTATTGACTGCTTTATTTGCCATTTACATATGTTCAATTGTTTTAATATACACATGAGTTAGTCTAAATCACAGGAGTCCAATACAAAGCCTATTAGATTAATAGAAAACGCCCATCACATCTGGTGGAACATCAAAAGGGAAAAAGTAGGGTTATTGTTCATCACAAGAGGTCAGACAGGGTGAAAGGACCAAAACAGTCTTCAAAAAGGCTAAGCTTCATTTCTGTGTTGATTGTATTCGCGAGGCTTATATTACTTAGGAAAAAGAGAGCCATAGCATTTAGCGTGGGTTAGTCATAACTGGTATGTTATGCGGCGAAGCATTTGGTTGTTTAGCAGCGAAGCATTTATTACCGTTTGAAAATGGCAGATTTTTGTCCCTGTTCATCTGCTTTGGCATGGTAGTACAGCCCTTCCTTTATCTAGTTAATGAGCTATCTGACTTCTTCGGTTAGCTAATACCCACGTGTTTTCTTTGGTGAAATTTGGTCCTCTGCTACTGGGAAAAAACCCTCAATATTATTGTGATTGTTTTGGAGAAAAGGATCATCTTTCACAAGGACACTAGTCAGGCTGTGAATCAGCATTGGAACAGAGAATGCACACACAAGGAACTAAGTGCAGAAACGACCTTTTTATATGACGTATGAGTGAAAAAAACCCCAAACATCTAAAGGAGATACATCACTGTTTCCGACAGGGTTTATCACAAGTTTCTTGATGCTGCCTAGAGTCATAAGAACATAAAATAACCTACCCTGCCCACTTTTTCAACTACATGATTTTTGTTGGAGGGAGAGGACTCATGATTTTATGAGACTGGGGTAAGCATACACCAGGAAATAGGTAAAGGTACATATGCTGCGGGAATTAGAGAATGTTTTGACATTGTCTCATTTACACATTTTCTTCGTAAACTTCAGGGGATGGAAAAGCGCAAATAATAAGTTACCTAAGCGCCTTCATTTATTTTATAGTAAATCAGAAGCTGTTTGTCTTTATAGTTTGGTGCAGCACTTAGCACAATGGCAATGAGGCACAGAGGCAATACACCTAGAAACTAAAAAGGGGGGGTGACTAATTCCTATGCCCATAGTAACTCAGAGTGGTAAGGGAAGAATGAAAATTATAGAGTCTATTGCTCTACATAAAGAAGTGTTTGAGTACAGTGGACCACAAGTAAGTTAGTCAATAAATAGCAACGCCTCTCGGATCACAGATGCCTAGGGAAAGCTGTACATGCTCAGACTGGTTGCGTTCTTTAACTGCCTGGTAAGATCTATAGCCTCTACATAAGTGGAGTTAGACTCCTAACCCTGTGCCACTGCAAGGAGTTTTTTTTTACATTGCCCAACTCTTACCTTAATATCTTTCCTACAATATTGGACATAATAATATAAAATTGTCATCCCACAGTGCCTCAAAGAAAATCACTAAATTTCCCATTTTCAATGAATCAGTAGGTGTCTCTCTCTCTCTCGCTCGCTCTCTCTCTCTCTCTCTCTCTCTCTCTCTCTCTCTCTCTCTCTCTCTCTCTCTCTCTCGCTCTCTCTCTCTCTCTCTCTCTCTCTCTCTCTCTCTCTCTCTCTCTCTATATATATATATATATATATATATATACACACAGTGTTTATATTACACAATATAGTAGCGTTTCCTCATTTCTCTCAATATCTACCTCACACATCACCAGTCAGATTCACCATAGAGAGCCTTAACAAAGAAATGTATGAAATGTATGCCTGACTCAGAAAAACATTAGTGACACGATAAAGGGGAGGAAAACTATGGAAGTTGGAGCTACAATCACCACCGTGTTTTCAAAATGAAGTAATGCCAGTGATTTTTTTTTCTGACATTTTGGTGAACTAATAAATTTACTTAACACAGAAAGGCAATGAATCTTCAGGAGCTTCAGGAGCGTAGTCGAGTTAGTCTGTTCCAGAAAAAAAAAAACAGGAAGCAAATGGTAGCACTTTATAGACTAACAAAACATATAGCTGGTATCATGCGCTTTCCTGGGCACAGCCCACTTCTTCAGATGACGCCCTATCGTATAGATTTGCAGAAGAATACACAAAAGTGCACTCTTTTTGAGTTCCTTTTAATAGAGGGGGCTTTTTCCCAGGTACAATTTTTTTTTTTCCAGGTCCACGTGTCTATTACGAATAAGCACACCACAACTGTGCCTAGCTTTCCATAGCAAATCACACCATACTCACCCAGCCTAGGTTTCCGTAGAAAAGAAGAGTTTATAAAATCGATATAGCAATCTGACTATATAAAAAAAAAAATTCAATTGTAGGGCAGTGTGTTTGGCTTGGCGAATCATACACAGTATTATGATTTTTCTATATATATACATATATATATATATATATCGAGCTAAAAAATGAATCTGTCGCAACATGTGCCAAGGCCTACCTAATGTCAGGTGCATAATATGATCTCACCTCGCTTATTGTTTAGAACTAAACACCATCCCAAACAGGCATCTACAAAGCCACAGCCTACATCTTTCCCTTTCTCAAACTAGGGCTTGGTCTTACTTCCTCCAAAGGTAGAGTGCAAATGGGTCAAGAATATAGTTCAGGGAGTAATGTGTTCCTGCTAGGACAACTTATGCTCCAATAACATAAGACAAAATAACATTTCCATACTTACCCCGTCTCCTCTTGTCTCCTCTTTCCTAAACTAAAAAGACTCGCCTCATATAGCAGATGTTCCAAAGCTGCATGAGTTTTTTGCATTTGTCTGAATTTTTCCAAAGGTGAGACAGATATCTCTTTTTAGATGCGGCAGCAAAATCTGCACAAAGTATGCAAAATACGGGTCATATTTTGGAGGCTATAAGATATTCTCTGTTTTACTCTTTCTTATTGTGAATAGCTAATTATAGTTGAAGTTCTGGTTCTGTAATATGGAAGACGTCCATGCATGCTACACACTGGTAGGAGGGAGAACAGCAAAATTAAGACAATTGATATTTAAGAAGTTAGACGCCGACAGCTCAGGGAGCTGCTGATAGGTAAGGTTCCATGGGATGCAGGAGGAAATCCTACTGGTGGTAGTTTTTCAAATGGGCTGAAAAGTAAAGTATGCCGCTGCGTTGGAAATCTAGAAAGTACCGTAGGAACCACCTTGGATAAAAGTCCTACAAAATGTGGAAACTAGTAGGTAGGGGCAAAATTAGAAATATAGCAACACTATACACGCTTTAACTGGAAAAAATAAAGGGTCACAAGAAAACAGTCTACAATATATTTGAAGAGGATTTACTTTTTATTTTGGAAGCCTTAATATAGTGAAGGCAGGAGAAAAAGAGGTAGGTTCAGCAATTAAAGTAGAAAGAAAGGTAAAAATTACTTAGCAGAGAACATTTGATACCATTTCTCCTAGACTACCACATATTTGATAGCCCGCTTTGTGAGGATCACAAACTATTTATGGTTAAAGGGAGAAGTGAAAGACGTGCTATAGCTAGACTTAACGAAAGTGTCGGAATACAAGTTGCAATGAACCTGCACACAACTGGCTGGATAATATTTTCCAGAGGGTAGTTAGTTCAGTGCCAGCTAAAGCGAGCGGTGCTACAGGGATTAGTTTTGTGACTAAGTTGCTTTAGCTGCTATCAATTTAGCAACGATGCTAATACCCTTTAGATAATTGTAAATCGAATACATTTATAAAGTTTAAAGATAATACCAAGCAGTTAGGCGCTATAATTTTGTATTTTTGTACAAGTTCTCCATCATTGACGATACCAGGTTAAACAACTGTTAGGGATGGTCGATCTGGTACTTCACTGAGTGCAGGGATTTAGTCTTGACGCGCGCTCACTTTCTCCTCCGAGGGTACGGTGTTCTGTGAGTCTAGGTCCTGTGGTGTATATTAACCGCATTGACTCCTCCTGCTGTGGCTAAGGAGCTATTGCCACTTTTTTGTTAATGGGCACTTTTTTGGTAAAATAATGGGTAACTTTTTTGGTATAGGAAGATTCCCAATAACTTTCCTCCTTTCTTAATGTAATGACAATATAAATCACACGGCACTTAACGTCAAAATAAGTCATTGCATAGCAGAACATCACAGTTTCTGCGTTTTCTTATCTGGAACAGAAGGTTTATTTAAAAGGAGCTCAGAAATTTTTCTCAGCGCCTGCAGTAGCGCCAGAAGACAGCAATAGACGAGTCACCTTTGTTTTCAGCAGCCACAGCCCATTTAAGCAGTCTCGGGGAAGCAACTTTAAAATTTTGTCAGCAGTGAAGCACAGCTGTGGCATGAGTTGAAGGTTCAGACTCTCTGACCAGCTAAACGTAAATTTTATAGTAACTTTGAAGGTTTTTTTTGTTTTGTTTTGTTTTGTTTTTAAATTAAACTAGCATATACTAGCAAGACGCTACAATAACAATGAGGAGTCCAGTGGCATTTGAACGACTAGCTGATTTATTAAGGCATAAGCTTTAAAACCCACTTCAGCAGATGAACTGGAGTGGAACCTACAGCTTCAGAGTGGGATAGGGAACAGATTAAGACAAAGCGATTAAGGCTGCGTCTAGAATGGCATGAATTTGCGCAAATGCTTTTAATGGAAAAGTTTTCTTGCGCAAGAGAGCGTCTAGATTTGCACGGACGCTTTTGCGCAAAAGCACTTTTTGCGCAAAAGCGTCCATGGCCAATCTAGACGCGCTTTTGCACAAGAAAACCCCATTCGCCGTTTTAGCCATCGGGGCTTTTTTGCGCAAAAGAAAACTGAGCTGTCTACACTGGCCCATTTGTGCCAAAGGTTTTGCGCAAAAGGACATTTGCCCAAACGGGAGCATCAAAGTATTTGCGCAAGAAGCACTGATTTCTTACATTAGAACGTCAGTGCTCTTCCACAAATTCAGGCGGCCAGTGTACACCCGCTGCCATTTCTTCAGTCACCCCCTTCACCAAGAGGTGAACTCACACCTGGGGGTAGGCCTGGACATCCCCATGGATACACTGTAATCTGATCTCTCCCTCAATGGGTCCATGGACGGGGAGCACATGCCACTGGACCCCCCCCCAGAACTCCCCAGTTACTCACAGCTCTCCCCTCCCCCCCCGAGATCGAACTGAGCAGGGTCACTCAGTGACCTGGGGAAGTTCAGCCCCCCCCCCCCCCCCCCACTTCAGGACAAAGCATCAGGTGTTGACATTGGTGTTCCCATTAACGTGGCCCACCTCCTGGGCATCGGACACAATGATGGCATTGAGTTGCCGATAGTCCATGCAGAACCAGATTATTCCAGCCTTCTTAAGGACCAGCACCCACTGGGGAAGCCCAGGTAATGGAGGAGGGTTGAATCACCCCCAAGAGCCAGCATGTCCCCCAAGCTTCTCTCCAGGTCCTAGGCTGCTCTCCCAATGACCCTTAATGGGGTACACCGGATGGAGGATGGGCCCCCCCATCTCTACCTGGTGCACAGTCAGGTTAGTGAGCCCAGGCCGGGAGGAAAACAGATGCTGGTAAGAATGCAGGACCTCTTTGATCTCTGCCTGCTGGGCCGGGGTCAGCTGGTCTGAGAGGTGAATTGACTCCAGCGAGGCACCAGCCTCAGCCTCTGGGAGGAGACTCACCAGGGAATCCCCGTTCTCCTCCCACTTCCCACACACAGCCAGTTCCAGCCTCTCCCCGTCCTGGTATGGCTTCATCATGATATACCCACTGGCTGTGCGCCTGGTGGGACAGCTCCAGTATATAGCTGTCCTCATTACCTATCTGACGACCTTGAAGGGACTGTCCAAGGTCGCCTGCAGCTTATTTTTCCTCACCCGGATGAGGCACAGCACTTGATCCCGAGCAGCCCACCACAACAGACAGCCAGCCTGCAACGAATCCTGACCCAAGACATCGGGAGGAGGTACTCAGCCCAGTTTCGGGAAGTGACACAGGGAGGTGCCGCTGTTAACTGGGACCAACTCAGGTATACTGCCTGCCCGAAGGGCCCGCGGCTGGAACCCAGAGCAAGTGGCTAGGACAGGGTTCCCCACAGTCCTCCTCCCAGCTGGTGGGATGCCAGCAAGAAAAATGGGGGTGTCCTGTGGACTAACGAAGGGCCTGACCTCCCACACCCTGGCCTTGCCTATGATGAAAAGGGCTCTCGTCAAAATTACTGCTCAGAGCTAATGAAATATTAGGTTTTTTTCTCAAAGTACTAACAACCCAAGGAAATATAGTTCATGGAGGGATTTGAGACGTTCTCCACAAGATGTGACAGGTTTTTTTTTTTTTTTTTTTTTTTTTTTAAAGCCTTTCTGAAGTAATGAATTTTTCTGGAAGAATGTAGCACAAGTAAAACTAATGTAAGAGAGTTAGTGGTGTCTTTCCTAGACACAGCTTCCCAAAGCACATGAGTGGCAAAACCACAGGTTAGTTGAAAAATGACAGCGATGATAGCGGGGTACGCATGCCTCCGTGGCAGAGATAGGGAAACCATGAGGCACACAAAGAAAACCTCTACAGGGAATGCAGGGCCCAGGGGGCTTAACCCAAAGTATGGATCTTTTCAAAAGTTTTCATTAAGTTGTAATGAGCAATTACACTACATGAAAGTAAGAATATCCCGAACAAATCTCATACTTGAAGGGGATTCTGGCAATCGCCAGAACGTGTGACAGGTTTTTAACCCATTACTGAGACAATATAACAAGTACGGTGAAAAACTGTCTTAGAAGTAAAATTCATATACGGGATTACTGAGGTAGTGGTGCCTAACAGTCAAATAATCTTGCCGAGAAAAGGCTTTGTAGCGTCAATGAAGGACTACACTCTCTATAGTAATGACTTTCCCAAGCATCTCATTTAGCGCAAGGACTTTGTGCCGTGCTCCAGACGTGCCAAGAAGGATGTTTTTTTTGTTTTTTTTTTTGGTTTGTTTTGTTTTTTTTTTTTTTAAGACGTAGGTAAGGCATTGTAGGGATTGGTGTGAAAAAGCGTCTCACAAGCAAAAGTCCGTCTCACAAGCAAAAGTCATAAAAGTAATGCTGAGGGAGCGGCCATTAAGCCAGAGCTTTTTAAAGCGCATGGGCGCAAACACCGTCGATTTGAAGACCAACGTCGTTAACCTAATTCATTTTTGTGCAGCATGACTGAAAGCTGAAGCGCGTCTCAAAAGTTTCTTCTGAGCGATTAGCCATCTGAAAGGAAGACTGTACTAAAGAAATCTTGTCGAGAAAGGGCTTTGTGGCGTAGCTCCAGAAACGGGGACAGGGTTTCAAGGCACAGTTGAAGCAATGTAAGCATTAGTGTGAAAAAGAGTCTCGAGACAAAAGTCATATACGGCATGCTGAGCTATCGGTGACCAAGTTAGGCAGAACTTTGTAAAGGCGATTGGTGAGGAAACACCATCGCTTTGTTGACCAACCGCTCCAGGGAACGAACATTCCCTTTTTGCGAGGAGTTACTGAACGGTGGAGCTCGTGTCAAAATTGTCTTCTCAGCCGCTAGGCTTTCTGGAATAAAGACAAGCCAAAGGAATTCGGGCATACGAAGGGCTTTGTGACGGCTCCTAAATGCGCAAAAAGTTTGTCACGCATAACTGACGCAATATAAGCCTTTGTGTGCGAAAGGGTCTCACAAGCAAGACTCATGTTCAAGCGTGCTGAGCTTGTGGCGACTAACTTAGTCGAAGCTTTATAAAACCGAGGATTGGGAACAGCATAGGCTTGAAGACTTTACATTCGCTTCGGTCTGCGACGCCATACTTCTAGGTGACCCGCTTGTCCAATTTTTCTTCTCAGCGGCGATGAAGGCGGAGGCTAGCTATAATAAAGACTGCCCAAGCAATTCTTGCAGCGCTAGGGCTTTGTACCTATTTCCTGAGGCGCTAAGAGGGAGGGGGTTTTAAGGCATTGTAGGAATTGGTGTGAAAAAGCGTCTCACAAGCAAAACTCATAAACGTAATGCTGAGGGAGCGGCCACTAAGCCAGCGCTTGGTCACCGTCGATTTGAAGACCAACGTCGTCAACCTAATTCAGTTTTGTGCAGCACGACTGAAAGCTGAAGCGCTTCTCAAAAGTTTCTTCCGCGCGATTAGCCATCTGAAAGGAAGACTGTCCTAAGGCAATCTTGTCGAGAAAGGGTTTCGTGCCGTAGCTCCAAACACGGACACAGGGTTTCAAGGCATAGTTGAAGGACTATAAGCATGCGTGTGAAAAAGAGTCTCGCAACAAAAACTCATCTACGGCAGGCTGAGTTCTCGGTGCCCAAGTTAGTCAGAACTTTGTAAAGGCAAGTGGTGAGACACGCCATCGCTTTGTTGAACAACCGCTCCCGAGAAAATTCTTTTTTGAGACCAGTTACTGAAAGGTGAAGCTCGTGTCGAAATTGTCTTCTCAGCCATAATACATGGTTAGGCTTTCTCGCAGAAAGACTAGCCAAGGAATTCGGGTGTACGAAGGGCTTTATGGCGTGTCCTAAACGTGCCGAAAGTTTGGCACGCATAACTGACGCAGTGTACAACTTTGTGTGCCAAACAGTCTCGGAAGCAAGACTCCTCTGCAGGAGTGCTGAGGCAGTGGCCACTAACTTAGTCGCAGCTTTGTAAAACCCAGGATTGGAAACGGTCTAGGTTTGAAGACCAGCGTCTTTAAAGTCACTTCGGCTTGCGAGGCCATACTAATAGGTGAACCGCTTGTCCAATTTTTTTCTTCTCAGCGTCAATGAAGGAGTAGGCTAGCTATAATAATGACTTTCCCAAGCATCTCTCGTAGCGCAAGGGCTTTGTGCCGTACTCCTGACGCGCTAAGCGGGAGGGTTTTTAAGGCATTGTAGGAATTGGTGTGAAAAAGCGTCTCACAAGCAAAAACTCATAAACGTAATGCTCAGGGAGTGGTCACTAAGCCAGAGCTTTGTAAAGCGCATGGGCGCAAACACCGTCGATTTGAAGACCAACGTCGTTAACCTAACTCATTTTTGTGCAGCATGACTGAAAGCTGAAGCGCTTCTCAAAAGTGTCTTCTGAGCGATTAGCCATCTGAAAGGAAGACTGTCCTAAAGGAATCTTGTCGAGAAAGGGCTTTGTGGCGTAGCTCCAGAAACGGGGACAGGGTTTCAAGGCACAGTTGAAGCAATGTAAGCATTAGTGTGAAAAAGAGTCTCGAGACAAAAGTCATATACGGCATGCTGAGCTATCGGTGACCAAGTTAGGCAGAACTTTGTAAAGGCGATTGGTGAGGAAACACCATCGCTTTGTTGACCAACCGCTCCAGGGAACGAACATTCCCTTTTTGCGAGGAGTTACTG
The DNA here is from genome assembly GCA_032595735.1 of Pelochelys cantorii. Classification (NCBI taxonomy): domain Eukaryota; kingdom Metazoa; phylum Chordata; order Testudines; family Trionychidae; genus Pelochelys; species Pelochelys cantorii. The sequence continues at coordinate 22,461,823 of CM064344.1, forward strand.
AACGGTGGAGCTCGTGTCAAAATTGTCTTCTCAGCCGCTAGGCTTTCTGGAATAAAGACAAGCCAAAGGAATTCGGGCATACGAAGGGCTTTGTGACGGCTCCTAAATGCGCAAAAAGTTTGTCACGCATAACTGACGCAATATAAGCCTTTGTGTGCGAAAGGGTCTCACAAGCAAGACTCATGTTCAAGCGTGCTGAGCTTGTGGCGACTAACTTAGTCGAAGCTTTATAAAACCGAGGATTGGGAACAGCATAGGCTTGAAGACTTTACATTCGCTTCGGTCTGCGACGCCATACTTCTAGGTGACCCGCTTGTCCAATTTTTCTTCTCAGCGGCGATGAAGGCGGAGGCTAGCTATAATAAAGACTGCCCAAGCAATTCTTGCAGCGCTAGGGCTTTGTACCTATTTCCTGAGGCGCTAAGAGGGAGGGGGTTTTAAGGCATTGTAGGAATTGGTGTGAAAAAGCGTCTCACAAGCAAAACTCATAAACGTAATGCTGAGGGAGCGGCCACTAAGCCAGCGCTTGGTCACCGTCGATTTGAAGACCAACGTCGTCAACCTAATTCAGTTTTGTGCAGCACGACTGAAAGCTGAAGCGCTTCTCAAAAGTTTCTTCCGAGCGATTAGCCATCTGAAAGGAAGACTGTCCTAAGGCAATCTTGTCGAGAAAGGGTTTCGTGCCGTAGCGCCAAACACGGACACAGGGTTTCAAGGCATAGTTGAAGGACTATAAGTATGCGTGTGAAAAAGAGTCTCGCAACAAAAACTCATCTACGGCAGGCTGAGTTCTCGGTGCCCAAGTTAGTCAGAACTTTGTAAAGGCAAGTGGTGAGACACGCCATCGCTTTGTTGAACAACCGCTCCCGAGAAAATTCATTTTTGAGACCAGTTACTGAAAGGCGAAGCTCGTGTCAAAATTGTCTTCTCAGCCATAATACATGGTTAGGCTTTCTCGCAGAAAGACTAGCCAAAGGAATTCGGGTGTACGAAGGGCTTTATGGCGTGTCCTAAACGTGCCGAAAGTTTGGCACGCATAACTGACGCAGTGTACAACTTTGTGTGCCAAACAGTCTCGGAAGCAAGACTCCTCTGCAGGAATGCTGAGGCAGTGGCCACTAACTTAGTCGCAGCTTTGTAAAACCCAGGATTGGAAACGGTCTAGGTTTGAAGACCAGCGTCTTTAAAGTCACTTCGGCTTGCGACGCCGTACTAATAGGTGAACCGCTTGTCCAATTTTTTTTCTTCTCAGCGTCAATGAAGGAGTAGGCTAGCTATAATAATGACTTTCCCAAGCATCTCTCGTAGCGCAAGGGCTTTGTGCCGTACTCCTGACGCGCTAAGCGGGAGGGTTTTTAAGGCATTGTAGGAATTGGTGTGAAAAAGCGTCTCACAAGCAAAAACTCATAAACGTAATGCTCAGGGAGTGGTCACTAAGCCAGAGCTTTGTAAAGCGCATGGGCGCAAACACCGTCGATTTGAAGACCAACGTCGTTAACCTAACTCATTTTTGTGCAGCATGACTGAAAGCTGAAGCGCTTCTCAAAAGTGTCTTCTGAGCGATTAGCCATCTGAAAGGAAGACTGTCCTAAAGGAATCTTGTTGAGAAAGGGCTTTGTGGCGTAGCTCCAGAAACGGGGACAGGGTTTCAAGGCACAGTTGAAGCAATGTAAGCATTAGTGTGAAAAAGAGTCTCGAGACAAAAGTCATATACGGCATGCTGAGCTATCGGTGACCAAGTTAGGCAGAACTTTGTAAAGGCGATTGGTGAGGAAACACCATCGCTTTGTTGACCAACCGCTCCAGGGAACGAACATTCCCTTTTTGCGAGGAGTTACTGAACGGTGGAGCTCGTGTCAAAATTGTCTTCTCAGCCGCTAGGCTTTCTGGAATAAAGACAAGCCAAAGGAATTCGGGCATACGAAGGGCTTTGTGACGGCTCCTAAATGCGCAAAAAGTTTGTCACGCATAACTGACGCAATATAAGCCTTTGTGTGCGAAAGGGTCTCACAAGCAAGACTCATGTTCAAGCGTGCTGAGCTTGTGGCGACTAACTTAGTCGAAGCTTTATAAAACCGAGGATTGGGAACAGCATAGGCTTGAAGACTTTACATTCGCTTCGGTCTGCGACGCCATACTTCTAGGTGACCCGCTTGTCCAATTTTTCTTCTCAGCGGCGATGAAGGCGGAGGCTAGCTATAATAAAGACTGCCCAAGCAATTCTTGCAGCGCTAGGGCTTTGTACCTATTTCCTGAGGCGCTAAGAGGGAGGGGGTTTTAAGGCATTGTAGGAATTGGTGTGAAAAAGCGTCTCACAAGCAAAACGCATAAACGTAATGCTGAGGGAGCGGCCACTAAGCCAGCGCTTGGTCACCGTCGATTTGAAGACCAACGTCGTCAACCTAATTCAGTTTTGTGCAGCACGACTGAAAGCTGAAGCGCTTCTCAAAAGTTTCTTCCGCGCGATTAGCCATCTGAAAGGAAGACTGTCCTAAGGCAATCTTGTCGAGAAAGGGTTTCGTGCCGTAGCTCCAAACACGGACACAGGGTTTCAAGGCATAGTTGAAGGACTATAAGTATGCGTGTGAAAAAGAGTCTCGCAACAAAAACTCATCTACGGCAGGCTGAGTTCTCGGTGCCCAAGTTAGTCAGAACTTTGTAAAGGCAAGTGGTGAGACACGCCATCGCTTTGTTGAACAACCGCTCCCGAGAAAATTCATTTTTGAGACCAGTTACTGAAAGGTGAAGCTCGTGTCGAAATTGTCTTCTCAGCCATAATACATGGTTAGGCTTTCTCGCAGAAAGACTAGCCAAAGGAATTCGGGTGTACGAAGGGCTTTATGGCGTGTCCTAAACGTGCCGAAAGTTTGGCACGCATAACTGACGCAGTGTACAACTTTGTGTGCCAAACAGTCTCGGAAGCAAGACTCCTCTGCAGGAGTGCTGAGGCAGTGGCCACTAACTTAGTCGCAGCTTTGTAAAACCCAGGATTGGAAACGGTCTAGGTTTGAAGACCAGCGTCTTTAAAGTCACTTCGGCTTGCGAGGCCATACTAATAGGTGAACCGCTTGTCCAATTTTTTTCTTCTCAGCGTCAATGAAGGAGTAGGCTAGCTATAATAATGACTTTCCCAAGCATCTCTCGTAGCGCAAGGGCTTTGTGCCGTACTCCTGACGCGCTAAGCGGGAGGGTTTTTAAGGCATTGTAGGAATTGGTGTGAAAAAGCGTCTCACAAGCAAAAACTCATAAACGTAATGCTCAGGGAGTGGTCACTAAGCCAGAGCTTTGTAAAGCGCATGGGCGCAAACACCGTCGATTTGAAGACCAACGTCGTTAACCTAACTCATTTTTGTGCAGCATGACTGAAAGCTGAAGCGCTTCTCAAAAGTGTCTTCTGAGCGATTAGCCATCTGAAAGGAAGACTGTCCTAAAGGAATCTTGTCGAGAAAGGGCTTTGTGGCGTAGCTCCAGAAACGGGGACAGGGTTTCAAGGCACAGTTGAAGCAATGTAAGCATTAGTGTGAAAAAGAGTCTCGAGACAAAAGTCATATACGGCATGCTGAGCTATCGGTGACCAAGTTAGGCAGAACTTTGTAAAGGCGATTGGTGAGGAAACACCATCGCTTTGTTGACCAACCGCTCCAGGGAACGAACATTCCCTTTTTGCGAGGAGTTACTGAACGGTGGAGCTCGTGTCAAAATTGTCTTCTCAGCCGCTAGGCTTTCTGGAATAAAGACAAGCCAAAGGAATTCGGGCATACGAAGGGCTTTGTGACGGCTCCTAAATGCGCAAAAAGTTTGTCACGCATAACTGACGCAATATAAGCCTTTGTGTGCGAAAGGGTCTCACAAGCAAGACTCATGTTCAAGCGTGCTGAGCTTGTGGCGACTAACTTAGTCGAAGCTTTATAAAACCGAGGATTGGGAACAGCATAGGCTTGAAGACTTTACATTCGCTTCGGTCTGCGACGCCATACTTCTAGGTGACCCGCTTGTCCAATTTTTCTTCTCAGCGGCGATGAAGGCGGAGGCTAGCTATAATAAAGACTGCCCAAGCAATTCTTGCAGCGCTAGGGCTTTGTACCTATTTCCTGAGGCGCTAAGAGGGAGGGGGTTTTAAGGCATTGTAGGAATTGGTGTGAAAAAGCGTCTCACAAGCAAAACTCATAAACGTAATGCTGAGGGAGCGGCCACTAAGCCAGCGCTTGGTCACCGTCGATTTGAAGACCAACGTCGTCAACCTAATTCAGTTTTGTGCAGCACGACTGAAAGCTGAAGCGCTTCTCAAAAGTTTCTTCCGAGCGATTAGCCATCTGAAAGGAAGACTGTCCTAAGGCAATCTTGTCGAGAAAGGGTTTCGTGCCGTAGCGCCAAACACGGACACAGGGTTTCAAGGCATAGTTGAAGGACTATAAGTATGCGTGTGAAAAAGAGTCTCGCAACAAAAACTCATCTACGGCAGGCTGAGTTCTCGGTGCCCAAGTTAGTCAGAACTTTGTAAAGGCAAGTGGTGAGACACGCCATCGCTTTGTTGAACAACCGCTCCCGAGAAAATTCATTTTTGAGACCAGTTACTGAAAGGCGAAGCTCGTGTCAAAATTGTCTTCTCAGCCATAATACATGGTTAGGCTTTCTCGCAGAAAGACTAGCCAAAGGAATTCGGGTGTACGAAGGGCTTTATGGCGTGTCCTAAACGTGCCGAAAGTTTGGCACGCATAACTGACGCAGTGTACAACTTTGTGTGCCAAACAGTCTCGGAAGCAAGACTCCTCTGCAGGAATGCTGAGGCAGTGGCCACTAACTTAGTCGCAGCTTTGTAAAACCCAGGATTGGAAACGGTCTAGGTTTGAAGACCAGCGTCTTTAAAGTCACTTCGGCTTGCGACGCCGTACTAATAGGTGAACCGCTTGTCCAATTTTTTTCTTCTCAGCGTCAATGAAGGAGTAGGCTAGCTATAATAATGACTTTCCCAAGCATCTCTCGTAGCGCAAGGGCTTTGTGCCGTACTCCTGACGCGCTAAGCGGGAGGGTTTTTAAGGCATTGTAGGAATTGGTGTGAAAAAGCGTCTCACAAGCAAAAACTCATAAACGTAATGCTCAGGGAGTGGTCACTAAGCCAGAGCTTTGTAAAGCGCATGGGCGCAAACACCGTCGATTTGAAGACCAACGTCGTTAACCTAACTCATTTTTGTGCAGCATGACTGAAAGCTGAAGCGCTTCTCAAAAGTGTCTTCTGAGCGATTAGCCATCTGAAAGGAAGACTGTCCTAAAGGAATCTTGTTGAGAAAGGGCTTTGTGGCGTAGCTCCAGAAACGGGGACAGGGTTTCAAGGCACAGTTGAAGCAATGTAAGCATTAGTGTGAAAAAGAGTCTCGAGACAAAAGTCATATACGGCATGCTGAGCTATCGGTGACCAAGTTAGGCAGAACTTTGTAAAGGCGATTGGTGAGGAAACACCATCGCTTTGTTGACCAACCGCTCCAGGGAACGAACATTCCCTTTTTGCGAGGAGTTACTGAACGGTGGAGCTCGTGTCAAAATTGTCTTCTCAGCCGCTAGGCTTTCTGGAATAAAGACAAGCCAAAGGAATTCGGGCATACGAAGGGCTTTGTGACGGCTCCTAAATGCGCAAAAAGTTTGTCACGCATAACTGACGCAATATAAGCCTTTGTGTGCGAAAGGGTCTCACAAGCAAGACTCATGTTCAAGCGTGCTGAGCTTGTGGCGACTAACTTAGTCGAAGCTTTATAAAACCGAGGATTGGGAACAGCATAGGCTTGAAGACTTTACATTCGCTTCGGTCTGCGACGCCATACTTCTAGGTGACCCGCTTGTCCAATTTTTCTTCTCAGCGGCGATGAAGGCGGAGGCTAGCTATAATAAAGACTGCCCAAGCAATTCTTGCAGCGCTAGGGCTTTGTACCTATTTCCTGAGGCGCTAAGAGGGAGGGGGTTTTAAGGCATTGTAGGAATTGGTGTGAAAAAGCGTCTCACAAGCAAAACGCATAAACGTAATGCTGAGGGAGCGGCCACTAAGCCAGCGCTTGGTCACCGTCGATTTGAAGACCAACGTCGTCAACCTAATTCAGTTTTGTGCAGCACGACTGAAAGCTGAAGCGCTTCTCAAAAGTTTCTTCCGCGCGATTAGCCATCTGAAAGGAAGACTGTCCTAAGGCAATCTTGTCGAGAAAGGGTTTCGTGCCGTAGCTCCAAACACGGACACAGGGTTTCAAGGCATAGTTGAAGGACTATAAGTATGCGTGTGAAAAAGAGTCTCGCAACAAAAACTCATCTACGGCAGGCTGAGTTCTCGGTGCCCAAGTTAGTCAGAACTTTGTAAAGGCAAGTGGTGAGACACGCCATCGCTTTGTTGAACAACCGCTCCCGAGAAAATTCATTTTTGAGACCAGTTACTGAAAGGTGAAGCTCGTGTCGAAATTGTCTTCTCAGCCATAATACATGGTTAGGCTTTCTCGCAGAAAGACTAGCCAAAGGAATTCGGGTGTACGAAGGGCTTTATGGCGTGTCCTAAACGTGCCGAAAGTTTGGCACGCATAACTGACGCAGTGTACAACTTTGTGTGCCAAACAGTCTCGGAAGCAAGACTCCTCTGCAGGAGTGCTGAGGCAGTGGCCACTAACTTAGTCGCAGCTTTGTAAAACCCAGGATTGGAAACGGTCTAGGTTTGAAGACCAGCGTCTTTAAAGTCACTTCGGCTTGCGAGGCCATACTAATAGGTGAACCGCTTGTCCAATTTTTTTCTTCTCAGCGTCAATGAAGGAGTAGGCTAGCTTAATAATGACTTTCCCAAGCATCTCTCGTAGCGCAAGGGCTTTGTGCCGTACTCCTGACGCGCTAAGCGGGAGGGTTTTTAAGGCATTGTAGGAATTGGTGTGAAAAAGCGTCTCACAAGCAAAAACTCATAAACGTAATGCTCAGGGAGTGGTCACTAAGCCAGAGCTTTGTAAAGCGCATGGGCGCAAACACCGTCGATTTGAAGACCAACGTCGTTAACCTAACTCATTTTTGTGCAGCATGACTGAAAGCTGAAGCGCTTCTCAAAAGTGTCTTCTGAGCGATTAGCCATCTGAAAGGAAGACTGTCCTAAAGGAATCTTGTCGAGAAAGGGCTTTGTGGCGTAGCTCCAGAAACGGGGACAGGGTTTCAAGGCACAGTTGAAGCAATGTAAGCATTAGTGTGAAAAAGAGTCTCGAGACAAAAGTCATATACGGCATGCTGAGCTATCGGTGACCAAGTTAGGCAGAACTTTGTAAAGGCGATTGGTGAGGAAACACCATCGCTTTGTTGACCAACCGCTCCAGGGAACGAACATTCCCTTTTTGCGAGGAGTTACTGAACGGTGGAGCTCGTGTCAAAATTGTCTTCTCAGCCGCTAGGCTTTCTGGAATAAAGACAAGCCAAAGGAATTCGGGCATACGAAGGGCTTTGTGACGGCTCCTAAATGCGCAAAAGTTTGTCACGCATAACTGACGCAATATAAGCCTTTGTGTGCGAAAGGGTCTCACAAGCAAGACTCATGTTCAAGCGTGCTGAGCTTGTGGCGACTAACTTAGTCGAAGCTTTATAAAACCGAGGATTGGGAACAGCATAGGCTTGAAGACTTTACATTCGCTTCGGTCTGCGACGCCATACTTCTAGGTGACCCGCTTGTCCAATTTTTCTTCTCAGCGGCGATGAAGGCGGAGGCTAGCTATAATAAAGACTGCCCAAGCAATTCTTGCAGCGCTAGGGCTTTGTACCTATTTCCTGAGGCGCTAAGAGGAGGGGGGTTTTAAGGCATTGTAGGAATTGGTGTGAAAAAGCGTCTCACAAGCAAAACTCATAAACGTAATGCTGAGGGAGCGGCCACTAAGCCAGCGCTTGGTCACCGTCGATTTGAAGACCAACGTCGTCAACCTAATTCAGTTTTGTGCAGCACGACTGAAAGCTGAAGCGCTTCTCAAAAGTTTCTTCCGCGCGATTAGCCATCTGAAAGGAAGACTGTCCTAAGGCAATCTTGTCGAGAAAGGGTTTCGTGCCGTAGCTCCAAACACGGACACAGGGTTTCAAGGCATAGTTGAAGGACTATAAGCATGCGTGTGAAAAAGAGTCTCGCAACAAAAACTCATCTACGGCAGGCTGAGTTCTCGGTGCCCAAGTTAGTCAGAACTTTGTAAAGGCAAGTGGTGAGACACGCCATCGCTTTGTTGAACAACCGCTCCCGAGAAAATTCTTTTTTGAGACCAGTTACTGAAAGGTGAAGCTCGTGTCGAAATTGTCTTCTCAGCCATAATACATGGTTAGGCTTTCTCGCAGAAAGACTAGCCAAAGGAATTCGGGTGTACGAAGGGCTTTATGGCGTGTCCTAAACGTGCCGAAAGTTTGGCACGCATAACTGACGCAGTGTACAACTTTGTGTGCCAAACAGTCTCGGAAGCAAGACTCCTCTGCAGGAGTGCTGAGGCAGTGGCCACTAACTTAGTCGCAGCTTTGTAAAACCCAGGATTGGAAACGGTCTAGGTTTGAAGACCAGCGTCTTTAAAGTCACTTCGGCTTGCGAGGCCATACTAATAGGTGAACCGCTTGTCCAATTTTTTTCTTCTCAGCGTCAATGAAGGAGTAGGCTAGCTATAATAATGACTTTCCCAAGCATCTCTCGTAGCGCAAGGGCTTTGTGCCGTACTCCTGACGCGCTAAGCGGGAGGGTTTTTAAGGCATTGTAGGAATTGGTGTGAAAAAGCGTCTCACAAGCAAAAACTCATAAACGTAATGCTCAGGGAGTGGTCACTAAGCCAGAGCTTTGTAAAGCGCATGGGCGCAAACACCGTCGATTTGAAGACCAACGTCGTTAACCTAACTCATTTTTGTGCAGCATGACTGAAAGCTGAAGCGCTTCTCAAAAGTGTCTTCTGAGCGATTAGCCATCTGAAAGGAAGACTGTCCTAAAGGAATCTTGTCGAGAAAGGGCTTTGTGGCGTAGCTCCAGAAACGGGGACAGGGTTTCAAGGCACAGTTGAAGCAATGTAAGCATTAGTGTGAAAAAGAGTCTCGAGACAAAAGTCATATACGGCATGCTGAGCTATCGGTGACCAAGTTAGGCAGAACTTTGTAAAGGCGATTGGTGAGGAAACACCATCGCTTTGTTGACCAACCGCTCCAGGGAACGAACATTCCCTTTTTGCGAGGAGTTACTGAACGGTGGAGCTCGTGTCAAAATTGTCTTCTCAGCCGCTAGGCTTTCTGGAATAAAGACAAGCCAAAGGAATTCGGGCATACGAAGGGCTTTGTGACGGCTCCTAAATGCGCAAAAAGTTTGTCACGCATAACTGACGCAATATAAGCCTTTGTGTGCGAAAGGGTCTCACAAGCAAGACTCATGTTCAAGCGTGCTGAGCTTGTGGCGACTAACTTAGTCGAAGCTTTATAAAACCGAGGATTGGGAACAGCATAGGCTTGAAGACTTTACATTCGCTTCGGTCTGCGACGCCATACTTCTAGGTGACCCGCTTGTCCAATTTTTCTTCTCAGCGGCGATGAAGGCGGAGGCTAGCTATAATAAAGACTGCCCAAGCAATTCTTGCAGCGCTAGGGCTTTGTACCTATTTCCTGAGGCGCTAAGAGGGAGGGGGTTTTAAGGCATTGTAGGAATTGGTGTGAAAAAGCGTCTCACAAGCAAAACTCATAAACGTAATGCTGAGGGAGCGGCCACTAAGCCAGCGCTTGGTCACCGTCGATTTGAAGACCAACGTCGTCAACCTAATTCAGTTTTGTGCAGCACGACTGAAAGCTGAAGCGCTTCTCAAAAGTTTCTTCCGAGCGATTAGCCATCTGAAAGGAAGACTGTCCTAAGGCAATCTTGTCGAGAAAGGGTTTCGTGCCGTAGCGCCAAACACGGACACAGGGTTTCAAGGCATAGTTGAAGGACTATAAGTATGCGTGTGAAAAAGAGTCTCGCAACAAAAACTCATCTACGGCAGGCTGAGTTCTCGGTGCCCAAGTTAGTCAGAACTTTGTAAAGGCAAGTGGTGAGACACGCCATCGCTTTGTTGAACAACCGCTCCCGAGAAAATTCATTTTTGAGACCAGTTACTGAAAGGCGAAGCTCGTGTCAAAATTGTCTTCTCAGCCATAATACATGGTTAGGCTTTCTCGCAGAAAGACTAGCCAAAGGAATTCGGGTGTACGAAGGGCTTTATGGCGTGTCCTAAACGTGCCGAAAGTTTGGCACGCATAACTGACGCAGTGTACAACTTTGTGTGCCAAACAGTCTCGGAAGCAAGACTCCTCTGCAGGAATGCTGAGGCAGTGGCCACTAACTTAGTCGCAGCTTTGTAAAACCCAGGATTGGAAACGGTCTAGGTTTGAAGACCAGCGTCTTTAAAGTCACTTCGGCTTGCGACGCCGTACTAATAGGTGAACCGCTTGTCCAATTTTTTTCTTCTCAGCGTCAATGAAGGAGTAGGCTAGCTATAATAATGACTTTCCCAAGCATCTCTCGTAGCGCAAGGGCTTTGTGCCGTACTCCTGACGCGCTAAGCGGGAGGGTTTTTAAGGCATTGTAGGAATTGGTGTGAAAAAGCGTCTCACAAGCAAAAACTCATAAACGTAATGCTCAGGGAGTGGTCACTAAGCCAGAGCTTTGTAAAGCGCATGGGCGCAAACACCGTCGATTTGAAGACCAACGTCGTTAACCTAACTCATTTTTGTGCAGCATGACTGAAAGCTGAAGCGCTTCTCAAAAGTGTCTTCTGAGCGATTAGCCATCTGAAAGGAAGACTGTCCTAAAGGAATCTTGTTGAGAAAGGGCTTTGTGGCGTAGCTCCAGAAACGGGGACAGGGTTTCAAGGCACAGTTGAAGCAATGTAAGCATTAGTGTGAAAAAGAGTCTCGAGACAAAAGTCATATACGGCATGCTGAGCTATCGGTGACCAAGTTAGGCAGAACTTTGTAAAGGCGATTGGTGAGGAAACACCATCGCTTTGTTGACCAACCGCTCCAGGGAACGAACATTCCCTTTTTGCGAGGAGTTACTGAACGGTGGAGCTCGTGTCAAAATTGTCTTCTCAGCCGCTAGGCTTTCTGGAATAAAGACAAGCCAAAGGAATTCGGGCATACGAAGGGCTTTGTGACGGCTCCTAAATGCGCAAAAAGTTTGTCACGCATAACTGACGCAATATAAGCCTTTGTGTGCGAAAGGGTCTCACAAGCAAGACTCATGTTCAAGCGTGCTGAGCTTGTGGCGACTAACTTAGTCGAAGCTTTATAAAACCGAGGATTGGGAACAGCATAGGCTTGAAGACTTTACATTCGCTTCGGTCTGCGACGCCATACTTCTAGGTGACCCGCTTGTCCAATTTTTCTTCTCAGCGGCGATGAAGGCGGAGGCTAGCTATAATAAAGACTGCCCAAGCAATTCTTGCAGCGCTAGGGCTTTGTACCTATTTCCTGAGGCGCTAAGAGGGAGGGGGTTTTAAGGCATTGTAGGAATTGGTGTGAAAAAGCGTCTCACAAGCAAAACGCATAAACGTAATGCTGAGGGAGCGGCCACTAAGCCAGCGCTTGGTCACCGTCGATTTGAAGACCAACGTCGTCAACCTAATTCAGTTTTGTGCAGCACGACTGAAAGCTGAAGCGCTTCTCAAAAGTTTCTTCCGCGCGATTAGCCATCTGAAAGGAAGACTGTCCTAAGGCAATCTTGTCGAGAAAGGGTTTCGTGCCGTAGCTCCAAACACGGACACAGGGTTTCAAGGCATAGTTGAAGGACTATAAGTATGCGTGTGAAAAAGAGTCTCGCAACAAAAACTCATCTACGGCAGGCTGAGTTCTCGGTGCCCAAGTTAGTCAGAACTTTGTAAAGGCAAGTGGTGAGACACGCCATCGCTTTGTTGAACAACCGCTCCCGAGAAAATTCATTTTTGAGACCAGTTACTGAAAGGTGAAGCTCGTGTCGAAATTGTCTTCTCAGCCATAATACATGGTTAGGCTTTCTCGCAGAAAGACTAGCCAAAGGAATTCGGGTGTACGAAGGGCTTTATGGCGTGTCCTAAACGTGCCGAAAGTTTGGCACGCATAACTGACGCAGTGTACAACTTTGTGTGCCAAACAGTCTCGGAAGCAAGACTCCTCTGCAGGAGTGCTGAGGCAGTGGCCACTAACTTAGTCGCAGCTTTGTAAAACCCAGGATTGGAAACGGTCTAGGTTTGAAGACCAGCGTCTTTAAAGTCACTTCGGCTTGCGAGGCCATACTAATAGGTGAACCGCTTGTCCAATTTTTTTCTTCTCAGCGTCAATGAAGGAGTAGGCTAGCTATAATAATGACTTTCCCAAGCATCTCTCGTAGCGCAAGGGCTTTGTGCCGTACTCCTGACGCGCTAAGCGGGAGGGTTTTTAAGGCATTGTAGGAATTGGTGTGAAAAAGCGTCTCACAAGCAAAAACTCATAAACGTAATGCTCAGGGAGTGGTCACTAAGCCAGAGCTTTGTAAAGCGCATGGGCGCAAACACCGTCGATTTGAAGACCAACGTCGTTAACCTAACTCATTTTTGTGCAGCATGACTGAAAGCTGAAGCGCTTCTCAAAAGTGTCTTCTGAGCGATTAGCCATCTGAAAGGAAGACTGTCCTAAAGGAATCTTGTCGAGAAAGGGCTTTGTGGCGTAGCTCCAGAAACGGGGACAGGGTTTCAAGGCACAGTTGAAGCAATGTAAGCATTAGTGTGAAAAAGAGTCTCGAGACAAAAGTCATATACGGCATGCTGAGCTATCGGTGACCAAGTTAGGCAGAACTTTGTAAAGGCGATTGGTGAGGAAACACCATCGCTTTGTTGACCAACCGCTCCAGGGAACGAACATTCCCTTTTTGCGAGGAGTTACTGAACGGTGGAGCTCGTGTCAAAATTGTCTTCTCAGCCGCTAGGCTTTCTGGAATAAAGACAAGCCAAAGGAATTCGGGCATACGAAGGGCTTTGTGACGGCTCCTAAATGCGCAAAAAGTTTGTCACGCATAACTGACGCAATATAAGCCTTTGTGTGCGAAAGGGTCTCACAAGCAAGACTCATGTTCAAGCGTGCTGAGCTTGTGGCGACTAACTTAGTCGAAGCTTTATAAAACCGAGGATTGGGAACAGCATAGGCTTGAAGACTTTACATTCGCTTCGGTCTGCGACGCCATACTTCTAGGTGACCCGCTTGTCCAATTTTTCTTCTCAGCGGCGATGAAGGCGGAGGCTAGCTATAATAAAGACTGCCCAAGCAATTCTTGCAGCGCTAGGGCTTTGTACCTATTTCCTGAGGCGCTAAGAGGGAGGGGGTTTTAAGGCATTGTAGGAATTGGTGTGAAAAAGCGTCTCACAAGCAAAACTCATAAATTTAAAAAGCCCCTTGGTAGGTTTTGAAGAAAGCCAAAAAATAATTGGAAGAGGGGCCCTAAACAGCTTCCCCAAAAAAGGGCAAAACCAAGGTTAAAAATTTGAAAAAGCCGGGATAAGCGGGGTACGCATGCCCGGGGGGCCAGAGGAAAAAGAAAACCCCAAGGGGGGCCCCAAACCCAAAGAACTTTTAAAACAAAGGAAAGGGAAAAAGGGTTTAAAAAGAAAATTATTTTTAAAAAGGTTTCAAAGGTGAATTTTAAAAAATTTAACAAATTAAAAGTAGGTTTAAAAAAATTCTTGGAAAAAAGGGGGTTGAAACCATTTTTTAAAAACCCAAATTTTTCCCCCTTAAAAGTCCCAAAAAATTTTTTTTTTTAAAAGGAGGGTTTTTTTTTTTTTTTTTTTTTTTTAGCGAAAGGCCAAGTTTTTAAAAGCCTCCAACAAAGTGGGTTCTAAAAATTTTGGAGGGATTTTTTTTTTTGGGGGGGGTTTTTGGGTTTTTTTAAAAATTTTAAAGTAAGCTGAAGGGGTTAAAAAGGTCCCCAAAAAGCATTAGATCTGAGGGACGGGCCAAAAGAAATTTTTGGGAAATTTGGGAAAACCCGGTTTCCAACCCGGGGAAATTCTTTTAAAAGGGTTCAAAAGTTTTTAATTCTCGGGGTTTTGGGAATTTGAAAGAAAGGTTTGGGCCCCCGGCCCCTTTAAAGGAAAAATTTTTTGGGAAAAGACCAGCCGGTAAAGGGCTCCACGCCAGTTCCTTTGTGGGCAAAAGGAAAAAACGGGTTTGGACCCCCTTGGGAAAAATTTTCCCTTTTCGGGGACCTTTAAACCCTTGGTCAAAATTTTCTTCCAGCCGGGGCAGGCTTTAAATAAAAAGCCCAAGTTTTAAACGAGGGTTTGGGACCCCTAAAGCCAAAAGGGTTAAAGCAAAATTTTTGGTGAAAAGGGTTCCAAAAATCTTTAAGGGCTGAGGGGCGCATAAACTTTCCCGGGATTTTCACTGGGCTTTAAATTTTTGGGCCCGGGGAAGGCCCTTTAGGGGGAAAGCCCTTAAAAAATTTTTTTGCGGAAAGGGGGCGGCCATAAAAAGGGGTTTCCCGCATTTGAAGGCCATGACCTAAAAGGGCGCAAAAAATTTTAAGGCCAAAATTTTTTGGAAAAAGTTTTAAAGGCAATTTAAAAGTTTGTGGGGCCCCCCAAAAAATTTAGGAATTTGAAAAAGTTTAAAAAGTTTTCCACAAAATAAATTAGGGGAAAAGTTTTCCCCGGGTTGGGTTGAAAAAGGGTGAAAGGCCCTTTTTGGAAAAGCCCCGGAAACGGGCCCAAAGGGAAGCTCTTGAAAATTGCAAAAAATTTCGCCGGGAAAACCCGGGAAAAGGTCAGGGTTTGGGCGTTAAACCCGGGGGCAACCCTTTGAATTTTTTTTTCCCTTGGGAAAAGGTTTTAAAATTGCTTTCCCAAATTTGGCCAAAAGGGTTTGGGTTGGGAAGGGAGGGTTTTTAAACTTGGGTTGGGGAAAAAGGGCCGGGAAAATTTTTTCCCAAAGTCGGGAAAGGGACTTTGGGTTTTAAAGGCATCCCAAACAGGGGGAAAACGGTTTAAAAATTTTTGGCTTTTAAAGGGTTAAAAGGCTCTAAAGGGAAAATTAAAAACTGGGTGGATCGTTTAAAAGCCCGGGCCCCCGGGAAAGGGGACCCAGGTTTCAAATTTTTGTGAGATTGGGTTGAAAAAGGTCTCAAAAAAATTTAAAGCTAGAGGGAAAGAAAGGAAACTTTGGGAAAAGGGCTTTGGGGACCCAAGGGAAACCCAAACCATTTTTTCAGGAATGAAATGAAGCTTTTAAAAAGGTCTTTCGAAAAAAGCCAAATCGGGGAAAAGGGGGCCCCTTAAAGGAATTTTAAAACTTTGGGGAAAACCCGGGGGCCAACCCCAGGGAAGGTTTTGCATTTGGGGACCCAAAATTTCGGCTATTTGGTAAACCAAGAAAGGAAAGCTTTGGGGGCTTTTGGGAGGCCCTTTTTTTTCCACGCCCGAGAAAACCCGGGGGTTAAAAGACTTGCAAAATTTCTTTGGGGCTCTTTCGGAAAAAAAGGGGGGATTGAAAGGGTTTTGAAAGGCTAAAAAAAATTTTGTAGAAACCCCCGCAAACCCTTTGGGCGAAAAAGGGGAAATAAAAGGGCAAGTTTCCCAAATTTTCCTTTTACGAAGGGAAAGTGGCTTAAAAATTTTGGGGGGTTTCGGGGCGCCAAAAATTTAGCGGGGAAAAGGAAAAGTTTTTAAAAACTGCCAAAATTTTCCCAGGGCTTTTCCCCTTTTGGGCCCTTTGGGAAATTTTGGCGTAGGAAAAGGAAAAAGGGGCCTTTTAAACAACTAAAAAACCGAAAAATTGGGGCCCCCCTAAAAAAGGTTGGCCCCTTTTGAAAATAAAGAAAACTTAACCATTAATGCTGAGGGAGCGGCCACTAAGCCAGCGCTTGGTCACCGTCGATTTGAAGACCAAAGTCTTTAACCTAATTCATTTTTGTGCAGCATGACTGAAAGCTGAAGCGCTTCTCAAAAGTGTCTTCTGAGCGATTAGCCATCTGAAAGGAAGACTGTCCTAAAGAAATCTTGTCGAGAAAGGGCTTCGTGGCGTAGCTCCAGAAACGGGGACAGGGTTTCAAGTCACACTTGAAGGATGCAGCAACTTTTTGGTCTGTGAGCCACCTGGCTCAATGCAACCCTTTTCATGGACCACCAGTTGCTAATGGAAACTTGCAGTTAATTACACAATTATACCCTAGCCATTTTGCTACTGCTGCAGCTAGGGAGAATGGTTTAATTTAACCATTAAGAAAGGAATTATTATTATTAATTATTATTATAGTTATTATTAATAAACTAACATGAGAAAGTTAAAATATTTAATCTGTTTAAAAAAATTTTTTACTTCATTTAAAAATGCAAAAGATTTCAATATTTCCTTTATTTATGAAGGAATGTGGAACTGTTTTGGCTTTCGGGGGGGGGGGGGGGAAACTGAGCCACAGAAAAAAATCACTTTGGGACCACACATGTGAGGAGGAAAAAAAAACCCGTCCAAAACTCCCGAGACACTCCTCTGACACTCCAGCTCTATTGGGTGAAGGGGAGAGAGAAGGAGGACTGAGGTTCAGGGCTTCCTAAGAGCCATAGTTACTGTTTTGGGGTATCGGGGTTAGTGGATTTCTGTGGCCCTACCCCTAGGCTCCGGGGTGGAGACAAAAATGAGGAGTTGTGTGTGGGAGAGGACTGCCAGTGCCAGCTGGGATGAGAGAGAGCAGGATCTGGGCAGGAGAAAGTGAGGTCTGGGTGGGAGATGGGGGTTCAGGAGCAGGCTGCAATTAAGGGTGTGTGGCCAGGGGAGAGGGGGTTAAAAGCAAGGGAAGGTGCAGTGTGCAGCCAGGTGAAAGGGTGCAGGAGTGGGCTGGAGGAAGGATGTCTGACAGAGCGTGTGTGGGTGCAGAAGCAGGGTGGGGATAGGGTGTCTGGCCTGGGGGGAGAGTGCAGGAGCAAAGGGGGTGTGTGGAGCGGGGGGGGGGGGGGGTGCAGGAACAGGCTGGGGGTTCAGGAGCTTGGCAGGGGGCCATGCAGGAGTACTGTAGGGGTGCAGGGCGGGCACTTACCTGCTTTTTGTGCCCTGCTGCCAGGCACTGTGTCTCAAGCATGGCCTCCTGCTGCTCCCTTTGGCCAGAATTCGGCCAATGAGAGCAGTGGGGAAAGCCTCTAGGCAGAGTGTCAATGTGCTGCTGTTTCCCCAGCCCAAGAAGGGGGGGGGGAGTGGCAGCATGAGGAGTTACTTCTGGATCCACTCCCCCCACATGAGGCAGATCCAGCGGGGAGTCTTGGGGTTCCTGCCCCCCCCCCCCGGGGGGAGCCAGTGCTGGCCCTCCAACCTCAAGGGGAAGGAGTGGTGCAAGGCTGGAGCACCAGCGTGGGCTCCCTGCTGCAGGGAGAGGGAAGGAAGGTGGGGGGGGGGGGAGGCTGACTACCTGGAAGGCAGCCGAGGATTGCAGTTTGAGAACCACTGCTCTAGGGTCACCTGTGGCACCACCAGTTCTGGAATCCAGAGGTGGAGCTCAGTAATCTCATGTCATCTACAGAGAAGCACTTTCTGTGCCTTATCTTACTCCTTGTTCCTCATCACAGCAGACCATACCACAGTGAGATGCTCCCCCTTTAATGTTTGTACACAAATAATTATGTGGAATCAAGATACATCTTGAAAAAAAACTCCATGCCAAAGCTAGACGTTTGGCCCACGTGAAGAGAAATCAGATGTAAGACCATGACATGGCTAATTGGGTCAGGCTGTTAAAGTTTCACTTTTGATTGATATAAAGATGTAGCACCAACATGTAAGTTGAACAAGAAAGCATTTTTTTTTTTTGGTACAGTACTAAAACTGCAATTGCAAGTAGAGGATCTAATTAGTATGATTACTTTTCAGGGTCTTTTACTGAAGCTCTGCAGCAGTGTCGGAGAAAGAAGCTTGAATTCTAAGTACTCAAGAAAGATAAAGTCTTAGATGTGTCAAGTCAGGCATTCAAAATTAGTAGATACTTGACATGCAAAAGAACCACATTTTACTTTATATTATTTTATGTATAAGAACTGTAGTTCTTATTTTAAATTTGCACTAACATATATTAATATCTGCATCCCTCTGTAATCATTATTCATACTGTGGCAAGGTCCTCACTCAGACCCCTTGCCCTGAGACACAGATCAGCTGAAGACTCTCTCTGGTGCAGTCACCTGTGCCTTTTATTGTCAGCTTCCCACCACCTTCTGTTTACAAAGCTTTTTGGATTCCAGCAAACTCAGCCAGCCTCTCCTTCTGCCTGGGGAGCACTCTCAGGCTATGTCTACACTACAAGTTTTTGCAGCAGAGAGTATGCTAATGATGGACTCATTAGCATGAGCTGCAATGTCATTAGCATATTTTCTGTCAATGCAGAGTTTGGAAGGGGAATATTCTTCAAAACTTTTAAACTCAACTAAAAACAAAACTTCCTGATTTAGATAAAAGCCCTATCAATAACCTAAGTAGCTATAGGAGAGAATGCAGGCAGAAGCCCAGCAGAAGAGTGGGGGCTATCCTGTTTATTGCACTCAGTGTAGCATGTATGATTACCTGCCCTGTGGGTGGGTGGTGTATGTGTGCATTTGGTGCAAGGAGCTCCTGGCCCTCAGAGACAGCATACAGGCTTTGGCGGCCAGAGTGGCTGAATTGGAGGAGCTAAGGGAGGACGAGAGGTACGTACATGAAGCTTTTTGGGACACTGTAGAACTGTCCCACCTCTGGTCAGACAGCCCCTGTGCTGTTAAGGAGACTGAAAGGCTCAGGGAAGGAGAACATTCAACTGGAGCAGAGGAAAATGACCCCATTGTTGGGACCTTCCTTCCAGAGGATGTTATGGTATCCTTTCACACTGAGGATACATCCCTGGGGGGGGGAACACCGGTCGTTAGGAAAAGGCAGGTGTTAGTAATGGGGGATTTGATAATTAGAAACAGATAGCTGGGTTTGTGATGACAGGGAGAATCGTATGGTGACTTGCCTGCCTGGTGTAAAAGTTGCGGATCTCTCAAGATATCTAGATAGACTTAAGTGTAGTGCTGGAGAGCAGCCAGTGGTCATAGTACATGCAGGTCCCAATGACATAAGGAAGGGCAGGAGAGAGGTTCTGGAGGCCAAATTTAGGCTGCTAGGAAAGAGATTTAAATCCAGGACCGCTATGGTAGTATTCTCTGAAATTCTTCCAGTTCCACGTGCAGGGCTGGGTAGGCAGGCAGAACTTCAGAGTATCAATGTGTGGATGAGACAATGGTGTAGAGAGGAGGGTTTTAGATTTATTACAAACTGGGGAAAACTTTTGGGATGGGGGGAGCTTATACAAGAAGGATGGGCTCCACCTAAACCAAAGTGGAACCAGACTGCTGGCACTTAACATTAAAAGGTTGTAGGGCAGTTTTTAACCTAAGGGCTGGGGGAAAGCTGACAGGTGCGGAAGAGCACATGGATCGGACAGAGACATCTATTAGGGGAGGTTCTATTAATAGAGATGCTCTATGTTCTAGTCAGGAGGAGAGGATGGAAGTATGGGTCAGATCAGATGAGACACAATCAAAAGAAAAAGAGTACAACACCTCAGGAAATGGCAGACAGATAAATAGTGACAAATTATTAAAGCGCTTATACACAAATGCTAGAAGCCTAAATAGTAAAATGGGTGAACTAGAGTGCCTAGTTTTAAAGGAGGATAGTGATATAATAGGCATCATGGAAATTTGGTGGAATGAGGACAATCAAAGGGACACAGTCATACCAGGGTATAAAATATATCGGAAGGACAGAACAGGTTGTGCTGATGGGGAAGTGGCACCATACATGAAAGAAAATGTAGAATCAAATAAAGTAAAAATCTTAAATGAGCCGAAATGGTCCATAGAATCTTTATGGCTAGTAATTCCATGCTCCAAAAATAAGAATATAACAGTAGGGATTTATTATCAACCACCTGATCAGGACAATGATAGTGACTATGAAATGCTAAGGCTATCAAATTAAAAAATTTGATAATAGTGAGGGATTTCAACTATCCCCATATTGATTGGGTACACATCACCTCAAGAGATCAAATTTCTTGATACCTTAAATGACTGCTTCTTGGAGCAGCTGGTTCTTGAACCCACAAGGGGAGAGGCTATTCTTGATTTAGTCCTAAGTGATCTGGTTCAAGAGGTAAATATAACGATTGGCTTGGAAATAGTGACCATAATGTAATAAAATTTAACATCCCTGTGGTGGGAAAAACACCTCAGCAGCCCAACACTGTGGCATTTAATTTCAGAAAGGGGAACTACACAAAAATGAGGAAGTTTGTTAAACAGACATTAAAAGGCACAGTGACAAAAGTAAAATCTCTGCAAGCTGCATGGAACCTTTTCAAAGACACCACGGGTGTGTCTAGACTACATGGCTCCGTCGACGGAGCCATGTAGATGAGTTTGCTAGACATAGCAAAATGAAGCGGCAATTTAAATAATCGCCGCTTCATTTACATCAAAATGGCCGCCGCACTGTGCCGATGATCAGCTGATCCATCAGAGCAGGCAGTCTAGACGCTCTGCGGTCGACAAGGGAAGCCTTTGTCAACTGCTCCGGTAAACCTTGTTTCATGAGGCATACCGGAGTGGTCGACAAAGGCTTCCCTTGTCAACCATGGAGTGTCTAGACCACCTGCTGTGATGGATCAGCTGATGGTCGGCATAGCGTGGCGGCCATTTTGATGTAAATGAAGCGGTGATTATTTAAATCGCTGCTTCATTTTGCTATGTCTAGTAAACTCATCTACATGGCTCTGTCGATGGAGCCATGTAGTCTAGACACACCCCATAATAAAATCCCAAATTAAATGTATACCCCAAATTAAAAAAACACAGTAAGAGAACCAAAAAAGTGCCACCGTGGCTTAACAAGCAGGTAAAAGAAGCAGTGACAGATTAAAAACATATATTTTAAAAAGTGGAAGTCAAATCCTAGTGAGGAAAATAAAAAGGACCATAAACTTTGTCAAATTAAGTGTAAAAATAAAATAAGAAAAGCCAAAAAGGAGTTTGAAGACTAGCTAGCCAAAAACTCAGAAAGTAATAGCAAAATGTTTTTTAAGTACATCAGAAGCAGGAAGCCAGCTAAACAGCCAGTGGGGCTCTTGGACGATCAAGATGCTAAAGGAGCACTCAAAGATGATAAAGTCACAGCAGAGAAGCTAAATGAATTTTTTGCTTCGGTTTTTCACAGCTGAGGATATTGGGGAGATTCCCAAACCTGAGCCATTCCTTTTAGGTGACAAATCTGAGGAATTGTCCCAGATCGAGGTGTCATTAGAGGAGGTTTTGGAACAAAATTGATAAACGTAACAGTAACAAGTCACCGGGACCAGATGGCCTTCACCCAAGAGTTCTGAAAGAACTCAAATGGGAAATTGCGGAATATTAACTGTGGTTTGTAACCTATCTTTTAAATCAGCTTCCGTACCTAACGATTGGAAGATAACCAATATTTTAAAAGGGCTCCAGAGGTGATCCTGGCAATTACAGACCGGTAAGTCGAACGTCAGTACTGGGCAAATTAGTTGAAACTATAGTAAAGAATAAAATTGTCAGACACGTGGATGAATATAATTTGTTGGGGGAAAGGCAACATAGTTTCTGTAAAGGGAAATCATGCCTTACTAATCTGTTAGAGTTCTTTGAGGGGGGGGTCAACAAACATATGGACAAGGGGGATCCAGTGGATATAGTGTACTTAGATTTCCAGAAAGTCTTTGACAAGGTCCCTCACCAAAGACTCTTATGTAAAATAAGTTGTCATGGGATAAATGATCTAGAGAAAGGGGTAAACAGAGAGGTGGCAAAATTTGCAGATGATATCAACCTGCTCAAGATAGTTAAGACCATTGGGCAACAAAATGGCAAATAAAATATAATGTTGATAAATGTAAAGTAATGCACATTGAAAAAAATAATCCCAACTATATATACAATAT
Source organism: Pelochelys cantorii (assembly GCA_032595735.1). Lineage (NCBI taxonomy): Eukaryota > Metazoa > Chordata > Testudines > Trionychidae > Pelochelys > Pelochelys cantorii. The sequence goes on from CM064344.1 coordinate 22,483,763, forward strand.
GATGGGGACTAATTTGGCTACAACTACTCAAGAGAGAGATCTTGGAGTCATTGTGGATAGTTCTCTGAAAACATCCACTCAGTGTGCAGCGGCAATCAAAAAAGCAAATAGAATGTTAGGAGTCATTAAAAAAGGGATGGAGAATATCTTATTGACTCTATATAAAACCTATATACACCCACATCCTGAATATTGCTTACAGATGTGATCACCTCATCTCAAAAGAGATATATTGGCTTTGTAAAAGGTTCAGAAAAGGGCAACAAAAATGATTAGGGGTTTGGAAGGGGTCCCATATGAAGACAGATTAAAAAGGGTTTGACTTTTCAGCATAGAAAAGCGGTGACTAAAGGGGGATATGATAGAGGTCTATAACATCATGGCTCGTGGAAAAAGTGAATAAGGAAAAGTTATTTACTTAATCCCATAACATAAGAACTAGGGGTCACCAAATGAAATTAATAGGCAGCAGGTTTAAAACAAACAAAAGGAAATTTTTCTTCAGTTAGCACACAGACAACCTGTGGAACTCCTTGTGGTGAAGGCTAGGACTTTAACAGGGTTCAAAAAAGAGCTAGATAGATTCATGGAGGTTAGGTCCATCAGTGGCTGTTAGCCAGGATGCGTAGGAATGGTGTCCCTAGCCTCTGTTTCTCTGGAGGTGGGTGAAAAGGGAGGGATCACGTGAGGATTCCCTATTGTGATCCCTCCCTCTGTGGCATCTGGTATTGGCCACTGTCAGCAGACAGGATACTGGGCTAGATGGACCTTTGGTCTGACCCAGTAAGGCTGATCTTATGTAAAAAAGGAATGCCCACATCAACCATGAGAGGATCTAGTCACCAATTTAGAGAAATAAGAACCCCAGGAGGTATTAGGAGTACAGCATGCAGATGGAGATGGTTTGGTGAATACACTGAGGCCAGTCATGCCTGGAAGTGTCTGAAGTGCAGTCTTGTGTGTGTTGTACCATGTATGTGTATAAGATAATGTGACCCAGAATCCTTATACACTTTCAGGATTTTGTGATTGAGGTGTCTTCTTATAAAAAATCTGACTAATTGGAAACATTTCTCTGGGAGGTAGGCCCTGGTCTGGTCACTCCACTAATCTCTATCCGCTGCATGAAGCGTTGGATGCTATGTGAGCCATGAACTGGCCCTTGACTAGCCAGTCATTCAGGTAGGGATAGACTTGAATCCCTAACCTTCTCAAGAAACTTCAGAGGGTAGCCGAGTTAATCTGTACAGGATAAACTTAAAAAACAACAAATAGTCTGGTAGCACTTTGTAGACTAACAAAACATGTAGATGGTATCATGAGCTTTCGTGGGCACAGCCCAGTTCTTCAGATGACTGGAGTGTTGAGTTTAGAATGTCCAGCCTCTAGCTTCCATCCCAGACACATTCCTCAATCTACTGTATACAGCCAAGACCTAAGATACACCTGGAGTTGCTCTGATCCCACAGAGACAAAGACTTACAAGATCTTTATAGAGCATTCCTAAAACCGAAATACCCACCTGGAGATGTGAAAAAACAAATTGACAGAGCCAAAAAAGTACCCAGACATGAAGTACTCCAAGACAGACCCAAAAGAGAAAATAACAGAATTCCACTTGTTATTACCTACAGTCCACAACTCAAACCCCTCCCACGCATTATACACAATCTGCAACCTATCTTGGAAAATGATCCCTTATTCTCAGAAGCCTTAGGGGAAAAGCCTATTCTCGCTTACAGACAGCCCCCCAACCTGAAACGAATTCTTTCCGGTAACCATGCTACACCATAAACATTCAGGAACCCAGCCCTGCAACCAAACACTATGCCAACTCTGCCCACATATCTATACAATCAAATTCATTACTGGAGCCAACAACATAAGCTACCAAATCAGAGGCTCATTTAACTGCACATCTAGTAATTTGATCTGTGCCATCAAATGCCAGCAATGCCCCACTGCTATATATATTGGACAAACTGGACAGTCCCGACCGGAAAGAATCAATGGACACAAATCCGATATCCGTAAAGGGAACATACAGAAACCTGTTGGGGAACACTTTAATCCACCTGGTCACACTTTAAAAGATCTTCAAGTGGCTGTCTTTTTACAGACCAATTCTACAAGCCAAATACACAGAGAAGGGTTGGAATTACAATTCATCCACAAATTTAATTCTCACACCTATGGTCTCAATTGAGATAATGGATGGCTGGGACATTGTCAACCAAACAAACACTGAAGGTACCAACAGCTCTTTGTATAGATTCCTGTGTTAGTACGCTTCCTCTCTAATTGCTATCCTATGTTCCTTATCTGCTTCTTTTAACTATCCAATTTTTAGGTGCTTATAGATTACCAGTTTTGTCTGTTTTGTTTTCCCTTTGATATTTACATACCCTCTGCTTCTTGTTTCCCACCCCCTTCCATTTTTTTCCTTCCTCCATCTCCCTTCTCCCCTTTTTATTTGGATCTCAACATCCTAAACTCAAAACTCTGGTCATCTGAAGAAGTGGGCTGTGCCCATGAAAGCTCATGATAACATCTACATGTTTTGTTAGTCTATAAAGTGCTACCAGAGTATTTGTTGTTTTTTAAGCTTCTCAAGAAAGCCACTCTTACTGCCATACATTTTGTAACCACCCGAGGAGCTGCAAACAGCCTGAATGGGAGAACTGTGAATTGGTAGTGTGCATAGTTCACCACAAATCTGAGGAATCTTCTGCATCCCTGATATATTACCACATGAAAATAAGCATCTCTTAAATCAAGAGTGGTGTAAACGGCCCCTGGAATCCACAGAAGTGATAATGAATGCCAGCGTGACTATGCAGAGCTTTATTTTCTTGAGTATTGTTGAGTTGATGTGGGTCAAAAATAAATCTGAGACCTTGCTTGGCTTTCTGTGTTAGGAAATACTGGGAGTAGAACCCCTTCTCTCTTAAAAGTCTGTGGAACTTTTTCCATGACTCCAACCCGAAGTGGAGATTGAATCTGGATTTGAAGTTCTTTGGGAGAGTGGTCTCTGAAGAGGAAGGGGATGGGTGGGAAGGAGGAGTAGGAATAAACTGTATAGTATATCCCAATTCCACTGTGCTCAACAACCAACAGTCCATGGTTATACAGGACCAGACACTGAGGAAGTGGAAAAGGTGGTTTGCAAATAAAGGAGAAACAGGATCTGCTATCAATCACAAAATCTGGTATGGTATCCTTGAGCATCCTATCAAATTGCCTCATTCTAATGCCCACCCCCTGGATGTCTGGGTTGGGGAGGCATTGATGTTGAGATAGGATGGGATGGTGGCCTATAGCTAAACATCCAAGTTTTCTTCCTCTGCAGGTCCTGAGGAGGAGCTGGGGTAGAGAATGGGTTGTTGAGGCCTACAATGCTTCCTTGAAGGGACTAGAGTGTATAACCCAAGGGACTTAGTGTGGTTCTTGAGTCTTTTAGCTTATTAAGCTTTCCATCTGTTTTCTCCAAACAGTGAAGCGTCTCCCATTAGACCTCATGAGGAAGCTCGAATGACTGTAGCTGTCCTGCACATGGCAACTGAAGCGACGGACTTGGCAGCTGAGACAGCCGTATCCAGTATTGCTTGTAAAAAGGTCCTTGCCACTGATTTCCCTTCTTCCACTACTGAGAACTCTTGCTTGCCTCTTGTGGGAGCAAGTCTTTGAATTTTTTGCATATGTCAAAATCACACATGCCCATTAGCACCTGCTGATTTGCAATTTTGAGTTGCAACCTCCAGGTAGGATAAACTTTCCTACCAAACAAATCTAATCTCTTTGAACCCTTTGATGTGGGGGTTCATAGAATCATAGGATTTGAAGAAACCTCAGGACGAATCCCAACTAAATCACTGCAGCTAGGGCTTTGTCAAGATGGAACTTAAAAACCTCTAGGGATGGAGATTCCACCACCTTCATAGGTATCACAGTCTAGTGCTTCACCACCCTCCTAGTGAAATAGTTTTTCCTAATATCCAACCTAGACCTCCTGCACTGCAACTTGAGACCATTTCCCCTCAGTCTACCATCTGTCACCATTGAGAACAGTCTCTCTCCATCCTCTTTGGAATTCCCCTTCGGGTAATTGAAGGCTGTTCTCAAGTCCCCCCTCACTCTTCTCTTCTGTAGACTAAATAAGCCCAAATCCCTCAGCCTCTCCTCATAGGTCACGTGGTCCAGCCCCCTAATCATTTTTATTGCCCTCCACTGGACTCTCTCCAGTGCATCCACATCCTTTCTATAATTGGGAGCCCAGAATTGGATGAAATACTCCAGATTTGGCCTCACCATGATGAATAAAGGGGAATAATCATTTCTTTAGATCTGCTGGAAATGCTCTTACTAATGCACCCCAATAAACCATTAGCCTTCTTGGATACAAGGGCATACCATTGACTCAAGGGTTATTCCTTGATGACCATCTCTCTCTCTCTCTCATTGGCAGTGGACACCATCAAGGAAAAACTTAAAAAACAACAAATAGTGTAGTAGCACTTTAAAGACTAACAAACATGTAGATGGTATCATGAACTTTCGTGGGCACAGCCCACTTCTTCAGATGACCGGAGCGTTGGAGCTCCAGAACCAAGAATAAAAAAGGGAAAGGGGGGGGGGGAGGGAAAGAGGACATTAAATAGAAGTTGGGGGCATGGAATAAAATAAAACCTAGGGCAGGAATAAAATATTTTTTTGAAGTGGGCTAAAGAATGCAGGAATCTGCCACAAAGTCTGAGCAGGGTCCATAATGGCCTCATGAGAGGCAGGGCTACTTTTGAATGACCTGCAGCAGCTAAAATGTCAACTAAGCTGTGGGAGGACTTTTACTAGCTCCATTTGTATGCTTAGATATAAAGCCACCCTTCTTTAACAACTCTTTGTGAGCCTTATAGCGATCCAGGGAAAGTGATGTCCTCTCTCCTGACACTGCCTCATTAGGGAAGGAGAAAGAGGAGGCCAGCAGTGGCTGTGGATGCTCTTCCTCCCATTCTGCATCATAGTATTCCATTGAGTCAGCTCTTATAGATTGGTACCAGGCTCAGTAATGGGATCCAGACAAGGTACTGCCAGGTGGGACAACATCTCCTGTCTTTCTGAGGCCATCGGATAGTAGTGCTTGAAAAATGCCCTGTAAACTAGGCAGAAATCTCAGGGGCTCCAGTCTGGCCATGCACTCAATGGTACTTCTGTGTCCTGGTCCATGGAAGTGTGGAAATGTCTGGAGCAGTAGCAAGAATGGCTCCTCAGATGGCAGAAGTAGGACCGACCTCCAACTCTAAAGTCTCCATCTGATGACCAAACAGGGTACTCGTCCCTCTGGTGCCATGATGGAGAGGACTGCACCATGGCAAGCACAGTCAGCTTCCTTTTTATGGCAAGGTGTGACGTAGTGGGGTGCTGTCTACTTTTGTAATCCTGTGTTTCTGCCTGGCTGTATTGTGTTATGTGTGATTCCCGATGACTCACTCCAGATGTGTATTGGGCCCAGACACCTGGGGGTCAGACTTAGAAGATAACAACTCTTTCCCAGGAAGAGACACAAAGGATATAGGCGGGGGCTGTCACCAGGCTGGGAACTAGGCCTGGGAGTGGGGTCAGTCTCAGATGGGCTAGGATGAGCGAGGAGGCTTAGAGAGCAGAGAAGGGGGGATGAAGGGCTCAGGAGCCCCTTCCCCCCCAAGAGGAGTAAGGCTGTCTGCTCTCAGTGCCTGTGCTAACATTGATCCTATGCTATGCTGCGTCCCTGTGAACCAATAAACCTTCTACTCTACTGGCTGACTAAGAGTCACATCTGGCTGCGGATGGGGGTACAGGGTCGGGGAATCCCCCGACATGCTGTCACACAAGGATACAGCCAGCCCCAATAATACTGATGCCTGTACTGCCAGTGATGCTGTAACTGCAGTGAGAGGTGGTTTCTCACAGAGGCATACATTTCCGAAGTTGTTGGTTCCACGGTAGCATCAGCGGTATGTGATGGTGCAGCGATAGAAAGCTCTTCTGGTACTGGACTCAGTTAGTGCCAGAGTCAACAGTGCTGAGTTCTGCAGTACTGAGGAGAGGGATGCAGTACTGTGGAGAGGACTTAGATGATACTTTGTTTTGAGCCTCAGGCCCGGCAACCTTTGGTGCCAGGGATTGCTCTCTCTTGGCTGGCTGTTTCTTATGCCTTTTTATAGGCAGTGGGGATGGTGGTTAGTGCTGGGACTCCATACAGTAAGCAGGAGCTCCCTTACTGATATATCCAGTGCTGACTCATCAGCTTGGCTCAGATGGAAATCTCAATGCTGCCTCCATGAGCAAGCTTCAGCCTGGCCTCCTAATCCATTTTTTGTGTGAGGATTGAAGTCCCGACGGATCTGACAACAGTCTCGGACATGAGCTTGTCCCAGATACTTCAGGCAGCTTGAGTGCAGATCATTCAGGGTCATGGCTTTGTTATAGGAGGTGTAAGGCTTAACGTCTGGTGACTGAAGCAACCCTTGGCACAGATCTCATAAAAACTTCACAAAAACACAACAACTGACCAATTTACTAAACTTCAATAAAACTGACTGTACACAGTAAGAATAAAAGATCGAGAGAGCTTCTGAGTGCAAGGAAAACAGTTTCAGCGACCATCACGGTGCATGGCAGCAGAGGGCACTTGAGCAGCCCCAACAGGTACCATTGAAACTATCTGGTGACTTTGCTTGGTGTATGCTCATACAGAGTAGAATGCAAATGTGAAGAATCCCTGTTACCTAAATGCATCAAAATGACAGACATAAAAAATAACCTGATTTGAAAAGGTCCAATATTACCTTTAGGCTTCGTCTACATTGCAGGGTTTTTGAGGAAGAAGCCTTTTGTGCAAAAGGTTTTGTGCAAAAACGCATCCATACCTCAAAGCGCATCGCTTTTGTGCAAGAGAGCATCCACACTGTTGGATGTTCTGCCACACATAAAGCCACCTGGAACCAGTTCTAGCCAGGCTAGAGGTCATCAGTTGCTCTTGAGTGCTGTTGCCAGAGCCCTCCAGAGACTCGTGCTTAAAGGGACCCCCAGGACAGCCGCTTCTCTGTTTCTGCTGCCTGCTTGCTAACCTCTTTGGCAAACCTAAGCTTAAGCAGTGCCTGCCGTGTTTGCCCTTTGCTTTTGTGGGGACGACAGAGCTTTCCGCTACTCTGCCCTGTGCTATGGAGCCAGAGCTGCCCGTGGGCATGCGACAGACCCCCCAGGGCCATGGTACACTCCCTGCAGTGCCTGCTTCAAGCAGGGGTCCTCTTCCAGATGGAAGTGGACCACGAGATCTTCCTCATCAGCCTGTCTGGCTGCGGGTGCTGCACTCTGGCTGCTCCAGCCCACCATACCCAGAAGATTCTGGAGGCTGGAGACCAGCTTGGACTGGTGGGACCAGCTGGTCCTGGAGTGGTGGGACAACCAGCAATGGGTGCAGAACTTCCGCCTGTGGAAGGCCACCTTCCAGGAGCTCTATGCCTGGCTCGCACCCGTCCTCCAACAATGCAACACCCATCCGCAGCCCGCCATCCCGCTCCAGGAGCGGGTTGCCATTGCCTTCTGGAAGCTGGCCACCCCAGACAGCTACCGCTCGGTGGCACACCAGTTTGGGATTGGGAGCCATCCTGATGCAGGTAAGGAGCTCATGGGATGCAGCCCCTACACGGGGGGACAGGGAGTGTTG